>OY728121.1:1545362320-1550362320 GCA_963277665.1 Viscum album | reverse complement strand
TCACTAAGACTTTATAAAATAAGTAAAAAAATATAATATCAAATTATTTTAATGCTAAACCATATATTGGTCCGATAATACCCATTATAGTATTTATTACATCACTATTGGGTCATTATGATGTCATAAAACACACTATATATTCATATATTATTTAATTTTTACCCAAAAATTTGACTGTTTCAGAAAATTATGAAAAATTAACCATTGGATAATTTTAACATCATAATTAAAAAAATAATATTCATTTTATCTAAATAATTTTCTAAATATGTGAATTTTCACTTTTAAAATGAGAACCGATATTTATTGAAAATTGACAGGTTTTGACAAAAATAGTTTTTAAACCTTAATAAAAAATACATTTGACTTCATAAAAATTATATACTCATTTATTATTAATAAAAGTAATTTGATAATAATATTTTATTAAAATATTAATTATTTCAAAAATTCATTAATTCCTTAAAATAAATTCTTTAAAATTACACTTTCTATTTTACCGTATAAAAATATAACTCTTATCAAACTGATTACCAAATCATTTACAGATAAGGAACTGATATAATCATAATTTATAAGAATTTTTTTTATAATATTATTAATAAAAACATAATAATTCATATATTTCTCAAAAGTACCATTTTTACCCAAAAAATCAATTTATCAAATTCATAATTTTTTTAAGAAAGACTATTCCCATAAAGTAATTGATGGGATAAGACTTTTATTTATAAAAAGGGATTACACAATAATTAACTAATACCTTATTACATAACCCATTATAACACTCATATAATACCTAAGGGTAAGGTGTGTGATGGTGACAGACTCTTGGGGTGGCTCAGATAACATCGCTCGAGTGGTAATCTCTATTAACTTGAACTTATCCCATAGGTTATTCCATTCAAGATTAACGTGTTGAAACTCAGATTGGGATTGGTCAAGAGAAAATCCTAGTGACGCTACCTCCTTTCTGAGCTCTAAAAAATGAGCTTCGTATGGACCGAGTCTACCGGATGAGGTCATGCTCTCCTTTTTCTGTGTCAAAAAGATTTTTTAAAAACCTTATATTTATATCAGTTGTGTGATCATTGTTCAATATCTATATTATCAACGGTAATGATACTTAATGGTCATTTAAACCCAAAAAAAGTGCATGTGTTTTCTATATCCATAAGAAATTTAATTAAATAAATGAAATGGAATTTTAGTCATGAATGTTCGGGTCATTACACTAACCATCCCATTCCTCACCAAGGCATGCTCACCAAATAACACAAGTCAAGTAAAGTAATATAGTAATTACATCGATTGGGTACCCTGCACCACTTCTAATTGGTTTAGTCACTCTTTCCTAACAGAAAACATCCTCACGCTCCCACATCTTCCGAAAGAACCATGCCACAACCCACCCACAAACCCCTAAGCCCCAAACCACATAACATCCCACCCGCAGACACCTAGGCTCCACAACCACACCTCATCCTGTCACCTGGGCCATGAGACACATAACACCTCATCCTAAATACACCTAGGAAAGAACAACTCATCTCATCCCAAATACACCTAGGAAAACAGAACTCATCTCATCCTGAAGACACTTGAGAAAACAAAACTCATCTCATCCCGAAGACACCTGGGAAAGCACAACTTGCCCACACAAAACTGGGCCTCACAAACCACAACCTACCTAAATAATATTGGGTTATCACCACCTGTAAGAGGGAGTAGGGAAGAGCAGGTGTCCATCCATCCATCCTCCCATGGGGATGTTTGGGGAAGACACTCTCCCCCATGACGATGGTGGTGTTTGGAAAATAGTGCTCAACTAGGGTGGGGTGTATATAGAAATTACAAGGGAAAAATACGAGTATATATATATATGATACCAAACACTCATGACCAACCTATTGTTTCTCAATAAGCAACCATCTCACAACACTGCCAACTTTGTTTCTACCCTTAAATGCACAACACCACACATCAAGGCACAACCTCTTTTCAACTTCCAACCAACTTAATTAACCATTACCATTTGTTATTCACAACTCGTTTATTCATTATGTTAACCAACCCAACCCAAGAAAGTTCTGAACTTTATTAACCAATTATTTATTCATTTATTCCACTCACTACTGGAAAACTAACCTATACCAACGGTTTGGAACCGTTGGTATAGGCCTCCAAACCGTTGGTATAACCTATACCAACGGTTCGGAGAACCTTTTCCAATTAAGCCGTTGGGATAGGTATATACCAACGGTTTTGGGAAAACCATTGGTATAGACCTATCCCAACGGTTTTGGAAACCGTTGGTATAAGTAATATGAAAATCTATACTGACGGTTATGGAACCGTTGGTATGTGTATATCAAAAAAAAACATTCACTGGGATTTGATCCCAGGACCCCCTGTTTATCATTGAACGACTTAACCACTAACCTAACATGAATTTTGTGAACATAATTACATAAATATATATATATATATATATATATTGTCATAATTATTTTAAATTTTGATTTATATAATGTTCTCGGTAAGAAGATCTGATAAAAATTCAAAGGAACTATACCAACGGTTGTCAAAACTGTTGGTATAGGTCTATACCAACGGTTTTGACAACCGTTGGTATAGTTCCTGATTCTGGATTCATTGGAAAACCGTTGGGATAGGTATACCCTTTCCCAACGGTTTGGCCAAACCGTTGGGAAAGGTGTCCATAAAGTGGACTTTTCCCAACGGTTTTCCAAAACTGTTGGGAAAGGGTATACCTATCCCAACGGTTTGGCCAAACTGTTGGGAAAGGTGGCCACAAAGTGGACGTTTCCCAACGGTTTGGCCAAACCATTGGGAAATCCATACCCTTTCCCAACGGTTAGACAAAACCATTGGGAAAGGTGGCCTCAAAGTGGTCTTTCCCAACATTTTGTCCAAACTGTTGGGAAATGGGACCTATACCAATGGTTTTTACAAACCATTAGTATAGAAGCGTTGGGAAAAGTCAGATTTCCAGTAGTGACTACTATCTAGGAAACTACCAAGCACCGGACACAACAATAAACCCAGCAACACATCACTACACAACCCGATCATAGCCTCTCTGTATAGCACTTCTCATCCATTCTAGAATCAATAAATCTCTCAACCTGAGATTCCATTACATAGTCAAGTTGATGTATCATCTACAAGTTCATCCACCACACCTCCCAAACCAACCAACAATACACACTTGTGCTTCAAAAATGTACTACATTCCAAACAAGAGCGTATCCACACATCACAACATAGCCACTTCACATTCCATCTGTCCCGCACAAAAAAACCACACTATCCCACACTACACATCACCCCACATACCAAATCATAACACAATTCCTGATTTAATAAGGCGTCCCTTTTTTAATTCCACTTGTTAATTCAGGGGTTTTCACAGAAACTAGAAAATCCTGAGGCATTCGTTTATTATCCAAGTGTACGTGATTTACCAATTTCCATATAAAAATGTTTAACAGGAACCAACCATCATGAAACTTATTTAGTGAACAAAAAAGGACCACCAACATCCATGATTTTCAGTAGGTCATTTAGCCCGTATAATTTGCAACATCACAATAATATCAAATCTAGAAAAACATACACATTGGATCCCTCTACCCCTTACAATTCATTTACCTGGTTCTTATCTTTGATTAGTGTGGCATATGTAACAACCTAAACTTTTGAATAATATTTTGTTTCATGAAAATGTATGTTTTACTGTGTCATAATCAATAAAACTATATAAGTATAATTGAAATGTAACCATTGAGTTTTGAGCGTTATATGAAATTTGGAAACAATAAAAAAATTAATGTTATAATTGTTGTTTAAAATATAAATAGTAATGGATAACTAATTCAGAAAGAAGAGTTGATGGACTCATCCAGTAGACTCGAGTCGTAAGAAGCCCATCTTTTGAAGCATAGGAAGAAGGTAGAATTACTGGGATTTTCTTTGGACCAAGCCCAAGTCGATCTTCAACATGTTAAGATTGAACTTAACCACCTATAGGAGAAGTTTAAATTGATAGAAATCACCACCCAGGCAATGTTGTCCAAGCCACCCCAAGATTCTATCACCATTCCACACCTTACTCTTAGGTCCTATGCGTGCATTATAAGGGGTTATGTAATGAGGCCTTAGTGACATTGTGTAATCCTTTGGTATAAATAAAATTTTATTTCATCATTCACTTTTTAGGAATATCTTTTCTTAATAAAGTATACATTTAATTAAGATAAATTTGATAATTTAATTTTAGAAGTAAACGTTGTACTTTTCAGAGATTTTTCATAAATATAGAATTATTATGGTAAAATAAATATCATTTTTTTAATTTCAAATGTCAAAATTAACCTAGGATGAATTTTAAGATGTTTTATAAGAAGTTTCAATTTGATGAATAGTGTTTTTTGATGAATAGTAAAAAAATATTTCATTATTAAATAACTTTTTTTGTGAAATTATTTTCAAAAATATGTCATACATGGTAGTAATCAAGGTGAAAATGTAGTTTAATAAGATCAAAATATTTTTTTGGTTAATAGTAACTTTATCCTTTGGAATAGTAATTTTACCCTTATGAATGGTAATTTTATCAATGGAATAGTAACATAACCTAAGGAGGTATAAATATGTTTTAGTCATCTTAAGTAGTAATGTGATATAATTATATCATAGTATAAGTAAATAAATTTTTTAGAAATTATTAGTCAAGTATTAGTATTTTATTTATTTAATTTAATTTAAAATAAAATTATTTTTTATAAAATGGAGTTCACTTTTGGATTCTACACATTGAAAAATGGTTAGGGTGAATTTTTGGGATTTTTTTGAAATAGTTGAATTTGTAATGAAAAGTAAAAATACAGTTTTGAGTTTTTGGTAAGTTTAATGAAATCACTAATGATGTAATCATGATATAATAATTCTGGTATAATCTTGAGGAATAAAATATGTTATTAGGTTTCACAAGTGGCCAATACCATGGGCAAATACCATGGGAAAGCCCATGGTTTTCAAATAGCACTAATGAGGTGTCCCTTGGAAATTAATAAAATATTCCCTCACTTTTGCTATAAATACCAACTCATTCCTTAATTAATTTCATTAAAAATTCTTCCTAAAATAAGCTCTGGTATTTTACCTCCCAAGGAGTTCTCCCAAGGTTCCCTCAAGCTCCCAATGTCTCAACCTTTTATTTTTTGAATTTACTCTTCAAGGTAAGGGAACCTTTCACCCTCCTTGTTTTAGTCAACACTTCTTTTATGTTAAGTCTTTGAATTTACATTTTCATATGTTGGGGTATGATATTATTTATCCCTATTACTATCCTTTTTATGTAAATATTATTATATACCCTTTTTATCTCATCAATTCATTTTCTGAATTTTTAAGTGACACTGTTAGGCTACCGAATTTTCGTAAAAGAAATCACATCTTCTCTTTCCTTTCAATTTTCCTTTTCATGTGGTATGTCATTAAAATATTCATAACATGATCTTATTTATATTTTATTATTTATATATACTGTATTATGAGTTATTTATGAGTGTTTTACCCTTGTCCCCTCTCTTTTTAATGTTTTATAAAACCACATTATATAGTCGTTATGCTGCAGAATTTTCGTCTCAAAACTTATCTTTTATTTCAAGAAATTCATTCATTTTTTATTTTTTGAATACCCAAACCTATTTCCTATCTAGGTGTATTCATATATATTTCAAAATGATATTGTTCATTCTGGTAATAACATACATGAAACCCACCTTCCTTTTCTTTGGGTTTAAAATGACATAAAAATCATGTTTTTTAAAGTGCTTTTTAAAATGTCACGATTTTGATATGAAACCCATTTATTTTATCCTATTTGGGTTATTTATGAATTTTTTCATTATGATCTATGTGTCTCACATAAAAATAAATACATATTAAGGGTTTTCCTTGATATTTCTCTAATGAATTGGGTAAAATAATTAATCTCTAGAGATGACAAGTTTTATGATACCTTGGTGAATAATCTTGGTAATTTTTATAACACCTTGGGGATGGACATTGGTGATATGATTATGAATGTCTAAATTAAATGTTATAGACACATTTTAAAGTTATTTTTTAAGTTAATATTATTATTATATGCCTATTTATCATGACTTTATGATATTCTCCATGTTATTATTGATATCGCTCAAGTTCACATATAAATTGTTTCACTTTTTTTCCTTATTAGGCCTTCTAATCATCATTTCCTTTGATGTATGTCTCTAGGTTATGAGATTTAGTAATTTTATATAGGATTAACTTTTCAATAAGTCTTTAAATAGTATTAAAATAATGTTATATGTTTTCATGCATTATGTACCTTTTTTCCAAGACACTAGACTTTAAAGATCCTCTATTTGTAAAATGAAATGAAAAGTAATGTAATAAAAAGGTAGGATTCCATAGTTTGTATCAAAGTATAGTTTAGTTATTTATGGAAATTAGTCTATGAAAACTTTAGGAATAACCCTATATAAAATTTTAAATATAGTAAAGCTTCTTGGTATTTTGGTGAAATATTAAGTAAGTGGTTTCCAAACAAATAAATCTCTATCTAGATATGAACAAGTGGATGTGGCTCTGGCACAGATGTATCTAGGGGTAAAACCTGAAAAAACTACTTTGATCTAGACTTGAATGAGAACTAGTGCACGATAATGGGTCTTGTTGCACTCCTAGTTTGACACTCTTGGTGGATATGTTTGGTTAATCGTAATCTTTTTATGAATCATTATGAAGGATTTATAGAGAAATATAATTATTGTTGGAGAATAATATTTTTAAGCATAAAGTTTTAAGACATAAAAATCCTTGATAGTTAAAAGATTCGTAAATAAAATAAGTTTCTCATTAATGTTTTATTCTTTTAAGAAATGGTGGGAAATAGGAGGAATCGTGAAAATGGTGACCGCAATGGACCATGCACTAACGGCCCTCCGATGGAAGCTAGAATGGAAACTTTTATTAGAATGATGAACCAACTGAATAAAGTTATGGGAAATAACTTGAATCAAGATGAGAGACTGATTTTTCCATGAAGGGGAAAACTTTACGTTGATTCCTTTATGCATCAACGACCACTAACCTTCAGTGGATCTACTGAACCATTGATTATTGAATAGTGGATCAGCTCTATTGAGAAGATCATTTCTATGCTCTGATGTTCATAACAAGAGAAGATCACCATGGTTATTTACTACTTAGAGGGAGAAGCTAACCAATGGTGGGAACTGATTAAAACACAAGGACAGGAGTGTAGTTTGAAGCTATGGAATGGGAAGAGTTTATAGGGATATTCTTCAATAAGTATTTCCCTCATTTGATGAGAAAAAAAATGGAGAAGAAGTTTCTCGAGCTGAAGCAGAAGGAGAATGAATCTGTTGGAAGCTACGAGATGAAATTCACAAGGCTTTCCTATTATACCTCAAGCTTTGTAATGGATCCTAATGGGAAGGTTGATAGATACTTTAGTGGACTGAGACCTCATCTGTGAAATAATCTATCCAATTGAGACTATGATATCTATGAGGAGATCGTGCGGAGTGTTATGAAAGTCAAACTAGATTTTGGTGAGATGTAGTGGTCTCATAAATCCAATTATAATAAGAGATCAATAGAGCCTAGTTTATGGATGACCTTTGATCAGGAAATATGAGTCAATCAAATGCAATATCCCATGTGTAATAAATGTGGGAAGAAGCATTTGGGGAACTGCCTACTCGGGAGAGGGAAGTTATACAAGTGTGGAAGAGATGGCCATATTGTGCGGAGTTTTTGTAGTGATGTGAAGCCTATACTTCCCAAAAATAACGACAAGGGGAAGATGGTATAGTCCCTACCTAACATCCAATGCTTCAAGTGTGGAAATCTTGAGCACTTTTCTAATCAGTGTCTAAATCTGAGGGCGGTGGAGGGGAATCACCATCAGCCTCAGCATAGGCCAAGGGTGCAAGGTCATGTTTTTTCTATCACTATGGATAAATTTGAAGTGCCAAATGATGTGGTGGAAAGTACTCTTGTTGTTCTCTCAAAATTAGAAAGCATTTTTTTTATTCTGGTTCTACGCATTCCTTTATTTCCTCTAAGTTTGCAAGGAATTTAGAATCAACCCCTGAATTTCTAAAATTAGAGTTATCAGTCAAGAATCATGGTGGGGTTATCCAAGCATCGTCAGTGTTTATAAACTCTAGTATTTAATTTAGTGAGTATAATATTATCGCAAATCTAGTAGTCATTACCATGCTGGAATTCAACATTATACTAGGAATGGAATGTCTCTCAAAGTATAATGCTAAGATCAAATGCAAAAGTAAGGAAATTTCAATAGTATTAAATGGAAAACCTATAGTTATCTTCCAAGGAGATATATATCAACCTAATATTTGTCTAGAAGAACCTACTATATCCTTATTTATGGAGTTAATTGGTGAATAAAAATAAGTAAATGAGAGTATAAGTATAGAAAATGTCCCCATCATCCAAGAATATATTGATGTATTTCCTGAGGAGTTACTCGGACCTCCCCTAGAAAGAGAGGTAGAGTTATCCATTGAACTCGTACCTATATCTCATCTGATATCAAAGACCTCATATAGGATGGAAAATGTGGAGCTGGATGAATTAAAGAAAAAACTCTGGTATATTTTGGAGAAGGGGTTTATCCGACCAAGTGTGTCTCCTTGGGGAGAACCTGTTCTCTTTGTGAAGAAGAAGTATGGATCAATGTAGTTATGCATTGATTTTAAGGAACTGAATGAGATCACAATGAAGAACAAATACCCTCTTCCATGAATTGATGACTTATTTGACCAACTTTTTGGGGCTCAATTCTTATCTAAGATTGATATTTGATCTGGTTATCATCAATTGAGGGTGAAGAAAGAATATATTCCAAAAACTGTCTTTTGATCAAGATATGGGAATTATGAGTTTGTTTTTATTCCCTTCAGACTAACTAATATACCTAATATTTTTATGGATTTGATGAATATAGTCTTTAAGGACTACCTTGATAACTTTGTGGTAATTTTTATTGATGATATTATGATATATTACAAAATTCATGAGGAGAGTGAGGATCATATAAGGGTTATTTTGAAAACTCTATGGAAGGAGAGGCTTTTTGGAAAGTTTAGAAAATGTAAATTTTGGTTACAACAAGTTGCTTTCTTGGGGCACATTGTAACCAATGAAGGAATCACAGTTGACCTTACAAAGACAAAGGTTGTAGAGGAGTGGCCTCAACCTACAACAATAACTGAGATTCAAAGTTTCCTTGGATTAATGGGATATTATAGGAGGTTTCTAAAAAATTGTTCATGACTTTATAATCCATTAACCAAATTAACTCGAAAAGGGGTCAAGTTCATCTGGACAAAGGAGTGTGAGGAAAGTTTTCAAGAGATGAAGAAGAGATTGGTTTACTGTTCCCATGTTAACTCTACCCTCAAGAGGATAAGGATTCATTATTTTTAGCAATGCATATTTGAAAGGGCTTGGGTGTGTCCTCATGAAAAATGAAAAGTTGATTGCTTATGCATCTCTACAGTTGAAGACTCATGAGTAGAACTATCCTATGCATGATCTTGATATGGATGTAGTTGTTTTTGATCTAAAGATATGGAGGCACTATCTTTATGGGGATAAATTTTAGATATACATAGACCATCAAAGTTTGAAGTATATTTTCACACAAAAGGAATTGAACATGAGACAGAGGATATGGTTGGAACTTCTTAAAGACTATGATTGTTCAGTTCATTATCTTCCTGGAAGAGAAAAAAAATTTGATGATGCATTAAGTAGATAAGACATAATTTTTATGTCCATGATGAGGATTCAAAGATATCCTTTGATTAATAACCTAGTAAATCTGGACATAGGAATTATAAGGGAAGGGACATCATCAACCCTATTCTAAATGATTTCTCAATCATCATTACTAGAGAAGATCAAGAAAGATCAGAAAGAAGATCCTTTATTACAGAATAAGTTTGATGCTGTGAAGGATGGTAAGTTTTATAAGTTCAATATTAATTGAGAAGGTGTACTAAAATTTCATACAAGACTATGTGTTCCATTTATTCTATAAATAAAGGAGCTAATGGATGATGCTCATAGCTCTACTTTCTCTATACATCTTAGAATCATGAAAATGTATAGGGAACTTCGTGATCATTATTGGTGGGATAATATGAAAAGGGGGATTGATGACTACACTATAAGGTGTATGGTATGTCAGAAAGTGAAGGAAGAGTGAAAACTTCCTAAATGGGTATTACAACCACTACCCATACCATCATGGAAGTGGGAAAATATCACTATGGACTTTGTCACTGGTCTCCCAAGAAATTCCAAAGGAAACAATGCGATCTGGGTTATAGTGGACCATCTCACCAAGACTACCCATTTTATCTCTATTTGGGAAGATTTCTCTCTTGATCAACTTGCCAGGATTTAGGTGAAGGAAGTGGTAAGGCTGCATAGAGTTCCACTTTCTATCATATATGATCGTGATCCAAGGTTCACATCAAATTTATGGAGAAGTATTCAACATGCTTTGTGTAGTTAATTGAATTTCAGTATGACCTATCACCCCCAAACTGATGGTCAATTTGAAAGGACTATTCAAACACTTGAGGACATTCTGAGAACATGGTTAATGGAATTTAAAGGTGGATGGGACCAATATCTCCCATTAGTTGAGTTTTCTTACAATAATAGTTTCCATTCAAGCATTCAAATGTCATCCTATGAATATCTATATGGGAATAGATGTAGAACTCCTAATTTTTGGGATGAAACTGGTGAGAGAAAACTTCTTGGTCCTAATATTGTGCAAGAGATGGAAGAAAAGTTTCATGCCATCCAACAACACATTAAGGCTTCTTAGAGTCAGCAAAAGAGCTATGCCGACAACCATGAAAGGGACTTGTAGTTTGATGTTGGTGAAAAATTCTTTCTTCGAATCTCAACTTGGAAGAGAGTCATGAGGTTTGGGAAGAAAGGGAAGCTCATCCCTTGGAACATTACCCCCTATGAAATTCTTAATCGTATAGGAGCAGCATCTTATTGGCTTTCACTTCCTCCAAATCTAGCATAATTTCATGATGTATTCCACGTATCCCTCTTAAATAAGTATATACCTAACCCTTCACATGTACTAAATCCATAGGTGGTACAGTTGGAACATGACCTCTCTTATGAGGAGTAGCCGGTGAAGATCTTGGATCGTAGTTACAAGGTTCTACCTAATAAGACTACCCACCTTGTTAAAGTGTTGTGGAGGAACCGCAAATGTAAAGAATCCATGTGGGAACCATAGGAGTCTATGAGGCATAAGTACCCACAACTTTTCTCTTATGTGGGTATGAGTTGAAATTTCAGGGATGAAATTTCTTAAGGGGGGAATAATGTAATGACCCGAACTTTTGAATAATATTTTGTTTCGTGAAAATGTATGTTTTACTGTGTCATAATAAATAAAACTATATAAGTATAATTGAAATGTAACCATCAAGTTTTGATCATTATATGACCTTTGGAAATGATAAAAAAAATTAACGTTATAATTTTTGTTTAAAATATAAATAATAATGGATAACTAATGCAGAAAGAAGAGTCAATGGTCTCATCCAGTAGACTCGGGTCATACGAAGCTCATCTTTTGAAGCTTAGGAAGGAGGTAGCATCACTGGGCTTTTCTCTGGACCAAGATCAATTTGAGCTTCAACATGTTAAGCTTGAACGTAATCACCTACGGGAGAAGTTCAAGTTGATAGAAATCACCACTTGGGCAATGTTGTCCGAGCCGCCCCAAAATTCTATCACCATTGCATACCTTACTCGTAGGTCCTATGCAGGTGTTATAAGGGGTTATGTAATGAGGCCTTAGTTACTTTGTGTAATCCCTTAGTATAAATAAAATTTTTATTTCATCATTCCTGATTTAGGAATAGCTTTTCTTAATAAAGTATATGTTTAATTAAGAAAAATTTGATAAATTGATTTTAGAAGTAAAAGTTGTACTTTTCAAAAAAAATCATACATAGAGAATTATTATGGTAAAATAAATATCATTTTTTGTTAATTTCAAATTTCAAAATTAACCTAGGATGAATTTTTAGAAGTTTTCTAAGAAGTTTCAATTTTATGAATAGTATTTTTTGATGAATAGTAAAAAAATATTTCATTATTAAATAAAATTTTTTTGTGAAATGATTTTCACAAATCTGATATACATGGTTGTAATCGGGGTGAAAATGTGGTTCAATAAGATCAAAATAATTTTTTGGTGGATAGTAACTTTATCATTTGGAAAATTAATTTTACCCTTATGAATGGTAATTTTATCATGGAATAGTAACATCACCTAAGGAGGTATAAATATATTTTAGTCATCTTAAGTAGTAATGTGGTATAATTATATCATAGTATAAGTAAATACATGTTTTAGAAATTATTAGTCAAGTTTTAGTATTTTATTTATTTAATTTAATTAAAAAAAGAAATTATTTTTTATAAAATGGAGTTCACTTTTGAATTATACACGTCAAAAAATGGTTAGGGTGAATTTTTGGGATTTTTCTAAAACAGTAGAATTTTTGATGAATAGTAAAAATACATTTTTGAATTTTCGGTAAGTTTAATAATGCCATTAATGATGTAATAATGATGTAATAATTTTGGTATACTCTTGAGGAATAAAATATTTTATGAGTTTTCCCAAGTGTTTAATACTATGGGAAAATACCATGGTTAGTCCCATGGTTTTCAAATACCACAAATGAAGTGTCCCTTGGAAATTAATAAAATATTCTCTCATTCTTCTATAAATACCAACCCATTCCTTAATTCCTTTCATTAAAAACTCCTCCTCAATGAAGATCTGGTCTTTTTAGATCCCAAAGAGTCCTCCCAAGGTTCCCTTAAGCCCCTAAGGTCCTAACCTTTGAGTTTTTGAAGTTACTCTTCAAGGTAAGGGAACCTTTCACCCTCCTTTTTTTAGTCAACACTTCTTTTATGTTAAGTATTTGAATTTCCATTTTCATATGCTGGGGTATGATATTATTTATACTTATTAATTTCCTTTTAATTTCCATATGATGAGATACCCTTTTCTCTCTCATTAATTCATTTTCTGAATTTTTAAGTGACGTCGTTAGACTGATGAATTTTCATAAAAGAATTTGCTCTTCTCTTTCCTTTCAATTTTCTTTTTCATGTGGTATGTCATTAAAAATATCCATACCATGATATTATTTATATTTTATTCTATTCCTATACTGTATTATGAGTTATGTATGAGTTTGTGACCCTTTTCCCCTCTCTTTTTAATGTTTTCTAAAACCATGTTACATAGTCGTTATGCTGCAGAATTTTCATCTCAAAACTTATCTTTTATTTCAAGAAATTCATTCATTTTTATTTTGTGAATACCCAAGACTATTTATTCTCTAATTTTATTAATATATATTTAAAAATTATCTATTTCATTCTGGGAATAACATACATGAAACCCTCCTTCCTTTTCTGTGGGTTTAAAATGACATAAAAAATCATGTTTTTTAAGTACTTTTTAAAACATCACGATTTTGATATGAAACTCATTTATTTTATTCCCTTTAGGTTATTTATAAAATGTTTTATTTTGATCTATTTGTCTTACATGAAAATAAATACATATTAAGGGTGCACCTTGATAGCACTCTAATGCATTGGGTAAAGGAATTAATCTCTAAAGATGACAAGTTTTATGATACCTTGGTGAATAATCTTGGTAATTTTTATGACACCTTGGGGGTGGACCTTGGTGATATGCTTATGAACGTCTAAATTAGATGTTTTATCTGCATTTTCAAGTTATTTTTCAAGTTATTATTATTATGATATGACTCTTTGTCATGTCTTTGTGATATTTTCCATGTTCTTATTGATATCGCTCAAGTTCACATGTAAACTGTTTCACTTGTTTTATGGGTCTTCTGCTCACCCTTTACTTTGATGTATGTCTCCAAGTTATGAGATGAAACAATTGTACATAGGATTAAATTTTCAAGAAGTCTTTCAAATTCATTAAAATAATGTTATATTTTTTCATGTATTATGTACCTTTTTTCCAAGACACTAGACTATAAAGATCCTTTGTTTGTAAAATGAAATGAAAAGTTATGTAATAAAAAGGTGGGATGACATAGAGCAACTATGATCTGTAGTAAAACAAGAGTATATCCCTCCCACATGATACACAATTAAAGATAAATGAAGTAAAATCCCTACCTCGAATGTGTCAACATTATTTGCATGGAGACGGATCACTTAACGGTCCTCCAATTACCCCTCCCGCAAGATCTACATCCACCCGAGGATGCAACGGCACCACAACACCAACGACAACTGAAGAACACATTAGAAGCAAGTAATAACATCTGACATTACATGGTAATAATAACGGGAGGAAAAGAGAGGCCAAACTGGTAGAAACTGTAAGAACAGAGGAAGAATGTGCCTTAGATTGATGTTGGATTGCTACGGATTGAAGGAGAGAAGCTAGGATTTGATCCTTGGTGAAGGAACCTTCAAAACGCTGGAGAGGGGTCATCGGGAGGGGTCACCGGGAGGAAAAATGTTAAATCTATAGGGTTTGATAACCCGAGCGGTTAGAAAAATGTTTAAAATGTTGCAGCAGTGAAGTATTACACGATGTGTAATACCCTTTCACACTATATAATCCCTCAAGGTCGAATTCCATTGAAAAATCTGTCGCCTTTCAATTTTATTTTATTTTTCAAACCCTGAAATATTACACATCATGAAAACTCCAAGACAAGCCATAAAACAGATATCCAAACTCCTTCTGAGCCTCCTCTGATCACTTCCAACTACCAAAACCTGCAAAGTAGCGAACCGGGAGGACACAGACCGTTACATACCCATAATAAGAGAACTCAATTTTTTACATTGTCACATTCTGATGAGTATAATACATGTGAATAAAGTTGTTTGATATAATAAATTTTTCATTTGGGAATCAAATCAAGATCTGAAAATTTTGATGAAAAACAATTAGGAAAAACATAAATATTTTATCCAACCATATGAAGATGAAATAACTTTTGATTTATTTGATGTATTTTACTATTTATTCAATGACAAAGTGTTTGATACTTTATATCTTGCATAGGAAGTGTAACCCATTGAGTTAAGTAACCCAAATCTATTTTTATCTTTTGTCCAGCCTCTAGATCTAGAATTAAAATTCTTGCCTACTAATTTAACATGTGTATTTCTAATAGATAAAAATAAGACACCAATGATAATTTCAAGAAAATTTTCTCTTAATAAAGAACAAAACCTGATAGATATTTTGAGAGAAAATGCACGAGTTATAGGCTGGAATTAAGGAGAAATTCCTGGAATAATTTCTAAAATCTATATGCATAGAATTTTATTAGAAAGTGAGGCAAAGATTTTAGGTAACCCCAAATAAGACTTAACCCAAAAGTTATAGAAGTAGTTGAGAAGAAAATTAAGAAGTTATTGGAAAATTAAATCATTCACCCAATTTCTAATTCCTAGTGGATCATCCCCATTCACTTAGTGCCCAAGAAAATTAGACAGCCCATTATGAAGAATGAACAATTTGAGTTAATTACTATAGGATTCCAATAGAGTTTGAGAGTCTGTATTTATTATATAAAACCTAATCAAGTCATAATAAAAGATCATTTTCTCAACCATTTTTTGACCAAATGTAAGAAATAATGGGAAAAAACTCATTACTTATTTTTATATGGATTTGCATGGTATTTTCAGGTGCCTGTTGTACCTAGGTACCATGAAAAGACAACTTTTACTTGTCTTTATGATATTTTTTTACATGAGAATAATATTTGAACTGTGCAATACAACAGGTACATTTCAAAGATACATGGTAATCATTTTCACTGATTTGATTAAAGTCTACCTAAGTTTTTGTTGATGATTTCACTCTGTTTGGAATTTCCATTAATCATTATTTGGAATATCTTGAAAATATTTTGAAAACATGTGTTGAATAAAATATTTTTTTATTTTGAAATGTTTCATTTCATAGATGAAAGAGGCATTACACTTGGACATGTAATTTTACCAAGTGGGATTGAGGCTGACGAGTCTAAAAATGAAATTTTCAATGCATTACCTTGCCCAACTTGAGTGAAACATATTAGATACTTTAGGACATGCAGGCTTTTATAGAAAATTCATCAAATATTTTAGTAAGATAACTCTACAACTATCTAGACTACTTTTAAAAGATTTTGACTTCATTTTTTATAATCATTGTAGACATACTTTTCATGAGTTAAAGAGTAGTCTGATAGCACAAGCATTTATCCAACCCCCTCTTCCTACTAGGTTAGCCTACCCAAGAACCCTAGGTTTCTCATAAGGTTTAACAAACAAGAACAACCGCTAACATAAAATATTTTATATAGCATTAAATGAAAAAGTCTCTTTATAATACATATAATCATTTAGAAAACCAAAGAAAGAATCAAGCTTAAGGTTAAAAGTCACTATTTTTATTATTTTACCCATTTACATTTACATATTTATGTATATACATATATCGCGTTGCACAAATTCACATTTTCTCAAGTGAATTTGTACACACATACACATATATGTATACTTATGTATATGTGTTGAACCAATATATATATATCAAAAGGAATTTTAAAAACATATAACTTTAATAACATTTTTAGGATAAGAGATAACCCCACTTTTAAAACCAAAACCTCTCTTAAAACATTTAACTTATTAATTAAAGGTTGTTCAGGCAATTACAAAACATTCGGTGTGCAAAAAAATTAAAGTAGAATTTTAACAAACTTTAAATTAGAGAAAAATCTTAGAACTTGAGTGAAAATCAAGTGAAACTTGATTTCCACATCAAATACCTTTTGAACGTAATTATTATTATAATTTGATATCCAAATGAAGGATTAAAAATACAATCAAGTAATGTTCTAAGATTTAAAGACCCAAAACAAAGGGTCGCTTACCTGAAACTCGTTGTCTTTGAAAATGGTGGCATTATCCCACCTTAACAGGGTCTAAGACACCATGGAGAACAAAGTGGGACATAAAAATCAAGAAAACCCTAATTAAAATAGATCCAAAATGGAATAACGAAACAAAACACAACCTGCAATTAATGGAGCAGCGGCGGGGCGGCGATGGGGAAGGGTCAGAGATGAGGTGAAGCAGCGGCAAGGCAGCGACCAGCGGAAGAAACGATAGTGACGGTTCGGGGGGGAGAGAGATCAGTGGCTCGGGCTCGAGGAGCTCAGGGGAGAAGGGGGCCAACAACGAGGTTTAAGATTCAGGGGAGTAGGGCATGAAGGGGGCCGACGACGACGAAGAATCCCAGCGGCAACAGACGTCGGAGAATCCCGGTGACGACGGATGCTGGAGAATCCTGGTGGCGACGGACGCCGGAGAATCCCGGCGGTGAGGGGGCTAGGGTTTGACGGGCTTGGGGGAAGAGGGGTGGGGGTGTCGGGTTCGGGGGGTGGGGGGTAGGGTCGAGGAAGAAGTGTCGCATCGAAAAAAAAATTAAAAGATTTAGTGGCAGTTTTTAAAAAATTGCCGCTATATGTTGGCAATTTTTTTTAGCAGCGGTTTATGAAACTGCCGTTAAAAAACCGCCGCTAATTACTGATTTTGGTGTAGTGAATGTTCATAAGAAACCTATGGATTTCTACAACTGGATAAGTATTTTGGTATATATAATAAGATTTCACTATCAAAACATATATTAAAACAAATTACTTATTTTTCACAATGTTTTCCATAGTGATTGAAACAGAGTAATCATATTGATTATGGTCATTACATTTGTAAATTTATGAAAGATATCATATTTGAATTCTTCATTTGGTAAAAGAAGATTATGCAACATTCAAATTTTATTTATCCCGCATTTTAAATTTAATCACCCCCCACGCGCTATAGTATTAGACTGGTCCTACATTGGTTTCTAACTGGAGAAAGATCTTGTTTAATAATTTAAAGCTCACCACCCAAAACATGATTGATAATATGGTACCCGCCCACACTACTTGCACGTACATGCTACAAGGAACCCCATTGTCCACAACCCACTAATAATATGTTCTCTCGAATTTTTATCAGCTGATAAAGTGCTAACAGAAATATTATTTGTCGGCGCTTATGTTTTAGCGCTGATAAAATACACTTTTATCAGCGCTTAAACTAGCACTAACAAAAATGTAAAAAATTGAATAAAAATGAATAAATAAATAATATTAATTATATAAAAAGTGAAATTATTAAAAATGAAATATATTAACTATTTAAATTACAAAAATATTAAAAAAATCATTTAAATGAATTAGTTATATAAATTGCAAATTGCAGCATAGCGTGATGGTTCTGGACAGAGGGAGCAACGCGTCGTGTGAATGGTGACGATCACACGGGCGGAACGACGCATCTTGACAGACAACATGGCATTGAGACATGTAAGCGTTGCTGGGTGGGCAACTCGAAAGTGCGCTGACACCTATCATCTGACCCCTTTACCCAGTCGTGGTTTAAAAAGGGGTGATTTGTCATGTCTTTGCAGTGAGGCAGTGCAATGTAACGACTGATGGTAAGGGGGAGCCGTAGTGAGAAGACTGAGATCATGGTGCAAAGTTTGACTACTCAACTTAGGTCTTCGAGACATAGGGTTTTCAGGCCATCAAATTGTAATAGGTCTTCGAGCCACTAGGACTTCGGGGTCATGTAGGGGTTACCACTAATATCTGTTGAAAAGAGGGTTTTCTTTTCTTGATAAAAAAGGGGGCATTGCCCCATACCTGTTTAAAAAAATGAATAAATTCAAAAAATAAAATAAATAATAAATATTAACAACGAATAAATAATATTAAATGAAATAATATTAAAAATGAATAAATAAAATTGAATGAATTACAAAAATATTTAAAAAGGTGAATTCGTAATATTAGTTACATACTGACGAATAAAAAATGAATAAAAATGAATAAATACATAATATTAATTATATAAATAACAAATTTATTAAAAATGAATTATATTGACTATACAAACATATTAAAATTAAATTAAATTTATGGGAATCGGTTGTATAAATTTTGAACATATTAAAAATATTAAAACTTAATAAATAAAAATGAATAAATATTAATCATATAAATTACAAACATATTGAAAATATTAAAACTTAGTAAATAAATATGTATAAGTTTTAAACAATGAATAAATTCCAAAATTATTAAAAATTAATAAATTACAAAAATATTTAAAAAAAGTGATTTCATAACATTAATTATATGAACTGAAAACACATAAAAAGATGAATGAAAATTAATAAATAAATGGTGATATTATTGATAATTATTGATGTAAGCATTGTATTGATTGTATAAAAAATATAATTAATTATTAACCTTTATAATTCTTAATAATAATTAAAAATATTATTATTTAATTAAATGTATAAATATTTAAAAATATATAAATAACTATCAAAATTGAATATATTCTAAAAATATTTAATGAATATATGTTAAAAATGAATAAATGTTAAAAATGAATAAATTACATAAAAATACTAAAAATATAAAAATATTAAAAATGAATAAATAATATTAAATCAATAAACATACATACATGTACACACATAAATGCGCATAGACATACATGTACCTGTACATACACATACATATACACATATATACATACACATACATACACACGTACACACACACACACATGTATGTATACACATAAACATGCATACAATTACATACATGTGCATGCGCATACATACAAATACATATGCATACATTCACATACTATGTAAACACACACACACACATGCACATGGACATACATACACATACACATATACATGCACATACACATGCACACACACATACAAACGCACATACGCATATACATGCATATGCACACACAAACATGTATACAATTACATACATGTGCATGCACATACATACAAATACATATGCATGCATTCACATGCTATGTAAACACACACACACATGCACATGGACATACATACACATACACATGTACATACACATACACACGCACATACGCATATACATACATATGCACACATACATTCATATACAAGTACACATATATAAATACACATACACGTGTGTATAGACATACACATACATACAATTACAGACACGTGCATGCACATACATATGCATACATACACATACTACATACATACACATACACACGTACATAAGCATAGTCGTACATGTATACATACATCCACACACACACACACACACACACCTACACGTACACGTACACGTACACATACTCATACTCATACACATGCACATGCATATGCACATACACATACACATGCACATACACACATACATATGCATAGACATACATATGTACACATGCATACACATACATGCACATACGCATATATATACCCCCACACATACATGTACACATACATACACATACACATACACATATACACACACACACACACACACACACGTACACATGCATATGCATACATGCAGACACACACACACACACACACATATGTACACACATGTATGCACACATCTACATACAATTACATGCATGTGTGCATACATACACATGTCACATAAGCATATGCACACACACATACACATGTCATATGCATGCACACACATACATGTATACATACATACACATGCATGTCTATCCACGCACACATATACATATACACATATACATACATACACGTGCATGTACATCCACACACACATGCACACACACATGCGTGCACGTGCATAAATACACATGCACACATAAACATGCATGTACGCGAAACACAAACACACACACAACACAACACAAACACATGCATACACATATAACACATACATACACGCGCATACAGGCATACACATACATCAAGATACATACACATGCATACATATGCATACAAATGCATGTACATATATTTTAAATTATTTAATATGAATGTAAATATATAAATTCAAAATGAATCACGTATTTAAATAAATATATTCATTTATATATTTATATAATTGTTTTAAATAAAATATTGAAAGATCATATTTATATTAATTATATATACATTTTGTAGTTAATGTATATAAATATACTATTAAACATTTTTATTGATTAATATTAATTTGATAATTTTTTATTTATAAAATTATGAAAGATCATATTTATATTAATTATATATACATTTTGTAGTTAATGTATATAAATATACTATTAAACATTTTTATTGATTAATATTAATTTGATAATTTTTTATTTATAAAATTATGAAAATAAGATTGATAATATTTGTCTATTAAAAGTTATATAAACCATATTCATATATTATATTTACATATATATACTTATTGTAATATAAATATTATTTAAAAAAAATATAAATATGCACATATGAATTAAATTATCCATTGTATCGTTTATCATCATTTTTTGCGCCATTAAAGGTAGAAATTTTATTAGCATTCATAAAGTGACACATTTATCATCGCTCATAAAAGCATTGACAAAGGATACCCTTTTGTCAATGTTTTTTTAGCAATGATAAAATTTATCTTTATTCGTGTTTTTAACTAGCGCTGATAAAAGTCTCTCTTTTATCCTTGTTTTTTATTGCGTGTTGATAAAAGTCAGTGCTGAATATTGCGCGGTCTGTAGTAATAAGCATCGACAAAGTGTGTCCTTTTATCAACGTCGCACTGATAAAAGTGACTTTTACCAGCTCTTTTATCCAGTGGTGATAAAAACACATTATTTTTTGATGTTTTTGTTCAGCACTGATAAAGAGTAGCGATGAATACAACAGAATCTGTATCAATGGATGTATCTTACGTTTAAGTTGATGTAATATGTATCGAATATCCCAAATACACCATCCCCTATATTTATGGATTGAGTTTTATGAAATTCTATGTTGAAATTCACGAAATAAAACATGCACAATGCTTGAGTTGTTATAATGATAATTCTCACAATTATGATATTCATTGAATTTCAAACTTTTAGTAATCGTATATTCTTAACTTTATTATCCTATTTTACTTCTATTAACCACGTTACTACTATTAAAAAATAAAATAATGATTGTTTTTTATGCATTGTATACAAATCATTTATGGCACACTTTCATACTTGTTTTTACATATTTAAAAATAGAAAATACATATAAGTTAAAAAGAAAATACAATGATATTAATATTAAATAAAAATTTTAATAAAAAAACATGTTTATTATATATAATCATTCCAATATATATTCGGATGCTAAGTACTTCATGATGTATTTATGAACATAAATGGGAGATTGTTCATAAAATATTAAGGGGAGCCCCACAGTTTGGATACAATGCAACAACATCCCTACTTCTACGTTGTCAGATTTAATACCATAAGTCGTCATGGTCCCCATAATGAAATTGGATGGAAAGTTCTCGAAACTCTAAACAATGGCCTTCAACCCCGAAGTGCGGGAGAGATGAATGAATAAACAATAACATCAAATAATAACGGACATTGAGTGTAGAAAATTGATTCTTATAAAATGAAAATATAAGCATAAATAAATATTAATATCAAAGAATATATTTTTTAAAACAACAGAAGATATTTTGAGATAAAATTTAAAAGGTTGATATTTATAGCCAAAGTCGTTGATGAAAAAATTGAACTCGTCGAATTTATGGTTTTTTTCCATGCACTGTGAGATGTAATAATTTTTCAGTTAACTCCAGAAATTATCAACGGAACGAACGATAGTATTAATAATTATTTTTGCCGCCCGACACCGAGAGCGATAAACACAAAAGCACGGCGAGGGTGGGGGAGAGAGAGAGAGAGAGTTGTACTGAACGCAGTACAATTGCTCCCTGCGTGTGTCGGGTTGGATCTCTCCACCCGCGCCCGCCCCATCTCCCACATCTTCACCGAGCTTACAATCCGTTCTGTTCTGATCGTCACTGTCATCGTATCATTTTGCACACGTACAGTTTTTGCCTCGTTGCAGCTAAACCCTGTCTCTTTAATCCCCCATAACCCGTCGCCTCGTTTTCTCGGTCCCGAGTTCGGCGAGTAAAGCTATAAAGCGCATCTTTAGTTCCCCGATTCCGAGCATTTTTATCCCTCTCCTTCTCTGGGCTTCTCGTTCTTTCTTTTCATCTTCTTCCCTCCCGGCTCTGTTCCCATCCGAGGCTTTGGAGGGCAAGGGGTGGGGCTTTGCTTCCGAATGGTTGTGGAGGAGAGAAGGTGGAGTCGAGTGGTTGAAGATGGAGCTGAAGATCGCTTCCCTGAGGGCATGCGTGTTCTTGCCGTCGACGACGACGCAGCTTGCCTCAAGCTGCTGGGCACTCTTCTCCGCAAATGTCGATACGACGGTCCGTCTCTTCTCCTTGACTTAAATTTCGTCTTTCTGCATTGTTTGCTTCGGATTTAGAATGATTGAAACTCTTGCGTGTTGTTTGGTCGATTTGGTCTCAGACGCCTTTGCTGATCTGGTCCCACACGGTTTCTGTAAATCTTAATAAATCACCCATGCACTTTCGCTGTATTTAATGCCCCCTTTCCATTTCTTCCTTGATTCATTTATCAAAGTGCCATGTTTCACTTGAACTGATTAGAACCATGGCTCCGGATCTCGGCTTTTCCCTGAATTCTGCCAATTTGATGCCAAAAAAACTTTGTTTGCAGTTACAACGACCAATCAATCAATTGAGGCGCTGAGGATGTTGAGGGAAAACAAAAACAAGTTTGATCTTATCATCAGCGATGTTCAAATGCCAGATATGGATGGGTTTAAGCTTCTGGAGCTCGTGGGGCTTGAGATGGACCTACCAGTAATCAGTAAGTCCTGTATTGTTTCTTACAACACTTATCAATTATGATAAACAGTTGGAAGAAATACGTGTGTTTGTTCTATTTCTAGAAAAATACTTACACTTAAGTTTCAAGAGAAAATCACTTGATTATATAATTTGATAATCAGTGTTGTCGGCACATGGCGATATCGAATTTGTGATGAAAGGGATCACGCATGGCGCCTGTGACTATTTGCTAAAGCCGGTGCGCATTGAGGAGCTGAGGATCATATGGCAACATGTGATTCGAAAAAAGAAAGTCAACCACAAGGACCAAATCAAATCCCCAACCCATGGAATAGTGTGCTACCAAAGTGGAGAGGGTGGGCAAGGGGCTGCGTTGAATAACAGTGCTGATCACAATGACAAAAATGGTAAAAAACGGAAGGAGCAGAAGGAAGAAGATGAAGATGAAGATGAAGAGAATGCATTTGAGAGTGACAATGGAGATTCGTCAACCCAGAAAAAACCCCGGGTTGTTTGGTCTGTTGAATTGCACAGGAAATTTGTTGCAGCTGTTAACCAGCTGGGCATTGATAGTATGTATAAAAGTTTTTATATGACTTTATTTTTGGAATTTCCCACGCATAATGCCGGTTTTCTTCTTCCATACACTTTTTTTTTTATGCAGAGGCTTTTCCTAAGAGGATCCTTGACCTTATGAATGTGGAGGGGCTCACAAGGGAAAATGTGGCAAGTCATTTGCAGGCATGAACCTTTCTGTTTTCTCCTTCTTCTGTGCATTCTTGGGGAAATCATGCAATTAATCTTATGTGAATTTAAATTAGCCTCGATTGTGCTGTGTTTGCAGAATGCCAAAACTAAGTCCTAATATTTGTATGTTAGCTTATTGCATTTTTATTGTGTTTCAGAAATATAGACTTTACCTCAAAAGGCTCAGTTCTGTTCCACAAGCAAGCATGATGGCTGCAATGGGGAGTCCGAATCCCTCTTTCATCCATCCGAATTCACTTAACAGTTTCGCAGATCTCCATGCCCTCCCTTCATATGCTCACGGTTGCACACTCGGTGGATTGAATAACACCCCTGCTGGTTTTAGCCTTCCGGGTCACAGCCCTAGCCATGGAATTTTACTCGGACATGGTCAAAACTCAAGTAATCCCATAATCACCTCTGGCAAGCTTCACCCAGTTGTTTTGACTGCTGATCAGACCGAGAACATATTTACAGGGATTCCAGCTTCGCTGCAGCTTGAGCGAAACTGTCTTTCTCAGATTGGTAATTTCAGCCACATTGATGATGAACCAAGCATTTTTTCAGTTTCTGATATTACCCCCGGCACTGGACTCGGGGTTGGAAAGCCCAGCAACCCTTTGTTGCTGCAAGGCTCTCTGGATCAAAGAACTTTTGGGACTGGCATTGGTGTTTCTTCAAATTCCCAGGGCCTGAGTGGGATTCAATGCAATTTTTTGCCCCCTGGCAAACCCTTCCATACTGATCCATTGCCTTCTAAAGGCTTGGTGAGCAATATTTATCCGGCTGCCATCCACCACTCTCTGGATCAAGGAACTTTTGGGACTGGTATTGGCGTTTCTTCAAATTCCCCGGACTTCAGTAGGATTCAATGCAATGCTTTGCCCCCCGGCAAACCGTTCCATAACGTTCCATTGCCTTCTAAAGGCTCGGCGAGCAATATTTCCTCAGCTGGCCCCCATATTTCAAGCAGCTCAGTTAGTTTCAAGTCAAGTTCACTTGAGGGCTTGAGAGATGACAAGGCTTGCCAAGACGGTTTGCTCGGTAATGTTGTTCAGAGTGTTTACTGTTTTCCAAGGCAAAAACAAGAAGAAAATACGCAAGCTCCCATGAACTCATTCAACCTGTTCGTTCCTTCTGCTGGGGTTGTGGGGTCGCTGAGCCAAGTAATGGATGGGATCAGCTTCGTCTCTGATAGAAATATGCACGTGTCTTTGGCCGCCCCATTAAGCAGCTCTGCCCCTCCTGCCCATCCCAACATTGAAACTAATGAAGGCCACCTTTTTGAGAAGGCACCTTCCGAATGGCTGTGAACCATGTTGTAATATCTAGTCGGTTCTCTTATCAAAATGGTATGATCGAGTCTATCTTGCTTTAGGGTTCAAGTATTTATGCAGGTCTGCTGCTTCATTGCCTGCAGTTGTAACTGTGATTGGTTGTGGTTTAAGTATTAAAATGTTATGTAGTGTGTATAAGCAATGGCTTAATGTAAATTCATGTACTCAAAATGACTGCTTTTGCAGAGTGATAAAATTTTCATGGCCGCTGCTTGTTATATTATGTTTTTCTATGCTTCATGGTCGTGGCGGTGAGTTGAAGAGGTTCTTGTTTTGTGAGTTGAGGAGGTTCTTGTTTTGAATCTTCATGTCTGTAGTTTTCTTTCCTTTGTACCCCATCTCTGAACCAACTATGTATATTACAAGTTTCTACCAAACACGACCTTAGTTGTTTTTTGTAATGACATAGTAGCATGAGTTCATAGAAGATCACCTCTAAATTCATATTTTTCCATTTTTTTAATAAACCACTTTTTGGTTTAGTGGGAATCTCACAAGCAAACTCCACAATTGACAGATCCAACCCAATATCAAAAACCACCGTACACAGCAAGTAAATACATAATTAAAAAACAAACACAAGAGACAACCACTGTCAGCAAAATTCAAACCAAACAAAATTCAAAAGCCCAGTGCTACAAGATTCAAAATTCCAATTTGAAATTGCAAATTCGAACCAATCGCTGTCACACCACCTTGGGAATCACGTCGCTTGCCATCATGATGCACCACTGACGACACTGTCATCCTGTCAACCACGTCTCTATCTTGTCACCCATGTCTCCATCCCATAACTGTTGGTGTCCATCGTCATCGCCATAAACAACCAAAACGAAAAGCCACAGACCAACATAACGTCGAAAAGGAACCGCCAGGAACCATCATCAACGTCGTAGTTCACTGTCATCGTTGAAAAAAACACACAGTGAACCGAAAGACCCCACACCAGAGAACCGAAGGTCACCTTCATCCTCTCGGGGCCAACGAATATGAAACCAACTCGAGTCGCAAGACCGCTCGAACTCACATCCCAAAGCACCGGGGAGACCACTGCGCAAATCCACCTCAGAGAGAGTGGTTGAGACCTGGAGCCAGAGCAGAGAAACAGGCGGACGGAGACCACGACAAAACTCATCTACGAGACCCCCTAAAAACAGACCCAAAAACGAAACCAAAGCACCCAAAACAGAACAAAGAACACCGCAAACGAGCATGAAGCCTAAAGGGGAAAACAGAAAAACTGGGATGAAACTCTAAGGGAAGCCCTAACCGAGACAAAAGAAGGAAAAACAGGGGTTGAAACTCAAAAAGAGAAGGAAGTAGACGCTAGGTGAACCCAAAACCGTATAGCCTCACCCCAAAACCTCTGAGTATCTAACACTCAGATTCAACATGGAGGAGAGCGTTGGAACGCGAGGTCAGAGCATGGAACAACGACATAGGGTAAGATCAAAGCGCCTCCACTGAAGCAAAATCGAAGAACGAGACCAAGGAGAAAACTGGTGCAGACTAGCCGCAGAAGGAAGCAGGGGAAAGAACCCTAGGAGAAGCCATGGAAGAAGTTGGGGAAAGACGGGGGAGATGAAAAGAAGCGATGAAGCCTGAACGGAGAGGAGATTCAGGAGAAAACCCTAGACGTCGAGAGGGCAGAGCAAGCGGAAGATAAAAAACAAAAATAACAAAAATATGGCTGTTTCTCGGTCTTACTTGCAAAGTGAAGTGGCATGTTTTACTGATGTTGGCTTGGTGTAGGTTCTGGGCGTAGCGGAAGCGCGTTGGTGGGTTTGCCCAGTTTTAATTTTAGCGTTAAACAACGTTCAATCCGAGATCCGTCACGATAATAAAACGCCGGATCTTTGGAATAGAATGAAGAACGAAAAGAAAGAGAAGGATCCCGAAACCATCAAGAGGATCATCATATGTTGGTTGTAATTAATTTAATTAATTGACAAGAATTACCTTGATGAAATTCTTTATTTGTTGATGTTTTCCGGTCACGTTTCGATGTGATTCGTCGTTGCGTCGCAGAAGCCAAGTGTAGACTTCCTCTAGCGGTGATCCACACGTGCACCACGTATCTCTGGACGTCGCCAAATGAATCTCTGGGTACTAGCGTGGAGAAGCCTTTGCTTACGTTATCCGCCTTAGATCGCCTTGATCAGATGGAGGATGATCTCTCTCGGTCTTGAGAGCGTTCTTGGAGGAAGGAGTTCTCTCGGCCTTGAGAGAATTTTCCAGAATTGTTGTGCACAACGATTTTTATCTAAAAGTGTTGGAGTTTATAATCGGGTTTGAAGTTATAGAGTTATGAAAATAAATAAATGCGTTACATGTTTTATTTATTTCATTAACTCTTATTGAAAACCCCCATGTCGAATCATTAATTCCTTGACATGTGCCCACGCTGATTATAATAAATATCATTTAATAAAACAATATTATTTCCTCAAAATCTCGACTGAAAAAACTACACGGCGTGTAATCATTAATACATGGCGTGTACTTGTTTTTCATTTCCTTTCCAAAATGAAAACTACACGGCGTGTACATTCAATGTACACGACGTGTATATCTTGTTTTTCATTTTATTCTTCCTCCAATATTAAAACAATTTAGGCTTCCTTGAATAATTATTAAACCACATACGAGAATAATCTTTATTCTACATGAGATATTTGGATACACTTAGTGTGTGACCCTCTAGGCCTCTTTCTCGTTGGCATTAGGCGAGCTTGCCTAAAGTCCAAGATTACTGTCTAGCAAGGGGTCAAGGCAGCCAAGAGAAAGAAGTTGACGTCGCATTGACGTGCCACCTCATACGAATGCTTACCGTGTAATTTAATCCATTTGTCTCGATATCTCTAATCAAGCGGGTTGCACACTAGTGCCATCAACCCATGTGCTCGATTATTCTTTCTTTGACTTCCCGGAATTGAACTCGCCCATACCTTACCATGACCATGAATTTATTTAGGCTATATCAATTCTATCAAAGGGTCTGAAATATCTACTTCCATTATGAAACAGAAGGGACAAATCCTTTCTCGCATTATCTATTAATGCAGTATCACTCGTGATGCACCCAACGTATCCTACCTCGCTGGGAACAATGTGTCGTCACAGTTTTCATCAATACATCTAAGTGCGCGAGTTTTAATACCCATTAATAATAATCTTAAAGTCTAAGGACCAATACACACGTCCGCAGATAGGAATATCCGATGACACTATGAAATGTGGATTTCCTACTGGCGGGTCTCGTTCTCATAATATCCTCCTAGATATTACCAAGGGCGCACACCATGAGAAGGTGCCTCAAAGTTTTATGAGTCCTCACCCCTAATGGCCTGTATTATTTGTGTCTCTCAAATAACATCATCCGACCATAGAACATATATTCAAGAACAATGTTATGACACTTCTGGGTTCTCATCATTGCAAGGATCTACTATGACCCTTTAATGCAACAGCTGTCCTTAGGACATTATCACATGCATTGTCACGCAGAAGAACAATCAAGATGTGATAAGATATTTATTAATGAATAAAGTACAAAGTAGTTGGTTCTAGGCCACCAACTCCAACATACTCCCACTTGGACTAGAGCTAACTGCTAATAACCTTTAACCCGTTAGCTCTCACATGATATTCATGCTTCTGCTGAGATAGACTGTAACACCCCAGATAAATAAAGAATATGACATTTTTATATTTATCCATATTTGTGAATAAAATGTTAATATTAATTTAAAGAGAACGTTATGCTCGATGGCGTACCCAATACGCAACAACGAGTTTCTTGGAAATCTTACGTTGCACTCTAATAATAAAATAATATTATTTTAAATGGTAGTTAACGTCTAGCCGTTGTAATGACGAAAATGAACAGAACTAACTACAAAATGATTATATATGTTTGTCAAATATTTTTACTTTTATCCAATAAATGTTAGAGGCTTAAAATGCGAATGAATCCAATTTTAAGCGTAAATATTCTAATATTCTTTAAAAGGTCGATTAACCGCCTTTTGATGACGAACCCTTTTTAAATCCACTTGTTGACAATTTTATATGTTATATTGGACCAAATAAAATCCTTCTTTAGAATCGGGATATCAAAATTTACTTTGTGTAGGTTTTTGTTATTTTTTTTGATAAAGTCCATTTTTAATGAATAAGTGAAAAATGTTGTATTTTAATTCAAAACATCTTTTTAATCTAATTTATTTATATGATTAGATCATCTTTTGAATTGGTTTTAAAGTGCAATTAGAATATATTTTTACCATTTAATCCAATAGCGGTCATTGAAATTAATTTCACTTTGAAATTAGACTTAAACTAGTGTCAATCTTTTAATAGATATTGTTTCTTAAAAACACGCTATTTGTTTTGACAGCGGGAATTAATTATTAAATTAATTAATGAAACTTATATGTTTTCAATTTTTTAAAATAAACATCAATTTTGAATTCGGAATATCAAATATAGCTTAAGGCGAATTTTTGGTATTTTTCTGAAAAACTTCAATTTTTGATGAATAGTGAAACCACTAAGTGGTAGTTAAAAAACTGATTTTTCATTTAAATGAAACTTTACCACTTCTGTGATTTGAATTTCAAAAATCCGACATACATGGTTTTCATTAGGATGTAAAATGTGGTTCAATGAGATTAAAATAATTTTTTGGTGAATAATAACTTTTAAGTTTTATTAATCGCGATTAAAGGTAATTAGTGTAATTTAAGTTAAAGTTAATGTTATAATAATATGAAATGACCTTGACACATGTCCTACCCTTATTGGATGAGTCATGGCCGACCAATACAATCCATGAGTCAACTTGGGGACCCCATGGAGCCACTTTGGTAGGAAAATGACATTAATAACTTTTTATTTAAAGTTAAAATAAAAATGTCACAAACATGTATTGTTTTACTAAAACAATTTTTACATGGGGTTATACAAGTCATATTTTTAACTATAAATATTAATTAGAAAAATAAAAAGATTTCCTACATCATGATAGTTTTTTATAATTTTTAGACATTAAATAAATAAATTTATTTATGACACAATGATGATGTAATGATTACCTCATTAATGAACGATTTAAATAAAATGAGAAGATAAGGTAAAATCTAAGACTTACACTTGTCAAAAACCTATTGGATGAGTGGATTTCGAACCCTTATCACCTTACCCTCGAAATATATAATTGTGGGACTTTTAATATCCGAAAAATCATTTTATAATAAAGTAACTTTTCAAGACATTCCAAGAGTGCCCCTCCTCTCTCTTATAAAAGGCCCCCACCTTTACCTCCTTACCCACACCTCTCAAGCCTTTGGCTCGGCCAAGCTCTGCTCATTTTATCTCTACACATCCCTCTCTTCATCCTAGAAGCCTTACCTTAGGCAGAAATCTCTTCAAGAAACCCTTTTGGTTCAAACCAAGAGGAGTTACCCGATTTAAAGGTAATGTCTTCACTTGTGTTCTTTTGTTTTATTTTTCTTCTCCAACCCCCTAAAATCTTTTTATCCCTTTATTTTTTTTAACAAAACCAGTATCTTCAATATACTAGGATGTTGTTATGTGAAGTATTCGAGCTACACTTACACACACCTTCATCTAATGGTTAAAGAACATACTGTTTCTATGGATGACAAATTTCTGCCTCATGAAACGATGATTGTTCAATCTTCTTTTAATACCTTTCATGGTGGCCATTAAGATGTCACTCTATTTATATATGATATATATTATGTTTAAGTTTTCCTTATGCTTCTGTATTTTTCATTTATGACATACCTTTATGGTTTCCATTATGGGTAAACACAATATCTTTATTTTAGGAAGCGCGGACTACCGCCCCCTCAAAGTGATTTGATTCGTTAATGCCATATGTGAGACATAAAAAGGATGAAGTTAATGATATTATATATGATATTATACTGGAATTATAATATACCTCTATATAATTATGATTTTATTCTATTAAATATGAAATAAAAATGAAAGTAGCGTTCATGCGTACGTACGACTTACCGTCTCCATGAACGGTGCATTTCATTTCTTACCTCTAAATGTTATGTAATAATATAAATGCATGTATATAATGGATATATATGATATATATGATATCTACATCATGAATATAATTCTGGATATAATGGATATTTTACCACATGAACAACTTGTAATTATAAGAAGTTTATTTTTGACTCAAGTACCAATGATCGCCAAAACGACCGTTATTAACTTAAATAATTAAATAATGTTCATAAAATGGTAATAAATTATATAAAAGGAATAATGAACTTAAAAAAGGTTCTTAATCAAGTATAAATTAACTCTAGTTTATTATTCAGGAGATTAAAGAACAACCGAGTCAAGTCGAATACGAGGTAAGGGATCCTACCTCTCTCTTTCTTTTTAAGTACTCTTTTTTATGTCATTTCTTTTAAGCTCATCTTTCTTATGTTTGGGGATGTTATTTTATATTCCCCATTCTGTACTTTTTATGTTCATATTATGAGAGACCCTATTTGATCTCATAAATCCATTTTTGGAAGTTTTATGTGGCGCCGTTAGGCTGCCGAGTTTTCATAAGGGTTTCATCTCACTTTTATTCCCATGAGATTTATGCTACATTTGCCACCATTTCCTTTGAGTGGTGTATGTACTGCCCATTATTCTACTCTTTGTGTAATATACTTTCATTTATGAGTATTTACATCAATTTTGTATAGTCCTTCTTTCATGGGGTGTACGTTTCGAAAGTTACCCAAGTCGGTAAGGGAACCTTTCACCCTCCTATTTTAAAAGACTTCTTTTTGTTTTGTCTTTTAAATTACATCTTATTATGTTGGGATATGTTCTTATATATCCTTGTTGCTGTAAATTTTATGTCCAAGTGATGAGATACCCTTTATCTCTCTCATCAACTCTTTTTCTAAAATTTGATGTGACGCCGTTAGGCTATCTAATTTTTGCAAGGGAACTTCTTAACCTAATTTCAATGCTTTGGGTTAACCTCTACTTCTTGATTATGTCGTGCTATGAATATGTGTGGATGACATATGATTGTTTTACACTGAATATACACTTATATTTGGTGTATTTATATTTTTCACACATAATTATGTCATTTCTTTATCCTTGCTCTAATGACATGATCCTTGATTGGGATTACATCTCAATTTATTCTCATTGAGACATTTCTTAATGATATGCACTTTTATTATTTTATAAAGTGTATATACATCCCCTTTGACTTTCCATATCCATATTATATCTATACTAAAGTCATTTAAATGTTTTAAAATGGTCTACTTTCATGTGGCTTATAATTTAAATGTTCAAAATGGAAAAAGACTCTTTTATTAAAACATTGTTTTAAATGGTTTTAAAGATTTATTCTTTTAAACATTTATCATCCATGTCCATGTTTTAAAAATGGTTTTAAGGATTTATTTATATGGACATGAATGTTTTAAAACCCTTTCAAAAGTTTTGAAGTGGTATGAGACACTTTGATTCTAAAATCTCTTTTAAATGTATTCTTTTAATATTTTCAAAGTATAAAGGGATTTTTCTCTCATAGAGTTTTAATGATTTTATTAGATGTTTTTATTTATGATAATATCATGATGTTATATCTTGTGATTGAAATGTGGAAATTTTATATTTCTTTTATACATGTTTTAAGTGTTATGATTATGTTATGGTTCTTGGGAAATGTTTATGAAATCGGGTGGTTCCGTGATAAACTAAGGGTGGGTGAGCCCGAGATAGCTCTCCAATGCATTGGGTAACGCGAAGGGGTTAAACGCTAAGGTTTCTATGAAGAGATTTAGGGAATATACTGTGGTGGGTATTCCAAATGTAACCATGAGGGTTACTCCCTACGTAAGAATGTTATGAATGCCCCAAGTTACCTTTACATCTTATGATTTCTAAGAGTTTTTCCTGAATCTTATGATTTAATGATGTATGTTAAAGTGCTTATGTTTTTTGAGTAAAGTATGATTTCATTGATTCTTATGTATACATGGACTAATGTTTTCTCTTCGTATTATTATAACCCTTACTAAGCTTTTTATGCTCATCCCAAGTTTTTTTGAAATGTTTTTCACAGGACATAAAGTGGAATAGGGTCAAGGATGAGATCAATGAAATGTTATTCTGTCTGAAACAAGGAACTAGACATGACTCTTTTGTTCAAGAGTTTTTATTTTGTGAAAAAAATGGAAACTGAGTAGATGTGCCTACTTTGTAATCTTTGAGATGTAATAGTTATGTCCTAATTTTCTAAAACTCTAAACCTGAAAAGATCCTCAATGTGAATTATTCATTTAATTCATGATTATGTAAGGTTTTAAGGCCGGTTCCTTATAGTTGGTATCAAAGGTCGGTTTAGATAACTTTAGAGGTTAGAGTATTGTTTAAGCATAAGTGACAGGTTGTGTGTAACCAAAATGGTTATTATATTAGATAGAGTAATTGTTATTTATGAAAGTTGGAATGAGTTTGAGATAACTTGGATAATTATATCTTAGTGTTTATCTTCCTCTTTAGTACATGATGATTTTGTTGATATACTCACACTGACCTTTTTGGTTTTAGTAAATGGATGGATCTAGCAGGTACCAAAGTGACAATGGGTTTGAAGTAAACTGTGGTGGTTCTCTGATTAAGATACTGGATGAAATGGGGGATTCAATGAGAAATCTCGTGGTTATTCTAAACCAACTATCAGGAGTCATGATCAACCACTTGAACCTTGGTGAGTTCTCTAATGCATCATGTACGAGAGAACCAACTCTATGTGGAAGTTCAGGTAATAATTATAAAGGTAACCATTAGGGTTTATATGATCCTTACTTTTGAGGTAATTATGGGTTACTATATGATGGAAGATGAAAGGCATGAGGTAAAATTGAGGTTAAATTATGTTATCGTTATTTTTGAAGATTTTATCTCTTTTTGGAGAATGTTATAAGAATTATGTAGTTTTGGAAAAAGGACAACATGTAGACCGTGTGACAACCTGTCGCGTCGGACGAAGCTGCGGGAATCGAACCCACAACCAAAGTGCGACTGGTATTTATCACCTACCACTGGACTACATGAAGTCCCTTGTTAGTTTGACTAATTCTTTTTAGTTAGATGATCTTATGAATCTAGAATAAGTTGATTTTGGGTTATCTATGGAAATTATTAACCTATCATGGAGGATATGTGATTAGGTTAATTACTTTTCAGTATGAGACTTTAAGAGTAACTGATGATTAGAGATAAATGTTAAGGTTTATCTTGGAAGACTATGTGATTAAATCCTTCAGAGATTTGGGTTTCAATCTTAGTTTTTATTACTTTGAATAATTTTATGGATAGATGTTTATTGAATGGTATTTGTTGAACTTTGGGTATTTTTTGACAAATTTTGGAGATTAAGAATAGATTTTTTTTATAAAGGATTATCCTTTTTGGGTATTATCTGATCTTGTACTAGCCTTTTTGGTTTTGGTTTTGGTTTTTGTCTAAAGACATGAGAAGTATATAGTTCTCTTTTATGGATTAGGTGATTCTCTAGAATTTTATTATAGTGCTCTTAATGTGAACAAGTTATCCTAAATAATCATATTTTGGAGAAAATATGATTTTGTGTAAGAAATCTAGCAAAAGTTGAAAGTCAACATGACAAGTAAGTATGTTTCCTTATGTTTTAGTTAAGAAAATAAATAAATTCCTCAATGAAAAGTAATTTAAAACAAAAATGTTGTCTGTTAACTTTTCCCATCGGGGAATCAAATACCGTTTAACCCATCACAAGTTTGTGATTTTATGGTGGTTAACTTTCTCCTAAACATGTTTTCTATCACTCTCCATCAGAACATGACCCTTTGTCTTTTTCTTCCATATCCATATTTTCATGGAATCCTAGTATGGGTTAACTTGTGTGACCTTTGTACTTCGCTTTCTTTATTTTAAAGTGACAGTTTTATCGACTCTTGTTCCGATGTGGGACTTTCAATGAAGTTTCTGAGCCCAATTTTAAAATTGCGAGGACGCAATTCCCAAAAGGGGGGAAGGATGTAACACCCCAGGTAAATAAAGAATATGAAATTTTTATATTTATCCATATTTGTGAATAAACTGTTAATATTAATTTAAAGGGAACTCTATGCTCGATGACGTACCCAATACGCAACAATGAGTTTCTTGGAAATCTTATGTTGTACTCTAATAATAAAATAATATTATTTTAAATGGTAGTTAACGCCTAGCCGTTGTAATGGCGGGAATGAACAGAACTAACTAAAAAATGATTATATATGTTTATCAAATATTTTTACTTTTATCCAATAAATGTTAGAGCCTTAAAATGCAAATGAATCCAATTTTAAGTGTAAATATTCTAATATTCTTTAAAAGGTCGATTAACTGCCTTTTGATGGCGAACCCTTTTTAAATCCACTTGTTGACAAATTTATATGTTATATTGGACAAAATAAAATCCTTTTTTAGAATCGGGATATCAAAATTTACTTTGTGTAGGTTTTTGTTATTTTTTTTGATAAAATCCATTTTTAATGAATTAGTGAAAAATGTTGTATTTTAATTCAAAACCTCTTTTTAATCTAATTTATTTATATGATTAGATCATCTTTTGAATTGGTTTTAAAGTTCAATTAGAATATATTTTTACCATTTAATCCAATGGTGGTCATTGGAATTAATTTCACTTTGAAATTGGACTTAAACTAGTTTCAATCTTTTAATAGAAATTGTTTCTTAAAAACACGCTATTTGTTTTGACAGCGGGAATTAATTATTAAATTAATTAATGCAACTTATATGTTTTAAATTTTTTAAAATAGACATCATTTTTGAATTTGGAATATCAAATATAGCTTAGGGTGATTTTTTGGTATTTTTCTGAAAAACTTCAATTTTTGATGAATAGTAAAACCACTAAGTGGTAGTTAAAAAACTGATTTTTCGTTTAAATGAAACTTTAACACTTCTGTGATTTGGATTTAAAAAATCTGACATACATGGTTGTCATTAGGATGTAAAATGTGTTTCAATGGGATTAAAATAATTTTTTGGTGAATAGTAACTTTTAAGTTTTATTAATCGCGATTAAAAATAATTAGTGTAATTTAAGTTAAAAATAATGTTATAATAATATGAAATGACCTTGACACATGTCATACCCTTATAGTCATGGACGACCAAGACAATCCATGAGTCAACTTGGGGACTCCATGGAGCCACTTTGGTAGGAAAATGACATTAATAACTTTTTATTTAAAGTTAAAATAAAAATGTCACAAACATGTATTGTTTTACTAGAACAATTTTTACATGGCGTTATACAAGTCATATTTTTTGACTATAAATATTAATTAGAAATCTAAAAATATTTCCTACATCATGATATTTTTTTATAATTTTTAGACATTAAATAAATAAATTTATTTATGACACCATGATGATGCAGTGATTACCTCATTAATGAACTATTTAAATAAAATGAGAAGATAAGGTAAAATATAAGACTTACACTTGTCAAAAACCTATTGGATGGGTGGATTTCGAACCCTTATCACCTTACCCTATAACTATATAATTGTGGGACCTTTAATATCCGAAAAATAATTTTATAATAAAGTAACTTTTCAAGACATTCCAAGAGTGCCCCTCCTCCCTCTTATAAAAGGCCCCCACCTATACCTACTTACCCACACCTCTCAAGCCTTTGGATCAGACAAAATCAGCTCATTTTATATCTACACATCCCTCTCTTCATCCTAGAAGCCTTACCTTAGGCAGAAATCTCTTCAAGAAACCCTTTTGGTTCAAACCAAGAGGAGTTACCCGATTTAAAGGTAATGTCTTCACTTGTGTTCTTTTGTTTTATTTTGCTTCTCCAACCCCCTAAACTCTTTTTATCCCTTTCTTTTTTAACAACACCATTATATTAAATATACTAGAATGTTGTTATATGAAGGATTCGAGCTACACTTTCACACACCTTCATCTAATGGTTAAAGAACATACTGTTTCTATGGATGACGAATTTATGCCTCACGAAACGATGATTGTTCAATCTTCTTTTAACACCTTTCATGGTGGCCATTAATATGTCAATCTATTTATATATGATATATATTATGTTTATGTTTTCCTTATGCTTCTTTATTTTTCATTTATGGCATACCTTTATGGTTTCTATTATGGGTAAATGCGATATCTTCATTTTAGGAAGTGCGGACTACCGCCCCCTCAAAGTGATTTGATTCGTTAATGCCATATATGGGACGTATAAAGTATGGAGTTAATGATATTACATATGATATTATACTGTAATTATAATATAACTCTATATAATTATGATTTTATTCCATTAAATATGAAATAGAAATGAAAGTAGCGTTCATGCGTACGTACGGCTTACCGTCTCCATGAACGGTGCATTTCATTTCTTACCTATAAATGTTATGTAATAATATAAATGCATGTATATACTGGATATATATTATATATACGATATCTACATCATGAATATAATTTTGGATATAATGGATATTTTACCACATGAACAACTTGTAATTATAAGAAGTTTATTTTTGACTCAAGTACCAATGATCGACAAAACGACCGTTATTAACTTAAATAATTACATAATGTTCATAAAATGGTAATAAATGATATAAAAGGAATAATGAACTTAAAAAATGTTCTTAATCAATTATAAATTAACTCTAGTTTATTATTCATGAGATTAAAGAACGATCGGGTCAAGTCGGACACGAGGTAAGTGATCCTACCTCTCTCTTTCTTTTTATGTACCCTCTTTTATGTCATTTCTTTTAAGCTCATCTTTATTATGTTTGGGAATGTTATTTTATATTCCTAATTCTGTAATTTTTACATTCATATTATGAGGGACCCTATTTGATCTCATAAATCCATTTTTGGAAGTTTTATGTGGCGCCGTTAGGCTGCTGAGTTTTTGTAAGGGTTTTTTCATCTCACTTTTATTCCCATGAGATTTATGCTAAATTTGCCATCATTTCCTTTGTGTGGTGTATGTACTGACCATTATTCTACTCTTTTTGTAATATAATTTCATTTATTAGTATTTACATCAATTTTGTATAGTCCTTCTTTCATGGGGTGTACCTTTCAAAAGTTACCCAAGTCGGTAAGGGAACCTTTCACCCTCCTATTTTTAAAAGACTTCTTTTTTATTTTTTATTTTAAATTACATATTATTATGTTGGGATATGTTCTTATATATCCTTGTTTCTGTAAATTTTATGTCCAAGTGATGAGATACCATTTATCTCTCTCATCAACTCTTTTTATAAAATTTGATGTGATGCCGTTAGGCTATCAAATTTTTGCAAGGGAACTTCTTAACCTAATTTCAATGCTTTGGGTTAAACCTCTACTTCTTGATTATGTCGTGCTATGAATATGTGTGGATTACATATGATTGTTTTACACTGAATATCCACTTATATTTGGGGTATTTATATTTGTCACACATAATTATGTCATTTCTTTATCCTTGCTCTAATGGCATGATCCTTGATTGGGATTACATCTCAATTTCTTCTCATTGAGGCATTTCTTAATGATATGCACTTTTATTATTTTATAAAGTTTATATACAACACCTTTGACTTTCCATATCCATATTATGTCTATACTAAATTCATTTAAATGTTTTTAAAATGGTCTACTTTCATGTGGCTTATAATTTAAATGTTCAAAATGGAAAAGGACTCTTTTATTAAAACATTGTTTTAAATGGTTTTAAATATTTATTCTTTTAAACATTTATCATCCATTTCCATGTTTTAAAAATGGTTTCCAGGATTTATTTATATGGAAATGAATGTTTTAAAACCCTTTCAAAAGTTTTAAATTGGTATGGGACACTTTGATTCTAAAATCTATTTTAAATGTCTTCCTTTAATATTTTCAAAGTATAAAGGGATTTTTATCTCATAGAGTTTTAATGATTTTATTAGATGTTTTTATTTATGATAATATCATGATGTTATCTCTTGTGATTGAAATGTGGAAATTTTATGTTTCTTTTATACATGTTTTAAGTGTTATGATTATGTTATGGTTCTTGGGCAATGTTTATGAAATCGGGTGGTTCCATGATAAACTAAGGGCGAGTGAGCCCGAGATAGCTCTCCAATGCATTAGGTAATGCGAAGGGGTTAAACACTAAGGTTTCTACGAAGAGATTTAGGGAATATACTATGGTGGGTATTCCAAACGTAACCATGAGGGTTACTCCCTATGTATGAATGTTATGAATGCCTCAAGTTACCTTTATTTCTTATGATTTCTATGAGTTATTCCTGAATCTTATGATTTAATGAGGTATGTTAAAGTTCTTATGTTTTATGAGTAAAGTATGATTTCATTGATTCTTATGTATACATGGACTAATGTTTTCTCTCCGTATTGTTATAACCCTTACTGAGCTTTTTATACTCATCCCAAGTTTTTTTGAAATGTTTTTCACAGGACATAAAGTGGAATAGGGTCAAGGATGGGATCAAGGAAATGTTATGCTGTCTAAAACAAGGAACTAGACATGACTCTTTTGTTCAAGAGTTTTTATTTTGTGAAAAAAATGGAAACTGAGTTGATGTGCCTACTTTTTAATCTTTGAGATGTAATAGTTATGTCCTAATTATCTAAAACTCTAAACATGAAAAGATCATCAATGTGAATTATTCATTTAATTCATGATTATGTAAGTTTTTAAGGCCGAGTCCTTATATAGACCTTTAGTCATGGGGTCCACCACATTCTCTTCCATGGACACTCTGCTCACTGCAACTTCACCCCTTTGATAGAAATCCCTCAAGAGGTGATGCTTCCGGAGTATGTGCTTTGTCCGTTGATGTGACCTTGGTTCTTTTGCAAGAGCCACCGCTACAGTATTATCAGAATACAACATGATAGGATCTTTACTGCTAGGAACCACATCAAGATCCTAGACAAAGTTTTGAATCCAGACGACTTCCTTGGCTGCATCAGAAGCCGCTATATATTCGGACTCCGCTGTAGAATCAGCGACAACTGGATGCTTTGAACTCTTCCAGCTCACAACTCCTCCATTAAGACATAAAACATATCCAGATTGTGACTTTAGGTCGTTCTGATCTGTCTGAAAACCAGCATCATCATACCCTCTGATGACAAGTTCTTCGTCTCCTCCATACACTAGGAACATATCCTTAGTTATTCTCAGATACTTAAGGATAGCCTTAACAGCAGTCCAATGCTATTCTCATGGATCTGCTTGATATTTGCCTACTATGCTCAGTGCATAGGCAACATCAAGCCTGGTACATAACATGGCATACATGATGGATCCTATAACCGAAGTTTATGAGATCTTACTAATTCTATCTTTCTATTGTTGTGTCTGAGGACACATTTTCTGAGAAAGATGTAGTCCATGTGACACTGGAACCAATACCCTCTTTGATTGTTCCATACTAAATCTATTTAGTATCTGGTCAATGTATGTACCTTGACTTAGTCCAATCAGCCTCTTGGATCTATCACGAATGATCTTGATCCCTAGAATGTAGGCTGTTTCACCCAAGTCCTTCATGGAGAAACACTTGTTCAACCAGTCCTTAATTGACTGTAAGATTGGTACATAGTTTCCAATAAGAAATATGTCGCCAACATATACTACTAGGATAACGATCGCATTCCCATTAAAGTGCTTATAAACACATGGATCACATTCGTTCTTAATGAAACCAAATTCCTTTATGGCTTCATCAAATTGAATGTTCCATGACCTGGATGCTTTCTTTAATCCATAAACAGATTTCTGCAACTTGCAAACCCGTTTGGCTTCACCTGGTATCAAAAACCCTTCTAGTTGTGTCATATAGACATCTTCCTTAAGGTTCCCGTTAAGGAATTCTGTTTTGACATCCATTTTCCAAATCTCGTAGTCATGGTAAACTGCTATGACAAGTATGATTCTTATGGATTTAAACATGGAAAACAGCGAGAAGGTTTCATCATAGTCAATTCCTTGATGCTGTCTGAATACTTTAGCCACTAGCCTTACTTTATAGTTGTTAACTTGACCTTCCATGTCTGGTTTTCTCTTGAATACCCATTTGCATCCAACAGAATTTACATCAATTGACTCATCGATCAGAACCCAGACTTGGTTCTGATGCATGGAATCCATCTCAAAATTCATATCTTCTAGACATCTTGCAGCTTTTGATCTTTCTATTGCTTCCTTGTAGGATAGAGGTTCATCATTGTCCAACAATAATGATTCACCATCCTTGGTGACTAGGAAACCAAATCTCTCTGATTCCCTTAACTCTCTTGAGCTCCTACGTAGTACTTGTGTTTCTGGAACCTCTTCCACGGGGACCTATGGAACTTGTTCCTGTACCAAATCTTGTATATCTTGAGCATCAACTTCATCAAATTCAATCTTTCTCCCACTATCCATTTTGAGGATGTGATCCCTCTCAAGAAATAAGGCTTGTCTGGCGACATTCACTTTCTTGTCTTGAGGGTTATATAGGTAATATCCTTTTGTTTCCTTGGGATATCCAATAAAGATACACCTTGTGCTCCGAGGTTCTAGTTTGTTGCCTGATAAGGCCTTAACAAATGCCTCGCATCCCCATACATGTGTATGTGACAAAATGAGTTTCTTTCCATTCCATAGCTCGGAGGGAATTCCATTTTCCGCCTTAGTTGGTACTCGATTTAATGTGTATGATACAGTTTGTAATGCATATCCCCAAAAGGATAATTTAATATTTTCATGACTCATCATCAACCTCACCATGTCCAATAAGGTGCGGTTCCTCCTTTCACTAACACCATTCCACTGTGGTGTATAAGGAGGAGTGAGCTGAGATAGAATTCCAGACTCCCATAGAAGATTGATGAAATCTTGGTTCATATATTCTCAATCTCGATCTGATCGAAGTTTCTTTATCTTCTTACCAAGATGATTCTTTACTTCATTATTGAATTCCTTAAATTTCTCTAAGGATTATGACTTATACCTCATTAAGTAGACATAGCCATATCTACTCAAATCATCAGTAAAAGTAATGAAGTAAGAATATCCACCTCTAACTTCTACTGGAAATGGTCCACACACATCCATGCACACCAATACTAGAAGCTTTATGGCCCTTTCACCTTGTCCACCTAAGGACGGCTTGGTCATTTTTCCTTGTAAACAAGCGTGACATCTATCAAGTGGTTCTAGCTTAGTAGAGTCCAAATAACCATCTTGGCAGAGATTTGTCAAGCGTTTCTCGTTTACATGACTGAGACAGTGATGCCACAACTGTGTGTTGTATGAGTCATGTGAGTTTGTTTCGTTATCGATTGCCAACACTTGGTTTTCGTAATTTAATACATACAAACAATTATTTAAATGTGCCATACCATAACATACGTTGTTCTTATAAAAGTGACAAACCTTATTTCCAAACTTGAAAATAAATCCATCCATATCTAAACAAGATACAAAAATTATGTTCTTGGTAACACTAGGAACATAATAACAGTTATGTAAAACCAAAATCATCCCAGTTGGAAATGAGAGGTGGTAATCTCCAATAGCCAATGCAGCCAGCCTTGTGCCATTGGTAGCTCGAAGATACACCTCTCATCTAGCAATCTTTCTAAATCTACTTGGTTCCTGCATTTGAATACATACGTGAGCCCCACAAGTTGTATCTAATACCCAATGTGTAGAAATGGAAAGATTACACTTGATAATGAACGCACCTTTAGCGTCCCCATGCTTCTGAGTGTAGTTCCTATTCCAGTGGCCTTGCTTGCCACATGCAAAACATACTGCCTCTCGTTCCTTTCCATGCCTCTGGATTTCCCCTTCTTGGAGGGACGACGCTCGGGGGCTTCAGACCGTTTATAAATCATTGGCCCCTTTTCCTTGTCTTTCCATTTCTTATTCACCATAAGGAATGCAGATTTGTCACACCCCATGTCCTTATCTACTTGGAAAATTAAGGTCAAAAGTTCCGATAGACTCTTATCATTGTTGCTCATGTTATAATTGACAATGAAGCTAGAGAAGGTCTTGGGCAGTGATGATAGGATGAGATCTGTACACAACTCATCTGAGAATTTAATCCCTAAGATGTACAGACATTCAATGTAGCCAATAAGCTTGAATACATGAGGCCCAACTGGCACATACTCTCCAAGATTAGTTGTAAACAAAGAATTGGAGATATCATATCTCTCTTTCTCGCCTTCTCTTGGTAGAGATCCTTAAGTCAAGACATCATGTTATACGTGTCCATGTTTTCATGTTTCTTCAAGAGATCATTAGACATGGACGATAGCATGAAACACTGGACATCTGTGGAATCATCCATATGTTTCACATAGAGAGATATTTCCTCATCACCGGCCTCTTTCCCAGGCGCAACTGAAACAGAATCTTCTAGCACATACAATTTCCTATCGTGGCGAAGGATGATGCATAAATACCACTGCCACTCTTGGAAATTAGTGCCAGTGAGAAGGTTTTCCTTCTCGAGTATGGTTTTCAATGATACTTTTGGACTCATTTTTCTTTTCATTTCTACAAATTAAGATGAGAAAAGGTTTTAGTACTTTATAAAACTGAGAAAAATAAATAAATTAATACTTATTAGTCTCTCACTATTTTATCGAAATCCAATATCCCTCACCATTGAATTTGGAATATTATGTTTCCTGAATATTATAGTGGAAAGGATCCATATTTCCCTTCGTATTACCCCAACTAGGGTTGGTCAAGCAACTTGAAGGGTTTTAGGAAGGCATTCCAAATGCCAACTGCATTAACTCGTAGCTCCTTGATCCACTGAGTGGACTCCCCAATCCTGAAATCCTTTTATTTTGGATTTACTCAACCTTTACCTCTTGGTCACACCAAGTACTGCTGTGAAAATCAACCCTTGATGCGAACCAAGTCAAGTCAACCCAAAATATTGAATTAGAATTCCACAATAATTGAAAGCACCCCAACTAGGGTTGGTCAAGCACTTTGAACTATGGTTCGATTCTAACCAAGATTATAGAAGGCTATACCGACTTAATATTTCTTTAATGGATTTTATCCTTATACATACATTTCAATTTTATTATCTTTGATTACATGATTGTTAATATTAAGTGGGATATACTTAAGTGATTAACCATGTCTAAGATAATATTTACGCATAATCCAGTCTTATTTTAGTTCCATCTTGCATGATTGTTTAATTCATTAAATGCGTGATCGTGACAGCACACCTACAATAAATAAACCATGAAACTGGAAGAAATAAAATAAATGGTATGATCATGATCTTGTTCTATTGGTTAGTTTATCTAGCAGTTGATAAACTAACCCAAAACCTAGGGGAGAAACACCTTTAACCTTTTGGGTTCGTGTTTACAACTTTCCACCTGTCCACCTTTGTATCTCCTTGGATTGGTTTCACCTTGGCTCCTGACTTGAGCTACCTCCACTATCTTGGGAGTTCCATCCATTACATATGCATTTATCTCACATGCAAGTGATGGGTAAAAGGGGTTTTTACATAAAAGAATCCTTGGGAACGCAAGCCCTACATATTAATGAGGATAAGGATCACATGCCAACAAATTTAATTTAAATAAATACATGAAAAGAAACCATTCACATACAAAGGTCTTGGTCTAGCTCATGATCATCCATACATGCAATGATATTTACGCATAAATAAAACTAGCATTCAATTCTTTAATCGTTCTTGCTTAAGATAAATCATGCTCGAATCAATTAATTATCTTTAATTAATCAATCCTTTTATCTTAAACCCTTTTCTAAATTTCCTTGAGATTCTCATCCATCATAATTTTTATACAAATAAATTCATTTAAAATTATCTTTGTATGTAACTTGTACCTTGGAGTAAACCTAGTGAATTCTCGTTCATTACACAGATGTTAAATTAAAAACACATATATATAAAACAACTATCACGTGTTGTGCCTCAGCTTTATGCCTTCACTATGATACACGTCTAAAGAGTTTGTATAATATAATAATAAATTTTAATAAATCTACGTAATTTGGATGAGTACACGACGTGTAGTTCTAACTACACAGCATGTACTTTTGTTCACCGTCCATCCAAAGTACATGCCCGGGGACATGGCGTGTAGATGTACTTCAACAAATTTCAGAGTACACGGTGTGTTCAGTGGGACACACGCCGTGTAGTATCCGCATTACACGATTTCCAGCCGGACAAGCCGTGTACGAGGTACACGGTCCAACCCTAACCCGAAGGGACTACACATCGTGTTCAATGGACCACACATCGTGTAATCCGGAAACCATTTTCCACCTGTTCATGGTCAACACACAGTGTCATTTATGACTTAGGTATACTCTAATACACGACCTGATTTGGCGGACCAGTCCGATGCATTGAACCTAGACTACACGGCGTGTACTTCCGAATACACGCCGTGTATTCTTGTGTTGTATGACCAGGAACATTTGCCCCCTTCGTATGAGATCTTCTATTTTATTTTAATCAAATTTAAAAGAAAAATTCGTTTCTGTAAGGTGAATGAGAAACGAGAGAGGAGGAACAGATCTCGAGATTCAGATTTAAAGAACAATTAACTTAAATTGAAACAACTAAATTATTAAATGCATAAATCACCAATGAAAAAATAAATAATTATAATTAATGGTATGACCCCTATGATACCACTTGTAGGTTCCGGGCACAGCAGAAGCGCGTTGGTGGGTTTTCCCAACTTTAATTTTAGCATCAAACAATATTCAATCCGAGATCCGTCACGATAATAAAGCACCGGATCTTCGAAATAGAATGAAGAACGAAAAGAAAGAAAAGGGTCCTGGAACCATCAAGAGGATCATCATATGTTAGTTGTAATTAATTTAATTAATTGACAAGAATTACCTTTATGAAATTATTTATTTGATGATGTTTTCTGGTCACATTTCGATGTGATTCGTCATTGCGTCGCAGAAGCCAAGTGTAGACTTCCTCTACGGTGATCCACACGTGCACCACGTATCTCTGAACGTCACCAAAGGAATCTCCGGGTGCTAGTGTAGAGAAGCCTTTGCTTGCGTTTTCCACCTTAGATCGCCTTGATCTGATGGAGGAGGATCTCTCTCGGTCTTGAGAGCGTTCTTGGAGGAAGGAGTTCTCTCGGCCTTGAGAGAATTTTCCAGAATTATTGTGCACAACGATTTTTATCTAAAAGTGTTGGGGTTGTGAGGATATTTATAATTGGTTTTGAGGTTATAGAGTTATGACAATAAATAAATGTGTTACATGTTTTATTTATTTCATTAACTCTGATTGAAAATCCCCATGTTGAATCATTAATTCCTTGACATGCGCCCACGCTGATTGAAGTGCCCAGATCAGTGTGAATCACTGAGAGGGGGAGGGGGTGAATCAGTGATCCCTTAAAACTTTTTACTAATTGATTCTTAATCAATTAAACCTCTATGGCTGGTTAAAGCCTCGATCCACTCTTCTTGTATCTCTCAACCTTTCCCGGATAATGCAGTAATGAAAAGGCACAGGACACAAGGATTTACAAGGTTCGGCACCAAAGGCCTACATCCTTGCCATGCTCTCCCAGCATGGATTCTCCATTATAACCTGTTAAAATTACAATGGTCGATACAGAGTCCCACTGTATCTCTCCTGAGTCCCACAGGAGGGTCTTTATACTGCGTCCCACAGTGTTACCAGAGTCCCACTGGCCTGCTCCAGAATCCCACTGAAGACTTCTTCTCCCTGAGTCCCACAGGGTCTTCTCCTGGCTCCTCGAGTCGCACGAGTAGCTCTTCTTCACTTTAAGTTCTTCAAGTATCCTCAGCAGCCTGGGATAAAGGCTGCTGGCCTTGCTCTTCTTCTGATCACTTGTGGTGAACATGTCTTCTCGTCTTGCTCAGGATTTATCTCCTTCTTCTAAGGATGACCTGGCTTCTCTTCAACTACTGAATACTCAGACAAATGATGTCTTTAACTTCAGTCTGGTCCAGTCTCACTTCAAAACAACTTCATGCACTGAATGCATGGCATCACAATATCTTCAAGATCTTCTGGTCTTGGACTCCTCAAATGCACACAACCTGATTTATCTTTGTTCACGTGCGCACGTGCATGCATGCATGCATGCACTCCCCTTCTTCTCTTCTTGGTGCAGTAAACCCTTAGAGGGTGTAGTCAACTATAGCACACACCTCCTTCACAATCTTCACACACTATATTCAAATTGCTCACACACTCAGAAGTGTGTTTTACTTTAGTGTGAGGGTATCCTCTTTCTTCCTTCTTCTAAGTGTGTTCACTTCACTTAGTGCACACACACTAGGTTCGGCCTCCTTATCTCATTGCACACAAAACTTCTTCACTTTGGCAAACACTTGAGCTTGGCCTACTTCACTTGCAAAGCACACTCACTTCCTTGTTCTTTTAATCTTCTTCAAAGTGTGCACTTCACTTATGCACACACTTGGTTCTTCATTTTTCACACACAAGGGCTACGGCCTTCTTCTTCAAATCCACACACAAGGTATGGCCTTGTCCAATTCTAAAACACATACAATATGTAGTCTCGGCCTCCACTTGCACACACAAGCCGTAGGTATGTAATGGCCTTCCTCCTTTGCACACACACAAATGTGTGGTCTTCCTCTTGTCTTGCACACACAACCCGAACCCCTGCCAATCTCTTCTTCAATATCCGCGCAAGCTACACTTGGGTGCCACTGGCCGCGCAAGAGCACAAGGTATGAGCCACGACCTCTCTTCTTCTTCAAAGCACAAGGCACACTTGGTGCCACTGGCCGCGCAAGCACTTGGGTGCACAAAGGCCGCGCAAGACCTCGGGTGTGCAAAGTGCAACACCTCGGGCGCGCAGGTGCAAGAGCACAAGCGGCCGCGCAAACACCTCCTGCCACCCACGTCCGCGGGCAGAGAGGGATGCAACCTCGGGCGCGCAAGGATGCGGCCTCGGGTTCTTCCTGTCGCGCAAGGGAGTAGGCGCGCAGGGAACACTTCAAAGCCTCGGGTGGCTTCGGGACAACAGCCGCGCAATGTTTTGCGCGGTGGCTTCTTTCTTCGCGAGGCAGAGGCACACGCGGGACACCAATCTTCAACAAGGTTTCAGCAAACATTCTCGAGGGCTCGGCCTCATTTATATAGGCAGAGGAGAGGCGGTTCTATCCGCGTGAAATAACTTCAAACACTCGAGATCTTCGGATCTTCAAGATTTCCAAAATCTTGTTTCTCCTCTGTTTCACGCGGCTTCCCTTATTTTTCGGCCTTCTTCACGTGCATGCGACTTAGAACGCATGCACGACCTTCCTTCGATCCAAACCATGCAGAGCATCAACAGCGAATGGCCTCGCACCTTCGGTTTGCTTCGGCCTTCATCGAAATCTCCCAAACATTGCATGCATGTGTATTTTTTAAGCATGGATCGGTTCAGTAGGTCCATACGATCACCATGGAGGCTTTACTTCGATCAGCGGTGGCCGGGAGCTCGAAAACACTGCTCGGGTTACTCCTGGTTCGAACGGAGTTTGCGGGGAGCTTCGGGGTGGCTCGACGAAGGAGACGAGCTGTTCGCCGTTGGATCAGGTGATCAATTATCCTCGGACGGCCTGGATTTGATCGCTAGTGGCGCGATTAGATGAGCGGCTCGGATCTGGCGCGCGATGAGACGGACGGCCAGGATCTCTTCCGCGGGAAAAATCCGCGTCCCACATCGAATCCTCGCCCGGTTTTCTCGCGGCTTATTAACATGCCGCTGCCGCAACACCCCAATTGAACTTCCTCCCTCCCGGTGCCGCCCCGCACCGGGTTCTCTCTGCGGGCGCGCTCTGCACCCACCTTGCTCCCTGCGGGCGCGCTTCTGGCGCCCACTATGCTCTCCGGGTGCGCGGGTTTCACCACCGCGTGCCCTCGGGGGCTTACACACGGCCCCCTCTGCCTCTGCCGCCCGGGCTGGCCCCATGGGATCCCCCCTTGGGCGTGGCGCCTTAGGCCCACATGTGCCTTGGGGGTTGAACCCTTAAGGCTGGCCTTGGCTGGCCAATTTTTTGCAAGTAAAAGCTAGGACTTTGTATGAAAACAATGTTAACCAAATGTAATATGCCAAGCCACATGCCCTTCAATCCATTCTTCTCCTTCATCTTCTTCTTGAGAATTCAAACACTAATCTTCTTGGTTAGTAACAACTCCTCAATTCATAATTCTTCTTCATCATCTCATTTTCTACTTAGGAGAGAATTCTCAAGGATCTTCTTCAACCGAGATCCTGAATCACATAACATCTTCAATGTGATTCGTTGATCAAATCAGAGATCAATTGGATCTTCTTCTGATTCACATGCACTGAGTGATAGTGCATGGACTTCATAAACACCACTTCATCCACTTAGAAGTTGTGGATGGATCTCTTGCTTCTCCTCATGCATTGTCAATACAATACATGGTCTTCTAACATTGTTGTAACATTGTATCCAGTTGATACAAGTTCTTGGAACTTTAAGATCAGTTCAAAAATCGTCAGATGTACATGGAGAATGTCTCAACCACAATTTCCAATACCACTTAGTGAATCTCCTAAGTGACATGCATCTTAGTACCATGGCCATTCTCCTTTCCTCACCAACACCATCACAACCTTTGGCATTCACAGCTTGACAATTCTTGACATCCATTCATTCTAAGACAACTTCATGTCTCATTGACAACAAATGCAACACAATGCACTTCAATCTCCCCCTTTGTATTTGTTGTCAATACACCATTTCAGCACATATGAATGGGTCAATATGTGTGCCAATATTTTCTCCCCCTTATTGGCAATCAAATGCAAAGGTGTGGTGTGGTTCACTTTCAAAAATCTCTTCCTCCCTTATAAAAGCATCTTCTTGAAAAACACTAGGAGAGGGATGATGTCACATGTTCTCTTTAGCAAAGAACCTTTAGTAAATCAGCTCTAAGTCTACTTGGGCTAACCCGGTGTAGAAAACAAGAGTGATATGACCAAGGAATTCAAAGCTGTCCAAAATTCACTGTACATGTGAGATCATGCTTCAGGGGTTTGAAATTTTTCAGATATATCAATGAATTGCTAAATCCTGCACAACTTCACAAAACTCATTAGAAAGTTCGGTGCAATGATAAAGCTCCCCCTTTCATCCATTTGTCTTCAATCCATACTCCCCCTTAATTGACAAGATAAAATCAATTAAGAAACAAGGGATGAAAGTATGATTGGAATACCTTCACTTTTCTCAAGATGATATTAAATCTTAGAATACCATCTTCTCCAGATTGGCTCCCCCTCAAGGGGTGCACTCCATTCTTTCCAAACCATCCTCCAGCTGAGAATGATCATCATCTTCAATTCCCTGTAATGTTAGCACATGTAAATACCAGAAGTATAAGGGAATAAGATGGAACCTCCTTGGTTCATCAATGTGAACAACAAGGTTGAGAAGATTCTCTCAACCAAGATGTCCCATTTTCACCATTCTTCACACTTGCACATTTGATCTTCTTTGATGTTTGTGCTGGTGTGGATCTCAATCCATCTTCATGTGAAATCTTCTTTTTCCCTTTTTCTTTAGCAATTGCCAGAACTTCATCTTCAGCTCTTTGTAGATCTTTGGCAAGTTGCAACTGATTTGGCCATATGACTAGTAAGTCACTTGGAAGTGTGGCCTCAGTTCTGGATATTCCACATGGTTCTTTTGATGCTGTCAAGCTACCTTTCTTAGGCAACTTGTTTTCAATCAATCCCTTCTGCTTCTTCTGGATTGATTGTCTGTTTGAGTCCAGTCTGCCTCTATTGAATTTCATGGCTTCTTTACAAAGATCCATGATATGTCCTTTCTTTCCACAGTAGAAGCATTTCTTCTTGGTGGTCCTACTGGATGCATCACCCTTCTTGGACTTAGACTCCAAGGTCTTCTCTTCCTTTTTCATAATCTTCTTGGGAGCATCTTCCACTTTCTTATGCTTGCTTCCCAAGGAATCTATCTTAGCCAGGTTCAGTGATCTTCTCTTCATTCCAGCTTCGGATACATTCGGAGATTGATATGTATCAATTCTTTGACCACTTTTGCAACCATCCCAGATGTTGTCAAGTAATCCAAATCTGTTAGCAGTAAATAGATGTCTCTGGACCTGTGGATGCTGCTTCTTTTCTTCTGGCTTGCTCCCCCTAGGCATGGGCTTCCTCTGTGCTTTGGCATTCAGTGGATTGTACCAACAATCCTTTGCACAATGCCCATACTTGTTACAACACCAGCATTGTCCCACGAATCTTGACCTCTTCAGTCCTTCTGATTGTAGGGTACTTTTCTTGACCTGTTGTGCTGTTTCAGGAGAGCTTTGCTTCTTTACTGTCTTCATCCATATTTGTTTGGAATTATTCTTCCATCCTGCACTTTTAGTAGAAACACTATTAGAAGCATCAGTACAAGATGGTATGGATGGTACCTTCTTTTTAGAAGATGTTTCCCTTTTATTAGAGGATGTATTTCTTTTAGAATCATCCTTCTCAAAGCTCACTTGAGTGGCAACATTTCTTCTTTTAGCTGACTGGGAGGATTCAGCTTTGGGTGATTGCAGATTTTTCAATATCACCTCTAATTCTAAACACTTCATGTTAAGGGAGTTCTTCTCATCCTCAACAGTTCTTAGCTTTCCTTCCCATTTCTCTTTCAGCTGTTTCATTTGGTCTTCATGCACCTTCTTTAATTCTTGCAATGAATTGTCCAGCTCCTTCACCAATTTGACTTTTTCTTCGAGTTGAGCATCTCTGACATTCATTGACACTTTGTGCCTCTTTTCCAGTGCATGGAAAACTTCTTTGATCATTATCATAAAGATTTCTTTCTCAGAAAGGCTTCTTTGCAATTCTTCAGCAGTGTCTTCATATCTTTCATTGCAAAGAGAAACGGTTTCATCTTTGGCATTTACCAGCTTTCTGAGAGTGTTGGTTATGCCAACCCTTTTAGCCAATTGATCTTCCATTGCATTGGCTTCTTCTTCTAACTGTGATTTTTCTTCATGAAGATCATGGATGCCTGTAGCTATACACTTTGCCACTTCCATGGGAACTGTCTTCTGAAGATATTTGAGTGCACTCTGAAGATCATTCATTGTTTCAACTTCATCACAGCTAGGACAGGCTTTCTTCATCTTCTTGGCCTGTATCTTCTTTCTATTTTTCTGAGTCTTGGCAGATATCTCCATTTGAGGCTGGTCACTCATTTCCTCAAATCTGCACTCCATAAAGACTCTCTTGGATCTTTTAGAGGGAACCTCCCTCTGATACCAATTGAAGTGCCCAGATCAGTGTGAATCACTGAGAGGGGGAGGGGGTGAATTAGTGATCCCTTAAAACTTTTTACTAATTGATTCTTAATCAATTAAACCTCTATGGCTGGTTAAAGCCTCGATCCACTCTTCTTGTATCTCTCAACCTTTCCCGGATAATGCAGTAATGAAAAGGCACAGGACACAAGGATTTACAAGGTTCGGCACCAAAGGCCTACATCCTTGCCATGCTCTCCCAGCATGGATTATCCATTATAACCTGTTAAAATTACAATGGTCGATACAGAGTCCCACTGTATCTCTCCTGAGTCCCACAGGAGGGTCTTTATACTGCGTCCCACAGTGTTACCAGAGTCCCACTGACCTGCTCCAGAATCCCACTGAAGACTTCTTCTCCCTGAGTCCCACAGGGTCTTCTCCTGGCTCCTCGAGTCGCACGAGTAGCTCTTCTTCACTTTAAGTTCTTCAAGTATCCTCAGCAGCCTGGGATAAAGGCTGCTGGCCTTGCTCTTCTTCTGATCACTTGTGGTGAACAGGTCTTCTCGTCTTGCTCAGGATTTATCTCCTTCTTCTAAGGATGACCTGGCTTCTCTTCAACTACTGAATACTCAGACAAATGATGTCTTTAACTTCAGTCTGGTCCAGTCTCACTTCAAAACAACTTCATGCACCGAATGCATGGCATCACAATATCTTCAAGATCTTCTGGTCTTGGACTCCTCAAATGCACACAACCTGATTTAGCTTTGTTCACGTGCGCACGTGCATGCATGCATTCATGCACTCCCCTTCTTCTCTTCTTGGTGCAGTAAACCCTTAGAGGGTGTAGTCAACTATAGCACACACCTCCTTCACAATCTTCACACACTATATTCAAATTGCTCACACACTCAGAAGTGTGTTTTACTTTAGTGTGAGGGTCTCCTCTTTCTTCCTTCTTCTAAGTGTGTTCACTTCACTTAGTGCACACACACTAGGTTCGGCCTCCTTATCTCATTGCACACAAAACTTCTTCACTTTGGCAAACACTTGAGCTTGGCCTACTTCACTTGCAAAGCACACTCACTTCCTTGTTCTTTTAATCTTCTTCAAAGTGTGCACTTCACTTATGCACACACTTGGTTCTTCATTTTTCACACACAAGGGCTACAGCCTTCTTCTTCAAATCCACACACAAGGTATGGCCTTGTCCAATTCTAAAACACATACAATGTGTAGTCTCGGCCTCCACTTGCACACACAAGCCGTAGGTATGTAATGGCCTTCCTCCTTTGCACACACACAAATGTGTGGTCTTCCTCTTGTCTTGCACACACAACCCGAACCCCTGCCAATCTCTTCTTCAATATCCGCGCAAGCTACACTTGGGTGCCACTGGCCGCGCAAGAGCACAAGGTATGAGCCACGACCTCTCTTCTTCTTCAAAGCACAAGGCACACTTGGTGCCACTGGCCGCGCAAGCACTTGGGTGCACAAAGGCCGCGCAAGACCTCGGGTGTGCAAAGTGCAACACCTCGGGCGCGCAGGTGCAAGAGCACAAGCGGCCGCGCAAACACCTCCTGCCACGCACGTCTGCGGGCAGAGAGGGATGCAACCTCGGGCGCGCAAGGATGCGGCCTCGGGTTCTTCCTGTCGCGCAAGGGAGTAGGCGCGCAGGGAACACTTCAAAGCCTCGGGTGGCTTCGGGACAACAGTCGCGCAATGTTTTGCGCGGTGGCTTCTTTCTTCACGAGGCAGAGGCACACGCGGGACACCAATCTTCAACAAGGTTTCAGAAAACATTCTCGAGGGCTCGGCCTCATTTATATAGGCAGAGGAGAGGCGGTTCTATCCGCGTGAAATAACTTCAAACACCCGAGATCTTCGGATCTTCAAGATTTCCAAAATCTTGTTTCTCCTCTGTTTCACGCGGCTTCCCTTATTTTTCGGCCTTCTTCACGTGCATGCGACTTAGAACGCATGCACGGCCTTCCTTCGATCCAAACCATGCAGAGCATCAACACCGAATGGCCTCGCACCTTCGGTTTGCTTCGGCCTTCATCGAAATCTCCCAAACATTGCATGCATGTGTATTTTTTAAGCATGGATCGGTTCAGTAGGTCCAGACGATCACCATGGAGGCTTTACTTCGATCAGCGGTGGCCGGGAGCTCGAAAACACTGCTCGGGTTACTCCTGGTTCGAACGGAGTTTGCGGGGAGCTTCGGGGTGGCTCGACGAAGGAGACGAGCTGTTCGCCGTTGGATCAGGTGATCAATTATCCTCGGACGGCCTGGATTTGATCGCTAGTGGCGCGATTAGATGAGCGGCTCGGATCTGGCGCGCGATGAGACGGACGGCCAGGATCTCTTCCGCGGGAAAAATCCGCGTCCCACATCGAATCCTCGCCCGGTTTTCTCGCGGCTTATTAACATGCCGCTGCCGCAACACCCCAATTGAACTTCCTCCCTCCCGGTGCCGCGCCGCACCGGGTTCTCTCTGCGGGCGCGCTCTGCGCCCACCATGCTCCCTGCGGGCGCGCTTCTGGCGCCCACTATGCTCTCCGGGTGCGCGGGTTTCACCACCGCGTGCCCTCGGGGGCTTACACACGGCCCCCTCTGCCTCTGCCGCCCGGGCTGGCCACATGGGATCCCCCCTTGGGCGTGGCGCCTTAGGCCCACATGTGCCTTGGGGGTTGAACCCTTAAGGCTGGCCTTGGCTGGCCAATTTTTTGCAAGTAAAAGCTAGGACTTTGTATGAAAACAATGTTAACCAAATGTAATATGCCAAGCCACATGCCCTTCAATCCATTCTTCTCCTTCATCTTCTTCTTGAGAATTCAAACACTAATCTTCTTGATTAGTAACAACTCCTCAATTCATAATTCTTCTTCATCATCTCATTTTCTACTTAGGAGAGAATTCTCAAGGATCTTCTTCAACCGAGCTCCTGAATCACATAACATCTTCAATGTGCTTCGTTGATCAAATCAGAGATCAATTGGATCTTCTTCTGATTCACATGCACTGAGTGATAGTGCATGGACTTCATAAACACCACTTCATCCACTTAGAAGTTGTGGATGGATCTCTTGCTTCTCCTCATGCATTGTCAATACAATACATGGTCTTCTAACATTGTTGTAACATTGTATCCAGTTGATACAAGTTCTTGGAACTTTAAGATCAGTTCAACAATCGTCAGATGTACATGGAGAATGTCTCAACCACAATTTCCAATACCACTTAGTGAATCTCCTAAGTGACATGCATCTTAGTACCATGGCCATTCTCCTTTCCTCACCAACACCATCACAACCTTTGGCATTCACAGCTTGACAATTCTTGACATCCATTCATTCTAAGACAACTTCATGTCTCATTGACAACAAATGCAACACAATGCACTTCACTGATTATAATAAATATCAATTAATAAAACAATATTATTTCCTCAAAATCCCGACTCGAAAAACTACACGGCGTGTACTTGTTTTTCATTTCCTTTCCAAAATGAAAACTACACGGCGTGTACATTCAATTTACATGGCGTGTATATCTTGTTTTTCATTTTATTCTTCCTCCAACATTAAAATGATTCAGGCTTCCTTGAATAATTATTAAACCACATACGAGAATAATCTATATTCTACATGAGATACTTGGATACACTTAGTGTGTGACCCTCTAGGCCTCTTTCTCATTGGCATTAGGCAGGCTTGCCTAAAGTCTAAGATTACTATCTAGCAACGGGTCAAGGCACCTAAGAGAAATAATTTGATGCCGCATTGATGTGTCACCTCATATGAATGATTACCATGTAATTTAATCCCTTTGTCTCGATATCTCTAATCAAGTGGGTTGCATGCTAGTGCCATCGACCCATGTGCTCAATTATTCTTTCTTTGAATTCCCAGAATTGAACTCACCCATACCTTACAATGGCCATGGATTTATTTAGGCTATATCAATTCCATCAAAGGGCCTGAGATATCTACTTCCATTATGGAACAGAAGAGACAAATCCTTTCTCGCATTATCTATTAATGCAGTATCACTCGTGATGCAACCAACGTATCCTACCTCACTGTGAACAATGTGTCGTCACAGTTTTCATCAATACATCTAATTGCGCGAGTTTTAATAATCATTAATAATAATCTTAAAGTCTAAGGACCAATACACACGTCCGCAGATAGGAACATCCAATGACACTATGAAATGTGGATTTTCTACTGGCAGGTCTCGTTCTCATAATATCCTCGTGGATATTACCAAGGGCGCACACCATGAGAAGATGCCTCAAAGTTTTATGAGTCCTCACCCCTAATGGCCTGTATTATTTGTGTCCATCAAATAACATCATCCGGCCATAGAACATATATTCAATAACAATGTTATGGGACTTCCAGGTTATCATCATAGCAGGGATCCACTATGACCCTTTAATGCAACAACTGTCCTTAAGGGACATTATCACATGCATTGTCACACATAAGAACAATCAAGACGTGATAATGTATTTATTAATGAATAAAGTACAAAGTTTTTGGTTCTAGGACACTAGCTATTTATCGATCTTACTTGCAAAGTGAAGTGGCATGTTTTATTGATGTTGGCTTGGTGTGTCATCTTTACAATGTAGAAACAAAAAAAATATGGCTGTTTCTAACCTTTCTATTTTAGTCTCTAAAATGTTGGACTATAGAAGGGTGATGATATATTAGGGTAATAAATATAAGATCAATTATATCCGTTATCATGTAACTCAATCCAAGGAAACAAATTGGGACTTGACCCCATGATCTACCCTAATCCCCAACCACCCCACCACCAACGGTGGGGCTTAGGGTAATAAATGAGTTCTAACGAAATCATCATAAATTGCAGATTATGAACCATGTAAGAAATATCTATTTGTCGATAAAAAACAAAAAAAATACTATATGTGTGCTTTTTATTGTCATTTTTATATCATGAACAAAAAAAATGGATTGAAAAAACTCAAATAGCTCAACACATTCAGTTGATTAATAGTCGCAACAAGTATTATGTGATAATTAGATGAATGAAATTTTTTTTTGGATAATGAAATTATCTAAACACATGTCTTTCCAGTTATTTCAATTTTTAGAGTGAAATTGTTTATCAAAAAAAGCAAGTGTTATGAGCTTAATTCTACGAGATTTTAATTTCTTGAAACACGTATTCTGTTTTTGATACCATCTTGTAAAACATCAAATACAAGTTTTACTTCATTTAAACTTTTTTGCATGTATTATATTACATCTAAGTAACATAATAAGAAAATGTATTTTCTAATTTATGTCAACATTTAGAGTATTTAATGAATAATAGAAAACACATCAATTAGTTAGATTTTTTTCATGCGTTGTATGTATGCCATTACTATACTCATTTTCCTGTAATAGAAATATTGTGTTTAAAAATATATTTTATTTTAAAGAGCATAAGTTGATTATAATAATAAAGTAAATATCATATAAAACTGCCATCAGTAAATACAAATAAATATCATAACTATGAAGAGAGAGTGAAAGTGCTCGGACCAAATGCTCAGGCAGAGCCAACGCGAAATCAAAAACTAAGATCGAGAAACAAAATGATTCGAAAAGAAGTAAACAAGAAAGTGAAAAAAACTAATAAAAACGAACATACAACAAAATATAGTGTGTAAAAGTAATGAACATAAGAAATTTACATTTTTCAGATCAATTTAGCCCTACTCCACAATAAGAACTCCACCAACACCAAATTTATTATTATGAAAAACAAAACAAAAAACATCTAATAGAGAAGATGAAATCAAAGAAACAACACATGAAGACCACATAAGCTATCTGAGCACAAAGATCTCACCAATCTAGGAGCTTGTAATGAACCCTGGTCCGAAGATGGTAACAAACGCCCTCAAACTCGATGAACTCACACATACAACCTCAACATCGACTTAGAAAAGAAAGAAGATACAATGTAGAATCGAAGCAACAAAAAAGAAAACACAAGCAACTTACAACCTCGACCCTACACCAAAAACTCAGTAGGATTCTTGTCAAAGGATAGCATCGATGCCGTTAGGTCTGGACTTCTTGAAGTCGTCAGGGTCATATAAAGATCTGGCATTGTGAACTCTCCACCAAAGATGATCATTGGAATAGGGGCAGCAAGGAACAAGGGAGGCAGGGAAGTCCGCTCTGTCTCGAATACTCTTCTCTTTGAAGATCGGGGAACAACAAGCCTCTCAATACAAAGGTTGAATAAAACCGCACAGATTAAGCGACGGGGGTCAAGGAATTAAATACATATTATGCGGAAAGACGATGGTTGCCACAAGCGCAACAGATGAGGAGGACACACATTCGACCGAGGGATCTCGGAAGGATCGCAAAACAGGAGGTGGTGTAACAAATCCCGAATGACCATAGACGTGTGGATGCAACATATAGTTCAGACGAAAAAACATGAGGATCATCCGAATTCCAGAAACACAAATGCCCAAAGCAGAGCTGTTAGATGCGGTTGATCAATGACCAACAACAAAACAAGTAGAAGGACCATGATCAAGGCTCCCACAACACAACAAACAGAAATCTGATGGTAACATGCCTGCACAAAATCAGTAGGAAGGTGCCTAGTGAACCAAAAAAGCACAAACAAAAACCCCCACATAAAAAAACTTGCACAATAATAAAACAAACATTTTTTGCATGGAAAAAAAATTAAACCATAATTTTAATTTGAAAATCAGAATTTAACAAATCTCCACACTAAAATATGGTTTTCTTGCAAGGCCCGTCTAGCCTATAGTAGGTTTAGAAATATTTTTATTAATAGAAAATAAACCTAATACCATAATATCTACCCAACGCAAATGCTCTTAGTGTGTGCCAATGTGGTGCATAGACTGTTCGTACCTACTCATCTATTATTATCAAGCTATCTAACATGTTCAGTAATTAAACTAAACAACAACATTTATTTAGAACTTACCAACACACTACTCGAGTCTCCATCAAAGGATGAAGATACTTCCAAGCATCACAAGACTCGCAAATACACAGCCTTCCTCAGAGGTAAAATATAGTAAGCATGAAAACTCAACAAAAAGTAGAAGCTCGATATAATGTAATTGTAAGAGGAAGTAGATCACACAACAATCAAAAAATAGGAAAATGACAAGAGAAGGATCTCCACCTAAGGACGAACAACTTAGACTGACCCTAACACACCCTCTCTTCCAACAGGGTTCCCCTACAAACACAAGCAGAACCAGTACTAGGATCGCATAAGAGATACTATATAGAATATATGCCTAATCCTAACTAAAGTGTTGTTAGAAAAAAAAACTAAAGAACATACACAGTGTCAAACCCAAGGCATACCATATTAATCTGACCCACACTATCCTTATTTTTAAATTCAGGACAATATCTTTTAATATGATCAGGCTTACCACACTCAAAACATCAGAAGTTCTTAAACTAGTTCCTATATTTTCATTCTTTATTATTATTTTTCATTTGACCCCTAACATGCATTAATCGAGGCTCATATTTCACTCCACTAAACTCATCCTTCAAACCATGTGTTTGAAGTTCTCAGGACAACACAATTGATTTAACATCTTCTAATGTGATCGATTCTCTACCATACATCATAAAATATTTTAAAGAATTAAAGGAATCACCAAGGAAAGTCAGCAAGATAATGAAATTATCTTTATCATTTAATTTAACATCTATATTTTCTAATCTAAACAACACTTTATTAAAATCATCAATATGAATGTGAACAAAAGAACCAGAGTTCACCTTAAAAGTATAAATTCGCATTCTCTTATACAAATGACCAAGAAGAGACTTAGAAATATACAAATGTTCAAGTTTAATCCATATAGCCTTAGTAGTAATCTCATGCACAACTTCATGTAAGACCATATCACATAAGGTTAACAATAACATATAGCGGGATTTATTAATAATATCAGGGTTAACATCAATATAGGTGGTATACAACTGTTTGTCAGTGGCGATAGTAACTATAGGCTTCTTAGGACCTAATAGAGATTCTGCGAGTCCATTGTGGATAAGCAACACCCTCATATTAACCCTCCAAAGGTTAAAATAATTTTCTCCATCGATCTTCTCAACTTTTAGCTTAAGAGAGGGCATTGTTAACTTGAAATAAAGGCTATGATACCAATTGTGAAGAGAGGGTGGAGGTGCTCAGACTGAATGCCCAGACCGGAACCAAAGCAGAAGCAAAAACTAATATCGATAAACAAAATGGTTCAAAAAGAAGAAGTAAACAAGAAAGTGAAGCAAGATAATAGAAACAAACATAAAACAAAAGGAAGTGCATAAAAGTGAAGAACACAAGAGATTTATGTGGTTCAGACCAGTTTGGTCCTACTCCATGGTACGAACACCACCACCAGATTTATTATTATGCAAAAAAACAACAACAAGAATGCAACATAGAAGATGAAAGCAGAAATACAACACATGAGGACCATAGAAGCTATCCGTGTAATGACTTGAAATTTTTGAATGATAATTATTTCCTGAAAATATGTGTTATATTATACTCAACAGAACTATATCGATTTAATAATGATGTGAGTATAAATTGAAATGTGATCATCTGGTTTCAATTGTTATATGACTATTGTTCAATATGATCATTAGAAATTATATACCCTTGATAATAAATTTTAACATTATAATTAGTGTTATAAATAGAAATGATAATGGTTAATTAATGCAGAAAGGAGAAACGATGGCCTCAACCAGTAGAGTTGTGCCATACGAAGCCCATTTGTCAGAGCTTGGGAAGGAGGTAGCATCACTAAGATTCACTCTTGACAAATACCAATATGATCTTAAACATGTTAATCTTGAACGAAATCACATACGAGAGAAGTTCAAGTTATTGGAAATTACCACTCGGGTGATGCTAGCCAAACTGCCCCATGAATCTATCACCATCGCACACCTTACCCTTAGGTCGTGTGTAGGTGTTATAAGAGATTATGTGTCAAGGCATTAGTTAATTAATTTATAATCCATTTATATAAATAAAATTTTTATTCCATCAATTCCGTTTTGAGAATAATTTTTCTTAAAAATATGACGAATTTGATAAATTGATTTTTTGAACAGAGATTGTACTTTTCAGAAAAGATATAATTATTATAATAAACTAAGGTATTATTAATAATATTTATTTTAATGAAATAGTATGACTAAAACACTCTTATTTAAATTTAAATGACAAAATATTTTTTCTCAAGTGTTAGAAATTTTACTATGCATTTTACTATGTATTTTCTATCTTCTATTATTTTTAATAAATAAGGTTTTTTATATTTAAAAGTTAAATTTCTCATATTTAGAGAATTATTATGATAAAATAGATATCTTTTTTGAGATTATCATGTTTAAATTAGGTTAGGGTGAATTCATGATAATTTTCTAAAATATTTTGTTTTTTGGTGAATAGTAAAAATACAGTTTGAGTTTTTCGGTATGTTTAATGACATCATAATGATGTAATATGTAATATAAAATGATGGTAAAATCTTATGGATTATAATAACATAATAGGTGTGTAATATCCCAGGTAAATAAAGAAATAATACATTTTTATTTTAATTAATATTTTGTGAATTAAATTTTAATTTTACTTTAAAGGGGATGCTATGTTCAATGGCGTACCTGATACGCAACAATGAGTTTCTTTGAAATCTTACATTGCACACTAATAATATAATAATATTATTTTAAATGTAGTTAACGCCTAGCCATTGTATTGGCGAGAATGAATATAAATAACTAAAATATGATTATACATGTTTGTTAAATGTTTTTACATTTAACCAATAAAATTTAGAGGCTTAAAATGTGAATGAATCTAATTTTAAGCATAATTTACTTTAAAAGGTCCATTTACCGCCTTTTGATGGAAAACCCTCTTTAAATATAGTTATAGTCACTTTTATATGTTATATTTGATAAAATAAAATTCTTCTTTATAATCACGACATCAAAATTTACTTTGGGTAAATTTTTGGTATTTTTCTGATAAAATTCATTTTTATGAATAGTGAAAAATACTGTATTTTAATTCAAAAGTGCCTTTTAATATAATTTATTTATATGGTTAGATTTTATTTTTAATTGGTTTTAAAGTGTAATTAGATTATGTTTTTACCATTTAATCCAATTTTGGTCATTGGAATTAATTTCACTTTGAAATTGGACATAAACAAGTATCAATCTTTTGATATTTATTGTTTCTTAAAAACACGCTATTTGTTTTGACAATGAGAATTAATTTTAAATTAATTAATGAAACTTTTATGTTTTGAATTTGGTAAAATATACATCATTTTTTAATTCAAAATATCAAATATAGCTTAGGCTGAATTTTTGGTAGTTTTCTGAAAAACTTCAATTTTTGATGAATAGTGAAACCACTAAGTAGTAGTTAAAAATTGACTTTTTCATTTAAATGAAATTTTACCTCTTCTATGGATTGAATTTTGAAAATACGACATACATGTTTGTTATTAGTAAGTAAAATTTGATTCAATAAGATGAAAATAATTTTTGGTGAATAGTAACTTTTGACTTTTATTTACCGCAGTTAAAGGTAAATAGGGTAATTCAAGGTAAAAAGAATATTATAACAATACCAAATTAACTTAAAACTTGTAATAAACTTATTGGTTGAGTCATTTACAACCATGGAAATCTTTGAGTCGATTTTGGGACCCGATGGATCCACTTGGGAGTGATAATGATACTTTATTTTAATTAACTTAAAGTAAAGGTAAAAATGACATAAACAAATATCTTTTAGTAAATCAATTTTTACATGGGGTTATATAAGTTATATTTTTGGATATAAATATTAATTGGAAAGATAAAAATAGTTCCTACATTATGGTATTTATTTTATAATTTTTAAACATCAAATAAATTAAATTATTTATGACACAATAATGATGCAGTATTTACCTCATTAATAAATGATTTGAATAAATAAGATTATAAAAATTAAAAAAATATCCAAAACTTGTCCAATTATTATTGGATGATTTTATTTCTAACTTGAGTCATCTTATATTTAACTTTAATTAGTTTTGGATCTTTAGAAACTGAAGATAAGTTTATAATAAAATTATATTTGTAAACTTTCCTAAAGAGCCCCTCATCCCCCTTATAAAAAGACCTCACTTATAACCCATTACACACACCTCTAAAGACCCTTGGATCATCCAAACCCTGACCAAATAATCTCTAAAGATACCTCTCCTCCTCCTAGAATCCTTACCTTAGGCAAAAGGCACTCCAAGAAGTCCTTTTGGTTCAAACCAAAGGGAGTTACCCAAATTAAAGGTAACAGTTTCTCTTAACTTCTCTTCTTTTATTTTACTTATACAACCCCTAAAATATTTTTATTCCTTTATTTTATAAAAAAAATTATCCTCAATATACTAGTATGTTTTTATGAGAAGTATTAAAACTACACTTACAGACACCTCCATCTAATGGGTGAAGAACATATTGTTTCTGTGAATGACAAACTAATGCCTCACGAAACAATGATTGTTCGATTATCTCCTACAACCTCTCATGGTGGCCATTAAGATGAAACTATATTTATATATGATATATATTATGTTTATGTTTTATTTATTATTCTGTATTTTTCTTTTATATCATACATTTATGGTTTCCATTATGGGTAAACGCGATAATTTCATTTGAGGAAGTGCGGACTACCGCCCGCTCAAAGTGATATGACTTGTTAATGCCTTATGTGGGATGTATAAAGGATGGTGTTAATGATATTATATATGATATTATACTGGAATTATAATATGTCTATGTATCATTATGTTTTAATTCCATTAAAATAAGAAATAGAAAAGAAAGTAGCGTTCATGCGTACGTACAACTTACCGTCTCCATGAACGGTGCATTTCATTTCTTACCTCCAAATGTTATGTACTATTATATATACATGTATATACTGGATATATATGATATATATGATATCTAAATCATGAATATTATTCTGGATATAATGAAATTTTGACCATGTGAACAACTTGTAATTATAAGAATTCCATTTTTGACTCAAGTACCAAATATCAACAAAACGACCATTATTAACACAAGTGATTAAATAATGTTTATAAAATGGTAATAAGTGATATAAAAGGAATAATAAAGTTGAAAAAGGTTCTTAAGAAATTAGAAATTAATTTTAGTTTATTATTCAGGATATTAAAGAACGAACGAGTCAAGTCAGACACAAGGTAAGGGACTTCGTCTCAATCTATTTTCATTGAGACATATTTTGTTTTAATACACGATTTTATTTTATATTATATATAAAAACCTTTAACTTTTACTTTTATTCAAAAGGAATCTTTTATCTATGAAGTTTTTTACTAAATGACAAAAAAAGAATGTTTCTTCTTAGCGTACGCAGTGACAATGACCTTTCCGCCACCACGAGTATTATTTGATCTTTTGGCTTCCTTAACAAGCTGTAATGTTTTTAAAAGGAAAATAAATACCATATAATCTTTTTACATATTTTGTTATTGAAAATAGTTTTTATAATGTATTTTTTATGTCAATATATTTAAATGATATATTGTGATTTAAATGTAGAAATGTTATCTTTCCTTTATGTTTGTTTTATGTGTTATGAATATGTTATGGTTCTTGGAAATTTTTACGTATATGGGTGGTTACGTGATAAAAATAGGGTGGGTGAGCCCAAGATAGCACTCCAATGCATTGAATAACATGACATAGGTAAATGTGAATGTTTCTCCTCAGATATTTAGGGAATATACTGTGATGGGTATTCCAAATGTAACTCCCTACGCAGCTTTGATAGATACAATGTAAGTATGATATGAATGGCACAAGTTACCTTTAAGATTTATTTTTTCTATGTATTATTCATAAATCTTATGATTTCATGAGGTATGTTAAAGAGCTTATTTTATGTATGCAATGATGAACTAATGTTTTCTTTCATTGTTTTATAACCCTTACTGAGCTTTTTATACTCATCCCAAGTTTTGAAATGTTTTTCACAGGACCTAAAGATGAATAGGGTCAAGGATGAGATTAAGGAAAATTCATGCTTTCTAAAACATGGGACTAGACATGACTCTTTTTTTCCAGAGTTTTTATTTTATGAAAAAATGGAAACTGAGTATAAGTGTCTACCTTGTAATTTTTGAGTTTAATGTAATAGTTATGACCTAATTCTCTAAAAATCTAAACCTGAAAATATTCTCTATGTGAATTATTCATTTAATTCAAGATTGTGTAATGTTTAAGGTCGGGTCCTTATAGTTGGTATCAGAGGGAGGTTTAGATAACTTTAGGAGTTAGGGTATTGTTAAATTAATATCCATAAATTAATTTATGTTAATATTGAAATGATATAGCATTTACAGATTACCATGTTTCTTCACCTAAGATATTTCTATGTTTAGAATGGTTTTCCACAGAGGAAACAAGGAATCTATGTTGGGACGACATCAGGAGGAATATAACCTTCCAAATCCGCAACCTGAGATGGTCGGAATTGGAAATGAACAGTTTGTTGCAATGATGGAACAATTTACTTAGGCTATAAATGGTGGTGGTATCCATGCACGAGATCAGCCAGATCAACCATAGGGGAACATGTCAGTAGTGGAGCATTTCATGAGGCAACATCCCCCATCATTCATAGGATCATATGAACTTGTGATAGCAGAAGGGTGGATTAAAGCACTGGAGAAAATTTTCATTGTTATGGGGTGTTCAGAACATCAAAAGGTTAGTCTCGATGTTTTCTGTTTTGAAGGTGAAGCTGATCAGTGGTGGTCGATGGTGAAAAATATCAGGTATAGTGAGGATATTGATGCTCTTGATTGGGATGAATTCAAAGGTATGTTTCTTGAGAAATATTTTCCTAAGGTGGTTCTTCTTAGGATGGAAAAACAATTCCTAGAATTGAGGCAGGAGGATGACTCAGTGGCTGCTTATGAAGCAAAATTCACTCGACTGGAAATGTATGCTCCAAATTTCATACGAGATCTTGATAGTAAAATCAACCATTTTTACTCAGGATTAAAGCCAAAGTATCGAAGGGATTTAGATTCTCGTGAGTTCAAAAGTTATGAAAAACTTGTTCGTTTTGCGGAGAAGGTGGAAATAGATTTTTCCGATGATCTGGCGTTCTTTGACAAACAACAGAATAAGAGGTCGAGGTGGCAGATGAAAGGGAAAAACTCTTCAAAAAAGTTTGATAGTAAGAAACTTAACTTTATAGTTTGTGAAAATTGTGGTGAAAAGCATGCTAGGGAATGTCTTTTGAATTCTGGTAAGTTCTACCGATGTGGTAAAATGGGACATAAGGCTCATAATTGTACTGAAAAAGATCAAGGTAATGGTAAGACAAAATATGATTTATAGTCAGTAAAATGTTTTAAGTGAAATGAAATGGGTCATTATGCAAATGAGTGTCCAACGAAGAACTCAAATAAGGGAAAACATCCATACTACAAGCATAAAGGGGTGGTGAAATCCTTTGCAACTACTTCAGTAGATGTTGGGCCATCAAATGAAGTAGTATCAGGTACACTGTTTGTTTGTTCAAATTATGCCAATGTGTTGTTTGATTCAGGGTCTAAACATTCGTTCATTTCTGAGAAGTTTTATAGTAAATTGGTAATTCCATATCAAGATATGAATCCTAAACTTATGGTAAAAACACCAGGAAGAAATTTTGAAATAAAAAGAAATTATAAGAACCTTCCTGTCCTTTTATGCGGAAAGAATCTACCTGCAAACCTTATTTTTTTTCCTCTAGTAGAGTTTGATGTTATTTTGGGTATGGATTGACTTTCTATTTATCATGTTAAGATTGACTGCAGAGCTAAAGAGGTTTCTTTTCAAAAATATTTTCAGTTTGTGTACAAGAATGAACCCTTTATTTGGATAATATATCGGGAAACTGAGAAACTAGTAAAATATGGAAATGAATGTTACCTTGAAAATATTATTGAAAACAAAGGAACTGTTCAGATTAATTATGTTCCAGTGTTAAATGAGTACCTTGATGTTTTTCTTGACGAGTTTCTTGGTATTATACTTGATAGGGAAGTTGAATTTACTATTGACTTAGTTCCTGATGCTAAGCCAATTTCAAAACCCCTTATTGAATGGATCAAATTGAACTTTTAGAGTTAAAGAAGCAATTACAAGAGTTATTAGATAAAGGTTTCATTCGACCTAGCACATCACCATGGGGTGATCCTATCTTTTTTGTTAAAAATAAAGATGGTTCAATGAGACTTTCCATTGATTATAGAGTATTGAATAACATCACTATTAAGAACAAGTATCCTTTGCCTCATATCGATGATTTGTTTGATTAGCTCCAGGGAGCTCAGTATTTTTCGAAGATTGATTTGAGGTTGGGGTACCATCAATTGAAATTAAAGGAAGCAGACATTCCGAAGACCGCATTTCATACTAGATATGGTCATTATGAATTTGTAGTTATGCCTTTTGGTTTAACCAATGCACCTGCTGTATTCATGGATCTTATGAATAGAATTTTCTGTTAGTTCTTGGATAAGTTTGTGGTTGTGTTCATTAATGATATTTTGGTTTTTTATAAAAGTAAAGAGGAGCATGAAAGTAATTTAAGGGTTGTCTTTCAAACCTTAAAAGAAAACAAAATGTATGGGAAATTCAGCAAGTGTGAGTTTTGGTTACAGAAAATTTCTTTCCTTGGTCACATTGTTTCAAAAAATGGCATAACTATTGATCCTTCTAAAATAAAATTTGTTAAAGAATGGAAAAGAACCACAAATATAATCAAGATTCATAGTTTTCTTGGTTTGGTAGGTTATTACCAGAGGTTTGTTGAAAAATTTTCACAGTTATCTAGTCCACTGATTAAGTTAACTTGAAATGGTGTTAAGTTCATTTGGACAAAATAATGTGATGATTGTTTTCAGGAATTGTAAAGAAGATTGGTGAATGATCTAGTTTTGGCACCACCTTCTAGAAATGGTGAGTTTGTTATTTACGGTGATGCTTTATTGAAAGGACTTTTTTGTGTCCTTATACAGAATGATTAGGTAATTGCTTATGCTTTACGTTAGTTGAAACCTCATGAGTTAAATCACCATACACATGATTTGGAATTAGATGATGTTGTTTTTTCTTTAAAAATTTGGAGGCATCATTTTTATGGAGTAAAATGTGAAATATATACTGACCACAAAAGTTTGAAGTATATATTCACTCAGAAATAATTGAACATGAGACAGAGGAGATAATTGGAATTAATCAAGGATTATGATTGCACGATCCTTTACCATTTGGGAAAATCAAATAAAGTGGCTAATTATTTGAGTCAAAAAAGTAATGCTTCATTAACCATGCTACATTTGGAATGATATCCTTTGGTTTTTGATTTGATAAAATTTGGCATAAAATTTTTTGGTGCAGAAAATTCTTCTGTTTTATTTCAGGTGTCAGTGAAATCATCTCTATTAGACAGAATAAAGAAAGTGCAGAATAAATACAGTGAGTTACAGAAAAAGGTAGAGTTGGTTCAGAATGGTAAGTTTCCTGAATTTAATATTGATAATGATTGTGTTTTGAGTTTTGGGAAGAGATTATGTGTGCCTTGTGATTCACAGTTGAAGAATGAGTTGTTATGTGAAGCTCATAGTTCTCCGTTTTCAGTTCACCCTGGTAGTACTAAGATGTACATAGATCTTCGTGAGTATTACTGGTGGGATGGAATGAAAAGAGATATTGCTGATTTTACTGTGAAGTGTTTGACATGTCAGTAGGTTAAAGCAGAGCGGCATTTACTGAAAGGGATGTTTCAGTATTTACCAGTTCCGGAGTGGAAATGGGAAAATATATCCATGGACTTAGTTGTGGGATTACCAAAGACATCTCGAGGTAATAATGCAATCTGGGTTATTATTGATCGGTTGACTAAATCTTCTCATTTCCTTCCTATTCAAGATACTTTGTCTCTAGATCAAAATTCTCGGTTGTATGTTTAAGAGATAGTTAGGTTACATGGTGTCCCCCTCTCAATTGTATCTGATCATGATCACAGGTTAACTTCTAACTTTTGTAAAGACCTTCAGAAGTCATTGGGTACTAAATTAAATTTTAGTATAGCCTTTCATCTGCAATCAGATGGGTAGTCAGAACGAATAATTCAGACCTTAGAGGATATGCTACATGCTTGTTCACTAGATTACCAAGGAATTTGGGACCAGCATATTTCTTTGGTTGAATTTTCTTATAATAACAGTTTTCATTCCAGTATACAGATGGATCCATTTGAGGCATTATGTGGAAATAGGTATTGAACTCTATCTTTTTGGGATGAAGTAGGTGAAAGGAAGCTGATGAGACCATAATTGGTAGAAGTGATGGCAGAAAAGGTTCAGTTGATTCAGAAGCACATGAGAACAGCTCAGAGTAGGCGTAAAAGTTATGCGGATAACCGGAGGAAGGATCTCTCTTTTGAGGTAGGTGATCATGTCTTTCTCAAAGTTTCTCCATGGAAAAGTGTGATGCGTTTTGGTAAGAAAGGAAAGTTGAGAATGAGGTTCGTTGGACCCTATGAAATCCTGGAGAAAGTTGGATCAATTGCATACAAAGTGTCTTTACCTCCATGTTTATCCTAGGTACACAATGTTTTTCATGTTTCAATGTTGAGAAAGTATATGTCAGATCCATATCATGTTTTAAGTCCAAAGGTAGTTTAGTTGGAAGAGAATCTCTCCTATGAGGAACAACCAGTCCCGGTTTTTGACCGTAAGGAGCAAATGTTGTGAAATAAGGTAATTCACCAGGTAAAGGTTCTGTGAAAAAACCATATGTTTGAAAAGGCAACATGAGAATATGAAAATGTTATGAGGGATAAATACCCCCATTTATTTGATAAGTGAATAAAATTACGAGGACGTAATTTCCAAAAGGGGGGAAGGATGTAACATCCTAGGTAAATAAAGAAATGACACATTTTCATTTTAATTAATATTTTGTAAAATAAAATTTAATTTTACTTTAAAGGGGACGCTATGTTCGATGGCGTACCCGATACACAACAATGAGTTTCTTTGAAATCTTACATTGCACACTAATAATATAATAATATTATTTTAAATGCAGTTAACACCTAGTCGTTGTATTGGCGGGAATAAATAGAACTAACTACAATATGATTATACATGTTTTCTAAATGTTTTTACATTTATCTAATAAAATTTAGAGGCTTAAAATGTGAATGAATCTAATTTTAAGCATAATTTACTTTAAAAGGTCGATTTACCGCCTTTTGATGGAGAAACCTATTTAAATCTAGTTATAGTCACTTTTATATGTTATATTTGACCAAATAAAATTCTTATTTAGAATTGGGACATCAAAATTTACTTTGGGTAAATTTTTGGTATTTTTCTGATAAAATTCATTTTTTATGAATAGTGAAAAATACTATATTTTAATTCAAAAGTGTCTTTTAATATAATTTATTTATATGATTAGATTATATTTTTAATTAGTTTTAAAGTGTAATTATATTATTTTTTTACCATTTAATCCAATTTTGGTCATTGGAATTAATTTTACTTTGAAATTGGACATAAATAAGTATCAATCTTTTGATAGTTATTGTTTCTTAAAAACACATTATTTGTTTTGACAACGAGAATTAATTTTAAATTAATTAATGAAACCTCTATGTTTTGAATTTGGTAAAATAAACATCATTTTTGAATTCGGAATATCAAATATAGCTTAGGCTGAATTTTTGTTAGTTTTCTGAAAAACTTCAATTTTTGATGAATAGTGAAACCACTAAGTAGTAGTTAAAAACTGACTTTTTCATTTAAATGAAATTTTACCACTTCTTTGGATTGAATTTTGAAAATACGAAATACATGGTTGTTATTATTAAGTAAAATTTGGTTCAATAAGATGAAAATAATTTTTAGTGAATAATAACTTTTGACTTTTATTTACCGCGATTAAAGGTAAATATGGAAATTCAAGGAAAAAAAGAATATTATAATAATAAAAAATTACCTTAAAACTTGTCCTAAAATTATTGGTTGAGTCATTTACAACCATGGTCATCTTTGGGTCGATTTTGGGACCCCATAGAGCCACCTGAGAGTGATAATGACACTTTATTTTAATTAACTTAAAGTAAAGACAAAAATGACATAAACAAATATCTTTTAGTAAATCAATTTTTACATGGGATTATATAAGTTATATTTTCTACTATAAATATTAATTATAAATATAAAAATATTTCATACATTATGGTATTTATTTTATAATTTTTATACATCAAATAAATTAAATTATTTATGACACAATAATGATACAGTATTTACCTCATTAATAAATGATTTAAATAAATAAGATTATAAACATTAAAAAAATATACAAAACTTGTACAATTATTATTGGATGATTTTATTTTTAACTTGAGTCATATTATCTTTAACTTTAATGAGTTTTTGATCTTTAGAAACTGAAGATAAGTTTATAATAAAATACTATTTGCAACCTTTCCTAAAGAGCCCCTCCCCCTTATAAAAAGACCTCACTTCTAACCCATTCCACAAACCTATAAAGCCCCTTGGATCATCCAAATCCTGACCAAATAATCTCTCAAGATACCTATACTCCTCCTAGAATCCTTACCTTAGGAATAAGGCACTTTTAGGAGTCCTTTTGGTTCAAACCAAAGGGAGTTACCCAAATTAAAGGTAATAGTTTCTCTTAACTTATTTTATTTTATTTTACTTCTATAACCCCTAAAATCTTTTTATTCCTTTCTTTTATAACAAAACTGGTATCCTCAATATACTAGGATGTTTTTATGATAATTATTTGAACTACACTTACACACACCTCCATCTAATGGGTGAAGAACATACTGTTTCTATGAATGGAAAACTTACGCCTCACAAAACGATGATTGTTCGATTATCTCCTACCACCTCTCATGGTGGCCATTAAGATGAAAATACATTTATATATTATATATATTATGTTTATGTTTTCTTTATGCTTCTTTATTTTTTTATATCATACCTTTATGGTTTCAATTATGGGTAAACACGATAATTTCATTTGAGGAAGTGTAGACTACCGCCCCCTCAAAGTGATATGACTCATTAATACCTTATGTGGGATGTATAAAGGATGAAGTTAATGATATTATACTGGAATTATAATATACATATGTATCATTATGTTTTAATTCAATTAAAATAATAAATATAAATTAAAGTAGTGTTCATGCGTACGTACGACTTACCATCTCCATGAACGGTGCATTTCATTTATTAGCTCCAAATGTTATATAATAATATAAATACATGTATATAATGGATATATATTATATATATGATATTTAAATCATGAATATAATTATGTATATAATGAACTTTTGACCATGTGAACAACTTTTAATTATAAGAAGTCAATTTTTGACTCAAGTACCAAATATCGACAAAATGACCATTATTAACATAAATGATTACATAATTTTTATAACATGGTAATAAGTGACATAAAAGGAATAATAAACTTGAAAAAGTTTCTTAATCAAGTAGAAATTAACTTTACTTTATTATTCAGGATATTAAAGAACGAACGGGTCAAGTCAGACACAAGGTAAGGGACTTCATCTCAATCTCCTTTCATTGAGGCATATTTTGTTTTAATACACGATTTTCTTTTATACGCTGTATAAAAACCTTTGACTATGACTTTTATTCAAAAGTAATATTTTATCTACAAATCATTTTACTAAATTACAAAAAAATAATGTTTCTTTTTAGCGTACGCAGTGACAACACCCTTTCCGCCGCCACAAGTATTATTTGATCTTTTGGCTTCCTTAACAAGCCGTAATGTTTTTAAAAGGAAAATAAATACCATATAATCTTTTTATGTATTTTGGTATTGAAAATGGTTTTTATAATGGATTTTTATGTCAATATATTTAAATGATATATTGTGATTGAAATGTAAAAATGTTATCTTTCCTTTATGTTTGTTTTATGTGTTATGAATATGTTATAGTTCTTGGGAATTGTTACGTATACAGGTGGTTTCATGATAAACCTAGGGTGGGTGATCCCGATAGATCTCTCCAATTCATTGGGTAACATGATGGAGGTAAACGTGAATGTTTCTCCTAAGATATTTAGGGAATATACTGTGATGAGTATTCCAAATGTAACTCCCTACGTAGCTGTGATAGCTACAATGTAAGTATGATATGAATGTGTAGCGACCCCCAAAACCGGGGTGCTTAATGAGACATGATATACTTAATATTACATCATTACAAATTAAATATCATGTCTCATCACAACAGAGGATCGCGAGGCTCAGGATTCTGGGAAACCAGCTGCTTCTGTTTGACTTCATTAGTATCAACCATGCCTGAAAAATTTTAAACGAAACGTAGGGTGATCAAAAATGCCCAGTAAGGGGTTTTAAAACATTTTAAGAAAGTCCTTTCTTAAGTCCTTTTGAAATTAATAAAAAATACTTTTCTAAAACAAAACATTGTCATTTCTTAAAAACATGAAATCCATCTCTGTTTGAAAACCACTTGCATAAAGAAGCACGTATTTGAAATGAACATGATCAGAGTTCGCAAAATAAACAATGCATAATGTTAAAACAAAGGTTACTTAAATTCTAAAATAATTCTATGGATAAGCAGGGAAAACATGCATAACATGGTTCATGAGTAAAACGCAGTTCATCTAACAGTTTCCCATATGAAAACAGTTCTTGTTACATAAATACATATTCATGATCTTGGGAGCTTGCAGCTAGGGGTTGTCCTGTTAGTTGAACAAACCCCTGGTTAACCTTTATCATTACATGCAGAGGGAATGTATAAACCTGGACTTTGTCATGACTTTTCATCATGACCGTATAACATACTTAACGGGTCAAGGCTCACTGCCCACCCCGTTTCCTTTGCTCAAGCCAAGGCTAACTTTCCAAGACCATCGCACATGTTCGTCTCATGAGACTCTTGCTTTACCCAATGCATTGGAGCGCTGTATAATTCCGGGCGCACCCGTCACATCATTCTTATTGCGCTATATAATTCCGGGCGCACCCGTCACATGTAAGTCCTATACATCCCTCACATATCTTGACATGGTCATTCGTTAATGGGGTTCCATGCATTCTTACTTCAACCCCATTTTCACATACATAACATGAAAACAGTTATTTCATTAAAAACATTAAGACATGCATGCTCATGCTTCGTGCACTTAAAAAAATTAACATTCGAAAACATGGGTTTTAATAAAGTAAACATGACACTTAACATTCCATACATCAAAATTCCCAATTAAAGCATGGTCACTCATTAATTACACATGTGATGATAAATGGACATCCTAGGCGTTTAATGCAGGTAGCTGAGGTTACAAAGTGCATAATCAAGTTCATCATGTGTATTTGTGTAAACTCTTCCATTATCACATGAGAACACACCTACTAATACATGAATGCATTTATAAAAGTTCAGAAACCCATACTATCCATTTTAAGAAAAATCCTGATTATCCGAAGCAGTGATAAATGAAAATTCTTAGTTTCGAGAATGATTTTGAAATTCAACCAACCCATAAATTCATCATGCTATACCGTAATACATTACAAAAAGATAAGAAAACCAAGTACACGTTGGTGTACATACACATCGATATAATCTCATGTATGCATTTACCAATATACTTCGTATACTTGCAAGATTTTGCATGTTCGTACAATTACCCAAAACCCCCATGTTTATAGGCGAAATAACATTCAGGGTTATAAAAACGAAAGAAGAATTGTATATTTGCATATATCCTCTTATACTTATGTGTATATAAATGTATAAATATATATATACATTTATATACACAATGTGTATAACATTAAAACCGAGTTAAAATGAACCCCAAAAGAAAACACTCTTAACTTGGTCGAATTCTGGATGATGAAAACAATGGTAACCGGTTCTTAAGGCCATGATGCAAATTCATATACACATATATATTTGTGTAAGGTGTGTATAAATTATAGTGTACCAAGGCCGGAGATAACGAAACCAAGGGAGGGATCTTCCCCTTTACCCACTATTCGGTCCTTCAAGCCGAGAAAGAGATACCAAATTCTAGGTTCACACCGGGTACCAACATACCAGGTACGCACATATATTATGTAGATATAAAAAAAATATATACGAACTTATACAGAACTGAATCTTGTCAAAACCCAACCAATGTTAAAACATGATTCTCACCTTGCTTGGAAAGGAGGAAAAGATGAGGCATGAGGAACCGGGGGTATAAACATATAAGATATATACTAATATATATATATATATAACCCGAATATACTTTTAAATATATATGAAAACCGAAGTTTAAAACAAATTTTTAAAAACATGGCCCGACCCTTACCAGAATGGAGAGGAGATGATGCGGAAAATGAAATCCAGTGCAGAACCACCGGATGTATATATATATATATATACATAACATATATATATATGCGAATATATATAAAAAAACGAACTCAAAGTTGAACCACAACCGAATCTTCAAACATCACCCTTACCTGATCGACGAGGAGGTGGAGAGGAAGACGATCCAACAAGTAATATCGGGTGCAAAACCATAGGATGTGTTCAAATATACATAACACATATATATGTATATATATATAAAAACCGAAGCTGAAACCGAAACACAACAAATCTTCTCCCTTACCTTAGCTCGGAGAGGAGGTGATCAGGTCACGAACGAGGCCGGTCCGGCGGTCTAAGTGGCTTCGGTGTAGAACACCCGATCCTTGGTGCAAAGCAAGGTTTTAAAAAAAAACAGAGGAAGAAAGCCGGACTTCGTGGAGGTCGTCGGCCCGAGGTTTCCGAGGCGAGGAGTCCGCGTCGGCTTGTGGAAAGAAGGGAGCAACTGGGATACACATCGGCCTAGAGGAGAAAAATGGAGCCCCTATGATCCCTGGTCTGGCGACGTGCGTAAGGAGGAGAACCGCGGGCGCGAGGAGGAAGAAAGCTGGAAGAAAAAAACGGACGGCCGAGATCAAGGGGCGGAGATGATCGGACGGCTAGGAGATGTCGCGGCATAAAAAAAAACGCGGGGTCTTCTCCCTCCCCCCTTTTCCCACGTTTCGTTTCCCCTTTTTTTTGTAATTCTTTTTAATTTATTATTATACCTATTATAAACTTTATTATTATTTTATCCATCAATTATTTGTAGCTTTTATTATTTTAACTAGGGTCAAGATTCGTTTAATATAATTATGCATTAATTCATCTCTACCCATGATATTTTCTTTATTTTAAATACCTTAAACCCACAAAATACAAGATTTTATTTTAACATTGTTTATAAAAACATTAAATGGACCATACCATTAAATGTTCATATTAAGCAGCAAAAGAAACTAAAGTTTTGAAATTATTTCCAATGTGATAATTACAAACATTGTTTTTGTTTTAAAGATTCAAGATCACCAATTATTGTTGCAAGCAAGAAAAGTTAATTATTCTATTAGATATTAACATTTCAACATTATACCACAAAATTTGTACAGCAAGAAACCGAAACTTCGACATAATTTCAAAATATTAAATATAAAAGCAAGTTATAAACATTTGTATTATTATTACTTATATATATAATTCATAAAATAGGTATAAGTCATTTAACATAGAGTTTGTCACAACATAAATATATATACATGTACATCTACAAACTGAGAGTTTGCATATATATATATTTGTAAAAAAGTAAAACCTCACCAAATTCAGTATAGTCCACCATTTTTTTTAAAAGAAAGTAAATTAAACAAATAATTACTTGCTCAAATTAAATGTATATATATATATATATAACAAATAGTGGAAATCTTAGTGTCAAATACCATTGTTTTGAAAATTAAAACTTTTAAAATATAACAAGTTAGGTGAGAGCCAACGGTTACATTTTTATCCGTTGGTGTTTAACGGTCATATCAGGATGCTTATAAAAAGGGTTTGGTCTCGATGTCCCTTACTCCAAGTGACCGAAGAAGATAAAGGAAGATGGTTCGTGTGATCCCCTTGGTGCCGAGCACGGTCGCGGTGGCTTCAGCAATTCTTATGTTCCTTATGATGGATGCTCAAAATCCCTATCGCATTCTCGGGCTCCTAGTAGTTCTAAGCAGTCTTCCCATCGTTGTAATTGGGTTCTTGGTTGGGATATTTGGTTAGTGATGTTTTGATCGTGGGAAGTTGTAATCGTCAAGGTGTTTCTTAATAAAGGGGTATTTCATTCATGCTTGTTGCTACAGGTTTTCATTTATTTTCATTTTCTTTTTATAGAAAGATGGTCCAATTAAAGGGGAAACATATAATTACACGAAACATGAATTCTTGCGTTGTTACATCATCTCCCCCTTCAAGGAATTGCGTCCTCGCAATTCTATTCATAAAAAGACAAGAAAAAGACCTCGGTCGCACAATATTACCAAAACTGAAGGCCTGGCTCGGTTAACGGAACCCCTAAACTGGTACACAGCTCCGCTGTTTCCCTGACCCAGATACACTTTGAGCAATAAGACTTGTGCTCTTGCTCGTGGGCACTACACACAGGCTTCCACAGGGAGGCCCGTGCAATAAACAGCTCTGAGATGTCCGAGCAGACGAATCCCCTAGTAACTCTTCGAACTTCATCACGTTCGAGGTAGTCGAGGGGTACGACGCGATTGAGAAGGCTGACGTTTAGGATCTGGAACATGTAGGCGGCATTGAGGTGGCCATCCTGAGCTGCTATGAGAAAGCAAGCTCTGGCGGAGAAGTTCCGTGCCATAGAGAAACACTGAAAAAGCCCTTCATGGTATCTCCCCCTTCGCCTATAGTAGGGGAGCTGGGTGGTGGCAAGGAGGTGAATCACATGTTCATTCTCCTGACATGCGCGGAGAATTTCCGGACTATTCGCTATGTCCAGAAGACGTTGACAGGACCCTCGTAGGTGGAGAAAAGAGGGAAAGTCCACCATACAAGTTCTGATCAAGATAACCTCTACCAACTCGTCAGGTAGAGATGAGAGGTTTATCTGTCCTGCCATCTGGAAGAAAAGGTAAACAAGAGAGGTCACTTAACAACACTAAGAATAAAGAGATCATAAAATTTTTAATTAAGAAAGTTTACACATTAAAGTCTGAGTTTTCCAGACGGGCACCACAAAGAGAGGCGAAACTCTCTAACTCCACAAACCATACACAGGATGAACATACAGGACTAAACTCATGGGAACATTTATAACGCCTCTTGAGTTTCGCGTGAGGGGTGTGGAGTTGGGAAACGTCGGTGTACACTTCTTGCCTAAGAGACACACGTGTGGACTCATTCTCCAACACTCCGAAGTCCATTAATTGGCCCCAGAAGCCATAGTGCAGGACCTGGCACAGATAAGCTGCTCGAAGATCTCCGGCAACAGCAGCTTCTTGGAAAGGGTTATCTAGCATTGTGCCAAATTCCTCGCCAGATGTAAACAATCGGAAGAGTCCTTCGTGATACCTTCCTCGACGTGCATACGAGGGAAACCGGGTCATCATAATTAGGAGATAGTCCATCCCCATTCCCTGGTGGAGACTAAGCACCCTAGATGAGTTTGACACATCGTACAAGTGTTTACACGTCATGCGAATTAGGGCATAGTTCAGGAAGTTTTCACGGCTAGCTAGAGATATAATTTTCTCTAGAGCCTCGGTTGGGAGTGACAAAAGGTCAGTAGGTACATCAACCATATGAAAATCACGATGTTTTTACTTAGTTAGTCTTAGCAATATATTTATATCACCTGGTTTTCCAGAGTTTCCTGAACCCATCCTCTGATACCAACTGTAGCGACCCCCAAAACCGGGGTGCTTAATGAGACATGATATACTTAATATTACATCATTACAAATTAAATATCATGTCTCATCACAACAGAGGATCGCGAGGCTCATGATTCTGGGAAACTAGCTGCTTCTGTTTGACTTCATTAGTATCAACCGTTCCTGAAATTTTTTAAACGAAACGTAGGGTGAGCAAAAATGCACAGTAAGGGGTTTTAAAACATTTTAAGAAAGTCCTTTCTTAAGTCCTTTTGAAATGAATAAAAAATACTTTGCTAAAACAAAACATTGTCATTTCTTAAAAACATGAAATCCATCTCTATTTGAAAACCACTTGCATAAAGAAGAACTTATTTGAAATGAACATGATCAGAGTGCGCAAAATAAACAATGCATAATGTTAAAACAAAGGTTACTTCAATTCTAAAATAATTCTATGGATAAGAAGGGAAAACATGCATAACATGGTTCATGAGTAAAACGCAGTTCATCTAACAGTTTCCCATATGAAAACAGTTCTTGTTACATAAATACATATTCATGATCTTGGGAGCTTGCAGCTAGGGGTTGTCCTGTTAGTTGAAAAAACCCCTGGTTAACCTTTATCATTACATGCAGAGAGAATGTATAAACCTGGACTTTGTCATGACTTTTCATCATGACCGTATAACATACTTAACGGGTCAAGGATCACTGCCCACCCCGTTTCCTTTTCTCAAGCCAAGGCTAACTTCCCAAGACCGTTGCACATGTTCGTCTCATGAGACTCTTGCTTTACCCAATGCATTGGAGCACTGTATAATTTCGGGCGCACCCGTCACATCATTCTTGTTGCGCTATATAATTCCGGGCGCACCCGTCACATGTAAGTCCTATACATCCCTCACATATCTTGACATGGTCATTCGTTAATGGGGTTCCATGCATTCTTACTTCAACCCCATTTTCACATACATAACATGAAAACAATTCTTTCATTAAAAACATTAAGACATGCATGCTCATGCTTCGTGCACTTAAAAAAATTAACATTCGAAAACATGGGTTTTAAGAAAGTAAACATGACACTTAACATTCCATACATCAAAATTCCCAATTAAAGCATGGTCACTCATTAATTACACATGTGATGATAAATGGACATCCTAGGCGTTTAATGCAGGTAGCTGAGGTTACAAAGTGCATAATCAAGTTCATCATGTGTATTTGTGTAAACTCTTCCATTATCACATGAGAACACACCTACTAATACATGAATGCATTTATAAAAGTTCAGAAACCCATACTATCCATTTTAAGAAAAATCCTGATTATCCGAAGCAGTGATAAATGAAAATTCTTAGTTTCGAGAATGATTTTGAAATTCAACCAACCCATAAATTCATCATGCTATACCGTAATACATTACAAAAAGATAAGAAAACCAAGTACACGTTGGTGTACATACACATCGATATAATCGCATGTATGCATTTACCAATATACTTCGTATACTTGCAAGATTTTGCATGTTCGTACAATTACCCAAAACCCCCATGTTTATAGACGAAATAACATTCCGGGTTATAAACATGAAAGAAGAATTGTATATTTGCATATATCCTCTTATACTTATGTGTATATAAATGTATATATATATATATACATTTATATACACAATGTGTATAACATTAAAACCGAGTTAAAATGAACCCCAAAAGAAAACACTCTTAACTTGGTCGAATTCTGGATGATGAAAACAGTGGTAACCGGTTCTTAAGGCCATGATGCAAATTCATATACACATATATATTTGTGTAAGGTTTGTATAAATTATAGTGTACCAAGGCCGGAGATAACGAAACCAAGGGAGGGATATTCCCCTTTACCCACTATTCGGTCCTTCAAGCCGAGAAAGAGATCCCAAATTCTAGGTTCGCACCGGGTACCAACATACCAGGTACGCACATATATTATGTAGATATAAAAAACATTTATACAAACTTATACAGAACTGAATCTTGTCAAAACCCAACCACTGTTAAAACATGATTCTCACCTTGCTTGGAAAGGAGGAAAAGATGAGGCATGAGGAACCAGGGGTATAAACATATAAGATATATACTAATATATATATATATAACCCGAATATACTTGTAAATATATATGAAAACCGAAGTTTAAAACAAATTTTTAAAAACATGGCCCGACCCTTACCAGAATGGAGAGGAGATGATGCGGAAAATGAAATCCAGTGCAGAACCACCGGATGTATATATATATATACATAACACATATATATATGCGAATATATATAAAAAAAACGAACTCAAAGTTGAACCACAACCGAATCTTCAAACATCACCCTTACCTGATCGATGAGGAGGTGGAGAGGAAGACGATCCAGCAAGTAATATCGGGTGCAAAACCATAGGATGTGTTCAAATATACATAACACATATATATGTATATATATAAAAAAAACCGAAGCTGAAACCGAAACACAGCAAATCTTCTCCCTTACCTTAGCTCGGAGAGGAGGTGATCAGGTCACGAACGAGGCCGGTCCGGCGGTCTAAGTGGCTTCGGTGTAGAACACCCGATCCTTGGTGAAAAGAAAGGTTTAAAAAAAAAGATGAAGAAAGCCGGACTTCGTGGAGGTCGTCGGCCCGAGGTTTCTGAGGCGAGGAGTCCGCGTCGGCTTGTGGAAAGAAGGGAGCAGCTGGGCTACACACCGGCCTAGAGGAGAAAAACGGAGCCCCTATGATCCCTGGTCTGGCGACGTGCGGAAGGAGGAGAACCGCGGGCGCAAGGAGGAAGAAAGATGGAAGAAAAAAAACGGACGGCTGAGATCAAGGGGCGGAGATGATCGGACGGCTAGAAGATGTCGCGACATAAAAAAAAACGCGGGGTCTTCTCCCTCCCCCCTTTTCCCACGTTTCGTTTCCCCCTTTTTTTTTAATTCTTTTTAATTTATTATTATACCTATTATAAACTTTATTATTATTTTATCCATCAATTATTTGTAGCTTTTATTATTTTAACTAGGGTCAAGATTTGTTTAATATAATTATGCATTAATTCATCTCTACCCATGATATTTTCTTTATTTTAAATACCTTAAACCCACAAAATAAAAGATTTTATTTTAACATTGTTTATAAAAACATTAAATGGACCATACCATTAAATGTTCATATTAAGCAGCAAAAGAAACTAAAGTTTTGAAATTATTTCCAATGTGATAATTACAAACATTGTTTTTGTTTTAAAGATTCAAGATCACCAATTATTGTTGCAAGCAAGAAAAGTTAATTATTCTATTAGATATTGACATTTCAACATTATACCACAAAATTTGTTCAGCAAGAAACCGAAACGTCGACATAATTTCAAAATATTAAATATAAAAGCAAGTTATAAACATTTGTATTATTATTACTTATATATATAATTCAGAAATTAGGTATAAGTCATTTAACATAGAGTTTGTCACAACATAAATATATATACATGTACATCTACAAACCGAGAGTTTTCACATATATATATTTGTAAAAAAGTAAAACCTCACCAAATTCAGTATAGTCCACCATTTTTTTTAAAAGAAATTAAATTAAACAAATAATTACTTGCTCAAATTAAATGTATATATATATATAACAAATAGTGGAAATCTTAGTGTCAAATACCATAGTTTTTCAAATTAAAACTTTTAAAATATAACAAGTTAGGAGAGAGCCAACGATTACATTTTTATCCGTTGGTGTTTAACGGTCATATCGGGATGCTTATAAAAAGGGTTTGGTCTCGGTGTCCCTTACTCCAAGTGACCGAAGAAGATAAAGGAAGATGGTTCATGTGATCCCCTTGGTGCTGAGCACGGTCGCGGTGGCTTCAGCAATTCTTATGTTCCTTATGATGGATGCTCGAAATCCCTATCGCATTCTCGGGCTCCTAGTAGTTCTAAGCAGTCTTCCCATCGTTGTAATTGGGTTCTTGGTTGGGATATTTGGTTAGTGATGTTTTGATCGTGGGAAGTTGTAATCGTCAAGGTGTTTCTTAATAAAGGAGTATTTCATTCATGCTTGTTGCTACGGGTTTTCATTTATTTTCATTTTCTTTTTATAGAAAGATGGTCCAATTAAAGGGGAAACATATCATTACACGAAACATGAATTCTTGGGTTGTTACAGAATGTCACAAGTTACCCTTATGATTTATGTTTTCTATGTGTTATTCATAAATATTATGATTTCATGAGGTATGTTAAAGAGCTTATGTTATGTATTCAATGATGAACTAATGTTTTCTTTCATTGTTTTATAACCCTTACTGAGATTTTTATGCTCATCCCAAGTTTTGAAATGTTTTTCACAGGACCTAAAGATAAATAGGGTCAACGATGGGATCAAGGAAAAGTCATGCTTTCTAAAACATGGTACTATACATGAATCTTTTTTTCAAGAGTTTTTATTTTTTGAAAAAAATGGAAACTGAGTAGAAGTGTCTACCTTGTAATTTTTGAGATAAAATGTAATAGTTATGGCCTAATTATCTAAACCTATAAACCTGAAAATATCCTCAATGTGAATTATTCATTTAATTCAAGATTATGTAATTTTTAAGGCTGGGTCCTTATAAGGTGTCCCAAGTGGCCAATACCATGGGCAAGATCATGGTTTTGAATTTACCACTACCTAGGTGTCCAAATAAATTATTAAACAAATCCTTCCCTTTTTCTATAAATTCCCACTCATTTATACTTTATATTTCATTCACAATTCATCCTCCATTAATATAGTTTCACTTACCAAGGATTCCTCCCAAGGTGTCCTCAATCCCCCATGGTCCCAATCTCTGAGTTTTAGGAGTTACTCTTCAAGGTAAGGGAAATCTCAACTTCACTTTTCCTTTCAAGTTCCCTTTTTATGTGGTAAGTATTTAAAATTTACATAATATGTTCTTATGGAAATTTTATTTTATCCCTTTACTATATTAAGTGTCTTTTATGAATGGGATACCCTTGTCCCATACCTTTTTAATGTTTTCTAAAAAGATATTTCATACCAGTTATGCAGCCAGTTTTTCTTATCAAAACTTCTCACTTTTTCTCAAGACATTCTCTTATTTTATTTTATGAATACCCAAACATATTTATTTTCTAGGGGTATTCACCAAGATTTAAAAATTATATATTTTATTTTACGATTAACATATATGAAACCCACCTTCCTTTTTCATGGGTTAATAATGACATAACGATCTTGTCTTTAAGCACTTTTTTAAAACATCATGATTTTGATATGAAACCCATTTATTTTATTCTCCATGGGTTATTTTTGAAATTTTTTATTATGATATATGTGAATCAAATTCATTAATATATATGAATGGTGTGCCATGATAGCGCTCTAATACATTGGGTAAATAATTTAATCTCTAGAGATAACATGTTTTATGATACCTTGATGAATAACCTTGGTATTTTTTATGACACATCGGTGATAAACCTTGATGATATGATTATTAATGACTCAATTAAATGTTGTAGCCACATTTCCATGTTACAATTCACGTTCTATTTACTATTATATGTCTCATTTTACTTTTATCATGCCTTTATGATATTCTTCAAGTTCTTATCGATAATTATCATGATCACTTGTAAACTACTTCCCTTGTTTTCCCTTAACGGGCCTTTTGCTCACCCTTTCATTTGATGTATGTACCCAGTTTATGAGATATAGTAAGTGTAATTAGGATATATCTTTGATAAATACATTTAAGTGGATTAAAATAATGTTTTATGTTTTCATTTATTATGTACCTTTTTCCAATAAACTAAACTTTAAAAGATCTTATATTTTGTACAATGTAATGGAAGTTATGTAATAAAATGCTGGGATGTCATAATACGAGCATAGAGACCTCATCACTCCAGGAGCCAGTGATGAACTTTGGCTTGAATATGGTAACATACACCCTCAAACTGAATGAACTCATGCACACAACTCAAACACTGTCCTAGAAAATAAATAAGATACAACACAGAACCAAAGAAACAAAAAAGAAAACATAAGCAAATTAAAAACCTGAGCCTACACTAAGAACTAAAGAGGATGGTCGTTGTAGAGACTCAAATCTTGACGTACATGGACATTACATTACTTTTTCGGAATACTTAATACATAACGAAAACAGACACACAAGGACCGTAATAGTTTAATTTCTTTGGAAACTTGGAAAATAATCTTCTAATCGTGGTTAAAGATCTTCAACATCTCCCATAAAGATCTTCCCCTTTTTGTTTTCTTACCTAAAACCTTTCTTTAAATCCTGGGGAAAATTAAACATATAAAGGGTGAGCTCAAATGCTCAGTAAGGGTAAGCATAGAGAACATAAAACAATCCATAAACATTTGAATGCAAAAACTTGAACATAAAATCTAAACATCAAAATCATGAGCAACGACATAAATTCTGGAAGCACACAAAGCATAGATCATAAAGGAACATTAGTCATGATAAACTAGCATGGTAATAAAACATGTAATTGTGGCATACATTAAGCACATGTTATGATTTCCATAGTAGCGAAGGCATTTCTTCCAAGACCATCTTAGTGGACAAATTCCCATTCTGAATCGAGTTCACTCCTCATTCCAGTCCTGTAACACTAAACCAGATTAACTTACCGTTTCATCCATGTATATCTCATGAGATATAAATATTTACCCAATAAATTGGAGGGAGATATAGGTCCCACCCATCTCATAATAAAATCATTCTTACCTGTGCCACAACATAAACATAAATCATTCATCATAACCCAAAGAATAAAAATGGGTTTCATAAACATCATCCCATCATAACATAATCCATATAAAACAAATGGATATCATTTCATCATAAGAAAAGTGAAACAATGAAAATAATAGAGACATTATACTTGAAACATACACATATGAAATAATTCCTTCTTATATGGAAAATGGTTTTGATAAAACACTTGAAATGAATTCTTGAGGAAAATATCCTTTCTTTTCCAAAACCATTTTCTTTTCACAAAATGCAATGAAATTTTAAAAGAAAAGGATTTTGTTGAAAATAATTATTAAATATTGTAGATTAAGATTAATGAATATAAGGTGTTATAAAACCGTAAAAATCCGTTCACGCCGTATAAGTTAAAAATAACATTTTCCCCGTACTTTTGTTGGAAAAGTCAAAAAGTACCTCGTATGGTAAAAAAAGAAAGATTCCTTACATACCTTGTGGTAAAAGTCAAAAAGGGTAAAAATGACTTTAAAAATACATGTAATAATAGTTTTATTAAATCATTTTGAGAAAACATGGACATGGATGATAAACATAACCCCCAGTAAATACTTATGAATAAACAATCTCGGATAAGAATGAGATTGGAATAATTATCCCTTACCTTAGGTCCGATATGCTTCATACGTATCCGAACCTCCTGTATAATGATTTAAATAATGTCATTGACTTATTAAAGAATCATATTCATTGTTATGATATCATATATGGTTCACTTATGACTTTATATTACCCGTTCTTTTGTAAATTCCATGTTAAAGAGTGTTTTGGGTAAAATCATTTCATTTGTCGTCTGTGTTTTGACTTGTAATTATTCATATGATTACTTAGATAATGATTAATTAATTCCAGAATATAAAAAATGATTTATATATAATATTTATTCAGAATATACATATATATAATAGAACGATAAATGGAAATAAATACACCATTCATGGAGACGGTAGGCCGTACGTACGCATGAACGCTATTTTCTTTTCCTTATTGACTTGAATGGAAGTAAGTAGATGATATATATATATATATATTTATAAATAAATCCAGTAGCTTAATTATGTCATATATTTCATTATTATTCATTATATATACTTTATAATCGTTCTTGAATGGTTAATCATGGAAAATGAATCTCATCACGTTCGTGGAGACGGTAGTCCGTACGTATGCACGAGCGATGATATCATTCCCATGATCGTGGAATTGTATTGAAGTGTATGTATAATATTATAGAATAAATATCACTTTACAATAACCATATATAGTCATTTATTTACACCATTATACCCATCCATGTAAGGTGGTGGTGGAAAAACTGATTACACCACAGCGTGGAGACGGTATTCCGCACGTACGCACTTGTGGTGATTTCATTTTCCATAGGATGGTTAGAAGGTGAAATATGGTTGTTTCATATTCATAATAACATATAAGTATATGAGTGATACTGATGTTATTACTTTATAATGAAACAACTAAAGAAGAAGAAGTTGAAGAAGAAAGAACTTTGAGAGAATCGAAAGAAGAGATTACCTTTTCTTCGACGCACCTCCTTTAAGACTTCTCTTAAGGAAGTAGAGTTGATATTTTGAGAAGACCAGAACCTCCAGAATGTTTCTAGGGAAGTGTATAAGAGAAATTTATATGGGTTGGCCGAGATTAAAGGCTAAAAAGGGTGTGAAGAGAAGAGGGAAGGGGTGCCCTTTTTATAAGGGAGGAGAGGGGCACCTTTGGAAAAACTCAAAATATTATTTTATAATAAAGTCATATTTGGTTTATAATATCTCCAAATTGATTTATTTAGAAGATAAAGTGGGTATGGGTCTAAATCCTCTAATACAATAGAATTTATACAAGTTTAGGTTTCTATTTTAACCTTATCATTTAGATTTAACTTTAAGTTAAATAATTTTACTTTTACCACGTCTTCTTGTTTTCTTATACTATAAGGTTAATAAACTTACTATAACAATAAAAATGAACCCCAAGTTGTTTATTATTAATATATATAGCTTTATCTAAGTCATTTGACCTAAACTTAGATTTTTAGGAATAAAATAACAATTAATAATATAATATTTTTTTAAAAAACTATTTTATGTCAATTTTGACACTATTTGGTAATTGATTTTTGTGAAAATCATAACAGAATGATTAGTTAGAAAAAATTTAATTAAATAAATACTAACATGTCACATTAACCTATAAAATTAGTTTAATTCATAAAAAGTTTCAAATTACATTTATTTGGGTATTTATAACATCAATTATGTAAATATTTCATTAATAAGATAATTACTGCATCATCATTGTGTCATAAATAAATTAAATTATTTAATTTATAAAAATTATAAATAAAATACCACTATATAGGAAATCTTTTTATATTTATAATGAATATTTATAGTCTAATTTATCTTATGTATAACCCTATATTAAAAATGTTTTAGTTATTAAAATTTGATTTTAACTATTTTAACTATTCTTTAAATAAAATAATATTAAATGTCCTAATCTAATCCAAGTGGGCCTAAATGGTCATATTTTATTCCTAAGGTTGTTTTTGGTCGAATTAAACTTATCCAATAAAATTAGGACATGTGTTAGGGTAATAATAATATCATTTTACCCTTAATTACCCTATTTACTTTTAATCGTGGTAAAAAAAGTAAAAAGTTACTATTCACCAAAAATTATTTTCATCTCATTGGACCAAATTTTAGTCCTTGATATTAACCATGTATCTATGATTTTTAAAATTACACTCACAGAAGCGGTAAAATTAAGTTTTATGTAAATTTTCAAATTCTCCTAGGAGGTGGGTAAAAGACGGTGAAAAGTTCAATAAAATTTTTATATATCTAAAATTATTATAAAATGACTCCAATGAATTAAATTAAACTTATATAGGTGTTATGTATCAATTTTGACCTAAAATAAATTTAAATAAAATAAATAATTAATTAAATAAAAAGTCGGTTTTTAAATAGTAACCCAGTGTTTTCACTATTCATCAAAAATTGAAAAAAATACCAAAATTTCACCCTAGGCTAATTTTGATATTTAGAATCCAAAAAATGAATTCCATTTTGAAAGATAAAATTTATAAAATTTTAAAAAATGGGTATTACTATTCATAACGGCTAGTTTATATAACATATCGTTGTTTAGTGAAACTCAGTATTGCGTACAATACACTCTATTGTAGAAGGTCGCGATTGTGTGTAATGCAAGCCAAGTCAGGGATGCATGTAGTGCAAGCTCCTTTTGGTGTAGTGTACAAAACAAGACATCAATAAAATTAAAAATAATATTTTTCATAAAATCTCGGGTTGTTACATTCATCAAAGGATAGTGTCGATGCTGTTAGGTTTGTACTTCTTGAATACATCAGGGTTGGACAGAGCTCACACGTCGTGAACTCTTCACTGGAGAGTATCACCAACACAGGGGAAGCAGGGAATGCCAAGGGAGGCAGGGAGGTCCACTCTCTCTCTCGAATACTCTTCTCTAAAGACTAGGGAACAACATACCTCTCAATACATAGGTTGAAGAGAACCGTGTAGATGAAGCGATGAGGGACAAGGAATTAAATTCAGAGTAGGTGGTGAAGTGATGGTTGAAGTCGATGCGACATACAAGGAGGAAACACGTTTGCCCAGGGGAGATCAGAAGGATCACGAAGCAGGAGGCGGTGTAATAAATCCCAAATGACCATAGAAACATGGAGGTAATAGATATGTTGGGTGGAAAATATGGGGATCATCTGAATTCCAGAAATACACATACTTTGAAGTAGATCCATCAGATGCGGTTGATTAACAACTACAACAAACCAAGTAGAAGGACTAGAATTAAGGATCCTGTAACATAACAAATAGGAAGACCATCGAAACAAGCCCACATAGATGTAGTAGGAAAGAGCTCAACAAAACAAAAAATCCAAAACATAAAACCCTTCATAAAAAAACTTTAATAATAATAAAAAAACATTTTTTCATGGTAAAAAAAAATTAAACCAAAATTTTAATTTGAAAACCATAATTTAGCAGTAACTATAAAATAAGATTTTTATGTTTCATATTCTAAATCAAATATTATGAAACATAAGCATGATAAAAAGTAAATCAAATTCTCCTATGAGAAACAAAATATAAAGTAAAACAAACATTTCATGAAATAAAAATTTCATTGGATGAAACTAAATATGAGAATATAAAGTATGATAGAATGAATTAAATTTATAGGAAGTTATATGGGTATATGCCTGTTACATAACTAATGAAAATGGGTAAAGTTGGTGAATGCTCAAAAAAAGTTGGTGTTAGAAAAATAATATATATATATAGTGATGATTGTAGTGCCCCTATGCACACAACATAAGTAATAAAACCATCTGGGGGCTCTACCCCACGACGCACACCCCTAACCCCCCAATCCAAACCACCCCTCTTGGGCGTGAGGGGATTAGAAAAATAATATGGTTGTTAGAATAGAAATGTCGTTAAGAATAATGTTTGTTACATTAGAACTATTTTAATTAAGTATTTATTTAATAATTACATTTCTTATATTTATATCTGAATTTTTAAAAAATAGATATCAAATTTGAAATTCATACATTGCAATTAGATATTATTGAAAATTTGATATTTTTGGAAACAATTGAATTTTGGACTGAATATTGAAATACAGTGCTCATATAAAATATACTATATAAGTATATTATGAAGTAAAAATGTTGTAATAATTAATATTCCTATCATTTGAGAATTTTTTTTAATATTATCATTTTTACTTCCTAAAAATATTAATTATTGATCAAAACAATGTTTTCTAAGTATTACAATCAACTTATAGAACATAATGTAATTTTTAAAAGTATAAAACCTATTTTATTCCATTAAAAAATAATTTTATTTATTATCATGTATTTTTTTATTATTTATGAGAAATATCAATTTTGAAAAATTTTAAAGTAAATAAAACAGAGTTTTTAATCAAATATTATGATCTTATAGTAAAAAATATGGTTGGGAAACGACCTAGGGTTTGGAAAGGAATTCCTGCTTAGGGTTTCACTGGCGCCGCCTCCTCTCTCTCGGCTGGGGTCTCTTCTTCACAGGATCTCCTGGCCGAGTTATATCTCTCCTTATCGATAGGAGGCCTTCCTCTCCTTCTATCTTTCCATAATTTGGTTTCTGCGGGTCTTCGACATCGCATGTTCACGACGAACAATGCAGGAGGGAGTCAAGGTTGGCGGCAATGACTTTTATGGATCGAAGTGCTGATGTATTGTTCAATGAATGAAGACTTTCTCTGGAGGTGACATTCATGGTCTTTGGTGATGTAGGTGGTGCTACATTAGGCTTAGAAGAGGCGACATATGTCATTCTATGATGATGATAGCGCTACATCTAGGAGGGCGCCTTCTGGCGGTGATGTCCAGATTTCTGTCGACGATGACAGTGGCAGCAGTGTCGTTGATAGAGTCTGGTGCCGTCAGTGCTCACATCAACATATACTTATATGGTCCCACTAGTTATCTTCCCTACCTAGTTTTGGGTGGGTGATGTTTGTGGATATGCGATGCTAATGATCTTCTGACCGACAGTAGTTTATAGTTTCTACAGTGTTGCTCAGTGGGTGATGCTTTGTTTCAAAGGTTTTATATGTGGTTCAGTTGTAATCTAATATGATTCTTGGATCTGTGAGCTTTATTGGGTTTAAAATTTGTCATGAGTAATATATTTTATCTCATTTAATTTGGATAATAGTGCATCTTATTGCAGGTATCACTAGGTGGGTGTCCTCGAAAGAGGGATGAGTGTATTGGTACCCATTATTCATCCATCTATCCTTCTGTTGGATGGGAGGGTACCCTAATTTTGATTATGCATAGTTTTTTTCTATCTAGTTTTTCATTTCATCAGGTTGATAGTGCAGTGAGTTACTCAAATGCATTGTTGGGTGGGAGTCTCATTTGGGAGATAAGTATGTTGACACTTATTATCTGATCCTCCCTCCACATGTTTGTGTGGGTGGGAGGGGTGTTATGCCACATTGTATCACTCCATCACAACATGACTTCTTAGTAGGGGCGAAACATCATCATCAATTGATTAAACTATTTCCTTGTCTAGTAGGGGTGATGGGACTTTTTTTTATTGTTTATCTTGATGTGTTTTCCCATTATATATTCATATTCATTATGTCCTTTAGGTCATGCATTTTTAATGTCACTGCCTCTGTGTTTATAATGAATTCCCTCTTTTCCCAGTTGTCAAAAGAGGTCTTCTTCTTTTATGTTTAATAAAGGGGGTTTGGCCCTCAATCTATTAATTGTTTTTTGGGAAACCATTTAAGAATTTTTAATAAGAATATTTTATTATTAATATTATAAGGTTTCAACAAAAAACTATTAATTTATTTATCAAGTTTTACTATAAATAACACTCTCTCTATCCATTACACTTCACTTCAAAACTCCTTAACATGGTTCTCTTCACATTTTTTCTGTCAAAATCTCTTTTTAAGAAGATCCTTAGGATTCAAAGATGTATCTCTCAAATTCTAGGAAATATCCATGTAATGTAATATTTTCCCCTCATTCTCTCTCTTTTTATATTTCTTTTCTTCTTGTATAATCAATTTTAATTTAATTTCATACTTAGTTATGTCTGTATATCCAGTATAATACTATTCATTCCAAGTATTATTCATGATGTTTGTCTAAACCCTTTTGTTAAACCTAAAGTGACTAGGAATATGATATACCATGGGGGGGGGGGGGGTGGGGTGAATGAGTGGTGATGTTTTAAAATTTCCTTTAACCTAAAATTAACCTTTTCAACTTTTTAGAGTCTCAATCCTCTCAAACTTATTTCTCAACCTTACCCATATGTAGTATTAATAAAATTAAATACAAGGAACATGATATTTTTACAAGATTCAGTCCCAATGTGGGTACATGATATTTTTTGGGTTTAGTTTTATCCTGAGACACATATATTCACTATATTATTAAAGTGAATACAAATGAGTTATCTCTTGAAAATCCCTAACTATCACCCGACATGATCATTACACTGGCCCCCTCTAGTTTATAATGGTAGCAAAAATGTAACCAGAAAGATCACTTTAACTCCAAGATGCTTCTAAAACAAATATTTGACCTTCCTTAGAGTCTTTAGAATGACCTAAATATACACTTGCTCATACCCTAAATATCTAGAACTTAGTCATCCAGAATGGTAACTACCTAAAATTAAATGTTTTTCCCCTTCAATTCAATTATCTTATGGAATGTAATAACTTTAACCATTACTATGAAAAATCTATAGAATCATGAATTTTTGTTGACCACACAAATATTTCGAAGCTTTCAGGTCAGACCCTCTATATATTTTTTCTCAAATTATCTGTCATATTCTTAGAATAAACTCGTCCTTTATATAACCAACCTTGCTCTAATAAAATTAGTTTTCAAACTCCGTATCTTCCACTTTATTCAAATATTAGTCAACCATATTCAATACCTATAAATATATTGATATCTGACTTCATCAAAGTCTCCTAAAAAACTCAACATAATCTATCTTCAAGGCCCCCATAAATCTCAGATATAATCACTACTTCAACTTCATGAAATCTGTATCTTTGACATCCAGATCAATATTATCACTTTGTATTTGACTTCACCTGAATATTAAGTAATTTTTTTTTGAATCCTTGGATTTTTTTGGTTCTTTAAATTATGATAATTATAAGATGAACTTCACTTAGCCTACACCTATGATTCTACCTTTTTAGTTCAACATCTGGATCACATAGCCTTTGGATTCTTTGAACTTAGTCTATCAATCTTTCTGAGCTTCAAATGTTCTCCTTCCATTTCACCAACACATTGCTTGAACCTTGGATTCCAGTATCCCATCTTCTGCACAAACCATCCTCATAATTTTCGATCATCATAGCTTCCAACCACCTTTGTTTCTAATCATATTCATCTTTCTAATTCCATAAAAACCATACATCAAAACTTCATAATTCCTAATTATTGACACCAACCTGCTTAACTTATGTTGCTTCAACTTCTGGTTATATCTTCTGAACACCCTCAATATTGGTCTTTTGATTATTCTTCCTTTTGATTATTAATTTAACCCATCTCTAATCATAGATGATTCACCAACCATTATGATGGAATTTATTTGAAAGATCATCATATCATCTCCAAACTTAACTTATCGTCTCTCTTTCAGAATTCCTTCAACATATCAAAACCAACAAATTGGTGGAATTTTTCATTTCTTCTTACCAACACTGAAGTAAGAAATAATTATTATTATGCTTCATAGTGAGGATCTCAACACTTTATCAAATTTATAGTTAGTATGAATTATACATTAGATATATTTATTCTTACATATCATGTAAGATATGTTAATTTGATGCATTTTTTAATTCCCTAGAAAATATCTTCCATGTACTATGATAATCTTACGTATTTCATAAGATATTTTCCTTTTCTGATTTTATAGTGTGTTCATAAAAAAAACCATATATATTTAAAACAATGTATGCATTCCCTATCTTAGTTACTTTATAACATACACTTATCAAACTTTCTAATTTATATACTCCTTATTTCTTGATCATCGACACTCATCAGATCATGGATATATGGACTCACTTATTCTCAAGATTCCATATTATGGAACTATCACCTTTAAGAGAATCTTCTTTAATCATATGAAACATGATAAATTTCAAGAACAAAATTAAGTCACCTGTCATATCTTCCAAATCTATACCTCCAGAACTTACAACATCATCTTCACCCATAACTCAAAACCATTCTCAATTATTGTTTTGAAAACAAATACAAAACCTTAAACAATTCCAAACCATGGGTTCTTAAATTTCTCCCTTTGAATTTTTATCAACACCAATAACTCTAAAATTTTCATCAAACCAAAACCTTTATCAAGGATAAGTGCCCTAACACCACACTATTTATTAAATCATTTTTTGAGAGAATTCTATCCCTTGGTGACACAAAATTTTTTGGCCATGATTTTGATGCGTTCCCCACCAATCAACACACCTAATTTTTCTCCCCTATTGCACGAGAATAAAAAATTCATATTCACAAAAGATTAAGTACAAGGTTATTTACTTTTATCCTTTGATAATAGAATCCAAATTAAAGTGGGGTGAACCTATAACTTCTTTAAGTGATGAGGGAAGGATGAACATGATGTTTCAACCTTAATTCCTAAAATATTTACCTTGGAATACCTTTGGTGAACATATCAACAAATTAATATTTTATTAAGATGTTCTCTAACTTCACATCTTCATTAGAAAATTTCTATTTGATGAAATGATATTTAATATCAATGTGTTTGGATATGGAGTGTTTTACAATATTTTTAGACAAATCAATAATACTATGATTATAAAAAGTAATTTTCAACAGTTTCTAAATATTTACCTTTAAATATTCCATCAACAACATTTGTGTAAAAGCATGCGAGATAAAAATATATTTGGATTTAGATGCACTTAAATTCATAGAACTCTATTTATTACCATGCCAACTCACACAACTTTATCCCAAAAATAAAGTTCCTCCTGATGTTTATTTTTGATCATTGTAATATCTAGTCCAATCAGTATCAATGAAACTCAAAAAGTTCACATATTCACTTATTCTATAAATTAGACCATAATTTGACATTACTTTCACATAAATAAGAATTATTTTAACATCCAACATATGTGATTCCTTAAAATTACTCTAATATCTTGCACAAAAAGTTACAACATACACAATGTATGGTCTTGATGTTTCAAGATAGATTAATCTTATGATTAAATCCATAAAGTCATTCTGATACACACTTTTACCTTCTTCATTTTTGTTCAGATTTACACCCACTGTAATTAGTGTGGATAATTACTTTGATTCATCCATTCCAAACCTCTTTAATAGCTCCTTAGAATATTTCTCCCTTGATAAGAAGATGTAACTTTTTTTTGTAGAACTTGTAGGACCCCGGAACACCCTGAGAGGGGAGGGGTGAATCATGGTGCTAATTTTTTATTTTAAATTGATGGATATTTTTCCCACATTGGTAGGAACTAGATAAATCTGTATGATGGAATTGAGTAATAATCAAACATTAAAACACAAATATACAACACAATAATTTTACTTGGTTCACCACTAAGGTCTAGTACAAGGAGCATACACCGACTATGTGTCAGCCACACCAAAATACACTAATCTTTACTAGTTGTGGAGTACCAGAGTTTATACATAGTCACTCTGTTCCAAGTACACCGCTTTTACAATATTTTAGGGATATCACACTGCGTCCCTCAGAACACTTCTGTCGACTCCCCCTAGCTCACTAAATTGGGTGAAGTTTCACTCAGTTTATCGAATTGAAGGTATCTTAAATATATTATAATTGAAGTATTTGCCTCTATCAAGCATGGTAATCTTCTTGCACCATCCTCTTGAATTTATGCACTTGAAAGAACTGATCAAACAAACCAGATGTTCAAAAATTTCCAGAAACACACACCGAAACTTGCGTGCAACACCTACTCTTGCACGCAAGATTTTGGATTGTCACGTAAGATGGATTTTTCACAACCCTTATTTTTCATTAAATCCTTATGTTTCTCACAACTAAACCATAAATTTCACTTGGTCTTTTTAGACTAAAGTAATACTTTTCATGTAAGATTTACTTTGTATAACTCTTCTGTGTGAAAGTTTTTCACACGGTAGAGGAACCTGATCTTCATTGAAAAGTTCCAAGTCTTGAGTGGGGGTAGCTACCTATTTATATGCCTTGACGACCCTGCACATAATTTTCAGAAGTTTTTTCCTATATACACGCAAGATTCTCTTTGAGCATGAAAAACCCATTTTGACGATGCATTGGGCGCACAAGTCTCTTCCGTGCAACCTCTTCTTTCATGCACATTTAAATATTTCATGCACTTTTTTCCCTTTCCATATTTTTATACGATGATAAAAAAAATTCCTTGAGCGCAAGTTTCCAAAACACCTTCAATATTGCACATAAATCCTTTTTCCAAAAACACCTTTATCCATTCTCTAATTTTTGGACCCAAAAATTTGGCAAATATTGGGAAATGATGCCACCATAAATACTGTTGTCATCTTGAATGGTAAGATCCATTTCCTTGAAAAATCCTTGATCTTCCATTTGAGAATTGACAAAAAACACAAACCATACTCCATTTATAGAAAATAACAACCTTGGTTCCAATAATCTCCCCCTTTGGTTTTTTTAGCAATCTACAGATAAATTCAATAGAACACCATCCACTATCAAAACCTAAAATGAAAGAAAAAACTCATCCAACACTCTAAGTCTATGTGAGTAATGCTCTATGTATAAAATAAAAGGGGAATAATGAATTGGGTTCTCATGTTTTGGAATGCTTAAAGATGTCCAAGCTAAGCTCTGATTGTTTCCTCATAATACTCAATTGTTTTCTCTATTTTCATTATATCATTATCCCCATTTGTAACTCATTGAATTTATCCATTTCTCCATTGAACTCATTGAATTTATATCATTATAACCCTTTGAAAATAAACCAAAAGTTCCTAATGTTTACTTATAGAGCTCAAAAAAACACTCCCCATGGATCGTATCTCCCCTATAATCCTGCATCACTTCCATAAACAAATTAAAATAGTTCATTCGACTAGGGAGATGGGACAAATTATAACCTCCTCATACACTAGGAGGTGGCTGAACACTGAGGTTAAATTGATACTTCTCAAACACATGTTCTGAAAATGGATTTGTCTATATCATTTGTTCCAACATGATCAATTTTTATCATGCCTTGTTAAAATTTTTCCTTAATAAAGTGATATCTGATTTCAAAGTGTTTTGTACGATAATTCTAAACAAGATTATTCGTGAGATCGATCACACTCTTGTTATCATAGTGAATCACCATTGGCTATTTCACCTCATCAATAAGATCATTTAGTAATTACTTCATCCATAGTAGCTGAGTGAAATCTTTTGTAGAAGAGATATAATCAGCTTCAACAATACTGAGAGAATTGTTTTCTTGTTTATTACTCAACCATCCCACACATTTATTTCCAATAAATAATGTTACACCACTTTTGGAATATCTATCCACCACATATCCAACCCAATCAACATTAGAAAATATCGAAAGTTCATTATCTCTTCCTACAACAAAGTGTAGCCCCTAATTGTGAGTACCTTGAATGTACATCATGGTTCATTTAAATACTGCCATATGTTCTTCTTTTAGATTACTTTGAAAGTGGGCCACCAAGAATGTTGAAAATACAATATCTGGCCATGTTGTAGTTAATTACAATAGGCTTCCAATGATTCTATTGTACATGGCGGGATCTATATAAGTCTCATCCTCATGTTTTCCAAGTTTTGTTCCAATCAAAATCGGAGTCGACATTGATTTGGAGTCATGAATATTGAATTTCTTCAGTAAATCTCTTACATAATTTTCCTGAGAAATGGAAGTTTAATCCATATTCTGAATCACCAATTAAAAATTATAGTGGTTTTTCAATGTATACTTCTCCTTCAAGAACACCATTTAGGAATGTTGTTTTGACATCCATCTGATAAACTTTATATTCTCTTTGGATGGCCATAGTAAGGAAAATCTTGATCAACTCCCATCTTTCCACTTGAGAAATTTTTTATTCAACTTCAATTCCTTCAATCTGTGCATATCCTTTACACACTAGACATGAATTTTCTCAGATCAAATTTCCATTCTCTTCAAATTTGTTTTTGATGATCCATTTTGTTACAATCACATTTTGATTTTCAGGTCTATTAACAAGATCTCATGTCTGGTTCTTTTCAATCTCATATAGTTCTTCATTCATGAATTTAACCCATGATTAAACCTTTGTAGCTTCTTCAAATGAGGTTGGTTCCAAAATTGATAGGAAGGAATAATGTGCATCATTCCTCATTCTCCTTGTCTGTGTTGGTGTGGTCCAATCCCTAATGATATCATCTTTACCAAATTATTCTCTAATGTTTCCCTTGTGAGGTTTAAATGAAGATTCTTCAGCCATTGTTTCTTATTCTAAATCATATTATTCATGTCAGCCCAAAATATTTTACAAGGGTTACACTATATGAGCATTTGAATCTATCCCTTGACCACTGATCATGATATCTGAAACTCCTTTTCCAATGGCATGATATTCAAGAAATTTCTATAAGAACCAAGTTTGTTAATAATTGAAATAATGATTCTGGAATCTTCTTCACCATTCTTAAATTTTCTCCCCCTCAATGGAAACACTTCTTATAATCTTCATAATGGTGAATCTCATAAAGACTAAATTTAAAGAAATTTCAGTATGGAGAATACACCAGAATGGGTATTCGACTTATGACTGTCCACATTAGACAACCATCACAACACCACCAAGGATAATATTCTTAATAAATTCCTCTCTAGGATACCATAAATAAGATCAATCCATGATGGTACCTTCTTTATCATAAATGTCTAGAATAGATAATCTATATCTTCATAAAAAAAGACAATCCACTATCATATCTATATTTGAATATCAAATTGAAGAATCATTCAAATATGGAAAATTATTCAGGTTGGATATCAAGAATTGATAGTCCTATCTTCTTCTTAGCTTCTCCCCATGAGAACTTGATTCATCTTCAATTCCCTACATTATAAGCACAAATAAAATACACACAAGATTAAGGGAATAAGGTGGATCCTCCTTGCTTCATCAATATGAATTGCATGGTTGGGATGTTTTTCTCAACCATGTTTTTCCATTTACTCCAGTCTTCATGCTTGCACATCTGAACATATGTTTTGATTTATGTTGACTTTAAATGGATCTCTTCACATTCAATTTTTCTCTATGTGGAGAGTTGTTTTTCTTAATATCCATCATGGATGACATATTCTTACTCCTCTTAAGGGCTTCTTCTTGCTATGGTATTAAGGTTAAACATCCTTTTTCAATGTGACTAGATTTCATGCACCTATCACACAAAACTTCTTTAACACATGAGTTTACTTTCGTTTACAAAATCTCATGCACTTTGTCTTCATCACATGGAATATTTTCTTTTCCTTTTGAAATATCCTTAGCCTATGCATATTCAAGTTTCCTTATTCTTTCCAAATATTTTGGCCAAATAACCAACATGTAATTAGGAACTATTGTAGTAAGTTTGAATCTTCTACATGGGTTATTCTGAGTGTCATCCCTATTAGTATTTATTTTGGATGGACTACCCTTCAAATTCTTGGATTTAGAATCTAGGGTCTTCTAAGCATCCTTACTTTAGATATTCTTAGGAGAATTTGTGATCACAATATTCTTCTGATTTCTTCCCAAGGTAGATTTTTCATACTTAACTAGATTTTTTGGTCTTATTTTCTTGTCAACAATGAATTCATGTTGAGATAAACATGTACCAAACTTGTGACCACTTTTATTGAATACATCACAGAATTTATGAAGCTTCCCAAGTCTATTTGTAGTATAAATATTCTTCTGGACATGTGGATGTTGCTTCTTTTTCTCTAGATTTATCCCCCTTGAAATAGGATTATTTTAGGCTCTTTCATTTAGTGTATTGTACCAACAATCCAATGAAAAATTCCAAAATCTATCTCAACACCAAAATTAACCAAAAAACCTTAATCTCCTTATATAATATGTATAAGGTTATTGAATCTTCTTCATGACCCGTTTTTCTCTTTTTGGGCAACCTGATTCTGCACACTCATTTCTATCCACCTTAGTCATGGTGGTAGGTTTCTTATCTCCATACTTCATCCATAATAGTCCAATATTTGTCTTACAACCTGAAATATTCATGATAATAGGTTTAGAGGCATTAACACAAGTTGGTTTGGATGGTACCTATTACTTCTCAACTACTTGAGATATACCATCAAAATATATCATAATCTTCTTGTCACATGTTGGAGGTCTTTCAACTATAGAATCCTCTGATGAACATTGTGCAGTTATAGTACCTATTTCCTTATTTTGTGAAGTATCAATATATGTATTATCAAGATTGACCACATAGTATTCCAAATCTATACATTTCATATTGAGGATGATTTTTTGATCTTCAATCATAACCATTTTTTCTTCACAAGCCTTATTCATCCTAACAACTTCTTCTTCATGAAGATTAAAATTATTCTAAATCAAGGAGTCATGTTCCTTGATCTTCTTGGATATTTCATCCAATTGAAAACCCTTGACATCTATGATATTTTTCAATTTCTCTTCAAGTGAATGTATCTTTTCTTTGAGAGACTTTTTTACTCCCTATTTCTCTTCAAATTATTTTAGGTATTTTGATGAACTTATTTCAAGTTCCCTATTTAATGATTCAAAGGATCCAACCTATCTAGAGATATTTAAACATTCAATAATTTTTCCTTGCAATCCCTTTTCCAACAAATCAACTTCTCCTTCTAGTTGGGTGATCTCTTTCTGTATACATTGAAAGATTATACAAACAAATGTAACTCTTTCTTCAGGAATATCATGCAAATATTTTCATAATCTCTCAATTCTAAATTCATGTGAGTTTGTATATTTATAAACATCCTCACTTGTTCTAGGATCATTATTTTGAGAACAACTTTAAAATGTGATAACACATACCTCCTGATCTCTAGGAAATTTTGATTTACATGAGGTAAAAGTGTTGTTCTTTTTATTGGTGGAAACCTAATCCACCTTCTCTTTACCTTCCAAGCCTAATATATCTTCATTTTCAGATAGGAATGGAGAACTAGATACTAACTATTCTTTAGATAATATAGACTTATTCAACTATCTCTTCTATTTATCTTTCCTACTAATGATGGTATTGGTGGATATAGACTTATGCTTAGAGATAAATAGATCTTCATCAAAACTGCACTTCATTGTTGACTCAGTAAATAAACTCAAATCTTCAATAGAGAATAGATTTGTTATAGAGTATCCAACATACATGAACCTTCCCTCTGATACCACTTATAGGACATCAAAACACCCTAATAGGGGAGGGGTGAATCAGGGTGTCAATTTTTTTTTTAAATTAACAAATATTGTTACCAAATTAGTAGGAAATAAATAAACTTGTATGATGGAATCGAGCAGTAATAAAACATTCAAACACAAAGATACAACACAAAAATTTTACTTGGTTCACCACTAAGGTCTAGTCTAAGGAGCATACACGGACTATGTGTCATTCGTACCAAAATACACTAATCTTCACTAGTTGTGGAGTACAAGAGTTCATAAATAGTCACTCTGTTCCAGGAACACTGCCTTTATAAGATTTTAGTGATAGCACACTGCATCCCTGGGAACACTTCCATCGACTCCCCGTAGATCACTACCTTGGGTGAAGTCTCACTCAGTTTATCTACTTAAAGGTCTCTTCAATATATTTCCATTAAATTATTTTCCTTGAGACTCTTCTTGAATATTTGTCCTGAATTTATTCACTTGAAATCATTGATCAAACAAATTAGATGTTCAAAACTTGATAGAATTACACACTGGAACTTACACACAACACCTACTCTTGCACAAAAGATTTGGGATTGTCACGTAAGATGGATTTTGTGAAACCCTTATTTTTTTACACAACCCTTATGTTTTGTGCAACTACACCATAAGTTTCACTTGGTATTTTTAGACTAAAGGAATACTTTGCGTGCAAGATTTACTTTTTACAACTCTTTCACACGCAAGTATTTTTCACACTTTTTTCCTTTTCCATATTTCGATGCAATGATCCCAAAAAATGCCTTCTGTGCAAGTTTCTAAAACACCTTCAATATTGCATGCAACCCCCTTTTCCAAAAACACTTTTCTCCATTCTCCAATTTTTGGACCCAAAATTTTTACAAACACTAGGAAATGACACCACCTTCAATACTGTTGTCAGATTGATCTATAAGATCCCTTTCCTTGTAAAATCCTTGATATTCCATGTGAGGATCAATAAAAAACACAAACTATACTCCATTTATAGAAAATAATAACCTTGGTTCCAATATAACATATAACCCTAGAAAGAAATTTAATTCTATGAGCATTGACATATCAAAATGTCTCTTCATTTTTTTTGAAAAATTCATCACAAGAATTTTCCCTATCACTTATAAAAATTATGTAATAAAAATAGACAATAAAAATTAGGGTAACTATGTTCAAATCCTTTACATACAATTTTTTCTCAAATTTTCCTTTACAAAAGTTCAATTGTTTCAAAAAACTATCATGTTTGGAGTACCAAGATTGAGAGGTATGATTTAACCCATATAAGGATTTATTCAACTTAAACACCATAGTTTCATTACTATCAAGTATAAATCCTTTGATTTTATCTATAAAAACATCTTCCTCAAGTTCTATATTTAGAATAATCAAAATTCACATCCATATGATAAAGTTTGTAGTGTTTGTGAGCTACAAAAACCAAAAACAATTGGATAGTTTCAATTCTTGTAGCAGGTGAATTTTTTCATCAAAATTCACACCTTACACTAATGAATACCATTTTCAAACTAATTTGATTTTGTTCCTTCAAATCTCACATTTTTCATTGAGTTTATTTTTGAACACCCAATTGGTGCCTATAATTTTCTTTCATTTTGGCCTAAGAAAAAGATATCAAGTTTCATTTTTCTCAATATGACCCAAAAATTCATCATCAAATTTATCCACTCTTTGTGATCAACTAACTCTAAAAATTATTGAGGTTCAACTTGTGAAATAAGTTTCATTTTATTTTCAAGACTCAACTTTCTTCTCATATGAATTAGAGATTCCTGATTTTTGATAGTATTTATTGGTTCAACCTACTTTTGTAGATTTTAACATTTCATATTTTTTCTATCAATATTACTTTACTCATCACTATATTGATTAGAACAAGTATGAACATGATTAGGTTCACAACCGTATTATTTTTCATCAAATTTTTTGAAAGTTATAATTTTATATTTTGTTAATTATTCCACATCTTCTTCATCAACTTCCATTAAGTTGGACATATTTTCAATGACTTTCACATCATAAGAATTAAACAAATTATGTAATTTTTTATTTCCACACCTTTATATTTTTCCATTAGATGAATATACCATTAATACACATTCATTTTCATTTTCATCAAACTTTCATAAATATATATTTTTGATCTTCGTTAAGCATGGACTCCCAAAAACCTTAAAGTATTTCATTGTAAATTCATTCTTATACCATATCTCATAAGGAATAAAATTTGATTCCAGAATCAACAAGAATTGTTTTTGAATATGCAAAATTGTACTCATATCTTCCCTCCAAAATAATTTTGAGAGTTTATATTCAAAAAGTATAGTTTTTATTATCTCAAATAAACTTCTATTTTTTCCTTTATATGACTCCATTATTTTAGGGAGTATAAGGAGAACTATATTTATGTTTAATCCCATTATTGGAAAGATAGGATTCAAACGAGTTACTAGTAAAATAATTTCCATTATCTATTCTTATATTTTTAATGTAGACTCATAGTTTTTTCTCAACTTCCCTTCATAATATGTTGAAAAATTCTATAACTTCATATTTATATTTCATGAACATCACATTTATAATTATGGTGAATTCATCGACAAAAGTGATAAAGTAAAAATTAACATTTAATGGATTTATGCCTCATTGGTCTATATAGATCATAATGTATAAATTCAAGCGGTTTGGTTGAATGAATCTTTGTCCTTTTGAGACTTCCACACAACATATTCCCCTTATGGAATGCTTCATCGATGAAATATTCCTTTTTGTTAAGTTATGGAAAGAATATTAACACATAACCCTTTGATATTATGCTTATTATACATTAGAAAATATGGACATGTATTATATTCCACAAATTATTTTCATCTTCAACACTTAGATAACAAGAGTCACTAGGATTTCTAATTTGGAATAAGTTATCACCAGTTCTTTATCCCTTAGTGATAATTCTTCCATACTTCGAGATTTTAATGATGCAAGAATCCTTTTTAAAAATAAATTCATTACCACCATCAAAAAGTTATCTAACACTCAATAAGTTGTGTTTATGTCCATAAACAAACAAGACAACCTTGGACTTCAACTTCTTAGCCTCAATTCCATTTTTACAGATTTCTCTAATTTTTAAGGGGCTATCATCCCCAAAGGTAATTTCCCCCATAATGTTATTAAATGTTATAATTTTTTTTATCACCTATAATATTAGAGGAAAAACCACTATCAAGTATCCATAACTTACCTTTCCTACTAGATTTTAGAGAAACTTCAACAAGAAGATATTTTTCCTCTTTATTTTTCTCAACTTCCTTTCATTTTTCAGCATAAGAAAACTATCTTAGAAGAGTTATCATAAATTATTCATCATAATATCCCTATTGGTAATTTCTTACTTAAATATCATACAGGAAATAAAATATATTCTTAGTAGGTAGAATTGAATAATTTTTGTTAATTGATTTCTCTCTTTCTCTAAAATCTTTCTTTATCCTTAAAAATTTTCTTTATTTTCTCTAAAAGGTCCCCCATTGATTCATGCCTACTCTAAGGTAGTGACATGTTGTGATAGAAGATATAATATTTATACCCAAATATTTTACAACACTAAAAATAGCCTCTTAATCTTGATATTTCATATTGATATGAGTTCTATTCAAGAAAATATCATTGAGGTCTAGTGGTACTTGCAGCTTCTAATTTCCTCTGGTGCAGAGAAACATTTTTTATGAATGTTACTCTTAACATATATTGGTATAGAATATTTATCATGTTTTTTCTTAGCCAAAAATTTACCATGTTTAGTTTTTAACCCTTCATAGAAAGCAAAACTATAATTATTTTCAAGTTTATCCAGAGAATATTTCACCTAAATTTTTGGGTGATCATTCTCAGCAGCTTGATATGATTTAACTTTAATTTCCACAACACTGGGAAAATATTCACTCATATTTATCAACATATTTTCATCTTTAAGTCAACTTAATTGTGATTTACTTAACTCTTATTATTTTTAAGTAATTTTTTTCATTAATTTCTTTCACTATTTTACTTTATTACACAGCTTTTAGCTTGAGGTTTTTAATTTCATAAATATAAGTATCTTCATTTTTTAGAAACAATTATTCCCCCTTATTTATCTTTTCACCTTATTTCTTGAACAACCTGAATTCTTTATTGAGTTTAGTATTCTTTTAAATACATTCCTCAAGTTCTGATTTCAACATATCCTCCATGTAAGTTTCATAACCTTCCTCTTCATTACTGATTGATGTTTCTATATAGTTTACAACATGATCTATAAAGGTCCTAATTTTTTCCATAACTTCATATTTGGATGGATTAATTTTAGTGGATTAGTCTTTATCTTATTTTCTAAAAATACTTATTATTTTATTTCTAGAAAAAACATTCTTTCCTTTAGTTTATTATTACCCAATTCCTTTATTTGAAATTTTTATTTCATATCATCATCATTGTACTCTCTACCTTTATTACTTGAAAAATATATTACAAAGTGCTTGATTCCATCACACTTAAAACATTTTAGTGAGATTTTACCTTTTTAATTACCTTTTCCTTTACATAAGTTGCTTGAGATAAGAGATATAATCATATTATACCCTTAATCATTATCTTACTTATCTTCCAATTCACCAGAGTACTCAACCTTATATTATTGGATTTTAAGTTTATTCATAGCTTCAAAATTCATATCCTCCTTGATCTTCTTACTGAATGTTGATGTTTTCATCATCTCATATATAAAAATTATATTATATAGTTCATCATGAGATAAATCATCTATATCTTCCAATGTAGAAACATTAGCATCAAACTTGTCCAAAAATTTTATCATTAATTTTATAAAAATGGTAGAATCTTCCAAGATATATTTAAATAATTTTATATTTCCAAATATTTAATTCACTCTTGTAAAGTATTAATCAATATTTTATTTATAATCCATTCTCATATCTTCAAAATTACTTCTATATATTTGTATCTTTTCTTCCTTTACTTTCACATTAGCTTAAAAAGTGTTTTCAAGTTTATCCCAAGTCTTCTTAAAAGTTTGGAGACCCATCACCTTTGTATAAAATTTTTCTAATAGGGACATGAGAATAACATTTATTACCTTACCATTAACTTCCAAATTCCTTTTATTAGAAAATTTCATGGGATCATATTTCCACCTCGATGAAAATATCATAGTATATCCATATAAAACATCTAATAAAAGTGAAATAAGATAGATAATAATCCTATATGTCCAGACATGATAGTTTTTCCATCAAACATATGTATAACTCCACCATTAACTGAATTGATATTTTCCATCTTCACCGAAGTAAGGATCTTTCATATGGAATCTGAGTTTCTCTGATATCAGTTGAAGTGACCAGGAATATGAAATGCCACTGAGAGGGGTGTGGGGTGAATCAATGGTATTCTTTTATAATTTACTTTAACCATAAATTAACCTTTGAAACTTTCTAGAGTTTTGATCCTCCTAAACTTATTTCTCACCCTTATATGCATTCCATAGTAATATAAGTAAATTAAAATCACATATTATTGTTATATGTTTTGTCCCAATGTGGGTACCTACTCTCTATTATGTTTAGTTTTATCCTAATACACAATATTCACTATATTATGCAAGTGAATACAAATGGGATATCACCTAAAAATCCCAAACTATCTCCCAAAATGATCTTTATATTGGATCCCTCTAGTTCAAAATGGTAACACAAACATAATAAGAAAGATAAATTTAACTCTAGGATTCTTATACAACAAATAGATGGAATTACTATGAGCCTTTAAAATGATCTTAATCTATACTTGCTTACGAACTAAATTTATGGAACATAGTCATTTGGAATTATAACTACCCAAACTTCAACATTCAGTCCCGTTAACTCAATAATATTATAAAATGTAAACACTTCTTCAAATTCTTTAAAAAATATATCAAATAACGACTCTTCTTCAACCTCATTGATCTTCTAGAACTTGTAGGATGTGCACTCTATATATTATTTTCTCAAATTCTCAACAATATTATCAGAATGAACTCTCCCTTTATATAACCAACTTTTCTTTAATAAAATTAGTTTTCAAGATCTGTATATTCTATATTTTTTTAAATCTTATTAAAACTCCTTAAATACATTCAAAGATATCAGTATCTAACTTTGTAAAGTATTTCAAAAAACTTAGTGTCAACTATCTTCAAGTATCCCATAAATATTGGCTAGAATCATGACTCTAACTTCATGAATTTTATATCTTTTACATTCAGCTCATCATCATTACTTAGAATTAGACTTTAAGTAAAGATCAAGTGTAATTGTTAAAATCCTTAGGATATTTTGGTTCTTTAACTTTTGATTCTGAAACATACTTCACTTCACTTCCATATCTAGTTCTTCCTTTATCCTTTAACATTTGGGTTATGCGACATTTAAATTCTTCAAACTTAGTCGGTCGATCCTCCTAAGATTCTAATGTTCTACTTCCACTACACCAACACATTGTTCAGACCCTATATTCCAAAATATAAACTTAAATACAACCATACTAATAATTTTTTATCATCATAACCTCTTACCATCTTCATTTATGATAATCTTCATCTTTCAAACACTATAAAAACCACACATCGGAACTTCATAATTCCAGATTCTCAACACCAGTCTGATTAACTTTTGTTGCTTCAAATTATGGTTTTATCTTCTAGAAACCTTTGAGATAAGTCCCTAGATCATTATTTTTTTTGATTTTTAATTTAACCTAGATTGAATCATAGATTATTCTCCAACCATTTTGATGTTTTCTTTGAAAGACCAACATATCATTGTCTGACTTAACTTTCAGACTCTCTTCTAGAATGCCCTCAACTTATAAAAACTAACTAACTAGTGGATTTTTTCATTTATAACCATTTAAAATTATGTAAGAAATAACTATTCTTATGATTCAAATTGAATATCTCAACACTTTATCGAATTTCCAGTTAGTATGGATTCTATGTAAGATACATTTATTCTTATGCATCATGTAAGATATGTTCATTTTGACACATTTTTGAATTCCCTATAAAATATATTATGTATATTGTGAGAATAATAAATAATTCCTAAGATAATTTATTTTTTTCTAGTATGGTCATCAAAGAACATCATATGTATTCAAAACACCATAAGTATTCCTTAACATAGTCACTTTCCAACATATACTTCCCAACCCTTCTAATTTCTGGACTCCTTAACTTTTGATCATCAACACTCATAAAACCCTATATATATAAACATAATTCTTCTTAGTATTTTATCTTCTAGAACTATAACCTTTATGATAAAATTCTCTAATCATCTAAAACATGATAACTTTCGAACACACAATCAGGTCACCTCAGATTATATCTTCTAGATTCAGAACTTCAGAACTTCTAGCTTTATCTTCACCTGCAACTCAAAAACACTCTTAATTATAATTTCACATCCCCTCCCTCAAAAGGTACCCATCTTGGACTGTTAATGAAGGAAGAGATACAATGAACCCCAACTCCCACCTCCAGTAGGCCCCGGGTTGGCAACAAACATCAAGGGTGTAAAAATATCACATATGGAAGGAATTTACCTCATACAACAAATAAGATTCGGATATAGGATAAAAAACACCAAGTAACTCCAACATATAATATAAAATTAAACCCAAAACCACCCCACAATGCATGAATAATTTCAATAAATATAATAAAAGTCTCTAAATAAATGCCAAAAGAAAAATCCTATTGTAGCGACTCAACAATAACTCCAAATACCAAGCTAGTAATACCCTGATCGGTCCCTAAAGTCCTCCTAGAAACATGAAAAATAGTTTATATACGTAGGGTGAGAATGTAAGTATACTCAGTAGGATAATACCCAAGGTCTCCAGTGCACATGTGAAAAGAGCATAATAACGCACTAGTAAACAAACATCAGAACCAACAAGCACTTAACAAGTCAACTAACCATTCCTAGTATCACTATGTATCACTCATCCAATCACACATCCAATATTATAACATAGTATCATAAACATAATAAGGTACCACACTATCACTTCTCCACTTATTTTCCACTCTCACGCCCCATCATCAAATGTTATGTTCTCCCATCCCCTTTATACACATCACATCACATATCCATCCCTCTCTAATGTGGGTCAGGACACATCCCTGCCAACCGCACCCTTGTAAGGTCCAAAATCCGGTGCTAGCATTAGTCATCATCAAACCACACCTTGATTAAACACACCTGGGTCATCACATCACATCTTTCCCAAATACACCCAGGCTATCACATCACATCTCACTTGAATAAAACCGGGTCACATAACATATCGTTACCAGGGTAGTAGGGTATCATGAATGTGAATGACATCAACCTTGTCCCATACTACTACCACACATAACCCCCACCACATACCATGCCCTCATCACATCACATCACTATTGGGTAATCTCCAACACCAACCCATATCATCACTACTTAAGGAAGAGTGGGGAAGAGGGGGTTTCCAACCATTTGTATCACCACCATCCTAGATGTTGGGAAAACACCTAAAACCCATAACCTTTGAGCATTGGTAAGGTTATACAAATCAAGCGGGGTGTATATAAAAATAACATAAAATAAATGATATATAGACAACAAACAATACACAACCTATGGGTTCACATCCATTTCACTAGTATACTTGACACTACCACCACCGTACCACACATCAAATGTCACAACCACTAACACTACTATATGAATCATAACACAACCACCACTCAATGACACAAAAAAACCCACTTTGAATTTTAAACTCCACCATTTACAGATTTAACAAGTTCCCACTAACTACCATTTACCAATCCATTACATCCCATATTTTATAAAGACCATTCATTTATTATAAAATTCATTTAATCCATTTACCACATATCAATTTATACCCCTTTTCTTATTCATTTATCAAACCATATCATTTTGTTTCAATATTATAAATTTATTCCATGGATACCTAAGTAACTAACATAACCACACCATACAAAAACTCATCAATCACATACCGACCATATCCATAGTGCCACAAAAACCAAGCCATCACACCAAAATGACCACATGTCACAACTACTGCACATCTCAATAACATCACACACCAAAACCACACCACCCAACTTCCTACATCACAACACATTCCTTCCAACCATCAAAACACTGCCCCAAACATTTCACAACCCAATTTTTCACCACCATCACTACACAAAAAACCACACCACATAAGGTAACACAACAAGCACAACCATACATAACATCACATCTCAGCTTCCACCAATTATATTCAAGGTATTACACCACTTTAATTCATTAATTATCATGGGTATTATCACAAAAATCATATTTTCATGGGAAACCAATTTATTATCCATATATACATTATTATCATTTTAATTAAGGGTGGTATCAATAACCAATAAAATAATGGTCTCACACAAATCTACTACAACATAAAAAAGGATCCTAAGAGCCATTATTTTTAGTAATAAAAATAATAGGAATAAATCCATCAAAAAGAATATAAAAGTATTAGAAACATGTGATTATTATCCATCCCCATCAATTTCATATTTTCTAATTCATTATCTTATTTAATCTGACCCCTATTACCCACCTAAAGGAAGGAAAAATCATATAATCCCCACATATTGCACATAATTAGGGAGAGAATGAGGATCCCTTACCTCAAATAAGCTTTCTGATTCATTACACACAACATGGCGTATGAGAGATAACCTCAAAACAAAAACCACATGAGGAAAACCTCAAAAAAACATAGATCACACTAAGGGATCATAAAAAACACATCCCAACACACCAAAAACCAAAACAACACCACTGTCATGAATCCTCAGAAAAATGAAAAAAATGAACATGAGGATAAAATGAAGAAATCACCTCAGATATTCAAAAAACAACCACCAAAACATGTAGATCAATGCTAGTGGGAAGGGGGTGGAAGACCCTCCAAAGGCTCATATGGTTCATCTAGAAATTGAGAGGAAAAAGGGATGGCTGAGAAAATTTAGCTGATGTGAAACTTATAAATAGGCTATAACTCACTTAATTAATGAAGTGAATTATATATTCATGTATTAAATACTACCAAGTCCATGAAATACAAATCATGAATTGGATTTAAGTTGTGAACTCCCCATATATCACACTTCCACCGAAATTCACAGTGCCTTAGATTGATTTAATTCATATCATGAATCCCACTTTCACATCATGAATTTATCTTATGTAGTACTCCCAACCTGCATAAAATATATGAACTACCTGCTTTATCTTCCGCAAAACACCAAATCACATCATGAATTCATATTTCATGATGTGAATTACCCGTTGTAGTTTTTTTGTAGCTCTAACCTATACCAAACCTCCTCAAGCCCCCTCTGAAACACCCCAAACACACAAACTAGAAAAGTAATGGATCGAGACGTCATAGAAAATTTCATTAGATAACTATAAAATGATTCTTTTCCTCAAGAATCAAAACCAAATCCAAAATTAAGGAGGGGGTTTGAAAAAAAATCCCATGTGATACCTCACAGAGATCTTGTTACACTCCAAACACTACCGCTATCTAAACACACTAACACAAGCACCCAAAAAACACCCCACACAAATAAATCACCATATCCCACTAGAAACAACACCACATCATATGACACCAACAAAAAAACTACACTTTTATATATAACCATCTGCACAACCACCTCAATCTCTATACATCCTAAGCCAACATCTTCCACAACCAACACATAAAACTTCCCTAAGCATAAAAATAAAGTAATTACATATACCATTTCATGATATTGTCCACTTTGGGTGGTACTTACTTTCCTTCATAGTTTTAAACACGTCATAGTATAACACCTCTTGATTTAGAATTAGGTTTCCCCCTCTTCATATGCAGGAAGCTTCATCACACATCACATTATCAAGGAAACAACACATCTCATAAAACAAAAAGATATAAACATCACATCATCAAGAAAAACAGAATAAATAAAATCTAAAAGACAACTCTAGGTACTGGGAACAAATCTACATATCTTTCTACAAGGTACTCTCTTCCAGGCCACCATGACTCCACAACACACGAACCAAGGGGTTGGTTTTTCCATGAAACACATTCTATCAATGATATTGGATCTCTACTAGCCACTCCATGAATTTCACACCATCCTTAATATCCAAATCTCCCCGTAGATGACATGAGAGTCATCATGAAGATACCGATGAAGTTGGGACACATGGAAGATGTCGCAGATCCTGTCTAGATGTGGTGGTAGTTCCAACCGATAAACCACATCAGTAACTCACCCCAACACTTAAAAGGGATCAAGGAACTAGGGAGAAATATTAATCTCCCTACCAAACCTCCACTACCCTCATTGAGGTGAGACCCTCAAGAATACATGGTCTCCAACCTCAAACTCTAGGGCCTCTGCCTACAATTAGCATACACCTTTTGATGGTCTTGCATCACCCTCATCCTCACTTGGACTAATTGGATATTCACTGTCAGGCTCTTCACCACATCAAGACCAAGAACTGATGACTCCCCAACCTCTGTCCGGTATAATAGAGAATGACATTACTAACCATAAAACATCTCAAAATAATCCATACCAATAGATGAGTGATAGTTATTTTTGTATGAAAACTTTATTAGATATGAGTGCTTTACCCATGATCTTCCAAAGTCTAGGATTCAAGCTTGTAACATATCCTCTGGTGTATGGATGGTACACTCCATCTACCCATCCATTTGAGGGTTGAAAGTATTCCTAAGATGAAACTGAGATCCAAAATCATTCTAAAATCCCCTCTAGATACAGGAGGTAAAATGAGGATCCTAATTAGATATGACGGTCCTTGATACCCTCTGAATCCTGACCACATAATCCATATACCACCTCACTAATACATCCATGAAACTTGACTCAAAAATCACTAAAAAATGAGCCAAATTCATTAGTTGGTCCACTATCACCCAAACTGCATCACAACCTCCCTGATATTGGTGTAATCCAGTGATTAAATCCATAGAGATGTCCTCCAATTTCCACTTGGAAATATCAAAGGACTAAAAAAAACCTCTAGGAATATGGTGTTCCATATTCACCTTTTAAAAAACTAGACACTTCACCACCAACTCTCCCACTGACTACTTCATCCCTAGCCACTAAATCTATATCCTCAAGCCACGATACATCTTGGTCACACCGGGATGTACCACTAATGGTTAGCTGTGAAACTCCTGAAAAAATCCCCCATGAATTACCAATGGGATAAACAGCCTCCACTGGAACAAAATTTGGTCCCATCCATCCTCTGGACATCCCTCTAGAGCATCACTATGGCCAACACAGTCACCCATCACCTCTACTTTTTGAGCCTCCCCACCGAGACCCCTACACCTGACACATAAAGGATGACTCCATATTTATATGATAAAGACAAACTTGACCACTACTCTCCCCCACATCAAGATACATTATTTTAAGTTCCTCCATCCCTTTACAAACATCATCAGGATCCCAAACCACATCTCCTCGAGACTTTTGACTCAGCATATCAGAAAAAAATTACCCTTTCCCAGTGTGTAAGAGATCTAAAACTCATAATCTGGGAGAAAATATATCCACCTCCTATAGAATAGATTCAAATGTCACTAAGAAAATATATATTTCAGGATCTTATGGTCTATGAAAACCAAAAAGTTCTCACTGATGAGGTAATACCACCATAGCCTCAGTGCAAACACAACTGCTTCTTGTTCTAGATCATGGGTTTCATAGTTACGCTCATGAGGATGTAACTTTCTAGAAACATAAAATATCACCATTCTATATTTCATAAACATTCATACCAAGCCTAGATGGGAAGAATCATAGAAAACCTCAAACATCACAACATCCTCAGGAAACTGAAGCACTTGATCACTGACTAACCCCTCTTTCAGGTAACCAAACATTGTCTGGAACTGATCAGTCTACACAAAGGCCTAGTAATTACTAGTAAAATATGTCAATGGAGATTAAAACCAAGAGAAATTGGACACACACCACTGATAATATCCCGAGATACTAAGAAAATTATGAACCTCTACCACATTCTTGGGTTACATATAAGAAATAACTACCTAGATATTTAATAGGTCTATGAACACACCCTCCCAAGACACCAAATGCCTAAGGAAATGCACCTATCACATCGAGAACTTCAACTTGGACAACTTTCTATAGAGCTAGTGGTGCTGAAGGACCTGCAAGACAACTATGAGATAATCAAAATGTTACTCTTCTAATTTCAAGTAGATCAAGATATATTTGATGAACATGATGAAAAATTAGTCTAGGAAATCACAAAATATAGAGTTCATGAGCCCTATAAACATGACTGGTGTGTTTATGATACCAAACGACATGAACACAAACTCAAAGTTCCCACACCTGAACCTGAAGTCATTCTTTAGGATATTCTTATATTTCACCCTCGTCTAGTGATATCTAGACCACAAGTTGACCTTAGAAAACCAACTAGATCCCTTTATCTAGTTGAATAGATCATCGATCCTCAGAAGAGGGTAACCATTACTGAACATTAACTGATTTAATATCTAGTAGTATGCACACAACCTCAGACCAGTTTCTGCCTTCTTAGTGAATAACAATGGATCACCCTAAGGAGAAAAACCAGGTCATATAAAACCCCACTGCATCAGATCATCCACCTGAAACCTAAAATCACATAGATTTGTATGTTCTATTTGATACAGAGACATCAAAATCCGAGATGTTCTTGATTGAAACTCTATCCCAAACTCAACATCATATTGAGGGGGTAATGTCATAACCTCATTTAGAAAAACATCTAGTAACTCATACACAACCCTAGGAACATACTATAACCAAGATCCTTCTGAAAGCTATGCCAACTAAGAAAAAAGAGGCTCCACTTTCCTGCCACCCATTCGATAACCTCACTCACCAATGAAAACCACTCTCTGAACCTTCACATCGGAAATGAAACTCTCCTATGAAAGTAGTTAATTATTTCACATACAGAATAAAAATAATCCATACCAAGGATAAAATTGTACTACTATATCTCTAGAAATAAGAAATCTCCCACTGATAGGTACTTCCCTATCACTAGTCTACACCCTTGACACATGTCAAACAAAGAAGTCTAAACTCTAATTGACATAGATAACACCAAGGTCAATAGAAGTCCCTCCACATATAGTCCCCAAGGAATTAAACAAATTAGGAGAAAACAAGGAGTGCAAGCCTCTTGAATAAAACAAGACACAAACAAGAGTATATGATAAACTAATTTCACCTTTGACAACCTATAGAATTGCTGGAATCACTTCCCCCAACACGCGCATCTGACCACACCCAACTCCTCTACCTATATACTGTCAACCTCCATGACCAAGATCTAGCCCAGATCTCAATATATGGGGGATATAATGAGTTTTTCTCTTCAAACACCACATTTCCTTAGCTGTTGAACAAGCATCAGTGGTCCCTTCCACCGAAACTGCCTCAGAGTTAACCGTTTTTGCTGCTGAAAAGGGGCTTGACTGCCCATCTAAAACTAACCTCCCTGAGTGGCCATACATTGAGATTGGTGGTGTAAGTTCCTCTATAGAATTAGAATGAAAACATAAATCCCCTAGATGGTTATTGGAAGCCACATATCCCATAAGGACAAGAAAATATCTGATATGGTCGGTTCCCCCTAACCGAAACCCTGACTGCCTGAATGTCCATGCCCCATTACCTGAAGCTCATGTCCTCAAGACACTCTGATGACCACTTTCTTGAGGATAAAATCCTTGATAAAGTCTGATAAATAACATATACCTTATTATATACCTCCATATACATAGAAATAATAAATGGGGTGACTACATATCTGATCACTGGGGGGAAACCTCCTCCAAATGACACATTATAGACTCCTCATCTGAAAAAACATCTGAGTAGAAGTTTTAGAGGTCCTTAAACCTAATCCAAAGAACCATCATACCCAGGATCCCTTGTATAAGGGATATAAAATCTGGTCACTTTGTTACTTTTCCATAAATGATAGGAAATATGAACGAAACTCCTTCTGAAAGTTTGGCCATAACACATCTTCATACTTTTGGTCACCAAGACACAACATCCACCATTAATGTGTATCTCCCCACAACTGACTAACTACCAACAATACCCAAAACTCAGTTTGAGCTTGAATCATACTAAAATCAATCTCAAGCTCCTCCAACTATCACTTTATCACTATACCATATATGTTCCCCTTATACTTCCCCATACTCTGCAGTTGAAAGGTGTAACGCCCCGACCCTAGTTACCCAGAGTCGGTGCATTATTTACATAACATTGGCATGATCACAAGAAAGATCAAATCTCGAAAGACCGATTGGTTTAGTAGCCTTGGAAACACTAGATATAATCATAAAGTTTTACATTACAATTCAAAGTGAAAAACTACAACAACAACAAAGTCTTCATATCCACACTATTAACCCCTCATAATATCCCTGCAAGTCATTCATAAATTACTTCTTCACTACCTGGGAAAAATAAAACATAGAAAAGGGGTGAGCTCAAATGCCCAGTAAGGATAACAATATAGCGGAACATTCAAAATAAGCATAAACATTTAAGGCAATGAATTACTAAAACAAAAGCCTTTTAAAATTGAACTTCAACATAGTATGGCAAAAGTAAAATGAAATAATGCCATTTACTTGTTCACATGGATATTCTACTAATCGAATAATCACATGCAATATCAATAACCACTTTCATAATGTTGGAATGCATAATGCCAGACTATCATAACCACATAGCCAAGGCCTCGTGCCAAGACTACAAATAAGATTTTGTCAATGCCTTGTGCCAAGACACTAGTTTGTCTCATGAGACCTACCGATGCATCGAGGAGCTATAGCGGGCTCCACCCGTCACTTATTAAGTCCAATGCATTCCCATATGAAAAGGTTTAAACATAACATAAACATTCGTATTAAAACTAGCATACGAAATGTCAATACTTTCACAATAAACTATGAATGGTATAAAAATAGCACATCCACAGTCAAACATATCACAAAACCTTCAATACAATATAGAAGTTTTGTATCATAATAAATCAACTTCAAATAATCTTAAAATCCATCAAAGGATGTTGACATAGATGAAATCAAAATTCTTTTTAAAGAAATATCTCCTTTTATTTTGAAATCATTTAAGATCCATATAAAATAAAACATTTTCTTTGAAAATATTCTTATAAGCTTGTAAGGAAAGCTTTAAAGATTTTATAACGGCGTAAAATAACCGCACCCGCCGTATAAGTTAAAAAAAACATTCTTACCTCAATTCTGTCGAAAAGGTTAAAAAGGACCTTGTTTTGAAAACGACGGAAAGATTCCTTTATAAACCTCTTATACAAAGTCAAACAAGGGTATAAATGACTTTAACCCATATTCTTGTAAATAGTAAAAATGTTTTGAAATACATTTCGAAGAAACATGGATGTGGATGATAACGAGATCCCAGTAGATTATTACGTATAAACAACCTCGGATAAAGAAGAGATTGTGAAATAACCCTTACCTTGTACTTTTCCTTGGTTGGGGTAGGTTAACCTCCTGTATAATGGTGAAATAATTGTTATTAAATTATACAAGAATCATATATATTAATATGATATCATATATGATCTTTTAACATTGATTTATTAATAATATCTTAGAATTATCATCGTTTCGGGTGTTAACTTACTCATTTTCTTTTATATGTTTTGTTACATAAGCCATGTTTGTTGTATCTTATTCATATCCAGAATGATATCAAGTCCTTAAACATCATTTTTAAATCATAAAATGATAATTATACTTGAATGGATACGATGGAGAATGAATCTCATCGCGTTCGTGGAGACGGTAGTCCGTACGTACGCACGAGCGACAATATCATTCTTTTGATATTAAAATAATATATAAATGAATGGTATATCATATATACAGAATCATTAACATGTTATATTTATTATTTACATGAGTTACACATCATTATTATACCCATCCAAATAATATTATATTGAATAACAATTACACCACGACGTGGAGACGGTAAGCCGTACGTACGCACGTATGGTGACATGTTATTCAAAGGGTGGATAGAATACTGAATATGGTTGTAACATACTTATAATAACATCACAGTATATGTGAGATACTGGAGTTATTATTTTAGAATGGTAAGAACAAAGGAAGAAGAAGTGGAAGAAGAAATGAACTTAGAAAAGGGTGGTGAAATCATTACCTCTTCTTCGGGTTCTTCCTTTTGATTTGATCAAAAGGGCTCCTTAGGTTGGCTTTCTGATCATACTAAGGCCTCTAGGTTGTAGTGAGGGATGTTGGGAGATTATTTGGGCAGAGTTTGGCCGAACCAAAAGGCTTTGAAGGTGTGAAGAAATGAGAAGGAGGAGTGCCCTTTTATAAGAGGGGTGAGGGGCACATTTGGAAAAGCTAGAAATATTAATTTATAATAAATTCATATTCGGTTTATAATGGCTCCAAAGTTGATTATTCAAAGGTTAAGGTGGGGATAGGTCGAAAAACACTCAAACAATAGAATTTAGACAGGTTTGGGTACTTATATTAACCTTATCTTTAAGTATTAACTCTAAGTTAATTAGTTTCACTTTATAATGTCTCTTTGTATTTTTATATTATATGGTTAATAGACTTACCATATACATACAAGCGACCCCCAAGTGGTACATTAATGATTAACCTATCATAATATAAGTCTCTTGGCCGAACCTTAGATTTTTAGGAATTTAATATCAATTAATAATATAATATTTGTTTTAAGAACTCTTTTATGTCAATTTTGACACTATTCAATAGTTGATTTTTTTGAAACTAATAACAGATTGATTACTTCGAACAAAGTCCAATAAATCAATCCTAATATATCATATTAGCCTAGAAAATTAGTTTAATTCATTAAAAGTTTCATATTATATTTATTTGGGTATTTATAATATCAATTATTTTAATTTTTCACTATTATAGTAATTACTGCATCATCATTGTGTCATAAATAAAATAAATTATTTAATGTCTAAAAATTATAAATAAAATATCATTATGTAGGAAATCTTTTTAGCTTTCTAATTAATATTTATAATCGAAAATCCAACATGTATAACCCTATGTAAAAATTGTTCTTCTAAAAGATGTAAGCTTATGCCATTTTTATTTTTATTTTAACTTTATTAATATAATGTGTCATTATCTTTTACAAGTGGATCCATGGGGTCCCAAAACAGACCCAAAGATGCCCATGGTCGACCATGTATCAACCAATAGGGTTAAGACACGTTTTAGGGTAATTTAGTATTATTATAATATTATTTTTTTAACCCTTATTTACCGGATTTACCCTTTAACCATGGTAAATAAAATATTTACCGCAGTAATTATTCAAAATGTGTAAAAATAAAAGTTACCTATTTACATAATTTGGAAATCCTGATTCCAAATATGGAATCCATTTTCCTAAATTCAAAACACAGAAGTGGCAGAAATTAATTTAAAATTAATTCCCGCTGTCAAAACAAAAAGCGTGTTTTTAAGAGGTAATAACTATCAAAAGATTGACACTTGTTTATGTTCGGTTTAATTGTAAAATTATGTACAATGACCAACATTATATTAAATGGTAAAAATATATTCTAAATATACTTTAAAACCACTCAAATTCACAATTTATCACTATTAATTATTTTGATTAAAAAAGTTGTTTTTAATTGAAATTTAGTAATTTTCACTATTCATCAAAATATGAAAGTTATCCGAAATGTACCAAAATTTCACCCTAGGCTAATTTTGATATTCCGAATACAAAAATGAATTCCATTTTCAAATATAAAATATATATAATTTCAAAAAGTAGGTATTAGTATTCACAACGGCTAGTTTAATTAGTTGTGGTGTGTGTTAGAACTCGAGGTTGCGTACAACACACGCTATCGCATTATTCGAAGGGAAACGTACCGTGGAAGCTTGGGGTGTTACATTCTCCCCTCCTTCAAATAATTGCGTCCTCGCAATTTCTAGAATACTTATTACATGAAAAGACTCGGGTGGTTCTTCATCATAAGTTCCTCGGGTTCCCACGTTGCCTCTTCCATCTTATGATTTCTCCACAAAACTTTTACCAGACGCGTCGTCCGGTTTCTCAGCACTTGTTCTCTCGTATCAAGAATCTTGATGGGCTCTTCGCAATAAGACAGATCGGGTTCCAGTTCTAAATCTTCATAGGTGAGTACATGCGTTGGGTCAGGCATGTATTTCCTCAACAGAGATACGTGGAACACATCGTGAACTTTGGAGAGACTTGGCGGCATTGCCAATCGGTAAGCTACAGCCCCAATTCGTTCCAGAATTTCGAAAGGTCCGATGTACCTGGGACTCAATTTACCTTTCTTACCAAAACGTATGACTCCCTTCCACGGAGATACCTTCAGGAAAACATGATCACCGACTTGAAATTCCAAATCCTTCCTTCGATTATCGGCATAGCTCTTCTGCCTACTTTGAGCTGCTTTAATGTGATTTTGGATTACCTTCACCTTTTCCACCGTTTCCTCCACCAGTTCTGGGCCTACAAGTTTTCTTTCACCAACGTCATCCCAACAGGTTGGTGTACGACATCTCTTTCCGTATAACGCTTCATATGGTGCCATCTGAATACTCGAATGGAAGCTATTGTTATAGGAAAATTCTACTAGTGGTAAATATTGATCCCACATACCCTGAAAATCAAGTGAGCAAGTTCTCAACATGTCTTCTAAGGTCTGAATAGTCCGTTCTGATTGTCCGTCTCTCTGAGGGTGGTAAGCAGTGCTCAAATGAAGTTCAGTATCCAGGGATTTATGAAGACTTTTCCAAAATCTTGAAGTAAAACGGGGATCACGATCAGAAACAATCGATAGGGGTACTCTATGAAGTCTCACAACTTCATTAATGTATAGTCTTGCTAGACGTTCCAGGGGTAGATCTTCTCTTATAGCAAGAAAATGTGCTGACTTGGTAAGACGATCAACAATAACCCATATTGCATCGTTCCTTCTAGGAGTCTTTGGTAGCCCCATGACAAAGTCCATCGTAACATTGTCCCATTTCCACTCCGGTATGGGAAGAGGTTGCATGACTCCTCCAGGCTGTTGCCTTCCAGCTTTCACTTGTTGACAAACCATACATCTTGACACAAAATCAGCAATCTCCCTCTTCATGTTGTCCCACCAAAAATGTTCCTTCAAATCTCTATACATTTTGGTGCTCCCAGGGTGTATAGAGAAATTGGAACTATGAGCATCATCCAGCAATTCCCTTTTTAGATCAGGTATATTGGGAACACAAAGTCTCTTCCCGAATTTCAAAATTCCACCTTCATACGCAAAGTCTCTCAATCTCCCATCATTCACAGCTTTAATCTTCTTTTGGAATTCTTCATCATCAGTCTGAGAACTCTTAATCCTTTCTAGTAAAGATGGTTTGACAACCATTTGAAAAAGCATTGATGTTTCACCTTCCCTGGTTATTCCCATGTCCATCTTCACTAGATCCATGAAAATTGGATCCCTTTCAATTCTCATCATGTTCAAAACTCCATGGTCTTTTCTACTCAAAGCATCTGCCACCTTGTTTGCCTTCCCTGGGTGGTAGTGTATCGTACAATCATAATCCTTGAGTAATTCAAGCCATCTCCTTTGCCTCATGTTGAGTTCTTTTTGTGAGAAAATATACTTCAAACTCTTGTGATCAGTATAAATCTCACATTTTTCACCATAGAGGTAATGCCTCCATATTTTCAAAGCAAAGATCACTGCTGCTAACTCGAGATCATGAGTAGGATAGTTTTGTTCATGAATTTTCAACTGTCGTGATGCATAGGCAATAACTCTATCATTCTGCATAAGGACACAGCCAAGTCCTTTCTTTGATGCATCACTATAAATAACGAACCCATCATTCCCCGATGGTAGAGTCAATATAGGAGCATTGACTAATCTTCTCTTCAGTTCTTCGAAACATTCCTCACACTCTTTTGTCCAAACAAATTTAACCCCTTTACGTGTGAGCTTCGTTAATGGGTTAGCCAATCGGGCAAAATTCTGGACGAAACGTCGATAATAACCTGCCAAGCCAATAAAACTACGTACCTCAGTTATACTCGTAGGTGCTGGCCATTCTTGGATTGCCTTGGTCTTAGAAGGATCAACAGAGATTCCATCTTTAGAGACAATATGGCCAAGAAAAGAAATCTCCTGAAGCCAGAATTCACACTTTCTAAACTTTCCATATAATTCATGCCTCCTCAGAGTCTTCAAGATAATGCGCAAGTGATTTTCATGATCTTTGTAGGTTTTGGAGTATACCAAGATATCATCAATAAATACCACCACAAATTCATCGAGATACTCCTTGAAAACTCTATTCATCAGATCCATGAATACAGAGGGTGCATTAGTCAATCCAAACGGCATTACAGTAAACTCGTAATGCCCGTACCTGGTTCGAAATGCTGTTTTCGGAATGTCTTCCTTCTTCACACACAACTGATGGTATCCAGATCGAAGGTCAATCTTTGAAAAGTATTGAGCTCCATGCAGTTGGTCAAATAAATCATCAATACGAGGTAGGGGATACTTGTTCTTTATCGTTATAGCATTGATCTCCCTGTAGTCGATACATAACCTCATAGATCCATCTTTCTTTTTAACAAAAAGAACAGGGGCTCCCCATGGAGAAACACTAGGGCGAATAAATCCCTTATTACTCAATTCCTCTAGTTGTTTCTTTAGTTCGACTAGCTCTACAGTGGCCATTCTATAAGGGGTCTTCGATATAGGCCTTGATCCAGGAATTAAATCAATGGAAAACTCTACTTCTCGTTCTGGAGGATGTCCAGGTAAATCTTCCGGAAATACATCTACAAACTCTTTCACAATAGGTACATCCTCTATTTGAACATTCCTTTCCTCACCGACAGTTATTTCATTCTCTTCCTCCCCGATAATTGAATTAAGTTGAGCTACAGGTGGTGGATCTAAATAAGAATTAGGTGGTGACGATTCTGCTCTAAAAATAAGGTGCTCCTTATCATTATCATCAAGAATCGTAACTTCTTTCTTCTTACAATAAATCTTCGCATCATAGTCTGAAAGCCAGTCCATACCGAGGATTATATCAAACTCAATCATAGGTATGACGATGAAATCAGCAGATAAAGAAAATTTATGTGCTCTAATGGGGACTGATTCACAAAACTTTGTTGCAACGATACTTCCCTTAGGAGTTTTAACTGACAACTCCCTTATTAAATCAAATTGGAAATATCTAATTTTCTTAGCAAACTAGGAAGATATGAAACAATGCGATGATCCAGAATCAAATAATGCATTTGCTAAACTTGAGGAAACCATTAAATTACCTGCCACCACGTCTTTCGGAGCTTCTACCTCAGCAGTAGTGATAGCATAAGCCTGGCCTTGATCCCTTGGCCTTTTCTGAGGTAAGTTCTCCTGACGCTTAGGACATGCATTTGCATATTGCCCCATCTCCCTGCAATTGTAGCACTGAACGTTGGTAGCTTCCTTCTTCCCCTTGCAATCATGAGCTTGGTGGCCTTTTTCACCACACTTGTAACAGACTCCCATTCCCTTCAGGCAAGCACCGGGGTGTTTCTTCCCGCACTTACCACAAGATGGATATTCAACCTTTCCCTTCTTCCCCTTATTTCCATTCCCAGATTGATCAGCAGGTCTCTTCTTCTCTTGCTTTGCTTTAAAGTCATAAGACTTAGAGAATTCCTTTTCGGTCTTGATAGCACATGAGACAATGTCTTCGTACGATGAAAAGGATTGTGAGACTAATGCTCGACGGAGAAATGGTTTTAACCCATCAAAGAAACGATCAATCTTACTTCTTGGGTTGCGAATATAATCTCCAGCATACCTCGCTAACCTTGTAAAGTTAGCCTCATACTTTGTGACATTATCATCCTCCTTTTGTCTCAGACTCAGAAATTGCCTTTCCATATCTGCTCGATGGTCGCGAGGAAAGTATTTTTCTAAAAATAGATCTTTGAACTCCCTCCATTCCATGTTTGATACTTCATCATCTTCCTTCATGTTTTGAATCAATGACCACCATTGATCAGCATCTCCAGTGAGGCGGTAAACTGCCATGGTAACTTTTTCCCTTTCACTACTCCCCAAAGCCTGAAATATTTTCTCTAGGGAAAATATCCATTGCTCAGCTACTAAGGGATTTGTACTCCCATTGAACGTTGGTGGTTGTTGTCTCATGAATCAATCTAACATTGATCCTCCACGCTGCGGATCAGGGTGCTCCATACGGGTAAGGTTATTATTCATAACCTGAGTAAGTTGTCCCAGTACGGTGATTAGCTGATCAGCACCAGTTGCATCACCAGCCCCACTATAATTATCTTGAGCAGGAGGGTAATCCCTACATGGAGTGCGTGCATTGATACGGTTTCCATTTCTTCCACTAGGTGCCATTTCTAAAAAATGGCATAAACTAGATCAGTTTATGCATCAAAATACATAATCCCATACTTATAAAACACTAAACATAAATTGAACTATCTATGGATATAAACCATAATCATAAATATGTTTTCTTTGAGGAAGTATATACTCATAAACCCTTCATAATGATTTGTAAAGAAAGTGAGAGTTATCCTAAGCATATCCCCCGGGAGTGTCGTAACCAAGAGTGCAGCAAGGCCCGTTGTCGTGCACCAGTTCCCGTTCGAGTCTAGCTCAAAGCGGTGTTTTCGGGTTTTACCCCTAGGTACATCTGTGCCAGAGCCGCCTCTACCTGCTCGTATCCAGACAGGGATGTATTGCTCGGAAAACTCACAAAGTCTCTACAATACCAAAATTCTAGGAAGTTCTTCTATACTAATCCTCAAAGTTCATCTTAGGTCTATGTGCTCTAATCAGAGTTTATCTAAATCTAGCTTCCAAGGTTTGTACTAAACTTCCTCTGATACCAACTGTAACGCCCCGACCCTAGTTACCCAGAGTCGGTGCATTATTTACATAACATTGGCATGATCACAAGAAAGATCAAATCTCGAAAGACCGATTGGTTTAGTAGCCTTGGAAACACTAGATATAATCATAAAGTTTTACATTACAATTCAAAGTGAAAAACTACAACAACAACAAAGTCTTCATATCCACACTATTAACCCCTCATAATATCCCTTCAAGTCATTCATAAATTACTTCTTCACTACCTGGGAAAAATAAAACATAGAAAAGGGGTGAGCTCAAATGCCCAGTAAGGATAACAATATAGCAGAACATTCAAAATAAGCATAAACATTTAAGGCAATGAATTACTAAAACAAAAGCCTTTTAAAATTGAACTTCAACATAGTATGGCAAAAGTAAAATGAAATAATGCCATTTACTTGTTCACATGGATATTCTACTAATCGAATAATCACATGCAATATCAATAACCACTTTCATAATATTGGAATGCATAATGCCAGACTATCATAACCACATAGCCAAGGCCTCGTGCCAAGACTACAAATAAGATTTTGTCAAGGCCTTGTGCCAAGACACTAGTTTGTCTCATGAGACCTACCGATGCATCGAGGAGCTATAGCGGGCTCCACCCGTCACTTATTAAGTCCAATGCATTCCCATATGAAAAGGTTTAAACATAACATAAACATTCGTATTAAAACTAGCATACGAAATGTCAATACTTTCACAATAAACTATGAATGGTATAAAAATAGCACATCCACAGTCAAACATATCACAAAACCTTCAATACAATATAGAAGTTTTGTATCATAATAAATTAACTTCAAATAATCTTAAAATCCATCAAAGGATGTTGACATAGATGAAATCAAAATTCTTTTTAAAGAAATATCTCCTTTTATTTTGAAATCATTTAAGATCCATATAAAATAAAACATTTTCTTTGAAAATATTCTTATAAGCTTGTAAGGAAAGCTTTAAAGATTTTATAACGGCGTAAAATAACCGCACCCGCCGTATAAGTTAAAAAAAACATTCTTACCTCAATTCTGTCGAAAAGGTTAAAAAGGACCTTGTTTTGAAAACGACGGAAAGATTCATTTATAAACCTCTTATACAAAGTCAAACAAGGGTATAAATGACTTTAACCCATATTCTTGTAAATAGTAAAAATGTTTTGAAATACATTTCGAAGAAACATGGATGTGGATGATAACGAGATCCCAGTAGATTATTACGTATAAACAACCTCGGATAAAGAAGAGATTGTGAAATAACCCTTACCTTGTACTTTTCCTTGGTTGGGGTAGGTTAACCTCCTGTATAATGGTGAAATAATTGTTATTAAATTATACAAGAATCATATATATTAATATGATATCATATATGATCTTTTAACATTGATTTATTAATAATATCTTAGAATTATCATCGTTTCGGGTGTTAACTTACTCATTTTCTTTTATATGTTTTGTTACATAAGCCATGTTTGTTGTATCTTATTCATATCCAGAATGATATCAAGTCCTTAAACATCATTTTTAAATCATAAAATGATAATTATACTTGAATGGATACGATGGAGAATGAATCTCATCGCGTTCGTGGAGACGGTAGTCCGTACGTACGCACGAGCGACAATATCATTCTTTTGATATTAAAATAATATATAAATGAATGGTATATCATATATACAGAATCATTAACATGTTATATTTATTATTTACATGAGTTACACATCATTATTATACCCATCCAAATAATATTATATTGAATAACAATTACACCACGACGTGGAGACGGTAAGCCGTACGTACGCACGTATGGTGACATGTTATTCAAAGGGTGGATAGAATACTGAATATGGTTGTACCATACTTATAATAACATCACAGTATATGTGAGATACTGGAGTTATTATTTTAGAATGGTAAGAACAAAGGAAGAAGAAGTGGAAGAAGAAATGAACTTAGAAAAGGGTGGTGAAATCATTACCTCTTCTTCGGGTTCTTACTTTTGATTTGATCAAAAGGGCTCCTTAGGTTGGCTTTCTGATCATACTAAGGCCTCTAGGTTGTAGTGAGGGATGTTGGGAGATTATTTGGGCAGAGTTTGGCCGAACCAAAAGGCTTTGAAGGTGTGAATAAATGAGAAGGAGGAGTGCCCTTTTATAAGAGGGGTGAGGGGCACATTTGGAAAAGCTAGAAATATTAATTTATAATAAATTCATATTCGGTTTATAATGGCTCCAAAGTTGATTATTCAAAGTTTAAGGTGGGGATAGGTCGAAAAACACTCAACCAATAGAATTTAGACAGGTTTGGGTACTTATATTAACCTTATCTTTAAGTATTAACTCTAAGTTAATTAGTTTCACTTTATAATGTCTCTTTGTATTTTTATATTATATGGTTAATAGACTTACCATATACATACAAGCGACCCCCAAGTGGTCCATTAATGATTAACCTATCATAATATAAGTCTCTTGGCCGAACCTTAGATTTTTAGGAATTTAATATCAATTAATAATATAATATTTGTTTTAAGAACTCTTTTATGTCAATTTTGACACTATTCAATAGTTGATTTTTTTGAAACTCATAACAGATTGATTACTTCGAACAAAGTCCAATAAATCAATCCTAATATATAATATTAGCCTAGAAAATTAGTTTAATTCATTAAAAGTTTCATATTATATTTATTTGGGTATTTATAATATCAATTATTTTAATTTTTCACTATTATAGTAATTACTGCATCATCATTGTGTCATAAATAAAATAAATTATTTAATGTTTAAAAATTATAAATAAAATATCATTATGTAGGAAATCTTTTTAGCTTTCTAATTAATATTTATAATCGAAAATCCAACATGTATAACCCTATGTAAAAATTGTTCTTCTAAAAGATGTAAGCTTATGCCATTTTTATTTTTATTTTAACTTTATTAATATAATGTGTCATTATCACTTACAAGTGGATCCATGGGGTCCCAAAACAGACCCAAAGATGCCCATGGTCGACCATGTATCAACCAATAGGGTTAAGACACGTTTTAGGGTAATTTAGTATTATTATAATATTATTTTTTTAACCCTTATTTACCGGATTTACCCTTTAACCATGGTAAATAAAATATTTACCGCAGTAATTATTCAAAATGTGTAAAAATAAAAGTTACCTATTTACATAATTTGGAAATCCTGATTCCAAATATGGAATCCATTTTCCTAAATTCAAAACACAGAAGTGGCAGAAATTAATTTAAAATTAATTCCCGCTGTCAAAACAAAAAGCGTGTTTTTAAGAGGTAATAACTATCAAAAGATTGACACTTGTTTATGTTCGGTTTAATTGTAAAATTATGTCCAATGACCAACATTATATTAAATGGTAAAAATATATTCTAAATATACTTTAAAACCACTCAAATTCACAATTTATCACTATTAATTATTTTGATTAAAAAAGTTGTTTTTAATTGAAATTTAGTAATTTTCACTATTCATCAAAATATGAAAGTTATCCGAAATGTACCAAAATTTCACCCTAGGCTAATTTTGATATTCCGAATACAAAAATGAATTCCATTTTCAAATATAAAATATATATAATTTCAAAAAGTAGGTATTAGTATTCACAACGGCTAGTTTAATTAGTTGTGGTGTGTGTTAGAACTCGAGGTTGCGTACAACACACGCTATCGCATTATTCGAAGGGAAACGTACCATGGAAGCTTGGGGTGTTACAAAAGGCATCTAAGGAACTTTTCTACACCTCATCATCTTCTACTGGATCGATCCTCCAATGATGATCCCAATCAAACTGATGAAACTCAACTTCCTAAGCCACTCACAGATGAATACCATGAGCTATTACTAAAAAATAAGGAGGAATCCTAAGCCTGGTAGCATGAAATTTTATTAAGGTTTATTTAATTAATCCATTTTAATTAATTAACTTCCCATAATCACCGAATTCATAAAAAACACAATAAATCATAATGAATATACCTCTCCTAGGTCTATACCCTAAAAACAGGTCTACATCACTTGACTATTAAATAAGTTCAGAGTCTTTGAATCGGGTCATGGGGGACCTAAAACCCTATGTCCTAGCTGATCTCCCTAGCCTATTTCATACACCAAGATCAAATAACATCATTTCCCTACCAAACCATGAAATCCTTACAATTACCAACTATAAAATCTGCCCTATCTCTAAACCAAAACCTTTTCTAACACTCTATCATGACCCCCTCCCTCCAAAGGTACCCCTCTTGGGACGACAATGAAGAAAGATAGATAATTACCCCAAGTCCCGCCTCCAGTAGGCCCTGGGTTGGCGATAAGCACTTAGGGTGTAAAAAACTCACATATGGATGACATTTCCCTCACATAACAAATAGGATCAGGATATAGGATAAAAAATTACCAATAAACTCCATCATATAATATAAAAGTAAACCTAAACCATCCCATAATGCATGAAAAATATCAACAGATATAATAAAAGTCTCCAAATAAATACCAAAAGGCAAGTATTATAGCAGCGACTCAATAATAGCTCCAAATACCAAGTCAGTAATGCCCATATTGGTCCCCAAAGTTCTCTTGGAAACCCAAAAAATAGTTTATATACATGTGGTGATCATACAAGTATACTTAGTAGGATCATACCTAAGGTCTCTAGTGAACACGTGAAAAGATCATAATAATGCGCTAGTGTACAAAAAACAAAACCAACAAGTACCTAACATGTCAACTAACTATTACCAGTCTCACCATGACTCACTTCCCAAATCACACATCCAATATAGTAACATAGTATCATAAACATAAAAAGTAACCCTGTTGTTGCTTCCCCATTAATTTCTCGCATTTACACCCCAACGTCAAATGTCCTGTGCTACCATCCATTCCATACACATCACATCACATATCGAGCCATATCTGATGTAGGCCAGGTTCTATCCCTACCTACCCCACACTCACAAGGTCTAGCATCCAGTGTTAGCATCAGTCATCATCACACCACACATCACCCGAACACACCTGGGATATCACATCACATCTCGCCCAAATACATCTAGGCTATCACATCACATCTCTCCCAAAGACACATGGTCCATCACAAAACATCTCATAACTAGGGCTGTAGGGTATCATAAATGTGAAGGAAATCAACATCATTCCCTCCTCCTACCACGCATGACCCCCACTACATATCAAATCCTAATCATGTCACATCACCACTAGGAAATATCCAACACCAATCTATATCATTACTACTTAAGGAAGAGCAGGGAAAAGTGGGTAGCTAGCCATCCATATTTCCACCATCCTAGATGTTGGGGAAAACACTCAAAACCCAAAACCTCTGAGGGTTGGTAAGGTTATCCAACTTGGGTGGGGAATGCATATAAATAACATAAAATAAATGATATATAGATAACACACAATAACCAACAAATGGGTTTACATATACTGCACTAGTGTACTCCAAATCACCACCACTGCATCACACATCAATTATCACAACTTTTTCCACCACTATATACATAAAAAAAACCACCAATCAAAGCTATAAAAAACCCCATTTCAATTACAGACTCCACCATTTAAAAATTTAATGGGTTTCCACTAACTCACATTTAATAATACATTACATTCCATATTTTACATAACCCATTCATTCATCATGCAATTCATTTAATCCATTTACTATATATCAATTTACACACTTTTTCTTATTCATTTACCAACCCATGTCATTTTGTTTCATCATTACAAATTTATTCCATGGATACCCAAGAAACTAACACAACCACACTATAAAATAGACCACCCATCACATACCAAACATCACCATAGTTCCACAATAGCCAAGAAATATCACCACAAAAACCGCATGTCATAACTATTGCACACCACAACAACATTGCACAACACAACTACATCACACAACCACCCACATTGCATCCCATTATCTCTAACCATCACAACACTTACCCACCAATTTAACAACCTAGACGATCACCACTATCACCTAAAACATCCCACACCACACAAGAAAACACAATAAGCACAACCACACATAACGTCACATCCCTACTTCCACCAATTATATTTAGGGGATTACACCAATTTAATTCATTAATTAACATGGGTATTATCATACAAACCAAATTTACATGGGAAACCAATTCATTAGCCATATATATGTTTTTATCCTTTTCATTTATGGTGGTATCAATAACCAATACAACAAGGGTCTCACACCAATCAACTACAACACAAGAAAGGCTCCCAAAACTCGTGATTTTTAGAAATGGAAACAACAGGAATAAACTCATCAACATGAAAATCAAAGTATTAAGAATATGTGATTACTCCTCATCCCCATCAATTTCATATTTTACAATTCATTATATTATTTAAGATGAACTATACTATCCACCCAAAGGAATCCAAACACATGAAATCCACACATGGTGCACATAATTAGGTAGATAACAAGGAACCCCTAACTCAAGGAAGATTTTCAATTCTCTACGCACAACAAGGTGAAGGAGAGACAACCCGAAACCACAACCATGTGAGGAATACCTTGAATCAACCTGGATCACACCAAGAGATCATAAAATACATAGTCCAACACACCCCAAACAAAAATGACACCACCATCATGAATCTTCAAAAAAATAATGAAATGGACATGGGGATAAAAGGAAGAAATCACCTTGGATCATCAAAAAACAACCACTAGAACCCATAAATCAACAATGGATAGAAGGGGACACTACTACAAATCAGGGCTTTAATAGCACTAGTAATGAGTTTTATCAGTGATTAAAAAGTGATGATATTGAGAGCAATGTTAAAAGGGTGGGTCTTTAACAGTGCTACAAAAAAAGAACTATTAAAGGAACTCTTTTTCAACACTTTTTTAGCACTATTAAAGGGTGTCTTTAACAATGCTTTTTAGCACTGTTAAAGGGTGTCTTTTAACTGTGCTAAAAAAATCACTATTAAAAAATATGGGAAAAAATTAAATTTTTACAGACCCTCGACCCCCTTTATAAGAGCTTATAGCCCCATTTATCAGTGCTTTCCATTAACCATACACCATCACACACCCCGCCTCCCTTTCTCATTGCTAGAAGGCTACACCAAATAATTATGCATGCCTAAATTTGATCCCAGGACCTCCCTTATACGAATGAATTCTCTTTACCACTATACCATGCGTATTTTGTTGTATATTTAACAACTTTTCTATTTATTTGTATATATTTTGAAATGTATGATATATATATACACAATTATATTTATTTAAATATATTATATACTAATATTAATTTATATATATTAGAATATAAATATATATATGTGTGTGTGTGTGTTTATTAGTAGACACAAATATGTATATATAAAAGTTATATATACATATGAATGCATTTTAATAAGGTAAATAAAATGGATAATTTTTTACTTTAAATAAAATTAATAATAAATATTTATTATATATATTTAAAAATACATTTCTATGTAAATATGTTTATATATGAATTTATATAAGTGACTTATTATAAGTAAATATAAAAAATATGCATATATTTAATTACAAATAAAACTACATTATGAAAAAAGACAAAATTTCAAAACCATAATATCAATATGAATGTAATACCTAGAAATAAATTCATTCCTTACTAAAAATAGGCAAAAGACCCCCTTAAACAAGGCTTAAATTCCATCGAATGTTAAAAAATTGGGTTACCCCAACTAAAAAATCAGTTTTGGAGGCCTTCTAAGACTTTTTCGGCCTCTAAAAATGTGACATAGGTTTACCTATATCATCAAGGGCATAAAGATCATCGCAATATTTGATTTGATATGTGGTAGAGCCTAAAAAAACCCTTGGATCAAAAGTTATGACTCTTTTAAGTTCGAGTTACGTTTTCAACGTATTTTAGATCTTTTCATAATTTTTTGATTTTTTTATATTCCAATTGATATTAAATGAATATTACTTGATAATAATTATAAAATTATTAATTATTATTATTTAGTTATTTTATAATCCATTTTTGATAAATATATTTTATATTAAGTGTAAATCTTTATTTACCTTATCTAAAACAAATTTTAAAAATATATATTATATTTATATCAATAAAAATATATTTATATATTAATATATTATTTTTAATAATTTTTTTAAATATACCATTTATCGGAACTTTTTTAGCACTGTTAAATACCCTCTTTAAGAGCACTAAAAAATCACTATTAAAGGGGGCCCTTTATCAGCACTTTTTCTAGCGTTGAAAAATGGGGTCTTCAATAGTGCTTTTAGCTAGTGTTTTTAAATCCCTAGCACTGGATATAACTATTTTTGTAGTAGTGGGATGGAAGAGACTCTAAAGGCACCTAGGTTTTTCCCATAAACTGAGAGGAAAATGTTCTAAATAAGAAAATTCAATTGATCTGAAACTTATAAACATGTTGTAACTCACCTAAATCATAGTGTGAATTATATATTCATGACATTAATACCATCATATCCATGAAATCCATGTTGTGAATTGAATTCAAGCCTTTAAATTCCCATATCTCACACTTCTTATAAAACTCATGGCACCTTGGCTTGATTTAATTTACATCATGAATCCCACTTTCATGTTATGAATTCATCTCATACAGTACTCCTCACCAACATATAATCCATGAACTTCCAACTTCACATTCCATGAAACACTAAATCACACCGTTAATTCCTCTTTCATAATGTGAATTACCCACTGTAGTTCTACTACGACTCTAACCTCCACCGAACCTCCTCAATCCTCCTCCGAAACACCACTACACCCATACTGGTAATGTAATGAGCCGATAAGGCACAAATAATTACATATAAGGTTGGAAAAAATAGAACACCTTCAAAAATTCTAAACCATAGGTTCTTCAAAACTACTTTCATGTGTCCATACTATTATTTTAATAATTATATTTAATTATTATAACTCTTTTTATAAATACCTATAATATCATATATTTATGGTATTATGGATAAAAAATTTCTAAGAGGGAACTCTATATATATCATATTAAGATATATCATCCTTTATAGGGACTCGAATGTGAATAATCCCTATATTGACATAAGTGAACCTTTAATAACAATGTTTCTAGTAGCGAGAGTTATTTCATGATGAATTTTGTGTCCCCAGTGTAAATCAAATATATGAATTACATACTCTTAATTTTATAAGTGATTTATCCATCAATGCCTTTTTCTTACCTTATTATAATCTTTTATAAAAAATCATCCATTTACAATGATAATTTTTTTTAAATATTTTCTCCAACAAACATCATGCATATAATAAGAATAATACAAAGGAAAAACAATATAAGTTATGAAATAGACATTTCATAGAATGAATATAAATGAAATGATTCAAATTATGATTGGATGGAAGGAATTTAAATGAAGTTATATGTGTATGTATCCATTATATAACTATTGAAAGTGGATAAAGTATCCATTAGAAAAGTGATATGGATATTGGAATAGTGATGCAGCCATTACAAATAATGTTATTTTTAAAAATTATTTTTATTTAAGTATTTATTTAATAATTTAATTTCTCATAGTTATATTATTATTGTAATAAAATGGACATCTAAGTTGAAATATACACATCAAAATCAGGTAATTATGAAATTTTGGTACGTTTTTTGGAAATGGTTGAATTTTTGATAAAATATTAAAACACGATATACATATAATAATTGATATTATCACTTTCATGACCTAAAAAATATAATATTTATTAAAATAATTATTTTTAAGTGTTATAATAAACTTTATAACCATAATATTATTTTTAAAAACATAAAAACATATTTTTATTTTATTAAAAATTATTTTTTGTTACCTTTCATGTATTTTGTTTATTTAGAATAAATCTTGGTTTTGAAATGCTTTAAATCTATGAAAATAATTTTTTTAATAAAGCATCATGGCGTTTTAGTAAAAAATATTTTTGGGAAACTATTTTAATTTTTTTAATAAGAACATTTTGTTACTAAGATTTAAAAGATTAAACCAAAAACTATTAATTTATTTTCCAATATTCACTGTAAATATTATTCTCTACACCCATTTATCTTCACTATAAATATACTTAGAATGATTCTACTCATATTTTCTCTCTTAAAAACCCACTTCAAGAAGATCCTTATAATTTAAAGGGTTCCCTTTTAAGTTTTAGGAAAGATCTAAGTATTGTAAGCATTTCCTCTCATTTCCTATCTCTCTATTTTTCTTTAATTTTTGTAAGAATCGCTTATAATTTCATTTTTATACCTTTTTATGCTTCTATATCCAATATAATACCATTAATTCATAGTATTATTTATTTTTTTATCCAAACTATTTTTTAAACTCTATTAATGAATCCAAAATATTACTAGAATAAATACTTCTCATTCTAGTAGAACACTTTTTTATAAATTCATATTATATAATGTATTTATTTCATTATGGATATGTAATTTATAAGAGGGTAGTCTGCCAATATTTGACTATGATATATTTGGTTTATCCTTTATAGGCATTCTAATGATAATAATCCTTGTATTGATATAAGTTAACCTTAAGTAATGAAATTTTTAGTTCTAAGAGTTCTTTCATGATTATTTATTTTACCTAATATGAATCAAATATATGTATTACACACTAATAATTTTAGAGGGTATTTATCCATTATTACCCTTTTATTTTCTTATTTTAATAATTTTTAAAATATCATCCATTCATAAGGACAAATTTTCTTATAATACCTTTATCATTAATTGATTATTCATGACCTTCATGATAAAAATTCACACAAATCATTTAAACCATGTGATTTTCTTTATCTATGATTTTACTCATTATGAAGACTAATTGATTTAAGAGTTATCTTCTATATATGATATAATCCTTTGATTGGAGATTTCCATAAGCTAACACCTTCTTCCCTTGTTCATAGTTCACCTTTTATGATTATTCCCATGTGATGAATGTTTAATGTTATTATAGGGTTTTAATAACCATATTGATACTCAAAATACAGAAAAAGTATTAATAAAACCCATCCAAGATCATAACGAGTAAATGGAAAACATAATAACAAAATAATAAAATAAAAATAATTTTTTAGAAGGTTTAGAATATTTAGATCGAGCTTGAATTGTATAACCCAATCCACCTTCGATATTTATCAATAATGATAATCACCGACTCCTTGGTGGGATCCTCTTCATATCCAAGTGATTATAATCACTCCAAAAGAAATGGATGGAATAAGGGATTATAAAAACACTAGAGATCCTCTTCAATGAGGAGAACTAGAGAAATATTTTGGATGATGAAAATTAGAGAAATCAAAGCACTATCTTTTCTTTATAATAATGGAATAAAGACCACACTACTCATCCTTGATATTTATAACAACAGGGGAATTAAATAGTCTCCAAGTAATTAAAAATCGTATCACACTTAAGGAGGTAAAATAAAGAGCCTCTAAAGGTTATTTATAGCATTAAATAATCTCTAAAAGTATTTATGGTACTAAACCACCTTATAAGGTGAATTAATGATCCTATAGGAGAGTTTAAATTATAAATGGAGGTTCTTAAATGATCTATTTAGGTATTCCCATGAGATTTTATCATGTAATAGGCCTTGGAATCCCATTACATCAAACTCGTGACACCCTCACATCACTATTGTGTAGTATATTATATACTTATGAGTTATTTTGAATATCGAGGAGTTATTAATTTTTTAATTTTATTTTTTTAAGTTTTTAAATTTTACATGGTTACCACATTCTTAGTAGTAATTGTGTAGGACTATTCATATGTAAGGGTTTTCTTCTATGAATAGTTCATGGGTAGATCACGGTTGTGGAAAACCATGAAGAAACCCTTACGTATGGAGATTATAGTTCATTTTTGTGTTTCATGGTATTGTTTATGATTTTTAGTACACTATTTGAGTAACTCTTATATATGTGTCTTCCTTATGGCACACAATTAGTGCATAGTTTTATAAAAATTGTGCAAGTTTTAGTAGTAACAACGTGGATAAACTTTACACATGTGGGAATTCCTTCAGTGAATTTCACATAGTTTAGAGAGCTGTGTGAGTAAACCATGTGAGGGGTTTCAGATTTATTTTAGTTGAATTTTCATGTTTGATTCTTGATTTGGTAAACCATGTGTCCAAATCATGTTATATTCATAGAATCTTAAGTTATGGATTTACCTTTCTACCCTTGTTCAATTTAACCTATCTTGGTCCTCTTTTTCATTCCCATTCATGCAGTCAGCTGAGGGGGAGCTTAAGGGAGATTCCATCCTTCTTTCTTAAGCTTCCCAAACTTTTGTTTCTTGGATTTCAAGTGGATTTATAAGGTCATGTTCTCTTTGTTTTTTATCTTTTATCTTATTACTTCCTCAATTTCCTTTTGGTTTCTTTTTATCCCATGAACACTAATGTCCATGGTGGTTAAACCTAGGGTTTGTGTTGGTATAATCATAGGTATTTAGTCGTTTAGTTCTTGCATAGGTAGTTTTCTTCCAAGGTTTTACTTTCATCATTGAAGGTTATTTGTTTCCGGAAATTGAGGTATGTGTTTTTGTGAAATTCCATTTTTAACATGTCATGAAATGCTTAAGATTTCGAAAATCATTTCATATAAAGTTATACTTATATGTGATTCCCTTAATGGGTTTGTAAAATGCTTTCAATTATTTATACACTTGGTAAAAATGAATTTACTTGGACTTCTTGTTCTTGGATTCTAAAACCATTTTATTATCCATGAAAAGTATCTGTTTAAATTCAATAGTCTTATTTTAAATAAATTTGGAAATTAAAGAGATTTTTGAAACTAGTTTGACTTTCAAGGGTGAAAATTCATGATTTCAAAGGGGTTTTTATAAAAAGGTGTACGTTTATCCCCCATTAGATTATTTTTAATACTCATTAGACTTTTTTATGTTTTATGATGTTTCAAAAAAAGTGTTGATTTATAATTTTTTTTTTCATGTTTGAGTTTTCAAAGGATAGTAACATGACTTGTCCATACAGGTTGTAGTACCCCGAGTTTCTGGTATGAAACCATTATTTTTGATTTTTATGTTTATAAAGTATAAGGGTGAATGATGTGATATTTGGGAGAACTTTTGATATGTTTTGGGGGGGAAAAGGGGATGTGTACGGGCTACACACAGTTTGTCTAAACTATGTGGAAATCCTAAGAGAAACCATGAAAAATAGTAGTTTTGAGGTAGTATCTTAAACATGGTGGGTGCATGGTTAGGGGGACCATGCGAGTAGTCTATGAAAGGGTTTATTTAAGGTAGTATCTAACTCACGGTTAGTACACAATTTGTCTAACCGTGCACAGAGTCAAATCTAGATCCTAAAAAATAAGATCTCACTTGTTTTGCCTCTAACTCCCTTTTTTTTGCTCCTTGGTAGCCCTAACTAGGTATTATTCTCCATTAAATGTAGTAGAACCTATAACAAGTTATTTGGAAACAATATGGATCCCTCCCTTGGTGTTTTCAATCCTGATTCTTGTGGTAAGTTCCGTTATTCACCGTTTTTGTCACATTTTCTTAGATCTACTTATCTTATCCTCTAGGTTTCTCAGATATATGCACATTATGGGTAGATATAAGTTTTTGGACTCCAAATATTTTGAAATTTTTTCTTTTCATTGGCAATATAAGATATTAAAGGTGGTTTTTTGGAGAATCAACCCGGTTTTCTTGAGAGTTCTTCATCCGTTTTCGATTTTCGTCAAAATAGTCGAGGTAGGTGGCTTCAATCTCAACTCCTATTGGTATATATGAATGTAATGGTTTTAAATTGATTTCTTTGTGCATATTTTATTGTGAATTGGTTAATTTATGATTTCTAGAAACCCTCTTTAGTGATGGTTGTGGAAAATCTAGAAAATGGGTTCTTTTGATTAAAGTGTTTGATTCTTGATTTTAAAATGTGGATTTTAAAATGGGATTTTTATAGATTAATGGTGAATGGATTTGATAAAACGTTTTTCAATAAAATTAATGATTTTATTGAAATTTAATGGGTGATTGTAATTGGTTTGTTTAAATGGGTTTCAATAAAAGAACGATTTTATTGAAATGGTTTGAAATGGTTATTTGAAATGGTTTTGCATATTAGTGGTGTGTGTTTGGATCAAATTTATGAGGATTGGTTGAAATATGACCTTGTTCTCAGTTCCAAAGGTGTAATGAAACATGAGGTGTAATTATCATGTGACGATATGGTAGAACGATGAGAGACCGCTCATGAGTATGGAACTGTCATAACGAAGCATGCATGGTTGGATACATGAATAAGTGGAATGGAATGATTATGCCAAAATGATATTTATAAATGGTTTTAAAAGCCTTGTGTAGATGTTTTTCTGGGAATATGGCTTTCTAGAAATTTTTTTTAATAGCACTTAGTTCATTTTTGGTTATAAAGGGTTTTGGAACTTGTTTATATTTAGTTATAAACTGTTTTTGGGAAATTATTTTATAGAAACTATTTTATATAAATGTTTTTAACCTTTCTATCCTAGTGTCATGAGTAGGGAAGTCATTAGGGGAAAGCCTATTGAGTTTTATAATCACCCCTGATTTGTCACTTTGGTGCTTTTTCAGATGCCATCTTCTGGGATATGGGAAAAGTTAAAGTATCACATATATTTAGCACCACCTCGTGATACTTGGGTTGTTTGGTGATTTTGGAGCATAGAGTTGTGGATCACGGAGTCTTGTGTTCATATAGGAGTATTTAGTTTTTCTTCCTCTATTTACTTTGATAATTTCTTTATCTTCCACCATAATACACTTGGGTGTGGTTTCGTTATAAAGATGATGGTTAATTGTCTTGTTTTTATTATGCATCATTTAATGGTTGTTTGGTTAGTGGGTTATTTCTTAAAGGGTAGATCATCCCCCACTTGCATTTTAAACCCTTCGACATTTATTTCCATCCTTTTAAATCTTGTTTATGTCTCTTAAGTCCTAGTAACAAGTCATTGTATTCTCAAAACAATGAGAATAAGTGGGTCATTACACAAGTTTTTTTAAAATCCTATTTGGAACCTTATAAAAAGAGTTTTATTGATGATTTTTAAATCATGATTTTGAGTCCATTTGTATTATGTATTGTATATACTTTTTTATGATATGGGATGGATTTAATTATCATGTGATATATGGATAAATATGAAAGGGGTTGTTTCTTGAGAGGATATTTGTAAAATCTCATACCCTTTTAGGGGTGAATTCCTAAGGGAATTTGGTTTTTTGTTTTTATAAGAGGATATTTTTAAGAATTGATGTTCAAATAACAATTTTAAGTGTTATTATATCTTAAGAACTATCATTTGTATGTGGATGAAGACTCTATTAGTGGTATAGGTTCTCGGGTAAGTGTCAGAAGGATTGAGTGGCCCAAGAGCTGAATTTTCAACTGCTGGATCTATTCACACCATGAACCAAGGGTTTCATACCATGAATGATAATAAACAAGGGGTGTGGCCCTTTTCCTTGAGTATTTCATGATGTGAACTGTGGTTCACACCATTAATTGAGTTTTTCTAAGAGGGTAATCCCTCTTACTTATTATTTCATGGTGTGAACCTCCTATTCATGTTGTGAATGGTGTTGGGTGTCTTTTTTGGTGAGGGTAATACCTTTAATTTCAGAGTCCCCCCATAATTTTTGGTCAAATGAACCACATGGGGGAGTCCATTTCCGATGATCCTCCCCCTCTCTACCTCCCTTTATCTCCTTTGATGTCGTGGTGGGTTTTGTGGAAATTTTACTGTGATCCAAGTTATGTTCTTCTTTCATCCTCCTATGTTATTGTTCCTCCTTGATAACCATTTATTTTGGTTCAATTATGGGCTAAGTATTGGTGAAAATTTAAATAGATCATGATTAAATCATCCAATATTGATGGGTATTTCATGTGTATTGGATGTAGGATCTCCTGAGATGGTATATGCAGGCCATCACATGTCATTTTGGCAGTGGTATGTCATCATATGTGTTTTATAGGAATTTTTATTAAGATAAATGAAATTGAAAATTAAATTAGTGCTGGTTGTTAGGGTTTTTATTTAGGGGTTTTATAGGATAATGACACTAGATGTTGGCATCATGTAGATTTAAATTTTGATGTGGAGGGATCTCCTAGTGAGTTATTAGGAATTTATGACTAATTTAATTAATTTATAAGTTAATTATAAATTTTTAGAGTGACTTGAATAATTAATTATAATCATTATAATTAATTATTGGATGTTATGATTAAAGTTAGAGCCTCAGGTGGATGGATGTTGGAAGGTTGGTCATAAAAAAGTCTGGGTAGTGATGATCGGGCTATGAATTAAAGGGGATAACTCTGTTATTGAGTTAGGTGGTCCATAAATATTTAACCTATGGTATTATGCATGATTTATATGGAATTTAATATGTGTGGTCTCACCACTGAGGGTGATCAACCTATTAAATTATATAAATTATTTAATTAAAATTTAATTCCCATGTACGAGTTGAATAATGTGCCAAGGGCCAGGGTGGACCTTTGTGCACTGGCTTGATTACCTTGGTCACTAATGGCCAATACATTGATTATGGTTGTGTGACTTGTGACACTTATACCTTGTGGGGTGTAAAATGAAAGGAAGTGAATTAGATATAGAGACCCTAGTGTATGGTGCCTTTAGTAACTTTCAGGTATAGGTGAGTATTGAATTGAGGTAGTTAGCCTAGGGATTGTACATGTGAGAACCTTGATATTCCTTAAAGGCTTTGAGCTACTGAGATGACCATGGGGAAGGTATTACTCCCCCACTAAGATTGTGATTACCTAGGTGGGTAGAAACTATGGAGATTTATGAATAGGTTGGTTGAGTGGAATAACATAGGAATGAATTGGGAATGAACATGGAAATTTTTCTATCTCTTGAGAGGGATGAATTTGTGTCTTTCTTTGGAGGCCAATACGGCCTCGATATAACTATGATGATACAAAGAGAAATTATTCCCTCTAAGTGATGGGTGTTGTCCAAAGAGATGAGAACTTGATAGAGGATCTCGAGTGGAGTGTCCTGGTAGATATGTGACCCTAGGGGACCCCAGTGGGTACCCATTGATATATTGACCCTAGAGAGGGTGCATATGAGAAATGGGTAGTGGTGATTGTAGGTTCCACCTTAGAACCTAAATTGATGATGTGAACCTTTTATAGATGTGATGAGACCATGTCATGAACTTGAGAGGATGACCTTAGAATTATGGGTTGGGTTCAAATAGATGGATGAACCCATCAATGTGTGTTATATAAGATTGATTGGGTGAGATACACTAACTACCATTATGTATTGGATATATGGGATGCCTTGGATGATATAATTGGATATGGACTTCATTCATGCTACTATGTAACCTGATGCCTAGAAGGGGATAGTCATACCTATGAGGTTCTAGATATAATGGATTCCCAATAGGTAAATCCTTTGATTTTATGGATGACTGGATTCTTGGTAGGAAAATCCCCTAAGTTATGGGGTGAAGTTTTCCTAGTAGGGTAGCCCTATCTTAGGTGATGAATTCCTAACTGGGCACTCCCCTAAGTTTCTAGATGTAGTTTTCCTAAAAGGGAATTCCCTAGATCCAGGTGATGGATTCCCTATATGAAACTCCCTTGAGTTTCCATATATAGTTTTCTTAGTAGAGTATGCCTTGGATATAGGTGATGGATTTCCAATCGGACAATCCCCTGAGTTTTCAGATGTAGTTTTACTAGAAGGGTATATCTTGGCTCCCAGTGATGTATTATTAACAAGGAAATCCCTTGAGTTTTAGGATAAAATTTTCCCAACAAGGTATGCCCTGTCTCTAGGTGATAGATTCCCATCAAGGCACTCACTTGAGTTTTTAGATGCGGTTTTCCTAGCAGGGTACACCCTAGCTCTAGGTGATGCTTTCCTGGTAGGGTATATATACTCCCCCAAATTTCTGAATTATATGGTATTGGTTGGAACAATTTCATAAAATTCTCAAAGACACCTCATCATCAGTTGAATTAGGTATATCCAATCCCAAGTGTCATGTTGGAGCTTGAGGATAGATAGTGGTTATTTATTCACACTTCCAAAATTTATTTATTATTTAGCTGAGAATTTCACACATAAATACACTATGTTTAGTAGTTATGTAAGAGACTACATTGGTGGTAAATTACTGAGATATACTCACACATTTCTTGGATATCCATGTCACTTAGGTACCCAAGAAAACTTCTCTAATCATATGTTCAAACTGGGTAGAGGCCTAGGGTAGCTTGATTGAGTATGATAACTCAAATGGGATTGAATATTGGGATGAGGTGAGGACCATGGATGGAAAAAGATACTCAATATATTTTATTTCTCTTGAATATATGATCAACTTTGTGGGTGATCAGTTTTGTTTTATATCAGCATAACCATGAGTCTATATGATTGTATGTTTTTTTATTTCATTTTGGTATTGATTATTTTTCTTACTGCTTCTATGTACTTTTATGGTTATTTTGTTGGGTAATGTTTGGTTTATTTATATATTATTGTTCACTATGATATGGGGAAATAATCTCCCCATCATACTACCCTAGACCCCTATTGTTAGTTAGAAGCCTCTAGTATATAGGAAGGCCTTCCTGAGGTCCTAATAGCTTCTCTGACCTAAACAATGATAAGTGGTTGTGTGTCAAGGATGTTAAAAAGTGGTATCAAAGATTTTATATGACTGATATCATATATTGTATCAAAATTTTATATTGTATTACTATTTGGGGTGAAGGTAGATAAGTGATATATGAATGTGTTGGAGATTTTTATGTCTACCAGAATGGTGTATCGAGAACAACTTTTCTAGTTGTAATTCTAGGTTACCAGGGGAATGATGTTTTTGTTCTTGGATTTTTATTTTAGGATTAGACAATTTCACATATGGTGACACACATTAATTTTTGAGAATTATAATTTATTTTTGTTTTTTTATCTTATCCTGTTAGCAAGAGGTTAGTGTTTATGAATCATATTTGGCACATAGTAATCACATTAAATTCACATCCTCATGTGTGATTGATATCACTAACAAAGAGGGTTCAGTTATTTAAAGTTTTATTAATAACTTATATGAAATTTTACTATATAACATGGTTGTGGAATTTTACTCATCTAGACCACAATTTATTTTCTTCTAATGATAGGTCATGTGAATCTTATGGAGGGATGATTTTAGATGACTACTATATAGTCCCTTAGTTCAAGGGAGGTGTAGTGACCCTATTAAGTTAGTATAGGCATTGGGTACCTTATAGGTGGACCCCTATTGGGTGTTCATGATATGAATCCTAAAATAAAATGGGTTCATTTACTTAAAGTGCCAACAAAAACCTATATGGTGTTTTCCCATATATCTTCTTAGTGGAATTATACTTAACCGAACTATTTTACTATAGCATACTCAACATAGATCATTATGTAATGATTCCATTTTACATATATATATTGATATATTAAATCTCAATTCTCATGGGGGTGGTCTTGTATGCAGATTCCAAGTGAGAATCAATACCCATGATTTGGATGATGAATTAGCATGTGATGCCTAATATGGATCTGTGAGACCCTATAGTGGGTAGTTTAGCACATGAGTTATCATGTGACTTTAGATATGGGAATATAGAAGTGTTTCCCATGAGTTGATATTTATATGATATATAATCTATAGGTTAGGAGGGGAATCCTAGTGACCCTTTTGAGATGCATCTCAAGATATTAGTGAACAAGGTATTATGGTTGAGATATGATGTGTATATGGGTAAATCATGAGAGAGGTTACCCCAGACTTATGAGTTCCTTATAGATGGGAAGCATGGGTAGATGATTCAGGTTTGATATTAATGTATGGGATGTGTTACCAAATATGGGATACAAGAATGGTTATGGATTTTATGTTGTGAATGTGAAAGTCATGAGTGGGTTCCTTCCCTTAGATCAGTGTATGTGAGGTTATATATCGGGTATATGATATAGGCATGTTTATTCCTTAGTTTTTCATGTGGAGATTACCTTGAGTGCTAGTAATTTCGGTATCAAGGTTGATTTTAGAGGGTAAAATTAATAGAATATACAAACCCATGTATTTTAGATGTGATTTGTATGGCTCGGTGAGATCATGGGAAGGTGCTTGTGATTTTGAGAACAATTCCCATGTGGCAGGTGATCATGTGAGTAGCCTTAATATGTGTGAGGTTTCATAATTTAAGGGAGAGAGAATCTAGGATACATCTGGTTATATGGAGTTGACATACTGAGAGGCACGATTAGCTGTTGTTTAGGCATGTAATCATAGGACTAATGATGTAAAAATAATGGGATCATGAGTTGGTTTCTATGATTAGGTGGTATAGGAACATACTTCATTTTGGATTCATATGAAATTGGGATGGATTAGTGAGTTGTCATGTATGAGCTAAGGATCAATGAAATTACTGAAATTCTTGTAGGACTGGTTTCCCAAGAGTTTCAATGAAATGGAAAATGTCCATATATAGTGAGAGGTGACATTGGTGATGGATTATTGTATCATGGTATAGTCAAATCAAGTGTTTTCCTTATCATGTATTATCAGGGTGCATGTGTATGGAATGATTATGAGAATGGCGGCCCAAGGTTTTTGATGATAATTTTAGGTGTTTCCTCTATAATGATGTTGAAACTATGGGATATATGGTGTTTAATATTGATATGATGGGTGATCATGGATTGGGAGGAGTGACACATGTGCAATTATAGAAACTATTTAGGTAGTGATTGAGGAGTAGTGTAAGGGAAGCCATATGGTGGGGAGTGAACCATTGGCGATTGAAGGGAGTGACCCTTGTTGAGAATAGAATCACTAAGGATGTCAAGGATGAAATTACTAGTGATCCAAGAATGATTTTAATTTAATTTTTTTGTGTTGTAATTTTATTATGAGTAGGATGACCACATATAGTCATGACATGCAATAATGGATGGAGTGTGAGCCACAGAAAAATGACCCCATGTTAGTAGGGTCATGGATGGTAAGACCGATCATTGGATGGTTTAGTGGTGCTTGGATTATAGTGATAAAATGAATTTAATTTATCTAGTTTCATGTAAAATAACATATTTGAGGTTTGGATGTGGTATGTGATAGAGTCCATGTGTTGGCACCGGGATTTGGATGGTTTCAATAAGATTTGAGGGTGAGCCAGATATGTGGTGTATTGATGCTTGGGGTGAGAAAATAATGGTTAGTTTGATTAATTAAGGACCCAACAAATGAATTACATATATTTTTAGGTTTGGCCTTCAATGTTTGTGTTTGGATGATCTCAATATGCCTTTAGAAGATAATGCATCATGTTTAGGAAGTAATGAGATAGTACGTCAGTGATTGAAGCCAAACATTTTGAGAAAGGCCAGATAGAGGAGGCCTAACTGGTATTTTCATGTATAATTAGGTGTAGTGAGATGTAAAACATAGATATTGGGTTGTTAGACCATTATAATTGTGTTTTAGTAGGTGATTCCAATGGTGGAGATCACCGTGGCTTGAAATTGTACCATATGAGATGAGCCTTATGGTGGGGAGTGCCATAATCTTAGAGATGAATTTATTAATGAAATCATAGTGTTGTCTAGTTTTTTTAGTGACGGTGACAAGTTATGGTTCAATTTTAGATGAATTATGCACCTCATGTTGTAGTAGAATTTCATTCCGGATTCCAGAGTAGAACATGGTGAATTTTCACATAAATCGATGATTGGCGTGGGTTAGGATTAATATTTAAAAGAACACTGAGGCTTCCTGGGGATGAGAAGTGATATGGAGGGGAGTTTATAAAACCCTTCACCCTTTCAAGGTATGGATCCCTAGGGGAATTTTATTTTTTTTGTTTTTTAAGAGGTTTTTTTTTTGATATTTCAAGTTTGGAATTCAATTATGAGTGTTAGGACATATCAAAATGTGTCTTTTAGATGTGGTTCAAGATCTGATTAGTGGTGTGGGTGCTTAGGTAAGTTTCATAGAATGGTAAAGGTGGTCCAGGAGGTGAATTTTTAAATGTTTGGGCCATTTATGCTATGAAGTGAGTATTTCATGGTGTGAAACTCCTATTCAATCCATGAATGATGTTGGGTGTTTTTTTTGGTGAGGGTCTGACCCATAATTTCAAGTAATCCCCCTCATTTCTTATTGAACAAGCTACAAGGGGGAGTACATTTTGGATGGTCCACCCCACTCACTTATTCACTTTATCCCCTTTAATACGGGGGTGATTTTTTAGATATTTCATGGTGATCCAAGGTACATTTTTCCTTCTTACTCATCTATTCTTGTTTCTCCTTTCTATCCCTTGATTTTGGTTCATTTTTGGGCTAGTTCTTTGTGAAAATTTCACTAGATTCATGCAAGATTGATGGGGGATTTCATGTGTATTGGATAGATGACTCCCCAAGATGGTATTTATACATCATCGTAAGCCATTTCAATGGAGTTACATCACTGTATGAGTGTTTCTAGGTATTTTTATTACATTAAATGAAATTGAAAATTTAATCGGTGCTATTTGTTAGGGATTTTGATTGGGAAAGTACTAGTAGTATGCCACAATACATTAACATGTCATTGGTTTCAATTTAAATGCTGCATGAGAACAAAGTGAGTTATTAGGCATTTTTTCCTAATTGAATTAAATTTTATGTAAATTATAAATAGTTAAAAGAAACTTTAATAATTAATTATAATTTTATAATTAATTATTTGATGTTATGATTGGATTTAAGGCCTTGAGTGGATGGACGATGGCCGATTGGTCATGAACGATCTTGAGAAGTGATATTAAAGCTATGAATCAAGCGGGGAATATCCATTATTAACGTATGTGGTCCTTACACATTTACCCTGTGGTATTATGCTTGATTTATGAGGCATGTAATATGTGCGATATTTCCACCAAGGGAGACCTACCTGTTAAATTATCTAAATTATTAAATTAAAATTTAATTTTTATGCATGATTCGAACAAAGTTCCAACGGTCACGATGGACCCTTATGCATTGTATTAATTATCTCAGTCATTGATGGATGAGGACTTGATTATGGACATGTGCCTTATGTTACTTATACCCTGAGGAAAGTAAATTAAATGAAAGGAAGTGAATGAGATGTAGTGTTCATAGTGTTAGGTTCCCTTAGTAACCTCCAAGTATATGTGAGTAATGAATTGATATAGTTGGCCTAGGGATTATCCTTGTGAGAAACTAGATATGAATTAATTTTTTCAAGCTAGTGAGATGACTGTGGGGCCAGTGTTCCTCCCCCACTGAGATTGTGATTATCTAGGTGGGTAGATCCTATGGATATTGATGGATAGGTTGGGTGATTGGACTAACCTATTGACGAATTGGGAATGGAGATGGTCCCTTTTTCCATATCTTGAGAGTGATGACTTTGAGGCTTTCTTATAAAGCCAATGAGGCCTCAATATGACTATGATGATACCGAGGGACATTATTATCTCTAAGTAATTGGCGTTGGCCTAAGAGATGATAACTTGATAGAGGATCCCAAGTGGGGTGTCCTAATAGATATGCATCCTTGGGGACCACAGTGGGTGCCCTGTGATATATTGACCCTAGAGAGGGTCTGTATAGGAAATAGGAAGTGATGATTGTTGATTTCACCTTAACCTAAATTGAATATGTAAAACTTTATGGATATGATGATATTATTTTTTGAACTTGATAGTCTGGATTCAAAATTATGGGATGAGTTCAAGCAGATGGATGACCCCATAGAGATGTGTTATATGAGATGGATTGGGTGTGATGTACTACACATCGTGAAATAATGGATACATGGGATTCCTTAGATGATATCCTTAGATCTAGACTTTATTAATGCTACTATGTAACCTAATTACTATATGGGGAGATTCACATTCCTAAGTTTTTTGATGATATGGATTCTTGATAGGGAAATCCCTTGAGTTTCTTGATGACTAGATTCTCGGAAGGGCAATCCCCTATGTTTTCGAATAAAGTTTTCCTAACTGAATATTCCATGGATCTAGGTGATGGATTCCCAAAAAGACACTACCTTGTGTTTCCAAATTAAGTTTCCTAGTAGGATACACCCTGGATATAAGTGATGAATTCTTGGAAAGTTATTCCCTTGAGTTTTTTGATGCAATTTTCTTGGAAAGCTATGACCTAACTCCAGGTGATGGAATCTCGGAAGATCACTCCCTTGAGTTTTCAGATGTAGTTTCCTTATAAGGGCATGAATTGGCTCCAAGTGATAGATTCCCAATAAGGAAATCCCCTAATTTTCTAGATTAATTTTTCCTAGTATGGTATTCCCTAGCTCTGGGTGATGAATTCCCAATAGGGAACTCCCCTAAGTTTTCAAATATTATTTTCTTGATAGGGTATACCCTAGCTCTAGGTGATTCTTTCCCAATAGGGTGTAGATATGAACCCAAGGTTTTAGCTGATATGTTATTGGTTGGAACAATTTCATGATGTGCTTAGAGACACCCCAAAAATAGCCTTACTAGGTATGATCAATCTTGGGTGTCATGTTGGATCCTTAGGATTAGTGTTGGATATTTATTTATAGTTTGATAGTTTATTTATTATTTAGTTTATCATGTCACATGAGCACACACTATGTTTACTGGTTATATACAGGACCACACTGGTGGTGTCCAACTTATTTGCAATCACACCCTACTTGGGTGGTCATGACACTTGGGTACTCAATCATACTTTACTGATCACAGGTTTAGGTTGGGAAAAGGTCTGGGGTATCTTGATCAAGTAGGACATCTCATAAAATATTAAATATTGGTACGAGGTGAGGCTCAAAGGTAGTATTAGGGCCTCAATGTATTTTATTCTTTTATTCATATTTTATATGTGATCATACCGATGGGAAATAAATATTTTTGTATGTTGGAATGATCCCGAGTCTATATGATTGTATGATTATGCATTTTATTTTGATATTGATGATTATGTTTATAGCTTCTGTATACTCTGACAGTTATTATGTTGGTTGATGTTTGTTTTATTTATCTGTTATTGTGCACTCTGGTATGGGGGTATAGTCTTCCCTCAGTACTACCTTAGACCCCTACTGCTAGTCAGTATCCTTTGGAGTATGGGGAGGAACACATAATGTCATTATAGAATCTTTGGACCAAATGCTGATAAGTAGTCACGGGATGGGCACGTTACAATATTATAGGTAAGATGAGAGTTTATTTGTTATTATTTGTTATTGATAAATGTTATAAAACCCCAAGATTTAATGGCATGTATCCTCTTAAATAAATTCAATTCATTTAATAGCTTACATTGCACAAAAAATTATTTCATATAGTATAAATCATATAAAATCACTTAGAGAACACAAAACAAACTCTATAATGAATAATTAATGAAATATGAGTCTTTTTCTATAAATTAAAAATATATACCAACAAAATAGTAACTTGACCTTTGGAATCCTAATGCGACCCTTACGAATAGAAATTCAACCAATGGAATAGTAACAAAACCTAAAAAAGTATAAATAAAATTTGGGAATATTATAAATGGTAATATGATATAATTATATTATAGTATAAGTAAATAAATGTTTTAGAAATTATTAATTAATTATTGATATTTTTATAAAACATAAATGTTTATTTACAATTTTACAATTAATATAATTATTTAAAAGAAGATTTATTTTCATAAAATAGAATCAAAAAATAATATTTTGTTGTCTTATGATTATAATATAATTTTATGAGAACTTAGTTAATTTTTGAAAGTGTTATAAAATCAGTTGTAATTTTAAAATTGGTATTTTTTGAGTAAATGATGATTTTAATTAAAAATTAATTTTCTCATATTTAGATAATTATTTTCATAAAATGGATTTAAATTTTTAATTATACATATTGAAAAATGGTTAGGGTGTGTTTTTGTGATTTTTCTAAAATAGTTCAATTTTTGTGAATAGTGAAATACAATAATTTTTGGTATAAGATAATTAAATGAATTGTTGAGTCATTAATGATGTATTGATGATGTAAGACCATAATCATGAAACATCCTTTATTATTTTAATATATTTTTTGATAATGATCAAACTATTCATATTCTTGAGATAAAATAATAAACTAATGAATAAAATAATAAAAAACACCCCTTTCCTCCACTATAAATACCACCCCTCACCAAATCTTCTCCTCACAACTTAAAAGATTTGATACTAGTCAACTTTCTATACAATACTATTTTTAAACCTATCCCCCATTTCTAGGATCCCTTGGTCTCAACAAAATACCAAAATCAATTTCCTTAAGGAGGTTCTCAAGGAGGATAAAATCAAGAGGTAAAAACCTCTCTCCTTTTCTTTTAATTTCTTTCCATGTTCTTTTATTTTATTATTCTATACTCACCTACCCTAATCCAAATATAATTATAACTCTAGTACCTTAAATATAATATGATTTTATTATTCTAATGGAATAATCCATCATCAACCCCTTCTCCTCTTTCTTTTATTCTAAAAAATGGAAACATCGTCCATGAGGTGTTGTTTTATCACCTTCAAGGATAACAAGTTTTCATTTTCCTTCACCGTCTTCAAGGATATTCATAAAAACATTTTAATGGTTGAAAAAAATGTAAAATTTATATTACAACCCTTTTTATGTTCTGTAAGTAACATATTTACATAATACTAAATGATAAAACAAAACAAGTTTATTGTGATCTAAAACCGCTAAAATTAATCTAAACTATTATCATTAACATGTTATCTAATGATTAATAATTATATCTAGGAAAAAATAATATATAAAACCAATTAATATTATATATGTTCATTAATAACATATAATTCTAATTCTTGATAATTATAACCATTTTACATGAACTTCATTACATATATACAAGTAAACCGATCATGAAAACCAAGGAAATGAACACCCCCATACGATAAAATTGTATTTTATAACTCATAAAAAAGACTATAAATGAACTTAATAAAATTATACTAAATAAAATAAATGTATAAAGGTTATGAATTATTTAATTAATGGATTTAATATGATTATCTAGGACTTTAAGATCAAGTGAAGAACACATTCAGACATAAGGTAAAGGACTTTGTATCAATTTCCATTTCATTGAGACTTACTTGGTATTGTGAACCTAATAATTATTATGTGGTGTATATACTTCCCCTTTGATATCATTTTTCAATTGAAATTATATTTCGATTAAATATCTATATTCTTGTATCATGGTAATGATTATTTTCTTAGTCGTATTCTATTTTACATGCAATGTTTATTTTGAATGTTGTTTTAACTAGGGAAATATTGATGAATCCATATACTATAATCAATACATATATTTAAAAATCATATTTTATTGAATTAAATATATTAATGAAGAATTATTTGTACTTTTAGTGATGTGTGGGTCCATTTATATCCCCTCGATGCATCGATATGTCTCATGATACAAAATAGTTGGCAAAAAACCCTTCGTTTTTGTTTCCAAATAGAATCAGATGAGTATCTTACCACAATATTAAACCGTCTTGATGTCATGATGGTTTATATTCTAGATACATGAAGTACAAATAATAATCATTTTAATTATTTAGTATTTAGTTATTACTTTCCATGAGGTTTTCACTTTGACAAAATCTATGGATGCATTATCATTCTCAGTGTATTGATGGAATGTTTTTTCCAGATTACTTACCTTTCTATAATTTATATTTCTTATTGTATTTACTTCACTTATAATTGTTTTATATAACCCTTAATGAGAATTTTAGATCAACCTTTTATTTGTTTTCTTTCCCCAGGTTGTGAAGATGAAATCTTTGAATAAGTGGCAAGAAATAGTTTGTTTTCTTTTATTATGATATATGTTTAATTACCAATGTAATAAGGGAACCATGTATCTATATAGTTTCTTCAATACTACTAAACTTATAGATCCTTGGTGATGTGATATATTTTATATATTCCATTGTAATAAAACAACTACTAATTCTGGGCTACTGGTGTCGGGGTTGTTACAGTTGGCATGAGAGGAAGTTTAGTAGAAACCATGAGAACTAGATTTAGAAGATATAGTTTAGGGAACATAAACCTAAGATAGAATTTTAGTATAAGAATATAATAAAGTACTAGAATTTTGGTAAGGTAGAGATTATTTGGGTCTTCTTAGCAATACAACCCTGTCTGGATACTACAAGTGGATGTGGTTCTGACATAGGTGTACCTAGGGGTAAAAACTACAACAAGGTGTCCGAAGCCTGACTCAGGGTAACCTGGTACATGAAAAAGGGACTTACTATGCACCTTTTTTGACACTCCCAAGGGATATGATTTGGATAATTTACATTTTCTTTACAAACCACTATTAAGGATTTAAAAATAAATATGTTCCCAATGAAACCATATTATGATTATAAGATTAGCTATGCATAATTTTCAATTTATGTTAAGTGTTTTTATATCTAAAAATTTTTCATCATGATTTATAACCTAATTTATTGTATGCCATTGTTTAGAAATAGTGCCTAATGGAAGGAAATGAATCAATACCTGCAGACAATGTAGGGATTTACCCACTAAGCAAGTCAACACAGTTAGTGTTAGAGCTGAGTAGGTCAGGACCATATTAGGAAAGATTACTCAAGATATGATGAATAAACATACTATACCTATGTTATATTGCTTCATGCGATAGAATCCCCCATTTTTAGTGGTACTAATAATATGATGGTAGCTGAGGTTGGATCAAGTACCTTGAAAATATATTTCTGGCATTGAGGTGCAATAAAAATGAAAAGTTAGTACTAGAAGTGTATTATCTCAAGGGTGATACTGATCAATGGTAGTCTTTGATCTAGAATAGTAAGGATTAATATGAAATAGAATACATAGAATGTGTAACTTTTAAGGAAATATTCTTTGACAAACACTTCCCTTGTGAGCAATGAACTGAAATGAAGTGAAAATTCCTTATCTTAAACTAAAGGGAAGGAGAGAGTGTTTCAGAGTATAAGGGTACCTTCACAAGACTAGCCAGGTATGCTATAAATTACTTACATTATTTGGAAGAAAATATTGATAATTTATTTAATGTTCTTAAGCCAAGTATCCAAATGTAACTAGATTCGAAACATTTTCATTATATGATGAAATAGTATTAAGTGCCATCAAATCAGAGAAGGAATTTTTTATATCTAATTTCAAAGGAAATCAAGATAATAAGAGGTATTATGATAACCATGGAAAGGGTGAAGAGTCAAAGAATAATAAGGGAATGAATAAATTTCTATTATGTGAAAATTGTGGAAAGAATCATCTTGGGAAATGCTTAAAAGTCATGGGAGTTTTCTATAAGTACGGAGAAAAGGGTCATCGAGATAATGACTATAAGGGGAAGAAAAAAATCAATGATGTTCAAAGATTCAACTATAATGAAATGGGGGAGTATTAAAATAAATGTCCTAATAATCAAGGGAATCTACCATAGAAGCAGCCAAAGGGATATGGCCAAGCTTATGCGATCACAACTGAGGAGGTTGAAGTTTCTAATGATGTGGTGGCAGGTACTTTAATCATTTCCTCAAACTTAGCCAATGCTTTATTTGATTATGGATCATTACATTATTTTATATATTACTAGTTTTCCTAGAAAATTAGATATTTACCTTTTGATTTAATAAAGGATTTTTCAGTAAAAACTCCTAAGATAAGTATCATTGCAATAAATATATAGGCCAGTCCCCTTTATGACACATAAATGTGCTTTAGTTGAAAAACTTATCATCATACCTATGGTTGATTTTGATATAATCCTTGGTATAGACTGGATTTCAAAGTATGATATGAAAATATATTGTAAGAAGAAGGAAGTTACAATTTGTGAGGAAGATGTAGAATCCCTAATCTTTAGAGAAGAAACGTCATCATATGGTTCTTATCCAGATCCACCTCTAGTAGCTCTAATAAATTAAATTCTTGGTGTGGAAGATAAAAAACATATAGGGATGAGGTAAGTAATATTATAATTTAGGATGTACCAATTGAGAAAGAATATATTGATGTATTTCCAGAGGATTTACATGGACATCCTACAGAGTGGGAAGTCGAGTTCTTTATTGATTTAATTCCTAGTGAAAGACCTATATCAAAGACTCACTATAGAATAGACACTATGGAATTAGTGGATTTGAAGAAAAAACTAGAGGAATTGAGTGATAAGGGTTTATTCTCCCTACTGTTTCTCCATGGGGAGCCCCTATTCTCTTTGTCAAGAAGAAAGATGGATCCATGAGGTTGTACATTGACTATAGATAATTCAATGCTATTAAAATAAATAAAAAGTATCCTTTGCCTTGTATTGATGATTTATTTGATCAAATTTATGGAGATAAATATTTTTCAAAGATTTACCTTCGATCTAGATATCATAAATTACATATAAGGAAGGAGGATATTCCAAATATAACATTTTGAACCAGGTATGGACATTGAAAGTTTATAGTAATTTCATTTTTACTAACTAATGCACCCTCTATTTTCATGGATATAATGAATAGAGTTTTCAAGGAATATCTTGATGATTTTATTGTGGTATTTATTGAAGATATATTTATATATTAAAAAATCTATAAGGACCATGAGAACCACTTGTAGGTTGCTCTGGAGACTCTTAGAAGAAAAGAGTTATATGAGAAGTTTAGTAAGTATGAATTATGGATTCAAATAGTTTATTTTATGGGCCATATTATCTCTAAGGATGGAATTTAAATTTATACTATGAAGATAAAGGCAATAAAATAATGTCCTACACTAACAAACATAACAGAGGTATGTAGTTTTATTGTCTTAGCAGGTTACTATCGGCATTTCATTCAGAATTTTTTCTAATTGGATAACCCACTAACCAAGCTCACCTGTAAAGGGGTTAAGTTTATATGGATAAAAGACTGTATATTTTTTTTTGAAGAATTAAAGAGAATATTGGTCAATTCTCCAATTTTTAATCTTTCATCAGGAAATGATGGGTTTATGATATACAATGATTCATCAAATAATGGTATGTGTTGTGTCCTTATGAAAAATGATAAAGTTATTGCTTATACATAAAGGCAGTTGAAGACTCATGAAAAAAATTATCCAACTCATGATATTGAGTTAACATCCGTAATATTTTCTTTAAAGACATGGAGACACTATATCTATGGTGAAATATGTGAGATATATATAGATCACAAGAGTTTGAAATAAATCTTTACATATAAATAAATCAACATGAGGCAAAGTCGATGACTTGATCTACTCAAGGATTATGATTTTTCAATACAATATCACCCAGGAAATGAAAATAAGGCAGCAAATGCATTAATCAAGAATGATTATGGACTTCTAACCCAAATTTGGGTTGATAAAGATCCTATGTTCATGGATCTAGTAAAGATAGATCCGAGAATTATTAAGGAAGGGGAAAAATCATTCCTTTTTCAAATTATTTCTAAACCATATTTACTGGAGAAGATAAAAATCTCTCAATCTAATGATGAGAATCTTCAAAATAAAATTAAATCTGTTAAAGATGGAAGATTGAAAAACTTTGTGCATAAGGATAGAGTTATAAAATTTGGAAAGAGGTTATGTATTACATCAATACCAGAGCTAAAAAGGGAACTATTAGATGATTCTCATAGCTCAAATTTCTTTATAAACCTAGGTAGTACCAAGATGTATAGACATCTAAATGAATATTTTTGGTGGGATAATATAAAGTAGGAAATTTTTGACTATGTGTCAAGGTTTCTAGTTTGTCAACAAGTGAAGGCCAAGAGACAACATACTAGAAAATTCATGCAACCTCTATGTATTAATATGTGTAAGTGGGATGAAATTATGATGGCCTTTGTCACTGGAATACCAAGGAAAACTATAAGGGATGATTCAATATGGTTTATTGTTGATCATATTACAAAATTAGCACATTTACTTACTATAAGAGAATATTTACCACTTGAGTGCCTAGAAAGACTCTATATTAATGAAGTTATAAGAATTTATGGTTAACCTATATTGATTATGTATGATTGAGATCCCCAATTTACATAAAAATTATAGAAGATTCATTAGATGGATTTTGATACTGAGCTTCATATGAGTACTTCTTATCACCCTCAAACCGATGGAAATTCTAAAAAGACTATTCAAACATTGGAAGACATATTGAGATTATTATCACATGACTTTCAAGGTATACGAGATCATTACTTATCTTTGGTGTAATTTTCCTACAATAATAGTTTCCATTATAGTATTCAAATGGCTCTATATGAATCATTATATGGAAAGAGATGTCGAAATAAAACTTGTTAGGATGAATTTTGTGAGAGGAAACTTATATACCCAGAACTTATTATAGAGACAACGATTAAGGTAATGGCTATTCATGATCATATTAAATCATCTCAAAGTAGAAAAAATATTTATGCTGACAACCAAAGAAAGTATTTGGAATTTCAAGTGGGTGATAATGTATTTCTGAATGTATCTCCACGGAAGGGTGTTTTAAGGTTTGATAAGAAAGGGAAATTAAGCCCCATGTACATTGGAACATTTTAAATTCTAGAAATAATTGGAGATGTAGATTACTATTTAGAAATGTTTCTAAGTATCTTCAAATTTCATGATGTGTTCCATGTGTTATTGTTAAAGAAGTACATACCAGACCCAATACACGTACTCACATATTAAGAAATAGAATCGGAACCTGATTTATCTTACTGTGAAGAGATTATCAATATTCTTGACACTAGAGAGAAAGTATTGAGAAATTAGATGATTAGACTGGTAAAGGTTCTTTGGAGAAACTATAAAATGGAAAAATCAACTTGGGAACCTGAGTATGTTCTGAAGAAGAACCACCCTCATCTATTCAGAAGGAAATATTCATGAAAATTTCTAGGATGAAATTTCCATGGTAGGGAAGAATATAACCCAAGATTTTATAGTATGTATACTCTTAAATAAATTCAATTCATTCAATAGCTTACATTTCACAAAAAAATATTTCATATAGTATAAATCATATAAAATCACATAGAGAACACAAAAAAAACTCTATAATGAAGAATTAATGAAGCATGAGGCTTTTTCTATAAATTAAGAATATATACAAATGAAATAGTAACTTGACCTTTGGAATAGTAATGTGACCCTTATGAATAGTAATTCAGCCAATGTAATAGTAACATCACCTAAAAAATTATAAATAAAATTTAGGAATATTATAAATGGTAATATTCTATAATTATATCATAATATAAGAAAATAAATGTTTTAGAAATTATTAATTAAGTATTGATATTTTTATACATCATAAATGTTTATTTAAAATTTTATAATTATTATGAAAATTTAAAATAAAAATTATTTTCATAAAATAGAATCATAAATTAATTTTTTTTCTTATGATTATAATATAATTTTATGATACCTTAGTTAATTTTTCAAAGTGTTATAAAATCAGTTATAATTTTAAAATTGGTATTTTTCTATTAAATGATGATTTTAAGTAAAAATTAAATTTCTCATATTTAGAATATTATTTTCATAAAATGGTGGTCATTTTTTAATTCTATATTTTGAAAAATGGAAATGGTAAACTTTTGGAAGTTTTCTAAAATAGTTGAATTTTTTGTGAATAGTGAAATACAGTAATTTATAGTATAAGCTAAATAAATGAATTTTTGTGTGATAAGTGATGTATTGATGATGTAATCCAATAATCTCAAACTATACTTCATAATTTTAATATATTTAGTGATAATTCTCAAACTATTCATAGCCTCGAGCCAAAATAATAAACTAATGAATAAAATAATGAGAAAACACATCTCTCCTCCATTATAAATATGACATCTCACCACCTCTCTCTTCATTCCTTCCAAGATTTTATACTTGTCCAATTTCTACCAAATACTCTTCCCAAACCTATCCCCCACATCCAGGAGCCCTTGGTCTAAAAAAATACCAAAATCAATTTCCTTTAGGATGTTCTCAAGGAGGAGAAAATCTAGAGGTAAAAACGTATTTATTTTTCTTTTAATTTCTTTTCAAGTTATTTTATTTTCTTATTCTCTAATAACATAACCTCATACAAATAGAATGATAAATATGGTACCATACATATACTGAAATTTTATTATGCTAATGGAATAATTCATCATCAATCCCCTTCTCCTCTCTCTTTTTTTATAAAAATTGAAACGTTGTCCGCGAGGTGTTGTTTTATCACCTTCATGGATGAAATGTTTTCATTTTCCTTGAAAATCTTCAAGGATGTTCATAAAACCAATTTAATGGTTGAAAAATAATTTAAATTTTATATTAAAACCCTTTTTATATTCCATAAGTAACATATTTACATAATACTAAATGATAAAACAAAACGAGTTCATTGTGATCTAAAATAGCTAAAATTAATCTAAACGATTATCATCAACATGGTATCTAATGATTCATCCTAATATCTGGAAAATAATAATATATAAAACCAATTACACTTATGTATGTTCATTAATAACATATAATTCCAATTCTGGAGAATTATACTCATTTTACATAAACTTCATTACATATATACTAGTAAACCGATTCTAAAAACCAAGGAAACAAATTCCCCCAAACGATAAAATTGTATCTTATAACTCATAAAAAAGACCATAAATGAAATTAATAAAATTATAATAAAAAAATTAATGTATAAAAGGTTATAAATTAATTAATTAATGGATTTAATCTGATTATCCAGGACATTAAGATCAAGTGCCGAAGACATTCAAACATAAGGTAAGGGATTTTGTCTCAATTTCCATTTTATTAATACATACTTGGTATTGTGCACCTAATTATTATTATATGGTGTATCTACTCCCACTTTGATATCATTTTTTAATTTAAATTATATTTCTATTAAATATCCATATTATTGTATCATGGTTATAATTATTGTCTTAGCCGTATACCATTTTACATGCAGTGTTTATTTTGAATGTTGTTTTAACTGGAGAAATATTGATGAATATATATCCTATACCAAATAAAGATATTTAAAAGGCATATTTTTCTTGAATTACATCTATTAATGAAGAATTATTTGGAATTTCAGTGACATATGGGGCCCGTTATAGCCCCTCTATGCATTGACAGGTCTCATGAGACAAAACTATTGGCAACAAACCCTTCATGTTTGTTTCCGAATAGAATTAGATGGGTATCTACCCATAGACTTAAACCATCTTGATGGTATGATTTTTCATGTTCCAAATACATGAAATCCAAATAATAATCATTTTCTTTATTTAGTATTCCGTTATTACTTTCCATGAGGTTTTTACTTTGAAAAAAATCTATGGATGAATTATCATTCTCAATGTATTGATGGAATGTGTTTTACAAATTAATTACCTTGCCATGATTTATATTTCTTATTGTATTTACTTCACTTATTATTATTTTAACCCTTACTGAGCATTTGATCTCACCCTTTTATTTGTTTTCCATCCTCAGGTTGTGAAGATGAAATATTTGAATAAGTGACAAGAAATAGTTTATTTTATTTTGTTATGATCTATGTTTAATTACCAATGTAATAAGGTAATCAGGTATCTATCTAGTTTATTCAATACTACTAAACTGATGAACCCTTGGTGGTGTGATCTCTTGTATCTATGCTATTGTAATAAAATGACCACTATCTCTGGGCTACTAGGGTCGAGGTTGTTACAAATGTGTTGATATTATGTTTCAATTATTTGAACACCTTAACTTGGTTGATTTCATAGGAACCCTAGGTATCTAAGTATAATACTGGAATGAGTGATACACTAGATTACATTACCACATTGGATAGTTCCCCTAGTTAATCCATGCCGTAGCTAGAGTATTTTCACCCTATAATTCCATGAGGGTAAACTGGGGTTGGGTTTCTATTAAGACCAATATAGGATAGCCAATTTTTTGGTGTTCCATTAGTGAGGCCCATGATCATCTTATAATAGTCCTTAGTGAGTTTCCCATGATTTTTATATTTTTTTTGATGATTATATCTTGGTTATTTCTATTAAAAACTTTATTTGTATCACCTTATTCTCATTTTGGTTGGTGAAATCATTTATATTATCACTGTTTAATTTTCTTATGATTATTTGATATTATGGTGCCTACTTGAGTTTATATTTTATTTCTTTCATGACTTTGTTTAAATTTTAAGTGTTTTTCAAATGTAGAATAAAAATAAATATTTTCAAGATATTTTGTTTATTTTTATATGTTCAAAATCATTGTTTCAATTTCAGTAAGTGTTTTTATTTTTGAAATGGTTTTTTACCACATGGGTTGTGATTAAGGTTGTGTGAAAGTTTTTAAAATGAGGGGAAAGACTTTACTTTATTTTCATAGACTCAAAATTCCTCTTTTCAAGGTTTAAAATGGTTTTATATTTTAAGTGACTATTATACTATTGATTTATAAATTAAAATGGACTTGAAGAGTAGTTTTTATGATATAGGTATGATAATTGTTTTCTTTATGATTTATCATATGAAACCCTAACTTTAAAATGATGTTAAAAACTAAAATTTATGATTTTTTTTATAAAAGGAATTTCATAGACTCTAGTGAAATATTACAAGGAAAATTTAGCTCACACCGAACATAAACACCTTTATGTGTATGTAGATTTTATGTTTTCATATAGGTTCCCAGGTTTTTACCTCAAGTTGGATATTGTTCTTGTTAGTTTATTAATAAAAGTGTATGTTGTGGTGGTGAACATGGGACACATGGAGCTGATTGAGTGGTGGATAAAATTCATGGCTGATTTTGGGATGCTCTTATATTTTCCAATTTAGATAGTTGTAATTTACTTTTGGTCTCTCCTATTTTGTTTCATGTGATGTATTTGAATTTTGATCTCCCTTGTACTAGTTTTTTTATCTGTGGTATGAAATTTTATATTTTAAAAATGATTTAAATTGTTTAAATTGATTATACCATGTTTTTTGGGTTGTTTGTTTATAAATATTTATTTTATGTTCATGGAAGTCCAATGTACGAGTACACCATGAAAAATTCTTAGTAAATTTTCCACTGCTAGTTTATTGTCATCTAATGGAAAAAAACCATTCCCACTTAGTTATATTTTAATGCCTTGGTGATTGTCACTAGCTTGTGGTGATTGAGAACCCACTTCGAGCCTTATAACATAGCGATCCGGGTGACATGGAAGGTTGAACTGAGTTGGTTTATTATAAAATGGTATCAAATATCTATTTTTATTTTGGGAGTTTGGCTGTATAGATATATTATTATTTAAACTAAAGAGTTAGGTCGTGAGTAGATTTTCAATAAATACCTTTTGTGATGAAACTTGAGTTACCATGGGTAGTCAGGATTTGAATCCCGAGTTTGAGTTTAATTTTCAATCATTTTTATATATTTTGATACAAATTTATGGTGTTTTTATACTCATTGTTGTTTTATATTTTTTCTTTAAGTTTCAATGAGTTTCAATGTGGATGTGGAAGAAGAACTAGGTGTGTATGGTTGGTGCACAATCTAACAAACCTTGTGCAGCCCATGCAAATGGAGTTGGATACTTTACAGCCACTATTGCATGGTTGACACACGGACTGCAAAATCGTGTGACCAAACCATGAAAAAATGAAATACCCCTAACTATTATGACTTGAATCCTTTGACTTATCAAGTTATACTTTATTAATATCTTATTAAATTGATAGAAATATTTTTTTTATAAGTTATTGATGTTTTTGGTTTTATGTTTTAAGGATAGTTTTGTGTGTGAAAATAAAATTTCATTAAATGTTTTGGTTATATAAATAATTTTTATGGTTTATTTATAAACAGATATTAATCTAAAAGTAGTGTTTTAAAAATTAATTGATTTTATAATGAAATTAAAGATGTATTTTAAAAGTGAAAGTGTATTTTATATAAATTTATTGGACTCCCTAGTGGGGGAGTTGGTATTTAAACTTATGGTAGTGTTGTGAATTGGATTCTCTTGAATTTTATAAATGAGGTTGAATGTTTACAAATAAATATTTCTTTAAAAGTGTATATAGTTTATAAAATTATTTTTTAGATTCTAACTTAAATATTTTGGTGTTAAAAGGTAAGTTTTTACTATATGTTATAATTGTGTTTTATCTTGGTGATTGTGTTCCTTTTGAGTGATCCACTAGTTTATATTGGGATATTTTTATTTGAATTTTGGATTATTTCTTACTTGGGTTCATTTTTTGTGTTATTTATAATATTCCTCTTAGAAAGGTTTCGATGGAACATGGAAAATTTGTCTCAAGGGATGATCCTTAGGGAGATTCCTCTCATCACATGGAAATAACACTTTCAGTTGACGAATCTACCAACAATATAGATAGAGTGGTGGATTAAAGTTCCTCTCCACTCTTAGGCCCCATACAATACATTTTTATCATATTACACTTAATTTCTACAGGAAGAAAGATTAAATATATCCAATGGAGTGGTTAAAGAGGATTGAGAGAACCTTAAATTCTTTAGAAACTCATGAGCCTTCAATGGTAAAAGTCATGATAGACTTGTTTTTTGGACTAAATTGAGTGTGGTAGGAAATTATCATCCCATATCATCTACATAATCTCATATCATGGTAATTATTCAAGACCATGTTTATTTAGTGGAATTATCCTAAGGAGGTGAAGGTATAGAAAGTCACTAAATTCATGATCCATCATTAGGGTGAGCGAACAATGAAAGAGTATGTTTATCATTTATCATAGTTTTTGTTCTTCTATCATGATATAGTCATTAATGACTCTTTAAAATATTGATTCTTTGAAGGAGTTATTCACCTAGACCTTAGATATGTTGTATCTAAATATAGTCTTGTTTATTAAAAGGAAGTGATTAAAAGGGATGTGTTAGTATAATCTAATCAGATTGAAATTTTTTTGATGAGTAATATCTAGGTTCTCATTCCTTGTAAGAAGAAGAGATCTATCATGTGTTTTCTATGTGGGAAACACGAGCACTATAATCCCTATTTATTGAAAGATATGAAGTCCTGTCTTCAATATAGACATCTAGTTCATATTTAAAAATTCTATAAGTTAAATTATCAATGGAAAAAGAATAAATCTTGGAAAAAACCTGAATCTGATTGTTAATATATTTTGGGATTAATTATTAATGATTTTAGATAATATTTAAGCTTTTGAGGTAAATATTTATAGGTGTATTCTTTAGTAACCTCTTTGATTCTTCTTTTATGAGTGGTGGTTATTTTTATTATGCTCATGCCTTGTTGATTAGATCATGCTCCTTGAGGTTTATGTGTGATTCTAGATATATAATGAGATTTAGTTTTTGATGAGTTTAATATGGGAAACCTTGGGCATATTCTTGGGTAACTAGGATGAGTGCTACACCAGGTTAGATTATGCATTGTTTGGTGCCCTATTTAGATTTTGTTAGGTTCACTATGGGTTGGTGTTCCACGAGTGAGGTCCTAGGTTAACCTCCCTTTTAACTTTGTGACTAGATTTTAGATCCATATTGTTCCCTATTGAGGTATGTTTTTGATTTATATATCTCACCCCTTCTTATATTACAGTATATTAATGGATTTTATGACTTTATTTTATGATCATTGTGGGTATTCATTTAGTTTGTGTCTCCTTTTGTGATTATAAACTAGTTTCTCAAGTAGTTGTTATGGTTGATGTGAGATTATCATTACTTTGAAAATTTAATAGAGACAAGTATATTTTGGGGATATTTACTTATAAGAGTGTTTTTATCTTTTATTACCATTCTAAGTTTAATTATAAATGTTGAGAAGATCTAGGATAGGTATCTTTATTCTTTGATATTTGTACCTATTGGTTGTGATTTAGGTTATGGCGGGGATTGTTTGATAATGTTTAAGGATTAGTTTCATTGATTTTGAGGATTTTTTATTTTAGTATCGGGGATTCAAGATTAATCATTTTGATGATTTGTTGGGATGATTCTCTTTTCCTTGGGTATTCTTGAATTTTTTTTCAATTGAACCTCCTACATCATGTATTTTGATGAATGGGTGGTGTAGAATTACTGTTTATATCAATTGGTAAGTATAGAATATATAAAGTTTTCTTTTCTGATATGGATCATTTATACATAATTACTAATTTATTGTATTGTTATACCACTTAACACATGAATGGGTTAAGTGGTTTTAATTCTTGTGGACTTTTACTTTTATTAATAAATTTCTAGGGATAGAAAGTGGTATGGTGGAGAGAATTATGACACCCTCATGTCACTTTTTTATAATATATTATATAATTATGAGTTATTTTTAATTTTGGTGTGTTCTTAAAATTTTTACTTTGAATTTTTCAAGTTTTAATATGTTTAATTGTTACCTCATGTATACCGCACAATTTTTAGTAATCATGTATTTCTATTTATACGTAAGGGTTTTCATCAGTGTATAACAAAAGGGTAGCACATGGTTGTGTAAACCCATGAGTAAATCCTTATACATGGGGATTATAGTTCATTTTCATGTCACATGGTTAGTGTGTATAGTTTGTATTAAAACATGAAATAAACTCTTATGTATGGGTCTTCCTTATGGAACATGGTTAGCATATAGTTTTAGGTAAATCATGTGATTTTTAGTGATAAAAGTGTAGATAAACTTTTTGTATATAGGTGTTACTTAAGTGAATTTCACAAGGCTTATTCATGGTTTGAATAATAGTGTGGGGGAACCATGCAAGGGTAAGTAACTCAATTTTAGTAGAAACTGTATGGTTGGTGCACAATATGGTAAACCATGTGACCAAACCATGCAAGCTACCTAGATTTTTAAGTTGTTAATTTACCTATCTTCCCATATTTGGTTTGATCTCTTTGGTACCTATTTTTCCTCCTTATTAACATGGTGAAAAATATAAATTAAATATCACAATCAATACAAATTTAAGACAATAGTGGAAGTAAAAAAACAAGTAGTGAAATATAATGGAATAACTGGAAGAAGATGAATAATCATAATAAATATAAAAATGATTTCATGTCACAAGTTTGTAAAAAATAGGAATGTAAGGGAAACATGGGTACAAGCATGTTACCATGCTATAAAAAACTAAAAAAGTGGAAAAACTGCTACAACAACATCTCGAGCATAGGCTCATTCCTATGCACCCAATCTCTATCATAAGAAGCAAGAAATTACCCAAGCATTAGAAGCAAAACACTTTTATTTATCCATACCTGTTAGCATAAGGTATACTCAGGTACCAAACAGTGCCCGAGTAGGGGTGTGATATATAATATCAATAGGCTGGAACCCATGGTGTCTAGACCTTTCCATTTTGTGCTGTAAAAAAAATTAGTTCACCAATATATTATAAATTTGAGCAGATAAATAAATAAAAATAACTGAAACTCAGTTCAGGTTCCCAAGAGGACACCTATAGCATACCACCTACTTTGGCCTATGCCGGATGTCTGAATAATGTATACCTATTCAAGGCATAATAAATACAAGGTAAAAAGTAAACACAACAAGACAAGACGACATACCCCCCAAGATTGTTCTTTGGATTGGGGTCTAATTACCATGTCATTACATAAAAGTGATAATAATAAAAATAGAACCATTAAAAGTGTATAAGAAAATCAGATTAATAGTAATAATAGATGAATCTCATGTATTTCAATTAGTCAAATCACGTTCATCAAATCTACAGGTGGAGTCCGAGCCCATCCCTGATGATCTAAAAAGAGTCCCAAGTATCGCTATGGTAAATCTGATTTAATCCAATACCACCAAGTTCATCCCAGGTGATCCATAAGGAGTCCCTAGTGTCACTCAAGGAATGACAACTCTGAGTCCATCCCATGTATTTCACATAGGGGACTGAGTATCACCCAAGGCATGGCTTATCCATCTTTTTAATGGGTTCATCCACAGTCTCTCCCCTAGGGAACTGATATCAATCAATATTATATTAAATCACCTAGGAAGACCTCACCTAGAAAGCCAAAGCATCTCCTCGATGCATCGTGGTATAACCACCCATGCACGGGAGTCCATCCACAAGTCCTTAAAACAGAACCCATGTTCTCACTCAGCTCACGTCAAGTGAGTTAAATATCCAAGAACATCATAAGAAAGGAAAAAAAACAATATATCAAGGCTATCATTTATAATTACATGCCATTTAAATAACCATATCATGACATGTAATTTAAACTAATAAAAAACAGAACATCTAATATTGTAAGGAAAAAACATCCATTGTCAGCAATGCATAAGCGGTGAGTATAGCATTTAAACAATTTCATGTCATCACATGAAATTTAATAGTTTAAGCTAACAAGCTTACCAAAAATATTTAATTTAGTTCAAAAAATTTAAATGGATCAAGAAAAGAGCACTAATAAGGAAATACACTTGGAATGAAAATAAGGTGAGCAATTTCACATGGTATAAAGCATAGGGAAAACACCAATGACAAATGGCCAACCATGCATTTAGTCACTAATCATAAATTTTTAGTTTAGAAGATATTGAACCATTGTTGGAGGGGTTTTATAATAAAGACATGATATTATTCACAAACAATTCATTTATGCATGACAAGCGGAAGCATTTCCTTTTGAACAACAAGCAAGGTGATCAATAATAGCATAAGCAGTTCAAGAGTCAGACATAATGATTTCAAAATGAAATACCAAGAATATTCAATTTATTTTAATTCATATGGAAATTATTAAGTGAGGAATGGCATATATAATGGAGTATAAGAACTTAATCAAGAAGCAATTTAATAAGTAAGGTATATGGAATTTACACATGGGATAAACCATTATACTCAAGCATAAACATTATAAAAAGGATCCAATTCATGGTTTAACACCCCACTTAATTTATTTTATCAACTCAAAAAAAAACAAGGTGATACACACATCCAAAATAATTTATGCCCTAAAAAAAAGGAAAAAATAGGCCTAAAATGATGGAACACTCAAAGGGGTGGCCGAAGGCTGAGCGAAAACCCCATCATTGGGTTTCTCCACATACAGGGGTCACTATGGAAAGATCAAAGTCATAAAATTAATTTTATACATGATATATAGCTTCACCGAAAGGTTCCGACGAGCGACACAATGACACGATGTTTAAAATGCAACAAAAAGGCATGAAAAAGGCATAGGCAACCTACTTAAATGTCTTAGAACTCTATACATCCTGCAATAACTTTTGATTCCACCTAAAATGGGAGAAACCAGAATAATTAACAAGCCACCAAAATAGGGAACACAACCTTCATTATTGAATTTCAAGTGGATTTGGAAGGTTAGGTTCTATTTTTCTCTTTTATCTTCTTCCTTCCTTCATTTATTATTGGGTTATTTTTCTCCCAAGAACCCTAATGGACATTGAGGCATAATCTTGGGTTTATTGGTATAATCATGGGGGTTTGATTTTTTGGGACTTATAAATCCCGTTTCCTTCCAAGGTTACACTTTTGACATTGAAGGTGAGTTGTTTTTGGTAATTAAGGTATGTGTTTTTATGAAATTACATTTATTTGACATGTCATGAAATGCTCGAGCTATATCAAATCATTTCACATCAATTCATAGCTATATGAAATTATCTTCATGAGTTTTTAAAATGGATTCAATGATTTATACATTTGGAAAAAAGGATTTTATAGATTTCAAGTTCTTGGTTTCTAAACCATTTTCTTATGTGTGTCAAGTATTTGTTTAAATTCCATAGATTATTATTTTAAATGAATTTGGAAATTAAATAAGTTTTTGACAATGGATTTATTTTCAACAGTGATGATTCATGTTTTCAAAGGGTTGTTTTATAAAAAGGGGTGTGTTTAGACCTTATTAGATTATTTTTGATACTTACTAGTCTTTGTGATGTTTTTTGAAATTCAAAGGAAAGTTTTGATTTCAAAATTATTACTAAATAATTTTTTCATGGTTGATTTTTCCAAGGATTATAATATGACTTAGTCTTCTAAGTTTGTTTTAAAGGATTGGTAGGAACCTTATAAAAACAATTTTTATGATGATTGTGACACCCTGATTTTAATCCCCTTTTTATTATGTATTTTATATAATTTTATCTGATATGGGATGAATTATATTATCATTTAATGTGTGGATAAATACGAAAGGGGTTATTTATTGATAAGGTGTTAGAGGTGATATGAGAGTTTATTTGTCATGTTTTTTTATTGATAAATGTGTTGATCTAATGTATTTCTATTTTTATCACCACCAATTGGTTGATTTAATGAGAACCATGTATAGCTAAGTAAAAGATAAGGATGATTTCTACACTATCTTAGATTACTTCACTGGTTATTTACCCTAGTTAATCCATGCCTTTAATAGGGTATTATCATCCAATGAGGCCATAACGGTGAATTGGGGTTGGGTTTCTATTAGGACCACCATAGGACAACCAATTTTTATGTGTTCCATGAGTAAGGCCCATGATCATCTTATGCATAGACCTAATGAGTTTCCCATGATGCTTACAATTTTTTTGATGATTCTATCTAGGGGATTCCCACCGTACCCTTTATTTGTATCCCCTAATTCTCATTTTGGTAGGTGTCTTCATTTACATTATCATTATTTAATTTTTTTATGCTTTGTTAATATTATAGTTCCTACTTGAGTTTATATTTTCTTTATTTCATGGTTTGGTTTAAATTATAAGTGGTTTTCAAAAGTTTATTAAAAAGAAATATTTTCAAGGGAAAAATTGAATGTTTTTATTTTTATATGTTCAAAATATTTTTTTTCAAGATCAGTAAGTGTTTCCATTTATGAAATGGTTTCTTACCTCCTAGGTAATGATTGAGGTTGTTAAAAAGGTTTTGAAATGAGGAAAAAATCATTTTTTGTTTTCATAAACTCAAAATTCTTCTTTTCAAGGTGTCAAAGGGTTTTATATTCTAAGTTATGGTTCCACTATTGATTTATAAAGGAAAAGGGACTTGAAGGGTAGTTTTTAAGAGAAAGGTATAAAACTTTTTCTCTTTATTATTTCTTACATGAAAACTTATTTTCTAAATGATGTTCAAACTCAAATTTATGATTATTTTTATAAAATTAATTTCATAGTATCTTTGGTAAAATCCTATTGGGAACATTTAGATCACACCCTATACGCACACCTTCGTGTGTATGTAGCTATTATATTTTCACGAATGTGACTAGATTTTAACCTTATTTTTATGTTGTTATTATTGGTTCATTGATGTATATGTCAGATGTGGTGGTGACCATGGGTGAAATTAAGTTGATTGAGTGGTGGATCATGTTTATTATTGATTTTGGGATGCTCTTATATCAGTTAATTCGACAAGTAGACTTACTTTTGTTCTCTCTTATTTTGGTTCATGTGATGTATTTATATTTTCAATACCCTTATAATAGTTCTTATTATGTATACCATATGATATTATATTCTAAAAGTTATTTCAAATTTTTATATTGATTATTCCATGTTTGATTGTGTTGTTTATTTATAATTATTTACTTTATATGAATGGAAGTCTAATGTATGGATGCACTATTCTAGATTCTTAGTAAAGTTTTTGATGCTTATTTATTAATATATGAGGGAGAAACCATTCCCAATTGGTTATATTTTGATGCCTTGGTGCTTTTTGTCAGCCTATGGAGATTGGAAATGCACTTAGAGCCTTGTGGAGGAGCTGTTCAAGTGATGTGGTTAGTTGGCCCAGGATGATTAGTTACAAAACCCAAGCCCAAATCCCATTTGGGCTTTGTGATTTCCTCATGTATATGTATTAATAATATAAATAACTCATTATTTATATTATAATTCCAAATTAATTATTTTATTAAATAAATATTATTTATTTAAATATTTAAAATGTGTAAAACAAAAATCCAATGTGTGTTTATAACAAACACAAACAATTTAATACAAGGACTAATTATAATTGCCCAAAAAATCCCAATTAGTGTTATATTATTTGAAAATTCAGGGAACCTTTGTAATGTTTGAAATAATTTTAATGTCCTTGGCCCTAGAACACTTTATAGTGCCCAGGCTAGAGAGCTACCAGGACCTCAGGCATGTCTCCCCATATGCTAGAGGTTTTCGACTAGCATCAGGGGTCTAGGATGTTACCATGGGGAGACTATACCCCCATATTAGAGTGTGAAATAATAGGTAAAAATAAACAACCAATATCATCTAAAAAAATAAATAATCAGAGAATATATAAAACATAACATGCTATTACAAATGATCATGTAGAAGTAAGAATTCATACAGACTCATGGTCATGCCATCATAGATTGATTGATCACCCACCAGGCTGAGCACAAATATAATAAATGGAATAAATAAAAAGAATATAAGTGAGGATTTATTGCCACCCCTAATCCATACCTCAACCTCGGTCTCCAAACTCTATATAAGCTATATCACTCAATAATTCTACATCGGGCCTCTTCCCAACCTAGATTTGCAAACATTGAAGGATGCTCAAGTACCCACGTTCTATGGTCTCCTGAGTAGTGTGTGAGTATAACTCAGTAAGGCACTAATAACGAGGTTCTATACATAAAAAATAAATACCGTGTAAGTGCATGTGAACCAATTAGAATAAATAAAATAACCATGAAAGTGTAAATAAAATGACTACCATTGATCCTCAAGTTCTAACATGACACTTGGGATCACTTATACCTGCTTTAGCTAGTTTCAAGTGTCTCTAAACATTACACATATCCTTAGGTGGATATAAGTCCTACCTTGGGACCTCATGAACATGACTCCACTATATATAACATCAAATAATAGGGATCATCTTAGGCATCCCAAATAATATTAGAGTCAATCTAGATCATAAGGAGCATCTTATGAAACCTTTAGTATCTAGTAGAGTCTTTGGATCCCAGGTGTCCTAGGAATCATATAGAATCTATAGGATTTTTATCCATACACTACTACAAATATGGCTTATAATAGCGCTAAAAATGGCCTTTAACAGCGCTAAAAAAGCAATGGAAATCTCAGTGAAGATAAAGGGGGGTCCCCTTTATCAGCGCTAAAAATAGCGCTGATAAAGGTAGTATTTATCAGCGCTATTTTCAGCACTGATAAATATATAATATATCAGCACTATTGTGAGCGCTGATAAAAACTAACTTTATCAGCACTCAAAATAGCACTGATATATTATCCATTTATCAGCACTTAACTAGCGATGATAAAGGCCAAAGATCCTATCCAAATCTAGAACCTGCACAGAACCTGCCCAGCACCTGCACACATTATAGCACCTGCATAGTCCAAACAAAACCTGCACACAGCACACACAACACCCACACACAAAGCACAGAAGAACAAAAAATGATACATACATTTACTTAAAATCATGAATACAAAACAACACACTTCTATATACATTTAAAACAATGTTTAATTTGGTTACAATTATATTTATCCAACAAACAGTTAAAAAAAATGATGTTCCATCCTTTTTTGCATCCATTCGCTCTAAAAAATTGTCGTCCATGGCGGCGGTTTCCGAACAAAGCATTCGAACTGAGGAAAAAGATTTCACCTACATAATAAAACAAATATTATGTTAGTAATACAATAATGAAATAAATAATGGGGTTGCTAAATGGAATTATACTAGTGAGGCACAAAACATAAAATAACCAATTATACTAGTGAGGCACAAAACATAAAAAAAATATTATGTCCCCCCATTCCATAAAAAAGAAGAACCCCTGCCCCCTTCCCCAGCACACCCCCTACACACTGCCCACCCCCGAGCACACCCCCTACCCCTGCACACTCCCTGCTCCCTGAACACCCCCTACCCCCTTCCCTAGCACACCCCTGCCCACTGCACTTACCCCTGCCCATTGCACACCCCCCTACCCACCCCCTATATATTTCAAAAGAACCCAAAACACCCCCTACCCATTCCCCCTACCACTTTTCCCCCTTCCCCCTCCCCCAGAAAACCACCCCTGCCCTCTCACCCTGTCCCCTGCACATTCTCATGTACTTTCATTCAATGTAAATACACATATATAGAATCTCTACATCTCATAAGAAAACCCTCTTGAAAATTCACAAACACATTAAATCCATTTGAAAACACCCATCAAACAACTTTCTCATTTCTTCAAACACATTTAAAGGACTTAAGCATGAAAATCCACAAGAAATACAACTGCATTCATTTTAAAAATAACTTTCAAGTCTATACACACCCCAAATTCCTTTGATAACACATTTTTAACCACACAAAAATTTCATATAGTACACTTAGAAAGAAAATACAGGATAATAAAATCATCATATAATTTAAAAGCATGGAATCACCTACATAAAGCGTGGAATCTTCCGAAATCTGCTGGAAAACATAAAACCACACCTACACAATACCTTAATAAGGACTGATTAAACATTAATATTGAATATATTAATGGAAACCCATGTTTAACTTGTGGTATTCCATGAGTTTAACATCCCACAAGGATAGAGGGTCATGATTTAATGTCTTACAGAGATGTAAGACCTGGGTGGATCAAAACACTTATAAAGGTGGATTAGGTAGGTACATCTCTAGGATGGAGCACCTAGAATATTTACCTGATAGATGGATCAAAATGCCTAATGAGGTCTGACCCAAGTGTGGTGCATCCCATAAAGGTAAGGTTTCTCATTTTGAAGAATTATTCGGATGCCACTAAGGGAAATACAAGAGGGAAAATAAGCGAAGGTGTACCCCGGTGAGGGGGTCACCATGGTTTACCATTGGTTGGGATTTAACCTCATGGAGGTTTCCTATGTACCCTATTTAGAATACAAGGATCAAAACCCATATATTTAAAAGAGGTATGTTATGGGTATTACCCATGGTTAGCTTCCCTTCACACTAGGAATACTCTTGGTTGGATGAGTATGGGTCTTGTGGGGCTTATGCATTTTCAGATTCTCAGGTTCTTCCAAGAGTAGCAATGGGCTGAATGGGACATACGTGCTAAGATGGACCATGTGAATGGCGTGATCCTTGTAAAGAGGCACGAGGCACAAAAAACATGTGGATCTGTCTGTAAAAATTATTTATGGTGGCCATGGGGCTTATCAGACTCCCCATACCTTCCATAAACACCTCAAAACATCACGAGGACCAGATTATACATGATGGTGCATCACAGGGTTGATTATTTTGATGATGTACTGGTCATTTGAGCTTGGATTTCATCTTAACCAGCATTTCCCTTACTTGAATTATCCTGGGACACATATTTTGGTTCCAAAAAACCCCTCAACGATACTGATTATCTCATGCATCTACCTAGAAATAATTGTTCCAGTCAAACAACAACACATGTGATCAAATACAAGTTCAAACAAACGAGATACAGAAAATGGATTTTGTTGATCCTCGGTGGTTTCGTCGTTCACCCCATATGCACTGCACACCATCATGCCTTACTTCAATATTGATTTGTTCAAAGATCAATAATATGAATCCGGGGATAGAAAACATTGAGTAATAAATTAACATTTCAATACATTAGAGCATTCTCAATTCACCAAAGAAGGTTGGAGGATAATCAATGATCATATATAGAAAACATAAGTGGTAGGATTTCACCTTCATCCTATTTGTGTACAATCATCCATCAGGTATGTTTCCCATTCATTTCTAAACACATGTATATCATTTTCTGAATATGAGTTTTTTCGACAGTCATGGTAGTACTAAAAAAATATAAATACACAAAGGATTAATAAATATTTTAAATGAACTCGTAATTATTTTCAAAAATACCTCATCAGGGATGCTATTTTGTTGATGAAATACGATCTCTTTCATAAATTTACAAACATAATAACCACAGTCCTTTCCATTTGTTTGTTTTGGATACTACAGAAACATCGAAAACAATAAGTAATTTGTTTTGATATGTGTTTGGATAGTGAAATGTTATTATATATACCCGGATACTTTTCTAGTTTTAGATCTTATAGGCGTGCTTATCCTTATGCCCTGGATTCATTCCATGCATTAGATGATATTGATGCACCGCCCTATCAAAACAGAATACTCATTAAAATATAAAATAAATTATATAACTAAATGTTTATTTTTAAAATGTTGGATCTAGTGTATTACAAATTAACAAACGCCATCATGCGTGGTCGGTTTGTTGGATATCCATGCGTTGAATCTAGAAAATAAATCTTTGGAGTATCCAAATTGACTACAATCAGCATCCAATGCTCCCTAAAAATACAAAAAGGAATAAGTAAAGAAAGAAATGAAAATATAGTTGATATGATTAAATTGTAGAGTTTTACCCCTACATCGTTGGTATTAAAAAGAGTCTGTCATCCGTAATTTTTTTTTCAAACGATTTGAGCAGGGATGACATTATTGAAGCCTCTTTAACAGAATCTATTTCGTCTTTTGAAGATGTGGTGTGAGGACTAACAAGTCCAAATTTTTGTTCATGGGGAAATCCCTTCAATTGTTTTTCATATATACATCTGCGACAAATATAAAATGTATTTAGTCAAAATTATCAGAGTAAATCAGCTTTTGTAAAATCAAATCATGAAAACTTACCTCATGTATACATTTACAACTAAGGAGCCTAGCCATTCATACTTGAGGAGTTCATTTACATTTTCAGCACTAATGAAATCTGATATCTCCTCTCCATACATATCTTTTTCTAAAGCAACTATATGAGTACTTCCGTCTTTCAACTTTGTATCCACATGAGCCTGCAATGATATTAACTATGGATATAGAACGGGCGGGGTGAAGGTGCTCTCAGTAGACCATTTCAATCGGTTGGTTGATCCTTGAGATAGTTTTGAGCTGATATTTCATTTCACCCCACAGTCTTTGTCATTCTGTAATAACAATCATCGGTTCAGACCTTTTTTCATTAAATGTTAAAGGTCCAGCTTGAAAAATAAATAAGAAATGAATACCTTTTTGTCGACATGTTTTTTTACAAGAACTGTCGGCCATGCGATGAATGTTCCAACAGCTTGTTCTACCGTATGAATGTCGTCATCGTCATTTGGAACAGGTATCTCGGCACTCGGCTCATTAGATATGTTAATTGACACTCTAAGATGATCTTTTGGAAGATGTCTGTTGTGTAGCATGTCGTTTTGCGTATTGAACACCGTAGCCCTCGCTATAAGGTGATAGGTGGGAGTTGATAAATATAAATCACAGTCATTTTCACCCTATGGAATATTAGTACAGGAAAGGTATAACTGTCTATGTAAATCACATTTCACAGAAACAATTATTAAAATATTGATTACCTCATCTAAGTCAGGTTTTTTAGGGGAATGACTCACCTCAAAGCTGGTGGGGGGTGGGGCAAGATCGTCACGCATGGGTTGTTGTTGAGTTGTTTCTTCTCTTTACCTCTCCCCCATCAATTTTTCTATCATCTCTCTCTGGTATTGTAATTCTTCTTGAAAAATAGATAATTGTTCTTACAACTTTTCCATTTTTTCATTTTGATCCTATGCTTGTTTTTGTTTTTGAAAATATGTTCAGGGTGTCACCCCAAAACCCGCACCTCTGACGTGACCATAATTTTTTGGCTGCTTCAAGGCTGCTGAAAGTATGTCTGCATCTGGTGCAGTTGTTGTTGATTCTTGTGACTATTTCCGATAGAAAATATAGAAAAATAAGTAGTTATTATAATGTAATAGCGATTTAAACAACTCAAATTTATATTATTTCATACTTACACATGTTTCCCACACTTTTTGTGTGTTTTCATCTATCAATGTCCCCTCTTTATTTACACGAGCCTCCTTCCATAGCACATGGCGTGGGATGGATATGACTTTCTATTTCGATTCATCAATCTGCATATAAACAGAGAAACATGGTTATGGTGTTGTTTTATGTCACATACTAGTAGTAAGGTATATTTAAAAGACGTACCAATTTTTTCTCAAGTTCAGCGTACCCCATCCTTGCTTTACGGTAAGGGTACGCTAGTTCTGTTGCATGTTTTTTATTTTCAGCACTCAGTAGCTGTTTCATAAATAAAAAACTGTCAATCAGACTGATGAATACAAGCAAACGTCAAACAATGTATTACCCCACACAATGTACCTAAAAAGTATGCTCCCCACGACAGTTGCTAAATGCATCCCACGCTCCTTGGGATATCAAGTGTGCGTAAAGAGGAGGTGGGTGCGGCTTGATTTTCCCTTCTACATATTTAAGATGATATTTCGTTAAAATTGTGCGGAAACCACTATGAATCCTTCCTGAAACTCTTAATACATATTCCTTGTGCAAGATATCTACTATAAATTCACTCTGCAATGGATGATAAAGAGTAAGTCAATGTTTTGGTATTTTATTTTATTTTAATAAATTAAAAAAATGATATCATAATGTCACCGTAATCTCTTCCCACATTAGTGTCTTCATCCCGGTGACAACATGGTGCCACGACTGTACATCAATCGACACGTGTTGACAAGTGATGATTCCAATGTAGCTACTAAAGATGGCTTTATTAGGGTTAACATGTTGGCCTCGATTATTCTATCCCACCTCAAATTTTATGCCTTTTTCTTTTGCCTTAAGGATTTTGGCCAACACTATCAAACTACGACGATCTTGTTTTTTTTTGCGTTTTCAGGGTTTCATTTCCTACCATTTCCTCAAAAGTAGCATCAATATCTTCCCCCGGAGCGCTATGATCGGCAATGGGACCAGCATCAACAGGTTGAGAAACCTGTTGTACCTCAGCACTGGGACCAACAACAACAAGTTGAGAAACCTGTTTTTGCTTTGCACTGGGACCACCAACATTTGGTTGAGAAACCTATTGTTGCTCTGCAGTGGGACCACCAGCTGCTGGTTGAGAGACCTTTTGTGCCTCGGGATTGGGCGCATCAGTAGGTGAAGAAGTCATTATTCGTAGAAGTGGTTTAATATTTAATTTAGATTACATAAAAACGAGAGTGAATAGATAATAACATAACTTAACACCATGTATGTTACAATAAACAAATAACCTGATTATTGTACTCTTTTTTCTCTCTTTAAAGTCTGAAGTGATTTGACTCCTCTATCGACTATGTAAATTCCTTCATTGTGGTCTCCTCTGACATACAAAACACCGTCTATATTTGGACTGCTATGAAATGATTGTGAAGTCCCTATAAAAGGGTCAACCTCCGTTGAACTTTCATCTGACCCTTCAGTTGTTTTGGTCGATAACAGAAAAATTGACCAATTTCGGTTTGCGGGGTCTGGAACATAAAATACTTGTACTTCCTATGATGCCATTATAAATGGTTTGTCTTTCTCCCCTTCCTTACTGAAATCAACTTTCATGAATCCTAATTCATCTATTTTAACAACAGTCCTATTATCAACCCACTTGAATTGAAAAATCAGCACTTTGAATTTCATATAATCCAACTCCCATATTCGTTTGATGATGCCAAAGTATGACATATTCGCATAAATTGGATTTTTGTCCTTAGCACCAGAAACATTCATCGCCTCAACCACAAGTGTAACCCCACTATTTTTCATGGTACTGTCTTCATCATGTTCATTAGTATAGAATGTATAACTGTTAACTACATAAGAATTGTAAGATAATACGTACACACTTGCTCCTCCGGCCAGCCATCGAAGTCGTTCTGAAATTGAGTCTAGATTTTCATCTAACCGCTTAAAAATATGGTCTCGAAACCATCCTATGAACTGTCGATTATGTGTATCTGATATCCATTTTTCATCCCTAGAAGGATTCAAATGCCTAATAATTTCTTTGTGGGTTTGAAAATATGGGTCAACGTCGAAACTGTTACGAAAAACGTAAAGGTGGGCCTGCTCCTGATCTGTAATATTGATTGTGACAACCTCTCTTCCAGAAATTCCTTCACCCTCAAGACACTCAGTGTGACGAGATTTCGGTAGGCCAATGATTTCCACACCAGACAGGTATTCGGTACAAAATTCAACAACTTCCTCAACAATATATTGCTCCGCAATACAACCCTCTGGCCGACTTCGGTTTTTGACATACCCTTTCAAAATCTTCATATACCGTTCAATGGGGTACATCCATCTATAATGTACAGGACCACATAGTCGAATCTCTCTCACCAAATGAACCATCATATCGAAAAATGTCGGTGGGAAGAACATTTCCAATTCACATAATATGATGGCAATTTCTCTTTCCATAGTTGGAAATTTCGCCGGGTCTATAACTTTGCTGCATATAGATTTGAAGAAGAAACAGAGCTTCATTAATGTATGGCAGAAATTATTGGGCAAAATGCCACGTAAAGCTATAGGAATTAGATCTTGCATCAAAACATGGCAGTCATGTGATTTCAGACCCTTTAATTTTAAATCTCCCATTGACACGATGTTCTTGATATTTGATGAATACCCCTCTGGAACCTTTACGTTATTCAAGAAGTTTCAAAACTGATATCTCTCCTGCCTGGAAAGAGTGTAAGCAGTAGGAGGAAGAAATGTTTGTTTTTCACCCTTCACTGGTGCCAACTCTTCTCGTATTCCCATATCAACCATGTCCAATCTAGCTTTAATTCCATCCATTGTTTTGCTGGGTGCATTTAACAACGTGCCGATGACACTATCACATACATTTTTTTCAACATGCATAACATCAAGAAAATGTCTTACATACAGACAATTCCAGTATGGTAATTCAAAAAAAAACTTATCTCGTTTTCCAACTAGTTTTCATAAGGTTTTTCAAAAATGGTTTACCAAAATTAGTGTCCAAATCTTTCACTTTCTCAAACAATTGATCACCTGTTAGTGGAGACGGTGCTGTATGTTCCTATGAAATTTTGTCGAATGATGTCGTCGAAGATCGGTACTTATTTCGTCAGGGTAGAAATCTGCGATGTCCTAGAAACACGGTTTTCGATGAATGTTTCAACCTAATTGACTGTGTACCTTATTCGCAAACGGTACACCCTTGAGCTCCTTTAATGCTATATCCTGACAAATTTCCATAAGCAGGAAAGTCATTTATCATCCTGTACAACATGGATTTCAAAGTGAACTGTTCATTTTTGTAAGCATCATACATCGTAACACCTGAATCCCACAATATTTTCAAATCCTCGATCAATGGGGCCAAATAAACATCAATATCATTACCCGGTTGTTTTGGTCCTGATATAAGCATAGATAACATGATGTATTTTCGTTTCATGCATAACCACGGTGGTAAATTATAATTTACCAACATAACCGGCCATATACTGTGACTGTTGTTTTGAAAACCAAAAGGATTCACCCCATCTATAGATAACGCCAGACGAAGGTTTCTCGGCTCATTCCCAAATTCAGGATACTCGTGATCAATTCTCTTCCACTGAGGAGAGTCTGCAGGGTGACGTAGTTTCCCATCTTTAATTCTTGTATCTGCATGCTATGTCAATTGTCTTGCAGTCTCCTCACTTCCATATAGGCGTCTAAACCTAGGAATGATTGGAAAGTACCATACAACTTTCATTGGACTAGAATCATCTTTCTTGTATCAGGAATCACCACACTTTGGTCATTCTTTAAGTGATTTGTGGTCCTTGCGAAACAATATACAGTCATTCGGGCAAGCATGTATTCTTTCAGAGATCATACCCATTGATCGTAGCATTCGTTTGGCATCATATGTTCGGCTTGGGAGTTCATTATCTTCTAGGTTCATGTCATTTAGGAGAGCAAGTAGTTCCGTAAAACTAGCGTCACTCCACCCGTTTCCCGCTTTCAAATTATACAGCTTCAATACGACTGACAATGCTGTATATTTAGTGCAACCAGCATACAATGACGTTTTTACACAAATATTTAACTTCTCAAACAATTTTGGGCAATCAAGAAGTTCATCTTCAACTGTCCTTGTCATTTCCTCAATACGATCTTCATCATTGTTCACATCTGTAATCACACCCTCCATACGATCATCTTTACTATTCACACTTCTAATCATATCAGATGATCTATAAAATGTCGTGTTCTCTGAGTCACTACCTACATTGGTTTTTCCCCGTGTTTATTCCAACATGTATAACTTCAATCTATTCCGTGATAGATCAGGTGTTCTTCCAACTCCTCTGGACTAATTTGTCTTGAATAACAACAGCGTAAACACAGACAAAGGATTTGAGAAGGGTTACATGCATGATCTTCTGCAAACTTGATAAAATCTTTCACGCCATCTTCATACTCTTTTGTCAACCGATTGGCATTCATCCATTCATTATTCATATTCATTGTCTTTATGGGTTCGATCTCGAGAACTTTCCTAATATTATGTTTTAATTAATCAGGTAGCATTGTTTGGGTTTTATAAAAAAAATCATGGTACAAATGCCTTTAAACACATGTGAAATCCATATACATGGTGTGTCCAGTAGGGTGAACATCGTGTATGTATAAGATACCTGATTTAATCTGACATATATCAAATTTATTCCATGTTAGTCTTACAAAGACTGAATGATGCCTTAGAATATACATGACATGCGAACAAGAGGAAACCAATGAGTAACAGGAGAATACAGGCCATAACTACTCCTAAAAGCAGTCCATGGTAGGTCCATCGATGTCCAACTCATCTAATGGTATCCTAATGTCAAATCTATCTTGGAGAAGATCATAGAACCTCATAGATGATCAATGTGACTATCAATGCGTGGATGAGGATACATATTCATGACTCTCATCAGGTTCAATATCCAATAGTCCAACAAAATAATAAATACCAATCAACCATCTATTTTAGAGAACTATAAAACCCCATGGTAAAGTACTATGCCATATGAAACCATTATATTCTATATCATCAAATTATAATTCAAAAAACTGATGCTCTTTTGGTGTTATTTTAGAAATTGTGATAGAAACTGAATTTTCTCCCAAAACTAACTAGATTATAAAGTTTATCTATTTATTAAGAAGTAAATTTTATACCTCATCAGTGAAAACATCCTAAAAATGTACTACCATTGGGGAAAAAGAATCCTACAGCATTCTAGAAACATCTACAATATGCCTGACTATTTGATCCATTAGGGTACAGTAAATATATAATTATAACATGCTATTTAAAATGAAATGTAAAAACATGAAATCATACAGACTCCTGATAAACCCATAATACAAAACATATCACCTAGTATGTCTATCACATATACAAATAAATAAATTAGAAAAAAACATGCTACAAATCATAAAGGTACCATTAAATACTTACATTGGTCAACTTGTTTTAGAAATTGTTTATCTTCATCCGTGCCTTGTACTTGCACCCATGAATTTGAAGGTGAGTATGCGTACATGATAGTTGACCTTCTTAGAGAAGAGTTTCTGGAAGAGTATAAGAGACATGAAGAAATGAAGATCTTTCTATTCATTGTGGCAATCGACTTGTGCAACGTGGCCTAAGTTACAATACCTGCAAGTGGTAACTTAGGCCGCGTTGCACAAGCCGATTTCCACATTGTTTGTAGCAACCACATTTTCTCCAACACTCTAATGATCTTCATTGCTTCATGTCTCTTATACTCTTCCATAAACTCTTCTCTAAGAAGGTCAACTATCGTGTACGCATACTCACCTTCAAATTCATGGGTGCAAGTACAAGGCACGAATGAAGATAAACAATTTCTAAAACAAGTTAACCAATGTAAGTATTTAATGGTACCTTTATGCTTTGTAGCATGTTTTTTTCTAATTTATTTATTCGTATATGTGACAGACATACTAGGTGATATGTTTTGTATTATGGGTTCATCTTTGTCTAATCATATAACTATGATATTATGCTACGTGATGAAAATTAATATGGATCCATCATCATTTCCATTTTGATAATCTTTGGGAATCCATATAACCATAAGATTAAAAACTATTTCCTTTGTATCTCATACATAAATATTCAACTCGAAGGGGTAGAACTTACCTCCCATGGTAACTCAAAATTAAAAAAATGAAAACAAGGGTTGGTTATCCACAGAAGTCATCACACATAACCTTGGTAGACCTCTCACACATGTGAACCATCATAACTAACCAATTACCATATACTTCATCTTAGAGTCAAGATATCCCTATGTAACCTATAGGGTATCCAATTACACATCATTCACAAACAACCCACTTGTGTTGCTAAATATCAATAACATCTCTTATTTAGACACTCATCACTAATTATGAATCACATCCCTAGACATAATCATAATCACATTAATACCACACTATCTATTATGGAAATCCTTACTGGAATTAGGCTCAAGATATGGTATCATTCCTATCTCACATCTATATTCACTATTTGGTCCTCACACACACAATATATAAATAATATACCAAGAGAATACCATCCAGGGAACTCACCTCCCACCTTGAGAGCATAAGGAGAAGGAGGAAGAGGCGGCAGCGGTCGTGGAACAAGGGTGGAGGCGGCGGCGGCGACAGAGGCGGCGACAGTCGCGACAGTGAGGGTGGAGGTGGCAGAGGTAGAGGCGGTCGTGGTAGCGGGAGCGGGGGAGGAGGCGGCGGTGGCGACAAAGAAGGAGGAGGACGAGGAGGACGAGGAGGAAGAGGAGGAGGAAGGAGGAGGAAGAAGGAGGAAGGTGGAGGACGAGGAGGACGAGGTCGTGCGGCGAGGGGCCTGGTTTAGATTCCGCGAGAGCTTGACCACGTGAAAGCGAAGATGGACTGTTAGGGTTATTAAATAAAAACCGACAGAACCTTTATCAGTGCTCATTAAAATCACTGATAAAGGTATGTTTTATCAGCGTTAAAATAAAAGCACTGATAAAACATTCATTTATCAGTGCTTTTTTAGCACTGATAAAGAGCTACCTTTATCAGCGCTTTTATATAGCGCTGATAAAGGCATACCCCGTTATCAGCGCTTTCTGTTTAGTGCTGATAAAGGGAAGTGCTTCCCTTGCCCTGTTTTGTGGTAGTGATATCCTAATCATTATAGGAATATAATAGTACTATAAATCATGTTTGGATCCTAAGAATAAATATGAATTTTATAAATCAAAACTAGGCATCCTGCTAGATCCTAGGTATTACTAGGGATATCATGAAATATCACTAGGCATCCCACTTGATCCTAGGAATCACTAGTCATCTCTCATCATAATCAAATATCTTTTTATACTAGGTATATAATCCATAATATCCCACATATATCATCAAGATCCATCATATACTAGGGAGGAAATCCCTGATATCCATCATCATCAAGCACCATCGAATCCTAGGGTGGTAACCCCTAAAATCCTTCATTATACATCTAGGGGCCTACATCCACCTGAAAAAATCTTATGATAATAATAATAATAATAATAATAATAATAATAATAATAATAATAAAACGGATTTACCACTTTTCCAACCCATCTTTTATAATCAAGGTTATCCTCTCAAGCGTACGGCCTATCATCGTTATTATATTCATTCCAGACTCACATTATCGATTTGGGTTCTAAGGTGACACCTAAAATCATCTATACTGATCCCAATACACTAGACCTATATTGGGTCCACATATATAATTATGGAACCCTATGAGATCCCCTAGGCCACATCATATATTAACACCCTAAATGGGTTCCTTGATCTCATTCCCAACTCACGAGTCAACATCCATCACTCAGAGGACATATCATCCCTCATCATCATTATAATCATATCATGACCTCACTACCATCATAGGATAATACCTATCATAATTACCCTAGGAAATGGTCACAAATACCATATCACATCCCAAGGAATCCTAGGTCGGTTCACTCACCCGACCTAACTACAAATATTACCCATGGTATTCTTACCTAGTGCTCAATTACCAAAGGGGTGGGAACGCCCACCCATACTCTTGTCCCAACCAGCACAATGTATCCAAGTAATCTCAAGGGTCCAATAAGTCCTACTAGGGTCATTTTTCTCATCTCTTCACATATCCCTACTCAAGGTTTATAAGGGAACCGAACTAGGTTCACCAAAATCACTAAGTAGATTTAAATATTACCCATCAAGGTCTGAGTATCACAAGGTTTATCATCATAATCAAGGCCTCGACCATCAGTGACTGAGGAATTGGGCCAATGAAAAAGGGATCATAGTGGCCCTTGTAACCTTTTTTAGTCCATAAGAATTTTTTTTAATAACAACAATTCATTTAATTAATCAAAAAATTTATTTAATTTAAAGGTTAATCACATGCGTGTGGCGAGACCACATACCACATGCCATATATATATATATATAAAGGAAAGAATTTAAAAAGGGGTATTTTCAAGGGAACCTACCTCAGTTAAAGAGTCATTATATTTGTATGTGAATCCTAAAAACCATTGTAAAACCTTTTCCAAGTCCATACGACCATCATCCATCAATATGAGTCTATAAGTCCATTTATAAAAATTAATTTAATTATAAAATAATATCACAAATAATTTTATAATTAATTTTACTATTTATTTAAATGTAATAATTTGTTAATTATTCTCCCCAAATCCCCTTTTTATACCTTAAAATAATCATTTAAGAAAAATGAGAAAAACTATTTAAAAAAACAATCTATAAAAACTACCCTTACATGGGGGTACCTACGTAAGGGTAATTCCTATTACCCTTGCACAACTCACCTAATGTAAGGGTAACCCATCACTTACCTTTATATATATACTTATTATTATTCTTCATAGAAAATTGTAAACCCCCTTTTCAAAATTTTCAAACCTCTTTTAATGAATCAAAACCACCAGAATCATAAAATAAAAACTCAATTCACACACAACAGCCCTCATCCATGCCTCAACGACTCAAATAATCATTTTTTTGAAAAATATGATATAAAAAGAGAAAAAATAATAATTGAATACCTGTCCTACCTCAAGGTGAATTGTTGAAGATTTGATCTTGGGATAGTAATCCACATCTATTTCATCTCAATTTGGACTTGATCATAATTTCCGGTGAAAACCCCTCTCCCCTCTCCCTCTTTTCTCTCTCATCTCAAAAAAGATTCTAGGGGAAGCATATTTTATCTTCACATGAAAATTAGGGAAGGGAAACAAGGGACATAAATATAATTAATTTCATTAATTTAATTTAATTTAATTTAAATACCCATTTAAAAGATTATCTCAAGACCCAGAACCTGATCAAAATTTATACCTCACCTAGGTAAAACCTCTCATCCCATACTCAACCAAAGAGTTTGAATTTCAACTAGAGGATCTATTTAGTACATATCAATGTTTCACTACATAGAATAATTAATATTTATTTAAAAATTATTAAAATACTCTAGGTTAGAATATCACTAAATTCCATCCCAAGGGTAAACACCCCATTTCCGGATAAAAAAAAGTTGAAAAAATTATTCACAGACTTCTGATGGTGGGAATTATCATTTTACCCCTCACTAGAACCTAAAAACCAAAAATGTCAAAAAAATTCTCATTTTCAAAACTTGGTAAATACACAGGTCTTTAGAATCTCCCCACTATAATACTTCTCATTCCTAAGAAGCCAAAGTGGTTATCTAGCTACACAAGTTGACCCATTCCATCCATCAATTCATACCCAAATCACTGAATTCTAATCTAGAATGACAATCAAGCTTTTACTAGGTGACTCCAAATATGAAGTTCACTATTCATCAAAGACCAAGTCACAGATCACCATTATTACTAAATCATCGAGACTGTGCTTACTTTCACCTATATATCTTGAGACACCACAATGTCTCCAATAAATTCATTTATAATCTTATGGTTCTCCCCTCCATAAGAGTTATATTATATAGGATTATTATGAACTATGGTTCTACCCACCATAGGGATTGCCTACTAAAACACATTTACTATGGTCCAAAGACATGCTTGGCATGGTTTCCATCTCACAGTATCCAATTTCAATAAAACACTAGTCGATCCTCCTCATGATGACTATTCCAAAAATGCTCGGTCACACTCATCGATGTGCTATCATAATCACCCAATCACGATGCCTTAACTCTTAAAGGAATCCCATGATTATCCTAGAACTCAATCTTAAGTCTAAACATGAGACTCAATGTATCTATAGGGTTGGATCCTCAACCAACCAAACTAGTCGTCGTGCTCTCACCCCAAGCACCAATACAACCACGATCCAACGCATGCTCAGATCATCTCAAAATCAACCTAAGACTGATTCCAATGTGTGAAATCCATCCAAAACTGCACCTAACCTTCAAATATGGTATTTTACATGAAACCAAATAAATCAAATTCACCCACTCACCAGCATCCTGATGCCACCTCGATCATCCAACAACCAGTCTCATCACACCCATGACCCATCCAACATGAGGGTAACCCATCCACAAAATATTTGATGTTCCTAACATGGGAGTTACCTTACCATCACTCCACCAAATGAATGCATTGATCTATGTTGTAATGATCTAAGATTTTGGACCCTTTAAATTAATATTATCTTTAATAACTTGTGTCAAACGCAACATTGGACTAACACAACACCCGAATAAAACAAATCACAACATATTAAAATTACATGATGATTATAATAATTAGTAGATAAAAATATAATAATCAATTAAAATAATTACATATTATTATTTTTCTTTGATTAATATTTTAAAAAGGATGACTTTAGAAGAAATATTTTAAAAAAGTATTATATTTTACCCTAATAAATTAAATTGATCACAATTAAAAGTTTATTATAATAGGTAGTTTTTATATTTATAAACTAATATGCCAAAATTCAGAAATTTACATGAAATAATATTAAAGATACTTGAAGTTTAAAAAGGTCATTTTTTTAATAAAAATAGTTTTCTTTATATATTGTGTTTTCATTTAAAAAAATAAATATATAAATTTTAAAATTTTAATTTATTAAAAATCAATTTATTTTTGAATCAATAATGTCAAAATTATCTAAGCTTTAATTTTTGGCATTTTTCTAAAATAATTGATTTTTAAGTGAATAGTAAAAAATAGACTTTTTTTATGAAAATTATAAATTTTATGACTTTATCAATATATGAACAAGAAATATAAGTTTATAAAACCTTTTAATTGATTAAATATTTATTTAAGAAATAAAACTATTTATCTTGAAATATTATTTTGAACTTAAAAAACCTATGTTCGACATTTTAGAACATAGGTAACATTTTATTCTAATTTAAAAACCATTTTAATTATTTTGTTTTAATTTAACATTTTAATGGTAATATTACGTTTTTTATTGATTTATAATCCAAAAAAATATTATTATTTTTTATTATAAATCAATTTATATCACAAAAGTCAATTTTAAGCCTAAAACCACACTTTTTTCTAAAAACAATTTTTATGCGTTATGTGCACTTATATTAAAATTAAATTTTATAAATTTTAGATATATTATTTGATAAAATTATTTTAATATTTTGGATAAAAATTTAAATATTATTTAATAAGGTCAATTTAATTTCTAGGCATAAAATTCTGATTTCTAGGATTAAAGTTAATTACCATGATAATGATAAAACTGACATTTTCAAAGAATTGTTTTATTTACATTGTGTAATATATATAATAAAATAAATTAATACCTTTGAAAAAATGAATATAATATAATTTTTAAACCCATATATAAATATATTAACACTCGTTTAATTTTTAATAAATACTAAATAAGATTGAGAATGCTTAATGTTAGAAACAACATTTTTCTATAGAACAATATTTCTATATATTAAATGTTTAATTTAAAATTTATTTTTATATTATATATAAATTTAATTGGATTAAATATAGGTTAAATTTAGGGTTTTCACACCAAAATTTGGTTGAATGGTTTTTTATTAAAACATATGTTAGTTAAAAACTAGTTACCTTAGTAAGAATGAAAATTGTAAATTGTAAAAAGATAATGTTAAATGACTTAAAAAAATGTTTAAAACACATGTTTAAATAATATTTAGGGGATTTTTAGACCTTATACCACCAAAAAAATACATTATTTCTCACTTTTAAATCCTTGAAACCTTGAATAGTTTCATTCCATTATTGAAAAATAATGGGTGTTCACAAAAGTTTCTTTTTTTCACTTATAAAAGGGAATTAATTACACCCTATAAAGGTTAAACATACCCTTTTATTTTTTTAAAAAATTACCAATTCTAATATAATAGAAGTTAATTTCAATAAACAAAGCTCCTGGCCATCATAAATTATACTAATCCATTCATTTCTAAGGATACTTTTAATAAAAAGTTCAAGGTCCAAAAGTGAGTATTACTTATTCTGTATCCTTTTATTATTAGTATTTGTCTTCCAAAACTAACATAAATATAATAATATAATGACCTAAGTATAATTATTTTACTTAAGTGTTATTATATTAATGGAATAAATATTATTTATTCCTTTCCATCCACTTATAAAAACAAAACAACATCGATTGTGTGTTTGTGTGGACTGTCACCTCCACGAAGCAACGTCTTCTATTTTTCACCACTAACTCTCTTCATTGTTTATAAGGATGTAATTGAATAATAAATTTTAAATATATAATATAATTATTATTATTAAGATTAAAATTATAACCATCTTATTTTCATCTCATTCATTGGGAAATCAAAATGTAAATGGTGTGTTGTATAGACCATTGCCACTGCAAAGTAACACATCTTATTTTTCTTTCTTATTTATTAAACTATCTTAAAATAGGATTAAAAAACTTTAAAATATCTAAATAATATAATTTTTATTTTTTATTAGTGATATTATTAAAAAATAAACAACTTTCATAACCATAATCATCCATTAATTACGATATGTTCATGTTTGGGTAGGTCTAATGTAAAGACCCAAAATTTTATCAATGGAAATTTCCTTATTATAATTATTATATATATTATAAATCACATAAAATCACATAATTTACACAATATAAACTTTATAAATGAATAATTAATGGAATAAGTGGTACTTCTAGAAGTTAATGAACCCATACCAATGGAATAGTAATCTGACCTTTGGACTAGTAATGTGACTATTTGGAATAGTAATATGGAAAATAGAATAATAACCTCACATATCAAATTATAAATAAAATTTAGTTATCTTATTAATTAAAAATTATATATTTATTTCATGGTATAAGTAAATAAATTTTTTAGAAATGATAAATTAAGTGTTGGTATTTTTGTAAGTTATAAATATTTAATTAAAATTTTATAATTAATATAACGATTTAAAAGAAAATTTATTTTCATAAAATTTATTCATAAATTATTATTTTTTTCTTATGATTATAATATAATTTTATGATACCTTAAGTAAATTTTCAAAGTACCATAAAATCAGTTATAATTTTAAAATCGGTATTTTTCTAATAAATGATGATTTTAATTAAAAATTAAATTTATCATATTTAGAAAATTATTTTCATAAAATGGAGTTCATTTTTTAATTCTAAAAGTCAAAAAATGGTTAGGTTAAATTTTTGGGATTTTTCTAAAATAGATGACTTTTTTTTAATAGTAAAATACGGCAATTTACGGTATATATACATTATAAGTTAAATACACTATTCCTTGATTCATTACTGATGTAATCCCCAAAATCTAGAAATATTCTTAATTATTTTAATATATTTATTAATAAGGTTCAAATTATTCATAGTCTTGAGCCAAAATAATAAAATAATGAATAAAATAATAAAAAAACACCCATCTCCTCCACTATAAATACCACCCCTCACCAACTTTTCTACTCACACCTACAAAGCCACAAATCATGTCCAATTTCTAACCAATAATATTACCAAGACTCTTACCCATATTCCTAGGGATTTTTTCTCAACAAAATACCAAAACCAATCTCCCTAAGGAGGTTCACAAGGAGAAGAATTCAAGAGGTAAAATCCTCTTTTCTTTTAATTTCTTTTTATTTTATTTTATTTTATTTTTCTCTCCTCATATATCCTTATACAAGTGTCATGATAACTACAATATCTTATATATACTATAATTTTATTATTTTAATGGAATAATCTATTATAAAACCTCTTATACTCTCACTTTTATTCTAAAAATGGAAATATCATCCGTGAGGTGTTGTTTTATTGCCTTCAAGGATGAAAAGTTTTCATTTTTCTTTATCGTCTTCAAGACTGGTCTTAAAACTATTATAATGTTATAAAAAATTTTAAAATTTATTTTATAACCATTTTATTTTCTGGAACTAACTTATATACATAATATTAAATAATAAAACAAAATGAGTTTATTATGATCAAAAACCGCCAAATTAATCAAAACGATTATCATTAACATTTTATCTAATAAATCATCCTCATATCTGAAAAAAATATAATATAAAAGACCAATTAAACTTTTTAAAGTTCATTAATAACATATAATATAAATTCTGGATAATTATCCTCATTTTATATGATCTTTCATACATGTATACAAGTGAACCAATCATGAAAACCAAGAAAACTAACACTCTCAAACAATGAAATTGAACACTATAACTCATCAAAATAGCCATAAACAAAATTAATAAAATTATAATGATTCAAATACATATAGAATAGGTTCTGGATTTATTAATTAATGAATCTAATTTGATTATCCAAGATATTAAAGTTAAGAAAGCATTCAAACTTAAGGTAAGGAGATTCTCAAACCTAATTTCCTTTCTTTGGGTTATTCCTCTTTCATTCCAAATTTCAGTATGTATATTATTTTAATATTCCTCAAATATAATTTCATTATCCTTACCATTCCATTTATATGATATACATGTTTCTAATGTTATTTTATAACAAATTCAAAGATTTTTCCAAAATAACTCTTCTTTCAAAAAACACATGTTTTACTTCTCTTGAGATTGTTTCTTATTCACTCAAGATTAATGATTCTTATACCAAATATGTTATTAGTTTTTATTTTGGGAACAAAAAGAATTATTCATGAATTTATGATTTATTAAATTCTCATGAAACCCATTTCCTTTCCATGGGTTACTTTATGTTTAATATTTATGTTAGGGCCAATATGGGCCTATATACCCTGAGAGGGGGGGTGAATCAGGGTATGGATATTCTTTTTCAATGTTCTTCCTGCCCCACTGGATCTTGACCTCTTTGTTACAAGGGTCACTTTGTTTGCACTTGTGTGGTTACTGTGATCACTTGTCTCCTTTACCTGATGATGATGCTTTGAATGCAATGCAGGAATGTAAGTAGGCAGACACCGAGATTTTTACTTGGTTCACCGCTAAGGGCTACGTCCAAGGAGCATACGCCGACAAGTTGCCGGTTCGTACCAAATTCCACTAACTTCACTAGCTGTGGATTACAATGTTCGGGCTAGATCACTTCTATGCCCAGGCTCACTGCCTTTACAAGGTTTAGGGTCAGCTCACTGCTTTCCCAAGGGTCACTCCCTATTTCTCTCTCTCTGGCTCACTGCCGGTGGAGAGGATCACCATCTTCCTCTTCCTAAGCTCACTGCTCTTGGAAGGAATCCACTCACAGTTTATAGACCTGTAGGTCTCTTCATTTTCATGAATGAATGCATCTTCTTCTGTATGTAGATGCTCTTTTGAAGTCCAACTTTCACCCGCAGATGAATCTCACTTTGCACCGGATGTACCGGGCAACCTCAGTTTTTACGCGCAACCCTTACGGTGTCTTGCGCGCAATTTCTATGGTTTGCGCGAAATTCCTTTTTCGCGCAACCTCCAAATTTTACGCGTAGCCTGGAAACTGCCCTGCGCGCAATTCACTGCCTTTGCGCGAAATCCACTTTTCGCGCAACCTTCCTTTTACGCGCCAACACAAACTTTCTGCGCAATTGCTGACTTTACGCGCAAACGATTAAGTTTACGCGCAACACCCTTTATAACTTCAATTTCGCGCACCAGAGCTCGGGTAGTTTCTATGTCTTGAACTCTGCTGAATGGAGGAGGGTCACTTCATATTTATAGGCAAAATCGACCCCGCGCGAAAAACCTTCCTTGAGCGCGTAATCCGTTTTGATCGCGAAATACAAACCTTCCGCGCACAACCATTTTCCGCGCACTGCTCCATAATTTCGCGCACCTCATGCCTTTGCCATTTTACGAGCTTCGGACCTCGTAACACCTCTTGTGCGAAATACTTCATCCGCTATTTCGCGCGCCACTTCAATTTTCCACGCACGCCTCCAAAATTTCGCGCGCCTCATGCCTTTACCGATTTTCAAGCTTTCGGCCTTGAAACATCTTTTGCGCGAAATACAATTTCGCGCAACCCGCTGTTTTGCGCGCCACACTTCAAGATTTCGCGCAACCCGCTAGTTTTGCGCGCCACGCTTAATTTTTCCATGCACCTCTTTCATTTCTCTCTCCTCAACCTTTGCCAAGAACATATCACTCCATTTTCCATTGGCGATTTTCAGGCCCATAAATTTGGAAAACACTGGAAAACGGCGCCACCTTGTACTGCTCTTTTGTACCGCCTCCAGATCGTCCTTTCCATTGTCATAGTTCTTTGTCAACATGGAATGTCAACAACTTCTCGGGAACTCGAAAATTCCCCATGGAAACCTGCTTTGTCAACAAACACAATCAACCCAAAATACTGCAATGTTACCTTGAGGGATTTTTGCCCAACAATTTATATATATTCTATGTGACATGCATGATTATGTAAATGGTATGATATGACAGGTGTGCTCGAAATTATATTTCACTATAATGCATTGGGTAATGTGATGTATCTCATGAGATAATGTGAAAAATTAATAAACATGATACTATCTTTGTTAAAAAATATGATGTTATTATTATTCACACATGTTATGCATGAACATGATGCTAGATTTGTTCACAATTATGTGTGGTAGTTGAACACTGAGACATGATGTTTAATTTTTATGCATGGACACATTCCGTGATTTTATCTAATGCTTCCTCTAATGATTATGATGATGATCCAATGCTTATGTTATTATGATGATGATTATGCTCACCCATGTTATATTGATTCATGTTCTTATCTATCCTCTTACTGGGCTTTTAGTTCACCCCTTTCTTTGATGTATATCCTTATGTGTTTACTTGTACTAAGGAGAACACAAGTGCTAATAAGAATCTAGATAAGAAGGAATTAAATAATTTTTATGCTTTATTTTGTAAATGTTATCTTTGATCCTAATTTTCTGAAGACACTAAACCTTTGGATCTAGGTTTATTAACACTATTATATTGTTTATCATTAAAATTATGTAATAATAATGTAAGAAAAGTAGGGTCTCTATTGTTGGTATCATAGCACTATTTAGTTAATTTTATAATTAGGACTAGAGAACATTAGTTAAAACCCTTAGTATGAGATCATGTACAAGTAAGCACCCAAGAAGATTTGTTTTAGAAAAATGATAAACATAAGGATCCCATAAGATACACCTTTAGAGTTAATCTAACAAAGGAATACATTATTTATTCATGAATTATTGAATTATGTTTTGTTCAAACCTTTTTTATTTTAAAAAATGGTGAGAACCATGAGAAATCAAGATAACAACCCATGTGGGGGACAATAAAGTGAATGCCTGAATGACATACCTAATGCATTGGGAGGTGGAGTTCAGAATTTCATAGTGATACTTACCCAACTACCTCTGGCTGTGAAAAATAACCTGAATAATGTGGAACATCAACCTTCACCGAAGAGGGAGAAACTGGCTATCAAATATTTTATGTGGCAGTGACCACCAATTTTTAGTGCATCTTATGATCCACTAGTCTCATAATAGTGTATTAACTCAATGGAGAAGATCTTTTCTATGCTTCACTATTCTGATATGGAGAAGGTGACTCTGTCTATTTATTATTTAGATAGGGAGGTCGATCAATGGTGGGTGTTGATTAAGAACACCAAGACAAAGGATGGAATTGAAGAGATGGAGTGTGAAGTCTTTAATAAAATATTTCTTAAAAAATATTTCCCTAAAACTCTTCATATAAATATGGAGAGATAATTTGTAGAGATAAATCAAAAGGAAGGTGAATCTATCACAGCTTATGAAGAAAATTTCACAAGGCTTTCAAGGTATTCCTTGGGGTTTGTTATCAATAATTATAGAAAAATAGATAGATTCTTTAGTGGTTTAAAACCACAACATCGAAAGGCTCTAGAAATTTGAGACTTTGGGAGTTATTAAGAAGTTGTTCAATGTGATATCAAAGTGGATATAGAGTTTGGAGAATGGTCCCATGGATATGGAGATAAGAAATGAAAGTTGGAGTTTCAAGATGGAGGATCAAATGAAAAAGGTGGAAAGAAAACTCAACCACTCACTTGTCAAAAATGTGGGAATAAATATCATGGGAATTTCCTGAAAGGGATAGGAAAATGCTTCAAGTATGGGAGAGAAGGCCACCAAGATCATGAATGTCGAAGAGACATGAGGAAGCAGGACAATGTGGTGGAGGAAAGAAGAGAACCACCCATGGTTCAATGATCCAACTCTAGGGATCAATGGAACTATGCAAGCTAATGCATTAAACCCTGAGTCCTTTAGGGTAATCAGCATTAGCATCCACCAAAGACAAATGAGTAAGGTAAATTCTATACCATCACTAAAATTTAGGTGGATCCTGATAATGATGTGGAGATGGGTACACCGGTTATTCATTCAATAATATAAAACATACTATTTGATCTCAGTTTTATTTATTATTTCATGTTCTGCAAGTTTAGTAGAACAATTCAAACACCACCTCAAAATATGGACGTTGAGTTATCTTTGAGAACAAAAAATGGGGTAATTATTGCATTTAAAGTATATAACTCCTCCCCAGTTAATGTTTGTGAACTGAACCCCCCGAAAAATATTGTCTTACTTACTTTGGTTGAGTTTGATGCTATATTGGGCATATATTGACTATCTTTATACAAATCCAACATCAAATTTCAATAAAGGGAGATTACTCTTCATATCCTGAGGCATCCTACAACTCTATAAAATTGTAAGGAGAATGATGAATATTTTTCAGAATCACCATCTCAAGTGTGTATATTATTTCCTTACAATAAATAATATCTAGATTAAATGATTGAGACAAAGGAGAGATTCATGATCAAAGACATTCCCATTGTGAGAGACTACACTAATGTGTTCCCTATGGAATTACCTGGACATCCTCTTGACAGAGGGGTTGAGTTATCAATTGAACTTATTCCTGGATTTCTGACTATATCAAAGACACCTTATATAATGACCACCATTGAATTAGAATAACTAAAGAAGAAGTTATAATAGAACCTAGACAAGGTTTTGATATGCCTGAGTGCTTCACCATGGGGTGCAACAGTCCTCTTTGTCAAGAAGAATGATGAATCAATGTGCCTTTTCATTGATTATCATGAGCTCAATAAAATCACGATAAATAAAACGTATCCCCTTCAATGGATATATGACTTGTTAGATCTACTACATGGGGCCAAGTATTTCTGTAAGGTGGAACTTTGGTTGAGATATCACCAATTAAAGGTGTGGAAGGAAGATATTCCTTAGACTTCCTTTTAAATGAGGTATGGAAACTATGAGTTCATAGTGATGCATTTTTGACTCACTAATTCTCTATAAATATTCATGGACTTAATTAATAGATTCTTTAGAGATTACATCAACAAATTTGTGGTAGTCCTTATTGATGATATTTTGATATACTCCAAGAGTGAAGAGGGACACGAGGAGCATTTGAATACTATGATAAAGACTTTGAGAAGGGAGAAAATTTATGAAAAGTATAGTAAATGTGAGTTATGGATGGATGAAGTATCATTCTTGGGTCATGTTATCACTAGAAAAGGAATATTTTTAGGCCCTTACAAGATAAAGGAAATCAAAGAGTGGCTCATGCCAACATCTGTAATGGAGATCCATAGTTTCCTTGGTCTAGCTGGGTATTATCGGAAAATTGTGAACAACTTCTCATAATTGTAAAACCCACTAACTAAGATGAATCAGAAGGGAGAAAAGTTTTTCTGGACCAATGAATGTAAATAATACTTAAAAGAGTAAAAAAGGCTTATCACCACACTAGTACTCACACTTTCGACAAGTGGAACTCTTTGTGGTATACAAAGATGCTTCAAAGAAGGGTTTAGACTGTGTATTGATGAAAAATGATAAAGTGATAGCCTATGCCTCAAGATAGTTGAAAATTCATGAGAAAAACTACCCCACAAATGATTTGGAGTTAGAGACTATGATCTTTATGATAAAAATCTTACAACATTATCTCTATGGGGGAGAAGTGTGAAATATATATTGATCATAAGATCCTAAAATATATATTCACATAAAAGGATATTAATATGTTCTAGTGAAGATTGTTAGATCTAATTAAGGATTGTGACTTCTAAATCCACCACCATCCTCATAAATAAAATAAGGTGTTGGATGCTCTAAGTTGAAAGGGTCTTGCATCTTTATCAATGATGAGAATTGAGAAGGATCCAATATTCTTATATTTTCAAAGGATTTACATGGGAATCATTAAGGAAGTAACATCATCAATCCTTTATCAAATAATTTCTCAACCATCCCTTATAGAGAAAATAATGGTTTCTCAAAGAAATTATGTGGAAATTCAGAAAAAGGTGGAAGTTGTGAGAAATGGGAAATCCTCAGAGTTAAAAAATGATGAAGAAGGAGTTATAAGATTTGGGTCATGACTATGTGTACCATCCAATATAGAGATAAAGATGGAGATTCTTAATGACACACATAGATCAACCTTATATATTCACCCAATGAGAAAAAAAGATGTATTGAGATCTCTAAGAGAAATATTTGTAGGACAATATGAAAAAATATTGATGAATATAAATCAAAGTTCTTGGTATGTTAGTAAGTGAAGGATGAAAGGTAAAAGTCTAAGGGGATGATGCAACCATTACCCATACCAACATGGAAATGGGAAAATATCACAATGGAATTTATCATCGAACATCCGAATATATCCAGAGGAAACAATGATATATGGGTTGTTGTGGATCATCTCACAAATACATCTTACTTTATCATAATTCGAGAGGACTTCTCACTAGATCACCTTGCACAGATATATATCAGAGAAGTGGAAAGGCTTCATGGAGTACCACTATCAATTATATCTGATCAAGATCTAAGATTCACCTCAAAGTTATAGAAAAGTCTCCAAAATTCTCTAAACACTGATATAAAATTTAGTATGGATTATCATCCTCAAACTGATGGCCAATATGAGCAGACTATTCAGGCATTGAAAGACATATTGAAAGAATGTTCTATGTATTTTAAAGGAGGATGGTACCAACATCTACCTATGGTTGAGTTCTCATAAAATAATATTTTCAACTTGAGCATCCAAATGGATCCAAATGAATCCTTTTATGGGAAAATATTTAGAACACTGACATGCTGGGATGAAGTTGGTGAACATAAGCTACTAGGACCTAAAATGGTTGAAGAAATGGTGGAAAAGGTGAAAAGCATTCAGTAGCACATCAAGGCAGCCCAAAGTCAACAAAATATTTATGTATATAATCATCAATGAGACCTAGATTTTGAGGTTGTATACATGTTATTTCTCCACATATCTCCATGGAAGAGGATCATGATATTTGGGAAGAAGAGAAAGCTAAGTCCCAGGTACATTGGCCCCTTTGAAATTCTTGACCGTGTCGGAGTTGTGGCCCATTGACTTGAACTTCCACCTACCATGTATTAAGTACACAATGCATTCTACATATCTATCTTAAATAAGTACATACAAAATCCCTCACATGTATTGAATCTATAGGTGATACATTTTGAAAATAATCTCTCGTATGAGGTGGATCTAATAAATATTTTTGGATCATAGAGACAAAGTTCTACACAACAAGACTACTCATCTGGTCAATGTACTATGAAGAAACCATAAGTATGAATAGATAACATGGGAAATAGAGGAAGTGATGAGGGATAAGTACCTGCATCAGTTTTCAACTTATAATGTAAAAAAAAATTTGAGGGTGAAATTTCATAAGGGGGAAGAATGTAACGACCCAAAATTTTATCAATAGAAATTCCCTCATTATAATTATTCCATATATTATAAATCACATATAGTACACAATATAATCATTATAAATGAAGAATTAATGGAATAAGAGGTATTTCTAGAAGTTAAGGAAACTATACCAATGGAATAGTAACTTGACCTTTGGAAAAGTAATGTGACCATTAGGAATAGTAATCCTATCAATAGAATAGTAATCTCACCTATGAAAGTATAAATAAAATTTTGGAATCTTATGAATGAAAAAAATTGTATATTTATTTCATGGTTATGTAAATAAATATTTTAGAAATGATAAATTAAGTGTTGGTATTTTTGCAAGTTACAAATATTTAATTAAAAATTTATAATTAATATAATTATTTAAAATAAAATGTATTTTCATAAAATGTATTAATTAATTAGTATTTTTTTTCATATTATTATAATATAATTTTATTATACCTCAAGTAATTTTTTAAAGTTTCATAAAATCAGTTATAATTTTAAAATCAGTATTTTTATAATAAATGATGATTTTAATTAAAAATTAAAATTTTCATATTTAAAAAATTATTTTCATAAAATGGAGTTCATTTTTAAATTTCACATGTCGAAAAATGGTTAGGGTGAATTTTTTGGATTTTTCTAAAATAGTTGAATTTTTTTGTGAATAGTAAAATACAATAATTTATGATATATATACATTATAAGTTAAATACACTATTAATTGAGTCATTGGTGATGTAATCACCATAATCTAGAAATCTAATTAATTATTTTAATATATTTAGTAATAAGTTTCAAACTATTCATTGTCTTGAGCCAAAATGATAAACTTATGAATGAAATAATCAAAAAATACCCCTCTCCTCCACTATAAATACCACCCCTCCCCACCTTTTTTCCTCACACCTCCAAAGTCTTGAATATTGTAAAATATTTACCCAAACCTATTACCAATCCTATTTCCCATGTCTAGTATCCTTTGGTATCAACAAAAGACCAAAATAAATCTACCTAAGGAGGTTCTTAAGGAGAAATATTCAAGAGGTAAAATCATATTTCTTTTTTTTAATTTCTTTTCATTTTCTTTTATTTTCTTTTTATCTCCTAATATCCCCTTATAAAGGTGAAATTTTAACTAAAATATATTATATATACTTTCATTTTATTATGTTAATAAAATAATCTATCATCAAACCTCTTCACCTCTCTCTTTTATTCTAAAAATGGAAACGTTTTCCGTGAGGTGTTGTTTTATCACCTTCAAGGATGAAAAGTTTTCATTTTTCTTTAACACCATAAAGGATGGTCTTATAAATATTATAATGTTTTAATTTTTTTTTAAAATTAATTTTATAACCTTTTTATGTTCTGTAACTAACTTATATACATAATATTAAATAATAAAACAAAATGAGTTTGTTGTGATCGAAAACCACCAAATTAATCTAAATGATTATCATTAGCATTTTATCTAATGAATCATCCTATTATATGAAAAAATAATAATATATAAGGATAATTAAACTTTTATAAGCTAATTAATAATATATAATATCAATTCTCGATAATTATCCCCATTTTACATGATCTTCTATACATGCATACAAGTGTACCGATCTTGAAAACCAAGAAAAAGAACACCCCAAAACGATGAAATTGGACACTATAACTCATCAAAATGGCCATAAAATAACTTAATAAAACTATAATGAATAAAATAAATGTATAATAGGTTATTTATTTATTTATTAATTAATCTAATTTTATTATCTTGGTAATTAAAGTGAAGAAAGGATATGGACTTAAGGTAAGGGGATTCTCGAACCTAATTTCCTTTATATGGTTTATTCCTCTTTCGTGCCAAATTTCAATATGTATATTATTTTAATATTACTAAAATATAATTTCATTATCCTTAACTTTTCATTTCTAGGATATATATTCTTTCAATATAATTTTATGACAAATTCAAATATTTTTCCAAAAGAGTTATTCATTCTAAAAATACATGTTTTAATTCTCTTGAGGTTATTTCTTCTTCACTCAAGATTGATGATTCTTATACAAAGTATGTTATTACCTTTTTATTTTGGAAAAAAATGATTATTCATGAATATATGATTTGAGAAATTCTCATGAAACCCATTTCTTTTCCCTAGGTTATTTTATATCTAAGATTGATATTCGTTCTATGTGGAATGTATGATTATGTAAATGTTATGATGTGATGGGTGAAACTGAAATTATATAGCACTACAATGCATTGGGTAATGTGATGTATCTTATGATATAATTTAAAAAATGAATGAATATGATGCTATATTTTTCACAAATATTATTTTATTATTATGCACATATGTTATGCATGAACATGATGTTATATTTGTTCTCAACTATGCATGGTAGTTGGCCACTAAGACATGATGTTTCATTTTTATGCATCGACACATTCCATGATTTTATATAATGATTCCTATCATGATTATGATGATGATACCTTTATTATTTTATGATTATGATGAATATTCTCACCCATGTTATATTGATTCATGTTCTTATTTATCCTCTTACTAGGATTTTAACTCACCCCTTTCTTTGATGTATATCCTCAGGTGATTACTTGTACAAAGGAGAACGAAGGGCCACTAAGAATATAGAGAAAAAGGAATTAAATAATGTTTATGTTTTATTATGTAAATGTTATGTTTGTTACTAATTATTCCAAAACACTAAACCTTTGGATCCTAGTTTTGTAACACTATTATATTTTACATCTTCAAAATGATTTAATAGTAATATAAGAAAATTAGGGTTTCTATTTCTAACCACCTACTTGAACAATGCTATAAAATTATATCAAGGATGAATATGAGAACATAGATAATGATATTATTATAATTTAATTATCAAATAATTATTGTTTTATAGTTATGAAAATTTCATGTTAATTATTTAACTTTTTACTAAAATATCATCTCTAATTACTAAAGTTACCTAAATAAGTTGACATCGACTCAATTTTCATGAAAAATAACTAAAAAATTTATGGAACAAGATTAGGGATTTATAAATAAATATAAGTTTTATATTATATTACCTTTAATGATATATTAATTATTAACTTGGTATCAAATAATGGGTATCTAAATCGACATCATAAAGTATGCATAAAACAATTAAATTTACTAACACCTGATGGTAAAAATAATCTAGAACTAACTAATATATTCATTATAAATGATCATAAATGAATTATATAAAAATAAATCTATATGAGTATGGTTATAAAAATTAATATTAAAATATTTATGTTTTTAACAAGAGTTTAGAGCATATTCAACTTCATTATAATGTTTTCACGATGAAACAAAACTTGATACATAACCCAATGATCTTATGTAATTTAATTAAGAATAGAAAAAAATTGAAATTTTACCTCATTAATTTTTTTTAGAATGCATGTACCTATTATTGTTGGAGATATTTTCTTAAATAAACTGAATATTAATCCCTCTAGATCATCCAAACATTATTTAAGAGCCTTTTGGTACATATATATTTGGTCTTCGAGTGCAATAACAGACAATCAAAGACACTTTTAATGTCCTTGTGATCATTGGAGAACTATTCCTTTGATCTAGAATGAAGAACTTGTATTAGGGTACTTAGATATCATATTTTACAATATATATTTTTTTAGAGGAGAAAGATTCTCCCAAACTTATAGTAATAAATATCCTATAGAATTTGGGCTTCTCATGACTTATATAGGTAGGTTTAAAGTCATGAAAATCACATTTATCTCCTGGATAAATTAAACCTTAAAAATAAGCCTTAAATGACACTAAATGTATTAATAAAAATTTCATAAGTTTCATTTATATTTTATCACATATTTGTAACATCAAATATATGTTACGTGACAAAATCCAAGCCATTAAATCAACTCGATTCTCCCATTAAATACTTAATAAACCTTGAATAATAATTTTTTTCCAAAAAATATTTATTTTGTATTCACTTAATTACTTGTGAATACAATGAGTAAATAAATTCAAAACTTATTATTATAAACTAAAATAAAATAAAATTTATTTATTTCTCAGATATTGATCAAACTCAAACATCACCTGAACCCCATGGTGGGTCCCACTATGTCCTAAACTTCTATTTACTTAGAATAGGACAGATTATTGAATACGCTTGGCATGAAACCCTATAGGTCCTTATCTTGATTTAAGTTAGTACTAATAAGAGACTAAGAGAAAATTATAAAAACCAATCAAGATCCCTAAATAGATAAGGTTGAGTCATAAAAACAATAACCTCTCATAAAAACACACATTGTGTAATTTATTATTTTTGAGAAATAATACCTCATAAAGAATGATGCAAAACTTATGTCATCATCCTTAACTACTTTATTTATTATATATATGACCTTACTAGATATAGTTTCTCTCTTTTACCATGACAATATATTTAGTAAAGGTTCTTCCATCCTGGTTAACTAGGCCCAAGATATCTCTTCCTCTACTCAGAAATGAAAAATCCTAGCTCGATCATTCAACCAATGTCATACCATCAATGGAACACCCAACACAAGCTACTTCACCACAACATAAATGTTGTGGTTTTTGTCTTTCATAAAATTATGTGATCAAATGGTACACATCAATAATGATATCAAGTAAATAGACCAATACACAAGTTTGTATATAGGAATAACCAATGTCACTTGTAACATGTGGTATTCCTATTGGGAGGTTAGTCCTTATGATCTCATCTACTCGATGTCACCTAATGAAAACTTCATGTGAAGAAGTCTCAATGCTTATGAGCCCCCAAATCATGATAGTCATACATTATATTTTTCATATTATCATAATGTTTCTAGTCTATAGAACATATATTTAATATTATTATCAAAGTATCTCAAAGTTCTCATTATAGTTGGGAATTGTTATAACCTTTTTATATGAAATGTAATATAAGGACATTATCATATATACAGTACATGAAGAAGTAATGTTACTATCATGGAAAGAGAAAACACACACACACACACACACACATCAAAATGTATACATGTAATGGTAATTAAAGTATATACATTATTTGGGTCTAGGTAACCCACTCACAACACTCCCACTTATACTAGAGCCAACTACTATGAACTATCAACTTGCTAGATATCATATGAGAATTATGATTCTGCTGATATATAGATTTAGTTAGGGGTATTCCATGTTATCCTTTGTGGATACTCTTGTAACTGTGACTTCTTCTCTTTGAGTAAAATCCCTCAAGATATGAAACTTCCGTAGTATATACATTATCCTATAGTGTCTCCTAGGATCCTTGGAAAGTACCACTGTTACAGTATTATCACAATATATAGTAAAAGGTTCTACACTACTAAGTACAATGCTAATACATGATATATATATATATATATATATATATATCCATACTACTTACTTAATTGCATATTAGGTTGTTATATACTCAAATTATGCTGTAGAATTAGTAACCACATTTTGTTTCAAGATTCTCCATCTCATTTCACCACCATTTAGGAAAAATACATTTCCTAATTATAATTTCATACCATAATGGTCTATCTAGAAGATAGAATCAATTTATCCCCTCACTATTAGCTCTTTATATTCTCCATACACCAAGAACATGTCCTTTTTACATCCCAAGTACTTTAGGATATTTTTTATAGCTGCCCAATGCATATTTATTGGATCAGTTTGATATATGTCCATAATGCTTAAATCAAAGTCACAACAAAACCTAATACATAGCATGGAATACATGATAGATCTCATCACCAAAGAATAATGATTTTACTCATCCTCACAATCCCCTTCTATTTTTGTGTATATATTTTCTTAGATAGATTAATTCCAGGTGACATATGTAATAATACTTTCTATAATTATTTCATATTGTACCTTTTAAGTACCTTGTCAATATATTTAGTTTGATTATCCCAAGTATCTTTTTAGATATATCTCGATAGATATTGATCCATTGAATATATACTCTTTCACCTATGTCTTTTATGGATAATAATTCATTTAACTAAGTCTTTATGGTATGTTATAATTTCACTTCATTTATCATAATTAATATGTCATCAGCATATAATACTAGAAAAATGATGGCATTCCACTGACCTTTTTATAGACACATAGATAAATTTTATTCCTGAAAAAACCAAATTCTATTATAACCTCATAAAAATTAACATTCAATGATCGTGATGTTTTCTCCAATCTATAAATGGATCTATACTTATTGAATACTTTATCATCACTCTTTGGCATGATAAAACCTTCGGGTTGTGTCATAGAGACATACTCAACCAACTTCCCATTTAGAAAAGAAATTTTGACATCCATTTTCTAAATCTCACAATCATGGAAGGTTGGTATTGAAAATAATATTCTTATGGATTTTAGAATCACGATTAGTGTGGAGGTTTTTCATATTCAATGACTTAAAATTTCTAGAAACCCTTAACAACAAGTCATACTTTATAAGTACTTACTTGTCCGTTTATGTCCAAATTTTTATTGAATACTCATTTTTATCCAATAGGTTTTACACCAGCTATAGGGTATACCAAAATACAAATTTAATTTTGATACATGTAATCCATTTAATTATACATTGATTATTTCCATTTAGAAATATACTTGCCATATATTTCTTCCTTATAGGTTAGAGGTTCATCATTCTCAAGGAATAATGTGTCACCTAACTCATTGATAAGAAAATCATATATCTTTAGTTCTACAAAATCTATTGAAAAACTATGTTGTACTTGTTTCTTGGTAACATCTCCATCTCCCATTATCTCTTATGGATATAGTTCTCATATTAACTCTTGTTCATATAAACCATCAACTTCAATGAATTTAATCTTTCTCCCACTATTTCCATTGGAAATCTATTCCCTTTCTTAAAATATGGAATGTATTTCCATTATTACACTTCTATCTAAATGTTTACATAGATAATATCCTTTAGTTTCTTTAGGATAACCTATAAATATGCACATTATGCTAGTTTTTCATTAGGTATGGTCTTGAGAAATTCCTCTACGCACTTTTTGTAGGGCGGTATAAAGGCTAATTTATTTTTCCTAATATAGTACAGAGGCTGATTTGGGTCATCTCATTTGAGGAGTGTCATAGTCAATAAAACATTAATTATAATCCACCTAATATAATTGTTTTTTTTATGTTTTTTTTATTTTATGGAAGTAATGAATTTTTGGGTTTTAGGTTTTGGAAAAATAATACAATGCATAATTAAAACCTAAATGTAGATGCAAAATAGAATGAAATTAGGGAAGAAAGGAAGTTATCCCAAGATAATTTTCTAGGGATCACCTTTATTGTCCTATTTCAAATATTCTTAGTGAACAGACTCCACCATATGTGTTCAAACCTTAATCTACCTCAGTTTTGAATGAAAAGTTCACTTAATAATTACTTATGACACTCCATATCTATCTCCTTAATTAAGGGATATAGGTTGTATAATAAGAGGTTAAAACTTAAATAACCATAATGAGGATTAATCCCACTATAAATCATCCTCATATTAACCCAAAATTGAAATAAAACATGTCATTGGGTTTAAGCACCAGATTACTCCCCTGGGATATTCCTAGGGTTATTTACTCATTATCATGAGTGCACGAGTTCACAGTGATGAAATTGGGAAGAGATAAATATTTTGTATTTGAAGAAGAAAAAACAATTGTATTAAAATTGTAATATGAAATTATATGGGAAATAAAATAAAATAACATAAAAAATAAAGTAAAAAACCTAAAGCAATGGTATATCTATAGCGCAACACAGTGGTAGATCCTTAGGAACCGATCCCTTCTCCTCTGACCTAGACCTATATTTATATAGATTCCAAGCGCTAAATATGTCATAAATAACATCATAAATGGGTCTTTATGGGCTTGGATCATCAAAAAAATTTCCGCCATTATTCTTGTCAAATATTTTGTTTTTGGTCCCATCAACCCTTTTCATGATGTGAATACTGTTCATGATGTGTAATGTGCGGGGTTGTGAATATTCTCACTACTTGCCTTCATGTCTTATATTCCTTCAATTTTCATGTTGTGAATGACTTTTATGATGCGTAATGTTGTTTTATAGCTAGTTTCTCTCTGATTTAGCCCAATTATTTAGTTTTAACCTTTGAACTTGGTGCTTAACGTACCATATGTTGAATTCATCTGTTATGGATTTCATCTTCAATGTTTTGGTGTCACACCATGACATAAATCCTGCTTAATTCATCCTTGTTGTTCATTTTCCAAAATTGTGTGGTTTCCTTCCATAAATCACAAAAAAATTAAATATCTATAAGAATAATCATTTATAGTATACAAATATTGTGTTTTATAATAAAATAAGCATTCAAACTATGACCTTATCAACCTCGCATACCCATGAATGTATATGTGATAGAGTAGGTTTATTTTTATACCATAAATTGTATTATATCCCTTATTCCACTTTAGTTAGTACACCGTTTAGTGTATAAACCACTATTTGTGGTGTATATCCCTAAAATTATAGTGGTAGAGTTTTACGACTCATCATTGTTTTAACCATGTTAAGTAAGGTATGATTCCTCCTTTCAATTACACTGTTCCACTGAGGTGTATAAGTAGTGAGTAGGGAGACAATCATACACCACTTTAAGTGATCAAAGAATACTTGTTTTAGATATTACCCACCACATTTTGGGTGTATTTTCTTAATATTGTTTCCAAGTTGGTTCTCCAGTTCATTTTGATATTCCTTAAACATGCTAAAGGAATCTGACTTATACCTCATTTAGTATACATAATAATATCTACAAAATTCACCGATAATGGTAATGAAGTAAGAAAACCCACCCCTTTCCTCTATAAGGAATGGAACACATACACCAGTATGAATAAATTCTAGTAGTTATACAGCTCTTTCTCCCTTCCTAGTGAAAGGCAATTTGGTCATTTTCCATTATAAACAAGCATGGAATACATCTAGGGGTTTTAACTTAATAGATTCTAAACACCTTTCTTGATATAATTCATGTAAACACTTCTCATTTACATAAACAAGTATAAAATTCCATAGATGGGTGGGATATGAGTCATTTTCTCTATATATATCAATGATTTCCAAAATTGGTTTTTAAGTTCAAGTATATATAATCCATTATCAAGATATGTCATACCATAACATGTTTTATCCTTATAAAATAGAAAAAAATTATTTCCAAAATTGAAATAAAAACCCATAGTGTATAGAATTGACATTGAGAGTATGTTTCTAGTAATAAATGGTGTATAAAAACAATTTTTTTAATACACAAACCACGCTACTAGGAAAAGTAAGGTGATAATATCCCACCACTAATGTCACCACCATTATTGCACCATTTACTACTTAGAGATATACTTCACCCATTTCAATATTATTTAATATAATTGGTTCATGTATTTTAATAAAAATGCATGAGACACATGTTGTATCCAATACCCAAATTGTAGAAATAAATATATTGAATTTAATGAAAAATATACCTGAAGTAAAAGAATTACCTTGAATATTTTTCTCAACCATGAAATTTTTCTTCCAATGGTATTTCTTTACATATTAAAAGTATAATACCACCTGCTCATTTCCCTCCCTCCATATATTTTTCTTCTTGGAGGGGTGGTGCATTAGTGACTTTGTCTTAGACTTATTCTTGGACCCCTTACCCTTTCCCTTCCTCTTATTTTTCACTATAAGCCTGAAGAGTTGGAGTTATTCATATCCCCGTCTTCTTATAAAACTAAATCGAATAGATCTATGGGCGACTTCTCCATGTTATTCATATTTTAATTAACAATTAAATTCAAGAAGCTAGGAGGTAAAGAGGAAAGGATGAGATCTCTCATCGGTTCCTGGTTCAACTTGAACCCAAGGAACTCCAACCTCTCAATGCTCCCAATAATTTTAAGTACACGAGGTATTTCTTGATTTCCTTCTTCTATCATACATTTATATAGTTCACTTTATATCTCATATCATTATTGTTGGGATCTCTCCTGATAAATATCTTGGGGATAAGACATAATTTTACAGGTATCCTCATCCTCCTCACTAAACATTGATAATAACATAATACATTTTATATCTAATGCATCATCCATATACTTATTATACTTATATTTATCTACCTTGGTTTCTACCATAAGAGGTTTGGTAGGAATTTGAGATTCCATAACATAAATATTCTTCTCTTGGTGTAGTACTATGCACAAGATCCTATGCCACTCTGGGAAGTTATGTCTGATCAAGATATTCTCTTTATCTAATATTGATCGTAGAGAAATTAAATTGGTGATGGATTTTATTTGATCCATAAAAAATAAATTTTAGTAGATTAGTACTTATCTTGATTACCAATTTATAAAAATTATAAATTAAATAGACTTTTAATGTATCCTGTTATTTTATTGAATTATGGTAGCCCTCAACTACTAAATTCATAATATTCAGTCACTTGAATATTATGGAGGAAAGGATCCTTAAAAACTCTCCTCATGGTCTAAGATATGGCTGCACCACTACTCTTAGAGTTTCAAGGTAGGATTTTGGATATCCAACCACATTAACTCATGGTTCCTTAATTTTTTGAGTGAAGTCCTAGCTTCTAGAAATCACAACCTTGGTTTACTCAATAATTTTCTACTAAAGTTGAAAAAAGACAACTATGGATACTAATTTGCTACCAAATTTATTTAATTAAATCCTCCACTTTCACAATAATGTTCAAGTAGTAAGTGGCACCCTAAACTTGGGATGATGAGCACCACATACTTACAGTTTTGTCCAAATTCAAGTGATGGAATACATTTGAATTAATATATCTTTAATGGATTTATAATTATTCTCAGTAATTTAAATCATTTTCTATTTAACATGATTATTCTATGTGATCTCACTCACATCTTAAGCATGTATAAAAGAAAATAATTCACCACATATTAATATAATTTTATCTATTAATTATTTTTTATTATTCTATGTGATCATGTAAACATAATATAATAACTAAATAAAAAAATGAATAAATACATAAATCAAATGATTGATCATGAGAATTAACTACTGGTTGATCCATTGAGTGGATAATGGATCAATTAAGACCCTAAGGGTGACTACCAGAGTCATGACTATCTCGAGTTGTGGACCCACCCCATCCAATGTTTCTTTATCTCATATGGTACTTCACCAACTTTTGGTATGGTCCACATCTTATTTCATCCTCATCATTATACATAAATACTCACATGTAGGTCAAGGGTTCTCAAAAATGTAAAATACACATGAATTAAATCACTTGTAGATGCGTAGGACCTTATACATATAATGAGGGAGATGGACGATGCACAAAACTTCATTTATTAAATATCATTACAAACATCACATGCATTATAATAATAAAATAAATAAAATACTAGACATACATTGGTAGATCTCACTGATGACCAATCAATAAACATTAAACTCACATAATAAAATTTAATTTGCAATTAATTCTACTCAAGATAATTTAATATGAATTAAAATAATTCAATATAATTTTAATTCATAAAATACTTGTCGCATAGTCCGAAAAATAATTTTATTAAATTCCATTTTTTAAAATATATTTTTTAATTTTTCTTGAATTTCTTGGGATTCCCAGGTATTTAAAACCTTCAGAGGGGTTTTGAGCACTATTCATGGGTACTATTCACTGACGAATACTATTCACTCATGGGTTACTACTCACTCAAAGGATACTGTTCACCCATGGGTACTATTCTCATATATATATATATAGGAATCAGTGTTTGAACCCACCTCCTTTGAATATCATTCATCTTAGAGATGAATAATAACCATATGCTAATATTCATCTAGATTAAAATATTTTTCAAAATTAATTATTAAGCCAAAAATCCATATTAAAATCTTCAGATACCCATATCTTAGCCATCTGACCACATATAAAAGTGTCATTAGTGGTGTTGGGATTGTAATGATGCACTTTGCTCGAATTCATGAAAATTTGAATTAAATAATGACTTGATCAAATACACAAATGATCTGATACCAATTATTGGTACCAAGTGCATAGTGGAAGCCTAAAAGCATAGAAAAATAAAAAATTTCACCAAAATTAATGTTATAACATCATCATAGAGAATAAACACCTAGTACACATCAAAAACAAAATTGAAATTATACCTCATTCAATTTTAATCGAATGCATGTTCCGCTCTTTGTCAGTGATTGTTGCTTGAATAAACTGAAGATGGATCCATCTAGATCATCCAAATTCACTTTAGGAGACTATTAGTACATAAATATTAGGTCTTTATATGCTATAATAGATAATTGAAGACACTTTGAATGTCCTTATGATCATCAGAGCATTATTCCTTTGATCTAGAATGAATAACTTGGATCAGGTTGCTTAGTCACATATTTATCACTCTATAATTTAGGATATATGATAAAAAGGATATCAAAGTTTAGGGAATGCATAATAACTCGAATTTGAGCTTCTCATATCTTATATAGGTAGGTTTAGAGTCTCAGAAATTTCCCTTAGGACCACTGATAACTTAAACCTTCTAAATAAGATCTAAATGAAATTAAATGACATAGAAATTGTTCCATAAATGTAATATTTTATTACATACTTGTAAAAAAAATTACATTATAAAATTCAATCCATTAACTCAAATCTCTTCTCCCATTAAATACTTAATGAACCATGAATAATAATTTTCATCCAAAAAATAGTTATTGTGTATTCACTTAATTACTTATGAATATAGTGAGTAAATAAATTCAAAAATTATTTTTATAAACCTGGATAATATTGAATTTATTTATTTCTTGTTAATCTATCAAACTCAGACATCACCTGAACCTCGTGGTGGGGCCTACCATGTCCTAAACTCCTATTTTATTAGAATAGTCCAGAATCTTGAATATGATTAATTTGTAACCCTCTAGGTTCTTATCTAAATAATATTAAGAACTACTCATAGGCCCGGAGTGGGGTGTAGAAACTCATGAAGTCCCCTGAGGAGATAAGGTATAGTCCTAGAGAAAATAACCTCTCATATGGAAACATTTCATGCAATGTAGTCTATTTTTCATGTGATATCTTATAAATCATGATGCATAACTTATGTCACCATCCTTACTCGCTTTATTTATTATTTACATGACCTTACCGAATAGACTTATCCTCTTCTTCCATGACAATGGATTTAGTTAAGGTACTACCATCCTGGTCAACTGGGCCCAAGATATATCTTTCTCTAATCAGAAGTGAAAAATCATGTCTTGATCATTTAACCAATGTTATACCACCAATGAAACACCCAACACAAGATACCTCACCACAATATAAACACTATGGTTTTCATCTTACATCAAATTATGTGATCAAATGGTACACATTGATTACAATATCAAGTCAAGAGACTAATACACATGTTCATAGATAGGGAATAACTAATGAAATCTGTAACATGTGGTATTAATATTAATGGATTAGTATTCATGGTCTAATATACTCAAGATCATCAAATATGAACTTTATGAGATGAAGTATCAATGCTTATGAGACCCTAACACCTAATATTCATACATCATTTGTGTCCTGTTATCATGATGTATCTAGACCATAGGACATATATTTAAGATTACTATCATACTATCTCAAGGTTCACATTATAGTTGGGAACTATTATAACCTTTTGATATGAAATATAATATAAATACATTACCATTTATATAGTACATAAAAAGGTAATGTTTCTATCATGGTAAGAGAACACACACACATAAACATCAAACTATATACATGTAATGGTAATCAAAGTACATACAAGAGTTGTGTATAAGGAACCCAATCACAAAATTCTCTACATTTTGAAATTTTTAAGGAGTTTTGGTTAATGGTAGTGATCAAAAAATCGTATTTAATCAATAATATCCCCTCAAAACCAATGAGATAGAAGTTTATGAAATCAATATGCATAGTTGAATCAAAAAAAAATTTCCATCATAAAGTCTTTAGAAGTTTATCCAATGGATATGTAGATACCAAAGATAGAGACAAGCTTGATGTTATATATCATGCATATTTATTTTTGGTAAATGGAGATCAATATATCATATTTTGAATTTGGGATGATAACAAGAGGCAATTTTTCATAAGTAAAAATATGATCCTTAATGAGAAAATCCTTTGGAAGGATATGAACTTGGTGGAGAAAAAGGTTGATGGTAAAGAATCAATTTCAATCCAAGTTGATATGAATGGGGGATCTAGAAGATTTCAAATTCTAAATAATTTATATGGATCTAAAACTAATAGAAGTTCAAAAAATTCAAAATCAAAGTTTATAGGGAAGTATATGAATTTTGATAATGAAAATAGTGTTAAAATATACCTAAAATCTTGAGAAATGGAAAAGATTGGTCCAAAGTTATAGAGGATGAAATTTTAATGTTTTTTATTCTAGAGAGAGTAGAGTTGAAAATAGAACTGTAGATATCTAGTATACTCAAATGAAGGGTATATATTTATAGAGATGACTTGCAACTATTACTTTTAATGGATGTGGGTGAATTATAAATATTAGAAGTAGTTTTCCTCAGAGATTCTTGTAAGTGGGGGTTGTTTATAAAGGATGAGTTGGATTCACTTTATAAAACAACACTCGAGAGCTAACATAACTACCACATAAAAATAGGTCACTTGAAAATAAGTGGGTTTTTCAGTTAAAAGAAGAAACTAATGGAAAAAGAAGGTACAAGGAAAGGTTGGTATTGAAAGGTTTCAACAAAATGAGGTAATAGAATTCTATGAAATATTTAATTCAATAGTAAAGAATACTACCATTTAAATTTTGTTGATCTTGGATGATTTTATAATTTTACATCTAGAGATAATGAATGTGAAGATGACTTTTATTCCTGGGGATCTAGAGAAATAAATCTATATGAATCAATCAGTTGGTTTTGTGGATTAATAGAATAAAGACTTGGTGTGTAACTTAAGAGAAGTATTTATGGTTTGAAACAAGATCCAAGATAGTGGAACCAAAATTTTTAATCATTCATGGAGTATAAATGTTTAAATAAAAGAAAAGAAAATCATTGTTATTACCAGAAGGAGTACCATAATAGGAACATCATCATCTTGTTATTATACGTGGATGCTATTCTATTGGCGAGTCTGTTAATTTAATAAATTCAAGGGATGAAGGAGGAATTTTTGGGAAAGTTTGAAACTAAATATAACGGATGATCAAAGAAGATCTTGGGAATAAGGATTGAGAAAGATTAGAATACCATAAGTTTTATATTATTATATATAGAATACATAAAAAAGATTATTAAAAGGATTGGTATGAGTATATATAAGTTTGTATCAACACATCTCATCATTCATTTTAAAATTTCGAAGGGACAAACACTAAAGATGGAGGAATAGGATACAGAAATGTAAAGAGTTCTATATTTATCAGTTATTGTGAGTCTCATTTATTCCATGGTGTGTACTCAGCCAAATTTTCTCATAAAGTTGGAGTGGTTATCCAATAAATGGAAAATTTGAGTAAAGATCATTGGGAATCCATAAAATGGATTATCCAGTACCTCAAAGGAAAATAATATATTGAACATTACATCGATGAGGATGATCTATTATAGGGGTATGTTGATGTAGACTTTGGGGGTGACTTAGACTCATGAAAGAGCACAAATAGATATAATTTAAACTTTTGTGGAACCTTGATCAGTTGTATATCAAGATTGAAATAGGTGATGCATTCTTTGTAATGGAAGTAGGGTATGTGGAAACAAAGGAATAAAGTAAGTAAATGGTATGGATAAGTGTATAATTGTGAAGATTTGATATATCCTAGAAAGTGTAATTATTCACTGTGAAATTAAAATTATAATCCACTTGGACAAAAATATGGTGTTCCATGAAAGGATGAAACACACTAACCTTAATTACCACTTTTTTTGGAAGATGGTGGAGGATGGAGAGTTAGAGTTGTGAAATATCTATGGAAAAAATTGGATAATATGTTCACCAAGTCTTTAGTCTAAAAGGTTATAAGGAAACATAGTTCCTCAATCATACTTAAGTTGATGTAATGAAATAGAGGGGCATTGCATGTGGTGAAAATAGATGGTTATCATTTTCCAAAGTGTTGTAGGTTGTCATGGAAGTCCTTGAAGGATACTTTAATTGGGATATTGTTGGGATTTTTGAAGTATATTCAAGCACTAGATTATTTTTTTATAAATGGAAAAACTATGGTAGACTATTTTGTTAAGGTAGCGACAATAGGTCTACAATTATGTGTTCAAAATTTATGTTTTTCTAATGGATTATCAACATGATGGTCAGTTTACTGGAATCTTGGGAAAAGTTACTACATAAAATGTATAATTATTCACTAGAGTTAGATCACCAAAATTTTAACATGTTGGTTATTTGAATCACTTTTAGAACGGTTTTACAACAAAGAAGTGTGGCGAGGTTACAATGTTCATCTACTAGTGATTAGTGGTCATACCATGGAGTAATATAGAGAAATAGTTATAGTCCAGTACATCAAATGGATCCCCATGAAAGTATGAGGTTGGTGGAACTGGTTAACTAGTTGGGACCCACTATATATAGTGTTTTGGACCATATGTTTAAGTTTCATGTGATTAATTGAGTTAGTTATCTACATGGATGACAATTCATAGTGATTGTAACTTAATACTTTTGATGAAATTAATGTTTCAATTTTTTCTCCCATGGATGTAGGATGAAATTCTAAACCACATAAAAACATTTTTATCTTTTACTTTCTTTCACTTCTTTCCTTGATCTGAATTTTTATATGACTTTTGAGTGAATAATGAAGAGTAAGTTAAACTTAGTTCAATGATCATGGTGAGTTTATTATTCCTAGTTCTGGTACATTTATGTTAAGAGAGTCCTTTATCGAGTCCATTTTCCCCAGTGTGATTATGGAGAATAAATTTCTAGTGAGTTAAGTTTGGGTGGGATTCTTAATAGTGCGGTAATACACATTATATAGACTATGCGGCTTGTGTAACGATCCAAACTGTTATAAATAAAATTCCCCTTGAAATTTAATTAAATGTCTTATTTTGAAATATGGATATAGAAAACACATTCACTTATTTGGTTTTATTATATCCTATCAGATTTAAATTACCTTTAAGCTTATTTACCATTTATAATATAGTCTTTGACTAATGATCACATGATTAGTATAAATATAGGGTTTTAACAAATCCAATTGACAGAGACAAAGGAAGTGATGAACTCAACCAGTAGAATCGTACCCTATAAAGCCCATTTATTAGAGCTTCTGAGGGAGATAACATCATTTGGATTTTACCTTGACCAAAAAAAATCTAAGATCCAACAACTTAAGTATGAGAAAAACCATTTACAGGATAATTTTAAGCTCATCGAGATCACGACCCAAACCATGTTCATCGAACCACCGTATGAAAGTCCCACCATCGTGTACCTTACCCTTAGGGAATTTTATAGTGTATTAAAGGGATATGTATCAATACCCTATAAATATGAGTATTTACATTAATTTTTATAGAATAATTAATATATTTTCATCCTACTATTATTACTTTATAAATTATTTTTATTTTGATATAATAATTCACAAATTGTATTTTTAGGTAATATTTAAATTCAATTAAGGAACTTATTTTGATGAATAAATGTATTTTTTAAATAAATAATATTTTAATAAAATATTATTATTAAATAAATTTTATTAAATATAAATGATCATATAATTTTTATGAATTCAAATGTAATTTTTATAAGGGTTTTAAAACTCTTATTATCAAAAAAATCAACATTTATTAATAAATGTTGATTTTATTTTAAAAGTAAAAATTCAAATATTTAGAAAATTATTTAGATAAAATGAATATTTTTTTTTGGAATCATAATGTAAAAATTATCAAATGGTGAATTTTTCATAATTTTCTAAGACAATTGAATTTTTAGGTAAAAATTAAATACTGTATAAATATACTTTGTGTATTATGACATCATAATGACCCAAAAGTGATGTAATAAATGATATAAAATCTATACATGACCAAATATATTGTTTTTATGTTTAAAATAAGGATATTTTAATTTTATTTTATTTATTTTATAAATCCATTATTAATCCTCTAAAAGAATTAATACATTTTAAGGTTTTAAAATCATTTATTTAAGAGTGTGACTCACCTCCACATAAGAAAGGACATTATTTTATTAAGTTAATACCTTGTCCTTATAAAATAATGACAACCACTAATATTTTCAGAAATAATTGGCAAAACCATGGGATGGGTTTTGGTTTTTTTTATTCTATTATGTAGAGTCCAAAACCTAAATAATAAAGAAATATCCATCTTTTCCTATATAAACCCATCCAATATCCCATTTCTATTCACTTAAACTCATTTTAGATCTTCCATACTCTTCCATACACTATCTAGAATCCTATAAAGGTACCTGAAGCTCTCAATAATCCCCTCCTAAGTATTTGGAGTCACACACTCAAGTAAGGGGTTTCTCTCTTCTCATTTCCATTCAAATACTTCTTTTATGTTATGTATCTTAAATACCATTTTCTTATATTGGGATATGTTATTATATATTACAATTTCTATCCATTTAGTTTAAAAATTATCATATCCTTCTTTCACTCTCATTAATCCTCCCATGATCTTTTATTTACACCTATTACCATAATGAAATATAGTTATGATTATTTTCTTTATTCAATTTTCTTAAATAACTTGTACCTTAAATTTATAATTTATAATGCTGGGATATGTTTTTACATGTCCTTATTAATTAATATTTTATTTCAATGTTATTAGAGATCCCATTATCCCTCATCAACCCATTTTTATTAATCTTCAAGTGACATCATTGTGCTTCTGAAATTTCACCACAATTTTTTCATTCCAAGACAATTGTGTAGTGAATAATATACCCATTTCCTATCAAGGGTGTTCACATTTATCCACAAATAATTTTTATTGGGTACTTACATATATTTATTCCACACCCCTTGATCTTGGAATAAATTATGATGATGAATTAATCCATGTTGTATGATCTATGTGGCACACTTAAGCATGAGAATGAAATGAATGTGATGGGTACACCTAGGATTATATAGTGATCCAATGATTTGGGTAATGATTAGTCTCATGAGATGTAATTTTCGAAAAGGGAGTGAACCTGATTCCTTTATTTGTCATTTTCCACCATGACTTCTTATCGGTTTAGCCTTTACCTATGTTTATGAGGTAGTGTTTTAAGTTGTTGCCACATTTCCCATGTTATGATTATCATACAATATCATGTATCATTGTTAATATTCATGATTACTAATATTTTTATTCCCCTTTGACAAGATTATTATCTAACATGTATCACTTTATTCCATTTTTATTACCTTACTGGGATTTATTGATCACCCCTTTCTTATGTTTTTCCCCAGGTTTTCCCATGTAGTTTTAAAATGCATGGAATATTTAGAAGCATGTTAAGGAAATTTTCAATAATTTTATTGTATCCCATGTTCAATATGTTTTTCTATGTACTTAATTCTCAAATACACTAGAATTATTGATCTTTCTGGTTGTATTATGTGTAATTTTATGTAATAAATCATGAATTAATATGTAATAAAGAGCAGGGTTGTTATAGTTGGTATCAGAGGAAAAGTTTAGTTATTTTTGGGATTAGGATTATAAAACTATAGAGAAAGACTTAATTATAGTACTAAGTATAAGAAAACTTCCCTAAATTTTGGTAAGTATAGAGTTAGTGGTTTATCAATAAAATACATCCTTGTCTAGATACTACAAGTGGACATGGTTCTGGAATAGTTATACCTAGGGGTAACAACTATGAAAAGGTGTGTCGAGCCTAACTCAGTGTAACCTAGTACATGAAAAAGGGACTTACTATGTATCTGGTTTGGAAATCTCTGGAGACATTCATTGGTAAATTCATAAGCTCATTACAAACCATTATTAAGGGAATAAAAAAAACCCCGTAAGAGTATATGTTAGGAAGTAGAACATGGATAATATAAATTGAAGCCTAGAAACTCATAAGTTGTGAAATAAATGTAATTTATAAGTTATCCCTTTAATGTCATTGGATCCCCCTTTATGTGTTTAATAGTTTAAGATACTCATCCTTAATTTTTATTTTATTCTAACCAATGGCCAGAAATAGGATGAATCAGGTAAAAAATCAATGCGATGGGCAATGTGATGACTTATCCAATGAGATTCCCAATTTGATGGGAGTAGGAATTGAAAAATTTATGAAGATAATCTCTTAGATGACTCAGGTTCTGAATAAAAACCTAGATCACGAGGAGTTTACAAACCCCCCTAAGAGAGAACTAGCCGCGATTAAGAGTTTTACGTGGACAAGGAATCTAACTTTCAATGGATCATTTGATCCCTTAATAACGGAATAATGGATACACTAAATTGAGAAGATCTTTTCCATCCATAAATGTTCCAAAAAAGAAAAGATTCTATTGGAAATTTATCATATAGAGGGAGAAGCTGATCAGTGGTGGACATTGATCAAGAATATGAAGCCTGAGTAAGAGATCGATGTGATGGAGTGGAAGGAATTATGTAATTTTTTTTTCAATAAATATTTTACTCACACTATCCATATTAAAAAGTAAAGGGATTTCCTTTCCCTCAAGTAAAAAGATGAAAAATATATCAGAGCGTACATGGAAAACTTCATAAGACTTGCACGATATTCCTTTGGATTTGTTGTTACCCTCTAATGCAAAGTTGACCTCTTATTTGGTGGAATAAAACATAGTATATGAAACGACCTAGAAATCTAAGAGTTTGATAGCTATGAGAAAATTGTCTGATGTGACCTCAAAGTTGAGATAGAGATAGGAGAATCACAAGGGTATAACAATTATAATAAGTGTAAAGTGGATTTTAATTCTGGTGGTTCGATGGAGAAATATAATGGTGCTAAGAAATTTCAACATCCCATTTGAAAAAGGTGCAGAAAGAAGCACCCCAAAAATTGCCTAAGGGGAACAAGGAAATGTTTTAAGTACATGAATGAAGGGAACCTAGCTAGATATTTATAATAGGAGAAAATCACTAGTGCGATACAGGAAATTAATGCTCTAGTAAAACCTTAGAACATTTTTCATTAATTCAACTGCAAGTAACTAGGTCAATTTGAAAATCATTGCCCTAAGACAAGGGTTTTAGGAGACAACAAACAACCTACAAGGCAGAAAAGGCAAGATTTTTCCATCACAAACACTGAGGTGGATCCCGAAAATGAAGTGGTGATAGTTATGATAGTATTCATTCAAGAATAGCGAACATACTTTTTGATTATTGTTCTACTCACTCCTTCATGTCATGAAAGTTTAGTAGATATATTCAAACACCACCACAAATCATGGAAGTAGAGCTTCCATTGAAAATAAAAAATGGGGTAATTATTACATCCTGATAATTTAACTCCTCCCCTATCACAATTTGTGGGATTTATTTCCAAGAGAACCTTGTTATACTATATTTGGTGTAATTTGATGCAATTTCTAGTATGTATTTGATTTCCCTATATAGATCTAACATAAATTTCCATGAGAATATAATCAATCTCTGTATTGTGAATCAACCTCTAATTCTATACAAGTGAAATGAGGAGGATGAATATTCTTTAGCACCAACATCTCAAACATGTATATTATTTACCTATAAGTAAGCATATCTATATTAAATGATTCAGTATAAGGAAATAACTATCCTTGAATACATTCCCATTGTAGAGGAATATGCTGACGTGTTTCCTGAGGAATTTCCTGGTCTTCCTCCTAGCTGAGAGGTTGAATTTTAAATCGGTCTTATACGTGGGCCATTGCTGTTATCCAAGACTCCATATATAATGGTTGTTGTGGAACTTGAGGATATGAAGAAACAAATATAGTAGAACTGGATAAAGGGTTCATATGCCCATGTGCTTCACCATAGGGTGCACTAGTCCTCTCCATCAAGAAGAAGGATGGGTCAATGCGCCTTTGCAATTATTATAGTGACCTAAAAAAGATCAAAACATAGAAAAAATATTTTCTTCCATGGATTGATGACTTTTTCTATCAGATATGTGGAGCACAATACTTCTCTAATGTGTATCTTCAGTTGGTATATTATCAAGTAAGGGTGAAAAATGAGTATATCACCAAGACTACATTTTGTACAAGGTACGAGAACTATGAGTTTATAGTGATTCCTTTTAGGCTCACTAATGCTCCATAAATATTCATGGACTTTATGAATAGAGTCTTTATGAATCACCTCAAAAAAATTTGGTAGTCTTTATAGATTATATTATAATATACTCCGAAACCAAGGAGGAGCATGAGAAGAATATAATCATTATTCTAAAGACCATGTAAAAGGAGAAGATTTATGCAAAGTAAATCAAATGTGATTTTTGGTTGAAGGAAGTCTCATTCTTGGGGAATATCATCACAATAAATGGGATATATGTGGATCTTTCAAAGACAAAAGCAATTGAAGGATAGATGAGGACAACATCCATGATAGATATCTATATTTTCCTTGGGTTATATGGGAATTATTGTCGATTTTTGAGAAGTTTCTTATGATTTTCAAACCCTCTTACCAAGATAACTCGAAATAGAGTCGAGTTTTATTGGAATGATGAATGTGAATAGAGCTTAAAGGAGTTGAAAAGGAGTCTTATCACTACACCTATACTCACACTACCCATAAGTAGAGAAATTTTCATGGTATTTAGTGATTCTTAGAAGAAGGGATTGGGATGTTTGTTAATGAAGAATGACAAATTCAAGGCCTATGCTTCAAGGTAGTTGAAATTTCACGAATAGAACTCCCTAATGCATGATCTAGAGTTGGATAAAGTAATATTCTCTTTGAAAATATGATAGAATTATCTCTTTGGGGAGAAGTTTGAAATATATATGAATCAAAAAAGTCTCAAATATATATTCACATAAAAAGAGATAAATATGCACCAATGAAGACGATTAGATTTGATCAAGGACTACAAATTCTCAATTCACTACCATCCCAGGAAAAAGAACAAAGTGGTGGACACTCTAAGTAGAAAGGATCCAAAAATTATATCATTGATGAGAATTGATAGGGATCCGATCTTCTTAGATTTGGAAAGGATGGACATGGGAATCATAAAGGAAGAAAAATAATTGATCCTTTCAAAAATGATCGCTCAATCATCCCTTCTAGAAAGGCTAATGGATTCTCAATGAAATGATGTGGGAATTCAAAAGATAGTTGAAACTATAAGAAAAGGGAAATCCTCAGAGTTCAATGTTGATGAAGGAGTTGTAAGATTTGGGTCACGACTATGTGTACCATCAAATCCTGAACTAAAGAAGGAATTGTGAGATGATGCACATAGTTTGAATTTATCCATTCACCCAGGAAGCACAAAGATGTATCAAGATCTCATAGATCACTATTGGTGGGAAAACATGAATAAGGAGATCACTGAATATACATAACAGTGCCTGGTATGTCAGCAAGTGAATGATAAAAGGTATAAGTATAAGAGGATGATGAAACCATTACCCATACCAATATTGAAATAGGAAAACATCACCATGGAATTTGTCATTGGAATTCCAAAGACATCTATAGGAAACAATTCCATGTAGGTTTTGGTGGATTGTCTTACAAAGACAACTCACTTCATTACAATTTGAGAGGTTTTCTAAATGTATCAAATTGCATGGATATAAATCAGAGAAGTGTTGAGGCAGCATAGATTAACACTATTTATTGAATCCAATTAATATCCAATATTCACCTAAAAGTTTTGGAAAAGTCTACAACATGCTCTAAACACTGAGATGGAATTCATCATGGATTATCACCCCTGAATTGATGGCCAATATGAGTGGACTATCCAGAAACTTGAGGACATGTTGAGAGAATTCTCAATTGACTTAAAAGGATGATGGGATCAACATATTCCTCTGGTTGAGTTCTCTTACAACAACAATTTCTACTCGAGCATCCAAATGGATACCTATGAAGCCCTTTATGGGAAGAGGTGTAGAACACATGTATGCTGGGATGAATTTGGGGAATGAAAATAGCTAGGTCCTGAAATGGTAAAGGAAATGGTGGAAAAGGTTAAGACCATTCAGTAGCACATCAATGCTGCTCAGAGTCGACAAAATAACTATGCTAAAAATCATAAATGAGACCTAGAGTTTTATACTGGAGACATGTTATTACTTCACATATCTCCATGGAATAAATTCATGATATTTGGAAAGAAGGAAAATCTTAGCCCAATATACATTGGACCCTTTGAGATCCTTGATCACATCAGAGCAGTGGCCTATCAACTTTTAGTCCCACCTAAGCTATATCAAGTACACGATGTATTCCATGCATCCCTCTTGATAAATTACATACCATACTCCTCACACATACTCAATCCATAAGTGGTAACATTGGAGAATTACCTTTCCTATAAAGATTAGATAGTGAAGATCATTGATTGTAGAGATAAAGTTCTATGAAATAATACAATGAACCTTGTTAAAGTGTTGTAGAGAAACCAAAAGTATGAAGAAGAAACATGAGAACCATAGGAAGTGATGAAATAAAGTTACCCTCTTCTATTTTAGTGCAAAAAATTAAAATTTCATGGGTGAAATTTATAAAGGGGGAAGATTGTAAAGACCCAAACTACTATAAATAAAATTCCCATTATAATTTAATTAAAGATATTATTATGAAATGTGGATATATAAAACACATGTAATTATTTGGTTTTATTATATACAATCAGATTTAAATTTCCATTAATATTATTTACCATTGATAATATATCCATCGAATAGTGATCACATGATTAGTATAAATATAGGGTTTTAACAAATCCAATTGACATAGACAAAGGAAGTGATGGCCTCAACCAGTAGGATCATACTCTACAAATCCCATTTATTAGAGATTTTGAGGGAGATAGAATCACTGGTATTTTCCCTTAACCAATTAAAATATGAGATCCAACTACATAATCATGATCAAATTTTTTTATGGGATAAGTTCAAGCTCATCAAGATCATGGCCCAAACCATGTTCACCGAACCACCCCATGAAAGTCCCACCATCACACACCTTACCCTTAGAGAATTTTTTGATGTATTAAATGGATATGTATTAAGACCCTAGAAATAGGATTATGTGAATTATTTTTTATATAATAATGAATATATTTTCATCCTATTATTGTTACTTTATAAATGATTTTTATTTTTGATACAACAAACACAAATGGTATTTTTGGGTAATATTCAAATTCAATTAAGGAACTTATTTTGATGAATTAATTGAGTTTTTAAATAAATAATATTTTAATAAAATATTATTATTAAATAATTTTTATTAAATATAAATTATCAGATAATTTTTATGAAGTCAAATGTAATTTTTATAAGGGTTTAAAAATTGTTATTGTCAAAAGACTCATAATTTCTTAATAAATGTCAATTTTATTTTAAAAGTGAAAATTAACATATTTATAAAATTATTTAGATAAAATTAATATTATTTTTGGAATCAACACTTAAAAATTATCCAATGGTGAATGTTTCATAATTTTCTAAGATAGTCAAATTTTCGAGTAAAAATTAAATACCATATAAATATACGTTGTGTATTATGACATCATAATGACCCAAAATTCATCTAATAGATACCATAAAATGTATCCACAACCAAATATATGTTTTATATTTAAAATAATTATATTTTAAGTTTATTTTATTTATTTTATAAATCCATTAGGAATCCTCCAAAACTATTAATATATTTTAAGGTTTTAAAATCATTTATTTAAGAGTGTGACTCATCTCCAAATAATGAAGGGAATTATTTTATTAAGTTCAGTCCTTGATATTATAAAATAATGGAAACAACTCACATTTTTTAGAAACCATGGTAAAAAACTATGGTATGGTTTTTGTTTTTTGTTATTTTATTATATAGAGTCCAAAACCTAAATAATAAAGAAATCCCCCTCTTTTCATATATAAACCCACCCAATATCCCATTTCTATTCACTAAAAATACTTATAGAATGTACATATTCTAAAATCTACTCTATAGAGTCCTCCCCATGTACCCCCAAACTCTCAAGAATCCCCTCCCAAGCATTTGGAGTCACACACTCAAGTAAGGGGTTTCACTCTTCTTATTTACATTCAAGCACTTCTTTTATGTTATGTCTCTTAAATTCTATTTTATAATGTTGGGATATGTTCTTCCATATTAAATTTACTTTAAATTTAATTTATAAATTATTATTAACCCCTTTTACTCTCATTAATCCTCCCATTATCTTTTATGTTCACCCGTTACCATGCCGAAATATAGTTACAATTCTTTTATTTATTCAGGTTTATTCATTAACTTATGCCTTAAATTTCTAATTTATAATATTGTTATATGTTTTAAATGTCCCTATTACTTCCCATTTTATTTCCATGTGATGATATACCCCTTTATCTCTCATCAAACCATTTTTATGAATCTTTAAGTGATGATGTTGTGTTTCTGAAATTTCACCGTGATTTTTCCATGCTAAGGGAATTGTGTAGTGAATACTATACCCATTTCTTATCAAAGGTATCCAAATTTATGCACATATAATTTTTTATTGGGGAATTACATATATGTATTATACACTCCTTTATCATGGAATAAATAATTATGATGAATGAATCCATGTTGTATGATTTATGTGGGGTACTTAAGCATGAAAATAAAATGAATGTGACGGGTGCACCCAGAATTATATAGCGCTCCAATAAATTAGGTAATAATTTGTCACATGATATTTCATGTTAGGATAGGGAGTGAACCTGATTACTTTATGGGACTTTTTATACTATTATGTCTTGGTGTTTTATCCTTGACCTATGTTTATGATGCAGTTTTTAAGTTATTACCACATTTCCCATGTTATTATTATGATGCTTTATCATGTATCATTATACATGTTTATTATTCCTAATATTTTTATTCCCCCTTTAAAATTTCTATTTTCTAACATGTATAACCTTATTCCATGCTTATTCCCTTACTGGGCTTTATAGCTCTCCCCTTTCTTATGTTTTTCCCCAGGTTATCCCATTCAGTTTTAAAATCCATGGAATTTTAGAAGCATGCTAAGGAAGTTTTCAATAATGTTATTGTATCTCATGTTCAATATGTTATTCTATGTACCTAATTCCAAAATACATGATACTTCTCGATCTTTTGGGTTGTATTATGTGTACTTTTATGTAATAAATCATGAATTATTGTGTAATAAAGGGCATGGTTGTTATATCTTGAACAATATATGAGGCATAAGTAGATAATACATGATAAGGAATATACATAGTGTAATCCACATGATGTATCAAGTGAAAATACACTCTGTGTAAGAATTAAATTATAGAAATGGAATTTAATCAAGTGTAAAATGTACATGTCATGTTACCTCTAGAGTACACACCGTATATATATATATATATATATATATATATATATATATTAAATCTCAGTAATGGATTTAATATGATATATAAAAGGTTCATTCCATGTATCCTTGTCAGTACATGTCATGTACTTGAATATTTTATAATTAAAAAATAATTTCATTTAATTTATTTAAAATAATGAAATATGGGAATCTTAATGTATCTCAAGGATTTTTTGGAAATATTATTAAGATAAATAAATAAATAATTAATTAATAGATTATTTTTTTAATTCAAGTAAATTTATCTTAATAAGAACCAATTGAAATGAATAGTCACAAGTCTAAATGCATAGTTGTTGCATGTTGTGATTCATCATGCGCTTGACTGACCTGTGTTCATGTTGGGTTTATTTAATTTAATTATTTATTACATGGTTTAAATGTGATAATTTATTATTAAATTAAATATGATGATCTATGTATCATACCTTCCTCCTTTATTATATACAGACCTATGAGTAAAAGGTTTATTTTATGTAACCTTAATCCCATGTTACCCCTCAATTACAAGTGAGTAAGGATTTTTAAAAGCTCATCATCATATAATTTATTTATTTTTTATCTCAGTGCATGGTTATTTATATATTTATGTGATTTATGGTTTATTTATATTATTAAATGTAATCACATTAAGTAAATAAATTAATAAGTATGTGAAGAAAAAATAGAATAAAATGATTTTGAATAAATTATTTTATTATACATGGTTAATTAATTATGTAAAACCCATATAATATTAACAATAATATGAAGAATAAAATAAATAATATTTATGTGTACGTTAAACAAAATTACTCAAAGAAAATATTATGTTGTATAATGACTTTTATCTTTTGAATTATTATATAACCATAGTTAAAATGTCTTTCAAGCCACAGTGAGGGACATATTTCAATTATTAAGAAGTATTAACTAAGATAATGGGTTGAATTAACCAAGTTGGTATTAAGGGTAATGACCACAGTCTACTTAATAAAATTTATAGGCAGACATTGAGGAAATCTAAGTTTAGGATTTTAGGATTGGGGATTCTGGTCAATAGATTAATGAATTGCAAGTTAATTCAATTGGAAAGAAAAACATACCTAAATACCTTTGAGTAATTTTCACTTCCATGGTCTTGGTTATGAGAAATAGAATATGGATATTTTCTACTAGAACATCCAAGAAATATATTATTCTGAATCTAATAGTGAGGGGTATTAGGATTTGATAAAATAATAGGAGGATAAAAAAATTATTACATCATAACCAACAATCAAGATATAGTATTAAAATAGGATTTCTATTATTATATAAAAATTTAAATAAAAATCACAGGAACACTATGATAATTTTTGGACAAATAAAATTTACTCACCAACACAAATTTACAAGAGTCATATAGTCACTTGTATACTATACTACTATATAAAAATTTATATTTTGTTCTAGAATCCCTTATTCTTAATTATCCACCTTAGTGAGTGAGAGATGGTGAAAATAATGCTTAAATGAGATAAATTGAGGATGCTTTATATTTCTTTTTTCATCATGTTATCAGTTATTTATGGAGAGTTGAATATGAAATATAAATACATTGATGCATAAACCATGATAAATCATCTTCTATAACTTGAAAAGGAGAAAGAGAGGCTAAAGATAAGAAAGATTTTCACTACAGTGTACAAGTGTAAACTAGAAAATGAGTACCAATCTAGTGATATTTTATTCATTATGTTCAAGTACATTGATTAGTTAAGAAATTTGAGCTTTTTTATAGATAAAAAAATTATATTTTAATATAATATTAACATCATCTCTTCTTAGATTATCCATATTCATTAATAATTATAGAATGAATATTATATAGAAGTCGCTTAGGAATATTTTGATAATGATTTTATAGGGTGATAGGGACTAGTGGGAACATGGTTTATCACCCATTATTGTGAATAATGTAAAAAAAATATTTAAAATACTATGACTAGTTTTAATAGAGATTTTACAACACCTATAATAACCCCGACCCCAGTAGCCCAAATTTGGTGGTTGTTTTATTACAATGGAATAGATACAAGAGATCACATCTCCAAGGATCGATCATTTTAGTGGTCTTTAAGAAACTAGATACAAACATGGTTCTTTTATTACATTGGTAATTAAACATAGAACATAACAAAAGAAAATAAATTGCTTCTTGTCACTTATTCAAAGTTTTCATATTCAAACCCTGGAGAAGGAAAAAAATAAAAGGGTGAGATCAAATGATCAGTAAGGGTTATATATAACAATAATAAGTGAATTAAATACAATAAGTAATAGACATTATGGCAAGGTAAGTAAACTAATAACACACGCCATCAATACATTGAGAATGATAATGCATCCACAAATTTTGTCAAATTGAAAACCTCATGGAAAGTAATAATTGAATAATGAATAAAGAAAATGATTATTATTTGGAAATCATGTATCTATAATATGAACCATCATACCACCAACACAATTTAATACTATTGGTAGATACCCATTTTATTCTATTTGGAAACAAACATGAAGGGTTTGTCACCAACTGTTTTGTCTCATGAGATCTATCGATGCATTGAGGGGTTATAACAAGCCCCTCCCATCACTAAAAGTCCAAATAATTATTAATTAATTGATTTAATTCAATATCAATATGCCTTTTTAATATCCATATTGAGTAGAGGATACAAATTCATCAATCTTTACCCAGTTAAAACAACATTCAAAATAAACACTGCATGTAAAATGGTACACAACTAAGAAAATAATCATATAAATGATACAAGAATTTGGATATTTAATAGAAATATAATTTCAATTAAAAAATAATCTTAAATGGGCAGTATATACACCACATAAGAATGATTAGGTGCACAACACCAAGTAAGTCTCAGTGAAATGGAAATTGAGATAGAGTCCCTTACCTTTGACTGAATGTGTTCTGCACTTGATCTTATCATCCGAGATAATCATATTAAATCCATTAATTAATTAATTTAGAAAATTTTATACATGTATTTTATTTATTATAATTTTATTAATTTCATTTATATCCTATTTGATTAGTTATAAGATACAATTTTATCGTTTAGGAGTGTTCGTTTCCTTGGTTTTCATTATCGCTTTACTTGTATAAATGTATGGAAAAATTGTGTAAAATGAGAATAGTTATCCAAAATTGAAATTATATGTTATTAATGAACTTATAGAATATTAAATGGTTATATATTTTATTTGGTTATATGTTATGAGGATGAATTGTTATAGAATACGTCAGTGATATTATTTATATTATTTTGGTGTTTTTTCGATCTTCATGAACTAGTTTTATTGTATGAGTTAATATTATGTACATATACTAGTTCCAGAATCTTAAATAAGTTATAATACATATATTATAGTATTTTTATCCACAAAAATGGTTTTATGACCAGCCTTAAAGGCTAAATTAGAAAACAAACAATCATCATCCACTAAGGTGGTGAATTGGTACATCACATACGATATTTCCATTTTTAATAAAAAAAGAGAGGGGAAGAGAAATTATGATGGATTTTTTCATTAACATAATAAAAATATAGTATATATGTGATAATGGAGTTATAATTACACTTGTGTAAGGGTATAAGAGGATATAATAATAAAATTAATGAAAAAGAAAGGAAAATAAAAGGAAAATAAAGAAGAATTTACCTCTTGAATTATCCTCCTTGAGAACAACCTTAAAGAACTTGGGATTGGTATTTTGGTGATACCAAAGGATATTAGATGTGTCGGAGGGTCTTGGTAAGAGTATTGGGTAGAAATTTTACAATGACTAAATCTTGGAAGGTGTGAGGAGAAGATGTGGTGAGGGGTGGTATTTATAGTGGAGGAGAGGGGTGTTTTCTCATTATTTTATTCATTAGTTTATTATTTTGACTAAAGAATATGAATATTTTGATTAATATCAATAAATATATTAAAATAATTAATTATGGTCCAATATTATGGGATTAAATCATACATAAATCATCTATGACTCAATGATTCATTTATTTAGCTCATACCATAAATTAATATATTTCACTATTTACAAAAAGTCCAACTATTTTAGAAAAATCCCAAAAATCCACCCCAAACATTTTTTGATGTGTAGAATTAAAAAATGAACTCCATTTTAAGAAAATGATTTTATAAATATGAGAAATTTAATTTTTAATTAAAATCATCATTTACTCTAAAAATACCAATTTTAAAATTATAATCGATTTTATTACACCTTAAAAAATTAATTAAGGTCTCATAAAATTATATTATAATCACAAGAAAAAAAATATTAATTTATGATTCTATTTTATGAAAATATATTTTCCTTAAAATTATAATTAAATATTTATGACTTACAAAAATACAAACACTTGATTTATTATTTTTAAAACATTTATTTACTTATTCCATGATATAAATATATCATATTTTCATTCATAAGATACCTAAATTTTATTTATACTTCCATAGGTGAAGTTAATATTCTAACAGCAACATTACTATTTAAATGGTCAAGTTACTATTTAATGGTATATTACTATTCGTTTAATCTTTGTGTTGTGTGAAACATAAGTTATCAAATGAATTTATTTAAGATACATACCATAGAATATTGAGGTGTTATATTCTTACCTCCTTCAAAAATTTCATCCTTGAATTATTTCATGAATATTTACCTCTAAAAAATGTGGGTGGTTCTTCTTCATAACATCCTTAGGTTCCCACACTGCTTCTTCTATTTTATGGTTTCTCTAAAGAACCTTTACTAGTCGAGTCATCCTGTTTCTCAATAATTTCTCTCTTGTTTCAAGAATTTAGATAAGATCTTCATAATAAGATAAATCAGGTTTTATTTCTATTTATTCATAGGTGATTACATGTGTTGGGTCTCTCGTGTACTTATTTAACAATGACATCTTGAACAAATCATAAACTTTGGAGAGACATGGTGACATTGCTAATTGGTATGCTAAAACTCCAATTCTTTCCAGGATTTCAAATGGTCTGATGTACCTAGGGATTAGCTTCCTTTTATTACTAAACCTTAAGACACCCTTCTATGGATATGATTTCAAAAAGACATGATCTCCCACTTGAAATTCCAAATCCTTTCTTCAGTTGTGAGCATAAATCTTCTGTCTACTTTGAGCTACTTTAATATGATCCTGAATAGTCTTTACCTTTTTCATTGTCTCTTCAATAAGTTATGGAATTATAAGTTTCCTCTCACCAACCTTATCCAACAATCTGGACTTCGACATCTCATACCATATAATGCTTCATATGGTGCCATTTTAATACTATAATGGAAACTATTATTGTAGGAAAATTATACCAAAGGTAAATATTCATCCCATATACCTTGAAATTCAAGTGAGCATGATCTCAACGTGTCTTACAATGTTTGAATAGTCCTTTCAGACTATCCATTGGTTTGAGGGTGATAAGAAGTACTTATATGAAGCTCAGTATCCAAATCCTTTTGAAGACTCTTCTATAATTTTGATGTAAATTGGATATCTTGATTATACAAAATCGATAGAGGTGTACTATGAAGTCTTAAAACTTCTTTAATATAGAGTCTTGTTAGGATATTAAGTGGTAAATCTTATCTTATAGTAAGGAAATGTGTCGACTTTGTAAGACGATCAACAATTACCCATATTACATAATTACTTATTGTTGTCCTTGGTAGTCCTGTTACAAATTCCATCATAATATCATCCCAATTACACATAGGAATAGGTAGAGGTTGCATGAATCCTCTAGGATGTTGTTTCTCAACCTTAAATTATTGAAAAACTAGACACTTTAACACATAGTTAGTAATTCCCTTCTTCATGTTATCCCACCAAAAATGTTCCTTCAGATCTCTATACATATTGGTACTACCTGGGTGCATAGAGAAATTTGAGCTATGACCATCATCTAATAGTTCCTTTTTAGCTTCGGTATTGATGGAACACAAAAACTCTTTCAATATTTTAGAACTCCATACTCATAGATGAAGTCTTCCAATCTTCCATCATTAATGACTTTAATTTTCTTTTGAAAATACTCACCATCAGATTGAGATATTTTTATCTTATCCAGTAAAAATGGTTTCACAATCATTTGAAAAAGGAGTTATGTTTCCTCTTCATTAACAATTACCATATCTATATTTAATAAATCCCTGAACATAGGATCTTTCTCAATCCTCATTTGGGTTAGAAGTCCATGATCTTTCTGATTAATGCATCTACTAACTTATTTGATTTTCTGGTGTGGTAGTGTATTGAGAAATCATAATATTTGAGTAACTCAGGCCATCTCTTTTGCCTCATGTTGAGTTATTTCTATGTAAAAATGTATTTAAAACTCTTTCGATCCATATATATCTCACATATTTTCCATAGAGATAGTGTCTCCATATTTTCATAGAAAATATTTTAGCTGATAACTCAATATCATGAGTTGGATAATTTTTTATGTTTCTTCAACTGCCTTGATGCCTAAGAAATAACTTTATCATTTTGCACAAGGACACAACCTAGTCCATTATTTGATGCATAAATGTATATCACAAACCCATCATTTCTAGATGTAAGAGTCAAAATTGGATCATTGAACTATATTCTCTTGAATTATTTAAAACATTATGTACATTCTTTTTTCCATACAAACTTAATCCCTTCATGTGTGAGCTTTGTTAATAGGTCAGCCAAACAGGAAAAATTCTAGACGAAACTCTGATAGTAACTTGTTAAACCAATGAAACTACATACCTTAGTTATGTTTGTTATTATAGTCCATTCTTGTATTTCCTTTGTCTTCATAGGATCAACCAAGATTTCATCCTTAGAGACAATATGTCCAAGAAAATAAACCATTTAAATCCATAATTCACACTTGTTAAACTTCTCATATAACTATTTTCTTCTAAGAGTATTCAGAACAATCCGCAATCAATTCTCATGGTCCTCATAGCTTTTGTATTATACTAAGATATGATCAATAAAAAACCACAAAAAAATCATCAAGATATTCCTTGAAAACATTTTTCATTAGATCCATGAAAATAGACGGCACATTAGTTAGTATAAATGGAATTATTGTAAACTTATAATGTACATACCTAGTTCAAAATGTTTTCTTTGGAATATATTCCTTCCTCACAATCAATTGATGATATCCTGATTGAAGGTAAATCTTCAAAAAATATTGATATCTGTGATGTTGATCAAATAAATCATCAATGTAAGCCAGAAGATACTTTTTATTTGTTATAATAGCATTGATTTCTCTATAATCAATGCACAAACTCATGGATCCATCTTTCTTCTTGAAAAAGAGAACATGGGATCCCCTTAAAGAAACACTAGGGAAAATAAATACCTTGTCACTCAATTCCTTTAGTTATTTATTCATATCCACTAATTCTATTGTGACCATTCTATAATGATTCTTTGATATAGGTCTTGAACCCAGAATTAAATCAATAGAGAACTTGACTTTCCTCTATGGATGAAGCCCAGGTAAATCCTTTGGAAATACATCAATATATTCCTACACAATTGGTACATCATCCATTTGAAGATTTCTTTCTGCATCCCTAGATGTTGTTTTCTCTTCCTCCCAAATAATTTCATTTATTAGAGTTATCAGGTGTGGATCTAGATATGAATCAGATAGTGAATTATTCTCTAAATAAAATGGATTCTATATCTTCCTCACAAATAATAATTTCCTTCTTCTTGAAAAAAAATTCTCGCATCATATTTTTAAAGACAGTATATATTGAGTATTATATCAAATTCAACCATAGGTATATTGATAATATCATAAACCAAAGAACGTTTATGTGTCATAAAGGGGACTGAACGACACATTTTTGTTTCAATGAGACTTCCCTTAGGAGTTTTGACTAATAAATACCTTATTAAATCAAAATGGAAATGTCTAAATTTCTTGGAAAACTAGGTAGATATAAAATAGCGCGATGATCCAGAATCAAATAAAAAATTGATAATATTTTAAGATAAGATTAATGTACCCACCACCACATCATTAGGTACTTCTACTTCAGCTGTAGTGATCGCATAAGCTTGGCCATCTCCCCTTGGCCTCTTCTGTGGTAGATTCCCATGACACTTGGGATAATGAATTGAACAATTCCCCATTGCATTATATTTGAAACAATGAACATCATTGATTTGTTTCTTCCCCTTGTATTCATTAGCTCGATGACCATTTTCTACAAACTTATATCAAACTCCCATGCCTTTAAAGTATTTCCCTGGATGATTCTTTCCACAATTTTTACATAATGAAAATTTCTTCATTCGCTATTCATCTTTGATGCTTCAAATTTTTCATAGTTATCAGAAGAACTATTCTTCTCTTGATTTCCATTGAGCATATATGATCTAGAAAATTCGTTCTCCATTTTTATGGCACTTAATACTATTTCATCATGTGATGAAAATGTTTAAGAAGTTGGTTCCCTTCAGGGAATTGGTTTAAGTCATTTAAAGAAATGATCAATCTTGTATTCTAAATCACGTATGTAATCTATAGAATACTTGGATAGTCTTGTGAAGTTATCCTTATATTACGAAACAATCTCTTATTTACTTTTCTTTAAGCTAACGAATTTTCTCTCCATTTTAGTTCGTTTCTCACGAGGTAAGTGTTTGTCATAGAATGATTCCTTAAAATTTCTCCATTACATGTCCTATATTTCTTCTTCCTCCTTAGTATTTTGGATCAAAGACCACCATTGATCAACATCACCCTTGAGATAATATACTTCCAGTACTAACTTTTTTTTCATTTCATCTCAATTCAAGAAATATCTTTTCAAGGGACTTGATCCACTACTCAGTTACCAATGGATTAGTAGTCCCACTAAAATATGGGGAATCCTTTCACATGAAAAGATAACACATAGTTGTAGTATAGTTATTCATTATAACCTGAGTAAACTTTCTTAATATGTTTATGATCTTCTAAGCTTCAACTCTAACTGTGTTGGATTTATCATAAGGGAAATAACAACATTTTCTATGAGCATTGATTCCTGTTCTTCAATTAGATTCCATTTCTAAATAATGGTATACACTAAATTATTTTATGAATCATAATTTTTAATTTTGAACTATAAAAACACTTAACATAAATTGAAAATTTATGCGTAGATAATTTCATAAAAATGGTTTCTTTAGGGATGTATTTACTTTTAAATTCTTCATAATGGGTTTTAAAGAGAATTTGAATTATCTTAAGAATATCCCCTAGGAGTATCATTCTAGGTGCACAGTAAGGTCTATTGTCATGTACCAGGTTACGCCTAGTCAGACCTGATGCACCTTATCAGAGTTGTTACCCCTAGGTACATCTATGAGAAAACCACATATACTTTTAGTATCCATATAGTGATGTATTTATAAGAATACCCACATAACTTACCAATATTCTAGGATGTTATTATATACTTATCTTCAAAGTTTATCTTAGGTTTATGTTCCCTAATATATTTTCCAAGGTTTTTACTAAACATCCTTTGATACCAATTGTAACAACCCCAACCCTAGTAGCCTAGACTCAGTGGTTGTTTTATTACAATGGCATAGATATAAGAGATCACATCACCAAGGATCAATAAATTTAGTAGTCTTTAAGAAACTAGATATATACATGGTTCCCTTATTACATTGGTAATTAAATATAGAAAATATCAAAAGAAAATAAACTTCTTCTTGTCACATATTCAAAATTTTCATATTCAAAACTTGGGGAAGAAAAATAAATAAAAGGGTGAGATAAAATTCTTAGTAAGGGTTATATAAAAAAATAATAATTGAAGTAAATAAACTAATTAATATACATTATGTCAAGTTAAGTAAATTGAAAAATGCATTCCATCAGTACACTAAGAATGATAATGCATCCATAGATTTTGTCAAAGTGAAAACCTCATGGAAAGTAATAACTGAATACTGAATAAAGAAAATTCTTATTATTGGGATTTCATGTATCTGTAACATGAACCATCGTACGATCAAGAAGGTTTAAGCCTATGAATAGATACCCATACGATTCTGTTTGGAAATAAACACCAAGGGATTTTTGCCAACTATTTTGTCTCATGAGACCTATTGATACATCGAGGGGATATAACGGGTCCCAACTATCATTGAAAGTATAAATAATTATTCATTAATAGATTTAATTCAAGATAAATATGCCTTTTCAATATTCGTATTGAGTAGAGGATATAGATTCATCAATATATAACCAATTAAAACAACATTTAAAATAAACACCGCATGTAAAATGGTATAAGACTATGAAAATAATCATATCCATGATACAAGAATATGGATATTTAATAAAAATATAATTTCAAATGAAAAATTATCTCAAAGGAGTAGTAGATACACCACATAATAATGATTAGGTGCACAATACCAAGTAAGTCTCAATGAAATGGAAATTGAGACAAAGTCCCTTACCTTATTTCCGAATGTGTTCTGCACTTGATCTTATCATCCTGGATAATCAGATTAAATCCATTAATTAATTAATTAATTAATTATTTATTTAAGAACCTTTTATTCATTTATTTGATTTATTATAATTTTATTATATTGTACAGAATTGAAATTATATGTTGTTATTAAACTCAAAGAATACTAAATGGTTATATATTTCATTTATTTATATGGTATGAGGATGAATCCTTAGATAATACGTTAGTGATAATCATTTAGATTATTTTGGTGTTTTTTCGATCTTCATGAACTAGTTTTGTTGAATGAATTAATATTATGTATATATAGTAGTTATAGAATCTTAAATAAGTTTTAATAAATATATTATAGTATTTTTTATCCACAAAAATGGTTTTATGACCATCCTTTAAGGTGAAATTAGAAAACAATCATCATCCACGAAGGTGGTGAATAGGCACCTCACGAACAATGTTTCCATTTTTAGTACAAAAGGAGGGGGGAGAGATTATGATGTATTATTCCATTAACATAATAAAAATATATTATATATGTGATACTGGAGTTATAATTCCACTTTGATAAGGTTTGATGATGAGAGAATAATAAAAGTAATGAAAAGGAAAGGAAAATAAAATGAAAAGAAAGAGGTATTTACCTCTTGAATTATCCTCCTTGAGAACCTCCTTAGGGAACTTGGGATTGATATTTTGGTGAGTAAAAAGGATCTTGGACATGGATTATGGTATTGGAAATATTATTTGGTAGAACTTGGACATGTATTAAATCTTGTAAGGTGTGAGGAGAAGAGGTTGTGAGAGGTGGTATTTATAGTGGAGGAGATGAGTGTTTTCTCATTATTTTATTCATTAGTTTATTATTTTGGATCAATAATATTAATAGTTTTAGTATTATCACTAAATATATTAAAATAATGAATTATGTTTCGATATTTGGATCTTACATCATCCATACATCACCTACGAATCAAAAATTCATTTATTTAGATTATACTATAAATTACCGTATTTCACTCTTCATAAAAAAATAAACTATTTTAGAAAAATACAAAAAATTTACCCTAACCATTTTTTGATGTGTAGAATTAAAAAATGAACTTCATTTTTTTAAAATAATTTTATAAATTTTATAAATTTAATTTTTAATTAAATTCTTCATTTACTTGAAAAATACAAATTTTAAAATTATAACTGATTTTATAACACTTTGAAAAATTAATTAAGGTCTCATAAAATTATCTTATAATCATAATAAAAAAATATTAATTTATGATTATATTTTATGAAAATATATTTTCCTTAAAATTTTTATTAAATATTTATGACTTACAAAAATACAAACACTTAATTTATCATTTTTAAAAAATTTCTTTACTTATTCCATGATATAAATATATCATATTTTCATTCATAAGATACCTAAATTTTATTTATACTTCCATATGTGAAGTTATTATTATAAAGGTCACATTACTATTCCTAAGGGTCATATTACTATTTTAATTATCAAGTTACTACTTAATGGTATATTACTATTTTTAAGCTCCATATTGTGTGCAACATAAGATATCAAATGAATTTATTTAAGAAGATACATAACATAAAATCTTAGGGTTTTATAGAACCATTTATATAGATAAAATATTTAGAGGGAGAGTATTTAATAGGAGGATATTTGCTTCACATGTGGAAAGAATGGTAACTGTAAGAGTAACTACAATGAATTGAAGAATAAGAAATTATATGCTTCTTGTAATGCCCCGGAACTCTTAGGTCCATTCCTTTGTGAAAATATGGTGTTGGAGGTGTTTTAGGAGGTCAAGGTGGCTTGGGGTGCGTTTGGGTGGACTTTTAAGGAAATCTAAAGGGTTATGGACTTTGCACGGGAGGCGCATGATTTTCCTAAACCGTGCGGCCAAACCGTTCAAGGATGGTCTTGGAGGCAGTGGCTAATGCACGGTTTGTCTAACCATGCAGACTAACTGTACGAGGAGTGATTTTCGAGGCATAAGCTAATGCACGGTTAGCGCATGGTTTGTTAAACCGTGCGGAATAACCGTGCAGGAACTTAAAGTTAGATCCTAAAATTGTAGATCTAACTCGTTTTGCCTTTAATAACCTCGTTTAAGACACTAATCAGCCATAACTCAGGATTAATTTTCTTTAGAGGTAGAAGAACCTCTCCCAAACATTTTGGAGGCGATCCGGAGGCTTCTCTTTGTGAATCAGAGCCGGTTTCTCGAGGTATATGATCCTTTTGTTTGGCTTCTAAGATCTACATAGATCTACTCCTCCTCTTATCTCAGGATCTTATATCTATGCCCGTTATTAATAGATCTAAGTGTGTGGATGTCGTTTATGATGATCTTTGTTCTTGGTTGTGTTAGGTTAGGAGATATAAAGAGGATTCTTGGAGAATCGACCCAGTTTCTTGGGAGTTCATCGACCTTTGTGGTTTTCCATGAAAACCTTTGAGGTAGGGGATTTGTGGCTTCTCTAATTGTTTATGTGAAATCGTAGAGTTAGCATGATTTAGCCCTTTGGATCACAATGGAATTGAAATAATTAAATACTTGAACCAGATTAAAAGAATTGGTTTGATCGCATGTTGTTTCTTTGTACCATGATAACAGTTTTCCTCTTGATTTGCTAGATAAGTATGATATATATGCCTTTCTTGTTAGCATGTTGTTCTTGATGGAAATTGATAAAGAACGTAAAGCTGGAATTAATTAATAATTAATTGGCTAAAGATAAAGAGGCATGTAAATGAATCTGGTTGTTTCCGTTGTTGTAGTTGTTCTAATTTGATGTTGATCAAATTTGTCATAGTAAGCATGTTTAATCTTCAGTGATAGATTACTGAATTGGTTCATGATGTTGGAACCAACGAATTGAATCTATTAATTCAAGATGGGTTAAATAACTTGATTGAGTTCCATGAAGGGTTTGGAGTTACCCTCTTGTAGCGGAGTAGGGATAAAAGCCCATTTGATGTGATTGTTGGTGTTTTTTGTTTGAAGGTCAGATGCCTTGTTAATGGGCCAAGAGCCCATTTGTTGTAATGATTGTGTTCCTACTGCTTGGGCTGTGTTGTGACCCTGGAAGGGGTGCTGTGATATCTTGTGTTGTGATGTGATCCTGGAGGGGTCTTGTGATATGTGGAGGCAGGGAGGCCTTGTGGTTGTGGCAGTGGATGACACCTAAAGTGGCGAGATGCATCAGTTTATGCATGTGGGTGTCAGGGAGGACACCAGGGATGATGGAATGGTATGGTTGTGATTGTTGGATGTTTGTTGATTCTTGGTTATTTATCTACATTAATTTTTTCCACTGCTCAAGGCATCTGGTCTTACTTACCCTTCTTCTGAAGGAGCCGAAGACATGCGGGGTATGCCACGTGCTTTTTGTGTTTAGACTCTCAAGAGAGAATGGGTTTAAGCTCTTGCTATAGGCGACAAAGACTCGACAGGTAGTACGTCTACTCACCGTGTTGAGCCCCCTTGTGTTTAGTAGCATAGGTTTCTTTTCTAGAATTTCTGGTAATATGGGAAAGTAATTCTATAATGAATGTTTGAATAAATGATGTTAACCCATGGGGTTGGAGTTTGTTGGGACTTAATGATGATATTGAGAACTTTTGAAGGGACAATGGTTTTTGGATGTGATGCTAATGAAGTTTAATGTGAAAAATTGTTCATGGTTAATTAATGTATAAAGAATTAATTAACGTACAATGGAATTGATAAAAAGGGAAGGAAGTAATCTATTAAATCCCAGTAAATGGTTGTGTGCTTATAGGATACCTAGTCTTAGATGTAGCAGCCCGAAGTCTGAGAGACCTTAGCTGTAGTTGTGTCTAAGACTAGTTAATGCCCATATTGTGGTTGTGAGATATAATATATTTTGTACTTTTTATGTTTCTATACGCTACTCCACCCTGTCAGTAAGGGCAACTGACACCCTATGAATTCTGAGCCCTAGGGGGTGTTTTCCCCAACATTCCGGTGGGAGGATGAATGGCTGACTACCCCCTTTGACCCCGCTCTCTTCTCTTGGTAGATACTCGTGCTGGTAGGAACAGTGGTTAGTTTTTCCCATATATGTGTGTAGAGGGATGTAATGGATTGTGGTTATTCACACACATATATTCTGGATATAGTATCCTTTGGACTACTATAGGTGTAACGTGTATAGGCTGTGATGGCTTGAGGATCCTTACTCGGCGTATGGGCTGTGATGGCTTGAGGTATAATACCCGACGTATGATACATGTTATGCGAGTTGTGGTGGCTCCCATAAACTACCTGGACACTTTTTCTTGTGAGGATGGTGTGGTGCCTAGCCTAGGTGTCTGCGGGAAATCCTTTATGATGCACATGGTGAATATTGTGGAGCTTAGCCCAAGTTTATATGGGCAAGCCTTTGGAGAGAGATGCATAGGATGTATGTCATTAGGGAAAAGCAGTAAACCAGTGGGGAAGTAGTAGCGGGGTACCCTTGATATTCTTTACTATATATTATATTCTTGTATCTGTTACTTGGTGAGAGTATCCATGGTGAGGTTGAAAACATAGTAAACCTGTTTAGGTGACGAGTTAGTTTCACTTTTTGTTCACTATGATTTATCATGCTTTCTTTACTTTTTCATGAGAGGCTTCAGGGAGGATCCTACTGAGTATACTGTTATACTCACCCTACTTATATACAAACTATTTTCAGGTCACTTGGAGAAGGTTGGAGATCAGGCTGGTTACTACTAGCTTGTGGTTGCAGGAGCTGTTCGGGCTTGTGATCGCTACTGTTTTACTTTCTTTTGGGTACTTGTAGTTTCCCCTTTCAGTTGTTGTAATTTTTGTATGACATTAAATATATGCACTTGGGTTTTCTTTTACATTTCAGTTCTGAGTTGAAGTTGGTTGATGTCTGTCTTATCTCTCTCTTCTTCATGTGTTCTCTTAGAGGGTAATGCCTCCCATTTGTGTGTTTACTATACCCTCGGTGATAGTCGCCAACCTGGGGCCTACTAGAGGTGGGACTCGGGGGTCATTATCTCCCTTCTCACATTGTCGGCCCAGGAGAGGTACACTTTGTGGGGAGGGGGTCACGATAGAGTGGTATCAGAGGCCAGGTTGAGGGATAGGATGGAGTTTGGAGCTAGGAATATGTGAGGATGCATGGGTTAGTAGGGAAATAGTGTCATTCATGTTTAGCAAGTGGGGTAAACACTAGAGACCAGTAGAGACATAGGCGTTTAGGGCCCCCTATGATCTATTGAACCGACCTTTAAGTTCACAATGTCTACTAAACAAGGTGATATTGGTTGCATGGTAGAGACATAGGAAAGGATCATGGATCATTCTTCTTTGTGTCTCTGTTTAAATGGGTAGACCTTGGGACAGGTTAACCTAAAATGAATGAAATAAAATAATAAATTAATTAATGTTGATTCTTCCATATTCCAGGCTTAGGAGCTCTAACGGTTTTTTATTTTACAGGTATGGATCCAGGTCGACGTCCTCGTCAGGTTTGCGTAGAAGATGTCCAGCAGGCTGTCCCAGCAGATCGCCATAGGGTGGAGGTCGACGACAAAGAAACTTGGAGGAATACACTCCGAGAGTTTCAGCACCAGAGTCTGCAGAAGTATGAGGGCTCCATTTCATATGCAGTCACGGAAGACTGGTTAGAGGAGGTTGAGATAGGCTTCAGTTTGATCCGTGATCAGAAGGAGCACTGGGTGTCCTTGGTTGTGACAATGCTGCGTGAAGCAGCGAGGTAGTGGTGGCTCTTATTCCTCAGGGATCGTGAGGAGTCAACGATCTCATGGGAGGAGTTATGAGAAAAGTTTAGAGTTTAGTTTCTTTATTCTACTACGAAGGTGTCCAGTCATCAGGAGCTTCTTACCCTTCAGTAGGGGAGCTCTAGTGTTCAAGAGTTTAGAATCCGTTTCAAGAACCTTCTACGATATGATTCAGACCTGTTACCAGATGAGGAGGCCAGAGAGAGGCATTTCGCGGAGGCTTTTCATCCAGAGATCCAATGCCAGGTCACCCCATTTATGTTAAACACGTATCTTGAGGTGTTGGAGAGGGAAGAGGTTGTTGATAGGTCTTTTTCAAGGACCGGATCATCACTAGAGGGGAATCAACATGATTCCTCACGAAGCAAGGCTGTGGTCCGGGGTTCCCGGTTTTCAGGGCAGAAGAGTTTCCGTTCAGCCGGGGGTAGGTCCCAGCCCTTCACATCTTGTTTCTCTGGAGGCAGGAACTCTCAGGCCTATGCCAAGGGATCATGCTCTTGTTTTTCTTGTGGTGGTCATGGTCATCAGCAGCGGGAGTGCCCGACCTTTCAGAGCGGTCATCGTGCATCGGGCGCTCCACTCTAGGTTCCTCCGTTGAGGCAGTTCCAGCTGAGGCAGCAGGAGCAAGTTGCACCAGCTTTTGATTAGCAGAGGGGAGATGGGGCGAGTATAGGACAACCCCATGATGCTCCCCATCCCCAGAGAGCAGAGCGCGACCATGGTGGTGGTCGTCATCAGGGTCAGAGAGGCCGTAGAGGAGGCTGTGGTCAGCTTCATGCTCTAGCGTTTCCAGCTCCAGACGAGCCAGACGTCGTTCGAGGTACCCTTTTCTTGTTTTCTACCTTGGTGTATGATTTTCTTGATTCAGGAGCGACACACTCCTTCATATCACCTACCCTTATCCATGCCTTGGGACTTGAGGTAGAGAGGCTTCCAGTGCCCTTGGCGTTGACTACGCCAGTTGGAGGTCAAGCTAACTTGTTTGAAGTATGTAGAGACTATGTGCTAGTGGTTGGATAACACCGCTCTTGGGGAGATTTACTATTTTTACAAATACAACCATATGATGTCATCCTCGGATTGGATTGGTTGTATTCGGTGCAGGCTATTGTGGATTACTTCAGGAACAAGGTCGTTTTCCTTAGTGCCGATGGAGAGCAGGTGGTGTTTTTTGGTGAGCGAGATCGTCGGATGGGTCATAGGCGCGTTCCATCCTTATCATCCATAATGGACGAGTTGATGCTGGGTTCTTCAGAGGTTCAACAGTTTTCATTTCCAAGGGTCATAGAGGAGTACCCTGATGTCTTTTAGGAAGAGTTTGTAGCCTTACCCCCTCGAAGAGAGATCGAATTCGGGATTGAGCTATATCCAGAAGAGTCTCCTATCTCTATGTCTCCATATAGGATGGACCCTTCTGAGTTACGAGAGCTACGTATACAACTTAATGGTCTGTTTCAGTGTGGTTTTGTTTGGCCAAGTGTGTCACCATGGGGTGCACCTGTCTTGTTCGTGAAGAAGGCCGACGACAGTTTGCGGTTGTGTGTCGATTATCGTCGCTTAAACAAAGTGACAATAAATAATTTTTATCCTCTTCTGCGGATTGATGACTTATTCGATCAACTGAAGGGTGAAAGTTAGTTCTCAAAGATCGACTTGCAGTCGGGATATCATCAGATGCGTGTGAAGAAAGAGGATATTCCGAAGACTACTTTCTGTTGTCATCATGGGCATTATGAGTTTGTTGTAATGCCGTTCGGCATGACGAATGCTCCAGCTGTGTTCATGGGATTGATGAATGCTGTGTTCCGTGAGTTCTTGGACAAGTTCATGGTAGTCTTTATCGACGACATCCTTGTATACTCCATGTATGAAGAGGATCATGCTGAGCATCTACGAGCCGTTTTGGGAGTTCTTCATCAACATCAGTTGTTCGGAAAGTTGTCGAAGTGTGAGTTTTGGGCTCGAGAAGTCTGTTTATTAGGGAATGTTGTGTCCCAATAGGGAGTTGCTGTGGATCTATCGAAGATAGAAGCAGTTGTGTCTTGTGGAGCCCCCAAGACAGTGTCAGAGGTGCGAAGTTTCCTTGGTCTCGCAGGCTATTACAGGAAGTTCGTATCCAATTTCTCACGGGTTGTGACTCCTCTAACAGATTTGACTAGGAAGGATCAGGCCTTCGTATGGACTGATCAGTGCCAGGCAGCCTTCGAGTATCTAAAGGAGAAGTTTGTAAGTGCTCTAGTCCTTTTTCTTCCAGCTGAGGGATTCCAGTTTGATGTCTTCTGTGATGCTTCACATCTGGGGTTAGGCTGTGTTCTCATTCAGCGGAGGTCAGTTGTTTCTTATGGTTCTCGGCAATTACATCCCCATGAACGCAACTATTCCACCCAATATCTTGAGTTAGCATCTTTGGTGTTTTCTCTGAAGTTGTGGAGACATTACCTCATTGGTGAGCACTTTGTGGTCTTTACCGACCATACGAGTTTAAGGTATGTTTTCTCCCAGCGTGACTTGAACTTGCGGAAGCGTCGGTGGATGGAGTTCCTATAGGAATACAACTTTGAAATATCGTATACACCTGGAAAAGGGAATGTTGTGGCTGAGGCACTGAGCCAAAATTCACGTGGTGATGTTGTGCGTGAATCCAGTGATTTCTAGAGAGTAATGGAGGAACTGTCAGCTTTGCATCTTGACATGGGAGAAGTTGGGGGTAGAGGTTGTCTTTTCCAGATGATGGTACAGTCATCCCTGATGCAGAGGGTGGAAGAGTCCCAGTTGGGGGATCTTGAGGTGAAGGTTTATAGAGACAGAGTTGTTTATGCTGAGGCCCCTGATGGTTTGTCTGAGGATGAACAAAACATAGTGTTGTATCAAGGAAGGGTTTTTGTTCCCCTGATGGTTGTGTCTCGATGTTTAGTCTACCATAAGGTGAAGGCCGAACACCGTGTTCCTGGTGTTATTCTACAGCCATTAGAGATTCCTCAGTGGAAGTGGGAGGATATATCAATGGACTTTGTTACTGGTTTAGCTCGATCTCTGGGAGGACGCGATGTTATTTGGGTGGTAGTGGATCATTTAACAAAATCGGCCCACTTCATAGTGATCAAGGAGTCGAGATTAGTGTAAGTTTTGTCGAGGAAGTATCTGGAGGAGGTGGTGAGACTTCATGGAGTCCCAAGGATGATCATTTCTGATCGAGATCCTCATTTTACCTCCAGGGTGTGGAAAGGTCTCCAACATGCTTTCGGTTCTCAGCTATTCCTTAGCACTGCTTTTCATCCTCAAATGGATGGTCAGATAGAGCGAACCATCCAAACTATTGAAGACATGTTATGCTCTTGTATTCTTGATTTTGGAGGCTCATGGATGAGGCACTTACCCTTGGTGGAGTTCGCTTACAATAAAAGTTTTCACTCCACCATCAGTATGGCGCCATTTGAAGCCTTGTATGGCCGACCTTTCTGTTCTCTGTTGTGCTGGACTGGGGTCAGAGAGTCAACAATTCTCAGACCAGAACTAGTGCAGAATACAAAATAGATGGTTCAGGTGATTCGCAAGAGGATGAAGGCAGCGTAATATCGTCAGAAATCATATGCCGATCAAAGAAGGAGACCCTTAGAGTTTAATGTTGGGGATCATGTGTTTCTGACGGTGACTCCCCGTTATGGGAAATGAAGGTTTGGTCATGAGAGTAAGCTTTCTCCCCACTTTTTTGGGACTTTAGATGTGTTTGCTCATGTTGGAGTTGTGGCGTATCAAGTAGAACTTCCACCACAGATGATTCAGATACATGATGTTTTCCATGTATCACAACTATGTCATTATCTTTATGAAGACTCTCACATCATCGATTGGGGAGAGATCGATTTTGATGATTATGACACCTTTAAGGAGAGACCTGTGGATATCCAAGACCACAAGGAGAAGGTGTTGTACGAGTGATCCATCCCTTTAGTTCATGTCTTGTGGCGACACGGCGGCTTGGAAGAGAGTACTTGGGAACATGAGTCACAGATACACGCTCAGTACCCAGAGTTGTTTGATGTTTAACAATTTCCTTGTATTTTTGTAACTTATGTGGCTGTGTAACTTTAATGTTTATGAGATGGCATGCTTTGTTGATTTGGTGGCTTGATATCTTTTGAGAGGTATCTTGTTGGGTGGTTGTTCAGACCCTGTTTCGTTTTCTCTTTAGGTGGGTTTTGGATTCTCGAGGACGAGAATGTTTTGATAGGTATCTGATGTAATGGCTCGGACCTCTTTGGTCCATTCCTTTGTGAAAATGTGGTTTTGGAGGTGTTCTGGGAGGTCAAGGTGGCTTGGGGTGTGTTTGGGTGGACTTTTAAGGGAATATAAAGGGTTATGGCCTTCGCACGGGAGGTGCACGGTTTTCCTAAACCGTGCGGCCAAACCGTGCAAGTCTGGTCTTGGAGGAAGTGGATAACGCATGGTTAGTGCACGGTTTTTCTAACCGTGCGGACTAACTGTGCGAGGAGTGATTGTCGAGGCAGAAGCTAACGCACGGTTAGCGCACAGTTTGTTAAACCGTGAGGACTAACCATGTGGGCACTTAAAGTTAGATCCTAAAATTGTGGATCTAACTTTTTTTCCTTTAATAACATATTTTAAGCCCCCAATCATCCATAAATCGGGATTACCTTTCCTTGGAGGTAGAAGAACCTCTCCCAAGCGTTTTGGAGGCGATTCGGAGGATTCTCTTCGCGAATCGGAGCTGGTTTCTTGAGGTATGTGATCCTTTTGTTTGGTTTCTTAGATATATGTAGATCTACTCCTCCTCTTCTCTCGGGATCTTAGATCTACGCCCGTTATGGGTAGATCTAAGTGTGTGGATGTTGTTTATGATGAGCTTTGGTATTGGTTTTGTTAAGAGATGATATCTAAGGAGGATTCGTGGATAATCGACCCGGTTTCTTGGGTGCTCATCGACCGTTGTGGTTTACCTTGAAAACCTTTGAGGTAGGGGATTTGTGGATTATCTAATTGTTTATGTGCAATCATAGAGTTAGCATGATTTATCCCTTTGTATCACAATGGAATTGAGCTAATTAAATACTTGAACTAGATTAAAAGAATTGGTTTGATCGCATGTTGTTGCTTTGTACCATGATAACGGTTTGCCTCTTGATTTGCTAGATAAGTGTGATATATATGCCTTTCTTGTTAGCATGTTGTTCTTGATGAAAATTGATAAAGAACGTAAAGCTGAAATTAATTGATAATTAATTGGCTAAAGATAAAGAGGCATGCAAATGAATTTGGTTGTTGTCGTTGTTGTAGTTGTTCTAATTTGATGTTGATAAAATTTGGCATAGTAAACATGTTTAATCTTTGGTGATAGCTTACTGAATTGGTTCATGATGTTGGAACCAATGAATTGAATCTGTTAATTCAAGATGGGTTAAATAACTTGATTGAGTTCCATGAAGGGTTCAGAGTTACCCTCTTGTTGTGAAGTAGGGCTAAAAGCTCATTTGATGTGATTTTTGGTGTTTGTTGTTTGAAGTCCATATGCCTTGTTAAAGGTCCAAGAGCCCATTTGTTGTAATGATTATTTTCCTACTGTAGGTGTAATGTGTATAGGCTGTGATGGCTTGAGAATCTTTACTCGGCATATGGGTTGTGATGGCTTGAGGTATAATACCCGACGTATGATACATGTTATGCGAGCTGTGGTGGCTCCTGGAAACTACCTGGTCACTTTTGGTTGTGAGGATGGTGTGGTTCTTAGCCCAGGTGTCTATGGGCAAGCCTTTGTGATGCACATGGTGCAGATTGTGGAGTCTAGCCCAAGTTTATACGGGAAAGCCTTTGTAGAGAGATGCACAGGACGTATGTCATTAGGGAAAAGCGGTAAACCAGTGGGGAAGTATTAGCGGGGTACCCTTGATATTATTTACTATATACTGTATTCTTGTATGCGTTACATGGTGAGAGTATCCATGGTGAGGTTGGGAACATAGTAAACCTATTTAGGTGATGAGTTAGTTTCACTTTTTGTTCACTGTGCTTTAGCATGATTTCTTTACTTTTTCATGAGAGGCTTCAGGGAGGATCCTACTGAGTATACAGTTATACTCACCCTACTTATATATAAACTATTTTTCAGCTCACTTGGAGCAGGTTGGATATCAGGCTGGTTACTACTAGCTTGTGGTTGCAGGAGCTGTTCGGGCTTGTGATCGCTACTGTTTTACTTTCTTTTGGGTACTTGTAGTTTCCCCTTTCAGTTGTTGTACTTTTTGCATGACATTAAATATACGCACTTGGGTTTTCTTTTACATTTCAGTTCTGAGTTGGAGTTGGTTAGTGTCTGTCTTATCTCTCTCTTCTGCATGTGTTCTCTTAGAGGGTAATGCCTCCCATTTGTGTGTTTACTATACCCTCGGTGCTAGTTGCCAACCCGGGGCCTACTGGAGGTGGGACTCGGGGGTCATTATCTCCCTTCTCACATTGTTGTCCCAGGAGGGGTACACTTTGTGGGGATTGGGTTGTGACAGAGTGGTATCAGAGGTCAGTTTGAGGGATAGGATAGAGTTTGGAGCTAGGCACATGTGAGGATGCATGGGTTAGTAGGGAAACAATGTCATTCATGTTTAGCAAGTGGGGTAAACACTGGAGACCAGCAGAGACATAAGCGTTTAGGTCCCCCTATGATCTGTTGCACGGAACTTTATGTTAACAATGGCTACTAAACAAGGTGATACTGGTTGTAGGATAGAGACCTAGGAAAGGATCATGCATCATTCTTCTTTGTGCCTGTGTTTGAATGGGTAAACCTTGGGATAGGTTAACCCAAAATGAATGAAAGAAAACAATAAATTAATTAATGTTGAGTCTTCCATATTCCAGGCTTAAGAGCTCTAACAGTTTGTTATTTTACAGGTATGGCTCCAGGTTGACGTCCTCATCAGGTTTGTGTAGAAGATGTCCAGTAGGCTGTCCCAGCAGATCGCCATAGGGTGGAGGTCGACGAAGACGACACTTGGAGGAAGACACTCCAAGAGTTTCAGCACCAGAGTCTGAAGAAGTATGAGGGCTCCGTTTCAGATGCAGTCACGAAAGACTGGTTAGAGGAGGTCGAGATAGGATTCAGTTTGATCCATGCTCGGAAGGAGCACGGGGTGTCCTTTGTTGTGACGATGCTGCGTGGAGCTGCGAGGCAGTGGTGGCTCTTGTTCCTCGGGGATCATGAGGAGTCAGCGATCTCATGGGAGGAGTTCTGAGACAAGTTTAGAGTTTAGTTTCTTTCTTTTACTACGAAGGCGTCCAGTCATCAGGAGATTCTTACCCTTCAGTAGGGGAGCTCTAGTGTTCGAGAGTTTGGAATCCATTTCAGGAACCTTCTACGATATGCTTCAGACCTGTTACCAGATGAGGGTCCAGGGTGAGGCATTTTGAGGAGGCTTTGCATCTAGAGATCCAACGCCAAGTCACCCCATTTATGTTAAACACATATCTTGAGGTGTTGGCGAGGGAAGAGGTTGTTGAGAGGACTTTGGACAGGACCAGATCATCATGAGAGGGGAATCGACATGATTCCTCACGAAGAAGGGATGCGGTCTAGGGTTCCCAGTTTTCAGGGCAGAAGAGTTTCCGTTCAGCCAGGGGTAGGTCCCAGCCCTTCACATCTTGTTTCTCCAGAGGCAGTAACTCTCAGGCCTATGCCAAGGGATCAGGCGTTTGTTTTTCTTATGGTGGTCGTGGTAATCAGCAGTGGGAGTGCTCGACCTTTCAGAGTGGTCATTGTGCACCGGGCACTCCGCTCCAGGTTCTTCTGTTGAGGCAGTTCCAGCTGAGGCAGCAGCAGCAGGTTGCACCGACTTTTGATTAGAAGAGGGGAGATGGGGTGGGCAGAGGACAACCCCATGACACTCCCCATACTTAGAGAGAAGAGTGAGGCCATGGCGGTGGTCGTCATCAGGGTCAGAGAGGCTGTAGAGGTGGCCGTGGTCAGCTTCATGCTCTAGCGTTGCCAGCTCCAGACGAGCCAAACGTCGTTCGCGGTACCCTTTTCTTGTTTTATACCTTGGTGTATGACTTGCTTGATTCAGGAGTGACACACTTCTTCATATCACCTACCCTTTTCCATGCCTTGGGACTTGAGGTAGAGAGGCTTCCAGTTCCCTTGGTGTTGACTACGCCAGTTGGAGGTCGAGCTAACTTGTTTGAAGTATGTAGAGACTGTGAGCTAGTGTTGGGGAAACACCGCTCTTGGGGAGATTTCCTATGTTTACAAATACAACAATATAATGTCCTCCTTGGCATGGATTAGTTGTATTCAGTGCAGAATATTGTGGATTACTTCAGGAAGAAGGTCATTTTCCTTGGTGCCGATGAAGAGTAGGTGGTGTTTGTTGGTGAGCGAGATCCTCGAATGGGTCATAGGCACGTTCCATCCTTATCATCCATGATGGCTGAGTTGATGCTGGGTTCCTCAGATGTTCAACTGTTGTCGTTTCCAAGGGTCGTAGAGGAGTACCCTGATGTATTTTCAGAAGAGTTTATAGCCTTACCCCCTCGAAGAGAGTTCGAATTCGAGATCAAGCTATAGCCAGGAGTGTCTCCTATCTCTATGTATCCGTATAGGATGACCCCTTCTAAGTTATGAGATCTATGTATACAGCTTGATGGTCTGTTGTAGTGCAGTTTTTTTCGGCCAAGTGTGTCACCATGGGGTGAACCTATCTTATTCGTGAAGAAGGCCAATGACAGTTTTCGGTTGTGTGTCGATTATCGTCACTTAAACAAAGTGAAAATAAAGAATTTTTATCCTTTTCCATGGATTGATGACTTATTCGATCAATTGAATGGTGCAAGTTGGTTCTCAAAGATCGACTTACAGTCGGGATATCATCAGATGCGTGTGAAGGATGAGGATATTTCGAAGGTTGCTTTCCATTGTCATCATGGGCATTATGAGTTCGTTGTAATGTAGTTCGGCGTGAAGAATGCTCCAGATGTGTTCATGGGATTGATAAATGCTGTGTTCCGTGAGTTCCTGGACAAGTTCATGTTAGTCTTCATCGATGACATCCTTGTGTACTCCATGTCTGAAGAGGATCATGCTGAGCATCTACGAGCCGTTTTGGGAGTTCTTCATCGACATCAGCTGTTCGGAAAGTTGTCGAAGTGTGAGTTTTGGGATCGAGAAGTCCGTTTCTTGGGGCATGTTGTGTCCCAATAGGGAGTTTCTGTGGATCCATCGAAGATAGAAGCAGTTGTGTCTTGGGAATCCCCCGAGACAGTGTCATAGGTGCGAAGTTTTCTTGGTATCTCAAGATATTATAGGAGGTTTGTAGCCAATTTCTCACAGGTTGTGACTCCTCTAACAGCTTTGACCAGGAAGGATCAGGCCTTTGTATGGACTGATCAGTTCCATACAGCCTTCGAGTATCTAAATTAGAAGTTAGTAAGTGCTCCATTCCTTTTTCTTCCAGCTGAGGGAGTCCAGTTTTATGTCTTCTACGATGCTTCACATCTGGGGTTAGGATGTGTTCTCATGCAGTGGAGGTCAGTTGTTTCTTATGGGTCTTGGCAGTTATGTCCCCATGAACGCAACTATGCCACCCAAAATCTTGAGTTAGCATCCGTGGTGTTTGCTCTGAAGTTGAGGAGACATTTCCTCATTGGTGAGCACTTTGTGGTCTTCACCGACCATAAGAGTTTAAGGTATGTTTTCTCCCAGCATTACTTGAACTTGAGGTAGTGTCGGTGGATGGAGTTCCTACAGGAATACGACTTTGAAATATCGTATACACCTGGAAAAGGGAATGTTGTGTCTGATGCACTGAGCCAAAAGTCACGTGGTAATGCTGTGCGTGAATCCAGTGATTCCTGGAGAGTAATGGAGGAACTGTCATCTTTTCATCTTGACATGGGAGAAGTTGGGGGTAGAGGTTGTCTTTTCCAGATGACAGTACAGTCATCCCAGATGTAGAGGGTGGAAGAGTCCCAGTTGGGGGATCTTGAGGTGGAGGTTTGGAGAGACCGAGTTGTTTGTGGTGAGGCCCCTGATGGTTGGTCTGAGGATGAACAAAACAGAGTGTTGTATCAAGGAAAATATAAAATAGAATTAGGAGAACTACATTGGGTAGCAGTTAGGACTGTATGATAGTAATTGAGAAAGTATGATGGATGAGTTATCAGTATTTGGACAAATTGGAATACTAGTTATCAAGGGGGTACAAAACTAGTTTTACTTTAGATTAATTTGATTTGGTATTATAGATAAGATTAAGTAAATGAGAAAGATAATATTATTAAATCAAGTGGTTTCCATATCTATATAGACTAAGTTCTTTGCATCTCTTGATGCAACTTAAGAAGTAGTTTAACAATGATTTGTTCCAAATTTTGGAATTTTAAAAAAATAGTAAATTATTATCACAAGATATATTATGATAAATTTATGACTATGGAATTAGTCAAGATTTCAAGTTCATAATATAGGATAAAAGGTAAATAGTCAGTGATATCACATCTTAAGGGATTTTATCAAAGGTTTGAAATCTCAGTAAGAATAATAGCCACAATAGAACATGATAGGGCCAAAAGATATAGTCACACCTCAGTAGAATCATGTTTGTCATGTAAGATCTACCAATTTGTCAGTTAGCAATTGGAACTAAAGTAAGTGGGGTTATGTTGAAGTTGGTACCCAGAACCAACTGAATTTTTTTCTTTCGATTATGAGTATATTTATAAATATCTTATCATAATATGATTGTTCTTATATGTGACATTGATGTGATAATATCCTTAGAGTACTTATCATATCGAATGGTTAGAGTGGTTCCCCATTATAATGTAAAGTGAGAGATGCTATGATTTTTTAAATGTATGTCATATAGTCTAGATAAAATACGTTTTATGGGACATATATTATGTTTATCTATCAAGTGATTGAGGTTCATAATGCCTTGATACTTCTTCCCATGAAGTTTATACTTGGTAATCTCCAAGAAGGGAGATTATAAGTATAGACCTATCAATAGTAATTCGACATTATATATTTCATTGGATATTCCAATATGTGGATATGTGTATTGTTACATAGACATGTGATTACTATTAATATATATCATGAATCATGTACTCTGATTTATAGATGACAATAATGATGATGTTTTCCCGTGGTGAGGTAGAATACATCAGGTGCATCATAAATGATAAGACACTAATTGAATGATTCTAGAAATATTTTTCCCTTAAAAGTTAATGGAAAAATATATCACTATCCCTTTGATTGAAATAGAATTTTCTGATTAAATTCAAGGACATGGTACACTGGTGTAGAAAAGGGTCTTTTAAATTGGATTTTTTTTTATTTTTAACATCAGTCAATTACTAAAATCAATGTGAGAAACATTAAAAATGAGTTTTTAGGTGGATTATTTTAACTAACACAAAAAAATGATATTTTACATCGATTATCATTAAAAATTCCACAGAAATTACTCACAAAATGTAAAAATGATGAATTTTGATTTCGTATATATAAATAACTCGCATGAACATGATTTTTTTAATATAATAATTTCAAAATATAGTTTAAAAAACCTGTAATATATGAAAACCTGATAGAAAATAGAATAAAAATAATCAGTAAAAAATAGCATGGTGTAATTCTATAAAAAATATTTACAACAAAACATTGTTTAAATTACATGAAATTTACAATTTTGAATTTTAAATTCAAAATCTATATTACAAGTAGAGATAAACTAAAACCAAATCAAGCTTGTAAAATAATCTATTCATGCTTCTTATAAATTATTTTTCTCATTCCCATTATAAGGACAAGGATCATAAAAATGGTACAAATTAAAAAGGAATGTATTCAACGTGTATTCTCAATATAGTTATAAGATGAATAAAAGGAAATATTATAATAAAATATAGACATTTTGAATTTTATAACTATATTGATTATAATTATTTCATACATAAATATTATTATATATTATCCACATTCAATTACTCTTTCTTGATGATGGATTTTTTTAAATGTATTTATCAATTAAAAATAACATTTTAAGTATCTTATAAATTTTAGTACATATAAATTAAATCACCTTTTCACACACATATTTGATCTTTTTGTCCTATTTCCTGTTGATTGGTTATAACGCTTCCATGATTTTTTTTGAAAATGTTAAGTTTGAAATAAAATAAAAATTTCTTGTAATATATAAGTATTGAAATAAAAAAACTTACACCTCTAATATTTCTTGAATTCTTTCTCTCACATAACCATTTATGGAACATAACCATAAAGCTATCTTTTATTATAGAAAAAAAACAAAAAATATAATGACCTTTAATATACAAAAATATAATTTGAGTGATTATTTAATTAAGAGAAATAACACTTTATGAAATATATATTTCACACCTATCTAGATAAGGAAGCATCAAACACTGAATTCCATCATTCTGAAATCTTTCATAAATATATATTGTTCTTTCCTCATCTTTCATTGTATTCATTATTAGATAAATAAATTATGGGTCTAAAAATACACACACTGATGTTGTTTTATATATAATATAAAGTGTATAAATATACCTAATAAAAAAATATATGTATTCAGTTAGATCATTTGATATAATTTAAAGAAATATCCCCCCTTAAATTCTATTTTTATTTTATTTTCTATATAAAACCTCATTTTTACAGGGTTGAGGGGGAGACCTTAAATATTTCGAAGTCCTAGAATACATGGAATGAAGGAATGGAGGTACAAAAGACATATAAAGTGGGCCAAAGGTCCTATATTGGAATAAGACCCTCACCTTCTTATCATTCATCCACTCCAGGTCATCACTCTAACATCATGTCTAGGGACCTCCATAATCACCCTATGCCGAGGTGAACAAGTTCTAGATCCTATTTCATGATTTCTACTTTATATATGGTCCTCCACATTTCCATCCTAACTTTTCTAGGGACTTCTATTTCACCTTCTTACACTCCATTAACTTGAAAGTAAAATACTTTCATCATTGTGATACCCAACATATTTGTACTTACAATCTCCAAGATACAACTCTTATAAATCATTAAAATAATATCATACATACAAATTATAGTACTCCATGTCATCTCATAAACATACAAAATCATAAATCCATATGTTTATAATTTATAAAGTTATTTGGAAGTAGTATGAAAAGTTGAAGGGTCCTCAACATGTTTCTTTTCTATACAACATGTATTTTCCATTAATGTAATCCTATATATATATATATATTAAAATATTAAAAAAATTAACACCAATATGAATTAAAGGATAAAATTTATGTGTAACACATTGGTAAGTTATTAGAAAATTTGATATGGTCAAAATAATAATTTTTTAAAACTTTCTCAAACCATAGAAACCTCATCGGTAGGGAATGGTACTCTAGTCGTTTCATATAAAATACCATGTAAAATTACCTCGAGTTGATCCATCTCCATCCTATAATTATGTAAAGTATATTAAATAAAATATATGATCCCATATGTTATAATATGATACTAGGGATCCTCAAAATATAACTCATGGTAGGTGGGAGACTATGGAGTATGAGGTGTAAGAGTGGGATATACAGACAGAGGTGGAAGAGTGGGATATACATACGGAGGTAGAAGAGTGGGATATGTAGCCCAAAACTATCTATGCACGTCTAAAAACATTAACTTCATTAATTATGTAATTACCTCCTCCATTATCTCACCCATATTCTAAACTTTAACTTATAAAGAATATTTTTCCTTTATATACATCCTCCCTAAAAGAAGTTACAAAACAACCAATTTTTTTTAATTGATACATCTACCTTATATCCTGATACATGAACTGGGTGCTCAGGATTTCTTAATTTAGTACCAAAATATCATTCCAACCCTCAATTATTAAGCTACTCTACACAATCTTCTCTTCAAGTGCTTCTAGTATAGAATATATGAAAAAAATTATTATTGAATTACAAAATATAAAGAGTTTAAAAATAAGTTAAATAACTTATTACAATATTTTCAGCTTCAGTATTCGAGTCTTCTATAAGATATATTACCATTTTCATCATTTAGGTCCTTTTCCATTTTTCATTTCAAGTTGTGAGGGGAAGGAGGATCAATCTCTGCAGATATTGAAGACTCGACTCTCAATTTTTTAAAAAATTTAGGAATCATTTGTTCTTCTAATAACTAATTCCCTCCACAAGATAAAGTATGAGGGTATACATTTTTTATAGAATATCCTGATGATATCTTCTCAATTCCTATTAATTTAGGGAAAAATTAATATGATCATTTTAGTGATTATATAAAAAAACTTTAAAAAGATAGTATTACACTTACAAAAAATAATCTATTTTTTCTAATTTCAATAAACTTCTTCCATGTATATCCACCTAAAAAAGCATATATATTTCATGTATTTTCATATTTTTCCACCAAAAATAAAATATGATGTTAGTATTGTTTTAAAATCCCATAATATCTTAGAATAAATATATAAACATCTCATAATAATTTCTTTAGTGTCAGGTAAATCATATGTCATTTGATTGGAAGGTAAAAAATAACCTATATTAGTAAAAAAATATCATTATAAATAAAATAATAATAAATGAGATTACCAAAATAGTCTCCCATAGTTGAACTGGTGACTTCTTGTCGAAACATATCTGATCCTAAATCAAAATTCATACTTTCACGTGATATTTTATAGCTAAAAAACTCTTTTTTTTGAATTTGGACTCCTAGTATTACCATTACCATAATACTCAATAGATATCCTCTAGTTCTAGCTACAAGCAATTAATAATTTAGGTAAACATGTGCTACCACATTTACTAAAACTGAAAGTAGAAGTGGGAGGCTCTTATGTATAGGAATGATGTAGCACCCCATACCTACACTCTCATATTCTGTTCCATAAACACACACTTTACATACTAGATTCAATACCAACTATAGATTCCCAAGACCTTTAAGGTTTAGAGATTTAGATAATTAGGATATATCATAAGATAATAAATCTCATTTCTTTCTCAAATAATGGGACTTTTTTACACTATATATGAAACTACTTAATCCATAATAAGTATTAAACATCTCTAAATAATCCCCACACATGTTACTCTATTAGTCATATTATGTATAATACTTTTATTCATAACCTAGGAAAATGGAAACATAAGAAGGGGTGAGATAAAATACTTAGTAAGGGAAAACATACAACTAAGGAAATCATGGAATAAACATGAAATTATTATTATGCTAGGAATAATTAACCGTCATAATTCCATAATCAACTAAAACTGAGATCATAATATATTCATAAATAGATCATATAGATAACCACAATTGAATTCGTGGTGATAGAATGCATAATGTTAGACATATTTATCTTATTTTCAAGTCCTCATCCAAGACATTATTCATTTCATTGAGGATATAGTCAATACATCATTCATATTGTCAAGACCATATTCAAAATATCTTTCTAAATTGGGTGTCCATACACCAAATACCCAAAAATGTTTGTCTCATGATACCTAATAATGCATTGAGGGGCTATATAATGTTTGTACTCCTATGTCACTTATTTATGTCCAATTTATTCATCATATAAGATAATTAATAAATAATATATAATCAATTGTTTCAATAATAATCAATATTAGAATAAAAACATAAAAAACTCCAATACTTTTCCCCATGTCAACAAAAGGGATAACATAATTATAAACCATATAGAGAAAGAAGGTGGATGGTTGAACAATACATAGTCAACTTGACTAAGTAATCAATAAACATTTGTATCGGAATAATAAATATATGAATTTTCAATAATTCTCCAATCAATAAATGGAACATCTTTTTATGTAATCGCCACTAAATATAACACCGTATAGAGTAAGGAGTATACGGTTAAGTTAATAATTTCGTTAATCAATCGATGTATGGAATCTAGGTGAACACCCTTCAATCAAAGAGATGAAAAATAGGGTATTCCAAAATTAAAGGCTTTGGAAGAAAAGTTATGCCTAGTCCTAGTGGATTGTTAGGCAATATCAAAGCAGTGATTGATCTTATATGTGATAGAGAAGAAAATTTCATAATACATCCAAAAAAATAAGGTATATGGTTGAAAAATTATTTAACTCTAATGTAACAAATTAAACTTTGAAGGATGTTGACATAGCTGAAAACATCTTTTCAAAATAATTCTTTAAATAGTATCACACAAGAAGGGATCAAGAATATAATTTTTTGGTACTGCAGGTTTAATCCCACTAAGTATATATATATTATTAGATAAATCCTGTAACATAAATCCTATGTTTTTAAATCCTTTTGAATATGAAAAGTAAAATAGAGGTGAAAACTTAAAAGATATTTTAGAATACATTTTTAACACTGATGTAAAATTAAAACTTATATGCCACTTTCAAAAGTAACTTTTGAAAATGTGTAGTGAAATATTTTAAAATATTTTACTTTTAAAAATAATCTCTAATAATTAATACCTGAAAATGAAATAATGTTTTATATTGGAAATATTGATCCAAAGATAAAACATTTTATTATTAAAAGAAACTTTTAAATACTTATAAATTACCTGTGTTGGGAACCCACATTGTAAAAAGAGTAAAAAATCCTTATTTTTAATAATTTTTTTTCGAAATAGGATTATAAAATACCATATAACAAAATATTATGGTGGGATATCCCAATCATGTAAGAATAATGTTTAATATAAAACTTTATAACTCAAAGAAAGAAGATTTAAGCTATCAATATCTCTTATGGGAAACATACTCCATAAGGTAAGAAATATTAAATAAGGATTTATGTGTTAGGAATTTAAATCCATATAAAACAATGAGATAATACCACATAATAAAATCAAGTGTATAAGTTACCAAACTTATATGGAATAATTTTAATATAATTATCATAACCCAATGAACAAAAGTTGAGTTACCAAAAATACTTACTATTGGGATAAACATTAAATCAATATCCATTTGAAGAATGAAATATAATATGGATTATTATATCACATTAAATATGAAAAATTTATGATAAAAATACATCCATGGGCAGTAAATACACCATACAATGAAAACATAGTGCACAAAATGTATAGTGACTCAAAGAATCAAAACTGAGACTAAGAAAACCCTTACCTTTTATCTTGGATTCCATGTATGAAATATAACCTCCTGTATAAGAAATATTTCTATATTAATAACTTAATTAATAACCTTATTCATATATTTTCCATTTATACTCTTCATTTATAATCATTCTCTATATGAATTTTAGTTAGTTATGAACTATTCTCAATATCGGTGTAAGTAATATTAATCATTTTAAACTAGTTTCATAAAAATGGTGTTGGTATTAATTATTGTTTCAAATATTATCATCATAATATCATTAAATTTTCCATAATATATGTTCCAAGATATTTATAAATTTATAATTTAATTTCATGTTATTTTTGGTTATAATAGATAAAGATGAAATCAACGATGATCATGTATTGGTGATTATTAACAAACGAAAGGTGTTTTCTTAATTAATGAGTTTAATAATAATGTTACAATTAAAAAACCAAAAAAATAATTATTTACATATTTATTTCATATTATACTATTAATTAAGTTCTCATAGTCATCCATGATATAAATTCATAGCATTTTTCAAGTATGTGGTTAAACCGACCCAAACATGAGCATTCCATAATTAATGGATGATTATGTGGTGGTTTAACTATAATATAATTATACCAGAAGTATAATGATATTATTTAGTGTTTATTAGTCTTATATATAATAATTTTATGTAATTATAATAATAATTAATGGATATTAACATATAACATATTATGAATAAAAATATATTCCTTTTAGTACACTTGTTTTAAACGATTGAATTAACAATTATCGTTTGTTTATAATATAATTAATAGGTTATCAAGTTTGGAATAAAAAAACCTTAATGATATCATAAAAATAAAATTTATCCATTAAACTAATTCTTATTATCATCCAAGAAAGGTGATAATGAAAAGCAGAATGCATCGTTCCATGGAGGTGATAATCTGTATGTACACATGGATGATGATTTCATTTTCATAGAATGGGAGAAAGGAGTAATATGAATTATCATTTAAGAATATTAAATAAGTTATAAATATATAAATATATATTAAATTCCTTTTTTTATACCATCTATGATAGGTGGTGAAGAAAAACGAACATGTTTCTTTGTGGAGGCGGTAGTTCACGCATACATACAGATCACATTTTCATTTTTCTTAAGGGGAGAGGGGAAATGTGGTTAATTATTATTCTATTAACATAATAAAATTAATTATATATAAAATACTGATGTTACAAGATATTTATAAATAAATATAATTGTATAGGTAATATAGAAAGGAAATAAGTTAAAGAAAAACAATTACTCACATTGAGAACTTTGAGTTTTACTTGGAGAATTCCATGGTGAATAAGGGATTAGGATAATATCTTGTGACTAGAATCTAAAAAAGAAGGAATATTATTATAAGGGAATTAAAATGGTATGTTTTTATGAGTAAAAAGTAGTGGTATTTAAGGGTTTGTGAGAGGAATCTTTTATAAGTAAAAATGGATGGAATTTTTGTAAATACCCATAACTTTTTAATAATGAGAAGTCAATCTCAAGGAAAATGGATCCAAAATATATGATTAATTGAATAGGTAATATATAATGTTTATAAATTCTCTACTATTCAATTTAACACAAGTTTTAAACATTTTTCAACTCTTTAGCATTAGATTTTTCACTTTTTCTATTTAAAATTTTACAGTGGTGACTAGTTTTTACCTTAGTAATTTATCATTTATTCCTAAAAATAAAATGGTCCTTTTTATATAATTTGGACCTAATAATTAAAAAATTTAAATCCATTTAATAATATTAAATTTATAAAAGTTTTATAATTTAATTTTAGTAAATGTATAATGTATTAAAATAGTTTTAGTGAAAAATGTGACTTAAGTTTTAAAATATCAAATACAGGTTTATAAATTAAACTTAATATTTTAAAATATATGATGTTACTTATAAAACATATATTTGTCCAAGATAAGGGTATTTTGAGTTTTATTTTATGATTACATCAAACAATTCCATAAAAGTCAACAAAAATGGTATTTACCTTATTCACCTAAAAATCAATTTTTAGATAAATCCTAAAATTTCATATTAATATAATATATTTATGAAGTCATAAAAAATCAAGTTTATTTTTTTAATTTAAAATTATAAAATTTAGCAATTTAAATTTTATATAAAAACATAAAAATATAATGGAATTATTTTTTATAAGAAAATAACCTTTTAAAAATATTAACTATTCCTATTCATATTTCCAATCAATTACTAATAAAATTAATGTTGAAATATTATTAATATCATAAATATATTTTATCTATAATATATTTAGGTTATTAAAACAAAACACTTAAAAACTAAATTTTTAGAAAAGTTACATTTTAAATATTAATTATTTAACTACACTCATTGAATTTTCATCAATGCCTTAGTATTAATAATGACCTTAATTTTTATTTATACATATATTTCATAATTCAATTACATATATTTTTACCCTCCATTTCTATGAATACATATTGACGTTTATATAATGTTTTTTGGTTTGTCTTAGTTCAGTGTTTCATGTGAAACAAGCTATTGAACACATTAGATTTTTAATGGAAAAAATATAATTTAAAATATCAAGGTGTTACACGATCCCCCCTTAAATAAATTGTATCCTTAAAATTTTTATTATTAATCAATTATGAATATATGTGAGGGTATTTTTGACATATTTATCATCTAGTATATAACTTCTAACAGATATCTACCTTACTTTCTTAGGTTATAGTAAGTTACTTATCTTTCCTCAAACAACATTAACCTTTTATACATTCTCCAAAATATACCTTTCTATAAAAAATACAAATCTCCAAGAAATTAAAACATAGAAAAATAATATATTCTTACAAAAATAAACTCTATCTTTACCCAAAAATATATTAATAACTAGTTCATAATGTCTCACACTAGTCAATATAATCTGAAAAATGAGATAAACTGCAACCAAAATATCATGGATCATTAAATTAATAATCAATTCCAAGGTTATAGAAATTATCTAACTCACTTTTATCAAAATCAATAAACCCTTTATTATCTCAAAATCAAGAATATAATAAACATAAGATTTATCCATCCCTCAATCATATGTTCTTCAAAATTTACCCCAAAATAAAATATAACTTTATCATAAAATAAAATTTCAAGGTTATTAGTACCATGTAATATATGTTTCCAAACCTTTAAAGTAAAAATATTGAATAATAATCCTTATATGCTTCACATAATCCTCATAACTTTTATAATATACCAGAATATCATTGATAAATATCACTGACTAATGAAAACAACTAAGAGTATCAAGATTTATTTTTTGTTAATATATCAACCTAGATACCTTATGTAAGATTAGGAAACTCAAATTTTCCATCATAATAATAATTTACTAAAATTATCAACCATTTGAATATGCTCCATTATTTGGTTATAATATATAGTTATTTATAGATACATGCTTTTTTCAACTTCATTTTCATCATCCTAATTTAACCAAATACTAAAAGCAAAATGATTATGATAATATCAAAAATATGAATATTAAAACATCAATATAAATATATATTACACTATAACACCTTCATTTTTAACATATGATATTTTCAGTTAAAATTATGACTCTATATACAATCATTGGTTATATATGGTTATTTTTCTATTAGGTTATCTGACATAATAATTAACATCATACTAAAATCCTTTATAATAGTTTGTAAAGATAATGTTATTGACTGACTGAAATTTTTTTTTTAATTATGCAAACACTTTTAAGGAAAAAGTGAGAAACCATACATGACCTCACCACATCACCAATTCACTGCATCACCACTTGAAAACATACAATCATAATGGATAAAATCCATTTAAGATTTCAAACTGACAAACCATCAAAGCTGGAGCCGAAGACACCCAGAAAGGCTGAGTTAACACGAACCACAGCACACACCAAATGCCACTCCGCAAACCCATTTCTAGTGTCTCTGAAGAAGAAAGAGAATGCAGAAAATCCAAATCATCCCAAACAAAACCATCACACCAGCAACGAACACACCTCATTTCCACTACCAAAAAACACAACATGCAAAACATTCGAATCCCACAAACATCACCACAACACCCGTCGCCACCCTCGTCCCTACACACAGAGACCACAACAAGAAACCAAGGGCCCCAACTTGTACACGATGCATCTGGTGGAGCATCCCCTTCGACGCGAAACTGGAACATGACCCCTTGCTGTGAAGTAGAACAAGTCCACACCACAGAAGTTGCCCCCATTGCCACGGAAGAAGAATAAATGGCTCGGAAGGCCGAAGAAAGACCCAAAAGCCACAAAAAAATCGACACTGCCCCAGATCGACCAAATCACATCCTCTAGGAGTGTCAAACTAGGTGTGAAGTTAGGCCTCTTTTTCATTCACTAAGTGATGATCAAGTTGATACTCAATCCACCATTTTCAGAGTTATTACCCCTAGGTACTTATGTGCTAGAGTCTATATCGACTTATATTATTTAGATAGGGATGTAATTTCTAGGAGAACCACACAATATCTATTTTACCAAAACTTTAGGATGGTATCACATACTTAGAATTTTTCCTTAGACTTATCTCTAGATTTTTAAATGAAGTTCTCTTATCCTAATCTCTAAACATCATAAAATTTTAAATATTACTTCAAATTACCTAAAGGGTTATCTATACCTTTTAAATTATGATAAAACTTAACTTATGACTCCTTAATGACATTTAAATCCTTAATTGATAACATACTAATATCCAAAGTTATCCCAACCCTGCTCTGATACCAACTATAGCACCCTGAACCCACACTCCCGGATCGAGTGTCATAGACACATACTTTACATACTATATTTGATACCAATTATATATTCTTAGACATAACTATCTCATAATTACATAACATAAATAAAACATTTCATTTCATACATTCTCAAGATCTTTTATGTTTAGATCTTTAGATAATTAGAACATATCATAAACTAATAAATCCTACATCTTTCTCAACTAATGGATATTTATTTACCACTATATAAAAAACTACTTAATCCATAATAAGGCTTCAACATCTCCCAAAAATGTCACACACATGATATTATTCTATTCATATCATGTGTAATACTTTTCTTCATAACATGAAGAAATGGGAACATAATAAGGGGAAATCTGAAATACCCGGTATGGGAAAACATAAAATTGAGGCAATCATGGCATAAACATGATATAAATATTATGGTAGGAATAAATAATCATCATAATTATATAATCAACTAAAAGTGACTATAATATATCTATAAATATATCACATGGATAATAATAACTGAATTCATGGTGATGAAATGAATAATTTCAGAAATATTGATCTTACCATCGAGGCCTCATTGAATTCATCATTATTATCATCAAGGCCTTATCTAAGACATCATTATTATCATTAATACTAAAATAAAGACATCTTGATAAATTGGGTAGGCATAAACCAAATACTCAAACATATTTGTCTCATGAGACCTACCAATACACTGAGGGTCTATATAATTTTGTTCCCCACCCACCACTTGTTTAATTCCAATACATTCATCATATGTGATAATGAGTAAACAATGAAAAATCGAATTTTCCAATAATCATACATATTATAATAACAACATACATAACTCCAATAATTTTCCCCATGTCAATAAAAAGGTTAACATGATCACAACCCATCTAGATAAAGACAGTGGATAGTTAAAAAATACATATTCAACTTGCCTAAGTAATCAATAAGTACCCACATCGGAATGAAAAATATATAGATTTTCAATAATTACTCAATCAATCAATGGAATATATTTATATGTAATAATTCCTAAAACTAAAACTGTATAGAGTAATGGGTATATAATTAAGTCAATAATTTCCCCAATCAAAAGATTTATGGAATCTAGGTAAACAACCTTCAATCAAACAAATGAAAAATAAGGTATTCACAAAGTAAATTCATTAGAAGAAAAGTTATGCCTATTCATAGTGTATGGTTAGGAAATACAAAGGTAGTGATAGATTTTATCATTGATATAGAAGAAATTTACATAATAAATCTAGATAAAGAATGTAGATGATTGAAAATGAACATATCACTAGTGTAACAAAGGAAACTCAGAAAGATGTTGACATAGATGAAAAACATCCTTGTAAAAGAATTCTTCGAATGATATCACACAAGAATGGATCAAGAATAGAATTGTTTGATACCACACATTAAATCCACTAAATTATAAATATATATATTTATTAGTGGAAAAATCATGTAGCATAAATCCAATTAGTGTAAATCCTTTTGAATATAAAAAGTAAAATTGAGGTGAAAACATAAAATATATTTTAGAATTTTTTTTAACATTGAAAATAAAATAAAATATTACATTTCACTTTCAAAATTAACTTTAAAAAATGTCATGAACTAACCCGGGTCGACCCCAAACCAGTCACCCGAGCTAATCTGTGGTAAGGCCTAAAGGGTGTTTCCAATCCCCACGGGCTGGTAACTAATGTCGAGCATCATCATAGTAACTGAGGGAACGATTTCCACCAATAAAAATAAATTAAATGAAAATATAAAGTAAATAGAGCATCCCAACATAAATAAATAACCATTCTAAACATCCTTTTACAAGGTTGAAAAATAAGACAAAACTATACAACAAAACTATATAACCAAACCCAAATGAAAATAACAAACACAATATCTCCATGTGACCCTGAGGGTCACTCTCCAACACCAAGACCAAGTTGAGAACTACCCCACAAGATAAAAACAAGACAAAACTATAGGCATGAGTATTAAATTTTAGTAGGTGTTCCAGAATAAATATATTCCCAATGCACTTCATTTAAAATAAAAGAAACATCAAATTCTTGTTTGAAATACAATATATTAAAGTAATATTTTATACAAATTTTTACTTTAAATAAAAACACAGTTCCATTTCCCCTTTTACATTTAAAATCACACTCTTCCCCAAGAGAGAACCATTATAATTTTAAAGAGATAGGAATATTTTTTCATTTTAAAAAGAAAGATAAAGTGTGAAAAATGTTTTCCAAAACATTTTCCATAAACCTTTGAAAGCCAACACACCAATTTTATCCAAGAAGTACACCATGAAAGTAATCCATAACAATGATCACATGATAAGGGAAATTGAAATAAGAACACAAGAGTAACCAACCAACAAGTATCTCAATCATCTGCAATAGAAAACTAAGTTCCAATAGACAGGAGAGAACCTAGGTGCTCATGAAATAATCCAGAAAATATTATACATATTGACTCATCCCGAAAATCATGCCTCACTCAATGACATAAAATTTCACTCACATTCTCGATCACACCCTAAATGGTCTGACCGAGGGTTAATATCCCATAAAAATAAGAAACTAATATATTATATCTCATTCTATGGGCCACTTATTAGAGAGTAATCCTAACTAGTGCAACAATCATTCTCAAAAAAAATTCTAGCTATGATAGGTTCCCATGTCAAGAGTATAAAGGGGGTGATCCTAATGATTCAAACTAAGCATCCAATCACACTCACACATATCATATATAAATAATTCACACACAATATGAATCACCCTGAGTCACCCCAAGGATCAATCTCTTTCCATAAACAATATATATCAAGGGATTCCACACTGAGGATCTCCCATTCCACTTAAAGAAAATGGGTCATCAAGAGTCTATATAAAGGATATGCCACCCATTAAACATAATGGATTATGAGGATTAAACATCAATTAAATCCCATCCATTAAATATAAAAATGGAAAGAATATTATCCAAGGAGGGTTTTCATGATAAACATTTCCACCAATTTTACACAATTTTAAAATGGGCCTTAAGATCCCTTTTTAAATAGAATCAAAATTGACTTTATAAAAAGATGAAAACACACCATTTTAAATTTAAAAAATAATTTTAAAAATCTCATTCAATTACTCTCACCACATGTGTAAACCAAAACCACTTTTATTAAAATGTCAAATGGGCCAGACATCATCTTCACATTCCATTCCATTTTCAAAAGTCAAACACACACCTCTTCTTGATCCAAAATAACTTATAAATCCATTTAAGAAACCCAAAACCACCATTTAGATGTCACAAAAATATTTACAAAGCCAAACCATGATTTAAAATCCACAAATCACATGAAAAATCCAATTGAGCATTTTATCAAACACTTGGTGTGCAATATTTAACAAAACAATTCCATTCACTTCATAAAAAGGAATAAATCACCACTTTGCACACCAAAAAAATGTTCCAAAGATCACACATCAATATTTAACATATAAGTAAGTTTTGAAAAGCATGAAACCAATGATTCTTAAATTTAAAGGCAAGTACAAAGGAAAAGCTACCTCAAACTCACAACACTTCAACAATGCACACCCAAAACAACCTCGCCAAGGTTCCATGAGCCAAGAAAAACCAAGAGAAACACTAAAAAAGAAAAAAACTCAACATAAACCAAGGTAAAATATGAAACTTGGATCCATATGACCACAGGAGAAGAATATCTCAAGAGAAAATGGAAGGATAAGGAAGAGGGATAGTAGAGGAGGAGATTAACTTGAGAGATTTTCCCCAAAACTTGAATAAATCCCTTAGATACAGACTTGGGAGGAAGGTTGAGTCTTGGAGAATAGGGGAGAATCTTGATTAGTTCTGTAAAAACTAGAAGGAAGAATAAATGTATGGATTGGGGCTAAAATCCCTAGAGGTAAAAAGAGACATTTCATAATTTTTATGATCTATGCTGCTCATGTAGTTTGGCCACACGATTTGATAAACCTTGCACCAACCATGTGATATGGTTCTTCCCAAATAGAAGAACCATGTTCATGACTTCTGCACATTTTTCCTAACTGTTCATGGTTCATGTTCCCTCGACCAAAGGAATCACCAAGCTCACACAGTTTCTTGGGCCAAGACTCATGGTTTCCTCTAATCGTGTGCCAACCATGTGCCACCTGATTCCAAGCTCAAAAACATAACTTTTCACCAAGAACTCCTAATTAAACCAATAGATAAACATATAACAAAAAATAAACATAATATTACCTCAAAATTCAAACCCGTCACACCTAAAACTCAAGATAAAAACTGATATCAGAAAATAAACCAGAACAAAGGGTGAAAACAAAAAACTGGGTGGGACAATTCTCCCCACTATAATGCTTTTGACCCCTTGAAAGACACAAATTTTCTAGTTAATATATAAAGGACCAAGGATTTTTAAAACCACATGATCTAACCTCTCAAACCAATAACACCTCAACCACAACTAAATAAAACTCATACTTCTTACTCAAAACAATCCACTGATTCAAAAACTACTTCCTGAAACATGACGAAAAGCTCAATCCACATTTCTAAAAAATCCAAATGTTTACACCAAATGGAGAGTAACTAAAAATTCAACAGCTTCATAAAGTAACCACCTTCTATCAAACCAAAACAAGGAACCAAACTGAATTTCTAACACGTGAGGATAGAATAGGCTCCCCACCATTAGAAACCAACTAGCTTCGATCAAAATGAGAAGAACCCGTAATGAGACCCACGGTGGGTCTCCCCACCATTAAGGAATTGAAAATATTAGACCGACATGATAAACACAACATGGGCCAACTAGGACTCTCTGCATAGGCCAAAAAACCTCACCACAAAGGAAAAAACTCAATTAAAGAAACTCTAACTCACACAATAAACCCAAAACCAACTTAGAAGGGCTAACCACACAAGGACCACCAAGCCTCCTTATAGACAAGGATGAACTTTTTAATCCACAAGGATCACAATAAGGAAACAAGTTCTCTACACCTATTCCCAAAAATATTACCTTTAAGATCAATAATCCATAATAGGAAGACTTAAACTATCTTCATTCCCGCACTAAAGAAAAAAGTTAGGCCAAGGTCCCTCACACCTTCGGATTCCTAACTATGGCTAGAGCCTTGATGTTTGAAGAATCCACTACCTCATAGTCAAGAGTTATTAATCTATAATTGTAACTCCTTCCTTCCATAAAAATAGGGATTTTAATGATACACACCCATCAGCCATTTTCACTTCAAACGAGAAATAACTTGAATAAGACACTCAATAAGGCACATCTCTACATAGAGCAGAAACATTTTATGATCTCTATAAGAAAACATAATTTTATTATAACTAAAGTTCTTAGGAGATCCACAACATCCATGTTTTCAATTTAAATAATATTAAAACATCACAAAACACCAGCGGACACAACCATTACAATAAGGAAGCACACATAGAAAGGGGATTTAAACTAAGCCCAATATAGCACCCTACTCTTACAAAATGGCTCCACATTGCTTCCAGAAAACACCCTAATAGAACTTTTACAGGAGACTTAGGAGTCCATAAGAATGGTAGGTATTCAGAGTACTTGGGCATGATGGATTCTTATGATATGGCTTTCCACACTAATGACACACCACGATCCTGCTCTTAGAAGAAGATGAAAAATATCAAGAGGCCTTTTAAGACCGCAACCAACACTAAAAACTTTAGGTCGATCTTTAATCTTCTTAATATAATTCCCTTAACAACTTATAGATATTGGAGGAAGACTATCTTCCTTAAGCACTCTTGCTAGCTGAGTTTCCATAAGAACAACTTTCCTCACCACATCCGCAAAATAGGTTAAGACAAACTCTAACACCTTTGACTACACATCAGGGTGAATCCCACTCTTAAAACATCAAGCCTTCAAGGAATCATTTGAAACCAACTCTATAAGATAAGTAACTAGATCCAAAAAGAAAAAAATAATTACAGCCCTAACCCCTCACCTTTTTATAGGTATATCATCTCCATCCCCTTCCTTACCTTAACTATTTTAGAGAAATATTAATGGATGAATGAAACATTGAAGAATACCCAAGTAAGATCCTTCTGAGGCTTGGTTTGGGAGACTGACTTCTACCACTTCCAAGTCATTACTCCAAGCATAAAGGTATCAAAATTTACCTTTAACAACTCAAGAAACTCAAGGAGACTGAAGATCCTTTCTATTTTATGCATCCACTCTTCTACTTCAAGAGGATCTGCTTGACCATAAAAGATAGGAGGTTTCAAATTTTTAAACTCAAGAAGTAAATCCTTAGGTCAATCAACTAGAATATTTTCTAACAGTAAACCACCTATATCCACACCTTGAATATTCATCAAATATTTATGGGGGAAAACACTAGGCAACAAGAAAACTAAGAGTTAAATCAATATCAACTCACTAACAAGAGTCCTCAAACTCAAAACACCACATAAAAATCATTCCCAAATCATAGGAAAATAATACACACAACCATTGGTTCTCAAATCATTTAAATATTCCCCTAAAAACATTTTTAAGGAACAAACTTGGTGGGTTACACCATCACCAATGGTATCCCTTAGAGACTCACTCACATGCACTTTCTCATGCCAAACTAGGAACCCATAAACTCATGCCAATTCGTGCGCTAATCCACTCATGCCATTAACTATCCATGTTCCCACACATTTCCATGATGTGATCAATCATGGGAGTACCAAAGGTCAAAAAATAATTTCCACTTTTTTTTAAAAAAAATCAACCCATGTTTTCATACTCTCAACCCACTTTCCATCTCAAAATTCTCAAAACTCTTTAAAAATCTCATTTAACACCAAGTAAAAAATAATTTTAAAATTCTAAACTTAAATCAACTTATCATGTTCAAAATAAAATCCTATGAACTCTATCAAAAAATCTAATTCATATCATTCAAAAAAAAATTAATAGCTCAAAAAATACCATTCTGTCAAAATAATTTTATTAAAAACTCACTTATTCTCATTTAATTTTTTTTATATAACCCTATTTAAAATTAAAAATATTATTTCCAAAAAAAAATTCAATAAAATCAAGGATTTGATTATAGAAATCCAATCTCAGTAAACCCATACTCGTTTTACCTAAAAATTAAACTTATAAAAATCCATTTTCTAAATATTTGTTTAAAATGATTCTGAAATTACATTTCCCATTTTCTAAAAACCAAAATATCACCACTAAAAATCCAATTTTCCCAATTCCAAAACAAGAGTTTTCAAAACAATTTTCATTATCAAGGAAACCCCAAACACGCCATATGGTTGATGGCTATTTTCCAAACACACCACCATCATGGAGGGTCTTTTAGGACAATTTCCCCAGCTCCAAATTTCTTTCCAAGCCCTATGAGCTCACTAAGACCATTTTACTAACTCTATTTTCATTTCCTAAACAAAAAACAACCAATAAAAACCAAAGTAATCAAACATAACCCAACTTCCCATGGAAGCCCAAGGTTCGATCCAAAAAGTGTTGGCCAGACACCCCCCAAACTTTCACACCAAGTTCTGGAAGTCCTACTCCATCTACCTTGACATCCCAAATAAAAATGGGTGCTATAAAAGCTAGGTCATCTAAAGAACCACCCTACACTGATACCATTTTGGCATGAACCAACCTGGTCACCCGATCCGATCCGTGTCAAGGCACGAAGGGCGTTCCCGATCCCCATGGGCTGGAAACTAGTGTCGGGCATCACTAGAGTAACCAAGGGAATTATTTATCCCAATATAAATAAATAAAATGAACATCATAAATAAAAAAATAATCCCAATATAAATAAATAACCAAACTGAACATCCTTTTATAAGGAAGAAAAATATGAAAAAACTATACAACCAAACCCAACTAAAACTAACGACCACAACGTCTCTATTTGACCCTGAGGGTCACTCTCCAACACCAAGACCAACCATCTCCCAAGGCGATCAAGACTAAGCTAATACCTACACCATAAGCTAAAAACAAAAAGAAACTATAGGCATGAGTATTAAAACTCAGTAGGCATGCTCTAACAAATCTATTCCCAATGCGCTTCCTTTAAAATAAAAGAAACATCAACTTCATGTTTGAAATATAATATATAAAATTAATCTTTTCCACACATTTCTACTTTAATGAAAAATATAGTTACATTTACCTTTTTCTAATTAAAATCACACTCTTCCCCAAGAGGTAACCATTATAATTTCAAAGAAAAAGGAAGATGTTTTAATTTTAAAAATGAAGATAAAGTGTGAAAAACATTTTATATAAACCTTTGAAAGCCAACACACCACTTTTATCCAAGAATTACACCATGAAAGTAATACATAGAAATGATAGCATAATATGGTCAATAAAAATAAGAACATAAGAGTAACCAACCAATAAGTATATCAATCATCTGTTGCAGACAACTAAGTTCCAATAGACATGGGAGAACCTAGGCACTCGTGAAATAATCTAGAACATATAATATATATTGACTCATCCCAGAAATCATGCCTCACTCAATGACATAAATTTCACCAACATGATCGATTGCACACTTAATGGTGTGACTAAGAAGAAATATCCCATAGAAATAATAAACAAACATATCATATCCCCTATTATAGGCCACTAGTCAAAGCATAATCCAAACTAGTGCGACAATCATTCTAAGAAAATTCTCTAGTTAGGCCAGGTTCCCATGTCAATAGGGGGTGAGCCAACTGATGCTAATTGAGAATCCAATCACATGAACATATATCATACATAAATAATTCAAACACAATATGAATCACCCTAAGTCACCCCAAGGATAAATCTATTTCCATAAACAATAGATCTCAAAGGAGTCCACACCGTGGATCTCCCATTATACTCAAATTAAATGAGTCACGAGGAGTCCATAGTGAGGATATCCCAAACATTAAACATAATGGATTACGAGGATTCCATAGAGAGGAAATCTCATCCATTAAATATAAACAAGACAATAATATTTTCCAAGGAGGGTTTTCATGATAAACATTTCCACCAATTTCTAAAAAGTGCCAAACAGGCCTCAAGTAGCCTTTTTTAAATAGAATAAAATCCACCTTTCCCAAAATATGAAAACACACCATTTTCCATTTCAAAAATAATTTTTCAAATATAATTCAATTACTTTCACCACATGTGAAAACCATAACCACTTTCATTAAAATTCTAAACGGGCCACACATCATCTTCACTTTCCATCCCATTTTCAAAAGCCGAACACACCCCCTTTTTTATCCAAAACCACATATAAATCCATTTAAGAAACCCAAAACCGCCAATTATATTTCACAACCACATTTACAAATCCAAACCATGCTTTATAGTCTACAAATCACATGTGAAATCCATATGGGCATTTTAACAAACACCTGGTGGACAACATTTAACAAAACAATGCCATTCACTTCATAACAAGGAATAAATCACCACTTTTCACACCAAAAAAATGTTACAAGGATAAAATATCAATATTTACCATATAAATAAGGTGATAAAAGAATGAAATTAATGATTATTAAATTTAAAGTCAAGTGAAAAGGGAAACCCACCTCAAACTCACTACACTTCAACGCACACTCGAAACAACCTCATCAAGGTTCCAAGAGCCAAGAAAAACCAATAGAAACCCAAACCAAGAAAAAAACCCAACATATAAAAAGGGAAAACATGATCCCTATATCCAAATGACCATGGGAGAAGAATATCTCAATAGAAAATAGAAGGAGAAGGAATAGGGATAATAGAGGAGGAGATTACCACGAGAGATTTTCCCCAAAACTTGAAGAAATCCCTTAGATCCACACTTGAAAGGAAGGAGGAGGCTTGTAGAACAAGGTAGGATATTCCCTAGGGATGTAAGAACTAGGAGGAGGAAGAAATGGGCATATTGGGGCTAAAATAATGAGAGGTAAAAAGACACATTTCACAATTTTTAAGTTCAGGGATGCTCACAGGGTTTGGTCGTATGGTTTGATAAAACAAGAACAAACTGTGAGACATGGTTCTATCCAAATAGAAAAACCATGAACACAACATACACAGGGTTTTCATTAATGTTCATGGGTTATGCACCCCCAACTAGAGTCATCACTGTACTCTCACGATTTCCTGGGCTAAGCCGCACCATTTCCTCTAACTGTATGCCAACCGTGTGCCACCTACTACCAAGCTTAAAAGATAAACTTTTCACCAATAAATACTAAATAAAATAAGTGATAAACATAAAACCAAAAATAAAAATAATATTACCTAAAAATTAAAACCGTCACACTCGAAACTTGAGAGAAGAACCGAGATCGAAAAATAAAATGTAATAAAGGGTGAAAAAAACCTGGTTGAGATAGAAAATGTTAAGTGAATTATTTTTTATACTTTTAATTTTAAATTTAATATACAATAATTGAGCCTTGAAAATGTCATAAATTTTTTTATAGGAAATGTGGATCCAAATATAAAACATTTGATTATGAAGGTAACCTTTTAATTCTTTGAAATTACCTTTGTTGAAAACCCACATTTTAATAAGAATAATAGCACATTTTTTGTATTAAAACCTAATTTTATAAAATAGTATTATAAAATACCATATAATAAAATATTAGGGTGATATAACCCAATAATGGAAGAATAATGTTCAAGATAAAACTTTATAACTCAATGAAATGAGATTTAATTATCAATATACCTTATGGGTAACAAACTCTATATGGTAAGAAATATTTGAAAATTATTTATGTTGTATGAATGTGAATACATAGAAAACCATGATATAATAACACATAACAAAATAAAGGAAATAATTTACCAAACTTATATGGAATAGGTTCAATAAAATGATCATAACTCAATGAACAAAAGTTGAGTTACAAAAAATCCTTACAATTAGGGTAACAATTGAATCCATAACCATTTGAATAATGGGATGTAATTTATCATAGTATATCACAATAAATACAAAAAAAATTAAAATAAATTCATGGGAATTAAATACACCATATGAGGAAAAAATTCTGCACAAAATGTATTATGTCTCAAAGAATCAAAATCAAGACCAAGAAAACCCCTCTATGAGCGCACTCTAAAATCCTATATAAAAAACACAGATATATTAATAAATTGTTTTATAACATTAATTATATCTTTTAAATTTATAGTCTCCATTTATTGTAATGACCCATGTATTTATATAATAATACATTTTTATGTTAAATAGGACACTTTTTTCGATAGAAAACTGAACATGCAACAATGAGTTTCCTTGAAATCTTATGTTGCACACAATTTTGAATTATACTAAAAAATAAAATAATAAGAATATTATTTTAAATGGTAGTTAACACATAGTCGTTGTATTTCTGAGAATGAACATAATTAACTATATTATGATTACACATGTTTGTTAAATATTTTTACATTTATCCAATAAATTTTATAGGCTTAAAATAATAATGAATCTGATTTTAAGCATGAAATACTTTAATATTCTTTAAAAGGTCTATTTACCTGCTTTTGATGGCGAACCCTTTTTAAATATATTTTTTGTCACTTTTATATGTTCCATTTTAAAAAATAAACTTCTTCTTTATAATAGGGATATAAAAATTTACTTTGAGTAATTTTTTGTATTTTTCTGATAAAGTTTATTTTTTAATGAATAGTGAAAAATGCCGCATTTTAAGTCAAAACTGTCTTTTCATCTGATTTATTTATATGGTTATATTATATTTTTAATTGGTTTTAAAGTTTAATTATATTATATTTTTATAATTTAATCCATTTTTTTCATTGGAAGTAATTTCACTTTGAAATTGGACATAAACACATGTCAATCTCTTGGTAGTTTTTACTTCTTAAAAACACGTTTTTTGGTTTGACAATAGGAATTAATTTTAAATTAATTTCAGAAAATTCTATGTTTTGAATTTGGAAAAATTTATTCCATATTTGGAACCATGAGGTCCAAATTTTTTAAATAGGTACCTTTTATTTTTAGACATTATGAATAGTAAGTTCAGTAAATATTTCACTTACCATGGTTAAAAGGTAAATCTGGTAAATAAGGGTAAAAAATTAATATTATAATAATATTAAATTAATATAACACGTGTCATAACCCTATTTTATGATACATTTCCAACTATGAGAATCCTTGGATCGATTTTGGGACCCCATGGATCCACTTTTAAGTGAAAATGACATTTTATAAAAATTAATTTAATGTTAAGGAAAATGTAACATAAACATATATCTTTTAGTAAAATAATTTTTAGATGGGGTTATATAAGTTATTTTTTCGACTATAAATGTTAATTATAAATATAAAAAATATTTCCTAAATCATGGTATTTTATTTATAATTTTTATATATTAAATAAATAAATTTAATTATGACACAAGGATGATGCAATGATTTCTTCATTAATAAAGGATTCAAATAAATGATATTATAAATATTAAAATAAATATAATTTGGTTATTTTTATGACATCCACGAATTTTATGGATGATATTTACATGTTATATTTGTATCAATAAAGTTTTTTTGAATCAATCAAGTTGTTATGGATTTTAAAAAAAGTCATGATATGAATAGTGTCAAAATTGACATAATTCATATTTTAAAATATAAAATATTTTATTAAATATTATCAAATTCAAAAAAATATAATATTCATAAAAATAGTTATCCTAAGCCTAAAATTTTATCATTGACTCTTTAATTGGATATTTTTCATGTTTGGTAACTATTGTGATTCTCAAAGTGTTAAATGCTTGATAAAACGGTAAGAGTAAAAAAGGGTTAAATAAAAATGATAAGGATTAAAAAATATCCAAAACCTATCTAATTATTATTGGATGATTTTATTTTGACTTATATTCATCTTATATTAGAACTAAATTAATTTGGACTCATTTATACTTGAAATATAATTTATAATAAAATAATAATTCAAGATATTCCTTAAGTTCCCCCACCCTCTTATAAAAGGACACCACCTCTAAACCATTACTCACACCTCTAAAGCCCCTTGGATTGTCCAAAATATTCTCCAATAAACTCCCAACATTAATCCCTTCCTCCTAGATTCCTTCTACTAGGAAAAAGGAAATTAAAGGGAGCTCTTTGGCTCAAATCAAAAGAAGTTACCCAATTTGTGGTAACATCTTCTATCGAGTTTCTTTCCATTATTTTTCCTTCTCCACTCCCTATGATATTATTATTATTTGTTTATATAAAAAAACATTATCCTAAATATACTAGGTTTTTTTTATGATAAGGATTCAAACTACACTTACACACACCTCCATCTATTGGATACAAACATACTGTTTCTGTGTATGGCGAACTACTGCCTCACGAAATGATGATTGTTCAATCTTCTCCTACCACCTCTTATGGTGAAAATTCTGATGGAACTGTAATTATATATGGTATTTATGATATTTATTTTATCTATATACTTATTTAATTCTCATTTATAACATACATTTATGCTTTTCATGTTGTATAAATACGATAATTTCATTTGAGGATGTGCGGACTACCACCCCCTCAAAGTGATATGACTCATTCATGCTATACATGAACTGTATAAAGGATGAAATTAATGAAATTATATAATATATATAACATATATATATTATACTGGAATTATAATATACCTATTTATCATTTATTTTTCTTTCCTTTAAATATGAAAAATAAATGAAAGTAGTATTCATGTGTACGTACGGTTTATCATCTCCATAAACGGTACATTTCATTTCTTATATCCAAATACTATGGAATATTATAAATTAATATATAATGGATATATATGATATCTAAATCATGAATATAATTCCGGAAAAATGGAATTTTTACCACATGATAAATTTATAATTATCACAAGTTCATTTTTGACTCAAGTTCTGAACATCGACAAAATGTCCGATGTGAACTTAAATAATTAACTAATTGTTATTGCAAGGTAATAAGTGATATAAAATAAATAATAAACTTGAAAAAGGTTCTTAATTAAGTGGAAATTAACTTAAGTTTATTATTCCAGAAGAACAAGGAACATACGAGACAAGTCAGACTCAAGGTAATGGAACCTTTGACCCTCCTCTTTTAGTAAAAGACTTCTTTTATGTTATGTCTATTAATTTCCATTTTTTTATGTTGGGATATGTTATTATATATCCTTATTACTGTAAATTTTATGTTCAAGTGATGAGATATCCTCTTTTATCATCAACTCATTTTCTGAATTTTTAAGTGATGTCGTTAGGCTGCCGAATTTTCATAAGGGGATTTCTAAACTCAATTTCAACTCATTGGGTTTTACATATAGTTCATTGATTATTTATGCCAATATTATGTGTGGAATCACTATTTGTTAATTTATGTTGTAATTTCCACTTATTTTTGTCTGGATATACTATTTCTACACATAATCACCCCATTGATAAATTCTTATGATCATTGTAATGGACTATGTCTCAATCTCCTTTTATTGAGGTATATCTTGATATTGTGAACCTTTACTATCTTATAAGTTGTATACACTACCATTTGACATATTATATCACGAATATCCTTATTCTTATGATATTATAGGTTTTTTTAATGTTATTCTTTAATTTTTTTTATTCAATTATTTTCTCAAGTGATAAGGGACTCTTTAACTAAAACATTGTTTTAAATGCTTTAAAGATTTATTCTTATAAATATTTCTCATTAATTTCCATGTTTTCAAAATGGTTTTTAAGATTTATTTAAATGGAAATTAATGTTTTAAAATGTTAATTCCTTTAAAAGTTTCAAAGTGGTATGGGATGCTTTGATTCAAAAATATCTTTATTAAATGTTTTAAATGGTATTGAAAATGGTTTTGGGAAAGCATTGATTATGTCAATATATTGAAATGAGATATTGTGATACCAATATGGAAATGTTATCTTTATTTTATGATTTTTGTTATGTGTTATGATCATGTTATGGTTCTTGTGAATTTTTTACGTATATGGGTGGTTTCGTGATAAACCTAGGGCGGTGGGCCTGAGATAGCTCTCCAATGTATTGGGTAATGTGACAGAGTTAAACGTTAATATTTCTCCTAAGAGATTTAGGGAATATATTGTGATGGGTATTCCAAATGTAACTTCCTACGTAGCTGTGAAAGATACATTGTATCTTATTGATTCCATAAGTTACCTTTATGATTTATGATTACTATGTGTTATTCATAAATATTATGATTTCATGAGGTATGTTAAAGAGCTTATGTTTTGTATGTATTGATGGACTAATGTTTTATTTCTTTATTTTATAACCCTTACTAAGATTTTTATTCTCATCCCAAGTTTTTGAAATTTTTTTCATAGGGTTCAAGGAATGGTAATATAAAGGAAGAATTCAAGAAGATTTATATCAAGAAAAGATCTCTTGTTTTTTAAGAGTTTTTATTTTATGAAAAAATGGATACTGAGTAAAAGTTTCTATATGTAATATTCACATTGTTATATATAATTTATGACCTAATTATATAAATCTCTAAACCTGAAATGATCCTCAATGTGAATTATTAACTTAATTCAAGATTATGTAATTTTTAAGGTTGGGTCCTTAAATTTATAATCATTATCTATATGAAATCTCGTTAGTTATTACCTATTTTCAATATCAATATAAGTAATCTCAATTGTTTTGAACTAGTTTCATAAAAATAGTGTTGGTATTCATTCTTGTTACAAATTTAATCATCCAGATATCATTAAAAGTATTATAATATAAGATACATGATATTTATAAAGTTATAATTTCATTCCATGGTAGTTTTGGTTATAATCCATGAAGCTGAAATCGATGATGATCTTGTTTCGTTGATTCTTAACGAACGAAAGGTTTTTCTTAACTAAAAAGTTTAATAATAATGTTACCGTTATAGAACCAAAAAAATATTATTTACATATTTTTATCAGATTATACTATTAATTAAGTTCCTATAGTCATCCATGATATAAATTCAATCATTATTTAAGTAGGTGGTTAAACCAACCTAAACATGAACATACCATGATTAATAGATGATTATGTGGTGGTTTAGTTGTAATATAATTATTACAAAAGAATAATGATATTATTTATTTTCTATTAGTGTGATATAGGAAAATTTTAAGTAACTATAATAATAATTAATGGATATGGAAATATTACATAACATGAATAAAAATATTTTCCTCTTAGTATGCTTATTTAAAACAATTGAATTAGTGATGTTTTTTTGTTGATCATATCATTAATAGGTTCTCTAATTTTCATAAAATAAACTTAAAAACATCATAAAAATAATATTTATCCATTAAAACCATTATTAGGACCATCTATGAAAGGTGATAATGAAAAAATGAATTCATCATTCCATGAAGGTGGTAGTCCATGCGTATGCATGGATGATGATTTTATTTTCATAGAACGGGGAAAATGAGTAATATGGTTTATCATTAAATAGTCCTATATAAGTTATAAATATTATATATATATATATATTAAATTCTATATTTATACCATCCATGATATGGGGTCAAGGAAAATCAACATGTTTCTTCGAAGATGTGGTAGTCCACACATACACACGAATTGCATTTTTGTTTTTCTTAAGGGAAGAGGGGAAATGTGGTTAATGACTATACCCTTAAAATAATAAAATTAAGTGTATAACTAATAGTTATTTTACTATATAGTGATTATTAAATTATAACTTTAAAGGTAATATATAATGGAAATAAGTTAAGGAAAAATGATTACTCACATTGAGAACTTTAAGTTTTCCTTGGAGAATTCCTTAGAAAATAAGGTATTAGGATAATATATTATGAAAATATGATAAAAGTGGAGGAATATTATTATAGTGGGATAAAAAATGGAAGGTTTTTAAGAGGAAATATAATTTTAGGATCTGTATTTAAGGGGTTATGAGAGTCCCCTTTTACAAGTTAAAATGGATGACATTTTCTAAATACCTATAAATTTTTTATAACGGGAAGTCAGTATCAAGGAAAATCAATCAAAAATTGATAAATAATGTATTGGGTAATACATAAGGTTGATAAATTCTCTAATATTAAAATTTACACATGTTTTAAATATGTTTTAAACTTTTTACCATTGGTTTTTCCACTTTTACTTTTTAACTTTTATCGTGGTAACTAGTTTTTACCTTAGTAATGTATCCTTTATGATTAAAAATAAAATTGTATTTTTACATTATTTGTAACTAATGATTCAAAATTCTAAATTAATTTAATAATATTATATTTATAAAATTTATATAAGTTAATTTTAAAATATATAAAGTATAATGCATTAAATCAATTTTAGTGAAAAATGTGACTTAAGTTTTAAAATATCAAATATAGGTTTATAAATTAAACATAATATTTTAAAATATATTATGTTAATTATAAAACATATATTTTACAATATAATTGACTTGTGAGTTTTATTTTATGATTACATCCTAGTGATTTCATAAAAGTCACGGTTTTAACAAAAATAGTATTTGAAGTATTCATCTAAAAATTAATATTTTTGGATAAATTCTAAATTTTAATCTCAAGAAAATAAATTTATGAAGAAATAAAAAATTAACTTTATTTTTTAAAATTAAAATTATTAAATTTAATAATTTAACTTTTAAATAAAAATAAAAAATATATAATGGAAACAATTTTCATAAGAAAACATCCTGTTAAAAATATTAACTATTCATATTCATATTTCCTATAAATTACTAATCAAATTGGTGTTAATATATTATTAATACCAAAAATATATTTTACCCATAATATATTTTGTTTCTTAAAATTAAACATGTAAAAAATCAAATTTCTAGAAAGGTTACATTTTAAAGCATATATAAGTCTTTTTAATTATTTAGCTACACTAATTGAATTTTCATCAATGAATTAATATTAATAATGAAATTTATTTTTATTTCTACATATAATTCATAATTTAATTACATATATTTATAACCAACATTTCTAAATCTACATCTTAATAGTTATATAATTTTCCACGGTCCTTCTTGGTTTGATGTTTTGTGTGAAGCAAGATATTGAACACATTAGGTATTTAAAAGAAAAATATAATTTAAAATATAATGGGGTTACAAATGATGAGGCTCCTCAGTATAAGTATGTATAAGGTCCTACCTATAATATTAAGGTGACTCAGCTACTCGATCTGGCATTATTCTACAAATCAAATTAAAAAATAATTAGTAAAATATTGCAAAAATCCAACTGTTACATATAAAATTAAATAAAAATTGACACACTAAAAACTAAACTAAAATAAACACATTTTTATTCATATTTATTAAAGTAGTTAACAAAAAATGCTAAAAAAATACTTATAATAATTGTGTTACGTGAAATTATATAGATGAAAAAAAATAAAACTTAAGTAAAATATTGTAAAGATTCAACTGTTATATATAAATTTGAATAAAAACTGGAAAATTATAAAAACTAAAAAAAATATTTATCATATTAATTAGATCATTTAACAACATTTATAAAAAAATACCAACAAAATTTATGAGACATGAAATTATATAGACAAAATAAAATAAAACTTAAGTAAAAATTTAGACAAATCCAACAGTTACAAGTAAAATTGAATAATTTAAAAATGATACAAACAAAAATAAACTAAACTAAAATAAATATTTATCATATTCTCTAGATTATTTAACAATAATGCTAAAAAATATTGATTAAATTTATGAGAGATGAAATGATTTAGATAGAATAAAACAAAACTTAAGTAAAAATTTATACAAATCTAACAATTATATATAAAATTGAATAACTATAAAATGATAAAAACAAAAAAAATGGAGCAGACAATTTATCATATTTTTTAAAACTAACAATTTACAAAATTTGAAAAGTTAAACAGGAAATAAATATATGGTACATATAATATTAGGATTTTACTCGAGTATTGTTTTCATATATTCCTTATTCATGATCATTTTGTATTCCACAAACCATGTCTATATCATATTTATCAATATCATCTGATAATATTTCCTTGGAATTAGGGATCTCATATATTTCATCATCATCATCAAGTTTTTCATCATTAAAATACAATTTTTTTCTTTTATAATGATAGACGATTTGACATTTAATGGATCAAGAACATAGACAATTTGTTTCAATCCATTCAGATTTATTAGTTTCACTCATAATTCATATTTTTTTGACACTATTTATACTGAAAAACCATTTATAAATGAACATATGAACTCACAATTTAATTTAATAAATCTCCCATATTTCTTCAATAAATTCATAATATGAACTTGATACAAAGATTGGGTTTTTTTCCTTTTTCACTTGAAAAATGAATTACTTCAACGAACACCAAAACAATATTATTTTGAACTATATTTTTTTCTTGGGTCTTTGGTATAAATGTATATCCATTAATTTCATTCTCATACCACATTGTCACATTTAAATGTGGTTAATTCCCTAACCATATCAATGTTTCTAACACATCTAATATAATATACATAGACTCTTTAAACAATAGATTTTTTTATACCCATTCTATACCCACATATCTTTATTCTTTGGATAATGTTGTTTTAGCACATTAATATTTGATGTTATATATGTTTGAGAACCATCTACATTATTCAAGGTGTATAAACGTGCCTTATTTATTTTTCACCTATCAATGGTTTTATTTTCATTCCATGAATCCCCTTTCCCGAAAAACTAACTCATTCATGTTGATATGTGGAAAAACTGATGTTCTTTACTACATAGAAGTAGTCCATACAAAACTCTGTCACCTCCTCATAAGTATACTTATAAAAAATGGAGACTTTTTTTGATATAATTTCTTAACATAAATCTTCAATATATTCATATACATTTCAAAAGGATACATCCAACATAGATATATTAGACCATAAATATTTATTTCTCACACTATATGAACCATAAAATGTACCATGATATCAAAAAAATATGGTGTAGAGTACATTTATAATTTAAAAAGTATATATACTGTATCATTCTCTAAATTGTTCAAAAAAATTTAGATCCATCACTTTCTTATAAATGGAATTGAAAAATTAATGCACCTTTATGAAAGTAAATTTTACACGAATTAGTAGTATTCCATGTAATGAAAGTGATGGGAGTTATCTTATTGTAACATGGAAATCATGATAATTAATTCCATCTAACTTCAAATTTTTTAGTGACATAATATTTTTTACATTTGAAGAATAAACCTAAGCTAGTTTTATACCATGAATTAACTAACAAAAACTAATTTTCCCTCTTGGGTAATGTATGAAAATCTAGAGGCAAGCATGTTAATTTTCCTTTAGGATTGGGAGATAAATTCAAATGTATTATCATTGAAAGTAAGTAAAATCTTGCATTCAAACCATCCTTAGTCTTGCCTTTAATATCTAACAATGTTCCAATCAAACTATCACAAATATTCTTCTAAACATACATCCTATCAATGTTATGTTTGACCTCATGATATCTTTAATATGGAAGCTAAAAATATATAGACCATTTCTTCCATATATTTCTATCATTACCAAATCTTTGTGTCTTTTCAAATATGATATCAATGTTTTTCACAATCTTAAAATATTGATCGGTTTAGAAAGGATCTAAAACAATATCAAATTCCTATGAGTTGTTGAATACTTTTTTAAATATTCAAATAAGAGTGATCTGTAGAAAAAAACCTTTGATGAATCATGTACACTATTTTTTCCCATGTTCTAGTTTATAATATTAAGTCCCTTGTTTGTAAATTGAATAAGCTTTATACCCATTAACACTATATCCAGAAAACTTTACATGTGTTGGGAAGTAATTTATAGTGAACACAATCATTGTATAAAATTTAAAATATTCCATATTATAATAATCATACACTCTAATACCTTATATCCATAAAAGTTTCAAATTATCAATTAATGGTAATGAGTAATTATTAATATCATTTATGTGCTATTTTGGTCTATAAATCATTAAACTCAACATGATATATTCTTATTCAATATCAAATTTAGGAGATAATTTATAAATTACCAAAAAAAATTCCATGAACTGTATTTTATACTAAGTCTATGATATAGATTTATTCTATATGTTCATAGGTTAAGTCTAATATTTATAACTTCATTTCTGAAGGTAAGAAATTTCTAATTGATTTTCTTCCATTGTAAAAAATCAGCTAGATGGCATAATTTTCCATTAAATATTTACTTATAAACATGTTATATTAACCTTTTTTCATCATATGAATTTCAAAATAAACATTACATATGAGAAATTATATGGAGATACCAAATTACATTGGTAAGAGTATTAGTACTTAGATTAATAGCTAAATCAGCCTATGATTTTTCTTTAAACTTATACTATAATATCCCACATTTATTACACTCTAACAGACCTTTATATTCCTTCCTTTACAGCACACAACCATTGGGGTAGGCATGTATCTTCTGGTACCTCATCCCATCAGGAATAATATTTTTTCACATTATAATATAAACCTGTAATATTTTTTTATTCAAGAAGTATGTATTTAAATAACTCTAACTCTATAAAACTATTATCAATCCACTCATTCCTATATTTCAAGTTAACTAATCTTAACATGGTTGATAAAGTCATAAATTTCATAAAATTGATATATAGTGGTTTTTCATCATTACCATATAAGTGTTTGATCATCAGTGTTTTTTCAATTCCTTCCAATTCAATATCATGAATCATTTCCTCAAATTGATCAGAATTATCATCTTAAAAATCCCCATAATCATTAGATCTTGAATTCTACCCAATTTCACCATGAAAAAACTAAGGATTATAACTCAGATTAAAACCATTGAAAATTAAATGATCACTAATTTCTTTACCTTTCACCTTCCTCTTATTTCAACATTTCATATAGGGAAATAAAAAGATGCCATTATTTGGAACATTTTTTTTGAAAAATTCCAAAAAAACATCAACCTCTTCCATATATTCATCACTTGTTTGATGTATAGTAATATAAATATGATTCTTTATTACCTATAACAAATTTTATTTATTTAATAATAGTTACAATATTTTTAAATTAAAATTAAAATTTACTTTTGTAAATAATAATGAAAAATAATAATTTTTTTTAAAATAACAATAATAATAATAACAATTACCAAATATACTATAAATAATAAATATATTATATTTAATTAGTGATTCATATTTATTATCTAAAATTATTAATGAAAACATGGCAATAAAAAATAAAACTATTATTTATATATGTGCATAAATGAATGAAAATTAAAATTTTCATTTCATAAAAAATAATTCAATGTAGGGATTTTATATTTATTACATTGAAAGTGTTATTTTTGTATGGAATACTTGTGAGAAAAAAATACATAAGAATCATTTCATGTTTTTTAAAAATATCAGTAATTATATAGAGATTTCATATTATAAAACACAATTTGTATACAAATTATAATATATGTACGTGTAATAAAACCTAGGTTATTTATAAATAAAAAATGTAAAACAAAAATTATACACTTTTTATAGACATATTATGACATAAATCTTTATTCTTAATATAAAACAGTTTACAAAAATAGTAATCTAAGACATAAATATTCAAAATTATAATATATATACATAATATAGAATATAACATACCAATAGATTCCAAAAGTATAAGAAATTTAAATTTTTTGTAAAATAAAAAAATAAAAAACTTTCACTCACAAATTTTATATTATCACTACTAGAAAATAAGGCTATTCCAACAGTTCAAAACTATTGGTATTGGATTTAGAACCTTTGGTATAGCCTATACCAACAATTATACATACCACTAGTTATAATATCATGGTTATAGGACTATACCAATGGTTTAGAGTAAATTGTTGGTATAGGCCTCATGGAGTTTCATTTTACCAATGGTTTTGATGAAACTGTTGGTATAGGTCATTACCAACGGTTTAAAAAACAGTTCCTAAATCCCTATACCAATGGTTTATAAACCATTGTAATATCCTTTCCTAGATTCAAACTATACCAATGGTTGAATTAAACCATTGGTATAGACCAACTATACCTTCCCAGGAAGCAGCACACCCACCTTGGACAGTTACCTGCAGCAATCACCAAACAGTTGAAGAAAATATCACTAACCAATATACAGAAAATGATAATATAAGAAACTAATTAATTCATTCAACCAATGATAACTCACATTTAAAACATCACATATATTCATTCACAACCAATCATAAAAATCATGTGTTATAAATATCATTCAAAATGTAAAGGATTAATCTCTCTCACATCACAACCAATATCATCGCCATCATCATAATCATAATTATAATCATGATCATCATCATCATCATCCTCACCATCACCATTTCCATCATCATCACAATCACCAGGTATATCAACGTCCCGACCACCACTAGGACCATTGCTCTATGGACTATGTAACATACACATCATTAACATATATGTATCAAAAGTCGAAATAGTATCCGGTGGAAGTGATAGACATAAGGATTCAATAAATTTCATAAATTGATATTTTTCCTTTTGATTCCATTCAAACTTCTACATGACCATTTTATGGCCCCTTTTTCCTTAGCATGAGCTTGTGCTACCTCTGTATGAGCTATTTATAACTCAGTGCTACCAGAATTGGAACATGAAGTGGGCCAATATCTAGTGATGAATATAATATTACCTAGTCAATAGTATACTCTATCATGCTGCTAATCTTCTAATACCTGATGTGAATGATCTTTTGGACCAAAGTTGTCAGCTTTATACTCATCAAGGGCCTCCAAATCACACTATTACAAATATAACTGATCTATTTAAATACAAAATAGATATTAAATTTTAAAATAAACAAAGTAAAACTTAAAATCTATGGTTGTGTCTATTTGTTTACTGTGCTTCCATCTTTCTTCTTTCTTCTCGAGAAAAATAATTTTTCTCGATGCACACATCCTTAAATATTTAAAATCACCCTCTATAATGACATTGAATAAAGAAACCCATTATTAGAAATAGGTTATTAATAATTCATTTCATAACTAAAATCAAATGGATATACTCAATGATGAAATATTATTTGTTATAATGATTGATTACTTTATTATAGTATGATATGAGTTGGTTAATAAAATAAATTTTATATAATAAAATGGGAAAGTGGATAATATTATTAAATAATAATTTTATAAATTAACTTAAAGTTAAATTTAAGGATTCTTGTTTGTATATATTATTTTTATGAATATAAGGGAAATTTTATTATGGAATAATGGAAATGGAATGTATTTATTGACAAAACTATTCATGATTAAATACATGTATAATATGGTAAATTGGAAAGGTGAAATGTTTGTTAGATTTGTTCCTATTTGGTTGTTTCTATGTTTCTATTATTTATTTTAAAAGTTGTTAAAATAGGGAAAATCAAGGTAAAATTTTCATTTATGGATATTAATGAAAGAATATAGTAAATATGTATTTTATGTGTGTATTTTTAGTTGGTTGAAAGTGAATCAAATTTATCTTTTAGGTCAAAAAATAGTATTTTAAAGATTATTTTTACAATTGAGGTAATTAATGGATGTTGGAGGAATGTTTAAATGAGAATTGGAATAAATCAAATGAAATTTATTTGTATATAATTTTCTATTTATTTTGTATAAAAAGTCATAATATGAACTGTGGTTTGTGTTAAAATTTTTATTTACATGATAAAATATTTAATTTTTGTTTTGAGAAAGATGATAAAAGGTATTGATGTTTGTTTTTGTTAAAAAGAAACATGAAATAATTGGATTTATTATTTATTTGGTTAAATAATGTTAATGTTTAGTTAGCATGAGATTATGTAAAATTCAAATTTTATGTTATAAGAATATTAAAAATATTTCTATTATGTTGAAACTGGGATGGTGTGTATATATTTTTCCTTATAGTTTAGGTAAAATGAAATACAGTTTAGTTTTTTTTAATTATAGTTTTTATTTTAGTTCTTAGTTGATTCTTGATATTTTGTAATTATAGTGGGAATTAGGCTTCTAATACTTGTGAGTAGTGGTAAAATACCTTAAGGTTGGTGGTTGTGAACTTCTTTGAGCTTATAATTCACTACTCTAGTGTATTATGGTTAATCTGATAATTTGATTTAGTTTTTTTTTGATTGCTTGATATGAAATTGGATAATAATTAAAATATTTGATACTAACATGATTTTTTATATATTAATAATGAGAACACATGTGAAATTATGTTATGTTTATCTTATAATATTGTAGGGAATTAGGTATGCTATGGAATAAAATGAGTTGTGTGATTTAATAGAGACCTTAAATGGAATAAAATGTTTTATAATTTTTTATTCTATTAAATTTATTCTATGAAAAATTGGTTATATAGTATTTAATAATCATTCCATGTGATTTAAAGGTGTAAATTTATGGAATAATGTTTAAAGGTGATAAAGGTGTCAATTGATTAATTAATAACACTAAATCATATTGACGTGTTGTAATTTTTTATTTTAATAGTTTTTTTGTGTGGTGAGTGATAATTAATGATCTATAATGATTTTTTTAAATCATCATGTGGAATTTTGACATGTAAAAGGTATTTCACATGATTTCCTTTCTTGTTTGGGTTGAATAAATTGTGTGCGCTATTGGAATTTAATTAAAACATGATATTAAGTGTGGTATAGGTGACTAAATAATGTGTGAGTTTTAAGGGAGATAATTAGTTATTAAATGGGCATAATAAGTGGTTTAAATAATGATTTAATATGAAAATTTCTACAATGTTCAATGCTGGAAAGTAAGGAATTGCATCCTATAATCTGCTATAATTTCCTTAGGTCCACCTTTGAGATATAAATATGTTTTATTAACGCTTATGGAAGTTTATAAACACAATTTAAAGGGGGTTTATTGAATTTAATAATGGTTAAGGACTAGTTATAGAGTTTAAAATTGATGATTAAATTATTAATTAACAAACTCAAGAGATGACTCCTAGAGTGGTGTGTTTGGGTAGTGGGGGTATAAAGTGTGATTAATTTTTTGGACTTAAGTATCTGGTTGGTATGGGGTAAATTAAACATTAAATAATGAATTTAAGTGAATATATTATTTCTAAATAAATTGAATGTGTTCCTATTAATCATTTTTTGTTTTAAAAATGATGGTTTCACTACTACAAAAGAACTGGTTAACTGAGGTTTATTAGTGGTGGTTATATTATTCACCATGAAACAAATTTAGTTTAAAAATAATAATAATATAGTGGTGGTTCTGTCAAACCATTTATATATTTTTTTATTTTAATAATCAGCAGAGGTTTCCATTGAACTATAGTGAAATGTTTTAAAAAACCCTATTTCCTCCCCCTCCCTCGCTCCCTCTGTGCAACCCTGACCCCTATCCCCCCTCCCCCGACCTTGTCTTTACCCATACCCCAAGTGACCCTGACTCCATGACCCCCCCCCCCCGACCTCCCTCTCCCTGGAAACAACGCAGACTCCCCCCCCCCCAGACCTCTTTCCTCTATCCTCAGTGGTGACCTCGACCACCCTCCAAACTCCCTCTTCTCAGTTGCGATTCATAACCCCCCCTATAACCTCCCTACCCCTAGTGGTTCCCCTCCATAGCAGTGAAAAACCCCCCCACCCTCTAAAATCCCTCTCCCAGGCATGGTTCCCCTCCTCTTATCCTCTTAAGGCTTTTCTGGCTTTGTTGTGGTGATTTAGTGTCGCACTTTGTGGAAGTGGCGGATTAGAGGTTGGTTTTCTCTATTGCAAAGCTCATTAAATTAATAAACACTAATTTACTTCCTCTTTAATCTAGGTTTTATATTCCTAATGATATTATTATAAGTGTATATAAATCTATTTTAAAGGGAACCATATTTCACTTGTTTTTCATTATATGAGAAGGTTTTTTTATATGAAAACATGTATTTTAAATTTATTTTTCAACTACCATGCACGCCTAACATTTGATAAAATAGTAGAATGTATTTTATCACATGATTTAAAAAATTTAAAAGTTTTTTTGGTCCTTAAAGAAATTTTTAATGGAAACTCGTGAATTCTAAGGGTGTGCATGGATTTTTAAGATCCATTGTTGTGACACCTTGAATATAGTTACTTTATGATGATTGGGTATTTATGTTTTTAAATGAAATTTTATAAAGATGTTTCTCAAAGTGTGTTCAACTTTATGATTATAACATTTCATAAATAGTCTTAAAATTTAACCATAGTCCATGCCCCTTGATATATTTTTGGAAATTGAAATGTTATGGTGTTTTGATTGCCTATAGGGGGTTTTCATATTGATTATTGTTCACAATGAAAGAGAATGGAATGTTTTTTAAAGGGTTTATAGAGGTTGGGTGAGCTTATATGTTTAATTTTTAACAATATTCTTATGTGATAATTTTTGTGTGGCCTCTATTTTATAACATGGGAAGTGATGGATGGATTTACAAGAAATTTAGGTGCATGTATAGAATGACCTTAAATGGAAGAATAAAGTATAAGCACATATAAAAACCTAAAACTTCTATGTTTATAGGTTTTATCCATCAAATAGTGTGTGATATCCAAATAAATTATACTTTGCATTCATATTTTTAGAGGCATACTCTTGGTCTTACTTAGACCATGGGAAATGGTTCAGACATTGATCAATGTAGCCAATTTTTCAATGGAATGAACCCTACTTAGTTATAACACTAGGGTAGAATAAACCATTATCTTTTTCTACAATAAAAATAAAATAATATATATATATGATATCAAAAATTGATACATATTTATCATCTTTAATGCAGAGGTTATTTTCCACACTTTCATCATTAAATATTAATTGTTTCAAGCATGTATCAAACTTCAAATACCATGCTCTTGAGTCTTATTCTAACCCGTATAGATTATTACTTAATATTTATTATACCTATTTTATTAAACATTTATATATTTATATTTTAATGTATATGTAAAATAAAATCTAATAGCTATGTATAAAAGTTGGATTAATTTACCTAAAAACACACCTTAGTATGCCAAGGGATTTAAATAATTTTTAGATTACGTAATTTCAAACTGAACAGTGGATGGTATAATAAAATGTTTTTGTCTTAATTATAAATTCAAGTGATGGTTTAATAGAAACAAAGTATATGATCATTTTATATTGAAACAGTTTCCTACTCAATATGTATATTTTATTTGGCATGGTGAATCAAATGTTATGGCAAGTCAAAATAATGACAATACTATCAATGAAATAAAAAAGTGACCTAGAAGAGGAGAATATAGATCAAAATTTATTAAATAAAGCATTTAGTTTTCCAAAATACAATTTACAAGATTTTAATAGATCAAAAAAACCTTCAGTTGATCTTGAGCAGGTTAATCTTGCTCAGAACATCAGTGACCAAAAATGATTTTTATGAATTAGTTGAAGAAGAAAAAAATAACTGTATGATGGGTGTGTCAAGTATTCAAAGTTTTATTTTTTTACTAAAGTTGTATCATATCAAGTGTGTTTTTGGAATTACTGACAAATCAATGTCCATTATTTTATATTTTCTTCATGATTCATTTAGTGAAGCTAAAATCCTTGCATCATTCTATGAGATAAAGAAAGTCATAAAAAACTTGGAGTTAATTATACAAAGATACATGCATGCCCTAATGATTTCATGCTTTAATGGGGTGAAGATACATATAAAAAATAATTCAAAATATTTCATACAAGAATATGGAAGTCAATGAACAACAATAAGAGTATAAATCAATGAAACCCCAGGAAGAAACAGAAGAAGAAAATTTTTGCAAAGGTATTGCATTATTTTCCTCTAAGACCATGATTTCAAAGATTATTCATTTCATCCAAGAATTTGTAAGACATGAAGTGGAATTCTTCGGATAGTAATTATGTCTTGATGATACATCCAAAATATTTAACATCATTGAATATTTTTTATTCACTATATACATATTTTTCCTCAGATCTTAGGAATGTGCATTTAGGATTGGATTCTGATGGTTTTAACCCTTTTAGTAATTTAAGTACTAATTATAGAATTTGGATAGTTTTTTTGATCCCCTGTAATATACCTCCATGAATGTGTATGAATAAGACTTCTTTAATTATTTATATGATTATTCTTGAAAAGAAAATGCCTGGAAATTACATTGATGTATACCTTCAACCTCTAATAAAAGAACTATGAGAATTATGATATGATGGAGTGGAACCATATTATGATTCAATGAGACGACTATTCAAAATGAATTCTAATTTAATGTGGACAATTAGTGAATTTCCTAGACTAGTAAATTTTTTTTGTTGGAACACTCATACTGGTTTGGCTTTTCTAATTTTTAATTTTGATTTTGAACCACAATGATTACCTCATAGAAGAAAATGGTGTTTTATGTGTTATCGTCGATTTATTCATGCTTATCATAAATTAAGGTTTAACAATACATGATTCAATATAGATATTTAAATGGGAAAGTCACCAAAGGTGTTATCTAGTTCAGAAATCTTGGGACAATTAATGAATGCCACTGAATAATTTGGAAAATGTCATTAGTTTAAAGAAGGGGGGAAAGGGTATGAGGTGCGATATCTAAAGAAGATAGAACACAACAATGGAAGAAAAAGAGTATATTTTTCAAACTTATTTATTGGGAGTTTAATTTCATACATCATAATCTTGATGTAATTCATATTGATAAGAACTTTTTTGAAAATGTAATTTTTATAGTGCTTAATGAGTAGGGTAAATCTAAGGACCCCCTTAATGCTCGTAAGGATTTAGAGTCAATGAATATAAAGCATGGCTTGTGTTCAAATGAGAATCAAAAGTATCCTTTGGTTATTTTTAAAATGAAAAATCATGAGAAAGACGTATTCCTTCAAGCTTTGAAGAATGTAAAAGTGCCAGATGGATATTCAAGTAACATATCAAGGTGCATTGAATTAAAACATTGAAATTTACATGGAATGAAAAGTCATGACTCACATATTTTTATGGAGTAATTTCTATCATTGTATTTGAATAATAATTTACCTGAAAAATTAATTGTGTTCTAGTTGAGTTGTGTACCTTTTTTAGAGACCTTTATGGAAAAACTCTAAATCCAAGTGAGCTTGATAAACTTCAATAAATAATTGTTTTGACAGTATTTCATTTAGATATGGAATTTACCCCTTCATTCTTTATATTCATGATTAATTTTATTGTTCATTTGGTTTAAGAAGATAAACTTGGTGGATCAGTACACTATCAATGGATGTATCCCATAGATAAGCACGTTGATATTTTTTTTTATTTTCATTGGTGAATTCGATTTTATAAAATCATTGTGTAAATTTTTTAATATGTTTCCTATTTTTTCCATCAAGAACTTAGGCCATTTAAAATCATACGTGAGGAATAAATCTCAACCAGAAGGCTCTATTGTTGAAGGTTACGTAGCCAAATAGTGGTCATCCTTATGTTCTAGGTATTTAGATGATATTGAAACTATATTTAATCATGATGGATATGTTGACAACATCTCCACAAATTCTTGTACTGTAAACCAGTCATCGGTATTTCCAACTATTGGATGACCAATTAGAATGGCATAAAATTTTACACTTACTGAATTAGAGTTTCTATAATAACATAGATATGTTCTACTCAATAGTGTTATTTTAGATCCATTTATTGATGAATTTTGACTACAAAAAAAATGCGACTAAGGGTTTGAGCTTGAAATGATATAGAATTAACAAAATATGTTAATAAGGAGTTTGTAGAATGGTTCTCCTGTTGTGTAAGCATATACTCATATTTATATTATTTTCATGTAGTTATTTTGTCTATGTTAAAAGTAAAAACTTATATCTTTTCATCTAGATAATTAATTTTGACAATCGAGATGAAATATATAATGATTTGATGTTTTTTGGATCGAGGTCCTCTAAGGAAGGCTAAGAGATTCGATGCCTACAATATTCATGGAATGTGATGCCCATAAATACGTTTTTAGCATTTTAAAACACCAAAATGCATGTTTAACGATCAAAAAATAAAAAAAAATCCCATATTAACATGAAATCGTTGGAAAAAAATCATTTAAATATTTTTTACATGTACAAGAAAACAACACATTCATTCAACGTGCAGTGTACTTGGAATGACTCAATTAGAAATTTTAAAAGATATAAAATTTTTAGAAACATGTGTTAGGGGGTAAAAAACAATAAAAAGATATTTGATTTCCATTAAATCATGATACAATAATCATATATTTAATTGTGAAATGTAGGAACCGCCAACATGTCATTTAAAATTACAGTTTCCCCATTATGGTTGTAAACACATTTTTCATGATTTAAAATACTAAAACGTGCGTGGAACAATGAAAAACATAGAAAAAAACCTCATATTTATGTAAGATCATTGTAAATACATTAATGTGTTATTTTTTATGTGTATGTATAGATAACACATCAATTCGACGTGTGGTGTGGTCGAAATGACTCAGTAACCATTTCTTCAAGGTACAAAAACCTTTAAAAACAAGTGTTGGGGGGGGGGGGGGTCAAAACTAGGAAAATGACATCATATTTCCCTAAAATCAAGGTTCAAAAATTGTATATTTAATTTTTAAATTTAGGAAATGACTTTATGTCATTCTGAATGACGGGTTACCCATTATGACCGTAAACACGTTTTAGTGTTTTAAATCACTAAAACGTGCATGAAATGGTCAAAACCATAGAAAAATACCACATATTGATTTCAAATAATTATAAAACCACTTCTCAATTATTTTTTATGTGTACATGCAGAAAACATGCCAATCTGACATGTAGTGTGGTCACAATGACTCAGTAACCACTTCTTAAATGTACACAAACCTTTAAAAACAAGTGTTGGGGGTTCAAAACTAGGAAAACAATATCGTATTACCTTTAAATAATGGGGAAATGACCATATATTTAATTATGAAATTTATGAATCAACAGCATGTCATTCTGAATGACTTTTTTCCTGTTTTTTTCCGTAAACACATTTTTAGTATTTTAAAGCACTAAAACATGTGTGGAATGGTCAAAACCATTGGAAATGATCTCAGATTAACACAAAATAATTATAAAACCACTTATGAGTTATTTTTTATGTGTAATCATAGAAAAAACATCAATTTGACATGTAGTGTGGTCATAATGACTCAGTAACCACTTCTTAAAGGTAAAAAACCTTTAAAAACAAGTGATGGGGGGTCAAAACCAAGAAAACAATGTTAGATTACCATGAAATCAGTGGACAATGATCATATATTTAATTTTTAAACATAGGAACTAACAAAATTTCATTACAAATAACGATTTTACCGATATAGCTGTAAATGTACTTTTAGTGTTTTAAAATACGAAAACATTCATGGAGCGGTCTAAACCATAGAAAACAGCCTCATATTGACATGAAATCATTGAACAACCACCTATGAGTTATTTTTAACATGTAATCATAGACAACATGTTAATTATACCTGTGTTGTGGTTGGAATAACTTAGTAACCACTTATTAAAGGTAAAACAATCTTTAAAAACAAGTGTCTGGGGGTCAAAACTAGGAACACGATGTTTTATTACCCTAAAATTAGGGTAAAATGACTGTATTTTTAATTTTTAAATGTAGGAACTGATGGAACATCATTCTAACTGACGTTTTGACTGTTATGTCCGTAAATTCATTTTTAGTGTTTTAAAACACTAAAACATGTGTGGAATAGTCAAAACCATAGTAAACGACCATAGGTTGATTTCAAATCATTTTAAAACCACCTATAAGTTATTTTTGACATGTATGCATAGACAACATGTCAATCCGATATGCAGTGTGGATGGAATGACTCAGTAACCACTTCTTAAAGCTATACAAACCTTTAAAAATAATAATTGGGTTAAAAACAAGAAAAATGATGTCATATTTCTTTTCAATAAGGGTAAAATGACTATATATTTAATTGTGAAATCTAGAAACTGATGGCACTTCATTACAAATGATGGTTTTCCTATTATGGATGAAAACACATTTTTAGTGTTTTAAAACACTAAAACATGTGTGGAATGGTCAAAACCATAGAAAACAACCACTAATTAACATAAAATAATTGTAAAAAAACCTATAAGTTATTTTTGAAATATAGGATATTTTGTGATGTCAAAGACTTTAAATTTTTTTGTTAAGTAAATCTCAAGCACACTGCACAATGCTTTAAAAATAAATTAGAATATTTATTTATTCATTTTTAGTTTCAATTGTTAAATATTATATTAAATATGTTAGTTTATTTTTTAATTTTTTTACATTGTATGTTTTTTTATGTTGAAATTTATTCTATTTTATTAAAAAAATAACAAATTTTTTGTGCATCATTCTGAATATATCCCGTGTCTTTTATTTTTCGCATTTCTTTTCTTAAATATTTTGGTTTTAATTATAGGTGGTAGATGTCGATAGTAGATAGGAGTTTGACTATTCCGATCCATGACATTCTTCAGAAGGCAATCGTGATGGTTCTTAGTTTCTATGATATGTTAAAATTTTATCAATTATTCTACTGTAATTATGATTTATTGTGTTTAGTTTTAATTTTTGTTTTTTTATTATAGTTGATGAGATGACATGGTCGGTTTTAGTTGATGAGATATAGTGTAGGTATACAGATGTAGTGGAGGCCATGACGTGGATATATATTGTCCATGATGTGGATATAATGGAGGCAGATAGATGTATTGGTTGATAGATGTATGGGTTGAATGATATTGAGGTTATGATGACTGTGGATGTTAGTATATTTGTTATGGATGTATGACGTATGTATGATGGTTTATCATATATTCATGTTTTAGTTTATTTCATGTTGATTTTTTAATATTTTATAGTTTTTTATTAAATATTTTAAAAAAATTGATTTAGTAGTGATTAGGATTAACCACCAATAAAATAAATCATCGCTGAACATATCAATAACGGAAATTTAAATTTTTTAAATATTTCTCTAGGATATTTTTTTTATAAAAAAAACATTTCTGAATACTCAAAAAATGACACATAGTAAAACCACCATAAAATTATTAAAACTGCCACTAAATGAATAGTGACTGCGCAATACGTGTCAGTTTAAACTGCCACTAGTCCACACAAAAAGTCACCATTATTGCCCCTTTTTTGTAGTGTTTTGATTTTATAACTTCAAACTATGAAATTATCTAGAGAATGTTCTTTGGAGAACTTTGACATGGATGTTATTCTTGTGTTTTATTTTGTTTTCAACAAAACAAATCATGTTCAAACTGAAGTGATATTTAATGATTCATTTGAGATGATATTCATTCCAATATTTATAGAGTGTTTGAAGATGATTAGAATTAGTTTTGAGTAGTTTGGAGAAAATCTAGAAGTATTTTTATATGTTTTGGAATTTGGATCCAAGGAAAATAAATTCTAGGTCTAGAGGTGTATTTGTTAATTTGAATGTTGTAGGACTAGTTATAATGTAATCACTCAACCATGTTATAGAAAATTCTACTATGTTGTATACATGGAATAGATTTTGAAAATAATAATATGATGTATGAAGAATAATAAGTTTAGAAATAACTAAAAAATGTTATATTAGTGGAATCATTATTTCAATTCCAAAATCAAAGTATATTTTTTGATACTAGTGCATGATATATGTTGTGATTTTTGTATACATGTTGTTGGAGTGATGTGTAATATAAAAATAAAAATTGTGATTACCCTTTATAGAAATTATCAAGAATATTTTTGAGTGAAAAAACAATAAGAAGACGTGTCTGTGTGGGTCACATGATGAGAATAAGTAACCTACAAATGTATAGGTTGAAGAAGATATGGTTTTGAAAGTTAAATAATTTTATTTTTAATTATAGGTTTGCATAGATAATTATTTATCGACAATTAAAGTGTGATTATCCATTATATGTTATGACTGATAATCTATGATATGATATGAAAATTTTAGAAGGTTGAAATTTCAAAGTGGTTGTTTTTTGTGATCATATGAATTACATAAGGATATTAATTTCATAGACATAACTTGTTACACACCATTTTTGTGCTACAATATTTTCAAATATTAATTGTTTAAAAACATATATTGTTGGATTTCCAAAGATTAATCGATCGATATCTGTGATGGGTCTAATTTTTCTATTTCATTCATTTTAATCTATTTTATTTTAGTATATTGTTTTATCATGTGTCTCACACACTAGTTATACTTCAAATAAAATTATTTTGTTGGTAATGTTAACTATACCAAAAATCAATGGACAGGTTTTTCTTAATACTTCATTAGGAATGGTTGGTTCTTCCTCAGCATTAAAATAAATTGTTTAGGTTTTGGTCTCCTCCTTAGTAAGGTTTTCTCCCATTAAAAATATATGTTCTATCTATACTATAAATAAGGATGTATTGAGTTTCTAATTCTATTTTTGAAAATTCGTATTTTAAATACTTTTAAATATTAATCTAAATTTCTAAGTTAAGTCATCAATAAACTCTTTAATATATTTTTTCTCATAAATATATTGTAATATTCATAAATTCACATGTACATCAGTAAATTTGTTACAAAAAAATTCTAATGAGTCTATATAATTTACAATGAAAGGAATTTTATTTTGATAATTTATTTAAATCGAAAAATTATAAATGAGTGTCATATGTGATTTCTATCATGTTTCAGTATCATAGTCTACCCCAAAGTGTGGAGGTATTTCATAACATCCTTGTTTTTTTATTTCTTTCTAACTCTTCCTAAAAAATAATTTTAAATAATACAAAATACATTATTAATTAAAATCATCGTATTTTTTATTCCCACACCAGAAATTTGATTAATTCCTTAAACTCAATACTCTCCCAATGAGAAATAATTTCCCAATAATGTGATATTGGACACTAATTCATGGTATGTGTGGCCTCTAAATCTATACCAACTCTAGTAAGGTAGTCACTATACAACAAATTCTTATATTCTCTCCATAGCTCACCAAATTCCATGAGTTGTGCAGTCCTCAAAGCCTCACCATAGGGAAAATTATAACTAAGATTGCACCAAAATATTAATTCATATAAATAAAATAATAATATAAAATTAAATCTAATAAAATTTCTTGCCCATATTTTCACCCAAGAATTATCCTTTACTTCATTTTGAAGGGGTCTCTAGGAGAGTGAACTAATGGGAGTGATGTCGGAGTATTTGGAAATCAACTCCATAAACCTCCTACATTCTCGACCTATTGTTCCAATCAATTTATTATACTCACTGTACTCAACCATTAGTTCCATACCTCACACATACATGTACGCCCATTCTTCCTAGTGTAAATTCTGATTGTGAAAGAAAAAAACAAATATTATATCAATAAATATTATAATGAAAATAAATTATGGTAAAAAAATTACCAGGGTTCTATAAATATACCTAATTCAGGATGATCAGTGGTTATTTCTAGATCCTTAGGATCTAAAGGATAATGAACCTATATATAGGAGTGGGATCCAATGTCATCTCATGAGGCTCAGAATGCATCAGAGTAGAATTCAAAGGATCGTGAATATAGAACCTTGGGGAGAAGGAATTAGAAAGAAAATAAGATTTCATAGATGTCTATGGAAAATTATAATACACATGGGGAGTATGATTCATCATCAGATAAGGGAAATAAATATGAGGAGGATAATATGTAAATGGTGGTGAAAATATAATCATCCAAAATATTTTGGGTGCCTGTAACGACACTATGAGAAAATAAAGTATGCTAGATAGTATATATGATGAAGTGAAATGGAATGATCATGTATGATGAGTGGTGCAAGTAGATTTAGTACAACCCCCACCCATCACATCATCTAGATGAGAACCAGTTTCACTAGGTTTGTTGAAGAATAATTGTCTCTTGGGTGGTGGATTGTGATTAAAAGTTAAAAACAAGATTAATCACATGAAATTATATGTTATTGATATATATTTTAAATAAAATTATCACAATAAGAACTATATGAAGAACACCCATCTCTCTCATGTGGTGATTATTATATAACATCCTCTTCCTTTATGTCTCTTCAATGTTTTCATTTCCTACATTTGAAAAAAATATGTATTTAATTATAAATTCATAATTAATGTGTAAGAAAACAATAAAGAATATTTGAAATGACTTAATTAAGGAATACTAATTGTCAAACCAAATAAATGAAGTATATTCATATAACAAAATCATATTATATTTAGTGGGAAGAATATCAAAACATAAAAGACATGTAATATAAAAATCAATATGTTCAAATTATCAAGTTTAGCATGGGTATGATATAGTTTTCTTCTATTTTGAATTCGATCCAATTCATTATTGGTTAGGTAATTTTGTTCATTTTGGTCAATTGATTAGGTCAATTTTACAATTTTTTTGGGTTAGGTTATTTGGTTTATAATTTGGTTAGGTCATTTTGCCATTTTTTTGGTTAGGTTATTATTTTCATTGGTTTTGATTTTCATTCTAATTAGTTTAATATATTTTAATTCAATTAATATTGTTTTTTATTATAATTTAATTATGAAATTTTTATGGGTTTTTAGGTTCTAATACAATTCAATTCAATATTATAAAATGAAACTCAAAGAAAACTACAACCAATATATATTGATAATTCACATGAAAGTCAAGTTGGATACAAAATATTTGTAATCATTAATAAAGAAATTTAAATAGTACCAACCCGAACAACCCAAGTTGAGCTAAACCAAAAGAACTAGGAACAAAAATTGATGATTCTATATATTTCCCACCACAAATTCAAGTTCAAAATCAACTATAAAAATTGAACAATTGATGTCATTATAAGGAATAAATTTGTTGGGTCCAATAGAGGCAATGATGGTGTCAATTTCATCATCACTAGCATAAAAAATATGTCTTGGGGTTACTTTAATAATGACATCAAATTCAGGTCCTAGATGATCTTTCACATAAAAAACTTGTTTCTCCAATGATTCCAATATATATGACTCATCAGTAGTAAGAGTGTGATTTATGTCAATAAATTGAAATCTAAAACCATCAATAAATGTGTTATGCCTCATCATCGAATCAAACCACTTTCATTTCATCATAGTGACTCAACCATGAGAGTAATAATCCTATATTAGTATTTTCTCAACAACTCCACAATAAGATACATTTTAAAATTGAGATCTAATGTCAAATTTACTGGCATAATAGTCTATTGTGACAGTTAACATAACACCATCATATTGTGTTCTCATGTTCATTTCTCATTCAATGATAATAAATTTGTACCCATTGATCACAATTGATTGTCATTTACGAACCGAAAAATTAAGACCAAAAGACAAAGATGTTATTTCCTCAGAGATAGAGTCAGCAAGAAAACTCAATACCATAAATATAAATGAATATTAAAATTAAGTGAATATTAATTTTATTAATTTATTATAGTAATAATTCAACCTTCAATTTCAACAAAGTAGAAAACTCTTTTCCATGAAAAGTCTCTATCCTTATCAAAGATAAAGAATGATGATTTTTATTTAAATTTTTTTTATATTACCTATAGAAAAAATAGAAATAGTTTAACAGATATATATAATTACATGAGATGAGATAACATATACACGTTCAATTTACTTACTTGATGTAGTCATCAAACACTACTGGAAATTCGGGCTATAGCCACGGTTCTAAACTGTGGCTATAGGCCCTAAAACCGTGGCTATAGGTAAAATCCACGGTTCCTAAAACCATGGCTAAGTTTGGCATGGATATAGGCCTAGACCTATAGCCACGGTTCCAAACCGTGGCTTTAACACTATAGCCACGGTTCAAACCGTGGCTGTATACCTAATGCCACGGTTTTAACCGTGTCTATACTAAAGGCTGGACAGACTTAATTGCCACGGTTTAAAACCGTGGCATTATGTCTATAGCCATGGTTAATAACTGTGGCAATAAACCAATAACCACGGTTTAAACCGTGGCTATAGGGTGTCCAAATCCATAAAAAAATTCCCCCCCAACCCCCTCGACACCCCCCTGGACACCCCCTCGACATCCCCTGGACACCCCCCTGCCACCCCCCTTCCAGTCCCCCCCTACCACCCCCTGCCAGTCCCCCCTGCCCCCTGCCACCCCCCTGCTAGTCCCCCCTGCCCCCTGCTAGTCCCCCCTGCCAGTCCCCCCTGCCCCCTGCTAGTCCCCCCCTGCTACCCCCCTTCTTGTCCTCCTGCCAGCCCCCCCCCCCCCCCCCCGAGCCCCCTGCTTGTCCCCCTGCCATCCCCCCCTGCCCCCTGCCAGTCCCCCCCCCCCCCCCCCGCCAGCCCCCCTGCCCAAGGATGTGTTCATGCTGAAACTGGTAAAGCACAATTCTGCTGGATATATTCTATAAGCAGATCCTCAACTCGTACTACCAACTTGAGCACCTTATCAAAGAGGGTTCTCTACCGCAACTAGAATTAAGATGAAACATCCTATCAACATGGAGTACCAACAACCAACATACATGAATCAAGAAATAGAAAATAGAGAGTTCCCAACATTTTTTACACAACCAGAACATGTCTAGGAGCATCATTACAGACCTCACCCTATAGGTTACACATGAAATATACTTATAGGGCTGCCACATTTTACTCTACCTATTGTTACACCTATTCCATCTAGTTCTCAGCTAGACATTCCTCAAGGACAGCCCCTCCCCCTCTACTGGACAGACCCTCCCCCTGCCTGGACACCCCTCCCCCTTTTGGACACCCCTCCCCCCTGCTGGACATCCCTCCCCCTGCTGGACACCCCTCCCCCTTGTAGGACAGCCCCTCCCCCTGCTGGACAGCCCCTCCCCCTGCCTGGACACCCCTCCCCCCTGCTGGACACCCCTCCCCCCTGCTGGACAGCCCTCCCCCCTGCTGGACACCCCTCCCCCCTGCTGGACAACCCCTCCCCCTACCTGGACACCCCTCCCCCCTGCCTGGACACCCCTCCCCCTTCCACCCCCTTCTTGTCCCCCTACCTTTCCCCCCTTCCCCATGCTAGTCCCCCCTGCCACCCCCTGCCAGCCCCCCAGCCCCCTGCTAGTTCCCCCCCCCCTGCCACCCCCTGCTTGCCCCCCTGCCAGCCAGCCCCCCCTGCCCCCTGCCAGTCCCCCCCTGCCACCCCCTGCAAGTCCCCCCTGCTAGTCCCCCTGCTAGCCCCCCTGCCCCCTGCCAGCCTCCCTACCAGCCCCCTACCCCTGATAGTCCCCCTACCCCCTGCTAGGCCCCCTGCCCCCTGCTAGGCCCCCTGCTAGCCCCCCCCCTGCATATTTACCCCTGCTGGACACTGGACCCCTTCTAGACACTGGACCCATACTCCCCCCCACCCCTACCATCCCCCTTGTACCCTTGCTGGACACAGGACCCCCTGGAAACTAGTTCTTGGGATGCCCAAATCATATTTACCCCTATTGGACACTGGACTCCCCATTGGACACTGGACTCCACCTGCATATTTACCCTTGCTAGACACTGGACCCCTGATGGACACTGGCCCCATACTATAGGTTCTTAGTAGGACCACCCCATACTATAGGTTCTTAGTATGACTTGGGAAACAGTTGAAACAAAATTTAGAAGTAGCTATATATGAGTACTCTAGGAAAACATACATATAATCAGTCTGGAAAATAAAACAGAATAAACTATAAAATGTTTATGGAAATAAAATAAAACATATTTGAAATTGGAAAACATTACCAGAAAAACTGTTTATCAACTAAACAAACTACTTGGTGAAATCATGGTCACACATGCTCATCCTCAGATAAAATCTGCTTGCATTTCATGTAGTACTGCATTAAACAGAACATTGGAATTATGATTTTAAATAGAGTTACTAGATTTTATAGCACCGTTCTCACTATCTATAGGTGGTGAAATAGTTATACCTGGTGCCTGTGAAGTATCTGTGGCATGTTTTATGATATTTTACAGATTTGGACAGCACTGCATTTTCTCTATAGAGACATTCATAACCTGCATGGGCTTAGGTTCCTAGACAACCCTCTTTCACCCCCTTGCAACCCCCTGGACAGCCCCCTTGAACACCCCCCTTCACCCCCATTCCCCCTTGGCCCCCCATGCCCCCCCTGCACCCCACTGGACAACCCCCATGCCCCAACTGGACAGTCCCACTAGACAGCCCCACTGGACACCCCCTGCACCCCCTGGACAGCCCTCCCCCCCTGCCAGACACCCCTCCCCCCTGCTTGGACAACCCCTCCCCCTGCTGGACATCCCTCCCCCTGCTGGACACCCCTTCCCCCTGCCCCCTGCCTTCTGCACCCCACTGGACACCCCCCATGCCCCAACTGGACAGCCCCACTGGACACCCCCGGCACCCCCTGAACACCCCTCCCCCCCTGCTGGACACCCCCCCTGCCGGACACCCCCCCTGCCCCTTTTTAAAGTGGGATTCCTGGTGGAAAATGTGGGGTTGGTGACTTAGAAGTTAAGAGGTGGGTAGTCCTGATTGGTGGTCAATTTTTGGATGGGTTGCCTAGGTGGATTGAAAAATGGTGGGGGACTGGGAAGGAGTTCATAGTGGCTAAATTGAAGTGGGATCTTGGAATTGTAGTAGGGCTTGATTTTGGATTTTTTTAGTGAGAGTGGAAATGGCCCTGGAATAGCTGGTTTGATTTTGGTGGGTTGTCCATGGGATTTTTATAGTGCATCGAAAAATAGTCATTAGTAGGGCTTGGTTTGGTGTGAAATTCAGTCAAACAGTTGTGGGAACCATCATGGAAGCAACTACCAAATACATACCAGAGCTAGTCTCCTCTATAGTGAAGACCCTTCATGGAAACTCTTAAAGCACACCAGGTCTCTAGTTGCATCTTTTTCCATAACAAACAAGCCCTGTTTGCATAGGCCCAAACAGACCTCCCTTTGCCAGCTTGTGGGGGAAATGTGGGAACTCCAGCATGAAATAGGCCCTCAGAATAGAACAACCTCTTTGTAATTGCATCAAACAGATTGTGTGAAGCCTTTAAAACTCAACTTGGCAGTGATCATCCTCCTCCAATGAGTGCTACATGAGATGAGGGAATTATGGAAGGAATTTCATCTAAAACAGCCAAAAGAAGACATTGAATTTCCATCACAACAGGCTGATCCGGTTCAGACGACATGTGAAGAGGATGAGGATGATCTGGTTCGGACAACATGTGAAGAGGATGAGGAAAAAGAAGAATTACCGAATAAATATTATGTGATACATGTACAATAAAATATTCCAGACAATTCCAAACCAATGTTTTCAGTTGAATTGAGCCTTTGTACCACCTGCTATGCACGTTTTGTGGAAAGATGGATGAGAGGCAGTGCTAAGAGGAGATATAGTTTAGGAATGAGGAAATAAGAAAAATTATAGAGCTAACCATTCAATGTTTCTCTAAGGAGGAGTAACCGCCGTAGGGTGTCGTCCTGGAGTAGGGCCAAATCACGGCGTGACCGCAGCGCGACCGCGGCGCGACCGCCGCAGGGTGTCATCCTGGAGGAGTAACTGCCGCAGGGTGTCGTCCTGGAGCAGGGCCAAATCACGGTGCGACTGCGGCGTGACCGCGGCGTGACCGCCGTAGGGTGTCGTCCTGGAGGAGTTACCACCGCAGGGTGTCATCCTAGAGCAGAGCCAAATCACGGCGTGACCGCGGCGTGACCGCGGCGTGACCGCAGCGTGACCGCGGCATGACCGCCGCAGGGTGTCGTCCTGGAGGAGTAACCACCGTAGGGTGTCGTCCTAGCATGATACTCTCCATCGCGACTGAGATGAGCATAAGTGAATCCACCGGTAAGCCTTGCCGTTTACACTCCAGAGTATGAATAAATTAATGCCACCCTCAAAATATCTGGGTTTAATGAAATTATCGTATATTACAACCAAATATATGGGATACCTCAGGTTATTTTGGAGGTCAATGTTGGGTCCAAATTCACCCATCATGTGGGACTGAAGCACTCTCAACAGATACTATTATTGGGATACATTTATCCCTCCATGCTCCATAACTACACCATTTTTTCTCAGAGTTTCCATGGGTGTTAGAGACATTCAATTATTTTCCATCAACCATTATAGATCCTCCACACCACTATGTAATATTTTCCTTTTGGACTATGGGGTCTCATATCATAGGGCCATACCCACTAGCAAAATATATCCTGTTATAGTTTATTCTAACCGAAATGGTATTCTTCTCCAAGTGGGGAGAAGTAGTTATCGTAAATGATGTTAAGTCTATGTTTGTGATCATTTTTTTGATCTACCACACTATATATCAATTTGAATTTATTCATTCCATTCTCAAATAAAAAGGAACTAAATTTTAGGATTAGGATTTAATGAAATTTTATACAAAGTACAAAATCTGGTCCAACGTTACTACTTACTAGAATTCATAGGAAAATGTGTAGATTGAAGAATGAAATAAGAAACAATCTATTATCCTATAGAAAACACTGGGTTATAAAAAATAAGAGTTTTCCTGATAATCTCTTGAATTTCCTCTATACCTATTGGATGATGACTTTTAATTCCACCCCAGTGACCTCATATCCCTAGTATGTGAAACCAAGTAAGTCATTCCCATCGAGGATTAGATACCATAGATCTAAATAGATTTATACAAAAACAATAGTCTAGAAAGAATGAAAGAAGATCACTTGGATGATTTGGAATCCCTCATAGAGAACAACTTCCAAGCATTTCCCAATCTAGAGAGAAACCAAAACTAGATGAAAATATAATTCAAAAATATGGTTTCCTCTGCTCCATACAATACGGTGACATGGTACTGGATCTCAGAACAAGGATGATACCCAAATAAATAAACCGAAGTTGGTGCCCAAGTGGGAATGACCTTACCTCATTCATAAGGTCTATTCCAACGGGGTATACTCTTTGATCACCATATATAGAGATTGTATCACACCTCCCACCAATGTGATGTTTCTGATGTAGTACTTCACATGAGGATACCCATGGTCCAAGAAAGAAAACCTAAAAATATTTTCATGGTTCCAAGAATTATGAATATAAAATATTCACAAATGTTCCAAGATTTATGACCCTAAACTACCAGAAACCCCATGGTCGAGCTAGTATGAACTTAAAATATTCATAACTGGTCAAAGCAACAAGACCTTAAAAATATCCTTAATCTAAAATATTTGAACATAAACACGGATTCATATTCCATGAATTATGAAAATAACTATTTTATACCAATATTGTTTGAGTTTAATGACTTTAAACTATAGATATTGACATCCTAGGAACACAAAATTAAATAATGATCTTACTCAATATAAAATTAAGATGACTCATATGATAACTATGGGATGATATGAAAGGTCTTACAATTTTTATAACCATGGTGCCTCATAATATATGTATGATATTGTCTAAAAAATCACCCCACTTGGAATCAATATGAATCATATGATATGAGACGAACTAAACCATCATCCATATAACACGATGCTAAACTCTAGCATTACCCATGTCATAAATTTGGGATTCCCTCACGAGAGAGGATTTCCCCCAATTTTGGAATTTAAATCCTACTATTACATAATTTTGAACCATGTGTGGATTGACTACCATTTTCATGGGATACGTTGTAATTCCTATACCTCTCATTTATAGGTCTAGATAAATATATTTCAACCCTATATCCCCTTAGTCCCATTTACACACACAACATTATGACTTTAACTTGTGTGTAGTCCATCTCAAGGTGTGAACATGGTATATAAGACTATTTGGGTCCATTTATAGAAGGTTTTACCACTTCTGTGACACATATATTACTGTGAAACCAAATTACACATATTCCAAGCATCATGAATTTAAAATATCATCTACATTCATCTCGGTCTGATCATTATAACATGGAATTTTACAATATGGAATTTTTTTCTGAGGTATTTGTGTGGTGCATGGGATGTCCTGCCCTCAATTCAAATCAAATTCAACCTCATTCATGAATTGAATTTTTTTTCAAAATATACCTGTTTTAGTAGCCCATGAATCATGAATGTAAATTGTTTTCTGTCATCCAAGAGGTATGGCATTAAACATTGATCAACCGTCTTCAGGATCACTTCATTTGTTATAGGACATCCTGGTATCCGTTCACATGGGTTTTAAGCATTTTTCACTGCATTATCGTCCTTAAAGATCCTCTGTATACTCAAATCACCAATAATATAAACTATTTTCATTTTCACTAAGCTCCATGAACTCAAACAAGAAGACTAGATCAAGGCATTGTGAACCTAAACTATATGCATGCACGCATTATTCACATGGTTTTCACCATCTCTGGTGTTACATAAATCTAATAGCTCTACCATACAAAACTATATAAGGCTTGATTACTATCTTTATCGAATGTTCAATGATGGATAGACCATATATATCTAGGAACAACCATAGATTAATTGTAAAATCATATGTTACATATGGTTATAGCACCATGATATTCTCATATTTTCCTCCTTTTTGGGAATAAGCCCCATTAATTTCGCTTGAACAACTAGAAATCTAGTATTCCCTCAAAAATAGATATATATGGTAGAAAATAATTGGAAGATGAAGGCATATCCTACACTAATGTTCCTAGTTCTTGATGTTAATCTACAGTATTAACCTATACAAAACCACGATGCCTCATACGATATTTAAGGGATGGAAATCAAACCAAAATCCATGGAACACAATTCTAAAATGTTGACATACCCTATATAATTTCTGGATGCCTCAGATTCGAAAGTGGTATGATTTAGTATCCTTATTCATGAGGATCGACCCGAGCATCAGAAATATCTTACATAAAAGAGTGGAAATATTCTTGAGAAGGATCTAATTACTACTGATATGGATTTTGAAAAAACTATTGTTAAAGATAAAGATACAGGAAATGATAAAAAATGAAATGATAAAGATACTGGCAATGAGGTCATCCGGAGGAGGCCGTCGGGAGGAGGAGAGTTCGTCGGAGGAGGATATTCCGTCGGGAGCAGGGGAGTTGCGGTCGTCTGGAGGAGGGGAGTCTGTTGGGAGGAGGGGAGTCCGTCGGGGGAGGAGGGGAGTCCGTCGGGGGGAGGAGGGGATTTCGTCAGGGTCTTCCGGAGGAGGGGAGTCCGTCGGGGGAGGCACGGTCGTCTGAAGAGGAGAGGTCGTCGGGAGGAGGGGAGTGCGTCGGGGGAGGAGGGGAGTCTGTTGGCGTTGGGGGAGGCGCTGTCGTCTGGGGAGGGGGGAGGCGCGGTCGTCCGGGGAGGGGAGTGTGTCGGGGGAGGGGAGTGAGTCGGGGAGGGTTCCATAGGAGGAGGCCAAATCGCACATATAGCCACAGATTAATTTTCATCCGTTGGTATAACCATGCTATAGCCACGGACTTATAAAATCGTGGCTATAGGTCCGTGGCTATAGCTTCATTTTGTAGTAGTGAAACAAATCACAGTTAAACTAAACTATGTGATTTTCCATATCCCGCTCTTCAAGGATTAATGTATTCAATGTATATAATCCAAGAATTCCCCATATTTGGGGAATTGATGGAAAACTGAGTTCAATTTTCTCATACTACTCTTCTTCATTTTTCATTGGTTTGTTTTGTCTTGTAGTCACATCCGACAAATACATTTAACAGAAATCCATACATTCTTGAGTCAAGTAACCTTTCACGATAAAACCTTTAGGATGATTCCTATTATGTACATAAGTCTTAAATGTAAACATATTTTTTTATTTGGATATATCCAATAAAAATAAATGGGTTCTCCAAGAAGTATTTTGGTTGGAATATGGATGGTTAGATGCAGAATTCATGTGAAAAATGATGGAGGAAAAATTTTCTCTAACACACACAAAATTAATGGTGCCTCTTACAATATTGTTTACAAGAAAGACTTGGATAACTTCTTAGCACAAATATCTCTATAAAAATGGCACAACCAAATACCTACCAACCTTACATTATTGCAAAGTAAATGATGGATTTCTATTGGAATAAACTCATGCACAAGGATGTGATAATCATGAGTTTTCAAAGATTTTATCTTTAAATATATTATATTGAACTATTTTTATATGCTACTTGAATATCCATCAGGAAATTTTAAAGTATCTGGTACTTACATAAATTTATTTTTTTTCAACAGGTTTCATCACATAAGAATAACACAAAACTTTCAATTTATTTTCACTGACACACACAGGATGAAATTATAATCTAATACCCCAATCCACCAAGTCACACTGAGATCTAAATAATCTTTTGTCTTTCCCTTGATATTTAGAAGAAATGAAACCATTATTTCACATTTTTTTTTCAATGTGCATTACATATAAAATATGAAGTAACAAATTGGTTGACCAATAAGGAATCTAAAAGAATATAATTTTATTATTATAATTGTAATTGGTTTCAGTGGAAACATTATTCCTCTTTCTAGATTTAATATGACCATTCCTAAATGAAAAGATGACATCTTGAAATTCATTAAGCACATCAGTTACAGACATACGCTGAGGTGGATTGTTGGTCTCCATGGTATTTCTAAACCTTCGAAGATTATTTCTATATGAATGAACCATTGGTAATAATTGTTGATGTCCCATAAGACTTAAACTATAATGATATTTAAGTCTTATGGATCATGTATCATTCATACAAATAGGACATTAAATTTTTCACTTTGTGATCCATCCAAACATCATTGCATAAGAAGAAAAATAATTTATCATCTACATAAGCATAACATGTATATGAAATATATATTTCAAACAAGCATAGTATATGCACACACCCAAATTCCAAAGATTATTCAAATATTTTATTAATGGTTTTATGTATACATCTATATCATTTCCAGGATCAGAAGTTCTAAATACGAGTATACCCATGAAAGTGAAACGTTTTTTCATACACATCCATAGAGGAAGGTTATAAATATGTATGAAAATTTTCTATGTTTTGTGTGATTTTATAATATACCCAAATGGATTAAAACCATCACATGATAGAACTAACTTCATATTACATACATCAGCTATAAAATTAGGATATCAAGCATCAAATGTCCACTATGATAATCTATTTGTAGGATGAATGAACTCATCATTATACTTATTTCTCCTAGTATCATGCCATAAAATATTTATTGATAATTTATCAGAGATTAAAATATTCTAGGGTATGAGAATCAATGGAAAGTGACACATTACTTTCTATGGAACATGAGATGGCGTTACAACAGTATTTGGATTCCATCGAGATGTTCCAAATTTTATACAATCATTTTGTTGAGTAGTTTCCTCCCAGAATAAGTTGTAGTCTTTTGGGAAAACATGATTTTTTTAAAAAAATCAAGATCATAAATTAACTTCAATGATATATAATGTTTTGAGTGAATATTTTCATCATATGGAAGTAATTCCTTCGAAAAGGTAATAATATAATCGATGTTAGTATTAGAAATCCCATACATTCATTTCGTATGAAATAGTTGGATTAAAAATTATAGATTTTTTATATTACCACATTGTCGATATACTGGATTTGTGGCAGCATCATTCAATGTTTTCACCCTATCAACATTATCATTTTCATTATGTGAATCATGTGTGATAGTATAGAAGCCTTCTTGGGTCATCATACTTTATTTCTCATGATGATGAATAAATAGAAACCAGTCTTCTAATAATTTTTCCAATCCAGTCCTCTCATTCATATTATAAACATTTTTATATTTCATTTTCTCCCCACTGTGATACCATACATAGTAGTTTGTTTGAAAACCATATTTGGTTATATGATAGCTAACTTATCCATGACTTAACCAAAGTATTCCAACACAATTATAACATGGTCAATGTATATGACCACTATCTGAAGCATTTTTAAATGGAAAATCTAAAAATCTCTCCAATTTTTTTTTTAAAATCGCTTGAGATCTGATCAGTTTTGTACATCCCACTTTTATAAATTTTTGTAAAAAAATGTTATATATCATGTTGTAAAAGTAATGAAATAAGATTGAAGTTAAATCCAAAATATATTTAAGGAAACCAGAATTGTTCATTTTATATAAAACCATAAATAAAACGCTAGTATAAATGAGATTTATAATATAAAAGACTAAAAATACTATATATATATATAACAAAATACTATAAATATAAAACCATGATATTGAATTCCATTATATCAATGAGTAATAAATATACATAATACTACAAAAAAATTGTGTTTATAATTGTTGTTTTTATTTTTTCTCTTATTATATTCACTTTTGAACTTATTTTATTCTTATTCAATAAATTCATATATAAAAGATTATTACTTCTTGGTAAGTATCTTCTATAGCACACATAAATTATGAAGTTAGGTTGGATAAATCTATAATTAGCGGTTTCTCATATTGAGGGATGTTAAAGTTATTCCTTTTGATATTTACTAATCATCCCACGTGACTATAGTTTTAGCTATCTAGAATTTATTATATACCCCCTTTATATTGAATTCAATAGCCTTTTTCATTCTTTATAATGGTTCTATGGTATTTTTAACAACCAATTTATAAGAAAAATGAATTTTTATACTTACTATTATATTATAGTTCAATAAAACTAATATTTATATTGAATATATAGTTTCAATATGCTTGCATCATTATAGTATACAATCAGTAGGCTTTGTAATGTTTAGTTTGAATATTCTTACATTTAACTATAAAGTTTTACCATGTAGTATCACATGATTTTGTATAATATCCATTGAAAAATTGGAAGTGGATGTGGAATTTGGGATAAGTATGGTAACACAAAATATTGGTGGAAGTGTGTGATATGATGAGTGAATGTGTGATATAGGTGATAAAATAGATGAAAATTATAAAAGAGTTTCAAAATTAAATAATTTTTTTTGTGACACAAAGTGTGGGAAGAAATAGGAAAGTGTGAACAATATGCGTATGAGATAAAATAGTGAGAAAGTGAAAGAAGTAATGACAAAATGATTGAAATAAATAAAATTATTATAAGGTGGCTACATTTGATTTAGGTTTCTTGAAAAAAAAATTGGACATAAGTTTTTATGATAGGATAACCGAGACTCTTATAAAGTGTTATGGATCTCCATCAAGATTCATCAACCAATCACTAAATATCACAAATCTTTTCCAAAAAAAAGAGAAACTATTAATAAGAATTTAATTGATTTGAAAAGGCCAAAACAATTCTATATTTTCACATGAAATTATTGTAGTTCGACTCACAAGTACATTGTTAGTTAACTTGTCATATTATTACTAAATAAGAAAATATTTAGATTTTTTGAAAGATTGATTTTATCACACTGCACATGTTAGTGAAAAACTGAACATAAAAAATGATAAGTGAAAAAACTTCTCAAGAGATTCAAATTAGGTCCCACATATAAAAATGCAAGGATAATAATTATAGTGAGAAACCCATCACTAAATAAGTCCCCTAGAGGTATTGAGATAAGAAAATAATCCATTGAAGAATTAAAATTATATATATTGTAGTAGTCCATATAGAAAATAAGAGAAATAAATAATGAACAACTATAAAATAAACCGATTCTATTTCAATATAAGTATGGAAAACCCTTGTTTCAATAGCACACAAGTAGATTTAGACATATAAAAATAAATTAAATACAAAAATAATAATAATCCATCGTGGTGTTTTAGACCTAGAATAAAAATGAAATTGATTGTTGATATAAGATATGAATGATTTGGAAGTCACTAATTTAATATTGAAGAATAATTGAATTAAAACAGGAATAAAGGAGAGATATCCATGTGTGGGAAAGAAAATGGAATACCGAATACTGCTAGGGTATTCTGGGTATGAATGATACCAGAAGAGGGGAGACCACATGTGATATGTAGATATAGGAAGGTTAAGATGACAGTTTTTTAAAACCATTGGTATCGCCATCTTTATACCAACAGTTTTTTAAAACCATTGGTATATACATATCTATCCCAATAGTTTTTACAAACCATTGTTATATCCTTAACACTATATACATGTTGTAGTTTATAATATGAGGCCCCTTATTCATAAATTGAACAAGATTTATACCCCTTAACACTATATCCAAACAAAGTTTCATATGTTGGGACGTCATTTATAATGAACATAATAATTTTATAAAATTGAAAATATTAGATTTTATAAGAATCATACACTCTGATACCTTATATCCATAAAGTTTAAAATAATTAATTAATGGTAAAGAGTAATTATCAATATCATTTCAATGCTATTTTGGTCAATAAATCATTAAACGTGACATCATATATTCTCATTTCATATGAAATTTAGGATGTAAGTTATGAATTACCAACAAAACCTTCCATGAACTATATTTTTTATTAAGTTTGTTATATATATTTATTCTATATGTGCATAAGATATGTCTAAGATTTATAACTTTATTTCTAAAGGTATGAAATATCTAATTTATTTTCTTCCATTTTGGACAATCAATTAGATGGTGTAATTTTACATTAGATATTTAATCATCAATATGTCATATTAACCTTTTTTCATTATATGAATTTTCAAATAAATTTTTCAAATGATAAATTATTGGATATACCAAATAACCTTGGTAGAAGTATTGGTACTTAGATTAATAGCTAAATCAACTTGTGATTTTTCTATAAACTTATACCGTAATGTCCCAAATTTATCACACTCTAACAAACCTTTGTATTCCTTCCTATATAGAACATAACAAATAGGGTAGGCATGTATCTTCTTATACATCATCCCATTATGATCAAAAAAATTTCAAATTATAATATATATTCGTAAGATCATTTTCTTTAAGAAGTATGTATTTAAACAATTGTAACTCTATAAAACTCTTATCACTTTACCCATTCCAAGGTTTCAAGTTAACAAATATTAACATAGTAAATAAAATCATAAATTTCATAAAATTAAGATATAATGGTTTTTAATCATCACCATATAAGTGTTTTATTGTTAGTGTTTTCTCAATTCCTTCCACTTCAATATCACAAATAATTTCTTCAAATTGATCAGAATTATCATCTTAAAAATTTCCATCATCATTAGATCTTGAATTATACCTAATTTCATCATGCCAAATACAAGGATTGTAACTTGGATTAAAACCTTTTCAAATTAAATGATCTATGATTTATTTTTTTAACTTCCTCATATATAAACATTTCATGAATGGAAGGAAAAAATTCCATTATTTGGAACTTTTTTTTTTGAAAAATTACAAAAAAGCATCAACCTTTTCCTTATATTCATCACTTGTTCGATGTATAGTAATATAACTATGATTCATTATCACCTATAACAAATTTTATGTATTGAATGATATTACTATATTTTGAAATTCAAATTCAAATTTACTTTTGTAAATAACAATAAAAAATAATAAATTTTATTAAAAAAAACAATAATAATAATAAAAATTAAAAAATATATTATAAATAATAAATATATTATATTTATTTAGTAATAAAAATTTATTATTAGACATTATTGATGAAAACATGTTAATAACAAATAAAAAAAATTATATATGTGTATAAATGAATAAAAAAGAAAATTTTCATTTCATAAAAAATAATTCAATATAGGGATGCGATATTTATTACATTAAAAGTGTTATTTTGTATAGAATACTCATGAGAAAAAAATACATAACAATCATTTCATAATTTTTTTAAAAAAAATCAATAATTATATAGATATTTCATATTATAAAACACAAGTTGTATAGAAATTATAATATATGTACACCTAATAAAACCTAGGTAATTTATAAATAAAAATTGTAAAACATAGATTATATATAGGTGATAAACATAATATTACATAAATATTCATTCTTAATATAAACTAGTTCATAAAATAGTAATCTAGGACATAAAGATTCCAAATTTTAATACATACACATAATATAGAATATAACATACAAACAGATTCCAAAAGAAGAAGAAAATTAAATTTTTGGTCAAATACAAAATAGAAAACTTTCACACATAAATTTTATATTATAAAAAATGAAATCTAAAATAAAAATAAGAATTCATATTTTAGTACTATTATTCCACATCATAATATAATGATTATTAGTTATAAAAAATCATGTATTACTTGAGAATAGACTGATTATAATATTAATCTAAATAATTATATTCCATATTATTAAACATAAATCATAACTTCTTGAAGAACATATAATTAGATTATTGATGTTATGAAACATAGGTTCTAGGTTATATAAAGATTAATATACACATAGATTATATATTTCAAAATAATGTAAAATACTCGAGAGGAAGAGGATGACATAAATAAGGATCTGAATAAGGCCTAGAGAGCTTAAAGATGGTGAATAAGGGTGGATGAAGAATATTAGAGGTTTATGGATTGAAGAAATGGGGTTTATGGTTTTCTTCATAAGATAAAATCGACTAGTGTCGCACAACGAAAATAAATCAAAATGAATGTTTCCCAATAATTTAATTTTTTTAAAGGTTTCCACATTTTTTATTCAATAAATGATGTCAAAAACTTCAATTTTATGTTTTTTACATTTTATTTAAAATAACTGATGTAAAAAACTATTTATAACATCAGCTATAAATAACTAAAATTATAAATGCATCGTTTTAAATAGTTTTTGTACTAGTGGTAGTTCATCAATGAATTTATTTCTAAAATTAAAAAAAAGTTAAATCAAGCATATAGAGTGATGACATAGGTATGAACCTTTCTTAATTAGATATCATTAGATAATAAGATTATATTACATATTAGAACTCATAGGAAGACTCTTGTCATTGCGATATTAATTTCTTTCTACATGATTGTCTTTACGTGTTTCTAGACATTGATCTTGGACTGTAGGTAAGTTCACCATATTAAATGGAGAAAGAGACCTAGAGGGTCACCCACTATGTGTATCCAAAATCTAATTAAATTTTATATTGAATTTAATATTAATAATAAATATTATTCTAAGTTTTTGTAATGATAATTATTCAAGTATTATTGATCTTATTAATTCAATCACCAGATATTTGAGTTTATTATATGTGAGTTGAATTATATCTGTTATATATTATTCATAAGGTAATAAATGAATATTTATTTATTCACTAGTCTAGTGAATATATTAATATAAATATTTATTTAGTTATATGAATATTAAAATAAGTATTTATTTATGGGTTTAGTGAATATAATATTTATTTATTTATTAAACAAATAATGTTTATTCATTTATATAATTATTTTTTTAGCCAGAATTTTATTATCCAACGTTCAATAATTTTTTAGTAGGATTAACAATTTTATTTGATGGCCCAATGAAAATGAAATATTTTATTTAGTATCATTTAAATAAATAAATATTTATTTATAAATATTGATTTACTTATTTAACAAATGATATTTAAATACGCACATGTCATGTGAAATAATAATAATAATATTATTATTATACATGGAGAGTAACTTAGAAATAATATTTTATAAATGGCCATTTCACAATTATCAAATCTTAACCCTTAGTATATATTCTAGTTTATATCATTTTGGAGAAGATAGTTGTTGTGCACAAGCGTGAGACTCTAGAATTATCTCAATGTCACGAACCAACTCGGGAAGACCTTGAATTGGGTATCTGATCTACTATGTGGAAAGGCCTAAATGGACCTCTCTATCTCTATAGGCTGACAAATAGTGTTCGAGTATCAAGAATTTCCTTTGGGAATAATTCTTCCTAATAGAATCACCAAACGTGTAATGACCCAAGATTTCGTTGTATATTTTACTTAATTAAATATTGTGTTTGATAACCTTCTCGACATGTAAAACTGAACTAAAATAAAACCATGATATATTTTTTAAATATTAAATATATTTTTAAACTAGTCATTTAATTAGCGATTAAGAATATGATTAACTGAATTATGATATATATATATATATATATATAGATATAGATATATATGTATGTATGTATGTATGTAATCATTATTGTGTTTAAGAATATATCTTTTTATGTATTTTACATTTCATTTAAAAAAAACTTTTTATATTATTTTAAAATGATCAATGATCAATTATAGTTTTATTAGTGTTTTATATAAATTAAGAATAAAAAAACTAGTATTTTAATATATATTTTCCTATAAAAACGGTTTTTCATTAAATTTTATAATTTTATTTAAAGGTTAAATATTTAAATTTTAGAACATTAATTTTAAAAAATTGAAACAAATTTTATATTCATCACGTCAATATTATCTCTGAATAATTTTTTGGTATTTTACTAGAAATTTTTATTTTTAGGTGAATAGTATAAACCATTGTTTTATGAATACCAAATATTTTATGAAATTTCAGAAATATAATTGAAAATTAAATATTTATGAAACCTTTTTAATGACAAATTATGTATGTAATATGTAAAATTATACATTTTAAAATACTATTATTAATCTAGAAAACCCATGTTTCGCATTTTTGGAACTTAAATAATAGTTTATTCTAATAAAAATTAATTTTGGTATTTTCTTATAATTATGTATTAACAAGGTATAATTCAGTTTTTTATTTCTTTTAAAGTCATATAAATATTATTTTATTTAATAATTAACTAATTAAGGATATATAAATAAAAAATATTGATAATTTTATCCTAAATATGTTTTTTATGATTAGAAATACAATTTCTCCCAAACGGGGTTTTATGTGATTGTGCGCTAATTTTAAAATTAAATTTCCTCACCCTTATAATTTTTATTTGATAATTTTTTTCATTTTTGAAATAATAATTCTCTAATTAGTTTTCTAGTCCAATTTCAATTTTGGTCATTAAAATTATTTTCCAAGGGTAAAAATGGAGTTATCGTGATAATGGTAAATAAGGGTTGAAAGGATTTAACTTAGTTAAAAGGGATAAAACATGTTAAAAACATAGGTTCTGGTAGTTTTTTTGATGGATTATAGATCTTACTCCCCCCCCAACTCCATTATTTTTCATTTTTGGAGCCTGTATCCTTGAATAATGTAATGACATTATTTAAAGTAAAGGGTATTTACAAAAATTTCATCCTCACCACTTATAAAAGATGAATTCCTCAACTTCTTAATGGCAATACAAATTATTTTTTCCTCTTGAAAACTTACCTTTTACATTATCTTAGAATACTACTTCACTTAAATAATCTTTTGGTCACCAGGAATTCGCCTAAGTCTTCTATTTCCATGGAATCCTCTAAGGAAAACTGGAAGTTCTCAACATGAGTACTCATATTTCCTAAAGTTTTTTCCTTTATATCTTACATTTTCAATTATAATTTTAAAATAATATATAATGACATCATTATGGGATTTATAATTAATTTTATTATTCTAAGGTAATTTTTATTAACCACATTGATCATTTCGCTTAAAGAAAAACAAAAACATCAATCTTACATATGAGCGGACTACCGCCTCCACGAAGCAACGAGTTTAATTTTCCTTCAGTACCTAACATGAATGGTACAAAAGCATAATTTAGTAAATAATTATTATATATATCATATTTAATATTATTAAATTATAAAAATTATTAATCCTTTTCCCCGTTCTATGGTAAATAAAATCTTCATTCATGCAAACATGTAAACTACCACCTCCGTGAAATGATGCATTTTATTTTTCATTACCGAATTTAATGGCGGGTTATAAGAATGGTTTTAGGGATAAATATAATGTTTATGAAATTATTAAGTTTTTTTAAATTAAAATCATATAACCTCATTATAATATATGCATCAACGATTTTTGTAATTTCAATCATTTAAAACGAGCACACTGAGAGGAAAAATAATTTATTCATACTAAGTAATAGTTTTTTTATCCATGATCTATTATTATAATAATATTTAATTATGATATATCATAATAATAAACACTAAATAAGATCATTATGATTCTGGTATAGTGATGTTACAACTAAACCACTTCATAATCATCCATTATATTATGGTATGTTCTTATTTGGGTCAGTTTGACCACACTCTTGAACAATGCTATAAAATAATATTATGAATGACTATGATAACTTAACTAGTGATAATACATGATATAAATAATAAAATTAGGTTTTTATTTTTTTCTATAATGTTAATACTAAAATTAAACTCATTCACTAAGATACCACCACTCATTTGTTAAAAATCACTGAATATGCTCATCACTGAGTTAATATTCATGGATCATGATTGAAAATACCATATAATGAAATTAAATATTTAAAAATAGTTATAAATAATAAATTATAGTGCCTTTAATTATATCATAATTATTAAATTTTAAATAAGAATGAATACCGATAAAGTTATCATGAAATTAGTTCAAAACGATCAAGATTACTCACACCCAATATTGAAAATAGATAATGAATAATTAATATGAATATAAATAATGATTATAAATTGGGGTTATAAATATTAATAATTATGAATAATTTTATAAAATAAATGATCAAGATAGTTATTTTTTTATACAGGAGGTTGGAGCACGTTCAAGGAAATCATGATAAAATATAAGGGTTTCCATCTCAATCAGCCTTTATTGAGGAATGATTTCATATTATGCACCAATATTAATTTATATGGTGTAAATAATTCCCCCTTGACTTATAATATCATAAATTATTATTGATCTTAGAAACTTAACTTCCATTCATGGTCTTCCTTTATGTGGACTATGATTGATATCTTCTCTAAAATATAAGGGATTTTTTATAACACGACATGATTTCTTTAGTTATAATGTTTCTCTTTGATATTTATCTTTAATTTAATATGGTATAATATATTTATATCTTGGTATATCAGTTTTTATTCGAATATTTTTTATTTAAGAGTTCTCTTCCTTGTTGAAAATGCAATGATGTTATGAATAATTATTATCCTCTTAAATAATGGTTTATGGACCATATCCATGTTTTCCTCTTCTCTCAAATGTTTTCCCTTAATATTTAGAATACCAAGAATGTTTTATTTCCTATTCCACTGGTACTTCTCCTTACCTAATTTTAAAAATAACTTTTTATATTTTTTTCATGATGTGGGTTTTCAGTAAAGGTATTAAAAAAATTCTTCTATTTCATAATCAAAGGTTTTTATTCCACTCTAAACATCCTAGATATAAACCTTTATGTAACTTTAATGTCTCCATTATAGAATTATATTTATTAAAATAAATGTTTTCAAAATATTTCACTTCACTTTTTTTAAATGGATTTTGAAAATAACATGCAACATCGTCTTTTAAAACAATATTAAAAGTCTTTTATAAATACTCGTTTTACATTTTTTTCATTCATTTTCCATTTTAATTTTCAAAAGGAATTTCCATAATGGGATTTATGTTTCGTGATTTACCCTTTAATTTACAAAATAATATTTTCCTTTTTAGGAATTAAGCTCATAGTATCAAATGAATCCAATTATTAATCTCTTATTTTGTGGTGTTGTTTGAATTATTGTTATTATAAGGATATTTTAATCTATATCAACATCCTCTAATAATTATCATGTTGTGATTTTATGATACCATCCACATTCTTTATATGGATGGTTTATGATCATGTTTTATGTAAATCATCATAAAACCCATTTATTTCTTGGTTTAATAATTCTTTTGATGAAACTATTAAGGTTTTTTATATGGTACACATATAAATCTACATAATATGATGTGTTGGGTGGGATAAAAATTATATAATCCTTTAATTCATTAGTTAATGTTTTCATCTCCTAAGATACCATGTTTCATGAAAAATCAGTTAACCTAAGTGCACTATGTTATGTAATGGTTGGTCCTAAAATTATATAGTCCTCTAATATATTGGGTAAAGCTTCATATATCATGAGATGTTATATATGATATTAGGGAGTGAATTTAATCCACAATGGGACTTTTTTTACTATGTTATGATGGTCTTAGGAGTGAACCTTGACTTATGTTAATGATTCCATGAATTATGTTGTGGCCACAATATTATGATACCTAGATCCTTTGATATTAGTTTATTTATATTTAAGCCTCATACTATTATTCTTATCTTATAATCCATGTTTTATTGGGTATTAATTACATATATTATGTTCATGTTCCTTTTTTATATTCTCATACTCATATGTTTATCTTATGCTCACTTATGCTCTTTGATTTTTATCACTTATGCTTACACATAATGAGCATTTGAGATCACTCCTTTTTATGTCTCAATTTCCCCTTATAATTAAGGAATTTAATAAGCGTGGTCTGTCTAGAATATTATCTTGTGTAAAAAAAGTTGGGATATTTTGAAGATTGATTGCGATTTAACATGTTCTTAGTTTAGTGAAAAAATGACCATGGGATAATAAATACATGGGTTTTTATAAGTTAAAGGTTATTGTTTTCCCTAATTATTTAAAATATGCTATACCTATTGATCCTTGATTAGTATTCATTAAGGAATTTTATGTGTAAAATAATGTAATATTATGAATTTAATGCTTGGGTCTCTATAAAAAATGTCCATGTCATGAACCCAACATGACCTTTCCATAGCTTGGCAAGTCATACTCCAAAATATAAGTGGTTGTGATAAATATAAATCAAATTCATGAAAATAAATAAACTCCAAACCACATTGAAGAAATATAAGCATAAACCCAAAATGAGAGTCAAAATGGAGAGTCACATCAATACAAGTACAAAATAAATACGGGATAGATGTTGATTAAGCGATACAAAACCATTCTAAACTAACCAAAAATAAACAAAAATATAGTTACCCATATTTTTGTGATGCGATGGTCAAGTCCCCAACATGTCACCACCACCCACTATAGATATTTTAAAAATAATACCTATCACATTTACATGACACATTTCCTTTACCTGAACATGTAAAAATTAAGTCTACATACACTCATTGGGTGTATATATGGTGTGATAAATACTAGTATAGTAGAATACTACCAATTGTTCCATGAGTATCCCTTTTTAGATAAAAAAAATCATGTTGAGGTGAAATAAATTATAACAAAGTAGGTTTAAACTTATAAATTCAATAAAACAAATCAAACTCAATAATAGTTTGGGAATAAAATCAAATTCTATGAAAATAAACAATCCATAATCATGAAACATGGGAGAGTCATAGGTAATCTATGGTTTTGGAAAACCTAGGTCCTCATATAAACTTGTGAACTAATGGTAAATACAAGGGTATGCACAAACCACTAAGTATGTCATACCTTGTCCTAGTGGAATGGTGTTTCCCATCCCACAACACCATATCCGTCTAACCAATAAGGAGTATATTCCTTGGTCTAGTGGTGTGGTGATGACCATCCATGGAATCATGACCTTCATCCAAGTCTAATATATTTATTCAGTGTGGTGTAATCCAAAAGGGATACTTAACAATAGTATTCCCCCCATATATACATTGGGTTACCATGTGCTTTACCTATTTCAAACATATCACATCCCATTAAGAAGGGCCTTTCATCAAGCCACCATAAACCATTTCCATTTATCACTTTCAAATAAAGCCTTTAAAACTATTTTAATTCTTAAAACAATGGAATAAATTTGAAAATTTTCATATCATATATAATAAACCTAAAAAATATCATAACATCACTTAGATTAAATAAAACAGCCTTTGGAAAACATGGCAAGCATAATTGTTTCGTAAAACAAGAGTGTCACGTGAAACCACCTACCATTACCACTTGGGATCCTTAGAAATCAGTGGAAACCACTTTAATATGAAATAGTCCCACTTATAATGGAAAAAGGAATCTTATAGGGGTAATAAAAAACCATAAATACCAAAACTCTCACCATAAAATTTGTCCAACACAAACACTGGGTCACCAAGAACTTAGGAAAGTGAGAAAATCAATAAGGAAGAGCAGATCGAGAGTAATGAAGGGAAGATGATTAATTGATGACTCTTGGAAAAAACTAGGTTAAATAAACCCACAAATTACACCAAGAGGGAAGCGGGAAATCACCTCATGTGTAAGGGGGTGGAGCTCAAGATTACAAGATAAATTAGGGTTATGGGATTTAATTTAAAAAGGTTAAAATCATAATTTCATGTTTTTGTTTTTGTTTTAAACTGCACAAGGGTACACCATGGTGTATCCTAGGTGGATAAGATGTGTTTTATTTTCTCTAGACACCTTTACGACAGAGCCCTTAGGTTGTGTCATGGCACACCTCCAGGAGGTAGAGGCTAAGGCACCAGACTCCCAGGTCTCCGTGACGTAGCCTCCAGACTTTCATCATGGTGAACCCAAAACCAGACCTCAATGGAATATCTCCCTATGATAAGATGCAACCCCCTCCTAGGTTACCCTCACACTTGAGTTGTGCTACATAAGGGTAACCAATGTTACCTTTATATAACATGATTAGGGGTGTAGAGACCTGAAGCCTGACTTACATGGACTTTACATTACTTTTGTGGAATACTTAGTACATAACAAAAACACACACACAAGGATCGTAATAGTTTAGTGTCTTTGGAAACTCGGAATAAAATCTTCTAATCGTGGTGAAAGATCTTCAACATCTCCCATAAATATCTTCCTTTTTTTTACCTAAAACCTTTCTTTATATCCTGGGGAAAAGAAAACATAAAAGGGTGATCTCAAATGCTCAGTAAGGGTAAACAAAAGAAATATCAATCACATCGTATTCATAAGAACATAACATTTTGGAAATCATAACCTGCAAAAGAGAGCATAATTTCATAACATGGGATAAATCATGGTAGTGAAATGTAATCACAATAATCATAACTTAAAACATGAAACTTTTTGGAATTCACACATAATCATGGAAAATCATTTCTTGTTAGTCATGACTCATTGCCAAGACTATCTTAGTGGACAAAGTCCCTTTCTGAACCGAGTCACCCTCGTTCCAGTCCTGTTTCACTGAACCGGTATAACCTACCGTTCCAGCCATGTCTATCTCATGAGATATAAAATCTTTACCCAATGCATTGGAAGGAGATATAGGTCCCAACCATCTTATAATGAATCCTTTCTTATGTGTTCCACATAATCATAAATCATACATCATCTCATAACACATGTAACAAAAATGGGATTCTTGAAACATCATGACATCATAACACAAATCATATAAGGTAAATGACTTCATAAAAATAATTTCCTGAAAACATAATCAAATAAATTTAATAATAGGGATAAAAATAGAACCCTATATTATCTTAGATGGAAAATAATTTTGATAAAACATTTGAACTCCATTCTTGAGGAAAATATCCTTTCTACTTCAAAAACACTTTTCTTTTCTTAACATGTCATACAATTATAAACTAAAATAAGTTGATTAAAAATAAAATTGAAAACTTATAAAGGAAGATTCTTGGAAATAATGTTTTAAAAATCCATTCGTTCCGTATAAGTTAAAAAAAACATTCTTCGTACTTTTGTCGGAAAAGTCAAAAAGTACCTCGTACGAAAAACGACAAAAGATTCCTTTCATACATATTACTAAAAACTCAACGAAGGGTAAAAATGGATTTAAACAATTGTAGGTGGATGGAAATAATATTACATATTGATAAAACATGGATGTGGATGATAAAATACACCCCAGTAAATACTTACGAATAAACAATCTCGGATAAAAATGAGATTGTGATATTTCCCTTACCTTAGGTCCGATTTGCTTCGTATGTGTCCGAACCTCCTGTATAATGATTTAAATAATGTCATTGACTTATTAAAGAATCATATTAATTGTTATGATATCATATATGGTTCACTTATTACTTTATATTACCCGTTCTTTTGTAAATTCCATGTTAAAGAAGTGTTTTGGGTAAAATCGTTTCATTTATCGTGGGTGTTTTGACTTGTTGTTATTGACATTATTATTACTTATATCATGATTTACTTACTTCCAGAATATAAAATATGATTTATATATCATATATATTCAGTATATATATATATATAATAGATAGATAAATGAAATGAAAAACACCGTTCATGGAGACGGTAGTTCGTACGTACGCATGAACGCTGTTTTCCTTTCCTTATTGTCTTGAATGGAAGTAAGTAGATGACATACATATATACATAAATCCAGTAGCTTTATAATGTCATATATTTCATTATTATTTCTTATATATAATTTTTAATCATTCTTAAATGGTTAACATGGAGAATGAATCTCATCGCGTCGTGGAGACGGTAGTCCGTACGTACGCACGAGCGATGATATCGTTCCCATGGTCGTGGAATTGTGTTGAAATGTATGTATACTATTTCAGTATCAATATAACTTTATAATAATCATATATAGTTACTCATTACACCATTATACCAATCCAATTAAGGTGGTGACGGAAAATATATTACACCACGGCGTGGAGACGGTATTCCGTACGTACGCACGCGCGGTGATTTCATTTTTCCGTAGGATGGATAGAAGGTGAATTAGAGTTGTTTTCATATTTATAATAACATATCAGTATATAATAAATACTGATGTTATTACTTTATCATGAAACAACTAAAGAAGAAGAAGTTGAAGAAGAAAGAAATTGAAAAGATCGGTAATGGATATTACCTCTTCTTTGAAACGCTTCTTTGAATCCTCCACTTAGGGAACTAAGATTGGTCTTTGAAGAAGACCAGGACCTCTAGGATTATTCTAGAGAAGTGGAGAAGGGATTTTGTCAGGGGTTGGCCGAGCTTGAGTGCTCAAATTGGTGTGAGGAGGAGGGGGAGGAGGTACCCTTTTATAAGGGAGGAGAGGGGCACCTTAGGAATATCTCAAAATATTATTTTATATTAAAGTCAAAATCGGTTTATAATGGTTCCAAATGGTCTTATTTAGAAGCTAAAGTGGGGATGGGTATAAATCCTATCATCCAATAGGATTTAGACAAGTTTAGGGTATTATTTTAACCTTATCAATTAGATTTAACTCTAAGTTAAATAATTTAACTTTTACCGTGTCTTTTTTTTTCTTTCACTATATGGTTAATACCCTTACTATAACATGCCAAACGAACCCCAAATTGTTTATTATTAATATATATATCCTTATCTATGTCATTTGGACGAACCTTAGATTTTTAGGAATAAAATAACAATTAATAATATTTTATTTTATTTAAAAACTATTTTGTGTCAATTTTGACACTATTTGATATATGATTTTTGTGAAAGTCGTAACAGAATTATATGTTCGAAACAAGTTGATTAAATCAACACTAATATATCATAGTAACCTAGAAAATTAGTTTAATTCATAAAAAGTCTCAAATTACATTCATTTGAGCATTTATAACATCAATTATGTTAATATTTCCTTAAAAGGGTAATTACTGCATCATCGTTGTGTCATAAATAAATTAATTTATTTAAAGTCTAAAAATTATAAATAAAATATCATTATTTAGGAAATCGTTTTAGCTTTCTAATGAATATTTATAGTCGAATTTATCTTATGTATAACCCCATATTAAAAATGTTTTAGTTATTAAACTTTGATTTTAACTATTTTAAGTATTCATTAAATAAAATAATATTAAATGTCATAATCTAATCCAAGTGGACCTAAATGGTCATATTATATTTATAAGGTTGTTTTTGGTCGAATTACACTTATCCAATAGAATTAGGACATGTGTTAGGGTAATAGTAATATCATATTTACCCTTAGTTACCCTATTTACTATTAACCGTGGTAAAAAAAGTAAAAAGTTATTATTCACCAAAAATTATTTTCATCTCATTGAACCACATTTTAGTCCTTGATATTAACCGTGTCTGTCGGATTTTCGAAATTCCATTCACTGAAGCGGTAAAATTAATTTTTATGCAAAATTCAGTTTTTAACCTACCACTTAGTGGTTTCACTATTCATCAAAAATTGAAAGTTTTCAGAAAAATGCCAAAATTTCATCCTAAGCTATATTTCATATTCCAAATTCAAAAATGAAGTCTATTTTACCAAATTCATAACATAGAAATTTCATTAATTAATTTTATAATTAAATCCCGCTGTTAAAACAAATAGCGTGTTTTTAAGAAACAATATCTATCAAAAGATTGACACTTGATTTTGTCTGGTTTAAATGTGAAATTACATCTAATGACCAACATTGTATTAAATTTTAAAAATATATTCTAAATATACTTTAAAACCACTCAAATTAATGATTTATCACTATTAATTATTTCGATTAAAAAAGTTGTTTTTAATTATAATTTAGTAATTTTCACTATTCATCAGAATATGAAAGTTATCCGAAAAGTACCAAAATTTCACCTTAGGCTAAATTCGATACTCCGAATCCAAAAATGAAGTCCATTTTGAGAGCTAAAATTTATAAAATTTAAAAAGTGGTTATTACTATTCATAACGGCTAGTTTTAATAATATTTTAATAGCATATCGTTGTTTCGTGAAACTCAGTATTGCGTACTACACACGCTATCGAGGAAGGTTGCGATTGCGTGTAATGCAAGGCAAGTCAAGGATGCGTGTTGTGCAAGCTCCTTTTGGTGTAGCGTACAACACAAGACATTAGTGAAATTAAAAAGAGTATTTTTCATAAAATCTTGGGCTGTTACATTCTACCCCCCTTAAAATGAATTTTTCCCTCGAAATTCATCGGGGTTATAAATGGTTTACTATTCGAAAGTTTCTTTAATAGAAACCCACATCGTAAAAAAAGAATACCAAAACCAATCTTTAAAAACAAAAGTATGAAACGTAACGGTTACCCAAATAAACTAATCACTGGGTTTCCACATAGGTGAAAATATGGATATGGAAGAGAAATCTAACCATCATGTTCTGATGGAGAGTGGTAGAGAACATGGCTATGAAATATCCAACAATCACAAAGCCAAAGATTTGTGACAATATAAGGTTCCATCTGATTTATCAGATATAAGAGCACTAGGACAACATTTTTTGTTTTCAAGATCGTTTCCCTAAAGTTAAAGAATTTGAATTAGAATAAATACTTACTTTATTTTGGTACAATCTCACTGTTGTTCGTGCCTTTAACAATTTCCACTTCATCTCTTAAATAAATGAAGTTGAATTTGTTATTCGTGAAGTGTTAGCAGATCATGTGATAGAATGACGGGTCATTCCATCTGTCTCAAAAGGTTAGCAAAATTTATATACATAAGTCGATCTATAGTGGGATTAATCATATATGGTTCCTAAAATGGGCTTATACTTAATATATCATACTGCTTAATATAATAAAACTAGTTTCTACTAAACAGGGACTTCCTGTAGGCCAGTGGTAGGCGATAAAGGCCAGTCGCACTTCGGTTGTGGGTTCGATTTCCACAGCCGTGTCCGACGCGATGGGCTGTCGCCCATCCTGCAGGTTGTCCTTTTTCTAAAACTATATTACTATAACATCCCATCAATAATATTGAGAAAACTTCTATCCTTAAACAATACTAACTTATGTCCAACATAATCCATTCCAATATTTGCAGTCCACTCTCATAACATAGTGAAAACGATTACCAGAGATTTAACACCATCTTCGATCCCCATATATCATAAGATATGTTTTGTTGGTCACATTCCAAACATTCAAAGTCCTTAATCATGTATTCTCTTGAATACCTTAGTTAAAACACGAATGCAGTTAAAATTTAACACTTTCCACATACCAAAATCCTCAAAATTCTATATACTCAAACAATGATATCACTTAGTCCTTATATCAATCATGAGCTCATGAATACTGTTAAACATTTCGTTTTCTCATTTTCCTTTCATTATGCTCATATCATCTTATTTACAAAAATATCTCAATCACTTTGAATACCACATTAGACCAATACATAAATATTCCAATACTTTATGATACAACATTATTTTGGAATCCCATTACATAAACACTTAATCATTCCACCACATTGTTGTCATATTCAACATCGCCAATAGTGATTGCATGTGACTTCCCTTTGTCCTTTGCCTTCAGTGGTTGCTCATGTTGATCATCACTAACCCTTGTATTAGGGCATTTATTAGCATAATGCCCCATTTCCTTGCACTTGAAGCATTGAAGTGTTGGTGGTGCGTTCTCTGCAGTGTTTGCTTTATTCACATCATTAGAAACCCTTTTTCCATTACTTCGACACTCAGCTGCTCGATGACCTTCTTTTCCACACTTAAAACATTTTCTAGTCCCCTTAAGACAATCTCCACCATGCTTCTTTCCACACTTTGTGCATAAGGAAACATTCATCTTCTTTTCACCATTATTCTGAGATTTCTCCTTGAACTCCATCTTTCGTTTCTTGTCAAAACCATGAGATGGATATGTAACACCAACTTCCATTTCTACCTTGATAGCACAACGCAGAATTTCTTCATAGCTACTGAAGTCTCTTATAGCTAATTCCCTTAGAAGACTTGGTTTTAAGCCACTGAAAAATCGATCAACTTTACTTTCAGGTTGGATGATAATTCCAGATGCATACCTTGCAAGTCTTGTAAAATTCGCTTCGTATATACCAACAGATTCATCATCCTTTTGCTTTAGTTCAAGAAACTCCTTCTCCATCTTTGTTCGAAGAATACGAGGGAAGTAATTATTGAAAAATAAGTTCTTGAACTCGTCCCATTCAATGGACTCAATTTCATCTCTTTGCCTTGTATTCTTGATAAGATTCCACCATTGATCAGCTTCACCTTCCAAACGATATACTGCTAAGATGACTTTATCATGTTCAGAACATTGAAGAACTAAAAATATCTTTTCAGTAGTACTGATCCATTGTTCAGTAACAAGTGGATCAGAAGACCCACTGAAAGAAGGTGGACGTTGCCTCATGAAGGACTCAATAGGATATTGTTCCCTTCTCTGCTCATTTGGAAGTCCAGAATGATTCATAGCTTGTGTAAGTATAGCAATAAGATTTTGCACTCCATCTCCCATAACATTTGTTTGTTCAGGAGGACAATCATTGCATTTTCCATTGCATTGATCAACACGGTTCCTTCGGGTTCCAGCCATCATCTAAAACCCAAAAAGAATAGTGTGAGAGGAAAAAATCATGCTAGGGAAAACAACATAGTAAAGGGGGAGTACCCTCAATATATAACATCTTAGGTTAAATTCTAAGATCGTTACCGTAGTTCTAGGACTATATCCTATATGTATACTTATCCTTAGGGACATCCCTAGACATACCTTAGAAATATCTCTAGGGATCTCACTAACGTTCTCACATCCTAGTTTCCAAAGGTTGACTAAACATTTCCTCTGATACCAACTGTAGAGACCCGAAGCCTGCCTTACATGGACTTTACATTACTTTTGCGGAATACTTAGTACATAACAAAAACACACACACAAGGATAGTAATAGTTTAGTGTCTTTGGAAACTTGGAATAAAATCTTCTAATCGTGGTGAAAGATCTTCAACATCTCCCATAAAGATCTTCCTTTTTTTTACCTAAAACCTTTGTTTATATCCTGGGGAAAAGAAAAAATAAAAGGGTGAGCTCAAATGCTCAGTAAGGGTAAACAAAAGAAATATCAATCACATCGTATTCATAAGAACATAACATTTTGGAAATCATAACCTGCAAAAGAGAGCATAATTTCATAACATGGGATAAATCATGGTAGTGAAATGTAATCACAATAATCATAACTTAAAACATGAAAATTTGTGGCATTCACACATAATCATGGAAAATCATTTCTTGTTAGTCATGACTCATTGCCAAGACTATCTTAGTGGAAAAAGTCCCTTTCTGAACCTAGTCACCCTCGTTCCAGTCCTGTTTCACTGAACCGGTATAACCTACCGTTCCAGCCATGTCTATCTCATGAGATATAAAATCTTTACCCAATGCATTGGAGGGAGATATAGGTCCCACCCATCTTATAATGAATCCTTTCTTATGTGTGCCACATAATCATAAATCATACATCATCTCATAACACATATAACAAAAATGGGATTCTTGAAACATCATGACATCATAACACAAATCATATAAGGTAAATGACTTCATAAAAATAATTTCCTAAAAACATAATCAAATAAATGTAATAATAGGGATAAAAATAGAACCCTATATTATCTTAGATGGAAAATAATTTTGATAAAATATTTGAACTCCATTCTTGAGGAAAATATCCTTTCTACTTCAAAAACACTTTTCTTTTCTTAACATGTCATACAATTATAAACTAAAAGAAGTTGATTAAAAATAAACTTGAAAACTTATAAATGAAGATTCTTGGAAATAATGTTTTAAAAATCCATTCTTTCCGTATAAGTTAAAAAAAACATTCTTCGTACTTTTGTCGGAAAAGTCAAAAAGTACCTCGTACGAAAAACGACAAAAGATTCCTTTCATACATATTACTAAAAACTCACCGAAGGGTAAAAATGGATTTAAACAATTTTAGGTGGATGGAAATAATATTACATATTGATGAAACATGGATGTGGATGATAAAATACACCCCAGTAAATACTTACGAATAAACAATCTCGGATAAAAATGAGATTGTGATATTTCCCTTACCTTAGGTCTGATTTGCTTCGTATGTGTCTGAACCTCCTGTATAATGATTTAAATAATGTCATTGACTTATTAAAGAATCATATTCATTATTATGATATCATATATGGTTCACTTATTACTTTATATTACCCGTTCTTTTGTAAATTCCATGTTAAAGAAGCGTTTTGGGTAAAATCGTTTCATTTATCGTGGGTGTTTTGACTTGTTGTTCTTGACATTATTATTACTTATATCATGATTTAATTACTTCCAGAATATAAAATATGATTTATATATCATATATATTCATTATATATATATATATAATAGATAGATAAATGAAATGAAAAACACCATTCATGGAGACGGTAGTCCGTACGTACGCATGAACGCTGTTTTCCTTTCCTTATTGTCTTGAATGGAAGTAAGTAGATGACATACATATATACATAAATCCAGTAGCTTTATAATGTCATATATTTCATTATTATTTCTTATATATACTTTTTAATCATTCTTAAATGGTTAACATGGAGAATGAATCTCATCGCGTCGTGGAGACGGTAGTCCGTACGTACGCACGAGCGATGATATCGTTCCCATGGTCGTGGAATTGTGTTAAAGTGTATGTATACTATTTCAGTATCAATATAACTTTATAATAATCATATATAGTTACTCATTACACCATTATAACAATCCAATTAAGGTGGTGACGAAAAATATATTACACCATGGCGTGGAGACGGTATTCCGTACGTACGCACGCGCGGTGATTTCATTTTTCCGTAGGATGGATAGAAGGTGAATTAGAGTTGTTTTCATATTTATAATAACATATCAGTATATAAGAAATACTGATGTTATTACTTTATCATGAAACAACTAAAGAAGAAGAAGTTGAAGAAGAAAGAAATTGAAAAGATCGGTAATGGATATTACCTCTTCTTTGAAACGCTTCTTTGAATCCTCCACTTAGGGAACTAAGATTGGTCTTTGAAGAAGACCAGGACCTCTAGGATTATTCTAGGGAAGCGGAGAAGGGATTTTTTCAGGGGTTTGCCAAGCTTTAGTGCTCAAATTGATGTGAGGAGGAGGGGGAGGAGGTACCCTTTTATAAGGGAGGAGAGGGGCACCTTAGGAATATCTCAAAATATTATTTTATATTAAAGTCAAAATCGGTTTATAATGGTTCCAAATGGTCTTATTTCAAAGCTAAAGTGGGGATGGGTCGAAATACTATCATCCAATAGGATTTAGACAAGTTTAGGGTATTATTTTAACCTTATCAATTAGATTTAACTCTAAGTTAAATAATTTAACTTTTACCATGTCTTTTTGTTTTCTTTCACTATATGGTTAATACACTTACTATAACATGCCAAACGAACCCCAAATTGTTTATTATTAATATATATATCCTTATATATGTCATTTTTCCGAACCTTAGATTTTTAGGAATAAAATAACAATTAATAATATAATATTTTATTTAAAAACTATTTTGTGTCAATTTTGACACTATTTGATATATGATTTTTGTGAAAGTCATAACAGAATTATATGTTCGAACCAAGTTGATTAAATCAACACTAATATATCATAGTAACCTAGAAAATTAGTGGAATTCATAAAAAGTCTCAAATTACATTCATTGAACATTTATAACATCAATTATGTTAATATTTCCTTAAAAGGGTAATTACTGCATCATCGTTGTGTCATAAATAAATTAATTTATTTAAAGTCTAAAAATTATAAATAAAATATCATTATGTAGGAAATAGTTTTAGCTTTCTAATGAATATTTATAGTAGAATTTATCTTATGTATAACCCCATATTAAAAATGTTTTAGTTATTAAACTTTGATTTTAACTATTTTAACTATTCATTAAATAAAATAATATTAAATGTCATAATCTAATCCAAGTGGACCTAAATGGTCATATTATATTTATAAGGTTGTTTTTGGTCGAATTACACTTATCCAATAGAATTAGGACATGTGTTAGGGTAATAGTAATATCATATTTACCCTTAGTTACCCTATTTACTATTAACCGTGGTAAAAAAAGTAAAAAGTTACTATTCACCAAAAATTATTTTCATCTCATTGAACCACATTTTAGTCCTTGATATTAACCGTGTCTGTCAGATTTTTGAAATTCCATTCACAGAAGCGGTAAAATTAAGTTTTATGCAAAATTCATTTTTTAACCTACCACTTAGTGGTTTCACTATTCATCAAAAATTGAAAGTTTTCAGAAAAATGCCAAAATTTCATCCTAAGCTATATTTCATATTCCAAATTCAAAAATGAAGTCTATTTTACCAAATTCATAACATAGAAATTGCATTAATTAATTTTATAATTAAATCCCGCTGTTAAAACAAATAGCGTGTTTTTAAGAAATAATATCTATCAAAAGATTGACACTTGATTTTGTCTGGTTTAAATGTGAAATTACATCCAATGACCAACATTGTATTAAATTGTAAAAATATATTCTAAATATACTTTAAAACCACTCAAATTAATGATTTATCACTATTAATTATTTCGATTAAAAAAGTTGTTTTTAATTATAATTTAGTAATTTTCACTATTCATCAGAATATGAAAGTTATCCGAAAAGTACCAAAATTTCACCTTAGGCTAAATTCGATACTCCGAATCCAAAAATGAAGTTCATTTTGAGAGCTAAAATTTCTAAAATTTAAAAAGTGGTTATTACTATTCATAACGGCTAGTTTTAATAATATTTTAATAGCATATCGTTGTTTCGTGAAACTCAGTATTGCGTACTACACACGCTATCGAGGAAGGTTGCGATTGCGTGTAATGCAAGTCAAGTCAAGGATTCGTGTTGTGCAAGCTCCTCTTGGTGTAGCGTACAACACAAGACATTAGTGAAATTAAAAAGAATATTTTTCATAAAATCTTGGGCTGTTACAAGGGGACTCCACATCTTAGCCCCATGGGCTATGATACAACCCCTTCTGGTTGTATAAGGGTAACTAGTGTTACCCCTATGTAGTGTGGGAAGGGGGTGATACATGTTGTATCCCCTTGTTCTATGTAATATCTCCTCTCAATTGTAGGTTTCCCTACAGTGTGTCCATAGTGGATATGTCACATCCTCCTGAAGACTCAAAAACTGCAAACTCCAAAAACTAAAAATCCCTAAAAACTTCAAAAAAGTCTCTGAAAACTAAAATACCATCAAAAATAAAATATATTGAACTTAAAATAAAAATAAATAAATGGGTTTTCACCTAAAAAATAACACTATGTGTGTGAAAATTTTCCCCATCATAATTCTTTCTACCCCATAAAAAGTCAACATAATGTTTTATTCAAGAAAAAATGAGGTCATTTCTCCCTCATATGTTTTTTACACTCTCAATTATCATATGAATTAGATTTTTGTTTCCATGAAACATAAAATAACTAGATAGAATTCCTACGTAGTACCTTGTCTTGGGATTCAGTTATCCAAACTAGTTTCTCTATAATCAAAATATTCAACTCTAATTCAAGATCCTCCTAATTAATCACATGAGAATGATTGAGATGGTAATTATTTAATTGATAAACATGAAACATGTCATGGATTTATATTAACTAAGGGGGAAAATATAATATGTAAGAAACCTTACCAACCTGTCATGTGATCTCAAAGGGGTTGATGTATCTTAGGGAAATCTTTCCCTACTTCCCCAATCTCTAGTGGCCCAAAAGAGGTGATAACCTCAAGAACACCCAATCACATAGTGAGAACTCCAAGGGATGGAGATGGTGATCATTATATAACTTATAGTGACTCTAATATATCACTAACCACTACCAAATGGTATGAATCTTTGTTTTTTTCTCCCTCACAATGATTGGCCTCACCAAAGAAGTCTCACCCACCTCAATCCAACAGAGGAGTGGCTGATAGGGCCGACTATGAAAAGCCTCAAATTGATCCATCCTAATATATGATTGGTAACTATTGTTATATGCAAAATCAACCATACCCAAATGGATATCCTAATAACAACCAAAGTCCAATACATAAACACATAGCATATCCTCTAAAATCTAGATCACTCACTCTATTTGGATGTCTATGTGTAGATGTTATTCCATGATCAACCTAAATTGGGATCCCATCACCTCTTAGAGGCCATTTTAAAAATGAGAGTTGAATAATGGGTCTCTATTTGAGATGATATCAGAAGGAATTATGTGAAACCTAATGACCTATTACACAAATAATCTTCTAATCTCCTCTACTTTGATGGTATCTCTAATTAAGATGAAGTGGGATTATTTTTTCAATCATAAAATCACAACCCAGATAGCATTCTTACCCTGAGTGGTATAAGGTAACCCCTTGATAAAGTCCATGTATATCTCATACCACTTCTTGGTAGGTATAGGAAGTGGATGTAGTAAGACATGGGACTTTTGATTCTTGTATTTGACCTATGGGAATGTATAACATTATGACACAAAATATATGATGCCATGTCTCATTCATGGCCTCCAGAATTGGTACTTCATATCATAATACATCTTAGTAGCTTAATGGTGTAAAACCCACTAATATTGATAACAATCCTACATCAACACCCTCCTCATAAAAGAAGGTACCACATATGAATTTTAAAAATAAAACATGCCCTTAGGAGATATAGACCAATCACTGGTGGTCTCAACACTATATATAGAACTCATGATACACAAACACTCTTCATCTCCAAGATTATCTTATAAAATGAGCTCTATAAGGGATGATTTCAACTGAACATTGGCAAGGAACACATATTTCCTCTCCACTTTCACCTCTAAATTAATCTAGGCAAAGAGGTACATCAAGGTCCACTCATCACTGGATGCTTTCATCACCTGAGAAGGCAATTTTTGACTAAAATAATTAGTGAAAAAGTTCTATTTTCTTAGTGTGTAGAAAATATCAAATCCAAAATTTTGGATATCTTCAAACCATTACCTTTTAATATAGTTAAAGTCTTTATAAGAAAATATATAACTTAAAAATTTATGATCATAAAAGACCATGAAATTATACCCTAAAAGATAGTTTCACCAACACTTCAAAGAATGCATAACCATTTAAAGATCAAGATCATGGTTTGGATAATTCCTCTCATGTGTTTGAAACTGGTGAGATCCATACATCACCATATGATTCCCTTGAATAATCACACAACCCAATCATGAAACTAATGTATCATGATACACCACATATCCTTGTCCAACTTCAGGAAAGATCAAGATTGGAGTTAAATTCAATCGATACTTCAACTCACCAAAGGATGTATGAGATTCATATCTCTATGAAAAAATCACCCCTTTCATGTAATAGTAGTCATTTGAGATGCCAATTTAGAGAAGTATCTCACAAACCACTGATAATATCATCTTATACCCAAGAATATCCTAATCTCAAAGACATTTCTTGGTTCTTCCTGATACATAACATCTCTTACCTAATTATGATTGACTAATTTTCCCTGTTCTGATACCACATGTCCTAATAATTTGACTTCCTAGATCCAAAATCTATACTTAAATTCCTCAACGTAAAGGCAGTGATCATACAGAGACCCTAATACAAACCTCAAATAATGCTCATAATCCTCCTCAAAATTTGAATAAACTCGGATATCATCCAAAAATACCACAATAAATAAGTTAATGTATATGTGGAACATTTATTTCATTAGTTCCATAAATACCATCAGAACATTGGTCAACCCAAACAACATTACCAAGTACTCTAAATTAATTTACTTTCTCTTGAATTCTTTCCTAGGAACATAAGATTACTTCACTTGGAGTTGATGATAACAAGAACAAAGGTCAATTTTGGAGAACCACATCGGGAAATAAAATCACATAAAACTTCATATGGCGCCTCACTCACCTGGTGTCTGCCTTTAGGCTCCCAGCTTCACCTCTCCCTCTTAGGGTTTTTCTCCCTCCCCGATAGTGCCTGACCTTTCTCCTCCTTCTTCTCTATAGCCTCACCTCTCTTCAGGTTCTTTTCTCTACCATCTCTCTTGTTTTCACAATCACGAGGTGTCAGCTCTCAGTTTTTACTCTCTTTATTTTATCCTCTCTCCAGTACATTTTAGGGTTTCTATTTGGGTATCAAAGTTGTGTTTTTTCGAGGAGTTTGGTCGCCCATTTCTCTATTTTGGTACCTGGTCTCCACCTCTCTCTCCAAGGAGAATTACATAGTGGTCTCCCTAATACTCTGGTATGTGAGTTCAAGTGGTTTGGTTTCTCATGAAGACTTCATATTCATAGGCCCTGGAAGTTTGATGGTGCTGTCTACACGGTTTTTCTCACCGTATGGAGGTGTTATGTTGTTGGTGTGTTGCTAGGTGGTTATCGATGGTTGTGGTACTTAGATCTTTGGATGGATCACCAATTTTTCATGGACATATGGTTCATTTCATACTATTGGTGTTGGGTTCCAGTTTTCATCTTAGATGTAACTAATGGGTTTTGTGGTTTGGTGTTGACGACGTTTCGGGTTTCATGGTTTTTTTCCCATGGAGTCTTCATATAACTATTTTTTATGGCTTCCTTGGTGTGTAGAGACTATGACATCGATGTCGATGACCGTTTCGGTGGTGACGGTGATGGATTTATCAGCGTCGTTGTTGTATTTTTTTCTGTTTGATGATGATGAGCTAAGGTATTGATGATGATGGTGATTTATGATTTGAATCCAGTGATGATGTTGAAACAACAAGGGTGGTGTGACGTGGTAGGGCGGGGGATGTTTTTCTTGTGCTTTGAGGTGTGATTTTTTTTGAATTTGAATCTATAAGTTTCAAGTTCTTTTGATACATATGGTGTGGCTCTACTTCTTTTTTGCGATGTTTGTATTTGGTGTTATTTGTATTTGGAATCTGGTCCTTGTGAGGTTCCCACTTTACCAAAAAGTAGATTTTTGGAAAATGGAAAAAAGATTTGGTGTGACAGAACCACCTCACCCCCTTCAACTGGTTAAAGAGGTTGTCAATAAAAGGTAAGGGGTACTTGTTCTTAATCATCACTTTATTTATCTTCTGGTAATCAATACACAAGTAAAGGGACCCATTCGCTTTCTTAGAGGAGAGAACTAGAGTGTCCTAAGTAAAAATGCTCAGGAGGATGAATCCCTTAGATTCTAGATCATATAGTTGGATCTTAAACTCTATCAGCTCTGTGGGTTCCATATGATAATAAGGTGAGGATGTCAATTCAGTTCTAGGCACCAAGTTAATTGAAAACTTGACTTACCATTCCTAAGGTAAACTTAAGAATTCATCTAGAAAAACCTTCAGAAACTCCCTTATAATAGGAGGAAGTTTGGATATGAGATTACCTTCATCAACCTCAACCAAGATAGAAACTATCTAATATTCCAGACTACCCACTTATGGAAGGTTTTATCCTTCTCAGTTTAATTGAAGATCCCAATATCTATAAAACACATGAGAAATCCCATCAGGAGTAATGTAGTTCACCCTCTATTGGTAGTAATCAACATGGTCCTTTAAGGAAACCATATAATATTTCCCTATAATGAGATAAAATAAATCCATTTTAGGATTGAGTAAGTCCCATATTGGCTCCATTTCTATGATAGAAAAGAATAGGAAGGACATCAGAAGCCTCTTTTCTTTTTCTTCCCTTGGGGTGTTGAAATCTACATAATTGTGAAATATTCAGTTCAGTTCACTGATAAGTAACCAGAGCAGAGGACCACATGGACTCAAACACACCTTCCTATATGCCAAAGAATACCAACTAGCAGTGAGAGTCCAATGGTGGTACGGTGGGGAGACTATACCCTTTGGTCCAGTACTAAATACAATAGAAAATAAATGAAATGAATCGTAGGCAGGTAATAATAAATTGATAACCTGAAAAGTTCTAATAAAAACCAACCATGTAAGAATATATGATGCTTTACGTACAAGGTAGTCAATATATACAGTAGGTGATACTCATATAGTAGGTCTAGGTGAAAATAAATAAATAAACAAGACAACCCAACTCCTGTAGGAATTTCAAGTAGATGCTCAGTCCATAGCTTTCATGCTAAGTCCTAGACCAAGATAAGTAATAGAAAATAGGCACTAATTGAGGTCCTAACCTACAGTCAAGATCTCAGATCGATTTCTAAGAAGTGGCCTAAATAAGATGTGAGTAAAAATCAGTAGGCCACCAAAAATAGTGTCTAATTAATTTCTAGTTTGTGAGTATAAAACATATGGTGTGTAGTATATAATTTTAGAGAAAGTAGTAAAATTAGTATAGTGGTGTCAAGCACAGTCTCATGGGTGGTGCCTGAGTAACCCTACCTACTTCAGCCTGAGTCAGTTTTCTCTAAACATGGGACCCCAAGAGTTAGTCATATGGCCCATGGAAATAATCCTAGACATTCAAGAACAAGCATCATAGGTGAATCCACATGGTTGATCCAATAATTTCCACATAATGAAACTATATGAAACCAAGAAAATCTCCAAGGAATTCTAGGTGTGGTATTGTAGAATGAACCCATGGTGATCAAGCCATGGTTTATAGATTTAGAGTAGAATCTGAGGGATGAACCCTCAAGATTCCACTTTCAAAAGGGAATCTAACCAAACCCAAGGTGCAAGTCCTTGATAATTTTGGTAAGAGGATTGATTGATACCCAAGGTGGTAATACAAGGAATTTCATTTCTGTGGATATCAAGACAAATACAATACTCATCCTAGTCATTCTAATGTCCATAGTTTCTAGGTGAATCCATAATGTTAGACCAAGGACTTCATGAATATAAGACATTAACCAGATCCAATGCGGTAATCAATGGAAATCACATCAATGAATTGTATGGAATCCATTGGCTTCATGATTGATGTTCTAATTTGAAATCTAAGGCTTAGTTATGGAATGACATAAATTTAATCTATAACCAGTTTGATTATATTAATAGGGCTTACTCATGGAATCTACATTAATGAATAGTATAACATCCATTGGGTTCATGCTTGGAATTCACATCTAGAGTCTAAGGGTTACCCATTGGAATGCCTTGAATTTAATCCATAACTAGTTTCAATATATTAACATGGATTATAAGGTATAAATACCCTTTAGAGTGGTATTGAATTTAATTAAAGAAAACATGAATCATGTCTTAAGGACATTCATTTTAATTACACTCTAAGACTTCCATTAGTCATTAACACATTTAACTATGTATTCTTATTTCATTAAATATATTATTTAATTAAGGGTACCAAAACTCACCAACACTATTACCTTAATTTATTTACTTCAAGTCATCTCAATTCATAAAAATACATTTTTTATTATTAATAATAATCAATCAGGGGTTTTTGGAATTTATCATTTTATAAACTGACATTCGTCACACCCTAGTTTATAAGGGACGTAGGGTCACTGGGTCCATGTCACATGTTTAAGCACCCTAGTTCAAGCTGGGTTTGATATAATGGATCAAGTACCTCATTATCATCTCTTTACTTTTAATTTATTCATAAACTAAGTTCAACTGATTAAAGAAGGTCACCTCAAGGGTGGCATATTTAATAGGTCAAGACTCTTTTATGGACTTACTAGGTCTATAAAACAAGTTTAATTAATTACCTAACCATTCCTAATGAGTATATTTTAATGAGGGTCATAGATTAACCAAATTTATTTATAAAGTAAAGGTTAATCCATTCCCCCCATTGAACATCCTCATTCCATGGGCAGTTCTCTCAACTATGGGTGTGATTAAGGGATCCAAAATTAACCTCAGTCTATGAATTAAGGTAGTATAACTTTTTGAATTTAAATGAAAGTCTTACATCATACTTTGGTTTGATGCACCACTATTATGACTTATGAAATAGAAATAATTTAAGGAAAAACACTTAGACCACATACCTTAACCTTATGGAGACCCACTCATCCAATACCAGCCTTTGGTTTGAGCCAAAATGAGAGAAATTAGAGAAGAAAACAAACAACCTGAAAATAGGGAATAATTCATATAAACGGTGTAAGGAAACATGAAAATAAAATAAATGAAGAAAATATGGAAATTGACTCTTATTCTCACCTATAGGATTTAAAATCATTTTATGGTGAGTGAAACAAACCAATAATGAAGGAAATCCACCATGGATAAGGGATAAGTAGATGGGATCTTATTACGCTTAGAAATGACTCTTATGTTAGACATTTCTTGGGTAAAACTGAGAAGGAGAAAGGGGTCTAATGAAACTTTTTAGAAAAAAGAACCCAAGATGCTATTGAATAGCTAGTGGGTCTCATAAACTAGATGATGAGCCCATGAATAACCTCCTACCTCTAAGAAGGCCTTCAACTATCTAGTGGCCTCTGCTCGGCTAATCAGTGGCACGACATCCCCTTGGTTATGTGCCATGGACACTTCCCACTCGTCCTGAACTTGAACAAGACCTCATAGTCCCCTATATAACCTCAACATTAGTCCAAAATTACTCTTTTTAGGGGTTCTAAAACTTATAATTAGACTATGAACCTCTTTAGAAGAACCATCCCCTTCACCAAATGGGAAAACTCAAATTTCCCTCAAAATTGAACACCTGTATAGAACATGGGGCTTTACAATCTCCCCACCATATGAAATCTCATCCTTGATATGTAAACTCGAGAAAAACCAAGCCTCAAACCAAAAACAAAAATCACACCCTCAATGGTTATGATCATACCAACATCGTACCAACCATCACCACTGATGAAAAAGGTCCATCGGCTCATACACCATGATGTTGATTCAATACTCAAAACCACCATGATGTCTTGATACCAAAGACATCCACCAACCCTTGATTCACTAACATCACACCCCATGTGGTGATGTCACCAGTCCACACCCAACCATTTTCACCAAAGTTGTAATCCAAAATCCTAGTATTCCTTTTGATACCAACCATCTCATGAGGCCTTGTCTCAAAACTGGCACCGATGTGGTACCTTATAACACAAGAGTCTCACTGGCCTGATCACTTACTAGCTTACTTCCTTCCACACACACATTTAGTCTGAGCACTTACTGTCATACCATAATAACTAGTCACCAACCTTGAACCAACTAATTCCAACTCCAACAAAACAATTGACACCCCCACCTGGGTGTCCTTGAGAATTTAACCTTCACCCACTGGGTTCACCAACCTATCATTCCAGACATTCACTAAAAACTTCTTGAAACGACCACCACATTCTCAACCAGTCCATGGTGTTCTCCCCACTATATAACATCCTCACAAATGATCACTAGAATCCTAGATCCCTACACGTACTACTTGATCAAATTTTTAACCCAAAACTTACTTTAGGTTTCCTAACATGGTGACATCCCACCTGAATTTTATTTGATCTAAGGAAAGACACTCCTAGAAACTCGGCCCAAATTGGTCTACCCAAGATTCTAACCATGTTTATGACCATGCAACACCCAACTCTTAAATGAAACGCTATCCGATAATTGGAAAAACTTCTTTCTTTGAAACCTAATCTGAATGATGAGTTTTATCATCCCTATCCATAGGGTTCAGAACACTAGTTTTTCTCAAAAATCCCAGTTTTATACTCAACAAACCCTTCATATAAAAATCACTATAACCATTTATAAGTGAAAATAAAACTTGGAAATTCACCAACTGACCACCCTGATGATTGTATATACCTAAAAACACATTTACAAGGCACCCATTTACGTTTTCTTTTATACTAGATACATCCTCTAACCATCCAAAACAAGATTATTGGAGTCCAACTTGGCCTTCAATAAAAATACATAGTTGAGTTGCCAACTAAATGAGGCTTTCACCATGATCTACCACGAGCATCAGTACTCCATTTATTGGAGTCACACTACAACCATTTATAGATCATCTTGATCTGATATCCATGTTCGAATTCATTGAGATTATGTATGAATTTTATCCTATCATTATACACACAATCTATAGAATTTTAATCCGCTGTATTAAAGGACAATCTCACCAAATTGTATAAACCTTAACACTAGGTCAAACCTCTAATGTATAATTTGATTTTCACACATAAGTAATTTCCTTTATCAAAACCAAAAGAAAAAAACTCATGAACTCTACAACCCATGTACCATCCACCACTGAACACAAAAAATAGACATGGTCATCCGGCTCAAGCCCGAACACCAAACAAGACCCAATAACCACTTCTCATATCTAGATTAAAAGAACATCATACACAATGTTCACTGATACCCTACTCAAGAATAGGGTTTCACACCCAAATATCTTGTGGTGAACTCCCCACTACACACTTTTACTCACGCCTCCCTCATAGGAATTCCAATAGGCTTAACAACACACAAATCATATCTTTGATTAATGATCACCAGTAACACCAACCCCCAGACACCTCTGCTAGGAGTAAGTAGGGTCGATGGTTCCAACACACCACGATCCTTCACAACATCTCCACTACCTCAAAGGTGAAATTTTCAAACCCCAACAAAAACCCAGACATCCATGAATGAAAACATCCATAATTCCTCTGTCACCTCACTACAAGAGGAACCTTTCAATCGAAAATGTTACATTTCCATAACCTTCCAACAGGAAGTTGTGAACCCATGATTATCATGAAAATGACATCATCACATCGCTCAAGATCCTACAAGACCCAAATGATTTACCATGGACTCATACATATCCCTTTTCATCAAACTCAACCAACAAGCCTCACATGAAACTAACACACACCACCTTGTTCATAGGAAAACAACGGATGCTCACTCCCAAACCACCCAAACCCATATAATCAATGGAACAATTCCTCTCTAACTAAATCTTTCTATCATGATTATACTATAATATTGGGGATCACACATTCTCTTTTTAACCACTTCCAACCCACAACTCATCTCCCTTTAGTAATACAATGCCGAGTCCAACTCAAATGTTGGGTCAAACAGTTGACTAATCCACATATCATCCCAAGACCACCTGTCACTTGGTTGTCATTCCAATATAATCACTTAGTTGTGATCACCACATACTACAACGAATTGAGAGGATATGGGTTAGGAATAAAACTGATCTCTTCCTCACATTTATCCAAGACTAAATGAGCCCTGGTACCCAAAAAGTCATAAAATCAAAGGAAAAGGTAACCCACAAGCTTCCTCCATACCCTTTAAGGGTATTCCCAAGGAAATTTCATGCCAAAAATTCAAGCCACCAGGAACAGCCCATGCCTCTGACCCAAACTAGTGTATCTCTCCATGCACCACATAAACCTATACATTTCCATCTAGGTCCATTACTAACCACATTGTTGAAGATCCACTACAAGATAATTGGATAGACATTTGAAGGATCACACCTTCCAAATACATTCATTAAAAAAACTAATGATGTTAAAACACTAAGAATTTTTCCTCAAAAAACCCAAAACATTCAAAGTGTTGAAACCAATTACTTGATAACACCTCATGTGCATTGATTCTACATGTCAAGGCTTCCATACAAGCCTCCCATAACTAATCAAGAACAATAAGGGGTTAATCCCCCTCAATTAAAATGGGGCATCAACTCTAAATCTCAGGTCACACCTAAAATTTCATCAGGGTCTCTCACCTAACCTCTATGTTTAACACAAAATACACCAATTGAGACTCAAAAGTAATGTTCAAATTCCATCTGAAGACATATCTTAAGGTAACTCTAAAACTAAACCCCACAATAGGTCCTTTTATAATAATATCTTTGTAAGGGTTTATTTAAGACATTCATTAATTAACATTTATTATATGTATTAAGGATGAATCTTGAACCACAATGCCAAACAAATTTTATTATATAAGAAAGTTGGTGCTAAGAAAATTATTTAGTCATAAATTATTTATTTATATAAATATGCTGGCATCACTCTGAATGATCTGTCTCAAGTGATTGAAGTTGTAGGATTCAACTAAGTATAATGCCAGCAAGAATCAATACAGGGAAACACCATTTAGATTACTATTGAATATTTAAACAACTAAATCCATTGTATATATATATACCCTCAAGTGGTTAATTACTGAGGCATGTAAAGACAATAGCAATATATGAGGGTCAAGTCATTCCAACATGGGTTCAATTATACAGGATTTCAATTATAAGTTAATTACAAAGTCAAGTAAATACAATATCAACCTATGAGGGTCAAGTCATGTAAATATGGGTTCAATTATATGGGATTTCAATTCTAAATTATGGAGGTAAATGCTTGATAAGTTTTAATTATAATCCCATTTAAGTGTAACCCATTAGTATTCAATATATTAAATATTTTAATACACACCCTTAAGGTATTTATTGTATGGACACATAATGATAAGATCAACCTAAAATACCTGAATTGAGCATATAATAATTCAATTATATGGTCTATCATTCCCAAGTTAATGCAAAATCACCGTATAAGTTTCAATTGGAACACCATTTAAATGACATCCATCATTAATCACTTGGATTTATTTAAATAAAAAATATAATTCCTTTAAAATTTTAAGGATTCTCATTATAGTTAATTTATTAACTATTTTATAAAAATTTAATTTCTTTAATTAATTTTCTCCTAGTTAGATATAATGTCACCATCAAGTTATATGGTAAAATTTCATTTAGGTTGATGCATGCACTTTATTTAACCAACCATAAGACATAACTATAAACAAGGTAAGGAATCCCACTAGAAAGTAATACAAGAAAAAAAATCAAGTTTAATTATGTCATGTGAATCCTATGTGCCTAAAATTATTCATGAACACACACACTCTTGTAATACCAACCCATAAATAAAAATTTCATAAATTATTAACTCCATAATCAAGTGCATCACTCAAGGTTAAATCAAATCAACTATAATAATGGAATTCATGAAAATCAAGTCCCATCCATTAAAACTTGTTATTTCCTCTATGCATTGATTGGTTATTCCTAGACATTAACTATTTACTAAGTTTCAAAACCTTCTCAATCTCCTGTCTATCAGTCCAAAATAGTAATACAAAGGAAAAAAAGTAGTTTTGATGCCACTTTGTGACATCATTAGCCCAATTCACTAATAAGTAACTAGACTAGAGGGACACATGGCCTCAATCATACCTCCCTATATTCCATAGGCTTCTGAATAGTAACATGAGTATAATGGTTCTATGATGGAGAAAATATAGCCTCTGGTTCAGTACTAAATACAGTAAAAAATAAATGAAATAAACATGTTATAGATAATAAAAAACTAACAACTTGAAAAGTGCTAATAAAAACCAACCATACAAGAAAGTGTGATAATTTAGGTATAAGGAAGTCAATACATACAGTAGGTGATACTCATATGGAAAGGATAGGTGAAAATAAATAAATAAACAAGAAAAATCAACTCCTGTAGGAAGTTCAAGTACATGTTCGGTCCACAAATCCCATGAAAAATACTATCCCAAGATAAGTAACAATAAAGAGGCACCATCTAAGGTCATAACCTATATCCAAGAGATCTTATTGGGTACCAAGAGGTGTCCTGAACAAGGTGTAAGTAAAAATAAATAGGTCTCCAGCAATGTTGTTTAATACATTTTCATTTTGTGAGTAGAAAAAATATGGTGTGCAATATATAATCTTAAAGAAAATAGTAAAATTAGTACAATGGAATCAAGCATGGGTATGCTGGTGGTGTCTAACTAACCCTAACTACTTTAGCCTAAGTTATCTATCTCTGAACATGGGACCCCAATAGGTGGTCATAGGACCCATGGAAATAATCCTAGGCATTCAAGAACAAGAATCATAGGTGAATCCATGGATGGGATCTAGGAATTATCACATAAAAAACCAAATGAATCTAAGGAAATATCCAATTCATTTTAGGTGTGGTACTAGTGATCCAACCCATGGTGATCATGCCACAGTGTATAGATCTAGAGTAGAATCTGAGGGATAAACCCTTAGCTTTCCACTTTCAAAAGGGGCTCTAACTGAACCCAATGTATAATTACTTGGTAATTTTAGGAAGAGTGTTGATTAGGACCCAAGGAGTTAATTGAATCATTCCATGTATGAGGACATCAAGAATAATCCAAGAACTCATCCTAGGAATTCTATTGTTACATTGTTTCCAATTGAATCCACAATGTCAAGCTAAGGAATTCATGAATATAAGACATTTACCAGATCCAAGGTGGTAATACATGAAATTTTCATCATTGAATCATATGGAATCCATTGGATTCATGCTTTTTATTTGAATCTAGAATCCAAGGCTTACCCATGGAATGCATTAATTTTAATCCATAACCAGTTTCATTATATAAATATGGCTTACTCATGGGATCTAAATTAATGGATAGCACAACATCCATTAGTTTCGTACTTAGAATTCACATATGGATTCCAAGGCTTACCCATGTCATGACTTACTTTTAATCTATAACTAGTTATAGTATATTAACAAGGCTTAAAATTAATAAAGACCCTTTGGAGGAGAATTGAATTTAATTAAGGTAAACATGCATCACAAATCATGGTCATTCATTTGAATTACACCCCAAGACTTCCATTAGTAACTAACCAATTTTATTATGCATTCTAATTTCATTAAATATATTATTTAATTAAGGGTATCATGAATAACCAACACTATTATATTAATTTATTTACTTCAGGACATCTCAATGCATCAACATTTCTTTATTAGTCTTATTGATACTCAATGAGGGATTTTTGGAAGTTTTCATTTTATTAACTAACATATATCACACCCTAGTTCTTAAGGGACATAGGTTCACTGAGTCCATGTTCCAGTTTTAGGCACCCTACTTTAAGCTATATTCAATGTAATTGATCAAGTACCTCATGGTCGTCTCTTTACTTAAAATTTCTATATAAACTAGGTTAAACTAATTAAATAAGGTAACCTCAAGGGTGACATATTTAATAGGATAAGACTCTTCCATAACCTTTCTTTTTCCATTTAATGAGTTCAATTAATTACCTAACCACTCCCAAAAAGTAAATTTTAATGAGAGTCATAGATTAGGCCAATTTATTTCTAGATTCAAAGTTAAACCATTTCTCCCATGGACCATCCTCAGTCCATCGGTGGTTCTCTCAACTATGGGAATGATTAAGGGAGTTAAAGTAACCTAATTCCAAGAATTAAGGAAATATAACATTTAGAATTTAAATACAAGGTCGATGTTGGATGATGGAATGACGTACCACTGTTATGTCTTATGAAATGGTAATAATTTAAGGGAAAACACTTAAACTGTGTACCATAACCTCAGGGAGATCCACTCATCCAACATCATCCTTCAGTTTGAGCCTAAATGAGAGAAATTTGAGAAGCATACAAATTCCATAAAAATAGGGAATAATCCACATAAATAGCATTAGGAAAGATGAAAACAAAAGACATGAATAAAATAGGGAAACATACTCTTAGGCTCTCCTCTAGGCTTCCAACTCATCTGGCAGTGAGAAAAATAGACCAAGAATGAATGAGATATTCCATGGATAAGTGAGAGGGAGAGGAGAGATTCATACACCTAGAAATGGACCTTAAATTGACCATTTATCAGGTAAAAATGAGTGGGGGAAAGAGTTGTAATGACCCTTTTTCCCATATTTAAAAAAATAACCCAGGATCCCATCGACTGGTTAGTTCTTGGATCACTAGCTAGCTGATAGCCTTTGGCTAGCTACCGGTGGCACTAAAACCCTTTGACTGTGTGCCACAACCACTTCCCACTCATCCTAAAATCACATGAGACCTCCCAAACCCCTAGATCACCTCAACACCAATCCAAAATGGATCTTTTTAGGGCTTATAAACCTTATAATTTGACTCTAAAACTTTGTGTAAAAACTCTCCCCTTCACCAAATGGGAAAACTCAAACTTCCCTCAAAATTGAACACTTGTACTAAACAAGGGGCTTTGAAAAAACACATGGCATGAGATCAAAAAAATCCATAATTACATAACATGACCATAAATAAATGGATGATAAGAACCATTATAAAATAAAGTGATCTTCATGAATGCTGCAATAGGTAAGGTGCCTCTCACAATAATTTTAGTTGTCTCAAAATCCATGGGAGTTGGATACAATGAATGTAACTATCTGATATCATCCTAATTATGAGGTTTTTTACTATCCTAGGACTCTACTCTTAGCTGACTTAGACCATAGGATGAACCGGTTCTACCTACACACCCCTAGGATCAAGGTCCTGCTGATTTAGAGGCAACTAACAGAGTAGAGGATCCCTTAGGTGATAAGGATACCACACTAATTTTGGGATATATAATAGATTTTAAAATCCTTTTCAAATGTTATAGACACCCACATGAATGCAAATCCCTTGGGGGATTTGGAATGAGGAACTTAGGTGTCTGGACTTGCCACACTAATAACAAATATAAGATTCTCTACCACAACCCATTTATGTTGTAAACTAAGATGGGTGTTTGGAGCCACTACTACCCACCATCCTTAGCTCATCGTGATTCCTATTATTCTTATAAAGGTCATTACCACTCTAACTAGGCATGGGAGCCACACCCATCAACCCAGACATCCCTACCCGGTCAATCTCTACCATCAGGTCTTGATCTATAACCTCGACATAGGTTGAGGGATTTAGGATAAATACTTGAGATTGTATATCATGCATAAGACCTTTTTCAAAAATTAGATTATTAAATTTCTCATTTGATACCATCTTTGGTGAAAAATGTACAAGATCAAAAAATCAATTCACACACTCCATAACTTTTTTATCACCTAGTTGGGGAGAAACAAATTCTCAATACTTTTTAATGAAATCATGCTTGGATAAAATTATGGGGTGAAGAATACCTTAAAATCCTTTAATTCTAGTTTTCTATGCCTATTTTCTTGAAAAATTTAATCCCATAATTTTTATTTGGGGCCTTCAAGAATAAAGGTGACACAATTAACCTTGATGAAATACAGGGTTTCAAGGAACTCAAAAATCCTCTCGATATTTTCCAGTTAAGCCTCAAATTCCTGAGGGTCATTTCTTCCTCATAAATATGGTGTAATATGACATGTGATATTGATCCTTCTAAGGGATAAAACTTTATTCTTTGGCTTGAGTGGGGATAGGGTCTAATCCTTGATCTATATCTTGGACCGTTTGAATCACAACCTCAATGAGATTTTGGTCCATAGGGGAATTTACTTATGGAAAGTAATCTACTGCTCCCTCTGGAGGATTCACAGGCTATCTCAGTAGAGGAATAATGATAAAAAAAATCAAATAAAATGAAATAATTAAAACAAAAAACTCAATTCTTATAAATAATCATAATTATGTATCAATAATTCAAACAAATCTCACAAATGAAACATAAAAAACTCTACTAGTCTACAATGAATGGCCCCAGTGGGTGGTCTACAACCCACACACCTTACCCAAGAAAGGAGAAAAATCCCACCATAAATTGAAATCACACATCCCTGACATCACTATAAACTCAAGGTGTGGTACTAAGAGTGTTTTCCAAATAACCCATTGCACTCTCCATCATTGAATCTTAACAATCCTAGATTCAATGTACCAAGACTTACCCCAAATATCATAAACAACAACTTGAGTCTCTGATACCATTTTATCATGAAAAAACTTAGTTTTACCCTAAACCAGGTACCAAATAAGGATTTTGTTAATGACCGAAGGGTATTTTCAATTCCCACAGACTAACAACTAGTGCCTGGGCATCAAGAATTTTCTTTTGGAATGATTTCTCCCAATAAAATCATCAAAAAGGTATGTTTCATGAACCTGACATGACCTTTCCATAAATTGGCAAGTTATACTTAAAAATATAAGTGGTCATGGTCAATATAAATCAAATTTAGGAACATAAATAAACTCTAAACCACATGTAAATGATATAAACACTAAACTAAAATGATATTCAAAGGGTAGAATCACATGCATTCAAGTACAAAAGAAATATGGGATGTATGTTGTTTAGGTGATACAAAACCAATATAAACAAACCAAAAATAAACAAAAAGATGGTTACCCATATCCATGTGACATGAGGGTCAAGTCCCCACCATGTCACGACCACCCACTATAGATCTATAAAAAATAATACCCATCACCTTCATACGGTTCATTTCCTTTACTAGAACCTATCAAAAAAATCTACAAACACTCATTCGGTGTATATAGGGTGTGAGAAACACTATCCTAGTAAGATCCCACAAAATATTCCATGAGTAACCCTTTTTAGATAAAAATAATAATTATAGTGTGAATTAAATTATTAGAAAATAGTTTTTAACTTATAAATGAAATAAAATAAGTGACATTCTTTAATAGTTTGGAAATAAAAGTAAATTCCATGAAAATAAACATTTCATAATCATGAAATATAGGAGATCCCTTGGTAAAATAACTTTTTGAGAACCCTAGGACCTAATATCAACTTCTGAACTAATGGTCAATACAAGTGTGCACACAAACCAAGTGTCATGGTGTTTCCCATCCCACGACACCACATCCATCCAACCACTAAGGAGTACATGCAATGTCCTAGTGGTGTGGTGATGCTCATCCATGGCACCATGACCTTCATCCAAGTATAATATATTTAGTTAGTGTGATATAATACCAAAGTGATACTTAACACTAGTCTTCCCCACTTAGATACCTTGGGTTCCCATGTTCTTTTCCCATTCAAACATATAAAATTTCATTAAGAATTACCTTTTATCAAACCAAAAAAAATCCATTTCCATTTATCTCATTCAAATAAAGACTTTAAAAAAATTCTTCTCAAACTAAGGGAAAACATTTGAAAACATTAATATAATATATAATCAGGCTTCAGAAATATCATAACATTGATTAGATTAAATAAATCAACCTTTATAAAACATGGAAAACATAATTGTTTTCATAAAACAAGAGTGTCACATGAAGCTACCAACCTTTACCATTTGGGATCCTTAGTAGTTGGTGGAAACCACTCTCCTGTGATGGAAATATACTTAGGATGATAATAGGGGTCCTAAAGAGTCTAGAATAAATCATAAATACTAAAAACCACACCATAATATTCATCCATTATAAACACTAAGTCACCAAGACCTTAGGGAAGTAAGAAAACAAAGAAGTAAGGAAGATAAAGTCGAGAGGAGGAAAGGGAAGACACTTACTTGATGATTCTTAGAAGAAACTAGGTGAAATCCACCCAAAAATTATACCAATAGGGAAGGGAAAAGGTGCCACATGTGTAGGATTGGATTTGAGGTTAATAGTGGGAGAGAAACAAGGGTTAGGTTCATTAATTCAAAAAGGGTACATTAGTATGTTTAAATTTTCATTTTTTAAACTGCATAGGGGTACACCATAGAACATCCTAGAGGGATATGACGTGGTGTCCTTACCCTAGACACCTCTATGAAATGTCCCCTAGGTTGCATCGTGATGCACCTCTAAAAGGCAGAGCCCAAGGCTCCCGACTCCCAGGCCTCCACAACGTAGCCTCCTGGGCTGGGTCATGGTGCACCCATAATCGAGTCTCTATGAAGTAGCCCCATATCCTATGATACAACCCCCCCCCCCCCCCCCCCCTCCTATGGGGTTCCCTAAAATGTGGCCATAGTGGCGAGGTCGTAGCCTCCTACAGCCTCAAAAACTACAGACTCCAAAAACTGAATAATCCTAAAAACTCCAAAAGTATTTGAAAACTAAAAGTCCAGCAAAAATAAAAGACTCATAACCTATAATAAAAGTAAATAAATAAATAAAAGGTTTTTTTACTAAAAAATGACACATTGTGTGTGACACTCAGTACCTATAGATAATATTATTCTTCATCCCTCTCAAGAACATAGAGAGAATATTCTCCTCCCCACATCTAAATAACATTGATAGAACAATGGTACCCTTTGTTGTAATCAATGATTAATGGCGTTAAGTAATTCTCTTTGTTGCGTTAGCACTCAAAGATTCAAGAACATTGTTTGGGGATTTGTGGAGAACCTTTGGATACAACTAAAGGAATCCTATCTTGGATTATCCACCATAACACAACTAGAAAATTGACTTATGGTCATGGTTTTATCTCCATAGTTAGCAAAATTGGGGTCGTAGGGCAGCCTACTACAATAATTAGAGTTAAATTGTGGCTGTAGGGGTTCCTGTTTTATCCTATATCCATGTTTTATAGAAATTATGGCTCTAGGATAGACTATATCCATATTTATATAAAATCATGGTGGTAGGGGGAGGTAAGAAACACTAAATTTGGTAGGAATTTTAGCAGTAAAGTGCTAGAAACATGATTTTCCACAAACTAAGGTGCTAGAGTGGACATATAAGGCTACAACCACAGTTTTCCAAAAACCATGGAGGTAGAGAAGAACTATATACATGATAAAACCATGTCCATATCACTTACACTAAAAACCTAAAACCACCATTTTCCAAAAGTTGTTGCCATAGAGAGGACCTATGTACATCATTTTCCAAAACCATGGACATAGATCTTACACTGAACACCTATAACCACGGTTTCCCAAAATCATGGATATAGTTCTTGGGACATGTCTCATTCTCCCACTTTTATAATGTTTAATAATAATATTTATAAATATTCATATATAAGTATATATAGAGAGAGTCTTAGGTCAGTTGTAATGTTGTGTGTTTAATTGCTAATGGGTTGTGGGATCAAAACACGTCGGGATTTATTATTTTTTCAAATCTATTTCCATGGTTTCAAACCATGGAATTAACTTCTTTCCTACCACCAAAATTTGAAACTATGACCATAGGATGGACACCTATTGCAATATCCTACACAACCATGGTGGCCAAAACTGTAGTTGTAGGCCATGACCATAGTTTTGGCCCCTATTATCATGGTTTTGAACCATGACAATAGGCTAATTTTATAGTTGTGTAATGATGAAATGACAAGAGAAGCGTTAAAATTGAACAGGGAATAATGATCGTGTTTGAGGTAATTATTTTTTAAAATTAATTATAAATTAAACATTAAAGATCCTCGCTATAGGATTTTGGTGTTTTCTTCATTATGTTCTTTGGATATTATCCATTGAATTGTTGAAAAAACATTATTGGTCACTGCTCGATGCTTTCGATGCACCTTGAAACCTTTAGTATATTCCATCACATATTATTTTTGATTCTCAGAGTTAGACTTACAAGAACATATTAATTCATAACATGAAATTAATCCATGCATATTATCATAGGACATATCACCCAACAAAGAATGATCAGGAATTTATTTAGACTCACTGAATCAATATCCAAGATTTCATACCCATTATGCAAGAGGATAAATCCATTATTGTAAATAAAATATCAGTGCATGATAAAAAAACATTTCCAACCACCCTTAAATTAACTCAATCTTTAATATCGACCTATGATGAGTATCAAAGTATGATTATTTACATGTTAGGAACCTTTTAAGCCTCAAGTTCTGAGATTAATATGAAGTACTGATAATTACCAATTATCTATTATTTTTATTGTATACATATATAAAGTTGTTTTTATTATTTAATTTGAGTTATTAAGGTAATAAATAATTTATGAAATAAAATTTTAATTTTATAAATTCTATTAATTTATTTGGTTTTTGTTAACATTATTAATTGGTTTTTTAGGTTTTTGCATTTAAATTTTGTTTTTTTATTTCTTTGAGTTATTACTATTTTTTTGGTTATATAATACTATTATATTTTCATTTTTTATTTAAATAGATAACAAATGTTCTATGTTTATGACATGTAAATAAATAAAATTTTCACTCTATTAGAATTTTTTGTGTGTAGTTTTAAATGAATCAATAACATGTCATGTTTTATCTTCGATGCTTTATATTACATGCATTAAAATAAATAAAATTTCATTTTTTTTGTTTTTAGTTGTTTTATTTCATGATTGTAATTAATAATTCCATGCTTGTTTTTATATTTCAATAAATTAAATAAATGTTTTTAAAATTTTAAAAAATAATTCAATAAATAAAATTTGGTTTTAAATGATTTTAATCAAAACTAAATAAAACAATTTTAATAAAAAAACCTTGAGTAAAAAACAATAATAAAAAAATTTCTTTTTAACAAAATGTCTTCATAAACAATTTTAATAATAATTATAAAGTACTAGAGATGTTAACATAAAGGAAACAAATCAAATAATAAAGGTTCAATGAAGATGGGACACCTTAAAAGGGTTGGGTTGCATCCATGTTAGACCATATATCTTTATCTATAATCTATAATTATATAAAGATGTGTCCCTCCAAGTAGCTATCATTCAAGGGGGAATGAGACATTGTGGAGTGATAAGAATCGACTTCTCTGTTATATCTTATGTGTTTTTTGGAATCTATCATTTGAATGGGCCTATGATAATATTTCATCCTATTAGTATGGTTTCCCTATGATCTTACATCATACAATTGTTTTATTCATTTCGTGAATTTGATTTCATTCATCACTTTTCCTTAAAATCTCATATGTGTCTCAACATTTTCAATTTCATTATAATCAAGGGTCTTTCATCTTCCATTTTTTCTCTGCATATGTTTCATCTACACTTGATTTTACTTTTTACCCTCTATTTTATTCCATTAATCCTATTTCCCAATAATTAGGACTCTCCTCACATCATTGAATCCAATGAAACTTTATATCCAGGGATATCTCACTTCCATACTCATTTTGTTGAACCTGATTGATTGTCCAAACTATTTATTTTCACCTGTGGTTTCCCTAGGACTATTGCATGCTCTCCAATTAGGTATCATTCAAAATAAAACCTATTTCTTATTTCTTTAATGGTTCTTCCAAACCCTTATTATTGCTTCAACTGTCCTCTTTTAAGTGTCTAAAAAATTTTCATTCAGTTATGGTTGCCCTAAACTTATTATAAAGTGTTGCAAATAGATAACACTAAAAATCAAGATTATAGGTATCCTTACTACAATATTTTAAATGTTTTGAAATTTTTAATATTTACCATTTATTTCTTTTAACTTCAACTGATTACATTTCAAAGTTTGATATGATCTTCATATTTTTTATTCATCTCATATATAAATGTTAATTATAGTATGTATTAAAAAACTAGAAACTTTTTTGTTATTATAGAATTTATAATTCTATTTAATTTCATTTTAAACTACACATTTCACCAAACCCTATACATTACATCTCTCTATAAGCATTAAATTTACATAACATAGATATGATATTGATAGAATATTTTTATATGACACTTATTAAGGCCATTCTTCTAAGTTTTTACCATTTAAAGGGTGCTGTAAATAGGTATCATTGAAAATCAAGCTTATAGGTATCCTTATTTCAATATTTTAAATGTTTTGAAATTATTAATTTTTTACCATCTATTTCATTTAACTTCAATTGATTACATTTCATAGTTTGATATGATCTTCATATTTTTTATTCATCTCATATGTATATGTTAATTACAATATATATTAAAAACCTAGAAACTTCCTTATCATTATAGAACTTACAATTCCATATAATTTCATTTTCAACTACATATTTCACCAAACCCGCTCTTGTAACCCTCTACATTACATCTCTTTATAAGCTCTACATTTACATAACCTTGATATGATATTGATAGATTATTTTTATCTAACACTTAGTAAGGCTATTCTACTATGTTTTTACCAATAATTTATTAAACTTGAACTGATTAAATTTCATAGTTTAATATGATCTTCATATTTTTTATTTATCTCAGATTTATATGTTAATTATAGTATCTATTAAAAAACAAGAAACTTTCCTATTGTTACAGAATCTCTAATTCCATATAATTTCATTTAAAATTACATATTTTAAAAAACCCACTCTTATAATCCTTTACATTACTTCTCTCTATAAGTATTATATTCACATAAACTTGATATGATAATGATATATTATTTTTATCCGGAACTCAGTAAGGCCATTATAATATCAAGTAGTTGTTTATCTCCCATTAATCATGTTCTTCTCCCTTTGAATCTTCTTAGATCAGTTAGTTGTTCATGCCCCTTGTGATCTAGAATCTTCTTGTCCACTCCCTCTATCCTTTTAATTTACTATCTATTAGTAAACACTACTGTAAATAAGTCCATTAGCGACCGCCATTGGCGGTCGCTAAAGGTCTTTAGCGGCCGCCATTGGCGGTCGCTGTTGCCTCGTCGCTAGAGGCCTTTAGCGACCGCCATTGGCGGTCGCTGAAGGCCCTCTGCCGGGCACCCTATAGCGACCGCCTATGGCGGTCGCTATTCTAAAAAAAAAATTTAAAATTTTTTTTTATTGAATTGAATATAAATATATATAAATAAATATATATATATATATATTCATATATATACTATTAAATACAATATTTTAAATATATATATATATATATAATATATTTTAAATGTTTTAATATATATTTAATATATATATAATATCAAATCATTGTGCTATAATAATTTAAAAACTTTGATTCAAGAAATAATCTCATTTCAGGTCTTTCGGAGCACGTTTGCTCCGAATGGGACTGTCGCGCGCCGTTTTGGTGTTTTATGGCGCCGGAAACGCGTTTCCGGCCGCTGCGGTCATAAGGCACCTCCGAATGAGGTGCCGTCTGGCCGACCATTTCACAATTCATGCCCCGGATGTTGTCTTACGGTTTCATGGCATTCGGAGGTCGTTCGGGTGGTTTTGACCCCCCAACGCGCCATTTCAGCGCGCCGCGCTGCTGAAAACGACACAATCAGACGTGCCGCGCGCACCGCACGTCCGATGGACGTGAGACCTCCTCCTGCATCTCAGGAATAATATTTCTATCGTTTCCGTGCGGTTTCAGGTCGTTCGGAGCACGTTTTCTCCGAATTGGACCGCCGCACACCGTTTTGGTGTTTTAGGGCGCCGGAAACGCGTTTCCGGACGCCACGGTCAAACGGAACCTCCGAATGAGGTGCCGTCTGGCCGACCATTTCACAATTCACGCCCCGGATGTTGTCGTACGGTTTCGTGGCATTCGGAGGTCGTTCGGGTGGTTTTGACCCCCCAACGCGCCATTTCAGCGCGCGCCGCGCTGCTGAAAACGACACAATCGGACGTGCCGCGCGCACCGCACGTACGATGGATGTGCAGCCTCCTCCTGCATCTCAAGAATAATATTTCTATCGTTCCCGTGCGGTTTCAGGTCGTTCGGAGCACGTTTGCTCCGAATTGGACCGCCACACGCCGTTTTGGTGTTTTAGGGCGCCGGAAACGCGTTTCCGGCTGCCACGGTCAAACGGAACCTCTGAATGAGGTTCCGTCTGGCCGAAAATTTCACAATTCACGCCCCGGATGTTGTCGTACGATTTCGTGGCATTCGGAGATCGTTCGGGTGGTTTTGACCCCCCCAACGCGCCATTTCAGCGCGCGTCGCGCTGCTGAAAACGAAACAATCGGACGTGCCGCGCGCACCGCACGTCCGATGGATGTGAGGCCTCCTCCTGCATCTCAGGAATAATATTTCTATCGTTCCCGTGCGGTTTCAGGTCTTTCGGAGCACGTTTGCTCCGAATGGGACCACCGCACGCCGTTTTGGTGTTTTATGGCGCCGAAAACGCGTTTCTGGCCGCCGCGGTCACACGGAACCTCCGAATGAGTTTCCGTCTGGACGACCATTTCAAAATTCACGCCCCGGATGTTGTCGTACGGTTTCGTGGCATTCATAGGTCGTTCGGGTGGTTTTGACCCCCCAACGCGTCATTTCAGCGCGCGTCGCGCTGCTGAAAACGACACAATCGGACGTGCCGCGCGCACCGCACGTCCGATGGACGTGCGGCCTCCTCCTGCATCTCAGGAATAATATTTCTATCGTTCCCGTGTGGTTTCAGGTCGTTCGGAGCACGTTTTCTCCGAATTGGACCGCCGCACGCCGTTTTGGTGTTTTATGGCGCCGGAAACGCGTTTCCGGCCGCCGCGGTCACACGGCACCTCCGAATGAGGTTCCGTCTGGCCGACCATTTCACAATTCATGCCCCGGATGTTGTCGTACGGTTTCGTGGCATTCGGAGGTCGTTCGGGTGGTTTTGACCCCCCAACGCGACATTTCAGCGCGCGCCGCGCTGCTGAAAACGACACAATCGGACGTGCCGCGCGCACCGCACGCCCGATGGACGTGCGGCCTCTTCCTGCATCTCAGGAATAATATTTCTATCGTTCCCGTGCGGTTTCAGGTCGTTCGGAGCACGTTTTCTCCGAATTGGACCGCCGCACGCCGTTTTGGTGTTTTAGGGCGCCGGAAACGCGTTTCCGGCCGCCGCGGTCAAACGGCACCTCCGAATGAGGTGCCGTCTGGCCGAACATTTCACAATTCACGCCCCGGATGTTTTCGTACGGTTTCGTGGCATTCGGAGGTCGTTCGGGTGGTTTTGACCCCCCAACGCACCATTTCAGCGCGCGCCGCGCTGCTGAAAACGACACAATCGGACGTGCCACGCGCACCGCACTTCCGATGGACGTGCGGCCTCCTCCTACATCTCAGGAATAATATTTCTATCGTTCCCGTGCGGTTTCAGGTCGTTCGGAGCACGTTTGCTCCGAATTGGACCACCGCACGCCGTTTTGGTGTTTTAGGGCGCCAGAAACGCATTTACGGCCGCCGTGGTCAAACGGCACTTCCGAATGAGGTGCCGTCTGGCCGACCATTTCAAAATTCACGCCCTGGATGTTGTTGTACGGTTTCGTGGCATTCGGAGGTCGTTCGGGTGGTTTTGACCCCCCAACGCGCCATTTCAGCGCGCGCCGCGCTGCTGAAAACGACACAATCGGACGTGCCGCGCGCACCACACGTCCGATGGACGTGCGGCCTCCTCCTGCATCTCAGGAATAATATTTCTATCGTTCCCGTGCGGTTTCAGGTCTTTCGGAGCACGTTTGCTCCGAATGGGACCGCCGCACGCCGTTTTGGTGTTTTATGGCGCCGGAAACGCGTTTCCGGCCGCCGCGGTCACACGGCACCTCCGAATGAGGTGTCATCTGGCCGACCATTTCACAATTCACGCCCCGGATGTTTTCGTACGGTTTCGTGGCATTCGGAGGTCGTTCGGGTGGTTTTGACCCCCCAACGCGCCATTTCAGCGCGCGCCGCGCTGCTGAAAACGACACAATCGGACGTGTCGCGCGCACCGCACGTCCGATGGACGTGCGGCCTCCTTCTGCATCTCAGGAATAATATTTCCATCGTTCCCGTGCGGTTTCAGGTCGTTCGGAGCACGTTTGCTCCGAATTGGACCACCGCACGCCGTTTTGGTGTTTTATGGCACCGGAAACGCGTTTCCGGCCGCCGCGGTCACACGGAACCTCCGAATGAGGTTCCGTCTGGCCGACCATTTCAAAATTCATGCCCCGGATGTTGTCGTACGGTTTCGTGGCATTCGGAGGTTGTTCGGGTGGTTTTGACCCCCCAACGCGCAATTTCAGCGCGCGCCGCGCTGCTGAAAACGACACAATCGGACGTGCCGCGCGCACCGCACGTCCGATGGATGTGCGGCCTCCTCCTGCATCTCAGGAATAATATTTCTATCGTTCCCGTGCGGTTTCAGGTCGTTCGGAGCACGTTTGCTCCGAATTGGACCGCCGCACGCCGTTTTGGTGTTTTAGGGCGCCGGAAACGCGTTTCCGGCCGCCGCGGTCAAACGGAACCTCCGAATGAGGTGCCGTATGGCCGACCATTTCACAATTCACGCCCTGGATGTTGTCGTACGGTTTCGTGGCATTCAGAGGTCGTTCGGGTGGTTTTGACCCCCCAAAGCATCATTTCAGCGCGCGCCGCGCTGCTGAAAACGACACAATCAGATGTGCCGCGCACACCGCACGTCCGATGGACGTGCGGCCTCCTCCTGCATCTCAGGAATAATATTTCTATCGTTCCCGTGCGGTTTCAGGTCGTTCGGAGCACGTTTGCTCCGAATTGGACCGCCGCACGCCGTTTTGGTGTTTTAGGGCGCCGGAAACGCGTTTCCAGCCGCCGCGGTCACACGACACCTCCGAATGAGGTTCCGTCTGGCCGAACATTTCACAATTCATGCCCCTGATGTTGTCGTATGGTTTCGTGGCATTCGGAGGTCGTTCCGGTGGTTTTGACCCCCCAACACGCCTTTTCAGCGCGCACCGCGCTGCTGAAAACGACACAATCGGACGTGCCGCGCGCACCGCACGTCCGATGGACGTGCGGCCTCCACCTGCATCTCAGGAATAATATTTATATCGTTCCCGTGCGGTTTCAGGTCGTTTGGAGCACGTTTGCTCCGAATTGGACCGCCGCACGCCATTTTGGTGTTTTATGGCGCCGGAAACGCGTTTTCGGCCGCCGCGGTCACACGGCATCTCCGAATGAGGTTCCGTCTGGCCAACCATTTCACAATTCACGCCCTGGATGTTGTCGTACGGTTTCGTGGCATTCAGAGGTCGTTCGGGTGGTTTTGACCCCCCAACGCGCCATTTCAGCGCGCGCCGCGCTGCTGAAAACGACACAATCGGACGTGCCGCGCGCACTGCACGTCCGATGGACGTGCGGCCTCCTCTTGCATCTCAGGAATAATATTTCTATCGTTTCCGTGACGTTTCAGGTCGTTCGGAGCACGTTTGCTCCGAATTGGACCGTCGCACGCCGTTTTGGTGTTTTAGGGCGCCGGAAACGCGTTTCCGGACGCCGCGGTCACACGGCACCTCCGAATGAGGTGCCGTCTGGCCGACCATTTCACAATTCACGCCCCCGATGTTGTCGTACGGTTTCGTGGCATTCAGAGGTCGTTCGGGTGGTTTTGACCCCCCAACGCGCCTTTTCAGCGCGCGCCGCGCTGCTGAAAACAACACAATCGGACATGCCGCGCGCACCGCATGTCCGATGGACGTGAGGCCTCCTCATGCATCTCAGGAATAATATTTCTATCGTTCACGTGCGGTTTCAGGTCGTTCGGAGCACGTTTGCTCCGAATTGGACCGCCGCACGCTGTTTTGGTGTTTTATGGCGCCAGAAACGCGTTTCCGGCCGCCGCGGTCACACGGCACCTCCGAATGAGGTGCCGTCTGGCCGACCATTTCACAATTCACGCCCCGTATGTTTTCATACGGTTTCGTGGCATTCGGAGGTCGTTCGGGTGGTTTTGACCCCCCAACGCGCCATTTCAGTGCGCGCCGCGCTGCTGAAAACGACACAATCGGACGTGCCGCGCGCACCGCACGTCCGATGGACGTGCGGCCTCCTCCTGCATCTCAGTAATAATATTTCTATCATTACCGTGCGGTTTCAGGTTGTTCGGAGCACGTTTGCTCTGAATTGGACCGCCGCACGCCGTTTTGGTGTTTTATGGCGCTGAAAATTGTTTCCAGCCGCCGCGGTCACACGGCACCTTCGAATGAGGTGCCGTCTGGCCGACCATTTCACAATTCATGCCCCGGATGTTTTCGTACGGTTTCGTGGCATTCAGAGGTCGTTCGGGTGGTTTTGACCCCCCAACGCGCCATTTCAGCGCGCGCCGCGCTGCTGAAAACGACACAATCGGACGTGCCGCGCGCACCGCACGTCCGATGGACGTGCGGCCTCCTCCTGCATCTCAGGAATAATATTTCTATCGTTCCCGTGCGGTTTCAGGTCGTTCGGAGCACGTTTGCTCGGAATTGGACCGCCGCACGCCGTTTTGGTGTTTTATGGCGCCGGAAATGCGTTTCCGGCCGCCGCGGTCACACGACACCTCCGAATGAGGTTTCGTCTGGCTGACCATTTCACAATTCACGCCCCTGATGTTTTCGTACGGTTTCGTGGCATTCGGAGGTCGTTCGGGTGGTTTTGACCCCCCAACGCGCCATTTCAGCGCGCGCCACGCTGCTGAAAAGGACACAATCGGGGGGCTGTACGGGGGTGCGGGGGGCTGTACGGGGGTGGCGGGGGGCTGTACGGGGGTGCGGGGGGTTGTACGGGGGTGTCGGGGGGCTGTACGGGGGTGTCGGGGGGCTGTACGGGGGTGGCGGAGGGCTGTACGGGGGTGCGGGGGGGGGGGGGGGGGGGGCTGTACGGGGGTGAGGGGGGCTGTACGGGGGTGCGGGGGGCTGTACGGAGGTGGCGGGGGGCTGTACGGGGGTGGCGGGGGGCAGTACAGGGGTGCGGGGGGTTGTACGGGGGTGCGGGGGGGCTGTACGGGGGTGCGGGGGGCTGTACGGGGGTGCGGGGGGGGGGGGGGGGGGGGGGCTGTACTGGGGTGCGGGGGGCTGTACGGGGGTGGCGGGGGCCTCTACGGGGGTGGCGGGGGGCAGTACGGGGGTGCGGGGGGTTGTACGGGGGTGCGGGGGGGCTGTACTGGGGTGCGGGGGGATGTACGGGGGTGGCGGGGGGCTGTACGGGGGTGGCGGGGGGCAGTACGGGGGTGCGGGGGGGCTGTACGGGGGTGGCGGGGGCCTGTACGGGGGTGGCGGGGGGCAGTAAGGGGGTGCGGGGGGCTGTACGGGGGTGGCGGGGGCCTGTACGGGGTTGGCGGGGGGCAGTACGGGGGTGCGGGGGGTTGTACGGGGGTGCGGGGGGGCTGTACGGGGGTGTGGGGGGGCTGTACGGGGGTGCGGGGGGCTGTATGGGGGTGCGGGGGGGGGCTATACGGGGGTGCTGGGGGCTGTACGGGGGTGCGGGGGGCTCTCCGGGGGTGCAAAGGCCATCCCATTGATTACAAAAGTGAAAAATAAAAGTGATAACATCTAATTAATACATATTTCTTTTATCGATACCATACAGAAATTTATAAAAAATATATTGGATAATACATAATCTATAATATCAGATTTATTGATCTGTTGGAATTAGTTTGACTTTTTCAAATGTAGAATCATTCAAGATTATCTGATCAAAAACTCAATATGTGTATAAAATATTTAAAAGACCACCATGGATGGTAATAATGCATTACTTAAATGAATAAATACAGTACATCAATGTCAACCCTACCAGTAAAAACAAAAAACATATCTCGTGAATATATGGTGCGTCACGCGTTGCCATCACTGCTACCTCCTTCTGGTGGGCCAGGTGCCTACAACAAATAAACATTATAAATATTTTAATAACAAAAATAATTTAAATTAAATAAATAAATACAGTATATACCTACGTCGTATGATCCCCTGTACCATCAGCTCGACGCACATATTCCCGCAGTGCTCTAACCTCAGCTGTCAATTGCGCATTTGTCTCCTCGGAAGCGCGCAGCCGTGCCTCAAAATCTGACATCTGCTGTGTCATATGAGCAACAGAAGGACCGACAACCGCAGCGCGTGACACTACAGAACGAGGAATCCCTGCTCCATAGGTCAAACTATAGCCATGCCCGTCCCGACCAATAATGCGATGAAAGATCTCATCCCGTCGCATGGGAAGCTGTCGCTGGTCCTCTGGCAGATGTTCTAACTCAGCTTCAAATTGATCTTGTGAAATATTTAAATATATATAAATATATATATGTTAATATATAGATTTATGTAATTATTGGTAAGTACAGACACTTACTATCAATGCTGCAACCTCTGGATCATTGCGATCACGAGTCCTTATCCACACCGACATTTTATCAGTTGCTACACCTTTCCCTCGCAACTGTATATTAAAAGAATATAAACACAAAACCATATTAATTAATAAATTAAAAAATGAATAATATATACCTCATGTCGGATCTGAGACACGTGACGAGTCCCGAGCCTGTGAGCTGGTCCCTGCAACGCTCGATTCTCCGAATGGCGTGTTGACACCTCCTACATTCAATTCATTCAAATTTCAAACAAATCACATATTCTTGAAAATATATATACAGCAAAATAATTAATATACAAACCGCAACACCCTTAGTAGACCAATATGCAACCAAGTCACGCCACTGAGCCGGGAGGACACCTCTCGGACTTTTTCCAAAATGTCAAGGGCACCCACATTTGGTACCCAGTGGTCCCTCTTCACTTTGCCTTTATAATCTTTCCACAGCTTACGGCATTTGCTCATACACACGGGCCGAAACTCTTCAGGGAATACTTTAAAATTTTACTATAATGAAAATAATCAAACATATTAGTATTATTTATAAATAGAAAATAAAGTAAAATTATTTTCTTACCTGAACCTCCCTCCATAGACGATCTAATGTGTCCTGAGGGATAGAAGCCCAATCACGCGTGGTAAATGGAAATCGATGTGGGTCACGTATGATATGACCCAGCTGACGAATAAATGCCGGGGCATTCGGTCCCACGGGATGAAATACCTCATCAAATGAAACATCTATCGTCGTGTCGGAATTCCATGATAATATGCCACGACCAGGGCCTCTCCTGCGAGAGGAAGAAGCAGCCGAGTCTGATCCTGTTGAAAACAATTTTATATATAAATTGACAAATGTTATATATATATATATATATATATATATGTCAATTACATAAAAAATATAGACAATGACATTCAAACATACCTCGACCCTGAGACGTAGATGCCTCAGATGGATGATGTGGATTTTCTGCCTCTTCCCCTGACATGTCTGCAGTCATACAAAATATCAGTAATGAGTCCAAAGTGTTTAAAAGATAAATTGGATTGTTCTTAATAAATCAAACTTGTACAACTGTTAATCAAACAAAAAATGGATTGAATAATTAGTTGTGAATGAATTTTAAAAAATCAGAAAGTTAATCAACCTAAATATTTATGACTGAATTAACTTACAAAAGTGAGGATTAAAACTTATAAGGATTTATAAAATGATTATATAATTTATGATATCCTAGGACATTCTACTGAATAGCGGGAAAACAATTATACCTTTCATTAAGCATGAAAATCGACCGTTTCTCCTTCAACAGCCGCTCTGACCCAATAAATATCTTCTTCACGTTGAACTACGGTATGTTGATCAAGTTGTTGGTAAACAAACGGAACAGTCTCGGGTTCATCTTCTTCAAATAAAAACACTCCTCGCCAAGACATTTTGACAACAATTTGCCAACTTGGATCCAAAGGCAAAGTAACGAAGAATACTTGTTCCGCTTGTGATGTCAAAATGAAAGGTTCATTCTCAACTCGTTCATTATTTCTGTATAACATATAGTTAAAATTCACCAATGAAAACTGATATTGATCGACTTTACATCCACGCACTGGATCAACCCAATTACACTTTAACAGTATGTACTTCAAACCGTGTGTGTATACAACTTCAATGATGTCTATCAATTGAACATAGTAATAACCAGAATCGACAAAGGGACAACCGATGCCACTGTTTTGTGTTGCTCGTTTGTCGTCAACATCTTTAATGCGAAATCGAAAACCATTAGCATCAATAGCTTTATAACGACGAGCCGTTATAGATGGACCCTCATCCAGTTGGATAAATACTTCAGGTAGCGTGGGGTCCCCTAACTCCCTCAGCTTACGAACCTATATAATTTATAAAAATCAATACTGATATATGCAGAAAGAATTAGTTTAATACTTCACTCATAATGAAAATCAATTTATACATACATAATCCTTGAACCAATCATGAAATGTCGCATAATGAGATTGTTGAATTTGCAACTCAGTCGCACGATGCATCTCTTCTTTTATCTCATTAATGTGTTTCCTGCAAATTATTACGCGATGTTTAAAAGATCAACTTATGCAAATAAAACATGTAAAAGTTATACAAGCACATTGATAAGATACTTACTGCATTAATGGTGCAATTGATGGAGTATTGAACAAGATATATCGATGTGCTTGTATCCACTCGATGTTGTCCATATCAAATGTGGTTCCTTCTTTAACTGGACCATCATGAATCCGAGAGGGCTTATCTAATTTTGTTTCAACATCCGTAAGATATTCTGCACAAAAGGTAGTACACTCATCCATCAAATAACCATTGGCTATTGATGCCTCTGGACGAGCTCTGTTGCGTACAAATCTTTTCAATGTACTCAAATACCGTTCAATAGGATACATCCACCTGAATTGCACTGGACCATCAGCCATTACTTCATCAGTTAGGTGCACTATCAAGTGGACCATAACATCGAAAAATGAGGGGGGGGGGAAGTTTCTCAAAGTGACAAAGCGTAAGTACAATTCGGTCTTGCAAACTTTTTAAATCACTCATTCGTTGATTTCTTAAACAAAGCTGTCTAAAAAAATTACTCATCTCAATCAAGGGCTGAACAACATTGGGGGATAAACAATCACAAATTGCGATTGGAATCAACTGCTGAAGTAATATGTGATTGTCATGACTTTTCAACCCTTGCAATGTCTTGCTCGTCAGATTCACACACTTTGAAATATTAGAAGAGTAACCATCAGGCACCTTGACCATCTTCAAAATGGAATGAAATGTCTCTTTCTCCTCTGTAGTCATCGAATACTGTGCAGCAGGCATATATGCCTTGTTTCCCTCAGCTAATTGTAAATGCAATTGTTTCCTTAAACCCATTTCTTCCAAATCACGGCGTGCATTAACATGGTCCTTTGACTTTCCACTGACACCTAAAATGGTCCACAATATGTTATCACAAACATTTTTTTCAATGTGCATGACATCCAAATTATGCCTCAACATGTTAGTTTTCCAATACGGAAGACTATAAAAAATAATTTTCTTTTTCCAATTGTGACTGCGCTGCCTACCCGCAGCACGAATATTACGTACTGGAGGAGCCACCAAATCCTGAATTTCATATACCGTGCAGATGTTTTCTTCCTCAATCTGCGATAACATTTCGACTCCTGTCATGATCTTTGGTGCTGGGCTAAACTCTCTAGAACCATCAAATGCCACTCTGTCCTTTCTGAACCTGTGCTGGGGAGGGAGAAAACGCCTGTGACCCATGTATGCCCATTTTTTGGAATGTTTAAGCCATACAGATTTTTTACTTTTATTGCAACAAGGGCAAGCAAATTCCCCTTTCGTACTCCAGCCTGATAAATTTGCATAAGCTGGGAAGTCATTGATTGTCCACAATAAAGCAGCATGCAGTTTGAACATTTCATTCGTTTCGCAGTCATAAGTCATCACACCATCTCCCCAAAATTCATTCAACTCATCAATCAATGGCTGAAGGTAAACATCAATATTATCCCCCGGACTTTTAGGTCCATCAATAAGAGTGGAAAGTAATATAAATTGTTTCTTCATACAAAGCCACAGAGGAAGATTATATGGAACCAACACCACGGGCCATGTGCTATGAGTTGTACCAACCATAGAATTGAATGGATTGAAACCATCTGCTGCCAATCCCAATCGGACATTACGAACATCTTTAGCAAAGTCGGGATGTCTCTTATCAAAATCCTTCCATGCATGAGAGTCTGCCGGGTGGGTTAACATGTCACTTTCATGAACTCTTTCTGCATGCCATCTCATTAAATTAGAAACTTTAGATGACATAAAAAATCTTTTCAACCTCGGTTTAAGGGGAAAGTAACGCATTTGCTTTACGGCAATCGGTTTCCCCTGTATCGCAATCTGACTTTGATGAGTCTTATTTCCCATGTTCTCTTTCCACCTGGAAGAGCCACAAACCATACAAATATCCAAATGAGTAGTTTCATTTCTAAACAACATACAGTTGTTTGCACATGCATCTATATTCTCATATGTAAAACCTAAGTTCTCTGTCAACTTACGAGCATAGTAATACGACTCAGGAATCTTTGCGTCGACAGGAAGAACTTTTTTCAATAAAACCAAAAGCATGTAGAATGATGTGTCTGACCAATTATTCAAAGTCTTCAAATGCAACAACTCCACGATAAACGACAGTTTATTGTAAGAAGTACATCCAGGATATAATTCTGTTTTCGCATCATCAAGTACTTCATAAAACCTCCTCTAATCACAATCTGCACCAGAGCGAAGATTTATCTCACCGGTCTCAAGATTCTGGATGTCAATGCCTTCAGGATCAAACCCACGTACCATTTCAGTAAGCATTTCATGCATTGGATCAGTCATCCTTGCATCAACATCCATCTGAGCTGCATCTGTATTTTGACAACGAACATATTCTTCTCCATGACGAGTCCAACTCTTATAATTTTTCAGAAATCCATTAAAGAAAAGGTGCTCCCTCACAGTATCTCGTGTGAATTGATATCTGTTAGCACATTTTCTACATGGACAACTAATATAGTCACTTTCAAATCCTCTCGTGAAGTCAATAAACTGCATAATGCCATTGAAATATTCTCTAGACGTTCGATTTGGAAGATCAATCCAACTCTTATCCATAATAATATCTGTATAACAAACATTTACACAATACTTATTACATTTACATTTTTCAAATCAACTATATTCAAAATAAATATTAACCATTTGTTTATGAACCATTGATAAAATAATAATGTAACTGAAAGCTCATGTTACCTGATTGAGATACAAACCTGAAAGGGAGGGGAGCCGAAGGCGGTGCTGCGAGGGAGAGGAGGCAGCGAAGGGGAGCCGGAGCCAAAGGCAGTGCGGCAAGGGAGGGGACGAGCGGCGGCGGCGGCAGGGAGCTGGAGGAGAGGAGGCGGTGAGGGGACGGGGGACGGGCAGCGAGGGGGGGGGGGTGTCCGGGGTCGGGGGGGGGGGGGGGGCTGTCCGAGGTGCGGGGAGGGGTGTCTGGGGTGTCGGGGGCCTGTCAGGGGTGCGGGCAGGGGTGTTCGGAGTGCGGGGGTGTCCGGGGTGCGGGGGAGGGGGGGCTGTCTGGGGTGCAGGGGGGCTGTCGGGGGTGCGGGGTGGGGTGTCCGGGGTGCGGGGGGCCTATCCGGGGTGCGGGGGGGCTGTCCGGGTTCGGAGGGGGGGTGTCCGAGTGCGGGGGGGGGGGGGGGGGGGGGGCTGTCCGGGGTGCGGGGGGGCTGTCCGGGTTGCGGGGAGGCGTTCGGGGTGCGGGGGGCGGTCCGGAGTGCACGGGGGGGGGGGGGGGGGGGGGGGGGGCTGTCCGGGGTGCGGGGAGGCGTCCGGGGTGCGGGGGGCGGTCCGGAGTGCGCGCGGGGGGGGGGGGGGTGCTGTTCGGGGTGCGGGGAGGCGTCCGGGGTGCGGGGGGTGGTCCGGAGGTGCGCGACGGGGGCTGTCCGGGGTGCGGGTGCCGTCCGGGGTGGGGGGGAGGGCCTAGAGGCCGGAGGGCGGCGGGCGGAGGCCGGAGGGCGGCGGTCGGAGGCCGGAGGGCGGCGGCCGGAGGCCGGAGGGCGGCGGTCGGAGGCCGGAGGGCGGCGGCCGGAGGCCGGAGGGCGGAGGGCGGGCGGCGGGGGAGGCCGGGCGGCGGGGGAGGCCGGGCGGCGGGGGAGGTCGGGCGGCGGGGGAGGGGAGGGCGGCGAGGGAGGGCGGCGAGGGAGGGAGGGGGTTAGGGCTGCGATGGAGGGGGCGCGGGGGGGGGGGGGGGGGGGCGCAGAAGCCCCCCGTTTTTTTTTATGCAGGTTAGCGACCGCCATTGGCGGTCGCTATTGGTTATCTTTAGCGACCGCCAATGGCGGTCGCCCGAGTCTGGGGGGATCCACTGCCTCCTTTTCTAGTAGTGAAACTTATATCTAACTTATAGTGTCGAGACATCTTCCCATCTACTTCAGTTGTATTTTAGGAGCCTTTGACAACTTGGGTTCTTAGTAGTGGGTGACTTCAAGGTGGTGTGTATGTGTTTGACTTATCCCCAGCTCTCACTTGTCCTACCACTTCTGACCATCTCATGCAACTTTATTATCACCTTTTCCATCCACCTACAGTCATTCTTTAGTCCCTTTGTATGAATTTGGGTCATGTTTCTCATTTTGATTGTGAATACTATCATTATTCCAAGAATCACCAGGTCACCTATGTTCCTCAGGTGATTACTCGTGCATCTAATCCTTTTTATTTAGTTCATTATGATGTATGGGGGCCTAGTCATTGTCCTTTTAAATTGGGTTATTGTTATTTTGTCCCCTTCATCAATTATTTTTTGAGAATGAAATGGTTCTATTTGTTGAAAGATCATTATGAAATTTTTACAGTGTTTCACTCCTATTATAATGAATTCCAAACTTATTTTTTCACTAAAATTCATTGTTTTCACTATAATAATGGTCGTGAGTATTTTTATGGCCCATTCCAATCCTTTCTATATGGACATGGAATTCTCCATCAGAATTCTTGTCTTGATACAACTCAAAAAAATGATATCGCAGTATGTAAGAATAACCATTTTTTAGAAATTTCCCAAGCCCTTTTATTTCAAATGAAGGTTCCGATGTTTTTTGGGGTGATTCCATTCTCACCGCTGCATATCTCATTAACAGACTTCCCTCATCTGTTCCTTGAGGGGGAAACTACTTTTCATTCTTTATTTACAACCTCATCACTATATTTTCTACCTCTTGCATCTTTGGTTGTGATTATTAAGTATGGGATACTCACCCCTCCCTTTTCCAAGTTTGATGCATGTGCACTTAAATGTATCTTTATTGTTATTCATAAACTCAACGCGATTATCACTGCTTTTTCCCAGAATTCTATTGTTATGCAACCTCCTATGATGTTTCCTTTATCAAATCCTGTATATTTTTGTTCTTGATTCCCCACCATCACCCAATATTCTGGATTCATCCATCACTTTACCCTATTCTCTTCATTGTCCAAAACTATAATGTCTTCCTACTGATGTCGTTGGATCCCCCTTTGACCAAGTTTACTCTCAACACCCTTACATACCTACCTCCCTAAATCCTGATGCTATTATTTCACCCAATGACTCGTTGGATCCTAGTTATCCATCATTGGATTTACTCATTAACATTGAAAAAGGTAAACACTCATGTCATTAAAATCTCAATTCATGATTATTCATCACTACCTCTCATGTTATTGTGACACTTATTGCTCACTCAACTCTACGCATTGTTGTTGAAGAAAAATATCATCCTAGCTGGTTAAAGGCCATGTAGGATGAACTTTAGGCCTTGGAAACCAACCATACTTGGGATATTTTCCATCTCCCTATGAATAAACAAGTTGCTGGTTGCAAGTGGATCTCTACCGCACGTGTCAATACCGATGGTTCACTAAATCATCTCAAATCATGACTTGTTTACAAGGGTTATGTGTAGATGTATAACATTGATTACTTTTACACCTTCTATCCCATGACCAAATATGGCATCGATCCAATTATTTATCTCTCTTCCTACCTATTTTCACTGGCCTCTCCATCAAATGGATATTAAGAATGATTTTCTTTATGGTTTTCTTGATGAAGAATTTTATATGGGGTGAAAAATGTAATATTTTAACTAACACATAAAATAGAAAAGCAAAAAACAAAATAAAAGAGGCGCAAAAAATAGATTAAACAAAAATAATAATAAAACACATAAAATAAAATATAAAAAAAGTTAGGGTCAGTGTAGAGGGGTCGTTGCATCAGGGGGAGTCGGCATAGAGGGGTCAGTATATTGAGGGGTTGGAGACTATTTCAAGGGTTCGGCACAAGGGGGGGGTCTTCATCATCATCAAGGAGTCATTATGGTGGGGAGGGGGTCATTGGTGGCATAGAGGGGTCGGTGTGTCAGAGTAGGCTAGAACTCATTTTTTTCACGTAAATATGAGTTGCATCCACGACCGACAAGATAGTGCATTATCCATGATGATGCAATTGCAGTGCGACTGACAGGATCACATACTAGGACGTGACTCAATATCCAGGGCTGGAATTGCATTGTTCTGCACCACACTAGTGTGATCACAACCGCTCCGGAACTATTTGACAACTTTGGTAGGTCCTTAAGCAATCACCTCATTCCTAGTTCGTTTTCTTTTGGACCGTTGTACTTATCTTTGGAATGTGTCAATGCATAAAAGATTATTTTGTTTTCTATCATAATTATATAGTAGGAAACATTATTTTTATTTTCTATGTGGATGATATTTTCATTACTGACAGTGATAACGGTGGCATTGATCAACTCAAATCCTTCCTTCATCAAAATTTTCATTCAAAGGATTTGGGTCTGCTATGATATTTCTTGGGGATTGAGGTATCCAGATGTACCAAAGAAACATTTCTATATTAGAGAAAGTATGTTCTTGATCTTATATAAGATACTGGAATGACATAATCCAACTTAGTTGGCTCACCCCTAAAACCTAGATAAAAGTCACTTCATACTGACAGTGCAATGTTTTCTTCACCTGATAGATACCAAAGAATTGTTGGGAAACTTAACTACTTGATGATTACTTGACCCAATATTTCTTGTGTGGTTAGAAAATTGAGTTAGTTTATGGAATCACCTAAAAAATACAGTGGGAGGATGTTCTTGACATTGTTAGATATGTGAAAAAAAAATCAGATTTAGGTCTTCTATATTTTGATCATGGAAATACAGATATTGAGGCATTTTGTGATGAAAATTATGTTGGATGTATCTCTTATAGTAGATATATGTCTGTTTTTATAATATTTATTGGAGAAAAATTGATCTCATGGCAAAGTAAGAAGCAGATAGGTATCTCTCAATTAAGTGAAAAGTCATAGTACCATTTCATGGAATATGTGACTATAGAGATTATTTGGGCACAACAAATTCTATAGGAGATTGACTATACTATCAAGAAACCAACAAATATTTAGTGTGACAATCAAGATACTTTCAACAATTCCACAAATCCAATATTCCATGAGTGGAAAAAACACATTGAAGTTGATTTTTAATTTGTTTGGGAAAACTTTGAGAAGAAGAAGATCACCTTCGACCATGTTCACACCTTTGATAAACTTGCAGATGTTATCACAAAAGAGGTGTGTGGTCTGTGTGACCAATTTCTTCATAACAAACTAGACCTGATAAATATATATGTTCCAACTTGAGGGGGAGTGTTAAGAGTATTTGATGTTTTTTATATTTTTTTAATATTTGTTACCCACATCAGTTTCACACCTTTATTGTACTCCTTTTATTATCTATAAATAAATTATCCTACCTCAAGGTTTCCATTTCAACACTTCACTTTGTTTTCTCTTCATTTTATTTCCTTGGTCACTTATCATAAAATTTTATAAGCATCTGTAAGTTTGTATGTTTCGTGTGATCGTTTATCTTACAACTTCCATTTTTTCCTTGTATTTTTTCTCTTCATTTTATTTCATTTATTTTCACTTTATTTGATTTCACTCACCATATTTCCCAAAAATTTGGCCTTTTATTCCAACACTAACTCCAATAAAACCATATGTAGGCATATTTCACATGCATACTATTGAGAAAGTGTTATTTTTCAACAACACTCTATTTTATTAAGGGGAGATCGTTGAAGAAAATACTCTCTCTCTTTATAATGATTTTTGATATTCACAAATACCCTTATTTGTTATTCTAATGATTTTACTTTGATTATATTTCATGAAATTAATATTCTTTATTTCTATATTTTGGAATAATATTAAAGCGTTTAATCTTCATGGAATATTTTACAAAGTGTTCAGAAATCATTTTAGCGTGTTCTGGAAACACTATTCATGCTCTACGTGTTCGGAAATCACTTTCGCGTGATCTGCAAACACTGTTCATACCCTACATTTAGAATCATAGTGTAAGGATGAAATCCATCATTTACTTTACAACATATCATAAAAGTATGGTTAAGCAACCATACGTTATAGAAAAAAGTATGGAAGAAGAACCCTACGTTTGGAAGGAACCTTATGTTCGGGATATCAGAAAAGTATAGAAGAAGAAACCTACATTGGTATGGAACGTTATGTTTGTTTCTTAAAAGTATGGTTCATCAACCTTAATTTTGAAATCAACCTTACATTTTATCAAAAAGTATGGATCATATAAATTACCTTTGGAAGCTGACAAAAGTATGGATCATCGACCTTACTTTTATAATGAACCTTACGGATCATGTATCTTATGTTTTGCTAAAAAGGAAAGTATGGATATTATACCAAAAATTTGAGAGTTGAAGAGAAAAGTATAGTTTATCAACCTTACATTGTGAACCTTATGTTAGAAACATTATATTGTGAACCTTACATTCAAAGAATTAATGCTATGCAGTTCAACCCTACGTTTGGCATCAGAGATTTAAATTACAACTTTATTGAGCAATGGTCTTTATGCAGATTATTAGGCTGATTTCAAGCCAAATTCAAAGCTTGATTTTAAAGAACGTCTTTGATTAATTCAAATCCATTTATTTGTGATTAAATGGATCAATTTAAGAGGATATTTTCATGCCGAATATTCAGGGGATTTACGACTGCTCTGTTATTAAAAAAATTTAATATCGCAATTCTAAAGGTGACTTTTGTGGATCTAAATTTTTAAGGAAAATGCTCATTGTTATTCTATATATATCTATTATATTTTGTATTAAAAAAAAGAGATTACAAATCATCTAGAAAATATATAGAAAACTCTTTAGTTCTTCACGACTATAGTTTTACAGAGTCATTCGAGATTTACAGATTTACTACTACCAAGATCTATCAAACTCCATTTTTCTTAAGAAGAAGAAACATGTTGAAGATTTGCCTTTTCTACATCGAAGATATTTCGTAAATCCATTATTGTTGGAGTTGCTGAATTTATTTCTATATCTATTGCAACTAGATCGACTCAGAACTACCCTTATTTGAAGAACATTTTTTCTAAAGACGATGATCTATCTACTGTCATTTGTGTGTTTTTGCAATTGTGAAGATTAACTGGAAAGTATTTTAAGACAAATACTCTTTTTATTTTGATTAAATAGATTCTCGTACTAAGCTATGTATTTGGTTTTGTGTATGAACCAAAAGGCTCTATTTTTAGCCTTAACTTGTAAAGGTGTCAACTGCCAACACTCAGTTGTGGACGGTCTTTTGATAAGAGGACCAAATAGTGAAAATCACCAAGCTTGTGGAGTAGAGAATTGGTGGAGTGGACTAGGGGCCTTCTGTTCCCTGAACCACTATACATCCTTGCGTCCTTTAACTATTTATTTTCTGCTGCATAAAAAATATGATAAAGATAAAAGGATAAACTCGGTTGTCATCATGATTTGTGAAGAATTTGTAAAAGTCACAATCACCCCCCCCCCCCTCTTGTGTGTATTTAGTATAACCTGATCCAACAATTGTTATCAGAGGAGTTTTATTTTGTCAAACCTATAATAAGATGAAAGTTTTTGGATTATATAGAGCACAATGGCGGATACATGAGAAGGTATGTCAATGGTTTGAGCTCCCTACTTCAATGGTGAAAATTATGGATGCTGGAAATCAAGGATGATCATTTACTTAAAGAACCTTGGATACAAAGTCTACTCAAAAATTTTAACTCCCTATGTGATTCCAGAGAAACCTGAAACATGGAGTATTGATACAGAAGTAGAGTAAAACATAAAATCTAAAGCTATGAATGCTATCATCTATGGTCTTGGACCAGATGAATTCAACAGAGTATCTCAGTGCCCGACTGCTTATGAAATACGACAGACAATTGTAGTTGCTTATGAAAGAACTAACAATGTCAGACAGATGAGGTATGCCACAAATAAATTGAAATTCAACACATTCATAATGTTTGAAGGAGAAAGAATCACCCAGATGAATGGAAGGATTATATAAATTGTTAATAACATCACTACCTTGGGAGATCCTATCAAACAAGAAGATCAAGCCCTGAAAGTACTGAGAGTACTACCACATAGATGGAATAGGATATCATCAGCTATTAGAAAATCATCACCAGTCAAAGATCTTACAATGAGAGAGTTAATTGGAACTCTTATGATGTATGAAGTTGAGATGTAAGATGAATCAAATGAGCATAAAGTCTTGATCAAGAGAGAAAATACTACTTTGAAAGTAACATCCCAAAAGAAGTGCGGAAAGACAAAGAAAGAAATCAGAATGAAATTAGAGAATTATGATTCATCTAATTCAGATGTAGAACTAGATCATCTTGCTAGAATGTTCAGTAAATTATATATAAAGAAGAAGGGATTAATAAAATCCTTCAAAAAGGATGAAAAAGAACTAAGAGAAGTCAGATGCTATGAATGCAAGAAGATGGGTCACATTAGACCTGACTGTCCTCAATTAAAAGAGGAAAAGAAAAAGAAATTATTCAAAAACAATGATTATGAGTAGAAAAAAAAAGAGAAATGAAAGCTACTTGTATTGTTTCTAAAGAATCAAGCAGCTCATCAAAGTCTGACTCAAAAAAAGAATAATCAAATCTAAAAGAAAATATGTGCTTTATGGTAGAGGATGATGAGGAAGCAGGTCACAGAAGCCAAACTGAAATATGGTATATGGATAGTGGCTGCTCCAGGAATATGAGTGGGAATTCATCAAATTTTAAAACATTAACTCAAAAGGATGGAGGATTAGTCACATTTGGTGACAATACCAAAGGTAAAATTATTGGTATTGGAACTGTTGGAGATCCAGAAGCTATCTCAATTAATAAAGTAATCTATGTACAAGGATTGAAACACAACCTATCTCTAAAATATGTGATGATGGTTATTTTGTTGATTTTTCTAACAACTATTGTTCTATTTTTAAAGATAAATTGATTAAATTTAGAGCACCTAGAACTGATAATGTTTACACTCTGGACTTAAATTCCTTGTGTATGCAAAAAGTAAACTGCTTAACTGCTAAGATAAATGAATCGTGGATCTGGAATAGAAGATTTGGACATTTCAATGTATATGCTTTACATAAGTTATCTAAGAAATAGTTAGTTTCTGATTTTCCTAGTCTCAAATTTGAAAGTGATAGATTCTATGATGCATGTCAACTTGGAAATCAGTACAAATCATCCTTCAAATTTTTTAACAAAATTGTTACATCTAAACCTCTAGAACTTATCCATATGGATTTTTTTGGACTTTCAAGAATAGAAAGTTTGGCTAGTAAATTATATGTATATGTTTTAGTTGATGACTATTCTAGATTTACTTTGATTTATTTTTTAAAATATAAAAATGAAGATTTTGCTATATTTGAATGTTTTTGAAAAGCTGTCCAAAATGAAAAAGGTTTTAAAATAATTTCATTAAGAAGTGATCATGGTAGAGAATTTTAGAATCTGAAATTTAATTTCTTTTTCTCAAATATGGGTATTAAACAAACCTTCTCTCCACCAATAACACCTCAACAAAATAGAATTGTTGAAAGAAGAAATAGGACTATTCAAGAAATGGCTAGGACTATGCTAAATGAATACAGTCTTCCTACCTATTTCTGGGCAGAAGCTGTAATTATATCCTGCTATATAATGAATATAGTTTTAATTAGACCAATTTTTAAAAAGACACTCTATTAACTCTGGAATAACAGAAAACCTAAAGTAAATTACTTTAAAGTTTTTTGATACAAGTTTTACACCTTAAACACCAAGGACAATCTTGGTAAGTTTGATCCAAAATCTAAGGAAGTCATTTTCTTAGGATATTCTGCTACTTCCAAAGCTTATAGTGTTTTTAATAAAAAGTCAAGGATTTTTGAAGAATCAGTTCATGTGAAATTTGATTAATATGATCCCTTTGAGAAAAGGAAAGATCAAATTGATGGATCTAACTCTAATGATAACATGAGACTTGAGAACTTAAAAGATGATTTTGAAAAAGATTTAGATGAAATTCAGTCCAGTTCAGAAGAACATGACATTGAAGAACCTAAAATTGTACTACCACTACAAAAAAATGGTCACATTAGAGGGGGTTATTTTTTAATTTAGAAGGGGTTATAACCCCTTCTAAAGACATTAGCGGTGGTTGTGAGAAACCGCCGCTAATGTGGCCGCCTACTTACATTAGTGGTGGTTTTGTGGAACCGCTGGTAAAATCATGGTGACTTTAGTGGAGGTTACATTAGAAGGGGTTTAAACCTCCTCTAATGTCAAGGTGAATTCCCCATCACCCAGAACCGCCACTAGTCGAATTGTTTTTGGGCTGGTTTAAACCGCCCCTAATACGGGTTACTTTAGAGGCGGTTTTTTACAACCGCCCCTAAATATTTTCATATTTTTTTAAAAGATGCCCCATGATATTTTATTCCTTCCACCATACCTCTCCCCACTCCCAAACCCAACGCCTCTGTGCCCCCCTCCAGTTCCTGCCCCCACCTCCCCTCCAGTTCCCACCCCCACTCCCGAACCCAACACCTCCTGTGCCTGCCCAGCGACTGCCCCAACTCCTCCTGTTCCTGCCCAGCGACCGCCCCCACCTCCCCTCCAGTTCCACGGACAACTCCTCCAGTTCCATCCAGTTCTGCATCCAGCGCCTCCAATTCCCTCTCACAGAGAGCATTGGATATATATACAAAAAAGGAGCGATGGGAATCGAACCTATGACCACCAGCAGCCAACACCACCGGAAATCAACCAGTATACCACTAAGGTAAATGTGTTTTTCTATTTAAATTACACATGGTTATATTTATATATATTTGACTGTTTATTATAATAAATATTATTATCATAATATGTTTAACACATTTAAAAAATAAAATATATATTATTTAATATATTTATATGTATATGCAATTTTATATATTCTAAATTATATATTTATATATCACCTAAATATAGTACACAAGTATTTGTGTGTGTCTGTATGTGATAACAATAATAATATTAATTATTTTTATTTTTATTACATCTATTTTTTAATCTATAAAAATTTTATGTTGGTTTTATAAATACGCATTTATTTTATGATTTATATCAAACATATATTATATTAAATACATTTGCATTATATATTTATGTAAATTATTTATATACTTAAATATATATTTATATTATATATATATATATATTTATTTATTTAAATAGATATATATATATATAAGTATTTATCTAATATATTTATATAAGGTCATTATAAATATATTTATATAATTTCTTTCAATACATATATTTATTATTATATAAATTAATATATATATTTATTTGTATAAACTTTATAATATTATATAAAATTAATATATTATTATTATATGAAATAAAATTTATACAAATATTAATATTATATGTAATTAATATTATATTAAATATAATTGTTATTATATTATATATAATCAATATGTATATTATATATAATCAATATTTTATGAAATAAAATTTTATATTATATATAATTAATATATATATTATATATAATAAATATTATATGAAATGCAATTTATACAAAAATATACTTAATACTATATGAAATACAATTTTATATTATATGCAATTAATATTATACGAAATACAATTTATAAAAATATTTATATAATGTATTTCAATACATAGATTTATTATTATGTACATTAATATATATTAGTATTTCAATAAATATAATTCATTAATATTGTGTACATTAATATAAATTTATTTTTATAAATTCTATTTCATATAATATTAATTATATATAATATAAAGGCATAAACATATTATATAAAATTATATTTGTTATTATTATAATATAATTTATAAAAACTACAAGCTTGAGTTTTTATATGATATATTTTTTAAATAAATTATATTTATGTATATATTTATATAATATATTTATATAATATAATTATGCTTTTAGATTATAAATAATTAATATTATATAAAATATAATTTATGAAAATAAATATATATTAATTTACATAATATTATACTATTATATTTATGTATACAGATATGTATAATTAAATAAAATTATATAAATATTTTATATAATAGGTTCATATAATGTATTTAAATACATTTATATAATTCATTTTAATTATATATATATATATATATTATGGATGTTTTTTTTTAAAGTGAGGTTTTGAAACCCCTTTAATCTCTTAAATTAGAGGGGTTTTTGAACCCCTGCTAAATTAAATACATTAGAAGTGGTTTTTGAACCCCTTCTAAATTAAGGACATTAGTGGGGGTTTTGAACCCCCTCTAATTTAAAGACATTAGAGGGGGTTTTTAACCCCAAATAATTTAAGACATTAGAGATGTTTTTGAACCCCCTATAATTTTATACATTATAAGGGGTTTTGAACCCCCTCTAAAATCCAACTAGATATTAAAAAAATAATGTTAGAAAATTTAGAGGGGATTCAAAACCCCCCTTTAAGAAATTAGGGGGCTCTATAACCTCTTAAAAATTCGATGATTAGCATAGGTTGTATATAATCCCTCAAATTTTCATAGAAAACGAATTTAGAGGGGGTTCATAACCCCCTATAAATTTGACGATTAGAGGGGGTTGTGCAGAACCCCCTCTAATTATATAGAAAATGAAATTAGAGGGGGTTGTGCATAACCCCCTTTAAATAACCCCCTCTAATGTACTATTTTTTTGTAGTGTACCTAGATAGTCTAGAACCATAAAGAATCACCCTTTAGAAATTGTTATAGGAGACCTAAACATTGGAATAAAAACTAAACTAAATGTAGGATATCTTGTTGAATTATCTTCCTTTCTATCCCAATTAGAACCTAAGACATTAGAAGAATCCTTAGTTGATGAAAGTTGGATGATAGCAATGAAAGAAGAAATAAACCAATTCAGGAGAAATGAAGTTTGGAATTTATTTTAACGACCTCATAACTATATAGTTATAGGAACTAAATGGGTCATTAGAAATAAATAAGATGATCAAGGAATAATAACTAGAAATAAAGGAATACTAATAGATAAAGGATATAGTCAAGAAAAAGGTATAGATTATGATGATACCTTTGCACCCGTAGCTAGATTATAAGCTATTAGAATCCTTTTAGCCTATGCATCTCATATGAACTTTAAATTATTTCAGATGGATGTTAAGTCTAACTTTTTAAATGGTTACTTACTGTAGGAAGTTTATGTTGAGCAACCTCCTGGTTTTGAAAATTCACAAAAACCATATTTTGTTTTTAAACTTACTAAAGCTCTTTATGGACTTAAACAAGCACCTAGATATTCATATGAAATATTAAGTTCTTTTATTTTGAAAAATGATTTTACTGTTGAGATGTCATATCCAACATTGTTTAATAAAACTATTAACTCTAATATTTTATTGATTCAAATTTATATTAATGATGTAATTTTTGGTTCAACATACAAAAAACTTTATCATGAGTTTTCAAATTTAATGTAAAAAGAATTTGAAATTAGTATGATGGGAGAATTAAATTTCTTTTTAGGAATTCAAATTTATTAAAATTATTTTGGAAATGTTTTAAATCAAAGAAAATACATTACTGATTTACTAAAGAAATTTGGACTTGAAAACAGTAAGACATATACAACTCCTATGTGTACTAATATAAAACTTGATTTGGATGAAACTGGAAAATTAGTTGACAACAAGTTATATAGAGGTATGATTGGTAGTTTATTATATCTTACTACTAATAGGCCAAATATAATGTATTCAGTATTTTTTTGTGCTAGATTTCAATCTGATCCTAAAGAATATCACTTAAGTGCTGTTAAAAGAATTTTTAGATATTTAAAAGGGACTGTTTTTCAATCTCTTCTCTATCCAAAAACTTCTGATTTTAATTTAATTTAATATTAATATGATGACTTTGGAAGTTGAATATTAGATAGAAAAAACACCTCGGGGACTTGTCACTTTTTAGGAAAATATTTAGTGTCATGGTCTAGTAAGAAACAACACTCAGTTGCCCTGTCAACAGCCGAGGCAGAATATGTATCTACAGGTAGTTGTTGTGCACAAATTTTGTAGATGAAAAACACTCTTATGGACTTTGGACTAAATTTTAATAACACACGTATTTTATGTGATAATACAAGTGCTATAAATATTTCAAAAAATACTATTAATCATTCTAGAACTAAGCATATTGATATCATACATCATTTTCTAAGAGATCATGTTCTTAAAAAGGATATATTCTTAAAATTTGTAAGTACTGAAATTCAATTAGCTGATATTTTTACTAAACTAATTTCCATTACGAGGTTTGATTTTATTAGGGGGGCTAGGTTTATTTAATTTTAAATGAAATTTTAATTTTAATTTTTACATGTTTATCTTCACTGTTTTAAATAATTAAATTATTATTTTTTAGAATAATCTATAATTTCATTTTTATTTTTATTTTCTGCATAAATTTTATTTTATTTAAATAATGTAATGATTATTATGTAAGTAAATGACACGAGAATCAAGGATGTTAGAAACCATTTCAAATTCCAAACCCATTCATTTTCTCAAAACCTTTCAAAACACCAAAAAACCATCAATACCTTTGTCTACCTTTGGATAAACTTTCAAAACCCTAAACCTTAGAGCCTTTAGAACTTTAAAATAGAAATGGCCAAGACACAGAGAATCAAGGAAAGGGAATCTAGTAATTCTAAGTGTCAGAACACGGTAGGAAGAAAGATTCTATGGGTAAAAGTAATCGATCTGGAATAGTTGTATCAAATGGATCTCATTATGTGGAAAGCCTTCACTTTTCAGAATCTTGAGCAGACTTTAATTGGTGAAAATATAGAGTTTCTATATGAGGTATAGCTTCATCACTTTTTTAAATCCATTCAGTTTAGTCTTGGAGATATAGAGGACACCATAGTTGTGAAAATTGAAGATCAGGATTTTTCAATTTCATCTGTAGAAATAGCTATAATATTAAACTTCCCTCATGAGGGAGTTTATCATTTTGACTTAAAGAATATTCTATATAATGAACATAAGTTAGAGTACATTATGTCATTTTTATTTGGATCTACAAGTATAATAAAAATGTTCATGAAGGATCTGGAACCTGATCAGAAGATTCTTTCTAATTTTTTACAAACAGGGATTACACCTAGGATGTCATAGATAGAGAATATTTTGTTTCCTGACATGTACATAATGATTTTACTTATGAGTGAAATAAAATTGAATTTTCTGAGATATATGGTAATATATCTCTGTTGGAACCATGGTCTTCTATGCATGATTTGGAGTATGGTTTGTGTTTTTTGTCAATCCTTAGTGGAAGTTCAGAATGTGTACCATAAAATAGATCATACAGTTCAAGAAGACAACAGTATTGAAGGTGGCGTCGTTTCCTAGTGTTTGCCAAATTTTTGGGCTTGAAAATCAACAAATGGAGAAAATTGTTTTTGGAAAAGAGACTTGTGTGCCATGTACTTGAAGGAGAATAAATTTGTGCACCATATATTTTTCAAGATTAGAACATGGAAAAATGGAAAAGGGATAAGGGCCGCGCAAGTTTTGGGCTGGTCAAGCAAGTGACCTGCACGCCGTGAAGAGACTTGCGCGCAGATGCCTAGGAGGTTTGGAAACTTGCGCACCTATTTTTTTTCAAGATCATAACTTCAAAATATGGAAAAGGAAAGAAGGTAGCACAAGTATTGGTGTGGTCGCGCAAGTGAGTAGCGCGACAGAGGCTGGGGAGGATGAGCTACGCGCCATAACCTGCACGCCGAGGGAAGACTTGCGCGCCACCGCGTAGGGGGTCCAGTTTTTCTATAAATAGAGGACCACCCCTTCTTATTTGTAATGAAATTCAAGACTTAGAGATTTTTTGAGCTCTCGTCGTGCAAGTGGTTGAGTCGCTCAAGTGGTAGTTGGGTCATGCAAGTAGAGGTTGCACGCCGATTGTTGGCTACGTGACTAAGGTAGTTTGGGAGTTAATGGTGCAAAGCCGCGCAAGTTTGGAGTTGAAGTAGGCAGTGTCAAGCAAGTGTGTTGGTGTCACCTGCGCGCTAATTTTGTACCGTGCAAGTGACTTACACGCCATTCTTGAAACTTGCGCACCAGTCTTGGAGAAGCGCGCTAGGTAAGGTTGTTGTATGCTGGTCCTTTTGAAGTTGCTCAAAAACTGGAAGATTGCCCGATACCTTCGGTGCAAAGGGGGATTAGTATACGAGTTAAACTTGGACTTCAATAGAGAATCTACATTCAAAAGAGGATGCATTCTTTTGCAATGATGAATATACCTTCACGTCTATAAACTGAGTGGGACTTCACCAAAGGCAGTGAGTCAGGGGGAGTCAACGGGAGTGACCCGAGGGAAGCAGTGAGTTATCCCTGAACCTTTGTAAAGGCAGTGAGCCTGGGACAGAGTGACTATTCACAAACCTTTGTAATCCACAACTAGTGAAGATTAGTAGAATTTGGTATAACCGACAACTTGTCGGCGTATTCTCCTTGGACGTAGCCCTTAGTGGTGAACCAAGTAAAAAATTCTCTGTCATCTCTTTGCATGTGAATGTTTCATTGCTGATTATATTCTTCATACAGGTTTAACTAGTTTGTAACACCCCAAGAATTCATAATGTGTTATTTCTTCAAAATAATTCAATAACTTGCACTACACACAACACCGAGTTCAATTGCACCATGACTTACCAAAAAGCCATTCAAAAGAGGTTATGAATAGTATTAACTAAATTTTAAACTTTATATAATCCTTATAATTTTTCCATATTATGAGTATCTTAGACATAATGCAAGAACAAATTCATTTTCAGTATTTCACTTTTATCAACTTTTAATAGTGAACCCTTTTTAAATACAATATTTTAAACTTTTTGACAAAATGGGGACATCAAAAATTTAAAATGAAACATCTCAAGCTTCCACGGTACGTTTTCTTTGAATAATACAGTAGCGTGTGTTGTACGCAACCTTGAGTTTTAACACACACCACAACCAATCAAACTAGCCGTTATGAATAGTAATACCTAATTTTTGAAATTATATATATTTTATATTTCAAAATGGACTTCATTTTTGGATTCGAAATATCTAATTTAGCCTAAGGTGAAATTTTGGTACTTTTCGAATAACTTTCATATTTTGATGAATAGTGAAAATTACTAAATTTTAATTAAAAACAACTTTTTTAATCAAAATAATTAATAGTGATAAATTATGAATTTGAGTGGTTTTAAAGTATATTTAGAATATATTTTTACCATTTAATATAATGTTGGTCATTGGACATAATTTTACAATTAAACCAAACATAAACAAGTGTCAATCTTTTGATAGTTATTATCTCTTAAAAACACGCTTTTTGTTTTGACAGCGGGAATTAATTTTAAATTAATTTCTGCCACTTCTGTGTTTTGAATTTAGAAAAATGGATTCCATATTTGTAATTAGGAAGTTCAAATTGTGTAAATAGGTAACTTTTATTTTTAGACATTTTGAATAATTACTGCGGTAAATATTTTATTTACCATGGTTAAGGGTAAATCCGGTAAATAAGGGTTAAAAAATAATATTATAATAATACTAAATTACCCTAAAACGTGTCCTAGACTTATTGGTTGATACATATTCGACCATAGGCATCTTTGGGTCTATTTTGGGACCCCATGGTGCCACTTGTAGGTGAAAGGGACACTTTATTTTAATTAAGTTAAAATGAATACAAAAATGACACAAGCATATATCTTTTAGAAAAACAATTTTTACATAGCGTTATATATGTTAGATTTTAGATTATAAATATTAATTAGAAAGATAAAAAGATTTCCTACATAATTTTATTTTATTTATAATTTTTAGACATTAAATAATTTAATTTATATGTGATACAATGATGATGAATTAATTACTATAACAGTGAAAAATTAAAATAATTGATATTATAAATACCCAAATAAATATAATATTAAACTTTTAATAAATTAAAATAATTTTATAGGATAATATGATATATTAGGAGTGATTTAATTTACTTTGTTCGAAGTAATAAATCTGTTATGAGTTTCAAAAAAATCAACTATTGAATAGTGTCAAAATTGACATAAAAGAGTTCTTAAAACAAATATTATATTATTAATTGATATTAAATTCCTAAAAATCTAAGGTTCGGCCAAGAGACTTATATCATGATAGGTTCATCATTAATGGACCACTTGGGGGTATATTGGATGTATATAGTAAGTTTATTAACCATATTATATAAAAATACAAAGAGACATTGTAAAAGTGAAACTAATGAACTTAGAGGTAATACTTAAAGATAAGGTTAATATAAGCACCCAAACCTGTCTAAATTCTATTGGTTGAGTTGTTTTCGACCCATACCCACCTTAACATTTAAATAATCATCTTTTGAGCCATTATAAACCGAATATAAATTTATTATAAATTAATATTTCTAGATTTTCCAAAGGTTCCCCTCACCCGTCTTATAAAAGGGAACTCCTCCTTATCATTTCTTCACACATTAAAAGCCTTTTGGTTCGGCCAAACTCTGCCCAAATACTCTCCCAACTTCCCTCACTACAACCTAGAGGCCTTAGTTTGATCAGAAAGCCAACCTAAGGAGCCCTTTTGATCAAATCAAAAGGAAGAACCCGAAGAAGAGGTAATGATTTCACCACCCTTTTTCCAAGTTCATTTCTTCTTCCACTTCTTCTTCCTTTGTTGTTACCATTATAAAATAATAACTCCAGTATCATATATATACTGTGATGTTATTATAAATATGGTACAACCATATTCAGTATTCTATCCACCCTTTGAATAACATGTCACCATACGTGCGTACATACGGCTTACCGTCTCCACGTCGTGGTGTAATTGTTATTCAATATAATATTATTTGGATGGGTATAATAGTGATGTGTAACTCATGTAAATAATAAATATAACATGTTAATGATTCAGTATATATGATATACCATCCATTTATATATTATCAAAAGAATGATATTGTCGCTCGTGCGTACGTACGGACTACCGTCTCCACGAACGCGATGAGATTCATTCTCCATCGTATCCATTAAAGTATAATTATCATTTGATGATTTAAAAAATGATATTTAAGGACTTGATATCATTCTAGATATGAATAATATACAACCTATCCTTTACAAACATTTCTTACGTAACAAAACATATAAAAGAAAACAAGTAAGTTAACACCCGAAACAACGATAATACTAAGATATTATTATCAAATCAATATTAAAAGATCATATATGATATCATAATTATGTATATGATTCTTGTATAATTTAATAAACATTATTTCACCATTATACAGGAGGTTAACCTACCCCAACCAAGGAAAAGTACAAGGTAAGGGGTTTTCATCTCACTCCTTATTCCTGTGAGATTCATGCCATATTGCCACCATCACCTTTTGTGTGGTGTATGTACTGCCCATAATTATATTCTTTGTGTAATACACTCTAATTTATGTGTATTTACATATTCATTGTATGATACCTCCTTCATGGGTTGTATGTTTCATAAGTTACCAAATTGGTAAGGGTTATTTCACAATCTCTTCATTATCCGAGGTTGTTTATACGTAATAATCTACTGGGATCTCTTTATCATCCGCATCCATGTTTCTTCAAAATGTATTTGAAAACATTTTTATTATTTACAATAATATGGTTTAAAGTCATTTATACCCTTGTTTTACTTTTTATAAGAGGAATCTTTCCGTCGTTTTCAAAACAAGGTCCTTTTTAACCTTTTCGACAGAATTAAGGTAAGAATGTTTTTTTAACTTATACGGCGGGTGCGGTTATTTTCCGCCATTATAAAATCTTCAAAGCTTTCCTTACAAGCTTATAAGAATATTTTCAAGAAAATGTTTTATTTTATATGGCTCTTAAATGATTTCAAAAATAGAAAGAGATATTTCTCTAAAAAGTGTTTTGATTTCATCTATGTCAACATCCTTTGATGGATTTTACGCTTATTTGAAGTTGATTTATTATGATACAAAACTTCTATATTGTATTGAAGGTTTTGTGATATGTTTGACTGTGGATGTGCTATTTTTATACCATTCATAGTTTATGGTGAAATTATTGACATTTCGTATGCTAGTTTTAATACGAATGTTTATGTAATGTTTAAACCTTTTCATATGGGAATGCATTGGACTTAATATGTGATGGGTGGAGCCCGCTATAGCTCCTCGATGCATCGGTAGGTCTCATGAGACAAACTATTGTCTTGGCACAAGGCCTTGGCAAAATCTTATTTGTAGTCTTGGCACGAGGCCTTGGCTATGTGGTTATGATAGTATGGAATTATGCATTCCAATATTATGAAAGTGGTTATTGATATTGCATGTGATTATTCGATTAGTAGAGTATCCATGTGAATAAGTAAATGGCATTATTTCATTTTACTTTTTCCATACTATGTTGAAGTTCAAGTTTAAAAGGCTTTTGTTTTAGTTATACATAGCCTTTAATGTTTATTCTTATTTATGAAAGTTTCCGGTATATTGTTATCCTTACTGGGCATTTGAGCTCACCCCTTTTCTATGTTTTATTTTTCCCAGGATGTGAAGAAGTAAGTTATGAATGACCTGCAGGGATATTATGAGAGGATAATAGTGTGGACTGTGGAGACATTGTGTTTTTGTAGTAGTTTTTCAATTTATGATGTAATGTAAAACTTATGAATATATCTAGTGTTTCCAAGGCTACTAAACCAATCGGTCTTTCGAGATTTGATCTTTATTGTGATCATGCCAATGTTATGTAATAATGCACCGACTCTGGGTAACTAGGGTTGGGGCGTTACAGTTGGTATCAGAGGAAGTTTAGTACAAACCTTGGAAACTAGATTTAGATAAACTCTGATTAGAGCACGTAGACCTAAGATGAACTTTGAGGATTAGTATAGAAGAACTTCCTAGAATTTTGGTATTGTAGAGATTTTGTGAGTTTTTCGAGCAATACATCCCTGTCTGGATACGAGCAGGTAGAGGCGGCTCTGGCACAGATGTACCTAGGGGTAAAACCCGAAAACACCGCTTTGAGCTAGACTCGAACGGGAACTAGTGCACGACAACAGGCCTTGCTTCACTCTTGGTTACGACACTCCCAGGGGGATATGCTTAGGATAATTCTATTTACAAACCATTATGAAGGGTTTATGAGTATATACATCCTCAAAGGAGACATTTTTATGATTATGGATTATATCCATAAATAGTTCAATTTATGTTAAGTGTTTTATAAGTATGGGATTATGTATTTTGATTCATAAACTGATCTAGTGTATGCCATTGTTTAAAAATGGCGCCCTGTAGAAGGAATGAGAACTCCAGAAATGCACATGATCCAAAGAGAAGGAAGGATCATATCTTTCATGGTCTTAAGCTAGAATTTATAAGAGAAATAGTCTCCCATGTATTATCATCATATGAAGAAATAATATCATGTGTTGATAAGATAAGTAAAGAGTTTACTGAGTTCTATGGCTTTGAAGGGAAGCAAGAGAAGAAAAGGATGGAAGAGAGAAAGATGGATAAAGGGAAGAGGGAAAAGAATAATTTTCCCATATGTGGTAACTGTGGAAAGAAACACCCTGGAACTTGCCTGAAAGGAATGGGAGTTTGTTATAAGTGTGGAGGAAAAGGGCACAAAGTATGTGACTGCAAGGGTAAGAAAATGGTTTCAAATGTACAATGCTTCATTTGCAAGGACTTTGGACACTACGCGAACCTATGTCCCAGTCATCAGACTATGCCACAAATGATGTTATTGAATAATAATCAAAGTTATGATACTACCACAGATGAAGAGGAATGATTAGAGTTCTTATGTTGATTATGTCAATTGAGTGTTGTATCAATAATGTACTTGTTATAATAATTATGGAGTACATAAGGATTGTACTGCAGTACTATTTCATTAAGGACTTGAGATTGTGTGGAACAAAGAAAAGTGACTCAATAGCAGGATAAATTTTTGGAAAATATATGGTTGAGAGAATGATAAATCATAATATAGTTCTGATACTGAGATAGTGATTTTGGAATAATATGTGATTGTTTTGGATAAATTATATTGGATATTCTTGACTACCTTGGAACTGATTAATGATTTGTATATTCCATCATTGTTGGGGTTTAAAACATTTTTGGATTAATGAAGTATATCCATCATTCTATATGGAATAAGGGAGCATGAATGTAATCAATAAGGAATATGGTAATACATGATGAAGGTATTCATATGCTATTACGGGGTAAAAAGGATCTATATTATATTTACCTTCCTTATAAATGTTGGACTATGAGTTTGGACATAAGTATTTTGGATAGTTCTAGTTTGGATTATTTTGGATTGCCATAAAAGGACAACCCAGAGGTCGGGCGGCAACCCATCGCGTCCGGAAAGGCTGCGAGACTTGAACCCGCAACCGAAGGGCGACAAGGGTATATCACCTACCACTGGCCCACGAGATGTACTGGATTAAATAATGCAGTTTTTATTAAAAGATCTTGTAGATGAATTATAAATTCGTTTATTCTGGAACCCTATACGAATAGTGTAAATAGAATTTTTTTACATTCTATTATCTTTTAGAGTGAAAGATGAGTTTGTGGTAGAAATTTATTAATGGATAAAACTATAATTATAAAGTAAGTATATCTACTTATGATCTTAGCCAATCTCATAAATAAATTCCTCAACATTAAGAAAAACAACTTAGAACAAAAATGTTTTCCTAGATGGTACCTTAAATCATCACTAATTTATGGCTTTGGGATTGTTGGCCTTTTCATAGCCATGTTCTCTACCACTCTCCATCAGATAATTGATGGTTAGATTTTTCTTCCATATCCATATTTTCCTACATGGAACCCTAGTATGTGTTATTTTCGGTAATCTTCATACTTTCGACTCTTTATTTAAATAGAGGCCTCATTAATTCATTTTTCGATGTGGGATTTCAACTAAGATATTTTGAAACGTCAAAAATGTGTTATCCTAATACCCTATGTTTTGTTGAACCGATGGTATTTCAAATCATCATAGATTGATGAATTTAAGGACCTAAATTTTACACTTGTTTGTGATTTATGAACTCAATCACTACCTATAAATATTTACGTTTTTCCTCCAATTATATGTCTCTAATTTCCACCAATGTTCTCCTAATCGAGATCATAATTTGGTGGTGACCCTTTGATTTCTTTTTTCCTCATATTAAGACTAAATTTTAGTAACCCAATTTCCGATGTAGGTTTTCCCACAAATATATTTTCTACTTTCAACCTTTTATTTTCGAAGAACATTTTCAAATTGCGAGGACGCAATTTATTGAAGGAGGGGATAATGTAACACCCCAAGAATTCATAATGTGTTATTTCTTCAAAATAATTCAATAACTTGCACTACACGCAACACCGAGTTCAATTGAACCATGACTTACCAAAAAGCCATTCAAAAGAGGTTATGAATAGTATTAACTAAATTTTAAACTTTATATAATCCTTATAATTTTTCCATATTATGAGTATCTTAGACATAATGCAAGAACAAATTCATTTTCAGTATTGCACTTTTATCAACTTTTAATAGTGAACCCTTTTTAAATACAATATTTTAAACTTTTTGACAAAATGGGGACATCAAAAATTTAAAATGAAACATCCCAAGCTTCCACGGTACGTTTTCTTTGAATAATACAGTAGCGTGTGTTGTACGCAACCTTGAGTTTTAACACACACCACAACCAATCAAACTAGCCGTTATGAATAGTAATACCTAATTTTTGAAATTATATATATTTTATATTTCAAAATGGACTTCATTTTTGGATTCGGAATATCTAATTTAGCCTAAGGTGAAATTTTGGTACTTTTCGAATAACTTTCATATTTTGATGAATAGTGAAAATTACTAAATTTTAATTAAAAACAACTTTTTTAATCAAAATAATTAATAGTGATAAATTATGAATTTGAGTGGTTTTAAAGTATATTTAGAATATATTTTCACCATTTAATATAATGTTGGTCATTGGACATAATTTTACAATTAAACCGAACATAAACAAGTGTCAATCTTTTGATAGTTATTATCTCTTAAAAACACGCTTTTTGTTTTGACAGCGGGAATTAATTTTAAATTAATTTCTGCCACTTCTATGTTTTGAATTTAGAAAAATGGATTCCATATTTGGAATCATTAAGTTCAAATTGTGTAAATAGGTAACTTTTATTTTTAGACATTTTGAATAATTACTGCGGTAAATATTTTATTTACTATGGTTAAGGGTAAATCCGGTAAATAAGGGTTAAAAAATAATATTATAATAATACTAAATTACCCTAAAACGTGTCCTAGACTTATTGGTTGATACATGTTCGACCATAGGAATCTTTGGGTCGATTTTGGGACCCCATGGTGCCACTTGTAGGTGATATGGACACTTTATTTTAATTAAGTTAAAATGAATACAAAAATTACACAAGCATATATCTTTTAGAAAAATAATTTTTACATAGGGTTATATATGTTCGATTTTAGATTATAAATATTAATTAGAAAGATAAAAAGATTTCCTACATAGTTGTATTTTATTTATAATTTTTAGACATTAAATAATTTAATTTATATGTGATACAATGATGATGAATTAATTACTATAACAGTGAAAAATTAAAATAATTGATATTATAAATACCCAAATAAATATAATATGAAACTTTTAATAAATTAAACTAATTTTCTAGGATAATATGATATATTAGGATTGATTTAATTTTCTTTTTTTGAAGTAATCAATCTTTTATGAGTTTCAAAACAATCAACTATTGAATAGTGTCAAAATTGACATAAAAGAGTTCTTAAAACAAATATTATATTATTAATTAATATTAAATTCCTAAAAATCTAAGGTTCGGCCAAGAGACTTATATCATGATATGTTCATCATTAATGGACCACTTGGGGGTCTCTTGGATGTATATAGTAAGTTTATTAACCATATTATATAAAAATACAAAGAGACATTGTAAAAGTGAAACTAATTAACTTAGAGGTAATACTTAAAGATAAGGTTAATATAAGTACCCAAACCTGTCTAAATTCTATTGGTTGAGTTGTTTTCGACCCATACCCACATTAAAATTTAAATAATCAACTTTGTAGCCATTAGAAACCGAATATGAATTTATTATAAATTAATATTTCTAGATTTTCCAAAGGTGCCCCTCACCCCTCTTATAAAAGGGAACTCCTCCTTCTCATTTCTTCACACCTTCAAAGCCTTTTGGTTCGGCCAAACTCTGCCCAAATACTCTCCCAACTTACCTCAATACAACCTAGAGGCCTTAGTTTGATCATAAAGCCAACCTAAGGAGCCCTTTTGATCAAGTCAAAAGGAAGAACCCGAAGAAGAGGTAATGATTTCACCACCCTTTTTCCAAGTTCATTTCTTCTTCCACTTCTTCTTCCTTTGTTGTTACCATTATAAAATAATAACTCCAGTATAATATATATAATGTGATGTTATTATAAATATGGTACAACCATATTCAGTATTCTATCCACCCTTTGAATAACATGTCACCATACGTGCGTACGTACGGCTTACCGTCTCCACGTCGTGGTGTAATTGTTATTCAATATAATATTATTTGGATGGGTATAATAATGATGTGTAACTCATGTAAATAATAAATATAACATGTTAATGATTCATTATATATTATATACCATCCATTTATATATTATCAAAAGAATGATATTGTCGCTCGTGCGTACGTACGGACTACCGTCTCCACGAACGCGATGAGATTCATTCTCCATCGTATCCATTCAAGTATAATTATCATTTTATGATTTAAAAAATGATGTTTAAGGACTTGATATCATTATGGATATGAATAATATACAACCTATCCTTTACAAACATGTCTTATGTAACAAAACATATAAAAGAAAACAAGTAAGTTAACACCCGAAACAACGATAATACTAAGATATTATTATCAAAACAATATTAAAAGATCATATATGATATCATAATTATGTATATGATTCTTGTATAATTTAATAAAAATTATTTCACCATCATACAGGAGGTTAACCTACCCCAACCAAGGAAAATTACAAGGTAAGGGGTTTTCATCTCACTCCTTATTCCCGTGAGATTCATGCCATATTGCCACCATCACCTTTTGTGTGGTGTATGTACTGCCCATAATTATATTCTTTGTTAATACAATCTAATTTATGTGTATTTACATATTAATTGTATGATACCTCTTTCATGGGTTGTATGTTTCATAAGTTACCAAATTGGTAAGGGTTATTTCATAATCTCTTCATTATCCGAGGTTGTTTATACGTAATAATCTACTTGGATCTCTTTATCATCCATATCCATGTTTCTTCAAAATGTATTTCAAAACATTTTTATTATTTACAAGAATATGATTTAAAGTCATTTATACCATTTTTTGACTTTTTATAAGAGGAATCTTTCCGTCGTTTTCAAAACAAGGTCCTTTTTAACCTTTTCGACAGAATTAAGGTAAGAATGTTTTTTTTAACTTATACGGCGGGTGCGGTTATTTTCCGCCATTATAAAATCTTCAAAGCTTTCCTTACAAGATTATAAGAATATTTTCAAGAAAATGTTTTATTTTATATGGATCTTAAATGATTTCAAAAATAGAAAGAGATATTTCTCTAAAAAGTGTTTTGATTTCATCTATGTCAACATCCTTTGATGGATTTTACGCTTATTTGAAGTTGATTTATTATGATACAAAACTTCTATATTGTATTGAAGGTTTTGTAATATGTTTGACTGTGGATGTGCTATTTTTATACCATTCATAGTTTATGGTGAAATTATTGACATTTCGTATGCTAGTTTTAATACGAATGTTTATGTTATGTTTAAACCTTTTCATATGGGAATGCATTGGACTTAATATGTGATGGGTGGAGCCCGCTATAGCTCCTCGATGCATCGGTAGGTCTCATGAGACAAACTAGTGTCTTGGCACAAGGCCTTGGCAAAATCTTATTTGTAGTCTTGGCACGAGGCCTTGGCTATGTGGTTATGATAGTCTGGCATTATGCATTCCAACATTATGAAAGTGGTTATTGATATTTCATGTGATTATTCGATTAGTAGAGTATCCATGTGAACAAGTAAATGGCATTATTTCATTTTACTTTTTCCATACTATGTTGAAGTTCAAGTTTAAAAGGCTTTTGTTTTAGTTATACATAGCCTTAAATGTTTATTCTTATTTATGAAAGTTTCCGGTATATTGTTATCCTTACTGGGCATTTGAGCTCACCCCTTTTCTATGTTTTATTTTTCCCAGGATGTGAAGAAGTAAGTTATGAATGACCTGCAGGGATATTATGAGGGGATAATAGTGTGGACTGTGGAGACATTATGTTGTTGTAGTAGTTTTTCAATTTATGATGTAATGTAAAACTTATGAATATATCTAGTGTTTCCAAGGCTACTAAACCAATCGGTCTTTCGAGATTTGATCTTTCTTGTGATCATGCCAATGTTATGTAATAATGCACCGACTCTGGGTAACTAGGGTCGGGGCGTTACAAGTTCCTACCAACGTGGAAAGAAGATCCTTGTTTTTAAAAGAAAAATTTGTCACCCTGATTCACCCCTCTCCTCTCAGGGTGTCCTGGGGTCCTACAATCTCAACTACTGCTATCAACCAGAGGTTAGAATGAACTTATATCCCTATGGAAGGTTCATTTCAAAATTACTGTTTAAGTCTGATATGGTAAGATTACTAGATTACAGATTAAGATGCCATCACATTAATATTTTCAATGATGGAAATCTAAGGAATATTGGCTTCTTCTAAAGAATTTTGAAAGGAAAGATCATGCCTGTTGGAGCTGAGGAAGACTAGGACTCAGCTCAGGGGGAGAAACTTTCTAAGTCTAAGGAAGGCATGGATGAATCAAGAGAAAGTGGAACCTCAAGAAGACTGAGATTTGAAGTAGATGATCCATCTGCTAATGAGGAAAGTCAAGAGGGACTTTAGAGGAAAAGACATTGAGTGGATCCAACTAGTGAGGAGCCTGTTCAAGCAACTGCTGATACAACTGAACTTATTCTGAGCTATATATTTATTAGAGAACCTATAGTACAACAAATTGAACAACCAACAGTTTCACAGATTTAGGCTACTCCTCAAGTTGAAAAATAAATTTTTCCTCAAACTATTGAAAATCCTGGAGAAGTTGAAGTGGATGGACCTGAGATTGTTCAAGAGGAATTATCTCAAGACGAACCTATTTTAGAGGATCCGGTTTTGGAGGAACTCATTGAACAAGATGATAAGGAATAGAAACATATTACTAATGTGAATTTAGAAGAGAATACTTCTAAGATTCATATTTAAGTTATTAATGAGTATTTTTCTGTGGATAAGTTATGGAAGGACTTAAAGGAAGAATCAGTTGAGAAGCTAGTACAAAGAGAAGATGAAGAGAAATCAGATGTTTAATCTCTACCTTTAGTGTTGTTAAAACCAGTGGAAGCTCAGACTGAGAATCAAGCACAAGGTGCCACTGATTTTATGAATGCAAAAGTTGAGGAGATGTATATAAAGGTAACTAGAGTTGAATTAGAAAATGTTGTTTTAAGAAGAGCATTGGAAAAGGAAAATCATAGATTTCATAAATTGAAAGCCAGTTCTGTTTTAAAATAAGAAGTTGAAGTTTTTAAGAAGGATATGTTGGCTGAAGTTGCAAATTTGAAATATGAGATGGTAATGAAGTAAAATTTGGAATATTTTAATATTTTAATGTATCAAAAGTTTGCAACTATCAGGACCAGTCAAGCAAGTATCTCAGGTACTTCTCCTAATCTGATAAGGAGATATCAGGATATTACAGCAGTAATGAGCAATATGAATGATAGATTGCAGGACTTACAGTGTAACAGTGCTCCATTATCTATTATTCTAGATAATCAAAATCATATTATTGACTAGATTACTTCAGATGAACCTGGGATCAGAGTTCTGTTGAACAGATTCATAGAGAATCTAAATCAGTTTATAGAGAAAGAAGAGAGGTTACATGAGTTTTTTTAGAGTCAATTTGATTTAGGATATCCATCTGACTCAGGAAGGAAGGGATCTCATAGTCCAGTTAGGTGATGGACTGATGAAAAGGTTGCGACTACAGATTCCAGAGCTCAAGGAAGTCATTCAAAGGCACTAAAACCTGTTTCCCAAACCTTTTTAGCCCAAACTTTATTCTCATTATCATTACTTTACATGTAATTATATTTTCAATAAAATATACTTGCATCTCATTTTCATATGTTTTGATTTGTTTTACTGTACTGTATATGTTAAAATGCCAGTAATCCAGTTTTAAATATTGATAAATAGTTTATCATAGCATTTACTTAAGTTCAGTGCTACATTAAAATGTGTTATATTCCTTTTTCTATCATTATTTTTTATATCACAAAAAGGGGGAGAAATATGGATAAACACAACATATTTTTTTAAGAGAAATATGGATAAAAACAACATATTTTTTTTGAGGAGAAATATAGATAAACACAACATATTTTTTTAGGGATAAATATGGATAAACACAATATATTTTTTAGGGAGAAATATGGATAAACACAACATTTTTTTATATATAAATCTTTTACTCAGAGGGAGAAAAGAAAAATTTTCATTTTAAGGGGATACATTTCTTAAAGTTTTTTTAAGAAGAAATTTTTGGATAAAACACAAAAAAAAATTATTTATAAAGGAGGAGATATATTTTTTACTTTATAAAGGGTGATAAAATGTAAAAATAAATAAATAATTTTGTTATAATAAAATATTGTTTTTATCTTTTCAAAATTCTAAACTATATACAATTAATTTTTTAAGATAATTTCATTGGTTATTTCATGGGTTTTGTGATCATAAAAAAGGGGGAGATTGTTGAGAAAGTGTTTTTTTTCAAATAAACTCTATTTTATTAAGGGGAGATCATTGAAGAAAATACTCTATCTCTTTATGATGATTTTGATGTTCACAAATACCCTTATTCGTTATTCTAATGATTTTACTTTGAGTATATTTCAGGAAATTAATATTCTTTATTTCTCTATTTTAGAATAATATTAAAGCATTTAATCTATGTGGAATATTTGACAAAGTGTTCGGAAATCATTTTAGTGTGTTCTAGAAACACTGTTCATTCTCTATGTGTTCAGAAATCACTTTCGCATATTCTGGAAACACTGTTCATACCCTATGTTGAGGAGCGTAGCGTAAGGATGGAATCCGTCATTTACTTTACTGCATATCAGAAAATTATGGTTAAGCAACCATATGTTATAGACAATAGTATATAAGAAGAACCCTACATTTGGAAGGAACCTTACGTTTGGGATATCAGAAAAGTATAGAAGAAGAACCCTATGTTAGTATGGAACGTTATGTTTGTTTCTTAAAAGTATGGTTCATCAACCATACTTTTGAAAACAACCTTACATTTTATCAAAAAGTATGGATCATATAACTTACATTTGGAAGCTGATAAAAGTGTGGATCATCAACCTTACTTTTATAATGAACCTTACAGATCATGTATCTTATGTTTTGATAAAAAGTAAAGTATGGATATTGTACCACATGTTTGAGAGTTGAAGAGAAAATTATGGTTTATCAACCTTACATTGTGAACCTTACATTATCAGCATTATGTTCAGAGAGACAATTATATGCAGTTCAACCCTACATTTGGCATCAGAGATTTAAATTATGACTTTATTAAGCAATGGTCTTTATGCAGATTATTAGGCTGATTTTAATCCAAATTCAAAGCCTGATTTTAAAGCACGTATTTGACTGATTCAAATACATTTATTTGTGATTCAAAGGATCGATTTAAGAGGATCTTTTCATGCTGAATATTTAGGGGAGTTATGACTACTCTGTTATTCAAATATTTGAATATCTCAATTGTCACGACCCGCCCTCGGGGTCCGTGTCGTGACTACCCCAAGCCCGCCTCCCATAGGCCAGGGGCTGGCGACTAGCACCAAGGCGTAAATCCCGGTAAAAAGGGAAGGCATTGCCTTTGTAAAGTAAACAAACACCACAGAGTAAGCAAGCGGAAAGTAAACACTAAGTAAAAACAGAGTACAACTGAAAGTGCGGAAAAGTAAATGGGCCAGTATACAAACCCAAACTGAAAGTAAAGTACAACTCGAAAGGGAAAACAGCAACTGTAAGTAAAAGCCGCTACACCGAGCTGTCCACTGGAGATCCCACCTGAAGGGTGGGTACAGATAGCTCCACTGCTCCACGGGTCCTGTCGTCTGCTCCGAACACGTCCCGCCCAGTGGTCCACCTCCAGGTACCGTCCTGCTCTGCAAGCCTCAGCCAAGATCAATGCTGTCCGTCGTCTGCAACCAACACAACGTAGTGCGGGCATAGCCCGTGCAGGGGTGAGTATAAGCTACTCAGTAGGGACCCCGAGACCCCCGAAAGTCTCACAAAATCCACAAAGGATAATCCACAAAGGAAGATACAAACACAAAGTAACAACTGACACTGCTTTAGGTATATGCCCATACATATACCTAAGTCATCAATTCCAACACTCTCCATCCTCCGAGCCCAAGTACAACTCAGTCCACACAGGAAAGTAAACGTATTCCACACAGGAAAGCAAAACGAAATCCACATAGGATAGCACAACTCAATCCACACAGGAAAGCAACAGGATTCAGCTCACACAGGTATACTTCTTCGAAAGACGATAAAGATGATCTCTGATCCATCTAAGTCGTCGGATCCACGAAGGATCGATAGGTAACTAACCCCCGCAAAAGACCCACACAGGATCGGGCCCACATAGGACCTGTAGGCGCTGGTTCACACAGGACCGCTGAGCGCAAAGACCCACACAGGATCGGACCCACACAGGATCGGGCCCACACAGGACCTGTAGCACTGATCCACGTAGGATCGCTGAGTGCTGTAGTCATCGTCGTCGAATCCACACAGGATCTCTGTACTGTCGTCGTCGCAGTCACAGTAGCAGTAGCAGTAGTAGTCACATTAACAGTCGCAGCCAGCACTAGGGTTCCCGCACACAGCAAGCTCGTACAGGAGGGTCCGCTCCACGAGCCGAGAGGTTGATACATCAACTGTCACAAAGTCCAGATTTGATGTATCCAAAAGTTCCGTATCGTCAACAGGAACTCAACGCAACAGACGGCGCGTCGATCGGACGCCCGGTCTGAGAGTTATTGGCTTTTTCGTCCCAGGGGCCCAGTTGGTTTTTAAGGCAAAACCAACCTGACCGTACTCCACCTGCGTCCAAACCTCAGGCGGAGTATTCCAAAAGATCCGTCTCACTAAGAGGAACACAACCAAGCTGACGGCACGTCAATCGGACGTCCGTAGCTCAAGATATGAGTGTTTCCGCTCCAAAGGCCCGGTTGGTTTCGTGAACGAACCAACCCGGCCAAACTCAAAATATTCCGAAACCCTGAGTGTAATATACCGAAACGACAGTCTCGATCCAAGGATCGCGTTTCCGCAGACGGTTCGTCATTCGGAGGTTCGTGGCTCAAGTTATGGCCAAAATACCGAAACCCGTCTGAAACCTGGGGTCTAGGCCCGGTCCGACCCGGCCCGACCCCCCCTAGTCCGACCCGAATCGGGTCGACCCGAACCGGGTCGACCCGGCCCGTCCGAGCACTGGTCGAGGAAACGGGGGGGCGCAGCCCCCCGTGCTTTGCAAAACAACTCCCCCCCCCCCCCACGTGGGGGGGACCGCTCCGCCTTCATCTGGGGGTTTAATCCCCCGGAATTCCTGGAAACGGCCGGCCGTTTGGCCGGCCGAAAAACGAAACGCGGGACCCTAAAGGGTCCTGCCCTTGGATCGTCGCGGCCGGCTTTGCCGGCCGCCTGTTGACCACCGCGGCTTAGCCGCGGTGGGTTACTCCGGCGGCGCGCCTCCGCCGCGGGTCGCCGGCGCCGCCGCGCCGGAGCGGCGCGCGGCCGCCGTCTTCCGCGGACCACCGGACGCACTCCGGTGGTCCGTTCCACTTGTGGTCTTCGTCGGAGATTTTCTCGGATCGAGATCTTCGGAACGGATACCTCATTTTTTCCATTACGGATTCGATTCCTCATCACTGTCAAATCCACGCACCATAAACAAAATTACGGAGGGTTGTCGGGCCGAGTTCGTTCGGCCCGCACCCTCCGCATTAGATGCTAACAATCGGAAATAACCAACACCCAAATGGCACAATTTTTAATTAATTAAAAATTGAACCTTGTTTCAAACGATTCACACGTAAATTAAATAAAATTCCCTACAATCCTCATCAAACATTTTTTCCAATCCCACAATAGATTTAGAAGGGGAAAACATGGAAAGTGATAATCATATTGAAGTAAACCCCTACCTCGATAGTCGCACGTTGACGTAGTCGTGGGAAGCAGTCGTCGTTTCGTTGACGTCGGTTAGAAGACGAAGAAGTCGAGGAGGAAGCAATCGGAGAAGACGAGTCAAGATGTCATCGTCGGTGTTCTTCGTGGGCGGCGGACGTTCTTCGCATTCTTCCATGAAGGAGATGAAGAAGGTGGGGGATTTCTTCAGCTTCTCTCCAAAGCTCTTCCACACCTCACCCAAAAATCCAAATAAAATAAGGTCCCTCCTTATTTTATTTACTAAGCCAAGCATTTCAAAAACTTAAATTTCAAAAACAAAACACTTAATTAATTATACATGAGTTGTGTAATTAATTAAGTGTTAAGTTATCAAGCTTTAAAGAGGGAGAGAGGGGAGTTAGGGAATTTGAAAAGGTGGGGCTCGGGTGGGCCCCTCCTCACCTTAATCCTCTCTTAGGTGGTTAAACCACCCAACTTCCAACAAAATATTTTAACCACTTTAAAGATAAAAATAAATATTGTATCACAATTTTATTTTACTCTTCATTTCATCCAGAAAATTAAACAACTCCTCATCGGCAAACGCAACTTCGAAAAAGGTCTTCTTAAGCGAAAATCGACGCTGCGAGTTCATCGGTGTCCTCGAATTTCAATTCCGAGCACCGGATCAAAAGTTAGGAATTCCCGCTCGTTCGTTCACTGAACGTACCCGAGCCAAACTTTGGAAATTGATTTCGGGCACTTCGGGCCTCGGAATCAGGTGCCGTCTGAAACCGCGCTCTTGTAAAATTCCAAAGAAAATTAAGAAAAAATTTCCCTTGAATTTTACAGGTCTTTACATTACTCCCACCTCAGGGCTTTACGTCCCCGTAAAGATACATCAAAAACTAGGGAAACAAATGAGGGTACTGAGAACGCATCTGAGCCTCCCGCTCCCATGTGCTCTCCTGGAGGTTCCCGTGCTGCCATCTGATGCGCACAAGAGGAATCGATCGCCCACGCAGGACCCGCTCCTGTTGATCCTCTATCTCCACTGGGACCTCCGTAAAAGTCGCCCCATCGTCAACGTCAAGCTCCCCATGGTCAATGATGTGCGTCGGGTCGTGCACGTATCTCCTCAGCTGAGATACGTGGAAGACGTCGTGCACCCGGTGCAACTGAGGTGGCAGAGCCAGGCGATAAGCCACCTCGCCAACCCTGCTGAGGACCTGGAAGGGTCCGATGAAGCGCGGAGATAACTTGCCGCCTCGTCCAAATCTCTGAATACCACGTCGAGGTGAGACCCGTAAAAATACGTGGTCTCCATCCTCGAACTCCAGTGGCCTCCGCCTCCTGTCAGCATATGACTTCGGCCGGCTCTGAGCTGTCCTCATCCGCTCCTGGATGACCTGGACCTTCTCTGTCGTGGCCTAGACCATCTCCGGTCCCACAAGTGCTGACTCCCCAAGGTCTGTCCAGCACAAAGGATATCTACAAGGTCGGCCGTACAATGCCTCGTACGGTGCCATTCTGATGGTGGAGTGGTAGTTGTTGTTGTACGCAAACTCCACCAAGGGTAGGTGGTCCTCCCAGCTACGACCAAAGTCGAGGACACATGCGCGGAGCATGTCCTCGAGAGTCTGAATGGTCCTCTCCGTCTGACCATCCGTCTGAGGGTGAAAGGCTGTGCTCAGACGTAGCTGCGTCCCGAACGCCTCCTGTAACCCCTTCCAAAGCCGAGAAGTAAAGCGAGCATCTCGATCGGAGACGATAGATGATGGCACACCGTGGAGCCGCACAATCTCCTGAACGTAGAGACGTCCCAAGCTCTCCACTGAGCCCTGCTCTCTAATGGGTAAGAAGTGTGCCGACTTGGTGAGTCGGTCAACAATCACCCAGATGGATTCGTGACCTCTGGAAGTGCGTGGAAGTCCAGTCACGAAGTCCATAGATATGCCGTCCCACTTCCACTCTGGGACCTCCAAGGGCTGTACCAAGCCTGCTGGTACCTGATGCTCTGCCTTCACCTGTTGGCAGGTGAGGCATCGAGAAACGAACTCTGTTACATCCTTCTTCATGCCCGGCCACCAGTGCTGTCGTCTGAGGGCCTGGTACATCTTCGCCACTCCAGGATGTACCGCCCAAGGAGAAGTGTGAAACTCTCTCAGCACTTCCTCTCGCAAAGCGACTGGTATCATGGTACGTCCTCTGAAAAGGATGTCGTGCTCTGCTCCAAGGGAGAAACCATCATATGTATGTCCCGAGGATATCTATGCACGCCGTGTCTCACAGTCAGCGTCCCCATGCTGTGCCTCCCTGACTCGCTGCAGTAGTGGTGGAGTGACTGTGAGAGACTGAAGGAAGGCTACTCCATCTCTATCCACGAAGGATATCTTCAAAGAGGCTAGCTGCTCTGCCGCCTCCTCAAGTAGCTGAATGCCCGTCCTCCTGCTGAGGGCATCGGCTACTACGTTCCCCTTACCAGGAGTATAGACTATCTCAAAGTCATAGTCCTGTAGGAACTCGAGCCATCGCCACTATCTCAGGTTCAGGTCCTTCTGCGAGAAGATATACCTGAGACTCTGATGATCGGAAAAGAATGTAAAGCGCTCGCCCATGAGATAGTGTCGCCATGTCTTCAGAGCGAAGACCACTGCTGCTAACTCCAGGTCATGGGTAGCGTAGTTCTGATCATGCGGCCTCAACTGACATGATCCATAGGCGATCACTACCTGCTCCTACATCAGAACACATCTGAGTCTGGTCCCTGATGCATCGCAGTAAACTACGTACCCTACTCCCTCCTCGGGCAACCTCAAGATAGGTGCGCTAGTCAATCTCTGTCTCAGCTCCTGGAAGCTCTGCTGACATCTGTCTGACCACACGAAGGGTTTCCCTTTCTTCGTCAAAGTTGTGAGTGGTGCCGCAACTCTAGAGAAGTCCGGCACGAATCTCCGATAGTATCCAGCTAGTCCCAAGAAACTCCGAACCTCCGTCACGTTCCCTGGTGGCTCCCACGCTAACACTGCCTCAATCTTCGCAGGATCCACTGCAACTCCCGCCTCAGAGATGACGTGACCCAAGAAGTGGACCTCACGTATCCAGAACTGGCACTTCGAGAGCTTACCATAAAGCTGGTGCTCTCGGAGTGTGTCTATTACAACTCGCAAGTGATAGGCGTGCTCCTCCTCAGTCGTAGAGTAAATCAGAATGTCGTCGATGAAGACCACGACAAACCGATCGAGGTATGGCTGAAAGATCCTGTTCATGAGAGCCATGAACACTGCTGGAGCATTGGTTACACCGAAAGGCATAACCAAGAACTCATAATGACCATACCGACATCTGAAGGCCGTCTTCTGCACGTCCTCGTCTCTGACTCTGAGCTGATGATAGCCTGACCTGAGGTCTATCTTCGAGAACCACCGTGCTCCCTTGAGCTGATCAAAGAGGTCATCAATCCTCGGTAGCGGATACTTGTTCCTCACTGTCACCTAGTTCAGGCGACGATATTCAACACAAATTCGCAAGCTCCCGTCCGCCTTCTTGGAGAACAATATCAGGGAAGCCCAGGGTGAAACACTGGGTCGGATGAACTCCTTTCCCTGCAAGTCCTCCAACTGTACCCGTAGCTCTCGAAGCTCGGCGGGGGCCATCCGATATGCTGGAGTGGATATCAGGGCTGTCCCGGGGTACAAGTCAATATAAAATTCTACCTCTCTACGAGGAGGTAGCCCTGGAACGTCGTCAGGAAAAATGTCCGCAAACTGATCCACCACTGCAGTAAAACCAGGACTCTGCACGTCAACTGCTCCAAGGATGAGGCTAGCTAACTGATGAGTAATGGGCTGTCCTCTCCTCCGCGGAAGTCCATCATGTGCTGCTAAGGCTCCCTTCTCGCCGGTGAAGGTGAACCTACTCCCGTCGGTGCGTACACATCGCACCTTGCGCCAAAAACAGTCAATCTAGGCATGGACCGTAGATAGCCAATCCATGCCCAAGATGACGTCGTAAGGCCTCGACGCTGCTACAAGAAGATCCCAGCCGAAGCTCTCACCTCCTAGAGTAAGCTCACACTGCTGGCACCAGTGTGTAATCGTCGAGTCTGCTCCCGTAGGATTCTCTAGCCGTAAGGATCGATCCAACGGCTCTGTCGGAATCTCCGAGCTCCGAACAAGGGAAGCGGCTATGAAAGAGTGACTCACTCCTGTGTCTATAAGAACTGCAGCAAGGGTGGAATAGACACAGATAGTACCTCAAATCATCTTGGGTGCGCTGTGGTCGTAGGCCTCTGCTGCCTGGAGCTGTGCCTGTCTCTGCCCGCCAGCTCCCTGTGGTCGGGGTGGACCTCCTGGTGGTGGTGGTGGCAGAGCCTCAAAGCGTCGCCCACCACCTGCTGCTCGACCAGCTCCTCTTCCTCGTCCGCCTCCTCCCTGCGGACCGCCACGGTCGACCCTCTGCCTCTGCCTCGGTGGTCCCTCAACTGACTGCTGCTCCTCGGCACGGCGGGTCGGGCAGTCACAAGCCATGTGGCCCTGCCCGCCGCACGAGTAGCACTGTCTGCCTCTCGAAAGACTGGCTCCGCGCTGTGTGCCCCGCACTGCTGAGCCAGTGCCCTGAGGTCGTCTGCCCGAAGGTCTGGTCTGTCTAGACCCCTGAGTCATCCGTCGACTGCCTGCTGTAGATGACTCTGCCACGTGCCGCCCTGCGGTGGGTCGTTGCGCTGGTGTAGACTCAGCAAGGAAGCTCTCGATCAGAAGGGCCCGCTCCAGTACTCCTGTCTGAGTCGGTATGCTGAGGGAGATCAGCGATGCCCTGATCTCGTGTCTCAAACCCTGCTCGAAGGTCTGGGCCCGGAAGAATGGGTCTCGTACCATGTCGGTCGAGTAGCGCGAGAGATCAGTAAATCTCGCCGAGTACTGAGCGACCGTCATGCTGCCCTGCCGCAGCTGAAGAAGCTCCTGGATACGCACCGCACGAAGGGTGGCTGGGACGAACTCCGAGCGGAAGAGGCTCTCAAAGTCCGTCCAAAGTAGAGATGCCTCATCGTGCACCTGGAGCATCAAGATCCACCATCGTCATGCAGCTGCGTGTAGTAGGCTCGCAGCTAGGATCACCATGAGGTCTGCTGGTGTCCTCACTAGCCTAAACACACGTACCACTGCCTCCAGCCAGTCCTCGGCTGCCTGGGGATCCGTCTCCCCGCGAAACCTGGGTGGTCGCTGGCGCTGAAACTCATGTAGTGCGCTGAGGCGACGTGCATCGTCAGCGGCTGGTGCTGGAAGCATCGGGGGCTCAGCGGGTAGCGCTATCGCCGGTGCCACTACTGACAAAGGGCCCTGCACCGAAGCCTCGTTGCTCGGTGGGCTGTCGTCACACTCGACTCTCGGAACCCTAGCTGGCTGCCATCATGGGGTCATCCTGAAAAGGAAACAGGTGCGCCACAGTCAGAACAGTATACCTGGTGAGCTGATATAAGTAATCACAAAGAAAACTTGAAACACACACGCAATCAATGTTTTTGTGCATTAAGTCGGAAATCAGAAGTCAGGGTCCTGGTGTACGGATACGTCGGCCGCCGCACCAACACTGGACTCCCTGGACTGATAACCACACTCAATACGCTAAACATTATTGCTTCACATAGAAAAGATCAGAGTTCATGGTAGAACCGAATTCCTTTGATACCAATTTGTCACGACCCGCCCTCGGGGTCCGTGCCGTGACTACCCCAAGCCCGCCTCCCATAGGCCAGGGGCTGGCGACTAGCACCAAGGCGTAAATCCCGGTAAAAAGGGAAGGCATTGCCTTTGTAAAGTAAACAAACACCACAGAGTAAGCAAGCGGAAAGTAAACACTAAGTAAAAACAGAGTACAACTGAAAGTGCGGAAAAGTAAATGGGCCAGTATACAAACCCAAACTGAAAGTAAAGTACAACTCGAAAGGGAAAACAGCAACTGTAAGTAAAAGCCGCTACACCGAGCTGTCCACTGGAGATCCCACCTGAAGGGTGGGTACAGATAGCTCCACTGCTCCACGGGTCCCGTCGTCTGCTCCGAACACGTCCCGCCCAGTGGTCCACCTCCAGGTACCGTCCTGCTCTGCAAGCCTCAGCCAAGATCAACGCTGTCCGTCGTCTGCAACCAACACAACGTAGTGCGGGCATAGCCCGTGCAGGGGTGAGTATAAGCTACTCAGTAGGGACCCCGAGACCCCCGAAAGTCTCACAAAATCCACAAAGGATAATCCACAAAGGAAGATACAAACACAAAGTAACAACTGACACTGCTTTAGGTATATGCCCATACATATACCTAAGTCATCAATTCCAACACTCTCCATCCTCCGAGCCCAAGTACAACTCAGTCCACACAGGAAAGTAAACGTATTCCACACAGGAAAGCAAAACGAAATCCACATAGGATAGCACAACTCAATCCACACAGGAAAGCAACAGGATTCAGCTCACACAGGTATACTTCTTCGAAAGACGATAAAGATGATCTCTGATCCATCTAAGTCGTCGGATCCACGAAGGATCGATAGGTAACTAACCCCCGCAAAAGACCCACACAGGATCGGGCCCACATAGGACCTGTAGGCGCTGGTTCACACAGGACCGCTGAGCGCAAAGACCCACACAGGATCGGACCCACACAGGATCGGGCCCACACAGGACCTGTAGCACTGATCCACGTAGGATCGCTGAGTGCTGTAGTCGTCGTCGTCGAATCCACACAGGATCTCTGTACTGTCGTCGTCGCAGTCACAGTAGCAGTAGCAGTAGTAGTCACATTAACAGTCGCAGCCAGCACTAGGGTTCCCGCACACAGCAAGCTCGTATAGGAGGGTCCGCTCCACGAGCCGAGAGGTTGATACATCAACTGTCACAAAATCCGGAGTTGATGTATCCAAAATTTCCGTATCGTCAACAGGAACTCAACGCAACAAACGGCGCGTCGATCGGACGCCCGGTCTGAGAGTTATTGGCTTTTTCATCCCAGGGGCCCGGTTGGTTTTTAAGGAAAAAACAACCCGACCGTACTCCACCTGCGTCCAAACCTCGGGCAGAGTATGCCAAAAGATCCGTCTCACTAATAGGAACACAACCAAGCTGACGACACGTCAATCGGACGTCCGTAGCTCAAGATATGAGCGTTTCCGCTCCAAAGGCCCGGTTGGTTTTGTGAACGAACCAACCCGGCCGAACTCAAAATATTCCGAAACCCTGAGTGTAATATACCGAAACGACCGTCTCGATCCAAGGATCGCGTTTCCGCAGACGGTTCGTCATTCGGAGGTCCGTGGCTCAAGTTATGAACAAAATACCGAAACCCGTCTGAAACCTGGGGTCTAGGCCCGGTCCGACCCGGCCCGACCCCCCCTGGTCCGACCCGAACCGGGTCGACCCGGCCCGGCCGCTCAGCTCGGACGGTTGGCCGAGCGCTGGTCGAGGAAACGGGGGGGCGCAGCCCCCTGTGCTTTGCAAAACAACCCCCCCCCCCCCCCAAGTGGGGGGGCCCGCTCCGCCTTCATCCGGGGGTTTAATCCCCCAGAATTCCTGGAAACGGCCGGCCGTTTGGCCGGCCGAAAAACGAAACGCGGGACCCTAAAGGGTCCTGCCCTTGGACCGTCGCGGCCGGCTTTGCCGGCCGCCTGTTGACCACCGCGGCTTAGCCGCGGTGGGTTACTCCGGCGGCGCGCGGCCGCCGTCTTCCGCGGACCACCGGACGCACTCCGGTGGTCCGTTCCACTTGCGGTCTTCGCCGGCGATTTTCTCGGATCGAGATCTTCGGAACGGATACCTCATTTTTCCCATTACGGATTCGATTCCTCATCACTATCAAATCCACGCACCAAAAACAAAATTATGGAGGGTTGTCGGGCCGTGTTCGTTCGGCCCGCACCCTCCGCATTAGATGTTAACAATCGGAAATAACCAACACCCAAATGGCACAATTTTTAATTAATTAAAAATTGAACCTTGTTTCAAACGATTCACACATAAATTAAATAAAATTCCCTACAATCCTCATCAAACATTTTTTCCAATCCCACAATAGATTTAGAAGGGGAAAACATGGAAAGTGATAATCATATTGAAGTAAACCCCTACCTCGATAGTCGCACGTTGACGTAGTCGTGGGAAGCAGTCGTCGTTTCGTTGACGTCGGTTAGAAGACGAAGAAGTCGAGGAGGAAGCAATCGGAGAAGACGAGTCAAGATGTCATCGTCGGTGTTCTTCGTGGGCGGCGGACGTTCTTCGCGTTCTTCCACAAAGGAGATGAAGAAGGTGGGGGATTTCTTCAGCTTCTCTCCAAAGCTCTTCCACACCTCACCCAAAAATCCAAATAAAATAAGGTCCCTCCTTATTTTATTTACTAAGCCAAGCATTTCAAAAACTTAAATTTCAAAAACAAAACACTTAATTAATTATACATGAGTTGTGTAATTAATTAAGTGTTAAGTTATCAAGCTTTAAAGAGGGAGAGAGGGGAGTTAGGGAATTTGAAAAGGTGGGGCTCGGGTGGGCCCCTCCTCACCTTAATCCTCTCTTAGGTGGTTAAACCACCCAACTTCCAACAAAAAGATTTTAACCACTTTAAAGATAAAAATAAATATTGTATCACAATTTTATTTTACTCTTCATTTCATCCAGAAAATTAAACAACTCCTCATCGGCAAACGCAACTTTGAAAAAGGTCTTCTTAAGCGAAAATCGGCGCTGCGAGTTCATCGGTGTCCTCGAATTTCAATTCCGAGCACCGGATCAAAAGTTAGGAATTCCCGCTCGTTCGTTCACTGAACGTACCCGAGCCAAACTTTGGAAATTGATTTCGGGCACTTCGGGCCTCGGAATCAGGTGCCGTCTGAAACCGCGCTCTTGTAAAATTCCAAAGAAAATTAAGAAAAAATTTCCCTTGAATTTTACAGGTCTTTACGTCAATTCTAAATGTGACTTTTGTAGATCTAAATTTTTAAGGAAAATGCCCGTCGTTATTCTATATATATCTGTGATATTTTGTATTACAAAAAAGAGAGGAAAAATCATCAAGAAAATATAAAACAAACTCTTGAGTTCTTCATGACTATAGTTTTATAGATTCATTTGAGATTTACAGATCTGCTGCTACCAAGATTTGTCAAACTCTATTTTTTTGAAGAAGAAGAAGAAGAAGAAACGCGTTGAAGATTCATCATTTCTACATCAAATATATTTTGTGAATCCATTATTGTTGGAGTTTCTTAATTTATTTCTCTATCTATTTCAACTGGATCGACTCAGAACTTCCCTTATCTGAAGAACATATTTTCTGTAGACGAAGATCTATCTATTTTCAATTGTGTGTTGTTGCAACTGTGAAGATCAACTGGAAAGTATTTCAAGAAAAATACACTTTTTATTTTGATTAATCAGCTTCTTATACTAAGCTGCATATTCAGTTCTGTGTATAAACCATAAGGCTCTATTTTTTTTCCTAAACTTGAAAAGGTGTCAACTGCCTGCACTCAGTTGTGGACAGACTATTGATAAAATGACCAGATGGTTAAAATCACCAAGCTCATGGAGTAGAGCATTGGTGGAGTGGACTAGGGGTCTTTTGTTCCCCAAACCACTATACATCCTTGAGTCCTTTAATTGTATATTTTACACTGCATAAACAATCTGATAAAGATAAAAGGACAGACTTGGTCATCATCGTGATTTGTGAAGAATTTTTAAAAGTCGCAATTCACCCCCCCTCTTGTGCGTATTTGGTATAACCCAATCCAATACATACTTATTCCAAAAAAAAGGATTGATCATCCAAACTATTTAATTTTAACTATGGATTCCCTGAGAAAATTGGAAAATTATCTAATAAGGTGGAAGTTACAATAAAACTAAAAATTATTTTCTTCAGTGATTCCACTACACCTTTGAATTTTATTTGTCCAAAAAAATCACTTAGTTGTGGTTTCCATAAGCTTACTAGAAAGTTCTCCAAACAATTAACAGTTTTAATCAATCTTAAATGTATTATTACTTTAATATTTCAAATGTTTTTGAAAATTTTAGTTTGTTTAACATTTATTTGTTTTAAATAAAAATGAATGAATTTCACATTTTAATTTAATCTGCACATTTTTTATATATTTCAAATGTACAAGTCAATTACAGTATGTATTAAAAAAACTAGAAATTTTCATGTCATTACATAATTCCTAATTCATTATAATTTTATTTTCAAATAAACATTTCAACAAACCCAATTTTCTAATAATATTCATTAAATCTACCTATATATAATACATTTAGATAAACATTTATATTCTCTAATAATTATTTTATTACATAAAATTATTAAAATTTATATTTTCTCTCATAAACCTTATTAATACAATAATTTAAACAATCACCCAATCAATTCATTTCAAAGATGTTTTAATTCTATTCCAACTACAAAACAACATCAAAACAAGAAAGACTACATAGGATATTTTTAATCATTTAGATAAAATCAACCACTTATACAGGTTTAGAGATATTATCACAATACTTTAATTCAAAAATATGTTATGGTACATGTATATTTATATTCATTTATTTCCAATTTTAAATTTATGGTGTATGTATTGACTCAAGTTCTTCATCTATGAATAAAAAAACCATACATTATTGATATGAATATAGTTTCCTATAGTGGAATCAATATAGAAATATCTAATCACATTCCATTATAATTTTTTTTAATAAATGGTTAATTTACTAACCTGTGATTTTTATTGTTCTATTCATCATTTCTTTTATATTACTTATAAATAAGATGTTTATCTTTTTTCCATTTAGATAATCAATAGTCTTCAACATACATTGATGCCATTTTGTGAATCTGTATTTCAATGAGAGAGTAACTAAAATTTGTCACATTTTAATGGAATAAAATTTTACATTATTGTCAGAAATTTTTTCACTTAAATGTATCCATCTTGTGATTTTATAATTAATTTATTTATTTTTCATATATACATAAAAATTTCATAATATCAGATATATAATATATATTTTTTCCAAGTCCACTTTAACTATTTCAATTTAGTAATGCGAAACCAGTGGGGCATGATAGGGTGGGATAAGCCCGCATGGGCTTGAGCCCACATAGGTTTGTCCATAAAATCCCACATACAATGAAAACAAAGAAATTCAAGCCCAACCCACCCCGCATAAGACTGTGGGTAGCCTGTAGGATTTCCCACATTTCTAAAAAATATATTATTTATAATCATTTAAATAATGTATTTTTTTCTCATTCTCAATGGTTTTTGAAAGAAGAAGTATAGATCAACCATAGTTGGAGTTTTAATGGATGTTTTAGAGTGTTTTTTGATGGTTTAATGGTGGCATGGGGTGATGCTAATATTATATCTTACTATTGTAATACAAAGTAGGTGAGTGATCAATGAGTGGATATGAATGATGATGTTGGTTATGTGGTGATGCGAATAGTAGGACCTATGAATGAACAACTCTTTAGATAGAGACCAGTTTTAGAGGATAAGATTAGGGTTATTTACTATTTTATAGATAACAAAATAAAATTAAATAATAACAATAATAAATCGACCCAAAAAATATTATGATTATGATAACTCTTTTAGAATTGAAACCATGTGCAAGGGAGATGGGTTCCATTTTTCGAGAGGTGGGATGAAACACTATGTGAATATGGTTAATAATTAATTTATAATTATTATAATATCATATTAAAACAAGAAATATAGAACTATTCAGAATTCACATGTGAATTAATGGGGAATTAGTATGACCACTATGACGAGAAATCACATGTCATGGTTTAATCATGATTTTTTATTAAAAGAACTAAAATTTTAAATAAGAATATATTATAAAAATGGTACTTTTTTAATCAGGACCATGGGAAAGCCTACTCCCACGTAGGCTCAACCCACCTTGGCCCACACCCGCACAGGCTCAACCTGCATTGACATGTTCTCTTCATGGTCAAAATTTTCAGGCCCTCCCCACCCTACATCTGCCCCATACCCACTAAGCTCTTGTTCCATAGGCATATTTTTCATTACTATTTAAATTTTACCAACACCTATATGATATGATAATTAACATTTTAAGAAATAAATCATTGAATTACTAATAATCACATGCAATATCTAATGAAAACTTATAGATATGGAAAGAATACACTCGATAATGAATGCACCTGAGGCTTCCCCTTACTTCTTTGTCTGGATGAATTTCTTCTTCTAGTGGTCTTTCTTGCCACATGAAAAAGACACCACATTATTCTCCTTTGATTGTTACTAGATATTTTTCTTCTTGGAAGGATGGTTCTCTAGAGCCTTAGACTTTGAATGAGTCTTTGAGCACTTTGCTTTGTTTTTGTTTTTCTTATTCACCATAAAGATCATGAGTTTTTCATGCTCTATGTCTTTATCAACTTGGTGAATGAGAATAAGAGGTTCTGAAAGAGTCTTATCATTATTTCTCATATTATAATTTACAATGAAATTGGATAAGGTTTTAGGTAGTGAGGAAATAATGAGATCTATGCACAATTAATCAGGGATAATAAACCCCATGATGTCTAAGCATTCTATTTATCCAGTCATCTTGACTACATGAGTCCCAACTAGCACCGACTCTCCATGATTTCATTTGAATAGTGCGTTGGTTATCTCATATCTCTCTTATATCGACTTCTCTTAATAAAGATCATGAAGGTGATAAGTGATTCTATATGCATCCTTATCCTCATATTACTTTAAAATATTACTGGTCATGGGGGAATAACATGAAACATTATATATATATTACATTTTTTGCATGTTTCGGGTAGAGAGATACTTCTTCATCACTAGACTCTTTAGCAAGAGACTCAGGAATTGGAGTTTCTAGCACATATAATTTCCTTCATGGAATAGTATAACATGTAAATGCATATACCATTCCTATAAATTCATGTCAGTGAGAAGGTTATTCTTCTCTAGTATGGATCACAATGACGTGGTTGAAGTTATGTTGTTTTCCATTTCTACAAAATTAAGAGAAGATAATTAATATTTCATTGATTACCAAATCCAATTAATAAATTTAAATTTTATAAAGTTTTATTAATATACAACTATTTTGTTGAAACCAAATAGTTCATTTTATAATATACCATTTCATAGATATTCTAGTAGAAAAGATCCATATTCTATTTCTCATAACCCAAACTTAGGCCTGAAAAGTTAATTGAAAGGTTTTAGGTAGATGTAACTCGCCAACTGTATTAACTCGCAGTTCCTTGATCTATTGAGTGGGCTCTCCAATCCTGAAATTCTAGATAAATATTTTCTAAACCCTTAACTCTTAATTATACCAAGTCTTGCTTGAGCAGTCAATTCTTGATGTTAATCAAGTTAAGTCAACCCTAAACTTCAAGGTAAAAGTTCCTCAATAATTGAAAGTATCCCGACTTGTGGCGACCACTCACTTTGAACCATGGGTTACACTCTAACTTGAGTAATTGAAGGTTATAACAACTTAATATTTTAGTTGATGTATTTTTATCCTTATGTTTAAAACCCAATTTTATCTTATCACATGCCCTGTTAATATTAATTGAATTTTACTTAAGTGATTAACCACATCTGATAAAATTTACACATAATCTAGATTTACTTCTTGCATGATTTTTAATTCATTTATTAAGTGAACATGTAGCATCCAAAAATATAAATAACCAACCATAGAACTAATAGAAATAAAATATAAGTGTCGTGACCATGATATTCTCTAATGGTTAGTTCATATATCATATGATAAACCAACCCTCAACCCTAGGGGAAAATATCTTGAATCATATCTTGGATCATTATTGTCAAAGGAACGTTGAGGTGAATGACTTGTAAAAAGGCATTGCGAGGCACGGTGACCTCGCTGAGGTGCTCTAAATCCACGTTCCTCACCCATCATTCCTCGAGGTGCTAAGGCGCCAAACGCTGTAAAGTTTCACCTCACTCTCTTCAATGTTGTTGCACTGCAGGATTGAGGGGGGTGCAGTGCCACATCAATCTACAGGGTGGGGGCTCTAAAAATAGTGTGTTCCAGCCTATTATGATAGTAATGGGATGTGAACATGATGTGTGGTAAGTGCATGCGAGGCTAGGAGGTGAAGGCATTTCTAGGAAGAGAAGCAGTTGATGCTAACAGCTTCTAAGGTTGTGAGCGCATGAGAGAGGAAAAATATTGTAGTGTCCCTACAATGTGAAAAAAGGATGGTGCTCTTCATGTATCTATTATCCATTATTTTATTTTATTATTCTTCAAAATAAAAACTTATCAAAATTTTATGCTTTATAAAAAAATTGAAGTAATTTAAAAAAATCATAAAGAAAATGAAGAACAATCATCATAAATATCATCAAATTACATGCTCAATTAAAATTTAACTATTTTATTTTCTCATTTTATCCAACATAAAATATTTTATTTAAATGGTATTAAGAATACACAATATTCTATTTTTTCAAAAACAAGAAACAATATTTTCCAATTTTATAAAACATGTAATAAATGTTTTGACATAAAAAACACTTTTCAAATAAAAAATAAAATAATGAACATGAATATATCATCCTACCCAAAATCACTTTTTCAAGATAGATGTTTTTGTGGTTTGATAAAAAAATCATCATATTATTAAACATAAAATTTCATAAAACTAATGTTTTATTGTTTAAAAAGTCAGAATGAAACTATTATTATGCTTATTGTTTTTGAGGATAAAGGTGATGTTTGTAATCCGTGTTGCTAATTACAATATTTATGTGACCTGTATCATTTTTAATTTCAGAAAATTATTTAGTTTTATAATAATATTATTATGATTATTGTTTTTACATTATATATGGATCTATAATATATATGTAGTGGTTTAAAATATTTTTAAAAACTGTATATATTTAATTATGTCATGAGATGTGCCTTGGTTTCGAGAGGCATGCGCCTCGCTCCGCATCTCCAAGAAGCCTTTTCTCTTTATTGAATCACCCACTTTTGACACTATAGCTTGGTTTGTGTGGAATTATTCCACCCATAGCCTATGTATCACCTCTATTGGTTTTTCCTCAACTCTTGGACTCTGAACACCTCCTCTCTCTTATAAGCTTCATCCATACATAAGCTTTTACTCACACCCAGGTGAAACGATCCAATGGATTGGATTAGGGTTTTTTCATAAAACAAACTATTGTCACACTGTCCCTTACATAATATGAAATAGGGGATGACATGAATACCATAATTTTAATTTAATAAATTAAAAGAAAACCAATCACATACATAGGTCTAGTCTAATATCATAATCACTCACAAAAAATGCAATGAATCATGCATTTGTAATATAGTTATCAATTACTTAGATTTATTTTTTAATTAAGATAAAACTTCACGAATTAATCTGATTTATTTGATTTATCTTAGTTCCATCCAAGGATCTTTGAATTTCCATTATCCATAATTTTTAACAAAATAAATTAATTTTATTTAAAATTAATAAAGTATTCAAGTGTGCTTGGAGGTAATGGCATGTACTTGTCCAAACTACCTGAAATGATCCTTGTGCTTGTGAATTCTCTTGGAATCCAACACACATTTCATATAAGTAATTACATGGCATGTTTTTTCAAACAAATGAAACATGAAACACATGTGAATTACATTCCATGTGATTCTCTTGATGTATGTGGAGTGCACTTTAGGAAAATATCATACACAATTTGTAGTTTTTGGATTTAACAAGAAAATTAATTCAATATATATTTAAAAATCTTATGACATGGCATGTACTACCAAATAAATTACAAAAAGACCATATGTGAATAGGTTTAGTTATATAATTAATTCTTCTCTCTGTGTTAAATTAAGAACATTGTTTGCAACAAAATACACAGCATGTACCAATTTACATGACATGTACACTCTTTTTTCCTATGTGTGCAACACACACCTAGGTATCGGGTGTGTTTCCTGCTGTAGGCATGTACGAGGTACAAAGTTTATAACCTTCTTACCTGACATGTGACCTTAGAGTTTCACGGGTTTTCAGTCCTCGTGTCTTGTAGCAGATACATGACACACTTGTACCCTCATGTTCTATATCATGAAGACATGAGGACTACATGCCATGTACTTAGGGTATACAATGTGTGGTTCTTCAAACCACGTGTCAGAATAATTTTGATCTATGAATTGATACTCTTTTATCAGACTAGTCTGATATTGACGCGAGATACATATGATATACATGGGTGCATGACAAGTATTTTTGTGTACACAAGTACTCAATGTGTATGATAGTGTTATCTGTCCAAAACCCTTAGCATCTCCATATGGCGTGTTTGGATGTTTCTTCATTTAATTAAGTTTTTTTGTTGGTTATGTGAACAAGAATGAAGAAAAAGAATAGAAAACGATGTTCAGATGTTAATAATGAATAGGTTTGAAGTAAAATAAATTGAAAATTCATACCATTCAATTAATAATTAATAAACAATTATAAAGTAAACATGTGATCGCTCTGATACAACTTTTAGGTTTTGGGTGTAGTGGAAGATTCTATTTGACATGACTAATTAGGATTCTAGTATTAATTTACAATAATTCGAGTTGTACATAATGAATGACATAATGGACAACTAAATTCATAGATTACTTGACTTGATTAAATGCTAGAATTATAATCAGAGGATCTTCATATATAATTTATAATGAATTTATAAGGAGATCTAGAATTACTTGAACTTGTAATTATTTCTTCATTGATGATGTTTTTGAATTGATATCATCATACCATCATTTCATTGCAGGATCTAATTACAGAATCCCTCTAGTGACAATTTACACATTAATCACAATCTCTAAACACCGTTGTAGAACTTTTGGGTTCTAGCATAGTCAATCCTGATCACTTTCATTGTTCATGGTTGATCGCAGTAGAATTCTGTTCGAGGATGAAGAATTCTTGGTATTATCTTGATGACTTGAGAGAAGAGTAGAGAACACACTCTATATCTATATAAATCTATCTATGGATTGAGATATATTCTTATATCTTTTGTGCACAACGAGCATGTCTATGGAAAGTGATATGATTAGATATTTATTATGACAGGTTTAGGGTTATAAATTTACATATAAGACCCTTGAAAATTCTATAATTTTTGTTTAACCTCATATATAATAATAATAATAATAATAATACAAATATTATTATTACTCACTTGACACTTAAGAATATATAAATAAATATCATTTACATCATTTCCAACCAGACAATTAATTTTGGTCTGTTTATCCTCTTCGACATTTACCGAACCTTGAATAATTACTATTTATTTAACAAATAAATATTTCCATAATATTCATCGATAAATATAATAAATATTATAATCTCTAAACTTTTGAAATAAATATTTATTTCATAAAATAAAATAAAAATAACATAAGAGATTTTTATAGTGGTTCACATCTAAATAATTCTACTCCACTCTTCACCCTCTAACGAATTGAGAGTGATGACACCCACTATAACCAATATAATGGAATCTTAAAATGACTTTTTGGAGTCACAAACCAATTAATTACAAAATATTTTTCCCCCTGGAGGCTTAAACCAAAATCAATCCTACCTTTTTCTACCTGGAGGCACAACCCGAATAGTCCACCTTTTCCCCCATCGAGGCACAACTCAATGCTTGACTTTTGTTTGAGAGTCACAACCTAGTTCCCTACCTTTTAATGGGTAGTATAACCTGATATAATTACACACACATAAAAAGAATAGGAAGAATAGAACCATATAACCAAATGAATAGGTTCATTGTTCAATTGTTGAGGTAGTAGTGAACTCTCTAGCATCAAAGGATCAAATAGTTAAATTCCAGTTAAGAGTAATAGGTGATCGAAAAAGTTTGCAGACCTTGTACCATTCAAGAATATTTTCAACCACTTATACTTGATATGGATCTTTAAAACTCTATATTCTGAGTTCATATATCCACAAAAGATTAAACACCATAATCTCTTTGTATTTTATCTTTCCTAATACAACATATAATTTCTTTATTGAATTAATATGAAAAACATACTCACATTGTTCACTTTGATAATCTATAAAATTAAATTAATGATGTATAGTGATAATATGTTAGTATAATTAATACAGTAATAACAAATAATTACAATCAACATTAAATTCCCTTAAAAAACTCCCATAAAGTGTGTGAGACAAACTGTTCATATTCTAAAAACATTTAATGTGGAACTTTCATTTTTTTAAGAAACACCGTTAAATTTAAACACATAATAATAATTTAATCCTATATAAAACAATTTAAAATCTATTAAAATTAATTATAAATAATTAATAAGTAATTATAAAAAAATAAAAACATAAATTATATATATAAAAAACATACAAAATATGAAAAAGTGAAATGTTACGTAAAAAAGAGCATATTTCCAGGTTTTACAACATCCTGTAGAAAATCACAAATCCATGTAGGAAAATCCACATATGGGATTAATGTATGGGATTCACATAAGATAATATATGTATCCAAATATATATAAGTGAATTCATGTACCTATTTCACATAATAAAAATCACATATGTGTTTCACATACTAGATTTCATATAGGTGACTCTAAAAATTTGTAGACAACTTGACTTATAAAGTTTTAGACTTAAAAAAATATCTTAAAAATGAGAGAATAAACTTTAGATCTAGTTTAACTATATTTATATAATTTCATTATATTTCCATAGAATCAAGAATCACATTAATCAAACTTCTACATCTCAAGTTATCATCAAAATATAGTAGAAAATTTATTTTGGAAAACTGCGAAATTTAGACTGAAAACATACAGTGATTTAAATCTAATTTTTGTAATTATAGAGATTGATTTAGAGTTTTATTTATATAATTAAATTTAGATATATATTTTATTTTTACAATTAAATAATAACCAATCAATTTGGAGTTTTGTAGCTCAAGTTATAGTCAAAATTCAGAAGATAAGTTCAACACTTGACTAAATTTCACTCACAGTCAGTTCTCATGGTTGCTTTCAAACTTTGCTAAATTTTCACTCATGGTTAGTTCTCATGGTCGGTTCCAGACTGCCAAATTTTCACTCATAGTAAGTTATCATAGTTATTAGTCATGATCATTATTCATGGTCAGTACTCACAGTCATCACTAACGGTCTATTCTAAATTTTTCCAAATTTTCAATTTCCAAACTTTGACAAACTTTAGTTCCAGAATATGTAAAATGATATTTTAAGGTCTTAAAAGAATTACTTCGCTTAGTAAAACTTAATGAAACTTGTATTAAATGTATGAACAATAAAAAATAAAAAATAAAATACATTTTAAGAAAATAAATATTATGATATGATTAATATTAAATATACTTTAATTAATGCATAATTCAAATTATTAAGACATTTAAAATAAATAAAACAAATAAAGCTTTGTAATTATCAAAAAATAAAGTGTTTTAAGAAGTTACTCAAAATTATACCCATTTTTGATAATTATAAAACAAATTATAATTTCAAAAACATCTTCCCTTTTTTAAATTATCAAAAAGATAAAGTTTCAGCAGAAAAATTATTTCTTTTTGAAATTAATACTTAAAAAATAATTACATTTAAATAAAAACATATTTTAAAAGGAAATTTTATTCCATAACTTTATTAAACATTAATATTTAAAAAATATATAGCAAGGATCCACAAAAAATCCTTCCATTTTCAAAACATGTATCAAGAATCCACTATTCAACAAGCATAATTTTAATAGTTTTCAAAAATTAATGAGAAACCCTTTATAAAATTCTTTTTTATGATAACTAAAAGTTAAGATAGTAAGTTAAAATTATCTAGTATGTATGAAAAGTTTCAAAAAATTTATATAATACACAAATATTTAGATAAATTAAACAATAATAATTTGAAAAACATACTCCAAATTTTACAGATTTCATGTAAATTTGAAACTTTCAGCACATAAACACACCAACCCCCCCCCCCCTAAATCCATGCCATGTTAATTCTCCATCATAAAAATTTAAAACTTGATTTTTTAAAACTTAGTAAAGTATAGGGGCCTAGTAAATATATTATAAAGTTGTTTTTCTATAGAAATAAATTCCAGACTTATTTTTCATTTTTGAACATGATATTTAAGAAAATGAAATTTAACATCAGCGTGATTAGTCATAGAGTGTTGTAATTGATTTTTAAAGATAGAAATAGAATAATTATTATCACATAAAATAGGAATATTATCAAAAAAATCCAAAATTATAAATTATTTTCTTAATCCATAAATATTGAGCACAAAAAGATGCAGTAGTTATATATTCAGATTCAACAGTTGAAAGAGCAACAAAATTTTGTTTCTTTGAATCCCATGAAACTAAAGATTTAACAAGTAAATGGAACATACCTAAAGTGATATTTCTATATATATTGAATACTCTAAAATAATAATCTGAAAAACTTATCAAATCAAAGGTAGTTTTTACATGGTAAAATAAACCAATATTTAGTATAAAATTTATTCTGGAAAACTACAGAATTCAGACTGAAAACATGTAGTGAATTAAATCTATTTTTTTCAATTATAGTGATATATTAAGAGTTTTATTTCTTATAATTAAATGTAGATAATTTTTTTAGATTCTCAACTCAATAAGAATCACTTAATTTTGAGTTATTTAGACAAATTTATAGTCAAAATACAAAAGAAAAGTTCAACACTTTACCAAATTTCACTCACAGTTAGTTCCACACTACTAATTTTTCAATCACAGTCAATATTCATGCTCAGTACTCATGGTCAGTTCCAGAATTTTCCAAATTTTCAATTTCTATACTTTTAAAAATTTGAGTTCCTGAATATATAAAATGATATTTTAAAGTCTCAAATGAATTATTTAGCCTAGGAACATTTCCTGAAACTTGTAGTACATGTTATGAACTATAAAAACTAAAGTAATTTTAAGAAAATAAATATTATGATATGGTCATGATTAAGATTACTTTAATTAATACATAATTCAAAATATTAATACTTTTAAAGGAAATAAAACAAATAAATCTTTGTAAGTATCTAAACATAAAGTGGTTCAAGTTTCCACTCAACCCCATAGATAAAGAAGTCAATGACATACAACCTTATATGAATGATTACTATGTAACATAATATATTTACCATAATATCTCTAATCAAGTTGGTTGTATATTGGTGTCATCAACCTATGTGTTTGATGTATCATTCTTTGACTTTCTAGAAATGAACATGCCCACATAACACCATGGCCACGGATTTATCCAATAAGTTTCATTCTCATCAAAGAGTTTAAGATATAAAATCCCATTAATATATAGGAGGGATAAATCTTTTCTCACATTATCCATTGATGCAATATCACTCGTGGAGAACTCAATGTATCTTACTTTGTCACGTGCATATGTCATCATGGTTTTCATCAATACATGTATGTGACTTATGATATTCATTAATGATAATCTTAAAGTATAAGGATCAATACACACATACATAGATAGAAACATCCAATGACACATAAAATGTGTATTTCGTACTAGTGGGTCTCATCATTTTGATCTCATGCTTTGGAAATTACAAAGGGAGGACACCATGAGAGGGTTCCTCAAAGTCCTTGAGTCTCCACCCCTGATAGCTTAGATCATTTTTTCACATCAAATAATATCATCTGGTTATAGAAAATTTATTCAAGAATATTTTTGTGGCACCTACAGGTTCTCATAAAGTAGGGAAATGCTACAACCTTTTAGTGCGATATATATTTTTAAGAAATTATCACATATTATGTCATGTAGAGGAACAATTGTGATGTGATAAAAAAACTTAATAAATATTCCAGAAAATTAATACACGTAAGTATAAAGTACTTATAAGTTGGATCTATGACACAAATCTGACACAAATATCATAATTTTGATCCTTTTATAGCATAGTATTTTATTCACTAATTTTCATCCTCTATTTTAGTATTGTAATCAGGATATGCTTGATTGAAATTTATTTTAAAAGTTAATGTATTGATTATAATTACATGTTATATACATATAACTAGTAGTGAGTCTTCGATGAAGGTCTCCCAGGGACTTTTGCTTTGGGAATCCAGAAAGGCTGCAAAAACGTGCCTGAAAACACGACAACGCAATAATATCCATGAAAAGGGATAAGAGGAATACCTATCATTAATTCACAGGATCATACTTGGAATCACTTTCCACAAAGAATATAAAGGATGAGAAAGGAACTTGAGAGAGAATGTCTGAAATCATACTGATTTATATTCCAAAAACATCTCTCTAAACAAATGGGTTGGAGCTCCCTTGTATAAGCCTATGGGCTCATTTTTCTTAAGAAGATGACTCTACATTCACTTAAAGTGCACACTTTTGAAAAATAAAAAACAAAAGAAAAAGAAAAAGGTTGAGTGTACAATCACGAAACTTCCACTGTACATTTCAAACATAAAAACAAACTACATAATTGACATGTCTGATTTGATCCAATTGTCCATACCAGATATGATGTGTGTCTAGATCAACACTTAGAACCCTTAAAATTCATACAAAGCATCAATCATCTCACCAACTGAGACCTCTTTCTCTAACTCCTTCATCCCCATCAATTCTTTGATGACACATTGGATCTGGTCTTTGATAATAACGATATCTTCTTTATGTCCCTTCCATGTCTTGAGTTCATCAAGAATCATATCTACCTCCACTTCCAAAATTGTCAGATGTGCCATCTCTGTATTTTGTGTGTATCTTTACTTGATAGAGACTATCAAATTGTCTTATGAAAATAATATGAAATCTTTGATCGTTAATTTTGATTCAATTAGATAAAAAATCCATGCGATCAGGATACGTTTTTAAAGACTTTTATTAAAACTTAATTCTATTTAGTTTTCATCATTAAACTATGATTCCTTGAATACATTATGAATAACCCCTTTAGTCTAGTTTTATAGGTACAAGTTATATAGTATGACCAATCTATCTATTAATATGATATGTTCTATGTTTGAAAACTACCACAAAAAACTTGGATATTCATATTTTAGAGCTATCTTCATCATCTATGGTACCCAATTAAATCTTCTTAAATACCAAGAATTTTACTCCTTCCATTTTTGAAATCTTTTTGGAACTTGATGAAATATTCTGGTTCTAATTTTATGTTTGATATATAGAGATTTGGAATCCTTGTTTCTAACATCCACGAAAATCTTTTTAGGACTGTATATTCTTCCATACATATTTCTTTGATCTTATTAAATTTGTCAAGAAGAACAAAAACTTGAAACTTCGGCTGGATATATTTGGTGATAATCGTACTAATCATATCCCAATGTATCTTCTTATAATACTCCATAAGGTCTTAAAATTCTTCAAGCATGTCTAGAATATGGTTCAGAACCCTCTTTAATATCCAATTATCCTTATTTTTCTGGATTATATTATAGATAGCTCTAGATTTATTCCTCAAAATATTTGAAATCATTTGTAAATATTCCCAGATTTCCTTTTCTAGATTTGGCTCCTTAGATAGCTCTCAATCTAGACTTTCTTGATCTTGTTCCTACAAAATGTTCTATTGATGAAGTTCTTTTTGAACCTTCTACTTTTTTTCAAGTTCTTATTTCACTTGATGAGACTATCTCTTATAAACAATATTCTCTTCTTCTTTAGATATTCCCCCTATTTTTATCCTTTAGTTCTTCTAATCCTTTTGGTTTATCAAATTTTCCACACATTGAGTGTTTTAATAGACCTTTTAACCACATACAAAGCATTAAATATGGATTCTATATTCAGACTTGTCATCTAGGGATCTTTTTGAAACATTTCCTAGTTTTTTAGCCTTACTAATTGAAGAACTCGTGTTGTCTGTTCTTTCAACCTTATTGGATGAAGATCCTTTCTTATGAAGAATATTATCTTCTAGAATATTTTTTCTTTTGTGTCATTTGTTGTTCATTGACTTGATAACTAGCATTATACCACAAAATTATTATCAATACAAATGGGACATCACCTTGATTTCCATGAACCAGACTAGAGTTCCATCCAACCCGACACCCGAACCAATATGTGGCATGGCCCGAAGGGTGTTCCCAATCCCCATGGGTAGGAAAATAGTGTTGGGAATCAAATATAATCCAAATGGAATGATTTATCCCATTATATAACCAGGATAAAATAAATAAACTAAAAAAACTGAGCATGCATCAATAACCCATAACTAAACATAAATAAATTCTCAAAAAGATCAAGATACAAAATACAACTAAACATAAGAAAAACTGAAACTAAAACATAAAAAAACCAAAAATTTTCCACCATGATCTCCATGTGAACTCAATGTAACCATTTTTCACAAGACTGAACCTTTCCAAGATCCAACTCAAACTAGAAAACCTGAACAAGAAGCTGAACTTGAAAAATAGCTCGGGTCTACCAACACTGAATGGTGAAAGTAGGATATGATCTTCACAGCTCAGTAGGAAACCACCAAAGAATCTATATGTTTCCTTTCCTGAAAACAATCCATTAACACTAGTTTGAAATACATATATAAAAATAGGCCTTTGGTTCATTTTAAGAAAACAAACAGAACTTTCAAAAAGTCCCCATTTTAAAACAACACATGTAGTTTTCCCTTTTCAAAAATTAGTTTCACTTTCCACAAACCTTTTTCTTAAACAAACAACCACCAAATCCATTCAAGTAACCAAAACAGGGTTGTGCAAAAAATAAAGGGAACCAATACAAGTAGATAAAACTAGTAAGACTAATATAAAACATGCATCAGAAAAATAAACAAGCACATATAGATAGTAACCATGGGCATTCCTAAACATCTGTAGAGTGACCCCTAGACATACTCAATTCAGACTCACCTGCCAGTGTATGGTGTATCTCCATAGTCAATAACCTACCAGATTCTCTAAACTAGAATCACTAGTGGAACAACCCACCTAGACTCTAAGACATCCAAGGGTATCGACCTATCTAATCAGGGTTGATAAGTAACCATCACTAGACCCTTTAAAAGATTCCCAAGAAACTCATGGTAATAGTATACTGTGTAAGTAGGAGTCCCTCTCACACATGACTTACCTTACCTGTCATCATCGCACTTGCCTACCCCAAGCAATGACACCAATTACATGATAACTCATATAGGGAAATACTCAATAGGGGTTCCTGTCGCATATCACATTATCAAAAGTGCTAATTGGGACGTCACATCACCTCAACTTTTAAACCATTTACCAAAACCTTTATAAAATTCCAATTGGCTTCACTTCATACAAGTTTAAAAAAACTCACAATGCATCTCAGGTTCCAAATGAGACTTACACTTATAATACCAAAAATAAATTTTCAAAACCTATTTCACATAAGTTTTCCAAAATTAACACAAAACACCACTATGAAATATACAATGCTAAATGGGCCATTAAAACTTCAAGTTCAATTCCTTTTTCTGTACCATTTAAAAACCAACATGAAAACACAACATGCTTAAAGGTGTTAAACAAGATTTCTTACCATTTAGAAACCAATAATTTCTCAAAGTAACACATGGTCCATAACATCAAATACAATTTTTAAACCACTTTCATATCATTTTAAAATTAAGTAACCATTAGTAAAACATTAAGAATTGGAATAAGGAAAAAATGAAGAAGGATGGGAGTTTTTGAAATATGGGTTTTCAGGTTGAGAAAACATACCCAAGACCATTATACTTTGTTATAACATCCATATGTGCACCTAATGTTCATATGGATGTGCCTACATCTAATGTAACACACATGAAATACCAAGAGATCATCCAAAACCTTTTTATAGAAACACACTTACAATGAAAACCAACACTCACAAACCACACACAAGAATCATATATAAAAATCACCCATTTCCTTATATGAAATCCAACTCACATTCTGGAAACACTTTCATATTACTCCCAAGGTAAAACACTGCTCAAATCACACAATTTCATTAAAAAAAATAATTGACATTTCATCAAACACCTTATGTTCACATATTTATAAGAATAATGAAAGTGGCTCTTCAAATACCATTTTTACCGAATTATACCAATTTCAAAACATTGTAATAAATTAAACAAATGAATCAAAAGCATGTGAAACATGTTTATAAATTATTTAGAAACACAAAATCATCAATGGGTTTTGTAAAAAGGAAAATAACAGAATCACCTACCTCAATGGAATGTGAATGCGATAAAACTCTCAAAGAAGGAAGAATACACCCCTAATATAAATCCACACACACTAAACATCAAGAAAATAGAACTACACATCAACCCTAACATCTAGGGTTTGACTAAAAGAGAACCCACCAAATGAGAACTAAGAAATAGAGAGAGGATAATAGGAATAAGGGAAAATTGACCAAATATAAAAGAACACACCTTAGAAATATTCAAGGAGAATCCATGGATGATAGGAGGCTAAAGGAGGGGAGTTTGGAGGACCCCTTGGTACACCTAGGTCGATCAAGGTGGGAGAAACTTGATTTTAGGTTAAAAAATCAGAGGGGAAAAGAGGTTATTTCAATATTTTTAATGATTAGGCAGCTTGCATAGTTTAGCCGCACTGTTTACCAAATCGTGCACCAACTATGCAGTAGCTACTGTCCAAGAAGGAATCGACCACACGACCAAACCACATAGTTTAACTTACCATGCTCAAACTATGTGGTAGCTTCTATAAAACTATAGGACATGTCACACAATTACCTGGGTTGTCCACATGGTTTATACTAACCACGTATTTCCCGTGAACAAGCCAAAAATTCACCCAAAACTTTCAAAAACTTTAAAATTTAATCCCAGAATCAAGTTGAATCTCAACCCAAGGATCAAATAATAATAAAAGAATAAAATAGTATAATATCCAAGGTTGGGGTGTGATAATTATCTCCACCATAGACACTTTATTCCACTATAAATCCACCCAACAAAAAGTTATCAAAAACATAATTCCATACCCGATCAAAAGACAAAGTAAGCACAAACCTCAGGATGACCTTTCACTCCACAAGTCACACCTGACTGATCAAGAAGAAACCACAACACAAGAATGAGGGGAGAACACGAGAGGGTTCTCCCCACCACAAGGACTCAACTAATATGGAAACTTTAAAACTCCTAACACCACTGGGACTTCAACAGGAACTAAAACAACTCCTATATACTTACTGAGCAACATTCACATCATGACTGGGAACTCCCAACACAACCAACCACAAATTATTTGAATGAAAAAAACAACACCGCCTCTAGAACTAAAAGTTTCCCAAATTATCCAAAAATCCTAACATAAGAAGATAACTCCATGAAAGGAACAAAAACAAACAAAAAACCTAAGAACATGCTACAAACATCAAATTTCCACAAGAACGTATTCCTCCAAATAGGAATAACTAAAAACAAGAGACTGATTCATGAAGAACATCCATTTAAGGACTCATGTCCAAAGCTCTAAATTGGGTTATAATGAAAAAAAACCAATGATTATTTTACAAAGACAAGAAAACTCACAATAGGTAAGGAGCTAAAATGGTAATTTAAACCATCTCCACTCTCACACTGGACACAAATCGAGCAAAGGTTCTCCACACACCCCTATAAATTCCTCACTATGTGCGAGCTTCACTCTGAGGCCTGTGGCTAAAGGATTGATGACCAAAGCATATCCTACATCACAATTAGGAGATTTCATCCTCCAATCACAATGTCTTCTTCACATGATGCTTCCTGTAAAACTTCTCTAAATGACCCAGATAGCTGCAATGATGGTATGTATTTGGAGGATTTCTACAAGGTGGATTTGAATGCCCGTACTGGCCACATTGGTGGCACACAAGTGAATAGTCTGATGAACTGGAAGCTTAAACCAATAAAGGGGACTCCTCAAATATAGGTTCCTCTAACATGCACTCCTTTCTAGATGTGGATACTTCACGACCAACAAGAGACACTAGATTTCCAACTTCCTGTGCTCCGGAAACCAACTCAGCTATAAATGCTTCGTCCACTAACTTTTAAAAACAAATATCCTTGGAGGAGAGGGATCACTTCTTGACCTATGGGAGAAGACCCCCAATGAAAATAGAATCCTTCAACAGATCCTGTGACACTAAATCTAGAGAAAAGGAAACCAGCTCCCTAAAGTGGTCAACATAGGCCTTCATTATCCGCTGTACTTTCTAAATACTCATGAGCTCTTCCCTTTTCTTTGTATTCACTTCATCAAGTATAAACCATCGGAAAAAGACATACTTAAACACTTACCACATAATCCCAACTTGCATCGATGGTGGGGAAAACATCTCCCATTCGTCCAAATCTGAAGCCTCAAATAACTCTAGAATAGCACAGACTCTAACAGCTTCTAGATTTACCAATGATTTTAATACATTATAAACTTCTTCAAGCCTCTTCACTAACTCTAATGGACCTTGATTAGCATGATAAATAGGAAACACTTGAGAAAAACTAGAAACTGGGCATAATCTATTAGAAACTTTGGGGACCTTTTTGGGTGGAATATTTTGAACAACATCAAAACATAAATACAAAAAATCAACATCCAACCAAAGCACAACCAAGCGACCATATAAGTCCAAAATAACTGTCTCACAAGCCAAGCACCACAAGAAAAACCTAGAATTATCTTTTCAAAAACCACCATTTTTCATTTCAATTTCAAAAATTCCTTCTTCTAAGTCCACTTTCCAAAAACCGAAATCTATTTCCACAAAACAAGAACCCACTTTTTCAAGAAAAAACAAACCCAAATCATTTTCCACTAAAAACCCATCTCAGATTAACCAATCCAAACCATTAATTTCAAAATCTTACCCATGGAATCCTATGAACCATCACATGTGTATCTATCCACTTCCAATTACATCATCCACTCACACATGGTGATGATCATTTTCCACAAAACCCATACACATGCGAACATTCATAAGGAACACCAAGGGTCGTACATACCGCTTTATCATCAAAATAAAGCATTTATCTAATTCTTAACTGAAATTGATTTCTCTTTTAAAATAAATTTTTTCAAGCCCAAAACCATTAAAAGAAGTCATTTTCATTTTAACAAATAATTTTCATTTTAAAATCTTACTCACATCAACCGAGACTAAAACAAGATATAACTTACACCAAACCACTTAAATAAGAAACTGGTAGTCATGCCTCACCTGGTGACATGGTAGTGAGTCATTCCCCAAGTAAGCATCAACAACTAGAAGGATCCTGAACCATGCACTTGGACTCCATATGTGTCACTACTCCAAGTGAGATCAAAACATGACACCAACTCTCCTCTATTGTCCTTACTCACCCAAAATAATCCAAAAGTCAAAACAAGGACTCAAAACCCAAACTACCCCTGGAAACTTGAGGATCAGAACAAGAAAGAGTTCACAAAACTCTTCCCGTACCTACCTCTCAAGTTCTGATAGACCTAATATCCAATCTACTAGACACCCCAAATAATCAATAACCTCATTTAATATCATTTTGTCATGAACTAGGCTGGATTTCCATCTAACCCGACACCCAACCTGGTTTGTGGCATGGCTCGAAGGGTGTTCCTGATCCCCATGGGATAGAAACTAGTGTCAAAAATCAAAGATAATCCAAAGGGAATGATTTATCCCATTATATAACTAGGATCGTATAAATAAACTCAACAAACTGATCATGTAGTAATGACTAACAATTGAACATTAATAAATGTTCAAACTGATCCAGATACAAAATACAACTGAACAGAATAAAAACTGAAATTGAAATATAACAAAACCAAAATGATACCAACATGATCTCCATGTGACCTTAGTGTCACCACCGTTCACAAGACTGAACTTCTCTAAGAGCCAACTCGAAACCTAAATAAGAAGATGAACCTACAAAACTACTCGGGTCTACCGACACTGAATGGTACAAGTAGGGTGTAAGATTCATAACTTAGTAGGAAACCACCAAATAATCCATATGTTTCCTTTACAATAAATATTCCATTAATACTAGTTTGAAATACATATATGAAAATAGGTCTTTGGTTTATTTTAAGAAAACAAACATATCTTTCAACAAGTTCCCATTTTAAAACAACACATGCAGATATCCCTTTTCAAAAATTATTTTCACTTTCCACAACCCTTTTTCTTTAAAAACAAACCCAACCACCAAATCCATTCAAGTAACCAAAATAGGGATATGTAGAAAATAAAGGGAACAAATACAAGAAAATTAAACTAGCAAGACTAATATCAAATAGAAAAATAAAAATAAAACACACATAGAGGTAGTAACCATGGGAATTCCTAAACATCCCTAGAACGATCCATGTATGTACTCAAGTAAGACTCACCTACTGGCATATGGTGCATCTCCATAGTCAATAACAAATTGGTTGCTTTGAACTATTCTCACTAGTGTCACAACCCACCTGACCTCTAAGGTATCCAAGGGGTACCAACCCTTCTAATCAAGGTTGATAAGAAACCATCACTCAACCCTTTAAAAGATACTCAGTAAACCCATGGTAATAATATACTATTTAAGTAGGAGGCCCTTTCATGCATTACTTACCTTACCTACCATCACCACACTCTCCTACCCCAAACAATGACACCACCTACATGATAACCCATACAGGGAAATCCTCAATAGGGGATCCTGTCACATATCACATTATCAAAAGTGTTAAATAGGAATTCACATCACCAAAACTTCCAAATAATTTACCAAAACCTTTATAAAATGTCAATTATCTTTACTTTATACAATTTTTAAAACAAAAATCCCAATGCATCTCAAGTACCAAACATGACTTACACTTCTAAAACCAAAAATACATTTAAGAAACCTCTTTCACATAATTTTACCAAAATCAAAATAAAACAACACTATGAAATATAAAATGACAAATAGTCCTTTAAGACTTCAAGTTCAATTCCTTTTTCTCATACCATTTCAAAACCAACATGAAAACACAACATGATTAAAGGTGTCAAATGAGCTTTATTATCATTTAGAAACCAATCATTTATCAAAGTACCACATGGTCCATAACATCAAATGAAATTTTGAAACCACTTTCATAACATTTTAAAATTATGTAACCATTAGTAAAACACTAATAATTGGAAGAAGGAAAGAATAAAGAAGGATAGGTGTTTTTGAAATACTGATTTTCAACTTGAGAAAACTTACCCAATACCATTATAATCTATTGGATCATCCATATGTTCACCTCATGTGCATATGGATGTGCCTAAATCCAATGGAACACACATGAAATCCCAATAGAGTATCCAAAACCTTTTTAGAGAAACATACTTGTAATTAAAACCAACACTCACAAACCACACACAATAATCATAGTATAAAAATTACACATTTACTTATATGAAATCCAACTCACATTCCAACAACAATATCACATTATTTACAAAGACAAAAACCACTCAAATAACACAATTTCATTAAAAATAAAAAATTGGCATTTCATCAAACACCTTATGTTCACGTATTTATAAGCATAATGAAGGAGGCTCTTCAAATAACATTTTTACAAAATTATACCAACTTGAAAACATCATAATAAATTAACCAAATGAATCAAAAGTATGTGAAACATGTTTATAAATTATTTAGAAACACACAAGCATCAATGGGTTGTTTTGAAAAGAAAAATAATAGAATCACCTACCTCAATGGTGTGTGAATGCGATGAAACTCTCGGAGAAGGAAGAATAAATCATGAAGATAAATCCTCACACCCTAAACATCAAGAAAATATAACCACACATCAACCCTAACATCTAGGGTTAGAACAAGAGATAACCCACCAAATAAGAACCAAGAAATAGAGATTGGAGAAGAGGAAGAGGGGAAATGACCAAAAATCAAATAACTCACCTTAGAAATATTCAAGGAGCATTCATGGATGAAGGGAGGCCAAAAGAGGGGAGCTTAGAGGACCCCCTAGTGAACCTAGGTCAAGAAAGTGGGGAGAAACCCAATTTTGGGTTAAAACACTAGAGGGAAAAGAGGTAATTTCAATATTTTTAATGATTGGGCAGCTTTCATGGTTTGGCCGTACGGTTTACCAAACCATGAGCCAACTATACGGTAGCTACTATCCAAGAAGGAATCGACCACACGGCCAACCCATGGGGTTTGACTTACCATGTTCAAATCATGTGTTAGCTTCTATACAACTCTATGACTCACTATATGGTTACCCGAGTTGGGAAACATGGTTTATATTAACCATGTACTGCCTGTGAATGGGCTAAAAATTCACCAAAAACTTCCAAAAACTTTAAAATTTATTCCCAGACTCAACCCAAATCTCAAACCAAGGATAAAAGACCAAAAAAATAATAAAATAAAAGAATACCCAATGTTGGGGTGTGACAATTCTCCCCACCATAGACACTTTCTGCCTTCAGAAAGTCACCCAACCGAAAGTTATCAAAAACTTAATTCCATGTCCGATCAAAATACAAAGTAAGCACAAACCTCGGGGTGAACTTTCACTCCACAAGTCACACCCAATCGATCAAGAAGAAACCACAACACTAGAATGATGGTAGAACATGAGAGGGTTCTCCCAAACATAAGGACTCAATTAACATTGAAACTTTAAAACTCCCAAAACCACCGGGACTTAAATGGGAACTAACACAACTTCTCTATACTTACTGGGAAACATTCATATTGCGACCAAGAAATCCCAACACAACCAACCCAAACTTCTTTACATGAGAAAAACAACACCGCCTCTAGAACTAAAAGTTTCCCAAAATATCCAAAAACCCTAACACAAGGGGATAAACCCATAAAAGGAACTCAACTAAATAGTGAACCCAACAACACGCTACAAACATTGATTTTCCACAAGAATAGATTCCTCCAAATAGGCATAACTAAAAATAAGAGACTGATTCATGAAGACCAACCATTTAAGAACTCACGTCCAAATCACTAAACTGATTACAAGGAAACAAAACCACTGAGTATTTTATAAATACCAGAAAAACTAACAATAATCAAGGATATATAATGGTAATTTAAACCATCACCACACTCACACTGGAGATAAACTGAGTAAAGGTTCTCCACACACCCCTGGAAATTCCTGACTATACATGATATTCACTCCAAGTCCTATGGCTGGAGCCTTGATGACCGAGGCATCTCCTACCTCACAGTCAGGCGTTTTCATCCTCTAATCACAAAATCTCCTTCAAGAGATGCTTCCTAAAAAACTTCTCTAGATGACTTAGATAGCTGCAATGATGGCATGTCTTTAGAGGATTTCTACAAGACAACTTTGAATGCCCATACCAACCACACTGGTGGCACACAAGTGAATGGTATGATGAATTGGAAGGAAGAACCAATGAAGGGGAATCCTCAAAGATAGGTTCCTCCGGCATGCACTCCTTGCTAGATGGGTAAACTTCACAAGCAACAAGAGACACCGGATTCTCAATTGCCTATGCTATAGAAACCAACTCGGCTAGAAATGCTCCATCTACTAAATTTTCAAAACAAAGATCCTTGGAGGAGAGGGATCCCTCATTGACCTCTAGGAAAAGAATCCCAACAAAAAGAGAACCCTTCAATAGATTATTTAACAATACCTTTGAAGAAAAGAAACCAGATCCCTAAAACAGTCAACATAGGCCTTCACCATATGTTGGACTTGCTGAATACTCATGATCTCTTCCCTTTTCTTCATCTTCACTTCCTCAGGTATAAACTATCATACAAAAGATGGACTTAAACACTTCCCATTTCATCCCAACTTGCATCGATGGCGTGAAAAAAATCTCACATTTATCCAATGATGAACCCTAAAAAACCCCCAGAACAGCATGGACTCTAATAGCTTCGAGAGTTACTAATGATCTGAAGACATTATCAACTTCCTTGAGCCACTCCACTACCTATAAAGAACCTCAATCACCACTATAAACAAAAAACACTTGAGAAAAACTAGAAATTGGGAATGATCTATTAGAAAATTTGGGGGCCTTTCTGGATAACATATTCTGAACAACATCGAAACACAAAGACAAAAATCAACATCCAACCAAAACACAACCAAGATACCATCTAAGGCCAAAACAACTAGATCACAAGATAAACACCATAAACAAAAACTAGAATTATCTTTTCAAAAACCACCATTTTTATTTCAATTTTAAAACTTCCCTCTTCCAAGTCTATTTTAAAAAAAATCCATTTGCACAAAACATGAACCCACTTTTTCAAGAAAAATCAAACCCAAATAATTTTCCACTCAAAATCCATCTCAGAAAAAACAAGACAAACCATTAATTTCAAACTCTCACCCATGGAGTTCTAAAAACCTTTACATGTGTGTCTATCCACTTCCACTTACATCATCCACTCATACATGTTGATGTTAATTTTTCACACAACCTACACACATGTGAACATTCATAAGGAACACCAAGGGTCACACATACTGCTTTATCATCAAAATCAAGCATTTACCTAATTCTTAAATCAAATTTATTTCTCTTTTAAAATACATTTTTTCAAGGCCAAAACCATTGAAAGAAGTAATTTTCATTTTAAAAACCATTTTTATTTTAAAATCGTACTCACATCAACCGAGATCGAAACAAAAAATAACTCACACCAAACCACTAGGATAAGAAACTAGTAGTCATTCCTAACCCGACAACATGGTAGTGGTCCATGCCCTAAGTAAGCATAAACAACTAAGAGGAGATTGAACCATGCACTTAGACTCCACATGGGTCACTAATCCATGCGATATCACATCATGACACCAGATCACCTCCATTATCATTCCTCGCCCAAAATAATCCAAAAGACAAAACAAGGACTCAAAACCCAAGCTACCCCTAGAAACTCGAGGATCAGAATGAGCAAGAATTCATGTCGCTCTTCTCGTACCTACCTCCCAAGTTACAAAATTCCTAATATCCAATCTAACTGACACCATAAATAACAAAGAACCTCCTTTGATACCATTTTTTTATGAACCAGACCGGAATTCCATCTAACTCAACACCCGACCCAGTCCTTGGAATGGCCTGAAGGGCATTCTCAATCCCCATAGGTTGGAAACTAGTGTTGGTCATCAAATATAATCTATATGGAATGATTTAGGCCATTATATAACTAGGATAAAATAAATAAACTCAAAAAATTGAGCATGCATCAATAACCAACAACTAAACATAAATAAATGCTCAAACTAATCCAGATACAAAATACAACTAAACAGAAGAAAAACTAAAACTAAAACAGAATAAAACAAAAAATTCTACCAATGAGATCTCCATGTAACCTCAATGTCACCTCTATTCACAATATTGGACCGCTCCAAGAGCCAAATTGAACTAAAAAACTTGAACAAGAAGTTGAACCTACAAAACAGCTCGGGTATATCGACACCAAATGATACAAGTAGGGTGTGAGATTCATAGCTCAGTTGGCAACCACCAAATAATCCATATGTTTCCTTTCCCAAAAATATTCCATTAACAATAGTTTTAAATGCATATATAAAAATAGGACTTCGGTTCATTTTACGAAAACAAACACAACATTCAATAAGCTCCCATTTTAAAACAACACATGTAGATTTCTCTTTTCAAAAATTAGTTTCACTTCCCACAACCCTTTTTCCTTAAAAACAAACCCAACCACCAAATCCATTCAAGTAACTAAAACAAGTATGTGTAGAAAATAAAGGGAACTAATACATGCAGATAAAACTAGCAAGACTAATATTAAACATGCAGTAGAAAAATAAACAAACACATACAGGTAGTAACCATGGGAATTCCTAAACATCTCTAGAGTGATCCCTGGACATACTCGAGTCAGACTCACCTTTCGATTTACAGTGTAGCTCCATAGTAAATAACCAACAGGCTCCTTTAAACTAGCCTCATTAGTGGCACAACCCACCTGGCCTCTAAGACATCCAAGGGGTACCAACCGTTCTAATCGGGGTTGATAAGAAACCACCTCTCAACCCTATAAAAGATGACCAAGAAACCCATGGAAATAGTATATTGTGTAAGTAGGAGGCCCTTTCACATGTGACTCACCTTACCTGCCATCACCGCACTTTCCTATCCCAAAAACTGACACCACCCACATGATAACCCATATAGGGAAATCCAAAATCGAGGTACTCGTCACATATCACATTATCAAAAGTGCCAATCAGGCCATCACATCACATAAACTTCCAAATAATTTACCTAAACCTTTATAAAATTCCAATCGGCTTCACTTCATATAAGTTTTAAAAAAAAATACCAATGCATCTCATGTTTCAAACGAGCCTTACAATTCTAAAACCAAAAATACATTTACAAAACCACTTTCACATCATTTTCCCAAAGTCAACACAAAACACCAATTTGAAATATACAATTTCGAACAAGCCTTTTATACTTTAAGTTCAATTCATTTTTCTCATACCATTTAAAAACCAACATGAAAACACAACATGCTTAAAGGTGACAAACAAGATTTCTTGTCATTTAGAAACCAAACATTTCTCAAGGTGCCACACATTCCATAACTTCAAATACAATTTTGAAACCACTTTCATATCATTTGAAAATTAAGGAACAATTGATAAAACACTAAGAATTGGAAGAAGGAAAGAAGGAATAAGGATAGTTTTTTTAAAAAATACAGGTTTTAAAGTTGAGCAAACTTACCCAAAACCATTATATTTTTTTGGAATATCCATATATGAACCTCATGTGCATATGGATGAGCCTACATCAAATGGATCATGCATGAAATTCCAAGAGAGGATACAAAACCTTTTTAGAGAAACAAGCTTGCAATGCAAACCAACACACACAAACCACACACAAGAATCACACTATAAAAATCACCCATTTCCATATATGAAATCCAAATCACGTTACAGCAACACTATCACATTATTCCCAAGAAAAAACACCACTCAAATCACACAATTTAATCAAAAAGAAATAATTTAAATTTCATCAAAAACCTTATGTGAACATATTTATAATCATAATTAATGAGGCTTTTCAAATAAAATTTTTAACAAATTATACCAACTTGAAAACATCAAAATAAATTAACCAAATGCATGAAAATCATGTAAAACATGTTTATAAATTATTTATAAACACAAAAGAATCAATGGGTTGTTCTGGAAAGGAAAATAACGTAATCACCTACCTCAATGGTGTGAAAATGCAATGAAACTCTCAGAGAAGGAAGAATACACCCCAAAGATCAATCCACACACCCTAAACATAGAGAAAATAGAACTACACATCAACCCTAACATCTAGGTTTCATCCAAGACAGAAACCTCCAAATAAGAACCAATAAATAGAGAGAGGAGTAAAGGAAGAGGAAAAAATTACCAAAAACCAAAGAACTCACCTTAGAAATATTCAATAAGCATCCATGGATGAAGGGAGGACAAAGGAGGGAAGCTTGGAGGACCCCCCAGTGCGCCTAGGTTGATAAAGGGTGGAGAAAATGATTTTGAGTTAAAACACCGAAGTGGAAAAGAGGCAATTTCAAGATTTTTAATGACTAGGAAGCTCGCATAGTTTGGTCTCATGGTTTACCAAACTGTTCACTAAACTTGTGGTAGCTACTGTCCAATAAGGAATCAACCGCATAGACAACCCACATGGTTTGACTTACCATGATCAAACCATGAGGTAGCTTCTATCAAACTCTATGACCTGCCATATAGTTACCTAGGCTAGGCCACATGGTTTATATAAACCATGTGTTTCCCGTTCACAGGACAAAAATTCACCTGAAACTTCTAAAAACTTAAAAATTTAATCCCGAACTCAACTTGAATCTCAAAACAAGGATCAAAGACCAAGAAAAGAATAAAATAATAGAATATCCAAGTTTGGGGTGTGATATTGATATGATAACTTCTACCATTTCATCTTTAAGAGTCAAAGTAATGTGTTGGTGCATCTGTAATGACATTATCATTTCCTTTAATAATTTTTATATTAAAGTTATAGTATTTTAATTCATTCCTCAACCACACTAATCATACCTGGGTAAACCTTTTTAATTTGATTTTCATTAAATTATTTATATAAGAAATATATGTTCTTATAGTTAAAAGTTTTCCAAATAAAAACTCATCAGCTCTAATTCCTTTAAGGAATGAAAAAAATTCCTATTCATGGACATGATAATTATTTTCTATCCCATTAAAACATCGTCTCCATTATTTACTAATACTTTCATCATGGTTTTTCATTATCTTTAGGATGGATCCCTATGGTGAGTCTGATGCATCCATTTATAAAATAAGTTTATCTTCACTCCCATTCAGGTATTCCAATTCTAGGAGGTTCTGAGTTTTATACTTCAAAATTATGATTACTTAATAATCTTATCTTGTCTAATTTCAAAGTACTTTAATATATACATTTTTTTTGAATTGGAACTGAAATTTTTTCTAGATCTCTAATGTATGATCTGAAATAACTTAATATACCAAGAAACACTTGTATCTTCTTATGATCTATAAGATCATCTGAGAAAGTTTATAGCTTCTCTGAAATATGTGATTGAAGATTCTCTCTACTTCCTTGGATCTGTAATCCCAATAATTCTATCTTTGGTTGCATATAAATGATCTTTCTTTATAAAAGTATCATCCCTTCTTTTATAAACAATTCATCAACATGTTGTAAATTCCCGATATGTTTTCCTGTATTTTTACTAAATACAAGAACATCATCAATGTAAATCACCACAAACTATGATAATCTTTTGAATGCCTTTCCCTTTATACACTATAATATTCCTAGGTCACTCTTGAGTCCAAATGGAATAACTATGCATTCAAAAAAACCAAGTTTCATTGTTAATGTTGTTAATGGTATAACCTCCCCTTTGATCTTAATCTACAAATATCTTGACTTGAGATCAAAATTATAATATTCCATTGACATTTAATTCTTAATCCTACTTCTCAAAGCCTCTTGATTTGGAAGATTGCATCCATCATCTTTTGTGACATAATTAAGATCACGGTATTTGATAACCATTCTGGCTTTATCACACTGCTTCTTAACATGATTCGTTACCATGAATGTTGCACTCTTGTGAGGACTTTAACCATATTGAGATATTTAAGGGTGATTTTAGCCTTTGTAACATCCTTTTTCCACAATTTTAGAGGGTTATTTGATCAATTTTCTAATAAATAATATTTTATCATTACCAATGATTCTTTTTAATTTATCCTCAAAACTTTAAATCCAATCACTTCTTTCCACTTCTTAATGTTTATATGGTATCCTTTATCTTCATATAGATATTTTTTCACTTTGACAATAGATACTTTATTTTCTATAACCATTTTGTTTTTTCCAAAAGAAGTTGGAATCAAATAATTTTTAAGGAAAATCACTTCTAAAAATATCATTATAGGATGATATCTTCTAAGGAATATATTTTCAATCAAGAATTTATCTAAAAATTGAGGAATAAATAAAAACATATTCTCTATAAATATTTTCCCATTGAGTTAAATCTGAACATCCTTTACTACTTCCTGAATCACAACTATTGTATTATTACCAATAGTAACTTGAAACTCTGTGGATTCCTAGTTTACTCCTGAGATTGTATTCTTGTACAAGATAAGGTACATATTTTGTCAACTAGGGTAGTGCATGCAGTTCCACCGATACTTACCTTTACCAATGTAGCCCATTATTCTATATTTTCACTAAGTAATGATGATCCCATATATCCTATATGATATTAATCATCCTCATTGATAGGTAATCGAACAATCCATTATCTGACTATCCTTCTATAAACTAATGTTCTAGGTGGTTCTACTGAAGTGCCTTCATATTTTCCAACTAATATCCTTGGATTATACAAAGATTTCTCAAGTATTTTTGATTTGAGATATTCAAATTTCAAATCTAATCCACCTGATCTTGATTATTATGGCTTAAGATCATCATTGTATTCTCTGATATCAGAGATGATAAGTATATTTTTAACTTGTTTAATCACATCTGGAAGAAGTAACTTTTACCTTTGTTCTTCCTCTAAATTTGATGAAACCCATTTTCTAGTCCATGTTAGCCTTTTGGATATTACCACCTATGGTTTCATTACTCTAATTGATATGACTTTATCTTGGAAAAGATGTGTAAATATTTTCACACTCTTCTTTAGAGCTGACCTTCCAGTATTGTAGAACTTTACACAAATATGAGTAATTAATCTGACACATCTTCTATTGGGTGGACATCCCAACATCTTATGCCAGTTCCTCATGTTAATATTAACTTCTTAAATTTATACTAACACTTTTTCCATAAGTACTATATGAAAATATGGGATCAATTTCACCCAAGCTTCTCCTACATGTAGAAATTTTCTAAACTACCATCTACAAGTGCAATTAGGACCGGTAGATCTTGTCCTTTTTTGTCAAGAAGATCTACTCCAATATAGATTATTCCAAAACACACATACATGGATTTTTTTTGGATATCCAAAATAACCAATCCTAGTTTTAGCAAAGGAATTATAAATAATACTTTATCTATTTTATAGAATTCAACTATCTCTTCATTCTCTAAGATCTTAGTCATTTCTCTATATGGTACCCATGATTTTTGGTATAGATCAGACCAATAAACTTGGGGAAACTTCCATTCTTGACAATCTATTCATTCTAAATGGATTTTGGTTTTTAAAGAATTCACTAGATCACCTTACATCTCATCAAGATTTAATAGCTTTAGAGAGTCTTCTGGTGTATCCCCTACTCAAATCATGTCTATTCAAAGCTGGCTTAAAATTGTGTAGGGATTATTTCCTTCTTCCTCATCTGATTTATATTCTTCCACCTTTGAGTACTTTGAATATAATGAATATAAACTCTAATCATTTGATTATATATTTTCTTCCTAGATAGGCTCAAATAATATTCATGATGAATCTTCCATCATTATTTCCTTGAGACTTACTCTTCTTCTATCTTCATCTAGGCAAGTGTCACCTATGTGAACTTTCTTCCCACAAAACCAAAAAAAATCATAACTGGATATAGATTTTAATTTAGTTTATCTAAGATACTTCCCATATTTTGTCTTAAATTTTTCTCTTGCATCCTTCTGGATTATATTTGGTCTAAGACATCTCTTAGATTTTATATGTATTTTTTCTTGAAAACATACTAGATAATTTCCCTTTACCAAATATTTTCTAGAAATTATTTTGTGATCTCTTTCATTCATGCTGATCATCATGACACTGTGTTCTGAATGACCTTTTTTGGGTTTTTTCCAAGATCCAGTCTGGTTAGATCACACCCATATCTTCCTGCAACACCCTCTACCTTTGGGAAAGAATAACTCATATATGACATGTTTTTTTACATCTTGTAATACAAGCCTCTGCATAAAATATATTATTATTACTTACCTTATTGTTTATGCTTGAACTCCCAAAGTATCCTACAAGTATGTACTTTGAGAAAGGTTAGTCTTCAAGGCTTGTTGAACTATTTCATGACAACTGCCAAAAAAATTTAAGATAAATAATTCTAAAGAATATTATTGATCTCCTAGTCAAAGAAGATAATATAATGCTCAAATCCAAAAATATATTCTTCAAAATATCACATGTCACAGATTTTGATCTTGGTTAAATGTGTTCTATATTTTTTTACCAATTCCCCATCCCGATGGACTAGTGAATTTCCTATGTAATCGCTTCCCTCAAATCTTTTTCATCACAACCTTTCCAAATATATTGAATATTTACTCTAATACCACTAGTGGTGATTCTTCAATGAAGGTATCCTAGGGAATTGGACTTTGTGAATCCAGAAAGGCTGCAAAAATGTGCCTTCAAGCATGAAAACACAACAATATCAATGAAAAGGGATAAAGGGACTTTTTATCTTTGACTCGTATAATCGTACTTGGAATTTCTTCACACGAAGAACATGAAGGGTGAGAAAGAAACTAAATATATAATGTTTGAAATAGTTCTTATTTTTATTCCAAAAGCATATCTCTGAACAAATGGGTTGTATTTCCCTTATATAGGTCTCTAGGCTCATATTTCTTGAGAATTTGACTCTACATCCACTTACAGTGAACACTTATGACAATGAAAAGGAAAAAGAAAAATAAAAATAAAAAGGTGGAGTGCACAACCATGAAAATTCCACCACACATTTCACACATAAAAAAAACTACATAATTGACATGTCTAATTTGATCTAATCATCCATGTCGGATATGATGCATGTCTAGATCAGCGCCTAGATCCCTTTCAAGTCGTATAGAGTATTGATCATCTTGCTGACTGAGACATATTTCTTTAAATCCTTCATCTCCATCAATTATTTGATGGCGTGTTGGATCTAGTATCTTAAAATAAAGGTATATTCTTTATTTCCATTCCATGTCTTGAGTTCGTCAAGAATCATTTCTACCTACACTACGAAATCTGTCAGATGTTATGATTTTCTTATCTCTTGAGTTGATAGAGACTAGCACATTGTTTCCTGCAAAAAATATGCAATATTTTCTCATTTATTTTGATTTGATTGGATAAAAACTCCATGTGATATAGATACATTCGTAATGTATTTTATTCAAACTGAATTCTATCCAGCCTTCATCACTAAACTGAAATTCCTCGAATAATTTTTGGGCAGGTCCTTTAGTTTAGTATCTTGTGTACAGGTTCCATAGTATGACCAATATGTCTGCTAATCTAATATGTTTTATGTGTGCAACCCACCATAGAAAACTTGGATATGCATTATTCAGAACCGTCTTCACCATATGTGGTACCCAATTAAATGTGGAATTTATCTTCTTAAATCCCAAGAATTGTACTCCTCCCATTATGAAAGCTTTCTGGCACTCGATGAACTCTTCTAGTTCTAATAGCATGTTTGGTATATGGAGTTTTGGAATCCCTATTCCTGACACCCTCCAAACACTTTTCAATACTAGATATTCTTCCAAAGTCGTTTCTTGGATCTTCTTAACTTTTTCAAGAAGGCTAGAAATTTGAACCTTTAGCTGGATCTCTTCGGTGATGATCATACTAATCATATCCCAATATATATTCTTATAATCCTTTATAAGGTCTTCAGATTCTTTGAGCATGTCTAGAACATGTTTAAGACCCCTCTTGAATAGTTGACCATCCTTATTTTTTGGATTAGATTATCAAAAACTACAGATTTATTCCCGATAATATTTGGAATCCTTTGTAAATATTTTCAGATTTTATTTTTTGGATTTGGCTCCTCATCTTGATCATCATCTAGACTTTCTTGATATCATTCCTGCTAAAAAAAATTTCCATGTAGTTCTTTCCAAACCTTCTCCTACTTTTCAGGTTCTTCTTCTACTTAATCATCCCATCTCTTAGAAATATTTTTCTATTTTCCTTTAGAGACCCCCCACTATTTCTATCCTTTGGATCTTTCAAACCTTTCAGTTTCGTGAATTTTACATTCATTGAGTGTTGTAATGGCATTTCTCACCACATACAAAGCATTAAATATTAATTTTATCTTTATAATTTCTTTCTAGGGATCTTTTTGAAACATTTCCTAGTTTTTCAGCTTTCCTAGTTGAAGAACTTGTATTGTTTGATCTTTCTAGATGGAGATCCTTTCTTATTAAGGAGATTCTTTGCTAGAATCCATTTTCCTTTATGAATTCTATCATTCATTACCTTTATAATTGGGCACACTATCACAAAATGATTATTAATGAAAACTAGAAATCACCTTGATCTACTACCTTATGCCATTGCACCTATAAGAGTCAAAGTGGTGTGTTAGCGCATTTTTAGTAACATTATCTTTTACTTTAATATTTTCTATATTAAAGTTATAGTATTCTGATTCATTCCTCCACCGCACTAATCATGCCTCATAAACCTCTTTAAATTTATTTTCATGAAATTATTTATATAAGAACTATATGTTCTTATAGTGAAATTTTTTTCCAAGAAAAAGCTCATTAACCCTAATTCCTTTAAGTACTGCAAACAATTATTATTCATGGATAGGATAATTCTTTTGTATCCCATTAAATCATCAACTCTAATATCTACTAATACTTTCATCATGGTTTTCCTTATCTTTATGATGAATACCCATGCTAAGTCTGATGTATCCATTTCTAAAATAAGTTGATATTCCTCCTCCAACGACCCGAAGGCCTGTAAATTTTTATTTATTATAAAGCAACCCTCTTTTAAGGGAAGAAGGGGGGAACCCAAACAGACTTCACGACCATAAGACCAATCACAACTCGAAAGTCTTAAAGAGTAAAACCATATTGACAACATGAAACTGCCCCTTCCCAGCATTTGATCATGATAAAGCTCTTCATCGTTGCATGGATGATCGGCAAACAAGTGTCATGTGTCAAATCACGGGCCCAATCCGATGGCAGCGCCATACCCTCTCAAACATCCAAATCCAAAAAGCTATGCAAAGATGACTGGCCAGCTCTTGAACCTCTTATGGACCTCTTCCATGTAGTCAAATTCGGGTGCATCGCCATTCAAAAAGATCCCATACTCAAACCAAAGCGCAACATCAAGGATGAAAACCATCAGCACCAGCTCAGAATGACACCGGACGAAACAACATTGAACCATCGTCTCAAATAACCCCACCGCATCGAATCCACAACAGCCCTACACCACCACAGCAGCAAGTAATCCAAAGGAGCAGGTGATCCAAGAAGTAAGTTGCAGAGTCATCGCCACCTAGGGCTGGAAGACCCAGCAAGCATACCATAGAAGCGCCACCAAGGAGGGGATCCATGTCGATCTGGACCAGAAGCGCCGCTCTGAGCTGAAACTGGGAAGATCTGAATAGAGGATGAACCCTCACCGGCTGCCGAGTCAGACTAAACCACCGGACAGCGAGAGGGAAACAGCGAAACGGGAACAGGGCCATGCCGGCGACTCCAAAACCACAGATCGAACAAAAAAAGACTACCGAAAACTAGAACAATTGCATCACCATCACATACGCCGCCGCGATAAACCAAAGCAGCATAGCCACCACCAGAAGTCAAAACCAGAATGCCTCCCCCCTCCATGCCCCTGTAGAGACATCATCGAGTCTCGCCTCACCGGAACGCCGAAACCGACGCGAAGGCACAGACCAGATCCACACCGGAGGCCGAACGCTGAGCCGAGCCGCAAACCAAATCCACACCGGAGGCCGAACACCGAGCCGAGACGAAGAACAGATCCACACCGGAACCGTCGCCAAGCCGTGTCAGCTCCGATCCGACCAGCCGCAGACGCGAGACACACCGGAGCATACGAGCCAGAGCTCGGCGCACCTCACCGACCCCGAGCTAAGGAAGACTACGCCGAGACTCCCAAGCACACCGGAGGAGGGAAGAAGAGAACCGCCGAAAAGGGGAACCCTAGCCGCCGCTTCGAGAAAAAGATGTCGCTCCGAGGCGTAAAAAATTTCAGGCAGTACATCCGAGTAATGATTCCTCCTCATAAGTTGATATTCACTCTCATTTGGTTATTCCAATTCTTATAGGTTCTGAGCTTTCAGGTTCTGAGCTTTCAGGTTCAGAATTCTGATTACTTCATAATCTTCTACTATCCAATTCTAGGTTACTTTACTAGATACTTTTTTTTGAATTGGAACTAATATTTTTTCTAAATCTCTAATATATTCTATGAAATAAGTTAATATACCAAGAAAAACTTGTATCCACCTACAATATGTAAGCTCATTAGGGAAATTTTTTAGATTCTCTATAATATGTGGTTGAAGCTTCTTTATACTTAGATCTGTAATCCCAAGAATTTTATCTTTGGTTACATACAAATGATCTTTCTTTCTGAAAGGATCATCCATTTTCTCTAAACACTTTATCCACCTACTGTAAATTACCAAAATGTTCTTAGGTATTTTTAATAAATACAGGAACAACATCAATGTAGACCACCACGATCTGTGATAATCTACTGAATTCCTTTTCCATTCTCCTTTTGAATATTCCTGTGGAATTCTTAAGTCCAAATGGTATAACTAGACATTAAAACAAACCAATTGGCATTGTAAATGATGTTTATGGTATATTCTCTTCTTTGATCTTAATCTACCAATATCCTAAATTGAGATAAAACCTAGAATATACCATTGGATTTTCATTCCTAATCCTGCTTCTCAAAGCCTCCTAATTAAGAATATTGTATCTATCATCTTTTTTGGTATAATTAAGATCATAGTAATCGATAAACATTCTAGATTTACCACACCGCTTCTCAACATGATTAATTACCATGAATGTTGTACTCCTATGAGGAAATTCACTATGCCTGATTAATCCAAGACTAATTAATTTTTGAATCTGTTTCTCAAACTCCTTAACCATTCCTTCTGGATAGGAAATTAACTTACTTATGATCACTATATTGGGATATTTAAGGGTGGTTGTAGCTTCTAGTATTGTCTTTTTCCATAATTTAAGAGGTTTTTAAGACCAATTTTTGATAAATAATCTCTTATCTTGTCCATTACTTCTTCATTTATCCTCAAAACTTTAAATCCAACCAGTTTTTTCCACTGTTCAATCTCTCTATGGTATCCTTTATCTTCATCTTGATAGTTTTCCACTTTGATAGTAGATATTTTCTTTTCTAAAACAATTTTGGTTTTTCCAAAAAAATTGGAATAAAATAATTATTGAGTATAATTCCTTTTGAAAATATCATTATAGTCTGATATCTAAGGAATCGATTTCCAATCAAGAATTCATATGAAAATTGAGGAATAAAGCAAAGAATCTACTCTACAAATATTCTCCCATTGATTTTAATCTGAAAATACTCTGTTACTTTCTGAATCATAATTGTTGCATTATTACCATCTGTATTTCAACTATATGGATTCCCAGGTTACTTCTAAAAATAATATTCTTATGCAAGAGAAGGTAGAACTATGATAGTACATGAAGTTCCACCAATACTTAGCTTTATCAATATAGCCCATTATTCTATATTTTCACTGATTAATGATGATCCCATATATCCTACATGAGTTTATTCATACTCATAGATACGTAATCGAACAATAATTCTAGAAACTGATGTTCTAGGTGCTTCTGGTGAAGTGCCTTCATCTTTTGGAACTAAGATCCTTGGATTATCCAAAGGGTTCTCAAGTATTTCTGATTTTAGATCTTCAATATTCAAATCTAGTCTACCTTATATTGATCCTTATGACCTAATATCATATTATTTTCTCTGATCTCATATATGACAAGTTTATTCCATAATTATTTAATCACATCTAGAAGAATTACTTTTGATTTCATTCTTACTCTGGATCTGGTGAAACCTATTTTCTAGTTTATGTTAGCCTCTTGGGGTTTACTACCTATGGTTTCATTGCTCTAATTGATGTTCCTTAATCTTGTAAAGTATGTGTAAATCTTTCCACACCCTTCCTTAGAGTCGGTCTTCCAGTATTATATAACTTTACATAAAGATGAGTAATTACTCTGAAACATCTTTTATTGGGTAAACATCTCAACATCTTTTTCCAGTTTCTTATGTTAATATTAACTTCTAAACTTCTATTAACACTTATGTCCATAAGTACTATATGAAAATCTGGGATCAAATTCACTCAAGTTTTTCTTACATGAAAGTATGCACTTTGAGAAAGACGAGTCTTCAAGGCTTGTTTAACTCATAGATTTGGATCTTGGTTAATGTCGTTCTAGATTTTTATACAAATTATCCATCCTAATCAACAAGTGAATTTATCACAAATTCTTGTTTGAGGAAATTATCTACTACTAGTGTAACCTCAATTGGGAATGTGACATGTTCTTGGATATCCATTCTCACTTCTGAGTGTCATAATAGAACATCCCAAAGTCGCCCTACATTTCCTCTAATGGTAGCTCCTATAAAATTGAGTGCACTATCTATGGTCCATGACAGAAAACCAACTGATAACATATAATATCAAAGTTATAGATCTAATTCATCTATGGATACTCTATGATCCTTTTCTCAATACAGATTAAGGATCGTCCAATGTTTTGTAACACCTTCTATATGTGTCTTTTGTGCCTTATATTCATCCTGAATATAGCTAGGATATGAGGCATTGGCTTCCCTGCTGATCTTTTGAAATAAATATTTGAATGATCCTTTTTTTCATTCTCAAGGGATTAGTTTTTGGGTGATCACCTTCCATATTGGCTTGGATTCCCAAGGTTTTACACTGAGTCCTCCAGTGGGAGATGCTTTGGTCTATTTCTTCTTCTTTTCTTCAAGTCTAGAATACAGGTCTTCTACTTTTTTGAGATTTTCATTTAGGTATTTGGAGATACATTCTATATCTCCAAGCTCCCATTTCTCCTGGGTAATAATATCATAGATCTATTTTTGGTATTCATGGATACTCTAGGGAATACTCGAGACCTCTTACTAATATTGTTGAGCTTCTCCTGCTAATGGTTAGGCATAATCTTCTGTAGTATATCATCCTAATATACTTGATCCATCTGTATCTCTAGGTGGATTAATATCATATATGGTGGATCCTGATTAATTAGAATCTTTCCATGAAGCTTTTCCTTCAATCCTTTACCAAATATCTTGAATATTTGGTCTATCACCCAATTATCTTCCTACCATATTTTAATGTTTGAAGTAAAATACTTCACCTTCTGGAAATTGAGTTTTTTCTAGTTTTTTGACCAACCACTTGGCTTGTCAAATATGAGATTCAATACGCATGATTTATGCCTTCAAATTTTTGATATTTTCATGAGTTTCCTGGGATTTCTGCCTTAACTCGATTATTTCAGGTTCGTTCTCATAGGTTAATCTATATTATGGTATTTGGTGATACTTTCTAAGTAAATATTACTAACTTTTATCAAAATAACACAACTTAAATTCTAAAAATCTCTTCTCATAATAGAGTCCTTTAAACATGTAATTCATAAGTTTCTAATGAAAAATCCACCGAAGCAGTGCTTTGACTGGCTATGATACCACTACTGGGGAGTCTCTGATGAAGGTCTCCCAGATACTTCTTCTTTGAGAATCTATAAAGGATGAAAAAACATTCTTGTAAGCATGAAAACACAAAGATATCCATAAGAAGGGATAATGGACTACCTGACTTCAACTTGTGGGATCATACTTGGAATTGCTTCTCATGAAGAGAACAAAGGATGAGAGAGGAACCAGGGAGAGAATGTATGAAATCATACTGATTTCTATTCAAAAATCATCTCTTCGAGATGTCCCTTATATTGGCCTCTGGGATTATATTACCCAAGAAGCTGACTCTATATTCAAATATAGTGCATACTTCTAACAAAGAAAAAACAAAATCAAAAGGTGGAGCTCACAACCGTGAAATTTCCACCACATGTTTCCCACATAAAAATAAACTACGCAGTTAACATGTCTGATTTTATTCGATCGTCCAAGACAGATATGATGCATGTCTTGATCAGTTCCTATAACCATTCCAAGTCATATAGAGCATCGATAATCTCATAGACTGAGACCTATTTCTCTAACTCATCCATTTCCATCAATTCTTTGATTGCGCGTTGGATCTGGTCTCTGACAATAAATATACATTCTTGATGTCCCTTCCATGCCCTGAGTTCATTAAGAATCATGTATTCCTTCACCAAAAAATTTGTTAGATGCACCATATTTGGAGTTTTCATGTCACTTGAGTTGATATAGACTATAACATTGTCTTCTATAAAGAATATTCAATCTTTACTCGTCAATTTTGATTCGATTAGATAAATAATTCAAACGATTTGGATACGTTTTTAATAACTTTTATTCAAACTTAATTCTATCCAATCTTCATCACTAAATTTTGATTCCTCAAATGATTTCTGGATAGTTACTTCAGTTTGGTGTCTTGGGTACATGTTCCATAGTACGACCAATCTGTTTGCTAACCTAATAGGTTCAATGAATGAAACCCACCACAAAAAACTTGGATATGCATTATTCAGATCTTTCTTCACCATCTGTGGTACCCAATTAAATATGGAATTTATATTTTTTATTTCTCAAGAGTTGTAATGTTCTCATTCTTAAATATTTATGGAATTTGATGAACTCTTTTTGTTCTAATGCCATGTCTGATATGTGGAGTTTTGAAATCCCAGTTCCCGACGTCTTCCAAATATTTTTCAGGACTGGATATTATTCCATGCCTATTTCTTTAATCTTCTTAAATTTTTCAAGAAGACCAAAAACTTTAACCTTCATCCGGATCTCTCTGGTGATGATCATAGTGATAATATCCTGATCTATCATCTTATAATACTCCATAAGGTCTTATAATTATTCAAGCATGTCTAGAACATGGTCCAGAACCCTCTTGAATATGAAATCATCCTTATTTTCCTAGATTAGATTATAAACAGTTGTGGATTTATTCCTCAAAATATTTGGAATCTTTTGAAAATATTTTCATATTTCCTTTGTTGGATTTGGATCCTCATCTAACTCGTCATCTAGAATTTCTTAATCTTTTTTTCATTGAACATTTTTTCGATGAAGTTCTTTTTGAACCTTTTGCTACTTTTCAAGTTCTTCTACTCGATAATACCTTCTCTTAGAAATAGCCTTCTCTTTTCCTTTAGAGATTATCTTAGTTTCTATCCTCTAGTTCTTCTTGATTCCTTTCAGTTTTTGTATTTTCTATGCATTGAGTGTTATAATGGCCTTTCTAGGAACATCACTACAAAATATTTCACTTTTTCCAATGGAGGCATATCGGTTGGTAAAAGTACATTTCCTGTTGGTAAAAAATTTTACCACCATATATGTCCTTGTCACAAAACTGTTGGTAAAAACTCTATCTCTAAATGTTTTTGAGACAGATAAAATAGTTCCATTGCAATTATAATAATACCAAAAGATAATATATATGTTGGTTAAAGTGTTTAGCAATAGGTTCTGGTGAAAAATATATCTATTGGTAATAATATTACCAATATATGATATTTTTTTATAAATTGCATTTAAATAAAAATTATAAATTTTTATTTCCAGTAAAATTTCATATTATATTTATTAATTTATCATATATAATACATATTTTTTAATTATTAAACTAAAGACTATTTTAACACATGTTCAAAATTAGACAAGAATTAATTATATTAATAATGAAATTTATTACAAAAGGAACCTTTTGGATCCCAACTAGGATTGTTTCATAATTCTAGACAACCTTGCCCACTGACCCCCCTAATTTTGTTTCACAATTCTGTCGCTCGACAAGCTGACCCACCCACCCACCCCCCCCCCCCACCACCACCACTACAATGGATCCCCCCAAATAGGATCAACCACCCCAAAAGCTCTAGCTCGTCATCACCAGTAAATCCAGCACCAACAGGTCTAGCCCATCCATGTCAACTCTAGTCTTAGCCCATCTATACTAGCTCTAGCCCCATCCATGCTAGCTCCAGTCTATGCTAGCTCATCCAACTCTAGACCCATCCATGCTAGCTCCATCTCCATCCCATCCATGCTAGCTCTAGCTCCATCCCATCCATGCCAACTCTAGTATATGCCAACTCTAACTCCAACCCCATCAATGTCAGCTCCAATCTATGCACAAATAGATGAGAAAAGACCTCATATGGAATTGAGGGATGTACACAAACAAGTTACATAAATATGATTACACCATAGGGATAAAGGTAATATCTTCACTATAAGGAATAAACGTTTTTGTTGAACTTTATGAATTTGTGTTGAACTTCCTTTTGAATTTCAACAAAGGTAACTGCACGATAATGAAATAAACATTAAAAGACATCCTTTTATTTAGAAAAAATATAGAATTAGAATTAGGTTTTAAATAATAACTTTCAAAGAACCCATGATATCATATTTTTCTAGTCAGTGGGCCTAACAATATCAATAACTCGCCTTCCAACAATCATCTACAAGAACATGGCACCAAATCTGTACACATCTGATTTGGTAGTCAACTGGCCATCCCATGAATACTCAGGAGAACAACATGCATAGGTCCCCATCAATCAAATTTTTGAAGATGTTTCATGGGAAGATATTGGAGGTTTCCAACTATATTATATGGAACTAAATTTGACTCCCCTCTATTATATTTATAATGAACAACCTCTTTTATACCCCCCAGGGGGACCTTCTTCCTATACTAATACTTTTTTCTCCATAATCCTATTATTATTAAGATAATTTTACCAACTTAGTTTCATTCTATCCTACATATTTATCTTCTTCTAATTTCCATGTTAATTCTATCAACCAAATTGATCAAAGATTAAATGAAACTAGTTAATGATTTTTAAAGGAATGTGCACAAAAATGTGACTATATCAAAACTGTGAATAAATTAATAGTACAAAAACACATCATAATATCAAACCATGATCCAAATCCACCTCTGTAAAACAATTAAGGAAATTCAAAAAAACTAAAATTTCATGGGTTAAGGAGGAAGCAGCTTACCGATCAGATTCTACAAGCTACATGGGCTACCCACCCTCAAATAAAATGATAAGTACCTATACACCTTTCCATTGGAATGCCAAAAAAGAACATGAGAATAAATAAAATACAATAATTATTACAATTAGGGGTCACAACACTCATCTATACACAAACCTAGATGATCCCATCAACTATAACTTGAATATGAACGCCCAATCTACTACACATCACTATCTTATTCACATTACCCATCAACAATGATGATGATAACACTAAAATAGATACCATATTAAAAATATAATGAACTGAAAAATCTAAAATAGATTCTAGATTCTAGATTTCACAGACAATCCATGAGTGCAATCTAGTTAGAATCTAGATTGTGTTCGTAAAGTGGAACACTAAGAAACACAGATGAAAAGTAGGTGAGGGGATAGATTGCATTGACATAAATTCAAATTGTATTTATACCAAATAAAAATATTCCCTCTTCCCAATAATTATATTTTACTTTCTATTTACTCTCATCAGATTTAACATTTTCACATTTCAGATTTTTAATGGTTCTCTATAGTAGGGTAATTGATTAATTAGAAGAAAGAGAGGTGAATGCACCTTTTTTTCTTGGGAAGATTTTCCCTTTACCTTATATTTGAAAAATGTAAGTCAATATTGATTCATCCATCTAATAAACTATACAGGTACATGTTCAGAAAGTATCTTCCTATGGGAAAGACATCCAGTCTCTTCTCTGTGGCCTCATACCTCCCCTTACAAATATGGTAATGTTGCACCATAGGCCAGAACATGTGGTCCTGGCCTTTAATGATCACACTATCCCTATAATGAAAATTCTAGATTTCACAAACAATACATAGATTCTAGATTTCACACACACTAATAAACACACCTGAATTCTACTTAAATTTCATGCAAAGATGAGGTATAGATTGCATAAATGAATGAGGCATCAATATATTGTTAGTGAGAACACTAAAATAGATTCCATATTTCAAACCAAGGCATTATAAAGAGGTAAGGGGAATTACGTTATTAGTGAGAACAATAAAACAATAATGAGGCATCAATATATTACCTTAAACATGTAATCCTGACTACTCCACACACTCCATAACCAACTAAGGATGAAGTAACACCTTCCAGCTCTTCATGATACACATTATCATGGAATCAATAGAATACTACATGTCCTTGTCAACATCTAAAAAAACTTTATTCTTTTCATCCAAAAGAGGTAGAGGAATCTGCAAGTAAAAAATGACATCATTCATGTATTATTATCATCACCAGGAACATTGAAAAGATGTTTAATAAAACAATCATTTTTTAACATGTTAAGACATTTATCCTTCTCATTTTGTAGGTGAATTTGGAATTGAATTCAAATTGATTTTTCCCTTTTGATATTGTTGGTGTGTCTATCCAAAGGATTTTTTTCGAGATATAAATCTGATCCCTATTTGCCAACAATGGAGGATAAGGTCATTTTATGGGATTTTTGGCTTATCACATTCAACATAAGGTTTCTAATGACCATCACTCTAAAGAGGATCGATTAAAAGTACAAGGAAGAGGAATTGGGAAAAAATATCCTATCTCAGATGAAGCGCATCCATAAGAATATCTCATTCCTCATCCATAATGAAAAATTGGTCTACAAATCCATACGTTAGTTTCTAGTACATCAATGAGGTCTAGCATGACATCACTCTATTGTTTCCCTCCAATATTTAATAGTGAGCACAGGCTAGGTTTTGGGTTGATATTTTTGAACAAAATATATAAATTTAGGGGAGGAATCTATTTAAGAGAGAAAGGGAAAGCATGAGAGGGAGAAGAAGGAACTCATCAACTACTCAAAGGTGTTGGAAGGAAATCTTGGAGAGAATATTCCCATTGGTGTCAAATACTTAGGGTACATGGTCATTGTGCTGGTGAAGTTGTATCCTTGGAAGGCACATGGTATCATTGAAACTAGGGTTGAGTGCCCAAATATCATGGCACATGCAAGGCTTCCTATAGAGATTATGGGAAAAATTAGGCAACTAGGTGGTTGATTTGATTAGGAAGCAATGGAATTTCTAAATTATATGTTTTTTATAGTATTTTTAATTTTTTTTGAGTGTGGGATAGAATATGCTTCAATGTGTCTTTTTCATAGGCTAGTGAAGTTCCATTTATAGTTGGAGTGTTAGGGTTTTCATGTTTCCATTCTTCTTATTGAAGGTTGAAGCAGAGAAAGAAGATGACACTACCGTGTTTTAGAATAAAAAATAATTACTAGTCTAGAAAAATAAAAGTTATCAGTAAGGGAAATCATCTTAGTGTTTATGTCCTAGATAAGAATATTGTACTTAACAAATGATAAGGGATATAATAATCTAACTATATCATCATCACTCAAGTTCAACTCAGCCATAATAAGGATCTGTTTATGAATAAGGATTTTTTTGATGACACTAAATGAAAAATTCTTACAGCACCGATCACTTTTTATAAGTGAATATATATAGGTGTTTCCATATTTCTTACTGAATAAATGTTTTTTGCAACTTCAATAAGTTGTTTTATTCGAGATTTTATTTTTTATTTTTTCACAAAAGGGGTGAATCTTCACAAAAATTATTATCTTGGTATGATCATTCTAACTTCTATATTTAACTTTAAAGATATGATAAGTGGAAAATCACTATGTATTAGAGTTGTGATGAAAATAAATTATTGATATAATTGATATAATAATCATTATCTAATTAAATTAATTATTTGGTGACTTCTACATCCATAATAAAAATCAAGTGATTTAGGTTGGATTGATAGTGCATAACTAGCATTTATTTCATATCATGATCAATTGAATTTAGAGTCTAAAACATGTTTTGGATTCTCTTCAATCATTTATAATTTATTTTATTTCAAAATTGGGGATTAAATTAATCATTATAGGACTATTGTTCAATTAAGAGATAATACCTTATCCAATAATAGTTGATGAAAACTTCTTATGGTTATTATCACTTATGATAAGTGGTTTTGTTTAAGTGTTTTTAGCTTACTGAAAATTATTTTATTGCCCCTTATTTAAGTGGTATTCATCTATAATTTAAGAGTCTATTTGAAAAAACTTTTTTTCAAACTTCTTATCATAAGAGATAATATTTATAATGTATAATGAATCCCTACAACACTTATCACTTATCATAAGTGTTTACACATAAACATTTCTAGATTGCTTATTGAAAAAATGTTTCCTGCCACTTAAGTGGTATTATTTTGGTATTTAAGAATATTAGTTTTACATAAGCAAGGAACACAATACAATTTTTTTATTTATTTTGTTTCATAAAAGTAATAATAGAACACATGGTACATATTTTTTGAAACTGTTTATCATAAATGATAAATGCTATAAGAAATTTCAGTAAGTGGTGTCAAATAGACCCTACATGAAAGTGTATTTTCAAGAACGTAACAAACACAACATATTTTTCAAACTGAGTATAATAAGTGATGAGTTCAATGAGAAGATTTTAATAAGTACTACTAAAAATATCCAAATTATCATAGTTGGCACCCATATCAACCAGATTCCAAGTATTATAGCCTTAGCACGCATTAACCATCAACTGTTTCAATAAAGTTGGGGGTTTCATTGGGTTTCAAAGATAATGATTGTTTTGTTATCATTATTCTTTTTAATTGGGAGTGATTATAAATCATAAGTCTTTGATTCACTACTATTAATGGAATTATCTCTATAAAGGAAAGAACACACAGTACCTACCTGGATTCATATGGCAGTTATCAACCTGAATTGGTTACAATTTTCAAATTTGGAAACTGGAGAAACAAAATCACTAAGAAGAAAAAAATTGTGGTTTCCATTATAAATCAAAATCATTGTCAATAATACTGCACAAATTTTTTAATGAGACATTCCTTTTTCAAGAAGGGAAATGCATAAAAAACCTAGATGCAAATTCATAAGGAAATTCAAATTTAGATCTGAGTTCTGGACAATTTAAATATAGATCCTGCAATAAAGATTCATATTTTCAGTACTTGAAGAGGGTTTAAACAAATAACCAATCACATGACTAGATAAAACACACATCTAAACCAAAATAGCCCAACAAACTTAGATTTTTCAACCTTCCATGTTTGATTATCAGCTTCAGATAAATAACATGGAATTTTCTAGTGGGAGTTTCATTTACTTGTTGAATAACATTTTTTGAGATTGGGATTTGGGAATTGGAACCAAATATGAACAATATAAAAACCATGAGTTCAAAAAGTAGCAATTGAGTAGTGGAAAATTGAAGAGCATTCGATGTTATTTTAGGTAATAGAGCAAGGAAGGGTCTTGAAAGAATCTTAGAGAACATGTTGTAGATCATACCAATACTGTTGTCACTAATGCTAGACCCATTAAGATCAATCAATTCTAAAAATTTACAGCTTGAAGCAATGGAAACAATATATGCATCAGTGACTTCTGACCCAAGATTCAATAGGAGAATATAAAAAATCCATAAGTTAGTAGCCACTAGAGAAATTAGAAAACCATGAGAGAACTATACTAAAGCATCATGTATGTTCATTGATATTGGGAAACTCCTTCCCAAACCATTAGTATTAAAATTTTCTAAAATACAAAAAATTAAAGATAGTTCCCTCAAATTAGAGCAGTTGATGGCTATCTTTGATAAGGAGTGAATATTCAAAAGAAAAATCATGGAAAGGCTAGAAGAACACAAGCTGAAATCCATGATATTACCACATGCTTCCATCTTAAGTAATGACATACACTATTTATTATTAACAAATCATCCCAATTCATCTCCAGTTATTTGATTGAAATTGAATTGAATGGTTCCATTTATGTTGTATGTGTGATTGTTTGGTATAAGAAAATAATTGTCTCCCCTTATGTTGTGGGAAAAGAAAAATCTAGGGGAAAAATTGAATAACATAGATGAATTCATACCTGGTTTTATTAGTTCAAAATGTGCAGTCAAAATAGAACCATGCAGGGACCCAAGGATGATGATCATTGATCAGGGGTAGTAGAGGTGGATCTGGGAGAGGAATTGGAAGGGACACTAGCACATGGGGAGAGGGAACGCGAGGGGATGATTGTAACATGAGGTCGGGGAAGCTGGTATGGGGATTGGGGAAGCGTAGTCTTCATTTGAGGAAGGCATGTATATCAGGGATGTGGGGGACGTAGTGAAAATCTAGGAAGAAATAGGGGACATAGGGAAAACCTGGGCAAGCAGGAGGGGAAGACAGGAGTAGTGGCGGTCGATTAGGGAGGTGTGGAGGCTGAGTAGTGGCGGGGGAGGCAGTGAGGTGGGGAGGCAGGGAGGGTTATGGGGTAGTGGTGGGGAGGTGTTCTAGTGTTAGGATAAGTTTTTTTGTGGACCACACATCTAAAAAATAATAATAATTGTTTTAAAGTTTTTTTAGATTTAATTTATATTATATATATATATATATCGTGCCAAGAAACATTGTTAAATTATCTATTTTTTAATTCAATATATAAAAATATATTTTTAATTGATAATTGATAGGTCTTTGTTAGATAATTTTTAAATATATATTCAATTATTGCAAAATAATTAATTGATATTGAATAATTTATTGTGATGTGTATTTTTAATTGTAAAATAATTTTTGGTAAAAATACATAATGAAAATAAATTCATTTATTGGTAAAATAATTATTGGTAATTGTATGATAAAGTGACATATTTAATTGTTAATAAAAAAATTTTGATATTGAAGAATAAATATGAATAGATATATTTTTTGGTACCTATAAAATATTTTTTTTATTTAATAGGATGCTGTAACAATTTTTATTAATGGTAATAGATTTTTTATTAATAGTTACTATTGATAAAATATTTATGTGTCAGTAAAAAAAATGTTGGTATTAGTATGATAAAACAAAATATATAACTGTTGGTAAAATATTTTTTGGTATTGAACCATCAATATCGATGGATATGTCAATTAGTAAAAACAAGTGATGATAGTCAAAATCAATACCAATAAAACTTAATATCTGTTGGAATTACTTATTTTAACCAATAGATATATTATCTGTCATTAAATTTATGTTATAAAAAGTCAAATATTTTGTAGTGAATACAAATCATTCAATATGGATTTTATCCTTAGACTTCCTGTCTAGGGATCTTTTTAAAACATTTCATGGTTTTCATCCATCCTGTTTGAAGAACCTGTGTTGTTTGATCTTTTAACCTTAATGGATGAAGATCCTTGCTTATGAAGGAGATTTTCTACTAGAATCCATTTTCTTTTCTAGCATCTATCGTTCATTGCCTTGCTAACTGGGTATTCAGCCATATAATGATTATCAATGAAAACCGGACATCACCTTGATCTACTAACTTCTTCAAAATAGCACATGTCACGGATTTGGATCTTGGTTAAAGTTTTTCTAGCTTTTTATATTGGTTATCCATCCCGATCAACCAATGAATTTACCAGAAATTTTTATTTTACAAAATCAACTACTATTGGTATAACCTTGATCAGGAATGTGACATATTCTTGGATAGTTGTTCTCACTTATGAGTGACTTAACATCATATCCAAAATCACCTTGCATTTCCTCTTAAGGTAGCTCCTATGAAATTGAGTGCACTGTCTATGGTCCACGATTGTAAACCAATTGATATCATATAATATCAATGGTCTAGAGACCATTCGTCTATGGATTCTATAGGATCTTTTTCTCAATCCAACTTAAGGATCGTCCCTTATTGTGGAATACCTTCTGAATGTGTCTTTTATGGCCTATATTCTTCTTAAATATAGTAGGATACAGGACATTGAATTTTCTATTGACCTTATGAAACAAATCCTTGAATGATCTTTGATGTTGTTCCCAAGGGATTGGTTTATGGGTGATCTCTTACCATACTAGTTTGGCTTCCCTAGGTTTTACACTGAGTCCTCTAGTGGGAGATGGTTTGGTCTCTTTATTATTTTTTTCTTTGAGTTTGGCCTATAGGTCTTCTATTTTCATTAGCTTTTCATTTAGGTATTTGGAGACACATTCTATGTTTCTAATCACTCATTTATCCCGAGTAATAACATCATAGATCTATTTCTGGTATTCCTGGATACTCCGAGGGATACTCGAGACCTCTTCCTGATACTCTTGAGTTTCTCCTGCTAATGGACACACATAATCTTATACATTATATTTTCTTGATATAATTTCTTTGTCTATATCTCTGGGTGGATTAATATCATAGATAGTGGCTCCTGGTGGATCAGAAGCTTCCCCTAAAGCTTTTCCTTCAAGCCTTTTCCAGATATCTTGAATATTTGGTCCAACACCAGATTCTCTTCCTACCATATTTTAATGTTCAAAGAAAAATACTTTGCCTTCAAGATCTCCTAGAGTTCTTTCTATGTTTTTGACCTCTCACTTGTCTTTCCTTCAACTCTTCAATCTTTTCACAAGTTATCTGATATTTATTCCCTAACTCGATTACTTTGGATTCGTTCTCATAGGCTAGTTTTCATTTTGATATTTGATGATATTTTCTAATCCCAATATAACTGTATTTGTTCTCATAATACCACAACCTTCCTTATAAAAATCTCTACTCATAATAGAGTCCTTTAACCATGGAATTTAGAAGTTGTTACTACAAAATCCGCCTTTGTTGAAGCTTTCTTCTTGCCAAGTTTTTGGACAATTGGTTTGTGTATCTTGTATTTGGTGGTCATCTTAAAATCCTTAATCATCAATTTGGACTATAATTTATAATTTATTTATTTTTTGAAACATAAATGTCACGAAACCAACATTAAAAAGGATTGCCTTCCACATGTTGGTTATTGGAATATGACAGTCAAGGTATTTTTATTTCTCCTTTTTTCCATAAAAAACTGGAATTTAGCTACAATTTTACTACTTCCATGCATTTGAAAATGAAATTAGTTAAACAAAATGATAACTAGGTAATGTGTCATGAATACTATATTAAAGATAACTACTTAAATTTTTAATATTTAAATGGATAAAAAATATCAACATATTGGTTGATATGGAGTATGTTAATAGCACATTTTGATGCATGTAGTATTTTTTTTGTGTATCACATTTACCTATGTCATTTTGAGTATTTGTCTAATATTTAGCCTTTTTATCAGTGTTTTAATAGTATACTTTTATAGTTCTTTAATTACCCATATTATGTTACAATGACCTTTTTTTTACCTACCATACACCGACCTTATTTTTTCACAATATAATATGCACCTGACCATACCATGTTTATCCATTTTTTTCTCACTTCCATTGGGTGGTATATGCATCCTACATAATATTGTTTAACAATTTTTTTCTCAATTTCTATGGATAGTATACATGAAGAAACTTTATTATCATCTATATAAAATACTTTTATATATTTATATAATTATTTCATGTCTTTTATGTCTCTTTTTTACCTGTATTTCCATTTTCTCCAAGGCATCCCAATTGTGTCATATGTGACAATGGATTTGAGTGGCCACGCTAGAAAACAAATTGAGTATTAATATAAAACCTCAAGTGGTGATCCTCATGGTTCTTAAATCAATGGTGTAGTTGAATTGTGTTAAAAATTCAATTTATCAATGAACACGTGTTTCAAGGTTGTTGATGTTCTAAGTTGTTTATTTGTGATTGAATGCAGTTTGGTGAAAGATGATCATGTCTTTGACCACATTATGGGGTTTCCATTCAAGTTTTCTTTCTCCAATCATCTTTTTATTAAATTGGTTCCTCTGTGTAAGAACACGGTTTTTGAATCATGTATGGATCCTTTAAATTTTGGTCTAATTCTCTTTTATGAACCTAAATTGGGTGCCTAATGAGTTCATGAAGATCTCAGGGGTGTCTAGGGCTCATTCAGAGCCTGGAACCCAACTTTTTGGAAAAAATGGTCATGTCGCATGATTAAAGTAAACCCTACCCTTCTTCCCTAATCCGATTCCAACGTGATGGGCTCCATTTTCTCCCATTTTGGAGATTTTTGAAGGCCTAACCTAGGAATCAAGAGATCTCCTTCATCCAAAATCTATTTGAGCTTCCATTCATCATGTTAGATGCACAGCGGTAAGTACTCGATTCTATTTGACCCATTCTTTGTCTCTCTTTCTCTCGACCTAGTTATCAAGGTGTAAGCATATTTATTATTTTCTCAGATCTACTTCGTTCCAAGTCAAATTAGAGGCTAATAATGGATGAGGAGAGTTTTATGAGTATTAGGTGGGTATTCTATAACTCATTCCTCAAGTTTTTTGATTTTTTAATTGATGTGTGGGGCTTGTCTATTTTATGAGGTGTTTATTAAATTTATATTCCATGATTAAATGTGATTAGTTGTTGGTGGTTATATTAATAATGCACAACACCCCGTGTAGGGTATTATTCCATAATTGGGTTTTTAGTATTTTGACACTTTTGAGCCACTATTTGGGTGTGTTTGAGCTTGACCGCAATAATGCTAAGCCTCCTTATATTAATTGCCTATTGAATCAAGAAATTAAGAATAGCTTGTGCCTTGTCACTTCTACTTGACCCACCTAAGGTAAGTGCCTAAATGTAAGTAATTCATTCAAATGATATTATGACAATCATACTTAAGTATATGACTTGGCCTTATTAAATGTAAAGGAATGTTTGGTTTCACATCCGTAGCACACCTTTCCATGTTTATGGAAGGCAGTAGAGTGAACCTTATTAATTGAACTTGACTTACATGGTTTTAATTAAAAGGTTGCATGCTACTTGGCCTTGTTAAACTAATAAAAGGCAAGGCTTGAACAAAGTGAATTTGTTAATGACATAGTTATCATATGACCAATTTAATTGTAGTGTAGTGAATTAAATATAAGTCAAATCTTTATGCACATGGACCTTGTCTACCTTTGGATGTTCGGTATGACATCGTAGGATCTCTTCATTGTTATTACAGGATGTCTCAGATACACTCTTTTGTGTTGGGATTCATCACATTTATTGATGAGAGAGGAAAATTATTAATGGAGAGATTTATATCAACATTAGTTGAGGATTTTATCCCAACATTAATGGATATTTAATTTTCAATATTAATGGATGGAATAATGGATGTTGACTGCATTAATTGATGATTATAGACTTGGTGCCTATATAAAGAGGATGCACCAACATATTTTTGGGGGGTGTACCAGCAAGATGTAGCTGGCAAGGGAGACCCGGGAAGGGGTTGTCGTGTTTGTAGTGAACCGTGTGACACGATGACGATGACGAAATTATCTTGTACGTGTGACGATGTTCTTGGAAGGGTGTTCAAGATGCAGTCCATCAAGAGTAAGAAAGGGGTTGTCGCATCAGCGGTAGCATGTGTGGCACGTCGACATTTAATAAGTGCGAAGCAGCGACAACACAATTGATGATTTGGGCCACGTATTGAAAGTATTCCTAATAGAGGTGATTAAGTTGCATGTCCCAGTTCATGATTAGTAGTACATCATGATAGAGAGATCATTCAGGTGTCACAAGCTGGTGCGAGGCTGATGCATGTTCGGGTGAAGATCTATGAGGTAGTGGTGTTTCATTGACAGAAGGGTGAAGTTTTTTCCCAAATTGATCTTCTGATACATGGTGTTAGTGGGATGTTTATCAGAGAGAAGTTAGAGGTGTATCCATGTGTGGTTTTCATATAGGTTTTCTATTCTCTCTTATTTGTAATTCAAGTTCGGACATTACTTGGATTCTTGTATTCTCTAATTCATAGTGATTTTTCTCGAAATTGCCCTGTGGTTTTTTAATCCTCCGCATCGGAGGGTTTTTCCATGTTAAAAAATCCTACGTGTTGATTTACTTATTCTTCTTATATCACTTCTATATTTCGATAGGTTTCTCGCGATATTTTTGGCAAGCAATTTTCGGCCCGGAATCGGGATTCTCCCCAACAAGTGGTATCAGAGGTGTTGGTTCATGCTTTCAATTTTTTATGAGAATTATGGAAGTTTCAGAGAGGATCATTAATGCATACGTAGAGCAGAATAAGGTTTGTAAATTAAAGCAGGTTGAGAGAGGTGATACACATGTTCGCTCGTGGGATGTTGAGAAAGGGGGGCAATTTATTTCGGCAGGTGCTCCAGATTATGTGGTAATCATTATTATGGGGGAACCAGATGTTTTTGGTTCTGGTATTGTTCATCAGGATGGTGCAGATACAAATGTGATGAAGATTTCGGCATTTGATTTTCTTTTTGCAGGGGGAGAAGATATTTTTTATCAGAAGCGCAAAAGGATGTCGTCATATTTTCTGCAGATGATGATGGTTGATGTGATACTGACCTATTTTCTTTCCAACTAGTTTTTTTGGGTGTTTCCATTCATTAATGTGATGAAGGGAGAGATTGTTGAGATTAATCACATTTATTGATGAGAGATGAAAATTATTAATGGAGATATTTATATCAATATTAATTGAGGATTTTCTCCCAACATTAATGGATATTTAATTCTCAATATTAATGTATGTAATAATGGATGTTGAATACATTACTTGATGATTATGGACTTGGTGTCTATATAAAGAGGATGCAACAACATATTTTTGGAGGGTGTGCCAGCAAGATATAGCTGGAAAGGGAGACCTGGGAAGGGGTTTTCGTGTTTGCGGTGACCCATGTGACATGAAAACGATGACATAATTATCTTGTACGTGTGACGATGTTCTTGACCGGATGTTCAAGATGTAGTCCACCGAGATCAAGAAGGGGGCTGCCAAGTCAGTGGTAGCATGTGCGGCACGTCGACATTTAACAAGTGCAGAGTAGTGGTGACATAATTGATGATCGGGGCTACGTATCAAAAGTCATTTTGATAGTGGTGATCAGGTGGCATGTTCTAGTTCATGATCAGCGGTACATCATGATGGAGAGATCATTCAGGTGTTGCAAGCTGGTGTGAGGTTGACGCATGTTCGGGTGAATATCTCCAAGGTAGTGACGTTTTGTCGACCGAAGGGTGATGTTTTTGTCATAGATTGATCTTCTAATACTTGGTGTCAGTGGGATGTTTATTAGAGAGAAGGCAAAGGCGTATCAGGGTGTGGTTTTCACACAGGTTTTCTACTCTCTCTTATTTTTAATTTTAGTTCAGGCATTATTTGGATTCTTGTATTCTCTAATTCATATTGAATTTTCTCAGAATTGCCCTGTGGTTTTTTAATCCTCCGCATCAGAGGGTTTTTCCACATTAAAAAATCTCACGTGTTTTTTTATTTATTCTTCTTATATCGCTTTCATATTTCGACAGGTTTCTCACAATATTTTTGGCAAGCAATTTTCGGCCCGAAATCGGGATTCTCCCCAACACTTAGACCCAACATAACATAAGGTGCCTTGGTTACATCCTTGGGCCAGATCACTACTTATCTCCCATTTTACCTTGGATGAATTCCTTGGACTTGGTTAGAAAAATTATTGTGGGAATGCCTTGGACGATGTTCCTTGGATTACACTCTTACCCCTTAGCTAGACTCAATTACTATTGAGTTAGTGGCCCTTGAGGTCTAGGTTGCCTTAGTGAATACCATGAAACCACTTCATAATAATTATCAATTATAGTTGCCTTGTCACATCTTGAAACCTTCACTATTTATACTATCACGAGGTGATGTTAGTGCTGGCTATGCCTCACGTGACTTGTTTATATAAACTAGTAATCAATTTATTAATGAACTGGTCATATGTCAGACATCAGCTGAGGGATGGAGCAGATACTTGGGTATTTAGTTACATTGTACTACTTTACTTTATATGTTTGTCTGCACACTATTATATTTTCATTACACGAGCCAGATGTTATAGACACTGTTGATGGTGGCCCACTGAGATTTATCTCACACCCTTTCCAAGTGTTGTTTGGTACATGGGGCAGATTACATGTATGCATATGTTGATAAAAAGAAGCGCAATGCTTTAGAAACTTGATTGTTTTCTGTGCTAGGATGAATCTGGTAGCATATGACCGAGCTGTAGCTTGGGATGGTTGAGATAGTTTATGTATTTCCTTTGCTACATTGGGTTTTTCATGTATGTATGCTACTTTGTATCCATGTTTTCCATCTTTTTAATGACATGACATTTATCATCATCAACTATTATATGTTATTCCAGTTATTTCAGTTATTGTTATCCTTGTCTCTTTCTGTTGTGCATTCTGTTTGCTTATTGTTTTCGTTATTTACCTATGTTTATAATTATCCATTATGCTACATGAGGGCATAGTCTCCCCATCGACACACCCTAGGCACTCGCTGCTAGTCAACAGTTTCTGATGTTCCGGGAGATGCGCTTGAGCCCATGTGACCCACGTGACTCGGGGCACCTCCTAAGTGCATCCGGGTCTAGGACGTCACACTTTGTGCAATCCACTGTGAGGTTTGATCACTTTTGTGAGACACTGCACACATTATGTGGGGTGGAAAGAGCTAGCCAATCATTGAGTGGAAGTTGAAACATCATTACGACAACAGTGGGGAGTTTGGTGGTAGCCCAACGAAGTGAAGGAGTTGCGTGGTGTGAACGAATGAAGTGAGTCTCGTGTGAGATTTATCTTACCCGGTTGTAGACAAGGATGGAGAACAATGATTCTATAATTGAATCGACCATGTATAGTTTACAATGGATATTGATGACTATGCGGAATAGTTTGGATATGCTGATTCATAGACAAACTGAGTACCGATACTTGGTTGAACAGATGTGGAAAACTAAGGGAAAGGCATCACCTAGGTTGTGCGATTTGAAGGGGGCAACAATATAAAGTAATGAGGGGCTCGAGCTGCAGGTGGAAAATGGATCATAATCGGGAAAACAAAGTGAGGCAGCCGCGACATTGTCTTTTAGTGGAAGAGGTGTAAATGCGGAGGTCAGCAGTAAGCAGGAAGAAAGCCCATTGCCAGTAGACATGAGACCAATAGAAGGTTGGAAGGGCACCATGAAGAGAGTGGAGTTTCCTTCATTTATTGGGGAAAATCCTTGGGGTTGGATCACTAAAGCATAAACTTATTTCTTGATCAATCAGACGTCGAAAGATATGAAAATACAACTTAGTATGAAGAACATAGTTTTGAACTGGTTCCGGCCATGGATGAGTGCTAATACTGATTCGACTTGGGAGCAGTTGAAGTCGGTGCTTATGGAGAGATATGGGGACGACAAGGGGCATCAACTAATTCATGGATTTTGTTCGAAACCACCTATGCAAGAGGAGTTCGGTCCGACTGTTTTGAGCAGTGAGGTATGGCTTGAGTCTGGTTCAGAATTTGAAAAACATAATGAAAAGAAATATCTCATTGTGACAGGAGAATTAGCACCAGGCTGGAGGAGTATCCAGGATAGTCTAGAAAGTATCAATGGTGGAGAGTGAGAGGAGTAGTTTGATTCTGGTTTGCATTGGAAACCTCTTTCTGGAGAAGCAGTGAACTCGAGCACGGGATTGGAAAACTTATGGAGATTGTATTCAAGTAGATATAAAAGAATTTGAGGCGTGGTGTCCATTTATATCCAACCAAGGAAACTAGACTTGACTAGTACGAAACGAAAAGGAGTGGTCGTTTGTGTTCAAATCGGTAAATATTAAGAGGTATTTTTTTGATTAGATTTTTGGCTTGGAAAATGGGACAAGGAAGTTATAGTGGTACCACCTCATCCTGTTCCATGTTCAGATCCTCTTGGTGATGGGGTAGTAAGGTCGAGTGTTTTGCTAGCCAAACATGTGTGGTGAGGGAATGAGGTGGTAGTGCATATAATGCATATTCGAGCAGCGTAAGAGATTTTTCCATGGGCTATGCGAACGCAGCCTAGGGAGACAAAACCTCTTAATCTTGAGGAGTTTAGACCTTCTATTCTGATCATTGAGGACAAGGTTGATTCTTGTTCAAAACATGAATAATGGAATAAAGAGGAAGGGGATTACATTGTGCTGGAAGGTAACAATAGTCAAAAGCTGGGGGAGCAGCTTGAATCCAGTCTGGAACGACTTGAAGTGGTAATCTCCGACCCAAATTCTTGTTTGTTTAAGTGCAAAGAATTACCTGTAGTTGCTGAGTTGAGGAAGGCGCCTGAGGCTGAGGCCACATTTGAGCTATGTGAGCAGCTCAAAATTGGAATTGTAGTTGCTAAGGTAGGAAGTAAGGAATTATGAACATTTCAACCGACTGCAATAGGAAGCTACAAACGTCTGCTAGGAGAAGCTTCAGGTGTTGGGGGCCGAAAGGGAGGTTTGGAGGATCAAATACCATTGCATCAGAAGGAGTATCACCATATTCCTAATATCTTTGCTTCAGAAGGAGTGTTGGTTCCTGGTGTTGGGGGGTGAAAGGGAGGTTTGGAGGATCAAACACCACTGCATCAGGAGGAGTATCGCCATATTCCTAATATCTTTGCTTCGGAAGGAGTGTCGGTTCCTGGTGTTGGGGGCCGAAAGGGAGGTTTGGAGGATCAAACACCACTCTTGTTTTTCTCCTCACACTGCATTTTCATTGGAGGTCATTGGAGCATATACACTTAATGAGTCAAGTCATGCAACTATTGACACCCAAGTGGGCAACAAGTATAGTGTTATAACATGGATCAACAAGTATTTGGTTTGGCATGCTGACAGAGCAACCTCTGTTGCACCATACTATTTTAATGTTTTTTCTGATGTAGTGAATTGGTGTTCAGAAGGTGTTGATTGCTATAAAGTTTGTTCTCAGCCCCAGTATATATCCACCATGTCTTATTTAGCACTAGTAACTTCAGGTAGGGGAGAAAGTTTTGGAGAAATTGTGGGGTTATCAGTTTCCCTTGGAGGGAAGGCTCTTTGCTCATATCCGACAATTAATTTGCACTATTGGAATTTTACTTTGGCCATTAGTTCGGGACCTTGATTATACTGGTGCAAGTCATTTAGTAATGGAAGTTATTCATGTAAGTGGATTGCAATTGTTTTTAGAAGATGTATTATAGGAAATTCGATATACCAATAAATTAGAAGTTGACAGTTCTGATGGAAACATACGAAGGCGGTGGAGACAAACAGATTCAAAGAAGGATCCTTTGACTGAATTTCTAGGGACTGCGGATATCGATCCCCACTATAAATGCTACATTCCTCTTACTAGACAGTGATATTTGTTATATTTTCATTCTATTCCTGCAGTTTTGAAATATCATGTGGTAATGGCAATGAGGAAAGTAGCACCCGCATTGGAGCCTTCTGAATTAGCATCTGTAACCTGCTTGGAGCTGGCTGAAGTGTGCAGTGTGGTGGGTTGGCCTGTTAGTGTTCCAGATAGCCTGACTAGTTTCAACCGAGATGCAAGTGCAGATTTGGCGTCTCATCTTTTTGCATCTGGGATAAAACATATAGTTGCAGTTATGGCAACAATGCCAATTGAGTTTGTTATGTGATGGTATCATTTGGGGGTGGTGTTGTTGCCCCTATGAAGGGTTGGAAATTCTGGGGCCACATACAGGGTCAGATTGTCCAAAAGAATGATTGTGTAGATATAAACTGCAACTAAACACTTTGGTTGCATTGGGGCGACCTATTCAGTTGGTTGTTTCTAGCTGAGGACAAAATGAAGTTGACATACCAAGATCTTCTTCAGCTTGCATCAAAGAATCATGACTTTGGATTCATGTCAGGAAAGTGTGGAACTGTTACCTTAAAATAATATTTGTGTGGTTATCTGGCTCCTCTCCATGTGTCTAAAAGCAGCTGTTCCTCTGGAACTTTGATCTACAGCTGGAGTTGGTCATGAATGATGTTGGTGCTGGAACAAGAGTGCTGCCATTTTCAAGGGGAAGGGGCCACCGTTCCTGTGCTGAGGAAGTCATGCCGTGCTTTTGGAGGACCAACTTGCGGGCAAGGTGGTTTTTCTAGTGGGAGGGAAATGTTAGGAATACAAGACAAGCTAGTCTGTTAGTGTTATTAATGTGTGTGGGGCTAGTGGGGTTGTCTGTGCGTGGCTATGGATCTTAGCTGCTGGGGAGGGGCAGTGTAGTTTGCTTTATTTTTTTTGTGTTGGGAGAGTTTGAAGGGGATTTTAACAGGGGTAGGTACTTGGTTAGGGGGTAGGATTTGATTTGGCATTTACAGCTGGTTGCTGGAGGATCGGGCCTTGGGAGGTGTCGTTCAGGCCTCCGAAGAGTGATCTTCTCCGGGGAAAGTTCTTCTATCACTTTCTCCTTCATCTTCTTCAACCTTCCTACTGTATATCTCGATTCTATTGTTATGATAAAGTAAATATAGTGTTTCTCTTCCCATTCTCTTTCACGGTCCTAACAATAGGTTCTATAATGTGTACCTTAAAGATAAACATACAAATTGAAAATGATCAGATTATTATACCAATCAAATTATGTTGTGTTGTTGAGTACTTTCTTGGGGAGAAATGAAGCTTCACCTCATAAAAAACCAGTGGTGGAAGCCTGCTTTCAATGTGGTGGTCCAACTTGCTTTGTATCTTGCCCAAGGGTCAAAATCTCACTCCCTATCTATATTTTTCCCCGTTCTTTGGGTTTAAAAACAATGGTTGTGTTTGGTTTTGAATGAAAAACATGTTTAGAAAGTGAAGGCAAAGCAAGAAAGTACATGAATTATGATGCAGCGCGCCTTGGCTACCAATGCAGCGGACGCATGCTGGCCCACCTCCCCATGCGGGCCTCTTTTAAATTATTTTGTTTAATTGTCATTTTTTCCTCTAGTTTAGGGTATTTTAAGGGCATATTAGTCTCCCTATTTTGTTTTAGGGTTTAGATCTATAAATAGGGTTTCAGCAGTCCGTTGTAATCAGCTTCAGCCAAATTTATAAAATTGTTCAATTAAAGTTATCTCGTTTTTCTGTGTTTCTCCCAAGTTCCTCATGTAAGGTCTTAATTATCCTGCTGCGCTACAACATATTACCTATCCGACTGTTCTCTTTTTGCAAAAGATAAACACAACTTTGGTGCTTTCAAATCCATTGAGGTTCTGATTGAAATGCATGCATTGCATTTATAATGAAGTTGATCTTCAAATCCCATCATAAGCAATTGTGTCTTTCAGATGATTGAGCTATCTATAGTTACACATCGCACCCGCACATGTAATAACCACCGCCCATGCCTCATTCCTCCACCCATTTCCCTCCCACTTTCCTCACGATCGGCCCCGGTTCCCTTTTCCTCTCGTCTCCTCCTACCCCTGAAACCTTACTGCTTTCCCATCTCTGTCTCCTCCTCCCCATATCCTGCCTCCCCACCGCCGTCACCGTTTTCGCCTCCCTGTCTCCCCACCCCCGACTCTACCCATGCCCCTCTCCCCTCATTCGGTTCTTCTCGCATCCCGCTTTAGCAACCCATTTCCCGCTCCTCTCATCCACAGAGATCATTCTAGGGGGAACGAAGCATTATGGAGCGACCAGAATCGATCTCTCCTTTGCATCTTACACGTTTTTTTGGCAGGTATTATTGGAATGGACCTCTGGTAATCTTTCATTTCTCTACGATCTTTCAATCTTCCATTTGTTTTATGCATTTGATTTCCACTCTGTTTGGTGATATTTTAGTAAAATAAAATAAATGATTTGATAGTTTATAAAAGAAATTAAAAGAAAATAAATGATTGTGATTTCTATCCTTGTATTTGGATCAATAACTTAGTAAAAGAAAATAAATGATTTGGATTTCTATCCCTCATGTTTCGTGACAATTTTTAAAAGAAAAGAAAAGAAACTGTTTTGATGCAAATGACAGAAATAACCTTTGTTAAAAAATAACACATACACACAAGATTAATTCAAGATAATCAAAATAATAAAAAAATAAATAATTATTAATTCAAGGTAATCAAAATAATAAATTCAAAATTTTAAATTCACAATAATTATTATTTCAAAATAATTTATAATTCAAAATAGTTATTAATTCAAAGTTATTAATTCAAAATATTTTTTAATTCAAAATTATTTATAAAATATTTATATAAACTATTAATTCAGGATAATCATAATTAATTATAATCAAAATTATCTATAATCAAAATTATTTATAAATTATTTATGATTATTTATATACACAAAATTAGTTATAATCAAAATTATTTATATAACATTATCAAAAAAATTATATTTGATTGTTAGTATTACTTATAAATTATGTTGAACTTAAAAAATCATTATTTATAAATTACATTGAACAAAATTTATTCATTTATTTATAAATTATTTATGCACGAATCGTTGAATTATACATGCATGGAATGTTTGTTTATTTATTTATAAATTATTCAGTATAGATATTAGGGATAATTTTGAAAATTAAAAAAAAAACTGGAATGGTGGATGATTTCCGTCCGAATCATCCCGATTTTGGGACGATTTCAAAAGCAACGGAATCATTGAATGGGGGGAAATCGGTTTCTCCCCATTTCCGTGTGTTGCGTTTCTCTCCATCTTTTTTGACGTTGCCAAACGGGAGAAATCTGTTTCAATCGCCTGTATCATCTCTTTTCTTCCCAAATCAGCGCTGCCAAACGAGGGCTTCATTCATTGCTTCTCTTAATTTTTTTTGTCTCAACATTTTTAGTTTCCTTGCAATCCAGTTTCTTGCATCTTCCATTTTTCTCTCGACATCTGTTTCCTCTATTTGATTTTATTTTTTCCCTGCATTTTGTCCCATTAATCATATTTCCTAGCATTTAGGCCTCTTCTTACATCGTTGACTCCAATGAAACTTCATATCCATGGATATTTCACTTTCATACTCAGCTGAACCTAATTGATTGCCCAAACTAATTACTTTCACCTCTGGTTTCCCTATGTTGGGGCGCAGCGGAGGTGCGTGGTACCTCAAACATACAAAAACAGAACAAACATAAGATTTAACGTGGTTCGGCGAGTTGCCTACGTCCACGGGAGAAACAAGGTCGTTTCTCTATTCCCTTCTCTCCGGATAATCACGGAGGATACAATCACAGGTTACACCACATACACCTCTTACAATACATGAGATTTTAATCCCGTTTTATAGAGGAACTAAAACCCATGTTTCTTCAGTTTGGTGGGTAGTTCATCTACCGTTGAAGACTTCCTCCATACTGCCGCCGGTTGCTGTCCAACTTGGCTGCTCCTACTCCTTGCCGACAAAGGAGAAACCCTACTGTGCAAAAAAGAAACTCCACCAAACACTCCCAAATTGGGAGTGGTCCCTACAAATCTCCCCCTCACGACCAATTTGGGGTAGAACCTTGACATGCTGTCTCCTTGAAAACTTCATCAACAAATCGAACACGTTTCTTCACGCCAGAGGATGTGACACTTCCACCATCTTCACTCGATCTCGGGCTGACTGCGGTCTCCATCAAATGATACAACCCTTGAGACTCCTTCCTAGTAAGTTTCGCTGCATCCCCACGTGAGACTTCCAACACTCCACCTGCTATGGAAATCTTGTATCCTCACGCATAGAGTCTACTCAATGATATCAAGTTCCGCCTCATCCTCGGAACAAATTTCACGTCAGCCAGTTTACGAACTCCTCCATCGGGTGTCTTCAATTTCACTGTCCCGACTCCTCGAACCTCGCATGTTGACCCACCACCAAGTCTCACCGAGTCTCGTACCTGCTGAAAAGTATCAAATGTACATCTCGTCGTACATATGTGTGTCGAGCTCCCCGAATCCAGAACCCATCCATCTTCCTTTGGATTTTGAGCCCGCTCGTTCTTCCTTCTCAGAAAACGAAATTCCCGCTTCATGTGCCCGTATCGTTTGCAGTAATGATACTGCACTTCTCCTCGATCAACTCGCTCATCTGAGTGCATGCTTCCCGTTGTCACGCAGATTTCATCATCTACTGATAATCCTGGGATGTTCACATCCTTCTCTTCAACTTTCTTCTTCCCAGCAACGTACCGTTTGCGTTCTCCACAATCACTTTTATAGTGACCCTTCTTCCCGCACCAGAAACACGTGATTTCGCTAGGATCACGCCCCCTGGATTTTGGCCGCCATTCTTTACCTCCTGACTGTCGATGTCGGCTCCTCCCACGTTGATCATCTCGTATCATCATGATTTGTTCGCCTGAATGCATCGTGGGTCTTCAAAATGCTTTCGAATCTTGAAGCGACGTCATCACATTGTCCAGCTTCAATGTCTCCTTCCCCACGAGCAATGCAGTCACAAGCCCATCAAATGAGCTTGGTAGTGATGACAAAAGCAAAAGTGCATTGTCTTCCTCTCCAACCTTCACACTGAGCCCCAATAACTGCGTCAGGATCTTGTTGAATTCATTGGTATGATCCAAAAAATTCGCTCCCTCCTCCATGCGCAACTGGTACAATTTCTTCTTCAGGAACAATTTGTTGGTGAGTGACTTCGCCATATACCGCTACTCCAACTTCTTCCAGATCTCCTTTGGTGATGTCTCGTCCAACACCGAGTACTTTACCTCATTCATCAGACATAGCTGAATTGTGCGGACGACCCGCATCTCGAGCTCTTCTCAATCATCGACACTGGTTGTCTCGGGTTTTTCTCCGATCAACGGTCTGATCATGCCCTGCTGCACCAAAATATCTTTCACCGTGCTTTGCCACAAGCCAAAATTGTTTCGACCATCGAACTTCTCGATATCAAATCTTGGTAGTGCTCCACCACCCGTCATCGTTGTCGTCACAAAACGCGATCACCACCGTCGATGTCGCACCCTTCTGTAACCACCTGATAGAGTGCGAATTTTGAAAAACTAACCATACGGATGCGTCCGGAACGGTCGAAATAGTCAGAATTGACTCCTGGATCATCGAAATCGGACACCAATTGACCGAGATATGGTCAAAACAAGCTCAACTGTCCAGATCGCTCGCTGACGTGTCGCTGACGGGGCACGCCGGAATTCCCGCCGGAATTTTGCCAGAATTTTCGTTGGCGGTGTGAACAATGTCGTCTTCTCCGGCACGGGTTTACTGTTCATCCGCGGGTTTGACCAAACTTTGACCGGGCCTATCGGGCTCGTTTCAACTCCGTTTTCTTCGCCGCTTGCGCCGTTGGATTCGTCTCGTCATCCTCTTCACAGATCTAGCCTCGGAAAAATTTTCCAGACACTTTCAATTTTCCGGCCACCGGAAAAATTGTCGTCGGCTCGTCGGTTCAACTCCATTCGCTCCGCCTCACCTTTGATATCACTTGTTGGGGCGCATCGGAGGTGCGTGGTACCTCAAACATACAAAAACAGAACAAACACAAGATTTAACGTGGTTCAGTGAGTTGCCTACGTCCATGGGAGAAACAGGGCCGCTTCTCTATTCCCTTCTCTCCGGATAATCACGGAGGATACAATCACAGGTTACACCACATACACCTCTTACAATACATGGGATTTTAATCCCATTTTATAGAGGAACCAAAGCCCATGTTTCTTCAGTTTGGTGGGTAGTTCATCTACCGCTGAAGACTTCCTCCATACTGCCGCCGGCTGCTGTCCAACTTGGCTGCTCCTACTCCTTGCCGACAAAGGAGAAACCCAACTGTGCAAAAAAGAAACTCCACTAAACACTCCCAAATTGGGAGTGGTGCCTACACCCTAGGACTGTTGCACCCTCTCCAATCAGGTAGCAGTTACAATAAAACCTATTCTTATTTTCTTCAATGATTCCACCAAACCCACGAATTTTATTATTGCTTCAAGTGTCCTATTTTAATTGTCCAAATTTTTTTCATTCAACTACGGTTTCTCTGAACTAATTGGAAAGTGCTGCAAATAGGTAGCTGTGAAAATTAAGCTTACAGGTATCCTTACTGCAATCTTTTAAATGTTTTGATATTCTTATTTTTTCTACCATTTATTTCTTCTAACTGCAACTGATTACATTTCACAATTTAATATGATCTTCACATTTTTTATTTATCTCTGATGTATATGTTAATTAGAGTATGTATTAAAAGAACTAGAAACTTTCCTGTTATTACGGAATTTCTAATTCCATATAATTTCATTTTTAACAATATATTTCACCAAACCCGCTCTTACAACCCTTTGCATTACATCTCTCTATAAGAATTACATTTACATAACCTTGATATATGATAATGATAGATTATTTTTATCTGGCACTTGGTAAGGCCATTCTCAGATCAGGTAGTTCATCTCCCTTGAATCATGTTGATAGGATTATCCCTTCCAGAACAGCCCGACTCCTTTGTATTAGCAGCAGAATTACAAGAAGAAACGTATAGTGGATGGTAGAAAATGAGGAAGAAGAAGAATGGAGAATGAAGAAGAGATGCTCGAGGGACCCTAGGTCCACTCATCCATGCCAACTGGTCGACCCCTCAACAGACTAATTCTCTCCGTGCCCCCTTCTCTCCAGCCCCTCCTGATTATTTATAACCTCTTTGCCTTACCCCCTAGGTGCCAGATGCACATTCCCCTTCTAGAGTATTTCGCCAGCTGTGCATTCCCCTTCTAGAGTACTCCCCATATTCCCTTTACACCTCTATGCTCGGTCTCTATCACATGTTCACCCCCCTTTGAATCTTCTCAGATCAAGTCATAGTTTATGCCCTCTGCTGGAGTTTCCCTGTGATCTAGCATCTTCCTGTTGTTTTCTCTTAATTTGATTTCATTGGTCACTTCTCATAAAATTTTATAAGTCTCTACATTTCGAAGTTCCTTGTGATCTTTTATCTTACATCTTCCATTTGTTTTCCATGTATTTTTTTCTCTGCATTTTATTTCATTTATTTTCACTGTTTGATTTCATTCACCATATTTCCCAGAAATTAGGCCTCTTCTTCCAACATTGACTCCAATGAAACTTCATATGTAGGCATATATGTCTTGCATAATTATTCCACCAAAACTGATTGATCATCCAAAACCATTTACTTTCAACCGTGGATGTCCTGAGACTACTGGAAAATTCTCTAATAAGGTAGCAGTTACAATAATACTGACAATTATTTTCTTCAGTGATTCCACAAGACCCTTGAATTTTATTATTGCATCAATTATACTCTTAATTGTCCAATTTTTTTTTTCAATTTGCTGCAGTTTCCGTATGCTTACTGGAAAGTTCTGAAAACAATTAGCAGTGTCAATCAAGCTTAAAGGTATTCCTAATTCAATATTTCAAATGTTTTGAAATTTTTAGTTTGTTTAACATTTATTTGTTTTAACTACAAATGAGTGCATCTCACATTTTAATATAATCTTCATATTTCGTATATATTTCAGATGTATAACTTAATTACCGTATGTATTAAAAAAACTGTAAACATTCATGTTATTACAGAATTTCTAATTCCATATAATTTCATTTTCTATTAAAAATTTCCCCAAACCCACTTTTTTAACCCTCTACAATACATCTCCATTTATGCACTACATTTACATAAACATTTATGTTTCATTATTTTATTACATAAAATTATTCAATTTTATCTTTTTCTGTCATAAACCTCATGAATACAATATTTTCCACTCCCACCCAATCACATCATTTCAAAGATATTCCACTCCTATTCCCACTATAAAACAACATCTGAACAAGCAAGATTACATAGGAGATAGTCAATCGTTCAGAGAAAATCAAACACTTATACAGGTTTGGAGACATTATCACGGTACTCTGATTCACAAAATATGTTATGGTACATGTATATTTATATTCATTTATTTCCACTTTAATTTATGTTGCATGTAGACTCAAGTTCTTTATATACAAATAAAAAACAACCACACATTGTTGATATGAAGATAGATTCATATGATGGAATCAATATTGAAAGATCTAATTGCTTTACTTTATCAAGTTTTTCAATAAATGGTTCATGTTGCGGTTCGCTGACCACAAATAGAGAAGAATGGAGGGAGAAACCGGCCTTTATTTCAACATGAACAAAGATTTATAAAACTCCCTCTCTAAAACTCTCTCTCTCAAACATGGAGGTCTCTTGACTCTCCTTGGATACAATGGAGCTCTCACTTGGCTCTCTAATCTGCTGATGGAAGCTCCCCAAGGCTTCCTTATATAGCCATGGTGGGAGGTGTCAAGTTTGACACACCTCTCCCACCAACCTTCCACCAATCCCCCCACCCACCATGGAATTCTCTCATGGCCGACACCTACCATGGTGGTTGGAGTGGATGCACCAGCCACCTACCAAGGCAGCTAGAAAAGTACAAGTTCCAACAATTCTCCCCCTCCAGCTGTAATCCGCTGGAGCATCTGCAAAGGTCCTGCTTCTCCCGAGCAACCACCTTTGTCAACATATCTGTCGGGTTCTCCTTCATGTGGATCTTCACAAGTCGCACCATCTTTTGATCCATCACTTCGCATATCCAATGATAGCGAAATTTGATATGCTTCTTGATACCCTTCTGGATCCCCCTCATCAGTCATCAGTAGGTAATCTGACTCCAAATATTTTGTTGATGGAATCCTTCCTCGTGAAGATCTTCAAACCTCTGAAATGTTAGGTTCAGGAGGCATAACATCACCTAGCTCCTATGATGGTTCTGCAACGTCTTGTGGAGAGGATTGAGTCTCCCCCTGCTCAATATCCTCCTCCACTACCTCCCGGTCCGCTACCGATGAGTCTTCTTGCACCTCCTCCTCTTCAATGATAGGTGGTGATGGTATAGGTGTTGGATCATGGATTGAGTCCTCGACTCTTTCCCTTTGAGTCATTCTAGGATTTTGAATGTCCTTGATCGTCTAGTTCTCATGGAACGTGACATCTTTGCTTCTGATCACCTTCTTCTCCTTTGGGTCCCAAAGCTTGTATCCGAACTCCTCATCTCTATAGCCGATGAAGATGCATGGAGTAGATCTCCCATATAGCTTCTACCTGAGCTCTTTGGATACATGTGCAAATGCCAAACATCCAAATACATGTAAATGAGAGTAAGTGGATGTTTACCAGACCATCTCTTCTGTGGAATCTCAAAATTCAGCGGGACTGACAGTGATCGGTTGATGTGGTAGCAGGCAACCTGAACAGCTTCTCCCCAGAATGGCTTAGGGAGATTTGTCAAACTCATCATGCTTATAACCTTATCCATGATGGTTCTGTTCATCCTTTCTACAACTCCATTGTGTTGTGGGGTGCAAGGGACCGTCCTCTCATGTCAGATGCCATGACTCCTGCAACAGGCATCAAATTCCATGGATGTGTACTCTCCTCCGTTGTCTGAACGAAGACACTTTAGCTTCCTTCCAGTTTCACGCTCCACCATAGCGTGGAACATTTTGAAGTATTTCAGTACTTGGTCCTTCCTTCGTAAGAAGAAAACCCACACCCTTCGAGATGCATCATCAATAAAGGATAGAAAATATTTGTTACCTCCGAGTGTATCCACCTCCATGGGTCTGTATACATCAGAGTGAACCAGATCCAACAACTCTGATCTCTGTGATGAAGCAGTATTGAATGAAACTCTATGCTGCTTCCCATACAAGCAGTATTTACAAGGATCAAGTGATGCATCCTTGTCAATACTGATGTACTTCTTCTTTGTTAGGGTAGATAAGCCTTTTTCACTCATGTGGCCGGGCCTTCTATGCCACATATTAGATGACATCTCTCTTTCCACCGTGTTGAGGTTGTATGAACATATCTTCACATGAGTTTTGTACAACTTACCACATATGTGTCCTCAAGCGATGATGATGGCTCCTTTTTTCATCTTTCATGCTCCGTTGCTGAAGATGTTGTCATAGCCTTGTCGATCAAAGACTATACCTGATAACAGGTTGAGCCAAAGGATTGGAACATGTTGAACATCCTTCAGGGTGATTGTGTATCCAACATTCATCTTGACTTGGATATCACCCATGCCAACAATCTCCGCCTAACTAGTATTCCCCATCTTGACTGCACCAAAGTCACCAGCTTGATAAGTCAAGAAATACTCACGATGTGGCGTGACGTGGTATGATGCTGCAGTATCGACCACCCATTCCGTGTCTTGGCCTGAGGTATGAAAGCATGTCTCTTCTTCGTATTTGGAGCAAATAATAACTTCTCCGGTGACGCTCATATGCGTGTCTTCATTTCATCTTTGCTGGTTGTTACTTTGACCCTTTTCTTGTAACAACTTTCGGCAGTTCTTCTTCATGTGTCCCTCCATACAACAATAGTAGCATTTGTATGTTGGCCTCCTACCATCTGTGGACCTTCCTCTGTTCTTGCTTTGACCTCTGGTTCCTGCCCCACGACCTCCTCCTTGTTGTCTCCCTCGCTTCTCCAGAACAAGAGCTTGCGTCTGGTTGAAACTCGCATCCTTCGTTCGGGCATCCTCGTTGAACAGTGCATCATTTACCATCGCCATGGTAAGTTTGCCTCCAGGCGTCGAGTTTCTGAGTGAGACGATAAGCGTATCCCAGCTATCGAGAAGTGTGCAGAGTAAGTGGTTCGCCTGATCTTCATCATTTAGAGTCTTACCGGCAGCCACCAACTGGTTCACCAGGATTTGGAACTCCCTGGTGTGTTCGGCTATAGAGTTTCCACTTTGTAGTCGAAGATTCATCAACCGCTTCAATAAGAGGATCTTGTTTCGAGCGGTCTTTGACTGGTACATATTTTCCAACTTTGTCCAAAGTTCATACGCACCAGTCTCTTGAGCAACATGGTGGTAAACGCTGTGATCGATCCATTGGCGGATTTGGCCGATCGTTTTCTTGTTTAGCTTCTTCCACTCCGCTTCCTTTGTGGTATCGAGATTGACTCCCTCATTCTCAATGGGGTCAAAAAGATCCTTAGCATTGAGAAGATCTTCCATTCGAGACTTCCAAATGGAATAGTTCGAAGAAGTCAACATGATCATCCCTCCCGTAGATGATCCCTCCATTGGATTTCAATTCAGTTAAAAATTAGTGCAAAATATGGAAAAATGGAACTCACCGTTGCGTCTGGAATGGTCTAAAATGGTGGAATCGACTTATGGATCATCAAAATCGGATACCGATTGATCAAGTTATGATCAAAACAGTATCAACGGTCGAGATCGTCCGATGACGTGGCTATGACGTGGCGATGACGTGTCGATGGCGTGGCACGCCGGAGCAGCTGCCGGAAACCCGTCAGAAAAGTCGCCGGTGCCGGAACAGTACCTTCTTCTCCGGCAAGGGGGTACTGTTCACCCGATGTTTGACCAAACTTTGACCAGGCCTAGGAAGCTCATTTTAGCTTCGTTTTCGATGCCATTTGCGCCGTTGGAATCGTCTTGACACAGGATTTCAGAATATGCCTTCAAAACACGATTCCTGACAACTTGAATTTTCCGGCCACTGGAAAAATTTCCACCACCCGCCGCCGTTTCACTGGAACCACCTCTGATACCACTTGTTGTGGTTCGCTGACCACGAATAGAGAAGAATGGAGGGAGAAACCGACCTTTATTTCAACATGAACAAAGATTTATAAAACTACCTCTCTACAACTCTCTCTCTCAAACATGGAGGTCTCTTGACTCTCCTTGGATACAATGGAGCTCTCACTTGGCTCTCTAATCTGCTGATGGAAGCTCCCCAAGGCTTCCTTATATAGCCATAGTGGGAGGTGTCAAGTTTAACACACCTCTCCCACCAACCTTCCACTAATCCCCCCACCCACCATGGACTTCTCTTATGGATTCCCCCTACCATGGTGGGTGGAGTGGATACACCAGCCACCTACCAAGGCAGCTGGAAAAGTAAAAGTTCCAACAGTTCATTTACTTTCTTGTGTTTTGTATTTTATTCATCATTACTTTGGTATTTTACTTATAGTTATCCATGTTAATTTTTTTTATGATTTATTCTGGCCCTCAAGATTTTGGAAGGGTCATAGTAGATAAATGAAAGTAAATTTAGTACCTTATTGAAGGTTACATGCCAATGTCTTATTGACTGGGAAAATGATATTTTGGAGGTACCGATATCCTTTCTGGTGTTGTATATATACCTCTAATTCCTTCACTGTATACATTTTTTTTGACAAATTCACTGTATACATTTTATTTACATACTCCCTACTGATGAAATATGTATAGAGAATTCAGTTGTTCAATACTCTTTGGAGAAATATGGTTTTTCTATTCGACACTCGATGGAATTGTTTCCATGTTGGAAATAAGCAATGGCCAAATTAATTGTCGGTGGAGGTTTATACATTCTGCTCGCATTTTGTGTGTGAAGTTGGTAATTCCCGTGCTATTTTGTTTTTAAAAATTAAATGTATATATATCTCTGATTCCATCACTGTATACATTTTATTTACTTACTCCTTGCTGATGAAAGATGTATAGTGAATTCAGTTCAATACTTCTTGTAGAAATATGTTTTTTCTATTCGACACTCAATGGAATTGTTTCCAAAATAAGCAATGGCCAAATTAATTGTCGGTGGAGGTTTGTACATGCTGCTCACATTTTGTGCGTGAAGCTGGTAATGGTCATGCTAATTTTTTTTAAAAAATTATTTTAGGCTTTCCAAATCATGGTAGTGCTGGGGTATTCTAAGGTTGCATATCAATGGCTTCGGGATAGGGAAAATTATATTTTGGAGCTTTTTTATGTTTTAAAATACATGTCACTATACTTGTAATTTTTTGGGTAGTTGGTGCTTGTTTTGGAGGTTTTTTTATGTTTAAAAATACCCGTTTCCATGCTTCTAATTTTTTGTCAGCCTTGTTACTCTTCCAATATTTTCTAGGTTCACGAAACCAATAGCAAAGAGGACTGCCTTCCACATTGGTCAGTGGAATATGATGTAAAAGGTATTTTTATTTCTCTTTTTTGCCATAAAAATATGGAATCTAACTACAAATTTTTTACTAACATGCATTTGAATGTGAAATTAGTAACCAACATGATAACAAGGAAATGTGTCATGAATACCATACAACAAAGAAAAAGCATTAAACATAATTAAATGGTTTGACTATATGTTCCAACATTGTCAATTAGCTCTATGAAAAACTATTTATTTAAACCATTTAAAATAATATCTTCTTCAATGATTTGTCAAGGACACCTCTACCTCTTTTAATAAGTGTTATAGATGATATATTAAAGGTAAGTACTTAAAATTGTAATATATAAATGAATGAAAAATATAAACATATTGGTTGATATTGAGTCTCTTAATAGCATATTTTGATACTTTTTTGTATCAATTTTACCTATATTATCATCCAATTTGAATTGATACTTTTTTAGTACTTGTCTTATTTATAGTTATTTAACTTCCTATATTACTATATTATTGTACTATTTTTCATTAAATTTGTAATTACACATTCACCTCACAATGACATTTTTTTTTACTTACCTTGCATTGACCTTATTTTTTCACAATATAACATGCACTGTATGACACCATGTTTCTCCATTTTTTTCTCACTTCCATTTGATGGTATATGCATCCTATATAACCATGTTTAACAATTTTTTTACAATTCATGTGCATGGTATGATGTAGCTCTATTGTTATCTATAGAAGACACTTTTATATATTCATATAATTATTTCATTTTTTTATTATGTTTCCTTTTTTACTTGTATTTCTAAGGCATCCAATTGTGTCATTCGTGACAATGGCTTTGAGTGGTCGCATTGTAAAACAAATAGAGTATTACTATAAATACTCAATGGGTCGTCCTCGTGGTTCTTAAATCAATGGTGTTGTTGACTTGTGTTAAAAATTCAATTTATCAATGAACGCATGTTGCAAGGTTGTTGATGTTCTCAATTGTTTATTCTTGATTGAATGTTGTTTGGTGGATGATGCTCATGTTTTTTACAAAATGATGGGGGCTTTCATTCCACTTTTCTTTCTCCAATAGTCTATTAAAATGACTCCTTTTATGATCACTAATGTTTCCATTTTTCATAATCAAATATGCTAATTTTTACTCTGACTTACATTACATTTCCCACTCATCAAGGTTGGGAGTTTTTTAAGGTTTAAGTTTTTCTAAGGGATTTTTCGGGCTTTTTGGGGGTTTTAGAGCTTTTTTTTGGGTGTTTTAGGGATTGAGATTTTTATAGGGTTTAGGTATTTTTAGGTTCTTGGGGTTTTTAGGATTTTTTGGGGTTTTTATGGCCTTTTAGGGTTTTTAGGGTTATTAGGGGGTGTTTTAAGGTTTTTATGAGTTTTTAGGTTTTTTTTGGTTTTTAGGGGCTTTAGGGTTTTTTAGGGTTTTTAGAGGGTTTCAGTGGCTCAGGATTTTTTGGGTTATTTAGGATTTTTTTGGGTTATTTTTTTTGGGTTTTAGGGGTTTTTTATAGTTTTTATAATTTTTAGTGTTTTTAGTGTATTTTAGTGTCTTTTTTGGGTTTTAGGGTCTTTTAGTCATTTATTAAGAGTTTCAGGGTCTTTTAGAGGTTTAAGGGTCTTCTAGGTGCGTTTTGAGGGGTTTTAGAGGTTTTTATGGGTTTTTATCATTTTTAAGGGTTTTAGGAGTTTTTAGGGGTTTTGAGAGTTTTAGTATTTTTAGGGTTTTTTTCATCCGTTTTTAGGGGTTTTTAGAGATTCTTAAAAAAATTTAGGGTTTGAGGTTTTTATAGGGTTTTAGGGTTTTTATGGTTTTTTAGAGTTTTGGGGGTTTTGAGGATTTTAAGGTTTTTAGTGTTTTTAGGGATTTAAGCATTTTTAGGATCTTTTATGGGTTTTTTTGGGGTTTTTATGAATTTTAGGGTAAGGTTTTTTTGGGGTGTTTAGCTTTTGGGTTTTTTAGGGGTTTTCATGGTTTTTAAAAGTTTTTATGGTTTTGTAGGCTTTAACGTTCTATGGTTTTTATGGTTTTTAGTAGTTATAGGGGTTTTTAGGGGTTTTAGGTGATTTTACGGGTTTTATGGTTTTTACGGGGTTTTAGGGATTTTACGATCTCTTAAAGGTTTTTAGGCATTTTAGGTCTTTTGTGTTTTAAATGAGTTTTAGGGCTTTTTATGATTTTTGGGGACTTTTAGGGCATTTTAGGGTCTTTTAGGATCATTTAGGGTTATTTAAGTATTTTAGGGGGTTTTAGGGTCTTTTAGGGTCATTTTCAATCATTTAAGTATTTTAGGGGGTTTTAGAATTTTTATAGTCTTTTAGAGGTTTTAGGGTTTTTATGATAATTTATATTTTAGTGTATTTTAGGGTTTTTATGGTCTTTAGGGTTTTTAGGGTCCTTTTGAGTTTTTTAGGGTTTAAAAACTTTTTAGGGTTTTCATGGTTCTTTTAGGGTTTTAGAGTTTTTAGGGGTCTGTAGGGTCTTATCTTTTTTGGGGTTTTTAGGGTATTTTTTATGGGGTGTTGACCTTTTAGGGTCTTTATAGAGGTTTAAGTTTTTTTTGGGTATTTTAGGGTCTAGGGTTTTTAGGGTTTTTAAGGTTCTTAAGTTTTTTAGGGGTTTAGAATCTTTTAGTGGCTTTAGGGCCTTTTAAGGTTTTTAGGGTCTTCTCAGGTTTTTGGGGGTTTTAAAGAATTTTTAGGAGTTGTAAGGGTTTTTAGGTTCTTTTAGGGGTTTTAAGGGGGTTTTGGGGTCTTTTAGGATATGGGGTATATAGTTTAGGGTTTAGGGTGTAGAGTTTGGGGTTTAAGAGTTTTTAGGGGTTTTTCGGGTGTTTTAGTGGTTTTAGGGATTTTAAGGTTCTTAAATTTTTAGGGGTTTAGATTCTTTTAGGGGGTTTTAGGGCCTTTTAGGGGTTTTAGTGTCGTCTAAGGTTTTTTTGTGGTTTTGAAGAGCTTTTAGAGTTTTTAGAGGTTTGAAAGAGTTTTTAGGGTTTTTTATGTTCTTTTTAGGTTTTTAGGGTTTTAAAGGAGTTTTGTGGTCTTTTAGGATTTGGGGTGTAGAGTTTGGGGTTTAAGAGGTTTTAGGGTTTTTCGGGTGTTTTAGGGGTTTTAGGGATTTTAAGGTTCTTATGTTTTTAGGGGTTTTAGAATCTTTTAGGGGGTTTTAGGGCCTTTTTGGGGTTTTAGTGTCTTGTAAGTTTTTTTGGGGTTTTAAAGGGCTTTTAGAGTTTTTAGAGGTTTGAAAGAGTTTTTAGGGGTTTTTAGTTTCTTTTCAGGTTTTTAGGTTTTTAGGGTTTTAGGGTATTTGGGGGTACTTTAAGGGGTTTTACGGTCCTTTAGGGGTCTTTAGGATTTTTAGGGTCATTTATGGTTTTTAGGGCCCTTCAGGGGTTTTAGGGTTTAGGTTTTCTTAGGGTTTTTAGGGTATTTTTAGATCCTTTAGAGTTTTTAGGGTCCTTTAAGGTTTTTAGGGGGTTTTAGTGTCCTTTATGGGGTTTTAGGGTCCTTTAAGGGGTTTTAGGGTCTTTTAGGGGTCTTTAGGGATTTAAGGGTCATTTATGGGTTCTTAGGGGGTTTTAGTGTCCTTTATGGGTTTTTAGGGTCATTTAAGGGGTTTTAGGGTCCTGTAGGGGTATTTAGGGTTTTAAGGGTCATTTATGGGTTCTTAGGTCCCTTTAAGAGTTTTAGGGCATTTTAGGGTGTTTTATGGTTTTTTCGTGTTTTTAGAGTTTTTAAGGGTTTTAAGGAGTTTTAGGTGGGCCTTTTAGAGTTTTTAAAGGTTTTATGGTCTTTTAAAGTTTTTAAAGGATTTTATAAATTTTTAAGGGTTTTAGAGGTTTTTAGGGGTTTTAGGGTTTCTTAGAGATTTTAGGGTTTTTAGGGTTTATTAGGGTTTTCAAGGTTTTTATGGCGTTTTTGAGTTTTTAGAGTATTTTTGGGGTTTTAGGTTCTTTTTGGGGTTTTTGGGTTTTAGTGTTTTTTAGTGTTTTAGGGTCTTTTAGGGGTTTTATGGGTTTTAGGGCCTTTTAGCGATTTTAGGAGTTTTAGGGGGGTTTAGGGTTTTTAGGGTTTGTAGGGGTTTTAAGGTCTTTTATAGGTTTTTATGGTTCTTAGGATCATTTTGGGGTTTTATTGTTTTTTTGAGTTTTTGTAAGGTTTTTATGGGGTTTAAGAGTTTTTTTTTGAGTTTTTAGATGTTTCTAGGGTTTTTATGTTTTTTTTTTGAGTTTTAGGGTTTTCAAGGATTTTAGGGTTTTCAGTGATTTTTAAGGATTTTTAATGTTTTTTTGGGTTTTCAAAGTTTTAGGATTTTTAGGGTTTTTTAGGCTTTTCAGGGTCTTTTAATGTTTTTAGTGTCCTTTATGGTTTTAGGGGTTTTTTAGGTTTTTAGGGGTTTTACGGTCTTTTAAGGTTTTTAGTTGGGGTTATAGGATATTTAGAGGGTTTTAGGGTTTAAAAGGATTTTTAGGATTTTTTAGGATCCTTTTGGATTTTAAGGGGTTTTAGAGTTTTTAGGGGTTTTGGGGGTTTTTGGGTCCTTTAAGGGTTTTTAGGGGTTTTATAGCCTTTTAGGATTTTTATAGTATTTTATGGTTTTTTGGTTTATTTTTTATGTATTTTTGTGCCTTTTAGGGGTTTTGTGGGTTTTAGTGCATTTTAGGGGTTTTTAAATGTCTTAGGGGTTTTTAAATGTCTTAGGGTTTTTTTTTGTGTTTTTAGGGTTTTTATGGTTTTTAGGGTTTTTAGGGGATTTTAGGGGTTTTTGGGTTTTCAAGGTCCTTTAGGGGTTTTATGTTTTTTAGGGGTTTTTAGGGGTTCTAGGGGTTTTTAAGGATTTTTAGGATTTTTTAGGACCCTTTAGGACTTTTAGGTTTTTTAGAGTTTTTAAGGTTTTTTTGGGTTTTATGGTCCTTTAGTTTAAGTGTTTTTAGGGGTTTCATAGTCTTAGGATTTTTTACGGTATTTTATTTATTTTTTGTTTATTTTTAGTGTATTTTTGTGCCTCTTGGGGGTTTTGTGAGTTTTAGGGCATTTTAGGGGTTTTATGATCTTTTAGGGGGGTTTTAGGGGTTTTCAGGTTTTTAGGGTTTTTTTTATGTTTTTAGGCGTTTTTTTTGTGTTTTTAGGGTTTTATGGTTTTTAGGGTTTTTTTTGGGATTTTAGGGTTTTTTGGGGTTTCAAGGTCCTTTAGGGTTTATATGTTTTTTTGGTGGGTTTTAGGGGTTTTATGTGTGTTTAGGAGTTTTTAGGGGTTTTTAGGTTTTTAGGGCAAGGAAGATGCGAGGGTCAGACTATTCCCGACCCCCCCCCCCAATTAAAGGGGATAACTCCTAAATGGAGTTTTGGATCAGAGATCTGAGAGCACGGATGAGTCCGGAATGAGGTGTTTACCCTAGGAACGACATAAAACATGTCAGCGCGGGACGTTTGGACCCCTCACTCGCTATCGGAGCATGGAACGAATAAAGGGTTTTTAGGGCCTCTTAAGGTTTTATGGGTTTTGGGGGTTTTAAAGGGTTTTTAGGTTTTTTTAGTTTTTTTTATGTTTTTTAAGGTTTTTAAGGTCTTTTAGAGTTTATGGTATAAGACTTAGGGTTTTGGGTGTAGGGTTTAAGGTTTAGGATGTGGTATTTTAGGTTTATGGTGTAGGGTATAAGGTTTAGGGTGTAGGGTATAAAGTTTAGAGTTTTAGGGTTTTTTAATATTATTTTTGGTTTTATAGGGGTTTTAATGGGTTTTTAGTTTTTTTATAGTTTCCAAGGTTTTTAGTTTTTTTACGGTTTTTGGAGATTTTTAGGGTTTTTAGGGGCTTTAAATTTTTTAGGGTTTCTGGGGGTTTTTACTGTTTTAGGGCACTTATAGGGTTTTTAGGGGTTTGTTGGGGGAGGGGGGGGGGGTTAGTTGTTTTAAGGTTTTAGGGGTTTTATTATTTTAAGGGTTTTTAGGGTTTTAGGGGTTTTTAGTGTTTTGGGGGGTTTTAGTGGTTTTTAAGGTTTTAAGTGTTCTAGGGTTTTTAGGGATTTTAGGGTTTTTAAGGTTTTTAGAGTTATTAGGATTTTTTTTTGTATTTAGGGTCTTATAAGGTTTTTAGGGTTTTGAGGGTTTTTTAGGGTCCCTGAGGATTTTTTAGGGTTTTTAGAGTCCTAGGGTTTTTTAAAGATCCTTTTAGGTTTTTAGGGCGAAAATGGTTCTGGGCTAATAGCCCCACCAATCTTTAATGAAAACAAAAACAAACAGTTACAAGGAGGGTTTGCATGTATGAGAGTGCATCTGACCCTTCCTATTAGAGTCCACACAAGGCATACAAAAGGACGAGGCAATGAAGGACCACATCAAGCTCTATTCCTCAAATGCCTTTTTGGAGAGTGCATCTGCCACCGAGTTGGCCTCCCTATAGACATGTGTGACACATAAACTGAGCATCTGAGAGATATTGAGGCATTCAATCCATTGTGGTAGAAGTCTCCATGGGACTTCCCTGTATTTGTTTTTGAGGGTGTCCACCGCAAGCATCGAGTCAGACTCAATCCAGAGAGAGTTCCACTTAAATTGGGCCACATATTTAACTGCCTTCATCACGACCCATAACTCCGCCTCATAAGAACATCCGTCTCCAATAAAGTGGTAAAAGCAACCTTTTAGGTTTTTATGGATTTTATGGTTTTAAGGGTTTATAGGGGTTTTTAGGGTTTTCAAGGATCTTTAGTGTTTTTTGGGTTTTTAGTGTCTTTTAGGGTTTTTAATGTATTTTGTTTTTTAGGTTTTTAAGGATTTTATAGGGTTTTGAGGGGCTTTAGAGGTTTTTAGGGGTTTTACAGTTTTGAAAGGCTTTTTATAGTGTTTTTAAGTGTTTTGAGGGTTCTTATGGGTTTTTTAGTGGTTTTAGTGTTTTTAAGGGTTTTAGGGGGTTTTAGAGTTTTTAGGGGTTTTCGGGGATATTTAGGGGTTTTTAGGATATTTAGGGGTTTTCAAGGCTTTTTATGGTTTATTAGGTCGAAAAAGGCTCGGGGATAAGCATGTCTGGCCCCCCAAAGTTTATTGAAAATAAAAACAAACGGTTATAAGGAGGGTTTACAAGTATGGGTGTGTAGCACACCCTTCATATCAGAGTTCACATAAGGCATACAAAAAAGCGGAGTGACAAAGGACCACATCGAGCTCTGTTCCTCAATTTCCATTTTGGAGAATGCATTCGCCACTGAGTTGGCCTCCCTATAGGCATGTGTGACATTTAGATTGAGAGACTGAGAGATATTGAGGCATTCAGTCCATTGTGGTAAAATTCTCCATGGGACTTTCCTGGACTTGTTCCTGAGGGCGTCCACCACAAGCATTGAGTTTGACTCAATCCAAAGCGAGCTCCACCCAAATTGGGTCACAAACTTAACCGAATTCATAATGTCCCATAGCCCCGCCTCATAGGCACATCCGCCTCATAGGCACATCCGCCTCTGATAAAATGGTAAAAGCAGCCCTTAACAAAGCCTACGCAGGTGCGGAAGACCCCACCACACCCTGAGGGGTCGGGTGCACCCAACGCTGCACCGTCCGTATTGACCTTAATCCATGATGGAATCGGGGGAATCCATCAAATATACTTAAAAACCTGTGACTTGTTGCACCTGCCAACAACCCCAAGTAAATGCAATAGAATCAGATCATTATCATCATTGGCCATCGAACCTATTTGTACGCAGGATGCTGCCTGGATCGCATTGTGGATCATCACTGCTCCACCACCGAAGGAGAGTGGTTGGCGGTTAAAATACATTGCATTTCGAGTAGCCCAAATATAGTAAACAGTATTCACAACTCCAGCATGTAGCAGGTTTTGAACCTGCTTACTTCATTTCATCTCCACCAGGTTGCAGATGAACTCACATATGGCCACTTGTATGCTGCACTTCAGGCCGAAGCGTTGCTGCAGGTGGGCCCAGAGATCAGCCGCAAATCTATAGTGGAGGAATACATGAAAAAATGCTCTCCTTAGAATGCAAGCAAATATAACATACAAAAGCAAGGTTCCACCTAGCTGTCTTCAACTGCTCTTGAAGAGGGAGCCTATTTCTCCAGATTTTTAAAAGCAGCACATGATGTGCTGGTGGAATAAATGATGCTCTGAATTTTAACAACCAAGATAGTGAAACAATGACTTGAGAGCATTTCAGCCTGTAAAAGTCATGTGTAGTGAATTGACCAACTATGTTCGGCTTCCAAATAAGGATGTAATTGTCCATGAACATATATCATTGCATCTGCAAAGCGATGTGGTCTGGGAGATGCACAGGTAAGTCTCCACTTTGCTGGAAGAGGGCAGCAATGGACACGTCCCTCAACTCATGGGGAGGCATCAAAAAATCAGATAGGGGCCTCTTGAGCCATGTGGTTGACCAAAAATTAAGAGTCAAGTTCTTTGACACAACCCATTTTGAATGAGAGATAATGTCCTTGTATGAGGATTTAAGAGCATGCCAAATAGAGGAAGATATGTATCCAGTAAAACCATCGCAAAGTCTAAATGTGAACCTCTCTCTGAGAAAATCCAGACCATCATTATGTGGGTTGAGCAAGCTCTAGGTGAACTTCTCGGGCAGATCATCATTAAATCTCCTAAGATCCTTAATACCAAGCCCACCCAAGTCAACAGGCTTTTTGCAATGCTTCCAAGCCATAGAGATCAACTTCCTTTCACTGATGCCACCCGTCCAGGCAAAGTTCATGATCCTTGCATTCAAACTTTTAACAAGACTGACCGACCATCTATAGAAAGAGAAAGCATGGACAAACAAGGAGGTGATGACTGAGTTAATCAGGAAGACTCTTCTAGCTTGGGATAGGCAATTGTTTTTCCATTTGGCCAGTTGTTGAGTAATTTTAGTCGATATGCCCTCAAATTAGTAGCTTTTTGTCTTCCCCCAAAAAAGAGGGACACCTAGATAGGTGAAGGGGAGTGAGACTCCTTTCACTCTAAGCGAGTTGGAAATGCGGAGTTGCCTGAGGGGGAGACTCCATTTCCAAAGAAAATGGAGGATTTCCTCTAGTTAATGGTTTACCCAACCACACTCTAATAATGGTGAAAGATCATCTTAATTGATGATAGGGTTTTCTTGTTGGCCCACCCAAACAGAAAAACATCGTCCGCATAGAGGAGGTGGGATGGAACATGAAGTTCCCTCCCTACCTGAATTGGTGTGTAGAGTCCAGCTTGCACTAGGTCAGTAATACACCGACTCATGAAATCCTCAAAAATTGTAAAAAGAAGGCCAGAAATCGGATCTCCTTGCCTGACTCCACGGGACCATTGGAAAAAACCCTTTGGGGAGCCATTGATTCGAATATAAATTTTGGCACCAGTTAGAATAGTATTAATCAGTTTGATGATGGTGCCAGAGAAACCATATTTGTCAAGAACTTTGAAGATGAAGCTCCACTTTATGGTGTCAAAAGTTTTTGAGATATCCAGTTTAAAAGCAAAGATCTCATGCTTCTTTTCCTTATTCATAATGTTGATACTTTTTGAGGCAGTAAAGAGACAAGTTTGAATGCTTCCCTCGAGGATGAACCCAAACTGGTTTGGAGTGATAATATCCCTCAAAATCTTCCCCAACTTGATGACTAGAATTTTGATTATAATCTTAGGAATGGTGTTCCTAATGGAAACTGGCTGAAAATCCCCCATTTCAATAGCATTTTCCCTCTTCGGGATCAAAGATATAAAATTGGAGTTTGCGTCATGTGGGATTGAGTAGGAGCGGAAGAACTCCTTGACAGTGTTGGTGACTTCCACATGCAGAATGTCCCAATAGGACATAAAGAACTTGTTTCCACCATTCAGTCCCATTGCACTATCCATGATCAATGAGAATAGCGCAGACTTAACTTCCTCTTTAAAGGGGGCAATTGTAAAGGCCTCATTCTGGTGATCAATAATGCAAGGTGCTATGGAGTCCGAAAGATGGAAAGAATTGGAAACATCATCCATGTACAGTGCTTGAAAGTAATCCACTGTAGCCTTCGAGATATCTTCTATCGAAGTAAAGGTGGAGCCCTCAATGCATATAACATTCAGCTTGTTCTTGACTCTTTTCTCCCTATGAAGGCGATGGAAGAACTTGGAGTTTCTATTCCCAGCATGTATCCATTTGACATTAAATTGAGCCTTTGCAAGCCTCTCCTTAAGGGCCAGAAGATCATCCAACTTGGAATGAAGCTGCAGCTCTTCCTGGGAAGGCGTGTGTTGCTGCAGATTGGCAATTTGGAAAATGGCTAGCTGAGATTCAACAACCTTGATGTCATCATCCAGCCTTGAAAAGGAATTCTTGCTCTATTCTTTCAGGAGGCGTTTGATTTCCTTGAGCTTAGAGACCACAACAAAGTAAGGGTTTCCATTAAAGGAGCTATTCCACCCTTTGATAACCTCTTCCCTGCACCCAGGAATTGTGAGCCATACATTATTAAATTTGAAGAGCATAGAGGCTTACATTATGGGTTTTTAGGGGTTCTATGGGTTTCAACGGTGTTTTAGTGGTTTTAGGGGTTTTGAAGTGTTTTTAGGTTTTTTAGAGTTTTTACGGTTTTATGGGTTTTAAGTTTTTTAGGGTATTTTAGGGGTTTTTAGGATCTTTTAAGGTCTTTTAGGGGTTTTAGGGTCTTTTAGGATCTTTTAGTGTTTTTTAGGGTTTTTAGGGCTTTGTAGGTTCTTTAGGGATTTTAGGATATTTTAAGGGGTTTTAAAGGGGTTTTAGGGGGTCTAAGGGGTTTTAGGGATTTTTTTGGGGTTTTAGAGGTTTTAATGGATTTTAGGGTTTTTTTGGGGGTTTTAAGGGTTTTTGGGGGGTTTAGTGGGTTTTTTGGGGGGAGGGGGTTGTAGGGGTTTTTAGGGTGTTTAAGGGAAAGAAAGGTGCAGGTCCAGGCTACTTCTGGCCCCCCAAAATTTATAAGAAAAGAGAACAAAGCAGACACGGGAGGGGCAGAGTCCATCGACCCATACCCAAAAACAAACCCCAAAAAAGAAAAAACCAAGAAAGAAAAAAGACGCAACAATTAGAAACATCACCGACTTCAGCACCTCATAGCCAATCAACACCAACCTCGAGCAACCTCGATCCCTATCACCGTTACACCATTCATCAGCATCAGACCTCAACAATATACCGTCAACAAACTCACCCTCAGCATCACACCATCTGGTCAGAAGCATCAAACCATCAAAAAGCCAGTCCGTCAAACAACAACACCACCAAAATCGCAACCAATCAACAACAACAAACAATAATCAGCAACACCAAGACCCAAGGCCTCCCCCTCCAAGCCAATGGACTTAGCCTATAGAACACTAGAGCACGCCAGAAGCAGACGCCGAACCGGGATGAAGACGCGTGGAGAAGCTGGAAGCACGCTGGAGCAAACGCCACGCACACCAGAACTGATGTTAGGGAAGTCGCTGGAAGCCAAATCTATCACCAAGAACGCCAGAAATTAAAACCAACGCCGTAAGACACAAGGAACCTGAAGCTGAGAGGAAACAGGATTCCGAATTCGGACCACCCAGGGGCGACACACGCCAGCACCGAGCCATGGCCTCGAAGCTAGGCACACCAATTTAGTCGCCGAGCATGCCAGATCCGACAATGAACACACCAGATCTGGAACAACTCAAAATCGGGAGGCACAACAGAGTTGCTGCCTAGCGAAACTAGACAACGCAGATCCATCACCAGCCAATGCCGAAGCCAGGCACGCCAAATCTGTCGGCGAGCGCGTCAGAGCCGACAACAAACATGCCGAATTTGGAATAACCCAAAGATGGGAGGCACGACAAAGCCACCGCCAGACAAATCCAGACCATGAAAATCTGTCACCATCCAACGCCAAGCCGAGGAGAGACACCAGACACCAAGGCCGGACCACGCCGGAGGGGGAAGGGAGAGAAAATATGGCGGAGGAACCCTAGCGATGCGAGGGGAGGAGGAGAGCGCTGCTCAATGGATGGACCTTCCTAGATTTTTAGGGTGTTTAAGGGGGTTTTAAGATTTTTAGAGTTTTTATAAAGTTTTTAGGGTTTTTAGGTCGTTTTAGGTGTTTTATGATTTTTAGGGGTTTTTGGGTTTTTTGGGTCTTTTATGGATTTTTAAGGATTTTTCAGAATTTTAGGGTTGTTGAGAGTTTTTAGACGTTTTAGGCTTTTTTGGGGGTTTAGGGTTTTTTTGGGTTTATGAGTTTTTAGGGATTTTCAGGGCTTTTTAGGGTTTTTTAGAATTTTAGTGTTTTTAAGAGTTTTTAGATGTTTTTTGGGTTTTTTTTTTGTTTTTTAGGGTTTTCAGGGTTTTATGGGTTTTATGGGGTTTTGAGGGCTTTTTAGGATTTTTTGGGGTTTTTAAGGCTTTTTGAGGTTTTTAGGGTTTTAGGGATTTCTGTTAGTTTTTAGTGGGTTTTATGGGTTTTAGGGTTTTTTTAGGGTTTTATGGTTTTTTGGGTTTTTAGGGGTTTTAGGACTCTTAGGTTTTCTAGTGTTTTTAGTGTTGTTTTAGGGTTTATTTGTTGTTTTTACGATTTTTTAGGGTTTTTAGGGTTTTTAGGGTGTTTAAGGGGTTAGGGTCTTTTAGGGATTTTTTTGGGATTTAGTATTTTTAGAGTCTTTTAGGGTTTTTAGGGTCCTCTAGAGTTTTTTTGGGGGTTTTAATGTTTTTCTCAATTTTAGGGGTTTTAGTGTCTTACGATTTTAGGGACTTTTAAGTGTTTTTATGGTTTTTTAGGATTTTTAGGATTTTTTAGGGATTTTAGGTTTTTTAGTGTTTTTATGGATTTATTATTTTTAGGCTTTTTAGGTTTTTTGTGGTTTAATAGGTTTTTATAGGTTTTTATGGGTTTTAAGGTTATTTAGGGTATTTAGGATTTTTAAGATTTTTTGGGCATTTTTGTGTTTTTAGGGGTTTATCGTGTTATTTTATGAGTTTTTAGGGTTTTTAGGGTTCTTTTAGGGTTTATAGGGTTTTAATGGTTTTTTGGACTATTTGGGTCTTAAGGTTTTTAGGGGTATTTATGACTTTTTAGGGGGTTTTAGGGTTTTAAGGTTTTTTTATGTTTTTAAGGGTATTATGGTATTTAGGGTCTTTTAGGGGGGTTTTAAGATCTTTTAGGGGTTTTATGGTCTTTTAGGGGTTTTTAGTTTCTTTTTATGGTATTTTAGGATTTTGTAGGGGTTTTAGGGTTTTTAGGGACTTTCAATGGTTTTTAGGGGTTTTATAGTGTTTTACGGTATTTTTGGTTTTTTTAGGGTTTTAAAATTTTAGGGTATTTTAGGGTATTTTGGATTTTTAGGGGTTTTTAGGGTTTTTATGGTGTTTTAGAGTTTTTAGGGTCTTTTTGATTATTTAGGGCTTTTAGTGTCTTTTCAGGTTTTTAGGGTTTTTAGTCTATTTTTAGGTTCTTTTTGGGGTTTTAAGGTCTCTAAGAGGGTTTTTGGGTTTTTTTAAGGTTTTAGGGTCTTTTAGGGCCTTTTTAGGGGTTTTAAGGGTTTTAATGGTTTTTAGAGTTTTTATGGGGTTTTTTGGGTTTTTAGAGTTTTTAAGGGGTTTTTGGGATTTTTAGGGTTTTTATGGATTTTAGCAATTTTTAGGGGGTTTAGGAGGTTTTAGTTGTTTTAGGGTTTTAGGGGTTTTTATGGGGTTTTAGCCCTTTTAGGGGTTTTATGGTTTTTTTTAGGTTTTAGGATTCTTTTAGGTGTTTTAGGGTTGTTTTGGGGACTTTAGGGCCTTTTAGGGTATTTTAATGGGTTTTAGGGACTTCTAGGGGCAAGGAAGGCTCAAGGCCAGACTATTCCTAACCCCCCCCAAATTTATAAGAGAAAAGACATAGCAGACAAGGGAGGGGCGGGGTCAATCATTCCACGCCCAAAAACCCTGGACACCCCACAAAACCCAAAGGTCCCCAAAAAAACCAAAAGACACACAAAACAAAACAAGGCAGAAAATCAAAAGCATCTCCAACATCATCTCCCAGCCAAACTGCAACCAACATCCCACGACACCATTTTCATCAACCATCGCCTCCTTGCCAATCATACCCACCACAAGCATCATGGAACCACCAGCATCAAAGTTGTAATTCTCAACTTCACCACCTTCGATCCCGTCAACTTCCAGCAAATCACACCTTCCAGCAGTCAATGACTTCTCAGCAAAAATACTCACCATCAGCAACATCGAACCATTGGCACTAAAATCAACAGCTTCCACATCGGCCAACACCACCACGACAGGTAGGTCCATATCCAGCAGAATAGTATCACCAGCACCAAAAACAGAGACATTATATTCAATGCATCTCATCCAAGTAACAAACAACATCCCATCATATCGCACCCAACAACACAAACAAGGGCATAAAACCGCTAGTCCCGCAGCCCAAACAACTCATCCAGTAGCCCAAAAACCGCAAAGCACCACCAGTACGCAACACCACATATTAGAACCAGTAGACAAGACCAGCATCGCGAGACCAAAAAGACCGCTTTGGTACCGCATGAAAGCATAAACCAAAACCAGATCACAGCAAAACACAAACCAACCAAGATCACCAGCAAGAGTCAAGCTCCAACCAAGAACTCCAGCAGGATACAAGGGACCAAAGAAACCGATTTGGCACCTCGAAGAACCACATACCAGCATATCAACCAGATCCCATCACAAAAAAGGGAGTGGAAGGATCAAACGACCCACACCCAAAATCCCCAAAACACCCCTATATTCCAGAACCCCACAAAAGCCCAAAAACACAGAATAGAACAAGTCAGTCAATGTCACCGCCAAAGTCGTAAACCAGGCCTGCACCGTAAGGGTCATCATTCGCACCATACCCGACACCCACGTCACCAAAGCATAAGTCCAAGTCCACCCCCATGTCCATAGATTCCCATCCTGACTCAAAGTCCTCCTGCAGTCTTAAAAGTGATAGGTACTTCTCCCTGATCCTCTCCTTCTCTGAGGTGCGTGGAGGCTGCTCCCGCTTGTTGGCTTTTATTTTCAGCTTAGCTACCCTTCAGGTAGCCTGGGTCACCATGGGCCGAGGGAGAGAATAATAATCCCTCCTCGGCCTCCTTTTTTTTTTGGGGGGGGGCATAGGTGAAACCATCCGCATGAGTTGCCTTCTCGTATAGGACGTTGTCGCTAGACACACTCGAGGACCCTTTGTCACCATCCTTGTTCACCTATCTAGAGGGCCCTCCATCCCCCTTTTGAGAGACATTCCCTTTATTAGCTCTTTCCCTCCTGAACTGGGACATATTGGTGTTTATCCTACGGTTATCCTCAACAATAATCTCCCGCAATCTTTTAGCCTCATCCTCGAGGGAGACCTATGGCCGCTCCACCACCACCATGTCATGCAGGACCATGTAGTGGTCTTCAGTGGACGAGGATCCATGAACCACCATGGCTATCTGAAAATCTAGGGCCATACCTTCTTCACCCTTATTGCCATCACTCTTCGGCAGTTAAAGTCCAGCCCTGTCCTCCGCGCAATCTGCACCGACCTCCTCACAATGAAACGCTGGCAAAACCCCCAGTCCAGCCCTCCCAAACTCACCACACCCAGGGGGTAGCCCCAAGGGGTCATCTATGCTCCGACTAGGGGGCCCCTCATCAAAGCCGATGGTCTGCTTTCCAACCAAGATCAGCTATTACCCAACCATAATCATCTCCTATCCATTTTGAGCCATCTCCTCCTGCTCAACCACCTCCCCCTGCTCGGACATCCTCTATGCACAACAACACCACCAGTTGTTAGAGTTTGAGGAATTTTAAAGGGTTTTCAGGGTCTTTTAGGGTATAGGGTTTAGGGTATCGGGTTTAGATTATAAGGTTTTGGGTGTATGATTTTGGGTTTTGGGTGTAGGGTTTTTGGTTTAGTGTGTAGATTATAGGGTTTAGGGTACAAGGCCTAGGGTTTAGGGTGTTAGGTATAGTGTTTAAAGTTTTTTATGGTTTTTACTATTATTTTAGGTTTTTAGGGTTTTAGGGGTTTTAAGGTTTTTAGGAGTATTAGGTTTTTAGGGGTTATTAGGGGTTTTATAGGTTTTTAGGGCTTTTAGGGTTTTTAAGGTTTTTAGGGTTTATAGGGCCTTTTAGAAAATTTTAGTGTCTTAGTGTCATTTCAAGTTTTTTGGGTCGTTAAGAGTTTTTAGGGGGTTTAGGGTTGGTAACATTTTAGGACATTTCAGGTATTTTTGGGTTTTTAGGGTCTTTTGAGGTTTTTAGGGCCTTTTATGGTTTTTTAGGGTTTTTGGGGTTTTTAGGATCCTTTTGGGGTTTTATGGTTGGGGGGGTTAATGTTTTTAGTTTAAGGTTTTTAGGGTTTTTGAGTTTTTTAGGGTTTTTAGTTTTTTATTGAGATTTTAGGTATTTTAGGATTTTTTAAGGTATTTATTAATTTTGTAGTTTTTTGGGGTTTTTGTGTGTTTTAGGGTTTTTTGACTTTTTTAGGTTTTTTTGGGTTTTTAGGGTTTTTAGGTTTTTTAGGGTCTTTTATGGGTTTTAAGGGTTTTTAGGGGTTTTTGGGTCTTTTAAGGGGTTTTAGAGGTTTTTAGACCCGTTTAAGATTTTTAGTATTTTCTAGTGTCTTTTTGGGTTTTAGGGTGTTTTGGGGTTTGTAAGGTTTTTAGGATCCATTATTGTTTTTAAGGGTTTTATAGTTTTTCGGGGTTTTAGGGTATTTTATGGCCTTTTAGGGTTTTAAGTGTAATTTAGCGTTTTTTGATTTTTTAGAGCATTTTAAGATTTTTTAGGGTCTTTGAGGGGTTTTCGGATTTTTTAGGTTTTTAGAGTTTTTAAATGTCTTTTAGGGTGTTTAGGTGTTTCAGGGTGTTTTATGGGTTTTTTTATGTTTTTTGAGGTTATAGGGGATTTTAGGGATTTTAGGCTTTTCTGGGTCCTTTAGGGTTTTTAGGGATTTTAGATTTTTATGGGTTTTTAGGGATTTTAGTGTTTTTAATGTTTTTAGGGGTTTTAAGTGTTTTAGGGGTTTTAAGGGGTTTTCAGGTTTTAGGTATTTTTAGGGCTTTTAGGGATTTTAATGTTTTTCGGGTTTTGAAGGGGTTTTTATGGGTTTTAGGGGTTTTGAGGTTTTTAGGGGTTTTAAGGGTTTTCTAGAGGTTTTAGGGGGTTTTATAGTTTTTTAGGGTTTTAGGGCTTTTTAGGACTTTTTAGGGTTGTTTGGGGGGGGGGTTAGGGTTTTTTTAAGGGTTTTAGGTTTGTAGGGGTTTTATTGTTATTTAGGGTTTCAGGGGTTTTCAAAATTTTTAGGGGTTCTGAGGATTTTTTAGAGTTTTTATGGTTTTAATGGGTTTTTAGGATTTTTAAGGGTGTTTTGGGTTTTAGGGGGTTTTCGGGGTTTTAATGCTATTAGGGTTTTTAGGGATCTTTAAGGTTTTTAGTGGTTTTAGGGGTTTATAAGGGTTTTCTTTGGATTTTTGGGGGGGTTTTGAAGTGTTTTTAGGTTTTAGATTTTTTAGGGTTTTAGGGGTTTTCAGGGTTTTTTTCGGGGTTTTTAGCAGGTTTAGAGTTTTTTGGGGTTTTGGATTTTTTTAGAGTTTTTCAGGCTTTTGGGAGTTTTATAATATTTTTGGGGTTTTAGGGATTTTTAGGGTTTAGGGGTTTTTATGGGGTTATAGGGTTTTTATTATTTTTTTAGGTTTTTAGGTTTTTTTTGGATTTTTAGGGTTTTTTAGGGTTTTTTAGGGGATTTGAGGTTTTAAGGGGTTTTAGCGTTTTTAGGAATTTTAGCGTTTTTAGGGATTTTTAGTGGGTTTTAGGGTTTTTAGGGGGCTTTTAGTGCCTTTTAGGGATTCTTTAGTGTTTTTAGGTATTTTGAGGGGGTTTAAAGGGTTTTTAGTGGTTTTTAGGACTGTTTAAAGAATTTTAAAGGGTTTTAGGGGTTTTTAGTGTGTTTTTTGGGTTTTTGGGTTTTTTTCGGGTTGTAGAGTTTTTAGGTATTTTTATGGGGTTTAATGGGGTTTAGGATCTTTTAGGATCTTTAGAGGGTTTTTAGCGTCTTATAGAGATTGTTATGGTTTCTTAGGGGATTTAAGGGTTTTTAGTGTTTTTTGGGCCGACTAGGCATTTTAAGGGATTTTTTGAGATTTTAGGATTTTTGGGTGTTTTAGGGATGTTTTTTGAGTTTTTTTGGGGCTTTAGGGGTTTAAGGATTTTAGGTTTAATGGTTTCTAGGGTTTTTATTGTTTTTAGGTTTTTTGGGGTCTTAAAGGATTTTTAGTGTTCTTAATTGTTTTTAGAGTTTAAAAGTTTTTTTGGGATTTTTATCGATTTTAAGTGTTTACATGTCTTTTTAGGAGTTTTATTGTTTTTAGGGGTTTTTAGCATTTTAGGGTTTTTAGGATTTTTAAGAATTTTATGGTTTTAAGGGTTTTTGGAGTTTTTATGATTATTTTAGGGTTTTCAAGGGGTTTTATTGTTGTTTTAGGATTTTAAGGGTTTTCAGGTATTTAGGGGTTTTAGGGTTTGTTTAGGGTTTTTACGGTTTTTAGGGTTTTTAGGGTTTTTAGGGTTTTAGAGACATTAAAGTTTTTTAGGGGTTTTAGAGTTTTTGAAGGGGTTTTAGGGGTTTTTTTGGGGTTTTATGGTTTTTTATGGTTTTTATGGTTTTTAGGTTTTTTATTTGTTTTTTAGGCTTTAGATTTTTTTGGAGTTTTAGGGTTTTAGGGATTTTTAGAGGTTTTTAGGGGTCTGTAGGATTATTTTAGGGGTTTTATGGTTCTTTTAGGGTTTTTTGGGCTGTTAAGGTTCTTCTAATCTTGTTTATGGGTTTTAGCGTTTTTACCTTTTTTTTGTTTTGAGGGGTTTTTAGAGTTTTTTAGGGGTTTTAGGGTTTTGTAGGGTTTTTTGGGTTTTTAGGTATTTTTAGGAGTTTCTATGGTTATTAGGGGTTTAACCGTTTTTGTGGTTCTTAAATGTTTTTTAGGAGTTTTAGAGTTTTTGGAGTTTTTTTTAGTTTTTTTGGGGTTTTTTAGAGTTTCACGATTTTTAGGTCTTTTAGGGTCTTTTAGGGGCAAGGAAGATGCGAGGGTCAGACTATTCCCGACCCCCCAAATTTATTAGAAAAATGATGCAGCAGACAAGGGAGGGGATGGGTCAAACGACCCACACCCAAAACCCCTAATGAACCCAAACCCAAAAAGCAAAACAAAAGACCAAAAAGCAGACAAAAGAAAAAAATTAGAAATGTAAAAATCCCCAACATCACCTCCAAACCAATCAGAACCCTCAATCAGCAACACCAGACCATAAGCAGTAACTTCGTCAACCCAGTTTCAGCACCACAAAGCCACAAACATCCACCTCTTGCAGCCCCAAGCCAAACACCATCACAACATTCACCATCAATTACTGTCATCACCTTCCATCAAATAGAGGCCGGCAACCAAGAGCATCAAACACCAAAATCACATACCACAACAAGTCACCAACAACAAAAGTTCAAAAGTGTAGGAAACTAGAGGAAACGGAAAGCAGGGCCTCCCCGCTCCAAGCCAATGGAGCCAAGCCTGAGAAGATCAAAGCAAACCAGGACTGCTGTCAGGCCGAGAAGAAGTCGAGCAGGGATAACGAAGCTAGAATTCAAGAACACCGCAGCCACAACTGGATCTCGAGACCAAGGAGGAACCCACCGCAGTCGGCAATGAACAACCCGGAGCCGACGATGAACACATGGAAGCCGCGACGAGATCCGGAGGACAGGGGAGCACCGAAGAAGTTTCCAGGAACACCAATCCAGACACTGAGCTCACGAGGCCACATAAAGAACCTAGATCTAGAAAGCCATACACCGATCTAGAAACCCAAAATCGAAGTGCAAACCGAAGCTAGACAAGGGTCCCGAAGCCAGGAGAATCAGAGTCAACTCCACATGAACCAAAGCCATCAATGATCGATCCAAAGCCGTAGCAAGATCCCGAAGCTGCAAGGCATTCCAAAGCCAACACCAGATAAAAAACGAAGCAGTGACGCATGGGGGGAAACCTCCATCGACGCCATTCTAGGACGAAGCCGCAGGCGCCAAGGCCGGACCACGCCGGAGGGGGAAGGAAGAAGATCCGAAGAAGAACCCTAGCGACACAAGGGAAGGAGAATAGCCGCCGCTCTAAGGACTCCGTTTCCAAAACCTTCAAGTGTCTTTTAGGGGGTTTTAGTTTTTTTAGTGTATTTATTGGTTTTAAGGTTTTGGGGGGAGTTTTAGGGTCCTTTTTAGGAATTTTAATATATTTTAGGGTTTTAGGTCCTTTTTGGGTTTTCAGGGTTTTTTGGGGTCTTTTAGGGTCTTCTTATTATTTTTAAGTTTTTTCAAGTTTTTTTTGGGTTTTTAGGTTCTTTTAGAGTTTTTAGTAATTTCCTAGGGTTTAGAGGGTTTTTAGGGTTTTTCATGGTTTCTTAGGATTTGTAAGGATTTTAAAGATTTTTTAGGTTTTTGAGGTTTTAGGGGTTTTAGGTTCTTTTAGGGTTTTAGAGTTTTTTAGGGTTTTTACTATTTTTAGGTTTTTTAGGGTTTCATAGGTTATTTTGGGGTTTTAAGGTATTTTAATGGCTTTTAAGTGCTTTAGAGTTTTTTAGAGATTTGTTTCGGGGTTTTTAGAGTTTTTACAGTTTTAAGGGTTTTTAGGTTTTTAAAGGGTTTTAGGGTTTTAAAAGGTTTTTTGGTGTTTAGGGTTTTTAGGGATTTTTAAGGGTTTTATGGGTTTTTAGGGGTTTTAATGGTTTTTAGGGTTCTTCGGGGTCTTAAGGGTCTTAGTGGGTTTTAGTGGGGGTTTAGGGGTTTTAGGGTGTTTAAGGGGTTTTAAGGTTTTTAGGGATTTTATAAATTTTTTAGGATTTTTAGGTCCTTTTAGGTGTTTTATTATTTTTAGGGTTGTTTGTGTATTCTAGGTCTTTTAGGGATTTTTAAGGTTTCTAGGTGTTTTTTGGGTTTTTTAGGGTTTTTAGGGTTTTATGGGGGTTTAAGGGATTTTTGGGATTTTAGGGGTTTTCAATGCTTTTTAGAGGTTTTCAGGGTTTTATGGATTTTTATTAGTTTTTTTGTGATTTTTAGGGGTTTTAGGGTTTTATAAAGTTGTAAGGTTTTTAGGGTTATTTATGTTTTTAGGACTCTTTTAGGTTTTCTAGATTTTTTAGAGTTGCTTTAGTGTTTATTTGGGGTTTTTAGGATATTTTAGGGTTTTTAGGGGTTTTATGGAGTTTTAGGGTTTTAGGGTTTTTAATGGGGTAGGTTATTTTAGGTATTTTTTGGGTTTTAGGGGTTTTAGAGTCTTTTAGGGTTTTTAGGGTCTTCCATGATTTTTTGGGGTTTTAAGGTTTTTCTAGGTTTTATGGGTTTTAGTGGATTTTATGGTTTTTAGGGACTTTTAGGCGTTTTTAGGGGTTTTTAGCGTTTTTATGATTTTTTAGGGTTTTTAACAGTTTTTAGGGATTCATTGTTTTTTAGGGTTTTTATGTTTTTATGGGTTTTATGGGTTTTTACAGGTTTTTAGGGGTTTTAAGGTTATTTAGGGTATTTAGTGTTTTAAAGAGTTTTTAGGGATTTTTGTGTTTTTAGGGCTTTATAGTGTTATTTTATGAATTTTATGGTGTTTTAGGGTTATTTTAGGGTTTATATGATTCTTTTAGGCGTTTTAAGGTTCTTTTAGGGTTGTTAGGATTTTTTAAGGTTTTGAGAGTATTAGAGGGTTTTTAATGTTTTTAGGGATTTTAAGGTTTTTTAGGTTTTATTGGGTTGTTAGGGGTTTTTAGCGTTTTAAGGGTTTTATGGTTTTTTTGGGTTTTTTATGTTTTTATGGATTTTTATGGATTTTTAGTGTTTTTAGGGTCTTTTAGGGTGGTTTTTAGGATCTTTTAGGGGTTTTATGGTCTTTTAGGGGTTTCTATTTTCTTTTTATGGTATTTTAGGAATATTTAGGGGTTTAGGTTTCTTATCATCTTTTTAGTGTTTTTAGGGTCTTTTAGGGTCATTTTAGGGTTTTAAGGGGTTTTATGGTGTTTTTGGGGTTTTGGGGGGGGGTTGGGTTTTTTTAAATGTTGAAGGTTTTTTTTTTGTTTTTTGCGGTTTTAAGGTTTTTAGGGTCTTAAGGTTTTTATTATTTTTTATGATTTTTAGGGTTTTTATGGTCTTTTAGAGTTTCTAGGGTCTTTTCTGGTATTTAGGGGTTTTAGTGTCTTTTCGGGTTTTTAGGGTTTAATGTATTTTTAGGTTTTTTTTTTGTGTTTTTATTGTCTTTTAGGGGGTTTAGGGGTTTGAGGGTCTTTTTCTGGTTTGAGGGGTTTTAGGGTCATTTAAGGGGGTTTAAGGGTTTTTTTTGGTTTTTAGAGTTTTTATAGGGTTTTAGGGTTTTTTAGGGTTTTTTTGGGTTTTTTTGGCTTTTTAGGGCTTTTTAGGGCATTTTAGGTGTTTTAGTGTTTTTATTGGGTTCTATCCCTTTTAGGTGTTTTATGGTATTTTTGGGTTTTAGGGCGGTTTTAGTATTTTTAGGGGTTTTTTGAGTTTTTAGGGTTGTTTTGGGTCTTTAGGGTCTTTTAGGGGCGGAAGAGGTTTCGGGCTAGGCAAGCCTAGCCCCCGAAAAAACAATAAAACATAAAGAGACAATTACAAGATGAGTTGACAAGGGAGAGAGTGGATCTCACCCCTCATGTCTGAGTTAACAAAGGGAGAACAAAAATATGGGGACACAAAAGACCACATCGAGCATCTTTCATCAATCACCCTTTTCTAGAGAGCATCCGCCACCGAGTTGGCCTCCCTGTAAACATGAGACACACTGAAACTCAGGGACCGAGAGGTATCAAGGCACTCGATCCAATGTGGGAGAAGTCGCCATGAGACATCCCTGGAAAAATTCTTAAGGGCCGCAACCACAAGCATCGAGTCCGACTCAATCCAAATCCTCTGCCACCCAAAACGGCTCGCATATTTCATAGCCTTAATAATGGCCCAAAGCTCCACTTCAAAGGCACATCCATCCCCAAGAAAATGAAAGAATTAGCCCTTGACAAACCCTCTAGAGGTACGAAAGACACCACCACATCTCGAGGGTCTCAGAGCTCCCAGTGCCGCACCATCAACATTGACTTTCAACCATGTTGGGATTGGGGGAATCCATCTAACCATCCTCATGGCCATTGGTCTCCTGCTTCAGCCATCAACCCCAAGAGAGCGTAGAATCATAAGATCATTAACATCATTCCACATCGAACCTGTTTGAATTTGTGAGGCAGCCTGAATCATCTTGTGAATGGTGATCATGCCTCCATATAGTGTAAGGGGTTGCCGATTGAAGGCGGAAGCATTGCGAGTAACCCAGACATAATGGATAATTCCCGCCGCGCCAGCAAGCAGCAGGTTATTAGGGGTTTTAGGGTATTTTTAGGGTGTTTTATGGTCTTTTTAGGTCTTTTAGGACCTTTTAAGGGTTTTAAGGATTTTTAGGTTTTTAGGGGGTTTTGGGTTTTAGGTTTTTTGGGTTTTTATGGTTTTAGGGTGTTTTAGAATTTTAAGGGTTTTTTAGTTTAAGTTATTTAGGGGTTTTAGAATTTTTTAGGGGTTTTAGGGTCTTTTTGGGTTTTGGGGTCTTTTAAGGTTGGGGGGGGGGTTTAAATGGTTGTTAGAGTTTTAGGTGTTTTAAAGGGTTCTCATGGTCTTTTAGGGTTTAGGGTTTAGGGGTTAGGTATTAGGGGTTAGGGTGTATGGTTTTGGGTTTCAGGTGTAGGGTTTTGGGTTTATGGTGTAGAGAATGGGGTTTAGGGTACAAGGCATAGGGTTTAGGGTATAAGGTATAATGTTTAGAATATTTTATGTGTTTTTCTGTTATTTTAGGTTTTGACGGTTTTTAGGGTTTTCCAGGTTTTTTTTTGTATTTTTAGGGGTTTTAGGATTTTTTTTGGGTTATTAGGGGTTTTGGGGTTTTTGATGTTTTTAAGGGTTTTTTTGGGTTTTTAGGGTATTTTATAGTTTTATAGTTTTTAGGGTCATTTATAGGATTTTAGGGTCTTTTAGGGTCATTTTGAGTTTTTTGGTTCATTGAGAGTTTTTAGGGGTTTTTAGAGTTTTTAGCATTTTAGGGTCTTTCAAGAATTTTATGGGTTTTTAGGGTCTTTTAGGTTTTTAGGGACCTTTATGTTTTTTAGGGTTTTTAGGATCCTTTAGGGGTTTTATGGTTTCTTGGTGGGTTTTAATATTTTTAGGGTTTTAAAGGGTTTTTTAGTTTTTTCAGGGTTTTTAGGTTTTTACAGAGATTTTAGGGATATTAGGACTTTTTACGGTTTTTAATGTTTTTATATTTTTTAGGGTTTTTTGAGTGTTTTCGGATTTTTAGGTTTTTTTGAGTCTTTGAGGGTTTTTAGGTTTTTTTGGGTCTTTTAGGGTTTTTAGTATTTTTAGGGTATTTTATGGTTTTTTGGGGTTTTTGGGGTTTTTGGGTCTTTTAAGGGGTTTTAGGGTTTTTAGACCCATTTAGGGTTTTTAGTGTTTTCTAGTGTCTTTTAAGTTTTTTAGGGTGTTATTGGGGTTTTATGGTTGTTAGTGTCCTTTAGGGGTTTTATAGTCTTTTATGGTATTTTAGGATTTTTAGTGTAATTTAGTGTCTTTTGGGGTTTGAGGACATTTTAAGCGTTTTTAGGGTCTTTGAGGGGTTTTAGGGTTTTTAGGTTTTTAGAGTTTTTAAATGACTTTTTGTGGTTTCAGGGTGTTTTAGGGGTATTTTGGGCGGAAAAGGTTTGGGGCTGATAGCCCCACCAAACTTTAAATAAAGAAAAAACAAAAGCTACAAGGAGGGTTTACACATCCGAGAGTGGACCTCACCCTCAATATCAGAGTTTACATATGACATACAAAAATATGGGACAACAAAAGACCACAGTGAGCTCCGTTCCTCTATTGCCTTCTTGGAGAGTGCATCTTCCACCGAGTTGGTCTCTCTATAGACATGAGTGGCCCACAGGTTGAGGGTCTGAGAGATGGTGAGACACTCAATCCATTGTGGTAGAAGTCTCCATGGGTCTTCCCTGGATTTTTTTTGAGGGCATCCACCACGAGTATCGAGTCCGACTCAATCCAAAGGGAATTCCACTTAAATTGGGCAGCATACTTAACCGCCTTCATCATCGCCCATAACTCCACTTCATAATCACATCCGTCTCCAATAAGATGGTAAAAAAAACATTTGACAAAGCCTATGCGGGTGCGGAAGACCCCACCACACCCTGAGGGGTCGGGTGCTCCCAATGCCACACTGTCCACATTGACCTTTATCCATGCTGGGATCGGGGGAATCCATCAGATATATTTCAGCACTTGCGGCTTCTTCTCCTTGCCAGCAACTCTAAGTGAATGAAAAAGAGTCAGATCATTAACATGATTTTCCATCGAACCCGTTTGAAGATGGAACGCCGCCTGGATCACCTTGTGGATCATCACCACTCCACCATGAACCGAGAGAGGTTGTCGGTTAAAGGCCATTCCATTTTAGGTAGCCCAGATATAGTAAATGGTCGCCGCAACACCTGCAAGAAGCAGGTTGTGAACTTGGTCGTTGCATTTCAGCTTCACCAGGCCGTAGATAAAGTCACATATTTCCCCTTGTATGCCACACAGCAATCTGAAACATTGTAGAAGGTAGCTCCATAGCTCGACAACAAATTTACAGTGGAGTAGAACATGTGAGCCGTTCTCCTCGGCTTGCTTGAAAAAAAACAAGCGGAGGCAACTTTCCATCAATCCGTATTCAGTTGCTCTTAGAGGGGGAGTCTATTCCTCTAAATTTTCTAGATCAGCACATAATGAGCCGGTGGGATGAAATGTGTTCTAAACATTAGTATCCAAGATGGCGAGGTGATGCCTTGAGGGAATTTCAGCCGATAGTAGTCATGTGTATTGAACTTTCCAACCATACTGGGCCTCCAGACGAGGGTGTCATTTTCTAGGAAAACATATCGCTGAATTTGTAGCATTATATGTTCATAGAAAACCACCAGGGAGTCCCCGCTCTGCTGAATGAGGGCAACAATCGACATGTCCCTCATGTTATGGGTAGGTGTCACAACATTGAAAAGCAGTTTCTCAATCCATGGAGTTGTCCAGCAATTAAGAGTTGAGGACTTTGAAACCATCCACTTTGACTATGGAATTATATCATTGTATGATGATCTTAGAGCAGTCCAAACTGAGGAGGATAGGTATCCAGTGAAGTCATCATAGGTCCTACGCGTGAACCTCTCATTGGGAAAATCCGACCATCATCATGTGGATTGAGCAAGCTCCAAGTGAACTTCCCCAACATGGCATCATTAAATCTTCTGAGTCCTTTAATACCAATCCCACCCATATCAACCAGCTTTGTACAGTGATTCCAAGAATCATAGATCAATTTTCTTTCGCTGATGCATCCCATCTTGGCAAAATTCCCGATCCTTACATTCAAACATTTAACAAGACTGACCGGCCATCTATAGATTGAAAAAGCATGTAGAAACATGGAGGTTATTATCAAATTAATTAGACATACTCTTCCAGCTTAGGAGAAGCATTTTCCCTTCCATTTGGCAAGCTGTTGGGTAATTTTGGATGAAATTACCTCAAAGTAGAAGCTTTTTCCTTTCCCCAGAACAGGGGCACCCCCAGGTAGGTGAAGGGGAGCGAGCCTCTCCTCACTCCAAGCGAGCCAGCAATGCGAAGTTGCCTTGAGGGGGAGACTCCATTGCCAAAGAAAATTGAGGATTTCTTATAGATGATAGTTTGCCCAGCGAATCTCTCATAGTGATGAAAGATCATTTTCACAGAGGATGGTGTTTGCTTGTTGGCCTACCCAAACTGAATAATGTCATCCGCATAGAGTAGGTGGGAGGGAACATGGTGGTACCTTCCTATATTTATTGGTGAGTAAAGTCCAACCTGTACTAAGTCAATAATTCAACAGCTCATGTAGTCCTCAATAATTGTAAATAAAAAGCTTGAGAGCGGGTCCCCTTGTCGGAAACCCCGAGAGCATTTGAAGAACCCCTTTGGGGAGTCATTTATAAGAATTGAAATTTTGGCACTATTGAGGATAATATTAATTATCTTGATAAAAATACTAGAGAAATCATACTTTCCAAGGATTTTAATGATAAAGATCCACTTTATAGTGTCGAAAGCCTTTGAAATATCAAGTTGCAGAGAAAATCTCCCATGCTTCGTTTCCTTTTTCATGATGTTGATACCCTCTGAGGCAGTGAAAAGGAAGGTTTGAATGTTCCTCCCAAGAATGAACCCAAACTGGTTTGGAGTGATAATGTCCCTCAAAATCTTCCCCAACCTGATGACCAACATTTTGCTTACAATTTTTGGAATGGTATTCCCCATGGAAATTGGGTGGAAGTCACCAATCTCAATAGTGTTTTCTTTCTTTGGAATCAGAGATATAAAATTGGAATTAGCACCATAAGGAATTGAGCTAGAGTGAAAGACTTCCCTGAAAAACTTGGTATCCTCCTCGTGCAGAATGTCCTAATAAAACATAAAGAATTTATTGCTAATTCTATCTGGTCTCGCTGCACTGTCCATGTTCAAAGAGAAGAGAGAAGAATTCACCTCCTCTCCAACAGGCACCACCGTAAGAGCCTCATTCTGAAGATCAACAATACATGGAGTGATGGAATCCGAGAGGATGAAGGGATCAACACCATCATCCATGTACAACCCCTGAAAGTGTTCCACCACAGCCTTGGAAATGTCTTCCATCGAGGTGAAAGTCGAGCCCCCAACCCGAACTGCATTCAGATTATTCTTAACTCGTTTATCTCTATGAAGGCGATGAAAAAACATGGAGTTTCTATCCCCATCCTGCAACCATTTGATGTTGAACTGCACCTTTGTAAGCCTCTTCTTCAGAGCTAGTAACTCATCCATCTTGGAGTGGAGCCACAGATCCTCCTGGGAGGGGGTGTGCTGCTGCTTGTTTGAAATTTGGAAGTTGGCAAGTTAAGATTCAACAGTCTTGATATCATCTTTCGGCCCTGAAAAGGACCTCCTGCTCCATTCCTTCAGGAGGATCTTAACTTCTCTGAGCTTAGAAACCACAACAAAATAGGGGCTGCCAAAAAATGTATTGTTCCACCCTTTAATCACCTCTTCCCTATAACCAAGAACTGTGATCCATGCATTGTTAAATTTAAAGGGTACAAGGAGAGACCTGGAGTTACCCACCCTTAACTCAACAACAAGGGGATTGTGGTCTGAGTTAAATTTTGGAAGGTTGAACCTGGAGATGGCCATGGGAGAGATCCTGTCACTGACTTGGGAGAAACACCTATCCAACTTACCAGATTGTCAACCATTTATAGTATACCTTCCCCAAGTGAAGGTAGCTCCAGCTATGGATATCTTAGACAGATCACACTGATCCAGGCATGAGGAGAATTCCACCCCTGTAGTGTGGGAAACGTTAGGGACAATCTTTTCCTTTGGAATCAGAACAAAATTAAAGTCACCAATGACAATCCAATTATGGGAAATTGACTCATTCATCTAAACCAACTCCCTCCATAGATCCCTCTTTTTGATGTACGAACAAGATGCATACACAAATGAGAGGGTTAGGGTGGTAGCATGGAAACATATGGTAACTGAGATTACATGAGGACTCACTACAACTTTAGTAACTTGAACATCATTGTGCTTCAGAACCCATAAGGTTTTGGTGTCCTCAACATTTGCAGAAATGAGGGAGTACCTGAGGGTGATCCGCTTAAATCCCTTCTAACTTTCAAACGTGATCATGGGCTTAGCTAACCCTATTAATATTGGCCTGTGAGAAATAAAGTGCCTAAGGGCTGCGGTCGTGGGAACATTCCTGAGCCCCTGACAGTTCCAGAACATGATATTCATTGGGGGAGGGTTTTGATATTGGTGGTGGAGGGGGTGCTACCCTTTCCCTTGCCTTTCTCACCCTTCTTCTTGGTGTTGCCAGTAGACTGATTGGCCGGTTTTGGAGCAAGGTATTTTGCTAATAGATTTTACTTATCATCAATCTATTCCTTAGTAGGACCAATGAAAGGACCATCAACCCGGGCCTAAGGATCCTTAGCCACATCAATCCAAAAAACCCCACTCAATGGGTTAGATTTTTTCAGCGTGCATAAAGTTTCCTCTGAAGGAATACCAATCGACTTCCTCACAAACTTGCCTGAGGAAACCTCTGTGAAAGCGTCAGCATCCCGGTCCATCCCATCTGGCACCCTAGGCATATTCCCAGGGGGGACCAGAGTTGGAGAGGCTGAAACCACAGTAGAGGGGCCCTCAGGTGTGTCGTTCTGACCAGTAGGTGAAGCCGCATCCTGGGTGACTTCATGTTGGCTGGTGATTCTCGGGCATCACCCCCAGTTTGGCCCTGAAAGGATGAGGCTTGTGCATTGGGTGAGGCCATGGGCACCTATACCAGGGAGACCCGTGCCAGTTCCAACAGTTCCTTTTCCTCAGCCGAGTTGGCCAGATCATGAAACTGCTTTAGCTCTAGGTCCACCAAATTAGAGGAATCTAGGGGAGGACTATCAAAAATCAGAACCTTGTAGAAAATTTCCTCAGCCACAATGAGGGGAGCGGGGGTAGGTCCTAGAGGAATAGAGGCCTTCAGGATGATTCCCATCGATTTACTCACCACACCCTTAGATGATGAGGGGTCCTCATTGGTCCTGGGGTTATCTTTACCTGCCCCGCAACCCTTCCTCCAAGTACTTGCATCATGCCCCTGTAGGTTGAAAATAGAACAGGTCTTTGATCTCATGCATTCCAAGAGAGTATGACCAAATAAATTGCAGGTATGGAAGAATTTGGGCCTTCTCTCATACTGAATCTCCAAGGTGAGGCTGTTCTCAAGGGTATTGAAAAAAACCTCCTCAACCAGAGTGCTCGCCATATCAACTTCTACAAGCACCCTTGCATAGTTCTTATACATTAGGTTGTCCGTTTCCTTATCAATTATGATGGGGAAGAAAACCGAAGAGGCAATGTACCACAAGATTAGAGGGTGTCAGTAGAACCAATTTAATTTACAAATCTGAATCCATACTTGTACACATGTATTTTTCACATTGAATGGTTCAAAATTCCGGTCTCAATCCTGGATCCGGAGAAGACCTGGATTGAGATTGAGGGAGTCAAAGATCCATGCCCTCCTTTTCTAGTCATCAGAAGGGAAGATAGTATGGTAAAATCCCCTTCCCATGGCTGTCATTTTTTCACTCAGAAACCCCCAAATGTTAGCAATGCGCTTTGTTAGATCACCACTCTTCCAAAGCCTCTTCCCTTTTAGGAAAAGCACTCGCGCAATGATGGAAAAATGACATAGACTATCCCGCTCCTCAATCGCCTCTCAGTTTGCTGAGACATGTGCTACACGACCCTTCTTGAAGAGCGCCAAATACTTCTCCTTGAGTATTTCTTACTCCGAGGTGTGCAGAGGCTGCTCTCGCTTGTTGACCTTGACTTTTAGTTTAACAACCTTTGAGGAAGCTTGAGTAGCCATGGGTCTAGGAATAGTGGAATAATCCCTCTTCAACCTCTTTTTTTTGGGGGGGGGGGGGGGGGAAGAGGTGAAACCATTAGCCTGAGCTTCCTTCCCATATAAGATATTGTCACTTTCCACACTCAATCCCCCCTTGTCACCAAATCTATTCTCACCCCTTGTCTGCCGAGGATTATCAACCTATCCATTAAGCCTAAGGTCATTATCACCTGAAGTGAACACTGCAGATTTATTTTCATTACCAATTGGAGAGGCAACCCCAATCATAGCCCTCTCCCTCAAGATCTGATCCATCTTGGATTTGATCCTATGATCATCCTCATAAAAAATCACACCTAACTGTTTTACCTTTTCCATATCACAAGTAAACTGAAGTTCATGCATATGAGGTTCTCCCTGAAAACGATCCTTCTTAAATTGAATAACTGAATTAGTCTCACCTGGAGCCTTTCTATCCAACTTGCGATCACCTGTACGTTCCTCCATGACCATGTCTTGAAGAACCACACAACGGGCCTCATCAGTAGAGGCCCCCTCATACACCACCATGACCTATTGCATGTCCTGGGTTATACATTCCTCACTAGGGGTGCCAACATTCCCAGGAAGCATGTGTCTATCCACCTCCTCAGCACTAGCTTCGCCAACCTCCTCATTGAGAACTGATGGAAGAACCTCCAGACTAGCCCTTCCATTGCCACTGCAACCAGGGACTTGCACAAAAGAGCCTCCCACACTATGAGGGGGGCCATAATCAATGCACAAGGATTGGTTCTCAACTAGATTTTTCTCATGCCCAAACTGAGCCACCTCTCCCTGCTCAGCCACCCCCTACACAGAATCTCCACCAGCTGACTCAAAAAAGTCAAGACACTCGAACCTATTATTCAGAGAGACACCAACCATAACCTGCAACTAACTGCTACCAGCATGCCCACTGCTGTTGCCCAAGGTCATTGTTACCATGCTCAAAGGCTGCTTCAGGGGGCCCTCAATCAGCCTCTACTCATGCCCAAGCCAATCCATCTCCCCCAACTTAGCCACCTCTCCCTGCCCAACCCTCCCCCCTTCAACTCACTACTACCATCATGCTCACTATTGTTTCTCAAAGTCACGCTTTCAGCAATATGCAAAACCTCTGCACTATCCCTTTCATTTCCATTACAAATCCTATCAATCTCTAGGCCCATTCCACATGAAGCCTCCACTGACACCTCCTTATAACACCCAACTTTCAAATAAATTTTCAAGCGCTCAAAAACGGCACCAACCTTTGGCTGGGGAGGCAAAAGTTTGGGTTCTTTCAGCACTGCTACCTCCTACACCTCCCCCAAGGTCCGATTTCCTTCACCAGACTCCACATAAGCCAGATTCAAACCACCTCTTTCCCTAGCACCGCACCTAAGAGCCTGATCACAATGACCAAGTTTCAAACAAGAAGAACAAAAGTCAACCCATGACTCAAAAATCACCAGTTGCTTCCAGTGAAGATCCTCACCAACAACAACCCACACAAAGTCAAACAGCTCCTTAGAAGCATCAATCTCAACAAAATCCCTCGGAGCAACATTGTGGTAGAGGGAACGAGTCCTTATTTCCACTCATAAAAACCTTCCCACCAGATTCCCTAACATTGAAATAATGGAAAGATTTTGAAATGGGAAGGGATGTTCTAGAAATCTAACCCAAGTCACAAACATTGGAGAGTCGCAATTCAAGTAAAGATAAAAAATCCACTGTAATAGAGATAAACGAGCACCATTTCATCTTCGAGGGGTCACAGACCAAGAAAGTATAAGGTCCTCCTCAGTTGCAAAGCGAATCATGATATGTCGGATATCAACAAGACCCGTAGCATGATCCTGTAGATTCCAATGCTCAAAAACGAACCTATCAAATAAATCCACCAGAGGGTTCCGGTTCAAGAAACGAGAAACCAGAATTAGGTGATGCAGGGAGGAGGCTTTATTGAACTCTTGGATCAAAATCTGGAGCTGCGGATGACCTTTAAAAATCCTAGGCACTTTAGGGAAAAGCTTGATTCATGGAAAAGGAGGCAGCAAATCAGGAGATGAGAACAGAACGAAGGCATGGTCCCCATCAAGAATCAGTAGAGGTCCCTCCCCTATAGAGGGGGGAGGGATAGGTGCAAAGGCCATCGTAGTCATCAAGCTTGTTGAAGGGGAGGGGAACGACCATCGCGAGAGAGTGTAGGAGGTTCCATCTTATGGTTTTTCGGAGAGTTTTTAGGGGTTTTTAGTGGTTTTAGAGTTTTAGGGTTTTTAGGGTTTTAGGGGTTTTAGGGTTTGAGGGGTTTTTAATGTTTTTAGGGTTTCTTAGTATTTTTAAGAGTTTTTATGGTTTAAAGGGTTTTTAGGATTTTTAAGGGGTTTTTGGGTTTTAGGGGTTTTTAGGTTTTTAGTGGTTTTTAGGGGTTTATAAGGGTTTTTATGGTTTTAGGGTTTTTTGAAGTGTTTTTAGGTTTTATGATTTTTTAGGGTTTTAGGGTTTTTTGAGATTTTTAGAGGGTTTAGGGTTTTTAGGGGTTTTAGAGTTTTTCAGGATGGGGGGGGGGGGGGGGGGTTATGATTTTTTTTGGGTTTTTAGGGTTTTTTAGCGTTTATGGGTTTTAAGGGGTTTTAGGGTTTTTAGGATTGTTTTAGGGTTTTTAGGATTTTTTAGGGTTTTAAGGTTTTTTGGTGTTTTTCTGGGCTTTATGGTTTGTTTGGGTTTTTAGTGAATTTAAGTTTTTAGGTCTTTTAGGGATCTTTGTTTTTGATTTTTTTGGGTTTTTAGGGATTTTCGTGATTTTAGTGTTTTTTGGGGGGTTTTAGGGGTTTTTCGTGTTTTTAGTGTTTTTATCGTTTTAAGGGGTATTAGGGTTTTTTGGTTTCTTGGGGGTTTTAAGGATTTTTAGTGTTCTTAATGGTTTTTAGGGTTTTAACGTTTTTGGGATTTTTATGGGTTTTATGGGTTTTCATGTATTTTTAGGGGTTTTAGGGGTTTAAAGGTTTTTTTATCGTTTTAGGGTTTTTAGGATTTTTAAGGGTTTATGGTTTTTAGGGTTTTGCAGTTTTTATGATTATTTTATGGTTTTTAAAGTTGTTTTAGGGTTTTAGAGTTTTTAGGGTATTTAGGGTTTTATTTTTTTTAATATTTTTAGGGTATTTTGGGTTTTAGGGGTTTTAGGGACTTTAAGTGTTTTTAGGGATTTTGAAGGGTTTTTAGGGGAGTTTTAGGTTTTCGGTGGTTTTTTATGGTTTTTTATTGATTTTTTTTGTTTTTTTGTGGGTTTTGGAGGTTTTAGGTTTTTTGGGTTTTAGTGAGTTTTAAAGGGTTTTAGGGTTTTGTAGGGTTCTTTAATGGTTTTAGGGTTCTTTTAGGGGTTTTAAGGTTCTTTTAGGGGTTTTTGGGATTTTAAGTTTCATCTAGTATTTTTTATGGGTTTTACTATTTTTACTGTTTTAGGGGTTTTAGGGATTTTTAGATTTTTTAGGTTTTTAGGGTTTTTTAGGATTTTTTGGGTTTTTATGTCTTGTTATGTGTTTTTAAGGTTATTAGGGTTTTAATGGGTTTTAGGGTCTTTAATTATTTTTAGGATTTTTAGAGTTTTTTAGAGTTATTTAGGGTTTTTAGTGTTTTATGGGTTTTAGGGGTTTTTAGGGTCCTTTAGGAGGTTTTAGTGTTTTTAGTGTCATTAAAGGGTTTTTAATGTTTTTGGGGTCTTTTAGGGATTTTTTATGTTTTTAGGATCTTTTATTGTTTTTAGGGCCTTTTTTGGGTTTTTGGGTTTTTTGGGGGTCTTGTTGTTGTTTTTATGTTTTTCAAGGTATTTTTTTCGGTTTTTGGGGTCTTTTAGAGTTTTTTGTCCTTTATTAGTGTTTATAGGTTTTTTAGGTTTTTAGGCTTTCTTAGGGCAAGGAAGGTGCAGGGTCAGACTAGCCCTGGTCCCCCCAAAATGTATAAAAAAGACAAACAACACAAACAATGGGAGGGGTAGAGTCAAACCACCCACACCCAAAATCCCCAACACCCCCACAAACCCAACCCCCCAAACGCCAAAAAACACAAAAAGGAACAAGTCAGTCAATGTCAGCGCAAAAGTCATAAATGAGGCCCGCACCATAATGGTCATCATCTGCACCAAATACATCAGCCACATCAATAAAGAAAAAGTCAGAGTCCACCCCATGTCCATAGATTTCCATCCCGACTCAAAGTCCTCATGTAGTCTGAGAATAGTCAAGTACTTCTCCCTGAGCCTCTTCTGCTCGGCAGAGCGTGGAGGCTACTCCCACTTGTTAGATTTTATTTTTAGCTTCACCGCCCTTGAGGTAGCTCGGGTCTCCATGAGCCTAGGGAGAGAAGAATAATCCCTCCTCTGCCTCCTTTTTTTGGGGGGGGAGGTGAAACCATCTGCATGAGCTGCCCTATCATATAAGACACTATCTCTTGCCACACTTGAGGCCCCTTTGTCACCATCCCTACTCCCTTTTCCAGAGGATGCACCAGATCCATCCCCATGCTTACCTCTTTCCCCTCCTTAACTCTTCCATATTGACATTTATCCTTCAACCATCCTCATCAAAGATCTCCCCTAGTCTTCTAGCCTCATCCTCAATGGGGAACCTTGGCCGTTCCACCACAACCATGTCATGCAGGACCACACAGTGGTCTTCAGCAGATGAGGCTCTATGAACCACCATGGCCTTCTGCAAATCTAGGGCCAAGTCTCCTTCACCATTTTTAGGGGTTTCTAGGGTTTTTGGGGGGTTTTAGGATTTTTAGGATCTTTTAGGGTATTTCAGGGTTTTAGGTTATTTTATGGTATTTTAGGGATTTTTAGGGGTTTTAGGGTCTTTAAGGATTTTAGGGTATTTTTAAGGGGTTTTAAAGGTTTTAGGGGGTCTTAGGGATTTTTAGGGGTTTTAGAGTTTTTTAAGATTTTAGGGGTTTTTTGGGGCTTTTAGGGGTTTTAATGGGTTTTAAAGGTTTTAGGGGGATTAAGTGGGTTTTAGGTGATTTTAGTGGGTTTTGGGGGGTTTTTGGGGTTTTAGGGGATTTAAGGGTTTTAGGGTATTTATAAAGTTTTTAGGGTTTTTGGTCCTTTTAGGTGTTTTATGATTTTTAGAGGTTTTTTCTTTTTAGGGTCTTTTTGAGCCTTTTAATGTTTTTTAGGATTTTAGGGTTTTAAAGAGTTTTTAGGTGTTTTAGTGGGTTTTAGGGTTTTTAGGGGTTTTAGGGTTTTATGGATTTTTAGGGGTTTTCATGGATTTTAGGGATTTCAAGGATTTTTTAAGTTTTTTAGGGTTTTAGTGATTTTTATTAGTTTTTATTGGTTTTTAGGGGTTCTAGGGTTTTTTTTGGGTTTTTAGGTCTTTAGGGTTTTTTAGGGATTTTAGGACCCTTAGGTTTTCTTGAGTTTTTAGAGTTGTTTTAGGGGTTTTCGGCATTTTTTGGATTTTTTGGATTTTTTGGGAGTTTTAGGGGTTTTAGGGGTTTTTAGGATTTTTAGGGTGTTTAAGGGGTCAGGGTCTTTTAGGGAATTTTTTGGGTTTTCGGGTTTTTAGAGCCTTTTAGGGTTTTTAGGGTCTTTTAGGGTTTTTTGGAGGTTTTAAGGTTTTTCTAGGTTTTAGGGTAAGGAAGATGTAGGGCTAGGCTATCCTTGGTCCCCCGAAAATGTATAAAAAGTGAACAAACAACACCAACAAGTGCTTAGGGTCTTTTTTGGATTTTTTGGAATTTTAGTGTATTTTACAGTTTTAGGAATTTTACGTGATTTTAGGCTTTTTTAGGGTTTTTTGGATTTTTTAGGGATTTTAGTTTTTTAGGTTTATAAGGGTTTTTCAGGATTTATCGTTTTCGGGTTTTTTATGTTTTTTATGATTTTTATGGGTTTTTACATGTTTTTAGGTATTTTAAGGTTATTTAGGGTATTTAGGGTATTTATATATTTTTTTTGTGGTTTTAGGTATTGTTAGAGGTATTGAAGGGTTTTTAATGTTTTTATGGTTTTAAGGGGTTTTTTTTGGTTTTTAGGGTCTTGTAGTTTTTAGTGTTTTATAGGGTTGTTTGGGTTTTTTAGTGTTTTTAGGGGTTTTTAGTGTTTTTAAATTTTTAGGGGTATTTATGTTTTTTTGGGTTTTAATGTGTTTTTAGGGTTTTTTTTATGTTTTTAAGGGTTTTTAGGGTTTTTTTATTTTAGGGTCTTTTAGGGGTTTTTAGGATCATTTAGGGTATTTATGGTCTTTTAGGGGTTTTTAGTTTCTTTTTATGGTCTTTTAGGACTTTTTAGGGGTTTAGAGTTCTTAGGGACTTTTTAGTGTTTTTAGGGTCTTTTTGGGTTTTAAGGGTTTTTAGGGGTTTTGGGGTTTTTAGGGGGGTTTTGGGGTTTTATTAAAGGTTTTAGGGGTCTTTGGTGCTTTTTGGGTATTAAGGTTTTTAAGGTCCCTTTTTTTCTTTTTGAAAAAGAACTGAAAAAGTAAATTTTTTACCATAATATTATAGTCAGTTTATCTTTTGTTTTTATTTTAAAATATTATTAAATTTTTAGATCATTATGAATTAATTTAATTTAAAATATACCTATTGTTGATAGGAACATATAAAAAAATAAGGTAATATAACTTTTTAATTGTTGTGACATATTCTTAACATACTGAAATGACTGTTGTTATTGGTATCAAACCAATATCGATTCACACAAGTGAAATCCTCAATTTAAAATAAACATATTTTAGGGGTTTTTAGGATTTTTAGGTGTTTTATGGTATTTTAGAGTTTTTAGGGTCTTGTCAGGTATTTAGGGTTTTAGTGTCTTTTCAGATTTTTAGGGATTTTGGTGTCTTTTTAGATTCTATTTGGGGTTTTGAGGTATTTTAGGAAGTTTTAGGGGGCTTTTAGGGTTTTTAATAGGTTTTAGGGATTTTTGGGTTTTTAATGGGATTTAGGGATTTTAGGGGTTTTAGGGGGTTTTAGTGGGTTTTATGGGTTTTTAGGGTTCTTATGAATTTTTTTAGAGTTTTTAAGTCCTTTTTGGTGTTTTATGATTTTTAGGGTTTTTTGGATTTTTTAGGGTCTTTTAGGGATTTTTAAGGTTTTTGTTTTCAGGATTTTAGGGAAAGGAAGGTGTAGGGCTAGGCTACCCCTGGTCCCCCCAAAATGTATATAAATAAAATAGACAACACAAACAAATGGTGGGGTAGGGTCAAACTACCCACACCCAAAATCTCCAACACACCCCCAACAAAACAAACCCCCAAAACACCCAAAAACAAAAAAAGGAATTAGTTAGTCAATTTCGCCTCCAAATTCATACACCAAGCTCACACTGAAAGGGTCATCATCCGCACCAAATCTAGTAGCCATGTCAGCAAAGAAAAAGTCCGAGTCCACCCTAGTGTCCATAGATTCCCATCCCAACTCAAAGTTCTCCTGCAGTCCAAGGAGTGCCAAGTACTTCTCTCTAAGCCTATCTTGCTTGGAAGAGCACGGAGGCTTCTCCTACTTGTTGGATTTTATCTTCAGCTTCGCCGCTCTTGAGGTAGCTCGGGTCGCCATGGGCCTAGGGAGAGAAGAGTAATCCCTCCTCTACCTCCTTTTGGGGGGGGGGGGCATAGGTGAACCCATCCGCATTAGCTGCCTTCTCATATAGGACACCATCGTTGGCCACACTTGAGGCCCCTTTTTCATCATCCCTACTCCCTTTTCCAGAGGATGCTCCCGAGGCGTCCCTATGCTTACCTCTTTCCATCCTGAATCGATTCATCTTGGCGTTTATCCTATGGTCATCCTCTGCCAAAATCTCCCCTAGTCTTCGAGCCTCATCCTAAATGGGGAACCTTGGCCGCTCCACCACCACCATGTCATGCAAGACCACACAATGGTCTTCTATGGATGAGGCTCCATGAACCACCATGGCCTTGTGCAAATCTGGGGCCAAAACTCCTTCAACATTTCTATTCTCCAGCCCTGACAATGGAAGTCTAGCCAAGTCCTCCACGTGACCTTCACCAACCTCTTCACTCTGGGATAGTGGCAAAGCCCTCAGGACGACCCTCCCAACTTTGCAACTTTTAGTGTATATCACCAAGGGGTCATCCATGCCCCGACTAGGGGGCCCCTCATCGAAACCGAGGGCCTGCTTCCCCACCAAAATCATCTCTTACCCAACCATGATCATCTCCTATGTAGTCCCATCAGTCTCCTCCTGCCCGACCACCTCCCCCTTCTCGGACACTCCCCCTGCACATCATAATCACAAACTTACTCACTTGAAACAAACTCCTCAATCCTATTGTTCAGAGCAACATCAATCATAGTCGGCCTCTGGCTACTGCTAGCCTGCCCACTGCCCTTCCTCCATGCCACTACAACGCTTTCCGGGGACTGCTTCGGGGGGATCTCTTTGTGCCCAGGCCCATCCATGCCTCCCTGCTCAGTCAATGTCACCGCCAAAGTCATAAACAGGGACTGCTCCATAAGGGTCACCATCCATACCATATCCAGAAGTCGCGTCAGCAAAGCAGAAGTCATATTCCACCCTTTTTTCCATAGATTCCCATCCAGAATCAAAATCCTCCTGAAGTCTGAAGAGTGCCACGTACTTCTCCCTGTGCCTCTCCTACTCTGAGGTACGTGGAGGCCGTTCCCGCTTGTTGGATTTTAGTTTCAGTTTAGCTGCTCTTGAGGTAGCCCGGGTTTCCATGGGCCAAGGGAGAGAATAATATTACCTCTTCTACCTCTTTTTTTTGGGGGGGGGGGGGCAGAGGTGAAGCCATCCTCATGAGCTGCCTTCCCATATAGTATTCTATTGTTGGCCACACTTGAGGCCCCCTTATCACCATCCTTGTTCTCACACTTTGTCAGCGGTGGGTTGGAAACTTGTACAGAGGGTGCTCCATCCCCCTTTTGAGAGGCATCCCTATGCATCACTCTTTCCCTCCTGAACTGGTCCATATTGGCGTTTATCCTACGATCAATCTCATAAAACATATCCCTTAATATTTTAGTCTCATCCGCGATGCATACCCTTGGTTGTTCCACTACCACCATGTCATGTAGAGTCACACAATGGTCCTCACCAGACGAGGCACCATGAACCACCATGGACAGCTACATATCTAGGACCATACCTCATTCACCCTTATTGCCATCAATCCCTGGAAGTAACTGTCCAACCATGTCCTTAGCATGATCTGCGCCGACCTCTTCATCAAGAATCACTCGCAAAACCCCCAGGCCAGCCCTCCCATTTTCACCACACCCAGGGGTTAGCCCCAAAGGGTCATCCATGCCCCGATCAAGGGGTCCCTCATCAAAGCCCAAGGGCTCCTGCCCAACCATAATCAGCTTCTTCCCATTCCAAGCCACCTCCTCCTACTCTTCCACCTCCCTCTACTCGGACGCCACCCCTGCACCGCATCACCACCAGTTGACTCAATAGAGATCAAACCCTCAAACCTATTACTTAGAGAAACACCATCTATAACCAGCAATTGACTTCTACTGGCCTGCCCACTCCCTCTACTCAAGGCCATAGTAGCACAGCCCTGGGGCTGCTTTAGGGGGCTCTCCTTGTTCCCAAGCCCATCCATGTTCCCCTGCCCAGCCACAATCCCTTTCTCATCTCCCCCTTTCAAACCACTGCTTCTAGTTTCCCAACTACTGATGCATAGAGGCACACCTTCATCAATGTGCATCACCTCTGCACCATCCCTTCCCTCTCCGCGATGCTTCTTATCCAATTCTAGACCCATGCCACTTGAAGCCGCCACTGCCACCTCCTTATCACACCCAACTTTCAGATCCATTTTTAACTACTCAAAAACTACAGCAACCATTGGCTGGGTGGATAGGAGCTTGGGTTCACCCATGACCTCCTGCACCTCCACCATGTTCTGGCTGCCTTCACCAGACCCTTCCTGAGTTAGATTCGCACAACTCCTATCCTTGGAACTGTAGCTGAAATCCTGACCACTATGCCCAAATTTCCAACAATAAGGACAAAAGTCGACCCATGAATCAAAAACCACAGGTTTCTTCCAGCGGAGCTCCTCACCCACAGAAATCCACACAAAATCCACTGGTTCCTTAGAAGCATCAATTTCAACAAAATCCCTCAGAGCAACGGGGTGATAGAGGGCCCGAGTATAGCTATCCACACATAAAAACCTTCCCACTAGATTCCCAAGCATTGAAATAATGGATATATTTTGAAATTGGAGGGGGAGTTCCGGGAAATATTACCCAAGTCACAAACATTAGGGAGTTGCAGTTTAGATAGAGGTCAAAACTCCACCGAAAGAGGGAGAAGCAGGTACCGTTGCAACTTCGAGATGCCATAGACCAATCAAGAATGAGATCATCCTCATATGATAATCGTGTCATGATGTGGTGACTATCCACGAGACCCATCGTTGTGCAGTCTTGGAGATCCCAATGCTTAAAAAAAAACCCATCGAAAATGTCCACGGGGGGGAACCACTTCTAAAATCTCGCGATCAACATCAAATGATGTAGCACAGAGGCTTCATTGAACTTCTGGATCGAAAGCAGGAGTTGCGAACGACCTTCAAAAAGTTTCAGAACCTTAGGGAAAAGCTCAATCCATGGAAAAGGAGGCAGAAAGTGAGGAGAGGAGAACGAGATGAAAGTGCGGTCCTCATTAAGGGTTTTAGGGCGTTGAAGGGTTTAGGGTCTTTTAGGGATTTTTTTTGGGTTTTAGGGTTTTTTGAGTCTTTTAGGTGTTTTAGGGTCTTCTAGGTTTTTTTGGGGTTTTAATGTTTTTCTATATTTTAGGGGCATTAATGTCTTTTATGACTTTTAGGGACTTTTAGTTATTTTAGGGTTTTTAGGATTTTTTTTGTGATTTTAGGTTTTTTTGGTTTTTAGGGATTTATTGCTTTTTATGGTTTTAGGTTATTTATTGTTTTTATGGGTTTTTATAGGTTTTTATGGGTTTTATGGTAATTTAGTGTATTTGGGGGTTTTTAGAGTTTTTGGGAGTTTTTGTGTTTTTAAGGTTTTATAGTGTTCTTTTATGAGTTTTTAGTGGTTTTAGGGTTCTTTTAGGCTTTATAGGGCACTTTTAGGTGTTTGAAGGTTCTTTTAGGGTTGTTAAGATTTTGTAGGGTTTTTAGGGTTTTAGAGTTTTCTAGTGTTTTTAGGGAAATTTTGCGGTTTCGAAGGATTTTTAATGTTTTTGGGGCTTTTAAAGTTTTTTTTGGATATTTAGGGACTTAATGTTTTTAGGGGTTTATAGGGTTGTTAAGGTTTTTATGGGTTTTAGGAGTTTTTATTATTTTATGTTTTTAGGGGTATTTATGTTTTTTATGGTATTTATAGGTTTCTAGGTTTTTTAAGGTTTTTTTATGTTTTTAAGGGTTTTATGAGTTTTAGTATTTTCAGGGTCTTTTAGGGTGTTTTAGGATCTTTTAGGGTTTTTATTTTATTTTAGGGGTTTTCAATTTTTTTATGGTATTTTAGTATTTTTATATGGTTTAGGGTTCTTAGGGTCTTTTTAGCATTTTGTGGGTCTTTTTGGGTCATTTATGGGTTTTAAGGGTTTTTAGGGGTTCTAAGGGGTTTTAGGGTTTTAGGGGATTTTAGGGTTTTTAAAGGTTTTACGATTTTTTTTGGTTTTTTGGGGTTTTAAGATTTTAGTATTTTTATGGTGTTTTAGGGTTTTTATGATTTTTTTTGGGTTTTTAGGGTTTTTGTGGTCATTTATAGTTTTTAGGGTCTTTTCGAGTATTTAGGGGTTTTAGGCTATTTTTAGGTTTTTAGGGGTTTTAATATTTTTTGGTTCTTTTTGGGGTTTAAGGTCTCCTAGGAGGTTTTAAGGGTTTTAGGGTCCTTTATGGTTTTAGAGTCTTTAAGGGTCTTTTTAGGGGTTTTAAGGGATTTTAGTGGGTTTAAGCTTTTTTTAATGGTTTTTAGAGTTTTTATGGGGTTTTATGGATTTTTAGGGTTCTTAGGATTTTTATCGATTTTAGGGGTTTTAGGGGGTTTTGGTGTTTTTGGGGTATAGGGGTTATTATGGGGTTTTAGCCATTTTAGGGGTTTTGCGGTTTTTTTGGGTTTTAGGGTGTTTTGTGATTGTTTTAGGGGTTTTTAGTGTTTTAGGGTTGTTATTGGGTCTTTATGGTCTTTTGGGAAATTTGAAGGGATTTTAGGGACTTTTAGGGGTTTTATTATTTTTTATGGGTTTTAGGGTTTTTATAGTTTTTTAGGGGTTTTAATGGTTTTTTGGGTTTTTAGGGTTTTAGGGTTTTTAGGGGTTTCTAGAGTTTTTAGGGGTTTTAGTATTTTTATGATCTTTTAGGGTTTTTATGGTTTTTTGGAGTTTTTAGTGTTTTTTAGGGTTTTAGGGTTTTAGGGTATTTTTAGGTGATTTATGATATTTCTAGGGATTTTAGGCTCTTTTAAGGGTTTTAAGGGATTTTTTTTGGGTTTTTAGGTGTTTTGGGGGTTTTTAGGGTTTTTAGGTTTTTTAGGGTTTTAGGGTTTTTAGGGTTTTTAGGTTTTTTAGAGTTTTAAGGGTTTCTTATTTTCCTAAGTATTTTAGAATATTTTAGAGGTTTTTTAGGTTTTTTGGGTTTTTAGGGTCTTCAAAGCTTTTTTGGGGGTTTTAAATAGTTGTTTGAGTTTTAGGCATTTTAAATGGTTTTCAAGGTCTCTTTGGGTTTAGGATTTAGGGTATAGGGGTTAGGGCGTCGGGTATATGGTTTACAGTATAGGGCCTAGGCTTTTGGGTGTAGGGTATAGAGTTTAGAGTTTTTATTGTTTTTACTATTATTTTAGGTTTTTAGGTTTTTTAGGTTTTAAAGGGGTTTTAGGTTTTTTGTGGTTTCTAAGGGTTTTCGGGTTTTTTGGGTTTTTTGGGGTTTTTAAAGTTTTTTTGGTTTCTACCAGTTTTTAGTGTTTTTATACGGGTTTGAATGATTTTTGATGTTTTTAGGGTTTTTAGGGGTTTAATGGGGTTTTGGGGATTTACGAGTTTTAGGGTTTTTAGTGTATTAAGGGTTTGCTGGGTTTTTAGGGATTTTAAGATTTTTTAGTGTTTTGGGGGGTTTTTAGGGGTTTTATAGTTTTCAATGTATTTAAAGGGTTTTAGGGTATTTTTATTTTTTAGGATTTTTTTAGTGTTTTTAGGGGTTTTAGAGTTTTTTAGGGGTTTTAGGGTTTTTAGGATTTTTATGGTATTTTGGGTCTTTTAAGGTTTTCAGGGTTTTTAGGGTATTTTAGGGTTTTTAGGGTCGTTTAGGATTTTTTTGAGGTTTTTAGAGCCTTAGGGTTTTTATAGGTTCTTTGGATCCTTTCGGGTTTTTATGGTTTTTACGGGTTTTAAGAGTTTTTTAGGTTTTACTATTTTATGGAGTTTTTTTAGGGTTTTTAAAGGTTTTTAGGGCAAGGAAGGCTTGGGACCATGCTATTCATGACTCCCCCCAAAATATATTAGAAAGAAGACACGAAGACACTGCAGACAAGGGGTGGGGGGCGGGGTCAATCAACCCACACCCAAAATCCCTTAACAAACACACACCCAAAGACCACAAAAAAAGAAAAATCAAAAGAAAAAAAGACACAACACCAAACCCACATCAGCTTCAGCACCTTCTCAGCCAATTCCAGCAGTCGGCAGCACCATCACCCCTTTATCACTTCCCATCCAAGCAGAAACCAGCATCCACAGCTCACAGCCAAGTAGTGACCAACATCCAATCTCACATGTTCCAGCATCCAACACCTTCTCACCAAGAAGCTCCTCCATAATAAGATCCATCATCCAACATTCACCAGCAACCAGCAGATCACAACCAACCAAAGACCAGCATCCAAACTCACAAAACCCAGCATCTAGCACCTTCTCACCAAGAAGATCCACCACCATCAGCATAGAACCACTCAGCAAAACCCATAGCCATTATACACATCGAACCACAACCAAACCAGCTTCGCCATCACGCAGCAGAACAACAACCCTTGCCAAGAACCATCATCCATAACCAAAGACCAACGCCCTCAATGAATCACAACCAAACCAACCATAGCAGATAGAGCTACAGGTAGCAGCCAAACTGCAGTACCGAAGTAACTCCCACTCAGAAACCCAAGACAAACTCATCTTCCCAAGAAACCAACAGCAACCTCCAACAAACGACAGCACCGAAACACTAGCATTAACAACAAAAACATCACCACCTCCAAGCCAACCATCCCCAAACAACTTGCAGCATAAAACATAGAAACCAGCACATTCGAACCCATCATCTCTCGAGGGAACGCAGCTCCGCATCCAGCAATCAAGGCCATCAGACCAAACCACATCTAGCATTCCACACCTCATAACAAAATTAACCGCATACCACCAACAAGCGCGCATCAAAACTCATCTATCCCATTTCAGAAAAACCGGATGATTCATAACCAACATCACAACCAAGAAATAGTAGGACATGGAATGCCAAAAGGTCCGACTAGATCTATCATCAACAGCATGGAGTGGAGACGAATCCGAGAGATTAGGAAGAGCACGCACCTTTCGCCTTTGATCCTTTGAGCCAGAGAAACCCGTTGAAGACTTATTGCCTCCCCGATCGAGGAACGCCACCGTCAAATCTATGGATCTTGAGACCCAAGAAACAGATTCCAGATCTGTCATGACCGCATCACACCACTACAAAAATCCATCCAAAAAAAAGCCAACAAGGACCGAGGAACCCCACTGGAGCCCAGATATGTCGAGGAGAAACCCCGACGCCCGCAGATGCGCCGCCAGCCGTACAAAAACCGCTCCATCCATACCTCTGTAGACCTGGAATGCGTGAGCCACAAGACTCTTGAAGGAGGCCGAGAGCACCGATCCATGCCAGCAAGAATCCCCACCGCCAAACGCCACATCTGCATCACACCGCAAGGTCTTGAAAGGAGCAGCGAAGCCGCCGAGAAGGGTTCCAAGAGGGGCTCCTAGAAAACGCGAAAATGGGAGAGAACCTGGAGAGAGCGGAGGCATCTTCCTCTAAAGTTTTTTTGGGGTTTTAAGGTTTTTTATGTATTTTTATGTCATTTTAGGCTATTTTTGTGGTTCTTATGGTTTTTAGGTTTTTGATGTTTTTTAGGGGTTTTTAGGGTTTTTAGGGCTTTTAGGGTCTTTGGATTTTTGGGGGTTTTGGGTTGTTTAGGGGTTTTTAGATGTTTTATGGTCCTTTAGTGTTTTTAAGGGTTTTAGGTATCTTTAGGGTTTATCAAGGTTTTTAGTGTTCTTTAGGGGATTATAGGGTTTTAAGGATTTTTAGGGTTTTTAATGTTTTTTAGTTTAGGCGTTTTTAGGGTGTCTTGGGAGTTTTTTTAGGGTTTTTGGGTTTTTTTGGGTTTTCAGTATTTTTTGGGTTTTTTTTGATGTTTTAGGATTTTTAGGGGTTATTAGTGGTAATTAGGGTTTTTTATAGAATTTTGGGTTTTTTGGGTCTTTGAGAGTTTTGAGGGGGTTTTAGGATTTTTTATCATTTTAGGGTCTTTTAGGGTTTTATGGGTTTTTAGGGCCCTTTTAAATTTTTATGCTTTTTAGGACACTTTAAGGGTTTTTGGGTTTTGGGGGGGGGGGGTTTAAGGGTTTTAGTTTTTTTATTGAGATTTTAGGGTTTTTATGGATTTTTAAGGGTTTTTATGTTTTTATAGTTTTTTGGGTTTTTAGGCGTTTTAGGGTTTTTAGAGTCTAAGGTTTCTTAGGATTTTTAGGCACTTTTAGGGTATTTTATGGTATTTGAGGGTTTTAGTTCATTTTAGTGTCTTTTGGGTTTTTTGGTTTTTAGGGTATTTTAATTGTTTTTAGGGTCTTTGAGGGGTTTTAGATGTTTTAGATTTTTTAAATGTCTTTTAGAGGTTTTAAGGTTATTTAAGTGTTTTAAGGTGTTTTAGTGTGTTTTAGGGAATTTTTTGGGTTTTTATGTTTTTAGGGTTTTTCGGATTTTCAGGGTCCTTTAGGGTTTTTAGGTTTTTATGGGTTTTTAGGGGTTTGATGATTTTCTTCGGTTTTTAGTGGTTTTAAGTGTTTTTAGGGGTTTTAAGGGTTTTTTAGGGTTTTAGGTGTTTTTAGGTCTTTAAAAGGTTTTTAGGATTTTGATGGAATTTTTAGTATTTTTAGGGGGTTTAAGGGTTTTATAGGGTTTTAGGGGAAGGAAGGCTCGGGGTCAGGCTATTCCTGACTCCCCCCAAAAATATTTTAAGTGGTTTTTATTTTTTTTAGGAATTTTTAGGAATTTTTAGGGCTTTTGAGTGTTTTTTTGGGTTTTTAGGGGGTTTTTGATATTTTTAGGGTTTCTTTATTTTTAGGGATTTTGAGGTGTTTTAAAAATTTTTAGCAGTTTTTAGGATTGTTTAAGGGATTTTAGAAGGTTTTTGGGGGGTTTTTTTAGGGTTTTTAGGGTTTTAGAGGGTTTTAGGTATTTTTATTGGGTTCAAGTGTTTTTAGGGTCTTTTAGAATTTATGTTGGGGTTTTAGGGTCTTCTAGGGTTTGTTATGTTTTTTAGGGGATTTAGGGTTTGTAGGGTCTATTAGGTGTTTTAGGGTTTGTAGGGTTATTTATTTTTTTAGAGTTTTAGGGTTTTTAGTGTTTTTAGCAGTCTTTTTTATGTTTTTTCGGATTTTGAGGGTTTTAGGGTTTTTAGTTCTTGGGGGGGGGGGGTTGGGGTTTTTAGGGTTTCTATGGTTTTTATGTGTTTTGAGGTTTTTAGTTTTTTGGGGGGTTTTAGGATTTTTTGGGTTCTTAAGGGTTTTAGAGTTTTAAGCTTTTTGTGCTTTTAGGGGTTTTAGTATCTTTCATGTATTTTTACGGGTTTTAGATTTTTAGGTGTTTTAGTGTTTTGGGGATTTTAGGATTTTAAAGTGTTTTAAGGTTTTTAGTGTTATTGGGGTTTTCATGATTTTTTAGGATTTTCTGGGTGTTTTAGAGTTGTTTTAATGTTTTTAGGGTTTTAGGTTTTTTTTTGGGTATTTAGGGCTTTTAGGGTTTTTTAGGGTTTTAGGGTTTTTAGGGGTTTTAGGGTATCTTTAGGTTTTTAGGTACTTTAAGGGATTATAATGGTTTTAGGTTCCTTTGGAATTTTTATTGTATTTTAGGGTGCTTTAGGGGTCGTTAGGGCCTTTTAGGGGTTTTAGGGTGTTTTAGGGTTTTTATGGGTTTTTGGGGTTTTATATTTTTGGGTGGTTTTAGGGTTTTAGGGGTTTTAAAGGATGTTTGAAGTTTGTAGGGTTCTTTTGTGGTTTTAGGGTTATTTTAGGGGTTTTAAGGTTCTTTTAGGTGTTTTGGTCTTTTATGGTTATTGGAGTCTTTTTTTATTGGTTTTAGTGTTTTTATTATTTTTAGGGGTTTTTAGAGTTTTTTAGGGTTTTAGTGTTTTGTGGGGGTTTTGGTGTGTTAGGGCTTGATAGGTTTTTAAAGATTTTTTAGGATTTTTAGAGTTTTTTAGATTTTTTTATGGTTTTTATAGTTTAATGGTTTCTTGGGGTTTTAGGGTCTTTTAGTGGTTTTTAGTATTTTTATAGTCCTTTAGGGTTTTTTAGGTTTTGGGGTTTTTTCGGGGGTTTTAGGGGTTTTAGGGCCTTATTTTGAGGTATTAGGGTTTTTTGGGGTATTTTGGGTTCTTATTATTGTTTTTAAGGGCTTTCAAGTGTTTTTGGGGGGTTTTAGGGTATTTTAGATGTTTTTCACGGTTTCTTATGGTTTATAGGGTTTTCAAGGTTTCTTAGGGTTTTTAAGGCAAGGAAGGCTCAAGACCAGGAAACCTGGCCCCCCAAAATTTATAACAAAAAGGGAAAACATTAGAGTGCTACAAGGAGGGGTTACATAACCTGGTGTGCAACTCACCCTTCAAGTCAGAATTCACAAGAAAAGAGCAAGAAGGCATGGCAACAAAGGACCACATCGAACTACTCTCCACAATGGCTTGTTTGGAAAGAGCATCCGCAACCGCATTCGCCTCCCGATAGGCGTGTGTCATAGTGAGGTTCATCCTTTCGCACAGGGTGAGGCACTCCATCCATTGAGGGAGGATCCTCCAGGGAACGTACCTAGATCTGTTTTTAAGGGCATTCACCGCAAGCATGGAGTCAAATTCAAGCCAGAGGAAGCTTCATCCAAAGCTGACAGCATACTTAATCGTCTTCATCATCGCCCACATTTCAGCTTCAAGAGCCCACCCATCACCGATGAAGTGATGGAAACAACCTTTGACGAAGCCCCAACAGGTGCGAAATACTCCACCACATCTAGTAGGACCCGATGCACCCAAGGCCGCACCATCCATGTTAACATTAATCCAAGGGGGAGTGGGGGGATCCAACGGATGAACTTGGGAACCACTAGCTTTTTGGTCCTGCCAGAGACCCCAAGCAGCCGAAGAATAATGAGTTTGCTAACATCATTCGCCATTGAGCCAGTATGGATGTGGGACGCTGCATAGACAACCCTATGAATCATCACCACACCGCCATGGATGGAGAGCCGCTTCTTGTTGAAGGAAACCGCATTCCGAGCGGTCCAGATATAAGAGATGGTGGCTGCAATAGCAACCAATAGGAGGTTGCGTACCTTTTCACTGTAATCCCAGCTGGTCAAGCCGCCTAGGAGCTCGAAGAGAGGCCTGTCCAGGAAAGCTTGGAGCCCAAAAGTCTGCTTCAAGTATCTCCAAAGCACTGCACCAAAACTGCATTGGAGGAAGGTGTGCTGGATAGTCTCTTCGGTGCATAGGTAGAGAAAACATACAAAGGTAAGGTTGTGCCCAGCTTTCTACAACTGGTTTTGCAGAGGCAGTCGATTCTTTCAGAGTTTCCAAAGAAGAAGATGGCTGGCTGGAGGGATGAAGTTCCTCCTAAATTTAGAGAGCCAGACCGGGGGAGGGGATCCCTAAGCGCAATTGTACCAATAATAATCCTTAGCATTAAGCCACCCAACAAGGTTGGGTTTCCAAATCAAAATTTCAGAGTCAACAAAGACGTAACACTAAATTTGAATAAAGGTTTCAGTTAGGAGGAGCGGCTCAATCTCTTCCAGCCGAGGAATGAGAGCCGCGATAGACAAGCTCCTAAGGCCAGTAGGAGGAATCATGCGCTCCTGAAGAGGCCCATCAAGCCAGGGTGTGGACCAGGCATTCAGATCCGAGTTCTTTGAAACAATCCATTTCGAGTGAGAAATAATACCCTTGTATGAATCGTGAATTGCTGGCTAAACAGAGGAGGGGAAGTAACCTGTATACTCATCACAAAGTTTAAGCACAAACCTCTCTCGAGTGAAGCCCAAGCCCCCACTCCTATATTTGAGAAGTCCCCAAGAAAATTTAGCAAGGATATCATCATTATATCTTCTGAGGTCTTTGATGCCAAGCCCTCCCAGCTTAATTGGCTTGGTACAGTTCCTCCAGGCCACCGTAATCAATTTCCTTTCACTAGTGCATCCTGTCCCGGAAAAATTCCCGATCTTTTCTTGTAGGTCCTTGAGAAGGTTAACTGGCCATCTATAGATATAGAAATCACATGTGAACATAGAAGTGATAACCGAGTTGATGAGGCAGACCCTTCTAGCTTGCGATAGACACCTCCCTTTCTCTTTCACCAGATGTTGAGTAATTCTAGTGGCAATGCTCTCAAGGTGACAATGCTTGACTCTTCCCCAGAAAATGGGGACACCTAGGTAATCAAAAGGAAGTGACCCTCTCTTGACCCCAAGGGACCTTGCAATGGAAATCTGATGGGGCTGAGAGACCCCCTCCCAAAATACAATCAAAGACTTGTTCCAACTGATAGTTTTCCCCGCCACACTTTCATAATGCTGGAAAATCATCCGGATTGAAGTCAAGGTCCGTTTGTCAGCTTTACCAAACAGAATAATATCATCAACGTATAACAGATGGGATGACACATGAAGATCTCTCCCTACCTTAATAGAATTGAAGAGGCCAACTTGGCCAAGGTCAACGAGACACCTGCTCAAGTAATCCTCAGTAATCACAAAGAGAATTCTTGATAGCGGGTCACCCTGTCTAACCCCACGGGAGTAGAGGAAAACCCCTTGGGAGATCCATTTATTAGGACGGAGACCCAAGCACTGCTTAAGATAGAAATAACCATCCTGATAAAGCTGTTCGAGAAGCCATACTTGGAGAGAACCTGAAAAATGAAACTCCACTTAATAGTGTCAAAAGCCTTAGAGATGTAATATTAAGTGCAAAATTGCCCTTCTTGGACTGCTTCTGCATGATGTTGATGCCCTCCGAGGCTGTGAATAGGAATTCCTGGATGCTCCTCCCCGAGACAAACCCAAATTGATTCGGAGTGAGAATTCCCCCCACAAATTTCTCAATTCGCATGACCAGAATCTTGCTGATGATTTTGGGAATAGTATTCCCAATAGCCACTGGCCGAAAGTCACCAATGTCAATGGATTTGTCCTGTTTTGGAATCAGGGCAATGAAATTCGAGTTGACTCTATGTGGAAAGACAATGGATAGAAAAAAATTCCCTAACGGCCCTGGTGATACCCTCATGCATGATATCCCAATATGACATGAAGAACTTGTTAGTGAAACCATCCGGTCCCACTACACTATCAATGTTCAAAGAGAAAAAAGCAGTCCTTATTTCCTCCTCAGGGGGGAAATCATTAAGACCCTGTTCTGCGGCTCATCAACGCATGGCATGATGGAATCCATCAAAGGAAGGGTGTAATCCCCACCATCATCCGAGTAAATCTTCTGGAAGTGATTGAAAATAAAAGTGGAGATATCATCCTCCGAAGTGAAGGTAGAGCCTGAGATACAAACTGTTTTTAATAACTTTTTAACCTTTTTCTCCCTATGTAGCCGGTGGAAAAATTTCGAGTTGCGATCTCCATCTTTGAGCCATCTAACATTGAACTAATTTTTGGAAAGCTTTTCTTTAAGAGTCAGGAGGTCATCATGCTTGGAATGAAGTTGCAACTCTTCTTGAGAGGGCAGAGACAAATTCTGGTTGGAGTCCTGGTGGAAGGTGAGTTATTGCTCAGCGGCCCGAATATCATCATCCAGCCCAGAGAAGTTGTTCCTACTCCAATCCTTGAATAAGTATTTGAATTTTTTAAGCTTAGAGACCAACATATAGTAGTGACTGCCCCTGAGGTCTTCACTCCAACCATTGATGATAATTTCCCTACAGCCTGGAACTGTGGTCCAGTCATTATTGAACCTAAAGGGCAGGGGAGATGACCTTGAAGACCCCATAGATCATTCAGCAATCAAGGGGTTATGATCCAAGTGGAATTTGGAGAGGGTAAAACCAGAGACATAAAAAGGACTATTCCTATCACTGATCCTATAAAAACACCTGTACAACTTGATGCATTGCCTTCCATTAATAGTGAAACGCCCCCAAGTAAAGGAGGCTCCAGAAACGGGAACTTCTGTGAGATCACAAGTATCCAAGCAGAAGAAAAATTCTTCAGTAGCCGAGTGAGAGAAGTTAGAGACAATCCTCTCATCTGGGTGAAAGATAGTGTTGAAATCCCCAAACACAATCCAGTTATACTCGATGAGCCCATTTAGAGTAATCAGTTTTTCCCATAGGGATCGTCTCCTTGTGTGCGAGTAAGATGCATACACAAAGGACTGGGAAAGAGGGGTATCACAACATAAACCAGAAAATGTGATGACTTGGGTACTCACATCCACAGACAAAAACTAGATTTCATCATGATTTAAAACCCATAAGTTATCCGAACCATTTTCATTATCAGTCCTAGCAACATAGTAGTATCCAAGGCTACCCCAGTTGAAGCCCATCCAGTTATCAAACGAGATCATTGGTTCAACGATTCCAAGAATCATAGGCCTCTGAGAAAGAAGAAAATGCCTAAGCGATGAGGCAGTGGGAAGATTCCCAATCCCCTGACAGTTCCAGAAGAGGATCCTCATATATTTAGACAGGAGCTGCCCCTCTCATAGGGCTGATGTTTTCATTCAGAGGAATTTCCTTTCCCTTTACCTTTCCCCCCTTCTTTTTGGGCCTTCCCACAGGGTTCTTCTTAGGGGAAGGATCAGTAGCTTCAGAGATCCAGTATTTCAATCAAGAGTCATCCAGATATTGAGATCCAACCTCATGTGGTGGGTCCTCATTAGCTAGTTTGGAGGATCCTTCTGCCTCCTCATCATTCTGCTCCTCAGCCTCATCATCCCAGAAGATAACACTAAGAGGGGTGAAATTTTTCAGGGGGTAGAGTGTCACAGGGGAGGCACTCCTTGTCATATTTTGCCTTGCAGTCTTACCATGGGACACAGCCGTAAGGGAGTCATCGGTCACTGACAGGAGGGCCAAAGGCGAGAAGTCTTTCCCAGGACCAGGGGAGATAGTAGCAGACCCTGGAAAATCAGCAGACACAGGAAGGGATGACCCATTGTTCCCCCTTGTATTAGAGGGGGCGTTCCCTGGCAGTAGGTGCCATCCACCACCGACACCTCCTTGGGACAGTCAGCATGCGGCGTAGGGCTCACCACCGCAGTATGACTAGGATGAGTGGAAGTCTGGCCAGGCTCAGCCATAGCTGCCTGAGAGCCAAGGATGCAGTAGTAGGCCCTAAGGTATCAGAGACTGGATTAGCCAGCAGAGCAACAGGGGGTTAGGCCCAACAGCCACTCCCTGCATATGAGGGGGCGTCTCCTGACAGTAGGTGCCATCCACCCCTAGCACCCCATTTAGCGAAGGCAGCTCCGCAAGACTTCCTCCCACAGTAGGACCAGGCTGGGCGGGGGCAGGTGCCTGACCAGGCACGGGGGCCTGCTTCCCCATGCCAACTCCTATTTTCCTATTTCAGAAATCAGCAGCATGCCCTTTAAGATTGAATTTGGCGCACACTTTCAGTCATCGACAGTCAGAGATGAGATGTCCAAAGAGGTAACAGTGAAGGAAAAGTTGGGGTTTGTGCTCATATTGAATTTCTAGTGTGAAGATGTCCTCATCAGTTTTGAGCACCACTTACTCAATCAGTGTGGAAGATAAATCAACTTCTACAAGGACACAAGCATAGTGCCCATAATTTGGGTTTTTCTTCTCCTTATCAATGCATATAGGATAACCCACCAAGGAGGCAATGTCCCATAAAATCCAAGGATGCCAATAAAGCTGGATAAGCTTTCATATACGAATCCATACCTGCGCAGAGGTATTCTTAAGATTCAATGGGTTGAAATTTCGATCCCACTCTTGGATCCTAAAGAGGCCAGGCTTCCTGTTGATGGGAGACAAAGCTCCATGCTCGTCACTTCCACTCATCCGATGGGAAGACAATATGATAATACACTCTCCTCATAGCTATCATTCTCTATTCGGAGAAACCCTAGATCTCCTTGACCCATTTGGTGAGGTTGGCAAATTTCCAGAGTCGCTCACCCTTCAGAGTCAATACCCTGGAAATGATGGAGAATTGACAGAGATTGCACCTTTCCTCCACTGCCTCACGATTAGCCAAAACGTGAGCCACCCGCCCCTTCTGAATGACCCAGCCGAGAGAGGGAGGATCAAAATCAGAGAAGGTAAGTGAAATCACCAATTTTTCCACTTCCACGAAATTAAGCTTCATTATTGACACCTCTGGTGCATCACAAGTCACGCCAATCCCAGAGGTTGAGCGTTTATAGAGTTGAAATAGCTCCTTGTGACCACAGACCTCTGGCATAGCCAGGGCCGGCTCCACCTTGCCGTCGGGGGGCGATGTGGCCAAAGGGCGAGTAGGACCCCCATCTTTGTTGGACTCCCTTCCTTGAGCCATCTTCTATCCCCCTAGGATTTTTATGGATTATTAATATTTTTTTAGTTTTTTTAGGTTTTAGGGGTTATAGGGTTCTTTTAGGGTTTTAGAGTTTTTAGGGTTTTTATTATTTTTAGTGTTTTGTTGGTTATTTTGGGGTTTTAGTGTATTTATAAGGGGTTTTAAGGGTTTTTAGAGGTTTTTAGATATTTTTTAGGGTTTCTTATAGTTTTTAATGGTTTTTATTTTGATAGTTTTTTAAATGGTTTTAAAAGGTTTTTTAGGTTTTTTGGGTTTTTATGGTTTTTAGTTGGTTTTAAGGTGTTTGGGTTTTTTTATCATTTTAGGGGTTTTAGGATCTTTTAGGATATTTTAGGGTTTTTTTGGTTTTTAGGGCCTTTTAGGCTCTTATAGGGGTTTTTAGGGCTTCGTATGTTCTTTAGGGTTTTAGGGTTTTTAAGGGGTTTTAAAGGCTTTTAGGGGATTTTAGGCACTTTAGGTTTTCTAGGGATTTAAGGGAAAGTAAGGCTCGGGTCCAGGCTATTCCTGGCACCCCCCAAAATTTATTAAAAAAGACACAAAGACACTACAGACAAGGGAGGGGAGGGATCAACTGATCCACACCCAAAACCCTTTACGACCTCAGCCTGAAGGCCCCAAAAAGAAAGGAAGAGAAAAACAAAAAGAAAGAACGACACGTCAAAAAAGTCCAAAAGGAAAGGCACACAAGGGTAGGATCAGTCAACGTCTCCCCCAAAATCATCCAGATCCACACCACAATACCCCATGCCCACACCAAAGCCGTTACCCACATCAGCAAAGCTGAAATCTGACTCAGCACCCATTTCCGTTGAATCCCATTCAGACTCAAAATCCTCTTGCATGCCAAGAATGGATAACAGCTTCATCCTAGCCTTCTCTTGCTCAGAGGAAATTGAAATCTTCTCTCGCTTATTAACTTTTAGATTAAGTCTGACAGCTCTTGAAGAGGCCCTAGTTTCCATGGGCCATGGGAGGGAAGAATAATCCCTCCTCCGTCTTCACCTCAGAGGGGCAGAAGTGGATCCGGCTTCAACACCTGACTTTGCATCAGTGACACCATCGCTGACAGCCGATGGTGCCTTCCCTTTCTTACATTCTGACCCAGGGGTTTCAGCACCTCCTCTGGTTCTTTCCTCCTTTGACCTGACCATAGCAGCATTTATCCGGCGATCAGCCTCAACAGTTCTCTCCCCAAGCCTCTTAACTTCACCCTCAAGCGGGAACATTTCCCGTTCAACCTACCGAATCTCATGAAACTGCACACAACGATCTTCAGCAAAGGGAACACCATGGAGGACCATAGACCTCTACATGTTCATGGACGAATCACCAGCGTCACCAGCATTCCCCGGCAGAGGGCTCAAAATCTGAGCATTGGGAAGATCCTCAGCACTGCTAGTGCTGTATGTGGGAGGAGATAACCCAGACAGAACCAGAGGGGCATCACGCCAATTAGTGTATTGTACCATGGGGATCCAGGTCTCCTCTTCCACCATAGGCCTTCTAGGGATTTTAAGGGGTTTTAATTGGATTTTGGGTTTTTAGGGGTTTTAAGGTTTTAGGGTGTTTTAGTTATTTTTAGGGTGTTTAATGATTTTTAAATATTTTTAGGGGTTTTATAATGTTTTTAGGGTTTTTTGGAGTTGTTTAGGTGTTTTTATAATTTTTAGGGGTTTTGGGGGGTTTTAAGGGGTTTTAGGGTCTTTTAGGGCCCTTTAATGTTTTTTTGGGATTTTAGGGGTTTTAATAGTTTTTAGGTGTTGTAAAGGTTTTTATGGTTTTTTGGGGTTTTAGGATTTTTAGGGGTTTAGGGATTCTTTAGTGGTTTTAAGGGTTTTTATAGATTTTTAGGGCCTTTTATTTTTTAGTGGTTTTTAGGGTTTTATGGTTTTAGGATTGTTTTATGACTGTTTTAGGTTTTTTTTTACGGTTTTTAGGATTTTTTAGGGTTTTAGAGTTTTTAGCATTTTTATGGAGTTTTAGGGGTTTTAGTTGTTTTTAGGATGTTTAAGGGGTTAGGGTATTTTAGGGATATTTTTTGGGTTTTAGGATTTTTAGAGTATTTTAGGGGTTTTAGGGGATTCTAGGGTTTTTTGGATTTTAAGGTTTTTATGGATTTAGTGGTTTTTGTTTCTTTTACGTTTTTTAGGGTCTTTTAGTTATTTTAGGGTTTTTAGGTTTTTAAGGGTTTTGAGGGATTTATCAATTTTAGGGTTTTTATGGGTTTTTACTGGTTTTTAAGGGTTTTAAGGTTCTTTAGGGTATTTTAGGATTTTTAAGAGTTTTTAGTTTTTTTAGTGGTTTGTAGTGTTCTCTTATGAGTTTTAGGGTTTTTTTTAGGATTTATAGTGGTATTTTAGGGGTTTTAGGTTTTTGAGGTTTTATAGTGTTTTTAAGGATTGTTAGGGGTTTATAAGGGTTTTAAAATTTTAGGGTTTTTAAGGATTTTATTTGGATTTTTAGATTTTTAAGTTTTTATAGTGTTTTGCAGGGTTTTCATGGGTTCTTAGGGTGTTTTTATCATTTTTAGGATTTTCGGAAATATTTATGATTTTTAAGGTGTTTAGAGGTTTTTTTGGGGTATTTATGTTTTTTTAAAATTTTAAGGGGTTTTTTGGTTTTTTGGGGTTTTAGTGTTTTAGGGTCTTTTAGAGGGGTTTTAGGATCTTTTAGGGGTTTTATGGTCTTTTAGGGGGTTTTAGTTTATTTTTATGGTTTTTAGGACTTTTTAGGGGTTTTAGGATTTTTAGGGTTGTTTTAGTGCTTCATGTTATTTTATGCACTTTTTAGAGTTTTAAGGGTTTTTAAGATTTTTAAAGGTTTTTGTGGTATTTTGGGTCTTTAATATTTTTAGGGGTTCAAGGGTCTTTTAGGATTTTAAGTTTTTTTAGGGTTTTAGGGGTTTTATGGTATTATAGAGTTTTAGGGTTTTTTCTGGTATTTAGTGGTTTTAGTGTTTTTTAGGTTTTTGGGTTTTTAGTGTCTTTTTAGGATCTTTTAGGGTTTTAGGGTCTTTTTAGGGGGTTTTAGGGTCTTTTTAGGGTTTAGGGTCTTTTTAGGGATTTAAATGGGTTTTAGGGTTTTTAAGGGTTCTTATGGTTTTTAGAGTTGTTATGGGGTTTTATGTATTTTTAGGGGTTTTAGGGTTTTTATGGGATTTTTAGGGTTTTTTGTTTTTTTGGTTTCACTTGAGTTTTTATGGTTTTTTAGTGTTTAATGGTCTTTTAGGGTTTTCATGGTTTTCATGGTTTTTATGGGGTTTTAGGATTTTTTAGGATTTTAGGGTTTTTAGGGTGTTTTATGGTTCTTTTAGGGTTTTACCCTCTTTTAAGGGTTTTAAGGGGTTTTAGGGTTTTTAGGGTTCTGTTTGTTTTTTGCGATTTTTAGGTTTTTAGGCTCTTTAGGTTTTTAAGTTTATTAGGGTTTTTAGGTTATTTTAGGGTTTTTAGGGTTTTAATTGTATAGTTTCTTCAGTTTTTTAGGGTTTTTAGTATGTTTTAGGGTTTTTAGGGTATTTTTGGGGTTTTAGGGTCTTTTAAGGTATTTTGTGATTTTTAAAGGGGTTTTAGAGTTATAGGAAATTTAAAGGGTTTTTTGGGTCTTTTAGGGTATAGGGTATAGGGTTTGGGGTGTAAGGTATAGGGGTTAGGGTGTTTGGTTTTGGGTTTTAGGTGTAGGGTTTTGGGTTTAGGGTGTAGAGTATAGGGGTTAGGGTGTGGGATATAGAGTTTAGAGTTTTTTTATGGTTTTACAGTTATTTTAGGTATTTAGGGTTTTTAGTTTTTTAAGGGGTTTCGGGTTTTTTATGATTTCTAGGTGTTTTTGGGGTTTTTTAATTTTTTTTTCTTTCAGGGGATTTTTTTTGTTTTTATAGTTTTTTTGGGATTCTAGGGGTTTTAATGGTTTTTTGGGGTTTTATGGGTTTTTAGGGGTTTTAATATTTTTTAGGATTTTCGTGTATTAATGGTTTGATGAGTTTTTAGAGTTTTTAGTGTTTTGGGGGGTTTTTTGAGGTTTTTTAGTTTTTAAGGTTTTTAGGTGGTTTTAGGGTTTTTTTATAGGTTTTTAGTGTTTTTAGGGTTTTTAGGGCTTTATGTTTTTTAGGGGTTTTAGGGTTTTTAGTGTTTTTGGGGTTTTCATGTTATCTAGGGTTTTTAAGGTATTTTAGGGTTTTAGGGTATTTTAGGCTATCTTAGGGTATTTTAGGGTCCTTTAGGATTTTTTTTCATGTTTTCAGAGTCTTAGGGTTTTTAGCAGTTTTTTGGACCCTTTAGTGTTTTTATGCTATTTAGGGTTTTTAAGAGTTTTTAGGGTTTTAGTGTTTTATGGTTTTAGCGTTTTTATGGTTTTTTGGGGTTTTAAGGTTTTTTGGGGTTTTAATGTTTTTGGGTTTTTTTTATGGATTTTAGGGTTTTTTTTTCGTTTTTATGGTTTTAAGGGGTTTTAGGACCTTTTAATGTTTTTAAGGATTTTTAGGGATTTTTAGGGTTTTTATGGTCTTAGGGTTCTTATGGGGTTTTAGGGATGTTTATGAGTTTTTAATGTTTTTATGTCTCTTTAGGGGTTTTAAGGTTTTTACGCATCTTTAGGGGTTTTGGGTTTTTACTATACTTTAGGTTTTTGTTGAGTTTTTAGGGTTTTTAATATTTTTTAGTTTCAGGGTTTTAATTCTTTTATGCTGTTTTAAGAGTTTTTTTTAAGGTTTTTATGGTTTTTAGGTTTTTGAGGTGTCTAGGTTTTTAGGGGTTTTTGGGGTTTTTGGATTTTTTAGGTTTATTAGGGGTTTTAGGGTTTTATAGGTTTTTATAGGTTTTTAGGGGTTTTAGGGTTTTAGGGGTTTTACGGTTTTTAGGGTTTTTGTTTTGTATTTATGGTTTTTTGTGGTTTTAGGGTCTTTTATTATTTTTTAGGTTTTTATGGTTTTTAGAATATTTAGGAGATTTTTGGGTCTTTTAGGGTTATTTTGAGTTTTTTGGGTTGTTTTGGGTCTTTAGGAGTTTTTAAGGGGTTTTAGGTTTTTTTTTTCATTTTAGGGGTTTTTAGGGTCTTTTAGGGGTTTTACGGTCTTTAGGGGTTTTGGGCCCTTTAGGGTTTTTAGGGCCCTTTAGGATTTTTTAGGTTTTTCAAATCCTTTATGAGTTTTAGGGTTTGGGGGGGGGGGGTTTAATGGTTTTTAGGGTTTCTAAGGGTTTTTTTAGTTTTTAGGGTTTTTAGGGTTTTATTGAGATTTTAGGGTTTTTAGGGGTTTTTATGGTTTTTAAGGTTTTTATAGCTTTTAGGAGTTTTTGGTTGTTTTAGGGTTTTTAGTCTCGTAAGTTTGTTATGATTTTTAGGGGCTTTTAGGGTTTTTATAATTTTTATGGTATTTTAATGTTTTTCGGGTTTTTAGGGGTTTTAGAGTCTTTTAAGGGGGTTTATGGTTTTTATAGTATTTTCGTTTATTTAGTGATTTCTAGGATCTTTTAGGGTTTTTATGGTGTTCTTGGGTTTTTAAGGTTTTTAGGATCCATTAGAGTTTTAGGGGTTTTATAGTCTTTTAGGGGTCTTAGGTTATTTTATTGTCTTTTAGGGTTTTTAGTGTATTTTTGTGTCTTTTGGGTTTTTTATTAGTTTTTAGGGAATTTAAAGGGGTTTTAGGGTCTTTTAGAGGGTTTTATGGTTATTATGTTTTTTAGAGTTTTTAGTGTATTTTTGGGGTTTTAGGGTGTTTTAGGGGTATTTAGGGTTTTATGTTTTCAGGGTTTTTAGTATTTTTAGGTATTTCAGGGTCCTTTAGGGGTTTTTGTGCTTTTAGGTTTTTTATTTGGTTTTAGGGGTTTAAGGGTTTTTTAGGGGTTTAATGGTTTTTCAGGTTTTTAGGGCTTTTAAGGATTTTTATTTTTTTGAAGGGTTTTTAGTGTTTTTTGGGATTTTTAGGGGTTTTAAGGGTGTTCCAGGGTTTTTAGGGGTTTTTAGATTTTTGAGTGGTTTTATATATTTTTAGGTATTTTTTGGTTGTTTGGGGGGTATTTAGGGGTTTTAGGCTTTTTTTGGGGTTTTATGGGTTTTAGGGTTATTTAGGGGTTGATGAAATTTCATATTTTTGAGGGTTTCTTAGGATTTTTTAGAGTTTTTATGGTTTTAAGGGATTTTTATGATTTTAAGGGTTTTTTTTGGGTTTTAGGATTTTTTGGTTTTTAGGGGTTTTCGTGTTATTAGGGGTTTTAGTGATTTTTAGGGGTTTTAAGGGTTTTATGGATTTTAGGGGGTTTTCTGTGTTTTTAGGGTTTTTAGGACTTTTAGGGTTTTTAGGGGTTTTTGGGTTTTTTATCAGGTTTAGGGTTTTTAGAGTTTTTCAGTGTTTTTCAGGATTTTGGGGTTTTTATGATTTTTTGGGTTTTTAGGGATTTTTAGGGTTAATGGGGTTTTTAATATTTTGAATGGATTTTTATGGGGTTTTAGGTTTCCTTTATTTTTATGGGTTTTGGAGTTTTTAGGATTGTTTTAGGTTTTTTTCAGTTTTTTATGGTTTTTGGGTTTTTTGGGGGGTTTATGGTTTTTATAGGATTTAAGGTTTTTAACAGGTTTTTAGTGTTTTTAGAAAATTTTAGGGGCAAGGAAGGTGAGAGGATTAGGCTATTCCCGACCCCCAACAATTTTTTAGAAAAGAAGACGCGACAGACAACAAGAAGAAAAGGGAGGGGAGGGGTCAATCGACCATAACCCAAAACCCCTTACAACCCAACCAAAACCCAAAAAAGAAAAAACCGAAAATGAAAAAAGATCAATCGACATCACCCCAAAGTCCGAAACAAAAGTCACAGCGAAAGGGTCACCATCCGCACCATATCCAGAATCCGCATTATCAAAGCAGGAGTCAGAGTCATCCCATCCTGAATCGTAGTCCTCATTCAGATTGAGGAGCGTCAGAAACTTCTCCCTTTATTCTGCTTGTTTTGGGGAATGCTGGTGCTCCTTGTTATTAATTTTGACTTTCAACTTGTCTGCTTTTGATGATTCTCGGGTAGCCATGGGTCTGGGAAGAGAGGAGTAATCCCGCTTCATCCTCCTCTTTGAGGGGGTCGTGGTGGAGCCATCATCCATCATTTTCACCTTCTTGAACTCAAGTGAACGCTCCTCCACCTCCATGCAATGCTCTTGGTCATGATCCGGGATAAAGGAGGCTTCCTGATTTAGGGGACACTCAAGAATGTCATCATCCTGCAGCAAGCTTGTGGCCATTATGGTAGGAATTTCTGCACTCCCAACGACAGAAACTGGAGGCCTTTGCCTATCCTCCCTGGGCAGAACCATCCCCTCATCATCATGCCATGCCATACGGTCAAGCCTATCAGCCAGGGGATCTCCTTGCACCTTCATGACCAGCCCTATCATATCCTCTTTTGTAGCATCTTCTCCCTTTATGTGGTCATCCCCTACCCCAGCCCCTTCCCCTTGGATATCCACGATCCCTTCCTTAGGCACTCCCCCTGACCAGCAACCTCATCCAACCGATCCATTTCTCCCTTCTCCTCCACCATCCCCTTCTCAGTCGCATGGTAATAAAAATCACCAGCATCACCTTCAGGCTCCTCCTCAGGCGTGCTCAAACCCAGTCTAGAGCTCCTGCAACTAGCCACACCGTCTGTTCCATCCTGCCTAATGACCGCATTGACCACCACTGGGAGGGCCTCTCCCTGTTTGGCCACCACCCTCTACTCTACCACATCCCCCTAGGTAGCAACTTCTCCCTCTGTCACAGCACAAACCGAAAGCTCAATCCCAGCATTAGCATCACATCCAGGCATGGGAACCTGCACATTGGCACCCGAGGATCCATAGTGAGAAACACTGACATCATGCAAAATACCACAATTATCATTTCCCATACCATCTAAAATAAAATTTTCACCCTCTTCCTGCATTCCCTTACCCCTATTAGCACAGGAAGCTCCCAGAAGCCCAGAGTCTGAGATCTTCCCGGCTTGCTCATCAAAGCCGCTAGCCAACAGTGCTTGTGCAGACTGTTACTCCTGAATCAAATCCACTAAGATCATATTACCAAACTGATTGTGCAGGGGGACACCATCACACCCCCCATGCACTTCCAATTGACTTGGAGAAGCTCCTTCCACCTCCAGTCCAGGAGCAGTAGCCAGCCCAGACTGCTCCATCTGTCGCAACTCCTCCATTATCAGACTAAGGCCTCCTTCCACAGAATCTATCACCTCCCTACCAGCTATGATTCCCAGGTCACTTTTCAGCCTGTCAAACACATCACAGAACCTCGGAGAAGGAGGGGGCTATTGAGAAATCTTCAAAGGAACATCCCTAACCACAATAGCATCATGATTCTCAGCCATAGACACCATAACATGTCCAGAGGGAGGACTCACGTCATTAAGACCATGGCCTCCCCGGTGAGGTACATCTATTTTCAAACCATAATATGCAACAAAAGACCTCTGAAATAGAGGCTTGACATAACCAGCAGACATACAGGTAGAGGCATAGTGGCCCAACCTATGGCAGGATGAGCAAAGGGGAACCCAGGATTCAAAGTAGACCATCTGGTGCCATCGAAGCTCACCCTCAATCTCAACGTAGACAGAAGTAATAGGATCTTTAGACACATCAACCTCAACGCAAATCCCCGGCGCAATGGGGTGGCAGGAAACAGTAGTCCGCACATCCATACAAAGATATCTACCAATTAGGTTGCCAATGATGTGGAGGATGGCCGGGTTTTGGAAAGGCAGAGCAAGAACAGGAAGGGTAACCCATAAATCCACTGTCGCAGGATCACGGTGTAGATGAAAATCAAAATTCCAGCGAAAAAGATAAAAATGAAGGCCATCAAAAGATCACGAGGCAGAAGCCCATGCTGAAATTAGATCCCCTTCATTCCTAAACCGAATCAGAAATTGTCAAGCATCCAACATCCCAACGATAGCCTATTCACAGAGATTCCAAGAAGAAGCGACAAACCTACCAAAATCATCCATAGAGGGACGAATCCTTCCGAAACGGGCCAACAGCGAGAGATCCATGAGAGTCGAAGCCATCGAGAATTCTCGAGAAGAGATCTGAAAAGAGGGTACACCATTCTTAAGGAGGGGGACTTTGGGTCCAACGTCAATCTCTTGAAAACAAGGGAGAATATCGGGGTCAGAAGCAGGTGAAGAGGTGATCTGCGTCGAATTCTCCGCTTCCCCTAGCCAGGGCATTGGGTGGGGTGACGTCGGAGCAGCCATGGCCTACGCCGACGTAAACTTCCATGGTAAGGAGGGGATCACCGAACGCAAGAGCAGGAGCACCACCATCTTCCTTAGAAAATTTTAGGTGGTTTCAGGATTTTTAGTAGATTTCAGGGTTTTTAGGAGTTTTAGGGGGTTTTAGGGATTTTTAGGGTTTCTTCAGTGTTTTTAGGGATTTGGGGGGATTTAAAATTGTTATTAGTTGTTTTTAGGATTTTTTAAGGGTTTAAAGGGGTTTTGGGGTTTTAGGTTTTTAGGATATTTTAGGGTTTTTATGGTTTTAGAGGTTTTTAGAGATTTTTATAGTGTTTAATGGTTTTTACTATCTTTTATGATTTTTAGATTTTTTAGGGATTTCTAGGGTTTGTTATGGTTTCTTAGGGTTTTTTGGAGTTTTTAGGTTCTATCATTCATTTTAAGATTATTGAGGGATTTTATTGTTTTTTTGGGTTTTTAGGGGTCATTTTGTGTTTTTTGGGGTTTTCGGGTCTAGTGGTTTGGAGGGTGGGTTAGGGGTTTTAGTGATTTTTGGTTTTTTGGGCTTTGTAATGATTTTTAGGGTTATTAAGGGTATTTAGGTTTTAATGTTTTTGAGATTTCTTAGGGGTTTTAGGGGTTTTCATGTATTTTTTAGGGGTTTTGGGGGTTTAAAGATGTTTTAGTGTGTAATGGCCCAGGGTTTTGTAGTCCATAACTTGGTGGAAATATGATGTGTTGAGGTGTTTTGGGAAGTTTGGAAGGCCATCCCAGCTTCTCGGTGAAGCTTAATACTCCTTGCGGTAGCCTTGGCCTACCGGTAGCCTCACCGGTGGCCTCAACCTACCGATCGCCTCAGCCTACCAGTGGCCTCGGCCTACTGGTGGCCTCAGCCTACCGGTCGCCTCAGCCTACCGGTAGCCTCTTCCTACCGGTAGCCTCGACCTACCGGTAGACCTAGCCTACCAGTGACCTTGGGGCACCGGTAGCTCTCGCCTACCGGTGGCCTTGGTGTAACGGTGACCTCTCCACAGGTTTTCCAGTAGCACCTCCTTTTTACGTGAATTGGTTTTTAAACCGTGTTTTGACCCCTTTAAGCCTGTTTTAAAGGCCATTAATGATGATTAATTAAATGATTGGTGAGGTACCCTCCTTAAATGAAAAAACCATGCATTTTGGTCATGTCTTTAAACGCGTTTTCAGAAACGCCTGTAGGGCATCCTGTGAGGAGTCCTTGGTTAAGGAAGTGTGCGTCGGTTTTAACCACCCTGAAGGGCGGGGACCTTTTAAGTTGGACGTGTGGGGTGGCCCAACCGCGTGGTCAACCCACCATCCCGCTTCTTCCGCGGTTTCGAGTTTTTCTCCATATCTTAACCATCCCGGGAATGCTGTATCTCAGACTTTATAACCTGAAGGATTCTCTTCTCCCTGAGTTTTTATTTTTTTTCTTCTGTCACCTTGCGCTCGGAGTACCCTTCCTCTCGACGAGTTGTACCCCTGTTGCGAAGTTTTCCTTGATCGCGTTCTTTGGAGTTCCTGCTACTTCTGCTTTCCAGTTTCCATGCGAGGACTTAACATCGACCCTTGAGCAATCAGGTAGGGATCCTACCTTTGTCTCTCCTCCATGTGTATCATGCAGGGTGGGTGTTTTATGTTTCCCATGAGGTAGTTAATCAAATATGTAATGAAGATAATAACTGGTTAAAGAATGTGGACGGGGAAGTTTGACAATGTTGTTACTTTTTTTTATCCATGCTTTCCCTTTGATTTTGTTATGAATTGAATGGGCTTGGGCCTACTGAAAATCACGGCCGTTGGGGGCCTTTGTTTTCACACCTATGCTATGATCTGTTTTATGCATTGTCTGGTGAATGGGAATCATGTATGAATCAGTTAAACACTTAAACTTGGCTATTGAATATGAATTCTCATAACTTTGTGTGATCACCCTAGTTGAACTAAATAATATAAAATAATGAATTATGAATGTTGGGATGGTTCAGTTATGGATGGGTGAATCGAGGGGCTGTGTTTTGTTATGTATGGGTTAACAACGGGGATGTGAATGGTGTGGTTGGAATGGCATGAGTTGTTGTGTGGCTGTGGCGGTGTTTGGTAGTAGGGCTGCAGGTTGGGTTGTGAACATGAATAAAAGTGGAAAGTTAATAATGAACTGGGTGTAATGGTAATGAATTAATGTGGGGATAACCAATGGTTTGTTGGGTTTTTCTTTGGTTTCAGTATTTCGAGGGATCCCATTGATCCCACTTTGATGTTATTATTTACAAGAGAACTGAGTGTGAATGCTTAAATTACCTGATGGTCTTCCTTCCTACTTTATTGTTGTTTCACCTGTGATTGTGCCCGTTAGTCACCCAGTAGTGAAGGGATTAACTCATATTGAACTGTTATGAAATTATAACTTGAATAGGGAAACTGGGAACTGTTGTTGTGTGCCTGTTTTCTAAGGCAGCAGTGCTTGGGAACTTGCTTGTATCTATTTCAGGAGCCATAGGTTGGGCTGTGTGTTGGTATATATGTGTAACTATATGTTTTGTGTTTATTCGCACCCCACCCGAATTGGGAACTTAGTGTCGGACACCCCATCTCATGGGAAATGGTGTTTCCCCCTAGTTACTCTCCCTCCTCCTCCCTCTTCCCTACGCTGTGATGGCTGGAGGTGACCTTAAACCCAAGACTCTTTGGGTAGGTTTCGATAGGTGTGGTTAGGCCCAGGTGTGTGTGGGGAAGAATGTGGATGGTTGTGAGGCCCGGGTGTGTGAGGGCAGGGATGTGGATGTTTGTGGCCCATGTGTGTGTGGGAAGGAAGAGTGTGGTAGCGTCAAGACATTTTCCGTTAGCGATGAGGAGCTAGCTAGTGGGGGAAATGGTGGTGCGGGGTACCCAAATGTTTTTTTCTTTACTATTACCTTACTGCTTGTGTTATTTGGTGAGCGTGACTGGTGAGGTGGGATGGATAGATTCCTTGATAGATGTTGGTTCTTCTGCTTCTCACGGGACTTTAGGACGTCTCCCCACTTGTGAATGAGAGCATTAGGTTTTCCTACTGAGTATACCTTGTATGATCACCCTACGTTTACTTTCAGGTTGCTGGGAGGACTTTGGAAGCCATGCGGGACCTCACTAGTCTGGATGTTGGAGTTGCTGTTGGTTGCTGTTGGTTTCTTCTTAGACTTTTCCTTTCCTGTTTGGTACTGTATTTTGGAGTTCTTGTAATTTTTTCAGTTTTATTATTAAAACATGCATGTAGTTTGGTTTTTTTTGAGTTTTCTATACATGGTGGTGTTTGGTGTTGACTCATTCTTTCTCCCAATCCTGGTTAACTAAAAAGGGTAATGCCTCCCATATTATGAAAATGTTATACCCTTGGCGCTAGTCACCACTTCGGGGCCTACTAGAGGCGGGACTCGGGGGTCATTATCTCGTCTTCGACTTGAGGAAGGAAGGGCGGGGACCTTTGCCACCCCTTCCATCGTCTTTCCAAAGGCGGGTCATGACAGAATGGTATCAAAGGTGGAGGTTAAGGGATAAGATGGAGTCTGGAGTTAGGCATAGTGAAGATTGCATGGTATGGTAGGAAAACAATGTTAGGTGATATTGGTTTGTGAAATAGACTAGGGAAGACCGGTTAGGACATGGGATTTTAGGGCCCCCCGTGATCCGATGCAAGGAATCTGAGCCTATCAAACGACCAAGTGAGACTACATTGATTGAAGGGTAGAGACCCTAGGAAAGGTACATGCATAATAATGATTTTGTTTTTTTACTGGATTTGGGGGATCTTGGGGAGAAATTTAATAATAATCCTAAGGAGACCCTAAAAAAATTCCCTTGCTACTCGGGCTTAGGCATTCTTTGTTTACCTTGCAGCTATGGCACCCGAACGTTATCCACGAGTGACTCGGGCGGTTGAGACCCAATGGATCGAGGCAATTGACCAGTAAAGGGTTGACCGAGATGAGGAGGAAGACTTGTGGCAGAGGACTCTGCACACATTCTAGTGAAAAACCCTCTAGAAGTAGGAGGGCAGTGTTTCTGACTCAGTGACGGAGGGATGGCTCGAGGAGCTAGCCATCACCTTCTCTTTGATCCGTGCTCTGAGGGAGTACTGGGTTCCGTTGGCCGTCAGTCAGTTGAGAGGATCAGCGCGTCAGTGGTGGATGCTTTTCCTAGGAGAGAAGACAGAGGCAGAGGTTTCATGGGCCGGTTTCTAGAACAAACTTCGTGAGGAGTTCCTCTCCTCTACGGTGAAGGCTGAGAAGAGATAGAAGTTTCTCTCCCTTCAGTAGGGAAGCATGTCAGTGAGGGAGCTAGGGATCAAGTTCAAAGATCTCTTGTGCTTTTCCCTCGATCTCTTTCCAGATGAGGAGTCTTGGGAAAGATGGTTAGAGGAGGCACTCCATCCTTCTCTTCAGTATGCTGTCACTCCCTTCACCCTTCCGATGTACCTAGAAGTACAGAAGAATGCCGAGATAATAGGGAGGATGCACTCGAAGGGAGGCACGCCATGAGAGGGGAACCAACTGGGTTCATCAAAGGGGAAGGTAGTCAACAGCAGGTCTCTAGCAATAGGGACTTCTAGGTTTCGACCAGCAGGGAGTAGGCCTCACCAGTTTTAGTTCCGAGCTTCTGGCCCTCACCCATTTTCCACAGGGCTAGGACCAAAGTGTTTCTCTTGTGGAGTTTTTGGGCACATCCAGGGTAGGTGTCCGACTCGAGCTCCACATGGTGGAGGTGGGTAGTTTCAGCACCCACCATAGCTGCATCCGTTGCCGGCGAGTCCTTTCCAGCAGCAGCAGCAGGCCCCTGGCCCTCCGAGGGACGACCTTGCGGGAGGAGACCAACACCAGGGTGCTCCTCAGGGACCTAGACCTGGGTGTGGTCGGGGAGGTGGTTGACCGCAGCGAGGAAGGGGATATGGGTGTGGAAAGTTGCATGCCGCATAGTTAGTAGCTCCGGCAGGACCAGAGGTCGTTCGAGGTACGATCAGTTTATTCAGCACTCTTGTTTCTGCCTGGTTTGATTCGGGAGCTTCACACTCCTTTGTTATGCCCGAATTAGCCCATGCTCTGGGTCTGGATGCCGAGAAACTTTTTGTGACCCTAGTGTTGAGCACACCATTTGGGGGTCAGACCAGCGTATATTACCTTTTACAGGGATGTAAACTGATGTTGGGACCGCATCAGTCCAGTGGAGACCTTCTTTCATTGTATATGCAACAATATGATGTCATTCTAGGCATCAACTGGTTATTCTCCGTGCATTCCACCATCGACTGCTATCGGAGAAGGGTTGAATTCTCCAATGAGGATGGACAATGGGTTTCTTTTTTTGGGGAGCGGAGTTATCAGGTGGGTAGTCAACATGTGGAGCCACTGCTTTATATGATGGATGGGGTGTCAGTGGAGTCAGAGGACGCATGAATGTTGGATGTCCCAGAGGTTTTATAAGAATTCCCTAATGTCTTTCCCGATGAGGTTGTGACTCTACCCCCTCGACGAGACGTTGAGTTTGGGATAGACTTACAGCCTGGTGCCCGCTCGATCTCGATGGATTCTTATCGGATGGAACCTTCTGAGTTGCAGGATTTGCAGATTCAGATTGACGATCTGATGAAGAAGGGCTTTGTTTGACCCAACGTGTCACCGTGGGGTGATCCAGTTTTGTTCATAAAGAAAGCAGATGGTAGTCTACGACTGTGAATAGACTACCAGAGGTTGAATCAGGTGATGTTCAAGAACCGTTACCCCCTCCCGAGGATAGACGATCTATTTGACCAGCTGAGGGGAGCAGGTTGGTTCCCTAAGATCAATCTGCGGTCTGGATACCACCAGTTGAGAGTGAAGGAAGGTGATATCTCGAAGACGAATTTTAGGTGCAGATATGGCCACTTTGAGTTCGTGGTCATGCCGTTTGGTGTTACGAACGCACCAGCTATGTTCACGAACCTCATGAACTCTGTCTTCTGAGAGTTTCTGGACCATTTCATTGTGGTGTTCATCGATGACATCCTTATCTACTCAAGATCAGAGGAAGAGCACGTTGAGAATCTCAGGGTAGTTTTGAGAGTCCTTAGACACCACCATCTTTATGGAAAACTATCTAAGTGCAAGTTCATGATGCAAGAAGTACATTTCCTTGGACACGTAGTGTCTCAGAAGGGAATAACAGTGGACCCGTCGAAGGTCAAGGTAGTCATTTCTTGGGTAGCACCCAAGAATGTTGCGGAAGTTCGTAGTTTCCTGGGTTTGGAAGGCTATTACTGGAGGTTTTTTCCTGACTTCTCTCGAGTTGAAGCTTCGTTGACAGCTTTGACTAGGAAGGACCAGGCCTTCGTGTGGAGTGACCAGTGCCAGACAGCTTTTGGCTACCTAAAGGAGAAGCTGGTTAGTGCTCCAGTACATAGATTACCAGAGGAAGGGGTATTGTTTGAAGTGTTTTGTGATGCTTCTGGTCTTGGGTTGGGATTTGTGACCATGCAGTAGTGAGGAGTGATCTCTTATGGGTCTAGGAAGTTATGTCCTCATGAACGTAACTATTCCACCCACGATCTAGAGCTTACAGCCGTGGTGCTCGCATTGAAGTTGTGGTGGCTTTATCTCACTAGAGAGTGATTTGTGGTCTTATCAGATCACAAGATCTTATGTTATGTCTTTTCCCAGCAGGATCTAAACTTGCAGCAACGGAGATGGTTTGAGTTCCTCCCAGACTACGACTTCGAGATCTCTTATACTCAGGGAAAGGGTAATGTTGTGGCTAATGCCCTGAGTAGGAAATTGCAGAAGGAAGTAGTTTGGGAATATGAAGATTCTTGGAGAGTGATGGAAGAGTCAGCAACCTTGCATTTGGATGTAAGGGTGGAAGGTGGAAGAGGTTGTCTGTTTCAGATGACTGTAGTTTCCTCTTTAGTGGTGTAGGTGGAAGAGTCTCAGTGGGGGGACTCGGAGGTAGAAGTGATGCGAGATCATGTTTATCATGGAAATGCTCCAGAGGGATGGTCTGAGGATGGTCAACATCAGATGCTTTTCCATGGAAGGATGTTAGTTCTGGAGATGATGTGTAAAGGAGTTCTCCTTGAGTTCCATGGATCGGTATTAGCGGTACATCCTGGGGTCTCAAATATATACGTAGGCCTGAAGGGACAGTTTTGGTGGCCCATTGTAAATCGGGCAATGGCAGAGTTTGTGGCTAAGTGCCTAGTGTGTTAGAAAGTGAAGGATGAACACCGTATTCCTGGAGGGTTGTTACAGCCTTTAGATGTTCCAGAGTGGAAGTGGGATGACATCTCGATGGACTTCGTCACAGGGCTACCTAGGGCTCAAGGAGGCTATGATGCCATCTGGGTAGTGGTGGATCAGTTGACAAAATCAGCTCACTTCTTAGTGATTAAGGAGTCGAGCCCGGTGAGTACCTTAGCCCAGAGGTATGTCGATGAGGTGGTGCAGTTGCACGGGATTATGAGATCTATTGTCTCCAATCGAGACACACGGTTTACCTCATGAGTCTGGAGGGTATTAAAGCATGCCTTTGTCACCCAGCTACGCCTTAGCACTATTTTCCACCCTCAGACAGATGGGAAGACAGAACAAATGATCTAGACGTTGGAAGACATGATGTGGGAATGTGTTCTGGATTTGGGGGGATCATGGGTACGACACTTGCCTCTGGTGGAGTTTTCTTATAACAATAGATTCCACTCCACTATTGGCATGACACCATTTTAGGAATTGTATGGAAGACCATGCCGTTCACTCGTTTGCTGGACAAAGATTGGGGAAGCAGCTGTTCTTGGGCTAGAAGCGGTGCAGGACACCACTGAGAAGGTTCAGCTCATGCGTGAGAGGATACATGCAGCCTAGGACAGGAAGAAGTCTTATTCCGATCATATGAGGAGGTCCTTGGAGTTCTAGGTTGGAAATCATGTGTTAGTGAAGGTTTCCCCTCGACGTGGGCAGCGAAGGATTGGGAAGGGGGGGTAAGCTCTCCCCTAGGTTCTTCGGACCTTTGGAGGTGCTGGGACGAGTTGGTGAGGTGGCGTATCAGCTGGCATTGCCACCTTAGTTGGAGAAAGTTCACAATGTCTTTCACGTCTCCCAGCTTCATCGATATCTACACGACGACTCCCATGTCATTGATTTGGGAGAGTTAGAGGTCGAAAACGATGCGACCTTCGTAGAACGAATGATCAAGATCGAGGATCGTAAAGAGAAAGTGCTTCGTGGACGAACCATCCCCTTGGTTCATGTGTTGTAGAGGCATTGTGGCCTTGAGGAGAGCACTTGGGAGCAGGAGGTCTAGTTACACGTTCAGTACATAGAGCTATTTTGACTTTGTTTTTGTTTTTTTCAGAGTTTTGTTGAGATGTTTTACCTTGTGCTTTAATATATGAAATGCTTGTTTTTCTTAGCTATTAGATGATCTGTTTCCCTATTCTCTGTGTGTTTTTTTGTGTCCAAATGTGTGATGATGGGAAAACCTGACTGCTAATCAGGACACATTAATGTGGATGCGATTAAACCCGTGCGGGCGAGTCAGTGCCGCCCAAAGCGGATAATATCCTGACATGTAGGAAGGGAATCCTTGACTCATGTGTTGGACAGTGTGATCCTTGTTCTTGTTATGGATGTTTGGGGTTGATAACTCTTGGGGGAGTATTCTTGGATGTAGGGGGGTTCTGTTCCAACTTTTGAACAACTCAGGGGTTTGCCCTTGAGAAGTATCTTTAGAGGGTGGTTGTTTGGACCCCTATTTTCTCCTTTCTGGTTTGTTCTTATATTATTAGGGATGAGAATAGTTTGAGAAGTATCTGATGTAATGGCCCAGGGTTTTGGGGTCCATTACTTGGTGTAAATCTGATGTTTGAGGTGTTATGGGTGGTCTGGAAGGCTATCGCAGCTTCTCGGTGAAGCTTAAGACTCCTAGCGGTGGCCTCGGCCTACTGTTGGCCTCTTCCTACCGGTAGCCTTGGCCTACCGGTAGACCCAGCCTACCAGTGACCTTGGGGTACCGGTAGCTCTCGCCTACCGGTGGGCTTGGTGTAACGGTGACCTCTCCCCGGGTTTTCCAGTAGCGCCTCCTTTTTGCACGAATTGGTTTTTAAACAGTGTTTTGACCCCTTTAAGCCTGTTTTAAATCCCATTAATGATGATTAATTAAATGATTGGTGAGGTACCCTCCTTAAATGAAAACCATGCGTTTTGGTCATGCCTTTAACCGCGTTTTCAGAAATGCCTATAGGGCATCCTGTGAGGAGTCCTTGGTTAAGGAGGTGTGCATCAGTTTTAACCGCCCCGAAGGGCGGGGACCTTTTAAGTTGGATGTGTGGGGTGGCCCAGCCGTGTGGTCAACCCACCATCCCACTTCTTCCGCGGTTTCTAGTTTTTCTTCATATCTTAACCGTCCCGGGAATGCTGTATCTCAGCCTTTATAACCTGAAGGCTTCTCTTCTCCCTGAGTTTTTTTTTTTTTTCTTCCATCACCCTGCACTCGGAGTACCCTTCCTCCTGACAAGTTGTACCCCCGTTGCAATGTTTTCCTTGATCGCATTCCGTGGAGTTCCTGCTACTCCTGCTTTCCAGTTTCCACACGAGGACTTAACGTTGACCCTTGAGAAATCAGGTAGGGATCCTACCTTTGTCTCTCCTCCTTGTTTATCATGTGGGGTGGGTGTTTTATGGTTCCCACAAGGCAGTTAATCAATTCTGTAATGAAGATAATAACCGGTTAAAGAACGGGGACGAGGAAGTTTGTTAATGTTGTTACATGTTTTTAACCATGCTTTCCCTATGATGTTTTTATGAATTTAATGGGCTTAGGCCTACTGAAAATCACATCTGTTGGGGGAATTTGTTTGTACACCTATGCTATTCTCTATTTTATGCATTGTTTGGTGAATGGGAATCATGTATGAATCAGTTAAACACTTAAACTCGGCTGTTGAATATGAATGCCCATAACTTTGTGTGATCACCCCATTTGAACTAAATAATATAAAAGAATGAATTATGAATGTTGGGATGGTTCAGTTATGGATGGGTGAACAACGGGGCTGTGTTTTGTTATGGATGGGTGAACAGCGGGGCTGTGTTTTGTTATGGATGGGTGAATAGTGGGGTTGTGAATAGTGTGGTTGGAACGACATGAGTTTTTGTGTGGCTGTGGTGGTGTTTGGCATCAGGGCTGCAGGTTGGGTTGTGAAGATGAATAAAAGTGGATAGTTAATAATGAACTGGGTGGAATGGTAATGAATTAATGTGGGGATAACCAATGGTTTGTTGGGTTTTTCTTTGGTTTTAGTATTTCGAGGGATCCCACTGATCCCACTTTGATGTTATTATTTACAAGAGAACCGGGTGTGAATGCTTAAATTACCCGATGGTCTTCCTTCCTACTTTATTGTTGTTTCACCTATGATTGTGCCTGTTAGTTTCCCAGTAGTGAAGTGATTAACTCATACTGAACTGTTATGAAATGATAACTTGAATAGGGAAATTGGGAACTGTTGTTTTGTGCCTGTTTTCTAAGGCAACAGTGCTTGGGCACCTACTTGTATCTGTTTGAGGATCCATAGTTGGGTTGTGTGTTCGTATATATGTGTAATTGTATGTTTTGTGTTTAGTCGCACCCCACCCGCATTTGACACTTAGTGTCGGACACACCATCTCATGGGGAAGGGTGTTTCCCCCTAGTTACTCTCCTTCTCGCTCCCTCTTCCCTAGACTGTGATGGATGGAGGTGACCTTACAACCAAGACTCTTCGGGTAGGTTTTAATTGGTTTGGTTAGGCCCAGGTGTGTGTGGGTAGGGATGTGGATGGTTGTGAGGCCCATGTGTGTGCGGGTAGGGATGTGAACGTTTGTGGACCAGGTGTGTGTGGGAAGGAAGAGCGTGGTAGCGTCAGGACGTTTTCTGTTAGGGATGAGCAGCTAGCTAGTGGGGGAAATGGCGGTGCGGGGTACCCAAATGTTTTGTTCTTTACTATTACCTTACTTCTTGTGTTATTTGGTGAGCGTGGCTAGTGAGGTGGGATGGATAGATTCCTTGATAGATGTTGGTTCTTCTGCTTCTCACGGGACTTTAGGACATCTCCCCACTTTTGCACGAGAGATTTAGATTTTCCTATTGAGTATACCTTGTATGCTCACCCTAAGTTTACTTTCAGGTTTCCAGGAGGACTTCGGAGGCCGTGCGGGACCTTACTAGTCTGGACATTGTAGTTGTTGTTGGTCACTGTTGGATTCTTCTTAGCCTTTTCCTTTCCTATTTGGTATTGTATTTTGGGGTTCTTGTACTTTTGTTTAGTTTTATTATTAAAACATGCATGTAGTTTGGTTTTTTTGAGTTTTCTATACATGGTGGTGTTTGGCGATGACTCATTCTTTCTCCCAATCCTAGTTAACTAAAAAGGGTAATGCCTCCCATATTGTGAAAATGTTATACCCTTGGCACTAGTCACCACTCAGGGGCCTACTGGAGGCGGGACTCGGGGGTCATTATCTCGTCTTTGACTTGAGGAAGGATGGGCGGGGACCTTTGTGGCCCCTTCCATTGTCTTGCCGAAGGCGGGTCGTGGCATAGTGTTTTAAGGTTTTTAATATATTTAAGGGTTTTAAGGTTTCTATTGTTTTTGCGGGTTTTTATGACTGTTTTAGGGTTTTTAGGGTTTTTAGATTTTTTTTAATGTTTTTAGTGTTTTTATGGTATTTTGAGGTTTTAGGGTTTTTAAGGATTTTTTGGATTTTTCAGGGTTTTTAGGATTTTAGGTGTTTTTAGGGACTTTAATGAATTTTTAGTGTTTTTAGGGTCTTTTGATGTTTTTAGCATCCTTTAGGGTCTTTTAGGTGTCATTGGGGCCTTTTAGGGGGTTTTGAGTGTTTTGGGGTTTTTTGGGTCTTTTAAGGTTTTTAGGTTTTTTGAAGGGTTCTAGGATTTTTAGGAGTGTTTGGTTTTTTAGGGTTTTTTTATAGTTTTTAAGGTTTTTAGGGTTTTTAGTGTTTTTATGGGTTTTCGGGGTTTTAGGTTTTTTTGTGGTTTTAGGGGTTTAGCAGTTTTATAGGATTTTAGGGGTTTTTGGGTTATTTTATAATGTTAAGGTTTGTTAGGTGTTTTAAGGATCTTTTAGGTTTTTTGGGCTTTTAAGGTTCTTATAGTATTTTTAATGGGTTTTAGTGTTTTTTTTATTTTTTAGTGTTTTAAGGGGATTTAGAGTTTCTTTTATGGTTTTTAGGTTTTTATAGGGTTTTTTTGGGGGTTTTTTGGTTTTAGGGCTTATTAGGTGCTTTTAAGTTTATTAGGGGTTTAATGGGTTTTGGGGTTTTTAAAGGTTTTAAAGGTTTTTAGTGTTTTTAGAGTTTTTTGGGTATTTAGAGTTTTACAGCTTTTAGGGGTTTTGTGTTTTTAATGTATTTTTGGAATTTTATGGTTTTTTGGGGTATTTTAGGTGGTTTTTAGGATCTTTTTGAGTTTTAGGGCCATTTTGGGTTTTTAGGGTTTTTTGGGGTCTTTTAGGGGATTGTTGTTAGTTTTTAAGGTTTTGAGGTTTTTGGGAGGTTTTAGGGTCTTTTATAGGTTTTTAGAGGTTTCTTTTGGTTTATAGGGGTTTTTATGGTTTCATAGGGTTTTAAAGATTTTTAAGAGTTTTTAGGTTTTGGGGGTTTTAGGCATTTTTTAAGGTTTTAGAGTTTTTAAGGTTTTTACTATTTTTAGTGTTTTGTAGGTTATTTTTGGGTTTTAGGGTATTTTTAATGGGTTTTAAGGTGTTTTAGAGGGTTTTAGGGATTTTTAGATATTTTTTGTATTTTTAGAGTTTTTATAGGTTTTAAGGGTTTTTAGTTTTTAAAGAGTTTAGGGTTTTAAAAGGTTTTTTTGGGTTTTTAGGTGTTTTAGTGTGTTTAGGGCGTTTTAGGATCTTTTAGTATTTTTAGGTCTTCATAGGTTTTTTTGGGGTTTTAGGGTATTTCAGGGGGTTTAAAAGGTTTTTAGGGGGGTTGGGGGGTTTTAGTGTTTTTAGGGGTTTTAGGGTTTTTAATGGGTTTTAGGATTTCTAGGGCAAGGAAGATGCGAGGGTCGAGCTATTCCCACCCCCCTAATTTATTAGAAATAAAAAAAGAGACACAACAGACGAGGGGAGGGTCAAACGACCCACACCCAAAAACCCCTTACAACCCACACCAAAAAAAGAAAAATCAAAAAAGAAAAGAAAAAATAAACAAGCACACCTAGGTCCAAGCAGAAACCATCACCATCATCTAGCAACATCCAGCATCTAGAAGCTCACTACCACGAAATGACCAGCTTCCAACCTCACATACACCAGCATCCAGCACCTCCTCACCAAAACGAGCCATCACCAGCAGCACATAACCATCAACACCAGAATCACAAAAGAGCCAGCAACCAAAGTTCACTTCCATACAGCAAACATTATCCATTCTCGCAAGATCCAGCATCCAGCACCTCCTCACCAAGAAGGTACCCCGCAAGCAGCACAGAGCCAATAGCACCAAATTCGAACCCACAAACATCATCGTATTCCAGCCAAACAGCAACCAGCCATCATACCAAAGCAAACCAGCAGCCATCGTTTTTCCACCTTCACCATAGCTCATCCAAACGAATCATACCCAGCAGCCATTAGGGGAAAAACCAACCACATCCAGAACAGAACAAATCGAACAACCCTTCTAGAATTCGAGGCCGCTTATCCTAGCAGCCTCCACCATGTCGCACGTAGAAGTACAACCAACAACATAGGGTTCATCACAGCCCAGCTCACCAGCAAGCAGCAACCAACACCATATTTTCCGAAAATCCCCAAAACCATTCACGCCTTGTAAATAAGAAACATCACACAAAAAGAATATCACCTTGGTACACATCAAAATCAAGAACCAACACCAGATTTGGTTGGCATCAAGAAGAGCCACAATCACAAAGCATCAAAAATTGTAATGCAAAAGCCTTGAACCAAAAAATCCAACAAAGAATCCATTCACCGCCAGACATAACAGAACACAAAAAGACCAGAGCAAGCTAGCAATAGTGGGAGGAGACTGCAGATCTGAAGAACCAACACGAGCAAAGGTCCAAACCAAAGCACATACATGTATCGCAGACACCACCAGCGATCTAGAACTAAAAAACCAAGCCAACACGGCCAGAAACCAACCGGATCTGAACCACGCCTCTGACAAAAGCAACGCTTCCATCAAACTAGATATGAGCATCTCCACCAAATATACGCAACACCAAAGTCCAAATCCATACCACTTCTCCAAGGAACTGTAAAGCCGCGCGCCAGAGAGGCTGAATCTGACCTGATCCTCCATGGTTGACTTCTTCATCTGAGGCCGATGCCAAGGAAACTACAAACACATCACAGATCCAGATCTAGGAGAAACATACCACGGGAGTAGTGAGCAGCAGCGCTGTGGAGACCGATTCCTGAGAAGCCAGGACCGAAAGAAAAGCACTGTCACGCCGTGGAAGAAGCATCGCGAGAGGAGACGAGCGTGAGAGCATCTGGGGGAAACATCCACCATCTTAGGTTACTTCTTAGGATTTCTAGGGGTTTAAAGGGATTTTGTGTTGTTTAAGGAGTTTTAACTTTTTTATGGGTTTTATAAATTTTTTAGGGGTTTTAGGACCTTTTAGGTTTTTTTATGTTTTTTAGTGTTTTGGGGGGTTTTAGGGTCTTTTAGGGGTTTTTAGGGTTTTGTGGATTTTAGAGTTTTAAGAGTTTTTAGGTCTTTTAGGGTTTCTAGGGTTTTTTATTTGGGGTTTTAAGTTTTTTTTGGGTTTTATGGATTTTAGGGTTTTCAGTATTTTTAGGGGTTTTCAGGGAATTTTTCGAATTTTCAGGTGTTTTAAAGGATTTTTAGAGGTTTTTAGGGCTTTAGGTTTTTTTTAATTTAGTGGGTTTTAGGGGTATTAGGGTTTTTAGGTTTTTATGATTTTTAGGGTTGTTTAAGTTTTTTAGGATTATTTTAGAGTTTTATAGAGTTTTTAGAGTTTTTTGGGGTTTTGGGGGGTTTTTATGATTTTTAGGGGTTTTAGGGTCTTTAGGGTTTTAAGGTTTATAGGGATTTTAAGGATTTTTAGGGTGTTTAAGGGGTTAGGGTGTTTTAGGGATTTGTGGGTTTTAGGGTTTCTAGAGTATTTTAGGGTTTTTAGGGGCTTGTAGGGTTTGTTTGCGGTTTTAAGATTTTTTTTTGGTTTTTAGGGGTTTTAGTGTCTTTTAGGGTTTTTTTGTGTCTTTTAGGTTAGGGTTTTTTTATGTTTTTTTATTTTTTATATAATTCAGGTTGTTTAGGTTTATTAAGGGTTTTTCTGGATTTATCATTTTTTAGGTTTTTTAGAATTTTATTGGTTTTTATATGTTTTTAGGGGTTTTAAGGTTATTTAGGTTATTTATGGTTTTTAATAGTTTTTAGGGGGTTTTGTGTTTTTAGGGGTTTGTATTGTACTTTTATGATTTTTAGGGATTTTAGGTTTCTTTTAGGGTTTATAGGGTCCTTATAGGTGTATTTAGGTTCTTTTAGGGTTTTTAAAATATTGTAGGGTTTTTAGGGTTTTTATGGATTTAGAAGGATTTGTAAAGTTTTTAGGGGTTTTGTGGTTAGTTTTTGGTTTTTTAGGGTTTTAAGGTTTTATGGGGTTTTGTTGGGTTGTTAGGGTTTTAGAGGTTTTTAGTGTTTTATGGTTTTTAGGGGTTTTTTTTTGATTTTTAGGGGATTTTGGGGTTTTTTGGGGTATTTAAAATTTTTAAGGTTTTTATAGTTTTTAGGGTATTTAGTGTTTTTTTGGGTCTTCTAGGGGTTTTTTGGATATTTTAGGGTTTTTATGGTCTTTTATGTGCTTTTAGTTTATTTTTATTGTCTTTTAGAAAATTTTAGGGGTTTTATGATTTTTAGGGTCTTTTTAGTGTTTTAGGTTCTTTTAGGGTCTTTTTAGGGTTTTAAAAGTCTTTAGGGGTTTTACAGTTTTTTAAAGCTTTTTGTTTTTTTTTTGGTTTTTTTGGGGTTTTAATGTTTTTAGGGGTTTTAGGGTATTTTATGGTTTTAAGCTTTTTTGAGGCTTTTTTGTTCTTTTAGAGTTTTTAGGGTCTTATTAGGTTTTTAGGGATTTTAGTGTCTTTTTTGGGTTTTTAGGGGTTTTGGTGTCTTTTTAGAGTCTTTTCAAGTTTAGGGTCTTTTTAGGGGATTTAAGGGTCTTAGGGTGTTTTTAGGGCTCTAGGGTCTTTTAGGGTCTTTTTATATGTTTAAATGGGTTTTAGGGTTTTAAGGGTTTTTATGGTTATTATATTTTTTATTGGTTTTTTGGGATTTTTAGGGTTTTTATAGATTTTTAGGAGTTTTAGGGGGTTTTATGTATTTATGGGGTTTTTACGATTTTTATGGGGTTTTATCCTTTTTAGGGGATTTGTGGGTTTTTTGCGTTTTAGGGGTTTTTGAGGATTGTTTTTTTGGGTTTTTAGAGTTTTTATTGGTTTTAGGGCTGTTTTGGGGTCTTTATTGTCTTTAAAGGGGTTTTAGGGACTTTTAGGGACGTTTAGATTTTTAGGTGTTTTATCATTTTTAGGAGATTCATGGTTTTTGAGGGGGTTTATTGTTTTTAGGGGTTTTAAGGGGTTTTTAGGGTGTTGTGTGTTTTCTAGAGTTTTTATGGCAAGGAAGATGCGAGGGTCAGGCTATTCCCGGTGCCCAAAAATTTATTAGAAAGAAAAGAAGAGACACAACAGACAAGGGAGGGGAGGGGTCAAATGACCCACACCCAAAAAACCTTTACAACACAAGACGTAAAAGACCCCAAAAAAGAAAATCAAAAAAGAAAAAAGAAAAGACACACAAAGCCAAGTAGCCCCCACCATCATCCACCATCATCCAGCATCCAACAGCTCACAACTAACCAATGAATAACATCCAAGCTCACAAAATTCAGCATCCGACACCTTCTCACCAAGAAGATCCACCACCAACAGCATAGAATCATCAGCACCATAAATTCACAGCCATCAACATCCATCAGCCCCGAGTCAACCACTATCACAACAACACCCATCAGCTGCAACATCTTTTCCACCAAAAGACTCACCACAAGCAACATAGAACCGCCAGCACCAAAATCACCAACCCAACAGCACAACCATAGGCAGAGAACCAGAATGTAACACCTCATATCAATCCCAGAAAATAGTACCAAGAAGCCAGCAGCAGCCTCCGAAAAATGACAACACCACAGCACCAACATCAACAACAAAAGCATCACCTCCTCCAAGCCAACCAGCTCCTATCAACTTGCAACTCATAAAACAGCAACCAGCACATCTAAACCCATCTTCTCCCAAGGAATCGCATCTCAACATCCAGCAATCAAGGCCTTTGGACCAAACAACATTCAGAATTCTACACCTCGTAGCATAGCTAACCGCATACCACCAACAATTTCACAATAAACATCGCCTAACCCATCTCAGCAATACCAGAACGACCAGGAAAAAGGAGAACATGGAATGCCAAAATGTTCGACCAAATCTAGCATCAACAACATGGAGTAGAGATGAAACAGAGGAACAAGGATGGGAACACACCTGTAGATGCTTCATGGACCAAGTAAAGGATCGAAATAGAAAATAGAACAAACCTTCTACAACGCGGGATCAAGAAGGGACCAACCAGTGCCGCCAAACCAGATCGTCACACCATCTGCAGAAACGAAGCACCTTCCAAGGAGAATCTGGATGCCGAAGCAACCAACTCTTCCATTGATCCCCTTGACCGTGTTGACCCATCTGTAGAAACCCCAGATCTGAAAAAACGATCCTGATCTGTGGCTGCTGGTAGATAGAGAATTCAACTTCTAGATCTAACCGATCTGAAGACATCACAACCACCATATCCATTGGAGGCTGGACACTCCAGCAACGGAGCCAAGCCACGTCAAAGTCTAAAACCCAGAGGAAACAAACTCGGGGAAGTCAAAGCCATTGAAGCGCAAAATCAACCACTGTATTGAGACCGAAGATCACATCTAGGGCATGCCATCGTAGAGAACTGGGAAGGAGCAATGGTCCAACGCCGAAGCTCCGATATGGATCCATGGGAAAACCTGGAAGAGGCGTTGAGTGAGAGAGAGTCCCAGGGGAGTGCGCTACCATCCCCCTAGAGTTTTTAGGGGTTTTTAGTGTTTTTATAGTATTTTAGGATTTTTAGTATTTTTATTGTTTTTAATGTTTATTGGGTTTTATGGTATTTTTTGGTTTTAAGGGTGTTTAGGGTTTTTGGGGTTTTTGGGATTTTTGGTTTTTTAGGTTTTTTAGGGTTTTTAGGATCTTTAGTTTTTTATGGTATTTAGGGTTTTTACTGTGTTATATGGGTTCTTAGGGTTTTAAGGGTTTTTTAGTTTCTTAAGTTATTTGGGATTTTAGAATCTTTTAGGGGTTTTTAGTTTCTTTTTGGGTTTTAGGGGTTTCTAATTGTTTTAGAGGGTTTTAAATTATTTTTAGTGTTTTTGGATTTTTAAAATTTTTTTGGGTCTTTTAGGGTTTAGGGTATATGGTATAGGGTCTAGGGTTTATGGTGTAGGGTATAGGGGTTAGGGTGTATGGTTTTGTGTTTCATGAGTAGGGTTTAGGGTTTAGGGTATAGAGTATATGGTTTAGGGTGCAGGGCCTAGGGTTTAGGGTGTATGGTATAGAGTTTTGAGTTTTTAACGGTTTTTACTATTATTTTAGTTTTTTAGGATTTTTAGGTTTTTTAAGGGGTTTTAGGATTTTTTATGGTTTCCAGGGGTTTTTAGAATTTTTAAGGTTTTTAAATTTTTTGGGTTTCTAGGGGTTTTTAGTGTTTTATCGGGTTTTCAGGGATTTTAGGGGTTTTAATAGGTTTTAAGGGTTTTATTGGTTTTTAGGTGTTTATATTTTTTTAGTATTTTTCACCTATTAAGTGTTTGTTGAGTTTTAGGGGGTTTTAGAGTTTTTAGTTTTTTAGGATTTTTTAGGGGTTTTGTAGTTTTTAAGGTATTAAGGGGTTTTTAGGGGATTTTTTTTGGGTTTTTAGGATTTTTTTTGTTTTATAGTGTTTTGAGGGTTTTGAGGGTTTTAGGGATTTTATGTTTTTAGTGGTTTTAGGGTTTTTATTGTTTTTTGGGTTTTTAGGAATTTTAGGGTATTTTAGGGTTTCTAGGGTCCTTTAGTTTTTTTTTCTGGGTATTTAGAGTCTTAGGAGTTTTAGAATCCTTTATGGTTTTTATAGAGTTTTTAGGATTTTAGTGGTTTATGGTTTGTTGGGTTTTAGGTGTTTTTGGGGTTTTTAATATTTTTTGGGTATTTTTCTAGTTTTTAGGGTCTTTTTTAGATTTTATGATTTTAAGGGGTTTTAGGGTTTTTAGGGTTTTGAGGGCTTTTAGGGGTTTATGGTCTTAGAGTTTTTAGGGATTTTAGGTTTGTTTAGGGTTATTTAGAGTTTTTTATGATCCTTTAGGGATTTTAAGGTTTTTAGGGGTCTTTAGGGTTTTTTGGGTTTTTAGTGTCCTTTAGGGTTTTGTAGGGTTTTTTAGGGTTTTTTGGTTTTTTATTGTTTTTCAGTTTAGGGTTTTATGGGTTTTAGGGCATTTTAGGGTTTTTTTGGGTTTTTGAAAATTTGTGGTTTTCATGATTTTTTGGGCTTTTTGGGGTGTTAGGGTTTTTAGGGGTTTTTGGGTTTTTAGTATGTTTAGAGTATTTTAGGGGAATTTAGGGTCTTTTAGGGCCATTTTGAGTTTTTTTGGAGTTTTTCTGGTCTTCGAGAGTTTTTAGGGGGTTTTAGGGTTTTTAGCGTTTTAGGGTTTTTAGTGTTTTAGAGTTTTTAGGGTCTTTATTGGGTTTTAGGGTCTTTATAAGTTTTTAGGACCCTTTGGTATTTTTAGGGGTTTTTGGATCCTTTATGGGTTTTTTGGTTGGGGATGGGGGTTAGGGTTTTTAGGGTTTTTTTAAAAAAAATTGGGTTTTTATTGAGATTTTAGGGTTTTTAAGGATTTTTACGATTTTTAATGTTTTTATAGTTTTTAGGGTTTTTGGGTGTTTTAGGGTTTTTTTGAAACTTTTAGGTTTTTTAGGATTTTTAGGGTCTTTTAAGGGGATTTAGGGTATTTTAGAGATTTTTAGGTATTTAAGTGTTTTCAATGATCTTTTAGGGTTTTAGGGTGTTTTGGGTTTTTAATATTTTTAGGGTTTTTAGGGTCATTTTAGGGTTTTTAGGGGTTTTATAAAATTTTAGTATTTTTAGTGTATTTTATGGACTTTTAGGCTTTTTAGTGTATTTTAGTGTCTTTTGGGTTTTTAGGGTATTTTAAGGGATTTTAGGGTCTTTTAGGGGTTTTAGACTTTTTAGGGGTTTTATAGTTTTTAAATGTCTTTTTAGGGGTTTATGGTGTTTTATGGTGTATTTAGGGGTTTCAAGGTGTTGTAGGGGGTTTTAGGGTTTTTATGTTTTTAGGGGATTTTAGGGTTTTAGTGTCCTTTATGTTTTTTATGGAATTTATGTTTTTTATTTGTTTTTAGGGGTTTTAGGGTTTTTTTTGGATTTTTAGGGGTTTTAAGTGTTCTTAGGGGGTTTTCAGGATTTAGGTGATTTTAGGGTTTTTAGGGTTTTTATGGTTTTTAGAGTTTTGATGGGATTTTTAGTTTTTTAGGGTTATTAATGGTTTTTAGGGTTCTTGAGGGTTTTTAGCAGTTTTAAGGGGTTTCTAGGGGTTTTGGGGTTCTTGAGGGGTTTTAGGGCTTGTTAGGTCTTATTTGGGTTATTGGGGGGGGGGTAGGGATTTTTGGGGTTTTAGTCATTTTAGGGTTTGATGGGTTTTCAAGGTTTTTTAGGGTTTCATAGATTTTTTAGAGTTTTATGGTTTTAAGGGACTTTTAGGTTTTAAGGGTTTTTTTGGGTTTTAGGATTTTTTAGGGTTTTTAGGGGTTTTAGTGTTTTTATGGTTTTAGAGTTTTTAGGGTTTTTAGTTGTTTTTAGGGGGTTTTAGGGATTTTTTGGCTTTTTGATGTGTTTTTAGGGTTTAAAGGATTTTTATGGTTTTAAGGGTTTTAGGGGTTTTTTGGGTTTTTAACGGGTTTAGGGTTTCTAGGGCATTTAGAGTTTTTTAGTGTTTTTTGGGCTTCAGTGGTTTTTTTATGAGTTTTTGGGTTTTGGGGGATTTTTATGGATGAGGGGTTTTTAGGGAGTTTAAATATTTTTCATGTCTTTTTAGGGGGTTTATGTTTTTTTTGGTTTTTAGGGTTTTTAGGGGTTTTTGGAGGATTTATGGTTTTTAAGGGTTTTTAGTGTTTTAGGAATTTTTCAGGGTTTATAGGGATTTTAGTTGTTTTTTGGGTTTTTTGGGTTTTTAGGGATTTTTAGGGTTTATATTTTTTTCGATTTTGGGTGGTTTTAATGGTTTTTACAGTTTTTAGGATTATTTAAGAGTTTTTGATGGTTTTTTTGGGGGTTTTAGACTTTCAAAGGTTTTTAGGACTTTTTATGGTGAATAAAGTTTTTTATGGTCTTTTGGGAATTTTATAGGATTTTTAGGGTCTTATAGGGTGTGTATGGTTTCTTAGGGGTTTTGGGTTTTTTTTGTTTTTTAGTTTATATTAGGTATTTTAATGTTTTTAGTGGTTTTAGGGTTTTTATAGCTTTTCGGGTTTTAGGGGTGCTTTTAGGGGTTTTTAGTTATTTAGTGGTTTCATGTTTTTATTGTTGGGGGGGGGGGGGTTAAGGGGTTTTTTTGGTTTTTTTTGGGTTTTTAGGGTTTTTAAGAATTTTTAGGGTTTTTAATGTTTTATGGTTTTTTTATTTTTATGGGGTTTATGGTTTTTAGGGTTTTTTTATTGTTTTAGTTTTTTTTAAGATTTTAAGGGTTTTAAGGGTTTTAGGGTTATTTGGGGTTTTATGATTGTTTTAGTGATTTTTGGATTTTTAGAGTTATTTTAAGGTTTTTGGGGTTTTAGGTTTTTTTAGGGGATTTAGGGTTTTTATGGGTTTTAGGGTTTTTAGGGTTTTTAGGGGTTTGGAGGTTTTTAGGAACTTTAATGCATTTTTAGGATTTTTATGGTATTTTGTAATTTTTAGTGTCTTTTTGGAGTCCTTAGGAATTTTAGGGTGTTTTAGGGGTTTTAGGGCCTTTTATGTTTTTAGGGGGTTTTTGGGGTTTTATGTTTTTTTGGATTTTGGGGTTTGAGGGGGTTTTAATGTTTTTTGGCGTTTGTAGGGATATTTTATGGTTTTAAGGTTCTTTTAGGGGGTTTATGGTTATTTTAGGGGTTTTTGTGGGTTTAAGGTTCTTCTAGTCATTTTTATGAGTTTTAGTGTTTTTACTATTTTTAGGGTTTTTAGTCGGTTTGAGAGTTTTTTAGGCGTTTTAGGGTTTTTAAGGGTTTTTTTGGGGTTTTTAGGGCTTGTTAGGTGTGTTTAAGGTTATTATGGTTTTACTAGTTCTTAGGATTTTAAAAGTTTTTAGGGCTTTTATAGTTTTTAGAGTTTTTTTTGGTTTTTAGAGTTTTACAATTTTTAGGGTTTTTAAGTCTTTTTTGGGGTTTTAGTGATTTTAGTGTATTTTAAAATTTTTAATGTTTTTGGGGTCTTTTAATTTTTTTAAGGATCTTTTTGGGTTTTAGGGACTTCTAAGGTATAAGTATTTTTGGGGCCTTTTAGGTCTATGCTGTTTTTTAAGGATTTTCAACAGTTTTTGGGGGGTTTTGGGACTTTTAGTGGGTTTTAGTGGTTTTTAGGGATTATAGGATTTTCAAGGACTCTTAGGGTTTTAAAATATTTTTAAGAGTTTTTTTTTGATTTTTTTGGTTTAGGGGTTTTAGAGTTCATTTAGGGTTTTATAGTCTTTAGGGTTTTTACTGATTTTAGGGGTTTTAGGGTTTTGTTGGTTATTTTGGAGTTTTAGGGTATTTTAAAGGGTTTTTTGGGTTTTCAGGGTATTCCGAGATTTTTTCGGATTTTTTAGAGTTTTTATGGGTTTTAAAAACATTTAGGTTTTTAAAGGGTTTTAGGGTTTTAATAGTTTTTTTGGGGGTTTTAGGGTTTTATGGTTTTTAGTGGGTTTTAGGGTGTTTTAGGGGTTTTTAGGGTTTTTAGGGTCTTTGGGGGGGGGGGGGGGTTAGGGGTTTTATGGCTTCGTAGTTTCTTTAGGAGTTTTAGGGAATTTTTAAGTGGGTTTAAAGGTTTTAGGGGGTTTTGGGGGTTTTTAGGCGTTTTAGGTATTTTTAGGGGTTTTAACGATTTTAATGGGATTTAGGGTTTTTAGTGGGTTTTTGGGTTTTTATTATTTTTAGGGTGTTTAAGAGTGTTTAATGAATTTTGGGTTTTTATAAATTTTGTAGGGTTTTAGGTACTTTTAGTTGTTTTTATGATTTTTAGGGTTTTTTGTGTTTTAGGACCTTTTATGGATTTTTAAGGTTTTTTGGGATTTTAGAGTTTTTAGGGAAAAGAAGGTTCGGGGCCAAACAAGTGGCACCCCCAAAATTAAATAAAAACAAAGCGCTACAAGGGGGAATTACATAACCGGGTGTGCACCTCGCCCTTCATATCCGAGGCAACAAATGAGGAGCAGGGAGGCGTGGCAACAAAGGACCACAACGAGCAATGATCCACAATAGCCTGCTTGGAGAGAGCATCCGCAACCGCGTTGGCCTCCCGGTAGGTATGTGTCACAGTAAGGTGCAGCCTTTGGCACCTAGCAAGGCAGTCCATCCACGGAGCAAGGAGCTTCCACGGGATGCTCCTAGATCTGCTTTTAAGAGCACTCACAGCAAGCATGGAGTCAGACTCAAGCCACAGGGAGGTCCACCCGAAACTGATAGCATACTCAATCGCCTTTATAATAGCCCATAGTTCAGCTTCAAGGGAACACCCATTGCCAATGAAGTGCTGAAAACATCCCTTGACAAAACCCCTGTAAGTGTGGAAAACTCCACCACAACCAGCAGGGCCCGAGGCACCAAGAGCTGCACCCATCACCAATAAAGTGCTGAAAGCATCCTTTGACAAATCCCCGGTAGGTGCAGAATACCCCACCACATCCAACAGGCCCCAGAGCACCAAGGTATTCACCGTCCACATTGACCTTAACCCCGAACACCCCCACAAAATGCAAAAGTCCCCAAAAAAACAAAAAGACACACATAACCATAAAAAGCATAAAATCAGAAGTAGCTCCCATAGAGTCTCCCAGCCAAACAGCAACCAGCAGCCCACAACACCATTTTCATCATCCATCACATCCTTTCCAAGCATATCCTCTGCCAACATCACATAATCACCAGCATCAAAGTCATAAATCTCACCTTCGTCGCCTCGTAGCGAAGCAACAACCATCACCAAGCACCAACATCTTTCACCACATCCCAGCCATGTAGCACCCATCACCTAGAAACTAAAAATCCAGCAACCATCACATTTTATCCAGTCAACTTCCAACATTTCACACCTAGAAGCACATTTAGGAACACATGGCAACCAACACCCATGCCTAGAACCCATCCACATCTCCTAAAGGCAAGACAACTTCCAGATCCACTCAACATTACCAAAATCCAGCACCCTCAACGATTCACAACCAAACCAGGCACAACACAGAAGGACAAAGTCCAATATAGGAGTCATAACGCAACACAAATTAACAGGCCCTTCATCAATAGAATGAAACAGATCCAAAAAACCAGAAATATGAACCTGCAAATTCTGAACAAACCGATGAAAATCTGATCTCATCTATGCCTCCTAGAGCCTCTGAGTAGAACCAAAATCCCCCATCATAGCATCTAACACCATACGCCAAAATCTATCACAAAGTAGGAGAGGACACCAATATCCATGATAACAAAAAAAACCTCAAAAGTGCCTCCTGAAACCTCTGAGAAGAACTGAAAGCCCCCATAGTAGCGTCAAGCACCAATCGCCTTAATCCATCAAAAATCTAGAAAATCCACCAAGAAATAGTCAAGCCCAGATCTCTGCCACAAAACCTTATCTCGTCGTGACTCCTCCCAAACCACATGAATCCGAAAAACGTAAGAAGATGTGACGTCGCTTGATGACCAGATTTGGCCTCTGCATCAAAAGAGCTATCAAGGATGAGCCCTACTGATGAGAAGCCCCACTGCCTGGAGAGTTGACCAGGGATGCCTCGACGACAAAGCAAGTGCCGCCACAAGTGAGACAATGCCTGAGGAAGATCAGAATTCAAATCTTTTGAAGCTGATCCATTTCGCCGCAAGATCCAGACCAAGCAGTCGCTTCCCTTTCCCAAACAAAATTTCCAATTCCTGTTGCCATCAAGCATCTGCCTCGTCTCCCACAAATGCACTAGGGAATGAGATCACTCGAATAGAACTACATCCGCATCATAAGGCCCAAATTGGAAGAGATCAACAAAGATGCCGAAGAGGTTTCCTAGAGGAAACCCAAAAAATTTCTATGTTGTGAGGGAGAGCCTAGGAGGGAGCGACGACATCTTTATCTATCTTTAGGTCCTATTAGGGGTTTTAAGGTTTTTTGGAATTTTAGAGTTTTTAGGGATTTTCATAGTTTTTAGGTGTTTTTTTTGGTTTTGAGGGTTTTAAGTGTTTTTAGATTTTAGGGGTTTTATGGTTTTTAGGGTTTTAGGGGCTTTTAGGGGTTTCAGGGTGTTTTAGGGCTTTTAGGTTTTTTCAAGGCTTTTTAGAGGTTTCTACAGTTTTTGGGATTTTTTATTTGTTTTTAGTGGTTCTTATGGTTTTTATGGTTTTTAAGGGTTTTTGGGTTTTTAAGGTTTTTAGGATTGTTGTAGGGGTTTTTAGAGTCTTTAGAGTTGCTTTAGGGTTTGTTCGGGGTTTTAAGTATTTTTATGATTTTTAGAGTTTTTAGGGGTTTTATAGTGTTTTATGGTTTTTAGGGGTTTTAGGGTGTTGAACTGGTTTGGTTATTTTAGTTTTTTTGGTTTTAGGGGTTTTAGATACTTTTTGGGTTTTTATGGGATTCTAGTGTATTTTTGGGGTTTTAAGGTTTTTTTGGTTCTTAGGGGTTTTAGTGTCTTTTATGGTTTTTAGGGTATTTTAGGTGTTTTAGGGTTTTTAGGATTTTTTGGGATTTTGGGTATTTTAGGTTTTTAGGGATTTATTTTTTTTATGGTTTTTATGGTTTTTATGCGGTTTTACCAGTTTTTAGGGGTTTTAATGTTATTTAGGGTGTTTATGTTTTTTCGAGTTTTTAGAGGATTTTGTGTTTTATGGGTTTATAGTGGTCTTTTATGAGCTTTGAGGGTTCTTTTAGGGTTTGTAGGGTTCTTTTAGGGTTTTAAGGTTCTTTTAGTGTATTTAAGAGTTTAAATGGTTTTGTAGGGTTTTTTTGGGTTTTGTAGGGTTTTTAGGGATTGTTAGGGGTTTTGAATGGTTTTAATGTTTTTGGGGTTTTAAGGTGTTTTTTTAATTTTTAGAGTTTTTAGGGTTTTCAGGGCAAGGAAGATGCGAGGGTCATGCTATTGCCCCCCCCAAATTTATTAAGAAAAAAAGATGCAATAGACAAGGAAGGGGAGGGGTCAAATGAACCACACCAAAAAACCCTTAAACACCCCAAACCCAGAAAAAGGAAACCCAAAAAAGTCAAGAGGAAAAACAAACCCAAGAAAAAAACACACAAGAGACAAACAACAACCATCACCATCATCCAGTATTAACCAGCTTCCAACAGCTCCCAGCCAAGCATCGACCAACATCCAAACTCACAAATTCCAGCATCCAGCACCTCATCACCAAAAGATCCACCGCCAGTAGTATAGAACCATCAACAAAAACGTCATAAGTCACACCTTCATCACTTCAGAGCGAAGCAGTAGCCCTCACTAGGAACCAACAACAACAACCAATATCTAACATGGTTTCTAGCTTCTAGTGCCTCCTCCCCAAGAAATCCCATTAACAGCCACACCAAGAAACCAACACCAAACACATAAGCATCAACTTTAAAACATCCCAGACAAGAAGCACACATTAGTTTCCAACAACTAGCACCCGCTTCAGCAGTTCCCAACCAAGTATTAACCAACACCCATCAATTCCATATCTAGATCCCAGCACCTCCAAGATAATAAACGTGCAGCATTCCACACCCAACAGTACAAACAGACAAACAGGACAACCAACACCCAGGCTTTGTGCCAATCCGCAACACCCATACCTTCTTTTTTATAACTAGGTCTAGATCGCCCCTCAATATACCCAAAATTCACGCAGTATGAAGAAACACCACCCAAATCTGCGTATCAGCTCCATAAACAGGCACCGATATCAAATCCCGACCAATCCAGCCAAAACTATTGAAAAATCCCAATTTCAACCACGAATCGACCAGAAAATTAAGATGTGAACAACAAATCTCTAAGATAAAAAAGCTCTAACCAAATAAGAATCGACACCTCAGAGAACCCCAGACTAGAAAAGAACCCAGAAAACATCACAACATAAGAAGACTTTCCACAATAGCATGAGCTGAGGCCAAGTTCAAGGGTCTAGAAACAAAAACCTACAGATTTTGCGCTAACCGATGATAAGTGGATCTGAAAACCCACACATGAGGATCAAACACGACACCACCAAGCCGATGCAGCACCCTCCACATCTGAAAACCCACACACGAGGATCAAACACGACACCACCTAGGAGCATCAGAGATCCATCGAGATGCAAAGCTGGGAAACGTGAAACCGGATACACCATCACCATATATTTTCTTGGGTTTTTAGGGGTTTTAGTGTTTTTAATGTTTTTAGGTGTATTTATGAATTTCTAGGATTTTAGGGGTTTTTATAGTTTTTTAGGTTTTCTTAAAGTTTTTAAGGGTTTTTATGATTTTTAGGATTTTAGTGTTTAAGGTGTTTTAGGCTATTTAAGGATTTTTATGGTCTTTTTTGGGATATTTAGTTTCTTTTTATGTTATTTTATTAATTTTTAGGGCTTCATGGTTTTTAGGGTATTTTTTGTGTTTTAGGTTCTTTTAGGGTCTTTGTAGGGTTTTAAGGGGTTTTAAAGGTTTTAAGGGGTTTTAAAGGTATTATGGGTTTTATGGGTTTTAGGGTTTTTAGGGGAAAGGAAGGTGTGGGGCCAGACTAGTCCTAGCCCCCCAAAATATATATAAAGAAAAAAGACAAGTAAGCACGAGAGGGTGGGTCAAATGACCCACACCAAAGTTTGAAACCCCACACACGAAAGTCCAAAAGACCCAAAAGACAAAAGGAAAGAAAACTAAATACCAATATCACCATCCCCATAAGGGTCTCCATAAACAACATAGCCTGATGAAGCATCCAAGTCTACCGACTCCCATTCATAAGATTCATATTTCTTGAGGAAGGCTGCACAAAACTTTCTAAGTTCAATATCCGGCTTCGCTTTTCCAGCCCGGTCTTCCTTACCATGGGAAAATCCTTCACCTTTGATAGCCTTGGAGGAGGATCTAGTATCCATTTTCCTATTAAGGGAGGAATAATCCCTCCTTTCCCTCCATTTCACTGGAGGGTCACTCATCACCTTGGCCTTTCTGTGAGCTACATCAGCAGGCGCGACCATGTCACCCTGCCTGCCACATTCAAGAACAGACCACAACTTTCTCTTCTGATTTCACCCTCCGTTTTCTGAAGGTTTTATATTTTTTTTGGGTTTTTATGTTTTTTTATTTTAGGGTTTTTAGTCTTTTGATTGTTTTTATGGTCTTTTAAAATTTTAGGATCTTTTTAGGTTTTTAGGGGTTTAGTGTCTTTTTTGATTTTTAGAGTTTTAGTGTCTTTTTAGGGTATTTTAGTGTTTTTGGGTATATTTAGGGGGTTTTAACGGTTTAGGGTTTTAAGGGTCCTTTTAGGTGTTTAGGGTATTTTTCGGGGTTTAAAGGGGTTTTATAGTTTTTAGTGTTTTTATGGGGTTTTAGGGTTTTTTGGATTTCTCAAGATTTTAGGGGTTTTAGTGGGTTTTAGGTGTTTTAGGCATTTTAGGGATTTTAATGGGGGTTTATCCCTTTTAGTTGTTTTATGGTTTTTTAGGTTTTAGGGGTTTTTAGGATTATTTTAGGGGTTTCTAGAGTTTTTAGGGGGTTTAGGGTTGTTTTGGGGTCTTCAGGGACTTTTAGGATCCTTTTTGGGGTTTTAGGGACTTTTAGGGGTCTTAATTTTTTCTAAATTTTCTAGGATTTTGATTGTTTTTACAGTTTTTAGGGGTTTTAGGGGTTTTAGGGGTTTGCTTAAGTTTTTAGGTTTTTAGAGTTTTTCTGGCCTTTTAGGGGTTTTTGTGTTTTTTAGGGTTTTTATGTTTTTTGGGGTTTTAGGGCATTTTTATGGTATTTATGGTATTTTTAGTGTTTTTGGCTCTATTAAGGGTTTTAAGGGATTTTTTTAGTTTTTAGGGTTTTTTTTTAGTTTTTAGGGGTTTTTGGATTTCTTTAGTTTTTTATGGCTTTTAGAGTTTTTTGGGTGTTTTAGGGTTTTTTGGGTTTTAAGGGTTTTTTAGTTTCTTTATTTTTTTAGAGTTTTTAGAATATTTTTGGGTATTTTTTGGTTTTTAGGGTCTTCTAAGGGGTTTTGGGGGTTTTCAGAGTTTTAGACTTTTTAAAGGGTTTTTAGGGTTTTAGGTTTTTTAGGTTTTTTAGGGTTTTGGGGGTTTTTAGGGTCTTTTAGGGGTTAGGGTATAAGGCTTAGGGTTTAGGATGTATGGTATAGGGGTTAGGGTGTGTGGTTTTTAGTTTTGGGTGTTGGTTTTTGGGTTTAGGGTTTAGAGTATAGGGTTTAAGGTGTGGGGCCTAGGGTATAGGGTGTAGGGTATGGAGTTTATAGTCTTTTATGGTTTTTACTGTTATATTAGGTTATCAGTGTTTTTAGGTTTTGAAGGGTTTTTTAGATTTTCTTTATGGGCTCGATGGGTTTTTATGGTTTTTGGGTTTTTAGTGTATTTTTGGTTTCTTGGGGTTTTACTATTTTTTAGGATTTTTATGGATTTTTGGGGTTTTAATGGTTTTTAGGGGTTTTAGGGTTTTTAGTGTATTTAGGGCTTTTTGGGTTTTTCGGGTGTTTAATATTTTTATTGTTTTTGGAGGTTTTTTGTGGTTTGTTAGTTTTTAAGGTTTTTAGGGGTTTTATGGTTTAATGGTTTTTAGGTTTTTTAGTGCTTTTAGGGGTTTTAGAGTTTTTTGGGTTTTTAAAGATTTTAATTTCTTTAGGGGGTTTAGGGTTTTTAGGGTATTAAATTTTTTTGGGATATTATGGGATTTAGGGTCTTTTAATGTTTTTAGGGTTTTTAGGGTCCCTTATATTTTTTTCGATTTTTAGAATCTTAGGGTTTTTATTATTTCTAGGGTTTTTAAGAGTTTTTAGGGTTTTAGTGTTTTATGGGTTTTATGATTTTTTATGGTTTTAGGGGTTTTTAGGGTGTTTATGGGTTTTAAGGTTTTTTGGGGTTTTTATGGAATTTTAAGGAGTTTTTTTGGGTTTTTATGTTTTTAGGGTCTTAAAGGGTTTTAGGGTTTTTAAGGGATATTGGGGGTTTTTAGGGTGTTTGGGGTCTTAGGGTTTTTAGGGGTTTTAGGGTCATTTATGGGGATTTATAGGTTTTATGGTCCTTTAGTGTTTTTAGTTTTTTATGGATATTTATGGTTTTTAGGGTTTTTAGTGCCCTTTAGGGTTTTGTAGGGTTTTTAGGGTTTATAGGGGTTTGATAATTATTTTTGGGTTTTTAGGGGTTTTAGAGTTTTCATGGTTTTTTGGGTTTTTTGGATTTTTAGGGGTTATTATGGGTTTTAGTATTTTTCATGGTTTTTAGTGGTTTTTAGATTTTAGGTTTTTAAGGTTTTAAGGTTTTTTAGGTTTTTATGGCCTTTTAGATTTTTAGGGGTTTTGTAGGTTTTTATGATTTTTAGGATTTTTGGGGTTTTAAGGGGTTTTTGAGTCTTTTAGGGTCATTTTGAGTTTTTTGGGGATTTCTGGGCCTTTGAGAGTTTTTAGTGGGTTATAGGTTTTTTAGCGTTTTAGGATCTTTTAGGGTTTTTATGTTTCTATGTACTTTTTGGGGTTTTAGGATATTTTAGAGTTTTTTAGGATCTTTAGGGCCCTTTAATATTTTTAGGGTTTTTATGATCCTTTAGGGGTTTTAGATTTTTTTGGGAGTTTTAAGGTTTTTAGGGGTTTTAAGGGTTTTAGGTGTTTTATTGAGTTTTTTTTGGGTTTTTAAGGATTTTTAGGTTTTATAGTGTTTTCATATTTTTTATTGTTTTTTTGGAGTTTTAGGGTTTTTAGGGTTTTTTAGTCTTTTTAGTTTTTTAAGATTTTTAGGGTCTTTTAAGGTTTTTAGGTCTTTTAGAGTCTTTTAAAATTTTTAGTGTCTTTTATGGGTTTTAGGATTTTGATAGGTTTTAGGGTCTTTTAAGGGGTTTTAGGGTTTTTATTGATGTTTAGGGGTTTTAGTGTTTTCTAGGGTGTTTTGGGGGGTTTTAGGGTGTTTTTGGGTTTTTAAGGTTTTTAGGGGGTTTTAGAGTTCTTTGTTGTTTTAGGAGTTTTAGTGTTTTGGGGATTTTAGGGTATTTTTGGGTATTTTTGGGTTTTTTGTGTATTTTAGTGTATTTGTTTTTGGGTTTTTGAGGTATTTTAAGTAATTTAGGGACTTTTAGGTGTTTTAGATTTTTTAGAGTTTTTAAATATCTTTTAGGGGTTTTAGGGTGTTCTTGGGGTACTTATGGGGTTTAGGGTGTTTTAGGGGTTTTAGGGTTTTTACGATTTTTAGGTTATTTTTGGGGTTTTATGGTTTTGAGGGACCGTTAAGGTTTTTAGGGATTTTAGGTTTTTAGGGGTTTTCTGGGTTTTTATGGCAAAAAAGGTTTGGGGCTGAAATCCTCACCAAACTTTAAAGAAAAAAAAACAATATTTACAAGGAGGGATTACACATTTTAGAGTGTACCTCACCCTTCATATCAGAGTCCACATATGACATACAAAAAGATGGGGCAATAAAAGACCACAGAAAGCTCCGTTCTTCAATTTCCTTCTTGGAGGTTTTAGGGTTTTGAAGGTTTTTTATTTTTTAGGGGTTTTGAAGGATTTAGGGGTTTTAAGAATTTTCAGATATTTTTATGGTTTTCTATGGTTTTTATGGTTTTTTAAGTTTTTAAGGGGTTTTAGGGCCTTTTAGGTCTTTTTAGGGTTTTGGGGGGGTTTTAGGGGTTTTAGGGTTATTTAGGGGTTGATGGGATTTCAATGTTTTTATGGTTTCTTAGAATTTTTAGAGTTTTATGGTTTGAAGGAATTTTTTGGATTTTAAGTGTTTTTTGGGTTTTTATGGTTTTTCAGGTTTTTAGGATTTTTTTTGGGTTATTAGGGTTTTTAGGGGTTTTAGTGGGTTTTAGGGTTTTAAGGGGAGTTAAGGATTTTATGGTTTTTTTTGAAGTGATTTTAGTGGTTTTGATATTTTTTTTTTCGTTTTTAGGGGTTTTTGGGGTTTTTAGAGGGTTTAGTGTTTTTAGGCTTCTTAGAGTTTTTATTGTTTTATGGATTTTTGGATTTTATTTATTTGATTTTTATGGATTAGTAGTTTTTAGGGTTTTTTGGATTGTTTTATTGTTTTTTGGGGTTTTTTAGGTATTTACGGGTTTTAGGGTGTTTAAGGGGTTGATTTGGTCTTTTAGTATCTTTAGGTATTTTTTAGGGTCTTTTAGTGTTTTGAGGGGGTTTTTGTATGTTTTAGTGTTTGTTTGGGTTTTTAATAATTTAGGGTCATTTAGGGGTTAATTTTAGATTTTTATGCGTTTTAGGGGTTTTATGGGTTTTTATGGTCTTTAGGGTTTTAGGGTTTTTTCAAGAATTTTGGGTTTCTATGATTTTTAAAAGTTTTAGGGTTTTAAGTGTTTCTAGGGTTTTTAGGATTTTTAGGGTTTTTAGGGGGTTTAGGGTTTTTTTTTATATTTTTAGGGTTTTTATAGTTTTTATGGGTTTTAGGGTTTTCATGGTTTTCAAGGGCTTTCTAGGTTTGTAATGTTTTTAGGGGTTTTCAAGGTTTTTAGGTTTTTTTTTCCAGTTTTTAGGATTTTTAGGTCTTCTGAGGGGTTTTAGGAGTTCTTAGGGTTTTTGTGGGGATTTTGAGGCATTTGATGATTTTTAGGGGTTTTTACAGTTTTATCGGATTTTAGGGGTTTTTAGGGGTTTTAAAATTTTTTAAGTGTTTTTAAGGGGGTTTAAGGTTTTTAAGGTTTTTAGTGGGTTTTTGGGTGTTTTTATGGGTTTTATGGGTTTTTGGATTTTTTTATAGTTTTTTAGTATTTTTAGGGTCATTGGTGGTTTTGGGGGGTTGTAAGGGGTTTTAGGGTCTTTTAGGGGTTTTAGGGTCTTTTAAGGGTTTTAGGGTTTTGTGGGATTTTTTTAGGATTGAGGGGTTTTCTGGGTTTTTAGGTTTCTTTGAGGGGTTTTCGGGGATTTTTAGATCTTTTTAGGTTTTCCATGGATTTTAGGGGTTTTTAGGTTTTTAGGGGGGTTTGATAGTTTTTAGGATTTTTAGTGGGTTTTATGATTTTTTATAGTTTTATTTGGTTTTTAGGATTTTTTTAGGATTTTATGGGGGTGTTAGGGATTTTAGTGTGTTTTTAGAAATTTTTAGCATTTTACGGGTTTTTAGTGTTTTTAGTGGTGGGTTATAAGGGGTTTCTTTCCGACGCTTTCGCCGGGGCGCATGCATCCGTCTGTCTGCGGAGGAGGACGCGCTGCGCTTGTTGCCCCGCGTTCCCGCTTTCCAAAGGTGGGTGGCATTCGATCCTTATTCAGGGACGGCTGCTCCTTGATCGAAACGGGATGATGGGATGTCGGTTCTTCCTTCTGTGGATTCCTCCTCAGAACTCGTCACCTAGTCCGGGTCTCCCTCATAGATTTAATACGTTGTTCGTGAAACTCTTCCCAGTGCCATGTTTCCATGGACACCGGTTAATTACCCTGATTCTGTCGGGACATTCCAAAGGGTCCGGTCAGGGCAGCAACCTTCAGTCAGGGGAGTAGTCACGTTGAGGCATCTGTAGCGTGTCTGGATGCTGGGGAACCTGGCATGTCTGTCTATTATCCCTGGTCACAGGGCTTCTCGAGGGCGTGGAAGCCTGAGGCATCCCACATCGAGCACGGGGAATCATATGCCATAGACACATATCTGAGGTTTTCCTCAGCTTCCCGTGTTTAACACAGGGTACGCCGCGAGTTTAACGTCCAGTGGAGATGGATCAGCCCGATCAGAGCATTAACTAGAATGGATCGGATTGAGGGATTTCCCTTGAAGGGGTGCCTATACCGGGACCAGCCCATGGGCGGCTGTAAAGAGGAGCGTGCCGACATGGTCTCACCCGGATATGATGGTTCGAGCGAGAATCAGGGTGGATGATGAATAGACGAACGAAATGGAAGGGGGAATGGCAAGGAACCATCGCAAGGGCAACAGTGAAGTTGGGCTTGAGCCTTGAAGGGGGCTTCCTACGTATCCCCGTGGTAGGGAATCAAAGTCCGCGTAGTTCGGGATGGTGCCAGTGAACCGGCATGAGGGTGGACCTTCGTCCGATGGGCATCATCAGCGAACTGACGTGAATGGGGAGGACCAGGAGGGTCCTAGTGGTGGTGGTCTTGGACCTCGTGGGTTCTTCCTAAGTACCATGTCGTGACATGGATCAAAGACCACATAGTTCAGAGGGGCTTCGTCGGCGAACCGACGTGAAGGTGGACCTTGGTCCGACGGGTGGTGGGCTTAAACCTCTGGAAGGCTTCCTACGTACCATTCCTTAGCGTGGATCAAAGTCCCCGTAGTTCGGATGATGGAATTCGTCAGCGAACCGACGTAAATGATGGACCTTGGTCCGATGAGAGATGGGATTGAACCTCGGGGAGGCTTCCTACGTACCATGCCTTGACATGGATCAAAGACCTCGTAGTTCAAAGGGTGTCATTGGTGAACCGACGTGAAAGTAGACCCGGGGGTGCACTAGTGGTGGGCTTGAACCTTGGGAAGGTTTCTTACGTACCATGCCTTGACATGGATCAAAGTCCTCGTAGTTCAAAGGATTGATGGAATACAGTTTGACGTCATGCGAGACGGTAGTGAATCCTGACGTGAATAAATGACGGGCGGTGGGTGTCGGCGAACCAACGTAAATGAGGGACCTTGGTCCGATGGGAGATGGGCTTGAACCTTTGGGAGGATTCCTACGTACCATGCCTTGACACGGATCAAAGTCCTCGTAGTTCGGGTTGGTCACAACGGCTTGCCGTCGGACTGTAATGCAGTTTAAAGTCATGTTGGACGAAGGTAGAACTCGACGTGAATCGAATGATGGCTGGGCTTGAACCTCATGGAGGCTTCCTACGTACCATGCCTTGACATGGATCAAAGACCTCGTAGTTCAAATGGGTATGCAGTTTAATGTCATGCGGGACAAGGGCATACAGTTTAACGTCATGCTGGACGAAGGCATGTAGTTTAACGTCATGCTGGACGAGGGCGAAACTCGACGTGAATGAACGACTGAGTAATGTGGATTAAACCTCATGGAGGCTTCCTACGTACCATGCCTTGACATGGATCAAAGTCCTCATAGTTCGCTGGGGGTGGGGGTCAGGGTCAGTGCTCACTCTAAGCCCACGTGAGTCATGCTCGGTGTGAGAAACAAGAGGTTGCAAGGACCTGACGATCACGTCGCGAAGGATGCGTCCGTGAGAAGCGAAGAGGGGGCTTACGCATTAGTCGGCCCATGGTGCTGGGACTTACTCCAGGATGGAGGCCCGGAGTGCGACAAAGCGCAGCGAAAGAGGGATTCATGACCAATGATGGGAGGTGCCTCGTTCCCTATCACGCCCTCCACTGACCTTGGTAGTGGGGGAAGTACGGAGATGCAGGTGTGCAACCATCCGTTGGGGAACTAGGGTCGCCCTTCTCCTGAGAACATACGCCACTCCAATAAGGAGGATATCATCCCTTTTGGATGGGGTGATTCCACTCCTGTAGAGACGAGTGGCGTAAAAAATGTTCGAGCTGGGGGGACCCTTCGTGAGAGGCGCGAGGTCGGGTCACAGTTTAACGTCATGTGTTGAGGACGTGATGCTTGGCAGTTTAATGTCCTACAGCTCGGACAAGGTGGGGTTCACTCCGCACCCCTAGGACTTACATAACCTGTACCCTCTGGTCCTTGGGGAAGGGAAGGCACTGGCAAGGCCATGATCAAGGGGGGTTGTGGAGCGAACCATCGAGGGGTCCACGTTAACATGGCTATGCGAAGAAGCAATAACCGTTAGCGTGCCTATGCGAAGAAGCATTAGGCGAAGCAATGCTACGATTGGTATTGTCCGTGGGACTTTGAAATCACATCATGCAAACCTGGAGGGTCACACGGGAAGAGGAATTTCCAAGAAAAAGAGTGTGCTTCGCGAAGCAGAGTGCCTTGGCCTTAGCATGGGGCATAGGTGTGAGTGGAGGGTGCTTCGCGAAGTGGAACAATATTCACGGAGCACTGCCTCGCGAAAACGGGGTGCCTCGCGAAGCAGGGTGCTGCGAAGCAGTATGCTTCACGATGTGTAGCGATCCTGCCTTAGCATAAGGATCACTAGTACAACTTGGGTGTTTCGCGAAGCATAAATTCTCTGTGGCTGCCCGGGTTCCCTTGGGAATCCCCCTCTTTCGCGAATGCCCTTGAGCTTCGCGAAGGGCATCCCTCTCGGAAGAGGGGCTCAAAACGAGACAAAGTAAAGGCGTCACGCGAAGTAGAAGTACCTCGTGGAGCTCATGATTCCCGGGGAAAAGAGTGCTTCGCGATTCGGGAGAGGAGAAGCCAAAAGGTCAGATTGTCCATATTTTTTCCTTTTCTGGGACTCAGGGGGAGTCCAGTATTTATAGGGAAGGGGCGCCGCGAAGCAGAACTTGCGCACCGCCTCAGGTGCTTCGCGGCGGGCTCGCGAACGTCAACGTCGTCCACGAAGAGTTACCGCCTCTGGAGCTTCGCGACGGGATCACGAACGTCAAATGCGTTCGCGAAGAGTTACCGCCTCCGGAACTTCGCGGCGGGCTCGTGAACGTCAAATGCGTTCATGAAGAGTTACCTTCTCCGGAGCTTCGCGAGACCGTGATGCTCAGGGTGCTTTGTGTCGGTGCTTCGCGTCGGTGCTTCGCGAGGCAGCGTACCCGCCTTCTTTTTCGTCCCTTCCTTTCGTGCAATATTTTGGTGTCAACAAATGACCCCCCTCAGAGTTGGAGCCGCAGAGGGCGAAGGGTCGAAGTCTGAGGGAAAATCACCAAAATTGTCGGCAGTTCGCGATGCGTCTTCACGAAGGGGGCCCGCAGTGCTGACCGGGGCCACGGATCCGGACGCGTCGCGATGCTCCGTGCGGGTGAGGCGCGCCGCGATGCTCCAGGGTCGCCGCCTATAAATAGGGGGGTCGACCTCTTTTGTCTTCACGCGAATTCCTTTTATTTTTGTGCCCTCGACTTCATGAAGCTCCGCGTACTCCGCGACAGCCCTCCACGAATCGAGCTTTGCGGTGAACCACGAGTCTCTGACTCTGCGTCCGCGCCAAGCGAACTTCTGCTTGTCGGCGTAGGCCAGACTTTGCGGCTTGGTCTCAGGACCGACCTTCGCGATCCGGCTTCGCGATCCAGCTTCGCGATCCGTTCAGAAAAAATTCTTTTCTGAGGGCCGAAATTGAAATGGCCCATCAAGAGTCCGTATTGGGGGTGCTTGCAGATGCTGCCCATCAGGATGAGATGGCCAACTGTCCAGGACTTGGGGAGATGGTCCGAAGCCATTCGGACCACGCTTCTTTGACAGATCTGCTATCGGAGGGTCAGAAGGATTATCTGCAGTATAAGAAGCTGCCATTGTACGACTTCGGGTTGAGGGATGACGTCTTCATCCCTGAGGCGGGTAGGGACGAACCAGCTTGCTGGTGTAGGAGTACACCATGCCAGCACCAATGGTTCAGGGCAGCCGATGGTCACGCACAGGAGGACTTCACACCCATCACCGCTGACTATCTCTACAACCATTTTAACGATATTGACGGGAAGCCACTACAACCGGAGACGTCCCCTCCTCTCTATCGTACCATGTTGAAGGCTGCTTTGTAGGATTCGAAGAAGGGATGGTCCGATGAGTGGGACCTGCGCCCGGGCGGCGATTTTACTAATGACTGGGCCTGGGCCTACTGGGTAGGCACCTCATGTGAGGATTTTGGGGCCGAGCTGAGGAGAGTGGTGTTGTATGAGGCGGCATGGGCCTCCCAATTCCACATCTACCAACCAAAGAAACTGATGCCGGAATTGCTGAGCAGATGGTCATCTAGGACCAATACCTTTCACCTGCATCATGGGGAGGTGGGAATCAGCCTGTGGGATGTCCACCAGATTTCTGGGGTTCCGATCTTGGGGGCTATGTATGATGAGTTCCTCCCCGTCATCAGTGCGTGGGAGGATACAGAACAAATGCCGCGACTGGCGTCAGTGCTGATGGCGCTCGTCCCTGGAGAGGACAAGGAGGTAGTGAGGGATGTCCACTTTAGGAGATGGTTCAAGTGCTTCCTGAATTTCCCAGAGAATCGAGAGTTACCCCTGAGGCCTCGAACTTGTCCGAGGGCGGATCAACGGGGTAAGGGGCACTCGTATTGGCAGGTCTTGGAGGACAGCCAATGGAAGACTTGGGGTTTCAGTGTCAGCACTAAACAACAGCCAATAGTCAGGCTGGCGGCGTTCATCGCGGCTCTCATCTGCAGTTGGATCCTACTGGTGAGGGATACAAGCATGGGGGTGCGGCCCATCTCGTTTATTATGGCGTCCATGTTGTCCATGGGGCATCGGATCAATCTGGGGATTCCAATGCTTGTCAAACTGTACAGAATGTTGCGGCACATTAGCGAGGGCAAGAAGCCGCCAAGGATATGCGGGCCCTTCCACCTCCTGTATGGGTGGATCGCAGCGCACATCAGGGGGATTTACGAGTATCCAAACCCCATTTCGCCGCCAGGATCAAATTTTCGCCCCTCTATCCTGAACGTGGTCGGGAGCTTACCGTTCAAACTAGCCGTGCCGATGGTGCTGAATTGGGTGTGGAGGGAGGATGAGTTTAATTTCCACCCCTTCCCATTGCCGACGGGGATACTTACTAACGACGGGCGGGGAATGGAAGAACATCAGGCTTACCTCCTGGCCTTTCGGGGTGGAGTTTTGGTGGAACGAGTAGATCGTGAGCCACTTTGTGAACCGTACACCCCACATCGGTTTGCGAGGTAGTTCCGGTGCCTCCAGCGGCTGACCCCGCAGGTCTACTGGGAGGTGAGTCACGAGGAGCACTCGTGTGTGATGAGGCAGCTATGGCTCATGTTCACACGAGAAGATGGGAAGATGCGAATTGCATTGCCTCCATCCACCGCCGCTTTCGGATTGGTGAGGGAGTATGCCATTAGTTGGGAGGTTGCTTACCCAGGGGAGATGCTGAAGCAATCGACTATTCGGTTTGGTGATGGCGGGCCTCCTCTATCTCGAGGTCGGGGTCGGAGGGCAGCTAGGGCCGCTCGCAGTAGCGGGGCTGCCATGGCGGCGAGACCCGCACCGGCTGAGGGTGTGGCAGCAGCGGCGGATCCGGTGATTCCGGAAGAGCAGGGCCATTCGGAGGGGCAACCACCGAGGGGATTTCGTAGGATATCCACTCAGGCTTCGGGGAAGCGGCTACGTCATATCAACATGGCAGAAGATGCGGTCTTCCTGGAAGCCTGGGACATTTGGGATGTCAACCGGTAATTCCTCAGCCCACCCGAGATATGGGCCCACCTGAATCGCCTCAGGATGGAATTACCGGGCATAGGCCCAATCCGGGCTGGATTCATGGCGTCTCCAGCGGAGGCAGAGCAATACCTGGACGAGCTGGAGGATTACGTCCACTCCAGTGGTGTCCCTCGCCCAATGACAGACCGGGTGAGGGCACTGTTGAATCAAACGGTTCCCTCACAGTTATCGGTTGCCGATCTGAGGGAGCGCTTCCCCCTGCCGGAAGAATCAGAGGACTCCTATCAGGAGGATGAGGCTGGAGGAGGGAGCCCATTGGAGGAGGGTGAGGTCGGAGATCAAGGCTCAGATTCCGACGATTTTGCAAAGGCTCTCGAGGTAGCATTCCGAACTTCTTTCCTTACGATCCGTTCTTGGGTCACTATGGACTTCTCACTGATGTTTGAGCCATGCAGAAGGAACTTGTTCGCAGGCCTCATTCTCTCCCCTCGACGGGTGATGATGCGGGACCTTCAGAACCCGCGCCTATGGCTGCGTCCAGTTCCGCGTCTGGTGGGACCAGAGCACCCGAGGTGGCTCCTCCGGAATCTCCAGACCTTCCAACAATATACGGAGGGCCTCGCGTCGGGGTCCCGTCAGTACCGGCTCAAGAGCAGCGCCAGGAGGTTGATCTCCGTAAGTTTCCTCTACCGGTTTCCTCGTCGTCACATATAGACTATGCCCACTAACGTTTATGTCCCTCTCTGTCGTACAGTTCTCCGAATGGCGTGGGCTGCTGCGGCAAGACTGGTTGGGATGTCTAGTGGCATCCCTCCTAGTGGCATGCCGGTGATGGTGGCCATAGTCCCCCCATCTCCTCAAGCTGCGACACACATCATCACTGGCGGGACTACCAGCAGGGTCGTGCCTGAGGTCATCGAGGTGGACTCCGATGAAGAGAATCAACCGGTCGGTCCCAATCCTGTCATGCCTGCTTCGGCGCTAGGTGCCATACTGGATTCAAAACCATATGTAGATCATGAAGATGATTTCTTGCGGGTGTATCCCGCGTACGAGCCTGCCAATCATGCAGACTGGGATGAAACAGCCTCCGACGAGGAAGACAACATCATAGTCCGCCGCCGGTCGTGGAAGCTGATCACGCGCTTCATTAAGGACACCCCCAAGCACAATGGCTAGACGAAATGGATAGAATCCGCTCGCGGTTGTGCAAACTGTGCACTGGGGGAGTGGATTCCCAACTCCTCACGCACTAATCTGAGATATTATGGCTGAGATGATCCGGGAGCATGATCGTGGGCTCAGCGTGGGCTGGTAGCGGAGGAAGGCGACTAACATCAAGAAGCTCTAGGAGGCTAAAGGCGAGGTCCAACAGATGCAGACCCGGGTAGATGAGCTTTCAACCTCTCTTAATGCACAATCTGAGCTGATCTCACGGTTGAAGGCCCAGCTGGCAGAGGCAGAAGAGCATATGAGGTAGGCCTCTGGAAAGATGGCTGCCGTTCAAGCTGGCGTAGAGAGGGCCAAAGCCAAGGCTGACGAACTGCGCCCCGCCGCTACTGAGGAGGATCGGGAGCTAAGTCAGCGGCAGCAAGCCTTGGACTCCACAAGCCAATGGGTGGCGGAGGTGCAACGCTCTTTTGACAGGGTCAACCCGTCCATGGGGGGAATCGACTCCCGGGTATTGTAACAAACCAAAAAAACTTTTATTGGCACTTTTGTGCTTAAATTTTTTTTCTTTGTTTTGAATGCCATAGAGCGCATGATTTCCACTGTTTGAATCACCTTGTTACATCCCTACAATGTTTGCGGGACATTCGGCGATAATTCCCCAAGCCCACGTGGGTCGAGCCCTATGTGAGAAACAAGAGATATTTGTCTTCTCGTCCCACTTAACATAGGAGTGGAGACCATGCTCCGGGCATCCGGGATTCGGATTACAAGTCCGGATTTCCGAAAGATGGGAGAGGCTTGACCGGAGAAGGAACTTTTCAGAACAGCAGAATTACCGTTTCTTCAGCGTGCTCTTATGCATGAACGGTGCAACGCCAGGGGCGCTGAAATCGGTCCAAACAGATGAAAATGGGAAGTGTGAATCACGATACCCAAGATTCGGAACACTGTGGGGATGACATGACAATAAGAGACAACCGTTAACCATGGTGGAGAAGCAGTATCCTTACTGCGTTAGCCTGTAATGGGGAAAAAAAATGAGGGTCGACCGTTGACCATGTTCGAAACACGGGACCATGTCACAAATGTTGTCGATCAATCCTTCGGGACGTTGGCCCAGGACAGTTGGCGGACCATAGGTCAAACATCCATACTGTTAGGGGTTCCTTCCAAACATGACCAGTCTTTCGGAACGTTGGCCCAGGACGGTAGGTGAGCCGATGCGGCATGAGACCAGGCCATTAGGGGGTCCCGTGAGACATGAAAGGGGACAAGGGTCCGAATAAGGGGCACGCAAAGCGTGGAATATGGAGTGATGGTTTGTCCGAACAGAATCCAGCACTTAGGTAGTTACACCACTGTGGTGGGAGTACACCATATGGGCGCATTGGTTTGATCATGGACCATTCCTTCTTTCAGACAGGGCCTCTCTGGCGAGGGGATTTACCGCTTCCCAATGTAATCTTGGGGCACTCTGAACTTGTTCAGGGCAGAGTCATAATTACACGGTCCCCTATGAGGGGTCCGACCAGGGGGAGGAACAGGATTTTACGATTCCTGGGGCTGGACCCTAGGTGTAATGCCTGGGTGTCCCTACATATCCCATAATGATGGGAATCAAGCCATACGTAGTTCTAGAAGCACAATGCAGTCAAAGACCGACACTGGCAGGTGAAATCCTCTCTGATAGAGGCCCCGGTGCATCCCATGATTAACATGGGGCATCCTGAGCTTGCTAAGGGTAGAACCGCAGTTTAGTGTCATGCATTGAGGACATATGGACTCCTGTAGTTTAACGTCATACGATAGGACGTGGAATAAAAGGGAAGATCCCAGGGAGCGTGTGGTGTGGTAGATATGAAACCGACGTGAATGAGGACTTGGAGTCCAAGTCACACCACGTACCCCCGGAGGAAACTCTTCAGGTCGAGGGACCAAGAGTGAGGATTAGGCTGGACCCGAAGCAGAGTGGTCGGGCGTTCCTACGTACCCTATGAGGATGGGAATCAAGCCATACGTAGTTCTGGAAGTGCAGTTTAACGTCATGCGGGACGAGGAGCAGCCCGACTGTGTTGGTACACATCCTTCCAAAACTACTAATCCCACGTGAGTCGTGCTCAGTGTGGGAAACAAGCAGTAGTGGTGGGAATTTCCCGACACAGAAAGGGGCATGTTAGGGAAAAGGGACGCTCAGTGAATACCGTCCCAATGACACTAACACGATCATTTAGCGCACCTAGATGCGCGAAGAGAAAGAGCCGAGTATGATGGAATTCCACTTGAACATGAGGAAGTGGAAATGTGTGAATCATGGCACTCGAGATTTAGATCGTGATGATGGTGGCGTGACGATGGAGGATAACTGTTGACCGTGGCGGAAAACCAGCATCCATATCGCGTTAGCCTAGAATGGGGACAAACCAATGAGGGTTGACCGTTGACCATGTTCGAAACATGGGACCATGTCACAAATGTTGTCGGATATCCGTAGGGAGGTTGGCCCGAAATGATTGGAGGGCCCTTAGGTCCAACATTAATAGAGAGCCCTTAAGCCTAGTATCCATGTCGTCCGAGGGTCCTTTTGGATGTGGAAGAGGATGAGGATCCAAATAGTGAGCTCACAAAGCATGGTCATGGGATGAGGAGGATGTCCCTATGAAAATACCACACTTCGGGCTCTTTGTCAAAACACATCTGAATACGACAACGAGACGTATTAGATAGAGGGAGCAGATTCCTTTCCCATAGGGAGATCTGAGTTTAGGGTCATAGAATTCGGACCATGGATGAGAGGAGACATAAGAGGCACATGGTGGAGTAACTCAAACACCTGGCGTGAATGGGAATAGGGGGTGTGTATGGTGCGGTGAACAACCTGACATGAATGAGGACGTAATCCCATATCACGCCGCCCGACCCCCTTAGGAGAGGCTTTAGGTCAAGGGACCAAAAGAGAAAGTTAGGCTGGGCCCGGGGGGAAGTGCCCGGGTGCTCCTACGTATCTCATAAGGATGATAATCAAGCCTCACGTAGTTCTTGATGGACCTTAGACCATAAATGGGTAAAGGGAGCATGGGACACATTGCAACAAGACCCGACGTGAAGGAGGACCTAAGTCCTACTTACCATGCGTTCTCTGGGGAAATGCCCGAGTCGAGGGACCGAACACAAAGGTTAGGCTGGGCCCGCGGGGAAGTGCCCGAGCGCTCCTACCTATCTCATAAGGATGAGAATCAAGCCATACGTAGTTCTGAAATGTGACATGGTAAGGTACCAGTGCCAGGGGAAAAGGGGAGTGCGACCGTGGCCCTTGTACTAAAAGAAGCGGAATTTGATAAATCTTGTTTTTTATTTAAGGTGAATGGTTTTTTTTTGTGAAGCGACAGGCCTAGAGTAGTAGGTCGTGGTGTCGCCACAAAGATCAAGACATGATGGGCATTGAAAAATGGCATGGTACGTGACGAATACCCAACGTGATTTCCTCTACAACGAGGTCACCACAATGCAGTGCCGTTTTTTGTCGTGCGGCCAGGACGATAATGTCACAGTTTAGGGTCGTATGATAGGACCAAGCATGCATTTTATCGTCATACAGCGCAGACGTAGCAGAGATGATGCTAGGCGGGGAACATGCGTAGTGTTATAAAACACAATTGATGGAGAAATGATCCCACATCACATTGTACGCCACTCGGAGAGGGAGACCTTAGGCCGAGGGGCCTATATAGAGGTAAGAGGTGAAACAGGGGGAGAGACCGGCTCCCTAAATGGGCTGTACCCAAAGACAGGGTGTCCGGGCGGTCCTACATATCCCATGAGGATGGGAATCAAGCTGAATGCAGTTCCGGATGGATCTTAGTTTATGGTCTTAGAGCTTGGACCATGAATGGTAACAACCTCCCAAGTTAGCACAGACGTCAACCCGATCCCTAAGCCCACGCGTGTTAAAATCGGTGTGGGAAACAAGGGGGGGATCCTTATCGCAATACTTGGGGCATCCATCAGAGGGGAGTTGGTAGAGAGCCCTGAAGGACACCTTTGACACGGCTTGTTTCCCCAACATGCAGACATGCACGGAGGAAAAGTACCAAGAGTTCCGAGACTCTACTTGGACACGATGAAGTGATGATGGGTGTGAATTGTGTACCCGCCATTTTGGGCTTAATGGGTTGGTGTGGCGATAGAGTAAAACTGTTAACCATGGTGGAAACACAACGTCTATATCGCGTTATCCTGAGGTGGGAACAACAAACGAGCATCGACCGTTGACCATATTCGCAACGCGGGATTTTGTCGATTTGTTGTCCGAAACCCTCGGGGGTGTTGGCCCGTAACGATAGGAGAGCCCTTGGGCATAGTATCCAGGCCGTTCTTGGGGGTCCCTCCCGGTGTGAAAGATGATGGAAGCCCTGATGCAGGGATACACAAAGCTTGGAAAGCGGGTGCAGACGTGTCCGAGTAAAGCTTGGCATTCCAGGTAATAAACCAGAGTACTCTTAGGCACATTGGTGAACCGCCGAAAAGGGATCGACGAAACAACTCAGGAAGGAGAGATACATGGCGTGGTCATTACGATACCGACGCGAATGAGGATGTAGTCCCACACCACACCATGCAATCCTCTCATGGAGGAAGGGTAGGCCAAGGGGCCAAGATGGGATGAAGATTCCCGAGAGATGGGTCTGGACCCGAATCCTAGACATTCGGGTGGTCCTACGTATCCCATGAGGATGGGAATCAAGCCGAACATAGTTCTCTAGATGCAGTTTAACGTCATACAGTACGAGGGGGGGAGTAATATACCCCCAAACAAAGGAGGTGTACTGTACGGCGAATAAACCGACGTGAATGAGGAAATAATCTCACAACATACCATACACTCTTATAAGAGAGGACCTGGGCCAGGGCCCGGAAAGGCCAAGGGGCCTGATGGTTAGGCATTAGTCAGAAAGGCCTAACCTTCTTGCAGTTTAACGTCTTGCAATGAGGACGAGGGTCGGGGACCCGAGGAGGCCAAGGGGCCTGAGGCTGGGCCTCATAAGGGAAGGCGTACGACATGGTACATGATCCCTACGTAAATGAGGACATAGTCCCACACCACACTGTACACCCTGGGTAAGAGGTTGGGTGGAGGGGCCTGAGAAGGCCAAGGGGCCTAAGGCCTAGCATAAGTCAGGAAGTCCTAACGGGTCTGCAGTTTAGCATCTTACATGAGGACGGGGGCCGGGGAACCGAGGAGGCCAAGGGGCCTGAGGATGATCCTCGTAAGGGAAGGCGTACGTCATGGTACATGATCCCGATGTGAATGAGGACATAGTCCCACACCACACCGTACACCCCTTTATAGGGTATTCGGGGCCGTGGGCCCGATCGCTAGCACCACCCGGGGGGAAGTTTGTCACTTCGGGATGGGGCAGAACGAATCACTGCACTCGATGTTTGGGACATCTCGGGGTGGACCCGAAGATCCAGGACACTGTTGACCATGTTCGAAACACAACGTTACTATGGTGACCTGATATGGGAGCAACAAATGAGCGTCGACCGCTTACCAAATTCACAACGCGGGACTTGTATCGGCTTGTTGCTTGAAAACCCTCGGGGGGCGTTGGCCCGTATCGGTAGGAGAGCCCTTGGGCGTAGTATCCAGGCCATTCTTGGGGGTCCCTCCGGGTGTGCAAAAATGATGGAATCCCAATCAAGGAGTGGGTGAAGCATAGATGTATCCATCCACGAAAGAGGCAAACATCTCCAGGGGGGATGTGCAGCCGGGTCGAGGCTTGCTCGACGTGAGTTGGGGCAAAAGTGTGCACCCTGCCATGTCTTGAACCGAGGGGAAGATTTTGGCTTTTGGGATGGGCCAACGGACGAAATGCCCAAGCGTTTCTACATATCCCATTAGGATGGGAATCAAGCTATACGTAGTTCTTGATGGCCATGCAGTTTAGCGTCATGCGGTGAGGACGTGGGAGGATAGAAGAACGGGAGTGGGCACATGGTGCAACCCTTACAATCCTTGTGTAAGCAGGGTTGTATAAGTGGGGCTAAGAAAGCCTACCCCCACTACACAAAGATCCTTCAAGGAAACTATTCCCAGGGGGGATAGTGGAAGAGAAAAGCTTGGGGCTGGGCTCAAGACGTGGCATCTGAGCGTTCCTACGTATCCCATCAAGATGGGAATCAAGCCACACGTAGTTCTTGAGATGCAGTTTAACGTCATGCGGGACGAGGACACATCTCATTTGGGGATACGTAAGGTACGACAAGTAATCCGACATGAATGAGGACGTAGTCCCACGCCATACTGTACAATCCCGCAAGAGGGTAAGTCGGGGAAAACCAAGGGGCCTGAGGCCGGACCGCGGTCAGGGAGACCTGACCAGCTTGCGGTTTAACATATCGCGGTGAAGACGGGGGGCCAGGGGCCCAAGGAGGCCAAGGGGCCTGAGGATGAGCCTCGGTCAGGAAGGCCTGACTGGCTTGCAGTTTAGCGTCTTACAGTAAGGACGGGGCCCGGAAGCCCGAGGAGGCCAAGGGGCCTGAGGCTGAGCCTCGGTCAGGAAGGCCTGACTGGCTTGCAGTTTAACATCTTACAGTAAGGACAGGGGGAGATCTTAGTTTAAAGTCATAGATCTCAGACCATTTTGCAGTTTATCGTCTTGCAGGACGAAGATGCAGTTTAAGGTCGTGCAGGACTTTACAGTTTAAGGTTGTGTTGGACCATAACATGCAGTTTAAGGTCATGCGGGACCATCTTGCAGTTTATCATCTTTCAGGATGAAGATGCAGTTTAAGGTCATGCAGGACTTTACAGTTTAAGGTCGTGTTGGACCATAACGTGCAGTTTAAGGTCATGCGGGACCATCTTGGAGTTTATCATCTTGCAGGACGAAGATGCAGTTTAAGGTCATGCAGGACCATAACGTGCAGTTTAAGGTCATGCGGGACCCTTTCACAGTTTAAGGTCATGTAGGACCCTTTTGCCCTAGGAAAAGTATCACTTGAGGAACTTGGCATTGGTGGGAGGGGTTATGCGCTCTCCATCCGTGGTCACTAAGGAGTATGCTCCATTGGGGTAAACCTTATGGATGATATAAGGCCCTTCCCATTTGGGTTCTAATTTGGGCAGTTTCCTACCGGGAATCATTGGCGCTCGAAGGGCCAGTACTAGGTCGCCCTGTAGAAAAGAGCGGAGACGAACCTTCTTATTGAAGGCCCTCGCTATCTTATCCTGATGCCTTTCCAGATTGTGCAGGGCACGAAGCCGATTCTCGTCCGGTGCTTCTAATTCAGCTAGACAGATTTCGGCTACCTCATCTGATGTCTGGTGATCATAGACTGTAGTGCGTAACGATGGCAGCTGGATCTCAAAGGGTAGGACGGCCTCACCTCCATACACCAGGGAATATGGGGTCAGCTGGGTAGAGTTGCGAGTCGTCATCCGATAAGCCCAGAGGGCGTTGGGGAGCTTGTTCGGCCAACTTTTCTTGTTCTAACCAACCATCTTCTGAAGAATGTTAGAGAGGGTTTTGTTGAACGCCTCGATCTTTCCGTTTTCCTGCGCGTGGTAGCGGGAGGTATGGTTCGAACGGATGTCGTACTTGGCGTACAATTTTTCAGTTCAGCCACTCGGAAGTTGGTGCCGTTATCGGTGAGGATGATGTGAGGGACCCCAAACCGGTGGATAATATTGGATGTCACAAAGTCGACGATGGAATGGTCCTTGACCTCCTTGAGCGGAACTGCCTCTACCCACTTGGAGAAGAAATCTGTAGCAATCAGGATGAACCTACACTGGTGGGATGTTGCTGGTGGATATGGTCCCACTACATCAAGTCCCCATACCGCAAATGGCCAAGAGTACTTGGTGGGGTGGAGGGGCTCCGGCGGCCGATGTAGGAAGTTGGCATGAACTTGGCACGCGTGGCATCTCTTGACATGTCGAATACAATCGTGGATCATAGAGGGCCAGAAGTACCCCAACCTCCGCATTTGATGGGACAGCTTCGGCCCAGCTTGATGGGCGCCACAGGAACCGGCGTGAACCTCTTGCATAACTTGAGGTATCTATACTCCTTGAATGAAACGGAGGAGTACACCATCGAAGCTCTTCTTATAAAGGATATTTTCAAGACTGGGGGTGCTCTGGAGGGTAAATTGCAGCGCGCGGCGTCGGATTCGCTCGCGCTCGGCCCGGTCGTCCGGGAGGCGACCATTTTGGAGATACTCGACAAAAGGTGCCCTCCAGTCGGGAGTGGCTTCAACCACTGTGTCTGACGAACCAGGGACCCCTGACGTGGAGGGTCCAGCGGTGAGATGACTTACCCACAGGCCATCATTGTCCTCTTGGGTGACGGGGGCAATGACTCTCCGGTGTGCCACATGTATGATCAAATCATCTTGCTCGGGTTCTGCGAGCGACGCGGCTAAGCTAGCCAAGACGTCTGCTTGACCGTTCTGTGACCGCGGTACATGGGTAACCTCTGGTCGAGAAGAGAACTGTGCCATTAGGCGGAGGGTGTACTCTAGCAATGGTACAAGCTCCGGCTTCCTGACGACGTAGTCGCCATTAACCTGCTTGATTACCAGCTTAGAATCTCCTTTCACATGTAGATGGGGCACATGGATCTCAAGGGCCAACTCGAGGCCAGTGATGAGAGCCTGGTACTCTACCTCGTTGTTCGTACAACCTTCTGACAACAGGAATGAGTATGGAAGGACAGCTTGCATTGGGGTAATGAAGACAATACCCAGGCCCACTCTGTTGAGCTTGGGATCGTTGAGCCTCCTACCGGTGGGGCTCCGGGAGGCGTCGTCGAAATGCATTTTCCAACACATGACGACATGATCGACTGAGAGGATCGTCTCATCAGGAAAATCCAGGTCCAGGGATTGATCTGCGGAGGTTGGATGGGAAGCTAAAAAGTCTGCCAATGCCTGTCACTTAATGGCCTTCTGAGGTACGAACCTGATATCAAACTGCTGGAGAATCACCGCCCACCGTGCTAGTCGGCCAGTCAGCATGGGGCAGTTCAGGATGTACTTCAGTGGGTATACCCGGGACACCAATTGCACCTCATGGTCATGCAGGTAATGCCACAACTTATGCACGGCGAAGGTGAGTGCAAGGCAGCTCTTTTCGATAGGGGAGTATCTGACTTCCGTATCGAGAAGCATGCGGCTGAGATAGTAGAGACTGTTCTCGGTACCCTCGTTATTCTTCTGGGCGAGCATCGCACCAAGGGATCATTCCAGGGCGGTCACTTAAAGGACCAGCGGCTTTCCGGAGACTAGTGGCATCAAGACCGGAGGTTGGAGTAGATACTGCTTGATTTCCTCGAAGGCGGTCCGAAACTCCTCATCCCATTCGTAGTCAGCGCCCTTCTTCATGAGCCGGGAAAAGGGCTTACACTTGCCGGCCAGATTCGTGATGAATCGGCGTATATAGGCTAGGTGGCCTTGGAGGCCTCGAAGCTCCCGAATGTTGTTCGGGGGAGGCATTTGGCTGATGGCCTTGATCTTCTCTGGGTCGATCTCGATACCTCGGTATCTGACAACAAAGCCCAGAAACTTCCCAGAGGTGACCCCGAAGGCACACTTCAACGGGTTCATCTTCAGGTGACGGGAACGGAGGAAACCGAACACCTTCTCAAGGTCTTTGAGATGGTCCTGGCACTGACATGATTTGACTACGAGGTCATCTACGTATAATTCCACCAATGTCCCGAGAATCGGCTTGAATATGCAATGCATGTCCCTCTGATAAGTGGCACCTGCATTTTTCAAGCCGAATGGCATAACCTGGTAGCAAAAGGTACCTTGGGGAGCCCTGAAGGCGGTGGACTCCTTGTCCTCGAGGGCCATCCGGATCTGGTTGTACCCGGAATACCCGTCCATGAAAGAGAGAGCTTGGAACCCGGCCGTGGAATCAATCAATAACTCCGTCACCGGGAGTGGGAAGTCATCCTTTGGGCAGTGGTGATTAAGATCGCGGAATTCGATGCGGAATCTGATATGCCCATTCTTCTTCCTGACTGGCACAATGTTGGAAAGCCACTTGGGGTACTGGACTTCCTTAACGAAGTTGGCTTTGATAATCTTGTCAACTTCGGCCGCAACCATAGCACCATGAGAAGTGTACATCTTCCTGGGAGGCTGCTTAAATCCACGATAGTTTTCTGGGAGGCCCAGATGGTGAACGACTACCTGGGGATCTAGTCCTGGAATCTCGTTGTAACTCCAGGCAAACACGTCACGATGTTGTTTGAGGAAGTCTACGTACTGTTGCCGCTCCTCGGGGGACATGGCTGCACTGATCAATGTGGGTTTCGGGTCTGCCTCGCTACCGAGGTTCACCTGTACCAGTACATCAATCGTGGTAGAGACGCCTTCCTCAAAGGCGGGGGGAGCATCCTCCAGGTCTTCCTCCCCACCAGTGGGGGGATTTCCCGTGACGGGAGATACTTATGGGCTATCAAAGCCTGAGGGGCAGCTGGTGCTGGTGTGGGCGGCAGTGGTCATCATATCAGGAGACTCACTCGCCATTGAGACCATAGCAATGAAGGCAGTCGACCCTATTCCATCTGGCCTTTATCCTAAGGGGCCACGTTTGATGATATCAAAGCAGTGGTGACATGTCGGCCTGAGTCGCTGGATTCCAGCCCGGCGGAAGAGACACGTATTGCGCATCGCCTTTGTCATAAGCTTGACGTCCCGGTATCGTACAGGGGTAGGAGGTTCCGGGATCACCTGAGCCTGGTTGATGTAGGAGTACAAGGTGATTTTCCGCCGCCGCTTGGACACGGGAACATGCCTTACTTGTGTACCCGAAATAACAAAACATTGCCCCATGTCGGGGGTCGGGGCCTCCAATCAGTGGATCGGGAGGATGTAGGCGTCATCCATGCTTGCCCAGGGATCACTTGTGACCGGGGCGGGTTCATCCTCACTTACTAGGATTTGCTTATCCTTACTTTTGTAATAACCCGCATCCAGATAGCGGGCCTCACAATAAGCGAAAGGGGACGCATCTCCTTGGAGCATGCCTACTTGACCGTTGAGTGAGTATTTGAGGCACTGGTGATACGATGAAGGGACCGCTGCATGCAGATGGAGCCATGGCCTACCCATCAACGCGTTGTAGGCGGTGTCCTGAGAGACGACCATGAACTCAGTGGTGGCAATTAAGCCACCGAACTGAGTCTTCAGGCGGATCTTGCCGACTGGGGTTTTCTCGGTCCTATCATACCCCTGGATTCTGAGGTCAGAGGGAGTTAAATCACCTTCAGACAGACCCAGCTTTCGCAACGTCCGAGTCGGAATTAGATTGATTCCGGAACCCGTGTCAATGAGGCAGCGGCAGACTTCCACGCCATTGAAGTGGCCAGTGATGTACAGCGGGCGAATGTGCCCCTGTAGAGGGGGGTTATCATCTTCACCAGAGAATGAGATAACCGCCTGACATTTGGCATTTTCAATCGTCTCGGTATGGAAGGCTTCTGCAGCTGCTACCTCCGTCTTAAACTGGAGGGGGCTCCTTAAGGCCTCGGCAAGTGCCTCACGCATTTCAGATGACAGGCGAAGGACCTCAAGGATAGAAAGCCTTGCCGGAATGCTGTCTAGGTGCTTCAGGACATCATACTTTCGTTCCAAACGCGAACCTCTTCCTACAGGAGGTCGTTCGGCATTTGGAGGCATAGCGGGTCCTGCCGGTTGAACCGGCGATCGGCTAGTACTAGGTACATCCTGCTGCCTACTGGTTGAATCCTGGAGAGTAGTCTCCAAACTAGGATCGGATAGCAGAGGCTGGCATGTAGCTGGACAAGACTGAATGTGATACAAACGAGGCATCTCTCCCTGATCTAGTAGCACAAACGGCGGTGGAGGTAGAGCCGAGGGCGTTAGATGGGGTTGTACGTGCTGAACTCTATGCTGAGCCTGCTGCCTGGTCTCAGTAGCGTGCACGACTTGGCTGAAAGTGCCTGCTGACGTATCTCGATGACCGGCGCGGTTGCGATTCCGCTGATGTTGACGTCGGCTGGAAACGTTGGGGAGGTTCGCCTGGCGTTCCCCCTCGTCGGGAGTCATATAGGGCTTTACCAGCTCCACGGTGTTAACCGAAGCGTACCCCTGACTTTCACTCGAAGAGTCATCCCCCACCGGACAGATTCTGGGAGGAATCCCCATTTCAGGGGGCATGAAGTCGCCGAGAGTGCGGGATGACGACGGCAACGGCGGTGCGCGTTGCTTCTTCTTGCGTCGTCGCTGCTTGCCCTTTTAGGAAGAGGTCGATTGTGAAGACGATGCAGAGGTACCAGCTACTTCTTCTGAAGGTTTTGGCTGCTTCAGGCACGCCCGGATGATACCATGGGCACGAAAGATGGTTTTTCAAGCCATCCAGTCATCATATTTCTGGGATCCGCAGCTGGGAACCTGCTGCCACTCGCCTTCGCTGTCGCTGCTGATCTCTGATCCTACAAAGACACCCGCCACTTGTGCTGGTTCCGGGCCCAACTTGACTATGTTGTTGTTGACTTGGTCTTGAAGCCAGTCTTTAAACACATAGCATTGCTTGAGGGTGTGCCCCAGAATCCGATGATAAGGAAATTTGTTGGGGTGATCGGTGAGATTCGCCTCTGCCGGCCTTCTGCACTATGGCAGGCGCACAATCCCTTGCTCTAGAGCACTTTGGAAGTAGCCAGGGACCTTATTTTCATTGAATGAATAAGTCTGGTGCCTTCTTTCCGGATAGGGGGCCCTGGGGGCCTGGACCTGACGAGGGGCCTAAGGGGGCTGCCGAGGAGGCGGCGCCTGATTATCTCGCCTAGGTGGCGGTGGCACATTGCGCGGGGGAACCTGTCGATTCTGAGTTGGTCGTTGTTGGGAAAGAGCCTGTGTTTGAGGTGGGGGACCTCTGCGGGGTTGTGGGGAAGGTGCCGTTGGCAGCAATTCCAACTGCCTAGGGGATTCTATTTGGGCCACCGCGGCGGGTTCGGCTCTGGCAGTCCTCCTGGCTGGGATCATAGGGGGCAACGAACGTGCCAGACTAGCCTGTTGTAGAGCTTCCTCAAGCCGCTGAGCCTTATCTGAGAAATCTATGAACCCTCCAGGGTAGTTCTGGGTAATCAGGGAGGGTACCAGCTTCGTTTTGACGTTCCCCACACACATCTTCAGTAATTTCTCCTGATTCAGTGTCATATCGAGGGAATACGTAAGTCCCTTCCACCGGGCGATGAAATCTGCAACTCGCTCATCAGGCCTTTGCTTGCACTTGAAGAGGTATGCAATACTGGTCTTCCGCGTGGTGGAGCTGAACTGGTATAGGAACTGCCGGCGGAGATCCTCCCAACCGGTCACCGATCCGATAGGGAGCTGGATGTACCAGATGAATGCTGGACCTTCCAATGTCTGTATGAAACATCGGAGCTTGGAGGCTTCTTGCTGATCCGGGGTCCCCAGCATGGGGCCACACTTGGAAGAAAAATGTGCCAAGTGCTGCGGCGGTTCCCCTGTCCCGTTGAAGGGCAAGAAAGTGGGGTTCCCAAAACCCGGGGGTGCGGGCATATCATCCACCCACACGGGATACAACTTGCCATCCGGTGGGACCGCCACCTGTTGCGTTTCCAACACTTCGAGGCGGGCTTTGAGTGCCGCTATAAGATCATCCGGGTGGGGGTCCCTGTCTTGACGGGGATCCCTAACCACAAGTGTGTTGCCATGTTCTTCAACATGGTAGATGGATTCAACAGCTCGTGGATCAACTGGCGGAACGACCTGCGGGGTGACTGGGGGAACCCGAACTGGATTCTTCAGATTGCCCCATCGTTCGGGGGGGTTTGACGAGACATATTGCGCCCTCTTGCCGTAAGTTCTGGATTCTGCCCTGTCTGTGGCAGTAGCATGATCAGGGTTGCCCGGAGGCATCTCACCGGGGGGAAATTGTTCCTGCCCCTGTTGCCCCAGCTTGGGATTACCATAGTCGGGTCGCCGCTTTGCGGCGCGCTCAACCAAGAGTTCGTCAACCAGCCTCTTCTGCTCAGCAAGCTGCTGGCGTAACATGGCCTTCTCGGGGTCTTCATCCGTTTTCTGCACAGAGGCAGACTGGTCGGAGTGCCTGAGAGTTCCGACATGCTCCTTACCCTTGCCGGTATTTCGACCGAGTACCAGAGACTCGGTGGGTACGGGGAGGCCTAGCAGGTTCCTCTGCTGACGGGTAACCCTCCCTGATGGGTCCAGCAGTGGCGGTACGCCCTCGGGGGGTAAGTCTCCATCAAGGAATTCAAGCTCATCTTCTTTTTCCACTACGTCAGCCATGTGGACCGCGACCCCTCTCGAGGGAATGTCCTCGATGTCGCATAACGAATCGGGCTGCCGTCGGATAGGGTCGAAGAGGAGAGCGTCATAGTGTCCCCAACCACGGACTTGCACATGGGGGTAGCTTCCCTGACGATTCTGCGGAGTACTTTGAAACTCTGAACACATTTCCTGTTGAAGGGCGCTCTGTCGGCCTGGCGACTCGGGGTGCTAGGCCACAAGGAGTGCGGCCGAATCGATCAGGAGGCATTGCTCGCCGATTTCTTCGAAGTGCTCTAGACTTATGGGGTACACCACCCATTCGTAACGAAGGCGGAAGTGTGTCGCCCATAGGGTTCGACAAAAGCACCCCACTTCTTCAGGGGTAAGGGACTCTGGTGTGTGAAAGTTCAGCGCCACCGTCAGCCAGAACTTCTCTGGGAAGTAATCCGCGGCGAGAATGCTCCAAAAGCTCCTAGGTTCGGACTCGGGGTCTGGCCCTGTATTTCCCCACTCGTCAACCGAAGGTGGCTGAGGGACCGGTAGCAATACGGAGGCGGACCTCTGGGATAGTAAACTCAGCGGTGGAGAATACGGAGAACGAGCTGACTGGCCGCCGAATTCTGGGCCATCCTCTGAAGAGTAAGGTGATCTGTCCATGATGTCACGATATGATGGGCTGATAGCCACAGCTTCCGGCATAGGATTCGCGACTACCAGCGATAGGTCATGTCATCGCTCTACCGCCGTTGACCCCCAAAATAGCTCTCCGTGATCTCTGGTAGAGGTAGAGGGCGCTTCTGGTGACAATGGCGGTGATTGCACGGTCGAGACCTGTGGACTTCCCAAGATTTCTTCCTCCTGGATGTACCTGCGGAGAGAGATGGGAATCTGGTGGACCTCATATTCCGGGAGAATGAGGCTAACGTGCCTGGTTCCTGCCCCAGTCCTTGATATGGAGGATCGGGGAGAAGGTTCCATCGCTGAGTCGCATTCTGCTTCAGAGTCGGAGAAGCGGGCAGGTTTGATCTCCACCCGGGCCTTCACAGGACTCTACTTGTGGCGGCGACGACCCACTCTCCTGCCCCGGGGTGGCTCTTCGGGACATGGTTGATCCCTATCATGTAGTCTCGGGGCGGCGCTGGCGCTGTGGCGGAGAGGGCCCCCACTCGAGATAGCCGAGGTGCGAGGGGAACCAGGGAAAATGTCTAAGGGTACATAGGGAGGACCTCCATGGACAACACTCATGTGGGTGGAGCCTCTGTTGGAATCGGCATGAGCATGGGGAGGACCTCCATGGTCGATGTGGGCGGAGCGAGGCTGACCTTCACTCCTCGAGTTGCTGGGGCGAGGAGGACCTTCGCCAGTTGCAGAGAGGATGTAGGGAGGGTCCCCACGTTGGAGAAGGACTGGATGGACAGTGCCTTCAGATCGGTGGTCGGGGGTAGGAGGATGGACTCCATACCCTGTATAGTGGGCGCGGGAAAGGTTTCTGTGCCGAGCGTCACTACCGCGGGGCAGGTCTTCCTTTAGGATGGGGGTAGCACGAGGCATACCTCCATGAAGAGCTTCGGAGCGGGGAAGGCCCACGCTCTGTGGAGTAGTGGTACGGGGAGGGCCTCCGTACGGGGTGACATCACCACGGGTTAGTTCGCGGCGATCACCACTCGGGCCTGCAACCTGGAGAGTCAACCCCAGCCTGCCCGTGAGGCGGTTGGGGTCTCGATCCGGGTTGGGTGAAGGAGTTCCCCTGCTCAGTGTATGCAGGGCTCCATGATGCACGTCGGCGGTGGCTCGGGCCACTGTAGCTGTTGACGTCGACGCACCTGGGCGAGCGTCCTCAGCCTGGGCCCGGCGCTGACGTCGGGTCAGACGAGTTGGTGCAGGTGGTGTAGGGGCATGGCCTGCCTGCTCTTCCTGCGGAGTCGGACAGTGGCGCTGATGCGGCCGGGCGGGAGCTCTTGCCTTGAGCCCTTGGGTCGGGACCCTGAGCAGGCTGAGCCGGACGGCGCCCGCCTCATCAGCGTAAGGCAAGGAGTCGTCAAGGTGTTCCGAGGACAAGCTCCCGAAACGGTTGAATGTTGGGGTGGGGAGCAGGGGCTCCCTGCGCGGCCTGTTAGGGCGGCGTTGACGGTGGGGCCTGGATGCCTCCAGGTCCAGGCGGGCCATATCCCGAGTTGCGATGACCCCTTCCTCCTCGTACCTGCGTATGAGGTTGTTGATCACCCTTCGCTGGACGACCTCTGACGGGGAAAGGGGATGTGGGCGCCCTGTATTTAGAGATGTGGCGGCCGTCGTGGCGGTAGCGGTGCCATGCAGGGTGGTTGTGGCGGTATTGCCCCTGCCCCTGCGTAGGCGGGCGGGCATTGATCGTGTCTCTGTAACAGCAACCTGGTTCCTGAGAAACGAAGGGATCAACTCATCAGCACTGCGAGGAAAAGGGTTGACAACCAGTGCCCCAGCGTCCTTCCATTCTCCACATCTGTAAGAAGGATCCACGCCAACACGCTGCAGAATGGAGTGCCCCATGTTCTACTGCCCTGACTTCCGGTGAGTTTCACGACAGGCCCGCTATTTTCATGGAGGGACCAGGTGCCGGATATCTGGATCTGGTGACACGTCAATCTACTAGTGTCTCGAACGCTACTAATCTCCATATTGAGAAGAATAATTTCACGTCGGGTTCACCATTTCTGTTTCCGACGCTTTTGCCAGGGCGCGCGCATCCGTATGTCCGCGGAGGAGGACGCGCTGTGCTTGTTGCCCCTCGTTCCCGCTTTCCAATGGTGGGCGACATTCGCTCTTTATTCAGGGACGTCTGCTCCTTGATCGAAACGGGATGATGGGATGTCGGTTCTTCCTTCTGTGGATTCCTCCTTAGAACTCGTCACCTAGTCCAGGTGTCCCTCATAGATTTAATACGTTGTTCATGAAACTCTTCCCAGTGCCATGTTTCCATGGACACCAGTTAATTACACTGCTTCTGTCGGGACATTCCAAAGGGTCCGGTCAGGGCAGCAACCTTCAGTCGGGGGAGTATTCACGTTGAGGCATCAGTAGCGTGTCTGGATGCTGGGGAACCTGGCATGTCTGTCTATTATCCCTGGTCATAGGGCTTCTCGAGGGCGTGGAAGCCCGAGGCATCCCACATCGAACGCAGGGAATCATATGCCATAGACACATATCTGAGGTTTTCCTCAGCTTCCCGTGTTTAACACAGGGTACACCATGAGTTTAACGTTCAACAGAGACAGATCAACCCGATCAGAGCATTAACTAGAATGGATCGGATTGAGGGATTTCCCTTGAAGGGGTTCCTATACCGGGACCAGCCCATGGGCAGCTGTAAAGAGGAGCGTGCCGACATGGTCTCACCGGGATATGATGGTCTGGGAGAGAATCAGGGTGGATGATGAATAGACGAATGAAATGGAAGGGGGAATGGCAAGGAATCATTGCAAGGGCAACGATGAAGCTGGGATTGAGCCTTGAAGGGGGCTTCCTACGTATCCCCATGGCAGGGAATCAAAGTCCGCATAGTTCGGGATGGTGCCGGTGAACCAGCATGAGGGTGGACCTTGGTCCGATGGGCATCATCAGTGAACTGACATGAATGGGGAGGACCAGGGGGGTCCTAGTGGTGGTGGGCTTGTACCTCGTGGAGGCTTCCTACGTACCATGTCGTGACATGGATCAAAGACCACTTAGTTCAGAGGGGCTTCGTCGGCGAACCGACGTGAAGGTGGACCTTGGTCTGACGGGTGGTGGGCTTGAACCTCTGGAAGGCTTCCTACATACCATGCCTTGGCATGGATCAAAGTCCCCGTAGTTCGGATGATGGAATTCGTCAGCGAACCGACGTAAATGATGGACCTTAGTACGATGAGAGATGGGCTTGAACCTCGGGGAGGCTTCCTACGTACCATGCCTTGACATGGATCAAAGACCTCGTAGTTCAAAGGGTGTCATCGGTGAACTGACGTGAAAGTAGACCCGGGGGTCCACTAGTGGTGGGCTTGAACCTTGGGAAGGTTTCCTACGTACCATGCCTTGACATGGATCAAAGTCCTCGTAGTTCAAAGGATTGATGGAATACAGTTTAACGTCATGCGGGACGGTAGTGAATCCTGACGTGAATAAACGACAGGCGGTGGGTGTTGGTGAACCGACGTAAATGAGGGACCTTGGTCCGATGGGAGATGGGCTTGAACCTCTGGGAGGATTCCTACGTACCATGCTTTGACACGGATCAAAGTCCTCGTAGTTCGGGTTGGTCACAACGGCTTGCCGTCGGACTGGAATGCAGTTTAAAGTCATGTTGGACTAAGGTAGAACTCAACGTGAATCGGATGATGGGTGGGCTTGAACCTCGTGGAGGCTTCCTACGTACCATGCCTTGACATGGATCAAAGACCTCGTAGTTCAAATGGGTATGCAGTTTAATGTCATGTGGGACAAGGGCATACAGTTTAACGTCATGCTGGACGAAGGCATGCAGTTTAACGTCATGCTGGACGAGGGAAAAACTCGACGTGAATGAACGACCGAGTAATGTGGCTTGAACCTCATGGAGGATTCCTACGTACCATGCCTTGACATGGATCAAAGTCCTCGTAGTTCGCTGGGGGTGGGGGTCAGGGTCAGTGCTCACTCTAAGCCCACGTGAGTCATGCTCGGTGTGAGAAACAAGAGGTTGCAAGGACCTGACGATCACATCGCAAAGGATGCGTCCGTGAGAAGCGAAGAGGGGATTACACATTAGGCGGCCCATGGTGCTGGGACTTACCCCAGGATGGAGGCCCGGAGTGCAACAAAGCGCAGCGAAAGAGGGATTCAGGACCAATGATGGGAGGTGCCTCGTTCCCTATCACGCCCTCCACTGACCTTGGTAGTGGGTAAGTACGAAGATGTAGGGGTGCAACCATCCTTTGGGGAACTAGGGTCTCCCTTCTCCTGAGAACATACGCCACTCCAATAAGAAGGATATCATCCCTTGTGGATGGGTGATTCCACTCCTGTGGAGACGAGTGGCATAAAATATGTTCGAGCTGGGGGGACCCTTCATGAGAGGCACGAGGTCGGGTCACAGTTTAACATCATGTGTTGAGGACGTGATGCTTGGCAGTTTAATGTCCTACAGCTCGGACGAGGTGGGTTCACTCCGCACCCCTAGGACTTACATAACCGGTACCCTCTAGTCCTTGGGGAAGGGAAGGAACTGGCAAGGCCATGATCAAGGGGGGTTGTGGAGCGAACCATCGAGGGGTCCACGTTAGCATGGCTATGCGAAGAATCAATAGCCGTTAGTGTGCCTATGAGAAGAAGCATTAGGCGAAGCAACGCTACGAGTGGTATTGTCCGTGGGACTTTGAAATCACATCGTGCAAACCTGGAGGGTTGCATGGGAAGAGGAATTGCCAAGAAAAGGAGTGTGCTTCGCGAAGCAGAGTGCCTTGGCCTTAGCATGGGGAATAGGTGTGAGTGGAGGGTGATTCGCGAAGTGGAACGGTATTCGCGGAGCACTGCCTCGCGAATAAGGGGTGCCTCGCGAAGCAGGGTGCTGCGAAGCAGTGTGCTTCGTGATGTGTAGTGATCCTGCCTTAGCATAAGGATCACTAGTACAACTTGGGTGTTTCGTGAAGCATAAACGCTCCGCGGCTGCCCGGGTTCCCTTGGGAATCCCCCTCCTTCGCGAATGCCCTTGAGCTTCGCGAAGGGCATCCCTCTCGGAAGAGGGGCTCAAAACGAGACAAATCAAAGGCATCACGCGAAGTAGAAGTACCTCGCGGAGCTCAAGATTCTCGGGGCAATGAGTGCTTCGCGATTCGGGAGAGGAGAAGCTGAAAGGTTGGATTGTCCATCTTTTTTTCTTTTCTGGGACTTAGGGGGAGTCCAGTATTTATAGGTAAGGGGCGCCGCGAAGCAGAACTCGCGCGCCGCCTCAGGTGCTTCGCGGCGCGCTCACGAACGTCAACGTCGTCCGCGAAGAGTTACCGCCTTTGGAGCTTCACGACAGGCTCATGAACGTCAAATGCATTCGCAAAGAGTTACCACCTCCGGAGCTTCACGGCGGGCTCACGAACGTCAATGCATTCGCGAAGAGTTACCGCCTCCGGAGCTTCGCGAGACCGCGATGCTCGGGGTGCTTCGTGTCGGTGCTTCGCGAGGCAGCGTACCCGCCTTCATTTTCATCCCTTCCTTTCGTGCAATATTTTGGCGCCAACAGGGTTTTTAGATTCTTTTATTGGTTTTCTGGGTCTTTTAGGGCTTTTAGGGGTTTCAAGGTTCTAACGGTTTTTAGTATTTTTTAGAGTTCTTAGAGGTTTCTAGGGTTTTAAAGAGTTTTATGGTTTTAAGGGGTTTTATGGTTTTGTAGGGTTTTAGGGATTTTTAATGTCTTTCTAAGGTTTTTCTATTTTTAGGGTTTTTAGTCTTTTATGGATTTTTAGGGTTTTTTAGATTTTTTAGTGTTTTAAGGCTTTTCGGGTTTTGGTATGGTTTTTAGTGTTTTTAGGGTTTTATAGGGTTTTTAGTGTTTGTAAAAGTTTTTAGGGGTTTTAGGGTTTATTAGGTATTTTTAGTATTTTCTTAGGGGTTTTAGGTAGTTTTTGGGTTTTAATAATTTTTAAGAATTTCTAGGCTTTTAAGGTTTTTAGATATTTTAGGGGTTTTGGGATTTTTTAGGATTTTTAGGGGTTTTGAGGTTTTAGGGGTTTTGGGTTTTTTTACCAATTATTTTGAGGGGTTTTAGTGTTTTTAAGGGTTCATAAGGTTTTTAGGGGGGGGGGGGTTGGGGGTTTTAGGGCATTTTAGGGGGTTTTAGGGTTTTTTAGGGTATTAGGATTTTTTAGTGCGCTTAAGGGGTTTTAGGTTATTTAATTTTTTTATTGGATTTTTAGGGTATTGTTGGGTTTTTAGGGTTTTTATGGTCTTTTAGGATTTTTCTTCTTCATTTTCTAGGGTATATTAGGGTTTTAGGGTCTTTTATAGGTTTAAGTGGTATAGGGTCTTTTTGGGTTGTTTTAGAGTTTTTTGGTGTTTTTTAGGGTTTTAAGGGGTTTTAGGGATTTGTTATGGTTTTTATGGTGTTTTAGAGTTTTCTTAGGGTTTTCTAGGGCAAGGAAGATGCGAGGCCAGACTATTACTGACCTCCTAAATATATTACGAAAAGAAAACTACGACGGACAAGGGAGGGGTGGGGTCAAACAACCCACACCTGAAACCCTGAAAACCCCCACAAAACAGAAGTCCAAAAATCCCAAGAAGCAAAAGGAGAGACAACTACAGAATAAAATCTCCATCCTCAAAGGGGTCCCCATCAGCACTATTGCCCGAGGAGGAATCCGAGTCCACTGACTCCCATTCATAAGATTCATATTGCTTGAGAAAGGATGCACAATACTCCCTGAGTTTCACATCTGGATTCGCTTTGGTAGCCTGGTCTTCCCTTCCATGTGGGCCTCCATTACCTTTGTTGGACTTAGAGGAAGCCCTAGTAGCCATTGGCCTAGGCAGGGAGGAGTAGTCCCTCCTAGCCCTCCACTTCACTGGAGGGTCACTCATCATCTTAGCCATCCTGTGGGCAGTGGCAGCTAGCTCAACCATGTCACCTTTCTTACTACATTCAGGATCAGACCACAACCTTCTTTTCTGAGTGCCGCCAGAGGAGTCAGAGAGGCCCATCTTATTCTGTACCCTCTTGATCCTATTCAAACCGGCATACATAAGGTCATCACGGTCCCCAAGGATTTATCCAAGCCTTATGTGTTCATCATTCTCATCCTCAAGAAAGATCACCAGCGGCAGGTTTGTTTATGAAAGATCTCATATATATGCTACTCAAATGGGATTTCCTAACAGTCCAACATAATTGGGTCAGAACAATCAACACAGGGAGGAATCTTCTCGAACAGAGCAATAGCCAAGTTCTTGTCGGGCTGCTATATACACCTCTTATCAGCATGAGGACTACCATGTTGCTGCATGGGCTGAGGGTCATCACTCAGACCATGTCCATGCATAGTAGGGTCCAGTAGTAGTTGATCTGGAGAGGGCATAGTTGTTAGGGGGAGTTCCACACCCATGGCCCAGGAACCGTCATTAGTGGAAGGCAGGTCTACATCCTGGAGATCAGCAGCCACCGCCTCCGGTAGTTCTATTCCTCCTTGACCCCTTACTCAGTTTTCACCGAGTCCAGAGGGTCCAGGCTGTTGAACCGATTAGAGAATAAAACCAGATCATAACCACTTCCAGCATCCACTAGAGGGCTTGGCGAAGACACCCTCTCCGTTCCATGATAAGATGGCTTTAATGCCGTGCTCGTGCCCCTTCCAGGATCAGACTATAATACCACGACCCCAACTCCACCAGGAGTGTCATCCCCCACTTCGGAAGAGGCATCACCCCTAATCCCAAATCCCCCTTCATACGCGTAAAGATGTCCTTGACTAAGATTTGCTTCTCAGCACCGAGCTGGGGGATGATCCCCCTTCCTCCATCTTGTCACCCCTCCGAGCATCCAGTAGAGAATCCTGAGGGGCGTCATTCCTCAACTCCAGATCCCCTGTTGATCATACCATCAGGGAGATGAACTCCTTGCCGAACCTAGCCGCCACTCCATCCCTATGTCTGCAATCCTTTTTTATATGCCCAATAGTAAAGCTTGAGGTGCAGAAATTCGCCCATGACTCAAAAACCACTGGTTGCTTCCATCGAAGCTTCACCAATTTCAATCTAGACAAAGTCAACTGGTTCATTCGAGACATCAATTTCAACACAAACCATCAGTGAAAATGGATGACAAAGGGCCCTGGTTCGACTATCCACACACAGAAACCGTCCGACCAAATTTCCCAGCATAGTAATAATAGAAAATTTTTGAAAGGGTAGGGAGAGTTCAGGGAACCTTACCTAGATTTCCATCAGTGGGGAGTCGTGATTTAAATGGAAGTCAAAGTTCCACTGGAAAAGGGAGAAGCGAGCGACATCACACCTACGAGGAGCTGTTGACTAGGCCCGGATATGTTCATCCTCCAACGAGAACCAAACCAAAATGTGGCTGGAATCAACCAAACTGACAGTGGCGCAGTCCCTGAGATCCCAATGCTCGAACAAAAACCTGTCAAATATAGCAACCAGGGAATGCTAGTTCAAGAACATGGATACCAGGATTAGGCTATGGAGGGAAGAGGCCTTGTTGTACTCCACAATTGACATAGGAATCTTTGACATCCCTTCATTCAAACCCAAAACCTTAGGGAAGAGATGAATCCGCGGGAAAGCAGGGAGCGAATTAGGATCTGAGAAAGGTGAGAACTTGTCTTTAACATGGGCAGAGGCGGCCCCTCCCTTGCAGAGGGGGGAGGCTAGGGCGCAACCATGTTGTCGTCTTCAAGCCAGCGATAAAGTGGTAGGAGCGCCATCACGGGAGTGGAGAAGAGCATCCATCTTAGGGTTTCTTAGGGGTTTTATGACAATTTAGGGGTTTTAGAGTTTTTAGGGGTTTTGGGGGGTTTTGGGTTTTTTTGATATTTTATGGTTTTTATGGTTTCTAAGGGTTTTAGTGGTTTAAAGGGAGAGAAAGGTTTGAGGCTAATAGCCCCACCAAACTTTAATGAAAACAAAAACAAATAGTTACCTGGAGGGTTTGCACGTATGAGAGTGTATCTCACCCATCCGATTAGAGTCCACATAAGGCATACAAAAGGAATGGGAAATGAAGGACCACAAAAGATAGATTCCTCAATTTCATTTTTGGAGAGTTCATTTTCCACTGAGTTGGCCTCCCTGTAGACATGTGTGACACATAGACTGAGCGCCTGAGAGATATTGAGGCATTTGATCCATTGTGGTAGAAGTAGGGGTTTAAAGGGGGTTTAAGTGTTTTTAGGGGGTTTTAGGGTTTTTAGGGATTTTTTAGGGTTTTTAATAGTTTTTAGGGTGTTTATGGGTATTTTAGTTTCTGTTATGGGTTTTATAGGGTTTTAGGGTCTTTTATGGTTTTTATGTTTTTTGCGTCTTTTATTGTTTTTTAGGTTTTAGGGCCTTTTATTGTTTTTATGTGGTTTGAGGGGTTTTAAGGTATTTTAGGGGTTTTAAGGGTTTTTGGATCTTTTATGAGTGTTTAAGGATTTTTAGGGGTTTTAAAGGTTTTTAAGCGTTTTTAGGGTTTTAGGGGTTTTGGGGTTTTAGGGATTATTATTATTTTTAATGTTTTTAGGGTTTTAGGGGTTTTATTATTTTTTCAGGTTTTTAGGGGTTTTATAGATTTTTACGTTTTTATGGATTTTAAGGTATTTAATGTATTTTAGGGTGTAGGGGTTTTAAGGATTTTTAAGGTTTTTAATGGTTTTGGGTTTTGAGAGTGGGGGGGGGGGGTTAGAGTTTTTAATGTTTTTGGGGGGTTTTAGGGTTTCTTAAGGTCTTTAAATGTTTTTAAGGTTTTTAGGGTTTTCATAGGGTTTTTTGGGAGTTTTTGAAATTTTCAGTGCGATTTAGGATTTTTAGGGTTTTTAGGGTTTTGAAGTTCTTTTAGGGTTTTTAGGATGTTTTTGGGTTTTTAGAATTTTTAGGGTTTTAGGGAATTTTAGGGTTTTTAGGATCTTTTAGGGTTTTTAGGGGTTTTTGGTGTTTTTAGGATTTTTTAATTTTTTATGGGTTTTTGTTGTTTTAGGGGTTTAGTGCCTTTTAATGTATTTTTTTGGGGTTTTAGGATCTTTTAGGGTTTTCTAGGGTTTTAAGGGTCTTGAATATTTTTATGGTCATTTATGTCTTTTATGGTTATTAGGGGGTTTCAGTGTTTTAAATTTTTTTTATGGTTTTTTGGGTTTTAGGGGATTTTAAGGGGTTTTAGTGTATTTTAGCGTCGTTTAGGTATTTTAGTCCCATCCAAGGATGTTAGGTTCATTTATTATTTTTCAGTTTTTAATATTTTTTAAGAAATTTTAGAGTGTTTTAGGTTTTTAGGGTCCTTTACGATTTTAGGGGTTTTTATTATTCTCTATGGGTTTTTAGGATTTTTATGGGTTTTAGTGTCATTTTTATGGTTTTAGTGTTCTTTAGGGTTTTAGAGAATTCTGCGAGTTTCGGGCATTTTAGGGAGTTTTAGAGTTTTTCATGTTTTTAGTGTATTTTTGGGTTTTTAACATTTTAGAGAGTTTTTGGGGTTTTAAGGAGGTCTTGGGACTTTTAGGGGGTTTAAGGTTTTTAGGGTATTTTAGGGTTTTAAGGGTAGGGGTTTTAATATGTTTTCAGTGTCGAAGTGTTTTTAGGGGTTTTATGGGTTTTAATGGATTTTATGGGGTTTCTTAGGGGTTTTATGGTTTTTATGGTATTTTAGGGGTTTTAACAAATTTTAGAGTTTTTAGGGGTTTTATAGGTTTTAGGATTTTTGTGGTTGTTTTGGGGTTTTTAGGGTCATTTATCATTTTTCTAGGGGTTTTAGGTATTTTTGTCCTGTAGGGTTTTAGGGTATTTTTAAGGATTTTTAGGGATTTTAGGGGTTTAAATTTTTTTTTAGGGTTTTTGGGGTTTTTAGGGGTTTTAGGGTTTTAAAGTGTATTTAAAGTTTTTATGGTTTTTAAGGGGTTTTTGGGGTTTAGGTATTTTTAGGGTTTAATGTTTTTAGTGATTTTTATGTTGTTTTGGGGATTTATAGGGTTTTTAGGGGATTTATCGGTTTTGAGGGTTTTTAGTTTTTTTATTGTTTTTAGTTTTTTTTTGTTTCAAGGTTTTTATGTGTTTCTAAGGATTATTTAGGGTTATTAGGATTTTTAGGGTTTTTATCTATTTTGAGGGGTTTAAAATGTTTTTAGAGTTTTAGGATTGTTTATGGGGTTTTAGAGAGTTTTTAGGGTTTTAGGGTATTTTTGGGTTTTTATGGTGTTTCCGGGGGGGGGGTTAGGTTTTTAGTTGGGTTTTGGGGTTTTATGGTATTGGAGGGTTTTTAGGATCTTTTAGGAGTTTTATAGGGGTTTAGGGTCTTTTAGGGGTTTTTATGGTTTTTAGGGGTTTTAGGGACTGTTAGGAATTTTAAAGGGTTTTGGAGTTTTTTAGTGTGCTTTGGAGTTTTAGGGTTTTTAGTGGGTTTATTGGTTTTGGGATTTTTGGGTTTCTAGTATTTGAGGGTTTTTAATGTTTTGGGGGTTTTAGGGTTTTTAGAGGTTTTATGTTTTTTATGTTTTTTAGGGTTTTAGGGTGTTTTAAGGTTTTTAAGGGGTTTTAAGACTCTTTTACATGGTTTTAGGGGTTTTTAGGTTTTTATATTTTTTTCGGGTTTTAGGGGTTTTAGCGTTTTTAAGTTTTTTATAGTTTTTTAATGGGTTTAGGTTTTTTTTGTGTTTTTAGGATTTTTTATGGTTTTAGGGTTTTTAGGGTTTTAAGGGGTTTTAGGGTCTTCTATTGATTTTTAGGGTTTTAGGGGGTTTAGTACCTTTTAGATTTTTACGGTATTTTAGGGTTTTTAGGGTTTTAGGATTTTAGGGTTTTTAGGTTTTTACGATTTTTTGGGTTTGGTCGGAGTTTTAGGGTTTTTAAGGTTTTATGGGTTTTAGGGGTTTTAGGGTTTTTAGGGGTTTGTAGGATTCCTTTATGGATTTAGTTTTCTTTATGGTTTTAGGGTTATCTTAGGGTTTTTAGGGCTTTTAAATTTTTTCTAGGATTTTTATGGGTTTTAGTGTTTTTAGATTTTTTTTGGATTTCATAAGGTTGTTAAAGTTTTATATGTTTTTAGGGTTTTTAAAGGTTTTTTGGGGTTTTATGGATTATTATAGGTTTTAATGTTTTTAATGGTTTTTAGGTGTTTTGGGGTTTTTAGGGTTTTTAGGCGTTTTTAGTAGTTTTGAGGGTTTTTAGGTTTTGTAAGGTTTTGGTGTTCTTAGTGTTTTTAGGGTTTTAAGGTCTTTAGGGTCCTTTAGGGGTTTTAGGTTATTTATAAGTATTTTAGGGGTTTTATGATATTTTAGGGTTTTTAGTGACTTTTTAGGATATTTGTTGGGTTCAAGCACCTTTTTAGGGGTTTTAGTGTCTTTTTAGGGGTTTTATTATCTTTTAGGGGTTTTAAGGGTTTTTCGATTTTATGGATTTTTAGCGATTTTTTGAGAGTTTTAGGGGGTTTAATTATTTTTAGTGTTTTTAAGGTTTTAGTGTGTTTTAGATGTTTTTGGTGTTTTTAGGGGTTTTTGGATTGGGGGGGGGGGGTTAAGAGTTTTTAGGGGTTTTTTGGGTTTTAGGGTTTTTTGGTGTTTCTGGGGTTTTTAGTATTTTTTTTTGATTTTTACAGTTTCTTTAGGTTTTATAAGGTTTTTATGATTTTTAAGGTCTTTAGGGTATTTTATGATTTTTAGGGTCTTTTAGGGTTTTTATCATTTCTAGGGTTTTTACGGTTTTTAGGGGTTTTAAGGGTTTTAGTGTTTTTTGGAATTTTTAAAGGGTTTTTAGGTTTTTAGAGTTTTTATGGGGGTTTTGTGTTTTTATCATGTTTTAGGGGTTTTATGGGATTTGTGACATTTTAGGGGTTTTAATGATTTTTTGGATTTTTATGATATTTTAGGGTTATTTTATGGTCTTTTTTGGGGATTAGGGTCTTTTTAGGGGTTTTAATGGTTTTTTAGGCTTTTAGGTTTTTTGGGTTTTTTTGGTTTTTTGGGATTTAGGATTTTTAGGGGTTTTTAGGGTGTTTTAGGGTTTTTATAGGTCTTTAAGGTCTTAAGTTTTTGAATGTGTTTTAGAATATTTTAGGGTTTTTAGGGTCTTTCATGATTTTTAGTGCATTTTAGGGTTTTTTGGAGTTTTTTTGGGTTTTAGGGGTTTGAAAGTGTTTTTAGGGTCCTTTACAGTTTTTAGGTTATTTTGGGGGTTTAGGGTCTTTTAGGGTTTACGATGTAGAGTTTTGTGTTTAGGGTGGAAGGTTTTGGGTTTAAGGTTTATGGTATAGGTTTTAGGGGTTTTAAGGTTTAGGGTGTAGGGTATAGGGTGTCGGGTGTAGGATGTAGGGTTTTGGGTTTAGGGTGGTGAGTATAGGGTTTTAGGTGTAGGGTTTGGGGTTTAGAGTGTAGGATATAGGGTTTAGGGTATAGGGATCAGGGTTTTGGGTCTTGGGTATATGGTCAAGGGTGTTTTTGTGTATTTATGGGTTTTTAGGGTTTTAAGTTTTTTTTATGATTTTTTGGGTTTTAGGTTTTTTTTTGGATTTTTTAGGGTTTTTTATGGTTTTAAAGTTTTTAGGTTTTTTGGGGGTTTGAGTGTTTTTATGAATTGGTAGGATTTTATGGATTTTTTGTGTTTTAAGTGTTTTTGGGAGGTTTTAGGGGTTTTTAGGGTTATGGGTGGGTAGTGTTTTTATGTGCTTTAATGGTTTTGGTTGTTTTTTTGAGTTTTTAGGGGTTTTAGTATTCTTAGTGTTTTTATGGGGTTTTAATATTTTTTGGTTTTTAATCTTTCTTAGGGGATTATGGGTTTTTTTGGGATTTTTAGGGTTTTTAGGGTTTTATGGTTTTTAGGGGGTTTTAGAGGTTTTTAGGGTTTTAGGGTGTTTTAGGATTTTTTATGGATTATGGTGTAGGGTTTTGGGTTTAAGTTCAATGGTTTAAGGTTTAAAGGGTAGGGTATAGGGTTTTGTGTGTAGGGTTTATTGTTTAGGGTCTAAGGTGTAGAGTATTTTGTTTTGGGTGTAGTGTTTAAGGTTTTGGGTGTAAGGTATAGAGTTTTGGTTGTAAGGTATATGGTTTAGGGTGTAGGGTGTAGGGTTTTGGGTTTGGGGTGCAGGGTATAGGCTGTCTGGTTTAAGGTTTAGAGTTTAGGGTGTAGGTATTAGGGTTTAGGGTGTAAGGTGTGTGGTTTTGTATTTTTTTAGTTTTTAGGGTTTTATGTTTTTTATGATTTTTAAGGTTTTAGGGTTTTTAGGGGTTTTATAGTTTTTATGGATTTTTGGTTTTTAGGGTTTTTAGGATTTTTAATTTTTTTGGGATTTTATGGGGTTTTAGCGTTTTTAAGGGTTTTATAGGGTCTTCAAGGGTTTTTTTTGGGTTTTTTGGTGTTTCTATAGTTTTTAGGGTTTTAGGGTTTTCTTTATGGTTTTTAGGAGTTTTTAAGGTTTTTAAAGTTTATTGGGGTTTTAAGGGGTTTTTAGCGTTTTTTTAGGGTTTTAAGTTTATTATGGTTTTTAGGGGTTTTATAAGGGATTTATGGTTTTAGTTTTTTATGTTTTGAGTTTATTTTTTGGTTTTTAATGGTTTTTGGTATTTTTATGGGTTTAGAGGTTTTTACGGTTTTTTGGGTTTTTAGGTTCTTCTAAGGGTTTTAGGGGTTTTTTCTCCCTTTATGATTTTTAGGGGTTTTAGGGTTTTAGGGCCCTTTTGTTTTTTTCAGATTTCTTTAGAGTTTTTTGGGTTTTAAGGTGAGTTAGGGCTTTTAATTGGTTATTTAGGGTTTTGGGGTTTTTGGTGTGTTTAGGGTTTTTTGGGGGTTTTATTGTCTTTTAGAGTTTTCGAACCTTTTTTGGATTTTAGGGACTTTTTAGGGGTTTTAGTGTCTTTTTAGGTTCTTTTATGGGGCTTTAAGGTGTTTTAGGGTTTTTAAAGGGTTTTGGATTTTTTTGGGGTTTTGGAGATTTTTATGGTTTTAGGGATTTCTTGGGGCTTTTAGGGGTTTTATGGGGTTTATGGGGTTTTCAAGGGTTTAGGGTGTTTTAGGACTTTAGGGATTTTAGGGGTTTTAATGTTTTTTTGGGGGGTTTTTTGGTTTTTTTTGGCTTGATTTAGGGTTTTTTAGAGTTTTTAGGGTTTGTGTGTGGGGGGGGGGTTAGAGTTTTTATGGTTTTTAGGGGATTTAGAGTATTTGAGGATTTTTAGGGTCTTTTAGAGTTGTTAATGTTTTTATGGGTTTTAGTGTTTTCATGGTTTTTTTTAAAACTCTTAAGTTTTTAGGGGTTATTATATTTTTTAGGGGTTTTAGTATTTTAGGGCTTTGAAGTGTTGTTTTTGGTTTAGGGTTTTTATGGTTTTGGGGGTTTTATGGGTCTTAAGTTTTTTTTGTGATTTATAGGGTTTTAGGGAATTTTTAGGGCATTTTAGGGTCTTTTTAGGGGTTAGGGGTTTTTATGGTGTTTTAGGCCTTTTATGGGTTTTAGGGTTTTAGGGTTTTTTGAGTTTTTTGAGGGTTTTAGGGTTTTTTAGGGTTTATAGTGATTTTAGGGGTTTTAGAGTTTTGAAGGGTATTTTAAAGATTTTATAGGGTTTTGGGAATTTTTAGGGATTTATTGGGGTTTTAAGCATTTTTGGTGTTTTGGGGGTTTTAGGATGTTATTAGGATTTTTAGGGTTTTAGGGTCTTTTATGAGTTTTTAGGGTTTTTAGGGGTTTAGGGGTTTATGGATTTAAGGGTTATTTTGTTTTTTTTTTGTTTTTTTTTGGGTGTTTTATATTTTTTATAGTTTTTAGGGTGTTTTAGGATTTTTAGTGTATTTATGGTTTTAAGGTTTTTTAGGGATTTTTTGGGGGTTTTAGGGTTTTTAGGGGTTTTAAGTGGGGTTTTGGGTCTTAATTTTTAGAGTATTTAGAGAATTTTAGGGTTTATTTAGGGTTTTGGGTTTTTTTGCGTTTTATGGTATTTTATGATTTTTATGGGTTTTTAGAGTATTTTAGGGGTTTTAAGGTTTTTTAGGGTTTTTAGGATTTTTTAGGGTTTTTAGGATTTTTTAGTTCATTTAGTGTTGTCTTAGGGCTTTAGGATCTTTTAAGGTTAAGGGCTTTCAGTTTTGTGTTTAGGGTATAGGGTTTAGGTTTAAGGTTGTATGGTTTAGTTTCTATGGTGTAGTGTTTAGGGTTTAGGTTTTTAGGATATTTTATGGTTTTTGGATTTTTCGGGAGTATTAGGGGTTTGGTGGGTTTTTATGGGGTTTTAGGATTTTTAGGGGTTTTAGGGTTTTCTAGAGTTTTTAGGGTTTTTTAGTGTTTTTAGGGGTTCAATGGGTTTTTCGGGTTTTTTTATTATAATAGTTTTTATGGTTTTGTAGATTTTTTTGGGGTTTTGGGGCATTGTTTGGTTTTTGTGGGTATTTTGTTTTTAGGGTTTTTAGGTATTTCTGGGGTTTTTATAATTTTTTGAGTTTTTAGTGATTTTTATGTTTTTAGGTTTTTATGGTTTTGGGGGTTTTCGTTATTTTTGGTTTTTTATTATTTTTAGTGCTTTTAGGGGTTTTAGGGGGTTTTAGGGGGTTTTAGGGTTTTATGGGTTTATAGGGTTTTAGTATGTTTTAGGGTCTTTTTTGGTATTTCAGGGGTTTTAGGGCATTTTATGGTTTTTTTGGTTTTTAGAGGTTTCAGTGTTTTTAAAGTTTTGTGGTTTTTAGGGTTTTGATGGGTTTTTAGGGAATTTAAGAGTTTTTATGGTGTTTAAGGTTTTTAGGGGTTTTAAGGGTTATTTTTTATTTTATGGTTTTTAGGTTCTTTTAGGGTTTTTATGGGTTGTAGGGTCTTTTTTGGGGTTTCAGGGCTTTTAAGGTCTTCTAATGTTTTTAGGGTTTTTAGGGCAAGGAAGATGCGAGGGTCGGGCTATTCCCCCCCCCCCCCAAATTTATTATAAAGAAAAAAAGAGACTCTGCAGACAAGGGAGGGGAGGGGTCAAACGACCCATGCCCGAAAACCCCCTACTAGCCACACCAGAAATAGAAAAATCACAAAATAAAAACCGAACAAGCACACCCAGGTCCAATACTAGCATCCAGCAGCACCACATCCAATCATCACAACGACACAACAACAACAACACATCCAAGCCAACCAGCCCCAGCAACCAACCACACCAAATCCGACATCGTAGCTAATCACAACCACCAACATCAAGCCAAGGCACAAACACCACAACCAAACACGGTCATCATCACCTCCCAGCAAACAACCATCATCAGTCCCAATCAAGCAACAAACAACCTCCAGTAGCAGCAAGAACCAACTAAACAGCGATACCAGGAACCATAACTTCAGCGCCTCCCAGCTAAGCAGTAACCCGCATTCAGCATCACAAATTCCAGAAGCCATCACCATCTCGCCAAGCAAGTTTACCACCAGCAGAATAGAGTCACCACCACCAGAATCATTAGATCCACCTTCATCACATCTTAGCCAAACATCAGCCATAATCCAGCCCAAAAAAATTCATAAACCCACACCTCTTACAGCAGTTCTCAGCGAATCAGTAAACGGTACCCAGCAGCTCCAAAACCAGCGTCCAGTACCTCCTGGCAATTCAGCACACAACAAACAGCACCAATGCCTCGCCCTAGACCATAGATAATTCAAAAGGAAATCCCATCCCCACAGGAAAACCATATCGCAACACAACCCTACAATCACAGTGTGAAACAAGGCCAAAGCCGGAAGACCAGAACCACGAACCTGCATCTCCGGTGGAAACCAATCACGAGCCGATCTCATCACTAAAAACCAAGAGGACCATCCCATCATGCCACCGAGACATCGGGGTGTCTGTCGCACATGCCTGAGACCTTCACGAAGCTAAGGAATCCACTTTAGATCTGGATCCAATGTTGACTTCTCCATCAACCTAGGAAACTGACATGCCCTCATGCCACAACAAAGGAGGCACACCCATGGAGGCAGATCTTCCGAAGTCGAGTCGAAAAGCTACCAGATCCAGAACGTACCATTACCTCCCATGCCTGAACAGAGCCACCCAGTCCCATCACCATTGGGCGTGATCCTTTACTCCCACAAAAGAGGAGAAGACTGTGGGGATAGAGCTCCATCCACGTCCGAGGGAAGTAGTAAGAGATCAACGAAGTTGTCGGGAAGAAATCCAGGAGAAGACCCTGAAGATTTCCGTGTTGGGAGGGAGAGTCCAGGAGAGAGCGGTAGCATTCTTTTGGCCTAAATCTCTTTTCAGTTCTTAGGATTTTTAGGGGTTTCCGGGTCCTTTTCAATTTTTGGGGTCTTTTAATGGTTTTTATGGGGTTTTAAGGTATTAAGAATTTTTTGGGGTTTTAGATTCTTTTAGGGTTTTTAGGATATTTTAGTGTCTTTTAGGGGTTTTAGGATTTTTAATATCTTTTATAGTTTTTAGAGTCTTTAGGGTTTTTAGGATATTTTAGGGATTTTGAGGGGCTTTAAATACTTTTAGGATTTTTAGGATATTTTAGGGTTTTTATGGGTTTTGGGACTTTTGGGGGTTTTTTTGTATTTTTATGTTTTTTAGGGTTTTAGGATTTTTTAGGTTTTTTAGGTTTTCTATGTGTTTTTTTGGCGTTTTAGGGGGTTTTATTATTTTTAACAGTTTTTATGATTTTTTAGATATTTTTTGGGATTTTAGTTTTTTAATGTTTTAATAATTTTTAGGGTTTTTAGTTTTTTAGTGGTTTTATGTTTTTTAGTGTTTTTAAAGGTTTGTTTTATGGTTTTTATGGTTTTTATGGCTTTAATGTTTTTAGTGTTTTTTGGGTTTTGGAGGTTTTTAGGAGTTTTATGGGTTTTTGGTTTTTAGGGGTTGTAGGGTGTTTTTAGGGTCCTTTAGGGTCATTTTATATATCTTAGGGGTTTTAGGATTTTAATTGGTTTTAGTGTTTTTAGGTTATTCTAGTGGTTTTATGGGGTTTTAGGGTGTTCATGTTTTTTAGGTTTTTTTTTGTTTTTTTATGGTTTTTTGGGGTTTTTTGGTTTTTTGGTTTTTAAGGGATTTAAGGATTTTTTAGTGTTTCTTATGGGTTTTAATTATTTTTAGTTGTTTTAGGGGTGTTATGTTATTTTTGGGGTTTTGAGGTTTTTTAGTGTTTTATGGGTTTTATGGTCTTTTGAGGTTTTTATGGCCTTTTAGGGGTTGGGGGGGGGGGGGTTAGAGGTTTCTGAGATTTTTTGTGTCTATTTGGATTTTCAAGGGTTTTTAGAGTCTTTTAGGTTTTTATGGTTTTTAGGGTCCATTATGGTTTTTAGAGGTCATTAAGGTTTTTTAGTGTATTTTAGGTTTTTTAGGGGGTTTTTTTGGGGGGGGGGGTAGTGTTTTTAATTGGGGTTTTGGGAAAAGAAGGTGCATGACCAGACTATTCTTGGCCCCACAAAATTTATTAGAAAAAAGACAATTCATAAAAGGGAGGGGTGGGGTCAATCAACCCACACTCAAAAACCCTAGACACCCCCAAGAAAAAAATACCCCCAAAATGTCCAAAAACACACAAAAACCAGACGTAGCATTAACACACAATTATCACCTTCAGCACCTCCCAGCCAAGCAGAAACCAGCATCCAACAACACAGTTTCCAACATGCAGTGCCTCCTCGCCAATCAGATTCATAGCCAACAACACAGAACCACCATCACCAAAATCATATACATCAACATCATCAATTACCAGCTAAGCTACAACCAGCATCCATCACCTCAGCTTCCAGTAGCTAGCACCTCCTTCAACAGTTCCCAGCCAAGCAGCAACCAACACCCATCAGCTCAGTTTCTAGCATCTGGCACCACCTATCCAGTCGGCTCCCAGCATTTCAGACCCATCATCACATCCAAATAAATAGGACCACCAACACCCATGCCTAGAACCATTCCACAACACCCAAAACTCCTTTTTCAAATCCAAAACCAAAAAACCCCTCCAGCGACCCAATAATCTCACAACATGACCATATAGATCCCAACACCTCACATAAAATCCATAAACCTTCACCATAATTGACTCACAACCAAACCAGACACAACCAGCGAAGCAACCAAAGAGAAATCATGGAACAACCAGACACATAAGATGTGAAAAAATATCCTTAAATGCAAAAAGGTCCACCAAAAACCATCAGTGAGAAACAAAACACCAAATAAACTACTTTGACACCTCATGAATCCAAAAATCATCATAGAAACCATATTGCTGCACAACATGAAAAATCATACATCAACAACGTGAAACAAAGACAAAGGTGAGGAACTAGATCCAACATAAACCTACCTCTTATGCGCAAACCGATGACCACTAGATCTGAAATCCCACCCAACAGGAATTACCACACCACCACCAAGATGACACAATTCCCTCTGTATCCTCCTTACTCTACCGTGAAGCCAGAAAATCCACCAAGACCCTCCCAAACTCAGATCTGTAAATAGATGTGGGGGCCACATCACCGACCCCCCAAAAGGCCTACCCTTCACACCACACCTCTGCCAATACCTGTCATACCCATCATCGAGAAATCCAATCCACCGGAAGGAAAAACTTACGTAGAACCTTATGAGTTGACGAATAAGGGCACACTGCACGATGCCCGAGCCATCACCACTTTAAAATACCACCGCCCTGACCGAGACGCAGTGCCCACTCCAAAGGAGTGTGACAGAGAGAGAGGCAGTCAGAGATGGAAGGAAGAAGCATATTATCAGAGAAGCAGAGATGCCATGGAGGATTCTATGAGGAATCCCTAAAGCACGTAGCACTGAGAGAGAGAGTCCCCAAGAGAGAGTAGCGGCATTTTAGGATTTTAAGGGTTTTTGGGGCCTTTTAATTTTTTTATGTTTTTTTAATTCCCTTAGGGATTTTTAGGGTTTTAGGATCTTTTAGGGTTGTTAGGGGTTTTAATTCCTTTTAGGGTTTTAGGTGTTTTAGGGAATTTTATGGGATTTAAAGGTTTTTAGGGTCTTTTAGGGGTTTTAGGTTCTGTTAGGATGTTTTTGGTCTTTTAGGGTTTTGGGTGTAGGGTTTAGTGTTTAGGATTTAGGGTGTAGGTTTTAGGATTTAAGGTGTAGGGTATAAGTTTAGGGTACAATGATTAAGGTTTTGGGTATAGGGTATAGGGTATAGGGGTTAGGGTTTAGGTTTCAAGGTATATGGTTTAGGGTGTTGGGTTTTGAGTTTATGTTTTAGGGTATAGGGTTTTTGGCATAGGTTTTAGGGTTTTAGGTGTAGGGTATAGGGTTAAATGTACAAAGATTAGGGTTTAGGGAGTAGGGTATATGGTTTAGGTTTTTTGTGTGTTTTTCATTATTTTTACGGTTTTTATGTTTTTAGGGTTTTTAGGTTTTTTTGGGTTTTTAGGTTTTTTACGGTTTTGTGGGGTTTTTAGTGTTTTTGTAGTTTTATGGGTTTTTTGGGTTTTTTACGGTTTTTTAGGGTTTTTAGGGGTTTTTTACTTTTTAAGGGTGTTTAGGGTTTTTAGTGTTTTAAGGGTTTTTGAGGTTTTTATTGATTTTTTTTTGGGTTTTTAAAATATTTATGGTGTTTAGGTTTTTTAGATTTTTTGGGGGTTTTTGGTTTCTAAGGGTGTTTAGGTTTTTAGGGTTTTAGTGTATTTTGGGGTTTTAGGTTTCTTTAGGGTTTTTAGGGAATTTTTGTAGATTTTACAGTTTTTGGGTCTTTTAAGGGCTTTTAGGTTCTTTTAGGGGTTTTAGTGCTCTTTAGGACCTTTTTAGGGGGTTTAGGGCCATTTAGGGTTTTTAGCGTCCTTTAAGGGGTTTTGAAGTTTTTAGATATTTTTAAGGTTTTTACGTTTTTTTGAGTTTTTTTGTATTGTTTAGGATTTTAGGGTCTTTTAGTGGGTATTAATTGTTTTTATGGTTTTTAAGGTTTCTAGGGATTTTAGGTCCTTTTAGTATTTTAGGGGTTTTAGGGCAAGGAAGATACGAGGGTCGGGCTATTCCCGGCCCCCCCAAATTTATTAGAAAGAAAAAAGAGAGACAACCGACAAGGGAGGGGAGGGGTTTTAGGGACTTTTGGGGTTTTAAGGGTTTTTTGGGTCTTTTAGGGGTTTAGGGGTTTTAAGTACTTTTAGGGTTTTAGGAATTTTTTAGTTGTTTTAGGTGTTTTAGGGTCTTTTAGAGTCCTTTCATGATTCAAAGTGTTTTTTAGGGTTTTTAGTGCTTTTGGGGTTTTTAGGACTTTAGGGGGGTTTTAGGGTTTTGGGTTTTTTTGGTTTTTAGGGGTTTTAGTTTTTTTATGGGTTTTAGTAGTATTTAGCGTTTTTATGGTTGTTTTTGGGTTTTAGGGTTTTAGGCATGTTTTAGGTGTTTTAATTATTTTTAGGATTTTAGGGGTTTTTATGTGGTTTTAGGATTTTTAGGGTCTTTTACGAACTTTTAGGGGTTTTAGGGTATTTTATGGTATTTTATAGATTTTATAGTGTTTTAGGGGTTTTTAGGTTTTTAATGGTTTTTAAGTGTTTTTAGGAATTTAATATTTTTTAGGGTTTTTTAGGGTTTTTAGGGGATTTTTTTTTGAGTTTTTATGGTTTTAAGGGGTTTTAATGGGTTTAGGGTATTTTTAGGGTGTTTTAGGGACTTTTAGGGGTTTAGGGTTTTTTATGGTTTTAGGATCTTTTTAGGGATTTAGGGTTTTTTTGGGTTTTTAGTGTTTTTAGGGTTCATTTGGGATTTTTAGGGGTTTTAGAATTCTTTTTTGGGTTTTAGTGGTTTTTAGGATTTTTGGGGTTTTATACGGTCTTAATTTCTTTTTAGTGTTTTATTTGGGGTTTTGGGGTCATTTTTGGGGTTTGGGGGGTTTATGGTCTTTTTTGGAGTTTTAGGGTTTTTTAGAGTTTTAGGGCCTTTTCATGGATTTTAGGTGTTTTAAGGGGTTTTGGGTTTACTTAGGGGTTTTTAGGGTTTTTATGTTCTATTAGTGTTTTAAGGGTTTTTTAGGTTTTTTGGGTCTTTAGGGGTTTTTAGGTTTCTAGGATTTTTAGGGTTTTAAGGTTTTAGGTTTCTTTGGGGTTTTTAGTGTCTTTTATGTTTTTTAGGATTTTTATTGGTTCTTTAGTGTTTTGAAGGTTCTTTTTAGGTAAGGTAAGGTGCATAACTTGGCTATCCCTGGCCCCCCAAAACGTATTAGAAAAATAGGTGACACAAACAAGGGAGAGGCGGAGTCAAATGACCCACACCCAAAAACCCCTAACACCCCAAGACATAAAAAAACCCCAAAATACCCAAAAAAACAAAAGGGAAACAAGTCAGTTAACATCACCACCAAAGTCATAAATAAGGACTGCACTATATCGGTCACCATCCGCACCATGTACAGATGATACATCAGAAAAGAAGAAGTTAGAGTCTTCCTCCATGTCCATATATTCCCAACCGAACACAAAGTCCTCCTGAAGCCTGAAGAGCGCTAGATACTTCTCCTTGAGTCTTTCTTGCTCTGAGGTGCATAGAGGCTGCTCCCTCTTGTTGACTTTTACATTCATTTTATCTGCCTTTGAGGAAGCCTGGGTAGCCCTGGGTTGAGGTAGAGTAGAATAGTCCCTCTTTTTCTTCCTTGGGGGGGGGGGGCAGAGGTGAAACCATCCTCATGAGCTTCCTTCCCTATAATATGTTGTCACTTGCCACACTAGAGGCCCCCTTATCATCAGCCATATTCTCACAGTTTGTCTGCGATGGATTAATAAACTGTTCAAAAGACCCAAGGCACTAGTGCAGAAAACGTTATTTACGTCACCATTTTTTACGTCGGTTATATATAACCGACGTGATAATCTGTGAAACGTGGTTTTTTTACGTCGGTTATTTTATAACCGACGTAACAAATGCGGTGAGTAGATTTTTAACATCGGTTATTTTAATAACCGAAGTTACAAATCGCTCGTGTTCAGTTTTTACGTCGGTTATGTTATAACCGACGTAAAAAACCAAAGCGCAGGGGTTTTTACGTCGGTTATTTGATAACTGATGTAAAAAATGAGATATCTACGGGTTTTTTATGTCGGTTATCAAATAAAATATGTAAAAAACCATAGTGCATGGGGTTTTTTACATCGGTTATTTGATAACCGACGTAAAAAATGAGATATCTACGAGTTTTTTACGTCGGTTATAAAATAACCGACGTAAAAAACCATAGCGCGTGGGGTTTTTTACATCGGTTATTTGATAACCGACGTAAAAAACGAGATATCTACGCATTTTTTACGTCGGTTATAAAATAACCGATGTAAAAAACCACAGTGCGTGGGGTTTTTTACATCGGTTATTTGATAACCGACATAAAAAACTAGATATCTACGCATTTTTTACGTCGGTTATCAAATAACTGACGTAAAAAACCGTGATTTTTGAGGTCTTTTTTACGTCAGTTATAGAATAACCGACGTAAAAAAATCCGTATCTGATACATTTATAACGTCAGTTATTATAATAACCGACATTATAAATGTAAAAAACAGTTAATAACGTCAGTTATTAAATAACCGACGTTATAAAAACATTTAAAAATTTAACAATCCCCGAGGATTGTCATTTACGAATTTTCGTTCGACAGTCTGGCGGCTCATCTCTCTCATGCAATAAACCTTAATCGGCTCGTCGATCTCGCTGTTAAACTCGTTTTTCCTACAATGTTTATCACCTTTACTCTCCTCGAATCTATCATCTCAACTCGCAACACTCAAGTAAGCCTTCAACAAATTTATTTCGTTCGTTTTTTTCCGGATAGTCTATATTTATGTTTTGCGATTTTTGTGTTCTTTTTTTTGTTCGTTTTGTGTGCTTTCAACTCGTTCGATTTTTGTGTGCCTTTTTTCCCGGATCTATCATCTCAACTTGTTTTGTGTGCTTTCAACTCACAACACAAAAGAAATTCCAAAACCCCCATTTCATGTAAGCCTCCAACTCGCAACACTATATTTTTGTATGCTTTTTTTTCATTCGTTTTGCCTACATCATATATTTTTTGTGGTCCCAAAATTTTTTTTGATGGATTTGGATATGTATTTAATTTTATATATTCATTTTATCTTGAAATTGGGTGATTTTAATGTGTGACTCTTAGGTTAATATTTGGGTATATTTTATAACCTATGAAAGTGATTCATTAATTTTGAAAGGTGAATCCAATTATGGTTTTTTAATTCTTTGTTGTCATGTGGGCCTCAAAAGGGGGGTTTTGAATGGGTGTTATGTGTAAAACCTTGTCACACTTCCTGAAGGTGTTTTATGAAAAATTTTGTTTTTCATGTGTATTGTTTGTGACATTATTTGAGGTAAATTATTAAAATATGGGGGTGGTTTAATAAATGTGTATTAAGCTGAAATTTATATTTTGGATTTGTATTGGTATGATTTTTTTTCTTGAATGGGGGTTTGGAATGTCTTTTGTGTGTAAAACATGGTCGTTCCTCTTGGGATTGTTTTATGAAAATTGAAAATGATTTAGTGAGTTAAAAAAAGTGATAAAATGGTGTAAACGCAATATTTTGGCGATGTTATTCACCTAATAAGGGTTTTTGAAAGGTAAAGAGGTGATTTAAGATGTCAAACATTTTCAGAATGTGTTATAAATTGAGGAATTGTTTTATTAAATTGTGATGTTGGTGAAAAACATGTTTGTGGACTATTTTGTGTGACTTTTTTGATAAAATAAATTATGATATTAGTTATCGAGAAACTTGTGATCATTTGACTAGTTGAATATCAATGATTATTTTTAATTATCATACGATCATTTAAGTAGCCATATTTAATAATATTTAATTCCATCTATTTCATGCTGAAGTATATATTAAATGCATGTGTTTTTTGTTGTTCACCATCCCTAGTTTTATATGTAAACCATTGTTTGGGGGGTTATCCGGGGGGTGGGGGCTGTCCAGAGGGTTGGGGGGTGTCCAGGGGGGTGTCCATGCGGGTGGGTGGGTGTGGGGGGTTGTCCAAGGGGGTGGAGGCCTGTCAAGAGGGTTTTGGGGGTTGTCCGGGGGTGGGGGCTGTCCAGAGGGTTGGGGGGTGTCCAGGGGGTTGTCCAAGGGGGTCGGGGGTGGGGGTGGTGTCCAGGAGGGGTGGGGGTGCTGTCTGGAGGGGTGGGGTGCTGTCCAGGGGGTGGGGTGCTGTTCAGGGGGTGGGGGGGGGGGCTGTCCGAAGTGTTGGGGGGTGTCCAGCGGGGTGTCCAAGGGGGTAGGGGGTGGGGGTGGTGTCCAGGAGGGGTGGGGGTGTTGTCTAGAGGGGTGGGGGCTGTCCAGGGGGTTGGGGGGCTGTCCAGAGGGTTGGGGGTGTCTAGGGGGGTGGGTGGGGGGCTGTCCAAGGGGGTGGAGGCCTGTCCAGAGGGTTTTGGGGGTTGTCTGGGGGGTGGGGGCTGTCCAGAGGGTTGGGGGGTGTCCAGGGGTGTTTGGATTTACATTGTGATTTTCTCTATCTGAATTTTTATTTTAAATATGATTTGATTCTCAGGTTTACTCCATTCTCTCCAATTTTCTATCAACCATGTAGGCGCCATGGTTTTCTTTTATTCAATGGAATTTAAAACTGTTATATCTAACTATATTTGGTTTTAATAATAATATTCAAGCATATATTTTTAAATACGCATAGATTTTTTTTATATTTCAAAATTGTTTTACATTCAAATTATGATTTTTTTCATATAAACTTATATTTGTCTTATCTTAAAAATATATATATTTTTGATATTTGTTATAGGTAATAATGAGTCGAAGTTGGATTACGAAACATCGAATGAGAAATGAATATGAGGAAGGTGTTGATGCCTTTTTGGAATTTGCTAAACGAAATGTTCCAAGTAGTGACATTTTTTTCTGTCCATGACTGAAATGTTTGAATATGAAGAAGTTGAAAAGTAGAGAGATAAAATATCATCTGATATGTCATGGTTTTAATCCGAGTTACAACCCTTGGATTTGGCATGGTGAAACTGGAAGAAATGTCACTGATGATGATGATTCACAAGATGGTAATTCCGATGGAATTGAAGAAATGATTCGCGATATTGTAGCAGAAAAAATTGAGATAGAACCGACAGTTGCACGTCTATATGGTGATGCTGAAAAACCATTATATCCTCGTTGTATAGATTTTACGGTTTTGTCGGTGGTGTTAAGATTGATTAACCTGAAGGAGAAACATGGATGGAGTGACAGAAGTTTTACATAGCTACTAAAATTGATGAAAGGCATTCTTCCAAAAGATAACGATCTTCCAGATTCACATTACAAGGCGAAGAAAATATTATTCCCGATGGGAATGGGATACAAGAAAATACATGCCTGTCCGAATGACTGCATTATATATAGGAAGGAATATGAATTTTTGTCAGAGTGTCCTAAATATGGGACATCACGGTATAAGGTGAAAGAAAAATCACAGGCTGATGTAGAGATTACAAAGCTCCCTTCAAAGGTATTTTGGTATCTTCCTATATTTCATCATTTCAAATGTTTATTCGCTAATTCACATGATGAAAAATGGTTAAGATGGCATGCTGATGAGCAGGTATGTGATGGAAAAATACTTCATCCAGTTGATTGTCCACAATGGAAGAAAATTGATGCGCAATATTCTACATTTGGAAATGAAATTAGAAATATCAGACTAGGGTTGTGCACAGATGGAATGAATCCATACCGAACCCTCAGTAGCACACATAGTTCATGGCATGTTTTATTGGTAATTTACAACCTCTCTCCTGAATTTTGTATGAAGCACAAATATTTCATGTTGAGTATAATGATCTCTGGTCCAAAGCAACCCGGCAATGATATCGATGTTTACTTGTCACTATTGATTGATGATTTGAAACTATTATGGGATGATGGTATTAGGGTGTATGATTATTATAAAATGGAATATTTTCAACTGCATGCAGTGCTTCTGTTCACTATAAATGACTTCCCAGCATATGGAAATTTGTCTGGATACAATGTTAAACGGCATAAAGCATGTCTAATTTACGAACAACAGACATCATATTGTCAATTTCATCATGGGAGGAAAACAGTGTACATGGGTCATCGAAAGTTTTTGCCTATGGATCACCCTTATAGAAGACTAAAAAAGGAATTCAATGGCTCACAAGAATTTGATGCTGCTCCAAAACCTTTATCCCCTGATCTGTATTTTGAGAGGGTGAAAAACCTTGATGTGACATTGGGAAAGACACAGAAATGTGGTAATGATAGACATATTTGGAAGAAAAGATCAATATTTTTTGAGCTACCATATTGGAGGTATCATGAAGTTAATCATAATATTGATTTCATGCATGTGGAGAAGAATATCTGTGATTGTTTGATTGGAACATTGTTAGATATTAAAGGAAAGAAAAAGGATGGGTTGAATGCAAGATTAGACTTACTATCAATGGGAATACGTTTGGAGTTATCTCCCACTCCTAAAGGAAGACAAACATATCTTCCCCCAGCTTGTCATACATTATCAAAGAGGGAGAAAATTAGCTTCCGTCAATGTCTTCATGATATCAAAGTGCCTCAAGGTTATTATTCTAATGTAAAAAATTTTGTCTCATTGAAGGACTTGAAGTTGATAGGTATGAAATAACATGATTGTCACGTCATGATGCAACAAATTCTACTAGTTGCATTGCGTCGAATATTTCCCATTTGTGTCAGAAAGACTATAATGAAGTTGTGTTATTTTTTCAATTCAATTTGTAACAAGGCGATTGATTTGAATTCTTTGAACATTTTGGAAAAGGATGTAATTTTTATACTTTGTCAATTGGAAATGTATTTTCCTCCAACTTTTTTTGTTATAATGGTGCATTTAATGATTCATCTGGTTCGAGAAATAAAGCTTTGTGGACCTATATATCTTTGTTGGATGTATCCTTTTGAAAGGTATATGAAAATATTAAAGGGGTATGTTAAAAATCCATATCGACCTGAAGCCTCCATTATTGAAAAGTATATTTCTGAGGAGGTAGCAGAGTTTTGTACGAGCTACTTGGCTGCGACGCAACACATAGGTTTGCCTCCATCTCTCCATGAACGAGTTAATAATGAGGGAAAGGGGATTCGTGGCTTGAATGTCAAATCATTGTCAGCTGAACAGATGAAGAAGTTAGAATCATACATCTTGAATAACATAGCTGATGCTCAACCGTATATCACATTGCATATTAATGAGTTGAAACAATGTCATCCAAAGAAGAAAGAAATGTGGATTTTGAATGAGCACAACAATTTTTTTTGTCATGGATTAAAAAGACTTTTTTTGGTAGATTAGATGTATCAGAGACATTAAAATGGATAGTGGGTGGTCCATGTTTAAATGTGATAACATGGTCTGGTTATGACACTAATGGTTATACATTTCATACGAAAGCTCAGGACAACAGAAGTGCAGTTCAGAATAGTGGTGTATTGGTGTTTGTAGAAGCGATGCATTTTTCGAGTGCTAAGGACAAAAACCCAATTTCTACATCAAGTGCATATTATGGAGTGATTGAAGACATATGGGAGGTTGATTAATTTAAAATTAAAGTTCCTGTTTTTAACTGTAAATGGTTTATCGGTAACAACAGTTTCAGACACGATGAATTTGGAATGACACTTGTTAATTTGAATAGATTGGAAGACACAACTGATTCTTTTATAATGGAAACACATGCAAAAAAAATTTCTATGTAGTAGATCAATCAGATAAGTAGTGGGCTGTTGTTTTACAAGGGAAAAAACAATATGTTGGTGAGGATGAACTTGATGAAGATGTTGATTTATGTGAGATCCCTACTTCCATGGAAATATTAACAGAACATAATGATGAGCATGTTGAATACATTGTTTGTGCCATAAGGAATGATCACGATGAAGGAATTTGGGAAAAGAATCTATTTGTACATTCCTATAATTACAGGTAACATATGTTTATTTCCTGTTTACATTTATTTTTTTTCATAAATGTTAGATATTGTAAGTTATTTATTTATTAAAACATGTTTTAAAACAAAATAAGTATAAGTTTTTGTTTGTTTTAAGTTTGTTTAGTTTAATTTATCATGTTTATAACCATTACATGAATTATATATCTATTATTTTTGTTCAGTGACAATTACTTTACCATGTTTACCATGTTTACTAGGTTTACCATGTTTACCATCTTGACCATCTTGACCATCTTTACCATCTTTACCAATGTTTAACATGCTTACCATATTACCAATGTTTACTATTACGTAACTTAGTACACTTTTCTATTTTCTGATTACAGTGGTATTAAAATATTTGAATTTGTATATTTGTAAGTTATTTATTAATTAAAACATGTTTTAAAACAAAATAAGTATATGTTTTTGTTTGTTTTAAGTTTTCTTAGTTTACTTTATCATGTTTATAACCATTACATGAATTATATATCTATTATTTTTGTTCAGTGACAATTACTTTACCATGTTTACCATGTTTACCAGGTTTACCATCTTGACCATCTTGACCATCTTTACCATCTTTACCATCTTTACCATTGTTTAACATGCTTACCATATTACCAATGTTTACTATTATGTAACTTAGTACACTTTTCTATTTTATGATTACAGTAGTATTAAAATATTTGAATTTGTATATTTTTGAACTGACGTTTGTTTTTTTGATTTGAAGGATAATGACAGATCATTCAGTTGATCAACCACATGATTCTGGAGATGAGAATATTGCTGGTCATACCTCTGTGGATGAACATTCACATGCTCCTATTAAGACAAAGAGGTCAAAGGTTGGTAAACGTGGGTGCACACGTTTACCAAAATTATCACTTGCCTGTACGCAGGAACAGAGGATAGTCGTTGAGTTTGATGATGATGATATTCCTAGAGGTTTGAATGCAAAATATTTTAAGAGTTTTGTAGGAACTTAGGATAAGAGAAAAGTAAGAATTCTGTATGATTATTGGAGAAGTGTGGATAAATTGATAATCTCTCAGTTATGGGAGACGATTTTGGTAAGATCTTTTGTCATTGTTTGACTATTATTTTAATGTTTCTAGTATATATAATATGTTTAACCTCTTCTTTATCAGATGACATTTGATATTCCTGGCATTGGAGGATTCAGGAAGAAATGCTTATCGTTGGCTGCCAGGAGATGGAGGGATTTTAAATCAACCCTCTCATCTAATTTCATTTATGGTCATAGGAGTCATGACAATCCATGTCGTATATATCCTTTTATAGATGAAGAAACATGGAGACAATTTTTTGAAAGTAGAAGAAAAGATTCATTTTTGGTAAGGGCAATGTAAAATTTTATAAACTTTCTTATATAAATGATTTTATTAATGTTTTGTTAATGATTTCTTATTCTTAAATTAAAACAAACAAGGAAAGCTCATCAGGATATCCAATCTAAAAATGTATACCCTCATAGTTTATCTCGGGGAGGGTATGCTTTATTGGAAGAACAAATGATGGCGGAAAAATTTCAACAACTAAGAGCTGAGTCTTCAAGCTCTGGAGAGGTGGCCCCTCCATCCCCTCAATCTAGACATGAAAAATGGAAGAGAGCTCGGAAGGGAAAAAAAGGGCAATATCTTTCGGAAGAATCGAGAATCGTAGCTGAGAGGATTGTAAGATATCTATTTTATTTATTTAAGTTAACTATTTTCTTCATATAATTTCAATCATTACAGAAATGTTCAATTAATTAATACAGGACTCTCTTGAGGAGCAGAGTTCACAGGGGACATTTACCGCTACTGGGAGGGAAGATATTTTATCTGCAGCATTGGGAAGGCCCGAACATCCTGGTCGTGTAAGAGGATATCTGGTAGGTGTATCAGTAAGAAATGTGTTGCCACGTTCTTCAACTTCTAACATTGAGGGGGTTTATAAAAAAAATAGAATCCTTGGAGGCTGAAGTTCAAAATATTAATGCGACGATGGAGGACAATATTAGAGCGTCGGTGCAGTCTATGTTTGCAGAAATGCAAAGACAATTTCAGACTGCAGCTCCCACTCCTCCACCTCCCCCTACAGACCCCATTATTTATCCTCCACCTCCTCCAGTAGCTTCCACTCCCCCACCTCAGCCTGTGGACCCCATTTTTTATCCTACTCCTCCGCTGCAACTTCCTACTTATTGCGAGTTGTTTGTTGATGATTCTCAACATCATATAGTAGCATATGGGTTGGTATACTGTATAGGAGATACAGTTCATCATCAAAAATTAGAGGTAGATAATTAGAGGGTCACTGTACAGGATATTATAGATAGATCAGCTAGGGTACCAATACCTACAGATGAGGTGGCGACAGTTGGACAGAGTATCGACTATTTTTTAATTTGGCCATCCAGACTTCTTCGACTCATTACCATAGAGGTATGAATGTTATATCTTTTATTTTGTTTTTTTATTAAAGTTGTTTTATCATTTGAAAACTAATATATTTTTCAATTTATTTTTACAGGAATACTTTAAAGGTAAGGAAATACTGTATAGACAACAACAAATACAAATGACTATGACATCAGATCAAATTCTAGTAGTCTTGACAGATTGTCAAGATATTCAAATTTGTTGGCGGGTTATTATGAGTTTCCAATGGAAGCTCATGTTTGTGGATGTGAAATAAGTGTGGGGATTATGAACACTGATATCTTGGAGCTTGTTACTGGAGATAAGTTGGGCATCAACGTGGTGCAAATATTTTGCATGTAAGTCTTAACACCTTTTCCCTATGTTATATTTATTAAAAATGTATAATTATGTATGTTTTGTATTAGGTATCTTTGTAAAATTTGTGAGAGGAATGAGCTGACAGATGTATTTGGATTCATGGACCCGCAATTGATTTCCCCTGAAGCATGTGCATTGAATGAGGAACAAAGAATGGTTTATATTTCTGAAAGACTTGAAAAGAATATAGTCACACAATGTTGGATAATTCCTTTTTGTGAGAGGTATGAAACACATTTCTCTCATAGAATTAATTATATTTTAACATAAAAAACCACCAACGTTTACTTTCCTTTTATCAGTGATCATTGGATGTTAGGGGTTTTTTGCCCAAGGGAGAAAGCACTTTATTGGATATGCTCTGTCCATGGTGATGTGCAGGAAAGTTTTAAGAATATATTGGAAAAGTAAGTTTAAATTTATCAATAGTTTTATATATTATAATGAATTGTAAATTTACCCCATTCGTATTATTTTCTAACAGTGAATGGGCCTACTTTCGAAAAAACATAAAGAAAAGGAATGCAAAGATCAAATATGTAAATGTGAAGGTAAATATCCATTTATAATTTGTACTTTTTGATTTATTACATAAAAATAATATATTGAATTTACACTCATTCAAATAGAATTGTCATGAACAACAAGGCCTCATCGAATGCGGATATTATATGTTAAGATTTATGTATGAAATAATAATAACTGGGATAATTGTAAATTTTTACCTGGTATGATTTCCTCTTAAACTTTGCCATAATATTTCAATTTGATTTATTCATTATACACGTTAACTACTTTCCTTTTCATTTGTAGCTTTTTGATGACCCTCAACCATATACTGCTGAAGACATCAAACACTTACAAGTGGAGTGGTCAAATCATTTTACAGGTTTGATTGAATTTTAGTTGATTGTAATGTAAAATGTAATTTTGAATATTTTCATTGTAATTGAGTATTTGGTAGTTGTTTAGGTTTGATTTAGTTTTTTTGAAGTTGACAGTGTAAGTTCTGAATGTTATATATGTGAATGTTTAATTTTTCTCTACTTCTTGTTTTGTTCTATTTATGATGGTTTTTCTGGTATGGATTTTGGTCTGTGGGGGAGGGGTTCCAAGGGTATGGGGGTGTGTTCAGTGGTGTTGGGGGTGTCTAGGGGTATGGGAGGGCTGTCCGGTGGGGTGGGGGGGGGGCAGTCCAGGGGGGTGGGAGGGTTGTCCATGGGCGTGGGAGGGCGGTCCAAGGGTGTGGGAGTGTTTTCCAGGGGTGGGGGGGTATACATGAGGGTGGGGGGGTTGTCCAGGGGTGTTTGGGGCTGTCCAGGGGTGTGGCGGGGGCTGTCAAGTGGGGTGAGGGGGTGCTGTTCAGGAGGGTGGGGGGTGTTGAGGGGTGTTTGGGGTTGTCCAGGGGGTCGGGGGGCAGTCCAGGGGTGTGGTGGGGGCTCCAATGGGGTGGGGGAGGGATGTCCAGGGGGTATACATGAGGGTGGGGGGAGGGCTGTCTAGGGGGTATACATGAGGGTGGGGGCTCCAATGGGGTGGGGGAGGGCTGTCTAGTGGGGCAAGTTTTATATGTTATCAATGTAAATGCTTAAATTTGATCTCCTTCTGTTTTGGTGGTACGATTTCTTGATTTGCTTTCTGGTTGATTCTGGGGGAGAGCAGATGACTGCATTCATTTTTTTTTAAAAATGGCTTCCACGTCGGTTATTTTATAACCGACGTGATAAGGACAACAAGAAGGGTTTATCACGTCAGTGATTTCATAACCGACGTGATAAAGAAAATGGGAAGGGTTTATAACGTCAGTTATTTAATAACCGACGTGATAGAAGGCCTGGGAAAGGGTTTATAACGTTAGTTATTTAATAACCAACGTGATACAAGGCCTGGGAAATGGTTTATCACGTCGGTTATTAAATAACCAATGTGAAACATGGGGGGATGGGTTTATAACGTCGGTCATTATATAACCGATGTGATAAACCCCCCTCCCCCAGTTTATCACAGCGGTTATAGAATAACCGACGTGAGAACCCCCCCCCCCCGGACCGGTTTATCACATCGGTTATTCAATAACTGATGTGAAACACGGGGGGGGGGGGGTGGGTTTATAACATCGGTTATATAATAACCGACGTGAGAAACCCCCCCGGACCGGTTTATCACGTCGGTTATTCAATAACCGACGTGAAAAATGGGGGGGGGGTTGGGTTTATGACGTCGGTTATATAATAAACGACATGATAAACGATTTCCCAGGCCTTTTATCACGTCGGTTATTTAATAACTGACGTGATAAACCATTTCCCATGCCTTTTATCACTTCGGTTATTAAATAACCGACATTATAAACTCTTCCCTCTTTCTTTATCATGTCGGTTATAAAATAACTGACGTGATAAACATCCCGATTTTTGTTTTTGACGTCGGTTTTTAAATAACCGACATAAAAAATGTTATTTATAACGTCGCCCGTACTAATGTCGGCTAGAAAACGATGTCAAAAATTAAAAATAACCGACGTAAAAAACATTTTCTGCACTAGTGAGGACTTTATCCCCTGAAGTGGACCCTTTTGATTTATTACCTTCCCCCATTGGAGAGTCATCCCCGTGGATATCTATTTCCCTCCTGAACTAGGCCATATTGGAATTTATCCTATGATCATCCTCAACAAAAATCTCCCCTATCCTTTTATCCTCACATTGAATGGAAACCCTTGGTCGTTCCACCACAACCATGTCATGTAGGACCACACACTGGTCCTCACTAGCAGAGGCCTCTCCATCACCACTATGGCCAGCTACAAGTCCAGAGCCATCCCTCCTTCACCATCAGTGCCATCAATCCCAGGCCACAAGTGTCCAGCCATGCCCTCATCATAAACTACACCTACCTCTTCATCACGATCCACTGTAAAATCCCACGGTCCGACCCTCCCAAATCCACCACACCTAAGTATTTTAATAGAAGATTCATCCACACTCCGATTAGGGGGTCTATCATAAACGCACAAGGCCCGCTTCTCAACCAAAATCTGATCATGCCCAAACCAAGCCACCTTCCCCTCCTCAGCCACTTCCCTCTACATAGCCACCCTCACTACACAGAATCTCCACTAGTTGACTCAAATGAGTCCAGACCCTCGAACCTGTTACTCAAAGAGACGCCATCCAGAACTGGCAACTGATTGCTACTAGCCTGCCCATTTCTTTTTCTCAAGGCCACTTAACCCCTACCCATGGGCTGCTTCAGGGAGCTATCACATAGACATCTCTTATATACAGACCTTACCATCTCCCCCTGCTCAACCACTTCTCCTTTCTCATCTCCCCCTATAATTTACTATGGCCATCTTTCCCACTGCTGTTGCATAGAGTCACACCTCCATCATTGTTCATCACCTCTGCACGTACCCTTCCCTCACTTCGAAAACTCCTAGAATAATCTAGGCCCAATCCACCTGAATCATTCACTACTATCTCCTTATCACACCCACTTTCAAATCCATTTTCAGATGCTCAAAGACTGCACCAACCGTAGGCTGGGGAGGTAGAAGATTAGATTCCTTCAGCATCGTCGCTTCATGCACCTTCACCAAGGCCTGAATTCCTTCACTAGACCCTACCTATTCTAGATTCACACCATCATTTCCCTTGGCACTGCACCTGAATGTCTAACCACTATTCCCTAGTTTCTAACATTATGAGTAGAATTCAACCCATGATTCAAAAACAATTGTTTACTTCCATCGGAGCTCCTCTCTAACCACAATCCACACAATGCCAACCGGTTCCTTAGAAGCATCAATTTCAACAAAAGACCTTGGAGCAATAAGGTGATAGAGATCCCAAGTCCTGCTATCTACACACAAGAACCTTCCCACCATATTACCTAACATTGACACAATGTACAGATTTTGAAAGGGGACGGGATGTTCTGGAAATATAACCCAAGTCACAAAGATCGGAGAATCGCGGTTCAAGTGAAGATCAAAACTCCACCGAAAGAGGGAGAAATGAATACCATTTCACCTTTGAGGTGCCACATACTAAGAAAGAATAAGATCCTCCTCTAATTCAAAGAGAATCATGATATGATCAATATCAATGAGACCCACTGTTGTGCAGTCCTGGAGATCCCAATGCTCAAAAATGAACCTATCAAAATCATCCATCGGGGGAACCACTTCAAAAATTGAGTAATTTGTGTCAAAAGATGTAGCGAGGATGATTCATTGAACTCCTGGATCGAAAAATTTTGCTGTGGGCAACCTTCAAAAAGTTCCAGCACCTTCAGACAAAGCTCGATCTGTAGAAAAGGAGGTAGCAAATCAGAAGATGAGAATGAGACAAAGGTGAGATCAACATTGAGAATCAGTGGAGGCACCTCCCCTACATATGGGGGGGGGGGAGAGGCATAGAGGTCACTTTCATCATCAAGATAGAAGGGGAAGGGAACAACCATCATAAAAGGGTGGAGGAGGTGCCATTCCCTTCTTTAGGGTTTTATGGATTTTCATGGTTTCTTACTAAACATGTTGTTATGGGTAAAAATGTATAGGTGTAGCTTCACCACCTGTGTTCCACACATCCCCAGTGAGTCTCAAATTGGAAAACATTGGGCATGGGCCAGTTCCCAACAAGGTAGAGGTTCTAGGAGAAATTATTAATCAGGAATATTAGGTGTTTCCTTATGAGGACACAAACCCGGAACCTCGGGGTCTGGGCACCACAACTGAAACCATTCGAGCATGACCCCACAAGAAAATGTGTTGATGGGTAACAAGGTATTGGGGTGGCATCCCCACCTGCACATCACACGTCCCTAATGAGGCCCAAGGTGGCCAACCCTTGGGCTTAGGCAAGTTCCCAATAGAGTAGAGGGTACCACGGTAGGTTTGTTAGCATATAGTAACATGTTGATGGGTAACAAGGTATTGGGGTGGGGGCATGGGGTTTTTATGGTTGTAGGGGTTTTATAGATTTTTAGAGTTTTTAGGTGTTTTAAAGGGTTTTAGGGGTTTTTAGATTTTTTAGGGTTTTTATGGGTTATAGGGTCTTTGTTTGGTTTTTAATGTTGTAAGGTCACAAATCTTAGTATCCCTTTCCTTTGTGAGTTATGAGTGTTAGAGGTGCATGGAGGAGGTTTCAAGAAGTTTGGAGGTAAAATGAGGGGTTTTGGGGAAGTCACCATAAAAAATTTCACGGTTGTAGTGTGGAGGCATGTGATGAAGCATGGTGTTAGTGTTTGTGGCATAGTGAACATTGGTTGTGGAACAGGGGAGCTCGGGAGGAGTTTCGATGCTACTACCAAATCAGGGGGTAATTACGCCATGGGAGATAGGATGTGACGTGGTCCCTTTCTTGGTGATGGGGGTTTTGTTGTGTGGTATTGAGGGATGAACTATAGCCACCAAATCCACTTTTATATCATTTGGACTAGATATTTGGTACTTACTTTGACTGAATGTGGCTATGACATAGTCCCTTAGGCTGCGTTATAGAATGTTCTATGCCAAGAAGTGCATCAGTGTGGTCCAATGGGTTGTGTTGTGGTCTTCATTTTTTCAGTGGGTCTATAAATACCCCAAGAACCTTGAACCATATTCTCTCCTACTTCTTCATCATGAACCCTTGGTAACCAAGGGTTCTTTTGATATTCTTTGAAACCCCTTTCAATAGGTTTTGATTCTAGATTCTCGTGTTCGATATGTGGTGATCTGAGGTACTAACTATCTCCATTTTTTAGTGGGTTCTCTCTGTTCAATATCATTTCTTCCCATTTCATATCTTAATGACTTTTTGTTTTATCTCCATCAATCTAATGAGGTTTTATATATTTTTTATCTGTACATTTTTAGCATGAATTCCTTAGGAGAGAATAGATTCCTTACAGGAAAGGTGATCAGAGATCTACAATGTTGATTCATTCTCATGTGAAGAACGTTGACACCTTTGTGGTAGGGGACTATTTATTCTTCTATTTTTTTAAATGAAGTAATAGATTTAGAATGTTTTATCCCTTTTTATGAATATTTTATTAACCTAATAAATATTTAACTATATTGAAGTTGAAATTGGTTAGCGATCGCATGTCGATGTTTTATACAGTGATAACGGTTTTCCTATTGATTTTCTAAATAGTGTGATATATATTCCATGCTTGTATATCGTGTTGTTATGTTTGGTTTAGAATACTCATTTCATTGTAAAATGGTAAATAATTAAAATCTGGTAATTTTTAATTGGTTGGATAAATAGTAAAATAAGAGGCATGTTTAAATGAATCCAATGTTTATTATAATTTGATGGTAATTAAAGTTAACAGAATGTGAATGTTTCATTGAATATGATCATCCATGAGCTAATATAATTGATAAATAATGTGTATCATGTTAATTATGGTTGATGAAAAGTATAATATGTCATTTAAAATGTGTTTTTTTTCTTCTCATTGTTCGATAAATCTAGTTTTTATGATTGAGAGCATGTTTAATAGTTTGATCACTTGTTATAGTTAATGCCTTTGGTTGTCCATAGTTAGAACCTATTAATAATGAATCAGTTAATTCCAGATGGAATAAAAATAAGTTTTTTGTTAAAGATAAATCTTTGGGATCGAGAGTTACCATTTTCTTATAAAGGTTGAATGCCTTGTGTTGGGATCTGTGAGAGATTTTTTTCATGGGAATGTTGAATACCTTGTTTTTAGGGACTGGAATTACCTGTTGACTATGTTTTTTCTTACTTATTTGTGATGTATCTGGATGTGATCTTTTCTATGTGATGTTTTATAAGCCTGGGATGGATTATGTGATATGAGGTGGGGAGTCCCAAATTATGTGTTATCATTTTATTCCTATAATGGTCAGATGCATCAGGATATGCATGTGGGTTTTGGGGATGGAACCTATGATGGTGGAAAGGGTTGAAGTTGGGATTACCTGTTGTTGTGATGAATGATGAATGATTACTTATTATGAAATTTTTAATGGAAAATGGTTGGGTTTTTGTTTATCTGCATTCTTTTCCTGACCGCTTGAGGTAGCTGGCTGTGCTTGGTTGTATTTTCTCTTTATTGTAGCTTAATATGTTTCTAGAGATTACTTAGAATTATAGAATGAAGTTTAATAATTTTTAATAAACTAATTAACCTATGGGGTTGGGGTTTATGGAATTCAAAAGATATGATCTTGAGAAACCATGGACTTGATTTGGATAATGCCTGGAGGTCATAGACTTGGATTGATGGTTAAAGCAATATAATCAGAATAATGTTAACTAATGGATAATGAATTAATTAATGTAATGTGAATTGTTAAATTAAAATAAATTAATTTAATATATCTACTAAATATTTGGGTACTTAGGATACCTAGTTTTTAGTAGTGATAGTCGAGTGTCTGAGTGACGATAGCCACAGTCAATATTAGGACTAGGTTATTCCCATAATGTGGTTGTGAGCTATATTATATCCTATATATTATGTGATTTTATATTCCACCCCACCCATTTAGGTTAGGGATACTGACACCCAATGGTATATGGTAGGGTGTCTTCCCCAACATCCCTATGGGAGGATGGATGGCTGACTACCCCCTCTTCCCCCACTCTGTTCTCTTGGTAATATTATGTCCTTGTATGTATGGTAGTTTGTTTTCCTATATATTTATGTAGATGGATGTGATAGATTTTGGTTATTTCACACACATGTATCGATGGATATATTATCCCAAGGGTTATTATAGGTTTTACATGCATAAGATGTGATGTCTTGAGGTACCTTTGTGTATGGACTGTGATGGATTGAGGTATAATACCTGATGTATGATACACATCATATATGCTATGGTTGATCTTATAATCTACTCAGTTACTATATGAAGATGTGGTATGGGATGATGATGTGATGTAAGTGATTCATGTTGTGATATTTATCCCAACTTTTTTTGGGGTGGATTATTTTGGAGAGAGATAGATCAAGATGTTTGTTGTTGGGGAAGAGCGGAAAACCAGTGGGGAAATAGTAGTGGGGTAACCTTGATGTTAATTACTATAAAATACGATTTCATATATGTGATACTTGGTGAGAGATAGCCATTGTGAGGTTGGGAACTTACTATACCTACTTAGGTGATGAGTTAGTTTCATTATTGTTCAATAGGATTTATCATGCTTTATTTATATATTTCATGAGAGGTTCTGGGGAGGATCATACTAATTATAATGTTATTATCACCCCATATATATAAATATAAACTCTTTTTAAGTCAGAAGTAATATATTAAACATCAATTAGGATGTTACTAGCTTGTGGTTTTGTAAGAGATTTTTGGGCTTTGTGGTCATTGTTGTTCTTTACCTTGTTGGTACTTGTAGTACCCCTTTCAGTTGTTTCAGTATAGTATGATATTACATGTATGAAATTGGGATTTATTTCATATATATTTTTTAGAAGGTGTTGATTGGTGTACCTATATTATCTCTCTATTCTGCATATTATCATAGAGGGTAATGCATCCCATTTAATATTTATTATACCCACAGTGATACTCGCCAACTTAGGAGCTATTGGAGGCAGGACTTAAGAAGTCATCATAGCCCTTCTCGCATTACCAGCCTTGGAGGGATACTCTTTTGGGGAGAGGGTTCATGATAGAGTGCTATTAGAGGTCCAGGTTGAGGTATATGATGAAGTTTAGAGTTTGGAATAGGTGATATTGCATGGGTTGGTTGGGAAATGATGTTAGATAAGTTTATTAAGTGATTTGAACATATGATATTATCCGGGACATGGTTATTTAGGCCCCCTATGATATGATTAAAAAACCTTTATGTTTACTAAGCCTACTAAGTAAAGTAATATTGTTTGTAGGGTAGAGACCAAGTAAAGAATCATGAATCATTCTTCTTTTTACCTGTGTTTGAAATGGATAGACTTTAGGATGGGTTAAACCTTAAAATAATAAAATAAATTGATTAAATTAATTAATTTTATGAATATCATATTCCAGGTTTAGGATATCTAATCATTTTTTCTTTTGTAGGTATGAATCTAGTTGAATGTCCTTGTTAGGTTCACCTCAAAGATTCTTAACAGGATGTGACAAAAGATCCCCATAGAGTAGAGGTCTAAAAAGACAAAACTTAGAGGAAGAAACTAAAATATTTTTAGTGACATAGTATGCATAAGTACTTGGGATTCATTTAAAAATAATTCACAAAATACTTGTTAGAGAATGTTGAGAACACTTTTAGTTCAATCCATGCCCAGAAGGAGCACTAGGTTTCGTTGGTTGTGACATTGGTGCATGATGTAGGGAGGTAGTGGATGATATTATTCCTCAAGGTTCAAAGGGATTCAACAGTATTATGAGAGAAGTTACGTGACCAGTTCCAAGTAGAGTTTATTTATTTGGTCACAAAGGTGGTTAGTCACCAGGAACTGATTACCCTTTGATAGGGGAGTTCTAGTGTGCAAGAGTTTGGGATCCATTTAAGTCCCTTTTGAAATATGATTCAGACCTATTTCTAGATGAGGAGTCAAGTGAGATGAATTTTTAAGAATATTTTCATTCATAGATATAGAAATAGGTCATCTTGTTTATGTTTTAAACTTTTCTTGAGGTACTGGTAAGAGAAATGGTTGTTTATACGACACTAGACATAACTGGGTCATCATAAGATGGGAGTTTTTAGTATTCCTCATGAAATAGACCTATGGTCCGAGTTTTCCAATTTCTTGGACAAAAGAGTTTTCGGTCATCTAGGGGTAGATACCATCCCTTATCATCTCATTAATCTAGGGGTGGTGCCTCTTAATAATTTTCCAAGGGACCAGATATGTGTTTTTCTTATAGAGGTCATGGTAATCTATGTTAAGAGTGTTTGAATTTTCTAAAAAGTCAACGTGAAACATGTGTTCTTATTTAGGTTTCACTATTGAGTCAGTTTTATACGTGGAAATAAAAACTGGGTGTTACTATTTGGGATCAGTAGAGAGGATATGGGGAAATTATAGGATAGTTCTGAGATGATTCTCATCCTCAGAGATCAGAGCATGACCATGGAGTTGGTTTTCAAAAGGGTCATAAATGATGTGGAGTAGGTCACAGTCATCTTGACGCTCTAATGTTTCAAGTGTTGAGTGAGCCAGACGTCATTTGAGTTACCATTTTCTTGTTTTCTACTTGGGAGTATGGTTTGTTTGATTTTGGATCTACACACTCCTTTGTATCACATGCCCTAATCCATGATTTGGGAATTAAGGTAGAGAGGATTCCCATGCCCTTGGTGTTGAATTTTCTAGTTGGAGGTCAAGATGACTTGCATAAAGCATGTAGAGATTGTGAGCTAGTGATGGGGAAGAAATGATCTTGGGGGGACTTCCTATATTTATAGATAAAACCATATGACATCATCCCTATATTGGATTGGATGTATTCATTATAGACTATCATGGATTTCATCAGGATATAATTCATGTTCTATGATGATGACAGAGAGCCAACAATGTTCGTTGGTGAGAAATACCCTCATATGGGTCAGTGTCATGTTCCATCCTTATCATCTTGATAGACTAGTTGATGCTAAGTTCATCAGATGTTCATCTAATGGTGTTCCTAGGGTTGGGGAAGAGTACTATGATGTATTTCCTGAGGAGGTTTTAGTGTCACCCCCTTAAAGAGAGATTGAGTTTTTGATCAAGATTTAACTAGGAGTTTCTAAAAATCTTGATGTCCCCATATAGGATGACACCTTCTCAGTTATGATAGTTTTATGTACCACTCAATGATATAATGCAATGGGATTTTTTGGTCAAGTCTGTCACCATAGGGTGCACCAGTTTTGTTCATGAAGAAGGCTGATGAAAGTTCATTTCTTTGTATCAATTATCATCGCTTGAATTAGGTGATAGTGAAGAACCATTATCCTCTTCCAAATATTGATGATTTATTGATCAGTTGAAAGGAGTAAGTTTTTTCATGAATATTTATTTGTAGTTAGGATATCATCATATGTGGGTGAAAGATGAGGATATTCTAAAAGCTATTTTCTATTGTCTTCATGGGCATTACGAGTTCAATGTGATGCCATTCGGTGTAAAGAATGCTCTCATCATGTTTATGGGATTAATGAATGAAATGTTTAGAGTGTTATTAGATAAGTTTGTGATGGTTTTCAACAATGAGATCCTTGTGTATTCTGCATCTAAGGAGAAGCATGCAGAACATATACATGTTGTTTTGGGAGTTATTCATTGTTAGCACCTGTTTGGGAAGTTATCAAAGTTATATTTTTAGGATCATGAAGATTATTTCTTTGGTAATGTCATGTACTATTAGGGAGTAGATTTGGATCCTTTATATATTGAGGTAGTGGTTTCTTTGGAAGACCGCAAGAGAGAAATATAGGTGCAGAGCCTCCTTGGTCTTACAAGCTATCATAGGTTGTTCATTGTCAATTTATCTTGGTTTGAGACTCCTATGATAGCCTTGACTAGGAAGGACCAGGAATTCTTGTGGAATGACCATTTTTATGAAACATTTTTTCACTTGAATGAGAATTTGTTCAGTGCCCTAGTTCTTTATTTTCTAGAAGAGGGAGTTCAGTTTGAGGTTTTCTGTGATGCTTCGTGTCTTGAATTGGGTTTTGTTTTTATGAAGTAGAGATACATTGTTTCTTATGGGTCTCGGTAGTTAAATTCCCATGAGAATAACTATTCCACCCATGATCTCAAGTTGATGGTAGTTGTTTTTTCCTTGATGTTGTGGGGACATTACCTCCTCAGTGAAAGTTTTGTGGTTTTCACTAATCATAAGATCTTGAGGTATGTATTTTACCAACATGAATTGATCTTATGATATTGATAGTGGATAAAATTATCATAGGAATACAACTTTGATATTTTTTATACACCTAGAAAAGGAAATGTTGTAGTTGATGTGCTGATTATAAAGTCATGTAGTGATATCGTGTGTGAATATAGAGATTCCTAGAGGGTGATGGAAGAGATATCAATGATGAATCTATATATGGGAGAGGTTGGAGGCAAATGTTGTCCTTTTTAGATATCATTGCAGTCATCCTTGGTGTAATAGGTGGTATAGTCCCAGCTAGGGGATTCTGAGGTGGAGGTTTGGAGAGACCGGGTTGTTCTTGGTGATTCCCCTGATGGCTGGTTTGAGGATGAACAACATCGGGCATTGTTACAGGGGAGACTTTTTGTCCCTATAACGATGCATGAGATGATACTCCATGAGTTCCAAATATCACCTTTGGTGGCACATCCAGGCATGATGAAGATATATTAAGCATTAGGAGGTTAGTTTTGGTGGCTTGTGTTGAATCATGTAGTTTTCGAGTTTGTTTTTATTTTTGGTCTTCTAGAAGGTGAAGACCAAGCACTGTGTTCCCAATGGTTCAATCAATCCATTAGATGTTCCCTAGTGGAAGTGGTAGGAAATATTGATGGACTTATTTATCCATTTACATTGATATTGTGGAGGATATGATTCTATATGTGTGATAGAAGATCTTTTGATAAAATCATCCCACTTCATAATGACCGGGGAGTCAATATTAGTGGTGGTTTGGTCAAGGCAATATCTAGAGGAGGTGGTGAGAATAAATGGATTCCCAAGGATGATAATCTCCGATCATGATCCTTTTTTTACCTCCATGGTGTGGATAGGAATCCAGCATGATTTGGATCTTAGTTATTCCTTATCACTTATTTTCATCCACATATGGAAGTTCAGACAAAGAATACTATCCAGAACCATGAAGACACGTTGTGTTCTTATGTCCTAGATTTTGGAGCTTCATGGATGGGGAACCTGCCCTTGGTCATGTTTTCATACAATAATAGTTTTCACTCCATAATTGGTTTGGAACTATTTGAATCTTTGTATGACTGACCTTACCATCCTCTATTGTGATGGACTAGGGTACATTATATAGAAATTCTCAGGTCAGAACTAATGCAGAATATTACAGAGATGGTTTAGGTAATTCATGAGAGGATGAAGGAAGTGCAAGATTGTTATAAATCAAATACTAATCATAATAGGAGACTTATGAAGTTCTACATTGGAGATCATGTGTTTCGGAAGGTGACTCCTTTACATGGGTAGTGAGGGTTTAATTATGTGGGTAAGCTTTATCTCCGGTTTGTTAGGCCTTTCAAGGTGTTGGCACGTATTGGATCTATGACATATCTCAAGGAACTTCCCTCACAAATGGGATGGATATATGAAATATTTCATGTGTCACAACTTCACTGTTATCTTCATGATGTCTCTCACTTCATCTATTGGGGATAGATCTATGTTGATGATGATGAGACCTTTGAGGAGTTTCCTATGGATATTTAAGACCTCCATGCGAAGGTGTTGTGTGGGTGTATTATTCCCTTCATTCCTATCCTTTGGTGGAATAATGGTGTTGAGGAGTGTACCTAGGACCTTGAGTCATTGATACACTTTTAATACCCAAATTTGTTTTTGTTTAGATCATATCTTGTTGTAATGATTTTTGTGGATGTTGAACCTTTTCTGGTCATAGAAATAGTTTCCACTTATTTTTGTTGTGGCCCTGCTCTTGTTTGAGAGGTATCTTCCCTAGAGATTTTTCTAGAGCTGGGTGTTGTTTTTTCATGATTTTTCACTTGTTAACTCTAAGTGAGGTGGTTGAGCTTCTGTGTTAATGATATTCTTTATAGTCATATAATAGAGTGGCTATTCAAATAACCCCTTCTCATTTTTTCTCACTAGGTTAGTTTTGAAATATCAGGGATGAGAATGTATTGATAGGTATCTGATATAAGGGTCCAAATCCTGATAGTCCTTTACTTTGTGATTTTTGGGTGTCATAGATTCCTGGAGAAGGTTTCAATAATTTTTAGGGTTTTTTTTCATTTTTAATTATTTTAGAGTTTTTATGGTTTTAAGGATTTTTATGGGCTTTTAGGGTGTTTTATGGGTTTTTAGGATTTTTAGTGGATTTTAGGTTTTAAGGGTTTTTTGGGGTTTTAGGGGTTTTTTTAGGGTGTTGATGGGTTTAGGGTGTTTTAGGGTTTTTTTTGGGTTTTAGGGTATTTAGGTGATTTAATATTTTTAAGTGGATTTTTAGTGATTTTAGGAATTTTTAGTTGTTTTTAGATATTTTTAGTTTTTTTTACTGTTTTAATAGATTTTAGGGTTTTTTGAGTTTCTTTTGGGTTTTTAGGTGTTTTAGGGGTTTTGGGGGATTTTGAGGTGGTTTAAAGTTTTTTAGTGTTTTTAGGGTTGTTTATAGGTTTTAGAGGGTTTTTTGGGGTTTTATGGGATTTTAGAGTTTTTAGGGTGTTTTAGGGGAGGTTTGGGGTTCTAAGGGGTTTTTATTGTGTTTAAGGATTTTTAGGTTCTTTTTGGATTTTTTTAAGGGTTTATGGTCTTTTAGGGTTTGTTATGGTTTTTATTTTTTTAAGGGTTTTTAGGATTTTTAGGTTCTATTATCCGTTTTAAAGGTTTTTTGGATTTTTGGGTTTTTTTGTGTGTCTACCATTTTTAGGGTTTTTGGGGTTTTGGGGATTTCAGGGTTTTTAGTGTTTTTTGGTGTTTTGTGGGTTTTTATGGTTTTTATGGATATTTCTGATTTTTATTGTTTTCTTTATTTTTAGGATTTTTATAGGTTTTTAGTATTTTTAGGTTTCAAAAGGGTTTTAGGATTTTTATGGCTTTTAGGGTTTTTAGGATTTTAGGTTTTTAGGGTATTTAGGGGTTTTATGGGTTTTTAGGGTTTTTATGGTTTTAGAGGATTTAGGGTCTTTGAGGATTTTTTTAAATTTTTAGGGGATTTAGGGTCTTTATGGTTTTTAGGGTCTTTTAGGGGGTTTTTGGGTTTTTTGGATTTGTTGGGATTTTTTGTAACTTTTTGGATTTTTTTTGGGTTTTTAGGGGTTTTTATAGATTTTATGGATTTTAAGGCTTTTTAGGGGTTTTAAAGATTTTTACGGGTTTTAGGGTTTTTAGGTTTTTAGGGGGTTTTAGTGTTTTTATTTTTTTAGTATTTTTTTAGGGTTTAAGGGTTTTTTATGGTTTTTATGGGTTTTTAGTTTTTTTATAAATTTTCATGGTTTTAGGTTTTTTGGGGTTTTAGGGTTTTTAGGGGTTTTAACATTTTTAGGGGCTTTTAGGGTTATTTTATTTTTAGGGTTATTTAGGGTTTTTAGGACTCTTTTAGTGGTTTTATAGCTTTTAAGGTTCTTATTGGGTTTTATGGGTTTTATTGCCTTTAGGGATCTGGAGGAGTTTTAGGGTTTTTTAGTATTTTTAGGGTTTTTAGGGTGTTGTAGGTTTTTTTTGGTTTTTAGGGATTGTTATGTGTTTTAAAGGATTTTTGGGTTTTTATATTGTTTTAATATTTTTAAAGGTTTTTTAGGTTTTATGAGAGTTTTTTTATGATTTTTGGGTTTTTGGTGTTTTAGTAATTTTTAAGTTTTTTATAAGGATCTTAGGGTTTTTAGTGGTTTTTAGGGCAAGGAAGATGCGAGGGTCGGGCTATTTACGGCCCCCCCACATTTATTAGAAATAAAAAAAGGAAACACAGCAGACAAGGGAGGGGAGTGGTCAAACGACCCACACCCAAAAAAACCCTTACAACCCATGCCAGAAAAAGAAAAACAAAGAAAGAAAAAGATTCAAAAACAGACACAACAGCGGCATCATCACGTCACCTCCAGCCAGTACCAGCATCCTGCAGCACCACATCCAATCATCACAGCAACACAGAAGCATCAACGCATCCAAACCAACCAGCCCCAGCAACCAACATCACCAAATCTGACCTCACAACCAATCAAAAACACCAGCATCAAACCACAGCACAAGCACCACAACCAAACCCAGCCATCATCACCTCCCAACAAACCACAACCATCAACACATAGGACAACATCCAGAACACTCAACAGAACAAAAATCCCGCACCTATAGCTATTCAGAACCAAACCAGAACCACATCCGTCAACCTCCATCTCATCTTGGCTCAAATCCAACTTCAGAAACGACTCACAACCAAACCAGCAACAGCTCAAAAGACAACATTACACCATAGTAGCCAGGACACAGCTCAACTTGACCAGAACTTCATCAGCAGCATAAACCAAAGACAAACCTAAGGAACCAGAAGCACAAAACTGCACCTTCACTTTCCGTAGCCACCAGAACCCGTCAAAATGCCAAGAGATCCAGCAAATCCCTCCCAGACTCAGATCTGGAAAACCAGATCCAAGCATGGAAGCGGGTATGACACTTCCAGAACTTCGTGGATCCTTCCGCACCCACTGTTCAGCATCACGGATCCAGAGAGGCCAGGCTGCCATTCGGAGAAGACCAAACCACCAAAGAACTTGGGAGAACCGTACCGCCAAGAAGCCGAAGGAGGCTGCCGGAGACCAACACCACCGAGAACACTCCTCACAGTGGAAAAGAGACCGAGATCTGCAAAGCCACATACCGTATCACCCAGATCTGACCGCACCTCTATAGAACCAAAGCGCCGCACGGTGGAAGTCCCAGATCTGAACGGCTCCACCATTGTCTTGCAACACTATGCCGAAGTTTTATGGTGTTTTTTGAGGTTTTATGTTATTTTAGGGTTTTTAGGGGTTTCAGGGTTGGTGACGTTTTATGGTACATTCAAGTTTTTTGGTCTTTTTAGGGTTTTATTGTCTTTTTTTGGGTTTTTAGGATCTTTTATGGTTTTAAGGGGTTTTAGAATTTTAGTTTTTTTGGTTTTTAGGGGTTTTAGGGTTTTAGTGTGTTTTTAGGTTTTTAGGGGTTTTAATGGTTTCTATGTATTTTAGAGTTTTATTTATTTTTTTGGGATCTTTTTATTATTTTAATGTTTTTAGGGATTTTTAGAGTTTTCTAGGGGTTTTAGGGATTTTTAACGTATTTAGGGTATTTTAAGGTTTTTTAGGATCTTTTAGGGTTTTTATCATTTTTAGGGTTTTAGGGTTTCAGGGGTTTAAAAGTTTTTATTGGTTTTTAGGGATTTTAAAGAGTTTTTTTTCGGATTTTTAGAGTTTTTAAGGGTTTTTAGTGTTTTTGTGGCCTTTTAGGGGTTTTATTGGTTTTTAGGGTGTTAAGGTTTTTTAGGGGTTTTAGGGTCTTTTATCTGGTTTTAGGGTCTTTTTAGGGATTTTAAGTTTTTAGGGCTTTTTTTAGCGTTTTAAGGGCTTTTAGGATTTTTTAGGGTTTTATGATTTATTGGGGGTTTTGGGGTTTTTAGGATGTTTTAGGGTTTTAGGGTTTTGATGGTTTTTAGGTTCTTAAGATTTTATTGGGTTTTAAGAATCTTTTAGGGGTTTTCGGGTATTTTAGGGTTTTAGGGACTTTTAGTGTTTTAGGGGGTTGTAATATATTTATGGATTTTAGAGGGTTTTTTACAATTTTTAGGTTCTTTTAGGGTTTTTAGGGACTTTTAGGGTTTAGGTTTTAGGATGTATGTTTTAGGTTTTAGGGTGTAGGGTATAAGGTTTAGGGGTTTTAAGGTTTAGGGTTAGGGTATAGGGTTTAGGGTATATGGTGTTGGGTTTAGGGTGTAGGGTGTTGGGTTTAGGCTGTAGGGTATAGTGTTTTAGGTGTAGGGTTTAGGATTTAGGGTGTAGGCTATTTGGTTTAGGGTGTAGGGATTAAGATTTATGGTGTAGGCTATATGGTTAAGGGTTTTTAGGGTCTTATTGTGTATTAGGTTTTTTATTATTTTTAGGATTTCTAGGGTTTTTAGGGTTTTAATGTTTTAATGTCTTTTCGGGTTTTGAGTGTTTTGGGGTTTTAAGGGTTTTAATGATTTTTGGTGGTTTTAAGGGTTTTTTGGTTGTTTTGGGCTTTTTTATGGGTTTGGGGGGGGGGTTAGTGTTTTTTGGTGTTATTAAGGGTTTTTAGAGTTTTTAGTGTTTTTTGGCATTTTTAGGGGTTGGGGGGGGTGTTTTTTTGGTTTTTAACATTTTTAGGGTTTTATGGGTTTGGGAGGGTTTTTAGGTTTTTTATTGTTTATAGTTTTTTAGGGGTTTTTATGTTCTTTTTGGGGTTTTCAGATGTTTTGGGTTCTTTTTCGATTTCAGGTGTTGGGTTTAGGGTTTGAGGTGAAAGGTTTAGGGTTTAAGGGATAGGGTATTTGGTTTTGGGTGTAGGTTTTATGGTTTTGGGTGTAAGGTTTATGGTTTAAGGTGTATGGTATAGAGTTTTATGTGTAGTGTTTATGTTTTAGGGTGTAGGGTATAGAGTTCAGGGTGTAAGGTATAGGGTTTATGGTGTAGGGTATAGGGTTTTAAGTTTAGGGTGTAGAGCATTGAGTGTTAGGTTTAAGGTTTAGAGTTTATGGTGTAGGGATTAGGGTGTAAGGTATATGGTTTAGGTTTTTTTATAGTTTTTTAGGGTTGTTGGGATTTTAGGTTTATAATGATTTCTAGGGTTTTTATTATTTTTAGGGGTTTTAGGATTTTCTGGGTTCTTAAAATTTCACATATTTTTGGGGATTTCAGTGTTTCTAGGGTTTTATAGAGTGTTTTAGGATTTTTTGTGTTTTTACTTGTTTTTAGGTGTTTCTATGGTTTTTTGGGTTTTAGGGTGACTTTTTTATTTTTAGGAGTTTTTAAGGGTTTTACGGTTTTAGGAATTTTGTGGGTTTTTTTGTGGGTTTTAGGGCTTTTAGGGGCTTTAGTGGGTTTTAGGGTGTTTGTGGATTTTAATGTTTTTTAGGATTTTTTGGTTTTTAGGGTTTTATGGGTTTTTTGGGGGATTTTTTATGGTTTTTAGGGGTTTTTGGGATTTTTTAAGTTGTTATGGGAGTTAGGGTTTTTTGGGTTTTTAGGGGTTTTAAGGTTTTTTTGGTTTTTAGGGTTTTTACGATTTTTAGCGCATTTTAATGCTTTTAGGTTTTTTAGGACCTTTTAAGGATTTTTAGGGTTTTGAGGGTCCTTTAGGATTTTTAGGGTTTTTAGGGTCATTCAGGGGTTTTAAGAGTTATTTAGAGTCTTTTATGATTTTTAGGGTGTTTTAGGGTTTTAATTGGTTATTTAGGGTTTTTAGGGCTTTTGGGGTGTTTCATGGTCTTTTAGAGTTTTTTGGGGTTTTAGTGTCTTTTAGGGTCGTTTGGGGTTTTAGGGGTTTTAGAGTCTTTTTGAGGTTGTTGAGGGGTTTTTAATATTTTTTTTAGTGTTTTTAGGGTTTTTTTTTTTATTTTTTAGGGTTTTTAGGGTTTTTATGGATTTTAATGGTTTTTTGGGCAAGGAAGATTTGAGGGTCAAGCTATTCCCGGCCCCCCCAAATTTATTAAAGAAAAGACACAGTAGAAAAGGGAGGGGAGGGGTCAAACAACCCACACCCAAAACCCCTTTACAACCCCAACTCAAAGACGCAAAAAAAGAAAGATCAAAAGGAAAACAAAAAAGGAAAAGAAAACAGATCAGTCAACGTCACCACCAAAATCTGAAATAGAAGCCACACCATAAGGGTCACCATCCGCACCATATCCAGAGGCCGCATAATCAAAGCAGGAGTCAGAGTCATCCCATACTGACTCATAAACCTCATTAAGTTTGAGGAGCGTCAGAAACTTATCCCTGTGTTTTCTTTGTTCTGGGGAATGCGGCTGATCCTGATTATTAACCTTGACATTCATCTTAACCACCTTTGAATACGTTCGAGTAACCATGGGTCTGTGGAGAGTGGGGTAATCCCTCTTCCTCCTCCTCTTTGAGGAGTTCGAGGTGGGACTATCATCCATCCCTTTCACCTTCTCATTCTCAACTGAGCGTGCCTCCGCTTCCATTCCAACTTGATCCGGGATAGAGGAGGCATCCTGATTCAGGGGGAACTCAACAAAATATTCATCCTGAGGAAAGATTAGAGCCACTAAGGAAGGTATTTCTACACTCCCAGTGATAGCAACTGGAGGACTTTTCCCATCCTCCCCAGGTAGGATCGTCCCCTCATCATCATGCCTGGCCGAGTAGTCAGGCTTGTCATCCAGTCACAAAATCCCCTCCTCCCTTAGAACCACCTCCTGCGCAGTAGCACCCCTATGTTCAGGGGCATCCCCCATCCCAAGTCCCTTCCCTGCCTGCACACTAGCCCTGATTCAGGTGCGATCCCTTGAGAAGTAGCCCCCTCCAAGTTATCCATTGTCCCCTGCCCAACCACCTCCTCCAATTTGTTCTCTGGCACCTGCACCTCCACCTCCCCCTGCTCAGTCACATGGAAGGAAGAAGCACTAGCAGTCCTCTCAACCCCCGCCTCAGATGCATTCGAAACCATTCTCGTGGACCAGCAACCAGCCACACCTTCAGAGCCATCCTCCCCAACCGCCCCCCGTGCTGCTACCTCCCCTTCTGCCGTAACATGTCCAGAATGATCAACAATGTCACTAGTGACACGACTGAGAAAGAGGCCCTGCACATCAGAGCCCACGAATGCCTTCTCATTGCCAATGGGAGGAGCTACCACCTACACCCCCTTTCCCATATCATCACAAGTAGCTTCCTGAGGCCCAAGGCAGGTATTCTTCCAATCTTGATCATCAATGTCACAAGAAGACGCCTCCCCATTACTAGCGGGTGGCGCCACCACCAGAAACCCCTTTCCCATATCCTCACAAACATCTCCCTGAGGCCCAAGGTAGGTATTCTGCTCATCTTGTTTATCAAAATCAACAGCCAGCTTTACATGGACAACATGATGCTCCTGAATCAACTCCTTAAAATCCAAGACATCAAACATATTGCATAAGGGGACACCCTCATCTCCCTCATTCACTGACAAAGGTTCACCTGAGACCCAAACCACCTCCTGACCTCCAGGAGAAGATCCAAGAAACACCACGACTCCTTCCATAGGTTTCATGACACCCATACTTTACACTATTCCAAGATCATTTTCAGCCTGTCAAAAACATCACAAATCCTTGGGTTGGATAGGGGATGCCGATCAACCTACATCAAAACATCCCCGACCACAAAAACATCCTGCTCCTCAGCCAGAGGCGGATTAACCATTCCAGTAAGGAGACCGTCATTGTGCAATCCAGATTCCCCACAGGGAGGCACAACTTCTAGAGAACCATTAGATGGAGCAGACTTGACAGAGAAATCACTCCTACAAGAAGAGGCATAGTGACCCAGCCTTTGACAGGAAGAGCAGAAAGGCACCCAGGATTCAAAGAATACATCCTGATGCCATCTTAGCTCACCTTCGATCTCAGCACAGACAATATTAATCAGAACTTTGGACACATCCACCTCAACACAAATCCTTGGTGCAGCCGGGTGGCAAGCAGCACTTGTCTGAGCATCCATACACAGAAATATACCAATGAGGTTACCAATGATGTGGAGGATGGATGGATTTTGGAAGGGCAGGGCAAGAACAGGAAGGGTAATCCATAGTGCCACACTCGGGGGATCACGATGCAGGTGAAAATTAAAATTCCAGCGGAATAAATAAAACTGAATTCCATCAATAGCTCAAGGAGAAAAATCCCAGACATAGACAATATCATCTTCATTCCTAAAGTAAATCAGAAAGTGCCGAGCATCCAACAAACCTACAACCACATTATCACGAAGATTCCATGAAGAATTAACAAAACTGTTAAAATCATCCACAGAGGGTCGAATCCTTCCAAATTCGGCCACCAGCGTGAGATCCAGAAGGGCGGAGGCCATAAAGAACTCCTGGGAAGAGATTTGGAATGAATGCACACCATTCTCACAGAGCAGGACTTTAGGGCAGACATCAATCTCTGGAAAGCGAGGAAGCTGTGCTGGAACAGAAGAAGGAGAAGAGGGAAGCCACGGGGAGGACCCAACCACCGCCTCCCCTGGCCAGAGAACAGGTCGGATTGAAGTCGATGAAGCCATAGGCTACGCCTCCATTTATATTTTTCTAATGGTTTTTAGGGGTTTTAGGGGGGTTTAGGGTTTTGGCTTGATTTTTTTTAATGGTTTTTGTTTTTTTATGAGTTTTTGAGTTGTTAGGGTTTTTATGGTTTTAGGAGTTTTTTTTGTTATTTTAGGTTCTTTTATAATTTTAAAGGGTTTTTAGGGTTTTTATGTTATTTTTGGGATTTTGGGGGTTTTCAGGGTTTTTTTAGGGTTTTAGAATTTTTAGTGTTTTTTATAGTTTTGGGGTGGGGTTATGGTTTTTGGATTTTTTTTGAGATTTTTAGGGTTTAGGGGATTTTACCAGTGTTTTAGGATATTTTTAGGGATTTAGGGTTGTTTTATGATATTTTAGGCTTTTTAGGGTCTTAGGGTTTTTTTCCCTTTCAAGTTTTTTAGTGTTTTTTGGATTCTTTAAGGTGTTTAGGGTTTCTGGTGTTTTTAGGTGTTTAAGTGGTTTTATGGGTGTTTTTAGGATTTTATTGGGGTTTTATGGTCTTTTTAGGCTTTATTGGGTTTTAGTTCATTTGACTGTTTTTCGGGTTTTTATGGTCTTTTAGGGTTTTTAGGGTTTGTTTTTGGTTTTAGAGCCTTTTAAGGAGTTTTTAAGGTTTTTATGTGTTTTAGGGTTTATTTATGGGTTTTGGGGGTTTTATATTTTTTAGGTTTTTAGGGTTTCTAAATATTTTTAGGGTTTTAGGGTGTTTTTGGATTTTTTAGCGTTTTTATCGGTTTTTAGGGTTTTAAATGGGATTTAGTTTTTTTAGGGTTTTTTGGGTTTAAAGTGTTTTTTGGGTCATATTATTTTTATGGCCTTAGGAAATTTTAGGTGTTTTAGAGGGTTTTTTGGTTTTTATGTTTTTTTGGTTTTACAGTTTCCTTAGTGTTGTTTTATGGTTTAATTTTCTTTTAGGGTTTATGGTAAAGATTTTTGGGTTTAGGGTGTGGGGTTTAGGGTTTAAGGTGAAGGGTTTAGCATTTATGGTGTGGGGTTCATGTTTTAGGGTGTAGGGTATTAGGTTAGGCTATAGGTTATAGGGTGTAAGGTATATCATTTTGGGTGTAGAGTTTTTCGGTTTAGGGTGTAGGGTATAGGGTTTTGGGTGTAGGGTTTTGGGTGTAGGGTTTTTTGGGGGTTTTACAGTTTTTTGGGGTTTTAGGATTTTTAGGAGGTTTGTTTTGGATTTTTAGGGTTTTAAAGGTTTTTTATGGGTTTTAAGGTTTTTAGAGTTTTTGGGGTTTTTTATAGTTTTTAGGGATGTCTATGGGTTTTAGGGGTCTATGAGTTTTTAGGGGTTTTTTGGTGTTTTAAGGGTGTTTAGTGGTTTTAGAGTTTTTTGATATTTTTTTGGGGTTTTGTGGTTGTTTTTTTGTGGTTTTAAGGTCTTTATGGTTTTTAGGGGTTTTAGGTTTCTTCAGTTTGTTTTAGAAATTTTCATGTTTTTTGGGGTTTTAGGGGTTTTTATGGGTTTTGGGGTTTTTACAATTTTTAGTGTTTTTAGTGTTTTGGGGGTTTTATGTGATTTTAGGGGGTTTTAGTTTTTAGGGTGTTTTAGAGTCATTTAAGGTATTTTAGGGGTTTTCAGGTGTTTTATTTTATAAGTGGTTTTAGGGTTTTTAGGGTTTTTAGGGGTTTTAAGGTTTTTTAGTATTTTTAGGGTGTTTAAGATTTTGATGGGTTTTTAGGGATTTTAGGGTTTTTATGGTGTTCTGGGCCATTGAAGTTTTTAATGGGATTTAAGGTTTTTATTGGTTTTATGGCCTTTTAGGGTTTTTTGGGTTTTTTGGGTTTTTAGGGATTTTAGATTTATTCACAGTTTTTAGGGTCTTTTATAGGGTTTTAGTGATTTTAAGGCCTTTTAAGGTTTTTTGGGTTTTTTGGGTCCTTTAGTATTTTTTAGGGTTTTAGCAACTTTTAAGGTTTTTATGGTTTTTAAGGACCTTTAGGGGTTTGGGAAGTTTTTAGAGTCTTTTAGTGTTTTTAGGGAATTTTATTGGCTTTTAGGACTTTTAGGATTTTAACATCTTTTAGGGGTTTTAGTGACTTTTAGGGGATTTTATGGTTTTAGGATCTTTTTGGTTTTTAAGGGTTTTAGGAACTTTTAGAGTTTTTAGTATTTTTAGGATTTTTATGATCTTTTAGGGGTTTTAGTGTATTTTTGGGATATTTTATTATTTTTATGTATTTTTCAGGGTTTAGGGATTTTCAGGGTTTTCAGATTTTTTATTGAGTTTTTAAGATTTTTAATGTTTTTAGGTTTTTTTTTTATTTTGAGGTTTTTGTGTTTCTAGTGTTTTTTTGGGTTTTAATGCTTTTTTAGGGTTTTTAAGGTTTTTATATGTTTTAATGTTTTTAGTGTTTTTAGTGTTTTTTTGGTTTTTAGGGTATTTAAGGGATTTTTAGGCTTTTAGAGTTTTAGGGCCTTTTATGGCCATTTTCTGTCTTTTAGGTTTTTTAAGGGTTTTTTTGTTTTTAAGGTTTTTTAGTGTTTTTATGTTATTTTAGGGGTTTTATTTGTTTTTATGGTTTTTAGGGTGTTTAATTTTTTTATGGGTTTTAGTATTTTTAGCATTTTTCATGGTTTTTAGGGTTTTAATGGTTCTATTTTTTTTAGTGTTTCTTAAGGTTTTTTATGATTTTATGGTTTTTAGAGGTTTTTAGTTTTTTTAGTGTTTTTAGGATCTTTTATGGTTTTTATATTTTTTTTGAGTTTTAAGGGGGTTTCTAATATTTTGGGGTCTATTCGGATTTTTAGGGGTTTTAGGGTCTTTTAGGGGTTTTATGGGTTTTTAGGGTCCATTAGGGGTTTAGGGGTTTTTTAGAGTCTTTTAGGATTTTCAGGGTATTTTTTGGTGTTTAGCGTATTTTAAGGTCTTTAAGGTATTTTTTTAAAAATTTAGTATCTTATGGGTTTTTAGGGCCTTTTAGGGTTGGGGTGGGGGGGGGGGGTTAAATGATTTTAGGGGTTTTAAAATTTTTAGGGTTTGAAGGGTTTTTTGGGTTTTTTAATTTTTTTTAAGTCTTTTAGATTCCTTTAGGGGTTTTAGGTTATTTTAGGGTTTTAGGGGTTTTAGGTCTTTTAGGAATTTTAGGAATTTTAGGTTCTTTTAGGGGTTTCTATGGTCTTTTAGGCTTTTTAGTGTAGGGTTTAGTGTTTAGAGTTTAAGGTGTAGGTTTTATGGTTTAAGGTCTAGGTTATTGGTTTAGGGTATAGGGTATAAGGTTTAGTGTATTGGGTATTGGTTTTAGGGTGTAGGGTATTAGGTTTAGGGTGTAGGGTTTTGGGTTTAGGGTGTAGGATATAATGTTTCTAGTATAGGTTTTATGGTTTAGGGTTTAGGGTTTAGGGTGTAGGGTTCAAGGTATAGGGCTTAGATTTTAGGTAATAGGGTATAGGGTATAGGTTTTTTTAAATATTTTTATGTTTTAAGGGTTTTGGGGGTTTTTAAGGGTTTTTTGGGGGTTTTAAGGGTGTTTAGGGTTTTTATATTTTTAGGGTTTTTAGATTTTTTGTGGGTTTTAATGATTTTTTGGGTTTTTACAGTTTTGGAGTTTTAGTTTTTTTTTTGTGTTTTAGGGTTTTTAGGTGTTTTTATTGTTTTTTTGGGTTTTAGGGGTTTTACAGTTTTTGGTTCTTTCAAGTTTTTAGGGGTTGTTGGATCTTTTTGGGTTTTAGAGGCTATTAGGACTTTTTAGGGTTTGTTTGGGCCATTTAGGGTTTTTAGGGTCCTTGAGGGAATTTTCAAGTTTTTAGAGTCTTTTAGGGTTTTTTGGGGTTTTTTGGGTTTTAGGTGTTTTTAGTGTTTTTAGTGTTTTTAGTGTTTTTAGAGTTTTTAGGGGTTTTTAGGATTTTTAGGTTCTTTTATTTATTTTAAAGGGATTTTACGGTTCTTAGGGCCTTTTATGATTTTTTGGGGTTTTGAGGGATTTTAAGGGAGTTTTAGGGTTTTAGGGGTTTTTAGGGTTTGAGAATGTTTTTATTGATTTGAAAGGTTTTAGGGTTTTTATGGGTTTTCGAGTTTTTAGTATTTTTAGGGGTTTTATGTATTTTTGGAGATTTTAAAGGTTTTAAGGGTTTTCTCAAGTTTTTAGGGGTTTTAGGGAATTTTAGGGATTTTGGGGTTTTTAATATTTTTGGGATTTTTAGGGGCTTTAGGGGTTTTAAGGGTTTTTTGGGGTTTTTAGTGTTTTATGGGTTCTTATTATTTTTATGGGTTTTAGGATTGTTTTTTGGTTTTTAGTATTTTTAGGCTTTTTATGGTTTTTAGGGGTTTTGTGAGGGTTTAGGGTTTTTAGTGAATTTTAGGGTTTTTAGGGTCTTTTAGGGAGTTTTAGGGATTTTATGGGGGTTTGGGGGAGGGTGTTTAGGATTTTTATGGGGTTTATGGGTTTTTTGGGGTTTTAGGATTATTAGGAAAAGAAGGCTCGGGTCCATGCTATTCCTGGACCCCCCAAAATTTATAAAACAAAAAGACACAGACACTGCAGACAAGGGAGGGGAGGGGTTGATCGACCCACACCCAAAAGTCCCTTACAACCCACGCCAAAAAAGAAAAACAAAGAGAGAAAAAGACTCAAAAACAGACACAATAGCAGCAACATCACTTCACATCCAGCCAGTACCAGCATCCAGCAGCACCACATCCAGTCATCACAGCTACAGAGCAACAGCAGCACAACCAAACCAACCAGCCCCAGCAACCAGTAGTACCAAAACCGACAACACAGCCAATCACAACTAGCAGCATCAAGCACCAGCACAACCACAACCAATCCCAACCACTATCACTTCCCAACAACCAGGAAGCACCTGACAACTCCCCACAAAGGAGACTCACCGCCAATAATAGCACATCACTAGTGCCACAAACACCAGCCTCCACAGCATCCAGTTCCTCCACACCATCTAGATCCCTAAGCAGCAGTATAGAACCAAAGACAGCAAACAAATAACACCAGCATTTTCCAGCACACCCTTTTTTAGAGCCACCGCCATCCAAAGCAAGGACCCGAACTTCATCATGTCTCAACCATACAGCAGCCAACAATCCATTAATTCGCACCCAACAGCAAAACCAGTGGCAAATAACCCGCAGCCAAGCGAAGGACCAAACCATAGCATAACCCATCAACCGCAAGCAATACCACCTTAAGAAGCCAAACTCAAGTCTTGCAGCAATCACATGAATCAACAGCAACAATAAAGCACAACCAGACCAAGCATCATCACCACAACGGCTACCAGGAACATGCAAAGCACTTCCAAAATCCAACATAGAAACCAACATGCAGCAAAAATCCAGGAGATCGACAGAAGCAAGAAAAAAATGAACCTTGCCTCCCCGATCGAGCGTCCCTGTCAGATCCGCAGCTCCTGAAACCCTAAAAGCAGACTCCATGTCTGCCTTGCCCGCACCCCACCGCTGAATCTTCATCGCAGCCATGTTCCAAGCAAATAAGACCACTTTCTTAAAACATAAGATCATCACCAGTTCAGACCAAAGCTGAGAACAGAATCGAAGCGCCAAAAGGGACATGCAGCAGAATAGAAAGTCAACGGAAACCCATCAGAAGCTCAGATCTGGATCGAAGGCAGAAACCCTCATCGTCATCACCCAATCCACTGGGGAAACATCAACGCTGCCACCACGGAGCAACAAAAGCAATGTCTGGGGGTTTATGGTTTTTTGTGTTTTTTTTGAGTTTTTATGGGTTTTTATATTTTTTGGGGGTTTTATAGGGTTTTAAGGGTTTATAAGGTTTTGAGTCTATTTTTATGGTGTTTTGGGGGTATTTGAGGGGTTTTAGGGTCTTTTATATTTTTAGGATTTTTTGGGGTTTTAGTGATTTTTAGTGTTTTTGGGTTATTTAGGGACTTTTCAAGGTTTTAATGTTTTTTGGATTTTAGGGTATTTTTTGGGTTTTGTTGGGTTTTAAGGTATTTTTAGGGTTTTATTAGGGTTTAGGGTCATTTTTAGGGTTTTAGGTTTTTAGGGTCTTCTTATGGGTTTTAGGATTTTTTGGGCTTTTACGGAAATTTTATAGTTTTTAGGGATTTTTAGGGTTTACTTTGATTTTTAGGGGTTTTAGGGTTTTTTTGGTTTTTAGGGGTTTATGTTTTTTTGGGTTTTGTTCATTTTTATGGTTTTTAGGATTTTTTAGGGTTTTTGGTTTTTAAGAGTTTTAATGGGTTTTTAGTACCTTTTATGTTTTAGGGAAAGGAAGGTGCAGGACTAGGCTTTCCCTGCCCCCCCCCCCAATTGTATAAAAATAAAATAGTCCACTCAAACAAAAGGGAGGGGCCGAATCAAACGACCCACACCCAAAAGCCCGAAAACACCCCCTACAATCCAAAACCCCACAAGAGCCCAAAAACACGGAAGAGGAAAAGTCAATCAATGTCACCACCAAAGTCATAAACTAGGACTACATCGTAAGGGTCATCATCCACATCATATCCAGTAGCCACCTCATAAAAGTAGAAGTCCGAGTCCCCCCCCCTATGTCCATAGATTCACATCCCAACTCAAAGTCATCCTGCAGTCTTAAAATCATCAGGTACTTCTCTCTAAGCCTGTCCTGCTCTGAGGTGCGTGAAGGCCACTCCTACTTGTTGGATTTTATTTTCAGCTTAGATTCCCTTGATTTATCCTAGGTCACCATGGGCCAAGGGAGAGAAGAATAATCCCTCCTCTGCCTCCTTTGGGGGGGGCAGAGGTGAATCCATCCGCATGAGCTGCATTCTTGTATAGGACGTTGTCACTAGCCACACTTGAGGCCCCTCTGTCACCATCCCTATTAACTTTTCCATAGGGCACTCCATCCCCCTTTTGAGAGGAATTTCCTTTCTTAGATCTTTCCCTCCTGAACTGGGCCATATCTTCATTTATCCTACGGTTATCCTCAGCAAAAATCTCCCCTAATATTTTAGCCTCATCCTTGAGGGAGACCTGTGGCCGCTCCACCACCACCATGTCATGTAGGACCTAATAATGGTCTTCAGTGGATGAGGCTCCATGAACCACCATGTCCATCTAAAAATCCAAGGCCATACCTCCTTTACCCTTATTTCCATCACTATCTGGAAGTGAAATCCTAGCCTTGTCCTCCGCGCGATCTGCACCGACCTCCTCACAATGAAATGCTGGAACACCCCCAGTCTAGCCCTCCCAAACTCACCACACCAAGGGGGTATCACCAAGGGGTAATCTATGCTCCGACCAGGGGGCCTCTCATCAAAGATGATGGTATGCTTCCCAACCATGATCAGATCTTGCCCAACCATAATCATCCCCTTCCTATTTCCATCCATCTCCTCCTGCTCAACCACCTCCCCTTGCCTAGACATCCCCTCTACACAACATCACCACTAACTAACTCAACCGAATCAAACTCCTCAAACCTATTACTCAAAGTAAGAGAATCCATAGCTGGAAACTGGCTGCTATTGGCCTGCCCACTGCCATTTTTCCAAGCCACTACAACACAGCTTGGGGCCTTCATCAGGGGGCTCTCTTTGTGCCCAGTCCCAAACATGTCCCCCTACTCAACCACATTCACATGCTTCTTTCCTCCCCATTTAAACTCACAACTTCCATATTTCTTTTTAGTTCCACTCAGATCCACACCTTCATCAGTGTGCATCACCTTTACGCCAGCCCTTCCCATTCCACAATGATTCCCAACCAATTCCAACTCATGCCACCTAAATCCACAACTGCTACCTCCATTTCACACCCAAATTTCAAATATAATTTTATCCACTCAAAAATTGTAGAAATTTTTTGCTAGTAGGGAAATATCTTGGGAACTTCTGTAACTTCCTACACCTCCACCACATTCTAGCTGCCCTCACCAGACCCTACCCAAGTCAGATTCACACCACTCCTATCCTTGGCACCATAGTCGCAAGCCTAATCACTATGCCCAAATTTCTAGTAAGAAGAACATAAGTCAAACCACGATTCAAAAAGAAATGATTCAAAAACCACCGGTTTCTTCCAGTGGAGTTCCTCACCCACATTAATTTACACAAAATCCACCATAACCTTAGAAGCATCAACTTCAACAAAAGACCTTGGAGAAATGGGCTAACATAGGTTTTTGAGTCTAGCTATCCACACATAAAAACCTTTCCACCATATTCCCTAACATTTAGATAATAGAAATATTTTTAAAATGGAGGGGAAGTTTGGGAAATCTAACCCAAGTCACAAACATCGAGGATTCATGTTTCAGATGAAGGTCAAAATTCCATCGGAAGAGGGAGAAGTGCGCACCATTGCAGCTTCGAGTTGTCACAGACCAAGCAAGAATAAGATCCTCCTCAGATGAGAAGAAAATAATAATATGATCACTATCAACAAGACCCACCATTGCGTGGTCCTAGAGATCCCAATGCTCTAAAACAAACCTTTCAAAAATTTCCACCAGGGGGCGCCACTTCAGAAATCTCACTACCAGAGTCAAACGATGCAACATAGAGGCTTCATTGAACTACTATATTGAGAGAGGGAGCTGCGGGTGACCTTCAAAAATTTCCTTTACCTTCATGAAAAGATCATTCCATGAAAAAGGAGGCAACAAGTTAGTACACAAGAATGGGACAAAAGTGACGTCCTCATTGAGAACCACCGGAGGCCCCTCCCCTGTAGGGGGGAGAGACGCTGAGGTTACCATCGTCTTCAACCTGGAAGGGGAGGGGATCAGCCATCGCATGGGAGCATAGCTACCATATTTTTGCTTCTTATTATTTAAGTTTTAGGGGTTTTAGGGTATTTTATCGTTTCTTTTGGATTTTTAGGGTCTTTTAAGGTTTTAGGAATTTTAGGGGTTTTAAGGGGTTTTAGGTTTTTAAAGATTTTAGGGGTTGGGGGGGTTCAAGTGTTAGGGATATTTTAGTTTATTAGGGGTTTTTATATTTTTTTTGTGTTTTAAGGGTATTTAGGGGTTTTTATAGTTTTTTGGGTTTTGATGAGTTATTAGGGTTTTTTTTTGGTTTTTAAGGTTGTAAGGGTCCAGATCCTAGTATCCCTTTTATTTGTGATTTATGAGTGTTAGTGGTTCCTAGAGAAGGTTTCAATAAGTTTTTAGGGAAAATGATGAGTTTTGGGGGAGCCACTATAAAACATGTCATGGTTGTGGCATGGAGTTATGTGATGCGCCATGTTGTTGGTGGTTGCGACGTAGTGAACTTCGTCTATGTCATAGGGGAGATGAATATGAGTTTCAATGCTACTACTAAATCAGAGGCATATATGATATGGTCTATAGGTTGCAGCGTGGTCTCTTTCTTGGTGAAGGGGGTTCTGTGGCATAGTGTCTAAGTCTGCAACGTAGCCCAAAGATCCACTTTTTTAGAATTTGACCTGGATTTTTGGAACCGCCTTTTAATGAGGGTGGATAAAGTGTGGTACCTTATGCTTTTTTGTATAATTACCTATGTTAGGAAGTGTTGTGGTGTGGTCCAAGGGGTTGTGTCTTGTTCTCTAGTTTTCCAGTGGGTCTATAAATACCCCAAGACCCCCAAATCTGGATTCTCTCCCACATATTCCTCTCAAACCCTAGGCAACCATGGTGGATGTTTGAGGTTCTTTGAAACCCCTTTCACAATAGTTTGATTCTAGTTTCCTATGATTGATATGTGGTGATCCTAGGTACTTTTTATCTCCGTTTTCTAGAGGTTTCTCTCCATTCGATATCATTTCCTACCGTTTCCTCTTTCCATGCTTTGGTGTTTGATCTCCATTGATCTAATGAGTTTTTTTGGTGTGTTTTTAGAACGATGACCTTGGGAGATTATATTTTCCTCACAAGAAATGTGATTAGAGATCCATGATGTTATCTATTATTGTGTTAAGAATGTTGATACCTTTAAGGTATGATATTCGTTGCTTCTACTACTTATTTACATGTAGTCGTAGTGTTAGAATTTATTATCCCTTTAGATGAAAATGGAACTAACCTAATAAATATTTAACCATATTAAAGATGAAATTGGTTAGTGATGACATGTCGATTCTTTATAAAATTATAACAAGTCACCTCTTGATTTTATAGATAGTGTGATATCTATTCTATTCTTGTATGACATGTTTTTATACTTGGTTTAGTATATTTATTTCATTAGAAAATGTTAAAGAATGTAAATCTAGTAATTGTTAATTGGTGGGATAAATAATTAAATAAGAGGAATATTTAAATTAATCTTGTGTTTATTATAATTTTATTTCAATTAAAGTTGATACAATTCATATGTTTAATTGAATTTGATCTTTCAGGTTCCAATGGAATTGATAAAATATGAAGATCATGTTAATTATAGTTGATGAAAAGAATAATAAGGCATGTTAAATGATATTTTTTCTTATCATAGTTCAATAAAACTAGTTTTGATGCTTTAGAGAATGTTTAATAGTTTTATATCTTGTTATATATGATGACTTAGGTTTTCCATAGTTGGAACCTATGAATAATGAATAAGTTAATTCAATATGGAATAAAAACTATTTTGTTAAAGATTAATCTTTGGGGATGAGAGTACATGTTTGATTATAAAGGATGAATGCCTTGTGTTGGTCATCATGAGTGCTCATTTTCATGTGAAGGATGAATGCCTTGTTTTTAGGGACTAGAAGTCCCTATTGACTATTTCAGTTCTTATTGTATTGTGATTTTATTTGGATGTGATATTTTTCATATGATGTGTTTTTATCCTGGGATGGATGAGCAAGGGATGGATGATGTGATATAGGATAGGGAGGCCCAAATAATGTTGAAGAAGTTTAAACCTGTGATGGTGAGATGTATCAGGACATTAATGTGGGTGTCATGGATGACATTGAAGATGATAAAATGGGTTGAAGCTGGGATTTCCCACTATTGCGATGAAAGATAAATGATTTCTTTTTATGAATCTATTTAATGGAAAATGGCTAGGTTTTTGTTTATCTGTATTCCTTTCCCCGCTGCTTGAGGTTTCTAGTTGTGATTGGTTGCATTTTCTATTGATGATAGTTTAATATGCTTTCCTAGAGTACCAATAATTATGGAATGAAGTTTAATCAAGTTTAATCGATGACTTAACCCATGAGGTTGGTGTTACTGGAATGAAAAAGAGATGATTATGAGAAACCGTGGGCTCAGTTTGGATCGCATTTAGAGGGATGGACTTGGATTGATGGTTAAAGCAATATAATTATAACAATGTTAATTTATGGATAATGAAATAATTAACATAAAGTGAATTTTTAAAAATGAAAATAAATCCATTTAATTTAGCTTCAAAATATTTATGTGCTTATAGGATACCTAGTTGTTAGTAGTGGTAGTAGGGTGTTTGAGTGACGATATCTACAGTTGATAGTAGAACTTGGTTCTTACTGTAGTGTGGTTTTGAGTGATATTATATATTTTATATTATGCGATTTCATACAATACCCCACCCATGTTGGTTAGGGTGAATGAAACCATGTGGTCTCTTGGAGGGTGTCTTCCCCAATATCATGGTGGGAGGATGGATGGATGACAACCCCCCTATGGCTCCATTGTCTTCTATTGGTGGTATTATGTTCTAGTATGCATGGTAGTTAGTTTTCCCATATATGTGTGTAGAGGGATGTGATGGATTGAGGTTATTTAACACACATGTATCTACGAATATAGTTTTAAAAGGACTATTAAAGGTATGACATGTATCAGTTGTGATGGAATGAGGCACCCTACTTTGTGTGTGTGTTGTGATGGCTTGTGTTATAATACCCTATGTATGGTACACATCATATAGGATATGGTGGATCCTAGAAACTTCTTTGTTACTATATAGATATGTGGCATGGGAGGATGACATGATGTGATGTATGAGATTCATGTTGTGATACTAATCCCAAGTGTTTTTGGAAGGATTATTTTAGAGAGAGATGGATCAGGACTTACTATGTTGGGGAATAGCGACCAAATGATGGGGAAGTGGTAATGGGGTACCCTTTATGTTTATTACTATAATATATGATCTCTTTTATGTGTTACTTGGTGAGAGATATCCATGATGAGGATAGAAACTTAGTATACCTATTTAGGTGATGAGTGAGTTTCACTGTTGTCCACTATTATTTAGAATTCTTTCTTTATATTTTTCATGGGGGGTTCCAAGGAGTATCACACTGAGTATAATATTATTCTTACCCCCCACATATATATATATAATTAGTTCATAAGGAATAGTTTGGAGATCGGGCTAGATACTACTAGATCTTTGTTTTACATGAGCTTTTAGGGCTTCAAGGTCGCTGCTATTCTTTACCTTTTTGGTACTTATATTTTCCCCTGAATTTGTTTTAGTATTGTATGAAATTAAATATATGAGCTTGGTATTTATTTTATATATTTTTATGAGAAAATATTGATATGTGTATCTTCATTATCTCTATCTTTCACATGTTCTCTTATAGGATAATTCCTCCCATTTTATGCTCAATATACCCTCGGTGCTAGTTTCCAACCAAGGCTCTATTGGAGGAAGGACTTAGGTGGTCACCATAATTCTTTTCTCATTTCCGTCTTAGGAGGGGTACTCTTTAGAGGGAAGGGTTCATGATAGAGTGGTATCATAGGTTTAGGTTGAGGAATAAGATGAAGTTTGGAGTTAGGAATAGGTGATAATACATAGGTTGGTATGGAAATTATGTCATGTAAGTTTAGTAAGTAATGTGAACACTGGACTCTAGTTGAGACATGGGTATTTAGGGAACCCTATGATATGTTACATGAAGCTTTAATTTTACTGATCCTACCAAGATAAGTGATTCTGGTTGATGGGTATTTACCTAGGAAAGTATCATGCATCATTCTTCTTTAAAACTGTGTTTCAATTGGGTAGACCTTGGGATGGGTAAACCTTAAAATAATAAAATTAATTAATTAACATAATTAATTTTAATAATTATATATTCAATATTTATGATCTCTAACTATTTATTATTTTTCATCATGGATATTGGTCAATGTCATCATCATGTTCACACTAGATATATTCAATAGGATGTGCCAACAGATCACTGTAGAGTAGAGGTAGATGATGTTGGTGACACTTGGAGGATGAAGTTTTTTAGAGTTTTAGTGCCAAAGTCTGTATAAGTATGAGGGTTCTATTTTAGACTTATTCATAGAAGACTGGTTAGAGGAGGGTGATATCACTTTTAGTTTGATCCATGTTCGGAAGGAGCACTGAGTTTTGTTGGTTGTGGTGTTACTATGCGGAGTAGATAGATAGTGGTGGAACTTATTCCTCAGGGATTATGAGGAGTTGAAAGTATTGTGGGAGAAGTTATGAGGCTAGTTTTGAGAAGAGTTTCTCTCTTTGACCAAAAAGGAGGTCAGTCCCTAGGAACTTCTTACCCTTCGATAGGGGAGTTCCAGTGTGTAAGAGTTTGGAATCCATTTTAGGTTCCTTATGAGATATGATTTAGAAATATTTCTAGATGAGGAAGCTAGGGTGATACTATTTGTGGAATATTTTAATCTTGATATAAATAACTAGTTCACCTCATTTATATTGTCAACTTATCTCAAGGTGTTGGAAATAGAATATGTTTTTGAGAGAATGCTGGTCAGAACTAGCTCATCATGAGAGGGGAGTTTTTAGGATTCCTCATGAAGAATATCAATGGTATGGGGCTCCTAGTTTCCTAGAAAAAAGATTTTTTTGGTCTACCAGGGGTAGATCCCAACCCTCATCATATTGTTTCTCCATGGGTAGAAGCTCTTATACCACTTCTAAGGGATCATATTTTTTTATTGTGGAGTCCAAAATCATCACTGGAAAGAGTGGATGGCCTTTTTAGGCAGTCAACATGTAAGAGGTGTTCCTCTTTAGGTTCCTCTGTTGAGCCAGTTTCAATCGACGAGGAGACAATATGGTGTTACAATTTTGTATTAGTAGAGAGGAGATGGTCTAGGAAGAGGACAACAATGAGATTCCCTTCTTAATTAGAGATTAGAGTGCGGCCATGGAGGTGGTCTTCAGCAGAGTTAGAAAGGCCATGGAGCATGTCATGATCAGATTTATGCTCTAGTGTTTCTTGCACTGAGTGACCCATATGTCGTTAGAATTACCCTTTTCTTATTTTCTACTTAGGTTTATTGTTTTTTTGATTTGGGAGCTACACAATCCTTCATATCAATTGACCTAGTCCATTCTTTGAAACTGGAGGTAGATAGGTTTCCCATTCCCTTAGCATTGACTATGCTATTTGGAGGTCAAGATGACTTGTATGAATTATGTATAGACAATGTGATAGTGATGGGGCATAATCTCTCTCAGGGAGACTTTGTATGTTTATAGATATATCCATACAACATCATCCTCAACATGGATTCATTGTATTCAGTACATGCTATCATGTATTGATTCAGAAGATAGGTTGTGCTTTATGATGTTGATGGAGAGCCAACAGTCTTCATTGGTGAGTAAGATCATCATATGTGTTGGAGGTGTGTTTCATCCTTGTCATCCTTGATGTCTAAGATGATGATGATTTTATAAGAGGTTTATCCAACAGTGTTTCCTTGGGTTGTGGAAGAGGACCCTGATGTATTTCTTGAGGTTGTTATAGAGTTACCCCCTTGATAATAGATTGAGTTAAAAATAGGAATTTCTATTTTATCAATGTCTCAGTATAGGATTCCACCTTCTGAATTGAGATATCTACATGTAAAGCTCAATGATCTAGTATAATGAGGTTTTGTTTAGTTGAGTGTGTCACCGTGGGTTGCACCGGTTTTTTTTGTGAAGATGGATGATGATAGTTTGAATTTTTTTATTGATTATCATCACTTGAATTAGGTGATAGTGAAGAACCATTATCCTATTTTATAAATTAATGATTTATTTGATAAGATTAAAGGAGTAAGTTAGTTATTGAAGATCAATTTATGTTTAGGATATCATTATATTTAGGTGAAATATGAGGTTATTCTAAAAAACACTTTCCGTCGCCAACATGGGAATTAAGATTTCATAGTGATTCTATTTAGTGTGATGAATCCTCCAACTGTGTTCAAGGGTTTAATGAACAAAATGTTCAGAGAGTTCCTAGATAATTTTTTGGTGGTTTTCACTGACGTCATCCTCGTGTACTCCGTGTTTGAGGAGGATCATATAGTTCATATGTTTGTCATTTTGGGAGTTATTCTTCATCATATACTATTTGGGAAGTTTTTAAAGTGTGATTTTTGGGATCATGAATTTCATTTATTGGGTCATGTCATGTCCCAATAAGGAGTATCTTTAGATCTTTCAAAGATCAAGGAAATGTTTTCTCAGGCATCCCCCAAGACAACAATAGAGGTGTGGAGTTTTCTTTTTCTTGAGAGATATTATATGAGGTTCATATCCGGTTTCTCTTGTATTTTGACTCCTTTGATAAACTTGACTAGAAATGATCATGAATTCATATGGTTTTAATGATTCCTGAAAACTTTTGAGTACCTGAAGGAGAAGTTTTTCCAGTGTTTTAGTCTTTTATTTTTTGAAAGAGGGAGTTTAGTTTGAGGTTTTCTACGATGATTTGTTTCATGTGTTGGGTTTGTTACAAAAACTCTGGGAGTCACAATGATAAATAGGTTTACAGATGAAGAAAATACATACCAAAAGAATAAGAAGAATATGAACATTAACATAATGATTTATGTGGTTAGGGAGTAATCCCTACATCCATGGAGAGATAGAATCACTTTATTAAAATTAGGGAGCATAATTATAGGGAGATCAAATTTTCACACATAATAAAACCCTAGATCAAATGATCTAATAAATAAAATGAATTATTATGTCACTAACCATATAATAAGTCCAATATGCTATAGTGAATGGTAGCTGGAATTCTTCACTCCTATAATGATGCGGCCACCCAAGTCTAAGCTACTACAGTGGCTGGTGGTAAGAAGTATGCAGAGCTATAGTACCACTATCTACAAAATCTTAGATGCTATAATAACTGTTCCAAAGTATGTACTTCTATAGGTCCCTGTTGGTGTCACTTGGTCAATTCTACTATAGTTGGTTAGACTTGAGGCCTAGTGTACAATATGGGCCACTGGCCTTTGTCCTAACATCATCCAAATGAATCAAGCTTCAACAATCTAATAGGTATGTCTTTTTGATGCATTAAAGATAATTTTTTTTCTTATGGGCCTCAATAGTTATGTCCCCATGACAATAATTATTCCACCCGTGATATCAACTTGTAAACAGTTGTATTTTCCTTGAATTTTTGGTGAAATTACATCATTAATGAATGTTTTGTGGTTTCACTGATCAAAAGAGCATGAGTCGTGTCTTCTCCTAGTGTGACTTGAACTTATGACAATGATTATGGATAGAATTATTACAATACTAAAACTTTGAGATTTCATATATACCGGGAAAATAAAATGTTGTAGCTGATGCACTAATTAGGAAGTCACACAGTGAAGTTGTTAATGAATCTAGAGTTTCTTAGAGAGTGATGGAATAGATCTTAATGATGCATTTGGATACAGGAGAGGTTGGAGGTAGTGTTTTTCTTTTACAAATGACAGTGTAGTCCTCTTTAGTATATAAGGTGGTGGATTCCCAGCTAGGGGATTCTGAGGTGGAGGTATGTAGATACCAAGTTGCTTTTGATGATTTCCCTAATGGTGGTTCTAAATATGAACAACATCAGGTTTTATTCTAGGGGTGGATTTTCGTCCCTCTAACGATGTGTGAGATGGTTATCCATGAGTTCCATATCTCACCTTTTATGGTACATCCTGGCATGATGAAGATTTACCAATCTTTGAGAGGTTAGTTTTGGTTTCTTGGGTTGAATTGTTCAATTTTCAAGTTTATGTCTAGATGTTTGTTCTTCCAAAAGGTGAAGGTTAAGCACCGTATTCTCCGGGGTTTACTCTAGCCATTAGATGTTCTATAGTTGAAGTGGTAGGACATATCTATGGACTTTTTTATTGGTTTACCTAGATATCAAGGAGGCTATGATTCTATATTGGTGATATTAGTCCACTTCATAATGATTATGGAGTCGATCTCAGTGGAGGTTTTGTTGAGATAGTATCTAGAGGAGGTGGTGAGACTCTATGATTTACCAAGGAAGATCATCTCCTATCATGATAATTGTTTTACCTATAGGGAGTGGAGAGGTATCCAACATGATTTGGATATGAGTTATGGATTATTATTTCTTTTTATCCATAGACAAATGGTCAGACAGAGTGGACTATCTAGACTCTTGAAGACATGTTGTGTTCTTATGTCCTAAATTTTAGAGGTTCATGGATGAGTCATCATCCCTTGGTTGAGTTTTCTTAAAACAATAGTTTTCAATTCCTCATTGGTATATCACTATTTGAATCTTTGTATAGATAACCTTGTCACTCTCTATTGTGCTAGATTAGGTTCGGTGAGACAAAAACTCTTAGACCAGAACTAGTATAGAATACGACAGAGATGGTTTAGGTAATTCATAAGAGGATAAAGGTAGTGAGGAAACATTATAAAACCTATGTTGATCATAGGAGGATACCTCTAGAGTTTGATTTTGGAGATCATGTTTTCCTGAAGGTGGCTCCTAAACATGGTATGAAAAGGTTTGGGCATGAGAGTTAGATTTTCCCTATTTTTTTGGTTCTTTTGAGGTGTTAGATCACATTGGAGATATAGCGTATGAAATAGAACCCCCCAATATATGAGCTGTGTACATGAAATCTTTATTGTGTCTTAACTTCACTATTATCTTCATAATGAATCCCATTTCATCTATTAGGGAGAGATCTAAGTTGATAGTGATGCGACCTTTGAGGAGCGGCCTATGGAGATTCAAGACCTCTAGGAGAAGGTGCTTCATGGGAATTCCATTCCCTTGGTTCATGTCCTTTGGAGGAACAGTGGTGTGGAGGAGATTACCTAGGAACATGATTTATAGATACATTCTCAATACCTTGATATTTTTGTTGTTTATATATTCTATTTTTGTAACACTCATTATGGATGTTGATCCTTTTCCAGTCTTTAAAATAGTTTCCACTTGTTTTTATTATGGCCCTAATCTTATTTGAGAGGTATCTTCCTTGGAGAGTTTTTTGGAGTTGGTTATTGTTTTTTTATGAATTTTATCTTGTTTCCTATAAGCGAGGAGGTAATGATTTTATGTTGATGATATTGTTGAGAGTTATCTCATAAGGTGGATATTTGGATGGCCCCTTTTCTTTTCTTTATCTCCAGGTTTGTTTTGAATTATTGAGGATGATAATGCTTTAATAGTTATATAATGTAGGATTTAAGATCTTGGTATCCCCTTAATTTGTGATTTCTGAGTGTTATTGGTTCTTAGAGGAGGTTTCAAGAAGTTTGGAGGTAAAATTAAGAGTTTTGGGGGAGCCAATACAAAAAATGGCATGGTTGCAGCATGAAGACATGTGATGTGTCATGGTGATGGTGGATGTGGCATAGAGAAACTTGAATATAGAATTGGTGATATTGGGAGGTGTTTCGAGGATATTTAAAAATCTAGGGTAGTTATGCCATGGGCTATAGGTTGTGGTGTGGTCCATTTCTTGGTGAATGAGGTTTTGCAGAGTGATATCTAAGGAAGATTCATATCCCCTAGATCCACTTTATAGGACATGTAATGGATTTTATAGAACCACCTTTGAACAAGGGTGGATATTTTGTGGTCCCTTAGGTTGTGACATAGAATTACTAATGTCAACCTGTGTCATAACGTATTCCAAGGGGTAGCACCGCAGTCTTCAGTTTTTCAGTGGGTCTATAAATACCCCCAATCCACTAAACTCTGATTATATCCAAATTCGACCTCTCAAACCCCAGGTGACCAAGGGTGATTTTTTAGGTTCCTCTAAGCCCATTCCTATATGATTTGATTTCAGATTCCTGTGATCGATCCTTGGTGATATAAGGTATGTTATATCTATGTTTTCTACGATTTCTCTCATTTTGATATCATTTCATCCAGTTTACTCTTGGTATGATTTAGTGTTTTATATCTATATATCTAATGAGGTTTTTTTGTTAGTGTGTTTGTGGAATGAAGTCCTTAGGAGATATTTGTTTCCTCATGGGAAAGGTGATCATAGTTCTGTGACGTTGATATGTTCTTGTGCGAAGAACATTGATGCCTTTAAGGTATAAGATTCATTGCTTCTCCTATTTATTTATGTGTAATCATAAAGTTAGAATATTTTATCCCTTTTTATAACAGTGGAATTAACCTAATAAATATTTAATCATATTAAATGTGAAATTCGTTAGTGATTGCATTTCGATGTTTTATACCATGATAATGATTTCCTCTTTATTTTATAGATAGTGTGTTATCTATTCCATGATCTCAAAGAATGTTGTTATGCTTCATTTATAATTTTGATTTATTTTAAAAGTGGTAAATAATATAAATCCAGTAATTTTTAATTGGTTGGATAAATAATTAAATAATAGTTATGTTTAAATAAATATTGTTTTTATTATAATTTTATGGTAATTCAAGTAGATGAATTGCACATGTTTAATTGGATATGATATTCCGTGTGTTAATGGAATTGATAAATAATGTGGAGGTTTTGATTGATGTATATAAATTATATCTCTCTTCTACATGTTCTATAATAGGTAAATATATCCCATTGTATACTTATTATACCCTTGAAAACAGTCGACAACCTAGGGTCTATTGGAGGCGGGACTCCGGAGGTCACCATCCTCCTTCTCTCATTGGCAGTACAAGAAGGGTACTCTTTGGGGGGGGGGGGGGTAGGTGGGGGCCTAGAAAAAGGTTTTAGGGTTCTTAAGGATATTTTAGGGTTTTTAGTGGTGTTAGGGTCTTCTAAGGTATTTTGGGGTTTTGAGGTATTTTAGGGGTTTTGAGGATTTTTGGGGGGAATTAGGGTCTTTTAGGATTTTTGAAATTTTAGGGGGTTTAGAAACTTTTAGGGTCTTTTTAGGGGTTTAAGGGTTTTTTTAGGTTGAATGCTTTTTTTTGTTTCTAGGGTTTTTTGAATTCTTTATGGGTTTTCTAGATTTTTAGGGTTTTATGGGTTTTAGGGTTTTTAGTGTTTTTAGGGGTATTTAGAGATTTATTTTGGATTTTAGGGGTTTTATGGGTTTTTAAGGATTGGGGGGAGGGTTTATTGTTTTTATGGGTGTAGGGGTTTTTCAGGTTTTTAAGGGTTTTCTTGTGTTTTTAGGGGTTTTTAACATTTTAGGGGATTTAGGGTCTTTTTAGGGTTTTCGGTTTTTTTAGGGGTTAGGGTCTTTTTAGGGTTTTAGGGTCTTTTTATGTTTTTGTGGGGTTTTAGGGGTTTTAGGGTTTTTTAATATTTTTAGGTTTTTAGGGATTTTAGGGTTTTAGGTATTTTTTGGATTTTATTAGGGCAAGGAAGATGCGAGGGTCAGGCTATTCCCGCCCCCCCCCCCCCAAATTTATTAGAAAGAAAAAAAGAGACACAGAAGACAAGGGAGGGGAGGGGTCAAACGACCCACACCCAAAAACCCATTATAACCCAAGATGAAAAAGACCCCAAAAAAAGTAAAATAAAAAAAGGAAAAAGAAAAAAAAACACAAAACCAAGCGGCCACCACCAACATCCAGCATTAACCAGCATCCAGCAGCTCACAGCTAACCAATGACCAGCATCCAAGCTCACAAAATCCAGCATCCGGCACCTTCTCACCAAGAAGATCCACCACCAACAGCATATAACCCTTAGCACCATATCCATAAATCTCACCTTCATCACTTCGGGGCGAAGCAACACCCCTAACCAAGCACCAGCAACAACAATCACTTTCAAACCAATCATCCTTTAGAAACTCACATAATACAAAAACCACCAGTCCGACCACAAACATTATCCAACACCAGAGTTTCAGCCAGCCAACATTTCCTTTAATACCTCGTGAGAAAGCATCAGCAAAATTCCTACTTCCCTCATCAGCACACACCAAAAGCCACATCAGCATAATCAAAATCGAAAAAACCTAAACCACCTCAGCTATAAATTCAAACTGAGTTTCTCCAACCAGATGAAGATCCTCAATAGAGAACCAGTTCACCAACCAAGAAAACCATAACAGCAGATCAATCATGCACCCACAAAGCAGTAGTGCACTGAAACCATGAGTCACCGGAAAACCCGGAGAAGAAAAAAAACACAGGAACAAACCCACTCCAAAAAAGACATACCAGATTTTCCGAAGAAACCGAAGAGCACCTACTGATGTGAGTTTGAGAAACACCACTAAAGCCCATTTCCACGAACCAGAACACCAAAATCTGACTGCTCATCCCTGGATCTGTAGCGGTGCACATCGCCAGATCTAAGTGGTTCCACCACAGATCTGCAAACACCACAACTAGATCCAGCTCCAATCAAAGCACAGAGAACAAATCTTGACCACTCAACCATGGATCTGCTACACCGAGTGAAGGGGAGACCAACTCCCGCCGTATCCTCCAAATACCAACTCCCGCCATATCCAGCACCTTAATATTTTTGGTTTTTTAGGTTTTCAATATCTTTTAGGGTATTTTAGTGTTGTTTTTGGGTCTTTTAAGGTCTTTTTGGAGTTTTTAGGGTACTTTAGGTTATTTATGGGGTTTTGTTGGGATTTTTAGGGGTTTGAGAATTTTTAGGGTTTTTAAGTGTTCTTAGGGTCCTTTAGGGGTTTTATGGAATTTCAATTTTAGGGGTTATTGGGTTTTTTGGTTTTCAAGGGTTTTAAGTTTTTTAAGTATTTTAGAGTTTTATGGTATTTTTATGGTGTTTTAGGGACTTTTAGGTTTTTAGAGTCTTTTAGGGTTTTTAGGATTTTAATGTTTTTATGGTTTTAGGGATTTTATGGTTCTTGAGGTTTTTTGGGGTTTTAGGTATTTTAGTTCTTTCTTTAGGGTTTTATGGTATTTTAGGGTTTTATAGGGTTTTTAGGGTCATTTGGGTTTTTATTAGGTTTTTATGGTTATTTTAGGTTTTTTTGGGTTTTTTGGTTCTTTTAGAGTTTTAAGGGGTTTTAGGATTTTTAGGGTTTCTTTGGGGTTTTATGGGTTTTATGGTTTTAAGTGGGTTTTAGGGTCTTTTAATTATTTTATGGTTTTTTGGTCTTTTAATTATTTTAGGGGTTTTAGGGATTTTTATGATTTTTTGGTGTTTTTATGGGTACTTTACGGTTTTTAGGGTGTTGTGGTGTTTTTATATTTTTTGGAGTTTTTTGAGGGGTTTTTAGGGGTTTTAGAGATATTTAGAGTTTTTAGGGTTTTGGTTTTTTATTTTAGGGATTTATGATTGTTTAAGGTTTTTAAGGACTTTTAGGGATTTTATAGATGTATTCAGGGTGTTTTATTATTTTTAGAGGTTTTAGGGTATTTTTGGGGTTTTAGTGGGTTTTAGGATTTTTTAGGGTTTTTGGGGTTTTAGTGTTTTTTAGTGTTTTTATGGGTTTTACTGATTTTTAAGGTTTTTTAGTTTTTTAGGGGTTTTTATGTGTTTTTGGGTTTTTTTGGGTTTTTAGGGTTTTTGGGGTTTTTAGGGTTTGGGGGGGGGGTAGGGGTTTTGGGGGTTTTAAAGGTTTCTTAGTTTTTTTAGGTTTTGTTTAGGTTTTTTATGGTTTTTAGGATTTTAGGTATTTTTAGTGCATTTTTGAGTTTTTAGGTTTTTTTAGGGGTGTTAGGGTATTTTGTCTCATTTAGGGTATTTTAAGGATTTATTATCTTTTAGGGGTTTTAGGGTATTTTATTATTTTTTATGGGTTTCTTAGTGTTTTTAGGTTATTAAGGGTTTTAAGGTATTTGACATGTTTTTAAGGTTTTATAGGTTTTTAGGGTTTTTAAAGATATTTTTAGGTTTTTTATGTTTTAGGGTTTTAGGGAATTTTAGGGTCTTTTTAGGGGTTTAGGGTATTTTTATGTGTTTTACGGGTTTTAGGGGATTTTTTTGGATTTTTTTGGTTTTTAGGGTTTATTGGGGTTTTAGGGGGTATTAGGGGTTTTAGTAGCTTTCAGGGTTTTATAAGGGATCTAGGTTCTTTTTAAATGTTTTTGGGTTTTTAGGGGTTTGAGGGGTTTTTAGGTTTTTGGGTGTTTTTGTATTTTCTAGGAGGTTAGGGGGTTTAATATTTACTTAGGTTTTTTGGGATTTTTTTGGTGTTTTTTGGTTTTTAAGGGTTTTAGGGGTTTTAGGGATTTTATGGGTTTTTAGGGGTTTTTATGTTTTTTGAGGTTTTTGTATTTTTAGGGTGTTTTATGGTTTTTAAGGGGTTTAGAGTATTTTATGTTTTATTTGTGTTTTTAAGATCATTTTGGGGGTTTTACTCTTTTTAGGGTCTTTTGGGGTCTTTATAGGTTTTAAATACTTTTAAGGGTTTAAATTTTTTAGGGTTTTTCAGGGTATTTTTGGTTCTTTTAGGTTTTTAGGGTTTTTAGGGTCTTTCAGGGTTTAATTTGTCGGGTATAGGGTTTAGGGTGTAGGTTTTTGGGTTTAAGATGTGGGGTATATGGTTTGGGGTGTAGGTTTTAAGGTTTAGTGTGTAGGTTATAGGGTTTAGGGTCTAGGGTATAAGGTTTGGGTGTAGGTTATATGTTTTATGGTGTAAGGTTTTGGGTTTATGGTGAAGGGTATAGGGTTTATGGTGAAGGTTATAGGGTTTCTAGAGTAGGGTTTAGGTTTTAGGGTGAATGGTATGTGTTTTAGGGTGTAGGTCTTAGAGTTTAGGGTGTGGGGTGTAGTTTTTTTGGTTTTAGGGGTTTTCTACAAGTTTTTTTTCGGTTTTTTGGGTTTTTAGGGGTTTTAGGGTACTTTTATGGGTTTTATGATCATTTTGGGTTTTAGGGTTTATATATATATTTTTACCTTTTAAGGATCTTTAGGGGTATTTAGGTTTTAGGGGTTTTAGTTTTTTTAGTGGGATTTAGGGTGTTTTAGGGATTTTTGGGGGTTTTCACATCTTTTTTTGGGGTTTTAAGGTTTTTAGTGTTTTTGGGGTTTTAGGGGTTTTAGTAATATTTTAGGGTATTTGGGGTTTTTAAAAGATTTAGAGGTTTTTAGGGTTTTTATGGTTTTTAGGGGGTTTGGGGTTTTTTGGTTTTTATGGGATTTAATGTTTTTAGGGGTTTTATTATTTTAATGGTTTTAGGGTGTTTTATGGGGGTTATTTAGGGTGTTTTAGAGTTTTTAGGGTTTTTTGGATTTTTAGGGGGTTTTAGTATATTTTTGGGTTTTTAGGGGGTTTTAGGGGTTTTAGGGCTTTTTATGGGTTTTTGGGTTTTAGGGTTTTTAGAGTTTTTAGTGGACTATTGGGTTTTAGGGGGTTTATGGGGGTTTAGGATGTTTAAGTGTTTTTAGGCTTTTTTATGGATTTGAAGGTCCTTTAGGGTATTTTAGGGCTTTTAGGGGTTTTATTATTTTTAAGGTCTATTGGGGGTTTTAAAGGTTTAAGGGTTTTTTGGGTTTTAGGGGTTTTTGGAGGGTTTGTAAGTTTTTAGGATTTTTTATGTGATTTAAGGTTTTATTGGGTTTTAGGATCTTTTAGGTTTTTAGAGTTTTCAAAACATTTAGGGTTTTCTAGTATTTTTAAGGGTTTTATGGTTTTTATGGTTTTAGGGATTTAGGGCACTTTAGAGTGGTTTTAGGGGTTTAAGGGTTTTTTGAGATTTTGAGATATTTTTACGGTTTATAGTGTATTATGGTTTTTTGTGTTTTAGGGATTTTAGGGTTATTTTTTATTTTTAGGATTTTTATGGTTTTTATAGTTTTTTAGGTTTTTTTTTTGTTTTTAGGTTTTTAGTGTTTTTACAGTTTTCAGGGTTTTTGATGGGTTTGGGGGTTTTGAGGTTTTGAGGTTTTAAGGTTCTCTTAGAGTTTTTATGGGGTTTTAATGGTTTTTATTTTTATTTTATTATTTTTATCATTTATTGGGTTTTAGGGTTTTTAGGGTGTTTCAGGGGTTATTAGGTATTTTTATGATTTTTAGTGTTCTTTAGGGTTTTTACATTATTTAGGGGGTTGTCGGTTTTTATGGTTTTCTTATGTTTTAAGGGTTTCAAAGGGTTTTTCGGGTGTTTAAGGGTTTTTATGGTCCTTTTAGGGGTTTTTTGGGTGTTTTAAGGGTTTTTAGGCATTTTAGGGTTTTTAGAGTCTTTGGGGGGGGGGGGGTTGGGTCTTTTTTGGTTTAGGGTCTTTTAGTGGTTTTAGGGTCTTTTAGAGTCCTTTGAGGGTTTTAGGGTTTTAATGGGTTTTGGGGTTTTTATGGATTTTAAGGGTTTTTAGGGATTTTAAAATATCTTTAGTGTTTTCAGGTTTATTGGGGTTTTGGGGTCTTTTAGGATTTTTAGGATCATTTAGGGTTTTATGATTTTTAGTGTTTTTAGGGTATTTTAGGGTTTTGGGGGTTCTTTAGTGTCTTTTTGGTACTTTTATGGTTTTAGAGTCTTTTTAGGAGGTTTTAGGGTATTTTAATGGTTTTTGGGTCTTTTAGGTCATTTTTAGGGTTTAAATGGTTTTTAGGGTTTTTAGGGTTTAAATGGTTTTTAGGGAATGGAAGATGCGAGACCAAGATATTCCTGACCCCCCAAAATTTATTAGAAAAAAAGACACCACAGACAAGGGAGGGGAGGGGTCAAACAACCCACACCCAAAAACCCTGGACACCCCCACAAGACCCAAAAGTCCCCAAAAAATCCAAAAGGCACAACAACTAGAAAAAGGAGAAAAATGAAATCATTCCCAACAGCATGACCCAACCAAACAGCAACCAGCATCCCACATCACATTTTCATCACCCATCTCCTCCTTGGCAATCATATCCATCGCCAATATCACAGAACCACCATCAGTAAAGTCATAAGTCTCACCTTCACCACCTCATAGTGAAGTAGTAACCATCACCGAACACCAGCATCTATCATCACTTCCCAGCCATGAATCATCCATAAACTAGAGACATAGATTCCATAAATCCCCGCCTTCAATCCAATCATCTTCCAACAACTCACACCTAGTAGCACACCCAAGAACACATCCACATCACTCAAAGGCATGACAACATCTAGCATCACTCAATAGAACCAATATCCAAGACCCATAGCGATTCAAAACCAAACCAACACCACAACCACCAAACTCCACATCATCTTTCCTCAAATATAGCACTAGAAATGACTCAAAACCACACTAGCCACATCTCAGAAGACCACCGTCCAACATAGTAACCAGAACGCAACACAACTTTCTTATAACTTCATCAACAGCATAAACCAAAGAGGAAACTGAGGAACCAGAAACACAAACCTACATCTTCACTCTCTACAGCCACCAGAACCCTTAAAGAAACCATGAGAGCCAGAAAACCCATCCCAGACTTAGATATAGAAGAAAAGATCCTATCATGGGAGCGAGCACGCCGCTGCCAAGACGTCACAGAGCCCGCTGCACCCACCTTTCACCGCCGCTAATCCAAAGAGGCCAACACAACACTCCCAATCCTGGAACCAGCTTCTTCTCCAGCAACCAATAAGGGCCTAACCAATGCTTCCAGACCAAATCGTCAAACCGTCTATAAGAATCGCCATGCCAGACACTGAGAGAGATGAACCACATCATCCACCAGGCCACTATTCGGAGAAGCCGCTGAAGAAACTGGGATATCCCTACCGCCATGAAACCGAAAGAGTCTGTCAAAGCCCATTTCCCCTGAGAACCCCCCTCACAGAAGAAAAGGGACATAAATCTACAAATCCACAAACTGTAGCACTCAGATCTGTCCCGTGCCTCCAAGGAACCGAAGCGCTACACGAAGAAAGTCCCAGATCTGAGCGGCTCCACCAATGTCTTGCAATTCCGCACTGAGGAGAGACCTGAAATGGACCACACCTCCAAGAATCTAAAATGCCGCAAGCTAGTGAGACCAGATCTAACCCAGTTTCTGAGGACGAAGCCTTCGTCCGATGTCGAAAAACATACCACTGTAAGAAGCGGCAACATTGTGTAGTCTGATGCCTCAGAGTCCATCACTGTAGAGAAGGCACCACCATGCCAGAGGAGACGAACTATGGGAAGAGACCTCGAAGGGGAACCCGATCACAATAGGAACCTGGAGATTTGGCCACCATCTTCCTCTTCATAATTTTTAGGTATTTTGGGAATTTTTATGGTGGTTTAGGGTTTTTAGGGTTTCTTGGTATTTTGGGAGATTTTATGGGTTTATGGGGTTTTTAGTGTGTTTAGGGGGATTTTGGTGATTTTAGGGGTTTATGGTTTTTAAACCCTTTTAGAAAATTTTTAGGATTTTTTGGGGTTTTGAGGTTTTTAGGATTGCTTTTGGTTTTTTAGGGTTTTTTAGTGTTTAAGGGTTTTAGGGTTGTTTAAGGGTATTTAGGGATGTTTATGTTTTTAAGGAATTTCAGGGTATTTTTGGATTTTTAGTGTATTTTAGTGATTTATATCATTTTTAGGGATTATAGGGGTTTTAGTGTTTTTTTAGTTTTTTATGGGTTTCTTAGGGGGTTTTAAGTTTTTAAATGGTTTTTAGGTGCTTTAGGGAGTTTAAGGGTTTTTCTAGGCTGTTTAGGATTTCTATTGGGTTTTAGTTTCTTTTAGGATTTTTAGGGTATTTTAGGGGGTTTTTTGGATCTTTTATGGTTTTATGGTTTTTAGGGGTTTTAGGGGCTTTCAGGGTTTCTTTATGGGTTTTTTGAGTTTTTAGGAATTTTATGGTTTTTTTGGATTTTTTTGATTTTTTTGGGTTTTAAAAGGTTTTAGGGTTTTAATGGTTATTTTTTTGGTTTTTATAATTTTATGGGTTTTTAGGTTTTTTTGGTGATTTAGGGGTTTTAGGGTTTTTTTTCTGATTTAGGTTCTTAGGGGTTTTATGATTTTTTATGGTTTTTATGTTTTTTAATATTTTTAGGGTTTTTAGGGTGTTTAAGGTTCTTATGGGTCTTTTAAGGTTTTTATAGGGTTTTAGGGTATTTTAAGGGGTTTTTTTATGCTTTTAGTATCTTTTAGTGTTTTAGGGTCTTTTATGGGTTTTTTGGGTTTTTAGGTTTTTTAGTGTTTTTTATGGTTTTTAGTGGTTTTTCGGGTTTTTAACATTTTTAGGGTTTTTATGTTTTTAGTGTTTTTATTTTATTTATGGTTCTTAGGGATTTTAGGGGTTTGTAAGTTTTTTAGGGTTATTATAACTTTTAGGGATTTTTACTGTTTTTAAGGGCAAGGAAGATGCGAGGGTCGGGCTATTCCCGGCCCCCCAAATTTATTAGAAAGAAAAAAAGGGGACAATGTAGACAAGGGAGGGGAGGGGTCAAATGACCCACACCCAAAAAAACCCCTTACAACCCACACCAAAAAAATAAAAACCAAGAAAAAGACACAACAGTGGCATCATCACGACACATCCAGCCTGTACCAGCATCCCGCAGGACCACATCCAATCATCACAGCAACACAGCAGTAGTACATCCAAAAAAACCAGCCCCAGCAACCAACAACACTAAAACTGTCATCACAACCAATCATAACCAGCAACATCAAACCACAACACAAGCACCGCAACCAAACGCAACCATCTTCACCTCCTCCATCTCATCTTGCCTCAAATCCAGCTTCAACAACGACTCACAACCAAACCAACAACAACTCAAAATACCACATTCCACCATAGCAGCTAGGACGCAGCTCAACTTGACCAGAAACACATCAGCAGCATAAACCAAAGGCGAAATTAAGGAACCAGAAGCAAAAACCTGCAAATTCACTTTCAGCAGCCACCAGAACCCGTCAAAAAGCCATGAGATCCAGCAAAACCCTCCCACACTCAGATCTGAAAAACCAGATCCAGGCATGGAAGCCGGCATTTCACTTCCAGAACATCGCAGATCCCGCCGTACCCACCATTCAGCATCACAGATGTTTTAGGTTTTTTAGTTTTTAAGGTTTTTAGGGATTTTAGTGTTTTTAATGTTTTTAGGGTTTTGAGAGTTTTAGGGTTTTGTTAGCCTTTTTAGGGTGTTTAAATATTTTTAGCATTATTATGGGGTTTTTAGGGGTGTTAGGGTCTTTTATATTTTTTAGTTTTTTTAGGATTCTTATGGTTTCATGGGACATTTAATTTATTTTAGGGTCTTTTAATGTATGTATGGTTTTTTAGAATTTTTGAGCTATTTTAGTGTTTTTAGGGTTTTTAGTGTCTTTTAGGGTTTTTAGGCTTTTTATGTTTTCTTTGGGGGGGTATGGTTTTTTTGGTATTAGGGTTTTTAGGGTCATTTGGTTTTTAGGGTCTTTTAGATATTTTAGGATACTTTAGGGTTTTTAGGTTCCTTTAGGGGTTTTAGTGTCTTTTAGGGTCTTTTAAGGTGTTAGGGTTATTTAGGATTTTTAGGGTCCTTTATTGTTTTTCAGGTCATTTAGGGGGTTTTAGAGTGTTTTAGGGGGTTTATGGTATTTTATGGTCTTTTAGGTGTTTTAGTGTATTTTAATATTTTAAGGTTTTTTTGGGGTATTTTAGAGTTTTTAGGGTTTTTAGGATCTTTTAGAGTTTTAGGGTTGTTTAGCGGTTTTAGGGGATTTCGGGTCTTTTAGGTTTTTTTAGTTATTTATGGATTTTAGGGTTTTTGGGGTTTTTAGGGTTCTATAATTTTTTAGGGTTTTAGGATTTTTTAGGGTCTTTTATGGTTTCTAGGTCCTTTGAGGGGTTTTAGGTTTTTTTGGATTTTTTAGGATTTTAGGGGTTTTAGTGGTTTTTAGGGGTTTTAATAACTTTTAGGGATTTTAGGGATTTTAGGGTTTTAGGGATTTTTAAGGTTTTTAGTGTTTTTAGGGGTTTTAGGTATTTTAGGGGTTTTAGGGGTTTATTGTTTTTTATGACTTTTAGGGTAGTGTTTTTAGGGTATTTTAGGATTTTTTTAGGGTTTTTAGCGTTTTTACAGTTTTAGGGTATTTTATTGGATTTTAGTTATTTTTGGGTATTTCACAGTTTTAGGGGGTTTTAGGGTTTTAGGGTTTTTAGGGTCCTTTAGTATTTTTAGAGTTTTTAGTGTATTTTCGGTATTTTAATGGGTTTTAGGATCCTTTAGGGTTATTTTTGGGTACTTTAGAATCTTTTAGTGTTTTTAGGGTATTTCAGGGTCTTCTAGTGTTTTGGGGGTTTTAGTGTCATTTAGGTGTTTTAGGGTTATTATGTTTTTAGGGTCTTTTTGGTTTTTAAGGAATTTTTAGTTTTTTTTGGTTTTAGGATCTTTTAGGATTTTTAAGGTTTTATGGTTTTTAGGGTTTTATAGGGTTTTTTTAGTATTTAGGGATTTTAGGATTTTTTAGTATTTTTAGGTTTTTAGGGGGTTTTAGGGGTTTTTAGGGGGTTTGTGTTTTTATAATTTTAATATTTTATGGTTTTAGGGTTTTTTAGTTGCTTTTAAAGGTTTTTTGGGTTTTAAAGGTCTTTAGTGTTTTTTTTTGGATTTTTAGGGTTTTAGGAGATTTTATGGTTCCTTAGGTTTTTAGGGAATTTTAGGGTATTTTAAGGTCTTTTGGGGTTTTTAGGTTCTTTGAGGGATTTTTTTAGTGTTTTTAGGGGTTTTTCTAGTTTTTAGGGTTTTTAGGGGTTTTTACTTTTTTATGTTTTTAGGGGTTTTAAGGTTTTTAGGGTTTCTTGTGTTTTAACGTTTTTTAGTGTTTAGGGGTATTTACAAATATTTAGGTTTTTTATGGTTTTTAGGTACATTTTTATGTTTTTAAGGTTTTTTAGTTTTTTTATAGTTTTTAGGGTCTTTTTAGGTTTGTAGGGTTTTTAGGGCCTTTTAGGGGTTTCTATAGGGTTTTAAGGTCCTTAAGTGTTTTTAGGGGTTTTTAGTGACTTCTAGGTTTTTAGTGTATTTTAGGGTATTTATGTTTTTTTAGTTTTTAGAGTCTTTTAGGGGATTTAGGTTCTTTTAGGGGGGTTTTGGGTTTTTTTTGAGTTTGAAATGGGTTTAGGGATTTTTAGGTATTTTTTAGGGTTTTTAGATTTTTTAGGGTTTTATTATTTATATTTTTTTAGATATTTTAGGGTTTTTAGGGTCTTTAAAGTTTTTTATAGTTTTTATATTCTTTTACAGGTGTTTTATAGTTTTTAGTGACTTTCTAGATATTTAGGGTTTTAGGGACTTTAAGGGTTTTTTATGTTTGTTTTAGAGGATTTTAGGGTTTTTTGGGTTTTTTTGTGTTGGGTTTAGGGTTTAGGGTGTAGGTTTTAGGGTTTAAGTTATAGGGTATTGGTTTTATGGTATAGTTTTAAGGTTTAGGGTATACTTTATAGGTTTTACAGTGTAGGGTTTAGTGTTTATGGTGTAGGGTATAGGGTTTAGGGAGTAGGGTTTTAATTTTTGGGTGTAGGGTATTGGGTTTTGAATGTAGGGTTCAGGGTTTAGGGATTATGGTATAGGATTTAAGGTGTAGGGCTTAGGGTTTATAATATAGGGTTAATTATTTTTATGTGTTTTATTCATTTTAGGGTTTTTATGATTTTTTTAGTTTTTTATGGGTTTTAAGGTTTTTATGGTTTTTAGGATTTTTATGGGGTTTAGGGTTTTGTTGGGGAGGTGTTAAGGATTTTTTTAGTTTTTAGGGTTTTTTGGGGGTTTTATTGTTTTTAGGGGTTTTGTGGGTTTTAAGGATTTTAAGGTTTTTAAGGTTTTTTACTTGTTTAAAGGTTTTAGGGTTTTTAGGGTTTTTGGGTTATTTGGTATTTTTTTTTGTTTTTATGGTTTTTAGGGGTTTTTATGATTTTTAGATTATTTTAATTTTTTTAAGATTTTTAGGTTCTTTTAGGGTATTATGGTTTTTAGGATCCTTTAGGAATTTTCTAGGGTTCGTCTGGGTCATTTAGGGTTTAGGGACTCCTTCAAGGTTTTTAGGGATTTTAGAGACATTTTGGGTCATTCATGGTCTTTTAGGGGTTTTTGGCCAGGAAGGTACGGGGCCAGGCTAATCCTGACCCCCTAAAATTTATTTGAAAAAAAGACACGAGAAAAAATGGTGGGGAGGGGCCAATTGACCAACTCCCCAAACCCTTAAGGACTCCATAACCAAAAAATAAAGAAAAAGGAAAGACCCAAAAGAAAAACAATTCAGTCAACGTCGCCACCCAAATAAGAAATAGAAGTAGTTCCATGAGGGTCACTCCCTACACCATATTTATTGGCTACATCATCTCCATATGGATCCCCATCAACAACATACCCAGAGGAAGCATATGAGTCCACCGACTCCCATTAAAATTATTCATATTTCTTGAGAAAGTAGGAGAAGTACTCCCTAAGATATTGATGATCAACATTCCGCTACACCTTGACAGCCCTTCCTCCCCTTCCATAGGCATTTTCCTTAGCTTTTCAGGAGGTTCTTATGGAAACAATCTTTGGAAAATAAAAGTTTTCCTTCCTTGGCTTCCTCCTTAGTGAGTCAACAGGGACCCAAACAAGCTTGGTTTCCTTCCCAATAGCCTCCTCAAGCAAGTACCTCTCATTAAGGATCATATCCATGTTGTGATTCATCCTTCTTCCATCCTCTTAGACTTGTTCAGGAATGAAAGAGGCTTCCTGGTTTAGTGAGAATCTAGCAACAACCCCACCATGCATCGTACTAGGGACCACTTCAGGTGCCCCGGGAGCCAGTCTATCCAACACCTCCAGCCGCTCGACCAGATCCACCTTGAGGCTTCCCTTCCAGGGGCCACCTGGGCGGTCCACTAGATCCAACTCGTGCAAGCCCATACAGACAGGACTGTCATTCATGGAATCCTCATGCACCTCAATGACCATCCCCATCACCTCCTCCTGTGCAGCAGCGTCCCCCTGCTCATGGTCATCACCCGTCCCTGAACCCTCCCCCTGCCCGCACACCTTTCCCTTCCTCAAACGCTCCCCCTGATCAGCCACCTCCTCCACTTTGTTCACTTCCCCTGCTCCTCCACCTTCCCATTCTTTGTCACACGACAAGAAGCACCACCAGCATCCCCCTCAGACACCTTCCCAGGCATATTCAAATCCAGTCCAGAAAGCCTAAAACTAGCCACACCCTCGAAACCATCCTCCCCAACTGCCGCATTGATCACCACTGGGAGTACCCCTCCCTCTTCTGCCAACACTATCTACTCAGCCATGTCCCCCTGTGTAGCTACTTCCTCCTCTACCTCAACATGTACAAAATTCTCAATCCCAGCACTAGCATCACAGCTGGGAAATGGAACCTTCACATCAGCACCTGCGAACTCTTTCTCATTACCAGTGGGTTAAGATGACAGCACTCCACTAAGCACCAAATAACTAGCCAACATAATTTCACCACCATTGTCCTGTAACCCCTTACCCCTAGCTTCACATGCCGCTCCTTAAATCCCAGAGTAGGTATTCTGCCCATCTTGCTCATCAAAGTCACTAGACAACTTTGGTTGCATAACGTGTTGCTCCTAAGTCAACTCCTCTGAAGCCAATCCATCAAACTGATTGTACAAATGTAATTTTATGGTTATTTGGTCCTTTTAGGGTCTTTTGGGGTTTTGGGTTATTTGGTACTTTTAGGGGTTTTAAAGGGGTTTCAGGGGGTTTTTTTGGGAATTTTATGGTATTTTAGGGTTTTTAGGTATTTTTAGGGTCTTTTAAGGTTTTCGTGGGTTTTAGGGTCTTTTTGGGTTTTAAGTTCTTTTTAGGGTTATTAGGGGTTTTGTGATCTTTTAGTGTCCTTTTAAGGGGTTTTATGATTTTTAGGGGTTTAGGGGATTTTAGGGATTTTAAACGGTTTTAGATATTTCTATAGGTTTATAGGGCTTTTTAAGATTGGGGGGGTGTAAGGGTTTAGTGTTTTTAGGTGTTTTGGTGGTTTTTAGTGTTTTTTGGTTTTAGGGGTTTTTATGGTTTAATGTTTTTTGGGTTTTTAGTGGGTTTAGGGGTTTTAGGGGGTTTTATGGTTTTTAGGGGTTTTAGGGATTTTAAGGATTTTAAGGGTTTTTAGGGATTTTTAATGATTTTAGTATTTTAATGGGTTTTAGAGCCTTAAGGATTTTTAGAAGTTTTATGGGGTTTTAGGGGGATTTAGTGGCTTTATGTGGTTTTTGGGGGGTTTTGTATGTTTTAGAGTATTTTTAGTGTGTTTTGGGTCTTTTTTGGGGTTTTAGGGTCTTTAATGGTTATCAATATTTTTTTGGGTTTTAGGGTTTTTAGAGTTATTTATAGATTTTTATAGATTATAACATTTTTAGTGTTTTTTGGGATTTTAAGGAGTTTTTAGGGTTTTATAGGGTTGGAGGTCAATTTAGGTTTTTATTGGGGGTTTATGGACATTTTAGGGGGTTTAGGTTCTTTTTAAGGTTTTTTGGATTTTTATGATATTTTTAGGGATTTAAGGGGGGGGGGGTTTAGTGTTTTAATGGATTTTTTCCAGGCCATTTCATACTATTTCTAATGGAAATTGGTTATGAAGTTTCAATTTATTTTAAATATTCTATTTTTTTCATATCCATCCCAGTATTTCTGATTTTTAATTTCCATTTTTATTATTTTGTATAATGTGCATGATAATGATCATTATGCTAAATTATTTTGAATCAAAACCGATGCAAGAATTGATTTTAGTGAGGCTTTCTTCTTATCAAATTCTTGGATAATTATTTTTCATATCACATATTTGGTGGTCATCTTAAAATCTATAATTATCAATTTGGCCTATAATTTATAATTTTTTTTGGAACTTAAATGTCACAAAACCAATACTAAAAAGGATTTCCTTCCACATGTTGTTCATAAAAATATGATGGAAATGTTATTTTTATTTCTCTTTTCCCCATAAAAATATAGAATCTAGCTATAATTTTACTAATTCTATGAATTTGAATATTAAATGAGTTAACCTACATGATAACTAAGGAACATTTCATGAATACTATACAACAACAACAACAAAACCTTTAACCCAATTAAATTGGATAGGCTACATGGTTCAAACGTCACCAATTAGCTCTATTGAATACCATTCATTCATGCCACTTATAAAAATATCATATTGAATGATTTTTTTAAGGGTACTTTTAGGTCCACCTCTACCTCTTTTAATAAGTTTCATGGATACTATATTAAATATAAATACGTAAAATTGTAATATATAAATGGATAGAAAATATCATCACATTGGTTGATATGGAGTATGTTAATAGCATATTTTTATACTCTAAGTATGTTTTTTATGTATCACTTTTACCTATATTATTACCCAATTTTGATTGTGACATTGTTTAGTAATTGTCTTATATTTTGTTTTTTATTAATTTTTTACTAGGATACATTTATATCTCTATGACTACCTATAATACTATATTATTGTATGATTTTTTTTAATTTTTAGTTTACACAATAGTTATCTTACAATGAACTTATTTTTTTACCTACCCTACATTGACCTTATTTTTTCCCAATATAATATGAACCATACCATACCATGTTTATCCATTTTTTCTCACTTCCATTGGATGGTATATGCATCCTATATAAATGTGTTCAACAATTTTTTTTAATTACTATGTATGGTATACATGAATTATCTTTATTATCATCTATTGAAGATACTTTTATATATTCATATAATTATTTCATGTTTTTGTATGTTTCCTTTTTACCTGTATTTCCAAGACATCAAATTGGGTAATATTTGAAAATGTATTTCAGTGGTCGTAATTTAAAAAAAATTAATATGACTATAAATAATCAAGTGGTGGCCCTCACAATTGTTAAGTTAATAGTGTTGTTGACTTGTGTTAAAAATGAAATTTATCAATGAACACATGTTTCAGGGTTGTTGATGTTTTAAGTTGTTTATTCTTTATTGAATGAAATTTTGGGGATGATGATCATGTTTTTACCACAAGACACCAATAGAGGTGTGGAGTTTCCTTTTTCTTGAGAGATATTATAGGAGGTTCATATCCGGTTTCTCTTGTATTGTGACTCCTTTTATATCCTTGACTATAAAGGATCATGAAATCATATAGTTTTAATGGTGTCTGACAATTTTTGAGTACCTTATGGAGATGTTTTTCAGTGTTTTAGTCCTTTATTTTTTGAAAGTGAGAGTTTAGTTGACATGTGTTATAAATAAAATTTATCAACGAACACATGTTTCAAGGTTTTTGATGTTTTAAGTTGTTTATTATTGATTGAATGCTATTCTGTGGATGATTATCATAGATTTGGTTGGGTGGATTAATGAAAATTTCCCCATCTTTGTGATATTTTTTGGCATCACCATTAAAATCTAATCGAATGAATCTAACCATTTTGAAATTTGTGACCAACATGTTCAAGCAAGCTACTTTCATGCAACATTAGTCTAGACACTAAAGTGGATTAAAACTTTTACCTATTCGTATTGAGTGTGTTCTTTATGTTTTTTAAGGGTTTAGGGTTTTTATGGTTTCTTAAGGTGTTTTAGGGTTTTAAAGGTTTTTAGAAAATTTTAGGTCTTTTATGATTTTTAGGGTTTTTAGGTGATTTAGGGGGTTTTAGAGTTTTTTGGTGTTTAAGGGTTTTTAGGTTCTCTTTGTGTTTTATTGGGGTTTTTAGGATCTTTTAGGGTTTTTTAGGTATTTTAGTATTTTATGGCCTTTTAGGATTTTTATTTTCTTTTAGGGATTTTAAGGGTTATTAGGGGTGTTTTAAGGTATTTAGGGTATTTTGGTTTTTCATGTTTTTATGATTTTATTAGGGTTTTTAGGGTTTTTTGGATTTTCATTGGTTTTTTAGGGATTTAAGGGTTTTTAGTGGTTTTCATAGTTTTTATTATTTTTAGGGTTTTTTCAGTGAATTTTTAGGGACTTTTCAGATTTTAGGGTCTTTTTAGGGATAGAGTGACTTTTTATAGTATTTAGGGACTTTTAGTTTTATAAGGGGTTTACGGTTTTTATTTTATTTTTAGGGTTTTTTATGATTTTAAGTTTTATGGTTTTTGGGATTTTTAGGGATTTTATAGGGTTTTTAGTGTTTTTAGGGATTTTTTTTTGGGTTTTAGGGCGTTTTAGGGGGTTTTAGGGTTTTATGATTTTTAGGGGTTTCGATTAGTGTTTTTTTTGGTTTTTAGTATTGTTTTATGGGTTTTAGTGTTTTTTTGAGTTTTCTTGGGGTTTTAAGGTTGTTTTAAGGTCTTTATAATATTTTAAGGTTTTATTGTCTTTTATGGTCTTTTTGGGTTTTTATCATTTTTCTGTTTTTTTACTATTTTTAGGGGTTTTGTTGGTTTTATGGTGTTTTTAGGGATTTTTAAAGGTATTTTAGAGTTTTTAGAGTTTTTATGGGTTTTTAGTTCTTTTATGGTCTTTTAGGGGGTTTAGGGTTTTTTTATAAGACTTAAGGGGTTTTCGGGTATTTTTGGGTGTTTTAGTGTCTTTTTTTTGATTTTAAGGTCTTTTAGGGTTTTAAATGGTTTTTAGTCTTTTAGAGTTTTTAGGGGTTTTAGGATTTTTTTATGATTTTTTGATTTTTAGGGTTTTTTGGGTGTTTTAGGGTTTTCTAAGGTTTTAAGGGTCTTAAGTTTTTCTTGGGTTTCTAGGGTATTTTATGGTTTTTATGGATTTTTAATGTGTTTATGGAGTTCAAAGTGTTTTTTGGAGGTTTAATTGTTTTCAAGGGTTTTTAGGTTCTTTTATGGGATTTAGGGTCTGTTGACACTCCTTTCGTCACAGAATCTAAAGATCGGAAAAGGGAATATCCGAGCTCAAAGTGACTCATCCTTTGAAGAAAACATAAAAAAATCAACAAAGGAAGGAAGAAAGGATCAAAAGCTACCTCACCGCGCAAGTTATCTAACTGGCGCGCAAGTGTACTTGCACGACTACCTTGGTCGCGCAAGTGACTTGCGCGACCTAAGAGGTAACCGCCCAGGGCCTTCTTTTGCCTACAAATAGACCCTGTGGGCCCCCCATTCCAGGGGGATCTTTTTCCTGAAACTCGGATTGAAGATCTCGACGCCCAAGTCTCTTATCAAAGCTTCCAGAACACTTCTAAGGTAATTTCTTACCTAGAATGGAAGATCTAAAGAGAAGAAAGAAGGCCTAAGTGTTGAAACTTATCAACACTTGCGCGCCGACTTATTTCCTTCAATATAACCTGCGCATCCATTTTCTGGAAGAACCTAAAGAGTATTCTAAAGGGTTTAAAAAAGAGTCGCTCAAATATTTCAATATTGGTTGAAAATCGCGCAAGTACACCATGTGTCGCGTAGGTATACCTGCGCGACCAAAACTTGCGCGCCCACGGAAGACTTGCGCGCCTTTCAAGACTTGCGCGCCCCTACCTTTTTAGGTGACCATCTTGCCCATTTTACCCCTCTTAAGCCATCACACCTTTCCTTTTCAAGATTCAGTCTTCAAGACACTCTTCAAAGCCATTTATGGCATGATTTCTTGATTTGACTTCCTTATCTGAAAGGAATTCTGTGGAATATCTCTCAAAACCTAGTGATTTAAATATCCTTATGTCACTAAATATAGAGAGTTCATTCATTCAACCTCATCCTTTAAGATGAGAGAATCCTTAACTTGGGAATCCTCCTCAGGAGTAAGCCCCAATCATAATCCTTTAACTTGGGCATCCTCCTCAGGAGTAAGCCCCAATTTCAAATCTGGGCATCCTTCTTTAGGAGTAAGCCCCAAATTCTTAAAGTTCCCAAACTTGGGCATCCTCCTCAGGAGTAAGCCCCAAACCTTAATTCCTAACCTGGGTCTCCTTTTCAGGAATAAGACTCAGTCATAATCTTGGGCATCCTTCTTAGGAGTAAGCCCCAAGTCCCCTAACCTGGGTCTCCCTTTTAGGAATAAGACTCAGTCATAACCTGGGCCTCCTTTTTTAGGAGTAAGTCCCAGTCATAATCTTGGGTTTCCTTTTCAGGAGTAAACCCCAAGCCCCCTTAAATTTCTCTTAACCAGCCCTAATTTACCCTTGATTTGGGTTTCCTTTTCAGGAATAAAACCCAATCATAAGTCCCCTCCTAACTTGGGCATCCTTCTTAGGAGTAAGCCCCAAGATTAGAGTATTCAAATCTCCATAAAGCACATATACCTTTATGGACCCTGTTCCTGGATTTTCTCCCTAAAAGTGAATCCTAAACCTTCATCTATCTGGGCAATCATACATACCTAAGCCCCAAACAATTTCTTATGATTGCATCTTTCATGGCACAATTGTCTAATTTTTACCAATACCTCTTGTTTCTCACACCGAGCATGACTCACGTGAGCTTAGAGTGTAAAAGTAATTATGACATTCTTCTTTTAGCCATCAATCATAAAACATCATACTCCATTACTCGAACTACGTGGGTTCTTATTCCTTTTCCAAAATAAAGGATACGTAGGTAGCCCATTTATGGGTTCGACCCCAACTTTGAAATAATCCATGTCCTTCTGAATGACGATAAACTTCAAGTGCCCCACTGAGTGGCTTTAAAACCAGCCTGGTCATCATAATGACCAAGAGACTTTTATATAAATGTTTTGAAGGATACCATTGACCAAGAATCTCTAAACAGATATAGATGATTCTCTATTGATGAAGAACCTCGAATACATATAAAATATTCTCTAAATTTCTTGCATATTTAATCATTGATTGTTAAAACTAAAGGAAATCACATTTTATACTTGGTAATGTAATAAGGATTCACGAACATAACTTAAATATATAAAGAGAGTCCCGGAGTAGACAATAATTCCCCTCAAAAAGGTGTGATGAGTCCGACCTACCATCCTCTCGACCAATGAAAATTCCTAAGCCTCATCAGTCCACAAGCTAATGAGAGCCTACCGTTGGAAAGTGGGTCCAAACGGATGTGGAATCATTGGATGTTTCCGGTTCTACGAACAAACCCGCTAGAAACCGATCGGAACGTTTGAATCTCCCGTCCAGGAGGTCATCTTTCTGAAATCCGTCGAGGAAACGAAAATGGTGAACCCGACGTGAATCCTTAACCAAGTTAAAGTGATGTTCTTCTTTTTTGTTAGGCCCCTTGGGAAAACAAAGCAATCATTGACATGTCCTCATCCAAAAGATGCAGTGGCCGGATTCATCTTGATTATGTCTGTTATATGGAACAGGCACTCTTTTCTCAAGATCTTCTGCAAAATGGCTTTCCTTAAATTCAACCTTGTGAATACTGCTGCTGTGAACACCTCTACTGTGAGGTCTGCTGCTGTGAAAACCAATGCTACTACTCCTGCTGGAACGTCGTCCGCTCTGAGGATGACATCACCAACTCAGCGTCTTCAACGTTGGGTTTCTAATGCACTGGTTAAGGAGTACCGTCGCAACGGTACTATCCCAACTCTGGAGGCCGCTCGTCAAGCCCTCCAAGTTAACAACTCTACCTGGTCGTCCGGACAACGGCGACCAGCGATCAAGAAGCAGGCGGTGCTGACTACCGTCTCCAACCGTTTCGGGTCGTTATCCTCGGAACTCAATTTGCATTCACTCCCTTACTCTGAGGAAGTTAATGAGCAGGTCCCGCAGGACCTTAATTCAAAAAGACAGGAGTCCTTCTCTAGGGCTCCCATCAACAATCGCCGCCAGACTTGTGCGGTAGTGCGCCCTCAACATGATGAGGGTACCGACTCCAGGCATTCAGCTCAGGTTCCTCGAACCCGAGCAGGCAAGATGAACCACCAGAGACGGAATCCGGTGAACAATGGGCAGGTTGTCATCCCTGCCATCTCCGGAGAAGTCCACTAACCTAACTTGGTGGCAAACAACGAGCAGGCACACACACCTGCCCGTTTTAATTCCGCTGTCCAGCAGACTCATCTGGCAGCATCAAGCCAATCCCGCCAGGCAATTCCAGCGGAGTACTATAGGCAGGAACATACACCTGCTTATACATCACCAGTTAGTCAGCAGGCTCGTCTGACTACATATGATGGATCTCGTCAACCGCGTTTGGAGAAGTGTAATCAGCAGGCACATACACCTGCTAATACTAATCAAGCCTACCAATAGTCTCGCTTGGTAGCGCACGGAGAAGTCAGTCGGAAAGTCCCGACGACAAACAGGAGGCAAACTCAACTCTCTGCCTCCACACTTGAGTACTGTTAGGATTCACTGACAGGAAAAGGAGGATAGGAGTAGGCACATACACCTACTCCAAGCCCGGAATGGACGTATATCCCCGTTCTGGCGGCTGAAGTCACCAAACATATTTTGTCAATGGTGAAAGAGCAGAAGCAAATTCCTGCTCATATTCTGGATGCTTGCCAGGATATCATAACAGCTTCAGCATCATCACAGGGACAGACACATAAATCTATCCCTAGAAGTGGAGTGACACATCAACGATTCACTCCAGAACTGACACACACATCTGTTCCAGTCCAAGAGGGTTATGGGGCATACTCCCCCATATCAAACGAACAACCAAGTCAGGCACATACACCTGATTTGAGTGGAGATCGTCAGCCTAACCTGACCATCTTTCCTGATCAGGCACATACACCTTCTCAGAGTAACCACTTTCGTCAATTAGTGGTTTCTAAAGTGAGTAAGAAGGCATCTAAGAAAAAGATCCGCCCAGCACAGTCAGGAGATCAAAGGCCAATCTGCAACAAGGCCTTGCTTGATGCTGGAGTTCTTGAAGCTCTCAGAAATTTATCTGTCGGAATTCAAGATTCTACTCCCTCAGTTCTCAATAACGGGAACATTAATTTTGAAGGTCTTCAACAGACACTTCCTCATGAAGGCTTGCTTCATGAAAGTTCGGTCAATCTTGAAGTTTCTTTTTCAGATGAGAGCCACAGAAACCCTCTGTGTGGTCAGAAGACCAAGGAGCAAGAGATTTCATCTTTTTCTGTAACCCATCATGACGGTCCTCCTCATGGTGATGAACTTCGCTGCGAAAGTCCTCTCCGCAGTAGTGATTCACGTTGTCTCGAAAATTCTTCAGAAGGGAATGTAGTGACGAGAAAGCCCTCCTATCTCGAGGCACTTGCAAACGTAAAACCAGTCATGTCTGATGCTTTACTATCGACAGGTGAAACTCTTTCTCCATCAGAAGATATCCTGGGGTTCAGGTTATTCTCCGAACCATCCCTGGGTCATTCATCTTCCAGCATGAATAGTGATATCTCTACCAATCTTGTTGAATCCGATGAAGCAACAAGGAAACACCAACTCTGGTCCAAACAGGTAGAATAATCTTCATTTAATGATAAAGAGGAAATGCTGAACATGAGGAAAAAACTGGCAAAAGGTGAAGTACCAGTCATGTTTTGGCCTTTGGCTGACTCCCAGTACGACATTCCAAAGATGTTGACGGATGATGGAATCCATGATATTCGTCTCAACATATGGAAAACTCTTTGTCAATTAAAGAAGAAGGTATTATCTTACGATGAATATGAAAATCATCTTAAGATAATAGAAGGGATACAACGTCAGATTGATTTGGCATCTCTATCAGTCTCTCGGTATCCGAAGGCTGAAAAGCAACAGAGAACCCTTCAACGTTCATGCCTTGGCGCACTAAGAAAATTGCGTCAATTAATTTCCAATGCTCCATCTGATGTTCATATCAGAGGATGGGGTGTTCACGGAGCACTACATTTCACAGTGCTTTCCGGTCAGCAAAGCCCGCTGAAAATGGTCTCATGCAATGTTATTGACCATGGCCGACCATAGTCAATGGGCTTTCTTCATAATCAAAAGCTTGCTCAAGAACAGGCTTCAACTAGTTCCTCTCAAAATCAAGTATATAGAGAACAAGTTGTTGAATTGCTCCTACATCAAGCAGGCGAGAATATTGCACAAGCCTCTCGTCTGGAGCAAACACGTCATCAAATGACAGAAGTTTCGGAAATCATCCAACGATCTGTTGAACCAGGTGATAAAAGTGGATACAGGTTAATGCATCCAGCTAATTTCCGAACTCAGATTCGCAAGATCAAGAGAGATTTTAAAAATATCTCAGACATAGCATGTCAAGAGACACCCCAGCTTGCCAGACTGGGGACTTCTCTAACCCAACCCTCAGAGTCAACAAATGGGATTCGAGGAGTTGAGAGGAAGCAGCAGGAACATCCCCAGTCCACTGGACTGGGGACTTTTTCAAATACTCAATCCCTCCCTCAGAGAAAGTCAGTATTCTCTCGATTAGGGAATAAGCCTCAAGAGGAACGAAGAGCCAAGCTATCAGGAGATTCTCTCCAAGTGATGGTTCTACAAGAAGTTCCTGAGGGATCAAGTCAACGGAATGCCATGTCTTATCATGGACATAGAAGAAGACAATATCACAGAAATGCTGATAGAAAGGATTCCATGCAATATGCATCCATTAATGTCATCAATTCCATTGCTGCTGATTCACCAGATGAGGCTCAACCAGAGGGATCAGACGAAGAGGTTCCTGCTCAAGAAGTTGTGCACACAGACTTAAATGAAGAAGGTGTGCGCACACGTAATCAAAGGCTTACCCAAAATCTGGGTATTCCTTCAAGTAACCCACTTCCACCTCTCCGAAAAGGATCCAATAAGGGGAAAGGAAAGAATCAGGTTACTTCTCACCCTTCCTCTGAAGGAGGTCAATCGCTCTCATTAGAGCAAAGGTTTGCAAAACAGGAGGAAGAAATGAAAGAATTAAGAAGGTTGAATGCGGAACTACTTCAAAGTAGTCTTCTTCTTAAGAATGCTGAAGTCTGACAGCCGAAGGAATTTGTTGTAACTACTGAGATGGATCAGGAATATCCTCCTTTATCAGTACACCCACAAAGGTCTAATCCTACGGGTCAAACGCAACAACGGTTGGCAGCACTACCATCAGTTGCAGCACCAACCACCATGTCTGTCCAAGCTCCATTCATTGCACCTACCCAAAACCAAGTTCAACCTGACGTTTCTCAAAAGTTAATAACTACTATTGAGTCATTAACATCTCGGTTAGAAACTATGGAAGGGAAACGGGCGCAGGTTCAACCTGAAAATAAAGTTTACCCTGAATGGGTAGATTCAATTTCTTCTCCATCCAGTTTTGGAAACCCTGTTTTCCCTAATTTCAATGGATCAGGTGACCCTGAACAACATTTGACGCATTACGTGTCTTGTTGTGATCCTATGATGGGAACTCCAGAGCAGCAAGAAGCAGTGAAACTCAGATGCTTCGTGCGAACCTTGTAAGGACCAGCTTTTGTCTGGTATACAAGCTTGCAATCCCGGTCAGTCATCGGATGGGAGGATCTTCGTCAAAAATTCCTTCTTCAGTTTAGCTCAACTTTTCCAAAAACGACAGTTTTCGATCTTACAAACTGAAAGCAAAGGGAGAATGAAAGAGTCTCTGATTTCATTGCTCGTTGGAAGGGATTAATGTATTCCTTGAGTTTAGCACTCCCTTAGGAGGAATTGTTGCCAATCTGTGTGGAAAATCTGCGTGACGAATTACGCACGCCATTGATCCCTGTGAAATACACAGGAGGGTTTCGAGACCTTACTTCAATCGCTCAACAGATTGAAGATTCCCTTATACAGGCTAAGGTTAAATCTCGTATAATTCCATCCGCTCCAGGAAGAAGAATGGGTAAAGCAGAAACTGCTACAGTTATGCTTAAACAAGCACCTGTACCTATATCTACTTCAAAACCTTCATCTTCTCGAAGGACTCCACCTCCTGAACGCCAACAACAAAGGCCGTTTCGTCCAAATGATCAAAGAGATCAATGACGAAAACAATTTGAGGATATGAAGAGTAAAACGTACTCTTTTCGAAGTGAGCAAGTTCCTGGTTACTTCATTTCAGCTCTGGAAAATAATTTGGTTCAATTACCAGTGCCCAAGAGGCCAAACAAGGAAGGAGATGAAGACCGTCCCAATTATTATCCCTTTAATCAAATGTTGGGGCATCCCATCCAGGAGTGTTTTGTCTTTAAAGACCTCCTGCAAAAGATGGTCGACTTGGGACAAGTCAAATTGAAGGGTTCTTCAGCTCATGTAACGTGTATTACCGCTACAGATCCAGAGGAAGGAGGCGAGTGGCAGGAAGTCAAAAGCAAAACTGCGAAAAAAATATGATGATTGGATGGTCAGAAAGACAATCAATCGGACCCATTCCATTTTGCGAACACAATTGAAGAAGCCAATTGTGTCTCCTACAAAAGCTGCAGTAAAGCCTCCATCAAAAGACAAATCCTCAAAAGGGAAGCGCAATTCAAAGAAGAAAGAGGAATCAGGAGAAGATGAGTATGTAGCAAAGCCTAAATTGTCTTTGACTCTGGAAGATTTCATGCCATCTACTTCAAAGCCACGGGCACCGCCCCATCAAACGGCACAACCTAAACAGGCTAACCAGGTAGAGTCTTTATCAGACGAAGAGTTAATCTTTGGTTCTGTTAATATGATTCAATTAACAGATTCATATTCCAGTCTTGATGAGCCTGAATTCCCTGTATCAAATAAGGGAATCCGAAGAGGTTCTAGAGGTTCAGGATATAGGGGAAGAAGTGGATCTTTCCAAAGCCACTACTCTAATTTTACCCCTGCTAGCACTGTATATGCAGCAGAAACTCGTGGTAGAGCCCTTCAGCGAGCTCAAAAAGAACAAACAAATTCTTCTTCCAATGGCCAACTCAGTTTTGACACAGTTATTTTGGAAGACCGATTAAAGGTTCCATCTTCTTTATCTCAGCAAGTAAATGGATCTAATCAGTCTAATCTTCCAAAACCAAGGATGTTGCCAACTTCAATACAAGATGCATCAGCTTCCAAAGCATCTGCTTCCAAGGTACCTGCTAAACCGCATATTCCTATTGGGAAACGCAGACCTCTAGGTCAAAAGTATGATATATTGAAACACTTGGCCCAAGTACCATCCAAGTTATCAATTTTGGATGCTTTGAATCTGTCAAAAGATCTTCGGGAAGCACTCATCGAAGCTTTGTCAAGTCCTCGAGAGTTTGAAGCTGAAATTGCTGCAGCTGAAATCTATCACATAGAGAATAATCCTGCAGAATGCCATGCAGTGATATCTTTTACTGATAAATATGAAGATGATGTTGTGCATGGGCACATAAAACCTTTGTACTTATCTGGCAAAGTCAGTGGTATAGATGTTCGAAGAGCTTTCATTGACAATGGTTCAGGAGTCAACCTCATGCCCATTCGTACACTTCGTCGATTGGGCCTCACGGAATCTGATTTATCTCCTTCTACCATGATGTTGCAAGGATATGATAAAAATGAACAAGAACCACTGGGATAATTTACACTCAGAACTCAGTTTGGAGATCTTGTTTCCAATTCGGATTTCATGATTGTTGATCAGGACTCAGCTTTCAATATCTTGCTTGGAAGACCCTGGCTACATCAGCATGCAGCTATTCCGTCATCATACCATCATTGTCTCAAATACTGTTTCGATGGTCAAGTTGGAACATTGTATGGTGATAAGGCCCCGTTCAAGACATGTGAGTCTCAATACATTGAGGCGGAATTTTATCACATGAAGGGAAGAGAAAAATCTACAATGAAGGAAATTACCAAAGTTAATGCTCCATATGGTTTGGAGAAAATTCCAATAAATCCATTTTCACATGTGAGTACAGATTATGTATTACCTATCAGCCAAATTGACAAAATAGGCCCAAATCAAAATACTCTTATGGAAATATCCATAATGTCAATTATGGCAATCGAGCCAGACAACATAGGAGAAATTGGTAACTTACCAAGCAGTGATGAAAGCATAAGTGGTGACGTTTTCATTTCGTCTGCTGAAATCCAACAAGTCTATACTTCGCTAATCAGGCCAGAAGAAGTTATAGCAACACCAGAGGTGAATAATGATGTCGATTTTCAATCCATCATCCCCTCTTTATTTCCCAAAGAAGACCCTTTATCATCAATAGGGTCGGAAATGGAAGCTTCTTCTTCAAAATGTGAAAATTTTGACATCTCTTATAATCATGAGAATTTCGTTTTTTCATCTACTTTGAAAGTAGAAATGGAAGAAATAACACATGATGAAGAGGAAGAGGAAGATCTTAGAGATGCTCCTCCAGCATTTGAAGAGGGTATCTCTACCATTGTGGATGAACTCAGAGAAGTAAATATGGGTATAGAGAAAGATCCACGCCCCACTTTAATTAGTGCGACCATGACCCTTGAAGAGCAAGAGATGTATATTTCTTTTATAAAGAAAAATAAATATATTTTTGCTTGGAATTATACAGAGATGCCTGGCCTTGATCCTGATGTTGCTACCCATCATTTGGGTTTGCCAAAAGAACATCGAGGATTCAAGCAAGCCGCGAGAAGAACACACCCAACCTATGCTTCCAAAATTGAGGCCGAAGTGGATAAGCTTATCAAAGCTAAATTCGTCATAGAAGTTCAATATCCCAAGTGGTTGGCTAATATTGTCCCTGTAAAGAATAAGAACGGACAAATTAGGGTTTGCATCGATTTCAGAGATCTTAATCGGTATTGTCCTAAAGATGATTTCCCAGTTCCGATTACAGAACTCTTAATTGATGCGACGGCTGGCTATGAAGTACTTTCTTTCATGGATGGATATTCTGGATATAATCAGATCCGAATGGCCCTAGAAGATGAGGAATATACAGCCTTCAGAGCTCCTCAAGGTGTGTTTTGTTACCGGGTGATGCCCTTTGGTTTAAAGAATGCAGGTGCAACATATCAACGCGCCATGCATCGTATCTTCAAACCTATTTTAGGGAAGTTTGTGGAATGCTATGTAGATGATTTGGTGGTTAAATCCAAACAACTTTCTAATCACTTGGCTTATTTGGAAGTCATATTCCACAAGCTTCGACAACATAATTTGAAGATGAACCCCTTAAAATGTGCTTTTGGGGTAACCTCAGGAAAATTCCTCGTCTTTGTTGTACGCCATCGTGGTATTGAAGTCGATCCTGAGAAGACCAAATCAATCCTTGGTATGTCACCTCCTCAGAATTTGAAATAATTAAGAGGACTTCAAGGACACTTAGCCTATATTTGGCGTTTCATCGCCAATTTGGCAGACAAAAGTTTACCCTTTACCAAATTATTGAAGAAAGGAGTCACTTACCAGTGGACTGAAGAATGTCAAGAAGCATTTCATGTTCTCAAGAAATACCTCTTGAGTCCACCAGTACTCATGCCACCTGTTGAGGGTAGACCTATTATCCTCTATGTGACAGCTTTAGAGAGATCATTGGGTGCCTTTCTCGCTCAAAAGAATGATGCTGGGAATGAAAATAGTCTCTACTATCTCAGTAGAACTATGCTTGAAGCAGAAACCTGGTATTCAAGTATTGAAAAGTGCTGCCTAGCATTAATCTTTGCAGTTCAGAAACTGAGACACTACCTGCAACATCATGAATTCCAATTGGTATCTCGTAATAATCCGCTCAAATTCATCCTTAGTCGTCCAATGCTTACAGGACGTCTGGCAAGGTGGGCGGTTATTCTACAGAAGTTCGACATTCAGTATGTGTCTCAAAAGGCAATTAAGGGCCAAGCTCTGGCTGATTTCTTGGATGAACATCCTTCAGTGGAAGACACGTATTCAGATATCGAACTCCCTGATGAGGATGTTTTCTCTATTCAAGAGAGTCCTCAAACATGGGAAATGTATTTTGATGGTGCTTCTAGAAGTCCAACAGGGAAGAAAATGGAAAATCCTAAATTCAACAAAGTTGGTTTAGGAATTGTGCTCATTTCTCCAGATAAGGCAGTGTTACCTTATTCCTTTTTGTTGTGGGAAGGTGGTACCAATAATGAAGCTGAATACCAAGCTCTCATTACAGGCTTGGAGTTAGCGCTTCAAGCACATGTGAATCACTTAAAGGTGAAAGGTGATTCAGACCTGGTAATCAAACAAGTCAATGGGTATTATGCCATCAGAAAAGAAGAATTAATCCCTTTGTATGATTACGTCAGAGAGTTAATGTCGGAATTCCCTTCAGAACCGACATTTTCTTATGTCCCAAGATCACAAAATGCTCAAGCTGATGCACTGGCTAATATAGCCACAACTTTAGCAGATCCAAATCAGGACGAGACAACCATCTGTATTGCCCACCGTCGTGCAATTTCACCTTATGTTCAAGTCAGAACAGAGGAAATTAATGAAATTAGTCCCATTCCTGAACCGTATGGTCATACTACAGGATGGATGTCACCTATCAGGAAATACCTTCAAAATGGAACACTTCCACCTGATAGAGCCGAGAAAGAACAAATTCGGCGACGTGTGGTCAATTTTACTCTTTATGATATCCCAAACCACCTCGAGAAAATTCTTTACAAACGTGGTTTTGATGGAGTTCTCTTCAGATGTATTGATGGTGAAGAGACAATGGCTATCATAAAAGAAGTGCATGCAGGAGTCTGTGGTGCCCACCAGTCTGGACATAGACTGTCTGATCAAATTTGAAGGCTTGGATACTTTTGGCCTTCAATGATACAAGATTGTGTTAATTTCACAAAGAAGTGTCATTCATGCCAAGTATATGCCAACTTCATTCATAAACCTCCAGAGTTGCTTCATACAGCTAAATACTCATGGCCATTTTCCACATGGGGAATGGATGTGGTGGGACCTTACCCTTCAGCTACGGCCAAGCAGTTTAAGTACATTCTTACTGCTACTGATTTCTTTTCCAAATGGGCAGAGGCAGTACCTCTCAAAGAAGTCAATTCTAAATGCATTGTTAGCTTCATCAAGTCTAACATCATTACTAGATTTGGTGTCCCTCATACCATATTGATGGACAACGGCACCAACTTCTGTTCTTCTGAGGTAAAGAAATTGTATCAAGAATACAACATTAAGTCCAACCATTCATCTCGATATCATGCAGCGGCTAATGGCCGGATAGAGGCCTTCAACAAGACTCTTTCAAATATACTGCAAAAGATGGTGGATAAAGATAATAGGTCATGGCCTGATAAACTCTTTCATGCTTTATGGGCTTATCGGACTACCACTTGCAATGCAACGCGGTCAACTCCATATTCATTGGTATATGGAACAGAAGCAGTCTTTCCAATTGAAGTTCAATTGCCCTCACTCAGAATAGCCATTTTTGATCAGTTATCTACAGATGAGCAATCCCAAAAGCGGTTGAATGAATTGGAACAGTTAGATGAGAAAAGATTGTGCACTCTGCACCACTTGGAAATCTATCAGAATCGAATCGCACGAGCTTTTAACAAAAAGGTTCGTCTTCGTTCATTCATTCAGGGAGAATTGGTATTGGTTCTCAGAGCACCAATGATACCAGGAAAGAAGCCTCCCAAGCTTGAACCAAAATGGGAAGGACCTTATTCAATACATAAGTTCTACTCCAATGGAGCGTATTCTCTAATCTCAATGGATGGAGAACACATCACGACTCCAACTAATGCCATATTTCTGAAGAAGTATTTTGTATAAACACAAAATATTGTTCCCAGATCCAAAACAGTCACATTGGTTCATATTATGTCCTACATGAAATTAAACTGTTATTTTGTCCCTGCTACATGACACTAAACTGTGCAGCACCAATAGTCCTAACTGCAAGACTTTAAACTGCATAGTTCCTTTTTTATGTCTGAGATGACATTAAACTATATTGTGTCCTAGCAACATGACATTAAACTATGTGGCACTTTCATCGTCCAACATGACGATAAACTGTAAAAAGTCCCCAGAATTGATATCCTCATATTGGTTCACCTTAGTCCTAGCTATATGACTTTAAACTATACAGCACCAGTTCGTCCTTGCTATACGACATTAAACTATACAGCAATGGTCCAGTATGACTTTAAACTGCAACTTCTTCCCACACAACATTAAACTATGAAAAAATTCCCTAAATCGTCCAGCATGACCTTAAACAGCATCATCCCTGGTCCATGTATATGACCATAAACTATTTATGTCCAGCAAGACGTTAAACTATGACGTCCTAACTACATGACGCTAAACTGTATAAAAGTCCCTCACATCCGGAAAGACGTTAAACTATATAATCATCAAAGGTCCAACATGACATTAAAATGCACCATCCACGGTCCATGAATATGACCTTAAACTATTCGCACTTTCGTCCAACATGACATAAATGGTGTGTTATTTTGTCCTTACTGCATGACATTAAACTGCACAATCCCACTTTCGTCCAATATGACGTTAAACTGTATTGTCCCCATCATCCTAACTACATGACGCTAAACTGTACAGAAAGTCCTTGATATGTCCTACATGACATTAAACTGTTATTTTGTCCCTGCTACATGACACTAAACTGTGCAGCACCAATAGTCCTAACTGCAAGACTTTAAACTACATAGTCCCTTTTTTATGTCCTACATGACATTAAACTGTGCATCGTTAAGGTTGTTATTACCTCTTGTTTCTCACACCGAGTATGACTCATGTGAGCTTAGAGAAAATATCAACCATAATACTCCCTTTGGGCCACTAACCATATGTAAGTCCCAACAACATTTTTTATTAGATCATTGTCCCCAAGAACAACTTGATCATTAATTCATTCTTTAATTGAACTACACAGACTTTGATCCTTGCCCTCCAGGCTGGGTATGTAGGCAACCTCCCAGGGTTCAAGCCCAAAAATAATCTCTTCACATCGGTTCACCACCATCTCATATGATGTTGATTCGTGAAACCGCCCCTAGAATCAATATTTTTTTACATTGATTCACTTTCGTCCTTGTTATATGACGTTAAACTATGCAACACTTTTGTCTGGTACGACAATAAAATACAATATTCTTTGATTTCCTCATTTGAGAGAGAACTATTATTGACATTGATTTTTCAATCATGGTTTTCATTTTCAAAAGACTACATGCATACATGGTAATGCCTAAACTTTTTATCTTAGGTTAAACCATCATTGCACTAAATTCCCCTTTCACCCTTCACATGTATGAACCAAATTTGTACAAAGGGTAGTCCTAGAACTACGTGGACTTGATTCCCATCCTTATGGGATACGTAGGAACATTCGAGTATCCCTAGAATCCAGTCCCAAGTCTTTTGGGCCTAACCCCAAATTTCACTTTCAGTTCCTTGGCTGAAAAGTCCTCATGAAAACACACACTGTGTATTCATTATTATGGTCCGAATTCTATGACCCTAAACTAATATTTCTCATACTTTCGTCCTGCACGACGTTAAACTGCATTTCAAGAACTACGTATGGCTTGATTCACATTCTTATGAGATACGTAGTGAAGTCCAAATTTCAATTCAGGACCCAGCCACAACATGATTATGGTTTTCATTGACCTATGTATCTCTATATACATTGGACAATACCCATCTTTATGTGTTATAATATTAACCTTAAATATTTTCAGATCTTCATAACCCTTTTCATGACTTCTAGTCACAAAAATGTCAAACTTCTGAGAATTCTTTTGCTTGACTATGCAGCACGTTCCCATAGGTGGCCTTGCATAAACAGTCCACATAACAGACTTGTCAGCCGAAAGATGCTATTTATTTGACCATACAGCCAATGCCCTTAGTTGGCCCTGCATATTTCAACCCCTTAACAGGTTTTGTTAAATAATAGTAACTTCATTCTTGGTAAGAATGCCTCTTTTGTCCTTATTTGTCAAAAACGACAGTATGTAGGGATCCGCAAAAAATAGCCTTCCTTAACATATTTGTCCCATATCCTTTTTCATGATCTGAAAGTATTCAAGTCTATGGTTTATTCTTCTTCCCTACGTTTGGTTCAGACCTTCGTAGGAGTGATGTTCATCCGGTTCTTCGATATTCTTGTTCGGAAATATCTTCTCCATATTAAAGTACCTCTTTCCATACAACAAACTCTATACTTTAGAAAATTTGAATCTCCATAAACTTTCACTGGCTTCTAACACTAGGAAAGTAAATTTCTGGGAGTTCTTTTGCCTGACTATGCAGCACGTGCCCATAGGTGGCCTTGCATAAACAGTCCACATAACAGACTTGTCAGCCAAAAGATGCTATTTATTTGACCATGCATCCAATGCCCATAAGTGGCCCTGCATATTTCAACCCCCTAACAGGTTTTGTTAAATAATAGTAACTTCATTCTTGGAAACTACTTCTTCTAATGCCTTTTAGCTCTTTTTCATATCATTCCTCAGATTCAAATATTCTTAAGCCATAGTTTACATTTTTTCTCTCATAATTGAGTATGGTAATATGTTTTCAGATAAATTGTCAAGGAATTGAATCAATTTTAATCTATTTTGGTCAAAGCTATTTTGACCTTAAACATTAGCCCCTTTATGTCCGGCATACATGACTTTAAACTGCCCACAAAAGACAAAGGAACTCTGAATAAAAGTCAAGTTCCAACTCACTAAATATACATTTATGTGTAATTTAGGTAATATTGAGCAATTAAAAAGTTCAAAGTTTGTAGGATTATTTGTAATAATCCTAGTAAAAATCAAACTATGCTTACTAGGCCCATTGGCTTAAGTAAATTTGAAGCAGGTAATGAAAGAATGCAGGTACAAATGATTAAAGACGAAAGTGTTTTTCATTGATACACAGGAGATAGAAAGACATCCACAGACTGGAGTCTCTTCTCTTTTTCAAGAATTACAGAAGATTGTCAACATAAGTCTTCATTTGATGTATAGCATCCTGAGCCTTATCAGCAGTTACTTGAAGCTCGTGCACTTGACCAGCTTCACTCTTTTCAGCTTGCTGAAGTGCCTTCTTAGCATCTGCGATGGCTTTCATTCCATTCATATGAGTTTCATCCAATGATTTATTAAGTTGATCAAGTTCCCCAGTAACAGCATCTAACTGTTGCTGGAGTTGCACCTGCTGGATGACCTTTTCTCTGATTTTTTGCTTCAGATCCTTCATCTTGGCTGCATAATCAGCTTCAGCTTGGGATATCGCAGCCTCAAATTTGCCTATGTTGACTGAAAATTTCACTCTGGTCAAATCTTCGCGACTTGTCTGCACTTTCTCCCTCCTGAAAATGATCTGTTTCACCGCAGCATGGATCTTTTCATACCCAAAACCACCAAGTCCCAGTATAACAAATTGGGATGACAATCGAGAAATTTTTGATGGTAGCTCTTCTAAAGGCACCCCAGATATGATGTTCCATATGTTGTTCCATGCCTTACGTTGTGAAAAGATGAATGCTTTAAGCATCTCTGGATCTGATTCAATATCATCGTCAGAAGGGGGTATGTAATCTGGAATTAGCGCGCTTAGGGAAGTGCCTTGTCCTGCTCTTTCCCCCCTGACTTGTGCTTCTTCACTTTCAATTCCCGTTGGGGCAGAGGCTGAGGCCTCATCTCCGGATCTATTCATTGCAGTTGATGGTCCTGCATGATTAATTGAAAGGTTTAGTCAGCTTCAAAGGATAACAAAAGAATAGATTGTCTTGCGAATAAAGTACAATCACAAATATTGTTATCCCTTACCCAAGGGTGGTTCAGAAACCTGAGAAGACTTCTCCCCATCTTTCCCGGTTTCAACAGGATTTTCAAGATGGGTCTCAGGAGAGTTTATTGGATTTAGCTCTACTTGAGCTAATGTTTCTGCAATGATAGGGTTGACATCAGTGTCCACACCCTCTTCGGGCATTGGCAGTTCAGCGGCTTCTACGGAAGAAACTGCATATTATTTTCCATCATGGTTAGAAGTATATTTTTTTAAAAAAAAATTGGGAGAAGGGTAGCACTCATGCCCAAGGTCTTCTAAATCATATGACAACTTAGCATGATCATAAAATTCATCAAAATTCATTCCTTGATTCATCATTTCATCCAATGATACTTCAGAATCTTGATTAGTCTCACCAGTGGGAGCATTTGCTACATCTTCTTGCCGACTTATGTCCTGCAACCCCTGACCCTGGACAACATCTTCAGTAGTAGGAGGGATACTGGGAATGGATGGTAGCTCTTCTCCAGGAGCAACCAAGTCAGCCTGGGTCTATGATTGTTCTACAGCACCCTCCACGACCTTTGAAGGAGGGTCAGTCCCTTCCCTCAAGGGGAAAATTGAAGAAGCCCCTGCAATCCTCAGAAATATGAGTAACCATATGATTATGGGTATAAACTCATGATTGTTCGAAGGACTTACCACTGCTAATGAAACATTTAGCTATGGATTTCCTCCTTCGTTGCCTTGGTTTCTTTTGTTTTTTCGGAGTATCAGTAGTCTCCCTTATTGGAACTTGGATTGGCGAATGGAAGGCTATGTCCAGTGCCTCATTCATGGCCTGCTGGCCTGAAGATATCTCGCCTGGTTCGCGAGGAGAATCAGCAGTAGCCCCGATAGCAGTACCACCAGGGCTATATTGTGGCGAAGGAACCCCGGTTCCTTTCTTTGCAAGCTGCAAGATGAAGAAAATAACTTCCTTAAGTAACAAAGCTTCAACTAAAATCAAGTTGCAAAGAAAATAAGGAAATAAAACTTACATCTTCAGGAGCCACGTACTCTTGCCATTCCTCATTTCCAGAACCACCAGCCCCCTCAGTGGTGCCACGATCAATCATTTCCTTCACCCGCCTGGTGATAGGAACCGAATCATCAGTGGAATATATGAGCATTTCCAGCTCTCTGATGTAAGCTCGCACTTCATTGGGGTTATCTCCGTATTGAAGGTTTTTAGAAGCTACAAGATTTCCTATTCCAGGAAGTTGCAGGCCCTCACACAAATCCATCCAGGCGGTCTCAGTATCACAGTATAAGCTCTGCCATAGCTGAACAGCCTCTGATCTTAGATATAAAGGTTGTGAGGAAGGTCCTACAATTTTTGATTTTAATCTCTTCCCAGCTCCTGCAACTACAAATAGAGAATAAGAATGTAAGACTTATTACTTTATAAAGTAGCAGTGATTGAAATTTCTACAATGAAATAACTCACCAGGAGTTGATGGAGTGGGTCTTTTAATTCTGGCCGGAGGATTATATCGGGCACGAAACCGCTTTGCCGCCGGTTGTGGCTCATCATCCCCATCGTGATAATCCGATGAATCAGTTCTAGAAGAGGAGTCTGTTGAACCTATTTCAGGTGGAGAAGCTTCACCTTCATGAGGAAGAGTTTCTTTCTCTACAGTCCTCTTCCTCTTTCCCACTTGATATACTGGGTGATTTAATATCCCTTTGGGGTATGATTCTATCCAGTGTTCGGCATAAAATGTAGTCAGATTATGTGCCGCTTTTTCAACTGGTAGATCAAATACTGCCCCAGTCTTCTCTCTTGATGTCAGCAACCATAGTTGTCGAGCAACCATCGGATGTTTCTCTAACCTGACATGTACCAGAGGGGATACAACAATCTGTTGCAAACATTTGAATTGGCGTGCAAATCTATATGGAGCATAGGCCTCACATATGATTTCTCCATCAATCCTGGCTACTAACACGCCATCCCTGCAAGCTAGCATGTATGCCCTCAAATCCAAATGGGTTGTCCCATCATCAACAAACCGCCCGGATGGCGGACTTCCATAAGGAAAGAAGTTGAATTCCTTAAACATGCTCAGTCTTACTTTCATGTCATAACCATTAACATCTAATGGAGCAATTACAGATAATTCTTGCACTGACGGTCTGAAAGAGCTTCCAGGAATTTGTAATCCATTCTGTACATTGTATGTCCTGAAGTGAGTGGCGATCCATCCCCACAAAACCTGGAATGGTCCCACTATTCTTAAAGGAGATTTACCCTGGAAGACGTGAAGTAAACTCTTGTGAATCTTTGCTAAAATGGGGGTAGCTAACCCAACCATTTTTCCCTCAGCCAACTTTGCCGCAATGACGAAGGTCCCTGGCCTAACGCCTCCCTTCGAATCCCTGACCAGCAAGAGATAAACACTGAGCCACATTGCCAAGAAACCCGCCAGACGAGTTTTCTTTGGAATTCTTTGATTCACTTCATATCCCCACTTTTCAAACTCTCCTGCTTCTAGAGTTGGCCAGAATGTGCCAAGAGCTCCTCTCTTCTCAGTTTTTGGACAAGTGGTAGGACGTCTGGGCCTGGTATCCTTGGATTTCTTTTTCTTGGATCCTTTTTCTTTTGTCTCCATCCTTTTCTTCTCAGTAAGAAACACATTCATCCATTCTTCCAGATGAATATCTTTTCTAAAATGAGTTAATGAGGTCTCTGAACTCTTGAGCCTATGGAAGATTTTAAATAATTCTCGAGCTAAAGCAGGAGTCTTCTCTGAATCATTCCAAGTCACCTTGGGAGGAATGAATTCATCATACATATCGCCCAAGATTGGAGCTCCTGAAATCTTGTGGACATCCCACAAACTGATACCTACTTCTCCATGAGTCAAATGGAAATAATTAGTTGCTGGGCTCCAGTGGCTGAGTATCTCTGGCACGAAGTTATCATGTATGTAAACATATGTTTGCCCAACCCAAACAGCCTCATATATTGCAGCTCTCTTCAGGTCCTCGATAAATTCTGCGCAAGTCTGTCTCACCCAGTATACCCACATCCAAGTTGGCTTCACACCTCCCCCAAGACGGAAATCACAACTTTTCTTCCAGCCTTTGGATTGATCCATCTGAGCATTTCGGAAGATTGAAGGATGACAATGTGGTTGAAGCTCAGGTGTATGATCTTTCAGATCTGGTGTGCAAGGGCTATGATGCATCACATAAGCCTTCTCCACTGTTCCAGCAGTTATAAATGATCCTCCACCTGAGATATTTGCTGAAGAAAAATTGGTATAATTCTGAAACCACGAAAATGGAAGATATTTATTTACTTCTGGAATAATGACTTCTTGTAGATGACCATAGCCATACAAAGGTAGATAAGTGCAGTGAGGAAAGTTGCGATGATATTTCTTCAGATACTTAGCCAAATCTGGAAGAGTACTATCTTTGACAGTATAGTAATCAGGGCCAATGATGTCCATCATATCATCTATCCGCTTGCTAGCCAGTTCATCAATTAATCCAGGTCTAAGAGCCATTGAATCTGCACAGGAGTTGAATAAATTAAACTCTTAAATGGGTTTATTTTTCATAAATTTTTTGAAAGAATTTGAAAAAAATGGCTAAGGAATTAAGGCGCACAAGTATGGAGATGTCGCGCAAGTGATACATGTGCCGCGCAAGTTTTTGTCGCGCAAGTATTACCGCGCAATCCCTATTACCTTGAGAGTAGCGCGGTAGCGAGGAAACAGTGGAAAAAGAGACTTGCGCGGAGAGAGCTCGAGAACTTCGGGATCAGGTGTTATCCATGGCCAAAAATGGTGTATTTATAGGCCATGAGGCCTATCTGCGCGCTGCACTCAGAGCGCTTAAGGCCTGCGCGACGCAAACTTGTGCGCCGCTCTCTGTGCACTGAAGACTTGCGCGCCTCCCTTTTCCTTTGGAGGAATTCGATTTCCTCAGAGTCCGATCCTCTTTTCTCTCGGGATCCAACTCTGAGGGGGGACTTTTGTTGACGCTCCTTTCGTCACAGAATCTAAAGATCGGAAAAGGGAATATCTGAGCTCAAAGTGACTCATCCTTTGAAGAAAACATAAAAAAATCAACAAAGGAAGGAAGAAAGGATCAAAAGCTACCTCACCGCGCAAGTTATCTAACTGGCGCGCAAGTGTACTTGCGCGGCTACCTTGGTCGCGCAAGTGACTTGCGCGACCTAAGTGGTAACCGCCTGGTAACCGCCCAGGGCCTTCTTTTGCCTATAAATAGACCCTGTGGGCCCCCAATTCCAGGGGGATCTTTTTCCAGAAACTCGGATTGAAGCTCTCGATGCCCAAGTCTCTTCTCAAAGATTCCGGAACACTTCTAAGGTAATTTCTTACCTAGAATGGAAGATCTAAAGAGAAGAAAGAAGGCCTTAAGTGTTGAAACTTATCAACACTTGTGCGCCGACTTATTTCCTTCAATATAACTTGCGCGTCCATTTTCTGGAAGAACCTCAAGAGGATTCTAAAGGGTTTAAAAAAGAGTCGCTCAAATATTTCAATACTGGTTGAAAATCGCGCAAGTACACCATGTGTCGCGCAGGTATACCTGCGCGACCAAAACTTGCGCGCCCACGGAAGACTTCCACGCCTTTCAAGACTTGCGCGCCCCTACCTTTTTAGGTGCCCATCTTGCCCATTTTACCCCTCTTAAGCCATCACACCTTTCCTTTTCAAGATTCAGTCTTCAAGACACTCTTCAAAGCCATTTATGGCATGATTTCTTGATTTGACTTCCTTATCTGAAAGGAATTCTGTGGAATATCTCTCAAAACCTAGTGATTTAAATATCCTTATGTCACTAAATATAGAGAGTTCATTCATTCAAACTCATCCTTTAAGATGAGAGAATCCTTAACTTGGGCATCCTCCTCAGGAGTAATCCCCAATCATAATCCTTTAACTTGGGCATCCTCCTCAGGAGTAAGACCCAATTTCAAATCTGGGCATCCTTCTTTAGAAGTAAGCCCCAAATTCTTAAAGTTCCCAAACTTGGGAATCCTCCTCAGGAGTAAGCCCCAAACCTTAATTCCTAACCTGGGTCTCCTTTTCAGGAATAAGACTCAGTCATAATCTTGGGCATCCTTCTTAGGAGTAAGCCCCAAGTCCCCTAACCTGGGTCTCCCTTTTAGGAATAAGACTCAGTCATAACCTGGGCCTCCTTTTTTAGGAGTAAGTCCCAGTCATAATCTTGGGTTTCCTTTTCAGGAGTAAACCCCAAGCCCCCTTAAATTTCTCTTAACCAGTCCTAATTTACCCTTGATTTGGGTTTCCTTTTCAGGAATAAAACCCAATCATAAGTCCCCTCCTAACTTGGGCATCCTCCTTAGGAGTAAGCCCCAAGATTAGAGTATTCAAATATCCATAAAGCACATATACCTTTATGGAACCTGTTCCTGGATTTTCTCCCTAAAAGCGAATCCTAAACCTTCATCTATCTGGGCAATCATACATACCTAAGCCCCAAAAAATTTCTTATGATTGCATCTTTCATGGCACAATTGTCTAATTTTTACCAATACCTCTTGTTTCTCACACCGAACATGAATCACGTGAGCTTAGAGTGTAAAAGTAATTATGACATTCTTCTTTGAGCCATCAATCATAAAACATCATACTCCATTACTCGAACTACGTGGGTTCTGATTCCTTTTCCAAAACAAAGGATACGTAGGTAGCCCATTTATGGGTTCGACCCCAACTTTGAAATAATCCCTGTCCTTCTGAATGACGATAAACTTCAAGTGCCCCACTGAGTGGCTTTAAAACCAGCCTGGTCATCATAATGACCAAGAGACTTTTATATAAATGTTTTGAAGGATACCATTGACCAAGAATCTCTAAACAGATATAAATGATTCTCTATTGATGAAGAACCTCGAATACATATAAAAGATTCTCTAAATTTCTTGCATATTTAATCATTGATTGTTAAAACTAAAGGAAGGCACATTTTATACTTGGTAATGTAATAAGGATTCATGAACATAACTTAAATCTATAAAGAGAGTCCCGGAGTAGACAATAATTCCCCTCAAAAAGGTGTGATGAGTCCGACCTCCCATCCTCTCGACCAATGCAAATTCCTAAGCCTCATCAATCCACAAGCTAATGAGCGCCTACCTTTGGAAAGTGGGTCCAAACGGATGTGGAATCATTGGATGTTTCCGGTTCTACGAACAAACCTGCTAGAAACCGATCGGAACGTTTGAATCTCCCGTCCAGGAGGTCATCTTTCTGAAATCCATCGAGGAAACAGGGTCTTTTAAGGTTTAGGGTGTAGGGTTTAGGGTTTAGGGTGTAAGGTTTAGGGAGTCAAGATCAATGGGGGTTTTATTGAGGAAATATATGATGGTGGTTATGATACTCCATGGAGTCCGAAGGATGATCATATTTGATCATGATCCTTGTTTTATATACAGGGTGTGGAGATGTCTCTATAATTATTTTGGATCTTAGTTATGCCTTTTCATTTCTTTTCATCCACAGATAGACAGTTAGACATACTAAACTATCCAGACTCTTGAAGACATTTTGTGTTCTTATGTCTTGAATTTTGGAGGTTCATGGATAAGGAACTAACCCTTGGTTGAGTTTTCTTAAAAAATAGTTTTCACTCAATAATTGGTAGGGCTCCATTTTAAGTTTGTATGGATGACCTTGTCATTATTAATTGTGTTGGAATATGGTTTGTGAGATAATAATTATCAGGATGAAACTAGTATAGAATATGATAGAAATGGTTTAGGTAATTCATGAGAGGATGAAGGCCGGAAAGCTCATCAAAAATATTATGTCAATCATAGGAGGAGACCTCTATAGTTCAAAGTTGGAGATCATGTTTTTCTGAAGGTGACTCTTTATTATGGGTAGTGAACGTTTGGCCGTAAGATTAAGATTTATCCCTGGTTTGTTGGGCCTTTCAAGGTGTTGTCTCGTATTGGAGTTGTGGCGTATCAAATTTAACTTCCCCCATAGATGAGATGGATACACGACGTCTCTCATGTGTCAAAAATACACCGTTATCTTCCTGAAAAATCTCATGTAATCAATTGGGAAAATATCAATGTTGATGATGATGAAAACTTCAATGAGTATCTTCTGGATATTTAAGACCACTAGAAGAAGGTGAAACACGGTCATGATATTTCCTTGGTTCATGTCCTTTAGTGGTATAATGGTATATATGATAGTACCGAAGAACGTGAGTTAAAAATATGCACTCAGTACCCTGATATTTTTTAGCTATTCTATTTTTGTAACAATCATTATAGATGTTGAACCTTTTTTGGTCTTTTAAATAGTTTTCCATTGTTGTTGTTGTAGCTCTGATCTTATTTAAGAGGTATCTTCCCTAGATATTATTTTGGATATGGTTGTTTCTATTTCATGGTTTTACTCTTGTTTCATCTATTTGAGGTGGTTAAGATTCTGTGTTGATGATATTCTTGAGAGGTATATCACGGGGGTGGCTGTTCAGACAACGTCTTTTACTTTCTTTCTCTCCGGGTTTGTTTTGAATTATAGAGAATGATAATGTTTTAATAGCTATTTGATGTATGGTCTAGGATCTTGGTATCCCTTTACTATATGAGTTATGAGTGTTAGAGGTTCCTGGAAGAGGTTCCAAGATGTTTTGAGGGAAAATGAAAAGTTTTGGGGGAGCCACTACTAAAAATGGCATGGTTGCACCATGAATACATGTTTTTCACCATGGTTCTACTGGTTGCAATCTCAACTAAAGTGTAGGGGATATCATGAGAAGTTTCTAGGAAACTTCAAAATCAAGGGTAGCTATTCCATGGGATGTAGGCTATGGAGTTTCCCCTTTCTTTGTGAATGGGGTTCTGTGGCATGATGTCTAAGGTTGCATCGTATCCCGTAGATCCACTTTTATAGGATATGTATTGGATTTTTGGAACTTCCTTTGACTGAGGGTTTCTCTGCTGTGGTCCCTTAGCCTTCTCTATATGATTTATAAAGTCATTCAATGTTGTGGCATAGTCTAAGGGATTGTGTTGTAGTATTTAGTTTTTTAATGAGTCTATAAACACCCCAAGTTCACTAAAACTGACTTCTCTTCCAATTATTCCTCTTGAACCCCAGGTGACAAAGGGTTATTTTTGAGTTTATTAGAAGAAATTTTCAATAGGGTTTGATTTTTTATTCTTGTGATCAATCCATGGTGATCTATAGTACATTCTATCTACATTATCTAGAAGTTTTCTCCATTCAATATCGTTTCCTCCTGTTTCCTCATTCCATGACTTAGTGTTTGATCTCTATCGATCAAATGTGGATTTATTGTGTTGTTTTTGGTGTTTCTATGGTATGATGTTCTTGATAGGTCATGGTCTCCACATGGGAATGGTTATCAAAGATCGAAAAAAATGATCCATTCTCATGCAAATAACATTGATGCCTTTTAGGTAGGGTAATCATTGATTGTACTATTTATTTACATGTAATCATAAAGTTATTATGTTTTATCTATTTGAATAAAAATGGAATTAACCTAACAAATATTTAACTAGATTAAAGATGGAATTAGTTAGAAATTGTATGTCGATGTTTTATACCATGATAATGGTTTTATTTTTGATTTTATAGATAGCGTTCCATCTATTTTATGCTTGTATTGCAAGTTGTTATGTTTGTTTTAGCATTTTTATTTCTTTTTAAAATGGTAAATAATGTGAGTCCAATAATTTTTAACTATTTGGATAAATAAATAAATAAGTTAAATGTTTAAATTAATATTGTGTTTATTATAATTTTATGGTAATTTAAGTTAATGTAATGCATATTTTTGATTGAATGTGATCTTCCTTGTTTTAATCGAATTGATAAATAATATGGAGTGTGTTAATTTTAGTTAATGAAAATAATAATAAGGCATGTTAAATGAGGTTTTTTCCCTCAAAATATGATAAAACTAGTTTTGATACTAGATATCATGTTTAATAGTTTGATATCTTATTATAGATGATGTCTTAGGTTTACCATAGTTGGAACTTGTGAATAATGAATCTATTAACTCAAGATGGAATAAACGTTTGTTGTTTTTTAAAGATAAATATTTGAGGCTGACAATGATCATTTTCTTATAAAGTATGAATGTATTGTGTTGAGATCCATGAGAACTCATTTTCATGTGTAGGCTTAATACCTTGTTTTAGTGTCTAGATTTCCTTGTTGACTATCTTTGTTCTTGCTGTCGTGTGATGTGCTCTGGATGTGTTATTTTCCATGTGATGTGTTATGAGCCCCGGATGGCTAATGTGATATGAGGCGGGGAGGCTTAGATGATGTTACAAACATTGATGACTATGATAAAGAGATTCATTGGGACATGAATGTGGGTGCCAGGGACGAAAACAGAGATTATAGAATGGGTTGAAGACATGATTACCTGTATTTTTTTATGAAATATGAATGCTTTATTATCATGAATCAATCTAATGGATGATGGCCAAGTTGTTGTTTATCTGTATCACCTTCCCCACTACTTAAGGCAGCTAGTTGTGCTTAGTTTCATTTTATGTTTTTGGTAGCTTAGGATGTTTTCCTAGAGTACCTGTAATTATAGAATGAAGTTTAATAATGTTTAATAAATGAATTAACCCATGGGGTTAGTGTTGTTGGAATGAAAAATAGATGATCTTGAGAAACTATGGAATTAGTTTGGATCATGCCTAGAGGGCATGAAATTGGCTTGTTGGTTAAATTAATGTAATTATAATAATGTTAACTAATGGATAATGAATGAATTAATGTAAAGAGAATTGTTTAAATGAAAATAAAGTAAATTAATGTTGCTCCTAAATGTTTGTGTCCTTATAGGATACTTAGTTATTAGTAGTGGAAACCGAGTGTCTGAGCGATGATAGCTTCAATTGAGCTTAGTAATACGTTATGACCATAGTGTGGTTGTGAGATATATTAATTCCCCTATATTATTTGATTTTATACGCTTCCACACCCATGTCGGTTAGGGAGGCTAAGACTTAGTGGTCTCTAGGAGGGTGTCTTCCCCAACATATTAGTGGGAAGATAGATGACTAAGTACCCCCTTTGGCCTCACTCTGTTCTCTTATTAGTATTATGTACTGGTATGCACGGTAGTTATTTTCCCTATATATGTGTATAGAGGGTTGTGATAGCTTATGGTTATTTCACACACATGTATCTCCAGATATAATATTCAAAGGATTATTTTAGTTATGAGGTGTATAGGATGTGATGGCCTGACATACCTTAGGTTTTTAGGGTATTTTATAGTGGTTTTGGGATTTTAAGGTTTTCTTGGAGTTTTTTGGGGTTTTTAGAAATTTTTTGGTTTTTACAGTTTTTTAGGTATTTTAGGGTTTTTAGGGATTTTAGGGTTATTTTTTGGTTTTTAGGATTTTTAGGGTTTTACAGTTTTTCCGGATTTTTTAGGTTTTTAGTGTTTTTACAGTTTTTAAGGTTTTTAAAGGGTTTAGGGTTTATAAGGTTCTCTTATATTTTTTAGAGTTTTTTGGGTTTGTATATTTTTTGGGGGTTTTCATATTGTTCAGGGTTTTAGGGTTTTATGGGTTTTTATTATTTTATGGTGTTTGGGGGGGTTTTAGGGTGTTTCATGTGGTATTAGAGATTTTTAATATTTTTAGTGTTTTTAGGGTTTTTATGTTATTTAGGGTATTGTCGGGGTTTTATGTTTTTCTTAGGTGGGTTTATAGTTTTAAAGGGGTTTTAGGGTGTTTAAGGGGTTTTATGGTCCTTTTAGGGTTTTTAGTTATTTTTTAGTTTTTAGGGATTAGGTGTTTTTAGGGTTTTAGGGGTATTAGGGTCTTTTAGAGTCCTTTCATGGGTTTTAGGGTTTTAAGGGGAATTTGGGGTTTTTAGGGGTTTTAGAATTTTTATGTTTTTTAGGAATTTTTAAAGGTTTTTAAGGTTCTCATATTTTTAGGGTTTTTAGGATCTTTTAGGGTTTTAGGATCTTTTAGGGTTTTTAGGGTTTTATTGTATTTTTGTTTTTAGGGTATTTTAGGGTTTTAGGGTTTTTAGTGTCTTTTTAGGGTTCTTTAGGGTTTTAGGGTATTTTTAGTGGTTTTTAGGGTCTTTTAGGGGGTTTAGGGTCTTTTAGGTTATTTTAAGGTTTTTAAGGTTTTAATGGGTTTTGTAATTGTTTGTAGGGGTTTTATGTGTTCTTAGGGTTTTTGGGGATTTTAAATATTTTTATGGTTTTATGGTTTTTATAGTTTTTAGTGATTTTGAGATATTTTTAGGGTTTTAGGGGTTTTGAGGGGTTTAAGGGGTTTTATGTGTATTTAAGGTTTTTATAGTGTTAATATCTTTTAGGGATTTTTTATAATTGTTTTGGGTTTTTAGGGTTTTTAGGATTTTTTTAGTATTTTTTGGGTTTTTATAGTTTTAGGATTGTTTTAGGATATTTAGGTCCATTTAAGTTATTAGGTACGTTCAAGGTATTTTAGGGTTTTTAGTGACTGTTAGGGTTTTATATTGTTTTTTGGGTTTGTATGGTTTTTTCTGGTTTTTATGGTCTTCTTAAGGGTTTTTAAGTTTTGAAATGTTTTTAGGTGTTTTTAATGAATTTATGTTTTTATGGACCTTTTAGGATTTTATAGGGTTTTTAGTGTCTTTTAGGGTTTTTAGGGTCTTTTAGGGTTTTGGGGGTTTTTTGGATCTTTTAGGATTTTTAGCAATTTTAGGGTATTTTAGGGGATTTTAGGGTTTATTTAGGGGTTTTTATTTTTTTAGATTTTTTTTGGTTTTTTGGTTTTTTTAGATTTTTAATGTTTTTAGGGATTTTAGGTTTTTTATGGTTGTTTTATGGTTTTTAGAATTTTAAGTGTTTTTATGGTTTTTTTTGGTTATTTAGGGTTTTTGGGTTTTTAAGGTTTTTAGGGGTTTTATGTTTTTAAGGTTTTTAGGTTTTTAGAGTGTTTAATGAGTTTATGAGTCTTTTAATGTTTTATAGGCAAGGAAGGTGCGAGGGTCGGGCTGTTCCCGGCCCCCCAAAATTTATTAGAAAGAAAAAGAGACACCGCAGACAAGGGAGGGGAGGGGTCGAACGACCCACACCCAAAAAACCCCTTACAACCCACGCCAAAAAAAAAGAAGCAAAACAAACCCAAACAAAAAACAAAGCACCAAGCAGCAACCAACATCATCCGCAACATCAAACAGCATCCAGCAGCTCACCACCAAGCAGCAACCAGCCTCCAAACTTACCAGCGCAGCAAACATCCAGCCAACCAGCACCAGAACAACAGCACCATTTCAAACGACACCCAGCGCAGCGAACATCCATCAGCACCAACAGCACCATTTCAAACCACCACAACCATTCACCACCAACAAAATAGACCACAACACCATCCAGCCAACCAGCACCAGAACAACATCCAGCACCAACACCAAAACATCACAGCCATGCAGCATAACCATCCCATCCGATCCAGCTCACCCCAAACAACCATTCCATCAAACCAACTCGCCAACACCCACATCAAATCAAATCCTCCATAGCATGTCAAAAACCAGCACACAAAACCACAACCAAAGTCCATGAGCCGCAACAAGAGACAGAGAATCAGAAGTAGAACCAAATCCTCCCTCCTCCAAGCAACAGGACCCGAACCTGAGCGCACCAAGCCATACCTGCAGCCGACATCGAACCAGGAAGACATTTGAGGTGCCGAAAGCATGTCGGGGTTGACACTGTGCCTTCCAGATCTGGCACAAGGCAAATGAAACGGAGGAGCCCTGCAGACAAGCCGGCGTCGGGACCACCAGATCTGCAACTGACCAGGAGCTGTAAGGGAGCATCAACCGAAGCCGGGTCTCGAACCAGGCATGCCAGAAATTGACTGGAATAGACCTTGAGCCGGGAGGGGAACCTTCGCAGCAACGAAACCGGGTCCTGAAACAAGGCAAGCCAGAAGATCGGAATGAACCTGAAGAACGAGAGGGGAACCTTCGCAGCACTTCAGAACCCGAAACCAGACACCAGGAAGCAAGATCAAGAGGTGGGACGCGTATCGGGAAATCCGGGCCAGATCCCCCCTTCCGAAGACCCAACACACCAGATCTGGAGCAATCTGGGCATGACCAAGCACCATCGTACAGACCAGATCACGCAAAGCCAACACCAGTGGTTGCCGAGCCGAAGCGGGACAGGAAGCACCAAGGTCGGACCTCTCCGGAGGAGGAAGGAGGAAGACAGTAGAGGAAAACCAAGGCGGCGCGAGGAGGAGAGGAGAGACGACGCTCAGAGGCCTCTTCTTAGGGGTTTTTCTAATGTTTTATAGGGTTTTAGGGTATTTTAAGGTTTTTTTGTGTTTTCAGTGACTTTTAGTGTTTTTAGGGTCTTTTAGCAGTTTTTAGGGTTTTTAGGGATTTTAGTTTTTTTAAGGTCTTTAGGTTTTTAGGGTTTTTAGTGGTTTTTAGGGGTTTTAGTAGTTTTAGGGTTTTTTTGTGATTTTTTGGGGTTTTAGTGTATTTAGGGGTTTTATGGTTTTTAGGAGTTTTATTTTTTGAGGTGTTTTAGTGTTTTTAGGTTTTTTCGGGTTCTTAGGGGTTTTAGGATTTTTAGGTTTTTTATGTTTTTAGGGTTATTAGGGATTTAAGGGGTTTTAGAGTTTTTAAGCGGTTTTAGGTTTATTTAGGGTTTTTAGGGTTTTATGGTTGTTCAGGTTCATTTAGTATTTTTTAGGGTTTTCGGGTTTTTGAAGGGTTTTAGGGTTTTAGGGGTTTTAGGGTTTCTTAGTTTTTTAGGGCCATTTAGTGTTTTAAGGTTTTTTTAGGGATTTTTAATGCTTTTGGGTTTTTTTTTGGGTTTTTTGAGTTTTTATGTATTTTTAGTGTTTTAGGGGTATTTTAGTGTTTTTAGGGCTTTAAAGGTGTTTATGGTTTTTTAGTTTTTAAGGGTTTTAGGGGTTTTAGGGTTTTTAGTGTTTTTAGGGTTTTATGGGGTTTTCACCTTTTTTAGGTTTTTCAATGTGTTTAAAGGGTTTTAGTGTTCTTAGGGGGTTTTAGGGTTTTTAGGGTTTTAGGGTCTTTTGGTGTTTTTATGGTTATTGAGGTTTTTACAATATCTAGGGGATTTTAATGTATTTTAGGGTCTTTTAATGTCTTTAGGGAAAAGAAGTTATGGGACCCAGCAAGATGCTCGGTCCCTCAAATTTGTTGATAAAAAGTAAAATTCAAGTAATTACAGAGGGGGCTTATACATCCTAGTATGAGTGATACCCTTCATGTCTGAGTCCACATAGGATGCACAAAAAGGTGGGGTAACGAAAGACCAAAGTGAGCTGCTCTCTTCAATAACCTTCTTGGAAAGCACATCAACCACCATATTGACCTCCCTGTATGCATGAGTGATTGTAAGGACCAGGTTTTTTGGAAATACTAAGGCATTCATTCCATTGGGGAAGGAGCCTCCATGGAACCTTACTTGAATTTTGGCTGAAAGCCTCCACTACAAGCATTGAATCAGATTCGATCCAGAGATGCCTCCACCCAAACTGATTTGAAAACTGCACCACCTTGATAATAGCCCAAAACTCTACCTCATAGGCACAACCATTCCCAATTAAGTGATAGAAAATACCTTTGACAAATCCTCTATAAGTACGGAAAACACCACCACATCCCAAAGGACCTGGGGCACCCGCTACCGCACCATCCACATTGAATTTAATCCATGATGGGATTGGTGGAATCCATCGAATGAACTTCATCACCAGTGGTTTTTTTCACCTACTTGAGACACCAAGAGTGTGGAGAATGACGAGATCATTTAAACAATTATTCATTGTACCTATTTTAATTCACATAGCCATCTGAATAGTACTATGCATGGAAAGAATACCCTCATGAAGGGAGCTAGTCGTATCTCACAACATAACAGAGTTCCTCATGGCCCATAGGAAGGCCACATTTGCTGCCAACGCCGTAAGGAGGAGGTTGTGGAGCTACTCACTCCACTTCATTTCTGTGATAAGGAACATCATTTCATCAAACTTTCTTCCCAAGGGAAGCTGGATTCGAGACACATCCTGTATTTATCACCACATGTAATATTCAAGATTGCAGTCAATGAAATTTTTTTGCACATTTTCCGCATCCCTTAGTCAAAAGCCACAGGCCGAGATCAATTACCAGCCATCTTTTTGTAATTGACCATGTGTGGGAAGCCGATTCCTCTAAATCCTCCAAAGGAGAAAAAAATGCCTAGGGGGTAAAAATTGTCATTTATATTTCAGGATCCAAGTAGGGGGATCTGAGCCTTGCTGACATTTATGATTGTAGAATTCCTTTGTGGTAAGCTGACCAACCAGATTTGGCTTTCAAATGATAGTGTCATTGTCAATGTAGTTGTAACATTGAATCTGAGAAATGATGTGGGCTAGTAAAATTCCATCCAGATTAAACAACCTGTTATTGAGATCATTGATGGAAATGTGTTGCAATCCTTGTGGGGGATGCATGGTCTCATAAAATGGAAACTCAATCTAAGGATTGAACCAACAATTCAAGTTGGATTTCCTCGAAATAGACCAAGTAGATTGAGAAATGATGTCCCCATATGAGGATTTGATTGTTATCCAGACAGTGGAGAGCATATAACTAGCATATCCATTGTAAATTTTGTAAGTGAATCTTTCTTTGAGAAAGCCCATATCACATTCCTTATGGGTGAAAATATTCCAAGTGAATTTGGCCAGAAAGGCTTCATTGAGGACTCTGAGATCCTTAATGCCCCGACCACCCATTTCAAGGGGTTTAATGCAATCCTTCTTTGCAACAATAACCAGTTTCTTTTCATTAATGATGCCTGCCCATGCAACGTTTTGGATCTTGGATGAAGGAATTTAATCAAGATTACTATACATTTATAGATTTAAAATGAATGAATGAACATTAATGTAATATTAAAATTAATAAGATAGACCCTACCCACTTGCAATAGGGACTTTCCCTTCCATTTAGCCAGCTATTGGGTGATTTTAACAGACATTCTTTCCAGGTGGAAACGTTTAACCTTCCCCGATAAGAGGGGGACCCTAAGGTTATTGAAAGGCAAGGAGCCTTTTTTGACACCAAGATTCCTGAAAATTTTATTCTACCTCACACAAGGGATCCCTTTCCCAAAAATAATAGAGGATTTGTTCCAGCTGATGGATTGTTCAACAACTTCCTCACAGTGAATGAAGATTTTCCCAATAGATGATATGGTCTACATATTAGCTTGACCAAAGATGAGTATTTCATCATCATAAAAAAGGTGCGAAGGCTCAAATATATCCTTCTCAGCTTTGATGGGACTATAAAAAACAGCCAAGATAGCACTAGTAACAAAATGTCTTAGGTAGTCCTCAGCAAGTGCAAAAAGAATTCCTGAGAGAGGATCCCCCTGTCTGACTCCCCATGAGCACTAAAAGAAGCCTTTCGATGCCCCATTAATAAGAGTAGAGATTCGGGCACTATCCAATATGGTGGAAATCATGATAATAAATTTGGATGAGAACCCATACATATCCAGAACCTTGAACAGAAAGTGACACTTAATTGTATCGAAAGCTTTGGATATGTCCAAATTTAAAGAAAAAGTCCCATGCTTGGATTCCTTCCTCATGGCGTTAACTCCTCCTGAGGCCATGTAAAGACAATTCGGGATTCTTCTCCTGGGAAAAAATCCAAATTGGTTGGGTGTAATCATATTTTCAACAATCTTACCCAACCTGATGACAATAATTTTGCTAATGATATTTGGGATAGTGTTCCCAATGGCGATCGGACGAAAGTCACCTATATCAATCGCATCTTCCTTTTTGGGAAGTAGAGCAATAAAGTTGGAGTTGGTTCCTTGTGGGAGAGACCTCAAGAGGAAAAATTCCCTGATATAATTTATAATTTCTATATGAATAATATCCAAGTAGAAGATGATTAATTTGTTGGTAAATCCATTCAGTCCTGGGGAACTATCCGAGTTGAGCGAAAAAAGTCTAGATCCGACTTCATCCTCAAGAGGAGTAGATGAAAAACCATTATTCTGCGAGTCATTCACAGATTTCTCAGTGAATTCAGCAAGTGGAGTAGAAGTGGGAATGCCATCATAATTATAAATCACTTTGAAGTAATCAACAACCGCATCATATAATTCTCTCTCATTCTCAAAGGTAGTACCATTGATGCAGATATGGTTGGGCCCTTTACGGACTCTTTTCTTTCGGTGTAAGTGTTGAAAGAATTTTGAATTTCTATCACCATCATTGAGAAGGAGAACGTTTAATTGATTCCTTACCATATTTTCTTTGAGCGCAAGGAGATCATCAAGATTCTTGTGAAACTAAAACTTCTCACGAGTAGGAACATTCCCTTTCTGATTATTCTCCTAGAAAAATTCCAGCTGAGACTCTGTATCCTTTATCTCATCATTAATTCTTGAGAAAGAAATCCTACTCCACAATTTTAAAAGTCTTTTTATCTTCATAAGCTTGGAAGCCACTAGAAAGTGGGGGATTCCATTAAAAGTAGTTTTCCATCCATCAAGAACCACTTCCCTACAACCTGGAATTGAAATCCAAGCATTATTGAATTTGAAGGGAAAAGAGGTTAACCTCCTTCTCTCCTACCAAATGTTAACAACGAGGGGATTATGATCACAATTAAATTTTGGAAGGGTGATTCCTGAGATCTCAGAGGGAGCACTGTTATCATTAATTTTCACGAATCACCTATCGATTTTCCTAGATTGCCTTCCATTAAAAGTGAACCTTCCCCATGTGAACTTGGCACCTGCAATAGGAACTTCAGTAAGGTTACATTTACCCACACAGTAGTGGAAATCATTCACAGCGGTCTGAGAAAAATGATGCCCAATTTTTTCATCTGGACTGAGAATAACATTGAAGTCACCCATGATCACCCATTTGTGATCCATATTCTTGATGAGACAAGACAGATCATGCCAAAGTTCTATTATTTTGATGTAAGAGCAAGATGCATAAAAAAAGATAAGGTGAAGGGGGTATCTTGTAGTCAAGTACAAACATAAATTAGTTGGTGGCCAATTTTTTAGGATGAAATTTGCAAGTCATTGTGTCTAAGAACCCATAAGGTTTCAAGATTCCCAACACCTTTGTTATGGGAAAAAAACAAGTATCCAAGAGAACACCAGTTGAATCCCTTCCAATTTTAAAAATTTATTAGAGGCTCAGAAATTACAATAAATGAAGGCTTGTTGGTGATGATAAAATGCCGAATGGATGCTGTAGTGGGAGAGTTCCCAATCCCATGACAATTTCAAAACAATAACTTCATTAATTGGGTTTTGTATTGCCTCTCAGGTGAGGAAAACCTTGTATATCCTTGGGGGATATTTTGACATCAACTCCTTTTCCCTTTCCCCCCTTCTTGGGAAGTATTCTAGGAGGTTTCTTGGAATTTTTTTCAACCTTGGTCACCCCATGACTAGAGGAGACCATAGGGGACACAAGAACCACATTAGAGTTTAGATCCTCATCATGACTGTCTGCTTCTTGACCAGCCCAGAATTTTCCAGAAAGGGGGGAGAATATATTGGTGACACAAACCCCCTCATTGGGAGGAACCCCGATAGCTTTAACCCTAGATGTATTACCTACAGACACTAGGGTGAAGATATTTGGTTCCACATGATCAACCATGGTCTTTCTTACATCATGCACCTAGACCACTAGGGCCAGATCACCAAATTGATGGTCAGGTTCTCTTTGAGGCTAAGCAAGTGAAAGTTTCCTAGAATCGGGTGGAGAGACACATGAATTTGACTCTAGGGAGGGGCTGCCAGAATCAAGGTAACTGGTATTCACTTCTAGAGTAGATGTAGTGAACTCTGGGGAGGCCTCAACGAGAACAGAGATCCCACCCACATCAGCTATAAGCTGATCCATAGTGATAGCATGTTCTGCATCATGGATAGCAGAATTTGATCCACACAGCAGAGTGGACCCAGTAGTAACAATGACACCATTGTCACCCAAGGATGAAGCATTTGGATCACACACCTTCTCAGCATTCTCTGTAGATGGATCTGGAATACTGCTTGGCTTAGGGTAGTTAGTCTCAATTCCTTGCTTGTTGGTAATACAAGGGGCATCAATTCCAGGTTTCTTAAAATCTACACTCCCTAAAAGAGTCAAGTGAGCCTCCTCTCCCAGTGGGAGTGCATCATCATGTGCTAAAGATTGATTAGCTTTAGAGGGGTTACCATTCATATGAATTTTCTCAATCTCTTTCTTTTTAGGACCTTGGCATGAGCCATCTTCATGACCTCATAGCTTACAAATACTAAAGATCTTCAGTATTCTCCACTCATTAATTGAGTGGCCAATAAAAATACAATTGTTACAAAACCTGGGTCTTCTTTCATACTGGATTTCCAGTATGATGTTTTCATCCAATGTATTAACCACCACTTCTTCAACCATAATATTGGCCATGTCTACTTCAACAAGAACCCTAGCATAATTCCCAAATCCTAGATTATCAGTTTCCCGATCAATCTGAATAGGAAATCCTACCAAGGAGGAAATGTCCCACAAAATATGGGGGTTCCAGTATAACCAATTTATTTTGAAAATATGTATCCAAACCTGGGTGAAGGTGTTCTTTACACTTGTTGGATCAAAATTGTGATCCCAATCCTGTATCCATAGAAGACCAGGCTTAACAGTGATTGAACTGAAATTCAAAGCTTTTATTTTACACTCATTAGAGGGGAAAACAATATGATAAAAGCCGCATCCCATGGCAATCATTTTCCAGTAAGGGAAACCCCAAATTTCCGCAACTTTTTTAACAAGGTCAGTGAATCTCCATAGCCTTTTACCCTTAGGTATGACAAAATGAGCGATAATCGAGAATTTTCATAGATTAATTATCTCCTCAAGCACTTCCTGATTGGTAGAAACATGTTCCCTTTTCCCTTTATTAATAACTCACCCAGGAGAGGGGATGCCAAAATCAGAGAAAGATGAAGAAGTCACAACCTTAACAACCTCAGAAAAATTCCTCTTCGACAAATCCAAAGGTTTTACCACAGGGTGATCAGGTTTTTCAAGATGAGGATTATAGAATTTAAAGAGCATATTATGCCCAATAGATTCGAAATCAGGGTTCTTCAAAGGATCTGTGGCTTCCCGATTCAGAGGAGCTAGAATGTGCCCATGCTCCAAAGAATCGCCCAAGCCCCCCCGCTTGACCATCCATCTTTAATTCCTTTAATTTCTTTAGGTTTTTTTAGTTTTTTGAGATCTTTTTGTGTTTTTAGGGGTTTTAGTGTCTTTTAGGGGTTTTTAGGAATTTTTTGGGTTTTAGGTGGTTTAGGGTCATTTAGGTTTTTTAGGTTCTTTTAGGGGTTTTAGGGTCCTAGTGGTTTTTTAGATTCCTTTAGGGTTTTTGGGTCTTTTAGGGTTTTTAGGGTTTTAGGGTCATTTAGGGTTTTTTGGGTCATTTAGTGTTTTTAGGTTCCTTTATAGGTTTTTAGAGTCTTTTAATGGTTTTAGGGTATTTCATGATATTTTAGGTTTTTTAGGGTTTTTAGCATCTTTTAAGGTTTTGGGTCTTTTAGAGTTTCGCAGTTTTTATGGTCTTTTAGCATTTTTATGGGGTTTAGGGTCTTTAGGGGTTTTAGGGGTTTTTTAAAAAAATTAGGGGTTTTAGTGTTTTTTTGGGGGATCTATGGGATTTTAGGGTCTTTTAGTGTCTTTTCGAGGTTTTAGGGTCTTTTAGGATGTTTTTTATTTTTAGGATTTTTTAGGGTTTTTTAGGTTTTTTGGTGGTTTTAGGTTTTTAACGGTTTTTTTTTTCTGGTTTTATAGTTTTTAGGGTTTTATGGATTTTTATGCTTTTTAGTGTTTTTAGGGGTTTTAGGGGTTTTAGGGTTTTAGGGTTTTTTGTTATTTGAAGCGTCTTTTAGTGTCTTTATTCTCTTTTATGATTTTTTATGATTTTTAGGATTTTTATTGTTTTATGGTCTTTATGGGGTTTTAGTGCTTTTAGGGTATTTCAATGTTTTTAGGGTTTTTATGGTTTTTAGGGTCATCTAGGATTTTTAGAGTTTTTAGGGTCTTTTAGGGGTTGTTATCGATTTAGGGTCCTTTAGGGTTATTTTTGGATGTTTTAGAGTCTTTTAGGTTTGTTTGGGTATTTCTGGATCTTTCAATGTTTTTAGGGGTTTTTGTCTCTTTTAGGGATTTTAGGGTTTTTATGGTTTTAGGGTATTTTAGGGGTTTTAATGGTTTTTAGTGTTTTTAGGGACTTTTATGGTTTTTTTAAATTTTAGGATCTTTTAGTGTTTTAAGTGATTTAGGGTTTTTTAGGGTTTTATGTTTTTTATATTTTTTAGGGTTTTTTTGGTTGTAGGGTTTTTAGAGGTTTTTAGTTTTTTGTGATTTTTTTTGTGTTTTTTAGGTATTTTTGGGGGTTTAGTTGGTTTTAGAGTTTTTGGGGTTTTAGGGTGTTTTAGAGTCTTTTAAGGTCTTTTTGGATTTATTGGGGTTTTTTAGTTCTTTGAGGTTTTTTTGTTTACTTTTAGGGTTTTGGGGGTTTTATGGGTTTTTAGGGTTTCTAGGGTTTTTAGTGTTCTAAATATTTTTTGTGTCTTAGGGGTTGTATAATGTTTTAGGGTTTTTAGGTTCTTTTTGGGGTTTTAAGGTATTTTAGTGTTTTTACGGTTTATAGGTTCTTTTGAGGTTTGTAGGGTTTTTATATACTTTTAGGTGTTTTAGGATTTTTATTGGTTTTTAGGGTCTATTATAATTTTAAAGGGGTTTTAGAGTCTTTTAGGGGTTTCTATGGGGATTTAGGATCCTTTAATGTTTTAGGGTGTTTTTAAGTCTTTTTGGGTTTTAGGGTCTTTTGGGGGTTTTAGGGTATTTTAGGGTCTTTTTATTGTTATTAGGGTCTTTTAGAGTCCTTTTAGGTGTTCTAGGGGTTTAAGGGTTTTTTGGGGGGTTTTAGGTATTTTAGTGGTTTTTAGGTTTTTATGGGTTTTTAAAGGTTTTTTGGTTTTTTGGGTTTTTATGGTTTTTAGGTTTTTAGCGGTTTTAGGGTCTTTTAGGGTTTTTAGGATCCTTTAGGGGTTTAAAGGGTTTTTAGGGTATTTTATGGTTTTTAGGGTTATTTAGTGTCGTTTTAGTGTCTTTTTTGGTTTTAGGGGGTTTTATGGTCTTTTTATTGGTTTTAGTGTCTTTTAGGTTATTTTTAGGGGTTTTTAAGGTTTCTAGGGTTATGTGGTATTTTATGGTTTCTATGGTTTTTATGTGTTTTTAGGGTTTTTAGGTATTTTAGGGATTTTTTTATGGTTGTTTAAGTTTTTTTGGTTTTCTGGGATTTTGATATCTTTTTAGGGTTTTAGAGTTATAGGGGGTTTTATGTTTTTTAGGGTTTTTATGGGTTTTTAATCCCTTTTAGTGGGTTTTTATGATTTTTTGGGGTTTTGAGGTTTTTAGGATGTTTTTGGGTTTTTAGGGATTTTTAGAGTATTAGGGTTTTGGGGTCTTTATGGCCTTTTGTGTTTTTAGGGACTTTAGGGTTTTTTGGGTATTTTAGGGTTTTATAGTTTTTTAGGGATTATTGGGGTTTTAGGGGGTTTTTTTAGGTTTTTATGGTTTTCTTATGGGTTTTTAGGGTTTTAAAGTGTTTTAGGGGTTTTTAGGGTGTTTAAGTGTTTTTCTGGGCCTTTATGATTTTCATAGTGTTTTAGTGCCTTTTAGGGTTTTAGGTTCTTTTAGGGTTTTTGGGTCTTTTAGGGTTTTTAGGGGTTTTAGGGTGTTTTAGGGGATTTTAGGGTTTATTCATGAGTTTTTTTTATGTTTTTAGAATATTTAGGGTTTTTAGTGTTTTTGGATTTTTGAGGGTTTTATGGTTATTAGAGTTGTTTTAGGGTTTTTATCATTTTACGGTCTTTTATGGGTTTTTTGGTTATTTAGGGTTTTTATAGTCTTTTACAGTTTTTTGGTTTTTTTAATGTTTTTATGGTTTTTAGGGTGTTTAAAGGATTTATGGGTATTTTAACGTGGTTATATGGTTTTAGGTCATTTTATGTTTTTTTTTGTGTTTTTAGTATCATTTAGTGTTTTAGGGTTTTTAGGGGTTTTTGTGGTTTTTAGGGATTTTCTTGATTTTTATGGTTTTTTATGTTTTTAAGGTTTTATTGTTTTTAGGGTTTTTATGGTTTTTATGGGTTTTAGGTTTTTTACTATTTTTATTTTTTTAGGGTTCTTATGGTTTTTAGGGTTTTGTAGGATTTTTTAGGTTTTTTTGGTTAATAGAGTTTTTAATGGTTTTCAGAGTTTTTAAGGGTTTTTAGGTTTTTTAGGATTTTTCAGTTCTAAGGGTTTTAATGATTTTAGAGGTATTTATGATTTTTAGGGTTCTTTTAGGATTTTTTAGGTTTTTACGGTTTTTAATGGTTTTTAGGGTTTTATGGGGTTTTAATGTTTCTTAAGTGTTTTTAGGGTTTTTATACTTTTTAGGGGTTTTAGGGATTTTTAGTGTTTTTTTGGGGGCTCTTGTTTTTTTTGAGTTTTTATAGACTTTTTTGGGTTTTAGGGATTTTTAGTGTTTTAGTATTCTTAAGATGTTTGGGGTTTTTTATTGTTTTGGGGTGTTTAGGTATTTTAGGGTTTTTAGTGTTTCAGGGCTTTAAGTGTTTTAGGGTTTCATTAGGATTTTTTGGGTGTTTAAAGGTTTTTAGTGTTCTTAGGATTTTTAGGGTTTTTTGGGGAATTTTTGAGTTTTTAGGTTTTTTTTTTGGTTTTTTATAGTTTCTTGCGTATTTTAAAGTATTATAGGTTTTTATGGTCTTTTGAGGTATTAAGGGGGTTTTAGTTTTTTTGAGGTATTTTAATGTTTTTAGGGTTTTTAGTGTCTTTTAAAGTTTTTTGTATTTTGGGGTTGGGGGGGTCAGGGTTTTTGTTGGTTTTTATGGTTTTTAGGGTCGTTTAATGTTTTTAGGGTCTCTAGGGTTTTTAGGGTCCTTTAGAATTTTAGATTCTTTTTTGGTTTTTAGGGGTTTTAGGGTTTTAAGATCATTTAGGGTTTTCGATTCCTTTATTGTTTTTAGGGTCCTTTAGGTATTTTTAGAGTGTTTTAGGAGTTTTAGGGTCTTTTAGGGTCTTTTAGGGGTTTTTCAAAGTTTTATTCTATTTTAGGGGTTTTAAGGGTTTTTTGGTCTTTTAGAGTGTTTAGGGTTTTTAAGGCCTTTTAGGGTTTTTGAGTATTTTAGAGTTTTTAGGGGTTTTTGGGTTCTTTAGGGGTTTTAGTTTTTTATGTGGTTTTATGGTTTTTGAGGTTTTTAAAGTTTTAGTATTTTTTTAATTTTTAGGAGTTTTATCCTTATTTTAGGGTCTTTAGGGGTTTTAGGGTCTTTTAGGGTTTCTAGGGCAAGGAAGATGCGAGGGTCAGGCTATTCCCAACCCCCCAAGTTTTTTAAAGAAAAAGTCGTAGCAAACAGGGGAGGGTAAGGGTCAAACGACCCACACCCAAAAACCCTTTACAACCACAAACCCAAAAAACCCCAAAAGAAATACCAAAAAGCACACAAAACCAAACAAATAAGAAAAAAATAAGTTTCCCCAACATCACCTCCTAGACAATCAGCAACTAGCATCCATCAGCACCAAAACCACCAATTATGAACTATCATCCACCAACACCAAAACCTTCTTCATCAATTTCATCAACCCACCTTCAGCAACACAAAATCACAACCATCAACCTCCAGCATCCCCAATCCAAACACCATCACAACAATACCCATCAAGCAACAACATCTTTCAGCAATCGGCGGCCGAAAACCAGTAGTGTCCACCACAAAAGAACACACACCACAACAGATTACCAACAGCAAGAGGAAAACAACATAGGAAAATAGAAAAAAGCAGGACCTTGGGCCTCCCCCTCCAGGCCACAGCAGCCGACCCCGAGTAGACCAGAGCACACCAGAACCGTCATCGGGCCAAGAAGAAGATGGGAAGGGAATCGAAACCACTCCAAGGCTACAAATGGAACCCAAAGTCTAGGAGGAGCCATCTACATCCTGCAACAATCAACCTAGAGGAAGCGAAAAGTGCGCGGAAGCCACAACGAGATCCCGAGGATAGGGGAATGCCAAAACGGACACCAGGGAAGTGAAGACTGACGCCGAGAACTTGAAGCCACAAAAAACCCCAGATCTGGAAAGGAAGACACCGAAGCGGACCACATAGAGCCGATGCCGACCGATGCCAGACAAGGATCCCGAAGCCAGGAGAGTCGGGGTCACTGTTGCATGAACTAGAGCTAGCAGAGAGTGATCATAAGACGAATCTAGATATTGAATCCACAAAGCGTGACGAAGCCACCACCGTGTCAAAAATTAAGCGATGACACATGGGAGAAACCCCCATCAATGCAGATCTAGAGCGAAGCCGCGGTTACTGAGGCCAGACCATGCCGAAGGGGGAAAGAGGAAGAACTGAAGGGGAACCCTAGAGATGCGAGGGGAGGAGAAGAGACACCACTCCAAGGCCCTTCTTCTTTGGTTTTCTAGGGTTTTTAGTGTCATTTAGGGTTTTTATATCTTTATTGTCCTTTAGGGTTTTAGGGGTTTATGAAATTTAATGGTTTTTTGTGGTTTTAGGATATTTTATGGGTTTTTAGGGTTTTAGGATTTTTTATGGTTTTAGGGGTTTTTTTGAGTTTTTAGGGCATTTAGTATTTTTAGTTTTTTTATGTTTATAGGGTTTTTTGGGGTTTTTTGTTTTTATAATTTTAATAGTTTTTTGGGTTTTAGTTATTTTTGGTGATTTTTAAAGTTTTTATTTTGGTTTTAGGGTTTTTAAAGGTTTTTAGTGTTTTTAGGGGATTTAGGGATTTTTAGGGATTTTTAGTTTTTAGGGGGTTTTAGAGTTTTTTAAGTTTTTAGGGACTTTTAGGGGTTTTAGGGTCTTTTAAGGTCTTTTAGGGGTTTTGGTTTTTTAGGTTCTTTGATATTTTTTTATTTTTAAGGTTTTTTGTGGGGTTTTTTTGTGTTTTCTGGGTGTTTGGTGGTTTTAGGGTTTTTAATATTTTTAGGGTCTCTATTTTTAGTGTTTTAGGGGTTTTTATAATTTATTATGTTTTTTTGGGGATTTTAGGTACTTTTGGGGGTTATAAGATTTTAGTATTTTTATGGGTTTTAGGGCCTTTTCAGGTTTCTAGGGTTTTTAGGGCCTTTTAGGGGGTTTTGGGGTTTTAGAGGTTTTTATTTTTCACTATTATTTTTGAGTGATTTTAGATCTTCTGGTGTTTTATATAAGTTTTTTGGTTCCTTTAGTGTTTTTAGATTCAATTTGGTTTTTAGGGTATTTTAGGGTCTTTAAGGATTTATTTGGGTTTTAGTGTCTTTTTTTGGGTTTTTTTGGGGTTTTTAGGGTTTTAATGGGTTTTAGGGGTTTTTATTGTTTTTAGGTATTTTTCAGTGTTTTTAGGATTTTTGGGTTTTAGGTTTTTTTAGTTTTTTAGGGGTTTTAGTGTTTTTAGGGTCTTTAATTTTTTTACAGCTTTTAGATTATTTTAAGGGTTTTTTTAGTTTTTAGAGTCTTTCAGGGTATTTAATGTGTTAGGGTCTTCTAGAATTTTAAGGTTTGATTTAGGGTTTTGGTGGTCTTTTTGTGTTTTGGGTGTAGGGTTTAGGGTTTAAGGTGCAGGGTACAGGGTGTAAGGTTTAGGGTAAAGTGTATAGGGTTTATGGTGTTGGGTTTGGTGTTTAAGGTGTAGGTTATTGGGTTTATAGTGTAGGGTTTTATGTTTTGGGTGTAAGGTATTGGGTTTCAGGTGTAGGGTTTAGGATTTAGGGTGTATAGTATAGGGTTCAAGGTGTAGGGGTTAGGGTTTAGTGTGACTGGTAGAAGGTTAATTTTTTTAGGTGTTTTATGTTTTTTAGTGTATTTAGTATTTTTTAGGGTTTTAGGGTTTTTATGTGATTTAGGGGTTTTAAGGGGTTTTAATGGGCTTTTAGAGCTTTTAGGGGTTTTACGTGTTTTAGGGGTTTTTGGGGTTTTGTGGTCTTTAGGATTTTTAGGTTGTTTAAGGTTTTATAAGGTTTTTATGTTTTTATGGATTCTTATAGTTTTTAGATTATTTTATGTTTTTAGGGTCTTTAGGGTCTTTTATGGTATTGAGGGTTTTAGGGTCCTTTAGTATTTTTTAGGGTTTTTTTGGGTCATTTAGGGGTTTTTGGGTTTTTTGAATTCTTTAGGGATTTTAGGGATTTTATCATCATTTTGGGTCTTTTAGGGTTTTTAGTGCCTTTGAGGGTGTTTATAGTCTTTTGTGATTTTGGTTTGTTTGGGTCTTTTAGAGTTTTAAGGGGTTTTAGGGTTTTAGTAGGTTTAGTGGATTTTAGGGATTTAAGGGACTTTTAGGGTTTTTTGTATTTTTTTGGTTTTTAGGGATTTTTAGGATCCTTTAAGGGTTTGGGGGTTTTAGTTCTTTTTAGGGTGTTAGTTTCATTTTAGGGTTATTAGGGATTTTAGGGTCTTTTAGAGTCCTTTTTAGGGGTTTTATGCTTTTAAGGGTTTTTGGATTTTTAGGTATTTTTATTGATTTCAAAGGATTTTAGAGTTTTCTAGAGATTTTTATTGAGTTTTAGGATTGGGGGTGGGGGGTTCTAGGTTTTAGTGTTTTAAGGGTTTTGGGTGGTTTGGGTTTTTTGGGGGTTTTAGGGGGTTTTATAGTTTAATGTCTTTTTTTTTTGTTTTTATGGGTTTTAGGACCTTTCATTATTTTTAGGGTCTTTTATCTATTTTTGGGTATTTTTGTGTATTTTATGGTTTTTATATTTTTAGGTGTTTTAAGTGGTTTTAATGATTTTTTTGGTTTTTTATGGATTTTAGTGTTTTTAGTGGGTTTTAGAGTCTTAATGGGTTTTAGTGGTTTTATGGGGTTTTTAGGGTTTTTAGGGTTTTAAGGTGTTTTAGGGTTGTTTATAGTTTTTAGGGTATTTTTAGGGTGTTTAGGATCTTTTTAGGGGTTTTAGAGACTTTTATGGTTTTTAGGATTTTTTTGTGTTTTATTGTTTTTAGGGGTTTTAGGGTGTTTCTATGTTTTTATAAGGTTTAAGGCAATTTTAGGGTTTTATTTTGTTTTGGTGTCATTTTAGGGTTTTTTGGTTCTTTTTAAGGTTTTTTGGATTTTCTATGTTTTTATGGTATTTTTAGGGATTTAGGGGGTTTTAGTGTTTTTATGGGGTTTTTATGGGTTTTTACCAGACCATTTCATACCATTTCTAATGAAAATTGTTTTTGAAGTTTAAATTTGTTTTAAATATGATATTTTTTTATAGACATCCCTTTATTTGTGATTTTGAATTTCCATTTTTATTATTTTTTTATCATAATGTGTGTGATAATGATCATTATGCTAAATAGTTTCCAATCAAAATTGATGTAAGGCCAGATTTTGGTGAGGGTTGCTTCCTTTCAAATTCTTGGATAATTAATATTCATATCTCATGTTTGGGGCTCATCTTTAAAACCATAATTATCAATTTATTCATAAATTTATAATTTAACTATTTTGTGCAACTTAAATGTCATGAAACAAATAGTAAGAAGGACTGCCTTCCACCTGTGGGTCAGAGGAATATGTTGGAAAATTTATTTTTATTTATCTTTTTTCCATAAAAATATATAATCTAGCTATAATTTTACTACTTCCATGCATTTGAATATTAAATCATTTATCCTACATGATAACCAGGGAATGTATCATGAATAATAAACAAAAACAACAAAACCTTTAACCTAATTAAATGGGGTCAGCTACATGTGTTAAACGTCTCCAATTAGCTCTATTGAAGACCATTCATTCAAACCATTTAGAAGAATATCTTCTTGAATGATTTTTAAGGGTACTTTTAGGTCCACCTCTATCTCATTTAATAAGTGTCATGGATACTATATTAAATATAAATACTTAATATTGTAATATATAAATGGATAAAAAAATATAATCATATTGGTTGATATGGAGTATGTTAATATCATATTTTTATGCTCGAAGTATGTTTTTATATATCACTTTTACCTATATTCTTACCCAATTTACATTGTGACATTTTTTAGCAATTGTCTTATATTTAGTTTTTTATCAATTTTTTAATAGGATACATTTATATCTCTTTAACTACCTATATTACTATATTACTGTATGATTTTTTTAATTTTTAATTTTAAAAAATATGTAACTTATAATGAAATTATTATTTTTACTTATCTTACATTGACCTTATGTTTTCAAAATATAATATTAACCAAACCATACCATGTTTATCAATTTTTATCTCTTCCATTGGATGGTATATACATCCTACATAATCGTGTTTAACATTTATTTTTCAATTACCATGGATGGTATACATGAAGTATCTTTATTATCATCTATAAAAGATTATTTTATATATTCATATAATTATTTCATGTTTTTTTATGTTTCCTTTTTACCTTTATTTCCAAGGCATCAAATTATGTCATCTGTGAAAATGGATTTGAGTGGTCATACTGTAAAAAATTTGAGTATTACTATAAATCCTCAAGTTTTGGTCCTTGTAGTTCTAAAATTAATGGTGTAGTTGACTTTTGTTAAAAATGAAATTTATCAATGAACACATGTTACGTGGCTGTTGATTTTTTAAGTTTTTTTTCTAGGTTGAATTATATTTGGTTGATGATTCTCATATTTTTAAAGACATGATGGGGGTTCCCATTCATGTTTTATTTATCCAATAATTTTTTTATTAAAATTGATCCTTTTATGATCATCAATTGTACCTTTTTTTAGTATCAAATATAATTATTTTTACATAGGCTTCCATTTAATTTCCCACTCATCAAGGACAAGATCCATTCATCTGTCTTTAATTTACCCTTTATTAACTTGGATTTGGTTGGGTATCTTAATGTAAATGCCCCCATATTTGTGTTATCTATTTGGAATCACCATTAAATGATAATTAAATGAACCCAACTATTTTTAAATTTTCTAAAACATGGTCAAGCATGCTACCTTAATCCACATTATTCTAGACACTACAGTGGATTAAAATTTTTACCCAATCTCATTGAGATAGTTCCTTAAGTTTTTTGGGGTTTTATGGTTTCATATTGTTTTTTATGTATTTAAAGGTTTTTATAAATTTTTAGGTATTTTAGCATTTTTAGGGGTTTAAAGGGTTGGGGGGGGGGTTTACATTTTTTTGGGTGTTTAAGGGTATTTAGGGTCTTTTACGGTTTTATAGGGTTTTAATGATCTTATATTGTTTTTAGGATTCTTTAGGTAATTTATTATTTTAGGATATTTTAGGATTTCTATGTTATTTTATGGGTTTCAAGGTTTTTTAGGGGTTTTAGGGGTGTTTTACGGTTTTTAGGTTTTTTAGGGTTTATAGGGTTTTAAGATTTTAATTCGTTTTTAATGTTTTTTAGGATTTTTAGGTGGGTTTTAAAGTTTTTAAGGTTTTTAGGGTTTTTAGGGGTTTTTAGTTAAATTTAGGATCTTTTTAGGTTTTTGGGTCTTTTTAGGGTTTCGATCTCTCTTTATGATTTTTATGGTCTTTTAGGGTTTTAAGTGGTTTTTAGGGTTTTTATGGTTTTGTGTTTTTCAGGGTTTATTCAGTATTTTAGGGATTTTCTTGGGTTTTTAGGGGTTTTAGGGCTTTTAGCGTTTTAAGGATTTTTAGGGATTTTTAGGTTTTTAGGGTTTTTGGAGTGTTTTAGGGTTTTCTTAAGGTATTATGGATCTTTTATGGTTTTTATGGTCTTTTAGGGTCATTTAGGGTTTTTATCATTTTTAGTTTTTTTCTATTATTAGGTGTTTTAAGGGGTTTTGGTTTTTTTTTTGATTTTAATGGGGTTTTAGGGTTTTTTAGAGTTTTTATGGATATTTAGTGTTTTGATGTCCTTTTAAAGTTTTATGGGTTTTAGGGGATTTTAGGGTTTTAGGGGTTTTTTGGGTTTTAGTTACTTTTTGGGGTTTTAAGGGGGTTTTTAGGATTTTAGGGTTTTTAGTGTTTTTTGAGTTTTATAGGATTTTACATTTTAGGGGTTTTAGGGTGTTTTAGGATTTTTAGGCTTTGAAGGGTCTTAAGTTTTTCTAGGGGTTTTAGAATATTTTAGGATTTTTTAGGATCTTTTACGATTTTATAGCCTTTTTGTATTTTTAGGGGGTTTTAAGGGTTTTTAGGTGTTTTAAAGTTTTTGATGGGTTTTATGGTTTTCCTGTTCTTTTAGTGTTTTTAGGGTCTTTTAGGGTTTATAGTGTAGGGTTTTGGGTGTAAGTTTTTGGGTTTAAGTTGTAGGGTATAGGGTTTAGGGGGTTTAAGGTTTAGGGTGTAGTGTAAAGGGTTTAGGGTGTTGGGTGTTGGGTTGAGGGTGTAGGGTATGAGGTGCAGGGTTTTGGGTTTTGGGTGTAGGGTATAGGATATTTTATGTATGGTTTATTGTTTATGGTTTAGTGTGTAGGATATAGGGTTTATGTTGTGTGGTTTGGGATTTAGGGCGTAGGGTATATGGTTAATGATTTTTTGAGTTTTTACGGGGTTTTAGGGTTTTTTAATTTTCTGAATGTTTAGCTTTTTTTCAATTTTTTATGTATTTTAGGGGTTTAAAAGTTTTTAGGGATTTAAGTGTTTTGAGTGTTTTTAGGGTTTTTTTTGCATTTTAGTGGCGGTGGGGTTGTTGGATTTATGTGTTTTTAAGGGTTTTAGGGTTTTTAGGGGGTTTTAGAGTTTTTACTAGTTTTTATGTTTTTTAGGGTTTTAAGAGGGTTTTATGGGTTTTGTGTGTTTAAGGTTTTTAATGTTTTAATATTTTTTAGGTATTTAAGGTTTTTTAGGGTTGTTTTGTTCTTTTAGGGGTTTTAGGATATTTTAGGATATTTTAGGGTTTAGGGTTTAAGGTGTTTGGTTTAGGGTTTAAGGGGCGGGGTATTAGGTTTTGGGAGCAAGGATTAGGTTTTAGGGTGTAAGGTTTAGGGTTTAAGTTATTGGGTATAGGGTTTTGTGTGTAGGGTTTAAGGTTTAGGGTGTATGGTATAGAGTTTAGGGTGTAAGGTGTAAGGTTTAAGGTTTAGTGAGTATGGTGTAGGGTTTTCAGTTTAGGGTGGAGGTTATTGGGTGGTAGGGGTAATGTTTATATTTTAGGGTACATGGTTAGGGTTTAAGGTGTAAGGTATATGGTCTATCATTTTTAAGGTTTTTATGATTTTTAGGGTTCTAGGTTTTTTATGATTTTTAGGGGTTTAGGGGTTTCATAGTTTTTGTGGTTTTTATGGGTTGTATGGATTTTAGGGCCTTTAATTTTTTTTACATATTTTAGGGAGTTTTAGTGTTTTTAGGGCTTTTAGAGTTTTATATGATGTTTTAGTGTTTTTTTGGGTTTTAAGTGTTTTTGGGGGTTTTTAGGGGTTTCAATGTTTTTTTAGTTTTTAGGGTGTTTTTTTTTATTTTTAAGAGTTTTCAATGATTTTGGGGTTTTTTTAGTTTTCAGGGGTTTTTGGTGTTTAGGAATTTTGGGGTTTTGGGGGTTTTTAGTGTTTTTATGGTTTTTAAGGGTTTTAGGGGTTTTTATGGGTTTTTATTATTTTTCGGTTTTTATTGTTTTTAGGGTATTTTGAGTCTTGAGTATTTTTTCGGTATTTTTAAGGGTTTAAGGATTTTTAGGGGTTTTTTGGTTTTTAGGGGTTTTACAGATTTTATGGTTTTCAGGTTCATTTAATGTTTTTATTGGTTTTACTGTATTTTAAGGTTTTTCAAGGATTTTTGGGTTCTTTTGTGTTTTTCAAATTTCTTTAGAGTGTTTTAGTGGTTTTAGGGTGTTTTGGGGTTTTAATTTGTTATTTAGAGTTTTTAGAGTGGGTGGGGGGGGGGGGTTAGTGTCTTTTAGGGTTTTAGGGGGTTTTAGTGGCATTTAGGGTTATCAGGTTTTTAGGGCCTTTTATAAATTTTAGGTTATTTTTGTAGTTTTAGGGTTTCTAGGGTCTTTTAGTGGGTTTTAAGTGGTTTTAAGGGTTTTAAGGTGTTTTTAAAAATTTTAGTGATTTTTAAGGTTTTTATGTTTTTTATGAATTTTTATTGTTTTAGGGGGTTTTCAGGGTTTTTAGGGGTTTTTTGGGTTTTTGGGTTGATTAATGTTTTTTAAGTGTTTTTATGGTTTTTATGGAATTTTGGGTTTTTATGGTTTTTAGGGTCTTTTAGGGTGTTTTAGGATATTTTAATGTTTTTAATGTTTTTAGGGGTTTAAGTGTTTTAAGGCTTTTTTTAGGTTTTTAGGGGTTTTTATATTTTTTAGCATTTTTAGAAAATTAGATTTTTTAGTGTTTTTTGGTTTTTATGGTTGGGGGTGGGGGGTTTATAGTTTTAAAAGTTTTTTTGGGATTTTAGGGTCTTAAGGAATTTTTGGTGTTGTAAGACCTTTTTAGGGGGTTTGGGGTTTTATGGTATTTTAGAGATTTTTAGTCTTTTAGGGTTTTTTTTTTGGAATTTAGGGTTTTTAGTATTTTTATGTTTTTTAGTGTTTTTAAGGGTTTCTAGGGTTTTAGGGTTTTTAATGTATTTTTATGATTTTACAAGTGTTTTAGTGTCTTTCAGGGTTTTTATAGGGATTTAGGTCATTTATGGGGTTCTAAGTTCTTTTTAGGGGTTTTAGGATTTTTTCAGTTTTTAGGGTGTTTTTAGGAGTTTTTAGAGCATTTTGGGTTTTACCGGTTTTTATATTTTTCACCGTTTTTATTATTTTTTAGGTTTTTAAATATTTTTAGGGTTTTTAGGTTTTTAGGGGTTTTACAGAGCTTTAGGATTTTTTGAGTTCTTATTGTTTTGGGGTTTTAACAGATTTTTAGTGTTTTTATGTTTTTTTAGTGTTTTAGGGTTTTTAAGGGGTTTTTTTGGGTCGTAATATTTTTATGATTTTTAGGCGTTCTTTAGAGTTTTTAGGATCTTTTTTCGGTTTTTAGGGTTTTTAGGGTCATTTATTATTTTTATGGGTTTTATGGAATTTTACGATGTTTAAGTGGGTTTTATGTTTTTTAGGGGTTTTAGGTTCCCGTAGTGTTGTTTTTGGGTGTTTAGAGTCTTTTAGGGATTATGATATAGTTTTTTGGGTTTAGGGTGAAGGTTTTAGGGTTTAAGGTGTATGTTTTATTGATTATGGTCTAGGGTTTAAGGTTTAGGATATAGGGTACATAGTTTAGGGTGTAGGGTTTAGGGTTTAGGGTGTAGGGTATAGGGTATAGGGTATAGGGTGTAGAGTTTCGTGTTTAGGGTGTAGGTTATAGGGTTTAGGGTGAGGGTTTTAGGTTTTAATGTGTATGGTTTAGGGTTTTTAGGGGGTTTACATTTTTTTGATGTTTTTAGGGGTTTGTTTAGGAATTTTATGGGTTTTAAGGATTTTAGGGATTTTATGGTTTTTATATTTTTTAGTGTTTTTTGGGGTTTTAATGTTTTTTTGGGTTTTTAGGGGTTTTAGGGGGTTTTATGGTTTTTTTAAATTTTTTATGGGTTTTTATATTTTTGTAGAGTTTTGGGGGTTTTTTGGGTTTTTAGCGTTTTTTGTGTTTTTTAGGTTTTTTGGGGGTTTAAGGGTTTTTTAGGTTAATATTTCTTTATTTTTTAGGGGTTGTTATGGATTTCTTTAGTTTTTATGGTTTTTTGAATGTTTACATTTTTTAGTATTTTTAGGGGTTGGGGGGGGGGGTAATTTAAGGGGTGTATAAATATTTTCATGTTTTTTGGGGTTTGTAGGGTTTTAGGGTTTTATGGTGTTTTAGTTACTTTTATGTTCTTATAAGTCCTTTTAGAGGTTTTAGGTTTATTTAGGGTTTTAGGGGGTTTTAGGATTTTTTGGGTTTTTTGGGGATTCAATGGTTTTTAGGGGTTTTAGCGTGTTTAGGATTTTGATTATTTTTTAGGTATTTTATTATTTTTTATGATTTTTAGTGTTTTTAGAGTTTTTAAGGGTTTTTAGGTTTTTTAAGGGGTTTATTGTTTTTAGAGTTTTTAGGATCTTTTTGGGGTTTTAGGGTTTTTTAAGATTTTTAATGGTTTTTAGTGTCTTTTATTGGGTTTTAGCGATTTTATGGTCTTTTAAGGTTTTTAGTGTTTTTATAGTTTTTAGGGTACTTCATGATTTTTTTGGGTTTTTTGGGTCTTTTAAGATTTATTTATCATTTTTTGGGTCCTTTAGTGGTCTTTGAGGGTTTTTTAGTCTTCTAGTGTTTTAATGTATTTCAGTGATTTTTAGGGGCTTTTGGGTTTTTAGCATCTTTTAGGGAATTTTAGGGGTTTTTAGTGTTTTATGATATTTTAGATTTTAAGGGGTTTTTGGGTCTTTTAGGGTTTTTAGGCCGTTTTAGGTTTTTTTATGGTTTTAGGGTCTTTGGGGGGTAGTATTTTTAGGGATTTTTAGGGGGGTAGTATTCGGGGGGGGGGGTTATGGTTTTAGGGGTTTTAGGGTTTTTAAGGTTTATCGGGTTTTTGTGAGTTCATAGGATTTTTTAGGATTTTTAATGGGATTTTGGTTTTTTATTTTTATTATTTTTTTTGGGTTTCAATATTTTTTAGGGTTTTAGGGTTTAAATTTTTTTTGTATTTTTTGGGTTTTTATGGTTATTTTAGGTCTTTAATGGATTTTAGGTTTTAAAGGGTTTTTAATGTTTTTAGGGAATTTTAGGGATTTTATGGGTTTTTAGGGTGTTTATGGTTTTTAGGGTTTTTAAGGTTTTTTGGAGATTATAGGGGTTTTTTTACTTTTTTTAGGGTTTTAAGGTTTCTAAGGATTTTAAGGATTTTTTAGTGTTTGTTAGGGTTTTTATGATTTTTGGGTTTTTAGGATCTTATGGGTTTTTTAGGTTTTTAAAATTTTTAATGGTTTTAGGGACTTTTGAGGTTTTTAGGATCTTTTAGATCTATTTTTGTGTGTTTAGGGGTTTTGGGGAATTTTTGGGGTCTTAGGGTCACTTTGTATTTTTATGGGGGTTTAGTGTCTTTTTGGGTTTTATGGGTTTTTAGGGTCCATTATGAGTTTTAGGGCTTTTTAGAGTATTTTATGATTTTTATGGTATTTTAAGGTCTCTAAGGGGTTTTGGTGTTTTTCGTTTCTTTTAGGGGTTTTAGGGACTTTTTTGGAATTTTGGGGGATTTAGGGTTTTAAAGGGGTTTTGGGATTTTTTAAGCGTTTTAGGGTTTTTAGGGAATTTTAGTTTTGTATGATTTTGAGATTAGTTTAGGGTTTTTTAAGGTTATTAGTATATTTTAAGGTTATTATGGGGTTTTATAGGTTTTAGGGTATTTTATAGGTTTTAGTTCATTTAGGGAATTTTAGGGGGTTTTAAGGTTTTTAGGGCCTTTTATGGTTTTTAGATTCTTTTAGGGGTTTTAGGGTCTTTTACTATTTTTGGATGTAGGTTTTTGTGTTTATAGTGTAGAGTATAAGTTTAAGGTATATGGTTTAAGGTGTAGGATATAGGGTATAATGTGTAGGGTGTAGGGTTTAGGGTGTAGGTTATAGGGTTTAGGTTTTCGGATTTTGGATTTATGATTAGGTTATAGGGTTTTAGGTGTAGGTTTTGGGGTTTAGGGTATAGAGTATAGCGTTCAAGTTATAGATCTTAGGGTTTAGGGATTAGGGTATAGGGTATATGGTTTTTTTGTTTTTTATTATTTTTTTGGTTTAGGGTTTCTAGTGTTTTTTGAGTTTTAACGTTTTAAGGTGGGTTTTAAGGATGTTTAGTGTTTTTATGTTTTTAGGGTTTTTTGGGAGTTTTTTGGTTTTTGGTGGTTTTAAGGGGTTTTGGTGATTTTAGTAGTTTTGAGGGTTTTTTAGGTTTTTTGGGATTTTTGAGGTTTTAGCAATTTTAGTGTTTTCTAGGGTTTTTAGGGTTTCCAGGTTATTTTACGGTTTTTGAGTATTTTTTGGTTTTTAGGGGTTTTAGGTTTTTAAAAGGTTTTTAGGGTTTATTAGGGATTTTTAGGGATTTTTAGGGACATTTCAGTTTTTTATGTTATTTAGGGCCCTTTGTGGGGTTTTTAGTTTTTATTGAGAATTTTAGGGATTTTAGGGTCGTTGGGGGGGGGGGGTTAGTGGTTTTTAGTGTTTTTAGGTTTTTAGGGTTTTTTGGGTGGTTTATGATTTTTTTGGGGTTTTTAGTAGTTTTAAATGTTTTTGAGGGGTTTTAAGGGATTTTGGGACTTTTAGTATTTTTAGGGGTTTTAGGTTGTTTTAGGGGTTTTTAGGGAAAGGAAGGTGCAGAGTCAGGCTAATCCCGACCCCCCCCCCCAAATTTATTAGAAAAAAAGACGTAGTAGAAAAGGGAGGAAAGGGGTCAAACGACCCACACCCAAAAGCCCTTAACAACCCTAAACCCATAAAAACCCAAAACCCAAAAAACACAGAAAGGACAAACAAAACTGAAATTCACAATCATCTCCATCAACACCTCATTTCCAACCAACAACCAGCATCTTGCAACACATATTTTATCATCCATCGCCTTCATCATCATCATCTCCTTCAATACTTTCCAGGGCCAGGGTATTCCTCCCAGCCTAGCAGCAACAAGAATCCAGCAGCTGAAATTCCAATATACAGTCCCACCTAAAAATACATCTCCCATCACACAGTATCTCATATTCCAGCAACCAGCATCTCCTGACCAGCATCCAACAGTGTGATTCCTAGCATCCAACTCCTCCTCACCAAGAAGATCCACCTCCAGCCACACAGAACCATCAGCACTAAGAATATCACCATTAGCCTCATCACATCCCATCCAAGAAACAATTTTCATCCAAAAACTTAGTTCCCAACGACCAGTATCTCCCTCAATAGATCCCAGCCAAGGAGAAATCATCACCCAACAACCCAAAGTCCAACAACCATCACCTCCTTGCAAAGCAACTTCCATCATTTCACATCCAGCAACACTTCCAGAAACACAAGACTGCCACCAACCACACCTAGAGCCATTCCTCAGCACCCATAACACCTTTTAGTGCCCCAGATCCGGACATCCCCTTCTAATACCCAGTAAATTCACAACATGACCAGGCAGCGCCCCATACCTCACATCAAAGCCATCAGCCAGCACTAGTAGCAGCTCATAACCAGTCCGGCCATAAACTGAAATACAACCGCAGAACCAACACGAAAAACTCCAACCAAGACCGTCATCAGAATACAAGGGACAAAAGTAACAGGTTTGGCACCCCAAAGAACCACATATCAACATATCAACTAGAACCCATCATAGCTTAAACCACCCCACATATACATCATGAAACATAGAAAAAGACAAGGAACCAGAAATCCAAACCTGTATCTTCAGCACAAACCATTGACCAACAGATCTGGTAGCCCACACCATAGGACCAAGCACGTCACTAGAAAATCAACACAACGCCCTCCATATCATCCATCTTCCATTGCGAAGCCTGAAGAACCACCAAAGCTCTTCGGATCTCAGATCTTCCAGAAAAATTGACAGTATCGCCAATGTCCAAGAGAACCAGATCATCGCACCACATCTTTTCCAAGTCCTATCACCGCAACAACCAATCCACCAGGAGGAATCCCTTACATAGTTCCTTACACAAAGAAACCGATGAAGAAGGACATTCCACACGAATCCCCAGCCCTCACCACCATAGACAAAGACCCCCTCCTTGACCGACTCGCGATGCTCATTCCAAGGGATGACCGAGAGGGAGTCAGCCGAAGAGGATCAGAAGACCATCGAATCGAAGCCTCCATGGAGGATTCGAGGAGGAATCCCTAGATAGTGAAACACCGAGAGGGAGAGCCCAGGAGAGATCAACAAAATCATATTCTTTTATGGTTTTAAGGGTTTTCATAGGGGTTTTTAGGGGTTTCTTGGGTCTTTTAGGGTTTTTGGGGTTTTTAGGTTCTTTATATGGTTTATTATATTTTTATTTTTTAGGGGTTTTAGGATATTTTAAGGGTTTTTAGTGTATTTTAGATTCCTTTATGGGTTTAAATGGGGTTTTATGGTTTTTAGGTTTTTAGGTATTTGTGGTTTTGTAACGACCCAATGTTTTTCAATGGAAATTCCCTTCTCATAAGTATGTCATAAAATCACATGAAAACACAACATAATGAACTACTAAGTGCTAAGTGACCTTTAAACATAATTTTGAAACTTCTGTGTTTGGAATTTAGAAAATCTGGCATACACGGTTGTAATCAGTAAGTTATTTGGAGTCCGATAAGAAAAAGTTAATTTTTGGTGAATAGTAACCTAACCTAATGAATAGTAACATACCCTTATGAATAGTGATATAACCTAATGAATAGTAACCTCACCTATGATAGAATACAAATAATATTCAAGTTGGAAGTATGATATACCTATATTTTAGAATAAGTTAATGAATGTTTTAAAACTGGTTTTGATAATAAATTATTATTTTAATTAAATATTAAAATAATCATATTTAGAAAATTATATTTGAAAAATGAACTTCATTTTTTTATTCTACATGTCGAAAAATGGTTAGGTTGAATTTTTTGTATTTTTCTGAAATACATGAATTTTTGATGAATAGTAAAATACAACAATTTACAATAAATGCTAAATAAGGGATTTATTGAGTCATTGATGATGTTATGCTGATGTAAGCCCACTTGGTTTGGGATCACATGATAAAATTACTATTCTTGGTTATTGAATACTTACTATTCCTTATCTTGTAAAGAAATGATAAATTAATTATTATAATATTATGAAATCCCTCCTCTCGTCCACTATAAAACCCCCCCATCACTACCTCTTCTCTTCACTCCTCTAAAGCCTTGTGACTTGACATTATTCTACCCAAATCTCTCCCCAAGATCCTCCCTCACGTACATAAGCTCCTATCCTCTTCAAAATTCCAAGACCTCTCCCCTTAAGAGGTTCTCAAAGGAGAAAGTCTCAAGAGGTAAAATTCCTCTTCCAAATTTCTTCTTTTCTTTTAAGATCTTTTATTTTTATTTCTTTCCTCACCTCCCTTCACCATAATAGTATGATAATTCCAGTAACATAAAATTATTGTAATGTTTTCATGCTAATGGTATATTTCATTATCTTCTCTCCTTTCCCCACCCTTTTATTTGAAAGAAATGAAAGCACTGTTTCAGATGTGCTAATTTAACACATTCAAGGACAACTGTTTATCAATTTCTATTAGAATATTTAATTCTAGTCATTAAACCATTTGAGTTATGGTTGAACCAGATTATTATATATGTAATATATACTATTTTTGGTTCTTTAATCCTTTTGTAAAAATGGTATTAAGTTATAAAGTAAAACATGTTCTTTGTAATCAAATCCATCGATTAACAAAAATAGTTATCACCAAGGTTATATATATAATAATTATACTTCACTCTAAGAAACATAATTAAAATTAAAACCATGTAATCTCCTGGATGTGCACTAATAGAATATAACTTCAATTCTGGACAACCAATTTCATCTTACATATATTCCAAACTTGAATATAAGTGAACTGGTCTTTTAAAGCCAAGTAAACAAACGAGCCCGAACAATGAAATTGAACCTTTTAACTAATCAAAAAGGATTTGAATGAACTAAAAAGGGTTATAATAAATCAATTAAATATATAATAGGTTATGGAATTATTAATTAATAATCCTAATTTGTTTATTCATGTCTTTAATAACATGTGGAGAACACCAACGGATTTAAGGTATGAGATTCTCTCCATTTCACTCTTAATCAAGATTATCTTCTATGCTATTCCTTTTTATGGGTAATCCTAAATGGTGTGGTATGTTTTTTCACCTCCACCATACTGACCTCATGATGTATAAGTGATGAGAAACCCCTTCTCTCTCTCATCAATCCCTCTTGGGTACACCCGACACCATGCCGATAAAAATGTAACGAATTCTACCCAAACCTTCTTTGTTCTTTCGGGTTGCCTTATCTTGCTTTCAAAATGGTTTTATCGTATATATTATGTGAATCTTATGAATTATAGTTATTTCTACAATATTATTATATAAATACCCATTTCATCACTTTCTTTCCAGGATATACATGTTTTTAAAAGATTCCCTCCTTAAAACTTTCTGATAAGCAAACCTATTTTAGGGGAACTTCCCAAATGGTTACCCAATTTCAAGAGCACTATATCCTCTGTTTCAAGACATAATTGTGTTTATAAAACCATTCTTTTATTGTGAAAACCTTCTTGGTTAAATTTTGGTTTTATATAAATTATTGTCCTCTTTTCTATTTGGAAAGCTCTATAGCATTTTCCTTAAAACCGCACAAAAAAGTTTTAATGCTAATGTTTCTAAAATACATTTATCATATGTTTTCACTTATATTTGACACCACTTACCATGTTATATGACTATTTTACCCTATTAATGTCCATGTATTTTCTAATTCTATTCTTACATGGATACTTTCATGATACGCCCCTTGGTTTTGAGTTATGTCATGATTGTGGTACCCAATTTTGTCCATGGGTACCCTTAAGTTTATGTATGGTTGATTATGTATGATTGTATATGTGGTAAGAATATTTATGTGGAAATAATATTCATGAAAATGTTGATATGGTTGCGCCCAGAAAGCACTCCAGTGCATTGGGTAAGGTTAAGTCTCATGATATGCGATGTGAAAACGGATTGGTAGTTAGCCTTGACCCGTACTGAAATGGGAAACGAGATTGACGGTTATCCTTGACCTGTACTAAAGAAATGTTTTATTATTATTCCACATTTATATGATTCCATGTTTATATGATCCCATGATTATATGATATTATTTCATATGTTCCATGTTTTGGATATCAATATGTCATGCCTCCTAACTCATGTTCTTAAGATGTAGCCTTATTTTTATTCCCTTACTAGGCTTTTCAGCTCATCCCTTTGTTCATGTGTTCCCCAGGGTACCCTATGAAGATGTAAGGGATCAAAGGAAGTTAGAATCTCTTTATGGATATTAAATAAAGAAGTGTTTTTAGCCCAATGTTCTATTTTTTATGTACGTAGTCTTCCAAGACACCAGACTTAACGATCCTTGGCTTGTACTCTAATGATTAATTATGCTTAAAATCATGAAATGTTATATGTAAAAGGATCGAGTCGCTATAGTTGGTATCAGAGGATGGTCTAGTTATTTTTGGAGATTAGGAATAGATCACCTTAGTGATAACCTTAAGGATGAGACTAATTATTAGAAAACATTCCAGAATTTTGGTGAGTATGGAGTAAGTGGTTTATCATAAAAATACATCCTTTTCTGGATACAAGCAGGTAGAGGCGGCTCTGACACAGATGTATCTAGGGGTAAAACTTGAAAACACTTCTTTAATCTTGACTCAAATGGGAACTGGTGCACGAAAAAGGGACTTTCTGCACTCTTGGTTACGACACTCCTGGGGGATATGCTTTGGTAGATTCACAAGATTAGTACAAACCATTATTAGGGTACAAAAAGAATCCCATAAGAATATAAGTTAAGAAATAGATCGAGGATAACCTAGATATAAACCTAAGGAATCACAAGTCAGGATATACTTATTATTTATAAGTTTATACTTTTATGTTCAAGGTTTCCTTTTTATGCTCAATAGCTAAGTATTCAAGACCTCTAATTATAATTTTTTTTTCAGTTAATGGAGGGAAATAGAAGAACACGTTCCAACAACCAATGTGATAGGAAATTTGATTAATTCCATAATGATATGCCTGATGTGATGGAAGCAGGTGCTCAAAACTTCATGGAAGTACTTGATCAGCTATCTTGAGTTGTGAATAATAACTTGAAACAGGTGGAACATCCTCCTCCAAGGAAAGAGAAAGTTGGTGTAGAATCCTTCATGCAACAAAGGCCTCCCATGTTTAGAGGGTCTTCTGATCCCCTCCTCATAGAACAATGGATTAACTCTATTGAAAATATTTTCTCTATCCTACAATGCTCGGAAGAAGAGAAAGTTGTACTGGTGGTCTATCATTTTTATGGGGAAGCTGATCAGTGGTGGAAACTGATCAAGAATACAAATTCCGAAGAGGAAATTGATTCCATAGATTGGGAGGAATTCAAGAGGATGTTTTTCAACAAATATTTTCCTCGAACCCTTCATCTCCAGATGGAAAGATAGTTCCTTGGACTCAAGCAGAAGGAATATAAGACCATCGAGGCATATGAAGAAAGCTTCACAAGGCTTTCAAGGTATGCCTTTGGCTTCGTCATGAACACCCGAAGGAATGTGGATCACTTCTTTAGCAGACTAAAGACGAATCTACAAAAAGTGTTGGCGATTCGAGACTTCGATAGTTATGAGGATATTGTCTGTTGTTTCCTCAAGGTTGAAATGGAGATCGGAGACTCTCAATGTTCTCTTGGGCCTAGTGAAATGAAGCGGAAAATGGAGAACATCATGGGTGGTTCATCAAACAAATCCCATTATGTAAAGAAGCCTCACGTTTCCATTTTCAAAAATTGTGGGAAGAAGCATCTTGGTGACTGTCTCAAGGGAACCAAGAATTGATTCAAATGTGGAAATATTGGTCATCTAGCCATGAAATGTCGAAGGGATATGAAAAATCCCGCTAATGTTGAAGAAGAAAGGAAGTTTCATATCAACACTCATCCTGCAGTGTAGTGTTACAAGTACAAGGAGCTTGGGAATTATGTGAACAATTCCCCTAAGCTGAGGGTTGTCGGAGGCAATCAACAACAACCTCCAAGGCAACAAGGAAGGGCTTATGCTATCACTACTACTGAGGTGGAGCTGGAAAACGATGTGGTGACAGGTACGCTTGTTATACATTCAAGAATAGAAAACGTAATATTTGATTATGGTTCTACGCATTGTTTTATATCATGAAGGTTTAGTAGAACTATTCAAACACCACCTAAAAAATTGGAGGAAAAGTTATCTGTGAGAACAGATAATGTCGAAATTATTGCATCCATGGTTTATAACTCCTCCCCGGTTAATGTTTGTGGACTAAACCTCCTAGAAAATCTCACCATACTTCCTTCAGTGGATTTCAATGCTATCTTGGGCATGGATTGACTATCTTTCTACAAGGACAACATCAATTTTCAGGAAAGGGAGATCACTTTTCACATCCCGAAGAATCCTCAGATTCTTTACAAGTGTAAGGAGGAAGATGAGCCTCTTTTAGAATCTTCATCTCAAGTTTGGATATAGCTTCCTTGTGAGCAAGCATATCTAGCTCAAATTATTAGGACAAACGATAGAATCATGCTTGAAGACATGCCCATCATGAGGGATTATATTGATGTCTTCCCTAAAGAGTTTCCTGGTCTTCCTCCTGACTGAGAGGTTGAGTTCTCAATTGAACTTATCCTGGGATCTATGCCAATCTCAAAGACACATTACAGAATGGACACCATAGAGCTGGAAGTGCTGAAGAAGTAGTTACAGGAGAATATGGAGAAGGGTTTTATATGCCCGAGTGCTTCACCATGGGGTGCTCCAGTCCTCTTCATCAAGAAGAAGTATGGATCAATGCGCCTCTACATTGATTATTGTGAGCTCAATAAAATCAAGATAAAGAACAAGTATCCCCTTCCACAGATATATGACTTGTTCGATCAGCTTCATAGGGCCAGTTATTTCTCTAAGGTGGACCTTCGGTTGGGATATCACCAACTAAAGGTGAGGAAGGAAGATATTCCCAAGACTGCCTTTCGAATGAGGTATGGAAATTATGAGTTCATAGTGATGCCCTTAAGACTCACTAATGCTCCAGCAATTTTCAGGGATTTAATGAATAATGTCTTTAGATATTACCTTGAAAAATCTGTGGTGGTATTTATTGATGATATTCTGATATACTCCAAGAGCAAGGAGGAACATGAGGAGCATTTGAAAACTGTGTTAAAGACTTTGCGAAGGGATAGGTTTTATGCAAAGTACAGTAAATGTGAGTTCTAGATGGAGGAAGTATCATTCTTGGGGAATGTTATCACCAGGAAAGGGATATCTGTGGACCCTTACATGATGAAGGCAATTGAAGAGTTTCCAAGGCCAACTTCTGTAATGGGGATCCACATATTTTTGGGACTAAATGGGTATTATCGAAGATTCGTGAAGAACTTTTCACAATTATCAAACCCAATGATCATGCTGACACGGAAGGGAGTAATGTTTGTCTAGACACATGAATGTGAAGATTGATTCAAAGAGTTGAAAAAGAGGCTTATCACTGAACCAATACTCACACTCCCTTCAAGTGGAGAACTCTTTGTGGTGTATAGTGATGCTTCTAAGAAAGGCTTAGGCTGTGTGATAATGCAAAATGATAAAGTGATAGTCTATTCCTCAAGGCAGCTAAAAATAAATGAGAAAAACTATCCTATGCATGATCTGGAGTTAGCGGTTGTGATCTTTGCATTGAAAATCTAGAGTCATTATCTCTATGGGGAAAAATGTGAGATATATACTGACCACAAGAGTCTCAAATATATATTCACACAGAAATAGATTAATATGCACCATAGAATATGGATAGAGCTTATGAAGGATTATGACTTCTCAATCCACTACCATCCCAGTAAGGAAAACAAGGTGGTGGATGCTCTAAGTTGAAAGGATCCTATATCTTTATCAATGATGATAATTGAAAAGGATATGATCTTCTTAGACTAAAAAGGATGGAAATGAGAATCATTAAGGGAGGAACATCATCAATACTTTCTCAAGTGATTGCTCAACCATCCCTCTTAGAGAAAATAAAGGACTCTCAAAGAAAGGATGTGGAAATTCAGAAAAGGGTGGAAGCTATTAAAAATGGGAAATCCTCTGATTTCAAATTTGATGAGGAAGGAGTTGTAAGATTTGGGACAAGATTATGTGTACCATCTGATCCAAAGATAAAGAAGGAGTTATTTAATGATGCACATAGCTTGACCTTCTCTATCCACCCAGGGAGCACAGAGATGTATCAAGATCTCCGAGAAAACTTTTGGTGGGACAATATGAAAAGGGAGATTTCCGAATATACATCAAAGTGCCTCGTATGTCAGAAAGTGAAGGCTAAGAGGCAAAAGTCTATGGGGATGATGCAACCACTACCCATACCAGCATGGAAGTGGGATAAAATTACCATGGACATCGTCACTGGACTTCCAAAGAAATCTAGAGCAAACATTTCTATATGGGTTGTTGTGGATCATCTTACAAAGATAGCTCACTTTATCATGGTTCGAGAGGACTTATCATTGGATTAACTTGCACAGATTTACATCAAAGAAGTGGTAAGGCTACATGGAGTACCACTATCTATTATATCTGATCGTGATCTGAGGTTCACTTAGAAGTTCTGGAAAAGTCTCCAACATGTTCTAAGCACTGAACTGAACTTCAGTACGGCCTATCATCCTCAAACTGATGACCAATCTGAGTGAATGATTCAAACATTGGAAGACATGTTGAGAGCATGTTCAATGGAATTGAAAGGAGGATGGGACCAACATCTTCCACTGGTTGAATTCTCCTATAACATTAGTTTCCACTCGAGCATCCGAATGGAACCATATAAAGCCCTTTATGGGAAAAGGTGTAGAACACTAGCGTGTTGGGATGAAGTCGGTGAGGGTATGCTACTAGGACCTGAAATGGTCGAAGAAATGGTGTAGAAGGTGAAAACCATTCAGCAGTATATCAAGGAATCCTAGAGTCAATATAAGAGTTATGCAGATAACCATCGATGAGACCTTGATTTAAAAGTTAGAGACATGGTATTTCTATGCATATCCCCATGGAATAAGGTCATGAGGTTTGGGAAGAAAGGGAAGTTAAGTCCTCGATACATCGGCCCCTTCGAGATCCTTGGTCGAGTCAGAGTTGTGGCATATCAACTGGCACTTCCACCTACCATGTCGAAAGTACATGATGTCTTTCATGTATCCCTATTAAGGAAGTACATACCAGACCCTTAACATGTACTCTCTTCAGAGGTGGTACAGTTGGAGGATGATCTCTCTTACGAGGAGTAGCCAGTGAAGATCTTGGATCGTAGGGACAAAGTTCTACGCAACAAGACTAGTCATCTGGTCTAGGTACTATGGAGAAACAATAAGTATGAAGAGGAAACATGGGAACTGGAGGAAGCAATGAAGGAAAAGTACCCATACCTTTTTTTGGCTTAGAATATAAAACAAAATTTTGAGTGCGAAATTTCATAAGGGGGGAAGAATGTAATGACCCAATGTTTTTCAATGGCAATTCCCTTCTCATAAGTATGTCATACAATCACATGAAAACACAATATAATGAACTACTAAGTTCTAAGAGACCTTTAAACATAATTTTGACACTTCTGTGTTTGGAATTTTGAAAATCGGGCATACACGGTTGTAATCAGTAAGTTATTTGGAGTCTGATAAGAAAAACATAATTTTTAGTGAATAGTAACCTACCCTATTGAATAGTAACATACCATTATGAATATTGATATACCCTAATGAATAGTAATCTCACCTATGATAATATAAAAATAATATTCAAGTTGGAAGTATGATATACCTATATTTTAGAATAAGTTAATGAATGTTTTAAAACTGGTTTTGATAATAAATTATTATTATAATTAAATATTAAAATAATCATATTTAGAAAATTATTTTTTAAAAATGTACTTCATTTTTGGATTCTACACATCGAAAAATGGTTAGGTTGAATTTTTGGTATTTTTCTGAAATACTTGAATTTTTGATGAATATTAAAATATGACAATTTACAATGAATGCTAAATAAGGGATTTATTGAGTCATTGATGATGTTCTACTGATGTAAGCCCACTTAGTTCAGGATAACATGATAAAATTACTATTCTGGGTCATGGAATACTTACTATTCCTTGGCTTATGAAGAAATGATAAATTAATGATTATAATATTATGAAATCCCTCCTCTCCTCCACTATAACCCCCCCCCCCCCCTTCACTCCCTCTTCTCTTCACTCCTCTCAAGACTTGTGCCCTGCCATTATTCTGCCCAAATATCTCCCCAAGATCCTTCCCCACGTCCAAAAGCTCCTATCCTCTTCAAAATACCAAGACCTCTCCCCTTAAGAGGTTCTCAAAGGAGAAAGTCTCATGAGATAAAATTCATCTTCCCAATTTCTTCTTTTCTTTTAAGTTCTTTTATTTTTATTTCTTTCCTCAACTCCCTTCACCATAAAAGTATGATAAATCTAGTAACATAAATTTAATGGAATGTTTTCATTCTAATGGGGTATTTCATTATCTTCTCTCCTTTCCCGACCCTTTTATTTGAAAGAAATGAAAGCATCGTTTCAGATGTGCTAATTTAACACATTCAAGGACAACAGTTTATCAATTTCTATTATAATATTTAATTCTGGTCATGAAACCATTTGAGTTATGGTTGAACCAGATTATTATATATGTAATATATACTATTTTTGGTTATGTAATCCTTTTTTACAAATGGTATTAAGTTATAAAGCAAAACATGTTCTTTGTAATCAAATCAGTCGATTAACAAAAATGGTTATCACCAAGGATATATATATAATAATTTGAATTCACTATAAGTAACATAATTAAAATTAAAACCATGTAATACCGTAGATTTTAACTAATAGGATATAACTTCAATTATGGACAACCAATTTCATCTTACATATAATCCAAACTTGAATATAAGTGAACCGATCTTTTAAAGCCAAGTGAACAAACAAGCCCGAACAATGAAATTGAACCTTGTAACTAATCAAAAAGGCTTTGAATGAACTAAAAAGGGTTATAATAAATCAATTAAATATATAATAGATTCTGGAATTATTAATTAATAATCCTAATTTTTTATTCAGGTCTTTAATAACAAGTGGAGAACACCAACAGATTTAAGGTATGGGATTCTCTCCATTTCACTCTTAATCAAGATTGTTCTCTATGATATGACTTTTTATGGGTAATACTAAATGTCATGGTATGTTTTTTCACCTCTAACATACTTTCCTAATTCTATATAAGTTATGAGAAACCCCTTCTCTCTCTCGTCAAGCCCTCTTGGGTACACTCGACACCATGCTGATAAAACTATAACGAATTCTACCCAAAACTTCTTTGTTCTTTTGGGTTGCCTTATTTTGCTTTCAAAATGGTGTTATCTTATCTATTTATTAAAATATTATGAAATATGATTAGTTATACAAGATTATTATATCAATACCCCTTTCATCACTTTCTTTCAGGGATGTACATGTTTTAAAAAGATTCCCTCCTTAGAACTTTCTGATAAGCAAACCTATTTTAGGGGAACTTCCCAAATGGTTACCCAATTTCAAGAGAAATATATCCTCTGTTTTAAGACATAATTTTATTTATAAAACCAATATTTTATTATGAAAAACTTCTTTGTTAAATTCTGGTTTTACAAAAATGATTGTCCTATTTTCTATTTGAAAATTTCTATAGCATTTTCCTTAAAACTGCAAAAAAATGTTTTAATGCTAATGTTTCTAAAATACATTTCTCATGTGTTGTCACTTATTTTTGACACCACTTACCATTTTATATGCCTATTTTACCCTATTAACATCCATGTATTTTCTAATTCTTTCCTTACATGGACACTTTCATGATACGCCCATTGGTTATGATTTCTGTCATGATTGTGGTGCCCAATTCTTTCTATGGGTACCCTTATGTTTATGTATGGTTGATTATGTATGATTTTATATGTGGTAAGAATATTTATGTGGCATGAATATTCATGAAAATGTTGATATGGGTGCGGCTAGATAGCGCTCCAATGCATTGGGTAAGGTTAAGTCTCATGAGATGCGATGTGAAACAGGATTGGCGGTGATCCTTGACCCGTACTGAAATGGGAAACGAGATTGGTGGTTAGCCTTGACCCGTACTAAAGAAATTTTTTATGATTTTTCCACATTTATATGATTACATGTTTATATTATCCCATTATTATATGATATTATTTCATATGTTCCATGTTTTGGATATCAATATGTCATGCCTCCTAACCCATGTGCTTAAGATGTATCCTTATGTTCATTCCCTTACTGGGATTTTCATCTCATCCCTTTGTTCATGTGTTCCCCAGGGTACCCTATGCAGATGTAAGGGCTCAAAGGAAGTTATAATATCATTATGGAGATTAAATAAATAAGTTCTTTTTTCCCCTTGATTTATGTTTTATGTACCTAGTCTTCCAAGACACTAGACTTAACAATCCTTGGCTTGTACTCTAATGATTAATTACGCTTAAAATCATGAAATGTTATATTTAAAAGTCTCAGGTCACTATAGGTTTTTTAGGGGTTTAGGTGTTTTTAGTGTTTTAGGGGTTTTATTGGTTTTTAGGGTTTTAGTCTTGCTTTAGGGTTTTTAGTGTTATTAATATTTTTATGGTTTTAGGAATTTTATAGGATTTTAGGGTGTTTAGGTTCTTTTAGGGATTTTAGGGTATTCTAGGGAGTTTTAAGGTCCTTAAGCTATTTTTTGGTTTTTATGGTTTTTAGGGGGTTTAAGGTATTTTAAGGGATTTCTAGGGGTTTTAGTGTTTTTATGGGTTTTAGGGTTTTATTTGTGTTTTAGGGGGTTTAATGGGTTTTTTTGGTTTTATGGTATTTTTAGGGGGTTTTAGAGTGTTCTAGAATTTTTTTGGGGATTTTATGGTTTTTAGTATTTTTAGGGGTTTTAGATTTTTTATATTTTAGGAGAGATTATGGTATTTTTATATTTTTATAGTGTTTTAATGTATATTTGGGGTTTTATTGGGTTTTAGGGTTATTTTGGGGTTTTTATTTGTTTTTAGAGTCTTCTTAGTGGTTTGGGGATTTTTTCCAGGGTTTAGGGTCTTTTTATAGTTTTTAGGGGTTTTTAGGGGTTACATAGAGTTTTTAAGGGTTTTAGGGTTCTTTGTATTTTTTAGGGTTTTAGGGTTATTTAGGGGTTTTTGGGGTTTTTGGGTTTTTATCATATTTAGAATTTTTATGATTTTTTAGTGTATTATGATTTTCTAGGGGTTTGAAAAGATTTTATTGTATTTTTTTATTTTTAGGGGTTTAATATTTTTTTGGGTTCTTTAGGGATTCTAGTATCTTTTATAGTTTTAGAGGTTTTAAGGGTTTTTAGTGTTTTGGGTTTTTGTGGTTTTTTGGGGGTTTTTTAAGGGTTTATGAATTTTAGGGGATTTAGTAGTTTTAATGGTTTTTATATTTTTTGGTGTTTTTAAGGGTTTTACGGTTTTTTTAGGGTTTTAGATTTTCTAGGGGTTTTTGGGGTTTTAGACTTTTTTTAAGGTTTTAAGGAACCAGATCTTGGTAGCCCTTTCCTTTGTGATTCATGAGTGTAAGAGGTTCCTAGAGCAGGTTATGAGAAGTTTAGAGGGAAAATGAGGAGTTTTGGTGGAGAAACTGCAAATATGGCCTGGATATGATGTGAAGAAATTTGATGCACCGTGTTGTAGGTGGTTGCAGCATAAGGGAGATCAAGATGAGTTTCAGTGCTATTAGAAAATGGGGGGGGGGGGGGGGTATCGGCGTTGTGGGTTGCAAGATGTAGTGTGGTCCCTCTATTGGAGAAGGGGGTTCTATGGTGTTGTGTCTTATTCTATGCCATAGACCCTAGATCCACTTTTTATAGCATATGGACTATATTTTTAGAACCAAATTTGACTAAGTGTGGCTGTGGTTTGTTCACTCAAGTTGTACCATAGAATTCCCCATTTCAGGAAGTGTTGTAGCATTGTACAAGAAGTTATGACATGATTTTTAGTCTTTTAATGGGTCTATAAATTCTCTGAGATCCCCGAAACCAGATTATATCCCCCTTATTCCTCTAAAACCCTAGTAAAACAAGGGTTATTTTTGAGGTTATTTCAAACCTTTTTCAATAGGATTTGATTCTAGCTACCCATGATCGATCTTTAGTGATATGAGGTAATCTCTATCTCCATTTTCTATTAGTTTCTCCTAGTTTAGTCTCTTTTCCTCCTATTTCTTATTTCTTTGATTTAGTGTTTGATATCTATAAATCTAGTCATTTTCTTTGTTTTTTTTTGATGATTTTATGGAACAATGTCCTTAGGAGATCGTAGTTTCCTCATGGAAAATGTGATCGTAGATCTATGATGTTGACCCATTCTCATGCGAAGAATGTTGACACCTTTGAGGTAGGGAATTCATGAATTTTCCTATTTATTTGAATGAAATTGTAAATTTGTCTTGTTTTATCCCTTTGGATGAAAATCCAATTATCCTAATAAATATTTAACTGGTCTAAAGATGAAATTGGTTAGAGATCATATTTTTATGTTTTATACCATGATAATGTTTCACACCCTAATTTTATAGATAGTGTTCTATCTATTCTATACTTTTATAGAATGTTGTTATGCTTGGTTTATTATATTTGTTTCATTAAATAATGTTAAATAACATAAATTTTTTAATTTTTAATTGGTTAGATAAATAACTAAATAAGAGTCTTGTTTAAATGAATTTGGTGTTTGTTATAATTTGATGGTAATTCAAGTTCATACAATACACATGTTTAATTTAATATGATCTTACAGGTGCTAATTTAATTGATAAATAATGTGGATCATGTTAATGGTAGTTGGTGAAAATAATAATAAGGAATGTTAAATGTGATTTGTTCTTCTCATGGTTTGGTAAAACTAGTTTTGATGATTGAGAGAATGTTTAATAGTTTTATATCTTGTTGTAGCTAATTCCTTAGGTTGTCTATAGTTGGAACATGTGAATAACAAATCCTTTAATTCAAGAGATAATAAAAACCAATTTTTTTAGTGATAAATCTTTTAGGATGAGAATGACCATTTTCTTATAAAGGCATAATGCCTTGTGTTGGGAGCCGTGAGATCTCATTTTCATGTAAAGGCTGAAGGCCTTGTTTTTATGGACTAGAATTCTTTATTGACTATGTTTGTTCTTTCTACCTTGTGATTTTATATGAATTTTATATTTTCCATGTGATGTGTTATGATCCTGAGATATCTGAGCCTGGGATGGATGATTTGATATGGGGTGAGGATACCCTAATGATGTGGTAATAGTTGATGCCTTTGATTGGGAGATGCATCGGGACATGCATGTGGGTGTTAGGGAGGGTACTAAAGATGATGTAATGGGTTGAAATTGGGATTAACCATTATTTCGATGAAAGATTAATGATTTCTTATTATGAATATGTTTAATGGAAAATGGTCTGGTTTATATTTATCTGCATTCCTTTCCCTATTATTTGAGGTAGATGATTGTTCTTGGTTTCATTTTCTCTTGATGGTAGCATAAGATGTTTTACTATAGTACTTTTAATTATGTAATGAAGTTTAATAATGTTTAATAGATAACTTAACCCATGGGATTAGTGTTATTGGAATGAAAAATAGATGACCATGAGAAACTATGGACTCAAATAGGATCACACCTAGAGGGCATGGACTTGGATTGATGATTAAAGTAATATAATCAAAAAATGTTAATTAATGGATAATGAATTAATTAAAATAAATTGAACTGTTCAATGAAAAAAAGTAAATTAATGTTGCTCCAAAATATTTATATGCTTATTGGATACCTAGTTTTTAGTAGTGGCAGTCGGGTGTCCGAGCGATGACAGCCACAGTTGATCTTAGTACATGGTTATGCCCATAATGTGGTTATTAATGATATTATATCCTACATATTATATGATTTCATACAATTACCCACCCTTGTTAGTCAGGGAGACTGAAACCCTATGGTATTTGGGAGGGTGTCTTCCCTAATATCCTTATGGGAGGATGGATGAATGACTACCCCCTCTGGTCCCACTCTCTTCTCTTGGTAGTATTATGTGAGGCTATGCATGGTAGTTATTTTTCCCATATATTTGTGTAGAGGTCTATGATGGATTGTGGTTATTTCAAGTGAATTTATCTCTGTATATAGTATCCAAAGGATTATTATAAGCATGACATGTATAGGTTGTGATGTCTTTCAGTACCTTACTTCATGTATGGGAAGTGATGACTTGAGGTATAATACATCATGTATGATACATGTCATACATGATATGGTGGCTCCCGAAAACTACTCATTCACTATACAGAGATGTGGTATGTGATGATGAAATGATATGGGTATGAGATTAATGTTTGGATACTTAGACCATGTTTTTTCAGGATGGCTTATATTAGAGAGAGATATCTCTAGAAGTTCTTTGTTTTTGGAAGAGTGGAAAAGTATTGGGGAAGCGGTTGTGGGGTACCCTTGATGTTAATTACTATAATATATGATATATTTTATGTGTTACTTGGTGATAGATATCCATGGTGAAGATGGAAACTTCGAATATCTATTTAGGTGATGAGTTAGTTTCACTATTGGTCATTGTGATTTAACATACTTTATTTAACTTTTTCAAAAAAGGTTTCAGGGAGGATCCTAGTGAGTTTACTATTATTCTCAGCCCATGTATATATATAAACAATTTTCAGGTCAATAAGAATATATTGGAGATCATGATGGATACTACTAATTCATTATTTTGTATGAGATTTTTAGGCTTCATGGTTTCTTTCATTATTTACTTTTTTGGTACTTATAGTTTCCATTTTAGTTGTTTTAGTGCTATATTAAATTACATGTATAAACATGAATTTTTTTCATATATATGTCTGAATAGGTATTGATTGGTTTATCCATCTTATCTTTATCTTCCACATGTTCTATTGGAGGGTAATGTATCCCATTTTATTCTTATTATACCCTCATTGATAGTCACCAACTTGGGACCTATTTGTGGAGAGACTCAGGTGGTCACCACCCCCTTCTCTCATTAATGAACTAGGAGGGGTACTCTTTAGTGGGGAAGGGTCATGAAAGAGTGGTATCAAAGATTCTGGTTAAGGGACATGATGAAATTTGAATTTAGTCATAAGTGAGATTATATGGTTTGGTAGAGAAATGATGTCTGCTAAGTTTAGTAAGTGATGTGAACAAGAGAGACTGAATGAGAAATGTGTATTTAGGGCCTCCTATGATTCTATGCACGAACATTCATGTTTTATGATCCTACTAGGAAAAGTGATACTAATTGTGGGGTAGAGCCCTAGGAAATTATCATGCATTATTATTCTTTATGCTTGTGTTTTAAATGGTTAGAAAATAGGATGGGTTAAACCTTAAAATAATAAAATGAATAAATTAAATTAATTATTTTTAAGTGTTACATATTCCAAGTTTAGGATATCTAATCATTTTTTTATTTTTTAGGTATGGATTTAGGTCAATGTCCTCATCAGGTTCATGCCAAAGAAGTTTAGTAGGATGTGCCAATATATCACTCTAGAGTAGAGGTCGATAGAGATTATGAAATTTGGAGGAGAAAACTATGAGAGTTTCAGTGTTAGAGTCTACAAAAGTATGAGGGATACATTTCAAAATCATTCACATAAGACTGTTTAGAGGAGGTTGAGATCTATTTTAGTTCAACCCATGTAAGGAAGGAGCACTGCGGTTTGTTGGCTATGATGTTGCTGCATGGAGTGAGGAAATAGTGGATCTTATTACTTTAGGATCATGAGGAATATATAGTATTGTGTGAGAAGTTCAAAGACCAGTTCCTAGGAGAGTTTATTTATTCGACCATAAATGTGGTAGTCATGATGAGCTGATTACCCTTCAACATGGGAGTTTCAGTGTGTGGGAGTTTGGGATCTATTTCAGGACCCTTCTGCGATATGATTCAGACTTACTAATAGATGATGAGGGTAGGGGAGGACTTTTTTGGAAGCTTTACATCAAGATATCCAACACTAGGACACCTTGTTTATATTTTCAACATATCTTGAGGTGCTGGAAAGATTAGAGGTTGTTTAGAGGACACTGGCCAAAACTAGGACATCATGAGAGGGGAGTTTACAATATTCCTCAGGAAGTAGAGCTGTGGTATAAGGTTCCTAGTTTTCTAGATTGAGTAATTTTCAATTAGCTAGGGGTAGATACCAATCCTCATCATATTTTTTCTCTAGGGGTGGTGGCTCTTAGACCCATTACAAAGGATGATATGTGTGTTTTTCTTATGGAGGTTGTGGTCATTAGTGTAGAGAGATCCTAAAATTTCTAGGCCATAAATATGAAATAGGTGTCCCTCTTAAGATTCCTCCATTGAGGCGGTTTTAATCATGGAATCAACAGCAGGGTGTTCTAGTTTGGGATTAGTATAGAGAAGATGGGTGGGCAGATGACATCCCCAAGAATCTTCTTATCCTTAGAGAGAAAGAGTGTTTCCATAGAGGCGGTAGTTATAAGGGTTATAAAGGATATGGTACAGGATTTGGTTAGCTTTATGCTATATCTATGATTATACCAAGTGAACCAAACATTTTTTGAGGAACACTTTTCTTATTTTATACTTGGGTTCATGCTTTGTTTGATTTGGGAGATACACACTCCTTAATATCACCTAAACCAGTCCATGCTTTGGGATTTGAGGTATAGAGGCCTCTCATTCCCTTAGAATTGAATATTCTAGTTGGAGGTCGAGCTAACTTGTATGAAGTATATAGTGACTACAAGATAGTGTTGGGGAAGCACTGCTCTGAGGGATACTTCTTATGTTTATAGACACAACAATATGACATCATCCTTGACATGTATTGGATATATTTAGTATAGAATATCATGGATTTCATTAAAAGGTTGTTCATGATATATGATTATGATGGATATCCAATTTTTCTCATTGGTGATAGAGACCCTCAGATGGGTTGGAGGCATGTTTTGTTCTTTCCATCCTTGATGGCTGAGCTAATGCTGGGTTTGATAGAGGTTCAGCCGACAGTGTTTCCTAGGGTTATAGAAGAGTACCCTGATGGGTTTATTGATGTGGTTGTAGAATTATTCCCTTGACAAGATATTGAGATAAAACCAAGAATTTATACCATCTCAATGTATCCATATTGGACGAATCCTTCTTAATTTAAATAGATGCAATTATAGCTCGATGATATACTACAACAAGGTTTTTTTTGATAGATTGTGACACTGTGGGGTGCATAATTTTTGTTCGTAAAGAAGTATAATGAGAATTTTAATCATTTTATCAATTATAATCACTTGAATAATGTGATATTAAATAACCATTATCCTCTTCTTTAGATTGATTATTTATTAGATTAGTTAAAAGGAGTAATTTGGTTCTATAAGATCAATTTATTCTTTGGATATCATCAGATGCAGGTGAAAGATGAGGATGTTCCAAAAACTGATTTATATTGTCGTCATGGGAATTAAGAGTTCATTGTGACTACATTTGGAATGAATAATTGTCCATCCATGTTCATGGGTTTCATGAACACAATTGTAAGAGAGTTTCGGGATAAATTTTTAGTGGTTTTCATTGACGACATCCTTGTGTAATACATATCTAAAGAGGATCATGCATAACATCTGTATGTCATTTTGGGAGTTCTTCATCATGAGTAGATATTATAGAAGTTTGTAAAGTGTGATTTTTGGTATCATGAAGTTTGTTTCTTGGGGAATGTCATGTCCTAGTAGGGATTATCTTTATATCCTTCAAAGATTGAGGTAGCTTTTTTCTTGGGTATCCCCTAAGACAGTGGATGAGGTGTGGAGTTTCTTTGGTCTTTGGAGCTATTATAAGAGGTTTTTAGATGAATTATAATGGGTTGTGAATCATCTCATAGCCTTAACTAGGAATTATTAGGAATTCTTGTGTACTGACCGATGTTAGATATCTTTTTATTATCATAAGGACAAGTTGTTCAATGCTCTGGCAGCTTATTTTCTAGAAGGGGGGGGGGGTTCAGTTTGAGGTTTTATGTGATGCTTCATGTATTCTGTTGGGAATGTTTCAAAAAATCCAGGAGTAAAAATGGAAAATAGGTTTATAGATTAAGAAAATATAAAAAAAATAAGAATAAGAAGATGAACATAGAAATTGCGATTTACATGGTTCCGGACTACATCTATGAAAAGGAAGAATCAATTCACCTAAATTAAGGTGTATAATTATAGAGATATAATAGTTTTGCACAAAATAAAAAACTATATTGAATTATATAATAAAAGTGATGAATTACTATGTCACCAACTACATAGTAAGTCTAGTGTGCTACAATGATCATTGGTTGGAAGTCCACACTGCTACAATGTTGTTGCTACTTAAGTCCAATATTCCTTAGTATCTAGTTGCAAGAAGTCCATAGAGATATAGTACCACTATCTCCAATGTATGAGATGATATAGTAACCATTCCAAAGAACACACTACTACAATTCCCTATCAGTGTCTCCTTATCATATATACTTTATTTTCTTAGATTTATGGCCTAGTGTATAGTATGGGATACTATCATTTTTCCCAATATCATCAAAATGGATCATGCAACAACAATTAAATAGGGTTTTGTTTTGATGCAGAAGTGATCAGCTGTTTCTTATGGGTATTAGTAGTTATGTCCCCATGAGAGTAACCATGCTACCCATGATCCCGAGTAGGTAGTAGTTATGTTTCCTTAAATTAGTGGTGACATTATCTCATAAATGAACCTTTTGTGGTTTTCAATGATTATAAGATCCTGAGGTAAGTCTTCTCCTAGTGTGACTTGAACATATGGAAGTGACGGTGGATGGAATTATTTAGGACTTTAACTTAGATATTTTTTATACAATAGGAAAAGGAAATGTTGTATCTGTTGAACTGATCAAGAAGTCATATAGTGATTCCATGTGTGAATATAGAGATTCTTAGAGATTTATGGAAGAGATATGAGTGATGCATCTAGATATGGGAGAGGTTGGGGGAAAAGGTTGTATTTTCTAGATGAAAGTTCATTCATCTTTTTCGTAAAAGGTGACGGAGTCCCAACTAAGGGATTATGAGGTGGAGGTCTTGAGAGACCAAGTTTCTTTTTATCATTTCCCCTAATGGATGGTCTGAGGATGAAAAAATTGGATGTTGTTCCAAAGGAGGATTTTCATCCCTCTGAAAATGAAAGAGATAGTTCTTTGTGAGTTCCATATCCCACATTTGGTGGTACATCCCAACACGATGAAGACGTACCAAGATTTGATAGGTTAGTTTTGGTTTCCTAGGTTGAAGGTACAGTTGTTGTGTTTGTGTCTTGATGTTTGTTCTACCAAAAGGTCAAGGTCAAACACTATTTTCTTAGTGGTTTACTATAGACATTAGATATTCCCTAGTGGAAGTGGGAGGAAATATCGACGAACTTAATTATCAGTTTAGCTCGACCTCAGGGAGGATATGATTCTATATGGGTGATTGTGGATCATTTGATGAAATAATTCCACTTCATAATGATTAGGGGGTCAATATTAGTGGAGTTTTTTTGAGGAAATATCTATAGGAGGTGGCGAGACTTCACAGAGTCCAGAGGATGATCATATCTGACCACGATTCTTCTTTTACCACTAGGGTGTGTAGAGGTCTCTAACATAATTTTGGCTCTTTGTTATTGCTTAGAACTTCTTTTCATCCACAGATAGATAGTCAGATAGAGAGGAAAATCCAGACTCTTGAAGACATTTTTTGTTCTCATGTCTTGAATTTTGGATGTTCATGGATAAGGAACCTACCCATGGTTGAGTTTTCTTAAAGGAATAGGTTTCACTCCATTATTAGTATTGCGTAATTTGATTATTTGTATGACCTACCTTGTCATTCTCAATTGTGTTGGACTAGGGTTGTTGAGACAACAATTATCAAGATGAAACTAGTATAGAATACGACAAATATGGTATAGGTAATTCACAATAGGATGAATGTAGTACATGATCATAAAAAATCCTAAGCCGATCATAGGAAGAGAACTTTGGAGTTCGATGTTAGAGATCATGTTTTCTTGTAGGTGAATTCTTATCATGGGTAGTGAAGGTTTGACCATGAGTGTAAGATTTCCCCCTAGTTTATTAGTCCTTTCAAGGTGTTTTCTTGTGTTAGAGATAGGGCATATAAAATTTCACTTCCCCCCATAGATGAGATGGATACAAAACAAATTTAATGTGTCTCAAATTAAACATTATCTTTTTGATGACTCTCACATCATCAATTGGGGAAGATCGATTTTGATGATGATGTGACCTTGAAGGAGTATCTTATGAATATTTCGGACCGCTAAGAGAATTAGTTTTGTGGGAAAGTTATTCCATTGGTTCATGTTCTTTGGAAGAAAAATGGTGTAGAAGAAAATACATAGGAACATGAGTTACAGATACGCACTTAGTACCACAATCTATTTGTTTTTTTATATCTTTTATTATTGTGACAATCATTGTGGATGTTGAAACTTTATTGGTATTTTCAATAGTTTCCATTTTTTGTTATTGTGGCCCTCATCTTATTTAAGAGGTATCTTTCCTAAAGAGGGAGTTAGGGCCAGTTTTTTCTATTGCATTGTTTTTCCCTTGTTTCCTCTATTTGAGGTGGAAGATCTTCCATGTTGATGATATTATTGAAAGGTGTATCACGGGGGGGGGGGTATTCATATGAAACATTTTTCTTTATTTCTCTCTGGGTTTGTTTTTAATTATAGAGTATTACATTTTTTAATAAGTATTTTAAGTAAGGTCCATGACCCTAGTATCCATTTCATCTGTGAGTTATGAGTGATAGAGGTTCCCAGAGGAGGTTTCAAGAAGTTTTGAGGGAAAATGAGGAGTTTTAGGGGACCCACTACCAAAAAAGGTTTGGTTGCGGCATAGAGACATGTGATACATCATGGTTCTTCTAGTTGAGGTTTAGTGAACCTCAACTACAGTGTAGGGGAGATCTAGAAAAGTTTAAATCCTACTTCCAAATCAGGGGTAGCTATTCAGTGGTCTATAGAATGTGGTGTGGTTCCTTTCTTGGAAAATGGGGTTCTATGGTGTGATGTCTAAGGATACATCGAAGCCCCTAAATATGATTTTATAGGATATGTTATGGATTTTTGGAACCTAATTTGACTGAGAGTGGCTATGGAATAGTCCCTTGGGATGCTCCGTATAATGGCCCATGTCGAGCAGTGTTGTGGCATGGTCCACAGGGATGTGCCATGGTCTTCATTTTTTTTGTGGGTTTATAAATACCCCAAGTTCACTAAACCTAGATTCTCTCCCACATATTACTATTGAACCCCAGGTGTAAAAGGGTGATTTTCAAGGTTTCTTCGAATCCCTTTTCAATAGGTTTTGATTTTTTATTCCCACGATCGATCCATGGTGATCTGTGGTATATTTTATCTACGTTATCTAGTAGTTTCTCTCCATTAAATCTTATTTCCTCCAATTTTATATTGTAATTATTTAGTGTTTGATCTATATTGATTTAATGAGGTTTTTTTTTGGTGAATTTGTGGCATGAAATCCATGGAAGATCATAGTTTCCTTGTGGGAATAGTGATCAAAGATATACAATATTGATCTAATCTCGTGTGAAGAATGTCAATGCCTTTTAGCCAGGGTATTCAATACTTCTCCAATTTATTTACATCTAATCATGATGTAAGTATTTTTTATACCTTTGGATACAAATGGAATTAACCTAATAAATATTTAAGTAGATTAAAGTTGAAATTAGTTAGTGATTGTGTGTCGATATGTGTTATACTGTGATAATGGTTTTCCTATTGATTTTATAGATAGTGTGCTATCTATTCTATTCATGTATAGAATGTTGTTATGATTGTGTTAGAATTTTTATTTCTTTGGAAAATGTTAAATAATATAAGTCGAATAATTGTATTTTTTTGGATAAATAATTAAATAATATGCATGTTTAAATTAATAGAGTGTTTATTATAATTTGATGGCAATTCTTGTTATTGTAATGCACATTTTTAATTTAATTTATCCTCTTTATTTTAATAGAATTGATAAAGAACATGGATCATGTTAATTCTAGTTGATGAAAAGAATAATAAGGCATGTTAAATGAGACTTTTTCTTCTCACAATTTGATAAAAGAAGTATTTATACTTGAGATATTATTTAATTGTTTGATAGCTTGTTATAACTGATTCCTTAGGTTTCTCATAGTTGGATCTTGTGAATAAGAATATATTAATTCAACATTCATGAGATATCGTTTTCATGTGAAGGCTGAATACCTTGTTTTTAGGACCTAGATTTCCCTACTGATTATGTTTTTTATTGTTTCCGCATGATTTGATCTAGATGTGATATTTTCCACGTGATGTGCTATGATCCTAGGATGGATGATGTGAAATGATTTGGGGAGGCTTGGATGATGTTGTAGAAGTCAACATTCATGATGGATAGATTCATCGGGACATGAATGTGGGTGGTGGGGATGGAACCAGAGATGATTGAACAAATTGGAGCCAGGCATAACTATTTTTGGGATGAAAGATAAATGTTTTCTTGTTATGAAACTATTTAATGGATGAGGGGTAGGTTGTTGTTTATCTTCATTCCTTTACCCACTTCTTGAGGTATCTAGTTGTGCTTGGTTTCATTTTCTCTTGATGGTATATTAGGATGTTTTCCTAGAGTACCTAGAATTATATAATGATGTTTAATAATGTTTAATAAATAAATTATCCCATGGGGTTAGTGTTTCTAGAATTAAAAATAAACGATCTTGAGTAACTATGGAATCAGTTAGGATCATTCATAAAGGACATGGACTTGTCTAGTTGGATAAACTAATGTAATAAAAATAATGGTAATTAATGACTATTGAATTAATTAAAGTAAATTGAATTTTTAATGAAAATAAAGTAATTTAATGTTGTTCCTAAAATTTTGTGTGCTTATAGGATACCTATTTCTTAGTAGTGGTAGTTAGGTGTCCGAGTGATGATAACTTCATTTGATATTAGGAATATGTTATTACCATATTGTGGTTGTGAGCTATATTATATCCTCTATATTATGTGATTTCATATAGTTCCCCACACATGTCAGTTAGGGAGGCTAACGCTTAGTGGTATTTGGGAGGGTTTCTTCCCCAACATCTTAGTGGAAGGATGGATGACTAAGTACCCACTCTGGTCCTATTCTCGTCTCTTATTAGTATTATGTGCTGGTATGCACGGTGGTTAGTTTTCTCACATATGTGTATAGTGGGATGTGATGGCTTATGGTTATTTCACACACATGTATCTATGGATATAATATACAAAGGATTATTATAAGTATGACATGTGTCGGATGTTATGGATTGAGGTACCTTAGGGGTTTTTAGGGTATTTTAGAGCGGGTTTAGGTTTTTAAGTTTTTTGTTGAGTTTTTTTGTGTTTTTTAGGGTTTTAGATATTTTTAGGGTTTTAAGGTGTTTTAGGGATTTTAAGGGTTTTTGGGGTTTTTGGTTTATTTTTGGATTTTTAGTATATTTATTATTTTTAGACATTTTAGGGTTTTTTTATTTTTAGTATTTTTATGGGTTACAAGGTTTTTGAGGGGTTTAAGGTTTTTAAGTTCCGCTTTGATTTTTAGGGGTTTTTTGGGTTTTTAGAATTTTTTTTGGGGGGGGGTCATATTTTTTTAAGATTATTAGGGTTTTATGGTTGTTTTAGGGTTTTAATAATTTAATAGTGTTTTAGGGGTTTTAGGGTGTTTTGGGGTTATAAGGGATTTTTAGGGGTTTTTAGTGTTTTTTGGGTTTTTATGTTATTTTGGGGGTTGTTGTGTTTTTATGGTTTTCATAGGGGTTTTAGCTTTTTCAAAGGTTTTTAGGGCATTTAAGGGGTTTTATGGTATTTTTGGTGGTTTTAGAGTCTTTTAGAGTTTTGGGGGTTTTAGGGGTTTCTAGGGTTTTTAGGGTTTTATTGGGTCTTTTAAGGGGTGTAAGGGTTTTTAGGGTCTTTTGGGGGTTTCGTGATCTTTTAGTGTTTTTAGGGTTTTAAGGTATTTTTATATGTTTTAGGGTATTTTATAGTCCTTTTAGGGTTTTTAGGGTTTTAATGGAGTTTTGGGGGTTTTAGGGATTTTAATGGTTTTTAGGGGTATTTTAAAGATTTTTATGGTTTTATGTTATTTTTTATTTTTTGGGGTTTTAGGGCCTTTAAGGGTTTTTAAGATCTTTTAGGGTTTTTAGAGTTTTATGTTATTTTATATGTTTAGGTTCTTTTATGGTTTTAGGGGGTTTTAGTGTCTTTTTAGGGTTCTTTAGGGTTTTAGGGTCTTTTTAGGGGGATTTAGGGTCTTTTAGGGGGTTTAGGGTCTTTTAGGTTATTTTATGGTTTTTAGGGGTTTAAGGGTTTTTGTTATGGTTTATAGGGAAAAGAAGGCTTGAGACTAGGTGAAACTGCCCCCCCAAAATATATATGAAAGAAGAGGGCCAAGAAAGTGTTACATGGGGGGATTACAAACCTAGGTGTGCATCTCACCCTTCATATCAGACTCCACAAATCGAAGGCAGCGCGGTGTGGCCACATGCGACCATATCGATCTCTTCTCCACAATTGCCTGTTTGGATAGCGCATCTACAGCCGAGTTTGCCTCCCGGTAGGCGTGTGTGACCTGAAGGCTGAGCCTTTGGAAGGAAGCAAGGAATTCCATCCATTGCAGAAGGATCCTCCAAGGGACACACTCTGATTTAGCTTTGAGAACTTCCACTTCAAGCATGGAGTCTGATTCAAGCCAGAGGGGATTCCATCCAAACTATCCATCAAACTCAATCGCCTTAATCATGGCCCAAAGTTTAGCTTTAAGGGCGCACCCATTCCCAATGAAGTGATGAAAGCAGCCTTTGACGAAGCCTCGGTGTGTACGGAAGACCCCTCCACACCCTGAGGGTCCCGGTGCACCCAGCGTCGCACCATCCATGCTGACCTTGATCCAGGAAGAGATCGGGGGGATCCAGTGGATGTATTTGAGAATATTTGGTTTCCTTGGCCTGCCATCAACACCAAGTAACCACAATAGGATAAGATCACTCACATCATTTTCCATCGGGTCGGATTGGATATGAGACGCTGCATGGATCTCCGTGTGGATGCTAATGACACCACCATGAAGAGAGAGCCACCTTTTGTTGAAAGAAATTTGATTCCAAGTAGCCCATATGTAGGAGACGATGGAGACAATGGCCACATGCAGAAAATTGGAAACCTACATGCTGCATGGCCAGTTGACTAGGCTGTCCAGTAGCTCAAGTAATGGCCTGTCAAGGAAGAGGGGAAATCCGAACAGCCCCTGCAGGTACCCCCAAAGAGCCGCTGGAAACCTGCACTGGAAGAAGGTGTGCTGGATGGAATCTTCAGATCCAAGGAATATAAAACATAACAAAGATAGGATGTGTCCAGCCCTCTATAGCTGACCTTGGATCAACAGCTGGTTCTTCCAGATTTTCCAGAGCAGGAGGTGACGAGCCGGAAGGATAAAGGGCCTCCTAAAGCTTGAGAGCCAGGCCAGAGGGGCAGGGACCTGTGGGCATTTCGACCAGTAGAAATCTTTCATGTTCAACCATCCAACAAGATTGTTCTTCCAGATGAGAAGGTATCTTTCAACAAAGACATATTCCGTAATTTTTATATATTTGTCAACAGGAATGATGGGATAAAACTATCCCATTTTCTGGATGAAACCAGCGATTGACATATCCTGTGCATCAGCGGGGGGGTCACTCTGTTCAGAAGGGGCCTATCAAGCCACGTGTTATACCAAAAATTCATATTTGACTGCTTGGAGACAATCCACTTTGATTGATCCATGATGGAAGTGTAGGATCCTCGTATCGTTGTCCAGACCAAGGGGGGGAAATATCCCATGAACCCATCACAAAGTTTTTGTGTGAACCTTTATCGGAAAAATTCAAGACCATAATCCATGTAATCATGCAAGATCCATGTGAATTTAGCAATAATGGAGTCATTGAATCTCCTGAGGTCTTTGATTCCCATCCCACCTCGTTCAGTTGGCTTAGTGCAATTCCTCCAAGCCACAATGACCAGTTTCTGTTCACTGATGCAGCCTGTCCAAGTGAATTTTCTAATCTTTGCCTACAAAAATTTGATGAGGTTAACTGGCCATATATATAAAGATAATGAATAAGTGAACATGGATGCAAAAATAGAATTTATAATACAAACTCTTCCAGCCTACGAGAGAGATTTTCACTTCCATTTAGCATGTTGCAGTAAAATTCTACTCGCCGTGTTCATAAGATAACTTCTCTTAACTCTTCCCCAAAAGATCAGGACCCCAATATAATCAAAGGGAATTGATCCCCTATTAACAACAAGAGAGAGGGAAATGCGAATTTTCCTGGAGGGGGAAACCCCGTCCCCCAAGACGATAGAGGATTTTCTCCAGCTAATGGACTATCCTGCCACATATTCATAGTGTTGGAAAATCTTTCGAATTGTGGACAACGTTCTCTTGTCAGCCTGCCCAAAGAGGAGGATGTGATCAGAATAAAATAGATGTGATGACACCCGAAGGTTTATCCCTACCTTAATTGGGTTGAAGAGATCAGACTGCATGAGGTCGATGAGGCACCTGCTCAGGTAATCTTCAGCAATTGCAAAAAGGATGCCAGACAAAGGATCTCCTTGCCCGACCCCACGTGAGCACGGGAAAAACCCCTTGGGGGAACTGTTGATAATAACTAAGGCTCTGGAACTGTTCAGGATGGAAGCCACCAGCTTTATAAAGCTATCTGAGAATCCATATTTTAAGAGAACTTGGTAAATAAAGCTCCATTTGATGGTGTCAAAGGCCTTGGAGATATCCAGTTTTAGAGAAAATTTTCCGTGCTTGGAGAATTTCCTCATGATGTTGATGCCTTATGAGGTTGTAAACAAATAGCTTTGAATTTTCCTCCTAAGAATAAACCCAAATTGTTTAGGGTTGATGAGGTCTCCCATCAATCGCCCCATCCTCTTGACAGGAATCTTGCAGATAATTTTGGGAACAATGTTCCCCATGGAAATCGGCCGGAAATCTCTAATATTAAGTGCATTATCAATATTTGGTATAAGAGCGATGAAGTTGGAATTGGTTCCATGCAGAAAGGATCTTGATCAGAAAACCTCCCTAACAGCCCTCATGACCTCCATGTGCAGAATATCCTAATAAAACATAAAGAATTTTTTGTTGAAGCCATCTGGACCCACTGCAAAGTCCATGTTGAGGGAGAACATAGCAGATTTTATTTCTTCCTCTGAGGGGGCATCCGTTAGGTCCCTGTTTTTTTTGTCATTAGCCCACGGTAGAATGGAATCCGTCAGGGGGAGGAAGACCTCTCCATTATCACCGGTGTAAAGCTCCTGGAATTATTCCACCACCGCATTGGAGATTTCCACTTCGGAAGTGAAGGTAATTCCATGAATACAAACAGCGGTCAGGCACTTCTTGGCCTTCTTCTCCTTTTGTAACCGGTGAAAAAATTTGGAGTTTTAGTCCCCATCTTTGATCCACCTGGTGTTAAACTAAGCCTTGGCCAGCTTTCCTTTCTGGGATATAAGATCATCCAACCTAGCATGATCTTGGAGCTCCTCCCTAGTGGGAAAGGAGAGAAGTTGATTGGAAAGATGGAGGGAGGAAAGTCGGGCCTCAGCAGCCTGAATATCTTCATCCATCTTGAAAAAAGATGACCTATTCCATTCCTTAAGGAGGGATTCGATTCTCTTCATCTTGGAGACCAGTTTGAAGTAATGGCTGCCATGGGAAGGAGCCACCCACCCATTGACAATGACTTCCCTGCAGCCCATAATTGTGAGCCAACCATTTTCAAATGTAAAAGGCAGGGGGGAGGATCTTTGTCCCCCATAGAGGTTAATAATAATGGGATTGTGGTCTGAATGGATCTTTGGAAGGGTGAACCTGGAAACATCAGATAGTGCGCTGCTGTCATTGATATGGTAGAAGCATCTATCAAGTTTTCTAGCTTTCCATCCATTGGTAGTGAATCTTCTCCATGTGAAGGAGGCTCCAACGATGGGAACTTCAGTGAGGTCACAAGAGTCAAGGTAGTGGGAGAAATCTGCAGCAGCCATGTGGGAGAAGCTGGCACCAATCCTCTCATCTAATTTAAGGACTGTGTTAAAGTCACCAAAAATCACCTAGTTTTCATTAATAGACCCACAGAGTTGGCCAAGCTTCCTCCATAGGTCCCTTCTTCTAGTGTACGAGCAGGAAGCATACACAAAGGAGAGAGAGAAAAGGGAATCTTTCAGGGTAGTCCTCAGGGTAATGACTTGCAGACACTCATCAATATACAACACCTTTACATCATCCTGCTTGAGCACCCACAAGTGGTCCAAGCCACTTTCATTGCAGATTTTAGCAGCAAGGGAGTACCCAAGGCTGCTCCATTTGAATCCATTCTAGCTGTCAAAGGGTACTTTAGGAATTTTATGACTTTTAGGGATTTTTGAGATATTTTTAGGGTTTTAGGGGGTTTTAGGTGATTTTAGGGTTTTATGGGGTTTTAATCCATTTTAGGTATTTTTTATGATTTTTTTAGGTTTTTAGGGTTTTTAGGATTATTTAAGGGTTTTTAGGGGTTGTTTGAGTTTTAGGGTTTTAGGTTTGTTTTTAGGGTCTTTAGGTGCAACATCCTGAACTCAGATGCCACTCAACAGTGCCCCAATCTTAGTGGTTCACAAGTCCTCAAGAGCATCTCCCTAAATGCCAAATACATCCAACTAGCAGTGAGCCCCTAGGTGTGTATGTAGGGAGACTATTCCCTCATCACCAGAGTATATATAAAAAAAATATCAATAACAAAAAAATAGTAGAAACATATACCACAAGAAGACAACTGATAAATAAACTAGACAAGAATATATAAAAAATACATAAGTGTCTCATATAAAATGAAAATTATTATAAATGTTTCTAGAAAACATCCAAAATAGGTACATGGTTGAATAATACAATACAAGTATACAAAATCTAAAAAGACAAAAAATTATCTCAGTAGCATCACAAGCCTCTGTTTGGTCCCATTCTCCCCTACTCTTAAGTATAAACCATCAACCTATATTAGGGATCTTTCCCTTATCAATACCTACAATCATACAATCTATTTGGTTCCCCAAGGGAGGACCAAACATGGTATAAGATAACATCCTCATAGGCAACCACCCAAGATCTATACAATTTCATGCTGTGAAATATAATAAGTAAAATAGGTAAACAATAAAGCTTGTGAGAAGTAAATAAATGTGAAATTCCCATGGCACAACCACTACTAAGCAATTCATACTAACTATCCTATGAAGGATCCCTACAAAACAATAGTCATGCTCCTTTCAAGGAAGATACAAGTAAAAGTAGGAAACACCATGACCTTTCTGTACAAACCATATCATTCATGGAATTTCTGTATAAACCATACCAATCATAGAATTTATGTATATACCATATCAATAATATCCTTTCCATATAAACCATATCATTCATGGACTTTCCATGTAACCAGAATTGTTAGAAACATCCATGATGAAGTCGTAAAACCAAACATGTCATAATTCTCAGGGCCCTGCCATATTTCAAAGATTCAGACCACGAAGGGCCAAATCCAAGGTATCAAAGACCAAGGCATCCTCATTGAGTCCCAGGAGCATCTCTATGGAAAATTGGTTATGCACTAGTTAGAGTCCTAGGATTATGTCATACCGGAAAATTCCTACACAAGTCCAAGAAAGCCAGATCCAAGGGGTAGAAAAGCCAAAGTCATCCCACAAAATCAAGACCCAAGAATAATCTCCATCCAAGGTATCCACTATCATGTTTCAGATCCAAGGAACATGTCTAAGGAATATATTCTTAAATTTATCATTCATACATTTAATCATTTCAAACCATGTGAGTATACCCACTCACATAACCATTTAACATTCAATCCAGCCCAATATTATACCCATTAATAATCACAATTCAATCCATGGAAACAATTGAGTATTCCCACTCATTGTTTACAACCCACATTCAAATATAACACTTGAGTTTACCCACCCATTTCCACTTTTATCAATTCAACCATTTAAGCAATTCCAAATCAACCAAATGAGAATTTCCAATAATTTTTAAATTTAACATCTAATCCATTCAACCAATTCAATAATAGCATATCAATTTGAATTTAGGTAAGGAGTCAAGACATCTCCCTAAAAAACAATTCAATTCCATTTAAATGTAATTGGGATTCCTATATCTATGAAATCATGAGAACTCACCCCTTGGGTAGTTCAACCAAGGTATAATAAGGTAAAACCATAAGTCACACCCCATGGGTATCCATTATTTTTTCAACGGCTACCAATACGTCACAACTGAACCTATGTTCATTCCTAATATGTCTCATTCTATCTAATTCAATTAACCAGTTCAATTTTGGGGTGCTACCGAAAAGTTAGGAGAGCGGCCTTATAGAAGGTCACCCAATAAAGAACCAAAACTCAAGGAAATTGTATATACCACATACCTTAGCCCGATATTGGTGTTATCATCAAGTATTGGATCCTAATTTGACTCATATTGGGATAAAACTGAAGAATGGATGAAGAACCTAAAAATAGGGAAAATCATCTTGCACCCAAATCACGTAGCCGATATCCAGAATAATAAAGAATGACTAAAATGGAATAAAGGTATTACCATTATGGATCCAACAATACATTCCACACTTGAATCGAAGATTGGATAGAGAACCCACCTCAAACCTTAGGGTAGTAACCTTTGAGTTCTTTGAAGAAGAGTAAACTGCTATCTGTTTAGTGAAAACAAAATTAGGTTTATCAAAGGATTTAATTTAATTTAAAATTATAAAAATAACCCAAATTTCGAGGGGTCACATGGTTTAGGTGCATGTTTTGAAGAACCTTGCACTAAACCACAAAGTATACTATAGAATGTGGGCACTCCACATGGTTTCCTAACACATTTTGAATAACCATGCAGGAACCATGCAAAAAGCATCTGTAAAAGTTACAGCCATGGCCTCATGGCCATGTGGTCCATTCTACATGGTTTGGCCTAACTTCATTTCTTATAGCTCCCCTATGACCATACTTTCATGGTTTTATCAAACTGTGTGGCCTTCCCCACATGGTTTACAAAAACTGTGCACCATATCTAAATCACCTGAAAACTTGGGTTTCGGGCTTCGACTAAGCATTAGACACCCTTGATAACTCCATGAACTCAAAGGGCATTCTCATTAGGACATTTTTAAACATTAAAAAAATAAAATAAGGGATCTTTAACTCATATAAAAACCCAATTTATTACAATATTCTCCCCTTAAATAATTTCATCCATGAATTTCCTTCTGAAGGGTGGTCAAGATTCATCTGAGAACAACTCTTTCCACATAGCATGTATGTCACCCTCCCTTTGCCAGGTCACATCCTGTAAATGGAAATGCTTCCATAGAACCCATAGTAGAGGAATTTATTCTCCTTAGAGAACCTTCATGCTCCTGTCAACTATATGAATAGGATGCTTCTCCAAGGATTCATCAACGTGCAGCTCAACCTCCTCGAGCTAAAAAGTGTGAAATAGTTCTGAATGATAGTAGCGTAGTTGAGATACATGGAAGATGTCATGCATGGATCGATACCTCTGAGATAACTACAGCTGATAAGAAACCAACCAGACTCTCTTCAGAATCTTAAATGGCCTGACATATCATGGTGAAAGCTTAACCTATCTCCTAATATGTTTGTGTTCCATCCTTGATGAAACATGTAGGAAGACCCGATCCCCAAACTCAAAATCTAGAGGCTGTATGTGGTGATTAGTGTAAGATTTCTATCGAGAAATTATATTATCCATCTATATCTAAAGCAACTAACCTACTCAAAAGTCTCATATACTAGACATAGTCCCAATAAAGCTATCTCACCTACCTCTAACTAGCATAAGGGTGATCGACATGGCCTACCATACAAATCCTCATAAGATTCCATCTGTATACTCACCTAATAGATGTTATTGTAGTAAAATTAAGCCAAGAGTATATGATTCTCCCAAGGGACCCCAAAATGCAAGACACATGCTCACCACATGTCCTCAAGAACTTATATGGTACGCTCTAACTATCCATCAATCTAAGGGAGGTATGATGTGCTCAGAAGAACCTGTATTCCAAGTGCCCTCTGAAAAATATTCCAGAAACAAGATATAAAGAGAGAATCCCTATATGAGATGATAGCGTGAAGGACCCCATGAAGTCATACCATCTCACAAATATATAACCTTTCAATCTCATCATCACTGAAGTTCTCCTTGATCAGTAAGAAATGAGAAACCTTCATGAGCCTTTCAATAAAAACCCATACAACATCATTACGTTGAGGGGACCTCAAAAAATGTTCTTAAAGTCCACTGTGATATCATCCCATTTCTCTTTGGGAATAGGAAACTATTGTAAAATTCATATTTGTCATTGATTTTTTGCCTTCACCTAATGATAGTTGGAACACCTCATGATGAAACCAACTACCTCTCTTTTCACACCTGGCCACCAGTACTAACGGTGCAATTCATGGTACATCTTGGTGGCTCTGGGATGCAGTTCTTAAGTTGAGGTATGAAATCAACACATCCTCTCCTTGCGTATGTCCACTGGAACCCAAACATTACCATGAATACAAAAAATCTCATCCTCACCTCTAGTTTAACTAGGATGTGGGTCCTCACCTGCCACACTCTCTCATAAGACTAGGACCTTCGAATCCAATAGCTATCTCATCCTCACTCTATCTAGTAGGGTAGATGTCACAACTAAGGATGATAGATAAGTCTATCCCTGTCTATCATGAGCCTCCAAGTGCTTCTCAGAGAACAAATTCATGAGATTCCACTTGCTACTTGCCTGCTAGACTGCTTGTATCCAAGTCCTCCTAATCAGTGCATCAACCACTATATTACCTTTACTAGGATTGTAGGCAAGATCAAAGTCAAAATACTATAGGTAATCCACCCACCTTCACTACCTCATATTCAGATCATGCTGTGGAAATATGCAGTTGAGTATTTTTTGGTCCATGTAAGCCACAAAAATTTCTCCCAGTAAGTAATGTATCCAACAATAAAAAGGATGAATGAAAACATCTTACTTAAGATCATGTGTCGGGTAGTTCTTATCACTTGAACTCATATTTAGAGATCTTTATTCCACGAATCTATCCCCCTACATCAGAACTGCTCCCAACCAAATACCTGATGCACCATAATAAAAAGTGTATCTCTTGACCTATTTTGGAAATATCAAGACTAGTGCTGAAGTCAATCTTCCTTTCATCCCATGAAAGGCTGTCTCATAGGAATATGACCATACAAACTTCAAACCATTCTTAGTCAAGCTCATCAATGACACTACTAAGCATGATAAGTATTATGTGGAATTCCTTTAATATCCAAATATCCCCAAGAAACTCCATAATTCAAAGACATTCTTGGGATGATCCCAAGAAACCAAATCTCCCACCTTCTTTGGGTCTACTAACACTCTTGTCTCTGAGATGATGTGACCTAGTAAGTGAATATGATCCATCCATAAGTAAAACTTTGGGATATTATCATATAAATGATGCTCTCTCAGTGTATCCAAGACGATTGCAATATATTTGTCATTGTCTTGTCCATTGTGAGAATACACCTAGATATCATCCACTAAAACCACTATAAAAGAATTCATGAACTTCCATGAAAATTGTTAGTGCATTTTTGAGACTAAATTACATGACTAGATAATCATATAGAACATACCTATTATGGAAATATTTTTGAGGTATTTCTGTAGGTTGGACACGTAACTGGCGATATCCCAAACTCAAATTGATTTCTGAGAAAACCCAATCTCCTCTAATTTGATCAAATGGTCCATCTATCCATGGAAAAGATATATAGGTTCTTAACAATCAATGGTTTTAACTTCCAATAATCCACACATATCCTAATGGTTCCATATTCCATTTTCACAATAACGACATGTGAAACCCATTAAGAAGTACTGGGTCAGATAAACCCCTTCACCTTCAAATACTCTAGTTGCCTCTTAAGCTCCTAAAACTCCATCGTAGAAATACTGTAAGGAGAAATGGAAATTAGTGTAGCTTTTGGAACTACATCGATGGAGAACTCAACCTATCTGTCAAGAGGTAAATCAGAAAATTCTTCCCAAAACACATCCCTGAAATGATCAACCAATGTAGGAAAGTCCATCTGCTGCATTTCCTAGTCATCTAGATACAAACAATCAATATGGAATGTCATCCCACCCATCCCACAATACTTCAGCCCATATTTTATTACTTGGACATCCCATTCACCCTTGTGAGTATGAACTGAACCATCTGGTGATGTGAAAGTCACTCTCCAACGATTGCATTCAACGTATGCTCAATAATCCACTAGTCAATCCATATTTATTATGACATCAAACCCTTATATCATAGGGAAATAAAAATCCTAGATGAAGAGACACCCAAAAACCTAAATGGTACACTCCCTACTCTATCTCACATCCTCCATTCTGATTCCCAATGGTGTGTCTAGCATCATAACACCCTCGAAATATAGTACAATGATTCCAGGGCTTTTCACTATAGGTGTAGATTTGAAACTATGCTATGAACCTATATAAAAAAAGATCATATGAAATAGTAGAGGCTACTAATATCAGACCTCTCACCATAGATTTTACGACACCTTTCTCCTTGGGGGTTGGTTGTATAGAAAGGATATGTCGTGAACCACGAGCCTATCATATAACCTCACCACCCAGAGTAGTCCCACTATGATGTCTCTATGTAACTAGTGTCTATATTCCTCAAACCTGACCAGCACTACCTTAGACTGATGGACCTACACTACTCTAGATCCCTTCCTTACGTTGATATGCTGAACCTACTCCTAAACCTGGTGTCGGAGACAAACCACTACTACTCATAGGTGGAGGGAAGGTCCTGTAGAAATGTTACACATGTCCCATCCTACTAAAAGCTCAGCACTTGAATGGTTCATGGCCATATTGATTCTTCATGTGGCCTCCCCTTCCACACTGATGACAGAACACTGAGCTACCATTACTGACAACCTAATTTGGGCTCATCTCACAGGAAGCCTCAGAACGAAACTTCCTACCTAAAGACACCGAACCAAAGGGTTGATAAACAATATTTCCTTGTTCTACTACACCAACCTACCTTAGGTTCTGCTATATAATCAATGATGATTCGCAATTTCAATGATATTGTTCAACTTGAACACATTGACCTAAGACCTGATAGCATGGCAGAGACCTTCCTCAAAGTGTCTCAACCTCGATAGATCATTAGTGAGGTACAATAGTGCAAAACACTGCAAATCTGTAAACCATGTCGAGTACTCCATAACCATCATCGCACCCTACTCCAGATGCATGAATTCACTATCCCGAGCTATCCATAGAGTATCAAGGTAGAAAAATTAATAGATACTATTTTGAAAATCAGCCTAAACCATATTTCATAGCCTATCATCTTGGTTCAAAACATCCCACCTGCACTTTACTGATTCACAAAGCTTGTATGTCTCGAGCTTTACCCTTATCTCAAAAGGCATCTCATGGTTCTTGAATATTGACATTGTTGTCTCTATCTATAGCTTTATAGCCTATGGAACTCCATCCCCTCAAAATGTGGTATGTTTCTGCTGTTGGAACACACACATCAACTTAGCCATAAATAATTCAGGTTGTGGTGCTCCCTGATAAGTTTTCATGAATCTAAATAACTCCTCATAGAACTGTGCCTTAAAACCTATGCATGTAATAGAAGCTATTTCCATAGATGAAAATAAAGGATGATATGCTAGTATCTAATCGCCTACCACCTCCAGAGTGTGCCTGTCACCTCCCTCTAGGCATATGCTGGGAGTTCATGGTTGTGGCATGTCTCTTCAATTCCAAACACACAGCTCAAAAAATAATGATATCAAGATTCCCATCTCAAAAGAATAAGATAGGTCAAAACCCTCCTAAAACCAAGTCATAACCCACAACCTTCTCCTAAATCCCAAACTGTAACAAGAAAAGTCACCAAAAACCACTAGATACATTGCCTCTTTCCCACTTAAAAGCAAGGTCTAGGTTGAGTCACTATTTTCAAGTTTTTTGTTCCATTTCATTTCATTTGATATCCATTTCTATTTAATTACATCAATCATTTATTAAAAATGGGTTTAACCAAAGTTTCACTAGGTTCCAATCCATGAGGGCCCATAACACCCCATGAATCATAATTTGATGTCCAAATCATTCATATCACCACAAGTTCATTTAAAATTAATCTAATAAAAAGGTGAGATAATTTCTAGTCCATAGGGGAATATAATCCTTATGAACTAAAATATATCATCACTTCCTCTATCCACTACACAAAATCTATCATAACAGTATATATAGCTATCAAATAACCTATCACAATAGTATGCAAGGAGTAATGCATCCTAAATGGCATGTCATAATACATGTCATATGATTTCTAAAAGCTACCTATACGATGCATGAAATGGAATACCCTAATCTCATCAGGTTTCAACACAATATAACCACTCAATCATATCAATATTAACATCACAATGTAAGTGCATCACCCAAAAGTGTAATCATATCAATTGTAATAGCCAAAATCCAAAAAATAGTAATTTCATTTGAGGTAATTTGGATTTTCCCTATATACGGGGTAACTAATCTCGGGCACACCTCATTACCAAATTCATATTCTTTCCTATCCTTGTATATTGTCTCTAAACAGTAAAAAAACTAGAAAAAGGTTATGATACCACTTTATAACGTCCCAGAACCGGATTCCACTCAATAGTGCGCTGGGCTTAGTGGGTCATAAGGCCTCAAGCATATCTCCCCAAACGCCAGAGGCTACCAACTAACAGTGATGTTCTAGGTGTGTTATTGGGGATACTATGACCTCATCACCAAATTATACACAACTAAATATCAATAATAAACCAATAGTGGAATCAGATACCACAAGTAGATATTATATAAATAAACAATATTGGAATATATAACAAGGCCAAAAGTGTCTCATATACAATGATGATGATGATATATGTATCTAGAAAGAAACCAAAATATGTACATGTAATTATAGTATAATAAAAGTATAAAAAATCAAAAAAGACCAAAAAGTATCACAATATCATTGCAAGCCACAGGTTGGTCCCATGCTCCTCTACTCATAAGCAGCAATCAACAATCTATATTAAGGTGCTTTCCATTATCAATACCTTCAATCATATAATATGTATGGTTCCCCAAGGGAGGCCCAAAGAGGGTGTGAGATAACATCCTAATAGGCAACTACACAAGATCTATAAAATTCCATGTTGTGAAATATAATGAGTTAAAAAGGTAAAAATTAAAGCTGGTGAGCATTAAAGAAATGTAAAATTCATATTGAATAACCACTACGAAGCTAGTGATACTAACTAGCCTCTCAATCCCCCCTGAAAAATAATATTCAATCTCCTAGAAGTGAATCTATGAGTAAAAGGATGAAACACGATGACCTTTCTATATGAACCAAATCAATCATGATGTTTCCAGATAAACCATATCAATCATATCATTTCTATATAAACAATATCAATCACAACTATTCCATATAAACCATATCAATCCCAGACTTTTCATATAACCTGAAGTGTGAGAAACATCCACGATGAAGATGTTCAACCAAACATATCATAATTCTCATGGCCATGTCGTATGTCAAAGAGTCAGACCATGAAGGGATGAATACAAGGTATTGAAGGCCAAGTCATCTTTTTCGAGTCCTTGGAGCATATTTATGGAAACTCGGTTAGGTACTGGTTGGAGTCCTAGGAGCATGTCATACAATACATGTCTTACATGAGTCAAAGAAAGCTAGATCCAAGGGGTAGGAAAGCCCAAGGAATCCCACAGAATCAAGGCCCAAGGAGAATCTCTATCTAAGGCATCCACTATTGTGTTCCAGTTCTAAGGAACATGTCCAAAGAATATATTCATACATTTACCCTTCATACCTTTAATCATTTCAAACTATTTTAGTATACCCACTCACATAACCATTTATCTTTCAATTCATCTCATGAGTATACCCACTCATAATCACACATAAAATCCAAGGAAACAATTGAGTATTCCTAATCATTGTTTATAATCCACTATAAAATATAACACATGAGTTTACCCAACCATTTATACTTTTATCAATTTAACCATTTAAGTAATTCCAAACCAAACAAATGATAATTGAAACTCATTTAAACATTTAACATCTAATCTATTTCACCCATTCAAGAATGGAATATCAACATGAAATTAGGTAAGGAGGTAGACTATATCCCTAAAAAATAATTCAATTCCATTTAAATGTAATTGGGATTCCTATATCTAGGAAAGCATGTGAACTCAACCCTTGGGCGGTTTAACCAGGGTATAAAAAGGTAAAACCTTACGTCACACCCCATGAGTGGCCATTATTTGGGAAAATACTACCAATGCATCACAATGGAACCTAAGGGAATACCTAACAGGCCCGATTCTATCTAATTCATTTAACTAGTTCAATTTCAAGGCCGCACCGGAAAGTCCAGTGGGCAGTCTAAAAAAAGGTAGCCCAATAATGCACCAAATCACATAGAAAGTGTATAGAACACCTACTTTAGCTTGTTAGTGGAGTGATCATCCAGTATCCTCTCCCGATTCAACTCAAATCAGGAGAAAATCGAAGAACAGACAAAGAACATGAAAAAGGAAAAAACAGATTTCACCCAAATAGCACAACCAATATATATATGAACAGAGAACGACTGAAAATTAATCAAGGTATTACTCTTATATATTCAACAAGACGTTCCATGCTTGAATCGAAGATCAGATGAAGAAACCACCTCCAATCTAATGGTAGTCACATTTGAGAGATTCTAAGAATAATCTACTCTCCATTGAGTAAAAACCAAATTAGTTTTATAATAGGATTTAATTTAATTTTAAAATTATAAAAATAACTCAAATTTCGAGGGGTCTCACGATTTAGACATACAGTTTGACAAACTGTGTGCCAAACTGCATAGTTTTCTATAGAAGGTGGGAACCTCTCATGGTTTTCTCACACGGTATGACTAACCATGTGGAAACCATGCAAAAATCCTTTTTAAAAGTTATAGGAATGGTTGTGTGGTTGTGTGTCCCATTCCACATAGTTTGGCCTAAACGTGCAGCCTGTAGCTCCCCGCTAACCAGCATTGCACTATTTTTTCAAACCGTGTGGCCTACCCCGCACAGTTTACACTGACCATGTTCTATTCCTAAATCACCCCAAAACATAGGTTATGGGCTTTTAATAAGCCTAAAAACCCCTAATACCTCCCAGACCTCAAAGTTCATTCATGTTAGGCCATATTTAAACATTCAATAGAAATAAGGGATACAAATCTCATATAAAAACCCAGTTTCTTACATTAGTTCCTTTTATGTTTTTATGGACTTCTAGGGTTTGTTAGGGGTTTCAGTGTCTTTTATGGGTTTATGTCATTTTTTGGTTTATAGGTTTTTTTGGGTTTTTATGGTTTTCTTAGGGATTTTTAGGTTTTAAAATGATTTTAGGGGTTTTTAGGGAATTTAAGGGGTTTTATGGGCCTTAAACTTATAGGGTTTTTAGTTTCTTTTAGGGTTTTTAGGTTCTTTTAGGGGTTTTTGGGTTTTTAGTGGTTTTTAGGTATTTTAGGGACTTTTAGGGGTTTTTATGATTTTTATGATTTTTTAGGTTTTTTTTTATTTTTTTAGTTTTTTTTAGTTTTTTAGGGTTTTGTGGTTGTTTTAGGGTTTTTATAATTTTAATGGTTTTTAGGGTTTTTGTGGTTATTTTGAGTTTTTTTTGGATTTTCATGGTTTTTAGGGGTTTTATGGTTTTTTATGATTTTTAGGTTTTTAAGGGTTTTAAAAGGTTTATGGGTCTTTTAATGTTTTTATAGGGTTTTAGGGTCTTTTTAGGTATTTTTTGGTTGTATTGTCTTTTAGTGTATTTATGGTCTTTTAGGAGTTTTTTGGTTTTTTATGTATTTTAATTATTTTTAAGATTTTTAGGTTTTTTAAGGTTTTTAGTTTTTTTTCATTTTAGGGATTTTAGTATTTTTTAGGGTTTTAGGGGGGGTTAGGGTTTTTAGTGATTTTGGGGTTTTATGGTGTTTAATGATTTTATAATTTTTATTTTCTTTAGTGTTTTTATATTTTTTGGGTTCTTAGGGCTTTTAGGGTTTTTAGGGAATTTTTAGGTTTTTTGGGTTATTTAGTTTTTAATGGTGTTTTATAGTTTTTATGAGGTTTTAGTTTTTTTTGGGAAAAGTGAGCTCATAGGCTCTATATTATGAAACAAAATAAGTTAGATAAGTATAAATAAATATATTTTACATTTTTTCCATTGAAAAATGGGAACCATGTCACCAGGTAGGATGTTTTCACATTTTCCACCTTCTTCATCCACTCCTTTGTTTGCAAGACCATCAGCTAGTTGGTTGGATTCACGATAAATGTGTGTAATGATATAGTTCATTACAGTAAGCTGGTCAAGACAATTGGCCCATTTTTTGGTTAACTTTCATGAGAAGTGTAGCTTTTCCAATCTTATAGCTTGGAAAATGATGGCAGAATCACATTCAAACCAGATATTAGCCTAAGTTCTTTGGATTTCATGGTCAATGGCCCTTATAAAACTCATCATTTATGCATCTAGATTAGTGGCATGGACACAAAGACCATGCATGTACTCAATAAGGTCACCATTGGGGTCTCTAAATACCGCCTCGTAACTTGATGGCCCTAGATTTCCCCTTGAGTCCCCATCGGTGTTTCATTTAATCCAACCAGAGAAAGGAGGGAAACAGAAAACCTACATTACACCGAGTGGTTTGGGAAAGTTACTAGTGACATTGAGCCTCCTCAAATTCAAGAAGTCCCTCACTGAGTTATTGCAGAATCCAGAATGTAGTGAGGAGGTCCTTTAAACTGCATAAATGATGGTGTTGAGGACACTATGGAAGTTGAACCAAGTTTAGTGATGCAACACCTTACTGGGCTTGACCAAATGACATGAAGCAACTCTGTCCAAGTTATTCTGAAAATTGCTGCAAGTTGAATGGATAACTGAATTTCTAGAATTTCATATAGAAAATGATGTAAAGAATCAACATGTAGAGGATTAAACTCAAAAAAAATCAAAAATTGAATTCCAAAGAGTGGAGGCGGTTTGATAGCTAAGGAAGAGGTGATTGACGTCTTCACTATGTTGATTACATAGAGAACATCTCGAGCAGAGTAATTTCCAATACATTGAAGGTTGGAATCTACGAGGATTTTTTTGAATGAAATTATCCAGAGAAAATTGAACTGGGAGGGATGAATCCATGTTTTTTTGAAACCACCAATCCAATGTTCATTCCCCTGAATTATAGGCTTATATAAATTTCTTCAGTCGAGAAGGCCATCTGGGGATTGTTCCCAAACCCACATATCCCTCTGCCGAATAAAAATATGATCAGATACAATTAAAGAAATTTCCTTAGGAAACATTTCTAGATTTATCATTTGATCCTTAATAGAGATGGTATAATTAAAAATGTGACCAGGGGAGTTAATATGATCAATCAAAGGTGTCCCTACCCAGTTATCATGCCAGAACTTGAGAGAATAGTTCAGGTTTACCAACCAGTGAGAGTGCCTTTGTATTTTATGAAACACTATTCTTATACTTTTCTAGATAGATGACTCCATGTAAGTCCATCTGCCTTCGATGAGTCTTGATAAAAATGTGGACTTGAGGAAAAATAGGAAATCATATTTTTTATTGAAAAGTTTCCAAAAAAAGGGCTTACAATGATTGATTGAAAATTTCCAGATTTTTGATACACAGACCTTCGAGAACCAGTGGCTTGCAGCACTATTTCTAGGATACTATAATGATTTTTTAGTTCCAACAAGCTACCACTCCAAAAAAAAATTCACATCATAGAGTTGAAAATTTTAATCACAGAAGAAGACACTGAATATTCCATGAACAAATATACCATCTTGGATACCACCACATGTTTCACAAGACAAACTCTACCATCCAATGAGAGGGACTTGCCTTTCCATGATGTAATATTTTTCCTGATTTGGCTCAGAACAGTGGAGAAATGAGAGGCTCAAGGATTTCCCCAGAACAAAGGTATTCCAAGATAAATGATATGTAGGGATCCTTCTCTGATTCCCAACTCACTAACAATTCTATACTTCCTAGAAGTTGAGATGTTCTTCCCAAATTAAATAAAGGACTTTTCCCAGTTAATTTATTTCCCCAAAAAACTCTTATAGTGAGGAAGATCATTTTTGATATTAGTGATATTCATTTTGACTCCCTGGGTAAAAATAATAATGTCTTTAGAAAAGAAAAGATAATAAGGTTCGGAAGTACCTCTACCCACCCTGATAGTTGAAATTTCACCCTTAGACACTATATGAAGAAGAATTCATCTAAGATAATATTTGGTAATAGCAAAGATGCTGGTCGATAAAGGATCTACTTTCCTTACTCCTATGTTGCATTTGAAATAGCTCTCATGGGACCCATTGATGAATATGGAAACATTATCGTATGCCAATAATAATTTGACCCAATAGATAAATATTATATAGAATCCAAACATGCATAGAACATTATCAAGGAATCCCTAATTCATTATGTCAAAATAATTCTTAATGTCAAGATTAAGGGAAATGTTTCCACCCCAAGTGGATTTGTGAAGAAGGTTGATACATTCCAAGGCATTAATTAAGAAATCTTGGATGTTCCTTCCTTTCACAAAACCAAACTAATTATAGGAAATATTTTTTCTTGAAACATGAGAAATTCTGTTGGAAATAATATTTGTGATGACTTTATGGATTGTGTTGACAGAAGCCACTAGTCTGGATTGAGTGATGCCACTAGAATTATCCACTTTTGGAATAAGAGTAATGAATTGAGCATTGAGGCCAAGATTCAAGGTACCATATTTGAAAAAAAATTCCTTACCAGATTACAAACCTCATCTATGATGACGTGTCAATAACATTGGAAGAAGTGGTTTATAAATCCATCTGGTCTGGGTGAGCTGCCTTTATTAAGACGAAAGACAACCTCCCTGATTTCAAAATCTAGGGGAGCGTTGTTTAGGAAGGATTTATCATCCTTAGAAATCAACTTTGGTATAATTTACTACTTTAAAGTTTTTTAGTGTTCTTAGGGGTTTTAGGGCCTTTTTTGAGTTTTTAGGTTTATTCAAGTTTTTTATCTTTTCTATGGGTTTTTAATGAATTTTAGGGGGTTTTAAGGTCTTTAGGGTTTTTAGTTTTTTTAATCCTTTTAGAGTTTTTAGGAATTTTAGGGGGTTTTGGTGTGTTTTTGGGTTTTCGGGGGTTTAAGGTCGTTTAGGGTTTCTAGGGTCTTTTAGTTTGTTAGGTTCCTTTATGATTTTTAGGGTCTTTTAGGGTTTTTGGGTCATTTAGGGGTTTTTGGGTAATTTAGTGTTTTTAGGGTCCTTTAGGGTTTTTGGGTAATTTAGTGTTTTGGGGTCCTTTAGTTATTTTTAGAGTCTTTTAGGGGTTTTAGGGCATTTCATTGTCTTTTTGGATTTTTTTTTGGTTTTTAGTGTCTTTTAAGGTTTCAAGGGTTTTTGGGTATTTTATAGTTTTTCATGTTTTTAGGTTATTTTAAGGTTTTTAGGTTCATTTAGCAGTTTTAGGGGGTTTAGGGTCTTTTAAGGGGTTTTTTTTAAATTAGGGATTTTAGGCTTGTCTTAGGGTCTCTAAGGGGTTTTTGGTACTTTTAGGGTCTTTTAGGAGTTTTAGGGTATTTTATAGTGTTTATTGTTTTTTATGGGTTTTTAGGGTTCTTATTTTTTTTAGGTTTCTAAGGGGGTTTAGGGTTTTTATTGCTTTTAGGGTTTTAGGGCTTTTTAATTTTTTAGTGTTTTAGGGTTTTTAGGGGATTTAGGGATTTTTGGGGTTTCAGTTTTTTTATGATTTTAGGGTCTTTTAGTGTTTTTAAAGGTCTATTTTGATTTTTTAGGGTTTTAGTGTTTTATAGTTTTATGTTCTTTTATAATTATTTATGATTTTTTTTTGGTATTTCAATGTTTTTAGGGTTTTTAGGTTTTGGGGTTTTTAGGTCCCTTTGGGATTTGTGGAGTTTTAGGTAATTTTGAGGGTTGTTATGTTTTTAGGGTTCTTTAGGGTTATTTTTTGTTGTTTTAATGGATTTTATTTTTTTCCGGTATTTCAGGTTGTTTTAGTGTTTTTAGGGAAAGGAAGGTGCGAGGCCAGGCTATCCCTAACCCCCCCAGATATAAAACGATGAGAAAAAGAGCAACAAATAAGGGAGAGGCGGGGTCAAGCAACCCACACCCAAAGCTCTGACAACCCCACAAAAAAAGTATAAAATCTCAAGATGCAAGATAACTACGGAACATAATCAGCATCACCAAAGGGATCTCCATCAACGCCATAGACCGAGGAAGCGTCCGAGTCCACCGACTCCCATTTAGGGGTTTTAAGGGGGTTTATGGTTTTAGGTACTTTTAAGGTTTTTTGGGTTTTAGGATCTTTTAGGGTTTTATGGGTTTTTAGGATTTTAGGTGTATTTTTTGTGCCTTTATGGGTTTTTGGATTTTTTGGGCTTTTTAGGTTTTTAGGGTTTTTAGGTTTTTAGGGTTTTTTGTTTTCAGATTTTTAAAATTTTTAGGGCTTTATATATTTTAGGTGTTTTAAGAGGTTCATTTGGGTTTTAGGAATTTAAAGGATTTTTTAGTTTTTAGTTTTTTTGGGTTTTTGGGTGATTTCTAATTTTAGGGGGTTTTGAGTTTTTTTGGTTTAGGGTTTTTTATGGACTTTGAATATTTTTTAGGGTTTCTAGGGGTTTAATTTTCTTTGAGGGTTTTATTATTTTTAGGGTTTTACGTGTTTTACAGGTTTTGAGACTGTTTAGAGGTTTTTATGGTTTTTGGTATTTTTAGGGGTTTTGAGTTTTTATGGTTTTTTGGGTTTCTAGGGTATTAATGATTTGTAGTGTTTTTGGTGTTTTACAATTTTTAGGTTTTTAAGGTATTTTTGTGGTTTTAAGGGTTTTTAGAGTTTTTTTGGTTTTGAGGGTCTTTTTAGGTTTGTAGGGTTTTAGGGCCTTTTAGGGATTTTTGGGTTTTTAGTGGTTTTTAGGGTCCATTATAATTTTTAAGGGTTTTTAGAGTCTGTGACAGTTTTCTATAGGTTTTTAGTATCCTTTAAGATTTCTAGGTGTTTTTAGAGTCTTTTATGGTATTAAGATATTTTAGGGTCTTTGAGGATTTTTTAGTGTCTTTTAGGGGTTTTAGGGTATTTTATGTGGTTTTGGGTTTTTTTAGGTTTTTAAAGGGTTTTAGGGGGTTTTATAGTTGTTTGGGTATTTTAGGGTATTTATGGTTTTAGGGTATTTTAGGGTTTTAGGTATGGTTTATGGGTTTTTAGGGTTTTAGGGTCTTTTATGGTTTTTGGGTGTAGAGTTTATGGTTTAGGGTAAGGTGTATAGGGTTTGCAGTGTAGGGTTTAGTGTTTAGGGTGTAGGGTATAAGGTTTAGGGTGCACAGTTTTCAGTTTTGGGTGCAGGGTGTAGGGTTTCAGGTATAGTTTTCATAGTTTAGGGTGTATAGTACAAGGTTCAAGGAGCAAAGCTTAGGGTTTAGGGTGAATGGTATAATATTAAGTGTTTTTAGGCATTTTATGGTTTTAGGGTTTTTAGGATTTTGTTTTTGTTTTTAGAGTTTTTATGATTTTTTAGGGTTTTTAAGGTTTTTAGGGTTTTAGGTGTTTTTAGGGGGTTTTTGTGGGGGGGGGGTGAATGGGTTTTTTTGGAGTTTTTAGGGGGGTTTGGGGTTCTTTTATGTTTTTTTTTGTTTTTTGGGTTTTTAGTGGTTTTTTGGGTTTTATAGTTTTTTATAGTATTTAGATTATTTAATGTTTTTATGTGTTTCAATTAATTTTATGGTATTAGGGTTTTGAGGGTACTTTCTTATTTTTTAGGGGTTGTTAGGGTCATTTAGGGTTTTTGGGTTTTTATATTCCCATAGGATTTTTATGGATTTTGAGTGTTTTTTGCATATTTTAGGGTCTTTTTTGGGTTTAGGGGTTTTAGTTTATTTTAGGTTTTTTAGTGTCTTTTTTAATTTTTTGGTTTATTTAGGGGTTTAAAGGGGTTTTAGGGTATTTTAGAGTTTTTAGGTAATTTTAGGGTCTTGTAAGGTTTTAAGGGGTTTTATGGTCTTTCTGGATTTTATGGTCTTTTCAGGGTTATTAGGGGTTTTAGGATATTTTAGTGTTCTTTTAATGGTTTTAGTGTTTTTTAGGAATTTTTAGGGATTTTGAAGAGTTTTAGAGTTTTCTAGGGGTTTTAGGGACTTTTGGCTTGAGCAATTAAGGGTTTTTAGTGATTTTTAGGATTTTAAAGGGGTTTTTAGGATATTTTTAAATTATTATATGGTTTTAAGGTATTTTTATGGTTTTATTTTAGTTTAGGGTCCTTTTTGTGTGTTTTTTTTATTTTTAGGGTTTTCTTAGGGTTTTTATGGTTTTTTGGGTTTTACGGTCTTTTTATAGTTTTTTTTGATTTTCAGGGTTTTTAGGGTTTACATAGAGTTTTAAAGGTTTTTATGGTTATTAAGGTTTTTATGGTTTTTTGGGGTTTTTAGGGTTTTTGGGTTTTTTTGGGTTTTTTTGGGTTTTTATAATTTTAGGTTTGATAAGGGTTTTTAGGGGTTTTAGGGGGTTTAAGGGTTTTTAGGGTCTTTTATGTTTTTTAGTGTTTTAGGATGTTTTATGGGTTCTTTATGGTTTTTAGGTTCTTTTATATTTTTCATGGTTTTTAGGGTTTAAGGGTTTTTATGGGTTTTTTGGTTTTTTTGGGATTTTTAGGGGTTTAGGGGTTTTTATGGGTTTTAGGGGTGTTTAGGTTTTTTATTTGTTTAAGGGTTTTTAATATTTTTATGGTTTTTTAATGTTTTTTGGATTTTGAGGTGTTTTGAGTGGGTTTGAGGGGTTATTTTTGTTTTTAAGGTTGTAAGGAACTGGATCCTGGTATCCCTTTCCATTGAGAGTTATGAGTGTTAGATGTTCTAAGAGGAGGTTCTGAGAAGTTTGGGGGGAAAATGAGGCGTTTTGGGGGTGCCATTGCAAAAAATGGAATTACGGTGGTGTGGAGGCATAAAGTATGTCGTGGTGCTGGTGGTTGTGGCTTAGTGAACCTTGTTTGCGGTGTAGGGGAGCTTAGGAGGGGTTTCAATGGTACTAACAAATTGGTGGGTAACTGTGTTGTGGGTTGTTGGTTGTGGCGTGGTCCATTTCTTAGTGAAGGGGGTTCTGAATAACAGTGTATAAGGTTGTACCATAGCCCCCAGATCCACTTTTATAGTATCTAGCATGGATTTTTATAACCACCTTTTACTGAGGGTGACTTTGGTTTGGTTCCCCAAGTTGTTCCACAGAATACCCCATGTTAGGAAGTTCTACAGTGTGGTCTATGGGGTTGTGTCATGGTCTTCAGTTTTTCAGTGGATCAATAAATACCCAAAGACCCCTGAACCTATATTCCCTCCCAGTTATTCCTCTCAAACCCTAGGCAACGAAGGGAGATTTTTGAGGTTCTTCGAAACCTCTTTCAATGAGGTTTGATCTCATCCTCTATGATCAATATGTTGTGAGTGAAGGAACTTTCTATCTCTAGTTTATAGCGGTTTCTCCCCATTCGATCTCATTTCACCCTATTTCCTCTTTCCATGATTTATTGTTTAACCTCAATTAATCTAGTGAGGTTCTATTTTTTTCAGTGAGTTTATGGCACAAGATCCTTGGGATATCATAGTTTCCTCACAGGAAAGGTGATCAGAGATCTTTGATGTTGATTCGTTCTTATGCAAAGAGTATTGAAGCCTTCGAGGTAGAGGATTCACTGCTTCTCCAATTTTTTTATATACGATCATAAAGTTAGAATGTTTTATACCCTTTTATGAAAATGGAATTAACCTAATACATATTTAACCTAATTAAAGATGAAATTGGTTAGCTATTTAATGTTGATGTTTTATACCATGATCCCGGTTTGCCTCTTGATTTTCTAGATTGTTTTCTATCTATTCCATAATTTTACATCATGTTGTTATGATAGGTTTATTATATTCATTTCATTGAAAAATGTTGAAGAACCTAAATCCTCTAATTTTTAATTGGTTGGATAAATAATTAAATAAGAGGAATGTTTAAATAAGTCACGTGTTTAATATAATTTGATGGTAATTCAAGTTGAAACAATGTACATGTTTAATTGAATATGATCTTCCAGGTATTATTTGAATTGATAAATAATGTGGATCATGTAAATTCTAGTTTATGGAAAGAATAATAATGCATGTTAAATGATATTTTTTCTTCTCATAGTTCAATAAAACTAGTTTTGTTGCTTGAGAGCATGTTTAATAGTTTGATAGCTCGTTATAGCTGCTTCCTTAGGTTTTCCATAGTTGGAACCTGTGAATAATAAATCCATTAATTCAATATGGAATAAAAACTGGTTGTTATTTAAGGATAAATATTTGGGGATGGGGGTTCCCATTTTCTTATAAAGGCCAAGTGCCTTGTGTTGGGAGTCATGAGAGATCATTTTCATGTGAAGGATGAATGCCTTTTTTAGGGACTATACTTCCTTGTTGACATGTTTGTTCTTACTTCCTTGTTATTTTCTCTGAATTTGAGATTTTCCATGTGATGTGTTATGATCCTAAAATGGATGATCCTAGGATGAATGATGTGATATAGGGAAGGGAGGCTTGGATGATGTGAAAAACATTGACTCCTATGATGGTGAGATGTATTGAGATATGCATGTGGGTGTTGGGGATAGAACTGAAGATTATAGAATTGGTTGAAGCTAGGATTACCCATTATTATGGTGAAATATGAATGATTACTTGTTATGAGTTTGTTTAGTGGCCAATGGAAAGGTTTCTATTTAGCTACATTCCTTTCCCCATTACTTGAGGTAGCTGGTTATGCTTGGTTGCATTTTCTCTTTATAGTATCTTAGTTTGTTTTCCTAGTGTACCTATAATTATGGAATAAAGTTTAATAATGTTTAATAAATGACTTAAACCATGGGTTTGGGGTTTCTGGAATGAAAAAGAGATGATCATGAGAAACCATTGACTCAGTTTGGATCACGCCTGGAGGGAATGGGATTCGATTGATGATTAAAGTAATATAATAAGAATAATATTAATTAATCGATAATTAATTAATTAAAATAAAGTGAAATTTTCAAAGAAAATAAATTAATTTAATGTATCTCCAAAAATTTTGTGTGCTTATAGGATACATAGTTTTTAGTAGCGTCAGATGGGTGTCTGAGTGATGATAGCCACAGGTGATCTTAGGACTTGGTTATGGCCATAGAGTGGTTATGAGTGATATTATATCTTGTGTATTATATGATTGCATAGTTTTCCCCACCCATGTCGGTTAGGGTGACTAAAACCCTATTGTATATGGGAGGGTGTCTTCCCCAACATCCCGGTGGGAGGATGGATGGCTGACCACACCCTCTGGTCCTGCTCTCTTATCTTGGTAGTATTATGTGCTGGTGTGCATGATAATTAGTTTTTTCATAAATGAATATTGAGGGATGTGTTAACGTGTGGTTATTTAACACCCATAAATCTCTGGATATCGTATCCAAAGGATTATTATAGGTATGGTGTGTATAGGCTATGACAGCTTGAGGTTACTTACTTTGTGTATGGGTTGTGATGGCTTGAGGTATAATACATGATGTACGATACACATCATAAAGGTTGTGGTGGATCTTGAAAACTACTTAGTTACTATATATATATATATATATGTTTTACGTGATGATGAGATTATGTGATGTACAATATTTATGTTGTGATACTTAGCCCAGGTGTTTTTAGGAAGGCTTTTTTGAGAGAGATGGCTCAAGACATATGACATTGTGGAAGAGCATCAAACCGGTAGAGAAGTGGTAGTGGAGTACCCTTGATGTTCATTACTATAATATACGATCACTTGTATGTGTTACTTGCTGATATATATCCATGGTGAGGATATCAACTTAGAATACCTATTTAGGTGATGTGTTAGTTTTACTATTGTTCATTGTGATTTAACACGATTTCTTTATCTTTTTCAATAGAGGTTTCAGAGAGGATATTTGTGAGTATAATATAATGATCACCCCAAACACACACACACACACACACACACACACACACATATATATATATATATAATATTTTCAGGTCAACATGAATATATTGTAGATACGGATGGATACTACTAGCGCATTGTTTTGAATGATCTTTTTGGGCTTCATGGTTGATTTCATTCTTTACCTTTTTGGTACTTATAGTTTCCCTTTCATTTGTTTTATTATTATATTATGTTACATGTATAAACTTGGGATTTCATTCATATATATGTATGAGAAGTTTTTTATTGGTGTATCAAATATTATCTCTATCTTACACATGTTCTATTAGAGGGTAATGTATCCCATTTTATGCTTATTATAACCTTTATGATAGTCACCAACCCAGTACCTACTGGAAGAAGGACTCATATGATCACTATCCTCCTTCTCTCATTTACAGACCAAGATGGATACTCTTTAGGGGGAGGGATCATGATAGAGTGGTATTAGAGGTTTAGGTTGAAGGATAAGATGAATTTTAGAGTTAGGTATAGGTGAGACTGAATGGGTTGTTAGGGAAACGATGTCAGTTAAGTTTAGTAATAAATATGAACCTTAGAGATCAGCTGAGAAATGGATATTTAGTTCCCCCTATAATCTGATGAATAAAACTTTAAGTTTACTAAGCCTACTAAGCAAAGTGGTACTAGTTTTAGGGTAGAGACCTAGGAAAGGATCATGCATCATTATTCTTTATTCCTGTGTTTGAAATGGGTAGAACTTGGGATGGGTTAAACATTAATGTAATAAAATGATTTAATTAAATTTATTAATGATAAGTATTCCATATTCTAGGTTTATGAGCTATAACCATTTTTTCTTCTTTAGGTATGGATCCAGGTCAATGTAGTCATCAGGTTCACACTAAAAATATTTAGTGGGATGTGAAAACATATCACCATAGAGTATAGTTCGATGATGATGAGGACACTTGGAGAATGAAACTATGTGAGTTTTAGTGTTAGAGTCTATAGAAGTACGAGGGATCCATTTTAGAATCAATCGCAGAATAATGGTTAGAGGAGTTTGATATCTCTTTCAGTTTTATACATGATTAAAAGGATCAATGGGTTTTATTGGATGTGATGTTTCTTTATGGAGAAACAAGGTAGTGGTGAATCTTATTCCTCAAGGATCTTGAGGATTTAATAGTCTTGTGGGAGAAGTTTCGAGACCAATTCTAAGAAGAGTTTCTTTCAGCGGCCGTAAAGGCAGCTAGTCACGATGAGATTCTTACCCCTTGGTAGGGGAGTTCCAATGTGGGGGAGTTTGGGATATATTTCAGGAACCTTTTGTGATATTCATCAAACCTTTTTCTAGATGAGGAGGCCAGATAAAGGCATTTTTAGGAAGCTTTTCATACAGATATCAAGTGATATCTCACCTCATTTATATTTTCAACGTATCCTGTGGTGATGGAAATGGTAGAGGTTGTTGAGATTATGCTATCCAGAACTGGGTCATCATGAGAGGGGATTTTTCAAGATTCCTCATGAAGCAGATCTATGGTATAGGGTTCCTAGTTTCCTATATTGAAGAGTTTTCAGTTAGATAGGGGTACATCTAGGCCCTCATAATATTGTTTCTCCAAGGTTGGTGGATCTTAAACCTTTTAAAAGGGATAAAATTTGTGTTTTTCTTGTGGAGTATGTGGTCATCAATAGATATAGTGCTTTAAATCTCTAGGAAGTCATCATGCAATAGGTGCTCCACTTCATGTTCCTTCATTGAGGTAGTTTTAGCTAAGGAAGAAACAATAGGGTGTTCCAATATGGGATTAGTAGAAAGAAGATAGTGAAGGATGAGGAAATCCCCAATATGCTTATCATCCTTAGAGATTATAGCATGTCCATATAGGTGGTATTCAGAAGGGTCAAAAAGGCAATGGAGTAGGTCATAGTTAGCTTTAAGCTATAGAGTTTTTTGCACCGAGTAATCCAAACATCTTTCAAGGTACCCTTTGCTTATTTTCTAATTGGGTGCATGATTTGTTTGATTTAGGAGCTACACACTCCTTCATATCACCTAACCTAGTACATGCTTTGGGAAAGGATGTAGAGAGTATTCTCATTCCCTTGGTTTTTACTATGCTAGTTAGAGGTTGAGTTGACTTGTATGAAGCATGTAGTGACTCTGAGCTAATGATGGGGAAGCATCAATCTTAGGTATACTTCTTATGTTTATAGATACAACCATATGACATCATCCTCATAATTTATTGGCTATATTTAGTATAGGATATCATGGATTGATTCAAAAGATAGGTCATATTTTATGATTATGATGGAGATCCAGTGGTGTTTATCAATGAGAGAGACCCTCGGATGGGTCGAAGGTGTGTTTCATCCTTATCATCCTTAATCAATGAGACAATGTTGAGTTTTTCAGAGGTTCAGCTGATGGTGTTTCCTAGGGTTTTGTAAGATTACGTTGATGTATTTTCTAAGGTGGTTGTAGTGTTACACTCTTGACGAGAGATTGGGCTATAAATAGGAATTTCTACTATCTCAATGTATCTGTATAGGATTACGCCTTCTAAATTGTGAGAGATGAAGTATAACTCAATGATCCTCTATAGTGAGGTTTTCTTTGGTAGATTATGTCACTATGGGGTTCACATGTTTTGTTTATGAAGAATACTAATGAAAATTATCATATTTGTAACAATTATCATCTCTAGAATCAGGTGACAGTGAACAAACATTATCCTCTTCTACAGATTGATGATTTATTCGATTATATGAAAGGAGTAAGTTGGTTTTGGACGATCAATTTATAGTTAGGATATCATCAGAGGCCAGTGAAAGATGAAGATATTATGAAAATTGATTTCTATTGTTGTTATGGTCATTATGAGTTCATTATGATGACATTCGGTGTGATGAATGATCCAGTCGTGTTCATGGTTTTAATAAACACAATGTTTAGATATTTCTTGGATAAGTTTTTGGTGGTTTTCCTCGACAACATCCCTATGTAATTCACATGTGAGTAGGATCATGAAGATAATCTATGTGTCATTTTGGGAGTTCTTCATCATTACTATTTTTTCAATAAGTTTCAAAGTGTTTTTTTTGGTCCCATGATTTTTGTTTCTTGGGGATGTCATGTCCTTGTAGGGAGTATCCTTAGATCCTTCAAGGATTGAGGTAATATTTTATTTGGAATCCCCCAAGATTTTAGTAGAGGTGTGGAGTTTCTTTAGTCTTACAAGCTATTATAGGGGTTTGGTAGCTGACTTATATTAGGTTGTGACTCCTTTGATATCCTTTACCAAGAATAATCATGAATTCTTTTGGAACGATCGGTATTATATTGTTTTTAGGGCTTTAAGGATATGTTTTTTAGTGATCCATCCCTTTATTTTTTGAAAGAGGGAGTTTAGATTGAGTTTTTCTGTAATTTTTCATGTCATAGGTTGTGATATTTGACAAAACGATGGGATTAAAAATGAAAAATAGGTTTACAGATAAAGAAAATATAGAACAAAAGAATAAGGAACACATTCACAACATTTTTTGTGGTTTGGGAATAATACCGACATACATAGAGAGGCAGAATCACTTCAATGAAACTTGAGAGAATAATTATAGGCATATCAAAGTTTCCCACACAAAAAAACTAGCTTGAATGAGATAATAAAAGTGATGAAGTACTATTCCAACTACCACACAGTATGTCCACCATGCTATAATGAATGGTGGATAGAAGTATACATTGATATAATGATGCAACCACCTAAGTCCATGATTCTATAGTGGCCAATGGAAATAAGTATGTGAAGCTACAATGCTGTTATCTCTAATGTCTAAGATACTATATTAACTATTCCAAAGTCTGCACTAGTATACTTGCAGGCAGGTTTTACCTTTTCATCTCTGATAGAATTGGTTAGAGTTATGTCCTGGTGTACATAGTGGGATTCTAGAATCTGGTCCAACATCATCCAAATAGATCAGGATATACCAATCCAACAAGTTTATTTTTTATGTATAAAATATCATTTTTTTCTTATGGGTATCAATAGTTATATCCCCATGAGCATAAATATGGAATCCATGATCTCATGAAGGCAGTAGTTGTGTGTTCCTTAAAGTAATGGTGAAATTACCTTATTAGTGAACATTTTATGGTATTAACTAATCATAATAGCATTAGGTATGTCTTCTACCAGAATGAAATGAACTCACGGAAACGATGGTGGATGGGATTAATTTAGGACTATGACTTTTGAGATTTCTTATACAATAGGAAAAGGAAATTTTATAGTTTATGCACTCAGAAAGAAGTCATGCAATGATTCCATTCATGAATCTTGATATTCTTAGAGAGTGATGGAATAAAACTCAGTGACGAATCGGGATATGGGATAGGTTGGAGGAAGATATTTTATTTTCCAGATGGAAGTGTAGTCATCTTTGGTGTAGTATGTGGAAGAGTCCCAAATAGGGGATTCTAAGTTCAAGATCTGGAGAGACTGAGTTGTTTTTGACATTCCCCCTAATGGATGGTTTGAGTATGAACAACATCGGGTGTTATTCCCAAAGAGGATTTTCATTCCTTTGAAGATTCATGAGAAGGTTCTCTATAATTTCTATATCCCACCTTTGTAGTTACATCACGACATGAATAAGATTTACTGAGATTTGATTGGTTAGTTTTGTTTACCTAGGTTGAAGCATGAAGTTGTTGAGTTTGTGTCATGATGCTTATTCTACCATAATGTGAAGTTTGATCACCATGTTCTTGGTGGTTTACTTCAGATGTTATATATTCCCTAGTGGAAGTTTGAGGAAATTTCACTGGACTTCGTTATCGGTTTACCTTGAGCTCAGGGAGGCTATGATTCTATATGGGTGATAGTGGATCATTAGATGAAATCAGTCCACTTAATAATTATTAGAGAGTTAAGCTCAATGGATATTTTATTGAGGTAGTATCTGGAGGTGGTGGTGAGAGTGCACAGAGTGCTGAGGATGATCATCTCTTATTGTGATCTTTATTTTACCTCCAAGGTGTGGAGAGGTTTAAATCATTTTTCTTTCTCTTAGTTATTCCTTTACACTTCTTTTCATCCATAGAAAGACATTTATCTAGAGCATACTATCCATACTCTTGATTACTTGTTGTGTTCTTGTGTCCATAATTTTGTAGGTTCGTAGATGAGGCACCTACCCTTGGTTGAGTTTTCTTATAATAACACTTTTCACTCCATCGTTAGTATGTTTTTTGAATATTTGTATGTATGACCTTGTTTTTCTCCATTTTTATGGGCCATGGTTGGTGAGATAGAAATTATCAAGATGGATCTAGTGTAGAATATGATAGAGATGGTTTATGTATTTCATGATATGATTAAGGAAGTGAAGGATCATAAAAAAAACTATGTCGATCATAGGTGGAGACCTCTTGAATTAAATGTTGGAGATCATGTTTTCCTGAAGGTTACTCCTTATCATGGGAATTGAATATTTTTTTATGAGAGTAAGATTTTACCTTAGTTTATTGGGACTTTCAAGGTGTTGTATCATGTTGGAGTTGTGGTGTATTAAATTTCACTCCCCCTATAAATGCGCTGGATATATGATGTCTTTCGTGTGTCTCAAATTCTACGTTATCTTTATAACAACTCTCATGTCATAGATTGGGGTAAGATTGATTTTTATGATTGTTGGACCTTAAAGGATATGCTTGTGGAGATTCTGGACTACCAGGAGAAGGTGTTTCATGGGAATGATATTCCCTTGGTTCGTGTCCTTTGGAAGAACAATGGTGTGGAGGAGAGTACATGGGAAGGTGATTTGTAGATATATACATAGTACCTAAATCTATTTTTTATTTATATCTTCTCTTTTAGTAATATTCAATGTGGATTTTGAACCTTTTATGGTCTTTGAAATAGTTTACACTTCTTATTATTGTGGACCTACTCTTGTTTTAGAGGTTTCTTACCTGTACTTTGGAGCTAGTTTTTTTATGTTTTATGGTTTTTCTATTTTTTCCTCTATGCGAGGTAGTTGAGATTTGGTGTTGATGAGATTTTTGAGAGGTATATTGTGGGGTTTCTATTCTGATGACCCCTTTTTCTTTCTTATTCTTCAGGTTTGTTTTGAATTCTAGAGGATGAGAATGTTATAATAGGTATCTAATTTTAGGGCTCAGATACTGGTATCCCTTTCCATTGTGATTTATTAGGGTTAAATTTCCCTGAAGGTGGTTCTAATAAGTTTCGAGGGAAAATGAGGAGTTTTTTGGGAGACACTACCAAAATTGGAATGGTTGTGGTATGAAGGCACGTGCTGAATCATGGTACTATTGGCTGTGGTATAGTGTACCTCAACTAAAACTTAGCAGAGATCATGATAAGATTCGAGGATACTTCCAAATCAGGGTAGCTATGTTGTGGTATGTTGGTTGTGGCATGGTCTCTTTATTGGTAAAGGGAGATCTACAATGTGATGTCTAAGGCTATGTTGGAGCCCCTAGATCCACTTTCACAGGATATGTCCTAGACTTTTAGAACCACATTTGACCAGGGGTGTCTATGGTGTGGTCCCTTAGGCAACTCTATAAAATTCCCTATGTTAGGTAGTGTTGCGGCATGGTCTAAGGGGTTATAATATAGTCATCCCTTTTTTAATGAGTCTATGAATACCCCAAGTTCACTAAACTAGGATTCTCTTCCACTTCTTCCACTATAAACCTAGGTGACCAAGGGTGATTTTTTAGGTTATTCGAATCCCTTTTCAACAAGGTTTAATTTATACTTCCTAAGATCGATCCATGGTGATTCTTGGTACATTATCTCTATAATATCTAGTGGTTTCTCTCTATTCAATATTGTTTCCTCTCACCATGATTTAGTGTTAGATCTCAATCGATCTATGATTTTTTTTGATGTTTTATGGTGCATTTTTGGAATTACATCCATGGGAGATCACGGTTTCCTTGTAGTAAATGTGATCAAAGATCTATGACATTGATCAATTCTTGTGCGAAGAATGTCGACACCTCTGGGGTATGAGATTTAGTACTTACCATATTTATTTATGTGTAATTGTAAAGTTAGTATGTTTTATCCCTTAGGATAAAAATAGAATTAACATAATAAATATTTAACCAAATTAAATATGAAATTGGTTAGCAATCGCATGTCTATGTTGTATACCATGTTAACGGGTTCCTCCTGATTTTATATATAGTGTGCTCTTTATTCCATTCTTGTATATTATTTTTTATGATTGGTTTACCAATTTGTTTTCTTTGGAAAATGGTAAATAATTTAAGTCCAATAATTTTTAATTGGTTGGATAAATAATTAAATAAGAGGCATATTTAAATGAATCCAATGTTTATTATAATTTGATGGTAATTAATGTAGATTCAATTCACATGTTTAATTGAATATGATCTTCCTTGTGTTAATGTAATTGATAAATAATGTGGATTAAGTTATTTATAGTAGATTAAAAGAATAATAAGGAATGTTAAATGATATTTTTTCTTCTCACAGTTTGATAAAACTAGTTTTTATACTTGAGAGCTTGTTTAATAGTTTGATAGATTTTTATATCTGATGACTTAGGTTTCCTATAGTTGGAAATTGTAATTATGTATGTATTAATTAAATATTGAATAAAAACTGGTTGTCTGTTAAAGATAAATCTTGGAGATGGAGAGTTCCCATTTTCTTTTAAAGTTTGAATTCCTTGTGTTGGGATCCACAAGAGCTCGTTTGCATGTGAAGGTTGAATGCCTTGTTTTTAGGTCCTAGATTTCCATGTTGACAATGTTTGTTATTGCTACCTTGTAATGTGTTTTGGATGTGATATTTTACTTGTGATGTGTTACGAGTTTGGTATGGATAACGTCATATGAGCTAGGGTGTCCTGGATGATGTGGAAGCAGTTGATGCTTGTGATGGTGAGATGCATTGGTACATGCATGTGGGTGGTGGGGATGGAACCAGAGATGATTGAATGGGTCAAAGATGTGATTACCCATTTTTATGATTAAAGATGAATGATTTCATGTTATTAATCTATTTAATGGCTGATGATTAGGTTTCTATTTATCTGTATTTATTTTCCCTCTGCTTGAGGTAGCTGGTTGTGATTGGTTTCATTTTCTATTGATGGTATCTTATTAAGTTTTCCTATAGTACCTGGAATTATATAATGAAGTTTAATAATTTCTAATAAACTAATTAAACCATGGTTTTAGAGATATTGGAATGAAAAATAAATGATATTGAGAAACTGTGGACTCAGTTTGGATCATTCCTGGAGAGAATGGACTTGGCTTATTGGTTAAAGTAATGTAATCATAATAATGTTAACTCTTACATAATGAATTAATTAAAGTAAATTGATTTTTTTAATGAAAGGAAAGTTATTTAATGTAGCTCCTAAATTTTTGTGTTCTTATAGGATACCTAGTTCTTAGTAGTGGAAGTTGGGTGTCTGAGTGATGATAGCTTCATTTTATATTAGGAAAAGTTTATGACCATAGTGTGGTTGTGTGCTATATTATATCCTCTATATTATTTGAGTTCATATGATGCCCCATCCATGTTGGATTGGGAGGCTAACACTTTGTGGTCTCTAGGAGGGTGTATTCCCCAAAATTCTAGTGAGAGGATGGATGACTGAATACCCCCTTTGGCCCCACTCTCTTATCTTGTTAGTATTTTGTGTTGGTATGCATGATGGTTAGTTTCCCCATATATGTGTGTAGAGGGATGTGATATATTGTGGTTATTTAAAACACATGTATCTCCGAATATATTATCCAAATGATTATTATAGGTATGACATGTATATTATGTTATGTCTTAAGTCACCTTACTCGATATATGGGTTGTGATGGGTTAAGGTATAATATCCGATGTATGATACACATCATATGAGTTGTGGTGGATCCCAAAAACTACTCGGTTACTATATGGATATGTGTTATGATATGATGTATGAGATTCATATTTTGATACTTATCCCAGGTGTTTTTATGATGACTTATTTGGAGATTGAGGTGGCTCATAACATGCGATTTTGGGGTAGAGTGGAAAACTAGTGGGGAAATAGTAGTGGGGTATCCTTGATGATAATTAGTATAATATATTATCTATTATACATGTTACTTGGTTATATATAGCCATGGATAGTCTATGAACTCAGTATACCTATTTTGGTGATGCGTTAGTTTCACTATTGTTCACTATGATTTAATATGATTTCCTTATCTTTTGCATGATAGGTTCTGGGGAGGATCCTATTGAGTATACTATTATGATCACCCTATATATATAAACTATTTTTAGGTCAATAGGAATTGGTTTAATATCAGACAGCATACTACTTTCTCATGGTTTTGTAGGATGTATTTGGGCTTTATGGTCACTGTCATTCTTTACCTTTTGTTACTTGACATTTCCCCTTTTTTCTAGTATTATATGAAATTACATGTATGTACTTTGTATTTATTTTATATATATGTCTATGAAGGTGTTAATTTATGTATATAAATTATATCCCTCTTCTACACGTTCTCTTAGAGGGAAATTCCCCCCATTATATGCTTATTTTACCCTAGGTGCAGGTCTCCAACCTGGGGTCTATTAGAGGTGGGACTCAGGGGGTCACCATCCTCCTCTCATTGTTGGTCCAGGAGGGGCACTCTTGGAGGGGGGGGGGGGGTTCATGGGAAAGGTTTTTATGATTTTTAGGATATTTTAGGGGTTTGGTATTTTAGTGTATTTTAAGGAGTTTAGGGGGTTTTGGGGTTATTAAGGGGTTTTAAGGTTTTTTGGGGGTTTTAGGATTTTTAGGGGTTTAGGGACTTTTTAGGGGTTTTAGGGCCTTTTAGGGGTTTAAGGGGTTTTTTGGGTTTTTATGGGTTTTGGGGGTTTTAGGGATTTTTATGGGTTTTATTTTAGTGTTTCTAAGGGTTTTTAGGGTTTTATGGATTTTTATCATTTTTTTGTTTTTTTAGGTTTTAGGGGCTTGGGGGGGGGGTTAGTGTTTTTAGGGTCTAGGTTTTCTTTAGGGTTTTTAGGGATTTTTAAAATTTCTTGAGGTTTTAGAGTGTTTTAGGGTTTAGGGTATTTTGGGGGGGTTTAGGTTTTTTAGGGGTTTGAGGGCCATTTTCGGTTTTATGGGGCTTTTTGGGATTCTTAGGGTTTTTAAGGTTTTGGGGTTTTGGGTCCTTTTTAGCGGAGTTTAAGGATTTTTATAATTTTTAGGGTTTTTAGGGGCTTTAGTGTTTTTTGGGTTTTTAGGGGTTTTAGGTTTATAGTGTTTTTTGGGTTTTTTGGGTTTTTGGCTTATATTAAGGGTTTATGGTGTTTCACAGTTTTTAGCGTTTTATTTTCTTTTAGGTTCTTTTAGTTTTGTTTTATGGTATTTTAGTTCTGTTTTAGGTTCTTTTAAGTTCTTTTTAGGGTTTTCAGGGTATTTTAGTGTTTTTATAGATTTTATGGTGTTTTCATGTTTTTAGGGTTTTAAAAGTGCTAAAGGTTTTTATGGATTTTGAGAGTTTTTAGGGTATTTTATGGGTCTTTAGGTTTTTTAAGGTTTTTAGTCTTATATGTTTTTTTTGGTATTTATGTTTTTTGAGGGTATTATTATTTTAAAGGTTTTAGAGTTTTCAAGATATTTTCAAGGTGTTTTATGTCCTTTTAGGGTTTGGGGTATTTTTATTATTTTTAATCTTTTTAGTCCTTTCAAGGTTTTTAGGATTTTTAGGATTTTTAGGGATTTTAGGGTTGTTGAGGTTTTTTTTAGATTTTTAGTGTTTTTATTTTTTAGTGTTTTTAGGGTGTTTTAGGGGTTTATATGGTTTTTAGGGATTTTTGGGCTTTATTGGGGTTTTTACAGTCATTTTAGGGTTTTGGGGGTTTTACGGTCTTTTTAGGGTTTGGGGGGGGGGGGGGGGTTGGGCCTTTTTAGGGTTTTAGGATTTATTTAGTTTTTAGGGTTCTTTAGGGTTTTAGGGTTTTTAGGGGTTTTAGGGTTTTTAACGGGTTTTAGGGTTTCTGTCTTTTTAATGATTTATTTGGGTTTCCTAAGGTTTTTTTTGGTTTTTAAGGGTTTTTAGGGTTTTAAGAGGTTTTATGTTATTTTAAAATTTTCAGGGTTTTTAGGGGATTTTAGGGGTTATTTTGTGGTTTTAGGATCTTTTAGGGATATTTTTATGATATTTTTTGGTTTGTTGGTCCTTTTATAGGTTTTAAGAATTTTTTGAGGTTTTTATTGTTTTTAGGGTTTTTATTGTTTTTAGGGTTTTTAAGGGTTTTAGGGTTTTTAAATATTTTTAGGATTTTAGGTCCATTTAGGGGTTATTTTGGGGTTTTATGATCTTTTAGGGGGTTTTGGGACTTTTATGATTTTTAGGGGTTTAAAGGGTATTTTAGGGTTTTTAGGCATTTTTATTTTTAGGGTTCTTTGGGGTTTTTGGGTTCTTGTGTTGTCTTAAGGTTTTTATAGTCTTTTAAGGTTCTGAGTATTAGGTTTAGGGTGTAGTGTTTTGGTTTTAGGGTGTATGGTTTAGAGTTTAGGGTTTAGGTTATAGGGTTTAGGGTTTTATGTTTAGGTTGTAGGGTATATGGGTTTAAGGTGTAGAGTATAGGGTTTTAGGCGTATGGTTTTGGGTTTAGGGTGTAAGGTGTAAGGTTTATGGTGTAGGGTTTTATGGTTTCATGTGTAGTATATAAGGTATGGGGGTTTTTTTAGGATTTTCCTAATTGTTAGGCTTTTTATCATTTTTGGGGTTTTAGGGGTTTTTTGGGGTTTTTAAGGTTTTTAAGGGTTTTTAGGGGTTTAGAGGTTTTTAGTGTTTTTAGGGTTATTAGAGGATTTTGGATTTGTAGTGTTTTTAGGTTTTTAGGTGTTTTTTTTATTTTATCGTTTTTGGATTTTTGGGGGGTTTTAGTGTTTTTAGGTGTTTTAAAGAGTTTTTAGGGTTTTCAGAGTTTTTAGGGTTTTAGGGTTTTTTTTTTGGTTTTAAGGTTTTTAGTGTTTTTATGGGTTGTTTGTATTTTTATGGTTTTGAGATTTATATTGAGTTTTTTGAGGGTTTTAGGGTTATTTAGGGTTGGGGGTTATGTTTTTATGGATTTTAGGGGTTTTAGGGGTTTTTAGTGTATTTTTTGGTTTTGGGATTTTATTGGATTTTTAGGATTTTTAACGTTTTAGAGTATTTTTGGATTTTATAGGGGTATTTTGGGTTATTTATTGTTTTTATAAATTTTGTTATCTTTTATGGGGTTTAGGAGTTTTTAGGGTATTTTAAAGGTTTAGGGTTTTTAGGGTTTTAGGGTTTTAGGGGGTTTAAGAGTTTTTAGGGTTTTTAGTGCTTTTTAAGGGTTTTAGGGGTTTTTAGAGTTTAGGGGGTTTTAGTGTTTTTTTGGGTTTTTAGGGATTTTATGGGTTTTTAGGGATTTTAGGGAGTTTTACGGGTTTTAGTGTTTTTATCGTTTTTAGTGTCTTTAGTCTATTTTAGGGTTTTTAAGATTTTTAGGTGTTTTAGGGGTTTTAGAGTTCTTAGAGTCTTTTTTTTTGGTTTTTGGGTCTTTAGTTTATTTTAGGGTAATTTTAGGGCATTAGGGTATTTTAGTATTTTTCTGGTTTTCGTGTTATTTTTAGTGTTATTAGGGTTTTTATGGGTTTTAAATGTTTTCTAGGTTTTAAAGGGTTTTAGGGTTTTATAGAGTTTTTAGTGTTTTTATGGCATTTTAGGGGTTTCTATGGGTTTTCAGGTTTTCTTGGATTTTTAAGGATTGGGGGGGGGTTAGTTTTTTTAGGGTTTTAGGGAATTTTATGTTGTTTTAATGTCTTTTTATGGCTTTTAGGGGGGTTTCGATGTTTTTTGGAGGGTGCGGGTTAGGGTTTTTAAATTATATAATATTTTAGTGTTTTTAGTATTGTTAGTTGGTTTTCGGGGTTTATAAGGGTTTTTGGGTCTTTTAGGGTTTTTATCATTTTTATGATTTGCAGGTGTTTTAGGATTTTATAGGTGTTTTAGGGGTTTTTAAGATTTATTTAGGTGTTTTGGGTTTTTGGGGGTTTTAGGGGTTTTTAGGGTTTTAGGGTTTTAGTTATTTTAATAGGTTTTTAGGGGTTAAAAGGGATTTGGGTTTTAAGTATTTTTATAGTTTTTAGGTTTTTAGGGTTTTTATTATTATAAGGATGTTTTAAGGTCTTTAGGGTTGTTAAGGGTTTTAGGGACTTTTATGCTTTATTAGGGTTTTAAGATATTTTGTGGGTTTTTAGTGTTTTAAGTGTATTTTAGGGTATTTAGGGGTTTAAAGTACCTTTTGGGGTTTTAAAATGTTTTTCAAAATTTTAGGGGTATTTGTTGTCCTTTTAGGGGTTTTTAGGATTTTTAGGGACTTTTAGATTTAAAAGTGTTGGGTTTAGGGTTTTGGGTGTAGGGTTTTGGGTTTAAGGTGTAGGGTATAGGGTTTAGGGTTTAGTGTTTAAGGTTTAGGGTGTATGATATAGGGTTTATAGTGTAGGGTTTAGGGTTTAGGGTTTTGGGTTTTGGGTATATGTTTTATGGTGTAAGGTTTTGGTTTAGAGTGTAAGGTATAGGGTTTCATGTGTAGGTTTTAGGATTTAAGGTGTATGGTATAAGGATTAGGGTGTAGGGATTAGATTTTAGGGTGTAGGGTGTAGGTTTTAGGTATTTTTTGAGCTTTTATATAGGTTTTTTATAGTTTTTAGCTATTTTAGAGTCCGTTTACAATTTCTGTGGTATTTTGTGGTTTTAGTATTTTTAGGTATTTTCATGCTTTTTAGGGATCTTTATGTGTATTTATTTTTTTTATGTTTTTTAGGTATTTGGAGTGGTTTTTAGGTATTTTCAGGGTATTTAGGGGCTTTTAGGGTTTGGGGGGGGGGGTTCATGGCCTTTTTTGGGGGTTTTAGGGTTTTTAGTGTTATTAGGGTTTTTATGGATTTTTTAGTGTTTTAGGGGTTTTAGGGCGTTTTACAGTTTTTTGGGGTTTTTAGGTGATTTTGGGTTTTTTTTGGTTTGTAGGGGCGTTAATGTTTTTACGGTTTTTTGGGGTTTTAGGGGATTTTGAATGTTTAATGGTTTTTAGGGTATTTTAGGGTTTTTATAGGGTTATTTAGGGTCTTTTATAGTCTTTAGGATTTTTAGGATCTTTTTGGTTTTCTGGGGTTTTATGGGGGTTTTATGGTTTTTTTGGGTTTTATGGGTTTTTAGGTTTTTTAGAGCTTTTAGGATTGTTTTTGTTTTTTATGGGTTTTAGTGATTTTTGGGTCTTTTAGGGGGTTTAGGGTTTTTTGTTATTTTTAATGTTTTTTGGGAGATTTTTAAGGTTGTAAGGGATATTAGGTTTTTTTATAGTTTTAGGGTTTTTTGGAGGGTTTTAATTTTTTTATGGTTTTTAGGGGTTTTACGGTTTTAGTGGGTTTTAGGGGTTTTAAGTCCTTTTTAGGTTTTTAGGATTTTTATAGGTTTTTAGGTTTTGGGGTTGTTAATAATTTTAGGGGTTTTATATTTTTATGGGTTTTTAGGGTTTTAGGGGTTTATAGGGTATTTTAGAGTGGTTTTAGGGGTTTTAGGGTTTTTTTGTGGTTTTGCGGGTTTTTAGGGTTTTAAGATATTTTTTGGGGTTCAAATTATTTTTGGGTTTATAGGGTTTTAGTGGTTTTAGGGTTATTTTTTTTAGAATTTTTAGGGGTTTTAGAGTTTTTTATGTTTTTAAGGGTTTTTAGTTTTTTTAGTTTTTAAGATTTTCATGGTTTTTAGGGGTTTAGGGTTTTAAGGTTCTCTTTGAGTTTTTTATGGTTTTAGGGTTTTTATATATTTTTATCGGTTTTTCATATTTTTATAGTTTTTAGGGTTTTTATGGATGATTTTGGGTTTTTATAATTTTAAGTGTATTTTTAGGCTTTTTGGGGTGTTTTAGTGGTTATTATGGATTTTTAGGGGTTTTAGAGTTTTTAGGATTTTTTTGTCATTTAGGGGTTTTTTTGAGTTTTTTATGGTTTTCTTTGGGTTTTTAGTTTTTAAAGGGTTTTAAGGGTTTTTAAGGTGTTTAAGGGTTTTTATAGTCCTTTTTGGTATTTTAGGGTCTTTTAGGGTTTGGGGGGTTTTTAGGGTCATTTGGGGGTTTAGGGCCTTTTAGTGTTTTAATGGTTTTTTAGGTTTAAAGGTTTTAGGGGTCTTAAGGTTTTTATGAGTTTTTTAATGTTTTATGGTTTTTAAGGTTTCTAGGATTTTTACTCATTTTAGGGTCTTTTAGGGGTTTTTTGGATCTTTTAAGGTGTTTAGGTTCTTATGGTATTTAGTGGTTTAGGGTCTTTTTAGGGGCTTTAGAGGTTATTAGTGTCCTTTTAGGCTAATTTAGGGTTTTTATGATCGTTTTAAGGGGTTTTAGGGTATTTTTAGTGGTTTTAGGTTCTTTTTATGATTTTTAAGTGTTTTTGGGTTTTAAGGATTCTTTTGGGGGTTTCGAGTGTTTAGGGATTTTAGGTATTTTTATGGTTACTTAGGGATTTTAGGGATTTTGGAGGATTTTTAGGGGTTTTAGGGAGTTTTAGGGTTTTAAGGGGGTTTAGGTGATTTTAGGTATTTAGGGTTTTAGGTATTTTTGGGGGTTTTTATGTTTTTTGTGTTTTAGGGGTGTTTAGGATTGTTTTAGGGTTTTTAGAGTTTTTAGGGGTTTCAGGGTTATTTTAGGGTCTTTAGGGTATTTTCGGGTCTTTTATGTTTTAGGGGAAAAAGGCGCGGGCTAAGCAGAGATCTTGGCGCCCCAATTAATAAAAATGAAAATGTACAAAACATTACAAGGGGGACTTGTACATTCGGGTGCGAGTAGTGCCCTTCATGTCAGAGACTACATGAGACATGCAAAAAGAAGGAGCAATGAATGACCACCGTGAGCAACATTCTTCAATAGCCATCTTGGAAAGAACATCAGCCACCATATTGACTTCCCTATATGCATGAGTGATCTGGAGACTCAGGTTCTTGGGTTGGCTAAGGCATTCAATCCATTGGGGTAGATGCCTCCATGGAACCTTCCTTGAGTTTTGGTGAAGAGCCTCCACTGCAAGCATCAAATCTGATTCGATCCATAGATGCATCCACCGAAATTGATTTTCAAAATGAACAGCCTTGATAATAGCCCAAATCTCTGCCTCATAAGCGTGTCCATTCCCCATGAAATGATAGAAAATACCCTTGACAAAACCTCGATAAGTACGGAAAACACCACCAGAACCTGAAGGGCCTAGTGAGCCTGCTGCTGCACCATCAACAATAACATTGATCCATGATGGGATTGGTGGAATCCATCTAATGTACTTCATCAACATCAGTTTTTTGCACCTTCCAGGAACACCAAGAGTGCGGAGTGTAACAAGATCATTGAAGTAGTTGTTCATCATACCTGATTGAATACACCCAGCCATTCAAACAGCATTGTTCATGGAAATAATACCCTCATGTGTGGAGCATGATTTATTCCGAAACATAGCAGAATTTCTCACCGCCCATAGGAAGGCAACAATTGCTACAGATGCAGCAAGAAGGAGATTGTGAAGCTTCTCACTACAGCTAAAATCTGTAATAAAGAGAATCCTTTGGGAAAAGTTTCTAGGGGTAAACAGAGACCAAAGACATCTTGCATGTAATTCCATAGTCTATGCGCAAGATTTCATTCAACAAAGAGGTGTTGTATGCTTTCAGCACCTTGCAAAAAAATTCTGCAGGCTGAAACAATCTTCCATCCGGCTTTTTGCAGCAAACCATGCATAGGCTTCTTGTTTCTCCAAATCTTCCAAAGAAGAAGGAAGTGTCTAGGGGAAATGAATTGACACTTGTATTTCAGAATCCATGAGGGAGGATCTAGGCCTTGCCGGCATTTATGCTTGTAAAACTCCCTTGTAGTGAGCTGACCAATCAGATTCGGCTTCCATATGAGAGTATCTGAATCAATGTAGTTGTAACGAAGAATCTGGGAGATGATGTGTGGTGGCATAAATCCATCCAGCTTCATTATCCTGGCATTAAGATCATTGATATACATGTGTTGCAGACCCTGAGGTACCTGCATGATTTCATGTAGTGGGCGATCGAGCCACGGAGTAAGCCAACAGTTCAGATTGGAGTGACTTGAAACATCCCAAATAGATTGAGAGATAATGTCCTGGTATGAGGATTTAATTGTGGTCCAGACAGAGGAGGGCATGTACCAAGTGCAACCATTACACAAGTGAGCAGTAAATCTTTCCTTAAGAAAATCCAGCTCACCTTGCTTGTGTACAAAGAGTTCTAGGTGAATCTGGCCAACAAGGCCTCGTTGAAAACCCTGAGATATTTAATTCCAAGACCACCCATTTCAATGGGTTTAATGCAGTCTTTCCATGCAACAGTTACCAATTTCTTTTCATTAATGCATCATGTCCATGCGAATTTCCGAATCTTGTCTTGAAGAGACTTGATCAGACTTACTAGCCATCTATATATAGAGAAGTCAAGAACAAACATTGAGGTGATGACAGAATTGATAAGGCATACTCTACCTTCTTGGGGCAGGGACATTCCCTTCCATTTAGCCAGCTGCCATATGATGTTAACAGAGATGCTTTCCAAGTGGCAATGCTTTACCTTTCCCCAAAATAGGGGAACCCCAAGGTAATTGAATGGAAGAGATCCTTTTTTGATGCCAAGACATCTAATGATTCTGTTTTGCCTCACACGGGAGCTCCCTTTCCCAAAGACAATAGATGATTTACTCCAACTGATTGCTTGTCCAGCAACATCTTCATAATGATTAAAGATTTTCTGGATAGATGATATAGTTCATATATTAGCCTGCCCAAAGAGAAGGATATCGTCAGCATAAAAAAGATGCGAGGGTACAAAAGAGTCCTTGTTATCTTCGATAGGACAATAAAATCTAGCCATCATTGAATTAGTAACAATACGACTCAGATAATCTTCTGCAAGTGCAAAGAAAATCCCAGAGAGTGGGTCACCCTGTCTGACCCCTCGTGAACATTGAAAGAAACCTTTTGGCACCCCATTAACCAGAACAGAGATTCTGGCACTCTCCAAAATGGAAGAAATCATACTGATAAATTTGGATGCAAATCCATACATACTCAAAACCTTGAACAGAAAGTTCCACTTAATGGTATCAAAGGCTTTGGATATATCTAATTTTAAAACAAAGGTTCCATGTTTGGATTCCTTTCTCATGATATTCACTCCTTCAGAGGCCATATATAAACAATTTTGAATGCTTCACCCAGGAACAAAGCCAAATTGATTGGGTGTGATGATGGTTCTAACAAACTTCCCTAGCCTAGTGACGATGATTTTAGTAATGATATTTGGAATGGTGTTTCCAATGGAAATTAGACGAAAGTCACCAATATCAATAGTAGCTTATTTTTTGGGAAGAAGAGAAATGAAATTGGAGTTGGCTCCAAAAGGAATTGATCCTGAGAGAAAGAACTCCCTGACAGCATTGGTAATTTCTGCATGAAAGATATCCCAATATAAAATGAATAATTTGTTTGTAAATCCATCCGGTCCAGGGGCACTTTTAAAATTGAGTGAGAAAAGACAAGATTTAACTTCGTCCTCAAAAGGAGGAGAGGTCAGATCATTATTCTGTGAGTCATTCACACACTTCTCAATACAACTGGTAGTCAAGGTAGAAGGAAGAGTAATATCATCATTATATAGAACATTAAAGTGATCAAAAACAGCACCAGAGAGCTCTTTCTCCTCAACCAAGGTTGTTTGATTGATTCAGATACGATTAGGTCATTTACAAACGTTTTTCTCCCGTTGCAAGCGATGAAAGAACTTTGAGTTTCTGTCACCATCCTTGAGCCACTGTACATTGAATTGATTTTTTTCCAGATTCTCTTCAAGAGAAAGAAGATCACCAAGATTTTTTTGAAACTCAAGTTCCTCACGAGTAGGAACATCCCCATGTTGGTTGCTTTCTTGGAAAAACTCCAGCTGAAATTCTACATCCTTGACCTCATCATCAATTCTGGAGAAAGCGAGCTTACTCCAAACTTTAAGAAGGCATTTTATTCTCCTAAGATTTGAGAAAACCACAAAATAAGGACTACCATGGATAGGTGGAATTCCATCTATCAAGAACAACTTCCCTACAACCTGGAATTGAAAGCCAGGAATTGTTGAACTTGAAGGGTAAGGGAGAGAGTCTCCGGGTGTCATCCCGAATGGAGACAACCATGGGATTATGATCATAGTTAAATTTGGGAAGAGTGAATCCTGAGATGTCCAATGGAGCACCAGTATCATTGACATGCATGAAGCACCTATCAATTTTACTGGCTTGCCTACCATTTACAGTGAACCTTCCCCAAGTGAATTTACATCCCGCCATAGGAACTTTAATGAGGTTGCATTGATCCAGATAGCCCTGAAAATCATGAGCAGCAGAACGAGAAAAATGAGGGCCATTTTTTTCATCTGGACTCAGAACAACATTGAAGTCACTAGTGATGAGCCAGTTATGGTTCATGTTCTCACTGAGGGCAGATAATTAATCCCAAAGTTCTCTTCTTCTAATATAAGAGCAAGAGGCATAAACAAAAGAGAAGGATAAAGGAGTATCCTGCATCCGGGTCTGAACTGAAATTACTTGATGAAAAATCTCAAAAGACTCAAGTTTCAAGTCATTGTGTCGAAAAACCCATAATGTTTCAAGGTTACCAGCACCTCTGTTGTGAGAAATAAATGAGTATCCGAGCAATTCCCAGTTGAAACCCTTCCAGTTATCAAAACTAATAAGAGGCTCAGAAATGGCCACAAGTGAAGGCTTGTTGGCAGTAAGAAAATGTCGAAGGGCTGCTGCAGTGGGAGAGTTCCCAACCCCCTGACAATTCCATAAAAGCAGCTTCATTGATTGAGGTTTGTGTTGCCTCTCTAGCGAGACAGTCCTTGTGTATTCTTGTAAGAGACTCCTTTACTCTTTCCTCCCTGCTTGGGAGGTCTTCCAGGAGGTTTCTTGGTGACTTTCTCAACTCTTGGCACCTCATGAGTAGAGTCCATAGGAGCTACTTCAGGGATTACATATCCATCTTGACTATCATCTGCTTGATCAGCCTAGAGTTCCCCAGATCGGGGGGAGAAGGTATTAGTGACACAAATCCCCTCATTATGAGGAACTCTAGTGAATTTGGCCTTGGTGGAAATTCCTACAGGAACTGGAGTGAAAGCTTGAGTAGTATCTGTAAGAGAAGATGCATCAGGCTGAGAAGATGCATCATGTACTCTGCTGGGTGAGTGAAGTTCAAAAACAGGAGACATTGAAGCACCAGTTTGTAAATCTGACAGTGCATCAATATCTGGAGGGTCCCCAAGAGGAATAACACCTATAATGTCCTTAATTTGCTTAGTAGGAGAATCAGCTTTGTGAGCATTAGGATGAGATAGAGGCCTTCCCGCATCATGCACATTGATTACTGCAATAGTGAGTTGAAGAGGCTGAGCAGGTGCATCATGTGCACTGCTGGAAGTTGCATGGTTAGTTGCATTAGGCTGGAAAAACAAAAGTTTCTCAATAAGATACACATTAATCACTGGAGAGTCCCTATGAGATGGGGAAGAAATCTCTGGAGGAGTCCCAAGAGGAGGAGCACTTGTAGAGTCCTTAACTTGCTCAACAGGATCCACTGCTTTGTGAGAGTCAGGAGGCTGAGTAGGTGCATCATGAACACTACTGGAAGTTGTAATAAGAGTTGTATCAGGCTAGCCAAGTGAAATTTGTTCAATAGGAAGCACATCAATCACTGGAGAGACCCCATGATATGGGGAAGCAATCTCTAGAGGAGACCCAAAAGGAGGAGAACCTGTAGAAACCTTAATTTTCTCCACAGGAGACACTGCTTTGTGAGAATCAGAAGACTGGGTAGGTGCATCATGATCACTACTGGAAGTTGTAATAATAGGTGTATCAGGCTGGGAAAGTAAAAGTTTCTCAATAGAAAGCGCATAAATCACTGGAGAGACCCCAGGAGATGCAGAAACTGCATGAGCAGCTTGCCCAGCATTATGAACATTAGGATCCTTGACCAGGACCAATGTAATGGGATCACAAACCTTCTCAGGGACAACAGATTGATCTGGGAACCCGCTTGTTCCCGCATTTTTGTTTCCATTACCTTGTAGAGGTAGGGTACAAACTTGCAGAGGGAGGGTATCATAATTCACTGCATCCTTCTGGGTCATTTCTTTCTTTTTAGAAAGTTGACATGAACCATCCTCATGTCCTCACACCTTGCAGGTGTTACATGTCTTCAGTCTCCTTCATTCATTGATAGAGTGTCCAAGAAAGAGACAATTATTACAGAACTTGGGTCTTCTTTCATACTGTATTTCCAGCATGATACTTTCATCCAGTGTGTTCTGCACCACTTCTTCAACCAAAGTGTTGGCCATGTCAATTTCAACAAGAACTCTAGCATAGTGCCCAAATCTTGGATTGTCTGTTTCCCTGTCAATACGGATTGGAAAGCCAACCGAGGAGGCAATGTCCCACAGAATTTGAGGATGCCAGTATAACCAATTCAATTTGTAGATACATATCCAAACCTGAGAAAACGTATTATTGACGCTTGTTGGATCAAAATTGTGGTCCCAGTCTTGAATCCGTAGCAGACCAGGCTTAAGAGAAAGTGATCCAAAACTCCAGGCACATCGTTTATGCTCATCAGAGGGAAGAACGATGTGATAAAAGCCACGACCCATGGCTGTCATTTTCTAGTCCGAGAAACCCCAGATTTCCGCAACTCACTTGACAAGCTAAGAAAATCTCCATAGTTTTTCACCCTTAGGTATGACCACACGAGCAATGATAGAAAATTTACAGAGGTTAATTCTCTCCTCAATTGCTTCCTGGTTGGAAGAAACATGAGCTCTTTTCCATTTCTTAATAACACACCCAGGGGAGGGGGTGCCGAAGTCAGAGAAAGAAGAGGAAGCCGCAGATTTGACAACCTCAGCAAAATTCTTCTTCGACGAATACAGAGGTGAATCCGATGATTGACCAAGTTTTTCAACACGGGGATTGCAAAGTTGAAAAATGTCATTATGCCCGATAGGTTCAGAGTCAGGATTTTTTACAGATTCAGCTACTTCTCAATTCAGAGGAGCCGACATATACCTAGGATCCACATAATCGCCCGATCCCCCTACTGGATCAGCCATCCATTATGTTTTTAGGGACATTGAGGGTCTTTTAGGGGTTTTTGTGTCTTTTAGGGTTTTATATCATTTTAGGGTTTTATAGTTTTATCGAGTTTATTTTCGAGTATTTTATGGTTTTTAGAAATTTTTAGGTTTGTAAAGGGTTTTAGGGGGTTTAGTGGTTTTTATTGTCCTTGTAGGAGTTTATAGGGTTTTGGTGTCTTTCAGTGTTTTTTGGTTTTTTGGTTCTTGGGTTTTTTTGGATCTTTTAGGGGGTTTATGGTTTTTTAGGGTTTTATGGTTTATTTAGGGGGTTTAGGGGTTTTTTATATTTTTAGGGTTTTTTGGGTTTTTAGGTTTTCTTGGTTATTTATAGGGTTTAGAGGTTTTTATGGATTTTTAGGGTCTTTAAGGTTTTTAGGATTTTTAGGACAATTAATTGTTTTATGGGTATTTTAGGGTTTTAGGGTTTTATAGTCTTTAATGGTTTTTTGGGGGTTTAGTGACTTTTAGTGTTTTTAGGTTCTTCTAGGGGGTTGGGTTTGTAGGTATTTTTTAGGGTTTTTATTTATTTTTGTGGGTTTTTAGTATTTTTATGGTTTTAGTGGGATTTTAGGGTTTTAGGGGTTTTATGGGTTTTTATGGTTTTTAGTTTATTTATTTATTTTTTTTATGGTTCTTAGTGTTTTTAGGGTTTTATTAGGTTTTAGGGCTATTAGGGTTTTTAGTGATTTTAGGGTTTTATTGTTTTCAAGGGTTTTAAGGGGTTTTAGTGGTCATTATGGGTTTTAGTGTGCTTTTTGGGGGTTTTAGGGTTTTTAATATTTTTAATGGTTTTATAGTTTTAGTATTTTTAGTGGTTTTTAGGTTTTTGGGGTTTCTTAGGTCTTTTTAGGGTTTTTAGAGTTTTGAGGATTTTATGTATTTTTTGGGGGTTTTCTCTTTATTTTTATTTCTAAGGGGTTTAGGGGTTTTATGGGATTTCAGTGTTTTTATGGTTTTTAGTATGTTAATAATATTTAGGCATTTTTATTTTTTTTGGTTTTTAGGGGGGTTTTAGATGTTTTAGGGTTTTTACTGTTTTTAGGGTTTTTAGGGGTTCTATGGACATTTTGTGTTTTTTGATTTTTTCATGTTGTTACGGTTTTTAGGGTCTTTTATAGTATTTTATGGTTTTTAGTTTCTTGTAAGTTTTTTAGGGGTTTTTAGTGTTTTGGGGGTCTTTTAGTGTTTATAGGGGGTTTAGTGTCTTTTAGGTTTTTAAGGTTTTGTTGGGTTTTATGGATTTTAGGGTCATGTTGGGTTTTGGGGTCATTTAGGTGTTTTAGGTTCCTTTAGGGGTTTTATGGGGTTTTTAGGTTTCATTTGGGTTTTTATGGTCTTTTAGCATTTTTATATTTTTAGGTTCATTTAGGGTTTTTAGGGTAGTTTAGTGTTTTTAGGGTCCTTTAGGGGTTTTAGAGAATTTTTGGGGTTTTAGGGTATTTTATGGCCTTTTTATGTTTTCTAGGCCTTTAGTTTCTTTTAGTGTTTTGAGGGGTTTTTGGTTATTTTAGAGTGTTTAGGGGTTTTTGGTTCATTTAGTTGTTTTTAGGTTTTTATATCCTTTTAGGGGCTTTAGGTTCTTTTAGGGGTTTTAGAGGTTTTTTGTGTTTTTAGGGGTTTTATGCGGGGTTTGGGTTGTTTCTATTTTTTGGGTTTTTAGGGTTTTTAGGTTTGTTTTATGGTTTTTAAGTGTTTTTAGATATTTTTATAGTTTTTAGTTCTTTTGTGGGTTTTAAGGTTTTTAGGGTTTTAGGGGTTGTTTAGGTTTTTTTTATTTTTTTAGAATTTTTTGAGTTTTTTGAGGGGTTTAGAGTTTTTTAGGGATGGGATTTGTGTTTTTATTTTTTTTTAGGAGGTTTAGGGGGTTATAGTGGTTTTGGATTTTTTAGGGTTTTTAGGCTTTTTAAGGATTTAGGGTATTTTTTGGATTTTATAGAATTATTCTGTGTCATTTATTGTTTCTAGGGATTTTATAATCTTTTATGGGGTTTAGGAGTATTTAGGGGTTTTTAAAGTTTTATTGTTTTTTGGTTTTTTAGCTTTTTAGGGGTTTTAAGGGTTTAGTGTCTTTTGTTCTTTTTATTGGGTTTAGGAGATTTTATGGTGTTTTTGGGTAAGGGGGTTTTAGGTGTTTGTTTTTGTTTTTCAAGGTTTTTATGGGTTTTTAGGGGTTTTTAGGGAGTTATAGGGGTTTTAGTGTTTTAGTGTTTTTAGGGTTTTTAGTATTTTTAGGGGTTTTAGGGGGTTTTAGAGTTTTTAGGGTATTTTAGGGTTTTCTAGTTCTTTATTTTATTTTTGGGTCTTTTATGGTGTTCTAGGGGTTTAATGGTTTTTTTACTATTTTTCTTGTTTTCTTATTATTATTTTGGGTTATTAGGGTTTTTTGGGTTTTTTGGGTTTTTTGGGTTTTAAGGGGTTTTCAAGATTTTAAAGGGTTTTAAGGTGTTTAGGGGTTTTAGTGTTTTAATTATTTTAGTGTTTTTATGGTATTTTAGGGTTTTATGGGGTTTAGGGAAAAGAAGGCTCGGGTCCAGAATATTCCTGGCACCCCCAAAATTTATTAAACAAAAAGACACAAACAATGCAGACAAGGGAGGGGAGGGGTCAAACGACCCACACCAAAAAACCCTTACAACCCACGCCATTATGGGGTTTAGGGGTTTTTTAGTATTTTTAAGGATTTTTGGGGTTATTTAGGTTTTTTATATTTTCAGGGTATTTTAATATCTTTTTTGGGGTTTTAAGAGTTTTTAGAGGTTTTTGGGGCGTTTTAGAGTTTTTAGGGTTTATAATATTTTTAGGGTTTTGAGGGTTTTGGGGATTTTATAGGGGTTTTAGGGTATTTTTAGTTTTTTCATTTTTAGGGGTTTTAAGATTTTCTAAGATTTTTATGGTTTTTAAAATTTATTTAGGGGGTTTAGGGTTTGGGGGGAGGGTTTAGGGGTTTTTGGGGTGTAAGTATTTTCAGAGGTTTTTAGGGGTTTTAGGGGTTTTAGGGGATTTAGGTTTTGAGGTGTTTTAGGGTTTTTAGGTTTTTGGGGTTTTTAGCACGATTTGGGTGTTTTAGGATTTTTTAGAATTTTTAAGGTTTCAGGGTATTTTATGTTTAAATAGGGTTTTGATGATTTTTTGGGGATTTTTAGTGTTTTAAGGGTCTTTTAACATCTTTTAGGGGATTTATGTACTTTTAGGGGTTTTATGGGTTTATAGTTTTAAATGGGTTTTTAGGATTTTTAGGGTTATTTTTGGTCCTTTTAGGTTTTTATGGTCTTTTAGGTTTTAAGATGTAGGATTTTGGGTTTTGGGTGTAAGCTCATGGGTTTAACATGTAGGGTATAGGGTTTAGTGTGTAGGTTCTAAGGTTTAGGATGCAGGGTATGGGGTTTTGGGTGTTGGGTTTTGGGTTTTGGGTGTAGGGTAAATGTTTTATGGTGTAAGGTTTTTTATTTAGAGTGTAGGGTATAGGGTTTCATGTGTAGGGTTTCATATTTAATGTGTAGGGTATAAGGTTTATGGTGTAGGGATTAGATGTTAGGTTGTACGGTATAGGGTTTCGGTGTCTTTAAAGTTTTTATATAATTTTTTTGGGTTTTATAGTTTTTAGGGATTTGGGGTCCTTTTATGGTTTTTAGGGTCTTTGTGGTTTATGATTTTTTGGTATTTTTCACTCTTTTTAGGAATATTCCTAGGTATTTATGTTTTTAAGGGTTTTTTTGGATTTGCAGTGGTTTTTAAGGGTTTTAGGGTTTTTAGGGGGTTTTTGGGGTTTTTGGGGCTTTGATGGATTTTTTGGGGTTATATGGTTTTTATTGTTATTTAGGGATTTTAGGGATTTTTTAGGGTTTTAGGGTTTTATTTCTGTTTTGGGGGGTTTTAGGTTTTTTATATATTTATGGCTTTTTGGGTTTTTTTGGTTTTTAGGGGCTTTAAAGGTTTTTAGGTTTTTATGATTTTTAGGTTTTAGGGGTTTTAGGATGTTTAATGGATTTTAGGGTCTTGTAGGGTTTTTATAGGATTATTTAGGGTCATTTAGAGTTTTTAATGTTTTTAGGACCTTTAGGTTTTTATATTTTAATGGTTTGTATGGTTTTTAGGGGTTTTGGGGGGTTTCAGGGTTTTTTTTTGGGGTATTATGGTTTTTTATGGTTTTTATTGTTTTTAGGGGGTCTTGGGGTTTTATGGTTTTTGAGGATTTTTAGGGGTTTTATGGGGATTTTAAGGGTTTTGGGTTGTTAGGGTTTTAGGCTTGTTTTTTGGTTTTTAGGGTTTTTAGTGTTTTTAGGGTGTTTTAGGGGTTTAGGGTTTTTTTATTATTTTTATGGTTTTTACAGGTTTTTGGATGGTTTTTTGTTTTTAAGATTTTTTAGGGGTTTTAGGTTTTTAGGGGTTATTAAGAGTTTTATGGGGTTTTTGGGTTTTAAGGATTTTTAGTGTTTAAGGGTTTTTAGGGGTTTTAGGGTATTTTGAGTAGTTTTAGAGAGTTTAGGATTTTTTTGGGGATTTGGTGTTTTTAGGGTTTTTGGGTTTTTAGGGGTCTTAGGTATATTTTAGGGTTATTAGGATCTTTAGGGTTTTTTTAGGTTTCTAGTGTTTTAATGGTTTTTAGGATTTTTGAGGGGTTTAAGATATTTAGGGTTTTAAGGGTCACTTAGGGGTTTTATGGGGTGTTGGTGGTTTTTCGTGTTTTTATACATTTTTAGGGTTTTTTCATTTTTTTAGGGATTTTAAGGTTTTTTTTAGCATTTTAAGGGGTTTTTAGTGTGTTTTATTGGTTATTATGGGTTTTTAAGGTCTTTAGTGTTTTTACGGTTTTTACATTATTTAAGGGGTTGTTTGATTTTTTATTGTTTTCTTAGGGTTTTTAGTTTTTAAATGGTTTTATGGATTTTTAGGGTGTTTAAGGGTTTTTGTAGTCCTTTTAGGGTTTTTTGGGTACTTTAGGGTTTTTTTGGGTCTCTTAGGGGTTTTTAGGGGTTTTAGGGTATTTTAGGGGTTGAGGGACTTTTTAGTGTTTTAGGGTCTTTTTATGGGTTTTTTGGTCTTTTTAGGGTTTTAATGGATTTTTTTTTGGTTTTAAGGATTTAGGGGTTTTAGGGTTTTTATGATTTTTCAAATGATTTTTTTTGATTTTAAGGTTTCTAGGGTTTTTAGTGATTTTAGGGTGTTTTGTGGTTTTTAGGAACTTTTAGGAGTTTTATGGTATTTTATGGTTTTAGGGTGTTTTATGTATTTTATCAGTTATTAGTGTATTTTTAGGATATTTTAGGGTCTTTTCGGGGGTTTAGGGTCTTTTAGGTTCTTTTTATGATTTTAAAGGTTTATTATAGTTTTTATGGTTTTTTGGGTTATTAGGGGTTTTAGTGTTTTCTGGTATTTTTATGGTTGTTTATAGATTTTAGTATTTTTTGGAATTTTTAGAGATTTTTAGGGGTTTAGTGGGGGGGGTTTGGGGTTTTAAGGGGGTTTTAGGTTTTAGGGTTTATGGTTTTAATCCTTTTATGTATTTTTATGGTTTATTTTTGGGTTTTAGGGGTTTTTAGGATTTTTTAGTGTTTTTAAGAGTTTTAAGGGTTTTTAGGGTTGTTTTAGGGTCTTTGTGGTCTTTTAGGATCTTTTATATTTTTAAGGTATTTGAATGTCTTTTAGGGGTTTTAGTGTCTTTTAGGGTTTTATGTTATTTTTAGGGTTTTTGGGTTTATTTTCAGGTTATTATGGTTTTTAGGGGTTTTTAGGTTTTTAGAGGTTTTTTGGGGTTTTAGTGGGTTTAATGGGGTTTTTTATCCTTTTATAGTTTTTGTAGGATTTTTTATGTCTTTTAGGGATTTTAGGGTCTTAGGGGTTTTTTGGGTCTTTTAGGATTTTTAGGGTCTGTTAGGATCTTTTATGGTTTCCTTAGAATTTTTGGGCGTTTTAATAATTTTTAGGGTTTTTAGAATCTTTTTTATTTTTTGGGTTTTTGGGGTGTTTTAGGGGGTTTTAAGTTTTTTTTTTTATTTAAGGAGTTTTCAGGTTTTTTTCTTGTTTTTTGGGATTTAAAGGTTTTTTGGGTTTTAGGGTGTTTAAGGGTTTTATGGGCCTTTTAGGGTTTGGAATTTTATGTTTTTTAGGGATTTAGTGCCTTTTAGTCTTTCAGGGTCTTTTAGTGAGGTTTTAAGATTTTTTTTTGGTTTTTAGGTTTTTTTGGGTTTTAGTCATTTTTATGGTTTTTGGGTTTTTAGTATTTTTATGGTTTGCGGGGGGGGGTTAAGGTTTTTAGGGAAAGGAGGATGCGGGGGTCAAGCTATTTCCGACCCCCAAATTTATTAGAAAAAAGATGCAGTAGACAAAGGAGGGGAGGCGTCAAATGACCCACACCCAAAAACCCTTAACAACCCAACACCCAAAAAACCCAAAAAAAACAGAATGCATATAAACCCAAGAAAAGTAGAAAAATAGAATTGTTCCCATCAGTATCTCCCAGCCAAACATCAACCATCATCCAGAAGCAGTATAACCATAATCAACAACTTCATCAACATTCATCACCATGATATTAGTATCACTATAGTAAACCCTGCCTTAGCACCACCATATTTCATCACCTTACCAAATTCAGCAACCATCAGCCTATACTCCAATCATAGCTTATCAAAACTACACCACTTAAAAACACTGCCCCACTGAGACATGCCCTTGACACCAAGCTGAACCACCAACACCATCCCAACACCGCCACTTTCACCATCTTTCCAAACCAAGGTGGGGTTTAGTGTGATGGGGAGGGTAGCAAGAGAAAATGTGGGTGCACGAGCTAAGGGGAATGACAATAGTGAGCAGTCACACCCTAGTATCCAATTAAAATAGACACTCAGTTTCCAATAGCCAACATCTCCTTCAACATATCCCAACCAATCAGAGGCCATCAACCTGTAGACCAGATCCCAACAACCAACACCTACATTCCAATCTGTTTCCAACTCCGAACAAACCCTCCAAAGACCTAGAATGTGACCAGACAAAGCCCCAAACCTCTCAGAAAATACATCTACCATCACTAGAATCATCTCACAACTAGTCCATCCATACATAGAACCAAAAAGACCACTTTGGCACCCCAAAAAACCACTGACCAACAAATTAACTGGATCGCAGCACAACATAAGCCATCCCGCATCAACAACATGAAACAAAGACAAATCCAAGGGACTAGAAAAGTAGACGTGAATCTTCAGTACAAACTATTGACCAAAAGATCAGAGAGCCCACACCACTGAACCAAGCACGCCACCAAAAAACTGACACAAAGACTTCAGAATCCACCATCTTCCATCACAAAACCAGAAGAACCACCAAAGCACTCTAGACCTCAGATCTTCAAGCATCCGCATCACCAATGACCGAGAGAGCCAAAGAATCATGCCACACCTCCTCTAGAACCAATCACTATAGTAACCGAACCACCAGATGGAAGCCTTCAACAAAGCCCAAAATCCCACTGCCATTGAGAACCTATCCGCCATTAAGACTGTCATCACCCTTGCCACTGCTGACTCATCTATGGAAGCCCAAAATCTGTGCACTCGAACCCAAAAAGACCAACAGAGTTTCCAGACGTCATAGATCCATCGCCAAAAAGGCCATTCCCAGATTGGATCTAAAGTCGAAAGATCAAACAAAGTCACTGCTCAGGGGAGACAAATCCATCTAAGATAGGAATCCTCCACCGATTTGGATCTAAAAAGCACTTCCAAAAAACACCATCACTGAGATCACCACACACAAGGAGTAAAGGGTGAAGAACCATCACCAAATCCCCAAGCGGAATCCAAGAGGAACCCTGGAAGAAGAGCCGACCTAGATAAAGAGAACTAGGAGATTGCACCGCCATCTCCTCTAGGGTTTTTAGGAATTTTATGTTTTATAGGGGTTTTATGGTTTTTAGTTTATTTAGTATTTTTAGGTTTTTAAGGGTTCTTATTTTTTTTAGGGTTTTTAGGGGTTTATTAAGTTTTTAGAGTTATTAGTTTTTTTGGATCTTTAGAGTTTTAAGGGGTTTTAGTGTTTTTAGTAGTTTTTAGGGGTTTAATGGGTTTTAGGGGTATTTATGGGTTTTAGTGTACTTTTAGTGTTTTTAGGGTTTTTAGGGATTTTAAAGGTTTTAAGAGTTTTAGGGCTTTTAGTTTTTTAGGGGTTTAAGGGGTTATTTTGTGTTTTCAGGTTATTTTTATATTTTTAGGGTTTTTATGGATTCTTAGGGGTTTTTTGTGGGTTTTAGGTTTTTTTTGAGTTTCTAAGGATTTTTAGGGTTTCTAGGGGTCTTTAGTGTTTTTAGAGTTTTTAGGATGTTAAGTGTTTTTAGGAATTTTTAGTTTTCTATAGTTTGAGGGTCTTTTTAGGTATTTTAGTTTCTTTAGTTTTTTAGGGATTTAATGATTTTTAGGGTTTCTAGGGACTTTTCGGTTTTTTTTTGTTTTTCAGGTTTTTTATGGTTTCTAGTGTATTTTAAAGTAGTTTAGGTTTTTAAGGTATTTTAACATTTTTAAGGTTTTTTAGTGTTGTCCGGCCTTTTAGTTTTTATAAGTGTTTTATTATCTTTTAGGTTTTTAGGGGGGTTTAGGGTTTTTTTGGGTTTTAGGGTTATTAGGTCCTTTTAGGGGTTTTAAGGTTTTTTAGGATTTTTAGGTTCCATTATGGAAAGGAAGATGCGAGGGTTAGGCTATTCCTGACCCCCCCCCCCCCCCCAAATTTATTAGGAAAAAATACGTAGCAGTCAGGGGAGGGTAGGGGTCAAACAACCCACACCCAAAAACCCTTAAATGCCCCAAACCCAGAAAAAGAAACCAAAAAAAGTCAAGAAGAAAAACAAAACCAAGCAAAAAAACACACAAGAACCAATCATCAACCATCACCATCATCCAACCTTAACTAGCATCCAGAAACTCACAGCCAAGCAGTGACCAGCATCCAAACTCCCAAACTCCAGCATCCAGCACCTCCTCACCAAAATGATCTACCACCAGCAGCATAGAACCATCAGCACGAAATTCATAAGTCCCACCTTCATCACTTCAGAGTGAATCAATAGCCCTCCCCAGGCACCAGCAGCAACAACCAAGATCTAACAACATGGTTTCTAGCATTTAGTGCCTCCTCCCCAAGAAATTCCATTAACAGTCACACAGAGACACCAACACCAAACTCATAAACATCAGCTTTAACAAGACCCAACCAAGAAGCAACTAGTATCCTACACATCAGTTTCCAACAACCATCACCTCCTTCAACAGTTCCCGACCAAGTAGTAACCAGCACCCAACAATTCCATTTCCATCTCCTAGAAATTCCATAAGATTTTTTGTGGTCTTTTTTCATTTTTATGGTTTTATGGTAATTTTGGGTTTTTATGGTTTTTGGTTTTTGGGTTTTTTTGTGTTTTTAGGGATTTTTAGGATTTTTATGGTTTTTTGGGTTTTTGGGTTTTTAGGGTTTTTAGGGGCTTATTATGTTTTTAGAGTTTAACAGTTTTTGGGTTATTAAATGTTTTATCAATTTATAAGGGTTGTTAAATGTATTTTGGGGGTTTAGGGGTTTCTATATATTATTGTAGGGTTTTAGTGTTTTTAGGGATTTTAGTGTTTTTAGAGGGTTTTAGGGTTTTTAGGACTATAGGGTGTTTTTAGGGTCTTTTAAGGTCTTTTAGTGGTCTTAGGGGTTTTTATCTTTTTTGAGATTTTTTTTTGTGTTTTTTGGGGTTTTATGGGTTTTTAGGATATTTAGGGTTTTTAGGATTTTTTATATTTTTAGGGTTTTTATGGTCTTTAGGGTTTCAATATTTTTCGTATTTTTAGGGGGGGGGGTTAAAAAAATAGAGATTTAGGTAATTTTTGGGGGTTTAAGGTTGTTTTTATGTTTCTAGGGTCTTTTTTGGATTTTAGAATTTTTATGGCCTTTTAGGGTTTTTAGGGTTTTAGGGGTTTTAGGTGTTTTTAGGGTACATTATCACTTTTAAGGGGTTTTAGAGTCTTTGATGGATTTATATGGGGTTTTAGGGTCCTTTAGTGGTTTTAGGCTTGCTATAGTATTTTAGAGTTTTTTTTGAAATTTTAGGGTCCTTAAGGATTTTTTAATTTTTAGTGTCTTTTATAAGTTTTAGGGTATTTTATGGGGTTTGGGGGTTTTAATGTGTTTTAGATGGTTTTTGGTATTTTTATGGTTTTTTGGAGTTTTTGGATTTTTGGATTTTAGGGGTTTTGGGTGTTTTAGGGGGTTTAGGGTTTTAATGGAAGTTTAGGGTCTTTTATGTTTTTTTTTATGATTTGTAGATTATTTTATGGGTTTTTATAGTTTTCAGTCTCTTTTAGGTTTTTAAAAAAATTTAAGATCTTTTAGTGGTTTTGGGTTTCTTTTAGGGGTTTTAGGGTTTCTAGGGTCTCTTCAGGTTTTGGGCGTAGGGTTTAGGGTTTAGGTTGTAGGGTATAGAGTTTAAGGTAAAGGGTATAAGGTTTAAAGTATAAGGTTTAAGGGTTAGGGTTTAGTGTTTAGAGTTTAGGGTGTAGGGTTTAGTGTTTAGGGTGTAGGGTATAGGATTTAGGGAATTTGAAGGGGTTTTTAGCAGATTAATTTTTTAAGGTTTTTAGGTTCTTTTAAGTTCTTTGTAGGGTTTTAGAGTCTTTTATGATTTTTATCTGGTTTTTAGGTAATTTTATGGGTTTTAGGGGTTTTAGTGTTTTTAGGTTATTTTAGTGAAGTTTTAAGGTTTTTATGGACTTTTAGGGTGTATAGTATAGAGTTTAGGGTGTAGGGTTTAAGTTTTAGAGTTTTGGTTTTAATATGTAAGGTTTAGTGTTTAGGGTGTAGGGTTTAATGTTTAGGGTGTATCTATGGGTTTTAATGTGTATTTTTTAGGGTTTTGGGTTTAGGGTTTTGGGTTTATGGTGTATGGTTTTGGGTTTAGCATATATGGTATAGGGTATAGGGTTTTGGGTTTAGGTGTAGGGTTTTTGGTTTAGTGTGTATGGTATAGGTTTTAGGGTTTATGGTTGATAGTCTAGGGTTTTTACTATTTTATGGACTTTTAGGGATTTTAGTGTTTGAGGGGTAGCTTTAAGATTTTTATGGTTTTTGGGTTTTTCTATGGTCTAGGGTTTTTAAGGATTTTTGGTTTTTTATAATTTTTAGGGGTTTTAGAGTTTTTATGGTGATTAGGGGTTTTAGGGGTTTTTAGGTTCTTAGGTTCTTTAAGGGTTTTTTGGGGTTATTAGAGGTTTTTAGAGTTTTTATTTTTTTGGGTTTTTTTGAGTTTTTTGGGTTTTTTTGTAGTTTTAAGGGTTTTTAGGTGGTTTATGGGTTTTTAGGTTTTTATAATTTATTTTATTTTTTAAGGTTTTTGTGGGTTTGTGGGGTTTTTTGGGTTTTCAATATTTTTATTGTTTTTAGAGTTTTTAGGGGTTTTAATGGATTTTAGGGTTTCTAATGTTTTTTATTGTGGTTTTATGGTTTTTAAGGCGTTTTTGGGTATTTGATGTTCTTTTAAGGTATTTTAGGGGTTTTAGGGTGTTTTAATATTTTTAGGGTTTTTAGTGTTTTTATGGGTTTTAGGGGACAAGGTAGGTGCAGGGCCAGGCTATTCCTGACCCCCCCAAGTTATTAAAGGAAAATAAAAGCAAACAAGGGAGGGGTGGGGCCAAAGAGCCCAGACCCAAAAATACTTGGACCCCCTATGACACCAAAACCCCAAAAGACCCAAAAAGATGGAAAGAAAATAGTGGGAACTACAAATAAATGTCCTCCCTAAAAGGGTCCCCATCAGCACCATAACTAGAGGAAGCATCAGATTCCACCGACTCCCATTTAGAAGATTTACATTCCTTTAAGAGGGCCGTGTAATACTCCCTAAGACGTTTCTGTTCCACATTCAGTCGTACCTTGCTAGACCGACTTTCCCTACCAGAGACAACCTCCTTAGCTTTGCAAGAGGCTCTCATGGACACTGTCCTCATCAAAGCCGAATAGCCCTTCCTTGGTTTACTCCTACAGGGAACTGAAGATGCCTCTGTAGATTTGTTTTCCTTCCCATAATGAATGGCCATCTCAGGCAGGGCCCTCTCCTTGATGACCATATTCATGTTCTTCTCTGTCCTTCTATGATCCTCCTGGATAAAATCTTGATCCGGAATGAAGGAGGCTTCTTGATTAAGGGAACGTAGAGAAAGAACCCCACATTGCAGCATGTCAGGAGCCACCGCAGGTTCCTGAGAAGCCAGACAAAGATGGGGAACCCCACCAGCCAGGGCCTGCTACAAGTGCCCCTTCCCCCTAGGCATCTCTCTTTCATCCCCCTGGAAAGAGAACACAGTCTCCAGCCCTTGCATTTCCCTTTTCCCCTGCTCCCCAGCTCCATCCAAGGACCCAAGAGTATCCAAAATCAACTCAGCTTGACCAGGATTAAGGACCAAAAAGCCTCCACCGTGCCTAGCAACAACAACCTGCTCCTCACTTGGCATCTGTACAGCCAACCTTACATTCCCAGCATCAGCAACTAGAGACCCTTGCCCCTCCTTCCCATGAGAATAGTTCACCTTCCCCTTATTCGCAAAAAAAATCATCACAATTGTGACCAAGAGCCTGTAACTCCCTAATATCCTGCTCATCAACACCACCCGATTGCCCAGTGATTTCTAACAGTAGATCATCTTCACAAGCCTTCTGGTCCACACTCCCTCCATCCCCCTCATCCACAACGACCTGCACCCCTCTCTCCTGTGCATCAGACCTCTCACTCCCATCAATAAGTGGAAACCCTTGCACCTTTCCCTGAAGCTCTAGCCCCTCAAAGCGATTAAATATTGGGATGACTTCCTGCCTCTGCTTCAGACTGCTATCAGAGGAGATCGACTTCCCATCAGCAGCAACCTCCCTGCATAAGGAACTTCCAGCATCCAAGAGCTTCAAGTCACTCCTCAATCGCTTGAAAATGTCAGTAACCTTGGGCTTCTGTTGACAATAAAAACCCTATTTCCTCCATCAGCTGTATATCCATGACCCGTTGACACTACCAGGGGGTCCTCCCGCACAATCTTTGTGTCCAAGGATTCAGAACGAAGCTCAAAAGTAGGATCCACCCCCATAGAAGCATTCCTTCGAAGACCAATTGAAGCAGTCACTATAACCTATGCCATATTCATCCCCACCCGAGCCTGCCCCCCTTCACCGGACTCAACTTGACCATGAGGATTATTGTGGACAACCTCCTACACCTCGCCCTGATTCTGCTTCTCCTCACTAGTCACTTCCTGAGATCGGTTCAAAGCACAACAATTCCTTCCACTACACGTTCAAGCCCAAACATTATGACTCAGAAGCCACCAGGAGGATTAGAAATCTGTCCACGACTCAAAGATCACAGGCTGCTTCCATCAAAGCTCCTCACCAACAACAATCCAAACAAAATCAACCGGTCCTTTAGAAGCATCAATCGCCACAAAGACCCTTGGGGAGACCAGGTGGCCAAAGGCCCTTGTTCTACTATCAATGCATAAGAACCTTCCCAAAAAATTCCCCAACATTGAAACAATGGAGAATATTGAAAAGGGAGGGGCAGTTCTGGAAATCTAACCCATGTTGCCACCATCGGTGAATCACGGTTCAAGTGCAGATCAAAGCTCCCCCTGGAAAAGGAAAAATGAGCACCATTGCATCTTCTTGGAGCCGTCGACCAGGCATGAACCAAATCCTCTTCTGAAACAAAGTGAATAAAAATGTGATTTCTATCAAGAAGACCTATCGTAGCACGATCTTGGAGGCCCCATTTTTTAAATAAAAATCTGTTGAAAACATCCACCAGGGGTCACCAGTTCAAGAAATGAGCAACCAAGGACAGCCTATGAAAGGCATAGGCCTCATTGAACTCCAAAATTGATAACCAAAGCTGTGGAAATCCTTCATGTAAGTCATGAACCTTAGATCATATCTCAATCCGCAGAAAAGGAGGAAGAAAATAAAGAACCGAGAACAGGAAAAAAGGACACCCATCATCAAGAATTAGCGGAGTCCCCTCCCCCGCGAAGGGGGGGGAGGGTGAGGAGCAAGAGCAGTCATCCTCTTCAAGTATGTCACAGGAGAAGAGAATCACCATCGCGAGAGAGCCAGGCCGCCATCCCCTTATGGGTTTTAGGGTTTTAAGGGGTTTCTAAGGATTTTATGGTTTTAGGATGTTTAGTGTTTTTATGGTTTTTTGGTTTTTTGGTTTTTAAGGGTTTAATGGGTTTTTAGAGTTTTTAAGGTATTTTGGGTTTTTGATGGTTTTTAGGGTCTTTTATGTTTTTTTTGTGATTTTAGAGTCTTATATGGTTTTGAGGTTTTTTGGGGTTTTTAGAATTTTTTGGGTTTTTAGGGTCTTTTAAGTTTTTTATGGTTTTTGGACCCTTTATGGTTTTTAGAGTCTTTTTGGGGTTTAGGGTATTTTAGTATCTTTTATTGGTTATAGTGTTTTTAGTGTCTATTAGGGTTTTTAGGGTATTTTAGGGGTTTTATGTTTTTTTGGGCCTTTTAGGTATTAAATGGTTTTTAGGGGTATTAGGGCCTTTTTGGGTCTTTCAAGGATTTTATGGCCTCTTAGTGTTTTAGGGTTTTATGGTAATTTTGGGGGGTTTTAGGATTTTTATGGTTTTTAGGATTTTTTGGAGTTTTTTGAGAATTATGTATTTTTAGTATTTTAATGGGTTTTAGGGATTTTTATGGGTTTTTTTGTTTTTAGGGTTTTTATGGTTATAATAATTTTAGGGTTTTAGGGGTTTGGGGGGTTTTATAGGGATTTATGTGTTTTGATATTTTTTAGTGTGTTTTATATTTTTAGTGTTTTTTTTTTGTTTTTAGGGTTTCTTTAGGGTTTTTTATTGTTTTTACTATTTTTAGGATTTTAGGGAGTTTTTAGGGTCTTTTAGCATAACTTAAGTTCATTTAGGTTTTTAGAGGTTTTCAGGTTTTTGATGGATTTTTGTGTTTTTAGGGATTTTAGGGGTTTTATGGGTTTTTATGGTGTTTATAGTTTTTATGGGTTTTTATAGTTTTTAAGGTTCTTTGGATTTTCATTTTTTGTGTGTTTTAGGGTTTTTTTAGGTTTGAGGGGTTTATAGGTTCTTTTATGGGTTTTGAGGTTTTTAGTATTTTTAAGGATTTTAGGGTCTTTTATGTTTTTAGGGTTTTTAGGAACTTTAGGGGTTTTAGTGTTTTAGGGTTTTTAGGGTCTATTAGGATTTAAGGGTTTTTTGTGTTTTTAGGGTTCTTTAGGGTTTTCAGATACTTTTAGGGTTTTAGGGTTTTTAGGGTCTTTAAGAGTTTTTACGTTTTTTAGATTCTCTTAAGGCAAGGAAGATGCGAGGGTTGGGCTATTCCCGCCCCCCAAAAAAAAATTTATTATAAAGAAAAAAAGAGACCCAGCAGACAAGGGAGGGGAGGGGTCAAATGACCCACACCCAAAAAACCCCTTACAACCCACGCCAAAAAAAGAAAAATCAAAAAAGAAAAGAAGCAAAACAAACCCAAAAAGAAAACACACAACAACAAGTAACAACCATCATCATCACCAGCATCAACCAGCATCCAGCATCTCACAACCAAGCAATGACCAGCCTTTAATCTCACCGAGTCCAGCATCCAGCATAACCCAGTCATCACAGCCACAGAATCTCTTAGCAGCATCTCCAACAGCATCACCCAGCCAAACAGAACAAGCATCCCATGACACCAACCAGCCTCCAGACCTTAGCAACTCTTCTTCCCTATCAACATCCAGCACTAGCGGATTCCCACCACCAAACCCGCCGCAACAAGCCATCTCTGTCAGAAACTCACATCCAAACATCCATCCACATCCAGCATCACTGCCAAGCCAGCCGCCAGCATTATGGTTTAGGTTGTATGGTTTAGGGTATGTGTTTTTTTACTATTTTTACCATTTTTTGGGTTTTAGGGTTTTTTTGGTGTTTTTATAGGTTTTACATTTTTTAAGGTTTTTTTTTATTTTTCAGGGTCTTTAGGATTTTTTAATGTTTTTTGGGTTTTTTGGGTTTTTGCGGGTTTTATTTATTTTTAGGGGTTTTTTGGGTTTTTTTTGGAATTTATGGTTTTTAGGCTATTTTTGGTATTTTAGGGTTTTTAGGTATTTTCATGTTTTTGGGGTGTTTATGTGTTTTATGCTTTTAGGGTTTTTTGGTGTTATAGTGGTCTTTAGAGTTATTAATCTTTTTAGGGGTTTTAGGGGTTTTGGAGTATTTTGGATTTTTTAAAGTTTTTAGTTGGTTTTATGGTCTTTTAGGGGTATTTTAGGTTCTTGGTGGTATTTCAGGGGTTTAATATGTTTTTGGTTTTTTAGAGTTTGTAGGGGATTTTATGGGTTTTATGGGTTTTTAGGGTTTTAGGGTTTTTTAATGTTTTTTTGGATATTTTATGGTTTTTAGGTTTGTTAGTGCGTTTTAGGGTTTTTTGTGGTTCTTTAATAATTTTCAGGGTTTTTGGGCTCATTTAGGGGTTTTAGAGTTTTATGGTCCTTTAGGGGTTTTCGATGGGTTCTAGAGCCTTTTAGGGTTATTAAGGTCATTTTGGGTTTTTTTTGGGTTTTTAATGTTTTTAGTAACCCTTTGGGTATTTAGGGTTTTAGGGTCTTTTCGGGGTTCTAAATGTGTTTTAGGGTATTTTAAGATTTTTAGGGTTTTGGGACTTTTAGGGGTTTTAGGGTATTTTTTGGATTTCAGCATTTTTAGTGTTTTAGAGTTTTGGGGGACTTTTATAGTTCTTTTATGGGGTTTAGGGGGGTGGTTTTTTATGGTTGTTATGGTTTGAAGGGTTTTTTTTTTAGGTTTTAGGGTTTTTTAGGGATTTTGAAGGTTATTAGGATTTTTAGTGATTTTAAAGGTATTGAGTGGTTTTATTGGTTTTTAGATTTTTAGGGGGTTTTAGAGTTTTTAGAGATTTTTGGTTTTGTAGGTGTTTGAGGGTTTTTGTGGGTTTTATGGTTTTTAGGGGTTTATAATATTTTTAGGATTTTAATTGTTTTTATGGTTTTTAGGGTTTTTATGGTCTTTTAGGACACATTAGGGTCTTTTATGGGTTTTAGAGTCTTTTAGGGGTTTTATGAGGTTTTATGGATTTTATGGTTTTAGGGGGGGGGTTAGGGTTTTATAAAGTTTTTTAGGCATGGAATATGCGGGGCCAGACTATTCCTGGTCCCCACAAAATATATAAAGAAAAAGCAGACGCCGCAAAAGAGGGGTGGGGCCAAACAACCCACAACCTAAACCCCAACACAACCCAAGACCCACACCCAAAAAAGTCCAAAAACACAAAAGAGAACAAGTCAGTCAATGTCGCCCCCAAAGTCATCTAGTTCTGCACCAAAAGATCCAAAGCATGCACCAAGACCAGTGTCCAAGTCAGTAAAGAAAAATTCTAAGTCCACTCCTGTATCCATTGAGTCCCAGCCTGGCTCAAAATCCTCCTGCATTCTGAGCATGACCCAGAGTTTCTCTTTGGCCCTCTCCTGCTCTGCATTTCCTGAAGGCCACTCCCGCTTGTTAACTTTGAGATTCAGATTGACCACCCTAGAGGTGTCCCAAGTTTCCATGGGTCTTGGATGGGCAGAGTAATCCTTCCACTACTACCTTTTGGGGGTTCTGAGATGAAACCATCCTCATGAACTGCCCTCTCATGTAGACTGCCATTACTAGTCGCACTTGAGCCCCGTTTGTTACCATCCATGCTTCCTGTCCCAGGAGATGCGCCACCCATTTTTTGAATATTTTTTCTTTCTTCCTTGGACCTAACCATAGAAGCATTTATCCTGTGGTCAACATCAGCAAACCTCTCCCAGAGTCTTTTAGCCTCATCCTCAAGGGAAAACCTTTCCCATTCAACCATCATCATGTCATAGAGAAACACACAATGGTCTTCAGCAGATGGAACACCATAAACAACCATAGCCTTCTGCAAGTTCGGGGCCAACCCACCTTCATCAATTTTGGGCTCCGATATAGGGATCCCAACCAGATCCTCCACATAAGTAGAGCCAGAAGTGGGATCCAATGGGGGAAATCTAGCCAAGCCCTTCACACAAATATCACCAGCCTCATCATCAAGAGAACCTGGCATATCCTCCATGTCAACCCTCCCTACGTCGCTGCTCCCTATAGACAACATCAAGGGGTCTATGTTCCCAATAGGGCGTCACTCTCTAGGATCATGGGTATGCTCCTCTACCAAGATCATCTCCTTCCCAACCGAAATCAGATCTCGTCCATCCCCACCTCTCATTTCTAGCTCAGCCACCTTCCCCTACTCAGGCTCTCATGCCTGCACTACAACATCACTGACTATCTCAGTCGAGGCTAGGTCCTGAAGCCTATTTGACATATCAACATCATTTGCGTCCGGCAACAGGATACTACTAGCACCCCCACTGCCCTTCCTCCGATCCATAACTGCTCCACCTAGGGACTATGCCAAGGGGGCCTCTTGATGGTCATGACCAGGATAATCTGCATTCTCAACAACCTTCTATTTCTCCATTCCTCTCCCTAATAATTCACCACTTTTGAAAAACTCATCTATACGATACATGTTTCTCCCTTCAACTGTGTGCACCAATTTAATGATAGAAGCTCCTGATTCACAAACGCTTCCATCCAAATTTAAATTGAAGCTACTTGAGTCAATCATTACCACCTCTCGATCACTCCCAATCATCAAATCTGTCTTGATTCGATCAAAGACTACATAAACCATTGGCTGAAAAGGCCCAGTCACACCCTTGACCTCCTGCTCTTCTAGCAAAATCTGACTGCTCTCATGAGAACTTAAATAATAAAAATTTAAACCACTCCTACCAGAGTCATCACAGCTGCCAGACTGAGCATTATGCCCAAAGTTCCAACAGACAGAACAGAAGACATGCCACAATTCAAAAATCACTAGTTGCTTATAATGAAGTTCCTCCCCCACAACAATCCAGATAGCATTCACTAGATTTTTTGAACCATCAACCTCAATGAAGTCTCTTGGGGAAAAAGGATGACAGAGGGCCCGAGTCCTACTATCCACATAGAGGAACCTCCCCACCAAATTCCCTAGCATTGAAATTATAGAGAAATTTTGAAAGGGAAGGGGAAGTTTGGGAAATCTAACCCAAGTCGCAACCATCAGGGAGTTACACTTCAAGTGAAATTCAAAGCTCCACCGAAAGAGGGAGAATCGGGCACCATTATAGCTTTGATTTGTCGCAGACCATGAAATAAAAAGATCCTCCTCAGGCATTAATTGAATCATGATGTGAGAGCCATCAACCAGACCTACCGTTGCATGATCCTAAAGATTCAAAATCTCAGAAAAAACCTGTCAAAAGTGTCCACCAGGGGTGCCACTTCAAGAACCATATAACCATATTCAATAAATGTAGAAACAATGCTTTTTTGAACTCCTGGAGTGAAAGAGGGAGCTGCGGCTGACCTTAAAAAAGCTCTGGAACCTTGGGGAAATGCATCGTCAGCAAGAAGGAGGGTAGCAAGTTAGAGGATGAGAAAAGATTGAAAGAGCGGTCCTCAGTGGGATTATTTAGGATTTTATGGTATTTTAATTGTTTTTTATGGTCGTTATAGGATTTTAGGTTCTTCAATGGTTTTTAGTATTTTTAGGGTTTGTTGGTTTATTGGGTGTTTAAGGGTTTTTAGGATTCTTTAGGGGTTTTAGGGGTTTTAGGTGGTTTATGGGGTTAATGTATTTTAAATATTTTGATGGTGTTTTAGGTTCATTTTAGGTTTTTTTTATTTTTAGTGTCTTTTAGGGGTTATATTGTTTTGGGGGGTTTTAGAGTCTTTTTATGGGGTTTTGGGGGTTTTGGTTTTATTTTTTATTTTTATAGTTTTTAGGGGGTTTAGGGGTTTTTTTAGTTTTTTAATGGTTTTTAGGGTTTTAGTGGTTTTAAATATTTTTAGGGATTTTAGGTTTTTTCTTGTTTTTAGTTTTTAAGGATTTTATTGGTTTCTTTGGGTTTTTAAGGGGTTTTAAGGTCTTCTATGTTTTTAGAGTGTTAGTTTATTTTCTGGGTTATATTTTGTGTTTTAAGATATTTTTTGATTTTTAAGTGTTTTTATGGTTTTAAAGGTGTTTTAGGGGTTGTTAGGGTATTAGGGTTTTTAGGTTTGTTTTGGTATTATTAGGTGTTTTAGGGTTTTATGGTCTTAGGGACTTTTGGGGTTTTAATAGTTTTTAGGGTTTTTATAAGTTTTTTCGTGTTTTTACAGGTTTTATATGTTTTTAGGGTCTTCTATGGTTTTTAGGGGTTTAAGTTCCCTTTAGGTTTTTAGGGTATTTTAGTGGGTTTTAGGGGATTTTGGGGTTTTTGGGTGGTCTTAGTGTTTTTATAATTTTATGGGGTTTAGGGTATTTTTAGGGGTTTTAGGAAATTTAGGGGGTTTAGGGTCTTTTTAGTGTTTTAGGATCTTTTAGGGTTTTTAGAGGGCTTTAGTGTTATGGTTTTTTAGGGGTTTAAATTTTTAGGTCTTTTTAGGGATTATTTTGGGTTTATGGGTTTTAGGGTTTTTATGGGTTTGTGATTTTAGGATTTTTATAGTTTTAAATTTTTTAGGGATTCTAGGGCTTTCAGTGGTTTCTAGTTTTTTTATGAAGTTGAGTTTTTTTTTAGTTTTTAGGGGTTTTAAGGTTTTAGGATTTTTTATCTTGAATTAGAGTTTTTAGGATTTTTAGGTTTTTTGGGGATTTAGAAAATTTTAGGGTATTTTAGTGTTGTTTTAGGGTCTTTTGGTGTTTCATTTTCTTTTATAGGTTTTATGTTTTTTAGGTTTTTAGTGTTTTGTTATTTTTTTAGTTTTTTCGGTTTTTTGGGTTTTTTGGGTCTTTCAGGGGATTTATTGGTTTTTAGTTTTTAGGGGGTTTTATGTGTTTTAAGGGGTTTAGAGGTTTTTATGGTTTTAGGGATTTTAGGATTTTAAGGAGTTTTAGTTTATTTATGGGATTTTTTATAGTCTTTTAGGGTTTTAAGGTCTTTTTAGGATTTTTAATTTATTTTTGGGTTTTTAGGGATTTAGTATTTTTAGGTTATTTAAGGTTTTATGGTGATTTTTTGGTTTTATAGGGTTTTTTTGGGTTTCTTTTGGGTTTTATTAGGTTTTTTATTTCCATTTTATGGTTTTAGTTTTCTTAGTATTTTTGGAGTTTTTTGTGTTTTAGGGTTTTAAGGGTTGGGGGGGGGTTAGGGTTGTTCGGGGTTTTAAAGGTGTTTAGATGATTTTGGGGTTTTTAGGATTTTTTAAGGTTTCCTAGGGTTTTTAGGACTTTTTAGGTATTCAAGGGGGTTTAGGGTCTTTTGGGTTTTTAGGTTTTTAGGGTATTTTAGAGGCACTTTTGGGGTTTTATAATCTTTTATGATTTTAGGGTTTGGGGTCTTTAAGGATTTTTTTATGGTTTTTAGGGTATTTTAGGATTTTTTGGGGTTTTATGTTTTTTGGGTTTTAGGTGTTTTTATGTTCTTTTAGAATTATTTTAGGGGTTTTAGGGTCTTTTAGGGTGTCCTGTGCTGGATTTAGGTTTTAAGGATTATGGTATAGGGTTTATGGTTTAAGGTGTATGGTATAGGGTTTAGGGTTTAGAGATTAGGATTTATAATGTAGGGTATAGGGTTTAGGGTGTAGGTTTTTGGGTTTAGTCTGTAGAGTATAGGGTTTTGAGTGTAGTGTTTTGGGTTTTGGGTGTAGGAAATATGGTGTAGGGTTAGGGTATAGTGTATAAGGTTTAGTTTTTTATGATTTTTTGGTGATTTTAGGGTTTTAAAGTTTTTATTTAGTTTTTATGGGTTTTAGGTTTTTTTGGGGTTTAGTGGTTTTTAGGGATTTTATGTGTTTTAACGGGTTTTAGAGGTTTTATGGTTTTTTTGGGGTTTTAGGGGTTTTATGGGTTTTTAGAGTTTTTTGTGATATTTAAGGTTTTTGGGTGTTTTAGAATTTTTTGAGTTTATTGAGGGTTTTTAGGGTTTTGTTTTTTTTGTTTTTAGGGGTTTTAGGATATTTAAGGGTTTTCGGGGTTTTAGGGATTTTATATGGGTGTTTACTGTCTTTTCGGGTCTCTAGGATCTTTTGGGGTTTTCCAGATTTATATAATTTTAGGGTTTTTAGAGGTTTTAGGGTTTTTAGGGTTTTTATGGGTTTTAAGTGTTTTTAGGGTTTTTAGGTGTTTTTAGGGTTTTTAGGGTTTTAGTATTTTTAGAGGTTTTAGGTGTTTTATGGGTTTTTAGGGTTTTATTGTTTTTAGACATTTTTAAGGGTTTTAGTGTTTTAAGGGGTTTTAGGGGTTTTTTAGAGATTTTTGGTTGTTATAGTTATTTGGGTTTCTAGGATTTTTATTTATTTTTAGGGGTTTTTAGAGTTTTAGCATTTAAAGGGTTTTAGTGTTTTTAGTGTTTGGGGTCTTTAGGTAATTTTAAGTGTTTTAGGTTCTTTTGAGTTTTTAGGGTATTTTTGTATTTTATTATATTCTCAGTGTTTTAGGGGTTTTAGGGTTTTTTTCTTCAATTTTGATGGGTTTTAGGGGTTTTTAGGTTTTTTATGATTTTAGGGTTTTTAAGGTTTTATGGTTTTTAGTGTTTTACGGTCTTTTAAGGGGTTTTAATTTTATTTTTGGGTTTTAAGTATTTTTTTGGTTTTTAAGGTTTTAGGGTGTTTTAGGTTATTTTAGTGTTTTGATGTCCCATTTGGGTTGGGTTTTTTAGTTTCTTTTTTGGTTTCAAGTGATTTTAAGGGTTTAAAAGGGATTTAGGGTCTTTTTAGGTGTTTTAAGGGGTTTTGGTGTCGTTATTATTTATTTATAGTTTTATTGGGTTTTTTAGGGTATTTTATGGGTTTTATATATTTTAGGCCTTTTAGGGTTTTTAGTGTTTTTAGGGGTTTTAGGGTTTGTAGGGTTTTTCAGGGTTTTAGGGTTTTTATAGTTTTTAGTGTTTTATGGTGTTTTAGGATTTTTTAACGTTTTAAGGGTTTTTATGGTGTTTTGTGTTTTTAAGGGGGTTTAGGATATTTAAGGGGTTTTAGTGTTTTGTGTGTGTAAATTTTAGTGTATTTATTTTCCTTTAGGGGTTTAGGGGGGTTTTAGTGGTTTTTATGGTTTGTTAGGGGTTTTAATGTTTTTTGTTTATTTTTGGGGTTGTTGTAGTTCTTTTTGGGTTTTTAGAATCTTTTAGGGTTTAGGGTGTTAGGTTTAGGGTTCATGATGTAGGGTTTAGGGTTTAAGGTTTATGGTATAATGCCTAGGGTGTTGGGTTTAAGGTTTAGGGTGTAGGGTTTAGGGTTTTAGGTGTAGGGTATAGGTTTTAAGTGTAGGGTTTTGGGTTTTGGGTGTACTACACAGGGTGTCTTGTCTAGGGTTTAGGGTTTAGGGTTTAGGGTATATGTTTTAGGGTGTAGGTATTAGATTTCAGGTTGTAGGGTGTAGGGTTTCTGGGTTTTTAGGGTTTTTAATGGGTTTTTTTGGGTTTTAGTGCTTTTTTGTGCTTTAGGGGTTTTTAGGGTTTTAGGATTTCCATTGGTTTTTAGGAATTTTTCACGATTTATATGGATCTTAAGGGGAATTTAGGATTTTATAAATTTTACGGGATTTTATATATTTTTTGGGTGTTTAGTTATTTTATGGTTTTTAGGGTTTTTTGTGGATTTTTGAAGTGGATTTTATAATTTTAAGAGTTTTTAGGGGTTTTGTTGGGATTTTTAAGGTTTTATAATTTTAGGGTTTTTACTATTTTAGGGGTATTTAGGGAATTTTAGGGTTTCTATTGGGTTATTTATGGTGTTTTATGTTTTTTATGGTTTGATGATCTTTTGGGTTTTTAGGGTTGTATGGGTTTTTGGTATTTTAGGGGGGTAGGGTTTTTTTGTTCTTTTAGGGTTATTTTTAGGGGTTTTGGATTTTTTAGGGTTTTTGGAGTTTTTTGGATTTTAGATTGTTATGGTTTTAAGGGTTTTAAGGGTTTTTTATTTTAGAGGTTTTGGGGTTTTAGGGTGTTTAAATATTTTTAGTGCTTTAGGTTCTTTTATGTTTTTAGGCTCGATTTATTGTTTTTAGGGTTTTAGGGGTTTTAGGGTCTTTTAGGTAATTTTAGGGTCTTTAGTATATTTTAGGGTCTTTTAGTATTTTAGATTATTTTAGGGTATTTTATGGGTTTTCTGGGTTTTTAGTGTTTCTTTGGGTTTTATGGTGTTTTTGGGTTTTTAGGGTTTTATTATTTTTTAGTGGTTTTAAGTTCTTTAGGATTTTTAGGGTATTTAATGTTTTTAGAGGTTTAGGGGGTTTAGAGTTTTTATGGGTCTGTTAGGGGTGTTAGGCGTTTTAGGTGTTTTCAAAATTTTTATTAGTTTTATGGATTTTTATTATTTTAATGGATTTTAGTGGGCTTTAGGGTTTTTGGGGTTTTAGGGGGTTTAGGGGTTTTCATGGATTTTTATGGGGTTTCGTGGTTTTAGGGTTTTAGGGGTTTTGTTGTTTATTTTGATTTTTTAGGATTGTTTTAGCATTTTTAGGGTTTTATGCATTTTAATATTTTCGGGGATTTTAATATTTTTTGGGGTTTAATGATTTTAGTGTTTTTTTTATTTTAGGGGTTTTAGGGTTTTTTTCATATTTTTGGATTTTTAAGGATTTTAAGGGTTTAAAGGACTCTTGGGGGGTTTTATGGTTTTTAAGGGTTTTATGGTTTTAGGATTTTTAGGCATGTTAATGGGTTTTTGGGTTTTAGTATTTTTTAGGGTTTTCATGGTTTTTGTGTTTTTAGGGTTTTCTTAGGGTTTTTAGGGTTTTCATAGGAATTTTAAGGTTTTCAGTGGTTTTTCGGAGTTTTGGGTTTTTATGGATCTATAGGATTCTTAATGTTTTTTAGGGGTGTTAGGGGTTTTATAGTTTTGAGGGTTTTAAGGGGGTTTCAAGGTTTTTAGTGTTTTTTGGCATTTTAGGAATTTTTAAAGTTTTTTTATTGTTTTTTGTTTTTTAGTGTTTTAATGTTTTAGAGGGTTTTAGATGTTTTTAATTGTTTTAGGGTTTTAAGGGGTTTTGGGAGTTTATAAGGTTTTTTGGGGGTTTTGGGTTTTTAGATAATTTTTAGTGACTTGGTGTTTTTAGGGATTCTCATATTATTAGGGGTTTTAAGAATTTTAGGGGTTTTATTGATGTTTAGGGTTTTTAGGTTTTCGTGGTTTATGAGATTTTAGAGTATTTTTTCAGGTTTTTTGTTTTTTGGGGATTTTTAGATTTTTAAGGGGGTTTATGTTTTCTTGATTTTTATGGTTTTTTGGGTTTTAGGGGTTTATGGGGTTTTTAGTGGTTTTAGGTTTTTCAATAATTTTTAGGGTTTTAGGGACTTTTTGATGTTTTAGGTGTTTTAAAGATTTCTTAAGGGGTTTTAGGGTTTGGGGGGGATTCATATTTTTTGTGGGTTTTCTAGAAGATTAAGTTTGTTTTATGGTTTTAACTATTTTAAGGGGTTTTAGGATGTTTTAGGGGTTTTAAGGTTTTTATGAATTTGTTGGGGGATATTCATGTTTTATGGTTTTTGTAAAGTTTTTTAGGTTTTTAAAGGTTTATTTAGTTATTTAATTTTTTTATGGGTAATTTAGGGGTTCTATAGGGTTTTGGGGTATTTTAGGGTTTATGTATTTTTAGGTTATTTTAGGGTTTTTTTATTTTTAAGGTATTTTAGGTTAGTTTGTGTTATTTTGGGTTTTTATGCTTTTTAGGGATTTTGGGTTTTAAGGGGTTCAGGGATTTTATTCATATTTTGTATGGTTTTTATTGTTTTTGTCTTTATAATTTTAAGTGTTTGGGGGGGGGGGGGGGGTTAAGTGTTTTATGGGGTTTTAGGGTTTTGTAGGTTTTGTAGGTTTTTAGGAGGTTTTGGGACTTTTAGGTTATACAAGGATTTTTTGAGGTTTTATAGTTTTTAGTGTTTTTTAGGTTTTCATGTTTTTAGGGTTTTAAGGTGTTTATGGGATTTTATGTGTCTTTTATGATTTATATGGTTTAGGGTCTTTTAGAGTTTTTAGGCTTTTAGGGAGTTTTTGTTTTTTTAGTGTTTTTAGTGTTTTTAGTGGGTTTTAGGGTTTTTTGGATTTTTATGGTTTTTAGGAGTTTTTTTTGGATTTTAGTGGTTTTTAGTATTTTTAGGATTTATAGGGGTTTTAGGGGGTTTTAGGGTTTTAGTGGTGTTGGTTTTTTATCATTTTAAGGATTTTTATGGGTTTTTAGGGTTTTATGATTATTAGGTTTTCAGGGTTCTTAGGGGGGTTTAATAATTTTTTTAGGTTTTTGGGGTTATTAGTGATTCTAGAGATTTTTGGGGATTTTAGGGTTTTTACAAGGTTTTTAGTGTTTTTTTATTTTTTAGGATTTTTAGGTGTTTCAGGGTTTTTAAGTTTACTTTTATTTTTTAGGGTTTTTGGTGTTTTTAGTGATTTAGGAAATTTTATTCAATATTAGGGGGTTTTAGGGGTTTTAGATATTTTTAGTGTTTTTATGGTTTTTTGGATGTTTACTGTATTTTAGGGTTTTTATGTTTTTCTGGGTTTTTAGGGTTTTAGGGTTTTTTGTGTTTTAATGGTTTTTAGGGTTTTGTTATGGTTTTTTGGGTGTTTAATGGATTTTTTGGTTTTCAGGGGTATTTATGGGTTTTTGGATCGTTTTGGGTTTTTTGGGATTTCATTAATTATAGGGTCTTTTAAATTATTTTAGGGTTTTTTGGTCTTTTAAGGGTTTTGGTGTTTTTAGTATTTTTATGGTCTTTAATCATTTTTAGGATCTTCTTGGGTTATTGTGTTTTTAGGATAGTTCTAGGTTTTTGTTTGGTTTTTAGGCTTTTTAGGGTTTTTTAGGGTTTTAGGGATTTTAGGTACTTTTTGGGTTTCTAGAGGTCTTAAGGGGTTTTAGGATGTTTAAGGAATTTTATGGGTCTTTTAGGGTTTTATAGGGGTTTTAGGATCTTTTCAGGGTTTTTAGGGGTTTTAGGTTCTTTTAAGGGTTTTTAGGTTTTTACGGTTCTTAGGGGGGGTTTTAGGGTTTTTAGGTGTTTTTTGGTGTTAGAGTTTTTATGGGGTTTTTAGTGTTTTAGTGTTTTTATAATTTCTACGGGTTTTAAGGAATTTTACTAGATTTTAGGGGATTTTAGGTTTCTTTTAGAGTTGTAAAGGATTTTAGTGTTTTTAGGATTATTATGGTTTCTTTGGGTTTTAAGGGTTTTTTGGTCTTTTATGGATTTTTAGGTTTTTAGGGGGTTTTTAGTGTTTTTAGGGATTTTAGATTTTTTAGGTTTTCTACAGTTTCTTTGGGTTTTTAGTTTTTTTCATGTTTTTTAGGTTTTGTAAGGGTTTCTAGAGTGTTTTATGTTTTGGGTGGTTTATGCATTTTTTGGTTTTAGGGTCTTTTTGGGTTTCTAGGGTTCTTTAGGTTTTTTCATTTTTTATGGACTCTTAAATTATTTTATGGTTTTAGGTTCTTTTATGGTTTTAGGGGATTTTAGTGTTTTTTGGGACTTTTCTAAATTTTAGGGGTTTTAACATCTTTTAGGATTTTTAAATGTTTTTAGGGTTTTTAGTGGGTTTAGATTCATTTAGGGTCTTTTAGGGGTTTAAGGGTCTTTATGGTTTTAGGTTTATTTTAGTTTTTAATGGGTTTTAGGGGTTTTAATGGTTATAAGGGTTTTAGGGGATTTATCTTTATTTTAGGGTTTTAGAGGTTTGATTTTTTAGGGTTTTAGGGGTTTTGGGTTTTTTTTTTTGGGTTTTTTTGTTCTCTTAAGTTTTTAGGGTATTTTTAGGTCTTTTAGGGGTTTTAAGTTATTATAGGGTTTTTTGGTTTTTTATGGTTTTTATGGTTTTTACGGTATTCTATGTATTTTAGGTATTTTGGAGGGTTTTAGGTTATAGGGGATTTAAGCGTTTTAGGTTATTTTTAGAGTGTTTTAGGGTCTTTCTAGGGTTTTATGGATTTTTTAGTTTGTAGGGTTATTAGGGTTGTTTAGGGAATTTTAGGGGTTTTATTGTTTTTAGAGTTTTATGGTTTCTATAGACTTCTTTGTATTTTTGGTGTTTTAAGTAATTTTTAAGGTTTTATTTTTGTTTTAGGGTAATTTTTGGGGTTTTTTCGGGTCCCTTTAGTGGTTTTGGTTTTTTAGGTTTTTATCATATTTTATGGTTTTTAATGGTTTTTGTGGTTTTAGGGCTTTAATTGTTTTTTTTTGTTTTTTTTTGTTTTTTAGGAGTTTTTGGGTTTTTTATAGTTTTTAGTGTTTTGAGGGTTTTAAAAATATTTTTTAGTTTTCTAAGTTATGTTGGAGTTTTTAATATTTTTTATGGTTTTTTAGGGGTTTTGGGTTTTTAATAGTTTTAATGATTTTTAGGCTTATTAGAGTTTTTAAGGTTTTTAGTGGTTTATAGGGTCTTTTATGTTTTAGATGTTTTATTTTCATTTATGGGTTATTTATTGTTTTTATGGTGTTTTATGTTTTTTAGGTTTTTAGGGGTTTAAGGGGATTAAATAATTTTAGGGTTTTAATATTTTTAGGGGTTTTCAGGGTTTTATGGTTGGGGGGTTAGGGATTATATGTTTCGGGGATATTATAGGGGGTTCTTGTGTTTTTATATGTTTTTAGGGGTTTTAAGGGTTTAATGGAATTTTAGTGGTTTTAAGGTTTTAGGTTGTTTTAGGGTGTTTAAGGCTTTTTCAGAAATTTTAGTGTTTTAGGGTCTTTAGGTTATTTTTTTGGGTTTTAGAGGTTTTACGGTATTTTTATTTGTTTAGGGTCTTTTTAGGGATTTCAATGGGTTTTTATGTTTGTATGGTTTTTACGGGTTTTTAGGGTGTTTACCATTTTTAGGTGTTTTAGTGATTTTTAAGGTTTTAGGATTTTTAGGTATTTTTACATTTTTTATGTTTTTAGGTGTTTTAAAGTGTTTTAGGGTTTTTAGAGTTTTTGGGGTTTTAGGGTTTTTTGATGTTTTATGGGTTTTTAGTGGTTTTGGGGTCTTTAGGGTTTTAGGGGTTTTAGTATTTTAGGTTCTTTTAGGGCATTTTGGTAATTTTTTAGGTATTTTAGTGTTCTTAGGGGTTTTAGGGGTTTTAGTGTCTTTTAGGGTATTTAAGGGGTTTTGGGATATATTTTGGTTTTTTAGGTTTTTAGTGACTTTTTAGGGTTTTTAGGGTCTTTTGGGGTTTTAAGGGATTTAATGGTTTTTAGGGGTTTTGGGTTTTAAAGGATTTTTGAGATTTTTAAGGATTTAAGAGGATTTTATGGTTTTTAGGGATTTTTGGGAATTTTGGGGGATTTTCTGGGTTTTAGGTAGTTTTCAGGGTTTTTTAGTTTTTATTTGTTTTTAGGTTTTTAGGGTTTTTAATATTTTTAATGTTTTTTGGGGGTTTTAGTGGTTTTTTATTTTTAGAGTGCTTATGAGGTTTTAGTTTTAATGGGTTTTAATATTTTTTAGGGTTTTTAGGGGATTTAATGTTTTTAGGGGTTTTAGGATTTTTACTATTCTTTTATGGGTTTTAGGTTCTTTTAGTTTGTTTTTGTGTTTTTAGGGTTTAAGGTTTAGGGTGTAAGGTTTAGGATTGAAAGTGTAGGGTATAGGGTTTTTTGTGTAAGTTTTAAGGTGTTGGGTGTAGGGTTTAGGGTTTAGTGTGTAGATCATATGTATTATGGTATAAGGTGTAGGGTTTTGGGTTTTGGGTGTTGGGTGTAAGGTGTGGGATTTACAGTTTAGAGTATAGGGTTTAGGTTTTAGGGTTTATGATGAATGGTTTAATGTTTAGGGTGTGACATATATTGTTTAGGCTTTTTAGGGGTTTTAGGTTTTTAGGGGTTTTTGGTTTTTATGGTTTTTTAGAGTTTTTAGGTTTTTAGGGGTTTATGGTATTTTCATGGTTTTTTGAGTTTTTTTTTTGATTTTTAGGGTTTTTATAGTTTTTAGGGATTTTATGGAGTTTTATTTTTTTTTTGTGTTTTTAGGGTTTTATAGGGTTTTTAGATATTTTTGCGGTTTTAAGTGTTTTTGGGGATTTTAGTGTTTTTAAAGAATTTGGGTTTTTATGGGTTTTAGTTGTTGTTAAGGTTTAAAGGTTTTTTGGGGTTTTTAGAGTTTTTAGTGGTGCTAGGGGTTTTATGGTTTTTAGGGTTTTATGTGGTTTTGGGGTTTTGGGGGGTTTTTAAGGATTTTCAGGGTTTTTAATGGTTTTTGGGGTTTTAGGAGTTTTTAGGGTTTTTAGGGTTTTTAGGGTTTTTAGGGGTTCTCAGTATTTTGGGTGTTTTACATGTTTTAGGGTCTCTTAATGTTTTAGGGTCCTTTTTGGTTATTTAGGGTTTTATTGTCATTTAGTATTTTTAGGGGTTTGGGGGGTTTTTACATTTTTAGGATCCTTTTGGGGTTTTCCAAAGTTTTTAAGGGTATTTTTGAGTTTTTAGGGTCTTTTAGGGTTTTTATTGTTTTTAATGGGTTATTTAGGATTTTTTTGGATCTTTTAGGGATTTTAGGGTTTTTAGTGTCTATTACGGTTTTAAGGGGTTTTAAGGTCTTTTTATATGGTTTATGTTCTTTAAGAGTCTTTTAGGGGGTTTAAGGGTATTTTGGATTTTTTAGGTGTTTTAGGGATTTTAAGGGGTTTTAGGGTTTTTAAGGATTTTTAGGGGTTTTTGGGGGTTTTTTGGGGTTTTAGTTTTTGTAGGAGTTTTTAGGTGTTTTAGGTGGATTTTGGTTTTTTGGTTTGATTTTAGTTTTTAAAGGGGTTTAGGTTTTTTAATATGTTATTTTGGGATTTCAGGGTTTTTTATGTGTTTACAGTGTTTAGGGTCTTCAGGGGTTTAATGTCTTTGAGGGTATTTTATGGTGTTTAAGGGCGTCTTAGGTATTTTTATAGGTTTTTAAGTTTTCTAGGTTTTTAATGGGTTTTTATGGTTTTTATGGATTTTAGTGGTCTCAAGGGTTTTTAGTTTTTAGGGGTTTTTAGTTTTTAGGGGTTTTTAATGTTATTTTGGGTTTTTGGGTTTTTATGGGATTTAGGTGATTTTAGGTTTTTAAAGTGGTTTTAGGAATATTTAGTGGTTTTAGGGAGTTTTTAGGCTGTTCTAGGGTATTTTAGGAGTTTGAGGATCTTTTAAGGTATTTTAGGCTTTTTTACTTTTTTAGGTTTTTAGGGTTTTAATGATCATTTGGAATTTTTAGGGTTTTTAAGTTTTAGGGGTTTTAAGGGTGTTTTTCAGATTTTATAGGATTTTATTGGGGTTTTAGGGTAATTTTGGAGGGTTTTGGGTTTTATTGGACTTTTTTGGGATTTGTAGGGATTTTAGGGACTTTTTGGGGGTGTTTTCAGGGATTTTAGGGGTTTTAAGGGTTATAGGGGTTTTTAGGGTTTTAGGGGTTTTTAGAGTTTTTTAGAGGTTTTATAATTTTTTGGGTTTCAAAATGTTTTTATGGGTTTTAGGTTATTTTAAGGATTTTTAGGGATTTTAGGGGATTTTTTTTTTTTGGGTTTTAGGATCTTTCAGTGGTTTTAAGGAGTTTTTAGAATCTTGTGTTTTTAGGGATCTTAGGGTATTTTATCAGTTCATTAGGTTTTTTAGGTTTTTTATGTTTTTATGGTATTTTAGGATTTTTAAGTTATTTTAGGGGGTATGGGTTCTTTTAATGATGTTTTAGGGGTTTAGGGTCATATAGGGTTTAGGGTATAGAGTTTTAGGTTTAGGGTGAATGGTTTACGATTTAGGGTTTAAGGTGTAGTTTTTAGCATTTAGGGTGTAGGGATTATGGTTTAAGTTACATGGTATAGGGTTTTTGGGTGTAGGGTATAGGGTTAAGGGGTTGGGTTTGGTATTAGGGGTTTAGTGTGTAGGGTATAGGGTGTAGGGTTTATGGTTTTTTACCTTTTTTGGTGGTTTTAGGATTTTTAGGATTTGTGGGGGGGGGTGTTTAGGATTTTTAGAGTTTTAAGGGTTTTAAATATTTTTAATGATTTTTAGGGTTTTTTTGTTTTAAGGGGTTTTGGGGTTTTGGGGTTTTTATGGTGTTTAGGTGTTTTAATGGAGAAAAGGCTCGCGGCTAAGCATACATAGACCCCCAAAATTTATTGAAAATAAAGACAGGCAGTTACAAGGTGGGTTTACAAGTATGGGTGTCTAGCTCACCCTTCATATCAGAGTCCACATAAGGCATACCAAAGAAAGCAGAGTGACAAAGGACCACAACGAGCTCTGTTCCTCAATTGCTTTTTTGGATAGTGCATCCACCACCGCGTTGGCCTCCCTATAGTCATGTATGACATTTAGATTAAGATTATGAGGGATATTGAAGCATTCCATCCATTGTGGTAGAAGTTTCCAAGGGGCTTTCCAAGATTTTTTCCTGAGGGCATCCACCGCAAGCATCGAGTCTGACTCAATCCAAAGTGTGTTCCACCCAAATTGGGTCGCAAACATAACAACCTTCATAATGTCCCATAGATCTACTTCATAAGCACATCCACCTCTGATAAAATGGTAAAATTATCCCTTAACAAATCCTCTATAGTTACAGAAGACCCCACCACACCCTGAGGGATTTCACGCAGTTTTTATGGGTTTTAATGGGTTTTTATGGGACTTGAGATTTTTTTAATATTTTTAGGTTTTAGGGGTTTTAGGGAGTTTTAAGGGTTTTTAGGGGTTATAAGGGTTTTTATATATTTTTAGTATTTTTAGGTTTTTAGGGTTTCTATAGGTATTTTTAGGGGTTTTACTATTATTTTTGAGAATGTTTTAGGGTCTTTTGGGGTCATTTAAGGTCTTTTATATTTTTATGGATTTTAAGGTTTTTTAGGTATTTTAGTGTTCTTAGGGATTTTAGGGGTTCTATAGGTTTCAGAGTGTTTATAGTTTTAAGGTGTTTATGGGTTTTTATGGTTTTCAAGGTTTTATATATTTTTAGAGTTTTTAGGGTTTTTTATAATTTATAGGGTTTTATAAAATCTTTTATGGTGTTATGTGGTTTTTAGTGTATGTATGGATTTTTGAGTCTTTTGTGATTTTCAAGGTTTTTAGGAGTTTTAATGTCATTAGGGTTTTTATGGATTTTATGGTCCATTAGTATTTTAAGGGTATTTAGGGTCTTTTGGGGTTTTAGGGGTTTTAGGGTCCTTTCAGGATTTTATAGACATTTTGGGTGTTTTAAGGTTTTTAGGGGTTTTAGTGTCTTTTAGGGTTTGTAGGTTCATTTAGGATTGGGGGGGGGGGTTATGGTTTTAATGTTTTTTGGGTGTTTTAGATATTTTTTAGTGTTTTAGTATTTTTAGTTTTTTTAAGGTTTTGTTGTGTTTTAGGGTTTTTAAGGTTTTAAGGGGCTATTACGGATTTTTTTTCTGTTTTTAGATTCTTTTAATGGTTTTAGGGTATTTTAGGTGGTTTAGGTACTTTTTGGTTTATTGGGGGGTTTTAGGGAATGTCACACATGAAAACCCTAAAACCCTAAAAAACATTATGAAAACCTTAGAAACCCTAAAACCCTAAAAGTCACTAAAAATGCTAAAAACCCTAAAGACACTATAATCCCTTAAAACCCCTAATAACTTCTAAAAACCTAAAAAATACCTAAAAACCTAAATACACTAAAAATCCATAAAAAACACAAAAACTGTAAAACCCATAAAACCCATAAACCCCCTAAAAACCACTAAAACACCTTAAAATTCTTTAAAAATCCTAAAACTCCTAAAACCACTCTAACCCCTAAATCCCATAAAATTGGTAAAGGTCCCTAAAAACCCTAAAAATGATTAAAGTCCATAAAACTATTTAAACCCCTAAAATCCCTAAAAACCAAAAAACACAAAAAACTACCCCCCCCCCCCCCAAACTCCCAAAAAACCCGAAAAACCCAAAAACTATAAAAACCCTAAACCCATAAAATATAGTAAAAACCATAAATGGCCCTAATATACCTAAATACACTAAAACCAATAAAAGACCCAAAAACCCATAAAAATTCCCTAATGACCATAAAATACCATAAAAATACTAAAAGATACTAAAACCCCTTAAGGACCATAAATACCCCTAAAACCCCTAAAATAATCTAAAACACCCTAAAACCCATAAAGAATCTGATGAAGCCTAAAAACCCTAAATGACCCTAAATCCCCCCAAAACCTTAAACAGACCTAAAAACCTCTCGAATTCCCTAAAGGAACCTCAGACACTAAAAATATAGAAAAGGCCTTAAAAATCACAAAATAATAAAAGACCCTAAAATTCTTAAAAACCCTAAAAAACTAAAAGAAAAAATTTTTTCCTAAAACCACTAAACGATCCAAAAACACTAAAATTCCTTAAACCCCCACCCACAACCCCCTAAAAATTTCTAAAAAAACAGAATGTCCATAAAAATATTATATCACCTAAAAGCCTAAAAATATCTATAATCCACAAAACCCTTAAAGACACTAAAACCCCTAAAAATATTAAAACCCAAAACCCTATAAAAACATTAAAACCCTAAAAAATCAAAAAAAACCTAAAAAATAGAAAAACCCTAACCCCCCCCCCCCCCCCCCCAAACCCCCCCCCCCAAAAAAAAATCCTAAAAACATTAAATACCCCCAAAACCCTAAAAACCATATAGAACCCTAAAAACCCTAAAGGACCCTATAAACCCATTAAAACCACTAAATAATCATAAAACCCCTCAATACCATTAAAGAACATAAAAACCATAAACAACCCTAAACATCCAAAAACAATCCTAAGAGAACCTAATGAACTTTAAAAACACTAAAATCCCTAAAACCCCTAAAAATACTTTAAAGACCCAAAAAATCCTAAAGAACTCTAAATGACCCTAAAAATTGTAAAACCCTAAAACCCCCAAAACACCCTAAAAACCCCTAAACCCTTAAAATCAACTAAAAAATTTAAAAATCATAAGAAACCATAAGAAACCCATAAAACACTAAAACCCATGAAAACCCTAAAAACCAAAAGCCCAAAAAAACCAAAAACCCCAAAATACACTAAAAATTAAAACCTACTAAAAACCATAAAAAACCATAAAGACCCCTAAAAAGTCGTAAAATGCCTTAAATATCCTAAGACAAAAAAATAATTTAAAGCCCTAAACATCCTAAAAACCCAAAAACCCCTCAAAACACCGTAAAAAGCCATAGAAAACCCCAAAAACCCTAAAAAACATAAAATATTCCAAGACACATTAAAAACTCTGAACCTCCTAAAACATTAAAAACCCTAAAAACCCCCCAAACCCATAAAGAATATAAAAACCATGAAATATATAAAAGCACTAAAAACACTAAAAAAATAAAACAACGAAAAACCACTTAAACTCTCCAATAAACCCTATAAATCTTTTAAATCCCCCCAAAAACCTAAAGACCCTAAAACCCATAAAAACTCTAAAACCCAAAATAAACCAAAATAACCTAAACACCATTAAAATACCCTAAGAGCCATAAAAACCCCTAAGTGACCCAAAAAACACTAAAACCAACAAAACCCTATAAAATCCCAAAAAGACACTTAAACCCCATTAAAAACACTAAAAATAATAAAAACCCTAATGCCATGAAAAACCCTAAAAACCATAAAAACCCTAAAACCTCAAAAAACCCTATAACCCATAAAAACACTAGAAACCCAAAAAAACCTTAAAAATTCTAAAACACCATAAAATCATAGAAAAACCATAAAAACATAAAAGCACTAAAACAACTCTAAAACCCCCAAAAAAACACAAAAACCCTAAAAACCCATAAAACCCCTAAAATGTAAAAACCCTAAAACCATAAAAAATCATAAACCCCCCAAAAAACCCAAAACTCATGATGAAACCCAAAATCCCTAAGAAAACCTAAGACCATAATAACCCAAAAAACACTTAAACACTTATAATCCCAAAGGAACTAGTAGAATCCCACTTACCTTGAGGAAGAAAATATGGCGGCTCTCTCCCCTGGATCGCTCTCCCACTCATCGCGACTTCAAGGTCTTCCCTTGGATCTTGATTGGGGATTTGGATATGGATCTTCACCTCGTACCTCTTGGTGGAGGTGTGCCCTTGATGTGCTCTTCAGACTCGAGGATGTGGTGTTTTCCTTCTTTCTACGGCTTCGGGTTTTCGGAGCGATGTTCTTTCATGAGACTTCGGCTCTAGTTTCAAGCTTTTCTTGGCTTATTTTTCCCTATGCTCGGGATTTAGCGGCTTCAGAGGTTGCGACTCTAGTTGTGGTTTTGGATCGGATCTTCTCAGCATATGGTGAAGCGGTCAACTCCTTGATGTTTGGAAACCCTAGCGGTCTTCGGTTGTAGCTCTAGATCACGTTTTCTGAGATGGGGCCTCCACGGATGGGTCAACAAATTTGACTTTTACAGTGGCGTTTGGGATTTCTTTGGCGGCATGGGTTATGGCCTCTTTGTCGGCGTAATGAGGGGGTCTCGTTTCCTCGGTCGTTGATGCTTTATTATCCCCTTGAAGTGCTATTCCTGGGAGATTTTCGGTGGCCACTCTGGCATTGCATCATTTCTCGTTGGATGCGGAAGGCGTGGATTTATCTTTGTGGTGATTCTGTTGTTCTTGGCTTCTGGGTTTTCGATTCTCTTTGTTTTCGGTCTGCGCAGAATTTACAGGTTTGTTTCTCTGCCCGATCTTTGACTCATGTTAGTTCTCCTAGCCTATTTGTGGTTTGCGGCGTTCTGGTTTCGATTTCTAGTTGGATTCTTCGGTTATGGATCTATTTGTGGTGGGGGATGTTCCTTCCATGGGCTGACGTTGATGTTGTTCACTGGGATGGTTTTGAGGAGCTACGTTATGGTTATTTGTTGCAATTTCTGGGCTATTGGAAGGGTTGTTTGAGTTGCATACTGGTTCCAGCTTCGGTAGTGGGTGGTTCTGTCTCTGGTGCTGGTGGTTTTGTATGGTTGGTGATTGAACTGTCTTACATGGTGGTGCTAGTTAAGTTGCCGGGTACGGCTATGGTGCTGCTGGATGGGAGAGAGGTGGTGATGGCTTCTGGTTCTTAAGTTTCTAGGTGATGGCTGTTACTTGGATGGGATGTAATAAAAGTTTCTGGTTCTTGGTGATGGTTGTTGTGTTACTGTGAGATGGAAAGTTCTGTGAGGCTGGGTTGCAAAAGTTTCTACTGATGGGTTTGATGCTGATAGATTCTGGTTGCTAAATGGCTAGTGGATGATTTCTGGTATTGGTGCTGATGGATGCTTATTGCTGATGTGCTGGGAGCTGATGCTGGTGACTTTTGTGTTTTTTTGCTTTGTGTGTTTTTTCTTCGTTTTGGTTTTTCTTTTTTTGCAGTCCTTGGGTGTGTTTTTGTTAAGGCTTTTTGGATGTGGGTTACTTGACCCCACCACTCCCTTGTCTGTAGTGTCTTCGTGTCTTTTTTCTAATAAATTTTTGGGGGAGTCAGTAATAACCCGGCCTCAAGCCTTCCTTTCCCTAAGAAACTAGTAAATTCCCTAAAGCCCTAAGAAAAGCCAAAATAAATAAAAAACTACAAAACCACTAAAAACCCAAAACCCCAAAAAAACATAAAACCCTAAAAAATAATGAAAACACAAAAAAACCCTAAAACCCTTTAAAATCTTAAAAAAAACTAAGAAATAATAAAAACCCAAAAGACCTTACAATCCACTAAAATAGCTTAAAATACCCTAAAAACCTTTTATACCCGTTAAACCCTAATGTAAACCTAAAAACACTAAAACACTAAGAACCCAAAAACACCTAGAAACCCCTAATTGACCATAAATACCCTAAAATCCATAAAAATACTATAAAAACACAAAAAACCTAAATATTTCTAAAACACAATAAAACCACTTTTAAACCCTTAAAAATGATAAAAAACAAGAAAAAACCTAAAACACTAAAAAACCAATTAAACCCTAATAAGCATAAAAACCCTAAAATTCATAAAACCCCTAAATTTCTAAAAACCCAAAAACCCCAAAAACCCTAAAAACACTAAAACAATAAAAACATTAAAAAACATTAAAAATATAACACCCCTTAAAATCCATAAAACCCCTAAAACACTAAAAACCCTAAAAACCTAAGAAGACCCTAAAACACATTGAAAACGCAAAAAATACAAAAAGTAGTAAAAGAACCTAACAAACCCAAAATACCAATAGACACCTTTAAAACATTTAAAAACGCAAAAAAACTAAAAACCCTAAAATTCCTAAAACAATATAAACCTTAAACACCCTTTGAAACTTTTAGAAAACTCTAAAAAATAAAAAAAACCCTTTAAAACACTAAATACCCAAAAAAACCCCTAAAGACAAAAAACTCATAAAAACATGAAAAAACCCTAAAACCCAAAAAAACCACAAAAAAGACTAAAAACCCCTAAAACCCAAAAAACCATTAAAAACCCCAAAAACAAAAAATAACAATTAAAACAATAAAAACCTAAAAAACATAAAAAATTTAAAAACATCTAAAAACCCCTAAAACCCTTAAAAACTCTAAAAATAAAAAAACCCAAAAAATTCTGAAGGCCCTAAAAAACCAAAAAACCACTAAACCCCTAAAACCCCTAAAACCCCTAAAAACCCAAAAACCAATAACTACACAAAAAAAAACAAATAAAATTCCATAAAAATAATAATAACCAAAAATGACCCTGCATAACCCTAAAAACACTAAAAATACATAAAACCCTAAAAGACCTAAAAAAACTAAAACACCCTAAAAAATAAACAAAACCATAAAACCATAAAACCCCTTAAAAACTGAAAAAAACCTAAAACCCTAAAACACCCTCAAATTCCATAAATACAATAAAAACCCTAAAACCCCTAAAACCCAAAAAAACCTAAAACACTAAAAATGTTTTAAATCCCTAAAAACATAAAAAAAACCATAAAAAACATAAGACTTATAAATCCCAAGAAGAACTACAAAGCAAAAAACCCTAAAACCCCTAAGTAAATCTTAAAAATCCTTAAATCCAATTGAAAACCTAAGAAACCCTTAATCATACAAACCATTAAATCCCCTTTAAACCGTACAAACCCCTAAAAACAAAAAAAACCCTTTAAAACCCTAAATCCCAAAAAAATCTAAAATAACCCTAATACCATGAGAGAACCCTAAACCCCCTAAAAAACTATAACCCTAATAACCTTAAATCAACCCTAAAACACTAAAAATCCTAAAAAAATCTAGAAACCCTAAAAAACCACAAATCCCCCCTCCCCAAATACTAAAAACACTAAAAAATAATAAAAACCCTAAAAACCATAAAAATATTTGAAAACCATAAAAACAAAAAAAAGACATAAATAAATCCTAAATAGAAATTAAAACACCTAAAACCCCAAAACCACCAAAACACTAAAAATATAAAAAAAACACAAACCCCCCAAAAAAACCTAAAAAACCCAAATCACAAAAATCCATAAGAAACATAATAACCCTAAAAACCCTTTAAAACACTAAAAAACATAAAAAAAAATCATGGAAACCCCTAAAGGTCCCAACCAGACCTAAAAACACTATAAACTCTAAGAGACCTAAGAAATCCCTAAAAACCCAAAGAAAACCATAAAACCCCTAAATCCCTTAAAACCCTATAACCCTTAAAAACCATAAAAAACCGTAAAAACCATAAAACCCCTAAAATACCCTAAAATATCCTAAAAACCATAAACCCCTAAAATAACCAAAAATCCTTAAAGACCATAAAAACATTATACAACCCCTAAAAGACCTTAAAAAAATCATAAACACCCTAAAAACCCTAAAAATCAAAATAAAACTATAAACCTTAACAAATCCTAAAAACAAAAATCCCTAAAAAAACCCATATGATGCATGAGAACCCAAAATACTCCAAAATCCCTGAAAAAAATCAATGCCTAAAAAACCCTTGCAAACTCTAAAAGCCTTAATACCCCTAAAAACTATAAAAAACATAAAAATACTAAAAAAAACCTAAAAATACTAGAAACACTAAAAATACCATTAAAACCACAAAACCATAAAAATACTTAAAGTATCCATGAAAATCGTAAAACTCCAAAAATCGATTAAAATCCCTAAAACCCTAAAAAACCTTAAAACCTTAAAAATATCTTAAAACCCTAAAAATCCCTAGAAAACCCTAAAAACACTAAAAACACTAAAATGCATAAAAACTCAAAAAAAATCCTAAAGCCCCTAAAAAAATAAAAAATACTAAAAACCCGAAATCCCAAAAAGACCGTTAAAAACATAAAACCACTAAAACCCTTAAAATCAATAAAAAATCCCTAAAACACCTAAAATAACTTAATAACACCTAAAACCCAAAAAACCCAAAAAATTATAAAAAAACTACAGTCCCCTAAAATAAAAAAACCCTTAAAACCCAAAAACCCCAAAACCCATTATGACACTAAAACCATAAAAAAATTAAAACCGAAGATCCATAAAAAAACCCTAAAACCCATAAAAACCCTCAAATTCCTTTAAAACCTAAAAACCATAAAGACCATTAAGAACCCTAAAAACCCTAAAAACCACTAAAAACATTAAAAAACCATAATCCCCTTAAAGGACCATAAAAACTAAAATACCCTAAAACCCCTAAAACCCCATAAAAGACCCTAAAAACGTGTAAAACCCATAAAACCCTTAAAAGACCCTAAAATTCTATGAGAAACCAAAGAGGTGATAAAAACCATAAGGAAACCTTAAAATATCCTAAAAAAACAAAACAAAAATTCTAAAAACATAAAAAACACCAAAAGACCCCAAAAACATAAAAAAGTTTTAAACCTCATAAAACACCCTAAAACCCTATAGGACCCTACAAATCCCTATAATCCCTTAAGGATAAAAAATATCCCAAAACCGATAAAATGACTTTAAAACACCTAAAAATCCTAAAAGACCCCTGAACCCCTTAAAATCCTAAAGGAACCTAAAAGCCCCCTTAAAACCCCTAAAGGACCCTAAAAAAACTACCACCCATAGACCATATAAAACCTAAAAGAACATGAAATACCATAAAAGATGTAAAAGCACCAGAACCCACTAAACCCCTAAAAGACCCTAAAAACCCAGAAATGAAACTAAAACAATAAAAACCAAAAAAGGCCATAAAACCATGAAAATACCTAAAATCACTAAAATACCATAAAAACAATAAAATGGATTTAAATAGCCCAAAAACCTTAAACCATAAAACAACCTACAAACCCAAAAAAATAATAAAACCCCAAAAACCCAAAAAACCCAAAAAACCAAAAAACCCTAAAAAAAATCTAAAACGCGTAAAACCCTAAAAATAAAAAATAACCCTAAAACCCTAAAATCACTAAAATAACCTAGAAAGCCTAAAAACACAAAATGACCTAAAACCCTAAAAATCTCTAACACCACTTAACCCCCTAAAAACCGTAAAAGTCCCTAAAAAACCTAAAATCCCCAAACAACCCAAAAAATAGCTAAAACCATAATGGACCCTTAAAACCCTAAAATTTATTATAACATAAAAACACTAAAGCACCATAAAAACATTAAAAACACTAAAAAATGTAAACCGCTAAAATACTAGCTTTCTCACTAAACTATCCTTTGGAAGGGAAGGTGAACTCTTAAGAATGACTAATGGGAAAAACACAAACATGAATAGTTGCCCTGATAGCAAGCGACTGGCACAAAGGACTCTACTTTTAACAGTCACCCTTGCACCCCCACTTCGACTGAGAGTGAACAATGTTGATTCTTGCAAGCACTTTTTAATGATATGGTATTGTAGACAACCCCCAAACTCCTAAAAATTGTAAAAAAACTGTAAAAACCCATAAAAATCCAAAACACTAAAAAACCCTAAACATCATGAAAAACCCCAAACTCCTAAGATATTAAAAACTCTGAAAAATGTTATTGGTGATTTTCTATGGTGGGTGACTTTGGTGTTTTTTACTATTGGTTGCTGGTCGCTATTTTTTTGGAAGGTGATGATGGTTCTTGTTGATGGATGTTGTGATGGTGATTGGCGTTGGGGCTGGTGGAGGTTGGCATTTGTTGATCCATGGTGCTGAAGTTGGTTATGTGTTTGGTTTATTATGTATTTTTCTTTATTTTTTTTTCTTTTTTTGGGACTATCTTTGGGTATGGGCCATTTGAATCTGCCCCTCCCTTTTCAGCTACATCTCTTTTTCTAATAGATTTTGGGTGGGGGTCAATAATAGCTTGGCCCTACACCTATCTTGCCCCAAAAAACCCTAAAGTCCCAAAAAACCCTAAAATACCATAAAAACCCTAATGGGCCCTAAAAATCCGAAAACACCCTAAAGGACCCTAAAATACCTAAAAGACCCTAAAATCCCTAAAACCCCCTAAAACCCCTAAAAATCCTAAAATCACTAAAAACACTAAAACCCCATAAAAGCATGTAAAACAAATGGAAAACACTAAAAAACCCCTCAAAGGCCATAAAACCAAAAAAGACTCCAAAACTCTTAAGAATCCCTAAAAATTATGAAAATACCCTAACATACCCTAAAAATAATAAAGGAACCTAAAATCTATAAAAACATTGAAAACCCTAATAACCATAAAACTAAATAGAAAATCATAAAAACCTAATAAAAACCTATAAATCTAAAAACCACAAAAAAACAAAAACCCCAAATTACCATAAAAACATGTAAAAACATTATAACCACTAAAAAACATAAAACCCAAAAAATGATAAAAACTTATAAACACCTAAAAATCCTAAAAAATCATAAAAACCCTAAATACTTAAAAATGAGTAAAACCCCTTTAAAACATAAAATCCCAAAAACTCTTAAAAAACCTAAAAACCCAAAAACCCCTAAAAACCATAAACCCCCCAAAATCCAAAAAAAAATGAAGAAATCTAAGAAACCCAAAAACCACTACCATCCAACCCTAAAACCCCAAAACCCATAAACACACTAAAAACCATAAAACACACCAAAATACCCTAAAAATTACACCATAAAACAAAAATATAACCCTAAACCCCTAAAAACTGTTAAAACTACAAAAAACACCAAAACCCATTAAAAAAAATACTAAAAACCCTTAAACCCATAAGAACCTATAAACCCCCCCCCCCCTAAAAAATACAAAAAAACCCTAAAATATCTAAAATAACCCAACCCCTACCCCTGAATAATCCTAAAAACCCCAAAGGACCTTAAAAACCTTAAATACTAAAAAAATAACTAAAAACCCCAAAACACTAAGAAACCCTAGAAAACCCTAAAACACCTAAAGATGGATATTTAGAAGGATTTTGATACTATAATGTGGAGCTTCATCTTTAAGATTCATAGTAGATATGGCTTTTCTGATAGTTTCATCAAGCTGATTTCCTCAATTCTTCATAGTGGCAGAGTTTTGGTTATGGTTAATGGCTCCCCACATGGATTCTTTGCGTGCCCTTGTGGAGTTCGATAGGGGTATCCTCTTTTTGGTTTTGTCTTTGCTATGGTGGAATATTACATGAGTCGTTGCATCCTGGATCATGTGGAGGCGGGGCTGTACTCTCCAATCAAAGCTGGCCGGGACCATTTTGTTCCCTCACATCTCCTGTATGCGGATGACATCCTCATGTTTGTGCAGGCTGACAAGAAGACCCTGCTCACAGTCAGGCACATCTTTCATCACTATGAGTCTGTGGCTGGGCAGGCCAACAGCTAGATTAAATCTTTGATTATATTTGGCAATGGTGTCTCTCCTACAAGACAAACCCGCATAGCCAACATGTTGTGAGTGAAGAGAGGCTCCCTTCACTTCACCTACATGGGTGTTCCTCTCTTTTGGGGGAAGGAAAGGAGCTGTTACTTTCAAGACATAGCTTCTAAAATCACTCAACAAATGTCGAAATGGAAGGGAAAATATCTTTCACAGGATGGAAGGGTATGCCTAATTAATTCTTTCATCACCTCAATGTTTGTCCATGCTTTCTCCATCTATAGATGGTCGATGAGTCTCATCAAAATATTGAATACAAATATAAGAATTTTTTCTTAGAAATGATCTATCAATGAGAGGAAATTGGTCTCTGTAGCCTGAAAACACTACACAAAGCCGCTTGATAATGGTCGACTTGGTATCAAAGAATTGCGGTGTTTCAATGATGTCATGATTGGGAAATTTACTTGGGGTCTGCTCAACCCTAATAATGATGTCCTTGACTTCCTTAAGGAGAGATTTACGCATAGATTGTGTGAGGTCTTTACGGGATACCTCGCCTCCTCGGTCTGGCTGACCCTACGATCCTCATACAAAGATATTATGTCTAAATCAAAATGCATTGTGTCCAGGAAATCTACTCTGAATTCATGGTCTACACCTTGGATGGAGAAACCCATTTCGGAGGTCTTGACGCCTCCTCAAGATCTGCAGAATTTAACCATTTCTGGTCTTATACAACAATGTGATGACTTAACTTACCCCCTTCCGGATAATATTGCTATGAAATTTCAACGATATGCTTTTGCTTACATTGATACTCTCATTTGGATGCCCAAAATGGTTGGTAAATTCAATACCCGTGATTTCTATCAGTTGAAGTGCCCTCCAGGTTTAGTCTCACCATCATGGCTACTTAAATTCAGGACTCACTTCATTGCTCTGTCACATTTTACTTTAATCTGGAAAATCTGGTGAAATAGGATTCTGACCCATGAGGAACTCAAAATTTCTAGATGGCAACTCTCTTTGGACTGTTTCTTATTCAGGAAAGCATAGGAGAGCTAAAACCATATTTTTTTTTGCATTTTTCCTTTGCTGTGGAGCTCTGGCGTTATCTATCATAGTGTTTTGGACTGGCCTGCTGCTTGCAAGAGAAAATTTGTGATTTCCTATGCGGACTGGCTGTGCTAAACTAGAGTGACCAGGTCCAGAACCTGTTGCTGGCCGGGGTGGCTGCGACGATCCATTACGTTGGGGCTGCCCAGAATTTAGCTATTTTCAACAGGAAGCCCCTTTCGCTGCATGGGGGTGTGGTAACAATTCATAAGACAACCCACAACGCCTCAAAGATAAAAACAGGTGTGATGTTTAATGATGTTGATGAATTGACAGTTCTGTGTTCGCTTGGAGTGGCTGGCAGGAGCAGAAAACCAAAGGTCCTGAAGTACATTAGATGGATTCTTCCACTTCCATCATGGATCAAGGTTAACGTTGATGGTGCGGCTCTTAGAGCTCATGGCCCATCGAGATGTGGTGTTGTCTTCTGCACCTCTCGGGGCTTTATGAAGGGCTGCTTCTTCCAGTTTCGTAGGGATGGATATGATTATGAAGCGGAGCTGTGGACTATCATAAAGGCAGTGAAGCTTGTGAGTCATCTCAATTGGACAAGGCTTTGGATAGAGTCATATTTGATGCTTGCGGTTTCTGCCTTAAAAGGAATTTTCAGAGATGTTCCTTGGAGACTTCTACCACAGTGGATTGAGTGACTTAACCTCTCTTGGACCATGGGCCTCAATGTTTTTCACATTTATAGGGAAGCTAACTCGGTCACAGATGCCCTCTCCAAATAGGAAATTGAAGATAGATGCTCAATGTGGTCCTTTGTTACCCCACACTTTTGTATTCTGCTTTTGGATTCGGATCGGAAGGGCAACATTCACACTCGCCCTTGTAGTCCCATCTTGTAGTCATATCTTTTATGTTTTTATTATATTTTGGTGGGCTAGTCTAGCCTAGCCCCGAGCCTCTTCTGCCCAAAAATCCTAAAAAAATGTAAAAGATCCAAAAGTCATCGAAAACCACTAAAGCCCCTCAAAAGACTCCAAAAACCTAGAATAACCTAAAATCCAAAAAGAAGACTAAAAATCCTAAAACGCCTAAAAACCTTAAAGGACCCTAAAACCCCCAAAAATCCAAAAGGACTCTAAAAATACAAAAACTCTTTAAGGACCCTAAAAATTATAAAAACCTTAAAAGACCATAAATCCTCCTAAATCCCCCTAAAATTCCCTAATACCCCTAAAAACACCTAAAAGACCATAAAACACTAAAATACCCTAAAAACCCTAAAAACCCTAAAAACCCTAAAAACCAAAAAAAAATCTATAAATCCCTAAAACCCACTAAAACCTAAAACACCCTTAAAACCCAAGAAATATTAAAAGATTGTAAAACCCCTAAAACACTACAATAACTCTAAAATACCCTAAAACCCTTAAAACAATAAAAGACCCTAAAACCCCTAAAAACATTAAAAACACCCAAAACCATAAAATCCATATAAAAACCCAAAAATTTCCGGAAAACACTAAAACCCCTAAAAACACCTAAAAAGCATATAAAACCTAAAAACCCAGAACACCCAATAAAACACTAAAATCACTAAAATACCCATAAAATACTTAAACCCCAAAAAACCCCTAAGTGATCCTAAGAAACCCTAAGAACACATAAAATCAATTTACATCCTTAAAACCCCTATAACTCAAAAAAACCATAAAACCCCAAAAAACCCAATAAACAATAAAATCCCCAACAAACCTTAAAAATATTCTAAACCCCAAAAAACACTCTAAACCCCCAAAAAACTCTAAAAACATCTGATAAAACTAAATTCCCTAACCCCCCCTCCAAAAAAAACATAAAAAAACCCTAAACCCCATAGAACCCATAAAAACCCTAAAAACCCCCAAAAAACCAAAAAAACCCAAAAATTCCTAACAAACCCAAAACCCCCCAAAAACCCAAAAAACCCTAAAACCCCAAAAAACCCTGAAAAGCCTGAAATAATGTAAAAAACCATAAATATATAAAAATACTAAAAAACCCCTAAAATCCTAAAAAGGCTAAAAAATCCCTACAAAAAAACCTAAAAACCTAATAAACACTAAACCCCTAAACACAAATAAAATTATAAAACCCTAAAACCCTTAAAACCCTAGAAATTCCAAAAACCCCTAAAATGATAAAACATCTAAAAACCCTAAAACCCCCTAAAGACCCTAAAACTCCTTTAAAACCCTAAAGACCCTAAAAACAATAAAAACCCTAAAACCCCTAAAACACACTAAAATACTAACAAAAACCCTAAAATCCCAAAAAATACCCTAAAACCATAAAAACTATAAAAAACCCAAAAACACCCAAAAACCCCCTAAACCCCAAAAAAACCTAAAACACCATTAAAACCCCCAAACCCCAAAAACCCAAAAACCCAACCCCCCCTCCCCCCCAAAACACCCCAAAACACACTAAAATCCCAATAACCCAAGAAACCCATAAGAACCCTCAAGAAACCATAAAACCACTAAAAATACAAAACCCCCTAAAACTCTATTAAAAACCTAAAAACCCTAAAAAATCAAATAATTCTTTAAACCCCCTAGAAATATTCAAAACCCTTAAAACACCCTAAAATCCCTATAAATACATATAAAATTCCTAAAAACTCTAAAACTCTAAAAACCCAAAAAAACACTAAAAAATAAGTAAATCCAAAAAACCGCCTAAACTCTTGGGAAACCCTAGAAACCTAAAATATCTAATAATCCTAAAACCCTAAAAACCCTAAAACACTAAATGTCCTAAAAACCCTACAAAACCACTAAAAACCATAAAAACCATAAAAAACCTACAAAACCTTAAAACCCTAAAACCTAAAAAACCCGTAAAAGAACCCTAAAAACCATAAAAGCACCATAATCCCCAAAAAAACACATTGAAAACCTAAAATCCTAAAAATCATAGATATTTTAAATACCCTAAAATACCTTAAAACCCACAAAAAGAACTAAAAAACCCCAAAACACTAAAAACCCTAAAACTTCCAAAACCCTAAAACCCTCAAAAACCATAACCCCCACCCAACAAATCTAAAACCCCCCCATAAAACCCCCTAAATTTCCCTAAAACCCCCCAAAATCCCCATAAACCCTAAAACCCCATAAAAATTCAAAATAATCTTAAAAATACCATAAATACAGATAAACTCCAAACACTCAAAAAATCCCTAAAAACCCTAAAACCCCCTAAAATCCATAAAAATCCAAGAAAACCCTAAAACCCCTAAAACTATTAAAAACCCATAAAAATTCAAAAAAAAAACTATCAAAAATATAAAAAACTATAAAAAATATAAAAAACATAAAAACCATAAAACACTAAAAACCCTCAAACCCCTAAAAGCCCCCAAAACCCCCCAAAACACCTAACCCCCCTAAAACTACTATAAATAACCTAAAATCCTTAAAAACCATAATTTTTTTAAGAAAAACATTAAAAACTATAAAACCCCCAAACCTCCCAAAATTCCTGAAAAAATCCAATGAGAATTAAAAAATCTAAAACCCAATAAAAATTAAAAACCACTCAAAAAACATGAAAACATATAAAACCCTAAAAACTAATAAAAACACTAAAACACACTAAAACTAGTAAAACCCCTAAAAACTAAAATACACTAAAACCCTGAAAAAAGAAAAAAAAAATAAAAACCCGAAAAGTTCCTAAAAACATTTAAAATCCCTTAAAAAAATAAATAACCCTAAAAACCTAATACTCTAAAACCGATAAAAATCTGTAAAAAACAAAAAAATCTAAAAAATCTAAAACCCTAAAACTCTTAAAAATATGTAAAAAAACCGAATAAAATCATAAAATTCCTAAAAAACCCCCAAAAACCGTAAAAAAATCTAACAACCCCAAAAAAACTATAAAAACAATAAAATCAATAAAAAACCCCAAGAATCAACTTAAAAACATAAAAATAATAAAATCCCCTAAAAACCAAAAAACCCAAAAAACCCCTAAAACTCTTTGAAGTACCATAAAACCACTAAAACCTCTAAAACCCCCTAAAAACCATAAACATATAAAATTCCTAAAAATATCAAACAACCATAAAGACCCAAAAAATAAAAAAAACTAACAACCCCAAAACCCCCTTAAACACTAAAACACCCTTAAAACCCCTTAATCCTGTTAAAGCCAAAATATCTTAAAAACTCTAAAAACATGGAAAACCCATAAAACCTTAATAACCCTAAAATTACTAAACTATATAAATAAACTAAAAATCTGTAAAACCCCAAAACCACTGAATAACTGTAATAATCCAAAAAAACAATAAAAATATTTAAAACCCTAAAAATCCTAAAAACCCTAAAAACCCAAAACAGTTCCTAAAACCCCTAAAAACCCTAAAAACCTTGAAATACCCTAAAAGCCCCTAAAAGACCATAAAATACCCTAAAACCCTATACAATCATAAAAGTCCATAAAAACCAAGGAACACCCTAAAAACCCCTTAAAAACCTAAAAATAATAAAAAAAACCTAAAAACACTAAAAACCCTAAAACAGCCTAAATACCCTAAAACTATAAAAATGATAAAAAAACCTAAAATATATAAAATCAATAAAAAACCCTAAAACATTCCAAAAAAACCCAAACACCATAAAGTCCTTAACCCCCTTAAAATCATAAAGGCCACTAAAACCCCCTAAAAACATCTAAAACCCAATAAATCCTAAAAACCCAAACAAATCTCCAAAAACTCTTAATACCAATAAAAGCACCTAAAATCCCTAAAACCCCTAAAAACTCTAAAAACCGTATAAACCTAAAAATCCCTAAAAATAATTAAAACACTAAACATCCAAAAAACCATTTAAACCCCAAAAACCCCTAAGAAGCAATGAGAAATCCTAATATACCAAAAACAACACTAAAACCCCTAAAACACCTAAAAACACCCAAAAACCCCAAACCCCTTAAAATACCTAAAAAGACCTCAAACCCTATAAAAACCCCTAAATAGATCTAAAAACCTTTAAAACAAAAAACCTTAAAAAATCCTAAAAAATCATTAAAATTTTAAAACTCCTAAAACTATTAAAAACCCTAAAAACACTAAAAACCATAAAAACCCTAAAACTCAAAACCCCCTAAAAATAATAAAAACCCTTAAAACTCTAAAAAATCATAAAAACTAGAAAACCCTAAAAACACTAAAAAACCTAAAACCCCTAAAAAAACCTATAAAACCCAAAAAACCAAAAAAACCCTAAAACCCATAAAAAACCCACAAAAGGGTTTTCCTTTGTGTGTTTTCCTTTTCGTTCTTCTTTTTTAGGTCTTTTGTCTAGGGTCGTTAAGGGTTTTTGGGTGTGGGTCGATTGACCCCTCCCCTCCCTTGTCTGCTGAGTCTCTTTTTTCCTTATAATAAATTTAGGGGGTCAGGAATAGCCCAACCCTCGCATCTTCTTTTCCTAAAACCCAAAAATACCCTAATAAATTGAAACCCAAAATTGCTAAAAACCTAAAAACTCACCAAAACCCTAAAAACCCTAAAATCATAAAAAACCATAGAACCCCTAAAAGTCCGTAAAAACCCTAAATATCCCTAAAATACACTAAAACTGCTAAAAATACTTAAAAGATCCTAAATGACCTTAAAAAACCTAATACACACTAAAAGACAACATAATAACCTAAAAACCTAAAAAACTAAATAAAACCATAAAAACCATAAAGGTCCCTAAAAACTATTAAACCCCCTAAAAGACATCAAAACACACAAAAATACCTAAAGGAACCTAAAAAATGTAAAACCATTAAACCTTAAAAGTTCATAAAACCCAAGAAAACCCCAAACAAACCTAAAAACCCCTAAAGGACTCAAAAAACCAGTAAAAACCCTAAAGGACCCTAAAAATTGTAATGGACACTAGGAACCCAAAAAACCAAAAAATAACATAATGATGTAAAAATCATAAAAGACCCAAAAACCCTTAAAACCCCCCAAACCCCCTAAAACCCTAAAAGACCATAAAACCACTAAAATTAGTAAACAACACTAAAAATCCTAAAGGCCCTAAAAGACCCTAAATCCCTAAAAACTCTAAATGAACTTTAAACCCCTAAAATCATTAAAAGACCCTAAAAGTCATAAAACCCCCTAAAAGAACGTAAAATCACCAAAAACCCTAAAAAAATCAAAACCCCGAAAACTCTAAAACCCCAAAACCCCTAAAATCCAATAAAATTCGCTAAAAACACTAAAACCCTAAAACCACACTAAAAAACATAAACCCTAAAACCGCATAAAATACCTAAAACACTAACCCCCCCCCCCCCAAAAAAACTAAAAAAAACCTAAACCCTCCAAAAAAACCCAAAATCCCCTCAACCCTAAAATCCTTAAAACTTGCAAAAGAATTAAAATGGAAAAAACCTAAAGACCCAAAAAATCTTAAAAACACTAAAACCGCAAAAACAATAAAAATATAAAACCCTAAAAACCTAAAAACCCAAAAATTCTATAAAAGAACCTAAAATCATTAAAACCCTAAAAGAACCTAAAAGACCTATAATAACACTAAGGGATATGTAAAATCCCTTAAACACCGTAAAAATTCAAAAAACCCCCTAAAACCTTAAAACCCCTTAAAACCCTAAAAACCCCAAAAACACCCTAAAAGCCCCCAAAATCCCAAAAAACACTCTAAAAACCATAAAAATCCAAAAAACCCAAAAACATTAAAAAACACTAAAACCGATAAAATCCATAAAAACATTAAAAACATAAAGAACCCCTAAAACAATAAACGTCCTTAAATAATCTAAAAACCATAAAGACCTAAAACCCCCTAAACATATTTAAAATACCCTAAATGTCCCAAAAACCATATAAAACCCCTAAAAGACTCTAAATAACACATAATCACCATAAAACCTAAAAGATCTAAAAACCTTAAAATCCAAAAAAAAACCCAGAAACCCCAAATAACCCTAAAACCCCTAAACAAACCTAAATGAAGGCATCAAGATGGCGGCTCTGGTGATTCTGGCGACTCTGGCGATTCTGGTGATCCAGCTTCCTCGCAATGGCAGTTTCCTTTCAGGTTGATGACGATGGAAAATGAAGCACCTCCCCCCCCCTCTCTATGGGGGAGGATCCTCTCTTGGAGGACTTTTCGTCGCTCTCCTCTGCTGATTTGTTACCCTCCTTCCCGAGAACGGTGCTCTTCCCGAAGGTTCCGGAGTTTTTTGAAGGTTTTCTACAGCTTCCAATCTCGCTTCGGGAGTTTACTGAAGCTTCAGATCTACACCTCTTGACTCTGGTTGCAAGCTTCCAGATGAGGCGACCCCCAGTTTCCACTTTCGACAGGTTTGTTTCGGCTTTCTGGAATCTTAGGGCTCGAGCGATTGTGGGCTTGATCGATAGATCCCACATCATGATTCGCTTTTCCATGGAGGAAGACCTGGTCTTAGCCTGGTCAGCAGCTCCTCTGTCATGCAATGGTGCTCGTTTCTCCCTCTTTCGGTGGAGCTTTGATTTTCATCTGAAGCGTAGTTCCTCGATTGCGGCTACTTGGGTGAGATTTCCTGGGCTTCCCCTTCCCTTTCAAAATATCTCTATTATCTCGATGTTTGGGAACTTGGTGGGGCGGTTCCTATGTGTGGATAGTAGGAATAGGTCCCTTTGTCATCTGGTTGCACTAAGGGCTTTTGATGAAATCGATGCTTCGAAGTCTCCTGTAGATGTTGTCTGGATTGTAGTGGGGGAAGAACTTAGGTGGAGGCAGCCTGTCATCTTCGAGAAATGGCCGGTTTTCTTCTCATATTGTTGGAGATTTGGGCACAATGATCACTCTGGAGGCTGATCTGGAACTGTTAGGGGTGGTAGTTCTCTGGCTCTCATGTCTTCTGGTGAGATTACCCTCCCTCTGGTAGAGGGGAAGGGGACAAAGGGGGTGGCTCCCTCCCAACCTCTGAGTACTGATTTTCCTGGTTCGTCTGCTGTGCTGGTTGGAAATAACTTAGAGGTGGCCCTGATGGATTCGGGTGGTTTCGTTGTGAGTATGACTAGAGGTGCTGGTGTTTCGGGAAATGCTGATGAGGAAGAAGTGATGCTGGCTGAGAGGGAGAACTAGGATTCTGGTAAAGGTGCCCACGGGTATGGTGACTCCCCTAGGAGGAAGACGGGTTTAGGGAAAGTTGCGGGGATTGGCGTCGGGGAAGAAAATGTAGAGGAGGCCTATGCTCTAGATCTGGAACGAGATGATATAGTTGGCTTGAAGGTTGCAGTTTTGGATGAGCCTACCAGGGAGGATGTGCAGGTGGCAGATATCGTGAAGGAGGCAGTGGTTGATCAGGTCCCGAGGACTGGAGATGAGTGGCGCTTGTCCTCAGTTGAGGAAAGGTCCATGGTGGATGAAGAGACCTGGGTCCCCGCGGGGCCACACATGAACTGGCGTGATGCCCCTCTAGTTCTGTCTGGATGTCCTGGCATGGGGGGACCTGACATGGGGACTGGGTTACCCCCTCCCTCTGACAGCACAAGCGATGCTGAGGATCCTCCCAGTATGCCAGGAAATACTGGTGATGCTGGTGCCATGGACCTGGAGAGGTCTATGGTCCTTCATGGTGTCCCCTCTGCTGAAGCTTTTTGTGTGCAACTGCATGAGATGGTGTGGGTTGAACGGGAAAGGTTCTCGCTTGAGGATGAAGCCGAGAGGCTCGGAGAACAGTTCTCTGAAGCTGACCGCCGGATAAATGTTGCTATGGCCAGGACAAAGGAGAAAAGAGGTGCTGAAACCCCTGGGACAGACAATAAGAAAGGGAAGGAAACATCGGTCAGTGATGGTCTTTCTTGTGCGAAGGCGGGTGTTGTAGCTGGATCCACTTCTGCCCCTCCGAGATGAGGACGGAGGAAGGATTACTCTACTCTCCCGCATCCCATGGCAACTAGGGCCTCTTCACGAGATGTAAGAATGAATCTAAAGGTGAATAAGAGAGTGCGGCTTTCAACTTCTATAGAGAAAGAGAAGGCTAGGATGAAGCTGTTATCCAGGCTTGGCATGCAATAGGATTTTGAGTTTGGATGGGACTCAACGGACATGGGTGCTGAGTCCGATTTCAGTTCTGCTTATGCAGGTGACGGCTTTGGTGTGGACATGGGGTTTCGAGGTGCGGAGCTAGATGATTTTGGTGGGGATGTTGACTGATCCTCCCCTTGTGTGCTTTCTGTTTGAACTTTTGACTTGTTTGTTTTGCTTTTTCTTTTCTTCCTCTGTTCCTGTGGCCTTTGTGCTGAGGTCGCAAGGGATTTTGGGTGTGGATCGATGGATCCCTCCCCTCCCTTGTCTGCAGTGTATGTGTCTTTTCTTTTAATAAAATTTTGGGGGGTTCCAGGAATAGCCTGGACCCGAGCCTTCCTTGCCCTAAACAAACCTAAACCCGTAAAAACCATGACAAACCAAAAAACTATTAAACACAAAAACCATTAAAAATGCTAAAAACCATAAAAAACTGAAAAGCCTAAAAAACCCTAAAAACCCTAAAATACTTTAAAACCCTAGGATCCCCTAAAACTCCTAAAAACCCTAAAATCGCCTAAAACCCCTAAAAGCATAAAAATTACTAAAACCCATAAAAATCCCCAAAACCCAAAGGCCCTTAAATCCTAAGACCCCCTAAAAACTAAAAAAACATAAAAACTCCTAAAACAAAAAAAAACACCGAACAACCCTTAAAACCGCAAAACACTAAAAGACCCTAAAACCCTTAAAAGTCCCTAAAAAAACTAAGAATATCTAAAAAACATTAAAACCCCTAAAACCCTTGTTAACCCTAAAAATCCTAAACCACATTAAAATATCAATTGCATTTAAAACCCATTAAAAACCAACAAAACCCCTAAATCCCATAATTACACTAAAAACCATAAAAATCCTAAAACCCGTAAAACCCCGTAAAACCCTCTAAAACATCTAAAAACCCTTAAACACCAAAAAGCACATAAAACCCTTAAAAACATTAAAACAATAAAAAATAATGAAACCCATTAAATAACAAAAAAACCTAAAGTTCAATTAGCATTCTAAAAACCCTAAAACCCCCCCAAAACAAAAAAAAACTCCAAAGTCCTAAAATACCTGAAGCACCCAAAAAACCATAAAAAACCCCAAAACACCTAAAGACACTAAAAACCTTAAAACACCATAATGACCATAAAACTGCCCAACCACCCTAAAAATCTTAAAAGGACCTAAAAGACCCTAAACCCATAATAAAACCCTAACAAACCATATAATACACTAAAAACCCATAATACAATAAAATGCCTAAAACCCTAAAGGATCCCGAAAACCCAAAAAACCCTAAAGGACCCTAAACCCCCAAAAAACACTAAACAACACTAGAAATCACTAAAATCTATAAAGGAAATAAAACCCCTAAAATTCCCCAAAAACCCTAAAATACAAAAAGACCCTAAAAACACTAAAATCCCCCAGACCTCCTATAACCCCTAAGAGTCCCGAAAACCCGAAAACCCGTAAAATACCATAAAAATAGTAAAAAATGATGAAAATACCAAAAAAATTCTAAAACATCTAAAACCCCCAAGGAAACCTGGAATTTTGAAAAAAAAACTTCTAGAGGCATAAAAACTCATAAAACACCCTAAAAAGATAAAAGACCCCAACAACCATAAAAACACTAAAAACAGTAAAACCTCTAAAACCAATAAACTCTTAAAACACCAAAAATTCTCAAAAATTCTTAAAATGTTGAGAAACACCTAAAAACCCTAAAATCCCCAAAAAAAACCTAAAAATCATTAAAAACCCCAAAAAATTGAAAACCCTAGAGGGTCCTAAAAACCATAAAAACCCTTAAGGACCCTAAAAGAGACTAAAACCCCTAAAACACATAAAAGACCCCAAAACCCATAAAATATCCTAAAACTTGTAAATACCCTAAAAGACCATTAAACCCCTAAATGAAACTAAAAAAAACTAAATTAACAGAAAAAGATACTAAAACCCTTTAAAAACCCTAACCCCCCCCCCAAAAAAAATCCATAAAAGACACAAAAACCTATAAAAACTCAAAAATAACATAGCAATCATAAAAATACCCCTAAAATAAGCTAAAACACCCAAATAACCCTAAATATCCTAGAACACCCTAAAACCATTATAAGCCTTTAAGCCCCTAAAAACCCCTATAACAATAAAAATCTATATAAACCTTAAAACCCCTAAAAACTCTAAAACCACGTAAACCCCTTAAAACCCTAAAAAAACTAAAACCCCTAAAAACCCTAAAACAAATAAAAACCATAAAAACCATATAAAACACAAAAACCATAAAACCGCTAAAACATTAAAAATCTTTTAACAGCCCCTAAAAACTCTAAAAACCCTTGAAATCCTAAAACCTAAAAACCCTAAAATTACAAAAACAACTAAAAACCCTAAAAACCTTCGAAAACACTAAAAAAACAAAAAAAAACCCCTAAAAACTTTTAAAAACCATAGAAAATCCTAAAAAAATTTAAAAATAAAAAACCTTAAAACCCCTAAAAACACCAATAAACTATAAAAAACCCCCCAAAAAAACCTAACTCCCCCCCCACCAAACAACAAGAAACAACAGAAAGCCCTCAAACCCCTAAAACCCCCTAAAAGACTCAAAGAAATTAAAAAAAATCAGAAAACACCTAAAACCCCTAAAACCCTCTAAAACCATGAAAATACCCCTAAAACACTTAAAAAAATAAAAATGTAAAAAAACCGTTTAACCCATAAAAACTCTAGAATACCCTAAAACCAATTAAAACTCTAAAAAATTGGAAAAGCCTAAAAATCCTAAAACCCCTTAAAAATCTAAAATAACCCTTAAACCCTAAAAAAACTAAAAACTCTCAATAAATCCTAAAATCCATAAAATTACCTAAAACACTCTAAAACTCTAAACCCCTAAAATCCTATGAAAATCTTAACAACATTAAAAAACCCTAAAAACCTAAAACCCTATAAAACCCAGAATAATCCCTAAAAATCCTAAAATCCTTAAAAACAATAAAAACCCCTAACATAACCTAAAACAATCCATTATAACCCCAGTAAAACCTAAAACCCCCTAAAAACCCTAAAAACCCATAAAAACCCAAAAACCTTAAAAGATCCCAAAAAATCTAAAAGACTATAGAAACCCTAAAATCCATAAAAACATTAAAAATTCCTAAAAACAAAAAAATCCCTAAAACACTAAAATCCCTAAAAACCATAAAAACCCTTTAAACCCCTACAAACCCTAAAAAACCCTAAAATAATTAAAAACCATAAAACAATAAAAATTTAAAAACCATTTAAACCACTTTATAACCATTAAAACCCCTTAAAAACTAAAGAAATGAAAGAAACTAAAAATAAAAAAATCCCTCAAAACCCTAAAACCCTAAAACCCTAATAACCTTTAAAAACCTAAAACCCTTAAAAACCTTAAAACAAATACAAACCATAAAACCCAAAAAAAAACTAATACCTATAAAAATATAAAAATATAATAAAACCCCCTAAAATTCCTAACAATACTAAAACCCTAAAAACCCAAGAAATACCTAAAACACCTCAAAATACTTGAAATACATAAAAACTATAAAAGATCCTAAAAAACCAAAAGACCTTAAAAAGAAAAATAAAACCTAAAAACCCTAAACACCGTAAAAAAATTAAAACCCTAAAATACATAAAACACTAAAAAACCCAAAAATACCCTATAATATGAAAACTCTAAGAAATACAAAAATTACTAAAAAAATATAAAATCCCAAAACCCCTAATAACCCCAAAAAACCTTTAAAAATCCCAAAAAAATCCTGAAATCCCCTAAAGCACTAAAATACTCTACAATCCCCTAATAAATACCTAAAACCCTTAAAATCCATAAAACCCAAAAAAAACATTAAATACACAAAGATAACCAAAATACCAAAAAAACCAAAAAAACCCTAAAATCCCTAAAAACCTAATAAAGCACTAAGAATCCGTAAAAAGATCATAAAAATTACTAAAAGGCCTTAAAACCCTAAAATAATCCGAAAAACAATAAAATCACCTAAAACCCCTAAAAACTCTAAAAAACCCAAAATACCAAAAAACCCCTTCAATTTCCTAAAAATAATAAAATCCATAAAAACCCTAAAAACCAGGAAACAACATAAAACCCCTAAAAACTCTAAAGCACCCTAAAACCCATAAAACACCCAAAACACCGTAAAACCATATAAACCCTAAAACCCCTTAGAAGCCATAAAAACATTAAAAAAATAGTAAACCCTAAAAATAATAAGAAATATAGAAAACCAAAAAAACAATAAAAAACCTTACAACCCCTAAAAACCATTAAAACCCCTAAAACACGTTTAGGTGCAAATTTGGGTAAGGTTTCCTGATCTCCCCTACCCTTTAAAAACTTTCCCATTATTACTATGCTGGGGAATTTTATTGGAAGGTTTCTGTGTGTGGATAGTAGAACCAGGTCCCTCTTTCATCCAGTTTCCCCAAGGGTTTGTGTTGAAATTTACATCTCGAAGGAGCCAGTTGACTTTGTTTGGATTGAAATTGGTGGAGAGCTCTAGTGGAAGCAGCCAGGGGTGTTCAAATCATGGGAGAATTATTGTGTCTCGTGATTTTCCCGTGGTCATATGAAAAGGGAACGCAGATGCAGTGATGGTATGGTGGTTGGGTGTGGCAATGAGGTTATATCCCCAAGGTTGAGCTCAACAGGAGAGCATGATGTGAGGAAATATGACCCTTGGGTCTCACTGTTAGATGTTGAGAGGGATGACAGAGTGGAGGAAGGGGGATCATCCCCCCGTCAGGGTGCTGAGGGGAAAACCTCGCTCGAGGAAATTTTCAAGCGATTGATGGGTGACTTGGGACTGGGGGGTGATTCCTCTCCTGAAGTGGGGAATAACACTCCTGGTGAAGTAGGGGATGTGGTCTTACAGGATGACCCTATCAAGGATGTGAGCATGACATTGAGATCAAATTTACATGGGACGGAGAGAGAGACTTTTTCAATCCCCACAACAGTTTCTCATGGAAGTGGACATGAGATGGTCTTATCCTTGAATTGGTTCACAGGCTTTGACCCTTTGGACTCTATGGGAATTGAGGAAGGGGGTCTGGTTGGACAGGAACTGCAGGATGTGGAGGCAAATACTGATGGCCCCCAGGATGCAGGTCTTCCATCCTCTCATGATGGATCGAGGATATTGGGTGTGGAAAACCCCCAGCCCACTGAGCATTCACCAGAGAAAGTTATGACTGATGCTTTTGTGCCTGGAATTGGTCTGAGCGATACCCCTCAGCCTGAGCAGTAGTTTGACAGCCTTCATGCTGATAGGAGGAGCATTGAGCAGCCCGATTCGAGCTCCGCTCTTTTTATATTTGAGAAGCATCCCCCCTTTTTTTATCTACCTGATCCAATTATATCAGACTGTTCGAAAATCCCACTTGAGCAACATATAAATGATATCTTCCAAAATCCAGATCTGCAACCGGTGGTCTTTCTTGGGGATGAGAATGATCAACACATAAGCCGAGGAGAAATTTTTGGGGACCACAATGACCTTATGTACGCTAGCCTAGATAGGATCAAGAAAAATAAATCAATGATGGGCCTTTCTGGTTCCTCTGGCTGCAATCAGAAGATAAAGTCGCGGTCTATTCTTGAATGTGGCAGTTAGGGCGACATAGTCATGCCTACTAATGCAGCTCACAAAAAGGCCAAGGTGATGAGTGACCCTCCAGTGAAACGGAGGGCAAGGAGAGATTATTCCTCCCTTCATAGGACAATGGATACTAGAGCCACCTCCGGGGTTAGAAAAGGTAAAGGAGATTCCCATGGTAGGGAAAACCGGACTGGCAAGGCGAAGCCAGATGTGGAACTCAGAAAGTATTGTGCAGCCTTCCTCAAGCAATATGAATATTCTGAATGGGAATCGGTGGACTCAAATGGTTCCTCGGGCCATGGTGCTGATGGAGACCCTAATGAGGATGGTGAAATTGGTCTGTAATTGTCTTTCCTTTTTTATTGTGGGTCTTTTGGACTATCATGTGCGGGGTTTCAGACTTTGGTGTGTGTCACTTGACCCACCCTCACTTGATTTCTTGTCTGTTTTTCTTTCTATATATTTTTGGGGGCCAGGACTAGTCTGTCCCCATACCTTCCTTTCCCTAAAACACCTTCAAAGCTAAAAACCCCAAAATACTAAAAATCAATAAAACCTTTAAAAACTCTAAAAACTGAAAAAATCAAGTAACCCCTAAAAATCCTTTAAACCCTAAAACACTAAAACACCTAACAAACCCTAATAAAACCCAAAACCCCCTTGAAACCCCTAAAAACCATAAAAACTATAAATCCCATAAAAAACCCTACAAATTATAACAAAAAACCCAAAACCCTAAAACTCTAAAAATACTAAAACCCCTAAAAAACATTAAAGTACCCTAAAAACCTAAAAGAACCCTAAAAACCCTAAAAAACTAAAACCCTAAAAACCTAAAAAACCCTAAGACATTAAAAACCCTAAAACCCATAAAACCACAAAAATACTAAAATAATCAATAGAAAGGAGGATTATTAAAAAAATGAAGGCCTTCGGGACATTCCGACCATTCCGACCTAAAAACCATGAAAAACAAAAAGACACTAAACAAATCCAAAATAATCCCTAGAACCCCAAAAAACCATAAAATTCCTAAAAACACAAAAAAACCATAAAAACCTAGAACAACTCTTTAAACCCCCAAAAATACCTAAAACCCTAAAAATCAAAAAAACTGTAAAAACTTAAGAATACCCTAAAACCCTAAAGAACCTAAAATCCCAAAAAAAATAAAGGATGCTAAAACACCTAAAACCACCTAAAAACACCAAAAATCCTAAACACATAAAACACCTAAAACTAGAAAAATACCTAAAAACCATTTCATAACCCAAAAACCCCAAAAACCCCTAAAAACACTATAAAAGATCCTAAATTCTCTAAAACCCCTAAAATACCATAAAATTCCTAAAACCCTAAAATACACTGAATGATACAAAAAAACCCTATAAACCCCTAAAAATATTATAAAACCATAAAATAAAATTGAAACAATAAAACCCCTAAAAGATCTTAAAAGGCCCTAAAACCCATAAAAGTCTATAAAACGCCAAAGGACACTAAAACCCTTAAAAACATAAAGGAACCTAAAAACCTAAAGAAAAACCTAAAGGACCTTAAAAATACAAAAAAAACCCTAAAGGACCCTAAAAACCCTAAAAAACGCTGAAGTACCCTAAAAAGACCCCATATGGACCCTAAAAACCCTAAAAATCATAAAAGACCCTAAAAAGCCCTGAAAATCCCTAAAACGTAAAAAGTCATTAAAACGTTACAAAAAACATAAAAATTAATAAAAACCCTAAAAAATATCTATAAAAATTTAAAACTATTTAAACACAATAAAATAACCTAAAATCCATTAAAAACCTAAGAGGAACCTAAAACACCAAAAAACCAAAACCCCTAAAATACCTGAAAAAACGTAAAACCTCTAAAACCCTAAACAAACTAAACAAAAAAATCCCCTAAGTCCCCCAAAATATAACGTTTTAATGACCCTAAAATTAAAAAACCCTAAAATGATAAAAAACATAAAGAACCATAAAAACCTTAAAAGACATAACACCCCCTGAAAAAACATAAAAACCAATAAAAACCCTAAAAACCATAAAACACCAAGAAATCCCTAAAACCCATAAAAATACCTAACAACCTTAAAACACTAAAAAAACCCTTAAAACCCTAAAACCCTAGAAAAATCCTAAAACACCATAAATCCCAAAAACCTCCCAAAAAACGAAAAATATAATAAAAAACTCTAAAAACACAAATACCCTAAAAGATCCTCAAAAAGCCTAGAAACCCAAAAAAACTAACCCCCCCCCCCCATAAATGACTTCAACCCACTAAACACTAAAAACTCTAAAACACCATGAAAACGCCCAAAATCCAAAAAAAAAATCTAAAAAAACTTAACCCATAAAACCCCTTACAAACCCTAAAACAACCCATAAACCCTAAAAACCCTAAATACCATAAAAATACTAATACACTAAAAAATATAAAAACCCTGAAAGATAGTAAAAATCACTAAAAACACTAAAAAACTTTGAAAAATCCCTAAAAACACTAAATAAGCCTAATAAATCCTAAATAATCATAAAAAACCAAAATCCCAATAACCTTAAAAACCCTAATACCCAAAAAACACCCCTAAAAGACCCTAAAACACCATAAAACTTTAAATGACCCTAAATCTTTAAAACTACCTAAATGTATCTAGAAACCCTAAAAACCCTAAAACCCTAAAGGACCCTAAAAACCCTAATAGTCCTGTAAAAGTCCTAAAAAACACCAAAATACATTATAAAACTTATAAAAACAAAACAAATACTGAAAACCCCATTAAAACCCCATTAAAACCCCAAAGAACTATAAAAACCCTAAAAAACCCAAAAACACAAAAGCCCTAAAACTCCCAAAAAACCTAAAACACCTAAAAAAATTAAAATGCTAGAAACCATAAGAACACTAAAACCCTATAAATCTAAAAAAAACTAGAAACCCTAAAAAAACCATAAAAACTTAAAAACCCTAAAACCCATAAAAATTTTAGAACCCTAAAAACCCTAAAACCCTTAAAAATTATAAAAAACTCTAAAAACCCTAAAAAGGTAAAAAAAATACTAAAAATCCCCCAAACCCTAAGAAACACTAAGAAAATATAATAAAATAAAAAAACCATAACAACCAAAAATTCCCAAAAAACCATTAAAACCCCTAAAACCCTACAAATTGAAAAAACCCTAAAAACGTGACAAAAACCAATCAAAACCATACAAACCCCTACAAAACCTAATAAAACCAATAAACCTAAAACATTAAAATAACTCTAAACCGTAAAGGATCACTAAAAAACATTATCAACACTAAATACCAAAAAAACCATTAAAACTAGAAAACCCTAAAAACCCTAAAAACCTTAAAAACCTGAAAAAAAAAATAAAAACCCTAAATACATAATAAAAATCCCTAAAATCTTAAAAACCTAAACATCCCTAAGAAAAAAGAAACTCCAAAACCCCTTAAAACCGTAAAAAATCTCCAAAACACCATAAAACCGTTTAAAACGCCTAAAAAATAGAAAAAATATCTAAATCCCTAAAACCATGAAATAATACTAAAAACACTAAAAAATCATAAAACCCCTAAAACCCTAAAAACCCTAAAATCCCTTAAAAAACTAAAATCCATAAAAACATAAACCCCTAAAAGACCTAAAAATTCTCAAAACCTTTAAAAACACTAAAAACCTAAAAAATCTTAAAAACCTATCAAAAACCTTGAAACCCCTATGAAACCCTAAAAACTCTAAAAATGACCAAAAAATGTTCAAAAGGAAAAAACCTCAAAAAATCCCTAGGAAAACACTAAAACCCATAAAAACATTAAAGCCCATAAAAACCATAAAAATAATAAATATCCCAAACCCCCAAAACCCAAGAAAACCCAAAAAAACCAAAAAATCCCTAAAACCCATACAAAACCGAAAACCCAAAAACACCACAAAACCCCTAAAAACCATAAATTCCATAAATCCATAACTCTCCTAAAACCAACTAAAACCCACTAAAACACTAAAAATAATAAAAAAAACTCCTAAAACACCCTAAAACATAAAAAACTCAAATAAATCCTAAAAACTCAAAAGTCCCTAAAACCCTAAAATTGACTGAAAACACATTAAAACCCATAAAGACCAAAAAAACACATAAACACCCTAAAAACCTAGAAACCAAAAAAATATAAAAACCTAAAACCCCCTAATAACCATAAAACCCTAAACTATTTAAAACTCTGAAAAAGTCTATAAAACACAAAAATAATCATAAAACCCCTTAAAACCCTAAAAACCCAAAAAAAATATTAAAAACATGAAAAACCAATAAAACTCATAAAACCTCTAAAAATACATGAAGAACCATAAAAATTTTAAACCCCTAAAACACTAAAACCCCTTAAAACCTATGGAGATGTCGCTGCTCTCTCTTGGGCTCTCCCGATCGACGCGACGATTTCCAAGGTTCCCTCTCGGAACCCTTCTCTTCGGCTTCATGGATCGCTTCCAGATCAAGATTTGTGATGCAGATGGAGTTCAGAGGATTTCTTCCCAGGTGCGATGGTGGAAGACAAGGCATATACTTGACGGTGGTGGGTTGTGATGGGGAAAGGCGATGGTGGATTGGTCTGGTTTTCACAAGGTTTTGGACTGGATTTGGTTGATCTGGACCTTCCTCTTCCTCAGACACTGTCTTTGCTGCTCCGGGGTTGCAGCATTGATGGTTTCCCAGTGGTTTGGGTGAAGTATACGAGGTCAATGGTGAAGTCAACCTTGGCTCCAGATCTGAATTTCTAGTGGCTTTGCTTTGACTTTCTGCTTCGCCGCTTGGTTTCGTCCCTGTTGGCGCTTCGAATCTGGTACGTTGTCTCCTCCGAGGTTTGGTTTCTTCTTTTTTCTGGCACGCCAGTGGCTTGTGGTTTCCAGTGGATACAGTTTGGTGGGATATTGCTTGTTCTGCTGCTACGGTATGTTCTTCTTGTGGAGTGGCTTGATGGCTGGGCATGCCCATTCGTTAGGGGTCTGATCGAGTCTCTGGTTAAAATTGTTCTAGATTTTTCGATGTTTTTGATGCTACTGGGGATTTCAGTGTGTACTGGTGCGAGAGATAGGATGCTTGGCCTTTCTAGTTTGTGTGGTGTAGAAGGGGAGTTTTTTTCCCAGAACTGGGGTTGTTGGTTACTACTTGTTGTAGGACTAGGGCACGATGAAGATGCTGGTTATGGGTTTGGTGCTGATTGTTCTAAGTTGTCGGTGATGGCTCTTCTTGGTGAGGAGGTTCTAGAAGATATGGATGATATTGGGTTCGCTCTGTTGTTGGTTGTTCTTCTTGGCAAGAATACATTCTTTGCTAGCAACGCTGCTATGGTTTTTGTGAATAAGGAGGATGGTTGCTGTCTGGATGCGATCTCTAGTTACTAGTGGTTGTGTGATTTTGGTGCTGATGGTTATGTGTTGTTGGTGGTAGCTCATTTTGGTATGAAGGTGCAGGTTTTTGGTTTCTATTATATTGGATGTTGGTCGCTGTTTGGTGGTGAGCTGCTGAATGCTGGTGAAGGTGAGGCTTGTGATTCTACTGCTGGTGGTTCTATGGTGTTAGATGATAGTGGTTCTGTGATGTTGGATGCTGGTGGTTCCAGATGCGGGATGCTACTGGGATGGGAGATGATGAAGGTGTTGTGCTCGTATCACTGCTAGTTGCTGATTGGCTGGGAGTTGATGTCGGAGATGTTTCGGGTTTTCTTTTTCTTGTGTGTTTTTTATCTTTCTTTTTTTTTGCAGTTCTTGAGCGTGTGTCTGTAAAGAGTTTTTGGGTGTGGGTCATTTGACCCCTCCCCTCCCTTTTCTGCAGCATCTTTGTGTCTTTTTTCTAATAAATTTTGGGGGAGTCAAGAATAGCCTGGCCCCGAACCTTCCTTGCCCTTAAAACCCCTAAATCCCTAAAAACCACTAAAACCCTTAAAACCACTAAAACACAGAGAACCCCTAAAGGACATAAAAAACTATAAAAACCCTAAAACCCCTAAAAATCATATTGTAAACTCGAAATCGTAAATCCCCTAAACCTCTTAAACCCCCCAAAAACCCTAAACCCCTTAAAAAATGTAGAACCCCATAAAAACCTAAAACCCTGAAAACCCAAAAAATCCTAAAGAACATTATAATACCCTAAATACCTAAAAACTAAAAAACCCCAAACCCCCTAAAAATCATTAAAAACCATAAAACACCAAAAAACTAAAATCCCTTAACAACCATAACAATCCCAAAACCTAAGAAAACATTAATAACCCTTAAAACCCTAAAAATCCTTAAAAATCCAAAAAACAAATAAATCCCTTAAAAAGGATAAAAACACTTAAAATACCCTAAAACCCAAATAAACCCTAAAATATCCTTAAAAACACCCTAAAAGTACCAAAAATCCCTAAAAACCCCAAAAGACCCTAAAACCCTTAAAATCCCCAAAAATCCAAAAAAACCTCAAAAGCGTAAAAAAACCTATAACCCCTAAAAACACTAAAAACCATAAAAACCTAAAAAAATATAAAAAATAAAAACCCTGAAAACTCTAAAAATTCCTAAGAAACCAAAAAAAATACTAAAACCAATGAAACTCATAAAACCCCTAAAAGGCTCTAAAACCCCCTAAAAATAAATTTAATATCAAAAATACCTAAAAACCACTAAAAGACACTAAAAATCCCTAAAAATTTAAAAATATTGGAAAACCATAAAAAACCAAAAAACACTAAAAATCCCTAAAAGCCCAAAAAAACCCTAAAACCTCTAAATCCCTAAAAACGCCTAAAATGCCTTAAACACTCCTAAAAAACCCTAAAACCCTAAAAAACCCTGAAACCACTAAAAAACCTCAGAACACTAAAAAATAATAAAATAATAAAAACAATTAAAACCCCTAAAACCCCTAGTAACCCTAAAACCCTTCAAAAACATAAGAATCCCCAAAAACCCAAAAATCCATAAAAAATCTAAAAACTCTTAAAAACCAAAAAAATTGACAAACCCTAAAACCCCCCAAAAATATAAAAATCTAAATCCCATAAAATAACCTTAAAGATTTAAAAAACCTTAAAACGCTAAAAATCCTAAGAACCCTAAAAACCTAAAAACCCTAAAAACCCAAAACAACCTAAAAGGCCAAAAAAACTCTAAAACCCACTAAATGATAAAAACCCAAGAAAATGCTAATTACCCTATATCCCTGAAAGACCCTAAAAAACCCTAAAAGACCATAAAACCCCTTAAAATCCTAAAAGACCCTGAAAGACATTAAGAGAAACTAAAACCCATAAGAAAACCTAAAAGACCAAAAAATTATATAAAACCCCTAAAAGACTCTAAAAACACTAAAACCCCATAAAACCTGTAAAAACCCTAAAACCCCGTAAAACCCTAAAGGAAACTAAAAAGCACTATAAACCCAAAAGGACCCTAAAAACCTTAAAAATCTCTACCGACCTTGAAATCCCTAAAAACCTTAAGAATCCCCTAGAACCCCTAAAAACTCTAAGAAGAAAGATGCCGCTGCTATCGCCTGGGTTCCTCCCGATGTCGTGATTTATGGAATCTTTTCACAGCGGATTCGTCTTCCAGTCTGTTTGTGATGAGGATCGGATTGTCAGTTGCGGCTTACTTTGTTGTGCGGTGTTAATCCTTGATGACGAAGGACTTTGGAGGCTCCCGGTGGCGTCAGTCTTTGGCAGGGTTGCTTTTCACGGCATCAAAGGTTCTGCTTCTAATTCTACTTCAAGTCTGGTGGATCTGGATGTGTGGACTGCGGATCTTGTTATTGCGGTCAAAGGCTACTTCGGGCTTCCTCTTCTTAGATTTGTGTGGTCTCCGAGGGGATATGGAAAGGGAGGCGTTGACTTTGCTTGGATTTGGTGAAGACTTGCCTTAGTTTCCGTGGATATGAAATCTGCTCTTCCTAAGAAGATCCAGGGCTTTCTGGCATCTGATTTCTTGCGGTTCCGTGAAGGATGGTGGGCCGCGTCGACGGGATGTTGCGAGCTTCTCTTATTCCCCAATCTACGATGTATTCTCAGAAGATCCGACATGGGTGGCTCAGTCGGGAAGTCCGACACGGTGGGGATGATTTCGGCTTTTGCTTCCATTACAGGTTTGTTCTCGTGTTCTGTGATAGCGTTTCTAGATTTTTCTACACTGTCTTGGTGGTACTGTGCTCTACCCTTCTTTGGAGGATCGCAAATCTGGTTTTCCTCTTACTACATTGCTGGTGTTTATCCTTTTCATTGGTTTCTGTTTGTCTTCGGTTTGTTCGATTGCTTGTGCTTTGGTCGTGGCGGTTGTGGATGTGAGTTGCTGATGGTGTTGGATGTTGGTTTGGAGGTGTGGGGATACTTGGTTTTGGGTCTGAACAAGGTGGTTTGGGTGCTGTGGTATTGTTTTGCTGCTGCTAGGTGTTGGTCAAGTGCTGCTTGCTTTCTGACTCATCGGATGTGTGATGGCCTTTGGAATCTGAGATGTTGGATGGCTGGTTGGATGGATTGTGAGGATACTGATGCTTATGCTCGGTTAGGTGATGTTGGTTTCCAGAATATGAGCAATGACATGCTGGGAGATGTCTGCTTTGGTAATACTAGATGCTTGTACCTATGCTGTCGGATACTGTTTCCTACTTTGCTGGGAGGATTACCCTGGCCCTGGAATGTGTTGAAGAGGATACTGATGTTGAAGGTGATGTATGATGGAATATGTGTTGTGAGATGCAGGTGGCTGTTTGACTGGGTGGTGCTGCTGGTGATGTTTCTGGATGTCTGCCTTGGTTAGATTTTGTGTGTTTTTTGCTGCTTGGTAGGGGATATGGAGCTGCCGAATGCTGGAGTTGGATGAGAAGGTGCAGAAGCTACTTTTGTGTCTGGTCTTTTGTGTCTTTTCCTCTCTTTGTTTTCTTTTTGGGGATTGTATTTTGGGTTGGGGTCGATGGACCCTGCCCCTCCCCGGTCCGCGGTGTCTCTTTTGGTGTCTTTTTTCTAATAAATTTTGGGAGGACCAGGAATAGCCAGGTCATGCACCTCTTCTACCCTAAAAACCTTAAAGGACCCTAAAACCCCTAATGGACCCTAAAACCCCCTAAAGGACCTTTAAAACCGAAAACACCCTAAGCCCCTAGAAAACCCTAAAAGTCCCAAAAAAACCTTAAAAACTATAAACCCTCAAAAAACACCACAAGACATCCCTATAAATATGAATGATCCTAAAAACCCTAAAACCCCCTAAATAACCCCAAAACCCCTAAAAACCCCAAAAACCTAAAAGACACAAAAAACCCAATAAAACATTAAATCTCCCTAAAAACTATAAAAAATACTAAAAAAACTCTAAAAAACTAAAATAACCTAAAAATACTAATAACTATAAAAAACACTTAAAACACTAAAAAAACCCTAACATCCCCTAAAACCGTAAAAATGCTTTAAAACTAAAAACTGAAAAACCCAAAAAACCTAAAAACACCAAAAAACCCTAAAACCCCTAAAAACCCATAAAAACATTAAAAACCCAAAATAACCCTAAAACCCCCTAACATTGTAAAACACCTAAAAGGCTCTAAAAACCAAAAAATCACCAAAATACCCTAAAAACCTAAAAATACTAAAACCCTCTAAAACACTAATTAAGAAAAAATACACTATAAACCCTAAACAACTGTAGAAACCCAAAACAACACCAAAATATCCTAAACACCCTAAAAACCTAAAAAAATACATAAAAACATTAAATGTCCCTAAAACCCCTATAAAACCAAAAAACCCCTAAAAACTCAAAAAAAACATAAAAAACCAAGAAACCCAAAAAAACACTAAAAACCATAAAATGAAATAAAAACCCCTAAAAACCCTACAAAATCCTAACAATACCAAAAAAATCCTAAAATACTAAAAAAACTTTAAAAACCCAAAAAACTCGTTAAAACCCTAAATACTCTTAAAACCCATAAAATCCCTAAAAACCCTAAAATCCACTGAAAACCCTAAACCCCCTAAAAACCCAAAAACACCCCAAAAAACCCCATGAAACATTAAAAAAATCATAAAACCCCTAAAACCCAAAAAACACAAAAAAACCCTAAAACCCCCCTAAAAACCCCTAAAACAAAAATACACCACTAAAAACCCAAAAAACCCTAAAACCACTAAAATATCGGGTAAACATGAAAAACGTAAAAAAACCTTAAAACTACAGAACTAGAAAACCCTAAATCCCCTAAAATCACTAAAATCACTAAAATCCCTAAAACCCTAAAAACACCTAAATCCCAAAAAAATCCCTAAAAACCATAAAAACCACTATAAACCCAAAAAACACTAGAAAATCCTTTAAACTCCAAAAAATCCATAAAATCCACTAAACCAAAAAAACCATAAAACCCTAAAAACCGTAAAAACCCTGTAAAACCCCTAAAAGGCCCTAAAACTTGACCCCCCCCCCCCCAAAAGCCCTAAAATCCATAAAACACGATAAAAACCCAATAATAACCCTATAAGAAACTTGAAAACACTTAAACACCCTAAACATCATAAAACCTCTAAAAACCAAAAACACCCTTAAAACCCAAAAGCCTAAATATCTCTAAAAATACCTAAAACACACTAAAACACCTAAAGGTGCTAAAAAACCTTTAAACCCCTTTAAAATGAAAAAAATACCTAAAACAACCTTGAAAATTTTAAAACCATAAAACCCCAAAAAACCCAAAAAAAATCCAGAAACCCTAAAAAACCAAAAAAAACCAAAAAACCCTAAAAACGTTTAAACGATAAAACCCAATAAAATACCTATGAATTCATAAATACATAAAACCCCCTAAAAAATAAAAACACCCTTAAAACAGAAAAAACACTAAATGATGCAAAAAACCCAAAAATACCATAAAAGACCCTAAAACCTAACATAACCCTAAAAGACCCTAAAAACACAAGAAAATGGTAAAATCATCATTAAAAACCAAAAGACCCAAAAAAATCAAAAAACACTTAAAACAATAAAACTCTAAAATACATAAAACACCTTAAAACCGCCCAAAGAACCTTAAAAACCTAAAATACCTAAAAACTTTAAAAACCAAAAATCCCCTAAAAACCAAAAGCACCCAAAACACCCAAAACCCAATAATCCATAAAAACACTAAAAACAATATGAGCCCTAAAACAACCCTTAAACTCCTAAAAAATATGAAAAAACAAAAAACCCTAAAAAATATTAAAAATCCTCAAAACCCTAAAAATACCTAAAATCCTTAAAAATACATAAATACCATTAAAACCCTTAAAAATATTAAAAACCCTAAAAACGTTTAAATCCTATAAAACACCCTAAAATCACTAAAAAACCCTAAATACTCTAAAAACCTAAAAATAAAAAAAAACACTAAAAACACAATGAAAATCCTAAAACACCAAAAATCCCATAGAATCCCAAAAAAACACAAATCCCCCTTTAAACCCCATAAAAATACCTATAAATAATAAAACACCTAAAAACCCTATAGAAAATCTACAAAACCCTACAAACCTGTAAAAACCCTAAAAAACCTCAACACATCTAAAACCTTAAAATAATCCTAAAACCCTAATAGAACCTTAAAACCCCTTTAAAATACTAAAAACATAAAAACCCATAAAAATCCCAAAAAACCCTTTAGAAACCGCACAAATAGTAAAAACTTTAAGACACTAAAACCCCTAAATCCTAAAAACCATTTAAAATTCCTAAAAAAATCCTAAAAAATCCTAAAACCCCTAAGAACCCCCAAAAGGCCTAAAAATGCCTAAAACCACTAAAACCCAAAAAATATGCAAAACCCCTAAAAACACTAAAAACTCGAAAACCCATAAAAAATCATGGAAGACACTAAAACTCTAAAAACCCTAAAACCTATAATAACTTCTAAAAACACATAACCCAATAAAAACCTAAAACCCCTTTAAAACCTAAACCCCCATAAAAACCTAAAACCCCATAAAAACCACTAAAATCCTTAAAACCCTAAAACTAAAAAAAACCCTAAAACCAATAAAACCCAAAAAAACATAAAAACCACAAAAAAATCCTGGTAACCCCTAAAAACCCCTAAAACCCCTATAAAACCCCGAAACCCGTAAATATTTCCTAAATACACAAAAAAATAACCGTAAAACCCATAAAACCCCCTTAAAGCCCTTAGAAAACCCTTAAAAATCTAAAATAAAAAATATCCTAAAAACATTAAAAACCCATAAAACCCCTTGAAATTCCTAATACCCATAAAAATATAAAAACCTAAATTCCCTAAAACCCCCAAGAATTCAAAAAACCCATAAAAACTCTTAAAAACCATAAAAATCCTAAAAACACTAAAAATACTAAAAATTCCTAAAACACCTATAAATCCATAAAAAACCATAAAACCACATAAAGGACCCCAAAAACCTAAAAACCCCTAAAGACCATAAACAACTACAATACCCTAAAACCCTAAAAGAGACGAAACAATTTATAAAAATAGTAAAATAACATAACAACCCTTAAACACCCAAAAAACTATTAAAACACTTAAAAACCTAGAAACCCTAAAAAACCAAAGAAACCCCAAAACCCCTAAAAACCCTAAAAATCTTAAAAACCCCTAAAATACTTAAAAACCTAAAAAATTGTAAAACCCCATAAAACAACCCTAAAGCGCGCTAAAATCTTAAAAAATCCTAAAAAAATCTATAACCTATAGAATGCCATGAAGGACTATAGAAATCCTAAAACTCCCAAAAACCATAAAACCCTAAAAACCCCTAAAACCCTAAAAAGTGAAAAAACCATAAAAATATTATAAAACCATAAAACCCTAAACCGTTTTACAAATTAAAAACCCTAAAACCCCATAAAAACCCCAAAAACCATAAAAACCATGAAACCCTTTAAACACCTAAAAATCACAGAAAACCCTAAAAATGATAAAAACCCTAATAATCATAAAAACCTAAAAAACCATTTAAATCCTACAAAACCCCTAAATCCCCCAAAACCCTATAAATACCATAAAACCCCTAAAAGTCGTCAAAACCCCTAAAACCATAATAAAAGCCTAAAAAGATCGTAAAATCCCTTAAACACCCCAAAAACCCTAGAAACTAAAAACCCTAAAACACCTAAAAAACATAAAAATAGAAAAAGACCCTATAACCCCCACCCCAATCCCTAAAACCACTAAATAATCTGAAAACCCTAAATACCCTAAAAACTCTAAACCACCCTAAAACCCCCCAAAATAATCCTAAAAGACCCTAAAACCCATAAAACCCTAAAAGACCATAAAAATCCCTCGAATCCCTAAAAATCGCATAACAACCTAAAAGTATTAAAAACCCTAAAAACCCTCAAAAGAATAAAAATCCATTAAAAACTATTAAACCCCATAAAACCTGATAAAACCAATAAAACACAAAAATCCAAAAATCCCTAATATATGTAAAATCCTTATAACCCCTAAAAAACTCTAAAAACCACATAAAACCTTTAAAACTCTTAAAAACCACTAAAACCATAAAAACCACAAAAATCCCTAAAAACCTAAACATACCCCAAAAAACCCAAAAAACCCAAAATTAAAAAAAATTCCCTAAAGACCCTAAAATCCTAAAAAAACCATAAAAATAGAAAAAAAACCCAAACTCAAAAAACCCAAAAAACCCTAAAAATTAAAAACTCTAAAAACCCAAAACACTATAAATAACCCCTAAACCACCTAAAAACATAAAAACTCTAATAACTCTAAACAACCATAAAAATCCTAAATACCCTAAAAAACCCTTAAGAGGCCCTAAAACCCCCCAAAACACATAAACCCCAAAACCTCTATAAAACCATAAACCCACTTTAATAACCTAAAAACACTAAAAATGATACCCCCCCTAAAACCAAATGAAAGACCATAAAACCCCTAAAAGTCCCTAAAACCCTTAAAATAGCTTAAAACCCTATAACAACCCCCAAAAAACATTAAAATACTTTAACCCCAAAAAAACAATAAAAAATACGAAGTATCATAAAAGAAAAAATATCTATAAAAACCCTTAAACACCCTAAAAATCCTAAAATTTCTAAAAACCCATTAGAAACCTTTAAACCCTAAAAACTATAAAACAACCCAAAAAACCAAAAAAATCCAAAAAAATTGAAAAATGATAAAAACCCTTAAAACCCCTAAAAACACTAAAAATGTTTAAAAATCATAAAACCCCTAAAAATAATAAAAATATAAAATCCCCAAAACCCCTAAAAACCATAAAAACTCTAAAAGATGGTAAGAATTCTAAAACTCCTAAAAAACTATATTAACCATCTTAAAACCCTAAATGGATCAAAAACGCCTTTAAGAACCCAAAAAAATCATAAAACACTAAAAACCCATAAAATCCATAAAAAATATAAAACCCATAAAACCTCATAAAAACCATAAAAAACCCTAAAACCTTAAAAACCCTAAAAAATCCTAAAAACCAAAAAACCATAAAATATTCAGAAAATATATAAAGTCCCAAAAAAACATACAAAAAAACCTAAAACCCTTTGTAATCCCCTAAAACTCCCTAAAACCCCTAAACCCCCTAAAAACCCTAAAACCCATAAAATGCCTAAAAATCCCTATGAACCACTAAAAACTATAAACACCCCTAAAAAACCAAAAAACTTGTAAAACCCTTGAAACTATAAAAAGGCTAAAAACCCAAAAACCCGAAAACCCGAAAAAAACCCTTAAAATAAAAGAAACCCTTTAAACCCCATAAAACCCTAAAACCCATAAATACCCTGAAACCATAAACCCCTTAAAACCCTTTAAACCAAATAACCCTAAAACCTCAAAAACAATAACACACCAATAAAACCCTAAAACCTCTAAAAACCACAGTAAATCCTAAAAATCTTTGAAACCCAAAAAAACATTAAATCCCAAAAAAAACATAAAACCCCAAAGGACCCAAAAACCCACAAAAAACTTGAAACCCCTAAAACCCCCTAAAACCCCTAAAAAACTAAAAACCATAAAAAATCATAAATCCCTAAGAAACCTAAGAATCAAACAATCGTTTAAAAACCCTATAAACCATTAAAATTCCAAAAACCCCAAAACCCCCCTTAATGGCCCAAAAAGACCCTGAAAACCTAAATAAAACCCTAAAATACCATAAAATACAGACACCCTAAAATAATATAAAAACTACTAAAACCCAAATAACTCTAAAAAAAATAAATCTCCTAATAGATCCAAAAAACACCCTGTAAACCCTAAAGGACACTAAAACCCCTAAACACACTAAAGGGCCTTAAAAGAACTTAAATCTCTAAACACCCCTAAAACTAAAAAAACCCCCAAACAAACCTTAAAACCCAAAAACCCTAAAGGACCATAAAATTTTTAAATACCCTAAAGGTCCATAAAACCCTAAAGGATCCTAAAACCCCTAAAAGGCTCTAAAAACCATAAATACACTAAAAATAATAAAAACTCTAAAACCCCCTAAAAACCCTGAAAGACCTAAAAAACCTAAAAACACATAAATTAAACTAAAAATCCCTAAAAATCATAAAACAACCTAAAAACCATAAATAGTGCCGAAAACCCTTAAAAGGACTTAAAACACCCTAAAACCCTAAAACCCATAAAACCCTTAAACTTCCTAAAAACCACAAAAATATTTTAAGATCCTAAAACCCATACAAACCCTAAAAATCCTAAAAGATTCTAAAATCATAAAACTCTAAAAAACCTAAAAATTCAAAAGCATTAAAACCCCTAAAACACCTATACCCAATAAATACCAAAATACCAAAAAACACACAAAAATCCAAAAAACCCTAAAACCCCTAAAAACCTAACCCCACCCCCCACCCCCCCAAAAAACAAACAAAATAAAAAACTCAAAAAACAATTAAACAAAAAAAACATAAATGACCCTAAATGTAATACCCTGGGTGTCACAATGTTTTTATATTTGTATTATTTTATCTTGTTATAGAGGGAGTTTGAGATCTGGTAGTTGGAAGGCCAAATATTTATGTTTTTGGAGACTTTTTATTTATCACATGGTTAGGCCACATGGTTAGTAGTAACTGTGTGGTGCCCAAGCAGGTGTGTAGGAGAGTCAGTTGTGTGGCACACAGTTTGTGCATGGTCTATTAAATCATGCGACAATCATGCAGATAGGATTTGTAAGTTGACAACACCATGTGGCATGGTTTGATCTTGATTTTATCAAACATGAATCTTCCTATAGGTAACTATGCAAGGGGGTGCCTAGACCTAGTAGTGGAAAGTTCACGATTAGTGTACGGTTTGGTAAACCATGCTTAAAATGTCTGGTTTCCCGGTATTTTGAAATTTAAGTTTTTATTTTTATTTTTCCCCTTATTTTATTTCCTATATTTTCCCCCTATTATCCACATTGTACATCATGTGAGTAAATCCTCTCCTCTTCATTCACATGCAACACTGCCCTCCCGCTCAACCCTATCTTCTTCTGGTGAGACCATTAGATTTATTTTGGTTTCTTGGTCAGTTCTTCAAGTTAATTCCTTCTCTCCCTCTTATACCTTGATTTGGTTGATTTCCCCTCTCCCCATCACCTAGTTCCATTTGGATGAACCCTAGGTCAATATTTAATCCTATTTTTGGTTCCTTCTTCTATTATTAGGGTGTGAAATGGGTTCCTCAGATCATCTCTAGTCACATTTTGGTATTCACTGTCGAAGGTGATGCATTTCAGATTATTTTGGTTTTCTGATTCCACTTGAGGTATGATTTCATTCGCTATTTTTTAGAACAATTTTTTTGGAGGTTTTGGTGATTTTATGTTCCTAGTTATTTTTTATAGTGCATTTTTTTCATCCCCGAGGTGGGTTCAAGTCACTCGAGTTAAAGGTAACATACCTGCGTATGCATAGGTTTTCATATATATATATGTATATGTTTTCCTCCAATATATATATATATATATATATATATAATCACTTATAAAGGTGAACATATATATTTTGGCTAGATGTGATTATGTATATATATGAAAAGTGAATACATTTGTAATTGTAAATGGGTATATGCATATATGAATGCATATTTAAGGGCCCCCTTGCACATATTCATGTCCATACGAATATTTTCATAAGTGTTGTGTGTTCTTATGTATATGTGAAGGTGTTTATGCATGGGGTGGGAAGGACCAACTTTGAGTGGTCGTAGATGAAAGCATCAAGTGCCAAAGTGTTCCAGCTTGATCCTCTTCTCTTTAAGGTAGGTGTCACTATGCAATTGGTTTCTTTTGGAGTTATAATATGATTTTTCCTTTTTAATTCCTTTTTTATGAAAGTATAAAATATTTGATATCCCAATTATGATTCGAACCTATTTAGTTGTTCCTTAGGTTTGGCATAAATTGTTTTTTGGATAATCCACATTTTAGGATTTAAATTGGATGATTTAATTATACTTTTTTATAAAATTCCTTTTGGAAATTTTGAATGGTTTTAAATTTGGGTTATGGGTTTTGACCATTTTTGGTCTCCATTGAGTGAATTTTTTTTTCTTTGGAATTTAGTCTCAAATTTAGGTTTTGACATAAAATGACTTAAAAAGGGGGTTTTAGTTTTACTTCAAATGGTTATTTGAAATGTGTGGGTGGTTTAACTTTTGTAGAAAGAAATTTTGGCTTCTATAAAGGTGTTTTGATGGTAATAAAAAGATATTGTTCCTTTTCTAGGTTTTTCATTGCGTAGCGTGAAATATTTATGAAATGGATGATTTTTTGAACATCTTACAATGTTTAAAGTTGTGTTTTATGGGAATTTTTATTGAATAAATTCCTTTGGAAAGTTTTTAAAATTTAAAATAATAAATCCATTTCATGAGGGTGACCTTGATATGTTTTAAAGTCTTGGTTTTTTCCTTCAGAAAGAATGGGTGAACTACATTATGCAGTAGAGCTTGGTTTTAAAATTGCATTTTACGTATTCTTCATGTTTGATAAAAAATTTGATGAGGGTTTTCATTTTGAAATGTACATTATACTTGGGACTTAGGAAAAATGGGGTTTTAAGTGGGGTCTTTTTTTGTTTTCAGTGGGTTTCCTTGTCTAAAGGGATTTTTTAGTTTTGTAAAGTTAAAATGGAGTTTACCTTAACTTATGTGGTTGTAATTGAAAGTGTTTACGCTTCCATTGAGAATTTTTTTGAAATTTTAAATTATTTTATAAAGGTATTTATAAATGTTTATGATACGATTGAATGCCTAGTTGGCACTTGTGATGTGATTTTGATTTCCCCTGGTGGAAACCTCTTGTTTTTAGATGATGATTATGTTGTCCAAGTGATTAATGATTGTGATGTAATAAATGGTTGTTCAATTGGTATCTTATTATTATGATTTTGTGTGACCTTGGTAATAAATGATATATTGGTTTATTAAATGACAATTAAAACCCTCATGATCCTCATGGGATGCATAGAGAATGTTGATGTTGGGATTGAGGCAACCCATGTGGTGTATCGTGCCCATGAACTTGGGTCTGGGTTATTAAATATGAAAATGGTGTAACTTAAGGGGTTAAACCTAGTAATGTTATGCTTAACATGTTAACATGGGTTTATGAATGTAAATTTTGAGAATTTGGTATAGTTGGTTAACATGGGTTGTAAATGAAATTTATGTTAATTGTTCCTATTTGATAGCATGACATGAGGGAGTGTCTGGTATAATGTTAGTTGTTTAATGATAAATTATTTTCAAATGGTAACATGTTCATGGGTTATGGAATGATAACGATTTATGTATTGAGTAATTGTGAATTGTGAATGTTGTGTTATTATTTGAATATGGTTGTGAAATGGTAATTGTGGTAAATGGTTAAAGAATCACATTCACATTCTTGGTAGTTTTGGGGTATTAACTTGAGGTTCTATGCCCACGGGTTGGGTAATATTGAGGATTTAAACCCCACCCAAAATTAATGGGTTAGGGAAGGGGAATGAGGTTCTAAGTTCTTAATGGTTTCATTTTATGAGACTACTTGGACTGAGGCTCTAAGGTAATTACGTTTTATATTTTATGAAATTCTTATCCCTTGTGAGATAAGAAACATGAATTATTCCCTTTTTCATAGTCATTGATCAACATAGTCCATTATGTAATTGATTTAAATACATAACCCATGGAACATGTGATGAAAATGAATTAAGTGGTGAAAATTGTATAAGTGATGAAATGAAAAGAGTGAAGAATGTGATTAAAGTTAGTAATGTTTGTTGATGGAACCTTGTTTATTCTTATTTACATTGTCACTACTCTAACACATGATCCATGTTTTCCAACATGTGACCTAGAGGTTTGGATGACCAGACATGGAATTATAGATCCCTTGAGATGTTAGCATCTTATTTGGGATTGTTTGTTATATTGATTTATTTTTTTAGTTTCATGTTTCACTTGATCTATTGAGATATGTTATGCCCATTATGTTCATTGATTTTATGTTTATGATTATGTCCTCTTTTTTCCATTCCTTGTGGATACTAGGGCATGTTGTGTGTAAGTGGCCTTAGTTTTTTGTTGTCCCTCATTGTAAATTTTATTTAATGTGATTGTTTCCTTTTAAATAAATCATGTTGATCTCTTTTTAGATATAATAACGGGGTTCATGGTTTTTGATAAGGCTTGGTCCAATGGATTTTTTTTTCAAATGTGTGTTTTTGTTTTTTGGAAAGAAAAGGAAAATGTTTTGGATGTTTTATATGGATTTTATTTGTTTTTCCTTAAGATGATTATGCATGTGAATCCTAATTTATAGATTTATTTTAAAACTATCATTGAGGAATTTCCTTAGGAAATCTATAACACAGTTTTGACACATTGTGGTGAACTACTGTGCTTTTATATCACACATATATCATTCCAGGTTCTCAATAGGATTTGTTTTGTTCCTCATAGCCGAAGTGGGTGAGAGTTGGTTGGAGATTTTTAGGGTCTTGGATTGAGTCATTTAGTTTTTGATTATTGCTTGCTTGTAGCTATTTCTTTTAGTTAGTTTATTTATGTATATCATTCTTGTTTACTTACTTAATTATTTTTATTATTTCATTTATATATAATTTTTATTTAACTCTAATTTGGGAGAAATTATTCCCAATGGAATTTTGGTGATGCTCAGTTTCTAGTCACCAGCCTGTGGGTATCGGGAACGCCCTTTAGGCCTTGTGGTGAATCGGGTCAAGTATTAGGAAAGATGGAATCCCAGATCAGTTTGTTACAAAGTGGTATTAGAGATAAGTTCCTAATGATACTGAGTTTTGGTATAGCCCATGTTATTTGGGGATTTTTTGTTAAAAGGGAGTATAAGGTTATTGGATTTTGACAGGTAATGGTGGAGATAAACTATCTATATCTTACTTGTCCCGAGCCTCAATCTTCAAGGGAAATTTGGGTTTCAAATAATGGATTCAATGATTTTTTGGGATGTTTTTATGGTTTTTGATGTGATTGATTTTTTGATCCCCTTTGAGCATATGCATGATATTGGGGGATCACTCTTAGTCTCGGGGTAGAAAGGAAGGAGAACTTGAGCTATGTGGTTGGCATGCGTGGCCTGGGAAACCATGTAGTTACCATGCAGTCATGTCTTCCTTTTATATGGTGTGTATTGCAGGGTTGGTTTGTTTTCCCCCAACCATGGGGAAAATGAATGCATAACACTAATCCCTCTTTGGTTGGGTTGTTTTAGACTCCTCTTGAATTTGGATTTCTTCAAAGGTGGTATCAACTTGTTGGAGGCAGATTCAGGAGTGTTTTGGGATGTGTTTTTTGATTTTTATGTGGGTAATTCTGTAGTACTTCACTGTGCTTGTCTATGAGAACCTTGATTGAGAAATAAAAAGTGGGTTTGGTGAAAATATTTTTTAAAATTTGGTTTTTTGTAAAATATGGAACGGTGAATTTCATTTTTTTTAAAAAAATGGATTATAAAAATGGTTTCCTCCTTGTGAAATGGTGTTTTTAAAAGGAATTTGTGTTTGGAATTGGCATACTTATGTGTTTGGTTTTGAAAATGAAATGGAATTTTGAATAGTATTTCATGTGGTTTTCCTTCTTTGGGAAATGAGTGGGTTCCTCAATGGTTTTTTGGTTTCAAAGTGGGATGGCTTGGTTTTTGGAAAGAACATTAGTGGATGGTTATTTTAAAAAAAAGTTATTTTAGGAAAATGATGCCCTCAAATGAAAAGTTATTTTGGTGAAATTGTGTGTGACTCTTTCAAGGGTTGTTGTGAACCTTGTTATGGATTTCATTTTTTATTTGATACCTTGATTTAGAAGGATTAGTTTGGTTTGTGGTAAGAGGCATGGATTTCCATGGTCCATGTGTAGTGTCGTAGTTTCTGTCCCCTACAGTGGTTGAAATAGTTTCTTTGGATTTGGTACTTACCCTGACTCCAAGTGTTGTAATGGATGAGAAACCATCCTTGTGAGAGAGGTTGAAATTTTTCTAGTCAGTTCTAGTTGAGTTTGATTAGATTCTCATTGATTGGTAAAAAGATAGGCCTTGGGTTCACATTCAGGTAACTAATGAGAAGAATTTTACTAATAATTTTGGGAATGGTGTTCCCAATGGAAACTAGTCATAAGACCCCTATATAAATGGAATTATATTCCTTAGGGATCAGCGTAATAATATTTGAGTTGGTTCCATGTGGGATTGAATTGGAGAGAAAAAATTATCTGATTACATTGGTGATCTCCACGTGTATAATATCTGAATAGAACATAAAAATTTGTTTCTAAAACCATCCAGTCTTGATTCACTACCCATGTTCAAAGAAAAGAGTGCATATTTGACTTCCTATTCAATGGGGGTAGCCGTTAAGTCCATGTTCTAATGATCATAAATATGAAGCATATTGGAGTCAGAAAACTGAATGGAATCATCTCCATCGTCATTGTATAATTCCTAAAAATAATCCACCATGACATTATATATATCATTCACAGATGTGAAGGTAGATTCATTGATATAGATGGAATTCAGTTTTTTCATGGACCTCTTCTCCTTGTGTAGGAGAAAGAAGAATTTGGAATTCCTATCCCCATCTTTGATCCATTTCACATTAAATTGACTCTTTGAAAGCATCTCCTTAAGAGCCAGATGCTCATCCAGCTCGGAATGAAGCTGTAACTCCTCCTGGGAAGGCATTTTCTGTTACTGGTTGGTAATCTGAAAAAGGGAAATCTAAGATTCAATAGACTTAATATCATCATCCAATCTATAAAAGGAATTCCCCTCCATTATTTCAAGAGACATTTTATTTTCTTCAGTTTGGAAGCCACAATAAAGTGTGGGATGCCATGATAGGTTTTATTCCATCCATTGGAAACCACTTCCCTGCAGCCAGGAATAATGAACTGTGAATTGTTAAATTAAAGGTAATAGAAGATATCTTTGTGAATCCCTCCCAAAGGTCAACAACAAGGGGATTTTTATTCGAGCTGAACTTGGGTAGAGTAAACCCAAAAATATCTGAAATGGAACTCCTTTCACTAATAAGAAAGAAACACATATCAATATTAATATCCTATATTCCATTAATTGTGAATATTCCCCCATGAAAAGTATTCCCTAGCAATAGGTAATTTAGTGAGATCACATTGGTCCAAGCTAGAAGAGAAATCATCTGCAACAGTTCGGGAGATTTTGGGTCCAATATTCTCATCTAGTCTTAGGACAATGCTAAAATCACCAATAAGAACCCTGTTTTGGAAAATATTATAATTTAATTGAGCCAACATCTTCTAGAGAGACATTATCCAAGTATAAAAACAAGATTCATACACAAATGGGAGAGTTTGGGTGGTTTCCTAAAGGCATATTGAGAGGTAGATAACTTGAGAGTATGCCTCAAATGATAGAACTTGAACATCATCATGCCCCATAACCCATATGGTTTCCAATGCACTATCATCCATATTATGATAAAAAAGAGTTTATCCAAGGATGGTTCGGTTTAATCCCTTCCAATTTGAAATTTTAATCTTGGGATCAGCAATCCCTATGAGAATTGTCCTATGAGAGAGATGAAAATATAGAAGGGTTGCAGTCATGGTAGAGTTCTTGAGACCTTGGCAGTTCCAAAACATGATCCTCATTGATAAATGGATGAGTTTAATCTAAAAAGAGTTAGGGTATCATTTAAGAGTTTATAATTCTTTCCCTTCCCTTTACTTTTCTTTCCCTAATTTTTGGATTTTACAACAGGATGCTTTATGGGATCTAGGTCAAGGTATTTCTCCCTCTGGTTCTGTTTTTCATCAGTGAGCTCTGTGGGTTCGAGGCCAGTGGAGTGTTCCATCTAGTCACTATCTTCCTAGTCTTACGAATCCTCAACTATATCACTCCAATAACCCCCACTTAATGGGTTTAATTTATTCATGGTGAAAATGATTTCATTGGAAGGCTCCCCTTCTAGTTTCTCTTGGAATCCTTGTCCGAGGATACCACATTAAAAGATTTCACACTCAAATCAAGATCAAGTGATCCACCAGGTATGATCAATTGATCTATAGGGTGTCTTAGGTCCACTAGCATGATAGGTTCTATGGGAGTATGGCCTGGAGATTCACCTAACTAGTTAAAGAAACCCACATGAGCAGAGTGAAAAATTCCCTACAGGTCATCAGGTGTCTCTAAAATCAAGTTGGTAACATAATAAATGAAATATTTGGACACAAATCCATCTAGGGTTTAAGATGAAACTGATTTCTCAGCCTTCTGTGCAGCAAATAGTCCATGGGGTAGTCACCCCATATTTTTGAGCACCAGAGTCCCAAGGAGGTGGTGGTTCTATGATGTGAAAGTATGATGTAGGGGTCCACATGTCCTCTAGAGCCTTCCCCTCAGTCTGAATAGGTACCTTATAAATAGTATAAGCCATAGGGGTCCCATGCACATGAATTCTTACATTATATTCCTTGCCTCCACCCTATGTAGTTGGATTTGTAGCAAATTCAGGGGGGATGTTTTACATCAGCAATAGAAGGAACTGGGCAATCCATCTTAGGCCTTTTAGATCTGTCACCAATATGATCCCCATAATAAACTGTCAATACTTGAATATGGAGGGGTGTGCCCAAAATAGTGATAGTGCCCCTACCACATCAAAGAGAATTCCTAAATAGGAGGGAGGCTGAGCAGCAATGTTGTTGTGAGAAGGGTCAACAGTAGGGCTATTGTTCAGAACCAAAACCTAAGGAGGATCTTGATCAACACTTCCCTACTTTTCAGGGATGATCCCCTCTATGAAAGCAATTGTATTCTGACAGGGCACAAAATAAGTATCCTGGTGGGGTGGGGGAGGCTGAACAACCATAGAGCTTTCTTGAGAATTTCATTTTTCAATTTCACGATTTATCTTACAGAGGTTGTCCTCATACCCCAGTAGGTAACATATGGTGAAAACATTCATTTGGCTTGACTTGAAGATTAAATGACCAAAGAAGTTGCATTTTTGACACAATTTGGGCCTTCTCTCATATTGAATTTCTAGAGTGAGACTATCCTCAATGGTATTGAGGATACCCTCCTCAACTAGGGTACTCACCATATACACATCAATAAGAAACCTGACAAAATGCCCATACCTTGGGTTTTTTGTCTCTTTATCAATCCTAATCGGGAATCCAACCAAATATGCAATATCCCAAAGGATCTAGGGTTCCCAATAGAACAATTTCAGATTATAGATATGGATCCATACCTATGTGAAGGTGTTTTTTACATTGTAATAATCAAAATTCTTGTCCCAGTCTTGAATCCAGAGCATACCTAGCTTGATATTAAGTGGATTTTAGGTTTTTTGGGGTTTTTAGGATTTTAGGTATTTTAAGGTTTTATTATTTTCAGTTTTTAGGTTTTTAAGTTGTTTTAGGATAATTTTGGGCTTTTTTGGTTTTTGATAGTATTTTTAGGAATTTTTAGGGGTTTTCAAGATTTTTGGGGTCTTAGGTTTTTTGGGTTTTTTATATTTTTGTGGTTTAAAGGCATTAAAAGTTTTCAGGATTTGTAGGGATTTATAGGTTTTAAGGGTTTTTGATATTTTCTAGGGATTTAGGGGTTTTAGAGTTTTTAGGGTTTTACAGGTTTCCATTTTTAGAGTTTTTCATGTATTTTTAGGGTTTTTATGTGTTTTAGTGTTTTTAGGGGTTTTTATGAATTTAGAGGATTTTTATGATTTTTATGTTTTTTTATGGTTTTTAGTGGTTTATGAGGTTTTAGGATTATTTTAGGATTTTATAGTGTTTGGGGGGGTAGATTTTTTTGGGTTTTAGGGTTTTAGGGTTTTCATAGGTTTTTTTGGGTATTTATGTTTCTTAGTCATTTTATGATTTTAAGGATTTTATGGGTTTTTTGTAATTTAAGGGTTTTTAGGGTGTTTTAGGGTTTTTATAGGTATTTTTGGGTTTTTTGGGTTTTTAGGACCTTTATGGTTTTGGGGGATTTTAGGGTCATTTAAGAGTTTTATATTTTTTTAGTGTTTTAGGATATTTAGGGTTGTTAGGGTTATTAGTGTTTTTAAGGTTTTATTGGCTTTAAGTTTTTTTTATTCTTTTTAGTCTTTTTAGTTTTCCTTAAGGTTTTTAAGTGTTTTATAGTTTTTAGGGGTTTAAAGGATTTTTAGGGTTTTAAGAGTTTTTAAGGGGTTTATATTTTTCAGGGTTTCATGGGGTTTTAGAGAATTATGTTTTTTTTACAATTTTTACATATTTCTAGGGATTTATATATTTTTAGGGTTTTAGGGTTTTTAATGTTTTTTGGGATTTTTTATTGTTTTTAGGACTTTTAGGGGATTTAGGGTTTTAGGTATTTTAGGGTTTTTGGGGATGTTCGTGTATTTTTAGAGTTTTTTAGGTTTTTTAGTGGTTTTTGGGGATTTCAATGGGTTTTCTTGTTGTTTTAGTTTTTCTAGGGGTTTTAGTGTTTTTTAGGTTTTTAAAGGATTAGGTGTTTTAGTGTTTTTAGGCATATTTTGGGTTTATATGGTCTTTAAGGGTTTTGTAGATATTTTAGGGGTTTTAGAGTAGTTTTATAGAAATTAAGGGTTTTAGGGTTTTATTGTACTTTATGTGTTTTAGGGTTTTTAATGTTTTGGGGTTTTTTATTTATTTTTAGGGTTATTTAGGGGTTTATGGTTTTTATAGATTTTATGTTTTTATAGGTTTTATGGGTTTCTTAGAGATTTTAGGGTTTTTTAGAGTCTTAGGTATTTTAAGATGTTTTAGGTGTTTTAGTGGTTTTAAGATGTTTTTATGATTTATAGGGTTTTCATAACGTGTTAAAGGTTTTTCTATTGTTTTGTGATTTTTCAAGGTTTTTGGAGGTTTTTAGTGTTTTTATAATTTTTAGGGTCTCTTGATGTTTAAGGGATTTATGGTCATTTATGGATTTTGGTTCTTTAATATTTTTTTGGGTTTTAGTGTTTTTAGAGGGTTTTTATTGTCTGTTAATATTTTTGGATGTTTATGGATTTTAAGGTTTTTTTAATTTTTTTTAGGTTTTTAGTGTTTTTACGTTTTTTATTATTTTTCGGGTTTTAGGGGATTTTAGTGTTTTCAGGGTTTTTAGGGTTTTTAGGATTTTTACAGGGTAATGGTTATATAGGGTTTTATAGTTTTTAGAGTTTTGTGGTTTTTAGGTGTTTAGGGGCTTTAATAATTTTTTTGGGATTTTATGGGATTTCATGGGTTTTATCATATTTAGTATTTTTGTGGTTTTTAGGGTTTTAGGTTTCTTCTATGATTTTTAGTGGTTTAAATGTTTTTTTGGGTTTTTTGGGCTTTAAAATTTTTATGTTTTTATCCCTTTAGGGATTTTATTTCATTTTTTGGGTTTTAAGGTTTTTAGGGGGTTTAGGGTTTTTATAGTTTTTAGGGTATTTAGGGTCCCTTAGAGTTTGTAGGGTTTTTAAGTTTCTTGAGGGTTTTTGGTTTTTTAAAATGATTAATGGTTTTATGGTCTTTTAGAGTTTTATAGGGATTTAGGGTCTTTTAGTAGTTTTTAGGATTTATAGAGGTTTTTAGGGATATTAGAAGTTTTAGGGTTTTTATGGTTTTATTTTTTTAGGGGTTTAAAGGGATTTAATGTTTTCATGTTTTTAGGGGTTTTAGGTTTTTAATCAATTTCTTTTGATTTTTTTGGTTTTTTAGGATTTTAATGGTTTAAAGAGTTTTAAGGGGGTTTTTGCTTTTTAGTGGTTTTAGGGTATTAGGGGTATTATGGTTTTTATGGTTTTTAGGGGTTTTAGGGGTTTATAGGGTTTTATAGGGATTTTTTTTTTGTTTTAAGGGGGTTTAGGGGTTTTATGATTTTTAGTTGTTTTTACAGTTTTTATGTTTTTATGGGTTTCGAGGTTTTGGGGTTTTTTATGGTTTTATGGTTTTTTAGGGTATGGAGGAGTTTTTCGGATTGTTTTAGGATGATGATATTTTTTAGTGTTTTTAGTGATTTTAGGTTTTTTGGGAGGTTTTAGAGTGTTTGGGGCTTTTAAGAGGATCTTTATGGTTTTCTTGTAATTTTTATTATTTTTTAGGTGTTTATGTTTTTATGGTTTTTGGGTGTTTTATTGTGTTTTAGGGTTTTTTGGGTCTTTTACTATTTTTAATGAATTTTATTGGGTAGTTTAGGGGTTATTAAGTTTTTTGGGTTCTTTTAAGATTTTCATGTTTTTTGGGTTTTTTGGGTTTTTAGGGGTTTTTGGTTTTTAGTGTTTTTATTGGTTTTTAATGTTTTAAGGGATTTAGAGTTTTTATAGGGTTTGGAGGTTTTTTTTACTTTATTTTGGATTTTTATAGCTTTAGAAGTTTTAAGGTTTTTAGGGTATCGTAGGGGGGTGTCATAGTTTTTAGTGTTTTTTAGGTTTTTTTTGCTTTTTTCCATTTTAGGGTTTTTATGGTTTTTAGGGTTTTAGGCATTTTAGGGGTTTAGGGTTTTTATGGGGTTTTATTGATATTCAAGGAATTTTATGGGTTTTAGGATTTTTAGGGGTTAATAGAGTTTTTATTATATTTTTTGTTTTTAGTGGTTTTAATTTTTTTGTTAGGTTTTTATGTGTTTTAGGGTTTTTAGGATTATGGTGGTATTTTTGGGTTTTAAAAAAGGGTTTTAAAGTCTTTTAGATGGTTTAAGGTTTTAGGTTTTTTTTGGGGTTTTAGGGGTTTAGAATTTCTAAGGGTCTTTTGAGTTTTTAAGGGTTTTAGGGTTTTTAGGTGGTTTCTATTTTTTCAGTTTTTAATAGTTTTTATGGGTTTTATGATTTTTAGGGGGTTTAGGGTTTTTATGTTTTCTTGTGTTTTTTAAGTTTTCCTAGGTTTTTAGGGTTTGGGGGGGGGGGGGGGTTAGGGGGTTTAGGGTTGTAGGTTTTTTAGGGGGTTTAGGGTTTTAGGTTTTTAGGATTTTTTAGGGTTTCATGTTTATAGGGGTTTTATGGTTTTTAGGGTTTCTAGGGGGTTTATGGTTTCTAGATTTTTAGGGTTTTAGGGTTTAATGTGGGTTTTAATGTTTTTATGGCTTTTATGGGGGTTTAGGGATTTTATGGTATTTTAGAGGTTTTTATGGTATTTGGGGTTTTATAGTGTTTTTGGTTTTTAGTGTTTTAGGGTTTTAGTGTTTTTTATTATTTTTTAGTATATTTAAAGGTTTTTAGTATTTTTAGGGTTATTAGGGGTTTTAAAAGGTTTTTAGGTTTTTCATAGTTTTTTGGGGTTAAAAGGGTTTAAAATATTTTTTTTGGGTTTTACGGTTTTTTACGATTTCTAGGGGTTTTTAGGTTTTTAGGGGTGTTTAGGGTTTTATAGGAATTTTTGGGTTTTGGGGTTATGGTTTTTTAGGGGGTTTTTTTGGTGTTTATGGGTTTTTAGGGTTTATTAGGATTTTATAGTGTTTTTTCAGATCCTTCAAAGCCTTTTTTGGACTTTTAGAGTTTTGTGGGTTTTATGGGCTTTTAGGGATTTTAGGGTATTGTTGGTTTTTAGAGTTTTTATATTTTAAAGTGTTTTTAGTGTTAATATTTGTTTTAGGGTTTCAAGGTTTTTAATTGTTTTAAAGGATTTTTTGTTTTTAGGGTTTTTTCATGTTATAGGGTTTTTTGGGGGTCTTAATGTTTTTTATTTTTTTCGGGTTTTTGGGATTTTACTGTTTCTAGGGGTTTTAATGTTTTTTTTTTGTTTTAGGTATTTTAGATATTTTTTGGGGTTTTCGGTTCTAAATAATTTTTAGGGGTTTTAGGTTTGTTAGTTTTTTTTGGCAGTTTAGGGTTTTTAGGGTTTTAATGGGTTCTTTTTGACTTTTTATCGTATTTTAGGGGGGGTAGTTTTAGGGTTATTAGATTTATTTAGGGTTTCTATGTTATTTTATGGGGTTTATGGTGTTTTAGGGTTTCATAGGGTTTTTATAGTTTTCAAGGTCGTTTAGGATTTTCAGGGTTTTTTTGGGATTTTTGGGTTTTTATTTGTTTAGGGTTGTTTTTTGGTTTTGAGGTTTTTTTGGGCTTTAATGGTTTTTAGTGGTTTTATAGTTTTTATGGTTTTTAGGATTATTTTGGATTTTTTGGGTTTGTAATGTTTTTTATGGTTTTTTTTTGGTTTTTGTGGTTTTTAGGGTTTTTAGGATTTTTAGTTTTAGGGGGGAGGGGTTTAGGTTTTTTAGTGTATTTATGGGGTTTTACTATTTTAAGGGGTTTCTAGTGAATTTTAGGGGGTTTTATGGGTTTTTGAGTTTTTTGTGGGTTTTTTGGGTTGTTAGATATTTTTAGGATTATTTTTGGGTTTTTAGAGTTTTTAGAGTGTTTTAATGTTTTTATAATTTTAATTGTTTTGGGGTTTTTTGGGGGATTGGGGTTTTAGGGGTTTTACATTTTTAGGGGGTTTTAGGGGATTTAGTTTGTTAGGGTTTTTAGGTTTTATGGGTTTTTCTAGTGTTTTAGGGGTTTTATTGTATTTTATTATGTTTATTGGGGTTTTAGGATCTTTTTTGTGTTTTAGGGTTTTAGAGTTTTTTAGGGTTTTTATTGTATTTTGATGTTTTTAGGGTTTTCTAGTGTTTTTAAAGGTTTGGGGTTTTTTAGTGTTATTAGTGATTTTTTTGTGGTTTTAGGGCTTTTATATTTTTTTGTTTTTTTTGAGTTTTAGGGGTTTCAGGGTATTAATAGGTTTTTTGGGTTTAAAGTTATTTTATATTTGTTTACAATTTTTGGTGGTTTTAGGGTTTTTAGGGTTTTTAATAGTTTTTTGGGTATTTTCCCTTTTTTAAGGTTTTTTTAGTTTTTAGGAATTTTATGGGCTATTTATATATTTTTAGGTGTTTATGGGTTTTAATGGGGTTTTAGATATTTTTTAGTACTTTTATGGGTTTTAGGAGGTTTTATGGTATTATGGTTTTTTTAGTTTAAGGTTTTTTTGGTTTTTTACAGTATTTAGGGTTTTAGTTGTTTTTAGAATTGTTTTCCGGTTGTTTTGGGTTTTTTAGGGTTTTTAGACTTTTTACGGTATTTAGTGTTTTAGTTTTCTTTAGGGTTTTTAGGGGTTTTAGGGTGTTTACAGGTTTTTACATTCTTTTGGGAGTTTTTAGGGTTTTGGGGGACATTTGGGGTATATATTGTTTTTTGGGTATTTTAGGGATTTTTTTAGGTTTTGTTAAGGATTTTAGGGTATTTCAAGTGTTTTTTTATAGTTTTTAGGGGTTTTAGGGGTTTAGGGGGTTTATGGTTTTTAGGTGTTTTATGGGTTTTATAATTTTAGGGTTTTTTGGGTTTTCATGTTTTTAGTGTATTTAAGTGTTTTTAGGGTTTTTAGGAGTTTTAAGATTTTTTTGGGGTTTTATAATTTTTAGAGTTTTGAGGGGTTTTCTAGATTTTTATGGGTTTAATGGTTTTTTTGGTTTTTTTGGTTTTATCAGGTTTTTAGGGATTTCTAGGGTTTAGTTTTTTTAAGGGTTTTAGGGTTTTAACAATTTTTTTATGTTTTAGAGTTTTTACGGGTTTTAGGGTTTCTGTGATTTTTAGGGGTTTAGGGGGTTTTAGGGTTTTTTAGTGATTATAAGTTTTTTAAGTATTTAAACTATTTTTAAAGGGTTTTAGGGATTTTCATTGGTTTTAGGTTCGGGGTTTGGGTTTTAAGATTTTTTATATTTTTTTGGGGGATTACGGGGGGGTTATAGATTTTTAGGTTTTTCTATATTTTTAGGGGTTTTAGGACTGTTTTTGTGTTATTTAATGCTATTTAGGGATTTTATGGTGTCTATAATTTTTTTAGGTTTTGGGGGGTTTGGTGGTTTTCAGAATTTTCTATTTTTCTTTAGGGTTTTTAGGCTTTAAGTTTTTTAGGGTTTTTAGTATTTTTAGGTTTTTAGGGTTTTTAAGATTTTTAGCAATCCTTTATTATTTATAAGGTTTTTTGGGACTTTTAGAAGTATTAAGTGTCATTTTGGGTATTTTAGTGTGTTTTAAGATTTCTATAGTCATATATAGGGTTTTATTGTTTTTAAGGTTTTTAGGGTGTTTAGATTTTTCTAAGTTTTTTAGGGTTTTATAGTTATTAAGGGTTTTCAGTGTTATTAGTGTTATTTGTGGTTTTTGGTTTTTTAGTGTTTTAAGGGATTTTTAGTGTTTTTTGGGTTATTAGAGTTTTTATGTTTTTCAGGACTTCTTTATTTTTAAAGAGTATTTAGTGTTTTGGGTGATTTTGTGGTTTTATAGTTTATAGGGTTTCTTTAGGGTTTTTAGGGTTTTAGGTTTTGTAGGGGTTTTATGGGTACTTATGTATTTAGAGGGATTTTTTTCCCTTTTAGGTTTTTTTAATGTTTTTAATAGTTTTAGGGGTTTTAGTGTTTTTAAGGGTAATATGATTTTTAGGGTTTTGTGGTTTCTAATGAGATTTAGGGATATTTTAGGATGGTTTAGGTGTTTTTAGGTTTTTATAGAAGTTTTTAGTGGTTTTGGGGGATTTAGGGTTTTTAGGTTTCTTTAGGGGTTTTAGTTTTCTGGGTGTTTAAAGGATTCTATGGAGATTTAGGGTTTTGTAGGGGTTTTAGTGCCTTTTTGGGTTTTTATGATTTTTATAGACTTTTTGTGGTTTTTAGGTCCTTAATTTATTTTTAAAATCATTAGTGTCTTTTAAAGAATTTATATGGGTTTTATGTTTTTAAGGGAAGTGAGGGTTTTTAGGGGTTTTTTGGGTTTTTAGTATTTTTAAGGGTTTTAAACGTTTTATGGATTATAGGGTGTTTAGGGTTTTTTTAGTTTTTTTAGTGATTTTAAGCTCTTTTAAAACTTTTTAGTGTTTAAGTGGATTTAGTATTTTGGGTGGGTTTTCCGGTTTTTATGATTTTTTAGAGATTTTAGGGTTTTCACGTGTTTTTTTGGGTTTTTAGGATTTTCAATGGTTTAGGGATTTAAGGTTTTTAGGGTTTTTTAGTGTTTTAGGTTTATTAGGGTTTTTTGTGTTTTCACATTTTTATGGGTTTTTAGGGTTTTATTATTTCTAGGGGTTTTGGGGTTTTAGGGTTTATTATGGTTTTTAGGTATTTTAGGGATTTTGGGTTTTTAAGGATTTTAGGGTTTTAGGTTTTTAGTGATTTTTTGGGTCTGTAGTGTTTTTAGGGCAAGGAAGGTTATGGCCAAGCTATTCTTGACCCCCTTCAAATTTTAATAAAAAAGACACTGCATACAGGGGAGGGGTGGGGTCAATCAACCCACACCCAATGGTTTTTAGGGATTTAGTGTTTTTAGTATTATTTTATGTTTTTATGTTTTTAATTTTTCATTTATGGTTTTAGGGGTTTTTCAATGGTTTTAATGGTTTTTGGGGACTTTTACCAGTTTTAGGGTTATGTAAATTATTTTAGGTTTTTGAAGGTTTTTAGGGTTTGGGGGGGTCTTAGGGTTTTGTTGGGGTTTCGTTGGGGTTTCGTTGGGGTTTTTGGAGTTTTTTACGTTTTTTGCGGTTTATAGGATTTTCTAATTTTTTGTTATGGAATATATCATTTATTATTATTTTCTTTGGGGATTTTAGGAATTTTAGGTTTTTTTAGTGGTCTTAGATTTTTTTAGGAATTTTAGGGTTTCATAGTGTTTTTTATAGATTTTAGATGTTTTAGTGATTTTAGGGGTTTTAGGGTGTTTAGGGTTTTTTGGTGTATTAATGGGTTTTTATGGTTTTTAGCATTTTTAAGGGTGTTAATCTTTTTATGGTATTTTGAATTATTTTACAGTTTTATGGTTTCTTAGGGGTTTTAGTTATTTTAGTGTTTTAGTGTTTTAAGGCAAGGAAGATGCGAGGGTCGGGCTATTCTCGGCCCCCCAAATTTATTAAGAAGAAAAAAGACACAGCAGACAAGGGAGGGGAGGGGTCAAACGACCCACACCGAAATACCCTCACAGAAAAAGACCCAAAAAAATAAAATCAAAAAAGGAAAAAAAACAGAGAATTTTTAGTGTTTTTAATGGTTTTTATGGGTTTTAGGGTCTTTTGGGTTTTTATGATTTTTAGTTTTCTCTAGGGGTTTTAGAGTTTTTAAGGGTTTTTGTGAACTTTTAGGGTTTTTAGGGTCTCTTTGGTTTTTACAGGGTTTTAGCATCTTTTAGGTCCTTTTCTGGTTTTTTGGGTTTTTTTGATATTTTTGGGATTTTGAGGGGTATTTTGGGTTTTATGGTATTTTAGGGTTTTTACGGGGTTTTTTTTGGTTTTTTAGGGTTTCAAGGGTATTTAGTGTTTTTATGATTTTAAAGGTATTTTTTTGGGTTTTTAGGGGTTTTGGGGGTTTTCAGGTGTTATTACGGGCTTCGAAGGTTTTAGGGATTTTAGGGTTTCTTTGGGTTTTTATATTTTTTATGGTTTAATAGAGTTTTTAGGGTTTTAGGGTTTTTAGGGATTTTTAGGGGTTTTAGGGTTTTTAAGGTTTTTAATGATTTTTTAGGGTTTTAAGGGTTTTAGGGATTTTTAGGGATTCTCATGGAATTTAGGGATTTTCATGGTTTTTAGGGTTTAAGGGTTTTATGGTTTTTTTGGGGTCTTAAGGGTTTTTAAGGGTTTTAGTGGTTTTTTGGATTGTTGTTTGATTTTATTTTACATTTTTATGGATTTTATGGTTTTCAAGGTATTTTTGGGTTTTTAGGGGTTTATGGGTTTTTAGGATTTTGTGGGGGTAGTGGTTTTACATTTTTTAGGGGGTTTAGGTTTTTTGTGTTTTAAGGGTTTTTGGGTGTTTTATGGTTTTTAGGGTTTTTTAGGGTTTTTAGGATTTTTAAGGTCTTTTAGGGGTTTGAGGTTTTATGGTGTTAAGGTTTCTTGTGGTTTAAATGTTTTTAAGGGTTATAGGGTTTTAAGGTTTTTTAGGGGATTTAGGGTTTTTAATGGTTATTTATAGTTTTTTTGGGTTTTTTTTTTGTTTTTAGGGGGGTTAGGGGTTTATAGGATTTTAAGGGTTTTTAGGGTTTTTATGGGTTTATGGGTTTTACATTTTTTTTATTTTTAAGGGTTTTTTGGTTTTTTTGTGGTTTTTTATGTTTTTTATGTTTTAGGTTTTAATGGTTCTCAAAGCCTTTTAAATTTTTTATTTTTTTACGGATTTTTAGGGGTTCAGGGGTTTTAAGGAATTTAGGGTTTTCATAGTTTTTTAGGGATTTCAGGTTATTCATGGGTTTTTGGGTTTTTTAGGGTCTCTAGGGTTTTTAGGGTTGTATGGATTTATTTTGGTTTTAGTGTTATTTATGGTTTTGGGGGTTTGGGGGGTGGGTCTTGGTATTTTTATGATTTTTAGGGGTTTTCATGTGTTTAAAAAGGTTTTTCATATTGTATTTATTTTATGGTTTTTATGGGTTTTAGTGTTGTTAAATTTTTTAGAGTTTTTAGTGTTTTTAGGGGTTTTCAAGCTCTTTTGGGGTTTTTAAGGTTTTTATTGTTTTTTAGGGTTTGTAGGTTTTTATGGGTTTTTTTGGTTTTTTGACGGGTATTTATGGATTTTAGGGGTTATAGTATTTTTTATGGTTTCTCAAGTTCTTCAATTTTTAATGGTTTTTAGGGGTTTTATGGTTTCTTTTCGGGTTGTAGGGTTCATTAGGGTCTTCAAAAAAATAGATTTTTATGCGTTTTAAGGGATTTTAGGGGTTTTACTATTTTTTGGGTTTTAGGGGTTTTATGATTTTTTATGGGCTCTTGGGTTTTTTAGTACACGTAAGGGGTTTCAGGTCTTTAGGGTTTTAGGTTTTTTAGGGTTTTAAGGTGTTTTAGGGTTTTACTAGGTTTTTATGGTTTTGGGGGGTTTTTAGTTTTTAGGGTTTTTAGGGTTTGTATGGGTTACTTATGTTTTTAATATTTTTAGGTTTTTAAAAGGGTCATTAGGGTTTTTAATTATTTTATGAGGTTTAAATGTTTTTCGTATTTTTAAGGTTATTTGGGATTTTTGAATTTAAGGGGTTTAAGGGTTTTAAGTGTTTCTAGGTTTTCTTAGAGCTTCTTAACAGTATAATATTTTTTAGTGTACTTATGGTCTTTTGGTTATTTTGTGTTTTTATGGTATTTCGATGTTTTTAGGGTTTATAGGGGTTTTTTTGGTTTTAGGGATTTTATGGGGTTTTAGGTTTTTAGGGTGTTAAGGGTTTTTATTGTATTTTAGGGGTTTAAGGTATTTTTTTTTTTTTTCTGGATTCTTTAGTGGGTTTTTGGTTTTTTACACAGATTATATTAGGTTTTTTGGGTTTTAGGGGTTTTTATAGTTTCTGAGGGTATTTTTGGTTTATATATTTTTTAGGGTTTAACGTTTTTTTAGGTTTTTAGAGTTTTTATGGTTTTAGGGTTTTTAGGCTTTTTTGTGGTTTTAGGGGTTTTAGGTTATTAGGTGTTATAGGGTCTTTATGTTTTTTATAGGTTTAGTGGTTTAGTATTTCTAGGGACTTCAAAGGGGTTTGTGGGCTTAGGATATTCTAAAGGGGTTTTTTGGTTTTTTATTATGTTTTTATGGTTTAGGGATTTTAGGGGTTTTTTTTCTAATTTTAGGGCTTTAATTTGTTTTTATGTGTTTTATGGTTCTTAGGTTCTTTTGGATTCTTTGATTTTTTAAGGTTTATTTTCAAAAACATTTATTGATTTTGGGTTTTTATGGTTGTTTTAGGGTTTTTTATGGGGGTTTTAGTGCTTTTTGGTTGTTTTTTGGGTTATAAGAGTTTTAAGGATTTTTCATGTTTTTTTCCGGTTTTTTAGGGATTTCACAGTTTTATGGTTTCTAATGTGTTTTAGGGGTTTAAATTTTATTTTAGGGATTTAATAGGGGTTTTATGATTTTTAGATGGTTTAGGGTTTTTCTTGCATTTTAGGGGATTTAGGTTCCTTTTGTGGTTTTAGGTATATTCGCGGTTTTTTATGGTTTTAAGGTTTTTTGTCGATTTTTATAGTTTTTAGGGGGTTTTATGGGTTTAAAGGGTTTTTTGGGGTTTTAGGATTTTTTAGGGGTATAGGGTTTTATACATTTGTTTTACAGTTTTGGGTTTTTTGTGCTATTAATTTTTTTATGTTTTTTATTCTTTTTAGGGTTTTTCTGTTTTTAGGGTTTTTAGGCTTTTAGGTGGTTTCTGGGTTTTTTGGGTTTATTTTTGGTTTTTTAGGGTTATAGGGTGTTTTTATTTTTAGGTTTTTTCTAGTTTTTAGGATTTTTATGGGTTTTTAGTATTTTAGTGCTTTTTTGAATTTTAATTTTTTTTTTAAAGTTTTTTAAGGTTTTTAGGGGGTTTTAGTGATTTAGGTTTTTGGGGTTTTTGAGGGTTTTAGGAGGTTTTAGGTTTTTATGGGGCTTAAGGATTTTTTTAGATTTTTTAGGGGGTTTAGGGTTTTTTGATGTTTTTAGGTTTATTTAGTGTTTTTTGGGTTTTTATGGTTTTAATGGGTTTTACAAGTTTTAGGTTTTTAAGTGGTATGTTATTTTTTTGGGATTTTAGGGTTTTTTGTTATTTTAGGGGTTTTAGAGAGTTTTAAGATTTTTTATGGTTTTAATGGTTTTTAGTGTTTTTATGCTCTTTTAGTGGTTTTAGGGTTTTTTAGCATTTCTACAATTTATTGTGTTGTTTAGTGTTTTAGGTTTTTTTTGTGTTTTTTGGCTAGTTTATGGATTTTATGGTTTTAGGGGTTTTAATGTCTTTTAGGGAGATTTTTGGATTTTTATGGTCATTTAGGTTTTTTATGGTCTTTTAGGTTATTTAGGGGTTTTAGGGTTTTTAGGATCTTTTGGGGTTTTATGGTTTTTATTGTTTTAGGGGTTTTTAATGGGTCTTAGGGTCTATTTGGTTTGTTAGATATTTTTACGTTCCTTTTGGTTTTTAGGGTCTTTTGGGGTTTATTAATCCCTTTTCGGTTTTTTGGAGTTTTTAGGGATTTTACGGTATTTATAGTTTTTATGGATTTTTTTGGGATTTGTTAGGGTTTAAAGGTTTTTAATTGGTTTTTAGGTTTTTAGGGTAGTTAGTGTTTTTAGGGGTTTTTAGGGATTTTAGGGTTTTCAGGGTTTTTAGGGTTTTAGGGTTTTTTTGATATTTTTACTGTTGTTTAGGGTCATAAATTGGGGGGGGTAGGATATTTTTGAGTATTAAGGGTTTTTAGGGTGTTTTGGGTATTTTATTGCTTTTAGGGTCGATTAGGGTGTTTTTTAGCATTTGAATATCTTTTACGGTTTTAAGGGGGTTTTAAGGGGGGTTTAGGGTTTAAAGTTTCTTAGTATATTTTTGGGGGTTTATGGACCTTTAGGGGTTTTTAGGGTATTTATTGTCCTTTAGTGGTTTTAGGGTTATTTATTGTGCTTTAGGGGTTTTAGAGTATTTATGGTATTTTATGGGTTGTTTAATCCCCTTTATGTTTTTAGGTCCCTTTTGGGGGTTTAGGGTTTTTATGGTGTTTTAGGGTCTTTTTGGGTTTTTAGGAGTTTTATTATCCTTTAGGGGTTTTAGGGTTTTATGGAGTCTTTTTGTTTTTAGGGTATTTTATAGTCTTTTTTGGTTTTTCTAAGTATTTTAGGAACTTTTATAGAATTTTAGTTTTTTTTGTGTTTTAGGGTCTTACATGGTTTTTAGGGTTTTTAGTGACATTTAGGGTTTTTAGTTACTTTTATTAATTTCTAGTGTTTTATGATTTTTAGGGGTTTTAGGGGTTTTTATGTTTCTTAGGGTTTTTAGGGGGATTATGGTTTTTAGGATCCTTTAGGGGTTTTTATGGGGGTTTTAGGGTCCTTAGTGTTTTTAGAATTTTTTAGGGTTTTTATAGTTTTATGGTATTTTCCAGGTATGGAGGGGTTCTTTATGTTTTTTATGTTTTTAAGTGTTTTTATGGTTTTTAGGAGGATTTATGGTTTTTTAAGATTTATATGGTTATTTGGGCATTTAGGGTTTCTAAATATTTTAGGGAAAGGAAGATATGAGGGTCAGGCTATTCCTGACCCCCCAAATTTATTAGAAAAAAAGACGCTGCAGACAAGGGAGGGGAGGGGTCAAACGACCCACACCCAAAAACCCTTAACAACCCCAAACCCAGAAAAAGAATCCCAAAATAGTCAAAAAGTCTCCAAAAAACCCAAAAGACACACAAAATAGGGATGGAAAAAAATCAGAGGCATCTCCAGCAGCGTCTCCCAATCAAACAACAACCAGCATCTCTCAACACCATTTGCATCAACCAACACCTCCTTGCCAAAAATATCCACTGCCAGCATCACAGAACCACCAACATCAGATTCCTAAATATCACCTTCTCTACCCCACAGTGAAGCAGAAACCATCACCAAACACCAGCACCTTTCATCACATCCTAGCCAAGCATCATCCATCACCCAGTACACCAGCTACATCGAGCCATCAGCACAAGAATACCCATCCTCCACATCAGCCAACGCCACCATACCAGGTTGATCCTTCTCCAGCAGTACAGAGCCACCCGTGTCAGAAACAGAAGCTTCATCCTCCTCAAATCTCAGGCATGTACCCAACCTACCAGTAACTCTCCCCCAGCAGCATAACCGGGGGTGTAGAATATCCATCCTCCAAGATAAGAAACAATCCCCATCCCAGACCCCCCATCCAGTAGCCTAGAGATCTCAAAGCACAACCAGCACGTAGCACTTCATTATAGAACCAGCAAAAAATACCATCATCGACTTACATCCAAACCATCCACCACCAAAAAGCATCATCCAACACCACTCAATAGAACCAAAAACTATCATTTGATGTAAATCAAAACCAAACCCGCCAAAAAATAGAAGACCATAGTCTAACATAGCAACCACAATACAACATAACTGAACAAACCCTTCAGTAATAGAATGAAGAAGATCCAAAAGAGAAAAACCAGAAATATGAACCTATATCTTCTGAAGTGCCTCAAGCAGCCTCTGGGCAGGTTTGAAATTCCACAACACAACATCGAACACCAAGCCCCAAGATCCGACACAAAATCGGAAAAGCCACCGAGAATCACCTGACCCCAGATCACTTCCACAGAGCCTCGCCTCACTTTGAATTCATGCAAGACACTAGAAACCATGTGGCATAAGGATCTGTGACACAACCTATACTTCAGTGTAAGACATTGACCAATAGATCTGATGGTCTGCACCCCAAGACCAAGAACGCCACCAGCAAATCGAACCAACACCCTTTGAAACCACCATCATCCATCAAAAATCCCGGAGAACCAGCAAAGCTTTCCAGATTTCAGATCTTCTAGAAGAGACAATCTTAGCACCAACGTCTGAGAGATCCAGAACATCGTGCCATTCCTCTGCCAAAACCTATCACTACAGCAATCGATCCTCCAAGAGGAATCCCATACACAGTTCCTTGCACAGAGAAACCGATAAAGAAGGAAAAGCCACCAGAAACCACATCCTTCGCCACAGCAGACGAATACCCCCACCTTGACCGACTCACGAAGCTCATGCAATGGGAGAGCGATCAAGAGGGAGTCGACCGAAGAGGAGTAGAAGAATCCCGGATCAAAGCTACCATGGAGGAATCGAGGAGGAATCCCTATAGAGCGCAACGCCAAGAGGGAGATCCCAGGAGAGAGTGGTGGAAGTTTTCTAAATATTTTAGGCGTTTAATGGGTTTTAGTGTCATTAGTTTTTTTTAGAGTTTTTAGGGTTTTAAAATTTTTAGGTTTTTTAGGTTTTATGGGATTCAAGTGTTTTTATTATTTTTAGGGTGATTAGGTTATAGGGGGTTTTATGTTTTTTAGGGTTTTTAGAGATTTTAGAGATTTTAGGGGTTTTTACATTTTTGGGGGGTTTTATATATTTTTTAGGTTTTTGTGGGTTTTTATGGGTTTTATGGTTTTTATGGGTTTTTATGGTTTTTATGGTTTTTATGGTTTTTATGGTATTTCATTGCTTCTTAGGGGGGTTTTGGGATTTATGGGTTTTTAATGGGTTTATAGGGTTTTAATATTTTTAGGTATTTTTTGAATTTTATTGAGGGTTTGGGGTTTTTAGGATTGTTTTAGGGGTATATAGGGTTTTATGGTTTTATGGAGGTTTAGGGTAGAAGAGGTGTAGGACTAGGCTAGCCTAGTCCCCCAAAATTCAATAAAACATAAAAAGACACCTATAAGATGGGCCTACAAGGGTGAGAGTGTATCTCACCCTTCAAATCTGAATCAACAAATAGAGTACAAAAAGTTGGAGTGACGAAGGACCACATAGAATATCTTTCTTCAATCATTCTTTTAGAGAGAGCACCCACAACCGAATTTTCCTCCCTATATGCATGTGAAATACTAAAGCTCAGGGTCCAGGAAATATTGAGACACTCAATCCAATGCTGTAAAAGTCTCCAAGGGGCGTCCCTGGAAAATCCCTTTAGAGAAGCAACCACGAGCATCTAATCAGATTCAATCCGATGCCTTGTCCACTTGAACTGACTCGCAAATTTCATAGCCCTTATGATAGACCAGAGCTCCGCTTCATAAGCACAACCATCGCTAATAAAATTAAAGAAGAATCCCTTAACAAATCCTCTGGAGGTATGAAAAACACCACCACACCTCGAGGGTCCAGGAGCTCCCAGGGATAAGCCATCAACATTGACCTTTATCCATGATGGGAGTGGGGGAATCCATCTAATTTAACTCAAGACCATCAGTTTTCTACTTCTTCCAGCAACCCCAAGAGAGTGAAGGACTATTAGATCACTAACATCATTAAACATTGAACCTGTTTGTAATTATGATGCATTCTAGATCATCATGTGGATGGTCACCACCCCCATGTAGCAAGAGGGACTGTCGATTGAAGGTTGTTGCATTGCGAGCATCCCAAACAAAGCGAATAGTCACCACCACACCAGCAAGTAGCAGGTTATGGACTTGGTCACTTTTATTCATCTCCACCAGGCCAAACAAGAAGTCACAGATTAATCCTTTCAAGCTACAGGTCAGGTCGACGCATTGTAACAGGTAGCACCAATGTTCCACAGCAAAGGTGCATTGTAGGAAGATATGATTTTAGTGCTCCTCATCCTTCCTGCATAAGAAATAAGCAGAGGAAGGTTTCCATCTGGGCATCTTAAGCTGATCATGAATTGGAGGCTAATTCTGCTAGATTTTCTGGATAAGAACAAAGTGTGAGGGGGGAATAAAAGGGGTTCTGAATTTAAGTAGCCATGATGGGGAGACCAGACCATGTAGACACTTACATCAGTAATAGTCATGGGTATTGAATTTACCAACCATAATGGGCATCCATATGAGTGTATCAATGTCTTCTAAGTCATATCGCAAGACTTTCAGGGCAATATTATTTGGAATCAGTACCCCCGAGTCACCATGTTGCTGGATGAGACCAGCAATGGTTAAATTCTGTAGGTCCTAGGGTGGCGTAATCACCTCTAAGACGGGCTGCTCCATCCATAGGGTAGACCAGCAATTCAGGACAGAGTGCCTTGACACAATCCATTTTTATTGAGATATAATATCCCTGTATGAGGATTTTAAAGTAGACTAGATTGAGGAAGAAATATACCCAGCAAATCCATTGCATAACCTGTGCGTGAATATCTCATTGAGAAAATTCACTCCATCACCATTAGGATCAAGCAGACTCCAGGCGAACTTCCCAATAATGGCGTCATTGAAACGTCACAGATCTTTAATACCAAGCCCACCCAGATCAATCGACTTTTCATAGTGTTTCCAAGCCATAGAGACCAACTTATGTTTGCTGATAGAACCTATCCAGACAAAATTCCTTATTTTTGCATTCAGGCCTTTGAGGAGACTAGATGGCCATCTGTAGATAGAGAAATCATGCACAAACATATAGGTAATAACAGAGTTAACCAGTCAGACTATTCAATATTGAGAGAGGCACTTGAACTTCCATTTAGACATTTTCTGAGTGATTTTAGAAGTAATTCTTTCAAAGTAGCAGCTCTTTGCTTTCCCCCAAAAAAGAGGTACACCTAGGTAGGTAAAGTTTAATGAGCCCCTCTTCACCCCAAGCACATTATTAATGTGGATCTACCTGGATGGAGAGACCCCATTTCCAAAAACAATTGATTATTTCATCCAGCTAATAGTTTTCCTGGCCACACTCTCATAGTGGCAAAAGATTATTCTAACTGTAGATAGAGTTTTCTTATCAGCCTTCCCAAACAGGAGGATGTCATCTGCATAAAGAAGGTGTGAGGGGACATAAAGGTCCCTACCTACTTTAATTGGTGAGTATAACCCTTCTTGAATAAGATCAAGGATGTAGGGACTCATGTAATCCTCCACCATTGCAAAGTGAAAACCAGAGAGAGGATCCCCTTGTCGAACTCCATGGGAGCATGGGAAGAACCCATGGGGGGAGCCATTAATTAGGACTGAGATTCTGGCACTATGGAGAATTGAGTAAATCAAGTTGATGATGTTGTTAGAAAATCCATATCTATCAAGGACCATGAAAATGAAGCTCCATTTTATAGTATCAAAGGCCTTAGAAATATCAAGCTTTAACGCAAAGCGAACTTTCCCTGATTTCTTCCTCATTAAATTAATCCCTTCTAAGGAAGAAAAGAGGCACATTTGGATACATCATCCAGGGATAAATACAAATTGATTGGGCATAACAATGTCACCTAAATTATTCCCCAGACTCATGAAAAGAATATTACTAATTATCTTTATTTGCCTATAGAAATAGGTCAGAAGTCACCAATCACAATGGAATTGTCCTTCTTTGGGATCAAAGAAATGAAGTTGGCATTCGTACAATGAGGGATGAAGCCCGAGAGGAAAAATTCTCTCATATCATTGGTAACATCCACATAAAGTAAGTCATAGTAGAATATGAAGAACTTATTTCCAAATCCATCCATCCCCACATTGCTATCCATATTCCGAGAGAAGAGTGCCTCCCTAACTTCCCCCTCAAATGGAGCATCTGTGAGAGCCTCATTTTGATGACCTGAAATACAAGGCGAAATCGAGTCTGAAAACATGGGAGAATCATGCCCATCACACACATACAACCCCTGAAAGTACTCCACCAAAGCCTTGGAAATATCCTCCATCAAGATGAAAGTATTATAACCAACTTGTACTACACTCAGATTATTCTTAATCATTCTTTCCCTATGTAAATAGTGAAATAACATGGGTTCTTAAGTGTTTTTAGTGTTTTAGGGACTTTAGTATTTTTAGGGTTTTTATGGTCTTTTAAGTGTTTTATGTATTTTAAATGTTTTTAGGTTTTTTATGGGTTTTTAGGGTTTTAGGGGTTTTAGGGGTCTTATGGTTTTTAAGGGTTTTTAGAGTTATTAGTGTTTTTATGTTATTTTGGGAATTTTTAGGATTTTTAGATGGTTTGGCGTTGTTTTTTGGTTTTTAGCATTTCAATTTTTTTGGGTTTTTATCGCTCTTAGGATTTTTATGGAATTTTAGGGTTTTGAGGGGTTTTGTGGTTTTTAAAGGGTTTTAGGGTTCTTTAAGGTTTTAAGGGGTTTTTAGGGTTTTATGGTTTTAGAAGTTTTTAGGATGTTTAAGGGTTTTAAATGGTCTTTTATGGTCATTATAAGTTTTTAAGGTCTTTTATGGTTTTCAGGGTTTTATGGTATCTTATGGGTTTTAGGGTTTTTAGGGAATTTGGGTTTTTAGGGGGGGTTTTGTGACTTTAGGGTTTTTAGGGATTTCAGGATTCTAGTGGTTTTAGGGTTTTCTAGTGGTTTTTGGATTTGGGGGGTGGGTGGGGGTTCTGGGGGTCTTGGGGTTTTATGTATTTAGGGTTTTTAGGATTTTAATATTTTTTTTGGAATTTTTAGGGATTTTAGGTTTTTAGGGATTTATGGTTTTTAGGGTTTTAGTGTTTTTTTAAGGTTATTTATTTTTTTAGTGTTTTTATGGATTTTTAGAGTTTTTGGTATTTTTAGTTTTTTTAAGGGTTTTGTTGTTTTTTAAGGTTTCAAGGTTTTAAGGGTTTTATAGGCCTTAAGAGTTTGGTTGGTTGAGTTTTTATGGGTTTTAGGGGTTATTTAGGGTTTTTTGGGGTACCTTGGGGTTTTATGGTCATTTTAGATATTTTTGGGTATTTTAATGTTTTTAGGATTTTTAGCATTTTTTGGGGACTTTAGTGTTTTTTGGGTTTTTCGGGTTTTATGGGTTTAGGGGGTTTTATGGATTTTAGGGTTTTTAAGGATTTTTTGTTTTTATGGTTTTTATTTTTTTAGGGTTTTTAGGGTGGTTTTGGGTTTTAATGGTGTTTTAAGGTTTTTTTGCTCTTTTAGGGTTTTTAGGTTTTTAGGGTTTTTATTGGTTTTTAGAGACTTATAATATTTTCAAGATTTTTTGATTTTTTTTGTTATTGTTTTTATTTTTAGGGTTTTAGGGTCTTTAAGGATTGTTTTAGGGGTTTTAGGGTAGTTTAGTGTCTTTTAGGTTTGTTGAAACTCCATTCCTTTACATGGATGAAAAATTGATAACGGAAAATACCTTAGAAAAGGGAGGATAAAACATATAGAGAATTTCATGATTTTCAAAGGCTAAAAATTGAGTTCTCCCAAGGTGGCCTGAATCACCGACAGTGCGCAAGTACTTGTGTATCCCTCACTTACATGCCCCTCATTTTCATTCCACCTTGTCACTTATGTGCCAAGTCTCTATCGCTCAAGGTACCATATTTTCCTATAAATATACCTTTGGGGTCTTAATTTGTACAGACGGATTTCCCTGAATCCTGATTGCTGTTTTGATCACCCTAGGGATTCTCCCAAGTCCTATGAAACCTACAAGGTAGTTTCATAACACCTAAATAAAGGTAATTAAAGTGTAATGGTGAGACTTAGGTTCTATAAGTGTTAAAAATTAACAACACTTGCACGAATCATTCACTCAGCCCCCCTCATTTAAGAACACTTGTGCAATCGCCCTTCCTTAAGTAGGAAGTTGCACTTCCCAATTAAGGAAATACATGTTAATACTCTTGAAGGATTGAGCCAAGTCTTGACTATTTCTAATAATATATGTTTTTCATCATTTAAGGTGACATAAATTCACCCAATCCTACATATGAGCCACATACCTACATGCCACTTACTTGAGCTCCCTTTCTGGGTTTACCTCACCCCTTCAGCCTACATGAGCCTTTTATGATTCCTCCTTCAAATCCACTCATGGACTATCCTCTCCATCATTATCTACCTTTCCTAAAAGATATTATGTTGAAACCTCCACTAAGACCTCATTATTTACCAAATCTTAGGGAAAGTTACATCTGTGTGTCTCCCATTTGGATTTAGATATCTATGGTCATATGTTTCCCACAGTTTTCCTACTAGAGGGTTGGGGTCCTCTAGGTATCCTTATATTTGAATATCTATGGTAACATATACCCTTACCCTATGGATAGTGTTGGGGAGTTTTCAGTCTCAGATTCGGGGGACAGGACTTCATCCTCCCCTTCTCATATATAAGACTCAGAGCCTTTGGTCCCCGGTAGGGAGGGTACAGTTCACACCCTCTTTTCCATTTGACAAATGAAAATTTTCCCTCATCACTATAGGACCCATTTTAGGATTGGAATCCTAGTGTATGCCCCAAGACATTCATGTAAGAGGTTGATTTCTTTCTCCCCTCTACACCCTTCACCTTCACCCCTTCCTTACATTGGACACTCATCCAATGTAAAGATAATAGGGGAAGTGTCATATCCATGACCTCTTCCACTATAGGATCGACCTCTTACACTAACAATGGATGAAAAGTGTGTGATTTGTTGAATATTTCACATCCTCTTGTTTCTCACACCAAGAATGATTCACATGGATTTAGAGGTTTTTAACGATCACAACACACATACAATCTATTTGAAGGAATGAACTATGTGAACTATAATTCCCACCATGCCTGGGATATGTAGGAAGCCTTCACCTAGTGCATGAGCCCAATGGACATCCTCCTCAAGAGTCCAACCCTAATTACCTTAATCTGGGAATCCTCCTTAGGAGCAAGCCTTGAATTAATCCCCCTTAAATATCCATGAGTTATGGCATTTCTTGTAGACCCTATTACAAGGGAACCCTCTTTTGGAGTAATCCCCAGCCTATTTTTCTCAAAGGGACATACTCTCCTGTGAGAATTACTGAACAACATGGGATTTGATTCCCATCCAAGTGGGATACATAGGAAACCTCCCTGAGGTTCAACCCCAACATTCCCAATCAACCCTATTCACTTTGGGTTATATACCCATCAGGGTCTAATTTATCATGAGATTTCATATTCCTTCCGTGTTCCTTGGGTTTCTTCAACATAAGTCCCACACAATGCTTTGACTAGGTACCTTCCGCCTAGATTTCCTTACCACACAACATTAAATTTTATGGTCATATCCTTATCACAAGACCTTAAAAGGTATGATGTGCCCCATTAAATTGTACTCAACTATGTGGGTTCTGATTTCTTTCATAAGGATATATAGGAAGCCCACCTATGGGTGTGATCCCAACATCTAAACAATTTCCATCTCCTTGTGTGACGATAAACCTTAGAGTAACCTATGTCTACTTGAATGAAAATAAAATCTAGAGTAAATTTCCATCTCCCTCGATGAAAATAAATTCTAGAGTGTTATTCATCTACCTGGATGACCATATAATTCTAGAGTGACCACTAAGTTTCTTAAAAACAAGCATCATCATGATAACAACCAAAGAATCTCTAAGTAATATATAAGAGGATACCATCAATGGAGAACCTCAGATACATAAAGATATCTCTATTAATGAATAACCTTGAATACATACAGATGATCATAAATTACACACATGATTATAATTGATTGAAAATTTCAAGTTAAACCTATATTACTCTTGGTAAATTAATAAGGATTCATGAACATATCTTAAATCTATAAGAGGGTCCCATAATAGGCAATAATTCCCCCCAAAAGTGTGGGATGAGTCCAAACTCCCTTCCCCTCAACCAATGTGAGTTCTTAAGTATCGTAGGTCAGAAAACCTAACAAACACCTAAATTTAGAAATAAGGTCCCTTTGGATATAAAACCATTGTGTGTTTCTAGTTCCATAAACAAATATGTTGGAAACTGTTCAGAAATAGTGATTCCTAACCAAAACACACATTCCAAAGGAAAAAAAATAGTAAACTCGACATGAATCCTTAAACAAGGTGGGGGATTACCCCAATGAAAAACCCTCTATAAAAAATAGACTATTGGTTATTCTCCATTGGGAATTTTTTTTTGAACCCATATGCAAAAAACAAAACGGTGAACCCAATGTGAATCCTTAACAAAGATGAAATGTTCCCCATCTATCAGGCCCCTATTAATTGATAAAGGAGGGCTATACAAGGCCATCAATCCTATATAAATTCATCCAAAAGATACTGATTTTATTGAGTTAATTGTTTTTATTTTTCATATATTCAAGAACTTATTTCCATGAACTCCCTTCATTCGAAATGGATTCCTTCAAGTTTACACCAGTGAACACCCCTACTATTACTCAATATGAATCCTCATTCGCTCGAAGGAAGCCATCACCAACTCAACGTCTTCAACAGTGGGTCTCCAATTAATTATTTTTAGAGTAAAATCAATATGTTACTATCCCGACCATGGAGGTTACTTGATAGGCCCTCCCGATCGACAATAACCCCCGGTCATCTGGTCAACAATGACCAGTGGTCTAGATGAAGAAGACACTGACAACTGTATTTAACCATTTCATGAGCTTATCCTTGGAATGAAATAACCATTCCCTCTCATATTTTAGGTAGATGGATGAAGAGTCCACCCCTGGCCTCATCCTGAAGACATAGGGGTCCTTCCCGAAGTTTCCTACCAACAATCACCACCGCCAATGTTGCATAGTAGCAAAATCTCAACATGATGAGGGTGTTATCATTTGATGTCCAGCCTAGGTCCCTCAGACCCTAGTATGCAAGATGATCTGTCAGGTAAAACAACCTACTAAAATGGAGAAGGTTCCTACCTTTTCCCCCTCTGGAGAACTCTACCAATCCATTTTGGTGTAAAATAGCGAGCGGGAACATACACCCATCTGCCTTCATTCCATCAGCCATCAGACTCGTATGACGGCACCCAACCAATCCCATTGTCCAAATATAGTGGATTTCTATTAGTAGGAATATACACCTACTTAAAATATTTTTATCAGCCAGTAGACTCATTTGGATACATTCAAATAATCCATTTAACCAAATGCAACATCAATTTTCAAGAAAGAACATGAACTTGCCAGCACCCACTGAGCCTACCAACAGTCTCTTCTGGCATCACTTAAAGAAGTCCACCAACCATGATTGGAATAAAATATCCAGAAGACTCATTTTCATGCATTCAAATAAGTCCACCAACCAAATTTGGTGGAAATTTGTAATCAGGAACATGCACCTTCCTGCATCCATCAAGCCCGCCAACAGTCTCATTTGGCAGCACCTATAGCAGGCTGTCAGAAAGCTCTGATGACAAACCTGGGGAAGACTCAAATCTCTATCCCCAAACATGAGTACTATTAGTATACATTGATACGAAAGGGTGTAAAATAGTAGGTACATACACCTACTCTGAATATAGAATGGACATACATTCTCGTTCCGTCCACTGAAGTCACCAAGCACATTTTGGATGTGGTGAAAGGGAAGACACAAATTACTAACGATATCCTGGAAGTTTTCCATAATATAATAATGTAAACTTCAGAGGTAACATAGGGACGGACACATAATTCAATCCTCATACCTTGGATGAATCATCAGTATTTCAACCCAGAGTAGATACACACCTCTATTCCAGTCTAGGAGGGTTATGGGGCACATTCTCCCATATCATACGAACAACCAGATCGGGTACATACACCTATTCCAATTGGAGATAATTAGTCTATTATGATATCCACTCCAAGGAAGTCACATAAACCTATCCATGATAACCACTTCTCCCAACAATTTTCCCCATCTACGTGTAAGAAGGAATCTAAGAAGAAGTCTCACCAATAACAGTTGGCGATTCAACACTCGATCTATGATCTGGGTCCTCTTAATGATGGAGTTCTTGAATCCCTCAGAAATTTATCTATTTCAGATCAATATCCTACTTTACCATTACCAAATTATGGGAGTAGTAGCTATAATTCTGAAGTTCCTCATCAAACACATCATTGTGAAGGATTTTTTCAGGATAATTCAGTCAATCTCGAGAACCTATATCTAGATGAGAGCCATGGAAACCCTCCATGTGGACAAAAGACCAAGAGAAATAGGATTTATCTCTTGTTGTGATCTACCATAGTGGTCCTCCCCATGATGGAATTCACTGTGAATGTTCTATTAATAGTGGTGTTTCACATTGTTAAGAGAATTATCCAACTTATAATGAAATGATGAGAAAGCCATATTATCTTGAGGAACTTACAAAAATAAGGCCAAAAATGTCTGATACCTTTTTATTGGAAGTTAAAATACTTTCTCGACTAGAAGATAAACCAAGTTCATAGTCATTTTCCAAACCACCCATGGCCTATTTATCGGCCAATGCAATAGAGGAACTCTCTATCGATCTTGCTGAATTTGATAAAATGACAAGAAAACACCAACTTTGTTATGATCAAGTAGAGAAACATCTAAAAAAGATGAAGAGGATATGTTGAACATGAGGAAAAAACTAGATAAGGGTAAAATACCAGTATTATTATGGCCTTTTTCCAAATCTCAATAAAACATTCCTGAGATATTGGTAGAAGATTGTATTCTTGATATTCTCATCAACATATGGAAGACTCTTCATCATCTAAAATCCAAAGTATTACCTTATGATGAATATCCAATTCATGTAAATTAATAGAAGAGTTTATGTTCCAAATTGACTTGGCATCTCTCCAGGTTTCCCAATATCAAAAAAAATTACAAGAAGTCAGGATCCCTTTAACGTGCATGGCACAATGCATTGAAGAGTATTTGACAATTGATCGTAGAAACTCCATATGGTTTTCATATCACAGGATACAGTGCACATGGAGAATTGAATTTTACTGTGCTCCAAATCTATAAAATACCTCAAAAAGTGGTCTCATGTAATTTTATTTCCCCAGTATAAATACAACAAGAAAATTATGTTCATGACTGAAGAGATGCTCAGTAAGAACAAGCCTCGAACGGCTTCCACCAAATCCTCTCCCAAAGAGAGCAGGCTATTGAGATACATTTTCATCAAGCATTTGAAAACATCGATCAAGCCTTCCACTTATAGTATTTCAGTAATCAGATTGTGAAAATTTCTAAAATAGAACATCAGTCTTATGAAACAGGCAATTTAAGTGAGTGCCAAATAATGCACATAGCCAACATTAGAACCAGAATTTGTAAAATTAGAAGAGTAGTTGTGCTGATATCATCTATAGCAGTTCAAGAGTGAACCCAACCCACATGGATGGGGGTTTTTTTAACCCAACCCTTGGATGCAACAAAAATATCTCAAAAGGTTGATAAGGAAGAACATGAATAGGCCCATCCCACACAGCTAGAGGCTTTTTCACATTCGGAATTCCATCCTTAGAAGAAGTCAGTTTTCTACTGATTAGGGAAGAATCCATGAAATTAATGTAAAAATAAACTATTCAAGGATTACTTTTAGGTTATTTTCTACCAAAATGTTCCCAAGGAACTATAAAATAGAAGTACAGGGTCTCTTGGAGTGCATAGAAGAAGGAGATCTCACAAAGATACCGAAAAAATGCAAAAAATGAATTATGTGTCAGTGAATGTCATTAATTCCAACATGGAATATCTTCTAGAAAATAAGTCCAGATCAGGAGAGTCATAGGATGAATTTATTGTTCATAATACAGTCTACACCAAATAAAATAAAGGATATGTGTGTACCAAAAATCAAAGGTTCACCCAAAATTTGGGTATCCCCTCAAATAATCAACTTCCACCTATTTGAAAGGAACCTAATAAGGAAAATTTCAAAGTTCAGACCATGTATCTCCCTTCCATCGAAGAATTTCAGTCCTTTTTTTAGGAGGAAATATTTTTCAGCAATAGGAGGAAATGAAGGAGTTTAGGACACTCAATGTAGAGTTACTCTAATGCAGCACTCCTGTCGGATATGCTCGACAAGTAGATAATCAGCTTACACTTCTAGTAGGGTCACCTTATAAAAGAGGGTTTGTTGTAACTATTTATGTGGATAATGAATTCTCTCCATTGGTTACACATCCATAACAGGGTAACACACATCCTTACATGCATGTACCCATGGGTTATCCGAGGAAAATAACAGCATCGCCACCACAAGTGTTCTTTCCAATTTTTTCACCAGTTTAGGTTCTAGAAGTTGTACCTATATTGGTTTAGGATCATATATACATTCCTAAAATTCTTATAAACACACTTGAATCACTGATGAATCAATTGGGAGGTATGGAAGGACAGTGTGCACCAATACAACTAGAAAACAAGGTTTCCCCTGAATGGGTGGATCTGAACCCTCCTCCACCAAACTTTGGGAATCCCACATTTCCAATATTCAATGGATCGGGAGATTTTGAGTAGCACTTGATGCATTTTGTATCTCATTGTGATCCTATTATGGGAACCCCTGAGAAATAAGAGGAATTGAAACTCAGATGTTTTGTGATATCACTACAGGGGCCAGTCTTCATCAGGTATACAAGCTTGTTGTCTCGATTGATTACTAGATGGGAATATCTTCGTAAAAAATTAATTTTCCTATTCAATTCAATGCTGCATAAGAAAAATTCTTTGATCTCACAAACTAAAAGAAAAGTGATAATGAAAGAGTTTCAAATTTCATTGGTAAGTGGAAAGGATTAACATACTCCTTGAATATATGACTCCCTCAATAAGATTTATAGCCCATTTGGGTAAGAAATATCCATGTTGAAATGCGTACACCATTAATCCCTATGAAATACATAGGAGGGTTTCGTGACTTGACCTCGATCTCCCAATAGGTGGAAAACATGACAAAAAAGACTAGATCTAAATTTCAAGTAATACCATTATCTCAGTTAAGAAGATCAAGAAAAGCATAAGTTTCTATAGTTACACTTAAATATGCCCCTACACCCAGTCCTACTTCAAATCCCTCATCATACCATAGGGCTCTATCTCTTGAGCGTCATCAGTAATGACCACCTCATCAAGATGATAAAAAAGATCAATGGAAGAGATAGTCTGAGGAGTTGAAAAAAAAGGTCTATTCTTTTCTAAATGACCAACCCCCTATCTATTTCAACTTAGACTGGGAAAAAATTTTAGTTCAGTTTACAAGGCCAAAGAAACCCAATAATGAAGGAGATGAGGGCCTCCCAAACTATTTACCCTTCCATCAAATGTTGGGGCACCCCATCCATGAGTGTTTTTTAAGGACCTACTATAAAAGATGGTGGACTCTAGGAATGTGGAGCTGAAAAATTCACCAGACCAGGTAGCATGTGTTACTTCTACCGATCCATATGAGTAAAGAAAATGAAAGGAAGTCAAAAGTAAGAATGATCATAAATTAGATGATTAGATGGTCTGAAAAAGATCAACTGAACTCATTTTATTCTTTGAACATAATTGAAACAACCAACTGTGTCTCCTACCACATACATTATAGGAAATTTGTCTTCATTAGAATCATAGTCTTTTTAAGGCCATTCCTCAAAGAAGTAGCATGGCTGGAAGAATAAGGTGGAGGCGAAAGAATATGAGTTTTTCCCAAGGCCAAATTTTACCTTGAACTTAGAAGATTTAATTACAACCATCTCAAAAACGTGATCATCACCCCACCAAATGGAACAACAAGAATTGGACTATCAGTCAGAATCTCCATCAAATGAAGAGTTGATCTTTGGTTTGGTTAATGTTATTAACTTAACAGATCCCTATCCAAATGATGATTATTATTATGGACCTGATTTCTGTGTAATTTATTGGGGAACTAGGGTAAGAGGTCGTCAAGGTCGAGGATATAGAAGAATATGTGAGTATTCTATAAGTCATTACTCAAACCACATGCCTTCTTGAACTATTTATGTAGAAGAAACTAATGGGAGAGCCCTCCAGTAGGCTCATCAAGAACAAGGTAATTATCCTACACTTGATAGGGTATTCCCTAACATGATCATCTTGGAAGACTGGTTTGAGGCTATACCACCACCTTCTCGGCCAGTGGGAAGACCTAGCTAGCCTAATCCACCAAGAGAAAAATTATTTCCATCTTATGTCCCAAAAAATACTCCATCTACATTAGGAGAATCAAATTCTATGGTATTTGAAAAAGAGCATCTTCATGATGGAAAACACACACCTTTGGATCAAAATCATGATGTGTTAAAGCAACTAGCCCAAGTACTATCCCAGCTATCAATCATGGATGCCTTCAGTTTATTAAAGGATATTCAGGAGGCACTTATTGAGGATTTTTCAAGACCTCAAGAGTTTGAAACTGAGGTTTCTTCTATGGAATTTTATCATATATAGAATGACCCAGAATAATTCTATGTAGTCATATATTTCATAGACTAGGATAAAGATGTTGTCATCCAAGGAAAAATCAAACTATTGTATATATCCTTCAAGATCAATAATATTGACATCCAAAGAGCCTTAATTGATAGTGGGTCAGGGGTCAACCTCATTCCCATTCAGAAACTTTGCTAATTGGGCCTCAATGAATCCCAATTGTCTCCCTCCACCTTAATGTTATAGGGTTACAATAAAAAAGAGCAAGACCACTCAGTGAGATTACGCTCAGAACTTAGTTTGGGGATTTCATATCTTATTTATAATTCACAGTTTCCCAATAATAAATAGCTTTCAGCATTCTATTTAGGATGCCTTGGATACATCAGCAAGTGACCATTCCTTCATCATACCACCAATGTCTCAAATATTGAATCAATGGTAAAATTGGAACATTTCATGGTGATAATGCCCCATTAAAAACTTGTGAATCTCACTTCATTGATGCAGAGTTCTATCACATGAAGGGAAAGTAGTCCATGGTGAATTATATTACTAGAATAACTGCTATGAATGGTCTATAAAATATCCCAGCTAACTCATTCAATCATCTCAGTATAGATTACATGCTTCTCATTGATCAAATTGAAAGGGTTGGCCTAGATTCAAGCACCCATTTAGTGGATTCCATAATGTTAGTTGTGGAAACTGAGCCTGATATCATAGGATAAACAATTGATTCACTAAGTAGTGATGGGAGCCTAAATAGAGATGTATTCATTCCATCCACTGAACTTCAGCAAGTATCTGCTTTATCATCCAGGCTGGAAGAAATTATTGAATTCATGGAAAAAGATAAGGATGAAAATTCTCATCCCATAATATTCCCTTTAGAACTTAAAAAATACCCTTCGTCATCTATTGGTCTGGATATGGTTTCCTCCTCTTCGGGATGTCCAAATACTAACTCCTCCCCTAGCTCTGAAGGCATTGATTCATTACCTACCCTTCAGGAAGAGGTAGAAGAAGCAACACATGAAGAATAAGAATAGGAAGAGGAAGACCTCGGGGACTCCCCTCCATCATTTAAGGAAGGTGTCTCCACTACTTTGGATGAACTCATGGAAATAAATCTGGGTAGAGAGGAATATCTATTCCCCGCACTAATTAGTGAATCCATGACTGAAAAGGAGAAAGATGTGTATACTTCCTTTCTAAAAAAACACTGGGGTATATTTTCCGCAAATTACTCATAGATACCAGGCCTTGATCCCAAAGTGTCCAACCATCATTTGGTCTTGTTAGAAGATCCTCAGGGATAAAATCAAGTAGAAATAATAACTCACTCGACTCACACCTCCAAAATTGTGGTTAAAGTCAACAATCATATCAAAGATGACTTCATCCGAGAGCTGCAATATCTAAAGTGGTTATCCAATATTGTCTTGGTGAAAAATAAGAATGGGAAAATTAGAGTATTCATTGGTTTCAGAGATCTCAAAAGGCATTTTCCCAAATATGACTTCCTAGTTCCAATCATAGAAATCTTGATTGATGAAACAGTTGGCTACGAAGCTCTCTCCTTCTTGGATAGATACTATGGGTATAACCAAATCTAGATTTCCCTAGAAGATGAGGAATATATAGCCTTCATATCCTCTAAAGGTTTATTTTTTTATCTGGTAATTCCCTTTGTCTTGAATAATGTCGGCGCGAAATATCAACCGATAATGCACCACATATTCAAACACTTCTTGGGGAAATTTATTGAATGATATATTGATGATATAGTGGTCAAATACTGACATTTTTATGATCACCTGACTAACTTGGAGACCATATTCAACAAGCTTCGATAGCATAATCTGAAGATTAACCCCTTGAAATGTGCTTTCAAGGTAGCATCGAGAAAATTTCTTAGTTTTTCTATACGCCATCATAGAATCTAACTTGATCCTAAGAAGAATATATATATCCTTGTAATGTCACCTCCTCAAAACATGAAATATTTGAGTGGACTTCAGGGAAACTTAGCCTATATCCAATGCATCATAGACAATCTTGTATGCCAGTGTTTTCACTTCACCAAATTAATGAAGAAGGAGGTCACATATCAATGGAAAAATAAATTCCAAGAGGCATTTGATACCCTTAAGAAATGACACTTGAATCCACCAGTATTTATGACACCTATTGAAGGAAAACCACTCATTCTTTATATGACAGCCTTGGAGAAATCATTGGGTGATTTTCTTCCATAAAAGAACAATGTTTGGAATGAAAACAACCTTTACTATCTCATTCAAACCATGATCGATGCAGAGAATTGGTATTCAGATATTGATAAGAGCTACCTATAATTAATCTTTATAGTTAAGAAGCTGAGGCACTACCTGCAGTATCATGAGATCCATTTGGTATCTCACAATAACTTGACGAAATTTATCCTCAGTCATCCTATGTTGATAGGATTTTTGGAATGGTGAGTAGTTATTCTATAGTACTTTGATATACAATTTTTTCATCAGAAAGAAATAAAATGCCAAGCCTTGGTATATTTATATGTTGACCACCCATATGCAAAAGAAACATCATTTAATACTAAACTTCCTAATGAAGAAATATTCTCTATCTAGGATAGTCCCCAAACATGGGAAATGTACTTTGATGGTGCTTCTAGACATCCGACAAGGAAGAGAATGGAAGATTCTAAACTCAATAATGTTGGGATGGGAATTGTTCTTATCTCCCTAAAAAAGGTAGTGTTTCCCTACTCATTATTGTTAGCAGAAGGTGGTACCAACAATGAGGTAGAAAATCAGGCTCTCATTATAGGACTAGAATTAGCACTCCAAGTACCGGTGGATCACCTAGAGGTGAAGGGTGATTCAAAATTGTTAATCAAATAGATCAATGGGGATTATTCCATCAGAAAAAAATTAATTCCATTGTGTAATTATTTTTTAGGGTTAATGGTAGAATTCACCTCGAAACTAACATTGTATTATGTCCCATGATCACAAAATTCCCAAGATGATGCATCGAAAAATGTAGCTACAGCCCTAGAAGATCTAAACTGGGACAAGACAATAATCGACATTTCTCATCATCATGTGGATTTGACCTTTGTTCAAATTAGGACAAAGTAAATCAATGAAATCAGTCCCATTCCTGAACCATTTGTTCCTACCATAGGATTAATGACACCCATCATGGAATATCTCCAAGGCCGAGTACTTACACAAGGTAGAGTTATAAAAGAGAAATTCTAATGATGAGAAGGTAAATTAACTATTTATGATGGCCTAAATCACCTGAAGATCCTTTATAGATGATGCTTCGATAAAATTCTACTCAAATGCGTTGAAGGAGATGAAACTTTGGCTGTCATGAAAGTAATACAGGTAGGATCCTATGGTCCCCACTAGTTTGGGTACAGACTTTCTGATCAAATCTAAAGGTTTGGATATTTTTGGCCTTCAAGGATATAAGATTGCATAAATTTCACTATGAAGTGTCATAACTTCCAAGTTCATGCCAACTTCATTCATCAACCCACAATGTTTCTACATAAATCCAAATATTCTTAGTCATTTGATACATGTGGAATGGATGTAGTGGGGCCTTATCCTCAATCTACGGCCAACCAGTTCAAGTACACCATTACTACTACTGATTTCTTCCCTAATTGGGCTGAGGCAATACCTCTTAAAGAAGTCATATCCAAAATCAATGTTAGCTTTGTCAAAGATAATATCATTACTATATTTTATGACCCTCATAATATATTGATGGAAAAATACACCAATTTCTATTCTACTAAGGTAGGGAAGTTATATTAGGAATACAATATCAAATCCAACCATTCATCCCGCTATCATGCAGTGGAAAATGGACAGATAGAGGATTTCAACAAAAAAAACTCCAACATACACCTAAAGATGGTGGATAAATATAAAAAATCTTGTCCTGATAAACTACTACATACCTTATGGTCTTATAGGACTACTAACTATACTTCCACATATCCAACCCTGTACTCATTGGTATAGGTGATAAAATAGGTTCTACCAATTTAATTTCAATTTCATTTACTCTAAGATTCTACTTATGATTACCTATCTATAGATGAGTAGTCTCAAAAGAGACTAGATGAGCTGAAGCGATTGGATGAAAGGAGATTTCATACCTTGAATCACTTTTAATTCCATCAGAACCAAATAACATGATCTTTCAACAAGAATGTTCACCTCCACTCATTCCTCCATGGAGAATTGGTATTGGTCTTTAGGACTCCAATGTTACTAGGAAATAAGCCTCCAAAGGTTGATCCAAAGTGGTAAGGACCTTACTCCATACATAAGGTCTACTCTAATGGATCTTATTCCTTAACATCAATGGATGGATAAATCACTATAACCTCAACTAATGAAAGGTTCCTGATGAAATACTTTGTGAAATCACACCAAGATCATCCTAGTTTCAAGAAATTAATCTATTTAACAACCAATGTCTTGGTTGCATGAAATTAAATTGCATAACAACCAATGTCTCAATTTCATAAAATTAAATTGTGTAACAACCAACATCATAGTTGCATTATGTAAAACTACATAGCACCATACACTTGTGTTGTATGAAGTTAAACTGTATAGCATCTTTGTCCTTGTTGTATGATGTTAAAGTTCATAGCATGAGGTCTTTATTGCATGAACTGAAACTACAAAACACTATTTGTCCTCACCACATGACATTAAACTATATGGTTAACATCTACATCATTTGACATTAATAAATATCCCAAGATATCTCAAATTAAAATTCTTCTTGGTCCCATAAAAGATGAGTATATTTCACATGTAATAATTACTCACATTATTGGAAATCCCTTGTGGCACATGAACCTAATTTTTTCCCATTTTTGAATAAGATCTCCATAGAGACCCCTTTTAAAGTACTATGTGTGGCTTGATTCTCATTTCAATGAGATACACAGTGTCACTCATATCTCCTATCTTGGGCCCAGCCATAATCATCAAAGAAACAATTTCCCCTATCATTGTATATGAGCTAATTCTATACTTGTAACCTCTCTAGAAAATATTGATTGATTCCCATACCATATTTTATTTTGGACCCAACCATTATTCTAGAAAGTATTTAACCTCACATTTATCACATCAGCATTCAATTGATGTGGACAACCATCTTGAAGAACTACGTGTGGATTGATTCTGATTCCAATGAGATACATAGTGACATATGGGTCCTATCCCCTGGCCTAGTTGGAATATTTCCATCTTTTCATGTTAGTTCATCTTTTTCCATACCGCATGATGTTAAACTGCATGGAACATTTCAAGAACAAAGTGTGGATTGATTCTGGCCCCTACAAGATACATAGTGACACACAGATCTTCTATATCGGGTCCAACCGTAATGTTGAAAAATTCCCTTCACCCCTATGCATGTGAATAAAACTTACACAGAGAGCACCTTCAAGAAATACATGTGGCTTGATTCCTACCTTAGAAAGATACATAGTGATGCCCAGATCTCCAATCCTGGGCCTATTTGTGATTAATCATTAAGTCCCTTTACTTCTTTTGTGTGAATCAGAGATACACGGGGAACCTGTTAACCTCAATGTGAGGTTCAGTTGACACCCAAAATTTCATTATTAGGCTTAGCCACAATGTTTGTTTCACGTCAGGTTACCAACATCCTTACCGTATGATGATAAACTGCATGGAAATAACTATGTATGGATTTATTCCCATTACAATGAGATACTTAGAGATGTATGGATCTCCAATCTCAATCCCATCCAAGACTACCCCCAAATAAATGTCTAGATGGTGTGGGGAATCATCTTCATAAACTTCGTATAACTTGATTCTCATCCTAATGAGATACATAGTGAAGCCCAAATCTAGAATATTGGGTCCAAAGAAATAAAATAAAAAATATCATTCATTCCTTATGTGTTTGAATCAAACCTGAATAGGGAATATTTCAAGAACTATGTGTGTCTTGATTATCATCCAAATGAGATACATAGTGATGCTTGGATCTCCATACCCGGGCCCAGTTGTGATTTTGAAAGAGAAAAAACACTTCCTTTTCCCCATGTATGAGTCATATCTGCATAGGGATCTCCTCCAAGAATTGTGAAGTTGATTTTTATTACAATGAGATACATGGTGATGCCTAGAGTTTCTATTTTAGGCACAACCATCGGCCTGGAAATTATAAAAAAGACCTCTTCTCGACATCAAAATCTGACTGATATAGGTAACAATTTCAGTAACTACATGTGGCTTGATTCTTACTCCAGCAAGATATGTAGTGAAACTTGGGTCTTATTCCTTGCCTCATCCACCATTTAATCATTTTAACCCTATCCTTCACTTATGTTGCCTTTGTGTTGTAGAGTAAATCTTTCCCGCTCCTTGTTTCTCACATCGAGCATAGCTCACGTGGTCTTAGGAATTGGGTGATGAGATTCTCTTTATAAAAAAGGTGTCTTAATTTCTATTGGGGTTATCAATGTTCCTAGTTGTATGTACTTAAAATATACACTATATTTCCTCACCAAACAATGATAAACTACATGGAACTTCATTTAGAAACTACACGTGGCTTCATTATCACCCCTATGAGATATATAGTGACGTCTATATTTTCAATGTTGGACCCAGTCGCTTCATCACATGAAAAGGCCTCTAATCTTTTATGTATGAGTCAGATCTACATGAGGAAGTATAGTAGGAGTTCTCATTTTACACATTCAATTGTATTTTTTTAGAACTACACGTAGCTTGATTCTTTCTTGGACAAGATACGTAGTGACACTTGTACCTTATTCCCGAGGTTCAACCGCATTGACTTTTGATATTTCATGTTAAGACACATTAGTCTTTACCGTAAGACATTAAACTACACAAAAAATATACTTACCATATAACATAAAACTTCATGGATCCACATTTCCCCTTCCTTTTCACATTGGGTTATTTTGAATCTTCACCGTAAGATATTAAACTTCATGGATAATGTCTTCATCGCATGACGTTAAAATGCACGGTATTCATAGAACTATGTATGGGTTGATTCTAATCCCATTTGATATACATAGTGAAAATTAGGCCCTATATCCTAGTCTCATCCATGAGATAAATGAAAATTCCCCTCTCCTGTATACAATCAAAATCTATACATGATCTGTTCTTTTGGGCCCTCTCCTCAGAGAACCCATCAAGGAAACAAGAGAGGCCCTATTTTATACATACGATTCATATATATGTAAGTGACTCTAAACTCATGAAAAATATCAGTCCAAACACTTCCTTTCTGAATTGGACAATGCCCCTTTCTCATGTCATACTCTTAATCTTAAAATAATTTCAGATCATCATAATATTTCTTCAATTTCTAGTGATAGAATGTCTGATACTTGAGATCCCTTTTTTCCTGATTATGCAGTATGTGCCCCAGTTGTCCTTGCATAAAATTCTCTTACATAATAGACCTATCAGCCAAAAGATTCCACTATTTTTCTATATATCACATGCCCAGGTTGACCTTTCATAATACAGCCCCCATAATGGGTTTTTTCAAATAGAAATAACTTCGTTATTAGGAGAATCCTATTCTATCCCTTTAAGATTTAATGACAGTTTGCAGGAACCCTCAATTTAAATTAGTTATCCTTTGTGTATTTTTCTCATATCCTTTCTCCTGACCTAAAATTATCCAAGACCATGGTTTAAATTTTCCATCTTTATATGTTCAATGTATATTGGAATGACCTTGAGTCATTTAAACACATATCATCCATTGTTTCCATAATATTATAGTCCTAATAATATAACCTAAAACTATAGGCACCATACATCCTACATTTTGGTTAGACTTTTGTAGAGAGACTATTTCTCTAATTCTTTGGAGATCATGACAGGAAATATCTCTTCTCTATTCAATTTTTTTTCTCCATAAAACTAACTCTATACATGGGAAGATCTCAATACATTTAAACATTCATCGTCTTTTTGAAAATAGAATGTTATAATTCTTGAGAGATCCTTTAACTAACTTTATAGTGAGTTACCCAATTGGAATTTTATAAAATTTTCCTACATAATGAGAATGCCAGCCTTAGGATTCCACTGTTTGGTTATGCAACACATTCCCTAGTTGGCCCTGCAAAATATAGCCCCTGTAACGGATTTTTTCAATAGAGGTAACTTCATTCTTGGAAGAGACCTTATCTAAATTCCATTACCCCTTTTCTCATGTCATTTATCAAGATTCATAAATCCCTAAGTCACATATTACAATTATAACTTCCCATACCTAAATATAGTGTAACATTTCTAGACAAATTAGCAAGAATTGGAAAACCATAAAATATTTGTTCAAAGATAAATATCTTAAGTCAAAGCCCTTAATTTCCTTGCTACATGAATTTAAACTTCATGGCTTAATGTCTTTTCCGCATGACTTTAAACTACACAGCCCCCCAATTTCTATACTGCATGACATTACACTGCATAGAATACTATCAAAAATACCTTAATGGCCTTTCTACATGATATTAAACTGCATAGAAAAATATTAGGAAGCTACTTTTAAAAAAATATACCCTCTTTCATACACTGAATTCTTGTAATAGTGGTTCCTCATTCATGGAATATATTGACATAGATGACCCGTTTATTTTCAAACACCTTTCCTTGTCAAATACACCCACTATAGCCTTGAGACATCCAAATTTTAAACCCCTTTTTTATTAGTAGTAGAATGTCAGAATTCCTTGGAACTCCTTTACCTAACTTTGCAGTGCATTCCCTAGTGTCCTTGCATTAGTCGCCCACATAATGGGCCTATCATCGAAAGGATGACACTATTTGGCTATGCAGCATATGCCCTAACTAGCCTTTCATAATACAGCCCCCATAACAGGTTTGTTAAAGAGAGGTAACTTCATTCATGGAAAATACCTCCTCTATCCTTATACTCTATGTTTTAGATTTGGTGACCATAAAAATCATGACTCAAGATTCCCCTTTGAAGTATCTGAAAAATATAGGGACCTTCCCATACATTAAAGTTTTGTTGGGGTTCTAATCTCAAAATTCTTGTTTAAATCTATTTTAACTAAAATACTAGATTTATTAGTCTCAAATGCATGTATTTAAAATTCCCACAAAAATAGACATAGTACTCACCAAGCTGAAACCCTATAAAGGGCATTCTGGGAAAAAGTTGAGTCTCAGCTCGCTAGATCAACACTATGTATGGTTTATGCAATTTCAAGCGATAAAAATTTAAAAGGGAAATTTTTTTTGGATGAAAAAATGAAGGTACGACTAAGAAAAATCCAAGGTATCACCCTCTAAGTTCTATTCATAATGGGATTAGAAAAAATTAGGGTAATAACACAAAAGATACAAAGTTATTAGGGTTTTCCAAATAACCCTAGCAATAGTCAAACTATGCTCACTAGGCACATTCCCTTAAGTAAAAATTAGAGTTCATTACATCCTTATCATTGTAATGATTACTATCCAAAATAAAAATTTCATGTTTTGGAAATCAGCTTTAACATTACAATTTAAAAAAAGGGGGGATGAATTCATAGATGATTAGAAATGAAATTATTTTCATTTATGAGAAAACAAAAAACTATTTCCTAGAGTAACATCCACATATTATAGTCTCTATATTATAAATCACAAGAGTCCATTAATATATATTTTTATATGTTGAATTGCCTCCTAAGCCCCATAATCCACCTATTGAAGTTTCGTCAGTCAACTGGCCTCAGTCACCTCGGCCCAACGAAGCGCTTCCTTAGCATCTACGATGGTTCTAGACCATTATTTTTGGGATTCTAATATTGAGTAATGAGAATTTTCAAGTTCCTTTATCATAGAGTCCAAATATTACTGAAGACATGACACTTGAACAACCTTCTCTTTAGTTTGCTACCTGAATGTTGCCAACTTTACAATATGATTGGTCTCAACTTGAGATAATGCTGGTCATAAATCATAAATGTTAATAAGTATCCTACATTTTATTAGGTCCTTAGGAAGTTTTTTCTCTTGATCCTACCTTCGAAATGTCTCTTTCACCACATTATGGATTACTAGATAATTGAAACCTCTGAATCCTAACATACTGAAATGCACTAAGAGTTGTGGAATTCACGAAGGCAGCTCCTCAAAGGATGTTTCATAGATAAGCTTCCATATATATCTCTAAAAATTACAATGTGAAATTCTAAGAACTTTCTGTAACTCTAGATTTGATTTAGAATCACTATCATAAGGAGGTATATACTCTATGATTAATGCAGTTAAGAAGTGCCCTATTCGGACCCCTCTCGAATAGTGGTTTGCTAGCCTTGCAATGTTGGTTGGGCTGATGCAGAAGCTTATCCTTTAGTCCTATCCATATAAGTTGATAATAATAAATGATAAATCAATGTAATGGTTAGATTCAAAAGACTGTATAGACTAGGCATAATCACAATGGTTGGTAAGCCTCACCTAACAACAAGTCAATAGGCAGAGAAGATTCCTCCCCTACATTCCCAAACTTAGTAGTTCTAGTTATCCCCTCTTGTTGGGGGAGAATTTATTAAAACTACTCAAAATTTTATAAATAAACCTCAATAATATTATTAATTTCAAGGTTCACCTGAGCCATCTCCTCTACAATAGTGGGATTGATAGCAATATCAACGCCTCTTCCAGGCATTATCACTGTAGCAACTTCTCTAGATGGATCTACACATTCCGTCCAATTATGGTTAATAAATTAGGTGTAAGAATATTTATTAGATGGAAAATAAGAACTCATGTCCATTTTGTTTTATATAAATAAATTCAAATTCTTTTAGAGTAGTAGGAATAATAACATGTTCTAATACTTCTTCAAAAGACATGCCAAGATTCATCATAGCTTTTGATGACATTCCAAGACCTATGTTAGTATCACCCATGGGAGTTCTTGGAGATGTTGGTTCATAACCCTAATTCAATGAATGTAGACCCTGAAAATCATCCTCCGTGATAGCCGCTAGGTCAACATCAGTTGTTGTAGGATTTTCCGGTGCATGTGATGAACCTGAAATATTACAAAAATAGAAGTCAGTTGTTGTTACACATAGTTTCTCATAAATCACTTCTATCATACCATATGAATCCTCTCTCATATCAAAAGGGATAAGAGTAGTTACAAGATAAGATGTTGTTTTCCCTAGCCATAATGCCTCTTCATTCAAAGGATTTTCTTCATTGGCAGGAATCTATAATGGATTAGAGGCACCCTATGCAGTTCCTAGGGTCTCATTCGTAACCTCCCTATAGGAAGAAACAAAATAAGTTCCTAAAATTCCATGAATTTTAAACATTTTATATTGATGGAGTTGAAAATTATACTGACAAAAAGACTTACCATTGTTGATAAAGCGTTTAGCCGCAACTTTCTTTCTTCAGTGTCTTTTCTTCTCTTCCTTCTGGGGGGGACAACATCATCATCTCAAAAAGAATGTATTGGAGACAACAAACCTCCCTCTATATCATCCTATATGGACTTTCATCTTGGAGATATCTTTCCCAATTCACAGGGTGACTCAATAACCCCAATCTTAGTACTACTAGAGCTACACCGTGGTGATGAAGCTTTAGTTTATTTTCCCGTAACCAGCTGTAATTTTAGATGATATTTCCCTTGAGTAATAATGCTTTAACTAAATTGAAATGGAATGTTGAAAATAATATGAGAATAAGAAAATTTACATTTTCAGGATTGAGAAAATAATGATATTCCTCGAGAGAGGAAGGGTAAATCCCTTCAGCAATACCACGATCTATCATTTCCTTCACTCATTTTGTGGTAGGGATTGAATTATCAGTTTCATATTTAAGAATATACATATCATTGATATTAATTATTACTTCATCATGATTATTCTCAAAATAAATATTATATGGGTCTCAAAGATCTCCTATTCTTGGAATATGCAACCCCACACATAAGATCACCCACATGGTTTCAATATCACAATAAAGATTATGCCATGCTTGAATAACTTCTATTTGTACATACTCAAAGTAAATTATTGCATGTTGTGAATATGATCCCACTGTCTTAGATTTGACAGGCTTCCTAATTCCTACCATCACTAATGGTGAATTAGAAAATGTAACCCGACTCTTATATAGGCAATGATGATTGGACATCCTAGGTGAAACATCAGTCGGTGATGCTGGTGTAGCCAGCTTTATTTTGGTAGGCAGATTGTCTCTTATATGAGGTCCCTTTGGTTATCTAGGAGCCCCATCATCCTCACCCTCTGAATCGGAGGAATCAGCCTCTAAAGGTGAAGAAGAACCTTCCAAATGAGAGGATTCCTTCCTACTCTCTCTCTATTTATTCCGACCTGAGGGACAATATGTTTTAGCACACCTTTAGGATATGATGTAATCCAAGCTTCAACAAAACAGATAGTAAATCTTCTATCTGTATCAATTATGGGAAGATTAAAAACTGCACCTATCTTCTCCATGGTGGTCATCAACCATAGCTATTGAGCCACCACCAGGTGTTGTTCCATTCTAACATGCTCTGGAGGAGATATTGTAATATTTTTTAGACATTTTAATTGGTGTGAAAATATATAAGAAGCATAAGTCTTAAATATTATTTCACTATCAATCCTTTTGGACAATACATCATCCCTGTAAGCTAACATATATGCCCTAAACTCTAAATTGGTTGTCCCATCACCAACCAACCTTCCCGTAGTCATAATCCTATAAGGAAAGAGGTGGAATTCCTTGAACACACTAAATATTATCTTAATGTAAAGAGGTATCAAGTATAGAGGTGTAATATCATATAAATCTTGAACAAATAGTCAGAACACAATCCCTATGACCTGGATCCCACTCTGCACAACATAGGTTCTGAATTGAGTTTCGATCCATCCCCATAAAACATGAAATGGTCCGACTATTCTGAAAGGAGACTTCCCTCATGGATTTTAAATAAGCTCCTATGAATATTATGTAGAATAGGGGTATCCAACCCAACCATTTTCCTTTCTTCCAGCTTGGATACTATAAAAAAGTTCTAGGCTATACACCACCCTTATAATATCGGACTGGAAACATATATACACCAATCCACATGGCCAGGAAACCCGCAATATGTGTCTTGGAAGGAATTTTGGAGTTGAATTAATACCCCCATATTTCAAACTCTTCTTTCTCTAGTGTTGGCCAGAAAGTTCCAGGAACACCTATCGTTTCCTCTTTGGGATAGCTTTTTGGAAATGAGAAGGTGAGAAATTTATCCTTCGTATTCCTTAGAAATATTTCTACCCACTCCTTTGGATGAATATCCCCTCTTACACAGGACATTTTAGTATTGATCTTGTGAGATATCTTCAGTAGATCACGTGCCCAAGATGGTGTATTTTCTACATTATTCCATGTTACCTTTGGATGAATGAATACATCATACATATCTCTAAGGATCAGAGCTCAGAAGATCTTATAAACATCCCATAATATGATTCCCACTTCTCTATTTGTCAAATGGAAAGAATTCTTCTCTGGACTCCATCAGCTCAACAACTCTGGTATAGAATTTTCATTCCTATATATGTAGTTTTTCACTACCCACACATCTTTATAAATTATTAAACCTTTCAAATCATCTTTAAACTCTGCACATGTCTTGCGTACCTAGTATGCCCACATCCATACTAGTTTCACATTCCCTCCAAGGATAAAGTCCCAAATTTTCTTCCAGCCCTTCAACTAATCTGTCTGAGAATCTCAGAAGATGGATGAATAGTAGTGTGTCTTTAGTTTTACTATTTATGTTTTCAAATCTGGATCACACAGGATATGATGCATAACATAGGCTTTGGCTTCCATTCCAACATTTATTTTTTTCCCGCACAAGAAATTTTGGCAGATGAAAATTTCATATAGTCTTGAAACCAAGAGATTGGGACATTATTTTTTGGGTTTTTTATATTGGCTTCACACAGATGACCATAACCATACAGTGAAAGATAATTACTCTTCAGAAAGTCATGGTGATACTTCTTCAAATACTTTTCTAGATCAGGAAGAGTAGTGTCACAAATGTTTTAGTAATCATTCCCTCTAATCTCTATCATATCTTCAGTCCGCTTACTGGCCAATTCATCAGAATTTTCAATTATTGTTGGGATCTATTTAAACCTACAAAGAAATATAAAATTCAATTTAGAGTAGGTTTATTTTCAGAAAAATTCAAAAATAAAGAAAATTTGACAAAGTGATTATGTTGTGCAAGTGAAACTGTGGCACACAAGTATGTCGCTCGAGGTTGGGAATGAAATTATCATACCAAATTTACTTGTGAGAATAGGAAAATATTTAGTAAAAAAATGTTGGTGTGTTAGAATTGTGCATGAAGAGATGAGTTTTCTGAATCCTTTGTGATTTTTGCTAAAGTGAATCCTTTGCATATAGATGATGAATCTTCCTTGCATGCCACCATCTAGCACAGTAACCCATAACTTGTATTACCTAGTTCTTTTTCATCCCATTTTACTTTATCACTAGACCTTACTTTCATTTGGATCCAATCCTAAGGGAGGGGTTTTTATGACACTTCGTTCCTTCACATGGATGGAAAAGTGACAAAGGAAAATTCCTTAGAAAAAGGAGTAGAAAACATATTGAAAATTTCTTGATTTTCAATGGCTAAAAATTTAGTTCTCCCAAGGTAGCCCAAATCACTAACGGTATGCAAGAACTTGTGCACCCATAACATGATAAACACCTCACCACTTGCACATAAAGATTCCATTTCTCAGAGTACAATATTTTCCTATAAATAGACCCTTAGGGTCTTCATTTCTATGGATGAATTTCCCTGAATACCTATTGTTGCTCTAATCTCCCTAGTGCTTTTCCCAAGTCCTATGAAACCTCCAAGGTAGTTTCATAACACCTAAAGTGACGGAATTAAAGGGAAATAATGAGACTTAGTTTTTCCAAGTGTTAAAAATTAACAACACTTGCATGAATCATTCTCCCCCCCCCCCCAAATTTAAGAACACTTGAGTGACTGACCTTCCTCAAGTAGAAAGTTGTGTACCCCACTTCAGTGAATACCTGTGAAGAGTCTTGAAGCCTTAAGCCAAGTCTCGCCCAAGTCTACTAATCTAGGTTGTTCATTAGTTAAGGTAAAATCAATTGACACAAACCTACTTGCGTTTCACATACCTGCACACCACTTACTTGAGTTCCCTTTCTTGTTTCACCTCACCCCTTTATCCTTCTTGATCCTTTAAAGAAGCCTCCTTCAAAGACACTCATGGTAGGGACTCTCCTTCATTGGATACCTTTCTTAAAAGGGATTATGTTGAAACCTCCACCAATACCTCCTGATTTACCAAATATTAGGGAATGGAACATATGTGTGTCTCCCATTTGGATTTGAATATCTATGGTTATAGGTTTCCCATGTTTGTCCTACTAGAGGGTAGGGGTCATTATGGTGTTCGTAGATTTGGATTTCTATGGTCTCATAGAACCTTACCCTAGGGATAGTTTTGAGGAGATCCTAGTATTAGATTAGGGGTATGGGACTTCATCCTCCCCTTCACATCTCTAAGAATCGGAGCCTCCAGTCCCTGGTAGGGAGGGTACGGTTCAAACCTTATTTTCCTTTTGAAAAATGAAAAGTCTCCCTCCCCACTATGGGACCCATTTTAGGGAAGCGATCCCGGTGCAATCCATTATCATTTTATGTATGAGGTTGTAGTCTTGATCCTCTCTAAACCCTTCACCTTCACCCCTTTCATACATTGGACCGTCTTCTAATGTAAAGATAATAGGGGGAAGTTCTGTAGCCATGACCTCTTCTACAGTAGGCCCAACCTCTTCCACCAGTGAAGGACAAGTTTGTGGTTGGTTGAATCTTTGAAATCATCTTTTTTTCTCACACCGAGCATGACTCATGTGGTATTAGAGGTTTGTAAGGATCAAAACACCTATACAATCCTCCTGATGGAATGAACTACAAGAACTATGACTCCCACCATAACTGGGATATGTATGAAGCCTCCAACTAGGGCCCAAGCTCAATGGACATCATCCTCATGAGTCCAACCATAATTTCCTTAATATGAGAATCCTCCTTAAGATTAATCCCCTAATCAATCCCCCTTAAATCTCTATGAGTTAATACATTTGGGAATCCTTTTTAGGAGTAATCCCAAACCTGTTTATCTAAAATGGATATAATCTCCGACGAGACTTACCGAACTATGTGGGATTTGATTCCCATCCAAGTTGGATACGTAGGAATCCTCCCTTAGGTTCCAAACCAACATTCCAAATAAACCATGTTCTCTTCGTATTATAACTCTAGTATTCTCTAATTCAACATGGTATTTTATATTCCTTCCACGTTCCTTGGGGTGTTTGGACCTAAGTCCCACACCAAGCTTTGATTGGGTACCTTCCTCCTAGATGTCCTTACCACATGAAATTAAATTTTATGGATGGTTGTTTATCACATGACCATAAAAGGAATGATATCCCCCATTCAGTGGTACTGAACTACAAGGGTTTTGATTCCTTTCACAAGGATACATGTGAATCCCACCTATGGGTTTGATCCCAACATCAAAAAAAATTCAGTCTCCCTTGATGACGATAATATCCAGAGTAACCTATATCTACCTGGATGGAAATAAACTCCAGAGTAAATTTCTATCTCCCTATATAAAAATAAATTCCAGAGTGACATTTGTCTATCTGTATGACCATAAAATTCTAGAATTCCCCACTGAGTGGATTAAAAACCATCATCATTGTTATAATGACTAAAGAATATCTAAGTAGTATATAAGAGGATACCATCAATGGAGAACCTAGGATAGAAAAAAATATCTCCATTGATGAAGAACCTCAAATACATACAGATGATTTTGAATTCCACACATTATAATAATTGATGGAAATTTTCAAGGGAAACCTACATTATTCTTGGTAAATTAATAAGGATTCATGAACATACCTTAAATCTATAATATAGTCCCCGAGTAGGAAATAATTTCCCCCAAAAGGGTGCGATGAGCCTGACCTCCAATCCTCTCAACCAATGTGAGTTCTAAAGTATCTTAGGCCAATAAACCTAATGAATTCATGCCTTTGGAAAGAAAGTCCCTTTGGATACAGAACTGTTGGGTGTTTTTGATTCTATAAACAAAACTTTTAGAAACCATTCAGAAATAGTGATTCTTAACAAGAACACACATTTCGATGGAAACAAGGTTATTTATGTGGTTTAGGTATTTTTATGGTTTTAGAGGATTTTAGGATTTTAATTTTTTAGTGTTTTTTTAAAAATTTTGGGATTTTGGGGGTTTTAGGGTTTTTAGAGTTTTTAGGGGGTTTTGGATTATTTAGGGGTTTTCAGGGGGTTTAGGGTTTTTAGGGGTTTTTAAGGTGTTGGGAGTTTTGTAGATTTTTAGGGTTTTTGGGGGTTATAATGTTTTTTGGGTTTTTAGGGTTATTAGGGGTTTTAAGGATTTTAAAGGTTTTTTGGGGTTTTAAGTGTATTTTATGTCTTTTATGGTTTTACGGTTTTTTGGGAGTTATTTAGTGTTTTTAGTGTTTTTATGGTTTATTGGGATCTTTTAAAAAAAATAAGGGTTTTATAGTTTTTTTTAGAAGTTTAGGGATTTTTTTTGGTTCTTTCAATTTTTAGGGATTTTAGGGATTTTATGACTTTTGGATTTGTTTTTATTAAGATCGTTTAGGGATTTTATGTTTTCTAGGGTTCCTAACATGCTTTAGGGGTTTATTGGGTTTTTTATGTTTTAAGGGGTTTTATTTTTTAGGGGTTTTAAGGGTTTTCTGGATTTATATCAGTTTTAGGGGGTTTTAGGGGTTTTATGGAATTTTGTGGTATTTAGGGGGTTTTCCATGGTTATTACTATTTTTTTGGGGTTTTAGAGTATTTTAATCTTTTTAGGGTTTTAGGGTTTTTATGGCATTTAGAGGGTTTTTTGGTTTTTAGGGTTTTTTATGGTGTTTAGTATTTTTAGGGTATTTTAGGGTTTTTATATTTTTATATGTTCCTTTAGGAGTTATTAGGTGTTTTTTGGTTTTTTAGAGTTTTTTCAGGATTTTTAGGGTTTCTAGGGTATTTAGTGTCTTTTAGCGTTTTTAGGGTTTTTATTGTCTTTTAGTGTTTTAGGGTTTTAGGGTTTTTAGGGTTTTTAGAATACTTTTGGATTTCTTAGTGTTTATTAGTGTTTTTAGGGTCCTTTAATGGGTTTTATGGGTTTTAGTTACTTTTAGGGATTTTATTATTTTTAGAGTCCTTTAGGGTTTTTAGAGTATTTTAGGGTATTTTAGGGGTTTTTAGTGATTTTAGTGTCCTTTATCATTTTAAAGGTTCTCATAGTATTTAGGGTATTTAGATTTTTTAGGTTATTTTTTAGTTTTTAGAGTATTTTAGGCGTTTTAGTGTATTTTATGGGTTTTAGGTACAATTAGAGTTTTGGGGATTTTGGGTCTTTTAGCGGTTATTAGGGGGTTTTAGGGGTTTTCAGGGTTCCTTAGGGTTTTTATAATTCTTAATTTTTTTAGTTTTTTTTAGTTTTTTACGGGCTTAGGTTATTTAATTATTTTATTTAATTTTAAATTTTTTTGGGGTTTTATGGGGTTTTTATGTTTTTAAACAGTTTTTAGGGTTTTAGGAGTTTAAGTGCTTTTATATTTATTTAAAGGTTTTTTGTGATTTTGTAAGGCTTTTAGGTATTTTAGGGTTTTATGGTTTTTAATTTTTTTTACGTTATTTTAGTGGAATTAATATTTATTTGGTTTTTGAGGGGTTTTGGTTTTTTTGTTTATTGGGTGTTTTAGGGATTTTTACCTGTTTCCAAATTTTTAGGTATTTTAGTTGTTTTTGAATTTTTGGGGAATTTTTGGGGTTCGTACGATTTTTAGGATTTTTTAGGTTCTTTGAGGATCTTGTTTATGTTTTTAGGTTTTTTGGGATTTTTAGGGATTTTTAGGGATGTTTATGGTTTTATGGGGCTTTAGATTTTTATGGGGTTTTAGGTTTTATGGTTTTTAATGTTTTTTAGGGTTTTTAGGATTTTATGGTTTTTAGGGGTTTGAGTGGTTTTTTACTATTATTATATTTTTTATGATTTTTTAGTATTTTTATGGTTTTTATTATTTTTATAGTTTTAGGGTGTTTGGGGGTTGTAGGGATTTTTTTGGGTTATGGGGTCTTTTATGGTCTTCTAGGGTTTTTAGGGTCTTTGATTTATTATTTTTTTATGGTTTTTAGTGGTTTTATAATTTTTTAGTGTTTTTTATGGTTTCAGGGATTTAAGGGTTTTTTTACTATTCTTAATGTTTTTAGGGTTTTTTGCATTTTTGTGGGTTTTAGATTTTTAAGGGTTTTTAGTGTTTTTATGTTTTTTAGGGATTTATGGTTTTTAGGGGTTTATTGATTTTTATTTTTACAGTTTTAGGAATTTTTAGAGTCTTTTAGTATCTTTTTAGTGTTTTAGGGTCTTTATGGTTTTAGGAATTTAAGATTTTTGGGTTTTTCATTGTGTTCGTCTTTTATGGGGTTTTAGGGATTTCAAGGGTTTTAGTGTTTTTAGGGATGTTTAGGGTTTTATAGGTATGTTAAGGTTATTTATGATTTTAATGTGATTTTAGGTAATTTTAGTGTTTTGGATTTTTAGGGCCCCTTAGATTTTTTAGGGTTTTTAATGTTTTTAGTTTTTGGGGGGTTTTTTGGTATTTCTATTGTTTTTAATATTTTTAAGGGTCTCTAGGATTTTTAAAATTTATTTAGGGTATTTATGGTTTAAAGGGGGGTTTTGGGGTTTTGGGGGGTTTTGGGGTTTTTTAAAAAAATTTGGGATTTTTTGGGTTTTAGGGGTTCAAAGGGTTTTAGTATTTTTAGGATTTTTTTTAGTTTTTCAAATATTTTAGGGGGTTTTAGTGTTTTTAGGTTTTTAGGTTTTTATATGGGTTTTAGGGTATTTTATTTTCTTAGGGTTTTTATGTAATTTTAAGGGTTTTATGGGTTTTAGTTCTTTTTAATATATTTTATGATTTTTTTGATCTTTTAGGGGGTTTAAGTGGTTTTTAGGATATTTTTGGGGTTTTCTGGTTTTAACAGTTTTTAGGTCCTTTTAGGGTTTTTTTTGTTCTTTTTGGGTTTTTAGGATTTTTAGGGATTTTAGGTTCTATGGTATAGAGATTAGGGATTAGGGCGTAGGGTTTTGAGTTTAAGATTTTGGGTTTAGTGTTTAGGGTGTAGGATGTAAGATTTGGGGTGTTCAGTATAGGGTTTAGGGTATACAGTTTAGTGTTTAGGGTGTAGTGTTTTGGGTTTAGTGTGTATGGTTTTCGGTTTAGGGTGTAGGGTGTATGGTTTTTGGTGTTGGGTTTACGGTTTAGGGTGTAGGATATAATGTTTATGGTACATAGTTTACGGTTTAGGGTATATGTTTGAGGGTGTAGGGTTTAGGAATTTGGTTTTTTTATATTTTTTTATGATTTTTAGAGTTTTTAGGCTTATTTAGGGTTTTAGGGTTTTTTTATTTTATTTGTGTATTTTATAATTGGGGGGTTATAGTTTTTAAGAGGTTTTAGGGTTTTAGGGGGTTCGAGAGTTCTTCAGAGATTTTTTGGGTTTTTTAGGGTTTAGGGGGGGTTTAGGGTTTTTTGTGGGTACTATGGTTTTTTTGGGTTTTAGGTATTTTTTATGTATTTTATGGTGATTTAGGGGTTTTATAACCTTTAGAGTTTTTAGGGGGTTTTATGTTTTTTAAGGGGTTTGGCGGTTTTTTGTGTTTTTTTAGAATTTTTAGTTTTATAGAATTATTAGGAGTTTTAGGGGTTTTAGGGGGTTTAAAAATTTTAGATTGTTTTTAGGGACTTTTATTATTTTTTTGTATTTTTAATTGTTTTTGAGTGTTTTTATTATTTTTTATGGTTTTAGATATTTTTTTGGGTTTTTAGGGTTTTACGTTTTCGAGGGGTTCTAGGGTGTTTCAAGGGTCTTTTAGTTTTTTAATGTGTTATAGTGTTTTAGGGGTTTTTGGGTTTTTTGGGTTTTTGGTTTTATTTTGGGTTTTTGGGGTTTTATGTTTTTTAGGGGTTTATGTATTTTAAGGGTTTTTAGGGTTCTTTTAGACTTTTTAGAGTTATTTTAATATTTTTAGGGTTTTTATGTTTTTATCATTCATCTATACTTTTGTAGTATTTTTTTAGGATTTTTAGGGGTATCTAAGGTTTTTATGTTTTTTATGGTTTTGTAGGGGTTTTTTGGTTTTTTGGTTTTTTAGTATTTTTAGGGATATAAGGAGTTTTTTTCATTTCTTATGGTTTTTTAGTTTTTTTATTGTTTTTAGGATTTTTAGTGTTTTGGTAGTAATTTTAGGGATTCTAAGAGTTTTATGGTTTTTAGGGTTTTTAGGGTTTTAAAGGTTTTCGGGTTTTTTGGGTTCTTAGGTTTGTAGGACTTTTAGGTTTTTTAGGGTTTTAGGGTTTTAGAGTTTTTAATGGTATTTATGGGTTTAAGGTTTTTTAGGTTTCTTAGGGGTTTTAGGGTTATTTATAGTTTTTAGGGGGTTTAAGGGTTTATTAGGGGGTTTATTGTTTTTTAGTTTTTTAGGGGTTTTATGATTTCCTAGGGGTTTTAGTGTTTCTTAGGGTTTTTAGGCTCTTACAATTTTTATGGTTTTCGGGGTTTTTAGGGTTTTTAGGCAATGAATGTTAGGGCCAGGCTATTCCCGAACCCCTTCAAAATGTAATAAAAAGGACACTGCATACATGGGAGGGGCGGGGTCAATCATCCCACACCCAAAATCACTAACAAGCCCCACCAACACAAAATTCCAAAAGTCCCAAGAAACAAAAAGTCCCACTAAGGGACAAAATCAGAATCCCCACAGGGGTCACCATCATCCCCATAGCCCAAGGATGCGTCCGAGTTCCCCGTCTCCCATTTGGAGGATTCATAATAGGTGATAAATTCATTATGAAACTTCTTATAGTTCACATCCGGCTTCACTTTGGGAGAGAAAGCATCCCTACCATGTACACCCCCATTTCCTTTACTGGCCATGGCAGAGGTTCGTGTAGCAATTGGCCTAGGCAGTGAGGAATAATCCTTCTTAGTCCTCCTCTTCACCAGAGGGTCACTCTGGACGTTGGCCTTCCTATTAGCAATAACTGCAGGTGCAACCATGTCGCATTTCTTACCAGGATTAGAAGCAGACCGCAGTCTTCCTTTCCTGCCAGAGGAGTCAGAGAGGTCCATCACCTGCATCCTTTGGATCCTAGTATACATCATATCGTCATGATCCCCCATGCTTTATGCAAGACGAGTGTATTCATCATCCTCATCTCCAAGGAAGATCACCAGTTACATGTTCGGCTTGTGAAATATGTCATAAATGTTCTTCTCAAGTGGAATCTCCGAACAATCCAACATAATCTGGTCAGTTAATTCAACACAGGGGGGCATCTTCTCAAGCAGAACAATAGCCGAGTTTCTATCCGGCTACTCAAAGCTGCTAAAAATAGCAGGAGGACTACCAGGTTGCTGTATTGGATGAGGGATAACACTCAGAGAAGCCACAGGAGGGACCATCAGTGCTTGCTCCACAACCGAGGCCCAAACAACCTCAACAGGTGAAGGCAATCGTGCCTCCTGGGGAATAGTAGCCACCACCTCATGAAAATCCGGGCCACCATGACCCCCTTCCTCAAATCCTACAAACTCCAGGACAATGAAACGATTCGATAAAACAACTGGCTCGGCGCTGCCTCGTACATCCACCATAGAACCGAACATAGGAGCCCTCTCTATTTCATGACAGGCAGGCTCGGGTTGCGACTTCCCCCCGCCATTACAAGCTGGCTCAGGCTGTAACACCACAGATCCAGCACCATCAGAGGTGACATATCCCACAACAGAAGAGGCAATACTGCCTAGGCCCAGATCTCCCTTCAAGCTAAAAAAGATATCCCCAAACAAGATTGGATCATCAACACCCAACCGGGGGTAAGGACACTGGTCTTCCATCAACCCAGTTCCCCGAGCTTCCATCAGAGAGTCCTGCAGGCCACCAGTCTTCTTTGCTATATCCCCTATAGAACAACCCATTGAAGGGATAATATCCTTGTCAAACCCAGCCACCACACCATACCTACTACTACAATCCTTTCCCAAGTGTCCAAGAGTAAAACACGAAGCACAGTAATTAACCCAATATTCAAAAAGGACCGGCTTCTCCCAACGAAAATCCTCACCAATTTCAATCCAGAAAAAATCAACTGGTTCCTTCGAGACATAAACTTTAACACAAACCCTCGGGGAAACAGGATGAAAGAGGGCCCTGGTTCGACTATCCACACACAAAAACCGTCCAACCATATTCCCCAGCATGGTAATAATGGACTGATTTTGAAAGGGAAGGGGAAGTTCAGGGAACCTGATCCAGATTTCCATCACTGGGGAGTCACAGTTCAGATAGAAATAAAAGCTCCACCGGAACAAATAGAAACGAGCAACATCACACTGTCGAGGAGCCAAAGACCAGGCCCAGACAAGATCGTCCTCAGACGAGAACCGAATCAAAATATGATAGGAGTCAACCACACCAACAATAGCACGGTCTCTTAGATCCCAATGTTCAAACACAAACCTGTCAAAAACATCAACCAAAGGACACCAGCCCGAGAACTTTGCAACAAGAGATAGACTATGAAGAGAAGAGGCCCTTTTGAACTCCGAAATCGATAGAGGGAGCTTTGGAAGCCCTTCGTGCAGGCCCGACACCTTAGGGCAGAGGTCAATCCGTAGGAAGGAAGGAAGCGCCTCAGGATACGAGAAAGGAGAGAAATGTCTCTAGTAGGGGGAAAAGATGGCCCCTCCCCTACATCGGGGGGTGGGGGGGAGGCCATGGCAGAGCCATGTTGTTGTCTTCAAGGAAAATATGGAGTGGCAGGAGCGCCATCGCAGGGGCAGAGCGGAGCGGATTAGAGCACAATATTTTGTTTAGTGTTTTTAGAGATTTTAGTGCTTTTAGCGGTTTTAGGATTTTTTGGGTTTTAAGGGGTTTTAAGGGTTTATAGTGGTATTTGGGGTTTTTATGGATTACTGGGTTTAGATTTTTTATAGTGTTTTTAGGGGATTTTTCGGTTTTTAGGGGGTTTTAGTGTTTTTTGGGTTTTTTAGGGTTTCCAAGAGATTTTAGGGATTTTTAGGGTTTTAAGGGGGGTTTTGAGGTTTAATTTTTTGGAGTGATTTTTACGGGGTTTTTAGGGATTTTAAGGTGTTTATGGTTTTTTATATTTTTTATAGGTTTTAGGGTTTTATCCCTTTAGGGGTTTTAGGTATCTTTAGGTTTTTTGGTTTTTTAGTGCTTTATGATTTTTGAGGGGTTTTTTTTAAATATTTATAGGGGTTTTAGATTTTTATGTTTTAGGGGTCTTAATTTTTTTTTTTTGAGTTTTTAGGGGTTTTATGTTTTTAAGGGTTTTTGGTTTTTATGGGTTTTTAGGGGTGTTAGGCAAAGCAGGTTTGGAGCCGGGCGGATCCCAGCCCCAAAAAATATAATAACATAAGATAAAGGTACAAGGCATTACAAGGAGGGTTTGCACAGCCGAGTGTGCAATTCACCCTTCATGTCTGAGTCCACAAGGGGAGTGCAGAAATCTGGTGCAATAAATGACCACATGGAACATCCATCCTCAATTGATTTCTTGGAGAGTATGTCCGCCACCTTGTTCGCTTCCCTGTGTATATGTGTGACCATAATGTTCATACCCTGAGAGATTCCCAGACAGTCAACCCATTGTGGGAAGAGCCTCCATGGGATTGTCCTTGTTTTGCTTTTGAGGGCTTCCACCGCCAACATCGAGTCATATTCAATCCATAGCTGCGTCCACCTGAAGTGGACCGCAAACTGTACAACCTTAATCATGGCCCATAGCTCCACTTCATAAGCACATCCATTCCCAATGTAATGATAAAAGCATCCTTTAACAAAGCCTCTATACGTCCGAAAAACACCACCACACCCGGAGGGACCAGGCGCGCCTAGGGCTGCACCATCCACATTAACTTTTATCCATTCTGGGATTGGTGGAATCCACCGAATGAATTTAAAGTCCTTCTGTTTCCTGCATCTTCCAGAAATTCTGAGAGTTCTCAACACAATAAGTTCCTTAATATCATTAGCCATTGTACCATCCTGGATATGAGCCGCTGCATGGACTGCTTGATGAATTGCCACCACACCATTTCGGATGCAGCATGAATCATTATCGAAAACCACTTTGTTCCGAGCTTCCCACACAAAAGCAGTAAGAGCCGCAGCAGCAGCAAGAAGCAGATTGGCAATTTGCTGACTGCATTGCACGCCTACAACACTGCTGAAAATACCAGACAGCGTGCTTTCCGTGCTGATTTTCAGCTGGAATATGCCCTGTAAATGATCCCAAAGACCTGCAGCCAACCTGCACTTAAGAAAAATGTGCTGCAGATTTTCCTCATCCTGAAGACAGATCGGACAAGCAGAGGCCAAACACCACCCAACTCTTTTCAATTGCTCTTGAACTGGAAATCTATTTCTCCAAATTTTCCACAGCAGCAGGTAGCTAGAGGGGGGAATGAAGGGCCTCCGAAATTTAGAGAGCCAAGCAGGGGGCTGAATTCCCTGCTCACATTCAGACCGGTAAAACTCCTTCACACCCAACAACCCAACCATATTTGGATTCCAAATGAGACAATCCATATCCATAAAACTGTAGTTTTGTATTTTTGTGATAATATTCTGCAGCAGGATACCTTCAATCTCGTTCATATTGTCCTTGAGATCAGCAATGGACCAGTGCTTGAAAACCTGAGGTGGCTGGACAGATTCACTGATGGGCCGATCTAGCCAGGTGGTCTTCCAACAATTCAAGGTCGAGTACCTTGAGACCACCCATTTCGAATTGGAAATAATGCGCCTATATGAGGACCTGATTGTGGTCCAAACCGACGAGGGGATGAATCCCGGGAAGTCCTCACATAGCATAGAGTTTTTTAGGGGTGTTAGGTATTTTTAGTGGTTTTAGGATTTTTATGCTTTATTCAGAGTTTTTAGGGTTTTATAATTTTTAGGGGTTTTAAAGGTTTTATGTGTTATTTAGTATTTTCTTAGCGGTTCTAGGGTTTTTAGTGTTTCATGGGTTTTTTTATTTTTTTTTAGATTTTTGGGTCTTCTGTGTAATTTTTGGGATTTTAGGGTGTTTTTAGGATTTTCGACTTTTAAATATTTTTAGTGGTTTTTAGTGTTTTTAGGGGTTTTAGTGTTTTTTTGGGTTTTAGAGTTTTTATTTTTTTTAGGGTTTAAAGTTTATTTATAGTTTTTTTGGGTTTTGAGTTTTTAGGTAATTTTTTGGGTTTTTAGTGTTTTAGGGTGTTTGGGTTTTTTTTTGTTTTTAAGGGGTTTTCAAGTTTTTAGGGTCTTTTATAGTTTTTATGGGTTTCTTAAATTTTATTGGATTATGGTATAATAGATTTTTTTAGTGTTTTAAGGTCTTTTAGGTGTTTAGGTTTTTAAGGGGTTTAGGTATTTCATGGTTTTTAGAGGGTTTTTCAGTTTTACAGTTTTAGGAGTTTTAAAATGTTATTAGTGGGTTTAGATGTTTTAGGTTTTTAGGGGTTTTAATGTTTTTATGGGTTTAATATTTTTTAAGTTTTTTATGGTTTTAGGGAGGGGGGGGTTAGTGTTTTTAGGTTTTTTATATATTTCAAGGGTTTTTGGGTTTTTTATGAGTTTTAGGTTTTTTTTGGTTTTTTGGTTTTTTTGGTTTTTTTAATATTTTGGGGGGTTTTGGTGTCTTAGGAATTTTTGGATTTTAGGAGTTTTATTTGGGTTTTAAGGGATTTATATTATGTAATGGGAGTTCTGAGTTGTTATGGTTGATAGAGTTTTTTGCGCTTCTTTGTTTTTTGGGTTTTTTAATATTTTTAGGGTTTTTATGGGTTTTAGGTTTTTTTGATTTTGGGGGTTTTTTATGTTTTTACAGTTATTAATGGTTTTGAGGATTCTTTAGGATTTATTAGGTGTTTTAGGGATATTTTATTTTCTAGTTTATTTCTGAGTTTTTAGGGTTTTGTAGGATTTTAAGGTTTTTTTAGGTTTTTTAGTATTTTTAAGGGTTTTTAGGTTTTTAAGAGTTCTATGGTTTTTAGGGGTTTTAGGGTATTTAAGGGTTTTAAATGTTTTTAGGTGTTTTATGGTTTTTAGTTTTTTATGGGTTTTTTAGTTTTATAGGGATTACAGGGTCTTTTTAGGTTTTGTGGGGTTTTACGGTTCTTTAGGGTATTTTATGGGTATTTTAAGTTTTTAGGGTCTATTAGGGGTTTTAGGGTGTTTTTTGGGTCTTTTACGGGGTTATAGGATTTTTATTGACTTTGAAAGTTTTATTGGGGTGGGTGGGGGGGGGGGGGTTGTTTATTATTTCTATGATCTTTTAGGTTTTTTAGGGTTTTTAGGGTCTCTTAGGATTTTTTTTTTGGTTTTTTTCATTTAGTTTACTTTAATGTTTTGGGGTTTTTAGGGTTTTTAGGGTCTTTTAAGGGTTTTATGGGTTTTAGGTCCTTTTAGGGTGGTTACGGACTTTTAGAGGTTTTATGAGACTTTGGGTTTTTTAAGTTGTTTAGTTATTTTTGGGTCATTTAGGGGTTTTAGGGTTTGTAGGGGTATTTAGGATCTCTTATGGTTTTTAGGGACCTTTATGAGATTTAGTGGTTTTGGAGTCTTTTAGGGGTTTTAGTGTTTTAGGGTCATTTAGGGGTTTTTGGGGTTTTAGAGTCTTTTATGGTTTTTAGGGTATTGAATGGTCTTTTAGGGGGTTTTAATGTTTTAGTGTCATTTAGGATTTTTAGGTTTTATGGGGGGTTTTATTGTTTTAAGAGTTTTTAGGATTTTTTAGGGTTTTTAGGGGTTTTTAGTGTACTTTATACTTTTTTTAGGGTTTTAGGGATTTTAGGGGTTTGAATGGTTTTTAGGGTTTTTAGTGTTTTTTTTGTTTTTAAGGGGTTTCATAGTTTTAATGTTTTTTGGGGTTTTATAATTTTAGGGTTCTTTATGGTTATTAGGGTATTTAAGGTTGTTAGGGTTTTTAAGGGTTTTATGATTTTTTGAGATTTAAATGGTTTTTGGTGTATTAGGTGTTTTTGGTTTGGGGGTGTTTAGATTTTTAGGTTTTTTAGGTTTTTTAATATTTTTTTATAGATTTTATGGTTTTTGCCAGTTTTAATGGGTTTTTTCATTGTTTTAGGGTTTTAGGGTTTGATTGTTTTTATGGTTTTTAGGGTTTTAGAGTTTTCTTAGAGGTTTTGTGTTTTCAGATTATTTTTAGGGGTTTTATGGTTTTTATGGTTTTTAGGGGGTTTTATGTTTTTGAAGATTTTAGGGGTTTTATGGTTTTTTAGGGTTTTAGTGTTTTAAGGGATTTTTGGGGTTTTAATTTTTTCTAATTATTTTTTGGGTTTTAGTTTATTTGGGGGATTTTTCACTTTTCCCAGTTTTTTTGGGTTTTTAGGGTCAAAGAAGGATCAGGGACAAGCATGAATGGCCCCCAAAAATTTATTGTTAAATAAAACCAAGAGTTACAAGGAGGGTTTACAAGCATGGTTGTTTAGATCACCCTTAATATCAGAGTCCACATAGGGTGCACAAAAAGGTTGTGTGGAAAATGACCACAATGAGATTCATTCCTCAATTTCATTTTTGGAGAGTGCACCTGCCACCATGTTCACCTTCCTATAGGAATGTGTAAAATTAAGAGTAAGAGTCTAGGAGAGGTTGAGAAATTCATTCCATTGTGGTAGAATTCTCCAGGGAACTTTCCTGGATTTGTTCTTGAGGGTGTCCACCACAGGCATTGATTCAGATTCAATCCATAGTAACATCTTCCCGAATTGAGACGAAAACATGACCACCTTTATTATTTTCCAAATATCATCTTCATAAGCACATTCACTTCCAATAAAGTTGTAGAATAAGCCCTTCATAAAGCCTTTATAGGTATGGAAGACCCCACCACACCCTGAGGGGCCAGGTACACCCAAGGTCGCACCGTCCATGTCGACCTTGATCCATGATGTAATTGGGGAAATCCATAAGATAAATTTTATTATAGTGTTTGCGTTTTACATTTTTATTCACGATTTTATTGATTTTGGGGTTTAGCGGTTATTTTAGGGTGTTTTAGGGTTCTTTTGGTTTTCTTATGGATTTTAGTGTTTTCTTGGGTTTTATGGTTTCTAGGGTTTTTAGGTTTTTAGTATTTTATGGGTTTTTAGGATTTTAATAGGTTTTAAGTGTCTTTTATGATTTTATAGGATTTTAGGGTCTTTTATGGGGGTTTAGAGACTTTTAATGTTTTAAATAACTTTTAGAGTTTTTATAGGTTTTAAGGTTTTTTATAGTTTTAGGGTTATATATGGGTTTTTAGAGTTTTATAGAGTTTTTTGCTGTTTTGAGGGGTTTCTAGAGTTGTAGGGTTTTCAGGGGTTTTTGGTGGTGTTAGGGATTTTAATGAGTTTTAGGGTTTTTGAGGGATTTTAGGGTTCTTATGGTGTTTAAGTGGTTTTAAGGGTCTTTTAGGGATTTCTCAGGCTTTTAGGGTCTTTTAGGGGTTTATTTTTTTAGTGCCTTTTATGGTTTCTAGGGTTTTTTTTGCATATTTGGGGGGGGGGGGGTTTGGTTTTAGAGTCTTTTAGGGGTGTTTAGGGATTTTTTATGCTCTTAGGTATTTTAGGGTCCTTTGGGGGATTTAATAGTTTTATGGTTTTGTAAGGTTTGTTATGTTTTTAAGGGGTTAATGGTTTTTTAGGTTTTAAGGTACTTTAGGTGTTTTTAGGTTTTTAGGTTTTCAAGGGTTTTAGGGTTTTATAGTTTTTATGGTTTTCAGTGTTTTTAGGGTTTTTTTTGGATTTTTTGGTCTTCTATGGTTCTTAAAAAAATTAGTCTTTAATGTATTTTAATATTTTTAGGGTTTTTACAGTCTTCTAGGGTTTCTTATTTTGTTGTAGGTTTTTAAATATTTTTATATATTTAGGGTCTTTTATGGGGTTTTGGATTATTTATGGTTTTTAGGGTTTTTAGGTATTGAGGGTCTTTTAGGGTTTTATGGTTTTTAGGGTATTTTAGGGATTTTTATTTTCCTTCAGGGTTATTTTATTATTTTGGGGTCTTTTAAGGTTTTTAGGGTTTTATAGGGGTTTTAGTGGTTTTTTTGGGGGTTTAGGTATTTTTTGGGGTTTCAGGGTGTTTTTGGGTTTTTGGGTTTTTGGGTCATTTATGGTTTTTTTGTGTTTTTAGATTACTTGAGTTTTTAGGGGTTTTAGTGTCTTTTAGGGGTTTTAGAGTTTTTAGGAACCTTTAGTATTTTTAGATTATTTTATTGTTTTAGTTTATTTTATGGTCTTTTATGATTTTTAGGGTTTCTTAGTGTCTTTAATGGTTTTTGGGTTTTTAGGTTATTTTAGGGTTTTTAGGTTATTTTAGTGTTTTTTGATATTTTTAGGGTTTTTAGTGTTTTAACGGTTTTGGGATCTTTAGTGTTGTTGGGTTTTTAGGGGTGTTGAGGTTTGTTATTGTTTTTAGGGTTTTGGGGGGTTTAAAAGTTTTTTTTTCTTTTTAATGGTTTTAGTGTTTTTTATGTTTTAATGTGTTTCATAGTTTTAGGGTTTTTTTGTGTTTTTAGAATTTTATAGGTTTTATTATATTTTTAGGGGGTTTTAGGGTTGTTGGGGATTTTAGGGCATTAAGGAATTTTTATTGTATTTAGGTTTTTTTACGTTTTCATGTTTTTTAGGTTTTTTGGTGTTTTTATGGATTTATGGTAGTTTGGGTTTTTAGGGGTTTTATCTTTTTTATGGTTTTTAGGGTTTTATTGGGGGTTTTAGGGTTTTAGGGGTTTTTAGGAGGTTTTAAGGCCTTTTAGGTATTTAGGGGTTTTTATGGTTTTTATGGTTTCTTAGGTTTTAAGGGATTTGGGTTTTAAGGTGTTTTAGATTTTAGGAGGTTTTAGTGCTTTATTCAAGGTTTTTGAATTTTTTATGGGTTTTATGGTGTTTATGGGTTTTGTAGGGTTTTTTTGATTTTTTTAGGGTTATTAGTATTTTTAGGGATTTTCTATTTTTTAAGGGTTTTAGGGTTTCTATGGTTTTACGGTTTTTAGGACTCTTCATATTTTTAGGGGTTTTAGGTTTTTTTATTTTACGGGGATTTTAATGGTTTTAAGGTTTCTAGTGTTGTAATCATTTTATGATTTTTAGGGTTTTTAGGGCCCTTTAGGGGTTTATGATTTTAGGTTATTTTAGGTGTTTTAGGGATTTTATGGAATTTTTGGGTTTTTATAGTTTTTACAGTTTTTGTGGTTTTAGGGGTTTTACAGTTTTTATAGATTTTAGGGTTTTAGGGTTTTTGGGTTTTAAGGGTTTTCAAGGGTTTTAGAATTTTAGTTTTTTTATGCGTTTTAGAATTTTTTTTATTGTTTTAGGGTTTTTTAGATTTTAGGAGTTTTAGAATTTTTTTCATTTTTATAGTTTTTATTGATTTTTTGTGTCTTAAGGGTTTATATGGTTTTTTTGGTTTTAGGGTATTTTGATGTTTTTAGGGTTTTTAGGGGTTTTATTGATTTTAAAGGTTTTTAGGGGCTTTTTCATGTTTCAGGGTTTTTATAATTTTAAGGGGTTTTGGGTTTTATGGGGTTTTAAGATTTGTTAAAGGGTTTTAGTGTTTTGTGGTGTTTTTAATGGTTTTTAGGGGTTTTAATGGATTTTAGGGTTTTTGTGTTTTTTGTGGTCTTTAGGGTTTTATGGTTTTGGGGTTGTTTTGTGTTTTCAATAATTTTTTTAATTTGTTAGGGTTTTAAGGAATTTATGGTTTTTTATAGTTATTGTGGGTTTTTAGGGTTTTTGGGTTTTTAATATTTTTAGGTTTTTTTAGTGTTTTTGATGTTTTTTGGATTTTTTAGTGTTTTTAGGGTATTTTATGGTTTTTAGTGTTTTACAGTGTTTTAGTGTCTTTTAATGTTTTTAATTATTTTTGGTTATTTTTGGGGTTTTAGGTTTTAAAAGTATTTTTGGGTTGTTTTTTGGGTTTTTAGGGTCATTTAGGTTTTTAGGGTTTTTAGGGTCTTTAGGGTTTTTACGGTTTTTAGGTTCTTTTAGGGTGTTTTTGGGTCCTTAAAAGTTTTTATTTTTGTAGTATATTTAGGGTCTTTTAATATTTTGGGATGTTTTTAATGTTTTATAGGGTTTTTAGGGTTTTATTAGATTTTTTGGGGGGTTTTTTTTAAGGTTTTTAGTGGTTTTAGGTTTTTAGGGTTTTTATTTTTTTTAGATTTTTAGGGACTTTTATTTTTTTGCATGTTTTTAGTTTCTTTAAATGTTTTTAGAGTTTTATTGGGTCAGTTAGTATTTTTAGGGTTTTCTATGGTTTCATGGCCTTTTAGGGTAATTAGGGGTCTTAGGGTCATTTATGGTTTTTATGGTTTGTAGGGTCTTTATTGGGTCCTGAAAAATATTTATAGTAAAATAAAATAATCCCAAAAATTATATATATATATATATGTGTGTGTGTGTGTGTGTGTGTGTTTAAATAAAGATTTGAATTATAAGATTGATGCAACCCAGTTTCTGCAAAGGGAAGTATAGGCATTGCGAAATGAAAGTCCTTCCTGAACTGTGTCATTGGCATAGTAGAGGCAGAAAAATATTCCCCACATACAGCCACCGCGAACAACATCGTCAGGGAAATAGAGATGGAGAAAATTTCCCCCGCATACCATCCCATTAAACTAAATGATTCATGACAAGGTGAAGCCAATGACATCCCACGAACGAGACTAATTCATTCGTGAGATTGAGGCGGTGACTTCCGCCACTGCGAACTGCAACCCCGTAGGCCTCTGTTGATCGAAACGTCCACATGCTAAGTGATTTCCCTATGGGCTTCTGCAAAATGTGTCATGCAATTGATAGATCTATCTTCCCCGAAACTCTATAAAAGGATCTTGAGGGAGCCAAAAAAGGGAGATCAGAAGAGAGAGATAAGAATAGAGATGGGGGAGACTTGAGGAGAATGAATTTCTAGGATTCGAAGGCACAGAAGAATAAAGAACCGCAAATATAGTCTTTTTTGATGATTTATTATAGGTATAGCTTGTCATATACCATAAAATAAGGAAAAAATAATATTAATTGGATGACTAAAAACTTAATTGGTAAACTAAAAACCATATCCCAGTGGCGGATGAACTTTCTGAGAATCGCAGGATCAATGCCCCTTCTTCAATTTGACATCCTGCATAGTGTATCACTATGTTGACGAAACCCTACCCCATGTAGCATCCCACTACATGGATGGAATCCATCACTGCATAGTACCACGCTATGCAAATGGAATTTGGGGCCACGTTCCACCACAGTACGTAGACCCCATCTAGGTCCATGTACCACTTTAGTATGTGAACATCCTCTCCACCTAGAGAGAAACACTCTTTGTGAGGAATAACCCATCCTGCCTGGAAAAATTGTATGCAGAAAGGGGTACCTTTAGGAATTCCATCCTTCGGATTCGATCATTTCCTTACATTTCTGTCACCTCATCCATAATCCCTCTGTTAACTAGTCCAATTTCATTAGGCCAAAGACTCTTCTATAGCCACCTAACTCGTATAATAAAACCATCGGGTGCATCAACACACCCTTTTGAGTTTATACATACCCATGGCAAGCGAAGTCACATGGGTAAACCCCGCAATGGTGCAGACCCTCAAAATGTCCTTAATTTTACATTCCCATGATATACTGGGGCCCAACCTTGGGATATTAATGTGATCCTCACCATTATAGGGATCAAGGGTAAGCACTAGCCTTTCTTTTCAATGAGGTTAAATGATATCAGAGAGGAATCTCACTTGTTTTTCCATTTGAAAAAAATAAAAATTCATCCCCTTTCCCAGAACCAATTTCAGGCACTCCCACTGAGGTAAGACCCTAGCTTTTCTTATAGGAAGTTGCATCAGTTCCCCTCTCTACCACTGCCCAGGGAATACCTAGATAGGTTAATCTAACTATCTGGGGTATGAAAAAAATGGGGAGGTATTGGGATGTTCAAAGATCTCCCCCCCTTTGGGCTCTATTACTATCTATCAGTAGATGATGTGGGATGTGAGATCTTCAGATCCACTACCTTTTATTGTTTATCACACTGAGCATGAATCACAAGGACTTAGAGGTTGGCAGCGATCAAGGAATGTTCATAACCCATAGTGTGGGACTCCTCTTAGGTGTAAGTCTCAAATGAATCGAACTATGAGAACTCTGATTCCTACCCCAAACAGGATATGTAGGATGGATATCTAAGGCCCAATCTCAAAGGGGATCGTTTTCAAAGGTTAACCCCAACCATGACCCCCCCAATTCAGCAAGGCTTCCTTTATGGTGTAAGTCCTAACTCCATCTCAAAAAGGGCCTTCTCTACAAATTTAAGCCCCACATCATTCCCCCTTTATGGTCTGCCTTGAGGGTGTAAGTCTTGAATCAAACTGAACTATGACGGATTTGATTCCAAACCAATTAGGATACATAGGAAGCCTCCTTGAGGTCCAAACTCGACACCCATATCACCCTAATGTTCTCTAGGACATATCTCCAGTAGGGTCATATCTATCTAGGAGATTGTATCTCTTCTGGACATCTTGGACTGCTTTGGCATAAGTCCCACACCAAACCTTGACTAGATTATTTTCTCCTATACGTCCTTGTCGCATGACGTTAAACTTCATAGATGGGTCCCTGTCACACAACCTTAAAAGTTTATGTGCCCAGTTAAACGACACCGAACTACGTGGGTTCTAATTCCTTTGGCGAGGATATATAGGAATATAATTTTATGGGTTCGATCCCGATATCAAAAAAAAATCTTTTCCCCCTGGATAAAGATAAACTACAGAGTTCCTCAACACATTTATTAAGGTAGAACTACCTCAATAATTCCAAAACCATGTATTTCATGATTGATCTTACGACCTAGGGGTAATTCGCAGACACATTCTTGGGAAATATCCAAGGATTCACAAACATGTAAACATTGATTAAATCTTCAAGAGAGTCCTAAAATATGAAATAATTTCCCTTAAAAGGGTGTGATGAGCCTGACCTCCCATCCTCTTGACCAATGGAGTCATTATGTGTCATTGGAAAAATCATCCAAAGAGCACATGGCTTTGGAAAGTTGGTTGCTGAAAAAAGGATAAAATGATCATTGGGGGTTTTTTTCTCCATAAATAAACCCACTATAGACTATATGAGGACATCATACCCGACATGGGCTGATTTCACAAACACTTAACCCCCTAAAATCACCCGCCATGACCATTCAACTGTAGAACCTCCTTCGCAACATAAAAAGGACACACAGACCAGACCCCATGGGACTATCTCATTCTCCAAAAGGGGTATGATGCGAATTGGGATGAAAACAAAATGGTGAACCTGACCTGAAACTATTTATAACATCAAGCGATTTGTTTTTATTCATTGAGCCATTTTGTTTTCTCCCATATGATGCTACCTCGATTCGAAACAAAAATGGTGAACCCAATGTGAAAATCTCAATAACGGCAAGCAATTAGTTGTTATCCATCAGGTTTTTTTCTTAATCCCATAAAATGCCACCTCGGGTCAAAAAAAAAGGTGAACCTGATGTGAATCCTTCACCAAGGTGGCGGGTTTCCCCACCTCAAGCCCCTTTTTCATTTAAAATGAAGAGGGAAAGCAAGATCATAAATTATACATGTGATCATGAGATGATACCTAGAAGGAGTCCTTTTTTACTTTTTATATAAATTATAGGTGATTCACAAAGCTACCTTCAATCCAATGGAATCTCGAAAACTTACTCATTCATATGCTTCAATGATAGAATAGGCGGTTGGGTCCCCAATGAAGAACATGACTCCATCACATACCTAGTGTCTTCAATGTTGGGATTCAAATGTGCTGATTAAGGAGTAACATCAAAATGGTACTCTCCCCATGGTGGAGGCTACAAGAAAGGCCCTCCAATTGGTAAAATCTCATTAGCCTCCTCTTCAGCTGCGCCTGGAACTCCAGATCTAGGCGACTCCACTCGCCGCCTACAATCATTTCGGGAGGCTATCCCTAGAACACAACAACAAGTACCTCCCTTATCATAGGGAGGTAGATGAGTCCAATACTAATGACTTCATCCCATCTGTACATAGTTCTTTCCCATAGAACCCTACCAGAATATGTAGCCTCCAATACAGTGCAACCCAGTATCCTCGCTCTGAGGAGGATACCACACCGAGGGCTCCTGCTGAAGTCCAATGGACACGGGTCCCTTGGGCTGACTGTTGAGGGAGGAAAACATACAATTATTAGCCGGTCATTACCCTGATTTCTAATGAGGTGATCCACCATATAGGCAAGACATCATACCATGGGTAAACATACAAATCAGCCTCCACTTACAAAGCCCGCCATAGAAATACAACGACAAAATACGAGAAGATTCATATTCCCGCTCATTCTTATAAAAACCACCACGGATACACTCTGGCACAATACGAGTCAACACAAATTCCTGCCAATGCTCGCTAATCCCACTACACATATAGGATGAAAAATTATAGGTGTATGTGAATACTCACTGATGCGAAAGAATCTATTCATCCAAATAGGGTGGCCACCAACTACAAGTAGGCACAAATTTTTATTGATGCACAACAAGCCCACCACCCAAATAAGGAGAAAAACTATGGGCATTCATACAATACATCCAATGCATGTGAATCCCATTAGTAAAATACAGTGGTAATCAACTAGCAGATTCAAATTCTAGCCTACCATAACAAATCCCACCGGTCAAATATGATGGAAAGAAAATATAATAATAGTAAAATATTTATAGATGTATATCAATCCCATGAGACAAATATAGTGGAAAATGAGAAGAAACAAATTCCTAATCTAAAATATAAATTTTACAAGCCAAATACGATGAAAACCGTAGAAAGAAACATGCATATACCACCTAGAAGTCAAGAGAAGACACATTCCTCTTTCCTAACACAGGAGAATTTCAAGTACCCACCAGCACACATGGATGACTAGAGTAGGCACAAACTCCTGATCTGATATCCAAATAGACATTTATACCCATTCCATCCAATGACATATTTGAATACATCCTAGAAATTATGGACTATCAGACATCAATACTAGATCAAATTCTCTAGACATGTAAAGCTTTAATTACATATACAGAAATGGATAGTAGTCAGGCCCATGACTCTATCTCCCTGAGTGGGGTGACTCGTCCACAAAATCAGATAGTCACTCCTGAGAAGACCTGAATCCCTTCTCTATTCCAGGATGGTTGATGACCATATTCTATGATACAAGGACAATAATATCAAGAAAAAAATACCCATTTTAATTAAGGTACACTATTATAATGTGGTGTCCACTCCATGGATGGCATATATCCCTTCCAAAACTCAAGATGATCATCGGTGTATCCTGAAGACATCGCGGGAACCAACCAAATAGGGACCCTCACATGAAGGTTGTTACCAATAGCAGGCGGCCCCATTTTCCCACAATATAGCACCCAAAAAGAAAACTCACCTAGGGAAAGAGTAAAATGAAGCGCATACTCATGATTTTGATTTGTTGGAAGCTAGATTTATTGATGACATACGACATCTATAAATAGAGATTGAAGATCCCATAAATTCATTACCTTATTATGGAATTGGTAGTAGAAATTGTGAAGGTCCTCCCTATAATGTTTTTACCAGAAACTCTGAAGGTCCTCTCTAGAACACCCACAGGGCCTTACTCTGTGGACCAGAAATGATTAATCCTGAGATTTTATATCTCGATGCGTGTCAGGGTAGTCCTCCCCTTGACCAGAATATCAAACAAAAAGAAGGTACTCCCCTTGTTTTCATCCTCTCTAGTGGTCCTCCATAGGGTATACACTACAGATATTATAGTCCCTATACTCATATGTCAAGCTATGATGGTAGTCCTCACCATGATAGCAGTCACTGTGAAGGCCCTCCCCACAGTGACATCATACAACAAGAAGTACCTCCCCTCATTATAGTAAATCCTAAGGATCCTCCCTAGAATGTAAACCAAATATATCACCCCTAAAACTATATATCAATCCATGATGGTGGTCCTTACCATAATAGCTATCACTATGAAGGTCCTCCCTACAATGACATCAAGCAGCAAGAAGACCCTCACCTTACTAAGGTTCACCTTGAAGGTCCTACCTAGGGTATACACCGTAGGGACACACCCCGTGGCCAGACAATAAGGTACAATGGTATCCCTCTCCATTGCAACACAAACTTCAAAGGTCCTCCCCATAGTCAAAATCCACACTAGCAAGAAGGTCCTCCACTTTCCGAACCAAATACGAGGAAGCCCTCATATGCTAAGGCACTCAAAAAGATGGATTTAGACACAATATACACTATTTTTATGATGAGAAACATCCCTTCTCAACTTGAGGATGGTCTAGGACCACACTCATACTCCAATACACCCCCGTGCTTCTTTCATATAAACAAATCTTATACTAGCCCCTCTTCTTAGAATGAAATAACTAAGAAGAAGTCAAACTGGACAGATCAAGCAGAGGCGTCCCTGGTGGAACAAAAACATAATATGTTATTTGTGAGAAGACCACTAGCAAGGGAATGTTGAAAGTGGGTGCTCTAGACCCAACTTGTCTTGTACTTTGATTACTGTTACATGTATTCAGTATGGTTTTATGCATGTGTTAATCTTGCCATGATAGTATAGATACTTCTGCATCCACTTCATCAATGGCAATGTCCTTAGATTACCTGTCGCATCAAATGGTTATAGCAGTTCCCAGGCTATAATGAGAACCCTAAGATGCCATGAAAGTAATCTTAAAGTAACGTCCTATGGTCCAGTTACATCATTCTGAAAGGACACAGATGATGTGTGACCATCAGGTGCTGGGGGCTCATAAGCATTGAGACTTCATCTCATGAAGTTCGCACTTGATGATCTCTAGCTAACGAGATCATGAGGACAGACCCGCTTAATAGGAACACCACATGTTTCTGGTGTCATTGGTCGTTCCTATCTATGGGCATGTGTAATGGTCTCCTGACTTGAGATCATTATCAATGAATGTCATTTAATTACGTACATTTGATATAAGGCGAAAACCATGGCGACAAAGTCGTGGCGAGGTAGTTTGTATTGGGTACGTCATTAATGGCATGGCATTGATTGAATGATCGAGAAAGGATTTGTCGCTTCCAAGTTTAGGAAGAGATATCTCGGGCCTGGTTGATTAGGATGGTTGCACCTTCATTAAATCCATGGCCATGGTAGACGAAGGTAAGACCGTCCGGACAAATCAACAAACAAAAATAAAGCAAATAAAGAATGATGACACTAGTATGCATTCTGCTTTATTGAGATATCGTTTGACGAAGAGATTATATTACACGGACCATGTTCATAGGAAGGCAGTCGTTGCTTTGACTTTGCCTTATCTCTATAGGGGCCTCGATGGGTTGCTAGACCCCGCTCTAGGTCTGTGATATTATTCACTGCTATTGAGATAAGGGCCTAGAGGGTCACACACGATAGCGCCTTGAAAAATCTGCCCTATTCTGAGAGTAGGAATTTAGAACTTGGTGGGCCCCGCCAAAGGGTCCGAGTACTATCCAAGTTCTATGGATCACCAAATAATAAATAAGTTCATTAATTATTCGAGTTTAGAATAATTAGTTGAATTTATTTATAACAAGTATTTACAAGTTGTATGGTAAATACACGTATTAATATTATTCGACTGGATTTAAATATCCTAGGTTCGTTTAATATTAGTAGGAGGTATGAGTCGAGTTAAAGACTCAAATTTATCACGTAATATATTTATATATTACAAGCAAGTGATAAATTGTAAATTTTATTTATGGCATAATTTTATTTTCCATAAATAATTATTTACATCACTTATATAGCGGACGCCTAATACACGGGGGTCGGGAACCTACACCGCGTGTTTTAATACTCCCTATATAAGTGAGAGAGATGCTCTCCCACCAGAACTATTCATGTGCCAATTTTGAGAGCATCTCTCTCCTCCTGGAATTTAGAGAGAGAGTCTCTCAAGCAAGGAGGATCTTCAAGCTTATCCATCCCGGATCGAAGCATCCTCCCTTGCGGTGATCATCGTTGCGCTGAAGTGTGCGTCGTAGATCCGCGCTAGCACCCGGATCTTGACGAACGGCGCGCGTGCAGATTTGCAAGGCGTGTGTGGACGATCTAGAGGGCTTCGACATCGGAGTCTTCGAGCAACGATCGCCGGTGCCTTACACGTCAATTCTGAACACAGGTAAACGTTCAATTTTATTTTGTGCTCCTTATGAACCTTGCGAGATCCTCGGACCAAGCTGGGACCAGATCACCGGAGTCGACAGGGTTATGTCACTCCGATGATGCAGAAAAATTTAAAAATCCCGGCCCATTGGCTTCCGCTGCGCAGTCCCGAACCCAACAGTGGTATCAGAGCGAGCGCAAGGTTCCTTCTGAGTCAAAAATATTAAATTGCGTTAAATTTAATTGCGGGGTGTTAGGACGGTTCATTCGGATTTAACCGCGCGTCGTTTCCATTTCAAATGATCAAGATACGATCATTTGAAAAATTTAATCGGATCGATGCTCGTGTTCATGCTTGTTTGATGTTGAGTATTAACATCAAATAATTTTATTTTATTATTATAAAATATAATAAAATAGTTTATAATGAATATTTTCTTATATTTATAATAAATTTTATTATATTTTAAAAGAAGAAGACCAAGACTCATGGGTCTTCTTCCTTTTGGTTCAAAAAAAAAAAAAAAAAAGGGAGAATCAAAGACCCCAAAATGGGGTCTTCCCAATTTTAAAAAAAGCAAAATAAAAAAAAAAAAAACAAAAAAGGGGGTGGCTGGACTTTTGTGGCAAAGCAAAAAAAAAAAAAACAAGGAAGAAGACCCGTAGGGTCTTCTCCCTCGCGCAGCCAAGGGCCGGCAAACCCTAGGGTTGCCGGCCGCAGCTTCCTCCCGGACCGCAACCCCCTCGCCGGACCGGCCCTCCTCCTCCGGCGGTCCAGCACCACGGCGCGCCAGACCTCCTCCTCGCGCCGGACCTCTCCTCCTCGCGCCGGACCTCCCCTCCTCGCGCCGGCCTCCTCTCCTCCGGCGGTCCAGCATCACGGCGCACCGGCGCCGGCCTCCCCACGGCGGACCAGACCTCGGACGCGGCCGGCCCTCGCCGGACGCGGCTCTCGCCGGACGCGCCGGACGCGGCCCGCCGTCGCCGGACGCGGCCTCCCCTCGCCGGACGTGGCTCGGCTCGCCGGACGCGGCCCGCCCTCGCCGGACCGGCCCCTGCCGGCAGCCGCCGGCCACTCCGGCCTCCCCCCTGCCGGACAGCTTCGCTCCGGCCTCACCTCGTGCCGGACTGCCTCGCACAGACCGACCCCTCGCCGGCTCGCCGGAGTTGCGGGCTGCCGGGAGATGCAACCGTTGCGGGAAGCGGTCACGCCGCGGTCACGCCGCGGTCACGCCGCGGTCACGCCGCGGTCACGCCGCGGTCACGCCGCGGTTCAGGACAACATCCCGCAGCGGTATGCGGACCCGTCGGACTTCTCTCCGGTTAGAGGTAACCTGCACTGAATTAATTTTAATTAATTTATTTTAAATTAAATTAATTAAAATTAATTTAGGGGTTTAGATTATTTTATTCCAAGAATATTAATTTAATTTAAGTTTAGAATTAAATTAATGGTTTAATTTAATTTTAGAATTAAAATTAAATTAAACAAATGGAACCGATAAAAATAAATTATTTGAATTTTATCAAATTCATTTAATTTATTAAAACACCCTCGCATAATTTAAATTTATTGCAGTTTAATTTTATTGCACTTTTACCCCGACTGGTCTTGAGCTTTTGACCGACCTGTGTATGTTTGGCATGTATGTATTTATTTAATTATTTATTCAATGCGTGCGATGTTTGTAATAATTAATTAGATAAATGACGGTCTGCGAATCGTCTTTTAATTCAAATATGTATAAGGGCCTGCGCGTCCATTGCACTATATGTATTTTGTACCCCATACCCCCTCGCCTGCGTGCGAGTATATTTGTAATTATTCGTGACGATCCGAGAGGCAGACCCCGCCAAGATGAGGCGGTAGTCCAGACATGAGTTGGGCTTTGCACTGGGGCCAGCAGCGACACGAGCCTTGTGTTTACTCAGGTACGTGTGCCCCTAGGTAATGATTGATCAGTTAATGATCAATCATTATAGAATGCTCAAGACCAGTCGGAATGCTTGATTTACTTTATGCATAGTTTATTATTTTTTATGCGACTGCATGATTATTGCATGATCACATAGGATAGTAAACAAGAGAAAAATGCATAAAGTTATGACGAATAAATACTCTTTTGAATGTTCAGTTGTGAACGGACAACCTAGTTTGAACATAATAAATAGAAAAGGGATTCTATTCGTCAATTAATAATTTAAAAATCCCTCAAAGATATATTAAGTCATAGTGCCTTCCATTTCTCATATCTAAACAAAACCGGCTGTTTGGGTGCTCATCAGCCTCAGTTGAGAGTACCTCTTACTACCGGGGCGTTTCCATGTGAGGAATGGGTCGACTTAACTAAAGTGAGTAATCAAGGTTTAGCCTTAGCTAACTTATTATCACTTTAGAGGCAAGAGGTTGAGGGAATTAAGTATAGATTCCAAAAAGCTGGGACTTTACTCAACTACACAAGGAACCACAAGAACAGGTGGTTGGCCAGCATAGCGCCTACCTTGAAACCCTTTAAGTAGTGTCGTAGCCCTAGCTTGTAGACTACGAGGGAGGTTTCGAGGATCCTTGCCACTAGAATGCTCAAGCGATAGAGTATTCCGAATCTAATGGTGAGGGCCATTAAGGTTCGTTAAAATAGTGGGAGACATTAAATGATATAATAATTTATTAATCATAAAATGTCAAAAGGTAATCAAGACAAAGTACTAACTGCTAAATGTTTATCTGATGTAGATTTAAAATGGCAATCACCAACACCACTAGTACTTTATCACTGCGATCAATCTTGGATAAAGAAAATATCCTGACCGGCAATAACTTCCAGGAGTGGTACAGGCGCTTGCGCATAGTACTACGCCAAGAAAGGAAGTTATATGTGCTGGAATCCCCAATTCCTGCTGAGCCTCCTCAGGGAGCAAGCAAGACGGAAAAAGATAAGTGGAAAAAGCATGTAGATGATGCACTTGATGTACAATGCATCATGTTGTCATCCATGTCCAGCCAATTGCAAAAAATGCATGAGGAAGAGGATGCCTACAAGATGCTTTCACACCTCCAAGAACTGTATGAGGAGAGGGCTAGGCAAGAAAGGTATGAGATCTCAAGTGCACTTTATAAGTGCAGGCTGGCAGAAGGGCACCAAGCCGGTCCTCACGTACTCAAGATGATTGGGTATATTGAGAGGCTTGAAGCCCTTGGGTTCAAACTGAACCAAGAACTAGCAGTGGATCTCATTCTTGCCTCTTTACCGTCAAGCTTCTCGACTTTCATTGTCAATTATAATATGAATGATATGACAAAGTCGCTCCCAGATCTTTTGGCTTTAGTTCGCCAAGCTGATAAGGACATGAAAAACACCAATACATCTGTCCTTATGGTGAACAAGAAAAACAAGGGCAAGGCAAAGGCGTCTAAGGCCAAGTCAAGGCCAAAGACACCAATGCATCGTCCTGCCAAGAAGCCAAAGATTCAGAGGCAGAGTAATGAGCAGGAAGCTGTCTGTTTTGGATGTGGCAAGAAAGGCCACTGGAAAAAGAATTGCAGAGCTGGGAAGAAGAAGCAAGCTGACGCTTCTGCTTCAGGTATTTTTGTCATTGAATGCAATCTATCATTATCTACAAGTTGGGTATTGGATACGGCATGTGGCTCACACATTTGTATTCATATACAGGAACCAAGTAGGTTCAAGAAGATTGCAAAAGGTCAAGTGGATCTCCGAGCTGCAAATGGTGCAAGTCTGGCGGCCTTGGCAGTGGGAGACTACCACTTGACTTTACCAACTGGTTTGGTTCTTGTTTTAAACAATTGCTATTATGTACCGTCTGTTACCAGAAACATCATCTCTGTGTCATGTTTAGACACTATGGGTTTTTATTTCAAGTTTGGAAATAAAAGTTGTCTCTCTTTTATAGGGATAACATATGTTATGGTATGGCACATCTTAACAATGGTTTATATATACTAGAACTAGAAAACTCAGTAATGGCCATCGATGACAAAAATAACCAACATGACTCAAATAACACCCGCCTATGGCACTTTAGGCTTGGTCATGTAAATGAGAAGCGATTACAAAAATTACATCAAGAAGGGTATCTAGACTCGGTACAGTTAGAACCCTTAGATGTATGTCAAGCTTGTTTACAAGGAAAGATGACCAAAGCACCTTTCTCAGGAAAGGGAGAAAGGGCCAATGCAGTACTGGAATTGATACATACCGATGTATGTGGTCCATTTCCAGTAGAGGCAAGGGGTGGTTTTCTATACTTCATCACTTTTACCGATGATTATAGTAGGTATGGCTATATCTACTTAATGCGGCATAAGTCAGATTCCTTTCGTTTCTTTAAGGAATATCAAAGTGAAGTAGAAAACCAACTTGGTAAGAAGATAAAAGCACTTCGCTCAGACCGAGGCGGAGAATATCTTAACCAAGCTTTCATTGATCATTTGAAGGAGTCTGGAATAGTATCTCAACTCACTCCTCCTTATACACCACAATGGAATGGTGTTAGTGAAAGGAGGAATAGGACCTTGCTTGACATGGTCAGATCAATGATGAGTCATACAACTCTTCCATTATCCTTTTGGGGATACGCCTTACAGACAGCAGCATATACCATTAACCGAGTACCAACTAAAGCCACAGATGGGATTCCATATCAGTTATGGTTTGGAAAGAAACCCAATCTGACACACATGCGTGTGTGGGGGTGCGAGGCATTTGTCAAGACTTTACCAAGTGACAAATTAGCATCCAGAAGCACTAAGTGCATCTTTGTAGGTTATCCTAAGGAAACTAGAGGATACAACCTATATAACCCTTTAGATAGAAAAGTCATTGTGGCAAGATACGCCACATTTCTAGAAAGGGATCACATTTCTACTGGAAATAGTGGGAGCAAGATTGACTTTGATGAAGTCAATGCTCCAGATGCACAAGAGTTGGTAGAGGAACAATCTCTACAAGAACAAGTGGAAGAAGAAATTGTTCCTAAGACACAGATACTGCGTAGGTCTACGCGAGAGGTTAGAGAACCAGAACGTTATGGTTTTCTTGTCACCGAGTCAGGTGACACAATAATCCTTGAGGATGATGAACCTCTGACCTACAAGGAAGCAGTAGAAGGCAAAGAAGCTGCTACATGGCAACAAGCCATGAATTCTGAGATGGAATCCATGTACCAAAATCAAGTTTGGATTTTGGTAGACCCTCCAGCTGATGTGAAGCCCATTGGTTGTAAATGGGTATTCAAGAAAAAACTGGACATGGATGGTAAGGTTAATACCTTTAAAGCAAGACTGGTTGCAAAGGGTTTCAGACAACGTCAAGGCATTGACTATGATGAAACCTTCTCACCAGTGGCAATGCTTAAATCCATCAGAATATTGCTTGCAATAGCAGCCTTTCATGATTATGAAATTTGGCAAATGGATGTCAAAACTGCTTTTCTAAATGGGAAGTTGGTTGAAGACGTCTATATGACTCAACCCGAAGGGTTTGTTAAGTCAAAGAATGCCAATAAATTATGCAAGCTGCAGAGATCCATTTATGGATTGAAGCAGGCATCAAGATCATGGAATGTACGATTTGATGAGGCCATAAGAGATTTTGGTTTTGTCAAAAATGAAAGCGAGCCTTGTGTCTATAAAAAGGTTGAAGGGAATGCTATTGTTTTCCTAGTTTTATATGTTGATGACATATTAATCATGGGAAACGAGGTGCAAGTCTTACAGTCAGTTAAGACTTGGTTAAATGAATGCTTCTCCATGAAAGACTTAGGTGAAGCGGCCTACATTCTAGGGATCAAGATCTATCGAGATAGATCTCATAGGATGCTTGGCCTAAGTCAGAGTACATATATTGACAAGGTACTCAAAAGGTACAAAATGGAACAATCCAAGAGAGGATTGTTACCTATGTCACATGGTATTAATCTCTCCAAGAAAATGTGTCCACAAACACAGGAGGAGATTGACAGAATGAGTAGAGTCCCTTATGCTTCAGCAGTGGGTTCTATCATGTATGCCATGCTATGTACTAGGTTTGATGTTGCCTTTGCTTTAAGCATGGTGGGTAGATATCAAGCTAATCCAGGAGAGCTGCACTGGTCAGCTGTTAAAACTATCCTTAAGTACTTGAGGCGTACTAAGGATATGTTCCTGGTGTATGGAGGAGATGAGGAACTAGTTGTGAGGGGATACACTGATGCTAGTTTCCAGACAGATCATGATGATATGAAATCGCAGTCAGGCTACATCTTTTGCCTGAATGGTGGTGCAGTGAGCTGGAGAAGCTCAAAGCAAGCTGTGGTTGCTGATTCTACAGCAGAGTCCGAATATATTGCAGCTTCCGATGCAGCAAAGGAAGCAGTCTGGATACGTAGCTTTATCTCAGACATTGGTGTTATACCTAGCAGTGCAGACCCTGTTCCAGTATATTGTGACAATACTGCTGCAGTGGTGCTTGCCAAGGAGCCCAGGTCTCACCAGAGGACAAAGCATATTCTTCGGAAGTTCCATCTCTTGAGGGATTTTACTCAGAGAGGTGAAGTAACAGTTAGCAGAGTAGCCACAGAGGACAACGTGGCAGACCCCCTAACTAAAGCCATTTCTCAGCAGAAGCATGATTCACATGTGAGAGCTAGCGGACTGAAACCTGTTAGCAGTTGGCTCTAGTGCAAGTGGGAGTGTTGAAAGTGGGTGCTCTAGACCCAACTTGTCTTGTACTTTGATTACTGTTACATGTATTCAGTATGGTTTTATGCATGTGTTAATCTTGCCATGATAGTATAGATACTTCTGCATCCACTTCATCAATGGCAATGTCCTTAGATTACCTGTCGCATCAAATGGTTATAGCAGTTCCCAGGCTATAATGAGAACCCTGAGATGCCATGAAAGTAATCTTAAAGTAACGTCCTATGGTCCAGTTACATCATTCTGAAAGGACACAGATGATGTGTGACCATCAGGTGCTGGGGGCTCATAAGCATTGAGACTTCATCTCATGAAGTTCGCACTTGATGATCTCTAGCTAACGAGATCATGAGGACAGACCCGCTTAATAGGAACACCACATGTTTCTGGTGTCATTGGTCGTTCCTATCTATGGGCATGTGTAATGGTCTCCTGACTTGAGATCATTATCAATGAATGTCATTTAATTATGTACATTTGATATAAGGCGAAAACCATGGCGACAAAGTCGTGGCGAGGTAGTTTGTATTGGGTACGTCATTAATGGCATGGCATTGATTGAATGATCGAGAAAGGATTTGTCGCTTCCAAGTTTAGGAAGAGATATCTCGGGCCTGGTTGATTAGGATGGTTGCACCTTCATTAAATCCATGGCCATGGTAGACGAAGGTAAGACCGTCCGGACAAATCAACAAACAAAAATAAAGCAAATAAAGAATGATGACACTAGTATGCATTCTGCTTTATTGAGATATCGTTTGACGAAGAGATTATATTACACGGACCATGTTCATAGGAAGGCAGTCGTTGCTTTGACTTTGCCTTATCTCTATAGGGGCCTCGATGGGTTGCTAGACCCCGCTCTAGGTCTGTGATATTATTCACTGCTATTGAGATAAGGGCCTAGAGGGTCACACACGATAGCGCTTTGAAAAATCTGCCCTATTCTGAGAGTAGGAATTTAGAACTTGGTGGGCCCCGCCAAAGGGTCCGAGTACTATCCAAGTTCTATGGATCACCAAATAATAAATAAGTTCATTAATTATTCGAGTTTAGAATAATTAGTTGAATTTATTTATAACAAGTATTTACAAGTTGTATGGTAAATACACGTATTAATATTATTCGACTGGATTTAAATATCCTAGGTTCGTTTAATATTAGTAGGAGGTATGAGTCGAGTTAAAGACTCAAATTTATCACGTAATATATTTATATATTACAAGCAAGTGATAAATTGTAAATTTTATTTATGGCATAATTTTATTTTCCATAAATAATTATTTACATCACTTATATAGCGGACGCCTAATACACGGGGGCCGGGAACCTACACCGCGTGTTTTAATACTCCCTATATAAGTGAGAGAGATGTTCTCCCACCAGAACTATTCATGTGCCAATTTTGAGAGCATCTCTCTCCTCCTGGAATTTAGAGAGAGAGTCTCTCAAGCAAGGAGGATCTTTAAGCTTATCCATCCCGGATCGAAGCATCCTCCCTTGCGGTGATCATCGTTGCGCTGAAGTGTGCGTCGTAGATCCGCGCTAGCACCCGGATCTTGACGAACGGCGCGTGTGCAGATTTGCAAGGCGTGTGTGGACGATCTAGAGGGCTTCGACATCGGAGTCTTCGAGCAACGATCGCCGGTGCCTTACACGTCAATTCTGAACACAGGTAAACGTTCAATTTTATTTTGTGCTCCTTATGAACCTTGCGAGATCCTCGGACCAAGCTGGGACGAGATCACCGGAGTCGACAGGGTTATGTCACTCCGATGATGCAGAAAAATTTAAAAATCCCGGCCCATTGGCTTCCGCTGCGCAGTCCCGAACCCAACAGGGAATACGTACCAGTGATATATTGGTCCACAACCACTTCTCATTTAATCATACCAAGAGATTTTTTATAATCATTCATGCATAATATTTGCCTCAATATCTGGAAAACTCTCTGCCAATTGAAAGAAAAGTTTTTCCCCTATGATGGGTACATCGTCCATGTCAATATATTGGGGGAGATATGATTTCATATTGGTCGAGAAGATCTTCCATCTACATGAAATCCTTAATTAGAGAGAAGGAAGAAAGAACTTGAACTATAATATCACCATGTGATGCACAAGTTTCATTGTATCATAGATGATGCACCATCTGGTGTTCATATTAGGGGATGGGGAGAACATGGAGAATTTTACTTCACCCCATGCCTCATCCATTAGAGCCTAGTGAAGATGGAATCCCGCAATTTCATTATCCACAAACAAAAATAAAATGAAATACATATTCAAGGAATATGGCATGCTTGGAAAGAAGCGGTCTTAAGTAAGTCTCAAAAGCATTAGGCCTAATGAGAGTAAGCCACTGAGAAGATCTTGAACTGGAACACCAAGAACATTTAATAGGATTCACACATAAGGGAATCTAATAAAAAAGAACTGATCATGTCCTCAAAAGAATAAAATTCACATGAAGAACAAACACCATATCCATCTCACCCTCAAATGGGAATGCACGAGATCAAGAAAGTGTTAATAGCAGTAACAACTGCTGCAGTACTGGATCTGGCCCAACCTTTAGGTCTAGGGAGATTTTTTACACAAAACGCCCCCATAAGACCAGAAAATCTGGGAAAAGATTCAATGATAAAGGAATGTGAGAAACCCTAGCTCATAGGGCTGGGACATTTTTACCTCAACAACCTGACCAGTAGATGTCAATCTTTTCCCGCATGGGGAGAACAATGAACATAGGGGTTACCCATTCTTTCCTCCTTCGAATTCATATCCCCCAGAAAGAAGACACATGACCAGGTCATGTCAAGGTTCTCTTCAAGTTACCCTTCATCAAGAAACCTGAATAGGACCCCATAATGGAAGGAGAAGGTCCAACAAAGGACACAATAATATATATTACTAGTGAACACCTTTTACACCTCCCCCAATGTGGTATGCATCAATGAATATCATAGATTTCAATCCCATAGACCTCACTGAAGATAATACAAATGATGAGGATGTAAGAGAAGATGACTCCCTCCCAGAGGAAGTCCACATCGATCATGAAGGTGTGCATACAAAGAACTGACAGTCCGCCTTAAATTTGGGTGCTCCCTTACTGAATCCCTCACTAACTCCCTTGAAAATCCCCAACAACCATAAGAATAAGATAAAGGTTTCATACAACCCACCTCCTCCTCCCAATGTGAACGTATCCCTGATGCTCGAGGAGAGATTCATTTGGAAAGAGGAGTAAATTAAAGAGATAAGGTGAATCAACATTGAGATGCTACAAGAGACCCATCCCACTAGATATGTTCCTTAGGTAGAACATCATCACACACTTCCAATAGAGGTGCCTCTTCCACTAGGGATCATCTCGACATATGAAGCACGACTAAAAAGATCGTTCAAGGAAGCATCGAGATCGATAGTCTACTGAAACCCAATCCCAGTAGTATATCAAAATTTCCCTCTATTGTGGAATAAATTGGAATAGATTCAAGAGAATCCACAAAGGATTCTCCTAGCTATGTATCTGCCTCATGTTCCAACAGTGCAGGAAAGTCCAATATTGACCTAGCTGCACCCGATCATGCCCAGGTTCAACAAGAGTTTCCTAAAGGTCTCATGAATACCATTGATTCATTGACGACTTTATTAGAATTAATCGAAGGAAGGCACACTACGATACAACCAGAACAGAAGCCCTACCCTGAATGGGTGAGAAACATCTCACAGCCACCAAATTTTTTGAACCCTGTATTCCCAGTGTTCAATGGATCAGGGGACCTGGAGAAACATCTAATGCACTTCACATCTTACTAGGATCCCATGATGAGAACTCTAGAACAACAATAAGCAGTGAAACTCAGATGCTTCATGGGAACCCTAAAAGTTTTAGCCTTTTGTGGAATACGAGCTTTCTAGGTAATTCGATAATAGGACGGGAGGACCTCCAGTGAAAGTTACTCTTCCAGTTAAGTTCAATGTTGTTGAAAACAATAGTAATCGACCTCATGAACTGAAAAAGTGGTATAATGAAAGACTTTCATAATTCATTACCTGATGGAAGGGTCTGACTTAATCCCTGAACCAGCCTCTCCCCCAAGATGTGATGCTTGACATGTGCATCGATAATCTCTATAATGAGATGAAAACACCCCTCATCCCATGAAGTATATGAGTGGGTTCTATGATTTCTCTGCCATTTGTTAGAGAGTAGAGTATTCCTTGCAATAGACTAATCTCAAGTGCTGAGTGACCCCATTGGCCCTAGATTAATAGGTGGGAAGAGCTGAGGTGACTTCCATTATGCTAAAGACACCCCCTGCACCAGTTCTAGCTCCAAGGCCCACACCAAATCGTGCAGTCCCCCTTGGACATCAATATCCACCCACGCTTCAACAAGATGATCAAAGGGGGTCCAGAAGAAACCAATTCAAGGGGTTAAGGAATAAAGTTTATTCTTTCCGGGGTGACCAAGTCCATGAATACTTGTTAGTTTCCATGAATTGTAACTTGATTCAGATACCAGAATCGAAGATGGGTGATGAAGCAGGTCTTAAGAACTAGAAAGATTATTTTCCCTGGCACTAGATACTGGGACACACCATATAGGAGTGATTCGTCTTCAAATACCTTCTGAAAAAGATGTTATATTCTAGACAAGTCAAACTAGGACCACCGCCACCACAAGTGGCATATGTTTCCACCACCAACCCTAATGAATAAGGGGAATGAAAAAAGTCATCAGAAAACATGAGCATAAGTTTGATGGTCAGATTACTCATAAAATTGTCAACTGAGCCCATGGTATCCTCCAAGCATAGTTGAAGCAATCGACTATTCCCCCAACTCCTTCTGATGCAGCAAAACCAACATCTTTGGCCCTACAATCATTCAAGGGTTGAGATGATCATGTGAAAAAAGATAGATCTGCACTAAAGAAAAAAATTTGGATTTGAAACTCTCATATTTAATGAAAACAGATCTGAAGATATGGGCACTTCCCCGCCAAATGGAAATATGAACACCACCCTGGAAAACGATACCAGTGGAAGAAGTTGATTGGGAAAAGTCATCATCATATGAGGAACTGATCTTTGGATCCATTAATGTCATTCAATTTGTAGAGCCCTTATCCAATGAAGAATATGCATATGAGATATAATTCCTTTCACCTAATAAGGGAGCTGATGGAGGTAGCCACAAAAGCCACGGATACCTGGGTAGACACAGTCGTGGCAGAAACCAAATCCCTAGCCGCACATCTACCCAACTAGTCAATGTTGCAGAAACACGTGGAAGAGACCTTAAATGGACCCAGTAGAAACATGGATTTTTCTCTACCCCTATCAGAAGAAACTTTGGCCCAATCATCCTGGAGTATCCATTGGAAGAGGGACATATATCTAACCTCTCACAGCATGTCAGAAGACCTGCTTGGCCAAATCCACAAAGCGTAGAAGCGACACCAAATCTTGTCTCAGGATCCGATTCCTCTGCATCCAATGCTCATGAATCTAATGAAACTATGAAAGAGAATCCCCAAGTTGGGAAGCGCCAGCCATTAGAGATGAAATATGACATCCTGAAATAGTATTACTCAATACTATCCAAGCTATCAATTTTGGATGCACTGAATCTATTTGTAGGCCTCAGGTAATCACTCATTAAAGATATGTTGATCCCATAAGAGTTTGAAGATGAAGAATCCACCGCTGAAGTCTATTAGACAGATATTGGTCCAATAAAATTCCACGATGACATCTCCTTTACAGATCAAGATGAAGACACCATTATTCAAGGGCACATAAAACTTCTACACATGTCTGATAAGATAAATGGTGTCAATATTCTAAAATTCCTCATTGACAATGGCTCTGGAATTAATCTCATTCCACTACAGGCACTTCATTGGCTATCCAAAAATGAGGAAAATATGATTCCCTGCACTAAAACCCTGTTGGGATATGAAAAAAGTGATAAAAATCCATTTGGCCAAATCAATATTAACTCTTGGATTGGAGACGTCATTGTCAACTCATAATTTCTGGTGGTCTGGAAAAACATGGCCTTCAATGTCCTACTAAGTAGGCCCTGGCTTCATCATCACATAGTAATTCCCTCATTGTACCATCGGTGAATCAAGTATAACATTAATAGAATGAATGGGATATTAAATGCCGATAAGGCCCCATTTGAATCTTGTGAGTCACACTACATAGATATAGGATTCAATGAGATGGAAGGGAAACAACCTTCAGAAGATGGGATTGATTGGGTCACCGCTCCAAAAGGACTGGAGGTGGTCCCCACCAACCCTCTCAGGTAGCTTGGTGAAGAATACATACTTATCATGAATTATTTGGAGTGAATGGGTCTAAATTCAGACATGTATTTCAGCCATCATCATGATCTCATTCATTGACGTTGAGACCAACTGTGTTGAAAAGTGCATTGGCCCCCAGGACGATGGCGAGTGCTCAAATAAAAATTCACTTAACCCATCTTCAGGGATCCAGGTGGTTCCTAAATCACCAAAAAAGTAAAATATAGGATGACTCATCACCAAAAGAAGTCGAGAAACTCTTCCTCCTTTCACCAAACTCTCTCCAAAGAATTCCCCACAGTCATTTAGGACAGAAGAAGATGTTTCAACCACTAACGTCCAGAATTGTGATTCCTATCCCAATTATGAAGAGCTCGTCTCAATAATTGTTTCCCCATTAGAAGGGGAAGAAGATGATGGGGATGATAGATAGGTGGAGGAGTAATAATATCATATGGAATCCCCTCCATCATTTGAGGATGGTGTCTCTACCACTATTGATTAACTCATGGAAATAAACCTGGGTACTGAAGAAGATCCACCACTCACTCTGATTAGTGAGGCCATGTATTCTGAAGAGAAAGAGATATATACTTCCTTAAAAATTAAGAATCAATATTTTTTCACCTAGAACTATGTAGAAATTTTGAGCCTCGATCCAGAGGTATCCACTCACCACCTGAGCCTGTCAGAAAACCACCGTGGTTACAAGAAAGCTGCCAAAATGACTCACCCGACACATGCTGGAAAAATAGAGGTTGAAGTCGACATGATCGATATAGATAAATTCATTTGGTAAGACCAATATCCCATATGGATTGAAAACATTGTTCCCATTAAGAAGAAAAATAGGAAAATTAGAGTCTTAATCGATTTTAGGGATCTCAATCGGAACTGCCAGAAAGATGATTTTTTGGTCTCGATCAGTGAATTGTTGATCAATACAACTTCCAGATACAAGGATCTATTGTTCATGGATTTATATGAAGGATATAACAAGATCTGAATGGATAAAGAAGATGAATAATCCACTTCTTTGAAGCCCCCCAGGGAGTATTTTTTCTACAAGGTAATTCCATTTGTTTTGAAAAATTTCTGTGCCACATATCAACGTGTCATGCAATGCATCTTCAAACCCTTCCTGATAATGTTTTCCAAAATATTATATGGATGATTTGGTGGTTAAGTTTTAGTATAATTTAGACCACCTATCATCTCATGAAATATTATTTAACAAACTATGACAACACATTATGAAAATAAACCCCCTGAAATGTGCTTTCGGCATCAACTCAGGGAAATTAACATGGATTTTTCATATTCCATCATGGAGTCAAAGTTGATCCCGAGAAGACAAAGGCTATCCTTTACACATCACCTCCTTGAAACCTCACTGAGTTGATATGAATCCAAGGAAACATGTCCTACATTCAGTGCTTCATATCCAACCTTTCATGAAAATGTTTTCCCTTCACCAAGTTGATGAAAAAAGGGGTAGAATATTAATGGACTGATAATTATTAGGAAGCCTTCGAAAATCTCAAGAGATATCTCTTAATCCCCCCTATTTTATTGCCTCATATCTAAGGAATACCACTCATTCTATATGTGACCACATTGGATAGATCCCTAGACACCTTCCTTGAATAGAAGAATGATGCAGGTAGTGAGAATTGACCCTATTATCTCAATCAAACCATGATTGATGTTGAGAATCATTATTAAAACATTGAGAAGAGCTAACTAGCTTTGATCTTTGCATTCTAGAAGCTAAGGCATTACCTAGAGAACCATGAGGTCCATTTGGTCTCATGTAGTAACCTTCTCAAGTATATTCTCAGCTGTCCAATATTGACTAGACTCTTATCGTGGTGGGTAGTCATCTTGGAGCAGTTCGATATACGGTTTATACCATAGAAAGCTATCAAAGGACAGAAATTAATGGATTTCCAAGAATATCATCTCTCAATAGAGGTGGTTCTATTAGATGTTGATCTACCCGATGAGGAAGTGTTCTCTATTCAATAAGACTCCTAGATGTGTGTAATTCACTTCATTGTGCCTCCTTAATCCTGACGAGAAGAAGGATAGAAGGCTCTAGACTCAATAAAGTGGGACAAGGATCCATACCCATATCCCTAGAAAAAGGTAGTACTTCCCTATTCCTTCCTAATGTTGGAGTGGTTTACAAAAAATGAAGCAGAATACCAAGCCCTTATTGCAGGCCTGAAGATATCACATTAAGAACAATCCAAACACCTGAATATAAAAGAAGATTTAGAACGAGTCATCAAGAAAGTCCATGATGACTATGCTATCAAGAAAGATGATTTTATCCATTTAATGAACCATGTTCAAGAACAGATGGTTGAATTCCCATCAAAGAAAAAATTAACTTATGTTCCCTGATCACAAAATGCGTAAGATGATGCATTAGAAAATGTATCCATGACTATTCCCCATCCAGATCAGGAAGAAACAATTATCAAAATTTCCCATATTTGGATAGTCCTTCCATTCATTCAGAACAAGATGGAGGAAAGCAACGAGATTAGTCAGGTCACTGAACCTTATGGTCATACCACCGACTGGATGACTCCAATTGTGAATTACATCTAAAAGGGAGAACCCCCACCTAATAGGGCTATAAGGGAGAAAATCTAGAGATGGAAAATCAACCTCATGATGTACAATGGAATAAACTAGTAAAAGGTCCTTTATAAGAGAGGCCATGATGGGATCCTTCTCAGGAGAATCTATGAGGAAGAGATATTTTATGTCATAAAATAAGTACATGTTAGAACTTGTGGAGCACATCAGTCAACATCCAAAATATCTTCGAAAATTTAAAGGATTGGGTAGTATTGTACCACTATAACACATGATTTTACTGAATTCACTAAGAAATTTTATCCCTATCGAGTTCATGATAATTTTATCCTCCAAACCCCAGAGCTAATTCATATAGCCAAGTACTTTTGGCCCTTTTCCATATGGGGAATGGACGTCGTGGGACCATATCCTCCTATTACGAACAAACGGTTCAAGTTTATTCTCACAAAAACTGATTTTTTTCCAAATGTGCAGAGTATGTACCCCTTAAAGAGGTTGGTCCAAGAAGCATCGTCATATTTTTGAAAGCCAACATCATAAAAAAAATTGAATCCTTCATTAAATACTGATGGAAATGGCATAAATTTATTCTCTATTTAATTGGAAAAGTTGTATCAAGAGTATGGCATCAAGTCCAACCATTCATCCCACCACCATGCAGCAGCCAATGGGTAGATAGAGGCCTTCAACAAGACCACATCCAATATACTCTAGAAGATGGTAGAAAAGTACTAGAAATCATGGTCAGATAATCTCCTCCATGATCTATGGGCTTACCAGACCATGATTTGAACTACCACTAATGTCACCCCATAATCAATAGTATATGGGACAGAGGAGGTTCTACCCATTGAATTTAAACTAGCATCGCTCCACGTTTCCATATGATATCAACTATCCATAGATGATTAATCTAAAAAATGACTCAATGGGTTAGAGAGATTAGATGAGAAAATATTGCACACTCTTCACCATTTTTAAATTTACAAAAACTGAATTGTACAGGCCTTCAACAAAAAGTTTTACCTCAGGTATTTACTCAAAGGAGAAATGGTGTTGGTCCTCATAACTCTAATGTTACACGGAAAGAAACCTATGAAATTATATCCAAAATGGTAATGTCCATAATTCATACACAGGGTCTACTCCAATGGAAAATATTCATTAATTCTAATGGATGGAAAACTCACCACAACTCCCACAAATGCAAGTTTCTTGAAGAAATACTTTGTGTAATTATTCGAACATCACCTTAGTTCCATGACATTAAACTGTATAATGCCATGAAGGTCCATACTGCATGACGTTAAACTGCTCATCACCTTTATTCTAATAGGATGAAGTTGAACTGCATGATGAAGTGTCCTAACCACATGACATTAAACTGCATGGATACAACATGCCATTCCACTAATGTTGGGTTAACTTTGTCCTAATTGTATAATGTTAAACCGCATGATGATGTTTCCTAACTGCACAACATTAAACTGCAAGGAATCTATCATCCCAATTATAAGATGTTAAATTGTATGAGGTCCATTATATTCCGAACAGTGATTTTCTGCACAGAAGTTAGATCTATTCTGGAGAATGGTAAAATTCCCACAACTTCTATGTAAGTGTATCATGTGAATGCCAGATCCACATGGGAGCCCTTTCTTAAGAACTATGTTTGGATTGATTCCTTCCCTTTCAGGATACGTAGTGATGCCTGGATCTTATGCCCTGACCCATCGACCCACCATAGAACAAAAAATCCCTTTCTCCCTACGTATAGACCAGACCTATGTAGGGACTTTCTTCAAGAACTACATGTGGATTGATTCCTATCTATATAGGATATGTATTGATGCCTATCCCAGGCTCAGCCACCACCCACAACCAAACAAAGATTCTCCCCTCCTTGTGTATGGACAAAAACGATGTGAGGAGGTCTCTTCACATAACTACATATGGATTGATTCCCATATACCAATGGAATACATATAGATGCATTATCCAAGGTCTTGGTCTAACCACCAGTTGTTATACAATACCTCTGTGGTACCTTCACCTTACTTTGTATTTTGAGAGGAAACCCTTTCTATTATTTGTTTTTCACACTGAACACAACTCACATTAACTTAGTAATGGTGATAAATGACCCCATTGCACAAATAAAGGGTAAAGTTACACAACGGGCTCATAAAAAATTGGTAAAAATGCCCCCTCCTTGTACTGGGGATCGACCAATATAGGGTGCCTTAGAACTATGTGTGGCATGATTACTTCCTTCTCAGGATACATAGTGATACCCGAATCGTACCTCCTAGTTTAGCAAACAACATAATAAAAATTCCCTTTTCCTCTGCATATGGATCAAACCTATGTAGGGAAGTTACTTTTAGAACTACATGTGTCTTGATTCTTTCCCTTGTAGGATACGTAGTGATGCTTGAATCTTATATCCTGGACCAACTGCTACCTAAATCAAGAGATGTCCCATATCTGCACTTGGATTAGACTAGTGTAGAGAAAATCCATTTTATAACTACATATGGCTTGATTCCTACCATCATAGGATACATAGTGACACCCGAATTTGACATCCTTGGGCCTAGTGGCCACCAAATCTAAATTCCCTTACCCTTAATATAGGTCTGAAATGCATAGGTAAATCCATATAACTTCATCAGGATTGATTCCCATCCACACAGGGAATGTACGAAGCACCGAGGTCCTCAAACTTGGGCATGGTTGCAGAAAAATATTTAAGGAATAAATGCCCTCGTCCTTCACCATGCCCACCCTGTGTGGCAGAATAATCTATTTTCATCCCTAGTTTCTCACTAAGTGCCACTCATGCGGGATTAGAAATTTCATTAGAAGGTTCCTTATAGAAATAACAATTCACTAAATTTCCTACGTCCTTACCACAAGTCACAAATATGCATGGCCTGAGTCCTTACCGCAAGATGTAAAACTACATGGCCCATGTCCTTACCACAAGATGTAAAAATACATGGCCCGAATCCTAACCACATGACATTAACCTATAAGGTACCCTAAGAACAATGTGTGTCTTGATTCTAATTATAATTATATACCTATTGATGCCCATATAAACAAACCTAGGTCTATCCATACAAAATGGGAAAATAAAAATATCCCCACCTCCTTCACGAAAATGAAAAGATGGTCTGGATATTCCCCATGTACCCAAAAATTCTCTTTTCATCCATAGAAATCCATAAATAGGGAAATTTTGGATCCCAAAAAACATCCATGGGAATCTGAAATGGATGGTCAGTGTCATATGGACACCTTTGTTTGACTATGCACACAATGCCTCAGCATCTCTGCATAGGTTTCCTATAAAAGGTCTGTCAACCAAAGGCTTATTCATCCTTAGTAGAGGATTTTACTACCTCTATACACCCAACATCTACTAATCACCATATCATTCCTCTTTATATAAGGGTCCTTGGAATCATGTTTTACACTTTCTTTCACCCCTCATGTTAGGGGTATTCTAGAATATCCCATCCTGATTAGCCCATACTTATTCATGACCTTCCTCTGACATGTAGTCACCACAACACAATGTTAAAGTATGTTGTTAATGCCCTTTTCATAATAATTAAAACTTTATGGGACCACAACATTTATCTCATTCATGCTAACCATGCAACATCCTCACTACATGATGTTAAACTGCATGGACCAACAATGTTCACACCTAAGAAGGAACTTCCTATGACATCAGTCACTTAGCATTTTATATCTTATAACTATGTTTGGTTTGATTCCATCCCTCGAAGGATATGTTGAGATGCCAGGAATATCATCTTAGCCCAGCCACACCAAAATAAAAAATATCCTCTCCATGTCTATGGGTAAGACCTACGTAGAGTAATTTCTATAAGGAAATATGTGTGGTGTGATTCTTATTGTCCCATGGGATATGTAGTGATACCTAGATCCTATAACCTAGATCCAACCACAAAACACAAAAAAAATGCGTCCCTTATGTATGAAAACTAGGTCAAAGCAGAAGGCTCCGAAATATGCCATATTCATAGGACTATCTCAAGAATAATCACACGTCCCCTTTTTTTTTGATTATTCCATCCCTTGTGGGTGAATTGAATCCCTTGTAACCTCTTTTTTCTCACATCAGGCATGAACTACATGAGCTTAGGTAGTTCAGTAGGGGATACCCTTGGGATCCAAGGAATATCAATCCCTAGTGGCTGGTCCTTGTTGCACAACCTTAAAAGGTACGTTGTGGTTTTTTCAACATGATAGAGAAACCAAAGTCACAACCGTGTGACATCAAACTGAAAGGTACCTCAAATATAGCTAAAATTCCCCACCCCTTGTGCATAGACAAAACATGTTTAGGGAGCCTAATTTTGAGGTATCCAAATCTCTAGGATCAGTTCTGACCCAAACAAAGGAATAAAAATTCCCTTTATCCCTATATACGAACCAAACCTGTGTAGGGATTCTGATATTGGGACACCTATATATTCAAAACTTGTCCCCTCTCCTACAAGGTAATCAAAATTTCCCACCCCACATATGGGTCAAGTCTGTGTGGAGAGACTTCTGATTCCATGGATAATCACGACCTGGTTTTTTTAATATGTCCAAACTAACCCTCTACATTCATCAATCTTCATTATTAGAGTGGTTTTGGATCCTCATATACCACCCATGATATTGATAATGGAAGGACAGTGTCCAACAGACACCATTGTTTGACTATGCACATAATTCCCTTGTGGATCTACATTAGTTTCCCACAAAAATGTCTTGTTAACCAAAGAAAAATTTGAATTATGGAGAAGTTTTTCCTATTTCCATACACCAAATGACCTCCAAGGCCCATATCATTTCTCCCGATCCAAAATCCCATGAAACTTTGACTTGCACTTTTATTCCTACTCACATATTGGACATGTCAGGAAATCTTGGCCTGATTATCCTCCAGTTAATCAAGGCCTCTATATCCATGTCCTAATCACATGACATTAAAACTGTGTGATAACTGATACTCAATGTCCATTCTCATGCCTCGATATGCCAAATAATGTCTTCCTTTCATGATCATGTGTGTGAAATGAATCCACGTTGTAAATTCCAACATGAGTCCCAAATTATTTCCAAATCTCATACACAAAATGAAAATGACCCACCCATATGTGTGAATCAGTTCTGAAAATGAGAAAAAATTAAAATTACTATGTTTGGATTGATTACTATCATCATAATGATACATAGTGACACATGAATCGCATATATCAGGCCCATCCATGCTACAAAATCATCACATCCTTTCTTGAGTAAGGGTCCAAACTGTGTAAGGAACCCCCCTCACCTGTATGAAGAGAACGTATTCACCTATTCCCATGAAATTTCAACTTGAAATACCACCTTTCATGTTGTGGAACCCCGCTTTTCATGACCCATAATCTATATCCAGAAAGTTATAAATCCCTGAAATCATCCATGGCTATCGAAGATGGAAGGTCAGTGTCCTATGGACACCTTTTATTGACTATGAACAAAATTCCTCAGAGACTCTACATAAGTTTCCCACAAAAACATTCAGTCAAGCAAAGGAAAATTCATCCTTAGGAGAGACTTTTCCTACTATCAAAATCTCTATGATGTTTACTTCTCATCTTATTCATTGGTTTTGGAACCCCCTCAGATTATATTTTATATCATTTCCCCCCTCTCATGCCTGAATATGATGGAGCATTTATAGTCGAACTACTATGGAAGGGGTGAGTCATTTACCACTCTTCTTGGCCAAGGTCAAATTCGTGTGGGAGTAGTTTCTCAACCAAAGACGATACAAATTACCTCCTACTTTTATACATCGTTCCATTGACATGACACACATGGTGGTCTTTGACAAAAAATCAAATACAAACCTCTGTGAATCTACCTGGTCATCAGAAATGGGTGTTCAGTGTCTTAAAGACACCTTTGTTTGACTAATGTGCACAATTCCCTAAGGATCTGGATAAATGGCCCACAAAAATGGCCTGTTAACCGAAGGAAAATTTGTCCCTAAAAGAGGTTTTCCCTACTTCTGTACACCCAAATGATTCTATGCCCCATACCATGGTATATGCCTATGATCCACAAATTATGGGTCAAGAAAAATTGATTATCCATGTCTGAAATTTGTTGGGACATTCTCGGTTAATGAGTTCGGAATTGGGGACCTTTCACTGCAAATCATTATCAAATTTGTTCGACATAAAACATCAGTCATGATATTCTAGACAACAATACTTTAAACTAACCATGAAAGAGAGACACAACACTCTCTTGGATGAAATCCCGCATAGGACACCCTGGATAAAAGTCACATTCCAGCTCGCTAAACCTATGCTATGTATAGTTTAGGGAAAAATATTGAGCCACCAAATATCTAGAGACACAATTCTTATTAGTTAAAATACTTGAAAAGTGCTACCTAAGAAAATGTCAAGTTATACCCACTAAGTCTGCACTAAAATCAAGCTTAGGAAAAAATTAGGGTTATATAAGAAGAGACGCAATGTGTACCCCTAGAAATAGTCAAACTACACTCGTTGAGTCCCTTATATTAGGAAAAAATTATAGAATGTATTAATTATTTCAAATTAGTTATCCTATATTGGAATTCAAATTGAAATCTAGTTGAAATTACTATTTAAATATTTTTGATTATAAATAATTGACATTTTTAGGAAAAGATGAAGGAGAAGCATTGGAGAGAAAAATGTTTTCATTCCATCAAATGAAACAAGAATAGGGGAATAATCAAAATCTGGATCCTCTCACCGATGTAAAAAAACAAAGGTAGTGCGGGGAGACCCAACGTGTTATAATTAAGATTGACTTAATATTTCTAGAAGATTGATGATCGCCTGACTTAGGTCATCAAGGGACTGTTCCAAAGTAGTTCTCTACTTAACTTCAACCTCAACCTCTAGACGTACCCATTTTATGATAGCCCCGAGGTCTCTCCCTTTCTATTTGACAGCCTCATATTTGGTACTTGACAATGATAGCCGCGCCTTCAGTCTATCCATATGAGCCTCGCATTCGTGAAGTTCATTTGTTTGGCAAATCCCCTGATAATTAGCATCTTCTTCCTCATCCTCCAAATGGTGCAACTCATTAGTAACATATCGAAAGGTCTTCGTTTGATGGTGTGAACAGTTAAGATTAGAAATATTACCTTCAAAAGTAGTGATATCCTCTCAAGAAATGACAATTTAGTACCCAAGGATATGTAGGTGTTGATAGTCAAAGACACTCGAACCCAAGTCGATGAATAGTCATTGAATGGTCTCTCCCTCATTAGAAAAACCTGCCAAGGGAGTTTCTACGGAAGGAGTATAGATTTGGAACCGTGAATATCTTTGCATGGATCACTACCTCTTAATAGCATCTGAATTTTGGACTTTCCACTCCACAGTGATACATATATATTCAGAAAGCACCATCATGACATATGAAAGCACCCTTAGTTGAGTTACCTAAGTGGGAGGACTTTCCTTCCCACTAGATGGTTCGGTCTCTGGAACTAGGTGAGGGGGACTAACTACAACTTCGAGAATGCCTAGCAACATCCCACTCAAACCAGCTTAGGTAGGGCCTTGAACCATATCGTCCACCTATATAGATTCTAAGTCACTCTCTATGGAGATAAGTTGATAATACGAAGCCCCCTCAGAATGTATGTGACAGTGGATGGAATGCCTTCTTGCAATTGGAATAGAGGGAGATGGTGCAGTCAGAACAGTTGAAAAGGGACCTGAAGTAGTGAAAGGATTTTACACCCGTTGGACTGGCCTTGTCCTTAATCCATTAGGGTAATAATCCATCAACAAGTGAGCATATTTTGGTGACAAGTATGTTTATTCCACTGTGGGAGGAATACAGAATTCCACATTAGCATCCCCCCGCATCATCATCAACCATAATTAGAGGATGATTATGGGATGAGATTCCCTATTAACTAGGGTTTCAGGGAGAGATGTGATCTATTGAATTCATCCAAATTATCTAGTGAACCTATAAGGGACATTGGGTTCACAAACAGCCACTCTTTCTATGTGAGTGGCCAAGATTCCATCCCGAAGTGCAATGTTGTAAGTGAGTTATTTTGGGAGCCCCTCCCATCATCCATTATTGTTCCATGGGGAATAGCATAGGGTACAAAGGAGTGCTTAGATACATCACTCTACAGTTTATCTGCACCTTCAATTCTCAGATAATGAGGAAGAACGATAGTGATATTGAGAAGAGCCACATGAAAGTCAGAATGAGGAACCCTTGCAGTATGACGATACTCACAACAAGATAAGTGATCTGCTATCCAGCCATACAGGGATTGGAAATTCCCATTAAGTTTATGTGGATCCCTACCCTTCTATATACACCCCAATACTTCATAGATACAAGCAAGGGTAGGGACATCCATATTGATGAATTTTCCCTCCGCTAATGTAGCTTGCATCATTAAAGTGAAAGATTTGACACCGTTGTATACATCACAGGAAGGGAAAATACATCCACTCAGGAACATGGATAAGAAACCAAACAATCTGAGCTCATATGATACAACTGACCAAATATCTTAACCCCATGTGGTGTATCATCACACCTTGAGGGTAGCACAACATGAGCCGAGAATATTCTGTGACGGTAAGGTCAGATGTGTTCAACTGCGGTGAACTCTTGGCTTCAGTCCAATCACTTTAAATAATATCCCTATTCAGTCCTTAAATGAAATAAGTGAGTGATCATGGAGAGGATGATTAAGAAATCCCTCCTCCATGATCAATAAATTCCTCACCAGAGAAGATACATGTTTAATGTTCTCCCATGTATTGGTTATAGGTAAGAATTTACCAAACATTTCTCTAAGAATGGGGAGTTCCCCAATCTGGTAAATATCCCACAGACTTATTACCACTTCTCTATGTGAAAAGTGGATTGTATTGGTACTATAACACTAGGGGATAAGTATTTTGGGGAGCATTTCACCTGGTGAATAGATGGGAAACTAGGAGACCCATATTATTTGATACATTCTAACAACTTCCAGCTGATTAGGGAACTCTACACAGTTTTGGGGCACCCAGAAGGCCCATTCCAATTCATCAGAGAATCACCCTCTAGATCATAGGTCCCATTTAGAGATCCATCCCCCGTTGGGGTTTCCTCATGAAAGATTGACAATAGAGGGATAATCTCGGACGATTGATTATAAAGATATGTTATGGCTATGTCGATTTCTCTGCGTCCACATAGATACATTTAGAACAAAGGTTTCTTCCTATCTTGAATAAACTATGATCTCCCCCATAATAGAGATATTCACCCAGTCATACCTCTGAGATGCCTTAAAGAGAACAATAATGATGCTCCGATCAACTGACGGTAAATGAGCATTGTCTTGGCGACTGATGGCATATAGTGGTAGTTGATTAGATAATGGGTAGGACATGAGTTCTAGTGGAAGGAGATATCTCAGAATACCCTCCATAGGAACAACACAAGATTGGAGGTTGTCTTCAATATTATCAACCACACTTTCCCTTCTTCTGGTCACATCCTTTGAGGCAAGAGGGAGATCCATTGTCTTTCCAGCATCAAAAGACCATAAAAAAAGGTCATCCCAATGAAATTTGGAAAATTTCCTAAATTGAACTGTGTACTGAATTTTGGAAATGGTACATGAAAGGCACTGATCACAGACTGATAGTTCATGGAAACCCATGAGGAACTAGCCCACAGGGCATTGGCTAGTGAACTGAACAGTTCGCGGAACAAGCAAGTTGCGCATTGACCCACGCTATGTGGAAATCCAAAATCACTATTTGAAGAATCAAATTAATATTCAGGGATGTTAAATTTATTTAATACATTAAGGAAACCATGAATTGTTTTTAGTTTTCAAGATGCAAGGATTAGTTCACGGATGAAGACAGCTGTAGAGGATGATGGTTCGCAAAGGAAGACGAGCGAGAGAAAATCAAGAGCACAAAGTTCACTGAGAAAAGTGATAAACAAATAATGACAAGGGCCTCCCTATATATATGTGTGGTCCCCTTATGGGTCCACCTTTATACCACAAACCAATTCAAGTTAGGACTATTTTCTATATCGGAATAACCTCCTCTTTGTACGGATCAAAATCCATTCTGATGGGGGGGATTTGTTGGGCCCTAAAAACCTTCCAAAGAGAAAGAAAATACTATAGTGAATTTGATAAAATAATAAAAATAAAATATAAATATAAATATCTGTTCGAATGAAGTTTTAATGTAAAATATCAAAGAATCTCGATTTCGGAAAAGGGAAGGAGAGGCTCCGCAAACTGAAAGTCCTTTGTGGGGTGTCGATCTTCATAGTGTTCCATGGACTCACAATGTAGTCATGAAACAAGTGGTTTACAGAACATAGATGTTGGCATTGGATCCCATGAACTGTATTGTTGGTGGAATAGAGATGGAAAAATCCTCTCCACATACAACCTCCACGAACGATGTTATTGGTGGAATGAAGATGGAGAAAATCACCCTCGCATATTATCCCCATGAACTAAATAGTTCATAGGAAAGGCGAAGCTGGTGGCATCTCATGAAAAAGACGAATTCATTCATGGGATTAAGGTGGGGATTTTCACTACCACTAACCACAACCATGTGGGCCTCTATTGACTGAGCTGTCTACGGGCCGGGTGATTTCCTCGTGGGCTTCGGCAAAAGGTGTCATGTGACCCATATATCTAGCTTCCTTGACACTCTATAAATGGATATCTAGGGATACAAAAAAGGGACATCAAAAGAGATATCCAAAGAAGTATATGGTAGGGACTTGAGAAGAACAGATTTCTGAGCTTCGAAGGCACAAAAGAATAAAGTACCAAAAAAATGGACTTTTCTAATGATTTCTTGTAGGTATAGCTAGTCGTATACCATAAAAAATGAAACATAATATTAATTGGAAGAATGAAAACCTAATTGGTGAAATGTACACTATATCCCAGTGATGGATGAACTTCGTACAAACCACAGGATTAATGACCCTTATTCAATCCATCATCCCGCATAGCGCATTGCTATGCAGACGAAACCCTACCCCATGTAGCATCCTGATATACGAATGGAATCCAACACCACATAGCACCACAATATGTGGAAAAAACCTGGGGTCATGTACCAATACGGTACACAGACCACATCTAGGTCTGTGTACCACTTTGGTACGTGGAGAACCTCTCCACCCATATAGAAACACGCTATGTGAGGGACACCCCATCCTTAATGGACAAATGGTATACAGAATGGGGTACCTTTGGGAGTTCCAACCTCCAGATCTAATCATTTCCTTCCACTTCCATTTCCTCTTCCATAATCCCTTTGAGAATAAGTCCAACAAAATTTGACCAAAGACTCTTCCAAATCCACTGGACATGTATGATAAAACCATCGGGTGCATCAGCACACCCTTTTGAGTTTATATACTCATAGTCAGCGGAGTCATGTGGGTAATCCATGAAATGGTGCAGACCCTTGGAATGTCCATAATTTTACATTCTCATTGAAACCTAGGGCGCATCAATACACCCTTTTGATTTTACATACTCATGGTCAGTGGATTCATGTGGGTAATCCATGCTATGTTGCGGACCCCTAGAATGCCCATAAGTTTACATTCCCATTTAATCCTAGGGCGCAAACATGGGATACTAACATGAACCTCCATATTCTAACGATCAAGGGTAATCCCTGATATTTCCCTTTGATGAGGGTCAATGATATCATAGGGGAATCATGATTGTTTTTTCCTTTGACAAAAGGAAACATTCCTCCCCTTTCCCAAAACCAATTTTAAGGCAGTCTCAATATGGTAAGCCCCTATCTTTTCTTGTAGAAAGTTGCATCAATACCCTCTCTACCTCTTCCCAAGGCATAATTGGATAGGGAAATCATACTATCCAGGGTATGAAAACAAAGGGGAGGTATTGGCATGTTCAAAGATCTCTCTATCTCTCTCCATCTCTCTCTTTGGGCTCTAGTACCATCAATCAGTAGATGATGTGGGGCATGTGATCTTTATATACACTACCTCCTCTTGTTTCTCACCCCTAGAATGACTCAACTAGGCTTAGAGGTTTGTGGTGATCATGGAATCTACATAACCCCAAAGTGTCGGCCTCCTCCTAGGTGTAATCCCCAAATGAACCGAACTACAAGAACTCTAATTCATGCCCCAAACAGGATACATAAGATGCTTTTCTAAGTCTTGAGCTCAAAGGGGATCCTTTTCAAAAGTTAACCACATCCCTAAACCCCCAAACGGTGTAAGTCCCAAATCTGTCTCAAAAGGGATTTACCCAACAATGTAAGCCCCACATCATGCCCCACTTCATGGGAATAGTCATGGATGTATGTCTTGAATCAAACCCGACTACGATGAATTTAATTCCCAACCAACTGGGATATGTAGGAAGCCTCCCTAAGATCCAATCTCAACACCCATATCACCCTAATGTTCTCTGGTCCATATCCCCAGTAGGTTCATATCCACCCAGAATATCATATCTCTTTTGGACAACCCGGTCCACTTTGGAATAAGTCCCTCACAAATCCATAACTAGGCGCCTTTTTCCTAGACATCCTCTCCACATGACGTTAGATTGTATGGACGGTTCCTTGTCACACGACCTTAAAAGGTGATACGCCTTGTTAAACGACACCGAACTAAGTTGGTTCTGATTCCTCTCATGTGGATATTTAAAAATACCATCTTATGGGTTCGATCCCGATATCTAAACAACTATAATCCCATTATATGATGACAAACTCCAGAGTGCCTCATCACATGGCTTAAGCTAGCACTGTCTCAATAATTCCCATCCCATGTATATCCATGATTGATCTTGTGACCCAGGCGTAATCCATGGAAACATTCTTGGGAAGAAACCAAGGATTCACAAACATATGGACATTTATTAAATATATAAGAGAGTCCCAAAATAGGTAATAATTCCCCCCAAAAGGGTGTGATGATCTCGACCTCCCATCCTCTCAACCAATGAATTCATTAAGTGTCGTTGGCCAAATCATCCAATGAGCACCTGCCTTTGGAAAGTAGTTCCCTAAATCATGGATAAACAGATACATTGGGTGTTTCTAGCATTGTGAATAAACTAGTTGGAGACCATATAAGGACATCGTACCCGATGTGGGCCGAATTCACAAACAATTAACCCCCTGAAATTGCCCACCAGGACCATTAAACTATGGTACCAACTGGGAAACATAAAAAGACACACCACCCAGTCCATGTGGGACCATCTCAGTGCACTAAATGGGAACGATGTGAATTAGGATAAAACATAAATAGTGAACCTGATGTGAAACTCTCTATAATACCAAGAAATTAGGTTTTATCCATTGATCCATTTTGTTCTCTCCCATATGATGTCTCCTTGGGTTGAAACAAAAATAGTGAACCCAATGTGAGACTCTTTATAATAGTAGGCAAATTGTTGTTATCCATAGGTCTATTTTGTTCTCTCTGATATGACACCACCTCCGGTTGAAACAAACATTAAAAGTTTTTATGGGATTTTAGGGTTTTTAATGTTTGCAGGGTATTTTAAGGTGTTTAATGTTTTTTTATCTGTTGGTATTTTTTAGGATCATTTAGGGGTTTTAGGGTTTTTAGGTTCCTTTAGGGGTTTTATGTTTTTAGGGTTTTTAGGGTCATTTAGGGGTTTTTGGGGTTTTTAGGTCCTTTAAGGGGTTTTTAGGGTCTTTTAGAGTTTTATGGGTTTTATATTCCTTTAGGGGTTTTTATATTTTTTAGAATTTTTATCATTTTAGGGTATTTTATGGTCTTTTAGGGATTTCTAAGTAGTTTTAGTGTATTTTAGGGTCATTTTTGGTTTTATTGGTTTTAAGATGTTTTAGGAGTTTTAATGTTTTTAGGGTATTTTATGGGTTTTATGGTTTTTATGGTCTCAGTGGGTTTTTTGGTTTTTATGGGTTTTAGGGTTTTTAGGGTTTTTAGGGTTTTTTTGGTTTTTAGGGTTTTTAGAGTTATAGGGGATTTAGGGGTTTTAGGGTCCTTTAAGGTTTTTAGTGTTTCTTGGGGTTTTGGAGTATTTATGGTTTTCTTATTCTTTTATGGTTTTAGATTTCATTAAGGTTTTTAGGGGTTCTATGGGTTTTGAATGGTTTTATGGGTTTGGGGGGGGGGGCTGGGGGTAGGTTTTTATGGGTTTTAGAGCCTTTAATGTTTTTTTGGGTTTTTTTGGGTTATTATGGTTTTTAGGCATTTTGGGTTTTTATGGGTTTTAAGGGGTTTTAAGTGTTTTAGGCATTTTTATGGTTTTTAGAGTTTTTGCGAATTTTACTGGGTTTGGGTTTTTTTAGGTTTTTATTTGTTTTTATGTGTTTTTGGGGTTTTAGTGTTATTTGTATTTTTTTGGTTTCTAATTTTTTTTAATGTTTTTAGGTTTTTAAGGTTTTCTTAGTGTTTTATTAGTATTTTAGGGGCTTTTAGTATTTTTAGGGGTTTTTAGGATTTTTAGGGTTTTAATAATTTTTTTTGGGATTTAAGGGGGTTTTAGGATTTTTAGGGTTTTTAGGGTTTTAATATTTTTTAGGGTTTTTAGGGTTTTAAGGGGTTTTAGGGGTTTTATTTTTCTTTTGGGGGGGGGTATCATTTTTCCTAGTTTTTTAATTTTTTAGGGTTTTGATATTTTTTGGGGTTTTTTAGAGTTGTAGTGTTTTTGGGTTTCAAGGGGTTTTACTGATTTTTACAGGTTTTAAGGGGCTTTGAGGTTTTTTTTTCAGTTTTTATGTATTTTTAGGGGTTTTAGTGTTTTTTGGTTTTTAATAAGTTTTTATGGTTTCTTATGGTTTTATATATTTTTAGGGTTTTAATGGGTTTTATGGTTTTTAAGGGGTTTTTGGGTTTTTGGGGTTTTATACATGTTATAGGGGTTTAAGGGTTTATGGGGGTTTTAGATTTTTAATGGGTTTTTAGGTTTTTAGGTTGTTTTGGGGTTTTAGGGTTTTTAAGGTTTTTTAATGTTTTTCAGGGTTTTAGGGTTTTTAATTTTTTTACAATTTTTAGGTATTATAGATTTTTAAGGGTTTTTAAGGTTTTAGGGTATTGCGGGTTTTTAGTTTTTTTGGGGATTTCGAGTTTTTTTGGGATTTTTATGTTTTAGGGGTTCTAGGTTTTTTATTTTTTTTTATGGTTTTAAGGGGTTTTTAGAGATTTTAGGGATTTTTAGGGGTTTTATTGGGTTTTAGGGTTTTTAGGGATTTTTGGGGTTTTATGTTTTTAATGGGTTTTTGAGGTTTTAGGGTCTTTTAGGGTTTTTGGGTTTTTTGGGTTTTAAAATATTTTTAGTGGTTTTAGGGGGTTTATGGGTCTTTTCTTTTTTCTTTTTTAGGTTTTTTTTTTATTTTCTATGGTTTTGTATGTTTTTATGGTTTTTTTGGGGTTTTATGGTTTTCTAGTTTTTTAGAGTTTTAAGGTTTTTAATGTTTTTAGAGTTATTTTGGTTTTTTGTGTATTTAGGGGTTATAGGGTTTTAGGGTTTTAGGGGTTTTCAATGTTTTTATGTTTTTTAGGATTTTTTAATGTTTTTTTATTATTTTTTGTTTTTTCTTAGGGTTTTACTGTGTTTTAGAAAATTTTAGGGTTTTTAGGGTTCTTCAGGGTTTTAAGGGTTCTTTGGGTTCTAAGGATTTTTTAGATTTGTTAGTTTTTTAGGAGTTTTATGGTTTTGAGGGTTATTTTATGGGTTTTGTGGTTTTTATGGTATTTAGGATTTTAGGGTTTGAAGGGTTTTTATGGGTTTTAGGGTTGTTTGGATCTTTAAGGGTTTTAAGTTTCCTTTAGGATTTTTACCATTTTTTAGGGTCTTTAAGGGTTTTTTGGGCTTTTAGGGGTTTTAGGGTTTTTAGGGTATTTTGCAGGTGTTAGGTAATTTTAGGGTCTTTTAGAGTTCTCAGGGGTTTTAGGGTCTTTTGGAGGATTTAGGGTTTTTATGGGTTTAGGGTTTTTTTGTTTTTTTTTTGTTTTTTAAGGTTTTAGGGGTTTTTAAGAGTTTTATGGTTTTTAATGTTTTAGCGGTTTTAAATGGTTTTAACAGTTTTTATGAGTCTTTATGATTTTTGTGTGTTTTTAGGATTTTTAGGGGTTTATTGTTTTTATGGATTTTAGGGTTTTAGGGGGTTTGGGTTTTTTTGGTTTTAGGTGTTAATAAGATTTTTTAGGGTTTTTGGGTTATAGGATTTTTATTTATTTTAGAGGTTTTAGGAAATTTATTTTTTTATGATTTTTAGGGGGTTTAAGGTTTTTAGTATTTTAAATATTTTTGGGGTTTTATGTTTTTAATTTTTTACGGGATTTGAATGTTTTTTTGGGGGTTTTGGGGGTTTGGGGTTTTTTATGGTTTTAGGGTTTTAGGGATTTTTCGGGTATTGTGATTTTTAAGGATTTTTGGGTTTTTAATTTTTATTAGTTTTTAGTATTTTTTGGATTTTTGGAGTTTTTAGGGTGTTTTATGGTTTTAATATTTTTAGGGATTTTACGTTTATTAGGGGTTTAATAGTTTTGAAGATTCATATGTTTTTAGGGGTTTTAGCAGTTTTAGGACTTTGAGTCTTTTTAGGGGTTTTAGGGTTTTTAGTGTTTTAGTTGTTTTAAGGGGTTTTAGGTTTTTTATGGTTATTTAGGTTTTTTTTTTGAGTTTTTTGGATTTTTATGTGTTTGGGGGGTTTTAGTTTTTTTTTGATTTTTAGGGCCTTTTAGGTTTTTTTAGGTTTCAGGGTTTTTACACCTTTTAGGGTCTTTATAGTTTTAAGTGTGTTTAAGGGTTTTTTGGTGTTTTATATATTTTTGGGTATTATTTTTTTTAAATGTATTTATGATATTTTAAGGGTTTTTAGTGTATTAGGGTATTTTAGGGTTCTTAGGGCAAGGACGATGCGAGGATCAGGCTATTCCAGACCCCCCAACAATTTATTAGAAAAGAAGAAACGACGGAAAACAAGCAGACAAGGGAGGGGAGGGGTCAATCGACCACAACCCAAGACCCCTTAACAAACCCAACCAAAACCCAAAAAATAGAAAACCAAAGAAGAAAACAGAACAGTTAACATCACCCCCAACAATTTATTATTATGGTGTTTAGGAACTTTTAGGGTATTTTAGGGTTTTCTGGTATTCTAGGGGTTATGGTTTTTTAGGATCCTTTAAGGGTTTTTAGGTTTTTTACATTCCTTTAGGGTTTTTGGGGGATTTTAAGTCCTTTAGGATCTTTTATAGTTTTTAGGGCCTTTTAAGGGTTTTAGGGGGTTTTAACGGTTTTAGGGGTTTTTTGGTTTTTAGGTTCCTTTAGGTTATTTTAGGATCTTTTATGTTTTTTGGGAGGTTTTAGGTTTTTTATGGTTTTTAGGGTCCTTTAGGGTTTTTAAAATTTTAGGGTCTATTAGGGTTTTTTATGGTCATTTAGTGCTTTTAGGGTTTTAGGGTATTTTATGGGGGGGGGGGGTTCGAGGTTTTATGGTCCTTTATGGTTTTTAGGGTTTCATGGAGTATTTCAATTTTTAGGGTATTTTATGGAATTTTAGTGATTTTATGGTTTTTAGTTCCTTTTATGGGTTTTGGGGTTTTAGGGTCTTTTAGGGTTTTTAGTGGGATTTAGGATTTTAACTGCATTTTTTTGTTTTTAGGGAATTTTAGGTTTTTTATGTTCTTGTATAGTTTTTAGGTTTTATGGGTCTTTTATGATTTTTAGGTTTTCTAGTAAATTTTATGGTTTTTATTATATATTTGGTTTTTATGTTGTATTTGGGTTTTATAAAGTTGTATGGGTTTTAAGGGGTTTTTTGGTTTTTTGGTTTTTTGGGTTTTGGGGGTGGGATTTTTAGGGTTTCTAAGGTGATTTACAGTTTTACATTTTTATGGATTTATGGATTTTTATGGTTTTTAGGTTATTTAGGGTATTTTAGGCTTTTACATTTTTTAGTCTTTTTATCATTTTTTTAGGTTTCTTAGGTTTCTTAGGATTTTTTGGGATATTTGGGGATTTATTGTTTTTTAAGGTTTTAAAGGGTTCTATGGTTTTTAGGGTTTTATAGTTATCATGGTTTTTCTAGGTTTTTAGTGTTTTAGGGTCTTAGTGTTTTCTTATGGGTTTTAGGGGTTTCCTAGAAATTTTATAGTGTACAAAGGATTTCAAATGTTTTTATGGGGTTTTGGGTTTTAGGGGTTTCTAGGATTTTTTAAGATTTTGGAGCTTTTAAGGTTTTAGGGTTTTTAATGTTTTTATGGGTATTAGGTTTTTTTATTTTTTTATTTTTTAGCATTTTTAGGATTTTAGTGTTATTTTAGTGGTTTTATCTTTTTAAGGGGTTTTAGGGGGTTTTCAGGGTTTTATGGTGTTTTGGTTGTTTTTGGGTTTCTCAGCGGTTTTAAGTATTTTTAGGGGGACTTGGGTGGTTAAGGTGTTTTAGGGTGTTTTAGGGTTTTAGGGTCTTTTAAGAGTTTTTATTGGTTTTTCAGGTTCTTATGGTTTTCGGGGATTTAGGGTTGTTATTATTCTTGGTGATTTTTGGGAATTTCTATTGGTTTTTTGGTGTTTTTAGAGTTTTTTAGGGTTTTAGGTTTTGTGAGGGTTTTAAATTTTTTGTGGTTTTTTTAGGATTTTAGTGTTTTATATGATTTTTTATTATTTTTAGGGGTTTTAGTCTTTTAGGGTTTTGGGGGGTTTGGGGGTTATAGTGTTTTTATGGTTTTTAGGATTTTTAGGTTAGTATTTTTAGTTTTTTAATGTGTTTTTAATTTTTTATGGTTTGTAGGTTTTTTGGGGTTTTAGTTGTTTTTTCAAAATTTAAGGGGTTTTTTTTGGTGGGGGGGGGGGGTAAGGGGGTTTTAGGGTTTATTATGGTTCTTACAGTTTTATGGGTTTTTTTAGGTTTTTAGTGTTTCTTAGGGTTTTTTGGGTTTTTGGGTTTTTTGGGTTTTGGGGGTTTTAATGTTTTTAGGGGATTTAGGTTTTTAGGTTTTTTAGGGTTTTATGGTTTTTAGGGTTTTAGGGTGTTTCTGCATTTTAGGGATTTTATGGATTTTATGGTTTTTAGGGAACTTTATGATTTTATGGTTTTATGGTTTTTTTGATAATTTAATGTTTTTTTTTTGGGTTTTAGGGTCTCTAATGGTTGTTTTAGGTTTTTATGATTTTTGGGATTTTAGGGTCTTTCAGTGTTGTTTAGTTTCATTTGGGGGTTTTTAGGGTCTTTCTGGGGTTTTAGGGGTTCATGGTGTTTAGGGTATTTTAGGGTTTGTTTAGGGTTTTAGGTTATTTTATATTTTTTGGGGTCCTTCACTGGTTTTAGTGGGTTTTTGGGTCCTTTAGTGATTTTTAATGTTATTAATCTTTTTATGATTTTAATAATTTTTTATTATTTTTAGGGGTTTTAGTTTTTTTGGGTATTTTAAGGTTTCTATGGGGTTTTTATGGTTTTTGATTTTTCGGTTTTTAGTGGGTCTTTCTGTTTTTAGGGTTTTTTGGGATTTTTGGGTTTTATGTTTTTTATTGTTTTAAGGAACTTTTTATCCTTTTTAGGGTTTTAGGGTCTTTAAGGGTTTTATTATGTTTTTAGGTGTTTTGGGTATTTTAGGATCCATTAGTGGTTTTAGGGTTGTTTAGAGGTTTTAGGGTTTTTATGGTCTTTTATGGTTTCAGGGAGGTTTAGGGTTTATTAAATTTTTTCAGCGCCTTAGGGTCTTTTAGGGGTTTTTAGGGTTTCTGGGCCCTTTAGGGGTTTTTAGGGTTTTTTTGGAACTTTATGATTTATTAGGGGTTTTAAGGTCATTTAGTGTTTTGGGGTTTTTAGGATCCTTTAGGGGTTTTATAGTCTTTTTTGGTATTTAGGGAATTTTAGACTCTTTTATGGTTTTAGATCTTCTAGGGTCCTTTAGGGTTTTTAGAGATTTTAGATTCTTTCTGGTATTTAGGGTATTTTATCTTGGTTTAGGGTTCTTTCTTATGGATTTTAGGATCTTTTAGGACCCTTAATAGTTTTTAGGTTTTTATAGGGTCTTTTAGGATTTTTAATGATTGTTGGGTCTTTTAGGCCTATTATAGAGTCATTTAGGTGTTTTTAGGGATTTTAGTTTTTTGGGTTTTAGGGATTTTTAGGGATTTTAGTATTTTTTAGGTTTTTATTATTTTTTTGGTTTTTATGGATTTTTATATTTTTAGTGTTTTAGGGTACTTTAGGGGTTTTAGGGTTGGTTGGGTTTTTATGGGTTTTTAGGGTTTTAAGGTTTTTATGGTTTATAAGGGGGTTTTGGGGGTTTAATTTTTTTTAGGTTTTTATGGTTTTAAGGGTTTTATGGGTTTTAATTTTTTTTAGGGTTTTTAGTGTTTCTTTGGTTTTACAGGATTTTAATGATTTTTTAGGATTTTAGGGTTTATGGTATTAAGGGGTTTGGGGTTTTAGGGTTTTTTGGGGCGTTAGAGTTTTTAATAGTTTTAGTAATTTTAAGAATATTTTGGGATTTTTTGGGTTTCTTTTGGTTTTATGGGATTTTTATGCGGTTTTAGTATTTTTAGGATTTTGAAGAGGTTTTAAAGATTTCATGTATTTTTAGGGCGTTTAATGGGTTTTTCATGTTTTTTAGAATTTTAAGGGTTTTTAGGATTGTTTTATTATTTTAATGGGTTGGGGAGTTGAGGATTTTTAGTATTTAAGGATTTTTAGGGATTTTGGGGGATTTTAGGGTTTTCAGAGTTTTAGGGTTTCTTAGGGTTTTTAGTTTTTTGGGGACATTCAAGGTGTTTAAAGGTTCTTAGTGTCTTTTAGGGTTTTTATAGGGCGCATTAGGGTCTTTTATGGGTTTTTAGTGGTTTTAGGGTCTTCTAGGGTTTTAGGGTTTTTAGGGACTTTTAGGGGTTTTGGTATTTTTAAGGGTTTTTAGGTATTTTTTAGGGTTTTTGAGACTTTTGTTTTTAGGCATTTTAAGGGGTTTGAGGGTTTTTAGTGTTTTTAGGGGTTTGTAGTGTTTTTTTGGGTTTTTAGGTGTTTTGGGGGATTTTATAAGATTTAAGTGTTTTTTTGTTATATCATTGTTTTTAAGGATTCTTAGGTTTGGGGGGGGGGTTAGTATTTTACTACAGTTTTAATGGTTTTAAGGGTTCTACGGGTTTGTAGAAATTTTAAGGGTTTTAGGGTTATTTTTATAATTTTGGGGGTTTGTGTATTTTTAGAGGGTTTAGGGGTTTTAAGGTTTTAAGATATTTTTTAGAGTTTTATTGGTTCCTCCTAGTTTTTATGGTGTTTTAAGGTTTTTAGGAGTTTTCAATATGTTTATGGATTTTAATGGATTTTAGGGATTTTAAGGGTTTTATGTGTTTTAGTTGTTTAGGCGTTTAGGGTTTTTAGTATTATTTTAGGGTTTTTAGGGTGTTTATATTTTTTGGGGGTTTTAGGTGTTTTTTGGGCTTGGGGGTGTTAGGGGTTTTAGAGTTTTTTAGGTTTTATTAGGGTTTTAAGGGTTTTTAGGTGTTTCAGGGGTTTAGGTTATTTTAGGGGTTTTTGAGATTTTTATAGTTTTTAGGGTCGTTCTGATGGGGGGGGGGGTAGGTTTTTAAATTTTTTAAGGTTTGTATGGTTTTTAGGGGTTTTTATTTTTGTAGGGTTTTATGGGGTTTTACGGTTTTTATGGGTTTTAGGTTTTTAGGGGGTTTATGGTATTTTTGGTGGGGGGGGGGGGGTTAGAGTATTTTTATGTTTTTAGGGGTTTCTTAGGGTTTCAGTGTTTTTAAGGGGTGTTTACAGTTTTTTTTGGATTTTCAGTATTTTTAGGGATCTTATGGTTTTAGGGGTTTTTAATGTTTTGAGGAATTTTTTGGGGTTAGGGGTTTTAAGAGTTTTCACAGTTTTTATGTATTTTTATGGTTTTAGGGTTTCTAGTGGTTTTAGGATTTTTATAGTTTTTAGGGGTTTAGGGTTTATTTTGGTTTTATGGATTTCAGGGGTTTTAATAATATTTAGGGGTGTTTAGGGTTTTAGGAGTTTTTAGGGGTATTTAGGTTTTTAGTAATTTTTAGAGTTTTTAAGATTTTTTAGGGTTTTTAGTGTATTTTCTAAATTGTTTTTAGTATTTTTAAGTGGTTTTAGGATTTTAATATTTTTATGATTTTTTGGAATTTTTAGAATTTTTTTGGGTTTTAGGGTTTTTAGGGTCATTTAGGGGTTTTAGGAGTTTTTTTAGGTCTGTAGTGTTTTTAGAGTTTTTTGCATTTTTAAGATTTTTAGGTTTTTTTATGATTTCACTATAGGATGAAATTAATTTTTTGGTGGTTTTTTAGATGTCCTTTTCAAAACAAATATTAAATATTTTATGAAAAATTATTTCATGGCAGTTCTAAAAACCAATGCAAAATGTGTTTTTTATTTTTCTATTATTTATTAATTTTTAGCATAAATTTTTGAAAAACTACCACTAAATAAGATATTTTTTAAATTTATTTTTAGGGTCAGTTTATATAATCCGATGCAAATTAGTGGAAATTTTTAAAAATTAGCCATTAAATCAATGAGAAAAAATATTAAAGTTTTATATTTAATTATGAATTATTATTATGAATTATTTATTATTTATGATCATTTATTTTTTATTATTTAAAATTTTAATTAATTATAACGTTTTAACTATTAATTACTTCTATTTATTATTTAATAATTATTTTCTACTTAAATATAAATTCTTGGATTTATTGAAAATCAGACTTCGGTATCAAATGACCATAAAATTTGATTCAGGTGTCCACATTAGCTCCACAACAATCAAAATTGAATCTTATTAAATGAGATACATTGAAATTAGATAATAATTTTGTAATAATTAATGCAATAAAATGAATTAATGTTTTAAGAGAATTTGAAAATCGAACTTCCTCTTTAAACGACCATAACTTTTGATTCGGGTGTTTGTTTGGGATATTTTAAATATAAAATTGGATCTTGTGAAAACCTCTACACTGTATTGATTGGGGGATCCCCGATCACTATTTTTTGAAGTTAAAAATCCTCATAAAGCCTCCAAAACTGAGTATTGGTTTTGGATACCATGAGTTTGGAATATTTGACAAGATTTCAACTTCGTTTAAGAGTATCTTTTTATGGTTGTTAGGTTATCTATGATTTTATTACATGGATTTACATTCCTATAGATTTGATGACGTTTCAATTATTGTGATTTTCCCTCTTTTGGTGATTTATTATATATTATAAATATATAAAATATATTTGTATGCATTTCTATACATTTATGTATATTAATTTATAATATATATCAATATTTGTTGAAAATTATATATAATTGTATCTATATATGGATATTTATATGTATTTATGAATATTTTTCTATATTTATATACATTTGAAAATATTCATACATATTTATGTTTATACGTATTTATGTTTATATATTTTTATATCTTATATGGGTGTCCATCTATATATATATATTTACTTATGTTTATATATATTATTATACTAATATATAATTATATATATGTGTATGTTTATATATATTTATGTAACATATATGTGTGTTTATATATATTTATGTAAATTTTGGTATATATATATATATATATATATATTTAAATCCATTTGTTATTTATTCGTTTATTATTTATTATTTATTAATTTTATTTTTACTTATTTATTATATATAGATTTATTATATATTATTAAATTATTTTTAACATGTTATTATTTATTATTACATATTATTAATAATTTATTAATAATTTATTATTTATTAATAATTTATTATTGAGGTATTTTATATTTTTTATTTATCATTTATAATTTATTATTTAATTATTTATTATTTATTATTTATTGACTACAAATTTATTTATTTTTTTATTATTTATTTACTACTTATTTATTTTATATTGATTTATTTTTCATTATTAATTTATTATTAAATTATCTATTGTTTATTTATTGTTTATATATTTATTATTATTATTTTAATTTATTATTATTTTCTTTTTAATTTATTATTAATGTATTATTAATTAATTAATTACTTTTTATTTATTATATATCCATTATATATTTATTTTTTGGGTTTTTAGAGTTTTTTATTGTCTTATTAGGTTTTCTTAGGTTCTTTGGGGATTTATAGTATTTTCATTAGGTTTTTAATGGTTTAGGGTTTCTAGATTTTTTCAGAGTTTTTAGGGTTTTTAGCAATTTATGGGTTTTTAGTATTTTAAGGGGGGGGGGGGGGTTCAGTTTTTTATTGATTTGTTTTGGATTTTGAAAGGTTTTATAGATTTTTAATGATTTTTTAGTATTTTAGGGGTTTTCATATTGGGGGGGGGGGTTAGGGTTGTTTTAGGTTGCTTAAGGTTTTTAGGGTTTTTAGGGGTTTTTGGGGTTTGGGGGTTTTTGGGGTGTTCATGGTATTTTTTGGGTCTTTAAAATTTTTTTATAAGGTTTTGAGTGGTTTTTAGGGGTTTTAGGGGTTTTAGGGTTTTTAGGGATTTTAGGGTTTTTATGGGTTTTTGGTTTTTTAGGGGTTTTAGGGTCTTTTATGGGTTTTAAGGTGATTAGGGTATTTTAGGGGTGTTTTAGGGCTGTTTTGGGATTTTAGGGGTTTAAAGTTTTTTTTAGGGTTTTAGGCTTTTTAGGTGAATTTAGGGGGTTTTGGGTTTATAAGTTATATAGGGGTTTTAGGGATTTTATGGTTTTTTGGGGGGTTTTAATGATTTCAATTTATTTTAGTATTTTTAGGGTTTTTTAGGAATTTTTAAGGTTATAGGGTTTTTAAGGATTTTAGAGTATTTTTGGAATTTCTAGGTATTTTTGGGGTTTTTTTAGGATTTTATATTTTTTAGTGTTTTTAAAGATTTTAAGGGTTTAGGGGTTTTTTCTGGGGTGGGGGTGTGTTTAGGATTTGGGGTTGGGTTAGATTTTTTAGTGGTTTTAGGGGGTGTTATAGTTGTTTTTTCCATTCTAAAGGGTTTTTATGGGTTTTTAGGTTTTCTTGGGGTTTTAAGGGGTTTGGGGTTTTTAGTGTTTTTAGTGTTTTTTGGGGGTGTAGGTTTTTAAATTTTTTTAATGGTTTTAGAGGTTTTTAGGGTTTTTGTTGTTTTCAGTATATTTGTAGATTTTTGGGTTTTTATTGATTTTAATTTATTTGGGCGTTTTAAGGGTTTTAGGATCTTATAGGGTTCATGTGGTGTTTTGAGTTTTGTTGTTTTTTTGGGGTTTTGCTGGGTTTTTTGTGGATTTTTAGGTTTTTTAGTGTTTTTAAAAGTTTTAGGGGGTATTGTGTTTTTTGGTTTTTAGAGCGTTTTATAGGTTTTTGTGCCTTTTAGGGATTTTAGTGTTTTGTAGGGTTTTAGGGTTTTAGGTATCTTTACAGGTTTTTGAGTGTTTCAATATTTTAGTGGTTTATGGCCTTTAATGTTTTTTGTGGTTTTAGGTTCCTTTAGGGATTTTAGGGTTTTTAGGGGTTTTGGATCTTTTAGGGTTTTTAATGTTCTTATTCTTTTTGTTTGTTTTAGGGTTTTCTAGGTTTTAGGGTGATTAGGTGTGTTTAGGGGTTTGTAGAATTCTTTTCAAGTATTTTATCATTTTTAAGATCTTATAGGTTTCTCATCGGGTTTTTTCGGGTTATTAAATATTTTATGGTATTTTGTGGGTTTTAGTGTCCTTTAGCGTTTCTAGTGTTTTTAGTGTCCTTTAGGGTTTTTAAGGTTTCTCGGGTTGTTTAGGGATTTTAGAGTATTTTAGTGCATTTAGTGTATTTAGGATCTCTCAGGGGGTTGGAGGTTTTAGTGTCTTTAAGGGTTTTATTTAAGGTTTTTTGGGTGTTTTTTGGGGGTTTAGGGTTTTACTGTCTTTTGGGGTTTTTAGAGTCTTTAATATTTTTAAGGATTTTTGTGGGTTATAAGGCCCTTTAGTGGTTTTTAGGGTTTCTTTTTTTTAAGAGTTTTTAGGATTTTTTATTCTATTTATAATTTTTAGGGGTTTTATAGTATTTAGAGTTTTTAGTGGTATTGAGGGTTTTAGGGTTGTTTAGGGTTTTATTTCCCTTATTTTTTTTGATTTTTTTGGGTTTGGGGGATGGGGTTAGGCACTTCACTATTTTAGTGCATTTTAGTAATTTATGGGGTTTAGGGTTTTAAAGGTTTTAAGAGTTTTTATAGATTTTAGGCCTATTTAGGGTTTTTTGTATTTTTAGGGATTTTACGGAATCTAGGATTTTTAGGGGATTTTATGTTTTTAGGGCTTTTAGTGGGTTTTTGGGTCTTTTTGGATTTTCAGGGTTTTTTATGGTTTTTATGATATTTTATATATCTTTGGGATTATTAAAGATTTTAGGGAGGGTGTTTAGGGTCATTTTGGGGTTTTAGGATGTTAGGGGGTTTATGGACTTTTAGGGTCTTTTGGGGTTCTTATAGGTTTTTATAGTTTTTAGGGTTTTTTAGTTTTTGGGGGATTTTATTTGTTTTTAGTGTTTTTAAGGATTTTAGGGATATTTATAGTTTTAGGGAATTTTTAGTTTTTTAAAGTTTTTTAGGTGTATTTAGGGTTTTTTGGATTTTTAAGAGTTTTTTGGGATCTTAGGGTTTTTAGGGTGTTTTTAGGTTTTAAGGGTTTTATGGGTTGTTAGGGGTTTTAGGGATTTTCCTAATTATTTTAAGTGTTTTTAGGTTTTTAGTTTTTTAGGGTGTTTTATGGGGTTTTATAGGCTTTTAGGGTTTTTAGGGGTCTTATGGCATTTTATGGGTTTTAGGATTTTTAGGATCTTTAATGGTTTTCTATGGTTTTATTAGGTTTTTAGGGTTTTGGTGTTTTTTTGGGTTTTAGAGTTTTTAGAAGTTTTAGAGTTTTTATGGATTAGGTTATTTTTGAATGTTTTATGGTTTCTAGGATTTTTAGGGTATTTTAGGGTCTTTAGGATTTCAGGGTTTTTTATTTTTAAGGTTTTATGGTGTTTTAGTGGGTTTAATGGGTTTAGGGGTTTTTATTATTTTTTGGGTTTTATATGTGTTTTAGGGTATTTTTGGGTTTTTTGGGTTTTGAGGGTATTTTTAGTGTTTTAGGGTCTTTTAGTGTTTTTTGGGGTTTTATGGGGCTTAGGGTCATTTAGGGTTTTAGAGTTTTAGGGTTTTTTGGGTTTATTTAGGAATTTTTATGGGTTTGAGGGTTTTAAGAGGTTTATAGGGATTTTTTGGGTTTTAAGGGGTTTTAAAATTTATTATGTTTTTAATATTTTTAGGTTTTTAAAGGTTTTCAAGGTTTTTTTACTATTTTTATTGGTTTTAGGGTCATTTAAGTTATTTTAATTTTTTTTAGGTTTTTGTAGTCATTTAGTGATTTTAGGGATTTTAGGGCCTTTGGGTGTTTTTAGGGTCTTATAGGGTTTTAGGTTTTTTAGTGTATTTTAGGGGTTTTTGGTTTTTAAAGATTTTTAGGGTATTTGGGTTCTTTTAATGTTTCTTTAGGGGTTTTAGGGGATTTTAGAGTTTAGGGTATAGGGTTTATGGTGTGGAGTTTAGCGTTTAACGTGTAGGGTTTAGGGTTTAGTGTCTAGGGTTTAACGTTTAGGGTGTAGGGTATATGGTTTGGGATCTTGGTTCTAGGCTCCAGGGTTTGTGGGTTAGGGTTTATTGTTTAGGGTGTTTGTTTTTTGGTTTAATTTGTAGGTTATAGGTTTTTGGGTGTAGGGTTTAACATTTAAGGTTTATGGTGTAGTGTTCAAGGATTATGGTTTTTATAGTTTTCTATTTTTTTTTTGTGTTTTTAGGGTTTTTAGAGGTTTTTAGGGGTTTTTAGGATTTTTATATTGTTTTTAGGTTCTTATTAGGGGTTTTGTGGGTTTTAGGGTTTTAAAGTGTTTTTATTAGGCTTTAGGGGGTTCTAGAGTTCCCAAGGTTTTTATGTGTTTTTTGGGTTTTTATGTTTTTATATGTTTTTAGGGTCTTATGGGTTTAAAGGATTTTAATAGATATTTTGGGGGTTTTTGTTCTATTTTTTTGGGGTTTTGTGGTTTTAGGTTTTTTTCCAGAGTTTTAGGGTTTTAGGGTTATAGGGTTTTTAGGGGGTTTTGTGTTTTTTGGGGGGGTTTCAATTTTTTTTATGTTTTTATGGTTTTAAGTGTTTTAAGGTTTTTAGTGTTTTTTGGGGTTTTTAGGGTTGTTAGGGTTTTGTGGGTTTTAGGATTTTTATGGTTTTAGGGTATTTAGTTTTTAGGGTTTTTAGGGATTTTAGAGTGTTGTGTTTTTTAATGGTTTTAGGGCTGTTTAATATATTTTTTGGGTTTTAGGTTATTTTTTATTTTAAATGGTTTTTATAATTTTTATTGGATTTATCAATTTTTTTAGTTTTTTCGGTTTTTTGGGTTTTAGGTGTTTTTAGGTTTTTTTGGGGATTTTATGGTATTTTTGTTTTTTTTTTGTATTTAAGGGATTTAGGGTTTTCTATGGAGTTTTTTTGTGTTTTTATAGTTTTTAGGGGTTTTAGAGTTTTTAGAGTTTTTAGGGTTTTTAGGGGTTCTATAGTTTTTTGGGCCTCTTAATGTTTTTTCGGTTTTAGGGTCTTTTAGGTTTTTTTGGGGTTTTAGGGTTTTAGGGGTTTTAATGGATTTTATGTTCATTTGAGGTTTGTTTTGGGTTTTTAGGATCCTTCAGGTTGTTAAGTATTTTAGTTTCCTTTAGTTTTTTTGTTTTTTAGGATCCTTTATGGTTTTGGGGGTTTTAAATGTTTTTACGGGATTAGGGTTTTTTTAGAGTTTTTTATGTTTTTTGGGTTTTTAGTGTTTGGAGAAGTTAGGGTTTTATTGTTTTTATTGGTTTTAGGGTTTTAGGTTCTTCTAGGTATTTACAAAGTTTTTGGGTCTTTTAATGTTTTTATGTCTTTTAGGATATTTTAGTTGTTTTTAGGTTTTCATGGATTTTTTGGCGTTTTAGGGTCTTTTACGATCATTTAGGGTCATTTAGGTTTGTGGGATTTTGAGGTTATTTTTGGATTTTTAGGGGGTTTTAGGTTTAATTAAGGTTTTTGGGGGGTTTATACTCTTTTAGGGCTTTCTTTTGGTTTTATGTGCCCTTAGGGTTTTTAGGAACCATTGGGGTTTTTAGTGGTTTTATGGTCATTTAGGGTTTTTAGTGTACTTTTTTTAGGGGTTTTTAGGATCCATTACAGATTTTAGGGTGTTTTAGGGACTATTATGGTTTTTAGGGATTTTTTAGTGGGTTTTAGGGACCTTTAGGTGTTTTTAGGGTTTTTTTCGAGTCTTTTATGATTTAGGGTATTTTTTGGAATTTTGTGGTTTTCTTAGGTGTTTTAGGGTCTTTTACAATATTTTGTGGGGTTTAATATTTTTAGATTATTTTAGGGTTTTTATAGTTTTTATGGTATTTTAGGGGTTATAGGTTTTTAGTTTGTTTAGGTATTTTAAGAGGTTTTATGTATTTTGTTGTTTCTTTCAGGTTTTTTTTTTGCAAAGAAAGTGTAGGACCGAGCACGCCTTGTCCACCAAATTTATTAAAGAAAAGTACAAGAAGATCATTATAGGGAATGTTTACACATGCGAGTGTGTAGTTTACCCTTCATATCTGATTCCACAAAAGGATCACAACATTATGGGATAACAAAAGACCACATCAAGCTCCTTTCCACGAGTGCTTTTTTGGGGAGAGAATCTGCTACAATGTCCACCTTCATATATGGATGCCTAAAATTGAGATTAATCTCCCGAGAGTCACTAAGAAACTCAATCTAGTGTCGGAGAATTAGCCAAGGGACTCTCCTAGAACTATTCTTTAGGGATTTCACCACTAACATCGAGTCTAATTCGATCCAGAGAAACTTTCATCTGAAATGGAACACAAACTTTATCACCTTCACCATAGCCCAAAGTTCATCCTCATATTCACATCCATTGTATATGAAGTGAAAAAAATAATCCCTTCAAAAATCCCCCATGCGTGTGAAATACACCACCACACAATGAGGGGCAGGGTGAACCCAAGGTTGCACCATCTACATTCACCTTAATCTATGATGAAATTGGGGGAATCCGACAAATATTTTTCGTCACATGTGGTTTATTTCTCCTTCCAGACACTCCGTGAAGATGAAGAATAATCGAATCATTGAAATAATTAGGCATCAATCCTATTTGAATGCATAAATCTGCATGGATAACCTTTTGAATGGCCATGAGACCTCCATGAAAGGAACTCCTTTTATTTTCAAATGAAGCAGCATTACAGGCTTCCTAGATATGAGTGAAGAGGGCGGTAGCTACGACAAGAAACGAGTTATGGAACTGCTCACCAAATTTTAGAATAGTTATATTTTTCAGCATGTCAACCGAATAGAAATACAAGGAGAGATAGAACCCTAATTTGTCATAGATATAGGACCCTAGGTGGGCTTCATGTGTACAGAACACAAAGAGGTGCGTCACACCCCCTTCGGGCGTCATAAAAAGATAATAGATTAAGGAAAACTATAACCCTGTTTCTTTCAGCTGATCATTCAAAGGTAACCTATCCTTCTGAATATTCCATAGAAGTAGGTGCATAGAAGGATGAATGAAAGGATTCTGTAAATTGGATAACCAAATTGGAGTGTTATTTCCCTAAAAATGATTGTGTTGATAGAAATATCTTGTGGTGAGCAACCCAACTGGATTCACCTTCCATATGAGGGTGTCAACATCAATGAAATTGTATATCTGAACTTACATAAGAATATAATCCTGTAAAAAACTATAAGGCTCCACAATCTACTGATAAAATTTAGAAACAAACATCTGTTGTCTATTAGGTGGAGGAATCACCAATTCAGCTAGAGGTCTATCTAACCAGGTTGTTGTATAGAAATTAAAATTGTACTACTTGGATACAACCCATTTTCAGTAGGAAAAAATGTCTCTGAATCATCCCATGATAGTAGGCCACGTAGAGGAATGGATGTGCCCTGATAATCTATTATAGAGCTTGTGAATGAATCTGTCATGCAGAAAGTCCAAGCCTCCCGCTAGAGAATTGATCAAATTACAGGTAAATTTGATGAGGATCGCATCATTAATTAGGAAGACCCTCCTCGTTTGAGACATAGATTTTCCCTTCCATTTAGACAGTTGGCTGTTGATCTTGATTGAAATGGTCTCAAGATGACAGTTCCTAATCTTTTTTGAGAAGAGAAGAATACCATGATAATAAAAGGGTAATGGACCCCTCTTAACCCTAATGCCTTTGGAAATTTTTAATTATATGGAGGCTAATATTCCTTTTCCAAAGACCACTGAGGACTTGTTCCTACTTATTGATTACCCTGTCACCTTTTGATAATGGAGAAATATCATCTTATGGATTATAGGGTTCCTTTGTTGGATTTCCCAAAGAGGATAATTTCATCTACATAAAAGAGATTAATGGCATATATAAACCCCTTCCTTCCCTTATGGGACTATAGATACCATCTTTGGGGAGGTCAATAATGCAACAACTCAGATAATCTTCAGCAATTGTGAAGAGGAGGCCAAATATTATGTCTCCTTTCCTAAAACAACAGGATAATTTAAAGAACCCCTTTGGAGATCTATTGATCATAATTGAGATTATAGTACTAGTCAAAATGGTGTAGATCATCTTAATAAAGGTGGAGGAGAATCTATACATGTTGAGTACTTTGAAGATAAATCTCTATTTTATAGTATCAAAAGCCTTTGAGATATCCAATTTTAGAGAAAAGCTCCCATATTTGTTTCCCTTCTATATGATATTGATTCTTTATAAGGTTGTACAGAGACAATGTTTCATTTTTCTCCTAGGAACAAACCCACATTGGTTGGGTGTGAAAATATTCTGTATAAGATTTCCCAACCTCATAGTCAAAATTTTACAAATGAACTTTATAATGGTGTTTCTAATAGAAAATGGATGAAACTACTTAATATCAACAGCATTCTCAGCCTTTGGAATTAAGGAAATTAAGTGAGAATTAATTCTATGAGGGATATAGAAAGAAAGAAAAAATTCCTTAATTGCATTTGTGATATCCACATGCATGAAATCCTAATAAAAAATGAAGATCTTGTTTCTAAAACCATCTGAACCCACTACACACTCAATGATCAAATAATACTCGATAGTTTTAATCTTTAGGTTTTTTGGGGTTTTAGGGGTTTTAGGGTTTTTTGGGTTTTAGGTTTTTTGGGTTTTAAAATTATAATGTTTTTTTGTGGGTTTAGGGGGTTTTATGGGTTTTAGGGGGTTAATGTATTTTTTAGGGTTTTAATGGGTTTTTAGGGTTTTTAGGGTTTTTAGGGTATTTGGTGTTTTGGGGGTTTTTAGGGAAATTTTTTGGGTTTTAGGGGGTTTTATGGTTTTTAGGCATTTCAAGGTTTTAGGGGTTTTATACTCTTTTGCGATTTTTAGTGTTTTTGGTTCTTTTTAGGGCTATTTAGGGGTTTTAGGGTCGGTTAGGGGTTTTTTTTTGGGGGGGGGTTAGGGGGTTTTTGAGCTTTTAGGGGGTGTTAGTATTTTAGGTGGTTTCATGGGTTTTGGGGGATTTTAGGGTTTTTAGGGTTGTTATGCATTTTAGGTATTTTTAAGTTTATAGGTTTTTTTTTGTTTTCAGGTATTTTATAGTTTTTATGGGTTTTATATTTTTTTAGGGTTTTAGGATATTTTAGGGTATTTAGGTGATTTTAGGGTTATTATAGGTTTTCATGTTTTTCAGGTTTTTAGGATTTTTAGGGTGTTTAAGGGTGTTTAGGGTCTTTTATGGGGTTTTTAGGATTTTTTAGGTTTTTAGTTATTTTCATTGTGTTTTAGTTTTTTTGTGGGATTAGGTATTTTATGGTCATCTAGGGGTGTTAGGGGTTTTTTTTGGGGTTTTAGGGGTTTTATGTTTTTTTATGATTTTTAGGATAATTAGGGTTTTTACAGTTTTTGGGGTTTTGGCGTTTTTGTGGATTTTCACTATTTTTAGGTATTTTACTATTTTTAGATTTTTGTTTAAGTTTATAGGGTTTTAATAATTTTTTTTACATCTTTTAGGTTTTATGGTTTTATGTGTTTTAGGTATTTTTAATATTTTTAGTGGGTTAAATTTTATTAACGGTTTTAGGGTTTGAGGGGGGGGGGGGGGGTTGGGGTTTTAGTGTTTTTAGGGTTTTTAGGGTTTTTAGGGCCCTTTAGGATTTTAGAGTTTTGAAGGTTTTTTTTTGGTTTTTTGGTTTTTTGGATCATTCATGGATTTTTATGTTTTTTTCAGTTTTTTGGAATTTCTTAGGCTTTTAAGGGTTTTAAGGATTTTTATTGTTTTGGGGGTATTTAGGTGTTTTGGGGTTTTTATGACTGTTCTAGGGATTTTATGGGTTTTTTTGTTTTTATTGTGTTTAGTTTTCTTAGTGGTTTTAGGGGGTTTATTGGGTTTTAGGGGTTTATTTAGTTTTTATGTATTTGTATTTTATCGTTTTTATTATAATTTTAAGGGGTTTTAAGGGGGTTTAAGGGGTTTTAAGGTATTTTAGAGTATTTATAATGTTTTTAGGGTCTTTTAGTTTTTTATGGTGCTTAAGGGTCTTTTAGGAATTTTATGATTTTTAGGGTTTTAGGGTTTTAGGGTTTTTTGGGTTTTAGAATCTTTAAGGGTGGTTTTATGGTTAATTATGGATTCATAGTGGATTTTTGGATTTTAACGGATTTTAGGGTTTCTAATTTTCTTTTATTTTTATACTATTTATGTTTTTTATGTTTTTTTTTATGTTTTTATGGTTTTTTGGGTTTTTATAGTTTTAAGGTGTTTTGATTTTTTAGGGTGTTTTAGTGTATTTAGGGGTATTAATGTTTTTCATAGGTGTTTCAAGCGTTTTTAGGGTTTTAGGGGTTTTTAAGGTTTTTAAGGTTTTCAGGGTTTTATAGTGTATTAATAGTTTTATAGTATTTAGGATTTTTTGGGTTTTAAGCATTATTCAGGTTTTCTTGAGGATTTTTATGGTTTTTAGGGTTTTTTAGGTTTTTCAGGGTCTTTTAGAGCTTTCATGGTTTTAATGGTTTTTAGGGGGTTTTAAGTTTTTAGGGGTTTTAATGGATTCTATGGGTTTGGGGGAGTTTAATGTTTTTATTGTTTTTTTATGGTTTAGTTTCATTAATAATTGTTTTTTAAGTTTTTAGGGTTTTAGGGATATTAGGGTCTTTTAAGGTTTTAGAGATTTTTAGGTTTTATTTTGTATTTTTATGTTATTTAGTGTTTTTATGGTTTTTAGGTTTTCTAGGGTTTTTAGGGGGTTGTAGGGGTTTTAGGGTCTTATAGTTGTTTTTAGGTTTTGTAGGGTATTTAGGGTATTTATATTTTTTTATCTTTTTTAAGTTTTTTTGGGTTTTACTATAGGAACCATAGAATTTGGTGGTTGTTTTTTATTGGTGGTTTTAAAAACCACTGCTAACTATCTTGTGAAAAATATTTTCACAATATTTTTAAACACCATTGAAAAATGTGTCATTTTTTAGAAATACTTATGAAAAGTTTCCACTAAAATAGATTTTATTTTAAATTATATTTGTGCACAATTTACAAAAAAACACAGTGAATTAGCTACGGTTTTTTAAAAACAACTGTTAAATTAATGATAAAAAATATTAAATGTTCATATTTAATTATGTTTTATTAATAATAGTAATTATTTATTATTTATAATAATTTTTTATTGTTTATAATTTCAATTAATTATAATGTGTTAATTTTTAATTATTTATAATTATCATTTAGTAATTATTTGAAACATAAATTAATTCGCCGATACGTTTAAAATCATACTTTAGTATCAAATGACCATAACTCTTGATCTAGGAGTCTGTTTTAGATCTGAAACTATTGAAATTAAATCTTATTAATTGAGATAAAGTTGCATTATATAATAATTTTTTAATAATTAATAGAATATATTTTTTCAATTTTAAGTTATGTTGAAAAGTGAACATCAACTTTAAACGACCATAACATTTGACCTGTGTGTCAGTTCGGGATCTACCAAATATAAAATCAAAAACTATGATGATATCTACAACATTTTAAATGGAAGAACCCCATTCAATGATTTTTAAGGTAAAATAATCCCTAGAATGCATCTAAAACTTATTTTATGGTTCATATACCATGATTTTTGAACATTTTGTGAAATTTTAACTTCATTTAAGTGTGTCTTTATATGCTTGTTACTTCTATTATTTTATTCCACATATTTACATTCTTCTTGATTCGATAGCATTGAAATTTTTGTGGTTTTCCCTCTTTATGTTATTTGTTATCTTTTATATATATATATATATATATATATTTATGTAGGTATTTCTATAAAATTATATCTATTTATTTTAAATTTATATATATATATATATCAATATTAATTTTAAATTATATATAATTGTATCTATGCATGGACATTTATATGTATTCAGAATATTTTTCTGTATTTATGTAAATTTTTAAATATTTATATGTATTTTTTTATATCTTATATGGGTATATATATAGATATTTATATTTACCTGTGTTCATGTATATTTTTATAATAATATACAATTATATGTGTGTGCGTGTGTGTTTGTGTGTTTATATATGTTTATGTAAGATAAATGTGTTTTTATATATATTTTTGTAATATTTGTTATATGTGTATATATTTATAGATATTTATATCCATTTATTATTTATTATTTATTTATTAATTATTTCTTATTTCTTATTAATTTTTTTATATATATTTATTTATTATTTATTATTAAATTATTGAATACTAATTATTTAACATTTACATAAAAAAATTATATATTATTACATATTATTTATTATTTATTACTAATTTATTATTTATTGTTAATTTTTTACTTAATTATTATTTATTATCATTTTTAATTGATTTATTATATATTTATTAATTATTTTTTATTTATTTACTATATATTTAATATTTCTTATATAATGATTTATTATTTATTTTCAAATTATTTATTTTATATAGATTTATTTTTCATTATGAATTTATTATTAATTAATTTACATTTTATTTATTTATTGTTTATAAAATTATTATTAAATTTTACATTTTTTATTATTATTTTATTAATTTATTATTAACGTAATATTTATTATTTACTTATTAATTATTTATTATATATTCATTATATATTTATTTAGCTGTTTTTAGGGACTTCATAGTTTTTTTAGGGTTTTGGGGGGGAGGGGTTAGTATTTTTCTTAGGTTTTGGAGGGGGGGGGGGGGGTTGGGGGGAGTTAGGGTTTTTAGAGTTTTAGGGGGTTTGTTTTTTTTAATGATTTTTATAGTTTTCTGGGGTTTTAAAGGGTTTTTAGGGGTTTTAGGTTTTTATGGGTTTTAGGGGGTTTATGTTTTTATATGGTTTTTAGGGTTTTTAGTTTTTTAGTGCATTTAGGGGTTTTTTAGGGTTCCTATGGTTTTTAGGGTTTTTAGGGTTTCCAAGGGGTTTAGGGTTTTTATGGTGTTTTAGGGGTTTTTAGGGTTTTTAGGGTGGGGGGGAGGTTGGGGTTTATAGGTGTGTTTAGGTGGATTAGGGGTTTTAGGGGTTTTTAGAGTTTTTAGCGTGTTTATGGGGTTTTTTTGGGTATTTTAGGGATTTTATAGTGGTCTTAGTATCTTTTAGAGTTTGAAGGTCATTAGAGTGTTTTAGGGTTTTTAGACTCTTTTGTGGTTTTTAAAGGGGTTTAGAGAATTCTATGGGTGTTTTAGGGTTTTTGGGATTCTTAGGTGGTTTATGGGTTTAAGGTTTTTAGGGGTTTTTAGTTTTTATGATTTTTTCAGGTTCTAGGGAAAGGAAGATGTGAGGGTCAGGCTATTCCTGACCCCCCCCCAAATTTAGGGTTTTCAGGGTTTTTTATGAATTTTTGGATTTCATGGTTTTTTAGGGTTTGTAGGATCTTTTATTGTTTTATATGGTTTTTAGGTGTTTTGAGGCTTCTATTGGTTTTTTGGGGGTGGGGGTGGGGTTATGTTTTTTATGTGTATTTAGGGTTTTTAGGGGGTTTCTGGGTTTTTTTGGTCTTTAGTTTTTTTGGGGTCTTAGGGGTTTTAGGTGTTTCTATGACCTTTTAGGGTTTTGGGGTTTTTTAGGGGATTTTAAAATTTTTAAGGGGTTTAGGGTTCTTATCCTTTTAGGTTTTTCAGTTTCTTTTATGGGTTTTAAGGGTTTTAAAGGTTTTTCTGTTTTTAGGGTCTCAGTGTCATTTAGTTTTTTTTATTTTCATTTAGAGTTTTTAGTGTTTTTATGGGTTTTAGGTACTTTTAGGGTTTTATAAGGACTTTTTGGGTTGGGAGGGTGGTTAGGATGTTAAATTATTTTTTTCAAGGTTTAATGGTTTTTAGGGTTTCATAGGGTCTTTTAGGGGGTTTGTAGGGTTTTTTAGATCTGGATAGGGATTTTAGGATAATTTAGGGTGTTTAGAAGTTTTTGGGGACCTTTAAGGATTTTTAGGGGTTTTATGGTATTTTAGGGAATTTTAGGGTTTTTAGTGTTTCCAGTGTCTCTTAGGGGTTTTCAAGGTTTTTGGTGCCTTTTTTTGAGTTTTAATGATCTTTAGTCTCTTTTATTATTTTTAGGTTTTTAGGGGGTTTTGGGGTTTTTTAGGGTTATTCATGGATTTTGAGGTGTTTTAGGGTTTTAGTGGTTTTTAGGGTTTAAGGGATTTTTAGGGTTTTAAGAGTTTTTAGGTTTTTTTATTGTTTTTAACGCCTTTTAGGGGTTTCATGGACTTTTGTTTTTTAGTGTTCTTATGGGTTATATGCGGTTTTAGTATTTTTAGGGTATTTTGTGTCTTTAAGTGTTTTGTGGACTTTTAGGATTTTGGGGAGTTTTTAGGATATTTTTGGGGTTTTCAGGGTCTTTATTGTTTTTTAGTGATTTTAATGGTTTTAAGTTATTTTTGTGTTGTATTTAGGTTTTTAGGGTATTTTTGGTTTAGGGTATTGGGATTATGGTATAGGGTTTTTTGGGTGTCTTAAGATTTTTTTAGAGTTTTTGAGGTTCTTAAAATTTTTAGGGTTTTGGTTTTTTAAGCATTTTTTTGGTTTTTATGGTTTTAAAGTATTTACTCTTTGTGTGGGTTTTAGGTTTTTAGGGTTTTTGGGTGGGTTTTAGGGTTTTTAGGGGTTTTATGTGTTTTTAGAAATTTTAGAGTTTTTTTTTATTTTTTAGTGTTTTTAGGGGTTTTATGGGGTTTAGTTTTTTTGTAAATTACGGGTTTTAGGATTTTTTTGGATTTTATGGTTTTTTGGGATTTTATAAATTTTGGGTTTTTAGGGGTTATAGATTTTTTCATGGTTTTTAGCGTTTTAATGGGATTTAGTGTCATTTATGGTTTCTAAGGTTTTAAGGGGTTTTCAATGTTTTTAGGTTATTTAGGTTTTTAGGGGTTTTATAGTTTTTAAGGACTTTAGGGTTTTTATTGTTTTAGGGTTTTAGGGGTTTCATGTTTTTTAAGTTTTTAGGTGGTTTAGGATTTTTAGGGTGTTTTTGATTTTTTAGAGTTTTATGGTATTTAGTGTTTTTAGGTTGTTTATTTTATATAGGGTTTTATAGGGTTTTAGGGTTTTTTAGGGTCTTAGTTCTTTTATCAGTTTTTATAGTTTTCTATGTTTTTAGGGTCTTTAAATGTTTTTAGGACTTTTATGGAGTTTTAAGATTTTTAGGGTTTTTATGTTCATTTAGGAATTTTTGGTTTTTTATGGTCTTTTGTGATTTTTGTGGTTTTTGGGACCTTTAGGGGTTTTGGGGTTTTTTTCTCCTTTAGGGGTTTAGCGTATTTTAGAGGCTTTGGGTTTTTTGGTTTTTATTATTTTGTAGGGCCAATCCAGATGTGGGAACCAAGCTGTTCCTAGATCCCCCAAAATTTATTAAGAAAAAGAGGATACTGAAGACTAGGGAGGGGCAGGGTCAATCGACCCATACCCAAAAAACAATCCCCAAAAGGAAAACAAAGAATTAAAAGGACACAAAAGACCAAAACACAGCAGCAACTTCAACACCTTCTCATCCAACTTCAGCATTCAGCACCTCCAATCCCCCTTCCAAGCAATCACCAATACATGCATCACACTTCCCATCACTTAGTGCCTTCACCTTGTAAGTATGTTAAGTGTGTGTAGAGTTTTTATTGTTTTTTTGAGTTTTTAGGCATTTTAGATTTTTTTTGGTTTTTTAAGTTTTTAGTGATTTTTAGGATTTTAGGGTTTTAATGTTTTTATATATTTTTAAGGGTTTTAAGGTTTTTTGATATTTTAATATGTTTTAAAGTGTTTTTATGGTTTTATTGTGTTTTTATGGGTTTTAATGGATTTTAGTGTTGTTTTGGGTTTTAATGGTTTTATAGTGTTTTTATTGGTTTTAAGGGTTTTTATTATTTTTAGAGTTTTTTGGTTTTTAAGGTTTTTAAAAGTTGTTAGTTTTTTAGTTTTTTTATGTTTTTAGGGGGTTTTTTGGGTTTTTTGCGGTTTTTAGAGTTGTTTCGTGTCTTATAAGGTCCTTTAGTGTTTTTCAGATTTTACATTTTAGAGGGTTTTTATGAGATATAAGGATTTTATTTATTAGTTTTATGGTGTTTAGGGTTTTATAAGGTTTTTATGTTTTTTTTGGTTTTTTATTGTATTTAATTTTTTAATTTTTCAGGGGTTTTAGGGTTTTTTAATCTTTTACGGATTTATGGATTCTTATGTGTTTTTTGGGTATTTATAGTTTTCAGGGTTTTAGCGAATTTAGGGAATCTTGAGCATTTATAAGAGTTTGTAGTATATTTATGGTTTTTAGTAAATTTTACTCGTTTTTTATGGTTTTTGGGGAATTTTAGGGGTTTAGGGATTTTTAGGGTCCATTATAATTTTTTAGATGTTTTAAGGGTCTGTTGGGGTTTTAAGGATTTTGAAAATTTTTAAGGATTTTAGGGGTTTTAGGGTTATGTGGTTTTTTAGAGATTTTTAGGGTTTTATTATGTCTAGGTTGCTTTAGGTTTTTTATATTTTATGGTTTTTTAGTTTTTCTAGTGTTTTTATAGTGTTTTTAGTGTCTGTTATGGTTTTGGGGTTTTGGGGTTTTATGGATTTTAGGGCGTTTAGGGGTTTTTAGGGTTTTCATTCTTTTTAGGGTTTTAGTGCTTTGTGGGTTTTTATTGTTTTTTAAATCTTTTAAAGTTTTTAAAGGTTTTAGGGTCTTTTATGGATTTTTCGGTTTTTATAGTTTTTAGTGTCCAATAAGAGTTTTTTTGGTTTTTTAGGGGTTTAGGGTCTTTTAGGGTATCATAGGGGTTTTAGGGTCCTTTAGAAGGGTGTTTTCTAGTTTTTATATTCTTTTAGGGTTTTTAGGGTGTTTAGGGTTTTTAATGTCATTTGGTGTATTTTAGGGTTGTATGGGGTTTTAGAGTATTTTAAGGGTTTTAAGGGGTATTTTTGGGTTTTTAGTGTTTTTAAGGCTATTAAGGTTTTTAGGGTTTTTTAGGATATTTTATGGTTTTTAGGGTCTTTTAGGGTTTTTTGGATCTCTTAGGGTTTTTAAGGGTTTTAGGGGTCTTAGGGGTTTTAGGAGTTTTAGGGTCATTTAGAGTATATTTAGGGGTTTTTACAGATTTTAGGGTTTTTTTATTTTTTGGGGGTTTTAAGGATTTTTATTAGTTTTCAATATTTTTAATGTTTTCTAGAAATTTTGTGTTATTTTTATCATTTTGGGTTTTCTTAGGTGTTATATGGGTTTTTTCGAGGGTTTTAAACTTATTTTTAGGGTTTTAGGGGTTTTATAGGTTTCAAGAATTTTAGGGGTTTTGGGGTACTTATTGTTTTCATGATTTTTTGGGTATTTCTGTGTATTTAATTGTTTTGTGGTCTTTTGGTGCTTTCTGGATTTTTGGGTCTTTTTGGTTTTAAGGGGTCTTAGGGTTTTAGGGGTTTTAAGGATGTTTCATGGTTTTATTGGATATTTTATGGTTTTGATGGGTTTTAGTGTTTTAAATGGGTTTATAGTATTTTAATGGTTTTTAGGGGTTTTAACAGTCTTTATGGGGTTTTATGGGTTTTATGTTTTTTAGGGTTTTTAGGGGTTTAGGGTGTTTTAGGGTATTTTAGGGTATTTCTAGGGTTTTAGTGTCTTTTATGATTTTGAAAATTTTGGTATTTTTAGGATTTTATGCATATTAGTGTTTTTAGGGGTACATAAGGTTTTAGGGTTTTATAGGTTTTTAGTGTATTTTAGGGTTTTTTGGTATTTTGAATCATTTAATATTTTTTTTGGGTTTTAGGATTTTTTAGTGTTTTTAGCGGTTTAAGGGTTTTTTTGGGAATTTTTAGGTGTCTTTAGGGGTTTTAGGAGTTTTACAGTTTTTAGTATTTTAGGTTTTTTGGGTATTTTTTTTTGAGTTTTTCAGGTTTTTAGGTTTTTAGGGTTTATTGTGTTTTTATATTTTTAAGGGGTTTTGGGTTTTTATGGATTTTTTGGGTTTCATAGGATTTTTAGGATTTTTATGGTTTTTAGTGGGTTTTAGGTTTTTGTGTTTTTTGGGTTTTAATGGGGGTTTTAGGGTATTTCATGTTTTTTAGTATTTTTAGGGTCTTTTAGGGTTTATTTATGGTTTCTAGAAACTTTTATGGTGTTTTATGGTTTTCAGAGTTTTTAGTATCTTTATGGGATTTTATGTCCTTTTTTGGTAGTGATGGGTTTTAATGGAATTTGGGTTTTTAGGTTATTTTAATGTAGTTTTAGAATTTTTAGGATTATTTAGTGTTATGGTTTAGGGTTTAGGATTTATGTTGTTGAGTTTAGGGTTTATAATGGAGGGAACAAGGTTTGGGGTTTAGGATATAGGGTTTAGGTTGTTGGGTATAGGGTTTAGGGTGTACAGTTTAGGGTTTATGGGGTATGGTATTGGGTTTAGGGTGAAGGGTTTAGGTTTTTGGGTGTAGGGTATAGGGTTTAGGGTGTAGGTTTAATAGTTTAGGGTGTAGGGTATATGATTAAGGGTTTTTAGGTTTTTATATATTTTTTGGGGATTATGGTGTTTTAGGGGATTTTTGTTTTTGTGGGTTTTTAGGTGTTTATGGGTTTTTTTGGGTTTTTTGGGTTTTTAAGGGAGTTTGAATTTTTTTGGTGGGTTTTTAAGGTTTTTTAGGGTTTTGGAAGGATTTAAGGGGTTTCTAGAGTTTTTAGTCGTTTTAAGGATTTCATGGTTATTATTTTTTTTAGTTTTTTAGGGGGTTTAGGGTTTTAGGTTTTTTGTGGGTTTTATGTTTTCTTAGGTTCATAGGTGCTTTGGAGTTTTAATAGTTTTTAGGTATTTGAGGTTCATTTAAGTTTTTTTCATTTTTTAGGGTCATTTTGGGTTTTAGGGATTTTTTGGGTGCTTGTGGGATTTTACGGTATTCAGGGTCTTTTATGGTTTTTGGGGTCCTTTTGGGGTTTTAGGGTCATTTGGGACCTTTTAATGTTTTATAGGTTTTTAGTTGTTTTATGTTTTTTGTGTTCTTAGGTTTTTTAATGTTTTTATGGGTTTTTAGGATTTTTTAGGTATTTAGCCTTTTAGTGATTTTTAGGGATTTTATGGTTTTCTAGGGATTTTAAATATTTTTTGGGGTTTTATGTGGTTTTAGGATATTTAAAGCATTTTAAGGGTTTTTAAGGCTTTAGGGTTTATATTTTTTTAATTGTTTTTAGGGTTTTTAGTGGATTTTAATGGTTTTAGTGGTTTTGGGAGTTCTTAGGTTTTTGAAGGTTTTTAAGAATTTTAGGGTTTTTTGGGGTTTTATGGTTTTTAGTGTCTCTCAGTTTTTTAGGGTTTGCTTTTGGTTTTAAGGTTTTTTAGTGGTTTGGGGGATTTTAGGGTTTTTTTAGGGATTTTGAGGAGTTTATGTTTTTTATGGGTTTTTTGATTTATAGGGTTTCTAGCTTGTTTTAGGGTTTTAGAGGTTTTAAGGATTTTAAGAGTTTTAGGGGGTTTTATGGGTTTTATGGTTTCTAGGTATTTCAAGGGTTTTTAGGGTTTTAAGGGTTTTTGGGTTTTTGGGGGGTTTTAGGGATTTTTTTGGGGCTTTAGGGTTTTACGGTTTCTAGGGTTTTAGGGACTTGGGGTGTTTTAGAGGGTTTAGGTGATTTTCAGGTTTTAGGGTTCTTTTAGGTTTTTGGGTTTTTAGTTACTTTTAGGTTTTAGGGACCTTTAGGATCTTCTGGGGTTTTATAGGGTCTTTTAGGGTTTTTATAGGTTTTTAGGGTGTTTAACAGTTTTTAGGATTATTATGATTTTTTTGGTTCCTTTAGGTTTTTATGGTTTTTAGAGTTTTTAGGGTTTTTATAATGTTTTATGATTTTATGGGTTTTTACAGTGTATTGGTGTTTTAGGGTTTATAATGGTTTTAGGCATTTTTAGTGGTTTTATGGGTTTTATGGGTGTTTGAGAGACATTTATTATTTTAAGATATTTTTTGGGTTTTTAAACCTTTTTATTTTTTTTGTTTTTTTTTTGTTTTTAGGGCTTTTAGGTTTTTTAGGGTTCTTTTGAATTTCATGGTTTTTTATTGCTTTTAGTGATTTTTCAGGTGATTTAAACATTTATAGTGTTTTTATGGAATCTTAAGGTTTTATAGTGGTTTTAGGGTCATTTATGTGTTTTGGGGGTATAGTGTCTTTTTAGGGTTTTTAGCTGTTTTGGGGGGTTCTAGGGTCTTTTAGGGCTATTAGGGGTTTCATGGTTTCTAGGGTTTTTTGGAATTTAAGTGTTTTTGGGTTTATTTAGGGTTTTAAGTGGTTTTATGGGTTTGTAGGAAATTTAATATTGTTAGGGATTTTAGGGTTTTAAGAGTTTTTAAGGTTTTTTTTGTTATTTATGGTTTTTTAGGGGTTTTAGAATTTATCGAGATATTTATGGTTTTTAATGGGTTTAAGGGTTTCTTAGAGGTTTTGGGTGTTTCAGGGATTTTAATGGGGTTGTTAGGGTGTTATATTATTGTAGGGTTTTTAGTGCCATTTAGGGGTTCATTATAGGATTTAGGGTCTTTTGGGGTTTTTAGGGTCTTTTAGGATTTTTAGGGGTTTAAATGGCATTTTATGTTTTTTAGTTGTTTTTAATAATTTTTTTTGGGTTTTTAGGTTCTTTTAGCATTGTTTTAGGTTTATTAGGGTCTCTTAGGGTTTCAATTATAAGGTTTTGGGTCTAGGATTTCAGATATAGGGTTTAAGGGGCGTGTTTTATTATTTAGGGTGTACGGTTTAAGGCATAGGGTGTAGGTTATAGGGTTTATAGAGTAGGGTTCAGGGTTTAGGGTGTGCGTTAAAGGGTTTTTGTGTGTAGTTTTTTGGTTTTAGGGTGCATGGTATAGGTTTTATGGTGTTGGGTTTAGGGTTTAGGGTGTTGTATATAAGGTTTAGAGTTTTATGGTTTTTAGGCATTTTGGGTTTTTTTGGGTTTTTAGGGTTTTAGGGGGGTTTTAGGTCTATTAGGTGTTTTAGGGGATTTTAGGGGTTTTGGTGTTTTTTGTGTTTTTTGTGTTTTAATGTTTTTTTTTGGTTTCTTGGTTTTTTTATGATTTTTTAGCTTTTTTTTGTTTTTAGGGTTTTTAGGGGTTTTTTGGTTTTTTGGTTTTTAGTGTTTTAGGGTTTTAGAGTTTTTAAGGGATTTTAAGGATTTTTGTTGTTTAATGGTTTGGTAGTTTTTTTATAGTTTTTTGGTTTTTAGGATTTTTTAAGATTATTTTGAAGGGTTTAGTGTTTCTAGGATGCTTTAGGGTTTTTATTGGGTTTTAGGGTTTGTTAATGACTTTTAATGAATTTTTGTGTTTTTATGTCTTTAGTGTTTTTAGAGGGTGTTAATGTTTTTTAGTGTTTTAATATTTTATAGGGTTTTAAGGAGTTTAGAGTGTTTAATGTTTATTTAGGATTTTTAATTATTTTAATAATTTAGGGTTTTTTTTGTTTTTAGAGTTTTCAATTTTTTAAAGGTATTCCAGGTTTTTAGTTTTTAACAGTTATTAGGGGTTTTAGGGTCTTTTAGGGTTTTTTTGTTTTAGGGTATTTAATGGATTTTAGGGTTATTATATTCTTTTAATGTTTGTAGGGTTTGTAGGTTTTTAGAGGTTTTTATGATCCTTTATTATTTTTCTGGCATCCAAAAATCTTAAACAACATTGCTTTGTGTATAGGTACACCACTCAAAATTGACCAGAGAACACTTAACGCTGAGATTGGATTGTATGATAGGGTGATGATAGAAGTTGACATTGCTTCCAAACTACCTAAAGTAATTTTTTTCAATGCGAATGACTACAAAACAAAGATTCGAGTGGAATGTGAACGTATTCCTCTGTATTGTGAAATTTGCAAAATTGTCGGACATTCTTTGCTGAAATGTCGAGTTTTCAAGAGCTAAGTTGCTCAACCAAAGGATGATGGGTGGACTGAAATTAGAAAGAAAAAAAATGATAATGCCAAAACTTCTGAAAATCCTGAACCAGCTAGGAAGAGAGTTGAAATACGGGTTAAGAAGTCATACTTTATAGGAGAAAGTTCAGGTATTAATTGGGCTGAGAAGGTTGAAGAAGAAGAAAATATCAATCTTGATCTTTGCATCCTAGAAGAAATAGAGTAGATGGCCTTAGATACTTGTAAAGATCCCCGATCTGTTTTGGACCCAAGTCGACTTACCCCCCTTGAGGCTGATCAACATCAGGTGACATATTCTAAGAATCATGCTCCAACACCCGAGGTCAAAGAGCTCACTGAACAACTGGTGTATTTGGGAGCTTTAGTGATCTTTGATCTGAAACCAGGTGGAAATGCCTGCACTGAGAATTCGTTTCCAATGGATATGGATGAGAATTCATCCATGGGTTTCTTGGTCGATGCTGGACAATCAGTTGTGCTACATGCAGGCCAATCTGGGACTGATGGACAGCCTCAACCGAATCCTACTGCTTACCTGGGGACTATAGGTATGAATCCTTTAGTCGATTTAGTTTCAAATTTTGAGAAATCCCTGGCAATGTGCACATCTATTAACACTGGCACTACACTTATCTTCTTGAACAATAATTTGGGTATGCAAAATGCAATACCCATTAAATCTATAGAATCCACACAACCCCCTGTGTCGCACACTGTTATTCAGGTTTCAAATGCACCCAAAGACCCAAAGGATGGTCCTATGGCCACCCCCATTGCTAGTAAAACATTTGTTATTATTAATTCTGGTACTAATACAGGTGATAATAAAACTTATATTGTTTCTCCTTTGAGTAAACAGGATAAGAAGTCTAGTCCAACCCCCTCTCAAATTCCTAGGAGATCAAAAAGGAAGAAGGGTTCGGGTGGATCCAAAAAGAAAAAAGGGGGCTCTTGCTCCAAATACAGGTTTTAATGAATCTCTTATTCTAGATTCGTTAGGGAATAGCGAACTCTAACATGGTTACTATGATTAAAAGACTTATCTTGATGCATAAACCAAAAATACTTGCTATTACTGAATGAAAAATAAAACTTTCTAGGAGCTTTATGCATATATGTTCTTATGGTTATAGATTTCTAGGTGATTGTAAAAATGGTATTGCTATTGATTCCCTTTGTATTTTTTACCATGCTACTTTATAAAATGTAAATGTCTTCAAATTCTCTGATCAAATCTTTACTTTTGATTTCTCTATTGATAACTTACATTGTTTTTGCACAATGGTGTATTCCAAAAATAGATATCAAGACCGAAGACCTCTCCGGCCTGATCTTTTTTACTTATCTAACACCATTCATGACCCCTGGTTTGTGATAGGAGAATTTAATGCCATTCCTTCTCCCAGTGAGAAAATTGGACCTTCGCATTCTCATATCTCCTTTAGAGAATTGAGAACATCTTTTGAAGATTGTAACCATATAGAAATTAATCTCATGGGTGTTAAATTTACGTGGTATAGAAGACAACACAACAGAATTGTTGCAAGAAAACTTGACAGGGTCTTTATGAATTACCCAACTCTAGATAACTGGGATACTATTACTTCCACGACTTTAACTAAATTAAACTCAGACCATCAACCTATCTTGGTTAGTCTGTTTTCCAATTGAACTAAGCCCACTCTCAGTTTTAGATTCAACAACGCTTGGTCTGCTGACATGGAATGTTCAACTCTCATAAACACTTGTTGGGCATTAATGAATCACCACTCAGAGGCCTTTTCATGTCCCACCAAACTAAAACATCTTAATCAATGTCTCAAAGATTGGTGTAGGACCAAATAAAAACAAATGGACAAGTACTTCTCCAACCTGGATAAGGAGCTTAATCAAATCCAAAAATTCATCAATCACTCATATTTTTCTTCAGATCCCCAAAGTAAAATCAATATATCTACAAAACTTAATTCTCTCCTAGTTCTTAAGGACAACATTCAAAAATAAGTCTTACAAACTAAGTTTCTTTTAGATGGTTATCAAAACACTAAATTCTACAATTCCCACCAAAGAATTAGAAAATTTTGCAGACCTCTCTCCACACTTAGGGACAACGACATTCTTCTTGATTCTGAGGAGTCCATTGTTGATCATGTGGTATCCTACTTCACCAATATTTTTAATGGGACAAATATTAACAAATACCTCCTCCCCGAGATCATTCCAGTTATGATTCATGATGATGATAATCACTTTCTTTTGATCATACCTCTTGATCATGAAAACAAAGACATCATCTTTAGTATCAACCCTGATAGTGCCCCGAGACCTGATGGTTTCAACAATGGGTGTTTTTATCAATTCTGGGAGATCATACACATTGATGTTTGTAAATAGGTTAAGTCCTTCTTCTAAAATGGGTTTCTCCCCCATGGTATTAATTCTCAATTTCTCACCCTCATTCCTAAAGTGGCTAATGCCTCTGAAATTCATCTTTTCCAACCCATCTCTCTCATCAACACTATTTCTAAAATTATTACTAAACATAAGACTAATATACTTTCTCCTATATGCAATAAAATAATATATTGGAATAGATTTGGTATTATCAAAGGTAAATCCAATCAGGACTTCATTTGCCTTGCCTCAAAATGCACCAATTCCCTTAATAAAGTGTCCAGAGGAGGAAACATTGCTATTAAACTAGACATCAAGAAAGCCTTCAACACTATTGACTGGAGATTCATCTTCAAAGTTCTCCAGGGATTTGACTTCAATGATACTTTTGTTATCAAGATTAACTCCTTATTTAATTTGGCCTCTATTTCCATCCCGGTTAATGGATCCCCAAAAGGATACTTTAAATGCACCAAAGGAGTGAGACAAGGCGACCCCTTATCTTCCATTCTTTTTTCTATTGTGGAATATTATCTTAGAAGATTGATCACTCACCTGGTTGATCAAAACAAACTCAAACCCATATAGGTGGCAAGAAGCCTCAAGGTTCCTATGCATCTTCTATATGCAGATGATATTATTCTATTTCTAAATGGTCAAAAAAGTAATATCCAAAATTTAAAAAATGATCTGGCTCATTATGATGAGATTTTGGGTCAAACTATCAACTGGAAAAAATATTTTGTGTTCTTCAAAAAAAGTTTCTCTCTAATTAGGAAAATGAGCATTATAAGTAGCCTAGGAATTAAAGAAGGACCTTTCCGCTTAACCTACCTGGAAGTTCCAATCTTCTAGGGAAGATAGAAATCCATATATTTTAATGCTATTGTGGACCAGGTTATCAATCAACTATCCACCTGGAATGGTAAATCCCTCTCCATGGCTGGAAGGATTGCATTGGTGAAATCTAAAATTGTCTCTAAATTGGTCTACTCGCTGATGGTTTATAAATGGCATATCGTCCTTATTAAGAAAATTAATGTTAACATAAAAAACTTTGTTTTCACTGGTAGAATTCCTGGGAGGAATCTTGTTACTATACCTTGGTCTAAATGTTACCAACCTCTAGAGGAAGGTGGTCTTGGCATTAAAAATCTCAAAATCTTTAATAAAGCCTTACAATCCTGACTCACTTGGAGAATTTTTAATAGTAACTCATATTCCATTGATTTTCCAAAATAAATATTTCTCATTAAGCTCAATAAGGGTAATTTGAGATATATTAACTCCTCCATATGGATGTCCATTAGAAAATCCTTTTCCAATATTATGAATAACTCTATATGGATGGTTATCTCGGACTCCTCCATGAAATTTTGGATGGACAACTGGACTGGAGTTCCCCTATTATCTATTATCTCTCCCAATTCCCATCCAGAAAACATCAATTTTACAATTAAGGATGTGATTAAATCTATAAATTTAAATCTCCATGATTACATCATGCATATTGTTGATAATTATACTTTCTCTAATATTGGATATTTTCATATCTGGGAGCCTTCCCACAATGGAGTGCTTGATTCAAAAAGTTTTTACAATCACAATTTCACTAATTCACACTCTAGTTTTGGTTGGTTGAAACATTTTGATAAGCCCTAGATGACACCCTCAAAACTCAACCTTGTTTGGCGCATTTCTCACAACCGTTTTCCAACCGAGGTTTGTCTTCAATCTTTTGGTACCCAACTCTAATCACAGTGCCATTTCTATCACCAAAACAGAGAGGATACTAACCATCTTTTTTTTTCTTGTTCTACAGCTTCTGCCCTCTAGAATTATATTACTGACATTTTTTATTACAGATGGTTTTTACTTGACTCTATCTCCTTACAATTAAAATGATGTGTGGAGCTCGACAGTTTGAAACAAATCAAGAATCTCTTCTTAGCTGTGGTTTCTGAGCTCTTTCACATGATATGGTATGATAGAAACAACATTATTTACAACAAATACTCATTCAATCTTTATGTAGGTTGAATGAAGATTCTCATTGGCATTAACGATGCAGCCTCGATCCAGAAAGCCCTCTAAAATAACAATGTTGATGACTATGTGATCATGCGTCGTCTTCGAATTGATGGCATCTACAAACCACCGAGGCACAACTTTGAGGTGTTATGGAAGTCCCCTCTCCTAGAATGGATCAAAATTAATGTTGATGGAGCTTCCAAAGGCAACTCGAGACCTGTGGGATGTGGTGTTGTCTTCAGAGACTTCCTTTTCCATTTCCAAAGATGCTTCTTCGGCAGCTACGGTGTTACCTATGATTTATAAGTGGAAATGATGGTCATGATCCTTTCAATTGACTTTTTCAAATAAAAGGGGTGGAATAACATATGGATTGAGAGTGACTCTATCACTATTTTCTAAGCCATCTGGAATGGTACGATGCACCTTGCTTGGCCTCTTACCACTCGCTGGATAAGCTTCCTTGCTTCACTTCTGAAGATTAGATACATTGCCACTCATGATTTCTATGAAGAGAACATGGTTGTTGATGGTCTTGCCAATATGGGAATCAATCAGGGCATCACTTGTTTGGAAGAACTTCCAGATAATTTTCTCCCACTTTATGAAAAATATTGTAATAAAATTCCCTCCTTCAGAATTTTGTAATTGTTTTTTATTGAATAAATTGTGTCTTGGTCTTTGACCGAGGCACCACCTTTAAAAAAAATATTTTTTAGGGTTTTTATAGGTCTTAGTGTTTTTTATGGTTTTAGGGTCTTTAAGGTTTTTAGGTTTATAGTGTTTTTAGTGTGTTTTTAGGATATTTTAGGCAATTTTGAGGTATTTTTTTGGTATTTTTTGTTTTTTTGGTGTTTAGGGTTTTTTAGAGTTTTTTTTGGTTTATAGGGATTTAAGTAATTTTAGGGACTTTTATGATTTTTAGGGATTTTAGGGTTTATTCCATTTAAACTTTTAAAGTTTTTTAGTGTTTTAATGTTTTTATGGTATTTTAAAGGGTTTTGGGTTTTTGGGTCTTTTTTGATTTTTTAAACTTTTAAGGTTTTTATGGTTTTTAGGGTCTATTAGGATTTTAAGGGTTTAAAGGTTATTTTAAGGTTTTTATGGTTTTAAGGGTCATTTAGGGGTTTTATAGTCTTTTAGGGGTTTTAGGGTATTTTACGGTCTTTAATGGGTTTTTAGGGTTTTAGTGTCATTTAGGACATTTAGGGTTTTTAGGGTTTTTAGGGGTTTGGGATATTGGATAATTTTAGTGGTTTTTAGTGGTTTAGGTTTTTTAGGGTATCTGTGTTTTTTTTGGATATTTTAGGGGTTAAAGTAATCTTGGGACATTTTAGAGTTTTTTTTGGGTTTATAGGGGTTTTTTGGGGTTTTATTTTTTAAGGGCGTTAGGGTTTTTAGAGTCTTTTAGGGTTTTTAGTGGTTGAAGGTTTTTTTCGGGTTTTTATGTTTTTAGGTTTTTAGGTTTTTTATGGTTTTTAGGGGTTTTTTGGGTTTTCAATGTTTTAATGGGTTTTTATGTGTTTTAGATTTTAGATCCTTTTGGGGTTTTTTTGGTTTATTATGGGGTTTTTTCGTTTTTTGGATTTTTTTGATTTTTCATGATTGTTAGGGGTATTATAGTTTTTAATGGTTATATGGTTTTTTGGGTTTTGTGGTTTTTAGGGGCTTTAGAGTTTCAAATGAATTTTTATGGTCATAGGTTTTTTTTGTTTTTTTGGATTATAATGGGTTTCTAGGTTTTTTTGTTCTTTAGTTTTTTTTTGGAATTTATGGGTTTTAGGTGTTTCTATCATCTTGTATGGTTTGAGGGGGGTGTTAGGAGATTTTTTTATTTTTAGGGGGTTTGGAGTTTTTAACCTTTTAGGGTTTTAGGTTCTTTTATGGTTTTAAGGGCTTTATGGGTTTAGTGTTTTTAGGTTTTTTAGTTTCATTTATATTTTTAGTGTTTTTATGGGTTTTATGTTCTTTTAACATTTTTTAAAGTCTTTTAGGGTTGGGAGGGGTTAGGTTGTTTTATTTTTTTTCCAGGTTTTTAGGGTTTTTAGGGTTTCTTATGGTCTTTTAGTGGTTTGTAGGGTTTTTTAGAGATGGTCAGGGATTTTTGGGTAGTTTAGGATTTTTTGATGTTTTTAGGTCCCTTTAATGATTTTTAGGGTTTTATGGTCTTTTAGGGTCTTTAGGGTTTTTAGTGTTTTCAGTGTCTCTTAGGGGTTTTATGGTTCTTATTGCCTTTTTTAGTTGTAAATATCTTTTGTGTATTTTTCTATTTTTAGAGTATTTAATGGGTTTTTTGGGGTCTTTTAGGTTATTCATGGATTTTGAGGTGTTTTAGGGTTTTAGGGTTTTAGGGGTTTATGGGTTTTTAGGGTTTTAGGGATTTCTAGGGTTTTTAGGGATTTTTTACGTATTTATTGCCTTTTTGGGAGTTTTAGGTTCTTATGTTTTTTAGTGTTCTTTTGTGTTTTTGTGGTTTTAGTATTTTTAGGGTATTTTTTGGTTTTTAGGTTTTTTGGGGACTTTTAGTATTCTGGGGGGTTTTTTAAGATATTTTAGTGTTTTAAGGGTATTTATTATTTTATAGTGTTTTTAATGGTTTTAAGTTATTTTGGTGTTGATTTTAGGTTTTTAGTGTCTTTTTGGTTTATAGTATAGGGGTTAGGGTTTGTGTTTTAGGGTTTAGGTATTATGGTTTAGGGTTTAGGGTTTAGTGTTTAAGGTGTAGTTTTTTGGGTTTAGGGTGTAGGGTTTAATTTTTTAAGTATATGGTGTTTGGTTAATGGTGCAGGGGTTAGGATTTGTGGTGTAGAGTATGGGGTTTAGGGTGTAGGGTTTTGTGTTTAGGTTGTAGGATATAATGTTTTGGTTTTAGGGTTTATCATTTAGGGTGTAAGGTATAGGGTTTAGGGTGTAGGTTTTAGTGTTTTGGATGTAGGTTTTAGGGATTCATGTTTTATAAGTTTTTATGGTATTGGGGGTTTTATAGGTTTTTTTGGGTATTTAAGGGTTTTTAGGGGTTTGGGGTTCTTAACATTTTTAGGGTTTTGGAGTTTTATTGGGTTTTAGGCATCTTAGGCTTTTTTGGTTTTTACTGTTTTTATAGGTTTTAGAGTTTTAGGGGTTTTAGGGGTTTTTGATTTTAGAGGTTTTTATATGTTTTATGTCTTTTTAGGGTTTTAGAGGTTTTTTTTTTATTTTTTAGTGTTTTTAGGGGCTTTAGGGGGGTTTAGTTTTTTTTAATTTGTTATGGTTTTTAGGATTTTTATAACTTTTTCAAGTTTCTTGGGTTTTTAGAAATTTTTGGGTTTTAGGGGTTTTTAGAGTTTTCCATTATTTTTAGGTCTTTAATGGGTTTTAGTGTCATTTAGGGTTTTTTGGTTTTAAGGGTTTTCCATTTTTTAAGATATTTAGGTTTTTAGGGGTTTTGTAGTGTTTCTAATCCCTTTATGGGTTTTTTAGTTATTTTAGGGTTTTTTTAGGTTTTTAGGGTTTTTAGTATTTCTAGGGTTTTGGGGGGTTATAATATTTTTTTGGGTGTTTATGATTTTAAGGGTTTTTGGTTATTTTTTGTTTTTAGGGTGTTTATGGTTTTTTCAGGTTTTATAGGTTTTTAGGATTTTAGTTCTTTTATGAGTTTTTACAGTTTTTTAGGTTTTTAGGGTCTTTAAATGTTTTTAGGAGTTTTAGGGTCTTTTATGGTTTTTATGATTTTTAGGGTTTTTATGGTCATTTATGATTTTATAGGTTTTTAGTGTCTTTTATGTCTTTTATTGTTTTTTGGGACCATTAGGGGTTATTTTTTGTTTCTTTCTCCTATAGGGTCTTCAAGGTATTTTATGGGATTTTAGGTTTTGGGGTTTTTATTGTCTTGTAGGGATTTTTAGGTTTTTTGGGTAATTTTTGTTTTTGAGGGTTCATAGTGTCTTTTAGTATTTTGAAGGGGTTTTATGGGGGTTGGGATTTAGGGTCTTTTGGGGTTATTTATTGTTTTTAGGTGGTATTTTAGGTTTTTTTAGGGTTTGGTAGGGGTTTTTAATATTTTATGATATTTTTGGGTTTTAGGCATGTTTATAGTTTTTAGAGATTTATGGTTTTTTCAAGTTTTTTAGGACTTTTAGTTTTTTTAGGTTTTTAGTTTTTTTTGGAATTTTTATGCTTTTAGGGTTTTAGTGTTTTTATAACTTTTTAGGGTTTTTAAGTTTTTAGGGATGTTTATATGTTTAAAAGGGTTTTATGGTTTTATAGTGTTTTTATGGGTTTTAAGGTTTTTATTATTTTACTGGTCTTAATGGTTTTATAGTGTTTTTTATTGGTTTAAAGGGGTTTTAGTGTTTTTTAGTTTTTTTTGGTTTTTAGGTTTTTTTAAAGATGTTATTTTTTAGTGTTTTAATGAATTTAGGATTTTTGTGTGTGTTTTAGGGTGTTTTTAGGATCATTTTAGGTCTTTTAAGGTCTTTTAGTGTTTCTAGGGTTTTTGGGTTTTAGAGGGTTTTTAGGTGATTTAAGGATTGTTTTTATTTTTTTATGGTGTTTAGGGTTTTATAAGGTTTTTATGATTCTTTAGGTTTTTTATGGTTTTTAAATTTTTTTTAAATTTTAGGGGTTTAGGTTTTTTTATTCTTTTATGTTTTTAAGGATTCTTATGTGTTTTTAGTATTTTTTATAGTTTTTAGGGTTTTAGGGGTTTTAGGTACTTTTGGGGTTTTATAAGGGTTTGTAGTGTATTTATGGGTTTCAAGGTATTTTAAGGGTTTTTATAGATTATAGGGTCTTTTAGGGGGTTTTAGGGTCCTTTAGAAATTTTTAAATGTTTTAGTATCTTTTAAGGTATTAAGGATTTATAATATTTTTAATGATATTTGAGATTTTAGGGTTTTTAGGGTTTTTAAGGTTTTTAGGGTTTTTAGTGTTTTTTGGGTTTTTTGGGTTTTTAGTTTCTTTTACGGTTTTTATGGTTTTTAAGAATTTTAGGGAATTTAGGGGCTTTTAGGGGTTTTATTTTTTTTATGGTTTTAGTGTTTTTGGGTGTTCTTTCTGATTTTTTAAATCTTTTAAGGTTTTTATGGGTTTTAGGGTGTTTTATGGATTTTTAGGTTTTTACAGTTTTTAGGGTCCAATAGGAATTTTTTAGGATTTCTAAGGGTTTTATGGTATTTTAGGATATTATAGGGGTTTTAGGGTCCATTAGGAGGGGGTTCTCTAGTTTTTAGAGTCTTTTAGTGTTTTTAGGGTCTTTAGGGCTTTTAGGATTTTTAGTGCCTTTTCAGTTGTTTTAGGTTTTTATGGGTTTTTAGAGTCTTTTTTTGGGTTTTAAAAGATGTTTTAGGGTATTTATGTTTTTAAGGCTATTAAGGATTTCAGGGGTTTTTAGGGTATTTTAGGATATTTTATGGTTTTAGGGTCTTTTATGGGGTTTTTGTGACTTTTAGGGTTATTAGGGGTTTTTCGGGTTTTAGGGTCTTTTAGGGTCATTTAGAGTATTTTTATGGGGGGTTTACAGTTTTTATGGTTTTAGGATTTTCTTAGGGATTGCATGGGGTTTTATTAGTTTTAAATAATTTTTTAGTTCTCTAGACCTTTTTTTATTTTTATCATTTTTTGGTTTTCTAAGGCGTTTTACAGATTTTTGGAGGCTATTAGGATTATTTCAGGGTTTTAGAGTTTTATGGAATTTAAGGCTTTTTAGGGGTCTTTGGGTATTTATTTTTTTCACAGTTTTTTGGGTATTTTATGATTTTTATGTTTTTTTTGTTACTTTCAATATTTTAAGGGTCTTTTAGGGTTTTTATGGTTTTTAGGGTTTTTAGGGTTTTTAAGGATTTTTCAGGGTTTTGTATGATATTTTAGGGGTTTTAGGGGGTTTTAGTGTTTTCAATTGGTTTTTAGTATTTTAACGGTTTTAAGGGGTTTTAATGGGTTTTTAGGTTTTTAATATTTTTAGGGTTTTAGGGGTTTTAGGGTGTTTTATGGTCTCTCTAGTGTTTTAGTGTGTTTTATGAATTTTAAAATTTTGGTGAATTTTAGGATTTTTAGGCTTATTAGGTGTTTTAGGGGTACGTAGGGTTTTAGGGTTTTAGAGGGTTTTTAGCATCATTTCGAGTTTTATTTTGTTTTTAGTATCAATTAAGTTTTTTGTGTTTTTAGTATTTTTAGTGTTTTAGGGTTTTAAGGGTTTTTTGGGACTTTTTAAGAGTCTTTAGGGGTTTTTGGAGTTTTTAGGATTTTTAGTGTTTTCAGTTTTTTTTTGTTTTTTTTTGTCTTTTGAGTTTTTTTGGTGTTTTTTGGTTTTTTGGTTTTTGTATTTTTAAGGGGTTTTGGGTTTTTATGGATTTTTAGGGTTTTTAGGGTTTTCTAGGATTCTTAGAGTTTTATGGTTTTTAGGGTTTTTATGGATTTTTAGGTTTTAGGGTTTTTTATGGTTTTAGGGTTTTATGGGGTTTTAGGATATTTCATGTTTTTTCATATTTTTAGGGTCTTTTAGGGTTTTTAGTGTTTTTAGAAATTTTTATGATTTTTTATTGTTTTTAAAATATATTGAATCTTTTGGGGGTTTTAGGCCATTTTAGGATAGTGAGGGGTTTTTAGGTTTTTAGGTTATATTAGTGTAGTTTTAGGGGTTTTAGGATTATTTACTGTTAGGGTTTAGGGTTTAGGATTTATGGTGTAGGTTTTAGGATTTATAATGTAGGGAATGAGGTTTAGAGATTTGGATATAGTGATAGGGTGTAGTGTATATGGTTTAGGGTTTAGGCTTTAGGCTTTAGGGTGTATGGTATTGTGTTTAGGGTGTAGGGTTTAGGTTTTTGGGTGTAGGGTATACGGTTTTGGGCATATGTTTTATGTTTTAGGGTTTAGGGTATATAGTTTAGGGTGTAGGGTTTATGGTTTATGGTGTATGGTATATGATGTTAGGTTTTTAGGGTTTTCTTGTTTTTTGGTGTTTATGATGTTTTAGGGGTATTTGGGTTTTTTGGGTTTTTAGGGGTTTTAGGGTTTTTAGGGTTTTAAGGAAGTTTAGTGATTTTTTTTCTTAATGGAGTTGTAAGGTTTTTTAGTGTTTTGGTGGGATTTATGGTGTTTCGAAAGTTTTCAGTTTTTAAGGCTTTTATGGTTTTAGTGTTTAGAGTTTTGAGGGTTTTGAGGGGTTTTAGGGTTTTATGATTTTTTGTGGGTTTTATGTTTTCATAGGTTTTTAGGGGTTTTTTGTGTTTTAATAGTTTTTAGTGTTTCAGGGTCTTTTTTGGTTTTTTCTTGTTTTAGGGTCTTTTATGGTTTTAGGGGTTTTTAGGGTCCTTGTGGGATTTAAGGTTATTTAGGTTCTTTTATGGATTTTAAAGTTTTTTGGATCCTTTGTTTATTTTAGAGTCATTTAGGGCCTTTTAAGTTTTTATGGGATTTTATTGGTTTTAGGGGTTTTTATTTTTTTAGTGTTTTTAATGTTTTTATGATTTTTAGGATGTTTTAGGTTTCTTAGGATTTTAGGGATTTGTAGGGGTTTTTGGGTTTTTAGGGATTTTAGTGATTTTTTGGGGATTTAGAGGGATTTAGGGTGCGTAAGGGTTTTGAGGGGTTTAGGGTGTTAATTTTTTTAAGTATTTTTTGGATTTTTAGTGGGTTTTAAGGTTTTAAGGGGTTTTTAGGCTTTTTCAAGGGTTTTTAGGGATTATAGGGTTTTAGGGGGTTTTAGGGATTTTAGGGTCGTTTATTTTCTTAAGTTATGCTTAGGGGTTTTAGAGTATTTATAGATGTTTTGGGGATTTTAGGGTATTTTTGGAATTTTAAGGTGTTTTAGGGTTTTTAAGGGTTTTTTGGTTTTTATAGTTTCTAGGGTTTTTAGAGTTTTTAGAGTTTTTGAGGCTTTTAGGTGTTTTAGGGTGTTTTAGGGGTTTAGGGTTTTTATGGATTTTTAGGGTTTTTAGTGTTTTAGGGTTTTGGGGGTTTTTAGGTTTTTTTTGGTTTTGGGGTTTTTAGGGTTTTTAGTATTTTCGGGACTTGTGGTGTTTTAGGGGTTTTAGGCATTTTTATGGGGTTTAGGGTTTTTATGGGTTTTGGGTTTTTAGTTCCTTTATGGGGTTTTAGGGTTACATAGTTACTTATAGGGTTTTATAGGGTTTTAGGGGGTTTTTAGGTTTTTAGGGTATTTAAGAGTGTTTTGTCTGGAAATGGGGATGTCCTTGTTTGTTTAAGATTCATACTTTCCAATCGGTTTCTAATGGGTTTATTTGTTGAACCAGAAGCACCCAATGATTCTATATCCATTTTGACCTACTTTCCAAAGGTAGGTGCTCATTATTTGTGGATCGATGAGGCTTAAGAATTTGCATTGGTTGAGAGGATGGGAGATCAGGCTCATCACACCTTTTTGGGGGGAATTATTGCCTACTCTGGGACTCTCTTATATATTTAAGTTATGTTCACGAGTCCTTATTAATTCACCAAGCATGAAAATGAGTTTTCCTTTATATCTGGAAATTGATGATTGATATTTATGGGATTTATATAATCTTTTATATGTATTTTAGGTTCTTCATCGATGGAGAATCATCCGTATGTATTAGAGATTCATAGTCAATGGTATCCTTAAATACATTATATAGAAATCTCTTGGTCATTATGATGACCATACTAGTTTTAAATCAACTTATTGGGGCACTTGAAGTTTATTTACATTCAAAAAGACAAGGATTATTTCAGAGTTGGGATCGTACCCGCAGATGGGCTACCTCCATATCCTTGTTAAAAAAGGAATCAGAACCCACGTAGTTCGATAAAAAGGATATAGTTTAACGTCATATGGGGATTATGCATGGTTAACAGACCAGAAAGAGATTTTGTGATTACTTTTACACTCTAATATCATGTGAGTCATGCTCGGTGTGAAAAACAAGAGGTATCAGTAAATTTGATGATTGTGCCATGAAAGATGCAGTCACAAGAAATGATGTGGGGATTATGTATGTATGACTGCCCAAGTAGATGAAGACCAGGACTTACTTCAGGAAAGAAGCCTAGGAGCAGGATCTATAAAGGTATTTTTACTTTATGGAGATTTAGAGTTTTAACTAGGGGCTTACTCCAGAGAAGGAGGCCCAGGTTAAGGGGACTTATAACTTGGGGTTTACTCCTGAGAAGGAGGCCCAAATTAAAGGAATTATGATTGGTGCTTATTCCGGAGAAGGAGACCCAATGTTAAAGGAAATTATGAATGGGGCTTACTCCTTAGAAGGAGTCCCAATGTTAAAGGAAATTATGACTGGGGATTACTCCTGAAAAGGAGGCTCAGGTTAAAGGATATTAGGACTGTGGCTTACTCCTGAGAAGGAGGCCCATGTTAAGGGGACTTGGGGCTTACTTTTGAGAAGGATGCCCAAAATCAAAAGATCTTGTCATCTTAAAGGGTGAGGTTACATGGAGTAAACCTCTAACCATGGTGACATAAATCTTGTATGTCATGAGGTTTTGGGAGATGTTCTCATAGAATTCCTTTTAGAAAAGGAAGCCAACAAAGGAACCATGCCATAAATGGCTTTGAAAAGGGGTTCGAGGGCTAATATCTTGAAGAGGAGAGGTGAATAGGAGAGAGGCACACAAATGAAGTTGGAGCGCATGTCTTGGCCGCGCAAGTGTACTTGCACGACAAGGGTTCACCTAGGTGATGAAGAATCTGTAGGGTAATACTTGGGAGAGACTTAACTCAACCCTTTAGTATTATCCTAAGATGTTTCCAAAAGGGTGTCACATAAGTTCATCGAAAGGGTAGGGTGGAACACAAGTGTTTCCATTTTTAAGGCGGTCTGGATACATAGGCGCACAAGTGTTGATGAATTATAAACACTCAGGCCTTATCCTACTCCTTCAAGTTTTCCATTCTTGGTAAAAATTTACCTAAGAATCTTTTGGAAGAGTTGAGTTGAAGACTTGGGCGACCAGAGATTGAATTTGACTTTTGGAAAATCCATCCCTCAAATTGGGGGCCTATAGGGGCTATTTACTGGCCACATTTCACCTTGGGTGAAAAATCAAATTGGGCGCGCAAGTGAGGTGCGCGACCCATAGGTGGCACGCAAGTGACTTGCGCGGTGCACAAGTTACTTGCACGCCTCACTCAAAATGGGCTCCTAGTCCATGCCTTAGTCAATTTTTTTTATGTTCTTAAATGGGTGACCCTCTTTGTGATTAAGGTATTCCCCTTTTCCATTCGTTGGACTCTGTGATAGAAAGGAGTGTCAACAAAAGTCCCCCCTCAGAGTTGGATCCAAAAAGGAAAGAGGATCCTGCTCTGAGGTAATGCCGGAGAAATCAAGGGTATTTTGTTATTGACAGTTTAAAGTCATGAATGTTGGAATATAAAAAGGATAATATTTAAGGTCAAATATATTTGACTGAATGGATGGTATTGACTCAATTCATGATAATTTTTTTGGAAACATATTACCATATTCAAGTATGGAGGGGAAAAATTGTAAACTGTGACTTGAGAAATTTTGAATCTGAGGAATGACATGAGAAAAGAGCTAAAAGGCATTAGAGGAAGTATTTTCTAAGAATGAAGTCACCACTACTTGGCAAACCCGTTATGGGGGCTGAATTATGAAAGGCCAACTCAGGCATATGCTGCATAGTCAAATAGTAGTATATTTTGGCTGACATTTCCGTTATGTAGACAACTCATGCAAGGCCACCTAAGGACACGTGCTGCATAGTCGGAAAAAAGAACTCTCAGAAACTTGAATTTCTATTGCTAAAAGCTGAAGAAATTTTTATGGAGATTCAAAATTTCCAAAGCATAGAGCCTTCCTTATGGAGAAATGTACTTGAATATGGAGAGGATATAATATCCAATCAGAATTATCAAAGAATTAGAGGAATGTGACTTCTATGAAGGTCTGACCCAAACGTAGGAAAAAGGGTGTCTGTGTTTTTAAATCATATGACTAAAACCGGAGATTGTAACATTATACAACATATGGTCAAGTGGTCCATGGTTTTTTCATATTTCTCAGAACATATGGATAAGGAGAAAAATTTAAACCATAGACTTGAATACTTTCAGATCCTGAAAAAGAGTATGGAATAAATATGTTAAGGATGACAGTTTTTTTGCAGATCCCAACATATCGTTGTTAAGACCAATAGGGACAAAAGAGGCTTCTCCTAAGAATGAAGTTACCATTACTTGACAAACCCCTTATAGAGGTTGAATTATGCAGGGCCAACTGGGGCATAAGATGCATAATCAAATAGTAGCATCTTTTGGCTGACAGGTCCGTTATGTAGTCAACTTATGCAAGGCCACCTAAGGGCACGTGCTGCATAGTTAGGAAAAATAACTCTTAGGTATCATACATTTTGCGACCAAAAGTCAAGAAAAGGGTTATGGAGATCATGAATATTATTTTTATAATGTTGCGGTTGGGTCATGAATTGAGATTCTGGATGTCACTACGTATCTCATTAGGATGAGAATCTAGCCACACGTAGTTCTTGAAATATAGTTTAACATCATGTAGGATCAGAGAATAGAAGATCTTAGTTTAGTGTCATATAGCTCAGACCATAGTGAGGGAGAAACATCGTGCATTTGTTATAGACCTGATGTGAATAAAGACTAGGGTGTTCCATATCTCACCATGTGCTCCAAATAAGACTTTTCAGCCAAGGGACCGAAATTGGAGTTTGGGGTTAGGCCCAAAGGCTCGGGGCTGGACTCGAGTAATGCTCGAGTGTTCCTACGTATCCCATGAGGATGGGAATCAAGGCGCACATAGTTATTCAAATACCCTTTTTATAGATTTGGTTCGTACATATGAGGGGTAAAGAGGACTTTATTGCAATTATGGCTGGACCCAAGATTAAAGACTTGGGTGTCACTACATATCTCATAAGGATGAGAATCAAGCCACGCATAGTTCTTAAAATATGAAATGGTTGGAGACCATTTCAATGATGATTCCTCTCATGTGAGGGTATCAGGGACTGTTGCAGTTTATTGTCATACAGAACAAAAGTGCAAATAGTTTAAAGTCATATGCATGGACCAGTGCTATGCAATTTAATTTCTTGAAATAAGGACAATGGGGGACTGTATAGTTTAACATCATATAGCTAGGACGATAGGACATACACAGTTTAACGTCATGTAGGAAGAAAGTGAACCGATATGAATAAGATGCTTTATGGGGGCTTCACATATCAATATCGTATGGCATGGAGGTGAATCGATGTGAAGAAAGTGGTTTCAGGATTGAACCTTAGGAGGTTGCCTATGTACCTGGCCTAGGAGACAAGGATCAAAGTCTACGTAGTTCAATTGTGAGGGATTCGGTGATCGGGGTGTACTTGAGGACAATAACCTGAAGATGATGTTGCGAATTAATCGTGGTTAGTGGCCCATAGAATATGTCATGGTCGGAGCTTACTCTAAGCTCACGTGAGTCATGCTCAGTGCGAGAAACAAGAGGTAGCAAAAGACCTGACATTCGTGTTGTGAAATATGTGACCACAAAGGATGGTGTGGGGATTATGCATGGTTAGCTGCCCGTGGCACGCATGGAAACAAAGTTTAAAAGAAAATTGCACAAGTGGTGATCATTGTTTAATGTCAAGTGTCACAGACATAGGGTGTTTGGTAGTTTAACGTCCTTCATCTTGGACGATGCCCAGTTTAACGTCATGTTGGACGATTAAGGGGACATAGTTTAACTTCATGTTGGACGATTTGTTTAATGTCCTACAACAATGAAAATCTCTGTTTGGTGGGGCGGTGCCTGTGATTTTGAAGAAGATGACATAAAATCTGCCACAGTCAAAGTCAACTTAGGCTTTGACACAAGCTCATCTTCTTCTGACTTCTCTTATTTTTTCAAATTCTGCTGCTTCTTTGAGGATTTTTCTTCTGATGAAGGGGGTTTTGCTGTGGCAGAAATAGTAGAAGACACAATTGGTTGATTCAATTATGTTCATAAAATGGCATGAGTTTGGTTGATCATTTTTCTGAATATCCAATCATCATATTTCTGCGCATTTTTACTTTTGACTTCGTGCCACTCACCTTCTTCCTCTGGAATAGCAGCAGTAACACATGCTACCTGGGCTGAAGAACCTTTCAGTTTTACTTGTCCATAGTCCACCATATTTTGTAGGAGGTCATTGAAGACAAAACACTCCTGAATGGGATGCCCCAACATCTGATGAAATGGGAAATATTTGAGGAGGTCTTCATCTCCATCCTTGTTCAACCTTTTGGGCCTTGTAAACTGAACCAGATTATTTTCTAGAGCCAAGATGAAGTAACCAAGAACTTGTTCATTCCAGAAAGAATAAACTTTGTTCTCTAAATTCTCAAACTGTTTCCGCCTTTGATCTCTTTGATCATCATGATGAGGTGGCAGTTGTTGTTGACGCTCAAGAGGTGGATCCCTTAGATATGATGAAGGTTTTTAAGTGGAAGTAGGTACAAGTGCTTGTTTAAGTGTAACTACAGCAGTCTCTGATTTCTCTATTATCCTTCCCGGAGTTGATGGAATTACACAAGTTTTATCCCTAGTCTCTATAAAAGAGTCTTCTATCTGCTGAGCGATTTAAGTAAGGTCTCAAAACCAACCTGTGTATTTCACAGGGATCAATGGTGTGCATAATTCATCATGCATATTTTCCACACAGATTGGCAGCAACTCTTCTTGAGGGAGTTCTAAACTTAAGGAATATGTTAATCCATTCCAGCGAGCAATGAAATCTGAAACTCTTTCTTTTTCCATTTGTTTACAATTGATAAGATAAAAAAATGCCATCTTTGGTAATGTAGAGCTAAATTGAAGAAGGAATTTTTGGCGGAGATCTTTCAACCCAGTAATTGACCGGGATTGCAATCTTGTATACCAGACAAAATAAGGTCCTTGTAATGAATACACAAAACACATGTGATTAACTACTTCTTATTGTTGAGGAGTTACCATCATAGGATCACAATGAGAAACAAAATGTGTTAAGTGTGGTTTTGGATCTCCTGAACCATTAAAAATTGGGAATGTGGTATTCACAAAATTTAATGGGGGAGGAATTCCATCCACCAATTCAGGGTAAGCTCTCTTTTTCGGTTGAACTGGTGCACGTCATCCTTCCATAGATTCCAACTAACCTGTTAATGGCTCAATGGTAGTAATTAATTTTTGAGAAACATCTGGTTTAGCTTAGACCTGAGTAGGTGCAATAATTGGAGTTTGAATGGGTGTGGCGACCGGTACTGCCACTGATGGTAGCATTGCTGGTTTCTGTCACGCATGACCTATAGGATTGGACCTATGAGGGTGTACTTGTAAAGGGGGATATTATTGATCCATCCTAATAGCTTCAACAAATTCCCTTGATTGATTAACTCCAACATGCTTAGGAGGAAGACTACCTTGAAGTAGTTTTGCATTTAACCTCTTTAACTCCTTCATTTCTTTTTATTACTGTGCGAACCTTTCCTTTAATGAGAGTGATTGGCCTTCTCTAGAGGTAGGGTGGAATGTAACATGACTTTAACCATTTTCCTTGGAATGTGCCTTTTTGAATTATGGAAGGGCATTACCTGAAGGAATGTCTTGCCTCTAGCCAACCCTTTGGCTTCTGATACACACACCTCCTTAATTTGTTTCTGTGTGTACAGACTCTTGAATATGAAATTATTCATCTGATTCCTCTGAGTGAGCCTCATGTTCTGGGGGATCAGTGACAATGGAATTGATGAAATTTATCAATGCATAGCGCATTGCAGCCCTTCTATCAGCATTTCTGTGATACTGTCCTTTTCTATGTCCTTTATGAGACATTGCCTTTTGTTTGGTTGATCCCTCAGGAGATTCTTGATAAATCGCAATTTGGAGGGAATTTCCTGATAATTCGTCTCTGCATTCCTCTCGTGGCTTCTTCCCTAATCGAGAGAAGACTGAATTTCTCTGAGGAAGAGATTGACAATTTGAAAAAGCTCTCAGTCCGGTGGACTAGGGCTGTTCCTAATTTTTCTAATCAACTCCTTGAATCCTGTCTATTTATCTCGATGGTTGGATTAAAATAGTCCCCAGCTAGGCAAGATGAGGTGACTCTTGAGCTTCTACATCTATAACCTTCTTATAGGTTATTCTGATTTTGCGGATTTTAGTCCAAAAATTGGTCGGATGCATCATCTGACATCCACTCAAATCACCTGTCTCAGATGATTGTTGGATTATTTCTGACACCTCTATCACTTGATGATGCGCATGCTCTAAAGGAGAAGCCTATTTGATATTCTCATTTTCTTGATGCAAGAGTAATTCGAAAACTTGTTCTTTATACACCTGACATTGGGAAGAACTAGTTGAGGCATGTTATTGAGAAAGCCTTTGATTACACACAAAACCAGTTAGTTGTGGCCAGCCATGGGAAATAACATTGCATGAGACCACTTTTGGTGGGCTTTGTTGACTGGAGAGCACAGTGAAATTAAATTCTCCATGAACACCCCATCCCCTAATATAAATACCATATGGGGCATTGGTAATTAACTGGTGCAATTTTTTTAATGCACTAAGTCATGTACGTTGAAGGCCTGTTTGCTACTTTTCAACTTTTGGATGTTAGGAAACTGAGAGAGACGCCAAGTCAATTTAGCATTGCAACCCCTCTATTACCTTAACATGATTTTGATATTCATTATAAGGTAATATTTTCTCTTTTAAGTGACAAAGTGTTTTCCATATGTTGAGACGAATATCGTGAATACAATCTTCTGTCAACGTTTCTAGAATATCATACTAAGAGTCAGCCAGAGGCCAAAACATACCTGGTATTTCACCTTTCACCAATTGTTTTATCATATTCAGAACTTCCTCTTTGTCATTCGATGAAGTGTCTTCTACTTGATTGGTCCAAATCTGGTGCTTCTTTGTTGCTATATCAGATTTAACAAGATTGGTAGAGATTTCATTTGTCAAATTAGAAGATGAATAACCTAGGGCTAGTTCAAAGAATGACCTACACCCAGATCTATCTTCTAATTGAGAAAGTATTTCACCTGCTAGAAGTAAGGCTTCATACATGACTGGATTCACATTTGCAAGTTCCTCAAGATAAGAGGGCTTTATCATTACTGCATTGTCCATTGAATAATTTTCCAGGCAATGCGAATTACTACTGTAGAGAGAACGTTGGCAGCTAAATTCATCATCATGGAAAGGACCTCCATGGTGGGTTACAGCAAAAGATGAAACCTTTTTCTCCATGGTCTTCTGGCCACGCAGAGGGTTATCTTGGCTCTCATCTGAAGATGATGCTTCAAGATTGACCAAATTGTCATGAAGAAATCCTTCATGAGGAAGTGTCTGATGAATAACTTCTAAATTATTATTGTTATTTCCAGAATTTGGAAATGAGAGAGTAGAATCTTGAGTTGCAATATATAATTGTCTGAGGGCTTCAAGAACTCCAGAATTGAGCAAGGCCTTATTACAGATTGGCTCTTGATTTTTTAACTGTGCTGGATGGGTCTTTTTCTTGGATTCCTTCTTAGTCACTTTGGAAACCACTTGTTTACGAAAGTGGTTATTATGGGAAGGTTTATGTGCCTGCTTAGAAGAAATGGTTAGGTTAGGATGACTATCTCCATTTAAATTAGGTGTATGTGCCCAACTTGATTATCTGCATGACATGGGGGAGTATTACCCATAACCCTCCTGGACTGGAATAGAGGTGTGTATCCGCTCCAGGGTGACATGTTGATGAGTCACTCCACTGATAGGGATATATTTATGTTTTTTCCCTATGATGTCATTGAAGTTTTTATAATATTCTGATAGGTATCCAGAATATGGGTAGGGATTTTCTTCTGCTCTTTCAGCATTTTCAGAATGTGCTTGGTGACTTCAGCTGCCATAACGGGAATATGAGTCCATTTCATGTTTGGAGTAGGTGTGTGTTCCTTCTCCTGTCCTCCTTTTCATGCCAGTGAATTCTTACAGTACTCATGTGTGGAGGCAGAAAGTTGTGTCTACCTCCTGTTTATCATTGGATCTTTCCAATTGACATCTACAGGTGCTACCAAATGAGACCGTTGGTTAGATTTATGAATTTTAGGTGTATGTACCTACTTATTTTTCTCCACCGAATAAGATAGATGAACATCCTTCAATACTGGAAGACAAGAATGCTGGCATAATTGATGAGTGTAAGCAGGTGTATGTGCCTGTTTACAGGTGGTCACGACATTTTCTTGGCAGGCTTCTTTGGATGCAGTCAGACGAGCCTACTGACTGGTTGATGATTTATAAATAGGTGTATGTGCCTGACTATAGTACTCCTCTATAATTTCCTGGAATGATTAATATGTTACTACCAGACGAGTTTGCGGGGAAGTGAAATTAGGATGGATGGGTTTGTATGCCCTCTCGTTGTTTACCATCAAGTTAGGTTGATGGAAATCTCCGGAGGGGGCAGAGGTAAGAACCTGATTCTTGTTGGCTGAATTTTTCCTCTGAAGGTTCGTCTTTTGTGCTTGGGTCTGAGGAACCTGAGCCAAACACCTAGAGGTGACACCCCCATCATGTTGAGGGTGCACTACCGCACGAGTCTGGCGGCGATTGTCGGTGGGAGTCATTAGGAAGGACTCTTGTCTTCTTGAACAGAGGCCTTGAGTGACCTCTTCATTCACCTCCCTATAATATGGGAGGGACTGGTTGTTGCATTCTAGGGATAAAGACACAAAATGGTTGGATACGGTGGTTGGAACCACCTTCTTCTAGACCACTAGCCATTGATGTCCGAACAACCAGTGTGAGTTGTTAACTTGGAGGGATTGTCGAGCGGCCTCTAGAGTCAGCATGGTACCATGTTTACGGTATCCCCTCGCCAATTCATTTGAGACCCAGCATTGAAGACGCCGATTAGGTGATGTCATCCTCAGAGCAGACGAGGATCCATCAGGAGTAGAGGCTGAGGCATTCACAAGTGTGAACCTTAAAGAATCCATTTTGTGTTGTAGAGAGATCATGGAAAAGAGGGCCTATTTGATATAGCATACATAATCATGATAAGTCTAGCCAAACTACATCTTTTGGATAAGCACATATGTTATTGATTTCTTTGTTGGCTCTCAAATTGAGTTTAATTGGGGCCTAACAAATAAGTAAAACATCATTTAACTTGGTTAAGGATTCATGTCGGGTTCACCATTTTTTGTTTTTTCTGGAAATGGGGATGACCTTTTTGTTTAAGGTTCAAACTTTCCTATTGGTTTCTAATGATATTATTCGTAGAACTGGAAACACCCCATGATTCTATAGCCATTTGGACCTACTTTCCAAAGGTAGGTTCTCATTAGTTGTGGATCGATGAGGCTTAAGAATTTTCATTGGTCGAGAGGATGGTAGGTCAGGCTCATCACACCTTTTTGGGGGGAATTATTTCCTACTCCGGGACTCTATTATATATTTAGGTTATGTTCATGAATCCTTATTAATTCAACAAGCATGAAAATGAGTTTTCCTTTAGATTTGGAAATCAATGATTGATATTTATGGGATTTAGAGAATATTTTATATGTATTTGAGGTTCTCCATCGATGGAGAATCATCCGTATGTATTAGAGATTCTTAGTCCATGGTATCCTTCAATACATTATATACAAATATCTTGGTCATTATGATGATCATACTGGTTTTAAAGCCATTCAGTGGGGCACTTGAAGTTTATTGTCATTTAGAAAGATATGGATTATTTTAGAGTTGGGATCGTACCCGCAGATGGGCTACCTACGTATATTCATTAAAAAAGGAACCAGAACCCATGTAGATTGATAAAAAGGATATATTTTAACATCATATGGGATGGAAAATAATTAATGAATAATGGGCGTAAAACCTTATAAAGGCTTCCTACGTACTCTACTTTTAAGGCAGAGATCAAATTATACGTAGTTCGGGTGAATAAATATGGGGCTTATGCATTAACGAACCAAAAAGAGATGTCATGATTACTTTTACACTATAATCTTACGTGAATCATGCTCGGTGTGAGAAAAAAGAGGTATCCGTAAACCTGACGATTGTTCCATGAAATATGTAGTCGCAAGAAATGATGTTGGGCTTATGTATGTATGACTACCCAGGTAGATGAAGACCAGGACTTACTTCAGGAAAGAAGCCCAGGAGGAGGGTCCATAAAGGTATTTGTACTTTATGGAGATTTGGAGTTTTAACCTGGGGCTTACTCCTGAGAAGGAGGCCCAGGTTAAGGGGACTTATAACTTGGGGTTTACTCCTGAGAAGGAGGCCCAAATTAAAGGAATTATGATTGGGGATTCTTTCTGAGAATGAGGCCCAATGTTAAAGAAAATTGTGACTGGGGCTTACTCCTGAGAAGGAGGCCCATTGTTAAAGGAAATTATGACTGGGGCTTAATCCTGAGAAGGAGGCCCAGCTGAAAGGAAATTATAACTGGGGCTTACTCCTAAGAAGGAGGCCCAGGTTAAGGGGACTTGGGGCTTACTCCTAAGAAGGAGGCCCAAAATCAAAAGATCTTCTCATCTTAAAGGATGAGGTTACATGGAGGAAACCACTAACCATGGTGACATAAAGCTTATAAGTCATGAGGTTTTGGGAGATGTTCTCACAGAATTCCTTTTATATAAGGAATCCAACAAAGAAACCATGCCATAAATGGCTTTGAAAAGGTGTTCGAGTGATAATATCTTGAAGAGGAGAGGTGAATGGTAGAGAGGCACACAAATTAAGTTGGCGCACAAGTGTACTTGTGTGGAATGGGTTCACGTGGGTGATGAAGAATCTGTACGGTAATACTTGGGAGAGACATAACTCAAGCCTTTAGTATTATCCTATGTTGTTTTCGAAAGGGTGGCGCGCAAGTTTCATCGAAAGGGTAGGGTGGCGCGCAAGTGTTTCCATTTTTAAGGAGGTTTGGATATTTAGGCATGCAAGTGTTGATGAATTCTAAACACTTAGGCCTTATCCTACTCCTTTAAGTCTTCAATTCTAGGTAAAAAGTTACCTTAGAAGCTTTTGGTAGAGTTGATTTGAAGACTTGGGTGACCAGAGATTGAATATGACTTTTGGAAAATCTGTCCCTCAAATGGGGGGCCCACATGGGATATTTATAGGCCACCTTGCACCTAGGGTGAAAAATCAAATAGGGCGCGCAAGTAACTTGTGCGCCTCACTCAAAATTGGCTCCTAGTCCATGCCTTCATCAATTTTTTTGATGTTCTTCAAAGGGTGACCCTCTTTGTGATTAAGGTATTACCCTTAGCCATTCATTGGACTCTATGAAGGAAATGAGTGTCAACAAAGATTTTTTAGGGTTATTATTATTTTTTAGTTCTTTTAGGGTTTTTTATTGTTTTTAGAGTTTTATGGTTTTATGGATTTTATGGTGTTTATGTGTTTTAGGGTTTATAATGGTTTTATGTATTTTAGGTTTTTAGGGAATTTTAGGTACTTTTAAAGTTTTAAATTTATTTTTAGAGTTTTTAGGCCTTTTAGTGTTTTTCGGGTTTTTTGGTTTTTTGGTTTTTTTAGGAGATTTATGGTTTTAGGGTTCTTTTGGGTTTCACATTTTTTGAGTTTTTAGTGGTTTTTAGGGTGATTTAGGAATTTATAGTTTTTATGGTATTTTAATGTTTTAAAGTGGTTTAAGGATCATTTAGGGGTTTGGGGGTTTTAGTGTCTTTTCTGGGTTTTTAAGGGTTTGGGGGGGGGGGGGGTTAGGGACTTTTTAGGGTTATTAGTGGTTTTCATAATTTCTAGGGTTGTTCAGTGTTTTAGAGTTTTTAAGTTTATCTGTGGGTTTTAAGGGGGTTTTTGGGTTTTTAGTGTTTTTAGGGTTTTTAGGACTGCAAGGGATTTTATGGTATTTAGAGTTTTTAGTTTTTTTTGGTTATTTATGGTTTTTGTGGGGTTTTATAATTTCAAGGGATATTTATGGTTTTTAAGGGGTTTAAGGGTTTCTTAGAGTTTTTGGGTGTTGTTAAGGGGTTTTAATGATGTTGTTTGCGTCTTACAAGATTTTAGGGTTTTCATGGCCTTTTAGGGGTTCTTTACTGTATTTAGGATCTTTTAGGGGTTTTTGGGTCTTTTTGGATTTTTAGGGGTTTTAATGGTATTTTATGTTTTTAGGTGTTTTTAATGTTTTTTGGGTTTTGGGTTCTTTTAGTTTTGTTTTAGGTTATTTAGGGTCTCCTAGGGTTTTGGGTATAAGGTTTTGGGTTTAGGATTTAGGATTTAGGGTTTAAGGTGTATGTTTTATTATTTTGGGTGTAGGGTTTAAGGATTAGGGTGTAGGTTATATGGTTTATGAAGTAAGGTTTGGAATTTAGGGTGTGGTTTAAAGGGTTTCATGTATAGGTTTTAGGGTTTAGGGTGTTGGGTATAGGGTTTATGGTGTCAGGTTTAGGGTATAAGGTGTAGAATATGAGGTTTAGGGTTTTAGGGTTTTATATTGTTTGAGAGTGGGGGGGGGGGGGGGTTAATAGATTTTGTTTTTTTGGGTTTTAATGTTTTTTTGGGTTTTCATATTTTGGGGGATTTTTTTGGGTTTTTATCGGTGTTTACAGTTTTTAGGAGTTTTGGAGTTTTTTTTGGGTTTTTAGGGTTTTAAGGGTTTTACGACAATTAGGGGATTTGGGGGATTTTAGGGTTTTGGTGTTTTTTTGGGTTTTTGGGTTTTTTATGGGTTTTAGGATTTTTAGATTTTTTGTGTTTTTTGGGTTTTTTGGGTTTTTAGTGTTTTAGGGTTTCAGAGTTTTTTCGGGTTTTTGGGGATTTTTACGGTTTAAAGGGTTTTTAGTGATTTCAGGAGTTTTATGGGGTTTTTAGGATTTTTTTAGATTTTTTGAAGGGTTTTTTATTTCTAGGCTTCATTTGGGTGTTTATTGGGGTTTTAGTGGGTTTTTAGGGTCTGTTAGATACTTTTAATGACTTTTATTGTTTTTAAGGTTTTAGGGTTTTTAGAGGGTTTTAATGTTTTTTAGTGTTTTACTATTTTTAAGGGATTTAAGGGGTTTAGTGTGTTTAATGTTTTTTTAGTATTTTTAATTATTTTAGGACATTAAGTGGTTTTTATAGTTTTTAGTGTTTTAATTGTTTTTAATGGTATTTGGGGTTTTAGTGTTTTTAATAGTCTTTAGGGTTTTTAGGGTCTTTTAGGGTTTTTATAATTTTAGGGTATTTTATGGGTTTTTAGGCTTTTTGGAGGCTTTTAATGTTTGTAGGGTTTTTATGGTTTTTAGGGGGTTTTATTGTCCTTTATTATTTTTTATGGTCTTTAGGGGGTTTTTAGGTTTTTAGGTTCCTTCAGGATTTTAGAGGTTTTATAATCTTGTAGGGGAAATGCATTGGGCCAGGCTATTCTTGACCCTCCCCCCCAAAATTTATTAGAAAAAAGCCACCACAGACAAGGGAGGGGCAGGGTCAATCAACCCACACCGAAAAACCCTGAACACCCCCAAAAAACCAAAAACCTGGAAAAGAAACAGTAACAAGAGGACACCAACAATACTAAGTCCAAAGACTGCATCTTCATCACCTCCCATCCAATCAGCAACCTGCATTAGCAGCTCAAATCCCAGCATCAAACACCTCCTAGCCAATCATCTCCCAGCCACTCACAATTTATTTTCCAGCATTCAGAAAAGAAAAAAATGCCTTACCAGCTCTAATCCAAGTTGCAACCAAAATCCAGTCGCACCATTTTCAATTTCCAGCACCTCCTTACCAAGAAGATCCACCGCCAGCAACACAGAACCACCAACACCAAACTCATATACATTAGATTCATCAAATCCTAGTCAATCAGAAAGAAACATCCAACACCTAAATTTTCGACAAACTGCACCTCCTCCAGCACCTCCTATACAAGAAGCCACAAATAGCCAATCTCTTATGTCAGCACACACCAATTGTCGTAGTAGCATCCAAAACATCGAGCAAACAAGAACCATATCTACCAGAAACTCGATCAGAATACCCCTCACTAGATGTAAATCCCAAACAATGAATCAAGCCACCAGAAAAACGATCCATAATAGAAAATCAATCATGAACCCGTAGAGCAGTAGAAAGGTGAATCCACAAGACACTAGCACACTAGAAATAGAGAAAAAACACAGAAACAACACTACAGAAGAGAAAATATACTGGATTTGAATCATCATCAGAGAATAAGCCATCAATTTGAATCGAGGGAGAAAATTAGAAGAGTTGACTGACTGTTGATGAGTCCAAAACCCACACCGCCATTGAATACCACTCCACAGCTGAAACCCCCGACTCCGCTGACCCATCTGTGGAAACCCCAACTCTGAAAACTCAATCACAATCTGTGGATGATGTCTAGTAGGGTTTCTAATCTACAAGAAACACCCAAGGCTCCATCGTCTTTGTGACCACAATCAATTCCTATCACCCACAGGCTGACACCCTAGAAAACCATCTCCCGAAGAAAGCCAAGCTGAGGAACGCATTAGATACTCCTGAGTGAAACTCATTGCGAAAGTGTCATCTTCTTTTTCACTTGATGATACGAACTGATTCGAAACCACAAAAAATTACGCAGTTTCCATAACCACCAATGCCCGAACACACAGACAAAGAATCCAAGACCTACTTGAATCTAAAGTCGAAGGCCCGATAAAAGACATCACTATGGAAAGTCCAAACCACCAGAAGTAGGAAACCACTACCTCCATGGATTCGTAGAGCGCTTCCAGAGTACACCACCACCAAGAACAGGGAAGGGGAAAAGATCCATTACGAAGCCCCAAGAAGAATCCAGGGGAAAACATGGAAGACACATCGAGTGAGAGAGAGATCCAGGGGAGTGCACCTCCATCTTTATTATCTTTCATGGTTTATTAGGGGATTTAGAATCTTGTATTCGGTTTTTAAGGAATTTTAAGATATTTTAGGGTAATTATACGTTTTAGAGTTTTTAGGGGTTTAGGGCCATTTAGAGTTTGTAAGGCCTTTTTTAGGTTCTTTTAGGGTTTTAAAGGTTTTTTTTTGTTTTTTAGGGGTTTGTCAAATATTTTTGGGTTTTTAGGGTCTTAAGGATATTTTTGGGTTTTTAGTGTTTTTAGGGAGTTTAGATAATTTTTTAGGTTTTTATGTTTTTTAGTATTTTTATGTTTTTTTAAGGTTTTTTGGTTTTTTAGGTTTTTTTAGGTTTTAATGATTTTTTGGGTTTTTTGTTGTATTTAGTGTTTTTTAGGGTTTTAAAATTTTTAGGTTTTTTATTTTTTTAGTGTTTTAAGGTTTTTATAGGTTTTTAGGGTATTCATCTTTTTTAGGATTTTTATGGGTTTTTAGTGTTTTTTACAGTTTTTAGGGTCTTTAATTTTTTTAGGTTTTTAGGTTTTTATGGTATTTTATTGGGTTTAGGGTGTTTTAGGGTCTTTTAGGCTATTTTATGGTCTTTTATTTTTTTGGGGATTTTGGTGTTTAAGGTTTTAAGGGTTTTTAGAGTTTTTATGTTTATTGGGATTTAAGGACTTTATGGATTTTTATTATTTTAGGGGTTTTAGGGTTTAGGGTCATTTAAGGTTTTTATGGTTTTTTAGGGTTTTATAGTTTTATGGTATTTTAATGGGTTTTGGGGGGTTTGGGTCTTCTAGGATTGTTTTTTTAAGGTTTTTATAGTTTTTAGGGACCATTAGGATTTTAAGGATTTTAAGGATATTTTTAGGTTTTTATGGTTTTAAGTGTCATTTAGGGGTTTAGGAATCTTTTTTGGATTTTTGGGTATGTTACAGTCTTTAATGGGTTTTTAGGGTTTTAGTGTCATTTATGGATTTTAGGATTTTAGGGTTTTTAGGGGTTTATAATTTGGGCTAATTTTAGTGGTTTTTAGTGGTTTAGGGTTTTTAGGGTATTTTATGGTTATTAGGATATTTTAGGTTTTAAAGTGTTTTATGGGTATTTTTGGGGTTTTCTTGGGTTTTTTTTTTGGGTTTTTAGGTGGGTTTAGGTTATTTTCAGGGTGTTAGGTTTTTTTAATTTTTTTAGGAGTTGAAGGGTTTTGGGGGGGGTTAAGTTTTATGTTTTTTTTGTTTTTATGGTTTTTAGTGTTTTTTTGTGTTTTTGGGGTTTTTGGAATTTTTAGGGGTTTTGGGTTTTTGGGTCCTTTAGGGTTTTTATTGGCTTCATTATGGTTTTTTTTTATTTTTTGGGATTTTTAGGATCTTTTAGGATTTTTATGTGTCTTATAGTTTTTAATGGTTTTATGATTTTTTAGGGTTATATGGTTTATAGGGGTTTTAGGGTTTTAAGGGAGTTTTAGGTATTTATAGGTATTTATTGTTTTTTGGGATTTGTTGTATGAAGTCTTTTTTAGAACATTTAAAATTTAAGGGTTTTTAAAGATTTTTATGTTTATTATAATTTTTAAAGGTTTTTGTGGCTTTCATGGATTTTTTCTGGGGTCTTTGGGTTTGATGGGGTTTTTATGGGTTTTTAGGGTTTTTAGACTCCAATGGCCCGAAGGCCTTCACTTTATTATTGATTTTTGATAATACACCTTTCAAGGGGTGATGTGGAACCCTTACAAGGCTCGTAGGCATAATTATTACATGGCCCATAGGCCTTATAGGAAATCATTACCCATAGGCTTCAAACATTACATACAACCCAGACTAACTACTTGGAACTTCTCCTTCCTAGTATCTTCATCGTAAAATAAGCTCTCCACCTCCACATGGCTATTCGGCTAGGCATTTCTGTGAATGAAAAGTCTTGTCCTGATGGCAGGTTTCATACCCTCTCATTCTTGCAATTCGTTTAGCTTCTACTGTGGTGAAACCTCCTTGCTCATCCTCCTTGTAGAGCTTGTTCCTTGTAGGTTGTCTGGTTTTCATTTGCACTTAAAGGTTACCCGAAGTCCTTGAGGTGGCCCTAAGGGGTTTACAGTTTTTAGTTTCTTTTAAGGTGTTTTAGGTTTTTAATGGTTGTTATGGTCCTTTAGGATTTTTAGGGATTTTAGGGTTTTTAGGTTTTTTATATTTTATAGGGTTTTGAGTATTTTTCATGTCTTTTAGGGTTTTTGGGTATTTTAGGATCTTCAGGGGTTTTTGGATATTTTAGTGTCTTTTAGGGTCTTTAGGGGTTTTATGGCCTTTTAGGGTTTTAGGGTTTTCATGTGTTTTAGGTGTGTTAAGGGTTTTTAGGTTTTAGGTTCTTTTAAAGTTTGTAAGGGTTTTAGGGTATTTTAGGGGGTTTGGGGGTTTTTAGAGTCTTTTATTAGTTTTTTAATATAGTTAGGGTTTTTAGGGTTTTTAGGGGTTTAGGTTTTTTTTTATTTTTTAGGGTTTTTAGGGGTTTATGGAGTTTTTTGTGTTTTTTTATGTTTTTAGGGTGTTTATAGTTTTTAAGGGTTTTAGGGTATGTAGGTATTTTTAGGCAGTTTGAGGGGTTTTTTGGATTTTTTTGTGGTCATATGGGTTTTTAGGGTTTTTGGGGTTTTGGGTTTTTTGGGTGAATTTAATGTCTCTTAGGATCTTTATGGTATTTTTGGGGTTTTTTATGGTTTTCAATGTTTTTTTAGTTTTATGGGTTTTAAGGGGGTTTTTAGTGGATTTATGATATTTAGGGTTTTTAGGGGGTTTGAGGGTTTTGAGGGGTTTTATGGTGTTTATGGGTTTTTTTGGATTTTATGGTTTGAGGATTTTAAGGTTTTTACAGTTTTTAGGTATTTTAGGGTTTTTATGGACATTTATTCTTTTTATAATTTTTTGGTGTTTTATGAATTTTACAGTATTTTGTGGTTTTTAGGATTGGTGGTCTCTAATGGTTTATTAGGTTTTAGGGTTTTTTTGGATTTCCTAAGGGATTTTGTGGTCCATTAGGATTTTTAAGGGTTTTAGGGGCTTTTATACACTACTACAAAACATGCCTTTAAGAGCGCATACATTTATCAGTGCTAGAAAAATGTCCTGACAAATTCCATCTTTATCATCACTTTATTTTAGTGTTGACAAAGGTTACACTTCATCATTCCTTTTTTTTTTACCGCCAATAAAGGGTACCCTTTTTCAGTTCTTTTTTATCACTGATAAAGGTTAATAATAAAATGAAATGATTAAATAAATAAATATATTTTTTAGCAATTTGATTAATTAAATAATTGCAGTTAAAAATGAATAAATTGAATGTACAAACATATAAATTTTTAAAAGTAATAAATAGTATATATTAATTATATAGATATTTAAAATGAATAAAATGAAATAATTAAGCAAATAAAAATTCGAAATAATAAATTAAGAAAATTATTAAAACATTTATTAAATAAATAATTATTAATAAAAATAAAAAACTTTAATATACATATATATTGATAATAAATAGTATATATTAAATATAGATATATAAAATGAATAAATTTTAATAATTAAACAAAAAATTTAAAAACAAATAAATTACAAAAATTATTTAAATTTTGTTAATGAAACAATTATTAATAAAAATGAATAAGTATAATATATATATATTAATTATAAATAGTAATAAATAATACATATTAAATATAATTATATATAAAATGAATAAAATTTTAATTAAAAACATTTTAATGTCTTATTCATTTTTAATGTTGTTTGATTTTTCAATTTAACATATGTCAAACTTCATATGTTATATTGATTTCATGTACATATATATATATATATACATGTAATCGATGTATTTTTATATACAATGCACACATGAATATATTTACACAATATATAGAAGCACATACACCTAATATTTATGCAATTTATTCAAATTTTAGTATATTTTATAATTTCATTATAACATGATACATTTAATATTTTATTTTTTTAATCAGTCAATTTTATTTATTTATTTTTAATACTATTAATGTTTTCATTTTTAATATATATTTTTAATTTTATTTTTCAATTTGATCATTTATTATTTTCCATTTATATATATTTATTTACTATGTTTCAGTATTTTCAAAATGTATTCATCTTTACTTTAATATATATATATCCTTATTTTTTAATAATTTATATTTAATTAATAAAAAATATATATTTTTTCAATATTTTTAAATTGTTCTCATTTTGAATTATTAAAATTCAATCATTTTTAAAATGCATGTATTTAAGATTATATATCCACTTACAATGTTAAAAATATTTTTGTAAATAAATAAATATAAATATATATATTTATAAATGTATATTTATTATATTTATAATTACTAAAAATAAAATAATTAATTTTTTAAATAAGTATTTATATAATTATAGATAAATAATTATATATATTTAAATAATTATAAAATTATAATAAATTTATTTAAATAATTATAATTATAAATCATTTATCAGTGCTGATGAAAGGTATTTTTATCAGCGCTTTTCTGAAAGCAATGTTAAAAGTGTATCGATCTATTTAAAAGAACCCTAACAATGACTCAGTCACTCACAGTTCTCAAGATCTCCCAGAACTCCTCTACTGTCAGCGCAACTCCTTTAAGTTTTCTCATACGAATCAAGGCTAAAATCCAATGTATGTTATTTTCTAGTTTTCCTCTATCGTTGTTTGATTTTTTGGGTTCTATGTTTTGTGTTTTTGTGCAGTTCTTTACCATGACGAACCCTACATCTCATGACCTCACCACTGAAATATAACGAGTGGTTCTATTTTGTATTTTTATTTCATATGACATGGTTTTAAATAAATATAAGAATGTTTTCATATGGTAAGTTTAGTCAACATATGTGTATGGGCCTGTATGCATAAATAAAATAGATTTTTCACCACATTCTATTGTGAACGTAATGCTGGCTTTATAGCATGATAAAATTGATTTTATTTAAACATTGAATAGGTAAAACCAATTCTCAAACATGTTATCTATATCCCTTATCATTTACATAATACATTAGTGATTAAAAAGTATGTCAAAGATGATGTGCTGACCAGAATTTGGAATTTTTTTGGTATACTAGGTCAAAAATGTTACAAAATGAAATCAGAGTGAAACTAGGGATATTGGTATTGATTATACCCAAAAGAAAAAACTCTCCACACATAAGAAGTAATCCATAAATTTGTCTTGATATCAAAATTATGTTGGATAATTGAGTTACCATATGAATTCTAGGATGTTTTTTGTTTATTTTTTCCTTAACCTATCTTCTTGAGTGTCATGCCTCTTATTTAGAAGTTGATAGGTAGGAATCTATAATAATATTGAAATTTCATGTTCTTATGTGTCTTTGTTTATTTTTTTTCTATAATTAATTATAAATTTATATTAATAGAAACATAAATAATTAATAAATATTGTATTCTTATTTACTTAGTAGTAATGATTAGGTTAATATAACTTATTAATTGATTGAGTTTATTAAGTAGCCTCATTTATCAATATTATTAGTTAGTTGTTTCATACTTATATTTAATATAATGATTCTAAGATATTTTTAATTATATTTAAATTTTGAAAATACTTATAAAAAAGTAAATCAATGAGATAGAGGGGTAGGGGTTCACATTAATATAGATTATTTTGTACCTATTTCTAAAACATTATTGATGTTTCGAAGGGTAAAATTACATGAATCTCTACATTAATATAGAACATATCACCAATCTAACCCTTATATCACCATAGGAAGGATGAAATGAACATCCACTGTATTCCAGAACTTATATTGATCCTCACATCCTAGAGGTAATTGTAGATCTACTTCAAGATATGTGGTATGATTTTCAATAACGGGAACACATATTATCTATGGTTCCTATATGATTTTATGGTAATATATCATAATAATAAACTTATTATTTCATTTAATGGATTCATTTAATATATAAGAGTAAAAAAATTCTAGATCAATACTGAGTATAAGTTGAGAAATTCACCCTTTAAAGGGATGTATGTTATTTGAGGGGTCTTATGGTGGATTAAAAAATATCCAAAATTGGTAGGTGAGGAATCATTGAGTAGAGAGAAGTGATTTCAAATATTGCTGGGATGAGATTAATTTCTTCAAGACCATTCTATTAGAGATATTCCAATTCCTCTTCAATTGAAGAGACTTTTTGACTGATTCCATTAGTGTAGGTTATTAGGAAACTTTAATCCTTATTACCTCTTTGATGTGATAAATTTCTACTGATGTGGTTCATTGGGGACCCTCCAATGGTTCTTTTGAGATACTCCTTCTAGGAAGGGTCATTATATATTATTGGTAGATTATTTATGGTAGTGTAGTATATGGATGATTCTAGATAGGGTTCTTCTACAGTGATAGGTACAATCCTAGTATATTATACTCATGTTGATGGTCTTAGGACACAAAAGCTTCCTATTTATTATTTATGTGTATCTTATATTTCACCTGGTATTGGGATTAGAATGTATTCATATTGTTATTAAAATCCATATTCTTCATAAGTAAACCTATGGTAAAAGAGTAATCAGTGTCAATTTTATACAATAGTGGTAGGCACAAGTGGGTATATCTTCTAAAATTGAAAGTGAAAGTATCCTCAAAGTTTATGAGTATTGATACACCTAGGTAAGGTGGATGTAATATGTTGTATATTTCTAAAGTGTGATATTATAATGGGTATATATTGTCATTTTAAATATTTTTATACCATTATTATGAGGTATTTTGATTTTATTTCTCATATGGACCAGTTAATCCATCTTTGAGATCATGTTGATTATCATAAAAAGTCATGTTCCATTATCCTCTCATATTGTTGAGTAGTATACATTTATTGGATAATGGGAATTTAATGCAGATTATGTGGGATCAAATTAGGATATGGTTGGTTTTATTACCATATAAATGACTAGTATGATTCTTAGAGTGGTTAAAGATAAAAATAAAAATGTTATTGCTTTAGTGGTTGATAATTTATCAGATGTGTTCCATGAATTTTTTTATAATCTACCTCTCAAGAGATATGTGGAAATCCCTATGAATATATTGGATAAAAGAGATATAATTTCTATTCAAACATCTCAAATTTTCCAAACTAAATTTTTTGAGATTAAAATATAGTTCGAATAGATTGAGTACAATGGAATCATTTGAACTAGTATCTCCCCTAGGGGAGCTCTATTCCTATTTACTATGAATAGTGATGAATGTCTACATTTGTATATAGAGAATCAAATTTTGGATAGGGTTACTATTATGGAACACTTTCCTTTCCATAGAATAAATAATTTATCTGATTGGTTGAAGGGAATAAAATTGGTTTCAAAGATAAAATTATGCTATGGTAATAATCAACTTTGAGTCAGACCCAGGAATGTTTTTGAAGATGATACGGTCATATTAATACATAATCATGCCTTTTGGGTTTGAAAATGATCCAATAATGTTCATTATGACGTTGAATTGAATATTTCATATTATTTTTTACACTACTAGATCCAACAGAATAATCCCTCTAGGGATCCACATGCGAACCACAATATATAAAAATCACGGGAACTCTAATCTCTCTCCATCTCACATACCTATACCTACACAATGCAACCCATACTCTATAAACTCATTCCATCTTCAAACAATACCACTTAAAACTGCATATCCATCCACTATTTTGAAATAATCATTAAACACATAATAGTTGTAATCAACATAAATAATTTTACATAAAAAAGGACCATAGGTTTCCCAAATAATGTTGTGTAAATAAGGATTCATTTTGGTAAGATAGATATACAATACAATACACTCCATGCATAAAAGTACACAATTTCATGCATCTTTCTTGAAAATTATTAGTGTCTTAAATGAATAAATAATACTTCAATGATTCAATACAACTAACATTCACTACCTATATTTAATCCATCCTCAGATGTTTTATTACCTTCCATCTCTTGATGATGGATTGTACTCCATCTTTCAAATTAGCCTTCCTCCCATCATTGTGGTTGCAATGTTCCTTGATGACATAAATCCCACTTGGATTGTATTTATTAATATCAATTAAAGATTATTCCATGGATTTGAATACTGAATCTCCCAACCCATTCTTCAACTCTCTCATCCTTTCATCCTCCTCATTTACCACTTCATGAGAACATAAAAAATGACACTGAAAAATTAGTCAAAACATAATAAATATTTTTTTGGAGAAATGGACGATTTTCCAACTCTCCCATATGCCTCACACCAATACTACAACAATTTTTTATCTCCTATAATCCCTTTAAAAGAATGAAATATTTCAGAGGATGTTGCAAAAAATAAATGTTTGTGAGTGAAAATAAATGACTGTGAGTGGATTCCGTGTGGATTTGAATTTTTATTCTTTAATTTTTGTAATGTATTATATTACAATCCATAATTAAAATTACATTTATGTTATTTTTGAACCTCATTGTAATCTTTAATTTCATCTACCAAATATTTAATATTGCATTTTTTTGTTGAGACTCATCCCCCATGTCTTTTATGTTGTTTGAACTAATTTGACAAGTAGTCATCCAAAATGATCACCGGTACATGGTATAAGATGCATTTTTGTTAGAGTAGTTAATGAAACAGATGTGGATGTCCAAAAAATATGAGATATAAATATCAAACAACAAAATTAAATAATAAATATTTAGGAGGTATGTCATCAAGGAACTTTGGAACCATAATGATGGGAGGAATGCTAGTTTGAAATAGGGTGTCCAATCCATCATCAAAAGATGGAACTAAATCAATGTATGAGGAAGGATTAAATAAAGGTATTGAAGGTTAGTTTTACTAGAGTATTGAAGTATTATATCTCTATTCAATATTAGTAACAATTTTTGGGAAAGATAAACTGAAATGTGGACTTTTTGAATGGAGTGTATAGTATTGTTGTTATTCAAGATAAATTAAATGTTTGAAAACACATGCAGACAATGTCTTATGCACATGATGATGTTACTAATCCTGATGAATAATATACTTTTGATGATGAAACTATGGTATTTTTAGGGGATCAAAAACATGTTGATGAAAAAAACAACAACGATGCAGCATCATAATGGTGAATAAAATTATCAAGGAAAGAAATCAGGGTATAAAATTTGTGGTTGGTTAGAATCAATACGATCAACCTATATATTGACCCAAACAATTCAATTTTCATTATTTATCTTGGGGTCACAATGAGGATGATTTTTCCAATTGATATTGATTCATTACACCACATCCAACCTATAATGAAAGAAATCCTTTGGAAAGATATAATGGTAATGTTACAATATACATTATCTATTTTACTAAAAATGTATATAAAGAAACATTGATTTAATTTTTATTATTCCTTATAGACTTTTTTTATTTTATAAGATTTACATAAGAAATTTGTATTAATATCCATTGGAAAATACCATAGAGGCTTCTGAACTCTTCTTATAAAGTTACATCTTAGAGATGCTGAGGGAAAAATAAATCCCCACCCCCCACTTATTTATGCACACATTATAAAGAAATAAACATAGACTTCCTTTATCAATCATCACAATTAGAAATCATTTAAGTTTAATTTTAGTCAATAATATATTATTTGAAATTATTTATTTTATCAACTTGACTCAAATTGGTTAATTTATGAAACATAAAAAGTGTGCGGAAAATAAAGAATGTGAATCAAAACCAACATACCCCTCTCACAAAGCATGGATAGGGTATTCTTAATTAGATAAGAAATTGGTATGTATTTTAAATAAACAATAAATATTTAATTTTATGATATGAAACAACATATGTTCCTTATATGAGTATTGATGAATCAAAAACTTAATCCACTACCTTCCCATGCCATGTGCTATGGAAGGAGGATCGTGTAAATAAGGAGGGTAAATTAGATGATGAAAACGTAAAAACTGTCTGAAAAGCATGTGTAAGTTTGACATAATTGTAATTCATTATTCTTTATAAAAATATTACATAAAAATATCTATTTATGTTTATATTTTTATATGGTTTAGACAAAAGAATCAGTAATGACCATACTATAATAAAAGCTACTTTCAGCAGTTTTGAAGCGGCCTAAACAATATGGTCGCATTAGAGGATTATGTTTTAGAGTCTCTCCTCGAACATATTTCAAAAAGATAAAACCACATGAAGATAAATATAATATGGTGAGATGATTTTAGACACAAATAGACTCACTTAAAGATATTATTTTACAGTCTGGTTTAGAAGAACAATGTTTAAGAAGGGATCAAAGTTAACCGGTAGTGAAGAAAACATCCACATATTAATCAAATGATCCCACTAGCTTTAAGGATAGTCATTCCCCCCCCAACTACATACCTTACCAGAGTAATAAATTTTTTCATTACTCTTTCTTCTAAATGTGAATGAAACGAATTCTGATAACTTTATATTACTAAAATTCATCAGGGTACAGTTGTACGTGATTTTTATATGTCAATACCCAAATACTACCTTATTGTGATGGGTACATTGTATAATATCCTGGGAGACCAATTACATAAACAAGACATCCCAAAATATTACATGAGAGTGGGGATTGATTTAGCTTATGATATTACTTTTGAGTTTCATGTTTCACTTGATGATCTGGATATTACAATGGTCGAAGCTGCTATTGGAGCTTTCATAGTATTGCTATGTAATCTTATAAAGATAAATGAGGTATGACTTTAACAAATTTTTTCATATGAAATAAATTTAAAATTTGATAATTAAAGGTCTGAGTTGAGGTAATATATTACAAATAGATAAAGCAGCGGAGAAATATAAGGTCGAATCAAAAAATTCTAGTGAATCAACCAAGGAAAAAACGACATTATGAGAGTACCTTCTCCCCACTACTTCCAGAGAAACATTTATTATCATTTAAAATTCATGAAAACCCATATTTAAAGATAAAACTATTTATTACATTTAATATGTTGAATAAATATATAGAGAATCCTTGATTGGAGGAATTGGTCTCGAGACTCTAAATGAAATTCTCAAGCATGAATGGATGGGCATCATAGTTTTGAATACATACAAAAGGTAAATTTTCATAATATGTATGTCCAAATAGTGAGATAAAATGATTATTAAAGTTAATAACTATTCATATTTTTTATAGTTGATTATATTACAACTATATAAAGGGAAGATCATGTGAAGCATGATTTGGATTCATTAATCCCTGTATCATTTCTATGAAATAACTTACTTTGGATAAGAAAGGAATTAAGAAGAAAAAAGAAAAGTTACTTGAAGTGTTTAATAAATAATCATTAGACAACATACTCTTTTTGATTCCTACAATGCAGTGGTAAAACTCTACAATCTAATCAAATAAATTATATTTTTAATTTTTTCATTACTTAATTTGTTTTTATTTTTTACGGTGCATTGGATCCTAATAGCAGTCAATCTGGACACCCTAAATATTTATTTTTTGGATCCAATTCATGGATATGAAACCAATTGACCAAACATGATGTGTATTGTGAATATGTAATTCATTTAAATCAACAATTTATATAAAAACATCAAAATATATGTTTAGTTTATGTTTTAACCATAATTTTGTTATGATTGGGAGGTCGCTAAATATTAGATAGATCATGGAATGAAGTTGGTTTCTAATGGGATAAAGCCTGTGGATTACTAAAAATAGAAAGCAATTGAGGTATATATATAAATAATTATCTATAAAAACATTTAAAAAAATTTACTTCTTTTTTTAATGTTTCTGCAGTGTCTGATACAAGATAATGACCTTGATTTTAGATATTATGTTTGAAAATTATATCATCCCCCAACTTTTAATTTTTGAAGGTAATTAATATTTCATTTAATATATTTTATAATAAATTTTTTGTTTATATTTTCTCAGTATTATCAATATTTCCGACAAACTAGTTACTCAAAAGAAGAAATCAATTTGTTTAGATATGAGTGGGAAACATACTTCTTTTCATAATGTATGCGATAACAAATTTAGTTGATTACCTTCTATGTTTGTGATATTTTATGAGTTATGACCTTTGAAATATATTTTGGGTGTGAAGAATTATTGTCATAATTCTTTTATATTATTTTTGATCTCTTTATCAAGGTGAAGTATAATGGAGGAAATAAATTTGTTTAGAAGAACTGACCTCTAGACAATAAAATTGTTGGGAAATCATGTAGATGGAGGTAGAGGCTGAGGTATAAGTGGAGGCAGAGGCAGAGATAGAGGCAGAGGTGAATGTGGAGGCAGAGTCATTGTTGGAGACCTATGTGGAGGAGGATGTAGAGGTGAAGACTGAGGTGGAGACTAAGGTAGAGGAGGATAAGAATCATTGACTTACAAAAAAAAAATTTCCTCAAGGAAGTATAATGAGGGTCATACCATGAATTTGTTTGAGAAAAATTGTTAAAATTAAACAAAACACTTTTAAATTAAGATAAGATCAATTGTGCAAGTGTTTTAGGCAGCTTATTGAAATAATTTTTTTCACCACTTGTTTAAGTGATTTCATATTGGATCGTAATCCACCTATTAGATCATTCCGTGTTGGATGCTTCAATATCTATACTATGTTATTGAAGCAACATCTGTAAAACTCCTAACAATCAAATAAGTATATAATCCAACTCAAATTTTTGAATAAATATTTGTGTAATCAACCACCAAATTCTGCTGGTGTATGAAAGAACTATTGTAGGAAGATAAGCATTGATAGATTGTGGTCATCGAGGAGGGATGGTGTCAAAGTGTACATTATTAGTCTAAAATTGACATTTTAATAGAAAAAAGTTTCACTCACTAAAAACTAAGAAAAATCACTTGGATTGAATTTATAATTTGGAAAAGTGTTTCATAATTCATTTCTGATTTGTATGAATCAATATCATGTCAAACTCACACATGATTCCACCTATATAAAACAAAGTGCATGTTTCCTATTTAAAGTGACATTTTAGTAGAAAACAAAAGTGGAATACTCAAAATATAGGAAACACATTCTGATTGTTTTTATACATTATTAAAATGATCCATAAGTCATTTGGGTCATGTAGGATTCAGCCGCACCTCAATCTGATGCACAGTGTGACCGATATGACTGCAAGTTCATCTTTCTATTTAAAATTGGCATTATTTTTTGGAAAAAAACAATTAACATACTCAAAATGGAGCAAACACATTAATATTGTTTTGGGTACTTTCATAAAATGATCCATAATTCATTTTTGATATATAGGAATCAAACACACATCAATACGACACACAGTGTGACTGGTATGACTCCAAGTGTTTGTTATGAGTTTAACTTTGACATTTTAATTCAAAAAAGTGTCACTCACTAAAAACCTAGAAAACATGATCTTATTTTCTTGATAATTTGTGAAAATGATTCAGAATTAATTTATTTATTTTTATGAATAATTCTCATTTCAAAACCACACACAATTCCACATGTATGGATCAAAGTGCATGTTTCTAGTTTACAATGACATTTTAGTAAAAAAAACACGAGTGGCATACTCAAAACGGAGAAAATGAATTATTTTTATTTTTATACATTGGTAGAATTATACATAAGTCATTTTATATTTGTATAAATCGTCCTCACCTCAACCCGATGCACAGTGTGACCGATATAACCCCTAGTGCGCCTTTTTATTAAAAATTGACATTGCTTTTAGTAAAAAAACAACTGACATACTCAAAACTAAGAAAATGTCTTCAGGTTGTTTTGGTACTTTAGTAAAATTAACTATACGTTAGTTGTGACATGTTGGAATCAGCGGTAGCTCAATCCAATGCACGGTGTGACCCATATGACTCCAAGTGTCTGTTATCAGTTTAAAATTTAATTTTTAATACAAAATAGTTTCACTCATTGAAAACCAAGAAAACATTCTCATATTTTCTTAATAATTTGGGAAAATGATTAATAATTTATTTTTGATGTGTACGAATTAGAATCATGTAAAACCCACACATGATGCCACTTGTGTGGCTCAAAGCTCATGCTTCGAGTTTAAAATGACATTTTCGTAAAAAACACAAGGGGCATACTCAAAACTGAGTAAAAAAATTCTAATTGTTTTGATACTTTAATAAAATGATTCATATGTCATCTGGGACATGTATAAATTAGCCTCACCACAATCTGACACACGGTGTAACTGGTATGACTCCAAGGGGATATTTTTATTTAAAATTGGCATTAGTTTTTTTAAAAAAGTAACTAGCATTCTCAAAACTACGAAAACATAGCCATATTGTTTTCTTACTTTAGGAAAATGATCCATGAGTAAATTTTGATGTGTAAGAATCAGCCTCACCTCAATCTGATGCATAGTGTGACTAGTATGACTTCAAATGTGTCTTCTTATTCAAAACTGACATTAATATTAGTCAAAAAAACAACTGAAAAACTAAAAAACCAAGAAAACACATTAAGATTGTTTTTTTACATTACAAAAATGGTCTATAAGTCATTTGTGATGTATAGGAATCATTCACACATCAATTAGAATCGTGGTGTGACTAGTATGACTCCAAGTTCACCTTTTTATTTAAAATTTACATTAATTTTAGTTCACCGATTTGGTCCCCGAGTCCTTTAAGGCCTTCTGCCCACCCATGCCTTCAGGTCAGTGAGGCATTAGGGCAACCTCAATGCCTTCGGGCCACATTAAGTGCAGATAAAAACTAGACAACCTACAATGAACAAGCTTCAGAAGGAGGATGAGAAGGGAGCTTTCACCAGTGCAGAAGCTAAATGGATAGTAAGAATGAGAGGGTATGGCACCTACAATCGGGACAAGCCAGTGCATGAATGGGAAAGCCTAGTCAAACAACCATGCAAAGGTGGAGAGCTGATTTCACGATGAAGATGCTGGCGAGGAGAAGTTCCAAGTAGTTAGTCTGGGTTGTATGTAATGATTGAAGCCTACATGAACTAAATTCCTCTAAGGACTATGGGCCATGTAATACTTACACCTACGAGCCTTGTAAGGGTTCCACCTCACCCCTTGAAAGTTGGATTATCAAAAATCAATAATAAACGAAGGCCTTCAGGCCATTGGATGGCATTAATTTTAGTAAAAAAACAACTGACAAACTCTATAATAGTGTTTTTTTGTGTATTTTTTTTATAAACATTATTTAATTTAAATTTAGTATTTGTATATTTTTTTGGTAAATTTTTATGCTGTTTTTGGTGATATAGTTTGTTGTTATAGTACATTACATGCCCTATTTTCGATGTTGTAATGTGATGTAGCATCACACTATAGTTTCCCCCTTAATCAGTGCTATAAAATGGGCTAATATAGAATCCCATCATTAGCACTTCTAAAATCACTGTTAAAGAACCATTTATCGAAACCTTAAAAATCACTGATAATGATATCCTTTATCAGTTCTTGTACAAGCACTGATAAAGGAATTCATTTATCGGTGCATTAAAAAGAACAAATAAAGATACCCTTTATCAGTGCTTACAGAAGCGCCAATAAAGGAATCCTTTATACATGCTTTTTAAAGTGATGATAAAGGAATATTTATCAATGCTTCTAAAAGAGATAATAAAAGGTATATTTATCAGTGATAAAATAGTGCTGATAAATGGTCACTTTTATCAGTGATTTTATTTGTGATGATAAAGCTTCCCTTTATTAGTGCTTTTCTTTAACTGAAATAAGCCTTGGCCTTTTAACCACACTGAGGTAGTCAGTGATCTTCTAGTGTTGTTAAAGGCCTCATTTTTATTAGTGATATTTTGTTAGGTTCTTTTAGGTTATGTAGGGGTTTTTGAGTCTTTCAGGGGTTTTAGGGTATTTTAGAGACTTCAAGGGGTTTTAGTGTATTTTAGGGTTTTAGGGTTTTTAGGGTCCTTTAGGGTTTTTTTGGGGGGGGGGGGTTAGTGTTTATTTGGGGTCTTATGGGTTTTAGGTGATTTTATAGTGTTTAGGTTATTTTAGGGGTTTTAGGGTATTTGGGTGTGAGGGTTTAAGGTTTTAGGGTCTTTATGTATTTTTTTAGTTTTTATGGATTTTTAGGGTTTTAGGGTTTTTATGAATTTTATCGGGTTTTAGGGTTTTTAGTGATTTTTGTGTCTTTTAGGATTTTAAGGATTCTTTATGGGTTTTAGGGATTTTTGGGTTTTTAGGGTTTCTTAGGATATTTTAGGGATTTTATAATTTTAAGGGTTTTGAATGGTTTTCAGCATATTTTACAGTTTAAAGGGGTTTTAGGATTTTTATGCTTTTCTTGGGTTTAGAGGGATTTTTAGTGGTTTTATGGTTTTTAGGGTTTTAAAGGATTTTTAGTGTTTAAGTTTTTTTTAAAATTTATAGGAGTTTTAGGGGTTTTAGGGTATTTTTATGGTTTTAGAGGTTTTAGGTACTTTTTGGGTTTTGAAGAATTTTTATGTGTTTTTGGGATTTTAAGGTTGTTAAAGGCTTTCATGGAATTTTAGGGGTTTTAGGGATTTTTTTGTATTTATTTTTAAAAGATTTCATGTTTTTTAGTATTTTTAAGGTTTTTCATATTTTTAGGGTCTTTAAGGGTTTTAGGGTTTTTATTGTTTTTAGGGTTTTTAGGGTTTTATGATGTTTATGTGTTTTTAGGGTCTTTTAGGGTTTTTATATGGTTTTTTTTTCTTTTATGATTTTTTGTGTATTTATTTTCTTTTTAATTTTTTGGGTTATTATGGTTTTTTGGGGGTTTATTTGGTTTTTATGTTTTTTTTGTGGTTTTAGGGAATCTTACTGGTTTTAGTGTTTTTAGGATTCGTTGGGTTTTTCTTGGGGTTTTAGGGGTTTTTATCAATTTTGGGGGGTTTTAATGATTTTTTTGGGTTTTAGGGTAGTAAGGGTTTTTAGTTTATTTAGGGGTTTATGATTTTATGGGTCTTTTTGTGTTTTTTTGGGTTATTAGGGGTTTTGGTGGGTTTTGGGTTTTTAGCATTTTTAGGGTTTTAGTTATATTTAGTGTTTTGAGGGGTTTTTGCGTCATTTGGATTTTTAGGATGTTTTTGGATCTTTTATGGTTTTTAGGGTTTTAATGGGGTTTTAGGGTATTTTATGGGGTTTTAGGTTTTTTTTAAAAATGGGGTTTTTTGTGTTTTAGGGTGTTTAGGGTTTTAGGGTTTCTGGTGTTTTTAGGGTCTTTTAAGGGATTTACTGGATTTAGGACCTTTTAGGGGTCTTTTAGGGGTCTTTTAGGGGTCATATATGGATTTTATGGCTTTTATGAGTTTTAGGGTTTTTAGGGGTTTTATGGGGTTTATTTTCATTTTAGGGTTTTCAATGTTTTTAGCGGTTTTAGGGGTTTTAGGGTTTCATAGGGTTTTTAGTGTTTTTAGGTTTTTTTTGGATTTAGGGGTTTTATGCGGTTTTTAGTGCTTTTAGGTGGTTTAGGGTTCTTTTAGGGTTTTTAGTAGTATTATCAGTTTTTTGGAACACCCCAAGATTCTACGGTACACTTCTCTTTGAATAATACAATAGCTTGCGTTGTACGCAACTTCGAGTTCTAACACACCACGACTAATCAAACCAGCCATTACAAATAGTAATACCCACTTTTAAAATTTTTATAAATTATATTTTTCAAAATGGACTTCATTTTTGGATTCAAAATATCAAAATTATCTTAGGGTAAATTTTTGGTATTTTTCTAAAAACATTCAATTTTTGATGAATAGTGAAAACACTACATTATTGTTTTAAATCGACTTTTTATTTAAATAATTAGTTATTTTATTTAAATTTATTTTAGGTAAAAATAGATATATAATACCTATATACTTTCAATTCAATTCATTGGAGTCGTTTTATAATAATATTAGATATATAGTTTTTTATTGAACTTGTTGCCGTCTTTTACCCACCTTCTAGGCGCATTTGAAAATTTGCATAAAACATAATTTTACAGATTTTGTGAATTTAATTTCAAAAATCTGAGACACAAGGTTGAAATCATTAAGTAAAATGTGGTTCAATAAGATGAAAATAATTTTTTGGTGAATAATTACTTTTGACTTTTATTTACCACCGTTTAAAGTAAATAAGGTAATTAAAGGTAAAAATGATATTATAATTACCATAACACATGTCATAATTCTATTGGATAAGTTTATATCGACCAAAATCAACCTTAAGTTTAAAATATTATTCTTTTGGTCCACTTGTATTAGATTAAGACATTTATTTTTATTTTATTTAAAGAAGGGTTAAAAGTGTTAAAATCAATGTTTATTAACTAAAGAGTTTTTAGTATATGGTTATACATAAAATAAATTCGACTATAAATATTCATTATAAATATAAAAAGGTTTCCTACATAAGTTTATTTTATTTATAATTTATAGACATTAAATAATTAAATATATTTATGACGCAATGATGATGCAATAATTACCTTATTAATGAATGATTAAAATAATTGATACTGTAAATATCCAAATAAATGTAAATTGAGACTTATGATGAATTCCAATAATTTTAATGGTTAATAAGACATTTTAGGGTTGATTAAATAATTTTTTTCTAAGTGATAAAGTTTTTATGACTTTCACAAACACAAAATACCGAATAGTGTAAAAATTGACATAATTGAGTTTTTAAAAAAAATACTATATTATTAATTGATATAAAATTCCTAAAAATCTATGTTTCAGACAAAGTAATTATATAAGGTTAGATATATCAATAATGAACGACTTGGGGTTCTATTGGCTTTTTATAGTAATATTATTAACTATTTATTATAATAATACAAGAATACATGGTAAAAGTTAAACTATTTAACTAAGAGTTAAATAAAAAATATAAGATTAATATGGTGACCTAAACCTATCTAAAACCTATTGATTGAGACGTTTTAGACCCATACCCACCTTAGACTCTAAATAAATCCTTTTTAATCCATTATAAACCGAATATTATTGTATTATAAATTAATATATCAAGCTTTTCCTAAAGTGACCCTCACCTCTCTTATAAAAGGGTACATCCCCTTCTCTCAAAATCATAGATCCAAATCCATTTGGATTGGCCAAACCCTAATAAAATATCCTCCCAAATACCCTCCCTTAAACCTAGAGGCATTAATTTTATCTGAATCCAACCTAAGTAGCCCTTTTGATCAAATCTAAAGGAAACACCCGAAGAATAGATAATAATTTCATCACCTCTTTCAAAGTTCTTTACTTCTTCCACATCCTCTTTCTTTTTTATTTCCATAGAAAAATAATAAATCTCGTACCTTCTACATAATTTTATGTTATTATAAATATTTTACAACCATATTCATTATTCTATCCATCCTATGAATGACAAAGTCACCATACATGCGTACGTGCGACCTACCGTCTCCACGTCATGGTGTAGTTTGTTATTCAACACATCATTATTTGTATGGGTATAATAATTAGTATAATTGATTTAAATAATAAATATAACATGTTAATGATTATTTATATATGATATACCATCCAATTACATATGATTTAACCATCAATAGAATGGTATTGTTGCTCGTGTGTACGTACGGATTACCGTCTCCACGAACGCGATGAGATTCATTCCCCATCGTAACCATTCACGAATAATTTTCAATATATGTTTAAAGATAATGTTTAATATCTTAATATCATTCTAGATAAGAATAAAATACATCCTATCCATATCAAACATGACCTACATACCAAAACATATAAAGGAAAATGAATCAGTTCACACCCGAAACAATGATACTACTAAAATATTATTAACAGAGAGATATTAGAAGATAATATATGATATCATATTTATGCATATGTTTATTTTATAATTTAATAACAATTATTTAACTATTATGCATGAGGTTAACGTACCCTCAACCATGGAAAAGTAAAAGGTAAGGGTTAATTCTACAATCTCTTCATTTTTCAAGGTTGTTTATATGTGAGTATCTACCGGGACCTCTTTATCATCCACATCCGTGTTTCTTAAAATTTTATTTCAATTTTTTTTACTATTTACTATACTATGGGTTAGATTCATTTATACGCTCTTTTTACTTTTTATAAAATGATTTGAAAGGAATCTTTCTATCATTTTCCAAACAATTTACTTTGTGACCTTTGCGACAAAATAAGGTAAGAATGTTTTTTTGACTTATACGGTGGGTGCAGCTATTTTACACCATTATTACACCTTCACAGATTCCTTACAAGCTTATAAGAATATTTTAAAAATAAATTTTTTCTTATATAATTTTGTGACTTTTAAATGACTTCAAAATAGAAAGAGATATTCCTCTCAAATAGTTTTGATTTAATCTATGTCAACATCCTTTGATGGATTTTACACTTGTTTGAAGTTGATTTATTAATATACAATCTTCCATATTGTATTGATATTTTTTGATATGTTTGGCTATGGATGTGTTATTTGTATACCATTCAAGGTTTATAGTTAAATTATTAACATTTCATATGATAGTTTTAATACGAATGTATATGTTATATTTCAACAATTTCATATGAGGAATGCAATGGACTTAGTAAGTGACTAGTGCAACCCACTATAGCTCCTCGATGCATCAGTAGGTCTCATGAGACAAACTAATGTCTTGGAATAGGAATTTGACAAAATATTATTTGTAGTTTTGGCACGAGGCCTTGACTAAGTTGTTATGATGTCTGGCATTATGCATTCCCTCATTATGATATAGGATATTGATATTACATGTGATTATTAAACTTGTATAATATCCATGTGAATATGTAAATGGAATTACTTTATTTATATTTGCCATATGATACTGAATTTTTTGTTTAAAAGGATTGTGTTTTAGTCTTATACATTGCATTAAATGTTTATTATTATTTATGAAAGTTTCCGCTATATTGTTATCCATACTGTGAATCTGAGCTCACCCCTTTCTTATGTTTGATTTTTCCCAGGATGTGAAGAAGTATATTATGACTAACCTGCAAGGATAGTCTAAGGGAGATGAATGTGTTCAAAGGATACAGAATGTTGTTGTTTTTCATTTCAATAATGTAATGTAAAACTTATGTTTGTATCTAGTACTTCCAAGGATACTAAACTGATCGGCCTTTTAGGATTTGATCCCTTGTGATCATGCCTATGTTATGTAATATTGCACTGAATCGAAGTAACTAGGGTTGAGGCATTACAATTGGTTTCACAGGAAGTTTAGCACAGACCTTGGAAACTAGATTTAGAAAAACCCTGATTAGAAAACATTACCCAGAGATAAAATTTGAGGATTAGTATAGAAGAACTTATTAGAATTTTGTAATGTAGTGATTTTGTGAGGTTTCCAAACAATACATCCCTATCTAGATACGAGCTGGTAGAGGCGGCTCTGGCACAAATGTTCCTAGGATTAAAAACTCCTACAAGGAGTTTCAGGCTTGACCCGGGGTATCCTAGTACACGATAACGAGCTTTGCTGCACTCTTGATTACGACACTCTTGGGGGATATTCTTTGGATAATTCACATTTTCTTTACAAACCATTAGGAAGGATTTATGAGTATATACCTCTTCAAGGAAAATATTTTTATGATTATGGATTATATCCATAAACTATTCAATTTATGCTAAGTGTTTTACAAGTTTGGAATTATGTATTGTGACTCATAAACAAATCTAGTGTATGCCATTGTTTAGAAATGGAGACTAGTGGAAGGAATGGAAAATATATCAACACACACAATCCATGTAGGTATTTCCCTACTTCTATGAACATTTTTAAAGTTTGTAATAATATTAGATATTTAAAATTTTATTGAACTTTTTTCTGTCTTTTACCCACCTTCTAGTCGCATTTGAAAATTTGCATTAAATGAAATTGTATCGCTTATATTAATTGAATTTAAAAAATTTGAGAGACACGGTTGACATCAGTAAGTAAAATTTTGTTAAATAAGATGTAAATAATTTTTGTGAATAGTAACTTTTGACTTTTATTTACCACGGTTAAAAGTAAATAGGGTAATTAAAGGTAAAAAATGATATTATAATTACCCTAACACATGTCCTAATTCTATTGGATAAGTTTATTAAGACCAAAATAAACCTTATTAATAATAAATGATACTTTTGGTTCACTTGGATTAGATTTGGACACTTGTTATTATTTTATATAAAGAGGAGTTAAAAGTGTTAAAATCAATGTTTAATAAATAAATAATTTTTAATATAAGGTTTTACATAAGATAAATTCGACTATAAATATTCATTATAAATCTAAAAATATTTCCTACATAATTATATTATATTTATAATTTTTATACATTATATAATTAAATTTATTTATGACACAATGATGATGTAGTAATTATCTTATTAATGAATGATTAAAATAATTGATATTATAAATATCCAAATAAATGTAAATTGGGACTTCTAATTAATTAAACTAATTTTATATGTTAATATGACATTTTAGGGTTGATTAAATAATTTTTTTTCGAAGTGATAATGTTTTTATGACTTTCACAAAAACAAAATACCAAATAGTGTTGAAATTGACATAATTGAGTTTTTTAAAAAAATACTATATTATTAAGTGATATAATATTCCTAAAAATATATGGTTCAGACAAAGGACATAGATACGGTAAGATATATCAATAATGAACCACTTAGGGTTCTCTTGGATTTTTATAGTAAGATTATTAACCATTTATTATAATAATACAAGAATACATGGTAAAAGTTAAACTATTTAACTAAGAGTTAAATATAAAAGATAAGGTTACTATGGTGGACTAAACCTATCTAAACCTATAAGTTGAGATTTTTTCGACCCAAACCCACCTTATCCTCTAAATAAATTATTTTTGAGCCATTATAAATATAATATGATTGTATACTAAATTAATATATCAAGCTTTTTCTAAAGTGACCCTCGCCTCTCTTATAAAAGGGTACTTACCCTTCTCTCAAAATCAAACCTCCAAATCCATTTGGCTCGGCCAACCCCTGATAAAATAACATTCCAACTACCCTACCTTAAACTTATAGGAATTAATTTGATCATAATCCAACCTAAGGAGACCTTTTTATCAAATTAAAAAGAAACACCCGAATAAGAGGTAATAATTTCATCACCTCTTTCAAAGTTCTTTTCTTCTTCCACTTCCTCTTTCTTTGTTGTTTCGATAAAAAAATAATAAATGTAGTACCTTATACATAATTTAATGTTATTATAAATACGTTATAACCATATTCATTATTCTATTCATCCTATGAATGATAATTCCACCATATGTGCGTACGTAAGGCTTAACGTCTCAACGTCGTGGTGTAGTTTGTTATTCAACACATTATTATTTGGATGGGAATAATAATGAGTATAATTGATGTAAATAATAAATATAACATGTTAATTATTATTTATATATTATATACCATCCAATTACATACAATTTCACCATCAACAGAATGGTATTGTCACTCCTGCGTACGTACGGATTACCGTCTCCACGAACGTGATGAGGTTCATTCCCCATCGTAACCATTCAAGAATAATTTTCATTTTATGAATATAAATAAAATTTAAGAAATTAATATCATTCTATATATTAATCAAATACATCCTATCCATATCAAACATGACTTACGTAACAAAACATATAAAGGAAAATGAATCATTTAACACCCGAAACAATGATACTACTAAAATATTATTAACAAAGAAATATTAGAAGATCATATATGATATCATATTTATGAATGTGGTTCTTGAATAATTTAATAACAATTATTTAACTATTATATAGGAGTTTAAAATACCCTCAACCAAAGAAAGGTACTAGGTAAGGGTTAATTCTACAATCACTTTATTATCTTCGATTGTTTATACGTGAATATCTACTGGGACCTCTTTATCATCGTCATCCATGTTTCTTAAAAATGTATTTCAAAACATTTTTTATATTTACTATACTATGGGATAAATTCATTTATTCCATCGTTTGACTTTTTATAAAATGGTTTGAAAGGAATCGTTCTGTCAATTTCCAAACAAGGTACTTTGTGACCTTTTCGATAAATTAAGGTACAAATGTTTTTTTAACTTATACGGTAGGTGCGACTATTTTCTACCATTATAACAACTTTGAATCTTTCCTTACAAGATTATAAGAATATTTTCAAAATAAATGTTTTCTTTTATAATTACATGACATTTAAATGATTTCAAAATAGAAAGAGATATTCCTCTCAAATAGTTTTGATTTAATCTATGTCAACATCCTTTGATGGATTTTATGTTGGTTGGAAGTTGATTTATTATGATACAATCCTCCATATTTTATTGAATGTTTTGTGATATGTTTGACTTTAGATGTGTTATTTTTATACCATTCATTGTTTATGGTTAAATTATTAACATTTAATTTTATAGTTTTAATATGAATGTTTATTTTATGTTTCAACCTTTTCATATGAGGAATGTATTGGACTTAGTAATTGACAGGTGGATCCTGCTATACTCCTCAATGCATAGGTATATCTCAGGAGACAAACTAGTGTCTTGGCACAAAGACTTGGAAAAATATTATTTTTATTCTTGGCTTGTGGCCTTAACTAAGTGGTTATGATGTCCGACATTATACATTCCATCATTATGAAATTGGATATTGATAGTACATGTGATTATTTGACTACTAGAATATCCATGTGAATAAGGAAATGGCATGATTTGATTTATCTTTTCGATATTATGCTGAATTTTATGTTTAAAAGTCTTGTTATTCAGTTTTATACGTTGCCTTAAATTTTTATGCTTATTTATGAAAGTTTCTGCTATATTGTTATCCTTACTGAGCTTCTGAGCTCACCCCTTTCTTATGTTTGATTTTCCCCAGGATGTGAAAAATTATATTATGACTGACCTGTAGGGATAGTCTACGGGAGATTAATGTGTTCAAAGGATACGCAATGTTATTATTTTTCATTTCAATAATGTAATTTAAAACTTGTGTTTGTATATAGTATATCCAAGGATACAAAACTGATTGTTCTTTCGGGATTTGATCCCTTATGATCATGAAAAAGTTATGTAATAATGCACCAACTCTGGGTAAATAGGGTCAGGGTGTTACAGTTGGTATCATAGGAATTTTAGTACAATCCTTGGAAACTAGATTTAGAAAACTCTGATAAGAGAACATTACCCAAAGATAGACTTTTAGGAATAGTATAGAAGAACATCCTAGAATTTTGTAATATAGATATTTAGTGAGTTTTCCATGAAATACATCCCTATCTAGATATGAGCAGGTAGAGGCAGCTCTGACATAGATTTTACTAGGATTAGAAACTCTGAAAAGGAGTTTTGGGCTTGACTCGGGGTATCTCGGTACACGACAACAGACCTTGATTCGCTCTTGGTTACAACACTCTCGGGGGATATGCTTAGGATAATTCACATTTTCTTTACAAACCATTATAAAGGATTTATGAGTATATACCTCCTCAAGGAAATTTTTTTATGATTATGGACTATATCCATAAACTATTCAATTAATGCTAATTATTTTACTAGTTCAAAATTATGTATTGTCATTCATAAACTAATCTAGTGTATGCCATTGTTTAGAAATGGCACCTAGTGGAAGGATTGGAAACCGTATCAATGCATATAATCCATGTAGGTATTTCCATCCTCCTCAAGATAATTATATTGGAGCCAGTGATGCAACTAGTGCTGATCAGATTATCACCATACTGGGACAACTCACTCAAGTTATAAATAATAACCTTACCCGTATGGAGCACCCTGATCCACAACACATAGGATCAATGTTAGACTGATTCATGAGGAAAGAACCACTAACATTCAATGTGACTACAAATCCTTTTGTAGTTGAGAAATGGATAAGTTCCTTAGAGAAAATAGTTCATGCTTTGGGGAGTAGCGAAAGGGAAAAAGTTGTCATGGCAGTTTATCATCTCACGGGAGATGCAGATCAATGGTGGTCATTAATTCAAAACACAAATGAGGATAAATAAGTATCCAATATGGAATGGAGGGAGTTTAAAGAGATTTTCATAGAAAAATAATTTCCTTGTGACCATCGTGTGGATATGGAAATACAATTTCCGAGTCTGAGGAAAAAGGTGGCTGAGAATTTCGCAAAGTATGAGGCCAACATTACAAGGTTAGCAAGGCATGAAATATATTTTTTAAGTATCCCAAGGAGTAATATTGATCAATTATTTTATGGGTTAAAACCATTTCTCTATCAGCATTAGTCTCACAATCCTTTCTATCTTATGAAGATATTGTCTTGTTTTCTATAAAGATAGAAAAGGAATTATCTAAGTCTTATGACTTTAAAGAAAATCAAGAGAGGGAGATACCTTCTGAACACTCTAAAATAGAAATAAGGGGAAGAAGGGAAAATTTTAATTTCCATCCTGAAGTAAATGTGGGAAGAAACACCGTGGTACTTTCCTGAAGGTAATGGAAGTCTATTACAAGTGTGGTGAAAAAGGCCACCAAGCTCGAGATTACAAGGGAAAGAAAGAGGCTATCAATATTGAATGCTAAAATTGTAGATAAATGGGGAATTATGAAAATGAATGTCATAAGCACCATAGAAACTTACTTTAAAAAAGGAAAAGGGAGAAAGGACAAGCTTATGCGATCACTACGACTGAGGTTGAAGCTCCGAATGATGTGGTGGTAGGTAATTTAATGGTTTTCCCAAATTTAGCCAATGCATTACTTGATTTTGGATCATCACATTGTTTCATATCTTCCCATTTTTCTAAGAGAATTAGGTATTTACAATTTTATTTAACAAGGAAGTTTTCAGTAAAAACTCCTAAGTGAAGTATCATTGCAACAAAGTTTTGTGAATCAGTCCCCATCAGGGCATATAAATGTTCTTTATCTACTGATATCAACATTATACCCACGATTGAATTTGATATAATCCTAGGTATGGATTGGCTTTCGAACCACGATGTGAATATTTATTGTAATAAGAAGGAGGTTACAATTTTTTATGATGATAAGAAGTACCTTATCTTTAGAGCAGAAACGTCACCACCTGATTCTTATCTAGATCCACCCCTAGTATCTCAACTAAATTCAATTATTGGGGAGGAATAGAATGAAATAACTATGAGTGAGGAAATGAGTGTTCAAATAGAGGGTGTACCTATTGTGCAAGAATATGTTGATGTGTTTCTAGAGTATTTACCTGGACATCTTCCAAAATAGGAAATTGAGTTTTCCATTGATTTATTTCCTGGTTCGAGGCCCATATCAAAGACCCCTTATAGAATGACCACTATGGAATTAGTGGAACTAAAGAAACAACTATAGGGATTATGTAATGAAGGATTTATTCTCCCTAGTGTTTCTCTATGGGGAGCTTTGGTTCTTTTTGTTAAGAAAAAGGTTAGATCTATGAGGCTTTGCATTACCTACAGGGATATCAATGCTATAAAAATAAAGAACAAGTATCCCCTACCTCGTATTGATGATTTATTTGATAAAATTCATGGAGATCAATATTTTTCAAACATTTAAATTCGATCTGGATATCATCATTTATTTCTGAAGAAGGAAGAAATTCTGGAGAAAGCATTTTGTTCTAGTTATGGGCATTACGAATTTACAGTAATGCCTTTTGGACTAACTAATGCACCCTCTATCTTCATGGATCTAATGAATAGAGTTTTCTAGGAATATCTTGATGAAAATTTAGTGGTATTTATTGATGATATATTGTTATACTCCAAAAGATATAAATATCTTGAAAATCACTTGGTCACTATTCTAAAGACTCTTAGAAGAAATGAATTATATGGGATGTTTAGAAAGTTTGAATTTTGGCTTCATGAGATTTCTTTTCTTGGTCATATTGTCTCTAAGGATGGAATCTCTATCGATACTTTAAAGACCAAGGCAATCCAAGAATGGCCAAAATCGATTATTATAACTGAGGTACGTAGTTTTATTGGTTTAGTATGTTATTATCATCGTTTCGTCCATAATTTTGCTTGATTGGATAACCCATTAACCAAGATCACACATAAAGGGGTTAAATTTTTTGGTAAAAAGAGTGCGAAAAATGTTTTGAAGAACTAAAGATAAGATTATTCAATGCTCCTATCTAAAATCTACCATCGTGAAATGATGATTTGTTAATTTATAGTGATGATTCAAAGGAAGGACTTGGTTGTGTCCTTATGCAGAATGACATAGTTATTGCCTATGCATCATGATAGCTAAAAATTCATGAAAAAAACTATCCCACTCATGATCTTGAGTTAGCAGCTGTAATATTTTCTTTGAAGATATGGAGAAACTATCTCTATAGTGAAAAATGTGAGATATATACCAATCAAAATATTTTGAAGTATATTTTCTCATAGAAAGAACTCCATATGAGGCAAATAAGATGGCCTTAACTACTCAATGATTATGATTTCACCATAAACTACCACTCAGGGAAGGCAAATAAGGGGAATATGTTTTGAGCATAAAGGATCATAGAGTTTTGAACAAGATGAGAGTTGAAAGGGATCCTATTTTCATGGATCTAGTAAAGATGGATATGGGAAGAACCATGGAAGGTGAAACATCAATAATTTTTCAAATGGTTTCCAAAACATCTTTATTAGAAAGGATAAAAAGTTTTCAGACTGATGATGAGGAGTTTAAAAAGAAAATTAATGTTTTGAATGATGGGATATTGATTGACTTCATATATGAAGATGGAATTTTGATGTTTGGGAAGAGACTTTGTGTTCCTGATATACATGATCTAAATAGGTAATTGTTGGATGATGCTCATAGATCCAATTTCTCTATACACCCTGGTAGCACTAAGATGTATAGAGACTTGAAGGAATATTTTTGGTGGGACAACATGAAGAGAGAGATTGCTGATTATGTATCACGATGTATTGTTTGTCAACGGGTGAAGGCTGGAAGACAACATCCTAGAGGAGTCATGCAACCTCTTCCCGTACCGGAGTAGAAATGGGATGATATTACGATGGACATTGTTAGGGGGATACTAAAGAATCCTAAAAGGAATGATGCAATATGGGCCATTGTTGATCATCTTACCAAGTCAACACATTTTCTTAATATAAGAGAAGATTTACCACTTGAACGTTTAACAATACTATATATTAATAAAGTTTTAAGACTTCATGGAGTACCCCTATCTATTGTTTCTGATTGTGATCCCCATTTTACCTCAAGATTCTAGAAAATTCTTTAAAAGGCCCTAGATACTGAACTTCGTTTGAGCACTGCCTACCACCATCAAATTGATGGACAATCAGAAGGACTATTAAAACCCTATAATATGTGTTGAGATCTTGTTTTCTTGACTTTATAGGTATGTGGGATCAATATTTACCTCTGGTAGAATTTTCCTATAATAATAGATTCCATTAAAGTATTCAGATGGCACCATATGAAGCATTATATGGAAAGAGATGTCTCACACCAACTTGTCGGGATGATGTTGGTGAAAGAAAACTCGTAGGACTAGAACTTGTTGACGAAACAATGGAAATGGTGAATATTATCCAAACTCACATCAAAGTAGCTTAGAGTAGGAAAAAGAGCTATGCAGATAAATGAAGGAAGGATTTAAAATTTAAAGTAGGAGATCATGTTTTCTTGAAGGTATCTCCATGGAAGTGTGTTATACAATTCGGTAAGAAGGGTAAATTAAGTCCCAGGTACATCAGACCTTTTGAAATTCTAGAAAAAATTGGAGTTGTAGCTTATCATTTGGAAATGCCGCCAAGTCTCTACAAAGTTCATGATGTGTTCCACATATCACTATTGAGAAAATAAATTCCTAACCCAACGCATGTACTCACGTATGAAGAAACAGAACTAGAACCCGACCTGTCTTATTACAAAGATCCTATCAAAATTATTGATACCAAAGAACAAGTGTTGAGAAACCAAATGACTCATCTGGTGAAAGTCCTATGGAGAAACCATAAGATGGAAGAGGCAATGTGGGAACCCAAAGAACTTATGATGAAGAACCAACTGATTCTTTTTATATAATAATATTCTAGAAATTTTGAGAACTAAATTATTTGAAGGAGGGAAGAATGTAACACCCCAATCTTCCATGGTACGCTTCTCTTTGAATAATACAATAGCTTGCGTTGTATGCAACTTTGAGTTCTAACACACCATGAACAATCAAACAAGCCATTATGAATAGTAATACCCTATTTTTGAAATTTTATAAATTTTATTTTTCAGAATGAACTAAATTTTTTGGATTGGGAATATCAAAATTATCTTAGGGTTATTTTTGATATTTTTCTGAAAACATTCAATTTTTGATGAATAGTGACAAACACTACGTTATTATTTAAAACCGAATATTTATTTAAATAATTAGATATTTTTTTTAAATTTACTTTAGATAAAAATTGATACATAATACCTATATATGTTCAATGTAATTCATTGGATTCATTTTATAATAATATTAGATATATAAAATTTTATTGAACTTTTTACTGTCTTTTACCCACCTTCTAGCAGCGTTTGAAAATTTGCATAAAACATAATTTTACCACTTCTATGAATTGAATTTAAAAAATATAAGAGACATGGTTGACATCAGTAAGTAAAATTTGGTTCAATAAGATGAAAATGTTTTTTGGTTAATAGTAACTTTTGACTTTTATTTACCACGGTTAAAAGTAAATATGGTAATTAAAGGTAAAAAATGATATTATAATTACCCTAAAACATGTTCTAATTCTATTGTATAATTGTATTTAGACTAAAATCAACCTTATGAATAATAAACAATTCTTTTGTTCCACTTGAATTAGATTAGTACATTTATTATTATTTTATTTAAAGAAGAGTTAAAAGTGTTAAAATCAAAGTTTAATAACTAATTTTTTTTTTAATATAGGGTTATATATAAGTTAAATTAGAATATAAATATTCATTAGAAATATAAAATTATTTCCAACATAATGGTATTTTATTTATAATTTTTAGACATTAAATAATTAAATTTATTTATGACACAATGATGATGGAGTAATTAACTTATTAATGAATGATTAAAATAATTGATATTATAAATTTCCAAATAAATTTAAATTTAGGCTTCTGATGAATTAAACTAATTTTATAGGTTAATATGACATTTTATAATTGATTAAATAAATTTTTTTCGAAATGATAATTTTTTTATGACTTTCACAAAAATAAAATACCAAATAGTATCAAAATTGACATAATTGAGTTTTTAAAACAAATACTATATTATTAATTGATATAATATTCCAAAAAATATAAGGATCGGCCAAATAAAATAGATAATGTTATATATATCAATAATCAACCACTTGTCATTCTCTTGGATTTTTATAGTAATATTATTAACCATTTATTTTAATAATACAAAAATACATGGTAGAAGTTGGACTATTTAACTAAGAGTTAAATCTAAAAGATAAGGTTAATATGGTGACCTAAACCTATCTAAAACCTATTGGTTGAGAGATTTTCGACCTAAACCCACCTTATCCTCGAAATAAATTCTTTTGGATCCATTATAAATTGAGTATGATTGTATAATAAATTAATATATCAAGCTTTTCCTAAAGTGACCCTCACCTCTTTTATAAAAGGGTACTTACCCTTCTCTCAAAATAACACCTCCAAAGCCATTTGTCTCTGCCAAACCCTGATCAAATATCCTCCAAACTATCCTCCCTTCAACCTAGAGGAATTAATTTTATCAGAATCCAACCTAAGTATCCCTTTTGATCAAATAAAAAAGAAACACCTGAAGAAGAGGTAATAATTTCATCACCTCTTCCAAAGTTCTTTTCTTCTTCCACATCCTCTTTATTTTTTGTTTCCATAACAAAATAATACCTCCAGTACCTTCTACATACTGTGATGTTATTATAAATATGGTACAACCATATTAATTATTCTATCCATCCTTTTAATGACAGAGTCCCCATACGTGCTTACGTACGGCTTACCATCTCCACGTCGTGGTGTAGTTTTTTATTCAAGACATTATTATTTGGATGGGTATAATAATGAGTATAATTAATTGAAATAATAAATATAACATGTTAATTATTCTTTATATATGATATAGCATCCAATTACATATGATTTTACCATCAATATAATGGTATTGTCGCTCGTGCGTACTTACGGATTGCAGTCTCTACGAACGCGATGAGTTTCATTCCCCATCATAACCATTCAAGAATAATTTTAATTTTATGATTAAAAATAATGTTTAAGAACGTAATATTATTCTGGAAATGAATCTAATACATCCTATCCATATCAAACAAGACTTATGTAACAAAATATATAAAGGAAAACTAATCAGTTAACACTCAAAACAATGATACCATAAAAATATTATTAACAAACAAATATTGGAATATCATATATGATATCATATTTATGTATGTGGTTCTTGTAAAATTTAATAACAATGATTTAACTATTATATATGAGGTTAAAATACCCTCTACCAAAGAAAAGTACAAGGTAAGGGTTAATTCTACAATCTCTTCATTATCCGAGGATGTTTATACGTGAGTATCTACTGGGACATTTTTATCATCCAAAACAGTGTTTCTTAAAAATGTATTTCAAAACATTTTTACTATTTACCATACTATGGTTTAAATTCATTTATACCCTCTTTTGACTTTATATAAAATGGATTTAATGGAATATTTCCTTCGTTTTCCAAACAAGGTACATTGTGACCTTTTTGACAAATTAAGGTAAGAATGTTTTTTTACTTATATGGAGGGTGCAACTATTTTCTGCCATTATAACACCTTCGAAGATTTCCTTATAATCTTATAATAATATTTTCAAAATCATTGTCTTGTTTTATAATTTCGTGACTTTTAAATGATTTCAACTTAGAAAGAGATATTCCTCTCAAATAGTTTTGATTTCATCTATGTCAACATCCATTGATGGATTTTACACTTGTTTGAAGTGTATTTATTATGATACAGTCTTCCATGTTGTATTGAAGGTTTTGTGATGTGTTTTACTATAGATGTGTTATTTTTATACCATTCATGGTTTATTATTAAAGTATTAAAATTTTATTTTCTAGTTTTAATACGAATGTTTATGTTATGTTTCAACCCTTTCATATGAGGAAAGCATTAGGCTTAGTAAGTGATGGGTGGATCCCGCTATAGCTCCTCGATGTATTGGTAGGTATCATGAGACAAACTAGTGTCTTGGAATAAGGCCTTGACAAAATCTTATTTTTAGTATTGGAATGAGGCCTTGATTAAGTGGTTATGATGTTTGACATTATGCATTCCATCATTATGAAATTGGATATTGATATTACATGTGATTATTTGACTAGTAGAATATCTATGTGAATAATTAAATGTAATTATTTGATTTAACTTTCCTATATTATGATAAATTTTATGTTTAAAAGGCTTGTGTTTTATTCATATACATTTCCTTAAATATTTATGCTTATTTATGAAAGTTTCTGCTATATTGTTATCCTTATTGAGCATCTGAGCTCACCCCTTTATTATGTTTTATTATCCTCCAGATGTGAAGAAGTATATTATGACTGACCTATAGGGATATTCTAAGGGATATGAATGTGTTCAAAGGATACATAATGTTGTTTTTTTTTCATTTCAATAATGTAATGTAAAACTTATGTTTTTATCTAGTACTTCCAAGGCTACTAAACTGATCGGTATTTCAGGATTTGATCCCTTGTGATCATTCCAATGGTATGTAATAATGCATCTACTCAGGGTAACTAGGGTTAGGGAATTAAATTTCTAGGTTTTAAATGTTCATTTAGGGTTTTTAGGTTTTTTTAAGTTTGTTAGGGTTTTTAGGATTTTTAATGTTTTTATGGTTTTGTGGATTTTTAGGGTTCTTGGGGGTTTCTGCATTTTTTAGGGATTTTAAGAATTTTTAAGGGTTTAAAGTTGTTAGTGTTTTTGGGTTATAGTGGGTTTTTTAGGATTTTTAGGGGTTTGGTGATTTTTTATTTTTTTAGGGGTTTTAGAGGTTTCTTTAGGGTTTTTTGGGTTTTCTTAGGGTTTTTAGGGGTTTTAGAGATTTATTATATTTAGGTTTTTATGGTATTTTAAGGTTTTTAATATTATTTAGTGATTTTGGGCCTTTTGGGATTAGGGTGTAGGGTATAGGGTTTAGGGTGTTGGGTGTAGGGTTTTATGTGTTGGGGTGTAGGGTTTTGTGTGTGGGGTGTAGGGTTTAAGGTGTAAGGTTTTAGGGTTTAGGGTGTAGGGTTTAAGGTTTATTGTGTGGGGTATAAGGTATAGGGTTTAATGTACAATTTTTATGGTGTAGTGTATTGGGAAGAAGTTGTAGGCTTTAGGATTTAGGGTGTTGGGTATAAGGTTTAGGGTGTAGAGATTAGGGTTTAGGGTGGAGGGAATAATGCTTAGGGTATAGGTTTTAGGCTATAGGGTATAAGGTTTAGGGTGTATTGTTTAGGGTTATTTTATAGGGTATAGGGTATGGTTTGTAGGGTTTACAGTTTAGGGTGTAGTGTGTAGGGTATTGGGTTTAGGGTGTATGGTTTAGGTTGCATGGTGCTGGGTATAAGGATTAAGGTCTAGGGTTTATGGTTTAGAGTATTGGGTATAGTTGTTTGGGTGTAGGGTTTAGGTTTTAGGGTGTAGGTTTTAGGGTATAGTTTTTAGGGTATAGGGTTTAGGGGTAAGGGTATAGGGTTTGGGTCGTAGGGTTTGGGGTTTGGAGTTTATGTTGTAGGGTACAGGGTTTAAGGTGTATGATTTAGGATTTAGGGTGTAGGGAATAGGGTTTATGGTGTAGGGTTTAGGGTTTGGGGTATATGGTATATAGTTTAGGGTGTAGGGTTTAGGGTTTAGGGTGTATAGTTTTGGTTATAGGGTTTAGGGTATTGGTTATAGGGTATAGGGTGTTGGGTTTAGGGTTTAGGGTGTAGTGTATAGGGTTTATGGTGTAGGGTATAGGGTTTATGGTGTAGGGTTTAGGGTTTATGGTGTATGTAATATGGTTTAGGGTGTAGGGATTTAGGTTTAGGGTGTAGGGTAAAGGTTTTATAGTGTTGTGTATATGGTGTATAGTGTTGGGTATAGGGTATAGGGTGTAGGGTGTAGGGTATAGGATGTATGGTATTTTCTTTAGGGTATATGGTTTATAGATTACGGTGTAGGGTATTGGGTTTACGTTGTGAGGTTTAGGGTATTGTATTTATGGCGCAGGGTTCAAGGTTTAGGATTTAGGGTTTAGGGTTTTGGTTGTTGGGTATAAGTTTTATGGTGCAGTGTTTGGGTTTTATGGTGAAGGTTATAGGGTTTATGGTGTGGGGTTTAGGGTTTAGGGTGTAGGGTATAGGGTTTTGGGATTTTTGTTTAGTGTTTAGGGTGTAGGGTTTATGGTATATGATGTAGAGTTTAGGATTTATGGTGTTTCTTATAGGGTGTATGGTGTATTGTTTAGTGTTTATGGTGTAAGGCTTACGGTGTAGGGTTTAGTGTTTCATGTTAAGGGTGTAGGATTTATGGTTTTGGGCTTAGGGTTTAGGTTGTATGGTTTAGAATTTAGGGTGTTGGGTTTTGGTTTTAGGGTGTACGTTGTAGGGTTTAGGGTGTAGAGTCTAGGGTTTGTGGGTTTCTATGGTTTTTACGGGTTTTAGGGGTTTTTGGGACTTTAAGGGGTTTAGGTATTTTTTTAATTTTTTTCATCATTTTGGGGGTTTTTATATTTTTTGGGGGGATTTTGGGTTTTTAGGGGGTTTTCAGGTTTTTGGGGTTTTAGAGGTTTTTTAAGATATTTTAGTTTTTTTGGGGTTTCTAATAGTTTTTAGGGTTTTTAGGTGATTTATTATTTTTTTCATTTTTATGGTTTTTATGGGTTTTAGAGCTATTTCAGGGATTTCTAGTGTATTAGGTTTTTTTTGAGTTTTTAGGGTTTTAAATGTTTTTTCATTTATTTTAGGGGTTTTAAGTGTTTTTTCTGGTTTTTTAGGAGTTTAAGTGTTTTCCATGGGGTTTTGTGTGCTTCATATTTTTTAGGGTTCTTTTAGTGTTTTCTTAGGTTTTTATATTTGTAGTTATTTTTCTATTTTTTTTAGTTTTGTGAGGCCTTTTATGGGTTTTTAGGGTTTTTAGTTGTTTTTGGATATTTTAGGGTTCTTAGGTGGTTTTGGATTTTTAGGATTTATTGGGTTTTTTGGGTTTTAAATGATTCTTGGGCTATTTTAGGGTCTTTATGATTTTTAGGGTTTTGGTGGTTTGAAGGTTGTTTTCATGTTTTTTAGGTTTTTAGGTTTTTTAACGGTTTTTAGGGCTATTTTATGTTTTTGGGGTTTTATGGGTTTTTAGTATTTTTTGATTTTTTAAGTGGATTTGAAAGTATTTTTGGATTTTTATTGGGTTTTAGGGTCCTTTATTGTGTTTAGGGTTTTTAGGTATTTCAAGGGTTTTTTTTATTTTAGGCTCTTTTAGGGTTTTTAGGATCATTTATGGGTTTTTAGGGTTTTATGGTTTTTTTGTTGTTTTTACGATTTTTAGGGGTGTCATATTTTTTAATTATTTTTAGTGGTTCATGGGGGTTTTAGGGGTTTTAGAAATTTTTTGTATTTTTTTTGGGGATTTATAGGGTTTCTTGGGGTTTTAGGATTTTTAGGTTTATTTAAGGGTTTTTAGGTTTTTTAGGGGTTTTAGAGTTTTTTGAATTTTTTGGTGTTTTTTGGGACATTGGGGTTTTTAGTGAATTTTGTGGGTTTTATGGTTTTTAGTGGGTTTCAAGGTTTTATGGGGAGGTTTTTTGGTTGTAGAGGTTTTATAGGGGTTAATAGTTTTTAGGGGTTTTGGGGTTTTTAGGGTCTTTAGTGGTTCGTAGGGTTTTTATGGTTTTGTTTGGGTTTTTGGGATTTTTATTGTTTTACGGTCTTTTAATATGTTTTATGATTTAAAGGGGTTTTTGTTATTTTTTGGAACATTTAATGGGTTTTAAGGGTTTTTATTATTTTAGAGTCTTTTAGGGAATTTAGGGTTTTGGGATTTTGTATGATTTTTAGGTTCTTTTAAATTTGTAGTTATTTTAAGGAATTTTGGGGGTTTTAGTATTTTTAATGTTCTTTAAGGTTTTATAGGATTTTTAGGGTAAATTAGGGTTTTTAGGGTTTTGGGGGTTTGGGGGGGTTTGCCTTTTGGGGTTTTTTAGAGTTTTTGGGTTCTTGTGGTTTTTTGGGTTATTGTGAGGGTTTAAAGGATTTTAGGGTTTTAGGGATTTTTAGGTATTTTGGGGTTTTTTAGGGGTTTAGGGTTTTTGTGGTTTTGGTGGTTTTTAGGATTTTTATGATTTTTATTCTCCTTTAAAGTTGTTAGGGTCTTTTAAGGGTTTTTAGGGTTTTTAGGGTTTTAATGTGTTTTAGGGTTTTTATGTTATTTTAGTTTTTTAGTGTTTTTAGGCTCTTTTAGGGTTTTTATGGTCTTCTAGATTATTTTGGTTTGGGGGGGGGGGGTTAGGGTTTTATGGTCATTTATGGGAATATTAGAGTTTTTTGGTCGTTTAGGGTTTTAGGGTTTTTAGGTTCGTTCAGGGGTTTTTAGAGTATTTTAGGTTACTTTAGGGTTTGTTAGGGTTTTAGGATCCTTTATGGTTTTTTGAGTTTTTAGTGTCCTTTGGGTGTTTAGGGCTTTTAGGTTATTTTTGGGGTTTTAGGGTCCTTTATGTTTTTTGGGTTTTTAGGATATTTTAGGGTTTTAAAGGGTTTTTAGAATATTTAAGGCTTTTTAGAGGTTTCTAAGATTTTATGGTATTTTATGGTTTTCTAGTGTTTTATGGGTTTTAGTGTGTTTTAGGATTTTTAGTAGTTTTAGGGTCTATTAAGTATTTTTTTAGGGTTTAGGGTTTTATTTTTTTTATGGTTTTTTTGTGATTTTAAAAGGTTTTAGGCGTTTTGAGGATTATTTTATAGTTTTTAGGGATTTTTTGGTTTTGGGGTTTTCCTGGGATATTTGGGATTTTAGGGTTTTTAGAGTTTTTATGGGTTTTTGGATTTTAGGGGGTTTGGGGGTTTTTAGGATTTTATGGGTTTCTTGGGGTTTCTTGGGGGGGGGGCGTTAGTGGGTTTTAGTATTTTTATGTGATTTTTACCGCTTTTAGTGTTTTAGGTGTTTCTGGGGTTTTTTTTCGAATTTTAAATGGTTTTAATGTTTTTAGGGCTTATAGGGGTTTTATGGGTTTTAAGATTGTTTTAAAGTTTTCTTAGGTTTTTTGGTTTTTAATTCATTCAATCTTTTTTAGGGGTTTTAGGTATTTTTTAGGATTTTTTTTGTGTTTTTTATTATTTTTATGGGTTTTTAGGTTTTTAGGGTTTTTAGGGGTTTTATGGGTTTTTAAGGGTTTTTAGGGGGTTTTAGGTTGTTTAAGGATTTTAAGGTAATTTTTTATTTTATGGTTTTTTGGTTTTTAGGATTTTCAGGTGTTTTTTTGGGTTTTAAGTATTTGTAGGATTTTTAGGGGTTTTGGGTTTTCTTTGGGTCTTTTGGTTTTCAGGGTTTTTAATGTTTTTAGGGGGGTTTAGGTTTTTTAGGTATTTTAGTTCTTTAAGTATTTTTATGCATTTTTAGTTTTTTTTGGTTTTGGGGTTTTTTTAGGTTTTTCATGGGTTTTCAGGGTTTGTTTAATTTTATTAGGGTTTAGGGTTTTTAGGGGTTTGAAGGGTTTTTAGAGTGTTTTTTAGTTTTTAGGGTTTTCGGGACTTTTTATAGTTTTTAGGGGGTTTTATGGTGTTCAAGGTTTTTTTAAGTGGTGGAGGGGGTTAGGGTTTTTTGGGTGTTTTAGGGTTTTTAAAATTTTAATTTTTTTACGGTTATTTTGGTTTTTAGATTGTTTTTAGGGTTTTAAGGTATTTTCGGTTTTTTAGGGTTTTTATTTTCTTTAGGGTTTTACGGGTTTTAAGGTTTCTTTGGGTTTTTAATTTTTTTAATGATTTTTTAGGGTTTTTTAGGGTTTTAGGGTTTGTAGTAATTTTTATTATTTTTTTTTTCGGTTTTTAGGGTTTTTATGTGTTTTAAGGATTTTTAGAGTTTTTGTTTGATGTTTTTGGGTTTTGGGGGGTTATTTTATGATTTTTAGTGTCTTATAGGTTTTATAGGATTTTGGGGTTTTTTGGGGTTTTATGGTTTCTTAGTGTTTTAGGGTTTTATATTTTTTTTTAAATTTTTGGGTATTCAGGGATTTTTGGGTTCTTATGTTTTTTAGGTATTTTCATGAATTTTAGGGTTTTAGGGATTTTATGGTTTTATGGATTTTTGGGTGTTTCAGGTGTTTAAGGGTTTTTTCTGTTATTTTTTGTATTTTAGGTTTTTTGGGTTTTTATGGTCTTTAGGGTTTTGTAGGGTTTTAAGGGTATTTGGGGTTTTTATGATTTTTTGTTCTTATAGAGGTTTTTAGGGTTTTCAGGGGTTTTTAGCAGTTTTTTTGGGTTTTTTGGGGTTTTAGGGATTTATAGGGGTTTTAGGGTTTTTATATTTTTTTATGGGTATTAGAGTTTTTATATTTTTTAGGGTTCTAAGGAGTTTTAGTGGTTTATTTAGTTTTTAGGGGGTTTTGAGATTTTAGGGTTCTTAGGATTTTTTGGGGTTTTGATTTTTTAGATATTTCAGGTTTTTCATGTTTTCTTGGGTTTTATTAGTTTTTATGATTTTTCATGGTTTTTATAGTTTTTTGGGTTTTTTTGGATTTTATGGGGTTTTAATGGGTTTTATGGTTTTTTGAGTGTTTTTAGGGTTTTATGTTTGTATGATTTTTAGTATTTTTTTGATTATAATGGTTTTATGGGTTTAAAATATTTTTAGGGTTTTTTGTTGTTTTTATTGTTTTGATTTTTTTTGGGGTTTCAGGGGGTTTACAATATTTGGGGTTTTCAGGGGTTTTTGGGATTTTTAGGGTTTTAGGGTATTTTAGGGTTTTAGGGATTATTAGGGATTTTAGGTTTCTTTATGATTTTTTAGAGTTTTAGGGTTGTTGACACTCCTTTTTATCAAGTGGGATGAAAATATTATGAAGACAACCCTAGGCATGTTAAAGAGATAAAGATCTTTGAGGAATACCAAGGGACTTGGATGACTCAACCTACACACATAGACCCCTAAATGTTACAGAGTCATCCTAACCATCCTTAGCGGACTAAATACATAGTATACCCACATTGGGAATTGTGCGACACAACAAGCACATACCCCCCTACGTCAGGAATCTGTGTCATAGACCTGTGTCACTAACCTATGCAAAAAAACCCCATTTTCCCTAAATCCCATAATTTCCATTAAATTTTACCAAATTACCTTATTTTGAATGAATGAAATTTTTTCAGAACCCCTAAATATTTCACTGCGCAACACCTTCACCCAGGTGCCATGAAATTTCATAGGCATCTCTCCAAAACATGATAGAAGAGATAATTAAAGGGGATAAGAAATATCAAAGTCCCTCCATGTTCAATATACATAAGACACATTCATGATGACCACTCTACCCTAAGGAGAAACCACATGCATGAGGCCCCTCTACCTCATCAGGGACCTACAAGAGAACCTCTCAGGAACACTGGAGGAGACCCAAGGTGCGTTGAAAAAAGCCTCACTCGAGTGTTGTTTCCACAGTGGTCTATTTTCTAATGCATATCTAGCTCATGTAGGAATTTCCCCCTACACGAACCACTTTTATTACCTATTAGGTCCTATAGGACACACCTTTTTTGCATACCTATATTGAGCACATGCACCCAGGACCTATGTGAGCCACCCTTCAATCCATTTTCCTAGCCACCCATTGTAGGCCATCTTCTTCCTTGGCTCCCTTATTTGAAAGGGACTAAGTTGGGACCTCCACCAGGACCTATGTAATTTCACAACCACAGTGAGTGGAACACTATCATTTCCTCTATTTAGGTTTTCATTCATATGTTCATAGTTTTGTCATACTTGTTCGGTTGGCCAGTCATGGTCCTTGGGGGGTGCATGTTGGATTGTATCCCTATAGTCATGAGGACCCTTACCTCAGAGACAGTGTCATGGAGTTCCTGGTCATGGAGATTAGGGTTTGGGCTATATCCTTCCCTTTATGCCTCTAAGATCCAGAGCCTCTAGTTCCTAGTGGGGAGGGTGAGGATTACACTTTCTTTTCCATTCAACATGGAATCATATCCTCATCCCACTAGAGAACCAATTTAGGGCATCCCTCCTAGAGTAAGACCCTAACCTTTCTTGTAGGAGGTTCCAGTATTTATCCTCTATACCATCATTTACTTCACCTTCATTAATTTTCATAATGAAGTGAAGAGAGGGATGTGTCGTATCCCCAACCTCCTCCACCATCCACCACCTCCTCTTCCACCAGCTAAAGAATAAAAAGTGAGTGGATTGTTATATCTTTCACTTCCTCTTGTTTCTCACACTGAGCATGATGCACATGGGACTATAAGATAATGATGATAATAAAATTTTCACGAACGATGCAGCATATTGAACTATGAGAAATCTGATTCTTGACATAACCAGGATATGTAGGAAGCCTACCTAAGGTCTGAGCTCCATGGGCATCCTCTTTATGAGTAAGCCCCAATGATGATCCCTTGAACCTGGGTGTAATCTTCAAGATTAATCCCCAATGTGAACCCTAAAATCCCCATTAGTTAAAAAATCCCTCATGTTACCTTTAAAATGGAATACTATACTAGAATAAGCCCCATATTAATCTACACAAAGGGCCATACTCCCCTATGAGACATACCTTTGAGGGCCTCTGTAGGCATGGGTCCTCAAAATTGAACTATGTGGAATTTGATTCCTATCCAAATGGGATATTTAGGAATCCCCCCTGAGGTTCAAACATAAAAATATAATCAACCCTATTTTCTTTGGTCCATATTCCCAAAAGGGTCTAATTCAACCCGATAATCTATATCTCTTAGGTTCCCTGGGCTGCTTCGGCATAAGTCCTACACCAAACGTTGACTAGGCACATACCACCTAGACGTCTGTGCCACATGATGTTAAACTATATGGTTGAGTCCTTATCACATGACCCTAAAAGTTATGATGTTCCCTATTAAGAGACACCAAACTACATGGGTTCTAATTCCTTTCACAAGGATTCATTGGAAACTCATTCATAGGTCTGATCCCAACATAAAAAAAACTCTCGTATCCCTGAATAAATAAAAACTCAAGTGTTCCCCACTATGTGTCTAGAAAAATAGATTCATCATCACAACTAAAGAATCTATAATTATTATACATTAGGAAATTATTTATAGAGAATCTTAGATACATATAGATATCTCCATTGATGTAGAACCTCAGATATAAACAGTTGATTTTATATTCCATAGATTCTAATAATTGATTGTAAATTTTATGATGACCCATGTCATACTTGGTAATTAATGAAGGATTCATGAACATGTCTTCAATCTATGATAGAGTCCAGGAGTAGGAAATAATTGCCCCTCCCAAAGCATGTAATGATCCTGACCTCCCATCCTCTCAACCAATGAGAGTTCTCAATATTTTTCAGCTAAGCCTCTCGATGAGCACTTACCTTTGGAAAATAGGTCCCCTTGGATATAGAATTGTTGGGTGTTTCTGCTTCCACAAACAAACATGTTGAAAAACCTTAGGAAGTATTGATTCCTAAGATGAATAAAAATTTATTGGAAACAAAAAATGTTGAACATGATGTGAATCCTTAACCAAGTTGATAGTATCACCCAACTGTCCATCCCATTTCACCTTGATAAGACAAGGACTGACAATATAATTAATCATTATTGTGTTCATTCCAATGAGATTATGCATTGATGGAGTTCCTTATTTGTGTTTGTATTATATATAAGAACCTTCTTTCAAAACTCCCCTCAATCCAATGGGTTATTCATGTTTTCATTAATAAACTATTTTGTTATTGTATGCACCAGGTCTTCGTCTGTGCGAAGGACACCATCATCAATCTAGAATCATCAATGATGGGTCTCAAACATGCTGGTCATTGAGTATCATCAGAACCATATGATCCCTACCCTAGAGGCTATTCTACAAGACCTCCAGCTCACCCAGCACCACCAATCTTCAGGTCAGTGATGACCAATGGTTTTAAAGAAGGAAGATCTGACCACCATCTTCAACTATTTCAGGAGCTTATCCCTAGAACACAAAAACTGGTCCCTCCCATCTCTTAGGGAGGTAAATCAAGAGGCCACATAAAAAATCATCTAGGAGACACATAATTCATTCTTAGGGGATCCTTCCAGAAATCATCACCACCAACACCGCGTGGTAGTTACCACTCAACATGATAAGGGTGCCATTCTCAGCCGACCAACCTCGGTCCTCATGACTTGGGAATGCAAGGCGACCCATTATGGATGAAAAATAGTCAACATGGATCAGGTCACACCAATTCACCCTTTGGAGAAGTCCACCAACCTGATTTGGTGATAAATTGTGAGCGGGCACATACAATCATACACCTTCATTTAGCCATCTAGAAGACTTTACTGGCAGTATTCAAAGAATTCCGCAAGCCAAATACGGAGGAAACCTACTAGAAGGAACACACGTCTATCTACACCAACCAAGCCTACCAGCAGAATCATATGACAGTACTCAAATAATTCTACTAACCATATTTGGCATCAATCAGTGATTAGGAATAGACACCTACTTATATTCGTCAATAATTTCATCAGCCTCATCTAACTTCACCAGAATAAGCCAGTTGGAAAGTCCTAAAAAAAGAAGAGGGACGAATTAAATCTGAACATGATTAATTTCAGTAGAAACTGGAAGGAATAGGAGGATAGGAGTAGGAACATTCACCTATTCGAGATAAAAAATGGATGTATATCCTAGTTCCATTCATTGATGTCACCAATCATATCCTGAAAATAGTAAAATGGTAGGAAACAATTCATACTAATATCCTGTAGACTTTCCAAGATGTCATAACGGAAAAGATAGTAGTTCCTGAGGGATAAACACATCACCTTTTTCCTGTAAATGGTGTGGCTCATAAATATAACACCCCAGAGTAGAAACATACCTCTTCTCTCTTCTAAAAGGGTTATGGGGGAAACTCCCCTATGTTATATGGATAGCTGGATTAGGAACATACACCCACTCCAATTAGTGTTAATAATATTATTCTAATGGCCACTCCAAGTTAGGAACAAACATCTACACATTATGAAAAATTTCCCTATAAAGTGGCAGAGTCGCTCATAAGAAGGAATTTTAAAATAAGCTCCATCAAACATGATTGGAAAATCAAAATTTGATCTATGATCCTGCTCCACTTATTGATGGAGTTCATGAAGCCCTTATATGTTTATCTTTGGAAGCTCAAGATCCTACCCTCATAATACCAAATCATAGGAGCAGTAACCATATTTCTAAAGGTCCCCATAAGAAACTTTTCCATTAAATCTTACTTCATGGAAACAATTCGGTTGATCTTGAGAGCCTATCAATTGATGAGAGACACAAAAACACTCCATTTGGATAGAAGACTACGGAGAAAGATGGTATTCCCCTTTCTTTCATCCACCATGGTGGTCCTCCCCATGATGGTGTTTTATACGAAAGTTATCTCTATATTAGTGTTTTGTATTGTCAATATAATTCTCCAATTGAAAATTTAGTGACAAGAAAGTGCTTCTATCATGAGGCACTTGCAAACACAAGGCTAGTCATGTCTGATGATTTTTCACTGGCAGGTTAAATCATTTCTAAACCAAAAGGAATCCCAAGGTGATGGGGATTCTTCGAACCTCCATTGGATCATCTTTCTTCCAACATAGTATAAGAAATCCCAAAAAATCTCACTGCTTGTGGTAAAATAATAAAGAAGAAACTACTCTAGTCAGACCAAGTTGAGGAACCTCTGGAAGAAGATGAAGAAGAATTTCTAAATATGAGGAAACATCTAGTTGAAGATGACATAAAATTTCTGTTCTAGCACCTTTCCACCCATCAATATGGCATTCCAGAGGTGTTGGAAGAATATTGTTTGCACAAAATCCTCTTCAACATATGGAAAACTCTTCATCACCTAAAAACAAATGTATTACTATATGATGTGTATCAAACACACATCAAGGTAATAGAGGGGGTTCTGTTCCAAATTTACTTGGAATCTCACATGGATTCATGACATCCAAAGATAAATAAATAGCAAGGATCCCTTCAACACACTTGCCTCGACACATTAATGAGGTTGCAATAACTAATCACAGATACCCCATATGGTGTTTGTATCAGAGGATGAGATGCACATGAAACATTTCATTTAACTGAACTCCATAACTAGAAAATACCACAAAAGGTGGTATCATGCAATGCCATAGCCCCAAGATGGATCCAATAAATAGAATCTGTTCACAACTAAAGATATGCTAAAAAATAATAGGCCCTAACTGGCTCTCACAATTTTTGGGTCAGAAGAGAGCAGATTGTTGAGATAATTTTGTGTCAAACATCGGAGAACATTGAATAAGTGTCCCACTTAAAGAACGCTAGCCTTCAGATAGTGATAATTTCAAAAATTAAACAATGGTCTTCTAAAATGGGATATCTAAGTGTGTACCAAATTATAAACCCATCCCTTATCCGAACAAAAATTCATAAAATCAGAAGAGCAGTTGTGGTAATATAAGCCGCTTCAGATCAAGAGAAACACAATCCCACAAGGTTGGGGTATTTTTTTACCCAAACCTCATGTTCATAAAACTAGACCTGAAGGTTTGTGAATGAAGAATAAGAACATCCCCAGTCATTAGGTTTTGGGATCTTTCACCCTAACAATCACCTCCTCAGCAGGAATCTATTTTCCTCTAATTGGGGAAAATGATGCAGAATTAATCCTCCCAATTCATTCCATTGTGTGATTTGGTATCCACATTGGGGACACATACAAATGAACTATATGGAGATTCCATTTGGGTCACTTTACACCAAATAAATCCCAAGGAATCAACAAAGAAGAGAACAAGGCCTCTAAGGTAGCCTTCTTTCCAGATATGCTCCGTAAGAAGATCCTCAACTTGCACTTCCAGTTGGTGCACCATAACAAAGAGGGTTTTCTGTAAAAAATGAAGAAGATTGGGAACATCCGATCAACATGGGAAACCAACCACCAATATATTTGTATCCCATATAATAAGATCAAGAATTCCCTCCATTGGGTACACAATTGGAACATGGTTAGACACATCCTTATAGGACCACCCCTATGAGTTACCCATGGAAAGTGCCCGCAACGTAGCCACCAATGGTCCTACTGGTCACTGAACCTGTTTAGGCTCTGATCTATGAACCTGTTCAAGATCTAACTTCCTCACATTCTCAGGTCCCATCTCAGCCATATATTTCTCGAATTCTTATGAATACTATTGAGTCATTAATGACTCGAATGGAATCCATTAAAGGAAAAAATGTTTTGATACATCCTGAAAATAAGGCTTACCCTGAATGGGTTTATGATACTCCTCCCGCAAAAAACATTGGGAATCCTATATTTCCAATCTTTAATGGCTCGGGAGACCCATAGAAGCACTTGAAACATTATATCTCTCACTATGACCCTATGACGAGTACCCCTGAACAATAGGAGGTGGTGAAACTATGATGCATCATACCGTCACTACAATGGCCAGCCTGCATTTGGTATACATGTTTGTAGTCTCGGTTGATTATTGGGTGGGAAGATCTCCATCTAAAATTTCTCTTCCAATTCAGCTCAATAATGTAGAATAAAATAGTCTTCAATCTCATAAACATAAAACAATGGAAGAATTAAAGGGTCTCAAATTTCATTACTCAGTCAAAAGGATTTACATACTCATTAAATCTACAACTTCATCAAGAATAGATGTTTCCCAAATGTGTAGATAATCTTCCCAATGATTTTTGTACATTTTTAATCCATGTGAAGTATATAAGAGGGTTTTAGGGCCTTTCCTCAGTTTCTCAAAAAGTGGAAAACTCCATAGTAGAGACTAAAGAAAAGTCCCAAATAGTTCCATAGACTTAGGTAAGGATAATAGGAAAAGCATACTCCACTATAGTCATGCTTAAGTAGGCCCTTATACCCGCTCTAGTTTCAAATCCTGAACCATACCATATGATTCCACCTCTCGAGAATTAGCAACAATGACCGCCTCATCAGGATGATCAGAGAGAATTGTGGTGAAACCAGTTTGTGGAGATGAAAAATATGGTCTAATATTTCCAAGATAACCATGTCCTTGGATACTTCATCTCAACATTGGAAAATAACTTAATCAATATTTCAAACCCAAGAAGTCCTATAAAGAAGGTGATGAAGATCTCCCAAATTATTTCCCCTTCCATCAGATTTTGGGGAACCCCAACATGGATTATATTTTTTTCAAATACCTCTTGTAGAATATGGTAGACTCTGAGAAAGTGAAGTTGTAGAATTCACCTACATAAATGATGTATGTTTCTTCCACTATCCCAACAGGGGAAGAAAATTAATGGAAAGAATTAAATAGAAATAGTGCATATAAGTTTGATGATTTGATGGTTAGAAAAATGATCATCCTGACTCATGATATTATATGAACATTGTTGAAAAAACCAATTGTCCCTCATTCCACTCCCTCTATTTTATAACCATCTCTTTCAGTAGCTCAATCCTCTGAAGAATTTTCCTCTAAAAAAGTGACACAGCTATCAGGTTAAGAAAACACATGTAGGGAAATGAACATTTACCAATGCCAAAGTTGTTCTTTACCTTATCAGAATTCATGACCATAGTTACGAAAGACCAGGAACCACCCTACAAAATGGTACAGCAAGAATCAAACCGTCAGATAGATGATTTATCTGATGAAGAATTGATCTTCAGTTTTTTTAATGTTATTCATTTAATGGATCCCATCATAGATGATGATTCTATTTATGAATCCAAATTAAATATGACTGATTGAGGAAATGGGGGATGTTTTTGTTGAGGTTAAGGATACAAGGGAAGATGTGGTCATTCCAGAAGTCATTACTTAAACCAAACCCCTTCTCTAACCATCTATGAAATCAAAACTCATGGGAATGTTATTTAGTGATCTTAGCAGAATCAAGGGAGTTATTCCTCTATAGGTGACATGTTCAACCTAGACATGATCATTCTATAAGACTGGTTAGAGGATACACCACCACCTCCTTAGTAGGTAGGCAGACCTAGATGACCCAATCTTCTAAAAGCAGAAGCACGTTCCACTCTGATTCCAAAGGATGGTGCATCCACATCAGGAACATCAACTTTTGAAGATCATGTGAAAGAAAACCCTCATGTGGGGAATCATAGAACTTTGGATCATAAATATGATGTATTGAAGAAATTTCCCCAAGTTTCATCCATGTTTTCAATCCCTAATTCTTTGAGATTTTCAAAAGACCTCTAGGAAGCACTCATAGATTCCTTTCCAATCCCTCGGGAGTTTGAAGTCAAGGTTTTTGGTGCTGAAGTATATCATGAAGAGAAGAACCAAGAAGAATTCATTATGCTTATCTATTTTATAGACCAGGATGATGATTCTTTCATGAAAGGACATGTTAGGTACTTAAAAATTTCTATTAAAATATATGATATTAATATCCTACAACCCTTTACTAACAATGGATTAGGATTCAACTTCATCCCAGTATGGACACTTTTCCAATTCGGTCACAATGATTCTCATTTTCCCTCCACATTGATTTTATAGGGTAATGAGAAGAATGAGCAAGAGTCTCTTGACAATATCACACTCAAAACCTAGTTCGGGGATCTTATGTCCTACTCAGAGTTCACGGTTGTTCGGAAGGATACAGCTTTTAATGTTCTACTAATAAGAACTTGGCTACATCATCATGCGGAAATTCCTTCATCAATCACCAATGTCTCAAATATTATGTCAATTTTCAAATTGGGACATTGTATGATGATAAGTCCCCATTCCAATCTTATTAGTCACAGTATATTGATGAAAGATTTTATAATAAGGGAGGTAAACATTCAATGGAAGATGATGCTACTTGAATAAATTTCCCAAATGGCTTGGAGATGATCTTGAATGACCCTTTCAAGCAACTAAACAAGGATTACGTACTTCCAATTAATCAGGACACCAAGAAGGATTCATTCTAGCAAGTGAGCCTAAAATGATTACTTCATCCTATGGATGTTCCAATGGAAGATCCCCTCTTAACTCGGAGGAACTTGATTCACCACCAACCTCATATGAAGAGGAAAATGAGGAAAATCATGAAGAAGATGAAGAAGAACAAAATATTTTTGATTCCCCTCCAGAATTTGATGAAGGAATCTCCACCCCTATGGATGAACTAAAAGAGATAATCATGGGTAAAAAAGAAGATCCATTCCCCACTCTAATTAGTGTGACCAGGGATGCTGAAGAGCATGAGGTATATAAATACTTCCTCAAACATCATTCAGACATGTTTTCCATGAACTAAATACAGATTCCAGGTCTTGATCTTAAGGTGGCCACCTATTAATTGGGTTTTTCATAAGACCATCAGGTATACAAATAGGAAACCATAAGGAAACACCAGAATCATGCCTCTAAGATTGAGGCTGAAGTGGATAAGATCATAAAGGATGACTTCATCCTAAAGGTGAAATATCCAAAAAAATTAGCCAACATTGTCCCTATTAAAAAGAAAATTGGGAAAATTAGTGTCTGTATTGACTTCATAGAACTCAACCGGCATTTCCCCAAAGAAGACTTCCGAGTTATAATTATAGAACTCTTGATTGATGAAACATATGGTTATCAATCCCTCTCCTATATGGATGGATATTCATGGTATAATCAAATCCATAATGCCCTAGAAGACCAAGAATCCATAGCTTTCAGAGCCCCTCTGGGAGTATTCTGCAATTGGGTAGTGCCCTTTGGCTTGAAGAATGTTGGTGCCACATACCAAAATTCCATGCATCAGATTTTCAAACCCTTATTAGGGATGTTTGTTGAATTCTCTATTGATGATCTAGTGTTCATGTCCCAGAAATTTTCTGACCACTTGGCCAACTTAGATACTATCTTCAGCAATCTTCAACAAAATAACCTAATGATGAACCCCTTAAAATGTGATTTTTTGGTAACCTTGGTAAAATTTATCTTCTTTTTTGTATGACATAGGGGCATCAACGTTGATTATGAGAAGGATAATGTTATCATGTAATGTCACCTCCTTGAAACCTTACAGAGTTGAGAGGAATTTAAGAAAACTTGCCATATATCCAGTGCTTTGTAGCTAACATTTTAGAAAAGTGTTTACCCTTCACCAAATTGATGAATAAAGGGGTCACATATTAGTGGAACAATGACTACCAATAATAATTTGACATCCTCAAGATGTATCTCTTGATACCACTATTTTTAATTCCACCTATTGAGGGAAAGCCACTCATTTTGTAAGTGAAATCTCTAGAGTGATCATTGGGAACCTTCATTATGTAAAAGAACTACCCTAGGAATGAGAAAACCCTTTATTATATTAGTCGAACCATGATCAACACAGATAATCTATACTCATATATTTAGAAGAACTACCTAACATTAATTTTCATACTCTAGAAGTTGAGGAACTATCTTTAGCACCATGAGGTCCAAATTGTCTCTAGAAATAACTTTCTTAGATACATCCTCAGTCTTCCTATGTTGAAAGGGAATCTAACATGGTGGGAGGTTATTTATCAGTAGTTTGATATACAGTTTGTGGCTCTGAAAGAAGTTAAAGAGCATGACTTTTCAAATTTTATGGAAGAGAACCCATATGTAGAAAATTCATTGTTAAATATTGAATTTTTGGATGAAGATGTATTATCCATTTAGGACAGCCCTCAAACATGGGAAATGTATTTTGATGGTGCATCCAAGATCCCAACAGGGAAGAGAATGAAAGATCCTATGTCCATCAAAGTTGGGTTAGGGATCGTGCTCATTTCCCTAGAAAAGGTATTCTTACCATGATCGTTACTATTTTCAAGAGGATGAACCAACAATGATGAAGAATATTTATCACTCATTGTAGGTTTGGAACTGGAACTCTAAATACTGATGAATCATTTAAAGATAAAAGGTAATTTAGAGTTGGTAATCAAGCAAATAAACGGGGATTACACCATCCGAAAAAAGAATTTAATTCCACTGTTTGACTATGTCTGAGGGTTAATGGAAGAATTCCCATCAGAGATAACATTGAATCACATCCCATGATCATAGAATTCCTAGATAGATGAATTGGAAAATGAATCCAAAACATTGGTAGATCTAAATCAGGATGAAAAAGTCATTAGCATTTCCCACTATCAAATGGTATCTCCTTTTGTTCAGATCAGAATAGAGGATATTAATGAATTCATACCCATATCTAATCCATATGTTCCTACCATGGAATGGATGACACCCATCACAAAATACCTCCATGATGGAGTAATTTCACCAGATATAACTAGGAAAGAGAAAATATGGTGATGAGTGGTCAATTTCACTCTTTATGATGGCCCAAACCACTAGAAGGTATTTTAAGATTGAGGCTTTGATGGAATACATCTTAGATGAATCTATGTAGAAGAGATAATGGATTTCATGGAGGAATTACATGCAATATCCTATGGTTCCCACCAATCCGGGTACATGATTTCTGATTAAAATCATAAGGATTGGATACTTTTAGGATTGAATGACAGAAGACTGCCTAGAATACACTAATAAATTTCATTCCTATATGGTGTATGCCAACTTCATCCATCAAAATCTTAAATTAATACATACAACCAAATACTCATTGAAATTTTCCACATAGGGAATGGATGTAGTGGGGCCATTCCCTCTAGCTACAACAAAGCATTTCAAATACATCTTGACTGCTACTGATTTCTTCTCTAGATGGACTGAGGCAATACCCCCTAAAGAATTTGGGGGAAAATAATTTTTACGTTCTTCAAAGATAACATAATTACAAAATTTTGTGTCCCTCATACCATATCGATGGAAAATGGAACTAATTTTTGTTCTGTTGTGGTAGAAAAGCTACATCAGGAGTACAATATCAAATCCAACCATTCATACTGCTATCATGTGTGGCTAATGGATAGATAGAGGCTTTTAACAATACCCTATCAAACATACTCTAGAATATGTGGGATAAAGATAAGAATTCTTGGCCTGAAAATCTCTTACATACCTTATGGTCTTACTGAACTACATCCCGTAATGCTACACGAGAGGCCTCCTTCTTGTTGGTGTACATAACAAATGTAGTCTTACCCATTGAATTCAAATTTCAATATCTCTATATTTCCATCTATGAATAGATATATATAGATGAACAGTCCCAAAAATGGATGGATGAATTGGAATGAATGGATGAAAAGAGACTACACTCCTTATATCATTTGGTGGTCTATCAGAACTATATAGCATGGGCCTTTAATAAGAAGTTCTTCCTCCTCTCATTCCTCTCAGGAGAGTTTTTTTGGTCCTTAGAACCCCAATGAAACCATGAAATAAGACTCTGAAGCATGATCCAAAGTGGTAAGGACCTTAATCCATACATAACATTGACTATAATGGAGCATATTCCTTAATATCAATGGATGGGGAACTCACTACAACCCCAACCAATGCATGGTTCTTGAATAAATATTTCATGTAATTACATGATATACTTCCAAGCTAAGAGATGTTAAACTGCATAGTGGGTCTTTATCGCAAGACCTTAAAATGCATGGCATAATGTCCTTGTTTAACAATAATAAACTACAAGACACTATTTATCCTTACCGAATTACATTAAAATACATGGTTAACATCATTTTTATTCAATTTTAAGAAATCCAAAGTGTACCACAAGTAGATACATACCTCATAATACCTTAAAAAAGGTCCTCTATTTCACGAGTTGTTCCTAATCACATTAATCTTACCCATTAGTGGGTTGAAATTCCCTTTTGGCCACACTTGAGGAAGAAATCTGGGATAACCTCATGTATAAGTCCCACTTATATAATTTCTAATCCATAATGGAATTTGGGCCCCTTTTTATAGGTATAAGTCCCAACATTTTGATGTCATTATCACCAGACAATATATTTCATGACCAATGTCCTCATCATATGAGGATAAACTGCACGATAGGTTCAAGAACTATGTATGGATTGATTATCATCCCAATGAGATATATAGTGACATTTTGATCACCAATCATGGTTCCAACAGTTATTTTGGAAAATAAAATCCCCCCTTCTTTCCTCGTGTATGAACCAAATCTACATAGGAACCTTTTCTCAGACATATGACTTGATTCTCATCCTACTGAGATTCGCAATGTCACCTAGACCATAAGTCTCGAGACCAACCATTGTTCTAGAAAGTAACAAATCCCATGTACCCATATTGAAGCTCAATTCAGGTAAGTAACTTCCTTTAAAAACTACCTATGTCTTGATTCTCATTTCAATGAGATATATAGTGATGCTCAGATCTTCTCGGGTCCATCCTTGAAAAAAAATTTATAACATGTTTCTTTGTTTCTAAATCAAATCTGTATATTGAGCCTTTTCAAGAACTATGTGTTGCATGATTATTGATCTATAAAGATACATAGTGACACTCGGTTTCTATCGCCTGGTCCAATTATAACACTTCTTTCATGTCAGGTGACCAATTTCCTTATGGCATGATGTTAAACTAAATGGTGAATTAAGAACTATGTGTGGATTGATTATTTTTCTAGTAAGATACATAGTGACGCCCGAATTTCTAGTCTCCGGTCCAACCACATTTCAACAAAAAATCCCCTTTACTCCCTATGTATGAATCATATATTAGTAGGGATCCTTTTCAGAACTATTTATGGATTTATTTCTATAATTATAGGATATGTAGTGACACCCAACATTTCTATCTCTGGGTCTAGCCTCATTACCACTTTTCGTGTTAGGAAGCCGATGTCCTTGCCACATAATAAGAAACTGCATGGTTCCTCAAGATCTATGTATGAATTTATTCTCATCCCAATGAGGTATGTAGTGATTCATAGATCATACCTCCTCTCTCAACCGTAAAAAATCCCCAATTTCCATATCCTTCACTTATACTACATCTATGTTGTGGAAGAATATTTTACCATCCCTTGTTTCCCACACTGAGCATCGATCGCGTGAACTTAGGGAATTTTTTAAAATATTTTCCCTATATAAGTAAGGCATATTTATTCACATTGGGTTTACCATGGTCATGGATGCAAGAACCTAAAAGGGCACACCAGATGTCCTCATCACATGAAAATAAACTACACAACATATTTAAGAACTAAGTGCAGACTGATTATTTCCCTAGCAAGATACGTAGTGATTCTTGGGTCCTACACCCTAGTCCCATCACAATATTACTTTTCTCATCAGAATCACCAACGTCCTCACCTCATGATGAGAAACTTCATGATTCTTACAGAACTACATGTGGCTTGATTCTCATCCCTGTGAGATACGTAGTGATGTCCATATCGTCAATATTAGGCCCAATTACAACATAACATGTAAAAGACTCTACTCTCCCATGTATGAGTTAGATCCATATGAGTAGATCCAATATGATTCCTCTCCTTATGCAAGAACCTATATCTAAAACCACCATTTTCCCCCACTCATGACATAAATCCAATCAGGGTGGGGGTCCTTTATTTAATAACTACATATGGCTTGATTCTTTCTCCAATAAGATACGTAGTGACACTTGGACCCTATTCTCTATTCCATCCACAATATTACAATACTCTTCACATAGATACAACCTTTTCCTTACATCATGACTTTAAACTGTACGGATAATTACTTTTCTACATGAATTTAAACAGAACGGTACCCAGAGAACTTTTTATAACTTAATTTTCATCCCATTGAGATATGTAGTGATTCCTAGGAATTAAATCCTAGTAACATAAATGGGGTAAAGATTAAACCAACCTTTCCTATATACAAACAAAAATCCATGCATGAGATTTTATTTCGGTTCCCCTCATTAGGGGTCCCACCAAGGAAATAGAGATGTCACCCTTCTACTTATAAGTTAGACCTTTATAAGGGACTTCTGGATCATGTACAATATTAGTCCAAACAAATACTTTTTTTCTTGGAAATATATCTTCCACATGTCGTACTCCTAATCCTAAGTACATTCATATCTTCATAATCTCTCCAAAGTTACTAGTAGTAGAGTTCCTAATACCAAAGAGCTCTTTTACTAGACTATGTTGTAATACTCTCTAGTTGGATTTGCATAAAATGAACCTTATAGTGGGCATGTCATCCAAAGGATGCCACTGTTTTTCTATGTAGTATGTGCCCATGTTTCCTTACATAAAATAGCCAAAAAATGGGTTTTTCAAATAATAGTAATTTCTCCCTTAGGAGAAGCCTCTTATTTTCCTTTCAGCTTTAACAATTGTATTTTTGAACCTGTGATTCAAATTCAGTTGTCATACCATGCATATTTATCCTGTTTCCTCTCTCTAGATCTAAATCCCTCCAAGATCATGTTTTACATTCACCCCTTCATGTGTTCAAATCATACTATAGTAACCTTGGGAAATTTGACCACATGTTATCCATTGTTTCCATACTATTATGGTCCTAGACATATGACCTAAAAGTACAGTCAATATACTTTCTACGCTTGGATTAGACCTTTATAGAGAGCCTATTCACATGATTCTTTGGAAATCATGATTTGAAATACCCATTCTATATTCAAGAACTTTTCCCCACATGAAAAACTCTGTTCTTAGGGAGATATAAATCTACATAAACTTTCATCATCTTTTAGTGATAGAATGTTAGAATTATAGAGAACCTCTTTTCTTGAATATATAGTATGTTCCCCAGTTGTCCTTGCATAAGTTTCCCACATAGTGGGTTTTTTAGCCAAATGATTCTAGTAATTGACTCTGTAGTACGTGCCCTAGTTTTCCTTGAATAAAACACCACCCATAATGAGTTTTTCAAATGGTGGTAACTTCATCCTCGGGAGAGACAACCTCTAATGCTATAATCCTTTTTCAACATACCACTCTTTATATCCGAGAATACCCAAATCATAGCTTACAAATTTATCCTTTCACACATGAATATGGTAGCACATTTCCTGAAAAATTTCCAACAATGGCAGAATCATAAACCTTTTAGTCAAAGCTAAAGACCATAAAATATATCCCCCAAATTTTCTTGTTGTATGACTTTAAACCACATAGAAGAATGTCCCTACATTAAAACCTTAAAATACACAACCTAATTTCCTTTTAGTTTGACTTTAAAATAAACAGCCTAATATCCTTATAGTATAACTTTAAACTACACAACATAATTTCCTTGAGTTATGATGTTAAACTACTACTATCAATGTCTTAGTCGCATGACATTAAACTACATAATTCCTTCAATCTTTGTCTGAAAGGGGACTTCTCCCTCGAACATTTACTATCTAAGAAAATATACCCTAATTCCCTCATAGAATTCATGTAGTTTTGGTTTCCCATTCATGGATTATGCCAATACAGACATTCCATTCATTCTCATACATTAACCCTCGGAAAAAGCAACCTCATGGTCTTGGGAAATCCAAATCTTAAGCTTCCACAATGAGTAATAGAATGTTAGGATTCTTGATAACTCCTTTTCTTGATTATGAAGCATGTTCCCTATTTGGACCTTCATTTGTTTCCCACATAATGGGTTTTCCATACAAAGGATGTCATTACATGACTATGTGGTACACATCCTAGTTGACCTTTCATAAAATAAACCCCATAACAGGTTTGTCCATCATTGGTAAATTCATCTTCAGAAGAGACCTCCTCTATTACCTAATAATGTGTTTTAGATTTGGGAACCATAGTATAATGGCTCAAGATTTCCCTTGGAAATATCTTAAGAATATTCGAACATTCCCAACCACCAAGCCTTGTTTGGGTTATCATCTCAAAATTCATGGTCAAAGCTATTAGACCTAAAACACTAGACTCATTATTCCATCATACATGACTTTAAATTTCTCTCAAAAATGGAGAAAAATAATTAGATTGAAAACCCACAAAGTTAATTCTGGTTAAAATTTTAGTCCCATATTACTGGACCTATTATTTTAATTGTTTAGGTTAAGGTCGAGAAGTGAAAAGAAAAAGGCATAAAACTTGTTAGGCTAAAAACATGAAATGGGTGGCCTAAGAAAAATACCATTCTTGCATGCTAAGTATCCTAAATAATGGAATTAGGAAAAAAACAATTCCATGAAATAAAAGACACAAAATTTAAAGGGTTATTTATACTACCCCAACAATAGACAAACTATGCTCACTAAGCCCCATGGATTATGAAAACGTTAGAGATTTTTTACCATCCTTATCATAGTGGTTACAATTGGGTAACAAAAAAAAATTTTGTTACACAAATTATATTCAATGTTATGCTACAATAATAGAAAAAGAACATGAATGAAGAAACAAGTGACTTAGAACAAAAAGAATCCTTTTCATTTATGTTTTGAAAGGTAGAGGAACTTACACATGTCAGAACCTCTCCAACAGGTTTTACGGTTTATCCTCAATTGAATATTTAATAATTTGAATCAAACCCTCTTCAACTAGAGATTCTTTATGAAGATCAACCCTTTGCATAGTGACAACCTTATCATCCTTATGAATCTTATCTTTTTCAGCCACAATGACTTCTCTCTATCATTCTGAAGCCCCTTCCAAAGATCGATGGATATGGTCTACTTATTCCAATGAAATATTTAATTATTATTCAAGGTGCCTTATTTTGATAGACTTTTAATCAATGCGATTGTGATGATCCTCTATCTCCTTGGAGTGGTTGACCTTAGCTTGGATTACAGTAGCTCTAAGTTCCTCAAACTGGTCCATCTGTCGCACCTCATCCTACTGCAACCTTTTCTCAACATCCATTCATTGGATGGTCAAATTTACTATACCACAGATCTCATGGTAGTCAAAACCTCTATATCTATATATGGAAATATTTAATGTAATCTATTAAAGTCGCGATGACATATTTTCAAGAGGTGTCTCATTGATTATCATCTAGATATCTCTCCAAACAAGAAGTCTTGTGTGGAGAAAATCTTCCTGCATATTTGGGTATGATTCAGAGACACTTTTGGGGGGAGAGATGTAGTTTGGGCTCAGTGAACTCAACAATTTTCCTTGTTCTGCTCCTCCCATGGTAGCTTTATCCTCCCTTACTAATGTTGGTGGAACTAAAACAGAATCCCCCATATCAATCTGAGTTCTCAAAATTGATAACACTGAGGATAAAATTACACTACTCATTAACATAAAAATATAAACAAGTAGAGGAGGTGCTAAAAAAATGAAATGTTTGATGATACTCACCATTTATTTATTAAAATGAGAAAACTGTCACTTATCCATCACCCTCTTCTTCCTCCCTCTTGGTTGGGACATCCTAAAATGAACATCATCTTGAGTATGCTCAATAACCAAAATCAAATTTCCCCTAGAATCCCCCATTTTAGGTTTCTTAGCTATTTCTAATTAAATGGTGGGATTATAGTGGATTTGAATTCCTTATTCTTTAAGTGACCTAGAAATATTCTCTACAGACAAAGATTCACAAGTTGATAATTGATATAATACATCAAGTGAATGAAAATCAAATATGTTTTAAAAATGTAAGGATGATAAAACTAAATTCATTCCAATTACTTACATAAGTCTTGAAACACATTTATTAAACATGGAATATCAATTTACAGATTATGTACATCCCTCGTGTCAGGTTAAATGACATTAAGACTTTCAACATCCTCACTAGTAATGGTATCTGAAATAGGTTTCTCAGAACTTGAATTGGATCCACCATCAATACCCTTCACTAAAAGTTTATCAAGCATAACATCTTTAGCCCCCACATAGTCAGGGTCAACATCGACACACTCATAGGATAGTCTAAGATACCTATCACCCCCTTATGGGGTGACAATATGATCAACATTGACTACTATAGGGTTCTCTAGTGTGGACAACAAATCTAAAATATCATTGAGTTAGAAAGGATAGATATAACACATGAAACCCAGAATGAGTGTATCTGACATTACCATAACCCTTTTTCCCATATACGGAATTAGGGTTAGACATATATTCACCTATTGAAGCCTCATCCGTTAAGATGATGGATTCATCAGCATTAACATGTAACTCACCTAGAGTATCCTCCTCAATACTCAAAGGGATAGTACTAGATCCTATAATTAAGTATAGAAATGTAGGTTCTAAAAAAGATAGCCATGGTTAGAAAATCATGTCAAATAGGTCATAATATCAGGTGATAGCACATAGACACACTGTAACACATTTTTCATACCAACTTTAATTCCCTCTTTCACTTTCTCTCCTGAGATAGTAAAGAGCATGTACACCTCTTCATGGTTATAGGGACTAGAGGTAGTGTTTGAGGAGTTCCTACCACCATCACATCCATCATGGTCCTCTAAACTAAAGATAGTTCTAGTTACTAAAGGGATTCATCCACTATCTTAATAGGGGTATTTTTGGTCTCGTACATCAATGACCCAGACACCCATATTGCTCCTCCTCCTACTCATCCTATTTCAATCTACAAAATGATATCCCCTCAACATAAATGATGATCGATGGGAGAATAAGAAAATGAAATAAGAAAATAGAAATACATCATTATGGTTAATGTAAATTTCCCATTCCTCACTTGGATGAATTGTTACCCCTTCAATCACTCCTTGTTCCTGCATATCTGACACTATATTTGAAACTGGGACTTGATCTTCAGTTTCATATATCAAATCTTTCATATCCTTGAAATAATTCATTACATCATCCAAATTATTTTTAGGATAGAGATTAGAGAATGCTCTGATATCACCTAGATCTGGGATTCATAGATCGTCTTGGAAAATCTCCCATGCATCCCTAACATTCCGAGTCATGCTCTCTCAAAATTGGATTTCTAAGGGTCGCATGTATTTTAGTTCCAATGTGTCTAGTGATGGAGAAAACTCCATGAACTCTGATCAAGAAGCCTATTTATGCCTCCATTATCTTTAAAAATAATGAGGGGATGAGATAGTGTCCTCCTTCTGATGGTGGAAACTAGAACACCTTGGAACCATAGGTGTTATCTCCTCAACCCTGACCTACATTGTGGTCTTTGTCTAAGGATGTTTTGTAGGTTTCAAAACCTAAACATCTTCTTTGTGTTGGTCCTTCTTTCAACACATACCACAACCATCAGTGTTTATGGTCTTCACCTGATAAGTGCCCTTTTTCAACACCCCCTGATGGTATGAATAAATCCATGAATTGGTATATCTGACCTCCATCCTGATTGATTCCTCTGAAGGATTTAACATGATTAACATTTTTGATGCCTCTAGAGCCATCAGGATCCATAACTTTTAGGCTACCATTAGATGCTTCTCATGCCTAACATGCGTAGGGGGGAAGGTTCTTGACTGATGGAGACATTTAAACTAGAAAGAAAACTGATAATAATTTTAAGCCTCGCAGATGATCTCATAGTTAATATGTGCTACCAACACACTGTCCCTAAATGCCATCATGTATTCCCTTAGCTCGTAATTATTCTCCTTACCATCATCAATAAACATTCTGATCAGTGGGTTACAATATAGAATGATATTAAATTCTCTAGATACATTCATCACCCTCATAATATCTTCAGGCTTCAGGTTTATAGGCTAAATCCCGAATAATTTATGAATAAATGGGAGGAATCAGATATCAGGGATTTCAACTGAACTCAACACCAATATGAGCTAAAGTATGCTGCAATCCACCCCCATAGCTCTTAAAATGGCTCTGCAATTCTGAATAGGGCCTTCCCATTGTAGGTATGCAACAAACAAAAATAAATCCTTATTGAAATAGGGTTATCCAACCTTCTGTACTTCCCCTCTGCTAATTTTTCTATAATGAAAAAATTCAATGGCCTCATGTTTCAACAGAACTCGTGGACTAGTAGTTGATAAATGCTCAACCACATAGAGAGGAATCCATCCGGGTGAACCTTCACATTGATCTTGGGATTAACTTTGTAACCCCAAAGATTGTACTTTCCCTTATCCAACATATTCCAAAACCTTCCTGAAGCACCTCATTTCTCTATAGTGGGGTAAATAGTAGGGAACTATAAATTAATACCCTCTCCTACTACTTCTAAGAAAGCCTTCATCCATGTCCTCATATGTATGTCAGTCCTAGGGCAAGGATCGTGGTCCCCCTAAATTTTTTTTCTATCTTGAAGATCTCAGGGGCCAATGGTGGCGTCCTATCAGTGCCACCCCATGTTGAATTTATAGGGATGAATTTATCATACCTCTCCCTAAGGATGGGAACCCCAAGTATTTTCTAAACATCCAATAAACTGATAATAACTTCATCATGCATCAAATGAAAGGAATTTTTTGGAGACTCCACCATCTTAGTAATTCATGAATGATGTTAGGGTTCTTATAAAAATAGGTCTTTACAACCCAAACATCCTCATAAATGTGAAAATCATGTAGTTCCTTTCTGAATTTTGTGCATGTTTGATGCACCCAGAATGCCCAAATCCACTCAGGCGTAACTCCCCCTCCAGAACAGAAGTCCCAGTCTTCCTTCCAACCTTGCGATTGATCTGTCTATGAAGCATGGCAGGTTGGTTCATATAAATAAGGCCTTGAATTTATGATATGCAGTTTCATATATATATTTTATCCACAGTGATGTATAATACATTCGATAGGGACTATTCCTTCCTTAATAAAAACACCCTTTGAGGAGATGTTAAGACAAGGGCAGTTGATGTGATTCACAAACCAAGTCTCTGGGAAGTATTTCTTAAATGTCATAATATAATAATTCTTCAGAAGTCTGTACCCATAAAATGTCATGTAGTCACTTTGTGGGTACTCACATTGATATGGTATCAAACACTTCACCAAATCAAGAAGATTGGATTCAACAATATCATAATAATCAGGCCTAATGACCTTGATCATCTCATCTTGATGTGCAATAGCTTCCCCAGTGGAGTTTATTGAAGTATCCATTGAATTCCTAAAAGAAGGAACCAAATTATCTCATTGAGTTGAAATATGGACTTAATAAAGTTAAAATTTTAACTTATAAATATACAAGAATTTGCAAAGGAAATTCGTTGTACAGGTCCCTCTAAAAGTAATCTCCGCACAGTTCCCTCAAAAAGAGTCATAGAAAAGGTCCCTAGATGAGGTAGTTCTACATAGACCTTTGTACCACGTTGTTGACGCTCCTTTCGTCACAGAATCTAAAGATCGGAAAAGGGAATATCCGAGCTCAAAGTGATTCATCCTTTGAAGAAAACATAAAAAATCAACAAAGGAAGAAAGGATCAACAACTACCTCACCGCGCAAGTTATCTAACTATCGCGCAAGTGTACTTGCGCGGCGACCAAAGTAGTAACCGCCCGGTAACCGCCCAGGGTCTTCTCCTGCCTATAAATAGACCCTGTGGGCCCCCCATTCAAGAGGATCTTTTTCCAGAAACTCGGATTGAAGCTCCTGACGCCCAAGTCTCTTCTCAAAGCTTTCGGAACACTTCTAAGGTAATTTCTTACCTAGAACGGAAGATCTAAAGAGAAGAAGGAAGGCCTAAGTGTTGAAACTTATCAAACACTTGCGCGCCGAATTATTTCCTTCAATATAACTTCGCGTCCCTTTTCTGGAAGAACCTCAAGAGTATTCTAAAGGGATTTAGAAAGAGTCGCTCAAATATTATAATGATGTTTGAGAATCGCGCAAGTATTCCTCATATCGCGCAAGTATACTTGCGTGACCAATACGTGCGCGCCGCCGCAATACTTGCGTGCCTTTCAAGAATTGCGCGCCCATACCTTTTTGGGTTCCTATCTTGCCCATTTTACCCCTCTTAAGCCATCACACCTTTCCTTTTCAAGATTCAGTCTTCAAGACACTCTTCAAAGCTATTTACGGCATGATTTCTTGATTTTACTTCCTTATCTGAAAGTAATTCTGTGGAATATCTCTCAAATTCTAGTGATTTAAATATCCTTATGTCACTAAATGTGGAGAGTTCATTCATTCAACCTCATCCTTTAAGATGAGAGAATCCTAACCTGGGTCTCCTTTTCAGGAATAACCCCCAGCTATAAATCCTTTAATGTGGGCATCTTCCTCAAGAGTAAGCCCCAAATTCTTAAAGTTCCCAAACTTGGGCATCCTCCTCAGGAGTAAGCACCAAACCTTAATTCCTAACCTGGGTCTCCTTTTTAGGAATAAGACTCAGTCATAATCTTGGGCATCCTTCTTAGGAGTAAGCCCCAGGTCCCCTAACTTGGGTCTCCCTTTTAGGAATAAGACTCAGTCATAACCTGGGCCTCCTTTTTTAGGAGTAAGTCCCAGTCATAATCTTGGGTTTCCTTTTCAGGAGTAAAACCCAATCATAAGTCCCCTCCTAACTTGGGCATCCTCCTTAGGAGTAAGCCCCAAGATTAGAGTATTCAAATCTCCATAAAGCACATATACCTTTATGGACCATGTTCATGGATTTTCTCCCTAAAAGTGAATCCTAAACCTTCATCTATTTGGACAGTCATACATACCTAAGCCCCAAACAATTTCTTATGATTGCATCCTTCATGGCACAATTGTCTAATTTTTACCAATACCTCTTGTTTCTCACACCGATAATGACTCGCGTGAGCTTAGAGTGTAAAAGTAATTATGACATTCTTCTTTGAGCCATCAATCATAAACATCATACTCCATTACTCGAACTACGTGGGTTCTGATTCCTTTTCCAAAACAAAGGATATGTAGGTAGCCCATTTATGGGTTCGATCCCAACTTTGAAATAATCCATGTCCTTCTGAATGACGATAAACTTCAAGTGCCCCACTGAGTGGCTTTAAAATCAGCCTGGTCATCATAATGACCAAGAGACTTTTATATAAATGTTTTGAAGGATGCCATTGACCAAGAATCTCTAAACATATGATTCTCTATTTATGAATAACTTCGAATACATATAAAAGATTATCTAAATTTTTGCATATTTAATCATTGATTGTTAAAACTAAAGGAAAGCACATTTTATACTTGGTAATGTAATAAGGATTCACGAAGATAACTTAAATCTATAAAGAGAGTCCCGGAGTAGACAATAATTCCCCTCAAAAAGGTGTGATGAGTCCGACCTCCCATCCTCTCGACCAATGCAAATTCCTAAGCCTCATCAGTCCACAAGCTAATGAGCGCCTACCTTTGGAAAGTAGGTCCAAACAGATATGGAATCATTGGATGTTTCCGGTTCTACGAACAAAACCGCTAGAAACCGATCGAAACGTTTGAATCTACCGTCCAGGAGGTCATCCCCGAAATCCATGGGGAAACAAAAATGGTGAACCCGACGTGAATCCTTAACCAAGTTAAAGTGATGTTCTTCTTTTTTTGTTAGGCCCCTTGGGCCAACAAAGCAATCATTGACATGTGCTCATCCAAAAGATGCAGTGGCCGGATTCATCTTGATTTTGTCTGTTATATGGAACAGGCACTCTTTTCTCAAGATCTTATGCAAAATGGCTTTCCTTAAATTCACCCCTGTGAATACTGCTGCTGTGAACACCTCTACTGTGAGGTCTTCTGCTGTGAAAACCAATGCTGCTACTCCTGCTGGAACGTCGTCCGCTCTGAGGATGACATCACCAACTCAGCATCTTCAACGCTGGGTTTCTAATGCACTGGTTAAGGAGTACCGTCGCAACGGTACTATCCCAACTCTGGAGGCCGCTCGTCAAGCCCTCCAAGTTAAAAACTCTACCTGGTCGTCCGGACAACGGTGGCCAGCGATCAAGAAGCAGGCGGTGCTGACTACCGTCTCCAACCGTTTCGGGTCGTTATCCCCAGAACGCAATTTCCATTCACTCCCTTACTCTGAGGAAGTGAATGAGAAGGTCCCACAGGACCTTAATTCAAAAAGACAGGAGTCCTTATCAAGGGCTCCCATCAATAATCTCCGCCAGACTCGTGCGGTAGTGCGCCCTCAACATGATGAGGGTACCGACTCCAGGCATTCAGCTCAGGTTCCTCGAACCCGAGCAGGCAAGATGAACCGCCAGAGACGGAATCCGGTGAACAATGGGTAGGTTTTCATTCCTGCCATCTCCGGAGAAGTCCACCAACCTATCTTGGTGGAAAACAACGAGCAGGCACACACACCTGTCCATTTTAATTCCGCTGTCCAGCAGACTCGTCTGGCAGCATCAAGCCAATCCCGCCAGGCAATTCCAGCGGAGTACTGTAGGCAGGAACATACACCTGTTTATACATCACCAGTTAGTCAGCAGGCTCGTCTGACTACATATGATGGATCTCGTCAACCGCGTTTGGTGAAGTGTAATCAGCAGGCACATACACCTGCGAATACTAATCAAGCCTACCAACAGTCTCGCTTGGTAGCGCACGGAGAAGTCAGTCGGAAAGTCCCGACGACAAACAGGAGGCAGACTCAACTCTCTGCCTCCACACTTGAGTACTGTCAGGATTCACTGACAGGAAAAGAAGGACAGGAGCAGGCACATACACCTACTCCAAGCCCGGAATGGACGTATATCCCCATTCCGGCGGCTGAAGTCACCAAACATATTTTGTCAATGGTGAAAGAGCAGAAGCAAATTCCTGATCAAATTCTGGATGCTTGCCAGGATATCATAACAGCTTCAGCATCATCACAGGGACAGACACATAAATCTATCCCTAGTAGTGGAGTGACACATCAACGATTCACTCCGGAACAGACACACACATCTGTTCCAGTCCAAGAGGGTTATGGGGCATACTCCCCCATATCAAACGGACAACCAAGTCAGGCACATACACCTGATTTGATTGGAGATCGTCAGCCTAACCTGACCATCTTTCCTGATCAGGCACATACACCTGCTCAGAGTAACCACTTTCATCAACAAGTGGTTTCTAAAGTGAGTAAGAAGGAATCTAAGAAAAAGATCCGCCCATCACAGTCAGGAGATCAAAGACCAATCTGCAACAAGGCCTTGCTCGATGCTGGAGTTCTTGAAGCCCTCAGACATTTATCTGTCAGAATTAAAGATTCTACTCCCTCAGTTATCAATAATGGGAACATTAATTTTGAAGGTCTTCAACAGACACTTCCTCATGAAGGCTTGCTTCATGAAAGTTCGGTCAATCTTGAAGTTTCTTCTTCAGATGAGAGCCACATGAACCCTCTGTGTGGTCAGAAGACCAAGCAGCAAGAGATTTCATCTTTTGATGTAACCCATCATGACGGTCCTCCTCATGGTGATGAACTTCGCTGCGAAAGTCCTCTCCGCAGTAGTGATTCACGTTGTCTCGAAAATTCTTCAGAAGGCAATGTAGTGACGAGAAAGCCCTCCTATCTCGAGGGACTTGCAAACGTAAAACCAGTCATGTCTGATGCTTTACTATCGGCAGGTGAAACTCTTTCTCCATCAGAAGATAGCCTGGGGTTCAGGTTATTCTCCGAACCATCCCTGGGTCATTCATCTTCCAGCATGAATAGTGATATCTCTACCAATCTTGTTGAATCCGATGAAGCAACAAGGAAACACCAACTCTGGTCCAAACAGGTCGAAGAATCTTCATTTAATGATAAAGAGGAAATGCTGAACATGAGGAAAAAACTGGAAAAAGGTGAAGTACCAGTCATGTTTTGGCCTTTGGCTGACTCCCAGTACGACATTCCAAAGATGTTGACGGATGATGGAATCCATGATATTCGTCTCAACATATGGAAGACTCTTTGTCAATTGAAGAAGAAAGTATTATCTCACGGTGATTATAAAAATCATATTAAGATAATAGAAGGGTTACAATGCCAGATTGATTTGGCATCTCTATCAGTCTCTCGGTATCCGAAGGTTGAAAAGCAACAAAGAACCCTTCAACGTTCATGCCTTGGCGCACTAAGAAAATTGCGTTAGTTAATTGCCAATGCTCCATCTGATGTTCATATCAGAGGATGGGGTGTTCACAGAGCACTACATTTCACAGTGCTTTCTGGTCAGCAAAGCCCGCCGAAAATGGTCTCATGCAATGTTATTGCCCATGCCCGGCCGAAGTCAATGGGCTTTGTTCATAATCAAAACCTTTCTCAAGAACAGGCTTCAACTAGTTCCTCTCAAAATAAAGTATATAGAGAACAAGTTGTTGAATTTCTCCTACATCAAGCAGGAGAGAATATTACACAAGCCTCTCGTCTGGAGCAAACACGTCATCAAATGACAGAAGTTTCGGAAATCATCCAACGATCTGTTGAACCAGGTGATAAAAGTGGATACAGGTTAATGCATCCAGCTAATTTCCGAACTAAGATTCGCAAGATCAAGAGAGATTTTAAGAAGATCTCAAACATAGCATGTCAAGAGACACCCCAGTTTGTCAGACTGGGGACTTCTCTAACCCAACCCTCAGAGTCAACAAATGGGATTCGAGGAGTTGAGCGGAAGCAGCAGGAACATCCCCAGTCCACCGGACTGGGGACTTTTTCAAATCCTCAATCCCTCCCTCAGAGAAAGTCAGTATTCTCTCGATTAGGGAATAAGCCTCAAGAGGAACGAAGAGCCAAGCTATCAAGAGATTCTCTCCAAGTGACGGTTCTCCAAGAAGTTCCTGAGGGATCAAGTCAACGGAATTCCATGTCTCATCATGGACATAGAAGAAGACAATATCACAGAAATGATGATAGAAAGGATTCCATGCAATATGCATCCATTAATGTCATCAATGTCGTTGCTGCTGATTCACCAGATGAGGCTCAATCAGAGGGATCAGACGAAGAGGTTCCTGCTCAAGAAGTTGCGCACACAGACTTAAATGAAGAAGGTGTGCACACACATAATCAAAGGCTTACCCAAAATCTGGGTATTCCTTCAAGTAACCCACTTCCCCCTCTCCGAAAAGGATCCAATAAGGGGAAAGGAAAGAATCAGGTTACTTCTCACCCTTCCTCTGAAGGAGGTCAATCGCTCTCATTAGAGCAAAGGTTTGCACAACAGGAGGAAGAAATGAAAGAATTAAGAAGGTTGAATGCAGAACTACTTCAAAGTAGTCTTCTTCTTAAGAATGCTGAAGTCCAACAGCTGAAGGAATTTGTTGTAACTACTGAGATGGATCAGGAATATCCTCCTTTATCAGTACACCCTCAGAGGTCTAATCCTACGGGTCAAACACAACAACGGTTGGCAGCACTACCATCAGTTGTAGCACCAACCACCACGTCTGTCCAAGCTCCATTTATTGCACTTACTCAAAATCAAGTTCAACCCGATGTTTCTCAAAAGTTAATAACTACTATTGAGTTATTAACAGCTCAGTTAGAAACTATGGAAGGAAAACGGGCGCAAGTTCAACCTGAAAAGAAAGTTTACCCTGAATGGGTAGATTCAATTTCTCCTCCATCCAGTTTTGGAAACCCTGTTTTCCCTACTTTCAATGGATCAGGCGACCCTGAACAACATTTGACGCATTACATGTCTTGTTGTGATCCTATGATGGGAACTCCAGAGCAGCAAGAAGCAGTGAAACTCAGATGCTTCGTGCGAACCTTGCAAGGACCAGCTTTTGTCTGGTATACAAGCTTGCAATCCCGGTCAGTCATCGGATGGGAGGATCTTCGTCAAAAATTCCTTCTTCAGTTTAGCTCAACTTTTCCAAAAACGATAGTTTTCTATCTTACAAACTGCAAGCAAAGGGAGAATGAAAGAGTCTCTGATTTCATTGCTTGTTGGAAGGGATTAACGTATTCCTTGAGTTTAGCACTCCCTCAGGAAGAATTGTTGCCAATCTGTGTGGAAAATTTGTGTGACGAATTACGCACGCCATTGATCCCTGTGAAATACACAGGAGGGTTTCGAGACCTTACTTCAATCACTCAGCAGATTGAAGATTCCCTTATACAGGCTAAGGTTAAATCTCGTATAATTCCATCAGCTCCAGGAAGAAGAATGGGTAAAGCAGAAACTGCTACAGTTATGCTTAAACAAGCACCTGTACCTATATCTACTTCAAAACCTTCATCTTCTCGAAGGACTCCACCTCCTGAACGCCAACAACAAAGGCCGTTTCGTCCAAATGATCAAAGAGATCAACGACGAAAACAATTTGAGGATATGAAGAGTAAAACATACTCTTTCCGAAGTGAGAAAGTTCCTGGTTACTTCATTTCAGCTCTGGAAAATAATTTGGTTCAATTACCAGTGCTGAAGAGGCCAAACAAGGAAGGAGATGAAGACCGTCCCAATTATTGTCCCTTTCATCAAATGTTGGGGAATCCCATCCAGGAGTGTTTTTTCTTTAAAGACCTCCTGCAAAAGATGGTCGACTTGGGACAAGTCAAATTGAAGGGTTCTTCAGCTCATGTAGCGTGTATTACCGCTACAGATCCAGAGGAAGGAGGCGAGTGGCAGGAAGTCAAAAGCAAAACTGCAAAAAAATATGATGATTGGATGGTCAGAAAGTCAATAAATCGGACCCATTCCATTTTGCGAACACAATTGAAGAAGCCAATTGTGTCTCCTACAAAAGCTGTAGTAAAGCCTCCATCAAAAGACAAATCCTCAAATGGGAAGCGCAATTCAAAGAATAAAGAGGAATCAGGAGAAGATGAGTATGTAGAAAAGCCTAAATTGTCTTTGACTCTGGAAGATTTCATGCCATCTACTTCAAAGCCACGGGCACCGCCCCATCAAACGGCACAGCCTAAACAGGCTAACCAGGCAGAGTCTTTATCAGATGAAGAGTTAATCTTTGGTTCTGTTAATATGATTCAATTAACAGATTCATATTCCAGTCTTGATGAGCCTGAATTCCCTGTATCAAATAAGGGAATCCGAAGAGGTTCTAGAGGTTCAGGATATAGGGGAAGACGTGGATCTTTCCAAAGCCACTACTCTAATTTTACCCCTGCTAGCACTGTATATGCAGCAGAAACTCGTGGTAGAGCCCTTTAGCGAGCTCAAAAAGAACAAGAAAGTTCTTCTGCCAATGGCCAACACAGTTTTGGCACAGTTATTTTGGAAGACCGATTAAAGGTTCCATATTCTTTATCTCAGCAAGTAAATGGATCTAATCAGTCTAATCTTCCAAAACCAAGGATGTTTCTAACTTCAATACAAGATGCATCAGCTTCCAAAGCATCTACTTCCAAGGTACCTGCTAAACCGCATATTCCTATTGGGAAACGCAGACCTCTAGATCAAAAGTATGATATATTGAAACACTTGGCCCAAGTACCATCCAAGTTATCAATTTTGGATGCTTTGAATCTGTCAAAATATCTTCGGGAAGCACTCATCGAAGATTTGTCAAGTCCTCAGGAGTTTGAAGCTGAAATTGTTGCAGCTGAAATCTATCACATAGAGAATAATCCTGCAGAATGCCATGCAGTGATATCTTTTACTGATAAAGATGAAGACGATGTTGTGCATGGGCACATAAAACCTTTGTACTTATCTGGCAAAGTCAATGGTATAGATGTTCGAAGAGCTTTCATTGACAATGGTTCAGGAGTCAACCTCATGCCCATTCGTACACTTCGTCGATTGGGCCTCACGAAATCTGATTTATCTCCTTCTACCATGATGTTACAAGGATATGATAAAAATGAACAAGAACCACTGGGAGAAGTTACACTCAGAACTCAGTTTGGAGATCTTGTTTCCAATTCGGATTTCATGATTGTTGATCAGGACTCAGCTTTCAATATCTTGCTTGGAAGACCCTGGCAACATCAGCATGCAACTATTCCGTCATCATACCATCAATGTCTCAAATACTATTTCGATGGTCAAGTTGGAACATTGTATGGTGATAAGGCCTCATTCAAGACATGTGAGTCTCAATACATTGAGGCGGAATTTTATCACATGAAGGGAAGAGAAAAATCTACAATGAAGGAAATTACCAAAGTTAATGCTCCATATGGTTTGGAGAAAATTCCAATAAATCCATTTTCACATGTGAGTACAGATTATGTATTACCTATCAGTCAAATTGATAAAATAGGCCCAAATCAAAATACTCTTATGGAAAGATCCATAATGTCAATTACGACAATCGAGCCAGACAACATAGGAGAAATCGGTAACTTACCAAGCAGTGATGAAAGCATAAGTGGTGACATTTTCATTTCGTCTGCTGAAATCCAACAAGTCCATACTTTGCTAATCAGGCCAGAAGAAGTTATAGCAACACCAGAGGTGAATAATGATGTCGATTCTCAATCCATAATCCCCTCTTTATTTCCCAAAGAAAACCCTTTATCATCAATAGGGTCGGAAATGGAAGCTTCTTCTTCAAAATGTGAAAATTTTGACATATCTTATGATCATGAGAATTTCGTTTTTTCATCTACTTTGCAAGTAGAAATGGAAGAAATAACACATGATGAAGAGGAAGAGGAAGATCTTAGAGATGCTCCTCCAGCATTTGAAGAGGGTATCTCTACCACTGTGGATGAACTCAGAGAAGTAAATCTGGGTACAAAGAAAGATCCATGCCCCACTTTAATTAGTGCGGCCATGACCCTTGAAGAGCAAGAGATGTATATTTCTTTTCTAAAGCAAAATAAAGATATTTTTGCTTGGAATTATACAGAGATTCCTGGCCTTGATCCTGATGTTGCCACCCATCATTTGGGTTTTCCAAAAGAACATCGAGGATTCAAGCAAGCCGCGAGAAGAACACACCCAACCTATGCTTCCAAAATTGAGGCTGAAGTGGATAAGCTTATCAAAGCTAACTTTGTCAGAGAAGTTCAATATCCCAATTGGTTGGATAATATTGTCCCTGTAAAGAAGAAGAACGAACAAATTAGGGTTTGCATCGATTTCAGAGATCTTAATCGGTATTGTCCTAAAGATGATTTCCCAGTTCTGATTACAGAACTCTTAATTGATGCGACGGCTGGCTATGAAGTACTTTCTTTCATGGATGGATATTCTGGATATAATCAGATCCGAATGGCCCCAGAAGATGAGGAATATACATCCTTCAGAGCTCCTCAAGGTGTGTTTTGTTACCGGGTGATGCCCTTTGGTTTAAAGAATGCAGGTGCAACATATCAACGCGCCATGCATCGTATCTTCAAATCTCTTTTAGGGAAGTTTGTTGAATGCTATGTAGATGATTTGGTGGTTAAATCCAAACAACGTTCTAATCACTTGGCTGATTTGGAAGTCATATTCCACAAGCTTCGACAACATAATTTGAAGATGAAACCCTTAAAATGTGCTTTTGGGGTAACCTCAGGAAAATTCCTCGGCTTTGTTGTACGCCATCGTGGTATTGAAGTCGATCCTGAGAAGACCAAATCAGTCCTTGGTATGTCACCTCCTCAGAATTTGAAAGAATTAAGAGGAATTCAAGGACACTTAGCCTATATTCGGCGTTTCATCGCCAATTTGGAAGGCAAAAGTTTACCCTTTACCAAATTATTGAAGAAAGGAGTCACTTACCAGTGGACTAAAGAATGTCAAGAAGCATTTGATGTTCTCAAGAAATACCTCTTGAGTCCACCAGTACTCATGCCACCTTTTGAGGGTAGACCTCTTATCCTCTATGTGACATCTTTAGAGCGATCATTGGGTGCCTTTCTCGCTCAAAAGAATGATGCTGGGAATGAAAATTGTCTCTACTATCTCAGTAGAACTATGCTTGAAGCAGAAACCCGGTATTCAAGTATTGAAAAGTGCTGCCTAGCATTAATCTTTGCAGTTCAGAAAATGAGACACTACCTGCAACATCATGAGGTCCAATTGGTATCTCGTAATAATCCGCTCAAATTCATCCTTAGTCGTCCAATGCTTACAGGACGTCTGGCAAGGTGGGCGGTTATTCTACAGCAGTTCAAAATTCAGTATGTGTCTCAAAAGGCAATTAAGGGCCAAGCTCTGGCTGATTTCCTGGCTGAACATCCTTCAATGGAAGACACGTATTCAGATATCGAACTCCCTGATGAGGAAGTTTTCTCTATTCAAGAGAGTCCTCAAACATGGGAAATGTATTTTGATGGTGCTTCTAGAAGTCCAACAGGGAAGAAAATGGAAAATCCTAAATTCAACAAAGTTGGTTTAGGAATTGTGCTCATTTCTCCAGATAAGAAAGTGTTACCTTATTCCTTTTTGTTGTGGGAAGGTGGTAACAATAATGAAGCTGAATACCAAGCTCTCATTACAGGCTTGGAGTTAGCGCTTCAAGCACAAGTGAATCACTTAAAGGTGAAAGGTGATTCAGACCTGGTAATCAAACAAGTCAATGGGGATTATGCCATCAGAAAAGAAGAATTAATCCCTTTGTATGATTACGTCAGAGAGTTAATGTCGGAATTCCCTTCAGAACTGACATTTTCTTATGTCCCAAGATCACAAAATGCTCAAGCTGATGCACTGGATAATATAGCCACAGCTTTAGCAGATCCAAATCGGGACGAGACAACTATTTGTATTGCCCACCGTCATGCAATTTCACCTTATGTTCAAGTCAGAACAGAGGAAATTAATGAAATTAGTCCCATTCCTGAACCGTATGGTCATACTACAGGATGGATGTCACCTATAATGGAATACCTTCAAAATGGAACACTTCCACCTGATAGAGCCGAGAAAGAACAAATTCGGCGACGTGTGGTCAATTTTACTCTTTATGATAGCCCAAACCACCTCGAGAAAATTATTTACAAACGTGGTTTTGATGGAGTTCTCTTCAGATGTATTGATGGTGAAGAGACAATGGCTGTCATAAAAGAAGTGCATGCAGGAATCTGTAGTGCCCACCAGTCTGGACATAGACTGTCTGATCAAATTCGAAGGCTTGGATACTTTTGGCCTTCAATGATACAAGATTGTGTTAATTTCACAAAGAAGTGTCATTCATGCCAAGTATATGCCAAATTCATTCATAAACCTCCAGAGTTGCTTCATACAGCTATATACTCATGGCCATTTTCCACATGGGGAATGGATGTGGTGGGACCTTACCCTTCAGCTACGGCCAAGCAGTTTAAGTACATTCTTACTGCTACTGATTTCTTTTCCAAATGGGCAGAGGCAGTACCTCTCAAAGAAGTCAATTCTAAATGCATTGTTAGCTTCATCAAGTCTAACATCATTACTAGATTTGGTGTCCCTCATACCATATTGATAGACAACAGCACCAACTTCTGTTCTTCTGAGGTAAAGAAATTGTATCAAGAATACAACATTAAGTCCAACCATTCATCTCGATATCATGCAGCGGCTAATGGCCAGATAGAGGCCTTCAACAAGTCTCTTTCAAATATACTGCAAAAGATGGTGGATAAAGATAAGAAGTCATGGCCTGATAAACTCTTTCATGCTTTATGGGCTTATCGGACTACCACTCGCAATGCAACGCGGTCAACTCCATATTCATTGGTATATGGAACAGAAGCAGTCTTGCCAATTGAAGTTCAATTGCCCTCACTCAGAATAGCCATTTGTGATCAGTTATCTACAGATGAGAAATCCCAAAAGCGGTTGAATGAATTGGAACAGTTAGATGAGAAAAGATTTTGCACTTTGCACCACTTGGTAATCTATCGGAATCGAATAGCACGAGCTTTTAACAAAAAAGTTCGTCTTCATTCATTCATTCAGGGAGAATTGGTATTGGTTCTCAGAGCACCAATGATACCAGGAAAGAAGCCTCCCAAGGTTGAACCAAAATGGGAAGGACCTTATTCAATACATAAGGTCTACTCCAATGAAGCATATTCTCTAATCTCAATGGATGGAGAACACATCATGACTCCAACTAATGCCAGATTTCTGAAGAAGTATTTTGTATAAACACAAAATATTGTTCCCAGATCCAAAAACAATCACATTGGTTCATATTTTGTCCTACATGACACTAAACTATATTATGTCCTATCTACATGACATTAAACTGTACAGAAGTTCCATATTTTGTCCAAGATGACATTAAACTATATTGTGTCCTAGCAACATGACATTAAACTGTGTGGCACTTCCAACGTCCAGTATGACGATAAACTGTAAAAAGTCCCCAGAACTGATATCCTCGTATTGGTTCACCTTAGTCCTAGCTATATGACTTTAAACTGTATAGCACCAGTTCGTCCTTGCTATATGACGTTAAACTATACAGCAATGGTCCCGTATGACTTTAAACTGCAACTTCGTCCCACACGACATTAAACTGTGAAAAAGTTCCCTAAACCATCCAGCATGACCTTAAACTGCATCATCCCTGGTCCATGTATATGACCATAAACTATTTGCAAATCCTTTATGTCCAGCAAGACGTTAAACTGTGACGTCCTAACTACATGACGCTAAACTGTATAAAAGTCCCTCACGTCCAGAATGACGTTAAACTATATAATCTCAAAAGTCCAGTATGAAATTAAACTGCACCATTCACGGTCCATGCATATGACCTTAAACTATTCGCACTTTCGTCCGACATGACGTTAAAATGGTACACTCTTTTGTCCTTACTGCATGACATTAAACTGCACAGTCCCCCTTTCGTCCAATATGCCATTAAACTATTTTGTCCCCATCGTCCTAACTACATGACGCTAAACTGTACAGAAAGTCCTTGATATGTCCTACATGACATTAAATTGTTATTTTTTCCCTGCTACATGACACTAAATTGTGCAGCACCAATAGTCCTAACTGCAAGACTTTAAACTGCATAGTCCCTTTTTTATGTCCTACATGACATTAAACTGTGCATCGTTAAGGCTGTTATTACCTCTTATTTCTCACACCGAGTATGACTCACGTGAGCTTAGAGCGAACAACAACCATAACACTCCCTTTGGGCCACTAACCATGTATAAGTCCCAATAGCATTTTTTATTTAGATCATTGTCCACAAGAACAACTTGATCATTAATTCATTCTTTAATTGAACTACACGGACTTTGATCCTTGCCCTCCAGGCTGGGTATGTAGGAAACCTCCCAGGGTTCAAGCCCAAAAACAATCTCTTCACATCGGTTCACCACCATCTCATATGATGTTGATTTGTGAAACCACCCCTGGAATCAATATCTTTACATTGATTCACTTTCGTCCTTGTTATATGACGTTAAACTATACAACACTTTTGTCCGGTACGACAATAAACTACAATATTCTTTTATTTCCTCATTTGAGAAGGAACCATTATTGACATTGATTTTTTCAATCATGTTTCATTTCAAAAGACTACATGCATACATGGTAATGCCTAAACTTTTTATCTTAGGTTAAACCACCATTGCACTAAAGTCCCCTTTCACCCTTCACATGTACGAACCAAATTTGTACAAAGGGTAGTCCTAGAACTACGTGGGCTTGATTCCCATCCTTATGGGATACGTAGTAACATTCGAGTGTCCCTCGAATCCAGTCCCAAGTCTTTTGGGCCTAACCCCAAATTTCACTTTCAGTCCCTTGGCTGAAAAGTCCTCATGAAAACACACACTGTGTATTCATTATTATGGTCCTAATTCTATGACCCTAAACTAAGATCACTCATACTTTCGTCCTGCACGACGTTAAACTGCATTTCAAGAACTACGTATGGCTTGATTCTCATTCTTATGAGATACGTAGTGAAGTCCAAAATTTCAATTCAGGACCCAACCACAACATGATTATGGTTATCATTGACCTATGTATCTCTATATACATTGGACAATACCCATCTTTATGTGTTATAATCCTAACCTTAAATATTTTCAGATCTTCATAACCCTTTTCATGACTTCTAGTCACAAAAATGTCAAACTTCTGAGAATTCTTTTGCCTGACTATGCAGCATGTGCCCATAGGTGGCCTTGCATAAACAGTCCACATAAAAGACTTGTCAGCCGAAAGATACTATTTATTTGACCATGCAGCCAATGCCCATAGGTGGCCCTGCATATTTCAACCCCCTAACGGGTTTTGTTAAATAATGGTAACTTAATTCTTGGGAAGAATGCCTCTTTTTTCCTTATTTGTCTTAAACGACAGTATGTAGGGATCCGAAAAAAATAGCAATCCTTAACATATTTGTCCCATATCCTTTTTCATGATCTGAAAGTATTCAAGTCTATGGTTTATTCTTCTTCCCTACGTTTGGGTCAGACCTTCGTAGGAGTGATATTCATCCAGTTCTTTGATATTCTTGTTCGGAAATATCTTCTCCATATTCAAGTACCTCTTTCCATACAACAAACTCTATACTTTAGAAAATTTGAATCTCCATAAACTTTCACTGGATTTAACACTAGGAAAGTAAATTTCTGAGAGTTCTTTTGCCTGACTATACAGCACATGCCCATAGGTGGCCTTGCATAAACAGTCTACATAACAGACTTGTCAGCCGAAAGATGCTATTTATTTGACCATGCAGCCAATTCCCTTAGGTGGCCCTGCATATTTCAACCCCCTAACGGGTTTTTTTCAAATAATAGTAACTTCATTCTTGGAAACTACTTCTTCTAATGCCTTTTAGCTATTTTTTATATCATTCCTCAGATTCAAATATTCTTAAGCCATAGTTTACATATTTTTTCTCATACTTGAGTATGGTAATATGTTTTCAAACAAATTTTCAAGGAATTGAATCAATTTTAATCCATTTTGGTCAAAGCTATTTCGACCTTAAACATTAGACCCTTTATGTCCGGAATGCATGACTTTAAACTGCCCACAAAAGACAAAGGAACTCTGAATAAAAGTCAAGTTCCAGAACACTTACGCACTGCCCTCTGTGAACTAAAGTCTTGCGCGCCCCCTTTTCCTTTGGATGGATTCAATTTCCTCAGAGTCAAATCCTCATTTCTCTCCGGATCCAACTCTGAGGGGGGACTTTTGTTGACGCTCCTTTCGTCACAGAATCTAAAGATCAGAAAAGGGAATATCTGAGCTCAAAGTGATTCCTCCTTTGAAGAAAACATAAAAAATCAACAAAGGAAGGAAGAAAGGATCAACAGCTAGCTCACCGCGCAAGTTATCTAACTGTCGCGCAAGTGTACTTGCGCGGCGACCTTGGCCGCGCAAGTGACTTGCGCGGCGACCTTGGCCGCACAAGTGACTTGTGCGACCTAAGTGGTAACCGCCCGATAACCGCCCAGGGTCTTCTCCTACCTATAAATAGACCCTGTGGGCCCCCCATTCGAGAGGATCTTTTTCCAGAAACTCGGAATGAAGCTCCCGACGCCCAAGTCTCTTCTAAAAGCTTCCGGAACACTTCTAAGGTAATTTCTTACCTAGAATGGAAGATCTAAGGAGAAGAAGGAAGGACTAAGTGTTGAAACTTATTAAACACTTGCGTGCCGACTTATTTCCTTCAATATAACTTGCGCGTCCCTTTTCTGGAAGAACCTCAAGAGGATTCTAAAGGGATTTAGAAAGAGTCGCTCAAATATTATAATGATGTTGGAGAATCGCGCAAGTATTCCTCATATCGCGCAAGTATACTTGCGCGACCAATACATGCGCGCCGCCGCAATACTTGCGTACCTTTCAAGACTTGCGCGCCCATACCTTTTTGGGTTCCTATCTTGCCCATTTTACCCCTCTTAAGCCATCACACCTTTCCTTTTCAAGATTCAGTCTTCAAGACACTCTTCAAAGCTATTTACGACATGATTTCTTGATTTGACTGCCTTATCTGAAAGGAATTATGTGGAATATCTCTCAAATTATAGTGATTTAAATATCCTTATGTCACTAAATATGGAGAGTTCATTCATTCAAACTCATCCTTTAAGATGAGAGAATCCTAACCTGGGTCTCCTTTTCAGGAATAACCCCCAGTTATAAATCCTTTAATGTGGGAATCTTCCTCAGGAGTAAGCCCCAAATTCTTAAAGTTCCCAAACCTGGGCATCCTCCTCAGGAGTAAGCACCAAACCTTAATTCCTAACCTGGGTCTCCTTTTCAGGAATAATACTCAGTCATAATCTTGGGCATCCTTCTTAGGAGTAAGCCCCAAGTCCCCTAACCTGGGTCTCCCTTTTAGGAATAAGACTCAGTCATAACCTGGGCCTCCTTTTTTAGGAGTAAGTCCCAGTCATAATCTTGGGTTTCCTTTTCCGGAGTAAACCCCAAGCCCCCTTAAATTTCTCTTAACCAGTCCTAATTTACCCTTGATTTGGGTTTCCTTTTCAGGAGTAAAACCCAATCATAAGTCCCCTCCTAACTTGGGCATCCTCCTTAGGAGTAAGCCCCAAGATTAGAGTATTCAAATCTCCATAAAGCAAATATACCTTTATGGACCCTGTTCCTGGATTTTCTCCCTAAAAGTGAATCCTAAACCTTCATCTATCTGGACATTCATACATACCTAAGCCCCAAACAATTTCTTATGATTGCATCTTTCATGGCACAATTGTCTAATTTTTACCAATACCTCTTGTTTCTCACACCGAGCATGACTCACGTGACCCTAGAGTGTAAAAGTAATTACGACATTCTTCTTTAAGCCATCAATCATAAACATCATACTCCATTACTCGAACTACGTGGGTTCTGATTCCTTTTCCAAAACAAAGGATACGTAGGTAGCCCATTTATGGGTTCGATCCCAACATTGAAATAATCCCTGTCCTTCTGAATGACGATAAACTTCAAGTGCCCCACTGAGTGGCTTTAAAACCAGCCTGGTCATCATAATGACCAAGAGACTTTTATATAAATGTTTTGAAGGATGCCATTGACCAAGAATCTCTAAACAGATGATTCTCTATTGATGAAGAACCTCGAATACATATAAAAGATTCTCTAAATTTCTTTCATATTTAATCATTGATTGTTAAAACTAAAGGAAAGCACATTTTATACTTGGTAATGTAATAAGGATTCACGAACATAACTTAAATCTATAAAGAGAGTCCCGGAGTAGACAATAATTCCTCTCAAAAAGGTGTGATGAGTCCGACCTCCCATCCTCTCGACCAATGCAAATTCCTAAGCCTCATCAGTCCACAAGCTAATGAGCGCCTACCTTTGGAAAGTAGGTCCAAACGGATATGTAATCATTGGATGTTTCCGGTTCTACGAACAAACCCGCTAGAAACCGATCGGAACGTTTGAATCTCCCGTCCAGGAGGTCATCCTCGAAATCCGTGGGGAAACACATGTCCTTCACATAGTTCCCTCTATGAGATGAATCAACTAGGCTTCCTTCCAAGGTGACTCCACACAGCCCAATTGCTCAGGTGGTTATACCTTGAGAGAACATTTGATATACCTTCATGGAAGCACAACACAATGTATCTGCGCAGACGACCTATATGGATAGAGAAAAGTTTTGAACTCTGAAATGTGATGAAAATGGGTTATTTATAGACACCACTAGTCTACATCACGTGCCAATGCTGACACCCTACACCCATCACCTACACAAAGAAGATGTGCAAAATCCTAGTGCGAATACCCTATGTGGCCCACCACTTCATTCCTTTATAATCTTTTCCCTATTATTTTACCATAGGACTAGTCCCTCCACTTTTGTTTGGATACAATCATGAAGGGTGAATTTTGTTGAAACTCCTTTATATCAATGAGGATAAAAAGATTATGAAGATCACGTTGGTCATGTTAAAGTGCTAAAGATCTTTGAGCAAGAACAAGGGACTTGGATGACTCAACCTAGATGCATAGACACATGGGCGTTATAAAGTCTGTGTAGCTATCCCATGCGAGTCAAAGATATAGGATTCCTACGTCTGGAACCTACACGACACAATAGAAATAGACACTCTTATGTTGGAAATCTATGCCATGGACATACGTCGTTGACCTATGTGGACAACCTCCTTCACCCAAGGTCACGTAGTTGCCTAAAATAGGACCCATGGCTATTCATTTGAATGACTAAAAAATTAGAAGAACCCCCTGACCTCTTATTTCTCAACACCTTCACCGAGGTATCCGGAAAGTTATAAGGTAGCTCCCCAAAAGAAGGTAGAAGAGATAATTAAAGGGGAAAATCAAGATCAAATTCCCTCCAGGGTCTAAATACACAAGATACATGCATGAGGAACATTATTAACAAAGGAAAAACCACATGTGTCAGGTCCCTCTACCTCATCAGGGACTGACATAATATCCTTTCAAGAACACCGGAGGAGACCCAGGGTGCCTTAAAAAAAGAATCACCTATGTTTTGTTACCATGATGGCCTACTTCCTGAGGAATATCCAGATTATGCTAGCCTTTCCCCCCTAAATGATGTATTTTCAGTTCCTCATAGGCCCTACACAACACGCTTGTGTGGAATAACTATGTCAAGTACATGCGCCAAGGACCTACGTGAGCCACCCTTCATGCCTTTTTCCTAGCCACCCATGGTAGTGCCTTTTCTTCCCTATCTCCCTTATCAGAAAGGGACCAAGTTAAGACCTCCATCAAGACCTCCAGACTTGCACAACCATAGTGAGTGGCACACCAACATTACTTTTATTTTGGTTTATATTCCCATGGTAAGAGGTTTCCCTCACTTGTCAGGTTGGCTAGTCAGGGTCCTCTGGGTTCATGTGGGTTTGTATCCCTTTGTTCATGTGGAATCCTACCTCAGGGATAGTGTCAAGGAATTCCCAGTCCTGGAGATTAAGGTACAGACCATGTCCTTCCCTTCATATCTCTAAGATCTAAAGCCTCCAGTTCCTAGTGGGGAGGGTGAGGATTGAGATTCATTTTCCATTCAACATGGAATCATATCCTAATCCCAATATAGAACTAATTGTAGGGAATATCTCCAAGAGTAATCCCCTAGCCATTCTTGTAGGATGTTGCATTCTTGATCCTCTCAATCAGGTCCTTCACCTTCATTACTTTCCAGGATGGAGTGGATAGAGGGTTGTTTTGTAACCCCAACATCTTCCACCAACACCATCCTCTTACATAAGCTAAAGAAGAAAAAGTGTTTGGATTGATAGATATTTAACTTCCTTTAATTTCTCACACCGATCATGACTCTCGTGAGCTTAGAGGTCAATGATGATCATGAGATACTCATGATCCATGAAGCATATTTAACTATAAGAACTACGGTTCCTTCCATAACTAGGATACATATAAATATTACATATGTCCTAAGCTCAATGGGCATCCACTTTAGGAGTAAGCCCCAAAGATGATCAACTGAACCTGGGTATCCTCCTTAGGAGTAAGCCCCTAAGTAAACCCGCAAATCACCATGAGTTAAAACTTCTCTCATGGTCCCTTTACAATGGAATCCTCTTCCGGAATAAGCCCCAACATAATCTGCTGAAAGGTCCATACTCCTCTATGATACCTAACTTTGAGGACCTATGAAGGCATGGGTTCTCACAATCAAACAATGTGGTATTTTATTCCTATCCTAATGGGATACGTAAGAAGCCTCCCCAAGGTTAAAATACAACAATCCAATCAACCCTATTCTCTCTGGGATATATTCATGGTAGGATATAATTCAACCCAAGAATCCATATCTCTCACATTCCCCAGTCTTCTTCATCATAAGTCACAAACTAAATTTTGACGAGGGAACTTTCACCTAGATGTTATTTCCACATGACGTTAAAATTTATGGTCGGGTCCTTATCATAGGATATTAAAAGGTATGTTGTTCCCCATTAAGTGGAACTGAACTATGTGGGTTATGATTCCTTTCATAAGGATATATAGGAAACCCATTCATGGGTCTGATCCCAATAAAAAAACAACTCTCATCTCCCTAAATGACGATAAACTCCAGAGTGCCCCATTATGTGGCTAAAAAACTAGCGTCATCATCATGAATAAATAATACCTATGTTATATATAAGAGGATACCATTGTTGAAGAACCTTGGATACATACAGATATATCCATTCATTAATAACTTCAAATACATACAGATGATTCTATAATCCATACATTCTAATAATGTATTATTAATTTTAGGATGACCCATGTCAAAATTGGGAATTAATAAAGGATTAATGAAAATATCTTAAAGTAATAATAGAGTCCCGGATTATGATATAATTACCCCCCAAAGAGGTTTTATGATCCCAACCCCCCATTATCTAGACTAATGTCGGTTCATAAGCATCATTTCCAAAACCTCTCGATGAGAACCTACCTTTAGAAGAAGGTTCCCTTGGATATAGAACCATTTGGTGTTTCAAGTTCCACAAAAAAAACTGTTGGAAACTGTCTGAAAGTAGTGATTCCTAACATGAAGAAAACTCCTGGGGAAATAAGGGGTTTGGGGGTTTGGGGGGGGGGTTGGATTTTCATGATTTTTTATGTTTTTATGGTTTTTGTGTGTGGGGGTGGGGTTATGTTTTTTTATTTTAATAGTTTTTTGGTATTTATAGGTTTACTTTTTGGTTTTCTAATGATTTGGGGGGGGGGGGGTTTAGGTTTTTTTGGTTCTTAAGAGTTTTAACAGTTTTTAGGTGTTTTTTATAGTTGTTTACATTTTTTCTGTTTTTAGAGTTTTTATGGGGATTAGGGGTTTAGTGTTTTATTAGGAATTTATTAGAGTTCTAGTATTTTTTAGTGGTTAAAGAATTTTAGTTTTTTAGGATATTTATGATTTTTAGGGTTTTTAGTCTTTTAGGGGTTTTTGGGTTTTTAGGGATTTTAGAGTTTTTCAGATTTTATAAGGTTTTAGGGGGTTTTAGGGTTTTAGGGTTTTTGAGCTTTATGTTATTTTTAGGGATTTTAGTGTTTTAAATGGTTTAGGGGTTTTTATGTTTTTCGGGTTTTTACAGTATTTTAGGGTTTTTAGGGTTTGAGGGATTTTAAGGGTTTGTTACTATGATTTAGTGTTTGTATGGGTGTTGTAGGTTTTTTTATGTATTTTAGGGTATTTTAGTTTATTTTATTTTTTTAGGGGTTTTAGAGTCCTCTATGTGGTTTTAGGGGTTTAAAGGGTTTTTAGGTTTTTTAGGGTTTTGGTATTCTTTAGGGTTTTATGGATTTTTAGTGTTTTTAAGGGTTTTGATTTTTTAGGGGTTTTATGGTTTTTTAGGGGTTTATGGTTTCTATGGTTTTTATGGTTTTAGGGTTTTTATTTTTTTTAGGGTTTTAGGATTTTTTATAGTTTTAGGGTTTTTAGGGGTTTTAAGGGTTTTAGTGTTCTTAGTATTTTAGAGGTTTTATGCTTTAGTTTTTTTTCATTTTAGTAGTTTTAGGTTTTTAGTGTTTTTAGGTGTTTTTGGTTTTTGAGATTTTTGATGTTTTTAGGGTTTCTTGTGTTTCTTAGTGGATTTAGGGGTTTTTATGGTTTTCTAGAGATTTTTAGGGTTTCATAGGGTTTTAGGGGTTTTAGGGGTTTTAGGGGTTTTAGGATTTATAAGGTTTTTATGGGTTTTCTGGGAATTTTAGGTTTTTTGGTGTTTTAGGGTTTTTTACAAATTTCAATGGACTTTTAATGTTTTTATGTGATTTTAGAGTATTTTATAATTTTTAGGGTTTTAAGGGATTTTAGTGACTTTTGGGGTTTTTTAGTGTTTTTAGGGTATTTTATGGTTTTTATGATTTTTATGGTTTTTGGTTTCCTTTAGGGGTTTTAAGAGTTTTTTTGGGTCCTTTATCGGTTTTATGGTATTTTATGGTCCTTTTGGGTTTTTATATTTTTCATTTTTTAAGGTTCTTAAGTATTTTTATGGGTTTTAAGGGTTTTTATTGGTTTTATGGTTTTAATGTTTTTCTAGGGTTATTGGGATACTTTTGGATATTTTAGGGTTTTAAGGTCCTTTTTTTGGGGGGTTTAAGGATTTATAAGATTTTTATGGTTTTTGTGGTTTTTTAGAGTTTTTAGGGTTTCTTAAGGGTTTTTTAGAATTTTTAAGGTTTTATAGTGTTTTTAGGGTTTTAAATGGGTTTTATGGTGTTTTAGGGTTTTTTGGGTTTTAGGGTCTTTATGGTTTAATGGTTTTTAGGGGTTTTAGGGGTTTTTAGAGTCTTTTAGAGGTTTAATGTTTTAAGGGGTTTTATAGTTTTTGGGTCTTTATAAGTTTTCTGGATTTTTTGGGTCTTCTAGTGGTTTTGGGTATTTTTATGGGTTTTACATTTTTTTGGGGATTTTAGGGATTTTAGGGTTATTAATGGTTTTTTGAATATTCAACATCTTTTATGGTTTATTTGGTGGTTTTTATATTTTTATGGTTTTCATAGTGTCTATTGAGGTCTTTTAGGGTTTTTAGGGTCTTTTAGAGGGTTTTATGGTGTTTTAGGATCCTTTTGGTTTTTATGGATTTTAGGGTCCTTTGGATTTTTAGCGGTTTTAGTGTCATTTAGAATTTTTAACGTTTTAGGGTCCTTTAGAGTTTTTAGGGTCCTTTTGGGATTTTAGTCCTTTTATAATCTTTTACTTTTTTTAAAATTGTTTTGTTTCTTTTAGGGGTTTGGAGGGTTTTAGAGTCTTTTACGGTTCTTATGGTCTTTTATGATCTTTTAGGAATTTAAGGGTCTTTTACAGTTTTTTAGATTTTTAGGTTTCTTTAGGGTTTTAGGGTATTTTTGTGTATTTTTTTGGATTTTATGATCATTTAGTTTATTTAAAATTTTAGGGACTTTTAGGGGGTTTGGGGGTTTTTAAGAGTTTTTTGGTGTTTTGGGGTTTTAGGGACCATTATAATTTTTATATTTTTAGGGTTTTTAGATTTTTAAGGGTTTTTTGGTTTTTTCTTGGCTTCAATGGTTTTCAGGGGGTTTTAGGTTTTTAGGGGTTTTATCGTTTTTAAGGGGTTTAATGTTTTGTGGGTTTTTAGGGCTCATTAGGGGTTTTAGGGGTTTTAAAGGTCTTTTAGGATTTTTTTTTTGTTATTAGGGTGTTTCGGGTTTTTAGTTTGTTTTAGGGGTTTTTAATGTTTTTAGGGTTTTTAATTTATATATGATTTTTTAGGTTTTTTTGATTTTAATGGGTTTTAGGGGTTTTTATGGAATTATGGTGTTTTGTAGGGTTTATAGGTTTTTTAAGATTTTTAGGGCTGTAAGTGGTCTCTTAAGGTTATCATAGGTTTTAGGGTTTTTATTATATTTAGTGTTTCTATGGTTTTTAGGTGTGTTTATATTTTTTTAGGATTTTAGGGTTTTTAAAATTTTTAGGGGTCTTAGTGTCTTATGGTTTTTAGGTTATTTTGTAGTTTTATGTTTTTAGGGTGTTTAAATGTTTTTAGGGTATTCCATGATTTTTATAGGGTTTTTATGGTTTTTAGGGTTTTTAGTGTCTTTTTGAGTTTTTATCATTTTAAGGTCTTTTAGATGTTTTTGGGTTTTAAATGGGTTTAATGGTTTTCTTTTGGTTATTAGGGATTTTTTGGGGGTTTTAGGGGTTTTAGTTTTTTTTGGTGGGGGGTTAGGGTATTTTAGGGAAATGATGGGATTTTAGGGTTTTTATGGTTTTTGGGTCTTATACTATTTTTGGGGTTATATAGGGTTTTTAGGTGTTTTATGTTATTTTAGGGTTTTTTGGGGTTTTTTGATTTTTTATGGGTTTTAGGGTTTTTTAATTTTTATGGTTTTGGGGGTTATGTTATTTAGGTTTTATGGGAGTTTAGAGTTTTTTCAGTTTTTATGGATTTTAGGTTTGTGAGATCCCTTTAGGGATTTTTAGGCTTCTTTAAGGATTTTAGGTATTGTTGTGGGTTTTTAGGATTTTTTAGATTTTTTAGGGTCCTTAGTGTTTTAGGGCATCTTATATTTTTTAGGTTTTTAATGGTTTTGAGGGTCTTTTAATGTTTTTAGTGTTTTTAGGGTTTTAAGGGGTTTTAGGGTTTTATGGGGTTTTATCATTTTAGGATCATTTAGTGGGTTTTATGGTTCTTAGGGTATTTTTGGATTTCATGGAGTTTTAGTTTTTTTGGGGGTAGGGGGATTAGGTTTTTATGGCCTTTTATTATTTCTATGTTTTTATGGTATTTTTGGGTTTTTAGGGATTTTAAAGGTTATTTGGGGTTTTTAGTGTTTTAATGTGTTTTAGGGTTTTAGAATTTTTTGGGTTTATGGGATTTTTTGGTTTTCTTGTGGTTTTTAAGGTTTTTAGGTTTTAGGGTTTGCTAAGGTTTCTAGGGGTTTTGGGGTTTTGAGAGAGTTTAGGATTTTAGGGGTTTTAGGATTTCAGTGGTTTTAGCATTTTAGGTTTTAATATTTTTTTTGAACCTTTTACATTTTTTGGGATTTTGATGGTCTTTTAATGTTTTTCAGGGTTTTATGAGTTTTATGATCTTTTAGGAGTTTTTTGGGATTTATTTTCTTTAATATTTTTATTTTTTTGTTTCATTTATGGGTTTTTGGGTTTTTTTTTGTTTTTGGGGGTTTTGGGTTTTAGGGTTGGGGGGGGGGGGTTAGGGTTTTTATGGTTTTTTAGGTTTTTAAGGTTTCTCAAAGTATTGTTTGAGGGGGTTAGGTTCCTTTAGGGGTTTAGGGTTTTTAGGGTCCTTTAGGGGTCCTTAGGGTGTTTTAGGGTTATTTAGGATTTTAGTTTCCTTTAGGGGTTTTTAGGGTCTTTAGGGACCTTCATGGGGTTTTAAGTTGCTTATAATCTTTTTGTGGGTTTTACGGTTTTTTAGGGTATATTAGAAATTTTAGAGTCTTTTAGGGGTTTTAGTTTATTTTATGCTCTTTTAGGGGTTTTGTAGTTTTTTTTGAGTTTTTAGGGTTTCTAGGGTCTTTTAGAGTTTTAATTATTTTTAGAATCTTTTAGGGGTTTTAGGGTTTTTATGATCTTATGGGGTTTTTAGGGTATTTAGGGGTATTTTAGGGTATTTTATTAGTTTTATAGGGTTTTATGATTTGTTATGTTTTTATGGTTTTTAGGGTTTTAGAGTTTTAAGGTTTTTATGGGTTTTAGTATTTTTAGGGCTTTAAGGGGTTTTTAGTGTTTTTTGGGTTTTTAGGTGTTTAAGTGTTTTTTATCGTTTATAGGGTTTTAAGGGGTCTTAGGATTTTTAGGGTTCTTTTGGGTTTTAAGGGGTTTTATGGTTCTTAATGTTTTTAAGGTTTTTATGGTTTTAAATTATTTTTAGTGTTTTTAGGTGTTTTAATGTTTTATTGTATTTTTCTTGGGTTTTTGGTTTTTAAGGGGTTTCTAGGGGTTTTAGTGTTTTTATGGTTTTTGGGTTTTTATTGTTTTTAGTGTTTTTAGGTTTTTAGTGGTTTTAGACTTTTTAGGGTTTTGGTGCTTTTTTCTGGTTTTTAGGGATTTTAGGGTTTTAGGGATTTTTATGGATTCAAAGGGGTTTTAACGTTTTTATGGATATTTAGTGTTTTTAGAGTTTGTATGGGTTTTATGTTTTTTTCGGGTTTTTTGTGATTTTTTTGTTTTTCGGGTTTTTAGGATTGTTTTAGGGTTTGTAGTGGGTTTTGGGTTTTTAATTGGGTTTTAGTTTTTCTGGGTTTTTCTGGGTTTTAGGGATTTTTAAGGTTTTAGGGTTTTCTTGGATTTTAGGGTTTTTAGGTTTTTAAAGAGTTTAGGATATTTAGTGTTTTTATGGGATTCATATTTTTTTAGTGTTTTTTAGGGCAAGGAAGATGCGAGGGTCAGCCTATTCTCGACCCCCACCAAAATTTATTAGGAAAAAAGATGCAGTAGACAAGGGAGGGGAGGGGTCGAAGGACCCACACCCAAAAACCCTTAAACACCCCAAACCCAGGAAAAGAAACCCAAAAAAAGTCAAGAAGCAAAACAAAACCAAGTAAAAAACACACAAGAGCCAAGCAGAAACCATCACCATCATCCAATATTAACCAGCATCCAGCAGCTCACAACCAAGCAACGACCAGCATCCAAACCCACAAATTCGATCATCCAGCACCTCCTCACCAAAATGATCCATCGCCAGCAGCATAGAAACATCATCACCAAAGTCATAATTCCCACCTTTATCACTTCGGAGCGAAGTAGCAGCCCTCACCAGGCACCAGAAGCAACAACCAGCATCTAACAACATGGTTTCTCACCTCCAGTGCCTCCTCCCCAAGTAAGTCCATTGACAACCACACTGAGACACCAACACCAAACTCATAAACATCATCTTTATGGTCAATTTAGGGTCTCTTTGGGTTTTTAGGGGTTTTATGGTTTTTTTGGTTTTTACTGGTTAAGGTTTTTAGGGACTTTTAGAGTTTTTCATGGATTTTAGCATCTTTAGAGGGTTTTAGTGTTTTTTTGTTTTTTGGGGGTTTTCTTGGGTTTTTATAGATTCTATAGTTTTTATGGGTTTTAGATTTTTTAAGGGTTTTATGGTTTTTAGAGGATTCATGAGATTTTATGGTTTTCAGGGTTTTTAGAGTTTGTATGGGTTTTATTGTTTTGTTGGGATTTTACTTTTCAAGGGTTTTAGGATGTTATAATATTTATTGATTTTCTATTTTTAGTGGTTTTGGGGGTTTTATGGGTTTTTAAGGGTTTAGTCTCTTTAAGTTTTTTTTGGGTTTTTGGGGATTTTAGGGTTTTTAGGGTTTTTAGTTGTATATATTTTTAGGATATTTTAGGGTTTTGAGGACTTTTATGGGTTTTAGGATATTTTAGGGTTTTTAGTGATTTAATGGTTTTTTGGGGTTTCTGGGGTTTTTAGGGGTTTTTAGGTGTTTATAGAATTTTTAATTTTTTATTTTTCAGTTTTTCAAGTTTTTTGTGTTTTATTGTTATTTTTAGGTTCTTTAGCATTTTAGGGTTTTTATGGATTTTTAGGATTTTTTCAGAGTTTTAGGGTTTTAAGGATTTTTAGCCTTTTCGGTTTTTAGGTATTTTTATGGTTTTCCTATGGTCATTTGGTTTTTTTTGGTGTTTTAGGGGTTTTTTGGATATTTATTCAACTTTTAGGACTTTAGGGGTTTTACGGTTTTTAGGGGTATAAGGTTTTTAGGATTTTTCATATTTTTAGGTTTTTATGGTTTTTATCATTTTATGGTTTTAATAGTGTCTTATGTTTTTTTAAATTTTATGGGTTTTATAAATTTTTAGTGTTCTTAGGGGTTTTATGGTGTTTAAGGGTTTTTATTTCTCTTATGGTTTTTTAGGGATTTTGGGTTTTAGTAGTTTTTGAGTCTTTTAGTGTTTTAGGGGGTTTTATGGTTTTTTGGGGTTCTTAGTTGTTTTAGGGTCTTTAAGATTATTATAGGTTTTAGGGTTTTTTAGAGTTTTTAGGGTTTTGGGGGGTTTGGGGGATTTCTAGGGTTTTTTAGGTTTTTAGGTTTTTTAGGTTTTAAGGGTTTTTAGGGGTTCTATGTTTTTTATTGTTTTAGGGTTTTTCATGGTGTTTAGGGGTTTTAGGATTTTTAGGGGGTTGGGGGGGTTAGGGTTTTAGGGTTTTTAGTGGTTTTACGTTTTTTTGGTTTTCAAGGGAGTTTTAGGTTTTTAGGGTTTTTCTGGAGGTTTTTGGGTTTTTGGGTATTTTTGGTTTTTTAGGTTTGCAGGGTATTTTATATTTTTAGAGTTTTTTTTTGTTTTTTGGGTTTATCAATATTTTTTAAATATTTATTATTTTCTAGGGGTTTATAGTTTTTGGCTATTTTGGGTTTTTATGGTTTTTAGGATTTTAAGGTTTTTAGAGGCTTTTTGGTTTTTGGTGTTTTTCTTCAGGGTTTTAAGACTTTTTATGTACTTTTAATGTTTTTATATATTTTTGGGTTTTTTGGGGTTTATTTTCATTTTTATTGGTTTTTGTGTTTTTTGAACATTTTAGGGGGTTTTCATTTAAGGTTTATTTTGGTTTTTAGGATCTTTTTAGGGTTTTAGGTTAATTTATGTGTTTTTAGGTTCCTTTTTCGTTTTAGAGTTTTTATTGTCCTTTAGGTATTTTTAGGGTTTTTTGAATAGGATGATAAAAATTCATTTACTTTGTTCAGAAGTTTATTTTTTTATTCATTTTTGTTTTCTATTTCAACTTTAATTTGATCTTATGTTTCTTTGTCTTCTAATATTGAATCTACCTAAAGGTTTTAAAAACTCAAAATTATGAGGTTTTAAAATATCAAAATTATGAGCATGGGTATGTGATTCTGAAGTTCATCACATGGTTCTTCCCTTACCCACATCACTTCTAAATCACTACCGTGAATCATCACTTGAATCACCACCTGTTTCACAATATGTCTATGTCAGTGCCTGTGTCACTACCTGTGAAATCCCCCCCCCCTAATTGGGGGTCATTGAGGGTTTAAACCCTATCCTCATGTAGTTTAATGAGATTATCTTACCTATTGACCAATAATAATAATCATGATGATGATAATCATATATTACTTTAAACCATGATTTGGTTATATCTTTAGTTATTTGAAACTAAGGATGATCTAAAAAATGGTTCACGGTTTGCGTGTGATTACTATATGAGTTTTAATTTGTTTTCCATGTTGTTTCGGTAGCCCTCAAGATCTTCACTGGGAGGTGTGTTTCAATCCCTTTGTAATTTTTAGAACCATAAATCAATATTGGGTTCAATTTTTTTGGACTGAATTGGATCATGTGTCATCTAATGATCCTCTTTGACATCACATCTATAATTGCGATTCCCATTAAAATGGGAAAATCTACAAAAGATGCTAACTTTGGTTTTTTCTCACACTCGTGTGAAGGTGGATGTCAAATCCACTCATATTGAAAATGTGGTCCTCTTTACTTCAAATTTTGATATGGATTTGATTATAAAATATGAAAAATTTCCTCCCTTCTGTAGTGAATGTCATCTAATTAGTAATATCAAAGAGAAGTGTTGCATGGATATTTGTTTCCATATCTATAATATAAAATGGAATTATGCTACTAGATTCATGTAGATGAAGGGTGTTTCCAAGAATATAATTATTTCTGGATTGGTGGATGATGTTGGTTCTCTCTAAGGGGTAGTTGGAGATCCTAGTGCAAGTCCTTATTTAATAGTCTCTAGTGAGTAGTGGTATGGTGTCTTTACACCTATTGAAGAAGGTGAAGTTGGTGCTGCTGGGAATTCTAAACTAGATTCTATTATGTAGGATAAGGGCCAAATGACATGGAATGATATAGTAGATGATTAGTTTTCCTCTCATATAAGGGAAAAATTTATTGATGTTCAAAACGTTCTACACATTGATGATCAATATACCGGTGAAGATGGTGCACATGAGATTACTGACTAGAAGCCAATGTAGGGAAAACTGATTAATTCAAGAGATCAAAAAGGCAATCAAAAAATAGAATTTGAATCCCCAAATGTGATCTAAACCAATGTATCAAAAAACCATAATTTGATGACTACCACTATCCTAGAGTATGATAGACTTCAGTCTAAAGTTACATTTTACAAGATTTTGGGTTAAAGAAATAATATATAGGCTAGATATATTGGTATGAATCCCATGGATTTTGATGTAGGTACTTATCCTCCTACTAATATAGTTTCATTGACCCCATTAAATATTCCCTTGTTTGATCCATCCAAAGGTACTAACACTCCCACTCATACTTCTCCATTAGGGAGAAACAAAAAAGTGATTTATTTATTCTATAATGGGTAAAAATTATTTTTTATATCAAGTTAATTATATAAAAAATAATGACAAGTTGGATAAATTTAGCAACCCAAATAAGGTTATTAGTCCCACACCTACTCTATCTTCTTCTCATAGAACAGAATGCATGGGATCACCCTCACAGGTGGGAACTCAAGTCCAAACACATAACTCCTTGTAATAGCCCGACTCAATTAACACTTCTATAGAGGGGGGATTTCATCTTATGAGTTTATTTAGGATAAACTAGATGACGAGTCTATGGTTTCTACGATTAACTTCAAGGAGGTATATTTTGATGATGTGGATGAGGTATAGTCCTATTCCCCCTAATTTTCTAATTCAATGATGGTCATATTTGAATTTTTTGACAAATAATTGACCGTGTAATGTGAAGAGTTAATGTTGAAAAACTCCAGCATCAAAATCCCACTATTGGACCTTGAGTAAGATTGGATGACTAAGGGACTCAATGATAATATTTTCAATTGGTCTGACTCACATGTTGATTACATCTATGTGAAAATGGATCACACAAATACTAGATTTGAATACTAACTTGATGTCCTGAAATTTATATCTACCAATATTGAAATTAATATACGAGCCAACCCTGAGTTGGATATTAGGAACTTATCATGGAAATTCAGTATACAACCCCTTCCGAAGTACGTTACTACTATATCATGAGACAATAATCATGAACCATGCCAGAAACAAAATTCTTGGAGAGGATGACATCTTCATGGAAGTGGTTGATACCCTCAAAATATGGGTTTTAAGGGAAAACCAAGAAATGACATATATTAATTGACTAGGGAAGGTTCTTCTTTTTAATCCCCAACTCCCTCTCTTGTACTATTTAATTTCTTTTAATAAAGGGGGCTTGACCCTCAAACTATTAAATGAATATTGATAATAATAATAATAATAATAATAATAATGATAATGATAATGATAACACTGATAACAATGATGAGAATGATGATAATAATAATAACAATGATAATAATAATAATGAATATAATAATAATAACAATACTAACAATAATAAGGATAATAATAATGAGGATGGTGGTGGTGATGGTGATATTAATAATAAAAATTATAATAGAAATAATTATGATAATAATAATAACAATAATGATAATAATAATGAAAACAATAATATTAATAATAATAATTTTTTTAAGGAATTGGGGATTAAAAGAAAAGGAAACACACACACACACCTATTGGGATAACAAGACTTAGACCTCATCCCTTACACAAATATTATCCCACAACAAAGAAATCTTTTTACAATTTGTAGTGGAATAAAGTCCCAGTTGAAATGAAGCACGATACTGTTGACACTCCATTCTGTCAAAGAGTCTAAAAAATGACAAAGGGAAATACCTTACAAAGAAAAGGGGAAAATACATGAAGAAAATAAATATTTGCAAAGGCATGAGTTTTGGGTCACCTTAGTCAGACCAAAAGAGTGTCGGTGCACAACCTACTTGAGCACCCCAATCTTTCGCATAACCTACTTACACGCGCAAACTCCTTTCACACAAGGTATTATTTTGCCGATAAATAGACCCCTGTGGTCTTTATTTGGAAAAAAGAATTTTCCTGAAGCCCAATTGCGGATTTGGTCACGCTAGTGCTTCACCCTAGTCTTCATAAAATATCAAGGTAGTTCTTAAACACCCTAAGTGGAGGATTTCAAGGAGGATCATTAGACTTATGTTCTTTTAGTGTTTGAAAACCATAACACTTGCGCACTTAAAGCACAAAACATACATAAATTAGAAACACTTGTGCTCCACCTATTCCTTTCATTAGAACTTGAGAGACCCACTTTTGGGACCACATGTGAATACTCCTGAAGGCTTGAGCCAAGTCTCTCCTAAGTATTACCATCTAGGTTATTCTTCTCTTAAGTGAATATCATGTCGCCCAAGTTTACTTGCATACCCATACTGGCACGCCCTTATTTACTTGAGAAACCCTCTTTGATTCACTTACTCTCTTCAGTATACAAGCCATCAAGCCCTCTTCAAAGCCATTCATTGAAAGGCATATTATTTATTGGCTCCCTTGTTTTAAAGGGATTCTGTTGATACCTCCACCAAAACTCCCTGACTTATCAAACGTTTGGGAAAGGCACAATAGAATGTCTCCTATTTGGGTTTGTGTATCCATAGTCAGAGGTTTCCTACATTTTTTTCACAATGGGGTAAGAATTCATGGAGTGTATGTGGGTTTTTATATCCACAGTCAAGTGGACCGTTTCCCAGAAATAGTGCTGGGAAGTTCACAGTTTGGAGGAGGGTTGGGTCCTGGCCTCTCTCTTCTCAAAGAGATGACCTGGAACCTCAGGTCTCTAGTAGGGAAGGTAAAGTTCACACTTGATTTTCTTCCTTTTGAACAAAGTAAAAGTCTCCCTCCCGTAACAGGATAAATTTTAGGGAAACCATCCAAGCATAAGCCCCTAGATTTTATTGCAGGAGGTAGCACCATTGCTCTTCCTCTCTTCTTTGGTGCCAAAGAACAGAGGGGAGATGGGAACTGGGACATTCGTTACCATTTACCTCTCCCGTTGAGATTTTTCACCATGGAAATCCATCTTGTTGTAAGCCCATAACCATAATTACTTCTTCTTTTCATTGGACCCCTGTCATAATGTAAAAATAATAGAGGGAGGGTTCATCACCTCACCCTCTTCCTGGGTCACCTTTCCCTCATCCACTGTCATCACTTTAGGCTCATCATCCTCCACCAGAAGAGGAGGGAAAGTGAGTTTCATTGTTGAATATTTCACATCCTCTTGTTTCTCACATCGAGCATGACTCACGTGGGCTTAGAGATTTATGATGATTACAAAATTTGCACAAACACATATGGTGAAGGAACAATGAGAACTCTGATTCATGTTTAAAATAGGATATATAGGAAGCCCTTTCAAGGTCCGAGATCACTAGATATCCTCTTCAGGAATCCAACCCTAATTCCCTTAATCTGGGCATCCTCCTTAGGAACAATCCCTAAATTAAACCCCTAAGTCATCAAGGAATCCTTTTCATGAAGTAAGTTCAAACTCATCTCTATCAAAGGACTATACTCGCCTATGAGACTCATCAAACTATGTGGGATTTGATTCCCATCCACATGGGATACGTAGGAAGCCTCCTTGAGGTTCAAAACCAAAATTTCAAGTCAACCATATTCTCCTTGGGCCATATTCCCAACATGGTAAAATCTTACGTGGATACCCATATTCTTTTCCAAGTTCATTGGACTATTTTGGCCTACGTCCCACATCATACTTGGGATAAGCACCTTTCACTTAGATGTCCATACCACATGAAATTAAACTGTATGGTTGGGTCCTTATCACATGAACTAAAAAGGTATGATGTGTCCCATTAAGTGGCACTAAACTATGAGTGTTATGATTCCTTTTACAAGGATACATAGGTAGCACATTTTATGGGTATGATCCCAATATCAAAACAAGCCTTCGTCTCCCTAGAAGACAATAAATCCCAAAGTTCCCCACTAAGTGGCTTAAAAACTAGTATCATCATAATTATGATTAAAAGAATCTTTAAATAGTATACTAGAGGATACCATTGATGGAGAAATTCGAATACATACCAATATCTCCATTAATAAAGAACCTTGAATGCATACTGATGATTAAAAATTTTAAACATGTTAATAAGTAATTGTAAATTCCATGGGAAACATATGTTATGCTTAGTGAATTAATAAGTATTCATGAAAATATCTTAAATTTACAAAGAGAGTCCCAGAGTAGACAACAATTCCCCCCAAAAGGGTGTGACGAGTCCGACCTCCCATCCTCTTGACCAATGTACGTTCCTAAGTATCATAAAGTTCAAAATTAATGAAAAAATAACTTTGTAAAGAAGGCCCTCTTTGGATAAAGAACTATTGGAAGTTATTAGTTCCATGAATAAATCCAATGGGAACCACCTGGAAGAAGTGTTTCGTAAAACTAGAACACATGTTTCAAGGAACTATGAAAAAAAAATGGTGAACCCGATGTGAATCCTTAACCAAGTTAAAATTATTACCCACCTTTCAGGCCCCTATCAATTGATAAAGGAAGTCTAGACAAAGGAATCCATCATTAATGTATCCATCTAATAGATGTCTCTTTAATGGAGTTCATTATTGTTTCATGTTTTTCATAGAACCCCCTTCAGTCCAAAAGGGATTTCTTCAAGTGGATATCTACGAACTTCCTAACCGCTACTAAAGCTAGATCTTTATCCACAGGAAGAACGTTATCGCCCATTCAGTGCCTTCAACACTAGGTCTCCAATGTGTTGGTAAAGGAGTATCTCCATCATGGTACAATACCGAATTTGGAGGCTGCCTGATAGGACCTCCAAGTCAATAACAATTCTTGATCATCCGACCAATGACGACCGATGATCAAGAAGTAGACAGTTCTGACCACTGTCTTCAACCATTTTGGGTCCTTACCCCCTAAATTCAAAAACCAGTCCCTTCCGTACTACAAGGAGGTAGATCAATAGGTCACTCAGGGCCTCAATTAAAAAATTTAGGGGTCCTTCCTGAGGATTCCCACCAACAATCACAGCTAGCAGAATTGCACGGTTGTGAACCCCCTACATGATGGGGGTGTTGCCTCTGGACATTCAGCCTAGGTCTCTCAGACCCGGGCATGCAAGACAAACCACTAGGGATAATTCCTGGTCAACAGGGACCAGGTTATTACATATGTCCCCTCAAGATAAGTCCATCAACCTAACTTGATGGCAAAAAATGAGAAGGTACATACACTCATCTGACCTAATTTTTCTGTCCAGTAGACACGTCTGGAAGCAACCCACCAATACCACCAGATGAACCCTGTGGAGTACTATAAATAGGCACATACACCTGTTTACAAGTTATCATCCATTCAACAGGCTCATCTAACTACATTTAAGGAATCCCACCAATCCAATGTGGTGGAAAATGGTAAAAAGAAACATACACCTGATTACAATCACCAATTCTACCAGCAGTCTCGTCTACCAGTATTGAAGGAAGTCCATCAACCATAATTTATGGGGAATGTCTAGAAGGCACATAAACCATCCAACATTCATCAAGACTGGCAATAGTCTCGTTTGGTATCACCCAGAGAATTCAGTTGGAAAGCTCCAACGACAAATCTGGGGATGACCCAACTCTCTGCCCCCATGCATGAGTACTTTCAATACCCATTAACAAGAAAATAAGGACAAAAGAATGCACCTATACCTACTCTAGATATGGAATGGATGTATATTCCTCTTCCATATGTTGAATCCACCAAACACATCTTATCAATGGTGAAAGGGAAGACCCAAATCCTTACCCATATTCAGAAAGCATGCCAGGATATTATAATAACTACATTAGAAGTACCAGGGGAATATACACATAAATCTATCCCCACATATGGGATGACACATCGACATCCCATATTGGAGCAAATACACACCTAAATTCCAGTCCAGGAGGGTCATGGGGCATACTCCCCCATATTATATAGATAACAAGATCGGTAACATACACCCTTTCCAATTGGAGGTAATCAGTTTGTTCTGATGGCTGCTCCAAGGCAGGCACATACACCTGTCCTTGATAACCACTTCTCCCATCAAGTGGCCCCAACATAGTGTAAGAGAACATCCAAGAAGAAGTCTCACCAAGTACTATTGGAAAATCAAGATTCAAGCTACGATTTGGATACTCTTAATTGTGGAGTTCTTGAATTCCAAAGACATTTATCTGTTGCAGCTCAAGATCATATCCTCTCTTTACCAAATTATGGGAGTGGTAGAAGTAATTCAGAAGTTCCTCATTGGACACTTCATCATGAATGCTTGATTAAAGAATATTCAGTCAATCCAGAGTGCCTATCTCCGGATGAGATCTACGACAACCCTCCATGTAGACAGAAGACCAAGGAGCTAGAGGTTTCATCCCTTGCTGTAATCCACTATGGTGATCCTCCCCATGATGGAATTAACTATGAAAGTACTCTTTGTAGTATTATTTCACATTGTTAAGATAATTCTATATTTGATAATGTAGTGATGGGAAATCCCTCCTATATCAAGGAACTTCCAAACACAAGGCCAGTCATGTCTGATACCTTGTCATTGATGGGTGAAACACTTTCTCAACCAGAAGAAATATTAAGGGAACAATAATTCTCCAAACCTCCCTTAGGTCATATGTATTCTAATACAGAGCATCCACTTTGGTCAGACCAAGTGGATAAATCTCTAGTAAAATTTGATGAAGATATGTTAACCATGACAAAACAATTAGCTAAAAGAGAAATATCAGTCTTATTCTGGCCTTTGGAAAATTCTCAGTATAACATTCTAGAATTGATGGTAAAATATTTTATTCATGATATAAACCTCATATTATGGAAGATTATTCATCATTTGAGAAACTAAGTATTACCATATGATGAATATAAAAATCATGTGAAGGTAGTAGAAGGGTTGCAATGTCAAATTGACTTCACATCTCTCTCAGTTTCACAACATGAAAAGGTTGAAAAACAGCATAGAACCCTTCAGTGTGCATGCCTCAATGCTCTAAAGAGGTTTCACTTGTTAATTTCTAACACCCCGCCTAGTGTCCATATCATAGGATGGGGTGTACATAGAGAATTCCATTTCACTACACTCCAGAATCAACAAAGTCTACAAAAATTGGTCCCATGCAATGTTATTGCCCATGTTTGGATACAATCAATAGATTTTTTATATAATCAAATGTATGCTCATGAAAAGGCCTCAACCATCTCTCATCAGGGTCAGTCCCAATGAAAGGATTTTGTTGAGTTACTTTTACATCAAGCATCTATGAATCCTGAGTAGACATCCCGCTTAGAGGTTGTCGGCCATCAATGAATGAAAATGTCAGAAATAGAACAACAATCTTATGAAACAAGTGATTTTATTGGTTGTAAGATGATAGAACCAGCCAATGTCAAAACTAAAATTTGAAAAATCAGAAGAGCAGTTGCACAAATCTCATCCATAGCAGTTCAAGAATCACCCCAGCTTGAAAGACTGGGGGATCGTTTAATTCAACCATCAAATTCATTAATCAAAGTTCATAAGTTTGAAGAAGAAGAGCAGAAATAGACATAGCCTATAAGGTTGAGGGATTTTTCACATATACAATCCCCTCCTTAATGGAAGTCAGTTTTCTCACGATTAGGGAAGAAGCCACAAAGGGAGCCACAACTGAACTATCCAAATATCCCCCCTTCAGGTTATTTTCCATCAAACAGCTCCTGATAATCCATCATATAGGAGAACAAAGTCTCATGGAAGATACAGAGGGAGACAATATTACAAAGATATTGACTGAATTCCATTAATGCATTATGTATCAGTAAATGTCATTAACCCCATTACAGAAGATCCTCCAGAAAATGAGTCTAGTTCAGGGGAATCAAAAGATGAAGTTCTTATTCATAATACGGTACACACTGAGGCAAATGAAGAAGGTGTACGTACCCAAAATTAGAGGCTTACCCAAAATCTAGGTATGCCTTCAAATAACCAACATTGAACCCTCCAAAAGGCATCTAATAAGGGGAAAGGTTAACGTAAGATTGTATCTCACTTTTCCACTGGAGAAGGTCAATCTCTTTCACTTGAAGATATATTTTCACAACAAGAAGAGGAGATGAAAGAGTTTAAAAGAATCAATAAAGAGTTACTTTGAAGTATCATTTCTACTAGATGTACTCCCCAAGAAGATCCTCAACTTTTACATCCTATAAGAGATCTATAGCAAAGAATATTTTTTGTAACTACAGATGCAGATAATGATTTCCCTCTATTGGGTACAAAACCAAGGCATGATCGAACACATCTTGATAAGCATGTTCCCGTGGGTTATCCAAGGAAAATACCATCACCACCACCTGTGGTTTTGTCAGCCATTGTACAAGCTCAAGATCCAGTTTCTGTACCTGCATAGGTTTCAGCTCATCCAGATATTTCATAATTCTTATGAATGAAATTAAGGCATTAACGACTCGATTGGAAGCTATGAAAGAATGACGTGTACCAGTTCAGCTGGAAAAGAAAGCTTACCCTGAATGGGTGGACCTGATTCCTCCCACACCAAATTTTATGAATACCACGTTTCTAATAATTAATTGTTCAGGAGATCTAGAAAAACACTTAACACATTTAATTTTGTGTTGTGATCCCATGATGTGAACTCCTCAACAACAAGAAGTAGAAAAACTTAGGTGTTTTGTGTATTCATTACAGGGACTAGCTTTTGTCTAGTATACAAGTTTACAATCTCGATTAATTACTCGATGGGAAGATCTCCTATAAAAACTCATTCTTCAATTTAGCTCAACACTACTGAATATGAAAGTTTTTTATCATACCAATTGTAAACAAAGGGAGAATGAAAGAGTTTCATATTTCAATGCACGATGGAAAGAATTAATATATTTTTTATGTCTGGCACACCCTCAAGAAGAGTTTCTGCCAATTTGTGTGAAAAATCTATGTGATGAGTTCCACACACCATTGATCCCTGTAAAATACACATGAGGGTTTAGAGACCTTAATTCAATTTCTCAACAGATAGAAGATTATTTTATAGAGTCTAAGGATAAAACTCATGTAATTCCATCAACTATGGGAAGGAGAACAGGGAAAGCATAGGCTGCTACCATTACACTCAAGAAAGCACCTGTACCTACTTCCACTTCAAAACCTTCATCGTATTGAAAGGCTCCACCTCTAGAGTGTCAACATCAACAACCATCTTGTTAAGATGATCAAATAGATCAAAGGCGGAAAAGATTTGAGGAATTAAAAAGAAAAATTTATTCCTTCTGGAATGAACGAGATCCTAGTTACTTCATCTCAGCCCTGGAAAACAATTTAGTTCAGTTGCCAAGGCTGAAGAATCCAAATAAAGAAGGAGATGAAGATCTTAAAAATTGTTTTCCCTTTCACCAAATATTACAACATCCAATTTAGGAGTGTTTTTTTTAAATAACTCCTGCAAAAAATGGTAGACTCTGGAAAAGTGAAACTGAAAATTTCATCAGCTCTAGTAGCATGTTTCACTACTAATGATCTAGAGGAAGAAGGTGAATGGAAAGAAGTAAAATGTAAAAAAATGAAGAATTATGATCATTGGATGACCAATAAAATGATCCAACGAACTCATGTCATTTTATGAACACAGTTGAAACAACCAATTGTGTCTTTTTCCACTCCTGCCACAGTAAAACCACCTTCATAAAAAGGTCTGTCTTCAAGGAAATGAGGTGATCAGAAGGACAAAGAGTAGTCAGAAGAAGACAAGCTCATGTCAAGGCCAAAGTTTCCTTGACCCTGGTATATTTCCTGCCATCCACTTCAAAAGTATGGGCATGACCCCTCCAAAAGGAACAACCAGAACTAACTAGTCAAGAAGAATCTTCATCAGATGAAGAATTGATCTTTGGTTCTGTTAATGTTATCCACTTAATGGATCCTTATACTCGCAGTGATTCTGATTATAATGAGCCAGAGTTCCTTGTACCTAATTGGGGAACCAGAGGAAGAGTACTAGGTCGAGGATACTGGGGAAGACATGGGAACTCGAGAAACCACCATTTTAACTCTACCCTAGCTTGAACTATTTATGCGGAAAAAACCCATGGAAGATCCCATCAGCGGGCTCAATAATAATAAGGAGTTTCTTCCATGAAATACCGGTTCAGTTCTAAAAATGATTATTTTGGAGGATTGATTAGAAGTCACACCATCTTCATCTAAGAAATTAGATAGACCTAGTCAGTCTAATCTACCAATGCTAGGAGTTTTTCCAGCTTCTACTCCAACATAGAGAACATCTACATCAGAAGCACCAACTTCCAAGACACCTACAAAACTGCATTTCCATGCTGAGAAATGTAGACCTCTGGATCAAAAGTATGATGTTTTGAAACAAATGGCCCATTTACCAACCAAGTTATCAATTATGGATGCCTTGAATTTGTCAAAAGATCTTCGAGAAGAACTGATTGAGGCATTGTCAAGTCCTCAAGAGTTTGAAATCGAAGTTGTTGCTACTGAGGCTTACTATATAGAGAATGATCCTGAAGAATTTCATGTAGTCATATCTTTTTAAAATTAAGATGATGATGATGTTGTACATGGACATATCAGACACTTGTATTTAACTAGAAAGGTCAATGACATAGACATCTGATGACCCTCCATTGATAATGGCTCTAGAGTCAACCTCATTCTTGTTCTTACACTTCGTCGATTGGGCTTGAATGAATCTTACTTATCTCTTTCCACATTAATGTTTCAAGTATATGAAATGAATGAGAAAGAAACTCTAGGCGAGATTACACTTAGAACTCAATTTGGATATCTTGTGTCTAATTCATATTTCATGGTTATTCGTCAGGACACAACCTTCAACATTCTACTTGGAAGGCCTTGGCTAAATCAACATGTGGCCACAGTTTTGTCATAACACCAATGTCTTATGTACTATTTAAATGATCAAATTGGTACATTGTATGGTGAGAAGGCTCTGTTAAAAACATGTGAATATTAATACATTGAGGAAGAGTTCTATCACACAAAAGAAATGAGGTCCATGACAAAGGAAATAACCAAAGTTAATTATCCAAATGGTTTGGAAAAGATTCCAGCAAACCCATTCATATATTTCAGTACATATTATGTGTTACCCATCAATCAAATTGAAAGGGTAAAACCAAATCTAAGAACTTGCCCGATAACTTCCATAATTGTGGCAACTGATTCTGACAACATGGGAGAAATTGTTGATTCAGCAAGTAGTGATGAAAGCTTAAATGGAGATGTCTTCCTACTATTTACCGAACTAAAACAAGCCTCTACTTCATCAATCAGAGTAAAATAAGTCATAGTAATGTTAGAGGAATACAAACATGTTGATTCTCAATCCATCATCTCCTCTTTATTACCCCAAAAGACCCTTCATCATCAGTATGGTTAGAAATGTTGGCCTCTTCTTCATGATGTTTAAATACTAAATTTTTTCCAAATTCAGAAACTTTTTTTTGTGATTCACTATGAAAGTAGAAACATAAGTGGTAACACGTAATGAATAAGAAGAGAATGATCTCATGGATTCTCTTCCAGCATTTGAGGAAGGTGTCTCTACCACTATGGATGAGGTCAGAGAAATAAATTTGGGTATAGGCGAAGATCCACGCCCCACTCTAATTAGTGAGGCCATTCCCTCTGTAGATAAAGTGGTGTATACTTCATTTCTAAAGTAACATCGAGATATATTTTCTTGTAATTATATAGAAATTCTAGGTCTTAATTCCAATGTAGCCACTCATCATTTGGATCTGCCAGAAGAACATCGCAGATTCAAGCAGGCAGCAAGAAGAACACACCCAACTCATGCCTCTAAAATTTAAGCTGAAGTTGATATGATTATAAAGGATAATTTTTTCAAGGAAGTTCAATATACCATATGGCTGGCCAACATTTTCCCAGTGAAAATGAAGAAGGGGGAAATCAGAGTTTTCATTGATTTTAGATGTCTTAACCGAAATTGTCCTGAAGATGATTTTACAGTTCCGATTGCAGATCTTTTAATTGATGCAATAGATAGCTATGAAGCTCTTTCCTTCATGGATGGCTACTATGGGTATAATAAAATCCATATGGCCCTATAGGATGAATAATCTACAACATATAGAGCCCCTCAAGTTTTGTTTTTCTATCGGGTAATGCTTTTTTTCTTAAAGAATGAAGGTGCAACATACCAACGTGCCATGCACCATATTTTAAAACCCTTTTAGTAAAATTTGTTGAATGTTATGTGGATGATTTGGTGGTAAAATCCATTCAACGTTCCAATCACTTGGCTAATCTGGAAAGCGTATTCAATAATTTTCGACAACAGAGTTTGAAGATAAACCCCTTGAAATGTGATTTTAGGGTAACCTCAGGAAATTTCATTGGCTTTGTTGTACTCCATCATGGTATCGAAGTTGATCCTGAAAAAACAAAATCAATCCTTGGTATGTCACCTCCTCAAAATTTGAAATAATTAAGAGTACTTTAAGGACACTTGGCCTATATTCGGCGCTTTATCATCAATTTGGCAGGAAAGTGTTTGTCTTTTTCGAGATTAATGAAGAAGGGAGTCACCTGTCAATGGAATGAAGAAGACCAATACGAATTTTATACCCTCAAGAAATATCTCTTGATTCCACTAGTATTAATTCCACCTATTGACGGAATACCACTTATTATCTATGCGACAGCTTTAGAGCGATCACAAGGTTCCTTCCTTGCCCAAAAGAATAATTCTGGGAATGAAAAAATCCTTTACTATCTCAGTAGAACTATGTTTGATGTGGAAACTCGAAATTCAACTACTGAAAAGAGATATCTGTCATTAATATTTGTAGTTCAGAAATTAAGAAACAACCTACAACTTCATAAGGTCCAATCGGTGTCTCGTAATAACCCACTCAAATTTATCCTCAGTCATCCTATGCTTATAGGGCATTTAGCATGATGGGCGGTTATTCTGAAATATTATGATATCCAGTTTGTGCCTCAGAAGGAAAAAAATGCCAAGCACTAGATGACTTCCTTGCTGAACATCCATCTACAGAAGATACATCATTAAATACTGAACTTCTTGATGAAGAGGTCTTCTCTATTTAGGATAATTCCCAAAATGTGAGATGTAATTTGATGGTGCCTATAGAAGTCTAACAGGGAAGAGAATGGAAAACCCTAAACTCAACAAATTTGGGTTAGAAATTGTCCTTAAATCCATAGAAAAGGTAGTGTTTCCTTACTCCTTCCAATTGTCATAAGGTGGTACCAACAATGAGGCAGAATATCCTGCTCGCATCACAGGTTTAGAATTGGCCCTTCATGTTCAAGTGAATCACTTAAAGGTGAAAGGTGATTCAGAATTGGTAATCAAGAAAATAAATGGGGAATATTCTATAAAAATTGAAGAGTTAATACCTTTGTGTGATTACGTCAGAGGGTTAATGGCTGAATTTCCCTCAGAGCCGACATTTTCTTGTGCCCCTCAATCAAAAAATTCCCAAGAAGATGCATTGGCTAATGTAGCTACAACTCTGGAATATCCAAATCGGGATGAGACGATCATTATAACAACTCATCATTGTGTGATCTCACATTTAGTTCAACCCATATTGGAGGAAATTAATTAGATTAGCCCTATTTCTGAGCCATATGGTCATACAATGGGATGGAGAACACTTATTGTAGAATACCTTCAAAATGGGGTACTTCCACTAGATTGGGATGAAAAAGAACAGATCCAATGATGAGTAGCCAATTTTACTCTTTATGATAGTCTAGAACACTAGAAGATCCTTAAAAAACGAGGCATCAATGGAATCCTCCTCAGATGTATTGATGGATAAGAAACTGCAACTATCAGGAAAGAAGTGAATTCAGGAGCTTGTGGTGCCCATCGGTCTAGGAACATAATCTCTGATCAGATCTGAAGGCTTGGATATTTTTTCCTTCAATGATGTAGGATTTTACATATTTAACTAAGAAATTTCATCCCTTCCAAGTGCATTCAAACTTCATTAATCAACCCCTATAGTTTCTACATACAACTAAATACTCCTGGCCATTTTCCACATGGGGAATGGATATAGTAGGACCTCATCCTCCAGCCACAGCTAAGTAGTTCAAGTATATTCTAACTGCTACTGACTTCTTCTCCAAATGGGCTAAGGCAATACCTATCAATGAATTCAGATCAAAAAGAATTTTTATTTTTGTCAAAACTAATATCATCACCAGATATAGAATCCCTCATACTATTTGGATGGAAAATGACACCAATTTTTGTTTTTTTGAGGTAAAATATTTATATCAGGAACGTAATATCAAATCCAACCATTCATCCCGCTATCATGCAGTGGATAATGGATAGATAGAGGCCTTCAATAAGACCCCATCAAATATACTCCAGAAGATGGTTGATAAAGATAAGAAATCATGTCATAATACACTTTTGAATGCTTTGTGGGATTATCGGACTACTACCTGTACTGCAACCTAGGAAACTCCTTATTCCTTGGTATACGGAACAAAAGTAGTTTTTCCAATTGAAATGCAATATCCTTTACTTAGAGTTGAAATATGTGATCAGTTTTCTACATATGAGAGGTCTTATAAATGGTTTATTAGGATGTAATGAATAGACAAGAAAATATTTCACACTTTTCATCATTTAAAAGTCTATCAGAATAGAATAGCCTGAGATTTTAAATAGAAATTTCACCTCCATTCATTTATTCAAGGAGAATTGGTATTGGTCCTCAGGACTCCAATGATACTAGGAAAGAAACCTCCAATGCTTGAGCCAAAGTCGAAAGGACCTTATTCTATACATAAGTTCTACTCAAATGGAGCTTATGCCATAATCTCAATGGATGGAGAGATCATTACAACTCAAACCAATGCTATATTATTGAATAAACACTTTGTGTAATTGCACAGACTTAGCCCTCACTACAAGACTGAAAACTACACAGCCCCCATGTCCTTACTACAAAACAAAAAACTTCACAGTAGAAATTCTTAGTCATAAGATGTTAAAATACATAACAACCATAAGCGTCCATGCTGCATGACATTAAAATGCATAGGATCTTTTTCTTTGTTGCATGAAGTTAAACTGAATGACAACATTTTTCCTCATTACACGACATTAAACTGTAAGGATAACATCTTCTATACTTGATGTTAGGAGCTTCCATAAGCAAGCATCATGGACATCATTGCTACTCTTTAGTGGCACATGAGTCCCTCTCTTCCCTATGTCTGAGTCAGATCTTCCTAGGGACCTTGTTTCAAGAACTATATGTGGATTTTTTCTCATATATTTAAGATATGTAGAGACGCCTAGATTTCCAATCTTGGGCCCAGATGCAACCCAAAAATTCTTATTTCCCATTTTATTATACTATATATGAACTGGATCAATACATAATTCTCTTTTAAGATAGATGATTTTATTTTCATACCATCTTGTGTCTTAAATTTAATCATTCTTCTAGAATGTGTTAAAGCCCCCTATCTCCCATGTCAAATGCTATTGGTGTGGGAAAGGATTGTTTAAAGAACTATATACGTCTTGATTCTCATCTATATGAGATACATAGAGATGCCTAGATCTTCAATCTTGGGACCAACCATGATAAAAAAACAAAACCCCTTTATTCCTTATATAAGAATCAAACCAACATAAGGAATTTTTAAATAACTACATATAGATTGATTCTTGCCCATAGCAAGAGAGGTAGTGACACTTAGGTTTTATCCCTTATTCCAGATACAACAAGTCTTTATCTTCAAATCAGTTCATCTTCATCCTTACCACATGACGTTAAACTGCATGGAAATATAACACCCATATTCTTCAATTGGGTCACCTTTGTGTTATAGAAGAAACCCTTACTGCTCCTTGTTTCTCACACCGAGCATAGCTCACATGGGCATAGGAATTGGGTAAAAGGATTCTTTATATAAATAAGGTGTCTCAATTTCTTGTGGGATTATCAATGTCATCACTGCATCAATTAAAACTACATAGTATAATGTCCTCATGAAATGACTTAAAACTGCACAGTATAATGTCCTCACTGCATGACTTTAAACTGCACAACACAATATTAATTCAATGAAAACAAATAATGTCTCTATTTTGAATATGAGTCATATCAATGTAAAGGATGTCAAACTCATGTCCAATATTGATTCAAATATTTCTTATGTTCATTGAGAATAACCCCATTCTATGTTTCACACTCTTAATCTTGAATATTTTCTAGATCTTTATAATCTTTCTTATAGTATTTGGTGACAATGTTTCTAATACATGAGAACTCTTTTGCCTGACTGTGTAGCACGTGCCCTTTTGTGGCCTTGCATAAGTTGCCAACATAACAGGTATTTTAGTCAAAAGATGCCACTATTTGGATATGAAACATATTCTTTAGTTGGGCCTGCATAATACATACCCCATAATGGGTTTTTCAAATGATGGTAATTTCGTTCTCGGTTATAGTGTCTTTGTCCCTTTTAAACTTTGATGACAATATATAAGAATCTGTATTTTAAAAATAGTCATTCAGGTATATTTTTCCCATTATCTTTCTCTCAATCAGAAACTCTTCAAGACCATAGTTTACACATTTCCCTCTCCATGTGTTCAATGCTATATGAAATAACCTTGTAATCACATAGCCACATAATATATAATTTTTCCATTTCGGGTCCTATTTGTATGACCTAAAACTAAAGACGCCACAACTCCTACGTTTGGGTTAGAGCTTCGTAAAAAATTATTCTTCCAATTATTTTGAAATCTTGGTTTGAAATACCCTCTCTGTATTCAGGTACCTTTATCCATAAACTAAACACTGTGATTCAGAAAATCTGAATCTCCATAAACTTTCTTCGGATTTTAGAAATTGAATTTCAATATTCTTAAGAGCTCTTTTTCTTGACTATCCAGCACATGCCCTTATGTGGCCTTGCATAAGTTGCCTATATAATGGGTATTTCAGTCAAAAGATTCCACTATTTGGCTATGCAGCATATGCCCTAGTTAGCCCTGCATAATACTTCCCCCATAATGGGTTTGTTAAATAATGGTAACTTCGTTATTGGAAAACACTTCCTCTAATTCCTTTAGCCATTTTTCCATATCATTCTTCAGATATAGAAATTCCCAAATTACAGTTTATTATTTTCCCTTCCATACGTGAATATGGAAGTATGTTCCAAAACAAATTATAAATAAATTAGAAGATTATCATACCTTTGGTCAAATATAAAGACATAAAATTAAAGTAGTACAATTTCCTCACAACATGACTTAAAACTGCACAGTTTAATATCATAAATTCCCCTTTTTCTGATAAATTTTAACCATTCTTCATACACTAAATTTTTATTGAAGTGGTTTTCCGATTCATGACATATTTCGGTATAAAATAGCCCTTTATTCTTAAAATCCATTTCCTTGGAAAAACCACCCATTGTGGTCTTGAGTCACCCAAATCTTATTTTCCCTTTTCTATCAATAGTAAAATGTTAAATTCTTAAGAAATATTTTTCTTGACAATGAAGCACGTGCCCTTAGGTGGCCTTACATAAGTTTCCTACATAATGTCCCTATTAGTCAAAAGATGACACTATTTGGCTATGCACCATATGCCCCAGTTGGCCCTTCATAATACAACCCCCATAACGGGATTTTCAAATAATGGTATCTTCGTTCTTGGAAGATACTCTCCTTTTGTTGATACAAGTTTTAAATTTGGTGACCATAAAAATCATGGCTCAAGATTCCCCTTGGAAATAGTTAAGGAATATTATAGAAATTTTTATCCACTGAGTCTTGTTTGGGATCTAGTTTCAAAATTTTTTGTCAAAGATATTTCGACCTTAAACATTATCCCTTTATTGTCCAACATGCATGACGCTAAACTTCTAAGAGACGTGGTAGTCACCAGATTAAGAACCTGCGAAGGGAAATCTGAACAAAAGTAGAGTCCTATCTCACCAAACATACATTTTGAATGGTTTAGGTAATATTGAGAAATAAAAAATTAAAAGATTTAATGTTTGTGGGTTTTTCCATATAACCCTGAAAAAATCAATCAATGCTTACTAGGCCCAATGGCCTAGGTGAAACAAAGGCAGTCTGTGGGAGTGAAAGAACAAATGATTAAAGAAAAAATTATTTTCATTTATGAAAATTTTCACAAAGGAACATCCACAAATTGACGTCTTTCTCTTGTCAAAAATCAGAAATTATAAAAGGCTTTCTACAAAATTACTCATTTGATTGACTGCCTCTTGAGCCCCATTAGCTTCCTATTGAATCTTGTTTATTTGACCAGCTCTGCTCTCTTCAGCATGATGAAGTGCTTCTCTGGAATCTATAATGGATTTTGCACCATCTTTCTGGACTTCTCCTAATGAGCTATGAAGCTGGTCAAGATCCCCTATAATTATATCTAACTCCTGTTTAATGTGCACATGATGAACAATATTTTCTTTAATTGTTTGCTTTAGTCCCTTCAAATTTACAGTATGATTAGCCTCATCCTGGGACAGCGTTTCTTGGAACTCTTCAATATTGATCGATAGTTTGGATTTTATCAAGTCTTGTCGAAACTTTTTCTCTTACTCTATCCTCTTAATAACATTTTTACGGCAGTATGAATTTCACGGTATTCAAAACTGCCAATCCTAATGTGATAAACAGAGATGAAATTCGTGGAATTATTGAAGATAGTTCCTCAAGGGGAATCTCAGATATTATCTTCCATATATTCTTCCATGTTTTGTGACATGAAAGATGAAGAACCTTTTGAAATTATGGGTCTGATTCAGAATCACATTCATAAGGAGGGATGTATTTTAGGATTAATGCACTTAAAGAAGTGCCCTGTCCTGCTGCTTCCTAAACAATGGCTGCTTCACCTTCCAATATTGTTTGGGCTGATGCAGAGGCTTCACCTCTAGACCAAGACATTGATGTTGATAGACCTATGTGGTAAATCATGAACTGTGGTTATGGTTATATTGAATAGATAACAAAATTGAATGCAATAACAATATTAGTATCTCTTACCTAACAGTAGATTAATAGCCTAAGAATACTCCTCCCAAATATTCTCAGTTTCAACAATTTTTTTGATGTCTCTGGATGAGGAGTGCTATCTTAAATGTGCTCAGGATCCACAAAATGAATTTTAGGAAGATCTGCTATCTCAAGATCCACCTAAGCCAATGTATTTGAAATGATGGGATTGATATTAATATCAATAATTCCTTCAAGTATCATTGCGGAAATGTTTTATTTAGATGGAACTTCATATTTCAACCATCCAGGGTTAGAAATTTAATCATAAGAAGATTAACAAGAAGAATAATGAAAACTCACATCCAATTGATTCTTTAAAAGGAACTCCAAAATTGCCTAAAGCATTTGGAATATTAACATGTTCTAATACTTCTTCAAAATACATTCCAAGGTTCACCATTTCATCTAATGATATCTCAGATCCCAGGTTAGTTCCACCCATGGGAGCACTTGGCGTGTTTGATTCGCAACCTTCCTCTGGCAACCATTGACCCCGAGTAGCTTCCTCAACAATATTTGCGGGGTCAACACTAGTTATTTCCAGATGTTTTAGTGCATGTGATGAACCTAAAATATCATAGGATGGATGTTATTTGTCGTTACATTTAATGACTTATGAAGTATTACTGGTTCATTAGAAGCATCTTATCCTTTGATAGCAGGAATAAGAGCAATGCTGGGAACAAAAGTTGGTTCCTCGGGCACCAATGCCTCCTCAAGAACCATCATATTTTCTGGAATTTGTGTCTGTTCAGCAGCACCCTCGTGGTTCCTTTAAGCTTATCAGTAGTTTCTTTTAAAGAAGAAATGGAAAAATCCCCTATAATTCCAAGAAGTGTAAACACTTTTTTCATTAATAAATACTACAATTCATGATTACCAGGGAGACTTACCACTACATAGAAAGCACTTAACCATGGATCTATTTCTTCAGTTCTTTTGCTTATTCACCTTCTTAGGAGGGCTTACATCATCATCTCCAAATATAGGTATTGGAGATCCCAATAACCTCTCTATTTCATCCTCTATGTCTTGTTGGCCCAGAGATATCTCTCCCAATTCACGAGGTGATCTGGTGGCTCCAAGAGTAGTGCCTCTAGGGATATACTATGGTAAAGGAACGTCAATTGTCTTTCCTTTAACCAGCTTTAAGATAAGATGATATTTCCCCTAAGTAACAATGTTTTGACTAAAATTCAAATTTCAAAGTAGAAGAGAATGTGATAGAAAGGAAACTCACATCCTCAGGATCTACAAAGTCATGCCATTTTTCATCTAATGAAGGAATAATCCATTTAGTGGTACCACGATCTATCATTTCCTTCACCCACTCTATGGTAGGAATTGATTTATCGGTGGCATATATGAGCATTTCTAGCTCTCAAATGTAGTTCCTCACCTCATTGTGATTATCCTTAAAAAGAATGTCAAAAGAAGCATGTAAATTCCCTACTCCTTGTATATGATGTCCTTCATGCATATCCATCCACATGGTTTCAACATCACAATATAGACTCTTTCCTGTTTGAACCGCCTATGGTCATATATATTCAAAGTGTTTGTCAGAGGGTAGTGAAGAGGATTCTGTAACCTTGGATTTGAGTTTCTTCTCAACCCCCATAGTCACGGATGAGGGATGAGAAAAGGAAACTCATCACTCATCAGAATGGTGGTGAACAGATCGCCTTGATACAGATTTGGTAGGGATTGATGGAGTGGCTCTCTTAATTCTAGGAGGGTTATATCTGGCATGAGGTCTCTTTGGTGAATTTGAAGTATCATCACCTCCACCCTCTTATTCTCACGAGTTGACCCCTGATTATGAAGAGTTATCTTCCAAATAAAGTGGCTCTCTCCTTCTACTTCTTTTCACCCCCACTCGAGGGATAACATGATTTAATACCCCTTAAGGGTAAGATGTGACCTAATTTTCAGCATACTAGACGTCATAAGAATTAAGAGACAAGAGTGAAATACTAGAGAAATCATGAACTGATGGTCGGAAAGAACTTCCAAAAACTTGTACTCCACTTTTTACAACATAAGTTCTGATGTGAGTAGTGATACATCCCCACAATACCTGGAATGGTCCAAGTATTCAAAAGGGATACTTCCCTTTGTAAATGTGTAGAAAACTCCTATGAATCTTTTCCAAAATAGGAGTTTCCAACCCTACCATACTTTTCTATTCCATATTGGCTATAATAACAAAGATTCCTGGCCTCATAGCTCCTTTGGTGTCTCAGACTAGTAACAAATACACACTAATCCACATGGTCAAGAAACCTTACAGACATGTCTTTTCATGAATTTTTGGTTTGAATTCATATCCCCAGTTGTCAAATTATCCTTTCTCCAATGTTGTCCAGAAGGTTTCATGAGTACCTATCTTCCCTACCCTTGGATAGCTGGTCAGACAGGTGTAAGTGGGCCCCTTTTCCTTCTTCTTTATCAAAAATATTTCCATCCATTCATCTGGATGAATATCTCTCATGGATCCAGACTTCATGGTGGTTGTGTTCTTGAGTTTGTTAAATATTTTCATCAACTCATGAACTAAAGCTGGTGTCTTATCAGAGTCATTCCATGTCACATTGAGAGGAATAAACTCATCATACATGTCCCCAAGGATTGGAGCTCCAAAAATCTTATAAACATCCCACAAGTTGATGCCTACCTCTCCGTGTGTTAAATGGAATGAATTAGTCTTTGGGATCCATCTGCTTAATAATTCCAGCATGAAATCATCATTCCTATACACATAAGTTTTCCCAACCCAGATGGCCTCAAAAATCTTGATGCCTTTCAAGTCATATGTAAATTCTTCACAGGTCTTACAAACCCAGCATGCCCACATCCACATGGGGTTTACACCTCCTACCGGGTGTAAATCCCAACTTTTCTTCCAACCATTGGACTAATCCATTTTGGAATCTCGAAATATGGATGAATAACAGTTTGGTTGTATCTCATGAGTGTGTGCCTTCAAATCTGGAGCACACAGGCTATGATGCATAATATGATCCTTCTCTATTTTCCCGACATTAGAAAATGATCCCACAACAAAAAAAATTTCCGATGATAAGTTGGTATAATCTTAAAAACAAGAATTTGGGACATAGTTCTTTGGATCTAGAATATTAACATCATTTAAATGTCCATAGCTATACAAAGGGAGATAGGTGCTTCAGGGAAAGTTGAAATGATACTTCTTCAAATATTTTGCTAATTTTGGAGGTGTGGTGTCGCAAACATCAAAGTAATTATGACCAATGACATTCATCATGTCATCAATCATCTTGATGGAAAACTCATCAGCAGTTCCAATTATTTTGGGATCCATTGAACCTGAAAAATTATAGAAATCATCTTTAAAGTCAGTTCATTTTTTTTGAAGAAAAAAAATCAGCAAAGGCATTAAGGATCGAAAGTATAAAATTGGCATGTAAGTATAAGTCGGTGCGCAAGTATGGAACCCCACTTATAGCACACAACTAAAAAAATACAGAAGAAGTCGGACGAAACAGAATCATCTGAGTGAAATAAGACTTGCACGCAGAGAGCATAAATTTCTGAAGTCGTGAGGCTTTTCGTGGAAGTGACACCCCTATATATAGGTGATGCATGTCACCCTACGCACCAAAATCCTGCGCACTGTAAACCTAAGTGACCAGCTGTCTCACACGAAAAACACATGCCTACCCCAGTACACTCCTCTATCTCCTTCATTTATTTACCTCAATATAGGATCCTCTTTTCATTCCAGATCCAATTCTAAGGTGGGGATTTTATTGACAATTCGTTTCGTCAAAGAGTCTAAAAAATGACAAAGGGAAATACCTTACAATGAAAAGGGTAAAATTCATGAATAAAATCAAGATTTGAAAAGGCATGAGTTTTGGGTCACCTTAGTTAGACAAAAAGAGCATCGGTGTGCATCCTACTTGCATGCCCCGATATGTCGCGCAACCTACTTGCACGCCCAAACTCCTTTCATGCAAGGTACAATTTTTTCCTATAAATAGACCCTTGGGGTCTTCATTTTGGAAAAAAATTACCTAAAGCCTAATTGCTACTCTGGTTGACCCAGTGCTTCGCCCAAGTCTTTGTAAACTTTCAAGGTAGTTCTTCAACACCTTGAGTGGAGGATTTAAAGGAGGATCATTGAACTTAAGTTCTATTAGTGTTTGAAAACCATAACACTTGCGTATCTAAAGTTCCCAACCTCACTAAATTAGAAACACTTTAGCGCCACCTATTCCTTTCATATAATCTTGAGTTCCCCCATTCTAAGACCACCTATGAATACTAATGAAGGCTTGAGCCAAGTCTCTCCCAAGTATTACCATACAGGTTGTTCATTGCTTAAGTGAATATCAGGTCACCCAAGCCTACTTGCACACCCAATCTTGCATGACCTTATCTACTTGATCACCCCTATTTGATTCACTTACTCTCTTTAGTCTAAAATCCATCAAGACCTCTTCAAATCCATTCAAGTAAATGCTTCTTCTTCATTGGATCCCTTGTTTGAAAGGGATTCCATTGAAACCTCCACCAAAACTTACTGACTTATCAAAGTATTGGGAAAGGAACATTAGTTGTCTCATATTTGGGTTTTTATATCCACTGTCAGAGGTTTCCTACATTTGTTTCATAATGGGGTTAGGATTCATGGAGAGTCTGTTGGTTTGTATATCCAAATTTACATGGACCTTTCTCCCAGAAATAGTTCTAGGAAGTTCCCGGTTTGGAGGAGGGTTAGGTCCTTGCCTCTCCCTTCTTAAAGAGACGACCTGAAACCTCAGGTCTCTAGTAGGGAAGGTAAATTTCACACTTTCTTTTATTCCTTTTGAAATAACTAGAAGTCTCCCCCCTGTACCAAGATCAATTTTAGGGAAACCATCTTGGAATAATCCCCTAGATATTCATGTAGGAGGTAACATCATTGATCCTCTCTTCTTCGGTGCCAAATATCATAGGGGAGATAGACATAAGGACTTTTGTTACCCTTTCCCTCTCCTATTGAGCTTTGTCACCATGGGAAACCATATTGGTGTAATACCCTAACCTTCATCCCTTATTCATTTAATTGGAACCTTGTCCAATGTAAAGAGAACAAAGGGTGGTCTTGTTGCCTCACCCTCTTCCTATGTCGCCTTACCCTCATCCAGCATCACCACTGTAGGCTCACCCTCCTCCACCAGTAGTAGAGGAAAAGTGAGTTTAATTGTTCAATCTTTCACATAATCTTGTTTATCACACCAAGCATGAATCATGTGGGATTAGAGATTCATGATGATTACAACATTTGCACAAACACCCACAGTGAAGGATCTATGAGAACTCTAATTCATGTTCAAACCAAGATACACAGGAAGCCCTTTCAAGTCTCGAGATCACTGGATATCCTATTCAGGACTCCAATACTAATTACCTTAATATTGGAATCCTCCTTAGGAACAAGCCCCAAATTAATCCCCTAAGTAATCAAGGAATCCTTTTCAGGAAGTAAGTCGAAACTCATCTCTCTCAGAGGACTATAATCTCCTATGAGACTCATCGAACTATGTGGGATTTGATTCGCATCCACATGGGATACATAGGAAGCCTCCATGAGGTTCAAACCTAAAATTTCAGATCAAAACTATTCTCTTTGGGCCATATTCACAATAGGGTATAATCTTACATGGAAACCCATATTCTTTTCCAAGTTCCTCAGGCTGTTTCGACATAAGTCCCACACCAAACATTGACTAATCACCTTTCTCTTAGATGTCCATACCACATGACATTAAACTATATGGTAGGGTCCTTATCACATGACCTTAAAAGGTATGATGTGTCCCATTAAGCGGCACCAAACTATGAGGGTTATGATTCCTTTTACAAGGATACATAGGTAGCCCATTTTATGGGTACGATCCCAATATCAAAATAATCCTTCGTCTCCCTGGATGAAAATAAATCCCAGAGTGCCCCACTAATTGGATTAAAAACTAGACTCATCATAATGATGATTAAAATAATATTAAAATATTATATTAGAGTACACCATTGGTGGATAACCTTGAATACATACAGATATCTCCATTAATGAAGAACCTTGAATGCATACTGATGATTCTAAATTTTACACATATTAATAAGTGATTGTAAATTCCAAAGGAAACATTTGTTTTTCTTGTTGAATTAATAAGGATTCATGAAAATAACTTAAATTTACAAAGAGAGTCCAAGAGTAGACAAAAATTCCCCCAAAAGGGTGTGATGAGTCCGACCTCCCACCCTCTTGACCAATGTACATTCCTAAGTATCGTAAAGTTCAAACTTAACGAACACCTACCTTTGGAAACAATGTCCTCTTTGGATAAAGAACTATTGGAAGTTTCTGGTTACATGAATAAATCCAATGGAAACTTTCTAGAATCAGTGATTCTTAAAACTAGAACACACGTTTCAAGGAACTATGAAATAGATACATAGAAAAAAGGACCACTATCCAGACTAAAGGCCTAGTGCAACATCATTCTTGAATCACTCTACCTATGTCAACATTTTTGCATCATGCCTACGTCATCACCTCTGGCTTCACATGTTATTCCAACTTCACCACCTACCTACATCATCGTATGCATCACTACATACATCACTGCATGCATAATACTAGAACAGTACGTTCACCCATCAAGGCTTGAACCCATGACCTCCTGGATGTGGAGGCCATTCAATGAGTACCACTCATCCACAACACATTCCAGATAATAATAATAATAATAATTATTATTTTTGTTGTTGTTATTCTTATTTATTGGGTGTATAATTCAACTAAACTACACCCAAACACAACACCTGATACTTGATCAGATCAACCCAACATCCCCTCCTTAGGGTTGGGTTTTTTCATGATGAGCTCATCTTTAAAATTTTTAATGGATATTTTAAAGACTATATTTTATTATTCCCCATGAGGGCCCCCTTTCTTGTCCACCAAAGAATCCCATAGGCCCATCCATGTCATGAGTCCAATATTTTCTTGAAATATGTTTGAATCCTCCCATTTTTTGATACATTTATATGCCTTCAAATTACAGGCCGTATAGCACAACAACACCACCACTGTACTGGTGTCATTGATGAAGATAAATAAAAATTATCCACCATTCAATCATGTAAGGTTTCCACTCCACCCCACTGTCTAGAAAGTGCCTACAACAAACCAGTCATTGTCCCTTGTTCACATCACCACCCTTTTGCACCCTCCCACCATCAACATCAGTCATCACCATCCGCTCTGTGTCACAAACCCAACCCATAAACCAAATCATGATCCATAGCATTATCTATCAGTATACCCCACATCCCGTACATGTGTGGGATAAAAAATCAATCAATTAGAATCATAGTGATGCCAAAATAAATACATGGTTGTGTGAAATTCATACAGGCCAGGAAAATGGCATCCCAAATCAGGATTCAAAGAGTACCACAACTAGGATTATTAGGGTTATTAGGGGTTTCCTGGTCTTTTGTATTTTTATAATAATTTGGGGATATTTTGGGTAATTTAGGGTTTTTAATGTTTTGTATATATTTTTTAGATTTTTAGGGGGTTTTAGGGTTTTTAGGCTCTTTATGATTTTTAGGGTTTTTAAGGATTTTAGGAACTTATAATTTTTTTAATCCTTTTTATGGTTTTTAATGTTTTTATTGTAATTTTAGTGGGTGGGGGTAGTTTATTTAGGGTCTTTTAGGGTTTGTAGGAATTTGAGAGACTTTTAGCATTTTTATTATGTTTTTTTTTAGGGAGTTTTTAGTGTTTTTACGGTTCTTTATATGTTTTATGGGGTTTTAGGGTTTTAAGGCTCAATTAGAGGTTTTATAGGGTTTAACGGGTATTTATGGTTTTTGGGTTTTTAGGGGGGTTTTATGGGTTTTAAAAGGCGGTTTTTGGATTTTTGGATTTTTTACAGTTTTTAGGTTTTTAGAGATTTTATGGGATATTTAGGGAATTAGGATTCTTAGGGGTTTTATGATATTTAGTTGGTTTAGGTATTATTTTGTGTATTTACAATTTTACGGTCTTTTGATGTTTTTATGGGTTTTATGAACTTTTATGGTTTTTAGGGTTTTTTGGGACTTTTGGGAGTTTAGGGGTTTTTAGGGATTTTAGGGTTTTTATGGTTTTAGGGTATTTTAGGTTATTCAATGTTGCATTATTATTTTGTTTTGGGGTTTTAGGGTTTTTAGGGTTATTTAGGGGTTTAAAGGGTATTTAGGGTCAAAGGGGGTTTAAGCTTTTTAGGGTCCTTTAGGGGTTTTTGGGGGGTTTTTATGTTCCTTTATGTATTTTTAGTATTTTGTTGCCTTTAGGGGTTTCTTGGGTTGTTAGGTTCCTTTATGGGTTTTTAGTTGCATTTAGTTTCCTTTGGTTTTTAGTGTTTTTTGGGTACTTTAGGGGTTTTTTATGGTTCCAAGTATTTTTAAAGTCATTTTGGGGTTTTAGGGTCTTTTAGGTTTTTTGGTTCTTTTAGGGGTTTTGGGGTATTTTATAGTATTTTAGGTTTTGGTGGATTAATTTTATTTTAGGGGGGTTTTGGGGTATTTTATGGTCTTTTTTTCTTTTTTGGGATTAATTTTATTTTAGGGGGGTTTTGGAATTATATTTCCTTATAGGGGATTTAGGTTATTTTAGGAATTTTTAATATAGTTTTTGGACTTTTGGGTGGTTTTAGGCTTTATTTGGTCTTTTTAGGTTTTAGGGTTTTTAGGGTTTTCAGGGTTTTTAAATTCTTTTAGGATTTGTATGGGGTTTTTATGTTTTTTGTGGATTTTTGGTTCCTACGGGTTTTTATGGATTTTAGGGGTTCTATAGTTTTTTGGGGGTTTTAGTGTTTTTTAGTATTTTAGTTTTTTTAAGGGGTCTTAAGAGTTTTTTGGTTTTTAAGGGTTTTTTTCATTTTTAGTGTTTTTTAGTTTTCTAGGGTTTTTAGGTTTTTTAGGGTTTTTAGTGTTTTTATGGTTTCTTGGGGTGTTTTAGGATTTTTATGGTTGAAAGGGATTTATAGGGTTTTTATAGAGTTTTAGGGTTTTTAAAATTTTTAGGGTTTTTTAGGTTTTCAAGGGTGTTTAAGGTTTTTATGGGAATTTTAGGGTTGTATAGTTTTTTTAGGTTCTTTTATGTTCTTTAGGGTTTTAGATACGTTTAGGTGGTTATTAGGGACCTTTAGTATTTTTAAGGTTTTAAGGGTCTCATAGGGTTTTAGGTGCTTTTACCATTTGTATAGGTTTTTATGATTTGTATAAGTTTTTGGGTTTTTAGGGGGTTTTAGGATTTTTTTAGTTTTTAGGGGTTTTAGGGTTTTTATGTTTTTTTAGGGTTTTAGTTTTTTTTAATTTAGGTTTTTAGGGGTTTATGTGGTTTTCTGGGTTTTCAAGGGGTTCTGGTAGTTTTATGGGTTGTTAGGGTTTTTAATGGATTTTACGGTTTATTAGGGTTTTATTTTATTGTGTTTTTTTGGTTTTTTGGGGTTTTTGGGGTTTTATGGTTTTTTTTGTTTTTATGGTTTTTAGGGTTTTTAGGACTTTATGATTTTTGGTTTTATCTTGATTTTTAATGATTTTTTATTATTTTTAAGGTGATTTATATTTTTAAGAGTTTTTTGGTTTTCAATAGATTTTGGGTTCTTTTAATGTTTTTAGGGTTTTAGTGTCTTTGAGAGTTTTTAGTGTTTTTAGGATTTTTTGGGTCTTTAGGGTTTTTAGAATTTTTAGATTCATTTAGGGATGTTTAGCAATTTAAGGCTCTATTAGAGTTTTTAGGGTGGTTTAGTGTTTTTGGGTGTTTTAGGGGTTTTAGGATCTTTTATAGTTTTTAGTATCCTTATGGTTTTAGGGGTTTTAGTGTCCTTTATGTTTTTAGAGTTATTTAGGTTTTTTAGAGGTTTTAACGGTCAGTTTTATTTTATTTTTTTTAGTTTTAAAGGATTATTAGAAATTTTTAATGTTTAATGGATTTTCAGAAGTTTTTGGGGTTTCTGGGATTTGAGGGTTTTAGGGTTTTTAGTGTATTTAGGGTTTTTAGAGTTATAGGGTTTTAGGTACTTTTTGGTGTTTTAATATTTTTTAGTGTTTTATGATTTTTATTATATTTTAATGTTTTTAGGATGTTTTAGTGGGTTTTAGGGGTTTTATGGGTTTTAGGGTTTTTAGGGTCATTTAGGGCTCTTTTTTTTTGTTTGTGGTATTTTAGGGTTTCTTATGGGGTTTTAGGGTTTGTTATATGTTTTTGGGATATTTAGGATCTTTTAGGGGGTTTAAAGGGGATTTTAGGATATTTTATTGTATTCTAGGGTCCATGTGAATTTTTAGGGTTTTTAAGTGCCCTTTAGGGGTTTTAAGAGTCTTTTAGGGTTTTTTGGGAGTTTTAAGGTCATTTTCGGTTCTTAGGGTTTTTAATGGACTTTAAGGGTTTTAGGGTATTTTGGTATTTTTTAGATTTTTTAGTGTCCATTAGGGTTTTATTGGTTTTAGAGTCATTTAGTCTATTTTTGGGTATTTTACGGAATTTTAAGATATTTGTTTGGTCTCCTAGTGTAATTTTAGAGTATTTTAATGGTTCATGGTTTTTTTGGGCCCTTTGGACTTTTTTAGGTTTTTATGGTCTTTTAGGTGTTTTAGGGTTTTTACGGTCTTTTAGGGGGTTTAGGGTTTTTGGGATTTTTTTGGAATTGTGGGGATTTTATTGGTTTATAGTGATTTTATATTTTTAAAGCGTTCTAGGGTATTTTAAGGATTTTAGGATCCTTTTTATTTTTTATGATTTTTTTGGGGTTTATGGGTTTTGTGGGTTTTAGGGCTTTTAGTGTTTTTGGGTTTTTAGGGTTTTTAACATTTTTAGTTTTTTTATGGTTTTTAGTGTTTTTGGGGGTTTTAGGGTTTTAAAAGGGTTTTGAGGGGTTTTTAGTGTTTTAGGGGTTTTTAGTGGTTTAGGGGATTTTATGGTTTATCAGGGTTTAAATGGTTTTTTGGGGGTTTTATGGTTTTAATGGTTTTTATGGTTTTAGGGGTTTTATGGTTTTTCAGGAATTTCAGGGTTTTAGATTTGTAAGTATTTTAATATTTTTTAGGTATTTTAGGGTTTCGTGATTTTTAGGGGTTTTATGGTGTTTAATGGTTGATAGGGACTTCTAGGGTTTTTTATTGTTTTAGGAATTTATGGTCTTTTATGTTTTTTATTGTTTTTAGGGTTTTTTGTTTTTTTATTGTCTTTTTTTTTATTTTTAGGTTTTTTGGGTTTTACGGTTTTAAGGGTTTTATGTTTTTTCTTAGGATTATTAGGGTTTTACATGTTTTTTTGGGTTTTAATGTTTTTTTTGTTGGTAGGGGGTGTTGAGGGTCTTCTAGGGTTTTTAGGTGATTTTATGGGTTTTTGGATTTTGTATAGTTTTTAGGGTCTTTTAGGGATATTTTGGTTTTTAGGGTTTTTAGGGGTTTAGGGTTTTTAGGGTTTTTAGGGTTTTTAGGGTTTTTAGGTTTCCTTATGTTTTTTATAATTCTATAGGGGTTTTTATGGTTTTATTTTTTTTTTACATTTTTAGGGCTTTTAGGTTTCTTAAGTTTTTTATGTTTTTAGTTTTTTACAGTTTTTTCGGATCTTTTAAATGCTTTGTCCTTTTTAGTGTCATTAAGGATTTTAGGGTTTTTAGGGGGTTTTGGGGTTTTTATTTTTTAAGGGGTTTTAGGTTATTTTATGGTTTTATGGTGTTTTAGTGGGTTTTGTGTTTTTATGGGTTTTAAGGATCTTTTAAAGTTTCTTTCACATTTTAGGGTCTTTTACAATTTTTAGGATCTTTTAGTAGTTTCAGGGTTTTTATGTTTTTATGTTTTTTCGGTCCACTTGGGTTTTTAGGGGGTATTAGGATTTTTTTCATGTTTTAGGGTTTTTATGGGTTTTAATGGATTTTTAGATTTTTTTAGATTTTTAGTTTTTTTGTTGTTTTAGCTGTTTTTAAGGTTTTTATCAAGTTTTAGAGTTTTTTATAGTTTTTTGGGTTTTTATAGTTGTTACGGTTTATAGGTTTTTAAATTTATTATGGGTTTTAGGTTTCTTTAGTGTTTTAGGGGATATAGGGTTTATAGGGGTGTTCAGTATATTATAGGGTTTTATAGGGTGTTTTAGGTGTTTTAATGATTTTGGTGGTCTTTTATGGGTTTTTATGGGTTTTATGTCCTTTTTGAGTTTTAGGCTCTTTTAGGGATTTTAGGGTATTTATTAATTTTAGGGGTTTATGTTTATAAAAGGTTTTTAGGGTTTTATTAGGATTATTATGGATTTCTTCAGGTTTTTAAAGCGGTTTTATTGTTTAGGGGGTTTTGGTGCATTTTGGATTTTTTGGGTCACTATCAGTTTTTGGGTCTCTTTTGAGTTTTAGGGTCGTTTTGGGGTTTGGTGGATTTTTTATTTTTAATGTTTTTATGGATTTTTACAGCTTTTAGAGATTTTAGGGTTTTAAGCGGTTTTAATGGGGTTTTAGGAGTTTTTACGGTTTTAAGGGGTTTTGGGTTTTTGGGGGTTTTTAGAGTGCTTTTGGTTTTTTAGGCTTCATTAAGGATTTTAGAGTTTTTTGGGGAGTTTTTAATGGTTTTTAGGTTTTTTTAGGTTTTGTATTTTTTTTGCTTCTTTTAGGATCTTTTATGGGTTTTAGTGGTTTTTACAGTTTTTTGGAGTCTTAAAATTTTAATTGTTTTTAGGTTCTTTTAAGGGGTTTTGGGTATTAGGTTTTTTATGGACTTTTAGGGTTTTAGGGTCATTAATGGTTTACATATGGTTTTATGGTTTTTTTGGAGTATTAGTATTCTAGTGTTTTTAGGGTTTTTACTAGCTTTTTGGGTTTTTAACGGTTTTAAAGATCTTTAGTGTTTTTAGGGTTTTTAGGGGGTTTAGTGGTTTCAGCAGTTTTTAGTGTTTTTAGGGTTTTTAGTATTTTAGGATTTTAGGGTTTATTTAGGTTTTTTTTGGGTTTTTTTAGTTTCATTATTTTTAGGTATTTTTTGAGTTTTTAGGTTTTGAGGTTTTCTGGGGTTTTAAGGTTTTTAGCGTTTTTACAGTTTTTAGGGGCTTTTGGGTTTTTATTGTTTTCAGGTTCCTTTAAATTTGTTGTGTTTTTATGTTATTTAATGGGTTGGGGAAGGGGTTAGGGGTTTTATGCCCATTTAGTGTTTTTATAATTTTAAGGTCTATTATGGGGGTTTAGGGTTTTTTTGGGACTCTTAGGGGGTTTTCGTTTTTTTTGTTTTTAGGGGGGTTTGGGGGTTTTAAGGGTTTTTTTAGGATTTCTAGGGATTTGTGTATTTTGGTATTTAGGGTCCTTTAGGGTCTTTAGGAGTTTTTAGCTTCTTTTTTTGTATGTTTTAGGGTCCTTTTGGGTTCTTTAATTTTTAGGGCCCTTTAGGGTTGTTAGGGTCTTTAGGGTAATTTTGGGGTTTTTTGGGTTTTAGGGTCTTTTAAGGGTTTTTAGGTTATTAGGGTCATTTAGGGTTTTTAGAGTCTTTTATGGGTTTTATGGTATTTTATGATATTTTAATTTTTTAAGGCTTCTAGGGTCTTTTAGTGTCTTTATGGGTTTTAGGGTCTTTAGGTCTTTAAGGTTTTTAATACCTTTTATGATTTTAGTATTTTTAGGAACTTTTTTGGGTTTTTGGGGTTTCAGGGTCATTTAGGTTATTTTAGTGTCTTTTATCTATTATTAGGGGTTTTATATTTTTTAGGTTTTTTAGGGTTTTTTCATTTTTTAACATTTTAGGGTTTTTTCATTTTTAGGGTTTTAAGGGTTTAAATAGTTTCTTATGTGTTTAGAGGTTTTTTGGTTTTAGGGTTTTTTAGGGTTTTATGATTTTTAGGGTATTTAAGAGGTTTTATAATTTTTAGGGGTTTTAAGGGTTCTTAGGGTTATAGGGGTTTTTATATTTTCAATGGTTGTTAGGGTTTTAATGGTTTCTAGGGTTTCTAGGGCTTTTAATGGTGTTGTTAGGTTTTTTATTTTTTTATGTTTTTTTTTTCTATTTTATATATTTAACTATTTTTTGGGATTTATGGGTTTTGACATGTTTTAAGAGGTTTTAGGGTTTTTTTGTTTTTAGGGATTTTTATTTTTTCTTTGGGGTTTTAGTGGTTTTTTAGCTTTTTAGGGTTTTTGGAGTTTCTTAGGCTTTTTTTTAGGGGTTTTAGGTTTTTTAGGGTTTTAAGTTATTCTTGGGGGTTTTTTTATTTTTTTAGGGTTCTTTTGGATTGTTTTAGGGTTTTATGGGTTTTAGGTATTTTCAAAGGGTTTTTAATATTTAGTGTTTTTATTGTTTTTATGGATTTTAGGGTTTTTTTTGTTTTTAGTGGTTTTGGGGTCTTTTATATAGATTAAGGGGTTCTATGATCTTTTAGTGTTTTTAGGTTTTTAGGGCCTTTTGGGTAATTTTAGGATTTTGTATTGGATTTTTAGGTTTTAAGGGATTTCTAAGGTGTTTTTGGGTTTTTCGGGATTTTAGGTATTTTAATATTTTAAGCGGTTTTCGTGTTTTTAGGGTTTTTAGGGTTTTTAGGGGTTTCTTGGTTTTTTAGGTTTTTAGAGGGATTTTAGTTTTTAGCATTTTTTACGATATTTAGGGATTTTTTAAAGTTTTAGGGGTTTTATGGGTTTTATGGTTTTAATGGTTTTCAATGTATTTTAAGGTGTTTTTAGGATTGTTATGGGTTTTGATGTTTTTAGGGTTCTTTGGGTCTTGTTAACATTTTATGGACTTTTGGGTTTTTATGGGTTTTAATAATTTTTAGGGGTTTAAGGTTTTTAGGGGTTTTAGGGTTTTTAGGGTTTTTGAGTTTTAAAGGGATTCTTTGGGGTTTTTTTGGGGGATTTATGGTTTTTATTGGATTTAGTGTTTTTTGGTTTTCTAGGGGATTTAATATTTTCTAGTATTTTTTAGGGATTGTTCGGTTTTTTGTGTTTTAGGGTTATTTTAAGGTTTATAGGGTATTAAATGATTATTAGGGTTTTTAGGATTTTTAGGGTTTTTAATGGTTTAGGGGATTTTATGGGTTTTTAGGTTTTATAGGATACTCACTGTTTTTTTTTGGTATTTTAAGGTTTATATAGGGCTATTTAGGGTCTTTTAGGGTTTTGGGGTCTCTTAGAGTATTTCATGGATTTTAGGGGTTTTTTGGGGGTTTTTAGTTTTTTTGGGTTTTTAGTGTTTTTTAGGGTTTTTAAATTTTCAGGTGTTTTTTATATATTTTTAAATATTTTAAGGTTTTTAGGATTTTTAACTATTTTTGGGGTTTTGGTTTTTTTTAATTTTTTGGTATTTTTTTGGGTTTTCATAAGGTTTTTAGGGGTTTTTAGGTTGTAGGGTTTTTATGTTTTTTAAGTATGTTTATGTGGTGATAGTGTTGATGAGGGTGTTTAGGTTCTTCCCATGGTTTTTATGATTTTAGTGTTTTTGGTGTTATTAATGTTATTAGGAATTTTTTTGGGGGTTGGGGGTCGGGGGGGGGGGGGGGGGTTAATGGTTTTTTGTGTTTTAGGGTCAATTAAGGGTTAATATGGATTTTAGGGATTATTAGGGATTTTATTGGTTTTGGGGGGTTTTAGAGTTTTTTAGGATTTTTTAAGGGTTTTAGGAATTTTAGGGAATTTTGGGGTATTTTATGTTTTCTAGGGTTTTTTGGGTTTTTAGGATTTCAAGGATTTTGGGGGGTTTATTGTGTTTTTTAGGGTTGTTTAGGGTTTTTAGGTTTTCTAGAGGTTTTTAGAGTTTTTATAAGTTTTTTGGGGTTTTTAGTGTATTTTATGGTTATTAGGGTTATTTTAGGGTTCTTTGTGGTTGTAGGGATTTTTGGGATTTTATGGGTTTTAGGGATTGTTGTGTTTTTATGTTTATTAGGGATTTTTAGGGTCTTCTTAGGAGTTTTTTCTTGTTTTAAGAGTTTTCTTATATTTTTTAGGGTTTTATGGTTTTTAGGGATTTGAGGGTTTTTTTTTCTCTTAGGGGTTTTATTGTTTTAGGGTTTTTATAGTTTTTATGGTTTTAAGGGATTATAGGGTTTTTTATATGCTTAGGTGTTTTCATGAATTTTATGATTTTTTTATGTTTTAGGATTTTTAGGGGGTTTTGGGGTTTTAGGGGTTTTATGTGTTTTAGGGGTTTTTAGGGTTTTAGGGTGTTTAAGGGGTTTTTGGTTATTTTAGGGTTTTGAGGTTATTTTCAAATTTTTAGGGGTTTTATGGTATTTTAGAAGTCTTTATTGTTTTTAGGGTTTTAGGGGTTAATTTTTGGTTTTTATGGTATGTAGGGTTTTAGAAGTTTTTAACGGTTTTTAGTTTTTTTGTGGGGGTTTGGTTTTTTTAATGAGTTTTAGTGTTTTAGGGGTTTTACAATTTTTATGTTTTTTAGCGTTTCTTAGGGTTTTTGGGGTTTTTTAGGTTTTTGGGACATTAAGGGTTTTCAGGGTTTTTGGGTTTTCTACGGTTTTAGTGCGTTTCTATGTTCTTAGGGTATATAGTTATTTTTAGGTTTTTATGGGTTATAAGTTTTTTTAGTGTTTTAGGGTTTTTAGTGTATTTTGGGTTTATTAGGGTTTTTTATGTTTCTGGGGGATTTAGGTTTTTAGGGTTTTTAGGCGTTTTTTGGTTTTTCTAGTGTATTAGTGGTTTTAAGGGTTTAGATTTTTTTAGGTTTTAATGTTTTTTTGGGTTTTTTGGGTTTTGGGTGGTTTAAGGGTTTTAGGGATTTTATGGTTTTTAGGGGTGTTTCAGATTTTTTAGGGGTTTTTGGGGTTTATTAGAGTTTTTAATTGATTTTTTTATTATTTTATAGGAACTAAGGGTTTTTAATTTATTTGGAGGTTTTGAAAGCTTTTTGGGTTTTTTGGTATTTAAGGAACTTATGGGGGTTGTTGGGGTTTTTATGGAATATAGGACCATTAAATGTTTTTTGAGTTTTAGGGGTTTTTAGGATATTTTAGGGTTTTTATGGTCATTTATGGATTTTATGGTCTTTTACAGTTTTTAAGGGGTTTATGGTTTTTTCATGTTTTAGTGTATTTTTTTTTATTTTTATAATTAATAGGGTCCTTCAATGTTTTTAGGGGATTGAGTATCCATCATGAGATTTTAGGAATTTTAGGGTCCCTTAGGGGTTTTAGGGTTTTAGGGATCTTTTGGGGTTTTAGTATTTTTTAGGGTTTTCAGAATTTTAAAGTTTTTACATGTTTTCTGGTTTTTTGGGTTTAAGTGGTTTTAGGGAAAGGAATATGTGAGGATCGGGATATTCCTGACCCCCCCCCCCAATTTTATTATGAAAAAAGACGCAACAGACAAGGGAGGGGAGGGGTCAAACGACCCACACCCAAAAACCCTTTACAAACCCATGACACAAAAGACCCAAAAAAAGAAAAATCAAGAATTAAAAAACACACAACGACAAGCAATAAAGATCCCACCTGCAGTTCCAACCAAGCAGTAACAAATATCCAGCAGTAGCAAGACCATAGCCACAAATTTTAGGGGTTTTAGTGTTTTTAGGGTCATTTAGGGTTTTTTTTGTTTTATTAGGCACTTTTAGGGTTTATTAGGGGTTTTTGGGTTTTTATGGTTTTAGGGTTTTAGGTTATTTTATGGTTTTTTGGGGTTTTAATGTTTTTACGGTGTTTTAGGGTCCTTCAAGGGTTTTTATATCCTTTCATATTTTCAAGTTTTTTGGGGTTTAAATGTTTTTCAAGGTCCAATAGGGTTTTTAGGGTCCTTTATGTGTGTTTACGATGTTTTAGGGTCTTTTGGGGGTATTTATATTTTTTAATGTCATTTAGTTTTTTTATATGGGTTTTATAGAATATTAGGTTTTTAGGGTATTTGTGGTATTTTATGGGTTTTGGGGTCAATTAGGATATTTTTAGGGTTTTTTTGGTATTTTAGGGTTTGTTTTTTGTGGTATTTTAGTGTTTTAGTGTATTTTGTAGTCTTTTAGGGGTTTTATGGTTTTTAGGGATTTTATGGATTTTTGAGTATTTTATATTTTTTAGGATTTTTACATTTTTAGGGGTTTTAGTGTCATTTTCGGGTTTTTAGGTGTTTTTAGGTGTTTTTAGGGTTTTTAGTGTTTTATGGGGTTTTTATATTTTTAAGGGTTTTAGGAATTTTGATGTGTTTTCTATGTTTTTAGAGATTTAAATGTTTTTTGGTTTTTTAGGATTATTAGGAGTTATTTATAGGTTTTATGTTTTTTAGGGTTTATAATTGTTTTTTTTGTTTTTTTAGTGTTTTAGGGTTTTTAGGGTTTTAGGTTTTTTGGGTGTTTTTTTGTTTTTTTGGTTTTTGGGGTTTTTTGGGGTTTTTTGTGGTTTTAGGGTTTTTATGGTTATTAGGGGTTCTTGGTTCATTAGGGTTTTCAGACTTTTTACGAGTTTTAGGGTTATTAAGGTTTTAGGGTTTTAGGGTTTTTAGGATTTTTAGGGTTTTTATGGTTTTAGGGTTTTAGGGTGTTTAATTTGTTTTAGTGTCTTCTGAGGTTTTTATAGAGTTTTTATGTTCTTTTAGGGTTTTTATTATTTTTAGGGACTTTTATAGTTTTTAGGGTTTTTTACTTATTTTTGGTATTTAGGGTCTTCTTGTGTATTTAGAGTTTTTTAGTGTTTTTAGGATTTTTTTTTGTTTTGCTTGTTTTTTTAGGGTTATTCGCGATTTTAGGGTTTTTGGTGTTTAATGAGTTTTTAGTATTTTTAGAGTGGGTTTTTGGGTATTCTATGGTTTGTATATAGTTTTTAGGTTATTTTAGATTTATTTAGTGTTTTTAGGGTAGTTTACTATTTTTAGGGTCTTCTTGAGTTTTTAGATATTTTTTGGATTTTTTAATGTTTTTTTGTTTTTGTTTGAGTTATTAATTTTTTAAGGTTTTTTTGGATTTAATGAGTTTTTAGTATTTTTAGATGGGTTTTAGGGTCTTTTATGTGTTTTAGGGTTTAGGGGTTTTAGGGTTTAAGGGTCTTTTGGGGTTTTAGGGTATTTCATGGATTTCTAGGTTTCGGGGGGTAGGGTTTTAGGTTTTTTAGGAACTTTTAAAGATTTAGTGTTTTTAGGTTTTTAACATTTTTAGGGGTTTTTTATTGTTGTTAATATTTTGATATTTTTAATGTTTTTAGGGTTTTAAGGGGTTTTAGGGTACTTTTCGGGTTTTAGGCTTCTTTAGGGTTTTGGGTATTTTGGGTTTTTAGTATTTTTTAGAGTTTTTTTTTCGTTTTTTAGTGTTTTTTATGTTTTTATAGTATTTAGGATCTTTTAATTCTTTTTGGGTATTAGGGTCTTTTACGGTTTTTATGGTTTTAAGGGATTTAGGTTTTTTAGAGTCTTTAGGGTTTTTAGAGGGTTTTGTGTGTTTTTTTTCAGTTTTAGGATTTTTCGAGTTTTTGAGGTTATTTTGGGGTTTTAGGGTTTTCCATGGTTTTATGGAATTTTTAGGGGTTTGGGGGTTTTTATTATTGTTAGGGTTTTTTAAAGTTTTTTATAATTTTAATAATCTTTTAAGGTTTTTAGTGTGTTTAGGGCGATTAGGGTTTTTATGGTTTTCATGGTGTTTTATAGATTTTAGGGTTTTTTAGGGGTTTTAGGGTCTTTTATGGTCTTTTAGGGTATGTAGTGTCCTTTAGGGTTTTTAGTGTTCTTAGGTTCCTTTATAATTTTTATGGTTATTCATGTACATTAGTGTTTTTTGGGTCCATCGGGGTTGTAAAGAGATTTTAGGGTTTTTAGGGGTTTTTAGTGTTTCTAGGGTCCAATAGAATTTTAGGATCTTTTAGGGATTTTATGGTTTTTAGGGTAATTTTAGATTTTTAGAGTCTTTTGGGTCTTTAGGGTATTTTATAATCTTTTGGTTTTTATGTAGATTTAGTGTGTTTTGAGGGTTTTTAGGGGTTTTAGGGTTTTTAGGGTTTATAGGACTTTTTTTATGATTTTTAGGTTTTCTAGGTTTCTGGGTTTTTAGTGTATTTTAGGGTTTTTAGTATTTGAATTATTTTATGGTTTTAATTATTTTAAGGTTTTTTTTAAAAAAAATAGGGTTTTAGTTTCTTATGGATTAATTGGTATTTAGGGGTTTTACGGTGTTTTAGTGATTTTTAGGGTTTTAGGATTTTTTAGGGTTTTTGGTTTTTTTAGGTTCTTTTAAGAGGTTTATAGTTTTTTAGCGATTTAGGGGGTTTTAGGGGGTTTAGTGGTCTAAGGGTTTTTTGTGTTTTGAGGGTGTTTAAGGGTTTTTATGTTCTTCTAGAGTTTTTATTGGTTTTTTGGTCCTTTTATGGATTTTTTGGGTTTTATTGTATTTTAGTGTTTTCAGAGGTTTTAGGGAATTTGGTGGGGGGGGGGGGGTTTCAAGGTCTTTTGGGGTTTCTATATTTTTTTATGGGTTTAAGGGTTTTAAGGGTTTTTATGGTTTTTAGGGTTGTCAGTGTTTTTTTAGGGTTTTAGGTGTTTTTATCGTGGTTTTCTTGTTTTAGGGGGGCGGACATTTTAGGGGTTTTAGGGTCTTTTAGATCTTTTAGGGGTCTTTAGGAAATTTTAGTGTTTTCTGGGGTTTTTTGGGTTTTTAGGATCTTGAGGGTTTTGTTGGACGTTTTAGGGTTTTAGGATCTTTAGTGTTTTTTTTAGTTTTTATGGTATTTATGGTTTTAGTAGTTTTAGGGGTTCTAGGATTTTAAGGGGTTTTAGGGGAAAGGAAGATTCTAGGGTCAGGCTATTCCCGACGCCCCCCAAATAATTAGAAAAAAAGATGCAACCGACAAGGGAGGGGAGGGGTCAAACGAACCACACCAAAAAACCCTTTAAACACCTCAAACCTAGAAAAAGAAACCCTAAAAGGAAAGAAGAAAAAGAAAACCAAGAAAAAAACACATAAGAACCAAGAAGCAACCATCACCATCATCCAGTATTAACCAGCATCTAGCAGCTCACAGCCAAGCAGCGACCAACATCCAAACTCACTATTCCAGCATCCAGCACCTCCTCACCAAAAAAATCTAATTCCAGTAGCATAGAACCATCATCACCAAAGTCATAAGTCCCACCTTCATCACTTTGGAGCAAAGCAGCATCCCTCACCAGGCACCAGCAGTAACAACCAGCATCTAATAGCAAGGATTCTAGCTTCCAGTGCCTCCCCCAAGCAATTCCATTAACAGCCACAACGAGACACCAAAACCAAAATAATAAACATCAACTTTAACATAACCCGACCAAGAAGCAACTGGAATCATGCACATCATTTTCCAACAACCATCACCTCCTTCAACAGTTCCCATCCAAGTAGTAACCAGCACCCCAAAATTCCATTTCCAGCTCCCAGCATATCCAAGACAATGAACGTGAAACCTTCCACACCCAGCAGCACAAACAGAACAACAGGACCACCAACTCCCAATCTTCGCACCAATCCATACCACCCATACCGCCTTTTTTAGACCTAGGTCCAGATCGCCGCACAAGCGACCCAAAAGTCGCACAACATGACGAAACACCACCAAACTCCTCGTATCAGCTCCATCAACTAGCACCAGCATCAAATCCCAACCAATCCATCCAAAACCAGGGAAGCAGCTCAATTGCAACCACGAATACACCAGAAAATTAATATGTGAACAAAAAATCCCTAAGAGAAAGATTCTCCACCAAAGAAGCATCAACACCTCAGGGAACCCCAAACCAGCATAAAACCCATAAAATAGCACCACTTAAGAAGAACTGCAACAACAACGTGAGATGAGGCCAAGGCCGGTGGTATAGAGACAAAAACCTACAGATTTTGTGCAAACCAATGATAAGAGGATCTGGAAACCCACACACAAGGATCAAGTCCGACACCACCAAGCTGATGCAGCACCCTCCGCATCTGTCTTCGATCGTCGCAAAACCAGAAAAGCCACTGAAACCTAACCAAGAATGGATCTGGAAGGTACAACATCGCCAAAGCTCGAGAAAACCATACCATTACGCCACCAAGCCATCGGGACTCCCATCGCACCTCCTTGTCACCGTCGCAAATCCAAGGAAGCCACCGCAAAAACAGATCTGGATCCCGCTTGGAGAGACACTTAATCTTCGACCTAGCCCTTCTAAACCGCTAGATCCTCACACCACATCGCTGCCGGGAGACGTCGTGACTGTCACCAAGCAATAAGATCCACTGAGACCACGCCCAAAACCCCAAGAAGCCACAGACGGTGCCACCGAGGAGCATCAGAGATCCATCGGGATGCAGAGCTGGGAAACGAAAACCTAGAGACACAACCACCATCCTCTATGGGTTTTAGGGTCCATTAAGGGTTTTTATGGTTTTTTTTAGATTTTTTTTGGTTTTAGGAATTTTTCATGTTTTTAGGGTTTTTAGTGGTTTGAGAGATATTAGGTTTTTTACAGTTTTAAAGGATATTTTAAAATTTTTACTTTGTTTAGAATATTTTATGATTTTTATGGTTTTTAGGGCGTTAAATATATTTAGGCTCTTTTAGGATTTTTTTGGTTCTTAGGGACCTTTCTGTTTTTTGGTGGGTTTTAGGGTTTTAAGTGTTTTAGGGTTTTTAAGTCTCTACAAGGGTTTTAGGGTTTTTAGGGTCCTTTAGTTATTTTAAGGGTTTTTTGGGGTGTTTTAGGGTTTTATGTTTTTATTAGGGTTTTTAGGCTTTCATATATTTTTTTATTTTTAGGGGTTTATGGATTTTAGGGTTTTAGGGGTTTTAGGGTTTTAGGGTTGTTTAGGTTTTATTTTCGGTTTTTCTAATTTTATAGTGTTTTAATGTTTTTTAGGTTTTTATAATATTTTAAGGGTTTTAGGATTTTTTTGGGAATTTAGGGTCTTTATGTGGTAGGGGGTTTCGGTTTTAGGGTATTTTAGGATGTTTAGTGGGGTTGGGGTTGGGGGAGTTGGGTTTTTAGGGTTGTTTCCTATTTTAGGGATTTAGGGTCCTTTATTTTTTAATTGATTTTATGTACCATTAGGGGTTTTATGGTTTTTAGTGTCCTTTAGGGTTTAAAACTTTTTTCCGGGATCATTAGGTTTTTTTAGTATTTTTAGGGCCCCTTATTGGTTTTTAGTGTTTCTAGGGCCTGTTTGGGTTTTCAAAGGTTTTATGGTCTTTTAGAGGTTTTATGGTTCTTAGGGTCTTTTATGTGTTTTATAGTCTATTATAGTTTTTAGGGGTTTTATGATGTTTTATGGTTTTTAAATTTTTACTGTATTTCAGCGGGTTTGGGGGGTTTTTGGGGTCTTTTAGGGAATTTTATTATTTTAGTGATTTTATGTTTTTTTATTATTTTTAGGGTCTTTGGGGTTTTTTGGGTTTTTAGGGTATTTTATTGGTTATCCCTATTTTATTGTTTTTAGGGTTTTTAAAGGTTTTTAGGGTTTTATTGTTGTTATGGATTCTTGGGGGTCTTAGGGTTTATTAAGGGAATGGAATTTGCGGGGTCAGGCTATTTCCAACCACCCCAAATTTATTGAAAAAAAAGATGCAGAAGACAAGGGAGGGGAGGGGTCAAATGAATCACACCCAAAAACCCTTAAGATCCCCAAATACATAAAAACCCAAAACCCAAAAAACACAGAAAATCCAAACAAATCAGACATTCATAATCATCTCCATCAACACCTACTAGCTAATCAACAACCATCATCTCGCAACACATATTCTACAATCCATCACCTTCAGCATCAGCATCTCCTTCAACACTTTCCAGGGCCAGGGTATACCTCACGGCCAAGCAACAACAAGCATCCAAAAACTCAAATTCTAGCATGCAGTACCACCTTCGTCACCTCAAAGCAAAGAAGCAACCATCACCAAGCACCAGCAGCTTTCATAACCTCCCAACCAAGCAGCATCCATCACCCAGCAACTTAGATTCTAGGAAACATTTCCTCCAATCTGGTCAGCTTCCAGCATTTCATCCCTAGAAGCACATCAAGGAACACCGGAAAACCATCACCAATTCCTTGAGTCCATCCACAGCACCCAAAGACACGAAAACAACAAATTCCACTCAACCAAACCAATATCCAACACCCTTGACGATTCACAACCAAATCAACCACAACATAGGCGGCCACAAACCAACCTAGCATCCATAGCACAACACAACTTAACAAGCCCTTCATCAATAGAATGAAATAGATCCACGAGAGAAAAATCAAAGATACGAACCTAAATCTTCAGCACAAACTGATGCCAAGCCAATATCATCTGCCCCTCCTATTGAGTGGATCTAAGAGCCCCTATCACAGCCTCGAGCATCAATCTCCAAAACAACCTGCTCTGTTGTTGGGTCCCCCAACCCCACTGATCTTCCCGAGGAAACCCAGATCTGTAAAGTCAACCCCAATATGTAGCTGAATTCCAGAAAGGGGTTTAAAATGTTTTCAGGGGTTTGGGGGGGGGGGTTAGGGTTTTTACATGTTTTTATGTTTTTAGGAGTTTCTTGTGGATTTAGGTTATTTAATGTTTTTTATAGTTTTAATGGTTTTTAGTGTTTTAGGTTTTTTTGTTTTTTGGGTTTTTAGAGTTTTTTGGATTTTATTGGATTTAGGGGGATATAGTTTGTTTATGGGTTTTAGGATCTTTTTGTGTTATTAGGGTTTTGGGGGGTTTTATTTTTTATAGGTTTTGGGGGTTTTACATTTTTATTGGGGTTATAAGGGGTTTTATGGTTTTAAGGGGTTTTTTGGATTTTTGGGTTTTAGGGATTTTTACATCTTTTTTGGATTTTTAATGTTTTTAGGGTTTAAGTGGTTTTAGTGTTTCTAGGGGTTTTAGTTTTTAGGGTCTTCTGGGGTTTTTAGGGGTTTTAATATTTATTAGAGTTTTTAGGGTTTTTGGGTTTTTGGGTGTTTTCAAGTTTTCGTGGATTTTATGGGGTTTCAGTGTTTTTAGGAGTTTTAGGGTTTTAGTGGGTTCGAGAGTTTTTATAGTTTTTAGGGTTTTTGGTAATTTTATGGTTTTTATAGGTTTTGTGTTATTAGGTTTTTTTAGGGTTTTAGGGTTTTTTAGTATTTGTAGAGTTTTAAGGGATTTAAGGTTTGGGGGGTTAAGTGTTTTTTGGGGTTTTATGTGTTTTTGGGTTTTATATTTTTTGGGTTTTTAGGTTTTTTATAGATTTTAGGGTTTTTTCGAATCTTTCATTGTTTTTAGGGGTTTTTAGGTTTTTTGATTTTGGTTTTGATATGGATTTTATGGGTTTTCAAGGTTTTTAGAGTTTTAGGGTGTTTGAGGATTTTTAGGGGTTTTATTGCGATATTTTGGGTCAATATGGTTTTTAGGATATTTTAGATTTTTTTATATATCTTTAGGTTTTTAGGTTTTATTTTTTTATGTTTTTAGGGACCTTAATGGGTTTGATGGGTTTTTTACTTTTTTATGGGTTTTAGGGGTTTTAGGGTTTTAGGGGTTTTAAGGTTTTATTCACATTTTATAGTGTTTTTTCTGTTTTTATAGTTTTTTAGGTTTGTTAAGTGTTTTTAGGGTTTTTAGTATTTTTAGGGGTTTTATGATTTTAGTGTGTTTAGGGTTTTGTATGTTTTTGGGGTTTTTATGGATTTTTGGGGTTTATTAGGGTTTTTCTGGTTTTTTAGTTTCTCAATGTTTTTAGGGGTCTGATGGTTTCTTATGGTTTGAAGGTTTTTATGATTTAAAATTTATTATTGGTTTTTAGTGTTTTCAGGGGTTTCATGGTTTTTAGGTTTTTTAGAGTTTTTTGGGTTTTAAGGTTTTTTTAGAGTTTTTTGGGTACTTATTGGATTTTATGGGTTTTAGGGTTTTTAGGGTTTATTTATTCTAGTATTTTTTTTATGGGGTTTATGATTTCTAGGGGTATTTAAGGATTTAATGTCTTTTAGGGTTTTAAGTATTTTTAGGGGGGTTTAGGATTTTTTTTGATATTTATGGATTTAGTGTTTTTATGGTTATTAGGGATTTTGGGTATTTTTGGGTTTTTAGTTGTTTAAGGGTATATTTGTGTTTTTTGTTTTCGGGGGGTTTTTATGGTTTTTCGGTTTTTTGTGTTCTAATAGTTTTCTAGGGTTTTCTAGGGTTTTTATGGGTTTTATGGTTATTTTAGGGGTTTTAGGGTTTTTTTAGGGTTTTAATGTTTTTAGGGTTTTCATAGGGGTTTTAGGGATTTATTATTTTTAGTTTTTATTAGGTTTTTATGGTTTTTTGGGATTTTATGGGCTTATTTAAGGTGTTTTGGGAGGTTTTATGGGTTTTTATTGTTTTTAGGGGTTTTAGGGTTTTTTTTTTCATTTTTAGGGTTTTAGGAGTTATATTTTTTATGGTTTTTAGGATTTTTAGGGTTTAATGTCTTTTAGGTTTTTTAGGATTTTAAGGTATTTTTTGATTTTTTGGTCAAATCTGGGGTGTTAATTTTTTTTTATTTTTAGAGTTTTTAAGGTTTTTTGTCAAGGAAGATGCGAGGCTCTAGCTATTCTTGGCCCCCCAAAATTTATTAGAAAAAAGACAAAACATAAAAGGAAAGGTAGAGGTCAATTAACCCATACCCAAAAACCCTGGACACCCCCACTAGACCCAAAAGACACTGAAAAACCCAGAAGACACAAATCCATAAAAAGTAGAAAGACAAAAGCATCTCCAGCATCTCCCAACCAAGAAACAACCAACAGAAATGAAAAAACATCACCTTCAGCACCTCCCATCCAAGAAGAAACTAGCATACCACTTCACTATCTCTAGCCTCTAGCACCTCTTCACCAGTCAGAACAACTGCCAGCAACACAGAGTTGCTAGCACAAAAAACGTAGACATCAGCTTTACCATTTTCTAGCCAAGCATCATCAAAAATTCGGCACCTTAGTTTCCAACATCCATCACCCTCGTTAACCATTCCAAGAAAATTAGCATCCATCTGCCAAAATCTCAGATTCTAGCATCGAGGACCTCTTATCCTAACAACTTCTAGCATGCCACAGCTAAATATACAATCAACAACACAGGACCACCAGCGTCCATGCCCATAACATACAGCTTTATCACATCCCAGCCCAACATCAAATAGAATCCAGCACCATAGATCCCACCAACCAGCAAAACCTTTCACACCATGTATGTAAGCAGCATCATACAACCAAAAAATCTCATTGATACACTAAAACCTACTCCTAGGGTCAAACCACATCTCCCAGAACTCTATGTTCAAACCCGTAACCATGTAGCCCAGCAACAAATCACATCCAAACCTGCCATGAATCAATAAATCATAGTCTAGTGAAGCATCCACACAACACAAATTGTCCAGCCTTTCATCAATAGCATAGTGAAAAATGAATCAGAGGAACTAGAAGCACGAACCTTCATTTTCTGTGCAAACTGGTACCAAGCCGACTTGAAAACCCACACCAGAGAACTGGTTAAGCCACCACCAAACCAGTGAAGCTCCACCCACCTCTTCTGAAACCTTCATAGTAGCTAGAAACTCCCGCCACCAAGACCATCAAACAATTCCTCCAACACACTACAACATCGCTAGTCAGGAGACCCAGATATACCCTAAATAACTAGGAAGAAAAGCCGGACCCTGGAAAAAAGCAGAATCGACCATACCCTCTATGGAACTAAAGTTCCACATAGAGGAAAGACCAGATCTGACCTGCCCTATCAGAGATCTGTAAAGCTGAATGCCAGTAGGACCATATACAACCAAACCCTTCATGGATCTGACTCACCACATAGAGGAGAGACCAGATTTAATCCCCCCCCACCAAAGCTCTGTAATGATGCACGCCAGAAGGTCTAGATTTTACCTGCTTGTTCTTGAATGAAGATTTCATCCGAAGCTGTCACATAAGAAGATCTTCGATTGAACCATCAAACCAGAGAAAACGCACCTCAAGAGGGGGAAGTAGCAGCGCTGAGCTAGCCAATGCCTAAGAATCCATCACCATACCGAAGGAGCACCATGCGAGGAAAGGCCATCACAGGAGAATCAAAAAGAGAGAGGAACCAGGAGATGTAGGTTCCATCCTCCTCTTAAGGTTTTTTTGGGTTTCATGGGTTTTAAATAGTTTTAGGGTTTTTTGGTTTTTTGGGTTTTTAGAGACTTTTAGGTGATTTGTGGTTTCTGGGTTTTATGTATATATTTTATTGCCTTTTAATGATTTTAGGTTTCTATGGAAATTTTATGGGTTTTATGGTTTTTAGGGAATTTTTAGGTATTTTAGGGTCATTTAGTGTTTTTGTGGTTTTTAGAATTTTTAGGGTCGTTTTGGGGTTTTAGGGTTTGTTTAGGGTTTTGAGGGTGCTTTATGGATTTTTAGGGGTTTTAGTGTCCTTTTGGGTTTTTAATGTTTTTAGTGTCCTTTATTTTTTTTAGGGATATAGATTCATTTAGTGTTTTTAGTGTAAATTTGAATTTTTTGGTTTTGGGATGTATTAAGGTTTTTTAGGGTTTTTAGGATTTCTTGGGGTTTTTATATTTTTAAGGGTTTATTAGTTAATTATGATTTTTTATAATTTATAATTTTTTAGGGTTTTTAGCGTTTTAGGGTTTTTTTTGGGTTTTAGGGTTTTTATGTGTCTATATGTTTTTAACGTTTTTATCATTTAAGGGTCTTTAAAGGGGATTTAGGAATTTTTAGGGTTTTGGGGGTTTTTGAGGTCTTTTAAATTTTATTATTTTCTTTTGGGTCATTTAGGATATTCAAGGTTGTTTGTGCCTGTTAGGGTTTATTAGGGAGTTTTAGGGGTTTTAAATTTTTTAGGGTTCTAGGGTGTTTTAGGGTTTCTATAGTTTTTAGTGTATTTTAGGGTTTTTAGTGTGTTTTAGGATCCTTTAGTTTTTATGGTTTTCTGGGGTCCTTTATGGTTTTTAGAGCTTTTAAGTGTTTTTAGGTTTTTTAAAGGTTTTTAGGGTTTTTATTGTCCTTTATGGGTTTTAGGGGTTTTAGGTTCTTTAAAGTGTTTTAGTGTTTTAGGTACCTTAATGGTTTTAGTGTATTTTAGTTTTTAGGGTATATTATGGTCTTTTGGGGTTTTATAGTCTTTTATTGTTTTGGGGATATTAGGTTCTTTTAGGTTTTTTGGGGTTTTTAAGATCTTTTAGTTTTTTAGGGGCTTTGTGTTCTTTTATTAGTTTTATGGTCTTTAAGGTATTTTAGGTTATTTTAGGTTTTTTGGGGTTTTTTACGGTTCCTAAAGGTTTTAGGGGTTTTAAGGTCCTTCAGTGGGTTTTAGGGTTTTAGGTCCTTTATGGTTTTAGGGTTTTTAGGGTTTTAATGTGTTTTTTGTAATTTAGTGTTTTTTTGGTTTTTAAGTTGTTTGGGCTCTTTTTGTGTTTTTAAGGGATTTTATGTTCTTTATAGTATTTAGTTATTTTAGGGTATTTTAAGGGGTTTTATGATTTTAGGCCTTTTAGGGGATTTTTTGGTTTTTTGGGTATTGATATATTTTATGGGGTTTTAGGTTCCTTTAGGGGTTTTTTTTGGGTTTTTGTTTTTTCAAATTTTTAAGGATTTTTTGGTTTGTCAACGGTCTTATGGGTCTTATGGGTTTTTTGGGTTATTAGGGATTTTTATGGGTTTTTTGGTTTTCTTTGGTTTTAGGGTTATTAGGTTTTTAGGATTTTTTTGGAGTTTGTAGAGTTTTTTGGGTTTTTAGAGGGGTTTAGTATTTTTAGGGGTTAAGGTTTTTATCATTTTTAGGGTTTGTAAGGGATTTTAGGGTCTTTGAATCATTTTAAAGGGGTTTTTAGGGTTTATTTCATCTTTATAATGCCTTTTAGGGTTTATTAGGGGTTTGAGGCTCTTTTTGGTTTTTTTTGGGTTTTTAAGGGAATTTTTATTGGGTTTTAGGTTTATTAGTAATTTTTAGGGTTTATATAAATTTCATTAGTTTTTTTGTGTTTATGTGTTTTTTCGTTTTTTAGGGGTTTTTAGTGGTTTTAGAATTTTACGGTTTTAAGGTCTTTAGGGGTTCTTTTTGTTTGTTTAGTGTTTATAGGATTTTTATTGTTTTAGGGGGTTTTAGAGTTTTTTTATAGTTTTTATGTATTTTTAGGGATATTTAGGGGGTTTAGGGTTTTTAGAGATTTTTAGGGGTTTAATATGTTTTTAGGGTTTTTAGTGGTTTTGGGGTCTTCTTTGGATTTTTAGGGGGTTTTACAGTATATTTATTCTTTTTAGTTTTTAGGGGTTTTAGGGGTGTTATGTGGTTTTTTGGGTTTTAGGAATCTTTTATGGTTTTTTGGGATTTTAGATATTTGTAGGGGTTTTTTGAGTTTTCTGTTTTTCAATGGTTTTAGCGGTTTTGGGGGTTTCTAGGGAATTTAGGTTGTTATTTTTTATTGTTTTATGGAGATGTAGAGAGTTTAAGGGTTTGGGGGTTTTAAGTATTTTGTAGGGTCTAAAGTATCTCTTATGATTTTATGGGTTTTATGATCATTTAGGGTTCTTAGTGTTTTATAATTTTTATGGTCTTTTTGGTGTTTTTTATGGTTTTTAGGATTTTTTATGGTTTTTAGGGGTTTTAAGGGTCTTGGGATTTTAAGTATTTTTAGGTATTTTAGAGTTTTTAAGGGTTTTTAGTGTTTTAGGTTGTTTTTAGGGTTTTTAGGGTGTTCAGTGTTTTTAGGGGTTTTGAGTATTTTTTTGGGAATTTAGGGATTTTAGGGTTTTTTTTAGGATTTTCAAGGTTTTAAAAGGGATTTTGGGTTTTTAGGGGCTTCAGGTATTATTTTAGTTTTAAGAGGTTTTAGGGTCTATTAGGGGGTTTTAAGGGTTTTCAAGAGTTATCAGGGTTTATTGGTGGGTTTTATGGGCTTTAGGGGTGTATTGATTTTTAGGGATTGTTAGGGTTTTGGGGAATTCTTTGAGTTTTAGGTGTTTTCTATGTTTTTATGTGTTTTAAGGGGTTTTATGGGGTTTTTATGTTGTCAGGGTTTTATATGGTTTTTGTTGGTTTTAGGTTGTTTATGGGGTTTTATAGATTTTAGAATTTCTAGGGTTTTTATATGTTTTTAGGGTTTTAAGGTATTTATGTTTTTAGGGGTTTTAGGATTTAAAGGGTTTTCTTGGAGTTGATAGATTTTTTGTGTTTTCTTAGGGTTTTTAGGGTTTTCTTATGAATTTTTTTGTTATTTTTGTGTTTATTTGGGTTTTAGGGGTTTAAAAGGTTTTTAAGAATTTTGAGGGGTTTTAGGGGTTTTATGGGTATTTATGGTTTTAGGGGTTTTATGGGTTTTAGTGTTATTTTAGTGGTTTTAGTGTGTGTTTTGGATTTTTAGGGGTTTAGGGTATTTATATAGGCATCTAGAGTTTTTTATGTTTTTAGGGGTTTAGGGGTTTTTATATTTTTGTGTTTTTAATGATGTTTGTGATTTTTTGGTTTTTAGGGTCTTTTAGGGATGTTTCATATTTTTCATATTTTTAGGGATTATTAGGGTTTTTATTTTCAAATTATTTTAAGTGTTTTCAGGTTTTTCTTATTATTTTTATGTTCTCTTAGAGTTTTTAGAGTTTTTAGGAGTTTTATGGTTGTTTTTTTAGGTTTTTAAAGATTTTTTAATATGTGTAGGGAGGTTTTTTTAGTTTTTTATTGGGTCTTTAGGTTATTTTGTTTTTTCTTAATATTTTTAGGGAGTTTTAGGGTTTTTAGGATTTTTAGTGTTTTTTGGGAGTGTTTAAGGGTTTTTAAGGGCCTTTAGGGTTTTTATATGGTTTTTTTGTGATTTTAGGATTTTTATACTCTTTTAGGGGTTTCGATAGTTTGAGGCACTTTTAGGGATTTTAGGTTTTTATGTACTTTAAGGGGTGTTTATGTTTCTTTATGGGTTTTAGGGTTTTTATGGTCTTATGGTTTTAGTGGTTTTAGGGGTTTTTAGGAGTTTATAGAGGTTTTAGGGCTCTTAGGGGTTTTTTGATTTTTTAGGGATTTTAGGGGTTTTTAGTGTTTTTTGGTTTTTTTTTTTGACTTTTTTGTGGTTTTAGGGGTTTTAGGTTTTTTAGGGGTTTTAGGGTTTTTTTGGGATTTTAGGGTTTATTGTGGTTTTTATGGTTTTAAGGGTTTTAGGGTTTTTAGCTTTTCGTTAAGGTTTTTTATAGTTATTTTTATTTGGCTTTTTAGAATTTCTAGGGTTTTAAGGGTCTTAGAGTTTTTATTAGTTTTAGGGGGTTTTGGTTGTTTTACGGTATCTAGAGGGTTTTTTGGGTTTTTATGGTGTTGTAAGGTCTTTTAATTTTTTTAGGGTATTTAGGTTCCTATATGGTTTTAGAGTTTTTAGGGGGTTTTCAGGTGATTTAAGGGTCTTTGGGATATCTTGGGTCTTTTAGTAGTTTTATGGGGTTTGGGGTTTTTTTTTCTGTTTTTAAGGGTTTTAGCGTCATTTAGAAGTTTTTGGGGTTTTAGGTTCTTTTAAGGTTTTAGGGGTATATGGAGTCCTCTTTTGTTGTTTTTGGGTTTTTTAGGTTTCTTTATGATTTTTTTGTTTTTAGTTTTCTTTATGGTTTTTAAGTTTTTTAGGTTTTACTAGTTTTTCTAGTATTTTTTAAGAAGTTTTAGGGTCCTTTAAGGTATTTCAAGGTTTTTAGTTTTTTAGGTTATTTAAGGTTTTTTGGGATTTTTAGGGTTCTTTAGGGTTTTTAGGATATTTTATTGTTTTTTGGTTTTTTAGGTTTCTTTATGATTTTTTTGTTTTTAGTTTTCTTTATGGGTTTTAAGGTTTTTAGGATTTACTAGTTTTTCTATTATTTTTTAAGGAGTTTTAGGGTCCTTTAGGGTCTTTCAAGGTTTTTAGTGTTTTAGGTTATATAATTTTTTTTGGGGTTTTTTAGGGTCATTTAGGGTTCTTTAGTGTTTTTTGGAAATTTTATTGTTTTTTGGGGGTGGGGGTTGTGTTTTTAGGGTTCTTTTAGGTTTTAGGGTCTTATAAGGGTTTTTCAGTTTTTCTAGTCCTTTAGTAGTTTAGGAGTTTTTATGATCCTTTAGGGTTTCTAGGGTCCCTTACGATTAATTTTAGGGGTTTTACTATCCTTATGGGGTTTTAGGGTTTTTTGGGTTTTTGGGGTTTTTAAGATTTTTTTGGTGGTTTTAGGATTTTTTTGGGTTTTTGGGGTTTTTAATGTTTTTGGGGTTTTAGGTTTACTATAGTTTTTAAGGGTTTTTGAGTTTTTTTACTATTTTTATGGGTTTTAGGGTTTTTTGGGTTATTACTGTTTTTTATGGTGTTTATGTTTTTTATTTGTTTTTTGGGGGTTTTAGGATTTTTTTGGGTTTTGGGGTGTTTTATGGGTTTTTAGGATTTTTAATATTTTTTCGGGTTCTATGGTTTATACTATTTTTCTGGGGTTTTAGGTTTTTAGATATTTTAGGGTTTTTAGGGTTTTAGGGTTTTTCACAATTTACATGGATTTTTAGTGATTTTAGTGATTTTTAGGTTTTTTTTTATTTTTTAGGGTTTTTATGGTTTTTAGGATTCTTTGGGGTTTTAAGGGGTGTTAGAGTTTTTCCTGGGGTTTTAGGATTTTTTTGGTGTTTTAGTTTTATTTTGGGTTTTTATGGTAATTATCTATTTTTTTGGGTTTCTAAGGGATTTAGGGTTTTCGGGATTTTTTTTGAATTTTATATGGTTTTTTAGGATTATTTTATTTTTTAGGTTTTTTTTGGTTTTAAGGGTTTTAACCATTTTTATGATTTATTATGGTTTTGGGTTTTTAATTGTTTTTAGTGTGGGTTTAGGTGGGTTTAGTTTGTTTAATGGGGTATAAGGTAATTTTAGGGGTTTTCTAGTGTTATTTAGTGTTTTTAGTGGTTTTAAGGTTTTTATGGGTTTTTGGGTCTTTTATTGTTTTTAGAATTTTTGAGGTTTTTAAGATTTTTAAAATGTTTTTTGGTTTTAAAGGTGTTTTAGTGTTTTTTAGGGTTTTATGTTTTTTTCATAATTTTTATGTATTTTTATGCTTTTTAGTTTTTTTGGGTTTTGGGGTTTGTTTTAGAGTTTTAACAACTTAACGATTTTTTTGGTTTATTTTGTTGAGGGTTTAGGGGTTTTTATGTCTTTTTAGGGGTCTTATGTTTTTTAGGGTTTTATGGATTTTATGTTTTTGATGGGGTTTTATGGTTTTAATGTTTTAGGGGTTTTTAGGGTCATTGTTGGAAAACTAAGCTATACCAATAGTTTAGAACCATTAGTGTTGGATCCATAACCATTGACATAGCCTATACCAATGATTTTGTCTACTATTGGGATTATAGGCGTCAGTATATGGCTATACAAAGGGTTTCATTTGAAATTTTTGGTATAGATCACGAACAAACTTGAATACCCACTATTTTAAGAAAACCTATGTTATAAATCTATGCTAATGGTTCATAAAATAGTGGATTTAGAGTCCTGTCCAAAATTTTTGTATAACAACGGTTCATTAAACCATTTGTATAACTTCATATCCCCAATGCACAAAAGCAGCACCATCCAACACCTCTCACAAAACCTATAAAAATTTACAAACCTTGGTACACATTTAGTGTAGTAAAATTATTATATATTGATAAATTAACCATCTAGTTATTAATAGTCTTTAAACCATTTAAAATACTATAAAATACATATACAATCCACACCATCAATTATTTTTAGTCATTAAACATCTTCCACACTTGTCTCCTTACTTTCAAATCAAAAATAGCGTGGAAAAATACCTCCCTCATCAACACTAGTTCCATCATAATCATCACCAACATCCTTATCAGTATCATTTTCTAGATCACCAGAATCGTCATCATCATCATCATCATCATCATCATCATCATCATCACCACCACCACCACCACCAATAGTATTATCACCTCTATTTCTACCAGGACCCTTATTGAAATCACTCGATGCAACATATAAAGAGGGCATTGTTTCCATACATGAATAAAAAACATCCAAATCCTCTAATGGAAATTATTGACATATAAATATCATAAATTTTAGGAATTTTTAAATGAAAATTTTACCTCTTTCACGCTCCAATATACCTATTTTTTCCTCATCTACTTCTACAAGATGTTTTTGCAGCTTGGTGGTGTGAGAGATTTAAGAACCACATGATGAGGTCCAATACCTAATGGTGAAGATTCTTTTCTTGAGTCGACATTAGGCTCTCCCTTAGTTCTCTTCTACTAATACTTGTCTCAAATGATCATTTGGCCTAAATTTTACATCTTCCTTCTCATCTAGTTCCTCTAGGTAACACTTTTTAAAATATAAATAAGTCATTTAATTATAAATTATGTATCAAAATTTGAAATGTTAGTAAAAAAAATAAAATATTATTTTGTGTCTATTCATTTATAGTACTTCCATAATTTTCCCTCTTACTCAAGAAAAATAATTTTTCTAAAGGAACATGGAATTTTATGGCCATTGTCTCTTGATGAAAATGACATTGATTACTTTAGAAATACATTATTGAATAATATAGAATTGGTAAAAAAACCAAAATAAATTTGATTTTGAAGACATGTGAGTTTAACCATATACACACATCAAATTAAAACCTTCCCAGTTATAATAAATTATAGTGGTGATTCACTATATGGTATTAAATTCAATTATCATATTTGATTAAGAATCAAGGGAATGAATATACATGGGATTAAGTGAAATTCAATCTCAAATGGGAAGCATGGATAATGAGGAAGTTATTTTAGATTAATAATATAGTGAACAACTCATTTTAAAGTAACAAATTTAAGCTACATAGGAGTTCAACACAACCTATGATGAATTAAAATTTTAGTTGTTGAATAAATCCATAAAATGAAGAAGAATATTACTAGATTATGTGTTATAATTCATAACTGAAAAGCATATTAGTTAACTAAATGGTCTCTATTAATCAATTTTTTCCAATTATGAACTAACTATATCATATTCTATAATTCATAAATGAAAAACATATGAGTTAACTACTAGGTCTCTATCCATTAATATCCATAATAGTGTGAAATTGTACACTATTATATAAAACCCACATATCATTTATTATTTCATGTTTTTTGGTATTTAATTTACTTTGTAACAATTTCATATGTAAATGTCATAATATCATGATTGTGTGTAGTTTAATTATTCTCCCATTAATTTTTTTTGGTTTTTACTTTTTCATATGAGAATATTATGTTTTTCAATCCTCTCTTGTCTAGATTAAGATATGTCATAATTTATAGATTATTTTTGTTTGGAGATTATAAAGACTCCTTTCAGAGTCTTGATACATGGTTCTTTATATCTGTATTTGGACTGGATGGATTGATCTGATTAATAAATTTTTTGGTAATGGTTGGAGATATACAAATCATTTTATTTTAATATTCATTAAAGGTGTTGAAATATGGTAAAATTGGGGACATATTAGGGTCAATTGGAAACTAAAATAGCTAAGTGCATATTTTATGGTCTCCATGTGGCTCTAGATTCATAATTCTAGAAATTTTATCTATGATTCATTTGTTCTACATGGTGTTTATATCTTATTTTACAAGATTTGTATGGGAGTATTTATAGTTTATATTGTGAAAATTTCTTTTTTTTTTGTGTTTTTATGGGGGTTTTATCCCCATTCTCTTGTAGGTGGATGAGATGTTATTGGTCGGTCAGACAATTTGGATGATTTGGGAACTGAAGCATGAATTTTATGGAATAATTAGGGTAGAATATATTAGTCACCATAAAAAATCATTTGGATGAGGATTTAGAGAAATATAAAATGAATATTTTTGGTTCCAACTAAAGGTGACAATATCATTAAGGTAATATTTAAATTATAGATATGAAAACATAAGTTGTTTTCAACTATATCTTCGAGACACATAAAATCTTATGAGGGAGTGCTAAAAAAAATAATATGAAGTAAATTAAATAGTGAGATTTCTATTTTCAGTAGTGGTAGGTATCTAGATATACCCCATGATATATAAAAGATCATAAATTACATTTTCAGTGGATTTTGTGAGCTATTTCTTGTGAAATTTGGTTAAATAATGCTAGAAAGGAATGAAGTGTTCTATCCAGTATCATAATTGTCTTAAAGATGTTACTCTTTACTTTAGGATACAAAATCTAGTAAAATGTTACTTTGATAATGATTTTTTTGGAGACTTATACACCCTGAATAGTACCAATGGTTTTTAATAAGGAGTTCTTCTAGAAGCACATTTATAATATTATTATTAATGAATTAATAAGGAATGATACTATAATATTTACCCTTGATAAAATCCATTACATTTTTTAATATATATGGGTTCAAAGAAATCTAGAAATAAAATATAGTTTCAATCCTTACATGATATTTTTATATGACAGGTCATTCACGATACTTCATTCCATTTGATGTCATTATGAATTATAGAAGGAATACATTTATAGTTTCAAAAAGATTTATTTTTCAATTTAAATCAATATAGTGGAGTTGAACTTTCATATTACAACACCCAAATTCGTATTATTACACTATTTTATTTGTTTTATTTCCTTCATTGACATGTAATAATATCTGTACAATAATGTTGTTTATATATCTGTAAGAAATCTTGCACATGGGTTTTCTTCTATAAATGGCATAGTATGGTTGTGCCTAAATAACCAAAAATCACATTTAGATAGTTTCTTCCTCAACTTGGTAAAAGGTAATTTTGGTGTTGTGAGTAAAAGTATGAAAAAGAAAATGTTAGGGTTATGCCTCTATCTCTGAAAAGGTGGGATTCAATGGTTTTCAATCACATTAAAAAGGGGGTATACCTTTATTTAATATTCATACTCTCAGGTTTGAAGGTTTAAAGTGAATACAAATGATATTTATGATCAAAAGTATTATAAATTTTTTGTGTTATATTGTTTCCTTCATTACTACATACAATTTATATAGAGATTGTATATTAAATTTTGTATTCTCAAATAATGTTATATATTTCAAATGAATTTTACATTATTGGTTTAATTAATTTATGTTTTTAATATTGAAAATTCACCACCTTTTTCCTATTTCAATATCTATAGTGGGCCATAATAATATAAACAAATATATCCATCTGACCTAATTGAATTAGTCAAAACCAATAATAAAACAAACAACAATAAAAATAAAACCCAACGAATAAAAATTTAACATCGTCATTATAATAAATGAAATATCTTTGGACAAACAATTGATACTTTCTATAATAAAGTGGGAAAACAAGCACATATGTGATGATGCGGTTGATTTTTTACATATAATTAGTGATCCGATTGGTGGAGATAAATAAAGTGATTATAATTATTATAATTTTTCAATAAAATGGGAAGGTATTAGTTCTCTCCCACGGATATAGTAAATAATGTATGAACCATATAAATTCACATGTTCTTTATATTATTGTTATTTTTCCTGAACGATTATCTGTGATTTTGTCTTGACTATGTGTGTGGTTTAGCTTAATGTGATGACTTGGCTGTATTGAACTTCCTATGTTTTAGAGAAATAATAATAGAGGGGTTAACTTCTAATCAAGGATGTTATAGAGTTAATTCCTCATTTGATTCTTATAGAAGGTGTATTATTTGATGGATCAGTGGTTCTCCCCAACCACCTAATGGAATGCTCCCAAAAATTTTTATAAAAAATATCATAAAAATATTATTTAGTTTATTATTATCTAGTAAAACTCAGTCTGTAAAAAAGTACATGTTTCCTCTCATGATCTGACATTGTAGTATAACCAAATTGTGCATATATATCCTAGAATTATTATTATTTTTTTATTTTTTAATGAATTTTAAAAAATTCAATACAATTAATATGAATTAAATTTTCAATAAAAACCATTAAATATTAAGAATACCTTAAACTCATTACTATTCCAATATACAATCATATCTTAGTATTGTGTTGTTGGATAGTAAATTAATATTGGTACACCATCTAAATTAGAGCTGATTCTACTCTTACGAACAATATAAAACTCATGCTTATATGATCACAATAACTCCCCAAGTTCTATCAGTCACGCGACCTTGGCATCTTCACCATCAGGAAAGTAAAACCAAAACTATAATGAATATGTTAATTTATATAAATTAAATAATAATATAGATATCAATTTAAAATATATATATTACCCATATCACCACCCATGATTTATCCTTTCTTTCATCATTGATATATATCCATGAGATTGGTTGCACCAGAGTGATATCACTATATAGGGATAAAGGTTTTATAAAACATATAAACTGTCTACCATTTTTACCTATCATTTTATTATATTTATTTAAATCTACCATTATTTTTCTTTTGTAATAACAAGATTCAAACATACGGGTGGTTCCACGTCTCCTATTAGAAGATCCCACTGAATAACATAAATGAAAAAAATAGAATTAATTCATAGTAAAATAGGAAAAAATGATGTGATGAAATTTTACACACTTTTAGAAAAAAAACTGGATACATGATAATCATCAGGCACTGATGGATCTATGTTATGTCTTATATTGGTAGCCTTGGAAGGATGTTCTTGTTCCAATGCATGTACCAGTTCATCTGCATGTAGTGGTGTGGAAGTTGAAGGAGAAAAATCATCGAATCCTAGATGGATAATAAGAAATGGAGGTGGAATTTACATGGTAGGATAAGGATATAAGGGTTGGGGATACATAATAGGATATGGAAATGGTATAGGTGGGAACATACCTAGATCTTGAAAAGACAAGTTATGAGAAGTAGAGCCTAAATAAGACAATGATCGAGGCATGGGTGTGAACTCCCTGGAGGCATTATATATATGGTATGAGAAGTAAATCCTAAATAAGATGACGATGGTGGCATGAGTGAAAAAATTACTAAATTATCAATAAGAGGAAGAAAATTTGTCGTATATGGGATGTCTGCTAGTTGGTTAGGATGTGAATGGGTATTATAGGTGATCCTTGTAGCTCAAATTGCACCCCAACTCAGACACATACATGTAGGCTTAGGAGAAGTCAAATCTGGTTCAGATGAATGTCCCTAATTTTTTTTGATAAACAATAAGAACAAGACAATAAATTTAATTCATATGAAAAATATTACAATTGATATACTCATTAAGGGAACCAAAGGAGGAATCCCTAGATTGTGAATTCATCGATCATTGTCAAATAATGTCTTTAAATTTCATCAATATCTTTCATAATATGAAGAAAAATGAAATGTAAATTTTTTAGAAATATTCTATTAATAATTATACATAAAACTTATAAGTCAAAAAAGATTTAAACAATATCATAACATGTTTTAGAAACTATAATTTGAAACCAAGTAAGGCATTTTTTTAAAAACCTTTTTAAACCCTATTTTTAGAATTGAAATAAACCTAATTAAATTCCAAAAAATACTAAAACAAACATATCATTACAAGGTGAAATTAAATGAAATTAATTATAATAGTACCAACCTAATAAACCCACATTAAGGTAAAATAAATGAAATTTGAACATATGATTTCTTCAATATATTACCCACCAATACATCATGTTTAAGATCATTTCTCTCAATGGGAAAATTTGAGTCATAAAATACAATATTTTGGTCAAAACCAATGGTTTATTCAATGGTTTCAATTTCATCCCCACCATCATGAAAAATATGTCTCAGGATTATTTCAATAATGACACTGTAATCAGGTCTGAGATGATCTTTCACATAAAAATATTTTTATATTGATTCCAAAATATATGGTCAAATTGTAGCTAGGAATTGATTCATGCCAATAACTCTAAATACACAATCATCAATTAATATAACATGTCACATCATTTAATCAATCCATTTACATTTCATCGTAGTGACTCGAACATGAGAGTAGTAATATAATGACAACATTTTCTCAACAAGTCCATAATAGGAAAAATTTTCATATCTAGTCCTACTATTTGATGCATGGTCCTAAAAATATATTATTTTAGATAACATAATTCCTTTACTCTTTGTTCTCATATTCACTGATCAATCAATTATAACTTTTTTTATGCATTTATTATTAAAGATTTTCATTCTCGAAACAAAGAATTGTGACCAAAATCCAATGCACTAAATTCTTGGGAGGCGAAGTTAGAAGTTAAACATAATACCTGAAATATATATGAATAATAAAATTAAATGAATATCTATATTTTAAGTTAATTAAATTAATAATCATACCTTTTATTTCAACCAAGAAGGAAACTATTTTCTATGAAAAGTCTGTCTCATTCTCAAAGGAGAATATCGATGAAATCTCCTTTAATTTGTTTACATTCCATACATAAAATAAAATAAAAATTAAGGTTTATGTGGAATTAAATAGTATAAGATAACATATAAATATTAAAATTAATTACTTGATATTTTAATTGAACAAATCATAGTTAAACAAGATTGGGAGATGTGCCATATCCCACTATTCCTGGCTCAAAGTAGCCAATGTATATGATTGAAAAATTACACCCATCTGGGGAAGAGATGGAAATGGGGGATCAGTTTCTACATACTGTTCATCTTCATTTCTCATTGTCTGGTTACATCTTGTGTTCACATCAGATAAATACATTGAAAAAGTTCATACATTCTTGAGCCAACTAATCTCTTAAAATGGAACATTTAGGATGATTCTTATTTCAGACATAATATTTCATTGTGAACATATTTATTTCAATATGATACATCTATTTAAAAGAAATAGGTTCTCCAAGAAGTGTTTCAATTAGAAGTTGAACTATTAAATGTAACATGCATTTGAAAAATGGTAGAGGAAATTTTTTCACCAACTCACACAATATTAATGGCTCCACTTGCTTATTTTTATCAATAAATACTTGGACAACCTTTTAGCACAATGGTATCTATGAAAATGGAACAACTAAATCACTACCAACCTTACACTATTATATATTAAATGATGGATTTCTATTGTTATCAATTCATGAAGAAGGATGTGATAATCATGTGTTTTTAGGTATTTTAGTTTTAAATCCCTTATGTTGAATCATTTAGATATATTTTTAGAATAACCATCAGGGACCTTGATATTCTCCAATACTTGTAGAAATTTATTTTTCTCTAAATGTTTCATCCCATAATATGTGTAATGAAATTTTCATTTGTTTTCACTAATAAAAATAAGATGGATTTTTGGTTGAATACCCAAACCCAACAAGTCCCACTAAGATCGTAAGTCATATTCGGTCTTCCCCATGATATTTAGAATAATTGAAAGTGGCAGTTCACAATTACTTTTCTCAATGTTCTTCAAATGTAAACTATGACATAAAACATTGGTCGACCAATATGGAAACTCATAAAAGATACTTTTATTTTTTCAATTGTAATTGGATTCAATGTCAAAATTCATCCTATTTTTAGATTTCATTTGAATATTACCTAATTAAAAAAAATTGAAATTCATTAAGCACATCAGTTCGTCACATATGTTGAGGTGGAAGTTTATAATCAACATTATTATCAACCGTTTTAAATTCTTCATGTATAGATGATCCATTGGAAAGAATAGTTTATTCCCTAAGAAAATAAAAATACAATGATTTTTAAGTCTTATGGATCATATATTCTACATAAAAATAGAACACAATAGTTTTCCCTTTATGATCCAACCAAATATAATTTCATAATCATGTAAATAATTTATAGTAAATAAAAGGGTAGTTCACATTTGAAATATATTTTTTAAAGAAACATTGAATGTGTTCATACCAATATCCCAAATATGCTTAAAATCTTTTATTAAAGGTTTCAAATAGGCATTTATATCATTTCTAGGATTAAAAACTCCAGATATCAGTATACTTAAGAAAGGGAATGGTTTTTCTTACACATTCATAGAATAAGATTATAAACATGAATAAAAAATGGCCAAGTGTTGTGATAAGAAATCATTATACCAAATAGATTAAAACCATCACATTATAGACCCAAACTAACGTTACACACCTCAACTAAAAAATCAGGATGTTGTGTATCAAATGTGTGCCGTGATAATCCATCTATAGGATGAACCGAATCATCATTATATTTAATTCTATAATCATTGTTAAATCACATATTGGTTGAGATTTAAGTAGATTCATCATTATATTTAATTCTATAATCATTATTCTATCACATATTGGTTGAGATTTCATAAAACATGAATATATTTTTAATCCTAGTAATTAATGAAAGGTTCCACATGACTTTCTGTGGACCATGAGATTGTGTTAAATCTAAATTTTCCTTCCATATAGATGTAATTCATTCTTTACAATCATTAAGGTCTACTATTTCATCCTAAAATAATCTACAATATTTAAGATAATCATTAATTTTATTAGTAGAAAATCTAAGATGCTTAATTAAATTCCATGCCATATTATGATTTGAGGGATTTTCTGCACCATCAGGAAGCAATACTTTCAAAAAGGTAATAATATAACCAATGGACATAATATAAATTTGATACATGGGTTTTACATGATATAACCACATAAAAACCCCAACATTTTAATTTTTGTACATTCCTGATATACAAGAGTTATGGAATCATCTATTAATTTATTCACTCTCTCAAAAACATTATCTTTATTTTTTTCCTCATTTACATTGATATAATTGTATTCTTTCACTGAAAAAATATATTTCTCATTATTATGCACAAATTTAAATTGATCAAATATCAAATTTTCAATACCACTTCATTCGTTATCTTTATGAACTATAAATTTTTTTCCCATATCTCCATTTTGATACCAAACATAATAGTTTATTTGATATCCATATTTTTTTATATGATATTTAACATATTCCCAACTTAACCAAGGTCTTAAAACACAATTATTACAAGGAAATTGTATATGACCTCCATCTAAATCCTCGATAAATGAAAAATCTAAAAAATATCCAAATTCTTTTGAAACTTGGTTGAAATATTATTGGTATGATACATCCATCTTCTATCCATTCCATTATAATGAAAAAGTTATCTTAAAATCCAAAATGTAAACAATAATTACAAAATTTATTACAACCAATTTTAATATTAATATCATAAAATAATTCTAGTATCTATCCAAACAAAGAATAAGAGAAATATCATATTCTATAAGTAATAGCAATGAATAACAAACCAACCAATGTATAAGACATGTAATGGGAAACAAATATTACACAATCCAATTAAATATATATGTATTTATAAAAGTTTTTTAAACATCCATGTTTTAAATATGACTTAATCCAATTAAATAAACATGTCTTTATAATGAAAAACATTTACTCAATAATAACAACAATGTGTCACCAAACTTAAAAATGACAAAAAAAATTGAATAAAAATATCATGGAAGTTATAAAACAATTTTTATATATATAAATAATAATATAATACAAATATCATAGAGAATAATATTTATATAGTAATAAAAATATATCAGAAATGAAACAAGGATATGGAATCCTAACGTTATATTATATTTGAAATGTAACTTTTAACTACAAACATCAAATTAAATTGTGTCTACATACACATAGAGTGTGCATAAATATTGAAAATAATACCTTATACTAGGATTACACTAAATTCCTCATTCTTAACCATTATAATATAATTCAATATATGATATTTTGAAATAAAAATATTAAAATAATATTTCAGTTTTCATTAAAAACATAAGCATCAAATAATACATTTTTATGGATATTATTGAAAAAATGAAAATTATCCACTTTTAAAACATATATTCTAGTCTATTTCTTGATATTTAATGAAATATGAACATAAAAACTACTTAAATTTAATTTATGAGGAGAAAATTTTTCTTTTTAAATATAATTTAATAAGTCTTACAGTATATCAAGAGACAAGGATCAAATTTTCATTCACATAGAAACAAATTTCAGCTACATTGAAATAGTAATTTCAAATTAAACATCATCTTATATCAAATTAACAAGATTATAAAAAATTTAAATACATTTTCAATTCCATTTCATATAAATATATAGTGAATATAAAAACTAAAGGAATTAATAATTAACAATACCATTATGATGAACATAAGTAACCAAAAATTATAATGAATAATTATATTATGTGAGAAGAGTTAGATCAAATAATGACATATTAAGATAATATTTCATGATAAATTTTCACAATAAGGATCATGGGTAGGTAAAAAAGATCTATGGTTGGGAAATATTTGATACCTTTTAGAGCATCATGTCATTGTGCTATATTTCCACGAGAAAACTATGTCCACATAGTTCATTTTATATGGTATTTCAATATCATTGGGGTGTATTTTCATTGTAGAACCTTGTCTATATGGTTAATTTTCAAAGGGAGAACCACATCATGAAATTATTTACTCCATGAGTGTGACATATCCTCATAATACTCAATATAATAAATTAAATCATTTTAAACCCAATTTCACATAGATGACTAACTAAGCATCTATCTTAAGTTCCTGCCAAAGTATTCAAGATATCTCCAATAAATTATTCTATATAATCACAATACATATAATAACCCCTAGTACATTAATAAAATAAAAAAATTGCTACATTAATTAATTAAATTATCTATTAAACATATTAAAAATATATATTGGATTTATGTAAAAGTAACAGATAACTAAATTAAAACAACACACACATAGATATATATATATATATATTTATATTAAAATCACATTTATTATTAAATACTATAAAAAATAATATAAAAAAATACTTTTTCGAAATAATATAGAAGAATCTTGACATAACAATATGTTGATTAGGTTTTGATACATAGATAAAAATGAAAAAAAACTCAATAGAAGAGAAAAAGGATTCAAAAATCACTAATTTGATGGTGAAGAAGAACATAATAAAAAATCCATTGATAAGGGGAGAACACTGGAGGATAATAGAATTTGTTGCTTGCTTTGGTGAGGGGAGATGGGGGATTGTGGATGAGGAGGGGAGCATGGAGTCTAAGTCTTAGGGTAAGGATATATACCAATGGTTTTTAAAAACCATTGGTATAGATCAACCTATACCAACGGTTTTTTAAAAACCATGGGAATAGAATTTTCTAGGAACTCTATAACAATATATTCCTCTAAACCGTTAGTATAGATATGCGGGGATAACCCCATTTTCCAATAGTGGGTTTTAGGGTTTTTTAAGGGTATTTAAGTATTTTTACAATATTTAGGGGATTTTGAGTTTTTTAGTATTTTATTTGTTTTTAGGGTAATTTTGGGGTTTCAGGGTTTTTGGGGGATTTTAGGGGGTTTTCAAGGTTTTAGGGTTTTCTAGGTTTTTAGGTGTTCGGGTTTTTAGGAGCTTTTAGGGGGTTTTCATTTTTTAGGTGTTTCGGGTTTTATAGAGGTTTAAAGGGGGTTTGGGTTTTTTTGTTTCTTAAGTAATTTAAGGTCTTTTATGGTTTTTTCTATTTTTAGGGTCTTTTAATGTTTTAGGGGTTTTAAGGTGTTTTAATGTTTTTAGGGTTTTTTAGATTTTTTATCGGGTTTGGGGTAGTTTAGTGTTTTTAGGGATTTATGGTATTTTAGGGTGTTTTGGGATATTTTATGATATTTTATAGGGTTTATGTTTGGTGGGGGTTTTAGGTTTTCTAGGGTCCTCTACTGTTTTAGGGATTTTAAGGGCTTTTAGGGTTTTTTGGGTTTTTTGGGTTCTTTTGGGTTTGGGGGGGATTTTAGTGTCCTCTTGTATTTTAGGGACCATTCGATTTTTTAAAAGTCTTTTATGGTTATTAAGGTATTTTATAGTCTTTTAGGGTTTGGGGGTTTTTAATGTCTTTTAGGGGTTTTTTGGTTTTTGGGGACTTTTATGGTTTGAGGGATTTTTTAGGTGTTATTAGGGTCCTTTAGGTTTTTTAGGGTTTTAGGGTGTTTTAGGGTTTCTTAGGGTTTTTGGGTCTTTTTGGATTTAGAGATTTTTTTATGGTCTTTATGGGTTTTTAGATTTTCTTAGTGTTTTAAGGATTTTTAGGGGGTTTTTGGGATTTTTTTGGGTTTTTAAATGTTTTTATGAGTTCAACAGACTTTTAGATTTGCTTTTGGTTTTTTGGGTTTGGGGTAGTTTAGTGTTTTTTGGGTTTTTAGGTTTTCATGGGTGTTTGATGTTTTTGGGCGGTTTTAGAAATTTTAGTGTTGTTTAGGTTTTTTAGGGTTATCATAGGGTCTTTAGGGGTTTTTAAGGTTTTTAGGATTTCTTAGGGGTTTATTGGTTTTTATGGATTATTTATAATTTTTATCTTTTTAGAGTTTATTAGGGGTTTCAGTTTTTTGTGTGTTTTTGGGTTTTATTGAGATTTGAGGTTTTTTGGTGTATTAAGGTTTTAAATTATTTTTAAGATATTTTAATAATTTTTAGGTTTTTGAATGTTTTTTTTGTTTTTAGGAGGTTTGAGGGACTTTTAGCGGTTTTAGGGTTTTTAGATGTCTTTGGTTTTTTTAGGGTTTTAGTTCATTATTAGGGTCTTTTAGTTTTTTGGTTTGTCAGGGGTTTTTAGGTTTTGGGGGTTTGTAGTATTTTTTAGGGTATTAGGGTTTTTTGGGTTTTACGTTTTTTTGGTGTTTTTTGGGGTTTTTTATGTTTTTGTTATTTTATTATTATTTAGGGTCTTTTATGGTTTTTAAAGTTTTAGGGGTTTAAGGGTTTTTAGATATTTATAATGTTTTTAGGGATTTTATGTTCTTATTTAGGTTTTTATGGGTTTTTAGGGTTTTAGGTTTTTAGGGTTATTTAGGAGTTTTAGGGTTTTCATAGATGGTTTATGATTTTTTTATGGATTTTCTGGTTTTCTAAGGGTTTTTTGGATTTTTTTTAGGTTTTTTGGGTTTTTATGGTTTTTAGGGGTGTTTTAGAATTTTTTGAATTTTATAGTTTTTAGTGGTTTTAGGGTTGTTTAGTGATTCTCAGGGAGTTTAAGGGTTTGTATGGGTCTTTTCATGTTTTATAGGGTTTTTAGTGTTGTTAGGGGCTTTTGGGGTTTGGGGATTTAGAATATTTTGGGGTATTTTTGGGCATTTATGGGGGGGGGGGGTTAGTATGTTTTGGGGTTTTATAATTTTTAGAGGTTTATGATTTTAGATATTTTTAGGGGTTTATGTGGTTTTTAGGGTTTTAGGGGTTTTATGGATTTTAGGTTTTTCGGGGTTTTTAGGGGGATTTAGGGGTTTTTAGGGTTTATGTTTTTTTAGGGATTTTAGGGTTTTTAACGTTTTGGGGGTTTATTGGTCTCAATGTTTTTTTTTATTTTTTTAAGTATTTTTATGGGTTTTTTTGGGTTTTTTATGTTTCTATAGTTTTTATGGTTACATTAGTTTTTGGTTTTTTGGGGCCTTTAGGGTTTTTTAGGCTTTTAGGATTTTTAGGGGTTTAGGGGTTTATGTGGTATTTCGGGTCTTTAGGGTTTTTTTAGAGTTTTTATGTTTTTTAGTGGTTCTTTTAGGTTTTTTTGGATTTTTTGGGGGTTTTAGGGTTTTTGGTGGTTTTTAGAGTTTTTAGGGTATTAAGGATTCATGGTTTTTTAGGTTATTTAGGATTTTTTTTTTGATTTCACGTTTTTAGGGGTTTTGAGGTTTTTTATATGTTTTAATGTTTTTTAGAGTTTCAGGGACTTTTAGTGTTTTTTGGGTTTTTGGTTTTTTATGCTTTTTTTGTTCCTTTTAATGTATTTTAGGTTTTTAGTGTGTTTTAGTTTTTAATGTTTTATGGGTTTTACGGTCTTTTATGGTTTTTTGGGTTTTTTGGGTCATTTAGGGTTTTTTGGGTTCTTTGTGTCTTTTAGGTTTTTAGGGTCCTTTATGGTTTTTAGGGAAATTTTGTGTTTTAAGTATTTTTTGGGTTTTTTAAGGTTTTTTAGGGTTTTTAGGTTTTATAGGGTTTCTACAGTTTTTAGGCTTTTTAATGGTTTTAAGGAATTTTAGGGGTTTTAAGGTCTTTTAATGTTTTAAGTGTTTTAGGGTCCTTTAAGGTCATTAGTTCTTTTTAGTGTCCATTATGGATTTTTAGGTTTTATGGGGTCCTTTAGGGGGATTTTATGTACTTAGAATTCTTTTGGGTTATTTGGGGTTTTTGGGTTTTTAAGGGTATTTTGAATATTTTAGGGGTTTAGGGTTTTTAGGTATTTTTATATTATTTAGGGTTTCTAGGTTTTCTTCAGGTTTTTAGAGTCTTTTAAGGGTATTTAGGGTTTTAGTGGTTTTAAGTGATTTTATGGTTTTTTAGGGTTTTAGCGTTTTAGTATTTTTATGGTTTCTTAGGGTTTTTAGGATTTTAGGGTCTTTTATGGTTTTTATTTTTTAGGTTTTATTATGGTTTATAGGGTCTTTTAGTGTTTTAGGGGTTTTTTGTGTCTTTTTTGGGGGTTTTGGGGTTTTAGGTCCATTTAGTGTTATTAAGATATTTATGGTCTTTTAGGGTTTATTTAGGGGGGTTTGGGGGGTTTGGAGAGGTTTCTTTATTTTATTTTTAGGGTTTTATGGTATTTTAGGGGGGTTTTGGGATTTTAGTGTCTTTTATGGTTTTTAAAGTGTTTTAGGGTCCTTTAGGGATTTTAGCGGTTTTAGGTTCCTATAGCATTTTAGGGTTTTTTGAGGTTTTTTGGGGTTTTAGGGCCCTTTAGATTTTTTAGAGTCCTTTGGGTTTTTAAGGAGTTATGATGTTTTTAAGAGTTTTTATTGTCCTTTAGGTTTTTTAAGGTTTTTATTGTCTTTTAGGTTCTTTAAATTATTTTATGTTCTTTTAGAGGCTTAGAGTCATTTAGGAGTTTTAAAGGTTTTAGGGTCATTTATGGTTTAATTGTCATTAAGGATTTTTAGGGGTTTTGGGGTCTTTTTGTATGTTTTAGGGTTTTTTAGTTTTTAGAGGTTTGAGGATTTTTAGAGGGTTAATGGTTTTATAGGGTTTTAGGATCATTTAGGGGTTTCTAGGTTTTTTTAGGATACTTTTTGGATTTTAAGAATTTTTTAGGTTTTTAGGTTTTCTAGTGGTTTTAGGGGTTTTATCCTTTTTAGGGGTTTGGGGGGTTTTAATGGGTTTAGTGTTTATTTAGGTTTTTAAGGGTCTTTAAAGTTTTAGTGGGATTTATGGTTTTCAGTTTTTTAAATAGTTTTTAGGGTTTTAGTGTAATTAGTGCTTTTATTGTCTTTAGGGATTTTTAAAGGGTTTCTAAGGTTTTTAGTGTATTATGATTTTTAGGGTTTTTGGGTTTTAAATGGTTTTTTGATCAAATGGGGTTTTTGGGTTTTTGGGGTTTTCTAGGGGTTTTATGGTTTTTATCAGGATTTGGTGTTTTCTATTTTCTTTTATAATTTTAAGGAATTTTATTATCTTTTGGGATTTTAGGGTCTTTTAGGGTTTTAGGGTTTTAAGGTTTTTATATTTTTCTTAGGGTTATTAAGGATTTTTACAATTTATTGGGATTTTAGGTTTTCAAATGTTTAGGGGGTTTATGGTTTCTAGGTTGTTAGGGAGTTCTTGGTTTAATGGATTTTAGGGTTTTTTTGCTATTTTAGGCAAGGAAGGTGCGAGGCCAGGTTATTCCTGGCCCCCCAAATTTATTAGAAATAAGACACAACATACAAGGGAGGGGCGAGGTCAATCAACCCACACCCAAAAACCCTAGACACCCCAACAAAACCCAAAAGTCTCCCAAAACCCAAAAGACACACAAGACCAGACAAAGCAGAAAAACAAAATCATCTCCATCAGTATCTCCTAGCCAACCAGCAACTACCATCCTACAACACATTTTTCAGCATCCAGAGCAATTTCCAACAACACAGAACTGTCGGCGCCAAGATCATTGACATCAACTTCATCATTTCCCAGCCAACCATCATCCAACCCCCAACACCTCAGTTTCCAATAGCCAGCACCCTCTTCAACCGTACCCAGCCATGAAACATCCGTCAACAAACCGCTCAGTCCCCAGCATCTAGAACCTCATATTCTAGCAGTTTCCACCATGCCACACCTATAAAAATAACCAACAACACAGGACCACCATCACCCATTCCCAGAACCAACAACTTCATCACATCCCAACCTAGTAGCAAGCAGAATCCAGTGCCATAGTTTCCAACAGTCAGTAATTCATTTCTCACCTTGTAAACCAGTAGTAGTAGATAACAACCACTCGCATCGGCACATGCCAATTTTCGTAGAAGTAGTAAATAGATCGAACAGACCAGATCCATATAAACCAGAAACTCAAACCGAAAACCTATAAACAAATGGATAGCCCAGCCAACAAACCAGATCACCACCATCGGCAGAACCCAATGGCATGGAAACATCTAGCACAACTCAAAAAAACCAAAATCCAGCACCCTCAATGATTCATAGCCAGACCATCCACAACACAGAATCTCGTAGTCCAATATAACATCCATAAAGCAACAAAAAATAATTATCCATTTATCAAAATCATTAAAAATATCTGAGAAACTAGAATAATGAACATTCAAATTCCGCATAGACCAGTGCTAGGACGATCTCATCTGTGCCTCCAGCAACCTCTGAGTAGCAACAGAATCCCCCATAGTAGTGCCAAGAACCATTCTCCTTAAACTGGAAAAAATCCAAAAACTCTACCAAGAAACACCCAGCCACAGATCACTATCGTAGAACCTCATCTGATCGTGACTCCTCTAAAACCGCATCAAACCGAACAACACAGGAAGATGCAATGATGCCTGATGACCAGATCTGGGTGCGGAAACAAAAATGTGAGCAAGGATGAACCCTGCTGACGAAAAGATCCACCACCTAGAGAGTTGACCAAGGACGCCTCCATAATAAAAGAGGTACCTCTATAAGAGAGACGACGCCCAAGGGGGAGCAGAAACTAGATCTTCCGAGCCGAGCTAAATCGCCGCCAGATCCAGGCCAAACTGATGTCGCCCAAGCTCGAACAGAGCTGTAGGATCTCGTCACCATCAAGCACATTCCTCGTCTCCCACATGCCCGAATAGGGTTTTATGGGCTTTACATTGTTTTTGGGATTTTTTAATTTTTTTGGTTTTTTGGTGGTTGTTATGGGTTATATGGATTTTTTTGGTTTTTATTTGTTTTAGGGATTTAGTATTTTTTACGGTCCTTCAGATTTTTTTTTCTATTCTTTAGGGTTTTTAGAGGTTTATATTGGATTTTGGGATTTTTTAGAATTTTAGTGTTTTGAGGGTCTTTTCGGGTATTTATAGTACTTAGGGTTTTATAGTTTTAGGGTATTTTAATGTTTTTAGGGGTTTTATGGTATTTTAATGTTTTTAGGATTTTAGGGGTTTTATGGTCTTTTAGGGTCATTTATGGTAATTTAGGTTTTTTTATTTTTGGGGTTTTAGAGTATTTTAGGTAGTTTTTAGGTTCTTTTCTAGGTTTTCAATATTTTTAATATTATTCAGCATTTTCATGGGTTTTTAGGGGGGTTTAGGGTTTTTAGGGGGTTTTTAGGGTTTTTAGTGTTTTATGGGGGGTTCTTTTTGGCGTTTTTTATTTTTTTAATGTGTTTAGGGTTTTGGTTTTTTAGGGTTTTTAGGGTTATTTTAGGGGTTTTAGGGTTTTTAGGGTTTTTAGAGTTTTTAGGGGTTTTTAGGGTTTTTAGGGTTTTTTTTGTTTTTTTTATATTTTTATGGTATTTAGTGTCATTTAAATATTTTAGGTATTTTTAGGGTCTTTTAAGGGGTTTCAGGGTTTTTAGGTTCTTTTAGGGTTTTTTTGGTTTCAGCGTCTTTTATGGTTTTTGTGGTTTCTAGGGGATTTTATGTGTATATAGGGGTTTTTAGAGATTTTTTTATTGATTTAGGGGTTCTCAGGGTTGTTTAGGGTTTTTATGATTTTTAGGGTCTTTTTGGGTTTCTAGGGTCCTTTAGGGGTTTTAGGGTCCTTAATGGCTTTTAGAGTTTTTTGGTTCCTTTAGGGGTTTTATAGGTTTTGGAGTCATTTAGGGTATTTTTTTATTTTTTGGGCCCTTTGGGGGTTTTTTGGTTTTTATAGTGCTTTAATGTTTTTTAGAATTTTTAGGTTCCTTTAGGCTTTTAGAGTTTGAGGGACTTCTAGGGTTTATGGGTTTTTAGAGTATTTTTGGTTTCTTTTGAGTCATTTAGGGTTTTAAGGGCATGTTATTTTCTTTTGGGGTTTTTAGGGTTTTTAGTGTGTTTTATGATTTTTTAGGGTTTTTAGGTTCGTTAAAGATTTTTTAGGCTTTAAGGAACTTTTAGGTTTTTTAGGGATTTAGGGTCTTCTATGTTATTTTTGGGTTTTTAGGGCCTTTAGGTTTTTAGGAGTTTTAGGGTCTTTTATGAATTTTTATGATTTTTAGAGGTTTTTATGGGGTCTATCGTTTTTAGGATTTAGAGGGTTTTAAGGGGGTTTTAGGGTTTTGAATAGTTTTTAGGGGTTTTAAGGCATTTTTAAGGATTGTTTGGTTTTTATATGTTTCTAGGGTTTTATTGGGTTGTAAGTGTTTTTAGGGTTTCTAAGGTTTTTTATGGTATTTAAATTTTTTTATATTTTTTTATGTTTTAAGGGGTTCTCATTCTTTTAGTGTTTTTAGGGATTTTAGGTGTTTTAAGGACATTAAGGGTTCTTATAGTTTCTCTAGGTTTTTAGGGTTTTTAGGGTTTAAGAATTTTTGGTGTTTTTAGGGGTTTTTAGAGTATTATGGTTTTTAGGTAATTTTAGGAGTTTTAGGGTTTTGGGGGGTTTTAGGGATTCTTTAGTGTTTTTAGTGGTTTTATGGTTTTTAGGGTTTTAGGGGTCTTAGATTTTTTAGGGATTTGAGTGTTTTTTGGGGGTTTTAGGTTTTTTTTGGATTTTTTTAGGGTTTTTAAAGAGTTTTAATGTGTTTTGAGGTTTTTTTGGGGTTTTAGGGTTTTAAAGATTCTTCAGTGTTTTATGTTTTATTAGGGTTTTTAGGATGTTTAACGGTTTTATGAACATTTAGTCTTATTAGGTGTCTTAGGTTTGTTAGGGTTTTTAGTGGTTTTATGGTTTTAGGGTTTTTTAGGGTTTTCTTTCAATTTTCATGGTTTTCAAAGGTTTTAAGGGTATTAAGTGTTTTTTGACGGTTTTTAGGTCATTTGGGGATTTTTAGAATTTTATTATGTTATTAGGGTTTTTCTGAGTTTTTAGGGTTTATAGGGGTTTTAGGGGTTTTATGGTTTATAGGGGTTTCTTTTGGTTTTCAGGGGGTTTATAGGGTTTTTTTGGGGGGGGGGGGTTATGGATTTTAGGTATTTTGGGTTTTTTAAGGATTTCTATAGGTTTTTGAGTGATTTATGTATTTTTTTAGATTTTTAACGGTTTTTGAGTTTTTTTAATGTTTTTAGGGTTTTGAGGGATTTTAGTGATTTTCATGATTTTTTGAGAGTTTTTAAGGTTTATGAGTTTTTAATGTTTTTATTGTTTTTTGGGTTTAAATTTTTTTAAGGGTTTTTAGGTTTTTTATTTTTATGTATTTGTAGGGTTTTAGGGGTTTTATGGTTTTTAGGGGTTTTGGGGTTTTATGAACTTTTTAGGGTTTTCAAGATTTTTAGGGTTTTTATGGTTCTTAGGATTTTTTAAGTTTTTTTAGGGTTTCATTAGTTTTTTAGGTTTTTTATAGTTTTAGTGGATTTTAGGCTATTTTTGGGTTTCTGAGATTTTAAGTATTTTTAGTGTTTTAGGATTTTTTATGGTTTTATAGGGACCATTATGTTTTTTTGGGGGGGGGTAGGTTTCTAAGGATTTTAGGCATTTTAAGAGTTTTAGGGATTTTGAGGGGTTTATAGTTTTTTGTGGTACTATAGTTTTTTTGGTTTTATGGTTTTTTATGGTATTTCATGGTTTTTTGGGTTTTAGGGGTTTTATTGTATTTTACAGAATTTTGGGCTTTTCAAGGTTTTTTATAGTGTTTTAGTTTTTAACTGTTTTTAAAGGGTTTTATGGTTGTAAATATTTTTAAGGAATTTTAGTGGTTTTATGTTTATTTTAGGGGTTTTTAGGGTTCTAAGGGTATTTAGGGGTGTATGGTTTTTCAGGGTTTTCAGGTTTTTCTTAGGGGTTTCAGGATTTTCATAGTGTTCTTACAATTTTAGGTTTTTCTTAGGGATTGAAGAATTTTTTGTGTCTTTAGGTATTTTAGGTGTTTTTAGTGTTATGTTGGGTTTTTAGGGTCTGTAGGGTTTTTATGATTTTTATGTTTTTTATTATTTTTTAGGGTTTTAAGTATTTTTGGAGTTTTTTTGGGTTTTATGGTTTTTTATGTTTTTTAGGGTTCTTTTGGGGTTTTAGAATTTTTTGGGATTTCTAAGGGGTTTAATGTTTTTTATGTTTTTTATTATTTCTAGGGGTGTAGATGTATTCATAGTTTTAGGGATTTTTAGATTTTTTATGATGTTTAAGTTTTTATGGGTATTTTAGGGGTTTTCGTAGTTTTTAAGGTCTTGGGTTTTTTGGTTTTTAGGGTTTTTTCTGGTTTTTAAGGTTTTTTAGGTTTTAAGTTCTTTTGGTGGTTTTAGGGTTTTAGTTTATTTATGGGTTTCCAGTTTTTTATAGTTTTAATGGTTTTTAGGGGTTTTTGAGGTTTTTAGTGTTATTTAGCATTTTAGGGGTTTTAGTGTTTTTAGGCTTTTTTAGGTTTTCAATGGATTCTTAGGGTTTTATGGTTTTGGGGTATTTTAGGGTTTCAGTTTTTTTAGTGGGTTAGGTGTTTTTAAAAAATTTCAAGGGGTTTTGGGGGTTAGTAGATTTTTTAGGTGTTTTAAGGGTTTTACGGTTTTTAGGGGTTTTCGAGGTTTTTACGGTTTTCTACAGTTTTAAATGATTTTTGGGATATTTTGGGTTTTATGAATTTTAGGGTATTTAGGGTTTGTTATGGTTTTTTAGTATTTTTTTGTTTTATAGTTTTTATGGTTTTTATGGTTTATCAGAGTTTTTAATGTTTTTATTTCTTTTTAAGGTATTATATTTGTTAGTGTTGTTTTGGGTTATTTGTGTTTTTATAGCATTTTAGGGTTTTAATTTTTTTTTTCATATTTTAATTGTCTTTTAGTATTTGTAGGGGTTTTTGGGTTTTTAAGGTCTTTCAGGGTTTTAAGTTTTTTTTGGTACATTTGGATTTTTTAGTGTTTTTAGGGTCTTTTGGTTCTTTTGGGATTTTAGAGGGTTTTAGGGTTCTAAGGGTTCTTAGGGGATTTAGGGTTTTTTTTAAGATTCAATTTTGGTTCCTCTAGGGGTTTATTAGGGTATTTAGTCTCGTTTCAGGTTTTTAGGGTCTCTAGGGGTTTTAGGGGTATTAACTGTACTTTTTGGGTTTTAGGGTTTTTTGGGGGTTTTATGTTTTTATATGAATTCTAATGGTCTTTGGGGTTTTTTTGGGTTTTTTTGGTTTTTTGGTTTTAAGTGATTTTAGGGTTTTGCAGTGTTTTTATGGTTTTTTTGGGTTTTTAGGGGGTTTTGGGTTTTTGGGTTTTTGGGGGTGTTAGGGTTGTTAGGTATTTTCAGGGTTTTATGGGGTTTATTATATTTTTAATGTTTTAGAGGTGTGTAGTGTCATTTAGGTGTTTTAGGGTTTTTTGGGTGTCTTTGGGTTTTTAGGGTTTTTTAGGTTCATTTTGTGGTTTATATATTTTTAGGGTAGTTTAAAGGTATTTTGTGTTTTTCGGTCTTTTAGGGTTTTTAAGGATTTTGTGTCTTTTAGGTTTTTTGTGTGTTTTAGAGTCCTTTCATGGTTTTTAGGTTCCTTGAGGTGTTTTAGGGTTTCTGGTATGTTTAGGTGTTTTAGGGTTTTTTGGATCCTTTAGTGTTTTATGGATTTTAGGGTCCTTTAGTGTTTCTTTAGGGTATGTTAGGGTGTTTTAGGGTTTTTTAGGGTTTTTTGAGTTTTTCATTTCCTTTAGTGGTTTTCTAGGGTTTTTAGAGTCATATAGTGTTTCGAGGGTACTTTATGGATAGATAAGGGTTTTTAGAGTATTTTTATGAGTTCTATTTACGTTAGGGTGTTCTTAGGGTGTTTTGGATCTTTTTAGTGTTTTTCTGGTCTTTTAGGGGGTTTTAGAATATTTAGGGACTTCTAGTGGAGTTTTATGCTTTTTATAGTTTTAAGGATCATTAGGGATTTTTAAGGCCATTTAGGGTTTTATGGGTTTTTGGTTTCTTTTGGGTTTTTTGTGGTTTTAGGGATATTTTAGTGTTTTTATGTATTTTAGGATTTTTAGGAATTTGGTTTTTTTTTGGATTTTTATGGGTTTTAGGGTTTTTAATTTTTTTTAGTGTTTTTATTTTTATTTGTGGTTTTTAGGTTTTTAGAGTCTTTTGGCCTTTTAGGGTCTTTTAGGTGTTTTTGGGATTTTTTAGGGGTTTAGGTATCTTTAAGGTAATTATGTTTTTCATGGTTTTAGGGTTTTTAATAGTATTTAGTGTTTGGGTGGTATTTTATGGTTTCAGATAGTTTTAGGGTTTTTATATTATTTTTGTGTTTTTAGGGGTTTTAGGGTATGTTAGTGTTTGGGGGGGATAGTGGTTTTAAGGGTTTTTAGTGGGTTTTACAGTTTTTAGAGGTTTTATGGTTTTATGATTTTAGGGGGTTTAAGGTCCTTAGGTTTATTTGGGATTCATTGACGTTTTATGTTTTTAGGGGTTTTTAGTTTTTTAAGGGTTTTAGGGTCTTTTAGGGGGTTTTATGAATTTTAGGATCTTTTAAAAATTTTATGATATTTAGTTTTTTAAGGGTTTTAGGTTTTGTTGGGTTTTTAGGTCATTTATTGGTTTTGGGGTATTTTAGCCATTTTTTGGGTTTTTAAGGTTATTTAGGGTCCTTTTGGGGGGTTTAAGGGGTTTTAGGGTGGGGGGGTTGGTTCTTTAGGATTTTAAAGGTTTGAGGATATTTATGTTTTTTTAGGATTTTAGGGGTTTCTAGTGCTTTTAAGTATTTTTAGAGTTTTTAAGGGGTTTTAGGGATTTTAGATTTTTAAGGGTATTTTAGTTTTTTTTATTTTATTTTATGTTTTTAGGGTTTTAGAATTTTATATAGTTCTTAGGGGTTTTAGGGTCTTTTAGGGGTTTTTTTGTTTTTTAAGGTTTTAGTGTCTTTTATGGTTTTTAGGGCTTTTTTTTTTGTTTTTGGTGAATTTTGTGGTATTTAAGTAGGTTTCATTTCTTTTTGGGTGTTATGGTACTTTAGGGTCCTTTAGGATTTTTAGGCATTTTTGGTAATTTATTATTTTTAGGATTTTTAGGTTATTTTTGGTTTTTATGTGTTTTTTGGGTCCTTTAGGGGTTTTAATGGTTTTAGGGATTTAAGGTCCTTTATGGGTATTAAGGGTTTTTATGGGCTATTAGGGATTTTCAGTTTTTTAGTGTCCTTTAGTGGTTTTATGGGTTTTGGTGGACTTTTCGGGGGGTTTTAGGTGGTTTTAGGATCTTTGAGGTTTTTTGAGAGTCTTTTAGGTGGTTTAGGGTATTTTATGGTCTTTTGGGATTTTTACAGCTTCTAGTGCGTTTTAGGGGTTTTTGGGTTTTCGGGGTCTTTTATGGATTTTAGGGTTTTCATGGTCTTTAAGGTTTTTTATGAATTTAGGGTATTTTGGTGGTTTTAGGGTTTTTTGAGTCTTTTTGGGTTTTTAGACTTTTAGGATATTTTTAGGTTTTTAGGATTTGGTATTGTTTTTTAGGTTTTTAGGGGTTTAAAGGTTTTTAGGGGTTTTGGGGTTTTTAGACGTTTAGGGTTTTTTGTGCATTTATTTGGGGATTTTATAGATTTTAATGGTTTTATGGGCTTTAGGGGTTTAAAAGGTTTTTTGGGGGTATAGTGGTTTTTTGGGGTTTTTATGGGTTTCATAGTGTTTAGTGTTTTAAGGGTTTTTAGGGTTTCTAGAGTTTTTAGGGAATTTAAGTTATTTATGGGTCCTTTAGGACTTTACTGGGTATTTTAGGATTATTTTGGGATTTTTAGGGGGTTTAGGTTTCTAGAGTCTTTAATAGTTTTTTTAATGTTTTTAAGGTTTTATGTGTTTTTAGGGGTTTTAGGTGTTCTTAGGGTTTAGGTGTTTTTAGATGTTTTGGGGGTTTTAAGGGTTTTAAAAGGTTTTTAATGTTTTTAATGTTTTTTTGTTTATTTTTGTTTTTAGGTTTTTAAGTGGTTTTATGAGTTTAATTTTTTTTAGTCTTTTCATATTTTTAAGTTTTTTATTGTTTTTGGGTGTTTTAGTGTTTTTAAGGTTTTTTCATTTTATAGGTTTTTAGGGTCTCAATCCTTTTGGAGTTTTTAGGGTTTTTTATTTTTATGTTTAACACAATTTTTGGGTGTTTTAGTGTTTTTTGCATTTTAGGGGTTTGTTGGGGTTTGTTGGGGTTTATGGGTTTCTAAGGGTTTTATCTATTTTTAGGGTTCAGAGGGGTTTCTATTGGGTTTTAGGGTTTTTGATGTTTTTAGGGGTTTTGGGGGGTGTTTAGTTTTTGGGGGGGTTGGGTTTTTAGGGTTTTTATAATATATGGGGTTTTCATGTTTTTTAAGATTTGTTAGGGTTTTTGGGATTTCGGGGTTTTTAGTGTTTATTAGGATTTCAAATTTTTTTTATGAGTTTTTTTAGCAACATTAGTGTTTTTAAGGTTCCTTTTTTGGTTTTAAGGGTTTTCACGACTTTTTGGGTTTTTAGCGGATTTTTGGGTTTTTGTGGATTTTTAAGGTCTTTGAATGTTTTTAGGTTATTGTAGGGTTTATAGGGTTTTATGTTTTTAGGGGTTTTAGGGTTTTTAGGTTCGTTTAGGGATATTTAGTGGTCTTAGGGATTTTGAGGGATTTTAAGTGTTTATAGAGATTTTTACTGTTTTTAGGGTTTTTAGGGGGTTTAGGGATTTTAGGTGTTTTTGTGTCTTTAGGGTATTTTTGTGCCTTTAGGGTTTTTAGTTTCCTTTAATGTTTTATGGATTTCTAGTGTCCTTTATTGATTGTAATTCTTTTCGAGCCCTTTGTGGGTTTAAAGGGTTTTAAGGGTCCTTTGTGGTTTTAGGGGTTTTAGGGATTTGTGGTTTTAAGAGTTTATAGGATTTTTTAGTGTTTTTATGGTTTTAATGTTTTCTATGGATTTTATGGTTTTATTATTTTTAGGGTTTTTATAGTTTTTAGGGTTCAATATGTTTTTAGGGTTTTTAGGGTCATTTTCAGATTTTTAGGGTTTTTAAGTTTGTTTAGGGGTTTTTATTTTTAAGGCATTTTAGGTTTTATTTGGAAGATTTATATTTTTTATGGGTTTTAGGGGTTTTCGGGTCTTTAGGGTTGTTAGAGTGTTTTAGTGTCCCCTAAGGGGTTTTAGGGTTTTTATGATCCTTGAGGGTCTATAAATATTTTTGGGGTTTCTTGGGGTTTTTTTGGTCGTTTATGGGTTTTTCAAGTTTTGGGGTCCTTTAGGGGTTTTTGGGGTGCTTAGGGTCCTTTGGGGTCTTTTGAGTGTTTTGGAGTCTTTTAGGGGTTTTGGAGTGATTTGTTTTCGTTTAGGCATTTTAGAGTCTTATAAGAATTTTAGGGTTTTTTATGATCTTTAAGGGGTTTTAGGGTATTTTTGAGTAATTTTAGGGGTTTTAGGGACTTTTAGAGTGTTTAAGGCTTTTGTGTCTTATACGGGGTTTAGGGCAAGGAAGGTTCGGGGCCAGGCTATTCCTGACTCCCCAAAAATTTATTAGAAAAAAGACACGAAGACGCTGCAGACAAGGGAGGGGAGGGGTCAAACGACCCACACCCAAAAACCCCTTACAGACACACGCTCAAGAACTGAAAAAAAGAAAGATAAAAAAAACACAAGAAAAAGAATGACCGAAAAATCTCCGACAGCAGCTCCCATCCAATCAGCAACCAGCAGTAACACAAGCGCAGCACCTTCAACATCTCTCATCCCAACAGCATCGAGTATCCAGAACCACTAGCATCCAACATCACAGAACCACCAGCTTCCAAAACCACAGAACCATCGGCATCAGAATCACAACCCTCACCTTCACCAGCATTCAGCGGCTCACCACCAAACAGAAACCAGCATCCAATCTTACAGAAACCCTAAACCAACACCTTCACACCCAAACGAGATACCACCAATAGAACATAACCATAGTCACCAAAAGCACACAACCACCAGTAACCAGAGTTCACATCCAGACTGCAACTATCCTCATTATTCACAAAATCCAGTAGCCAACACCTCCCTTCATCACTTCGGGGCAAAGAAAAACCCCTTTCCAAGCACCAGCAGAAACAATCACCTTCAAACTAGTCAGCCTTCAGCAACTCACACCATCCAGCAACCACCAGTCCATCCACAAACATCATCCAGCCCCAGAGTTTCAAGCAGTGAAGATTTCCTTCAACGCCTCGTGAGCAAGCATCAACAAAATGCCTCCTTCCCTCATCAGCACACACCAAAAGCCAGAGCAGCATAAACAAAAATGAAAAGGCCAGAACCACCTCAGCCATAAATTCAAACAGGGTATCTCCAACTAGATGAAGATCCCCACTAGAGAACCAATCCACCAGCCAAGCGTACCATAACAGTAGATCAATCATGCACCCACAAAGAAGTTGTGCACTGAAACCATGAGCCACCGGGAAACCAGGAGAAGAGCAAGAATGCAGGAATAAACCCACTCCAAAGACGACATACCAGATTGTCTGAAGAAGCCGAAGAGTGCCTGCTGCCGTGAGTCTGAGAAGCACCATTGAAACCAATCGCCACGAACCAGAACACCAAAATCTGACCTGCTCATCCCTGGATCTGTAGCGGTGCACATCGAAGACTCCTGATCTAAGTGAAACCACCTCGGATCTGCAAAACCCGCGACTAGATCCAGCGCCAAGCAAAGCGCGTAGAACGGGTCTTGCCCACTCATCCATGGATCTGCAACAACGAACAAAGGGGAGACCAACTCCCATCGTATCTTCCAGAGAACTGTAGCTTCGCATGCCAGAGGGTCCAGATCTGCCCCAAAAGGCAAGTCGCACACCGGGAAGTCCGAATCCAACCACCTCCTCCGTGGATCGCCCAGAGGAAAGACTGGTCCACCCCATGAAATCTCCACCACGCCAAAATCCAGAAAGACCAGAATTGGCTTGCTCGAAAATGGAAGAAGCCTTCGTCCGAAGCTGCTTCTAGAGAAGACCTGCAAGGGAAACATCGATCCAGAGAAAACTCACCTCGAGAGCAAAGCAAGCCAACACCTGGGGATCCACAGCCGCGTCGAAGAAGCATTAACGCCGACGGAAGACCCAAATGCAAGAGAAGCCAGGAGATGCAGGATCCATCCTATCTAACTTTTTCTATATGGGTTTTAGGGGTTTTATGTACATTTCTATGTTTTTAGTGTTTTTAGGGGATTTTAATGGTTTTTAGGGTCTTTAGGGTTTTTTGTGTTTTTTAGTTCTTTTAGGGTTTTTAGGTTTTATAGGGGTTTTAGGGGATTTAGGGTCCTTTGGGGTTTTTAGGGTTCTTTAGGGATTTTGATTTGTTTTACGGTTTTTAGGATTTTAGGGTTTCTTAGTGTTTTTATTATTTTTTAGAGTGTTTTGGGGGGTTTTTAGGGGTTTTGTTGTTTTTTTAGTTTTTTAGGGGTTTTTAGGTTTTTTTAGATTTTTTAGGGTTTATAAGGTTTTTAGGATTTTTAGGGTTATAATGGTTTTAGGGGTTTTATGGTATTTTTAGTTTTTTTAGTGTTTGGGGGTTTTAGGATTTTTAGGATTTTTACAATTTTAACTGGTTTTAGGGTCATTTTGTGTTTTATAGGTTTTTTGGCTTATTAGGATTTTCCAAGATTTTTAGTTTTTTTAGGGTTTTTAGGGTTTTTATAGTTTTTAGGGGGTTTAGGGTTTTTATGATATTGGGTATTTTTAGAGGTTTTAGGGTGTTTAAGTGGTTTTAGGGTCTTCTAGTGTTTTTATAGTGTTTTAGGTACTTTTGGGCTTATCTCAATTCTAATTCATTCTATCAAGAAATTTTATATGGAGACACACCAGATAACATATATACACCAAAAATGATAAATAGAATCAATATTTATGGTTTTTCATGTCATAAATTATTTCTAAATATTTGGGTACCATTTATGTTATTGAGAAATGTAAACCAATCTTATGGATTCTGTAATGGAGGGCGGTTAATAGTCATAAAGTTGGAAGATCATGTAATCAGAGCCCAGATTATAACTAGGAGTCATTCTAGAAAACATGATTTCATAACCTGAGTAAATATGACTTTTAAATTCCAAGTGGCCATTCAGGATTCAATGGATATAGTCTCCTTTAACCATTTCATTTGAAATGTCTATTAACAAAAGTTAAGGAAAACTATTTCTTATGTTGGAATATACTTATGACATCTAGTTTTCTATCATGGTAAGTTATACGCAGATATATACATAATAAAAAAAATAGAGGTTTGAAATTACTGATATGTGAAAATAATAAAAAACTATTGAGGTGTACAACTAACATTGTTTATAAATAATTTTCTCAAAATATACATTAGGTGTAAATAAATTGTAAAAATTACAATTGATGAAAATTTATATCTTTAACATGATATTTCTTTTATGGGACTCAATTTATAATGATGTTATCATTACTAAAAAAACCATTTTCATTATTAATGCATTTTCTCAAAAATAGCTTGCTCAAACACTCAATTATGAAAAATTTCCAATAATGTTGATGAAAAACTGAAAATTTAAGTACACATCATTCATACATGGTTCAAAAATTCATCAAAATTATAAGATGAAGTTGCATTAATTTTTTCTCCTTATAGGTGAAAATGTGAGTTAGATATTATAGATTTACTTCAAAATTTATAAATATGACAATCTAAGATATAGTATATATTGTATTTAACATAATTTATATATTTGTTTTCTAATTAGTTAATCATTTTACTATGCCAATTTTTATTTTAACTCTCTACTAACAGATGTATGTTTATTATTTAATATGTATTCTATTATTTTTATTAGAAAGTTACAAAGAAGAGTTTGTTTTCCTTTAATTGTAATATTTTTTTACAAAAAGTTTGTTTATTTTAAAAAAATATTAGTATACAATGATCTGTTTGATATATGTTTGATAGATACATGTCGAATGTATCAGTTAGTACTAAACTCATCAGTATAGATTTTTATTTGATGATCACAAATAGATAAAATTGATCATCATAGTAAATACATATCATATGATTATTAATATGCTAACAGATTATAGATACTATATGGATGCATATCATATGTAATATGTTAGTATATAATGATATGTAATCTAATAGAATATACTATCAGATGTATGTATAATGATATTAATTACACATTAGATGGTCTGTTACATATCACATGTAATCTGTTATTATTTTATTGTATTTTAATTGATATCATATGTAGTCTATCATTTTACAACCCGATTACTAGAATTGTATCTATGTGATTTTTAATATATTATATATGTTTATCATTATATACTGTACTAGATACCTATCATATGCAATTTTATATAAAAACAATCTATTATAATATATATTTTAATTTAATTTTCTTTCTACTATTATATATAGTTTTATTTAATGTTATGTATGCTCTTTCTCTCTCTATAGGAATACCAATCTTATATAATTTGAAAGATGTACCATATACTATTATATATGTTTTATGGATACATCAGTTTGATGTTTATGAATTTTATTAATCTCTTTCTATATGTGCTTCATTTATTTATCTCCTTTTATTATATGGTGATCTATAATCTGTTTTATGGAGTTTCATTTGATGATCACAATTATTTGTAATTTTTGTATGTTATATATAAATATAATAGTATAGTAAATAATACATCTATTAAACTCTATTTTTTGTATTTATATATATATATCTCTCACTTTATTATAATTATGTATCAAATGTATGAAATTTAGGGGAAAATATTAAATAATACTAAATATGTTAATATCTTAGTAGGAAATGATATAGCACATGAACTGATAGAGTATTCATAGATCATACACTGTATCTCACTAAAATTTATCTCACTACATACATTGTATTCATATATAATTAAATATATCTCACTTTATACACTATATCTCACTCAAATGTACATGAATATATTAATTCATACATTGTATCCCACATATTGGGATGCACCTCACTGTAATGTATAAGAATATATTGTATTCAATGCAATTTATTTACAAATTTATTGTATTCAATTCAATTTATTTAAGGAAATGTACCGAAAATACAATATTTTATTTTATGTTCAATGTAATTTTTCTTTCAATATATTATATTCATTGAATTTTTTTGTTTACATCAGTTTATGTTTTGAAATTATTGATTATATTGTATTCAAAAAAATTTATTGGATAAATATATGTTTTTATTCAAAAACAATTCAATGCAATTTATTTACCACTATATATTCTATTATTTTAAACATATGATTTCTATAAAAATTTTAAGGAATCAACCATTCAATAAATAATTAGTGGATGATAGCTTATAACAAATTAAAAAACTATTCTATGAGAAGGGTTGTGTTATGTAATAAAAAAAATTCATATTATTGAAAATTAATGGAATGATTTAGAAATAAAGCATTAATAATAAATTATTTTTAACTAAATAACTCTTATAAAACATTATAACACATAACTACCTCATTTTGGATTCAATTCCATTCCATTTTATGACATAAAAAAGGTTCTTGATAATTTTTTCATAGGTAAATTTTGTTTTAGTTTTATCATTATCCAACATTCCACAGTTTTATTTTTATTTATGTTGGAATTTTACTCATGAGAATTTTATATTAGATGTTATTGTAATGATAAACCATCACCATAAAATCTAATCATGGGGAAAAATAATACGAGAATGCAACTAAATCTGATTGATGATAGGTAATTTGAAATTCAATTTTCAAATTCTTCTCAACCATATAATTTTATAATTAAATTTATATTACAATTATGATTAAATTTTATAGAGGAATAACAATCATTTTCACTTTGTGGGATGAATTTGGTAAACTAATTACAAGTCTCCTAAAATATGAAACTGCACAAACAATCAATTTGGTCCTAAAACTCTTCCACGTAAAGTTACTAAGTAATACATTCTTTCAATATTCAATAAATATTAAATATTCAATTCTTAAAAAACAACATGGAACTATTTAGTAATTAAATATCATTCAAATTTATTCAGACATAGTAATTATAATTATAAGTATGAATAAAACAAAGATTCTAATAAATCTAGAAATTCCTATAGTGAATTATTTTATAAATAGGTGATAATTTTTCTTACTCATCAAGAATTAGACTATTTATTTTGTATACAATCTGTCATTTCTAACATACTATATGACGATGATTTTCCATTGAGATACTTCTCATAATAAATTCTCAAATTTTACATCTACATTAACATATGTAACATGCATACATATAATAATTTTTAATATACCACCTTTTCTTTTTGATTATATCTAATTATCCTTGAAACTTTTTAAATTAGTGTTGTTGTTTCTTTAAAACAATTACTGACATTTTTTACTCATTATTAAGATGAAATCACTATAATAACACATGAAAACATAAGTACAACATCTTCTTGGACATTATTCAATACTATTGATAAGAAGAAAAAATAAAATAAATTAGATCCTACATAGAGCATAGATAATGGGATTTATTATTGGAAACTAAATTGTTTACTGTTGACTGATCCAATATACAATTGAACTGTGGTATACATTAATGATACATTTATTATATTTTAGGATAAAAAGTGTACAAAGGTGGATGCAATGAATAAAGTTAAAATTAACTACAACTTGTATTATAAATCATTCATTTCTTATAGAAATAAGGTAGATTACTTGAATGGAAACATTTGGTGTCAAAATGGTAATGTATGAACCCCATCAACTATTAAAAGGTATTTTCACTAAATTCCAATGATTATATTCAATTTTTATGACATTTTCTAACAACCACAATATAGTTTTTAATGATAATTATCTTTTAAATAATTTCATGTAAATTTAAAAACAACGGATTACATATAGAATTAAATATTTTAAAACATTGGGTTATTACAATATAAAATATGTTACATTTCAATCTCACATAATTTGTTGAGACAATGAATAGTTCATTGAAAAATATCAATTTATGGAATCTTTGATATAAATTTAATTTTATTCTAACTTGCATACATTGTTCTCTCAGATACCAAGTCTAACTACAAATCAGTGATAATGATGGATCTATCTTGATCATCCTCTTCAAAAAACGACTTATGAAATTTATATGAAAAACAACAATAGAGCTAAGTGATATAATAAATTGGGTAATTGAATAATATTAATAGATTATTTTATCATGTAAGATCAAATTTTAATGAATTAAATTATGTAATATTCAGGATAACAGTGTGTTTGGATTTCCTTGTGAACTACATGTACTCAAATATAAAATTGTTCATGTCATTGTTAATGTGTCAGAATTCAATATAAAAAATAGATAATGACTATTAGAACACAATTAATTCAAATTTTTCTTCATTAAAATTAATTTAGAACAACAAATATATTTTTATAACTCTTCAAATATACTATGATTACTACATTAAAATCTATTTCACATAAGAGGTAAAGTAATTTGTGGGACATAACTTTAAATTTTATGTTCTCACATGTTGTTACTTCCTATTAAACCTCCCCATTATCTATTTCAAGTACTATAATAATATTTTCCTCATAACCAATGATATGAAATATTAAATTTCATACCTATTTAAATTCTATTTTGAAAAAACATTTACAAATATAATAATAATGAAAAATCACATCAATTCATTTATTTGATAAAATTAAATGCTAGAGTGAATAATGAATAGAGGGGACAAATTTATATTTATTAATTTTATTCACAAATTCTCTGATTTATTAAAATAAAGAGTAATCTATATTTGATTTTATATTTGAAAAATAAGATTACTATACATATGAATTTATAAATATGTAGAGTACTCTTCTTTTAAGAAATACAATTCTTTGACTAATATAAAAATAAATTTGTGAATCTATGAGTAAATTTGGAAATATCTCATTATTGTGGCACAATTGAGGAATATGAATACTCAATAATAATTTTTTTTATAAAATTGAGTGTTCTATTATTCTATTTAAATTTGAGAAATATTGGAACTCTTTTACTTATGTATAAATCTAAGTACTCTGAAAGTCTGAGAAATATTATGAAATTTGAGTACTCATAATTGAGAAAATTGATAAATATAAATACAGGTGTAAAATATCAGCACTCTCAATTAATATTTCATTATAAATTTAAAAAATTGATAAATATGATTACTCTATTTGAAAATTTATAGTGAAAAAATTTGTAGTATAAATTGGACTACTCTTTGACAAAGAAGAGTACTCTAAATTTTATAAATATGTGAATAGTAGAAAACATAATCTTCTTTTTCAACAACATAAGAATAATCCAACAATGATATTCTTTTTAAATAAAAGGAATTTAATACTATCATGTTTATTACTGAACATGTAATACAGATTTTTTTTGTATCACATTATACTAGTATATATGCTATGATCATTGAAATGGTTCTCTATTTATATTTGAACTATGATCATTCCACATTATTAAATATATTCTATATATTTCATTCCTTTCTTATAATATATTTGTCTATATTTATGTTAATATTTCCTACATTAATAACTATTATGTATAACTTATTATGTATAATTAATTTTTTATATGGATTCATTACATTTTGAATTTTTGTACATTCAAATTAAACAATAAAATAAATCATGAAACTTAATGATGGATACGAATTAAGAATTTTAAACTATTTAAAATTTATCTCCATTTAGTTTTTGAATTTTTTTTATTTTACTTAAAATTTTATTTTCAGATACATTTATAACATGAATTAGATCAAGAAAAATTTGATATAGGTGAAGAAGTCCACACTAAATTCAACAAAGATGATTCAACTTTAGAGGATCTTAAAAATCACTTCAATGAACATCTATGTAAGATTAAAATAAAACATTAATAGGCCAATAGAAAGTAAATTGCTATATTCAAATGTTTATTTGTGATTCTGTTTTTTTATATATCAAATTTTATTTACTCTTATGTTTATTTTTCTTCATATATTACATTTGTCTAAAGGTTTTGAAAACTAAAAATTATGAGGTTTTAGAAACTCAAAATTATGAGATTGTGTTTTTGAATTTGAAATTAAATTTTTATTCTATGTATATGTATTGGTAGGGTACTAGTATGGATAAAAATAACTAAGATTCAAATAATGAGGGTGTTAATCACCAAGGAAATCAACCTGAATATCCAACTCCCCTTCCTCCTGATTCTATATCCCATAATAATAATAATAATGATAATAGTAATGTTAATAATGATGCAAATAATAATTATAATAATAATAATTCAAATTAATTTATTTAATTTCCTAGAGGTTATAAGAAAAATAAACAACACACACCCTTATGTCCTCAAGGATTGGCCACAACCCCCTCCAATGGTTGACCAGCTCCACAAAAAACCCAATACATTGATTATCCATAAGACCCAATAGCTTAAAGTCCATTACATGGGTATTAACCCCTACCAACATCACTCCAACATCACCTCCATGTGTCACCAACTCTCGGTATCAGTGTCGGCATCACCGCTAGTGAACCCCGCCCCCCAAATTGGGGGTCATTGAGGGTTGAACCCATGAACTCATACAATGTTATGGGGTTAAATTACAACTAAACCAATAAAATTATTATTATTATTATTATTATTAATGATAATAATCATATATGACCTAGAACCATGATTTTGGTGTCTCATTATTTATTTGGAGATGAGTCTGATCTTAAATAGGTGCATGGTTTGTGTAGAATCACTTGCTTGTTTTGAAGTTGTTTTTTTATGATATTGGAGTATCCCTATGGATCTTCACTTGGATTCATGTTTCAATCCATTTGTAATTACTACCACCATAACTCAATCCTAACCTTAAATTTTTGGATTGAATTAGATCATGTGGCATCCAAAGAAAGTCTTTAATATTGCAACATCAATTAGGATCCCCATTAAAACATGGTAAATCTACATAAGAGTATCTCTTTGTTTTTTTATTATATTTTTATGGAGGTAGATCTCATCTCCACTCATGTTGATAAAGTGGTCCTTTCCACTTTAGATGTTCATTTGGATTTTATTATTAAAGATGAGAAATCTCCTCCCTTTTTTAGTGAATTTCACATAATTGAGCACATCAAGGAGAAGTGTTGATGGGATGTTTTTTTCGAATCTATAATCTAAAAGGGGATTTTGATGCTATATTCAAGAAGAGGATGGAAGTTTCTAATAAAATAATTGTTTTTTTATTGGTGGATTCTATTGGTGTTTCTTAAGGGGTTGTTGGAGATCCTTTTATAGGTACTTATCTAATAGTCTCTAATGAGAAGAAGAAGAGTGACTTTTCACATGTTGAGGATAGGGTAGTTTGTGCTTCTTTTAATTCTCATCTAGATACTACTATGTTGGATAAGGTCCACTAGATGTGGACCGATATAGTAGATTAATGGATGGACACTCTTACAAAGGAAACATATTTTGAAGTTCACAATGTTCATCCCATTGATGATCATTCCACTGGTGAAGCTAATGCATAAGAGATCACTGATCAAAAATCCGAGGTAGAATAAATTAATGTATTAAAGATATTAAAATTTCTATCAAAAATAGATGTTGAATCCCCAATACAAACCAATACTTGGAATGTCACTCAAAACCAGAACATGATTAATACAACTTTATTAGAGAAAGATATATTTATGTCTAATGTTCCATTTAATATGAACCTGGGATGAGGAAATAATATAAAGGCTGAATCTATTTGCATGAAGCCCTTGGAGTTGGAATTAAGTATTGTTCCTCCTACAAATCTGGTTTCATTGGCCCCATGAAATGATCCCATGATTTATCCACCCAAACTCATAGACACTTCCAGTCATTCTCCTCATTCAGGGAGAAATAATAAAGTTATATCTATTCTTTTTGAAGGGATAAAAATTCTAGTTCATATTATGTGAATTATAGAAAAATGAGGATAAGAATACTATATATAGTAACCTATATAAGTTGGTTGGACCCTCTCCTATTGTACCTTAAGGTCCTTTAATGGAATTTGGGGTTTCTCCCTCAAAGGTAAGAACTTAGGTCCAAAAACTTAACTTCTTTGGATTTCCTGACTCAGTTAACACTTCCATAGTGGGGGACTTTCATCTGGGGAGTGGTATTGAGGATAAATTGTATGAGGAGTATTTGGTTACTATTGTACCCTTCAAGAAGGTAGATTTTTATGATATGGTTGGGGGTTGGTCCTATTTCCCTCACTTCTTAGATTCAATGATGATCATCTATGAACTTTTTAAAAAATATTTGACTGAGAAATGGGATGATACAATCTTGAAAAACTCCAGTATCAAAATTCAACTGGAGGACCTTGAGAAAGAAAGGCTACCTAAGGGTCTTAGTGATAATATGACTGATTGATTTGACTCATAAGTTGAGTATATATATAAGAAAAAGGAGCCTATACATATTGTCTATGAATACTACCATTATGTAGGGAATTTTATATATACTATTTTTTAAATGAATTTCCAAGACAACCCTGATCTAGATATTATGAACTAATAATTGAAATTAAGTATCTGACATAACATGAAAGACTTTACTACTACATCATCACATGATGATCATGAACCATGCTAGAAAAAAAATGTCATAGAGGAAAGTCTTACATCTGTGTGGAATAGTTTGATACCCTTATAATATGGGTTTTAGGGGAAAACCAATAAATGACATATTTTCCTTAATGAGGGTAGGTTCTTCTTTGTTTGACCCCATATCCATCTCTTTCACTCTTTCATTTATTTTAAAAATTGGGGAATAAACCCCAACCTTTTCAAAAAGTAATAATGACGATAATAATATTAATAATAATTTTTATATTGATAATGATAATAATGATGATGATGATGTTGATGATAATAATAATAATAATAATGATAATAATTATAATGATAATGATAATGATGATAATAATAAAAATGATAATAAGAATAATGATAATAATAATAGTTATTATAACAAAGAAAATAATAATTATTATGATTATGATGATATTAATGATAATAATATTACTAAATTATTTAAGGTCGTGGTGGTTACAAGAAAAAGAAACACACATAGACAGCCATTGGTCTAGCAAGACATAGACCTCATCCCTTCTCTAATGATAGACCTATAACCAAAAAATCTCATTATAATTTTTTAGTGATCCAAATAACTAGTTGTCATGGAGACTAATACATGGACTAAAGGCCCATTATATAGCCCAAAGGCCTAGGGCAGTGTCATGTATACATCATTTTATCTGTTTCAACATGACTATATTATGCATGTGTCATTGCCTGCCTACATCATGTGTCATGTCTACATCACCACCTCCCACGTCATCATCTGAACCACTACTTGCATCACTTTTCTACATATTACGAGAATATTACATTCACCCATAAGGGCTTCTACTGAATAAATAAAGGATGTGGAAGACATAAGGTGAGTACCACTCATTCATGGCACTGGCCACATAATAATAATATTATTATTAACAACAATAAAAATAATTGACAGTATTATTATTATTATACTTATTTATTGGGGGTATAATTCAAACAAAAAATGCACACACACACAGAAATAACCTTATAAATTATCAAATTAACCAAATAACCCTACCCCTATAGGTTTTGGTTTTTTATTATCAGATCATTGTTACAATTTTTTAACGTCTCTTTAGTTGTGCATATTTTATGTTGTCCTATGAAGGGCCCCTTTCTTATTATCCAAAGAAAACCATTGGCTCATCAATCTAATGAGTCTATCCAAAGCTTGTAATATGTTTGAATCCACCCATTTTTATATTGATTTTTGAGGTCTTCAAATTTCAGTTCTTATAGCTGGGCAGCACCACCACTATAGGGGCATCATTGAGGAATCCGATTACACATCATCCATGTTGAAAATATTCAAGGATTCCACCCCGCCCCACCAATCAATAGGAACTTGTAAAAACACATCTATTGGTCCTTTTTCACATCACCACCCTTTTCCACCCTCCCACCAACAACATTGATTGTCATCGTTCAACTCGTTTCATGAAACCAACCCATTGGTCATGATTTTACTACCTTGATGCAATTATGTCACACCTCCTATCGTTATCAAGTAACGGTCACTAAAGATAAATCCATATTCACACCCCATATCCCATATAGGTATGGGAATCCAAATCAATCATTTGGTGTTAAAGTGATGCTAAGACAAATACATGCCCATGTTAAATTTATGCAGGAAAAGAATACTTCACCCAAATTTGGATCCACAACATACCACAATCAGGATTTTTAGGGGTTTTATGTTTTTTTTAAATTTTAGGCTCCTTCAGTGTATTTATGTTTTATTTATAGGTTTTTAGGGCCTTTTAGGTGTGTTTATGATTTTTATGATTTTTTGTATTTTTTAAATTATCATAGTCTTTAGGGTATTTTAAGGCTTTTAGGGGTTTTTGGGTGTTTTTGTGTTTTTGTATCTTTTATTTTTTATGTTTTTAGGGGTTTTATTGGGTTTTGGGGGGGTTTTTTGGGTTTTAGTGGGGTTACGATTTTTAGTATTCTGAAGGGTTTTTATAGTTTTTAGAGTTTTAAGGTTTTAGTGATTTATGAGTTTTTAGGGTTTTTTGAATTATTAGGGTTCGGGGCATGGGGGTTTAAAAGTTTAGGGTCTTTATAGATTTAAGGATCTTTTAATGTTTTAGGGATTTAAGGTGTTTTATGGATTTTATGGGTTTTTGGATTTCTAGGTGTTTTAGGGGTTTTAGGTTTTCTTGTGTATTTTATGGGTTTTAGAGACCATTAGGGGTTTAGGGTCTTTTATGGAATTTTAGGGGAATTTAGGGTTTTTGGATTTTTAAGCACTTAGGGTTATTCTATAGTTTTTAGGTTCCTTTAAGGTTTTTGGGGGGTTTTATGTTCCTTTATGTATTTTTAGTATTATTGGGTCATTTAGGGTGTTTTAGGGGTTTTAGGCCCCCCAAGGATTTTTTATGGCTTTTTGTGTCCTTTAGTGTTTCTTAAAATTTTAGGGTTCTTTGGGGCTTTTCATGGTTTTTATTTACTTTTAGTATTTTTAGGTTTTTTAAAGTCTTTTTGGGATTTTTGAGTCTTTATAGGTTTTTCAGGTACATATTTGTCTTTTAGGGTTTTTAGTGTCTTTTAGGGATTTTTTGATTTTTTTGGGACTTTTAGGGTCTTTTAGGATTTTAAAGTTATTTTAGTATTTTTTTGGATTTATAGTGTTATTTTGGGTTTTATGGTCTTTTATGGGTTTTAAGTTTTTAAACATTTTGAGGGGTTTTAGGTTTTCCTTATGGTTTTTAGGGTTTTTAGGGTTTTTGTGTGTGATTTTAATGGGTTTTAGGGGTTTTATGGATTTTAGTAGTTCTATATTTTTTAGGGTTTTTAGTGTTTTGTGGGTTTTTAGGGTTTTTAGGGGGTTTAATGGTTTTATGGGTTTAAGGGGTTTTATTTGTTTGAGTGTTTTTAAGGGTTTTCAGGGATTTTAGGGATTTTTATTTTTTGTTTCTTTATGGTTTTTAGGGTTTTTATGGTTTTTAGGGTTTTTATACTGTTTTAGGGGTGTTTTAGGGGTTTTATGTTTTTAGGTGTTTTATGTGTTTTATGATTTTTATTGTTTTTAAGGGTTTTTATGGGTCTTTCGGGATTTTACAGGGTTTTTATGGGTTTTTTCAGGTTTTACTGTTATTTTTAATTTTATGGATTTTAGGTTTTTTAGAGGCAAGGAATATTCTGAGTCAAACTATCCCTAGTCCCACCAAAATTTATAAAAAGAAAAAAGACAACACAAACAAAGGGAGGGGTAGGGTCAGACGGCCCAAACCCAAAATCCCGAACACACCCCCAACAAACCATAACCCAAAAAATTCCCAATGACACAAAAATAGAGCAAGTCAGTCATTGTCACCACCAAAGTCATTAGCTAGGCCTGCTCTGTAAGGGTCATCATCTTCACTAAATCTAGCAGCCACATCATCAAAGCAAAAGTTCGAGTCCACCCCCATGTCCATAGATTCCCATCTTGACTCAAATTCCTCCTCCATATGAGCAGTGCCAAGTATTTCTCCCTAAGCCTCTCTTTCTCAGAAGTCCATGGAGGATTATCCTATTTTTTGGCTTTTATTTTCATCTTAGCCACCCTTGAGGTAGCTCGGGTCGTCATGGGCCTAGGGAGAGAATAATAGTCCCTTTTATAACTCCTTTAGAGGGGGGGTAGAGGTGAATCCATTTTCCTAAGATGCCTTCTCGAATAGGATTTCATTTCTAGACACATATGAGTCCCCTAGTTCACCATCCATGCTCCCTTTTCCAGAGGATACTTCATCCCCCTTTTGAGGGGAATCCCCATGCTTATCTCTTTCCCTATTAAACCGAGCCATAATGGCGTTTATCTTGTGGTCATCCTCAGGAAAAATCTCTCCCAATCTTCTAGCCTCATACTCGATGGGGAACCTCGGTCGTTCCACAACCACCATATCATACAGGACCACACAGTGGTATTTAGAAGATGAGGATATATGAACCACCATGGAATTCTACAAATCTGGGGCCAGACCTCCTTCACCACTTCTGTTAACAAGCTCTGGTATTGGTAGTCCATCCATGTCCTCTGGGCGATCTGTATCGACCACTTCACTATGGGACACTAGAAATACCCCCAAGCTAGCCCCCCCAATTTAACCAGTCCCAGTGTATAGCACTAAGGGGTCATCCAAGCTCCGACCAGGGGGTACCTCATCAAAACTAGGGGTTTGGTTCCCCCCAAAATCACCTTCTACCCAACCATAATCATCTCCTGCCCGGTCCCAGCTATCTCCTCCTACCCGACCACCTCCCCTACTCGGAAACCCCCCATACAAATAATTATTTGAAACTGAATCCACCAAAACAAACTCCTCAAACCAATTATTCAGTGCAACATCAGTCATAGTCGGCAACTAGTTGCTCCTGGCCTTCCAACTTCCCTTCCTCTATGACACTACAACACCTCCCAGGGACTGCATAAAGGGGCTCTCCTTATGCCCAGGAACAATCATGTCTCCCTGCTCTGCCACATAACCCTTCTCCTTTCCCTCTACTTTTAGCTCACCACTTCCATATATCTCACTGTTACAATTTTGAGCCACCCCTTCATCTGTGCACACCACCTTAGTTTCATCACCTCTCATTCCATAGCAATTCCCACCCAAATTCAGACATGTTCCAGCCGAAGCCACCACTTCTACCTTCATATCATGCCCAACCTTCAAATCTGATTCTAGATACTCAATGACCATAGAAACTATGGGGTAGGTGAGAAGTATCTTGGGAAATCCCATGGCCACCTACACCTCCACCATTTTCTGGATGTTCTCACCAAATCTTGCATGCTCCAGACTCATTCCACTCCTATCATTGGCACCCCAACCGAATTCATGGTCACTATGCCCATATTTCTAGTAGAAAGAATATAATTCATCCCACGATTTAAAAACCCTTGGTTTCTTCCAACAGAGCACCTCAACCATAGTAATCCACAAAAAATCCATCAGATCATTTAACGCATCAACCTCGAAAAAATCTCTCAGAGCAATGGGATGGAAGAGGGCCCACGTTTGGCTATCCACACATAGAAACCTCCCCACCAGATTCCATATCATTGAAATTATAGAAATATTTTGAAAAGGGAGGGGAATTTCGGTAAATCCATCCCAAGTCTCAAACATCGGGGAGTCACGCTTCAAATGAAGGTCAAAATGCAACCAAAAGTGGGAGAAGTGAGCACTATTTCAACTTTGGGGTGTCGTAGACCATGCAAAAATAAGATCCTCCTCAAACAAGAAGTGAATAATGATTTGATCACTGTCCACGAGACCCACCATTGCTCAGTCCTAAAGATCCCAATGTTCTAAGACAATTCTATCAAAGATGTCCACCGGGGGACACCACTTCATAAATATTGCAACCAGTGTCAAACGATGCAGTGCTGATGCATCATTGAACTCTTAGTGTTTTTAGTGTTTTTAGTGTTTTTAGTGGTTTTTCGGTGTTTAGGGGTCTTAGGTTTTATTATGTTTTTTTGGGATTTTTGGGTTTTTAATGGGGTTTTAGGGGTTTTGGGTTTTTTAGGGTTTTAAGGGTTTTAGGGTTTTCTAGGGGTTTAACAGTTCTTATGGTTTTTTAGCTCTTTTTGGATTTTAGAGTCTTTTAATGTTTGTATGGTTTATTAGGGTATATTATCGTTTTTTGAATTTTTATGGTTTTTAGGGTATTTTGGGGTTTTAGGGATTTTGGGTCATTTAGGGATGTTTAGAGTTTTTAGGGTCTTTAGGGGTTTTGAAAAGATTTGAGTTTTCGGCTATTTTTTGGGGTTTTATTATGGTCTTTTATGGCATTTTATGTTTTTATGGTCCTTATGATTTTTAAAGTTTTCTAATATCCTTTAGGGTTTTTATGGTCTTGTAGGGATTTTTAGGGGTTTAAGGGTCCTTTTGGGGTTTAGGGTTTTTTCAGGTTTTAAATGTATTTTAGGATTTTTAGGTTTTTTATTTTTTTTAGTGGTGTGACCATTTTTATATTTTTTTGGGTTTTTTAGGGGTTTTTGGGTTTTTTATTTTTGGGGTTTTAGAGTTTTTAGGTTTTTACGGTTTTTTAGTTCTTAGGTTTTTTGGGTTTTTAATGAATTTTAGGGTTTTATGTTTTTTTAGGGTTTGTAGGATTTTTTGGTTTTTTTAAATGTCTAGGGGTTTTCATGAATTTTTAGGGGGTTTTAGGGGTTTTTCGGGTGTTTGAATGTTATTTAGGGTAGGTTAGGGTTTTTTTGTGTTTTAGTGTCTTCTTGGGTTTATTAAGGGGGTTTAGGGTTTTTTATGTGTTTTAGGGACTTCTGGGGTATTTAGGGGTTTTAGGGTTTTTAGGGTCTTTTAAGGGTTTAGGGTGTTTTATATTCCTTCACGGTTTTAGGGGTTTTTTAGGGTTTTAGGGTCTTTTAAGGCATTAGGGTGTTTCATAGAACTTCATGTTTTTATGAATTTTTAGGTTCTTTAAGGGATTGTTAGGGGTTTTACGAGTGTTTTGGGTCATTTAGGGTTTTTAGGGATTATAATTGCTCGTTTTGGTTTTTTGGGGGTTTTAGTGTCATTTAGAGTTTTAGGAGGTTTTAGGGATTTTTTTGTGTTTTTAGTGTTCTCTAGAGGTTTTAGAGTCTTCTAGGGGTTTTATGGTATTTTATGGTATTTTAGGGGTTTTAAGGCCTTTTGGGCCTTTTGGGGTTTTAGGGTCTTTTAAAGTCAATTTTGGGTTTTTGGGTTTTTTGTGTTTTTAGGGTTTTTATGGTTCTTTATGTTTCTTAGGGTTTTAGGGTATTTTAGTGGGTTTTTAGGGTCTTTGGGTTTTTTTAGGTTTTTTATAATTTTTTAGGGTTTTATGGGGTTTCAGTGTTTTGGGTTTAATGGTTTTTAGGGGATATTAGTGTGTTATGGGTTTTAGGTTCTTCTTGTATTTTAGAAGTTTTTAGGGTTTTTATGTTTTTCAGGATTTTTAGGTATTTTAAGGGTTTTTAGTGTTTTAGGGGTTTTATGGGGTTTTACGTTTTTAGGGGTTTTCAAGGGGTTTCAGGTTTTTAGGAGGTTTTCAGCTTTTTAGGGGTTTTATGCATTTTAGGGTTGTTAGGGGCTTTATGATTTTTAGGGTTTTTTTAGTGTTTTTATTGTTTTTACAGGTTTTAGAGTTTTTAGGGTTTTAAGGGGTGTAGGGTTTTTATGTTTTTATGGTTTTTATGTAATTTTAAGGTTTTATGGTTTTTTTGTGCTTTTATGGTTTTTAGGGTTTTAGGGGTTTTAGGATTTTTATGTATTCTTAGGGGTTTTTTGGTATCTTAGGGTTTTTTTGGGGATTCTTGGGGTTTTAAAGTGTTTATAGATTCTTTTAGGGTTTTAGGGGATATAGGTATTTTTATTATTTTAGGGTTTTTTATGGTTTTTAGGGGCTTAAGCATTTTTATGGTGTTCTTAGGGTTATTATTGTTTTTTTTAGGTTTTGAGATTTTTAATGTTTTTAATGTTTTTTGGGGTGGGGTTTACAGTATTTTTAGGTTTTTTATGGGGTTTTAGGGTTTTTAGGGACTTTTAAGGTTTTAGGGACTTTTAGGGTTTTAGGGTTTCAGGATTTGTAAGGGTTTTAGAATTTTTGGGTTTTTAGGGTTTTTAGGGTTTTTAGGGTGTTTGGGGATCTTAGGGTTTTTAGTATTTTTTATGGTTTTTGGGGTTTTTAGTTTTTTATAGTCCTTTTGGGGTTTTGTGCCTTTTAGGGGTTTATAGGGTTTTATAATTTTTTACGCTTTTTTAGTGGATTTTTAATTTTTGAGGTTTTTTACAATTCTTGGGGATATTTTAATGTTTTTAGTGTTTTTAGGGTATTTTAAGGTTTTTAGAGTTTTTGGGAGGTTAATGATTTTTATGTTATTTTAGGTTTTTTAGGTTTATAGGATATTTTAATGTTTTATGGGGATATTGGTGGTTTTTTGGATTATTTTGGGTTTTAAGTTTCTTTAGGGGTTTTAGGGTGCTTTAGTGTTTTAATGTGTTTTAGGGGTTTTTAGGGATATTTAGGAGTTTGGTGGGGGGGGGGGTTAGGGATTTTATAAGTTCTTTGGATTTTTTTAGGGTTTTTAAGGTTTTTAGGAATTTAGGTTTTTAGAGTTTTTTTTTGGTTTTTAGGGGTTTTATGGATTTTTGGGTTTTTTGGGTTTTTTTGTTTTTATGAGTTTTTATAGTTTTTTAGAGTTTTATGGTTTTTAGTGTCTTTTTAGGGTTTTTAGGGGCTTTTAGGTTTTTATGGGTTTTTTTAGTTTTTTGTATTTTGAGGCTTGTTAGGGTCTCCTAGGATCTTTAGGGGGTTCAGGGTTTTATAGCTTTTTAATGATTTTTAGGGTTGTTTAGGTTTTTTAGGGTTTCATAGTCTTTTAGGTTTTTTATGATCATTCAAGGGTTTTAGGGGTTTCATATTTCATTAGTGTTTTTGGTTCATTAATGTATTTTAGGTTTTTCATGGTCCTTTATGGTTTTCAGGGTCCTTTAGTGGTTTTTGTGCTATTATTGTACATTAGGATTTTTATGGTTTTAGGGTCTCTGGGGGGTTTTACAGTTTTTAGGTCCTTCTATGTTTTTTGATATGCTTTTATGATTTTCAGTTATTTATCTTATTTTATGGCCTTTATGGGTTTTAGTGTCGTATTGGGTGTTTAGGGTCTTTTAGGTGGTTTTAGGGTTTTTATGGTATTTTAGGTATATTATGATTTTTAGGATCTTTCTAAGTTATTGGGTTCTTAGGGTATTTTTGTGATTTTTGGGGATTTTTGGGGTTGAGGGTTTTTTAGGTGTTTCAGATCTTTAGGGTTTTTTAGCGGTTTTAGGATTTTTTGGTTTTTAGGGGTTTTAGTTTTTTTTTATGTTTTTTTGGTTTATATGATTTTAATGGTTTTTAGGATTTATAGGGGGTTTAAGGTATTCAAGGGGTTTTTACTGTCTTTTAGGGGTTTTGGTGTTTTAGGGGTTTTAGTGGTATTTTGGGGTTCTTATGGATATCAATTAATTTTAGGAATTTTAAGGGATATTAGGGTATTTTAGGGATTTAGTATTTTTATATTTTTTAGGGTTTAAGGTTTTTAGGGTTTTTAGTGTTTTTGGGGTTTTTAGGGATTGTACATTTTTTAGGGTTTTAGGTTTTTTAGTGGTTTTTGGAGTTTTAAGGGGTTTTAGGGGTTTAGTGTATTATTTTAGGGTTTCAGGCTCTTTATGGTTTTTAATGGGTTTTACGGTTTTTTGTGGTTTTAGGGATTTTAGGGAGTCTTTAGGGATTTTAGGGTTTACGATATTTTTTGGATTTGATGGTTTTTAGGGTTTTTTTAGGGATTGTAGTGTTTTTATTCTTGTTTAATGGGTTTTAGGTTCTTTAGTGTTTTAGGGTTTTTTGTAATTTAGTGTTTTCATGGTTTTTAAGGGGTTTTAGGACAAGGAAGGTGCGAGGATCAGGCTATTCCCGACCCCCCCTCCCTAATAATTTATTAGAAAAGAAGACGCGACAGACTACAAGCAGACAAGGGAGGGGAGGGGTCAATCGACCACAACCCAAAACACCTTACAACCCAACCAAAACCAAAAAAAGAAAAAACCGAAAAGGAAAAAAGATCAATCGACATCTCCCCAAAGTTCGAAACAGAAGTCACACCGAAAGGGTCACCATCCACACCATATCCAGAAGCCTCATTACCAAAGCAGAAGTCAAAGTCATCCCATCCTGACTCATAGTCCTCATTCAGATTGAGGATCGTCAGAAACTTCTCCCTTCGTTCTGCTTGTTCCAGGGAACGCTGGTGCTCCTTGCTATTAATTTTGACTTTCAGCTTGATTGCTTTTGATGATGCCCGGGTAGCCATGGGTCTGGGAAGAGAGGAGTAATCCCGCTTCATCCTCCTCTTTGAGGGGGACGAGGTGGAGCCATCATCCATCCTTTTCACCTTCTCGAACTCAAGTGAACGCTCCTCCACCTCCACGCAATGCGCTTGGTCATGATACGGGATAAAGGAGGCTTCCTGATTTAGGGGACACTCAAGAAATTCATCATCCTGCGGCAAGCTTGAGGCCATTAAGGTATGAATTTTTGCACTCCCAATGACATAAACCGGAGGCCTTTGCCTATCCTCCCCAGGCAGAACCATCCCCTCATCATCATGCCATGCCATATGGTCAGGCCTATCAGCCATGGGCTCTCTTTTCACCTTAATTACCAGCCCTATCATATCCTCCTTTGTAGCATCTTCTCCCTGTATGTGGTCATCCCCTACCCCAGCCCCTTCCCCTTGGCTATCCATGATCCCTTCGTTAGGCACTCCCCTCTTATCAGCAACCTCATCCAAGTGATCCATTTCTCCCTGCTCATCCACCATCCTTTTCTCAGTCACATGGTAATAAAAATCACCAGCATCATCTTTAGGATCCTCCTTGGGCATGCTAGAACCCTGTCCAGATCTCCTGAAACTAGCCACACCCTCTATTCCACCCTTCCCAATGACCGCATTGACCACCACTAGGAGGGCCTCTCCCTGTTCGGCCACCACCCTCTGCTCTGCCACATCCCCCTGGGCAGCAACTTCTCCCTCGGTCATAGCACAAACCGAAAGCTCAATCCCATTATTAGCATCATAGCCAGGCATGGGAACCTGCACATTGGCACCCGAGGATCCATAGAGAGCAACACTGACATCATGAAAAATACCACAATTCTCATTGCCCATGCCATATAAAATAACATTTTCACACTCTTCCTGCAGTCCCATACCCCTATCAGCACAGGAAGCTCCCAGAAGCCCAGAGTCCAAGATCTGCCCGACTTTCTCATCAAAGCCGCCAGCCAACAGTGCTTGTACAGACTGTTGCTCCTGAATCAAATCCACTAAGATCAGATTACCAAACTGATTGTGCAGGGGGACACCATCACACCCCCATGAACTGCCAATTGACTTGGAGAAGCTCCTTCCACCTCCAGTCCAAGAGCAGCATCCAGCCCAGATGGATCCATCTGTCGCAACTCCTCCATTTATAGACTAAGGCCTCCTTCCACAGAATCTGTCACCTCCCTACCAGCCGCGATTCCCAGGTCACTTTTCAGCCTGCCAAACACATCATAGACCCTCGGAGAAGGAGGGGGCTGTCGATCAATCTTCAAAGGAACATCCCCAACCACAATAGATTCCTTATTCTCAGACATAGACAGCCTAACATGTATAGAGGGAGGACTCATGTCATTAAGAACATGGCCTCCCCGGTGAGGTACATCTATTTTCAAACCAGAAGATGCAGCAAAAGGCCTCTGAAATAGAGGCCTGACATAACCATTAGACATACAGGTAGGGGCATAGTGGCCCAGCCTATGGCAAGACGAGCAAAGGGGACCCCAGTTCTGCTTCATAGGCATTACCATCGCCAAGGAACTAAAAGAAGCATCCCTTCTAGAAGCCCCAAGGGGTGCGAAAAATGCCCCCACACCCCGATGGCCTAGGAGCTCCAAGTGTCGTGCCATCAATGTTAACCTTTATCCATGATGGGAGTGGCGGAATCCGTCTAATATACTTCAAGACCAGAGGTTTTTGGCTCCTTCCAGCCACACCAAGTGCACGCAGAACAGTCAAATCCTCAACGTTATTAAACATCAAACCTGTTTGTATCCGTGAGGTGCTATGAATGGCCTTGTGAATCGACACCACTCCCCCTGCACTGTGAGAGGCTGTTGATTAAATGAAGCTGCATTCCGGGAAGCCCAAATGTAATGGACGATAGCAGCCACCCTGGCCAACAGCAGGTTCCGGACCCGGTCGCTCTGGTTCAAATCGACCATCCCATGCAAAAAGTCACATATCGGCCCTTACATACGGTAGGCCAGCCCAAAGATCTGTGAAAGGTAGTGCCATAGCTCCGCAGCAAATGTGCAGTGCAAGAAAATGTGGTTGCAGCTTTCTCCATCTCTCATGCACAAGAAACAGGAAGAAGCAAGTTTCCATCCAGCAAGTTGAAGCTGATCATGTGTCGGGAGCCTGTTTCTCTAGATTTTCCAAATTAGAGTGAAGTGCGGTGGGGGAATGAAGGTTGTCCTGAATTTGGTCATCCATGGCAGTAAGATAGGACCTGGCGGGCACTTCAACCGGTAGTAATCACGAGTATTGAATTTTCCAACCATGTTGGGCATCCCGATAAGATTTTCAGTGTCAATAAAGGTATATCGATGCACTTGCATGGAAACACTATCCAGGAGAGGGGTGGTTGAATCATCACACTGCCGCATGAGATCAGCAATGGTGAGGTGATGCAGGTCAAATGGCAGCGTTACGGCGTCCGCAATGGGAAGTTCCAGCCATGGCGTCGACCAGCAGTTAAGGCCAGAGTTTCTGGACATGATCTATTTCACTTTGGACATAATATCCTTATACGAGGACCTAAGTTTCGGCCAAACCGAGGAGGAAAGATACCTCATAAATCTGTCACACAATCTGCACGTGAATCTTTCCATGAGAAAGTCAAGGACATCATTATGAGGATTAATCAAGCCCCATGTAAATTTCCCAATCATAGCATCATTGAACCACCACAGGTCCTTAATGTCAAGCCCACCCATGTTAAGCGGCTTTGTGCAATGCTTCCAGGCGACATAGATCATTTTCCGCTCAATAGTGGAACCTGTCCAAGCAAAGTTCCTAATTTTGACATTAATATTTTTTATGAGAGTTGTCGGCCATCTATAAATGGAGAAGGCATGAACAAACATTGATGTGATAACAGAGTTAATCAAGCAGACCCGTACAGCCTGCGAAAGAGATTTTAACTTCCATTTCGACATTTGCTGGGTGATTTTAGAAACGATGCCTTCAAATTAGTATCTTCTGGCTCTCCCCCAGAAGAGGGTAACTCCCAGGAATGTGAAGGGGAGTGACCCTCTCTTGACACCCAAAAAATTGGCAATGCGAGTCTGCTATGTATGAGAGACCCCATTGCCAAACACAATTGAAGACATATTCCAACTAATTGCTTGCCCAACCACACATTCATAGTGGTGAAATATTCTCTTAACTATTTTCAGAGTCTACTTATCAGCCTTCCCAAAAAGGAGGATATCGTCCGCATAGAGGAGATGAGTGGGGAAAAAAGATTCTGACCAGCATTGATTGGAGAAAATATCCCCACCTGCACAAGATCAAGAATGTACAGACTCATGTAGTCCTCCACCATAGGAAAGAGAAAACCATAGAGGGGATCCCCCGGACAAACTCCATGAGAGCATGCAAAAAATCCATATGGGGAGCCATTAATTAGAACTGAAACTCTAGCACTGTGGAGAATTGAAGAAATTAGCCTGATGAAGATTCTAGAGAAGCCATATCTACTGAGGATCTCAAATATGAATATCCACTTAATTGTGTCGAACGCCTTCGAAATATCCAGCTTCAAAGCCAAGATACCTTGATTTGTCTTTTTTCCGCATAACATTTATCCCCTCCGAAGTAGTAAAAGGGTTGGTTTTAATGCTCCTTCTAGGGACGAACCCAAATTGATTTGGGTTAATGATGTCGCCTAATATCTTCCCCAGTCTGATGACACAAATTTTTCTGATTATTTTCGGGATGGTGTTGCCAACAGCCACCGAGCGGAAGTCCCAGATCGCAATAGTGTTATCCTTCTTTGGAATTAAAGAAATAAAATTGGCATTTGCGCCATGTGGAAGAGATCCTAAGTGAAAGAATTCCCTCACCACATTAGAAATGTCGACATGCAGAATGTCCCAGTATAAAATGAAGAACTTATTTCCAAAACCATCAGGTCCCGCAGTGCGGTCCATATTCAGCGAGAACAGCGCTGCCCTAACTTCCCCCTCAAGAGGGGCTGCCGTAAGCGCCTCATTCTGCATGGTTGTAACACAGGATGATATGGAGTTAGAAAACATGGTGATGATTTGATCGTTGTCTGTGTACAACCCCTAGAAATAATCCATGGTGGCCTTGGAAATTTCCTCAACTAAGGTAAAAGTGTTATCACCAACCCATACAACACTCAAATTGTTCTTGATGCATCTTTCTCTTTGAAATCCATGGAAAAACCTGGAGTTTCGGTATCCATATTGCAGTCATTTAACTTTAAAATGTGCTTTGGAGAGCTTTTCTTTGAGGGACAATAGCTCATCAAGCTTTGTATACAGGTGAATCCCCTCACCTGATGGCAGATTATGCTGATGCAACATGATTTGACACGTGGCCAGCTAAGATTCCGCCGTAGCAATATCATCATAAAACTTTGAAAAGGACTTCTTACTCCATTCTCTTAAGCGACACTTAACCTCTCTTAATTTCAAAGTCACAATGAAGTGGGGGCTTCCAGGGAACGTGGTGCTCCAAGCCTTCATAACTTCCTCCCTGCACCTGGGTATTATGAGCCATGTGCTTTTGAATTTAAACTAGAGGGGGGTGGTTCTAGAAATTCGATCCTGAAATTCAACCACCAGGGGATTATGGTCCAAATTAAACTTTGGGAGAGTAAAGCCTGAAATAACCATCTGGGATCCTCTGTCACCCATGTGTGCAAAGCATCTCTCCAGCTTGTTGGCCTGTCTTCCATTAACTGTAAATCACCCCCATGTGAAGGTGGCCCTAAAAATGGCGACCTCAGAAAGGTCGCAGTGGTTCAGCCAAGAGGCAAAATCCTCTACAGCGGAATGGGAGAAGTGAGGGCCCAGTTTTTTCCCTGGCCGCAGGACTGTATTAAAGTCCCCAATAACCACCCAACTGTTGTCAATGCCTTCACTAATGCGCACTAAATCCTTCCAAGGATGTCACTAAGTGTTGTACGAGCAAGAGGAATAAATGAAAGAAAGGTTTAAAATATCATCATTCAAGCAGACATTAATGGAAATCATTTGTAGGCTCGAGTCAACCGAAACAACCTGAACACTGCTGTGCACCAAGACCCATAAGGTACGCATACCATCAGGTCCACCATTTGAAGAGAGGAGAGAATATCCAAGAGAGTTACAGTTGAAACCCTTCCAGTTATCAAATTTAATCATGGGATCAGCCAGCCCAATTAGCAGAGGCTTATGAGAGAGAAAGTGTTGAAGGGCGGCAGCCGTGGGGGAATTTCCCAGCCCTTGGTAGTTCCAAAACAAAGCCTTCATTGGGGGTTGGAGGTATCAGCTGAGGCAGTGAGTGCCTTTTCCCTTCCTTTTCCCTTCCTTCCCTTCTTCTTGGGAGTATCATCCCATTTCTCGACATCAGATAGCAAATACTTTGCCGCCTGGTTCTACACCGCACCTTCCAGTGTCATGGTGGGGTGATCCGGCTCAGTATCAACTTGATCTTCCTCAACCGTATCACTCAAAAATACCCCGCTGAGGGGGTTGAACTTGTTCAAAACACATATTGCCTCCTTCGGGGGGGGGGGCTCTGTGGCTTCCTCGTTGCCTTGTCTGAGCCCACCAAGGTGAATCCATTTTCAGGGGAAACTGAATGGTCAAGGGGCACATCAACATTCTCCATGTCAACCGGGGTTTCAATAACAGTCCCACTACCTGGGGTTTCCTAGAAAACGGGCAGCTCCATGTCCACTCCACCACTCAGGGCATCGCCAGGAGCACTCCCGAGGGTAGTCCCCACACACTCCTGGGATTGCGAGCATTGAGCTGGGATTTCCTGATCATCAGACGAAGGGCCACCATCAACTCCCTCCATGGTCACTGGTACTGAAGGGTGATCCACTGTCTCAGGAACAACTTCCTGGGCAGTGGCCATAGAATCCTGCGAAACCTCAGGGGAGACCCCCAAAACCATCAGGTAATCCACACACACACACGAACCACCATCAACCAACACCATATTTTCAGCAGAGACATCATTAGCAGCGACCCCCCCCATCTACCTTGGGAGCCATAACAGGCTGATCAGAAGCCCCACGTTTTCTCCTGCACTGAGGCGCTTCATGCCCCTTGAGATTACAGATCGAGCAGGTCATCAACCATCGGCATTCCGAAACTATATTCCCAAAGATTCTACAAGAGGATCATAATTTAGGGTTTTTAGGATTTTTTAGTGTTTTTAGGATTTTTAGGGTTTTTTAGGGTTTTTAGGAGTTTCAAGGTTGTTAGGGTTTTTATGGTTTTTAGGATCTTTTGTGTGTTTATATGGTTATTTAGGGTCATTTAGGGTTTTAAAATATTTTAGGTTTGTTTAGGTATTTCTAGTTTTTTTAGTGTTTTTTTATTTTTAGGGCCTTTTAGGGGTTTCAAGTGGTTTTAGGACATTTTATATTTTTAATGGGTTTTTAGTATTTTTAAGTTTTTTATGATTTTTTATGGTTTTAGGGATTTTATATTGTTTATGGGTTTTTAACATTTTTATTTGTTAAGATTTTTTGTATTTTTAGGGTGTTTTAATGTTTTTATAATTTCTAGGGTTTAGGTGTTTTAAGGATTTTTATGATTTTTATGGTGTTTTATGGTATTTTGGATTTTAGTGGATTTTTATAGTACTAAGGGATATTTGGGGTTTTAGGGATTTTGAGGCATTTGATGAATTTAATGGTTTTTAATGTTTTTATCATTTTAAGAGTTTTTTGGGGATTTTTAGGGTTTTTTGATGATTTTTTGGGTTTTAGGGTATTTTTATGGTTTTTAGGGTTTTTAAAGTTTTTTCATGTTTTAAGGATTTTTAGGGGATTTAACGACTATAACGGTTTGAGTGGTTTTTGAATACTTTTTGGAATTTAGGTTATTTTTATAGTTTTTTGGGTTTTTAGAGTTTTTTCAGGTTTTAAGGATTTTAGTGGCTGAAAGGGTTGTATCATTTTTATTGTTTTTAGGGGTTTTAAGGGTTTTATGATTTTTTGGGTTTTTAGTGATTTTTAGTGTTTTAAGTATTTAGGGTTTTGGGGGGGGGGGGGTTTGGGGGGTTTTAGGGTAAGGAAGATGCGTGGCTTAGGCTATTCCTAGACCCCCAAAATTTATTATAAAAAAGACACAATAGACAAGGAATGGGCGGGGCCAATCAACCCACACCCAAAAACCTTGGACACCCCCACTAGACCCAAAAGACACAAAAAAAACCCAAAAGACACACAAAAACCTAAAAAGCCGAAAGATAGAAGAATCTTGAGCATCTCCCAGGCAAGAAACAACTATAAGAAATGAAAAAACATCACCTTCAGCACCTCTCATCCAAGCAGCAACCAGCTTCCCACTTCACTATCTCCAGCCTCCAGCACCTCCTCACCAGTCAGAACAACTTCCAGCAACACATAGTTGCCAGCAAAAAAAACATAGACATCAGCTTTACCATTTTCTAGACAAGCATCATAAAAAATTCAGCACCTCCGTTTCCCACAGCCATCATCCTCGTCAACCATACCTAGCCAAGTAGAATCCATCCGCTAGCATCTTAGATTCCAGCATCGGGGACCTATAATCCTAACAACTTACTGCATGCCACACCTAAAGATTAAATCAACAGCACAGGACCACCAACGCCCATGCCCATAACTTACAGCTTCATCACATCCCAACCCAACATCAAACAGAATCTAGCACCATAGATCCCAACAACCAGCAAAGCCTTTCACACCACGTAAGTAAGTAGTAGCACATGACCTAACAATCTCATCAATACACCAGCACCACCTCCTAGGGTCAAACCACAACACTCAAAACTCCATGTTCAAACCCATAACCATATAGACCAGTAACATCTCACATCCAAACATACCATGACTCATGAAATCACAGTCTAGTGATGCATCCACACAGCACAAATTGACCAGCCTTTCATCAACAACATAGTGCAAAAATGAATTAGAGGAACTAGAAGCATGAACCTACATTTTCTGTGCAAATTGGTCCCAAGTCTACTTGAAAACCCACACCATAGAACACGTTAATCCACCACCGAACCAGTGAAGCTCCATCTACCTCTTCCAAAACCTCCGCTATAGCCATATTATCCTGCCACCAAGACCATTGAACAAAACCTACAATGTACTACAACATCACAATCCGGGAGACCCAGATCTACCCCGAATAACTAAGAAGCAAAGCCACAATCTGAAAAAAAAGGAATCGACCATAGCCTCTATGAAACTAAAGCGCCATGTGGAGGAAAGAACAGATCTAACCCGCACCATCAAAGCTATGCAAAGCCACATAACAGTAGGACCAAATATGACCAAAACCTCCATGGATATGACTTTCCACACAGAGGAGAGACCAGATCTGACCCATCCCACCAAAGATCCATAATGCCGCATGCCAGAAGGTCTAGATCTGACCCGCTTGTTCTTGAAGGAAGATTTAATCTGGAGCATCCGCCTAAGAAGATCTACTAGGGAACCATAAAACCATAGAAAACACACCTCAAGATGGGGAATCAGAAGTGCTGAGAAGGCTGATGCCTGAGAATCCATCCCCACGCTGAAGGAGCACCATGCGAGAAAATTTTGTCACTAGAGAACCCAAAAGTGAAAGGAACCAGGAGATGCATGCACCATCCTCTCTTTTTCTATTGGGGGGTTTTGTGGATTTTAAAAGTTTTTATGGGTTTTATGATTTTTTAATGTTTTATTTTTTTATGGTTTTTACAGTTTTTAGGGTTTTTAGGAATTTATGTTTTTTAGGGATTTTAGGGTTTGGAGGGGGGGGGTTAGGTTTTTTATTCTTTTTAGGGTTTTTAGTTTTTTTGGGTTTTAAAAGTTTTTTAGGGTTTTAGGGGCTTCCGTATTATTTTAGTGTTTTAGGGTTTTTAGGAATTGATGGTTTTATGGTTTTTAGGATTTATAGTTTTTAGGGGGTTTATAGGTTTTATAATTTTTTTTAGGGTTTTAGGTTTTTTAGGGTTTCTATGATTTTTTAGGGTTTTGGGGATCTTATTAAGGCATTTTAGGGTTTTTAGAGATTTTTAGTCTTTTCATGGTTTTTATGATTTTTAGGGATTTTAGGATGATTTTAGGGTTTTTATGATTTTAGGTTTTTATAGGTTTTTATGGTTTTTGGATTTTTTATGGGTTTTATGAGTTTTTAGTGTTTTTTTCGGTCTATTGGTTTTTTTTATTTTGAGGTGTTTTTTGGGTTTGGGTGGGGGGGGGGTGGTTATAGGGGTTTTATGATATTTTTGGGTTTTTATGGCTTTTTTTGGGTTTTAGTGGTTTTGGGGTTTTAGGGTGTTTCTAAAGGGTTTTCGGGTTTTTTCGAGTTTTTTGGATTTTATTGTTTTTATGGTTTTTTGGGTTTTTAGTTTTTTTAGTGGTTTTAGGATGTATAAGGGGGTTTGTGGATCTTTTAGGGTTTTACAGGGATTTTTAGGGTTTTTGGGTTTTTAGAGTCTTTTACTATGTTTAGGGTTTTTTTTGGTTTTAGGAGTTTTAGGAGATTCTAGGGATTCTAGGGTTTTTTTATGGATTTAGGTGTTTTTTTAGGGTTTTTTTTGTGTTTTTGTGGTTTGAAGGGTTTCTAGGGGTGTTAGGGTTTTATGATTATTAGAGTTTTTTTTGGGTTTTTGGGGTTTTAGGTTTTTTAGGGGTTTTAAGATTTTTTTATAGTTTTTATGGTTTTTAATGTTTTAGGGTTTTTAGGGGTTTATGGTTTTAGGGTTTTAGTTTTATTAGAGTTTTTAAGGATTTTTAGGTTTTTTATGTTTTCAGGGTTTTGGGGGGTTTTATGGGTTTTAGGGCTTTTAGGGGATTATTCATGTTTTTAGGTGTTATCTAGGTTTTTTGGGGTTTTTTAGGGTTTTGGGGGGTTTTATTTTTTAAGTGTTTTTAGGGTCTGTATTGTTTTAGGGGGTTTTGGGTTTTTAGGAATTTTTTAAGTTTTTTTTGGTTTATTGGGTTTTTAGATATAATTAGGGTTTTTAAATATTTTTTATTATTTTTTTTATTTTTTTATGGTTTAGGGTTTTAAGAGGTTTTTTAAGAGTTTTATATTTTTAACATTTATTTGGTGTTTTGAGGGAATTTAGGGTTTTTTATGGGTTTTATTATTTTTAATTTTTTTAGGGTTTTAAGGATCTTTTGTGCTTTTAGGGTTTAGGTTTTTTATGTTATTTTATGTTTTTATGGTTTAATAGTCATTTATAATTTTTAGTATTTTAGGGAATTTTAGGATTTTTTTGTTTTTCAGGTTTTTTATTGTTTTAATGGTTTTTATGGTCCTTTAGGGTTTTTAGGGTTTTAGGGACCTTTAAATTTTTTGCAGTCCTTTATGGTTTTTTAGGGTTTTATAGGGTCTTTTTTGTTTTTATGGTTTTTTTGTTTTAAAGGTTTGTTATGATTTTTTAGGACTTTTAGGAGTTTTCTATTTTTTAGTGTTTTTGGGGAATTTATGGTTTTGTGGTTTTAGGTTTTTATGGCCATTTAAGGTTTTTATGGTTTACTAGGGTTTTTATGGTTTTTTGATATTTTTTGATATTTTTAGGGGTTTTTGTGTTTTTGGTACTTTATGGGTTTTCAGTGTTTTTAAGTATTTTTAATGTTTTTATAGTCTTTTATGAGTTTTTATGGTTTTCTAGGGTTTATAGGGTTTTAAGGTGTTTTGGGGTTTTCAGGTTCATTTTTTATTTTTAGGGTTCTTATGGATTAGGTTTTTGTGGTCTTTTAGGGGTTTTTAGGGTAATTTATGGTTTGTAGGGTGTTTAAGGTCCTTTTACGGTTTTTAGGGTTTATTGGGTCCATTATGATTTTGTTGGTTTTTCTGGTAATTTTGGGGTTTTTAGGGTCGTTTAGAGTTTTTAGGGTTTTTAGGGTAATTTTGGGGGTTTTATGCTTTTTTAGGGTCTTTTGGGATTTTAAAGTTTTTTGGTTTCCTTTATGGTTTTTAGAGCCATTTAGAGTGTTTAGGGAAATTTGTGGTCTTTTGGGTTTTATCCTATTTTAGGGTTTTAGGGGTTTTATGGTTTCTAGAGTGTTTTTAGTGTTTTCAGGGACTTTTAGTGTTTTTTAGTTTTTATGGACATTAGTTGTTTTTAGGGTTATTTAGGGGGTTTTATGGTTGTTAGGGTTTTTCTAGGTTTTGGGGGGTTTTGTGGTTTTTAAGGTTTTAAGGGTTATTAGGGACTTTTAGGGGTTTTAGTATTTTTAGTGTCCTTTGGGGTTTAGGGGTATTTAGGGTCTCTAGTCTTTTCAGGGTTTTAGGTCAAGGAAGATGTGAGGGTTAGGCTATTCCCAACCCCCCCCCCCCCCTAAAAAAATTATTAAGAAAAAAAGACACAGCAGGTAATGGAGGGGAGGGGTCAAACAACCCACACCCAAAAATCCTTAAACACCCCAAACGCAGAAAAAGGAAACTCAGAAACTCAAGAGGCAAAACAAAACCAAGCAAAAAACACACAAGAGCCATGCAACAACCATCACCATCATCCAGCATTAACCAACATCTAGCAGCTTACAGCCAAGAAATGACCAGCATCCAAACACACAAATTCTAACATCCAACACCACCTCACCAAAAGATTCACCGCCAGTAGCATAAAACCATCAACACCAAAGTCATAAGCAACACCTTCATCACTTCAGAGAAAAGCAGCTACCCTCACCAGGCACTAGCAGCGACAACCTGCATCTGACATGGTTTCTAGCTTCAAGTGCCTCCTCCCCAAGAAAATATATTAATATCCACACCCAGAAACCAACACCAAACTCATAAGCATCAACTCTAACATGTCCCATCCAAGAAGCGCACATCATTTTCCAACAACCAGCACCTCCTTCAGCAGTTCCCAACCAAGTAGTAACCAGCACCCAACAATTCTGTATCCATCTCCCAGCACATCCAAGACAATCAATGTACAACATTCCACACCCAGCAGTACAAATAGAAAAACAGGACCACCAACACCTAGGCTTTGTTCCAATCCGTAGCACCAATAACTCCTTTTTTAGGGATTTCAAATGTTTTAGGGTTTTTTGGTTTATTAGGGATTTTAGAGTTTTTAGGGTTTTAGTGTTTTAGGGTTTTTAGAGTTTTTTGGGTTTTTTCAGTTTCTAGTGTCTTTTATAGTTTTTAGGGGTTTTAGGGTTTTTATGGTGTTTATGGGGGTATTTAGTTCATTCTAGTGTTTATAGTGTTTTTAGAGTATTTTTAGGTTTTTAGGGTCTTTTATGGGGTTTTTAGGGGTTTTGGGGTTGTTTTATGGATTTGTAGGATTTTTTAGGGTTTTCTTAGGGTCATTGTGATTTTTTTATTTTTATGGTTTTATGGGTTTCTTATAGTTTTTATGGTTTTTAGTGTTTCAAGGTTTTTAGTGCTTCATTGTTTTTAAGGGGTTAGGGTTTTCTAGGGGTTTTAGTTTTTTTTAATGTTTTTAGGGGTTTTATGTTTTTTTAGTTTTTTTGGTTTTTAGGGTTTTTTATAGTTTTTTGGGATTTACGGATATCTAGGGGGTTTTAAGGATTTTTAGGGGATTTAATGTTTTTATGGGATTTTAGGAATCTTTTTTATTTTCATGTATTTGTTTGGGTTTAGGTATTTAAGGTTTTCTTATGTTTTTTAGGGTTTTATGGGATTTCCAGGGTTATATGTTTATTAGGGGTTTTATGATTTTCATATTTTTTTTTATTTTTTTATGGATTTAAGGTTTTAAGTGGGTTTTAAGGATATTAATAGTTTTTAATTGGTTTTAGGGGTTTAATAGGTTTTTAAATTTTCAAGGGTTTCTTTTTGTTTCTTAAGAATTTTTAGGGAATTAAATGGTTTTTTGTGTCTTCTAGGGGTTTTATAGTGTTTTAGGGCCTTTTAGATATTTTTTTTTGGTTTTAGGGTCATTTAGGGTTTTAATGTTTTATTAAGATTTTTAGGGTTCTTAATGGGTATTTATGATCATTAGGTCATTTTTGGGTTTTTAGGGTTATCAGTGTTCTAAGAGTTTTAATGGGTTTTTGGGGTTTTATGGTTTATAGTATTTTTAGGGGTGAATGTGTTTTTTCCTATTTTTAGAGGTCTCTGAAGAGTTTTAGGATTTTAGGGGTTTTATGGGTTTTATGATTTTTAGGGTTTTTAGGGTGTTTAAGTGTTTTTAGGGGTTTAGGGTTTTTAGGGTTTTCAAGGTTTTTGGGGGGTTTGTTAGGGATTTAGGAATTTTTTTTGGGTTTTTTGGGTTTTTATTGTTTGGGGGTGGGTTTTTAGGGTTTTAAGGGTTTTTAAGGTGTTTTAGGGGTTTTAATTGTTTTATGTGTTTTATGGTATTTTTGTGTTTTATTGGGTTTTAGGGGATTTTAGTGGTATTAGTGTTTTTATGGTTTTTCGGGTTTTTAGAGTTTTATGGGTTCTAGGGTTTACTTATAGTTTTGTATAGTTTATTAAGGTTTTCTTAGTTTTCTAGAGGCTTTAGGGTTTTTTAATGGGGTTTTCGTTTTTTATGGTTTTTTGGATTTTTTGGATTTCAAGGGTTTTTCTTGGGGTTTTAGTGTTTTTTGCATTTTTAGGGATTTTTATGGTTTTTAGGGTTTTATAGGTTTTAATGATTTTTAGGGGTTGTATTTGGGGGAGGGGTTATATTTTTTAATGTTTTTATAGGATTCATATGAATTTTATAGTTTTTAACATTTTTAGGGGTTTTATGGTTTTCTGTATTTTTGTGGATTTTTATGGTTTTTTTGGTTGTTCCAAAAAATATCGGGTTTTTAGAGTTTATTGTGGTTTTTATTATTTTATGGTTTTATTTGTTTAGTTTTTTTAGGTGTTTTTATGTGTTTAGTGGTTTTTAGTGTCTTTTCATATTTTTATGGTTTTTAGGGATTTTAGTGTATTTAGGGTTCTTAGGATTGTTTTATAGTTTTTAGTATTTTTTATGGTTTTTTAGGTTTTTATGGGTTTTAGGGTGTTTTAGGGTTTGGTGGTGTTTTTAGGACTTTTTTTTTGTTTTTTAGGGTTTTAGTGTCTTTTAATGTGTTTAGGGGCGTTTTAGGGGCTTAAGATTTTTAGGGGTTTTAAGGGGTTTTAAGTTTCGTTTAGGTTTTTATAGGATTTTTAGTGTTTTCGGGTTTTTTTTATTTTTAGGGTGTTAGGGTGTTTAGGTTCATTTAGGTCCTTTTATGGTTCTAGGGTCTTTTAGGGGTTTTAAGGTTTTTAGCATTTTTATATGTTTTAAGGATTTTTATGGTTTTTTTTAGTTTCGGGAGTTTTATGGTTTTTTGGGATTTGGGGTATTTGTGGGTGGTTATGTTTTTAGGAGTTTTTAGGGGGTTTAGGTGTTTTTTTTTTGAGTTTTAGGGGTTTTACGGTTTCATTTTTTTTAGGATTTTAAGGGTTTTAGGGGTTTTAAGGGTGTTTAGGGTTTTACGGTATTTTTCGGGTTTTTATGGGTTTTTATGGTCTTTGAATGTTTTTTGGGTTTCTAGGGTACCTTAAGGGTTTGTTATGGTTTTTAGGGTTTTAATGTCTTTTAGGGTTTTTTTTTTGTTTTTTTTGGGCCATTTAGGGGATTTTTTGGGTCTTTTAGAGAATTCTAAGGCAAGGAAGATGCGAGGGTCGGGCTATTCGCGCCCCCCCTCCCCCCCCCCCCCCCCCCCTAAATTTTTTTAAAATGCAAAAAGAGACACATCAGACAAGGGAGGGGTGGGGTCAATCGACCCACACCCAAAAACCCTTAATGAACCATGAAAAAGACCCAAAAAAAGAAAAATCAAGAATGAAAAAAAGAAAAAACACACAAAACAAAACAGCCACCACCACCCTCCAGTATCAACCAGCGTCCAGCAGCTCCCAGCTAACCAACAACCAGCATCCAAACTCAAACAGCAATACACATCCAGTAGCAGCACAACCCTAAACCACAAATTCCACACCTCCCATCCCAGCAGCAACCAGCATCCAGAACCACGAGCATCCAACATCACAGAACCACCAGCATCCAACATCACATAACCACTAGTATCAAAATCACAAGCCTCATCATAACCATCATTCAACAGTTCACCACCAACCAGCAACCAGCATCCAATCACACAAAGCAGTGACCAACATCCAATCTCACATTATCTAGCATCCAACACCTCCTCACCAAGGAGATACACCATACGAAGCACGATCATCCAGAATTCATCAGAAACCAGCAGCTCACAACCAAACAAGAACCAGCTTCCAAACTCACAAAGTCCAGCATCTAGCACCTTCCCGCTAAGAAGATCAACTGCCAGTAGCATAGAATCATCAGCACACCTATGCCCATAACCCAAACATAGCACCCAAAGCAGCATCCAGTGCCACTCAACAGAACTAAAATCCAGCATCCGCAATAAAGCACTCACATTGAAACACCAGCACCCACCCGTGATGCAAGACCACAACACATAGAATCCCAGGTCCAAACCCCCACCCAAATAGTCCAGCAACAGCTCACATTTAAACTTGCCACATCTCATGAAATCACAATATAGTGAAGCATCCAAACCACACAAATTGGCCATCCTTTCATCAACAGCATAGTTCAAAAAAAAACAGAGGAAAAGGAAGCACAAACCTGAATTTTTTGTGCAAATTGGTACCCAGCCGACTGGAAATCCCAAACCAAGGAACTAGTTAGGCCACCACCGAACTAGCAAAGTTCGATCTGCCTCTTCCAAAGCCTCCACAGAAGCCTGTCACTCCCATCATCAAGTCCATAGATCACAACCTCCAAAGGACTGAACTGTCGCAAGCTGGGGGACCCAGATCTATCACAAGAAGCCGAGAAGAAAATCCACACTCCGGAAAAAACGGGAACAACCCTAGCCTCCATAAACCTGAATCACCACGCCCAGGGAAGACCAGATCCGACCCTCCCCATCAAAGCTATGCGAAGCCGCACGCCAGTAGGACCAGATCTGATCAAATCCGCCATGGATCTGAAACGCCACATTGAGGAGAGGCTAGATCTGACCCATCTCACTGAAGCCCGAAAACGCCACATGCCCGAAAGATTAGACCTAACCCGCTTGTTCTTAAAAGAATCTAACGAACTTAGGTTTTTGAGTGTCCTTTATGGGTTTTTAGGGTCCTTTTATGTTTTTAAGGTTTTTAAGTTCATTTAGGGTTGTTAGGGTTTTTATGGTCATTTACATTTTATAGGGGGTTTTAGTGCCCTTTTGGGTTTTTACAGTCCATTAGAGTTTTTAGATTATTTTATGGTCTTTTGTGTTTTTTATCATCTTTTATAGTTTTTTAGTGTTTTTAGGATTTTTAAGTGATTTTAGAGATTTTAACGTCTTATAGTTTTTAAGGATTTTTTGGGTCTTATGGGATCATTTTTAGGTTTTTTAGGGAGTTTAGGGTTCTTAGGGTGTTTAGGGGTTTTTAGTTTTTTGGGTTTTAGGGGTTTTAGGGTTTTTAGGGAATTTAGGTTTTTTATGTTTTTTAGTTTTTTAAGGTTTATAGGGTTTTTAGGTGTTTTTTTTTGTTTTTTGGGGTTTTAGGGGTTTTAGAGTTTTTTTTGGGTTTTAGGGATTTTAAGGGTTTTTTCTGGTTTTTAGGGGAGAAAAGGCGTAGTACCATGCTATTATTGGCCCCAAAACTTTATTAGAAAAAGGGAGAAGCAGACAAGGGAGGGGTGGTGTCAAATGACCCACACCCAAAAACCCCAGACACCACCAAGAAACCCAAAACCCGAAAAAAACCCAAAAATGACACAAAATCCAGACATAGTAGAAACACAAAATCAACTCCTTCAGCACTTCCCAACCAAGAAGCCACCGACATCCAACATCACACCTCACCATCAATCTAATCAGTAGAATGCATCACACAACATATCATGACCAATCAACAACTCATCACAAATCACCAAATCAGCTACTCAATCCCGAATCAATACCTTCAAACCAATCAACAACACTAAACACCTTAGGGTTTTAGTGTTTTTATAGTATTTAGGATTTTTTGTATTCTTTATAGATATTTGTAGGATTGTTATTGGGTTTTTTTGTTTTTAGGGTTTTAGTATTTTAATGTATTTTAGGGGTTTAAAGGGGTTTTATATGATTTTTATGGGTTTTCAGTGGTTGTAGGAATTTTAGGGGTTTAATGGTTTTAGGGTATTTAATGGTTCTTTGGGATTTTAAGGGTTTTTTTAGGATTTTTAGAGTTTATTTGTATTTTATGTATTTTTGGGTATATATAGGGGTTTTTGGGGATTTTTAATGTTTTGGGGGTTTTAGGGTTTTATGGTTCTTTTAGGGGGTTTTGGGATTTGTTGGGCCTTTCTTTGACTTTTGGGGGATATTTATGGGTTTTATTTTTTGGGGGGTTTAGGGTTTTAGGGGGTTTAATGGTTTTTAGGGGTATTATATTTTTCAGGGTTTTAGAGATATTATGGGTTTTAAGTGTTTTTTAGTTTTTAGGGTATTAGGGTTTTTTAGTATTTTTAGAGTTTTTAGGTTTTTTATGGGTTTTATGGTTTTTATATATTTTATGGTTTCTAGGGTTTTAAGGTGTTTTATATTATTTTATGGTTTTATAGGGTTATTTAGGATATGTTAGGGGATTTTATGATTTTTAGGATCTTTTATGGTTTTTAGAGTTTTTAGGTGTTTAAAAGTTTTTAGGGTTTTCTTGGGTTTTTTTGGGATTTTAATGTTTTTTATATTTTTTAGGGTTTTTTGGTTTTTAGGGTTTTAAAGGGTTTTAGGGATTTTAGGGGGTTTAGGATTTTAAGGGATTTTTATGGATTTATGTGTTTTCTTTAATTTTTAGTTATTAGGGGTTTTTGGGTATTTTGGGGGGTTCTAAGGGTTTTGGTGTTTTTAGGGTTTTAGGGTTTTTAGGTTTTTCGTGGGTTTTAGGATTTTTAGGTGTTTCTAGGAGGTTTTAAGGTTTGTCGGGTCTTTTTTGGATTTTAGATGTTTTTAATGGGTTTTAGGATTTTTTATTTTTTTTATATATTTTAGGTTATTTTTGTTTTTAGGGTTGTTTTAGGGGTTTTAGAATTTTAAATGGATTTTCAGGTGTTTTAGGTTTTTATGGTGTTTCTGGTTTTTAGTTTTTTAGGTTTTTTAGGGTTTTTATGCTTTTTAGGATTTAGGGTTTCTAAAGTGTTTTATGGGTTTTTGTGGGGGTTTATTTTATAAGAGTTTTTTTTGGGATTTTAGAGGATTTCAATATTTGTTAGGTATTATTGGTTTTTGTGTATTTAGGGCTGGGGGGTTTAGGGATTTTTGGGATTTTTTTGGATTTTTGGGATTTTTGGGGTTTTGGGTTTTAGTGGTTTTTAGGGGTTTTCAGGTTTTTAGGGGTGTCTAGGAGGGTTTATGTTTTTTTGGGTGTTTTTAGGCTTTTAGTTGTTTTTAGTGGGTTTTAGGTATTTTAGGGGGTTTAGGGGGTTTAAGGGGGGTTTTGGGTTTTTTCGGGTCTTTTATTATTTATAGAGTTTTGGGGGTTTTAGGTATTTTTTAGGGTTATTAAGGGTTTTATGGTATTTTAATGTCTTTTACAGAATTTAAATTTTTTTATATATTTTTAGGGGTTTTAGGGGTTTCAGGGTTTTTAGGGTCTTTTATGGTTTTATGGGTTTTAGGGTCTTTAGGGTTTTTAGGGTGTTTTAGGGCCTTTTTGGGGTTTTAGGGGTTTTTAGGTTTTTGGGGGGTTTTAGTGTTTTTAGGATCCTTTTGGGTTTTTTATGATTTTTAAGTTCCTTTGGGGTTTTTAGGGTTTTATAGTCCTTTAGGGTTATTAGGGTTTATAGATTCTTTTAGGGATTTTTTGGTTTTTATGCTATTTTAGTGGTCTTAGGAGGATTCAGTGTATTTTATGGACTTTTAGGATTTTTGGAGGTTTTTGGATCATTTAGGGGTTTTTAAGGTTTTATGGTCTTTTAGGAAGTTTAGGTATTTTTAGAGCTTTTATGGGTCTCTTAGGGGGATTCAAGGGTTTTGAGGAATTTTAGTTTTTAATGGTTTTTAGGAGTTTTCGTGTTTTTTTAGAAATTTTAATTTTTTATGGTTTTTAGGGTTATTAGGGTCTTTAGGGGTCGTAAGGGTTTTAAAGGTTATTTACTATTTTAGGGTTTTTAGTGTTTTTAATTTTTTTAGGTTTTTTAATGGGTTTGAGGGGTTTTATAATTTTATTAGGTTTTAGGGGTTTTAGAGGGTTTTAAGGGTTTATTAGGGTTTTTGAGTTTTATGGATTTTTAGAGTTTTTAGGAGGTTTTAGTGATTTTAGGATTTTCCCCGGATTTTTATGTGTTTTTAGGGTTTTTCAGTTTTTATGGGATTTTTGTTTTTTTTGTCTGTAGGGTTTTTAGGTTTTTTGTGTTTTTAAGGTTTTAGGGGGATTTTTAAAAATTTTAGGGGTTTTCAGGGATTTTAGGATTTTTTGGATTTTTTATGGTTTTAAGGATTTTTTTGGGATTTTTAGGGCTTTTTAGGGTATTAGGTTTTTTAGTGTTTTTTGGATTTTTTAGGGTTTTTAGGGTTTCTAGGGTTTGTAGGAGTTTTAGGATTTTTATGGTGTTTAAGTAATTTAGGGTCATTAATGGTTTTATAGGGTTATTTAGGTTCTTTTAGAATATTTTTGTGGTTTTAGTGTCTTCTAGGATTTTTAGTATTGGGGGGATAGGATTGTTTGGGACTTTTAGGGGTTTTATGGTTTCTAATGGATTTAGTATTTTGGGGGAATTTTAGGTTTTCTAATTTTTTATGTATTTTTATATTTTTAAGGGTTTTTAGGTTCTTAGTGTTTTTAGGGTTTTAGTGGGGGTTTTTGAGATTTAGGTTTTTAGGGGTTTTTTGGTGTTTTATTATTTTCAGAGTTTTTCACGATTTTTTAGGATATTTAGTGTCCTTCAGTGATTTTTTTGTATTTTTAAGAATTTTAGGGTTGTTATTTTTTTTGTTTTTTTGTGTTTTTTGGGGTTTTGTGTTTTTAGGGTTTTTAGGGGTTTTAGAGTTTTTTTACATGTTTTAATAATTTTTCGGTCTTTTAAGTTTTTAATGGATTTTATGGGTTTTTTGGGTTTATTATTTTTAGGGTATTTTGGGAATTTGGTTTTCTTAATGGTTTTTAGAGGTTTTAGGGGTTTTAGGGTTATTTTGGTGTTTTGAGGTTTTTCTAAGGGTTTTTTTTTTTTGGTTTTTAAAAAAAAAATTGGGTTTTGGGGTTTTTGTGGGTTTTATGGTTTTTAGAGTTTTAGGGTTTTTGGTTTTTTTGGGATTTTATGGTTGTTAGGGTGTCTATGGTTTTAGGTATTTTTAGGCTTTTATATTGTTTTCTTTGGGTTTTTAGGGTCTTTTAGCGTTTTAGAGACTTTTCAGGGTTTTAGGATTTTTTATGGTTTTAGGGGTTTTTATGTTTTTAGTTGTTTTGGGTATTTATGAGGTTTTAGGGTTTTTAGGGGGGGTTTAGGTTTTTCAAGATTTTTTGGTTTTTAGGTATTTATATTTTTTATGGATTTTATGCGTATTAACTATTTTTAGGGTTTTATAGGTTTTTTAGAGTTCATGATTTTTTATTTTCTTTTTAGGGTTTTTTTGGGTTTATGGGTTTTTAGGATTTTCTTGGGGTTTTTAGTGTTTTGGGTGTATTAATGTGTTTATTAAGTTTTTCTAGGGGTTTTCTAGGTATTTTAGGGATATAGGGATTTTTTTGGGGTTTTTAGTGTTTTGGGGGTTTTAATGTGTTTATTCAGTTTTTCTAGTGGTTTTCTAGGTATTTTAGGGTTTTAGGGATTTTTTAGGATTTTTAATAGTTTTTAGGGTTTTGTAGGGTTTTTAGGGTATTTTGGGGGTTTTTATAGGTTTTAGGGTTTTTCAAGATTATTAAGGGGTTATGAATGTTTTTTATTGTTTTTAGGGTTTTATGGGTTTTAGGGGTTTTAGGGTCTTAAATGGTTCTAGATTTTTTAAGATTTTTTCATTTTTTAGGGTTTTAGGGACTTTTGGGTCTTTTGGGTTTATGATTTTTATTTATTTTTAGGGTATTTTAATGATTTGGGGTTTTTATTGTCTTTGGGGTTCTTTACGGTTTTAGGGGGTTTTTGTTTTCTTGGGTTTTTTTTTCATTTATGTTTTTAAGGGTTTTTTTTTGTTTTTAGGGTGTTTTTGGGTTTTTAGAGGTGTTAGGGTTTTAGGGTCTTTATGGGTTTTAGGGTTCTTTATATTTTTTAGTGTGCTTTAGGTTTGTAGGGGTTTTAGGGTTTTTATATCCTTGTTTTTATGGGTTTTAGGGTTTTAAAAGTTTTTAGGGTTTTTGGGGTTTTAAGGGTTCTATAATTTTTAGTGTTTTTAGTGATTTGGGGGGTTTTTAATGTTTTTATGGTTTATTAGGGCCTATAGAATTTTTTACAGTTTTTCATTTTTGGGGAATTTTAGGTGTTTTATGATATTTATTTTCTTTTAGAAATTTTTCAATTTCTATGGGTTTTAAAGTTTTTAGGGACATTTAAGGTTTGTAGGGTTTTTGGGGTATTTTGGGTTTCTCTGGGATTTTAGGGATTTTATGAGTTTGTAGGGACTTTTATGATATTTTAGGGGTTTGTATGGGTTTTAAGGTCGTTTGGGTTTTTTGGGTGTTTTGTGTTTTTTTCTGTTTTTTCGGGTTTAGGGTCTTTTAGGGTTTTTAGGGTTTTGGGGTTTCTTAGTGGTTTTGGGGTCATTTGGGGTGTTTTAGGGGTTTTACGGTCCTTTATAGTATTTACGATTTTTTGTATTGTTTAGGGTTTTTAGAGTCATTTGGGTTTGTAGGGGGTTTGGGGGTCCTTTAGGTGTTTTGGGGTTTTTTAGGATCTTTTATTGGTTTTCAAAAAATTTAGTTTCTATTAGGGGTTTGAATGGTTTTTTAGTGTTTTATGGTTTTATGGTATTTTATGGTCTTTTAGGGGTTTTAGAGTCTTTTAGGATTTTTAGGGTTTTATGTGGTATTAGGGGTTTTATGGACTTTCAGTGTTTTAGGTTTTTATGGTCTTTTAGGGGTTTTAGTGGTTTTAGTGTCTTTTTAGGGGTTTTATGTTTTTTAGGATTTTTTTGGGTTTTTAGGGATTATAGGGATTTTATTACTTTTTTGTGTTTGGGTAGTTTTAATGGGTTTTAGCGGGTTTTAGAGTCCTTTAGGTTTTTTAATGTTTTTAGGGTCCTTAAAGGTTTTTATTTTTTTTTCTTATTTTTTTGGTTGATTTTAATTTTTACGGTTTTTAAGGTTTTTAGGGTTTTTAGGGGGTTTTAGATTTTTTACTGTTTTTTAGTATTTTTAAGTTTTTCTACGGTTCTAGGTTTTTTAATTATTTTTACGGTTTTAATGGATTTTAGTGTTTTATGGTACTTTAGGGTTTTTAAGGGTTTTGGGGACCTTTGGATTTTATATTTTTGGGGGACTTTCTAGGTTTTTGGATTTTTCATGGGGTTTAAGAGGTTTTTATGCGATTTTCAGGTTTTAAAGGGTTTTTTAAATATGTTGCAAGTTTCTAGGTTTTTTGGGTTATTATGGGTGGTTTAGGGTTTTTAGTTTGTTTAGTGTTTTGGGGTTTTTTGGGGTTTACATTTTTTGGGCTTTATAGTTTTTTAGGTATTTCTAGGGTTTAATGGTTTTGGGGGGTTTTAGGTTTTTTTGGATTTTTCAGGTTTTTAGTGTTTTTAGGGTTTTTATAGTTTTTAGGTTTTTTACGGTAAAGAAGGTTCGGTAAGAGCATATGTCACCATATTCACCATTTATTGTTTTTTAGTATTTTAGTTTTTTTAGGGTTTTTGTGCGGTTTTTGGGTCTTATAAAGTTTTATAGGGTTGTAGGGTTTTTGTGTTTTAGGGTCTTTTTTGGTTTTTATGGTATTTTATTGGTTTTTGGGGGTTTTTTGGGTTATTAGTTGTTTTAGGATTTCTATGGAATTTTAGGTTGTTTATGGGGTTTTTAGTGTTTTATGGTCTTTTTTTTATTATTAGGGTTTTAGGGTTTCATAGGGTTCTTAGGGTTACTAAGGTTTTTAGTGTTTTATGGTTTTTAGGTTTTCAATTGGTTTTATGGTTTTCGTATTTTTTTAGGGTTTCATGGGTTTTAGGATTTTTGTGGTTAGAGTTTTTAGGGTTTTTATGGATTTTTATAGGGTTAGTGGTTTTTATTATTTTTAGGGTTTTTTTATGGTTTTATAGTGTTTTAGTGGTTTTAGGTTTTTTTTTGGGTTCTTCAGGGTTTTTTGGTTTTTAGGGTTTTTTGGGGGGTTTTTTGATTTTAGGGGTTTTTAGTGTTTTTAGAGGTTTTAAGGTTTTTAGAGTTTTACATTTTTAATGGTTTTAAGGTTTTTATGGTTTTAAGTGTTTTTATGTTTTTTAGGATAGTTTAAGGGTTGTTAGGTTTTTTGTGGGTTTTGGGTTTTTAGATTTTTTAGTATTTTTAAGGTTTTGGGGGGGGTTTCAGGGCGTTTTAGGTTTTATAGGGTTTTATGGTTTTTAGGGTTTTTAGGCTTTTTACATTTTTTAGGGGTTTAGGGTTTTTAAGGGGATTTTATGGTTTGTTGGGGTTGTTATAGGGTTTTTATGGTCTTTTAGTTTTTATTTATTTAGAGTCATTTGGTGTTTTTAGGGGTTTTAGTATTTTTAGGGCCATTTAGGGATTTTTTATGGTTTCAGGTGTTTTAAGAGATTTAGGGGTTTTGTGGGTTTTATTAGATTTCTGAGTTTTAGGGTGTTTAGGGTTTTTTATGGTTTTTAGTGTTTTTTATGTTTTAGGGGTTATTATGGGTTTTTGGGTTTTTAAGGGTTTTCATAGTTTTTTGGAATTTAGGGTTTATCGTGTCTTTTAGTTTTTTTTGGTATTTGGGGTTTTAGTTGTTGGGTCGGAACAAAACGAGGAAAAGATGGCAAGAGGGGGGGGGGGTGAATTGCCTTTTAAAAAAAGATTAACAAATTAAAATCAAAGTTGAAATGCAGCGGAAATAAAAGAGGCAATCACACAAGAAATTGTTAACGGAGTTCGGCCAAAACCCGGCCTACGTCTCCGCTCCCAACTCAACCGTTGAGAGATTCCTACCGCTTGATTTTCAATGGTTTTAGCAAGAAACCCACTAGGCTTTGAGGTAGCACTAGGACCTATTACAGCTTGCTTTTGGTGGTTAAGCAAGAACCCACTTGCTTTTAATGGTTTAGCAAGAACCCACTATCCTTCTTACAGGTGAAGGATAGCTCACCTATGTCTCAAGCTATTTAAAGGAAAAGCTGTCGAACCTTTTCACACCTTAATGGTGATGTGAAACCCAAAAGAAAGAGGGGATGAGAAAATTGGGAGTTTGTAGGCACAAACTCAAATTTAAGCTCAAAATGAATAAAACAATAAAAACCATATTTGGAGAAGCCTTGGGCGCCTTTGATTGATTGGAGATGTTGAAGGCCGCTTCCAAGCTTCTTTGGAGGGGCTCCTTGGATGTGGAAGTTGTTGGAGCTATTGGGGTTCCCTTGGAGGAAGTCGCCGGAGGTTGGCCAATTGATGCAAAATATGTCCGTGGGCTTCCGTATAGTTCCGGTTTTGTGTCCGGGGCTTCCTTGGCCTTTATTTATAGGCATGGAACCCTTGGGGAGTCTTCGGAGCCGTTGGAGAAGTCCTCGGAGCCGTTGGAGGCCAAAAGAGGATTGACTGGTCAAAGCCAACGGCTAGTTTGACTGGGCTACCGGCTGGCCGGTACAGGTCCACCGGCTGGCCGGTGCCTTGAAAGTTGAGAAGTGCTTCTGCCCAGGAGCCACCGGCTGGCCGGTGAGAAGGCCACCGGCTGGCCGGTGGTGAGACAGTAGGTCTCACTATTGAACCAGGATGCCACCGGCTGGCCGGTGACAGAGCCACCGGCTGACCGGTGGAACCTGGCAGTGGGAAATGCCTCTGCCAGGTCCACCGGCTGGCCGGTGCTATCACACCGGTTGGCCGGTGGACTGAATTTCAGTCCACTTCTTGTCCATTCTTGGGTGAACTTCTTGGCAACCTTGTGCCTATAAAACAAAAACACTTAAAACAATGTTAGACACATATGAAAGTGATTGTGATCATGAAAATCAAAGAGTGTGGGGTACAACAATCTCCCCCTATTTTGATGATCACAATCACTTATCTAAGCAATGTAAAAACTTAAATGAAAGGCGTGCTTTAAATGATAAATTGAAAATAAATACTAAGCATGAGAGAAAAGATTCTCCCCCAATCAATCAAGAAATTTCTCCCCCTTTGTGATTATCAAAATAGAATGGGGCATAAAACTTGATTGAGGGAAGATGATTTGAAAAACAAGATTTGAGATTTGAAAATCAATTGAGATATTTTGAAATTGAAAGATTGAATAACAGTTTGAATTGAAAGTTTTGAAATCAAAAATTCAAATGAAAATTTTGAACCAAAAATTGAATTGAAAGTTTTGAATCAAGAAAAATATGAAATGAGAATTTTGAATGAAAATTTGATACCAAGTGTTGAAATTGAAATTGAAGATTTTGAAATTGAAAATCAAAAGGGCTTAAACGATCCTAACTCCCCCTAAATAAAAACAATGAATCACCGGGGAAAGGAATTTTGAAAAGAGACAATTTTAGGCCCGGAGAGACTCGCAAGAAGGTATTTTTCAATCCAAACTTGTCTTGTAGCGGGTCTTCTCCTATAGAATTCATCCGAATAAAAAATCGATTTGGGCCTACCATACCGGGCGTTTTTGCAATTACATTCATATATCAAGTGCCCGGGTTTTTTGCAATAGTTACAAAATTTAAAACTAGAGCTCCCCCTTACAAAAACAGTTGGAGCATGGGAGGAAGAAGCTATATTGGTATATCCTAGTCCTTGGGTGGTTCTAGATATTCGTTGGGAACCTAGGAGATTGTTCAAATTTTGTTCCCCTTGGGTGAACTTAGCTAGGGTCTCCCTTAGATCTTTGATGGTTGATTCCATGGAATCAACATTTGGGAAATTTTGGATTTTGAGGGACATCTCCTCCTTCTCTTTGAGAAGTTGTTCTTTTTCGGAGGAGAGTTTTTTGAAAGACTTTTTTAAAGCAACAAATTTTGACGATAAAGCATGAAAACCTTTTTCTAGTTGGTCTCTAGCGTGTGAGAGTTCTTCATAAGAAAGATGATTTAAAGAATTTGAATTTGAAGAACAAGAGGAGGAGGAGTCGGAAGATGTTACCTCATGTTTTTCCATTAGGAATTTTGTACCTTGGTCGCTCGAGGAGGAGGAGGAGGAGGATGATGAGGAGGTGTCACTCCATGTCGCCTTGAGGACCTTTTTCTTTCCTTTTTCCTTAGCCCGTTTCTTGTTGAGTGGGCAATCGGGCTTGTAATGGCCCTTTTCGCCGTACCCGTAGCATTTTACCTTGGGCTCGGATCTTGCGGTGGGTTCTTGCTTTCGCGCCTTGCGAGATTTCTTCTTCTTGTGCTTCTTCATAAACTTGTGCATTTGGCGGGCGAGATTCTCCATTTCCGAGTCGCCGCTTGAAGATGAAGAAGATGAAGAGGATAATGAGGAGGAGGAGCTTACTTCTTTTTGTACCTTGAGGGCGATGTTCTTTGGTGTCTTGATTGGTGTGCCCTCCTTTTGAGCTTGCCTCCTCATCGTGATCTCGTACGTCATTAGGGATCCAATGAGCTCTTCGACCGGCATGTGCTTTACATCCTTAGCTTCTTGGATAGCCGTCACCTTAGGTGCCCATGAGCTCGGAAGGACCCATAGAATCTTCTTGACCATTGCTTCAGCTGAAACATCATCACCAAGGGACTTTCTCCCATTGCACACGTCAGTAAATCGTGTAAACATTTCAGAAATAGACTCATTTGGATGCATTGAAAAAGATTCAAAGTCTTGTCTATACATATCTAATCTAGTATCTTTGACTTTATTAGTGCCTTCATGGGTCACTTCTAAAAGCTTCCAAATTTCATGTGAAGTGGTGCAAGTGGATACACGATTAAATTCATTTCTATCTAACCCGCAATGAAGAGCATTCATGGCTTTGCCATCAAGCTAGAAATTTCTAATATCGGCGGGGGTCCATTTGGATTCGTCGGGGGAAGATAAAGAATAACCTTGCATGACAATTTTGTAAATAGGATATCCTATGCTTCTTAAAAAAGTGGTCATGCGGGTTTTCCAATAATTATAGTCGGTCCCATCAAAAAATGGAGCCCGACCCAATGAGTAGCCCTCGGGGGTGAAAGAGGTTGATGCCATCTAAATGGATCTTAAATTTGAAACCGGGTTAGGGTATTACTCAAAGTTCCCTCTGATACCAATTGTTGGGTCGGAACAAAACGAGGAAAAGATGGCAAGAGGGGGGGGGTGAATTGCCTTTTAAAAAAAGATTAACAAATTAAAATCAAAGTTGAAATGCAGCGGAAATAAAAGAGGCAATCACACAAGAAATTGTTAACGTAGTTCGGCCAAAACCCGGCCTACGTCTCCGCTCCCAACTCAACCGTTGAGAGATTCCTACCGCTTGCTTTTCAATGGTTTTAGCAAGAAACCCACTAGGCTTTGAGGTAGCACTAGGACCTATTACAGCTTGCTTTTGGTGGTTAAGCAAGAACCCACTTGATTTTAATGGTTTAGCAAGAACCCACTATCCTTCTTACAGGTGAAGGATAGCTCACCTATGTCTCAAGCTATTTAAAGGAAAAGCTTGTGAACCTTTTCACACCTTAATGGTGATGTGAAACCCAAAAGAAAGAGGGGATGAGAAAATTGGGAGTTTGTAGGCACAAACTCAAATTTAAGCTCAAAATGAATAAAACAATAAAAACCGTATTTGGAGAAGCCTTGGGCGCCTTTGATTGATTGGAGATGTTGAAGGCCGCTTCCAAGCTTCTTTGCAGGGGCTCCTTGGATGTGGAAGTTGTTGGAGCTATTGGGGTTCCCTTGGAGGAAGTCGCCGGAGGTTGGCCAATTGATGCAAAATATGTCCGTGGGCTTCCGTATAGTTCCGGTTTTGTGTCCGGGGCTTCCTTGGCCTTTATTTATAGGCATGGAACCCTTGGGGAGTCTTCGGAGCCGTTGGAGAAGTCCTCGGAGCCGTTGGAGGCCAAAAGAGGATTGACTGGTCAAAGCCAACGGCTAGTTTGACTGGGCTACCGGCTGGCCGGTACAGGTCCACCGGCTGGCCGGTGCCTTGAAAGTTGAGAAGTGCTTCTGCCCAGGAGCCACCGGATGGCCGGTGAGAAGGCCACCGGCTGGCCGGTGGTGAGACAGTAGGTCTCACTATTGAACCAGGATGCCACCGGCTGGCCGGTGACAGAGCCACCGGCTGACCGGTGGAACCTGGCAGTGGGCAATGCCTCTGCCAGGTCCACCGGCTGGCCGGTGCTATCACACCGGTTGGCCGGTGGACTGAATTTCAGTCCACTTCTTGTCCATTCTTGGGTGAACTTCTTGGCAACCTTGTGCCTATAAAACAAAAACACTTAAAACAATGTTAGACACATATAAAAGTGATTGTGATCATGAAAATCAAAGAGTGTGGGGTATAACATTAGTTTCTTGTGGGGTTTTTGTGTTCTTAGGTATTTTTAGAGATTTTTCAATTTTTTTTATAATTTGTTAGGGTTTTAGGGTTTTAGTGTTTTTAGTGGTTTAAAGGAGTTTTAGGGGTTTTAAGGGGTTTTTTGGGTTTTTTGGGCTTTTAGTAGTTTTTAGGGATTTATGGTTTTTTATTTTTTGGGGTATATAGGGTTTTAGGGTTTTTTAGCATTTTTTTTTAATTTTTAGGCTTTTAGGGCTTCCTTAGAGTTTTAGAGTTTTTAAGGTTTTTTTAGGGTTTTTAGTTTTTTTCATGAATTCTTAGGGATTTTTATGGTTTTAGGTGGTTTTAGATTTTTAAAAAAATTATGGGTTTTATGGTTTTTTAGGTTTTTATGGTTTTTAGGGTTTCAAAAGGGTTTTTATGGATTTTTATGTTTTTAGGTGTTTTTAGGTGTTTTTAGGTTTTTTAGTTTGTTTTAGTGTTTTTAGAGTTTTTATAGTTGTTTTTGATATTTTTGGGGTTTTAGTGTTTATTAGGGTTTTATGGGTTTTTAGAGTTTTTAATGTTTTTATTATTTTAAGGGGATTTATGGTTTTTTGGGGTTTTGGGGGTTTATAAGGGTTTTTAAGGGTTTTTTAGTGTTTTTAGAGAGTTTGGGTTTTTAAGGATTTTATAGAGTTTTTTTTGGGTTTTTAGGGTTTTTAAGGTTTTAGGGATTTTGAGGGGGTTTAAGTGTTTAAAAGGTTCTATAGGTTTTTAAAGAATTTTTAGTCATTAAAGGTATCTACAGACTTTTAGGGTTTTTTAGGGTCTTTTAAGTTTTATAGATTTTTTATGGTCTTTTAGGGTTTTTAGGGTTTTTAGGGGTTTTATGAGTTTTAAAGAGTCATATGGGTTTTTCAGGGTTTTCAGGTTTTTTTTGTTATTTTGGGATTTTAAGAGTTTTTGGGAAATTTTAGGGGTTTTTAGTATTTTTTGAGTTTTTTTGGGATTTTAGGGATTTTTAGGTTTTTAGGGTTTTTAGTGTTTCATAGGATTTTTTTTTTCTTTTGGGTTTTATCCTATTTAGGGGTTTTAGGGTTTTAGGGGTTTTAGGGGTTTTTAGGGTTTTATGGTTTTTAGGTGTTTGGGGGTTTTAAAGTGTTTTTTGCTGTTTTTTTGGATTTTAAGGTTTTTATTAGTTTTTTTAGAGTTTTTTTTATGTTTTGGGGTTTTAAGGGTTTTATAGTTTTTAGGGTTTAGGGGATTTAGGGTTTTTTTGGTATTTAAGGTTATTTAGATTTTTAGGGTTTTGTTTTGATTTTTTAGGGTGTTTTTAATTTTTAGGGGTTTTAGGGTCCTTTAATGTTTTTAGGGTTTTTGTTGATTTTATTTTATTTTTCTATTTTTATGGATTTTTTAGTTCATTTAAGTGTTTGGGTGTTTTAGGGATTTTGTTTTTCCGTTTTAAAGTTTTTTTGGGATTTTCGGGTTTTTTGGGAGTTTTAGGAGTTTTAGGGTCATTTAGGATTTCTTTACGTGTTTTAGGGTGTTTTAAGGTTTTTTGGGTTCTTAGGGTTTTTTGGGTCCTTTTGGGTTTTTAGGGTTTTTAGGTTCTTGTAGGATTCATTAGGGTTTTAGGGTACTCTATGGATTTTGGGTTTATATGATCTTTTAGGTGGTTTTAGGGTGTTTACGGTCTTTTAGGGTTTGTAGGGTCCTTTAGGGGGTTTTAGATTCTTTTTAGGGGTTTTAGGGCATTTAAGGTCTTTTATAGTTTTTAGAATATTTTAGTGTTTTTTTGGGGGGGGGGGGTTTAGAGACTTTTATGGTTTTTTATGGTTTTCATCATCTTTGAGGATTTTTAGGGTCCTTTAGTAGTTTTATGGGTTTTTTGGGTTTTTAGGGTTTTAGGTATTTTATGGGTTTTGGGATTTTTTTTTTATTTTTTAGGTGCTTTTAGGGACCTTTATGGGTTTTGGGGGGTTTTATTGTTTTTTAGGGATTTAGGTTTTTAGGTATTTTTGGTATTTTAGGGATTTTAAGGGTTTTAGGGTTTTTGAGGGTTTTTAGTATTTTTAGGGGGTTTAGTGTTTTCAGGGTTTTTAGGGATTTTAATCATTTTTTGGGAATTTTAGTGTTTTAATGGATTTTAGGGGTTTTCTGGTTTTCATAGTTTTTAGGGATTTTTAGGGTGTTTAAGGGATGTTTAAGGGAAAGGAAGATGCGAGGGTCTGGCTATTCCCGACCCCCCCCAGTTTATTAATAAAATACGCAGTAGACAAGGGAGGGGAAGGGTCAAATGACCCACACCCAAAAACCCTTTATAACCCCAATCCCACACAACCCCAAAAAGTAAGACAAAAAAACACACCAAGCCAAACAAAGAAGAAAAACAAAAAATTCCCCAACATCACCTCCCAACCAATCAGCAACAATCATCCATCAGCACCAAAACCATCAATCATCAACTATCATCCAGAAACACCAAAACCATCTTCCTCAATTTCATCAAATCAACTTCAGCACCACAAAGTCACAACCGTCAACCTTCGTCAGCCCCAAGTAAAACACCATCACAACAGTACCCATCAAGCATCGGCATCTTCTAGAAATCAGTAGCCAAAAAACCAGCAGCGACAACCACCAAAGAACACACACCACAACAAATTACCAACAACAAGAGAACAACAGCGTAAGAATATAGAAAAGAAAAAAGACCTCGGGCCTCCTCCCTCTAGGCCACAGGAGCCGATCCCAAGAAGACCAGAACTGCCGATGGGCTAAGAAGAATCTTGGAAGGGAATCGACACCACTCTAAGGCCACAACTGGAACCCGAAGTCCCGTAGGAGCCAACCATAACTTGCAACAATCATCCCGGAGGAAGCGATTGACGTGTGGAAGCCGCACCGAGATCCCCAGGATGGGGGAATGCCAAAACGGACACCAGGAATGCCATGCCCGATTCCAAGATCACGAAGCCACAAAACCCCCCAGATCTAGAAGGGTAGACACTGAATCGGAAGAGCTGATTCCAACCAATGCCAAAAAAGGATCCTAAATACAGGAGATTCGAGGTCACCATTTCATGAGACGGAGCCAGTAGAGATAAAACCAAATCCGAAGTTAGATGTCAAATCCACTAGATGCGACGAAGCCACCACCGGGACAAGATCGAACTTGTGACACACTGGAGCAACCTCCATCGATGTAGATCCAGAAAGCATCACTGAGGCTGGACCATTCCAGGGTGGGAAGGAGGAAGAATCGAAGTGGAACCCTAGGGATGCAAGGGGAGGAGAAGATTCACTGCTCTGAGGCCTTCCTTTCTCTTTCTTTAAGGGGTGTTTAAGGGGATTTAATGATTTTTTATGTTTTTTTTAGGTTCATAGGATTTTTAAGGTTTTAGAGAGTTTTTGGGGTTTTATAGGGTTTTAATGTTTATTAGGGTTTTGGGATTTATAGGTATTCTTAATGGGTTTTATGTTTTTAGAGTTTTTTGGGGTTTTTAGGGTTTTAGTGAGTTTTAGGGGGGTTTTGGGTTTTTTAGGAGTCTTCGTGTTTTTTTTGGGGGGGGGGGGGGCTCGGTTTTTTAGTTTTTAGGGTATTTAGGGTCTTAGGGTTTATTGATTTTGGTGTTTTTTTTGTTTTAGGGTGTTTTTTGAGTTTTTGTGATTTTTAGGATTATTTTAGAATTTTTAGGAATTTTTAGGGGTTTTAGGGATTTTTATGGTTTTTAGGGTTTTAAAATTGTTTTTATTATTTTTAGGGTTTTAGGATTTTTTAAGGATTTAGGGATTTAGGGTTTTTAGAGTTTTTATGGTGTTTTAGGGGTTTTTAGGGGCTCATATGGTTTTTTAATTTTTTACCATTTTAGGATTTTTATGGTCTTTTATTATTTTGTTGGGGTTTTAATGGTTTTAATGGTTTTTAGGTTTTTGATGTTTTTTTAGATTTTTATGTTGTTTAGTGTATTTTCATATTTTTTAGTATTTTTTTTTATTTTAGGGTTGTTTTAGGGTTTTAGTGCTTTAAGTATTTTTAGGGGTTTTAGGGTTTTATGGTTTTATGGTTTTAGGTTTTTTATGGGTCTTATGGTTTTACGGGTTTTAAGGGTGTTAGGTAGTTTTATGGGTTTTTAGTGTTTTTAGGGGTTTTTATGAAATTTAGGGGTTTTGGTTTTTTTTAGGTTTTTTAGTAGTTTTTAAGGTTTTGGGGTTTTTTAATAATTTTTTTGGTTTTTTGTGGTTTTTGGGGTTTTTAGTGGGTTTTAGATTTTAGGTTTAATATCCTTATATTTTATAGGGTAATTGAATCATTTAAATAATTTAAAACCTCTTATTTTATCAATATAATAGTTACTAAGGGACTAAGGAAGGTTAGTGGAGTATTCAGGGATTTTATATAGATGAAATATCTAGTTTCTGGAGAACTAGATTGAGGTGCACAGCTGGTTCCTAGTTAGTACTTACTGTGATTCTCAACCCTACAACCCAAAAGAGGAGGATTATAGTTACTCAATTCGGGCCAATGAGGCTTAATGAACATGAAAAACATACAATTTATTGTAGAGGGAATTCAAATAGTGTGCAAACTATTTTTCTAACCATGCCACTAGGTTGTCTGGGGTTAGGGGTGTGATACAATTCCAAACACATGGTTTTAATAGGGTTTGTCTAACCATGTATATGAACCTTGTGAGGTGTGGCTTAGGGAAAGTGGTAGGTGCACTTTTGGTACATGGTTTGGAAAATTGGGAAGCCAAACTATGAACCCCTTTAAAAAGTGTGAAATGATCATTTTTACCTTCAACAATTTTAAGGTTATTTCCTCCATCTTTCTCCCTCATTTCCCACACACAATAGCCGCTTGAGATCCCCTCTTCCTCTCAGGCTAGGCTTGGTAGTATCTCCACCATCCAAACTCGGAATTGAATGTTTTCAGTCATGTTTGATCACCCTTGGTAATTATATGAGTCCTCTTTTTTTATTTTTCTATTTTCTATCATTATAGTTTTTGTTATCATTATTCAAGCTCTTATAACCTATTTTTAGGGATTTTTTTGGTTTTTATATATCTTTTGGTCCAGCCTAAATTTGAAACTTATATTGGATGAGGAGTTTCATATTGGTATAAGGTAGGTGGTCGAGTATGATTATCTTAAATTCTTATTGTTTATATCATGCACTATTGTTTTTTGTGTAGGACCTTCCATGCAACACCTGTTGAAAGTAAAATTAATTAATTAGATTGTTACTACCTTGTGTTGTTAGACCTCATACTCTAAAATGAACTATTGGAGGTTTTATAGCTTGAATTGAACCACTCCTTAGGGTGTGTTTCTTATATTCCTTGACCATTACAATTTGGTTACAAGGATCGAACACCCCTTCGGCGTGTTTATTAGATTCCATGAACATATTTTCAATTTTATGTAATTGAACCCATTTGAGGTGGGTTTAGGATTGTCCCGTATATATTAAATGTCCCAATAAATTAAATAAAAGGTTAATGGAAAGTCCATGTCACTTGGACCACTTTTCTTCTTCTTAATTATTGTTTGAGTTTCCCCATATAAATGAAATGGTCAATTAAAATAAATTAATGGATTAATGGAATCGAAACTAACATGGACTTTGACCACTTTTATGATTTCATGGGTGATAATTAGGTTCTGATTCAGAATGTCTTGGATGGGATCGTTGGCTAAATTGAATTGAATGAGATATAAATGAGATTATGATATGCGTAGGGTGATACATTGATTCCTTACATGTAATACTTTAGATGGTCTCACAAGAAAGATGTGATTATGATATTCCATGGGAGATACTTAGATTCATTACATGGAATACGTCACATGGTCTCAAAAGTCATATGTGATTATATTATGTCACATGCGATACTTGAGTTTTTATACAGGATGCCATTGATGGACCACTTGGGAAAATGAAATTATATAATTCCTTGAGAGATACCAGGATTCCCTACTTGGAAATCCCTGGACAGTTTCATGCCACTAACTGATTCAACGACATGTCTTCCCTGTCAAAGAACACACATGGATTTAGTCAACATCTTAAAAAATTAAATGTATAGGTTTATCCCTGGCTAATAAGTCATAAATTCCTTCATACATGTTTATCCATTATACAATTATCATTATGATGGGATTCCTTGGTTATGTGCCTCAATTCCCAAGCCTATAATTTAAAATAATAAAGGATTAGATACTATCTACATTAGTATAAAGAAGGAATCATTACATGGGTATCCCATGAGGAACTGAGATGACATGGTTATCATTTATTTTATTTACTAATTTTTTATTATTACATTCACACTGCTCTATTATATATTCACATACTGAATAATACTCGACATAATTGGTGGTAGCCTTCTAATTTTTACTCACACCATGTTTAAGCCACTAATTGGTACCTAGATAGACTTCATGGATTCATGTAGGCAAAAAGGGAAGATCCCATCTATGGATGCTTCATTTTTCATACTAGGATGGAGTATGAGATTATAGGATTGAGCTAGTGATTGTGATTCTATTATAATTTATCTTTTTATCCTTTTGTATATTTTTTTACAGCTTGTACTGTGTATTCTTTATGTCTATTTCCCTTACTCCCCATTTTTATAGCACTCATTTTGTATATGAAACTAGTATTTATTAATGTAATTTATTGATGTTGGATGGTTTACATCCATTGTTTCCATTATAATAATTATGAGGATTCATTTATATATTATTCAATAATATGATTCACTCTGATAAATGGGGTATAGTCTTCCCACCATACCACCGTAAACACTAACTGGAAGTCGACATCCTCTGGAATACAGGGAGGTGCGCTTGAGGTCATGTGACCAACCGGGTTTGGATACTTATGAGTGAGCCAAGGCTAGGATGTTACAAAGTGGTATCATATACTACTTTCATTTTTCTTACTATTTTTGGAAGGTTGATAAATTAATTGGATGTGTTGGAATTTGGTAATGAGCCTATGCCTATGAGTATTTAACCCACAAATAGGGAAAATTCCATGTTTCTTGGGATGGGACATGCTATTCTAGTTTTTTCTTATTGTAGTTGTATTGATTTCACCATTGGGTGATACATATGGTCTATGTTATTTATTATCATTATGGATTCTTACCCTTGACTTAGTATGATAAATAATTATTATTTAATGCACTATTATAAGTACATGAGGATTAATATGTCATACATATTCCAAGCCACGTTTTTTTAATGTGTGCACTGCCTACTGTATATTATTGGATCCTTTACTATTATATTGTGATTGTACCATTGTTTCTTGCAGTAAAGGGATAGATAGTTGGTTATTTAAAGTGACTACATAAACCTAAATGGTACTTTCCTACATAGATTGATGGCGGTACCTTAACTTACCAATAATTAAAATTTTGAGGTCTATAAATGTTTTCACATGAGTGGAAACATTATTTGATTGCTATTAAATGGATGTTAATTACAATACAAAAAGTGTGTGCCTCTATAAATTAATAATGGTGATTCATATAATCGAATCATCATATATGGATTCTTACATCCTGTAACCATATATAACAATTCTAGTTTCATTTACAATAAGAACCAAATATAACATTCAAATATTATGCCTTCATAACTTGGAAATGGTTACTCATCTAACTAACCCATTATATAATTATAAAATTTTTTAATTATGAATCAAAAATGAAAATATTTTCATTAAAAAAATTATAATTACAACTTAAAGGAAATTTCATCAAAAAATTTCAATTGAAACTCATCATAATGGGACCTATGTGATTGAAAATTTTAATATTTACCAATACCCTAGCCTTATTAGCTGGTGGCTAGGTTAGGGTTTCTTGTGTAGTAATCCCTTATGATTATATGGATATCATAAGTCATCCTCATTAGTTATGTTATTGTGTAGTGAGTCTTTATTCCATATTAACACTTATTAGTAATCTTTCTATTATTAAATATCATTTGATGTCTATGTTTGGAATTATAGATATATGCTTCCATGATGACCTCAAGTCGAATGCCAGGAGTGTGGGAATGACCATACTCTAGAGGTGGGGTGACCTACACCACATGTATTACCTCCTGTAGTGAAACATGTGTCACCTCTTATTAAACCTGATCTAGGAATCGATGCTCAATTTTAAGAGGGTTTCTTACGATTCATGTAGACCATGTAAGGAGCCTCGTGAACCACCCATACTATGGAAGAGTTAAGGCATGAGTTTCAGATATATAATTCACATACTTTCTCAGAGTATAGTTTCCTTAGGCTGATGATTCATGGATAGATTCTATATTCACCATCTTCAAGCATCTACAGATGCCTCTATAAATGAGGTTCATGATTTTGACATATATACATCATGGGTCCTCTAAGTATTGGTGGGATGTGCTAAATAAGGCTGATTAGCATTGGGGTATGGTTTATAGGGATGTACCGACTAGTTTCTATGATTATTTCCACTTTGATACATTGAGATACAAGAAATATAGGGAAGCTATGCATCTGGATTAGGGTGATCTTTCTATTATGGATTATTCATCTCATTTCACATAACTCCATTGTTTCATTATTACTCTTGATGATGATGAATAGACTAGTGAAATGTGATTTGAGTATGGGATTAGTCAGGACATCTGATATTAGGGGAATATTTTTCATTTGAATACCATTTATAAAAAAGTTAATCAGGCCCTCACCTACAATCATAACTAGAGGGAAGTTAAGGGTGTGGGGAATAGCGGTACAGTGCATAGATAGGATGACAGTTCATCCAGTGGTGGGAAGTGTCACTTTGAGCTTTTACATGAGGATATTAGTAGTCATAGTGTGAACCTAGGTATCCATGTGGTGTTCCATCAATGAGTTAGGTTGAGAAACATGAAGCTCCAGTGTATAAAGAATCCAATGGAGTGTTGGGATTACGGAAAGATGTGTCATCTTCAATGTTTTTGCAGTGCCTTTACTCAAGTGGTCAATGAGAGAGAGTCTTCACCAGCTCTAGGATATGGAGTGGGATTAGTAACTCCATGTCAGGTAAGAATATGGAGTATTATAGGATAATTAATTGGATGAGATCAAGGAAACCATATTTCTAATTTGTAGTGCAACGAGGTCATACATGCTCATGGTAGTCAGGTCGTAGCTCAGGGATGTGTATCAATCCATATATATATAGTACAACCTATACCTAAGGATCATTGTTCTAGACCATCTATAGTCTGAGGTATGATTTTTCTATCCCCTACTCTAGTGTATTATTTATTTTATATAGGTGTATCCCATTTTTCTATATCTTTAAACATATTAGAAAGTATTGGACATGAAATTTAGTATTTTTGAAGAGTGATGGATCTTGATACTCCATTGGGAGTAAGATCAGAAAGTGTATGAAAGTGTGAAGAGTGTCCCCTTCAAATTGGTGGTTATTGTTTCTTATGGAACCTCTTTCTCATCAAGATGATAGGATTTGACATAAATCTCAGGATGGACTAGTTACTACCCTATCAAGCCTATGTTGATTGCTACTATCGGAGGGTGTTATTTTCATCACCTGAATGTGGTGGATGTATTTAAAAGATTGATTGGGATGTCCAAAAAAGTCATTCTAGAACTAATCAATGTGGGTTGGGAAAGGTTTCATCCCAATTTTCTATTCTTTTTCTAGATGATTAGTGAGCATTGCGGATTTATTTCCCCTAGTGGTGGATCATTTCTAGGATGTTTTCCATGAAATTTTTTTAGAATAACTCGTGGGAGAGAGGTAGAGTTTAATATCAATAATTTTTATGGAATAGCATCGGTATCTATTCCTCCTTATAGTATGGATCCTACTAAGATTTAGAAACTCAAGAGACAGTTATAGGACCTATAATCCAAGGGTTTATATAACCTAGTAATTCACCTTGGTGTTCACCCTTACTTTGCGATTAAAAGGAGGATGGTATCCTCAAGATATTTATAGATTATCAATATTTGAATCAGCTTACCATGATGAATCATTATCTAATACCTCATAAAGAGGAACTTTTATACCATCTATGAGGATAAATAGTTTTCTTCGAAATTTATTTGAGGTCAGGATATCATCACATAAGGGTAAGTCCCTCAAATATACCTCGTATAACTTTTTTAAAGATGATATAGTTGGTAATTACATTATGTCTTTTCAATGTTACATAAGTCTATAGAATTGATTAATCGGGGTTTCCATCCATAAATGGATTCATTTGTGGTAGTTTTTGTGGATGATATCTTGGTGTATTAAAAAATTCGACATGATCACTCAAAAAACATTGATATTGTACTGAGTACACTGAGAAATCATTTGAAATATGATAAGATCATAAAATTCCACTTCTAAATTGGAAAGTTTCACCAAATTGGTCACATTATCATGGAATCAATGGTATTTGTGGATCCAGAGAATGTGAGAGCCATTATTTCCTAGGAGCTTCCCAAGAATGTTTTTTATATTCGATGTTTTTTGGGATAATTGGTTATTATAAGTTATTTATTTAGGATTTATCATGCCTTTTAGTAATTATTATGTAATTGACCATGTAGTTTGACAAATTTATATGTTTTAAAGCTTGTTAGTATTCCTTTTAGGAGTTTAAAGGAAGGATGACTTCAGCACTGATCATGATTCAACCTGATCCTAACAGGGGTTATACAGTTTAATATGATGCATTATGAATTGGGATAAGAACCATTTTGATTCAAGGGGGTCATTAATGGAATATTTTTATGGCCAGTTAAGGTATCATGAGTGAAATTACCCAATTAATGATCTCGGGATAGATGAAGTTGTTCCTGACTTGCAATGTTGGAGGCATTACCTGATAAATTGATACATAGTGTAAATGGAAAATAAAAGTCTCAAATACATATTCACTCATCATGATTTTAAAATTTGATGATAATGATGGGTTGAATACCTTTAGTACTTTGATTTTGATATTTATTATATGCCAAGGAATGGAAATGTAGTGGATGATGCTATGATCCAAAAGACTTAGACAAAATATTTTCAATAAGCTAGTAGTGAGTGATAGTTGATGGATTTATTTTCTAAGATGCATCTTGAGGCGACTGTCATAAGAAAACTATTCTTATTTATTTAGTTATGGCCTCATCACTTATGGACCGATTTAATATGAGGAAGCTCTCAGATCTAAAGTTAATGTTATGGAGGTAAAGTGTTTCAGATGAGGAACCACTACTTGGTTAGGTCATGGATGAGGATGAGGTATTTCGCATTCATGGATGCATTTAGGTTCTTGTAGATGTGTGATAGGAACTAATTCAAGAGTCTCATTATTCTAAATGGGAAGTATATCCTGAATTTATAAATAGGTACCATGGATTTTTCCTCTAGTATTGGTGGCATGTGATGATAAAGGAGATAGAATGTTTTTTAATCAGTGTTTCACCTATCAGTAGGTGAAGGACGAACACCAATGAACTATTGGGATTTTACTTCCACTGCCCATTCTTGAGAGGAAATGGTATGAAGTCACTATGTATTATTTTATTGGATTACTGAAATCAACTTGGGGTAGTGATGTTGCATCGGTGATTATGGATAGGCTGTTGAAGGTCTCACATTTCATGTCTATCAAGAAGACCTTCTCAGTGGACCAGCTAGGAAGTTTATATGTCAATTTGATCATAAGACTTCATAGATTTCCATATAAAATTATATCATATTGGTACACCCATTTTAATTCTTGGTTCTGGAAAGGGTTGAAGAGGGATTGGAGTTCACAAGTATTTCTATTTACCACATACCACCCACAAAGCGACGGTCGGTACAAGAATACTATACTGGTTTTAGATCTCATACTTAGGCTTCACATCCAAGATTTAAGAGGTTATTGGGAGAAAAAATTACCTCTTTCTGATTTTCATATAATAATAGTTTCTAAGGGACTATATATATGGATCCTTATGAGTCCCTATACGGTAGTCCATGATGATTAACTATGTACTAGTTAGAGGTAGGGGAGGCAACACTATTGGGACCACATCTCATCCAACAAACATCGATGTTGGTACAACTAATAAGGAAACATATGGATTCATATCAGTTGAGGTTTAAGTATTATGTCGATTATGATCACCAACCTCTGTAGTTCATGTTGGGAGATCAGGAATTCTTATGTGTTTCACCTAGATTGGGGCATCAAAAGATTTGGGGGAAAGGGAATCCAGTGCCCATATTTTTTGGTCCTTTTGAATTTTTAGAGAGAGTTGGGTTGGTAGCCTATTAGACAGCTCTTTATCAGACGTATCAATCCATGAATGATGTCCTCCATGTTTCCCAAATTCACTATTATAATTTTGATGCATCTCATACATTTAATCTTGATGATGTTTATTTAGATGTAGACCCCTATTTTGAGGAGTGTAATATTCATATCATTAATTATATCATGAAATAACATTGAGGTAGGATAGTTCTAATGGTTTGGATACTATGGTAGCATGATTATGCATAGGAAAAGGCCTGGGATAGAGAGACCGACGTACATGCTTAGTAGATGGAGTTATTATCAAATAATGGTCAACCACCATTATAATGAAAAAACCCAGGAGTGATTATTTTAAGGAGGGTAGGTAGTAAGATCATATCTTTTAATAGAGGTATGGATACTTTTAAGTAATTTTATATATCTTATCTTATCTTTAAAATAGTTCCAAATGGACTTATGAAGGGACTAGAGGAATCTGAATCTTGTTCGGAGCTCAGAGCTCTATTTTTTTAACTAGAGTGAAGAACATGGTTGGTTTTTGGTTAATACTAACGGTTCAACTCAACCATGAGTCTCATAAGAGGAGGAGCATGGATATTCTAACCATGAAAGGAATGCTGAATGGACATGAAGGACCAACAATTTGTTGCACAGGGAAGTTTCATGGTGAGTACATAGTTTTTATAACCTTTATCCTAGGTCGTGCAGGCTTTGGGGTGTCTGATAGTTCCAAACACATAGTTTCTGAATAGTTTTTTATACCATGTTCATGAACCATATGAGGTGTGGATCATGGATAGTGGTAGTCACATGGTTGGGGCATGGTTTCGTAAACCATTCATCTAAATTTTTTGACCATTTAAAAAGTTCTAAATGTACGTTTACATCCCTTTAGGTTTACTTCTTCCCTCTCTCTCCCCCATTTCCCATGCATAGTACCCATTTGAGATCCCATATTCCTCTCCTCCTAGGCTTTCTGAGATCTCCACCATCCAGAATCATAATTGAATGTCATTAGCCACATTTTATCACCTTCAATAACTATATGATACCTCTTATTTATTTTCCTAGTTTCTCTTTTCATAGTTGATGTTATATTTATGTATGCTCTTATACCGTATTTTCCACGATTTTGTTTGGTTTTATGATTTCTTCATTTCTATCTTGAATCTGAAGATGATATCAGATGAGTAATTTTATACTGGTATAAGTTAGGTGGTCTAATACCTTTCCATTAAAGTCTTGATGTCTATATCATGTGTTTTCATGTTGCACGCTGGACCTTCCATATGTGACAACTTAAAAGTAAAATTAATTAATTATATTGCTACCACCTTGATTTTTTAAACCACATACCCTAAAATTCATCATTGAGGGTTATCTAAATCAACTAGAACCACCCCATAGGGTGTGTTGATTATATTCCATGATTGTTACACTTTTTTTATAATGGTCAAACATCACTTGGGTGAGTTTATTAGATTCAATGACCATATTTCCTTTTTATGTAATTGAAAACCTTTAAGGTGTGTTTGGTATTGTCCCCTATAAATTAAATATCCCGATAAATTTTAAAAAAAAGTTAATGGAAATAATTTTTCACTATCCCCCTTATTTTAATTTTACTTATTGCATAATTTGTCCATTAAAAATGAAATAGTCAACTTAACATAAATGAATTGATGAATGGAATAGACACAAACATGTACTTTAAAAAAAACAAAAAAAAAGAAAAAAAACTAACATCTACTTTGACCACTTTTAGGGTGTATTTAATGGTTATTGTGTTTTTTGGATCCTTAAGGGATTCAGAGAATTTTAGGGTTTTTAGGCCCCTTTAGGGTTTTAGGTTCCTCTGTGGGTTTTTAGGTCCCTTAATGGTTTCTTGGGGTTATAGAGTATTCTATGGTTTTTAGGGTATTTTATGGTCTTTTATCGGTTTTTAGGGTTTTTAGTGTCTTTAAGGTTTTTATATTTTTTAGGGCCTTTTAGGTATTTTTATAGTTTTTAGGATCATTTAATAATTTTTATCTTTTTAGGGTTTTGTGGGTTTTAAGGGGTTTTAGTTCATTTTTTGTGTTTTAGGGTAGAGGGGTAGGGTTTTTAGGGTTTTTAGGGTTTATGGGTTTAAAGGTGTTTAGGGGTTGTTTGGGGGGTTTTGTGATTTTTAATGGTTTTTAGGGGTCTTAGGGTGTTTTAGGGTTTTTAATGGGTTTTATGGGTTTTAGGGGTTTTAGTGGTTTCATGTTTTAAGGGTTTATTTATTTTTAAGGGTTTTAGGGTTTTTATATGTTTTTATTGTTTTAAATGATTTTTTGGGTTTTTATGGTTTTAAGGTTTTTATTGGTTTTTAGATATTTTAGGATTTTATTATGGTTTTAGGGTTTTTAAGGGTTTTAAGATTTTTTTGGGTTTTTAGGGGTTTTAGGATTTTTTAGAGTTTTGAGGGGTTTTAGGTATTTTTAGGCCTTTAGGGTTATTTAGGCATTTTAGGTATTTTTAGGGGTCTTAAGGGTTTTTACAATTTTTTAGGGTTTCAGGATTTTCTTGGGATTTTAGGGGATTTACTGTTATTTAGGTTTTTTAGGTTTTTTAAGGTTTTTTAGGATTTTAATGATTTTTCAGTGGTTTAGGGGTTTATGGGTTTTTAGTAATGTTTAATGGATCTCATGGTTTTTGGGGGTTCTGGGTTTTTTAGGGTTTTAGGGTTTTCTAGGGTTTAAATTTTTTTAGTGTTTTTTGGGTCTTAGGGTTTTCATGGTTTTTTGGGTTTTTAGGGTGTTTATATTTTTATGGTCTTACAAGATTTTTTGGTTTTTGGGATTGTTACAATTTTTATGGGTTTTTATGATTTTAGGATTTTTAGAACCTTTTCGTGTTTTTAGGGTTTTTAGGGTTTTTATGGGCTTTAAGTGTTTTAAGTGTTTTTGGATTTTTAGGGTTTTTAGGGGTTTTTAGGGTTTTTAGGGTTTTTAGGGTTTTTAGCATTTTTAGGGGGTTTAGGGTTTTAGTGTTTTTATAGTTTATTGGTGTTTTGGGGGGTTTTATTTTTTATAGGTTCCTTTTATTTATGGTTTTATGGTTTTTAGTGCTTTTTTGGATTTTTATGTTGTCTAGAATTTTGGGGTTTTAGGATTTTTTACGGTTTTAGGATTTTTTACGTTTTATCAGGGTTTCTATGATTTTCTTTGTATTTTTAGGGGTTTTTAGTGTTTTCTAGGGTTTTAATGGGTTTTAATGGGTTTTTAGGTATTTTTAGGGATTTTAATGTTTTTATGGGTTTTAGGGATTTTAGGGATTATTGGGGTTTTAGGCATTTTTAGGGGTTTTAGGGATTTAGAGGTTTTAATGGGTTTTAGGTGTTTTTTTGTGTTTTATTAGGGGTTTTAGTGTTTTTAGGGTTTTTTAGGATTTGTTTTGGGATTTTTTGGTTTTAGGGTTTTTAGGGGTTTTAGGGGTTTTTGGGGTTTTGGGGTTTTGGCTTTTTGTAGTTTTTAAGAGTTTTTAGAATTTTTGAGGGATTTTATGCTTTTTTAGGGGTTTAAGGGGTTTTTTTTGGGGGGGGGGGGTTTGGCATTTTACGGTTTGAAAAGTTTTATTATGTTTTTGTTTCTGTTTTTTAGGTTTTGTGGCATTTGATTTGTTTTTTATGCTTTTTAGGGTTTCTTAGGGTTTTCCATGTATGTTTTATGTATTTTGGGGTTTGGGGTTTAGGGTATATGGTATAGTGTTTAGGGAGTAAGGTTTAGGGTTTGGGATATCGAGTATAATGTTTGGGGTGTAGGGTATAGGATTTAGGGTGTGGTGTTTAGGTTTTAGGGTATAGGGTATAGGGTTTAGTGTTTAGGGTATCGGGTTTAGGATATAGGATATAGGGTTTTTGGTGTACAGTTTAGGTTTTAGGGTGTCAGGTATAGGGTTCAGGGTCTATGGTTTAGGGTTAGGGTTTATGGTATAGGGTATAGGGTGTACGATGAAGGGTTTATGGTTGAGGGTTGAGGGTATATGGTTCATGGTATATGGTTAAGGGTTTAGGCTATAGGGTATTGAGTTTTTGGGTGTAGGGTTTATGGTTTAAGTTGTAGGGTATAGGGTTTATGGTGTAGGGTTTACAGCGTAGGGTGTAGGGTATGGGGTTTATAGTGTAGGGTTTAGGGTTTAGGGTGTGGGTTATATGGTTTATGGTGTTGGGTTTAGGGTTTTGGATATAGAGTATAATGTTTATGGTGTAGGGATTAGGGTGTAGTGCAGAGAGTTTAGGGTGTTGGTTTTAGAGTATAGTGTATAGGGTATAGGGTTTTGGGTGTTGGGTTTAGGTTCTAGGGTGTAGGGTGTAAGGTTTATGGTATACATTTTAATGTTTAGGATTTAGGGTATACTGTTTATTGTGTAGGGTTTAGGGTTTTGGGTTTTGGGTGCATGGTTTAGGGTGTAGTGTTTAGGGTTTAGGTTGTAGGGTTTACGGTTTATGATTTTGGGTGTAGGGTGTAGGGTGTAAGGTATAGTGTGTATGGTATAGGGTTTAGGGTGTGTGGTATATGGTATTTGGTTTAGGGTGTAGGGTTTAAGGTTTAGGGTGTAGGTTTTAGGGTTTTGGGTGTACGGTATAGGGTTTACAGTGTAGGGTTTAGGGTGTAGGGTTTAAGATGTGGGGTTTATTGTTTAAGGTCTATTTAATAGGATTTATGGTGTAGGGTATAAGATTTTTGGGGAATGGTCTAGGGTTAAGTGTGGAGGGTATATGGTTTCGGGTTTAGGTTGTAGGGTGTAGCATTTAGGGTGTAGGGTTTAGGTTTTAGGTTGTATGGTATAGGGTATAGAGTTTAGGGTGTGGTGTTTAATGTTTAGGGTGTGCAATATAGTGATTAAGGTGTAGGGTTTAGGGTTTAAGGTGTGCGGTTTTGGTTTTAGGGTGTAGGGATTATGGTTTATGGTGTAGCATATAGAGATTTAGGTGTAGGATTTAGGGTTTAGGGTTTAGGGTTTAGGGTGCATGGTATAGTGTTTTGGGTTTTTTGTTTAGGGTGTTGGGAATACGATATAGGTTTTTTATTTGTTTTTTGGGGTTTTCTAGGATTTTTAGGGTATTATGGGTTTTCAGGGTTTTCAGGGGTTTATTGTATTTTTTAGAGATTTTGGTGGTTTTATGGATTCTTAGGCAAGGAAGGTTCGAGGCCTGGCTATTCCTGGCCCCCCAAAATTTATTAAAAGAAAAGCAGGATAGACAAGGGTGGGGTGGGGCCAAGCAGCCAACATCGAAAACCCTGGTCCCCCCAAGACACCAAAACCCCAAAAGACCCGAAGAGCAGAAGAGAAAGAAAAAGTAACTAAAAATCAACATCTCCATCCCTATAAGGGTCCCCATCAGCACCATAACCATTGGAGGCATCGGACTCCACCGACTCCCATTCAGATGATTCGTATTGCTTTAGGAAGGAAGTGTAGTAATCTCTGAGACGTTTCTGCTCCACATTAAGTTTTTCCTTGGTAGACCGGCCTCCCCAGCCAGAGGCAACTTCCTTAGATTTGAAAGAGGCTCTCGTGGACACTATCTTTGGAAAAGTGTAATTTTACATCCTCAACTTTCTCTTTCGGGGGTCTAAAGAGACCCCTGCAAAATCAATTTCCTTCCCATATGGAATGGCCACCTCTAGCAAGTCCATGTCCTTACTGATAATATCCATCTTATAATCCATCCATCGTTTAAAGACCTGGAAATTTCAAGGAATTTTTTTTCCTTAATTATTTGTAATCTTACGAGTCTACATTTTCTGACGGCACCTGATTCCGTGGCCCGGTGTGCCCAGAATAATTTTCTAATGTTTTGTTAAGCTTAAATTAACGCGCGTAAGCAATTTTACTAAAAAAGTAGAATAAATCTTAAACGGTTACTCAGATCAGAAATCTGAGGGCACCGTTGCGCTCAGGATGACGGGTTTACCCTAGGCATGACTTAATATTAGTCGGCGCGGGCCTCCTTTGAGATATTCCAAAAATGGAATAACCGTAAATAAAATAATTAAATAAATTATTTTACTTTTCAATTGCTTATAACTCACAAAGGATAGGTCAGATTAAAAATTTGAGACCACCGCTGAACTTGTAAGGGAATGATTTATTTATGTATATACTAACTTTGGTCGGCATGGGCCACCAGAAAAAGTTAGTTTTTGGCCCCAAATAAAATAATTAAGTGACAATTATTTTATTCTAAAGTTCATAACTTCTAAACGGTAACTTGGATTGAAAATACGAGAGTATTGTTGGGTTATATAGGGCATGTTTTACTGATGCAAATCCAAACCTTGACCAGAACGGGTCAAGGGTGACTGATAATAATTTTCTGAACTTTTGTTTGGGTACGTTTAGTAAACGTACATGCAGGTTTTTCTATCTTTTGAGCCGGTGCTCGGAATCGAAATCCGAGGAAACCGATGAACTCGCAGCACCAGTATTCGCTTAAGGGGACATTTACTGCAGTTGTGTTTTATGCAGGATGGAAGTTATATATTGGGGTTTCTAATTAAAAATTAAAAATTAAAAATTAAATAAAAATGTGTGTGCAACACATTTTTATTTGAATTGTGGTTAAAGACTCTAGGTGGAGGTTAGGAGTGGGGCCCACCACACCCTAACCTCCCTGGGGAGGATATAACTAAGGGTGGGGGCCACATGAGTTCCAAACTCTTCAACTCCCCCTTAAACTCATTAAACCCCTTGAACTCCCAAATTAAGGAGGATGAAACTTCCTTTATTAATTGGGAGCCTCTTCATCTCCTCCCTACCTTTTTAATGAGCCAACTCAACATTTAATTAATGAATGGATGTGGTTTAATGAATTTGAATCCCTTTGAATTCATTAATCCATCCTTTAAATAAGTTGTGTGTTTTTATTTTATTTTGGTTGGACATATTATCTTGGGAGGCTTGGAGAATTAGGAAGAAAGTGTTCTTCCCACGAAGAACACGTAGAACATCTCCAACGTGGAAGGAGGTCCTCTCGACGAAGAACTATGTTTCCACTGAAGAACGATGATGCATCTTCTTCCTTTCCACGACCTCCTTCCAGGTTATAGAAGTGGGCACCGCCCGCAAGGAACGTCGACGACACTCCATCAACGAACGTTTCTCGATGTCAACGAAATCGACGTCCGCCCTCTTTCCCGCGACTCCGCCGAGTGAGCACCGTTTACGAGGTAGGGGGATTTTTTTAATTTTAATTGAATAAAATTATATCCTCGATTCTTCAATGTTTACATTATTCGATGGTGACCATTTGTTATCATATAACACGGAGGGCGCGGGCCGAACAAACAAGACCTGACGTCCCTCTGTTGGTTTATGTTGTTTGATGATAGAGGCGAAGTCCAGAGGGTGCGGTGCCATCACATGACGCCGGAGGAAGGAGGCCACGGTCTTGAGGTGGCGGCGACCGAAGGCGGTGATGATTGAAGGCGGCGGCGACCGAAGGCCGGGCCAAGCCGGGTCGTGGTGGTGGTGGACCAGCGTCGTTGCGTCGGCCGCATGGAGGAAACTACGGCCCACATCCGCGGGCCGCTCTGACGAACCGAACCGGACAGCCGTAGTCGGACAGGCTGGGGGACTACAACACCCCTTGGCGCCGTGCTGCGGAGAAGACCGCGGGCCACTCGGCTGAAGAACCGGTCGGCCCCCTGTCGGCCGGGATGAGGAAACCGCGGCACCGCGTGCGGAGGAACCGTAGCCCGCAACCGCGGGCCGCTCAGAACGGACAGATCTGGCCGGCTAAGGCTGGCTGTGCATGAGAGGCGGCGCTGCTCGGCTCTTCCGGATAAACCGAACTGGCCCACTATGCGGTCTGGGTCCACGAGTGCGCCGTGCCCCACCGGGTCGGGCCGACCCCCCAACCGGGTCAGACCCACCGGGCCGGGTCCACGGGTGGGCCCGCCCCACCAGGCCGGGACGACCCCCCAATCGGGTCAGACCCACCGGGCCGGGTCCACGACTGGGTCGTGCACCACCGGGCTGGGCCGACCCCCAGCCGGGTCAGACCCACCGAACCGGGTTGGGCCGACCCTCCAGCCCATTGTGCGTGACAGGTCGGGCCCGATTCGCTTAAACATAAATAACTTCTAGACCGCGCATCCAATCGACGCGCCGTTTGCAGAACTGGGACACTCGCAATGAGACAGTCCTTTTGCGATACTCTAAGTGAGTTTTGGAAAACTTTGGAAAATGGCCAGGTTTGGAAAGAGCGGAAATCCAACCGGGCCCCTGGAACGGAAAATCCAATTACTCTCAGACCGGGCATCCGATTGACACAGCGTCTATCGTGTTGGGTTCGTTTTGATGAGACAGATTAAATAGATACATCAACTCAGGACTTATTTGATGTATCGAAACGTGGATCATGGATCAGACCCTCCCGGAATTGATTATGTTGTGTTCGGGAACCCTAGAGCAGACATCAATGAGACTGGACTGAATTCTTCATGGGTTCGACAACAACAAGACTCGACTGAATCCTCTGTGGGTTCGACAACAATAAGACTGGACTGAATCTTCCGTGGGTTCGACAGCAAGGAGACTGGACTGAATCCTCCATGGTTTGGAGAGCAAGGAGACTCGACTGAATCCTCAGAGGGTACAACAGCAACGAGACTGGACTGAATCCTCCGTGGGTACAACAACAATGAGACTGGACTGAATCCTTCATGGGTTCTACAACAATGAGACTGGACTGAATCCTTCGTGAGTTCGACAACAAAGATACTGGACTGAATCCTCTGTGGGTTCGACAATAATGAGACTGTACTGAATCCTCTATGGGTTCGACAACAATGAGACTGGACTGAATCCTCCCTGGGTTCGACAACAATGAGACTGGACTGAATCCTTCGTGGGTTCAACAGAAATGAGACTGGAATGAATCCTACGTGGGTTCGATAGTGCCGAATTTTGTACCGAGATCCCACATTGGATCGACAGCTACGACAGACTGATGTTTCAGGATTCTGTGGGTATCTGTCGTTCGACAGTGAAAGATGATTCAGTGGCTACAATTAATCATCCCTTACTCTCTTCTAAGTTGTGTATACATGGTGTGATCTGGGTCTATACCTTCGAGTTTACCTCATGAATGAGATGTGTACTCTTGATGACTTAGGTATATGTATGGGCATATACCTAAGTAAGGTTGGATGTTTCTTCGTGGGTGTTTCTTTGTGGATGTGTTGGGGAGAAGCATACATGGCTTTCTTCTGTGAGTTGTACCTATAGGATACACCTTGTGTTTTACTTTCTTTGTGGAGTGTTTCTACACTTGTGGAAGGGAATATGGTTAGGCTCGAGAGTTGGAGTCGGACTATGACTGGTAACGTAGGTATATGTATGGGCATATAACTAAGTAGGGTTGGTAGATACTTCGTGATTGTATCTTTATACTATGGTTTATCCTTTGTGGATTTTGTGAGACTTTGAGGGTCACGGGGTCCCTAGTGAGTATCATTATACTCACCCCTTCAAGGGCTATGCCTGCACCTTCTTGTGCTGGATGCCCACGACGGACATCATTGACGGAGGCCGAGAGCGTGCTAGGACCAGATGGTACCTGAAGGTGGACCACACTACGAGACGGTACACGGAGCGGACCGATAGATGTGAACTGCTGAGGTGGACATTTCTACCTACCCTTCAGGTAGGATACTCGGCAAACATTCCAGGAGCTGCCCTTTTCTGCTATTGTCCCTTTTTCAGGTGTACTTGCTTTTCGTCGTACCTGTACTTTATTGTTGGGCTTGTATTTCCGGCCCCTTTACTTTCAGCACTACTTTTTGTATATAGTATTCACTTACTGCTTTGCTTCCAGCTTACTCTGTGTTTGTGTTACTTCTATAAAAGCAATTCCTTCCCATCTTAGGGATTTATGCCTTTGGTGGTAGTTTCCAGCCCATGGCCTATGGAAGGCGGACTTGGCGTAGTCACGACACGGGCCCTGAGGATGGGTCATGAAAAATTGGTATCAGAAGAGTCGGTTATACCGCAAAACTCAGGACTCTGATTATTATTTTCTATGAATAAATAGTGTTAAGAGTATTGAGTGTGGTTTTCAGTCCAGGGAGTTCAGTGTTGGTGCGGCGGCCGACGTATCCATACACCAGGACCTTGACCTCTGATTTCCGACTCAGTGCACGAAAACACTGATTGTGTGTGTGTTTCCTTTGAAAAATTTTCTTTGTGATTACTTTGTGTCATCTCACTAGGTATACTTTATGATTATGGAGCACCTGTTTCTTTTTAGGATGTCTTCACCTAGTCAGTCAGTGCGGGTTCCGAGTGGAGAGCGCGATGGTAGCCCACCGAGCAACGAGGCCACGGTGTAGGGCCCCATCAGAGCAGAGGCACCAGCGGTACCACTAACCGCTGGGCTACTGTTTCCACCAGCCCCAGCAGCAGAGGGTGTGCGCCACATGAGCACGTTTCATGGGTTCCTGCGACAGAGGCCTCTGAGGTTTTGAGGTGAGACAGATTTTCAGAAGGACGGGTACGGGTTGGAGGTTGTTGCATGAGTTTTCCACACAGTTGGGACACCCGCTGACTTGATGGTGTACCTAGATGTTAGTCTCTTTCAGGGATCAGATGAGAGGTGGTAGAGCCTGATGCTCCAGTTTTACAATGAGGATACCCTCACCTGGGGAGACTTCGAGGGTCTTTTTAGGGCGGAGTTTGTACTAGTGACTCTACGCTCTGTGTGGGCTCAGGAGCTACTGCTCTTTCCATAGGGCTTTCCGACCGTATCAGAGTATTCTGCAGCCAGTAGTAGATAGATTTAACAAAGGTCCAAGCGGACTAGGCCAATAGGTGGGTGACCCCAGGATACAGGTACGGTTGTGTGGGGAACACGAGATAGAGCCATCCATACGAGGAGCAGGCAGTGCTATGCATGCGGTGAGCAGGGTCACATGGCTCGAGACTGCCCGACTCGCCCTACAGATGAGTAGCAGGCAGTAGAGGGACCTCCTAGGCAGAGGCAAAGGTTCGACCGTGGTGGTCCGCTGGGAGCAGGCAGATGTGGTAGAGGAGCTGGCCGAGTAGTAGGTGGTGGACGACGTTTCGAGGCCCTACCACCACCACCACCATGAGGTCCACCCCTACCGTAGAGAACAGGTGGATAAGGGAGAGCTCAGCTTCAGGTAAGTGAGGCCTAGGACCATAGTGCTTTGGAAGAAGGTGGACTGGAGCAGGACTAGCTCCACGTATAGTGAACTTTGTTCATGATGCTTCTAGCTTCGTTGATGTTGTTGTTTTTGGTTGATTTGTGTCATTGTACATTGAGCTTTAGTAATTAAATACACTTGTGCATGTGACGTTTTCTTTCCTACCTTTTAGGTGTAGTTGATACTGATAGGTTCCTGTAAAAACCTTTGACTTCACCCTCACATTCGAGATTCATACTAGAGGAGACCTAGTGACCACACACTGCTGCCGACAGTGTGACTCAACCCTTGGATGCGAGAGTAACAGTTGGATCTCTTGGTAGTGGTGTCGAGGCCTTACGATGTCATCCATGGCATGAAATAGTACCGTTCATGTCAGGATTGACTATATTAGGAAAATGATATATTTCATCTAGGGGATGAGACCAGATTTCTCTTTTCGGTAAAGGAGAAATCTTAGTAGCTCTTGTAGGATGTAAGAGAATAAGGGTGTAGTCGAGTTCTTTGTAGTTGGCTAGTCACACCCATAGTTCATAGAGTTAATGGTTTATGGTTTACTCTAATCTCAAAAGTCTCAGGTGTGTCTTCTCATAGAAGGACCTCAACCTGAGATAATGTTGATGGCTTGAGTTCCTCCAGGACTATGACTTCGAGATAGTCTATACTCCTGGGAAGGGGAACGTTGTAGCTAATGCTCTCTGTAGGAGATCAGGCATTCAGCTGTTTGGAGAGGCGACGGAGTAGCTGGATGCATTGCAGATATCCTTTGTGGATTGATATGGAGCAGCCTTTCTATAGTCTCTCATAGTCACTTCCCCACTTCTTCAGCAAGTCGGGGACACATAGAATGGGGACGCTGACTGTGAGACACGATGGGCTTAGATATCCTCAGGGCAAGCACCCGAAGGATTTTCTGAAGGTGGGGAGCACATAATTCCTTTTAGAGGATGTACCATGGTACCAGTAGGCTTGGTTCAGCCTTTAGAGGTCCCAATGTGGAGGAGGGATGAGATATCCATGTACTTCGTGACGGGTCTTCCACATACGTCCAGGTGACACGACTCTATTTGGGTGATCGTCGACCGACTTACCATGTCGGCCAACTTTCTCCTGAACAGAGTTAGTATGAGCCACCATGGAGGAGGTGCAGGTCATTCAGGAGCGGGTCCTATGTGGATGGTTGATTCCTTTAGTGCGCGTTCTCTAGTAGCACGGGAACCTTCAGAAGAGCGCATGGGAGCGGGAGGCTCAGATGCGTGCTCAGTACCCTCATTTGTTTCCCTAGTATGTGTTGTAGCTTTACAGGGACGTAAATCCCTGAGGTGGGGGTAATGTAAAGACCTAGAAATTTCAAGGAATTTTTTTTCCAAAATTCTTTGGAATTTTATGGGCCTGCAGTTTCTGACGGAACCTGATTCCGAGGCCCGGTGTGCTCGGAATAATTTTCTGAAGTTTTGTTATGCTTAAATTAACGCGTATAAGCAGTTTTACTAAAAAAGTGGAATAACACTTAAACGGTTAATCGGATCAGAAATATAAGGGCACCATTGCACTTAGTATGACAAGTTTAGCCTAGGCGCAACTTAATATTAGTCGGCGTGGGCCTCCTGTGAGAAATTCCAAAAATGGCATAACCGTAAATAGAATAATTCAATAAATTATTTTATTTTTCAAATGCTTATAACTCACAAATGGTAGCTCAGATTAAAAATACAAGACCACCACTGAACTCTTAATGTCATGATTTATTTAAGCAGATACTAACTTTGGCCGGCGCGGGCCACCAGAAAAAGTTATTTTTTAGCCGCAAATAAAATAATTAAGTAAAAATTATTTTATTGTAAAATTCTTAAATTCTAAATGGTAAGTCAGATTGAAAATACGAGAGTACCATTGGGTTTGTTAGGGTGTGTTTTACTGAGGCAAATCCTAACCTCGACCGGTACGGGTCAAGGGTGACTGATAATAATTTTCCAAACTATTGTTTTGGTACGTTTAGTAAACCTACATGCGGGTTTTTCTATCTTTTGAATTGGTGCTCAGAATCAAAATCTGAGGACACCGATGAACTCACAGCGCTGGTATTCGCTTAATGGGACCTTTATAGCAGTTGTGTTTTATGTAGGAAGGAAGTTATAAATTGTTGTTTCTAATTAAAAATTAAAAATTAAAAATTAAATAAAAATGTGTTGCACACACATTTTTATTTAAAAGGTGGTTAAAGACTCTAGGTGGAGGTTAGGAGTGGGTCCCACCACACCCTAACCTCCATTGGGAGGATATAACTAAGGTTGGGGCCCACACGAGTTCCAAACTCCTCAACTCCCCCTTAAACTCCTTAAACACGTTGAACTCCCAAATTAAGGAGGATGAAACTTCCTTTATTAATTGGGAGAATCTTCATCTCCTCCCTCCCTTTTTAATGAGCCAACTCAACATTTAATTAATGAATGGATGTGGTTTAATGAATTTGAATCCCTTTGAATTCATTAAGACATCCTTTAAATAATTGGTGTGTTTTTATTTTATGTTGGTTGGACATATTATCTTGGGAGTCTTGGAGAATTAGGAAGAAAGTGTTCTACCAACGAAGAACACGTAGAACATCTCCAACGTGGAACGACATCCTCTCGACGAAGAACTCCATTTCCACCGAAGAACGACGACGCAAATTCTTCATTTCCGCGACCTCCTTCCATGTTAATGGTGTGGGCACTGCCCGTAAGGAACATCGATGACACTCCATCCTTGAACATTTCCCGACGTCAATGAAATCGACATCTGCCCTCTTTCCCGTGACTCCGCTGAGCGAGCACTAATTACGATGTAGGGGGATTTGTTTAATTTTAATTGAATAAAATTATATCCTCGATTCTTCGATGTTTAATTTATTCGAAGGTGACCATTTGTTATCATATAACATGGAGGGAGTGGGCTAAAAAAACATGGCCCGACATCCCTCCATTGGTTTATGTTGTTTGATGATGGAGGCTGAGCCGAGAGGGCGCGGTGTCGTCGCACTGTGCTGGAGGTAGGAGGCCACGGTCTTGAGGCGATGGCGATCGAAGGCGGCGGCGACCGAAGGTGGTGGTGACCAAAGGCGGCAGCGACTGAAGGTGGCGATGATTGAAGGCGGTGGAGACCGAAGGCCGGGCCAAGCCGGGCCGCGGTTGGGGTGGACCGGCGCCGTCGCACTGGCCGCATAGAGAAAACTGTGGCCCACATCAGCAGGCCGCTCGAACTAACCGAACCGACCAGCCGTAGCAGGATAGGCTGGAGGACCGTTGTGCGCACCTGGTGCCATGCTGTGGAGAAGACCGCAGCCCGCAATGTGGGTCGCTCGGCGGACGAACCGGCTGACCTCCTGCCAGCTGAGCTGAGGAAACGGCGGCGCCGCGTGCGGGGGAACCGCGGCCCGCAACTAAGGGCCGCTTGCGCCAGACAGAACCGGCCGCCTAAGGCCCACCTGTCATGAGAGGTGGCGCCGCTGGAAGAACCTAACCAACCCTCTATGTAGGCCGGGTCCATGGGTGGGCCGCGCCCCACCGAGCCGGGCCGACCCCCCAACCGGGTCGGGTCCACAGGTGGGCCGCACCCCACCAGGCCGAGCCGACCCCCCCATATAGGTCGGACCCGCCGGACCAGGTCCACGGGTGGGCCACACACCACTGGGCAGGGCCGAACCCTAGCAGGGTGGGACCCGCCGAACCGGGATGGGCCGACCCGCCAGCCCACTGGGCTTGATGGGCTGGGCCCGTTTCGCTTAAATGTAAATAACTTCTAGACCGCGCGTCTGATCGACGCGCCGTCTAAGACACTGGGACTCTCACGAAGAGATGATACTTTTGCGATATTGTAAGTGAGTTTTGGAAAACTTTGGAAAACGTCCGGTTTTGGAACGAGCGTAAATCCAACCGGGCCCCTAGAACGGAAAAGCAAATAACTCTCAGACCGGGCGTCCGATTGACGCGCTGTCTATCACATTGGATTCCTTTTGATGAGACGGAACTACAGGATACATCAACTCAGGACTTTGTTGATGTATCGACACTTGGATCATGGAGTGGACCATTACAAAATCGAGAATGTTGTGTGTAAGAACCCTAGAGCTGACAGCAACGAGACTGGACTGAATCCTCCGTGGGTTCGACAGCGACGAGACTGGACTGAATCCTTCATGGGTTCGACAGCAACAAGACTGGACTGAATCCTCTGTGGGTTCGACAACAACGAAACTGGACTGAATTCTCCGTGGGTTCGACAGCAACGAGACTGGACTGAATCCTCCGAGGGTTCGACAGCAACGAGACTGGAGTGAATCCTCTGTGGGTTCGACAGCAACGAGACTGGACTGAATCCTCCGTGGGTTCGACAGCAATGAGACTCGACTGAATGCTCCGTGAGTTCAACAGCAACGAGACTGGATGGAATCCTCCGTGGTTTCGACAACAACGATAATGGACTGAATCCTCTATGGGTTCGATAGCAACGAGACTGGACTGATTCCTCCGTGGGTTCGACAACAAAGAGGCTAGACTGAATCCTCTGTGGGTTCGACAGTAACGAGACTGGATTGAATCCTCCATGGGTTCGATAGCAGAAACTTTTGTACCGAGATCCCACATAGGCTCAATAGCTACAACAGATTGTTGTTTTAGGTTTCTGCGAGTATCTTCCTTTTGACAGTGAAATATGATTCAGTGGCTACAACTAATCATCTCTTACTCTCTTCTAAGATGTGTATACCTGGTGTGAGCAGAGTCCTTACCTTTAGGTTTACCTCATGTATGAGATGTGTACTCTTGATGACTTAGGTATATGTATAGGAATATACCTAAGTAAGGGTGGATGTTTCTTCATGGGTGTTTCGTCGTGGATGTGTTGTGGAGAAGCCTACATGGATTTTTTCTGTGCGTTGTACCTATGGGATACACCTTGTGTTATACTTTCTTTGTGGAGTGTTTCTACACTTGTGGAATGGAATATGGTTGGGATCGAGAGTTGGAGTCGGACTGTGACTGATAACTTAGGTGTATGTATGGGCATATACCTAAGTAGGGTTGGTTGATACTACGTGATTATATCTTTCTACTGTGGTTTATCCTTTGTGGATTTTGTGAGACTTTGAGGGTCTTGGGGTCTCTACTGATTATTGTTATACTCACCCTTGCATGCGATATTCCCACACCTTGTTGTGATGGATGCAGACGATGGACAGCATTGACGGAGGCCAAGAGTGAGCCCGGACCGGATGGTACCCAGAGGTGGACCACTCAGCGAGACGGTACATGGAGCGGACCGATATACAAGGACTATCGAGGTGGACATCTGTACCTACCCATCAGGTAGGATACTCGTCGGACATTCCAGGAGCAGTCCTTTTCAGTTGTTGTCCCTTTTTCAGTTGTACTTGCTTTCCGTTGTACCTGTACTTTACTGTTGGGCTTGTATTTCTGGCCCCTTTACTTTCAACACTAATCTTTGTGTATAGTATTCACTCAATGATTTTCTTCCATCTTACTCTATTTCTGTGTGTGTTAAACTATAATGTAAATGCCTTCCCAGCTTAGGGATTTACACCTTTGGTGCTAGTTGCTAGCCCCTAGATTATGGAAGGCGGACTTGGGGTAGTCGCAACACGGCCCCTGAGGACGGGTCGTGACACGTCGAGCATCCTCCTGAAAAAAAATTGATCAGGAATAAAGGAGGCTCCCTGATTTAGGGAGGAGTCAGCAAGAACCCCACGAGGCACACTGGGAGACTCCACACTAGTCAGGGCCAACTATAATCGCCGCTCCTCCCAAGGAAACTTACAGACCTCCACAATCGGCTTCATCACCTCCCTAAGTTCAGCAGCCTCCCCCTGATCATGAGAAAACTGACCTAGAGCCCCATACAAAGATTCACTAGAAGAAACCCCTTCATGCACCACCAAAGCCAAAGGCCCAAGACCATGCCGCAGGGAACCCTCCATCACCACAAAACAATGCTCTGCCATCTCCCCTTGCCTATGCACCTCCACCTACATACCCTCCTCCCCTAGCACCTGACTGAAGTAGGAAGCATCTCTCTAATCAGCTCCCTCTCCCTGTTCATGCACCTTCCCTTCCACAAGCACACCCCCAGCAGTGCGAGCCTACCCGACCATAAGCCCATGGTCCACCAAACTGCCCTCTATGTCTACCTGCCCATTCTTAGCCTTCTGAGCCGCGCTACTAGATTCTACTGCAACAGCCCCTCATAAAAATCCCTCATCCCCATCCCATAACTGGAGAAACACAAATCATGGAAGGGGTCCTCCAGCAGACTTCGATCGGCAGACCGGGACCCACCCTCCAGATTGGCCACTTCCCCTTGTTCCTCCACCATCTCCTTCTCACCCACAACCTCCATTGCCACAGCCACACCCTCATATAAAACCTCGAGACTCGAAAACCTATTACACAAGGGGGAAATCCAAATATTACACCACACTTCTTTCATCCATCCCACTAACAAGACTCTTGTCTTGAATCTCAGCCACCCCACCCACATTCCCAGTAAGAGGCACTCCTCGATGTCCAACAGACATTGAGGCATCCAATTCCTCTGCCCTAGCCTGCACCATAGTTGAATTTTACTGTAGTCCCTTTGCTTCCCCCTCACAAGCAGCACCATCGAGATCCTGGATTTGAGATTTTCCATCAATAATATCACACGTAATAGCCCTCCAATCACCATCAACCACCGTCCCATTATCAACCAAAGTCTGATGCATGCTGCCTTGCACCAGAAGATCACCGCCCCCTTACAAAGAGTTCATCATCACCTTGTCACCAATGAATCCAAGGTCCCACTTTATCCTATCAAAAACATCTGAGACCCTCGATGCAGGCTTCGAAGATGAATTCAGGGGGACCTCTTCAGAAGGCACAACCACTTGATGCCCTAAAATCACGTCAATCCGCACTAGCAAACCCGAATCAGGAACTCCGTGATTCAGCGCCACAGCCTCGCTACTTCTTCTACTACGCCTAAAGTCAGAACTAAAATGGCCCATCTTCTTGAAAGAACAGAAAAATACCACTGTTTATTCAATGATATTAGGTTGATTGTACCGGAATTCCTTACCAATGACAATCCAAAAAAAGTCAACAAGCACTTTGGAAGCATACACCTCCACGCAATCTCATGGAGCAACTGGATGGAAAACAGGTTGAGTTCTGTTGTTAGAGCACAAGAAGTGACCCACAATATTCCCTAGGATTTTAGGGTTTTCTAGGATTTAAGTGTTTTAATGGTTTTCTTAGGTGTTATAGGGTATTTTATTTTTAGGGGTTCTACATTTTTTTGTGTTTTTTTGGATTTTATAATTTTTAGGTATTTTAATGGTTTTTTGTGTTTTTTATAAATTTTTACGGTTTTTGAATTGGTTTTTATATTTTTTTGGGTTTTTAGTTGTTTTTTTAAATTTTTACTAGTTTTAGTGTTTTTTCATTTTTTTTATTTTTGGGTTTTTAGGGCTTTATTGGATTTCTAGGGGTTCTTAGGGTTTTTATGGGTTTTAGGGTTTTTTGGTTTTTAGGGGGTTTATGGTCTTTAGGTATTTTTGTTTTTTGAGGGGATTTAGGGTTTTTTTATCTTTTATAGGTTTTTATGTTTTTTGTGTTTTTGTGTTCTTTGGGTGTTTAAGGAGTATTATGGGTCTTATTGGGTTTTTATATATTTTTAGGGTCTTTTAGAGGGGTTTTAGGTTTTTTGGGTCTTATAGGGGTTTCTTGGGTCTTTATTATATTTTAGAGGTTTATGTTTTGATGGTTTTTAGTGTTTTGAGGGGTTTTACGGCTTTTACAGGTTTATGGGTTTTTGAGGGGTTTTGGGTCTTTAGTATTTTTTTGGTGTTTAAGGTTTTTGGGGTTTTCAGGGGGTTTATGGGTTTTTAGGTTTTTATGGAATTATAGGGACTTTTAGGTTTTTAGGGGTTCTTATTATTTTTAGAAGTTTTAAGGGGTTTCTTAGTTTCTTGAGTATTTTGGGGGGTTTAGGATTTTTTTGGCGTTTTTAGGGTTTTTAGGTTTTTTAATGTTTTTTAGGATTTTAGGGATTTTTAGGGTTTTAGGGGCTTTGGGGTTTTTAGTGTCTTTGGAGTTTTAGTCTCTTTAGGGGGTTTTAGTGATTTTTAGGTTTTTTTAGATTTTAACGTTTTAAGGATTTTTGGGTTTTCTTAGGGGTTTTTGCATTTTAGTTTTCTTTATTTTTAGGGGTTTAAATGGTTTTATGGGTTTTAGGGTGGTTTAGGGTTTTTTGTTTTTTTTTTTGAATTTTTACAATTTTCTGGTGATTTAATGTTTTAGGTTTTTTATGGTTTTTTATGGACTTTCAGATTTTTAAATGTTTTTAGTATTTTAGGTTAGTTGATGTTTTTAGTTTTTTTAGTGTTTTTAGGATTTTTAGGGCACTTTACTGTTTTATGGGGTTTTAGTGTATTTTAGGGGTTTTTAGGGTTGTTTAGGTTTTTAGGGGTTTTAAGTTTATTTAAGGGTTTTTGGGGTTTTAGATTCCTTTGGGGTTTTTAGGTTTTTAGGTTCCTTTTTTGTGATTTTTAGTGTCCTTTAAGGTTTTAGGGTCCTTTATGTTGTTTTATGGGTTTTAGGGGTTTTAGGGGGGGGGGTTTGAGTTTTTTGGTTCCTTTAGGGTTTTTATGGTTTTTAGAGTCTTTCCAGGATTTGATTGTATTTTGTTTCCTTTTAATGTTTTTAGTGTATATTAGTTTCATTAGGGTTATTTAGGGATTTTAGTATTTTTAGGGTAATTTTGGGTTTTTTGGTGTTTATGGTCTTTTAGGGGTTTTAGTGTTTTTTAGAGTCTTTTAGGGTTTTAGGTTTTTTATGGGTTTGTAGGTTTTTATGTGTTTTTAGGGGTTTTAAGGGATTTTATGGTTTTTATTTTTATTTGTATTTTTGTGTTTTTATTGTTTTTTATTAGATTTAGGGGTTTTATGAATTTTTGGTGGTTTTAGGGGTTTTTAATGTCCTTTAGTATTTTTTGGTTTTTAGGGGTTTTTAGGGGTTCTATGGATTTTAGGGTTTTTAGTTTTTTTATGCATTATTAGTGTTTTTAATGTTTTTATATTTTTTAGGGGTTTATGGTTATTAGGGTTTTCAGGGTTTTTGGGATTTTAGTGTTCTATGGTTTCTTATTATTTTAGGGTTTATTATGTTTTTTAGGGTTTTATGGGATTTAATGGTTTTTGAGGATTTTTAAGGGTTTTTGGGGATTTTAGGTTTTTAGGGTTTTGAGGATTTTTTAATGGTTTATAGGGGTCTTTAGGAAGTTTTCTAGGTTTTTATGGTTTATTTATTTTTAGTGTTTTAGACTTTTTTTGGTCTTTTGGATTTTTAAGGTTTTTTTAGGTTTTTTGGATTCTTTTTAGTGTTTTAGTGTTTCAAAGTTTTTAGGACGTTTTTATGATTTTTAAGATTTTTAGAGTATTGGGGTTTTTTTGGGTTTTTTGGGTATTTATGGGGTGTTAGTTTTTTATATTTTTTAGGTTTTTTAGACAGATTTAGGGTTTTTTGGAGAAGTTGGGTTGGTTTTTTAGGTTTTTTGGCTGTTTAAGTGGTTTAAAGTCTTTTTTAGGGTTCTTATAGGGTTATTTTGGGTCTTTAAGGGGTGTTTATATTTTTTAGGGTCTTTTAGTGTTTTTAGGTATTTTTATGTTTTTTAGTGTTTTTTGTGGTTTTAAGATCTTTTCGGGACTTTTAGAAGTTTTTTGGGTTTTAGGTGTTTAAATGGGTTTCCTATTTTTTTGGGGTTTTTTAGGATTTTTTAATTGTTTTTACAGTTTTTTAGTGTTTTAGGGTTGTTAGGGATTTGGGAGCTTTTAGGGGTTTTGGGTGTTTTTTATTTTTTTTAGAGTTTTCTTATGGTCCTCAAGGTTTTTTTGTTTTTTGTCGTATTATATGGGTTTTAGGGATTTTTAGGGTTTTTGAAGGGTTTTAGGGTTTTATGGTTTTTGAGGATTTTTAGGGTTTTTTGTGTTTTTGTTGCATTTTTAGGGTTTTTATGTTCTTTAGGGTTTTAGGGTTTTTATGTTTTTTATTGGATTTTACGTTATTCAGTGTTTTTAGTGCTTTTATGGGTTTTAGGGGATTTAGGGTTTTATTGGTTTTTATGGTTTTTAGGGGTTTTTTGGGATTTTAGGAGGTTTTATGGGGTTCTAGTGATTTTAGGGGTTTTTATTTTTTAGTCACTGTTTAGGGTTTTATGGGTTTTAGGGGTTTTCATGTTTTTAGGGGTTTTTAGGATTTTATAGTTTCTTGGGTTTTTAGTGGGTTTTTTGGTTTCTTGGTGTTTTTTAGGTTTTTTTGAATTATGAGTTTTTTTTTGGATTTTACTGCGTTTACAGTATTTTTAGTGTTTTTTTGGGTTCTTTAGGGGTTTTTAGGGGGTTTTGGATTATATTATTTTTAGGGGTTTTATGATTTTTAAGAGCTTTAAGGTTTTTAAGGGTTTTATGGTTTTTAGTGGTTTTGGTGTGTTTTTAGGGTTTATAGGGGGTTTTAAAGATTTTTAGGGTTTTAAGGGGTTTTAGGGTTTTATTATGATTTTTAATGTTTTTAAGGTTCTAGGGGTTTTATAAAATTTTCATGGTTTTTAGAGTTTTTGGGGTCTTAGGGGTTTTTGACTATTTTGTGTTATTATGTTTTTTGTATTTTTAGGTTTTTCTTACAAGTTGTTATGATTTTTATGTTGTGTTATAGTTTTTAGGGGTTTTAATTTTTTAATGTTTTTATGTAATTTAGGGTTTTAGTGTTTTAGTGTTTTTTTATGGATTTAGGGTTTTTATAGGTTTTAGGTGTTTAGGGGTTTTTAATGTTTTCAGGGGTTTTGTGTGTTTTTAGGGTTTTAGTGTTGTTTTAGATTTTTATAAAACAAATTTGGGGGGTGGATTATTAGGGTTTTAAGGGTGTTTTAGGGGGTTTTAGGGTTTTTAGTTGTTTTATGGTTTAAGGATTTTTTTAGTGTTTTGTGGGGTTTTATGGGTCTTTTTGGGTTTTATAGGGATTTTGGAAATTTTAGTGCTTTTTGGGGTTTTAGGGAATTTATGGTTTTTAGTGGTTTCAGGGTCTTTGAGGGGTTTTAGTGGTTTTATGGGTCAAATGGTTTTTATGGTTTTTAGGTTTTTTTAGGGTTTGAGGGTTTTTAGGGTTTATGAATTTTTAAGGATTTCACAATTTTTAGGGTCTTAGGGGTTTTAGAGGTTTTTAAGGTTTTTAATTTTTAAGGGGTTTTAGGGGTTTTTATATTTTTAGGGGTTTTAGGTTTTTATGATTTTTAGGTTTTTTACAATTTTTAGGGTTTTAGGGATCTTAATGGGTTTAAATTATTTTATATTTTTTGGTTTTTTATTGGATTTTTAAGGTTTTATGGGGTTTTAATGGTTTTTTCGGTTTTTATAAATTTTAAGGTTATTTTATGGTTTTTCGAGATTTTTTATTTTTTAGGGTATTTAGAATTTTTTATGGTTTTAGGGTTTCTTAGAGTTTTAGGGTTTTAGTGTTTTAGTGTTTTTATGGATTTATAGGGATTTTTAAGGAATTTTAGGGTTTTTTGGGGTTTAAGAAATTTTTAGGTTTTTTTACGGGTTTTAAGGTTTTTTGGGATTTTATGAATTGTTGGGTTATTTAAGGGTTTTTAGTTATTTTGGGGTTTGGGGGGGGTTGGGTTTCTAATATTTTAAGAGGTTTTTATATGTTTTTAAGGATTTTATGGGTTTTATAGTTTCCTGGGGGTTTTAATGGTTTTTAGTGGGGGTTTGGGTTTTTAGTTTTTGTTTTCAGTTTTTAGTGTTTTTAAGGTTTATTAGTTTTTAAGGATTTTAGGGGTTTAAAACCTTTTCATGTTTTTTGGGTATATTTGATTTTTAGGAGTTTTAAGTGTTTTCATTTTTTAGAGTTTTTGTTTTTTCATGGGTTTTAGGGTCTTTTTATTTTTTTTATTTTTAGGGTCTGTTAGGGTTGTTCAGGTTTTTATAAGTGTTTTAGGGTTTTTATTTATTTTTAGGTCCATTTATTTTTATAGGGATTTTTTTTCTTTGAAGGGTTTTATTGGGATTTACATATTTTTGTGGTTTTTTGGGTTTTCAGGGTCTTTTCGGGTTTTAGGGTCCTTTATGAACAAATCTTAATCTTTTAAGGAAGCATAAAATAGGGTATATTACAATTTTAAGGTATTTATTTGTGTCAAAAAATCAAAACTATTATACCATGGCCTAGATTCATCAACATATAATGTTAAATTTAATTATCCATAAATATTTAAGAGCAAAAAAAATCAAAATCATACCTCATCAGATTTCAAATAGAATCATTATTCTCTCATCATCGGTGATCATTTCTTGAATAAACCAGTCCTAGAGCCCTTTATATTTCCCACATGTTCTCTCAAAGCTTGCCCAATTACCAGCCTACAAAATCCTAGTGCTACCATGAAGAATCAGTGGTTCTTCGAAGTCATCTAGTTCATGGGTGATCAAACTAATGATATGAAATCATGGATTAAGAAATCTATGATCATCCATTCAATTTTTCTCTCTAAAATTTGATATATATGGGGAGAAGCAAGATAATTCCTAAAAACCATTATCACTCACATTTTGGGTGTTAAATATTATTTTGTAACTAGGTATTAACTTCCATAGATTACATTCAATTCCTTGTGATAGTTAACCCTTTAAACATAGCCAAAAATGACATAAAAGACTGTTAAAACATTCCAGAACTTCCATTTATATTTTATTGCATGCTTGTAAGACATAAAATATGTTACGTGATTAAATATGAATCATTATATGGACTCAGATCTCCAATAAATATTAAATTAATCCTTTAATATATAATATTTAATATTCATTAGAAAAATATTTTTCATTATAGACATAGAATAACATGTGAACATAATAAGTAAATAAATTCAATAGATATTATTATAATATATAATAATTCTGAAATTATTATTTTTCATTATGATTGTATAAACATGAACATTACCTATCCACCTTCATGGTTTCCACCATGTCCTCAACTCCAATGCACTATAGTTTTCCAAGATTATGAATAGGCTTTGTGTGTGACCCTCTAGACCATTACCTTGATAGTAGTGAATATTGTTAAAAAACTAAGAATGGGGTATAAAAAATCATCATGGATCCTAATGAGTTAATGAATATTCATTGTAACCATAATCTCCTATGAATACATATCATGTAACATTATCTCTTTGTCTAATGATATCTGATAAAGCAGAATGCACAAATCATGTCATCATCCTTTCGTTCTTTATTATTCATTGACCTTACTAGGTGGACTTACGTTTAATCACTATTGTAATGTATTTAATAAAGTTACTACAATCCTTGTTAACTAGGATTGATACATCTCATCCTTTTGAAAAATGAAAAATATTATCTTGATCATTTGATCAATTTTATAAAACCAATGACTCATCCAATGCAATCTACCTCACCACGACACAAATTTCAAGGGTTTTGTCTTAAAAAATTTGTGTAATCAAATGATAGACACTTATAATGATCTCAAGTCATGATACAAATACATGTGTTCGCATATAGGAACTACCAATGACACTCAAAAAATGTGGTGTTCCTATTGGTGAGTAATTCCACATGATCTTCTCTTCTTGAGATCACGAAGTGTGAAATTCATGAGAATATGTCTTAATTTTTATGATCCACCAACACCTGATATCCATACATATTTTGTTCCCAATCAGTATGAAGTATCTAGATCCTAAGACATGTGTTTAAGATTAATGTCATAATATATTGAGGTTCTCATTATAGTTGGTAACTTCTATAACCTATATATACACTAAATAATCTAAGGAAATTACTATGGAAATAGTGGATGAGGACTTATCATCACTATTATAGTAGCTATACATATGCATAAATCATTGTATACATGAGATGGTAATCAAAAAGTAATTTTCTATTGGTCATAGTTTAGCTACTTTAAAAACACTCACATGTGTACTATAGCCATATTTTGAATGATAAAATTGTTAGATATCACATGTTAAGATTATTATTCTACTAAGTTAGGGCTTTCGTCGTTTGGCCTTCCAAATTTTCCTACATGGTTACTCTGTTATCTACGACTCACCTCCTTGAGTAAGGATCCTCAAGAGATGATATTCCTGAGTATATTTCTTGAGTCCACCTTCATAATCAGGACATCTTATTTAGTACCTAAAGTATGATTCTAATAATTAGAACAAATCATTGAATATTTTATGCTTCTCTAGCTACATTAGAAGAAAAAACATATTCAGTATTTGTAGATTTGGATACCACTAGCCTGATTGATCTTCTATTGCTCATTGCCTTATCCTAACAATGAAAGTTGATCATATTGATACATAGTAAGACTAGTTTGTGTCCCATTATAACTAGTTTCCTTTTCACTCCAAATACTAGGTACATATCCCTTGTACTTTCTCAAGTACAATTGGATAGTTCTAACTGATTATTGGGTAATTATTCTAGATCTAATAAATACTAGCCTAATATAATTTATATATTGAAAATATCTAGTACATATAATATAATATGTGATTTATCAATCATATATACGTATGAAATTATACACACCATTTTAATATCCTCATATGTCTCATACATGTCTTCTTGGATAGATTTATGTCATCTGATGTTAGCAATAATTATCTATTGAATTGTTCTAATACACTCTCAGTATATATACTTAGACTTGGTCTAAGAAAAAAAATTGTCTACCTTAGTAGATATTGTTCCCTAGAACTTAGGTTTTTTACTTTAAGTTAATATTTGGAGAATTTCCTTCAACTCAGTCTTAAGTAACTATAATACTAATAACAATTTCCCATATGTTATCAACATGTTTTACTGGGAAACTATGTCACTACCACTAACCACTTATGGTCACTAAGAACAATTTCATTACTAGTGAATATTATATGATCAGATTGTTTTTATAAATCCATAAATGGATTTCTACATCTTTTTTTTCTTATTTTCATTATTTGGTGTCATTAACCCTTCCTAGTTGTGTCGTATATACACCTTCTACGAAAGGTGGTATTGACATCCAATTCCAAATATAATGATCATTGAATCTTTCTATGACAAGTGGAATTAAAATGGATTTTAGTATGATGATTTTTTATAACCAATCGTGCCTTATCTGTACCATTCTTGTACAACCCATGTATAGTTTCTCTTGAATACCCACCAATATCAAATATAAAGTTGATTTTGGTACATGGAAACCATTTTCCTAAAGTCATACAAACTTTCCAATCATAGTTTATTTATGTTTACTACTTCTTTTTAGGATCCATTATTAATATCTAATAATATATCACCCACTACAGTGAATATAAAATTACCACTATGGTTTTAACATTCTTTTCAGTATGTGTCTCTAGAACATTTATTTTCAATGAGCTCTTATGGAACTTGTTCTTATGCCAACTACTTTTACATCTCAAGCCTTGAATTTACCCAATTCAATTTAGCTCCCATTATCTCATATAGAGTTGTCAACCATTTTATAGATGTTTATTCTATCACCTAACAATAACTTTTCTATCTAAAGGGTTTATATAATGTCCTTAGAAACCTTTAGGATAATTCACAACTAGTAATTGTGTTATTTGTAAGGGGGAATTTGTGATGGGGTCCTGTTGCAAATGCATCATTATAGAAAATGACATCGTAAATAGTTTCTCCGAGTTTTTTTAAAACCCTATTATGATGGGACCAACCCAAATAACTTTAAAAAATAAAAAAAATACTATTAATAAAATTTTATAAAATAATAATAATAATAATAATATAATATTAAAAAAATAATATTAAAAAATAATATTATTAATATTATTAAGATTATTAATATCAATATAATAATAATAATAAAACAACAAAAATAATAATAATAAAATATTAAAAAATAACAATTTTACTAAAATAATAATAAAATTAAAAAATTAAATAAATAAGAAAGTAATAAATTATTAAAAAAATTAAAAAATAATAAAAAACAAAATATTCATAATAATATAAAAAATTCACTTTATATAAATGTAAAAAAATAATATTACAAAAAAAATACATTCAAATGTTTTGTCATAAAAAGTAACTACATCACTGAGGGGGAGGGTCTTTTAGAGGAGCTGGATGAGATGGTGGAGGGAACTTCATTCCTAAACCATGAACCACATGTCAGATTTACTCCATCATCTGCTCGTGATGCTACTTCTGCCATCGACGCATCTCCTCTTTCTGCTCCTGCAGTTGTCGACAGATCTCTGCATGATCCCTATGAATATTCTATATAAGCTCACCCTGAGCTTGCAACTACTCATGATACTATGTAGTAGATGATGATGACTCTCTAAAAGCTCCTCTTGAGTTGCAGGCTAACATCGCAGTGGTATAATAACAACTCCCAGGAATCAATAGAGAGTCGATACAAACAACTCATCCTTTCTCGAAGGCATATTGGGTCTCCTACATCCATGTTGCCTCATCAAATCTTGCTGCACTCATCTGATCATCGGTCTTGGACTGACTCTCAGTCTGTGTATGCGACATCATGACCTCATATGACTCCTTCAACTGTAATTTAAAATTAAAATGGTCAAAATATTATTTTCAGTTAATTTTAAAACTCAAAAAGAACTTATAATGACCACAAAATGACGTTGGTGATCACCTATAATCTCTCTAGCGATAGGATCAATGTACATCCTCCTATAAATTTAAAAATCCATAATATTGGGATGTTTGACTATCTATATGAATATAAAATAAACAGTTTACATTTAAAGTTATATAAATTAATTAAAAAAATTTACTCACCAAATGTTCTGTATGCGTACTCAATGCACGACTACCTGCTTGATGTGTCACATCCTGTCTCCCCTGGTTCTATCGGCCTACTTATGATCTCCTCTGAAAATGACCACCCATCCATTGTGAACATAATTCATCCAAAACCTAAGATGAAATGTAATCAAGTTGATGGGCGCATCAAGACTGATAAAACTCTATGACATCTGATTTCCTCATTATTTTCCACCTAAAATTATGAAAAAACTGTTGACAATGATCACACATATATCCCTCCCATGCTTGTTAGATAGATTCACACATTATCTCATCGATGGGAAACCATAAAACCTACAAAAATTAATAATATCAAGTTATTAATTAAATAAATTTCAAAATAAATTTAATTTATTTAATAACTAGTCAATGATCAAACATGCGGTGATGAACATCAATGGGAATCTGATCCCATATAACCCATGCTTCAGAAAAATAATTTCACAATATTGCACTCCCCTGAGAAAGAGCTATATGGAAAAATCTATGAAAAAAAGGAACAAATAACCAAAAAATAGTATATAAATAAATTAATGATAACAAATGAAAACAAACTAAAATACACAAACATACCTATGAATGCGTGGATCGAAGCCAAGATGTGGACGTCGCTTAGGGATAGGGTCATGAATCATCAATCTTGCAAGGCCATGGCCCTTCTGAGTTCTCGCTGAACCACCAGTAGTCTGAGGGTTAGATGATGCAAAATCCTAGCCATCATCAGCTAGATCAGCCTCCTACAACTCATGAAAGAGATCTAAGTCCATTTGAAACCTGAAATTACAATTGTTAGCAAATAGTTGAAAACAACTATTATATATAGATATATATTATATTTAACAAATGGAAAGAAGAGTTATTTGTGATGGGTCTTCTACGACGGCTTCCCATCGCAAATGCATCATTGCATAAAATGGCATCGCAAATAGTTTTTCCAAGTTTTCTAAAAAACTAGTTGTGATGGGCCCCACACAAATACTTTTTGCGGCGGGCTCATCGAAAAAATCTTAAAAAAATAAAAAAAAATTAATATTAATAAAATTGAATAAAATAATATTAAAATAATAATAATAATAATTATTATTATTATAATATAAATAAAATTAAAATAATAATATAAATCATATTAATATAATAATAATAATATAATAATAATAGTATTATTAATAAAATAATATTAATAAAATTAATAATAATAATAATAATATAATATTAATATTAATATTAATATTAATAAAATAATATTAATCGAATTAATAATATTATTATTATTATTATAAAAATTTATAAAATAATAAAAACATCAATATTTACAAAAATATAAAAATAATAATAAAATAATAAAATAATTTCAATTTTAATAAAATAACAAATAAATAATAAATAAATTAAAAAATTATTTTAAATTAAATTAAAAAAATAATAAAAAAACTAAATAAATAATAAAATAATAAAAAATGAAATATTCACAATAATATAAAAAACGCACTATATTGAAATGTAAATATAAAATATTACACAAAAATGTACGTTAAAATGTTTTATCATAAATAGTAAATACATCACTGAAGGGGAGAGTCTTTTGGAGGAGCTTGATGAGCTGGATGAAATGGTGACGGGAACATCATCCCTAAACCATGTGTCAGATGTTGCATGTACTTCATCATCTACTCGTACTACTACTATTTCCATTGACACATCTCCTCATGTTGCTTCTACTATTTCCGATGAAGCTCTTCCTACTCCCTACACATACTCTCTTTAAGCTCACCCTGAGCTCACAGCTACTCTTGATACTGTTCATTAAATGATGATGAATCTCCATGAGCTCCTCTCAATCGGCATTCCAAAATCGCATTCGTACCATAATAACTCACAAGTGTCAATCGAGAGCTGATACCAATAACTCGTCCTTCCTTGAATGCATACTGGGTCACCTACATCTATGTTGCCTCATCAAATATTGTTGCACTGGTCTGATTATCAGTCTTGTCCTAACTCTTAGTCTGTGTTTGAGATGTCACAACCTCATATGACTCCTTCAATTGTAATTTAAAATTAAAATTGTTCAAATAATATTTTCAGTTAATTTTAAAACATAAAAAGAAATTATAGTAACTATAATCTGACACTGGTGATCACCTCTAATCTCTTTGGTGACAGGATCAGTGTACATCATCCTATGAATGTTGAACTCCATAATATCGGGTTGTTTGACTGCCTATATGAATATAAAATAAATAGTGTATATTTAAACTTATATGAATTAATAAAAAATATGTACTTATTTTATGTTCCCTATGTGTACTGGATGTATGACTATTAGCTCAATGTGTCACCTTATTTCTCCCCATGTTTTTTCAACCTACTGATGACCTCCTCTGACAATTACCACTCATTCAGTGTGAACATAATCCATCCCAGACTTTAGATGAAATGTAATCAGGTTGGTGGGCGTAGCAAGACCGATCAAACTTTATGACTCCTTCTTTCCACATTTTTTTCCTCTTTAGACTGTATAAAAACTAATGAAAACACTCATGCATACAGTCCTCCCAGGACTACTAGATAGAGTCATGCATGCTCTCATTAATAGGAAACCATAAACCCTACAAAAAATTAATAATATCAATTTATTAATTAAATAAATATCAAAATAAATTTTATTTATTTATGTACCAGCTGGTAACCAAATATGAATTTCCAAACATCTATTGGAATCTGATCCCATGTAAACAATACTCTATAAAAACTATTTCGCAATATAGCACTCCCTTGTCCAATAGCTATATGAAAAAAGTAGTGAAAAAAAGAACAGATAATCAAACAATTTGTATATAAATAAATTAATTATAATCAATGAAAACAATCTAAAATACACAAGTAAAAATACCTCTACATGCATGGATTGAAGCAAAGATGTGGACATCTCTTGGGGATAGGGTCCAGAATCATCAATTGTGAAAGACCACGACCCCTCTAAGTCCTCGCTGCACCACCATCAGTCTTAGGGTCAGATAACCAACATCCTACTCTTCATGGGGTAGATCAACACCCTCCAACTCACGAAATATATCTATGTCCATCGGAAACATGAAATGACTATTTTTATCAAATAGTTGAAAACAACTATTATATATTGATATATATTATATATGACTATAACCACTATTTAATTATGTCAATCTTCATTTCCATCCTCATTTTCATATATGATGGTGTCAATATCTTCATATTCCTCATCATTATCATCAATTTCTATAGGAGTTTCAGTTTCATCATCTCTTATCATTTTAAATTCATTTGTTACAACAATAAAATCATCATCACTATCACCCCTTAACTATGGGGTGTCGTCATCAATATTCATGTCTCTTCATGGAAAATATACATTTAGAGGAGTCTCTTGAGAAATTTCAATTCCTTTCACTTCACCGATAACACATTCATTTTGAATAAACTGATTTTCCTGATATTTCATTCTTATTATGATCCACCAATCGCAAAAATCTCTTAATGTAGCATAATAATTAGTAAACTAAATATGATGTGATTGATGAGCTAATAAAAATGGTTCATGTATGGAAAATAGACTTTTATATTTAATATCAATGATTCCTTCGCTCAAAAGAAGATGAAAACCACTATCAATATCCAACCACTAACATTTAAACACCATTATGTAATTCTTTCCTAGATAATATAGGATAGTAATTTCTTCCAACATTCCATAAATGTGAACATCAATTTATCTATGATGACATCCTCTCAAGAAAACACCACAATTCATTGTTTTTTTATTCCCCAAATGTACATATAGAAAATTAAAAACCATTCACCACATATTCATTATAATATTTAACCATTTTGGATGGTGGGTTACTCAATACACACAATATATTATCATTTTTATTAACAATATTATATACATGAAAATTTGTTAAAAATTAACAATATAACAAGTAATAAATTTATTTTATATATTAAACCATAAATAATTTATGTTTCTAGTTTTTGAAACCAGTAGGAAAAATTATATGGTCGATGTTCTTCAAGAGAAGAAGTTGTAATTTGTGGAAGTTGTTTCTTGATATATTATCATATAACCTACAAATAAAATAATATTAATTTACTGTAACAAATATTATAGAATAAGTGATAGGAGAACTCATAGTACAAGTGGTTTAATTTCTTCATAGTTGAGCAGAATATATGTATGAGCTCTATAATGTTCATCATATGAAATCCATCATTCATAAACTCCACCAAATCCATGTTTTGGATGATTAAAAACTTATAATTGATTTATCATTTCATATCCAACATTTCCCTCATTACAGCCCATACAGTTATGTGTTAAGGGATATTCAGATTGAAAAAAAAATGAAAGCATAAAAAATAAATTTCCTCTAGAAAATAGGATTTTTCAATTGATCCTTCAACCGATGCTTTATTACATACTTTTTTTAAATTTCTACATAAATATCTTGAATGGGTACATCCATGAAAATTATAAAAGTCCACCAAATTTTGTTTCATGCAGCAAATGTAATATCAAATGTCCCATTGATTCAAAGAATGTTGGCGGGAATATTTTTTCTAGTTTACATAAAATTAAAACATCTTCTTATAGTCTACTTAGTGCATCGCAGTCTATCGTCGCCACACAAATATCTTGTAAAAAAATATGATATGTTTTTTAACGCATCCCAAATCATATAATTCAACAAACCTCGTAATCCAATCAACATAATTCTTTCCATTATAACATGACATTCATGACTTTTTAATATGGTATTATGACCATTTCTGACACATCTATCCAAATTGAAAATAAAACCATATGGAATTCTCAAATCTAAAATCCATTGACAAAACAATAATTTATTTTATTTGGAAAGTGTATAATCTAATTTTGGATTCATTAACTTATGTGATCTGACATTTTCAAACAGTTCAAGTTCTATCCACCATCAAATTTGGGAAAGATTTAATCGTTCCTTTACATTATCTTTGATCTTATATAGAGTATCCAAAAATGTATAAAATATATTATCAAAACAGTTTTTCTTAATATTCATTACATCTAACATGCGATAAACCAACAAATCAGACCAATATGGAAGATCCCAAAAAATGATCTAATTTATCCAATTGGGTTCTTTCCCAAATCCATCAATTTTATTTTTCTTTATAGTTTATCCAAATGTAATGGGAAGTAATAATGAGAATTTTTTTTAACTCCATACCTAGGATCATTGTTGGAGGTCCATCTCTTTCAATTGTTCTTTTCTAAAATGATATCTATTCCTCCAAAAAGGATGATTGGTTGGAAGGAATTTATGATGGAAGTCATAAAAAACGGTTTTCTTTCATTTATGAGCATAAATGATTTGATATCTCTCATACATTATAGAAATGATTTTGGACCATGTGTACTTCAGCCAGATAACATTCCATATGCTAGGAAGTCACTAATTGTCCACATCAATTCATTTTTCAGTAGGAAATTTTGATTCATACAAACATCATATATATGGACACCATTACTCCATAATAAATTTAACTCATCAATCAATGGATTCAAATAAACACCAAAATTATTTTTCAAATGCCCAGAAATTAATATGGTCAAAAAGATATATGGATCCTTCATCAACATCCAAGGAGATAAATTGTACAGATTTATAAAGATAGAACAACAAGAATATTAACTACCATAAGAATCAATTGGATAGAAATCGACAGTAGAATGACTCAACCACACATTTTGGGCTTTTGAATCAAAAGATGAATTTACATGGTCAAATTTTTTCCTTGAATCACCATAAGAGAGATGATTTAAGATTTTACGAGTTGAAATATTGGTCTAGTGCCATGACACCAATGACTCTATGTTTTGAGACATAAATAAATGATGTAATCTAGGTGTATGCAGGAAATACCCCTACTATTTAACTGGTATCAATCCAGAATTCCCTACTTTATCCTCTTTATACCTTGATTTTTCACATGTATGACAACTATCCAATGACTCATTTTCACCATAATATAATATGAAATCATTTGAACATGCATTTACCTTTTTATAACCAAGACCCAGATTACGAACTTACCACTTGATCTCATAGAAATTTTTTGGCCACACATTTCTTTCAGGTAAGAATATTTTAACCAAAGAGAATATCTGATCAAAACCGCTATTTGACATTGCATTATCTGATTTAATAGCCATAAATTTTAAAACTGATTCAAATTTTCATATCTTGAAACCAAGATATAAAGTATCCTTAGAAGACCTCAGTAACTCATAAAATTGAGATGGTTCCAACTCAGGAGTTAAATCAATATCATCCTGAGTTTCAGTTTGTTGAAAATAAAGACCTACCACATCTTGTACTGAATTTTTAAACTCTGATGGATCTAGAAGAAAATTATTATTATCTTCTCTAGAACTGCATTCACCATGTTGATACCAAAAAACATAATCTGTTTGAAAAGAAAAACGCAATAGATGACCCAACATTGTCAAATGTTTCAAACATCCACATACCACATTTTTTACATGGACACTTAATTATCCATTTTGAAACAAATTTTAATATTTATGATATGAATGATAATGATTTTTTGACACCCTCAATAGATACATAATTTATACTAGAACTGTTTGGATTCTTGAACTAATTTATCCAAGTGAAATCATAAAATAATGACTATTTTCAACTTCCTTGTTCCATATTTCATGAAAAAATATAAAATAAATAGTTTTTTATGAATAAATTGATATAAGAAAAACACTATCCAAAAAATAAAAATTAAATTAATTATTCTTATGTATTCTTAATTATTCATAATTAGTCATAAATATTTCAATTTATTGGTAATTATTGCCAATTCTTGCTAAGTATTGATAATTATTGCTAATTATTTCTAATTAATTCTAATTATTGGTAATTATTGGTAATTATTGCTAATTATTTCTAATTATTTCTAATTATTACCAATTATTGGAAATTATTGCTAATTACCGCTAATTTTTTCTAATCACCACTAGTCACTGCTAATCACCGTTAATTACCACTAATCATCGCTAATTATTACTAATTATTACTAATTATTACTAATTATTAATAATTATTAATAATTATTAATAATTATTACTATTTATTACAATATATTAATAATTATTAATAATTATTACTAGTTATTACAATTTATTACTAATTATTACTAATTATTACTAATTATTACTAATTATTACTAATTATTAATATTTACTACTAGTTATTTATATCTATTACTAATTATTACTAGTTATTACCAATTACCACTAATTATCACTAATTAACGCTATTTATTACTAATTATTACTAATTACAACTAATTATTACAATTTATTACTAATTATTACTATTTTTTCCTAATTATCATTAATTATTCCTAATTACCGCAAATTAATCCAAATTACCACTAATTATTCCTAATTACTAGTAATTATTACTAATTACTGCTAATTATTATATTTTTTTAATATTTATTACTATCTATTACTAATTAATACTATTTATTACTATTTAATGCTATTATTACTATTTATTACAAATTATTACTAATTACCACTAATTATTAATAATTATTACTAATTTTTAAGAATTATTTCAAATTATTACTATTTATTAATAATTTTTACTAATTATAACGAATTATTGCTATTTATCTCTAATTATTACTGTTTACCCCTAATTATTACCATTTACCTCTAATTATTACTAATTTTTACTAATTATTAATATTTATTTCTAATTATTAATATTTATTACAATTAATTACTATTTATTACTATTAATTAATATTTATTAGTAATTATTAATATTTATTACTATTTATTAACATTTATTACTATTTTTTTATTACAAATTATTAATATTTTTTACTAATTATTAATATTTATTACAAATTATTGCTATTTATTACTATTTATTACTAATTACTGCAAATTATTACTAAATATCCCTAATTATTACTATTTATTACTAATTTTTACTATTTATTAGTAATTTTTACTAATTATTAGTAATTATTACTATTTATCACTAATCATTACTATTTATCTCTAATTATTACTATATATCACTAATTTTTACTATTTACTGCTAATTATTACTATTTATTAATATTTATTACTATTTATTACTAATTATCGCTAATTATTACTAATTAATGCTAATTACCGCAAATTATAACTATTTATTACAAATTATTACTATTTATTACTAATTATTACTAATTTTTACTAATTTTTACTAATTATTACTATTTATTACAAATTTTTACTAATCATGAAAAATTATTACTATTTGTCACTAAGTATTACAATTTATCACTAATTATTACTATTTACCGCTAATTATTACTAATTATCGCTAATTATTACTATTTACCGTTAATTATTAATATTTATTACTATTACTGTTTGTCAATGTTTATTACTAATTATTAATAGTTATTACTAATTATTAATATTTATTAATATTTATTACTATTTATTAATATTTATTACTAATCATTACTATTAATTACCAATTGGCGCTAATTATTACTATTTACTACTAATTATTTTTAATTATTACTATTCACTACTGTTTATTACTATTTATTACTATTTATTACTATTATTTTTATTTATATCTATATATTACTAATTATTACTAATTATTGTTATTTATTACTATTTAATAATTTTTATTATTAATTATTTCTATTTATTAATATTTATGACTAATTACGATAATTTCTTACTAATTACAACTAATTATTACTAATTATTACTAATTGTTACAAATTACCGCTAATTATTACAAATTACCGCAAATTATCTCTAATTATTAGTATCTATTACTATTTATAAATATTTATTACTATTTATTACTAGTTACCACTAATTATTACAATTTATTACAATTTATTACTAATTAATAATAAATAATAATAATTACTATTAATTAATTCTAATTAATACTAATTACTACTAATTAATATTAATTAATACTAATTAATAATAATTACACATAATTATTATTAATTAATGATAGTTGAACCAAATTATTACAAACTAATACAATTTTCTTTTAAATAAAATAAATAAATCATAATGAAACAACATATTTGTAAAAAATATAATGCAAAATAAAACTATCTAATTCTAATTTAATTTAATTACCAATTATTAACAATAATTATAAGCAATATAAAATAAAATGAATTAACTAAAAAATAAAACTAATAGATAAATACCTTAAAATTGAATCTTTCATAGGATGCAAGACTTGAAAATTGCTCTCATGTAAAATTTGAAAATTTGAAAAATTTGAAGAGAAAAATATGAGTATAGAGAGGTAGTGAGAAGTTTTGATAGTTTTTGAAATGGAAAAAAAATCAGACGAGGGTATATATATGATAAATTATTTGAGACAGGATTATTTACGATTGGAATCTCATTGCAAATGATAATCTATGACACCCCAAGATTTCATAGTAAGTTATATCTTTAATGTAAGTCAATAGCTTATACTGCACGCAACACCGACTTGGCTTGCGTTATATGCAAGATTGAGTTTCTGCGAAACAACACATTTATATTATAATTATTTAAATGATATATTTATTTATCATTTAAATATTGTTATATGAATAGTAACAAATAAAAATTTATTGTTATTTATAATGTTTTCCCATAAATAAAGCATATTTATAATGAAATGTATATGTTTTGTTAAAATAGTTATATATTTAGAAAAACTATTTTCTTAAAACGAATACTTTTTATGTCCTTTTGTGAAAAATAATTAAATTAATATTAGAAATTCCTAAAAATTTAATGTGGTAAAATAGACTTCATTTTTGGATTCAGAATATCAAAATTAGCTAAGGGTGAATTTTTGGTATTTTTCTAAAAAATTTCAATTTTTGATGAATAGTGAAAATATTGCATAGTTAATAAAAACCGATTTTTTATTTAAATATTAATTATTTTTATTTCAATTTATTTTAAAGTCAAAATAAATACATAATACCTATATTAGTCCCATGTAATTCACTTGAGTCATTTTATAATAAGTTTAGTTATATAAAATTTTATTTAATTTTTTTAACGTCTTTTACCCACCTTCTAGGAACATTTGAAAATTTACATAAAACATAATTTCACCGCTTCTATAAATTGAATTTCAAAAATCCAAGAGACACAGTTGACATCATTAAGTAAAATGTGGTTCAATAGGATGAAAATAATTTTTGGTGAATAATGACTATTGAATTTTATTTATCACATTTAAAAGTAAATAGGACAATTAAAGGTAAAAATGATATTATAACTACCTTAACACATGTCCTAATTCTATTCAAAAATATTATTTCGACCAAAATCAACCTTAGGAATAAAATATGATCATCTTGGATCCACTTTGATTAGATTAGGACATTTATTATTATTTTATTTAAAGAAGAGTTAAAAGTGTAAAATTCAATGATTAATAACTAAACCATTTCTAATATGGGTTTATACATAAGATAAATTTGACTATAAATATTCATTATAGAGATAAAAATATTTCCTACATCATGGTATTTTATTTATAAATTTTAGACATTAAATAATTAAATTTATTTATGACACAATGATGATGCAATAATTACCTTATTAATGAATGATTAAAATAATTGATATTGTAAATATCCAAATCAATTTAAATTGAGACTTTTTATGAATTACACTAATTTTCTAGGTTAATATGACATGTTAGGATTGATTTAATGTATTTTTTCTGAAGTAACAAGGGTCTGTTGACTCTCACAAAAACCAAATACCAAATAGTGTCAAATTTGACATAAATGAGTTTTTTAAAAAATATAATATTATTAAATGATATAATATTCCTAAAAATCTACGTTTAAGCCAAAGGACTTATATAATGATATATATGTCATTAATAAACTACTTGGGGTTTTATTTTTAATTTATAGTATGTTTATTAACCATGTAATATAAACATACAAGAAGAAATGGTAAAAGTTAAACTATTTAACTAAGAGTTAAATCTAAAAGATATGGTTAATATGGTGGCCTAAACCTATCTAAAACCTATTGGTTGAGAGGATTGCGACTCATCCCCACATTATCCTCGAAATAAATCCATTTATAGTGATTATAAATTTAAAATTATTTTGTAATAAAATAGTATTTCAAGCTTTTCCTTAAGTGACGCCCACCTCTCTTATAAAAGGGAACTTCCCCTTCTCCCAAAATCACACCTCCAAATCCATTTGGCTCGGCTAACCCCTAGTCATATATCTTCCAAACTAACCTCACTTCAACCTAGAGTCCTTAATTTGATCAGAAAGCCAGCCTAAGGATCCCTTTTGATCAAATCAAAAGGAAGCACCTGAAGAAGAGGAAATAATTTATCACCTCTTTCAAAGTTTTTTTCTTCTTCCACTTCCTCTTTCTTTATTGTGTCCATGCCAAAATAATAACACCAATACCTTCTATATACTGTGATGTTATTATAAATATGGTACAGCCATATTCATTATTCTATCCATCCTATAAATGACAAAGTCACCATACGTGTGTGCGTACGGCTTACCGTCTCCACGCCGTGTTGTAGTTTGTTATTTGTCACTTCATTTTTTGGATGGGTATAATAATGAGTATTATTGATTTAAATAATAAATATAACCTGTTAATGATTCTTTATTTGTAATATACCATCCAATTACATACTATTTCACCATCAATAGAATGACATTGTTGCTCGTGCATATGTACGGATTACTGTCTCCACGAACACAATGAGATTCATCCCCATCGTAACCATTCAAGAATAATTTCATTTTATGATTTAAAATAATTTTTAAGAACTTAATATCATTCTGGACATGAATCAAATACATCCTATCCATTCAAAACATGACTTACATAACAAAACATATAAAGGAAAACAAATTAGTTAACACTAGAAACAATGATACTACTGAAATATTATTCACAAAGAAATATTAGAAGATCATATATGATATCATATTTATGTATGTGGTTCTTATATAATTTAATAACAATTATTTAACTATTATACAAGAGGTTAACATACCCTCGACTAAGGATAAGTACAAGTTAAGGGTTAATTTTACAATCTCTTTATTACATGAGGTCATTTTTACGAAAGTATCTACTAAGACTTCTTTACCATCCACATCCTTGTTTCTTAAAAGTGTATTTAAAAAAAATTTACTATTTCTTAGAACATGGGTTAAATTCATTTATACCCTTCTTTGACTTTTTATAAAATGTTTTGAAATGAATCTTTTCGTCATTTTCTAAACAAGGTACTTTATAACCTTTTCGACAAATTAAGGTAAGAATACTTTTTTAACTTATACGGTGTGTGCAGAAATTTTCCATCATTATAACACCTTCGAAGATTCCCTTACAGGATTATAAGAATATTTTCAAAATAAATGTTTTCTTTTATAATTACGTGACTTTTAAATGATTTCAAAATTAAAAGAGATATTTTCCGCAAATAGTTTTAATTTAATCTATGTCAACATCCTTTGATGGATGTTACACTTGTTTATAGATGATTTATTATGATACAATCTTACATATTTTATTGAAGGTTTTTTTGATATTTTTGACCATGGAAGTGCAATTTCTATACCATTCATGGTTTATGGTTAAAGTATTAACATTTCGTATGCTAGTTTTAATACGAATTTTTATGTTATGTTTCAACCTTTTCATATGAGGATTGCATTGGACTTAATAAGTGACGGGTGGAGCCCTCTATAAATCCTCAATGCATTGGTAGGTCTCATGAGAAAAACTAGTATATTGACATAAGGCCTTGAAAAAAATATTATTTCTATTCTTGGCACGAGGCCTTTCCTATGAGGTTATGATGTCCAGCATTGTGTATTCCATCTCTATAAAATTAGCTAATGATATTACATGTGATTATTCAATTAGTATAATGTCCATGTGAATAATTAAATGTAATTATTTGATTTATCTTTTCTACATTATGTTGATGTTTAAGTTTAAAAAGCTTTTGTTTTAGTCTTATACATTGCCTTAAATGTTTATGCTTATTTATGATAGTTTCCACTATATTGTTATCCTTACTGAGCATCTGAGCTCGCCCATTTCTTATGTTTTCTTTTTCCCATGATATGAAGAATTATATTATGATTGACCTGCAGGGATAAGCTAAAAGATATGAGTGTGTTCAAAGGGGATACAATGTTGTTTTTTTTATTTCAGGATTTAATGTAAATCTTATGTATGTATCAAGTACTTCCAAGGCTACTAAACTAATCAGTCTTTCGAGACATGATATATTGTGATCATGCCAATGTTATGTAATAATACACCGACTCTGGGTAACTAAGGTCAGGGAATTAAAGTTGGTATTAGAGGTTGTTTAGTAAAAACCATGGAAACTTGATTTAAAAAAACAATGATTAGAGAACATTACCCTAAGATAAACTTTGAGGATTAGTATAGAAGAACATCCAAAAAATTTGGTAGTGTAAATATTATGTGGCTTTTTTCAAGAAAATACATCCTTGTCTGGATACAAATAGGTAGAGGTGGCTCTTTCCCAGATGTACCTATGAGTGAAATATCCAACAAGGAGTTTCGGGCTTGACCTAGGGTATCCTGGTACACGACAATGGTCCTTGCTGCACACTTGGTATTTACACTCCCAGGGGATATTATTAGGATAATTAAAATTTTCTTTGCAAACCATTATGAAGGATTTATGAGTAAATAATTCCTCAATGATTTTTTTTATGATTTTGAATTATATTTATATACTTTTCAATTTACACTAGGTATTTTACAAGTTTGGAGTTATGCATTGTGATTCATAAACTAACATAGTGTATTCTATTGTTTAGAAATGTTTCCCAATAGAAGGAATGAGAACTCCAGCAATATGGATGATCCGAAGAGTAAGAAGGATCATAACTTCCAGGGTCTTAAGGAAAATTTTAGAAGGAAAATACTATCTCATATATTCTCATCATATAAATAAATAGTATCATGTGTTAATAAGATAAGTAAAGAATTCTCTGAGTCCTATGGATTTGAAGGGAAGCCATAGAAGAAATGGGTGGTAGAGAGAAAAATAGATAAAGGAAATAAGGTAAAGAAGGATTTTCCCATATGTGATAACTGTGGAAAGAATCATCTTAGTAAATGCTTTAAGAGAATGAGATTTTTTTATAAGTGTGGATAAAAAAGACACCAAGTACATGATTTAAAGTGTATGAAAAAGGTTTCAAATGTACAATGCTTTATCTACAAGGAGTTGGGACACTACACGAATAAATGTCTCAATCATCAAAATATACCCCAAATGATTCTATTGGATAATAATCATGTTATGATACTACCACTAATAAAGATGAATAATTAGCATTCTTATATATTCATTAATTAATTCTTTAATTTGAGTGTTGTATCAATGATGTACTGGTTATATTAATTATGTAAATAAATAAGGATTGTATTACGGTACTATTTGATTGAGGATTTGAGATTATGTGGTACTATAAAAATGGACTCAATAACAAGTTAAACTTTTTGGAAAGTACTTGGTTGAAGGAAAGATAAACCTCAATATGGTCTTGATACTGAGGTAGTGATTTAGGAATAAGAGATGGTTGATTTGGATAAATTATATTGGATATTCTTGACTACCTTGAAATAGATTAATGGTTTGTTTAATCCATCATTGTTGGGGTATTCAATTTTTTTTGGATATAAGGAGTATATCTAGTATTATATAAGGCATAAGGGAGAATGAATGTAATCAATAAAGTTTTATGGTAATTCAGGGTGTTACCATGTTTTGAAAGAATACATGATGAAGGTACTCACATGTTATTATGTGGAAAAAAGAGATCTTCATCATGTTATGTTTACCTTCTTTATAAATTTTTGGAATATGAGTTTGGACACAAGTATTTTGGATATGTTGAAAGATTGGAATGGATTTTTTTGGACATTGGATACTATGTTTTAACATTAAAACATTTCTTAATATTATTTTTTGATTTTTTATAAAAAGGACTACCTAGAGGCCGGGCAACAACCTGTCATGTCCGACAAGGTTGTTAGACTTGAACCCACAAACGAAGGGCAACAAGGGTGCATCACCTACCACTGGCCTTCGTGATGTCCTAGTTTGCATAATCTAGTTTTTTAAATGATCTGATAGATGAATTACAAATTCATTTTTTTAAACCCTATATGATTAGGATAAATAGAATAATTGTTCAGTTATATTATCCTTTGGAGTGAAAGATGATTTTGTTCTAGAAATTAGCTAAAGGATGGAAATCTACTTGTCAAGTATTTTTTTCTTACTCTATGAATAACTTAATTCTTAAACTTTAGGGAAAGGATCTTAAAACAAAAAATGTATTATCCTAATAACTTATGTTTTGATGAGCCAATGATATTTTAAGTTATCATACATTTAGGGACTTGAGGCCCTTTATTTTCTATTTATATTTCACTTGTTTGTGATTGATGACCTCAATCACTCCCTATAAATATTTATGTTTTTCCTCTAATTATGTGTCTCAAATTTCCACCAATGTTCTCCTATTACAAATCCTAATTTGGTGGTGACTTTTTCATTTCCCTTTCCTTCTTATTAAGACTAAATTTTATTAACCCTATTTCCGATGTGGGTTTTCCACAAAGGTATTTTCTATTTTTAACCTTTTATTTTCGAAGAACAATTTCAAATTGCAAGGACACAATTTATTGAAGGAGGGGAGAATGGGAAACCCCAAGATTTCATAGTATGTTATATCTTTAAAGTGAGTCAATAACTTATACTGCACACAACACCGACTTGGCTTGCGTTATACGCAAGATTGAGTTTCGCCGAAACAACACAATAGTATTATAATTATTTAAATGATATATTTATTTATCAATTAAATTTTGTGATATAAATAGTAAAAAATAAATTTTTATTGTTATTTATAATTTTTTCACATAAATAAAACATATTTATAATAAAATGTATTTGTTTTGTTAAAATAGTTATATATTTAGAAAAACTATTTTCTTAAAAGAACTACTTTTTATGTCCTTTTGTGATCAATAATAAAATTAATATTTTACACTTATAAAAATTTAATTTCATAAAATTGACATCATTTTTGGATTTGGAATATCAAAATTATCTTTTGGTGAATTTTTTGTTTTTTTCTGAAAACTTTCATTTTTTGATGAATGGTGGAAAATACTACATAGTACATAAAAAATGATTTTTTTGTAAAATAATAATTATTTTTATTTAAATTTATTTTAAAGTCAAAATAGATACATAATACCTATATTAGTCCAATGTAATTCATTGGAGTAATTTTATTATAAGATTAGATATATAAAAGTTTATTGAAATTTTTTAACGTCTTTTACCCACCTTCTAGGCACATTTATAAATTTGCATAAAATGTAAATTTACCACATCTGTGAATTGAATTTCAAAAATCCGAGAAATACGGTTTACATTAGTAAGTAAAATGTGGTTTAATTGGTTGAAAATAATTTTTTGGTGAATAGTAACTTTTGAATTTGATTTACCCTGATTAAAATTAAATAAGATAATTAAAGGTAAAAATGATATTATAATTACCCTAAAACATGTCCTAATTCTATTGGATGAGTTTATTTCGACCAAAATCAACCTTAGGAATAAAATATGATCCTCTGTGATCCACTTGGATTAGATTTGGACATTTATTAATATTTTATTTAAAGAAGTGTTAAAAGTGTATAATTCAAAGTTTTATAACTAAACCATTTTTAATATAGGGTTATAAATAAGATAAATTCAACTAAAAATATTAATTATAATGATAAAAATATTTCCTACATCATGGTATTTTATTTATAATTTTTAGACATTAAATAAATAAATTTATTTATGACACAATGATGATGCGGTAATTACCTTTTTAACGAAATATTAAAATAATTGATATTATAAATATCCAAATAAATTTAAATTGAGATATTTGATGAATTACACTAATTTTATTGGTTAATATTACATTTTAAGATTGTTTAATGTATTTTTTTCAAAGTAATCAAGTTTTTTTTGACTTTTACAAAAACCAAATACAAAATAGTGTCAAAATTGATATAAATGAGTTTTAAAAAAAATACTATATTATTAAATGATTTAATATTCATAAAAATCTAATGTTCAGTAAAAGGACATATATAATGATATATATGTCATTAATGAACCACTTTTGGTTGTCTTGGAATTTAATTGTGTGTTTATTAACTATGTAATATAAAAATACAAGAAGACATGGTAAAAGTTAAACTATTTAACTAAGAGTTAAATCTAAAAGATAAGGTTAATATGGTGACCTAAACCTATATAAAACCTATTAGTTGAGAGGAGTTTTACCCATACCCACCTTATTCTAGAAATAAATCCATTTTTAGCCATTATAATATGAAAATGATTTTATAATAAAATAATATTTCAAGCTTTTCCTAAATTGACCCTCACCTCTCTTATAAAAGGGTACTTCCCCTTCCATCAAAATCACACCTCCAAATCCATTTGGCTCACCTAAACCTTGATCAAATATCTTCCCAACTACCCTCAATTAAATCTATAGGCCTTAATTTTATCATAAATCCAACCTAAGGAGCCCTTTCGATCAAATCAAAAGGAATCACCCTAAGAAGAGGTAATAATTTCATCACCACTTTCAAAGTTCTTTTCTTCTTCCACGTCCTCTTTATTTGTTGTTTCCATACCAAAATAATAACTATAGAAACTTATATATACTGATATGATATTATAAATATGGTACAACCATATTCATTATTCTATCCATCCTATGAATGACAAAGTCACCATACGTGTGTATGTACGGCTTACCGTCTCCACGTTGTGGTGTAGTTTGTTATTAAACACTTCATTATTTGGATGGGTATAATAATGAGTATAATTGTTGTAAATAATAAATATAACATGTTAATGATTTTTTATATGTATTATACCATGCAATTACATATGATTTTATCATTAATAGAATGATATTGTCGCTCGTGCGTATGTACAGATTTCCATCTCCACGAATGCGATGAGATTCATTCCTCATCATAACCATTCATGAATAATTTCAATTTTATGATTTAAAATAATGTTTAAGAACTTAATATCATTCGGGATATGAATCAAATACATCCGATCCATAATAAAAATTACTTACATAACAAAACATATAAAGGAAATTGAATCAGTTAACACCCGAAACAATGATACTACTGAAATATTATCAACAAATCAATATTGGAAGATGATATATGATATCATATTTATGTATGTGGTTCTTTTATAATTTAATAAAAATTATTTAACTATTATACATGAGGTTAACATACCCTCGACTAAGGAAAATTATATGTTAAGGGTTAATTTTATAATCTCTTTATTATCTAAGGTTGTTTTTATGAAAGTATCTACTGGGACTTATTTATCATCCACATCCATGTTTCTTAAAAATGTATTTCAAAAAAATTACTATTTTCTAGAACATGGGTTAAATTAACTCATTCCCTTACTTTAATTTTTATAAAATGTTTTTAAAGGAATCTTTCTGTCATTTTCCAAACAAGGTACTTTATGAATTTTCGATAAATTAAGGTAAGAATGGTTTTTTAACTTATACAGCGGGTGTGGTTATTTTCTGCCATTATAACACCTTCAAAGCTTACCTTACAAGATTATAATAATATTTTCAAAATAAATGTTTCCTTTTATAATTATTTGACTTTTAAATGATTTCAAAATTGAATGAGATATTTCTCTCAAATAGTTTAGATTTCATATATGTCAACATCCTTTGATGGATTTTACGCTTGTTTGAAGTTGATTTATTATGATAAAATCTTCCATATTGTATTGAAGGTTTTGTGATATGTTTGACTGTAGATGTGTTATTTTTATAACATTTTTTATTATGGTTAAAGTATTAACATTTTGTATGCTAGTTTTAATATTAAAGTTTATGTTATGTTTCAAACTTTTCATATGAGGAATGCATTGGACTTAGTAAGTGACGAGTGGATCCCACTATAGATTCGTGATGCATCGGTGGGTATCATGAGGAAAACTAGTGTCTTGGGACAAGTCCATGACAAAATTAAATTTGTATTCTTGGCACAAGGCTTTGACTATGTGGTTATGATGTCCTACATTATGCATTCTATCATTACGAAATTAGCTAATGATATTACATGTGATTATTCACCTTGTAGAATATCGATGTGAATAAGTAAATGGAATTATTTGATTTATCTTTTCCATATTATTCTGAAGTTTATGTTTACAATTATTTTGTTTTACTCTGTCACATTTCCTTAAATGTTTATGATTATTTATGATAGTTTATGTTATATTGTTATCCTTACTAAGAATCTAAGCTCACCCCTTTCTTAGGTTTTCTTTTTCTGAGGATGTGAAGAAGTAAATTATGATTGAACTGAAGGGATAGGCTAAGGGATATGAGTGTGTTCAAATGGGAGACAATGTTGTTGTTTTTTTATTTCATGATATAATTTAAAACTTATATATCAATATAGTACTTCCTACGGTACTAAACTAATTGGTATTTCGAGACTTGATCTATTGTGATCATTCTAATATTATGTAATAATGCATCGAATTTGGGTAACTAGGGTTGGGGTGTTATATAACCCCTTAATAATTAGAGGAGGTGGTTAAAAAGGTATTTTCAATGGGTTACATCACAAATACCTACCTTCCAACATATAATTTGCAATGAGACCCATCAAAAATTCTAATCGGTGCCAAAAGTATTTGTTATGGGACCCATCAGAAATACTTAGCATTTGCAATGGGAAATCAATGCCGTCAAAAATGCTAAAAACCACTTAAGGGTATTTGAAATGGGTGTAACCACTAGGTGAAAATACCCTTCCTGCAGTTTGGTGCACAATGCACGCCCAAGCTTTTGTGATGGGAAAAGGGTTCCATCTAAAATAGTACATCCTGATGGACTATTTGCGCAGGGACCCCTCCCCATCGTAAATAACTCGTTTCAATAAATGATTTTTTAGTGTATGATTATAACCAAAATTTTGCTGTGTAAATATTTATCTTCATCCTCATATTCATATCTGATGGTGTCAATATCTTCATATTCCTCCTCAGTATCAACAATTTCCATAGGAGTTTCAGTTTAATCCCCTCTTGTCATTTCAAATTCATTTGCTACATCTATAACATCATCGTCACCATCGACCCTTAACTGTGGGGTGTTATCATCGATATTAATATCTCTTCATGGAAAATATGGATTTGGAGTATTCTATTGAAAAATTTCAATTTCTTGAACTTTAGTGGAACCACATTCACTTTGAATAAACCTATTTTTCCATGATTTTATTTTTATTATGCTCTACCAATCACCCAACTCTCTTGAATAAGAACACTAATTTCCATAATAAATTTTATATGACTAATGAGCCAATAAAAATGGTTCATTTACTGTAAGAATGATTTTATATTTAATATCAATGATTCCATGGCTCAGATTAACATGCAAGCCTCTCTTAGTATCTAACAACTTACATTTAAACATTTTTATGTAATTCTGTCCTAGATAACATAGTTCAATAATTTCTTCCAGCATACCGTAATAGTCAACTTCAATTACCCTATGATGATATCCTCTAAAGAAAACACCTCTATTCATTTTTTTATTCCTCGTATGAACATGTATGAAATCTAAAACCATTCACCACATATGAATTATAAGATTTAACAATTTTGGATGGTGGGTTACTCAATACACACACTTGATTACCAATTTTATCAGCATGTTGAGATACTTGAAATTTTTTAAAACAATTATCAATAAAACAAGTAATAAATTTATTTTATATATTAAACCACAAATAATAAATGTTAATAGTTTTTGAAACTAGTAGGAAAAATTATTTAACCGACGTTCTTCAATAGAAGCTTCTTTAATTTATGAAAGTTGTTTCTTGATATGATTATCATATAACCTATAAATAAAATAATATTAATTTAATGTAACAAAGATTATAGGATAAGTTATAGGAGTACTCAGAGTAAAAATGGTTTCATTTCTTCATAGTTGAGCAGAATATATGTATGAGCACTGTGATGTTCATCATCTGAAAGATATCATTTATGAACGCCACCAAAGACAAGTTATGGATGATTAAAAACTTATAATTTATTTCTCATTTCATCATCAACATTTCCCTCATTATGTCCCATGCAATTGAATTTTTATGGATATTCATATTGAAAATAATGAGAGGAGAAAAAAAATTCCTCTTGCAAATAAGCTTCTGCAGTTGGTCCTTCAACCGATGCTTTGTTATGTACTTTTTTCTTCAATTTATTCATGCATATCTCGAATTGGAACATTCATCAGTATAGTACTAGACCTCTAAATTTTTCTTCATGAAGAAAATGGAATATCAAATGTTTCATTGAGTCAAATAAATATAGTGGTAAGATTTTTTCTAGTTTACATAATATTAATACAACATCTTCTTATAGTATACTTACTACGTCGCTGTCTGTTGCCGCCACACAAATGTCTTGGAAAAAATATGATATCTTTGTTAGAACATCCAAAATAATGGAATTCAAAAATCCTCTTAATCCAACCGGTAAAATTATTTCCATTATAAAATGAAAAATATGAATTTTTAATCCGGCAATATGACCATTTCTGACACATCTTCCCAAATTGGAAACATAACCATCTAGAAGCCTCAAATCTACGATCCACTGCTAAATAATAATCAATTTTATTTGTAAAGTGTATAAAATTATTTTGGATTCATTAACTTCTATGATATGACATTTTTAAATAGTTCAATTTCTAGTTGCCTATAAATTTGGGTAATTTGATGGACTAATAAATCAGACCAATATGGAAGATCCTAAAAAGTTCCCAATTGTATCTAATTGTTTTTTACCGAAGCCATCAATTTTATGTTGGTTTATTGTTGGTCCAAATGTAATGGTAGGTAATGAAGAGACAAATTATTTTAACTCCATACCTAAGATCATTATTGTATGTTCATCTCTTTTAATTGTGCCATTTCTAAAATGATATCTATTCCTCCGAAAAGGATGATCGATTGGAAGGAATCTGCAATGAAAGATGAAAAAATAAGGTTTTCTTCTATTGATGAGCATAAACGCATTTCTCTATCTCATACAATACAAAAAATGATTTTGGACCATGTGTACTTTTTCTAGATAACATTCCATATACCGGGAAGTCACTAATTTTCCACATCAATGAAGATTTTAGTGGGAAATTTTGTTTTGTAGTAACATCATATGTACTAACACCATTACTCTATAATAAATTTAACTCATTAATCAATGGATTAAAATAAACATCAATATTCTTTTTCAGATGTCCAAGAATTTATATGTTCAAAAAGATATATGGATTCTTAATCAACATCCAAGGAGGTACATTGTACAGATTTATAAAGATAGACCAACAAGAATATTGAATACCGTAAGAACCAAATTGATATGATCTGTCAGTAGAAAGACCCAGTCGCATGGTCTAGGCATCTGAAGGAAAAGAAAAATGTACTTGGTCAAAATGATTCCATGAATCACCATCATATGGATGATTTAATATTTTACAAGTTGAAATATTGGTTTTGTGTCATGACATCAATAACACCATGTCATGAGACATAAATAAACACTATAATCTGGGTTTGAGAGAGAAATACCACAACTATTTTATAGGAATCGATCCAGAAATCCCTTGTTAAGACTCTTTGTACCTCAATCTCCACATGTAGTATAACTATCCAATGACTCATTTTCACCATAATATTAGATGAAATCATTTGAACATGCATGAATCTTCTGATAACCAAGACCCAGATTATGAACCAACCTCTTCCTCTCATATAAATTTATAGGAAACAAATTTCCTTCAGGTAATAGTGTTTTAACCAGAGAGAATATCTAATCAAAACACCTATTTGACATTCCATTATTAGATTTAATAGAAATAAATTTTTCAAACACTTCAAATTTTCTTACCTTGCAACCAATATTATAATTCACCCTCAGCGTACCTCAACACATCATAAAATTGAGATGGTTCCAACTCAAGAGTTAAATCAATATCGTCCCATGTTTCAGTTTGTTGAAAATATGGACCTACCAAATCATGTACTAAATTTTGAAACTGTAATGGATATTTAACCAAATTTATAGTATCATCTATAGAACTGTGTTCACCATGTTGATACCAAAAAATATAATCTGTTTGAAGACAAAAATGAAATAGATGAACCCCAACATTGCATTATGTCTCAAACTTGCTCAAACCACAATTTTTATATGGAAAATTTATTATCCCTTTTGAAACAAATTCTGGTTTTGATGATGCAAATGATAAGAAAGTGTCATCACCTTAAATATATACAAGATTTATACCAAAACTGTTTGGATTCCTACACTAATTTATCCATTCATGATCAACAAATAATTACTATTTTCAACCTTTTTATTCCATATTTATCTAAAAATTATAAAATAATTAGTTTATTTATTAATAATTTGATATAAGAAAAACCAAATCCAAGAAAAGAAAAAAAAATCAATTATTCCTAATTATTCCTAAATATTCATAATTATTCCTAAATATTTCTAATTATTTCTAATTATTGATAATTATTGGTAATTATTGGTAATTCTTGCTAATTATTTCAAATTACCATTAATTAATGATAATAAATTCTAATCACCACTAATTTTCACTAATTATTACTAATTATTGCAATGTGTTACAAATTATTACTAATTATTACTATTTATTATAATTTATTACTATTTGTTACTAATTATTACTAATTAGCACTAATTATTAATAACTAGCATTATTTATTCCTAATTACCACTATTTGTTCCTAATTACCGCTAATTAGTACTAATTGCCGCTGTTTATTTCTAATTACAATAAATTATTATTAATTATTACTATTTATTACTAAATATTACTAATTATTACTAATTATTACTATTTATTGCAAATTAACTCTATTTATTACTATTTATTACTAATTACCGATGATTATTACTAATTACTACTAAATATTACTAATTATCACTATTTATTACTAATTACCGCTAATTACCGATATTTATCGGTATTTACCATTAATTACCACTAATTATAGCTAATAAACACTAATTATTGCTAATTACTGCTAATTACCACTAATTATAGCTAATTACAACTAATTACAGCTAATTGCTACTAATTACTACTAATTACCACTAATTATTACTAATTACCACTAATTATTACTAATTATTACTAATTACCACTGATTATAATTATTTATTACTAATTATCACTATTTATTACTAAATGCTACTAATTATTACTATTTTTATTATTTATTCCTATTTATTAATATGTATTCCTATTTATTAAAATTTATTTCTATTTATTACTAATTTCTTCAAATTATTTCTAATTACTGCTCATTATTACTAATTACTGCTAATTATTATTAATTATCGCTAATTATTACTGATTACAGCTAATTCTTACTAATTACTGGTAATTATTACTAATTACTGCTAATTATTAATAATTATCTCTAATTATTAGTAATTATTTCTATTTATTACTGATTATTACTAATTATTCCTATTAATTAATATTTATTCCTAATTATAACTAATTACTGCTAATTGTTACTAATTACTGCAAATTATTAAAAATTACTACTATTTATTACTAATTATAGCAATTTATTTCTATTTACCACTAATTATTACTATTTACCTCTAATTATTACTATTTTCCACTAACTAATACTATTTATCTCTATTAACCGCTAGTTATTACTAATTATTACTAATTACCACTAAGTATTCCTAATTATTTGTAATTATTACTAATAACCGCTATTTTATTATTAATTATTACTAATTACCACAAATTTTTATTAATTATTACTAACTACCATTGTTTCAACCTGATTCGTGTCATACGAGGGCATACAAAACAGCCCAACAGATAGTAACCAATTGTCTGTTATTATGAACGGTTTCACGTCGGGTTCACCCTTTTTTGTTTCGGCCCAAGGTGCATCGTGTCCCTTTTGGATGGGTGAGATGGTTGCATTGGGACTGGGTAGTATATCCTTTTTTATGTCGCAAAGGAGGCACCACACTTGACTGGTCCTGGTGGGTGATTGCAGGGGGTTAAGTGTTTTGTGCAATCGACCCACGTTGAGTACGATTTCCTTGGATGGTTTCCAACAGGTTTATTCACGAAGCTAGAAACACCTAATGTTCCTTTTATCCACGATTCATTGACCTACTTTCCAAAGGCAGACGCTTGTTGGATGATGATTTGGCCAATGACACATAAGGACTCCATTGTTCGAGAGGATGGGAGTTTGGGATCATCACACCAATTTGGGGGGAACTGTTGCCTACATCGAGACTCTCTTATAGATTTAAGCAATGTTCATTTGTTTGTGAATCCTTGGTTCATTCCAGAGCATGTGTCCGCAGATTACCCCTGGGTTGTAAAATCAATCATGGATATACATTGATCAGAAATTACTAAGGCAATGCTAGTTGAATCCCTGTGATGAGGTGCTCTAGAGTTTATCATCGTCCAGGGGGATATAAGTTGTTTTTCTATCAGGATCGAACCCATATGATGGGATTCCTACGTATCCTTGTGAGAGGAATCAGAACCCACATAGTTCGGTGCCACTCAACTGGACACATCAAATTTTAAGGTCATGTGATGAGGTCCCATCCATGTAGTTTAACATCATGCATCTAGGACATCTAGGAAGAAGATTCCTATTCAATATTTTGTGTGGTACTTATGCCGAAGAATCCCATGATGCTCAATAGAGGCATGGTCTTCTAGGTGGATATGGACCTACTGGAGATATGGCCTGGAGAACACTATGATGATTTTGGTGTCGATTTTGGACCTCTAGGAGGCTTCCTACGTAACCCAGTTAGTTGAGAATCAAAGCCCACATAGTTCGGTTTAAGTTGGGTCTTATATCGTAGAGGATTCCCTATTTTTGGGGCCATGATTGGGGCATAACCTTTGAAAATGATCCACTTTGAGCTCGAGGCTTCAGACATGCATCCTACTTATCCTGTTTGGGGTAGGAATCAGAGTTCTCGTAGTTCATTTTAGGTTGGGGCTTATACCATAGAAAAGGCTTGTGCTTTGGGGTTTTAAGAATGTCATGATCGCCACAGACCTCTAAGACCATGTGGGTTATGGTTGGTGTGATAAATAAGGGGAGTCAGTGGATTTGAAGATCACACATCCCCCATCATCTGTTGATAGATGGTACTGGAGCCCAAAGGGAGAGAGAGGGAGAAGAGATTTGAATGTGCCAGTTGCATCTCCTATGTTGATATCTAGGATAGCCACGTCCGATGATCTATTTGGACGTGTCTCATGCCGAGCCTAAGAGGAGTAAGAGTTCCACCTCCCGTGGAAAGGTTAGGGACTTACCTCAGGAGGAGTGTCCAGAAATGAGTTCGGGGAAAGGGGAGAAGCATCGCTCCTCGTCAAAAGGAAAAGAATGCATGATCCCTTTGACTTTTCACTGTCCCTCATTTAATGGAAATCCCATATTATCCCTAGAATAGGGAGTTTCATGTTAGTATCCCATGGTTGGGCCCCAAGTTACCATGAGAATGTAAACTTATGGAAATTCCGAGGGTCCGCATTGCTTTGGGGATTACCTACATGACACTACTTATCATGGGTATGTAAACTCAAAAGGCCAGGTTGATGCATCTGGTGGTTTTACCATCGGGGTCTGGTGGCTTTGTAAGAGGCTTTGGTTGGATGTCGTTGGACTACTTCTCGAAGGGATTGAAAACGAGGCGACTGAAATAGAAGGAGATGATTGAAATGGGAGAGTGTAACATCTAAGGGTATCCTATTCCACATACCATTTCTTCATGAGGGATGGGATCCTCCCCACGTAGCATGTTTCTACATGGGTGGAGGAACCACCCACGTACCATGATGGTATGTGGACATATATGAGGTCCTCATAGTTTTTTTCTATGCCGGACTAGTTTCCGGCCAGGTAGCATAATGCTACGTGGCGCCGGGTTTTGTACGCGTAGCGAGTTGCTATGTGGCACAGGGTTCCATCCACATAGCCCTGTGCTACGTAGAGCACTAAATTAAATAAGGGGAATTGATCCTTCAGTTTGCGGGAAGTTAATCCACCACCAGGATATGGTTCTTGGTTCACCAATTAGGTTCGTGGTCTACCAATTAATATTATGTTTCCCTATTTTTATTCCATGCGGATGGTTTATACCTATTGGAATTTGTTGGAATAGGTTTGTGCTTCATCAATCGATATCTTCAAAAATCTATCTCATGATTCAATTCAATCCTTTTGAGTCTGGTGTTTTTTATCAACTCCCCTCGGGGTCCTTTTACAGAGTTTCGGGGAAGCTAGATCTATGGATCTCATGACACCTTTTATAGATGTTCAAAGGGAGATTACTCAGACCGCATATGACTCGATCAACAGGGGCCTACGAGGTAGTAGTCTGTAGTGGTGGAAACCACCACCTCAATCCCACAAACAACTTTCTATTGTTCATGGGGTGCAACTGGCTTGGCCTCATTTGAGAACTGTTGAGTTCAGAGGGACAGTATGCAGGGGATGAATTCTTTGCCTTGATTCTGCCAATGATGCGGTTCGCGATGGTAGTACACATGGTTGAAATTCTCCCCCTCGATTTCACCAATGATGTGGTTCGTGAAGGCAGTACCATTGTATTTGTTCTATTTATGGCTTAGTTTGTTGGTCAGTTCTCCATGGGCCAGCTCCTCGTGGGTTTCCATGAACTATCGGTTTCTGGTTGGCATCTTCGGCATACCGTTTTCAGGATTCAGTATGAAGACAGGTTATTTTCCTTTGACAACTTTGGATTCTTCAATAATTCTCTCTAAATCCTTCATCCAATCTGTTTTCATTCCTTTTCTAAAATTATGGGATTATTTTATTTTCCTTTGCAAAGTTTTCAGGACCCTGCAAATTCCCGCTATTGGAATGGGTTCCAATCAGGATAAAGAGGATGCTATTCCGATGTTGAAAGAAGTCATGAAATGAATTGTTTTGTGGTAGAAAGGTGGACCCATAGGGGGAATAATCCTATATATATGGGGACCCAGGTCATTTTTCTTTTACCAAAATTCGTATCAAAAAGATCTCCGCAAACTTCTCTCGGCTCTCCTTGCTTCTGCGTACCGAAGATACTATGTGAAATCCTTCATCTGTGAACTGTGATTTGCATTCTATGAATTGAAAACCATTCATGGTCATTATCATCCATTATCTAATTAATTTTTACATCCACAAACTAGAATTTTAATTTTCAAAATAAAATTTAACTCTTCACGTTATAATCTTTGGATAACCACGTAACAAGGATTAGTGCACGACTCGCCCAATCTATGAACTGTTTAGTTCGATGGTCAATGCTTCATGGGCCAACACTTCGCAGGGTGTTCCATGAACTATCAGTTCATGGGGAATGGCTTTTGAGAAATATCTTTGGGGTTAATTATTAGTACTGCTTCATTGAATGCCTTCCGTAAACCGTATTTAAGGTTCAGTACCTGGACTTATTTGTTGTGCAGACTCCTTTTAGTCCTTTGCCAATTTTCTGCCTTTTCCCAAAGATTTTATTGGACTAAAATTTTGTATGGTCTTTCTGTACATAAAAGAGAGAGCTCTTCCACTTACCTCAATGATGGTGACTAGGATGAGGCAAAATATGGTTGAGAACACCAAATGTAACCTCTGTTATAACATTGATTATCAAGAGGGTATTCTTAGATATCTCCTCTCGCTATAACTTAGGGCTTATCCATTATCTATCCAATTTTATCCTTACAACTTTGAACTCCAAGATGACATTCCTTTACCACTTGTTGACCGAAGAAACTTCACCATTCGTCTTGAGATGTCTCGAGAGTATGAATGGATGAATATATTTTCCATGAGGGAGATCATGACTACTTCAAGCCAAGATGACATTTTTTTCTTAAATGGATCTATTTGGATACAGAGCAATCAATGTCATCGTAGTATATCTTTCGAGTCAGTCATTCAAGACTACCCGACCATTTTTAACTTGTCACGAATCAATCTCCTTAGAGGGTGGATTTCCAAATAGGATCTTTAATCTAGAGGGTTATTTTCTAATGAGTGGGCCTAATCCTTCTAGGTTCCCCAAAAATGCTTGCAGTTCCCTAATCTGTTGGAAACTATCAATCTACATCAATTAGTATGGATCTCCTAGTTTTCCATATGTTCACTTGGTGAAATAATTCCTAAGCTTCTCATCCACTGGTGTTTGAGAACTAACACCTTTCATTTTACCCACGGTGAACTGGAGGTTATTTTATGGGATGTCTACCATGTTAGGGGACTTCCCATCCTTGGTGATATGTACAATGAGTTACTTCCTATGGATAATAGCTGGTAGAATGATGAACTAGTATCTCCATTGGAGAGAGATTTTCAAATCCTAGTAGAGGGACTGTTTAGTCATCCTCTTTATACCTGCTCACAGATTTTCATTAAAAGAATAGATAGGATTGTTCTTGGAGGTGGGCATGCTGAAATTGAAAGTCCCACCACAACCGAACTCATCCAACTCAATAGTCATGAAAAATTTCCGACTCATATTGTGCTACCCTCAAGGAGGGTCACTACACCACCTGGGGTTATGAGGTCTAAATAGACATCTCTCCAAAGCTCAGACTAGGTGTTTTCTTTTCCATGTTCATGAGTGAATGAATTTTCCCCTCCCGCGATGTAAACACAGGTGTCCAAACATGCAAATTAATGATGGTGTCCACATTGGCGGAGGGACAACCCATTAATCTAGCCATCCCCACCCTTTCCCAAATCTAATAACTATTAGGGAAGATATAAGTAGGGAAGCCTCTTTATCATTTGAGTGGACCATTTCAATTTTTGTATGAATGGATGGTAGAGAATTTCCCCTATTATGAGTATCTCCATACCACAATGGTTCCTCATTATAAATTCCACCCAACCCTTCTCAATATTGATGTCGTTCTCCCACAATCTCTGAATATTGATGGAGTGGTTGAACTACTGAGTGATGTTTCTCAATTTTCTTTTGAACCTTACCTTATGACTTATGGGATAATAGTGGATGTTGGGAAGGGTTATTTGGAAGCATGTTCATACCACATGGAACATTGGGATATAATCTTAATGGATCATATAGATAGGATAAACATCTTTGATCATTATGCGCCATACCATTTCTCCAGAAAGTTGGGATGTCTTCAGGGAGTCTCACTCCTCCCGGTTACCCTAGTTAAGAGGGAATCTCACCCATCAATACTTATTCAGTTATGGTTGATGATGGTGTGGGAGGAATCTGGGATGAATGAATTTATTCCTCCCAAAGTAGCCTATAAATACTTATCATTGGAGTATTCCAAACAGTGGTTAGTATGATATCCTAAAAATATACTATCCATGCAAGATTGATGGGTGTAAAGACCCTTGACTACTTCTAGTTCGATTTTACCTGTTCTAGATGTGCTATCTCCCTCCATTCCTATTGCCCGAAGGTTCTTCATTCATCACCAAATTTGTATGGAGGGTGCTACGTCTGCTTAGCCTATCCTTGTGGATAGTGATTTAGACCCCACACTTTATGCTGATACATTTTGTGGTCATATTGAAGCTAGTACAAGTGGAACACCATTGAATACCCCTGAATTTTCGATCGACCCCCTGAGCTTGTTTCAAGATATCGAATCACCTGTAGAGTGGGAAGGCTCTCCCACCTAGGTGACCCAGCCTTAGGTAACTCCATATGCCATGGGTTCATTCCCTGACTATATACCTATTGATGAAAAGGAATAGAGTCAATGTTCCAGTACTATCAGGATACACCGAACCATGTGGAGACAAGCGTGGCTTCAAATCTATACTATTGTTTCTTAGAATCTTGTTCTTGATATTTTTGACAATGAGGACACCCTTCGATGAATATTTACTAACTTGGGTTCTAGCGGCTTCGATTACCAACATCTATACTAACTTTTGCACCAGATTGTCATAGTTCGAGAGGATCTATCCACTCATGAATACATCCTTACATAGTTTAACACTTCACACTACCAAACAAAGACCGTTATAGATTTTACCAAAGAGCTAAATCACATAGAAACAAAGAAGGTAAAGGTCCTTGACCAAGTGGTCATACAAAAAAAAAGAGCTGCAAGAGTGTGAAGCTCGTGTAGACAAGATGAAGGCATAACTGGCATAAAAACTGCCAATTTTGAAGCAATTAAGCTAACATGGTGAGATCTAAGGGATGTTATGAGACAATTACATCTAGTGGTGGAAGATGAAGCTGCCCAAAGGACTTATTTTGAAAAATCTCGTAATGGACCCTATCATACAATTATTGATTTACTAGAAAGAGATAATTGGGCTTTGTTTTAATCCTTTGAATTATTTTGTGTCATTGTTTCCTTTTACTCTAACACCAGGGACATGATCCAGGTTGTGGATGTTGTCCTCATCTTCATATGATGCAATGAGGGTGTTTTTCTCTTTAATCATTCTCCTTCATTTTCTCCCCGCAACACCCATCATTTATTATTGTTAGTATTTTAAAACATAATCTCAATCGGATATCGATTTGAATTACAATCCAGGATAACCAAAATAATAAAATCATGCTCTAATTTTTCCCTAAGCCAAGGGACTCAGTGATTATAGTTTGACTATTTCTAGAGTTATATGAAAAACCCTACAAACTTAGTGTCTTTTTTTTATTACCCTAATTTTTTCCTAAGCCTGTTATGGTGTGGACTTAGTGGGTATAAATTGACTTTTTATTAGACCACTATTTATAGGTTTTCGACTTAACAAGCTTTGTTTCTCTTGATTTTTTTGTTTGCTCAACATTTTTTCGTAAGTCGTGTGTGACATAGGTTTATCAAGCTGGCACTTGACTTTTGTTTAGGACACCCTTTGAGGATTTTCATCCTGGAGAGCATTGCCTCTTTCATGGGTATTTTAATGTATTAGAAACCGAACTATCATTACTAATGTTTTAGGTCGAACATATTTGACCAAGATAGATGTTTTAGGTCGAACAGTTTGGACCGCAATTTTCAGGGCGATGGCACCAATTTAGGACTCGTTAACCAAGAATGTAATGATAAATTTTAGACATGGATAATGGATTTTTCTGGACCTTGATTTTTGTTTTAAGTATATTTGGATTTGAAAAGTGGCATGGAATCCATCGAAATACATAAGTAGGGAAATTCTATCTTAAAGATGAATTTTCCTTTGGTTAACATGTTGTTTTTGTGGTCCATTTGTGTAGAGCCGCAGGGGCATTGTGTGCATAGTTAAACAAAGGTGCCCTTAATATTATGTCCTCCCATTTTCAATGGCCAGGAAATATTATGAAAATTTGTGTTTATTTCATTTTTTAAGACCACAATGGGTGGATTGTTGAGGGAATTATGTCTGAAAGTATGGGGCATTTTCATTAGTTCTGGTCTAGAAACTGGTCCCACATGAATTTTACTTCTGCAAAGAAAGGATAATTAATAATGTAGTTTAATATCATACTACCAAGACTTTTGAGACATATGGTTTAAAGTCTTTTCTTTTACTCTAACCAGAGGGAGATACAATTTACCTTTTCTATGATAGTCTAACCAGCAATGTTCAATCACCTTCAGGCATGAGGGGGAAAAGAGGATATAAACTCTAGTCTTGGGGGTTTCCGAAACTGAGGAATAAGGTGAGATGTAAAATTCATAGGGGTGTATGTAGGTAGGAAAATCCTCTCATGAGGACTAATTTTCCTTTTTTTGATAGGCCATTTTTGTGGGCCATTTATATACAGTGCCTCTGGGGCATTGTGTGCATAGTCAAACAAAGGTGTTTGTAGGACACTATCCATCCATTTTTATTGGACATGTATGGTTATGGGGATTCCGACTTTTCTGGACACATAATATGGTGTGTGAAGAGGGGTTCATGAACATGAAAAGGGGTAATTTCAGGTTGAATTTTACAGAGAATACTGGGAATTAGTGGAGGCATTTTTATCCTATCCATGTGAGTAGCTTCCTTATGCAGGTCTGACCCCTGCAGAAGCAGGGATGAGACAATTCTATTTCATGGATGGACCCAAAATATGAGGTTTAGATGTCACTATGTATTCTATGATGATACGAATCAATCCATATGTAGTTATTTTAAGGTTCATACATATGAGGGTCTAGTTCATGCCTATGAATGTTGCACCATTTTTTAGTTTTCACATGGGGTTTATAATAAAGCAGGATCCGCATTGAATGTTCCTATGTGGATTCCTTTCATGCATAAGATCATGAGGGAGGACATTATTTGGTGTTTCGAGGCCTAATAATGAACATTTATTGTCGATTAACATACAGTTTTAATGTCACACGATTAGGAAATTGATATAGAAGCCTTGATTAACCAGAAGATGGTCGAGCCAAGGTGTTCCAACATGTTCAATATGTGTATAGGGAGGAAAGTGTAAGCTGTGGTTTCAAGGGATTTTGGATCAGGAGAGATAATTTGAGGCTTGTAGGCTATTGAGTGTACAGAAATAGTAAAATCTTCTCATGGGGACAAACATTCCATTGGTTGACAAGACCATTTGGGGGAAACATATACAAAGCTATCGGGGTAATGCATGCATAGTTAAAGAAAAGAGTCATCATGAAACTAGGATCCCATATCTGATGGTATGGGAGGTTTATAAAGATCTAAAATCGCTTGAAACACGGAGTTTGATAGATAGAAAAGATGTGTCTGGACATGTTATAAACATTTGGGTCATGATCATCCATAGAGTTGGGATCTCTCTTGCATGGATATAACTTGCATGAAATAGGATACCCACATAGGATTGGCATGTGCACATGAAATAATGAATTTTAGTTATATTTGGGGTACCTTGCAGTTTAATTTCATATGGTTAGGAATTTAGGTTTCAAAAAATGGAGGGGAAAACTCTAATATGCCTTTTAATGTTGTGCCAGCCAATCATTATGAATTGATTTTCCCTAGATCTATGGGGAATATCCCTACTGAATTTTCTAAGCCCATGTGATCTATGCTCAGTGTGAGAAACAAGGGGTGAAAAGGGTTTCACTCCACCACCTATGGATGGTTGGATCAAAGAAGGGAGGATTGTTTGGCCATGTAGTTTAACGTCATGTAGTTAGTATGTGGGAAACTCGATGTGAAAGAGATAACTATTATGGGTCAATGAAGTTCTAAGTCTTACGTAAAGGACCTTGAAAACACAGTTTATCATCATGTTGTAGGGATGAAATATCAAAATAATAATGTGTAAATATGGGCTAATCAAGTCAGGATATCCCAGGTACACCCTAAACGTGATTGGGGGAAGAAATTTTAAACCAGGATTCCAATAGCCCTTGAATCAGAAGGGATAATGTAAGGCTTAGAAGGCAATGGGCGTATGGAAGTAGGAAAAGTCTCTCCTAAGGATGATGTTTCCTTAGTTGATATGTCATTTTTGTGGGAAATGTATACAGAGCCTCTAGGGAATTGTGTGCATAGTCAAACAATGGTTTCTGTAGGACACTAGATATTCATTTACAATTTTCATGAGTGATTAAGGGGATTCGAGATTTTCCAAGACATGTAGATTGATGGATGAAAGGTGGATATCTAGGTATGTAAGAAATATCCAGAACAAGATCAGGTATGGGGTATTAAATCTTCTACATAAATTGGATTCATATGTAGGGGGAATGATCTTTTGACACTTTCTGAATGCAAGAATCTATATTTTTAATCTCAAACATCTTTTTCCATTTCACATGCAGGAGATTGGGGGCATTTGTTATCCACACGACTGGACCTGGGGAGGCCTAGGTGTCACTATGTATATCATCATGCAGAGAATCAAGACACACATAGTTCTTGAGATACCTTAAAATTTAATGTCGTGTTGTTAGGACTTCTTTGGCCATGTAGTTTAATGTCGTGTTATTAGGAATCATGAATTTCCCTACGCAATTATAACTTATAAGCAGGGGAGGTATTTTGTTTTCTAGGGTGTCTAGATCAGGATATGGGATCTAAGCATCACTATGTATCCTAAAAAGGTAAGAATCAAGCCACATGTAGTTATGGTATCCCAAGTAGTTTAACATCATATGGTAAGGACGAGAGTGAACCGATGTGAAAAGGATGAGGTGGGTGAAGTGTCGGGCTTAAAACTCAGGGAGGATTCCTACATATCCCAATTAGTTGGGAATCAAAGTCATCATAGTTCGTACAACACGTTCCTTATACCGGTCCAACCTGTATAGAGGGAGGGGAATTTTTTTGAATGGTGGTTGGACCAGGATGAATAATCTGGGCATCACTACTTATCCTGTGAGGAAGGAATCAATCCACACGTAGTTCTTGAATGCTCTCTATTCCATTCTGACTTATTCATAGAGAGGGGAGGCATTTGTATCATGTGGTGGTTAGACCAAGACTTAGGGTCAAGGTGTCTCTATGTATCCTATGAGGTTAGGAATCAAGTTATACGTAGTTTTTGTGGTACCTTTCAATTTAACGTCGTACGGTTAAGAATTTTCATGGCTCCCCTTATGCAAGTCTGACCTGTACACAGGGAAAGGGGAATTGTTGTCTTTGTCTAGTTGATGTACTAAGATGTAGAATTTGGGAATCAATACACATCCAATTAGAAAATTATAATCAAGCCACACATAGTTCTAAGTTACACTCCCTGGGCTGGTCTGACCCATACATAGGAAGGGGTCAGTTTTATCTTTCCCTTGTAGGAATTCGACTTATGTGTGATGAATCACTATTTAGAACACAATGAACTCCATACAAATTAATTTCATGTGTTTAGGAAGATTTAGCCATGTAGTTTAACATCTTGTGATTAGGAAGAAGGTGCTGAGCAATTTAACATTATGTAGCATGGACATAGGTGGATCTATGAATTTTATCGTCTTGCAGCTAATATGAACATTGTATAATTACACAAAGTATTTATTCAGGAACCTCTCATTGGTGGGATATGCAGTGAGTTGTCCATCAGTTGAAATTAAAGAATATGCTCCTTTGGAGTAGACCATATCTATGACATATGGTCCTTCCCATTTTGGATAAAATTTTAGAGGTTTATTTATGAGTATCATCAGATTTGTGAGGACCAACACAATATCTCCTTCATGGAAAGACAGAAGATGAACCTTTTTGTTGATGGATCGCGTGATATGATTCTGGTAAACTTCCTAATAGTGAAAGGTATGAAATCTTTTCTCAACTAGTTGTTCCAACTCATCGAATCACTTCTGGGATTGATCATCTATAGAAAGTTAATCACATACAACAATGTGGAGTGATGGTAATTTAACTTCAATGGGTACAACTACATCTATCCCATGTACTAATGAATATGGGGTTGCATGAGTGATGGTGTGAGCCATGGTCCGGTAAGCCCACAAAGCATGAAAGAGCTTTTCCGAACATGATTTCTTGTCTTTGTCTACCATCTTCTGGAGAATTTTGGATAAGGTCTTATTTAAGGACTCTATCTGCCTATTGGCTACTGTATGGTAGTGGGATGAATGGTACAATTTGATGACATAATCAGGATATAAGTTATCCAGTTAAATAGAGAAAAAATTGGTCCCATTTTCCATTAGTATTTTATGAGGGATGCAAAATTTGGTGATGATGTTGGATTTTACAAAGTGGACAATGATTCTTTCCCTGGCCTATTTAAGGGGTATATCTTCTGCCCATTTGGAAAAGAATTCAGTTACTATGAGAATATATTTGAATTTTATGGCTGTGGAGGGAGGGTATAGTCCCATGATGTCCATTCCCCATATGGAAAATGGTCAGGAGTACTTGGATGTGTGAAGTAACTCTGGGGGCTGGTGGATGAAATTTTCATGAACTTGGTAGGAATGGAACTTATCGATGAATGTGGTGTAATCCTGTTTCATGGTTATCCAATAGTACTCAAGCCTTTGAATCTGGTGAGAGAGATTGGATGCTAATTGATGCACTACAAAAACTTTGACATGCACTTCTTTCATGAATACATCAGTCTATTCTCCATTAATGCACCTGAGAAGGACTCCATTGAGGCCTTAATTGTATAGATCCTTTGGCTAGTTTACACCACAATATAGGAGGATGTTGGTTCCCCATCTCTGGATCTTTTACCTTCCAAACATATCTAGTAGGAGCACTCCCCTTTAAAGGTAATCTTCAATGGGATTCATCCAGCCGATGGTAGTACTATACAACTCAGATATGAGACTGTTTTTTTAGATTTCTTTTGTGTTGGCCTGAATTAATGTTAAGACCATCCATCGGTTGGTAATACTAATGACTATTTTTTTCCGATTTTAGTCGACTAGATATATGGATGGATTTTTTAAGGCATCGTCTTGCACGTTTTTTGACTGGGGGATATAATTTAATGTTGGAAATAATGGAAATTCCACCATCAATTATCAGACATAATTCATCAAAGGGATCATATTCTATTTCTTAACAGCATAGTCACCATTGACTTGTTTGATAACTATTTTCGAATCGTGTTTTACCTTTAGGTGTTTGGATTTCACTTGGAGTGCTAGATCTAGCCCTGTGATAAGGGCCTTCTATCCTGCTTCATTGTTTGTGCATCCTCCTGGTAGTAGGAAGGAATAGGGAAGAAGTACCTTTTCTGGGGATATGAGTATGACTCCAAGACCCACTTTGTTGAGTCTAGGATCTTCCATTAATTTTCCTATTGGGCTTCTGGAGGCACCATCGAAGTGAATTTTCCACATATGGGAGTTCTCTTGAATAGATAACATTTACTCAATAGGTAGCTCAATATCTAATAGGGACACCTCTATTGAGGGATGATCTACTAGGAAATTTTCTAATGTTTGGCCTTTGATGTCTTTATGCAGTATGAACTATATATTGAACCTCTATAATATGACTACCCACCATGACATGAATCCAGTTAACATTAGACCGCATGAGAATATACTTGAGATGGTTTCTACAAGAGACCAAATGAACCTCATGGTGTTGCAAGTAATGCCCCAGCTTCAGGACCACAAATATTAATGCAAGGCAGGTCTTCCAAATATTTGAATAATTAGTATCAGCATCGATCATGGTTCATCTAAGGTAATAAATACTGTTATCACTTTCGATATCATTCCTTTGTGTAAGGAAGGTGCCTAGGGATCGCTCCAAGGTGATAACATAAAGAATGAGTGGTCTTTCTTTGACATGCAGAATTAGCACTGGTGGGCTTAAGAAATATCTCTTGATATTTTCAAATGCATCCTGAAAACCATCATTCCATTGATATTCTACCCCTTTATTCATCAACATAGTAAAGGGAAATCATTTTCCTACAAGGTTGTCTATGAAGTGATGAATGTAGGATAGGTTTCCTTGGAGTCCTATCAACTTAGTGAGGTTATGAGGAGGTGACATGCTAAGGCTGAACTTCGCCTTCTTAGGGTTGACTTTGATGTCACAATGGTATACAAAGAAGCTAAGTAATTTTCCCGAGGTAACACCAAAGGACACTTTAGGGGGTTCATTTTCAGACTATGTTGTCGTAGTTTGTTGAAAAATATTTCAATATCTGACAGGTGATATAAGTGATGTCAAGACTTAACCACCAAATTATCCACATAGAATTCGATGAACTTTCATAGGAAGGGTTTGAAGATGTGGTGGATGGTGCATTGATTTGTGGCTCCAACATTTTTTAAAACTAAAGTCATCACTTTATAGAAAAACACACATTGGGGAGACCTGAAGAAGCTGTCTTCTTCATCTTCCTGGGCCATTTGGATTTTATTATGTCTTGGATAGCCATCTATGAAAGAGAGATCCTCATATCTGAGAGTTTCATCGATCGATAATTTTGTGATCTATAATGAGAAATAATATTTCTGTAAATGTCAATTGAGATACCTAAAATCGATACACACTCTGATCTGTCCATTTTCCTTTTTGTTGGGGACAATATTTTCTAACCAGATGGGGTATTAGACTTCTCAAATGAAGTTAGCTCTGATGAGATTGTTGAATTCAGCCTCTATTTCGGCAACATGAGTCGGGTGCGTCCTTCTGGAAGCTTTCTTGTAAACATAGTGGTCTTCTAGAAAGCCTAGGTGGAAAGTGGCCACCTCTAGATTGAGGCTTGACATTTCCATATTGTTCCAGGTGAAAACATCTTGATTCTACTTCAGGAAAGAGGTGTATACCTCTTTCTCTTCTGAAGGAATGGTCTCACTAATCAAATTAGGTCACAAGTCTTCTTTTGTACCCATGTTGATATCCATGATTTCATTAATGGTGGTAGTTATTCTTTCCTCAAATTATGGAGGGTCATGACTTATGTATTATTCTTCCTCCTATGAATCCTCATCATATTCATATTCATCTTCTTTCAATGAAACAATTCTTAAGATGATTGTTCCATAGTTGAGGGAAGAGTTGCAATTTTGGTGTCTGGGCGGTGAAAATTCTTCTTCTACCTCATCCGTCGGCGAGGGGTTCTTTAGAGAAGATTAATTGAGGGATAAAAGAGTTTCCTCATCTTCCTGATGTTACGAGACACCTCCTCTTACCTGAGTGGGTGAGGCAGGTATTTTCTGCAGTTTTGATGATGGTTTGGGGGGATTTTTATTCGAACCCCCACCATTATCTTGGGAGTCAGTGAGTTTTTCACCATTATCAGGATCAAATGCCATGATTGAAATCATGATGACTCCTAAATATGCATCCAAATATGGACTTGTGAACTCAATATGATTGATGGTAAGTAGATATTATTCCATGAGCTTCTTGAGTGGATCTATGGGAACCATTTATAAACAATTTGGGGTAGAAATAAAATCAACACCATTGACCTGAAGCCTCTTCCCCTTCATCTCATAGAACCCAACATCAATATAGTGTTATCAGTAGAGGTCAAACATGGCCTTATCAGCATGAAGTGTCACACTCTATCCATGAATTCTATATTTTAGGCATTGATGGTAGGAGGAGGGTATTACGGCATGTTGATATATCTAGGTCCTCCCTAGTAGGGCGTTGAATTCCATATTATTTCAGACCACCAAAAATTATGGGTGAGATATGCGGTCAATGAATTAGGTTTTGAGATTGATTTAGCCTAATAGCTTCTGCTCTCTTTTTTCGTAGCCCAATAGAGTCATGGTACCAGGCGTTAGATTATCCTCATTGAAACCCAGTTGATGAAGTGTCCATAATGGGATGAGATTAACTCTAGATCCATTATCAATGAATAATTTTTGGATATAGACGCCATTTATCCTTCCAGACACATATAAGGGTTTTATGTGTTCTTTCATGATGGAGACTTCATCTTGATCCGTGAAGGGGAAAATTTGTGGCATTCTCTAGGATTGGTCTCTATTAGGTAGACATCATTGGTGGATATCTATGCTTTAACTCTTGGGGACTTTTCAAGGATTTAATGAGTTCCTCACTGAGACTTGCTGATAGATTCAGTGCATCCAAGATTGACAACATAGCTGGTACCAAAGCTAACATTTTCATAATGTCATATTTTTGATCTAGAGGTCGTCACTTCCCATCATGGGGATTCTTCTTAATAGGTGATTTAGGGGATTGAGAATCTGATGATGATGGGTCGGCCCTTGGGATTAGATTCAAAGGAGATTCTATCCTTTGTGGATTAGGCTGGGTAGGTTTGCTCACATGCCGAGGGAAATTAGCCACATCTTCTTACTCTAATGGATATTCCAAAAATATTGGATTGGGGTGGATTCTTATGGGGGAATGAGAATTTTCCTATCCATGTTGGATTCACTAGAAGGTCATTCCATTAGTTTCTACAACACTAATGGTTTGAGTCGAGGTGTGACCATAATCTTTATTTCTACCATGGATGTGTCTCCCTTGATATCCCTAGATTCTCTAGATTCTTCCCCCACCACTTCAATTGGGTGTAGGGAATTCTGGTTGATAATCGTATTCATCGTCAGAGAAGGGATCCATTATGTGGATTAAATTAATGGAGATAAAAATCAGCTCCTCTTCTGATGATGACGTTGCCCAATCGACTTCTTATGGTTGTTTTGTTTAGCGGGGTGGTTCCTATACTCTTAGATCTTATGGCATGAAATATGACAGTATCAAATTTAAATTTGGATTTAGTGCATTTTCATCTCCATAAACTAGCTTTCCATCCTTATGATTTAACTTCTTGTTGGGTGGTCAACCTTTGTATGATTGTGGGGCTGAGGATGTCAGCTGTGTTGCATCAGGAGCTGCTGGAGGCATAGTCGGTTGCTTCAACTATTCTTGGAGGATACCATGGGGTTAGTTATTTTTCTTCAAGTCATCAAACTATCAAACTTTGTCTCATTTTTGTAAAAAAATTTCCCACTCCCCGTCTTCTTCTGAATTAGTGGTGGAGGCATACACCACTTGCACTGGCTATGGTCCTATCTTGAATTTTCTGGAATTTTTCATCTTTTAATGGATTTCCTTTAAGAAAAAGCACTCATGGATGTTGTGTCCCAATATTTGATGGAAGGGACAGTAATATTTTCGATCATCAAGACCTATGGACTTGGTCATCCCAAAATGAGTAAAGAATATTTCTTTATTCCTTAAATTGATTTCTCTCAGTCCCCCTTTGCTCATGTTGTTGAGGTGGGGGTGGATGATGACATCTTGGGGGCCTTCATGGTTTGGAGCGGGCCTTGTAGATGGATCCAGTATAGGGTGTGTATTAAGCACGACATAAGCTGCTTCATCTCTTCCCGCTCTTTTGATAGGGGTTGATGGGGCTTCTCGAGACTTGAGATTAGTATGTTTCAAGGAATCTTATATCCTTTGAGTGGTGGCATAAAAGTCCCAAAACCCACTTGTATATTTCAACATGATGGGGCTGTTTGTAGCTCATCATGGAGATTGTCGATGCACATGGACAACATCTCAGCTTGGGGGAGTGGCCAGTTCAAGGACTAAGTCAAACCTTTCCATCTAGAAATAAAGTCTGAAGCTATCTCATTCTCTCATGTTTTTTAGTTCATGAGGTCTCTAACTATTGTTTTTTGAAACATCAAGCTGAACTGGAATAGGAACTGGCACTGGAGATCCTCCCATCTTTTTATCGAATTAGCTGGAAAACTGGTGTACCACACAACTGTCAGACCTTACAGAGTTCCCAAAAAGCATATGAGCTTCACAACTTCTTGTTTCTCAAGGGTTTCCATCATAGGGTAATATTAAGATTCATAGTGTGTTAGATTTTAGTTCAGGTCCCTTGAGCTATTAAGTACTAAGAATACATGGTTCCTGAAATTTAGCAGTGATGGATCATTGCTTACCTAGTCTGGGTAATCTTTCCATTCTAGCTATATTAGAGCACACCACCCATCAATGGATTCTAATCGAGTATTCAATGATTTGATGATATTCATGAGCCCTTGATTCATGTCCTGTTGAACCTGATCATGAGCGAGTGTAGCAGGGGGTAGGACATGATGTGTCGGTGTTGTTGGAGCTTATGGAAAATACCTAGTTGGAGGAATCCTTAGTGGATTCACCTAGATCTATTCTAATTGCCTCCACAATGAACAGAAATATTGATATTCTTCCAGGATTGTGTTCAGGTAGACGAATGGTCTCGGTGTTTCCTTGAATGAGATTTCAAGCCTTGCTTCATCTATCAAGATGAACCTGTGGGGGATGAGGTACATCTGATGGATATTTGGGTTGAATCTCCACTTGTGAAACATACCTAGTAGGATGACTTGCTCGTAGTATCTCAACATTGATTCTCCTTAGCGATTTCATTTCTTCCTCATGTTGAGAGAATCTCTCCTCAAGCGTGAGGGAAGAATTCACATTAGGATGAGGAGGTGGGTTTCATGTAACCTTATTCTTATTCATATACTTATTCGGGATTCTCAAAGGAGGTAATGATGGATTAGCTGAGGGAACACCCAAATTTAAGGTGACCCATTGGTTCTGGGTACACACACCTTCATGCTTGATGTGGACCGCCTCTAAAAGGGAACCATATTATCTTGCATCCTCAAAATTTGGATTATCTTTAGTGAGGTCTATGGGATTTAAATCCACAATGTTCACCGATGCATACCATATTGGGGGTGCCATACTAGGTGCTGAATGGTAGGAGGGTGTCTTTCGTCTCTTTTCATATCTTCTCCTTCCATTCTAGGACCCTCTTTATATTTCTTGGTGAAGAGTGACTCAAAGGTAGATTTGACATAACCTAGAAGTAATCCTCCACTCTAGGGTACATGAGAAAAAAGACAGGATAGAACGAGTAGCCTCTCTATTTGTTTTTCTCCCCAAGAAGGAAAATAATAACTTTCACTGAGCGGGTGGTTGAGGTAAAAATGCCCCCAACCCTATGGGATGGGGTTTCTCCTGATCTCCCATTAAAGTATCTTGGCATTGAATCGATGGTTTTACAATGTCAATTTATGTTAAAAATTCCCCTAGCCCTACAGTCTGGGATTTCTCTCATACCTTGGTGATTTCTACAACTATTATTGCATTCTTGATCTCGCACATTCTAATGAGGGCATGAGCTAGATATGGTGTCAGATCTACATGTGAATTATTTTCATTCAAGGTAATGAACAATACCCATTTTTTCACTTCCCTTAGGTGAGAATCATGCTAAATATTCTCAATATTTCAGTTCAATATTTTCTAAATGGCTTGCACTCATTGGGCCTGATGCTTTTGAGACTTACTCAAGGCCAGTTCTTGTCGAGTGGGCCAATTTTCAAGAATTGGTACTTCATTTGGAAGCTGTCTTGGGACGATGACATTACAAGATTCCATTTTTAGAGGGTTTTACTAAATGGGATGTGGGGTGATGTGTAGAGTTCCATGTTCTCCCCACACTAGGATGTGAACACCATACGGGGAGTCACCGATGAGGCAACGTAATTTTTGAAGCATGTGGAGGGAACCCAACTCAAGATTTTTCTTTTGCCTCTCTGATCGCGACTTTCATGAAGACGGAAGGGATTCTAGGTAAATTTGGTAAAAAATATCCCCCAATAGACTGACATGGTCTGCATACCCATCATAGACAATAAATTTTATTTTCAACTGAAGGAGAGTTGTCCAGATATTGAGGTGAATGTTATGCATGCATTATTATGAAAACTCATTTGGGATGCTAAACCGAGAAGAGGTTGTGTTCCATAACATAATCGATATGTCATCCCTATCTAGTAGTCTTCTCATGTGCAGTATATTATATTTTTATTCTTCCAAGGATACCTCTACATTTTATTCCCAACTTGGATGTTTTGTGATGATTTCATCCAGAGTAGCGGGCTAGTAGGGATTTTGTTGATGCATGAATGGGGCATGGGTGGCATAAAGAATGAACATGGAACCAGGAAATCTACCGACTAAGAAAGGATTCCTCATGTCATCGAAATCCTTTCTAGTGTATCCAACCCTATCCTTCCAAGTGTCTCAGAAAATGAGGGCATCCTCATATTTGGACTAGTGTAGAGAGGACCTTCATAGCTGTGGTTGTGGGGGAGAGGACTACCATCACAACATAGCATCTGACCGTAGGGAGATTTTCCACAGTATGTACAAGGGGGAGGACCTTTAGGGTGGATTCCAGCAAGGGGAGGACCTTCTTGTTGTTTTTTTCATTGCAGGGAGGACCTTTATAATGACTTCAATTATGAGAGGGCTACCATTATGGCTTGATGTCTAGCTGCAGGGAGAATATCTTCAGTGTAAATTTAGGGGAGGACCTTCAGGATGTATTTCAATGAGAGGAGGACCTTCTCGTTGCTTCATGTCACTACGGGGAGGGCCTTCACAGTGGGTACCATCATGATGGGGACTACCATCATAGCATGATGCCTGACTATAGGGAGAATAATATGTACATCATACACATTAGGGAGGACCATTAGGGTAGATGAAAGAAAGGGGAGGAACTTCTTATTGTTCGATCTCCTGGTCAAGGGGAGGGATAAATTCATATTCATCAAGAGATAAGCTATTTCAATTGATCATTTTTAGTCCCTTGAGTAAGCCCCCAGTGGTTCTCTAAGGAGGGTCTTTAGAGATGCTGGGGGAAATATTTTGGGGAGGACCTTCACAACCACTACTGCCACTTCCATAATTTTGGAATGGATTGACAGGATCTTGAGAATCTATTGATAGATGTCTTATGGAGTCAAGAACTCCCGCTTCTAGAAGAGAAGGATCATGAGTGTTCTCTTCAGTTTACAGCTACCATTGGAGCCCTTCATTATTGGGTGTTATATTACAGGAAACTGGGGATGCCTGCTATTGGTAACGACTGTTATATATGAGTTCCTGATTGGTTGGTCCCCATGATGTCATCGGTATACACTAAGAATAATCTTGAGTATTGACAGGGATATATGCCTTCCCTATGACAACCCTGATTTTTATTACAACTTAAACATGCTTTATTACATAAAACTTCACTTGATACAACAAAGAAGATCGAGAGGTTTAGTGTCTTTGGGGTTTAGGATTATTACATAAAAACTTTAAACTTGAAATACAACATCCTTATTGAAAACTTCCTTTACATGACCACTACATTCCTTCGTACCTAGCATTGCATGGGATAACCTGAGGACATGCATAAGAAAAGGGTGAGCTATAAAGCCCAGTAAGGGAGTACATAATGAATAACATGAGGAGTACAATACATGTTAGGCAATAGGCATATCAATAGAGCATAAGAGAGACATGAACATAAAGGCATGATAAAGCATGATAATCATAACATGGAAATGTGGCAACAACACTTAACATTGAATTAGCATGAGCCAAGGCTCATTGCACATGGAGCATGAGTAAACCCTCATTGCACTTGAAGCACGAGTAAACCCTCGTTGCACTTGAATTAGCATGAGTCAACACTCATTGCACATGACGTATCATGATACTATACTTTACCCAATGCATTGGAGCGCTATCAGGGCGCACCCTTCTTAAACATTTCATTTCATGCATAAGTGTGCCACATGGATCATAAAACATGGATTCATAAAACATAATCATTTCTTCCACGATAAAGGAATGTGGAATTCATACATGAAACTTTACAATCAATACGTATATGTGCATAAAGGTGAATACCCTTGATGGAGAAATGGGCATGGTATTCACTACACAAAGACATTGGCTTAGAAAATTGGTGCGATTTCGGCAGCGTAACGGCGTGACATAAGAATTCATAAAAAAGGTTGATGAGAGAGAAAGGGGTTCCTCATCATATTTACATGAAATGGACAGTAAGGAGATCATATATATACATGTCCCAACAACAGAAATGGAATTTAGATTCATGATACAAAAGTATTGCTTGAATATAAAAGAAGAGAGAGAAGTTCCTTTCGGAATTTCGGCATAGTAACAGGTGTACATGGGAGGCATTTAATGAGAGAGAAAGGGTCCTCCCATCATTCAAACAATAAGAGGGCAGTATGGGGGAGGTGCGAAACCATACCCCAACATTCATAAATTAAATTAAAAGGGCAATACAACTTAAAGAAAATTGACAAAAAAAAAGAGAAAGGAAGAAAAAACCCTTACTTGGAAGTGTGCTTCCAAAGGCTAGAGAGAGGCTTGTGAGAGGCTTCTTGGGAGCTTGGGGCACCTTGAGAGGATTCTAGAGAGAGTAGGGCAGAGGTTGGACGAACTTAAAGGGCTTTGAGTGAGGAGGAAGTGGGAGCTTGGGTGGGTTTATATAGGAAAGGTGAGAGAATTCTTTATTATTTAGGTTTGGGACCCCTTATATTAAAATAATCCAAATCACAAACCATCCCATGGTATTTGCCCATGGTTTCTGGAAAAGGAGAGAGGAAAACAATATTTTACAAGGCCAAGGTCCGAACTTATTAAAAAATTAGGGTTGCTTATGTGGAGGTGAGTCACACTCCCATGGAAATTAATTTAAAAAGGCAAAGTGTTGAATAAGTCTTGAGGGCTCCATTAATGCTTTGAAAAGTGATTCAAACAAACCCAAAACCTCATTATTTTAATGATAAAACATATATTGGCCGAACCTAAGGATTATGGTATTTTATTACATCACCATTGGGTCATTATGATGTCATAAATCACATTATATATTTAAAAGGTATTTAATTTTTACCCAAAAATTGGACTGTCTCAGAAAATTATGAAAAATTCACCGTTGGATAATTTCGACGTCCTGATTCCAAAAATAATATTTATTTTATCTAAATAATTTTCTAAATATGTGAATTTGCACTTTTAAAATAAAAACCGACATTTATAAAAAATTCACGGGTTTTGACAGAAATGGCTTTCAAACCTTAATAAAAATTTTAATTGCATTCATAAAATTATAAGATCATTTATATTTAATAAAAATTAATTTAATATTAATAATAATATTTTATTAAAATATTATTTAATTCAAAAATCCTTTAATTTAATAAAATATAATTCTTAATTAAATAATAACTAAAAACATCATTTGTACTTTAAAAACTAATTACAATGCATCAAAAATGACTAGAAATTATATTCATTATTATATACAAAAATAATGTACATGAACATGGTGCTACTTATTTGTTACATAACCCCTTAAAATAGCCGCATAAGACCTAAGGGTAAGGTGTGCGATGGTGACAGACTCTTGGGGTTGCTCGGATAACATCGCTCGAGTGGTGATCTCTATCAACTTCCATTTTTCCCGTAGACGATCACGTTCGAGCTTGACTTGATGAAGCTCAGCTTGGGCTTGGTCAAGGGCAAAGCCCAAAGACGCCACCTCCTTTCCGAGCTCCGACAAATGGGCTTCGTAAGGGGCAATTCTACTGGATGAGGCCATCGCTTCCTTTGTCTGAGTAAAAATGGTTTCGTTAAAGCCTTATATTTAAACTACCCAGATGATCAATGTTCAATGGCTATAAAAGTAACGGTCACGAATCTTAACGTAAAACTAAAGAAGTTGACATCTTATAAAAACATAAAGAAACATTTAACTGGATCAAGAGGGATTTTCCATTAATGAAATTTTTGGGTCGTTACAACATTCCCCCCTTAAGAAATTTCGCCCTCGAAATTTTCCTTTTCCCACACTAAAACAAATGTGGGTAACTTAGCTTCATCATATCTTCCGACTCCCAAGTTGCTTCTTCAAATTTGTGGTTTCTCCACAACACCTTGACGAGGGGCATTGTCTTATTTCGTAGAACTTTTTCTCTACGATCTAAGATCTTCACTGGTTGCTCCTCATAAGAAAGATCGTCTTCTAATTGTACCACCTCAGAAGAGAGTACATGTGAAGGGTCTGGTATGTACTTCCTTAAGAGGGATACATGGAAGACATCATGCACCTTGGCCATAGTAGGTGGAAGTGCTAGTCGATAGGCCACAGCCCCAACACGATCAAGAATCTCGAAGGGGCCGATGTACCTTGGACTTAACTTCCCTTTCTTTCCAAACCTCATGACCTTCTTCCACGGAGATATGCGTAAAAACACCATGTCTCCGACTTTAAATTCAAGGTCTCGTCGACGATTATCTGCATAACTCTTCTGTCGACTTTGGGCTGCCTTGATATGCTGCTGAATGGTTTTCACCTTCTCCACCATTTCTTCGACCATTTCTGGTCCAAGCAGCTTACGTTCACCGACCTCATCCCAACATGCCGGTGTTCTACACCTTTTCCCATACAGGGCTTCATATGGTGCCATTTGGATGCTCGAGTGGAAACTATTATTATAAGAGAACTCAACTAGAGGAAGATGTTGATCCCATCCTCCTTTAAAGTCCATTGAGCACGCTCTCAACATATCCTCAAGTGTTTGGATAGTCCGCTCGGATTGGCCATCAGTTTGAGGATGATAGGCCGTACTGAAGTTCAGTTCAGTATTCAGAGCATGTTGAAGACTCTTCCAAAACTTAGAGGTAAATCTTGGATCTCGGTCAGACACAATAGATAGTGGTACTCCATGCAACCGTACCACTTCCCTGATATATATCCGTGCCAGTTGATCCAAAGAGAAGTCCTCTCGAATAGCAATGAAGTGTGCAGTCTTTGTAAGACGATCCACAATAACCCAGATTGCATTGTTGCTTTTGGATGTCCTTGGAAGTCCAGTGACGAAGTCCATGGTGATGTTCTCCCATTTCCATTCTGGTATGGGCAATGGTTGCATCATCCCCTTAGACTTCTGCCTCTCTGCCTTCACTTTCTGACACACCAGGCACTTTGATGTATATTCAGCGATCTCCTTCTTCATATTATCCCACCAAAAGTTTTCTCGGAGATCTCGATACATCTTTGTGCTCCCTGGGTGAATAGAGAAATTTGAACTATGTGCATCATCCAAAAGTTCCTTCTTCAGCTCCGAACTTGGTGGGACACATAGTCTTTTCCCAAACCGCACAATTCCTTCTTCATTAACATTAAACTCTGAGGATTTTCCCTTTTTGATAGCTTCCACTTTTTCTTGGATTCTCGCATCATCCTTTTGAGCATCCTTTAACCTTTCCAAAAGAGATGGTTGAGCAATCATTTGTGAAAGGATTGATGATGTTCCCTTCTTTATGATTCCCACTTCCATCTTCATCAAGTCTAAGAAGATTGGATCCTTCTCAATTCTCATCATTGATAGAATTGCTGGATCCTTTCTACTTAGGGCATCCGCCACCTTGTTCGCCTTCCCAGGGTGGTAATGTATTGAACAGTCATAATCCTTTATGAGCTCTATCCATCTTCTCTGGCGCATATTAAGCTCTTTCTGTGTGAATATATATTTAAGACTCTTGTGGTCCGTATATATCTCACATTTCTCTCCATAGAGATAATGCCGCCAGATTTTCAAGGCAAAGATCACCGCCGCCAACTCCAGATCATGCGTTGGATAGTTTCGCTCATGGATTTTCAATTGTCTTGAGGCATAGGATATCACTTTATCATTCTGCATCAGCACACATCCTAAGCCCTTCTTTGAAGCGTCACTGAATACCACAAAAAGCTCCCCACTTGTGGGTAAAGTGAGCACAGGTGCAGTGATAAGCCTCCTTTTCAACTCCTTGAAGCTTTCTTCGCATTCATCACTCCAAGCAAACTTTACTCCCTTTCGAGTTAGCTTGGTAAGAGGGTTGGACAATCGTGAGAAGTTTCTCACAAATCGTCGATAATATCCAGCTAACCCCAAGAAGCTACGGATATCAGTTACCGATGTTGGCCTCGGCCATCCCTCAATTGCATCTGTTTTGGAGGGGTCCACAGATATCCCATTGCTTGTGATGATATGGCCCAAGAATGAGACCTCCTTCAACCAGAACTCACACTTGCTGTACTTGGCACAGAGCTTCTCCTTGCGCAAAGTCTCCAGTACAGTTCTTAAATGCTCCTCATGGTCCTCCTTGGTTTTGGAGTATATTAGAATATCATCTATAAAGACTACCACGAATTTATCTAGGTAATCTCTAAAGACTCTATTCATCAAGTCCATGAATATTGCTGGAGCATTGGTGAGTCCAAAAGGCATTACTATGAATTCATAGTGCCCGTACCTTGTACGAAAAGCAGTCTTGGGGATATCTTCCTTCTTCACCCTTACTTGATAATATCCCGACCGCAAGTCGACCTTGGAGAAGTATTGTGCTCCACGCAGCTGATCAAACAAGTCATCGATTCTTGGGAGAGGATACTTGTTCTTTATCGTGATTTTGTTAAGTTCACGATAATCGATGCAAAGCCGCATTGACCCATCCTTCTTCTTGACGAAGAGGACTGGTGCACCCCATGGTGATGCACTTGGGCGTATAAACCCTTTATCCAGATTCTCCTGTAGTTGTTTCTTCAGTTCTTCAAGCTCAACCACAACCATTCTATATGGAGTCTTGGATATTGGTAGCGCCCCAGGTATAAGTTCAATTGAGAACTCAACATCTCTTCTTGGAGGAAGACCAGGAAGTTCCTCGGGAAATACTTCAGCGAATTCCCTCACAATAGGCATTTCTTCAAGGGTGGTTTCTTCCTTGGACTCAATCATCTGAGCCAGATATGCGTGCTCATAAGGTAGTAATATCCATGCTTGAGATGATGGAGTTAAAGGAGATTCATCTTCCTCCTGACACTTGTAAAGAATCGGGGGTCGATTCTCCATATGGAGTGTGATTTCCCTCTCCCGACAATTTATGTTGGCTCTATATAAGGAAACCCAATCCATGCCAAGAATTGCATCAAATTCCACCAAAGGGAGTATGACAAGGTTCGCCGGGAAATTCAATCCACAGATTATAACAGGGGAGGACTTATACTCATGGGATGCAATGATTGCCCCATTTGCCGTACTCACCGACATCTTTACTTCCATGATTTGTGGTGGTGCAGGGATTATTCTACTAAACTTTTGAGATATAAAAGAATGCGTAGAACCTGAATCAAAAAGTACGTTCGCTATTCTTGAATGAATAACTAGCGTACCTGTCACCACTTCGTTGTCGGGGTTCACTTCGGCAGAAGTGATGGAAAAAGCTCTTCCTTGCTGTCTTGGAGGTTGTTGATTGCCTCCGATAACCCTTGGATTAGGGCACTGATTCGCAAAATGACCCAGTTCTTTGCATTTGAAGCATTGAACAACGCGTTGAGGTTCGAACGGAGCGTTCCTCCCCTCCGTCGCAGCCGCGGGTCCTTCTTGCTGACAGTTAATAGCTAGGTGCCCTTCTCTTCCACACTTGAAGCATTTTCTTGTCCCCCTAAGGCAATTCCCAGGGTGCTTCTTTCCACACTTTTGGCAAGTGGGGTGCTGGAATTTCTTAGCGCCGTTGGATTTATCCATCGGACCACCAGCATTGAAGTCCACCTTCCGCTTCTTGTCCCCATGATACCCCTGTGATTATCCGATCTCCATTTCAACCTTAAGGGCACATCGGACAATCTCCTCATAGCTGTCAAAGTCACGGATCGCTAATGCTTTCCGCAAGCTAGGCTTCAGCCCACCAAAGAAGCGGTCAACTTTGCATTCGGGGGTAACGACAAAGCCGGAAGCGTATCGTGCAAGCCTTGTGAAGTTTGCCTCGTACGCTCCCACAGATTCTTCATCTTTCTGCTTGAGGGAAAGGAAGTCCCTTTCCATCTTAAGACGGAGGGTGCGTGGAAAATATTTATCGAAAAACATCTTCAGGAATACCTTCCATTCCAAAGCCTCGATCTCCTCCTCAGACTTCGTATTTTTGATCAATGTCCACCATTGATCAGCTTCACCCTCCATACGATAAGCCGCCAGGAGAACCTTCTCTTTTTCAGAGCATTGGAGGATGGAGAATATCTTCTCAATGGAGTTGATCCATTGTTCAGCGATCGTGGGATCAGATGATCCACTAAAAGTAGGAGGCCTTTGTCTCATGAAGCTTTCAATAGCGACTTGTTCTTTCTTAGGGGGGGTTGAACGTTCCTCTTGACCAGTGTTTCTATTCAAAACTTGAGTTAGCTGAGAGAGAAGCGTGACAAAGTTCGCGATTCCCGCTCCCATCGGATTGGGCATCTCATTAGTACAATCATCACACTGATCTTCACAACGGTTGTTAGCCCGAGTTCTCCTATTACCGGCCATTGGCTGGAATAAAAGGAAAGTTAGGGGTAACACATAGAGGGTAATCCAAAGACAAAAGTTGATGACTTATAAATAAACTTTGATCTCTTTAACTCATGAGTCTATAGGATTCAATCCAGGCTTTTCAGGATCTTCCTTCTAACATATATTCTTAGGGGAATTTTTCCCTTAATAAGGGTTCATACTAAGATTGTGAATTTATCAAAACATATCCCCCGGGAGTGTCGTAACCAAGAGTGCAGCAAGGCCTGTTTTCGTGCACCAGTTCCCGTTCGAGTCTAGCTCAGAGCGGTGTTTTCGGGTTTTACCCCTAGGATACATCTGTGCCAGAGCCGCCTCTACCTGCTCGTATCCAGACAGGGATGTATTTGTTTGATAAAACACTTACTTAGTATTTACCAAAACTTAGGGATGTTTTTATTATGCTTAGTCTTGTATCTAAGGCTTTACTAGGGTTTCCTAATCCCAAAAATAACTAAACCTATCCTCTGATACCAACTATGACAACCCTGATTTTTATTACAACTTAAACATGCTTTATTACATAAAACTTCACTTGATACAACAAAGAAGATCGAGAGGTTTAGTGTCTTTGGGGTTTAGGATTATTACATAAAAACTTTAAACTTGAAATACAACATCCTTATTGAAAACTTCCTTTACATGACCACTACATTCCTTCGTACCTAGCATTGCATGGGATAACCTGAGGACATGCATAAGAAAATGGTGAGCTATAAAGCCCAGTAAGGGAGTACATAATGAATAACATGAGGAGTACAATACATGTTAGGCAATAGGCATATCAATAGAGCATAAGAGAGACATGAACATAAAGGCATGATAAAGCATGATAATCATAACATGGAAATGTGGCAACAACACTTAACATTGAATTAGCATGAGCCAAGGCTCATTGCACATGGAGCATGAGTAAACCCTCATTGCACTTGAAGCACGAGTAAACCCTCGTTGCACTTGAATTAGCATGAGTCAACACTCATTGCACATGACGTATCATGATACTATACTTTACCCAATGCATTGGAGCGCTATCAGGGCGCACCCTTCTTAAACATTTCATTTCATGCATAAGTGTGCCACATGGATCATAAAACATGGATTCATAAAACATAATCATTTCTTCCACGATAAAGGAATGTGGAATTCATACATGAAACTTTACAATCAATACGTATATGTGCATAACGGTGAATACCCTTGATGGAGAAATGGGCATGGTATTCACTACACAAAGACATTGGCTTAGAAAATAGGTGCGATTTCGGCAGCGTAACGGCGTGACATAAGAATTCATAAAAAAGGTTGATGAGAGAGAAAGGGGTTCCTCATCATATTTACATGAAATGGACAGTAAGGAGATCATATATATACATGTCCCAACAACAGAAATGGAATTTAGATTCATGATACAAAAGTATTGCTTGAATATAAAAGAAGAGAGAGAAGTTCCTTTCGGAATTTCGGCATAGTAACGGGTGTACATGGGAGGCATTTAATGAGAGAGAAAGGGTCCTCCCATCATTCAAACAATAAGAGGGCAGTATGGGGGAGGTGCGAAACCATACCCCAACATTCATAAATTAAATTAAAAGGGCAATACAACTTAAAGAAAATTGACAAAAAAAAAGAGAAAGGAAGAAAAAACCCTTACTTGGAAGTGTGCTTCCAAAGGCTAGAGAGAGGCTTGTGAGAGGCTTCTTGGGAGCTTGGGGCACCTTGAGAGGATTCTAGAGAGAGTAGGGCAGAGGTTGGACGAACTTCAAGGGCTTTGAGTGAGGAGGAAGTGGGAGCTTGGGTGGGTTTATATAGGAAAGGTGAGAGAATTCTTTATTATTTAGGTTTGGGACCCCTTATATTAAAATAATCCAAATCACAAACCATCCCATGGTATTTGCCCATGGTTTCTGGAAAAGGAGAGAGGAAAACAATATTTTACAAGGCCAAGGTCCGAACTTATTAAAAAATTAGGGTTGCTTATGTGGAGGTGAGTCACACTCCCATGGAAATTAATTTAAAAAGGCAAAGTGTTGAATAAGTCTTGAGGGCTCCATTAATGCTTTGAAAAGTGATTCAAACAAACCCAAAACCTCATTATTTTAATGATAAAACATATATTGGCCGAACCTAAGGATTATGGTATTTTATTAAATCACCATTGGGTTATTATGATGTCATAAATCACATTATATATTTAAAAGGTATTTAATTTTTACCCAAAAATTGGACTGTCTCAGAAAATTATGAAAAATTCACCGTTGGATAATTTCGACGTCCTGATTCCAAAAATAATATTTATTTTATCTAAATAATTTTCTAAATATGTGAATTTGCACTTTTAAAATAAAAACCGACATTTATAAAAAATTCACGGGTTTTGACAGAAATGGCTTTCAAACCTTAATAAAAATTTTAATTGCATTCATAAAATTATAAGATCATTTATATTTAATAAAAATTAATTTAATATTAATAATAATATTTTATTAAAATATTATTTAATTCAAAAATCCTTTAATTTAATAAAATATAATTCTTAATTAAATAATAACTAAAAACATCATTTGTACTTTAAAAACTAATTACAATGCATCAAAAATGACTAGAAATTATATTCATTATTATATACAAAAATAATGTACATGAACATGGTGCTACTTATTTGTTACATAAACCCTTAAAATAGCCGCATAAGACCTAAGGGTAAGGTGTGCGATGGTGACAGACTCTTGGGGTTGCTCGGATAACATCGCTTGAGTGGTGATCTCTATCAACTTCCATTTTTCCCGTAGACGATCACGTTCGAGCTTGACTTGATGAAGCTCAGCTTGGGCCTGGTCAAGGGCAAAGCCCAAAGACGCCACCTCCTTTCCGAGCTCCGACAAATGGGCTTCGTAAGGGGCAATTCTACTGGATGAGGCCATCGCTTCCTTTGTCTGAGTAAAAATGGTTTCGTTAAAGCCTTATATTTAAACTACCCAGATGATCAATGTTCAACGGCTATAAAAGTAACGGTCACAAATCTTAACGTAAAACTAAAGAAGTTGACATCTTATAAAAACATAAAGAAACATTTAACTGGATCAAGAGGGATTTTCCATTAATGAAATTTTTGGGTCGTTACATTCCCTGGATCAGCCACAACATTAGATTGGTGTCCCCTGGTTGGAATGGGCATTTGTTCCTGATCCACATCTCCTTGGATCATAGAATATAGCTGTCGACCCTCCTAGACTAGAGAAGGGATGCAAGTATTCTCCAATATAACAACTTTATTTTACAGATAAATCACCCTATCTAGGGAGTTGGGATCTTGGGTCTAACTCCTCTCTTTTTCTATTGATGTGATGACGTCTTGATAGGTTTGGAGGATATGGTATAGAATTGATGTTTGATCCTCCATCATTGTTAGGATGTGCTCAGATACGTCTTTGGTTGGAATTGGTATAAATACCCATTCCAATTTTAGAGAAAGAGTTTTTGCCTTCTCTGATCCTCCATGTGGGGCCAGTGGGTACTGGCAGTTCTATTGTGCCAGGGTAGATAAATGAGTCTTAGCCTAATTTATAGCTGAGATTCACTAGATACCTTCTCCGGTTGCCACTATATCTGATTGGTGGGCTTCATATTTGCAAGAAAAAATTTGTGTGTGATCATTTGCTGCTGTATTTGTCTCAGGAGTTTGATGTTAATCCACATGAATTTTACTTTGTTTATATTTCTTTTCCATAATATTTTACTAGTGGTCTGGAATATGCGAGCAAGTATTTTCATCTTCTTATTGATTTCCACCATATTTGACTGATGGGATCCATATTCATTGATAGTGTTGTATGAATGCCCATCGCCAGCCACCCTATTTGGATGGAGGGATTCTTGTGCGTTAGCAGGGATTTGTGCCTACTTTTAGCTAGTTTCTTCCCTATATGGATAACGGGATTCTTGCGCATTGACGGGGATTTGCATCAACCTATAATTCGTCTCCCTATCTGTGTGGATTGACCGATGAGCATCGGCAGGAATTTGCGCTGGCTTCTATTGCTCTACCGTATATCCATGGTAGGATTCATAAGAGGAGGTAGGGTTTTATTTCTGCTCATGGTGTGCCACCGTGTTTTTATGGTGGATTTCCTCCTTAGGAACTAGGGTAATGACCTTCTTTTCATTATGCATTCACCTCCCTTGGAGGGCAGCCCAAGGGGCCCATGTCCGTTGGACTTCAGTAGGTGACCTTGGAATGATATCCTCTTCAGAGTGAAGATATTGGGTTGTACGCCACTAGTGGTGATGTCCTTTGGTAGGATCTCTTGAGTGGGATTCCTCTGTAGTTGGGATGAAGTCATTGATGTCGACTTCATCTGCCTCCCTGAGATAAGCAAGGTACTGATTGTTGTGCTCTAGGGTTAGGTACCCAAAACTATTTGAGATGGCCAGTAGGGTCATCCTATCATGGATTTCTGATTGTGGATGAAGAGGTGTCTAGTGATGTTTCACTGATTGGAGGGCCCACTTCGCTCCTTCCATCATAGGGAGAATACCATTTTGGTGACACTCATTGATCAGCACATTTAAAACCCAGCATTGAAGACACGGTGTTGGTGAGGGAGGCATGTTCATTATCGGGGACCCAGTTTCTTATGTCATTGTTGAGACACGTTTCCGAGAAAATTATTGGGATTCCATTGGATTGAAGGTAGATCTACGTAATGCCTGCAATAGCTATGACATATACAAACAAAAAAACCCGTCAAAGTAGCATATTACGATCTCATGCATAATTAATGATTTTTTTGGCCCACTTTCTTCTTGAATGTGAAGGGGGATTGAGGTTGGGTGACCCTCAAACTTGGTTAAGGATTCACATTGGGTTCACCATTTTTGTTTCGACTCGATTCGTGTCGTACCAAGGAAAAAATGGCCTGATCGATAGTAACCAATTTTATGTTATTATGAATGGTTTCATGCTGGGTTCAACATATTTTTTTCGGATCAAGGTGCATCATGGACCTTTGTGATGGGAGAGATGGTCACACTAGGATTGGGCAGTGTAACCTTTTTTATGTCACCAAGGATGTGTCATAGTTGACTGGTCTTGGTGGGAGATTATAGGGGGTTGAGTGTTTTGCGCAATCGATCCACATCGGGTATGATGTACTCAGATGGTCTCCAAAGGGTTTATTCACAGATCAAGAAACACCCAAAAACCCTTTTTGCATGATTCAGGGACCTTTTTTCCAATGTTAGGTGCTTTTTGGATGATGATTTGTCCAATGACACTTAAGGACTGCATTGGTCGAGAGCATGGGAGGTCGGGCTCATCACACCCTTTTGGGGGGAACTATTACCTACTTTAGGACTCTCTTATTGATTTATTCAATGTTCATATGTTTATTAATCCTTGGTTAATTCCCAATAACGTGTCCATAGATTACCCATGGGTTTCAAAATCAATCATGTATATACATGGATCAAGAATTACTAAGACAATGCTAGTTTGAGCCATGTGATGAGGCGCTCTGGAGTTTATCATCATCTAAGGGGGATATAAGTTATTTCGTTGTCAGGATTGAACTCATAATATAGTCTTCCTATGCATTCTCATGAGAGGAATCATAAACCAAATATTTTGGTGTCTCTTAACTAGACTCTTCACCTTTTAAGGTCATACAACGAGGAAACTTATTTGCAGTTTAACATCATGCATCTAGGATTCCTAGGGGAAAGATACCAAGTCAAGATTACATGTGGGACTTACGCAGAAGTATCCTAGGATGCTCATATTAGGAATGGTCTCTTAGGTTGATATGGACCTATAGAGGATATGTCCCAGAGAACACTAGGGAGATTTGGGTGTTGGGTTTGGACCTCCAGGAGGATTCCCACATATCCCAGTTAGTTGGGAATCAAATCCCTTGTATTTCAGGTTATATTGTGGTTTATAATATAGGGGACGACTAGTTTTTGGGGTCATGATTGGGTATTAACATTTTAAAAGGATCACCTTTGATCTCAAGCCTTTAAATAGAAATCCAAGTTCTCATAGTTCATTTTAAGTAGGGGTTTATACTATAGAGTTGGCCTGTTATTTTGGGTTATATGAATTTCATGTTCACCACAAACCTCTAAGACCACATGAGTCATGATCAGTGTGAGAAACAAGAGGTGTAAGTGGATCTGATGATCGCACATCCCCCATCATCTACTGATAGATGGTACTAGATACCAAAGGAAGATAGAGGTGCAAGGGCTTTGAATGTTCCAATTTATTTTCTTGTATTGATATCTAGGATAGACATGTCTGATGACCTATACAGACATGTCTCAGTTTGAGTTTAATAGGAAGAAGAGTTCCACCTCTCAGGGAAAGGTTAAGAAATTACTTAAGAGGAGTTCCTTGCAATGAGTTCTGGGAAAGGGGAGATGAATCGATCCTCATCAAAAACAAAATCAGGCATGATCCCTTTGAATTTTCACTATCCCTTTTTTAATGAAAAATCTAGTGATTACCCTTGATCACCGTAACTGGGATGTTCATGTTAGTATCCCAAGGTTGGGACTAAGGTTTCCATGGGAATGTAAACTTATATACATTTTGGGGGGCTTCACTGCTATGGTGATTACCTATGTGACTCCACTTACCATGGGTATGTAAACTCAAAAGAATGCACTAATGTGCCTGATGGTTTTACCATCTGGGTCCAGTGGATTTGGAAGAGGCGTTGGTCAGATGTCGTTGGACTAGTTCATGGAGGGAATGTGGAGGAGGTGAATAAAATAGAAGGGGATGATCGAAACTAGAGAGTGGAACATACGATGGTACCCCATTCCACATATCGTTTCTTCATTGGGGATGGGGGCCTCCCCACGTATAATGTTGCTACATGGGTGGGGGAACTGTCTACATACCATGATGGTATGCGAACCTTTATGAAGTTCACTTAGTGTTTTTCTACTCGAGACCAGTTCCTGGTAGCGTAGCATGATGCAACATGGTTCCAGGTTCTGTCTTCATAGTGAGGTGCTATGTGGCACAAGGTTTCATCTTCGTAGCCTTGTGTTATGCGGAGTGCTAGAGTGAATAAGGGGCATTGATCCTTCGGTTCATAGAAAGTTAATCTACCACCACGATATAGTTTTCGGTTCACCAATTAGGTTTTCAGTCTACTAATTAATATTAAATTTCACTCTTTTTATGTTATTTGGTGGTTTTATACATGGGGTAATTCTTGAAAGAGGGATGTTCCTCATCAATCTATCTCTTCAAAAATCTTTCTCACAAGTCAATTCAATCCTCTCTAGTCCTGTATTTTTTCTCATCTCCCCTAAGGGTCCTTTTATAGAGTTTCAGGAAAGTTGGATCTATGGATCTCAAGACACCTTTTACAAAAGCCCATGGGGAGATCAACCAGCCCGTAGATGACTCAGTCAATAGAGGCCCACTGGGTATCATTTTACAGTGGTGGAAATCACAACCTCAATCCCTCGAACTACTTCATATTATTTAGGGGGTGCTGCTTGCTTTGCCTCATCCATAAACTGTTGAGTTCGCGGGGATGGGGTGTAGGGGCATAATTCTCTACCTTGATTTCTCCAACGACGCGGTTCATGACAGTGGTACGTGGGGGTGAAATTATCTACGTTGATTCCACCAATGAAATGGTTCGTGATGACAGTACCATTTTATTCATTCTTTGTATAGCTCAATTCACTGGATAATGCTTTGTGGGTCAACGCCTCATGGGTTTCCTTGAAATATCGATTCATAAACGACATATTCTATATACCATTTCCTAGATTCAGTATGCTTATAGGTTATTTTCCTTTTCCAACTTTAAATTGTTCGATAATTCTATCTAAATCCCTGATCCAATCCATTTTATTTTCTTTTCCAAAATTATGGGAGTATATAATTTCCCTTTACATAGTTTTTAGGACCCTACAACCGCTAATTCCAACTATTTATTATTATTTATTACTAATTATTACTATTTATTACTAATTATTAATAATTATTACTAATTATTTCTAATTATTACTAATTATTACTAATTATAACTAATAATTACAAATTATTACTAATTACCACTAATTACCACTAATTACTACTATTTACTACTAATTACCACTATTTACCACTATTTACCACTGTTTATTAATATTTATTACTATTTATTTTTATTTATTACTATTTATTCCTATTTGTTACTATGTATTAGTATTTATTCCTCTTTATTAAAAATTATTACTAATTACCTCTATTTATTACTAATTATCTTTATTTAATACTATTTATTGTTATTTTTTATTATTTACCGTTATTACTAAATACCACGATTTATTACTAAATACCACTATTAAGTACTAATTATTACTAATCACGGCTAATTATCACTAATTATCACTAATTAATACAATTTACTGATAATTATTACAAATTATTACTATTTTGTACTATTTTTTCTATTTTTTACTAATTATTACTAATTATTACTAATTATTTCTCTTTATTCCTTTTTATTACTTTTTATTACTATTTATTAATATTTATTGCTATTTATTACTAATTATTAGTAATTATTGCTATTTATTACTATTTATTACTAATTATTACTTATTATTACTAATTATTACTACTTAGTACAAATTATAACTAATTATAACTATTTATTAATAATCATTATTAATTATTACTAATTATTTTTAATTATTACAATTTATTACTTTTTATTACTATTTTATTACTATTTATTACTATTTATTACTATTTATTACTATTTATTACTAATTATTACTAATTATTACTAATCACCACTAATTATTACTAATTATTACTAATTATTACTAATTATAACTATTTATCACTATTTATCACTATTTATTACAATTTATCACTAATTACCGCAAATTGCTGCTAATTATTCCTAATTAAAACTAATTATTACTAATTATTACTACTTATTACTAATTATTACTAATTATTAGTATTTATTACCATTTATTACTAGTTACCGCTAATTATTACTAATTAGAGCTAATTTTTAAAATGTCTTGGTATTTATTACTAATTATTTCTAATTAATACTAATTACTAATAATTTATAATAATTAATACTAATTACTAATAATTAAAAATAATTAATACTGATTACACATAATTGTTTTTAATTAATGATAGTTGAACCAAATTATTACAAATTAATATTATTTACTATTAAATAAAAAAATTAAATCTTAATGAAACAACATATTTGTAAAAATAAATAATGCAAAATAAAACTACCCAATTCTAATTTAATTTAATTATTTCTAGTTAACAATAATTATAACTAATATAAATTAAAATGAATGAACTAAAAATAGAAGCAATAGATAACTACCTCAAAACAAAATCATTCGTACGATGCAGAGGTGGAAAATTGCTTAGATGTAAAATTATAAACATTAATAAAATTTAAGAGAAAATTATGAGAGTAGAGAGGGAGAGAGGAGTTGAGAATGTTGTGAAATAAGGAAAATCGTATGGGGGTATATATAGGTTAGATTATTTATGATGGGACCTATCAAAAATGCCAACCCCCTATTAAATATAGGTGGCATTTAAAAAGGTATTTGTGATGGGTTCGGTCGCAAATACGTACCTACCGACATAGTATTTGTGAAGGGTGCCATTGCAAAATGCTAAACCCCGTTGAAAAGATATTTGTGATGAGACCCGTCGAAAATACCTACCTCCCAAGAGTGTATTTGTGATGGGAGATAAATCCCATCGCAAATATTAAAAACCACTGAAGGGTAGTTGCGGTAGGTGTAACCACTCGTTGTAATTACCCTTCTCACGATTTGACGCACATCGGGCACCAAACCTTTTACGACGGGATACCTATTCCCGTAAAAAATAATTAGTTATTTGTGATGGGAAAAGGGTGCTGTTTCAAATAGTAATTCCCGACTAACTTTTTGTGATGGGACCCCTCCCCGTCACAAATAACCATTTTCCAAAGTTATTACCTTAGATTAACAATGTGTTATTCTTAATACAAGTTTGTTTATTGACTTAGCCTTGATAAACTCTTCTCATCTAAACACATGCAGTATGACATAATGTATTTAATTCATACTAAAAATAATTTTTCATTATAGTTGACATATGGTTATGAGTTAACACCACTATTTGGGAAGCATGTCTCAAAATGACAATGAACGGTTTTTCATGTATATCAAATCTCATCATTGATGCTCCTTTTACTAACATTATGACTTTGATGTGTATAATGAAATTTTCAATTAAAAATTTCTCAATGATAAATTTTATTGATCAATGCATGCATGTACGATTCAATATTGATCCTCATTTTACTAACAGCATGGATTTGATGTGAATAAGGAAATACGACTATATGAATAAATCCACTCTATAATTTCATGATCAGTGAGTGCTTGGTCAAGATATTATTTAGCACACTAGCCCAAAACAACTCATATCTTCTATCCATGCATAATCATTACTTCATTTTAAAATTCCTTAAAAATCTTAAATAAATATCATAAGGTAAATGAATTTACCACTAAATTCTCTTTGGAATAGTTCACACACCATTGTTGATCAAATTCTAATAGACATGGGGATTATCTTTATTTCTAAAGGTTTATTTCTCCAAAACAAGATAAGTAAATGTGTTAATAATAACTATATTTTTAGCTATAATGTGTGTAAAGACCATACTGGGTATATCATTGAAAACTACTTTTAATTTTACTAGAAAAAGAATCATCTTTCCACAACTAGGTATTTAAGTCTTACATTTTTTATTCATCAAATATTTCCAATGATTCAAGAATTACTGAACTATTTTTTGAGTATGAAATGCCAAAAACAATCATTAAAAAATGGAATAATGTCTCCTTGTGTCCATTGAACACATGATATAATTGTTTTGGAAATACTAAATAAAATTTCAACTAGAATCATTAAACATGGAAATGAGAATTTATTTACTTCTCATTGCTAACTTAAGAATCACCCTTGCTCAACTATATAAAGAATTCACATTACTTCTTTTAATTTTTCTATACAATCTTGGTTACTATATTTTGAAACATATGTTTGATACACATTTAGTATCTAATACCTAAGAAGTAAAACTAAAACATCATATATAATAATGAATATACACTATGTTTAATCCTATGATTTCTTCTACATAATTTCATTGCATTTCATCTTCTGTAGAATTATATCACAACATATGAAGCAAAATATCATTTTTTATGATGCTTTCCTATTTTATTGAAGGGTGTTGAAATTATTTTGTTTGGTATCACACTTTCCATTTTTATTTTCACCATGTCTTTCAACCTGTTCACCATAAGAACTAAAGATTATTATTTCTTTAAGTTTTTATCTTCTTGGAAAACATTACACAAAATATTATAGACAATTTTGCCTATATTTTTCATTTTATAATACAAAAAGAAACTGAAGTAATTAGGTGATAAGGATATTAAAAAGGGATATATTTAAATATCTAGATTTTTATTTCAATTTACACATGAGTAGGGTAATCATCATGTAATTCATTTCTCATTTCACTTTCTCCTTACATACGTCTCTGAGATAAGATGATATGTGAATTCATCTATGTCCTAATTTTTCCACAAATCATTATAAATTAATGAAAACATTATGATGTAAATATCAAATTCATAAATCATATGTATCCTGTAAGATTTACTTTCACCCTCTCTTCCTGAGGTGGCCCAATAGGATTTGGGGACTCCAACATATAGAAGTTCGATTCACATCAATGTACTATGTTCAAGCACTTATAATTCACTATGAAATTCATCATATTTAGGATATGTACTTTTTCCAATACATATCATAGTGAAATTTTAGAATATCCAGACATTAATCTACAAAATAATACTTCAGTAGATTAGTGACTTATTTTTATTATCAGTTATTAGACATTATATATTTTATTACCTTTAATTTCTCCCATTATTTTATTGAATTCTAGTAGCCCTCAATTGTTAAATTCATAATACCCAGTTGTTTGAGTATTATTGTGGAAAGGATCCTTAAAACCTATCTGCATATCCCAAGATATGGGTACTCCACTTCTCAGTGAGTCTTAATGTAGAATTCCACCATGATAACCACATTAACTAAAGTCTCCTTGATCAATTGAGTGGAGTCTCATATCCTGTAAAGGATAACCTTTCATTGTGAAAATATTTTCAACTAAATTTTAAAAATTCATGATATGGATATTTATTTTCAATGAAATATAGATAATTTAACCCACTTATCTCATAAAAACTTCCCAATAGTAGGATACACCCTCAATTAGGGCTAACGAGCACCACGTACAATTAGTTTAGTTCAAAATTAAGAAACAGATGATGATATGAATTAATATTTATCTGAGGATTTTTAATATTCTCATTGAATGAAATCCATTTTTATTTCCACATTCTTTTTCAATGTGACACCACTCACCTCCTAACAATGATATAAATAGAAAAACATTCACCGCATATGTTTATTTTATGTACACATGCTCTATTATTATTTTATGTGATCACACATAAAATTAAACATAAATAAAATAATAAACCATGTAAAAATAAAATCAGGTAATGTGATCATGATCTGATATTGATAGTTTATCCATTGAGTAAATAATGGATCAACCTAGCCATTAGGGTTAACTCCTTGAGCCACAATTATGGTAATTCCATTTGCAACACTCACCCATCCAATGTGTCAAAATCCTTTCTGGTACATCACCTAATATTGGAAAAAACTACATCACTTATCATCCTAATCATTATATTACAATACTTTCATGCTGGCGAGAGGATATTTGGAATAAAAAATACAAATAAATAATTTTTATTTGGGAGTGCAGACCCTTATACACATAATGATGAAAAATATGACACACAGTTCAATATATATTTTAGAATGAATTGGATGAATTTCTTATTCTAGGACTCATAGTAAGTAGATATTGATTAAACTCATGCAAAAAATTAAATTTGTAATGAATTCAGCTTGATGGTATTTTTTATGAGTTAAAATAAATTTATTTAATTTAAATTCACAAAAACTTCTTACAAGCCCCAAATATATTTTTTAGTTAAATTCAAAATATTATTTAAAATATTAGGGTTTTTTCACATTTATCAGGGATTCCTGGGTATTTTTAATCCCTCCCATAGGGGTTTCGTATCATAGGAAAAAACCTGAAAGGGCCAGATGGCTCAGGAATAACCTGTCTCGACCTACCTGGGTTGGTCTGAACTGGTAAGGGTTATTAGTCGAGGTGTGCACACAACTTTGTGACTTTTACATTAGTATTGGGGAAGTCTCCCTAAATGGGGTGCCACTATAAATTTAAAAATATATTTAATTTAATTTCATTATGTTGTGTAGAACTTACCCTAAGAAATTTATTCATTTTTTATTTTTTTTAAAAGCGCACCTATGACACCTTAATTTCCCCCCTAAAAGGGCCACTATTTTTTAATTTTCTATGTAGTGTGATCCACCACCCCACTTCCTCAATGTTTCTTATTTTCTTTTTTTCCAAAAACCCTAATTGTTTGACATTAATTTTTTTTTAAAACAAAAAATCATGGAAGGGTGTGTTTTCAAAAGCCTAGAGGGATTCTAGGTGCTTTGATGGATCCCCCTTAAATTAGAATACATATATATAGTTATATATTATAATTTATATATGTATATTAATATATATATATATATATTATGATGTATTTTTTTAAATAAGTTTTTATTGATTTAGAATCCCTCGATATTAAAGCTCGATCAGATGGATCTTTCTTGGGAAGGGTTTCGGCCATCGTTTCTGACCCGATATCATCGATCATCTGTGAAATACCCCCCAAGTGTGATATATATATGAGTTCTTGGTTTTATGCCCCAAAAATTATTTTTTTGATCTTTATATATCCAAAACTTGAACGTTTGACATCTGATTGATGCAAAATTTATGGAAGTGGTATCTATGAAACTCCATCTTCTCAAATAAATGACGATTTAATTTTTATTTTTACTTAATTAAAAGTATGCTTCCCTCTGATACCAAATCAAGGAAATAAAGGCTTTGGTGGAAGAATCAAATTGGGTATATTCAAAATTTTAGTTATGGATTTGTGTTGAAACATAAAATTCTCTATACCCTAGAATGGTTTCATCCACAGATCATGTGCAATTTAATTAACCATGAATATTTAAGAATGAAAAATTAAATCAAAATCATACCTCATCTGATTTCTATAGAAAACAAGTTTTTCTCATGGTTGATGATTATTACTTGAAGGATCTAAACCTATAACCCTCTAGATCATCCAATTCATTATAAAATATAGATTGATCATTAACCTATGTAATCTGGGTGCAAGTGTGGAGAATCAGTGGCTCTATGATGTCATCTCAATCATAGGACATCATGTTAATGATCTGTGAGCTCGACTCAAGTAATATTTGATCTTTTATTTTCCTTACCTCTCTAGAACTTGAGAGAGAGTGTTAGAATATATATAATTCATTAAAACCATTATCACTCACATTTTCGGTGTTAAAAATTATTTTATACTCAGGATATAACTTCCATAAATTTTATTTAGATCCTTATGAAAGTTAACCCTTTAAATGTTCCTAAAAATAACTTAAACTGCACTTAAAACATGTCGTAATGTTATAGATATTTTATTATAAGCTTGTAACACATAAAATGTGTTACATTATAAAATATGATTCATAAAATTGGATCAATAAATATTAAATGAATCCTTGAATATTAAATATTAAATATTCATTTGAAAAATATTTTTCATTGTATTCAGGGAATAACTTGTGAATATAATAAGTAAAAAAATTCAATAGGTATTATTATAATATAAAATAATATTTAATTTATTTATTACATTTATGGTCGTATAAACTCAGACATTACCCATCCACCATCGTGTGACCCACCATGTCCTAAACTCCAATTCACTAGATTTGGAAAAAACTTGTGAGTACTCATTGTGTGTGACCTTCTTGGCCATTATCTCGATAGAAATGAATAATACACACAAACTAGGGGTAGAGTTAAGAAACCGATCATAAACCCTAAAGAGTTAAGGAAGATTCATAACAACGACAACCTCCTTTGAACTCATGCCATGTAACAATATCTCGTTATCTCATGATATCTGATAACGTAGGATACACACTTCATGTCATCATCCTTTCTAGATTTATTATATTTTTACCTTAGTAAAAGTACTTACATTTAATCACTATGACCATGGATTTAATAAAGGAACTAATATCACGGTCAACTAGGCCCAATACACCTCATCCATTCAGAAGTGACACAAATTATCTTGATCATTGAATCAATTTTATACCACAAATGGTGGACCTGACACAAACTACCTCACCAAGACTCAAATTTCAAGGTTTTTTTCTTGAAAAAAAGTTTTTCAATAAAATAATAAACACTATTAATTATATCAATTAGTGATATTAATACATGTGTTCACAGATAGGAACTACCTATGATACCCAAAACATGTAGTATTATTATTGGCGGGCCAGTCCTCATGATCTCCTCTTATTAGGATCACCATGTGTGAACTTCATGATAAAAAAGTATCAATGTTTATGAGTCCCTAAAACATGATAGTTATACATCATTGGTGTCCAATAAGTATGATGTATCTATAAAATATGACATATGTTTAAGATTAATATCATAATTTCATGAGGTTATCTTTATAGCTGGGAACTACTATAACTTGTTAATATGAAAAATAATCTAAGGATATTACCATCCAAATAGTGGATGTAGAATTTCTAACACAATTATGGTAAGTATACATCATGTATAACTCACTTTATAATAGATATGGTAATCAAAAAGTAATTTTCATGTTGTCTATAGGGAACCCATATTTATAACACATTATGATTTTTAGGTTTTTAGGGTCCTTAATGGTTATTTGGACCCTTTAGGGGTTTTAGTTTCCTTTAGGGGTTTTTATGGGTTTTAGGGGTTTTAGGGGGTTTTATGGTTTCAAAGGATTTTTTATGTTTCAAGGGATTTTTAGGGTTTTAAGGGGTTTCAGGGTTTTCTCAGGTTCTAAGTGTTTTTTGTTTTTTAGTATGTTTAGTGTGTTAAGAGTTTATAGGGTTTGGGGGGGAGGGTTTATGTTTTTAGGGGTTTTAGGGTGTTAGGGAGTTTTAGACGTTTTCAGGGATTTTATGGATTGTTAATGTTTTTTAGGGATTTTAGGTGTTCTATTTGTTTTTTTGGGTTTTTTGGGGTTTTCAATGTTTTTAGAGTTCTTAGGGTTTTATGGTCTTTAATATTTTTAGGTTTTTTTGGTTTTTTAGTGTTTTAGGGGTTTTAGGTCTTATCAGGGTTTTTAATGGTTTTTATGGGTTTTAGTATTTTTATATTTTTTTAGTTTTTTATGGGTTTTAAGGGGTTTTAAGGGGTTTTATGGGTTTTTATAGGTTTAAGGGTCATTTAATATTTTATGATTTTTATGGAATTTTATGGTCTTTCAGGATTTTCATTTTTTTAGGGTTTTTAGTGTTTTTAGTGTCTTTTAGGATATTTTCAGGATTTTAGGGTCAATTATGAATTTTAGTATTCTTTGGATCTTTGAGGGGTTTTATGGGTTTTTAGGGGTTTTAGGGGGTTTTAGGGTCATTTTGGTTTTTAACATTTTTAGGGACTTTTAGGTTATTTTAGGGGTTTTAGGGTCCTTTAGGTGTTTTAAGGGGGTTTTTGTGTCCTCTATAGATTTTAGGGTCCTTTAGGTTTTTATGGTTTGGGGGGGTAGTGTTTTTAGGGGTTTATGGTCTTTATGGGTTTCATGTTTTTTACAGTTTTTGGGTTTTCAGGTATTTTTCAGGGGTTTGAGGTTTTATGGGTTTTTAGTGTTTTAAGGGTTTCACAGGGTTTTAAATGTTTTTAGAATTTTATGGTTTTTAGGGTTTTATAGGGTCTTAAGTTTATTTAGGGTTTTAGGGATTTAAGGGTTTTAAGGGATTTAGTATTTTTATGGGTTTAAAGGTCTTTTTAGGGATTTAGTTATTTTAGCGATTTTATAGTTTTATTTGTTTTTTAGGATATTTAGGTTCAGTAAATGTTTTTATGGTTTTTATGGTCTTTTAGAGTTTTATGGGTTTTAAGGGTTTTTGGATTTTAGGGTCTTTTAGGGTTTTTTTGGGTTTTTTGGGTTGTCTAGGATTTTTTATAATTTTATATGATATTTTTGGGTTTTTAAGGTGTGTTAGGGTTTCGTATGAATTTTTAGGATATTTAGGGTCATCTATGGGTTTTAGGGTTTTTAGGTTCCTTTAGGTGCATTAGATCTCATTAGTATTTTTATGGGTTTTTAGGATCCTTTATAGTTTTTTCTATTTTTAGGACCATTTGGGCATTTTAGTGGGTTTTAGGGTCCTTTTGGGGGTTTAGGTTTTTTAAGGGTTTTAGGATTTTTAAGGGGGTTAGGGTCCATTAGGTTTTTTAGGGTTCTTAGGGCAAGGAAGATTCGAGGGTTGGGCTATTCCCGCCCCCCCCCCCAAATTTATTATAAAGAAGAAAAGAGACACAACAGACAAGGGAGGGGAGGGGTCAAACGTCCCACACCCAAAAACCCCTTACAACCCACACCAAATAAGAAAAATCAAACAAAAGAAAATAAAAACCAAACAAGCATACCCAGGTCCAAGTAGTAACCATCGCCTTCATCTAATAGCATCCAGCATCCAGCGGCTCACTACCACAAAATTCCCAGCTTCCAACCTCACATATACCAGCGTCAAGCCCTTCTCACCAAAACGACCCGTCACCTGAAGCACATAACCATCAACACCAGAATCACACAAGAGCCAGCAACCAGAGTTCACTTTAATACGACCAGAACTAGAAGCATAAATAGCAGCTTGCTCGCATCTTAGCCATACCACAGCTAGGATCCAACACCTCATCATCAAACAACCAACATCTCTTTCAAACACCAAACACCACTCAGCATCCCGCTCTTCTCTAGCATCCAGCAGCATCCATCATCCAGCAGCACCCGCCAACTCCAGGGGTTTATGGTTTTTGGGGTTTTAGTGTCCTTTAGAGTATTTTATTATTTTTATGGATTTTATAGTCTTTGGTTTTTAGGTTATTTTATAGCCTCTTAGGGGTTTTAGTGTGTTTTGGGGTTTTATGGTATTTAGGATCTTTTAGGTTTTTTTGGTTTTAGGCTTTTAGGGGTTTTAATATATTTTAGGTTTTTCTAGGGTTTTAGGGTATTTTAGGAATTTTATGGGGTTTTATGTCTTTTTGTGGGTTTTAAGGTTTTTAAGGTGTTTTAGGGTTTTTAATGTCATTATGGTTTAAAGTGGTTTTAGGGCGTTTTATGGGTTTTAAGGGTTTTATGTGTTTTATGGTTCTTTTAGTGATTTTTAGGGTTTTAAGATTTTTAAAATTTTAGTGTTTTTAGGGGTCAGGGTTTTATGATTTTTAAGGGTTTTTGGGTAAGGAAGGTGAAGGGTCAGGCTATTCCTAACCCCCCATAATTTATTAGAAAAAAGACACAACAGACAAGGGAGGGGAAGAGTCAATTGACCCACACCCAAAAAACACTGAGAAAAAAAGACGCAAACAAGAAGTGGTAGAGTCAAAAAATCACACCCAAAACAAGCTACATTTCATAGGGGTAAACCTACCCATCATAATCAAAAGGATCACCATGAGCACCAGATCCAAAAGCTACATCATCATCCATTATCTACCATTCAGATTCATGCTGCTTAAAAAGTTCCAAATATGTGTCTCTGACTCTTTGTTGCTCCATAGAGCACTGAACTCGCTTGGTATCATCAATAAACCTTTTGGAGTCCTTATAGGAGGTCCTGGTGACCATGGGATTTGGAAGAGAAGAGTAGTCCTTCTTTGGCCTCCTCCTCAGGGGAACAATGTAACCCCTAAGCCCGTTTTCCTTCCCATATTGGAATCCACCACTGGCTGTGGTTCTGCCACCATCCTTATTATCATGCCCAGCAACGTCCATCCATCTCTGTGGGTGCACATTGTCATCTTCCAGTTCCATCTCTCCCAGAACTGGAGAGAAAGGGTTTTCCCAAGAATCTCCTTCATGCTTCGATCTCCTCTGATCCATTAGGCTGCCCCCATACCTAGAATTTCCATAATTCACATCAGAATATCCATACCTCCCAGCATACAAGATCATCTTCAAGGAATTAAACTTCCTCACCACATGTTTCTCACTCGAATCATGCTCACCACAACCATTCAGACGAATATCCTACACTTCATTCTTCTGTTGCTCAGCAGAAACACATTTCGCCAGCCCAATCTTAGAATGAGTCATCAGAGCCACACTATCAGTAGAACCATCCTGGAATGGTTGATTCAGAGGTAGATCCTACACTACATTATCATTTAGCACTTCCCTCTCATTACCTGAAGAAACATCACTCTACAGAATGGGAACCGAACTGCACACAAGCAGAGAATTATTCAACGTTAGCTCAACCTCAGAAGGTGTAGCAATACAAAAGTCATATTTAAGTCTCCTAAAGACATCAGAGACCCGTGGATTGTGTGATGTAACCTGTATGAGATTTTGTAATTTATTGTCAACAATGACCTCTATCCCCTCCCCCATGTCAACAACCAAATTGTGAATCATGCTCAAAGATAATTTAGCATGTTCCTGCATCGCACTACCAATGTGCATAGAATCACCCTGCCCAACCTCACTGCTCACCTGCGCATGACCCACCAGCATGTGGCTTCCCATCTTATAATATTTCATCCCTTTATACTGATGTGATTCACTCATGGGAGACAACCAATTTCAGACACCATCACCATCATAAATAACCCTTGCACCTTCTAGAACATCAAGGCAGTTAAGGGGTTCCATCAAGCTGCAAATACCTTCTACAACTTCAATCAAACCCTTACCAAGCTATGTTGTCTTCGTAGAAGGATATCTCCCTATCACATCAGTGCCTTGGTCATACAATAAAGGTATATAATACCATTCAACTGTCTTGGTACTAGCACTAGAGACTCTATGGGATAACACCACAACCCATTCACCTCTTCCCCCATGTTGGAATGTAGTGATGTAATGGTCTAATTTCTTACAGGAGAAATAGAAATCAATAGATGATTCAAAAGAAATTTGGTTTTTTTACCAAAATTCCTTTCTATTAGTAATCAATGCAAAATCAGTCAACATCTTCGAGACATCAACTTCAACACAGAACCTTGGAGCCACCAGATGAAAAACCTCTTGAGTACGGCTGTCCAAACACAAATACCAACCCACAAGATTCCTGAGCATATAGATGATATATGTATTTTGGAAAGGAGTAGAACGTTATAGAAACCTAACCCATGAAGAAATCACCGATGAGTCCCGGTTCATGTGGATATCAGAACTCCACCTGAAGAGAAAGAATCTGGAACCATTGGTTCTTCAAGGAGATGAAGACTAGGCACCGATCAAATAATCTTCTATTTCATGTCTAATAATGATGTCACGACCATAAAATAACCCAACCGTAGCTTTATCCTATAAATTCCATGATCCAAAATCAAATATGTCATAGGAGTCCACCGAGGATCTTTGATTCACAAATCAGGCAACCAAAGTCAAGTTATGGAGTGAGGAAGCTGCATTAAACTATGAATATGAGATTAATAAATGTGGATGACCTTCGTAAAGGTCAACAACCTTCATGCATAGATTAATCTGAGGAAATGGAGGTATAAATTTAGGAGAAAAATAGAAATGAAGGCTGGATGCTGATTTTCATTATGAGATGGCGGAAATCCCTCCCCCGCAGAGGGCGGAGGAGGGGGCATGATGGTTGATGCTGTCAAGGGGTCTGCAAAAGATCCCTCATCGATAGATCTATCTCATGATTTATATTTTTATGGGTTTCTAAAATTTCAAAGGGTTTTTTTGGGGTTTTAGGGTTTTTTAGAGTTTTCAAATTTGTTATGGATTTTTATGGGTTTTAGTGATTTTAGGAATTTCATGGTTTTAAGATATTTTTAGGGTATTTTTGGATTTTAAGGGGTTTTCTTGGGTATTAGAGTTTTATTGATTTTTAATGAGTTTTATGGATTTTAGGGGTTTTATTTTTTTAGTGATTTTTTAGGGTTTGTTGGGGGTTTTAGGGTTTGGGGGGTATGCTTTTTAGTATTGTTTTATAGGTTTTTCATTTTTACAATTTTAGTGGTTTTGGGGGTTTTAAATGTTTTTTTGTTTTCAAATTTTTAATGATTTTTAGGGGGTTTAATGGTTTCTAGGGTTTTTAATGCTTTTAGTGTTTTTAAATGTCATTAGGGTTTATTGGTGTTTTAAGGGGTTTTAGGGTCTTTTGGGTTTTTAGGGGTTTTAAAGGTTTTTATTGGTTTTAAATATTTTAGGGTTTTTTATATTTTTAAGGATTTTATTTCAAGTTTTTAGGTTTTTAGGTTATTTAGGGTTTTCGATGGTTGTTGGGGTTTTTTTGGGTTTTTGGTGATTTTTTTTATTTTTGGTTTTAAGGGGTTTTAGGTGTTTTAGATTTTTTTTGGGATTTTAAGGTTGTTTAGTGGTTTTGAGTTTTTTAGGTTTTTTAGGGAAATTTTTGGGTTTTGTGGGGTTTTAGGGTTTTTAGGGTTTTTTAGGGTTTTAATATTTTTATGGGTTTTAGGGAGGTTTATATTTTTTAGTGTTTGTAGGATTTTTTTAGATTTTTTGAGGTTTTAGGTGTTTTTAGTGGTTTATAGAATTTTTAGTCTATTTAGGGTTGTTTTTGATTTTTGATATTTTTAGGGTTTTAGGGGTTTTGGGGTTTTTTTGGTCTTTTAGGGTTTTTAGGTTTTTAAGGATTTTTCATGGGTTTTATGGATTTTACGGTTTTTTACAGTTTTTTTGGGGTTTTAGTTTTTTAGTTCTATCATGTTTTTAATGGGGTTCTATAGGTTTTAATTGTTTTAGGGTGTTTTAAGGTTTTTAGGGGGTTATATAATTTTCTAAGAGTTTTCAAGGGATTTAAGGTGTTTTAGGTGTTTTTAGGGTTTTAGGCTTTTTAGAGGATTTTTAGGTTATTAGGGGTATTAGGGATTTTATAATATTTAGGGGTTTTGTGGTTTTTAGGGGTTTAGGTATTTATTATTGTTAGGGCTTTTAGGTATTTTGAGGATATTTAGAGTTTTAGGGGATTCAAGGGTTTTCTAGGGGTTTAAAGGATTTTAGGCACTTTTAAGGTTTTTTTGAGGTTTTGGTGTTTTTAGTGGGCTTTAGTGTTTTTTGTTGTTTTCATGGATTTTAAGGTTTTAATATATTTTTAGGGGTTTTAGGGTTTTTTCTATTTTTTGGATTTTTAGGGTTTTTAAGAGGATTAAGGGTTTTTATTGTCTTTTAGGGGTTTTAGGGTTTTACAGTCTTTTAGAGGTTTTAATTTTTGTTAAATTTTTTAGGTTTTTTTGGGTTTCAATGGGGTTTTAGGTTTTTTAAGGGATTTTGGGGTTTTTATGTATTTTTAGGGTTTTAAAGGGTTTTAATGGTTTTTTTATGGATTTTAGTATTTTTAGGGGTGTTATGGTTTTTCGAGTTTTAGATTTCTTTGAGGGGTTTTCATTCTTTTAGGGGTTTTGGCCTTTTTGTGATTTTTTAGGTTTTTATATATTTTGAATGGGGGTTAGGGGTATTAGGGGTTTTATATGTTTTTAAGGGGTTTTTAGTCTTTTTAGGGGTGTTAGGGATTTCTTATGAAATCTTTAGTTTTATAGTGTTTTTATTATTTCCTTAGGGATTTTAAGTTTTTTTGGTAGATTTTTGAGTTTTTAGGGGTTTTAACATTGTTAGGATTTTTGGAGATTTTAGGGTTTTTATGGGTTTTACAGTTTTTATGGGTTTTATGATTTTTAGGGATCTTAATTGTTTTAATTTTTTAGGGTTATTAATATTTTTAGGGGTGTTTAGGGGTTTAAGGTTATTTTGTTTTTTTATGAGTTCTCAATGGTTGTAGGGTTTTTTGGGATTTTTTTAGTTTTTAGGGTATTTAGGGTGTTTTAGGTTATTAAAGGCTTTTAGGGTTCAAAGGGTTTTAGGATTATTTAGGGTTTTAGGTTTTTTAATATTTTTTCATGTTTTAGGGGTTTTTAGGGGATTTATAATTTATAGTTTCTTTAAGGGGTTTTAGGGTCGTTTAGTGCTTTTATACGGTTTATAGGGTCTTTTAGGGGTTTTAGGTTTTTTTAGGGTTTTTTAGGGTTTTAGGTTTGTTTACAGTCTTATATGGATTTTGTTTTGGGTTTTTATGGGGTTTTAGTTTAATTTACGGTTTTTATAGATTTTTTAGGTTTTAAGGGGTTTTAGGGGTTCTAAGGTTTTTTATGATTTTAAGAGTCTTTAGGGTTTATAAGAGTCTAATGGGTTTTTAAATAATTTTTGGGTTTTTAGGATGTTTATAGGGTTTTATGGATTTTATGGGTTTTAGGATATTTTTTTGTATATTTAAGTGTTTTAGGGGGTTTTATGTGTTTAAAGGCTTGGTGATTTCTTAGTGTTATTATTTTTTTTTTGGATTTTAGGCAATTTTTGTGGTTTTAAGTATTTTTATTGTTTTGATGGTTTTTAGGGTTTTTTTTGGTTTTTGTTATTTTTAGGAGTTTTATAGTGTTTAGGGGGGTTTGAGGATTTAGGGGTTTTAGTATGTTTGTATTTTTTAGGTTTATTATGTTTTTTGGACATTTTAACATTTTTAGGGGTGTATTAGGGGTTTTTATGATTTTTAGGGTATTTTGTTTTTTGGGATTTTTAGGTGTTTTAGGGTTTTTAGGGGATTTTAGGTCTTTAAATTTATTTTTAGTGGGTTTTAGTGTTTTAGAGGTTTATAGTGGGTTTTTAGGGTTTATATGGATTTATGGATATTTTAGAGTTTTTTTGTGTTTTTTGGGGGTTTTGGGGTCTTCTAGTGGTTTGGGTGGTTTTTAATGTTTTTAGGGGTTTTTGGGTTATTTAGGATTTATAAGGGGTTTTATGGGTTTTATGGATTTCTAGGATTTTTATATATTTCTAGGGTTTTTCGGGACTTTTATTGTTATTAGTGTTTTTAGGGTTTTAGGGGTTTTAATGGGATTTTAGTGTTTTTAGTGGTTTAAAAGGTTTTATTGGGGTTTTAGGGTTTTTAAGGGGTTTTGGGGATTTTATGAGGTTTTTTTGTATTTTTTGTTTTTTTGTGATTTTAGGGAATTTCGGGGTTTTAAGGGTTTTTTATGTTTTTAGGGAATTTAAGGGTTTTTGGGTTTTTCTTGGTTTTAGTGCTTTTTAGGGTTTTAGGGATATTAAGGGTTTTTTCAGTGTTTGTGGTTTTTTAGGATTTTTAGGGGTTTTGGTGGGTTTTTAGGTTTCTAGTGTTTTCCTTGGATTTTTAAGTGATTTTAGGGGTTTGGGGTTTTGGGGGGTTTTAGGTTTTAAGAATTTTTAGGATTTTTATGTGGTTTTTTGAAGGTTTTAGGGTTTTAGGGGTTTTAAGTGTTTTTAGTGCTTTATGGTTTTTTGGGTTTATAGGGTTTTTTTGGAAGTTAATGTGATTTTGGGGTCTTTAAGGGTTTTTATAGGACCCCAAGTATCTTTTGGGATTTTTAGGGTATTTGGGGTCTTTTAGTGTTTTAATGGTTTTCAGTATTTTTGGGGTTTTAGGATCCTTTAGGGGGGTTTTATGGTTTTTATGGATTTTAATGGTTTTAAGAGTTTTTTGGTGTTTTAGAGTTTTTAAGGGTTTTAAGGGTTTTAGGGTTTCATGGTTTTTTTAGATATCTTTAAGGGTTTAAATGTGTTTGAGGGATTTTGGTGGGTTTTAGGATTTGTAGAGTTTTTAGGAATTTTAAGGTGTTTTGGGGTTTTGGGGTTTTAGGTTTTTAAGGTTGTTTTAAAAGTTTTTATGGGTTTTATTATTTTTAGGGGTTTTCATGGTTTTAGTATTTTACTAGGATTTCCTAGAATTTTGAGTGTTTTCAGTTGGTTTTTTGGTCTTCAGGGTTTTGGGGAATGTAGGGTTTTTTCAGGGTTTTAGGGTTGGGGTTGGGGGTTGTGGTTTTCAAGGTTTTTATTATTTTGGTTGATTTGTTATGTTTTTGGGTGTTTTTTTCATATTCATATCTTTTTAGAGTTTTTAGGGTTTTTAGTGATTGTGGGGTTTTTAGGGGTTTTAGGAATTTTTTGGGTTTTGTGTTTTTAGGTTATTTAGGGGTTTTTATGATGGTTTTATGGATTATAGGTGTTTTTTAGTGTCTTAGGGTGTTTTTGTAGTTTTCAATGGTTTTAGGGGTTTTAATTTCTTTTTAGAGTTTTTAGGGTTTTTGGGATTTTAGGGTCTTAAGAGTTTTTAAGGTTTTATGGTTTTTAGGGATTTTAGAGTTATTTATGTGTTTTTAGGGTTTAAGGTGGTTTTTTAGGTTTTTCATGGTTTTTAGTTCCTTTTTAGTGATTTTTGTGTTTTTATGATTTTTTTGGGGTGTTTTAGGGTTATTATGGTTTTAGTGTATTTAGGGTTTTTTTGTGTTAGAGGTTTTTAGGGTTCTTTTAGGCGTTTTAAGGCACTTTTAGGTATTTAGGGATATGTAGTGTTTTTAGGGGTTTTTGGGGGTTTTAGATATTTTTTATGGTTTTATGGTTTTTTATGGTTTACTGCGGTTTTTATGCACTTTTTAGTTTTAGGGTTTTTACGGTTTTTGGTGGTTTTATGGTTTTTAAGGGGTTTACATTTTTTTATGTTTTTAAAGGTTTTATTGGGGTTTTAGGGTTTTGAATATTTTCTTAGGGTTTTAATGTTTTTAGGGTTTTTTGGTTTTTTGGTGTTTTTTATGTTTATTTAGGATTTTTAGAGATTTAGGGGTTTTTAGAATTTTTTTCTACGTTTTTAGGGGTTTAGAGGTTTTGAAGGGGTATTGGGTTTTTTTGGTCTTTTCTGTTCCTTCAGGGTTGTTTTAGGGTTATTAAGGTTATTAGGATTTTTTAGGAATTTTTTTGGGTTTTTATGATTATATGGTGTTTTATGGGTTTTAGGGATTTTAAGGGGATTTTTGGGTTTTTTTGGGGTTTTAGGTTTTTTAATGTTTTTTCAAGGTTATTTATAATTTTTAGAGTATTTTATGGGCTTTAGGGTTTTATGGTATTTTACAGTTTTAGGGTTCTTAAGGGTCCTTTATGGTTTTTATGGTTTTTAGGTTATTTTTGTGTAATTTTTTGTTTTAAGGGTCTTTAAGGTTATAATTGTTTTTAGGTAAATTTTGGGGGTTTTAGGGTATTTAGGGGTTTAGATGTTTTTATAGTTTTATTTTTTGGGGGGGTTTTAGAGTTTCTTTGGGATTTTATGGGTTTTAGGCTTTTCAGGGATTGTTATTCTTTTTTATAGTTTTAGGGAATTTTAGAATTTTTATTGTCTGTTGGGGTTTTTAGGATTTTTAGGGGTTTTAGGGTTTTTGGGGTTTTAATATTTTTTATTTTTTAGGGTTCTTTATTTTTTTTGTTTTTAGGGGTTTTAAGGTTTTTAGGGTGTTTTAGACTTTTTTTTGGGTTTTATGGATTTTTAGTGTTTTTAGTGTTTTTAGGTTTTAGGGTATTTTTTGATCTGTCTAAAAGTTTTATATGTTTTTTAGAGTGTTTATGGGTTTTTTGGTTTTTATGTTTTTCAGTGTTTTGGGGTTATTTTTCATTTTTGGGGTTTTATTGTTATTCAGTATTTACTAGGGTTTTTAGTGGTATTCAGGGTTTTAAAAGGTATTTTAAGTGTTTTAGGGTTTTGAGGGTTGTTTGGGGTTATTATTATTATTTTGGGGGTTTTAGGGTGTTTAAGGTTTTTTTAGGATTTTTATGGCATTTTATTGGTTTTAGGGGTTTTAGGGGTTGTATGATATTTATGGGATTTTATGGTTTTAAAATATTTTTAGGATTTTTAGTGTTTTAGGGTTTTATGGGTTTCTAGTTCTTTTATGGTTTTTGATTTTAAAGAGGATTTTGGGGTTTTTATGGGTCTTAAAGATTTTAATGGTTTTTAGGTATTTTAAGTTTTTATTTATTTTTGAGGTTTTAGGGGTTTTATAGAATTTTATGGTTTTTAAGGGATTTTGGGTTTTTACCATTTTAGGGTTTTTAGAGAATTTTAACATTTTTAAGGGTTTTTACGGTTCTTTATGGGTTTTAGGGTTTTATGGTTTTAGGGACTTTATGTTTTTTGGGTTTTATAGGATTTTAGGGTCCTTTAACGGGTTTAGGCATTTTAAAGGGTTTTTTAGGATTTAAATGGGTTTTAGGGTTCTTTTCATTTTTAGTGTTTTTAATTTTTTTAGGATTTTTTGGGATTTTATGTTTTTTGGGGGCTTTGGGATTTTTAGGTTGTTTTAGGTTTTTTTAAGTATTTTAGGGTTTTATGATTTTCAAGGGTTTTAGGGAATTTTAGTTTTTAGTTTTTTTCATGGGTTTTCAATGTTTTTATGGTGTTTTAGGGTTTTGTAGTGCTGCATAAGGTTTTTAGGCTCTTTTGGGTATTTTTAGCATTTTAGGGCCTTTTAGGGTTTCAAGTGGTTTTAGGGAATTTTTGGGGTTTAATTCTTTTTTCAGGGTTTTAGGGTTTTTTTGATTCTTAGGGTCCTTTGGATTTTAGGGGTTCTAAGGGTTTTTATATTCTTTAGATGTTTTTAGGATTTTAAGGGGTTTGGGTATTTTAGGGTGTTTCAGGGTTTTAGTTTTTTAGGGTTTTTATGGTCATTTTTGGTTGTTTCATAGTTTTAGGATTTTAGGATTTTTATATTTTTAGAGGATTTTTCGAGGTTTTGAGGGATTTTAGAGTTATTAGGGTTTTTGAATTTTTAAATTTTTTTGGTGGTTTTAAGGTTTTTGGGGGTGTTTAATGGTTTCTTAGGGTTTTCATGGTTTTAGGTGGTTTAGGGTTTTTGGTTTTTAGGGTTTTTTTTATGTTCTTAACAATTTTATGGGTTTGAAAGGTTTTTATGGGTTTTGCAGTTTTTAAAATTTATTTTACGGGGCTTAGGTGGTTTTAGGGTTGTTTAGGGTTTTAGTGTTTTTTTAGGTTTTAGGGTTTTAGGTCATTTTATAAATTTTAGGGTTTTTGGGTTTTTTGGGTTTTTAGGTTCTTTTACGTGTTTTTTGTGTTTAAGGTTATTTTAGGGGTTTTTAGGGGTTTCAGTTTTTTTAATGGTTTTTAGGTGTTTTAGGGTTGTTGGGGTGTTATGGGAGTTTTTATTATTTTCTTGGTCTTTTGTTGTTTGCTTTTAATGTCCTTTTTCTCTTTTTAAGGGGGTTTTATGTTTTTTTGTGGACTTTTATAGTTCTATGGTCTTTTTATAGTTTTATGGAATTTTAATATTTTATGATTTTTTGGTTATTTTAGGATTTTAGGGTGCTTATGTGTTTTAGGGTTTTTAGTGTTTTAAGGGGTTTTAGGGTTTTTAGAGGCCTTTACGGTTTTTAGGACATTTAAGGTATTTTAGGGTTTTAGGGGGTATTATGGTTAACAGATGTTTTTTGGGGGCTTTAGAAATTTTAAGGGGGGTTTCAATGGTTTTAGGGCCTTTTAGGGATTTTAATGTGTTTTAGAGTTTTAAGGGGTTTTAAGGGGTTTTAGTGCATTTTAATATTTTTATAGGGGTTTTTAGGGTCTTTTAGAATTTTTAGGGCGTCTTTGGGTCCTTTGGTGCTTTTTGTGCCCTTAAACATTTTTAGAGTATTTTAGTGGTTTTAGGGTATTTTAGGGTTTTTAGTGTTTTTACACTCATTAGGGTTTCAAAAACGTTTTAGGGTATTTTAGGGGGTTTTAGGGTATTTTATGAGGTTTTAAGGGTTATAAGGTCATTAGGGTTGTTTAGGGGTTTTAGAGACTTTTAGGGTCTTTTATGTTTTTAAGGTTTTAGGGTCGTTTAGGGGTTTTTAGAAGTTTTGAGGTCTTTTAGAAGTTTTTAGGGGGTTTTAGGGTTTTTTAGTTTTTTTGGGGTTCTTATCATTTTAAATGGGTTTAAGTGTTTAAGGGTTTTTGTGGTGTTTTATGGTTTTTATTGGGTTTTCATGTCCTTTAGGCTTCTTTTGGGTTGGGGGTTATCTTTTTATCGTTTTAGGATATTAATGGTATTTACTGTATTTTTATGATTTTTTATGATTTCTAGGATTTTAAGGGTGCTTAGGGGATCTAGATATTTTTAGTGGGTTTTAAGGTTTTTACTAGGTTTTGGGGTTTTCAGGGGTTTTAGGTTATTAGGGATTTAAAATGTTATAAGGGGTTTATCGGTTTTAGGATTTTTTAGGGTTTTATTTTTTAGGGGTTTAGGGTATTTGAGGGATTTTATGTATTTCTGGGGGTTTTAAGGGGTTTTCAGTGTTTCTTAGGTTTAGTGGTTTTTTAGGTTTTTCATTTTTTTGGGTATTTTGGGATTTTTAGCAGGTTTTAGGGGTTTTACTGGGTTTTAGGGTTTTTAAGAGTTTTAGTGTTTTAAGGGTTTTTAGGGGTTTAAAAGGTTTTTTTTGGATTTCATTATGGTTTTTATAGTTTTTAGTGGATTGTAGGGGTATTAAGGTTTTAAAGGTTTTTTTAGGGTTTTTAAGGGTTTTAGGGATTTTTATGTTTTAGGGGGTTTTAGGGTGTGTTAGGGTTTTTTTGGGGTTTTAAGGTTTTAGGGTGTTTTAGGGTGTCTAATGGGTTTTTCGGTCTTTTGGGTTTTATAGGGGTTTTTATGTGGTTTTTGGTTCTTTTTGGGATTTGTAGGGTTTTAGGTGACTTTATTGGTTTTAGGGTCGTTTAGGAGGTTCATGGATTTTAGGGTTTTTATAATTATTAGGGTTTTTTGGGGTTTTAGAATATTTAGGGTTTTATGGATTTTTTTTATTTTTTATTCTTTTTAGAGTCTTATGGGTTTTTAGGTTTTAATAGATTTTTATGGGTTTTTTTGGATTTTTAATAGTTTTTATGGGTCTCTACTATTTTTAGGGTTTTTAGGGATATAAGGTTTTAGTTTTTAAAGCAGTTTTAAGTGGTTTTTTGGGTTTTAATTGATTTTAATGTTTTTAGGGTTTTTTAGGTTTTTTAGGTTTTTCTGAGATTGTTTTATTATTTTTTGGGATTTTATGGGAGTTTTATGGTATTGTGGTTTTTAGGGGTTTTAGGGTGTTTAGGGATTAATTGTTTTAAAGGTATTTTAGAATTATTTAGAGGTTTAGAGTTATTTTAAGGGTTTTAGAATTTTTAGGGGTTTTAGGGTTTTCAGGGTTTTTATGTTTTTATTGGTTTTAGGGTTTTAGGGTGTTTAATGATTTTTGTGGTATTTTAGGGAATTTTGGGGGTTTTATATTCTTTTAGGGGTTTTATATTCTTTTAGGGGTTTTCAGTTCTTTTAGGGGTTTTGGGGGTTTAGGGGTTTATAGGTTTCTTATAATCATTCATAATTTTTATGGTTTTAAGTACTTTTAAGGGGTTTTAGTGGTATTTGGTTTTTTTTGTTTTTAGGGTTTTTTGGAGTTTTCAGGGTTTTTAGAGTTTTTAGGGTTTTTATGTTTTTATAGGTTATATGGTTTTTTTGGGTTTTTAATATTTTTAGTGTTTTTTGGGGTTTATTGGATTCTTTGATAATTTTTAGCGGTTCCCAGGTTTCTTTTAGGGTTTTAAGGTTCTTTTAGGGGTTTAAAGGTTATTTTAGAGTCATTTACGATTTTTAGGGTTTTTAATGTTTTAGGAGTTTTAGGGGGTTTTAGGTTCTTTAGGATTTTTAGGTTTTTGTAGTGGTTTGTTGGGTTTTGTAAGGGTTTTAAGAGGTTTTAGGGGTTTTACGGATTTCTAGGTATATTAAGGGGATTAATGATTTTAAGGTTTTCATGGTTTTATAGGTTTTTACAGTTTTTAGTGTTTTGCATGGATTTTAGGCTTTTCGGGGTTTTTGGGGTATTTGGTTTTGTTGGGGTCTTATGGTTTTTAGGGGTTTTAGGGTTTTGGGGAGTTTTGATGGTTTTTCTAACATTTAGAGATGTTTTTTGGTCCTTATAATTTTCAGTTGTTTTAGGGTCTTTTAGGGGTTTTAGTGACTTATATGGTTTTTAGTTTTTAGGGGTTTTAGGGTCTTTTTTGGTATTTTGACCTTTTTGGGGCTTTTTAGGGTTTTAGTGTATTTTAGGGTTTTAGGATCTTTTTAGTTATTTTTTTTTTGTTTTTAGGTGTTTTTATTGTTTCAGGGGGATTTTTATGGTTTTTAGGTATTTTTGGGTTTTTTTCAATTTTTAGGGGTTTTATGGGGGTTTAGGGTTTTAGGGGTTTTAGGTGTTTTTATGGGTTATAAGGGTTTTAAGGTCTTTTAGGGTTTTATGTTTTTTATGGGATTTTATGCCTTTTAGGGTTTATTTAAGGGTTTGTTTTAGGTTTATTAGGGTTATAGTTGTTTTTAAATTTTTATTTATTTTAGTGATTATAAGGATATTTAGGGTATTTATGTTCTTTTAGTGTTTTTAGGGTTTTTAGTGTCTTTTAGGGTTTTATATGATTTTAAGGTATTTTGGGTATTTTGGGTTTTTAAAGGTTTTTTGGGTTTTTTGGTTTTTTGGGTTATTAGTGGTATTTAGTCTTTTTAGGGTATAATTGTTTAATGTAATTTTAGGGTTTTTATGGTTTTAAGGTGCTTTTTATTTTTTGTTTGTTATGTATGTTTGGGTATTTTTTGGGTTTTAAGGGTCTTTTACTAGTTTTAGGTTATTTTTAGGCGTTTTAATGGTTTTTATGAGAGTTATAATTTTTAAGGGGTTTTAGGATTTTGGGGTTTTTTTTGGTTTTTTGGGTATTTTAGGGTTTTTAGGTGTTTAGGGTTTTATAGGGTCTTTTAGAGTTTTTTTGGGTTTTTGGATATTTTAGGGTTTTTATGTTCTTGGGGTATTTCTAGTGTTTAATGGTCTTTTTAGTGAAAATTAGGTGTAGTGTTTTATGGTCTTTTTAGGGGTTTTAAGGGTTTCATTTTGTGTTTTTGGGTTTTTTTGGGCTTTGGGGATTTATTTATGTTTTAGGGTTTTTATGGGATTTTAAGGATTTTAGGGTTTATTATGGTTATTTGGGGATCTCAAGGGGGTTTTAGAGATCTAGGATATTTTTTAGATTTTTTTTTGTATTTTTAGGGGTTTCAGGGGTTTTAGGGTCTTTAAAATTTTTAGGGTTCTTAGGATGTTTTGGTGTTTTGGGGTGTTTTTTTTATGGTTTTTATGATATTTTAGGATTTTTATGGTTTTTAGTGTCTTTTAGGGTTTTACAGTTTTTAGTCTCTTTGGGGTATGGATGTTTTCCAAGTATTTTAGGATTTTAAGGTATTTTAGGAGTTTTAATTTTTTTAGGGTCTTTAGGTTCTTTTAGGGTTTTTTGGAACTTTTAAGTTTTTTAGGATCTTTTACGGTTTTATGGTCTTTTATGGCTTAGGGTGTAGGGTTTAGGGTTTATGGATCAGGGTTTAGGGCCAAAAGAGTAGGGTATAGGGTTTGGAGTTTAAGGTTTAGGGTGTAGGGTGTAGGGTATATGGTTTAGGGTTTAGGGTGTAGGGTTAGGGTTTTTTTGTGTAGGGTATAGGGTTTAGGGTGTGGGATTTGGGGATTTGGGTGTATGGTATCAGGTTTTAGGTGTTGGGTTTTGGGTTTAGGTTGTACGATATAAGTTTTAGTGTGTAGGTTTTTTGGTTTTGTATATAGGGTTTAGGGTTTAGGGGTTTAAAGGGGTTTTATGGTTTTAAGGGGTTTTATGTGTTTTAGGGATTTATGTATTTTTATTGGTTTTATGGGTTTTATAGTTTTTTGAGGTTTTAATGTTTTTAGAGTGTTTTTAAGGTTATATTTTTTTGTTTTTATTCTTTTTTAGGGTTTTATGGGTTTTAGTAGTTGCAAGAATATTTTTTTTGTAGTTTTTACGTGTTTTATGGGGTTTTTAGGGATTTAGGGTTTTTTAAACATTAAGGAATTTTAAGGTGTTTTGGGGGTTTTAAGGGGGTTTATATTTTTAGGTTTTTGTGTGTAATTTTGGAATTTTAGGGTTTTTAAGTGTTTTTGTGGTCTTTATGGTTTTTAGGTTGTATAGGGGTTTTTATGTTTTTAGGGGGTTTTGAGTTTATAGGGTTTTCCGGATGTTTTAGGTTTTTTTATTTTTATTGTTTTTTATGGTTTTAGGGGTTTTAGGGTTTTTAGGGTTTTTTGTTTGTTTTTTAGGGATTTTATGGTTTTTAGGGATTTTAGGTTTTTAGGAGTTTTATGGTTTTTAGGGTATTTTTGGTTTTAGGGAATTTTATTGTTTTTAGGGTTTTAGGGTATTTTAGGGGGTTTTAGGGTATTTTAGGGTCCTTTTTTATTTTAGCTGGTTTTAGAATCTTTTAGGGTATTTTCAGGGTATTTTAGGGTCCTTTTAGATTTTTAGTGTCTTTTAGGGTTTTTAGGATCTTTTAGGGGTTTTATCATCTTTTAGGGTATTTGGGGGGTATTTAAAAGGGTTTTAGGGTAATTTAGGATTTATGGGTGTTTGGGGTTTTTATGTACTTCTAGGTATTTTATGGTTTTTTATGGTTTTTAGCATTTTCAGGGTCTTTTAAGGGGTTTTAACATTTTCTTGTCTTTTAGGGTTTTTGGGTCATTTAGGGATTTTTGGGTCTTTTCAAGGGTTTTCGGTTTTTATGGTCTTTTGATGTTTTTAAGGTGCATTTGTGTTTTAAGGCGTTAGGGATTATTTTAGGGTTTTAGGGTGTTTAAGGATTTTTAGGTTTTTAGGGATTATTAGATATTTTAAGGGGTTTATGGTTTTCTAGGGGTTTTAGGTGGTTTTAGGGTGTGTAGTTTTTTAGGGGTTTTTGGATTTTTTTGGGTTTTTAGTGTTTTCAGGGTTTTTAAGGGTATTTTGTGTTTCTTAGGTACTTTGGGTTTTTAGTGTTTTTTTGGGATTTAGAGTTTTTAAAGGGGTTTTTATTTTTAGGGTATTTTTTAGGGTTTTTAGAATCTTTTTACGGTATTATGGTATTTTATGGGGTTTTAGGATTTTTAGGGTTTTAGTTTTTTAAGGGGGGGTGGGGGTTATGGTTTTTATGGGTTTTAGGGTTTTTTTAGGGTTTTAGAGGTTTTAGATAGTTTTTATGGTTTAGGTGGTTTTAGGGTGTGTTTATAATTTTATAGGAATTTTGAAGGTCTTGTTGGGGAAGGAAGATGCGAGGGTCGGGCTATTCCCGGCCCCCCCAAATTTATTAGAAAGAAAAAGGAGATGCAGCAGACAAGGGAGGGGAGGGGTCAAACAACCCACACCCAAAAAAACCGCTTACAACCCAAGACGCAAAAGACCAAAAAAAAAATCAAAGGAGAAATAGAAAAAACACAAAAGGCCAAACAACCACCACCGTCATCCAGCAGCCACCAGCATCCAGCAGCTCACGGCGAACCAACGACCATCATTCAGACTCAAACAGCAATCAACATCCATCAGCAGCACAATCATAAACCACAACTTCAGCAACTCCCAGCTCTGCAGCAACCAGAATTCAGCATCACAATTTCCATCATCCAGCGCATTCCAGCATCCAGCAGCACCACATCCAATCATCACAGCAACACAAAAGCAGCAACACGTCCAAACCAACCTGCCCCAGCAACCAACAGCACCAGAACCTACATCGCAAATAATAACAACCAGCAGCATGAAACCACAGCACGAGCACCACAACCAAACGTGTCCATCATCACCTCCCAGCAAACAATGACCAGCAGATCCCCTCACAACATTTCCAGCTCCTATCAACTTGTAGCTCATAAAGAAACAACCAGTACATCCTAACCCATCATCAAACAAGGAAACACAGCACAACAACCAGTAGTCATGTTCTTCGGATCAAACAACTTTCATCATTCCACACCTCGTAGAAGAGTTAACAACATACCACCATCAATTGTAAAAAAATCACCAAACCCATCTCAGCAAACCCCGAAACCAGAACCCTTTCATAACCAAAATCACAACCAAGTAGTAGGAGAACATGGAATGCCAAAAGGTCCGGCTGAGTATAACATCAACAAACTGGAGCGAAGACAAAGCCGAGTGACAAGGTTGAGCACGCACCTGCAGCTACTTCGCGAGCCGAAAAAAAATCGAACCAGGCCAAAGAACAAACCTCTTTTAACGCGGGATCGATAAGGGCCTGACCAACGCCCCCATACCAGATCGTCACACCATCCACAGAAACTAAATGCCTTCCGAGAAGAACCTGGACACCGAAGCAACCAACTCTGCCGATGACCCCTTGATCGTGTTGACTCACCTGCAGAAACCCTAGATCTGAAAAGATGACCCCAATCTGCGGCTGCTAGTAGGTGACGACCCATTCCATATCAAGCCAATCTGAAGATATCACAACCACCATAGGCGTCGGAGGCCATACGCGCCAACAATGGAGCAAAGCCACGTCAAAGACCAAAACCCAGAGAAAAGAAGCTTGGGTAAGTCAAAGTCGTCGAAGCGCAAAATCCACCACCATCATGAGTCCAAAGATCACATCCAGGGCATGCCATCACTGAGAACTGGGATGGATCAAGGGTCCAACGCTGAAGCTCCGATCTGAATCCAGGGGAAAACCGGGTGGAAGCGTCGAGCAAGAGATAATCCCAGGGGAGTGCGCCTCCATCTTCCTATGGTCTTTTAGGGGTTTTAACAGTTTTTTCTCAAGGTCTTGTTGGGTTTTATTTGGTTTTGTGGTCCATTTAGGTGTTATTTAGGTTTTAGAGACTTTTAGGGGTTTAAAGGGTCATTTAGGGTTTTAGGATTTTTAGGGTTTATTTAGGTTTTATTTAGGGGTTTTGTGGGGTTTATGGTTGTTTATTGGTTTTATGTTTTTTTTGGGATTTAGTGGGTTTTTAGTTTTATTTTGGATTTTTAGAGCTTTTAAGGGTTTTTAGTGTTTTATAGATGTTATGGTTTTTATGGTTTTAATGTTTTAATGGGTTTTATAAAGGTTTTTTTTGTTTTTATGTGTTTTAGGATGTTTTATGTTTTTAGGGTTTTTTGGAAATTTAAGGGTGTTTTCAGGGTTGTTAGGGTATTTTATTTTTTTAGGTTTGATAGGGTCCTTTAGTGTTTTTAGGTTATTTTTTATTTTTATGTGTTTTTAGTTTTTTTTGGGGTTGTACGGTTTTTAGGTTCTTTTAGTGTTTTTAGATTTTTAGGATCCTTTTGGTATTAGTGTATAGGGTTTACTATATTGGTTTTAGGTCGTAGGGTGTGAAGTTTAAGGTGTATAGTTTAGGGTGTATGGTTTAGAGTTTAAGGTTTATGGAGTAGGTTGTAGGGTTAGGTTATAGGGTTTAGGGTGTAGGGTTTTAGGTTTAAGGGTAGGGTTTAGGGTTTAGGGTGTAGGGTTTTGTGTTTTGGGTGTAGAGTATAGGGTTTAAGGTGTAGGTATTAGGGTATAGTTTTTAGGGTTTAGGGTTTAGGCTGGAGGAGGGTCCATGGTTTAGGGGGTTTTTGTGGGTTTTTAGGGTTTTATGGTTTTTATTGGTTTTATGGATTTTCGGAATTTTTAGGCTTTTTAGGGTTTTTAATGTTTTTAGAATTTTAGGGGTTTTAATGGTTTTAATGTTTAAGGGTTTTTAGGTTTTTATGTATTTTTATGGTTTATTGTGAGATTGATAGTTTTTTATGGTTCTTTATGGTTTTAATTATTTTATGGTGTTTTAGGTGTTTTAAGGGGTTTTTAGGGTTTTTATGGTTTTAAGGTTTTTATATATTTTTTATAGTGTTTAGAGTTCTCATAGTATATTTTGGTACTTTTAGGCCTTTTGAGTTATTTAAGTGTATTTATGGGGTTTTATGGATTTATGGTTTTTAGTGTTCTAGGGGGATTTCAAGGTTTTAATGGGTGTTAAGGGGTTTTATTGCATTGTTTTGGTTTTTTGGGAGTTTTTTGGGGTTTAAAGGTCTTTTTTTATTTTTATAGGATTTAGGGTTTTTATGGTCTTTTAGGGTTTTAGAGGTTTTATGGTTTTTAAGTTCATTTGTGTTTTAAGTGGGTTTTGGAATTTTAGTGTTTTTATGGGTTTTTAAGGTTTTATAGATGTTAGGGTTTTTTGTTTCCTTTAGGATTTTTAGGGGTTTAGTGCCTTTTGGGGGTTTAAGGCCCCTATAGAGTTTCTAGTGCATTTTAGATGTTTTTAGGTTTTTTTTGGTATTATAGGGGTTTTAGTACCTTTTATTGGTTTTTGGTTTTTTAGGGTCCTATAGGGGTTTTAGGGTCTTTTGGGGGGTTTAAATGTCTAAGGGAGTTTTCGGGTTTTTAGGGTCTTTTATGGTTTTAATGGTTTTTGGGTTTTTAGGATTTTAAGGTCTTTTAGGGGGTTTCAGTGTTTTAGGGTTTATTTAGGGGTTTTATGGTTGTTTTAGGGGCCTTTATGGGGTTTTAAGAGAGTTTTTTTTTTTGTTTTTAGTACCCTTTAGTGTTTTTAGTATTATTTAGGGGTTTTAGGGTTTTTAGAGTTTTTAAGGTTTTTTAGGATTTTTAGGGGCTTTAATGTGTTTTAGGGATTTTTAAAACTCATTTGGGTTTTTAATATTTTTTGTTCTTTTTGTGGTTTTATGGGATTTTTATTGTTTATAAGGTTTTTATGGTGTTTTAGTGTTTTTAGGGTTTTTATGGTTTTTAGGGTTTTAGGAATTTTTTTTACTGTCTTTTAATTTTTCAATGGTTTTTAGGCATTTTGGGTTTTTATGGTTTTTTGGGGCCCTTAAGATTTTTTGGAGTTTTATGGTTTTTTGGGATTCCATTGATTTTTAGGGGATTTTATAGGTTTAAAGTGTTTTAGGGGTTTTCTATGGTTTATGTTTTTTTAGTGATTTATGGTTTTTTAGGATTATTTTAGGGGTTTTAGTGTTATATTAGGGTTTTGGGGGTTTTAGGGGTTATAAATATTTTTTAGATATTTGGGGTTTTTTGTGATTTTTAGTGCTTTCAAGCTTATTTGAGATTTTTAGGTGTTTTATAATGTTTTTAGGGTTATTTATCGGTTTTTAGGGTCATTATGGTTTTTAGGGTTTTAGGGTCATTTAGGGATTTTTAGGGGTTTTAGGATTTTTAGGGTTTTTATTAGTTTTAGGGGTTTTAGGGTTCATTAGGGGTTTAGGGTTGTTTAGGGGTTTTAGGTTTTGTATTGTTTTAAGGGTTTTCATGGTGTTTTAGTGACTTTTAATGGGTTTTCAAGTTTTTTGTGATTTCATAGTGTTTTACAGTTTTATATTCTTTTAAAGTTTTTAGTATTTTTTTCGGGATTTTAGGATTTTTAGGTTGTTCAGTAATTTTAGTGGTATTAATGGGTTTAAATGGGTTTATGAAATTTTTAGGGGTTTTATGTATTTTTTTGGATTTCTTGGATTTTAGGGTGTTTTAGGGTTTTTAGAGTCATTTAGGGTGTTTAGGGATTTTAAGGAATTTTAATGGTTTTTATGGTTTTTAGGTTTTTTTAGGGTTTTAGTTGTTTTTGGAACTTTTATGGGGTTTAGGGTTCTCTAAGGGTCTTTTAGGGGTTTTAGGTTTTTTATAGTCTTTAGGATTTTAGAGTTTTTAGAGTTTTTAGGTGTTTTTGGTTTTTATGGGTTTTTGGTGGTTTAAGGGGTTTTAGATGTTTTTATGTGTTTAGAGTTTTTAGGGTTATTTTTGGGTTTCTAGTGTTTTATGGTTATTTTAGAGGGTTTAGGGTGTTTTAGGTTTATTTTAGGGTTTTTAGTGTTTTGTAGGGATTTTAGGGTTTTGTAGGGCGTTTAGGATATTGTGGGATTTTTAGGGTTCTTAGGGAATGTTAGAGTTTTTAATAAATTTATTGGGTTTTAGGGGTTAGGGTTTAGGGTTTAAGTACAGGGTATAGGGTTTATGGTGTAGGTTTTCTGTTTTAGGTTTCAGGGTATAGTGTTTTTGTGGGGTTTTGGGTTTAGGTTGGAGGGTATAGGGTTTAGGTTATAGGGTATAGGTTTTAGGGTGTAGGGTATAATGTTTAGGTTTTGGTTTTTGGGTTTAGGGTGTAGGGTATATGGTTTATGGTGTAGGGTTTAAGGTGTATGGTTTAGGTGTTAGGGTGTTGGGTTTTGGGTATAATGTGTAGTGTATAGTGTTCATTAGGTTGTAGGGTTTAGAGCTGCGGTTTAAGGTTTAGGGTATATGGTTTAGGGTTTAGGGTGTAGGGTATAGGGTTTAGAGTGAATGGTTTACATTTTAGGTTATTGGGTGTAGTGTTTTGGGTGTAGGGTGTCGTTTTTAGGGTATAGGGTACATGTTTTAGGGTGTTTGGTTGAGGTTTTAGGGTTTAGGGTGCATGGTTTAGGATTTAGGGTATATGATTTAGGGTGTTTGTTTTCAGGTTTCAGGTTTTGGGTATAGGTTTTAGATTATAGATTATAGGGATTAAGGTGTGGTGTTTAGGGTTTACAAATTAGGTTACAGGGGTTTTGGTTTAGGGTTTTGGGTTTAAGGTGTAGGGTGTAGGGTCTAGGGTACATAGTTTATGGTTAAGGTTGTTGGGTATTGGGTTTTGGGTATGGGGTTTAGGATTTAGGGTGTAGGGTATTGGGTTTTGGGTGTAGTGTACGGGGTTTAGGGTCTAGGTTCTAGTGTTTAGGCTATATGGTATATAGTATAAGGTATGGGTTTTTGTGTTTAAGGTGTAGTGTATAAGATTTTGGGTGTTGGATTTAGGGTTTAGGGTGTAAGTTATAGGGGTTAGTTCTTTGGGTTTGCAGTTTATGGTGTTGGGTATAAGTTTTAAGGTGTAGGGTTTAGGGTTTATAGTTTATGGTATACTATTTCTAGTATAGGGTTTTGGGTTTACAGTTTTGGGTATAGGGTTTAGTTTGTTAGGGATATGTTTTTGGGTGTAGGTTTTAGGGTTTATGGTGTAGTGTATAAGATTTTCGGTATATGGTATGGGGTGCAAGCTATTGGATTTAGGGTGTAGGGTTTAGTGTTTAAGGTTAGGGGTTTATGGTGTATGGTTTAGGGTTTTGGGTGTAGGGTACAAGGTTTCTTGTGTAGGGTTTAGGGTTTTTAGGTTTTAGTAATTTTAGTGGTTTTAGGGTTTTTTAGTTTTTTAGGGGAAAGGAAGATGGAAGGGTCGGGAAATTCCTGGCCCTCCCAAATTTATTAGGAAGAAAAAAATAGACACAGTAGACAAGGGAGGGGAGGGATCAAATGACCCACACCCAAAAACCCTTTCCAACCCAAGATGCAAAAGACCCCCAAAAAAAGAAAAATCAAAAAAGGAAAAAGAATAAACACAAAAAACCAAGCGATCACCACCAACATCAAGCATTAACCAGTATCCAGTAGCTCACAGCTAACCAACGACCAGCATCCAAGCTCACAAAATCCTGCATCTGACACCTCCTCACCAAGAAGATCCACCACCAACAGCATAGAACCCTCAGCACCATAGCCATAAATCTCACTTTCATCACTTCGGGGAGAAGCAACACCCCTAACCAAGCACCAACAACAACAATAACCTTCAAACCAATTAGCCTTCACCAACTGACACCATCCAGCAACCACCAGTCCATCCACAAACATCATCCAACACTAGAGTTTCAGCCATCCAACATTTCCTTTAACGCCTCGTGAGAAAGCATCAGCAAAACGCCTGCTTCCCTCATCAACAGACACCAAAAGCCACAACAGCATAAACAAAATCGAAAAAACCTAGACCACCTCAGCCATAAATCCAAACAGAGTACCTCTAACTAGATGAAGATCCCCACTAGAGAACCAGTTCACCAGCCAAGAAAACCATAAAAGCAGATCAATCATGCACCCAAAAAGTTGTAGTGCACTGAAACAATGAGTCACCGGAAAACCAGGAGAATAACAAAAACACAGGAACAAACCCGCTCCAAAGACGACATACCCGATTTTCTGAAGAAACTGAAGAGCACCTACTGTCGTGAGTCTTAGAAACACCACTGAAGCCCATCACCATGAACCGGAACACGAAAATCTGACCCGCTCATCCCTGGATCTGTAGCGGTGCACGTCGCCAGATCTAAGTGGTTCCACCACAAATCTGCAAACACCACGACCAGATCCAGCTCCAAGAAAAGCGCAGAGAATAGATCTTGACCACTCAACCATGGATCTGCTACACCAAGAAAAGGGGAGACCAACTCCCACCGTATCCTCCAAATAACTGCAACTTCGCACACCGGAGGGTCCAGAGCTGCCCCAAAAAACCAGTCGCACACCGAGAAGTCCGAATCCGACCACCTCCACCTTGGATCGCCCAGTGAAAAGTCCAGTCCCCCCCACGAGAGCACCACAACGCCGAAATCCAGAAAGACCAGAACTGGCTTGCTCGAAATTGGATGAAGCCTTCATACGAAGATGCTTCCAGAGAAGACCTATGAGGGCACCATCGATCCAGAGAAAAATCACCTCGAGAGGAGAGAGCAACAACTCAAAGCAAGCCAATGCCTGAGGATCCACAGCTGCACCGAAGAAGCATTGACGCCTATAGAAGACTCAAATGTGAGAGGATTCGGGAGATGCAGGATCCATATTCCTATTTTTTAGGTTGTTTTAATGGTTTTTAGGGTTTTAGGGTTTTTTGGAGTATTAATGGGTTTATGGGTTTTTAGGTTTTTAGGGGCTTTAGGGTTTTTATGTTCTTAGGGTTTTATAGATTTTTAGGGTTTTTAGGTTTTTAGGTTTTTAGGTGTTTAAGGTCTTGTAGGATTTTAATGGGTTTTTAGGGTGTTTAGGGATTTTAAGGGTTTTCAGGGTATTATGGTTTTTTAGGGTTCTTTCTAGGTTTTTAATTGATTTAGGGTTTTTAGGGGTTTTCAATGTTTTAGGGTTTTTAGGGTTTTGAAGTATTTTCTTTGGGTTTTTAGTGGTTTATAGATTTTTTTGGGGGGTTTTAGGGTTTTTACGGTTTTGGGGTTTCTAGGGTTTGTAGGAATTTTATGGTTTTTAAGTATTTTAGGGATTTTAGGCTTCTTAGTATTTTTTGTGTTTTATGGTTTTTATAGGTTTTAGTGGTTTATTTCGATTTTTTTGGGTTTTTAGGGGTTTTCAAATTCTTAGATTTATTTTTGCGGTTTTAGGGGTGTTTAAGGTTTTGGGGGTTATTTTTGGTATTTTAGGGTTTTTTTGATATTTTGCGTGTTTTTACAATGTTTTAGAGTTTCTATGTTTTTAGGGTTTTTAATGATTTTAAGGGGTTTTTTAACTTTTAGGGTTTTATTATTTTAGGGTGTTCATGGGGATTAAATTGTCTTTTAGGGGTTTTATTGGGTTATTCTGGTTTTTTGGGTATTTTTGTGTCTTTAGGGTATTTTAGGGTTTCAGTTTCATTTAGGGGTTTTGTGGTATTAATGGTATTTTAATAGGTTTTATGGGTTTTTAGTGGGTTTTATGGGGTTTTATGGTTTTTAGGGTTTTTAGTGTATTTATGGTATTTATGGGTTTTGTAATGCACCGACCCTAGTTACCCAAAGCCGGTGCATTATTATATAACATTGGAATGATCACAAGAGATAAAGTCTCGAATGAAAAATTAGTTTAGTAGCCTTGGAAGTACTAGATATATACAAATGTTTTACATTACATCATGAATTAAAAAAAACAACAGTGTGTCCCCTTTGAACACACTCATATCCTTTGGCATATCCCTATAGTTTAATCATAATATACTTCTTCACATGTTGGGAAAAAGAAAACATAAGAAAGGGGTGAGATTAGATTCTTCATAAGGATAAAATTATAGAGGAAACTATCATAAATAAGCATAAACATTTGAGGCAATTTATAATACTAAAACACAAGCCTTTTAAACATAAATTTTAGCATAATATGGAAAAGATAAATCAAATAATGCCATTTACATATTCACATAGATATTATACTAGTCGAATAATCACATGTAATATCAATAGATAATTTCATAATGATGTAATGCATAATTCTAGACATCATAACCACATAGTCATGCCTTCATTCCAAGACTAAAAATAAGATTTTGTCAACACCTTGTGCCAAGACACTAGTTTTTCTCATGAGACCTTCTGATGCATCGAGGAGCTATAGCGGGCTCCAACCGTCAATTACTAACTCCAATGCATTCCTCATATGAAAAGGTTGAAACATAACATAAACATTTATATTAAAACTAGAATATGAAATTTTAATACATTAACTATAAACCATGAATGGTATAAAAATTACAAATTCATATTCAAACATATCACAAAAACTTTAATACAATATGGAAGATTGTATCATAATAAATCAACTTCAAAAAAGTGTAAAATCCCTCAAAGGATGTTGACATAGATGAAATCAAAACTTTTTGAGAGAAATATCTCTTTCTATTTTGAAATCATTTAAAAGTCACATAATTATAAAAGAAAAAAATTATTTTGAAAATATTCTTACAAGATTGTAAGGTAATCTTTAAAGTGTTATAACGGAGGAAAATAGCCGCACCCACTGTATAGGTTAAACAACACTTTCTTACCTTAATTTTTCAAAAGGTAATAAAGTACCATGTTTGGAAAATGATAGAAAGATTCCTTTTAAATTTTTTTATAAAAAGTCAAACAATGGTATAAATGATTTTAACCCATATTCCCTGAAATAGTAAAAATGTTTTGAAATACATTTTTAAGAAACATGGATGTGGAAGATAAAGAAGTCCCAGTAGATACTATCATAAAAACAACCTCAGATAATAAATATATTGTAAAATTAACCCTTACCATGTACTTTTCCTTAGTCTAGGTTATGTTAACCTCCTGTATAATAGTTAAATCATTGATATTAAAATTATAATTTAACACTTTTAACTCTTCTTTTAATAAAATAATAATAAATTACCTAATCTAATCCAAGTGGATCATATTTTCTTCCTAAGGTTGATTTTGTTTGGAATAAACTTATCCAATATAATTAGGACATGTATTAGGGTAATTATAATATCCTCTAGGATGTTGTCTTCTAGCCTTCACCTGTTGACAAAGCATACATCTTGACACATAATCAGCAATCTCCCTCTTCATATTATCCCACCAAAAATGTTCCTTAAAATCTATATAAATCTTAATGATACCAGGGTGTATAGAGAAATTGGAGCTATGAGTATCATCCAACAATTTCATTTTTATATTAGGTATGTGAGGAACACAATGTCTCTTACCAAATTTCAAAATTCTATCTTCATATAAAAATTCAATCAATATACCATCATTCGCAACTTTAATTTTCTTTTGAAACTCCTCATAATCAGTCTGAGAAATGTTTATCCTTTCTAGTAAATATGGGTTTGCAACCATTTGAAAATGTACTCATGTTTCTCCTTCCATGATTATTCCCATTTCCATCTTTACTAGATCCATGAACATAGAATCCCTTTCGACTCTCATCTTGTTCAAAACTCCATGATCATTTTTGCTCAAAGTATCTGCCACCTTATTTTCCTTCCCTGGGTGGTAGTGTATAGTGAAACCATAATCCTTGAGTAGTTCAAGCCATCTTCTTTGCCTCATATTGAGTTATTTTATGTGAGAAAATATACATCAACATTTTGTGATCACTACATATCTCACATTTTTTCACCATATAGATAGTGTCTCTATATATTCAGAGTAATTATTATAGATGATAACTCAACATCATGAGTAGTATTGTTTTGTTCATGAATTTTTAGTTGTCGTGATGCATAGGCAATAACTCTATCATTCTGCATAAGGACACAATCAAGTCCTTCCTTTGAAGAATTACTATAAATAAGAAACCCATCATTCCTCAATGGTCAATTCAAGATAGGATCATGGAATTATATTCTTGTCTTCTCTTTAAAACATTATTCATACTATTTTTTCCAAACAAATTTAACCCCTTTACGTGTGATCTTGGTAAATGGGTTATCCAATTGGGAAAAATTTTATAAAAAACGCTAATAATAACATGCTAAACCAATAAAACTGTGTACCTCAATTATACTCATCGGTGCTGGCCATTCTTGTATTTCTCTTGTCTTAGAAGGTTCAACAAATATTTCATCCTTAGAGACAGTATGGCCAAGAAAAGAAATATCCTGAAGCCATAATTCACACTTGCTAAACATTTCAAATAATTTATTTCTTTTAAGAGTCTTTGGAATAGTGCACAAGTGATTTTTCAGATCTTCTTAGCTTTTGAAGTATACCAAGATATCATTAATAAATAACACTACAACTTCATCAAGATATTCCTTGGAAACTCTATTCATTAGATCCATGAAGACAGAGGGTGCATTAGTCAGTCCAAAAGGCATTACTATAAACTCGTATTTCCCATACCTAGTATGAAATGCTATCTTTAGAATTTATTCCTTCTTCACACAAAAATGATGATATCTAGATCAAGGGTTAATCATTAGAAAATACTGAGCTCCATGAAGTTGATCAAATAAATCATCAATGCATGGTAGGGGAAACTTGTTCTTTATTGTTATAGAATTTATCTCCATATATTCAATACAAAACCTTGTAGATCCATCTTTCTTCTTAACAAAAATAATAGGGGATCCCCGTGGAGAAACACTAGGGAAAATAAATCCTTTAGTACTCAATTATTCTAGTTGTTTCTTTAGTTCCACTAATTCCACAATGGCTATTCTATAAGGGGTCTTTGATATGGGCCTTGAATCAAAAATTAAATGAATGGAAAACTCAATTTATCATTCTGGAGGGTGACCAGGTAAATCCTATGGAAACACATCAATATAGTCTTACACAATAGGTATGTCCTCTATTTGGACATTCCATTCCTCAACCATAATTATTTCACTCTCTTCCTCTCCAATAATTTAATTTAGTAGATCTACTGGGGGTGGATCTATATGAGAATGAGATGGTGATGTTTCTTCTCTAAAGATAAGGAATTCCTTATTATCATAAAAGATTGTAACCTTACTATTACAATAAATTTTCACATAATGGTCTAAAAGTCAATCTATACCGATAATTATATCAAATTCAATCATGGGTATGATGATGAGATCAGTAGATAAATCATGTTTATATGCCATAATGGTAACTGATTCACAAAACATTATCGCAATGATACTTACCTTTGGAGTTTTCACTTAAAACTCTCTTGTTAAATCAAATTAGAAATATCTAATTTTCTTGGAAAAATGGGAAGATATGAAAGAATGTGATAACCCAGACTCAAATAGAGCATTGACTAAATTTGAGAAAATTATTAATGTACCTGCCCCATGTCATTTGGAACTTTAACCTATGTAGTTGTGATCACATAAGCTTGGACTTTCTCCTTTTTCCTTTTCTGAGGTAGGTTTCCCTGACAATTTAGACATTCATTTGCATAATTCCCCATTTCATTACAACTGTAGCATTCGAAATTGACAACCTCTTTCTTCCCCTTGAAATCATGAGCTTGGTGTCCTTTTTCACCACACTTGTAACAAACTACCATTCCCTTTAGGCAAGTACCAGGATGTTTCTTCCAATATTTACTACATGATGTAAATTCAACTTTTCCCTTATTCCCCTTATTTCCATTTCCATAGTGTTCAGAAGACCTCTTCTTCTCTTTCTTTGCTTTAAAGTCGTAAGACTTAGAGAATTACTTTTCTCTCTTTATAGCACATGAGGCAATATATTTGTATGATGAGAAGGATTGTGAGACTAATGCTTAATAGAGAATTTTTTTAACCCATTAAAGAATTAATAAATCTTACTCCTTGGTTTACATATATAATCTGCAGCATGCCTTTCTAACCATGTAATGAGAGCCTCATACTTTGCGACATTCTCATCTTCCTTTTTCCTTAGACTCAAAAATTGTCTTTCCATATCTGCTCAATAGTCACGAGGAAAGTATTTTTCTAAGAAAACATCTTTATACTCCCTCCATTCCATATTTTATACTTCTTCATCATCCTTTGAGTTTTGAATCAATGTCCACCATTGATCTGCATCTCTTGTGAGATGATAAACTACCATGGAAAATTTTTCCCTTTCGCTACTCCCCAAAGCATGAAATATTTTCTCTATGAAACTTATCCATTGCTCAGATATAAATTTATTTGTAGTCCCTTTGAATGTTGGTGGTTTTCCCCCATGAAGTGGTCTAACATTGATCCTCCACGTTGTGGATTCAGGTGCTCTATATGGGTAAGATTGTTATTGATAACCAGAGTGGGTTGTCCTAGTATGGTTATAAGCCGTTCCACACCAGTTGCATCACTAGCTCCACTATAATTATCTTTATTATTTGGGAAATCCCTATATGGATTACGTTCATTGATAAGGTTTCCATTCCTTCCACTATTCACAATTTCTAAATAATGGAATACACTAGATTAGTTTATGAATCCAAATACATAATTCAAAACTAGTAAAATACCAAACATAAATTGACCAGTTTATGCATATAATCCATAATCATAAAAAAAATTCTTTGAGGAAATATTTACTCATAAATATTCATAATGGTTTGTAAAGAAAATGTGAATTATCCGAATAATATCCCTCGAGAGTGTCATAACCAAGAGTACAACAAGGTCCATTGTCATTCACCTATTTCTATTCAAGTCTAGCTCAAAGCGGTGTTCTTAGGTTTTACCCCTAGATACATCTATAATAGAGCCCCCTCTACCTGATCATATCTAGACAAGGATGTATTGCTTTGAAAATTCACAAAATCTTTACATTATCAAAATTCTAAGAAATTATTCTATACTAATCCTCAAAGTCTATCATAAGGAAATGTTCTCTAGTAAAAGTTTTTCTAAATCCAGTTTCCAAGGTTGGTACTAAACTTCCTCTAATATCAACTGTAATTCCCTATCCCGAGTTACCTATAGTCGGTGCATTATTACATAACATTGGAATGATCACAAGAGATCAAGTCTTGAAAGACCAATTATTTTAGTAGCCTTGGAAGTACTCGATTCTTACAAAAGTTTTACATTACATCATCAAATAAAAAACAACAAAATTATGTCCCCTTTGAACACAATCATATCCTTTTTCCTATCCCTGCAGGTTAATCATAATATACTTCTTCATATCCTTGGAAAAATAAAACATAAGAAAGGGGTGAGATCAAATGCTAAGTAAGGATAACAATATAGAAGAACAAATCATGAATAAGCATAAAAATTTAAAGAAATGTATAAGACTAAAACACAAGCCTTTTAAACTTTAACATCTGTATAATATGGAAAAGATAAATCAAATAATTCCATTTATTTATTCACATGGATATTCTACTATTCGAATAATCACATGTAATACCATTAGATAATTTCATAATGATGGAATGTATAATGTCGAACATCATAACCACATAATAAAGGCCCTGTGATATGACTACAAATAATATTTTTTCAATACCTTTTTCTAAGACACTAGTTTGTCTCATGGGACATACCGATGCATCGAGGAGTTATAGCGGCCTCCACCCATCACTTACTAAGTCCAATGCATTTCTCTTATGAAAAGGATGAAACATAACATAAGAATTCATATTAAAACTAGCATATGAAATGTTAATACTTTAACCATAAACCATGAATGATATATAAATAACACATTCATAGTCAAACATATCACAAGACATTCAATACAATATAGAAGATTGTATCATAATAATTCAACTTCAAACAGGTGTAAAATCCATCAAAGGATGTTGACATAGATGAAATCAAAAATATTTGAGAGAAATGTCTATTTATATTTTTAAATAATTTAAAAGTCACATAATTATAAAATAAAACATTTATTTTGAAAATAATCTTATAATCTTGTATGGGAAGCTTCAAAGGTGTTATAACAACAGAAAATAGCCGCACCCTCCATATAATTTTAAAAAAATATTCTTACCTTAATTTTTCTAAAAGGTCATAGTGTACCTTATTTGGAAAACGATGGAAATATTTCTTTCAAAACATTTTATAAAAATTCAAACAATGGTATAAATGACTTTAACACATATTCCAAGAAATAGTAAAAATGTTTTGAAATACATTTTTAAGAAACACATATGTGGATGATTAAGAAGTCCTAGTAGATACTTTCATAAAAACAAGATCATATAATAAAGATATTATAAAATTAACCCTTAACTTGTACTTTTCCTTAGTCTAGGGTACGTTAACTTCCTGTATAATAGTTAAATCATTGTTATTAAAATTTGAATTTAAAACTTTTAACTATTCTTTAAATAAAATAATAATAAATGTCCTAATCTAATCCAAGTGGATTAAAGAGGATCATATTTTATTCCTATGGTTGATTTTAGTTGAAAAAAAACTTATCCAATATAAATAGGACATGTTTTAGGGAAATTATAATTTCATTTTTACCTTTAATTACCTTATTTACTTTTAACCATGGTAAATAAAATTCAAAAGTTACTATTCAACCGAAATAATTTTCATCCTATTGAACCAAATTATACTTACTAATGTCAACTGTTTCTCTTGTATTTTTGAAATTCAATTCACAGAAGTAGTAAAATTACGTTTTATACAAATTTTCAAATGTGCCTAGAAGGTGGGAAAAGGTGTTAAATAGTTCAATAAAATTTAATATATCCAATTTTATTATAAAATGACTCCAATGAATTACACTAAACTAACATAGGTATTATGTATCTATTTTTACTTTAAATAAATTTAAATAAAAAATTATTATTATTTAAAGAAAAGTTGGTTTTAAATAATAACAGTGTTTTTCACTATTCATCAAATATGGAATGTTTTCAGAAAAATACCAAAAATTCACCATAAGCTAATTTCGATATTCTGAATGAAAAAAATGAAGTCCATTTTGAAAAATAAAATTTATAATATTTCAAAAAGTGGGTATTACTATTCATAACTCTTTTTTACGGCTAATTTGATTGGTCGTGGTGTGTTAGAACTCGAGGTTGCGTACAACGAAAGATATTGTATTTTTTCAAAGAAAAGTGTATCATGGAAGCTTGAGGTGTTCCAGGTTTTAGGGGTTTTAAAATGTTTTTAGTGATTTTCCATATTTTTGTGGTGTTTTAGGGGTTTTTATGTTTTTATGGGTTTTTATTATTTTTTACAGTTTATATGGTATTTAGGGTTTTATGGGTTTTATATTTCAAGGTATAGGGTGTAGGTTATACGGTTTAGGGTGTTGATTATAGGGTTTAGGGTGTAGGTTATAGGGTGTAGAGTGTTGGGTATATGATTTAGGGTGTAGGGTTTATGGTTCAGAGTGTAGGGTATTGGGTTTAGTGTGTTGGGTTTATGTTTTAGGGTGTAGGTTATTGGGTTTAGGCTATAGGTATTAGGGTTTAGGGTATCTATTATAGGGTTTAGGGTGTAGGTTTTAGGGTTTAGAGTTAAGGGAATATGGTTTAAGGAGTAGGTTTTAGGGTTTAGGGTATAGGGTTTTGGGTTTATGGTGCAGGGTTTAGGGTTTCAGGTGTCAGGTATTGTGTTTATGGTGTATGGTTTAGGGTTTAGGTAGTTGGGTTTAGGGTTTAGGGTGTAGGATTTATTGTTTAGGGTTCTGGGTATAGGGATTAATGTTTAGGTTTTAGTGTTTGGTGTGCAGGGTGTAGGGTTTTGGGTGTGTGGTTTAAGGTTTAGGGTTTAGGGTATAGGGTATGGGTTTTGGGTTCGAGGTGTTGGGTATATAGTTTTGGGTGTTGGGTTTGGGGTTTATGGTGTAGGGTTTATGGATTATGGTGTAGGGTTTAGTGTTTGGGGTGTAGTTTATACGGTATAAATGTGTTGTGTTTTAGATTTAGATTGGTGGGTATAGGGTTTGGGGTTTGGAGTTTACATATTAGGTTACTGTGTGTAGGGTTTTGGGTATACAGTATAGGGTTTAGGGTTTAGGTTTTAATGTTTAGTGTTTAGGTAATGGGGTTTAGGGTATAGGGTATAGGGTATAGGGTATAGATTATAGGGTATAGGGTATAGGGTATAGGGTATAGGGTGTAGGGTGTAGGGTGTATGTATAGGGTTTAGGGTGTTGGGTATCATATTTAGGATGTTGGGTATAGGGTTTAGGGTGTATGGTTTAGGGTTGTCTGTATAGGATATTAGATTCTGTGTATAGGGTGTAGGGTTTAGTGTTTTTGTTGTAGTGTATAGGGTTTACGGTGTAGGGTTTATGGTGTAGGGTTTTGGGTATTGGGTTTTGGTTGTAAGGTATAGGGATTAGGGTGTTGGTATTGGGTTTAGTGTGTAGGGTGTAGGGTTTATGGTTTATGGTATAGTTTATATGGTTTAGGGTGTAGTTTATAGGGTTTTGGGTATAGGGTTTTGGGTATAGGGTTTTGGGTTTTTTTTGTAGGTATAGGGTTTACGGTGTTGTGTGTAGGGTATAGTGTTTAGGGTATGGAGTTTAGGGTTTAGGTTGTGGGGTATAAGGTTTAGGGTGTAGGGTGTAGGGTATAGGTTTTTGGGTGTACGATATGGGGTTTAGATTTTAAAGTGTTGGGTATAAGTTTTAGAGTGTAGGTTTTAGGGTTTAGTGTGTATGGTATTAGGTTCAGGGTGTTGGGTTTAGGGTGTAGTGTATAGGGTTTAAGGTTTAAAGTGCATGGTTTGGGGTTTTGGCTATGGGGTTTATGGTTTATGGTATGGGGTTTAGGGATTAGGGTGTAAGGTATAGGGTTTAGGACTTGGTTATTTTTTTGGGATTTTCTTGTGTGTTTTGGGTATTTTAGGGTTTATATGGCTTTTATGATTTTTGGGGTTTTAGGGGGTAATGGGTGTTTTTTGGGTTTTAAGGGTTTTTTTGGGGTTTTTAGGAATTTTTTTTAGAATTTTTTGGTTTTTTTGTGTTTTTAGTGATTTTTAAAAGTTTTTTTGGTTTTAATTATTTTTTAGTGGTTTATGAGGTTTTATAGTTTTTAAGGTTTTTAGGGGGTTTTAGGATTCTTTCAGGGTTTAAGGGTTTTAGAGTTTTTAGGTGTTTAGGGTATTTTTATGGTTTTGTAGGTTTTTCTTAGGGGTTTTAGAATTTTATTTTTGATTTAGCAATTTTTAGGGTTTTTACATTTTGTATCCTTTTTAACGATTTTTTTGGGTCTTAGGTATTTTATGGTTTTAGGGGGTTTTAAAGGGGTTTTTGGGTTTTTTTAGGTTTTAAGTGTTTTTTTGTGTTTTGGTGTTTTTTTATTTTTAGTGTTTGTAGTAGGTTTTAAGGGTTTTACAGCTGTTTTAGCATTTTTAACGGTTTTTTTATTTTTAGGGGTTTTAGGGTATTTATGGTTTTTTGGTTTTAGGGTTATTTAGGTTTTTTAGCATGATTACGGGGTTTAAGGGTCATTTAGGTTTTTTATATGGTATATGGTTTTTTATTTTTTATTTTATTTTATGGGTTTTTAGGGTTTTATAGTTTTTGTGGTTTTAGGGTGTTGTTAGGGTTTTCATGGGATTTTAATTTTATTAGTATTTTCTAGGTTTTTATTGGGTTTTTTGAATTTTTTTGGTTTTTAGGAGTTTTTGTGGTTTTAGTGTTGTTTTTATTTTTTTAGTGGTTCACTCAGGGTTTTAGGGTTTTTTATGGTTTTTGGGTTTTTAGGGGTTTTGATGTATTTTATTGTTTTTAGGGTATTTTGGTTGTTTTAATTAATATTTTTTGTGTTTTTAGTGACATTTAAGGGTTTCTCATATTTTTGGGGGTTTTGGGGTCTTGGGGTCATTTAGCGGGTTTTAGGGTTTTTAGAGTCTTTAGGGTTTTTAGGGTCTTTTAGGGTTTTAAGAGGTTTTAGTGTTTTTTTGTTAGGGTGGAAAAGGATCAGGGCCAAGCGTGCCTAGCCCCAAAAAAATTATTTCAAATAAAGACAAAATGGTTACAAAGAGATTTTACAAGAACAGGTGTGTAGATCACCCTTCATATCAGAGTCCACAGAGGGCATAGAAAATGACAGAGTGAATCTCCCATCGAGTTGGCCTCCATATAGGAGTGTTTGATGTAGAGATTGTGATTTTGAGATATATTGATCCATTTAGTCCATTGAAGTAGAAGTCTCCATGGTAGTTTCCTCGGTTTTTTCCTAAGGGTGTCTACCCCAAGCATCGAGTTAGACTCAATTTAAAGCAAGGTCTACCCAAAATGGATCGTAAATTTAACCACCTTTATAATGGCCCATATCTCTACTTCATAAGCTCATCCACTTCCAATAATGTGGTAAAAATATCCCTTAATAAAGCCTCTGGAGGTATGGAAGACCCAACCACGCCCTGAGGGGCCAAGAGCACCCAACACTGCACCATCCACAATGACCTTTATCCATGGTGGAATAGAGGGAATCCAATAAATATATTTCAAGACCTATGTCTTCTTACACCTACCAGCAACCCCAAGTAAATGAAATAGAGTTATATCATTAACATCATTGGCCATCAAACCTGTTTGAATATGGGATGCAGTCTATATCACCTTGTGGATCATCACCACTCCACCACAAAATGAGAGAGATTGGTGGTTGAAGGCCAATGCATTTAGAGTAGGCCAGATATAGTGAATAGTTTTCGTGAAACCAGGAAGAAGTAGGTTGTGAACCTGATTGCTAAATTTCAGCTCCACCAAAATACAAATGAATTCACATATCACCCCTCTCATGTCACACCTCAAGCTGAAACATTGCAGTAGGTAATTCCATAGATCAGTAGCAAAATTACAGTGGAGGAAAACATGAGGACTGCTCTCCTCATCCTGCCTGCTGAAAAAGAAAGTAGAGTCAAGGTTCCACCTATCTTCTTTTAGCTACTCTTGAAGAGGGAGCCTATTTATCTATATTTTCCAAAGCATCACATGATGTGCATATAGGGTAAAATATGTTTTGAATTTTAACATCCAAGATGGTGAGACAATATCTTGAGGGAATTTCAGCTGGTAAAAGTCATATGTAGTAAACTGACCAAACACATTTTGCTTACAAATAAGGATGTAATTGTCCACAAAAACATTACACTTCATCAGCAGAATGATGTGATCAGGGAGATGCACAGGTAGTTCCCCACTTTTCTAGAAGAGGGTAGCAATAGACATGTACCTCAAATCGTGGGGAGGTGTCACAACCTCAGAGAGTGGATGATAAATCCATGTGGTTTTCCAACAATTAAGATTCGTTCTCTTTTACACCATCCAGCTTTAATGGGAGATAATATCCTTGAAAGAGGATCTAAGATCATGCCAAATCAAGGAAGATATGTATCTAGTGAAATAATCACAAAGCCTGCGTGTGAACCTCTCACTGAGAAAATCTAGACCATCATCATGTGGGTTGAGCCAGTGCTAGGTGAACTTCCCATGAATGGCATCATTAAATATTCTATGATCCTTAACACCAAGACCCCCAAGGTCAACGGGTTTCTTGAAATGTATCAAAACCACTAATATTAATTTCCTTTCACTAATGCATCCCGTCTAGAAAAAATTCACGATCCTTGTATTCCAGCTTTAAACAAGGATGGTCAACCATATATAGATAGAAAAATCTTGTAACAACATAGTGGTGATGACTGAATTAATCAGGAAGACTCTTCCAGACAGGGAAAGGCACTTTCCCTTCAATTTGGTCACCTACTGGGTAATTTTAGATGTTATTCCCTTAATGTAGGAGCTTTTTTTCTTCCCCCCAAAAAGAGTCACACCCTGGTAGGTGAAGGGGAGTGAGACTCTCTTCACTACAAGAGTTTTAGCAACATTTAACTACCAAGAGGGGGATACTCCATTGCCAAAGACAATGGAGTATTTATTCCAGCTAATGGTTTTCCTATCCACTCTCTCATAGTGGAAAAAGGTCATCTTAACTAAAAATAACCTTTTCTTATTATCTTTCCCAAACAAAAGAATTTCATCCTCATAGAGAAGGTAGGATGGGACATGAAGGTCCCACCCGTCCTGAATTGGTTTGTAAATTCCAACCTATACCAGGTGAATAATGCACCGGCTCATGTAATCCTCAATAATTGCAAGAAGAAATCCCAAGAGTGGATCCCCTTGCTTGATTCCATGGGAGCATTGGAAAAAACCCTTTGGGGGGCCATTTATAAGAACAAAAATGATGAAACTATTCAGAATAGTATTATCCAATTTGATGAAGTTTCTAGAGAAACCATAATTGCCAAGAAAAATAAAGATAAATCTCCACTTTATGATATCAAAATCTTTCTAGATATCTAGTTTTAAAGAAAAACATCCATGCTTCGATGCCTTATTCATAATATTGATACCTTATGAGGTAGTGAAGAGGATGGTTTGAATGATTCTCTAAGGGATGAACCCAAACTGGTTTGGGATAATTATGTCCCTCAAAATATTCCCTAACCTAATGACCTGAATTTTTCTTATAATCTTTGGAATGATGTTCCCAATGGAATCCAGCCTGAAATCTCTTATCTCAATGGTATTTTCCTTCTTCAGGATTAGAGATGTAAAATTGGAGTTCGCGCCATGTGGAATTGAGAAAGAGAGTAAAAACTCCCTAATAGCATTGGTGACTTACACATGAAAAATTTCCAAATAGAACATAAATAACTTATTTCCAAACTCATCTGGTCCTACTGTACTATCCATGTTCAATGAGAAAATGGCAGACCAAACTTCCTCCTCAAAATGGGAAATTGTTAAAGCCTCATTATGATGATCAACAATGCAAGGTGCTAATGAGTCTAAAAGATGAAAGGAATCAGCACCATCATCCTTGTAAAATGCATGAAAATAGTCCAATATAGCCTTAGAAATATCTTCCATAGAAGTGAAGGTGGAGTCCCCAACCCGGATAGCATTCATGTTATTCTTAACTATTTTATCCCTGTGAAGGCAAAGAAAAAATATAGAGTTTCTATCCCAATCCTGAAACCATTAGATGTTGAACTGAGCCTTTGAATGCCTCTCCATGAGATAAAGTAGTTCATCCAACTTGGAATGAAGCTGTAGCTCCTCCCGAGAAGGTGTGTTCTACTGCTGATTTGCAATTTGGCAGCTGTCTAGCTGAGATTCATCAACCTTGATGTTATCTTCCAGCCCTGAAAGAGACTTATTTCTCGATTATTTCAGGAGGCGATTGATTTCCTTGATCTTAGAGGCCAAAAAATGTGAGGGCTTCTAATAAAGGCACTATTACACCCTTTAATAACCTATTCCCTGCATTCAGGAACTGTGATCCAAGTATTATTAAATATGAAGGAAATAAGAAAAGACCTTATATTACCCTCCCTTAAATCAACAACAAGGGGATTGTGGTTTGAGTTAAACTTTAGAAGAGTGAACCCGGAGATAGCCACGAGGTACTCTTAACACTGATTTGAGAGAAGAATCTATCTAGATTACTGGATTATCTACCATTAATAGTGGACCTTCCCCATGTGAGGGTTTCTCTAGAAATGGGAAATTAAGAAAGGTCACATTGATCTAGGCATGATGAAAAATCTGCTGCAGCAGTATGGGAGAATTTAGGGACAACGTTTTCTTCATGACTCAGGACAGTATTAAATTCACCTATGATAATCCAGTTATGGGAAATGGACCCATTCATCTGAACCAACTATCTCCAAAGATACCTCCTTCTATTGTACGCGTAGGATTCATACAAAAAATAAAGGGTTAGGGTAGTATCATGGAAGAAGATGGTAGGGGAGATCAATTGAGGGCTTGCCTCATAAGAAAGAACATGAACATCATTGCACTTAAAAACCCATAAGGTTTCCATATCAGTATCCTAACTGTTATAAGAAACAAGCGAGTAACCAAGGGTTTTACATTTAAATCCCAACTAGTTATCAAAATTAATCATTGGTTCAACTAACCCTGTTATCATTTTTCTTATGAGAAATAAAATGCCGAAGAGCTATGGCCATCGGTATATTTCCGATCCACTAGAAATTCCAAAACATGATCTTCATCGATAATGGGATTTAACCAAGGTGGATGATAGAGTGGTACCATTCCCATTACATTTATTTCCCTTCTTCTTGGAGTGTCCAGAGGACTGATTTATAGGTTCTTGATTAAGATACTTCTCTAGAAGCTTCTTCTAATCATTAGGATGATTTTGGATATTAGGGACAACAGTAAGACCCCCATCATCCTGATCCTGAGAATCCTCAGACATTTCACTCCAGAAGGCCCCACTCCATGGGATAAATTTATTTAGAGTGAAAATTGATTCCCCCGGAGGAGCTCCATCCAGATTCCTCGTAGCCTTATCAGAGGAAACCATCATGATAGAGAAAGTACCCAGGTCAATCCTAGATATACTCCCAAACATGGCCATCTTGTCTCCATGGTGAGCTAGAACCGGTGTAACTGGGACAATAGTGGAAGGGACTTTAGATTTACTCTACCAACAAGCTGGTGAGACAACATCTAGAGTGTCCTGTAGGCCGGATGGAGAATCAAGGATGCCCCAACCAGCTTAGCTCAGGGAGGTTGGGTCCTGTGTAGTAGGTGAGATTGAAGGAACCTGATCTGCAGAGTCCTAGACCTGCTTCAACGATACATTTCTCTCATTTGAGGTCTTCTTGGGGTTATCTATGGAGCCATCAAATGCATTGACATGATCCTTGTAATTTGAGAAACTAAAAAGAGGGTGATCAGTAGTCGGATCGGTATTGCATACAATTTCCCCCCACCTCATTCATGGGAGTCAAGACAGGACCCACCGGAGGAGACACTGAAGCCTTAGGATTAACTCCCTCAGAGTCAGCCACAACACACTTAGATGTTGAGGGGTCCTGTTGGGGTGAGGGCTCAGTGGAACTTGGGTTCTCTAAACCCTCCCCATGAATCTTTCTATAGAGGTTGGCTTTATGCCCCTGTAGGTTGCAGATAGAATTAGTCTTCATTCTCCTGCACTCAAAGCGCATATGGAAAAAAAATTGCAGTTATGACAGAACTTGGGCCTTCTCTCATACTGAATTTCCAAGGTGAGGTTTTCCTCATGGGTATTAAAAATAACCTCCTCAACTAGGGTGTTTTCCATATCTACTACAAAAATAACCCTTGCATAGTTCGTATACCTTGGGTTGTCCATCTCTTTATCAATTATAATGGGGAATCCAACTGAAGAAGAAATGTTCCATAGTATTTTAAGATTCCAGTAAAACCAATTTAGTTTGAATATCCAAATATAGACCTATGAAAAGGTGTTTTCACACTGAAAGGGGAAATTTTCCGGTCCCAATCTTGGATCTGAAAAATACCTGGCTTCATATTGAGAGATCCAAAACTCTAAGCCCTCAATTTCCTGTCACATGAAGGATAAAAACCCTTCCCATGTTTTTCATCATCCAATTAGTAAACCCCCAAATTTTTGCAATGCGATTAGTCACATCACCACTTTTCCATAGCCTCTCCCCCTTAGGGACAAGCACCCTCACAATAATAGAGAAACGACATAAGCTAGTCCGCTTCTCAACCGCCTCATGGTTTGTGGAAACATTATCCACCCGACCTTTCTTGACCACACAACTAGGGGAGGGAGCACTAAAATCCGTGAAGGTTAGAGTTGGTGCTGATTTCCCCACATCTGTGATATTATTCTTGGATCCGATGCATTTGGACCCTCACTAGGGGCATCCAACTTTCCCTTGATAGATCTACAATGCTAGAAAATCACTTTATGTCAAACCAGGTCCATTTGATCTGAGGGTAGGTCTCCATCATTTCCATCAGAAGAGTTCATGATCTAGGGTTGCGCAAGATCCCCATGGTCGCTTGGTTCCCTTCCTTTCTCCATCTTTCATATTTTTATGTTAGGGGTTTGAGGGTATTTTAATGGTTTTTGGGGTCCTTTATAGGTTTATAAATATTAAATTCTATTAGAGTTTTAGGGGTTTTAGGGCCCTTTAGGGTGATTTTTGGGTTTTTGGAGTTTTTAGGGTTTTAGGGGTTTTTAGGGTTTTGTCGTTTTTAAGATTTTTAGGGTTTTTTTTAATTTTTAGGGTTGTAAGGATTTTTTTGTGGTTTTAGGGTTTTGTTAGGTTTTTTAGAGTTGTAATGGTTTTTAGGGTTTTATGGATCTTTATAGGTTTTAGTGTTTTTTAGAGTTTTTTGGGTGTTTATGGGTTTTAGGTTTTCTGTAGTTTTTAAGGTCTTCAAATATTTTAGGGGTTTTAGGGTCTTTTATGGGTTTTAGAGTCTGTTATGGTTATTAAGCTCCTTTACATAATTCAATGTATTTTAGGTTCCTTTAGAGTTTTAGGGTTTTTAAGTTAATTTTGGGTTTTAGGGTTTTGGGGTCCTTTAGGGTTTTTGGGTGTTTTATGGTCCATTGAGGTTTTTAGGGTTTTTATGGTACTTTATGGTTTTTAGGGTCTTTAGTGTATTTAGGTTTTAGGTTCTTTTAGGATTTTTATATTTTTAGTCAATTTAAGGGAATTTTGTGGTTTTTGTTGGTTTATAGGGTTTTAGGGTTCTATGGGGGGGGTTTAATGAGGTTTTAGGGTATTTTATGGTTTTTAGTATTTTGGGGTCTTTTGTTTTTTTTTGAGTTTTTAGGGTCATTTAGGGGTTTTATGGGATTTTATGGGTTTTAATATTTTACTGATCTTTTTAGGGTCTTAAGTGTTTCTATGATTTTTTATGGGTTATTAGAGATTTTATGGAATTTTATAGTTTTTAGGGTCATTTAGGGTTGTTTATGGGTTTATTAGGGTTTAAGGGTTTTTAGGGTTTCATTATGGTTTTAGGGATTTAAGTGGTTTTTTTAGTTTTTAGTTTTATTAGGGTTTTTAGGGTTTTCGGCTCTTTAGGGTTTTTAGGGTTTTGGATTTATTTGAGTTTTTTAAGGGTTTAAAGCTTTTTTAGGTTTTTAGTGTGTTTTGTGTGTTTAGGGTTTTTAGGTGGTTTTAGGGTTTGATAGGGGTTTTCATGAATTTTTAGGGGTTTTAGGGGTTTTAGGGGTTTTTTGGTGTTTTGGTATTTTATAAGTTCATTATCTTTTGTTTTATGTTTTATAGTTTTCTTTGGGTTTTAGGATTGTTTTGTGGTTTTTATGGTTTTATGGGTTTTAGGGTTTTTATTATTTTTTAGGGTTTTTAGAATTTTTTATGGATTTTAGTGTTTGAGGGGTTTTAGTGTTTTAAGGATTTTTAGGAATTTTCACGGTTTTTCGGTGTTTTAGTTTTTAGGGGTTTTAGGGTTTTTAGGTATTTTTATTATTTTTAGGTGTTTTAGGGTTTTTAGTGGGTTTTATGTTTTTCGGGGTTTTAGGGTTTTTAGGGGTTTAGAGTTCTTAGGGTTTTTAATTTTTTGGGGTTTTTAGGGTTTTTTGGTCCCTTTAAGGGTTTTATAGGTTTATTTTGGGTCTTTTTGAATTTTTAAGGGTTATAGGGTTTTTATGGTTTTTAAGGGTTTTAGGGTTTTCTGGTTTTTTATGAGTTCTGAGGATTTTAAGGTATTTCGTGTTTTTTAGGGGGTTTTTAAGGTTTTATTATTTTTTATATTTTTAGGGATATTAGGGATTTTTACGGTTTTTAGGGGGTATTAGGGGTTTTTAGTGTTTTAGGGTTTTTAGTGTTTTTAGGGTTTTAAAGGTTTTTAGGATTTTTTAGTGGTTTAAGGGTTTTTAGGGTTTTGAAGGATTTTTAGGGGTTTTAAGGGTTTCAAAGGCTCTTTAGGGATTTTCGATGTTGTTAGGTTTTTTTAGTGTTTTTAGAGTTTTTATGAATTTTTGAATATTTTTAATTTTTAAGGGTTTAGGGATATTTAGGGAATTATAGGGGATTTTAAGTTTTTAGTGATTTTTTAGTGTTTTACGGTCTTCTATGGTTTCTAAGGGTTTCAGTGTTTTTAGTGGTTTTCATCGAATTTTAGGGATTTTTTTGGGGGTTTTACAATTTTTTTTGGTTTTAAGGGGTTTTAGGTGTTTTGGGGTTTTTATTATTTTTAATGTTTTGGAGGGTTTTAGGGACTTTTAGGGTTTTAGTCAATTTTATGTTCTTTTAGTGGTTTTTGGGTTTTTAATGTTTGTTTTGCAGTTTTAGGGTTCTTAGGTGTTTAAAAAGTTTTTTGGATTTTTTTGGTTTTAAGGGGTTTATAGGGTTTTGATTTTTTTAAGGTTTTTTTTTGTTTTTTATGGGTTTTAATGTTTTTAATTTTTTTTAGGTTATTTAGGGTTTTGATGTCTTTTTTAGTGTTTTAGGGTTTTAAGGGTTTTTTTAGATTTTGGGGTTTTGGTGTGTTTTAGAATCTTTTTTATGGTTTTAAGTGTTTTAAGTGTGTTTTTCTGGTTTTTAAGATTTTAGAGTTTTTTATAATCTTCTCAGGATTTTAGAGTCTTGAGGGATTTTTATTATTTTTAATGTGTTTTTTTTGGTTTTTGGGTTTTTTTGGTGTTTTGGGTTCTTAAGGTCCTTTTAGGGTCATTCAGTGTTTTTGGGAATTTTTATGGCCTTTATGTATTTTTAGTATTTTTAATGTATTTTCATGGGTTTTTCAGGATTTTTTAGGGGTTTTAGAGTTTTAAATAATTTTTATGTTTTTTTGGGATTTAAGGTTATTTGGGTTTTATTTGGGATTTTATTGGACATTAGGTTTTATTAGGATTTTAGGATTTTTTAGTTTTTTAGGGTCTTATACGTTTTAAGGGATTTAGGTATTTTTGTAAAGTGTTTCAGATTTTTTAGGTTTTCAGGGTTTTATTAGTTTTTATGTTTTCTTAGGGGTTTTAGGATTTTTAGTGTTTTATGAGGTTTTATGGGTTTTTATGGTATTTTGGGGGGTTTTAAAATTTTAGGGTTTTTGGGTTTTAATAGTTTAAGGGGGGTTTTCAGGGTTTTAGGGGTTTTAATTTTATTTATGGTTTTAGGGTATTTTATGTTTTTTACTTATTTTTATGGGTTTTTATGATTTTTATATATTTTATGGGTTTAATGGGATTTTAGGGATTCTTTGTTGTTTTAGGTTGTTTTATGGGTTCTTTAGTGTGTCATGGTTTTAATGGCTTTTAGGGGTTTTTAGGGGATATCAAGGTTTTTCTGTGGTTTTAGGGTTTTTTAATTTTACGGATTTTTAGGGTTTATAGGGTTTTTTTGGAGTTTTGTGGTTATTATTTTTTTAGAAATTTAATGGAGTTTTTAGGGTTTTTAATATGTTTAATGTTTTTAGGGGTTTATGGATGTTAATATCTTTTATGATTTAAATGGGTTTTAGGAATTTTTAGGTTTTCTGATTTTTAGGGGGTTTTAATTATATTTTTGTTTTTAGGGATTTTAGATTTTTTTTGAAGTTTTTGGGGTTTTGGGTGTTTAATGGTTTTTACACTATTGACATTGTGAAATGTGTTCCATGAACATTTTCTATATAATTGAAGATGTAAAACTCATTTAGACACCAAATTTGGAGTTTGAGTAGAAATAAGTCTTTATGACGGAAGAAGGAGCATAATGGATTTCCATGTGTTGTGACCCAAAGCGTTGTCTATCAAGCTCAGAAAGTTCATGGTGTGACTCTCTATTTTCATGTGGATCAATGACGTTAGTGAAGGGACTGGGCTGAAGGGCCAATACTGTAGCTCTACACTAATCCTGATTTGGTGTGAAAGGGAACATCCCCCACAGTATTGAACAATGGGTTCCCCCCAAGTGAGTTGTGAAAGTACCCCAAGCATAGTCAGTGAACAAGGAAGTTATGCGACCGAACTACACGAGAACCTGAACGATCGACCTGTGTGAGAACCTACATAAGCCACCCGAGTGAGATATCCCCTTCACCGACGTTTCTATTTTTTCCTTTGAATAGGATGTTGGGGTCTTCATTTGTATGGATGAAAATTCCCAAAGTCCAACCGATGCTCTTTTTACCCTAGTTCGTTGTTGAATCCCTCCAAAACATTATAGGTAGGTTTCTAAAACATTAAAAATAGGAAATTAAAGAGGGATAGTGAAACTAATGTTCTCCCAAGGATTAAAATAAACAAGACATATGTGAGGCACTCACTCACCCCTTAATTAACAATGACTACCATGAGGCACCCTTTTACAAATAGGTACCAACACGAGTCAACTCTAGGAACACCTGTAGAGACCCTTGAAGGCATGAGAAAGGTGTCACCTAAGTGAATTCATCCAGGTGGTCTATCTCCCAAGGTGGTACTAATTCTCCCAAGCCTACCTATATAGAGAACCCCCCCCCCCATGCGAGCCACTTTGGATCACCATAACCTCCAACCTTGATGATCCATTATTTACTCCTTCTTCAATGCCATCCATGGAAGGCCCACTCCTCATTTAGATCCCTTGTCGAAGATAGATCAATTGAAATCCTCCACTAAAGCCTCCTGACTTGAAAACCCATTGGAAAAGGAAAACTAGTGTGTCTACCATTTGAATTTGTATTTCTACTATCAGAGGTTTCCAACAACTATCATACAAGATGGTTAGGATCCTTAAGTCATGTGTGTATTTTTATTTCCAGAGTCACCAAGAACCTTACCCCAGGGATAGTGTCGGGGAGTTCCGGGTTTCGTATGCTAGGGTTAGGACCATTTCCCTCCCTTATCATCTCTGAGACTCTTATCCTCTAGTACCATGAAGGGAGGGTGAGGATTAAACATTATTTTCCATTTATCTTGTAATTAAATCCTCCCCCCTTTATACGGAACTAGTTTAAGGGAATCACTCCTAGAGTAATCCCCTTTCCTTTCTTTCAAGAGGATTCACTCTTACTCCTCTCCTCCTCATGGACACTAGGTTTGAGAGGGAATGGGAACCCAATACCTCTCCACTATCTCTTAATGCCTTACCTCCTTAGTCTCTAAACTCTAGAACCTTTATAGGATAAATTGAAGAGAGGGAAGTTTTGTACCCTGGTCCTCTTCCAATATCATCCTGGGATAGAAGATATCATCACACTCAATATCCCATACCTCACCCTTTGGGCTTTGTCATCATGTCCACCTCTGGACACAAGAAGATTGTGTGGTATCTCAGATCTTCTGTTTCCCCTTGTTTTTCTCACTGAGCATGAATCACATGAGATTAGAGGTTAATGACAATCACGACTTCCACACGACCCGTGATACTTATTTAAATATGATAACTATAATACTTTCTATAACCAGAATATATAGGAAACCCACTTAGGGACTAAGATCAATGGAAATCCTCCTCCAGAGTAATCCCTAATCATACTCCGCTTTAACAAAGAATTTTCCTTAGTATTAAGCTCTGAAACAAGCCTCCAAATTACCATGAGTTAAACACCCCTCATAGACCCTTTAATCGGGCATCCCCTTTAGGAGTAATCCCCAATGATTTCATCAAATAGTCTGATCATCCTTTCTACGTGTAATCCATAACATAATCCTCTCAAAGGACCACATTCCCATACAATAATGACTAATATAGGGCCTCTATATGCATAAATCCTCATAGATGAACTACATGGGATTTGATTCCCCTCCCAATAGGATATGTAGGAAGCCTCCACGAGGCCCAAACCCAACACCTTATATCAACCCTATTCTCTCTAGGCTATATTCCTAGCAGTGTATTATTAAACAGAGGAATATATATTCCTCCCATGTTCCCTCGGCATCTTAGGCATAAGTCCCACACCAATCTTTGACTAGGCGCCTTCTTCCATGTATTCCATACCACATGACGTCAAAATTTATGGTTGGGTCCTTATCAAATGAACATAAAAGGTATGATGTGCCCCATTAAGAAGTACCAAACTACATGGTTTCTGATTCATTTCACAAGGATACATAGGAGTCCAATTTATGGGTTTGATCCTAACACCAAAATTACTCCCATCACCCTAGATGACGATACACTCTAGATTTCCCCACTGAGTGGCTAGGAAACCAACATCGTCCTGATAATGAATAAAGATTCTCTAAGTAGTATATAAGAGGATATAATTGATGGAAAAACTCGGATATATATTGATATCTCCATTAATGAAGAACCTAGGATTCATACAGATGATTCTAAATTCCATACATGATAATAATAAGTTGTTAATTCTAGGGTGAACCACATCATACATGGGAATTAATAATGGATTTACAAATATATCTTAAATCTATAAGAGAGTTTTGTAATAGGAAATAATTACCCAAAAAAGGGTGTGATGAGCCCGAACTCTCATCCTCTTGACCAATGGGCATTCTTTTGAATAATCGGACAAGCTTCCCAATGAGCGCCTACCTTTGGAACGTAGGTCCTCAGAGATACTGAACCATTGGGTGTTTCCACTTCCTCAAATAAACCAATTGGAAACTATTTGGAAATAGTGACTCCTAACTAGAACACGATTCTAAGGGGAAACATACATTGTTTTTGTTTTTAGGGTTCTTGGGAGTTTAATGGTTTTAGGGACTTTTAGGGGGTTTATAGGTCTTTTAGGGTCTTTAGGGTGAGGAAGGCTCAGAGTCAGGCTATTCCTGACTCCCCCAAAAATTAATTAGAAAAAAAAAGACACTACAGACAAGGGAGGGGCGGGGTCAATCAACCCACACCCAAAATCCCTTAACAAACACACACACAAAGACCGAAAAAGGAAAAGAAAACCCAAAAGAAACACCAAGCTTCCATCAGCAACCCATCCCTTCATAGGATCTACCAGCCTTCATCATCCTCATAGTACGCACCAGTGGGGTCCCCCTCGGCACCATAACCGTAGTCCGCATCAGAGACTTCTCATTCCCATTCAGAAGAGTCATATTGCTTCAAGAAATTGGCATAGTGCTCCCTTAACCTCACCTGGTCCACATTCAGCTGTTTCTTGGCAGCCCTTTCACCTCTCCCAGAGGCATTTTCCTTAGCCTTGCAGGATGCTCTTGTGGACATAGTCTTTATCAAGGAAGAGTAGTCCTTCCTCGGCTTCCTCCTTTTTGGATCATCATAGATCCCAACATGCTTGTTTTCCTTCCCGGTGGCCTCCTCAAGCATGGCCCTATCCTTAAGGACAATAGCCATGTTGTGATCAATCCTACTATTATCCTCCTGAAGTTGATTAGGAATGAAGGAGGATTCTTGGTTAAGTGGATAGCCCATAAGAACCCCACAAGGACCTAGGTAGTCCACCATTGTCAAAGTCGTCTCATGAGCATGTGAAGTGTTGCCCTTCCAAAGACCTGGGTGATCTGGGATGAAGGGGGCCTACTGATTCAGGGAACAGTCAGTAAGAAAAAGTTCATCAGAAGATATACAAAGAGTGGACACCACACCAGCCAAGGCCAGCTGCAAATGCCCCTAATACAATGGAGTATCCAACCCATGCTTTTCCCTTTTCCCTTGCTCGCCAGCATCATTTAAGGGGCCAATAATATCTAGAAATGACTCAACATTTATAACAACATCATGGTTCTCACATATCATCTGTACAGCAGGACTTACACTCCCATCATCAGCAACCGGATCCCCTTTCCCCTCATCTCCATTAATATTGCTTACCTTTACCTTTTCCATATCAAAAACATCACAGTTGTGTCCAAGAGCCTTTAAATCCCCTGTCTCCTGCTCATCAACACCGCCCGAGTGCCTAGTGTTGTCCACCATTGTCTCACCTTCACTAGCCTGTTGGGCCACCCCCTCTCCACCCCTCTCAGCAACAACAGCCTACACCCCTCTCTTATGAACCTCAGACTTCTCACTCCCAGCATCAACAATTGGAGACCCTTGCACCTCCTCCTCAAGCTCCAGCCCCTCAAAGCGATTGAAGGTTGGGAGGGCCTCCCTGCTATCAAATGAGTTTGACTTCCCAGCATTAGAAACCTCCCTGCATAAGTAATTCCCATCATCCGAGATCTTCAGGTCACTCCTCAAACTCTTGAAGATGTTAGCAACCTCCCTGCATAAGTGTTTTTTATTTTTATAAGTTTTTAGTGTTTTTAGGGGTTTTTAAGATTTTAGTATTTTTTACTGTTTTTAGGGATTATTTTGGTTTTATTATTTTTTGGGGTTTTGTATGGTTTCTGAGGTTTTAAAGTATTTTTTTGGGTTTTTAGTGTTATTTAATATTTTTAGAGTCTTTTATGGTTTTTATGTTTTTTAGTGTTTTCATTCACTTTTAGGGTTTTTATGGTTTTGGGGGATTTTCAGGTTTTTATTATTTTTATTGTTTTTAGGGATTCTATGGTGTTTATATATTTTTTAATGGGGTTTTTGGGTTTAATGGTTTTTTGGGGGATTTAATGGGTTTTTATAGTTTTTACTAGGTTTTAGGGGTTTTAAGGTTTCTAGGGGATTTCATATTTTTATGGTTTTTAGAGTTTTTTAGTTTCTGTAGGGTTATTGGGGTTATAGTGGTCTTAGGTTCCTTTATGGGGTTTTCTGGTTTTAGGGTCTTTCAAGGGTCTTTTGGGGGTGCGGGTTATGTTTTGTAGTGTTTTTAATTTTTTTTTAAGTTTTAGGGGTTTTTAGTGTTTTTAGGGTTTTTAGTGTTTCTAGTGTTTTTGTGCGTTTTAGGGTTTTTAGGTGTTTTTATGGTCTTTTTGGTTTTAGTGTTTTTAGGGGTTTTGTGGTTATTTTATAGTTTTTTTGGGGTTTATGGTTTTTTAGTGTTTAGTTGGGTTTCAGGGTTTCTAGGGTTGGGTGTTTTTAGGGTTTTTTTCTAGGTTTTTTTTTGTGTTTTAGGATTTTTGTGGGATTTAAAGAGGGGTTTTTGGGGTTTTAGGGTTTTATAAGGGGTTTTAGGTGTTTTAAAATATTTACAATTTTTAGGGTTTTTACTGTTTTCTTAGGGTTTCTTTGGTTTTTAAGGTTTTTTAATATTTTCTTTGGTTTTAGGGTGTTTTGGGTTCTTTAGGGTTTTTATATTTTTTAATGAGTTTTAGGGTTCTTAGGGATTTTAGTGTCTTTACCATTGTTATGTGTTTGGGGTTTTTAGTGTTTCTATGGTCTTTAGTGCTGTAATGTTTTTTTAGTTTTTAGTATTTTTAAAGAATTTCAGGTTTTTTTTTGAATTTTTATGGGTCTTACAGTTTTTTTAGGGATCTTAGGGGATTTTATTATTTTCTGGTTTTTTGGAATTATAGTGTTTTTAGGGTATTTTAGTGTTTTTAGGGTTTTTATGGATTTTCATGGTTTTTAGGGGTTTTAGGGTTTTTAGGGGTTTTTGATTTTTTAGGGTCATTAAGGGGTTTTAGAGACTTTGAGGAGTTTTATAGGGATAATAGGATATTTTATGGTTTTTAGGGTTTTAAGGGGTTTTTAGGTTCCTTCAGGGTATTTAATTTTTAGGGGTTTTTGGGTATTTTAGGGTGTTTTTTTGGGTTTTAGGGTCTTTTAGTGTGTTTAATTGTTTTTAGAGTCTATTAGTAATGTTTGAGGGTTTTTAGGGGGTTTAAAAGTTTTTTTAGAATCTTTAGGGGTTTTAGGTGTCTTATTGTTTTTAGATTTTTTAGGGGGTTTAGGGCCTTTAGGGTGTTGGGGTTTTTATTTTTTTTAGGTTTTTAAGGGTTTTTATTTTATGTTTTTAGGAATATTTAGGGTTTTATAATTTTTTTTAGTTTTTAGGGTAATTTTAGGTTTTTTTGGGTTTTTTTGGTTTTTTTGGGTTTTTAGGGTTTTATAGGGGTTTTATGTAATTTTGTTGGTTTTTTTTGGTTTTTATGGTTTTTAGAAGTTTTTAAATTCTTTAGGGTTTCTTAGGGGTTTTATGTTTTTTGGTGTTTTAGTATTTTAATGGGTAATTATAGTTTTTAGTGTTTTTAGGTGTTTTTTTGGTTTTGGGGGGATTTTAATGCGTTTTAGGGTTTTTTACATTATTAGTGTTTTATGGTTTTTATGGTTCTTTATGGGTTTTAAGGTTTCAAGATTTTTTTTTGGGTTTTTTGGGGATTTAGAGGTTTTTAGGGGTTTTAATATTTTTATGGTTTTTAGGGTTCATCAGGGGTTTTAATGGTTTTAAGGGATTTATAGTTTTTAGTGTTTTTTATGGTTTTTAAGTTTTTTGTGTTTATTTTGGTTTTGTGTTTTTTTGGGGAATTTTAATGTATTTTTCTTTTTTAGGTGTTTTAGGGGATTTGGGGGTTTTAAATGTTTATAATGATTTTTGGGTTTTAGGGGTTTTAGTGTTTTTTTTGGTTTTTGGGGATTTTATGGTTTTTATGGATTTGTTTTTATTTTTATGGTTTTTTGGTTTTTAGGGATTTTATGGGTTTTTAGTTTTTTAGGGGTTTTAGGGTCCTTTAACATTTTTTAGATCTTTTAGGGTTTTCAAGGGATTTTATGGTTTTTATAGTCTTCTGGGAGTTTTAGGGTCTTTTATGGTTTTTAGGGGTTTTATTTCTTTTATAGTTTTAAGGGGGTTTAATGTTTTTTTAGTTTTTAGCATCTTTCAGGGTTTTGTTGGCGTTTTAGTATTTTTTTGGATCCTTTATATGTTTTTTGGTATTTTTGGGTCTATTAGGGGTTTTTAGGTGTTTAGGGTCCATAAGGGTTTTTATGGCAAGGAAGATTCGAGGGTTGGGCTATTCCCGGCCCCCAAATTTATTATAAAGGAAAAAAGAGACACAGAAGACAAGGGAGGGGAGGGGTTAATCAACCCACACCCAAAAAACCTTACAACCCAAGACACAAAACACCCAAAAAAAAGAAAAATCAAAAAATACAAAGACACATAAAGCCAAACACAACATCAACATTAACAGTAGCAAGACCATAAACCGCAACTTCATCACCTCCCATCTCAGCATCATCCAGCATCCAGCATCACAATTTCTAGCATCTAGCGTGTTCTTCCCAATCAAGTTCACCACTAGCAACGCAAAAAAATTCAAACCCAAAGCCAGACGACCCCTCCAGCTAACCAAAAATTTTGCAGTAAGACTAACCATCGCCACCAGCACAGAACCCTCAGTACCAAATTCAAACTCATCATCTTCATCACTTCCCAGCCAATTAGCGACCATCCCAGTGCAGCATCCATAATCCATCATATCCCTGCTGAGAAGATCAACCATCAGCAGAACAAAACCACTAGCACTACCATCTTGCAGCCCCTCCTCACCAAGAAGATCAACTACCAGCATTTCTACACCACCAACACCAAACATGACACCGCTTCTATCACCCATCACCACCTTGGCAACCAGATCCACTGCCAATAGCACAGAACCGCTGACATCACCTTCCCCATGCACCTCCACACTAAGTAGTTCCACTTCAAACCATGCATAAGGTTTTATTGGTTTAAGTGTTTTTAGGGCATTTTAGGGGTTTTCAAGGGAGTTTATGGTATTTTTGAATTTTTTTATTTCTTTTATGGTTTTTTGTATTTTCTATTTTTTCATGTTTTGGGGGTTTTTTAGTATTTTTAGGGTTTTATGTTTTTAGGGGTTTTGTTGTTTTAGGGTTTTAGAGATTTTAAAGTTATTAGGGTTTTTAGGGGGTTTAGGTTATTTGGGGATTTTTAGGTGTTTTAAAGTTTTTTAGGATGATTTTTTAGGTTTTTAAGGCGTTTAAGGGGATTTTAGGGTCTTTTAGGTGTTTTATAGAGTCTTTAGGGTTTTATAGGTTTTTAATATTTTTAGCTTTTTTATTTCCTTTTAGGGGTTTTAGGGTTTTTAGGGTCTTTTTGATGGTCTAAACGTTTTTTGTGTTTTTAGGGTTATAAGGATTTTTATGGGTTTTAGGTATTATAGTTTTTATGGGTTTTTTGAGTTTTTAGGGGGTTTGGAGGATTTTGGGTTTTTCATGTTTTTGGGGATTTTAGGGTTTTTAGTGGTTTTGGGTGTGGAGGCGGGGTTAGTAGGATTTTTATGGTTTTTATGATTTTAAGTGTTTTTATGGTTTTTAAGAGTTTTAATTTTTTTGGGTTATTAAGGGGGATTTATGGTTTTTAGTGTTATAGGGTTTATTAGGGGTTTTCTAGGGTTTTTAACATTTTTATTGTTTTAGGGGTTATTAGGGATTTTAGGATTTTTTTTTGTATTTTTAGGATTTTTTTGTATTTTCTAGGTTTTTTAGAGTTGTTTTATTATTTTTATATGGTTTAGGGGTTTTTAGGGTTTTCGTGATTTTTAGGGTTTTTATAATTTTAGTGTTTTTATGGTTTTTAGGTTTATTAGGGTGTTTAAGGGTTTTTAGGGTCATTTAGTGTTTTAGGAGTTTTAGGGGTTTTTTTTGGGTTTTAGGGTTTTTATGTTATTTTAGGATTTTTTAAGTTTTTAGGGTCTTTTTAGGGTTTTTAGGTTTTTTAGGGTTTTAGGGTTCTTATTATTTTTACCATTTTTTATTTTTTGGGGGGATTTTTTGCGTTTTTTGGGATTTTATATGGTTTTAGGTGGTTTATGGTTATTTACGGGGTTTAAGAGTTTTTAAGGGTTTAAGGGTTTTTATGGATTTTTAGGAGTTTTAGGGATTTTCAAGGGTTTGAAGGTTTTTGGGGTTTCTAAGGGTTTTAAGGGTTTTAAGTGTTTTTAGGGGGGTTTAGGAGGTTAATTATTTTTTCGATTTTAAGGGGTTTTAGGGACTTTTTTGGGTTTTTAAAAGGGTTTAGGTGGTTTATTAGGGTTTTTTATGTAATAGGGTTTTTAGGTTTTTTTGAATTTTTATAATTTTTAGGGTTTTAGGATTTTTGGGGGTTTTCGGGGTTTTATGGTATTTTAGGTTTTTATTAGTTTTGGAATCTTTTAAAGAGTTTTAGGGTTTTTTGAGTTTTTTAGTGATTTTATTTTCTTTTAGGGTTTTTAGGGGTTTCAGTATCTTTTTATGGATTTTAGTGTTTTTATGGGGTTTGGGGGTTTTAGGTTTTTTATTGTTTTTATGGTATTTGGGGTTATTATGGTTTTATGGTTTTTAGGGTTTTGTTGGAGTCTTCTAGGGTTTGTAGGCTTTTTGGTTTTTTATGTTTTCTAGGATTTTAGTGTTCTTTTTGGGTGTTTTAGTGTTTTGTAATGATTTTAGGGTTTTTGGGTTTTTAGAGTATTTAGTGATTTATGGTGGTTTTTTGGGGTTTTTGGGTTCTAATGGGTTTAGTGTGTTTTTACTTTTTTTAGGGTTTTAAGGTTTTCTAGGAGTTCTTTTAATTTTTAAGGGTTTTGGGTTTTTAGATTTTGTTTTGGGTTTTAAGGTTTTTTGGGTTTAAAAAATTTTTAATTGATTTTCAGGGTGTTTGGGTTTTTAGTGTCTTTTAAGATTTTTAGGGTCATTTAGAGGTTTTAGTGTTTTAGGTTCTTTTAGGGAATTTTAGGGGTTTTAGGGTCTTTTAGTGGTTTTAGTGTCTTTTTGGATTTTTAGTGCATTTTTAATGGATTTTGGGGTTATATAATATTTTAGTATTTATTAGGGTTTGAATTTTTTTTTTTATTTTTTGGGTCCTTTTGGTTTTAAAGGGGTTTTAGGTTTTTTTAGATAAGTGTTTAAGTGTTTTTTGGTTACTTTTGGGTTTTTAGTGTTTTTTAAAATTTATTTGTGTTTTTAGGGATTTTTAAGGATTTTGTGGATGATTCAAAGGTTTAGGGGATTTAGGTTTCTCATGTTTTTTAAGGTTTTCAATGTTTTTTTGGGTCTTAGGGGTTTTTAGGGTTTTCAGGTTTTTTGGGGTTTTAGAGTGTTTTAGGACTGTTTCTAGTTTTTTAGGGTTTTTAGGGTTTTTAGGGTTTTATGGTATTTTAGTGGTTTTAGTTACTTTTAGGTTCTTTTCTAGGGTTTTCGGGTCTTTTAGCGTTTTAATGGGTTTTTAAGGTTTTTATGTATTTATGGATTTTTTAGTATTTTTAGTGTTTTCAGGTGGTTTTATTATTTTAGTTGTTTTTATTTTTTTAGAACTTTTAGGTTTTTAGTGTTTTATTGGTTTTAGGGGTTCCTTATGGGTTTTAGGTTTTTTTATTGTTACTAAGGAGTTTTAGGGTTTTAATGTCTTTTTTGGGGGTTTAGGGGTTTTATAGGGGTTTTAGGGATTTTTTGGGTTTTATTGCGTGTTTTGGGTTTTTAGGATTCATTTAGGAATTTTAAATATTTTTAGCATTTTTATGAAATTTTAGGGTTCTTTATGTTTTTTGAAATTTTTATGGATTTTAAGTGTTTTGGGTTTTTTAGGTTTTTAAGGGTTTTTAGGGTTTTGGGTTTTTATGGGGTTTTAGGGTTTTTTAGGTTTTTTAGTGTTTTAGGGTCTTTTATGGGTTTTAGGGTCTTTTAGTGTTTTTAGGGTCTTTTTGTGTTTTAGGGTAATTTTGTGTTTCTAGGGGGTTTATAGAGTATTTTAGGGTTTTTTAGGGGTGTTAATGTTTTTAGAGACTTTTACAGATTCTATGTTCTTTTTGTGATCTTTTATGACTTTTTACTATATTATAGGGTTTCAGGTTTAGGGTTTAGTGTTTCGGGTTTATTTAGTAGGGTTTAGGTTTTAACAATTTGGGTTTAGTGTTTAGGGTGTAAGGTTTCAGGGTTAGGCTGTAGGGTATTGGGTTCAGGGTGTAGGTTTTAGGGTTCAGGGTGTAGGGTATAGGGTTTAGTGTGTACAATTTTTGGTTTATGGTGTTGGGAATAGGGTTTTAGGTGTATTTTTATGGTTTAGGGTGTAGGGTTTTAGGTTTAGGGTGTAGGGTGTATTGCATAGGGTATATGGTTTTTAATGGTTCCTATTGATTTTTAGTGTTTTTTTGTTTTTATGGATTTTAATGGTTTTTTGGTTTCTTTTGGGATTTTTTTTGAAGGTTTTTTTATTTTTTGGGTATTTAGGGATTTCAGGTTTTTCTAGTTTTTTATGTTTTTTAGGGATTATTAATTGTTTGGTGGTTTTATTGGGTTTTCAGGTGTTTTTATTAGTTTTATATATTTTTAGTGTATTTTTATTTTATAATTTTTTATTTTTTTATTGTTTTTAGGGGATATTGGTGTTTGTTGCGGTTTTTTGGGTTTGTACGGGTCATTAGTGTTTTTATAATTTTTAGGGGTTGTTATGGTTTTAGAAAATTTTAGGGTTTTCAAAAGGTTTTTGGGTCTTTTAGGACTTTCTTTGGGTTTTTTTGTTTTTATTGTTTTTAGGGTTTTTTGGTTTTACAATTTTCTAGGTTTTTTTTATTTTTAGGGATTTTAGGGGTTTAGGGCATTTTAATTTTCTTTTAGAATATATTTCGTTCATTTGAGGTTTTTCTATGGTTTAGTGTTTTTTTGTGTTTTTACAGTTTTTTGTGTTTTTTTTATTTTTAGGGTGTTTAGGGCAAAGAAGGTGCGGGGCCAAGCAGAAGGCTTGGTCCCTCAAGTGTATAAAAGAAAAATAAAGTTCAAGGCATTACAAGGGGGACCTATGCAACCGGGTACGGGTAGCACCCATCATGTCCGAATCCACAATTGGGGCACAAAAAGAGGGAGCAACAAAAGACCACCATGAGAAGGGTTCTTTAATAGCCTTCTTGGAAAGCACATCAACTACCATATTAACTTCCCTGTATGCATGGGTGATCTTAAGAACCAGATTTTTAGATAAACTAATGCAATAAATCCATTGGGGTAGAAGCCGCCAGGGAACCTTCCTTGAATTTTGACGAAAGGTCTCCACCGCAAGCATGGAGTCAGACTCAATCCATGGTTGCTTCCAACCAAACTGGTTTGCAAACTTCACCGCCTTGATGATAGCCCAAAGCTCTGCTTCATAAGCATAGCCAATTCCGATGAAGTGAAAAAAGTGCCCTTGACAAAACCTCTATAAGTACGGAAGATGCCACCACAGCCAGAAGGCCCTGGAGAGCCTACTGCTGCACCATCAACATTGACATTGATCCAAGACGGGAAAGGTGGAATCCACCGGATTTACTTTACCACCAAGGGTTTTTTTCACCTACCAGAGACACCAAGAGTGCATAGAGTGATAAGGTCAGTAAATCAATTTTTCATCACACCTGTTTGAATGCCCCCGGCCATCCGGATAACAGAATGCATGGAAAGAATACCCTCATGAAGGGAGCTTGACTTATTCCGGAACATAGCAGAGTTTCTGGCAGCCCATAGAAAAGCCACAATGGCTGCCAAAGCAGCAAGGAGAAGATTGTAGATTTTCTCACTATACCTCGATTCCATGATGAGAGACATCATCTGAGAAAAGGTTCTATCCAGGGGAAATTGAAGACCAAAGACATCCTGCAGATACTTCCACAGACCATAAGAAAGCTTGCATTCAACAAAAAGGTGTTGCACATTTTCAGCATCCTGCATGCATATACAGCAGGCCGAACCAAGATGCAAACCAGCTTTTTGAAGTTGGCCATGCATGGGCAGCCGATTCCTCCATATCCTCCAGAAGAGCAGAAAATGTCTAGGAGGAATAAAATGACATTTGTTTCTCATGATCCATGAGGGGGGATCTATCCCTTTTCGGCATTTGTGATTGTAAAAGTCCTTTACAGTAAGAAGTCCAATCAAGTTCGGTTTCCAGATAATTGTGTCATAATCCATGTAACTGTATAATTGAATCTCAGAAATGATATGGACAGGAAAGGTCCCAGCCAGCTCCGGCAGTCTGGTGTTGAGTTCATTGATGGAAATATGTTTCAAGGCATGCTGAACCTGCATAGATTCATGCAGTGGACTCTTGAGCCAGGGGGTGGACCAACAATTTAAGTTGGATTGCCTCGAGACATCCCAAGTAGATTGAGATAAAATGTCCTTATATGAGTATTTAACCTTTGTCTAGATAGAGGAGAGCATGTACCCAGTATAACCGTTGCACAGATTCCCAGTAAAACATTCTTTGAGAAATTCCAAGTCACCCTCTCTGTGTGTGAAAGGATTCCAAGTGAATTTGGCCAGCAGGGCATCATTGAAGATCCTGAGATCCTTAATGTCTTTCCCCACCATTTCAAGTGGTTTGATGCATTCCTTCCAGGAAACAGTGATCAATTTACTTTCATTAATACAGCCTATCCATGCAAAGTTCTGGATATTGGCTTGAAGATATTTAATTAGGTTGACTGGACACTTATAGATGGAAAAGGTATGAGCAAACATTGAGGTGACAACAAAATTGATAAGACATACCCTGCCTGCTTGTGAGAGGGTCTTGCCCTTCCATTTGTCGAGCTGCTGAGTGATGCTAAAAGAGATTCTTTCACGATGACAACGTTTAACCTTCCCCCAAAATAAGGGAACACCAAGATAGTTGAAAGGCAAGGATCCTTTTTTGACACAAAGGCATATGACAATCTTGTTCTGTCTCGTAGTAGAGCTCCCTTTCCCAAACACAATAGATGATTTAATCCAGATAATGGCCTGTCCAGCAACATCCTCATAATGAGCAAAGATTTTCCGTATAGAATATATGGTCCGCATATTAGCCTGCCCAAAGAGGAGAATATCATCAGCATAAAGTAGATGTGAAGGCACAAATAAATCTCTCCCGTCTTTAATAAGGCTGTAGTAGCCAGTCAACATAGCATTAGTAACAAGGTGGCTTAGGTAGTCCTCAGCAAGTGCAAAGAGAATTCTGGAAAGAGGATCACCCTGTCTGACCCCCTGGGAACACTGAAAGAATCCATTTGGAGCTCCATTAATCAAAACAGAAATTCTGGAACTATTCAAGACGGTGGAAATCATGCAAATAAATTTTTCAGAGAAACCATAGATGCCAAGAATCTTGAACAGGAAATCCCACTTAATAGTATCAAAGGCTTTGGATATATCCAGTTTTAAGGCAAAGGACCCAAACTTTGATGCCCTCCTCATGGCATTACCTCCTTCAGAGGCCGTGTATAAGCAGTTCTGAATACTTCGTCCAGAAAAAAAACCGAATTGGTTAGGTGAAATCATGTTTCCAACAATCTTCCCTAACCGGATAACAATGATTTTTCTAATAATTTTGGGTATAGTGTTCCCAATGGCAATTGGCTGAAAATCACCTATTTCAATTGCAGCTTCCTTTTAATGGTTTTTAGGGTTTTATTGGTTTTTATGTGTTTTAGGGATTTCGGGGGTTTTGGGTTTTTAGAGATTTTTGGGGTTGGTGGAATTTTATATATTTCAGGTGTTTTATGGGGTTTTCATAATATTAGGATCTTTTATGTTTTTAGGTTTTTTTGGGTCTTTTAGGGTTTTAAGGCGTTAAGGGTTTTTAGTGACTTTAGAGTCTATTTAGAGTTTTTGGGTATTTAGGGTATTTTATGGATTTATGGTCCTTTTGGGTTTTTAGGTTTTTTTGAGCCTTTAAGTAATTTTAGGGTAGTTTTTGTCTTTTAAGTGTTTTTAGTGTCTTTTAGAGTTTTAGGATCTTTTAGGTTTCTTAGTGTTTTTATTATATTTAGGGATTTTTAGGGTTTTGGTTTTTTTAGTTTTAGGGTCTTCAAAGGTTATTTTAATTTCTAGAGTGTTTTATGATTTTTGCGAACATTTTGGTGGAATTTTAGGGTTTTTGATTTTTTTACTATTTTTAGTGTTTTGGGGTTTTTTTGGTTTTTAGTTTTTTTTGGATTTTAGTAATTTTTTTTGTTTTTTAGACTTTTATGGTTTTTTAGGCTTCTTTTTGGTTTTTAATGTTTTTAGGGATTTTTTTGGTTTTTAGGGTTTTTAAGGGTTTAGGGTTTTAATGGTTTTTCTGATTTTATGATATTTTTGTGGTTTCTTGATGTTTTTATGGGTTTTATTTAATTTTTTATGGGTTTATTTGGGTTTTTAGGGTTTTTAAGAGTTTTAGGGTTTTTTTCAGGATTTTTTGATTTTTTTTTGGATTTAATAGGTACTAGGGTTTGTTAGGGGTTGTTTGCGTTTTTAGGGTTTTAGGGGTTTTGGTGGGGTTTTTGGGTCATTTAGTGTTATTAGGAGTTTTAGGGATGTTTAGAGGGTTTTAAAGTTCATTTAGGGAGTTTGAGGGTTTTATGACTAATTTGGGGTTTTAGGGTGTTTAGGGTTTTTAGGGGTTTATGGGTTTTAGGGGTTTTTTAGTTTTAAATATTTTTGGTTTTTTAGTATTTTTAGGATCTTGCTGGGTCTTTTTGGGATTTAATGGTGTTTTTTATGGTTTTAGGGTATTTTAAGGTTTTTATATTTTTTTGGGTATTTTAGGATTTGGGGGTTTAAAATTTTTTAATGGTTTTTAATGTCCTTTTGGGATTTTAGGATTTTTAGTATTTTATGGTTTTTATGGTTTTTAGGGTTTTAGGGTCTTTTGGCGTTTTTTTGGGTTTTAGGTTTTCTTTTGTTTTTAGGGTTTTCTCAGGGGTTTTATGGTTGTTTGAGTGTTTAGGGTCCCTTAGGGTTTTTATGATTTTTTAGGTTTTTTAGGTTTTTTGGGGGATTTATGGTTTTTAGGGATTTTGGGGGTTTAAATGTATTTTAGGGTTTTTAAAGTCTTTTAGGGGTTTAGGGATTTAAAGATATTTTTAGAGTTTTTAGGATTGTATGTGTTTTTACGTTTTTTCGGGGTTTTGGGGGTTTTGGGTTTTTAGGGGTTTTATCATTTTGATGGTCTTAAATTATTTTATGGTTTTAGGGATTTTTGTGTGTTCTTAGTGTTTTTTGGTGTTGTAAGAGTTTTTTAGGGTTGTTATGGGGTTTCAAGGCCTTTTTAGGGGTTTTAGGGTTTTAGGGGTATTTAGGGATTTAAGGGGTTTTAAAGTTGTTAAGTATTTTTGTGTTTTAAGGGGTTTTTGGGTTTTTAGGGCTTTTAATAATTTTTATGATTTTAGGGGTTTTAGAGTGTGTAATGGTTTTCTGGTCTTTTAGTGGTTTTATAGGGGTTTAGGGTATTTTAGGGGTTTGGGGTTTATAAGTGATTTATGTTTTTTATTGTTTTTAGGGGTTTTAGGGAGTTTTATGTTTTTTAGTGTTTTAGTGTGTTTTGGGTGTTTTTAGTGTTTTGTTCTTAGTTTTTTTGTGTATTTAGGGTTTTTAACATAGTTTTAGGGTTATTAGGGAGTTTTCGTGATTTTTATTGGGTTTCTGGGATTTAGGGATTTTAGGGGTTTTATGGTTTCATAGGGTTTTAGGGTTTTTATTATTTTTATAGTTCTTAGGTTTTTTAGGGTTTTTAGAATATTTTAGGGGTTTTAGTGAGTTTTACTTGGTTTTGGGGGGTTTCGGATTTTTAGTTAGTTTTAAGTAATTTATGGGTATTTTAGAGGCTTTTAGGGTGTTTGCGACTTTAAGGGTATTTTCAGGGTTTTAGGGTATATAAGGTCTTTTAGGGGTTGTTGGTCGGAGTGGATACTCAAGAGGGGGGTCAATTGAGTTCCAATTAAAATTTCTATTTTAAAATCCTTTACAAAATTCCCCCAATTTAAAATACTAATTGAATTGTAGTGAATTTGAACTAAAGAAAACTTTCAGCTAGGTTCTCATGGGATTGATTAATTACCAGTTAATCTAATCAGAGGATCAGATTAGCTTTTGAAACTGACTTACTGATTTACAAATAATGCAAACACTTGCTAATTCAATTATCAGAGTAACTTTGAAAAACAATTTAGGTTTTAAAGCACTTGGCAGTGGAATAAAAGGTTTTAGATGAAACTAAATAAAGCACAGTAGATATGACCAAGAGGTTCAGTCTCAAGCCGAGACTTAGTCCTCTCAACAATTTATATAAATTGGATCCACACCCTGGATCGGGGTTCACAACAGTTTATAACTGTCCTGGTCAAAGACCTCTACCACAGTTCTATGTGGGAAACAAAACAACAGCAAATACAGCTGTCCAGGTCACACACGACCTCTATCACTATCCATAGTGGGAAACAGAAAGCTTAAGGAGTTTGAATGAGAATTTACAGATCCTCCAGTTAAGGTTCCGGAGACAGTGTGTATGTAAATTAAAATAGATGATACACACTGCTCGTAATGTAAATAATAAATCACTGAGTAAGATATATAGTTTATAATGTCTCTAGTGATTGCAGTGTAGCTTTGGACTTCTTCAAATTTGATCAGAAATGGTTCTGAGTCCTCTTCTGGTTTTTGTATGAAAAACAGAGTGTCGTCTGCTTGACATCCAGGTTCAGAGATAGTGAAAATGTAGTCGATGAAGTTCTTCAAAATCCTTGTGAACGTAACGAACTATTCTTGAGTAAGCTTGAGTGTGTAGGAGATTCTATGTCTTCTTGGTCATGCATGAACAAGATCTTCTTGTGTATTTCACTTGCAGGTTACTTCCTTATTGTTCTTGTATATTCCTCGTGTCTTTCACATGTGTGTCTCTGTCCATTTCTGTGCAGCAACAAGGACTTATTGTATTTATGGAACGAGCTCCCACAAAAGAGGTAATTTATTTTTTCAGGCATGAGGTACAGTTTCCTGACATCCAACAACCTTTATTAAATAAATGGCAGAGCATTAAAATATACCTGATATGACCATTGGTTAGATTAAATAAAGATAAAGAAATTAAGGCAGCGTCGGATTCTCTGGAACAGTAGCATTGGATATCGATAGCCTTGTGTATCGGTAGCCTTGTGTATCGACAACCTCTTGTGTAACGGTAGCCTTTCTATCAGTAGACTTCATGTCTGTGGGTAGATTTGATCAGTAGCAGTAGACTTAGTGTACTGGTGACCTTTTGTGTAACGGTAGCCTTAATTTACCGGTAGGCTTGATGTATCGGTAGAATTGATGTAACAGCGACCTTCACATATCGGTAGACTTGATGTAACAGTGACCTTCACGTATCGGTAGGCTTAATGTATCGGTAGACTTGACGTAATGGTGACCTTCACGTATCAGTAGACTTGATGTAACGATGACCTTCACGTATTGGTAGACATGATGTAACGGTGACCTTCACATATCGGTAGGCTTAATTTATCGGTAGACTTGATGTAACAGTGACTTTCACATATCGGTAGACTTGTTCTGTAACGGTGACCACTTTCCTGTTTAAGCATTCTATTGGCAGAATGGGTTAAGTTAGAAAATATATTCATCCAGTAACCGAATTCTCTAAGGATCGTGTAAATATTATAACATATGAATATGTGCATAGTGTACAGAAATACTGAAATAAGTAATTAATCATTAATCAATATAGGGATTATCAAACCATAATTGAGCATAATTGGGATTAGCATAATATGAGTGAGCATAATTGGGATTATCAAAATATAAGTTCAACTAATTCTCCTAGAGGGTTCAACAATATCCCCCTTTTTGATAATCACAACATATGCCAAATTATTAAGAAAATTAAATTAATATCAGAGGAAAAATTTCCTAAGAAAAACTTATAAAAAAAGTTCTCATTTTGCTTCCCCTTTCAATTTTACTCCCAATTCTCATTTGTTGCATTTTCTCCCCCTTTGTGATTAACAAAAATAAGGGTAGAATCAGAGAAATGTAGAGACAAAAAGAGAACAGATTGCAAGGAAACATAAACACAGTAAAGTGGAGAATGTAAGAGTAAATTTTCATTAAGGTACAAAAGGTACAAAAGGTACAAACTGAGAAAGTCAGGATTACAAAAATACGAGTGAATCCTATCAAAAACATCCAGAAACACTCAATCATACTCTTGAAGAGGAGTCTTTCCATTAGAATCAGAAGAGGGTGTAGGTTCAGATTGAGTATATGGATTGGGAATAGCTGAAAGAACAACTAGAGGGTCAGCCACTGAAACTGTACTGGATCTGAAATCTGTGCTCTTCTATGAGATCATAGGTGTCAAGCTTCGAATAGCCTGAACTGGAGTCAACTGAGGTGTACTCTCAGAGGCAGAGGCAGGAAGATCAGGAGGTATAATCACAGGTCTGGCATCCACATGCAAGAATGGTAGAAACAGTGTAACACCCCATGCTTCTATGGTACGCTTCTCATTGAATAATGTGATAGCGTGTGTTGTACGCAACACCGAGTTCTAATACACCATAACCAATCAAACTAGCCGTTATTAATAGTAATACCTATATTTTGAAATTATATATATTTTATATTTTAAAATGGACTTCATTTTTGGATTCGGAATATCGAATTTAGCCTAAGGTGAAATTTTGGTACTTTTCGGATAACTTTCATATTTTGATGAATAGTGAAAATTACTAAATTTTAATTAAAAACAACTTTTTTAATCAAAATAATTAATAGTGATAAATTATGAATTTGAGTGGTTTTAAAGTATATTTAGAATATATTTTTACCATTTAATATAATTTTGTTCATTGGACATAATTTTACAATTAAACCGAACATAAACAAGTGTCAATCTTTTGATAGTTATTATCTCTTAAAAACACGCTTTTTTTTGACAGCGGGAATTAATTTTAAATTAATTTCTGCCACTTCTGTGTTTTGAATTTAGAAAAATGTATTCTATATTTGGAATCAGGATGTTCAAATTTTTTAAATAGGTAACTTTTATTTTTATACATTTTGAATAATTACTGCGGTAAATATTTTATTTATCATGGTTAAGGGTAAATCTGGTAAATAAGGGTTAAAAAATAATATTATAATAATACTAAATTACCCTAAAACGTGTCCTAGCATTATTTTTTGATACATGTTAGACCATAGGCACCTTTGGGTCGATTTTGGGACCCCATGGTGCCACTTGTAGGTGATAGGGACACTTTATTTTAATTAAGTTAAAATGAATACAAAAATTACACAAGCATATATCTTTTAGAAAAACAATTTTTACATAGGGTTATATATGTTGGATTTTAGATTATAAATATTAATTAGAAAGATAAAAAGCTTTCCTACATAATGATATTTTATTTATAATTTTTATACATTAAATAATTTATTTTATCTATGACACAATGATGATGCAGTAATTACAAAAATAGTGAAAAATTAAATTAATTGATATTATAAATACCCAAATAAATATAATATGAAACTTTTAATGAATTAAACTAATTTTATAGGATAATATGATATATTAGGATTGAGTTAATTTACTTTTTTCTAAGTAATCAATCTGTTATGAGTTTCAAAAAAATAAACTATTGAATAGTTTCAAAATTGACATAAAAGAGTTCTTAAAACAAATATTATATTATTAATTGATATTAAATTCATAAAAATATAAGTTTCGGCCAAGAGACTTATATCATGATAGTTTCATCATTAATGGACCACTTGGGGATCGCATGGATGTATATAGTAAGTTTATTAACCATATTATATAAAAATGCAAAGAGACATTGTAAAAGTGAAACTAATTAACTTAGAGTTAATACTTAAAGATAAGGTTAATATAAGTACCCAAACCTGTCTAAATTCTATTGGTTGAGTTTTTTTTACCCATCCCCACCTTAACCTTTTAATAGTCAACTTTGGAGCCATTGGAAACCGATTATGAATTTATTATAAACTAATATCTCTAGCTTTTCCAAAGGTGCCCCTCACCCCTCTTATAAAAGGGAACTCCTCCTTCTCATTTCTTCACACCTTCAAAGCCTTTTGGTTCGGCCAAACTCTGCCAAAATACTCTCCCAACTTCCCTCAATACAACCTGGAGGCCTTAGTTTGATCATAAAGCCAACCTAAGGAGCCCTTTTGATCAAATCAAAAGGAAGAACCCGAAGAAGAGGTAATGATTTCACCACCCTTTTTCCAAGTTCATTTCTTTTTCCACTTCTTCGTCCTTTGTTGTTACCATTATAAAATAATAACTCCATTATCATATATATACTGTGATGTTATTATAAATATGGTACAACCATATTCAGTATTCTATCCACCCTTTGAATAACATGTCACCATACGTGCGTACGTACGGCTTACCGTCTCCACGTCGTGGTGTAATTGTTATTCAATATAATATTATTTTGATGGGTATAATAATGATATGTAACTCATGTAAATAATAAATATAACATGTTAATGATTCTGTATATATGATATAACAACCATTTATATATTATTTTAATATCAAAAGAATGATATTGTCGCTCGTGCGTACGTACGGACTACCGTCTCCACGAACGCGATGAGATTCATTCTCCATCGTATCCATTCAAGTATAATTATCATTTGATGATTTAAAAATGATGTTTAAGGACTTTATATCATTATGGATATGAATAATATACAACCTGTCCATTACAAACATGGATTACATAACAAAACATATAAAAGAAAACAAGTAAGTTAACACCCGAAACAACGATAATACTAAGATATTATTATCAAATCATCATTAAAAGATCATATATGATATCATATTAATGTATATTATTCTTTTATAATTTAGTAACAATTATTTCACCATTATACAGGAGGTTAACCTACCCCAACCAAGGAAAAGTACAAGGTAAGGGTTATTTCACAATCTCTTCATTATCCGAGGTTGTTTATATGTAATATTCTACTGGGATCTCTTTATCATCCACATCAATGTTTCTTCAAAATGTTTTTCAAAACATTTTTATTATTTACAAGAATATGGGTTAAATTCATTTATACCATTGTTTGACTTTTTATAAGAGTAATCTTTCCGTCATTTTCAAAACAAGGTCCTTTTTAACCTTTTTGACAGAATTAAGGTAAGAATGTTTTTTTAACTTATACGGCGAGTGCGGTTATTTTCTGCCGTTATAAAATATTCAAAGTTTTCCTTACAAGATTATAAGAATATTTTCAAGAAAATGTTTTATATTATATGGCTCTTAAATGATTTCAAAAATAGAAAGAGATATTTCTCCAAAAGTGTTTTGATTTCATCTATGTCAACATCCATTGATGGATTTTACGCTTATTTGAAGTTGATTTATTATGATACAAAACTTCTATATTTTATTGAATGTTTTGTGATATGTTTGACTGTGGATGTGCTATTTTTATACCATTCATAGTTTATGGTGAAATTATTGACATTTCGTATGCTATTTTTAATACGAATATTTATGTTATGTTTAAACCTTTTCATATGGGAATGCATTGGACTTAATATGTGACGGGTGGAGCCCGCTATAGCTCCTCGATGCATCGGTAGGTCTCATGAGACAAACTAGTGTCTTGGCATAAGGCCTTGGCAAAATCTTATTTGTAGTCTTGGCACGAGGCCTTGGCTATGTTTATGATAGTCTGGCATTATGCATTCCAACATTATGAAAGTGGTTATTGATATTGCATGTGATTATTCGATTAGTAGAATATCCATGTGAACAAGTAAATGGAATTATTTCATTTTACTTTTTCCACACTATGTTGAAGTTTAAGTTTAAAAGGCTTTTGTTTTAGTTATACATAGCCTTAAATGTTTATTCGTATTTATGAAAGTTTCCGGAATATTGTTATCCTTACTGGGTATTTGAGCTCACCCCTTTTCTATGTTTTATTTTTCCCAGGAAGTGAAGAAGTAAATTATGAATGACCTGCAGGGATATTATGTGGGGATATGAGTGTGGTCTATGGAGACAATATGTTGTTGTAGTAGTTTTTCATTTTATGATGTAATGTAAGACTTATAAATATATCTAGTGTTTCCAAGGCTACTAAACCAATCGGTATTTCGAGATTTGATCTTTCTTGTGATCAGGCCAATGTTATGTAATAATGCACCGACTCTGGGTAACTAGGGTCGGGTCGTTACAAACAGGTTCCTAAAATCCATAATAATACCGCCTCCTCTCTCAATTGCTGACACAAAATCATCTCGATTTTCAATGAATTTATCCAAGGAAGGAGTAAGCTCCCTGAGCTTAATAACCTGTTCTCTGAAAGCTTGTGTCACTAGAGGCAACCTCATATTTTCCATCAAGATCTTGAAATGGTTTTTCATTTGATGCTTGGTATAGACCTTCTCAAAATATGCATCCACCTTATTTTTGATTGCCTCTTGAGAAGCAGTAGCAGCCCGTAGGTTATCACGAAAAAAACTACTAACTTCTCTAGTGGTAGCAAGAATCTGAGTATTTGAGGTTCCATTGGTACTGGCCTTAGCCAAATCTTCCTGGATAACAGTTCTGAACTGTTCAAGGTTCACAGTGGAGCTCGATGAGGGAAGGGGTTTAACTGAGAAAGCTACTGTTACCTTGAAATATTGTGTCAGATTACTAACCACCTTCTGAACAAGTTCATCTTGACTGTTCAAATGTTCTTTGACTGAAGTATTAAAATCCTCAAAGACATCCACAAACTGCTTGACTACTTCTTTGATATATCTGATATCAGTATGCACTTGGGTTTGAGATCTGTTCATAGCAGTCAATGAAGCAATCAATTGTCTTAGAGCCACCACAGCTCCTGTCCAACTCGCAATTTGAGTATGGCATACTTTAACTTCATCCATCATTCCATTTACTGGACTAGAAATAGAACATCCCAGAGATATCTCTAGGGGTTTCTCCACACTTATCATTTCATCAACCATGATTTTCTTTAAATCTTCCACTGATTCTCTCAGTGTTTATTTCATTTCAGCCTTTAAGGACTCAAGGTCCTCCTTGGTTGCCAAATTTTCAGCTCCAGCAGGTAAGATAACTGATTCTCTTTGGGGCTGGTCTTCCTCATCAGAATCTTCGTAATTAAGTCCAAGAACCATATATCCTGGATCTGATGTCCAACCATCAATGTCATACAACACTGATACTTAACCAAGAGGCTCCCCCTCACTTATAGCATTCACTTGAGTAATCTCCTCCAACTGTTCTTCTCGAGGTAATTCTATAACTTCTTCTGCAACTGCAGTAGATTCAATAGCCATTTGATCTAATGGCTCAAAGATTCTATCATCAACAGATGTTACTTCTGCTTCCTGATCAGGCACTATCTTGACTGTACTGTCTATCAGAGGGCTCAAACTGAGCTCTTCTTCTTCATTTTCCTCATCATTTGCTTCACCGGAATCCTCCTTCTCTTCATGAGCAATCTAACCTGACTCGGTTGCCTCATCCTCTTCAGATGTGTCTTTGACAACAATCCGATATGCTTCTTCTTCTTCTTCTGTAGCCTCAGTGTCATTGTACTTTAAAATAATTTCTCTCCTTGGTAGTTGTTTTGGAGGGCTAGCTACTCCATAGGAAATGTTTTGAGGCATAGGGCTAGGAGGTAAATCTGGGTCTCCTCCTTCCTCAACTTATGTATCTTCCTCCTCAGCTTCAGCTTCATTATCACTGTAAACCAGTTCTGGCTCATCTGGTCCAAGACCAGGATCCCTCACATCATTTGGTCTAGAAGGATGATCCACAGGAGTGTACTTGTCATAGATTTTTCCATCATCATTAACTCAGGATTTCTTCCAAGGGTTCTAGCTGACTTTCATAAACTTACAAACAGTCTTGGTGAGGAAAAAGTTATCCTTAACTACAACAGTTTCATCTTGAGGTCCAACTACCTTCATTGCCTTCAACATAATAGAAATCAACTTAGAAAAGAAAAGAGCATTGGACTTAGACTTCAGTCTATCCATCTCCTCAATCTGAATCATTAACAGTCTGCATAAATTCACGTTTACTCCATGCTTTAACAAATACAACAAATAAATATCCTGAAATATGAGGGTAGCAAAATCTCCTCTCCTTGGACTAATCATATGATGAATGAACTTGAAAAGTAGTTTTTCCTCCCCTACCATCTCTGCAGTAATGACCTTTCTAGGAGTTACATTTTCTGTTAATTCCAACAAGGCATCCTCATATTTGAAAAACTCACTAGCAGTAGGTATAGATTTTGAATAAAATCCATAATCACCACTATGAGGATCTTTAAGGTTCTCAGCCCATTCAGCTGATGAAAACAAAAACGTTTGACCATTCACAAAGGAAATTATCCTATTCTCCTCTTCTGATGTCTCAAAACAGAGAAAATCATAAAACTCTTTTACCAGTGCTGGATAATACAGTCCTTTATTGTTCATGAAGCATTCGAGCCATCCTTGTTCTTGTAGAACCTTCAGAATCAAGGACTTTCTTTCCAGCAGCCATTCCGTACATAACTCCTCTTCCACTACAATTTATCGCTTTGATAAATGTGGATTCATGAGATTCCTTCGAACAACATCTCTACTGCTTCCACTGGCACCAACATTGGTTATTTTCTGCTTCTTAGCTTGCGGCGCATCACTACCTTCATCCACTGAGGGTCGCTTCACACGGGCCATTTCAGATTTTGAGGCTTAGGGTTTTGCAATCTTGAGAGGTTTTGGTAGGAGGGATTAGAACAGATGGGTTCGCGGTGATTGAGTGATGTCTAGAGTCGGGTTTAATATCATTTAGGATTCACATATAAAATAAATCTTATATTAAAAAGAAATGAAAAGTCTCGGCCTTTATACGAAAATTTAAAACAGCGCAAGAGATGTACCTGTGAGGTGTCCTTATATAGTGAGGTCTGATTGGCGAGGTTTGTCTAACAGTGAGGTTCATTCTAACGGTGAGGTTCATATAACAGTGAGGTTCATCCTAACGGTGAGGTTCATCCTAACTGTGAGGTTCATCTAACGGTGAGGTTTATTCTAACGGTGAGGTTCATCCTAACGGTGAGGTTCATCTAGCGGTGAGGTTCATCCTAATGGTGAGGTTCATCCTAACAGTTTTTAAGAGTAAGTTATCATTCCTAATTCGTGTCTAATGAAACTTAATCTTTCTGAATTTAATGTCTTAGTAAAAATATCATCTAATTGTAGTTCAGTTCCTAAAAATTCAAGAGTTATATCACCTCTTTGATAATGATATCTTAGAAAGTGGTGTCTATCATCAATGTGTTTGGTTCTAGAGTGAGACACTGGGTTCTTTGAGATGTTGATCGAACTAGTGTTGTCACAGTTAATTGAAACATGTTTAAACTCAAATCCATAGTCCAATAAAGTGTGTTTCATCCACAGAATCTGTGCGCAGCAACTACCAACAGCTATATACTCTGCTTCAGCAGTAGATAATGCAACTGATTTCTGTTTCTTACTACACCATGATACTAGGGACTTTCCAAGCAAATGACATGTTCCAGATGTGCTCTTTCTATCTAACCTACATCTAGCAAAGTCAGCATCTGAATAACTTATTAAATCAAATGATTGTTCTTTTGGGTAAAACAGTCCCAAATTGGCAGTATATTTGAGATATTTGAAAATCCTTTTAACAACAAGTAAGTGTGACTCTTTAGGGTTAGCTTGAAATCTAGAACACATGCATACACTAAAAATAATATCAGGTCAACTAGAAATAAGATAAAGTAAACTCCCAATCATACCTCTATAATTAGTTTGATCTAGTGGTTTACCAGTTTCATTAATATCCAATTTACAGGTGGTACTCATAGGTGTATCACTTCTCTTAATACTATCCAAACCAAAACGTTTTAATAAATCCTTAGTATATTTACTTTGATTTAAAACAATACCATCTTTAGTTTGAAAGATCTAAAATCCAAGAAAGTACTTAAGCTCTCCCATTAAGCTCATTTCAAACTCATTTTGCATAACCTTTGAAAAATCAGTACATAAAGAATTTTTAGAAGATCCAAAAATAATATCATCAACATAGATTTGTAATATTAAGACATTTTTTGAAATTATTTTTATAAAAAGAGTGGGATCAGAAATTCCTTTTGTAAATCCTTTTGAAATAAGATAATTTGTAAGTCTTTTATACCAAGCTCTTGGAGCTTGTTTTAAACCATATAAATCTTTAGAAGGTTTAAAAACATGATTTTGAAAGTGAGGATTTGAAAACCCAGGTGGTTGATCTACAAAAACATCTTCAACAATAAAACCATTTAGAAAAGCACTTTTCACATCCATTTGATATAACTTGAAATTCAGATGTGATGCAAGGGCAAGTAAGATCCTAATTGCCTCTAATCCAGCTACAGGTGAAAAGGTTTCCTTATAGTCAATTCCGTCTTCTTGATTGTAACCTTGTGCAACTAGTCTATCTTTGTTTCTAATTATATTTCCAGATTCATCAAATTTGATTCTAAACACCCACTTTGTGCCTATGGTTAAAGTGTCCTTAGGTCTTTCTACTAATTCCCAGACATTATTTCTTTCAAATTCATTTAGTTCTTCTTGCATAGCTATTACCCAAAATTCATTATTGATAGAATCATTGATATTTTTAGGTTCTAACTATGAAAGAAAAGCTGATGTTCAACCTGATTTCTTAGATAAGCTCTAGTCTATGTTTCTCTATCCATATTACCTAAAACAGCATCTAAGGGATGGTTCTTCAGAATCCTAGTTGGTCTCGAAAAGGTAGGGCTAGAGATTTCAGGTTCATCAACAGGTTGGGGGTCAACAGAAGTAGGTTCTGGAAAATTTCCAGAATTGGATGTTTTAACTATAGGTCCACTGTCTTTATCATTAAGGTTCAAAACAGAGAGATCATCTTCATGATTTTCAAGAGATGTCTTAGGTTCATGTGGATCAGTTTTATCAAATTTGATGTGAACAGATTCCTCCACACATTTGGTTCTCTTATTGAAAACTCTATAGGATTTACTAGAAATAGAGTAACCTAGGAAAATTCCTTCATCACTCTTGGATGCAAACTTGTCAAGATTATCTTTAGTATTAAGAATAAAGACACTGCAACCAAAAACTCTGAAGTAGTTAACCTTAGGTTTCCTATGGTTCCATAACTCATAAGGGATCTTCTTAAGAACAGGTCTGATCAAGACTCTATTGATAATATAACAAGCTGTATTGACAGCTTCAGCCCAAAAATAAATAGTTAGGTTATACTCATTGAGCATGGTTCAGGCAATTTCCTGAAGGGTTCTATTCCTCCTTTCTACTACACCATTTTGTTGAGGTGTCCTAGGGGCAGAGAAATTGTGACTATAGCCATTGTGTGAGCAGTAGGATTCAAACTCATGATTTTCAAACTCACGACCATGATCAATTCTCAAGGTTTAAATCTTAAGTCCACTAAGGTTCTCTACAGACTTGTAATATTTAACAAAGTATGAACAAGCTTCACTTTTGTGAGCTAGAAAATATACCCAAGTATACCTAGAATAGTTATCTACTAGAACATAGACATAGTGCTTCCCATTTAAACTAGAAACTCTATAAGGTCCAAACAAGTCCATGTGAACCAACTCGAGAGGTTGAGAAGTTGACACTTATTTCTTTTATTTGAAAGAATGTTTATGTTGCTTTCCCATTTGATAGGGATTACAAACTTTATCTGCTGGAAATTCAAGTTTTGGTAGGTCTCTAACTAAGTTCTTCCTAGTAAGTTTTCTAAGTGAATGTACATTGCAGTGTCCTAATCTTCTATGCCAAAGCCAAGACTCTTTATGAAAAGCATTTAAACAAGTAATATTTTGCATAGCTAAAGAATTTAAATCAACAGCATAGACATTTTCATTTCGCAAGGCAGAAAATACTAAAGCATTTTTTGAATTAAAAACATTGCAAGAGTCATTTTCAAATTTAACATTGAAACCATCATCACATATCTGAGAAATACTTAGTAATTACATTTTAGTCCATCAAAAAATAGAACTTTGGAAATTAATACTGAGTCAGTGTTACCAATCTGGCCTAAGCCGATGATTTTCCCTTTAGAATTATCCCCAAAAGTGACAAAACCTCCATCAACTCTGACTATGATTTTAAAGCATGAGAAGTCTCCTGACATATGTCTTGAACATCCACTGTCCAAGTACCAAGTCTTCCTATAGGAGCTCTTTAAGTAGGTTCCCTACAAAATAGATTTAGATAGGAATTGATTTTGGTACCCAGATTTTCTTGGGTCCAGATAGGTTAGCCAATAAAACTTTAGGTACCCAAATTTGTCTTATGGGTTTCATAGGATTTGCAGAATCAATAGATTTAGACAGATAAACCTTATTAGATCTGTAACTATGAATATAACTAGTTGAAGCATATGAACTTCCAGAACTATAACTGTCTACATTTTGTCCAGATTTAGGAATAAATATAGTTTTGGTAATTTTTATTAGTCCAGGTTGGTATCCTATACCAGTAGTATATCTAGGTGTAATCTCTTTACCTAGCATTTGAGTAAGAGTATCTTTTCCATTTGTGAAATTTTCTAAATCCTTCCTAAGTTTCTCATTTGACAATTTCAGTTCAGTGTTATCTTCAAGCAACCGAGAATTCTTTTCTATTTCTATGTCAAAATCAGCTTTATGTTTAACAGTTAAAGCATATTGTTTCTTTAAAACTTTGTTTTTGTCTTTCAGCTCATTACAGGTTTCTTCCAACATATCACAGTATTCAAATAATTCAGATTTTGACATATTTTCAGAATCAGAATCATCTCCAGAATAATAATAATTTAAAGAAAGAGTTTCAGATGTTACCTCAGAGGTGTTTTTCAGAAAACACATGTTTTCCATATTTCTGATTTCAGTTTCAGAAGCTTCAGATTCACTGAAGCTATCCTCAGAAGCACTCCAAGTAGCCTTCATGGCTTTCTTATACTTATTATCCTTATAATCATACTTATTTTTGTATTTCATCTTTGGACAGTCTGCTTTTATATATCCTTTTCTTTTGCATTCATAGCAAACAACTTCATCAGATTTGTCAGATTTCTTCCAGTCCTTTTTTCAGTGTCCCTTGTTGTCATACATACCTTTGTAATTTGATTTTTTGAAAAACTTCTTTTTCTTATAAAACTTCTTAAATATTCTAGCTATATGAGCCATTTCTGAATCACTGTCAGATGCACTTTCACTTTCTTAACAGCTTGACAATCACTTACAGCTTCAAGTTTCTCCTTATCCTTATTCTTTAAAGTAGATGTCTTGAAGGCAACTGACTTCCTTTTTGGTTCATCATCTTCTTCTTTGTTTACCTTAAGATCTTCTTCATACATCATCAGCGTACCAATAAGTTCCTTAACTGGCAGTTCACCAATATCACAGGATTATCTGATTGAAACAGAAGTGCCCCTCCATCTTTCAGGTAGGCATCTCAAAATTCTCATGATCTTCTCCTTTGATGGAACATCCTTTCCCAGTGAGATCATTTTGTTGACAATTTCGTTAAATCTGAGATACATATCAGAAATGGGTTCATCAGGATTCATCTTAAAATTATCATATTTAATAGTATAGGTGTTCAATCTCATTTCCTTAACGTTAGTTGTTTCTTCATGAGAAACACTTAAAGTATCCCAAATTTCATGTTCAGTCTTACAAGCAGATATTCTATTAAATTACTCATCTCCTAAATCACAATACAGAGCATTCATAGCTTTGCAATTATTATTTTAGGATGTCTTAGTAGCTTCATTCCAAGTAGATCTAACAGTAGTAGGAATTTTATATTCTGATTCTATGACAGGCCAAATATCAAAACCCATGCTTTCTAAATGAATTTTCATCTTAATCTTCCACTGAGCATAGTTGTTTCCATTGAAAAATGGTGTTCTATTAGTAGAAAAACCTTCAAGTCTATTATCCATGATAACTAAGATAAAATAAAAATTTTGAAGAGATAAAAATTTAGAAATAACAGAAATTGTATGAACTTTAAAATATAACTAAAATCACAGTTGAAAAATAGAGTACGTCAGAAAATATTTTAAACTCATCTGATACCAAATGTTGGTCGGAGTGGATACTCAAGAGGGGGGTGAATTGAGCTCCAATTAAAATTTATGTTTTAAAATCCTTTACCAAATTCCCCCAATTTAAAATACTAATTGAATTGTAGTGAATTTGAAATAAAGAAAACTTTCAGCTAGGTTCTCAAGGGATTGATTAATTCCCAATTAATCTAATCAGAGTATCAGATTAGCTTTTGAAACTGACTTACTGATTTACAAATAATGCAAACACTTTCTAATTCAATTATCAGAGTAACATTGAAAAACAATTTATGTTTTAAAGCACTTGGCAGTGGAATAAATGGTTTTAGATAAAACTAAATAAAGCACAACAAATATGACCAAGAGGTTCAGTCTCAAGCAGAGACTTAGTGCTCTCAACAATTTATATAAATTGGATCCACACCCTGGATCGGGGTTCACAATTGTTTACAACTGTCCAGGTCAAAGACCTCTACCACAGTTCTACATGGGAAACAAAACAACAGAAAATACAGCTGTCCAGGTCACACACGACCTCTACCACTATCCACAGTGGGAAATAGAAAGCGTAAGGAGTTTGAATGAGGATTTACATATCCTCCAATTAAGGTTCAGGAGACAGTGTGTGTGTAAATTAAAACAGATTATACACACTTCTCGTAATGTAAATAATAAATCACTGAGTAAGATATAGAGTTTAGAATGTCTCTAGTGATTGCAGTGTAGCTCTGGACTTCTTCAAATTTGATTAGAAATGGTTCTGAGTCCTCTTCTGGTTTTTGTCTGAAGAATAGAGTGTCGTCTTCTTGACATCCAGGTTCAGAGATAGTGAAAATGTAGTCGATGAAGTTATTCAAAATCCTTGTGAATGTAACGAACTCTTCTTGAGTAAGCTTGACTGTGTAGGAGCTTCTATGTCTTCTTGGTCGTGCATTAAAAAGCTCTTCTTGTGTAATTCACTTGTAGGTTACTTCCTTATTGCGCTTGTATATTCCTCGTGTCTTTCACATGTGTGTCTCTGTCCATGTCTGTGCAGCAACAGGGGCTTCTTGTATTTATGGCACGAGCTCCGACAAAAGAGGTAATTTCTTTTTGCAGGTACGAGGTACGATTTCTTGAAATCCAACAACCTTTATTAAATAAATGAGGGAGCATTAAAATATACCTGATATGACCATTGGTTAGATTAAATAAAGATAAAGAAATTAAGGCTGCATCGGATTCTCTGGAACAGTAGCTTTGGATATCGGTAGCCTTGTGTATCGGTAGCCTTTTGTATCGGTAGCATTGTGTATCAGTAGCCTCTTGTGTAACGGTAGCCTTTCTATCGATAGACTTCATTTCTGTTAGTCGATTTGATCATCAGCGGTAGACTTAGTGTACCAGTGACCTTTCGTGTAATGGTAGCCTTCATGTACCGGTAGTCTTGATGTATCGGTAGACTTGATGTAACGGTGACCTTCACATATCGGTAGACTTGATGTAATGGTGACCTTCACGTATCGGTAGGCTTAATGTATCGGTAGACTTGATGTAACGGTGACCTTCACATATCGGTAGACTTGATGTAACGGTGACCTTCACGTATCGGTAGACTTGATGTAACAGTGACCTTCACGTATCGGTAGGCTTAATGTATCGGTAGACTTGATGTAACGGTGACCTTCACGTATCTGTAGACTTGTTCTGTAACGATGACCACTTGCCTGTTTAAGCATTCTATTGGCAGAATGGGTTAAGTTAGAAAATATATTCTTCCAGTAACTGAATTCTCTGAGGATCATGTAAATATTATAATATATGAATATGTGCATGGTGTACAGAAATACTGAAATAAGTAATTAATCATTAATAAATATAGGGATTATCAAACCATAATTGAGCATAATTGGGATTATCATAATATGAGTGATCATAATTGGGATTATCAAAATATAAGTTCAACTAATTCTCCCAGAGGGTTCAACAGGGGTCTTCAAGAGTTTTAGTATTTTATGGTATTTTGGGGTTTTTCTGGGTTTTAGGGTCTATATAGGTTTTAAAGGGTAATACTATTCTTTTTTGTTTTTTGGGGGTTTTGAGATTCTTTTAGGGTTTTTAGGATTTATAGGGTTCTTTTAGGGACATTAAATTTCAATGAGGTTTTTATTTTTTTTGGGGTTTTATTTGGGTTTTATGGGGTTTTAGGGTTTTATATGGTTATTTAGGTTTTTATGGATTTCATGGGTTTTTTGGGTTTGTTATGGGTGGCATGGTTTTTAGGGAATTTTTGGTTTTTATGGTTTTATAGGGTCTTAGGATTTTTGGGGTTTTTTGGGCAAGGAAGGCTCGGGGCCGGGCTATTCCTGACCTCCCCCAAAATTTATTAAAAAAGAAACGAAGACACTGCAGACAAGGGAGGGGTGGGGTCAAACAACCCACACCCAAAACCCTTAACAAACACACACACACAGACCACAAAAAAGAAAATCAAAGAAAAAAAGACTGAAACTAGACACAACAATGGAATCATCACATCACATCCAGCCAATACCTGCATGCAACAGCACAAAATCCAATCATCACAGCTACACAACAGAAACAACACATCCAAACCAACCAGCCCCAGCAACCAACAACACCAAATCTGACATCGCAGCCAATCCCAACCAACAATATCAAACCAAATCACAAACACCACAACCAAATGTGGCCATCATCACCTCCCCGCAAACAAAAACCAGCAACAGTCCCAAACAAGTAACAATAAACATCCAGCAGCAGCAAGACCATGAACCACAACCTCCTTACCTCCCAGCTAAGCAGTACCCCGCACCCAGCATCACCAATTCCAGCATCCAATGCCTTTTCTCCATGAAAAATCACCACCAGAAACACAGAACCCCCTGCACCAGAATCATAGACATCAACCTCACCATTTTCCAGGTAGGAATATAGCCACCAACTAAACAGCCATACCAAGGACCATAACTTCAGCGCCTCCCAGCTAACCAGTAACCCGCATTCAACATCATAAATTCCAGTAGCCCTCACCATCTCTCCAAGAAATTTTATCACCAGCAACATAGATCCACCAGCACCATAAGAATAACCACCACCATCATCACATATTTTCCAAACAACAGCCATTATCCAACCCAATAACATCCGAGAACCAGCACCCCTTTCATCAGTTCTCAGCGAAGCAGTAAACGGTACCCAACAGCTCCAAAACCAGTCACCAGCACCTCCTGGCCATTCAGCACACAACAAACCACACCCAACAACAAGGACAACAACATAGGTCCACCATCACCAATGCCTTGCCCCAGAGCACAGAGAACCCAAAAGGAACTCCCGGACCAGCAGGAAAACCAAATCACAGCACAACACAAAACAACCTATAATCACAGCGTGAAATAATGCCAAAGCCGAAAGACCAGAACCACGAACCTATAGCTTATGTGAAAACCAATCGCGAGAAGATCTCATCACTGAAAACTGAGAGGACCAGCTCATCACGCCACCGAGACGTCGAGGTGTCCGTCGCACCTGCCTAAGACCTTCACGAATCCATGTAAGGCACTTGAAGTCTGAATCCAGCGTTGACTTCGCCATCAACCTAAAAAACTGCCATGCCCTCATGCCGAATCAAAGGAGGCACGCCCATGGAGGCAGATCTTCCGAAGCTGAGCCGAAAAGCCACCAGATCTAGAGCATATTGTTACTTCCCATGCCTGAATAGAGCCGCCAGATCCCGTCACCATTGAGCACGATCCTGGACTCCCACAAACACTTCAGTGGATAAGACCGTCGGGACAGGGCTCCATCCGCATACGAGGGAAGCTATAAGAGATCAACTAAGTCTCCGGGAAGGAATCCAGGAGAAGACCTTGAAGATCGCCACGTTGGGAGGGAGAGCCTAGGAGAGAGCGGCGACATCTTTTTGGGGTTTTTTATTGGGTTTATAGGGTTTTTAGGCATTTGAGGGTTTTCTTAGGGGTTTTAAGGTTTTTGTAGGGGATTTTAGGGGTTTTAGTTTTTTTAGATTTTTTGAGGGGTTTGAAGGGTTTCTATGTATTTCAGGGTTTTTAGGGTGTTTTGTGGTTTTGAAGGAGTTTTCTAGGATTTGCAGGGTTGTTTTAGTGTTGCTTTAGGGTTTTAGGTTTTAAGGATTAGGGTGTAGGGTATAGGGATTAGGGTGTTGGGTAGAGGTTTTAGGGTGTAAGGTATAGTGTTTTGAGTTTATTGTACATGGTTTATGGCATAGTGTTTAGGGTACATGGTATAGTCTTTAGGGTGTAGAGTTTAAGGTCTAGAGAGTATGGTAAAAGTTTAAGGTTATAGGGTTTAATATATAGGGTTTAGGGTGTATAGTTTAGTGTTTAGGGTTTAGGGTGTAGAGTACAGGGTTTAGGGAGTATAGTTTAGGGTTTAGGGTGTGTATAGGGTTTAGGGTGTGTATAGTTTTTAGGGTATTGTGTTTAGGTTTTAGGGTTTAGGGTGTAGGGTATGAGGTTTGGGATTTAGGGTGTAGGGTGGAGGGAATAGTGTTTAGGGTGTATCGTTAAAGCTTTAGGGTGGAGGGTATTAGGTTTTGGGTGTATGGTTTATGATTTTGTGTATATGTTTTGGGGTTTATGGTGTGGTTTTTGGGATTTTTTGTGTTTCTTATACGGTTTAGAGTGTAGGGTATATAGTGTAGGGTGTAGGGTATAGGGTTTAGAGTGTTTGGTATATGGTTTAGGGTATAACATTTTGGGTTTAGGGTTTAGGTTATATGGATTATGGTGTAGAGTTTAATGTTTATGGTGTTGTGTATAAGGTTAAGGTTATTTGGTTTATGGTTTAAGGTGTAGGGTATAGAGAATAGTGTGTAGTTTTTAGGGTTTAGGGTGTTGGGTATTAGGTTTAGGGTGTAGGGTTTAAGGTTTTGGGTTTTGCGTTTTGGGCATATGATTTAGGGTGTGAGGTTTTGGGTTTAGGGTGTAGGGTACGATGTTTATTGTGTAGGTTATAAGGTTTAGGGTGTTTTGTATATAGTTTAATGTATTTTTTATATGGTATAGGGTATATATTATAGTGTTTATGGAGTAGGGTTAATGGTTTAGGGTGTATGGTATAAGGTTTAAGGTGTAGGGTTTTCAATGTTGGGTGTAGGGTGTTGGGTTTATGTTGTTGGGTATGGGGTTTAGGGTGTCGGGTATAGGGTTTATGTTATAGGGTATAGGGTATAGGACGCACGATTTAGGTTTTAGGGTGCATGGTATATGGAGTTGGGTATTGGGTATAGTGTTTAGGGTTTAGGGTATATCATCTAGGGTCTACGGTTTAGGTTATAGGGTTTATGATTTTGGGTGTAGAGTATTGGGTTTCAAGTCCATGGTTTGAGGTTTAGGATATAGTTTATAGGGTTTCGGCTTTAGGTTTTAGGTTTTAGGGTTTAGGGTTTAGGGGGTGGGCTATATGGTTTAGTGTGTAGAATTTAGTGTTTAGGGTGTAGGATCTATGGTATAGGGCTTTTAGGGTTTTTTATTTTTATGGGTTTTAAGGATATTAGGGGTTTAAAATAGTTTTCATGTGTTTTTTGGGTTTTTAGGTGTTTTTTTGATTTTTTCTGATTTTTAGAGTTTTTAGGTTTCTTAAGTGTTTTTGGGTGTTAACTAATTTTCATAGGGTTTTAGTGTTTACATAGGGTTTTTAGGGATTTAAAATGATTTTTATGGATTTTATTGTTTTTTTTTCTTTTAAGTCTTTTTAGGTATTTTTAGGGTTCTTTGGGTTTTTAATTTTTTTAGGGGTTTAGTGGTTTTGAGTTTTTTTAGGTTTATAGGGGGTTTTTGGTTTTTTTTTATTTTTTTGTGGTTTTTGTGGTTTTAGGGTTTTTTTTAGGATTTTTAGGGTTTTAGGGTGTTCAAGTGTTTTTTTAGTTCTTCGGTTTTTTATCATTTCTAATTTTTTAGTGTTTTTTGGGGTTTTTATGTTATTAATCATTTTTATGGTTTTTATGTTTTTGGGGTCTTTTATGGATTTTAGGGTTTTAGGGTCTTTTTGTGTTTTCACTATTTTAGGGGATTTTATGGGTTTTTAGTTTTTTAATTGTTTTTTGTGGTTTTATTTTTTAGGGGTTTTATGTGGTTTTAATGGGTTTATGGACTTTAGGGTCTTATGGGATTTCTAGGGGGTTTAGGGTTTTGTAGTGTTTTTTCGGTTTCTGGGTTTTGAGGTTTTTTTAGAGTTTTAAGGGGTTAGGGTTTTAGGGTTTTTTTATTTTTTGATGTTTTTTGGATTTTGGAGATATTTTTAGATTTTAAAAAGTTTTTTGGGGTTTTTGGGAATTTTAGTGTTTTTGGAGGGTTTTATGGGTTTGAACGATTTTTCATGTTTTTAGGGGCCTATGGGGTATGATAGTTATTATGTTTTTTAGGGTTTTTGGGGGTTTTAATGGTTGGTAGGTTTATTATGTTGGTTATTTTTTTCTTGGGTTTGGGTTTTTTAGGATTTTTGGGGGATTTTAATTTTTATGCTATTTTAGGTTTTTAGTGTTTTTAGGTTCTTTAGGGTTTTAGGGTTCTCTATGGGTTTTTATAGTTTTTAGTGTATTTTAATGTTTTTAGGGTTTTTTTAGTCTTTTAGGTTTCATGTGGAATTTAGGATATTTTCTGGTTTTTATGGTCTTTCAATGTTTTAAGGTATTTTTGGGTATTTTAGGGTTTTTTAGTATTTTAGGGTTTTTTTTGGGGTTTTTAAGGGTTTTTAGGGCTGTTTAGGGTTTTTTTGGGTTTTAGGATCGTCTTCGATTTTTTATGTATTTTAGGGTGTAGTATATTTTTAGGATATTTATGTTTCTTTATGGTTTTTGGGGTCTTTTAAGGTTGGTATTTTTTTAGGGACCTTTTTCGTGTTAGGGTTTTTGTTTCCTTTATGGTTTTTATAGATTTTTGGGTCCTTTAGGGTTCTATGGTCATTTAGAATTTTTAGGGTCCTTTTTGGTTTTTATGAAATTCAAGATTCTTTTACTTTTTTGTGATATTTAATGTTCTCTTAGGTGTTTTTAGTGTTTTTAGTTTCATTTAGTGTTTCAGGGTTTTTAGGGTCTTTTAAAGGTTTTTATGGTTTTAGGGTTTTAGGGGTTTTATGTGTGTTAATGTATTTCAGGTGGTTTTATGGATTTTTTGGGAATTTTAAAGATTTTCAGGGTTTTTATGATATTTAGGGTTTTTCAGCGTTTTTAGGTAATTTTAGGGACTTTATGGTTTTTAGGGTTTTTGGGTTTTTTTGTGTTTTCGGGTTTTATGTTTTTATGGTTTTTATGGTTTTTTGGGTTTCTATGGTTTTTTAGGGTTTTTAATTTTGGTTAGGGATTTTAGTGTTGTTTTGGTTTTTAGAATTTTTATGGTTTTTATTTATTTTAGGGTTTTAATGGGTTTTAGAGTTTTAAAAGGTTTTTACAGTTTTTATTGTTTTTATGGTTTTTATGGTTTTTAGTGGTATTAATGGGTTTTATGGTTTTTTTGGTTTTAAAGTTTTTTAGGAGTTTTAGGGGTTTTAGTGTTTTTAGGCTTTTTACTTTTTTTGAGTGTTTTAGCATTTTTAGGTGTTTTATGTTGTTTTTGGTGGTTTTGGGGTTTTATTGTATTTATAAAAATTTTAGGGGTTTTAGGGGGTTTAAGGTGTTTTTAGGGTTCCATTTGTTTTTAGGGGGTTTTATTGATTTTTAGGGGTTTAATGGGGTTTTAGAGATTTTAGGGGGTTTTAGGGTTTTCTTGAGTATTTTAGGATTTTATGGTTTTTTGGGTTTTTAGGGTTTCTATGGTATTTAGGGTTTTTGGATTGTTTTGGGGTATTTTAAGATTTTTATGGCGTTTTAGTGTTTTTTAGGTTGTTAGGGTTTTTAGGTTTTTAAGGGTTTAAAGGTTTTAGGTTTTTTAGTGTTTTAAGGGTTTAGGGTGTTTAAGGATTTTGGGGTCTTTTATATTTTTTAAAGTGTTATATAGGATATTTTACTATTTTTTGGATTTAATGGTCATTTAGGGATTTTTATGCTCTTTATGGTTTTAAGGGTTTTAGGTGTTTTAGGTTATTTTTGTTGTTTTTATGGGTTTTAGAGATTTTTAGGTTTATTGGGGATTTAAATGGTTTTTAGGGTTTTTAGTGTTTTTAGTGGTTTTATTGTTTTTAGGGGTTTCGTGATTTTTGGTTTTAGGATATTTAGATATTTAGGTATTTCTTATGGATTTTAGAGTTTTTTTTTGATTTTTATGGTTTTTATGGCTTTTGAGGGTTTTTGGGGTTTTGGGAATTTTCAAAAAATTTTGGGGTTTTTAAGGTATTAGTGATTTTAGGATTCTAGAACCTTTATGGGTTTTAAAGTGTTTTAGTAGTTTTTATGTATTTTTATGGGTTTTAGTGGACTTAGGGTTTTTAGGTATTTAAATTCATTTTAGCGGCATTAGGTGTTTTTTTGGATTTTTTTTTATTTTTTTGGGTTTTATGGTTTATCGAGGGGGCAATATATATTTTTTTGGATTCTTATGGGATTTTAGGTATTTGGGGCGGGGGTTCAAGTGTTTTTGAATGTTTTGGGTTTTATGGTATATTTAGAGTGTTTTAGGGGTTTTAGGGTTTTTTGGGGTGTGGGGGGGGGGGGGGTTAGCGGTTTTTAGGGTTTTTAGGTTTTTAAAGTTTTTATGGTGATTCATGGTTTTTTATGGTGATTCATGGTTTTTTATGGTTATAGGTATTTTTAGGGTTAAAAATGTGTCATTTGTTTTAAATATTTTTTTGTGTTTTTAGGGTTTTGAAGTCTCTTTTAAGGTTTTTAGGGGTTTAGGGTTTTACAGACCATTAAGGTTTTGTGATTTTTTTTATCATTTTTAGGGATTTCATGGTTTTCCTAGGGTTTATATATATTTTTTATGGTTTCTAAGGGTTTTATGGTTTTTTGGGGTTTTATGGGTTTTTAATGACTTTAGGGATTTTTAGGCCTTTTAGGATTTTTTACTGTTTTTAGGGGTTTTAATGTTTTTAGGGTTTTTTTGGGTTTTATGAGTTTTTAAGAGTTTTATGGTTTTTAAGGATCTTTATTATTTTTATTGGGTTTGTGGTTTTTAGGGGTTTTTTGTTTTTTATAGAATTTAAGGTTTTTTGGGATTTAGTAGTTTTATGAATCTTTTAGTTTTTTATTTGTGTTTTTGGGTCTTTTAGGGGGTTTTAGGGGTTTTAAGTACTTTTAGAATTTCTGGTATTTAGTGGTTTTAGGGTCTTTAGGTTTTTAGGATTTATGGATTTTTATAGTTTTAGTGTTTTAGGGTTTAGGGTTGTTTGGAGTTTTAGGGGGTTTAGGGGTATTTAGGGTTTTAGGGATTTTTAGTGTTTTTATTGTTTTTAGGGTTTTTAGGGTTTTAAATTTTATAGGGGTTTTAGGTTTTATATGGTTTTTTGGTTATCTACGATTTTATTATTTTTAGGGTATTTAGTGTTATTATATGTTTTTATAGTTTTTATGGTTTTTAGCTTTTTAGGGAGTTTTATCATTTTTTTTGTTTTTAGAGTTTTAGTGGTTTTAATGGATTTGAGGGGGTTTTAGAGTTTTTAGGGTTTTTTTGGATATTTTAGGGTTTCTTTGAGTTTTTTGGGTTTTATAGTTTTTAGTGTTTTAAGACATTTATAATTTTTTTTGTTTTTTAGTGATTTTTTGGGTTGTTTAAGTGTTTCAGTGTTTTATGGTTTTTAGGATGTTTAGGGTTCTTATGGTTTTTACGGTTTTTCTGAGTTTTAATATTTTTTTTTGTTTTTAGGGGTTTTTGGGGTTTCTTGGGTTTTTTTGGGTTTTAAGGGTTTGTGGGGTTTTTATGGAGTTTTAGGGTTTAGGGGTGGTTAGGTATTTTTAAAGTTTATGTGATTTTTTGGGATTTTAGGGTGTTTTATGGATTTTAGTGGTTTGTAGGGTTTTTATGATTTTGTGGTGGTTTTAGTGTGTTTTTATGTTTTTTTGGTGTTTTTATGCTTATTTTAGTTTTTTATGATTTTTTAGTCTTTTAAGGTTTTAGTGTTTTCAGGGTTTTTAGTATTTTTATGGGGTTTTCAGGATTTTGAGGGTTTTTAAATTTTTTTAAGGGTTTTAGGGTATTATATGGGTTTTATAGTTTTTAGGGTCTTTTATTGTTTTTAAGGTCTTGAAATGTTTTTTGAGGTTTAGGGTATTTTAAGATTCTTTTTGGTTTTTCAAGTTTTTATGTTTTTAGGGTTTTTTGGTTTTTTATGGTTTTTTGGGATTTTAGGGTCTTTTTGATCATTTAGGTTTATAAAAAAATTTAGGGTATTTGAGGTGTTTTTAGATGGTTTTACAGTTTTTAGGGGTTTGGGGGATTTTAGGGTTATTTTGGGATTTTATGGTTTTTAGGGTCCTTTGGGGGTTTTTTGGTCGATTTTGGGTTTTAAGTCCCTTTAGGTGTTTTAGGTTTTTTTGGTATTTAGTGTATTTTAGGATTTTGTGGTTTTAGGGTCACTCGGTGTTAGTGGATTTGGGGTTGTAGTGTTTTTAGAGATTTTTTGAGGTTTTAGGGTGGTTTAAGGGGTTTAGAGTTGGAGTGGCAATGGTTTTAGGGGTTTTTTTTGGGTTTTTTGTGGTTTTTTGGTTTTTTCAAGGTTTTTTATGATTTTTTGTGTTTTAGGGTTTTTAGTATTTTTAAAGGTTTTTAGGTTTTTAGGGGTTTTTAGGTGTTTACGGATTTCATGGGTTTTTAGGGTTTTATGATTTTTAGGGTTTATCATGGTATAAAATGCATTTTATAGTTATTAGAAATTATTTATGATTTTTAGGTTTTTAGGGATTTTACGGTTTTTATAGGTTTTTATGGGTTTTTAGGGGTTTTATATGTTTTAGGGTATTTTAGTCATTTTTATGGCTTTTAGGATCTTTTAAATTCATAAGGGATTTTTCAGGTTATTAGGGTCTTTAATGGTTTTTGTGTATTTGAGGTTTTGGGGGGGGGGGTTATGATTTTATGGTTTTCAGGGTTTTAGGGTCTTTAGGGTTTTTAATGGTTTTTAAGGTTTTTACGGTCCATTAGATTTTTTATCTTCCTTTAGGATTTTTTGAGTTTTTAGCATCCTTTAGAGGATTTAGTTTTGGGGGGTGGTGTAAGGTTTTTTAGGGTTTTTAAATTTTTATGGTTTTTAGGGTTATTTAGGGTGTTTTATGGTTTTATTGGTTATATATCCTTTTAATGGTTTTTTTGGTTATTAGGTTCCTTTATATATTTTATGGAGTTTTAGGGTTAATAGGTTTCTTAATGGGTTTTAGGTTCTTTTAGTGTTTTTTAAGTTTTTTAAATTTTTTTAGGGTTTTTGGCCTTTCTAGAATCTTTTAGAGTTTTAGGGGGTTTTATGTAACGCCTCAAACCCAATTACCGAGAGTCAGTTTATTATTTTATTACATTATCATGATAATAATAAAATCAAATCTTGAATTACATATTGATTTAGTATCCTTTGAAATACTAGAAACAAACATAAGTTTTACATTACATCTTGAAATGAAAAACAACATATTATCCCATTTGAAAACTCTAATATCCCGCAGACTATCCCTATAGGTCAATTATAATATAGTTCTTTGCATACTGGGTAAAAATAAAACATAAGAAATATGTGAGCTCAGATGCTCAATAAGGATAATCAATATAGCGGAAGCTATCATAAATAAGCATAAACTTTTAAGGCAAGGTATAAAACTAAAACACAATCCTTTTAAACATAATCTTCACCATAATATGGAAAAGATAAATCAAATAATTCCATTTAAACATTCACATGGATATTCTAATAGTATAATAATCACATGCTATGTCAATAAATAAACTTATAATGAGGAAATTCATAATGTCGAACATCACAACCATAATGTCAGGGCCTCGTGCCAAGACCATAAATAACCATACCATAAAGGCCTTTTTCCAGGAAACTAGTTTGTATAATGAGACCTACTGATGCATCGAGGGGATATAATGGGTACCTCCTATCACTTAATAAGTCCAATGCATTCCTCTTATGAAAAGCGTGAAATATAGCATAAACATTTGTATTAAAACAAGCATACAGAATGTTAATTCTTTAACCATAAACTATGAATAGTATAAACATAGAACATAAATAATCAAATATATCATAAAAACTTTAATAAAATATGAAAGATCATACCATAATAATCCAAGGTCAAATAATCATAAAATCCAACAAAGGATGTTGACATAGATTAAAATAATTTAATAAATTAATTAAAACTCTTTGGGGGAAATATCCCCTTTTTTATTTTGAAATCATTTAGAATCCACACTATTATAAAATAAAACCTTTCTTTTTTAAATAACCTTATAATCTTTTAAGTAAGGCTTCAAAGTTTTAAGGCATCATAACGCCAAAAAATAGCAGTTTGTGCCATATAAGTTAAATTAACATTCATTCAATAATTTGTTGAAAAGGTTATAAAGTACCTCATTCAGAAAATGATAGAAATATTCCTTTAAGAAAATTTTGTAAAAATTCCATCATGGGTAAAAATGACTTTAAACAATTGTGAATAATATTTTTTATTAAATTTTAAGAAATATGGACATGGATGATAAATATGTCCTAGTAGATACATACATATAAGTAAACTTAGATAATAAAGAGGTTGTGAAATTAACCCTTACCTTATACTTTACATTAGTATAGGGTGATTTATCCTCATTTATAGTGGTTAAAACATGTTATTAAATTATACCAGGAGCATATCCATATTTATGGTATCATACATGATCCTCTTATATCATTTTGGTAAAAATATTTCAGTATTACCGTTGTTTCAGGTGTTAACTGCTTCTTTTTCCCATTCTTGTTTTATCTTGTAAGTGATGTTTGTTATGAATATGATATATTTTATTAATATAAATAATTAAATTAAGTTCATAATTATTATTTTTACTCATCATATAAATTTTATAATCATTATTGAATGGGTAACATGGAGAATGAATCTGACCGCGTTGTGGAAATGGTAGGTCGTACGTACGCACGAGTGACAATATCATTCCCTTGATGGTTAAATGGTATAAAATTGTATGGTATATTAATTACACAGAATAATTATCATGTTATATTAATTATTTATATTCATTATACTCATCATTATACACATCAAACCAAATTAGTGTTAAATAACAAATTACACCACGTCATGGAGACGGTAAGTCGTATGTACGCATGCATGGTAATATTGTTATTTGTATGATGGATAAAATTATGAATATGGTTTTTACATGATTATAATAACATAAAATTATATGTATGATACTAGAGTTATTATTTTTATGTGAAAAAAAATAAAAATAGGAAGTAGACGAAGAAAAGTACTTTGAAAGAGGTGATTAAACTATTACCTCATTTCTGGGTGTCTTCTTTTGGTTGGCACAAAAGGAATCCATAGGTTGGATTTATTCCCAATGTGTGGCCTCTAGGATGAATTTATGGAAGTTGGGAGGAGAAATTGGTAGGTTTTGGTCGAACTAAAGGGATATAGATAAGGGAATAAAAAAGAAGTAAGGGTTCACTTTTATAAGAGAGGCGAGGGACACTTTTGGAATATCATAAAATATTAATTTATTATAACTTTATTATCGAATTCCAATATCTAAAAAGTGATTTATTTAGAGGATAATATTATTATTAGTCTAAATACTCTCTGAAATGATTTTTAGATAAGTTTAGGCTACAAAATCAACCTCATATTTTGGGTTTACCCCTTAGTTAAATAGTTTAACTGTTATCGTGTATTCTTAAATTTTTATACTATAGGGTTAATATAGTTACTATAAAATGACAAAAGAACCCCAATTAGATAATTTATGAAATATATAACACTATAAAAGTTATTTGGAAGAACTTTAGAATTTGATGAATTTTATAACATTTAATTAAATATTAGTTATTTTAAAGTATCATTTATGTCAATTTTGATACTATTCAAAAGTTTTATTTTTAAAAATATCACAAGTACATGATAAATTCAAAAAAATGTTTATAATATGTCACTAACATATATATTTTATCTATAAAATTAATTTAAGTCATTAATTAAGTAATATTTTATTTATTTTAATATTTTTAATAACATTTAATTGATTCTTTCATTAATAATTCAATTACTCCATCATAGTTGTGTCAGCATTTAATTTAATTTTTTATTTCATAAAATTATAAATAAATTACCAATTTGTAGATAATGATTTTATATTTCTAAATACTCTTTACAGTTGACCATATCACTTATATATCATTATATTAAAAATGATATATTTAAAAAAATTTGAATATGACATTTTTAACTCTTCTTTAAATAAAATATAATAAATGTCCCAATCTAACACAAGTGATTTAAAAAGGATCATATTTTCGAACTATGGTTTATTTTAGTCGACAAAACACTTCAATAATGAAATTATGGAATGTGTTATGGTAATGTTATTTTATTATAATATTATATTTACCTCCAATTACCCTATTTACCTTTAACCATAGTAAATAAAATTTAAAAGATACTATTCACCTAAAATTATTTTTATCCTATTACACCACATTTTTTTATTCATTACAACCATGTATTTCCATTTTCTGAAATTCAAATCACAGAAGTAGTAAAATTGCATTTACTACTAATTTGGAGATGTTCTTAGAAGTTGGGTAAAAGAGACGTTCAAAAGTTCAATAAACTTTTTATAACTAATTATATTTTAAAAATGATTCTAATGAAATAAATTGGACTATTATATATATATATATAATTTATCTATTGTGAATATAAAATAACTATAAAGTAAAATAATTATTTAAATGAAAAGGTTGGATTTTTTTAACAATAATGCACTATTTTTCACTATTCATCAAAAATTGAAACTTTTTGGAAAATTACCAAAATTTAAACCTACGATAATTTTGATATTATAAATTCAAAAATTAAGTCTATTTTGAAATGTAAACTTTATAAATTTAATAATTTTTTTAATACTATTCATAATAGCTTTTTAAACTTCTAGTTTGAAAGGTCATGTTGTGCTCGAACTCGATGTTTCATACAGTGCAAGCTATTGAATTATTTAAAAGGAAGTGTACCATGGAGACATGGGGTGTTACATTCTTCCCTCCATAAAATAATTTCATCCCTGAGATTTCTAGAATATAAATTCATAAAAATATTTGGGTGGTTCTTCATCATAAGCTCTTCAGGTTCCCACATCACCTCTTCCATTTTGTGGTTTCTCCAAAGAACCTTTACCAGAAGAGTTGACTGGTTTCTCAACACTTGTTCTCTAGTATCAAGAATCTTGATAGGATCCTCACAATAAGATAGATCAGCACCCAATTCTATTTCTTCATAGGTGAGTACATGAATTGGGTCTGACATTTATTTACTTAACATTGACACGTGGAACACATCATGAACTCTGGAGAGACTTGGCAGCATTGATAAACGGTAAGCTACAACTCCAATTCGGTCTAGAATGTCAAAAGGTCAGATGTACTTGGGACTTAAATTGCCCTTCTTTCTGGATCGTATAACACCCTTCCATGGAGATACCTTTAATAAAAAATGATCTCCCACTTGAAATTTCAAATCCTTCTTCCAATTATAAACATATATATTTTTTCAACTTTGAGATGTTTTGATATGGGTAAGAATAGTTTTTACCTTTTCCATCATTTCCTCAAAAAGTTTTGGGCCTATGATTTTTTTTCACTAACATCATCCCAACACGTTGGTGTATGAAATATCTTTCCATATAATGCTTCATATGGTGTCATCTGTATAATTGAATAGAATATATTTTTATAGTAAAATTATACAAAAGGTAAATACTAATCCCACATACCTTGAAAGTCAAGAGAGAAAGATCTCAACTTGTCTTCTAAGGTTTGAATAGTCCGTTCTGAGTGTCCATCAGTTTTAGGGTGGTAGGTATTGCTCAAATGAAGCTCAGTATCTAGGGTCATCTAATTTCTTTTCCAGAATTGTGATGTAAAACGGGGATCAAAGTCAGAAAAAATTGATAGGGGTACACCATGATGTCTTACAACATCAATAATAATTAGTCTTAATAAACATTAAAGTGGTAAATCTTCTCTTATAGCAAGAAAATATACTGATTTGGTAAGGTGATCAACAAAAACCCACATCGCATCATTTCTTCTAGGAGTCTTTGGTAGCCCCATGAACAAATTGCATTGTAATATCATCCTATTTCTACATAGGTATAGTAAGAGGTTTCATGAATCCTCTAGGATGTTTCCTTACATCCTTCACCTATTGAAAAACCACACATCTTAAAACTTAATCAGAAATCTCCATCATCATTTTGTCCACCAAAAATGTTCCTTCAAATCTATATACATCTTAGTACCACCAGGGTGTATAGAGAAATTGTATTTATAATAACATCCAATAATTCCCTTTTTTTCTCAGGTATAGCGGGAACATAAATCCTCTTCCCAAATTTTAAAATGTCATCTTCATATACAAAGTCAATCAATCTCCAATCATTCACAAATTTAGTTTTCTTTTAACACTCATCATCATGAGACTGAGAACTTTTTATACTTTCTAGTAAAGATTGTTTGGGAACCATTTGAAAAAGTATTGATGTTTCTCCTTCCATAATAATTACCATAACCATATTTACTGGATCCATTAACATAGGATCCTTTTTGACTTTCATTTAGTTCATAACTCCATGGTCCTTCTTACTTAAAGCATCTGCCATCTGCTTTGTCTCATGTTGAGTTATTTTTTTGAGAAAATATATTTCAAACTCTTGTGATCAGTATATATCTCAAATCTTTCACTGTAGAGATAGTGTCTCTATATATTTAGGGAAAATATTACTGAATCTCACTCAAGATCATTAGTTTGATAGTTTTTTTCATGAATTTTTAATTTCCTGGATGCATAAGAAATAACCCAATCATTCTCCATAAGGAACCAACTGAGTCATTTCCTTGATGAATCACTATAAATCATAAACCCATCATTTAAATATGGTAAAGTCAAGATAATATAATTAACTATTATTCTCTTAAATTATTCAAAACATTCTTCAAATTATTTTTTCCATGCATATTTAAACCTTTTATGCGTGAACTTGGTTAATGGGTTTTTCAATCGGGCAATACTCTGGACGAAATGCCGATAATAACCTACTAAACCAATAAAACTACACACCTCAATTATACTCATTGGTACTGGCCAATATTTGATTACATTTGTTTTTGAAGGATCAATAGATATTTCATCTTTGGAGACAATATGGCCAAGAAAATAAATTTCTTGAATCCATAATTCACACTTGCTAAACTTCCCATATAGTTCATTTATTCTTAGAGTCTTCAGAACAATATTCATGTGGTTCTAATGGTCTTCGTATATTTTAGAGTATTCGAAAATTCCATCAATAAATTCTAAGACAAAACAATCAAGATATTACATGAAAACTATATTCATTAGATCTATAAAAATAGAGGGTGAATTAGTCAATCCAAATGGAATTACCACAAATTTTTAATGACCATACCTCATTTGGAATGCTGTATTTGGAATATATTCCATTTTTACACATAATTGATGATATCCAGAATGAAGGTCAATTTTTGAAAAATATTAAGCTCCATGAATTTTATCAAATAAATCACCAATGCGAGGTAGGGGATTATTGTTCTTTTTTTAATAGCACTGATTTCTCTATAGTTAGTGTATAGCCTATTTGATCCATCTTTCTTCTTAACAAAAAGAACTGGGGCTCCCCATGGAGAAAACCTAGGGTGAATAAATACCTTATTACTCAACCCCTATCCTTGTTTATTCTTATCTACTAATTACATAGTGTACATTCTATAAGGATTCTTTGATATTGGTATTGCATCAGGGATTAAATCAATAGAAAACTCAACTTCACGCTCTAGGGGGTGTACATGTAAATATTTGGAAAAAACATAAATGTATTCCTTTACAATAGATATATCCTCAATTTGAATATTTTTTTAATTATACCTAGATGTTATTTCCTTTTCCTCTCTAACAATCTCATTCAGTAAATCTATTGGGGGTGGATTTTGATAAGAATCAAGTGTTTATGTTTCTTCTCTAAAGATAATGGATTCTACATCATCCTCACAATTCATAACTTCTTTCATCATGTAATAAAGTTTTGCATCATATTTTGATAGTAAATCCATATCAAGGATTATTTCAAAGTCAAGCATAGGTATGATAATAAAGTTAGTAGATAATGAACGTTTATACACCACAATGGGAACTGTCTGACACATCTTTGTTGCAATGAGACTTTCCTAGGGGTTTTTACTAAAAACTCCCATGTTAAAGTTAATTAGAATATATAATTTTTAAAGAAAATTGGAAATATATAAAGGAATTTGAGGATATAGAATCAAATAAAGGTTTTCCTAAATTTTAAGAGATGATTATAGAACCTCCCACAGCATCATTAGGAGTTTCAACCTTAGCAGCTGTGATAGTAAAATATTGGAATTTCTCCCTTGGCCTTTTCTAAGGAAAATTTCCTTGACGATTGGGACAATCATTTGAAAAATTTTCCATTTAATTACAATTTCAGAATTGAACATTGACAGAATATTTCTTCGCTTTGCAATCACGAGCTTGGTGGATTTTTTCTCCAAACTTGTAACAAACTCCCATCCCCTTTAGGAAAGTACTAAGGGGTTTCTTCCCTCAATTACTTCAGGGTGGAAATTCATATTTTCCCTTCCTCTAATTATTTCTTTTCCCATAGTGTTCAAAATCCATATTCTTCTCTTTATTTCCTTTAATTTCATAAACATAGATAATTCCTTTCCTGTCTTGATATCTCATGAGACTATATTATCATACAATGGGAGAGATTGTGATACCAATTCATGTTGAAGGAATGGTTTTAACCCCTCAAGGAATCAATAAATATTACTTCTTGGGTTACGTATGTATTCTGCAACATTATTTTCTAAACTTGTGAAATTGTCCTCATACTTTTCAACATTATCATCCTCTTTTTTCCTCAGAATCAAAAAATTATTTTCCATATTAGCTCGATGTTCTAGAGGAAATTATTTTTCAAGGATTTTTTTTAAACTCCCTCTATTCCATATTTTCTAGTTATTTATCCTTTGTTTTTTGAGTAAATGACCACCATTGATCTACATCTCCTAAGAGATGATAAAACACCATGACAACCTTTTCCCTTTAGTTACTCCCCAAAGAAATAAATATTTTCTCTAAGGATCTTATCCATTGCTTACCTACAAATGGATTTTTAGTTCCATTGAATGTTGGAGGTTGTTGCCTCAGGAAGTGGTCTAACATTGATCCTCCGTGTTGTGGATCAGGGTGCTCCATACGGGTAAGATTACTATTCATTACTTGAGTCAACTGTCCCATTATGGTTATAAGCTGTTCAACACCAGTTGTATCACCAACTATACTATGATTATATTTCATAGGAGGTAAATTCCTACATGTATTACATGTGTTGATATGATTTCCATTTATTCCACTTGTCTTTATTTCTAAACAATGACATACAATAGATTAGGTTATGAATCATAATTCACAATTCCAAACTATTAAAATACATAACATAAATTGAAAAAGTTATGAATATCTAATGCCTAATCATAAACATGGTTTCTTCAAGAACATTGCTAATAATAAATCATTTATAATGGTTTGTAAAAAAAATATGAATTATCCTAAGAATATCCCCTAGGAGTATCAAACTAGGTGCGCAGTAAGGCCCATTGTTATGTACTAGGTTACCCTGAGTCAAGCCCAAAACACCTTGTTGGAGTTATTACTCCTAGGTACATCCTTGCCAGAACCACATCCACTTGTAGTATCCATACGAGGATTTATTTTCTAGTAATACCCATATAATCCCTACATTACCAAAATTATAGTATATTATTCTATACTTATACTCAAAGTCAATCTTAGGGTAATATTCCCTAATCAAGGTTTTTCTAAATATTGTTTCCATGTTTTGTACTAAGCATCCTCTGAAACCAAATTTAATGTCTTGACACTTGTTACCTAGAGTCAATGGAATATATTATTACATTGGAATGATCAAAAGAAAATAAAATCCCAAAGGAATGGTCGGTTTAGTAGACTTGGAAATAATAGATACAAACATATGTTTTACATTACATATTGAAATGAAAAACAACATATTACAGCCTTTGAAAACATTCATATCCCTTAGAATATCTATGAAGGTCAATCATAATATACATCTTCTTGTCCTAGGGAAAAATGAAACATAATATTGGGGAGATCTCAGATGCTCAATAAGGATAAACAATATAGCGGAAGCTATCATAAATAGGCATATACTTTTAAGGCATGGTATAAAAATAAAACACATGACTTTTAAATATAATCTTTATCATAATATAGAAATAATAAATCAAATAATTACATAAAAAACATTCACATGGATACTCTATTAGTCGAATAATCAAATGAAATATCAATAACGAAACTCATAATGAGGAAATTCATAATGTCGGACATCATAACCATAATTTCATAGCCTCATGCCAATACAAAAAATAACCATACAATCAAGACCTTAGTCCAAGACACTAGCTTGTGTCATGAGACCTACTGAGGCTTCGAAGGGATATAGAAGGCCCCTCCTGTCCCTTACTAAGTCCAATGCATTCCTCTTATGGAAAAGGTGAAACATAACATAAACATTCATATTAAAACTAGCATACAAAATGTTAATAATTTAACTATAAACTATAAATGGTATAAACATATCACATCCACAGTCAAATATATCATAAACCATTCAATACAATATGGAATATTGTATCATTATAAATCAACCTCAAATAAGAATAGAATCCAACAAAGGATTTTGACATAAATGAAAATAATTTAATAAATTCATTAAAAATCTATGAGGGAAATATCTCTTTTTTATATTGAAATCATTTAGAATCCACACAATTATAAAAGAAAAAAAATTATTTTGAAAATAACCTTATAATATTTTAAGGAAAATTCAAAATTTTAAGGTGTCATAACACTGGAAAATAGCCTCTTGTGCTGTATAAGTTAAAAAAATCATTCCGTAATTTGTCGAAAAGGATATAAAGTACCACATTTGGAAAATGATGAAAAGATTCCTTTAAAAAAATTGTAAAAATTAAAACATGCATGTGTAAAAATAACTTTTAACAATTATAGATAATATTTTGAATTAAATTTTAAGAAACATGTACAAGGATGATAAGTATTTCTAGTAGATACTAATGTATAATCAATCTCAGATAATAAAGAGATTGTGAAATTAACCCTAAACTTATAATTTCCGTTAGTAGAGGTTTATTTATCCCCCTTTATAATGGATAAACATGTTATTAAATTATACTATTACCATATCCAAGTTTATTATTTCATATATGATCCTCTTATATCATTTTGGTAATAATATTTCATTATTACCATTGTTTTGGGGGTTAGCTTCTTTGTTTTACCATTCCTCTTTTGTTATGAAAGTCATGTTTTTTATGAATAGGATATAAATTATTCTTATATAGAACTAAATTAAGTTCATAATTATTATTTTTACTCATCATATAAATTTTATAATCATTCTTGAATGATTAACGTGGGAATGAATCTCACCGTGTCGTGGAGATGGTAGACCATATATACGTACGAGTGACGATATCATTCCCTTGATGGATAAATGGTATGAAATTGGATGGTATATTAATTATAAATAATTATTATCATGTTATATTTATTATTTATATCTATTATAATCATCATTATACCCATCCAAATAAAGCAATGTTGAATGAAAAATTACAGTATGTCATGGAGACGGTAAGCCGTACGCACGCACGCATGGTTATACTGTTATTTGTATGGTGGCTAAAATGAGGAATATGGTTGTAAAATGATTTTAATAACATAAAATTGTATTTATTATACTGTAGTTATTATTTTTATGTGGAAACAACATATAAATAGGAATTATAAGAAGAAAAGAACTTTGAAAGAGGTGAAAAAACAATTACCTCTTTTTCGGGTGTCTGCTTTTGGTTGGCACAAAAGGACTCCATAAGTTGTATTTATCCACAATGTGTGGACTATAGGATAAAGTGATATATGTTTTGAGGAGAAATGGGTAGGGATTTTCTGAACTAAAGGGCTTTATATGAGTGAATCAAAGATAAGGAAGGGTGCCCTTTTATAAGAGAAGTGATGGGAACTTTTGTAAGATCATAAAATATTAATATGTCATAAATTTATTTTCAGTTTCAAATAGCTCAAAAGTGATTTATTTGGAGTCTTATATGAGTATGGGTATAAATATTCTCATAAAATTATTTTTATACAAGTTTAGGTTTCAAAATTAACCTTATCTTTTAGGCTTAACCCTTAGTTAAACAGTTTAACTCTTACCGTGTCTTCTTGTATTTTTACACTATTGGGTTAATATAGTTACAATAAAATGTCAAACAAACCCCAATTGGATCATTTATAGTAGATGTAACACTATAATATTTATTTATACGAATCTCAGATTCTTATAAATTTTATAACATTTAATTAAATATTATTTATTTTAAAGTATTGTTTATGTCAATTTTGATACTATTCACAATTTCCATTTTTAAAAATATCAAAAGTACATGATAACTTTGAAACAATACTTATAATATGTAATTAAAATATATATTTCATCTATGAAATTAATTTATATCATTAATTAAGTCAATTATAATTTATTTTTATATTTTTAATAACATTTAATTGATTCTTTATTTAATAATCATTATTATGTCACCATTTAATTTAATTATTTATTACCTAAAATTATAAATAAATTACCATTATGTAGATAATAATTTTATAATTCTATATAATATTTATAGTTGACTATATCACTTATATAACCTTATATGAAAAATGATATAGTTAATAAAATTTGAATATGACATTTTTAACTATTCTTGAAATAAAATATAATAAATGTCCTAATCTAACATAAGTGTCTTAAAAAGATCATATTTTAAACATAAGGTTGATTTTGATCGAAAAAAACTTATCCAATTAAATTAGAACAATTTTTAGGGAAATACTATTTTATTATAATATTATTTTTACCTTTAATTACCCTGTCTACCTTTAACCGTGGTAAATTAAATTCAAAAGTTACTATTTACCAAAAATTATTTTGATCATATTATAACAGATTTTTCATATTTATTACAACCATGGATGTCTATTTTTTGAAATTCAAATCACAAAAGTGGTAAAGTTACATTTACTTCTAATTCGTAGATGTGCTTATAATGTTGGTAAAAGAGACGTTCAAAAGTTCAATAAAAAATTCTAGAACTGATTCTATTATAAAAATGATTCAAATGAACTAAATTAAACTAATATATATATATAATGTATCTATTTTGAAATTAAAATAAATCTAAATTAAAATAAATATTTAAATTAAAAGTTTTTAAAAAAAATAATGCAGTATTTTTCATTATTCATCAAAAATTGAAACTTTTTAGAAAACTACCAAAATTTCACCCTCAGGTAACTTTGATATTATGAATTCAAAAATGAATTCTATTTTGGAAAATAAACTTTATAAATTTCATAATTTGGTTAATACTATTCATAACTACTTTTTAAATGGCTTGTTTGAAAGGTCATGGTGAACTCAAACTCATTGTTCCATGCAGTGCAAGCTATTGAATTCTTTAAAAAGAAGTATAGCATTTAATATTGGAATGTGAAATTTTAATTTTTTTGTGTTTTTAAGGTTCTTTAGGCTTTTGGGGGTTTTTGTTCTTTTAAGGTTTTAGGGGGTTTTAGTGTCCTTTAGGGGTTTTTAGGATTTTTAGGTTCCTTTAGGATTATTGGGTAGTTTATGTTTTAGAAATTTTTGGGTTATTAAGGGGATTTAGGTTATTTTAAGTGATTTTTGGTTCTTTAGGGTCCTCTTGGGTGTTTAGGTTTTTTAGATACTTTTAGGGTTTTAGGGGTTTTTATGGTATTTTAGGTTTTTTAGTGGGTTTAGTGTCTTTTATGGTTTTTTCTGGTTTTGAGGTTCTTTAAGGATTTTATAGTTCTTTAGTTTCATTTAGGGGTTTTAAAGGGTTTCAAGGTCTTTTAGGGGTTTAGGGTTTTTAGTAATGTTTTTGGGATTTTTAGGGTTTTTAGGGTCTTTTAGTGGTTTTTAGGGTTTTTAGGTTTTTTAGGGTCTTAGGGTTTATAGGGTTTTTTTAGTGTTTGAATTTTTTTTGGGTTTTTAGGTTTTTTGGGTACTTTAGGAGTTATTAGGGGATAAAGTTTTTTTATTTTTTAAGGGTTTTAGGGTTTTTGGAGGTTTTAGTGCTTTTTATAGTTTTTGGGGTTATTAATGATTTTTAGGATTTTAAAAGGGAGTTTGTTGTTTTTAGGGTTTGTTAGGTTTTTTTTTGTTTTTAGGGTTTTTAGGGGTTTTTAGTGTTATTATGGTTTGGGGGGTATTTTTGGTTTTCCATGTTTTAAGGGTTTTTAGTATTTGTAGGGTTTTCGTGGGTTTTGAAGGCTTTTAGGTTTTTTTTGGAGATTTATGGATATATAGGATTTTAAGTTTTATTTTTGGATTTGTAAGGGGTTTTTTGGTTTTTAGGGTTTTTAGGTGTTTTAGGGGTTTTTAGGTTTTTAGGGTATTTTTGGATTTTTATGAGGTTTTGGGGGGGGGGGGTTGGGATTTTTATGGCTTATATGTTTTATTATGGGTATTGTAGATTTTAAATGCTTTTAGGGGTTGTTATGTTTTACGGGTTTTTTGGGTTTTTTGTGTTTTTATGGGTTTTAAAGGTATTTAAGGGGTTTATAAGATTTTTAGGGGGTTTTAGGGTTTTTATAATTAATTTATGGTTGTTAGGGTTTTCAAAGGATTTTATAATTATAGTGATTTAACAACTTTTATTTATTTTAGGGGTTTTAGGGGGTATTATTATTTTTAATGGGTTTTAGATTTTTTCGTGGTATTTAGTTTTACTATGGTTTTAGGGGTTTTAGGGTTTATTTATGGTTTTATGGTTTTCTTACTATTTTAATGTTTTTAGGGGGTTTTAGGATTTTTTAGTGGTTTTACGATATATGTGATTTTTATTGTGGTTTTAGTGTTCTTAGGGGTTTTAGGTTTTTTTGGGATTTGTAGGGTTTTAGGGGGTTTTAATGGTTTTTTTTGTTTTTTTTTGTTTTAGGTATTTTTATGGGTTTTGATTATTTTTTGGCAATTTTCTTCTTTTTATGGTTTTTATGGTCTTGGTTTTATTTGGGTTTTTTGGGTTTCTAGGGTGTTTCATGGAGTTTTTAGTTTTTAGGGGTTTTAGGGGGTTTTAGGGGTTTTGAGGGGTTTTAGGGTTCTTATGGTGTTTTAGGTTTTTTTTCATTTTTTAGGGTTTTTAGGTCTTTAGGTATTTTATGTGTTTTGGGGGTTTTTAGGGTTTTTATGGATTTTTAGTTTTTTAGGGATTTTAGGGGTTTTAGAGTTTTTAGTGTTTTGTAGTGTATTTTATCAGTTTTTTTTGTTTTTAAAGTTTTTTGGGGACTAAAGGTTTTTAGGGATTTTATGGGTTTTAGGTTTTCTATGATTTTTTAGGGTTTTAGGGGTTTTACGGTTTTTTGTGGTTTTAAAGTGTTTAGGGTTTTTTGTGTTTTTTGCATTCTCTTAGTTGGTTTTAGGGTTTTAACGAGATTTTTTGGGCTTTTAGGGGTTTCCATGTTTTTTATGTGGTTTAGGGTATTTTTTCGAGTTTTTAGATATTTAAGGTTTTATAGTTTCTTTTAGGGGTTTTAGATTTTTTGAGGGTTTATTTGGATTTTTAGGTTTTTAGTGGTTTTAAATTTAATAATTGGTTTTAAAAATTTTAGTGTTTAAAAGGTTTTAGGGTGTTTTTGGAGTTTTTAGGGTTTTATTGGGGATTTTCAAGGGGTTTTAATGGTTTTTAGGAAGTTTTATGGTTTTTAGGGTGCCTTTAAGGGTTTTATGAGTTTAATGGTATTTTTTAGTGTCCTGAGGGATTTAGGGGTTTTCAGTAATTTTAGGGGGCTTTAGGTAATTTTTAGATTTTTATGGTTTTATGGTCTTTTAGAAGTTATTGTTTTTTAGAGCCTTTTATGTATTTTTTGGGTTTTAGGGATTTTCAGTGTTTTTAGGGTTTTTAGGGGGTTTCACGTGTTTAAGGGGTTTAGTGTCTTTTAGCGTTTTAAATTTTTTAGTATTTTTTAGTTGTTTTTTAGGTTTTTAGTATATTTTAGTATTTAAGGTTTTTAAGGGGTTTTAGTGTTTTAAGGTTATTTTAGGGTTTTAGGGATCTTTTAGGGTATTTAGGCTTTTGTAGTATTTTATTGTGTTTTTTGGGATTTTCTAGGTCTATAAGAGTTTTTAGGGTTTTTATTATTTTTACGATTTTTAGGGGTTTTTGGGTTTTTAGGGGATTTAGTGCCCTTTAGGTGCTTTATATGCTTTTTGGTTTTTAGGGATGTAATGATTTTTAGGGTTATGGGGGATTTAATGGTTTCTAAGTATTTTTAGGATTTTTATGGGGTTTTAGGGGTTTTTACAGTTTTTTAGGGGTTTCAAGGTTTTTTAGGTCTTTGACACACAATTATCATGGGGTGTGGAAAAATCTATTTAATTTCCCTCTAAAAGAGTAGTAGTAGTAGTGAACAACGTCACCTCTAGAGAGTGGTTGTTTAATAAAGTTTTCATGAGTGAAAAAGTAAATAAAAAAAGAGGATTATAATGACTAGGCAGTGAAGAACTTGCTTTTTTGAGGATTCATATTAGAGAAAATAGATTGGTTTTAGGCTTGGATTCCCTTCGGTAGTGCAATTAAGACCCCATAAAATTGAATCCATTGTATTTATTAATTGGTTTAATTAATGTATTAACAATAGTTTCTCCTATTTCACCCTTCAATAAGGTTGTAATAAAATTAAAATAGTCCATAAAATTTCCTGGGTTGTACTATTCTCTTTCCAATGTGTGATAGTCACAGTGTGTATCCTTCACATCACCTAGGAAATACCAAATTAGGTATTGATTTTCCTAGGTATCCAAATTAGCCAACTATTTATTCCTCACGTTCTTATTAATCACTATACAATTCTCCACATGACCCTAGATCACCCAATCAGTATTAATTGAAACCAGGCAGAGGGAGAACATTTATCTTAAGCAAGTAAATTTATAATATTTACATATTAAATTAAAATAAAATCATTTCCCATTAATATTCTGAAATAATGTCTTGATAACCGTTTAAAAATTAAAAGATATGGAATAAATTGATAAAAACTGGGACTCAAGATTCATATAATGTATCCTCCCTTTATCTCAGTCAAAATTTTTTGTACCCCACCATAATAGAACAAAAAATGGGGGCTGATGGGACATATGACATAATAAAAGTAAAATGAAATAAAATCAGCAGAAATTGAGTATCTAATAGTAGTGGGAGTTCCCTTCTGTATCCCCCAGTCCTTTTCTATAGTGAAACATCCTTGTATTTATATAGGGAGTTAGCCTCTTAATATATCTCATTTGAATAATTCCAAATCATTATAGATGTTGAATATATCTTTTTAAAGATAATATCTGTTGAATCTACTGAATTATCAGTTTTTTCCAAATTCAAGTTCTAAGATTTAATTCCTTAATGATGTTAGTAGTATCTATCATTGGAAAAATAGTGGATCGCCTCTACCATTAGTAGAATCCTGCATTAAAAATTTCATCATTCATCCTAGAAACTTCTTTCACCTTAATATGTCTAAAATAGTTATATTATCCCTAGCTTTGTTAGTGAGTCCATGGAAATAGATGTAGTAGAAAAGATTGTGATTACTCTATGCATAAAATATGAAATCCTAGAAATCTTTTTTTTGTATGGAATGTGAACTCTACATGGATCACAGTGGCAAGTTAGTGGTGATAGAAGTACCCATGGTATTTCTCCTTTGCTTGATTGTGCATGGAATCATGCATGTTGTAGTACAAGAAGAGTGTATGTCATTGTAGATGGAGAACCTATGTTCATGTGGTAGTAATGAATTTCTGCTCTTCTAGTGGGAAAGGTGGGCTTCAGTAGTGGTCAAAATATTTATTAGAGATTCCATGGTGGGTTTCAAAAGTAGAGGAGGTGATCTAAGGTAGTCTGAAGGCATGTAAATGTTGGTGGTGGAACTTAGGAAGTGGTGCACTAAGAATTTTCTTGAAGAAGTAGTGGTAGTGGATGATTTCTCTATATACTACTATTGGATCAATGGTATCATGTACTACCCTTGGCACATCAGTTCCATGGGCAACCATTGGCTCAATGGTGGCATGTTCTTCCCTACAGTGCTTGGTAGATTGTCATTCATAGTGTATAGATCTTTGGTTCTTGTGGAATCCATGGATGGTTGTCCTGTGGTTGAACTCTCTTATGGTGACTCCCAGTGAGTGAAAATAGTGCAAAATGAGAGCAGAAGAAGTGGTCAATGAGGGAGCCTAAGTAGTGGTAATGGGGACATGACATCAGAGGCTCCTCATCAACATTGGGCTTATAGAGTAAAAAATAGACTGAGAATAGATTCAGGTGGTCTTTCCATAGTGGTTCCTCTATGATAAGAGGTGGTGTGATACCGTTGGTGTACTAGTGGCATGTGCTACCATTTTCTCACTAGTAGAATGTGATTCCATTAGCATAGTAGAGGTGGCTTCTTTGAATGTGGGTTTGGATGAGGTCCAACAGTGTTGAAGTATAGAGGATTCATGGTAGTAGAGGCATTGGTGGTATTCATCAATCCATCAAGTCATTAGGATTTATAAGTGGCCAGATGAAATATTCATGGTGGTTTTATGATGATCTGGGATTGATCCTAGGGGGAGGAAGTGAATATTGAGCTCAAGCTCGAGCTCTCTGTGGCCACCCATGGTGTTCTCTGGTGAAGCAGTGGTGGTCGACATCATGGGAGGAGGCGGTGAGTTGTGGCATCGAGCGATGTGGGAAAAAATTTGAGCTAGGGAACGCTATTGTTTTTAAAATTGAATAGTTCCCATATTGATCCATACCACATTAGTTTCACTGGGGAGTTATGTGCTTTCTTATATATCAATTTGTGGAACCAATGTGTCAGTGGAGTCAATTGGGGATTGGAGGACCCCGATCATAGACAAGGACCACCCCGTCCAGATGAGGCTCTCTTCTCATCACCTCGTGGGATTGGACACCATGGTTCATTCCATATACGGGCTTTGACCCACCTTTAATCTTGTGAGATCCTCCCCATGAGCGACCCAACAGACCTAATACCCCATGTGGTTCTGTTGCTGGTGTTGCACCGCCCATGGACCTGCATGACTAGGTGGCCACTTTTGGGATTCCTATGTGGTATATGGGATCTTAGATAGAGGGATGGACCAGTTGGACCAATTTTTTTATCTCCAAAAAAAATTATAAACAAATTATAACAATTCAAATCACTTAACAAAAACTAAAATAATAATATATTAATACCAAATGAAATTCTAAATTCAAAATCATCACCATTTATCCATTTAAATTAATTTCAATGATTCAATTACAATAATCCATATGTTTACAAATGAATTAATTTTATGGTTATTCTAATTAAAAATCCATATAAAATTATTATAATATGTTTAAATTTGTCATGATAAAATGAGTCTGTCAAATACCCCCACACTTAAACTAGGTTTTTTCCGAGCATAGAATATCAACATTAAAATTTAGAGGCCACCAATGTAATCATTATTTAAATTTCAAAACAATAAAATAAAATTATTTTCAGTGTTAAATAAAACATTTAAAATTACACATAGGATATGAATCTAACTTATAAATTTTCAAATATAAAAAAATCCATTTATTTTAATTTTTTCCATTTGGAAATGATAGTACTTATCCTCCCATTAATTCAAGCTCCCTAATTTATTATTATTAGACAAGACAAGTTATGATTTACCATACTTTGAAATATTCTATCTCATCACTCATTATATAAATTCAAGTGGAGTTATACTAATATAATTAGAACATTTTCCTTATTTATAATATTTAAAATGAGCTACTTTGTATACCTTGTAAAGAAAAAATTCACATGAAATCATGAGGAATTTTCAATGAAGGTTATGATGACTATGAGGGTTATGGTTGGTAGTAATTGACTTTTTTATTAATTAATTATCAAGGATGCGGTTTATCTATAATTTAATGATATTGATACACAAAATTAAAAGCTCAATGAATTTATCACCTTCAAATTGTAACAACTCTCACATTATCCAAAATCAAAGTAAAAGTTATAATTAAATAAAGCATAATGAATGAATTTCTCCTTCTTTAATTTTCTATTTTTTTAATTTTATTTAATTTTTAGAAATTTATGCTTTAGATTTTTTCTGAAATCCACCACCTAAACACATATGACAAAAATAATTGGTCTGGTGATGGTGATTTTTGATACTCCTAATTCACAACCCACTTGTTTTTTATTCCTTTTTTCCTTTTTTCTCATTTTTATTTTTTAAATAATCGAAAACTATAATGAAAATAGAATTAATCAATAAACTTTATCAATACCCAAAATTTTAATAACCACATTTTTTCCTTAAAATTTCGATCATACTTTCCATCATGACTTCCCCCACACCCACACTTCAACATTAAAATATCATGAAAATGCTAAGAGGAGGGTAGAAATGTATAGAAATGGATTGAAACAAGGATCATTACATAAAAGGTAATTCATGGTTTTTATGAGTTATGAAAGGATTGATGTAAAATTTGGTATCAAGGAAAATGTATTTTTAAAATATGCCTCAATTATTTTAATTTTTCTTGTATAGTTACTACTTTGACTTGTTCAAATTCCAGTTCTAGCAGCTGCCATGTACCAAGATCACTAATGAAAAATATGATCAAGAATAAATAGGAAGTAATTTCTCTTTAAATAATATTGGGAACGGGAAAAATGATGTTATAAAATCACTCATGTAATGGTTAATAATAAAAAATCAATTCAAATAAATTTTATAAATTGAAAGCATGAAAATGATTGAGAAATTTCTTTTACATGAATCAACTAATTCCCTTAAATCATGAGTCTTTATTTTAATATACATGTATAATTATTAATAATCAAATTCTTCATTTTACTAATAAAATATTATTATAACTTAAATCTAAAAAAATGCATCATAGGATTCCTAAGAAACTCATGTCTCTAAGAAAAGTTGATCAAAGAAAGGATTCAAGTATGGGCATTCATTTTTTAGTTTAACATAGCTTCTGGAATTTTCAATTAAAAAAATATTTTCACACACGTGGGGGAATTTGTAAACCTAAATAATGAAATAATGATCTCACTTTTACCATGAATATTTTTATATACTTCCTTATCTGTTTTCAGGGACGTAGGTTTACTTCATTTATGCTGGTCCAATAAAACAACTCATACCAGTTTAATAACCATACCACTAAAGATCAAAGGGAGTGAAGTGAGAATTATCTAAATCCTAAATCCAAGGAAAAAATTAAAACTAAAGTTTTCTCTTGGGAGAACCTTTGGTTAATATTATTTTCTCAACCTAACCCCATGGGATTAAATCAGTAAATAGGTATGATAAGTTTCATATACTCCATCAGTTCTTATGGTTGATTCCCAAAGAAAATTTTCAGCCTCTACACATTGAAAATGAATGGGTTTACTTCTTCTTCTATATTAATATAAATGGAGAAAAAGTGATAGAAATTAGTAACTATAAAAGGTCCCTACCACCTAGAATTTTTCTTACCTATAATTAACTTTAGTGTAGAATTGTAGAGTGGGACAAGGTCTCTAGGTTGAAAGGTTTTTTGTTGGATCAGTTTTTCATATGGAACTATGGTTATCTCTTCATAGACTCTTGAGTTTTATAAATTCTCTCTTATAATTCCTCTGGTTATTATAAACAGATACTTATTCTTTCCCAACACCCACATAATCCAAATTCTTCTGTTTTACAGCCTAATATTCTTGGGGCTCTAACTCCACCAGAAGATAAAATCTCTTCCCATAAAAAATCCAGTAGGTGGATCATACTTATAGGTGTTTTATATTTTGTATGGTATGATCATAAGGTGTCTAAATTCCTTTTTCTCTAATCCTTATAGTTTTGTTTAACAATTCTCTCCAAAATAACTTTAATCTTCTAGTTGGACCAGTCCAGTTGGCCATTTTTTGGGTATGATAGGGTGTATATGTCTTGTGGTGTGCCCCATAATTTTTAAGAATAACCCCTATATTTATGTTTAAAAAATTAGTCTATTAGACACTGATTATGTACCTTTTCACTCTAAACCTATAAAAAGTTTTAGTTATGAAAAAATCTCATACAAATTTGGCATCATCTATCTTTGTGGTATTAGATTCCACCCATTAATAGACATAATATAGAGTAAGAAAAATGTAAGAATTCCCAAAAGAGATGGGAAAGGGTCCCATAAAATTAATTCTCCAAACTTCAAATTTTTCAAAAAAATTTATGGGAATTTGAGGTATGTCCTATATTTTTTAAATATTTCTATAATATTGATCCTTCTCAAATGTTTTTCAATATTCATTAGCATATTTGAATATGTTTAGCCAATAAATTCCAGATTACAAAACTTTTATAGTTGTTCTCTTAAGTAAAAAGTATCATACAAAAGAAAATATTTGACAATATTAAATTAAATTTTATATGTCACATTCTGGTAAGAACCTATATATGATTTTTTCATTACAAATTTTCTATAGAAATGGATCTTCAAAAATATTGAATCTAGTTTCAACATTAAGTTTTTTCTTTGGATAATAGTTATGGTGAGAAGGTACCTGAGAGGTGGAAAAATAATTTACTAAATCATAATACCATGTTACTTCACCTTCTAGTGTATATAGTTTCTCTCCATGTATGTGATCATTGAGTGGTATCAGTTCTAGAATGTCTGTTTCAACGGTGTCTGGGTGTCGGTTGAGGTGATCTTCCACCTGTTTTTAGACTCAATTATTTTCCTTAATCTCTAGGATGAAATATTGTTAGATAAATATCCATCTCTTTATCCTTGTATTTGAATCAAACTTCTTCATAAATTACCTAAGTGCTTCACGATTATAAAAAAAAACCACTTTAGTTCCTAGTAAATAAGATCTAAATTTTTCCAATGATAATAAACTGGCAAGAAATTATTTTTCAGTTGTTATGTAATTGATCTAAGTTGAATCAAATGTTCTTGAGTAATATGTTATGTATTTTGCTATTACTTAAATTATATGGGAGAGTAATACACCTACATCTTGGTTCGATTCATCAGAAAGAAAATCAAATGGCTTATCCTAGTCAGGGGGACACATAATTGGTGAGATATTCAATTTTTCCTTCAGATTTTTAAATGAATCCCTATAATTATTAATGAAAAAAATTCAACCATTTTTAAAAAAATATTAAAAGGAGAAGGTCAATCTTACTAAATCCCTTGATGAATCTTTTGAAAAATCCCACATAGCCCAAAAATAACCTAATATTTTTCACAAATGTGGGATATGGTAAAGAATTGATTACCAAATATTTAGACTTATCCACCTCAATAAATTTTTATGAAATGATATGAATTATTACTATCCATTTTCAACCATATAGTGACAGTTCTCAAAGATCAAAAAAAATATTTTTCTCTATGCAGGTTTTTAAATGTTTTTCTAGATTCCCTAGGAAATGATCAAACTAGTTTCCAAAAAAAGTAAATCCATTTAGAAAAACCTCTAAAATTTACTCTATGTGATATAATAAAATGATTACTACACACCACAGAAACATACTTGGATAATTAAAAATTTTAAAATTCATCCTTCTGTAGGAAAATTCTATAACAGGAAGGTTAATGTTGTCTTCTCTTGGTCTTTTGGTGAAATGTCTACCTGTAAAAAACCATAAAACCCATCAAAATAGAAGTAATGTGTCATTCCTATTAACCTTTTTAACATTTGAACAGTAAATGGGGTGGGGAAATGTCCTTTCTGGGTAAACTTGGTTTAGCTTCCTATAGGCAATGTATACCCTCCAACTATTCTGGACACTCATTGGAATTAAATCATTATTACCATTTGTCACTATTATAAAACTAGTTTTCTTGGGAATCACATGGATGGGGATGGCCAATTTTTAGTTATAAATTGGGTATATTATGGAAACTACCAATAGTTTTTCAATTTATTTTTTACAACTTTCATAATGGTTGGTTTAAGTCTCTTTTGGGTTTCCTAATAGGTCAAGAGTCCCCTTAAAGAAAAATTATATTCAAGAAGACCTGGGGGTTTATTATAGGTATTTGTCTAAGGATCCAAACTATGACTTGGATGTTTCATTGAAAAAGGTTAATTAAAATCATCTCTTGGTCTTGGTAAAGGTAGTTTTATTTCATTTCTATAAATTTTTATCCTTTTATAAGATAGACATATTTTAAGTCACATGGGAGAATCATTTAGTTCCATATTTGCAGGTTATTCCAATTATGAGATTAAATTTATATTTCCAAAATCAAAATCTTGAGTATCCTTATAAATGGGTATCATATCAGTTTCTTCTTAGAAATTATCAAATAATTCATATGTTATTTCTTCTTGATCATTAAAAAAATAATTTCTAAATTTTTTGTCACTCACTTATTCCTTGGTGTTTTTAGTAGAAAATTTATATCCTAAGACTAAAAATTTTCTAAGAATATCTGAGTCTTAAATGGGCACAATAACTTCTTCATGGTTATTTCAAAGATTTAATTATTTTTTGAAGGGTTCCTCTTGGATTCATGAAAATTTAAGTACACCATTCTATGTCCCAGCTCCATGGTGAGGGTTCCTTAATGTACATTAATGACTTTTCCTAATATATTTAGGAATGGTATTTTTAAAATAATGGTTGATTTCCCTAGTGTAATATATTTGTAAATAGTGATCACATAAAATTATGCTAGAAAATCTAGTCATTCAACTCCTACTAGAAAATCCTCCAAAACTCTAACTAGAAATATAGGGGATCTATTTACCAGTTAGATAACCACTCTTAAGGGATTCAAATTAACTAGTTTCAAAGATAAATAGTAAGAGTTAGAGATGAAATTAATGGAAGAACCAAGATAAAAAAATCATCAATACATTTTAAATAAACATCGGTGTAGGGAATAGAAAATGTCCTTAGATATTGACATTTTTTTGTAACGATTGTGTGATCATGGATGAAAATTTTTTACCTAGATTTATTATTTCATTCACATCTGGTCTCTTTCTCTTGGAGAAAATATCTTTGAGGAATTTAGAGAATTTTGGAAATTTACTTATAGATTCAAAGATGGGTTTGTTAATTTAATCATTTTTAAATGTCTATTGTATTTCTCTATGAAGTTTCTCTTCCTAAATTTTCTTAGATTCTGTGATTCTATATTGTAATGGAATGGGGATGTATTTGTTCTCCCTTTTCTATATTTTCAATGGAGTTTCCAGTTTTTCCTTCTTAAATATTATCTGGAGTTCTTCCCCAATATTCTTGTCTTGTTTTCTAGGTGGGGCGGTTTTCTATTGTAGAATTTGTCCAAAATTTTAATAATTTCTAGACTCAGATTCTTCTAGTTCATCTTAAACTTACATGGGTTCTAGTGGCAAGATATCCTTTCCACCCCTTGTTATAATTACACCTATACTTTCCTTCGGATTTTCTATTGTCTGTGCTAGGATTTTTCCTAGGTATTTGGAAATCAAATCCATGAGAGTCTCAAATTTATTTGATAAATACTTTAATATATTTTTCATCTCCTAAATCATTGTTATTTACCTTTGTTTGACTGGTGCTTCACTAGAAAAGGTATGTCCATATGTTTTTTACTAAAATAGTGGTGGTTGATAGACCCATTTTTTATATTTTTTCTTATATGATTATTGTAAATGGGGTTTAATTTTGAATTGTTGTTGGAAAGGGGGTCTATTCTAACATTTTATGACCTAAAAACCCCTATTGGGGTTTCCATTATCTCCATGGTTGGTTCTATTGAAATTATATTGGATATAATGCAGCTTCACAGCTCTCCATACCCTATAACTCAGCACATTTATTGGAGAAGTTATGGGATGATGAACATAAACAAATACCTAAGGTGGGTAGGTTGTTGATTAAATTTTTTAATTACATCTTTCTTACTAGGATTTCAAATTATTCATATTTGGTTTCAATAAATGATGAAGATTCAGATGTTTTTACCTCATAAACACCTCCTATTCTTAAACCACTTTTTACAAACTATTGTGAATTCTATGAAATCTTCTTAAATATGTTCCAAGATTCCATGGGAGACTTATCAATCAATTATCCCCCAGATGATGCATCCAAGAGGTTTATCTCATTTTCTAGTATCACTTGGTAAAATAATTCTAGGAATTTATGATATTCCATATATTGGTGAGGATAAATTTCACACATATTTTTTAATCTTTCCAAATATTCATAGAGGGTATCTCTAGTATCTTGTCTGATGTCATAGATATAATTCTTTATTCGAATGATCTAGGGGTATAGGGAGAATATTTTCATGAAACTTAATTAGAGATAGTCCTAGTCATGTATCTATCCAAGTTATAGTTTGTACAACCACTCATTATAATATACTTCAAGTGAAAAGGGGAACTCTCTACACTTGACTTATTCCTTATCCACTCATCCTAGATTAAAGATCTAATAACATAGTCGATCTCTTGAATGCATTGGTTTGGGTCTTCTCCGTAAAGGCCATGAAACATGGGTAATACAAGAATCATACTGAATCGTATTTCAAAATCATTTTTTTGCACAAGCATAGTCAATTGATTATTCTGGTTAAAAAATTTTGGGACCTAGAGGTCCCTTAGGGCTTGTTATGGGTTATGGTCCATGTTTGATGGCTCTAATTGAACACTATATGTTTTTCTCAATTCCTCTAATTTAATTTTATCAAAGTGGGTTTCAATATTAAGAGTTCTAAGACTAGTTAGAAAATTACTCTGAATCTCAATGAAAATATTAAATTTTTTTCATTAGAGGTCATATTCAAGAAATTTATTTTTTTTGTTAAACACTTGATCCCAAGAAATAGTGAACATTTTGGGCACATACTAGTGATGGGGTTTGGAAAAATATATTTAATTTCCCCCTAAGGGTGTAGTATTAGTCGTTACCAAATTATTCTATAGATAGTGGTGTTTTAATAAAATTTTTAGGAGTGAAAATTTAAATAAAAGAAATTTTTTTAATGACTAGACAACAAATAACTTGGTTTGTGAAGATTCAGATTATAGAAAAGTGATTTATTTTTGGATTTTCTTCCCTTGTGTAATGCTATCATGGTCCCATGAAATTAAATCATATGTATTTATTAATTATTTAAATGATTGTATTAGCAATCAATTATCCTCTTTCACCCATGATGAAGGATGAATGAAAATGAAAATATTCTATACAATATTTTTTGTTGGAATATTATCCTTCTAATGTTTAAAAGCCAGAGTGGGTCTCCATCAAATCACCAATACAATACCAAATTATTTATTTATTTTCTCAGGTTCCCAAATTAGTCCACTATTTATTCCACACAAACTTTATAATCACCAAAAAATTATCCAAATTACTCAAGATCACCCAATCAGTGTGATACAAAAACAAGAAGAGGGAGAAAATATTTCTTAATCAGGGAAATTTCGAATATTTAGATTGGAAATAAAAATACAATCATATCACATTGAAATGATGAAATCATGTTTTCAAAATTCTTTAAAATTCAAAAAATTCATCGACGAATTTGATAAAAACTAAAACTAAAGAATTTAATAAGGTCACCTACCCTTCTCTCAATAAAAAAAAAGGTTCTACCCCTCCATATTAGAAGAACAAATGGTGGAAGAAGGGGTATATAGAGATGTAGACCTAATAAAAGTAAAAAAGAGATAAAAGTAGTAAAAATAGAGTATCCTACAGTAGAAGGTGTTCCCTCCTCAATCCTTTGATCCTTTTCTCTGGTGAAACATCCTTGTATTTATAGAGGTATATAAACACTTAATATATCTCATTTTAATATCTCCAAATCACCATATATGTTGAATATATATTTTAAAACTCATCCAACGCTAAATCAGCTGAATTATTCGGTATTTCCAAATTCCAATGTTGATATGTAATTCCTTAGTGATGGTAGCAGTATCTAACATTTTCCCAATATTGGATCACATCTAACATTGGTACAATGGAGGATCACATCTACCATTATACTAACGGTCAATCACATATACCATTGGCAGCAACCATATTTAAACATTTCTTCATTCATCCCAGCATTTTATTTCAGCTTTATCTATCCTGAAAAGTGAAATTATCCTTAGAGCAGGTAGTGATTCCTTAAAAATATCGACTGTATAAAAGATGGTTATTCCTACAAGAATTAAGTATGAAAAAATGGACATATTATTTTTGTATAGAAATAGACTCTTCATGGGCCATGTTGGATAGGTAGTGATGATGGTAGTACCCATAGGAGTTCTTCCTTGGTTTACCGTGCATGGTATCATGCATGTAATAGTTTGAGGAGAGTGCATGTCATTGGAAATGGAGCACCAATATGCATGAGACAATGAAAAAGGAATGTTATTCTAGTAGGAAAGGTGAGATTCAGTAGTGAATAAAATATCAAGCATAGATTTTATAGTGGTTCTATAAGGAGGAGGAAGTGGTCAGAGGTGGTCTTAAGGCTTGGCAGTGGAGGTGGTGGAACTTGGGAAGTTGTGAAATAGAAGTTTCTCAGTGGTAGAAGTAGAAGTGGAAAATTTATCCATATTCCTCCATTTTCACAACATTTTCATGTTATTCAATTGGATAAAAAATTTCATGTGTTACTATTGTCTAAATAGGGTTATTTTCATCTCAGTGATTATTATTTGGTGGTCATTCATGGTGCATAGGTATTCGGTGATTGTGGAATCAATGGATGGTTGTCCTCTGTTTGAGTTATCTAGTGGCGAATCCCAGTGATTGGAAATATTTGAAATGACCAGAAGCAGTAGTGGTCAATGAGGGATCTCAAGTAGCGGGAAGGGGGATTTGTTAGTCAGATCCTCTTTTACATTGGGATTCTGGAGGAAAAATAGATTGATTAGATCTTCTGGTGGTCTTTCCATAGTAGTTCCTCGGTGATAAGAGGCAGTACACTAGCGTTGGAGAATCAGTAGAATATTCTATTATTGTCTCACTAGTAGTATTTTCTACCATTGGGGTGGTAGTGGCGGCTTCTTCAAATGTGGGAATATCTAAGGTCTAGTGGTGATGAAGCATGACAACAACATGGAAGTGAATGAATCGATGTTCTTCATCGATCCATATAGAGTCATTCAACCTTTGATGTGGCCATATGAAACCTTCAGGGTGGTATTATGATAGTCCGAAAGTGATTCTAGGTGGAAGGAGTGAAAATCGTGCTCTATCTTGAGCTCTTGGTGGTCACCCATGGCATTATCTGATTAAACAGTGGAGGACGGTGTTGTGGAAGAAGGCAGAAAGTGGTGTCTTCAAGAAACATGGGGCAAAAATTTGATCAGGTGTGAACTATTCATTTTAATAGTGAAAAGTATCCATATTGATCCTTCCACATTGGTTTCATTGGGGAGTTCCTCACTTGTATAAATATAAATTCATGGAACCAATGCGGAAGTGAAGTCATTCAGGGTCCAGAAGACCCACACCACTATTGTGGACCACCCAATACTGATGAGGATCTTCTCCCACTGCCTCATGGTGTTGACCACCATGATCTGGTTTCCATACGAGCTTCAACCCACCTATAACCTCATAGGCTCCTCCCCATTGTCCACAACATGGGACTAATCCACCATATGTCTAAACCATTGGTACTAGCCCTCCCTTGGGATTACATTGATGGGTCATCCATTTTGAGCTACCTATGTGGTGTGTAATGAATTATGTAGTGGGTTGGATGAGTCGGTATAATATTTTTTATCTCTTGAAAAAAATTACAAACAACTTAGAAAAATTCAAATCACATAAAAAAATTAAAATAATAAACCATTAATTCCAAATAAAATTCTAAATTCAAAATAATCATCATTTTATATATTTTAATAAATTTCAATGTTTCTATTATAATTATACATTAAATTTCATAAAATGAATTTTATCATTATACTGATTAAAAATCCATCTAAAATATTTATATTTTTTTTTAAAAATCATGATAAATTGAGATTGTCTGTCTTTTTAATGTTATTATGGTTTTTAGGGTAATATGATTTTTTAGGGTTTTTAGTTTTTTTTAGTATTTTTTATGGGTTTTTAGTATTTTTAGGGTGTTATAACGGGTTTATGGTTGTTTTATTATTTTTAATGGTTTTAGGGGGGTTTTAGGGGTTTTTAGGTTTTTAGGGGTTTTTATTTTTTTTATGGGTTTTTTTGGTTTTTTAGGGTTCTTAGGGGGTTTTAGGTTTTTTATATTTTTTAGTATTTTATTGTATGTTTAGGATATTTTATTTTTATTTATAGGGTTTTCTATTTTTAGGGGTTTTAGTGTATTTAGGATTTTCTAAGGGTTTTATGGTTTTTGGGTTTTTCATTTATTTTTATGGGTTTTAGGTCATTTTAGGGGTTTAGGGTTTTTAGAATGTTTTAGTGGTTTTTTTAGGTTTGAGGGTTTTAAGGATTTTTAGGGTTCTTAGGGTTTTTATAGGGTTTTATGGTTTTTAGGGGTTCTTAGTATTGTTTTAGGGTTTTAATTTTTTAAGGGGTTTAAGGTTTTTTGGTATTGTTTTAGGTTTTTTTTTGTTTTTTAGGTTTTTTAGTTGTTTTCAGTGTTTTAGGATTTTTAGGAAATTTATAGGTTTTTTATGGTATTTAGTGGTATTTAGGGATTTATGATTTTATGGGGTTTTTTTGGGTTTTTTGATTTTTTTATGAGTTTTTTGGGATTTTTTGGCTTTTAATATTTTTAGGGATTGTTTTGTGTTTTTAGTTTTTTGGGGATTTTTTGGGTATTCTATGGGTTTTCATGTTTTAGTGGGTTTAAGGGGTTTTGTGGGTTTTATTGGTTTTATTGTTTTTAGGGTTTTATTAGTTTTTAGGAGTTTTGGGTTTTTTAGATTATTTTCGGGTTTGTTGAGTTTTTATGATTTTTTGGGGTTTTGCGGGTTTTTTTTGGGTTTTTTTATGTTTTTATATATTTTCATGGATTTTAGGAGTTTTTAGGGGTTAGGTTTTTAATGGGGTTTATGGTATTTAGGGTTTTAGTGGATTTTTGGGATTTTATGACCTTTTAGGATTGTTTTAGGGGTATTTAGATACATTTTTTTTTGGGGGTTTTAGAGTTTTTATGGTTTTATGGTGTTTTGTGGAGGGGTTTTAGTGTTTTTATATATTTAGAGATTTTATGTTATTAAGTGTTATTTAGGGATTTTTAGGGTTTTTAGGGGTTTTAGGGTTTTTATGGGGTTTTTGTGTTTTTGGGTATTTTAGGGGTATTCGTGGATTTTTAGTTGGTTTAAAGATTTTAAGGTTTAACATGTTCTTAGGGTTTTTGGGTTTTTAGAATTAGGTTAGTGTTTTTTTAAATTTTTAATGTTATTTGGGGGTTTGGGGGTTGTTTGAGTTTTTAATTGTATTTTGGAGTTTTCAGTTTATTATATGTTTTTAGGTTCTTTTAAGTGTTTAGGTATATTAATAGGTTTTTAGGGTATTTTAGCGTATTTATAGGGTTTTAGTGTGTTTAAGGGTTCTAATTGTTTTATGGTTTCTTGGATCTTTTAGGGGTTTTTATGTTTTTTGGGGGTTTAAGGTTTTTAAGGCTTTTAGGGATTTTTTTGGGTTTCAATGGTTTTATATTATTTTAATGTTATTTAGGGGGTTTTAGGGGTTTTTGAGTTTTTAGGATTTTCTATCTTTTTAGGGTTTTAATTGCTTTTACAGTTTTAGGGTTTTCCTGGTGTTCTTAGGGTTTCTAGAGACTTCAATGTTTTTAAGGTATTTCATGGTTTTATGGATTTTATTGTGTTTTTAGGCTATTAGGGAGGTTTAGGGTGTTTTAGATTTTTGATGGGTTTTAGGGGTTTTAAGGGGTTTCTAGGATTTTTATATGGTTTTTAGGGTTTTAAGGGGTTTCTAGGATTTTTATATGGTTTTTAGGGTTTTAGGGGTCTTTAGTGTTTTTGACGGTTTAGGGATTTTGGGGTATTAAAGGATTGATGGGTTATATGGGGGGTTTAGGGGTTTTTTTGGGATTTAGGGATTTTAGGGTTTTCAGGGTGTTTAGGGGTTTAAGGGTCTTTTATGCTTTTTAGGGATTTTATGGTTTTTAAGGTTTATTACGATTTTATACAGTTTTTAGGGATTTTAGGGGTTTTATGATTTTTAGGGTCTTTATGGGTTTTAAAGGTTTTATGGCCTTTTTGGGATTTCAATAGGTTTTTATGGTTTTTAGAGTTTTTTTAGTTTTTTATAGTGTTTTAAGGGATTTTTATGGGTTTATGGGTTTTATGGTTTTTATGATTCTAGTGTCCTTTTAGGGGTTTTAGTGTTCTTAAGGGGGTTTTGGGGTTTTTAGGTTTTTTTTGTTTTAAGTGTTTACAGTATTTTTTTGGATTTAAGGGATTTTAGTGTCATTTTAAGCTTTTTAGTTTTATGGTTTTTTGGGTTTTATGGTTTTTTTCGGGTTTGTATGAATTTTACGGTTCGTTAGGGGTTTTAAGGTTTTTTTGGGTTTTTTAGTGTTTTTAGTAGAGTTTTTGATTTTTTAGGATTTTTCGGGATTTTAAGTGGGTTTTTAGGGATTCGTAGAGGTTTTAGGGGTTATATTGATTTTCATAGGGTTTTAGTGTTTTTAGGTTTTTTTTATTTTTGTATTTTTAGTGTTTTAATAGTTTTTAAGAGATTTTAGGGTTTTTATGGTTTTTTGATATTTTAATTTTTTAGGGTTTTTGAATTTTTTTTGGTCTTTAGGTTCTTTTATGAATTTTTAGGGTTTTGAATGGGTTTTAGTGATTTTGTGGTATTTTATTATTTTTTTGGTTTTTATGATTTTTAGGTTTGTTCTTTGATTTTGAAGGAATTTATATATTTTAGGGTTCGCTAGGTTTTATAGGTTTTTTGGTAATTTATGTTGTTTCATGGGTTTTTGGGAATTTTTGGGATTTTTGGGTTTTAGGGGTTTTATGGTTTTTAGAGTATTTTTGTGTTTTGGGGTTTAAGGGATTTTGGGTTTTCAGAGTACTTTAGTGTTTTTAGGGTTTTTAGGTCCCTCCAGGGGCTTTCAATGTTTTTAGATACTTTTAGGGTTTTAGGGTATTTTATGGTATTTTAAGGGTTTTAGTGTCTTCTAGGGCTGTTTTAGGTCTTTTAGAGGATTAGGGGGTTCTAGGGTCTTTTTTGTTTTTAATGGTTTTAGGATTTTAATGGTTTTTAAGTCATTTTAGGGATTTTTATATATTTTTTTATTTTTTGAGGTTTTTTGGTCTTTGAGGGGTTTCTTATGGTTTTAAGGTTTTTGTGGGGGTTTTATAGTTTTTTATTTTTTAGGGTTCTTAGGGTTTTCATGTTTTTTATGATTTTTGAGGTTTTTTTGGGTTTTTATGGTTTTTATATTTTTTATGGTTATTAGAGTTTAAATAGTTTTTAGGGTTTTTTAGGGTTTAGGAGTTTTTTAAATTTTAATAGATTTTTAGGGGTTTTAGGGTTTTATGGGGTTTAGGGAAATTATGAGTTTTAACATTTTTAGCGAATTTTATTGTTTTTAGGGTTTTTCAGTTATTAGGGTTTTATGGTGTTTTAGGGAGGGGAAGATGCAAGGGTCGGGCTATTCCTGATCCCCCCAAATTTATTAGCAAGAAAAAATAGACACATCAGACAAGGTAGGGGAGGGGTCAAACAACCCACACCCGAAAACCCATTACAAATCACGCAAAAAAATCAAAAAAGAAAGAGAAAAAAGAAAAAAACACACTCATACAAGGAGCCACCACCATCATCCATCATCAACCAGCATCCAGTAGCTCACAACTAACCAACAACCCGCATCCAAACTCAAACAACAATCAACATCCAGTAGCAACACGACCATAAACTGTAGCTTCAGCACCTCCCAGCTCAGTAGCAACCAACATCCAGCATCATAATTTCCAGCATCCAGCGCATTCTTTCCAAGAAACATCAGCACCAGAAACACACATCCACCAGCACCAGAAGCATAAGCATCACCATCAACATCTAGTACCAATAGAGATTCAAAACCAAGCCATCCACCACCCCCTTCAACCACATCAAGCCAAACAACACCTCCCTGCAAGTAAACATCCAACATTCCACATCCAGAATCATTGTCAAACACCCATGACCACCAGAACCCATGCACAGAACCAATTCGAAGCACCAAAGCCTCCTTGTTCAGACTGAAAACACCATACAACACCCCCCATCCCACATTAAGACCGTCAACCAGCATCAACAACGACTCATGTATTTTAGGGGTTTAGGGGTTGTTTGTGGTTTTAAGGACTTTTGAGGGGGTTTAGGGTTTTTAGGTTTTTAGAGTTTTTAGGGGTTTGGGGGTTGTAGGGGTTTTAAGTGTTTTTAGGATTGTTTTAGGGGGTTTATAGATTATTTTAGGATTTAATAGTTTTTAGGATTTTTTATGGCTATTAGGGTTTTTTAGTATTTCTTTAGGGTTTTGATAATCCTCTAGGTATTTTATGGTGTTTTAAGGTTTGGGGGTGGGGGGTTAGGATTTTTAGGGTGTTTAGGGGGTGTCTTTTAGGGTTTTATAGGGTTTTAGGAAAATTTAGGTCATTAGGGTTATCATGATCTTTTTATGGGCATTCATGGTTTTAAGGGCCTTTTAGGGTTGTTAGGGATTTTATGGGTTTTTTTGGGTTTTAGTTTTTTTATATTCCATTAGGGGTTTTATAATTATTAGGGTTTTTTAGGCAAAGAAGGCTCGGGTCTAGGCTATTCCTTGCCCCCCAAAATTTATAAAATGAAAAGACACAGACACTGCAGACAAGGGAGGGGAGGGGTCGATCGACCCACACCCAAAAGCCCCTTACAACCCACACCAAAAAAGAAAAACAAAGAGAGAAAAAGACTCAAAAATAGACACAAAAGTAGCAGTATCACTTCACATCCAGCCAGTACCAGCATCCAACAGCACCACATCCAGTCATCACATCTACAGAGCAGCAGTAGCACAACCAAACCAACCAGCCCTAGCAACCAGTAGTACCAAAACCGACAACACATCCAATCACAACTAGCAGCATCAAGCACCAGCACAACCGCAGCCAATCCCAACCACTATCACTTCCCAACAACCAGCAAGCACCTGATAACTCCCCACAAAGGAGACTCACCGCCAATAACAGCACTTCACCAGTGCCACAAACACCAGGTTTTAGGGTTTTTAGTGTTTTTAGATTTTTAGGGTTTCATAAGTCTTATAGGTTTTAGGGGTTTAGGTTTTTAGATTATTTTAGTGTTTTAGGGGTTTTAAGGTTTTTGGGTTTTCTGAGGGCTTTTAGAGTTTTTTATGGTATATGGGTTTTTAGGGGTTTCAAGGCTCTAGGGGTTTTAAGGGTTTCTGGTGGTTTTTAGGGGATTTCAATGGGTTTTTGAGGTGTTTAGCTTTTTTTTGATGAGTTTTAGGGGTTTTTAGTATTTTAATGGGTTTTAAGGGTTTTAAGGGTTTATAGTGTTTTTTGGGGTGCTTATGGTTTTTAGAGTGGGGGGGGGGGGGTTATGAGTTTTTTTTCATTTTATGGTATTAGTGTTTCTAGGTATTTAGGGTTTGATAGGGTTTTAGGGTTTTTTATAGTGTTTTATGGTCTTTTAGGGGGATTTAGGTGTTTTTAGTGTTTTCTAGGGTTTTTCTATTTTTTTGGGTTTTCATTTATTTTGTTGTCTTTTAGGGTTTTCTTAGGGGTTTAAGGGTTTTGGCGTTTTAATTTCTTTAGAGAGGTTTTGTGGTTTTTAGGTTTTTATAGCCCTTTAGGGTCTATAGGGTCTTTTAGTGATTTTAGGTTTTTGGTGTCCTTTATGGGATTTAAGGTCATTTAGGAAAATTTATGGGTTTTAAGGGTTTTTAGGGTTTTCTTTGTATTTATTTTTTTAGGGCTTTTCAGGAAACTTTTAGTGTTTTTATTCTTTTTTAGGGTTTTACTCCTATTTTAGGGTTTTAGGATTTTTAGTACTTTAAGGGGTCTTATGGTCTTTTGAGTTTTAGGTACATTTATCGGTTTTAGGGTCTTTTAGGAATTTTTTATGGATTTTATGGGTTTTATAGTTTCATAGGTTTTTATGTGTTTTAGGGTTTTTACATGATTTTTAGGGTTTATGGGTTTTTAAATTTTTTTAGGGTTTTTAGGGTTTTCAGAGTTTAATGGGGTTTTTAATATTTTGTATGGTTTTATGGGTTTTTAAGTGTGTAGGGGTTTTAATGGTTTTAGGGGTTTTAGAATGTTTTAGGGAATTATTAGTTTTTATGGCCCTTTTGGGGGTTTTAGGTTTTTCAATTTTCAAGGATTATTTATGGTTTTTAGGGGTTTTTAGGGATTTATAGGGTATTAGGGTCTTTTTGGGATTTCTTATGGTTTTAGTGGATTTATGGGTTTTAGGGATATTTATGGGTGATTATATTTTTAGGGATTTTAGTTTTTTAGGGTTTTAGGGGTTTTAATGTTTTTACTATTTTTAGGGTTTTTATGATTTTTTGGGATTTTAGGTTTTTTAGGGTTTTATGGTTTTTACGAGCTTTTATATTTTGTAGGGTTTTTAGGTTCTTTTAGTGGTTTTTGGGTTTTTACGTTTTTAGGGTCTTATAGTTCGTTTTAGGGTTTTTTATGTATTTTAGTTTTTAGTTTTTTTAAGATTTTAAGGAAATTTTTGGTTCCATTAGTGTTTTTAGGGTCTTTTAGGATTTAGGTGATATGGTTTAGTGTTTAAGTAGTAGAGTTTAGTGTTTATGATAGAGGGTTTCTGGTTTTGGGTATAGGGTTTAATGTTTTGGGTGTATGGTATAGGGTTTAGGGTGTAGTGTTTATGGTTTAGGGTATAGGGTATATGGTTTAGGGAGTAGGGTTTTGGGTTTAGTGTGTAGGTAAAAGGGTTTGGGTGTATGGTTTTGGGTTTATATTGTAGGGAATTAGGCTTAAGGTGTATGGTATTGGGTTTTGGGTTTAGGGTGCATATTTTCAGGTTTAGTGGTTTTTACAGGTTGTTGGGGTTGATTTATTTTTAGTGTTTTTATGGTTCCAATGTGTTTTAGGGTTTCTAATTGGTTTTAATTATTTTTTGTGTTTTTTTGGGGTTTTAGGGTTTTTAGGGGGTTTAGGTTTTTTGGGGTTTTAGGGATTTTAGGTTTTTAAGGGGGTTAATGGTTTTTTATTGGTATATGGGTTTTTTATGTGTTCTGTATTTTTTAAAGATATCTTAGGGGTGTTTGAGGTTTTAGGGTTTTAGGGGATTTTATGGGTTTTTAGGGGTTTAGGGGTTTTTAGGTGGTTTTAGAATTTTTTTAGTGTTTTTAGGTATTTAAATAATTTTTTATGGTTTTATGTTTTTTTAGGGTCTTTTAGGGTTTCTTGGGTCTTTTAGAGTCTTTTAGGGTATTTTAGTGTTTTTATGGGATTTTGGGGGTCTTTTAGAGTTATTTGGGGTTTGGGTGGGTTATGGGTTTTGTATTTTTTGGGGATTTGGGGGGGTTTTAAGGGTTTTTTTGATTTTGAGGGTTTAGGATGAGGTTTTGGGGTTTTAAAGGTTTTTAGGGTTTTTATAGGTTTTAGGTTTGTAAACATTTTTAAGGACTTTTGAGGGTTTTTATGGTTTTTTTAGGTTTTTAAGCCTTATTAAGGGTTTTATAGTTTTTATTGGATTTTTGAGTGTTTAGGGGTTTTAATTTTTTGATAGTTTTTTGGGGGTATTCGGGGTTATTAAGTTGTATTAGGGTTTTTGGGATTGGGGGGGGGGGTGGAATTTTTAGATATTTTTGGATATTATAGGTGTTTTAGGTGTTTTAGGAATTTTTAGGTTTTTAGGTTTTTTTAGGGTTTTTTTTTCATTTTTAGGTGTTTTAATGTTTTAGGGGCTTGTCAGGGTTTGTTGTGGGTATTAATTGGTTTTAGTGTTATAAAGGGTTTTATAGGTTTTAGGGTATTTAATTTTTTTAGGGTTTTTGGGACTGCTTTATGGTTTTTAGGTTTTTAGAGGTTTTATGGGTTTTATGGGTTTTTAGTGGTTTTGGGTTTATTGGTTTTAAGGGTTTTTGGATTTTTTTTTGTTTTTTGGTTTTTTGGGGGGTTTTATGATTTTTTATGTCTCAATGGGTTTTTATGGTTTTTTGTGGGATTTATATACATTTTTGGGCCTTTTAGGGTGCTCAGGGTCATTTAGGATTTTAGGGGTTTTTAGGGTCTTTTGTGTTTTGGGGTCTTTCAGGGGGTTTGCTAGGATTTTAGGGGTTTTATGGTTTTTAGGTGTTTTAAATTTTTAAGGGTTTTTATGGTTATAATAGTTTTTTAATGTTTTTAGGGGTTTTAATGGTTTTTAGTGTTTTATGGTTCTTTAGTGTCATTACAGTTTTAAGATTTTTTGGGGGTTTTATGGGTTTTTATGGATTTTTATGGTTTTTAGTGTTTTAAGGGGTTTAAAGTTTTTTAGGGTCTTAGGGTATTTTTTAGGATTTTTATTGTTTTATAGGTTTTTAGGGTTTTCATATATTTTTAGGGATTGATGGATTTTTAGTGGCTTTTGGGTTTTTAATGATTTTTTTGGGTTTTTAGGGGGTTTATGGTTTTTTGGGGGTTTCTATGAATCTTATGGGGTTTTGGGTTTTATTACAGGATTTGAGGGGTTTAAAAGGGTTTTTTTGTTTTATGTTTTTAAGGGTTTTATAGTTTTTTAGGATTGTAGTTGGTTTTTTAGTGTTTTTTTGGATTTTTTGGGTATTCTGGAATTTTTTGGTTTATAAATCATTTGGGTATTATTATCATTTTTGGGGATTAAATTTTTTTTAGAGTTTTTAGGGTTTTAGGCTTTTCAGGGATTTAGGGTTTTTATTGTATTTATGTTTTTATGATCTTTTAGGGGTTTTGATGGGTCTTAGGGACTGTTAGGGTTTTTCACCTTTTTAGTTTCTTTTATGGGGTTTTAGGGCAAGGAAGATGCGAGGGTCAGGCTATTCCGGACCCCCCCCCCCAAATTTATTAGAAAACAAAAGATACAGCAGACAAGAGAGGGGAGGGGTCAAATGAACCACACCCAAAAACCCTTAAACACCCCAATCCTAGAAATAGAAACCCAAAATAGTCATGAAGAAAAACCAAACCAAGAAAAAACACAAAAAAATCCAAGAAACAACCATCACCATCATCCAACATTAACCAGCATCCATTAGCTCATAGCCAAGCAACAACCAGCATCCAAACTCACAAAATCTAGCATCCGGCACCTTCTCACCAAAATATCCACCGCCAACAGTATAAAACCATGATCAACATAGTCATAATTCTCACATTAATCACTTCGTAGTGAAGTAGCATACCTTACCAAGCACCATCAGCAACAATCACCTTCACCACCTCGTAGCGATGTTGCAACCATCACCAAACACCAGCATCTATCATCACATCCCAGTCAAGAATCATCCATAAACTAGAAAAATATATTCTAGAAACCCTCACCTTCAATCCAATCATCTTTCAGAAACTCACAACTAGTATCACACCCAGAAACACATCCGCAGCACCCAAAGGTAGGACAACATCCAGCACCACTCAACAGAACCAATAACCAGCATCCACATCGAATCACAACCAATCCGGCTACAAAATAGATGAACACAGTCCAAAGTAGCAGCCATAACATAACACTTAACCTTCCCTTCATCGAAAACTTGAGGGGAAACCAACACCCATGCCCAAAATCCAACCACAACACCCAAAGAAGCATCCAGTTCCACTCAAAAGAACCATAATCCAGCATCCGCAACGAATCACAACCAACCCAGCCATAGAAAAAAAGAACATAGTCCAGCATAGAATCCATAGTGTAACATAACATAACGATCCCTTTAGCAATAGCGTGAAATAGATCCAAATGAGAGAAACCATAAATTTGAACCTGCCTCTTCTGTACAAAGCAATGCCAAGCCAATCTCTTTCGTGCCTCCAGCAACCTCTGAGCAGAAACAAAATCCTTGCCTTGACTTCTCACTAGACACCTGAATCCGAGAAGCACAAGATGCTGCGACACCATCTGCATCTTCACCCTTCGCGTCCACCATAACCTGTTGGGAAGCTAGAAGAACCACAAATCCCCTTCACGACTCAGATCAAGAAGCACGGGTCCAAGCGCAAGATTGTGCATTCCACCGCCAAGAAGTCACAAAGCCAACTGCACCCACCAATAACCAAAAATAAGCATGATCCCTCTCAGATCTGGAACCAGCCACCTCGTCGACAACCGATATGGGCCCATATGAACCCGCCGAGTCGTTTTGCCTTAGCATCGACGAGGGCCGAGGCACCAAAAACCATGGGACCCAAACATCCAAGACTGAGCCCAGATCCGACAAACAAATCTTAGGTCTGGGACAAGCGCGCCACAGCCCAAACATTGGGATGTCTGACGCACCCTTTTTCCACCATCGTGAGACCAGAGAGACCATCGCAACCTCAGATCTGGAGCTGTATCTGAGAGTCTCTTTTCCATTGACCAAGAAGGGAACGAACGAACCCACTAGATCATCCCACTGCCTCGCCAACGAGAGTATCTGCCTCCAAGACACACGATCTACTGATACCGCACCCAAACCACCGAGAGATCGATGACACCGCCAAGGAGCAGCAGAGGTCCATCAGGGGAAGGGGGAAGCAGTGAAGAGAATCGTGAAGGGAGACCAGGAGACTCGACCTCCTTCTCTTCTTATGGGATTTTAGGGGTTTTAATGTCTTTTGGGTTTTTTTTGGCTTTTTGGCTTTTTAATGGTATTAATGGATTTTTTGGATTTCTCAGGGTTTTTAGAGTTTTTTATGGTTTTTAGGGGTTGTAAGGGTTTTTTTGGGATTTTATACATTTTAGGTTTTCATGGTTTCGGGTTTTTTAGGGGGTTAAAGTTTTTGGGGTTTTTGTTTTATTTAAGGTTTTATGGTTTTAATATAGTTTTTTGGGGTTTTAGTTGTTTTTAGGGTTTTTATGGTTAGGGTTTTTATGATTTTTAGGGGTTCTAGGGGTTTTAGGGGTTTCCAATGGTTTAAAATGTTTTAGGGTTTTTAGTCTTTTTAGGGGTTTCTTGGGTTTTAAGTGTTTTAAGGGTTTTTATGGGTTTTATGTTTTTTAGTGGTTTTATTTTTTTTGGTGTTTTAGTGTTTGTGGGGGTTAGGTGTAATTTGGGTTTTTTGTGCTTTTTGGGGGTTTTTTTTCTGGAGGGGGTATGGGTTTGAGTGTTTTTTGCGGAGGGGTTTTAGTTTATTTTAGCGGGTTTAGGGTTTTTTAATCTTTTATTGTTTTTATGGTTTTAAGGTTTTATGTGTTTTATTGGTATAAGGTTTTTTTAGTTTTTATGGTCTTTTAGGGTTTTATGGTTTATTAGTGTATTTTTAGAATTTCTATGTATTTTTATGTATTTTTAAGTGATTTAGTATTTGTGGTTCTTTTTAGGGGTTTTAGGGGTTTTTAGGTATTTTTATAGTATTATGGAGAGTTCAAGGATTTTTTTTTTGGTTTTTAGGGTTTTTGGGGTTTTGGGATTATTTATGGGTTTAGTTATTTTTATTCATTTTTAGGGTCTTCTATGGTATTTTAGGGGTTTTATGGTGTTTAAGGGAATATTAGGGTGTTTTGGGTTTTTTTTTGGTTTTTGGGGGTTTTAGGGTATTTTAGGGTCTTTATTTTTTAAGGGTTCTTAGGGGATTTAGGGTTTTTTGGGATTTTAGTCATTTATAGTGTTTTTATAATTTTTGGATATTTTTTGTTTATATGGTTTTTATTATTTTAATTGGTTTTGGGGTTTTAGGTTATTTTGACACTATTATAGGGTTTATAGGGAATTTTAAGGTTTTTGTATTTTTTAAGGGTTTTAAGGGTTTTTATGTTTTTTAGGTTTTTTAGGATTTTATGTTTTTAGGGATTTTATTGGGTTTTAGGGTATTTTAGTGATTTTACAGTCTTTTAGGGTTTATTTAGGGTTTTTGGTTTTTTAGGGTGTTTTACGTTTTTTAGGGATTTAAAGGGGTTTTAGGGTTTTAGTTTTTTTATGATTTTTTAGTGTTTTTATGATTTTTTATTTTTTAGGATTTTTAAGGGTTTTTATGATTTTTAGGGATTTTTTTGGGCCTTATATGTTTTTAGGTGTTTTAGGCTTCCTTGTGGGTTTTAGGTTTTTTAAAGAACTTTTTGGGGTTGTAGGGACTTTCAGGGTTTTATGTATTTTTAGGGTGTTTTAGGGGTTTTAGGGGGTTTAATTTTATTACATCCATTTTGGGGGTTTTATTTTCTTGTACTGTTTTTAGTGTTTTAGGGGATTTAGGGTTTAGGGTATAAGGTTTAATGTTCAGGGTATAAGGTTTAGTGTTTGGGGTGTAGGGTTTAGTATTTAATTTTTAGGATTTATGGTATAAGACTTAGGCTACATTTTTAAGGTTTAGGTTATAGGTTATTTGGATTAGTGAGTATGGATTTGGGGTTAGGGTGTAGGGTCTGGGGTTTTGGGTGTAGCGTGTATGGTTTAGGGTTTTGGGTGTAGGGTTTAGTGTTTTGGGTTCATGGAATTACATATATGGCTTTTCGGTTTTTATGATTTTTACTAGTTTTTAGTATTTTTAGTTAGTTTTTTGTGTTTTAGATTTTTTGGGTGTTTTATGGTTTTAGGGGGTTTATGTTTTTTAGGGTTTTATGTATTTTATAAATGTTTTCATGTTTTTTAGGGTTTTATGGGTTTTAGTTTTTTTTGGTTTTTTGTGATTTTTGGGGTTTTAAGGGTTTTTGGTGTTTTTTTGTGTTTTATAGTTTTATGTTCTCTAGGGTTTTTAGGTGTTTTAGGGGTTATAATGTGTTTTTATCCATTTTAATGGGTTTTAGGGTATTTTGGGTTATTTTGGGTTTTTAGTGTTTTTATGGTTTTTAGGGTTTTTAGTGGTTTTAATATTTTTTATGGATTTTTATGTTTTTAGTGTTTTTAGGGGTTTTTAGGTTCTTAAGAGTCTTTAGGTTCTTTTATGGTCTTTTGGGTTTTAGGGTGTTTTATGGTATTTTGAACCCATTTTTGGGGTTTTATGGTTTTTAGGATTTTTGGGTTTTTACTATTTTTAGGGATTTTAAGAGTTTTATGGGTTGTTAGGGGTTTTAGTGTTTTTATGGTTTTAGGGGTTTTTAGAGTTCTTATATATTTTTAGGGTTCTCATGGTCTTTATTTTTTTAGGGGGTTTTAAGTTTATATTGTTTTTAGGGTTTTCAGGATTTTAGGGTTTAAAGGTATTTTTTTGATGTTTTAGGGGTTTTTGGGGGGGGTTTTGTCCTCTTATGAGGGTTATGGGTATTTTGGGATTTTTTTTAATTTTTTTGTTTTTAGGGTATTTTAGGGTTTTCGGGTTGTTTGGATTTTATAGGGTTTTAGGTTCTTTTTTGGATTTTGGAGTGGGTTTTAAGATCTATTTAGGGGATTTTGGTGTTTTAGGGACTTTCTAGGGTTTTAGGGGGGGGGGCGTTGTGTTCTTATGGTCCTTTTGTATTTTCAAGTGGTTTTCAAGATTTTTTTGATTGTTTTGGGTTTTATGCGATATTTAGGTTTTTTGGGTTTTTAGGGTTTTATTGGGGTTTTAGGGTTTTTAGGGATTGTTAGGGCGAAGGTGGGTTTTAGGAGTTTTTATGTTTTTGTGGTTTTCAAATATTTTTTTAGGATTTCAAGGGTTTTAGAATTTTTTATGGTTTTAGTGTTTAGAGGGTTTTTAGTTCATCTTATTGTTTTTTGGGTTTTTATGGATTTTTAGGGATTTTTATGTTTTTTTATGTTTCTAGGATCATTTATGGATTTTAGGGATTTTTAGGTTCTTTTAGGGTATTTTAGGGTTTTAATGTTTTATTTGTTTTTTAGGATCTTTAGGGGTTTTATGGTTTTTAGGTTATTTTATAGTTTTTAGGGTTTTTAGGGGTTTTAGGGTTTTGAGGGTATTTGATGAGATTTTTGGTTTTTAGTGTTTTTAGGGTTTTTTGTGTCATTTAGGGTTCAGGGTGTTGTGGTTAGGGTTTAAGGTGTAGGGTATTGGGTGTAGGTTTTAAGGTTTAGTGTGCAAGGTATAAGGTTATGGGTGTATGATTTAGGGATTAGGGTGTAGCTATAGTGTTTACGGTGTATGATTTTGGGTTCATGGTGTAGGGTATAGGGTTTCAAGTATAGGGTACATGGTATAGATTATAGAGATTAGGGTTTATGGTGTAGTGTTTAGCATTTAGGGTTTTTAATTTTCATTTATAGTTTTTTAGGTTTTAGGGTTTTCATGGGTTTTTTGGGTTTTTAGGATTTCTTTTAATCTATTTTGGGTTTTTAGGGTTTCAGAGTTTTTAGTTTTTTTAGTTTCTTAGAGGATTTTAGGGTTTTAAAAGGTTTTTATTTTTTTAGTATGTTTTTCAATTTTTTGTGTTTTTAGTATTTTTTGGTGTTTTTAAGTGTTTTAGCAACTTTTGTAGTTTTATATTTTTTTTGAGTTTTATGGAGTTTTTAGGGTTTTGTGTGTTTTAAGGTTTTTTAAGGTTTTTTTGTTTTTATGGTTATTCAATTTTTATTGTTTTTTCAGTTTTTCAGGATTTTTTGGATCTGTACTGTTTTTATGGTCTTTTGGATTTTTTTAGGTTTTAGGGGGGTTTAGGTTTTTCAAGGTTTTTAAGTATTTTTTTTTGTTTTTATGTTTTTTAGGGTTTTATGGTGTTTTGCGTTTTGTAAGGGATTTTAGGGTTTTTAGGGTCCTGTAGGAATTTTTAGGATTTTTAGGGTCCTTTAGGATTTTTATAGGTTTAATTGTCTTTGATGGTTTTTATGGACCATTAGGGGTTTTAGGGTTTTTAGATTCTTTTAGGGTTTTAGTTTTTTAAGGAAATTTTAGGGTATTTTAGGGTTTTAGTGTTTTTTGGGATTTTTAGTTTCTTTTAGATTTTTAAAGGTGTTTTTAGGTTGTCTATGGTTTTTAGGGATTTTATGGTCTTTAATGCATTTTAGGATTTTAAGTGTCATTATCGCTTTTATGGGTTTTAGGGTATCATATCTGTTTTTAGTGGATTTAAGGGTCTTTAGGGTTTTAAGGGTCTTTTTTGGGTTTTAAGTTCTTCTGGGGGGTTTTAGTGTATTTTTTTGGTTTTTAATGATTTTTAGGATTTTTTAGGGATTTTACATCTTTTAGAATTTTTAAAACCTTTAAGGGTTATTTAGGGTTTTTTGGGATTTTAAGGATATTTGGGCTTTTTATGGGGTTTAAAAGTTTTAATGAATTTATAGGGGTTTTTGGGTTTTTTTAGGTATTTAGGCTTTTTAGGATTTTGGGTGTTTATGGTTTTCTGGGGTTTTATGGTTTTTAAGAAATTTAGGGGTTTTAGGTTTTTTATGGTTATTTTAGTTTTTTAGGATTTTTTGTGGATTTTATGGTTTTTAGGGTGTTTTTTGATCTTTGAAGGTCTTTTAGGGGTTTTATTTTCTTTTAGGCTCTTTTAGGTTTTTTGGGTTCTTTTAGGGCATTGGTGTTTTTTTGGATTTTTATGGGTTTTTATGGGTTTTAGGTTTTTAATGGTTTTTATGGGTTTTGGGGTTTTAGGGGTTTATAGAGTTTTGAGGGTATGTTTTTGTTTTTATGTGTTTTAGGGTTTATTGGTTTTTAGGGGATTCAGGTTTCTGAAGGATTTATAGGGGCATTTTGGTATTTTTACTGTGTTTTAGGTCCTTTAAGGATTTTTAAGTGTTTTTATGATTTAGGGTGTTTTATAGGTTTCTAGGGTTCTTTAATCTCTTTTTAGTATTTTTAGGGTTTTAGGGGGTTTAGGGTTTTTAGTGTTTTATAGGGTTTTAAGGGTATTTTTAGGTTTTTTGGGGTTTTTAGTGTCTATTTTAGGTTTTTTGGGGTTTAGGGTATTTTCCATGGTTTTAGGGTTGTCTTGTGCTTTAATGTTCCTTTTATGGTTTTTAGGGTTTTTAGGGGTTTTGGGGGATTTATGGTTTTATATTTTTTATGGGTTTAATGGTTTTTATTATTTTTAGGTGTTTTAAGGGTATTTAAGGTTTTTTGTGTTTTTATGGGTTTTTAGTGTTATAAGGGGTTTTAGGCTATTTTTTGTTTTAGGGTTTGTTATTCATTTTAGTGGTTCTTTAGTGTTTTAATGTCTTTACAGGTTTTTAGGCTCTTTAAAGGATTTTTGGGTATTTTATTGTTTTTTGGGGATTTTAGGTTCTTTTATAATTTTTAAGGATTTTAGGGCCTTTTAGGGTTTTGAGTTTAGGGTGTAAGGTTTAGGGATCAAGATGTAAGTATTAGAGTTTGGGGTGTAGGGGTTAATGTATAGGGTGTAGGTTATACGGTTTAGGGTGTAGGGTTTTGGGATTAGGGTGATTGGTATAGGGTTTTAGTTGTAGTGTTTAGGGTTTAGGGTTTAGGGTATGGGGTTTAGGGTTTAGGGTGTAGGGTTGAGGGTCTAGGGTGTAGAGTGTAGGGTTAATAGGTTAGGGGTTTTAAGGTTTTTTATAAATTTGTTTGGGCTTTATGTTTTAGGTTTTTTTGTGTTTCTAGGGCATTGAGTCGTTTCTATTGTTTTTAGGGTTTTTAGAGTTTTTTTGTTTTAATATTTTTTATGGTTTTTTGGGGGGTTTAGGGGATTTTAGGTATTTAAAGGAGGGGGGTAGGAATTGTTTGGGTTTTTTTGTTTTTAGGTTTTTTGGGGGTTCTAGTGGTTTAAGGGTTATTCAGGGTTTTAGGAGTTTTTATCGTTTTTAGGGGGTTTAGTTTTTTTTACGGGTTTTTGTGGGGTTTTAGGGGTTTTAGGGTTTTTAGTTTTAATTTATGGGTTTTTATATTTTCAAGAGTTTTAGGGGTTATTTATTTTTATGGTTTTCAGGTTTTTTTATAGTTTTATTGGTTTTTGGTTTTTTATTGTTTTTAGGATTTTGTGGGGTTTTATGTGTTTTGAGTGTATTTTGTGTTTTAAGTATTTTTAGTTTTTTTAGGGTTATTAAATGTTTTAAGTGGGATTATGGGTTTTTAGGGATTTTAATGTTTTTTAGTGTTTTTATGTATTTAGTATTTTTTTGGTTTTAGGGTTTTATAGGGGTTTTGGGCCTTTTAAGAACTATTAGAGTATTTATAGTTTTAGATATTTATAGGGCTTTTAGGTTTTTAGGGTTTTTAGCGTTTTTAGGGGTTTTAGGGGTTAATGTGGCTTTTAGGGGTTTTTAGGGTGTTTATGGATTTTTAGTGTTTTTAGGGTTTTTATATTTTTAATTGTTTTTATGGTTTTAAAGTTTTTTTATAGGTTTTCATGTTTTATAGGGTTTTTAGGGAATTTTATAGTCCATTCAGGGTCTTGAGGGATTTATTGTTTTTAGGGTCATTGAAGATTTTTTGGGATTTTACAGTCATTTACAGTTTTTAGGGTCTTTTAGGTTTTCTAGGGGTTCTATGGTATTTTATGGGTTTCCTTGTTTTTGGGGACCTTTAGGGGTTTTATGGTTTTTATTGTATATTAAGTGTTTTAGGGTTTTTAGGGGTTTTAGGTATTTTTTGGGTTTTTTGAGTTTTTATGATTTTATGGGGAAAGGAAGGTGTGAGGCTTGGCTATTCTTGACCTCCCAAAATTTTATTTTTATCCTTTTATGTGGTTTTATAGGTTTTAGTAGTTTTAGGGTCCTTTATGTTTTTAGGCTTTTTTAGGGTTGTTTAAGGTATTGGGGGGGGGTAGGGTTTTAAATGGCGTTTAGGGTTTTAGGGTATTAAGAGGTTTTATGATGTTTAGGGATTTAAGGGTTTTTTAGGGTTTTTGTATTTTTTTATGGCTTTTAGGGATTTAGGGATTTTAAGTGTTGAGGGGGGTTTTAGGGATTTTATTCATTTTATGGACTTTTATGTTTTTAGGGATTTTTGATATTTTTGGGGTTTTAGGGTATTTTAATGTTTATTTAAGGTTTTAAAGGATTCGTAGGGGTTTTCTTATCTTTTTGTGGTATTTAGGTTTTTAAGGGATTTTTACAATTTTTATGTTTTAGGGTTTATTAGGGTTTTTAAGGATTTCAGTGTTTTAGGGGTGTTTAAGATTTTTTTTTATTTTAGTATTCTTAATGTTTTAAAGTGGTCTTCGGGTTTTTCTGGTTTTTAGGAGTTTTTTGGGTATTATAGGGTTTTTAGGGTTTTATAGATTATTTTGAGTTTTTATGGTGATTAAGAAATTTTAGAGTGTTTTGGGGTTTTGAAGGTTTTTATTGTTTTAGGAGTTTTAGGGTGTTTTAGGGTTTTTATGGATTTTCGGGTCATTATGGGTTTTTAGGGATTTAATAGCCTTTTAAGGTTTTTATCACCTTTAGGTTCATTCAGGGTTTTTTAAATTTTTTTCTTTTTTTGTGGTATAGGAATTTTTTAGGAGATTTAGTGTTTTTATAGGATTTTTAGTGTTTTAGGGGTTTTGGGGTTTTAGTGTTTTGGGATTTTTTAAGGGTTTTAGGGTTTTAGAGGTTTTTAGTGTTTTTTTGGGTTTTTAATGGTTTTTCGGGTTTTCAAGGGTTTTAATGATTTTTTTGGGTCTTATTGGGGTTTTAGGTATAGCGTTTTGAAGGTTTTTTTTGGGATTTTTAGGGGTTGTTAGGATTTTTTTTAGATTTTTTGGTGTTTAGGGTCTTTTGTTTTTGTTTTTTGGGTTTAGGGTCTTTTGGGGTTTTAGGGTTTTCAATGGAATTCTATGGGTCTTTTATATGGATTTAGGGTTTTTAGGTTTTTTTTTGTTTTTTTGGTTTTTTTTCAGTTTTAGGGGTTTTAGTGTCTTCTTAGGGATTTTAGTGTATATAGGGTTGTCGGGGTTTTCAAGGTATTTATAGGGTTTCAAGGTTATTTTGGGGTTTTAGGGTTTGTTATGATTTTTTGGGTTCTAATGGTTCTTTTAGGGTTTTAGTGTTTTCCGTGTTTTTTTTGGTTTCTTGGGTTTTGTGGGTTCTTTTAGGGTTTCTTAGAGGTTTTTATATGTTTTAGTGTATTTTATGGTATATATACTTTTTGAGTTTTTTAGGGGTTTTAGGGTCTTTAGGATTTTTACGGGGTTTAAGGGTTTTTAATGGTTTGGGGTTTTGGTGGTTTTATTATGGTTTATATGGGTTTTAACTGATAATTCGGGTGATTATGTTTTTAAGGGTTTTAGGGATTTTAGTTTTTTTTGGCTATTCATATTTTATTGGGTTTTTTTCATATTTTTAGGGGATTTTAGGGTTTTTGGGTTTTTTTGGGGTTTTAGGGTTTAGGGTGTAGGGTGTATTGTATAAGGTTTACGGTGTAGGGTATAAGGTTTAGGGTGTCAGGTTTAGAGTGTATGGTATAAGGTTAGGGTGTAGGGTTTAGGGTGTAGGATGGAAGGTTTAAGGTTTATGGTGTAGGGTACAAGGTTTAGGGTGTATGATATAAGTATAGGGTTTAAGGTGCATGGTTTAGGGTTTAGGGTGTTGGATATAGTTGTTAGGGTGTAGGTTTTAGGAGCTAGGGTGTAGGGTATAGGGTTTTGTGTGTATGGTTTAGGGTTTAGTGTATAGGTTATAAGGTGTAGGGTGTATGGTTTAGGGTTTAGGGTTTAGGGTATAGATTTTAGGTTTTACGGTTGAGGGAATACAACTTAGGGTGTAGGGTATAGGGTATAGGGTTTTTGGTATAGAATTTAGGTTTTACGATATAGGATATCGAGTTTAGGGTTTCGGTTTTAGGGTGTAGGGTATAGGGTATATGGTTTAGGGTGTAGGGTTCAGGGTATGGGGTGGGGTATAGGGTTTTGGGTGTAGTGTTTTTATTTTAGGGTGTTGGGTGTTCGGTTTAGGGTGTATGGTTTACAGTTTAGGGTTTAGTGTATTGTTATTAAGGTGTTTTGTTTAGGTTTTAGGGTATAGGGTTTTAGGTATAGGGTTTAGGGTTTAGGTTGTTTGGGAGATTGTGTTGGGTGTAGGATTTTGGATTTGTGGTTTTGGTTTTGGGGTTTGGGGTGTAGGTTATATGGTTTAGGGTTCATGTTATTGGGTTTAGGGTGTAGGGTATATGGTTTGGGGTATAGGGTATAAGATTTAAGGAGTAAGGATTGGGTTTATGGCGTTTGGTATGGGGTATAGTGTTTAGAGTGTAGGGTATAGGGATTAGGGTGTGAGGTTTTTAGTTTATAGTGTAGGGCATCATGTTTAGGGTGTAGGGTGTAGGGTTTAGGGTTTAGGGTGTATAATGTGGTATTTCGGGTGTTTTCTTTGGTGTTTATGTTATAGGATTTGGGGATTAGGGTTTAGGGGTTATGGTGATGGATATTGGGTGTGGGGTGGGTTTTGGGTTTAGGTTTCCTGGGTTTAGGGAGTAGGGTATGGGGTTCAGGGTGAAGGGTATAAGGTTTAGTGTGTAGGGAATAGTTTTTAGGGTTTAGATTATAGGGTATAGGGTGTGGTGTATAGGATTTTTTGGTTTAAGTTTTAGGATTTTCTTTTGGGTTTTGGGGGATTTTTTGGATACGTTTGGATTTTTAGAGTTTTAAGGGGTTCTATAGGTTTTTAAAGAGTTTTATGGGATTTTATTGTTTATTAGGGCATGTTAATATTTTTAGGGGTTTTGGGTTTTTAAGTGTTTTAATGTATTTTAGGGTTTTTTGGATTTTAGGATTTTTTAGGGTTTTATGGTTGTTTTATGGGTTTTAGGGGTTCTTTTGGGTTTTTTATTATTTTTTGAGTTTTATGGATTTTTAGGGTGTTTTGGGTTTTTAGGGTTTATATGTTTTTTTTGTTTTTAGGGGTTTTAGTGTTTTTATGGGTTTTTATTGTTTGTATGGGTTTTATAGTTTTTATGGTGTTTAATTGGTTTTGAGGGTCTTTTAGGGTTTTTAGCATTTTAGGGTCATTTATAAATTTTTAGGGTTTTAACGACTTTTAGGTATTTAGGGTTTTAGGGTTTTTTAATGTTTTTTTAGTTTTCAATTTTTTTAACGTTCTTATGTTTTTACGGTTTTTAGGATATTTATGGGTTTTGGGGTTTTAGGGGGTTTTAGGGGTTTTAGGGGTTTTAGGGTGAAAAATGTCAGAGGCTAAGAATCCCCCCAAACTTTATTGAAAAAAAAAACAAACAGTTACAACGAGGGTTTAAAAGTATGGGAGGGTATCTCACCATTCATATTAGAGTCCACATAAGGCATACAAAAAGACGAGGCAACAAAGGACCACCACAAGCTCCGTTCCTCAATTGCCTTTTTTGGAGAGTGCATCTGCCACTGAGTTGGCTTCCCTATAGACATGTGTGAAACATAGAATGAGAGTATTATAAATATTCAAGTATTCAATCCATTGTATTATAATCCTCCATGGGACTTTCCTAGATTTTTTCTTGAGGTAATCGACTGCAAGTATGGAGTCAGACTCAATCCAAAGGGAGTTCCACCAAAATTGGGCCACAAATTTAACCGACTTCATAATGGCCCATTAATCTACCTCATAAGCACAAATGTCTCTAATAAAGTGGTAAAAATAGTCTTTAAAGAAGACTCTATAGGTATGGAAGACCCCACCACACCCTGAGGGGCCAGGTGCACCCAATGCCGCACCATCCACATTGACCTTTATCCATGATAGAATCGGAGGAATCCATCAGATATATTTCAAAACCTGCAGCATCTTCCCCCTTCCAGAAACCCCAAGTGAACGCAATAAAGTCCAATCATTAACATCAATGGAATTCAAACCTATTTGAATATGGTACACTATTTGGATCAACTTGTGGATCTTCACCACTGCACCACGAAATGACAGAGGCTGGTGGTGAAAGTCCATGGTGTTTCGAGTAGGCCAAATATAGTGAATCGTCACAAAAAAACTTGTAAGTAGTAGGTTGTGAACCTTATCAGTACATTTTAGCATCACTAGTCTATATATGAACTCATATATCACCGATTTCATGCAACACTTCTTGCCAAAACATTACATCAAGTTACTCCAAAGCTCAGCAGTAAACATACAGTGGAGGAAAACATGTGGGTTGTTCTCCTCATATTGCCTATAGAAGAAACTAGTAGAGGAAAGGTGCCACCTAACTATCTTCAGATGCTCTTGGAGAGGGATCCTATTTACCCATATTTTCCAAATCAGCACATAATGAGTAGGTGGGATGAAAGATGTTATGAACATTAGCTTCCAAGATGGTGAGACAATGCCTTGAGGGAATTTAAACTGGTAGTAGTCATGGGTATTAAACATTCCGACCATATTGTTCCTCCAAATAAGGGTATCATTGTCCATGAACACATATCACTTCATTTTCAAAATAATATGGTCTGGGAGACCCATAGTAGAGTCCCCACTTTGCTTGAAAATGGCATTAATAGACATGTCCCGTGGCTCATGGGGAGGTGTCACAACATCAAAAAGTGGTTGCTCAAGCCATGGGATTGTCCAGTAATTAAAAGTCGAGTATTTTGACACAATCCAATTTGAATGAGAGATAATATCCTTGTATGAGGATCTTAGATTTTTCCAAACTAAGGAAGATAAATATCCAATGAATCCATCACAAAGCCTACGCGTGGACCATTCAGTGGGAAAATCTAGTCCACCATCATGTGGGTTGAGCAAGCTCCTTGTGAACTTCGCTAGCAAGGCATTATTAAATCTTCTAATATCTTTAATAGGAATCCTCCTGATCTCAATAGGTATTTTACAATGCTTCTAGGATACAAAGATCAACCTTTTCTCACTGATTCAACCTGTCCAGGCAAAATTCTCGATCCTTGCATTCAAACATTTAACAAGATATGATGACCATCTATAGATAGAAAAATAATGAAAAAACATGGAGGTGATGACTAAATTGATCAAACATACACTTCTAGCTTGGGAGAGTCACTTTCCCTTCCATTTGGAAAGCTGCTAAGTAATTTTAGATGATATTCCTTCAATGTAGCATCTTTTTTCCTTTCCCCAAAAAAGAGGGACACCCAGGTAGGTGAAGGGAAGTGATCCTCTCTTCACTCCAAGAAAGACAACAATATGGAGATGCCTTAAGGGTGATACTCCATTACCAAAGACAATAGAGGATTTCTTCCCGCTGATGGTTTTCCTAAAAAAACTCTCATAATAGTGAAAGATCATCTTGAATAAGGATAATGTTTATTTATTAGCTTTCCCAAATAGTATAATGTCATCTGCATAAAAGTGGTGGGAGGGAACATGGAGGTCCCACCCTTCCTTAATTAGTGAGTATATTTCATCCTACACTATATCAATAATGTATTGGCTCATGTAGTCCTCAAAAATTTCAAATAGAAATCCAAAGAGAAGATCCCCTTGCTGAACACCATAAGATCATTGGAAGAAACCCTTTGGAGAGCCATTGATAATAACGGAAATTCTGGAACTGTTAAAAATAGAATTAATTAGTTTTATAAAATTTATAGAGAAACCATACTTTCCAAGAACTGTAAAAATTATGCTCCACTTTATGGTGTCAAAATCCATTGAGATATCAAGTTGTAGAGGAAAAAAATCCCACGCTTCATTTCGTTCTTCATAGTGTTGATACCCTCCGAGGTAGTGAAAAGGCATGCTTGAATGCTTCTCCTTAGAATGAATCCAAACTGGTTTGGAATGATAATGACTCTCAAAATCTCCCCCACCCTGATGACCATAATTTTTCTTATAATCATAGGAATGGCGTTCCCCATGGAAACTGGCTAGAATTCACCAATCTGAATGGAATTTTCCTTCTTCAGGATCAGAGATATAAAATTGGAATTCGCACCATGTTTAATTTAGCCAGAGAGGAATAATTACCTGATATCAATGGTAACATCCATGTGAAATATGTCCCAATAAAACATAAAGAATTTATTTCGAAGCCTATCTGGTCCCGTTGCACTATCCATGTTAAATGAGAAAATCACAGACTAAACTTCCTCCCCAATGCGGGAAATCGTTAAAGCCTCATTATGATGTTTAGCAATATATGGTTCTATATAGTTTTAAATAATGAAGGGGTCAGTTCCATCATCCACGTATAGTCCATGAAAGTAGTAAACCACATTGTTAGAAATTTCTTCCATATATGAGAAGGTGGAACCCCAAACCCGAATAGCATTCAGATTATTCTTAACTCTTTTATCTCTATGAGGGCTATGAAGAAACATGGAGTTTCTATCCCCATCTTACAACCATTTGACATTGAACTGGGCCCCCAAAAGCCTCTATTTTAGAGTCAGTAACTCATCCATTTTGGATTTCATCTTCATCTCCTCCCGAGAGGGGGTATGATGTTGCAGGTTTTCAATTTGGAAAGTGGAAAGATGAGATTCAGTAGTCTTGATGTCATCTTCCATCCCTGAAAAGGACTTCCTTCTCCGCTCCTTCAGGAGGTTCTTTAATTCCCCGATCTTAGAGACCAAAAAAGGGGAAACAACAATGGTATTATTCCACCCTTTGATATCCTCTTCCCTACACCGTGGAATTGTGAGCCAAGTTTTTTTAAATTTGAAGGGAATGGGAAAAGTCAGGGTATTACCCTCCCTTAACTCGACTATAAGGGGATTGTGGTCCAAATTAGACTTTTGAAGAGTGAACCCAGAGATAGACATGGGGAGATCATATCACTGATTTGGGAGAAACACCTATCCATCTTACAAGATTGTCTACCAATGATAGTGAACCTTCCCCATGTGAAGGATGGTCCGGAAATGGATATCTCAGAAAGATCACATTGATCTGGGCATGAAGAAAAATCCTCTATCACGGTATAAAAAAAGTTACGGACAAACTTTTCTTTAAGACTCAAGTTAGTATTATAGTCACCAATAACAATCCCATTCTCGGAAATGGACTCATTCATCTGAACCAACATCCTCCTTAGATCCCTTCTTTTAATGTATGAACATGATATATACACAAAAGAAAGGGTTATCTTGGAAGCATGGAAATAGATGGTAAGGGAGATAAATTGAGGGATCACTTAAATAGAAATAACATGAACATCATTGTGCATTAGGACCCATAAGGTTTCCATGCCAGTGTCCTCACCATTAGAAGAAACAAGGGAGGACCCAAGGGTATTACACTTAAATTTCTTCATGCTTTCAAACTAAATCATGGGTTTAGTTAACCCAACTATCATCGTCCTATGAGAATGAAAGTGCCTAAGGGATACTTCCATGGGTATATTCTCAAGCCCCTGAAAATTACAAAATATGATCTTCATTGAGTAAGGATTTAAAAAACGGTGGAGGAGGGAGTGTTTCCATTCCCCTTACCTTTCTTTCCCTTCTTCTTGGTGTTACCAATAGACTGTTCTACAGGTTCTAGAGCAAGATATTTCTCCTCCATCTTCTTCTTTTCATCAAGAAGATCTATGGGATTTAGACCAACGATAAGACCATCATCATCTTGGGCATGGGAATCCCCAACCATGTCACTCCAAAAGACCCCACTCAATGGGTTAAATTTATTCTACGTGTAGATGGATTCCTCTGAAGGAACACTAGTTGGTTTCCTCATAGCCCTGTCTGAGGAAACCTCCATGAAAGAGTCAGTATCTAGGTCAATCATAGTTGGGACCCCAGGAATGTAATCCTTGTCTGTAGGGGGGGACTGGAAATGGCGTGACCAAGACAATAGTGTAGGGGCCTTCATATGTGCCCTACAGATCGATTGGTGGGTCCATAGCGTCACACCCTATATGGCTCAGAGAGGCTGAGGCATGTGCAGTGGGTGAGACCATGGGTTCCAGAGCCAAGGAGACCTGGGCCGACTCCAACATTCCATTCACCTCATCTAGAATTGATGTGGGGGGCAGATCATGGGCCTGTTTAAGAAAATCCATGGAGCCATCAAGAGGTTTCATAGGGTCCATGAAATTAGAGGCACCAAGAGGAGGTGAAGCAAAAATTGGATCAACATTTCATCTAGTGTCTTCAGCCACAATGGAGGGGGTGGTGGTAGGGCCCAGAGGAATATAATTCACTACATCCTCTATGATTCTTCCCACAAATCCATCCTCCACACCCTTAGATGTTGAGGGGTCCTTATTGGGCATAGGGTTTTATTTTCCTACCCCATGGCTCTTCCTTCAAAGACTTGATTCATGCCCATATAGGTTTCAGATAGAAAAGATCTTCGTTCTCATACATTCTGAGAGAGTATGGCCAAAAAATTGTAGGTATAATAGAATTTGGTCCTTATCCCATACTGAATTTCCAAGGTGAGGCTGTCCTCAAGGGTATTGAAAATGACCTCCTGAACCAGGGTTCTCTCTATATCAACTTCAACAAGCACCCTTACATAGATCCCATACCTTGGGTTTTCCATCTCCTTATCAATTCTAATGGGGAATCCAACCAAAGAGGTAATCTCCCATAGGATTCAAGGGTTCCAATAGAACCAATTTAATTTAAAAATCTGAATATATACCTGTGAAAAGGTTTTTATCACACTGAATGGTTCAAAATTCTAGTCCATGTCTTAGATCCAAAGAAGACATAGCTTAAGATTGAGAGAGACAAATCTCTAGGCCCTCCATTTCCATTCATCATAAGGGAAGACGATGTGATAAAATCCCATTCCCATGGCTATCATTTTCTAGTCACTTAACCCCCAAATGTAAGCAATGTGCTTAGCCAAATCACTGCTCTTACAAAGCCTCTCCCCTTTATGGACAAGCACCCTTACAATAATGGATAAGTGACAAAAACTAGCTTGCTCCTCTATCGCCTCCTGATTTGTTGAGACATGTGCCACTTGACCTTTCTTGATCACAAGACTAGAGGATGGAGCACTAAAATCCATGAATGTAATAGATACTACTGATTTCACAACATCCGCAAATTTCTTCTTAGGTCTCGACGCATTTGAAGCCTCAAAAAAGACATTCGGCCTCACCTTGCTCAATCTTCAATGCTGAAAAATTCTTTATTCCTAACCAGGTATGATTGAACCAAGGTCGGACCTCCATTTTTTCCATCCAAATATGTTAGGGTCTGGGGTCTCACAAGATCCCCATGGTCTCCTGGTTCCCTTCCTTTCTCCATCCCAAGGGGTGTCTTAAGGTTTTAGGGGGTTTTATGTGTTTTAGTACTTTTAGGGTTTTCAATTTTTAGAGTTTTTTGGGTTTTTTGTTTATTAATAGTTCTTAGGAGTTTTATGTGTTTTTATGTGTTTTAGGGTGTTTAATTATTTTTATGGTTTTTTAGTGTTCTGGGGTATTTTGGTGTTGTATGGTTTTTTGGGGTTTTTAAATTTTTTACGTTTTTTTGGGGTTTCAGGTTATGTTAGGGTATATTTGGGGGTTCAAAGTATTTTACATTATTTATGTATTGAAATGTTTATTATGGTTTTTTGGGTATTTTATGTTTTTAGGTTTTTTTTTGAATTTTTGGGGCGTTTTATGTTTTATAGGTTTTAGGAAATTTTATTATTTGTAATGTTTTAATGTGGTTTTTTGGGTTTTAGTGGTTTTTATAGCATTTGGTTTTTTATGGGCATAAAGGGTCTTTATTGTTTAAAAAAAATATTAAAGTCCTTTTGGGTTTTAGGGGTTTAAATGTTTATTTAGGGCCATTTATCAATTTTAGGGACCTTTCATGTTTTAGGTTTTTAAGGTCTTTTAGGGTTTTAGGGTTTTAGGGTTTTTAGTGTTATTTAGGGGTTTATGGGTTTTTTGGGTCTTTAAGGTGTTTTTAGTGTCCTCTATGGTTTTTTGGGTTTTAACATCTTTTTTATGTTTTGTGGTATTTTATTGTCTTTAATCTTTTTTTAGGTTATTCTAGTGTTTTAGGGTTTCTTCGGGGGTTTTAGGGTCATTGATGGTTTTTAGTGTTTTTAGGGGATTTTAGGGGTTTTAAGGGGTTTTAGGGTTTTAGAATTTTTAGGGGTTTTATGGGTTTTTGGGGTTTATGGGTTTTAGGTTTTTCTATAGTTTTTAGGGTCCTTTTGGATTTTTAGGGTATTCATGGTTTTAGTGTTTTATTATGTTTTTAGTGTTTTTAGTGTTTTTAAAGGTTTTTATGGTTTTTAGGGTTTTAGGGGTTTTTAATTTTTTAATGGTTTTATGATTTTTAAGTGCTTTATTGTTTTATAAGAGTTTTTATATGTTTATGGTTTTTATGGTTTTTTGGGTTTTAGTGTTTTATAGTATTTTTAGGGTTTTGGGTTTTTTAGGGATTTAATATTTGTAGGGGTTTCGGTTTTTTAAGGGTTGGGGGGTTGGTGTTTTAGGTTTTTTTATAGTTTTTATTGGTTTTAGTGGTGTTTAGGTTTTTAGATTTTTTTTGTTTTTTATTTTTTTTTTATTTTTAGGGTTTTTTGGGTTTTAGGTTTGTATAATTTTTTTGTATTTTAGGGCTTTATAGGTATGTTTGGATTTTGGTAATTTAATGGATTTTAGATTTTTAGGGTTTTATGGGTTTTTAGGGTATTGGGGGTTTTCATGGATTTTTAACAGGGTTTAGGATTATTTTTCTCTGTTTTTTAGTGTTTTTATGAGTTTTTTTGTTATAAATTTGTAGGATTTTTAGGTGTTTTTGATTTTTTGGGAATTTCATGTTTTTTAATGATTCGTGGTTTTATTTTTGTTTTTTTGTGGATTTATGATTTTTATGTGTTTTAGAATTTTTAGGAGTTTTGGGGTTTTATGGTGTTTAATGGTTTTTAGGAACATTTGGGTTTTTTTCATTTTTCTTTTTAGGGTATTATACGAGGTTTCAGGGTTTTTAGGGTCTTTTATGGTTTTTAGGGTTTTTATTGGTTTTAGGGTTTATGTATTTTTAGTGTCTTTTAGGGTTTTATGGGTTTTTATGGTTTTTAAGGATTCTCTTGTTTTTATGGGTTTCTAGGGTTTTTAATGGTTTTTTTCATTTTTAAGGGTTTTTATGTTTTTTAGTATTTTCAAGGTTTTTTTTTGTTTTTATCAGGTTTTTTTTATTTTAGAATTTTGAAGGTTTTTTTGTTTTCCTTTGGGTTTTTTCATGTATTCAAGGGTTTTTAGGGTTGTTAGTTATTTGTAATATTTTTAAAGGGATTTGTTATTTCTATGTTTTTTGAGGGGTTTTTATAGCTTTAAAGGTTATTCATATGTTTTTCGGTTTTTTAGGGTTTTTGGAATTTTTAGTGTTTTTAGAGGTGTTAGGGGTGTTAAGTGTTTTAGGGTTTTAAAGGGGTTTAAGCGTATTTTAGGGGATTTAGGGTTTTTAGGGGTTTTAGGGTTTTTAGGGGGTAAATGGGATTTAGGGTCTTTTTATAGTTGTATGGTTTTTTGGGTTTTAGGGGGTTTAGTATTTTACAGCGTTGATTTGTTTTTTATGAATTTCAGTAGTTTTTAGGGTTTTTGGGTTTTCTTGGGGTTTTATGGTGTTTAAGGGGTTTTTAGGTTTCTTTTGAAATTTTTAGGGGCTTCTAGTTTTTTAGGTTTTAGGGGTTTTTAGGGATTTTAGGTTGTTAGGGTTTTTTCTTAGTTTTTTGGTTTTTAGTGCCTTTTAGGGTTTTATTAGGTTTTAGGGTTTTTATGCTTTCTGAGGGTTTTGGGATTTTTATGGTTTTAGGGCTTTTAGTTATTTTTTTCCTATTTTCAGATATTTTTTGTATTTTATTATTTTTAGTGTTATTTTAGGGTTTTTAGCATTTTAATGAGTTTTAGGGTTTTAAGGGATTTTCGGTGTTTTATGGTTTTTATGGTTTTATGGGTTTTTTTGGTTTTAATTTTTTTTTATATTTTGAAAACTAATATTTTTTGTAAAAGAATGTGTTTGTAAAACTGGTGAAAGTTGTGTTGTTGATTATAGTTTTTTTACTATGATGTTTCTGGAATTTCAAATGAAGAGGTTTTTTCTAAAAACTGGAGATCAGACAGACTGGATTAGACCTAATTTATTATAGTGATTGTTTGTACGAAAGTAAAAAAGTTGTTAAAATGAAGAATGTTAGATGATTCTGAAGATCAGACTCATAAATTTTGTTGATATTTTCTAAATGAAAAATTTAGAAAGATTTTCTTAATGTTTTTGATGGGAAGTGGTAGAAATTTCCAAAACAAATATGATGATTCTTTTCTGTTATTTTATGTCTCTGAAATACCATTAATAAGTCATGATACAAGAAAAAGATAGAAGAAAGAGTTTAATAAACTAGTACATCAAAAGGATATTAACACCTATACATCATATTTAGTTTCTATAATAAATTCAATCGGGCTGAGTTGAGGAAAAAAATTAAATTAGAATGAGATGAGAAAGAAAGTCCAATAAGATTGGAGTGAGGAAGAAAGTCAACTTAGAATGAACTAAGGAAGAAATTTAAATCAAACTGAGTTGAGGAAAAAAGTCAAATCAGATTGATCTGAGGAAGAAAGTAAATTGTACTAAGTTGAAGAAGAAAGTAAAAGTATACTGAGCTGAGGAAGAGAGTAAAATCAGAATGATCTAAGGAATATAGTCTAATTGGGCTAAGTTGAAGAATAAATTAAAATTGGGTTGAGATGAGGAAGAAATTAAAATCATACTGAGCTAATGAAGAAAGTAAAATCAAACTGAGATAAGGAAGAAAGTAAAATTGGAATAAACTAATGAAGAAAGTAAAATTAGACTGAGCTGAGAAATTATTTCAATCATACTAAGACAAGGAAGAAGTCCAAATTAGACTGTGAAGTTATAATATACACATTAGTTATAATAGAATCAGAAGCTCCATTAGACTAAGAAGTTAAAACAAACAGAGTTTTCCAAACATTAGTTTCTGATCTATTATTGAGAATTTGATCATATGTTATGGAGAATTCAATATGATTCAAGAAGACACCATAAGAGATGAAAAGGTTTGAAGTTGTCTAAGTAGAAGTAAAAATAGACATGAAATTCGGGTTTTTTGTAATTTGGGTGAGTGGGAAAAAGAGTTTAGTTTCCTACCATTTATATTTTGGGTTACCTATAAATAGATAGAACAATACATTCTCACATTGACATCGCTCAGTGTAGAAAGGTGGAAGTGATGAAGAGTTCATGTTAGAAGTGTTTTCCAAATAGATATCTCATCAGAAGATCAAATTAGAGTTAGTTCAGATTACCAGAACAATAAAATCATTCCAAAGAATATTTTCTTGAGTTTGATCACAAGTTTAACACGAACTGATTGAGAGAAAGTAAACCATACTGGGATCATCAGACTGAGGGACATTAGATTTAGGGTCATCAAACCTAGGTAATTTTTTGGAGTATATTGAACAAATTCTTTATAATTTTTTTGTGGCAAATTTTTGTAAGAAAACATTTTAATATTGAGAGAGTAAGTAAAATCATTCTTATTGGGGTATAGAAGGTGTCAAATGGTAGTTGACAGGTGTTTTTTTCACTTCTTAATAATATTGAATTTCCATATATTGGTGAGAGTAGCTGTGGAAAGGATATAGGTTCCCATAATAAGGCCTAACCTTGTAAATATTGTGTTATTTGTTTACTTTTCTATAATTTCATGCATTTTAGTTCACTAAAAGTTGATAAGGAAGAAACTCTAACAAGTTACAGGGGTTAAGTTTCGTAATATTTGAATTTTGAAAAAAAGAAAAAACTAATTCAACCCCCCATATATGTTATTATTGGATCCTTTGGACTTCAATTGGTATCTGATAAAAGATTCCCTTGTTTAATCCTTATCATATATAATATTAATTCTATAAACAATATAGTAATTCCTATATTTTATGGAAAAATTATTATGGTTCGAAAAACAAGATGATTCCATATCTCTTATCTTTTTTCTTATAAGTTTTTGATTCTATTATAATTGGGTTTCCACTTATTAATAATGGTGCCTCAATGAATTTTGATGAAAAGAGAAATCTTAATGTTTATGGAAAACCAATAAATTTAATTCTTATGTCTCTATCATAAAATGGATATACGAAGGTAATGGTTCTGAAAACGTGAAAGAGTATGTGGGACCAGTTAAAAATTATTTTTAAAGGGAATAGTAAAGTGAGAGAATAGAAGCAAGAAGTCTGACATAGTATGTTTGAAGATATAATAATGAGAGACGAATAAAATATTGATGAATACTTAACCAAAGTAAATGCAGTTTTTTAAATCACAGGTTTAGGAGATGTCTTGGAATATTCCTCAATTGTAACATTCATATTTCTCCATCAGTAGGAATTGTGGTCCACACCCAGATTATGTTAGAGATAAAATAATTTTTCAACCTCAACAAATGTTTTTAAAGAAAGATCTCACTAGAATACAAAATTGAGATTTAATGGTTTTTTCTAGTGTTTTGGAATCTATGGTCACATGGCATATAATTGTTTGCATAAATTTTCACTTCAAAAAATAAGGATTGAATATATTTTAATAAATAGTTGAAGAATAATGAGTAATTTTCCAAACACTCAACAAGTTAGAAAAGTTACAACGAAAGATGTCAGAAAACACCCAATATAAAACAAACATGAATGTGTGTAAGAGGTATGTGGGATATATTATCAGGCTAGTCATCATTTCAAAAAATATATAACAGTCCTTTAAGAAGTAGTTTTTTATAGTATAAAAGTAAAGGAAGTTGGAAAGAAGAAAGTTGAGGAAAGAGCTTTTGTTGTTGATACATATGTGAAAACAAGTAAAAAAGAACAAAACATGGATTGATATTGGTTATTCATCACGCATGAAATTTGATTTGAAAATATTGGATGATGTTGAAAATCATTATGGAGACGTTTTTTCCTTTGGAAATGATAGTTCTTTAAAAATTAGAGGAATTGTAATGGCTGAGATTGAAGCAAAAAAGGTTTAAATATAAGGAAGTTCTATTTATTAAAGGGATAAAACACAACTTACTTATTATAATTCAACTTTATGATGATGAAAAATATGTGTTTTTTAGAAAATATTCTTGTATCATCAGAAGTTTTGAGGATGGAAAAGTTGTGATAAGAGTAGAAATAAATAGTCAAAATTCACTTTCAAAAAAGATAACTTTACCACTCATGTTACCTGATTGATGAAGATGAAAACAAGTTATCTAATTAGAGACTTGCACATCTTGGATAGAAACCCATAATTTTTTTTTCTAAATTTAGTATTGTATGAAATTTTTCCAAAATTGAAAATAAGAGAAGAAGGTGTTTTCATAACATGTCAAAAAGTGAAAATGACAAATAGAACTCATAAGAAAGTTGAGATTAATTATACCATAACTCTTAAACATATTCATTACAATTTATGTGGGCTGATGATAAATAATTCAACAAAAGTTAATTTTTACTTTATCACATTCATTGATTATTTCACTCAAATGAACAACATCATGTTTATGAAGCACAAGTTAGAGGTAGTAGAAATGTTCATAGCTTTCGGAAGAGAATTTGAGAGAGACGTGGGGTTTTATATAAAGAAGTTTTGAACAGATAATAAAATATAATTCACATGAAATGACTTTCAATATTATCATATAAATCATGGAATCAAACATCAATATAGTTCTCCATACACCCACAAAAAAATGGAGTAGCAGAAAGGAAGGATTTATGGTTTGTGGAAATAGGAAGAATCATGTTAGCAGAATATCAACATTCAAAGTTCTATGGTAGATAAGTTATTAGTTCTAGTATACATGTAAAAAACATGATTTTTTTAATTTCATAATATAAAATGAATTCTTATGAAATGTTTTATAACAAAAAACCTTCATTGAAGTACTTAAAATTTTTTATAAGTCCATTCTTACTAAAAATTAAAAATCTGAATATTTGAAAATTTGATGAGAAATATCAAGTAGAAATTTTCATGGGATATTCACCCAACATAAGAAGCTAAAAATTTTGGAATTTATTTTACAAAAGTATGAGGATTCATATGATATAAAAGTTGTTGAAAGTAAAATATCCTTAACCAAATTTTCTAAGAATATTGAGGAATATAGACTGAACATTTGCAACAGAAACGAAATTGAAACAAAACATACTTATCAACATTCAGAAGAATCAAGTGATTAGGAAAGTAAATCAGGAAGAAATTTTTTAAAATATCCTATATTAAGGAAACATGTTGAGACCAATTTTTTTTTGTTTTTTTGTGGTTTTATGATTTTTATGTGTTTTAGGATTTTTAGGAGTTTCGGGGTTTTATGGTGTTTAATGGTTTTTAGGAACATTTGGGTTTTTTTCATTTTTCTTTTTAGGGTATTATACGAGGTTTCAGGGTTTTTAGGGTCTTTTATGGTTTTTAGGGTTTTTATTAGTTTTAGGGTTTATGGATTTTTAGTGTCTTTTAGGGTTTTATGGGTTTTTATGGTTTTTAAGGATTCTCTTGTTTTTATGGGTTTCTAGGGTTTTTAATGGTTTTCTTCATTTTTAAGGGGTTTTATGTTTTTTTAGTATTTTCAAGGTTTTTTTTGTTTTTATCATGTTTTTTTTCTTTTAGAATTTTGAAGGTTTTTTTTTTCTTTGGGTTTTTTCATGTATTCAAGGGTTTTTAGGGTTGTTAGTTATTTGTAATATTTTTAAAGGGATTTGTTATTTCTATGTTTTTTGAGGGGTTTTTATAGTTTTAAAGGTTATTCATATGTTTTTAGGTTTTTTTGGGTTTTTGGAATTTTTAGTGTTTTAGAGGTGTTAGGGGTGTTAAGTGTTTTAGGGTTTTAAAGGGGTTTAAGCGTATTTTAGGGGATTTAGGGTTTTTAGGGGTTTTAAGGTTTTTAGGGGGTATATGGGATTTAGGGTCTTTTTATAGTTGTATGGTTTTTTGGGTTTTAGGGGGTTTAGTATTTTACAGCGTTGATTTGTTTTTTATGATTTTCAGTAGTTTTTAGGGTTTTTGGGTTTTCTTGGGGTTTTATGGTGTTTAAGGGGTTTTTAGGTTTCTTTTGAAATTTTTAGGGGTTTCTAGTTTTTTAGGTTTTAGGGGTTTTGGGGATTTTAGGTTGTTAGGGTTTTTTCTTAGTTTTTTGGTTTTTAGTGCCTTTTAGGGTTTTATTAGGTTTTAGGGTTTTTATGCTTTCTTAGGGTTTTGGGATTTTTATGGTTTTAGGGCTTTTAGTTATTTTTTTTTTCTATTTTCAGATATTTTTTGTATTTTATTATTTTTAGTGTTATTTTAGGGTTTTTAGCATTTTAATGAGTTTTAGGGTTTTAAGGGATTTTGGGTGTTTTATGGTTTTTAGGGTTTTATGGGTTTTTTTGTTTTTAAAATGTTTTTTATATTTTGAAAACTAATATTTTTTGTAAAAGAATGTGTTTGTAAAACTGGTGAAAGTTGTGTTTTTGATTATAGTTTTTTTACTATGATGTTTCTGGAATTTCAAATTAAGAGGTTTTTTTAAAAAATTAGAGATTAGACACACTGTATTAGACCTAATTTATTAGAGTGATTGTTTGTACGAAAGTAAAAAAGTTGTTAAAATGAATAATGTTAGATGATTATGAAGATCAGACTCATAAATTTTGTTGTTATTTTCTAAATGAAAAATTTAGAAAGATTTTCTTAATGTTTTTGATGGGAAGTGGTAGAAATTTCCAAAACAAATATGATGATTCTTTTCTGTTATTTTATGTCTCTGAAATACCATTAATAAGTCATGATACAAGAAAAATATAGAAGAAAGAGTTTAATAAACTAGTACATCAAAAGGATATTAACACCTATACATCATATTTAGTTTCTATAATAAATTCAATCGGGCTGAGTTGAGGAAAAAAAGAAAATTAGAATGAGATGAGAAAGAAAGTCCAATAAGATTGGAGTGAGTAAGAAAGTCAACTTAGAATGAACTAAGGAAGAAATTTAAATCAAACTGAGTTGAGGAAAAAAGTCAAATCAGATTGATCTGAGGAAGAAAGTAAATTGTACTAAGTTGAAGAAGAAAGTAAAAGTATACTGAGCTGAGGAAGAGAGTAAAATCAGAATGATCTAAGGAATAAAGTCTAATTGGGCTAAGTTGAAGAAGAAATTAAAATTGGGTTGAGATGAGGAAGAAATTAAAATCATACTGAGCTAATGAAGAAAGTAAAATCAAACTGAGATAAGGAAGAAAGTAAAATTGGACTAAACTAATGATGAAAGTAAAATTAGATTGAGCTGAGAAATTATGTCAATCATACTAAGACAAGGAAGAAGTCCAAATTAGACTGTGAAGTTGTAATATACACATTAGTTATAATAGAATCAGAAGCTCCATTAGACTAAGAAGTTAAAACAAACAGAGTTTTCCAAACATTAGTTTCTGATCTATTATTGAGAATTTGATAATATGTTATGGAGAATTCAATATGATTCAAGAAGACACCATAAGAGATGAAAAGGTTTGAAGTTGTCTAAGTAGAAGTAAAAATAGACATGAAATTCGGGTTTTTTGTAATTTGGGTGAGTGGGAAAAAGATTTTAGTTTCCTACCATTTATATTTTGGGTTACCTATAAATAGATAGAAGAATAAATTCTCACATTGACATCATTCAGTGTAGAAAGGTGGAAGTGATGAAGAGTTCATGTTAGAAGTGTTTTCCAAATAGATATCTCATCAGAAGATCAAATTAGAGTTAATTCAGATTACCAGAACAATAAAATCATTCCAAAGAATATTTTCTTGAGTTTGATCACAATTTTAACACGAACTGATTGAGAGAAAGTAAACCATACTGGGATCATCGGACTGAGGGACATTAGATTTAGGGTCATCAAACCTAGGTAATTTTTTGGAGTATATTGAACAAATTATTTATAATTTTTTTTGTGGCAAATTTTTGTAAGAAAACATTTTAATATTGAGAGAGAAAGTAAAATCAATCTTATTGGGGTATAGAAGGTGTCAAATGGTAGTCGACAGGTGTTTTTTTTTTCACTTCTTAATAATATTGAATTTCCATATATTGGTGAGAGTAGCTGTGGAAAGGATATAGGTTCCCATAATAAGGCCTAACCTTGTAAATATTGTGTTATTTGTTTACTTTTCTATAATTTCATGCATTTTAGTTCACTAAAAGTTGATAAGGAAGAAACTCTAACAAGTTATAGGGGTTAAGTTTCGTAATATTTGAATTTTGAAAAAAAGAAAAAACTAATTCAACCCCCCATATATGTTATTATTGGATCCTTTGGACTTCAATTGGTATCTGATAAAAGATTACCTTGTTTAATCCTTATCATATATAATATTAATTCTATAAACAATATAGTAATTCCTATATTTTATGGAAAAATTATTATGGTTCAAAAAACAAGATGATTCCATATCTCTTATCTTTTTTCTTATAAGTTATTGATTCTATTATAATTGGGTTTCCACTTATTAATAATGGTTCCTCAATGAATTTTGATGAAAAGAGAAATCTTAAAGTTTATGGAAAACCAATAAATTTAATTCTTATGTCTCTATCATAAAATGGATATATGAAGGTAATGGGTCTGAAAACGTGAAAGAGTATGTGGGACCAGTTAAAAATTATTTTTAAAGGGAATAGTAAAGTGACAGAATAGAAGCAAGAAGTCTGACATAGTATGTTTGAAGATATAATAATGAGAGACGAATAAAATATTGATGAATACTTAACCAAAGTAAATGCAGTTTTTTAAATCACAGGTTTAGGAGATGTCTTGGAATATTCCTCAATTGTAAAAAAACCCATGTGAATTTTTTTGGATAGGTTTGATTATAAAATTTCTAATTTAGAAGATAAATATGATTACCTCTTGATGAACTTCATTACATTCATATTTCTCCATCAGTAGGAATTGTGGTCCACACCCAGATTATGTTAGAGATAAAATAATTTTTCAACCTCAACAAATGTTTTTAAAGAAATATCTCACTAGAATACAAAATTGAGATTTAATGGTTTTTTCTAGTGTTTTGGAATCTATGGTCACATGGCATATAATTTTTGGCATAAATTTTCACTTCAAAAAATAAGGATTGAATATATTTTAATAAATAGTTGAAGAATAATGAGTAATTTTCCAAACACTCAACAAGTTAGAAAAGTTACAACAAAAGATGTCAGAAAACACCCAATATAAAACAAACATGAATGTGTGTAAGAGGTATATGGGATATATTATCAGGCTAGTCATCATTTCTTAAAATATATAACAGTCCTTCAAGAAGTAGTTTCTTATAGTATAAAAGTAAAGGAAGTTAGAAAGAAGAAAGTTGAGGAAAGATCTTTTGTTGTTGATATATATGTGAAAACAAGTAAAAAAGAACAAAACATGGATTGATATTGGTTATTCATCACGCATGACATTTGATTTGAAAATATTGGATGATGTTGAAAATAATTATGGAGAAGTTTTTTCCTTTGGAAATGATAGTTCTTTAAAAATTAGAGGAATTTGAATGGCTGAGATTGAAGCAAAAAAGGTTTAAATATAAGGAAGTTCTATTTATTAAAGGGATAAAACACAACTTACTTATTATAATTCAACTTTATGATGATGAAAAATATGTGTTTTTTAGAAAATATTCTTGTATCATCAGAAGTTTTGAGGATGGAAAAGTTGTGATAAGAGGAGAAATAAATAGTCAAAATTCACTTTCAAAAAAGATAACTTTACCACTCATGTTACCTGATTGATGAAGATGAAAACAAGTTATGTAATTAGAGACTTTCAATCTTGGATAGAAACCCATAATTTTTTTTTCTAAATTTAGTATTGTATGAAAATTTTCCAAAATTGAAAATAAGAGAAGAAGGTGTTTTCATAACATGTCAAAAAGTGAAAATGACAAATAAAAGTCATAAGAAAGTTGAGATTCATTATACCATAACTCTTAAACATATTCATTACAATTTATGTGGGATGATGAGAAATCATTCAACAAAAGGTAATTTTTACTTTATCACATTCATTGATTATTTCACTCAAATGAACAACATCAGGTTTATGAAGCACAAGTTAGAGGTAGTAGAAAAGTTCATAGCTTTCGGAAGAGAATTTGAGAGAGACGTGGGGTTTTATATAAAGAAGTTTTGAACAGCTAATAAAATAGAGTTCACATGAAATGACTTTCAATATTATCATATAAATCATGGAATCAAACATCAATATAGTTCTCCATACACCCACAAAAAAATGGAGTAGCAGAAAGGAAGGATTTATGGTTTGTGGAAATAGGAAGAATCATGTTAGCAGAATATAAACATTCAATGTTCTATGGTAGATAAGTTATTAGTTCTAGTATACATGTAAAAAACATGATTTTTTTAATGTCATAATATAAAATGAATTCTTATGAAATGTTTTATAACAAAAAACCTTCATTGAAGTACTCAAAATTTTTTATAAGTCCATTCTTACTAAAAATTAAAAATCTGAATATTTGAAAATTTGATGAGAAATATCAAGCAGAAATTTTCATGGGATATTCACCCAACATAAGAAGCTAAAAATTTTGGAATTTATTTTACAAAAGTATGAGGATTCATATGATATAAAATTTGTTGAAAGTAAAATATCCTTAACCAAATTTTCTAAGAATATTGAGGAAGATATACTGAACATTTGCAATAGAAACGAAATTGAAACAAAACATACTTATCAACATTCAGAAGAATCAAGTGATTAGGAAAGTAAATCAGGAAGAAAATTTTTAAAATATCCTATATTAAGGAAACATGTTGAGACCAAAAATATTCTTGGGAATTTGGATGTTCTGGTTCATACAAGAAGATTTTTGATATTAGAAAATCCAGCATCACTCATTTCAGAAATTGTACCAGAATCAGTTTTAGAAATAGTGGAATACAAAGAATGGGTTGATCATTATAAATATCCTTTCTAACATTAAATATCAAAACATATAGATATCAAGTTTCACTTTATAAAGGAAAAGGTTTATAGTGGAGGTGTTGTGCTGGAATATGCTTCACAGATGTATCAAATTGTTGATATCTTCACAAAAGAAATACTAAATAATGGATTTTTTAAATTGAGGTTTCAACTTCATGTTCAACCTCCACAAAAGTCTTCCTAACCATCATAAGGAATTAACCACCACCTTTATGTGTATTACATTAAAAAATGGGGATAATTTGTAAATGTTTATCCTACAAGGGAGAGGGGAGTACTTTTCTTTCTTAAATTAACTTGAAACCATGGTTATCATAGAGTAGGGGAGAGAAAGAAAAGTGATAGGAAAAGATAAAAGTGAAGGGAGTTTTATCTTAACATGGACACAAAATTTACTTGTCGCCGTGGAATTGAATTACATAAATACATTAATGTATCCAGTAGTATGGTGGCAATATACCATTTTAATAGAAAGGATGTGTTTTGGTAAAAGTTAAAAACATGAGTTGTGAAAAGTCTAAGTGTTTGAAAAATGGTGAGTTGAAAATGTTGTTAACAAGGGTTGTAAAAAATATAAAGGGGTAGTTTGAAGATCCTTTTTTACCTTTTCTTCTAATAAAGATTTCTATTTTATGAAAATTAATATATTTTTACAAGACTTTTTTTACAAGATGTGAGAGATGTGCTGCTGAATGTTTATAATTTCTACTTTATTATGTTGCTGGAATTTTGGATGAAGATACTGTTTAAAAAGATATCAATTGGACAAAATGGGTCAGACCAAGTTCATTAGATTTAGTTTTTGTATGAAAATTCTAAGTTATTAAAATGAAAAATTAAAAATTTACTGAAGATCAAATTCATATTGTTTTTCATTTTTTATGAGTCTGAAAGATAGAAAATATTCTTTGAATTTTTTTTATGGGAAATTGTTGGAATTTGTTAAAAAAATATGATGATTCATTTTTATTATTTAAAGTCTCTAAAATATCATGAATAAGTGATGATAGAAACAATAGTTAGAATAAGTAGTTAAGAAAATCAATACATCGAATGTATGATAACGCTAGTGCATAAAATTATATTTATTTAAGAATGTATATTAGACTATGATGAGGAATAAATACAAATCACAATGAGCTGATGAAAAACGTAAAACAAAACTGGGATGAGGAAGAAAGTCAAATTGGACATAAGTAAGAAATAAAGTAAAATTGGATTGAGATGAAGAGTAAATTCAAATAGTACTATGCTGAGGAAGAAATTCAACCATACTGAGTTGAGGAAGAAAGTAAAAGTGGAATAATTTGAGGAAGAAAGTCAAATTGAATTAAGATGAGGAAGAAAGTAAAATCCTAATTTGATAAGGAAGAAAATCAAATCAGGCTAAATTGAGAATGAAAGTCAAATTAGAATAAGCTAGGGAAGAAAGTAAAATTGGACTATGATGAGGAACAAAGTCATATTGGAATAAGATACAGAAGAAAGTCAATTAGAATGAGATGATGAAGAAATAAAAATCATACTGAGAAGTTCTAATAGACTCAAAAGTTCCATCATACATAGAAATTATAACAGAATATGTTTTCTAGAAATTAATTTCTGATCTACTGTTGAGAATTCCAGAAGATGTTCTAGAGAATTAAAGATATTTTGAGAAGACACTAGAAGTGATGATAAGGTTTAAATTAGTAAATTATGATGTTCAAATGGACATGAAATTCAGGTTTTTTAGTTAGGGTTAGTGGGAAAAACATTTTAGTTTCCTACCTTTTTAAAAATAGGTTTCAGATAAATAGAGATCATAGGAAATTCATACATTAATGTTGTTCACATGTGAAGAAATGTAGAAGTCATGCAGAGTTCATATTAGAATTGTTTTCGAGAAAGATACCTCGTCATAAGATCATATTAGAGTTATCTCATATTACAGGACTAAAAGATGGGAGAAAATAAGATTGGATTGAGTTTGTGTAGAATTTTAATAGGTACTGATTGAGTGAAATTTAATCGAACTGAGTCAATCCGACTTGGTTCATAAAACTGAGATCCATCAGACTCAGAGTCATCAAAACTAGAGAATTATTTGAAGAATAATGAACAGAGTCTTTTTAATTTATATATGTACCACTTTGTAATATTTTTTTAAACTGATATGAGTAATTATTATCATTCACATAGAGAGATAGAATGTGTCTAAAAAAAGTTTACACAAGTTGTATTCACTTCTTGATGATAAGAAATTTCCATAAACCTATGAGAGTGGTTATGGAAAAGATATACATTCTCACATTGAGGCCGAACCTTATAAATCTTGTGTGATTATTTTACATTCCTATAATTCCATTCATTTGAGTTTACTAAAAGATGATAAGGAATAAACTCTAAAAAGTTGCAGGATTTATGTTTTAAAATTTTTAAAATTTTAAAAATAAAACAACTGATTTAACACCCCAGTTATTCTTCAATACCTTAGAACTTCTATTTTTCGGGTTTTTTTGGGTTTAAAATGTTTTAGGTTTTTTAGGTATTTTTTCTGTTTTTTAAAAGTTTATTAGGGGATTTAGGGATTTATTAGGGTTTTTTGTTGTTTAAGGTCTTTTAGGCGTCTTATAGTGTGTTTATATAGTTTTTAGGGGAATTTGGGGTTTTTAGGGTCTTATAGGGTTTCTTGGGATATTCGGATTTTTAAGGGTTTTTGGGTTTTTTGGGGTTTTATGGGGTTTTAGAGTTTTTTATGGATCTTATGATTTTTAGTTTTTTTTAATTATTTTGGGTTTTATATGTTTTTATGTTTTTTATAATTTTTAGTCATTTTTACAGTTTTAGGTGTTTTTAGAGGTTTTAGGGGTTTTGGGGGTTTTAGGGTTCTTAGGGGTTTTAGAGTGTTTGAATGTTTTAGGGTTATTAGTGTTTTCAAGGTTTATAGGGGTCTAAAGGGTTTCTTTATTTTTATGATCTTTAGTTCCTTTACCGTTTTTATAGTTTTTATGTGTTTTACTATTTTAGGAATTATTTTGGATTTTCAGGGTTTTTATGATTTTTAATGGATTTTAGTGTTTTTATTTTTAATGTATTTTTAGGGATTCATAGGGCTTTTTAGGTTTTTATGGGTTTTAGTATTTATTTGTGTTTTTAGGGGGTTAATACTTTTTATTGATTTTTAAGGCTTTTTATGGTTTTTACATTTTAAATGTTTTAGTTATTTTTACAGTTTTATGCATTTTACTGTTGTTAGGGTTTTTATGTTTTTTTTATTTTTAGGGATTTTAGTGTTATATGGTTTTTATGTTTTTTTATGTTATTAGGGTTTTTAGAGTTTTTTTCGTTTAGGGTATTTTAGGGTTATTTTTATTTGGGGGGGGGGGGGGTTGGAGGTTTTTTTTGGGGGGAGGGGGTTAGGGTTTTAGGGGTTTTTTTTGCGGTTATAGGGGTTTTTAGTATTTTTTAGAGGTTTTTATGGATATCGTAAAGTTTTAATGTTTTTAGGGGTTTGATTATTTTTGCAGGTTTTATGGGTTTTAGGGTTTTATTTTTTATGGTTATTAGAGGTTTTTTTTGGGTTTTTTGTGGTTTTAGGGTTTTAGGTTTTATAGGGGTTTTTACTAGTTTTAGGTGTTTTAAGAGTTTTATGGGTCTTTAGGGTTTTTAGGGATTTTTCATGCCTTTAGGGGTTTTATGGTCTTTTGGGTTTTAGGGGTTTTAAGGGAATTAGAAGTTTTTAGTATTTATATTATTTTAGTATTTTATGAGGTTTTTAGGGTTTTAGGGTCCTTTTGGGTTTTTACGTATTTTATGAATTTTATGTTAATTACGTTTTTAGGTTTTTTAGGGGGTTATAGGATTTTTAGGGTCCTTTAGAGGTTTTAGGGGGTTTTAGGGTCTTAGAGTATATAAGTGTGTTTTAGTGTCTTTTGTGTTTTTATTGTATTTTAGGGTTTTATATGGCTTTAAGTTCATTGTTGGTTTTAGGTTACTTCGGTAATTTTATTGGTTTTAAAGGTTTTTGTGGCCTTTTAGGCTTTAATAGGTTAAAAAAATTTAATGGGTTTGGGGACTTTTGGGCCTCTTTGAGGTTTTTAGGCCCTTTTGGGTTTTTAGGGTCTTTTAGGGGTTTTATGAAAATTTTAGGGTTTAAAGGTATTTTAGGAGTTTTAGGGTTTTAGGTATTTTGGTTATTTTAGGGTTTTAAGGTCGTTATTGGGGTTTAAGGTGTTTTCTAGGGATTTTAGGATTTTAGTATTTTTAGGTTTTTTTTGATTTTTTGGTGTTTAGGTACTTTTAGGGTTATTTATGGAATTCTATGGGTTTTAGAGTTTTTATTATTTTTATGGTTTCTAGGATTTTAGGGGGGGTTTTGGTGGTTTAAAGGTGTTTCTAGGGGTTTTTTGGGTTTTTTATGGGTTTTAGTGTTTTTATGGTTTCTAAGGTTTTTATAGATTTTTGGGTGTTTTGGGGGGTTTTTGGATTTTTTGGATTTTTATGGTCTTAGTGTTATTTATTATATTTAGGATTTTTTATATTTTTTAGGTATTTTTTGGGGTTTTGGGGTTTTAGGTTCTTTTACGTCATTAAAGGTGATTTTTGACTTTTAGGATTATTATTATCTTGTTTTGTTTTTATGGTTTTGAGGGATTTTTAATGTATTTAAAGGTTTTAGGGTTTTTAGGGTGTTTATGGGGTTTTAGGTTTTTTCATTTTTTAGAGTTTTTTAAGATTTTAAGTGAGTTTATGGGTTTTTATAGTTTTATTTTTTTCAAGGGTTTTTATGGTTTTAAATGGTTTTAATGGTTTTAGAGTTTTTATAAATTTCTAGGTTTTTTGTGGGTTGTAGGGGTTTTAATGGGGTTTAGGTTTTTTATGGGTTTTATGTTTTTTGGGAATTTTAGAGTCTTATGGGGTTTTGGAGTCTTTAAAGGGGTTTTAGGGTTTATTTATTATTTTTATGATCTTTTTGGGGGTTTCTAGTTTTTTTGGTTTTTTTAGGGGTTTTAGTATTTTTATGGGTTCTATGGTTTTTAAATAGTTTTAACGTTTGGGGGGGATTAGGATTTTTTTAAGGTTTTGTGAGGTTTTATGGTCTTTTTGGTTTTTAGTATTTTGAGGGTTTTTAGGCATTTTCGGTTCTTTTAAGTTTGTTGGGGTGTTTAGGGTCTTTTAGGGGTGTCTTAGGATATTTTTGGGTTTTGGGGTTCTTTGGGTATTTTAGGGTATTTAGGGTTTCTATGGTTTTCAGGGTTTTTAGTTTTTTTTTGTTATTTTAGTATTTTATGGGTTTTAAGTCCATTCAGGGTTTACGGTTTAGGGTGTATGGTTTAGTGTTTATGGTGTAAGGTTTGTGGTTTTAAGTGTAGGATTTGAGGTTTAGGGTGCAGTGAAAATTATTTAGAGTGTAAGGTTTAGGGATATGGTGTAGGGTATAGGGTATAAGGTGTCATGTTTTGGGTTTAGGGTGTAGGTTATATGGATTTAGGTGTGGGGTTTATGGTTTAGGGTTCATGGGTTAGGGTTTGGGGTGTAGGGTTTGGGGTGTGGAGTATATGGTTTAGGGTTTTTTCGATTTTACATGGGTTTTTAGGGTTTTAAGGATTTTTTAGCGCTTCATGGTTTTAGGTGATTTTTGGGATGCTTAGGTGTTTCAAAGGGGTTTTAGGGGTCTTTTGAGTTATTAGGTGTTGTAGGGGTTTGGTTTCAAGTTTTTATGGGTTTTAAATATTTTAAGGTCTTTTTTATTTTATTAGGGTTTACTTATGGGTGTTTAGGGTAGTTATGTTTGTTTAGTTTTCAGTATTTTTTAGATTTCTTGGAGTTTTATAATTTTTTTAGTTTTAAATTTTTTTGGTATTTTAGAATTTTTTTGCGGTTTTTAGTGTTTTTATAGTTTTTAGGATGTTTTTTGGGCTTTGATAGGTTTTTAGGGTCTTTCAAAGGTTTTTAATGTTCTTAGTGGTTTTTAGGGGTTTAAATGTTTTTAATGTTTTTAGGTTTTTTTGTTTATTAGGGTTCTTATATACTTTTATGGTTCTTATAGTCTTTTAGGATTTTATGTTTTTATGGGTTTTAAGAGGGTTTAGTGTATTTGTGGTTTTAATTTTTTAAATGGTTTTTAGGGAATTAGGTTGTTTAGGGTTTTATGGTATTTAGATATTTTTTAGGGTTTTAATGGTATTTAGGTTTTTTATGGATTTTAATGTATTTGATTTTATGGATTTTAGTTTTTTAAGGGTTTTAATGTTTTTAGGTTCTTTTAAGGTATTTAGGGTTTTTAATGTCTTTTATGATTTTTATGGGTTTTAGGGTTTTTATGGGTTTTTTGGTTTTTGGGGATCTTTAGGATTTTTATGGTTTTTTGGGTCTTTTTGGGATTTTATGGTTTTAGGGTCCTTGTTGGGTTTTTAGTGTTTTTAGAGTCTTTTACGAGTTTTTTGGGTATTTTATGGTATTTGGGGGTTTTTAGGGTTTTTATGACTTTTAGTTTTCTCATGGTTTTTATGGTCTTTTATGGTTTTTAGGGTTTTTTAGGGTGTTTTCAGTTTTTAGTGTTTTTAAAGTGTTTAAGGTATTTTTGGGGGTTTAGGGTTTTTAGTGTATTTTAAGGCGAAAAAGGTTTGGGGTCGTAGCCCCCACCGAACTTTAAATAAAAAAACAAAAGCTACAAGGAGGGTTTACACATCTAGGAGTGGACCTCACCCTTCATATCAGAGTCCACATACGACATACAAATAGACGGGGCAACAAAAGTTCACGGCGAGCTCCATTCCTCAATTGCCTTCTTGGAGAGTGCATTTTCCACCGAGTTGACTTCTCTATAGAAATGAGTGACCCATAGGCTGATAGTCTAAGAGATGATGAGACACTCAATCCATTGTTGTATAAGTATCCATGGGTCTTCCCTAGATTTTTTAGAGGGAATCCACTATGGACATCGACTGAGACTCAATTTAAGGGAAATTCCACTTAAATTGGGCATCAAACTTAACCACCTTCATCATCACCCATAACTATGCTTCATAGGCACATCCATTTCCAATAAAATGGTAAAATTTTCCTTTGACAAAGCCTCTGTAGGTGTGAAAGACTCCACCACACCCTGAGGGTCTGAGTGATCCCAACACCACACCAACCACATTGACCTTTATCCATGCTGGGATTGGGGGAATCCATCAGATATATCTCAGCACCTGCGGCTTCTTCCCCCTGCCAACAACTCCAATTGAATGAAAAAGAGTCATATTGTTTACAATATTTTCCATCGAACCTGTTTGAATATGGGAGGCTGCCTGGATCTCCTTGTGGTTCATCACCACCCCACCCTAAATCGAAATAGGTTGTCAATTAAAGGCCATTGCATTTGGGGTATCCCAGATATAGTGGATGGTCACCGTAACACCTGCATAAAAAAGTTGTGAACTTGGTCACTGCATTTCAGCTTCACCAGGCCACAGATAAAATCACTTATTTACCATTTCATGCCACATTGCAATCCAAAACATTGCAGGAGGTATCTCTATAGTTCGACAGAAAATTTAATGTGGAGTAGAACATGTGAGCCATTCTCCTCACACCTCTTGTAGAAAAAACAAGAGTAGGAATGTTTCCATCCAACCATTTTCAGTTGTTCTTGGAGGGGGAGTCTATTTCTCCAAACATTCCTGATCATCACATAATGTCATGGCGGGATAAAAGGTGTTCTGAACTTTAGTTGGAATGATGGGGGGGTGATTCCTTGAGGTAATTTTATCCGGTAGTAATCATTGGTATTGAAATTTCCAAACATACTGGGCGTCCAAATGAGGGTGTCATTATCTAGGAAAACATAGTGTTGAATTTTTAACATTATATATTCAGGTAAATCTATTGGGGGTCCCCTCTCTGCTGAACAAGGGTAGAAGTCGACATGTCCCCCAGTTAGGGGGAGGTGTCACAACGTCAAAAAATGGTTTCTCAACCATGGATTTGTCCAGTAATTTAGAGTCGAGGAATTTGACAGAATCCAATTAGACTGAGAAATTATATCCTTGTATGATGATCTTAAAGTGGGACAAATATATGAGGATAGGCATTCTGTGAAACAGTCACAAAGACTACACATAAACCTTTTAGTGAGAAAATCCAGACCATCATCATGTGGGATGAGCTAGATCTCAGTGAACTTCACCAAAAGGGAATCATTAAATATTCTAAGGTATTTAATACCAATCCCACCTAGCTAAACAAGCATTGTACAATGATTCTATGAAATAGAGATAAATTTTATTTCACTAATGCATCCCATCCAAACATGGTTCTTGATCCATCCATTCACACCTTTAACCAGACTGACCATCCATCTATAGATAGAGAAAGCATGTACAAACATGGATGTGATTATCTAATTAATTAGAAAAACTATTCTAGCTTGGGATAGAAATTTTCCCTTCCATTTGGAAGTCTTCTGGGCAATTTTGGATGATATTCCCTCAAAGTATCAGCTTATTCCCTTTCCCTAGAACAGGGGGAACCTTAGTTAGGTGAAGGGGAGTGATCCTCTCCTCACTCCAAGTGAACCAGCAATGCGGAGCTTCCATGAGGGGGAGACTCTATTGCCCAAGAAAACTGAATATTTCCTCCAGTTAATAGTTTTCCCAGAGACACTCTCATAATTACAAAAGATCATTTTCATGGAGGATAATATTTTCTTGTTGGCCTTCCCAAACAGAAGAATGCCATCTGCAAAGAGTAGATGGAAGTGAACATGGAGGTCTCTCCCTACCTTTATTGGTGAGTAAAGTCCAGCCTCCACCAAGTCAATAATGAACCTTCTCCTATAGTCCTCAACATTTGAAAATATAAATCCAGATAGTGGGTCCCCTTGCCGGATGCCCCGAGAGCATTTAAAGAACCCATTTGGGGAACTGTTAATAACAACCGGAATTCTGGCACTGTTGAGGATAGTATTAATCATCTTGATAAAACTGCTAGAGAAGCCTTACTTTCCAAGGATTTTAAAGATAAAGATCCAGTTTATGCTGTCAAAGGCCTTTGAGATATCTAGTTGAAGGGAAAATGTCCCCTACTTTATTTCCTTCTTCATAATGTTGATACCCTCCGAGGCAGTGAACAATTAGGTTTGAATGTTCCTCACATGAATGAACCCAAATAGGTTTGGAGTAATAATGTCCCTTGAAATATTTTCCAACCCGATGACCAGAATTTTGCTTACAATTTCGGGAATGGTATTCCCCATGGCATCCGGGAGGAATTCCCCAATATCAATAGAATTTTATTTCTTTGGAATCAGAGATTTAAAATTAGAATTCACACCCAAAAGAGTTGAGGCAAAGAGGAAGACTTCCCTGAAAACCCTGGTAACATCCTCATGCATAATGTCCCAATAAAATAAAACAAATTTATTTTTAATCCCATATGGTCCCAATAAACTATCCATGTTCAAAGAGAAGAGAATAGAATTCACCTCCTCTCTACTAGGCACCACCATAAGAGTATCTTTCAAAAATTTAGAAATAAAGGGAGTGATAGAATTTTAAAGAATGAAGGGAACAACACCATCATCCATGCACATCCCCTGAAAGTGCTCCAAAATTGCCTTGGAAAAGTCATCCATTGAGGTAAAGTTTGATCCCCCAACCTAGACTGAATTCAGATTATTCTTAACTCATTTCTCTTTTGTGAACCAGCTGAAAGAACATAGAGTTTCTATCCCCATCCTGCAAACATTTGACATTGAATTGTGCCTTTTCAAGCCTCTCCTTTAGAGCCAGTAACTCATCCAGCTTGTAGTGGAGCTACATCTGTTCCCGTGAGAGGGTGTGTTGCTACTGGTTTGCAATTTTGAAGTTGCAAAGCTATGATTCAGCAGTCTTGATTTCATCTTCCAGCCCTAAAAATGAATTCATGCTCCATTCCTTTAAGAGGCGATTGACTTCTCTAATCTTAGAAACCACAAAAAAGAGAGAATGCCAACAAAGTTATTGTTACACTCTTTAATAAATTCTTCCATGCACCAAGGGATTGTGAGCCAACCATTTTTGAATTTAAAGGGAACATATAGAGACCTAGAGTTACCCTCCCTTAACTCAACAACAATGGAATTGTGGTCCAAGTAGAATTTAGGAAGAGTAAACCCAGAGATGACCATGGGGGAGCATCCATCACTGATTTGGGATAAACACCTTTCTAGCTTACTATCTTGTATACCAATGATAGTATACCTTCCCCAAGTGAAGGTTTCTCCAACTACGGATATCCCAGAAAGATCACATTAATCTAGCCATGAGGAAAATTCCACTACTACAGTGCGAGAGAGGTTTGGGCCAATCCTTTGCTCTGGACAAAGAATAGAATTAAAGTTTCCAATGGAAATCCAATAATTGGAAATGTACTCATTCATCTGAACCAACTCCGTCTAGAGATCCCTCCATTTAATGTATGAATAGGAAACATACACAAAGGAGAGGGTGAGGGTGGTAGCATTGAAATATATGGTAATAGAGATATCTTGAGGCCTCGCTTCAACTACAATAACCAGAACATCATTGTGCTTAAAAACCCATAAGGTTTAGGTATCCTCACCATTAGCAGAAATGAGGGAGTACCCAAGGGTGATCCACTTAAATCCCTTCCATCTTTCTAACTTGATCCCTGGCTCACCTAACACAATTAACATTGGCCTATGAGAAATAATGGGCCTAAGGGCTATGGCCGTGGGAACATTCTCGAGCCCTTAGAAGTTCCAGAACATTATCTTAATTGGAGGATATTTTGGGGGGGGGGGTGATTCCATTTCCCTTTACTTTATTTCCTTTCGTCTTAGTGTTTCTAGAAGACTTCTTGGCCGGTTTTGGAGTGAGGTATTTCTTCGCCATCTTTTGTCTTCATTCATTCTATTCTTTAGTACGACAAATGGTAGGACGATCAACCTAGGACTGAGGGTCCTCAACCATGTCACTCCAAAAAACCCCGCTCAATGGGTTAAATTTTGTTTTCATGGAGATGAATTCCTCTAAAGGGACACCAATAAGTGTCCTCACCACCTTTCCTGAGGAGACCTCTATGAATGCATCGGTATCCCAGTCCATCACAATTGGTTCCCTTAGGCATATTTCCAGGGGGTACTAGAGCCGGAGAGGATAAAACCATAGTATAGGGGCCATCTAGTGTGTACTACTGACCAACAGGTGAAGTAACATCCTAGGTGACCTTCAAGTCAGCTAGTGATTCTAGGGCACCACACCCAGTCTAGCTCTGAGAGGCTAAGGCTTGTGTAGTGGGTGAATCCGTGGGCACCTATACGAGAGAGACTAGTGTTGGCCCTAATAGTTATTTTCCCTCAGCCGAGCTAGCTAGATAATGAACCTACTTCGGCTCTGGGTCCATTGAATTAGAGGCCTCCAATAAAGGATTATCAGCCACCGAATCAACCCTAGTGTCCGGATCCATAATGAGGTGAGGGGTGAAGTTCCTGAAGGAATATAGGCCATTGGGATGCCTCCCACCGATTTACTCTCCACACCCGTGGATGATGAGGGGTCCTCATTGGGACTGGGGTTCTCTTTACCTACTCCATGGCTCTTTAATCAAGTACTTGAATCATTCCCTTGTAGTTTGAAAACAGAACATGTCTTTGATCTCCTGAATTCTGAGAGAGTGTGACAAAAAAATACAGGCATGGAATAATTTGGGCCTTCTCTCATACTGAATCTCCAATGTAAATTTGTCTTCCATGGTATTGAAGACAGCCTCCTCAACCAGTGTGATCTCCATATCAACTTCTACAATCACTCTGGCATAGTGCTCATACCTTGGGTTGTATGTTCCTTGTCCATTTTGATGGGGATTCCAATTGAAGAGGCAATGTCCCACAGGATTCAAGGGAACCTGCAGAACCAATTTAATTTCAAAATATGAATCCATAACTGTGCACATTTTTTTCAAGAAGAAATGGTCAAAATTCAAATCCCAATCCTATATCTGTAGAATACCTGGCTTGATATTGAGGGATCTAAAGCTCCAGGACCTCCTTTTCTAGTCATCAGAAGGGATGATAATGTGATAAAATACCCTTCCCATGGACTTCATTTTCCACTTTGTAAACCCCCAGATGTCCGCGATACGCTTTGTCAGATCTACACTCTTCTAATTCCTCTCCTCTTTTGGTACAAGCACCGTGAAATGATAGAAAATGGCATAGAATCTCCCACACCTCTATCGCCTCCCAATTTGCTGATACATTTTCTACTCAACCCTTCTTAACCACCCGACCAGGGGAGGGAGCACTATAATCGGTGAAGGTAAGAGAAGACACCACTTTAATGACATCCAAAAAGTTTTTCTTAGATCATGTCATGCCTGAAACCTCCCAAGGAACCTCTAGCATCTCCTTGTTAGATATTCATAGCTGAAAAAGTTCATTGTTCCTGACTTGGTAAGATTGAACTGTGGCCAGATTTCCTCTCTTTACATCTGCAGTGGCCGTGACCTGGGGTCACTCTAGATCCCCATGGTTTCATGGTTCCCCTCTATACTCCATATTCTTCTATTTCAGTGTTTTCTAGGCGTTTTATGGTCTTTATCATTTTTTTTATTTTTAGTAGTTTTATGGGTTTTATGGATTTTAGGGATTTTTATGATTTTTTTGGGTTTATTTTTGTTTTTTGGGTTTGTGGCATCCTTTAGTTGTTTTCATGCTTATTTATGGGTTTTTAGGGTTTTTTTATCTGGGGGGGGGGGGGGGTTATATTTTTTAGGGTTTTAATGGGTTTTAGTTTTTTTAGGGGTTTTAATGTTTTTAGGGTTTTGGGGGGTTTTATAGTTTTTATGGTAATTAGGACATTTTCATGTTTTTTGGTTTTTTTGGGTTTTACATATTTTATGGTATTTTAATGTTTTTAGGATTTTAATAATTTTAGGGTTTTTATTGGATTTTATTGGATTTTATTATTTTTTAAGGTTCCATAATTTTTCATGTCATTTTTTGGATTTTTTTGAGTTTTAAGGGTTTTTAGGGGTTTTATGGTTTTTAGGGTTTTTACTGTTTTTAGGGGTTTTCAAATTGTTTTTAAATTTTTAGTTTTGTAGAGTTTTTTTAGGGTTTCTAATATTTTTTAAGGTTTTGGGGTTTTTAGGGTTTTTTTGGGTCATAGAAATTTTAGGGTTTTTGAGGCCTCTAATTTTTTCAGGTGTCTTAATATTTTTTATGGTTGATTAGGATTTTTTTGGGTATTTGGCATCTTTTAGGGTTTTTTAGTTTTTAGGGGGTTTTAGGGTTTGTTAGTGTTTTAGGTTCTTTTTAGGGGTTTTAGGGACTTTTAATGTTTTTGGGGTCTTTTAGTGTTTTAATCATTTTTAGGGGTTTTGGGTGTTTTTAGGGTTTTTAGGTGTTTTTAGGGTTTTAGGGGTGTTCTAGTTTTTTCAGGATTTCTTAGGGACTTTTTTGGAGTTTAAGTATTTTTTATGGTTTTTATGGGTTTCGATGGTTTTAATCATTTAAAGGGTTTTTTGGTTTTTAAGGAGTTTTAAGTGTTTTAAGGTTTTTAAGGATTTTAGAGATTTTTTGGGTTTTAGAGTTTTTTGGGGTTATTTAGACTTTTTATTATTTTTTGGGATGTTTAGGTTTTTAAGGTATTTTAGTGGGTTTTAGGGGGTTTAAAATGATTTTAGATCTTTTAATTTATTTTTAGGTGTTTTAGGATTTTTAGGGTTTTTATATTTTTAGGTGACTATTGGTTCTTTGGGGTTTTAGGATATTTTTGGGTTTCTATGCGTTTTAAGGTCTTTTAGGGGTATTTTAGGGAGTTTTGGGGGTTTTAATGTTTTCATGGATTTTAGGGCTTTTGGGTTTTAAGGGTTATTTAAGGATTTTAGTGTGTTTTTATTGTTTTTAGTGTTTCATGGATTTATAGGTGAATCTGGGGTTTTTTATGGTTTCTAAGGGTTTTCATAATTTCATGGTTTTTTTTGTTTTTAGTGATTTCAGGGTGTCTATTTATTTTAATGGTTTTTTTGAGTTTTTCAGATTTTTTTTACGGGTTTTAGGGTTTTTTTGGGATTTCTTTAGGGTTTTTTGGGGTTTTTTTGGGTTTTTAGAACTTTTTGGGATTTTGAGTTTTTTTGATTTTAGGGGTTTTAGGTTTCCTTAGGATTTTAAAGTGTTTTATTGATATTTAGGGTTTATTATATATTTTTAATGTTTCTTAGTTTTTTTACGTTGATTAGGGTTTTACGGGTTTTGTGGGTTTCAGGGTTTTTAGTTTTGTTTTATTGTTTTTAGGGTTTTTATAGGTTTTAGGGTTTTTATGGTTATTAGGTTTTTTTAGGGTTTCTTTGTGTTTTTTTCGGGTTTTATGGTTTTAGAATGTTTAGTGTTATATACGGGTTTTAAGGACCATTTAGGGGTTTTCATGGGTTTTAGGGTCTTTTAATAATTTTAAGGGATTTAGGTTCTTTTGTGATTTTTAGTGTCATTAGGGTCTTTTAATAACTTTCTGGTTTTTTAATGTTTTTAGGGGTTTTAATAGTTTTAGTGGGGTTTAAGTGTGTTTATGATTTTTAGGGGTTTTTTGTGTATTTTTGGCTTGAAGGGGATTTGGGGGGTTTTATGATTTTTTAGGGTTTTAGGGGTTTATCGATTTTTTGGTTATAGGGGTTTAAATTAATTTTTGGGTTTTTTATATTTTTTGGGGGTTTTGGTCAGATTTTAGGGATTTTAGGATTTGATGGGTTTTAGTATTTTTTTGTTTTTTGGGGTTTCTTGGGGGTTTAATGTTTTAGGGGTTTATGGTTTTTAAGCATTTTTATGGGGTTTTATGTTATTATTAGGGGTTGGAGTTTTATGGTTTTATTGGTTTTTATGTGTTTTATAGATTTTTTTGTATTTTGGGGGTTTTCTGTTTTTTTATGGTTTTAGGGTCATTCAATGTTTATAGGGGTTTTAGGGTCTTTTAAGGGTTTGGGGGGGGGCTATTGTTTTTAGGGTCTTTTTGCTATTTTTACGAGTTTATGGTATTTTTTAATTTTTAGGTTTTTAGGGTATTCTAAGGATTTCATGGGGCTTTGGGTTTCTTTTCACTTTTAGGATTTTTTTGGGTTATTTAGGGTTTTTAGGGGTTTTAGTGGTTTTTAATATTTTTTGGATCTTTTATGGTTTGTATGGGGTTTTGAAATTTTTTTTTCAATATTTTTAGGGTCCTTTTAGGGTTTTTACTATCACTTGGGTTTTGTTATAGTTTTAGGGTTTTTATGGTTTTCTAGGGTTTTAGTGTCCTTTATAGTTTTTAGGGGTTTTAAGGTCCTCTATGATTTTTATGTTACTTTATAGATTCTAGTTTTTTAGATTCAATTAGGGTTTTGATGTTATTTTATGGTATTTTGGGGGCTTTTAGTTTTTTAGGGTCTTTTGGGGTTTTAGGGTCTTTAGTGTTTTTTAGGGAATTTTCTGGGTTTTATGGTTTTTACATTCTTTTAATATTTTTAAGATTCATTGGGATTTTTTGGGATTTTATTGATTTTAGGATTTTTTGGGGGCTTTTAGATTTTTGGGTTTTATGGGATTTTTTTGGATTTTTATGGTTTTTAGTGTTTTAAGTGTTTTAGGGTTTTTTGGTTTTAGAGTGTTTTGGGTGGTTTGATCATTTTTCAGCGTTTTTAAGTTCTTTAGGGTTTTTAGGGGTTATTAGGGTTCTTAGAGGTATTAGTATTATTAGTTTTTATTTTTATTTTTTAGGCCTTTTAAGGGTTTTAATGGAATTTAATGAGTTTTAAGAGTTTTTATATTTTTAGGGGTCTTAGAGTTTTTAGACGTTTTTAGGGATTCTTATTAGTTTTAAGGGGTATTTTAGGTATTTTTGGTTTTGGAGGATTTGTAATGTTTTAGGGGTTTTATGGTTTTAGGGTTACTTTGTGTTTTCATGGTTTTCATACTTTTTTAGGGTTTTTAGATTTTTAGGGGTTTTAGGTCTTTTTTTATTTATAGGGCGTTTAGCGATTTTTTTTCATTTTTATGAGTTTTTAGGGTTTTTAGGTGTTTTCGTCGCTTTCTTGGGGGTTTTAGGGTTTTTAGTGTTCTTTTGTGTTTTAGGGGGTTTTAGGGTCCTTTAGGGGTTTTATGGGGTTTTTCGGTTTTTGGTATTTTTAGGGGTTTTATTGTTTGTAGGGTTTTTATTATTTTTTAGTATTTTTAATGTTTTTAAGGTTTTTATAGATTTTTGGGTGTATAAGTGTTTTTTTTGTATTTTAGGGTTTTATATGGATTTAAGGGTTTTTAGGTTATTTTAGGGTTTTATAGGTTTCATCAAGTTCTTTTATTTTTTTAGGATTTTTAGGGTCTTTTAGGGGGTTTTAATGTTTTCACAATTTTTAAGGATTTTTCATTTTTTTAATATCTTCCATTGGTTTTATGATTTTTAGGGTATTTAGAGGTTTTAGTGGTTTTATGGATTATTTATATTTTTAGTGTTTTATGAATTTCAATTTTATTAGGGTTTTTATGGGGTTTTAGGAGTTTTAGTGGATTTTAGTGTTTTATATATATTTTTGAATTTTAGGGGGTTTCAAGGATTTTAGTATTTATATCTTTTTAAGGGGTTTCTAGAATTTGTTAATGTTTTACGGTTTTGACAATTTTTGATGGGTTTTTATGTTTTTTCATGTTATATGGGTATTTTTTAGGTTTAGTTTTTTTATAGATTTTATGGAATTTAGATACTTTTTTGGTTTTTAAGAGTTTTATGGGGTTTTAATGATTCTTAGGTTATTTATGGGATTGTTCGATTTTTCATTTTTAGGGGTTTTAGGGTGTTTTGTGTTTTACGGTGTTTTGGGTTTTTTGTGTTTTTAGAGATTTTTAGTATTTTTAGGTGTTTTAGGGTTTTATTTTTTAAGGGTTTTCTGGTATTTTAGAGTTTTTAGGGTTTTTTTCAATTTCATGTTTTTTGGGGTTGGGGGTTGGGGGTTAGGGTTTCTAAGGTTTTAGGGTTGTTAGTTTTTTTGGGGTTTAAGGGTGTTTTAGGTTATATTATGGTTTTAAGGATTTTATGGGTTTTAGTAGGTTTTAGGTTTTTCTAGGTTTTTAGGGTATTTTAGTATTTTTTAGGGTTTTAGGGGTTTTTTGTGTTTTTTGTGTTTTTAGGAGTTTATGCATATTAAGCATTTTCTCAAGGTTTTTATGTTTTTAGGGGATTTTTATGGTCTTAAATGTGTTTAGGGATTTTTGGGATTTTTTTGGAAACTTTAGGGGGTTTCATTGGTTTTAGGTTTTTAGTGGTTTCTATAGGTTTTTAGCTGTTGGGGGGGTTAGGGTTTCTAGGGATTTTTTGGGATTTTTTAAATTATTTGTTTAAAAAAATAGATTTTTTTTGGGTTTTTGGTATTTCAAGGGTTTTAGTTGTTTTTTGGTTTCTATGGTGTTTTTGGGTTTTTTGGGTTTTTTAGGTTTTTTGGGTTTTTGAGGTTTTGTAGTTTTTTGGTGTTTTAGGGTTTTTATGGTTTACTAGGGTTTTAGGGATTTTTTTTATCATTTTTACAATATCAAGGTATTTTATGATTCTTTTATTGTTTTATAGGGTTTTTTGTGTATTTTAGCTGTGGATTAGGGTTTTAGGGTCTTTTAGTATTTTACGTAATTTTTGAGTTTTTATGGATTTAATTTTTTTAGGGTTTTTGGTGTTTATAGGGGGTTTTTTGGTTTTTTGGTTTTTTAGGGATTTTGGGTGGTTTTTGGGTTTTTTAGGTTTTTGGTGGTTTTAGGGGTTTTAATAGTTTCAAATGGTTTTTAGGTTTTTTCTAGGTTTTTATGGTTTTTAATGCTTTTATGGGTTTTTATGTTTTTAGGATTATTAGGGTTTTTACGGGTTTAAATGTTTTAAGGGTTTTTAGTGTATTTGTGATTTTTTTTTTCTGTTTTTAAAATTTTTTATGTTTTAGTGTCCTTTGGGTTTTTTAGTGTTTTTAGGGGTTTTACAGGTTTTTTGGGGTTTTAGTGTTTTTCGTGTTATCTTATTTTTTAAAGTTTTAATGTATTTTATGTTTTATCAATATTTTATAGTGTTTTATGGTTTTTTTGGGTATTTATGATTTTTATTGTTTTTTCTAGTTTTTTTGGGTTTTTAGGGATTTTTATGGACTTTAGGAATTTTTTTGAAGTTTTTAGAGTTATTTAGACTTTTAGGGATTTATTAGGGTTTTTTAGAATATTTACTATTTTTTAGGGTTTTGGGGTGTTTAGTGTTTGTAGGGATTTTTAGGGATTTAGGGTGTAACAGGTTTTTGGGGTTTTGGGGGTTTTTATATTTTTCTGGTATTTTGGTTTTTTAGATATTTTCGTATTTTATAGTTATTTGGGTGTGGGGATTTTTAGGGTTTTTTTTGCATTATAGGGTTTTTAGGGATTTTTTTTTTATTTTTATGGTTTTTATGGTTTTTAGGGTTTTCAAATTTTTTTGGGGTTTTTTAAGGATTTTTAGATGTGTTTATGATTTTGGTGATTTTTATGGTTTTTAGATTTGTTTAGTGTTTTTTCTTTTGTTTTTAGGATTTTTTGGGTGTTTTGGTATTTTTGGGTTTTATAATGTTTTAAGGGTTTTTATGTATTTAGATATTTTATGGTTTTTAGGATTTTTAGGGGTTTTATGATTTTTTTGGTTGTTTTGTGATTTTTAAGGTATTTTAATGTTTTATAGTTATTTAGGGTCCTTTAGGGGTTTTATGGGTTTTATGGATCTTTAGGACTTTTTTGGTATTGGGGACACTTGGGGTTTTTAATGTTTTTATGGTCCTTTGGGTTTTTTGGATTTTTTAGAGACATAGTTTTTAGGGTATTTTAGGGTTTTTTTGTATTTTTATGGTTTTTGTGTCCTTTAGGGTATTTATGGGTTTTAGGTTTCTTTAAGGGGTTTAGGGTTTTAGGGTATTTAATGTTTTTAAAGGGGTTTTATGGGATTTTATGGGTTTTACGATTTTGAAGGATTTTTGGGTGTTTTACAGTCTTTAGTGTTTTTGGGTCTTTTAGGGCACATTATGGTTTTATGGGGTTTTAGGGTTTTAGGGTATTTTATGATTTTTTGGTTCTTTTAGGTTCTTTTTTGGGGGTTTTGTTTTTTATATTTTTAGAGTCTTTGTGGTTTCTAAGGATTTAAGGGGTTTTAGCGGTTTTAGGGGTTTTATTTTTTTATGGGTTTAATGGGTTTTCATTGTTTTAGGGAATTTTTTAGGTATTTTTAGTGTTTTTCAGGTTTTTAAAGGTTTTTAGGGGTTTTTATGGGTTTTTAGGGGTTTAGGGGGTTTTCAGAGTTTTTATTGGTTTTTTGGTTTGTTATCATTTTTTTGGGTCTTTAGGATATAAGGTTTTAAGGGTAATTTTGGGTTATTTGGATCTTTTAGTGTATTTTAGAGGTTTTTAGTGTTTTTTTGGGTTTTTATGGTTTTTTGGGTTTTTAGTGTTTTTAGGAATTTTTGTGGTTTTAAGGGTTTTTTTACGGTTTTTAGGTTTTTTAGTTTTTAGGGGTTTTAGTGTTTTTACGGGTTTTTATGGTTTTTAATGTTTTTTGGGATTTTTTATTTTTAAGGTTTTTAGGGTCTTTTGGGGGGTTTAGGGTGTTTTGGGGATTCTCATAAGGTGGGGCGGTGGGTTATGGTTCATTGAGGTTTCTTGGTTTTTTAGAAGTTTTTATGGTTATATGGGTTTGGGATATTTTTAGGTGTTTATTGGGGTTTTAAGGTCCTTTAAAGATTTTATTGGGTTGGTGGGGTTTTTTAAGATTTTTTGGGTTTTTGGTTCTTTCTGTGTTTTAGGGTATTTTAAGGTTTTTAGGATGTTTAATATTTTTAGTGTTTTCGGTTCTTTTAGTGTTTTTATGGTTTTTTGTGGACTTTTAGGGTTTTGGATATAGGTTTTTGGGTTTAGGGTGTAGGTTTATGTGTTTATGGTGTAATATTTAGGGTTTATGGTGTAGGGTTTAATGTTTAGAGTATATGGTATAGGGTTTAGGGTGAAAGGTTTAGGGTTTATGGCGTTGGGTATAGTGTATATGGTGTAGGGTTTTGGGCATTAGATGCAGGGTATATGGTGTTTTAGGAGTAAGGTTTTGGGTTTAGGTTTTAGGGTTTGGGTAAGTGTTTAGGCTTTGGGGTTTAGAGTGTATGGTTTTGGGTTTAAAGATTTTAGTGTTTTTAATGGTTTTTTGGGGTTTTAGTGTTTTTTAATTTTTATAGGGTTTTTATGGGTGTTTAGTGTTCTAAAGGTTTTTAGGATTCTTATGGTTTTTAGGAATTTCATAACCTATTATGGATTTTTAGAGTTTTCAGTTTATAAGGGTTTTATGGTTTTTGGGGGGGTTTTGGGGTTTTTAGGGGTTTCAGTTTTTTTTAGAGTTTTTAAATGTTTTTAGGGGTTTTTTTAATATTTTTAATGTTTTTTAGGTTTTTTTTATGTTTTTAGGGTTTAGTGTTATTTTAGTTTTTAGGGGTCTTTTGGGTGTTTTAGGGTTATTTTTGGGGTTTTTTGGATTTTTTCTATTTTATGGGATTTTATGGGTTTTATTTGTTTTTAAATGTTTTATAGGGTAATTAAGGATTTTAGGGATTTTTAAGGTTTTTAGTGTTTTAAGGGGTTTATGGTTTCTAGTATTTTATATCGGTTTGAGGGGTTTTAGGGATTTTAGGGTATTTACGGTCTTTTAGGGTCTTTCATGTTTTTAGGGTGTTTAGTCTTTTTAAGTTTTGTATTGTTTTTTTTTTGTTTTTTGTTATATTTAATGGTTTTTGAGTTTTAAGGATTTTTAGGGGTTTTATATTTTTTAGTTTATATTTTTTATAGGGTTTAAGGGGGTTTTAGGGGGTTTTAGGTTTTTTAGGGTGTTTTTGTTTTCTTCATTTTTATGGTTTTTATGTCTTTACAATTATATGGTTTTAGGGCTTTTAACGCATTTTCGGGTTTTTCGGGTATTATAGGTTTTATAGGTTTTGTAGGTTTTGTAGGTTTACTGGTTTTTTTGGGTCCTTTTAGATTTTTTATGGTTTTTAGGGTCATTTAGGGTTTTATGGTTATTTTGGGTCCTTTGACATTTTTTGGGTTTTAGAGTCTTTTATGGTTTTTTGGGATATTTTAGGGTCTTTTAGTGTTTTTAGGGTTTTTAGTGTCTTTTTGGGGTTTTAGTTTTTTAGGGTCTCTATGTTTTTTTTGGGTTTTTATGGTCTTTTAGGGGATTTAATGTGTTTTATTTTTGGGTCTTGTAGTGTTTTATGATTTTTAGGTACTTTATGGGTTTTAGGGGCAGAAGAGGTTCAGGGCTAGGCGAGCCTAGCCCCCCAAAATCAATAAAACATAAAGAAAAAGTTACAAGATGGAGCGACAAGGGTGAGAATGAGCCTCACCCTTCATGTATGAATCAACCAATGGAGAGAAAAAAGATGGGGACATGGAGGACCACATCGAGCATCTTTCATCAATCACCCTTTTCATGAGAGCATCCGCCACCGAATTTTCCACTCTATAAACATGAGACACACTAATGCTTAGGGATCTGGAGGTGTCAAGGCACTTAATCCAATATGGAAGTAATCGCCATGGGACATCCCTGGAAGAGTTTTTAAGAGAAGGAACCGCAAGCATTGAGTCTGAATAAATCCAGATCCATTTCCACCCAAACCGGCTCGCGTATCGCACATCTTTTATAATGTCCCAAAGCTCCTCTTCATAGGCACATCTGTCCCCAATAAAATGAAAGAAGAAACCCTTGAAGAACCCTCTTGAAGTACGGAAGACGCCACCACACCCCGAGGGCCCCGGAGCTCCCAGTGCCACACCATCACCATTGACTTTTAACCATGCTGTAATTGGCGGGGGGGGGGGGGGGGGGGTTGGAGGTTTTGGGTTTTATAGGGTCATTTATGATTTTTTCACTTCATCAAAGGTTTTAGGGTTTTTTTGGGTTTTTAGAGGTTTTACTGGTTTAGGGGTTTTAAAGGGTTTTAGATCCCCTTGTGTTTTTATGGGTTTTAATGGTGTTTTTGGATTTAAGGGTTTTATGGTTTTTGAGGGTTTTTAGGGTTTTTAGAGTTTTATGATTTTAAGGGTTTTGGGGGGTTTAACCATTTTTTGTGTATATTAATGTATTTTTCTGATTTCTAGGGTTTTTAGGGGTTTTGGGGGTTATGTGTTTTAATGGTTTTTAGGGGTTTTATGGGTTTTAGGGGTCTTCATGTTTTTATGAATTTTTAGTTTTTTTAGGTTTTAGGGGATTCTATGGTTTTTTAGTGTTTTCGAGGTTTTAGAAGGTTTTATGATTATATTCAAGTTTTTAGGGTATTTTATATTTTTTATGTTTAGGATATGTAAGAGTTTTAGGTTTATAGGGGTTTTTAGGTTTTTAGGGATTTTTGGGTTCTTTATGGTGTTTTAGTACTTCTATGGGTTTTTAAGGTTCTAAGGGATTTTACCGTGTTTATTTTTTATGGTTTTTATTGTTTTTATAGGTGTGTTAGGATTTTCTGGGTCTTTTAGGTTTTTTATAGGATTTTTTGGGTTTTTTTGGGCTTCTTGCAGCATCTAAGGGTTCTTGGGTCTTTTATTAATTTTGGAGTCTTTTTGGGGTTTTAGGGTTTTAGGTTCTTTTAGGGATTTTAGAGTCCTTTTTGGATTTTTTGGTTTTAAGGATTTTTGTGTTTTAATGCAGTTTTATGGATTTTTAGGGGTTTTATGGGTTTTAGAAATTATTTTGGTTTTTTGGGTTTTTTAGTGTTTTTAGGGGTTTTATTGCTTTTCATATTTTTGTTGGTTTAGGGATTTTAGGTTTTTTATGGTTTTTCAGTTTTTATGTTTTATGGTTTTAGGGGGTGTTTTAGATTTTTTAGGGGTTCTAGCGGGTTTTACAGTATTTTAGCGGTTTTGAGTGTTTTTAGGGGTCCTATATATTTTTAGTGTTTTAACTTTCTTTTTAGAGGTTTATCATATTTTTTAGGGGGTATTAAGGATTTTTTGGGTTTTATGATTTCTAGGGTTTTAGGGGATTTTAGGGGTTTTGGGGTTTTAAAGTCTTTTAGTGGTCTTTTGGGGGTTTTTAGGGGTTTAAGGACTTTTAGAGGTCTTTTCTGGTTTTTTGGGTTTTTAGTGTTATTAAGGTTTTTAGTGACTTTATATGTTTTTTTTGTTTTGAGGGTTTTCTAGGGGTTTCAATATTTTTTGGGTTTTAACAGGTTTTTATGGGTTTTATGGGTTTCTAGGGGTTTTTTTGTTTTTATGGTTTTTATTATTCATAGTGGTTTTAGGATTTTTAGGGTTCTTTTAGAAATTTTGGGTGTTTTAGTGTTCTTTAAGCCTTTTTATGGTTTTTGAGGAATTTTATGTGGTTTTAGTGTTTTTTAGGGTTTTATTGGGTTTTAAGGGGTTTTAGAGTTTTATTGGGGTTTTAGGGTCCATTTGTATTGCTGGGGGGTTTTAAGAGTTTTTAGTTTTTTTAGGGTTTTAGGGTTTTATGGTTTTGAAGGGGATTTTTGGATTTTAGGTTTTTAGTATGGGTTTTTCGGTTTTTAGGGGTTTCTTAGGGTTTTTAGGGTTTTATGGTTTTGGTGTTTTAATAAATTTAAGGGGAAAGGAAGATGCGAGGGTCGGGCGAATCCCCCCCCCCCAAATTTATTAGAAAGAAAAAAAAGAAACACAACAGACAAGGGAGGGGAGGGGTCAAACGAGCCACACCCAAAAACCCTTTACAACCCATGATGAAAAAGACCCAAAAAAAAGAAAAATCAAAAAGGGGAAAGAAAAAAAAAACAAAACCAAGTAGCCACCACCACCATCCAGCATTAACCAGTATCTAGAAGCTCACAGAAAACCAACGACCAACATCCAAGCTCACAAAATCCAGCATCCGGCACCTTCTCACCAAGAAGATCCACCACCAACAGCATAGAACCATCAACACCATAGTCATAAATCTCACCTTCATCACTTCGGGGCGAAGCAACTCCCCTTACCAAGCACCACCAGCAGCAATCACCTTCAAACCAATCAGCCTTCAGCAACTCACACCATCCAGAAACCACCAGTCCAGCAACAAACATCATCCAACACCAGAGTTTCAGCCAGCCAACATTTTCTTTAACGCCTCGTGAGCAAGCATCAGCAAAAGGACAGATTTATTGATGAAACCGAAGAGCACCTGCTGCCATGAGTCTAAGAAACACCACTAAATCCCATCTCCACGAACCGAAACACCAAAATATGACCCGCTCATCCCTGGATCTGTAGTAGTGCACGTCGCTAGATCTAAGTGGTTCCACCACGGATCTGCAAACACCACGACCAGATCTAGCTCCAAGCAAAGCGCGAAGAACAAATCTTGACCACTCAACCATGGATCTGCTACACCGAGCGAAGGGGAGACCAACTCCCACCATGTCCTCCAATGAACTGCAACTTCGCATGCCAAAGGGTCTAGAGCTGCCCCAAAAAACTAGTCGCGCACCAGGAAGTTCGAATCCGACCACCTCCTCCATGGATCGCCCAGTGGAAAGTCCGGTCCACCCCATGAGAGCACCACAATGCTGAATTCCAGAACGACCAGAACTAGCTTGCTCGAAATTTTATGAAGCCTTCATCCAAAGATGCTTCTAGAGAAGACCTGTGAGGGCACCATCGATCCATAGAGAACTCACCTTGAGAGGAGAGAGAAGCAGCGTAAAGCAAGCCGACGCCTGAGGATCCATAGTCGCGATGTAGAAGCATTGATGCTGACGGAAGACCCAAACACGAGAAGATCCAAGAGATGTGGGAGAATAATTTTAAGGGGGTTTTAATGGATTTTATTTTATTTTTATGGTTATTAAGGTTGTAAGGTTTTTTTAGATTTTATTAGGTTTCATAGTGTTTTTTGGGGCTTTGTTTGGGATTTTTAGGGTTTAGTGTCTAGGGTGTATGGTATAGAGTTTACGGTGTAGGTTGTAGTGTTTAGGGTTCAAGGTATTGGGTATATAGTGTAGGGTATATGATTTTGGGTTTATTATTTAGGGTTTAGGGTGTAGGGTATTTGGTTTTGGGAATACGATTAAAGGTTTATGGGGTAGGGAATAGGGTTTAGGATGTAGGATTTAGGGTTTAGGGTATTGGGTTTAGGGTGTTCGGTTTGGGGTTTAGGGTATTGGGTATATGGTTTAAGGTGTAGGGTTAAGGGTTTAACGTGTAGGGTATAGGGTTTAGGGTTTATGGTTTACAGTTTAGGGTGTAGGATATAGGGTTTATGGTTTAGGGTTTAGTGTTTTTGGTATAGGATATAAGTTTTACACTTTAGTATTTAGGGTTAAGGTTGCGGGCTATAGGGTATTGGGTGTTGGGTTTTGAGTTTATGGTACAGGCTATAGGGTTTAATGTGGGGCATTTAGGATTTCAGGTATAGTGTGTATAGTTTGGAGTGTAGGGTTTAGGGTTTAGGGTGTGTAGTATTTGGTTTAGATTGTAGGGTTTAGGGTATGGTGTGTGATATAGGGTTTACGGTGTACAGTTTACCATTTAGGGTGTGTGGTATTGGGTTTGGGGTGTAGGGTTTAGGGTTTAGGGTGTAGTGTTTTTGGTTAATGGTGTATAGTTTAGGGTTTATAGTATCGGTTTTAGGGTTTATAGTATAGGGTTTCAGGTTTAGGGTATAGGGTATATGTTCTAGGGTTCCATATATTGGGTTTTGTGTGTATGGTATCTGGTTTAGGGTGTAGGGTTTGGTGTTTAAGGTGTAGGGTATGGTGTTTTTGGTGTAGGATTTAGTGTTTAGGGTGTTGTGTATAGAATTTAGGGAATATTTTATTTGGTTTGTGGTATTGGGTATGCAGTTTATGGTGTTGGGTATAGGATTTTGAGTGAAGGGTAAAGGTTTTACTGTATAGTGCATAAGGTTTACGGTGTAGGGAATAGGTTAAGGCTGTAGGGTATAGGGTTTAGGGTGTTGGGTATAGGGTAAAAGGTATAGTCTACAGGGTTTATGGTGCAGGGTTTTAGGTATAGGGTATAGGGTTTAGTGTTTAGGGTGTAGGTTTTAGGGTTTAAGGTGTTGGGTATAGGGTTTAGGGTGTTGGGTTTAGGATTTTAGATGTATGGTATAATATTTTGAGTGTAGGGTTTAGGGTTTAGGGTATAGCTTATAGGGTTTGTGGTGAAGGGATTATGGTGTTGGGTAGAGGGTTTAGGGTCTTTGGTTTAGGGGTTAGCGTGTAGGGTAAAGGGTTTATGGTGTACAGTTTAGGTTTTAGAATTTAGGGTAAGTGGTTTAGAGTGTAGGGTTTTTTGTTTAGGGTGTATGGTGTAGGGTTTAGGGTTTTTGGTGTTGGGTTTAGGCTATATGTTGTAGGGTGTGGGGTTTAGGGTGTAGGGTTTAATAGTGTAAGGTATAGTTTTTTTGATTTTTTATGGTTTTAGGGGTTTTTAGTATTTCTATTATCTTTTATGGGTTTTTTGGGTTTTTTGGGTTTTTTTGGATTTTTAGGGGAATTCGTTGTTTTTAGGGTTTAATAAGAGTTTTTAGGGTTTTTTGTTTTAATGATGTTTTATATTTGGTTTGGGTTTTCAAAGAGTGTTTATCTTTTTTAAAGGATTTAGAGGTTTTAATATATTTTTAGGTTTTTTTAAAAGATTTTTGGATTTTAGGGGTTTTTAGGGTCTTTGGGGTTTTAGTGTCATTTAGTGATTTTTTTAGTTTTTTGGTCTTTTAGGGTTTTTTATGGTTTTAGGTGTTTTATAGTATTTAGGGTTTTTTGGAATTTTTGGGTTTTTAGTTATTTTAGGGTTTTTAGGTCGTTTTTTATATTTTTTACAGTTTTTAGGGTTTGAAGGGTCTTTAGGGAATTTCTAGGTTTTTTGGATTTTAGGGTTGTTTGGGGATTTTTTTGGTTTTTACTATTTTTTGGGTTTTTATGTTTTCAGTTTTTTAGGGGTTTTAGTGTTTTTATTTTTTATAGGGGTTATTTCTGGTTTTATGATCTTTTTATGGATTTTGGGGGGGTTTTAGTGTTTTTAGTGTGTTTTAATGGGTTTTAGGTGTTTTTTATTATACTTAGGTGATTTTGGGTATTTTAGATTCTTTAATGGTTTTCAAGGGTTTTAGGGGAAATGAAGTTTCAAGGGTCAGGCTATTACCCCCCATGTTTATTAAAGAAAACACACAGTAGACAAGGGAGGGGGGGGGGGTCAAACAACCCACACCCAAAACCCCTTTACAACCACAACCCAAAGACCCAAAAAAAGAAAGATCAAAAGGAAAAAAAGAAGGAAAAGAAAATAGACCAGTCAACATCACCACCAAAATCTAAAACATAAGCCACACTTTAAGGGTCACCATCTGCACCATATCTAGAGGCTGCATCATTAGAGCAGGAGTGAGAGTCATCCCATCCTGAATCATAATCCTCATTATGTTTGAGGAGCGTCATAAACTTCTCCCTGCATTTTCATTGTTCTGGGGAATGCAGCTGCTCCTGATTATTAACCTTGACTTTCACCGTAACTGACTTTGAAGACGCCCGAGTAACCATGGGTCTGGGGAGAGTGGATTAATCCTACATCCTCATCTTTGAGGAGTTCGAGGTGGGACTATCATCCATCCCTTTCACCTTCTCGATAACAAATGAGTGCTCCTCCACTTCCATTCCAACTTGATCCGGGATAGAGGAGGCTTCCTGATTAAGGGTGCACTCAAGAAAATCTTCATCTTGAGGAAATCTTCGAGCCACTAAGGCTAGTATTTTTGCACTCCCATCGATAGAAAATCTCCTTTTCCCATCCTCCCCAGGCAGGACCATCCCCTCGTCATCATGCCTGGCTGAGTAGTCAGGCTTGTCTGCCAGCTGCAAAAGCCCCTCCTCCCTTGGAACCACCTCCAGTGTAGCATCACCCCTGTGTTTAGGGGCATCCCCCGTCCTAAGTCCCTCCCCCTACCCGCACACCATCCCTACTTCACGTGAAATCCCTTGAGAAGCTTCCCCCTCCAAGTTATCCACCGTCCCCTGCCCAGCCACCTCCTCCAACTTGTTCTCTGGAACCTTCACCTCCACCTCCCCTGGCTCAGTCACATGGCATGAAGCAGCACTATCATCCCTCTCAACCCCCACCTCAGATGCATTTGAAACTAGTCCCATGGACCAGCAACCAGCCACACCTTCAAAGCCATCCTCCCCATCCACCCCCCGTGCTGCTACCTCCCCTTCTGCCGCATCATGTCCAGAATGCTCAACAATGTCACTAGCGACACGGCTTAGAAAGAGGATATGCACATCAGAGCCCACGAACGCCTTCTCATTGCCAACTGAAGGTTCCACCACCTACACCCCCTTGCCCATATCCTCAAAAGTAGCTTCCTGAGGCCCAAGGCAGGTATTCTGCCCATCTTGATCATCAAAGTCACCAGCAGACGCCTCCTCATTACCAGCGGGTGGCGCCACCACCTGCAACGCCTTGCCCATATCCTCACAAACAGCTCCCTGAGGCCCAAGGTAGGTATTATTCTCATCTTGTTCATCAAAATCACCAGCCAACTTTACTTGGACATCGTGATGATCCTAAATCAACTCCTCTGAATCCAAGACATCAAACATATTGCACAAGGGGACACCCTCATCTCCCTCATTCACTGACAAAGATTCACCAGAGACCCCAACACCTCCAGACCTCCAGGAGAAGATCCAGGTAGCACCATGACTCCTTCCACAGGTTTCACCACACCCATATTTTCCACTATTCCAAGATCATTTTTCAGCATGTCAAAAACATCACAGATCCTAGGGTTGGAGAGGGGTTTCCGATCAACCTACATCAAAACATACCTGAACAAAAAACCACATGCTCCTCAGCCAGAATCAGATTAACCATTCCAGTGAGGAGACCCACTTTGTGCAATCCAGATTCCCCCCAAGGAGGAACAACTGCTAGCGAACCATCAGATGAAGAAAACTTGATAGAGAAAGTACTCCTACAAGAAGAGGCATAGTGACCCAGTCTTTGACAGGATGAGCAGAAAGGCACTCAGGATTCAAAGAATACATCCAGATGCCATCTTACCTCACCTTCGATCTCAACACAAACATTATTAATCATAACGATGGACACATCTACCTCAACACAAATCCTCGGCGTAGTTGGGTGGAAAGCAGCACTTATCAAAGCATCCATACACAGAAATCTACCAATGTGTTTACCAATGATGCAGAGGATGGATGGATTTTGGAAGGGCAGGGAAAGACCAGGAAGGGTAATCTATAGAGCCACACTTGGGGGATCACGATGCAGGTGAAAATTAAAATTCTAGCGGAATAAATAAAACCGAAGGCCATCAATAGCTCGAGGAGAAAAAGCCCAGACAGAGACCATATTATCTACATTCCTAGAGAGAATCAGAAATTGTCAGGCATCCAACAAACCTACAACCCCTTTATCATGGAGATTCCAATAAGAATTAACAACCCTGTTAAAATCATCAACATAGGGACGAATCCTTCCAAATCGGGCCACCAGTGTGAGATCCAAAAGGGCGGAGGCCATCGAGAACTCCTGGTAAGAGATCTGGAATGAAGGCACACCATTCTCACAGAGCGGGAATTGAGGGTAGACATCAATCTCTGGAAAGTGAGGAAGTTGTGATAGAATATAAGAAGGAGAAGAGGGAAGCTACGGGGAGGACCCAACAACCGCCTCCCCTGGCCAGGGAGTAGGACGGGGTGAAGTCGATGACGCCATAGGCTATGCCGTCATCAACCTCCATCTCGAGGAGCAGGGAGACCATCACGAGAGCACCGACGCCGTCATCTCCTCAAGGGTTTTAGGGGGTTTGTTATGTTTTTTTTTGATTTTGTTAGGGTTTTTAGTTTTCTTATAATTTTTAGGGTTTTTTGGAGTATTAAGGTTTTTAGGGTCTTTTAAATTTTCTTAGGGTTTTAGGGTCATTTATTTTTTTAGGGATTTATGGTTTTATGGTTTTTTTGGTATTTTAGTATTTTTTATGTTTTTTAGGTATTTTAGGGTTTTTAGTGTGTTTTAGAGTTTATTTGGTTTTTAGAATCTTTTATGGGTTTTGGGGTTCTTAAGGTCTTTAGGTTTTTTTGGGATTTTAATTCGCTTATGAGTGTTTTCTAGTTTTTAGCTAGTTTTAAGTTTAAATGGGTTTTAGGGGTTTTAGGGGGTTTAGAGGTTTTCTTGGGGTTTTAGGTTTTTTTGTATTTTAATGTTTTTCTACTATTTAGGGGTTTTTTGGCTGTGTTCGGATTTTTACGGGGTTTACGATTTTTATTTTTTTAGTTTTTAAATTTTTTTGAGTATTATTTTGTCTTTTAATTTTTTTACAGTTTTTATGGTATTTTAAGGTTTTTACAGATTTTAGGGGTTTTATTTTTTTTAGGGTTTTTGGGGGGTTTTAGGGGTTTTAGGGAGGGTTTCATGTTTTTGGGTCATTTTTAGGGGTTTTAGGCTCATTTGGGGGGTTTTTAGGGTTTTTTGGGTCTTTTAGGGGTTTTAAGGCCCTTAGTGTTTTTAAGGGATTTTAGTTTCCTTAAGGTTTTAGGTTTCTTAGATTCCATTAGGTTAGTTTAGATTCCTTTAGGGACTTTTAGGGGTTTATAAACTTTTAGGGACTTTTAGGGTTTTTTTTGTTTTTAGTATTTTTTATGTTTTTAGGTTTTCTAGATACTTTTAGATGTTTTAGTGTATTTTATATTCTTTTATGGGTTTTAGTGTATATTATTGTTTTTAGGGGTTTTAGGGATTTTTATGGGTTTTTAGGGGCTGTAGGGTTTTTAGTGCCTAGGGTTTTTAGGGTTTTAGGTTCCTTTTAGGATTTTAGGGTTTTAGTGTATTTTATTTGTTTTTAGGATTTTTTAGTTTTTTTTAAGGATTTTCGAGTTTTTTAGGGATTTGAAGGTGTTTTGGTTTTTAGAGTTTTATGGGTTTTTTTTTGTTTTATGGGTTTTATGTTCATTTTGGGTTTTAGGGTTTTTATTGTTTTTTGGGTTCTTATGTTTTTCATGGGTTTTAGGGGTTTAAAAGGTTTTTGTAATTTTTGGGGGTTTTAGGGATTTTAGCGTTTTAGGTTTTTTCGGGGTTTTATGGGTTTTTACTATTTTTAAGGGTTTTTGGGTTTTATGGTTTTCAAATATTTTTTGGCTTTTAAGGTGTTTATTGGGTTTTAGGGTCTTTATTTTTATTTGGGGTTTTAAGGGTTTTTGGGGATTTAGGGTTTTAGGATATTTTAGGGTTTCTAAGTATTTTTTAGAATTTTCAATGGTTTTTATAGTTTTTAGAGATTTTAGGGACTTTACTATTTTTTCGGTTTTTTGAGGGGGTTTGGGGTTTTTGAGGGTTTGTAATGGTTTTTCATGGTTTTTTACAGATTTTTAGAGTTTTTATGGTTTTTAGGGTTTTTAAGGGTTTACTTATTTTTATTGTTTTTGATAGATTTTTAGGGTTTCCAGGTTTTTTAGGATTATATTTGGGTTTTATGGTTTTTAAGCTCTTTTTGGGTTTTTCATGTTTTTTTGGTTTTTAGAGTTTCTACGGGTCTTAAGGTTTTTATGGTTTTTATGGGTTTTAAGCATTTTTATGGGCCTTTAGAATTTTATAGGGGTTTAGGGTCATTCTATGTTTTTAAGGGTTTTTATGGTATTTATGGTTTTCTAAAGTATTAAGGGTTTTTGAGTTTTTGGGACTTTAATGGTTTTGAGGGTTTTAGGTGTTTTAAAAGTTTTCAAGGTTTTTAAGGGTTTTCAAGGGTTTTTAGTGTTATTATGGTTTTTTCGAGGTTTTAGGATTTTTTAATGTTTTAGGGTTTTATAGTATTTTTATTTTTTAAGGTTTTTAGGATTTTGAAGGGGTTTCATGGTTTATTTGGGATATTATGGATTTTAGGGATTTATGTGTTTTAATGGGTTTTAGGGTATTAAATAGATTTTAGGGTTTTTAGAGTTTTTATGGGCATTTGGGGTTTTTTTAATTTTAGGGAAATTTATAGGTTTTAGTGGTTTAGGGTTTTTTGGGTATTTTCGTTGATTTTTAGGGGTTTAGGGTTTTAGGGATTTCTTTGGGTTTTTAGTTATTTTAGGATTTCACAGGGTTTTTTAATGTTTTAGTGTTTCTAACGTTTTTTGGGGGGGGGGTTTAGGGTTTTTATTATTATTTTAGGGTTTTTTGTAGTTTTAGAGTTTTCTAGGGGTTTAAGGGTATTTATTGTGTTTTAGGGTATTTATTATGTTTATGGATTTTATGGTTTTTAGGGTTTTTTTCGTGTTTTAAATTGTTTTTTATTTTTTTATAATTTTTAGTGTTTTTGGGTTTTCTTGGAAGTTTAAAGGTTTTAGGTTCATTATTGGGTTTTATGTGGTTTCATGGTCTTTAGGATTTTAGGGTATTTCTGTGGTTTTTTGGTTTTTATAATCCTTAGGGGTTTTTACGGGGTTTTAGGGTTTGTAGGAGCTTTTATTTTTTTAGTTTTTTTAGGGGTTTTAGGGTTTCTAGGGTTTTTAAGGGTTTTACTGTTTTAAGGGTTTTAGGGGTTTTAATGTTTTTAGAGGTTTTAGGGTTTTATGGGGTTTATTTTTTTTAAGGTTTATTGGGTTTTCAATGGGTTTTCCGGGTTTTTGGGTGTTTTTAGGTATTTTCAGGGTTTTGGTGTTTTATAGTTGTTTGGGTTTTTAGGGGTTTTTTGGGGTTTTAGTGTTTTTTGAAGGTTTTTTTTCTTCTTTTAGGGTTTTTTTGGAATTTAGGGAAGTTTAATGGTTTTTAGGGTTATAAAGATTTTTTTTCTATTTTTTGTATTTATTTTACGTTGTTTATGGGTTTTTGCTGTTTTATGTGTTTTTTTGGGTATTTAGGGGTTCTTAGAGTTTTTGAGGGTTGTATAGGATTTTAAAAGGGTTTTGAAAATTTTAAATATTTTTGGGTTTATGGAGTTTTTTTTCTATTTTTAGGGGGGTTTAGGGTCTTTTAGGGGTGTTCTTTTCGACTTTTATGGGTTTTTTGTGTTTTAAGTATTTTTAAGGATTTTATGGGTTTTATGGGTTATAGTGTTTTTAGGGGGTTTTATTGTTTTTATGGTTGTTGGTTATTTTATGGTTTTAGGGACATTTAGATATTTTATGGGTTTTAAGGAATTTTAGGGTTTTGGGGAATTTAATATTTTTAGGGTCATCTTGGGTCTTTCAGGGGTTTAAATATTTTTCGTTTTTAGGTTTTTAGGTGTTTTAGGGGTTTTAAGTGTTTTAGGGGTTTTAGGGATTTTATGTCTTATATGGATTTTATGCTTTTTATGGGGTTTTAGGGTTTTATAGGGTTTTTAGAGGGGTAGGGGTTTTATGATTTTCTGTTTTCTTGGGGGGGGGGGATTTTGGATTTGTTGTGTGTTTTTTGGGTTTTTAGGAAGTTTTAGACATTTTAGAGGTTTTTTGTGTTTTAAAGTGTTTTTGGGTTTTTAGGGGTTTGGGGTCTTTTTGGGGTTCTTGGGTTTTTTTGGAGTTTTATAGTATTTTTGGGTTTTTATGATTTTTAGGGTTTCATTCTTTTTAGGCTTTTTAGTTTTTTTTAGTCTTTTCAGAGTTGTTTGGGTATTTTAAATTTTTATGGTAATTTTGGGGTTTTATGGTTTTTAGGGGATTTGGGGGGATTTAATGGTTTTAGATTTTTTAGTGTGTTTTATTTTCACTTTAGGGTTTTTAGGTTTTTTTTGGAGTTTTTAGGGTTTTGTGGGTTTTATGGTTTTTTAGGGGTTTAGGGGGTTTGAGGAGATTTTATGGTGTTTTAGAAGTTTATATGGTTTTAGGACCTTTTAGGGATTTATTTGGTTTTTAGGGATTTCTTGGGTTTGTAGGGTCTTCTTGGGGTTCTTTGTTTTTTTGGTCTTTAGTGTTTTTAGTGTTTAGAGCTTTTAGGGTTTTTTAAGGGGGGGATGGGTTTTTTGGGTTTTTTGGGGTTTTAGATATGTTTGGAGATATTTTTTGGGTTTTTAAGAAATTTTTGGGTTTTTAAGGATTTAAGGGTTCTTGTGGTTTTGGGGGGGTTTGGGATTATTTAGGGTTTTTATAGTTTTTAGAGTTTTTAGGGATTTTAGGTTTTTTAGTTTTTTAGGTTTTTAGGGTCTTTAATGGTTTTTATGATCTTTTAGTTTTTTAGTGTTTTATGGTTTTAAGGGGTTTTAGGGGTGTTTTCATGTCTTTTATGGGGTTTTAGTCATTTTATAGTTTTTAGGAGCTTTTAAGGATTTTTAGTTCATTTTAGTGTTTTTTGGGTTTTAGAATCTTTTAGGGTTATGGGTATAGGGGTTTGTGTTTAGATTTTTGGGATTAGGGTGTAATTTGTAGGGTTTAGGGTTTAGGCTATAAGGTTTAATGTTTTTGTTTTAGGGTATAGGGTATAGGGTTTAGGATGTTGGGTGTAGGGTGTAGGGTTTAGGGTTTAGGGTGTGGGGTGTTTGGGTTTAGGGTGAAGTGTATATGATTTCAGGTGTTGTGTTTAGAGTTTAGGGTTTTGGTATAGGGTTTAGGGTATAAGGTATAAGGTTTAGTTTTTTTATTTGGTTTTACGCTTTTAGGGGTTTAAATGGGTTTTTAGGTTTTTTATGGGTCTTTAGGGTTTTCTAGGTTTTTATCTGTTTTTACGGTTTTTTGGGGGTTTTGTTGTTTTTATGGATTTCCAGGGTTTTAGGTTATTTAGGGTTTTTATGTTTATTAGCACTTTTTAGGGATTTTAAGGTTTTTAGTGTTATTTTGAGCTTTTAGGGGTTGGGGGGATTTAGGTTTATTGGGGTTTTAGGTTTTTTTAATATTTTAATTGTTTTTAAGATTAGTTTAAGGGTTTTTTTGGGTTTGTATGGGTTTCAAGGTTTTTATGTTTTTAGGGTTATAGGGTTTTTTGGACTATTTTATGTTTTTTAGGGTTTTTACATTTTGTTAGTGTTTTTTTATTTTCAATTTCTTTTTGGTCTTTTAGGGTAGTGTATTGTTTTTGGGCATATTTTTTGGGTTGCATGGTCTTTTAATGGTTTTTTATGTTTTTTAGAGTTTTATGGGGTATTTTTGTTTTGTTGGGTTTTTATGATTTTAAGGGTTTTAAAAGTTTAGTTGTTTTTGTTTTTTATGTTCTTTTTGTTGTTTTATGGATTTTAGGAGTTTTGTGTGTTTTTTGTGTTTTTTGTTTTTAGGGTATTTTTAGGGGTTTTGGGGGGTTTTTTTTGGGGATTTAGGGTTTTTTTGCATGTTTAAGGGGGTGTTTAGAGTTTTGGGTTGTAATTTTTTTTTGGGATTTTTGGGATCTTTAGTGTTTTAAAGGGTTTTTAGGGGGTTTTAGGGTTTAATGGGTTTTAAAGGATTTTTAGTGTTTTAGTGTTCTTTATGATTTTTAATCCTTTTAAGGGTTTTCATTTGTTTTAGGGGTTTTTAAGGATTTTAAGAGTTTTTAGTGTTGTAAATTTTTTTAGGGTTGTCAGGATATTTTCACAGGGTTTAGGGGTTTCAGTACTTTTTTTTATTTTAGGGTTCTAGGGTTTTATGAGTTTTAAGGGTTTTTAGGGTATTTTAGAGTATGTTTGGGATTTCATGGTTTTTAGGGTCTTTTAGGGTTTTTTGGATTCATTTAGGGATTTTAGCATTTTAGTTTCTTTTAATGTATAGGGGTAGGGGTGTAGGGTCTAGGGTATAGGGTTTAAGGTCCAGAGGTTAGGTTTTAAGGTATAGGGTATAGGGTTTAGGGTATAGGGTATAGGGTTTCTAGTTTTGGTTATATGGTGTAGCATGAAGGGTATCATGTGTGGGGATTAGGGATTAGCATATGGGGTATAGGGTTTTAAGGTTTTCAAGGGGGTTAGAGTTTTTGGGTTTTTGGGTTTTTTTGGGTTTTATGGTCTTCTTATGGGTTTTGGGGGTTTTAGTGGTTTTTAGGGCTTTTATGGTTAGGGTTTTTATAATTTTTAGGGAGTTTGGTGGTTTTTAGGGGTTTTCAGGGGTTTACAATCTTGTATGGTTTTTTGTCTTTTTAGTGGTTTTTTTGGTTTTTAAGTGTTTCAAGGGTTTTCAGTGGTTTTATGTTTTTAGAGGTTTTAATTTTTTGGGGGGTTTTAGTCTTTTTTGGGGGGGAGTTAGGTGTTTTGGGTTTTTTTGGGTTTTTTGGGTTTTTTGGGTTTTTTGGGAGTTTTGGTTGTGGAGGGGGTAGGGGTTTGAGTGTTTCTTGGGGAGGGGTTTTAGGTTATTTTAGCAGGTTTAGGTTTTTTTTACTCTTATAATGTTTTTTGTGGTTTTAATGTTTTATGTGTTTTTAGTGGTTCAGGGGTTTTTTTTGTTTTAGGGGTTTTTTGGTTTTTTATGGTTTATTAGTGTGTTTTTAGGATTTCTAAGGATTTTTATGTATTTTTAAGGGATTTAGTATTTGTCGTGATTTTTAGGGGTTTTAGGTATTTTTATAGAATTTTGGAGAGTTCAAGAGTTTTTTTTGGTTTTTTTGGTTTTAGGGGTATTTTGGATTATTTAGGGGTTTTAGTGATTTTTATATGTTTTTACGGTCTTATATTGTATTTTAGGGTTTTAGGGAGTTTAATTAAATATTAGGGTGTTTTTTTTGTGTTTGTTTTTGGTTTTTGGGTTTTTTTTGGGTTTTTAGGGTCTTTAAGTTTTTTAAGGGTTCTTAGGGGTTTTAGGGTTTTTTGGAAATTTTTTCCATTATAGTGTTTTTATAGTTTTAGGTTATTTTTTGTTTTTATGGTTTTTATGGGGTTTTATTATTTTAATTGGTTTTAGGGATTTAGGTTATTTTTAGGCTATTATAGGGTTTATAGGGGATTTTAAGGTTTTAGGATTTTTAAAGGGTTTTAAGGGTTTTTTGGTTTTTTGGGTTTTTTAGGATTTTATGTTTTTAGGGATTTTAGAGGGTATTAGTGTGTTTTTGGGTTTTATAGGGTTTTATGGACTTTTTGGATTTTATTGGTTTTTAGGGTATTTTAGTGGTTTTAGGTTCTTTTCGGGTTTATTTATGGTTTTTGGTTTTTAGGGTGTTTTAGGTTTTTTAGGGGTTTTAAGGGGTTTTAGGGTTTTAGTTTTTTAGAATATTTTAGGGTTTTTATATTTTTATATTTTTTAGTATTTTTAAGGGTTTTTATGATTTTTAGTGGTTTTTAGGGCCTTATATGTATTTTGGTGTTTTAGGTTTCCTTATGGGTTTTAGGTTTCTTAAATAACATTTAGGTGTTGTAGGTTCTTTTAGGGTTTTAGGTATTTTTAGGATGTTTTAGGGGGTTTAATTTTATTATATCCATTTAGGGGGTTTTATTTTCTTTTACTGTTTTTAGGATTTTAGGGAATTTAGGGTTTAGGGTATAAGGTTTAATGTTCAAGTTATAAGGTTTAGTGTTTGGGGTGTATGGTTTGGGGTTTAATTTTTTGGATTTAGGGTATAAGATTTAGGCTACATTTTTAAGGATTAGGTTGTAGGTTATATGGTTTAGGGAGTAGGGTTTCGGGGTTTGGGTCTAGGGTCTAGGGTTTAGGTTGTAGCATGTAGGGTTTAGGGTTTAGGGTGTAGGGTTTAGTGTTTTGTGTTCTGGGTATTACCTATATGGTTTTTAGGTTTTTATGATTGTTACTAATTTTTAGTATTTTTATTGGATTTTTTGGGTTTTATATTTTTGGGTGTTTTATGGTATTAGGGGGTTTATGTTTTTTAGGGTTTTATGTATTTTAAAAATGTGTTCATGTTTTTTAGGGTTTTAGGGTTTTTAGTTCTTCTAGGGTTTTTGTGATTTTTGGATTTTTAAGGGGTTTTAATGGTTTTTGGTGTTTTTTTGTGTTTTAGAGTTTTATGTTGTTTAGGTTTTTTAGGGTTTTAGGATTTTTAATGTGTTTATATCCATTTTAATGGGTTTTAGGTTATTTTGGGTTTTAGTGTTTTTATTGTTTTTAGGGTTTTTAGGGGTTTAAATATTTTTTATGGATTTTTATTTTTTTTAGTGTTTTTAGGGGTTTTAGGTTCTTAAGAGTCTTTAGGTTTTTTTATGGTCTTTGGGGTTTTAGGGTGTTTTAGGGTATTTTGAACCCTTTTTCGAAGTTTTATGGTTTTTTAGGATTTTTGGGTTTTTACTATTTTTAGGGGTTTTAAGATTTTTATGGTTTGTTAGGGGTTTTAGTGTTTTTATGGTTTTAGGGGTTTTTAGAGTTATCATATATTTTTAGGGTTCTTATGGTCTTTAGATTTTTTTTATTATTTTAGGGGGTTTTAGGTTTATATAGTTTTTATGGGTTTTTAGGATTTTATGGGTTTAAGGTATTTTTATGATGTTTTAGGGAATTATTGGGGTTTTGTGTCTTCTTATGAGTTGTATGGGTATTTTGGGATTTTTTTTTATTTTTTGTGTTTTTAGGGTAATTTAGGGTTTTATAGTTTTTAGGGTTTTATAGGGATTTAGGTTCATTTTTGGATTTTGGAGTGAGTTTTACGATATATTTAGGGGTATTTTTGTGTTTTAGGGCCTTTCTAGGGTTTTAGGAGGGAGGGGCATTGTGTTTTTAGGGTCCTTTTATATTTTAAAGGGGTTTATGGGGTTTTCAAGTTTTATTTTTGAACTTTTAGGGTTTTATGTGATATTTATGTTTTTTAGAGTTCATAGGGTTTTATTTGGATTTTAGGGTTTTTATGGATTGTTAGGGGTTTTAGGGTTTTTATAGATTTTTATGGGTTTTAGGAGCTTTTAATTTTTTTTTTGTTTTGTAATATTTTTTTAGGATTTCATGGGTTTTAGATTTTTTTATGGTTTTAGGGTTTAGAGGGTTTTTAGATTGTTTTATGGTCTTTTGTGTTTTTATGGATTTTTAGGGGTTTTTATGTTTTTTTATGTTTTTAGGATCTTTTATGTCTTTTAGGGATTTTTATGTTCTTTTAGGGTATTTTAGGGTTCTAAATTATTTTATGGTTTTTAGGGTCATTAGGGGTTTTATGGTTTTTAGTTTATTTTATAGGTTTTAGTGTTTTGATGGTTTTTAGGGTTTTGAGGGTATTTAATGGGTTTTTAGGTTTTTAGTGTTTTTAGGGTTTTTTTGTCATTTAGGGTTTAGGGTGTTGTGGTAAGGATTTAAGGTGTAGGGTATAGGGTTTAGGGTGTAGGTTTTAAGGTTTAGTGTTCAAGGTATTGGGTTATGGGTGTTTGGTTTTGGGATTAGGGTGTAGCTATAGTGTTTATAGTGTATGATTTAGGGTTTAGGGTCTAGGGTATAGGGTTTCAAGTATAGGGTACAAGGGATATATTTTAGAGATTAGGGTTTAGGGTTTAGGGTTTAGGGTTTAGGGTTTAGGGTTTTTAATTTTCCTTTAGAGTTTTTTAGGTTTTAGGGTTTTCGTGGATTTTTTGGGTTTTTAGGATTTTTTTAATCTATTTTTATTTTTTAGGGTTTTAGAGATTTTTGGTTTTGTAGTTTTTAGATGATTTTACGGTTTTTAAAGGTTTTTATTTTTTGAGTAATGTTTTACTATTTTTAGTGTTTTTAGTGTTTTTAGGTGTTTTTAATTGCTTTAGCGATTTTTGTAGTTTTATATTTTTTTAGTTTTAGGGAGTGTCTATGGTTTTTGTGTGTTTTAAGGTTTTTTGTTTTTATGGTTGTTATGTTTTTATTTTATTTAATTGAGTTTTTTAGGGTTTTTGGGATATGAAGTGTTTTTACGGTCTTTTGGATTTTTTTAGGTTTTAGGGGGGTTTTAGGTTTTTCATGGTTTTTAGGGTTTTTTTGTGTTTTTATGTTTTTAGGGGTTTAATGGTGATTTGTGTTTTTTATGGTTTTTTAGGTTTTTTAGGGTCCTATAGGAATTTTTAGGATTTTTAGGGTCCTTTAGGATTTTTATAGGTTTTATAGTCTCTGGGGGTTTTTATGGACCATTATGGGTTTTAGGGTTTTCAGAGTCTTTTAGGGTTTTAGGTTTTTTAGGAAATTTTAGGGCATTTTAAGGTTTTTGGGGTTTTTGGTATTTTTAGTTTCTTTTATATTTTTAATGGTGTTTTTAGGTTGTCTATGGTTTTAGGGGTTTTATGATCTTTATGGAATTTTAGGATTTTAAGTGTCATTGTCGCTTTTATGGGTTTTAGGGTCTCATATAGGTTTTTAGGGGATTTAAGGGTCTTCAAGGTTTTAAGGGCCTTTTGGGGTTTTAAGGTCTTTTGAGGGGTTTTAGTGTATTTTTATGGTTTTTAATGATTTTTAGGATTTTTTAGGGATTTTACATCTTTTAGAATTTTTAAAAACATTAAGGGTTTTTAGGGCTATTTACAGTTTTCTGGGATTTTAAGGATATTTTGGATTTTTATTGAGTTTTAGGGTTTTAATGAATTTATAGGGGTTTTGGGTTTTTTGTGGTATTTAGGATTTTTAAGATTTTAGGGTTTTTATGGTTTTTTGTGGTTTTTATGGTTTTTAGGAAATTTAGAAATTCTAGGTATTTTTATGGTTATTTTAGGTTTTTTAGGATTTATTGTGGATTTTATGGTTTTTAGGGGGTTTTTAGATCTTTGAAGGTCTTTTAGGGGGTTTACTTTCTTTTAGGGTCTTTTAGGGTTTTTAGGTTCATTTAGGGCATTGGTGTTTTTATGGATTTTTATGGGTTTTTATGGATTTTACGTTTTTAATGGTTTTTATGGGTTTTGGGGTTTTTAGGTTTTTATAGAGTTTTGAGGGTATGCTTTTTATGGGTTTTAGGGCTTTGTTGGGTTTTAGGGGATTTAGGTTTCTGAAGGATTTATAGGGGTTTTGGGTATTTTTACAGTGTTTTAGGTCCTGTATGGATTTTTAAGTGTTTTTATGTTTTATGGTGTTTTATAGGTTTCTAGGGTTCTTTAAAGTTTTTTTAGTATTTTTAGGGTTTTGGGGGTTTTGGGTTTTTTAGTATTTTATAGGAATTTAAGGGTATATTTAGGTTTTTGGGGGGTTTTAGAGTCTTTTTTGGGTTTTATGGGTTTAGGGTCTTTTTTGTGGTTTTAGGGTTGTTTTCTGTTTTAATGGTCCTGTTATGGTTTCTCGGGTTTTTAGGGGTTTGGGGGGTTTTATGGTTTTATATTTCTTATGGGTTTAAACGTTTTAGGGGTTTTCGGTGTTTTAAGGGCATTTCAGGTTTTTTTGTGTTTTTTGGGGTTTTTAGGGTTATAAGGGGTTTTTAGGCTATTTTATGTTTTAGGGTTTGTTAGTCATTTTAGGGGGTCTTTATTGTTTTAAGGTCTTTAAGGGATTTTAGGTTCTTTTAAATATTTTGGTGTATTTTATGGATTTTTGGGGCTTTTAGGTTCTTTTAGCATTTTTAAGGAATTTAGGGCCTTGTAGGGTTTAGGGTTTAGGGTGTAAGGTTTAGGGATCAAGATGTAGGTATTAGAGTTTGGGGTGTAGGGTTTAATGTATAGGGTGTATGTTATATGGTTTAGAGTGTAGGGTTTTGGGTTTAGGGTGATTGGTATTGGGTTTTAGTTTTAGTGTTTAGGGTTTAGGGTTGAGGGTATAGGGTTTAGGGTTTAGGGTTTAGGGTGTAGGGTTGAGGGTTGAGGGTGTAGGGTGTAGGGTTAATAGGTTAGGGTTTTAAGGTTTTTTATGATTTTTTTGGGCTTTATGTTTTAGTGTTTTTGTGTTTTTTGGGCATTTAGTGGTTTCTTTTGTTTTTAGGGTTTTCAGAGTTTTTGTGGTTTTAAGAATTTTTATGGTTTTTTGAGGGTTTAGGGGATTTTTGGTATTTAAAGGCAGGGGTAGGAAATTTTTGGTTTTTAGGTTTTTTGGGGGTTTATGTGTTTAAGGGTTATTTGGGGTTTTAGGATTTTTTATCATTTTTAGGGGGTTTAGGCGTTTTTTGGGGTTTTTGTGGGGTTTTAGGGTTTTTTATGATTTTTATGTTTAATTTAAGGGTTTTTTAGATTTTTCAAGCGTTTTGGGGTTTTTTAGGTTTAGGGATTTTCTGGGTTTTTTATAGTTTTTATTGGTTTTTGGATTTTTGTTTTATTTTATTTTTGATTTTTAGGGGTTTTATGGGTTTTGATGATATTTTCTATTTTATGTATTTTTAGGTGTTTTGGGTTTATTAAATGTTTTTAGTTGGTTTATCGGTTTTTAGGGATTTTAACGTTTTTTAGTGTTTTTATGATATTAGTATTTTTTATGTTTTTAGGGTTTTATAAGGGTTTTTGGGACTTTTAAGAACTATTAGAGTGTTTATAGTTCTATGGATTTTTAGGGGTTTTAGGGGTTTTAGGGGTTTTAGTGTTTTAAGGGTTTTTAGGGGTTTATGTGGTTTTTAGGGGTTTGTAGGGTGTTTATGGATTTTTAGGCTTTTAGGCTTTTTAGATTTTTATTGTATTTATGGGTTTAAATACTTTTTATAGGTTTTCAAGTTATTTAGGGTTTTTAGGGAATTTTATGGTCCATTCGGGGTCTTGAGGGATTTATTGTTTTTAGGGTCTTTGAAGATTATTAGAGCTTTTACAATCATTTACGGTTTTTAGGGTCTTTTAGGATTGTTAGGGGTTATATGGTATTTTATGGGTTTTCTAGTTTTTAGGGACCTTTAGGGGTTTTAGGGTTTTTAGAGGTTTTAGGTATTTTTGGGGTTTTTTTGAGTTTTTATGCTTTTATGGGGAAAGGAAGGTGCGAGCCCAGGCTATTCCTGACCTCCCAAAATTTTATTTTTATGCTTGTTGGGTGTTTTAACATTTTTAGTAGTTTTAGGGTTCTTTATGGGTTTTAGGCTTCTTTAGGGTTGTTTAAGGTATTTGGGGGGGGGGAGGTTTGGGTTTTAAATGGGTTTTAAGGTTTTAGGGTATTAACAGGTTTTGTGATGTTTAAGGATTTAAGGGATTTAAGGGTTTTTAGTATTTTTTATGGATTTTAGGGACTTTAAGGGTTTAAGGGGGATTTTGGGGTTTTTTATCAATTTATGGAATTTTAATGTATTTTGGGATTTTTGGGATTTTTATGGTTTTATGGGATTTTAATGTTTATTTAAGGTTTTAAAGGTTTCATAGGGGCTTTCTTATCTTTTTATGGTATTTAGGTTTTTAATGGATTTTTATAATTTTTATGTTTTAGGGTTTATTAGGTTTTTAATTATTTTTGGGTTTTAGGGGTGTTTAGGATTTTTTTGTATTTTTTGTATTTTTAATGTTTTTAAGGGGTGTTCGGGGTTTTCGGGTTTTCAGGTTTTTAGGAGTTTTTTTGGGAATTATAGGGTTTTTACTGTTTTATAGATTATTTTGGGTTTTTATGGTGATTAGGGGATTTTAGGGTATTTATGGGTTTTGAAGGTTTTTATTGTTTTAGGAGTTTTAGGTTGTTTGATGGTTTTTATGGATTTTCAGGTCATTATGTGTTTTCAGGGATTTAATAGCCTTTTATGGTTTTAATCACATTTAGGTTCTTTTAGGGGTTTTTTAATTTATTTATTATTTTTTTTGGTATAGGAATTTTTTAGGATATTTAGTGTTTTTTAGGATTTTTTAGTGTTTTTAGGGGTTTTGGGGTTTTAGTGTTTTGAGAGTTTTTTAGAGCTTTAGGGTTTTAGGGTTTTAAGGGGTTTTTAGTGTTTTTTGAGTTTTTAATGGTTTTTAGGGTTTTTAAGGGTTTTAAATATTTTTTTGGGTCTTATTGGCACTACAAAATATTTCATGTTTTCCAACAGGAGAATATCTGTTGGTAAAAGTACATTATCAGTTGTTAAAATGTTTTACCAACACATATGTCCCTGTCACTAAACTGTCAGTAAAAACTCTATCGCTAACTGTTTTTGCGACAGATAAAATCATTCTGTTACAATTATAATAATACCAACAGATAAAATATATGTTTGTTAAAATGTTTAGAAATATATTCTAATGAAAAAAATTTCTGTTGGTAAAGATATTACCAACTTATAATATCAATTTATAAATTGCATTTAAATAAAGATTATAAATTTTATTTCCAGTTAAATTTCATATTATATTTATTAATTTATCATATATAATTAATCTATTTTAATTATTAAACCGAAGACAATTTAAAAGAATGTTCAAACTTAGAAAAAAAAATTAGTTATATTAATAATGAAATTTAATAGAAAATGAAACACAAAAGAACAGCATCCCCCCAAACAAGACCCCCCCAAGTACCAACAACCATACTTTCCCTAGTAATAGCTCCAACACCAGCAACTCATCCATGCCACATGACTAGCGAGCCATCTCCCACTTTACCACAACCTTTAGCGCATCAGCACCAATGATCCATCCATGCCCCATGACCAGTGAGTCAGCTCCAGGACTAGTGAGTCAGCTCCAGGACCAGTAAGAAACTTCAATCAGCTGCTATACCATAGTCTTCAGCTCTAATATCTCCACCACACAAAGCCAAAAAGCATAAAATAAACGAGCCATCTCCAGTACAAACAAAAAACAAATCGAGCCAGCTTCAATAACAACGAGAAACCTCAAATCGGTGCTATGCCACACCCTTCAGCTCCAATGTCTTCAACAGAAACAACCAAAAAGAATACAGTGAAATATATTTTCATGAATTGAAACCAAAATAAAAATAAATATAAGTACAAAAAATGATTTTCATAGTGAGAAATTTCCATCATCCCTGTTGGCATCTCATGGATTTGAGAAAAAGAGAGCAGCAAATTTCCAACACTCCAGAAAATTAAATACAATTAATAAATAAAGATAAAACTCATTGTCAATCAATTCCCCCTTGAAGAAGTCATCCCAACATGTTATTTAACTGAAAAAAATACTCTAAACAGATTAATAATGACAGGAAGAATATTATGAGAAGAAATAGAAAAAGAAGAGGGGGAAGAAGAAAAATAGAAGAAGCACAAAAAACACAAAAAGAAACATCACCTTGAGAAGGATTTTATTCATCATTAAAAGTGGTTGAGCACTTGAAGAGTTCCATGGAGAGGTATTTTTTACAAAAAAGACTTGAAAATCTTTAATGAAATAAAGATAGAATAATTTGGGTGCCTAAGTGTGTATGTGGCCCTCTCTTGAGGATCTTCAAGCAATGACCTAGCATAAATCCACAAAATCCCATGCCCAATTTCTCTAATCTATTTGTTTTCATCCTTGTGATTGAGTTGTGTGAAACTTCACTGTTGAATTTTTAATGAGAGCTTTAGGGCTGGAATATGGATTTGTAGTGGGCCTAGTTGAAGTGGAATGGTGGGCCGAGTTAGAGTGGCGTAGGGGCTGTTGACAGTGATGGGATGAGATGGTTGTTGGGGAACTTAGTTGGGAGCTAAAGTTGTGGGCTTGGATATTATGATTGGATGGGCAGGGAATTATTGGTTAGAATTAAGGTAATAATAGAGGTAGGAGTGTTCGGTATGTAATATAAGTGGTAGGCTTCATTTTTAATAGAGGAAGGAGTGTTTTCTCTATAATATAAGTGGAAGGCTATGTTTTTAATAGATTTATTAGGGGATGGATAGGCTTACTAGGGGATATATTTATATGGGAAGGACTTATAGATTTTAGGGATGAAATTCTTGTAGTGGAGGTGGGTTTTGTTTTGGGTTAGGCTTTGGATAAAGTGGTCTTGAAGCGGTTTCAAAAGTGGGGATGGAGGCGTGGGTCCAGTGTAATTTGAAGTGTGTTGGGGATTAGAATGTTGACATACTTGGAGTGTAGGGTGAGGATGTAGTGAAGAGAGGTAAGTGGATGACTTAGCATTGACATTATGTTGACCACCTAGCGTTTAATGGATTGAACTAAACATTGAGGATCCTACGAAGCAACAACCTATAAAAATTTCAGATGAGTCAAAAAAACACAAACAGCTAATGCGAGAGTCTCCAGCAAGAGCCCTCCTCTATCTAGGTTTAGTAGTAGCTATAAATCATACCTGATAGCAGAAGTTGCTCCTCCTTAGATCTCAAATACAGACAATAATGGCCTCTCTGGCTGGATTTATAGTTGATTCCTTCTGGGAAATAGACCATGAACAAAAAACGAGACCCATCGTACATGCATCAGTGCAGATGTATCAGAGCAGGACAACCCTCAATTCAGCCGAGTGGCATAACAGGATTATCAAAAATATTTTATATGAAAGCCTGTTCATACATGTGTTTTTTAGTGTCTGTGAATAGGCACCACCCAATAATATGAGCAGGCACAAGTAGAAACCTCTAGGACATTTTTAGAGTATGTAATAATTCATAACACCAAGAAGCCAATATGAAAATGCATCTAGATTGATGAAATCGTGTTAAAACACCAATGAAACCTGAACCTATAGAAGATATCGATACATAATGCAAGGAAACTGCAACACCCAGTAATGAAAGGCATGCATAAAGTGTTTCTATATGGGAGAATGCATATGTGAAACACAGTTTTAACAGCAATACCCTGAAATTACCTCATTTGAATATAATATGAGTCCTACCTAATCACCTATCCGGAAATTCTTGAATTAAATTGAATGTTCCAAATAGGCCCCATCTGTTGGAAGGTTCACTTACTCACCTTAATTACTCAACATCACATGTGATTTTATAGAAAAAACCATTCCGGGAGAAAGAACGTGAAGCAATGGCGGTGGGGGATGATTGAGGATGGCAGTGACTGGGAGGTGGGATGAGGAATGCAGGGAGGCGGAATGCTGGGAGGCGGTGGCCGGGAGGCGGAACACAGGGAGGCGGTGGCTGGGGAGGCAGAATGCAGGGAGTCGGTGGCCGGGAGGCGAAAGGCAGGGAGGCAGTGGCCGGGGAGGCGGAACGCAGGGAGGTGGTGGCCGGGAGGCGGAAGACAGAGAGGCGGTGGCCGGGGAGGTGGAACGTAGGGAGGTGGTGGCCGGGAAGCGCAACGCAGGGAGGCGGTGCCGGGGGAGGCGGAACGCTTGGAGGTGCAGGTTGGGAAGGTGTGGGAGAGTGTTCAGGTGACTCACTAGGGTTAAGCCCCAACAAAAAATCTGTAATACAACAGATGAATAGTTGCGCTGGAGAAACCTTAATGCAGAAAAATTGTACAGATCACAAATGTTAAAACATACCAACTGACAGAAAAACATCTATGAAGTAGCAAGTACATGTAGAGACAAATGAAGGATAAATGGGAACAAAGGTTAATCGAAAGTGAAATTATATGATTGAATCAGTGTATGCATGGTCAAATGCTAAACTGTGATGTAGAATACAAAAATACTTTTCTTTTTTCAGGAATCATTAAAACGAATGAAAATGGGTGGATAGTTTGCAAGCAGTGAATTGTTAGTAGTAAATCAATGTATACATCTATACCAGCTGCTATAATATTGAGAGAAAAAAACTGAAAAAATGAATTGTTAGTAATGAAAATTTAAAACTGATAAGCAATGAAATTTTATATAGAACCACAAAAGATACAGAAAAATTGTAGGAAAATGAAGAAAAAAATGTAGAACCTAAAAAAATCTTGAAGTCATTCCTGGACTGCTCCAGGCTCACACCTTCCCAGCCATACTCTTGTTCTTTAGTACACTGCCATGTTCTCATGGCCTTCCACTTTAAAGCCTACACTTCTTGCATCCAATGGTTCTATAAGTAACATTAAATAATATTTTTATAGATGCATATTTGTGTGGAAGTAAAATGTGTGGAATAACCCATAAAACCTGTCTAATAAAAATACATGCACAGATAAATATTTTAACATGTTGCATTTACATGGGTAAACATATGGGATGTATCAATTTCATCTCCAAATTAACCAAAAAAAATAAAAAACTGAATGAAAAACTCAAAAATCAAAACCCTAAAAGCAACATACCCCAGGAATCTTGAATGGATCTTCATCAAAAGGTAGTTGAGATTGAGTAGACCGATGAATTCTCCATAGGTCCAACTCCATTTTTGAATCCATTCCTGGCCTTTCAAGTGACTGGCTCTTCAAACTCAGAGAAGGTAGGACTCTAGATCTTGAAGTCATTCTTGGACTTCTCAGGGATCATATCTTCCCAGTCATACACTTATTCTTCAGTACACTACTCTTCTTCCTCAGTACACTTCCATGTTCTCATGGTCGAAAATTTACATCCTATACTTCTTGCATCCAAGGGTTCTATATGTAACATTAAATGATAATTGTATAGATGAAAATATGTATGGAAGTAAAATGTGTGGAATAACCCATAAAAACATATAGTTAAAAATTTCTATAGTTTCTTGTAAATCAACTGTGTCAAAGAGTAATAATCGACTATAAATTTGTAATGTTGGTTATTGAAAAAATAGATAATCGAATAGAAAGTAAGACATACTTTAGAACCATTTCAAGGTGGTATTATTAGACATAATGATTTGTTTTAGGAATTTCATACCACATAATTTGGAAAAGGAAATGTTATTAGTGATGTAAACTAAATGAATATATTCCAAAAAAAATCAGCAAAGTAAAAAAAATAAATACTAATAAAGAGGGCATATTTTGTTGTCATGCATGCATGTATAAGGGGTAAACATACATGTACCTTCTATTTATAACCTTATTCATTTTACATATAACACATCTTCTGAAAAAAGCTTTCATGTTACGTTCCATACAACATGTGCAATGAATGACAACACCATATGAGAAAACAACCTGTGAAACATATGATAAAATAACATGTGCAATGAATCTCATGTTTACCAAACAAATGCTTCTTTTATAGCTTTAGTAAACTCAATTTCATCTTGAAGTAATCCTCAGGAATGACAGTATTCTCTAAATGAATAGTATCCACGTAAATAACAGAACAATCAAAATAACTTAAGCCAAGGGTGTTACATCCTATCATCGATTCCCTTTTCTGGTGCATTAATGTTCTCCATTCAGGGATTGGAAATGAAGTTTCAAAGATGGTAGATGATGCAAAACACGTACACACAGAAAAGAAGAAATATTAATTGGCTCTAGTAACTTTGTACATACTCATGATAGTAATAATTAATAGAATCTACGTAAGTGTATGGAATAAAATATGGACCTGTTTGAAAAAAACATTGTGAAAAAATTAGAAAAAAAATATGAACCTATTAACCCTCTTAAAATAATAAAATACATAATAAAACAGTGAAATACCTTAAGCCATGGGTGTTACATGTTCACTCACCTGTTGATGAAATGTTTAGTACCAAATCCATAGATTCATATTTTAACATAATGGATATTAAAACATATATGTTTTTAAAATAGTATAAAACACAGTGAATGTAAAACACCATGAATGTAAAACACTCATATCATAAATGAAATAGTATGTATGGAGACATTGATCTAAAGCTCCCCCACACACCTTCAAAACAAACTTCTTTGGGGATAAATTAAAAACATTACCACCACCTGAAAAAGAAACAGTTTGTATGGAAACCAAATATTTAAAATCATCACATATTTTTCAATTAGGTGGGAGATTAATTCAAAAATATGTAAAGATATAGAAAAAAATGTCTATGTGATAAAATCAATATCAATACATGGGGACTCTCATTGATTCCCTTTTCCAGCCAGCCGCAAAAATGTTCTACATTCAGGGCATGGAAAAGAACTATCAAAGAGGTAAAATGATGCGAAACACGTACGTACGGAAAAGAATAAATCATCATTGACTCCAGTAACTTCGTACATACTCATCAAAGTGGGAAATAGTATAGTAATCAGGAATAGAATCCACGTATCTGTATATAATAAAAGTTGGACATGCTTGAAAAAATAAAGAACAAATTAGACAAAAAAATATGTACTTGTTAACCCTCTTATAATAAAAAAATACATAAAAAAACATTGAAATAACTTAATCTAGGGTTGTTACAACCTCTCATTGATTCCATTTTCTTGCTAGCCAAATTAATGTTCTACATTCATGGCTTGGAAACGAAGTTTCAAAGAGGGAAAATGATGCGAAACCCATAAGCACAGAAAACCATAAATTTTCATTGACCTCAGTAACTTCATACATACTCATCAAAGCGAGAAATAGGATAATAATCCTGAATAGAATCTACGTACCTATATGGGATAAAATATGGACCTATTTGGGAAAATATTTGAACAAATTAGAAGAAAAAATATGAACTTGTTAAAATTCTTATAATAAAAAGATACATAATAAAACAATGAAATGCCTTAAGCCAAGGGTGTTATATCCTCACTCAACCATTGATGAAATGTTTAGTACCAACTCCTTAGATTCAGATTTTATCATAATGGATATTGAAACATATATTTTGTTAAAATAGTATAGAACACACTCTCGCCTACTCCTTTGGCCACTAAAGACTCAAAATAGGTAATTCTAACATTGAAAACGTCAGTCTTTATAAATATCAACACAAGAATCAATAATGATAACCATCCCCTGCTCTTCCATCCACCATTTTGCAAATTAGAAATAATAAATGAATGAAATCAGCAGAAACATTTGATGTAAGGAACGATGATTAACCCATATAGAACTGAAATGATACCAGAAATGCAGTTCTAGGGATTTAGGTTTCTCAGTTGGTAGTTATGGTAATACCTAAAGTGAAAAGATGATGCAGGATGGAATAAGATATGCTGGAAGTGAGCCTAGAAGGGAAGGTGACGTCAGTTGAAATTCCAAACCAAAAAATCCCTTGAATAGCTGTATGAAATTGCGATCGGTTCTAAAGGGAGAATGAACATGATGAATAATGATCATGAAATTGAGAGATGGAGGGGGATGAAGTTGAAGAACCTATGAACGAAATTGTGAAATTGCGAGTGGGAGTCACGAGCCAGAGAACCTATGAATGAAATTGCGAGTGGGAGAATGAAGATGATGAAGAGGTAATGTGAAACTGGGAGAAAGAGGAAGAGGAGTACCAGCACGATGGACTACAGGGAAACCGAGAGGAGGATGACGCCGGCGTTGGGAGTTTGTGGTGTCTTCTGGGAGATAGGGCGGCGGGTGCGGCAGTGAGGGCGGCGGGTGCGGGTGCGGGGGGGGGGGGGGGGCATCGGGTTATCAGGGCGGTGACATAGGGTTTTTTTACATAAAACATATTAATATATTAAAATTATTATGTATATATAAAACTTATTAATTTTGTAATATTAAATAAATATAATATATAATAATGTATTGTTTAAAAAATTCAATCTCTAAATACCCATTACCTAATTACTTAATTTATTGTTATATAATGAATATAAAATATAATAAAATATAATATTTTTTATTTATGATATAAAATATAAATATTACTTAATTACTTAATTTATTGTTATATAATGAATATAAAAAATAATAAAATTTAATATTTTTTCTTTATGATATAAAAATTTTCAATATGTGAATATCAATTATTAATTACATATATTTAAATTATGTTTATTATTTCTTTATCCATTACCGTGTTTTTATTTATTATGTTTATTAAATTAAAATATTAAAATGATTTAATCTTTTTATAAAAAGCATTCAAATGTTTATTATAATGAAAAACATTGGAAAATAATAAGCAGTGTATATATTCATATATATGAGAAGATTTTAATAAAACCTTTAAAAGTGAATATTGACTTTGGTCCTAAAAATAATAATATATAAGAAAATTGGTTTCTCTTGGTTATTATCAATGAATGGTTTATTGTAACAGATTTTATTGAAGATAAAATATTTGTTGGTAATGATTATTATTAATAACACATACTAGTGTTGGAAAAAAAAATATTGCTATTAATATGATAAAGCAATAGATTCTACTGTTGGAAAAAGATCTGTTGGTGTTAAATGATCAATACCAGCAGATATATTTATTTTTAAAAACAAGTGTTGGTACATAAAATTAATACAGATAAAATTTAATAATTGTTGGAATTACTCATTTTTACCAATAGATATATTGTCTGACAATAAATTTCTGTTGGTATAAGTAATTTTTTTGTAGTGTGGGGTTTAAGGTTTAGTGTTTTGAAGGGTTTTTAGGGGTTGTTAGTGTTGAGACCCGAATCTTGACGTACATAGATATTACATTACTTTTGCGGAAAACATAACAAAAACAGACACACAAGGACTGTAATAGTTTAGTGTCTTTGGAAACATGGAACATAATCTTCTAATCATGGTGAAAGATATTCAACATCTCCCATAATGATCTTCCACTTTTTGTTTCCTTACCTAAAACCTTTCTTTTAATCCTGGGGGAAAATAAAACATAAAAAGGTTGAGCTCAAATGCTCATTAAGGGTAAGCATGGATAAAATAAAACATACCATATGCATTTGAACCTAAAAACATGAACATAATGTTTGAACATAAAAATCTTGAGCAACGACTTAAAACATGGAAGTACATAAGGCATAGATCATAATGGAACATAAATCATGATAACATAGCATGGGAATAAAACATGTAATTGTGGAATCCATTAAGAACATGTAATGATTTCCATAGTAGCCAAGGCATTGCTGCAAAGACCATCTTAGTGGACAAAGTCCCTTTCTGAATCGAGTTCACTCCTCGTTCCAGTCCTGTAATACTTAACCGGATTAACTTACCGTTCCATCCATGTCTATATCATGAGATATAAATCTTTACCCAATGCATTGGAGGGAGATATAGGTCCCACCCATCTCATAATGATACCATTCTTATGTGTGCCACAAAATCATAAATCATACATCATTGCATAACCCATGTAATAAAAATGGGATTCTTAAACATCGTGACATCATAAAACAATTCATATAGGATAAAGGAATTCATAAAAATAATTCCATCACAACATAATCAAATCAATGTAATAATAGGGATAGAAACAGAACCCTATATTATCTTAGATGGAAAATAATTTTGATAAAACACTTGAACTCCATTCTTGAGGAAAATATTTTTTCTACTTTAAAAACATTTTTCCTTTCTTAACATGTCATAAAATTTTAAACTAAAATAAGTTGATTAAAAATAAACTTGAAAACTTGTAAAGTAAGATTCTTGGAAATAATGTTTTAAAAATCCATTCATGCCGTATAAGTTAAAAAAAACATTCTTCTCGTACTTTTGTCTGAAAAGTCAAAAAGTACCTCGTATGAAAAAAGAAAAAAGATTCCTTTCATATCTTTTACTAAAAAATCACCGAAGGGTATAATTGGATTTAAAAAATTGTAGGTGGATGGAAATAATATTACATATTGAGGAAACATGGATGTGGATGATAAAATACACCCCAGTAAATTCCAAAGTATAAACAATCTCGGATAAAAATGAGATTGTGATATTTCCCTTACCTTAGGTCCGATTTTCTTCGTAAGTGTCCGAACCACCTGTATAATGATTTAAATAATGTTATTGACTTATTCCAGAATCATACTTATTGTTATGATATCATATATGGTCATATTCTTAGCTTATTATTAGTAATATTTCATTGCTACTTGTTATTCTGGTGTTTATTACTATTTGTTCTTATGCATGTTTTGTCGAATAAATTATTATTCTTCTTTTTAGGTTATAGATATATCATTTAAATAATGGTATTAGTGTAATATATATCATATTTATTCACTAAATTCATTTATGTACTCATTATGCAATGAAAATCATGTTGAACAAGTCGCATCACATCGTGGAGACGGTATTCCGTACGTACGCACGAGCGATGATATCGTTCCCATGATCGTGGAATTATATTGGAGTGTATGTATACTATTTCAGAATCAATATCACTTTATAATAATCATATATATTCATTCTTTACACCATTATACCCATACAAGTAAGGTGGTGATGTAAAATAGATTACACCACGGCGTGGAGACGGTATTCCGTACGTACGCACACGCGGTGATTTCATTTTCTGTAGGATGGATAGATGGTGAAATAGGGTTGTTTTATACATATAATAACATATTAGTATATGAGTGATACTGATGTTATTAATTCATAATGAAACAACTAAAGAAGAATAAGTGGAAGAAGAAATAAATTTGAAAGAATCGGTAATGGACATTACCTCTTCATTGAAGCGCCTCTTTGAGACCTCCTCTTAGGGAACTAAAATTGGTATTTTAATAAGACCAGAACTTCTAGGATGTTTCTAGGGAAGTGGATAATATAAATTGGCAGGGTTTGGCCGAGCTTGAAGGCTCAAAGTGTTGTGAGGAATAGAGGGAGGAGGTTCCCTTTTATAAGGGAGGAGAGGGGCACCTTTGGAAAAACTAAAGATATTATTTTATTATAAAGCCATATTCAGTTTTAAATAGCTCCAAATTGATTTATTTATACGATAAGGTGGGTATGGGTCTAAATACTCTCATCAAATAGAATTTGGACAAGTTTAGTTTACTATTTTAACCTTATCATTTAGATTTAACTATAAGTTAAATAATTTTACTTTTACCGTGTCTTCTTGTTTTCATACACTATAAGGTTAATAAACTTACTATAACAAGAATAACGAACCCCAAGTTGTTTATTATTAATATAAATGACATTATCTATGTCATTTGGCCGAACCTTAGATTTTTAGGAATAAAATAACAATTAATAACATAATATTTGTTTTAAAAACTATTTTATGTCAATTTTGACACTATTTAGTAATAGATTTTTGTAAAAATCATAACAGAATGATTAGTTCGAAAAAAGTTAATAAAATAAATACTAACATATCTTATTAACCTATAAAATTAGTTTAATTCATAAAAAGTCTTAAATTACATTTATTTGGGTATTTATAACATCAATTATGTCAATGTTTCATTAATAAGATAATTACTGCATCATCATTTTATCATAAATAAATTATATTAATTAATGTATAAAAATTACAAATAAAATACCATTATGTAGGAAATATTTTTATATTTCTAATAAATATTTTTAGTCTAATTTATCTTATGTATAACCCTATATTAAAAATTATTTACTTAATAAACTTTGATTTTAACTATTTTAACCCTTCTTTAAATAAATTAATAATAAATGTCCTAATCTAATCCAAGTGGGCCTAAATGGTCATATTTTATTCCTAAGGTTTTTTTTGGTCGAATTACACTTATCCAATAGAATTAGGACATGTGTTAGGGTAATAATAATATCATTTTCACCCTTAATTACCCTATTTACTTTTAACCGTGGTAAATAAAAGTAAAGAGTTACTATTCACCAAAAATTATTTTCATCTCATTGAACCACATTTTACTTACTGACATCAATCGTGTCTCTTGGATTTTTTGAAATTCCACTCACAGAAGCGGTAATATTAAGTTTTATGTAAATTTTCAAATTCTCCTAGGAGGTGGGTAAAAGACGGTGAAAAGTTCAATAAAATTTTTATATATCTAAAATTATTATAAAATTACTCCAATGAATTACATTGAACATATATAGGTATTATGTATCAATTTTGACCTAAAATAAATTTAAATAAAATAAATAATTATTTAAATAAAAAGTCGGTTTTTAAATAGTAACCCATTGTTTTCACTGTTCATCAAAAATTGAAAGTTTCCAGAAAAATACCAAAATTTCACCCTAGGATAATTTTGATATTAAGAATCCAAAAATGAAGTCCATTTTGAAAGTTAAAATTTATAAAATCTCAAAAAGTGGGTATTACTATTCATAACGGCTGTTCTAATAATATTTTAATAATATATCGTTGTTTAGTAAAACTCGGTATTGCGTACAACTCACGCTATCAAGGAAGGTCGTGATTGCGTGTAATGCAAGCCAAGTCAGGGATGCATGTTGTGCAAGCTCCTTTTGGTGTAGCGTACAACACAAGACATTAATGAAATTGAAAAGAATAGTTTTCATAAAATCTCGGGGTGTTACAGTTAGGATTATTTAGATTTTTAGGTGTTTAGGGGTTTCTTGTGTTTTTTGGGGTTTTAGGGTCTTTTATGGGTTTTATGGTTTTAAATGGAATTTTTGGGGTCTTTTATATGGATTTAGGTTTTTTAGGGTTTTTTTTGTTTTTTGGGTTTTTTACGGTTTTAGGGGTTTTATTATATTCATAGGGTTTTTAGTGTATATAGGGTTTTAGGGGTTTTTAAGGTATTTATAGGGTTTCAAGGGTATTTAGGGGTTTTAGGGTTTGTTAGGGGTTTTTGGGTTCTAAAGGTTCTTTTTTGGTTTTAGTGTTTTCCATGTTTTTTTGGTTTTTTGGGTTTTTTTGGGTTTTGTGGGTTCTCTTAGGGTTTCTTAGAGGTTTTTATAAGTTTGGGTGTATTTTAGTGTATATAGAGTTCTTGGGGTTTTTTTTGGTTTTTAGGGTTTTTAGGGTTTTTAGGATTTTTTATGATTTTTTGGGCTCTTAAAGTTTTTAGGATTTTTAGAGGTTTTAAGAGTTTTTAGGGGTTTTAGGGTCTTTAGGATTTTTAAGGGGTTTAAGGGTTTTTAACGGTTTAGGGTTTTGATGCTTTTATTATGGTTTAAATGGGTTTTAGGGGTTAATTCGGGTGTTTATGTTTTTTAGGGTTTTATGGATTTTAGTGTTTTTTGGGGTATTCAGATTTTGTAGGGTTTTTTCATATTTTTAGGGGATTTTAGGGTTTTTTGGGTTTTTTGGGTTTTAGGGTTTAGGGTGTAAGGTTTATTGTATAAGGTTTGCGGTGTAGGGTATAATGTTTTGGGTGTTAGGTTTACAGTGTTTGATATAAGGGTTAGGGTGTAGGGTTTAGGGTGTAGGATGGAAGGTTTAAGGTTTATGGTGTAGGGTACAAGGTTTAGGGTGTATGGTATATGTATAGGGTTTAGGGTGAATGGTTTAGGGTTTAGGGTGTTGGATATAGTTGTTAGGGTGTAGGTTTTAGGGGCTAAGGTGTAGGGTATAGGGTATTGTGTATAGGGTTTAGGGTTTAGTGTATGGGTTATAAGGTGTAGGGTGTATGGTTTAGGGTTTAGGGTATAGGTTATATAGTTTAGGGTATAGAGTTTAGGTTTTACGATTGAGGGAATATGACTTAGGGTGTATTGTTAAGTGTTTTGGGTGTAGGGTATTGGGTTTAGGGTTTAGGGTATAGGGTATAGGGTTTTTGGTATAGAGTTTAGGTTTTATGATGTAGGATATCAGGTTTAGGGTGTAGGTTTTAGGGTTTAGGGTGTAGGGTACATGGTTTAGGGGTGTAGGGTTTAGGGTTTACAATGTTTGTTATTCGGTTTATGGTGTAGGGTTTGGGGTATGGGGTGGGGTATAGGTTTAGGGTGTAGTGTTTTATTTTAGGGTGTTGGGTGTTAGGTTTAGGGTGTATGGTTCACAATTTAGGGTGTAGGGTATAATGATTAAGGTGTTTGGTTTAGGTTTTGCGGTATAGGGTTTTAGGTGTAGGGTTTAGGGTTTAGGTGGTTTCGTAGATGGTGTTGGGTATAGGATTTTGGATTTGTGGTTTTGGTATTGGGGTTTGAGGTGTAGGTTATTGGGTTAAGGGTGCATGTTATTCGGTTTGGGGTGTAGGGTATAGGGTATGGGGTTTGGGGTATAGGGTATTGTATTTAGGGTTTAAGGATTTGGTTTTGGGTTTTGGGTATGTGGTATAGTGTTTAGAGTGTAGGGTATAGGGATTAGGGTGTTGGTTTTTTAGTTTACAGTGTTGGGTATCATGTTTAGGGTGTAGGGTTTTTGGTTTAGGGTGTATAATGTAGTATTTGGGCTGTTTGGTTTGGTGTTTATGTTATAGGATTTGGGGATTAGGGTTTAGGGGTTATGGTGATGGATATTGGGTGTAGGGTGGGTTTTGAGTTTAGGTTTCTATGGTTTAGGGAGTAGGGTATGGGGTTTAGGGTGAAGGGTATAAGGTTTAGGGTGTAGGGAATAAGTTGTAGGGTATAGATTATAGGGTATAAGGTGTGGCGTATAGGATTTTTTTGGTGTAAGGTTTAGGGTTTTCTTAGGTTTATTTTGGTTTTTTGAATATTTTTGGATTTTTAGGGTTTTAAGGGGTTCTGTAGGTTTTTAAAGAGTTTTATGGGATTTTATGGTTTATTACTGCCTATTAATATTTTTAGGGGTTTTGGGTTTTTAAGGGTTTTAAGGTATTTTAGGGGTTTTTTTGGATTTTATGATTTTTTAGGGTTTTATGGTTTTTAGGGGTTCTTTTGGATTTTTATCATTTTTGGAGTTTTTGGATTTTTATGGTGTTTTTGGGTTTTTAGGATTTTTATGTTTTTTTTTGTTTTTAGGGGTTTTAGTGTTTTTATGGGTTTTTGTTGTTTTTATGGGTTTTAGGGTTTTTATGGTGTTTAATGGGTTTTAAGGGTCCTTTAAGGGGTTTTAGCATTTTAGGATCGTTTATAAATTTTGGGGGTTTTAAGGACTTCTTGGTTTTTATGGGTTTTAGGGATTATAAATGTTTTTATAGTTTTCATTTTTTTAAGGTTCTTATGTTTTTATGGTTTTTAGGATATTTAGGGTTTTAGTGTTTTAAGGGTTTTTTGGGGTTTTTGGGTGAAAAATGTTCGAGGCTAAGAAGCCCCCCAAACATTTTTGAAAACAAAAATAAACAGTTACAAGGAGGGTTTAAAAGTATGGGAGTGTATCTCACCATTCATATTAGAGTCCACATAAGGAATACAAAAAGATGAGGCAAAAAAGGACCACAACAAGCTCCGTTCCTCAATTTCCTTTTTTGGAGAGTGCATTTGCCACCGAGTTGGCCTCCCTATAGACATGTGTGAAACATATACTGAGAGTCTGCTAAATATTGAGGCATTCAATCTATTGTAGTAGAAGTCTCCATGGTACTTTCCTAGATTTTTTCTTGAGGGAATCCACTACAAGCATCAAGTCAGACTCAATCCAACATGATTTCCACCTAAATTAGGCCGTAAATTTAACCACCTTCATAATGGTCCATAACTCTACCTCATAAGCACAACTATCTCTAATAATGTGGTAAAAATAGTCTTTAACGAAGCCTCTATAGGTATGGAAGACCCCACCACACCCTGAGGGGCGAGGTGCACTCAATGTCGCACCATCCACATTGACCTTTATGCATGATGCAATTAGAGGAATCCATCATATATATTTCCAAACCCGCAGCTTCTTCCCCCTGCCAGAAACCCCAAGTGAATGCAATAAAGTCAAATCACTAACATAAATGGAAATCAAACCTATTTGAGGATGGGATTCTGTTTGGATCACCTTGTGGATCATCACCACTCCTCCACGAAACGACAGAGGCTAGCAGTTAAAGTCCATGGTGTTTCAAGGAGCCCAAATATAGTGAATGGTCACCAAAAAATCTGCAAGTAGTAGGTTTTGAAGCTTATCACTACATTTCAGCTTCACTTGTCTGTAGATGAACTCACATATCACCAATTTCATGCAACACTTCTAGATAAAGCATTACATCAAGTAACTCCATAGATCGATAACAAACATAGAGTGGAGGAAAACATGTGGGTTTTTTCTCTTGAGATTTCCTACAGAAGAAACCCGCAGAGGAAAGGTGCCTCCCATTTGTCTTCAGCTGCTCTTAGAGAGGGATCCTTTTTCTCTAGATTTTCCAAATCAGCACATAATGAGCATGTGGGATGAAAGATGTTATGAACTTTAGCAGACAAGATGGTGATACAATTACTTGAGGGAATTTCAACCAGTAGTAGTCATGGGTATTAAACATACCAACCATACTGGGTGCCAAAATAAGGGTATCATTGTCCATGAACACATATCACTTCAATTTCAAAATAATATGGTCTGGGAGAACCACAAGAAAGTCCCCACTTTTCTAGAAAAGGGAAGTAATATACTTGCCCCGCAACTTATGGGGAGGTGTCACAACATCAAAAAGTGGTTGCTCAAGCCATGGGGTTGTCCAGTAATTAAGAGTCGAGTATTTTAACACAATCCAATTTGAATTAGAGACAATATCATTCTATGAGGATCTTAGAGTTGTCCAAACTAAGGAAGATAAATATCCAATGAATCCATCACAAAGCCTACACATGAACAATTCAGTGAGAAAATCTAGTCCATCATGATGTGTGGTTGAGCAAGCTCCTTGTGAACTTCGCCAACATGGCATTATTAAATCTTCTAAGATCTTTAATACCAATCCTCACAATCTCAATAGGTTTTTTACAATGCTTCAAGGATACAAAGATCAACTTTTTCTCACTGATTCAACCTGTCCATGCAAAATTCTTGATCCTTGAATACAAGCATTTAACAACACAGGCCGACCATATATAGATAGAAAGGCATGAAAAAACATGGAGGTGATGACTGAATTGATCGGACATACTCTTCTAGCTTGGGAGAGGCACTTTCCCTTCCATTTGTCTAGCTACTGAGTAATTTTAGATGAGATTCCATCAATGTAGTTTTTTTCCTTTCCCCAAAAAAGAGGGACACCTAGGTAGGGGAAGGGAAGTGAGCCTCTCTTCACTCCAAGCAAGACAACAATGGGGAGCTACCTTGAGGGTGAGACTCCATTGCCAAAGAAAACTGAGGATTTATTCTAGCTCATTGTTTTCCTAGTGAAACTCTCATAATGGAGAAAGATCGTCTTAACTGAGGATAATGCTTATTTATTAGCTTTCCCAAATAGTATAATGTCATCTACATCGAGGAGGTGGGAGGGAACATGGAGGTCCCACTCTTCCTTAATTAGTGAGTAGATTCCATCCAATAATAGATAAATAATGTAATGGCTCATGTAGTCCTCAAAAATTTCAAATAGAAAGATGAAGAGAAGATCCCCTTGCCGAACACCACAAGAGCATTGGAAGAAACCCTTTGGAGAGCCATTGATTATAACAGAAATTCTGGAACTGTTAAGAATAGTATTAATCAGTTTTATAAAATTTCTAGAGAAACCATACTTTCCAATAACTATAATAATATTTCTCCACTTTATGGTGTCAAAATCCATTGAGATGTCAAGTTTTTTAGGGAAAATTCCATGCTTCTTTTCGTTCTTTGTAGTGTTGATACCCTCTGAGGTAGTGAAAAGGCATTCTTGAATGATTCTCCTAGGAATGAAGACAAACTAGTTTGGAGTGATAATGTACCTCAAAATCTCCCCCACCTTGATGACTATAATTTGGATTATAATCATAGAAATGGAGTTCCCCAATGAAACCAGCTATAAGTCACCAATCTGAATGGAATTTTACTTCTTCGGAATCAGAGATATAAAATTGGAATTTACTCCATGTTAAATTTAACCATAGAGGAATAATTCCCTGATAGCATTAGTAACATCCATGTGAAAAATGTCCCAATAACAATAAAGAATTTATTTCGAAGCCTGTCTAGTCCCTCTATACTATACATGTTCAATGAGAAAAGCACAGACTTAACTTCCTCCCCAATAGGGGAAACCGTTAAAGCCTTATTCTGATGTTCAGCAATGTAAGGTTCTATGGAGTTCTAATAATGAATGGGTCAGTACCATCATCATCAATAGTCCATGAATGTAGTAAACCACATCCTTAGAAATGTCTTCCATGTAAGTGAAGGTTGAAACCCCAACCCGAATAACATTCAGATTATTCTTAACTCATTTATCTCTATGAAGGATATGAAAAAACATGGAGTTTATATCCCCATATTACAACCATTTTACATTGAACTGAGCCTTCCAAATCCTCTTCTTTAGGGTAAGTAACTCATCTAGCTTGAAATGCAGCTGCATCTCCTTTCGAGAGGGGGTATGGTGTTGCGGGTTTTAAATTTGGCAAGTGGAAAGATGAGATTTAGTAGTCTTGATGTCAACTTCCAACCCTAAAAAGGACTTCCTTCTCAATTCCTTCAGGATGTGATTTAATTCCATGATAAAAGAGACCACAAAATAGGGGAAACAAAAAAGGTATTATTCCACCCTTTGATAACCTCTTCCCTGCACCGAGGAATTGTGAGCCAAGTATTTTTAAATTTGAAGGGCATGGGAAAAGTGCTGGTATTACCCTCCCTTAACTCGACTACAAGGGGATTGTGGTCCAAATTAATCTTTTGAAGAGGGAACCTGGAGATAGACATGGGGGAGATCCTATCACTAATTTGGGAGAAACACCTGTCCAGTTTACAGGCTTGTCTACCAATCATAGTGTACCTTCCCCATGTGAAGGTTGGTCCAGAAATGGATATATCAAAAAGATCACATTGATCTGGGCATAAAGAAAATTCCTATGTCATGGTATAAAAAAAGTTAGGGCCAAACTTTTCTTCAGGACTCAAGTTAGTATTAAAGTCACCAATATCAATACCATTCTGGGAAATTGTCTCATTCATCTGAACCAGATTCCTCAATAGATCCCTTATTTTAATGTATGAAAAAGATATATACACAAAAGAAAGAGTTAGTGTAGCAGCCTAGAAACAGATGGTAAGGGAGATCAATTGAGGGCTTGCTTCAATAGAAATACACTGAACATCATTATGCTTTAGGACCCATAAGGTTTCCATGCTAGTTTCCTCACCATTAGAAGAAACAAGGGAGGACCCAAGGGTATTCCACATAAATCCCTTCATGTTTTCAAACATAATCATGGGTTCAGTTAACCCAATTAGCATTGTCCTATGAGAAGGAAAGTGCCTAAGGGATACTGTCAAGGGTATATTCTCAAGCCCCTGAAAATTACAAAACATGATCTTCCCTTAGTAAATATATTAATAACGGTGGAGGAGGGAGTGTTTCCATTCCTCTTAGCTTTATTTCCCTTATTCTTGGTGTTACCAATAGACTATTTTGCAGGTTCCGGAGCAAGATATTTCTCCGCCATCTTCTGCTTTTCATCAGGCAGATCTACGGGATTTGGACCAATGATAAGACCATCATAATACTAGGCATGGTAATCCTCAACCATGTCACTCCAGAAGACCCCATTCAATGGGGTAAATTTATTATGTGTGCAGATGAATTCCTCTGATGGAACACCAGTTGGTTTCCTTGCAGCCCTGTCTGAGGAAACCTCTATGAAAGAGTCTGTATCTAGGTCAATCCTATTTGGGACCCCAGGCATGTCAGCCTTGTCTATAGGGGGGACTAGAAATGTCATGATAGAGACAACAATGGATGGGCCTTCAGGTTTTACATACCATATGGAAGGTGAATCAATATCCCGAGTGCCCTACAGATCGACTGGTGGGTCCAGAGTGTCACACCCTATATGGATCAGAGAGGCTGAGGCCTGTGTAGTGGGTGAGACCATGGGTATCGGAGCCAAGGAGACCTGGGATGGCTCCAACATTCCATTCACCTCATCCGGAATTGATGTGGGGTCCAGATCATGGAATTTTTTTAAATAAATCCATGGATCCATCACGAGGTTTTGTAGGATCCATGAAATTAGAGGCAGCAAGATGGGGAGATGCAAAAATTGGATCAACATTGCATCTAGTCTCCTCAGCCACATTAGAGGGGGAAGTGGTAGGGCCCAGAGGAATATATTTCACTACAGCCTCTAGGACGCTTCCCACAAATCAATTGGCCACACCCTTAGATGTTGAGGTGTCCCCATTGGGCATACAGTTTTCTTTACCTACCCCATGGATCTTCCTGTAAAGACTTGATTCATGACCCTATAGGTTTTAGATAGAAAAGTTCTTCGATCTCCTACATTCTGAGAGAGTATGGACCCAAAGTTGTAGGTATGATAGAATTTGTCCCTTCTCCCATACTGAATTTTCAAGGTGAGGTTGTCCTGATGGGTATTGAAAATGACCTCCTCAACCAGGGTGCTTTCCATATCAACTTCATCAAGCACCCTTACATAGTGCCCATACCTTGGGTTTTCCATCTCCTTATCAATTCTGATGGGGAATCCAACCAAAGAGGAAATGTCCCACAAGATTTGAGGGTGCCAATAGAACCAATTTAATTTACAAATCTGAATACATACCTATTAAAAGGTTTTTATCACACTGAAAGGTTTAAAATTCCAGTCCATGTCTTAGATCCTAAGAAGACTAAGCTTAATATTGAGGGAGACAAATCTCTAGGCCCTCCTTTTCCATTGATCATAAGGGAATATGATGTGATAAAATCCCCTTCCCATGGCTGTAATTTTATATTCACTGAACCCCCAAATGATAGAAATATGCTTAGTCAAGTCACTACTCTTCTAAAGCCTCTCCCCTTTATGGAAAATCACCCTTACAATAATGGAGAAGTGACATAAACTAGCCTGACCCCCTATCGCCTCCCGATTTACTGAGACATGTGCCACGTGAACTTTCTTGATCAGAAGACCAGGGGATGGAGCACCAAAATCCATTAATGTAAGAGATACTATCGATTTCACAACATCCGCAAATTTATTATTAGGTCTCAACGCATCTGGATCCTTACAAGGGACCTCCAGCCTCACCTTGCTCAATCTTCAGTTCTAAAAAATTCTTTATGCCCGACCATGTCTGATTGAACTGATGTCAGAACTCCATTTTTTCCATGCAAAGAGGTCAGGGTCAGGGGTCTCATGAGATCCCCATGGTCACCCATTTCCCTTTATTTCTCCATCTCAAGGGGTGTCTTAGAGTTTTTATGGGTTTTTATGTGTTTTAGTACTTTTAGGGTTTTTAATTTTTAGAGTTTTTTGGGTTTTTTGGTTACTAATAGTTCTTAAGGGTTTTATGTGTTTTTTATGGTTTTAGGGTGTTTAATTATTTTTATGGGTTTTTAGTGTTCTAGGGTTTTTTGGTGTTGTATGGGTTTTTAGGGTTTTTAAAATTTTTATTGTTTTTTTGGGTTTTAGGTTATTTTAGGGTATATTTGGGGGTTTTAAGTATTTTAAAATACTTAGGGATTGAAATTTTTATTAATATTTTTAGGGTATTTTATTTTTTTAGGTTTTTTCGTATTTTTTGGGTGTTTTATGTTTTATATTTTTTAGGGAATTTTATGATTTTTAATGTTTTAGAGTGGCTATTTGGGTTTTAGTGGTTTTTATAGCATTTAGTTTTATAGGGGCTTAAAGGGACTTTAGGGTTTTAAAAAATATTAAAGTCCTTTTGGTTTTTAGGATTTTTTAGGTTTATTTAGGTCTATTTATCAATTTTACAGTCCTTTCAGGTTTTAGGGTTTTTAGGGTCTTTTAGGATTTTAGGGTTTTAGGGTTTTTAGGGTCATTTATGGGTTTATGGGATTTTAGGGTCCTTAAGGGGTTTTTAGTGTCCTCTATGGTTTTTAGGGTTTTAATATCTTTTTGACGTTTTTATGGTATTTTATTGTCTTTAATCTTTTTTAGGTTATTCTAGTGTTTTAGGGTTTCTTCGGGGGTTTTAGGGTCTATGATGGTTTTTAGTGTTTTTAGGGGATTTTAGTGTTTTTAAGGGATTTTAGGGTTTTAGGGTTTTTAGGGTTTTATGGGTTTTTGGGGTTTTAGGTTTTTCTATTGTTTTTAGGGTTTTTTTGGATTTTTTTAGGGTTTTACAGGTTTTAGAGTTTTATTATGTTTTTCATGTTTTTAGTGTTTTTAATGGTTTTTAAGGTTTTTAGAGTTTTCAGGGGTTTTAGGTTTTTAAGGGTTTTATGATTTTTAAGTTCTTTATTTTATTGTAAGAGTTTTTATATTTTTATGGTTTTTAGGGTTTTTTGGGTTTTAGTGTTTTATAGTATTTTTACATTTTTGGGTTTTCTGGGTTTTTTGGGGATTTAATATTTTTATGGGTTTTGGGTTTTTTAGGGTTATGGGGGTTGGTGTTTTAGTGTTTTTATGGTTTTTAGTGTTTTAGTGGTTTTTAGGGTTTTTAGATTTTTTATGGTTTTTAGATTTTTTAGGATTATTGATGTATTTTTATGATTTTTAGGGGTTTTTTGGGTTTTTAGGTTTGTGTAATGTTTTATAATTTTAGGGGTTCCGAGGTATTTTTTGGATTTTGGGAAATTTATGGATTTTAGATTTTTATGGTTTTATGGGTTTTTAGTGTATTGGGGGTTTCAAGAATTTTTAACAGCGTTTACGATTATTTTTCTGTGTTTTTTGGTGTTTTTGGGTGTTTTTATGTTTTTATAATTTTTAGGATTTTTAGGTTTTTCTGATTTTTTTTGGAATTTCATGTTTTTTAAGGTTTAATGGTTTTTTTGTTTTTTGTGGTTTTATGAATTTTAGGTGTTTCAGGGTTTTTAGGGGTTTTGTGGTTTTATTGTGTTTAATGGTTTTTAAGAACATTTGGGTTTTTTCATTTTGTTATTTATGGTATTATACCGGGGTTTTAGGGTTTTTAGGGTCTTTTATGGCTTTTAGGGTTTTTATTGGTTTTAGGGTCTTATGGTTCTTATTGTCTTTTTAGGGTTTTATGGTTTTTTATGGTTTTTAAGGATTCTGATGTTTTTATGGGTACTAGGGTTTTTTAATGGGTTTTTTCATTTTAAGGGGTTTTATATTTTTTTATTATTTTCAAGGTTTTTATGTTTTTATCTGGTTTTTTTGCTTTTAGAATTTTTAAGATTTTTTGGGTTTCCTTTGGGTTTTATGTGTATTCAAGGGTTTTTACGATTGTTAGGTTTTTGTAATATTTTTAAAGGGATTAGTTATTTCTATGGTTTTTGAGGGTTTTTATAGTTTTAAAAGTTATTCATGTGTTTTTAGGGGTTTTACGGTTATTTTTGGCATTTCTAGTGTTTTAGTGTTTTTAGAGCTGTTAGGGGTTTTATGTGTTTTAGGGTTTTAAAGGGTTTTAATGGTATTTTAGGGTATTTAGGGTTTTTAGGGGTTTTAGGGTTTTTAGGGGGTATATGGGATTTAGGGTCTTTTTATGGTTGTATGGTTTTTTGGGTTTTAGAGGGTTTAGTATTTTACAGTGTTGATTTTTTTTATAAATTTCAATAATTTTTAGGGTTTTTGAGTTTTTTGGGATTTTATGGTGTTTAAGGGGTTTTTAGGTTTTTTTTTTGAAATATTTAGGGGTTTTTAGTTTTTTAGGGTTTTTTAGGTTTTTAGCGGGTTTTTTGGGATTTTAGGTTGTTATGGTTTGTCTAGGTTTTTTTTTGTATTTTTTAGGCTTTTCTTTGTTCTTAGGGTTTTTTTATGATTTCTTAGGGTTTTGGGGTTTTTTATGGTTTTAAGGTTTTTTGGTATTTTTTCTATTTTTAGATATTTTTTTATTTTATGGTTTTTATAGTTTTTAGTGTTGTTTAAGGGTTTTTAGCATTTTATTGTGTTTTAGGGTTTTAAGGGATTTTGGGTGTTTTATGATTTTTAGGGTTTTATGGGTTTTTTTTGTTTTTAAAAGTTTTTTTTTATATTTTGACAACTAATATTTTTTTAAAAGAATGTTTTTGTATAATTGGAAAAATATGTGTTGTTGAATGTTTATAGTTTTTTTACTAAGATGTTTCTGGAATTTCAAATGAAGGGGTATTTTTAAAAACTAGAGATCAGTCACACTGGATCAGACCCAATTCATAAGAGTGATATTTTGTATGAAAGTAAAAAAGTTTTTAAAATGATAAATTTTATATGTTTCTGAAGAACAGACTCATAAATTTTGTTATTATTTTCTAATTGAAAAATTTAGAAAGCTTGTTTTTAATGTTGTTGATGGGAAGTGGTAGAAATTTCCAAAACAAATATGATGATTATTTTTTATTATTTCATGTCTCTGAGATACCATTACTAAGTCATGATAAAAGAAAAAGATAGAATAAAGAGTTTAATAAACTAGTACATCAAAAATATATTAACAACTATACATCAGATTTAGTTTCTATAATAAATTCAATCGGACAGAGTTGAGAAAGAAATTCAAATCAGAATGAGATGAGAAATAAAGTCAAATAATATTGAGGTGAGGAAGAAAGTCAACTCAGAATGAACTAAGGAAGAAATTTAAATTATACTGAGATGAGGAAAAACGTCAAATCTGATTGATCTGAGGAAGAAAGTCAATTGTACTAAGTTGAAGAAGAAAGTAAAATCATATTGAGCCGAGGAAGAGAGTCAAATCAGAATGATCTAAGGAAGAAAGTCTATTTGGGCTAAGTTGAGGAAGAAATTTAAACTAGGCTGAGCGAAGGAAGAAATTAAAATCAGACTAAGCTGATGAAGAAAGTCAAATCAAACTGAGATGAGGGGGAAAGTAAATTCGGACTAAATTAAGGAAGAAAGTAAAATCCGAATGAGTTGAGGAATTATGTCAATCATACTGAGATAAGGAAGAATTTCAAATTAGATTGTGAAGTTATAACATACTCATTAGTTATAATAGAATCATAAGCTCAGTCAAACTAAGAAGTTATAACGAATTGAGTTTTCCAAACATTAGTTTCTGATCTATTATTAATAATTTGAAAATATGTTTTGGAGAATTAAATATGATTCAAGAAGACACCATAAGAGATGAAAAGGTTTGAAGTTGTCTAAGTAGAAGTAAAAATAGACATGAAATTTGGGATTTTTGTAATTTGGGTGAGTGGGGAAAACATTTTAGTTTCCTACCATTTATATTTTTGGTTACCTATAAATAGATAGAACAATACATTCTCACATTACCATCATTCAGTTTAGAAAAATGGATGTGATAAAGATTTCATGTCAGAAGTGTTTTCCAAATAGATATCTCATCAGAAGATCAAATTAAAGTTATTTCAGATTACCAGACAAATAAAATCAATTCCAAAGAAGATTTTATTGAGTTTGAGCACTAGTTTAACATGAATTGATTGAGAGAAAGTAAACCAAACTGGGTTTATCGGACTGAGGGACATTAGATTCAGGGTCATCAAACCCAGGTAATTTTATGGAGTATATTGAACAAATTCCTTATAATTTTTTGTGGCTAATTTTTATAGGAAAACATTTTAATCAGGAGGGAGTATGTAAAATCATTCTTTTAGGGGTATAGAAGGTGTCAAATGGTAGTTGGCACATGTTTTTTTCACTTCTTAATAATATTGAATTTCCATATATTGGTGAGAGTGGCTATGGAAAGGATATAGGTTCTTATACTAAGTCCTAACTCTGTAAATCTTGTGTTCTTTGTTTACTTTCCTATAATTTCATGCATTTTAGTTCACTAAAAGTTGATAAGGAATAAACTCTAACATGTTATAGGGGTTAAGTTTCATAATATTTGAATTTTGAAAAAAGGAAACAGTTGATTCAACCCCACATATCAGTTTTTCTTGTATCCTTTGGAATTAAATTGGTATCTGATCCAAGGTTCCCTTGTTTAATCCTTATCATATATTATATAAATTTTATAAACAATATAGTAATTCCAAAATATTATGGAAAAATTATTATGGTTCGAAAAAAAAGATGATTACATATCTCTTATCTCTCTTGTTATAAGTTATTGATGTTGTTATAATTGGGTTTCCACTTATTGAGAATGGTGCCTCAATGACTTTTGATGAAAATAAAAATCTTGAAAATGATGGAAAACCAATAAATTCAATTCTTATGTCTCTATCATAAAATGGATATATGAAGGTAATGTTTCTGAAAACGCGAAAGAGTATGTGGGACCAATTAAAAAATATTTTTGAAGGGAATACTAAAGTGATGGAATAAAAGCTAGAAGTCTGACGTAGTATGTTTGAAGATATAAAAATGAGAGATGAAGAAACTATTGATGAATACTTCACCAAAGTTAATGCAGTTTTTTTTAAAATTAGAGGTTTTGGAGATGTCCTCGAATATTATTCAATTGTAAATAAACCGATGAGATTTGTTTTGGATAGGTTTGATTATAAAATTTCCAATTTAGAAGATAAATATGATCATCTCTTGATGAAATTCATTACATTCATGATTCTCCATTAGTAGGAATGTTGGCCCACACCAAGATTATGTTAGAGACAAAATAATTTATCAACCTCAACGAATTTTCTATAAAGAAAGATCTCACTTGAATAGAAAATTGAGATTTAATGGCTTTTTCCATTGTTGTGGAATCTATGGTGACATGGCATATAATTATTGGCATAACTTTTCACTTCCAAAAATAAGGATTGAATAGATTCTAAGAAATAGTGGAAGAATAATGAGTAATTTTCCAAACACTCAGCATGTTAGAAAAAGTTACAACAAAAGATGGCAGAAAAACACCCAATATAAAAAAAACTTGAATGTGTTGAAAAGGTATGTGGGAGATATTATCAGGTTGGTCATCATTTCAAAAAAATGTATGACAATACTTTATGAACAAGTTTTCTTATTGTATAAAAGTAAAGGAAGCTGGAAAGAAGAAAGTTGAGGAAAATGATTTTGTTGTTGATATATATGTGAAAAAAAAGTAAAAAAAACAAAAACATGGATTGAAATTGGTTGTTTATCACACATGAAATTTTATTTGAAAATCATGGAAGATGTTGAAAATTATTATGGAGGATTTTCTTCCTTTGGAAATGATAGTTCTTTAAAAATTAGATGTATTAGAATGGATGATATTGAAGCAAATAAGGTTGAAATATAAGGAAGTTCTATTTATTAAAGGGATAAAAACACAACTTACTTATTGTAATTAAACTTTATGATGATTAAAAATATTTGTTTTTTAGAAAATATTCTTGTATCATCAGAAGTTTTGAATATGGAAAAATTTTTGATAAGAGGAGAAAGAAATAGTAAAAATTATCTTTCAAATAAGATAAACATTACCACTCATGTTACTTGAGTGATGAAGAAGAAAACAAGTTATGGAATTAGAGACTTGGGCATCTTGGATAGAAAAAAAATAATTTTTTTCTAAATTTAGTTTTGTATGAAATGTTTCAAAAATTGAAAAGAAGAGAAGTAGATGTTTTCAAAACATGTCAAAAAGTGAAAATGTCTAATAAAAGTCATAAGAAAGTTGAGATTCATTATACCATACATCTTAAACATATTCATTCCAATTTATATGGGCTGATGAGAAATCATTTAACAAAAGCTAATTTTCACTTTATCACATTCATTGATTATTTTACTTAGATGACCAACATCATGTTTATGTAGCACAAGTCAGATGTGGTAGAAATGATCAAAGCTTTCAGAAGAGAATTTGAGAGAGACATGGGATTTTATATAAAGAAGTTATGAACACATAATAAAAAAATAATTCGCATGAAATGACTTTAAATATTATTATATAAATCATGGAATCAAACATCAATATAGTTCTCCATACACCCACAAAAAAAATGGAGTACCAGAAAGGAAGGATTGAAGTTTGCTGGAAATAGGAAGAATCATGTTAGCAGAATATAAACATTCAATGTTATATGGTAGAGAAGTTATTAGTTCTACTATACATGTAAAAAACGTGATTTTTATTAATGTCATAATCTAAAATTAATTCCTATGAAATGTGTTATAACAAAAAAACCTTCATTGAAGTACTTAAAATTTTTTATAAGTCCATTCTTACTAAAAATTAAAAAATCTGAATATTTGAAAATTTGATGAGAAATCTCAAGAAGAAATTTTCATGGGATATTCACCCAACATAAGAAGATAAAAATTTTTGAATATTTTTTTACAAAATTTTTAGAATTAATATGATATAAAATTTATTGAAAATAAAATATCCTTAACCAAATTCACTAAGAATATTGAGGAAGATAGAATAAAGATTTGCAACAGAAACGAAATTGAAACAAAACATACTTATCAGCATTCAGAAGAATCATGTGATGAGGAAAGTAAAGCAGGAAGAAAAATTTTGTCATATCCTACATTAACGAAACATGTTGAGACCAAAAATATTCTTGGGAATTTAGATGTTCTGGTTTATACAAGAAGATTGTTGAGATTGGAAAATCCAACATCACTCATTTTAAAAATTGAACTAGAATCAATTTTATAAATAGTGGAATACAAATAATGGGTTGATCTTTATAAACATTCTTTCCAACATTCTATATCAAAACATATAGATTTCAATTTTCACTTTATAAAGGAAAAGGTTTATAGTGGAGGTGTTGTGCTAGAATATGCTTCACAGAAGTATTAAATTGCTGATATCTTCACAAAAGCGGTACTGAATGATGGATTTTTTTGAATTGACGTTGCAAATTTTTGTTCAACCTTCACTATATTATTCCTAATCATATTAAAGAATTAAGCACCAAATTTATTTGGATTATGTTGAAAAATGGGGATAATTTGTACAAGTTTATTCTACAAGGGAGAGGGGAGTACTTTTCTTTCTTAAAAGAATTTGAATCCCTGGTTATCATAGAATGGGGGAGATAAAGAAAAGTGATTGGAAAAGATAAAAGTGAAGGGAGGTTTATCTTAACAAGGACAAAAAAAATTCTTCTCGCAAAGATATGGAATTACTTAAAAACAATAATGTATCTAGTAGTATGGTGGCAAGATACCATTTGAATAGATAGGATGTGTTTTGGTAAAAGCTAAAAACATGAGTTCTGAAAAGTCTGAGTGTTTGAAGAATCATGAGTTGAAAAAGATGTTAACAAGGGTTGTAAAAAATATAAAGGGGGAGTTTGAAGATCATTTTTTACCTTTTCTTCTTATAAAGTTTTTTATTTTATGAAAATTAATATATTTTTAAAAGATTTTTTTATAGGATGTGAGAGATGTGATACTGAATGTTTATAATTTCTTTTCTATTATGTTGCTGGAATTTTGGATGAAGATACTGTTTTAAAATATATCAACTAGATACACTCGGTTAGACCCAGTTCATTAGAGATAGTTTTTTTTATAAAAATTCGAAGTTATTAAAATAAAAAATTACAATGTTTCTGAAGATCGAATTCCGAAATTTCTTCATTTTTTATGAGGCTGAAAGATAGAAAAATTTATTTGAAATTTGTTGAGGGGAAATTGTTGGACTTTATTAAAAAATTATGATGATTCATTTCTATTATTTAAAGTCTCTAAAATATCATGAATAAGTGATGATAGAAACATAAGTTCGAATAAGTAGTTAAGTAAATCAATACATCGAAAGGATGATGACGCTAATATATAAAATACTATTTATTTAAGAATTTCTTTTAGACTATGATGAGGAATAAAGAAAAATCATAATGATCAGATGATTAACGTAAAATAAAACTGGGATGAGGAAGAAAGTCAAATTGGACATAGGTAAGAATGAAAGTAAAATTGGATTGAGATGAAGAATAAAGTCAAATAGTACTATGTAGAGGAAGAAATTTAATCAGACTGAGTTGAGAAAGAAAGTCAAAGTGGAATAAGATGAGGAAGAAAGTTAGATTGGATTGAGAAAAGGAAGAAAGTAAAATCCGAATGAGATAAGGAATAAAATCAAATTAGACTTAACTGAGAAAGGAAGTCAAATCAGACTAAGATAAGGAAGAAAGTAAAATTGGACTATGCTGAGGAATAAAGTCATATTGGACTGAGATATGGAAGAAAGTCAATCAGAATGAGATGAGGAAGAAATCCAAATCATACAATGAAGTTCTAATAGACTCAATAGTTCCAAAAGACTCAAATTTTCCATCATACATAGAAATTATAACAGAATATGTTTTCTAGAAATTAATTTCTGATCTATTTTTGAGAATTCCAGATGATGTTCAAGAGAATTCAAGATATTTTGAGAAGACACTAGAAGTGATGAGAAGGTTTAAATTAGTTAATTATGATGTTAAAATGGACATGAAATTCAAGTTTTTTTAATTAGTGTGAGTGGGAAAAACATTTTACATTCCTACATTTTTAATTACAGGTTTCAAATAAATTGATATCATGGGACATTCATACTTTAATGTTGTTCACATATGAAGAAATGTAGAAGCCCTAAAGAGTTCATATTTGAAGTGTTCTTGAGAAAGATACCTCATCATAATATGATATTAGAGTTAGCTCATATTACAAGTCTAAAAATGGGACCAATAAGATCGGCTTGAGTTTGAGTAGAATTTTAGTAGGTACTGATTGAGTGAAATTAAATCAGACTGAGTCAATCGGAATAGGTTCATAGGACTGAGATCCATCAGACTTTGGGTCATCAGACCTAGGGAATTTTTTGAATAATATTGAACAAAGTCTTTATAATTTATTTGTGTCTCATTTTGTAAGATTTTTTTTAAACTAAAAGGAGTAATTATTATCATTCACATAGGGATATAGATAGTGTCTAAATTTATTTTACACAAGTTGTATTCACTTATTGATGATAAATAATTTCCAAAACCCTATGGGAGTGGTTATGGAAAAGATATACATTCTCACATTGAGGATGAACCTTGTAAATATTGTGTGATTTTTTTACTTTCCTATATTTCCATTCATTTGAGTTTACTAAAATTTGATAAGGAATACACTCTAATAAGTTGCAGGATTTATGTTTTCAAAATATTAATTTTTTTAAAAAACAGGTGATTTAACCACCCCAGTTATTCTTCAATACCTTAGTACTTCGGTTTTTAGGGTTTTTATGGGTTTAAAATGTTTTAGGTTTTTTATGTATTTTTTTAAATTTTTATTAGTGGTTTTAGGGATTTATTAGGGTTCTTTTGGAGTTTAAGGTCTTTTATGTGTCTTTTAGTGTTTTTGATATAGTTTTTAGAGGTATTTTGGGTTTTTAGGGACCTTTAGGTTTTCTTGGGATATTCGGGGTTTTAGGGGGTTTTAGGGTATTTATGGGGTTTTATAGTTTTTAGATATTTTATAGTTTTTAGTATATTTTTTTAATTTTTTGGGTATTATATGTTTTTATGTTTTTTAAAAAATTTAGTCGTTTTTACATTTTTAGGTGTTTTTAGGGGTTTTGGTGGTTTTAGGAATTTTAGGGTTATTAGGGGTTTTATAGTGTTTGAATGTTTTAGGGTTATTAGTGTTTTCAAGGTTTTTAGGGGTCTAAAGGGTTTTTTTAATTTTATGATCTTTAGTTCCTTTACTATTTTTCTAGTTTTTATGTGTTTTAGTGTTTTTAGGATTTATTTCGGATTTTCTGGGTTTTTATGATTTTTAAGGGATTTTAGTTTTTTTTAATTTTTAAATGTATTTTTAGGGTTTCGTATGGTTTTATAGGTTTTTAGGGGTTTTAGTATTTCTGGGTGTTCTTAGGGGGTCTAGGACTTTTTATGGATTCTTAATGCTTTGTAGGGTTTTTACAGTTTTAAATGTTTTAGTTATTTTTACAATTTTATGCATTTAAGTGTTGTTAGGGTTTTTATGTTTTTTTTTGGATTTTTGGGGATTTTAGTGTTATATGGTTTTTATGTTTTTTACGTTATTAGGGTTTTTAGAGTTTTTTTTGCTTTAGGGTATTTTAGGGTTTGTAGCGGTTGGGGGGGGGGGTTGGAGGTTTTGTTGGGAGGGGGGAGGATTTTAGAGTGTTTTTGCGGTTTTAGGGGTTTTTAGAAGGTTTTAGAGGTTTTTAGGGATATTGTAAATTTTTAATGTTTTTAGGGTTTTTATTATTTTTAGGGGTTTAGGGGTTTTAGGGTTTTTGTTTTTTATGGTTATTAGGGTTTTTTGGGTTTTCTTGTGCTTTTAGGCTTTTAGATTTTGTAGGGGTTTTTACTAGTTTTTTGTGTTTTAAGAGTTTTATGGGTTTTTAGGGTTTTTAGGGATTTTTCAGGCCTTTATGGGTTTATGGTCTTCTGAGTTTTAGGGGTTTTAAGGGAATTAGAAGTTTTTAGTATTTTTATGGTTTTAGCATTTTATGAAGTTTTTAGGGTTTTTAGGGTCTTTTGGGTTTTCAATGGATTTTATGAATTTTAGGTTCGTTATGTTTTTTAGGTTATTAGGGTCTTTTAGGGGGTTATAGGATTTTCAGGTTCCTTTAGATGTTTTAGGGGGTTCTAGGGTTGTAGAGTTTATAAGTGTGTTTTAGTGTCTATTGTGTTTTTAGTTTATTTTAGGGTTTTAGGGGGTTTTATGTTCTTTTTTGGTTTTAGGTTACTTAGGTTGTTTTATTGGTTTTAAATATTTTTGTGGGCTTTCTGGTTTTAATAGGATTAAAATATTTCAATGGGTTTAGGAACTTTTAGGGTATTTTGGGTCTCTTTAGGGTTTTTAGGACCATTTTGGAATTTTAGGGGTTTTAAGGTCTTTTAGGGGCTTTATGAAACTTTTAAGGTTTTTAGGTCTTTTAGGAGTTTCGTGGTTTTAGGTTTTTAGGTTATTTTAGGGTTTTAAGGCCTTTTGGGGTTGAAGGAGTTTTCTAGGGATTTTAGGATTTTAGTATTTTTAGGTTTTTTCAATTTTTTGGGTTTAAATATTTTTAGAGTTATTTCTGGAATTCTATGGGTTTTAGAGTTTTTATTATTTTTATGGTTTCTATGTTTTTAGGGGATTTTTGACTGGTTTTAAGGTGTTTCTAGGGGTTTTTTGGGGTTTTTATGGGTTTTAGTGTTTTATGGTTTTTAAGATTTTTATAGATTTTTGGGTGTTTTGGGGGGTTTTAGGATTTTTTTTATATTTTTAGGGTTTTAGTGTTATTTATTATATTTTTTATTTTTTAGATTTTTAGATATTTTTTGAGGGTTTTAGGGTTTTTAGGTTCTTCTATGTCATTTAAGGTAACCTTTGGACTTTTAGGATTATTTTTCTCCTATTGTGTTTTTATGGTTTTCAGGGATTTTTACGGTATTTAAAGGTTTTAGGGTTTTTACGGTTTTTAGGGGGTTTTGTGTTTTTTCATGTTTTTTCATGTTTTTAGAGTTTTTTAATATTTTAGGTGTTTTATGGTTTTTTAGTGTTTTATTTTTTTCAATGGGTTTTATGGTTTTAAATGGTTTTAATATTTTTAGGGTTTTTATGATTTTCAAGGTTTTTTGGGGGTTTTAGGGGTTTTAATGGGGTTTATTTTTTATGGGTTTTATGTTTTTAGGGTATTTTAGAGTCTTATTGGGGTTCGGGGTATTTTAAGGGATTTTTAGGGTTTTAGGGCTTATTTAGTATTTTTAGGATCTTTTTGGGGTATTCTAGTTTTTTGGTATTTTTAGGTGTTTTAGTATTTTTAGGGGTTCTATGGTTTTTAAATAGTTTTAAGGTTGGGGGGATTTAGATTTTTTAATGTTTTGGGAGGTTTTATGGTGTTTATGGTTTTTAGTATTTTGAGGGTTTTTAGGCATTTTCGGTTCTTTTAAGTTTGTTGGGGTGTTTATGGTCTTTTATGTTCTTTTAGGGTCTTTTAGGGACTTTTACGTGTCTTAGGGTATTTTAGGGTTTTTGGGATTTTTGGGAATTTTAGGGTATTTATGGTTTCTATCATTTTTAGTGTTTTTAGTATTTTTGGTTATTTTAGTGTTTTATGGTTTTTAAGTCCATTCAGGGTTTATTGTTTAGGGTGTATGGTTTAGTGTTTATGGTGTAAGGTTTATGGTTTAAGGTGTAGGATTTATGGTTTAGGGTGTTGTGAAAATGATTTAGAGTGTAAGGTTTAGGGATATGGTGTAGGGTATATGGTATAAGGTGTCAAGTTTTGGGTTTAGGGTGTAGATTTTATGGTTTTAGGTGTGGGGTTTATGGTTTAGGGTTCATGGTTTAGGGTTTAGGGTATAGGGTTTAGGGTGTGGAGTATATGGTTTAGGGTTTTTTAGGTTTTTAAATGTGTTTTTAGGGTTTTAAATATTTTTTAGCATTTTATGGTTTTAGGGGATTTTTGGGATGCTTAGGTATTTTAAAGGGTTTTAGGGGTTTTGGGGTTTTTTTGAGTTTTTTGGTGTTTTAGGGGGTTTGTTTCAGGTTTTTATGGGTTATAATTTTTTTAAGGTTTTTAGGTGTCATTAGGGTTTACTTATGGGTGTTTAGGTAGTTAAGTTTTTTTATTTTTTAGGTATTTTTAGATTTTTTGGGGATTTATATTTTTTTAGTTTTAATTTTTTTTGTGGTATTTTATAATTTTTTTGCGGTTTAAAATGTTTTCATAGTATTTATGATTTTTTAGGGGTTTTATTGGTTTTAAGTTCTGTTAATGTTTTTTATTCTTATTAGGGGTTTTTAGGGTTTTAAATGTTTTAAATGTTTTTAGGTTTTTTGGTTTATTAGGGTTCTTATAGACTTTTAGGGTTCTTATATACTTTTAGGGTTTTATGTTTTTTATGGGTTTAAAGAGGTTTTAGTGTATTTATGGTTTTTATTTTTTAAAGGGTTTTTAGGGAATTAGGTTGTTTAGGGTTTTTATGGTATTTAGAGATTTTTTAGGGTTTTAATGGTATTTAGGTTTTTTATGGATTTTATGGTTTTTATGGTTTAGGGGTTTTTTAGAGATTTTAGTTTTCTATGATTTGTATGGTTTTTAGGTTCTTTTAAGGTATTTAGGGTTTTTAGTATCTTTTTTAGTTTTTATGGGTTTTAGGGTTTTTATGGGTTTTCGGGTTTTTGGGGATCTTTTGGATTTTTATGGTTTTTTGGTCTTTTTGGGTTTTTATGATTTTAGGGTCTTTGTTTGGTTGTTAGTGTTTTTAGAGATTTTTGTGTATTTTATGGTATTTTGAGGTTTTTATGGTTTTTTTGTGTCTTTTAGTTTTTTCAGAGTTTTTATGGTCTTTTATGGTTTTTAGGGGGCTTTAGGGTCTTTTTCAGTTTTTAGGGTTTTTAGAGTTTTTAGGGTATTGTAGGGGGTTTAGGGGTTTTATTGTATTTTTAGGAGAGAAAGGATTGGGGCTGATCACCCCCACCAAACTTTAAATAAATAAAAAAAGCAACATTGAGGGTTTACAAATCTGGGAGTGGACCTCACCCTTCATATCAGAGTCCACATATGACATACAAAAAGGCGGGGCAACAGAAGACCGCAACGATCTCTGTTCCTCAATTGCCTTCTTGGAGAGTGCATCTCCCACCGAGTTGACCTCTCTATAGAAATGAGTGACCCATAGGCTGAGATTCTAAGAGATGGTGAGGCACTCAATCCATTGTTGTTGAAGTCTCCATGGTACTTCCCCAGATTTTTTAGAGGGAATCCACCATGGACATCGAGTGAGACTCAATCTAAGGGAAATTCCACTTAAATTTGGAAGCAAACTTAATCACCTTAGTCATCACCCATAACTATGCTTCATAAGCACATTCATTTCCAATAAAATGGTAAAAGTTGCCTTTGACAAAGCGTCTGAAGGTGTGAAAGACTCCACCACATCCTAAGGGTCTGAGTGCTCCCAACGCCACACTATCCACAATGACCTTTATCCATGCTGGGATCAGAGGAATCCATCATATATATCTCAGTACCTATAGATTCTTCCACCTTCCAGCAACTCCAAGTGAATGAAAAAGAGTCATATTGTTAACATTATTTTTCATCGAACCTGTTTGAAGATGGGAGGATACCTGGATCGCCTTGTGGATCATCACCACTCCACCCTAAATCGAACGAGGCTATCGATTAAAGGCCATTACATTTGGGGTATCACAGATATTGTAGCTGGTTGCCATAACACCTGCATAAATCAAGTTGTGAACTTGGTCACTGCATTTCAGCTTCACCAGGCCAAAGATAAAATCACTTATTTACCCTTTCATGCCACACTACTATCCGAAACACTGCAACGAGTATCTCTATAGTTCGACAACAAATTTAATGTGGAGTAGAACATGTGAGCCATTCTCCATGGCCCACTTGTAGAAAAAAACAAGAGTAGGAAATTTGCCATCCAACCATCTTTAGTTGTTCTTGGAGTGGGAGTATCCTTCCCCAAACTTTCTAGATCATCACATAATGAGCTGGTGAGATAAAAGGTGTTCTGAAATTTAGTATCCAAGATGGTGGGGTGATGTCTTGAAGGAATTTTTGTCGGTAGTAATCATTGGTATTGAACTTTCCAAACATAATCAGCTTCGAAATGAGGGTGTCATTATTAGGGAAACATAGTGCTGAATCTATAACATTATATATTCAGGTAAATCCATCAGGTGTCCCCTCTATGATGAACAAGGGCAGCAGTCGATATGTCCCCCTATTACGGGGAGGTGTCACAACGTCGAAAAATAGTTTCTCAATCCATGGAGTTTTCCAGCAATTCAGAGTTGTAGAATTTCATACAATCCAATTAGATTGAGAAATTATATCCTTGTTTGAGGATCTTAAAGTAGGACAACCCAATGAGAATATTTATCCAATGAAATAGTCACAAATCCTACGCAAAAACCTCTTAGTTAGAAAATCCATACCATCATCATGTGGGAAGAGCAAGCTCTAAGTGAACTTCACCAAACGGGAATCATTAAATATTATGAGGTATTTACTACCAATCCCACCTAGCTCAACTGGATTTGTACAGTGATTCTAGGAAATAGAGATCAATTTTCTTTTGCTGATGCATCACGTCTAGACAAGGTTCTTGATCCTTCCATTCACACATTTAAATAGTCTAACTTCCCATATATAGATAGAGAAAGAACATACAAACATGGATGTGATTACCTAATTAATTAGAAAAACTCTTCCAACTTGGGATAGGAATTTAACCTTCCATTTGGAAATCATCTGGGTAATTTTGGATGATATGCCCTCAAAGTAGCATCTTTTTTCCTTTCCCTAGAACAGGGGGACCCCTAGGTAGGTGAAAGGGAGTGAGCCTCTCCTCACTCCAAGTGAACCAGCAAAGCACAGCTACCTTGAGGGGGAGACTCCATTGCCCAAGACAATTGAATATTTCCTCTAGTTAATAGTTTTCCCAGCAACGCCCTCATAGTTACAAATGATCATTTTCATGGAGGATAATATTTTCTTGTTGGCCTTCCCAAATAGAATAATTTCATCCACATATAATAGATGGAAGAGAACATGGAGGTCTCTCCCTACCTTTTTTGGTGAGTAAAGTCCAGCCTGCACCAAGTCAATATTGAACCTTCTCATATAATACTCGACATTTGAAAATAGAAATCCAGAGAGTGGGTCCCCTTGCCAAATGCCCTGAGAGCATTTAAAGATCCCATTTGGGGAACTGTTAATAAGAAGAGAAATTATGGAACTATTTCGGTTAGTATTAATTAGCTTGATAAAACTTCTAGAGAAGACGTTCTTTCCAAGTATTTTAATGATAAAGATACACTTTATGCTATCAAAGGCCTTTGAGATATCAAGTTTAAGGGAAAATATCCCCTACTTTGTTTCCTTCTTCATAATATTGATACCCTCGAAGGTAGTGAACAGATAGGTTTGATTGTTCCTCACATGAATGAACCCAAACAGGTTTGGAGTAATAATGTCCCTCAAAATATTTCCCAACCCGATGACCAGAATTTTCCTTAAAATTTTGGGAATGGTATTTCCCATGGCATCTGGGAAGAAGTCCCCAATCTCAATAGCATTTTATTTGTTTGGAATCAGAGATTTAAAATTAGAATTCACACCATAAAGAGTTGAGCCAAAGAGGAAGACTTCTCTAAAAGCCCTGGTAACATCCTCATGTAGAATGTCCCAATAAAACAAAATGAGTTTATTGTTGATCCCATCTAGTCCCACTGCACTATCTATGTTCAAAGACAAGAGCACAGAATTCACCTCCTCTCTACCGGGCACTAACATAAGAGTATCATTCTAAAATTCATAAATTTAGGGCATGATGAAGCACAAAAGGATAAAGGGAACAACACCAACATCCATGCACAACCCCTGAAAGTTCTCCACATTAGCCTTGGAAAAGTCTTCCGTCGAGTTAAAGGTCGATCCCCCAACCTAGACTGCATTCAGCTTATTTTTAACTCATTTCTCTTTGTGAATGAGATGAAAGAACATAGAGTTTATATACCCATCCTTCAGACATTTTGACATTGAATTGTGCCTTTTCAAGCCTCACCTTTAGACCCAGTAACTCATTTAACTTGTAGTGAAGCTGCAGCTCTTCCCGTGAGGGGTGTGCTGCTTCTGGTTTTCAATTTGGTAGTTGGAAAGTTGTGATTCAGCAGTCTTGATGTCATCATCCAGCCCTGAAAATGACTTCCTGATCCATTCCTTTAGGAGGTGCTTGACTTCTCTAAGCTTAGAAACCACAAAAAATAGGGGATTCCAAAAAAGTTATTGTTACACCCTTTAATAAATTCTTCCTTGCACCCAGGGATTGTGAGCCAAGAATTGTTGAATTTAAAAGGCGCATAGAGAGACCAAGAGTTACCCTCCCCTAACTCAACAACACGGGGATTGTGGTACGAGTTTAATTTCGAATGTGTAAAACCAGAGATGACCATGGGGGAACTTCCGTCACTAATTTGGGAGAAACACCTTTCCAGCTTACAGCCTAGTATACCATTGATATTATACCTTCCCCAATTGAAGGTTTCTCGAGCTATGGATATCTCAGGCAGATCACATTGATCTAGCCATGAGGAAAATTCCACTGCTGCAATGCGAGAGAAGTTTGGGAAAATATTTTCCTACGGACATAGAATAACATTAAAGTCACCAATGGTGATCCAATTATGGGAAATGTACTCATTCATCTGAACCAACTCAATCAAGGGATCCCTCCATTTGATGTACAAAAAGGTAACATACATAGATAAGAGGGTGAGGGTGGTAGCATTGAAATAGATGGTAATAGAGATCACTTGATTCCTTGCTTCAACTAAAATAACTAGAATAAAATTGCGATTTAGAACCCATAAGGTCTAGGTGTCCTCACCATTAGCAGAAATGAGGGATTACCAAAGGGTGCTCCACTTAAATCCCTTCCATCTTTCAAACATGATCACGGGCTCAGCTAACCCAATTAACATTGGCCTATGAGAATTAATGGACCTAAAGTCTACGACCGTGGGAACATTCCTAAGCCCTAATAAGTTCTAGAAAATTATCTTAATTAGAGGATATTGTTTGGGGAGGGGGTGCTTACGTTTCCCTTTACATTATTTCTGTTCATCTTGGTGATTCTAGACGACTACTTCGCTGGTTATGGAGTGAGGTGTTTCGCCGACAACTTTTGTCTTCCATCATTTTGTTCTTTAGTATGGACAATGGTAGGACTATCATCCTGGGCCTGAGGGTCCTTAGCCATGTCACTCTGAAAAACCCCGCTCAATGGGTTAAATTTGGTCTCTGTGGAGATGAATTGCTCTGAAGGGACACCAATCAGCATCCTCGCTGCCTTGCCTGAGGAGTCCTCCATGAACGCATCAGTATCCCAATCCATCCCAGTTGGTTCCCCAGGAATATTCCCAAGGGAGTGGGAACTAGATCCAGAGAGGATAAAACCACGGTGGAGGGTCCATCAGGTGTGTCCTACTATCCAGAAGGTGAAGTAACATCCTGGGTGACCTTCAATTCATCTAGTGATTCTAGGGCATGGCACCCAGTCTATCTCTAAGAGGATAAGGTTTGTGAAGTGGTTGAAACCATTTTCATCTGTACTCAGGAGACTAGTGTCGTCCTTAACAGTTATTTTCCCTCAGCCAACATGGATAGATAATGAAACTACTTCGGCTCTGGGTCCACCAAATTAAGGGCCTCCAATGGAGGATTATCAGCCACTAGATCAGCCCTAGTGTCATGATCTACAATGAGGTGAGTGGGGGTAGTTCCTAGAGGAATAGAGGCCATTGGGATGCTTCCCACCGATTTACTCTCCACACCCTTGGACGATGAGGGGGACTCATTGGGCCTATGGTGCTCTTTACCTAATCCATGGATCTTTCTTCAAGTACTTGCATCATTCCCTTGCGGTTTGAAAATATAATATGTCTTTGATCGCCTGCATTCTGAGAGAGTGTGACAAAAAAGATGCAAGCATGGAAGAATTTGGGCCTTCTCTCATACCGAATCTCTAAAGTAAAGCTATCCTAAATGGTATTGAATGCAACCTCCTCAACCAGTGTTCTCTCCATATCAACTTCTACAATCACTCTATCATAGTTCCCATACCTTGGGATGTCTATTCCTTATCTATTTTTATGGGTAATCCAATTGAAGAGGAAATGTCCCATATGATTGAAGGTTTCCTGTAAAACCAACGTAATATAAAAATATGAATCCATACCCATGTGCATGTGTTTTTCACGTAGAAAAGGTCAAAATTACAATCCCAATCCTATATCTGGAGAAGACCTGGCCTGATATTGAGGGAACCAAAGCTCTAGGACCTCCTTTTCTAGTCGCCAGAAGGGATGATAATGTGATAAAATACCCTTCCCATGGACTTCATTTTCCACTTTGTAAACCACCAGAGGTTCGTGATACGCTTTCTCAGATCTCCACTCTTCAAATTCATGTCCCCTTTTGGGACAAGCACCGTGAAATGATGGGAAATGGAATAGACTCTCCCACTCCTCTATCGCCTCCCGATTTGCTGAGACATGTGCTACTAGACCCTTCTTAACCACCCGAACAAGGGAGGGAGAGCTGACATCCATGAAGGTAAGAGAAGACACCACTTTAATAACATCCACAAAGTTCTTTTGGATCTTTTCATTCCTGAAACCTCCCAACGAACCTCTATCTTCTCCTTGTTAGATCTGCATAGCTGAAACAGTTCATTGTTCCTGACAAGGTAAGATTGAACTGTGGTTGGATTTCCTCTCTTTCCATCTACAGTGGCAGCGGCCTGGGGTCTCTCTAGATCCCCAAGGTTTCCTGGTTCCCCTCCATGCTCCATCCTTTTATATTTTAGGGGTTTCTAGGGGTTTTAGTGTCTTTATGGCGTTTTTGGATTTTTAGTAGTTTTATGTGTTTTAGGGGTTTTAGGGATTTTGATGATTTTTTGGGTTTTTTTGTTTTTTGTGTTCGTGGCGTCCTTTAGTTCTTTTCATGCTTCTTCCTGGTTTTGATGGTTTTTTTATCTTATAGGGGGGTTTTATATTTTGTAAGGATTTAATGGTTATTAATTTTCTTAGGGTTTTTAATGTTTTTAGGGGTTTGGGGGGTTTAATGGTTGTTAGGGTTATTAGGACATTTTCATGTTTTTTTGGTTTTTTGGGGTTTTAGATATTTTATGGTATTTTAATGTTTTTAGGGTTTTTAGTAGATTTTATGGTTTTTTGTGTTTTTTAAGGTTCTATAATTTTTCATGTCATTTTTTGGATTTTTTGGGTTTTAGGGTTTTTAGATTTTTAGGGTTTTTAGAGGTTTTTATGGTTTTTAGGGTTTTTAGTGTTTTTAAAATTGTTTTAAATTTTTTATTTTTGTAGAGTTTTTTAGGGTTTTTAAATTTTTTTAGGGTTTTTTGTTTTTCTGGGTTTTTTGGGTCATAGAAATTTCAGGGTTCTTTGAGGGCTCTAATTTTTTTTCATGTGTCTTAATATTTTTTATGGTTAATTAGGTTTTTTGGGTTTTTGGTGTCTTTTAGGGTTTTTTAGTTTTTATGGGGTTTTAGGGGTTTTTAGTGTTTTAGGTTCTTTTTAGGGTTTTTAGGGACTTTTAATGTTTTTGGGGTCTTTTGGGGGTTTTTATCATTTTTAGGGTTTTGGGGGGTTTTAGGGTTTCATGTGTTTTTAGGGTTCTTAAGGTTTTTAGTGTTTTAGCAAGTTTTAGTGGTTATTAGGGGATTTTAGATTTTTAGGGTTTTAGTGGTGTTATAGTTTTTTCAGGCATTCTTAGGGACTTTTTTGGGGTTTTATGTCTTTTTTATAGTTTTTATGGGTTTCAATGGTTTTAATCATTTAAAGGGTTTTTTGGTTTTAAAAGAATTTTAAGAGTTTTAGGGTTTTTAATGATTTTAGAGATTTTTTGAGTTTTAGGATTTTCTGGGGTTATTTAGAGTTTTTATTATTTTTTTGGAGTTTTTAGGTTTTTAAGGTCTTTTAGTGGGTTTTATGGGTTTTGAAGGGATTTTAGAGATTTTTAATTTCTTTTTAGGTGTTTTAGGATTTTTAGGGTTTTTAGGTTTTTAGGTGATTGTTGATTCTTTGGTTTTTTAGGATATTTTTGTCTTTCTATGTTTTTTAAGGACTTTTAGGGGTCTTTTAGGGGAGTTTTGGGGGTTTTAATGTTTTCGGGGGTTTTTGGGTTTTTGGGTTTTTAGGGTTATTTAATGTTTTTAGTGCCTTTTTATTTTTTTTTACTGTTTTATGGATTTATAGTGTAATCTAGGGTTTTTATGGTTTCTAAGGGTTTTAATAATTTCAGGGTTTTTTAGTGATTTCAGGATGTCTATGGATTTTAATGTTTTTTTGAGTTTTTTGGATTTTTAATACTAGTTTTAGGGTTTTTTTCATATTTCTTTGGGTTTTTATGGATTATTTTGGGTTTTTAGAAATTTTTGGGTTTTTGTGTTTTTTTGTATTTTTGGGGTTTTAGGGATTCTGTAGGCTTTTAAGGTGTTATATATATATATATTTAGGGCTTATTATATATTTTTAATGTTTGGATTTTTTACATTGATTAGGGTTTTAAGCGTTTTTTGGGTTTTAGGGTTTTTAAATTTCTTTTAGTGATTTTAGGATTTTTATGGTTTTTATAGGTTTTAGTGGTTTTAGGGTTATTAGGTTGTTTTAGGGTTTCTTTGAGTTTATTTAGAGTTTTATGGTTTTAGGATGTTCAGTGTTCTATAAGGGTTTTAAGGACCATTTATGGGGTTTCATGGGTTTTAGGGTCTTTTATTATTTTTAAAGGTTTTAGGGTCTTTAGGGTCTTTAAATATCTTTTTGGTTTTTTTAATTTTTTTAGGGGTTTTAATTGTTTTAGCCGTGTTTATGTGTTTTTAATATTTTTAGGGGTTTTAGGGTATTTTTGGCTTTAAGGGGATTTGGGTGATTTTAGGACTTTTTAGGGTTTTTGGGGTGTATGGATTTTGTGGTTTTAGGGTTATTAAGTAATATTTAGGGTTTTTTATATTTTTTGTGGGTTTTGGTGGGATTTTATGGATTTTAGGATTTTAGGTGTTTTAGGGTTTTAGTATTTTTTGATTTTTTGTGGTTTCTTGGTGGTTTAATGTTTTTTTTGTTTTTTGGGATTTATGGTTTTTAAGAATTTGTATGGGGTTTTAAGTCATTATTAGGGGGGGTGTAGTTTTATGGTTTTATTGGTTTTTATGTGTTTTAAGGTTTTTTTTAGAATTTTTGGGGTTTCCTATTTTTTAAGATTTTAGGGTCTTTCAAAGTTCATATGGGTTTTGGGGTCTTTTAAGGGTTTGGTAGGGGTATCATTTTTAGGGTCTTTTTGGTATTTTTTTCGGGTTTTAGGGTATTTTTAATTTTTATGTTTTGGGGTATTCAATGGTTTTCGTGGGGAATTGGGTTTCTTTTCACTTTTAAGGTTTTTTTTGTGTCATTTAGGGTTTTTAGGGGTTTTAGTGGTTTCAATATTTTTTGGATCATTTATGGTTTTTAAGGGGTTTTACGTTCATTTTGGATTTTCAGTGTTTTTAGGGTATTTTAGTGGATTTTACTATCCTTTAGGGTTTTGATATTGTTTTAGGGTATTTTAGGGTTTTCTAGGGTTTTAGTGTCCTTTATAGTTTTTAGGGGTTTTAGGGTCCTCAATGATTTTTAGGTTCCTTTACTGATTCTTGTTTTTTTAGAGTCTTTTAATGTTTTAGTGATATTTCATGTTATTTTGGGGGCTTTTAGGTTTTTAGGGTCTTTAGGGTTTTTAGGGTCTTTAGTATCTTTTAGGGACTTTTCTGGGTTTTATGGTTTTTATATTCTTTTAATATTTTTAGGATTCTTTAGGATTTTTGGGATTTTAGGGATTTTAAGAGTTTTTTGGGGCTTTTTCATTTTTTGGGTTTTATGGTATTTTTTAAATTTTAATGGTTTTTAGTGTTTTAAGTGTTTTAGGGGTTTTATGGTTTTAGATTATTTGGGGGGGTTTGAACATTTTTTCAGGGTTTTTAGGTTCTTAAGGGTTTTTAGGGGTTATTAGGTTTCTTAGAGGTATTAGTATTATTAGTTTTTGTTATTTTTAGGCCTTTCAAGTTTTTTTATTGAATTGAATGCATTTTAATGTTTTTTTATTTTTAGCGCCCTTAGGGGTTTTAGAGGTTGTTAGGGTTTCTTAACGGTTTTAAGGGGTATTTTAGGTTTTTATGGTTTTTAAGGGCAAGGAAGATGCGAGGGTCGAGCTATTCCCGGCCCCCCCAAATTTATTAGAAAGAAAAAAAAGAGACACAACAGACAAGGGGGGGGGGAGGGGTCAAACGACCCACAACCAAAAACCCTTAACGACCCATAAAAACAGACCCCAAAAAAATCAAGAACGAAAAAAGAAAACACATAAAGCAAAGTAGCCACCACCATTATCCAGCATTAACCAACATCCAGCAGCTCATAGCTAACCAACGACCAGCATCCAAACTCAAACAGCAAACAACATCCAGCAGCTACGTGACCATAAACCGCAACTTCAGCACCTACCATCCAAGCAGCAACGAGCATCCAGAATCCCCATCATTCGAGGTCTTTTGTATGGTTTTAGGGTTTCTTTGTGTTTTTAGGGTTTTTAAGGTTTTTAGATTTTTTAGGGGTTTGAGGTCTTTTTTATTTTTGGGGGGTTTAGGGATTTTTTCCAGTTTTTATAATTTTTTATGGAGTTTAGGTGTTTTCATGGATTTTGTTTGGGTTTTTATGGTTTTAGTGTTCTTTTGTGTTTTAGGTATTTTTAGGGACTTTTTTATTTTTATGGGGTTTTAGGGTTTTTTGAGGGTTTTTGGTATTTTTAGGGGTTTCATTGTTTTTAGGATTTTTAATGTTTTTTAGGATTTTTAATGTTTTTATGGTTTTTATGGATTGTTGGGTGTATAAGGGGTTTTAGGGTCTTTTAGGGTTTTATATGGTTTTAAGGGTTTTTAGTTTATTTTAGGGTTTTATAGGGTTCATTAGATTCTTTTAATTTTTTTAGGTTTTTATGGTCTTTTAGGCGGTTTTAATTTTTTCCTAGTTTTTACGGATTATTCATTTTTTTTAATATCTTCCGCCGGTTTTATGATTTTTAGCGTATTTATAGGTTTTAAGGGTTTTATGGATTATTTAAATTTTTAGTGTTTTATTAATTTCAGGGTTATTTGGGGTTTTATGGGTTTTTATTAGTTTTAGTGGATTTTTGGGTTTTACGTATATTTTTGGATTTTAGGGGGTTTACGGGATTTTAGTATTTATTAGTTTTTTAGTGGTTTCTAGAACTTGATAATGTTTTTAGGGGATTTACAATTTTTGATGGGTTTTTATTTTTTTCATGTTATATGAGTGTTTTTTAGGTTTAGGGTTTTTATAGATTTTAGATATTTTTAGGGTTTTAAGAGTTTTATGGGGTTTTAATAGTTTTTAGGTTATTTAGGGGATTGTTTATTTTTTCATTTTTAGGGGTTTTAGGGGGTTTTCAGGTTTTATGGTGTTTTGGGTTTTTTTGTTTTTAGAGATTTTTAATATGTTTAGGTGTTTTAGGGTTTTATTGTTTTAAGGGTTTTATGGTATTTTTGAGTTTTTAGGGTCTTTTACAATTTTATGTTTTTTAGGGGTTAGGGGGCTGGGGGGTGTTGGGGGGGGTTAGGGTTTCTTAGGTTTTAGGGTTTTTAGTTTTTTGGGGGTTTAAGGGGATTTCAATTTATATTATGGTTTTAAGGTTTTGTGGGTTTTAGGGGGTTTTATGTTTTTTTAGGTTTTTAGGGACTTTTTGGATTTTATAGGGTTTTACAGATTTTTTGGGGTGTTTAGTGTTTTATATATTTTTAGGGGTTTATGATTTTTAAGCATTTTCTTAGGGTTTTTATGTTTTTAGGGGATTTTTATGGTTTTAACTATTTTTAGGGGTTTTTGGAATTTTTAGGATTTTTGGGATCTTTAGGGTGTTTCATTAGTTTTATGTTTTTAGGATTTTTAGTGTTTTCTAAAGGTTTTTAGGTTTGGGGGGGTTAGGGATTTTTTGGGATTTTTTAAATTATTTTTTTAAAAAATAGATTTTTTTAGGGTTTTTGGTATTTCAAGGGTTTTAGTTGTTTTTTTGGTTTTTAGGGTGTTTTAGGGGTTTTAGGGTTTTCTGGGTTTTATAGTTTTTTGGTGTTTTATGGATTTTAGGTTTTATTAGTGATTTATTGATTTTTTTATCATTTTTACGATGTCAATGTATTTTATGAGTCTTTTAGTGGTTTACAGTGTTATCATTGTATTTTAGGTGTTGATTGGGTTTTTAGGGTCTTTTAGTGTTTTAGGGACTTTTTGAGTTTTCTGGGATTTTATTTTTTTGTTTTTTAGCGTTTTTTGTGTTTATAGGGTGTTTTTGGGTTTTTTGTTTTTTAGGGGTTTTGGGTGGTTTTAGGGTTTTTAGGTTTTTGGGGGTTTTAGGGGTTTTAACAGTTTCTAATGGTTTTATGTTTTTTATAGGTTTTTATATTTTTTAGGGATTTTATGGGTTTTTAAGTTTTTAGGATTATTAGGGTTTTTAGCGGTTTAAATTTTTTAAGGGTTTTTAGTGTATTTATGATTTTTCTACTTTAAATTTTTTTAGTGTTTTAGTGTCCTTTGGATTTTTTAGTGTTTTTAGGGGTTTTACAGGTTTTTAGGGTTTTTAGTGTCTTTCGTGTCATCTTATTTTTTAGTGTTTTAATGGATTTTATGTTTTACTAATATTTTATAGTGTTTTAAGGGGATTGTTTTGGGTATTTAAGGGTTTTATGGGTTTTTCTAGGTTTTTTGGGCTTTCATGGATTTTTATGGACGTTAGGAATTTTTAAAGGTTTTTAGACTTATTTAGACTTTTAGGGATTTTTATGGTTTTTTGGAAAATTTACTATTTTTTAGGGATTTAGGGTGTAACGGTTTTTTGAGGTTTTTGTTTATATTTTTAGTATATTTTAGATTTTTTCGATTTTTTTGGTATTTTAGAGTTATTTGGGTGTGGGGATTTTTATGTTTTTTGATCATTTTAGGGTTTTTAGGAATTTTATTGGGTTTTTAGCATTTTTAGGGTTTTCAATTTTTTTGGGGTTTTTTAAAGATTCTTAGATAATTTTAAGATTTTTGTGATTTTTAGGTTTTTTAGAGTTTTTTAGTGTTTTTAGGATTTTTGGGGGTTTTGGTATTTTTGGGTTTTATAAAGATTTAAGGGTTTTTATTTTTTGTAGATATTTAATGGTTTTTAGGATTCTTCGGGGTTTTATGATTTTTTTTTTGTTTTTTGGGGATTTTTTTGGTATTTTAAGTTTTATAGGTTTTTAGGGTCCTTTAGGGGTTTTTTGGGTTTTTTTGGCTCTTTAAGAATTTTTTATGGTTTTAGGGACACTTGGGGTTTTTAATGTTTTTATGGTCCTTTAGGGTTTTAGGAATTTTTAGAGACATAGTTTTTAGGGTATTTTAGGGTTTTTAGTATTTTGATGGTTTTTTGTCTTTTAGGGTATTTAGGGGTTTTAGGTTTCATTTAGGGGTTTTAAGGTTTTTAGGGTATTAATGTTTTTAAATGGGGTTTATGGGATTTTATGGGTTTTAGGGTTTTGAAGGGTTTTGGGTGTTTTACAGTCTTTAGTGTTTTTGGGTCTTTTAGGGTACATTATGGTTTTAGGGGGTTTTATGGTTTTAGGGTATTTTATGGTTTTTAGGTTCATTTAGGTTCTTTTTTGGGGTTTTAGTTTTTTTAGGGTTTTAGGGTCTTTGTTGTTTCTAGGGATTTAAGGGGGTTTAGAGTTTTTAGGGGTTTTATCTTTTTTGGGGTTTTAAGGATTTTAATTGTTTTAGGAGAATATCTAGGTATTTTTAGTGTTTTTTGGGTTTTCTAAGGTTTTTTGGGGTTTTTATGGTTTTAGGGCGTTTTCATAGTTTTTATTGGTTTTTTATTGTTTTTTGGGTCTTTGCGTTTTATGTTTTTAGAGTAATTTTGGGGTTTTTAGGATCCATTGGTGTATTTTTAGGTTTTTAGGGGTTTTTAGGGTTTTTTGTGGTTTTTAGTGTTTTTAGGAATTTTTTGGTTTTTAAGGGTTTTTTATGGTTTTTAGGATTTTTAGTTTTTTAGGGGTTTTATTGTTTTTGTGGGTTTTTTTGGTTTATAATTTTTTAGGGGTTTTTTGAATTTTAATGGTTTTTAGGGTCTTTTTAAGGGATTTAGGATGTTTTGGGGATTCTTTTAAGGTGTGTGGGGGGGTTATAGTTCATTGAGGTTTCTTGGTTTTTTAGAAGTTTTTATGGTTATATGGTTTTCAGATATTTTTAGGTGTTTATAGGGGTTTTAGGTTCCTTTAAGGGTTTTATTGGGTTGGTGGGGTTTTTTAAGATTTTTTGGGTTTTTGGTTCTTTTATGGTTTTAGGGGATTTTAGGGTTTTAAGGATTTCTAATATTTTTAGGGTTTTTAGTTATTTTAGTGTTTTTATTGTTTTTTGAGGTCTTTTAGGGTTTTGGATATAGGTTTTTGGGTTTAGGGTGTAGTTTTATGTGTTAATGGTGTTATATTTAGGGTTTATGGTGTAGGGTTTAATGTTTAAGGTATTGGGTTTAGGGTTTAGGGTGAAAGTGTTAGGGTTTATGGTGTTGGGTATAGTGTATATGGTGTAGGGTTTTGGGCTTTAGATGTAGGGTATACAGTGTTTTAGGAGTAATGTTTTGGATTTCGGGTTTAGGGTTTTGGTTTTAGGGTTTAGGGTTTGGGGTAGTGTTTAGGCTTTGGGGTTTAGGCTGTACGGTTTTGGGATTAGGGGTTTTAGGGTTTTTAATGGGTTTTTGGGGTTTTAGTGTTTTTTCATTTTTATAGGGGTTTTATGGGTGTTTAGTGTTGTAATGGTTTTTAATATTTTAAGATTTTTAGGTATTTAATAAGCTATTAAGGATTTTTAGAGTTTTTAGTTTATAAGGGTTTTATGGTTTTTTGGGGGGTTTTAGGGTTTTTAGGGGTTTCAGTGGTTTTCAGAGATTTTAGGTGTTTTTTGGGTTTTTTTAATATTTTTAATGTTTTTTATGGTTTCTTATGTTTTTTGGGTTTTTAGTGTTATTTTAGTTTTCAGGGGTCTTTTGGGTGTTTTGGTGTTATTTTTGGGGGGTTTTGGTTTTTTTCTATTTTATGGGCTTTTATGGGTTTTATATATTTTTAAATGTTTTAAAGGGTAATTAGGTATTTTAGGGATTTCTAAGGTTTTTAGGGTTTTATGGGTTTATAGTTTCTAGTATTTTTTATTGGTTTGGGTGGTTTTAGGGACTTTTAGGGTATTTATGGTATTTTAGGGATTTCTAATGGTTTTTTGGGTTTTAAGGATTTTTAGGGTTTTTATATTTTTTAAGTTATATATTTTTTAGTTTTTAAGGGGGCTTAAGGGGGTTTTATGGTTTTTAGGGTGTTTTGGGTTTTTACATTTTTTATGATTTTATGTCGTTACAATTTTATGGTTTTAGGGTTTTTAATGTATTTTATGGTTTTTAGGGTTTTATAGGTTTTATAGGTTTTATAGGTTTATTTGTTTTTTGGGTACATTTAGATTTGTTATGGTTTTTAGGGAAATTCAGCGGTTTTATGGTTATTTTGGGTCCTTTTACATTTTTAGGGTTTGAGAGTCTTTTATGGTTTTTGGGATATTTTAGGGTCTTTTAGTGTTTTTAGGGTTTTTAGGGTCTTTTAGGGTTTTAGGTTTTTAGGGCCTCTATGTTTTTGGGTTCTTATGGTCTTTTAAGGCCTTTAATGTGTTTTATTTTCGGGTCTTGTAGTGTTTTAAGATTTTTAGGAACTTTATGGGTTTTGCGGGCTTTTAGATTGTTTTTTTCATTTTTAGTGTTTTTTGGAGTTTTTTGGGTTGTAGGTTTTTTTTGGGTTTTTTTGGATTTTGGGGTTATTTTGGTTTTTTTGGGAGGGGGGGGGGGGGTTGGAGGTTTCGAGGTTTGTAGGGTCATTTACTATTTTTTGACTTCATTAAAGGTTTTAGGGTTTTTTGGGTTTTTAGAGGTTTTACTGGTATAGGGGTTTTAAATGGTTTTATATCCCCTTATGGTTTTATGGGTTTTAATGGATTTTTTTGGGATTTTAGGGGTTTTATGGTTTTTGGGGGTTTATGGTTTTTAGAGTTTTATGATTTTAAGGGTTTTGGGGGGGGGGTGTAACCATTTTTAGTGTATATTAATGTATTTTTGGGAATTCTAGGGATTTTTAGGGGTTTTAGGGGGTTAGGTGTTTTAATGGTTTTTAGGGGTTTTAGGGGGTTATGTGTTTTAATGTTTTTTAGGTGTTTTATGGATTTTCATAATTTTTATGGGTTTTTAGTTTTATTTGAGGTTTTAGGGGATTCAATGGTTTTTTAGTGTTTTTGGGTTTTTAGGAGGTTTTATGATTATAATCAAGTTTCTAGGGTATTTTGTTTTTTTATGTTTAGGATTTTTAAGAGTTTTAGGTTTGTAGGGGTTTTTAGGTTTTCAAAGATTTTTGGGTTCTTTATGGTGTTTTAGTATTTCTACGGGTTTTTATGGTTCTAAGAGATTTTAGTGTTTTATTTTTATGGGTTTTAATGTTTTTATAGGTTTTTAAGGGTTTTCTTGGACTTTTATGAATTTTATAGGATTTTTTTGGTTCTTTTTGGGATTCTTGGGACCTCTAAGGGTTCTAGGTTCTTTTAGTAATTTTGAGGTCTTTTATGGGGTTTTAGGGTTTTATCATCTTTTAGGGATTTTAGAGTTCTTTTAGGTTTCTTTGGTTTTATGGATTTTTTAGTTTTCATGCAGTTTTATGGATTTTTAGGGGTTATATGGGTTTTAGAAATTATTTTGGTTTTTTGGATTTTTTAGTGTTTTTAGGGTTTTTATTATTTTTGGTATTTTTTTGGTTTATTGAATTTAGGTTTTTTATTATTTTTTAGTTTTTATGGTTTATTATTTTTAGGGGTTTTTTAGAGTTTTTACGGGTTTTAGATGATTTTACAGTATTTTAGGGGTTTTGAGTGTTTTTAGGGGTCCTATTGATTTTTAGTGTTTTGACATTATTTTTAGAGGCTTTTCATATTTTTAGGGTGTTTAAGGATTTTTTTTTATTTTAAGATTTTTAGGGTTTTTGGGAATTTTAGGGGTTTTGGGGGTTTTAAAGTCTTTTAGTGGTCTATGGGGGGGGTTACGGGTTTATGTAACTCTAGAGGTCTTTTCCGTTTTTTTGGGTTTTTAGTGTTTTTGCAGTTTTTAGCGACTTTATATGTTTTTTGTGTTTTGAGGGTTTTCTAGGGGGTTTCATAATTTTTTGGGTTTTAACATGTTTTTATGGGTTTTACGGGTTTCTAGGGGTTTTTATGTTTTTATGGTTTTTATTTTTCATAGGGTTTTTAGGAATTTTAGGGTTCTTTTAGAAATTTGAGGTGTTTTAGTGTTCTTTAAGCCTTTTATGGGTTTTGAGGATTTTTAAGTGGTTATAGTGTTTTTAGGGTTTTATGGGTTTTAAGGGGTTTTATGTTTTTTTAGTATTTCTAGGGTTTTTTAAGAGTTTTTAGTTTTTTAGGGTGTCAGGGTTTTGTGGTTTTGAAGGGGTTTTAGGGTTTTTAGATTTTTATGGGTTTCTTAGGGTTTTTACTGTTCTTTTGATTTTAGTGTTTTAATAATTTTAAGGGGTTTTTAATCGATTTTAGTGTTTTTTAAGGTTATTATGATTTTAAGGTTTTTTCATATTTTATTGGGGTTCATAGTGGTTTTTGGGATTTTTTAGGGTATTTAGGGTTTAGTGTTTAGGGTGTAGGGTATAGAGTTTATAGTGTAGGTTGTAGTGTTTAGGTTTCAAGGTATAGGGTATATAGTATAGGGTATATGATTTTGGGTGTATGATTTAGGGTTTAGGGTGTAGGGTATATGTTTTTGGGTATATGATTTAAGGTTTATGGTGTTGGGAATAGGTTTTAGGTTGTAGGATTTTGGGTGTAGGTTATTGGGTTTAGGGTGTTCGGTTTGGGGTTTAGGGTGTAGGGTATATGGTTTAGGGTGTAGGGTTTAGGGTTTAACATGTAGGGTATAAGGTTTAGGGTTTAGGGTTTAGGGTTTATGGTTTACAGTTTGAGGTGTAGGATATATGGTTTAGGATATAGGGTTTAGTGTTTCTGGTATAGGATATAAGTTTTACACTTTAGTGTTTAGGGTTTATGGTGCGGGCTATAGGGTATAGGGTGTAGTGTTTTGGGTTTGTGGTACAGGATATAGGGTTTAATGTGGGGCAATTAGGATTTAGGGTATAGTGTGTATGTTATAGAGTGTAGGGTTTAGGGTTTAGGGTGTGTGGTATTTGGTTTAGGTTGTACGGTTTAGGGTTTACGATTTACCATTTAGGGTGAACGATTTACCATTTAGGGTGTGTGGTATTGTGTTTGGGGTGTAGGGTTTAGGGTTTAGGGTGTGGTGTTTTTGGTTAATGGTTTATGGTTTGGGTTTTATATTATAGGTTTTAGGGTTTATGGTGTAGGGTATAGGGTTTTGGGTATAGGGTATATGTTCTAGGGCACTGGGTATTGGGTTTAAGGTGTATAGTATTAGGTTTATGGTGTAGGGTTTGGGTTTTAAGGTGTAGGGTATTGTGTTTTTGGTGTAAGATTTAGTGTTTAGGGTGTTGTGTATAGCATTTAGGGAATACTTTATTAGGTTTTTGGTATTGGGTATGCGGTTTATGGTGTTGGGAATATGATTTAGAGTGAAGGGTATAGGTTTTACTGTGTATTGTATAAGGTTTAGGGTGTAGGGAAAAGGTTAAGGCCATAGGGTATTGGGTTTAGGGTGTTTGGTATAGGCTAAAATGTGTAGTGTATAGGGTTTATAGTGTAGGGTTTTAGTTATAGGGTATAGGGTTTAGTGTTTAAGGTTTAGGTTTTAGGGTTTAAGGTGTTGGGTATAGGGTTTAGGGAGTTGGGCTTTGGATTTAAGATGTATGGTATAATGTTTTAAGTGTAGGGTTTAGCGTTTAGGGCATAGGGTATAGGGTTTGTGGTGAGGGATTATGGTGTTGGGTATAGGGTTTAGGGTCTCCGGTTTAGGGTTTAGTGTGTAGGGTATAGGGTTTATGGTGTACAGTTTAGGTTTTAGGATATAGGGTATGTGGTTTAGAGTGTTGCGTTTGGGGTTTAGGGTGTTTGTTGTAGGGTTTAGTGTTTTTGGTGTTGGGTTTAGGGTATATGTTTTAGGGTGTAGGGTTTAGGGTGTATGGTTTAAGTCCGTATGGTATAATTTTTAGGTTTTTATCGTTTTAAGTTTTTTTAGTATTTTTATTATCTTTTATGGGTTTTTTTGGGTTTTTTGGGTTTTTAGGGATTTTTTGGGGGATTAATTGTTTTTAGGGTTTAATAGGAGTTTTTAGGGTTTTTTGATTTAAGGGTGTCTTATATTTAGTTAGGGTTCTTAATGAGTTTATAGATTTTTAAAGGATTTAGTGGTTTAATATATTTTTAGGTTTTTTTAAAAGTTTTTAGGATTTTAGGGGTTTTTAGGGTCTTTTGGGGTTTTATGGTCATTTAGTGTTTTTTCTTAGTTTTTAGGTCTTTAGGGGTTTTTATGGTGTTAGGTTTTTATAGTATTTAGGGTTTTTAGGATTTTTGGGTTTTTTAGTTATTTTAGGGGTTTTAGGTCATTTTTTATATTTTTTTTTACAGTTTTAGGGTTTTAAGGGTTCTTTAGAGAATTTTGGGGTTTCTTTGGATTTTAGGGTTGTTTGGGGTTTTTTGGGTTTTTACTATTTTTTAGGGGTTTTATGCTTTCATTTTTTAGGGGTTTTAGTGTGTTTATTTTTTATACGGGTTATTTCAAGTTTTATGACCATTTTAGGGGTTTGGGGGTTTTAGTGTTTTAGGGTGTTTTAATGGGGTTTAGGTGTTTTTTTATATTTAGGTGCTTTTGAGTATTTTAGATTCTTTAAAGGTTTTCATGGGTTTTAGGGGGATTATTATGTTTTTGTGGTTTTGTTAGGGTTTTTAGTTTTCTTATGATTTTTAGGGTTTTATGGTGATTTATGGTTTTTAGGGTCTTCTAAATCTTCTTAAGGTTTAGGGTCATTTATTTTTTTTGGGTTTAATGGTTTTTTTTTGTATTGTAGTATTTTCTAGTTTTTTTGGTATTTTAGTTTTTTTGTTTTATATTTTTCTGGGTTTTTAGAAGATTTTATGGGTTTTGGGGTTCTTAAGGTATTTAGGGTTTTTTTGGATTTTAATTCACTTCTGAGTTTTTTCATGTTTTTATGTGGTTTTAAGTTTTTTTTTTGGTTTTAGGGGGTTAGGGGGTTTAGAGGTCTTTCAAGGGGTTTTAGGTTTTTTGGATTTTAATGTTTTTCTACAATTTAAGAGTTTTTGGGTTGTGTTAGGGTTTTTACGGGGTTTTTAGATATTTATTTTTTTTATTTTTTTTATTTTTGAAAGGTTTTAAGGATTTTTTAGGTCTTTTAATTTTTTTATAGTTTTTATGGTCTTTTAATGTTTTTACAAATTTTAGGGGTTTTAGGGTCTTTTAGGGGTTTTAGGGTTGTTAGGGTCTTTTGGGGTGTTTTGGGGTTTTAGGGGGGTTTCGTTTTATTTGGGTCCTTTTTAGGGTTTATTAAGCTCATTTGGGGATTTTTAGGGTTTTGAGGGTCTTTTAGAGGTTTTAAGGTCCTTAGGGTTTTTTATGGATTTTAGTTTCCTTAAGGTTTTAGGTTTCATAGATTTCATTAGGTTAGTTTAGAGTCCTTTAGGGATTTTTAGGGTTTTTAGGGACTTTTAGAGGGATTTTTATTGTTTTTAGTATTTCTTATGTTTTGATGTTTTTAGATACTTTTAGAGGTTTTAGTGTATTTTATATTATTTTAGGGGTTTTAATGTCTATTGGCATTTTTAGGGGTTTGAGGGATTTTTAAAGGCTTTTAGGGGCTATAGGGTTTTCAGTGTCTAGGGTTTTTAGGATTTTAGGGTCATATTAGGATTTTAGGGTTTTAGGGTCTTTTATTTGTTTTTTGGGTTTCTTAGTTTTTAAAGGATTTTTGTGTTTTTTAGGGATTTGAGGGTGTTTTGGTTTTTAGGGTTTTTAGGTTTTTTTTTGTGTTTTGTGGGTTTTATGTTCATTTTGGGGTTTAGGGTTTTTATTGTTTTTTGGGTTCTTAGGTTTTTCATGGGTTTTAGGGTTTTAAATTGTTTTTGGAATTTTAGGGGGTTTTAGGGATTTTAGCGTTTTAGGTGTTTTTTGGGGTTTTATGAGTTTTTACTATTTTTAACGATTTTAGGGTTTTATGGGTTTCAAACACTTTTATGTTTTTACAGTTCTTAATGGATTTTAGTGTCTTTATTTTTATTAGTGGTTTTAAGGGTTTTCAGGGATTTGGGGTTTTAGGATATTTTAGGGTTTCTAAGGATTTTTTATTCTTTTTAATGATTTTTAGAGTTTTTAGGGATTTTAATATTTTTTAGTTATTTTTTGGGGGTTTTGGGGTTTTTGAGGGTTTGTTATGGGGTTTCATGATTTTTTATATATTTTTATAGTTTTTAGGGTTTTTAGGGTTTTAAGGGTTTATTTGTTTTTAATTGTTTTTATGGATTTTTAGGGTTTTGAGGTTTTAGGTTTATATTTGGGTTTTATGGTTTTAAAGTTATTTTTGTGTTTTTCATGATTTTTAGTGGTTTTTAGAGTTTCTAGGGGTTTTAAGTTTTTATGGTTTTTATGGGTTTTAGGAAATTTTGGGGGTTTTAGGTCTATTTATGTTTTTATGGTTTTTATGGGTTTTAAGTGTTTTTATGGGCCTTTAGGATTTTATAGGGTTTTAGGGTCATTCTATGTTTTTAATGGTTTTAAGGTTCTTTAAGGTTTTTTAAAGTGTTTACTGTTTTTGAGTTTTTGGGAATTTAATGGTTTTTAGGGTTTTAGGTGCTTTAATCGTTTTCATGGTTTTTAAGGGTTTAAGGGGTTTTCATGGTTATTATGGTTTTTTTCAGGGTTTTTGGATTTTTTAATGTTTTAGGGTTTTATAGTATTTTTATTTTTTATGATTTTTATGATTTTGAAGGGTTTTTAGGGTTTATTTGGGATATTATGGATTTTAGAGTTTTTATCGGTTTTTTGTTTTTTTTTTGAAATTTTAGGGAATTTTAGAGGTTTTAGTGGTTTAGGGGTTTTAGGGGTTGTTCATTGATTTTTAGGGGTTTAGGGTTTTATGTGATTTTCATTGATTTTTATGGGTTTAGCATTTTAGGGATTTCTTTGGGGTTTTAGGGATTTTAGGGTTTCTAAGGGTTTTTAAATGTTTTCGGGTTTCTAAGGTTTTTTAGGTTTTAGGATTTTTATTATTATTTTAGGTTTTTTTGTAGTTTTAGAGTTTTATAGGGTTTCAAGGGTATTTAGTTTGTTTTAGGGTATTCATTATGTTTAGGGTTTTTATAGTCTTTAGGATTTTTTTCGGGTTTTAAATGGATTTTTATATTTTTATAATTTTTAGGGTTTTGGGGTTTTCATGGAAGTTTAAGGGTTTTAGGTTCATTATGGGGTTTTATGTGGTTTCATGGTCTTTAGGGTTTTTAGGGTATTTCTGTGGTTTTTTGGTTTTAATAATCTTAAGGCGTTTTTATGGGGTTTTAGGGTTTGTCGGTACTTTTAGAGTTTTTAGTGTTTTAGGGGTTTTAGTGTTTTTAGGGGTTTTAGTGTTTTTAGGTGTTTTAGTGTTTTTAGGGTTTTTAAGGGTTTACGGTTTTTAGGGTTTTAGGGGTTTTAATATTTTTATGGTTTTATGGGGTTTTGGAATTTTTGTTTTTTAGGTTTTTAGGGTTTTCAATGGGTTTTCACAGTTTTTAGGTGTTTTAAGGGGTTTTCAAGGTTTTAGTTTTTTTTTAGTTTTTTTGGCTTTTTAGGATTTTTTTGGAGTTTTAGTGTTTTTTCAAGGTTTTTTTAGGATTTTTTGGATTTTTGGGGGGTTTAAAGGATTTTAGGGGTTTTAAGATTTTTTTTTTTGATTTTTTTTTTTTACATGTTTTTACTGGTTTGGGGGGTTTATGTGTTTTTTTTGGGTTTTTAGGGGTTCTTTGGGTTTGTGAGGGTTTTGTAGTATTTTAAAATTGTTTTTGAAAATTTTAAATATTTTTGGGTTTTTGGATTTTTTTTGTGTTTTTAGGGGGGGGGGTTAGGGTCGTTTAGGGGAGTTTTGTGGACTTTTAAGGGTATTTTGTGTTTTAAATATTTTTAAGGTTTTAAGGATTTTTAGTCTTTTAGGGGGATTTTATGGTTTTTAGGGTTGTTTGTTCTTTTAGGTTTTTCAGTACATTTAGATATTTTTAGGGGTTCAAAGTAATTTTAGGGTTTTAGGGAATTTAATATTTTTAGGGTCATCTTGGGTCTTTCAGGGGTTTAATTTTTTTAGTTTTGAGGGTTTTAGGTGTTTTAGGGTTTTTTGTGTTTTAGGGTTTTTAGGGATTTTAATTATTTTAGGGATTTTATGATTTTTATGGGGTTTTAGGATTTTACAGGGTTTTTAGGGGGTAGGGCTTTTAAGGGGTTTTATTATTTTATGTTTTCTTGGGGGGATTTAGAATTTTTGCTTGTTTTTTGGTGTCTTAGAAAGTTTTAGATGTTTTTGAGGATTTTTTTTGTTGTAAGGGGTTTTAGGGGTTTTAGGGTTTTAGGGTCTTTTGGGGTTTTTTCGGTCTTTCAGTAGTTTTATGGTATTTAGGGTTTTTATGATTTTTTGGGTTTCATGCTTTTTAGGCGTTTTCGGTTTTTTTTGTGTTTTCCCAGTTGTTTAGGTATTTTAAAATTTTATGGTAATTTTGGGTTTTTATGGTTTTTAGGCGATTTGTGGGGTTTTAATGGTTTTTAGATTTTTTTTAGTGTGTTTTATTGTTTCTTTGGGGTGTTTAGGGTTTTTTTGGAATTTTTAGGGTTTTGTGGGTTTTATAGTTTTTAGGGGTTTTGGGGGGTTGAGAGGATTTTAGGGTGTTTTAGAAGATTATATGGTTTTAGGACCTTTTAGGGATTTATTTGGTTTTTAGGTATTTTGTGGGTTTGTAGGGTCTTTTTGGGGTTTTGTATTTTTTTGTCATTGGTGTTTTTAGTGTTTGGAGCTTTTAGGGTTTGGGGGGGGGGTTGGGTTTTTTTGGGTTTTTAGGGCTTTTAGATATGTCTGGAGAAATATTGTTGTGTTTTTAGGTATTTTTTGGGTTTTTAAGGATTTAGGGGTTCTTGTGGTTTTTTGGGGGGGTTTTGGATTATTTAGTGTTTTATGGTTTTTAGAGTTTTTAGGGATTTTAGGACTTTTAGTTTTTTAGGTTTTTAGGGTCTTTAATGGTTGTTATGATCTTCTAGTTTTTTTAGTGTTTTATGGTTTTAAGGGGTTTTAGGGGTGTTTTCATGTATTATATGGCCTTTTAGTGGTATAATAGTTTTTAGGAGTTTTTATGGATTTTTATTTCATTTTATTGTTTTTAGGGTTTTAGGATATTTTAGGGTTCAGGCTATAGGGATTTGTGTTTAGATTTTTGGGATTAGGGTCTAATTTGTAGGGTTTAGGGTTTAGGATATAAGGTTTACTGTTTTGGTTTTAGGGTATAGGGTATAGGGTATATGGTTTAGGTTGTAGGGTGTAGGGTGTAGGGGGTAGGGTTTATGGTGTGGGTGTTTTGGGTTTAGGGTGAAGGGTATATGGTTTCAGGTGTTGTATTTAGGGTTTAGGGTGTGGGTATAAGGTTTAGGCTATATGTTATAAGGTTTAGTGTTTTTATTAGGTTTTAGGTTTTTAGGGTTCTAATTGGGGTTTTAGGGTTTTTATGGGTCTTTTGGGTTTTCTGGGGTTTTTTGGGTTTTGGGGTTTTTTGGGGTTTTTTGGGGTTTTTATTATTTTTATGGATTTTTAGGGGTTTAGGTTATTTAGGGTTTTTATGTTTATTTGTAATTTTTTGGAATTTTATGATTTTTAGTGATTTTTTTGGGCTTTTAGGGGTTGGGGGATTGTAGGGTTATTGAGTTTATCAGTGTTTCTAGGATTTTAATTGTTTTTAGGGTTTGTTTTAGGGTTTTTCTGGGTTTGAATGTGTTTCCAGGTTTTTTTAAGTTTTTAGGGTTATAGGCTTTATTGGACTATTTTATGTATTTCAGTGTTTTTACATTTTGTAAGTGTTTTTAGGGTTTTTGGATTTTCAATGTCATTATGGTCTTTTAGTGTATTGTATTGTTTTTAGGCATATGTTTTTGGGTTGTATGGTTTTTTAATTATTTTTAGGTTTTTTTATGATATTTAGAGTTTTAAGGGGTATTAGGATTTTGTTGGGTTTTTATGATTTTAAGGGTTTTTATTGTTTATGGGTTTTAGTTTTTTTATGTTCATTTAGGGTTTTCATTCATTTTAAGAGTTTTGAGTGTTTTTTTGGGTTTTTATGTTTTTATGGTATTTAGGGTATTTTTAGGGTTTTTGGGTTTTTTGGGGTTTTAGGGTTTTTTACATGTTTAATGGGTTTTTAGAGTTGTGGGGTTTTAATGGGTTTTTTGGATTTTCGGGATTTTCAGGGTTTTTAAGGGTTTTTAGGTGTTTATAGGATTTAAAGGGTTTTAAGGTATTTTTATTTTTTAGGGTTTTTTATGATTTTTAAGCCTTTTAAGGGTTTTAGTTTGTTTTGCGTGTTTTTAGGGATTTTAAGAGTTTTTGGCGTCGTAATTTTTTTTAGGGTTTTCAGGATATTTTAGCAGGGTTTATGGGTTTTAGTAATTTTTTGTGTATTTTAGGGTTCTGGGGTTTTGAGGAGTTTTAAGGGTTTTTAGGGTGTTTTAGAGTATTTTAGGGTTTTATGGTTTTTAGGGTTTTTTAGGGTTTTTTAATTCATTTGGGGGTTTTAGCGTTTTAGGATCTTTTAATGTTTAGGGGTAGGGTCTAGGGTCTAGGGTATAGGGTTTAATGTCCATGGGATAGGTTTTAAGGTATAGGGTGTAGGGTTTAGGGTGTAGGGTTTTGGGTTTTCGATGTTGGTTATATGGTGTTGCATGAAGGGTATCAGGTGTTGGGATTAGGGATTATCATATGGGTATAGGGTTTAAAGTTATTTTGGTTTTTTCACACATTTAAGTGTTTCAATGGGTTTTTAGGGCATTTAGGTTTGTTTAGGGTTTTTAGGGTGTTTTGTAATTTTTTACTATTTTGATGTTTTTAGCTGTTTTATGGTTTTTAGGTGTTTTATGTTTTTTAGGGATTTAGGGTTTTTAGGAATTTTAGGGGTTTTATATTTTTAAGGTTTTAGGATTTTCTAGTTTTTTAGGTATTTTTGGGTTTTTAGAGTTTTTTAGTGTTTTTTTGATTTAAGGGTTATTTAGTTTTTCCAGGGGTTTAATGGGATATTATTGATTTTTGGTGTTTTATGGATTTTTAGTGGTTTTAATGTTTTTAGGGGTTTTAGGGTTTTATGGGGTTCATTGGTTTTTTTGGTTTTTAATTTTTTTATAGTTTATATATTTTTTAGTGATTTTTTGGTTGTTCTGGGTTTTCTATTTTATATAGGGTTTTTAGGGTTTTTGGTTATTTAGGGGTTTAAAAGGTTTTTATAGGTTTTAAAAAGGTTTTTATTTTTTGTGTCTTTTAATGTTTTCAGGGTCTTTTAGGGATTTTAAGGGTTCTATATGATTTTTGGGGTTTTTAGGGTATTTTACGGGTTTATGGTTTTTAGGACCCTTCAGGGGTTTTAAGGATTTTACACTCTTTTAGGGATTCAGGTTCATTTATAGTCTTTTAGGGGTTCTAGTTTTTTTATTTTATTTTAGGTTTTTAGGACCTTTTAACATGTTTTTAGGGGTTTTAGGGTATTTTGTGTTTTTATAGGGTTTTAGGGTTTTAGGGGTTTTATCATTTTTATGTTCTTTTTTGGGTTTTTTGTGTCTTAAATGGTTTTTTGGATTTTGGGTTATTTTATGGGTTTATGGTTTTTATGGCCTTTTAGGGATTTTTGGGATTTTTTGTTTTTTTTGGTCTTTAGGGTTTTTAGGATTTTTTATGATTTTAGGATCTTTTACGGTATTTATCGTGGATTTTAGGGTTTTATAATTTTTTTGATTACTTAGGATTTTTTGGGTATTTTTGGGATTATAGGGATTCTTAGTGTTTTAGGGATTTTTAGGTTTTTTTGCGTTAGGGGGTGATTGTTTTTTTATGGGTTTTAAGTGTTTCTATGGGTTTTTTGTGATTTTTTAAGGTTTTTAAGGATTTTATGGTTTCATGGATGTTTTATAGGTTTTTTGGAGTATTAAAGTTGTAGGGTTTTATGGTCTTTTTAGTATTTTAGGTTCAATTAAGGTTTTTAGGGATTTTATTTTCATTAATGGTATTTTCAGAGATTTGATGGTTTTTTTATTTTTTTTCAATTTTTAGGGGTTTTAAGGATTTTAGGAATTTTTATGGATTTTTTGGGTTTTTTGGGATTTTACAGATTTTTATGGGTTTTAGGGGTTTTGGGTTTTTATGATTTTTTATGGTGTTTAGGGGTTTATTGTAATTTTAGGTCTTTCCATGGATATTTATAGTTTTTAGAAATTTTTATGATTTATAGCATTGTTTTAGGGGGTTTTAGTGTTTTTTGGGGTTTTGGGTTTTCAAGATATTTTGAAGATTTTAGGATTTTTTGGGGTTTTATGGGGTTTTAGAGGTTTGAAGGGTTAGGTTTTTTTTGGATTTTTATGATTTTTTTGGAGTTTTTGAGGGTTAAATGTTTTGTTAGAGTCTTCTAGGGTTTTTAGATTTATTAGGGATTTTAGTGTGTTTATATTTTTAGGGGGTTTTATAGTTTTTAGGGTTTTAATGTTTTTTTAGAGTTTTTTTATTTTCAGGGATTTTAGGATTTTTAGGGATTTTTAGGGTTTTTAGTGTTTTTATGGGTTTTAGTAATTTTTTATGTTCTTAAAGAGCTTATGGAGTTTTTATGGTTTTATATGGTTTGTTAGAGTCTTTTTTTGTGTTTATTTTGGGGTTTTATGGGCTTTTATGATTTTGGGGGGGTTTAGGGTCTTCTGTGGGTTTTGATGGATTTTTAGGGTTTTTTGGTCATTTATGGTTTTTTGGGTTTTTGGTTGTTAGTATTTTTAGGTTTTTTAGGGTGGTTTTAGGGTTTTTTTATGTTTTAGAGGTTTTTGGGGTTTTCTAGGGATTTCAGGGTTTATTAGGGTTTTCTAAGGTTATAGGGTCTGTAAGGGTTATTAGGATTTTTTAGGATATTTAAGCTTTTATGGGTTTTTAAGGTTTTAAGTGTTTTGTGGTTTTAATTGGTTTTAGGATCATTAATGTTTTTAGGATTTTTAGGGTATTTTAGGAATTTTTTAGTGTTTTATGGATTTTTAAGAGTTTTTTACCGGCCTTAGTGTTTTAAGGGTATTTTATTGTTTTTAGTGTTTTATGTTTTTTTTTGGGTTGAACGTTATTTTAGATTTTTTAGGGTTTTGGGGTATTTTAGGGTTTATGGTATAAGGTTTATGGTTTAGGGTGTAGGGTATTGGGGTTCAGGTGTAGGGTTTAGGGTGTATGATATGAGGTTTAGGGAGTAGGGTTTAGTGTTTAGTGTGTAGGGTATAGGGTTTACATGTTTTAGATATTTTTAAGGTTTTTAGGGGTTTTAATAGTTTTAGGGAATCCTGTTTTTTATATTTTTAGGATTATTATGATTATTTTTTTGATTTTTATGGTTTTTAGGTTATTAGGGTGTTTTGGTTTTTTTGGGACTCATATAGTGGGGGGGGGGGGTGGGTATTTTATAGTTTTTTTGTCTCTTATAGGGTTTTTAGGGGGTTTTGTGTTTCTTTGGTTTTTATGGGATTTTAGTGTATTTTATTGATTTTAGGGTTTTTAGGGTCATTTATTTTTTTTAGGGTGATTTTCGATTATTTTTTGGTCTATTAGGGGTTTGGGGGGTTTAATGGTTTTTTTGGTTTTTATGGTATTTAGGGGCTTATAGGGTTGGGGAGTTAGGGAATTTTTCAGTTTTTAGGGGTTTTGGGTTTTATTATTTTTAGGGGTTTTTGGATTTTCACAGTTGTTATGGTTTTAGGGTTTTTTTCTATAGAGTTTAGGGTCTTTTAATGTTTTTAGTGTTTTAGGGACTTCTAAGGTTTTCAGTCTTTTTATGGTTTTTAGGATTTTTAGGTTCCTTTTGGGGTGTTTAAGTATTTTAGGGTATTTTATGGGTTTTATGGTTTCCAGGGTCCTTTAGGGTTTATTTTGGGATTTAGGATCTTTTAGGGGTTTTCTGGGTTTCTAGGGTCTTTTAGGGGTTTTGTGGTTTTTAGGGTCTTTTAGGGGTTTGAGTGTATTTTAGGGTTTTAGGTTTTTTATGTTTTTAGTGTCTTTTTTGGTTATTAGGTTCTTTTATTGTTTTTAATTTTTTTTGGTCTTTTAGGGTTTGTTTCGCGCGGAATCCGGGGATGACCTCCTGGACGGGAGATTCAAACGTTCTGATCGGTTTCTAACGGGTTTGTTCGTAGAACCGGAAACATCCAATGATTCCACATCCGTCTGGACCTACTTTCCAAAGGCAGACGCTCATTAGTTTGTGGACTAATGAGGCTTAGGAATTTTCATTGGTCGAGAGGATGGGAGGTCGGACTCATCACACCTTTTTGAGGGGAATTATTGTCTACTCCGGGACGCTCTTTATAGATTTAAGTTAAGTTCGTGAATCCTTATTACATAACCAAGTATAAAATGAGCTTTCCTTTAGTTTTAACAATCAATGATTAAATATGCAAGAAATTTAGAGAATCTTTTATATGTATTCGAGGTTCTTTATCAATATAGAATCATCTATATTTGTTTAGAGATTCTTGGTCAATGGTATCCTTCAAAACATTTATATAAAAGTCTCTTGGTCATTTTGATGACCAGGCTGGTTTTAAAGCCACTCAGTGGGGCACTTGAAGTTTATCGTCATTCAGAAGGACATAGATTATTTCAAAGTTGGGATCGAACCCATAAATGGGCTACCTACGTATCCTTTGTTTTGGGAAAAGGAATCAGAACCCACGTAGTTCGAGGAATGAGGTATGATGTTTATGATTGATGGCTCAAAGATGAATGTCATAATTACTTTTACACTCTAAGCTCACGTGATTCATGCTCGGTGTGAGAAACAAGAGGTATTGATAAAATTTAGACAATTGTTCCATAAAAGATGCAATCATAAGAATTTGTTTGGGGCTTATGTATAGATGACTGCCCAGATAGATGAAGGTTTAGGATTTACTTTTAGGGAGAAAATCCATGAACAGGGTCCACAAAGTTATATGTGCTTCATGGAGATTTGAATACTCTAATCTTGGGGCTTACTCCTAAGGAGGATGCCCAAGTTAGGAGGGGACTTATGTTTGGGTTTTATTCCTGAAAAGGAAACCCAAATCAAAGGTAATTTATGACTGGTTAAGAGAAGTTTAAGGGGACTTGGGGCTTATTCCTGAAAAGGAAGCCCAAGGTTATGACTGAGTCTTATTCCTAAAAAAGGATACCCAGGTTAGGGATTAAGGTTTGGGGCTTACTCCTGAGGAGGATGCCCATATTTGAGGTTGGGGCTTATTCTTAAGAAAGATGCCCAAGATTAGAGGACTTGATTGGGGTTTACTCCTGAGGAAGATGCCCAGATCAAAGGTTTTATAACTGGGGATTATTCCTGAAAAGGAGACCCAAGTTAGGATTTTTCTCATCTTAAAGGATGAGGTTGAATGAATGAACTCCCCGTATTTTAGTGACATAAGGATATTTAAATCACTAGACTTTGAGAGAGATTTCACAGAATTCCTTTCAGATAAGAAAGTCAAATCAAGAATTCATTCCATAAATGGTTTTGAAGAGTGTCTTGAAGACTGAATCTTAAAAAGGAAAGGTGAAATGGCTGAAGAGGGGAAAAATGGGCAAGATGGGCACCCCAAAAGATAGGGGCGTGCAAGTCTTGAAAGGCGCGCAAGTCCTGCGGCGGCGCGCAAGTATTGGTCGCGCAAGTATACTTGCGCGACACATGGTGTACTTGCGAGATTTTCAATCAGAATTGAAATACTTGTGCGACTCTTGATAAAACCCTTTAGAATCCCCTTGAGGTTCTTCCAGAAAAGGGACGTGCAAGTTATATTGAAGGAATTAAGTCGGCGCGCAAGTGTTTGATAAGTTTCAACACTTAGGCCTTCCTTCTTCTCTTGAGATCTTCCGTTCTAGGTAAGAAATTACCTTAGAAGTGTTCCGGAAGCTTTGAGAAGAGACTTGGGCGTCGGGAGCTTCAATCCGAGTTTCTGGAAAAAGATCCTCTCGAATGGGGGGCCCACAGGGTCTATTTATAGGCAAAAGAAGACCCTGGGCGGTTACCGGGCGGTTACCGGGCGGTTATCACTTAGGTCGCGCAAGTCACTTGCACGACCATAAGGCGTCGCGCAAGTACTTGCACGACCACTAGGCGGCGCGCAAGTGTACTTGCGCGACCATGAGGGAACTTGCGCGACCTATGGGCAATGTTCTCCTGGTTCATCCCTTTGTCGATTTTTGATGTTTCTTCAAAGGATGAATCACATTGGACTCAGATATTCCCCTTTTCCGATCCTTAGATTCTGTGACGAAAGGAGCGTCAACAAAAGTCCCCCCTCAGAGTTGGATCCGGAGAGAAATGAGGATTCGACTCTGAGGAAATCGAATCCATCCAAAGGAAATGGGGGCGCGCAAGTCTTCAGGGAACAGAAGGAAGCATGAAAGTGTGCTGAAACTTGAATTTTATTCAAAGTTCCTTTGTCTTTTGTGTGGGCAGTTTAAAGTCATGCACACCGGACATAAAGGGGATAATGTTTAAGGTCGAAATAGCTTTGACCGAAATGGATTAAAATGGATTCAATTCCTTGAAAATTTATCTGAAAACATATTACCATACTCAAGTATGGGGGAAAAAATGTAAACTATGGCTTAAGAATATTTGAATCTGAGGAATGATATGAAAAAAGAGCTAAAAGGCATTAGAAGAAGTAGTTTCCAATAATGAAGTTACTATTATTTAACAAAACCCGTTAGGGGGTTGAAATATGCAGGGCCACCTATGGGCATTGGCTGCATAGTCAAATAAAATAGCATCTTTTGGCTGACAAGTCTGTTATGTGGACTGTTTATGCAAGGCCACCTATGGGCACGTGCTGCATAGTCAGGAAAAAGAACTCCCAGAAATTTACTTTCCTAGTGCTAAAAGCTAGTGAAAGTTTATGGAGATTCAAATTTTCTAAAGCATAGAGTTTTTTGTATGGAAAGAGGTACTTGAATATGGAGAAGATATTTCCAAACAAGAATATCGAAGAACTGGATGAATATCACTCCTACGAAGGTCTGACCCAAACGTAGGGAAGAAGAATAAACCATAGACTTGAATACTTTTAGATCATGAAAAAGGATATGGGACAAATACGTTAAGGATGGCTATTTTTGCGGATCCCTACATACTGTCGTTTAAGACAAATAAGGACAAAAGAGGCATTCTTCCCAAGAATGAAGTTACTATTATTTAACAAAAACCCGTTAGGGGGTTGAAATATGCAGGGCCACCTATGGGCATTGGCTGCATAGTCAAATAAAATAGCATCTTTTGGCTGACAAGTCTGTTATGTGGACTGTTTATGCAAGGCCACCTATGGGCACGTGCTGCATAGTTAGGCAAAAGAATTCTCAGAAGTTTGACATTTTTGTGACTAGAAGTCATGAAAAGGGTTATGAAGATCTGAAAATATTTAAGGTTAGGATTATAATACATAAATATGGGTATTGTCCAATGTATATAGAGATACATAGGTCAATGAAAACCATAATCATGTTGTGGCTGGGTCCTAAATTGAAATTTTGGACTTCACTACGTATCTCATAAGAATGAGAATCAAGCCATACGTAGTTCTTGAAATGTAGTTTAACGTCATGCAGGACGAAAGTATGAGTGATCTTAGTTTAGGGTCATAGAATTCGGACCATAATAATGAATACACAGTGTGTGTTTTCATGAGGACTTTTCAGCCAAGGGACTGAAAGTGAAATTTGGGGTTAGGCCCGAAAGACTTGGGACTGGATTCGAGGGACACTCGAATGTTCCTACGTATCCCATAAAGATGGGAATCAAGTCCACGTAGTTCTAGAACTACCCTTTGTACAAATTTGGTTCGTACATGTGAAGGGTGAAAGGGGACTTTAGTGCAATGATGGTTTAACCTGAGATAAAAAAATTTAGGCATTACCATGTATGTACGTAGTCTTTTTGAAAATTAAAACCATGATTGAAAAAGAATCAATGTTAATAATGGTTCCTTCTCAAATGAGGAAATCAAAGAATATTTTAGTTTATTGTCGTACCGGACAAAAGTGTTGTATAGTTTAACGTCATATAACAAGGAAGAAAGTGAATCAATGTAAAGATATTGATTCCAGGGGTGGTTTCACAAATCATCATCATATGAGATGGTGGTGAACCGATGTGAAGAGATTGTTTTTGGGCTTGAACCTTGGGAGGTTGCCTACATACCCAGCCTGGAGGGCAAGGATCAAAGTCCGTGTAGTTCAATTAAAGAATGAATCAATGATCAAGTTATTCTTGGGTACAATGATCTAATAAAAAATGTTTTTGGGACTTACACATGGTTAGTGGCCCAAAGGGAGTGTTATGGTTGATGTTCGCTCTAAGCTCACGTGAGTCATACTCGGTGTGAGAAACAAGAGGTAATAATAACCTTAACGATGCACAGTTTAATGTCATGTAGGACATAAAAAAAAGGGACTATGCAGTTTAAAGTCTTGCAGTTAGGACTATTGGTGCTGCACAGTTTAGTGTCATGTAGCAGGGACAAAATAACAGTTTAATGTTATGTAGGACATATCAAGGACTTTCTGTACAGTTTAGCGTCATGTAGTTAGGACGATGGGGACAATATAGTTTAACGTCATATTGGATGAAAAGGGGGACTGTGCAGTTTAATGTCATGCTGTAAGGACAAAAGAGTGTACCATTTTAACGTCATGTCGGACGAAAGTGAGAATAGTTTAAGGTCATATGCATGGACCGTGGATGGTGCAGTTTAATGTCATGTTGGACCTTTGATGATTATATAGTTTTAACGTCTTTCCGGATGTGAGGGACTTTTATACAGTTTAGCGTCATATAGTTAGGACGTCACAGTTTAACGTCTTGCTGGACATAAGGGATTTGCAAATAGTTTATGGTCATATACATGGACCAGGGATGATGCAGTTTAAAGTCTTTCTGGACGGTTTAGGGAACTTTTTCACCGTTTAATGTCGTGTGGGACGAAGCTGCAGTTTAAAGTCATACTGGACCATTGCTGTATAGTTTAACGTCATATAGCAAGGACGAACTGGTGCTGTACAGTTTAAAGTCATGTAGCTAGGACTAAGGTGAACCAATATGAGGATATCAGTTCTGGGGACTTTTTATAGTTTAACGTCATGCTGGACGATGAAAGTGCTACACAGTTTAATGTCATGTTTCTAGGACACAATATAGTTTAATGTCATCTCGGACATTGAAGGTGACACAGTTTAACGTCATGTTGGACGAAGTTGCAGTTTAAGGTCATACTGGACCATTGCTGTATGAACCAATTGTAAGAGTCTTGGTTCTGGGAACAATATTTTGTATTTATACAAAATACTTCTTCATAAATCTGGCATTAGTTGGAGTCGTGATGTGTTCTCCATCCATTGAGATCAGAGAATATGCTCCATTGGAGTAGACCTTATGTATTGAATAAGGTCCTTCCCATTTTGGTTCAAGCTTGGGAGGCTTCTTTCCTGGTATCATTGGTGTTCTGAGAACCAATACCAATTCTCCCTGAATGAATGAACGAAGACGAACTTTTTTGTTAAAAGCTTGTGCTATCCGATTCTGATAGATTTCCAAGTGGTTCAAAGTGCACAATCTTTTCTCATCTAACTGTTCCAATTCCTTCAACCGTTTTTGGGATTGCTCATCTGTTGATAAATGATCACAAATGGCTATTCTGAGTGAGGGAAATTGAACTTCAATTGGCAAGACTGCTTCTGTTCCATATACCAATGAATATGGAGTAGACCGCGTTGAATTGCGAGTGGTAGTCCGATAAGACCATAAAGCATGATAGAGTTTATCAGGCCATGACCTCTTATCTTTATCTACCATCTTTTGCACTAAATTTGAAAGAGTCTTGTTGAAGGCCTCTATCTGGCCATTAGCCGCTGCATGATATCGAGATGAATGGTTGGACTTAATGTTGTATTCTTGATACAATTTCTTTACCTCAGAAGAACAGAAGTTGGTGCCGTTGTCCGTTAATATGGTATGAGGGACACCAAATCTAGTAATGATGTTAGACTTGATGAAGCTAACAATGCATTTAGAACTGACTTCTTTGAGAGGTACTGCCTCTGCCCATTTGGAAAAGAAATCAGTAACAGTAAGAATGTACTTAAACTGCTTGGCCGTAGCTGAAGGGTAAGGTCCCACCACATCCATTCCCCATGTGGAAAATGGCCATGAGTATTTAGCTGTATGAAGCAACTCTGGAGGTTAATGAATGAAGTTGGCATATACTTGGCATGAATGACACTTCTTTGTGAAATTAACACAATCTTGTATCATTGAAGGCCAGATGTATCCAAGCCTTCGAATTTGATCAGACAATCTATGTCCAGACTGGTGGGCACCACAGACTCCTGCATGCACTTCTTTTATGACAGCCATTGTCTCTTCACCATCAATACATCTGAAGAGAACTCCATCAAAACCACGTTTGTAGAGAATTTTCTCGAGGTGGTTTGGACCATCATAAAGAGTAAAATTGACCACACGTCGCCGAATTTGTTCTTTCTCGGCTCTATCAGGTGGAAGTGTTCCATTTTGAAGGTATTCCTTGATAGGTGACATCCATCCTGTAGTATGACCATACGGTTCAGGAATGGGACTAATTTCATTAATTTCCTCTGTTCTGACTTGAACATAAGGTGAAATTGCATGACGGTGGGCAATACCGATGGTTGTCTTGTCCTGATTTGGATCTGCTAAAGCTGTGGCTATATTAGCCAGTGCATCAGATTGAGCATTTTGTGATCTTGGGACATAAGAAAATGTCGGTTCTGAAGGGAATTCCGACATTAACTCTCTAACGTAATCATACAAAGGGATTAATTCTTCTTTTCTGATGGCATAATCCCCATTGACTTGTTTTATTACCAGGTCTGAATCACCTTTCACCTTTAAGTAATTCACTTGTGCTTGAAGTGCTAACTCCAAACCTGCAATGAGAGCTTGGTATTCAGCTTCATTATTGGTACCACCTTCCCACAACAAAAAGGAATAAGGTAACACTGCCTTATCTGGAGAAATGAGCACAATTCCTAAACCAACATTGTTGAATTTAGGATTCTCCATTTTCTTCCCTGTTGGACTTCTAGAAGCACCATCAAAATACATTTCCCATGTTTGAGGACTCTCTTGAATAGAAAAAACTTCCTCATCAGGGAGTTCGATAACTGAATACGTGTCTTCCACTGAAGGGTGTTCAGCCAGGAAATCAGCCAGAGCTTGGCCCTTAATTGCCTTTTGAGACACATACTGGATGTCGAACTGCTGTAGAATAACCTCCCACCTTGCCAGACGTCCTGTAAGCATTGGACGACTAAGGGTGAATTTGAGTGGATTATTACGAGATACCAATTGGACCTCGTGATGTTGCAGGTAGTGTCTCAATTTCTGAACTGCAAAGATTAATGCTAGGCAGCACTTTTCAATACTCGAATACCGGGTTTCTGCTTCAAGCATAGTTCTACTGAGATAGTAGAGACTATTTTCATTCCCAGCATCATTCTTTTGAGCGAGAAAGGCACCCAATGATCGCTCTAAAGCTGTCACATAGAGGATAAGAGGCCTACCCTCAACAGGTGGCATGAGTACTGGTGGACTCAAGAGGTATTTCTTGAGAACATCAAATGCTTCTTGACATTCTTTAGTCCACTGGTAAGTGACTCCTTTCTTCAATAATTTGGTAAAGGGTAAACTTTTGCCTGCCAAATTGGAGATGAAACGCCGAATATAGGCTAAGTGTCCTTGAAGTCCTCTTAATTCTTTCAAATTCTGAGGAGGTGACATACCAAGGATTGATTTGGTCTTCTCAGGATCGACTTCAATACCATGATGGCGTACAACAAAGCCGAAGAATTTTCCTGAGGTTACCCCAAAAGCACATTTTAAGGGGTTCATCTTCAAATTATGTTGTCGAAGCTTGTGGAATATGACTTCCAAATCAGCCAAGTGATCAAAACGTTGTTTGGATTTAACCACCAAATCATCTACATAGCATTCAACAAATTTCCCTAGAAAAGGTTTGAAGATACGATGCATGGCGCGTTGATATGTTGCACCTGCATTCTTTAAACCAAAGGGCATCACCCGGTAACAAAACACACCTTGAGGAGCTCTGAAGGCTGTATATTCCTCATCTTCTGGGGCCATTCGGATCTGATTATATCCAGAATATCCATCTATGAAAGAAAGTACTTCATAGCCAGCTGTCGCATCAATTAAGAGTTCTGTAATCGGAACTGGAAAATCATCTTTGGGACAATACCGATTAAGATCTCTGAAATCGATGCAAACCCTAATTTGTCCGTTCTTTTTCTTTACAGGGACAATATTAGCCAACCACTTGGGATATTGAACTTCTCTGACGAAGTTAGCTTTGATAAGCTTATCCACTTCAGCCTCGATTTTGGAAGCATAGGTTGGGTGTGTTCTTCTCGCGGCTTGCTTGAATCCTCGATGTTCTTTTGGCAAACCCAAATGATGGGTGGAAACATCAGGATCAAGGCCAGACATCTCTGTATAATTCCAAGCAAAAATATCTTTATTTTGCTTTAGAAAATAAATATACATATCTTGTTCTTCAAGGGTCATGGCCGCACTAATTAAAGTGGGGCGTGGATCTTTCTCTGTACCCATATTTACTTCTCTGAGTTCATCCACAGTGGTAGAGATACCCTCTTCAAATGCTGGAGGAGCATCTCTAAGATCTTCCTCTTCCTCTTCATCATGTGTTATTTCTTCTGTTTCTACTTGCAAAGTAGATGAAAAAATGAAATTCTCATGACCATAAGAGATGTCAAAATTTTCACATTTTGTAGAAGAAGCTTCCATTTCAGACCCTATTGAGGATAAAGGGTCTTCTTTGGGAATTAAAGAGGAGATGATGGATTGAGAATCGACATCAATATTCACCTCTGGTGTTGCTATAACTTCTTCTGGCCTGATTAGCAAAGTATAGACTTGTTGGATTTCAGCAGACGAAATGAAAACGTCACCACTTATGCTTTCATCACTGCTTGGTAAGTTACCAATTTCTCCCATGTTGTCTGGCTCGATTGCCGTAATTGACATTATGGATCTTTCCATAAGAGTATTTTGATTTGGGCCTATTTTGTCAATTTTACTGATAGGTAACACATAATCTGTACTCACATGTGAAAATGGATTTATTGGAATTTTTTCCAAACCATATGGAGCATTAACTTTGGTAATTTCCTTCATTGTAGATTTTTCTCTTCCCTTCATGTGATAAAATTCCGCCTCAATGTATTGAGACTCACATGTCTTGAATGGGGCCTTATCACCATAAAATGTTCCAACTTGACCATCGAAACAGTATTTGAGACATTGATGGTATGATGACAGAATAGCTGCATGCTGATGTATCCAGGGTCTTCCAAGCAAGATATTGAAAGCTGAGTCCTGATCAACAATCATAAAATCCGAATTGGAAACAAGATCTCCAAACTGAGTTCTGAGTGTAACTTCTCCCAGTGGTTCTTGTTCATTTTTATCATATCCTTGCGACATCATGGTAGAAGGAGATAAAGCAGATTCCGTGAGGCCCAATCGACGAAGTGTACGAATGGGCATGAGGTTGACTCCTGAACCATTGTCAATAAATTCTCTTCGAACATCTATACCATTGACTTTGCCAGATAAGTACAAAGGTTTTATGTGCCCATGCACAACATCATCTTCATCTTTATCAGTAAAAGATATCACTGCATGACATTCTGCAGGATTATTCTCTATGTGATAAATTTCAGCTGCAGCAATTTCAGCTTCAAACTCCTGAGGACTTGACAAAGCTTCGATGAGTGCTTCCCGAAGATCTCTTGATAGATTCAAAGCATCCAAAATTGATAATTTGGCTGGTACTTTATCCAAGTGTTTCAATATATCATACTTTTGATCTAGAGGCCTGCGTTTCCCAATAGGAATATGCGGTTTAGCAGGTACCTTGGATGTAGATGCTTTGGAAGCTGATGCATCTTGTATTGAAGTTGGCAACATCTTTGGTTTTGGAAAATTAGACTGATTAGATCCATTTACTTGCTGAGATAAAGAAGATGGAACATTTAATCGATCTTCCAAAATAACTGTGCCGAAGCTGAGTTGGCCATTGGCAGAAGAACTTGCTTGTTCTTTTTGAGCTCGCTGAAGGGCTCTACCACAAGTTTCTGCTGCATATACAGTGCTAGCAGGGGTAGAATTAGAGTAGTGGCTTCGGAAAGATCCACGTCTTCCCCTATATCCTGAACCTCTAGAACTTCCTCAGGTTCCCTTATTTGATACAGGGAATTCAGGCTCATCAAGACTGAAATATGAATCTGTTAATTGAATCATATTAACAGAACCAAAGATTAACTCTTCGTCTGATAAAGACTCTGCCTGGTTAGCCTGTTTAGGCTGTGCCGTTTGGTGGGACGGTGCCCGTTGCTTTGAAGTAGATGGCATGAAATCCGCCAGAGTCAAAGACAATTTAGGCTTTGATGCATACTCATCTTCTCCTGATTCCTCTTTCTTCTTTGAATTGTGCTGCCCTTTTGAGGATTTGTCCTTTGATGGAGGCTTTACTGCAGCTTTTGTAGGAGACACAATTGGCTTCTTCAATTGTGTTCGCAAAATGGAATGGGTCCGATTGATTGTCTTTCTGACCATCCAATCATCATATTTTTTCGCAGTTTTGCTTTTGACTTCCTGCCACTCGCCTCCTTCTTCTGGATCTGTAGCGGTAATACACGCTACATGAGCTGAAGAACCCTTCAATTTGACTTGTCCCAAGTCGACCATCTTTTGGAGGAGGTCTTTAAAGACAAAACACTCCTGGATGGGATGCCCCAACATTTGATGAAAGGGACAATAATTGGGACGGTCTTCATCTCCTTCCTTGTTTGGCCTCTTGGGCACTGGTAATTGAACCAAATTATTTTCCAGAGCTGAAATGAAGTAACCAGGAACTTTCTCACTTAGGAAAGAGTATGTTTTACTCTTCATATCCTCAAATTGTTTTCGTCGTTGATCTTTTTGATCATTTGGACGAAATAGCCTTTGTTGTTGGCGTTCAGGAGGTGGAGCTCTTCGAGAAGATGAAGGTTTTGAAGTAGAAATAGGTACAGGTGCCTGTTTAAGCATAACTGTAGCAGTTTCTGCTTTACCCATTCTTCTTCCTGGAGCTGATGGAATTACACGAGATTTAACCTTAGCCTGTATAAGGGAATCTTCAATCTGTTGAGCGATTGAAGTAAGGTCTCGAAACCCTCCTGTGTATTTCACAGGGATCAATGGCATGCGTAATTCGTCACGCAAATTTGCCACACAGATTGGCAACAATTCCTCCTGAGGGAGTGATAAACTCAAGGAATACGTTAATCCCTTCCAACGAGCAATGAAATCAGAGACTCTTTCATTCTCCCTTTGCTTGCAGTTTGTAAGATCAAAAACTATCGTTTTTGGCAAAGTTGAGCTAAACTGAAGAAGGAATTTTTGACGAAGATCCTCCCATCCGATGACTGACCGGGATTTCAAGCTTGTATACCAGACAAAAGCTGGTCCTTGCAAGGTTCGCACGAAGCATCTGAGTTTCACTGCTTCTTGCTGCTCTGGAGTTCCCATCATAGGATCACAACAAGATACGTAATGCGTCAAATGTTGTTCAGGGTCGCCTGATCCATTGAAAGTAGGGAAAATAGGGTTTCCAAAACTGGATGGAGGAGAAATTGAATCTACCCATTCAGGGTAAACTTTCTTTTCAGGTTGAACTTGCGCCCGTTTCCCTTCAATAGTTTCTAACCGAGCTGTTAATGACTCAATAGTAGTTATTAACTTTTGAGAAACGTCAGGTTGAACTTGGTTTTGGGTAGGTGCAATGAATGGAGCTTGGACAGACGTGGTGGTTGGTGCTGCAACTGATGGTAGTGCTGCCAACCGTTGTTGCGTTTGACCCATAGGATAAGACCTCTGTGGGTGTACTGACAAAGGAGGATATTATTGATCCATCTCAGTAGTTACAACAAATTCCTTCGGCTGTCGGACTTCAGAATTCTTAAGAAGAAGACTATTCTGAAGTAGTTCTGCATTCAACCTTCTTAATTCTTTCATTTCTTCCTCCTGTTGTGAAAACCTTTGCTCTAATGAGAGCGATTGACCTCCTTCAGAGGAAGGGTGAGAAGTAACCTGATTCTTACCATTCCCCTTATTGGATCCTTTTCGGAGAGGGGGAAGTGGGTTACTTGAAGGAATACCCAGATTTTGGGTAAGCCTTTCATTACGTGTGCGCACACCTTCTTCATTTAGGTCTGTGTGCGCGACTTCTTGAGCAGGAACCTCTTCGTCTGATCCCTCTGATTGAGCCTCATCTGGTGAATCAGCAGCAACGACATTGATGACATTAATGGATGCATATTTCATGGAATCCTTTCTATCAGCATTTCTGTGATATTGTCTCCTTCTATGTCCATGATGAGACATGGCATTCCGTTGACTTGATCCCTCAAGAATTTCTTGGAGAACCGTCACTTGGAGAGAATCTTCTGACATCTTGGCTCTTCGTTCCTCTTGAGGCTTATTCCCTAATCGAGATAATACTGACTTTCTCTGAGGGAGGGATTGAAGATTTGAAAAAGTCCCCAGTCCGGTGGACTGGGGGTGTTCCTGTTGCTTCCGCTCAACTCCTCGAATCCCATTCGTTGATTCTAAGGGTTGGGTTAGAGAAGTCCCCAGTCTGGCAAGCTGGGGTGTCTCTTGACATGCTATGTCTGAGATCTTTTTGAAATCTCTCTTGATCTTGCGAATCTTACTTCGGAAATTAACTGGATGCATTAACCTGTATCCACTTTTATCACCTGGTTCAACAGACCGTTGGATGATTTCCGAAACTTCTGTCATTTGATGACGTGTTTGCTCCAGACGAGAGGCTTGTGCAATATTATCGCCTGCTTGATGTAGGAGCAATTCAACAACCTGTTCTCTATATACTTGATTTTGAGAGGAACTAGTTGAAGCTTGATCTCGAGCAAGCTTTTGATTATGAACAAAGCCCATTGATTGTGGCCGACCATGGGCAATAACATTGCATGAGACCATTTTCGGTGGGCTTTGCTGACCGGAAAGCACTGTGAAATGTAGTGCTCCGTGAACACCCCATCCTCTGATATGAACATTATATGGAGCATTGGAAATTAACGGACGCAATCTTCTTAGTGCGCCAAGGCATGAATGTTGAAGGGTTCTCTGTTGCTTTTCAGCCTTCGGATACCGAGAGACTGATAGAGATGCCAAATCAATCTGGCGTTGTAACCCTTCTATTATCTTAAGATGATTTTCATATTCATCGTAAGATAATACCTTCTTCTTTAATTGACAAAGAGTTTTCCATATGTTGAGACGAATATCAGGGATTCCATCATCTGTCAACATCTTTGGAATGTCGTATTGGGAATCAGTCAAAGGCCAAAACATGACTGGTACTTCACCTTTTGCCAGTTTTTTCCTCATGTTCAGCATTTCCTCTTTATCATTAAATGAAGATTCTTCTACCTGTTTGGACCAGAGTTGGTGTTTCCTTGTTGCTTCATCGGATTCAACAAGATTGGTAGAGAAATCACTATTCATGCTGGAAGATGAATGACCCAGGGAAGGTTCGGAGAATAACCTGAACCCCAGGCTATCTTCTGATGGAGAAAGAGTTTCACCTGCCGATAGTAAAGCATCAGACATGACTGGTTTTACGTTTGCAAGTGCCTCGAGATAGGAGGGCTTTCTCGTCACTACATTGCCTTCTGAAGAATTTTCGAGACAACGTGAATCACTAATGCGGAGAGGACTTTCGCAGCGAAGTTCATCACCATGAGGAGGACCGTCATGATGGGTTACAGCAAAAGATGAAATCTCTTGCTCCTTGGCCTTCTGACCACACAGAGGGTTCCTGTGGCTCTCATCTGAAGAAGAAACTTCAAGATTGACCGAATTTTCATGAAGCAAGTCTTCATGAGGAAGTGTCTATTGAAGACCTTCAGAATTAATGTTCCTGTTATTGGGAACTGAGGGAGTAGATTCTTGAATTCCGACAGATAAATATCTGAGGGCTTCAAGAACTCCAGCATCGAGCAAGGCTTGGTTACAGATTGGCCTTTGATCTCCTGACTGTGATGAGCGGATCTTTTTCTTAGATTCCTTCTTACTCGCTTTAGAAACCACTTGATGACGAAAGTGATTGCTCTGAGCAGGTGTATGTGCCTGATCAGGAAAGATGGTCAGGTTAGGCTGACGATCTCCACTCAAATCAGGTGTATGTGCCTGACTTGGTTGTCCGTATGATATGGGGGAGTATGCCCCATAACCCTCTTGGACTGGAACAGATGTGTGTGTCTGTTCCGGAGTGAATCGTTGATGTGTCACTCCATTACAAGGGATAGATTTATGTGTCTGTCCCTGAGATGATGCTGAAGATGTTATGATATCCTGGCAAGCATCCAAAATATGAGCAGGAATTTGCTTCTGCTCTTTCACCATTGACAAAAATATGTTTGGTGACTTCAGCCGCCGGAACAGGGATATACGTCCATTCCGGGCTTGGAGTAGGTGTATGTGCCTGCTCCTGTCCTCCTTTTCCTGTCAGTGAATCCTGACAGTACTCAAGTGTGGAGGCAGAGAGTTGAGTCTGCCCCCTGTTTGTCATCGGGACTTTCCGACTGGCTTCTCCGGGTGCTACCAAGCGAGACTGTTGGTAGACCTGATTAGTATGAGCAGGTGTATGTGCCTGCTGATTACACTTCGCCAAACGCGGTTGACGAGATCCATCATATGTAGTCAGACGAGCCTACTGACTAACGGATGATGTATAAGCAGGTGTATGTTCCTGCCTATGGTACTCCGCCGGAATTGCCTGGCGGGATCGGCTTGATGCTGTCAGACGAGTCTGCTGGACAGCTGAATTAAAACGGGCAGGTGTGTATGCCTGCTCATTGTTTGCCACCAAGTTAGGTTGGTGGACTTCTCCGGAGATGGCAGGGATGACAACCTGCCTATTGTTAACCGGATTCTGTCTCTGGCGGTTCATCTTGCCTGCTCGGGTTCGAGGAACCTGAGCTGAATGCCTGGAGTCGGTACCCTCATCATGTTGAGGGCGCACTACCGCACGAGTCTGGCGGCGATTTTTGATGGGAGCCCTCGGGAAGGACTCCTGTCTTTTTGAATTAAGGCCCCGAGGGACCTGCTCATTCACTTCCTCGGAGTAAGGGAGTGAATGGAAATTGCGTTACGGGGATAACGACCCGAAACGGTTGGAGACGGTAGTCAGCACCGCCTGCTTCTTGATTGCTGGCCGCCGTTGTCCGGACGACCAGGTAGAGTTGTTAACTTGGAGGGCTTGACGAGCGGCCTCCAGAGTTGGGATAGTACCGTTGTGACGGTACTCCTTAACCAGTGAATTAGAAACACAGCGTTGAATATGCTGAGTTGGTGATGTCATCCTCAGAGCGGATGACGTTCCAGCAGGAGTAGCAGCATTGGTTTTCACAGCAGCAGACCTCACAGTAGAGGTGTTCACAGTAGCAGTATTCACAGGGGTGAATTTAAGGAAAGCCATTTCTGCAGAAGATCTTCAGAAAAGAGTGCCTGTTCCATGTAACAGACATAATCAAGATGAATCCAGCTACTGCATCTTTTGGATGAGCACATGTCAATGATTGCTTTGTTGGCCCAAGGGGCCTAACAAATAAGAGGAACATCACTTTAACTTGGTTAAGGATTCACGTCGGGTTCACCATTTTTTGTTTCGCACGGAATCCAGGGATGACCTCCTGGACGGGAGATTCAAACGTTCCGATTGGTTTCTAACGGGTTTGTTCGTAGAACCGGAAACATCCAATGATTCCACATCCGTCTGGACCTACTTTCCAAAGGCAGGCGCTCATTAGTTTGTGAACTAATGAGGCTTAGGAATTTGCATTGGTCGAGAGGATGGGAGGTCGGACTCATCACACCTTTTTGAGGGGAATTATTGTCTACTCCGGGACTCTCTTTATAGATTTAAGTTAAGTTCGTGAATCCTTATTACATTACCAAGTATAAAATGAGCTTTCCTTTAGTTTTAACAATCAATGATTAAATATGCAAGAAATTTAGAGAATCTTTTATATGTATTCGAGGTTCTTCATCAATATAGAATCATCTATATTTGTTTAGAGATTCTTGGTCAATGGTATCCTTCAAAACATTTATATAAAAGTCTCTTGGTCATTTTGATGACCAGGCTGGTTTTAAAGCCACTCAGTGGGGCACTTGAAGTTTATCGTCATTCAGAAGGACATAGATTATTTCAAAGTTGGGATCGAACCCATAAATGGGCTACCTACGTATCCTTTGTTTTGGGAAAAGGAATCAGAACCCACGTAGTTCGAGGAATGGGGTATGATGTTTATGATTGATGGCTCAAAGATGAATGTCATAATTACTTTTACACTCTAAGCTCACGTGAGTCATGCTCGGTGTGAGAAACAAGAGGTATTGATAAAATTTAGACAATTGTGCCATAAAAGATGCAATCATAAGAATTTGTTTGGGGCTTATGTATAGATGATTGCCCAGATAGATGAAGGTTTAGGATTTACTTTTAGGGAGAAAATCCATGAACAGGGTCCACAAAGTTATATGTGCTTCATGGAGATTTGAATACTCTAATCTTGGGGCTTACTCCTAAGGAGGATGCCCAAGTTAGGAGGGGACTTATGTTTGGGTTTTATTCCTGAAAAGGAAACCCAAATCAAAGGTAATTTATGACTGGTTAAGAGAAGTTTAAGGGGACTTGGGGCTTATTCCTGAAAAGGAATCCCAAGTTTATGACTGAGTCTTATTCCTAAAAAAGGATACCCAGGTTAGGGATTAAGGTTTGGGTCTTACTCCTGAGGAGGATGCCCATATTTGAGGTTGGGGCTTATTCTTAAGAAAGATTCCCAAGATTAGAGGACTTGATTGGGGTTTACTCCTGAGGAAGATGCCCAGATCAAAGGTTTTATAACTGGGGATTATTCCTGAAAAGGAGACCCAAGTTAGGATTTTTCTCATCTTAAAGGATGAGGTTGAATGAATGAACTCCCCGTATTTTAGTGACATAAGGATATTTAAATCACTAGACTTTGAGAGAGATTTCACAGAATTTCTTTCAAATAAGAAAGTCAAATCAAGAATTCATGCCATAAATGGTTTTGAAGAGTGTCTTGAAGACTGAATCTTAAAAAGGAAAGGTGAAATGGCTGAAGAGGGGAAAAATGGGCAAGATGGGCACCCAAAAAGATAGGGGCGCGCAAGTCTTGAAAGGCGCGCAAGTCCTGCGGCGGCGCGCAAGTATTGGTCGCGCAAGTATACTTGCGCGACACATGGTGTACTTGCGCGATTTTCAATCAGAATTGAAATACTTGAGCGACTCTTGATAAAACCCTTTAGAATCCCCTTGAGGTTCTTCCAGAAAAGGGACGCGCAAGTTATATTGAAGGAATTAAGTCGGCGCGCAAGTGTTTGATAAGTTTCAACACTTAGGCCTTCCTTCTTCTCTTGAGATCTTCCGTTCTAGGTAAGAAATTACCTTAGAAGTGTTCCGGAAGCTTTGAGAAGAGACTTGGGCGTCGGGAGCTTCAATCCGAGTTTCTGGAAAAAGATCCTCTCGAATGGGGGGCCAACAGGGTCTATTTATAGGCAAAAGAAGACCATGGGCGGTTACCGGGCGGTTACCGGGCGGTTATCACTTAGGTCGCGCAAGTCACTTTCACGACCATAAGGCGTCGCGCAAGTACTTGCACGACCACTAGGCGGTGCGCAAGTGTACTTGCGCGACCATGAGGGAACTTGCACGACCTATGGGCAATGTTCTCCTGGTTCATCCCTTTGTCGATTTTTGATGTTTCTTCAAAGGATGAATCACATTGGACTCAGATATTCCCCTTTTCCGATCCTTAGATTCTGTGACGAAAGGAGCGTCAACAGGGTTATTATGATTTTTGAGGTCTTTTGGGGTTTTTAGGATCTTTTAGGGTTTTTATGGTCTTTTATGGGTTTTCAGGGGTTTAGGGGTATTTAGTGTCTTTAGGGTTTTTTAGGTTTTTTAGGTTTTTTATTGTTTTTATTAATTTTATGAGATTTTAGTATTCTTATGGGTTTTTATTATTTTTACAGTCCTTTTGGGTATTCTGGATTTTGGGATTTTTTTAGATTTTTTGGGTTTTTAGGTGTTATAAGGTTTTTAATTGTTTTATGGATTTTTAGGGTTTTATGGGGTTTTAGATTTTTTAGGGTTTTAGGGGTTTAAAGGGGTTTATGGTTTTCACTATAAAAATATATATTATTGGTTTTATGTATTTAAGGATTTTAAGGGTTTTTTCGGTGTTTATGGTTCTAAGGGTTTTTAGAGTTATTATGTGTTTAGGGTTTTTGGGTTTTTATGGTTTTAGTTATTTTCTAGAATTTTAAGGGGTTTTGGGGGTATTTTTGGGATTTTAGGGATTTTTAGTATTTTTGGGATTTTCGGGTTTTGGGTTTTTTTCAAGGATTTTAGGGTTTTTTAGGATTTTCTTTGATTTTGGTGTTTTAGGGATTTTTAGGGTGAGGAAGATGCGAGGGTCGGGCTATTCCCGCCCCCCCCCCCCAAATTTATTAGAAAGAAAAAAAGAGACACAACAGACAAGGGAGGAGAGGGGTCAAACGACCCACATCCAAAAACCCTTTACAACCCAAGACGCAGAAGACCCCAAAAAATAAAAAATCCAAAAGGAAAAATAAAAAACAAACAAAACCAAGAAGACACCACCACCATCCAGCATTAACCAGCATCCAAGCTCACAAAATCCAGCATTCGGCCCCTTATCACCAAGAAGATCCACCACCAATAGCATAGAACCATCAGCACCATGGCCATAAATCTCACCTTCATCACTTCGTGGCGAAGCAACTCCCCTTACCGAGCACCAACAACAACAACCACCTTCAAACCAATCAGCCTTCAGCAACTCACACCATCCAGCAACCACCAGTCCAACCACAAACATGATCCAACACCATAGTTTCAGCCATCCAACATTTTCTTTAACGCCTTGTGAGTATGAATCAGAAAAAAACCTACTTCCCTCATTAGCACACACCAAAAGCCACAACAACATAAAAAAAATCGAAAAAACCTGAACCACCTCATCCATAAATTCAAACAGAGTATCTCCAACCAGATGAAGATCCCCAATAGAGAACCAGTCCACTAGCCACGAAAAACATTATAGCAGATCAATCATGCACCCACAAAGCAGTAGTGCACCGAAACCACGAGTCACCGGAGAACCATGAGAAGAGAAAAAACGCAGGAACAAACCCGCTCTAAAGATGACATACCAGATTTTTTGAAGAAATCGAAGAGCACCTGCTGCTGTGAGTTTGAGAAACACCACTGAAGCCCATAGCCACGAACCGAAACACCAAAATCTGAACCACTCATCCCTGGATCTATAGTGGTGCACGTCACCATATCTAAGTGGTTCCACCATGGATCTATAAACACCACAACCAGATCCAACTCCAAGAAAATCGCGGAGAACAGATCTTGACCACTCAACCATGGATCTGCTACACCGAGTGAAGGGGAGACCAAATCCCACCATTTCCTCCAAAGAACTGCAACTTCGCATGCCGGAGGGTCCAGAGCTGCCCCAAAAAACCAGTCGCACACTAGGAAGTCTGAATCTGACCACCTCCTCCATGGATCGCCCAGTGGAATGTCTGTTCCACCCCATGAGAGCACCACAATGCCGAAATCCAGAAATACCAGAACTGGATTGCTTGAAATTTGATGAAGCCTTCATCCGAAGCTGCTTCTAAAGAAGACCTGCGAGGGCACCATCGATCCAGAAAAAACTCACCTCGAGAGGAGAGAGTAGCAGCGCAAAGCAAGCCGACGCATGAGGATCCACAGCTGCACCGAAGAAGGATTGATGCTGAAGGAAGACACAAATGCAAGAGGATCTAGGAGATGCAAGAGCCATCCTCTAGGGAGTTTTAGGGGTTTTTATGAGTTTTTGGGATTTTAGGGTAAGAAAGATTTGGAGGTCAGGCTATTCCCAACCCCCACAGATTTATTAGCTAAGAAAAGATGCTGCAGACAAGGGAGGGGTGGGGTCAAACGACCCACACCCAAAAACCCTTTACAAACACACACCCAAGGACTGAAAAAAAAAATCAAAAGCACAAAAAAACCAAAGCAACCCCGACAGCATCCCCCAGCCAATCAGCAACCAGTAGTAAAGCAAAAAAAACATCTTCAGCACCTCCCATCCAAGCAACAACCAACATCCAGAACCACCAGCATCCAACATCATAGAACCACCAGAATCCAATCATCACAGAACCATTAGCATAAAAAACACAATCCTCTCCTTCACCACCTCGTAGTGAAGCATCATTCATCACCAAGCAGCAATATATTTCTTCAAAACCACCTCCAGGAACACAACCGCAGAACCCAAGAGATAGACATCATCCAGCACCATTAAATAGTAACAGAAACCAGCATCCAACAAAACCACCAGCAACAACAACAAGATCAACATTTTCCTCACATTCTAGCCAAGAACCGACCAGCATTATAGAAGAACGCACCCTGAAACACAACCAAGAGCATAGAGTTGCCAGCATATAGGGAAAGAACAAAAGCACATCACAACCTAACCAGCGATTCATCAGCAGCACGGGGGGCAACTAGCACCCATGCCCATCACTGAACCACAACTGCCAATGAAGCATCCAACACCATGTAAAAAAACCTAAAACCAGCATCCATATCAAATCATAGCCAAACCAGCCACCGCACAAGAAACCGACATCCAACATAGCATCCAGAATTAAAAAAAACTTGACGAGCCCTTCAGCATTAGCATGGGACAGAACCAAAATGGAGAAGTCAGAAAGACGAACCTGCATTACCTACACAAATCGGTGCAATGCTGATCAGATCTCCACCCCCTGAATAGATCCGAAAACCCACAATAATGAATAAGACACCAAGTCCTCAGAACCTTCACCAGACCGAGAAGACCACCAATGAACCAAACCCAGAATAAATACACACAACCTCTCCAAGATTGGACCTCTCTTAAGTCACATGAAGCCAAGCAGTGTAAGAAGCTATGACACCGCCTTCCAGATCACCACAACAAACCAAAAACAGATGTCGTAGAAAGGAAGCTGAAATAAAAACCCACGCTACTGTTGAGCCTCCCTCTACCGCAAGGCCACAACTCTTCGTGCAACATCCAGTACCACCAAAGCGGATCTGGCCCATGCCCCCAAGGCCAGTAGGCCATATATAAGCAAATCCACCAAAGATCCGTGACTTGAAAGACCAGAGTCGAACAACTTCTCCAAGAACTTTCAGAGCCGCACATCGGAGAGGCTGGATCTGACCCGATATTCCATGGTTGACTTATTCATCGAGGGTTGATGCCAGAGAAAACCAATTTGCAGAAGCACCACAAACCCAAAAGTAACATACCATGATAGGAGGGAGCAACAAAGCTGGGAAATCCGACGTCGGAGAAGCCAAAACCGCAAGGAAGGCACCGCCGCGTTGTGGAGTTGCAAGAGGAGTCGCCATCCAAAGCGAGCGCGAGAGGATCCGGGAGACACAGTCGCCATCCTTCAGAGAATTTTTCTTCTCATTTTGGGATTTTAGGGGTTTTTTGGGATTTTAGGGGTTTTATGTTTTAAAGATTATTTTATGGATTCTATAATTTTTAGCATTTTTAGGGTTTTAGGGGTTTCAAGGGGTTTTTTCGATTTTTTTGTGTTTATATAGTTTTTAAGGTGTTTTGGGTTTTTAGGTTTTATAGGGTTTTATGGCTTTTAGGGCCTTATAGTGGTTTTATGGGTTGTTTTATGGTATTTAGGGTTTAAAGGGGTTATGGGGTTATGTGGTTCTTAAGGTTTGTTTGGATATTAGGGACTTTTATGTGATTTTAGGTTTTTTAGGGGTCTTTGGGGAATTTAATGGTATTTTAGTGGTTTTAAGGGCTATTAGAGTTTTTTCAGGTTTTTAGGGTTTATAATTTGTTTTTATTTTTTTATGTTTTTTAGAGTTCTAGGGTTTTTATAATTTTTAATGGTTTTTATGTTTTTAAGGATATTCTTGGGTTTTTACGAGTTTTAGGTTTTTATATTTTTATAGTGTTTTTATATATTTTTAGGGACTTTTAGGGATTTGGGGGGGATTTAGTGGTTTTTAATTATTTTTAGGGATTTTTTGTGTTTTAGGGTGTTTTAGGTATTTTCATGAATTTTTAGGGTTATTAGGGTTTTATTTTTAAGGGTTTTTTAGGTTTTTAGTGTTTTTAATGGTTTTATGTTTTTTAGTATTTTTTTTGGTGTTTAGGGGTTTTAATAATTTTTTAGGGTTTTAGGGTTTTTAAGGATTTTTAGGGTATTTAAGGGTTTTTAGTGACTTTTTGTATTTTTAATTTTTTTTCCGGTTTTTAGTGGTTTTAGGGTGCTTAATGGTTTTTAGGTACTTTTAGGGTTTTAGGGTATTTTATGGGGGTTTTAGGGGTTTTAAGGAATTTTTGGGTCTTTTAGGGGTTTTTTGATTTTTAAGGGTTTTAGGGTTTATTCTGGTTTTTAGGTTTTTTTAGAGTTTTAGGGGTTTTTGGTATTTTAATGGGTTTTAATGGTTTTGGGTGTTTTGGGGGGTTTAGGGTTTTTAGGGTTTTAGGTGTTTAGGGTTTTTAGAAATTTTACTGGGTTTTAGGGTTTTTAGAGTTTTTAGGGTTTTTTCCTTTTTAGGACTTTCTTTGGGTTTTTAGGGGTTTTAGTGTTTTTAATGTTTTTATGGTTTTAGGGTATTTATTATTTTTTGGGTTTTTTGGGTTTTTAGGCATTTTAGGGTTGCTAGGGTTTTTTTTGGGTGTTATGGATTTTTCCATGTTTTTCACGTTTTTTAGGTTTGTTTATGTTTTTGGGTCTTTTTTTTGTTTTTGAGAGTTTTAATGGTTGTTATTTGGTTTTAGGGGGTTTAAAGGATATTTTTATGATTTTTGGGTAATTTAATTGTTTTTAGGGTTGTTGGGGTTTTTTGGGGTTTTAGGATTTTTATAATTTTAAGAGTTTTATGGTTTTTAGGGTCTTGGGGGGGGGGGGTTAGGGGTTTTAGGGTTTTTAGTTTTTTCTGTGTTTTTATGGGGTTTTATGGTTTTTGGTTTTTTTGAGTGTTTTAGAGGGTTTTAGGGTTTTTTGGGTCTTTCTGGGTTTTTGTGGTCCTTTTAGGATTTTTTAAGTTTTTTAATGTCTTTTAGGGGTATATTCAGTGTTCTGGGGTTGTAGAGTATTTAGAGACTTTTAGGGTTTTTAAAGTCTTTTAGGTTTTTAGGGCCTTTATGGTATTTTTATGGGTTTTATGTGGTGTTTTTATGGTTTTAATTGTTTTTAGGTTTTTGAGGGGTTTTTTGGGTTTTTAGGATTATTTTAGGTTTTAGAGTTTTTAGTTTTGAGGCATGGGTTGGGTGACTAAGTCATGTCTCAGACCATTTTTAATAGGTTTTAGAGTTTTAGGGGTTTTTAGATTCTTGTTGTTTATGTGGGTTTTAGGTTCCGTCTGGGGCAAGGAAGGCTCGGGTCCATGCTATTCCTGACCTCCCCCAAAATTTATTATAAAAAGACAAGAAGACACTACAGACAAGGGAGGGGCAGGGTCAAAAACCCACACCCAAAAACCCTTTACAGACACACACACAAGGACCAAAAAAAAGAAAAGCTAAGAAAGAAAAAAGACAAACCACACAAACAGTAGACAACAAATTAGAAGTATTCATCCCTATATGGGTCTCCATCAACACCATAACCAGATGAAGCATCAGACTCCACCGAATCCCATTCCGATGATTCATATTGCTTTAGGAAGGTGGTGTAGTAGTCTCTAGGACATTGCTGTTTTGCATCAAGATGCCCCTTGACGGACCGACCTCCCCTGGCAGGGGTATTGGCTTTCCAAGAAGCTCTCATGGACACAGTCCTAGGCAAAGTAGAATAATCCTTCCTCGGTTTCCTCTTCCGGGGATCTAAGGAAACCCCTATAGAATTGTTATCCTTCCCATGAGGAGTGTCCACCTTGATCAAAGACCTCTCATTGCTAATAAAATCTATATTATGATACATCCTTCTACCTTCCTCCTGGAAAAAAATTTGATCAGGGATAAAAGAGTCCTCCTGATTTAGGGAGCAAGCAGCAAGAGCCCCACACCGTAGCAAATAAGGGCCCACCAAGGCATAATCAACAAGATCAAGGCAAGGAGGGGATACCACACCATAAAGAGCCAACTGTAGCTGCCCCTCCTCCCTAGGTGGTAAGCAAACCTCCAAAGCCAGCTCCATCACCTCCCTATGCTCAGCAGCCTCCCCCTGCTCAAGAATGAACCGAGCGAAGTCCCCCTGCAAAGACTCACTAACCGAAGCACACTCAAGCGCCAACAAAACCAAGGATCCCTGCCCAGGCCACAGGTGTTGGAGTTGGTGGCCTAGAACCAACTACTTTGTACTTTATTCATTAATAAAATCATTATCACATTTTTATTGTTCTTCTTCATGACAATGCATGTGATAATGTCCTAAAGACAGTTGTTGAATTAAAGGGTCATAGCGGATCCCTGCTATGATGAGAACCTGGAATTTCCATAACACTATTCTTGAAAATATGTTCTATGGTAGGATGATTTTATTTGAGGGACACAAATAAAATAGGCCATTAGGGGTGAGGACTCATAAAACATTAAGGCACCTTCTCATGGTGTGCCCCCTTGGTAATATCCAGGAGGATATTATTAGAACGAGACCCGCCAGTAGGAAATCCACATTTTATAGTGTCATTGAATGTTCCTATCAGCAGACGTGTGTATTGGTCCTTAGACTTTAATATTATTATTAATCGGTAATACAACTCGTTCACTTAGATGTATTGACGAAAACTATGATGACACACTATTCACAGTGAGGTAGGATACGTTGGGTGCATCATGAGTAATACTGCATTAACAGATAATGCGAGAAAGGATTTGTCCCTTCTGTTCCATAACGGAAGTACATATCTCAGGCCCTTTGATGGGATTCATATAGCCTAAATAAATCCATGGCCATGGTAAGGTATGTGAGAGTTTGATTCTGGAAAGTCAAAGAAATAATAATCGAGCACATGGGTTGATGGAACTAGCATGCAACCTGCTTGATTAGAGATATTGAGGCAAAGGGATTATATTACACAGTAAGAATTCGTATGAGGTGACACCTCATTGCAGCGTTACATTATTTCTATATGGGTGCCTTGGCGTGTTTCTAGACGCTAACCTTAGACTTTAGGAAGGCTCCGCCTAATGCCACTGAGAAAGAGGCCTAGAGGGTAACACACTAAGTGTGTCCATGTATCTCAGTTAAATATTAATTTAACAAGTTAAATAAATATTATTCCCGAATGTGGTTTAATAATTATTTAAGGATGCCTGATTGCATTTATTTTGACACTAGTTATTTGAGGGAATATATTGTGGGTGAAATAATACATTTATTAGTGAGTAATATAGTTGCGTTTATTTAAGAAATAAATAGCCATTACTCAAGGACTAATAAATGTGGTGGGGGAAATAAAGGAAAGTGGAAAATAAAAGTACACGCCGTGTATATTAAATATACACGCCGTGTATTTTTATGGAAAACAAGTACACACCATGTATTAATGATTAAATGGAGTTTAGTTTTCCAGTCAGGATTTTGAGGATATAATATTTTTTTATTAATTGATATTAATTATAATCAGTGTGGGCGCATGTCAAGGAATTAATAATTCTACATGGGGTTTCAGTAAGAGTTAATGAAATAAATAAAACACGTAACACGTTTATTTATTGTCATAACTCTGTAAACCTCAAACCTGATTATAAATATCCTCATAACCCCAACACTTTTCATCCATCGTTGTGCACAACAATTCCGAAGAATTCTTTCAAGTCCAAAAGAACTACTTCCTCCAAGAACGCTCACAAGACCGAGCGATCAAGGCGATCGAAGGCAGACATCGCAAGAGAGGATTCTTTCATGCTAGCACCCAGAGATCCCTTCGGTGACGTCTGGAGATACGTGGAACATGTGTGGATCACCTCTAGAGGAATCCTACACTTGGATTCTATGACGCAACGACGGATCACCAAATTGTGACCGGACACATCAACGAAGAAAGAATTCCACCAAGGTAATTCTTGTGAATTAATTAAATTAATTATAACTAACATATGATGATCCTATCTCTATGTTTCCAGGATTCCCTCTTAAGTTTTTTGTTCCTTGTTCTATTCCAAAGATTTGGCGTTTTACATCATGATGGATCTCAAATTGAACGTTGTTTAATGTTAAAATTAATGTTGGGAAAACCCACCAACGCGCTTCCGCTACACCCGGAACCTACAAGTGGTATCAGAGGGGTCATATTGTTGATTATAATTATTTAGTTTTTCATTGATGTTTTAGGAATTTAATAATTTATTTGTTTCAATTCATGTTTAATCGTTCTAGAAATATGAATCTCGAGATCTGTTCCTCCTCCATCATTTCTCGTTCACCTCACAGAAACAAAATTTTCTTTTAATTTTGATTAAAATAATATAGAGGAACTCATCCAGAGGAGCCGAACGTTTCTGGCCATACAACACTAGAATACACAGCGTGTATTCAGAAGTACACTCCATGTAGTCTAGGTTCATGCATTGGACTGGTTGGCCAAATCAGGCTGTGTATTGATCCTATCTAAGTCATTTATGACACCATGTGTTTACCGGGAACAGGTGGCACATAGTTTCCGGATTACATGTCGTGTGGTCCAACAAAAAACGACATTTATTTACTTTGGGTTCGGGTTGGACCGTGTACCCCGTACATGGCTTTCCCGGTTGGAAACCATGTAACACGGAAACTACACGGCATGTGTCCCACTGTACATGCCGTGTACTCTGAAAATTTCCAAAATACATTAACACACCCTGTCCCCGGGCATGTACTTCGGATGGAAGATGAAGAAAAGTACACACCGTGTAGTCTGAACTGCACGCCGTGTATTCACCCAAATTACACAGATTTATTAAAATTTATTATTATACTATACAAACCCTTGATATGTGTACCATAGTGCAGGCGTAAAGCTGAGGCACAACACGTGATAGGTGTTTTATATATATGTGTTTAAACTAACATCTGCGTAATAAATGGGAATTCCCCAGGTTGCCTCCAAGGTACAAGTTACGTATAAGGATACTTTTATTTTTAAAAAAATTATGATGGATGAGAATCTCAAGGAAATTCAGAAAAGGGTTCAAGATAAAAGGATTGATTAATTAAAGATAATTAATTGATTCGAGCATTATTTATCTTAAACAGGAACGATTAAAGAATTGAATGCTAGTTTTATTTATGTGTAAATATCGTTGCATGTATGGATGATCATGAGCTAGACTGCGACCTTTGTATGTGAATGGTTTCTTTTAATTTATTTATTTAAATTAAATTCGTTGGCCTGCGAGCCATCTCTTCATTAATATGTAGTGCCAGCACGCCCCAGGATTTTTTTATGTAAAACCCCCTTTTTACCCCTCACCTGCATGTGAGATAAATGCATATGTAATGGATGGAGCTCAGAAGCTAGTGGAGGTGACTCAAGTCAGGAGCCAAGGTGAAACCAATCCAAGGAGATACAAAGGTGGACATTTAGAAAGCTATAAACACGAACCCGAAAGGTTCCAGGTGTTTCTACCCTAGGTCTTGGGTTAGTTTATCAACCTCTAGATAAACTAACCAATAGAAAAATCTCATGATCATACCATTTATTTTATTTATATCAGTTTCAGGGTTTATTTATTGTGGGTGTGTTGTCACGATCACACAATTAATGAATTAAACAAGCATGCAAGATGGAACTTAAATAAAAACTGGCTTATGCGTAAATATTATCTTAGACATGGTAAATCACTTAAGTATATCTCACTTAATATTAACAAGCATGTTATCAAGGATAATAAAATTGAAATTTACATATAAGTATAAAATCCCTCAAAAGAAATATTAAGTCGGTATAGCCTTCCATAATCATGGTTTGAATTGAACCATAGTTCAAAGTGCTTAACCAACCCTAGTTGGGGGGATTTGAATTATCAGGGAATTCTAATTCAATGTTTTGGGTTGACATTACTTGGTTCGCATCAAGGGTTGACAACCACAACAGGACTTGGTGTGACCAAGAGGAAAAGGTTGAGGAAATCCAAAATAAAAGGATTTCAGGATTGGGGAGTCCACTCAGCGGATCAAGGAGCTACGAGTTAATGCAGTTGGAATTTGGAATGCCTACCTAAAACCCTTAAAGTTTCTTGAACAATCCTAGTTGGGGTAATGAAAAGGGCACTATAGATCCTTTCCACTAGAATATTCAAGCAACAGAATATTCCGAAGTCAATGGTGAGGGCTATTGGATTTCGATAAAATAGTGGTAGACTAATAATAATTAATTTATTTATTTGTCTCAGTTTTGTAATAAATTATTAAACCTTTTCTCATCATAATTTGTAGAAAAGACAAGAAAATGACTTCAAACATATCATTGTGAACCATACTTGAGAACAAAAACCTTCTCACCAACACCAATTTCCAAGAGTGGAAAAGGCGTTTACGCATCATCCTTCACCACGAAAGGAAGTTGTATGTACTGGAAGAGCCTATTCCAGTTGCGCCTGGGAAAGAGGCCAGTGATGAGGAATTATCTCTCTATATGAAACACATGGATGATGCCACATATGTCCAGTGTTTCATGCTATCAGCAATGTCCAATGAGATCTTGAAGCAACATGAAAACATGGACGCGTATAGCATGATGTCTCACCTTAAGGATCTCTACCAAGAGAAGGGGAGACAGGAGAGGTATGAGATCTATAATGCTTTTTTTACAACTAAACATGGAGATTCTACTCCAACTGGGCCTTATGTAGTCATGATTATTGGCTATATTGAACTCCTGGACATCTTAGGGATTAAATCCACAGATGAGTTGCATACAGATCTCATCTTATCATCACTGCCCAAGACCTTGTCTAGCTTTATTGTCAACTACTACATGAGAAACAATGAGAAGAGTCTATCAGAACTTCTGACCTTGATTCTCCAGGTAGATAAGGTCATGGGGCTTGACAAACCCACAGTCCTTATGGTAAATAGGAAAAGTAAGGACAAGGGAAAGTGGACAAAGACTTATAAATGGTCTGAAGCCCCTGAGCACCTTCCCTCAAAGAAGGGGAAGATCCAAAGGCAGGGAAAGGAACGAGAGGTGGTGTGTTTTTCATGTGGAAAGCAAGGCCACTAGAAGAGAAAATGCACCCAGAAGCATGGGGATGCTAATGGTGCATTCGTTATTGAGTGTAATCTTTCTATTTCTACACATTGGGTATTAGATAGATCTTGTGGGGATCACATCTGTATTCAAATGCAGGAACCAACTAGATTTTGAAACATTTCCATAGGATAGGTGGATCTTCGAGCTGCCAATGGCGCAAGGCTGGTTGCGTTGGCTATTGGAGATTACCACCTCTCACTGTTGACTGGGATGATTCTGGTTTTACATAACTGTTATTATGTGCCTAGTGTTTCCAAGAACATAATTTCCGTATCTTTTTTGGATATAGATGGATTTTTTTTCAAATTTGGAAATAAGGGTTGTCTCTTTTATAAGAACAACGTATGATATGGTATGGAACATTTTAACAATGATTTGTATGTATTAAATTATGAAAACCATGTGTTGGCAATTGATAACGAAACAAACTCACATGAATCATACATCACCCAGTTGTGGCATCACCATATCAGTCATGTAAACGAGAATCGCTTGACAAAGCTCTACCAAAATGGATATTTAGACTCTACTGAGCTAAAACCACTTGATAGATGTCATGATTGTTTACAAAGAAAAAGGACCAAGCCTCCTTTTGGTGGACAGGGTGAAAGGTCCACAGAGCTTCTAGGATTGGTACACATAGATGTGTGTGGTCCATTTCCAGTAGAAGCTAGAGGTGGATATTCTTACTTCATTACATTTACTAATGATTTGATTAGATATGGATATGTCTACTAAATGAGGTAAAAGTCAGAGTCCTTAGAGAAATTTAAGGAATTCAAGAATGAAGTAGAGAATCAACTTGGTAAGAAGATAAAGAATCTTTGATCGGATCTAGGTGGAGAATATCTGAACCAAGAGTTCATCAATCTTCTACGGGAGTCTGGGATTCTTTCTCAGCTCACGCCTCCTTACACACCACAGTGGAACGGTGTTTGTGAAAGGAGGAACCGCACCTTGTTGGACATGGTGAGGTCGATGATGAGTCATGCGGATCTTCCATTATCCTTTTGGGGATATGCTTCAAAAACTGTGGCATACACATTAAACCAAGTACCAACTAAGGCGGAAAATGGAATTCCCTCTGAGTTATGGAATGGAAAGAAAACCATTTTGTCACACACACGTGTATGGGGATGCGAGGCATTTGTTAAGGCCTCCCCAGGAAACAAACTAGCACCCCGAGGCATGAGGTGTATCGTTATAGGATATCCCAAGGAAACGATAGGATATTACCTGTATAAACCTTCAGAGAAGAAAGTGACTATCCCTAGACAAGAAATATTTCATGAGAGGGAGAAAATCCTCAAGAAGGATAGTGGGAGAAAGATTGACTTTGATGAAGTTGATGCTCAAGATACATAGGAGTTGGTACAGGAACAAGTTCCACAGGTCCCCTTGGAAGACGTTCCAGAAACACAAGTACTACATAGGAGCTCAAGAGAGGTAAGGAAACCAGAGAGATTTGGTTTCCTAGTCACTGGGGATGGTGAATCATTATTGTTGGACAATGATGAACCTCTCTCCTACAAGGAAGTAGTAGAGAGATCAGAAGATGAAATATGGCTAGAAGCTATGAATTCTGAGATGGATTCCATGTATCAGAACCAAGTCTGGGTTCTGTTTGATGAGCCAGTTGATGCAAAGCTTGTTGGATGAAAATGGGTATTCAGGAGAAAGCTGGACATGGAAAGTCAAGTTAGCACCTATAAAGTAAGGCTAGTGGCTAAAGGGTTCAGACTGCATCAAGGAATTGACTATGGTGAAGCCTTATAACCAGTTTCCATGTTTAAATCCATAAGAATCATACTTTCCATTGCAGATTTCCATGAATATGAGGTTTGCCTGATGGATGTCAAAACAACATTCCTTAATGGGAACCTTCTGGAAGATGTCTATATGACACAACCAGAAGGGTTTGTGACACCAGGTGAATCCAAACAGGTTTTCAAGTTGCAGAAATCTATTTATGGATTAAAGAAAGCATCTAAGTCATGGAACATTCGATTTGATGAATCCATAAAGGAATTTGGGTTCATTAAGAATGAATGTGATCCATGTGTTTATAAGAGGTTTAATGGGAATGCGATCTTTATCCTAGTAGTATATGTTGATGACATATTTCTTATTGGAAACGATGTACCGGTATTATAGTCAGTTAAGGACTGGTTGAATAAGTGTTTCTCCATGAAGGACTTGGGTGAAGCAGCCTACATTCTAGGGATCAAGATAATTCATGATAGATCCAAGAGGCTGGTTGGACTAAGTCAGAGTACATACATTGACCAGATACTAAAGAGATTTAGTATGGAACAATCCAAGAGGGGATTGGTTATAGTGTCACATGGCCTACATATTTCTAAGAAAATGTGTCCCTAGACACAACAAGAGAAAGATAGAATTAGTAAGATCCCATATGCTTCGGTTATAGGATCCATCATGTATTCCATGTTACGTACCAGGCTTGATGTTGCCTATGCCCTGAGCATGGTAGGCAGTTATCAAGAAGATCTAGGAGAACAACATTGGACTGCTGTTAAGACTATCCTTAAGTATCTGAGAAGAATTAAAGATATGTTCCTGGTGTATGGAGGAGATGAGGAGCTTTTCATCAAAGGGTATGCTGATGCTGGTTTTCAGATAGATCAAAATGATCTAAAGTCGCAATCTGGATATGTTTTCTATCTCAATGGAGGAGCTGTGAACTGGAAGAGTTTAAAGTAACCAGTTTTTTCCGATTCTACAGTGGAGTCCGAATATATAACGGCTTCTGATGCAGCCAAGGAAGCTGTATGGATTCAGAACTTTATCTGGGATCTTGATGTAGTTCCTAGCAGTAAAGATCCCAATACATTGTATTGTGATAATACTGCAGTGGTGGATCTTCTGAAAGAACCATGGTCACATCAATGGACAAAGAATATACTCTGAAAGTATCACCTCTTGAGGGATTTATATAAAAGGGGTGAAGTTGCAGTGAGCAGAGTGTCCACGGAATAGAACGTGGTGGACCCCATGACTAAAGGTCTATCTCAGTAGAAGCATGAATATCATGTGAGAGCTAGCAGGTTAAAAGTTGTTAGTCGTTGGCTCTAGTCCAAGTGGGAGTCTTTTGGATTTGGTGGCCTAGAACCAAATACTTTGTAATTTATTCATTAATAAAAGCCTTTTCACATCTTGATTGTTCTTCTGCGTGACAATGCATGTGATAATGTCCTAAGGACAGTTGTTTCATTAAAGGGTCATAGCGGATTCCTGGTATGATGAGAACCCGGAAGTTCCATAACACTGTTCTTGAAAATATGTTATATGGTCGGATGATGTTATTTGAGGGACACAAATAATACAGGCCATTAGGGGTGACGACTCATAAAACTTTGAGGCACCTTCTCATGGTGTGCGCCCTTGGTAATATCCAGGAGGATATTATGAGTACGAGACCTGCCAGTAGGAAATCCACATTTCATAGTGTCATTGTATGTTCCTATCTGCGGACGTGTGTATTGGTCCTTAGACATTAAGATTATTATTAATGGGTATTACAAATCGTGTACTTAGATGTATTGACAAAAACTGTGACAACGCAATGTTCGCAGCGAGGTAGGAGACGTTGGGTGCGTCACGAGTAATATTGCATTGATAGTTAATGTGAGAAAGGATTTGTCCCTTCTGTTCCATAACGGAAGTAGATATCTCAGGCCTTTGATGGAATTGATATATCCTAAATAAATCCACGACCATGGTAACGTACGGGCGAGTTCGATTCCGAAAAGTCAAAGAAAGAATAATCAAGCACATGGGTTTATGGAACTATCATGAAACCCGCTTAATTAGAGATACCGAGGCAAAGGGATTATATTACACGGTAAGCGTTCATATGAGGTGACAGATCATTGCAGCGTTAACTTCTTCCTCTATGGGTGCCTTGGTGTGTTGCTAGACGCTAATGTTGGACTTTAGGTAGGCTCTTCCTAATGCCACTGAGAAAGAGGCCTAGAGTGTCACACACTTAGTGTGTCCATGTATCTCAGTTAAATATTAATTTAACAATTTATGTAAATATTATTCCCGACTGTGGTTTAATAATTATTTAAGGATGCCTGATTGCATTTATTTCGACACTAGTTATTCGAGAGAATATATTGTGGGTGAAATAATACATTTATTAGAGATTAATGCAGTTACATTTATTTAAGAAATAAATAGCCATTACTCAAGGACTAATAAATGTGGTGGAGGAAATAAAGAAAAGTGTAAAATAAAAGTACACGCCGTGTATATTAAATATACATTCCATGTAGTTTTATGGAAAACAAGTACACGCTGTGTATTAATGATTACATGGTGTGTAGTTTTCTAGTCAGTATTCTGAGGATATAATATTGTTTTATTAAATGATATTAATTATAATCAGCGTGGGCGCATGTCAAGGAATTAATAATTCGACATGGGGTTTCAATAAGAGTTAATGAAATAAATAAAACGCGTAACGCATTTATTTATTGTCATAACTATGTAATCCTCAAACCTGATTATAAATATCCTCACAACCCAAACACATTTCATCAATTGTTATGCACAACAATTCCGAAAAATTATTTCAAGGCCGAAAGAACTACTTCCTCCAAGAACGCTCTCAAGACCAAGAGATCAAGGCGATCGAAGGCGGACATCGCAAGCGAAGGTTCATCCATGCTAGCACCCGCAGATCCCTTCAGTGACGTCTGGAGATATGTGGCACACGTGTGAATCACCACTAGAGGAATCCAACACTTGGATTCTACGATGCAACGACGGATCACCGAATCATGACTGAACACATCAACGAAGAAATAATTCCACCAAGGTAATTCTTGTGAATTAATTAAATTAATTATAACCAACATATGATGATCCTATCTCTATGGTTTTGGGATTCCCTCTTAAGTTTTTCCTTCCTCGTTCTATTCTAAATATTCGGCATTTTTACATCGAGATGGATCTCGGATTGAAAGTTGTTTAATGTTAAAATTAAATTTTGGAAAACCCACCAACGCGCCTCCGCTGCACCCGGAACCTACAATAGGGATCCCTCCAACACAACAAGAAGCTTCTCCGAAAACTCCCCAAGTCGTGGAAACTCCCCCTGCTCAGCCTCCATCCCCAGAACCAGGCTGAGAGAAGACACATCAACCTATTCACCGCCCTCCTCTTTTTCAGGCATTATCCCTTCCCCAAACTCCCCCGCCTACTCAGCCACCACCTCCCTCCTGTCCAGCACCCCCTGCTCATCCACCTTCCCCTGCCCAACTTCAACACTGTCTTCCCCAACCTCCACATTACTCTCACCCAACATAGTTTTCACCTCTTCACAATCATTTCCAACACAACTCAAATCCGGCACAATAGCAACAACCACCAGAGAGTAATTCTGGGTGCTCCCTCCACCATGAACAGCAGCAGCGACCAACACCCTACTATGCGGCTGCTCAGTAGGCATATCACATCCCGCATTGTCAACCGGGGGCCCTTGCACCTCCTCCTCACACCCCAGCCCATCAAAACGGTTAAAAGTTGGAACTAAATCCTGCCTCTGCTTCAGACTGTTGTCATAGGAAATAGGCATCCCAGCAACAACAATCTCCATGCCTAGAGGACTTCTAGAATCCAGAGGCTACAAATCACTCCTCAAGCGCTTGAAAACATCACTCACCATGGGATCTGGTTGACACTGAGAAGCCACTTGCACTAAACTGGTAGCACCTACTGCAAGCCCATGTCCCCCCCCCCACAACCAGAATCTCCCAGTCCCATCCTGCTCACTACCACCAAGAGCCTCCAGGTCCAGGACACCTAAAGGTGGTTCTGTCACCAGCCCATGTGCAACCACCTCCCCTGCCGACTCCAGTGGACTAGACCCGTTGCCCAACACAGCATCACCCGAAAATTATACCTTCTCCAGACTTCCAGCCTGCCCCTTCTCTTGTACGTCCTCACTACACAACCTTAAGGATGTAAAATCATCCTCCTTCTGGACTGCCACCTCTTGAGTCCTCACACCCAACGCCTCCACAAGGTCATTGGTAGATGATTTTCGGGGCAAAGTCCTCAGAAAAGGATTCCATGTCTCAGCATTACATTGCTCCTCCACCATCAAAAATCGATCATCAGACCCATCCATCCCATAATCTTTTTCCAATTCTCCTTTGCTGGTAATTCCCCGTATGCAAGAAGAAATAGAATGTCCCAAACGCCTACATCTATTATAGAACACCACAACCGAATCAAACACCACCAGTTGTTTGTAGCGAAATTCCTTGCCAACAGTAATCCAAACAAAGTCTGTTAGGGGCTTTGAAACATCTAGTTCAACATAGATTCTTGGGGAAACTGGGTGGAAAATCACTTTAGTCCGGCTGTCCGAACACAGGTACCAACCAAAAAGATTCCCAAGCATACAAATAATGGATGGATTCTGAAACGGAAGGGGGATTTTCGAGAATCTAGCCCATGAAGCAACTAGCGGAGAATCACGATTCATATATAGGTAAAAACTCCACATGAAGATATAGAAACTAACTCCGTTGAAGCTTTGAGGTGTTGTGAACCAAGCGCAGATCCAATCCTCCTCTGAAGAAAACCGTATCATTAAGTGTCAGCCATCCAGCAACCCTACTGTGGCCCGATATTGAAGATTCCAAAATCCAAAAACAAATCAATCAAAAGCCTCTACAGAAGGATGGAGATTCGTGAACTGAGAAACCAGGGTCAAGCTATGAAGTGGAGAGGCCGAATTTAACTCCCCGTCTAATAAAGATAGTTGAGGGAAGCCTTCGTATAAGTCCGGAACCTTCAGAAAAAGCCTAATTCGGGGGAAAGGGGGAAGAATATCAGGTGTAGGGGGATGTATGAAGACCAAATCTGGATTACCATCACGTGAAAATCCCTCCCCCGTAGGGGGAGGAGGGAGGATCACCAGCGGCGCTGTGAAGGAAGCATCGGGAGAGATCTCCCACTGGGGGTTTTTAGGTTCTCTTTGGGGGTTTTAGTATAATTTAGTGGTTTTATAGATTTTTAGTTTTTTATTATTTTTATAATTTTTATGGTTTTTTAGGTTTTTAAAGAGTTTTTATGGATTTTAGGGGTTTTGGGTTTTTAAGGTTATTTTTGGTTTTTAGGGATTATAGTGTTTTTTATTTTTATTGTTTTTATGATTTTTGTGGTTTTTATGATTTTTGGATATTTAGAAGGTGTTTGAGGCAATTTTACAATTTTTAGTGTCTCTTAGGGTTTTAAGGTCTTTTGGGGTTTTAGGATTTTTATGGGATTTTCGGATTTTTTTGGGTTTTTTGGGTTTTAGGGGTTTTAGGGTTTATGGGTTTTAGGGTGTTTTAGGGTTTAATAGGAGTTTTAGGGGTTTTAGGACTTTGATGGGGCAAAGGAAGGCTCGGGTCCAAGCTATTCCTGGCACCCCCAAAATTTATTAAAAGAAAAGACACAAAGACCTGCAGACAAGGGAGGGGAGGGGTCAAACGACCCACACCCAAAAACCCTTCACAGCAAAAGACCCAAAAAAAGGAAAATCAAAAAGGAAAACAAAACAGAGAAACAGACACAAAACAAAACACAATAGCAGAGTCCACAAATCTTGTCCAGCCAACACCAGCATCCAGCACCAAAACCAAACAGCACAGCCAAGCAGCGTCCACACATCCATCATCACAACATCCATCATCCAGCACATTCCAGCATCCAACAGCACCACATCCAATCATCACAGTAATACAACAGCCACAACACATCAAAACCAACCAGCCCCAGCAGCCATCAGCAGCACCACATCCTCCTGAAAAACAGCAACCAGCAGCACACCAAACAGCATCCAGCACACTCACCAGAACAAAAATCCCACGCCCATCGCTATTCAAAACCAAACCAATGCCACAGCCATCAACCTCCATCTCAACTTGCCTCAAATCCAACTTCAGCAACAACTCACAACCAAACCAGCAATAGCTCAAAAGACCACATTCCACCATAGCAGCCAGGATGCAACTCAGCTTGTCCAAAAACTCATCAGCAGCATAAATCAAAGGCGAAACTAAGGAAACAGAATCACGAACCTGTACATTCACTTTTCGCAGCCCCCAGAAACCGTCAAAATGCCAAGATATCCAGCAAAAACCTCCCAGACTCAGATATGGAAAACTAGACCCAAGCATAGAAGCAGACATGCCATTTCCAGAACGAAACCAAGATCTGACCACCTCGCAACATCCCGTCGACGTGGCCCATCATCCTTCACTAATCTGCAATAAAACTGAAGCCAGAAAACCCTGGGACTTCTTTTGCAGAGCAGATTTCAGATCCGCCGAAACCAAGGAAAGTCGACGCAAAATCCAAGCCAAGTCAACGCCTCCCATTCCAGACCCCCTTGACCACGCAGATCTGAGAAGAGGAAGCCTGAGGAAGCCTTTGACCGCAAGAACAAGATCTGCTGTCTACGCATCTAGCGCCGCTAGGCTTGAAGGAAAATCAGAAGCAGAACCTTTGATGTCGAGAAAACCACCAGATCCCGATGCCGCTGCGAGCCCCCAAAATCCTCCGCCGTTGAGGATCAACATCGTACGCCAAAGCAAGCCGCAACTGACAAGCCAATCCTCATCACGAACAGGCCAGGAGATGAATCCTCTGTGAGAAGATGCTGGAAATCGTGACGTCGGGAGGAGCCCAGGTGAGAGCGGCGACATCCTCCTTTCAGACTTTGATGGGGGTTTAGGTTATTTTTGGGTTTATTTTGGGTTTTACGGTCCTTTTAGGATTTTTAGGGGTTTTCGGGTTTTAAATGGTTTTAGGTTTTTTTAGATTTTTTATCATTTCTAGGGGTTTTAGTGATTATTTATGGATTTTTAAGTAATTTTTTAGTTTTAGGTTTTTATAGTGCTTTTTAGGGGTTTTGTGGAATTATAATTATTTTATATTTTTTTTGGTTTTTATGGATTTTTTATTTTATAGGATCACTTGGGGTTTTTATATTTGTTTGGGGTTTATAGATATTTTAGGGCCTTTTATATTTTTAGGAAATTTTATGGGTTCTAGGGTATTTAGAATTTTAGGGTATTTGTGGTTTTTATGTTTTTTTGTCCTTTTCCGTTTAAGGGGTGGTTTAGTATATTTTAGTGGGTTTTTAGGGTTTTTTTAAGGTGAACTTAGGTGTTTTAGGTTCTTTTAGTGTTTTTAGGAATTTTTGGGTCTTTTAAGGTTTTTAATATTGGGTTTAGTGTTTAGAGTGTAGGGTTTAGGGTTTATTTTATAGCATTTAGGGTTTTAGAAATATGGTTTAAGTTTTATGGTGTAGGGTATGGGGTTTAGGGATCATGGTGTGTGTAGGGTTTTTGGTTTAGTGTTTATGGTGTTGTTATATAGTTTAGGGTTAAGGTATTAGGGTGTTTGGTTAGGGGTTTTGTGTTTTTAAATAGTTTTTAGGTTTTTAATGGGTTTCAGCGTTTTTAGGGTTTTAGGTTTTTGGTGGTTTTTAGGGGTTCAATTTTTTAAGGATGTAGGGTTTTTAGGTATTTTAACGGGGTTTAATACTTTTTAGGAACTTTTAGGGTGTTTAAGGGAGTTTTTGGGTTTTTAAGAGTTTTAGTTATTTAGGGTTTTTAATGCATTAAGGGTTTTTAGTATTTTTATTGGTGTTTTAGGTTTTTAGGGGTTTAGGGGTTTATAGAGTTTTTTGAGGTTTTGGGTTTATAAGGGGTTTTAAGGTTTTTACGGTTTTTGGTGTTTTTAGGGTTTTAGGGTTTTTATGTTTTCTTAGGGTTTTAGGGTTTCTAGAGTTCTTTAAGGGTTTTAGAGTGTTTATGTTCTTTTAGGTTCTTTTATAGTTTTAGGGTATTTGTGGATCTTTTAAGGGTTTTAGTGTCTTTTATAGGTTTCTATATTTATTAAGGATTTTAGGTCTTGAGGGGTATTTTCAATTATTAGGGGTTTATAGGGTTTTACATTTTTAGGGTATTTATGGGGTTTAAGGGATTTTTATGAGTTTTTAATGTGTTTTAGTATTTTATGGTATTTTAGGTTTTTTTTCATATTTTAGGGGTTTTATGGTATTTTAGTGCCTTTTAGGGTGTTTTAGTCCCTTTTAGGTGTTTTAAGGTTTTTATGGTTTTTATGGTGTTTTGGGTTTTAAGGGTTTTTAGGGTTTTTATGGGTTTTATTATTTTTAGTGGTTTTAGGGTATTTTAGGGGTTTTAGTTTTCTTGGGTCATTCTTGGGTTTTCTTTGTGTTTTTATGGTATTTTATGGTTTTTAAGAGTTTAGGGTTTTTAATTATTTTTGGGGTTTATTTATAGTTTTTATGGGTTTTGGGAGATTTAATTGTTTTTGGGTTTTTAGGTTTTTTAGGTAATTTAAGGTTTTTAGGGTTTCTACAAGGTTTTTTAGGGTTTTTAGCGTTTTAGAGTTTTTAATACTTTTTAGGGTTTTTGGGTTTTAAGGTTTTTTAGGGTTTTAAGGGTTTTATGTTTCTTATAATTTTTTGATATGTTTTAAGATATTTTATGTGGTTTTAGGTTTTTATGGTCTTTTGGGTTTTTAGGTACTTTTGGGGTTTTTAGGGTTTTTAGGGTATTTTAATGGTGTTTATAGTTTTTTGGTTCCTTTGGGGGTTTCATTAAATTTTGGGTTTTTAGGGTTTATTAGGTTCTTTTAGAGTTTAGGGTGTTGGTTTTAGGGTTTACGATGTAGTGTTTAGGGATTAAGGTGGAGGGTATACAGTTTACGGTGAATGGTTTATGGTTTAGGGTGTAGCGTATAGGATTTAGTGTGTAGGGTTTTGGCTTTATATTGTTGTGTATAGGGTATAATGTGTAGGGGTTTGGGTTTAGGGTGTAGTGATATAGGGTTTTAGGTGTAGGTTTTAGAATTTGGGGTGTAGGATTTATGGTTAATGGTTTATGGTTTAGGGTGTAATCTAGAGTTTATGAATTTTATCAATTTTTATGATTTTTAAATATATTTTTTTGGTTTTTTGGGGGTTTGGGGGTTTTTGGTGTTTTTGGGGGTTTCTATGGTCTCTAGATGTTTAGGTTTTTAGGATTTTTAAGGTTTTAGGGGTTTTAGGGTTTTCAGTGTTCTGAGGTGATTTTAGAAATTTTATGGGTTTTAAGGGTTTTTAGTGTTTTTAGAGTTTTACATTTTTAAGGGGTTTATGGTTTTGGGGGATTTTTAGGGGTTTTATGTTTTTGTGGACTTATAGTTTTATATAATTTTTTTGGTTTTAAGGGTTTTTTAGGTGTTAGGGTTGTTATGATGCTTTAGGGTTTTTAGGGGTTTATAGGGTTTTAGGGTCTTTTACGATTTTTAGGGTTTTAGGGACTTTTTGGTTTTTTAATTATTTTTGGGTTTTTAAGTTTCCTTGAATTTTTTAGGGTTTATACGGTATTTTGGGGTTTTAGGGGTTCTATGGTCTTTTTGGGTTCTTATGGTTTTTAGAGTCTTTTAGGGTTTTAGGTGTTATTTGGGTATTTGAGGTTTTCTTAGGTTTTAGTGTCTTTTAGGGGGTTTTAGGTTTTTAGGTACTTCAGGGTCTTTATGGTTTTAGGAACTTTTGGATGTATTAAAGGTTTTGAGGGTGTTTTATGGTTTTTAGGGGATTTTGGAGTCTTTTATGGTTTTCATGGTTTTAGGGACTTCTAGGGTTTTTAGGTCTTTTAGGTCTTTTAGGGTTGTTATGTTCTTTAGATAATTTTTAGGGGTTTTATAATTTTTGGGTCATTTTAGTTTTTAAGGTCTTTTAGGGTTTTTTGCGTTTTAAGGTGTTTTTAGAGTTTTAATTGTTTTTATTATTTTTATGGTTTTAAGCGTTTTAAACTTTTTTTTGGGTTTTATGGGTTTTCTTGGGATTTTAGGGAATTTAGGGTTTCTATAGGTTTTATATTTTTATTTGTTTTTAGGATTTTAGTGGTTCTTATACGTTTTTATGATTTTTTAGGGTTTTTAGGTTTTTTGTTGTTTTAGGATTTTTAGGTGTTTTAGGTGTTTTTAGGTTTTTAGGATAATTTTAGGGGTCTTCAGTGTTTTTTAGGGATTTTTAGATTTTTTAGAGTTTGTAGGGTATTTGTGTATTTTTAGGGATTTTTGAGTCTTTTGGTTTCTAGTGTCATTTTATGTGGTTTTATGGGGGTTTTAGCAATTTCGTGGTTTTTAAGGGTTTTATGATTTTTTAAGGATTTTATGTTTTTTAGGGAATTTTTGGGTTTTTGGGGTTTTAGAGTTTCTATGGGTGTTTTTGGTTTTTTTTACTTTAGTGGTTTAAGTATTTTCAAGGGGTTTTAGGCACAATTATGATTTTCTATATTTTTAGTGTTTTAATGGGGTTTTATGGTATTTCACGGGTTTTGGTTTTTTAGGCATGTTTTTGGGTATTTTTGGGATTTAAGGTTTTTCTGGGTTTTTAGTTTCTTTTAGGTTATTTTAAGGTTTTGTGGTATTTTAGGGTTTTTATGGGTTTTAGGGATTTTATTTTTTTTATGTTTTTTATGTTGTTTTCGGGTTTTAGGTTCTTTTAGGGTTTTTAGTGTTTATTTTGTTTTTATGGGTTCTAGGGGTTTTAGGGTTATTTATGGTGTTTTATAATATTTTAGGGTCTGAATGTATTTTTAGGGTTTTTAGGGTTTTTATGGGTTTTGGGGGTTTTGGGGTTTTTTTGGGTTTTGGGAAGTTTTACAGTTTTAAGAGTTATTTTGGGTTTTTAGGTTTTTAGGAATTTTAAGGATTTTAGGATATTTTGTGGTATTATAGAGTTTTTTAATATTGAAATGTTTCTTTTAGGGGTTTTAGGTTCTTTAAATGGATTTCTAGTTTCAGGGTCTTTTTTACAATTTTTTAGGGTTTTTATGGGTTGTTATGGTCTTTTTAGAATTTTGTGGTTTTTTGTTTTTTAGTTTTTATTTAGGATTTTTGGTTTATTTATATTTTTTATTTTTATTGGATTTGAGTTTTTTGGGTTTTCAAGGTCTTTTAGGTTTTTTAGGTTTTAAGGGATTTTTGGTTTTTAGGGGTTTAAAGGTGTTTTAGGGTTTTATGTTTTTTAAGTGTTTTAGATTTTTAGGGTATTTAAGGGGATCTTGGGTTTGTTATGTTTTTAGAGTTTTTATTGCTATTTAGGTATTTTTGGTTATTTTTGGGGTATTATGAGTTTTAAAGGGTTTTTGGGTTTTATATAGTTTTAGGTAGTTTTAGGGTATTTTAGTGTTTATGGTATAGGGTTTACAATTTAGGGTGCATGGTTTTGGGTTTAACGTGTAGGGTTAGGGTTTAAGGTATATGGTTTAGGGTGTAGGGTTTTGGGTTTAGGGTTTGAGGTGTAGGGTTTTGGGTTTAGGGTTTGAGGTGTAGGGTATTGGGTTTCAGGGATAGGGTTTTCGATTTAGGGTGTATGGTATAGGGTTTCAGGTGTAGGGTTTAGGGTTTAGGGTTTAGGGTTTAGGGTTTAGGGTGTAGGTTTTAGGGTTTAGGTTTTAGGGCATAGGGTATATGGTATATGGGTTTAGGTTTTTTATGATTTTGTGCGTTTTTTTATGTTTTTATGGTTTTTATGGATTTTTAGGGGGTTTTATTATTTTTATGGGTTTTGTGGTTTATATGGTATCTCATAGGTTTTTAGGATTTTGGGGGTTTTCAAGGTTTTAGTGTTTTTATCGTTTCTATGGTTAATATGTTTTTATGGTTCTTTTGGGTTTTAGTTCTTTTTATGGTTTTTTTGGGTTTTAGGTCTTTTTATGGTTTTTAGGGATTTACGGTTTCTAGCTATTTTAAGGGTGTTTTAGGGGTTTTATGGGATTTTATAGTTTTGAGGGTTTTATGGGGTTTTTATGGTGTTTTGGAATCATTAATGGGTTTCATGGGTTTTATAATTTTTAGGATTTGTAGGATTTTTTAGGGGTTTATAGTTTTTTGGGGTTTTTATTGTAGTTAGGGTTTTTTTTGAGTTTTTAGGGTTTTAAGGTTTTTTTGGGTTTTTGGTTTTTTTGGGGATCTAATATTTTTTATTTTTTTAGGGTTTTTATGTTATTTAAGGTTGTGTAGGTATTTTTAATAATTTTAATGGGTTTTTGCGTGTTTTAGGGTTTGAAGGGGTTTTAAAGGTTTTCAGTGATGTTTTTGGGGTTTTGGATTTTATGAGGTTTTTAATTTTTTTTTTTGGATTTTTAGGTTTTTAGTGGATATAGGATGTTTTTAGGGTATTTTATGAAAATTTAAGGTATTTTAGAGTTTTCTGGTTTTTATGGGGCATTAGGTTTTTTAGGGTGTTTGGGATTTTAAGGGTTTTAGGGTTTTTATTATTTTATGGGTTTTTAGGTTTTTTAAGTTTTTTGAGGTTTTTAAGGTGATTTTTGAGTTTTTGGGTCTTTTAGTAATTTTATGGTATTTGAGGTATTTTTACGGGTTTTTTTTGGTTCATATGATTTTTATGGATTTTATGGTCTTTTGGGTTTTTAGGATTTTTAGGGTTTCTTTTGGGATTTAGTGTTTTTAGTGTCCTTTTGTATTTTTTTGTTTTAGGATCTTTTAGGGGTTTTATTGGTTTTAGTGTCTTTTTGGGGTTTTTAGAGTTTTTAGATTATTTTAGGGGTTTTAACGAATTTTATGGTTTTTTTCCTTTTAGGGTAAAATGTTTTAGGGTTATTTAATGGTTTTTGGGGTGTTTAGTTTTTAGGGTGTTTAAGTGTTTTTAGGGTTTTAGTGTATTTATAATTTTAAAGGGTTTAATGTCTTTTATTTTTTTAGGGTTTTAGGGTGTTTTGGTGTATTTAATTTTTTAAGGGGTTTTTAGAGTTATTTTTGGTTTTTAGGGGTTTTCATGTGTTTTCAGTTTTGGGGGGTTTTAGTGGGTTTTCGGTGTTTTACTGGGTTTTAAGGGTTTATTAGGGTTTTGTAGGGTATTTATCATTTCATAGAGATTTTAATAATCTTTTACGCTTTTTAGGATTTTCTGGGTTGTTTGGGGGTTTTGGTGTCCTTTAGTGGTTTTCGGGTTTCTTAGGTATTTTCGGGTTTTTTAGGTAGTTTAAAATTTTTTAGGATTTTGTGGTTTTGATGGATTTTTGAGTTTTAAGGGATTATAAGGTTTTGATTGTTATTGGGGTTTTTAACGCCTTTTAGGGTTTTAGGGGTTTAAAGGGTTTTTTTATTTTTAAGGATTTTTAGGGTTTTTGTGGTTTTCTAGGGTTTTACAGTGTTTTAGGAATTTATATGAATTTAAGGTGTTTTTAATATTTTTTAGGGTTTTTATGGGTTTTAGTGGTTTAAAGGTATTTTAAGGTGTTTTTAGATTTTTAAGGTTTTAAGGGTTTTTTAGTGGTTTTCAATTGTTTTTTCAAGTTTTTCGATTTTTTTTATTTTTTATGGTTTTAGGGGTTTAAAAGGTTATTCGGGTTCTCTCGATTGTTTTATTATTTTTAGAGTTTCTGAGGATTTTTATGAGTTTGTGGGTTTTTGGGGTTTTTAGAGGATTTAGGTTTTTTTAGGGTTTAGGGTATTTAGGGGGTTCATAGGGGTTTTAGGGAGTTTTTAGTTTTTAATGTTGTCTAAGGGGGGTTTTATGTTATTTTAGGGGTTTTATAGGGGTTTTATAGTTTTAGGTTATTTAGGGTCTTTTAGGGATTTTTTTCGTGTTTTTATGAATTTTAGTATTTTTAGTGATTTTTAGTGTTTTTTGTGTTTGTGGGGTTTTCATAGGCTTTAGGGTTTTTAGATTTTTTGGGGGTATTCAGTGGTTTTTATGGTTTTTTGGGTTTTTGGGGACATATAATGTTTTTAGTGTTTTTAGGGATTTTAGGGTTTTTAATATTTTTAGGTTTTTGGGGTTTTAATGGTTTTAAAGGTTTTTTTGGTTTTTAGGGTTTTTTAGGATTTAGTCCCATTTTTAGATTTTTAGGCATTTTAGATATTTTTTGGGGGTTTAGGGTTTTATTGTTTTTAAGGGGTTTCGAGTAATTATAGATTTTTAGAGTTTTTTAGGATTTTGTTTTTTTTGGTTTTTTGGGTTTTTAAGGTTTTGGGAGTTAGGATTGTTTTAGGGGTTTCTAGGGGTTTTAGTGTTGTTTTAGGGTTTTTTGGTTTTTTGTGGAATTTAGGAGTTTTTTGGGATTGTACCGGTTTTCAGGGGTTTTGTAATGGTTTTTAGGTTTTTTAGGGTCTATGATTTTTTTGGGGTTTTATGGGTTTTAGGGGTTTTTTGATGTTTATGGGTTTTTAGGTCCTTTTATAGATTTTCTTGGGTTTTATGGTTTTTAGGGTCTGTTATGGTTTTATGGTCTCTTAGGGCCTTTTAGTGGTTTTTAGGGTCTTTTTGGGATTTCATTAGTGTTTTTAGGTTCTTTTATGGTTTTTAGGGTTTTTAGGGACTTTTAGGGGGTTTATGGTTTTAGGGGTTTTAGTGGTTTTTATGGGTTTATGGATTTTAAGGGTTTTAAGGGAAAGGAAGGCTCGGGGCCAGGCTATTCCTGAAACCCCCAAAATTTATTAGAAGAAAAGACACAAAGACACTCAATACAAGGGAGGGGAGGGGTCAAAAAACCCACACCCAAAAACTCCTTACAACCCACGCTAAAAAAGAAAATCAAAAAAGAAAATAAAAACCAAAGAAGCACACCCAGGTCTAAGAAGCAACCGTCACCATCATCCAGCAGTATCCAGCATCCAGCAGCTCACTACCAAGAAAAGATAAGCTTCCAACCTCACATATACCAGCATCCATCACCTTCCCACCAAGATGATCAATCACCAGCAGCACATAACCATCAGCACCAGAATCACACAAGCGCCAGCAACCAGAGTTCACTTCCATACAACAACCATCATCCATTCTCGCAAGATCTAGCATCCAGCACCTCCTCACCAAGAAGGTCCACCACAAGCAGCACAGAGCCAATCACACTGAGTTCCATCCCGCAAACATCATCTCATTCCAGCCAAACAGTAGACAACCATCATACCAAAGCAAAACAACCACCACCAGCTTTCCACCTTCACTATAGCACAACCAATAAAATCACACCCAGCAGTATCCAGGGGAATAACCAGCAGGTTTAAGGTTTTTGGGTTTTTTTATGTTTTTCGTTATTATTGGTTTTAGTGGTTTCTGTGTTGTTAGGTGTTCATAGGATTCTTTTATGGGTTTTAAGGGGTTCAGGGTTCTTTTTGGGTTTTAAGATTCTTTGGGGGGGGGGTTAAAGTTTCTTTAATGTGTTTTTAGGGTTTTGTAAATTTTGGTATGGACTTTAGGTATTTATAATGTATAGTAGGATTTTTAGGGTTGTAGGGTTTTTTATGTTTTAATGGGATTGTTAGGGGTTTTATGGTTTGGCAAATTTTTATGGTTTTTAAGGTTTTTAGGGTTTATAATGGTTTTTTTGGGTTTTTAAGAACTTTTGAGTTTTGTAGGGTTTTAGGATCTTTAGGGGAATTATGGTTTTAAGGGGTCTTTTGGTTTTTAGGGTTTTTAGGTTTTTAGGTTTTTATGGTTTTTACTGTTTTTAGGGTCTTTTGGGTAGTTTAGGGTCTTTTAGTGGTCTTAGGGGTTTTTAGGGTATTTTAGAGGTCTTTGGGGTTTTTAGGGTCATTTAGTGTTTTTGGGTCATTTATTGATTTTAGGGGTTTTAAGGTCCTTTTAGGGCCCTTAGGGATTTTTTTACTTTTAGGGTTTTTAGGATTTTTTTAGGGGATTTAGTGTTTTCTGGTTTTTTGGGTTTCTAGGGATTTTTAGGGGTTTAAAGCAATTTTTAGGGTTTTTAGGTCTTTTGGTATTTTTAGGGTGATTTTTGTTTTTAGTGTTTCTAGTGCTTTTTAGGTGCTTTAAGGGTATTTAGAGTTTTTTATGGTTTTTTGGTCTTTTATTGTTTTATAATTATTATATTTTTTATGGATTTTTTCAGGTCTTTATGGTATTTTAGGGTCTTCAGGGTCTTTTAGGTTCTTTTATGGACTTTTAGGGTCTTTTAGGATATTTTATGTATTTTATCTTTTTTTCAATTTTTGGGGTTTTATGGTTTTTATAGGGTTTAATGGGTTTTAGGGAATTTTAAGTGTTTTAGGGTTTCTTAGAGTTTTAGGGGGTTTAGTATTTTTGGGACTTTAAGGATTTTTTTGGTTTTGTGGGGTTTTTGAGGGGTTTAATGGGTTTTTTGGACTTTTAAAATTTGTATAGATTTTTGGTGAATTTTACGGTGTCTCAGGGTCTTTTTTGGTTTTGGCGGTTTTCATGTTTTTAATGGCTTTTAGGGGTTTTAGGGTTTTTAGGTGTTTTTAGGTTTTTTAGGGTTTTATAGGGTTTTTTTTGGGTTTTAGGGGGGGGGGGGGTTTAGGGGGGTTTGGGATTTTTAGACTATTTTTAAAGTTTTTGGGGTTTTAGTTTTTTTAGTTATTTTAGGTTTTTTACGGTTTTTATGTGTTTCTAGGGGTTTAGGGTTTAAAGGGGTTTGGGGGCTTATTTAGGCTTCTTAGGGATTTAGGGAGATTTAGGGATTTTAGGGGTTTTAAGGCCGTTTATATTTTTAGGATTTTTTGAATCCTTTTTGGGTTTTAGGGTTTAAGGTTCATTTAGGGTTTTTATTATCTTTTTGGGTTTTAGGAGGTTTTATGGTATTTTAGGGTTTTCAGGACCTTATAGAATTTTTAGGTTCTTTTATGCGTTTCTTAGGGTTTTTTGGGAATTTTAGGGTTTATGGTGTAGGGTGTAGGGTGTAGGGTTTAGGGTTTAGGGTTTAGGGTTTAAGGTGTAGGGTTTAGGGTTTAGGGTTTAAGGTGTAGGGTATAGGGTTTAGGGTGTCGGGGTTATTGTTTTGGGGGTAGGGTATAGGGCTTAGGATGTAGGGTTTAGGGTGTGGTTTGGAGGGTATATGGTTTAGGTTGTTCGGTTTAGAGTTTAGGGAATTGGTTATTGGGTTTCCAGTGTAGGTTTTAGGGTTTAGGGTGTAGGTTATTGGGTTTAGGGTGTGGTTCTTAGGGTTTAGGGTTTAGGGAATAGGATTTTGGGGATTTGGGGGGTGGGGGTTAAACGTTTTTGAGTATTTTTTTTGTGGTTTTAGGGGTTTTATAGTATTTTTATTTTCTTAGATTTTTTAAAAGTTTTTTTGGGTTTATAACGTTTTTATAGTTTATTAGGGTTTTTATTATTTTAGGGGGGTTGGTGTTTTTAGGTTTTTTAAATATTTATTTATGTTTTGGGGTTTTTAGTTTTTAAAGGGTTCTTAGGGATTTTAAAGGTTTTTAGGGTTTTGGTAGGTTTTAATTATTTTTTTGGGTTTCTAGGGGGGTTTTAGTGTTTTAGGGGTTTTAGAGGGTTTTATGGTTCTCAAAGGTTTTGAAGTTTTAAAAGGGTTTTTTGGTATTTAATGTTTATTAGGGTTTTCTATTTTTATTTTTAAATTTTTTGGGATTTTAGTTTTTTATGATTTTAGGGATTATAGAGGTTTTGGGTTTTTTCTATCGTTTTAGGGTTCTAGGGATTTTAGGGTTTCAATGGTTTTTAGGGGTTTTTAGAGTTTTATGGTTTTTAGTGTCTTTATGGGTTTTCTGGTTTATAGGGTATTTTATTTAGTTTCTAGAGTTTTTTATGTTCCATTAATTTTTTTAAAGGTTTTCTAGTTCATTTTGGATTTTTTAGAGTTTTACGGACTTTTAGGGTTATGGTTTTTAGTGTCCTTTTGGTAGTTTTTTAGGGTTCTATAGAGTATTTTGGAGTTTTTAGGATATTTTTGGGTATTAGAGGGGATTTTAGGTTTTTTATTTTCTTTTCGGGCTTTTATGGGTTTTTGGGACTTTTAAGGATTTTAGGGCCTTTACGGTTTTTAGGTTTTAATCTTATTTACAGTTTTGAAAGGGTTATTTAGGGTTTTTGGGTATTTTGTTGTTTTTAGTGTCTTTTAGTTTTATTAGTGGTTTTAGGCTCATTTTTGGGGTTTTTCTGTCTATAGGGGCTTTTAGTGTTGTAGGGTCTTAAAGGGTCTTTTATAGTTTTAAGGGATTTTTTAGGGTATGGGATTTTTTTAGAATTTTTAGGGGGTTTTATGATTATTTTAGGGATTTTATGGTTTTTTGGTGTTTTTAGTGGTTCTAGGGATTTCATGGTTTTATGGGTTTTAGATGTTTTATGGGTTTTTAGGATTTTCTTCAGGTTTTTTGGATTTTTAGGGGTTTTACGGTCTTTAGGGATTTTAGTTGGTTTGGGGGGGGGATTTCGGAATTTTAGGGTTTGGGGGAGGGGTAATATGGTCTTTAAGGGTTTTTATTATATTTAATGTTTTTTGATATTTTTTCATCATTTTTAGGATTTTTAGGGGTTTAAGAGTTTTAAGGGTCATTATGGGTTATTAGGGGTTTTTAGTGTTTTATACTTTTTTTGTATTTTAGGGTATTTATTGTTTTTTATGGTTTTAGGAGCCTGAGAGACCAAATTTATGTGCATAATTTTGAATAAAATCAAATGATTTCTTAATTTTTTTTCAATGTAGAAACCCTTGATTTTCAATGATTATGTAATTTAAGGGTAAATTTGATTGGGGACTTCAATAGGATTTAAAAGAGTGAAAAAATTTGTTTTTGAGTTGAAATTTTTTATAAATCTTATGTAATTTTTGTGGACTTTAATGGAGAATTTTATAACCCTTTTGATGATATTTTTCCAAAAATTTAGATAGGGATAAAAAAAAAATCAACCAAGGGCTAGCCTACCTCATAGCCAACCCACAAAGAGCTAGCCGGCCAGACCAACCCATGAGGGCCGCAGGAGGCCCCGACGTCACATGGGTGGTGAAACCCCATGAGAGCTTATGGGTGGTGAAGCCCCATGGGAAGCATATATGGCCCAAAGGGTAAGCTGGATGCATGTGTCACAACCCAATACACGTGTGTGCAGGTGTACCGAGATCCCACCTCTAAGTGGGCATGCTGGATACTCCCTCATGGAGTTCTATAAATCCCTACATCCCATCCCATTTTTTCAATGTGGGACAAGAGTTCCATCAAGCTCCACTGTGGATAGCCGCAGTCTACCACTGCCGCACCCCTCCACCCACTTGTCCGCCACCCCCACACCCCTAATATCATCCGAACACCCCATATCTGCACCACTTCCTCCTATAGATGCTTCCTCCTATCAGATTTCCACCTCCTAAAACCAGAGAACCATAAGACTTCTATTATCGCGCTAAAGTCCACCATCTCCACCCCTTTCGAAGCCCCAAATCGCTGTTGATGTGACCTGAAGATCACTAAAGGATCCTGCAGTCACTCTGAATGTAAGAGGAGTAAGAGGAAAACCATCTCCATTACAGTTCCCCCATTTGGTGTCTCCGACCACTACTAACCAAGAAGGCCATCGAATCGAGATCGCCTCCACCGTTCCCACCAAAGAACCATCACATCATTCCATGATTGCTGATCATGAACTCCATGCTCTTCTTCTCCCCTCACCACAACATACACTCGAACACACCCCATACAACATCTAGAGATCCTTTGTCCATTGTGAATGTCAGAGGATAATGAGGAGCTTACCACTTCCAAGTTTCACTGCCCATACAGGCCACCTCCCCTACACTCTCCCATGCTCCACCCTTAGCCTTGCCCGAAACTGCTTCACTACATCTGAGATCGAGCCCCTGATCACCATTTTTCACTCCTCCAGCCACTTAAAAGGATGTAGGAGGGCGAGGATGCCACTGAGGTTTCCCTACTATGCAGCGCCTCTACTACCAACATGACCACCTCTTCAGGAAGTTCCTCCGCTATTTGTGGCTCATGCACACTAAGGGTTCCACCCCCCCACATGGATTTAGCTAATGCAGTTCCTCGTCCCCCACCCTTTCGGGTGTTCCCTCATCAATAGAAGGTGGGTCATGGGGGGGGGGGGGTTAAATTGAAAACCCCCAGCTATAGATTTCCTTCATGGAAAGGGGAGGAGAATTTCTCCCACCTCACCTACAAAATGAGGCAAAAACCTCCTTTCAAAATCATCCCATTCCATTTTTATCAATAAATCACAGTGACATTGAGTACCAAGGAAAAAGGGTCCACTGCCTAAGAAGGAAGAATCTTCACTACACAACGAGAAGGCCACAACCCTCCCATTTTTTCATTTATTTCTTCACCATGCTTCACTTTTCATATTCTATGACCCTTTATAGCATGAAGGGGTATCATTTATTGTGATATGATGTGAGGAAGAGGGATCTCATTTTGTGATATTTTGAATTTTGAAATTTTCAATGCAAAATAATTCTTTTCTTTACATTAGTGGTTTCCAATTTAATTTAATGATTTAAATTAAAATACAATTTTGTTTTATTTAATTCATAAATATTAAATTTCATTGATTCAATTATTTATTCTACCCTTATTTGGTTTATTTAATTTGATTATACTAGTAGGTTGATTTTTTAAATAAAATCATGTAAGGGAGTGGTTTAGTGATTTCTAATACACAAGAAGAAATTAAGATAGACTAATTTGATTATTTAGGGAAAATAAATTCTATATTTGGTATTTCCAAAATAATTCAAAGTTAGTCCATGGAAATCTATACACTTTGATAAATATAAATTGAAGTCTAATTAAAGAAATAATTTTTACTCAATTCATTTAATTATTTTTATCTGAAACAAAAGATTAATTTTTATAAAAAACTGTAATGACATAGAAAAGAGAATCCTAACCTGAATCCAATCACTTCAATCTCATTTTTATTTAACTAAACTTCAAAATATCTTTTTTTATGAATACCTTAAATCATTTTATTCTTATTTATTCAAGTGATACCAAGATTAAAACACTAATCTTTAGAGAAATTTTTTTGGTTACCACTAATACTACACCCTTTAGAGGATTAAATAGGTTTTCCACATATCATGATAAGTGTGTGTCAAAACTGGCATCATTTACATGGAGTAAGTTTAAATCTAAATTTACATGACTAGGTCCTCTAATGATGAACTATTCAAATATGACCCTAATATAGAAAGTAAATTATTAAATAGGTTTATAAATTTTAATCCAAATTTTTTTTTGGAGAAATTATTTTAGAAGAATCAATTGTCCATTCAGGACCACCCATAATGGCACTAGACCCACAGAAAACCTTAAGGGACTTATGTTCCCCACAATTTTCCAACCAAAAAACATTTCACCATTCCGTTAGAACAAAAATGATTTTGAGTTATGAGTTAATATAATTCATGTGCTACCTAAATTTCATGGCCTTACATGTGAAGATCCCAATCAACACATTCAATATTTCAGCTATGTTTGTTCATATTTTAAACCAAGAGGAGTAACTGAAGAGAAATTATAGTGGAAATAATTTCCCTTTTCACTCGAGGGAGTAGGTAAGGAGTAGTTTTGTACCTTACAACCTAGATAGAACCAAGACTGGGATAATCTCAAACAAATTTTCATGCAAAGATTATTACTATCCTCCCAGAGCAATGTAATTTGAAAGGAGATATATTCCATTTGACAAGCTACTTGGGAGACTCTTTATGAGTACTGGGAACGATTCATGAAGCTTTATGCAAGATACCCGCATCAAAAATTGTAGGAGTTACACTTACTGTTATTCTTATACCAATTATTTATAGACAATGATAGTAACCTTTTGTATGCATCCTCCAAAGGAGCATTGATTAATAAATAACCCACTGAAGCTTAAAATCTCATTGAAAATATATCTTATAATTCTCAAAAATTTAGAATAAGAGGCACCGGTACAATATGTATAAATGAGGTTAGGACTTCTAACTCACCAACTCTCCTTGAAAAGAAAATTGATGAATTCAAGATTCTAGTCAAACAAATGGCCCTAAAGAAAGTGAGTGAGAAACCATCACCACCTCAGGTATGTGGATTATTTTCATCACCCAATCATTACACTAATCAATGTCCTGAGATATAGGATATGGAAAGGTGTGCAGCTATATTTTAATAAAGAAAATTTCCTCAGAATCAATAATGGAGATAAGGGAAATCCGAATAGGGATTTAGAGGTCAATAGAACCAATCTAGGCCACCTTTTCAGTTGTAATATCAGAACATGGAACCATTAAAACAATATTATAAGCATCCCTCTCAGTAAAAAAAACTTTTCAAACACCACCTTTCTAGAAAAAGAATTACGAGAAACCTTCCACAAGTGTACTATCAACTAAAAAGCAGCAGTTGATGGACAAAGTTATGGGAATGGAAGATAAAATTGACAAGCTAACTGATTATTTTTCAAGCCTTATGGACATTATAAATAATAATCATGGAAAACACCATTAAAATAGTTCCAAATCCAATGGAGAATGTCAGTGAAATCACAAACCAAATTAGGAAAGATCTCCCAACACCTGAGCCAAGTAAGTTGGACGATTAAAAGAAAAAAACTAAATAAAAACTAATCCACCCAAAGAAGAATCCAAAAAATTAAGTATAAATATAACAAAGGGATAAAAAAGACAACAAGGTACAATTCCCCTCTACATTGAATCGATCATCAAAGGTTGAATAAGAGAAACTCTAAATAGGAATCCCTAGAACCTTTCAAAAAGTTAATATCATCATTTCACTATTGGAGGCAATCCACCAAATCATAAAATATGAAACTTTTCTCAAAAAAATATGATCCAAGTGAAATAATAATGATGGTGATGAAAGAATCATCTTTGGAAAGAGTGTCTCAATTGTGATCACCCCACTATTAAACAAAATATTTCAAGATCTAGGGACATTACTATTCACTACACTATCTGTTCTTTGAAATTTTATGAAACATTGTATGATATTAGTGCTTCCGTAAATGTTATTTCTAACTATGTATTTTTATATTTCAAAATCAGTGAACTAAATCCCACAAGAGTAATTGTTAAACTAGCAAACCGATCAACTATTTTTTTAGCTGAAGTTGTGGAAGATGTGCTAGTAGAGTTGAAGGATTCATTTTTCCAATAGAATTTTAGATACTCACCATAGAGAAAGAAATTTCTCAAAGGCAGTCTCCCATTATTTAGGGAATGCCATTCCTGAAAATATCAAAATCAATCCTTAATGTACATAAAGTAAAACTGACTATGGATCTGGGAGATAGCAAGGTTAACATCAATGTACATGACTCAAAAAAATCCTTCAAATAATCATTCCATATTTGAATGTTTCCAGGAATAAGGTAATTCCATAAAAGATTCAGGTATGATTTAAGAATTATTAGATTTAAAAGACCATGGAATAGAAGGAGAGAACATTCAAAAATCTATAAATTCTTTCTTTTTACCTCAAACAGAAATTACCTCTGAATTCTATAATAATCTGATGAAGGAAATTGATATGATACTATTTTTCAAGGAATTTCATGCTATTGAAATGGGAAATGTGAATTAATTATCATCCATAGAACAGTACCATAGTCTTTAATTAAAACCCCTCCCATGAAATTTAAAAATATGTGTATCTATTGCTGGGAGAACAATTCCCAATGATCATTTCCAACTATCTATTAGGGACCCAATAGAAAACATTGATTGAACTTCTAAAAAGAAATTACCAAGCCATAAGATGGAGTCCAAGAGATATACCTGGAATCAAAACCCAAGGTCTACTCACACAAAATATTTTTAGAAGAGGACTCTCCACCTGGTATGTAGCCCCAGAGGAGATCTAACCCCACCATTATGGATGTTTTAAAGAGATAAATTGAAAAATTGTTGGTATCCAACATCATTTACCCAATTTATGACTCTCCATGGGTCATCCCCATTTATTTGGTTCTGAAGAAAATAGGCTTGACCATTGTGAAAAAATAATGAATTAATCCTCATGAGATTCTAAAATATTTTTAGGGTATGCATTGATTATATAAGGCGAAACAAAGTCACCTGAAAAGATCATTTTTTGATCCCATTCATTGGTCAAATGAAGAAAAGTTGAGTAGGTAGGACACTTTACTGCTTTTTGGATTGATTTTTTTTTGTTCTTTTCAGATACCAATTGCTCCATAAGACCCAGAGAATAAAATCATCACCTATCCATTTGGGACCTTTTCTTACAAGAATATGAATTTTGAATCGAGAAATTCCCCAATTAAATTTTAGTGATGTAAGGTAATCATTTACTATGATCACATTGAAGACTTCCTAGAGGTATTTCTTGATGAATTTATTATTTTTGTAAATTCCTTTAATAATTGATTATAAAATCATGAGAATGTTTTGAAAATATAAATTGAGAAAAAATTGGTATTAGACTTTGTAAAGTGTAACCTCATGGTTGAAAATTGAATATTACTTGGAAAAATCATTTCACAAAAGGGGATTGAGGTTGATAAATCTAAAATTGAAGTGGTAAATTGTTTCTTATACCCCACATGTGTGAGGAACATCAAATCGTTTCTTGGGAATTTGTGATTTTATTTAATATTCTTCAAGGATTTATTTAATATTTCTTTTCCACTTTCAATATTTCTCTAAAAATAGGATGACTTGGTTTTTAATGATAATTATAGGAAAGAATTTGATGAGCTGAAACAAAATTTTATTACCCCACAAATAATGCAGCCACCAAATTGGGAACATCCATTTGAGTTACTTGGTTTTTCATCGAACCAAGATGTGGGAGCAATTATTTCCTAAATAATTTAAGGGAAACTCCAAGTGATAACCTGTTCTTCAGGAACCTTGGATTCCACTCAGATTAACTACACAACAACTATAAATGAGTTTATTACTATAGTATTTTTATTAGATAAATTCCAGTCATATTTTCTTGGAAATAATGTAGTTGTGTTTTCTAATCAACAATTAGGAATTTGATAAAGACGTCTAATGACAAACCAAGGCTAGTTATATGGATACTAATAACATTGGAGTTTAATCTATAGATTAATGTCAAAAAGGGAGTTGAAAAGCAAGTGTAGGATCACCTTAGTAGGCTACCCAACTCTGCTAAAATAGCAATTCTAGAGTTGATCCCACTCAATGATCACATACAAGGAGAGAAACTCTATATCATGGAAGGGGATGTACCATGGTATAATAACATAGTAAATTATTTGGCCACATATTAGGTGACTTCTTCCCATAACTCCCATTAGAATCATAAAATCAAAGTTGGATCTAGATTTTATATCTAGGAGGACCCCTTTCTCTATAAAATCCTCTATGAGCAAGTCATAATAATATGCTTACTGTCAAGTAAAACAAAATATGTTTTTCAATTTTGTTATAAAATATTTTGTGGATTCCACTTTGGACCCCAAATAATGTCTAGAAAATTTTTGGAATCTGGAATCTACTAGCGAACCTTGTTTAAAGATACTCATGATTATTGAAAAAATTGTGAAAAGTGTCAATTTTCAGAAACCATTTCAAGAAAACAAAATATGACCCAAGAAACCTTTATTTTTTTGTGAAATATTTGAATTTTGGGGCATTGATTTTATGGGACCCTCTCCCATGTCTTTTGGGAAATATGATATTTTTCTTTATATAGATTATGTCTCCAAATGTGTGGAATCCAAAGACACTAAGACTGATGATGCCAAATTTGTGGGTGTTTTTAGGGAAACATTTTTTGTATGTTTGGAATGCCCAGATCCATCATTAGTGACCAAGGGACACATTTTTTTATATATAATAATGGATTCTATGCTGAAAATGTATAGGGTGCACAAAAAAATTTCAACACCTTATCATCCCTAAAAAATCTCCAATTGAAGCGTCCAATCAAGAGAATAATGGTATTTTGGGAAAAAATATAGAAAAAATAAAAAAAAAGGATTCAAAGGTTTGAATACACTTTATGGGTATACCATACAGCATACAAGACATCCATAGGTATGAAACATTATTGGTTAATTTACAGAAAAAAATTCATCTATCAATAGAATTGGGGCACCAAGAATACTAGGCTGTGAAAATTATGAATTTTCATTTGGATATTTCTGGAAAAGATGAAAATATTCAATTATAAGAGATGGAAGAAATCAAATGAGAATATTTTGAATATTAATGAATTTACAAAGAAGGAACCAGGGCATCACATGAAAAACTAATTCAACCAAATACCTTCCAACCTAGAGGCCAGGTTATTCTGTACAATTATAGATTTATGTTAATGTCAGGTAAGATTCATTCAAAGTGGGAAGGACCTCTATTTGTTAGTATTATATATAATTATGGTTCTATATAGATTTGGAACGAATAAGGATGAAACCCATTCATCATAAATGGGAAAATGATGAAAAGTTTCCATGGAAGCCTACCTCAAGAACTAGTGGAGGAGCTGAAACATCTCCAACCCATATTTTGATTTCTTCTCATGAGGTGAGGTCGATACAAAGAAAATAACCCAAGGTGCTTCCACGAGGCAACCCTATTTTCACTATTTTATTAGGATTTAGGACTTAGTAACTCTTAACATCACCTCATTGATCTTTAACAGAATGGTTCTTACACAGGTATGAGTGGTTCTTATTTTTCAATAACCATCATGGAAGGAAACCACAAGGTAGTCCAAAAAAGTAGAGGGAGATTACCAAAAGCTTTATTTCATAGTGAAGTTAACTTTTATATTTATATTTTATAACTATAAATATTTTTTTACCAACATCATGTTTTAGATTTAAAATAAAAAATCACATTCCCACACATGAATTCATATTTTAATTGAATAGTCTAGGAGGCATTAGTTTTTTAGGAATCCTATGATGCCATGTTTTAGATTTTAATGTTAATGAGATTAAATTATTAATATGAATAATTGGATGATTAAAGTGAAGAAAAGATATTTAAATGAGGACTCATGGTGTATGGGAATTAATTTATTCTTGTAAATGAAATTTCCAAACCATTTTCCATGTTTTGAATTTCAAAAATTTATATAAATAGATATGTTATTATTAATCATGCCTTGAGTGATTTTCCAATATCATATTCCCATTCATGAGAGTATTTATATACCAAGTACTTCCTATTTTATTATTGAAAATATTTCTTGAGTGATCATAGGACATGTCACCAACTAGAACCTATATCTGAACATTTGAAATATATGATTGTGGAAAAAAAATTAAATTATCATGAAACCTTTTGATAAAATAATTATCCTTAAAAGGTCACATTTACATCAATCTTTCTTTAAACCATAGAGACCATGAATGAACTTTTTAGGTATGATTCATGTTTTAATCCATTTTATCCATTCTTACCCTCCTATTAGTTTTTTCATGATATTTTTAAGTTGAAAGTGTGGGGGTGAAGGAAATCATAGTGAAAGGGATGATTTTAATTGTTTGAAATTTTTTTTGGGGTTCTTATTGTGGGAATAAAGTAATATTTTTGATTCATTAATAATAGTTCATTGTTTTCCCCTATTTAATATAAAAAAATTGGAATGTGAAAAAAGAACCAAAAAATGAGAAAAATGGGGTGTGATTTGGGAATACTAAAAATCATCACCTGTGATTTCTATCATATATGGTTAGGTGGTGTATGTGAGGTTTATCCCAAGATAAACATTAAAAAGGATCTTTGAAATATAATTATAAAAGTATAGATAATTTCCAATGTGGGTACAAATAATTCATTATGATTAAACTAATCATGATCTTTACGTTGAGTTTTGGGGAAGTTGGGGGTTATCAAAATTGGAAGGGGATAATGTAATTAAACAATTTTACTTTGAATATCATGTTTTATGATTTAAGAGTTACACCACCTCCTTGAGACTTAAATTATAAAGATAAAATCCTACCAACCTAAAGCCACAGTTACATTTGAACATTAACTGAAATACCGCATGATTTTATGTTTTTTTTGTATTTAAATAGTGGAGAAATTAGATCATTTAAAATTCTAGGGATAAAGACCCTGTTCAGATGATATCAGCATAAATTTACATGAATTTTACCATGATATATGATTGAAATGATTTAGGTGAGGTAAATAACGATTTAGCATGTCTAATAATTATAAATTATGGATCTTTAATGATTGAGAAGAGAATATTCCATCAGTTTGAAATGGGAAAAAGTTAGATACACGTTTTCATTACTTATTTAAATATTTAAAAATTTATATAATATGTTTTGTGAAATTTGGAAATATTATTTTGAATTAATCATAACTTGATTTTAATACATTGAAATTTAAATATTGATAATATTGGATCCCTCTTTAAACTCCTTGTTGAAATTTTATACTGGGGGAAAATAATCATTTATGTGGGAGGGTATTTAAAAAACCAAATTAATGTGAATATTTTTAAACAAAATATAATGATTTATTAATTTATTTTAATTGTATAAACCCTTTAATTTCAATGTTTTAGTAATTTATTGGTAAATTTCAATGTGTACTTCAAGTGGATTTAAAATATTGATTTTTTTAATGGAAAATTTTTATAAATATTATGAATTTTTTATGGAATTTTTTGAAGAATTTTCTAACTCATTTGATTATATTTTTCCAATATATATCCAAGGCTCAGAAAGCCTTCAACCAAGGGCTACCCACCATATAGCTATCCTACAAGGGGATAGTCATCCAGAGCAGCTCCAAAGGGCTGTAGGAGGCCCCTGCATCAAACGAGTGGTAGAACCTCATGAGAAATCATGGGTGGTGAAGCCCTGCTGGAAGGATAGTAGGCCCAAAGAGCCGATTAGGATACGTGTCTCATACATCAATATAAGTGTATGTCGTTGCACCAAGATCCCACCCTAGAGTGGGAATACTAGTTGCTCCTGCATCAAGGTTTATAAAGCCTCATGCCATATCCCACCGTTTCTATGTGGGATAGGAGATCTGTCGTAGATAGTTGAAGTCTACCTCTTCCACACACCTCCCCCTGCTTTTTTTCTAGTCATGTGCCCCTGATGTCATTCGAACACCCTATATCAACACCCCTTCCTCCTTTTGTCACTACCACCTCACCTGGTGCCACATATTATCACTATAGAACCACTAGGATGCTTCTGACATGCTAGAGTCCACCATCGCCACCCCTATCAATGCACAGATCACCGGTTATGCACCCTAAAGATCAAATAAGGCTCCTCCAGCAACTCTGAAGGCCAGAGGAGGAAGAGGACTACCATGTCCCCAATGGGTCCCCTATTGGCATCACCGGCCACTGCTCCCCAAGTAGGCTACCATCTCAATCTCTCCTCCATCGCTTCCACCTGAGGACCACTACTTCGCTCCTTGGCTGCTACTCACACCCTCTGTGTATGCCTTATCACATTATCATTGTGTACACTTGAACTCACCCCATACAACATAACGAGCTCCTCTAGCCACTATGAAGGCTAGAGTAGAAGGATGATTTGACAACTACCAAGCCTGCTACACATGCAAGCCACCGCACCTGAACTCTCCTACACTCCACACATGACCTCAACATAGCCACTTCACCACTACCAATATCGATCCCCTGATCACCATTTATTCCTCCTCTAGAAACATATAAGGATAATGAGGGAGGAGGATTCCACTGAGGCCATCCCACCCTGCAGCACCTCTACTACCACCACATCCACCTCATCGTGCATCACCTTCACTGGTCGTGGTTTATGAATGCCATGGGTACCACCCCATGTGGATTCATCCCACACGGTTCCTTAACATTCATACCCACAACTGTTCCCTGTTCAAAGGAAGGCCGGTCGTTGGGGGGGTTTAAATTTAAAGCACCCTACCACAGTTTTCCTTCATGGAAAGGGGTGGAGAATTCTTTCCTGGTCACCTATAAAAGGAGGAAATAATCTCCTTTAAAAATCATCTCATTCCTTCCAGAGCAGGCACACACAGTGCCATCAAGATCCAAAGACAAAAGTAGCCACTGCCTAAGAAGGAAGAAATTACACTACATAAGGAGGAGGCTGCAACCCTCCCTTTCTTTTCCATTTATTTGTTCACCATGCTCCACATTTCATATTCTACAACCCCTTCTAGCGTGAAGGGGTATAATTAAATATGATTTGATGAGGGGAAGGGGGATATCATTTAGTGATATTTTATGTTTTAAAATTTTGAAACAAAAAGAATTATTTTCTTTAAATTAATGGTTTTCAATTTAATTTAGGAATTTACATAAAAATTCAATTTTGTTTAATTTAATTCTAAATTTCAAAATTTCATTGATTCAATTATTTATTCTAACCTTGTTTTTTTATTTAATTTTATTTTAATAACCTAGAAATCAATCAATGAAATTTTCCTTATTATGTATATATAGTATAGATCACATAAAATCACTTATAGAACACAATAAAAACATCATAAATGAAGAATGAATGAAATAATAGGTATTTATAGAAGTTAATGAACCTATACTGATGAAATTGTAACTTGACCTTAGGAATAGTAATATGACCCTTATGAATAGTAAATCATAATAATGAATAGTATCATCACCCATGAAAGTATAAATAAAATTTAGGCACCTTATAAATGAAAGTATCATATAATTATAGCACAGTATAATTAAGGGAATATTTTTAAAAAATAATTTTTAAGTGTTGGTTTTTTTGTAAGTCATAAGTATTTAATTACAATTTTATAATTAATAAAATGATTTAAAAGATAATTTATTTATATAAAATTTATTCATAAATTAAAATTTTGTTTTATTATGATTTTAGGACAATTTTATGAGACCCTAGTTAATTATTTAAAGTGTTATAAAATCAGTTATAGATTTAAAATTTTTATTTTTTGAGTAAATGATGGTATTAATTAGAAATTAATTTTGTCATATTAAGAAATTTATTTTTATAAAATGGAGTTCATTTTTTAATTCTACATGTTAAAAATGTTTAGGCTCAATATATGGTAATTTTTTAAAATAGTTGAATGTTTAGTGAATAGTAAAACAAAATAATTTATGATAAATGAACAATAAGTGATTTATTGGGTCATATGTGATGTTTGGATGATATAATCACCCTTGGATTGAAATAAAATGCACTTATTACTATAGTTAGTGTTAATAATAAACACTATTTCTTTTCTTGAAAAAAAATAATAAAATAAGGAAAAAACAATGAGAAATCACCTCTCTCCTCCACTATAAATACCACCCCTCACCACCACTTCCCCTCACACCTCTATACCTTGAAGATTGTACAATTTCTTCTCAATACACTACCCAAGCCTTTATCCCAGGTCCATGAGATCATGGTATTAAAAAAAGAACAAAAATAGTCCCTTTAAAGAGGTTCTCATGGAGAAGTATTCATGATATCAAATCCTCTTCATTTTCATTTTAATTTATTTCCAAGTTCTTTTATTTTATTATTATCTTATCACCATACCTCATCCAAATAGAAAGATGAATTTAGTGCCATACATATAATATAATTATTTTATTATAATGGAATAATTCATCATCAAGCTCTTTTATAACTCTCTTTTATTTTAAAAATGAAATCATCATCTGTGAGGTGCCGATTTACAACCTTCTTGGACGATGGATTTTTGTTTTTCAATTTATCCTTAAAGGATGAAAATGAAACCATTTTTATGCTTAAAAAAACTATAATATATTTATTACAACCTTTCTTATATTATGTATGTAATATATTTACATAATACTAAATAATAAAACAAAATTAATTCGTTATGATCAATAATTGTCGCAATAATGTAAACAATTGTCACTAAATATATTATCTAATTATTCATCCTCATACGATAAAAAAATGATATATATAACAATTTAAAAATATATATATGTTCATTAATATCATATAAATTCAATTCTGAATAATTTTACCCATTATACATGAACTTGCATACTCATATATAAGTATACCGATCGTGAAAACAATTGAAACGAACGCTCGAGAGCAATAAAATTGTATCTTATAACTCATCAAAAAGGACATAAAAGAACATAATAAAATTTTAAAAAATAAAATACATGTAGATAAGGTTATGAATTAGTTGATTAATTGATTTTATTTAATTATCTAGGATGTTAAGGTCATGTGCATAACACATTCATACATAAGGTAAGGGTTTTCCTCCCGAACATCCATTTTCATTTGGTTTATGCTTCATTCCTATATATAAAAATTTTATTCTTAATTATTTTTAAATAACTGTTATAAATTAAACATATATATATATATATTACAAAATTATATATCCAGATCAGTTCATCATTATTTTATGGGATAATAAATGTTTTACAAGGTTCCCTTCTCATTTTTCCCGCTACACAAGCTCGATTAAAGGGAATGTCTTGATTTCTTGCCCATTTTGAAGTACCATAAAAATTCTATTTTAATACAACATTATTTTTCTAAAATCACTAATTTAGTCATGAAATATCTGTATTTTATCACTTCTAGTTTTATCCAAAAAATCATGACAAATAAAAATGAAATTTCCAAAAGATCTCTTCCTTGCAATGTAAAAATGGGTATTTCTCTCAAAAATTCATCAATGATTTTATTAGAGTATTTTCATCTATTTAATAAACTATGTTTAATTTTATTATTTATTAATATTAATATATTATTATTGTAATATATCATATTTTATTAATTTTTTTATGACCGGTTTGACTATGGATTTTCTATCTTGATACCATTCACCATGATACTCAGATTGGTTAGTGATTATGATTAAAAATTGGGGAAAGTTATTCACATTTCATATGTTCAAGTTTTTTATAATTATCCCTTTTTTTATGAGTAATTAATTGGACTTATAAATTGATGGGTGGAGCCTGCTATATCTCCTCGATGTATCATTAGGTCTCATGATACAAAACAGAATTGGGTTTTGGCTGAGGCCTTACCCTAGTATTTTCAGAAAACTTGGCATGGCCTTGATGATATGTTTCAGATGTCCAAAGTGATGAATTCTCTCATTATGATATGGGTAATTGATAAACCATGTGAAATTTGACTATTAAAATTTCAATTATTAAGGTCTATTCTCCTATGATCATTTATATGGCTTTATTTACTCAGATTGCATTCCTAGCATATTAGGCTCAAGTTTATTTTTAAAGGAATGTGTTTCTAGTTATTCACCATAACTAATGTTTATGTTTATGATAACATATTATTTATTAATTATCCTTATTGAGCATCTAAGAGCACTAATTTCTTATGTTTTATTTTTCCCAAGGATATGAAGATGAATGTTATAAATGACTTCTAGGGATAAACTAGGATTTATGGATGATTCCAATTGAATTTCTATATTTTACTTCCTTTCATGTTGTAATGTTAATCTTATGTTTGTATCTAGTTTTCCAAAACTACTAAGCTATTCATTACTTTGGGATATGAATTCCTTGTATTTTAAACCAATGTATTAATATAAGGCACTGGATCTAGGAAACTAGGGTCAGGGTATTTATAGTTGGTATTAGAGTATGTTTAGCAAACAACATAGAAACTAGATTTAGAAAATTTAGTTTAGGGAACATATACATAAGAAAAAAAAATTAAGGATAATAATGGAAGAACATCCCAGAATTTGGGTAAGGTAGAGATTATAGGGATATTCTTAGAAATATACGCCTTTCTAGATACTACAAGTGGAAGTGGTTCTAGAATAGATGTACCTATGGGTAAAAACTCCTATAAGGTGTCTCGGGCCTGACTCGGGGTAACTTGGTACATGACAATGGGCCTTACTGTGCACCAAGTTTGACACTCCTAGGTTTTATTCATAGGATAAGTCACATTTTCTTTACAAACCACTATGAATGATTTAAAATTAAACATGCCCCCAAAGAAACCATTTTTATGATTATGATATTAGCTATGAATAAAACTTAAGTATATGTTAAGTGTTTTGTTATTTTGTGATTATACATTACAATTCATAACCTAATCAATTTATTCCATTATTTAGAAATGGAACCTATTGGAAGGAATGGAAACTTTATTAATGTACATATCCAATGAAAGTATTTCACACCTATTCAAGATAATGATGTCGATATTGGAGATGTGACTGGTGCTGAAAAACTTATAACTATACTGGGACAGGTGACTCAGGTTATGAATAATAATAATACCCATATGGATCATCCTAATTCAAAACATTGAGAAGAAATGTTAGACTTATTTTTGCGATAATAATCTACATCATTCAATGGGGCTACAAACCCATTTGTAGTTGATCAATGGATAAGTTCCTTAGAGAATATATTTATCACTTTGGAATGTATTGAAAAGAAGAAGGTTGTGATGGTAGTTTATTGGCTATCATGAGATGGAGATCCATAGCAGTCACTAATTCAAAACAAAAAGGAGGATGAAGAAGTTAAAAATACGTAATAGAGGGATTTTTGAAATTTTTTCAAGAAAAATATTTTCCTCATGAACAATAAGAGGATATGGGAAGGAAATTATTGAATCTGAGGAAGAAGATGGATGAGAATGTTTTCAAGTATGAAGCCAACTTTATAAGGTTATAAAGGCATGCTTAGAACTACATACAGAATCCAAGGATCAATATTGATCGATTATTTGATGTATTTAAACCATTCCTTTGAAGGGAACTAGTCTCCAAAAATTTCTCATCATACCAAGATAAAATCACATGTAATATCAAGACAAATGAATAATACACTAATTCTTATGAATTTAAGGGAATTAAATAGAAGAAGTGAGTGGTAGAGTAAAGAATGGATAAAGGAAAGAATAAAGAAGTGAGTTTTCCAACATGTGATACTTGTGGATAGAAACACCCCAGATCCTACTTAAAATGAAAAGGAGTTAGTTACAAGTGGAGAGAAAAAGGCCACTAGGCCTATGATATCAATAGAAAAAAATCAACCAATGTTAAATGGTATAATTTTAAAGAGATAATAAATTATACAAATTATTTTCATCTACAACAAGGAAAATTTCTTGAGAAAAGGCCATGAGAGTAAGGTCAAGATTATGCAATCACAACTGCTGAGGTTGAAGTTCTTAAATATGTAGTGGCAGGTACTTTAATCGGTTCATCAAACTTATCCAATGATTTATTTTATTATCGATAATCAAATAATTTTATATCTTCCCAGTTTTACAAGAAAATTAAACATTTTTATTTTGAATTAATAAAGGATTTTTCAATTAAAACTCTTATGGGATGTTTATTGCAACAATGATGTGTCGATCTTCCCCCATTATGAAACATAAAAGCACTTTAGTTGCTGAACTTATCATCATACACATGATTTATTTTGATATAATACTTGGTATAAATTGGATATAAAATAATGTCATGAAAATATATTTCTAAAAGAAGAAATTTACAATTTTTAAGAATGATGTAGAGTTCCTTGTATTTATAGTAGAAACCACTACATATGATTCTTATCTAGATCCACCCAGTAGATCTACTAAATTCAATTCTTGGGGAGGAATAGAACACAACATCTATGGGTGAGGAAATAAATCTTAAAATTGAGGATTTACCTATTATGAAATAATGAATTCATGTATTTCCATAATATTTACTTGGACATCCTCCAGAGTGAAAAATTGAGTTTTCCATTAATTTAATTCTTAGTAAAAGGCCAATATCGAAGACTCGTTATAGAATAGCCCAAGTCGAATTAGTGGAGCAGAAGAAACAAATTGAGGAGTTGATTAGTAAGGGGTTTATCCAGCCTAGTGTTTGTACATGGAGAGGTCATATTCTTTTTGTTTAGAAGAAAGATGGATCTATGGGACTATGCATTGACTATTGGGAAATAATTGTTGTTATGATAAAGAAAAATTATCCACTGCCTTGCATTGATGATTTATTTGATCAACTTCAAGGAGCCCAATATTTTTAAAAGACTAATATTTGATATAGATATCATTAATTTAATGTGAATAATGAAGATATTCCAAAGACATCATTTTGAACCAGGTATGGACATTACAAGTTTAATGTAATCCCACTTGGACTGACTAATGTTCCCTCCATTTTCATAGATCTAACTAATAGATTTTTCATGGAATATCTTGATTAATATTTTGTGGTATTTATTAAAGATATCTAGGTATACTCAAAAATATAATAATACCATGAGAATCACTTGTGTATTTTTCAAAATAATCATAAAATAAATAAATTATACGGGAAGTTTAGAAAGTGTAAATTTTGGATTCTATTAGTTACTTTTCATTTACATATTGTCTCAAAGGATGTAATATCAGTTGATCCTTCAAATACAAAGGTATTTCATGAATTCCATACACCAATGAACATAACTGAGGTACGTAGTTTATTTTTTTATCAGGTTATTATCAGTGTTTCATTAATAGCTTTGCTTGATTTTCTAACCCATTAACCAAGATTACGAGGAAAGGGTTTAAGATCATATGGACAAAAGAATGTGAATAATTTTTTGAATAATTGGATAGGAGATTAGTGAATGATTTGATCTTGACTCTTCCTTTGAGAAATGGTGGATTTGTGATTTATAGTAATGTGTCAAAGAAAGGACTTAGGTGTTTCCATATGCAGAATGATTGAGTAATTGCCTATGAATCTTGGCAGTTAAAATTAATGAAAAAACTATACAACTCATGTTCTTGAGTTAGTGGTTGTAATATTTTCTCTAAAATATGGAGAAACAATCTCTACAATGAAATATGTGAGATATATACAGATCATAAGATTTTAAAATATATATTCTTAAAGAAAGAACTAAACATAAGGAAACAGTTATGGCTTGAGTGGATCAAGGATTATGATTATTCAATACACTACCACCCTAGGAAGGAGAATAAGGTATCAGATTAATTAAGTAGGAAGGATCATGGAGTTATGAACAATGTGAGGATTGACCAGGACCCTATGTACAAGGATATAAAAAATATGGATATGTGAATTATTAAGGAAGGTAAAACATCATTACTTTTTCAACCGGTTTCCCAAATATCTTTATTGAAAATAATTAAAAGTTCTCAGTGTGATTATGAGAATATTCAAATGAAAATTAATGATGTGAATGATGGTATGTTTCTAGACTTTATGTGTAAGGATGGAATTCTGAAATTTGGGAGGAGGCTATGTGTTCCATCAATACCTGAGATAAAAGGGGGGTTATTGGATGATGACAATAGATCAAATTTTTCTATATCACCTGGTAGCACTAATATGTATATATATTTTAAGGAACATTTCTACTGGGATAATATAAAGTGGGAAATTTCGGATTATGTATCAAGATGTTTGGTCTGTCAATGGGAGAAGTATAAAAGACAACATCCTAGAGGTTTCATGAAACCGATACCTATTCCTACATGGAAATGAGATGAAATCACTTTGTATTTTGTCACTGTATTACCAAAAACACCCAGAAATAATGATGCAATATGGTTGATTGTTGATCGAATTACCAAATCTGCATATTTCCTCTCTATAATGGTGGAATTTTTACTATATCACCTTGAAAGAATCTATATTAATGAAGTTGTAAGACTTTATGGAGAACCCATTTATATTGTTTCTGATTGTGATCAATGATTTACAAAAAAATTTAGGAAATGTTTTTAGAAATATTTGGTTACTAAGCTTCATTTGAGTACTTCTTATCACCCTCAAACTGATGGGTAGTCTAAAAGGACCATTCAAACATTAGAAGACATGTTTTTATCGCGATCATTCTACTTCCATGGTATATGTGTTCAGTATTTTTCTTTGGTAGATTTTTCCTATAATAACAGTTTCCATTCAAGTATTCAAATGGCACCATATGAGGCACTGTATGGAAAGAGATTTTGTGCACCAACATGTTGGGATAAAGTTTGTGAAAGGAAGTCTGTCAGCCCAGAGCTTGTCGTGGAAACAACAGGGAAGGTAAATATTATTCAAACCCATATTAAAGAAACAAAAATAAGGAAAAAGAGCTATACTGATAATCAATGGATGTATTTGGTATTTGAAGTGGGAGATCATGTTTTTTTGAAAGTATCTCCACATAAGGGTGTTATAAGATTTGGGAGGAAAGGGAAACTAATCTCTATGTACATTGGAACTTTTGAAATTATGGAGAGAATTAAATATGTGGCTAATCTTTTTGAAATGACTCCCATCCTTTATAAGGTACACAATGTGTTCCACATCTCTTTATTAATGAAGTACATGCCAGACTCAAAACATGTAATCACTTATGAAGAAATAGAATTGTAACCTGAATTATCTTACTGTGTAGGGCCTATTTGGATTCTAGACACTAAATAATAGGTGATGAGGAATTAGATGACTCGGTTGCTAAAGGTACTTCAGAAAAATAATAATATTGAAGAGGTTATGTGTGAGCCTGAGGAGATTATGACGAAGAACAACCCAAATCTTTTTGTGGGGTGACAATATGAAGATTTCAAGGATGAAATTTTTCGTAGGAGGGGAGAATGTAACAATTATGAACACTATCAATGAAATTTACCTTCTTATGTTTATATATTATAGATCACATAAAATCACTTATATAAGACAATACAAATATCATAAATGAATAATTAATGAAATAAAATGTATTTCTAGAAGTTAAAAAACCTATACCGCTGAAATTGTAACCTGATCTTAGAAATATTAATATGACCCTTATGAATAGTACATTAGACTAATGAATAGTAACATTAAACATGAAAGTATAAATAAAATTTAGATATCGCATAAATTAAGGTATCATATAAATATATCATAGTATAAGTAAGTGAATAATTTTTAAAAATATTATTTAAGTGTTTGTATTTTTGTAAGTCCTAAGTATTTAATTATAATTTTATAATTAAGAAAATGATTTAAAAGGAAATTTTTTTATATAAAATTTATTCATAAATTATGATTTTGTTTTCCTATGATTTTAGGATAATTTTATGAGACCTTAGTTAATTTTTGAATGTGTTATAAAATCCGTTATAGATTTAAAATGTGTATTTTTTTGAGTAAATGATGGTTTAAATTAAAAATTAAATTTCTCATATTTAGAAAACTATTTTCATAAAATGGTTTTCATTTTTTAATTATACACATAGAAAATCGTTAGGGTGAATATTAGGTAATTTTTTAAAATACAATATTTTTTTGTGAATAGTAAAATATGATAATTTACGATAAATTATAAATATATGATTTATTGAGTCATAGGAAATGTTTGGCTAATGAAATAACCGTTTTTAGAGATATCATTTACTTATTACTATATTTAGTCACAATAATAAACACTATTTATTTTCTTCTGAAAAATAATAAAATAATGAATAAAATAATGAGAAATCACCCCTCTCCTCCACTATAAATATGACCCCTCATCGCCACTTCCCCTCACACCTATAAGCCTTGTGACTTATTAAATATCTACACAATACTCCACCCAATACTCTATCCCATTTCCAATAGTTCGTTTTTAAAAAAAATAACAAAACCAATCCCCTTAAGAAGGTTCTCAAGGAGGAGTATTCAAGAGGTATAATCCTCCACCTTTTCCTTTTAATTTCTTTCCAAGTATTTTCTTTTATTATTCTCTCCTCGCCTCCCTTCGTACAAATAAAACGATCTCTCTAGTACCTTACATATACTATAATTGTTATATGCTAATGGTTTAATTCATCATCAAACTCCATTCTCACTCTTTTTTATTTAAAAAAGGCAATCATCATCCGTGAGTTTCCAATTTACAACATTCATGGACGACAGATTTTTGTTCTTAAATTTCTCCTTCAAAGATGGAAATGAACCCATTTTTATGTTTAAAATATGATATAATATATTTATTAAAAACTTTATTATGTTTTTCAGTTAACATATGTTCATAATACTAAATGATAATATAAAATTAGTTCTTTATGATCAATAATCATCATAATAATGTAAATGATTATCACTAAATGTCTTATCTAATGATTCATCCTCATACCATATAAAAAAATAATATATATAACAATTTACACTTATTTATGTTCATTAATATCATATAAATTCAATTTTTTAGAATTATACCCATTCCACATGAACTTCTATACTAATATACAAGTTTACCGATCATGAAATCCAAGGAAATGAACGCTCCAGGGAAATATAATTGTATATTATAATTCATCAAAAAAGAACATAAATGAAATTAATAAAATTATAATAAATAAAATAAATGTACATATGGTTATGAATTAATTAATCAACATATTTAATTTGATTATCCAGGATGATAAGGTCCATTACAGAACACATTCAGAAAAAAGGTAAGTGTTTTCTTCCTGAACCCTATTTCCATTCTGGTTATGCTTTATTCCTATATACAAAAATGTTATTATTCATTTTTTTTCTATAATTATTATTATATATATCTGTGTGTGTTCTAAAATCATATTTCTAGATAATTTTATCATTCATTTATGGTATAATAAATGTTTTAAAATGTTCTCTTTTCATTTCATCCTGATACGTAAGCCTGGTTAAAGGGAACATCTCGATTTCTTACCCATTTTAAAGTAGCTTACATAATATATTTTAAGACACCATTATTTTTCTCAAATAAATAAATTTTCATGAAATACTATATTTTTAGTTTCTATTTTTACGCAAACAGTCATGACAAATAAGAATGATTTTTCAAAAAAAGACTTCTTTGCAGGGTAAAAAAGGGAATTTCTGTCGAGAATCTTCAATGATTTTATTTGAGTATTTTCACCTATTTAGAAACTTCTATTTAATTTTTTTATTTATTGATATTTATATCTTATTATTTTCATCTAACATATGTTATTAAATGGTTTATGATTTGTTTTACTATGGATGTGATATAATGATACCATTCACCATGCCACTCGTATTGGTTAGTTATTATAATTACAAATTAGGGAAATTTATTTACATTTAATATGTTCATGTTTTTTATGTTTATCCCCATTCATATAAAAAAATTAATTGGAAATAGAAAGTTATAGTTGGGTCCCTCTATAGCCCCTCGATACATCAGTAGGTCTCATGAGACAAAACAGAATTGGGTTTTGATCAAGGCCTTACCCTAGTCAAACATCTTGATTGGGGAATTGATGATATATTTAATATGTACTGAATTTTGTGTTCCCATATTATGACATAATTTATTGATTAAATAATTGATATTTGACTAGTATGATATCTATGATTAAGGTTCATTCTCTTATGATTAGTTATATGAATTTATTGTAACACCCCGAGATTTTATGAAAAATATTCTTTTTAATTTTATTGATGTCTTGTGTTGTACATTACAACAAAATAGTCTTGAACAACACGCATCCCTAACTTGGCTGCATTACACGCAATCGCGACCTTCCTCGATAGCGTGTGTTGTACGCAATACCAAGTTTCACTAAACAACGATATGCTATTAAAATATTATTAAAACTAGTCGATATGAATAGTAATAACCACTTTTTGAAATTTTGTAAATTTCATCTTTCAAAATAGACTTCATTTTTGGATTTGGAATATCAAAATTAGACTAGGGTGAAATTTTGGTATTTTTCTGAAAACTTTCAATTTTTGATAAATAGTGAAAACACTAGGTTACTATTTAAAAACAGTCTTTTATCTAAATAATTATTTATTTTATTTAAATTTATTTTAGGTCAAAATTGACATATAATACCTATATAAGTTCAATGTAATTAATTGGAGTCATTTTATAATAATTTTAGATATATAAAACTTTTATTGAACTTTTGAACGTCTTTTACCCACCTACTAGGAGAATTTGAAAATTTACATAAAACTTAATTTTACCGCTTCTGTGAGTGGAATTTCAAAAATCCGAGAGACATGGTTGATGTGAGTAAGTAAAATGTGGTTCAATGAGATTAAAATAATTTTTGGTGAATAGTAACTTTTTACTTTTATTTACCACGGTTAAAAGTAAATAGGGTAATTAATGGTAAAAATGATATTATTATTACCCTAACACCTGTCCTAATTCTATTGGATAAGTTTAATTCGACCAAAAACAACCTTAGGAATAAAATATGACCATTTAGGCCCACTTGTATGAGATTAGGACATTTATTGTTAATTTATTTAAAGAAGGGTTAAAATAGTTAAAATCAAAGTTTAATAAGTAAATAATTTTTAATATAGGGTTATACATAAGATATATTCGGCTATAAATATTCATTAGAAAGCTAAAAATATTTCCTATATAATGGTATTTTATTTATAATTTTTAGACATTAAATAATTTATTTTTGACACAATGATGATGTAGTAATTATCTTATTAATGAAATATTGACATAATTGATGTTATAAATACCCAAATAAATGTAATTTGAGACTTTTTATGAATTAAACTAATTTTATAGGTTAATATGACATGTTAATATTGATTTAGGTAACTTTTTTCGAACTAATCATTCTGTTATGATTTTCTCAAAAATCAATTACCAAATAGTGTCAAAATTGACATAAAATAGTTTTTAAAACAAATATTATATTATTAATTGTTATTTTATTCCTAAAAATCTAAGGTTCGGAAAAATGACATAGATAAGGATATATATATTAATAATAAACAACTTGGGGTTCGTTTGGCTTGTTATAGTAAGTTTATTAACCTTATAGTGTAAGAAAACAAGAAGACACGGTAAAAGTAAAATTATTTAACTTAAGGTTAAATATAAATGATAAGGTTAAAATAGAAACCTAAACTTGTCTAAATTATGTTGGATGACAATATTTCAACCCATCCCCACCTTATCTTCAAAATAAATCAATTTGGAGCTATTAAAAACCGAATATGACTTTATAATAAAATAATATTTTTAGTTTTTCCAAAGGTGCCCCTCTCCTCCCTTATAAAAGGGCACCTCCTCCCCCTCTTACTCACACCACTTTGAGCCTTCAGGCTTGGCCAAACCCTGAAAAATTCTCTTCTAAACTTCCCTAGAAACATCCTAGAGGTCCTTTTCTTCTTCAAAGACCAATTTTAGTGCCCTAAGAGGAGTTCTCAAAGAGGCGCTTCAAAGAAGAGGTAATGTCCATTACCGATTATTTCAACTTTATTTCTTCTTCCACTTCTTCTTCTTTAGTTGTTTCATTATGAAGTAATAACATCAGAATAAATAATATACTAATATGTTATTATAAGTATTAAACTACCCTATTTCACCATCTATCCATCCTATGGAAAACGAAATCACCACGCGTGCATACGTACGAAATACCGTCTCCACACCGTGGTGAAATATGTTTTTCCACCAACACCTAACATGGATGGGTATAATGGTGTAAGGAATAAATATATATGGTTATTATAACATCATAATGATTCTGATATATTATACCATCCATTCCAATTTTATTCAATAATTGTGGGAATGATATCATCGCTCGTGCGTACGTACGGACTACCGTCTCCACGATGTGATGAGATTCATTCTCCATGTTAACCATGCATGAATGATCATATAGTTTATATAATGAATAATAATGAAATATATGAAATAATAATGCTACTGGATTTATGTATATATATATATGTATGTCATCTATTTATTCTCATTCAATTCAATAAGGAAACGAAAACAGCGTTCATGCGTACGTACGGTCTACTATCTCCATGAATGGTGTATTTCATTCCTTTTATCGATCTATAATATACATATGTATATGATGAATATATATTATATATAAATCATTTTTTACATTCTGGAATTATGTAAATCAGGATATAAGTAATAATATCAAGAACGACAAGTCTAAACACATATGATAAACGAAATGATTTTACCCAAAATGCTGCTTTAACATGAAATTTACAAAAGAACGGGTAATATAAAGTCATATATAAAACATATAAGATATCATAAAAATTAATATGATTATGTAATAAGTCAATGACATTATTTAAATCATTATAGAGGAGGTTCAGATACGTACGAAGCATATCGGACCTATGGTAAGGGATAATTTTGCAAATCTCATTTTTATCCGAGATTGCTTATTCGTAAGTATTTACTGGGGTTATTTATATCATCCATGTCCATGTTTTATAAAAGTGTTTTCATGTATGTTTAAAGTCCTTTTTACCAATTTTTGACTTTTACTACATGGTATGTAAGGAATCTTTCTTTTGTTTACGTTACGAGGTACTTTTTGACTTTTCCGGCAAAAGTACGAGAATAATGTTTTTTTAACTTATACGGAATGAAAGGATTTTTATGGTTTTATAAAGCCTTATTTTCATGAAGAATCCTCCAAAATATTTCATGACTATTTTCAAAAAAATATATTTCTTTTAAAATTACATGACATTTTGTGAAAAGAAATTGATTTTGAAGAAGAAAGGATATTTTCCTCAAGAATTCATTTCAAGTGTTTTATCAAAACCATTTTTCCATCTAAGATGGCATTATTTTATATGTGTATGTTTCAAGTATAATGTCTCTATGATTTACATGGTTTCACTTTTCTTATTATGAAATGATATCCATTTATTTTATATGGATTATGTGATGATGGGATAATGTTTTTGAAACCCATTTCATTCGTTGGGTTATTATGAATGATGTATGTTTATTTTGTGGCACAAGTAAGAATGATTTCATTATGAGATGGGTGGGACCTATATCTCCCTCCAATGCTTTGGGTATAGATTTATATCTCATGAGATAGGCATGGCTGGAACGAAAATTTAAACCGGTTCAGTAATACAAGACTGGAACGAGGAGTGAACTTGATTCAGAAAGGGACTTTGTCCACTAAGATGGTCTTGGCCGCAATGTCTTGGCTACTATGGAAATCATATCATGTTCTTAATGGTTTCCATAATCATATGTTTTATTCCCATGCTATTTTATCATGATTAATGTTTCTTTATGATCTATGCCTTATGTTCTTCCATGTTTTATGTTATTGCTCAATATTTTGTTGTTTAAACATCATGTTCATGTTTTTAAGTTCAAATGTTAATGATTTGTTTTATTTTATCCATGATTACCCTTACAGAGCATTTGAGCTCATCCTTTCTATGTTTTCTTTTCCCCATGATATAGAGAAAGGTTTTAGGTAAGAAAACAATAGGGGAAGATCTTTATGGGAGATGTTGAAGATCTTTCACCTCGATTAGAAGATTAAGTTCCGAGTTTCTAAAGACACTAAACTATTATGGTCCTTGTGTGTCTGTTTTTGTTATGTATTAAGTATTCCACAAAAGTAATGTAATTTCCATGTACTTCAAGCTTTGGGTCTCTACAGTTGGTATCAGAGAAAAAGGTTTAGTCAACCTTTGGAAACTAGGATGAAAAAACATTAGTGAGATCCCTAGAGATATTTCTAAGGTGTGTCTAGGGATGTACCTAAGGATAAGTATACGTATAAGATATAGTCCTAGAACTACGATTACGATCTTAGAATTTAACCTAAGATGTTAGATATTGAGGGAACTCCCCCTTTACTATGTTGTTTTCCCTAGCATGATTTTTGCCTCTCACACTATTCTTTTTGGGTTTTAGAAAATGGCTGGAAACAGGAAGATTCACGATAATGGAGGATATGACAGACAATGGAATGATATTCTTCATGCGAAACCAAATGAAACGGGATTTAGAAGTCCAAACATCGTTATTATGCCTAATCAGAAATCTCATAATATGATCAATAATCTCAACTTTGGTAAGTTTCCCGACTCAGATAATAAGAGAGATATGGAGTATCATGATGATCATAGAGGAAAGAAAGTTCAATTTCCCTCATGTAAATCATGTGGGAAGAGGCATCAGGGAGATTGTTTCAAAGGAACTGGAAGATGCTTTGGGTGTGGAAGAGAAGGACACAAAGCCAGTAAGTGAAAAGTAAAAGGTTCAGTTAACACCATGGACAAGGATAATGGTATTGCTACGACATCAACAATGATTTGATGTTTTAAATGTGGAATGTATAGGCATTATGCAAACCAATTCCCTAAGGGAAAATCTCATGAAGAGAATCAACATGGTCGTTTGGGTAGTATTTATGTGGATGATGATGAGGAGACTAAAAATGAAATATGAGATGAAAGAAGTGTTGAAGCTCAGTCAGTTGTTTTAGAAGGTAGTGGAATGATTGTATGTTTTTTGAGAGTTATGTTGTACAGTTAATGGTACTATGGAATAATGAATCATCTAAGGATTGTTACACTATTGTTTTTCCTAAAGTATTTGAAAGTATATGTTGAATGGTACCAGTAACCATGGAAGGTTATTGAGATATTTTTGGAAAGTAGATGATATGCGCATAATGAAGGAATAAGAAGATAATGAGATGGTTGATTGTATTCATGAGCTCATGATTGATATAAGGACTAAGTGATATCATGGTTTGAGTATATAGAATTTTGAGGATTTTTGTATGTGGAAAGTGTTAACTTTTAACTGCATCCATGTTTTCACTAAGGTTCAATGGGTATTTATTTTTCAAGATAATACATGATTAAGGCCTTCGAATGTTTGGAATGTGACCAACAAGATATATCTTATGATATATGGGGATCAACGATGGTATTAACATTCTTGTTATATAAAATCTCTGGTAATCGTTTTCACTATATTATGAGAGTGGACTGCAGTATTATGGATAAGCTTAAAGATTGGAATGGATTATGTTGGACATAAGTTAGTATTGTTTAAGGATATATGTTTTTTTGAAATTATTGATGGGATTTTATAGTAATGTAGTTTTAGAAAAAGGACAACCTGCAGGACGGGTGACAACCCATCACGTCGGACAAGGCTATGGGAATCGAACCCCCAACCGAAGTGCGACTGACTTTTATTGCCTACCACTGGCCTACAGGAAGTCCCTGGTTAGTAGAAACTAGTTTTATTTTATTAAGCGGTATGATATATGATGTATAAGTTCATTTTTGGAACCATATACGATTAATATAACCATAAGATGGACTTATAACATTTGCTAACCTTTTGTTTGAAACAGATTGAATGACCCATCATTCTATCACATGATCTGCTAACACATCACGAATAACAAATTCAACTTCATTTCTTTAAGGGATGAAGTGGAAATTGTTCAATTCACGAACAACAGTGAGATTTTACCAAAATCATGTAAGTATTTCTTTTAATTCATCAACTTTAGGGAAATGATCTTGAAAACCAAAAATGTTGTACTAGTTCCCTTATATCCAATGAATCAGATGGTATCTTAGATCATCACAAATCTATAGATTTGTGATTGTTGTATTTTTCATAGCCATGTTCTCTACCACTCTCCATCAGAACATGATGGTTAGGTTTCTCTTCCACATCCATATTTCCACCTATGTTCTCCTATGTGGATACCCAGGGATTAGTTAATTTGGGTAACCGTTATGCTTCATACTTTAGTTTTTAAAGATTGGTTTTGGTATTCCTTTTTTATTATGTGGGTTTCTATTAAAGAAAATTTCTAAGTGTAAACCATTTATAACCCCGATGAATTTTGAGGGAAAAATTCATTTTAAGGGGGGTAGAATATAACACCCCGAGATTTTATGAAAAATATTCTTTTTAATTTTATTGATGTCTTGTGTTGTACGTTACAACAAAGAAGTCTTGCACAACACACAACCCTAACTTTGCTGCATTACACACAATCACGGCCTTCCTCGATAGCATGTGTTGTATGCAATACCAAGTTTCACTAAACAATGATATGCTATTACAATATTATTAAAACTAGCCGATATGAATAGTAATAACCACTTTTTGAAATTTTGTAAATTTCAAATTTCAAAATGGACTTCATTTTTGGTTTCGGAATATCGAAATTAGCCTAGGGTGAAATTTTGGTATTTTTTCGAAAACTTCCAATTTTTGATGAATAGTAAAAACACTTGGTTACTATTTAAAAACGGACTTTTTATTTAAATAATTATTTATTTTATTTAAATTTATTTTAGGTAAAAATTTACACATAATACCTATATAAGTTCAATGTAATTCATTTGAGTCATTTTATAATAATTTTAGATATATAAAAATTTTATTGAACTTTTGACCGTCTTTTACCCACCTCCTAGAAGAATTTGAAAATTTACATATAACTTAATTTTACCGCTTCTGTGAGTGGAATTTAAAAAATCCGAGAGACACGGTTGATGTCAATAAGTAAAATGTGGTTCAATGAGATGAAAATATTTTTTGGTGAATAGTAACTTTTTACTTTTATTTACCATGGTTAAAAGTAAATAGGGTAATTAAGGGTAAAAATGATATTATTATTACCCTAACACATGTCTTAATTCTATTGGATAAGTGTAATTCGACCAAATACAACCTTAGGAATAAAATATGACCATTTAGGCCCACCTGGATTTGATTAGGACATTTATTATTAATTTATTTAAAGAAGGGTTAAAATAGTTAAAATCAATGTTTAATATGTAAATAATTTTTAATATAGGGTTATACATAAGATATATTCGACTATAAGTATTCATTAGAAAGCTAAAAATATTTCCTACATAATTGTATTTTATTTATAATTTTTAGACATTAAATAATTTATTTTTGACACAATGATGTTGTAGTAATTATCTTATTAATGAAATTTTGACATAATTGATGTTATAAATACCCAAATAAATGTAATTTGAGACTTTTATGAATTAAACTAATTTTCTAGGTTAATATGACATGTTAGTACTGATTTAGATAACTTTTTTCGAACTAATCATTCTGTTATGATTTTCACAAAAAACAATTACCAAATAGTGTCAAAATTGACATAAAATAGTTTTTAAAACAAATATTATATTATTAATTGTTATCTTATTCCTAAAAATCTATGGTTTGGCAAAATGACATAGATAAGGTTATATATATTAATAATAAACAACTTGGTGTTCGTTTGGCTTGTTGTATTATGTTTATTAACCTTATAGTGTAAGAAAACAAGAAGACACGGTAAAAGTAAAATTATTTAACTTAAGGTTAAATATAAATGATAAGGTTAAAATAGAAACCTAAACTTGTCTAAATTATATTGAATGAGAGGATTTCGACCCATCCCAACCTTAGCTTCAAAATAAATCAATTTAGAGATATTAAAAACCAAATATGACTTTATAATAAAATAATATTTTTAGTTTTTCCAAAGGCGCCCCTCTCCTCCCTTATAAAAGGGCACCTCCTCCTTCTCTTCCTCGCACCACTTTGAGCCTTCAGGCTCGGCCAAAACCTGCCAAATTCTCTTCTAAACTTCCCTATAAACATCCTAGAGGTCCTGGTCTTCATTAAAGACCAATTTTAGTGCTCTAAGAGGAGTTCTCAAAGAGGCGCTTCAAAGAAGTGGAATGTTCGTTACCGATTCTTTCAACTTTATTTCTTCTTCCACTTCTTCTTCTTTAGTTGATTCATTATGGAGTAATAACATCTGTATAAATCATATACTGATATGTTATTATAAGTATTAAACTACCATATTTCACCATCTATCCATCCTATAGAAAACGAAATCACCACGCGTGCGTACGTACGGAATACCGTCTCCACACCATGGTGAAATCTGTTTTTACACCAACACCTTACATGGATGGGTATAATGGTGTAAAGAATAACTATATATGGTTATTATAACATCATAATGGTTATGATATATTATAACATCCATTCCAATTTTATTCAATAATTATGGGAATGATATCATCGCTCGTGCGTACGTACGGACTACCGTCTCCACGACGCGATGAGATTCATTCTCCATGTTAACCATACATGAATGATCATATAGTTTATATAATGAATAATAATTAAATATATTAAATAATAATTCTACTGTATTTATGTATATATATATATATGTATGTCATCTATTTAGTTTCATTCAATTCAATAAGGAAATGAAAACAGCGTTCATGTGTACGTACGGCCTACCGTCTCCATGAACGGTGTATTTCATTCCTTTTATCGATCTATAATATACATATGTATATGATGAATATATATTATATATAAATCATGTTTTACATTCTTTAATTATGTAAATCAGGATATAAGTAATAATATCAAGAACAACAAGTCGAAACACATACAATAAATGAAATGATTTTACCCAAAATGCTGCTTTAACATGGAGTTTACAAAAGAACGGGTAATATAAAGTCATAATTAAAACATATAAGACATCATAAAAATTAATATGATTCTGTAATAATTAAATGACATTATTTAAACCATTATAGAGGAGTTTCAGATACGTACGAAGCATATCGGACTTATGGTCAGGGATAAGTTTGCAAATCTCATTTTTATCCGAGATTGCTTATTCGTAAGTATTTACTAGGGCTATTTATATCATCCATGTCCATGTTTTATAAAAGTTTTTTCATGTATGTTTAATGTCCTTTTTACCCATTTTTGACTTTTACTACATGGTATTTAAGGAATCTCTCTTTTGTTTATGCTACGAGGTAATTTTTTGACTTTTCCGGCAAAAGTACGAGAATAATGTTTTTTTAACTTATACGGCATGAAAGGATTTTTAAGGTTTTATAAAGACATATTTTTATGAAGATTCCCCCAAAATATTTCATGACTATTTTCAAAAAAATATATTTCTTTTAAAATTTCATGACGTTTTGTGAAAAGAAATTGATTTTGAAGAAGAACGGATATTTTCCTCAAGAATTCATTTCAAGTGTTTTATCAAAACCATTTTTCCAGCTAAGATGACATTTTTTTTATATGTGTATGTTTCAAGTATAATGTCTCTATGATTTACATGGTTTCACTTTTATTGTTATGAAATGATATCCATTTATTTTATGTGGATTATGTGATGATGGGATGATGTTTTTGAAACCCATTTCATTCGTTGGGTTATTATGAATGATGTATGTTTATTTTGTGGCACAAGTAAGAATGATTTCATTATGAGATGGGTGGGACCTATATCTCCCTCCAATGCATTGGTTACATATTTATATCTCATGAGATAGACATGGCTAGAATGGTAAGTTAAACCAGTTCAGTAATACAGGATTGGAACGAGGAGTGAACTCGATTCCGAAAGGGACTTTGTCCACTAAGATGGTCTTGGCAGCAATGCCTTGGCTACTATAGAAATCATATCATGTGCTTAATGGTTGCCACAATCACATGTTTTATTCCCATGATATTTTATCATGATTAATTTTTCTTTATGATCTATGCCTTATGTTCTTCCATGTTTTATGTCATTGCTCAAGATTTTGTTGTTTAAACATTATGTTCATGTTTTTAAGTTCAAATGTTTATGATTTGTTTTATTTTATCCATGCTTACCCTTACTGAGCATTTGAGCTCACCCTTTATATGTTTTCTTTTCCCTAGGGTATAAAGAAAGGTTTTAGTTAAGAAAACAATAGGGGAAGATCTTTATGGGAGATTTTGAAGATCTTTCACCACGATTAGAAGATTACGTTCCGAGTGTCCAAAGACACTAAACTATTACGGTCCTTGTGTGTCTGTTTTTGTTATGTATTAAGTATTCCACAAAAGTAATGTAATGTCCATGTACGTCAAGCTTTGGTTCTATATATTTGGTATCAGAGGAAAGGTTTAGTCAACCTTTGGAAACTAGGATGCGAAAACATTAGTGAGATCCCTAGAGATATTTCTATGGTATGTCTAGGGATGTCCCTAAGAATAAGTATACATATAAGATATAGTCCTAGAACTGCAGTAACGATATTAGAATTTAACCTAAGATGTTAGATATTGAGGGAACTCCCCCTTTACTTTGTTGTTTTCCCTAGCATGATTTTTTCCTCTCACACTATTCTTTTTGGGTTTTAGAAAATGGCTGGAAAGAGGAAGATTCACGATAATGGAGGATATGATAGACAATGGAATGATATTCTTCATGAGCAACCAAATGAAACGGGATTTGGAAGTCCAAACATCGTTATTATGCCTAATCAGCGATCTCATAATATGATCAATAATCTCAACTTTGGTCAGTTTCCTAACTAAGATAATAAGAGAAATATGGAGTTTCATGATGATCATAGAGGAAAGAAAGTTCAATTTCCCTCATGTAAATCATGTGGGAAGAGGCATCAGGGAGATTGTTTCAAAGGAACTGGAAGATGCTTTGGGTGTGGAAGAGAAGGACACAAAGCCAGTAAGTGCAATGTAAAAGGTTTAGTTAACACCATGGACAAGGATAATGGTATTTATACGACATCAACAATGATTAGATGTTTTAAATGTGGAATGTACGGGAATTATGTAAACCAATTCCCTAAGGCAAAATCTCATGAAGAGAATCAGCATGGTCATATGGGTAGTATTTATGTGGATGATGATGAGGAGACTACAAATGATATAAGAGATGAAATAAGTCTTGAAGCTCAGTCAGTTGTTTTAAAAGGTAGTGGAATGATTGTATGTTTATCAAGAGTTATGTTGTATAGTTAATGGTACTATGGAATAAAGAATCATCTAAGGATTGTTACACTATTGTTTTTCTTAAATTATTTGAAAGTATATGTTGAATGGTACCAGTAACCATGGAAGGTTATTCAGATATTTTTGGAAAGTAGATGATATGCGCATAATGAATGAATAATAAGATAATAAGATGTTTGATTTTATTCACGAGCTCATGATTGATATAAGGACTAAGTGATATCATGGTTTGAGTATATAGAATTTTGACAATTTTGGTATGTGGAAAGTGTTAACTTTTAACTGCATTCATGTTTTCACTAAGGTTCAATGGGTATTCATTTTTCAAGAGAATACATGAGTAAGGCCTTCGAATGTTTGGAATGTGACCAACAAGACATATCTTATGATATATGGGGATCAACAATGGTGTTAACATTCTTGTTATATGAAATCTCTGGTAATCGTTTTCACTATATTATGAGAGTGGACTGCAGTATTATGGATAAGCCTAAATATGGGAATGGATTATGTTGGACATAAGTTAGTATTTTTTAAGGATAGTTGTTTTTTCGATATTATTGATGGGATGTTATAGTAATGTAGTTTTAGAAAAAGGACAACATGTAGGATGAGAGACAACCCATCACGTCGGACAAGGATGTGGGAATCGAACCCACAACCGAAGTGTGGCTGGCTTTTATCACCTACCACTGGCCTACAAGAAGTCCCTAGTTAGTAGAAACTAGTTTTATTTTATTAAGAGGTATGATATATGAAGTATAAGTTCATTTTTGGAACCATATACGATTAATGTAACCATAAGATGAACTTATAACTTTTGATAACCTTTTGTTTGAAACAGATGGAATGACCCATCATTCTATCACATGATCTGCTAACACATCACGGATAACAAATTCAACTTCATTTCTTTAAGGGATGAAGTGTAAATTGTTTAATTCATGAACTAGAGTGAGATTATACCGAAATCATGTAAGTATTTCTTTTAATTCATCAACTTTAGGGAAATGATCTTGAAAACCAAAAATTTTGTACTAGTTCCCTTATATCCGATGAATCAGATGGTACCCTAGATCATCACAAATCTATAGCTTTGTGATTGTTGGATTTTTCATAGCCATGTTCTCTACCACTCTTCATCAGAACATGATGGTTAGGTTTCTCTTCCATATCCATATTTCCACTTATGTTCTCCTATGTGGAAACCCAGTGATTAGTTAATTTGGGTAACCGTTATGTTTCATAATTTAGTTTTTAAAGATTGGTTTTGGTATTCCTTTTCTTGATGTGGGTTTCTATTAAAGAAACTTTCGAGTAGTAAACCATTTATAACCCTCGACGAATTTCGAGGGCAAAATTCATTTTAATGGGGGTAGAATATAACACCCCGAGATTTTATGAAAAATATTCTTTTTAATTTTATTGATGTCTTGTGTTGTAAGTTACAACAAAGGAGTCTTGCATAACACGCAAACCAAACTTGGCTGCATTACACACAATCGCGACCTTCCTCGACAGCGTGTGTTGTACGCAATACTGAGTTTCACTGAACAACGATATGCTATTAAAATATTATTAAAACTAGCCGATATGAATAGTAATAACCACTTTTTGAAATTTTGTAAATTTAATCTTTCAAAATGGAATTAATTTTTGGATTCGGAATATCGAAATTATCCTAGGGTGAAATTTTGGTATTTTTCTGAAAACTTTCAATTTTTATGAATAGTGAAAACACTAGGTTACTATTTAAAAACAGACTTTTAATTTAAATAATTATGTATTTTATTTAAATTTATTTTAGGTCAAAATTGACACATAATACCTATATAAGTTCAATGAAATTCATTGGAGTCATTTTATAATAATTTTAGGTATATAAAATTTTTATTGAACTTTTGACCGTCTTTTACCCACCTCCTAGGAGAATTTGAAAATTTACATAAAACTTAATTTTACCGCTTCTTTGAGTGGAATTTCAAAAATCCGAGAGAAACGGTTGATGTTAGTAACTAAAATGTGGTTCAATGAGATGAAAATATTTTTTGGTGAATAGTAACTTTTTACTTTTATTTACCACGGTTAAAAGTAAATAGGGTAATTAAGGGTAAAAATGATATTATTATTACCCTAACACATGTACTAATTCTATTGGATAAGTGTAATTCAACCAAAAACAACCTTAGGAATAAAATATGACCATTTAGGCCCACATGGATTAGATTAGGACATTTATTATTAATTTATTTAAAGAAGGGTTAAAATAGTTAAAATCAAAGTTTAATAAGTAAATAATTTTTAATATAGGGTTATACATAAGATATATTCGAATATAAATATTCATTAGAAATATAAAAATATTTCCTACATAATGGTATTTTATTTATAATTTTTAGACATTAAATAATTTATTTTTGACACAATGATGATGTAGTAATTATCTTATTAATGAAATATTGACATAATTGATGTTATAAATACCCAAATAAATGTAATTTGAGACTTTTTATGAATTCCACTAATTTTATAGGTTAATATGACATGTTAGTATTGATTTAGTTAACTTTTTTTGAACTAATAATTCTGTTATGATTTTCACAAAAATCAATTACCAAATAGTGTCAAAATTGACATAAAATAGTTTTTAATACAAATATTATATTATTAATTGGTATTTTATTCCTAAAAATATAAGGTTAGGAAAAATAACTTATATAAGGTTATATATATTAATAATAAACAACTTGGGGTTCGTTTGGCTTGTTATAGTAAGTTTATTAACCTTATAGTGTAAAAAAACAAGAAGACACGGTAAATGTAAAATTATTTATCTTAATGTTAAATCTAAATGATAAGGTTTAAACATAAACCTAAACTTTTCTAAATTATATTTTATGAGAGGATTTAGACCCATACCATCCTTATATTCGAAATAAATCATTTTGGAGCTATTAAAAACCAAATATGACTTTATAATAAAATAATATTTTTAGTTTTTCCAAAGGTGCCCCTCTCCTCCCTTATAAAAGGGCACCTCCTCCCTCTCTTCCTCACACCACTTTGAGCCTTCACGCTCGGAAAAACCCTACCAAATTCTCTTATCAACTTCCCTAGAAACATCCTAGAGGTCCTGGTCATCTTCAAAGACCAATTTTAGTTCCCTAAGAGGAGTTCTCAAAGAGGCGCTTCAAAGAAGAGGTAATGTCCGTTACCGATTCTTTCAACTTTATTTCTTCTTCCACTTATTCTTCTTTAGTTGTTTCATTATGAAGTAATAACATAAGTATAAATAATATACTGATATGTTATTATAAGTATGAAAATACCCTATTTCACCATCTATCCATCCTACGGAAAATGAAATCACCACGCGTGAGTACATACGGAATACCGTCTCCATGCCGTGGTGAAATCTGTTTTTCCACCAACACCTTACATGGATGGGTATAATGTTGTAAATAATAACTATATATGGTTATTATAAAATCATACTGATTCTGATATATTATACCATCCACTCCAATTTTATTCAATAATTATGGGAATGATATCATCGCTCGTGCGTACGTACGGACTACCGTTTACACGACGCGATGAGATTCATTCTCCATGTTAACCATACATGAATGATCATATAGTTTATATAATGAATAATAATGAAATATATGAAATAATAATGCTACTCTATTTATGTATATATATATTTACGTCATCTATTTAGTTTCATTCAATTCAATAAGGAAACGAAAGCTGCGTTCATGCGTACGTACGGCCTACCGTCTCCATGAATGGTGTATTTCATTCCTTTTATCGATCTATATTATACATATGTATATGATGAATATATATTATATATAAATCATTTTTTACATTCTGGAATTATGTAAATCAGGATATAAGTAATAATATCAAGAATGAGAAGTCGAAACACATACGATAAATGAAATGATTTTTCCCAAAATGCTGCTTTAACATGGAATTTACAAAAGAACGGGTAATATAAAGTCATAAGTAAAACTTATATGATATCATAAAAATTAATATGATTCTCTAATAAGTAAATGACATTATTTAAATCATTATACAGGAGTTTCAGATACGTACGAAGCATATCAGACCTAAGGTAAGGGATAATTTTTCGAATCTCAATTTTATCCGAGATTGCTTATTCGTAAGTATTTACTGGGGTTATTTATATCATCCATGTCCATGTTTTATAAAAGTGTTTTCATGTATATTTAATTTCCCTTTTACCCATTTTTGACTTTACTACATGGTATGTAAGGAATCTTTCTTTTGTTTACGTTATGAGGTATTTTTTTGACTTTTCCGGGAAAAGTACGAGAAGAATGTTTTTTCAACTTATACAACATGAAAGGATTTTTACGGTTTTATAAAGCCTTTTTTTCATGAATATTCCTCCAAAATATTTCATGAATATTTTCAACAAAATATCTTTCTTTTAAAATTTCATGACGTTTTGTGAAAAGAAATTGATTTTGAAGAAGAACGGATATTTTCCTCAAGAATTCATTTCAAGTGTTTTATCAAAACCATTTTTCCATCTAAGATGAAATTATTTTATATGTGTATGTTTCAATTATAATTTCTCTATGATTTACATGGTTTCACTTTTCTTATTATGAAATGATATCCATTTATTTTATATGGATTATGTGATGATGGGATGATGTTTTTGAAACCCATTTCATTCATTGGGTTATTATGAATGATGTATGTTTATTTTGTGGCAGAAGTAATAATGATTTCATTATGAGATGGGTGGGACCTATATCTCCCTCCAATTAATTGGGTAAAGATTTAAATCTCATGAGATAGACATGGCTGGAACGGAAAGTTAAACCAGTTCAGTAATATAGGACTGGAACGAGGAGTGAACTCGATTCAAAAAGGGACTTTGTCCACTAAGATGGTCTTGGCAGCAATGCCTTGACTACTATGGAAATCATATCATGTGCTTAATGGTTTCCACAATCACATGTTTTATTCCCATTCTATTTTATCATGATTAATGTTTCTTTATAATCTATGCCTTATGTTCTTCCATGTTTTATGTCATTGCTCAAGATTTTGTTGTTTAAACATTTTTTTCATGTTTTTAAGTTCAAATATTTATGATTTGTTTTATTTTATCCATTATTACCCTTACTGAGCATTTGTGCTCACCCTTTATATGTTTTCTTTTCCCCTGGATATAAAGAACGGTTTTAGGTAAGGAAACAGTAGGGGAAGATCTTTATGGGAGATGTTGATGATCTTTCACCACGATTAGAAGATTACGTTCCGAGTTTCCAAAGACACTAAACTGTTATGGTCCTTGTGTGTCTATTTTTGTTATGTATTAAGTATTCCTCAAAAGTAATGTAATGTCCTTGTACGTCAAGCTTTGGGTCTCTACATTTATTTACTCAACTTTCATTCTTTCCATAATATTCTCAAGTTTATTTTTTCAAGGAATGAGTTTCTAGTTATTCACCATGAATAATGTTTATGTTTATGATACATTCCACTTTATTACTTATCCTTACTGAGAATCTGAGCTCACACATTTCCTATGTTTTATTTTCCCCCTAGATGTGAAGATATATATTATGAATGACTTGTAGGGATAATCTATGAGTAGTGGATGCCTTCAATGGAATTGATATATTTTATTTCCTTTCATGTTGTAATGTAAATATAATGTTTGTATCTGGTTTTACAAAACTATGAAACTATTTGGTCCTTCAGGATATAAATTCCTTTTATTTTATACCAATGTAGTGATATAAACCACAAGATCTGGGGAATTGGGGTCGGGGTATTTAAATTTATTATACCAATTGGTTGATCTTTAAAGAAAATCAAGTAAGAGAGTTGTTTAGTGTTTGATAAAAAATAAGGAAATTAAGATTTAAAAATTTGAATATTTTGCAGAAATCAATACTAGATTATTTATTAACTGAATAATTAAAATTTAGACCATTGAAATATATAAAATTTGATAAATATAAATCAAAGGTGATTTAAATAAATAATTGTTACTCAATTAATTTAATTATTTTTATTTAAAACCAAAATATTCATTTAAAAAACTATAATGACATCATAAAAGGGGAACCCTAACCTGAATATAATAACTTCTATCTTATTTTCATTTCATGAAACTTCAAAATCACTTTTTTTAATCCATTAAATCATTTTATTCTTATGTTATTAAGTGAAACCTGGATTAAAACACTACTATTTGGAGATAACTTTTTTGTTACCACTCATGCTATACCCTTAGTGGGATTAAATATCTTTTTCCACACCTCATGATAAGTGCGTGTCAGGCTTATATTATTTTTAGTGGTTTTAGGGTTTTTTAATGGTCCTCAGGGTTTTAGGGTATTTTTAGGGTTGTTTAGGGTCATTTTGGTGTTTTATGGGTTTTATTTGTTTAGGGTTTTAGGGGTTTTAGTGTATTTATGGTATTTAGGGTTTTATGGTTTTAAGGGTTTCAAGGTTTTTTATGGTTTTATAAATATTTTAGGGACGTTTTGGGTTTTATTGGATATTTCTGGTCATTTTAGGGTTTTTTGGGGTTTTACTGTTTTTAGGGGTTTTATGTTTTTTGTGTGTTATTTTAGGTATTTTAGAGTTTTTATTATTTTTTGGGGTTTTAGGGATTTTAGGGTTCTTATAATTTATTTAAGATTTTATTTTTTAGGGGATTTAGAGGTTTTATGGTTTTGGTTTTTTATGACATTTTATGGGTTTTATCCTTTTTAGGGTTTTAAGATTTTTTGGGGTTTAAAGGTTTTTCAGGGTTTTTTTGTTTTAAGGGGGTTATGGGGTCTCTAAATTTTTATTTTTTAGGGTATTTTAGGTGTTCTTTTCGATTTCATAGGTTCATTTATGGGTTTTAGGTATTTTATGGTCTATTAAGATTTTTTTGGGGGATTTCTAGAGTATTTTGGGGGGGTTTAGAAATTCTATAGTTTTTAGAGTTTTAATGGGGTTTAGGTTCTTTTAGTGTCGTTTTAGGAGTTACAATATAGGGTTTAGGGATTAGGGTGTACATTCTATGGTTTAGTTTAAAGTGTAAGTTTTATTGTTTAGTGTGTAGGTTTTAAGATTTAGGGTGTAGGTTATAGGGTTTATTGTGAACGATTTAAGATTTAGGATGTTGGTTTTAGGGTTTAGGGTTTAGGGTTTAGGGTGTATGGTATATGGATTTGTGTTTTGGGTATCGGGTATAGTTTTTCATGCATATCGATTTGGGTTTTGGGTTTTGGGGTTAAGGTGTAGTTTATAGGTCTTAGGGTGTATGGTTTACATTTTTCGGTGTAGGGTCTAGGAAATAGGGTTTTTTGGTTTTTTATTGTTTTATTGTTTTTTAGGGATTTTATAGTTTTTAAGGGTTTTAGGATTTTTATGGATTTTTATGGATTTTAAGGGTTTTAGGGTCCTTTATGGGTTGTAGTGTCCTTTGAAATTTTATATGATTTTTAGGGTTTTAGGATTTGTTCACATTTTTTGGGTTTTATGATTTTTTTCTCCCTTTAGGGTTTTTTGGGTTATTTAGGGTTTTATGGGTTTTAGGGTCCTTTTGGGTTTTTAGTGGTTTAAAGGTTGCTTTACAGTTTTAGATTCTTTTATAGGATTAGGGTTTTTTATAGTTATTTAGGGTTTATTTATTTTTATTGTATTATGGTTTTTTTATGGTTTTAATGGTATTTTAGGGTTTACTTTTTCATTTTAGGGTCTTCAAGGGTTTTTATGGGTTTTAGGGTTATTTAGGGTTTTCAGGGGTTTAGGATCTTTAAAGGGTGTTTTATGGGTTTTTGTGTGTTTATTTGTGTGTTTTAGTTGTGGTTATGTGTTTTATTAATTTTTATGGTTTTAAGGGTTTTAGGGTTTGTTAATGTGGTTTTGGGGTTTTTAGGTTCTTTTAGTTTTTTAGTATTTTTTAGGTTTTTTGGTGTTTTTAGATGTTTTTTGCAGTTTTGGGATTTTTGTTTTTTTTTTGGAGTTTTAAATGGTTTAAGGGTTATATATTGTTTTGATTTTTAAGGGTTTATGGTTTTTAGGAGGTTTAGGGGTTTTTATTTTTTTACTATTTTTTTGGGGATTTGGCGTTTTAATGGGTTTTATGGGTTTTTAGTGGTTTAAAGGTTTTATTAGGGTTCTTAGGGGTTTTTAGAGTATTTTAGGTTTTATGATTTATTTATGGTTTTTAGGGTTTTTATTATTTTTTATTATTTTTAGGGTTTTTTAGGGTTTTAGGGTTTTTTGGGTTTTAGGGTTTTTTTTTTGGTATTTAGAGTTTTTTTTGGGGTGGGGGGGGGGGTTTAGTGCTTCTAGGGGTATTTAAGACTTTTTAGGGGTTTTTGGTTTTTTTGGTTTTTTAGGGATTTTTATTTTTTATAATATTTTTTGGGTTTTTATATGGATTTAGGGTTTTTAGGGTTGTTGATGGATTTGTATGGGGGTTTTTGGTTTTAGGGTTTTTAGAGTTTTTAGGGGTTTTATGGTTTTTAGTGTTTTGGGTTTTTTAGGGGGAGGGTTAGGGTTTTTAGGATCTTTTTAGTGTTTTATGGTGTTTAGTATTTTTATGGTTTTTAGGGTTTTTAGGGGTTTTAAGGTTTTAGGGTTTTAGGAATTTTTGTGTTTTAGTAATTCTTAGGTTTTCAGGGGTGTTAAGGGGTTTAAATGATATTTTGGTTTTAAGGGTTTTTAGTGTTATTAGGATTTTAGTGGTTTTTGTGTTTTACACAATTTTTAGTGTTTTTAGGATTTTTATTTGGGGGGGGGTGGGGTATGGGTTTTTAATGGTTTCTAGGGGTTTTAAATTATATTAGTTATATTTGGGTTTTTAGGAGTTTTTGGGGTTTTAGGTGTTTTTAGTGTATTTACGGGTTTTTAGAGTTTCTAGGGTTTTAGGGGTTCAGTTTTTTTTTGTGTTTTAGGGTTTTTAGTGTTTTTAAGGTTTTATGGGATTTCAGGGTTTAGGTTTTTTAGAATTTTTGTAGTGATTTTTGTAGTTTTTTTGGATTTTAGTTTTTTTAGGTTTTTTTACGGTTTTAGGTGTTTTAGATTTTTTTGTCTTTAGGGTTTTATGTTTTTTATGGTTTTATGGTCTACATGTTTCTCTAGGGTTTTTCTATTTTTTGGGGGGTTTTGGGTGTTTAAGGTGTTTTAGAGTCTTTTAGGTTTTTATAGGGGCCGAAGAGGCTCAGGGCAAGGCTAGACTAGCCCCCCAAAATATAATAAAAACATAAATGAGATAGCTACAAGATGTGCCTAAAAGGGCAAGTGTGAATGTTTCCCTTCCGATCCGAATCCAAAAGCGGAATACAAAATTGTGGGGTAACAAAGGACCACATAGATCATCTCTCTTTGATCGCCAGTTTGGAGAGGGAATCCAGGACCAAGTTAGATTCCCTATAAGCATGTGAAACATTGAGGTCTAGGGTATGAGAGAGGTTAAGGCACTCAATCCACTACAGTAGAAGTCTCCAAGTAACATCTCTGGAAAGTCCCTTTAAGGCAGCAACCGCAAGCATCGAATCTGAGTCTATCCAAAGCCTTTTCCAATTGAGATGACTTGCGAACTTCCCCACCTTTATGATAGACCACAGCTCCGCTTCATAATCACAACCATCCCCAAGAAACTGGAAGAAGCAGCCCTTCATTGATCCCAGAGAGGTGCGGAAGACACCACCACATCCTGATGGGCCAGGAGCTCCAAGAGCCGCGCCATCAACGTTAACCATGATCCATGATGGAAGTGGAGGAATACATCTAATTTACTTTATGACCATTGGTTATCAGATCCTTCCAGCCACTCCAAGCTAACACAGAACTGTCAAGTCATCAACATCATTAAACATTTCACCTGTTTGTATCTGTGAGGCACTATGGATCGCCTTATGAATTTCCACCACTCCCCCATGCAGCGAGAGGGGATTCCGGTTGAAAGCATCTGCATTCCGGGCAACCCAAACGTAATGGATCGTCGCAGCCGCCCAGACCAGCAACAGGTTCTAGACCTAATCACTCCAGTTCAGCGCAGCCAGTCGGCATAGGAAGTCGCATATTTTATCTTGCAAGTAGCAAGACGGTACAAAACACTGTGATAGATAATGTTAGAGCTCTACAGCAAAGGAACAATGCAAAAAAATATGGTTGCAGCTCTCCTCAGCTTTCCTGCATAAGAAACAGGCAGAGTCAAGTTTCCATCTAGCAATCTTGATTTGATCATGGGTCGGAAGCCTATTTTTCCAGATTTTCCAGATTAAAGTAAAATGTGATGGAGGAATGATGGGAGTCTTGAATTTAAGTAGCCATGATGGTGAGAGTAAACCTGGTGGGCACTTCAACCGGTAGAAATCACGGGTATTGATTTTACCAACCATGATGGGTATCCAAATGAGAGTATCAAGGTCAGAAAAAACATACTGTTTAACTTGCATAGAAATATTATCTTGGTGGGGGAAGTTATGTCATCACATTATTGTATAAGACCAGCAATGGTTAAATTCCACAGATCCTGAGGAGGCATCAAGACCTCTGATATGGGCTTCTCCAACCAAGGTGTAGACCAGCAATTCAGAGTAGAGTGCCTAGATACAATCCATTTTGATTAAACATAATATCTTTGTATGAGGATCATAGGGTCAGCCATACCAAGGAGGCGAGGTAACCCATTAAATCCATCAAACAATATGGGTGTAAATCTCTCCTTGAGAAAGTCAAGGCCATAATTCTGATGATTGAGCAGACCCTAGGTAAATTTCCCAATCATGGCATCGTTGAAACACCGCAAGTCTTTGATACCAAGCCCACTCATATCAAGCAGCTTTGTGCAGTGTTTCCAAGCCATAGAGACAATTTTTCACTTATTGATAGATCCTATCCAGGCAAAATTTCTTATTTTTGTATTCAAACTTTTGATGAGACTCATCGGCCATCTATAGATGGAAAAATCATGGACAAACATTGAGGTGATGACAAAATTAATCAGGAAGACCCTTCCAGTATGTGAAAGAGATTTTCCCTCCCATTTCGACATTTGTTGTGTGATTTTAGAAGCTATGTCTTCAAAGTAATTTCTCTTTGCCATCCCCCAAAAGAGAGGCACACCCAAGTAGGTGAAGGGAATGGAGCCTCTCTTCACTCCCAGCATGTTAGAGATGTGGGTCTGTCTTGTAAGAGAGACACCATTGCCAAAGATAATCGATGATTTAATCCAACTGTTGGCCTACCCAGCCACACACTCATGGTGGTGAAATATGTACTTGACAGTGAGCAGGGTTTGCTTGTCAGCCTGCCCAAACAAAAGGATATCATCTGTATACAGGAGATGTGAGGGAACAAAAAGGTCCCAATCATCTTTGATTGGAGAGTATAGCCCCGCCTGAACAAGATCCAGGATGCAATGACTCATGTAATATTACTCTATAGTAAAGAGAAATCCAGAAAAAGGATCCCACTGTCGAACTCCACGAGAGCATGCAATGAATCCATGTGGGGAGCCATTAACCAGAACCGAAACTCTAGCACTATGGATTATTGAGGAAATAAACTTGATGAAGCTATTAGAAAAGCCATATCTACTAAGAATATTGAAGATAAAGCTCCACTTTATAGTTTCAAAAGCCTTCAAAATATCCAGCTTCACAGAAAAACTACCCTACTTTTTCCTCTTCCGCATAATATTGACCACCTCCGAGGCGGTGAAGAGACAGGTTAGAATGATTCTTCCAGGAGTGAATCCAAATTGATTTGTATAAATGATGTCACCTAAAATACGCCCCAGCCCGAGGACAAGAATTTTGCTAATTATCTTTGGGATGGTGTTACCAATAGCAACCGGGCGAAAGTCTCCAATTGCAATGGCATTGTACTTCTTCAGAATCAGAGAAATAAAATTGGCATTTTCACCATACGGAATAGATCCCGAGAGGAAAAATTATCTCACCACATTAGGGATGTCCACATGGAGGATGTCCCAATAGAACATAAAAAACTTATTTCCAAATCCATCAGGTCCCGCAAAGCTATCCATATTCAACGAGAAGAGCATTGTCCTAACATCATCCTCTAGTGGGGCTGCCATGAGGGTCTCATTCTGCATGGTTGTAACACAAGAAAAAATCGATTCCACGAACATGGTAAAGACTTGACCATCATTTTCATACTACCTCTGGAAGTAATCCACCAAAGCTTTGGCAATGTCTTCCAGCAAGGTGAAAGTAGTGTCCCCAACCCGGACATCACTCAGGGTATTCTTGACCCACCATTCCTTATATAATCCATGGAAGAACTTGGAGTTCCGGTCCCCATCCTGCAGCCACATGACATTGAAATGTTCTTTCATGAGCTTTTCCTTGAGGGCCAGTAACTCATCAAGCATTGAATGTATACGCAGATCCTCCCCCAACGGTGAATTTTACTACTGATCCATGAGTTGATACGCAGCCAGATGAGATTCCACCACTTTAATATCATCATCTAGCCCTGAAAAGGACCACTTACTCCATTCTCTCAAGTGGTTCTTAAATTCACGGAGCTTTGAGATTACAATAAAATGAGGACTACTAGTGAAGGTGGTGTTTTATGCCTTTAAAACCTCATACCTGCACCAAAAAATTATGAGCTAGGAATTATTAAATTTAAATGGCAGGGGGGATCTAGGGATTCGTTCCCGAAGTTCAACAATAAGCAGTTGTGATCCGAATTAAATTTTGGCAGAGTAAAGCCAGATATAGCCATCGGGGATCCTCTGTCGCCCATGTGTGCAAAGCATTTGTCCAGCTTACTGGCTTATCTACCATTAATGTTGTATCTCCCCCAAGTGAAGGCATCTCAAGAGATGGAGTCCTTAGATAACTCACAGTGGTCAAGGCAAGAGGCGAAGTCTGCTGCAGTAGAATGGGAGAAGTGCAAGCCCAACATTTCCTCAGGCCTCAGGACCATATTAAAGTCACCAATCACCACCCATCCGTGGTCAATATCCTCACTAATATGCTCCAATTTCCTCCATATAATTCTCTGAGTATTGTAGGAGAAAAAGGAATACACTAAATAAAGAGTGAGGGTGTTAGAACTCAAGCGAATAATGATGTAAGTCATTTGTAGGATAGAATTAATCGAGATAATTTGGACATTATTATGCACCAGGACCCATAGGGTGTCCACACCATCTGATCCACCATTGAATGAGAGAAGAGAGTATCCAAGAGAGTTCCAGTTTAAATTATTCCAATAGTTGAATTTTATCATGGGCTCAGGTAACCCAATTAACATAGGCTTATGAGAAAAAAAAAGTGCCTAATTGTAGCAGCTGTGGGAGAGTTTCCTAGCCCTTGGAAGTTCCAAAACATTATCTTTATTGGGAGTTGACAGGTGGAGGGGTAGATCCCTTTCCATTTCAATTTACCTTTTCTTTCTTTCACATATTCTTCAGAGTATCCGAAGTCTTCTTCTCAAAATTAGATAGCAGATACTTTTCAACAGGGTTCTACTTCACATTTGTCTGCTTGATGGGTTGATCAGGATCTATATCAGCTGGCTCCTCCTCTTCCATGTCACTCAAAAATTCCCTGCTAATGGGATTGAATTTGTTCAAAACACATATGGACTCCTCCAAGGGAACCCTCTGTGATTTTTTCTCCGCCTTATCTGAGGCAACCATGGTGAAACCAGTTCCATCCGCAGTATCAGCTGCAGGGTCATCAGAGACCTCATCCTTCTCCAAGCCAACTGGAGTTTCCAAGACAGCGATAGGGCCACTACCCGGGGTCTGTTGGTCTGACAGCCCCATAGCATCCTCATCACTGGAGGCTTCTCCAGGTCTTGCCGAAATAGCACCTTAAGTGGCAATTGCCACACTTGAAGCAGGCTGCTGCGAGTTGCGATCAGGAACTGGGTCAGCTTGACCATGTTCAGGCGGGGGGCCTCCACATGCCCCCTATGTGGACACCAGAACAGAAGATAGATCAACCTTCTCAGGTACATCCAGGTAATCATCCTGGTCGGTAACCAGGGAGTCCTTGGGAACCATAGGAGGGGACACTGGGGCCACCATGTCATCTACTCGCTCAACAGAACCACCCTCATCCATTTCTGGAAGTCCAGAATCAGTACCTGTGTTCTGGACATCAGAGCTGCCATTACCAGAAACAATATTCCCCTTATCCTCCAGGGGAGCCGTAGTGGGCGGATGGGAAACCACGCAATTCCTCCTGCATTGGGGTCCATGATGCCCCTGTAACTTGCAGACCGAGGAGGTCAATAACCATCTGCACTCCGAAACCAAATGCCCAAAATTGTTGCAAGAAGAACAAAACTTCGGGCACCTCTCATAATGAATCTCTAATGTCAAGCTATCCTCAAGGGTGTTGAAGACAAATTCCTCAACTACGGTACTCGCCATATCTACCTCCACAAGCACTCTCGTGTAGTGGACATATCTGGGGTTGTCCATCTCTTTGTCAATGCGGATTGGGAATCCAACCATCAAGGCAATGTCCCACAAGATTAGCGGATGCTAGTAAAACCAATTCAGCTTACAGATATGAATCCACAATTGCACAAAGGTGTTCTTAACACTAAATGGTTTAAAGCTTTTATCCTAGTCTTGGATTCTAAGGATACCTAGTTTGAGGGTAAGGGACCCAAAGCTCCAGGCCCGCCTTTTGTATTCATCATAGGGAAAGATGATATGATAGTAGCCTCACCCCATCGCCGCCATTTTCCAATCTAAAAACCCGCAGATGTCCGAAATGCACTTGGAGAGTTCTCCGTTTCTCCAAAGCTTCTCCCCCTTCGACACGATAACCCTTGAAATAATGGATACCCTGCAAAGTCTAGCCTGCTCCTCCAGTACCTCCCGATTGACAGAAACATGTGCAATCCGCCCCTTTCGAATAACATGACCGGGAGGGGAGCACCAAAATGCGAAAAGGTGAGGGAAGTAGCCGATTTCACAACATCAGAAATTTTTTTCCTAGAACCATACGCTTCCGGTGGATCTTGGAGATAAATGTTCTTTGCCTTTCTACCTCGACAGAGCTGAAACAGCTCTTTATGACCAACCTTTTCATGTTGCGGGAGGTCTCCATCCCCCTTCTTCACATCTATAGGGATCACAACTTGGGGTGGAGTGGGATCTTTATAGTCTTTTAGTGTTATTTAGGGGTTTTATGGTTTTAGGGTCTATTAGGTGTTTTATAGTTTTTATAATTTTTATGGGATTTATTTGTTTCTATGATTTTAATTTTTTTTATTTTAGGGGTTTTTGGGTTTTTTGGGGCTTCTAAGGGGTTTTAGCGGTTTTAATGATTCTAGGGTTTTTTATTCATAGTTTTTTTACAATTTTTATGTTTTTAGGAGATTTTTAGGGTTTTAGGTATTTTTAGGTTTATTAGGGTTTATATATATTTCATGGGGTTTTTTGTTTTTTTGGGTTATAAATGGGTTTTAGGGTTATAAATTTTTTTTGGGGGTTTTGGGTTTTTGGCCTTTTTTGGGATTATATGGGTTTTTATGTTTTTAGGGGATTTTATATTTTTTTAGTGTTTTTAGTTTTTTGGGTGGTTTTAATGGTTTTAGGGGGTTTAGGGATTTTAAAGGTTTTAGTGGGTTTTATGGTATTTAGGTTGTTTTTAGTGTTCTGTATGGGTTTTAGGGTTTTTAGGGTTTTTTAGGTTTTAATGGTTTTTAAAATTTTATAGGGGTTTAAGGGTTTTTTAATATTTATAAGGGGTTTCAAGTATATTTTTGGAATTTTAGGGGTTTTAGGGGTTTCGAGGGACTTTAGGGGGTTTTAGGGGGATTAAGGATTTTGTAAGGGTTTTGGCGTTTTCAAATATTTGGGGGGGGATTAGGTTTTTTTTTCAAGTGTTATTAGGGGTTTTAGGGTCTCAGGGTAATTTAGTGCCTTTTAGGGGTTTTAGTTTGAATAGTTTTTTATGATTTTGGGTTTTTAGTGTTTTTAGTAGTTTTTCAATTTTAGTGTTCCTTTTGGGTTTTTACGCATTTAAGAGTTTAATTTAAGGGTTATTTAGGTTTTTTAGGGTTTTAGAGTTTTAAAAATGTTTAAGAAAATTTAGGGATTTATGGTTTTTAGGGGTTTTAAGGTGTTATTGGGTTTTATGGGGTTTTGGGGTTTTTAGGGGTTTCATATGGCTTTTGGGGGTTTTTAGTATTTCCTTATTGTTTTTAGGTTTTTTTTTGATTTTTTGGGGTTTTTAGGGTTTTTTCCATTTAGGGGGATTTTTTAGGTTTTTAGAGATTATATGTTTTTAGTGTTTTCTAGGGTTTTAGAAGTTTTTATGTTTTTTAGGGGTTTCATTTTTTTAGGTTTTTTTATTTATTTATAGTTTTACGGTTTTTGGGTTGTTTTAGGGGTCTTAAGGTTTTTTAGGGGTTTTAGGGGTTTTATTTTATTATGAGTTTTTTATGGTGTTTAAGGTTTTTAGGTTTGGGGGGGGGGGTTAAGTCTTTTTAGTTTCTATTAGGGTTTTAGGGTTTTTAGGGGTTTAGGTATTCTAAGGTCTTTTAGGTGTGTTTTAGAGTTTTTAGGGGTTTTAGGGTTTTTATGGTTTATATGGTTTTTAGGGTTTTTATTGTTTTTAGGGGGTTTTGGGGTTTTGGGTTTTAAATGTTTTTAGGAGTTTTAATATTTTTTAGGTTTTTCATGTTTTTTTGATATTTTAGGGGTTTAAAGGATTTTTATGATTTTTATATTATTTATGGTTTTAAAATTATTTTTGGGGTTGTTTATGTTTTTTTTATTTTTAAGGTTTTTATTTTTTTTAGTTTGTTTAGTTTTTTTAGTTTTTAGGGTTTTTTGAGTTCATAATGGTTTTAGTGTTTTATGGGTTTTATGGTTTTTTAGGATTTTTAGGGTGTCTTAAGGCTTTGTAGGGTTTTTGGGTTCTTTTCATTTTAGGGTTTTTTTTTGGTATTTAGGATATTTAGGGGTTCTAGGATTATTTATAGTATTTTAGGGTGTATAAGTGTATTTTCATGTATTATGGTATTTTTAAAGGGTTTTAGGATCTTTTAGAGTTTTTTAGGTATTTTATGGACTCCTAGGTTTTTAGAAATTATATTCTTTTTTAATATTTTTAGGGTTTTTATGTTCTTTTAGGGGTTTTAGGGGCTTTTCGGGGTTTTGAGTTTTTAGGGTCTTTTAGGCGTGTTTCGGGATTTTTAGGGTTTTATGGTATTTAGTTTTTTTGCGGTGTAGGGTGTTTTATGGGTTTAACATTCTTTTTGGGGCTTGATATTTATTGGGTGTTTTTTGGGTTTTTAAAGGTTTTTAGGGTTTTAGGTGTTGTAATGTTTTTTATGGTTTTTAGGGTATCTTAGGGGTTTTTAGGTTTTTATGGGTTTTTAGTTATTTTAGGGATTTTAGGGGTTTTAGTGTTTTTATGGGTTTTTGAATTTTTAAGGTTTTTTTAGAATTTTTAGGGTTATCAAGGGTTTCCTAGATTTTTAGGGGTTTATTAGGGTTTTTGGGATGCTTAATTATTTTTAAGATTTATTATGGGTTTTAAGGGTTTTTATGAATTTATTGTTTTTATGATTTTTTAGGATTTTTTAAGCTTTTTATGGGGTTTTTGGATTTTTGTTTCTAGATTTTTTAATGTTTTTAGGGTCTTAATGGGTTTTATGGTTCTTTAGTGTTTTTACAAGATTTTAGGGTTTTTAGGATCTTTTAGGGGTATTATGGGTTTTAGGGTTTTTATGGTTTTCTGGGTTTTTTGGGATTTTTTAGGCTACATATGGTTTTTAGGGTTTATTAGAAGTTATTTGTTTTATTGGTTTTTTATGGTTTTAGGGGGTTTTATGGTTTTAGTGTTTTTAGGGTTTTAATCTTTGTAATATTTTTTATTTTTTCATGTGTTTTTATGGTCTTTTACGGTTATTTTGGGTTTTATGATTTTTAGGAGTTTTAAGGACTATTAATGTTTTTATAAGTTTTAAGTTATTTTAAGGGTTGTATGTTTTTAAGTGTTTTTAGGGGTTTTAGTGCCTTTTATGGGTTTTATGGTTTTTTAGGGACTTTTAGCTTTTTCATAATTTAGGATCACTTATAATTTTAGGGGTTTTTAGGGTTTTTAATTTTTTTAGGGTTTTTTGGGTTTTAAATGTTTTTATGGTCTTTTAGGGTTTTAGGGGTTTTAGGGTCTTTAAGGGTTTTTTGGGTTTTTAGGTCTTTAGGTTTTTAGGATTTTTTAGGGTTCTTTAAAGTTTTTTGTATTTTTAGGTTCTTATATATTTTTTAGTTCCTTTAGTGTTATAAGGTGGATTTTAGTGTTTTTATGGGTTTTTGGGTCCTTTGGGGTTTTTAGGGGATTTAGTGTCCTTTAGTATTTTTAGGGTTTTAGAGTATTTTAGAGTTTTTGGGTATTTTATAGTATTTTATGGCTCTTAAGTGATTTTTTTGGTTTCTTTCTTGGTTTTAAAAGTTTTAGTGTCTTTTAGGGGATTAAATATTTTTAAGGGTATTTTAGTGTTTCTTTCAGGTTTTTAGGGTGTTTTAAGATTTTTTAGTGATTTGGGTCATTCACGTGTTTTACGGTTTTTAGGGTCTTTTGGGTATTTTATTGATTTCTAGGTGTTTATTTGGGTTTTATATGGTTTTTAGAGTTTTATATAGGTTTTAATGATTTTTTATGGGTTTTACGATTTTTAGGGGGTTTAGTGGGTTTTGGGGTATTTGGAGTTTTTTGGATCGTTTAGGGTTTTTAGGGTCTCTTTGGGTTTTTAGGGTTTTTAGGTTCCTTATGGTTTTTTTATTTTGGATGTTTTTAGGGTTTTTTGGGTTTTTTGGTATTTTTGAAGTTTTCAAGGGTTTCTAGGGGTTTTAAGGTTTCTAGGGTTTGCACAATTGTTTTTAGTGTTTTTATAGTTTTTAGGGTTTAAAGGGTTTTTAATGGGTTTTAGGGTTTTATGGTTTTTAACAGGGTTTTTTAGGTTATTTAGGGTTTTATGGTTATTTTTGATTTTATGGATTTAGGGGTTTTATAGGGTTTTAATGTTTTTAGTGATTTTAGGGTTTTTGAAGGGTCGTAGAATTTTTAGGGTTATTAGTTGTTTTATGGGTTTTATGGTGTTTTATGATATTTTATTTAGGGTTATAGGTCTTTTTCTATGGGTTTTCAAGGGTTTTTCCCAGTTTTTGTTTTTTTTATTTTTTATAATTTTTTAGCATTTTAATGGTATTTTCTCAATTGTTTTATTTCTTTAGAGCTCCTTAGTTTTTTTGGTGTTTTACATTGGGGGGGGGGTGGTTAGTAGTTTTTAGAGGATTTAGAGATGTTTATGTTTTTTAGGATATTTAGGTGGTGCTTAGGGATTTTAGGGCATTTTTGTCCTTTAGGGTGTCTAAGGTTTTTATGGATTTTATTGGGGTTTTATGTTTTTCAGTGTTTTGGGGTCTTTTAGGGGATTAAATGTTTTTCTATTGTTTTTAGTGTTTTTAGGATCATTCATAGAATTATAGTGTTTTTTAATATTTTTAGGGTTTTTATATGGTTTTGGGTTTTTAGTGTTTTTATGGTTTTTAGAGAGTTTTACAGTTTTTAGGGTTTTTAAGTTCTTATGGTTTTTATGGGTTTTAGGGTTTCTTTGGGATTTAGGGATTTTTTATGATTTTTAGCGGTCTTAGGGATTTGTACAGTGTCTTAGGGTTTTTATGGTTTTTAGGGGTTGTTAGGGTTCTTTTGGTTTTTAAGGATTGGTGGGGGTTTTTGATTGGTTTAGGATTTTCAACAGTTTTAGAGTTGTCTTAGGTTTTTTATGGTTTTTAGGTTTTTTTTGGTTTTTTGGGTTTTTAGGTTTTTTAAGCGTTTTCAGGGTTTTTAGGGTTTTTAGGGTTTTTAAGGTATTAGGGTTTCTTCGGGTTTTGTGTTTTTGTTTTTTTTGGGCTTTTATGGTTTTTTAAGGTTTTAGGTTTTATAGGGTCTTTTAGGCATTTTATAGGGGTTTATTGTTTTTAAGTTATTTTTGGGTTTTTAGGGTCTTTTAGGTCATTGTAGTGGCATTTAGTTTCTTTAAGGTTTTTAGTGTTTAGGGTTTTTTTTTGGTTTTTTAGGGAATTTTATGAGATTTTTCAATTTTTATGGGTTTAGGGGGGTTTTTGGGTTTTTTGGAATTTAGGGGTTTCAAGGGTTGTTTATGGTTTTTGGGGGTTCTTTTTATTTTATGTATTTTCAGGGATTTTTGGGATTTTTGGGTTTTTAGGAGTTTTTAGGATTATTTTATATTTTTTAAGGATTTTAGTGTTCTTTTAGGGTTTTAGTATTCTTTGGGGTGTTTTAGGTTTTTTTAGTGGTTTTTAGGGTTATAGGGTTTTGTATGTTTTTGTAGGGTTTTTAGGGATTAGTAGTGTTTGGTAGGGTTGTAAGGTTTTTAGGGTTTATAGGGATTGTTAGGGGTTTTAATGTTATTTTTTGGTTTTTATTATTTTTTAATGTTTTTATGGTTTTAATGGTTTTAATGGCTTTGTAGGTTTTATAGGGGTTTTAGAGTTTTTTAGGTTTTTAGGGGTTTTATGGGTTTTATGGGGTTTTAGGGGTTTTTATGTTTTATAGTATTTTGGGGGTTTTAGGGTTTTTAGGCTCTTTTTAGGGTTTTAGAGTTTTAGGGTATTTTAGTGTTTTTAGGGTATTTTTAGGTATTTTTTGGGTATAATGTATTTTTAGGGTATTTAGTTCCCATTATTTTGTTAGGGTTTTATGGTTTTTCAGGTTTTTAGGTTTTTCGGGTTTTCCAGGTTTTATGGATTTTTAGTGGTTTTAATGATTTTTAGGGTTTAAAAGGTTTTTAGGGTTTTTAGGAAATTTTTTATTTTTTGGGGGTATTACATTTTCAGTGTTTATAGTGTTTTTCGGTGATTTTATGGGTTTTTATGTTTTTATGGTTTTTAGGGGTTTTGGGGTTTTTATTATTAGTTTTGGGGTTTTAAAATCTTTTGGGTTGTTTTAGGGTATTTAGGGTTTTTGGGTCTTTTATGTTTTTAGGGGTTTTTTACAATTTTTAGGGGTTTAGGGGATTTATGGTTTTTAGGGGTTTTAGGGGGGTTTTAGAGTTTTTAGTGTCTTTATCGAATTTTAGGTTTTTATTTTTTTTGGGGTTTGGGGGGGGGGGTGGGGGGTTTAAACGGTTTTTTAGGGGTTATGTTTTTATAGTTTTAATGGAATTTTTTGGGTGTCTCGTGGTATTTTTTGGTTTTTGGGTTTTTTAGGTTTGTTAAGGGGTTTTGGGTTTTTAGTGGTTTTTTGGTGGTTTTAGGGATTGATAGGGTTATTTTTTGGGGGGGTTTTGGGATTTTTGGGTTTTTAATATTTTTAGGGTTTTTTGCGATTTTAATGTTTTTAGGGATTTTTGGGTTTTAGGGTTTCTAGGATTTTTATGGGTTTTTTGGGTTTGTTTGGGTTTTGATCTTTTTTTAGTTTTTTAGGGTTTTTAGGGGATTTTAGGTCCTTTTAGGGGTTTTATGGGTTATTATATATTTTGAGGGTTTTTAGTCTTTTAGGGTCATTTTGGGGGTTTTAGGGTTTTTATGGTCATTTAGAGTTTTAGAGGCAAGGAAGATGCGAGGGTCGGGCTATCCCCCCCCCAAATTTATTAGAAGTAATAAAGTGACACAGTAGACAAGGGAGGGGAGGGGTCAAACGACCCACACCCGAAATCCCCTTACAACACACGCAAAAAAGAGAAACAAAAAAGAAAAGAGCACAAAAGGGAAAATCAGTCAATGTCACCACCGAAATCATCCAGCTTCGCACCACAATAACCAAAGCCCACACTAAATCCATCACACACCTCAGAAAAGTTGTAATCTGACTCAGCACCCGTGTCCATAGCATCCCATCCTGACTCGGACTCCTCCTGCATTCCAAGCCTGGAGAGAAGCTTCATTCTAGCCCTCTCTTGCTAAACAGATCCTGGGGGTCGCTCCTGCTTATTAACTTTTAGATTTAGCCTGACCGCTCTTGATGTGGCCTGGGTTGCCATAGGTTGTGGGAGGGCAGAATAATCCTTCTGCCGTCTTCACCTCAGGGGGGCAGAGGTGGATCCAGCTTCATGACCTGGTTTCTCACAAGAGACTCCATCACTGGCAGCATATGGGACCTTCCTTTCTTACCTGCGGACCTAGGAGTTTCAGCACCTCTTTTGTTCCTTTCCTCCTTAGACCTGGCTGTGGCATCGTTTATCTATCAATCATCCTCAGCGAACCTCTCCCAAAGCCTCTTTGCCTCACCCTCAAGCGGGTATCGTTCCCATTCAACCAGCACCATCTCATGCAACTGAACACAATGAGATTCGGCAGAGGGAATACCATGGAGAACCATGGTCCTCTGCATGTTCGTGGACTGGTCACCATTTTCCCAAACAGTCCCCGGCAGATGGGAGACATTCAGAGTTAGAGAAGGAGCACTAGGAAGATCCTTAGCATCGCAAGTGTTGTCCGCAATAGGACCAGTCTCCATGTCAGGTCTCCCCCCGTCATCACACCCGGATAGCACCAGGGGGCGTCACGCCAATCAATGTTCCCCCTGAGAATCAAGGGCTCCCCTTCTATCGCAGAACTCTTCTTCTCATCCGATGATATAAGACAATCATCTCCAGCCCTCGTGCCCTGGACAACCACAGCCTCCTGTACAACTTCCTTCGCCAACACGTCCACATCTGTGGGCTTAGCCAAAACTGGAACCTGTAAACTGTTTTGGACATGTGCAAAAATCTTAACCGGTGAAGAGGTTCCACCATTATCCTTCATGCAATATTATTTTTCTCCTTCCAGCACACGGGTAACCTATATCTAACCTTTCCAGATTCCCATCACAACATCCTTCCATGAACCTGACTTCCACCCTGAAAAATCACCACATCCGTGAACACCATCAGCACGAACCTGATTATCCCCATCAGCCAGTATCACTGCCTCCTCAACAGCATCTCCCGAAGCAGAAACACCTCCATCCAGACATATTTTAAAGCCCCCTGAATCCATCAGGGAAACCTCAAGATCACTAACAACCATCAGGTTAGACGAGCAGGGAAAATGAGCAGCTAAAGGCTGGGAGGATGAGGGCTCAGCCATCCCCGTTGTCCCCTCAACCACCACCAGAGGATGGAGGCTCTCATCATAATACATGCGATCCAAATTAGAACCACCCCTTCCAGGACCGAAACATCCTCAAGATTGAGCATTGTGCCCAAAGCTCCAACAAGAAGAGCAGAACACCGGCCATGGTTCATAAATAACAGGATGTCGCCACCTGAGCTCCTCCCCCACCGCAATCCAGACATCATCCACTAGATCCTCTGAAGCATCAACTTCAATGAAGGCCCTTGGGGAAACAGGATGGAAAAGGGACCTAGTCCTACTATCCACAAAGAGGAACCTCCCCACCAAATTCCCAAGCATCGACATAATAGAGAAATTTTGAAAGGGAAGGTAAAGTTCAAGAAATCTAACCGAGGTAGCAACCATCGGGGAGCTCCGCTTCAGATGAAAATCAAAGCTCCACCGAAAAAGGGAGAAATGAACACCATTGCATGACCATGGAGCTGCCGACCAGGCAAGGACTAGGTCCTCCTCAGAAGCAAACCGAATTATTATGTGGAAGCTATCGAGCAGACCCACTGTCACACGATCCCTAAGATTCCAGAAAGCTGAGATAAACCTGTCGAAAGTGGCCACTAGGGGTATCCGCATCGGAAAGCTTGCAACTAGGGTCAAGTTGTGCAGATCAGAAGCTTCCGTGAACTCCTGAATCGAAAGGGAAAGCTGCAGACGACCTTCAAAGGACTCCGGAACCTTCAGGAAAAGCACTGTTCACAGAAAGGAGGGAAGTAAATCATGGGAAGAGAGATATGACAAAGAACAGTCCTCTGAGGGAGGATCCTCCCCTACATCAAGGGGGGAATGTGCATCGTTTTCCATCTTTTTCAACCTAGAAGGAAGCCTCCATCGCGAGAGATCCAAATCGCTAGTTTCGCCACCATCGCGACCTCTAGAGTTTTATAGGGTTTTATGGTATTTTAGGGTTTTAGGGCCTTTTAGGGTTTTTAGGTTCTTTTAAAGGTTTCATATGGATTTTTATGCTCATTTCGTGTTTAGGGTGTAGTGTTTAGTGTTTAGGGTGTAGGGTTTATCATTTATGGTGTAGGGTATTGGGGTTAGAGTGTAGGTTTTATAGTTTAGGTTGTAGGGTATAGGGTTTAGGGTGTAGTTTGAATGTTATATGGTTTAGGTTGTTGGGTTTTGGGTTTAGGGTTTAGGGTATAGGGTTTTCGGGGTAGGGTTTAGGCTTCAGGGTGTAGGCTATATTGTTGAGGGTGTAGAGCTTAGGGTTTATGGTATAGGGTTTAAAGGAATTTGGTCTTTTAAAGTATTTTTTGGATTTTTTTTTGTGTTTTTATGGTTTTTAGGGGCTTTATTGTTTGTATATTTTTCAAGTATTTTTTAGTTTTTTAGGATTATAAATGTTTTTAGGGGTTTTAGTGGGTTGTAGGGTTTTTTGGGGTTTTAATGATTTTAGTAATGTTCTTAAGGGTTTTAGTGGGTTTTAGGGTTATTTGGGATTTTATCTGTTTTTAGGATTGGGGGGTTACGTACATTCTTGGGATTTTAGGGTTTTAGGGGTTTTAGAGGGATTTAAGGTTTTTAAGGGTTTGTGGTATTTATGGTTTTTTGTATTTCTTATAATTTATTGGTTTTTTGGGGGTTTTTTTCTTTTTAGGGTTTTGGGGATTTTTGAGGCTTTTGTATTTTTAGGGTTTTTTGTTTTTTTCGTGGGGGGGAGGGGGGTTGGATTTTAGGTATTTTAGGGGTTTCATCGGTTTTTAACAATTTTAGGGGTTTTATGGGGTTTAGGGGTACTTATGAGTTTTCATGTTTTCAGTGTCTTTTAAGGATTTTTCGGATTTTGGGGTCTTCTGTGTGGTGTCTAGAGTTTTTAGGGTCCATTAATATTTTTAATGGTTTTTTGTGTCCTTTAAAATTTTGTAGGGTATTAGGGTCTTTTAGGGGGATATTTTTTTATGGTCCTTTTTGTATTTTTATGTTTTTATAGATTTTTATAGTGTTTTTAGGGTCTTTTATGAGATTTTAACTTTCCATGTTTTTTGGGATTTTCTAGACTTTTTGGTTTTTTAAGGTCTTTATGTTTTTATGGTTTTAAGGTCTTACTATTTTTAAAATGGTTTTTTGAGTCTTTTATTTTTATGGTTTCTTTTTGTTTTTTAGGGTTTTTAGGGTCTTTTAGGAGGTTTAGGGCTTATAGGGCCTTTTTACAGTTTAACGGAATGTAAGGGATTTTTAATGGTTTTGGGTCTTTTGGGGGATTTTATCGGGTTTTTAGGGTTATTTTAGGGTTTTTAGTGACTTTTGGGGTCATTAGGGGTTTTTAGGGTTATTTAGGGGTTTTATGGTTTTTAGTATTTTAGGGGTTTTAGGGTTTTTAGGGTTTTATTAATATTTTTTTTTTGATTTTTAGGGGTTTTAGGGTTCTTAGTGGGTTTTAGGGTTTTATTATGGATTTTAGTTTTTAAGGGTTTTAAGTATTTTAGGCTTGTTTTAGGGTTTTTAGGGACTTTGGTGTTTTTATAGTTTTTAGGGTTTTATAGGGTCATTTATGAGATTTTAAGAGTTTTAAGGATCATTTCAGGTTTTTAAGAAACTTTAATGATATTTTATTGTATTATATGGTTTATATAGTTTTATGGGTTTAGAGTTTTAATGGTTTTAAGGGGTTTTAAGGTTTTATATATCTTTTAGGGTCTTTAGGGGTTTTTATTGTTGTAGTGTTTTTTAGAATTTTAGGGTTTATATTGTTTTTATGGTTTAAGGGGTTTTTGATTTTCTTAGTGGTTTCAGTGTATTTTTAATTTTATTTAGGTTTTTATGGGTTTTAGGGAATTTTTACGATGCTTTAGGGTCTTTTTAGTGTTGTAGGGTTTTAAGTATTTTTTAGCTTTTTAGTTTTTTAAGGGATTTAGTGATTTTATGATTTTTTGTGTTTTAGGGGTTTTATGGGTTTTATAGTGTTTTATGGTTTTATAGGGATTTTATGGTCTTTTTTGCGTTTTATTTTATTTTAATAATCATTTAGGAGTTTTTTTCATTTTTCGTGTATTTTTGGTATTATATTTTTTTATGTTTTTAGAGTCTTTTTAGAGTTTTAATTTTTTTTGGTTTTAGAGCTTCTTTAAGTTTTTAGGGATTATTTAAGATTGTATGGCTTTATGGGATTTAGGTTTATTTGTGATATTTTTTTATTTTTAGAGTTTTTATGGGGTTTTGAAGGGTTCTTTAGGGGGGTTGACTTTTTAAGGGTTTTAATATTTTTTGGGGTTTAAGTGGTTTTTTGTGTTTTTAGTGGTTTTAAGGGGTTTTAGGGTCTTTTAATTTATATGGTTTTAGGGGCTTTTATGGGTTATTTAGGGTTTTATATGGTCACTTAATGTATTTAGAGATTTTTTTGGCAAATTATGAGTTTCTGGGGTTTCTAGGTTATTTGGGGAGGGGGGGGGGGGGGGTTAGCAGTTTTATGGTTTTTTTGAGTTTTAAGGTTTTTAGGTTCTTTTAGTGTTATTTTAGGGGTTTTATGGATTTTAGGGTTTAGGGTTTAGATATTAGGGTTTAGGGATTAGATTTTATGGTTTGGTTTCAGGTGTAGGGTATATGGGTTAGGTTGTAGTGTTTAAAATTTAGGGTGTAGGGTATAAGGTCTATTTTGTTGGGTTTAGGGTTTAGGATATAAGGTATAGGATTTAGGGAGTAGGGTTTTGGTTTTTGGGTGTAGGGTATAGGTTTTTAGCTATATGATTAAGGTTTTATGGTATAGGTTATAGGGTTTAATTTGTATGATTTACGGTTTAGGGTGTAGGGTGTAGGATTTAGTTTTTTTAGGATTTTTATAGTTTTTTTTTTATTTTTTTGGGCTTTAGAGTTTTTCTAGAAGTTTAAGGTTTTTAGGTTATTTATGGATTTTAGGGGTTTCTGCGATTTTAGGTTTTTATGATGTCATAGGGGTTTTAGGGTTTATATGGTTTCTTAGGGGTTTATGGGTTTTTTCGGAATTTTTGTGGGGTTTGGTGTTTTATAGTTTTTAGGGGGGAGGTATTTTATGCGGTTTATTTTTTAAATGGTTTTTCTGTGTTTTTAGGGGTTTCATGGTTTTGGGGGTTTTTGATTTTTCGGTATTTCGGTTTTTTTATGTTTTTAGGGTTTTAGGGTTTTTAGTATTTTTAGGTGTTTTTGGGTTTTAGGTGGTTTTATGGTTTTATAAGTTTTTAGGGTTTTAGGGTTTTGGATTCTTTTTGGGTTTTAGGGTTTTTAGGGAATTTTAGGCTTTTTATTTTTTTAGGGTTTTTAGTTTTTAGGGTATTTTAGGATCATTTAGGATATTTTAAGGTCTTTTAGGAGTTTTAAGGTTTTTGTGGGTTTTAAAGGTTTTTAGGTTTTCTTATGTTTTTAGGATTTCTTAATGTTTTTAAGAGGTTTTATGGTTTTTATAATGTTTAGTTTTTTTGGGTTTTTAATGGTTTTATGTTATTATGGGGGTTTTATTTTTTAAGTGGGTTTTATTGTTTTTAAGGTTTTTAGTGGTGTTTACTATTTTTATGGCCTTCTATGGTTTTCTGTACTTTAATGTCTTTTGGATGATTTTAAGGGTTTTATGGTTTTATGATATTTTAGGATCCCTTATTATTTTCTATGGGTTTTATTATTATTAGGTACCTTTAGAGGTTTTATGGGATTTTAGAGTCTTTTTTGGGTTTTAGGATATTTTAGTGACATTATGGGTTTTCAGAGTTTTTAGTGTGTTTTAGGGGTGTTCGTGGTTTTATGGTGTTTTATGGTTTTGCAAGTGTTTTATGGTCTTTAAAGAGTTTTATGGTTTTTTGGGGTTTTAGTGTCCTTTAGTTATTTTTAGGGTATTATGGTGCTTTAGTATTGTTAGGGGTTTTAGGGTCTTTTTGGGGAATTTTTGGTTTTGAGGGGGGTTTTATGGTTTTTGTGTTTTTTGGTGTTTTTTGGTGTTTTTACGATTTATTAGGGTTTTACGGGTTTAAGTAGTTTTATGGATTTTAGGGTTTATGGGTTTTAGGGTCTTTTAGGGTCATTATGGTTTTTAGGTTTTTTTTACATTTAGATTTTTAGGATTTTTAAAAGGTTTTTAGGGGTTTTTAATCTTTTCATTGTTTTTTTGTTTTTTTGTGTTTTTAGGGTTTTAATGGGTTTTATTGTTTTAGGGTGTTTTACGATATTTTATGGTATTTTAAGGTATGTTAGGTTTATTAGGGTTATTAGGGGTTTTAGGTGATTTTCTTGGGCTTTAGTAATTTTAGGGTTTATAAGGGTTTTTTTGGGTTTTTATGGTTTTTAGGGGTTTTTACTATTTTTTATGGTTTTAGGGTTTTTTAGGTTCTTTGTGTTTTTGAAGGTTCTTATTTTTTCATGGTTTTTAGGTTCTTTTAAGGGGTTTTATGGTCTTTTAGGAGTTTTATTGTTTTTTGGGTTATTTAAGGGTTTTTAGGGTCCATTAGGATTTCAAAGGGTTTTTAGGGTCATTTAGAGTTTATTTATGTTTTTAGGGTCCTTTAGGGGTTTTCAATTTCTTAGTCTTCTGGGGTGTTTTAGGGTATTTTAGGATCTTTAAGGGAAAGGAAGATGCGAGGGTCGGGCTATTCCCGGCCCCCCCAAATTTATTAGAAAGGAAAAAAGAGACACAACAGACAAGGGAGGGGAGGGGTCAAACGACCCACACCCAAAAACCCTTTACAACCCATGCCAAAGAAATAAAAATATAAATAATAAAAAACACCCAAAGCCAAACAAAGCATAAAAACCAAGAAGTCCCAAAAAAACCTAGCCAAACAACAACCAGCAGTATTTCAGAAATAGCACCTTTAACACCTCCCTTCCAAGCAGCAACCAGCACCCAGCTTCACTGTCTCCAGCCTCCATCATCTCCTCGCCAATCATAACCACAACCAACATCATAGAAACAACTTCAGTAACATAAAAAACAGCTTTATCTTAGCCAAACCATACAAAAGCCAACATCCAGTACCCCATTTTCAAACAACCATCTCCTCTTTCAAACAAACATCTCCCAACAGCCCGCTTCCACCTCACCAACCAGCAGCACCAGATCCTCTCAACCCCACCATAACAAAAATCCAGTACCCACCACCTCCTATCAAGGGCAGCTGAAGTCCAGCATATCAACGTCCAACAACTCAAAATCAAGACAAAATTTAGCAGTAAATTAAGAAAAAACCAATAACCAGCAAAAAAACTCATCCAGCAACTCAAAAAACAGCAACCATCTCCTCCTGGCCAAGCGAGCTCCAGCATCGTACCATATCCAGATGCACAAAATTCATGATCAGACTAGCCACAAAGCAAGAGACCACAATCCGACATAACATTCAAATCACATCACAATATAATAGGACCTTCATCATCATCATATAACCGATCCATGGGAGAAACATCAGAAATAACCTGAAATTTCCACACAAATCGATGCCAAGCCGATATCATTTGTGCCTCTTGCAGCCTTTGGGCAGATCTAAGAGCCCCCATCTCTGCCGCAAGCACCAACCTCCAGAGACCTCCACAGATCTAGAAAATCCACTAGGAAACAACCAGCCGCAGATCAAAGCTGCAGAAATTCACCTTAACAAAACGCGTAGAAGACCGAAGCGACAGATCAGGAAAGATCGTCCGTCATTGAGGCCAGAACCCGCATCACCAATGCACCCTACTCCATCGTTTGGGACTTTTAGTTTTTTATGGTTTCTTTGGATTTCATTTCGGTTTTGGACTCATTTAGAGGTATTTATATTTTTAGGGTATTTTTGGGTGTTTAAGGTAATTTATGGTCTTTTAGGGGTTTTTTGGGTTTTTTGGGTTTTTGGGTTTTTTAGTGGTTTTTGGGATATTCAAGGGTTTTTAGAGTCTTCGGGGTTTTTAGTTTATTTGGGTCCTTTAGTGTTTTTAGGCTTATTTAGGTTTTTTATATTTTTTGGATTTCTTAGGCTTTTTAGGATTTTTTAGGGGTTTTAGGGGTTTTTAGGGGTTTTTAGGGGTTTTAACTTTTTAGGGGTTTTAACTTTTTTTTAGGGTTTTTAGTGGTTTTTGGGATTTTATGGTATTTTTAGTATTTTTAGGGGTTTTGGAGGGTTTTTTGGGTTTTTTGGATCTTTGAAAATTTCAAGGGATTTTGATGGATTTTTAGGGGTTTTAAGGGTTTTAGAGGTTCTAGTGTCTTTTTAGGGGTTTTAAAGGATTTCTATGTATTTTTGGGTTTTTAGGGTTTTTAGGGATTTTAGGGCTTTTAGGGTTTTTAGGATATTTAGTGGTTTTTTTATTTTTTAGGGGTTTTAGAGCTCTTTTGGATTTTAGGGTTTTTACTTTCTTTTAGGGTTTTCGGGGTTTTTGGGGTTTTAGTGGATTTTTTGGGTTTTGAAATGTTTTTAGTGTTTGTTAGGGTTTTTACGGGTTTTTGTTTTTTATATGTTTTTAGGGTTTTTAATGGTCATTAGGATTTTGTAATGTTTTTTGGTGGTTTAGTGATTTTTTTGTTTCTAAGGTTCTTCAGGGTTTTTAGGGTTTTAGGTTTTTTATGGTTATTAGGGTATTAAGTTTTTAGGGTTTTATGAGATTTAGGGTTTGTTAGGGTTTTTTTGTTTTTAGGTTTTTACTTTTTTGGGGGATATTATTATTTTTATGTATTTTATTATGTTTTTAGGATTTTTATGGTTTTTATGGGTTTTTAGGGTTTTAAGGGGCTTTTAGGGGTTTATGATTTTTATGGGTTTTTATTGTTTTTATGGGTTTTTATAGTTTTTAGGGTTTTATAAATTTTAGGGTCTTTTAGGGATTTTAGGTTTTTATTGTTTTTTGGGTTTTTTAATGTTTATTTGTGGTTTTATTGACTTTTAAGGTTTTTATGGGTTTTCATGTGTTTTAGGGTTTTTTAGTATCTTTTAGGGTTTTTAGAGTCTTTTAGGGTAATAAGGGGTTAGGGGTTTTATGGTTTTTAGGGACTTTTATGGGGTTTTATGATTTTTGATGGTTCTTTAGGGGTCCTAGAGTGTTTAAGGACCTTTATTATTTTAGGGGGATAGAGATTTATGGTGTTTTTAGGGGTATTTTAGTAGTTATTGGGGTTTTTTGGAAATTTTAGGTGTTTGGGGGGTTTTTAATGGTTTCTAGAGTTTTTTTTTATTTTTTATTTTTCATGTTTTTCAGGGGTTTTGGGTTTTTAATATTTTTAATGGTTTTTAGGATTTTTTCAGTTTTTACGGTTTCAGGGTCTTTTATTGTTTTTAAAGTATTTATGGCCATTTAAGGTTTTTAATGGTGTTTTGGGTCTTTTAGGGTCTTTTGGGTTTTAAGGTCTTTTAGGGGTTTTGGGTTTTTGGGGGTTGTAGTTGATTTTATAGTTTTTTTGGGGTTTTAGGGTTGTTTAGGGTTTTTTGGGTTTGTACCACCTTTTAGGGTTTTAGGATCGTTCAAGTTTTTTAGGGTTTATTGGTTTATTTAGTGTTATTAGGGTCCTTTAGGGGTTTTTAGGGTCCATAATATTTTTACAGTTTTAGGTTAAATTTCTTTATTAAAGGTTTTTTAGTTTCCTTTTAGGGGTTTAGGTTCTTTTAGTGGTTTTTATGTTCTTTTAGGGCTTTTACGGTTTTTAGAGTCTTTTAGGGTTTGGGGGGTATTTTATGTTCATTTATGTATTTTATTGTGTTTTTAGATGATTAGGGCTTTTAGGGCTTTAGGAGTTTTAGGGTATTTTATGTTATTTTTGATTTTAAGGATTTTTAGGGGTTTTTAGGGTTGTTAGGGGTTTTCATTTTCTTAAAGTTTTAGGGTCTTTTATGGGGTTTTAGTTGGTTTTTGGGTTCTTAGTGTTTGTTAAGTTTTTTACAGTATTTAGGGTTTTTATTGGTTTCTTTGATTTTTATGATTTTTATGGTTTTTAGGTGTTTTATAATTTTAAATGTTTTTATGGTTTTTATGGTTTTTAGGGCAAGGAAGATTCGAGGGTTAGGAAATTCCCACCCCCCCCCCCCCCAAATTTATTAAAGAAAAGACATAGCAGACAAGGGAGGGGAGGGGTCAAACTACCAACACCCAAAACCCCTTTAAGGGGTTTTAAGGTTTTTATAATGTGTTGGGTGTTTAATGGTTTTTAGTAGGGATTTCCAAACCTGACCCAACTCAACCAAACCTATCAGGCCTGTTCGGTTTGGTTTGATTACAGATAGAGTATCGTGAGGTTATGTTAGTTTGGGGTGGGTTGAGGTCGGGTTGAGTCGGGTCATGGGTTGGAAAAATTCAGACTCTGCTGGACCCAACCAACCCAACCATATATATATATATATAATATATAATATATAAATATTAATATTTATTGATAACAAATTTTAAAAAAATGATAATAGATATTAAATACTCACAATTTGAAATAGTTAAAAATAAATAGAAAATTTATATAATTAAAATATAACATAAATATAACATTAAATTTACATTATATTGGCATTATATTGACAATATATTTATGTTATATTTACATTGTATAATATTATATTCACATTATATAAATTTATATTTTCATTATATAACATTTGATTTATGGAAATATAACATTATATAACATAAATATATTTTTATATTTTTGTTATATATAATTTAATTTACACTATAAAAAAATATAAAATATTATATTTACACTATATTTAAGTTATATTTATCCATAAATATTAAATTTCAGTAATTATTTTAGTTTTAATTATATCAATTGTTTTAAACTTTTTTTGTTACTATTTATGGTATTTTTTTGACCTGACCCAACCCCACCCAACCCCCTATGGGTTGAGTTAGGTCGGGTCATAGAAAAAAATGATTGCAACCCAACCCGACCTGACCTGACCACCTTTTCTTTGTCTGGTACCAAAATACCCCTAGACTTGACCCAACCTGATCCATGGACGCCCTTAGTTTTGGAGGTTTTATGGTTTTTATGGTTTTTAGCATTTTTATGGTTTAAAGGGGGTTTTAGGGTATTAGGGTTTTAAGGTCTTTTTGGGTTTTTATAGGATTTTAGGGTTTATAGAGGTTTTTAGGGGTTTTTGGGTTTTTAGGGGTTTTAGGGTCCTTTGTTGTTTTTAGTCTTCTTTTGCATTTTTTTGGTTTTAAGGGTTTTTTGGGTTTTTAGGGGTTTTAATGGTTTTTTGGGTTTTTTGGGGTTCTTAGGATCTTAAGGGATTTTTATGGATTTTTGGGATTTTTATGGCTTTGAGGGGTTTTTCACATTTTTAAGGGGTTTTATGGGTTTTTATTATTTTAGGATTTTTTGGGTCTTAATTTTTTTAGGGCTTTAGGGTTTTTTGTGGGGTTTAGGGTTGTTAGGGGTTTTTGGGTCTTAAAGGTTTTTAGGGGTTTTCATAGATTTTAGGGGGGTTTATGGTTTTAAAGGGATTTTTTTTTAATTTTTTGGGATTTTGTTTTGGATTTTTATGGTTTTTACTGTTTTTGAGTATTTTTTGGTTTTTAGGGGTTTTAAGTGTTTTTCTGTGTTTTTAGGGGGTTTTCAGGGTTTTAGGGGGTTTAGGGGTCTTTAATGGGTTTTAGGGTTTAGTAGGGTTTTTATGTTTTTAGGGGTTTTAGGGTCTTTTAGGGTTTTTAGTATATTTGGGTTTTTTTTGGATTTTTAGGGTTTTTATGGTCCTTTAGTGCTTTTATATGTCTTTTAGGATCTTTTAGGTTTTTAGTTTTTAGGGTCTTTTGGGTTGTTTATAATTTTTGGTCGTTTAGAGTTTTTAGAGTTTTAGGGTCTTTTAAGGGTTTTAGGGTATTAGGGTCATTTAGGGTTTTTAGGGGTTTTTAGGGTTTTTAGGGGTTTTTAGTGTTTTTAGGGGTTTTGAGGGGTTTTAGTGGCTTTTAGGGTTTTTATGGGTTTTAGGGATTTGTATGGATATTTGGGGTTTTAGGGGATTTATGGTATATAAGGCTTTTCATGTTTTTAAGGTTTTTATAATTTTTATATATTTTAGGGGTTATTAGGTTATTTTATTCATTTTTAGGGTTTTTAGAGATTTTTAGATTTTTTATGGGTTTTTCATGGGTTTTTTGTTTTGTTGGTTTTTAAGGGGTTTTTTGGGGTTTCAAGGGTTTTTTTAGGTTTTTAGGGGTTTTAGGTTTTTTAGGGTTTCCAGGGTTTTATAGTTTTTAAGGACTTTTAGGGGTGCATAAGTATTTTTAAGTGTTTTTGGGAATTTCACTTGTTTCTTAAAATATTTTAGGTTTTTTGGGTTTTTAGGTTTGTTTGGGGAAGGTTTTAGGGATTTTAGGTCTTTTAGGGATTTGTTTAAAGTTTTAGGTACTTTTAGTGATTTTTATGGTTTTATGGTCTTTTAGGGGTCTTTTAAGTGTTTAGGGTTTTTTTGGGTTTTTTTGGGTTTTTTAATGTTTTTAGGTTATTTGGGGGTTTTAGTGTTTTTAGGGTTTTAGGGTGTTTTAGTGTTTTTAAAGTCATTTTACAATTTTTATAGGGTTTTAAGGTTCTTCATTATTTTTATTGCTTTTAGAGTTATTAGAGTTCTTTTAGGATTTTTATGGATTTTAGGGTTTTTAGGGGTTTTGAGGGGGTTTTGGGTTTTGTAGGGTTTTTTTTGTTTTTTTGTTGTTGTTGGGTTTGTTTGAGTTTTTAGGGTTTTAATGGTATTAGGATTTTTTGGGTTTTTTGGGTTTTTGGGTGTTTTTTTTCGGTTTTATAAGATCTTTTATTTTTGTAGGGTTTTTAGATTTTTATAGGTATTTTAGGGGTTTATGGATTTCTTAGGGTTTTTAGGTTTTTTAGAATTTTTGAGTATTTTATTTTTTTAGGGTTTTTAAGGATTTTCCTGTTCTTAATATTTTTTGTATTTTTTAAAGGGTTTTAGGGTCTTCTAGGGTTGGTTTATGGTTTTAGGGTTTAGGGTTTATGGTTTGAGGTTTACATTGTAGGGTATGGGGTATAGGGTTTGGGTTATATTGTTCCGAGTGTAGGGTATAGGTTTTAGGGTGTTGGGTTTAGGGTGAATGGTATAAGGTTTAATTATAGGTTTTAAGGTTTAAAATTCAAGGTATAGAGTTCTTCTATAGGGTTTAGTGTTTAGGGTGTAATATATATGGTTTATGGTGTGGAACGTAGGGTTTAGGTTGGATGGTATATAGTTTAGGGTGTATGGTTTAATGTTTATGGTGTATGGTAATGGGTTTAGGGTGTATAATTTTTTTTTGTGATGTAGGGTATAGAGTTTGTGGTGTGGGATTTAGAATGTACTCTATAGGGTTAGGGTGTAGCATTTAGGGTGAGAGGTTCATGGTATAGGGTTTAAGGTGCAAGATATGGAGTTTAGGGTGTAAGGTTTATGGTTTAGGGTGTATGGTATATGGTTTAGGGTGTGGGGTTTAAATGTTAGATTGTATCGTATATGGTTCAAGGTGTGATGTTTAGGGTTTAGGGTGCGGGTTTTAGGTTTTAGGGTGTAGGGTATAGGGTTTTGGGTTTAGGTTTTAGGGTTTAGGGTGTTTGGTATAGGCATTATGGTCTATGTTTTAGGGTTTATGGTGAAGGGTATAGGGTTTATAGTGTAGGGTTTTGGGTTTAGGTTTTTGGGTATAGGTTTTAGTGTGTTGGGTTTGGGGTATAGGGTATAGGGTGTAGGTTGTAGGTTATAGGGTGTTGGGTTTAGGGTATATGGTTTAGGGTCTAGGCTATAGGGTTTTGGGTTTTGGATGTAGGGTATAGGGATTAGGGTGTAATGTTTATGGATTACTGTATAGCGTTTAGGGATTGTGGTGTATGGTTTAGGTTTTAGGGTTTATGATGTAAGTTATAGGGGTTGTGGTGTAGAGTTTCTGTTTTAGGGTGTAGAGTATAGGGTTTAAGGTGTAGGTTATGGGGTTTAGGGTGTAGGGTGTAGGGTATAGGGTATAGGGTGTAGGGTGCTGGGCATATGGTTTAGGGGGTGGGTTATATGGTTTAGGTTGTAGATTATAAGGTATTGGGAGTTTGGTTTAGGGTGTAGTGTATAGGGTTTAGTGTGTAGGGTTTAGGTTTTAGTGTTTATGGTATAGGATATGGGGTTTTGGGTGTAGGGTTTAGGGTTTATGGTGGATGGTATAGGTTTTAGGGTGTTGGGTTTAGGGTGCATGGTGCACAGTATAGGGTTTAGGGTTTAGGGTGTAGGGTTTATTGTGTAGGGTATATGTTATTGGGTTTGTAGCTTAGGGTTTATGGTGGAGATTATTGGGTATAGGGTATAGGGTTTAGGGTTTAGGGTCTAGGGTTTAGGGTTTAGGGGGTGGGGTTTATCTTTTTGGGTATAGGTTATATGGTTTAGGGTGTAGGGTTTAAGGTTTATGTTGCTGTGAATAGGGTTTCATTTGTAGGGTTTTGGGTTTAAGGTGCAGGCTATATGGTTTAGGGTGTAGGGTGCATGGTGTAGAGTGAAGGTATATGGTTTTGTTAATGGGTTTAGTGTTTAGGGCGTAGGGTATAGGGATTAGGTTATAGGTTGTAGGGTTTGGGGTTTAGGATTTAGGGTTTATGGTTTAGTGTGTAGGGTTTAGGCTTTAATGGAATAGTTTATTGGGTTTAAGGTGTAGGGTTTAAGGTTTTGTGTGTAGGGTATGGGTGGAGGGTGTAGGGTTTAGGGTGTATTGTATGGGGTTTATGGTGTGGGGTCTTGGGTGTAGGGTGTATGGTGTTGGGTGTAGGGTTTAGGTTTTAGGGTGGATGGTATAGGGTTTAGGGTGTGGGGTTTAGTGGTTAGGGTGTACGGTGTATGGTATAGGTATTACGGTGTAGGGTTTAGCATTTATGGTGGTGGGTTTAGGTTTTAGGATTTAGTGTTTAGGGTATAGGGTTTAGGGTGTAGTGTACAGGGTTAAGGGTGTTGGGTCTAGGGTCTAGGGTGTAGGATATGGGATTTAGGGAGTGTGGTTTAGGGTTTAAGGTGTAGTATATCGGGTTTAAGGTATAGTTTTTAGGTTTTAGGGTATGTGGTATAGGGTTTATAGTGTAGGATTTTGTGTTTAGGGTGTAGGGTATATAGTTTATGGTGTATGGTATAGGGTTTAGCGTGTAGGGTTTACGGTTTAGGGTGCATGGTATAGGGTTTGGGGTGTAGGGTATAAGTTTTAGGGTGTTTGGTTTAGGTTTTAGGGTGTATTGTATAGGTTTATGGTGTTGGGTTTAGGGTTTATGGTGTGGGATATCAGGTTTATGGTGTATGCTTTAGGGTTTAGGGTGTATGGTGTAGGTTTTAGGGTGTAGGGTTTAGGGTTTCGGGTGTAGGGTATATGGTTTACAGTGTTGGGTGTAGGGTATATGGTTTTGGGTGCCGGTTTTAGGGTTTTGGTTTTGTGTATAGGGTTTAGGGTGTAGGGTGTAGGGTATTAGGTTTAGGGTTTGCGGTTTTGGGTTTTGGGTTTAGGGTATAAGGCATCAGGTTTATGGTTTATGGTGTTGGGTTTCAATTTTAGGATGTAGGTAATAGGGTTTTGGGGGTTTGGTTTAGTGTTAATGGTGTGGAGGTTGGGGTTTAGTTTTTTTAGGTTTTTTAGAAATTTTATTGTTCTTACCATTTTTAGGTTTTTTCTGTTTTTAGGGTTGGGGGGGGGGGGGGTTGGGTTTTTTTATCATTTTTAGGGTTTTTGGTTTTTTTTTGGTTTTGTGGATTTTATAGTATTTTTTGGTGTTTTTAAGGGATTTAAAGGTTTTTAGGGTTTATAGTGTTTTTATTATTTTTATTATTTTTTTAGTGTTCTTAGGGTTTTAAGGGTTTTAGTGCTCTTTCCCGATTCTTTAGGTTTTTAGGGTTTTTAAGGGGTTTTGGGGATTTTTTGGGCTTCAAATGTTTTTTGGGGATTTTAGGTTTGTCTTAGGTTTTTATTTGTTTTTTTAGTGTTTTAAATTTTTGGGGTCGGTTGAGTTTCTAGGTGCTCTACGAGTTTTTTTAGGTTTTATGTTATTATTATTTTTTTGGTTTTTAGGTTTTATTAGGTTTTTTTGGTTTCATGTGTTTTTTTGGTTTTTCATAATTTCAGATTTTTTAAAATTGGTTTTTATATGTTTTTCGGGTTTTTAAATAATTGTACTCTTTTTTAATATGTTTAGGGTTTTTTTAGCAATTTTTGGGCTTTATAGGTTTTTAGTTTTTTAGGGGTTTATGGATTTTTAGGTCCTTTTAATATTTTATAGATGTTTAGGGTCTTTTAGTGTTTTATGGGTTTTAGAAACTTTTTGTGGATTTTTTGGTTCTTTAGGGACTTTTATGGGGTTTAGGGGTTTAGGGTCTTTTAGGATTTTTATTATTTTTAGGGTGTTTAGTATTTTAAATGGTTTTATGATTTTTATAATTTTAGGGGTTTTAGGGTGTTTTAGTGATTTTGGGGGGTTTTAGGATTTTAGGGGGTTTAGTTGTTTTTAGAGTTCTTTAAGGTTTTAGGGTCATTTAGGCTATTAATGTTTTTAGGATTCTCAAGGGTTTTATGGTTTTTACCATTTTTTGAGGCTTTTGGGGGGATTTATTGTTTTTAGGGTTGTTAGCTTTGGTTTTAGGGGTTTTAGGGGTTGTTGGGGATTTTATAGGGTTTAGGGTTTATAGATGTTTTTGGGATTTCTTTTGGGTTTTGGGGTTTTTGGCGTTTTTTTGTTGTAATTAAAGGATTTTAGGGTTTTTAATGTTCTTAGAGTATTTTACAATTTTTATGGTTTTGTGAGTTTTTTAAATTTTTGTAATGGTTTTAGGGGTTTATGGACTTTTAGTGGGTTTTATGGTTTTTATGGTTTTACGGTCTCCTAATATTTTTAGGGTTTTTCGGGTCTTTTAAGGTTTTTCTGATTTTTAGAGTTTTTATGGTTTTTAGTGTATTTATGGTTTTTTGGATTTTTATGATATTTTAGGGTTTCTTATAGGATTTGGGGTTTTGGGGGGTTTTTAGAGTCTTATGGTAGTTTAGGGTTTTTTGGTCATTAAGTCTTTTTATTTTTTTTAATGGTTATTTAGTATTTCTAGGGTTTTTATGGTTTCAGTGGGTTTTATGGTTTTTATGTGTTATTAGGGGGTTTTGGGGGGTTTTATAGTTTTTAGGGGTTTTATGGGGTTTTTGTAAGTGTTTTAGGGTTTTAATGTTTTATGTTTTTATGGTATTTTAGGGTTTTTTGTTTTTTTAGGATTTTTAGATTTTTTTGGGGTTTTTAGGGCGGTTTTTAGTTTTTAACTTTTTAGGATTTATAAATGAATTTTAGGGATTTTATGGCCTTTAATAACTTTTAGGGTTTTTAGGGTTTTTAGGGGCTTTAGGATATTTTAGTGTTTTCAGGGTCTTTTAGTGTTTTTTGGGTTATTAGTTTTGACGTTTCTTATGGTCTTTCCAGGTTCTTTAGGGTTTTAAGGTTTCTTAAGGGTTTTTTTTGGGTTTTTGGGGTCCTTTAGGTTTTTAATGGTTTTTGGGGGCCTTTACGGTTTTTAGGGTTTTTATGGTCCTTTATGGTTTTTTTATGTTTTTATGGTGTAAAGGTTTTTAGTGTTTTTTGGGTCTTTTGGATTTTTTTATGATTTTTATCATATTTTAGTTTTCATTGTGTTTTTAAAGTATTTTAAAGGTTTTAGGGTATTTTATATACTTTTAGGGTTTGGGGTTTTTTAGTATCTTTTAGGGTCCAATAAGGTTTTTGTGTATTTTAGGTTTTTTTTTATTTTTTTGTGTATTTTTGGGTTTTTAGAGTTTTTAGGGTCTTCTTGTTTTTTTATGTTTTAGGATTTTTTAGGGTTTTTTGGGGATTGAGGGCCTTTTATGGGTTTTTATTTTTTTGGTGTTTTAGGATTTTTATTGTCTTTTTGGTTTTTAAAAGGTTTTTGGATTTTTATTAGTTTTATTGGTTTATAGGATTTTATGATTTTTAGGGTTTTAGGGTTTTTAGTCATTTTAGTATTTTTAGGGGTTTTAGGGTTTTCTATGATTTTGATAGTATTTAGGGTTTTAGGGCGGTGGGGTTGGTTTTTTTGGGGTTTGAAGGGTTTAGGTTTTGTAGACTTTTTAGTGTTTTCAAGGGTTTTTAGTGTTTTTTTGTTTTTTTGGGGTTTTTTGAGTTTTTAAGTGTTTTAAGGCTTTTAGGGTTTTCTAAGGGTTTTAGGGTTTTAGTGTTTTAGGGATTTTTTAGGGTTGGGTTGTTAGGGGTTCTTTAGGTTTTATAAAGGTTTTTTAGGTTTTCTACGGTTATTGTTGGTATTTTTAGGATTTGGGGATTGTTTTAGGATTTTTAGGGTTTAAAAGGGTTTTTATGGTCTCTATGGGTTTTAGGTTTTTTTTATGGTTTTTAGGGTTTTGGGGGTTTTTTTGGGGGGTTTGGGTTTCAAGGATTTTTGGGTTTTTTATGGGTTTTATAGTTTTATTTTGATTTTCAAGGTTTTTGTGATTTTTAGGGTTTCAAGTTCTTTCTTAGGGTTTTTCATATTTTTAAAGGTTTTAGGTTTTCTATGGGTTTTAGGGTTTTATGGTTTTATGGTGTTTAGCGTTTTTTGGGGATTATATGGGTTTTAAGTGTTTATAAGGGGTTTTATGGGTTTTAACATTTTATGGGGTATTATGGATTTTTAGGTGTAGTTGGGTATTTTGGGGTTTAAGGGGATTTTGTGTTTTTTTTATATTTTTTGGCAGAAGAGGTGCAGGACTAGGCTAGCCTAGCCCCCCAAAATTTATTATGAAATAGAGGACACTATAGACCGGGGAGGGGTAGGGTCAATCGACCCATACCCAAAAAAATATCCTCAAAAGGAAATACATGAAAGAAAAAGATACAACAGACTCACACCCCAAAATTTCCAAAATAAAATACACACAAAAGAGCAAGTCAGTCAATGTCACTGCCAAATCCATCCAGGTCCACACCGTGGGGTCCAAAGCTTGCACCAAGACCAGCGCCCACATTATTAGAGTAGAAGTCTGGGTTAGCTCTTGTGTCCACATAGTCCCAACTCGACTCGTAGTCCTCCTACATTACAAGCATAGACAAAAGTTTCTCTCTGGCCCTATCTTTCACAGCATTTTGTGGAGGCTACTCATGTTTATTGACTTTGAGATTCAGCTTGACCGCCTTGGAGGTGGCCCGGGTTGCACTTGGAGTGGCGGAGACAAAACCATCTTCATGAAATGCCTTCTCACAGATTACTCCATTGTTATCCGCACTTGAGGCCACTTTGTTCCCATTCTTTCTTCCTGTCCCAGGAGTTGGTACACCCATTTTCTGGAGCTTCTTCTTTTCTTCCTTTCACCTGGCCATAACAGCATTTATCATGTGGTCATCCTCATCGAACCTCTCCCCAAGTCTCATAGCCTCATCCTCAAGGGGAAACCTCTCCCATTAAACCATCATCATATCATGCAGCAGCACACAATGGTTTTCACTAGATGGAACATCATAGACAACAATGGCCCTCTGCAGGTTCGGGGCCAGCTCGCCTACGTAAATTTTGGGGCCTGGTGGAGGGATCCCAACCAGAACGTCTACATGAGCACCAGGAAAACCCTCCATAGAGCTAGCGCTAGTCTCTTCATCAAGAGGACCTTTCCCAACCCCCATGTTTGGTCCCTCTACGTCGACACACCCAGTAAACACAAGGGGCAGTTCGCCAATTGGGGTTTTTAGGGTTTTAAATATTTTTAGGGTTTTAGGGGTTTTAGGTATTATAAAAAATTTAAGGGTGTTTAATGGTTTTTACTATATTTTATGGGTTTTATAGGGTTATTTAGGGTTTTAGGGTCTTTCAGGGGTTTTGGTGGTTTTTGGGTTTTGGGGGTTTTAGGGTCTTTTAGGGGTTTTTATGATTTTAGTGATTTTGTGGAGGGTGGGGGGGGGGGGGGTTAGAGTTTTTATGGTTTTTTAGAGTTTTCTGGTTTTTAGTATTATTTGGATTTTCTATGGTTTTAGGGTTTTTTATTTTTTAGGGTTTTAGGGTTTTAAGGGTTTTAGGGTTTTTAGGGGTTTTGGGTTTTTGGTGTTTTCTAGGGATTTTAGGATTTTTATAGTTTTTAGGGGTTTGGGTAATTTTTTTGGTTTTAAGGGTTTGGGTGTTTTTGGTGGTTTTAGGGGTTTTTATAGTTTTTTCGAGTTTTAACAGTTTTTAATGGGGTTTTGAGGGGTTTTACACAAAAAATAATATTTACCGTTTTACAGCAAGAGTATATCTATTTGTAAAAGTTAATTTTCTATTAGTAAATATTTTTACCAACAAAAACATTCTTCTCAATAAATTGTTAGTCATAAATATGTCATTAAATGTTATTGAAACAAATAATATATTTCTGTTACAATTATTTTAATACCAAAAGTTAATATATACATTTATAAAAATGTTTAGAAAAAAATTGATATGAGATATTTATCTATTGATAATATTAACAAAATTATACTTCTGTTTAGATTATTATTAATAGTATTATCTTTTATGTCACTATGAAAAATACTATAAATGATATTCTATTTTAAATCATTTTTAAATGATTCACTCATATTATCATATTTTTTGGTAAAAAAAATAAATTTCTTTATTAATAAAAATATATATATAATACCAAATATAGTTATTATATATTATATATATAATTTTTCCCATCATAAATAATTAAAAACTTAATAAGTATGTTATTTATCTCAATATTTCAAGTATATCATAAAATTTTACCAATACATCCAATATGTCCTAAAAATATATATACAATCATGAAACAATGGAGAAAAATTAATAATCTATAAATTTACCATGTTTATAAATTAAAAAAAGATAACTAATACCCAAAGTAAATCACCAGAACTATACCTACCATCTACTATGAATTCACCCTCAAAAACATATATATAATCAGCAAATAATGTAAATCAATCACCAATTCCTACTAAAAAAATACACAACACAATCAAAAAAATTGGAATGAAAATGAAGACTATAGTATGAATAAAATTACCATTATCAAAATAAGATTATAAACATAAATATAAAAATGTCCATACAAAATCCTCTATCTCATTATATGTTTCTGTATTCAAAGTAATAATGCCATCTTGATAAAAAAATGAAAATGGTTCTTTATTTTTCCACCAGCAACAAGATTCTATGAAAACTGATGTGGGATCCAGATCTAGGAGGAAGCACAAGAATACCAAACCAATAGTTGTAGCTCAGTGGTAAACCCATAACTCAAATCAAGGACATAATATTGAAAATTTTGTTAAGGTAATCACATTTTTCTTTTAAATTTGGAATTAGAGAAGTTGGATATTGAAACTTTTATTAAGATAAGAACCTTGATTTTTCTATAAAGCCCAAACATCACTTTCCCATGGCCTTTCCCCACCCTTCTATTCTATGCTTACCTGCAATTCTCAAGGAACATGAACCAAAATTTGTGTGTACATGTTTGCATTCCACAGATCTAATTTCATAAAAATAAAAATTCAATTGTAGGAAACAAATTACAGTGCCATATCTCTCCCAATAATTCATATATTTGAATTTTTAAATGTTTAATGTTAAAATATTTATGATTAATAAGTGTAAAATTTTAAATTTTAAATGCTAGAGAAGGGAATATAACTACTCGATAGGGAAGGTTTATTTAAGGGCTCTGATACTAGTATCCCTTACCTTTGTGTCTTTTTGGTTTTTGAGTTTCCTAGAGAAGTTCCATGATTTTTCAAAAGGTAAAAAAAGTAGTTAAACTGAAATCTCAACTTAATAGGTCATTCTACACTATGGATCAGGGTATTGTGCCCTAAGGGTGGCCACTATGGCATAGTGAGGTAAGTTATGTCATATGGAGGTTCAAGGGAGGAATTCAGAGCTACTGACTTGGGGGGTAGTTGTTCCATGGAGGTTGGATACAGCGTAGAACTTTCCCTAATAGTAAATCGATGTGGTGTAGTGAAAGGAGGCTACAATATAGGGATTTTGAGAAGTTCTTACAAATCTATGGGTTTCTTCACTGTAGAGGTAGGTTCCCACATAGTCTCCCTTAATAGAGGATTAGGTATACAACATAGTGATCTGAGCTACACTATGGTCTCTCCCTAGGTTAATATGATCTATGTTTGATCCACAATATGTTTCTTAGACACGCCCTTTGACCAAGGTGGTTGCGGTGTGGTCTTATACCTTCCACCATAGTAAAACTTGTGTGATAATTTTTTGAAGAATGGTCATAGGGGTTGAGTCATGGTATTATAAATTTCAATATTCCAATAAATACCCAAACCCCTATCTGATCCCACTTTTCTCCCAAACGTTCCTCTCAAACCCAAGGTGCCCAAGAATTGTTTTTAATGTATTTGAGTCTCATTTCAATAGGGATTAATCAAAGACTTCCCACGATCAATCTATGGTCATCTGAGGTGATTTATACCTATTTTCTTGTATTTTATTATCTATTTGGTCTGGTTTTTCACATATTCTTTCTTTTCATTTTATTGTTGATGATCTCCATAGTTAAAATGGAGTTTCAATTTTTTGTGACGTGTTTTCTACACGGAGTCCTTTGATGGATGCATTTTTCTTACAGGGTAGGTGATTAGAGAACCACATTATTATTATTTTTATCATAAAATAATGTTAATTCTTTTGGGGTAATGGATTTGTTTCTTCTCATTAATTTATGTGAAACCATAAATTTATCATACTTTATTTTCTTTGGTTGGTGGTGGAATTAACCTAATAAAGGAAAAACCAGATTAAATAGGAAATGGTTTATGGTTAGTGATCACATGTGTTTTCCACCTTGATAACGGTTTGCCTAATGATTAAATATAGAATATTCTATCTATGTTATGTTTTTAGCATGTTTTTTATTCTTGGATTATCATGGTGTTATTAATGAAATTGTTAAATAATGTAAAGACAATAATTTTTTTCTGGATAAATAATTAAATTGGAATGTGTAATGAAACTATTTTTCTAATAATTATATTTAAATCAAATTGATGATTAGTTTCTGTTTAATTTAATATTTTTATTCCATGAATTAATGAAATTTCATAAAGAATATGAAGTTTTAAATATTTTTTATGAGAATAATATAAAAATAAATATTGAATGAGATTGGTTCTTATCTAAACTTGTTAAAACTGGAAATAATGCTAAGAGAATTATAAGATAATTATAATAGATTTTCATAGATGATTCCTTAAGTTACCCATATTTATAACCTATAATAATTGAATCATTTATTTAAATAAGGAATAAGAGTCAGATATTTTATAAAGATAATTTTTTGGGACTAGGGTTGTATGTTTTCTTTTGAAGGATTAGTGACTTAGTGTTGGGTGTATGAGATCACATTTTTTATGTGAAGGATAAATGCCTTATTTTAGGGACTAGATTCCATGTTGAACATAATGGTTGTTTCTACCTTTTTTGTTACTATATATGTGATCCTTTCTCTGTTATGTGATGTGATCCTAGGATTTCTAATGAGATATGGGTAGGGAGGCCTGAGTTTGTGGAAGCATTTGACACTTGTGATGGAGACATGCATGGTGATATAAATGAGGGTGTTGGGGATGACATTGTAGTTGATGTAATGGGTTAAATTTATGATTACCAATTATTTTACTTAAGTTTTATGCTTTATTGATGAATCTATTTAATGTTTCAATTGATGGGTTTCTTATATATTTGTATTCCTTTCACTACTGTTTGTAGCAGCTGGATCTGCTTGGTTTTCCATCTGTTGATGGTATATTAGGATATTTCCTAAGCCACCTATAATTATTGAATGGTAAAATAATAATGAATGTTTTAACCAATCGGACTAGTTTTTGATAGAATAAAAATATTAAATATATTAACCATGATAAATTGTGGACTTCGTTGGATTATGACTGAGGGGAATTGAATTCACATTGATGGTTAATGAAATGAAATTAGAATAATGTTAATTAATGGTTACTGAATTAATTAAAATGAACTGGACTGTTAAAAAGGAAATAATTTATTTAAGTAAAGTCTTCTTAAATTCAAGGGTGATTATAGGATATCTAGTCCCTAGTAGCATCAACTGAGTGTCTGAGAAACGATATCTTTAGTTGAGAATAGAACATGGTTAATGACCATTGTGTGGTTGTAATATATATTATATCCTACATTTTTTATGATATCAAATGAAACCACTCCATTTTTAGTATGTATAATGATACCCAATGGACTCTAGCAGGGTGTTTTTCCCAATATCCAAGTTGGCAGGGGATGGATGGATAACTAACCCATATGGATATACTCTCTTCTATGGGTAGTATTGTGTGATGGTATGTACAGTGGTTAGTTTCCAATACATGTATGTAGAAGGATTTAATGGATTATGGTTATTTCACACACATTTATCATCAGATATAGTATCTAAAGGATTATTATATGTATGACGTGTATGGGTTGTGATGGATCAAGGTGCATACTCTGTGTATGGGCTGTGATGGCGTGAGGTATATTACTCGATGTATGATATATGAAATATGGTCTATGGTGGATCCCATAAACAAATCAGTTACTATATAGATATTTTTATAGGATGATGTGATGATTTGATTCCTTAGATTCATGTTATGATACTTAGTATAGGTGTCTTTGGGATGACTTCTTTTGAAGAGAGATAGCTCAAGATGTATAACATTGGGGAAGAGCTGAAAATCAGTGGGGAATCAGTAGTGGTGTACCATTTTTTCACTACTATAATATATGATCCCTTTTATTCAATACATTGTGAGATCCATCCATGGTGTGGCTCAGAACTTAGCATGCCTATTTAGGTGGTGAGTTAGTTTCACTTATTGTTCACTGGGAATTAGTATTTTTGATTGATCTTTTTCAAAAGAGGATCCAGGGAGGATCCTACTAAGTATACCTATTATGATCAACCTACATATATATAAAATATTCTTCAGGTCAACAAGAGTAGGTTGGTTATCAGGTTGGATATTTTTAGTTCATAGTTTTGCAGGGTTTTTTAGCCTTTTTTTCACTTTTGAGTTTATATTTTTGTACATGTAGTTTTTTTCAGTTATTTTATTCTTGTATCACATTAAATGTATATAATTGTGATTTATTATATATATATGGAGTTTATTGGGGTATTTTTCATATCTCTCTCTATCTTCTGTATGTTAGCATATCAGATAATACCTCCCATTGTATGTTCATTATATGCTTGGGTATTGTTGCCAACCCATGGCCTATTGGAGGTGGGATTTGGGTATTCAACAACATCTTTATATCATTTTCATCCTGGGATGGGTACCTTTGAGGGGAGGGGGTCATAATAGAGTGGTGTTAGAGGTTCTGTAAGAGGGATAAAATGATCTTTACAGTTAGGAACAAGTGAGGACTGCATGATTTGGTAGTGAAATGTTATCATCTTGGTATAGTAAGTGATGTAAACACAAGATACCATATGAGACATTGGTATTTAAGTCACCCTATGATATGTTGTAAAAACTATCTATTTTACCATGCCTACTAAGAAAAGTGATGTGGGGAGCTGTGTATAGACCTATGAAATGATCATGCATCATTATTCTTTTTTCTTGGGTTTAAAATGGGTAGACATCATGATTAGATTGAACCTTAAATAAAAGAAATGTAGTTAATTAATTAATTTTAAATATTAAAAAGTATAGTATTAGGAGTCAGTAACCATTTTTTATTTTTAGGTATGGCTCCAGGTCTAAATCCTCATTAGGTTCATGCTGAAGATGTTCAGTATGATGTTTCAGCTAATCTTCATAGAGTAGAGGTAGATGATGATGACACTTGGAGGAGGAACCACTGAGAGTTTTAGAGATGGATTCTAGAGAATAATGGGGTATTTTTTGGATTCATTCATAGAGGAATAGTTAGAGGAGTTTGAGATAGATTTTAGTTTGATCCATGCTTAGAAGATTCATTGTGTTTCGTTGGCTACGATGGTGTAAGTGGAGTAGTGAGGTAGTGGTGGATATTATTCCTTAGGGATCACGAGGAGTTGGATGTCTCATGGGAGAAGTTTAGGTAGCAATACCAAGCATGGTTTTTTCATCAACCTTAAAGGTATTCAGTCATCAGGAGTTTCTTACCCTTCAAAAAGAGAGTTATAACTTGGAGAAGTTAGGGTTCATTCTTAGTAACCTTATCCAATATGATTTAGACCAATTTCTAGATCAGGATTCCATTATGAGGAAGTTTTAAGAGGCTTTGAATCCGGTGATCTAGTTCCAGGTCACCATGTATATAATTTTTACATATCTCGAGGTGCTAGAGAGGGAAAAGTTTATTGAGAGGAAGTTAGATTGAATTTTATCATCATGATAGGGGATTCATCAATATTACTCATAAATAAGAACTAGGGGCTATGGTTCCTATGTTACTAGATAGAAGATCTTATGAATAGTTGGGGGTAGGTCCTATCCCTCACCATCTTGTTTATCTAGGGGTGGTGGATCTTAGGCCCTTTAAAATGGATCAAACAAATGTTTTACATATGGAGGCCAAGGTCATTAGTGGTGAGATTGTGTGAAAATTCCAATAAGACAACATGAACTAGGTGTTCCACTTATTATTCCTCTGTTGAGATAGTTTCAGTCGAGGTAGAGTGGAAGGATCCATCTTTGGATCAACAAAGAGGAGACAGGGTAGGCATAGGACAGCCCTAGGATGATCCCCATCCTTAAATAATAGAGCATGGTTGAGGATGTGGTTATAATCAGTGTTAAAGAGTTCATAGAGTGGGTCATGGTCAACATCATTGTCTAGTGTTTCCATCTTCTGGATATTCATACCTCAATTGAGTTACCCTTCTTATATTTTCTACTTGGTTGTATGCATTGTTTGACTTAAGAGCTACACATTCCTTCATAACACCTAACCTAGTCCATGCTTTGAGACTTGAAGTGGTAATACTTCTAGTTCCCTTTTAATTGAACACACCAGTAGGAGGTTGAGATTATTTTATGAATTATGTAGAGACATTGAGCTATTTATAGGGTAAAACTACTCTTTGGGAGATTTCCTTTTTTTTATGGATACAACCATGTGTAATCATCCTTAGTATGGATTTGTTGTATTTAGTGAAGGCCGTTATGGATTTAGTTAGGAGGTAGGTTGTGTTATATAATGTTTATAGAGATCCAGTAGTGTTATTTAATGATATTGACCATCGTATGGGTCAGAGGCATATTCCATACATATCTTCCTTGGTGGTTGAGATAATTCTATGTTTACTATAGGTTCAACCAATAGTGTTTCCTAGGGTTTTGTAAGAGTACCTTGATGTTTTTTCCTGAGGATATTGTTGCATTTTTCTATTGATGAGAGAATTGAACTATAGCTGGGAATTTATCCTATCTCAATGTCTCCATATAGGATGGTTCGTTCTCAGTTGTGAGAGCTATGATTACATCTCGATGATATGTTATAGTGAGGTTTCTTTCAATCAAATGTTTCACCATTGGGGCCCCATTTTTGTTCATAAATAAGGCTAATGATAGTTTTTTCTCTCTATCAATTTCCATCACTTGAATCAGGTGATAATGAAGAAATATTATCCTCTTCCATTGATTCATAATTTATTCTAATAGTTTAAAGGATCAATTTAGTTCTTAATGATAGATCAATGGTCAGGATATCATAATATACAGGTGAAAAAATAGGGATATTCAAAAGATTTATTTCTATTATCATCATGGGAATTATGAGTTCATTGTGATGTTGTTTAGTGAGAATAACACTCCAGATACATTCATGTATTTAGTGAATGTAGTGTTAAGGTTATTCATGGATCAGTTCATGGTGGTTCTCATCAATGGTATCTATGTATACTCTACGTATGAGGAGTGGAGCACACATGGCATCTTCATTCCATTTTGGGAGTTCATTATCATTAGCCTATGATTGGGTAGCTATCAAATTTTGAGTTATAGGCTTGTGAATTTAATTTATTGGGAAATTTCATAACCTAGAAAGGGTTTTCTATGGATCCTTTTAATATATAGGTGGTTGGTTCTTGGGAATCTCCTAAGACAGTTGTGTAGGTTTGTAGTTTACTTGTCCTTGTAGTATATTATAAGATATTCTTAGCCAATTTATCTTAGGTTCCAAATCCTATAACTTCCTTTAATATAAAGCATCAAATTATCTTATGGACTAACTACTGTTAGACAATTTTTTAGTACCTGATGTAGAATTTGGTCAGTACTATAGTCCTTCGTTTTCCAATAGAGGGAGTTTAGTTTGAGGTTTTTCTATGAAACTTCATTTCTTGATTTGGGATGTGTACTGATGTAGTTGAGATATGTTGTTTCTTCTTGTTCTTATTAGTTATATACCCCTGAGGATAAATAAATCACCTATGATCTTGATTTGGTATTAGTATTATTTTCCTTTTAAGTTATTCTAATATTACCTCTCCAGTGATCATTTTGTGGGTTTTCATGATCATAGGAGCATAAGGTATGTATTCTCTTAGAATGATATGAACATGTGATAATGATGGTGTGTGCAATTATTATAATATTATGACTTCATGATTTTATATACACTTGGTAATGTTAATGTTGTATTTGATTTACTGATAAGGAATTCACCTAGTGATACCGTCCATGAATCTATAGATTCATAAAGAGGGATGAAAGAGCTCTCAGTGTTGTATTGTGATGTGGCAGATATTGGAGGTAGATATTTTCTTTTTCATATAAAAGTTCATTCATCTTTGGTGTAGTTAGTGGAGGATTCCCAAATGAGGGATTCAAAGATGGAGGTACTGGGTTGTATTTTGTGATGCCTCTGATGGTTGGTCTTAGGATGATCATCACTATGTGTTACTCCATGGAAGGAATTTCATCCCTTTTGTTATGTGTTAGATGGTTCTCTATGAGTTCCCTGGCTCACCCTTATTAGTATATCCTTGCATAATAAATATGTAATGATATTTGAGAGGTTTGTTTTTTTGACCTAGATTTAATCATGCAGTTACGAAGTTTGTATCATGATTTACTTCTTCTACAAGGTGAAGGAAGTGCACCATGTTCTTGGTGGTTTTCTAGAGTCTTTATAAGTTACTCAGTGGAAGTGTAAGGATATCTCAATGAAATTATATACCATTTTACCTCGATCTTAGGGATTACTTGATTGTATATGGGTATTAGTGGAGATTTTGTTGAATTAAACCCACATTATAGTGATCATGGAGTCAATATTTGTGGAGGTTTATTCGAGGAAGTATATAAAGTGGGTGGTGAGAATCTTTAGAGTTTCGAGGATGATCATCTCTGATCATGATCATCATTTTCCTCTACTATGTGGATAAGTATCCATTGTGATTTTGGATCTCAATTATTCATTATTACTGTATTCCATCCAAAGGTAAATGGTTATATTAAGAATACTATGGGTAATATTGAAGACATGTTGAATTCTTGTGTCTTGGATTTTGGAGGTTCATGGATGAGGTAAATTTTGGTAGAGTATTGTTACAATAATAGTTTCACTCCACCATCATTATGGTGTCGTTCAAAATTTTTTATGGATTACCATACTATTCTCTATCATGTTGGTTTGGGATAGGAGAGTCATCAATTACCATATCAAAGTTGGTGTAAATAATGACAGAGATAGTTTAGACAATTTGAAAAGGGATAAATGAATATCAAGATAATTATAAGTCATATAACAATTATAGTATGAGACCTATGGAGTTATATATTGGAGATCATGTGTTCTTGAATGTGAATCCTCATCATGTGAAGTGAAGCACCAGTCATGAGAGTAATATTTCTCTCGGTTTTTTCTCCTTTCAAGATGTTTTCTCATGTTAGAGCTATGGAATATTTGATATCACATCCCCCACATATTATTTGAAAAACTGAAGTCTTCCATGTGTCATAAAATCATCTTTACCTTCATGAATATTCCCACATCATTTATTGGGGTGAGATCAACATTGATGATGATTCCACCTTAGAGGAGTAGCCTGTAGAGATCCAGGACTACTAGGAGAAGGTATTGCATAGTAATGTTGTTAACTTGGTTAATTTACTTTGGTATTATAGTAGCATGGAGGAGATAACCTAGGAACATGAGTCATAGTTTCACTCTCTGTACTCTGAGTTTTTTGTGGTTTATATCTTATATTGTATCATTTCTTGTTTTTAGGATGTTTAATATTTTTGGTTAAGATAGTTTTCTCACTTGTTCCTTTTTGTGTCCTTGATCATATTTGAGAGGTATCTTCCCTAGGATAGTTTTATAAGTTGTTTTATTTTCATTTTAGGGTTGAGTAATTTATTCCTCTGGGTGATGTTGTTGAGCTTCAGTGATAGTAGGATTCTTGGGAGCTATCTCATGGGGTGGTTTTCTAGAAAATATTTTTTCTTCATTCTATTTGGGTGTGGTTTTAAATTATTGAGGAAAAGAGTCATTTGAATGGTATATAATTTAAGGTAACTCATCCTAGTATCCATTCCCTTTGTTATTTTTGGGCATTGGAGGTTCTTGGGGAACATACAAGGAGTTTTGGAAGGGAATCATATGAGCTTAGATGAAATCTCAGGTTAGTAGAGTATTATGAACTATGGATCATGGTGTTCTATTATAAGGGTATACAATGTGAAATATTGAGTATGTCTATGACATAAGGAGGATCAAGGGAGGAATTTAGAGCTTCTTCCATTTTAGGGGTAGTTTTACCATAGAGGTTGATTTTTTCATAGGCCTTCCCCCAGTGGTCAAGCATTTTGGTGTGAAGTAAGGAGGCTATGATGTGGGGGTTGTGGATGGTTCTACAAAATTGGGGAGTATATAAACCATGGGGGTAGTCTATGGAATAGAATCCCATCATGGTGGATAATGTTTATGGCATAATGATAGTGGTAGCACCATGGTCACTCCCTGGGTTAATATGATCTATGTTGGATCTGCACCATGTTCCTCAACCATGCTCTTTGACCAAGGGGTTGTGGCGTCACTTCATCCATGAATCATAGTATACATTGTGTTAGGAAGTTATAGGTAGTGTTCCTAAGGGCTCTTTTATGGTCTTATAAATTTCAGTTTTCATATAAATACCTAATCTCCCATTTTATCCTTCTTTTCCCCCAATCATTCCTCTCAAACCCTAGGCACCAATGGGTTGTTTGTTAGGGTATATGAATCCCATTTTGATAGAGATAAATCCCAAATTTCCTGAGATTGATCCTTGGTGATATTAGGTGATTTATACCAATTTTCTTTTCCTATCTTATAAATTTAGTCTATTTTTACTTCAGTTCCATATTTTCTTGTTATGGTAGATGATATCCATCATTTTAATGGATTTTATCTTATTGTTGTTAGCATAGTTGTGGCATAGTGTCCTTGGAGGGATGCATTTTTTATTCCAGGGAGGTGATCAAAGATCTTCATTCTTTTCCTACTCTAATCAAATTACATTGACTATTTTGAGGTAGGGGGTTCATTTATACTCTTTAATTTATGTGAAATATTAAATTTATCAAACTTTAGTTTCTTTGGGTGGTGATGGAATTAACATAATAATGGATAAACCATATTTAATAAGAATTGGTTTATGGTGAGTGATCGTATGTGTTTTCCACCATGATAACATATTACCTCATGATTTACTAGATAGTGTGATATATAAGTTATTTTGTTTATAATGTTTTTTATACTTGTACTAGCATGTTGTTCTTGATGAAATTAGTTAATAATGTAAAGATCATAATTAGTTGTTTTGATAATGAATTAAAGAGGCATGTGAAATGAAACCATTGTTCGCGTAATTTGATGGAAATAAAGTTGATGCTTTGTTCATACTTAATTTAAAATTTTAAATACATGAATTAATTAAATTTCCTAATGAACTTAAAGCTATAATTATTGTTCATAAAAATCATAATAAAATTCTTGTTAAATGAGAATGGTTCTTCTCTCAGTTTTTTGAAACTAAAATTAATGATAAGATAATGTTTAAATAATTATAATAACTTCTCCTAGATGATGCCTATAGTTACCCATAGTTATAACCTTTAATAATTGAATTAGTTAATTCAATATTGATTAAGAACTAGTTTTTTGATAATGAAAATTGTTTGAGTCTAAGGGTGTCTTTTTATGAAGGATAAGTACCTTGTGTTGGGACCATGATAACTCTTTTTCATGTCATGGATTAATTCCTTATTTTAGGGAATATTTTCCATGTTGACCATGATGGTTGTTTACTACCTTCTATGTTTCTATGGATGTGAATGTTTCTATGTGGTGTGATATGAGCCTAGGATTTTTGATGAGATATGGGTAGGGAGGCCAGGGTTTGTGGTAATAGTTGATGCCTATGATGGTGAGATGCATGGTGATATGCATTAGGGTGTCTGAGATGATAGAGGAGTTAATGGAATGGGTTGGACCTGGGCTTACCTATTATTGATTCTAAGTAGGATGCTTGATTTATGAATCTTTTTAATGGTTGGATGGTTTAATTTCTTATTTATCTACGTTACTTCACCAAATACTTATGGAATATGGATATTATTGGGTTTTTATCTCTATATGGTAGCTTAGGATGTTTCCTAGAGTACCTAGAATGATGGAATGGTAAAATAATAAATAATATTTTAACATATGAAGTTGATTATTTCTAGAATGAAAATTTTGAAGATGTTAATGTTGAGAGCCCTTGAACTCAGTTAAATTATGCATAAATAGCATGAACATCAGTTTGATGGTTAATGAAATGAAATTGTAATAATTTTAATTAATAGTTAATGATTTAATTGACATGAAATGGAATGTTAAAATGGAAATAATTAATTTAATGAAACTCTTCTTAAATGATTGTGTGTATATAGTATATATAGTCCCTAGAAGTGGAAATTAGGTGGTTGAGCGATGATAACTACAGTTGAACATAGGACCAGTTTAATGCCCATAGTGCGGTTGTGAGCTATATTATATCATATATGTTTTATGATTTCATATTCTACCCCAACATTATTGGTAGGGTGACTAATGCATAGTGGACAATGGGAGGGTGTTTTCCCTAATATCCTGGTTAGAAAGGGAGAGATGGTTGATAATCCCATCTTGCTCCACTCACTTCTCTTGGTAGTATTATGTGATTGTACACTCAGTGTTTAGTTTCCCATAATTTTGTAGAGAGATGTAATGGATTGTGGTTATTTCACACACATGTATCTTAGGATATAGTATCCAAAGGATTATTATATGTATAACACATATGGGTTGTGATGGATCAAGGTACATACTTAGTGTATGGGTTGTAATAGCTTGATGTATAATAACCGATGTATGATACAAGACATAGGGGAAACATTGGATCCTAGAAACTACTCAATTAATATATGGACATGAGTATTTTATGATGTGATGAATGAGATAAATGTTATGATACTTATGCCAAGTGTATTCCGGCTAGATTATTTTTGAGATAGATAACTCAAGAAACATGACATTAGGGTAGAATGGAAAACCAATGGGGAAATAGTAGTGGGGTACCCTTATTTCGTTATGATAATATATGATCCCTTGTATGCTGTACTTGGTGAGAGTTAACCATGGTGAGGCTTGGAACATAGTATACCTGTTCAGGTGAGGAGTTAGTTTCACTTGTTGTTCACTAGGATTTAGTATGACTTCTTTATCCTTCACAAGAGAGGCCTCTAGGAGGATACTACTGAGTATACCTATTAATATCACCCTACATATATATAAACTATTTTCAGGTTAGCAGGATCAAGTTGGATATCAGGATGGATATTTACAATTTCCATTTTTTCGGATGTTTTTTGGGATTCATGATCATTGTCGAGTTTATCTTTTGGTACTTGTGGTTTTTCATTCTAGTTGTTTTAGTCTTGTATAACATTATATGTATGTACTTGGGATTTATGTTATATATCTGAGTAGGAATTTATTTGTGTACTTTTTTGTCTCTCTCACTTACACATGTTCTCATGGAGTGGAATTCCTTCCATTAGATGTTCATTATATCCCCAGTACTTGTCTCCAAATCATGGCCTATTATAGAAAGGTTTTGGGAATTCACCATCCTAATTCTCTCATTAAGGGCCCAGGAGGGGTAACTTTTTGGGCGGGGATCATGAAAATTTATAATTAATGAGTAATAGTAATAGAATAGATATTTTCTAAGTGTCTCTTCTATTACTTCTAGTGATGAAGATCCCCCATGTAGTAATTTTTACAAATCCTAATATTAGAATTTTTCAAATATAGTGGTGCCTACACTATAAAAAAAGTTATTTATACCAACAAAAATGTAATTATAGATAATATATATGTTGGTAAAAATTTAAAATTCCAATAGATATTAAGTTTTATTGGTATTAAAAATAAGTACTAACACTTATTTTTTCTAATAGATATATCTGTTGATATTGATAGTTCAATACCAACAATTCTTTTACTAACAGTTAAATATATTGCTTCATATTACCAATATCAAAAAAAATTATCAACACGTTAATTTGTTAGTAATAACAATCGCTACCAAAAAATATTTTAACATTAATAAAAACTGTTAAAATAAACCATCTAATAACAAAAAATAATTTATGTAAAAAATTAAGAGAAAGAAATTTTTTATTATGTAATACTATTTTTATGACCAAATTAAATATCGATTTTTTGAGGTCTTATTAAAAATATCTCATTAATTGATTTTAATTTTATATTTTTTCTAAATATCAATAGTGTTTATATTTGTTAATGTTGTTCATTTAATAATCATTTAAATAATTTTTATATAATAAAAATATATCATTATGAAATTTATATATTTACATATATGTTTGATATCCTCCATATACATGGTACTTTTATATTCATACTTAAATTTAAAAAACATAATAAAATAGTTAAAATTAATTTAAAAAATTAATAATTTAAAATTAATAAATAAAAAAACAACAATCAATTGAGTAATATTATTTTAAAAATATATTATATTCATGTATTGAAATTTTATTTTTTATTAAAATAATGTTAATAATTTTTATAAAATTTTATACCATTCATTCATATATTTATTTTATCTTTAATTTAAAAAACATAATGAAATTTGATCTTTTAATTATTTGATTTTATTTTTTAAAATCTCTTACAATCCCCAACCCTAATTCCCTCACCACCGGTGCATGATCCACCACACCCTTATCTCCTTCGGCAACCTACAGCATCACCGCCCTCCATTGACGCTGATTCCACCTCCACCATTGTGGCCCCCTGCCTTCTTCATGGTCATCAATTAACTAGAAGACCCTCACCGTGTCATACACTACTCTCCATCTATGTGACCCACCTCATTTGTGACCCTCACCACCTCCTTTACAGCCCTTTGTCTATGCCACCGACCTCTTCCATTGCGACCTTCCGCACCCACCGCACCCTTTTAATAACCATTATACTATCACCACCAGATGGCCCCCACCATCCTAGCTCGACCCCACCCTCCCCGGCCTTCCTAGATCAACCCTCTACATCCCTGAACATCCCTTCTCAAACCCCAACTATCCCTAAACTTCCCCACATGACCACACCAACCCTTTTTTGGGCCTCTCCCTCACACCTAATTAATCGATGTGGAGGTATGCACTAATCGTTATTTGGTTTTATCACCACCCCTCTACCACGATGGATAGTAGGGTGGAGAAATTTGATCTAATTTTGATCCATGTAGGTATAATGATATCTTACAAGTATCTAATATGTAGTCTCCAGGCGCCATGGATACCCTCTTGAAGGGATCTGAATTTTTAAAAAATGATATTCATCTGTTTGAATTTTTATTTACAACATAATTAGATTGTATTTGTCATCACTGTGATCACCATTGATGTTTTTATATATATAGCATTCTATCTAATTTAGATTTTGATCTCGGGTTATTCTCTTTAACTTATTAATTGACCTCATCACCTATAATTAATCAACAATGGCTAAATCTCTATTTGTCTTTAACATGATTCCTCATCAAATTCTTATCACTCCTACATTTTTTTTCCTTGTTATGATTTTTGAGTTTTTTAAATATTTCCTGAGTTCTTTTCCCTAAATTTGTTTGGTGAGTTTTTTATCATCATATGCCAAATATGACGAAGGATTAAAAGGAAGATGCATTGACAGGATTTCTTAAAGTGACGGCTGAGAATGTGATGAAATCTTATAAAATGGTTTGAAACATCTTTCTATAATTTATGGAATTTCTTCTGAAGTTTTACATTTTCTTGATAATGATTTAATATCATAGTTGGTTGATTACCGACATTTGAGGATAAAAAGAACCACAGTGATGATATGTTATCCGGTTAGTTCATTCATAGTTTGAAAACCATGTTAGAAAATGTATTTTCCATTTATATCCCTAGTTTTGTTTTTGTTTTGCTTTAATAAATTTGATATCATAAATGATAGGTTGCAGTTTTTATATTAGTTGATTATGATATTTTCCATTGAAATTGAAAACTTTATTAAAAATTGGAATGTTTTTGGAATGCTTCCATAGTTCGTGGGACTAGCCTTACAGAGTTATCACTTTTCTCTTTCTTACATACTTATGGTGATGTTCTTATATATATTTTTTATATATTGATTATATATATACATGTTCAGGATACATATGGGTTCCGTGTGTGTGTGTGTTCTATGTAAACCCTCTCTCTCTCTCTATATATATATATTTTGTCAACATATATATATATATGTTTGTTTTGTATACATACATACATACATACATACATACATACATACATACATACATACATACATTGATACATACATAGGTACATTGATACATACATAGGTACATAGATACATACATAGGTACATACATACATACATACATACATACATACATACATACATGCATACATACATACATACATACATACATACATACATACATACATACATACATACATACATACATACATACATACATACATACATACATACATACATACATACATACATACATACATACATACATACATACATACATACATACATACATACATACATAATACATATATACATACATATATATATATGTTCTCTATGTATACAAATATATTTGTTCTATATATACATATATATATATATAGACACACACATATAAGTATATGTTTTTTATGTTCTATATGTATACGATTTGTATATATATATATCTATGTTTTTCGCACACACACACACATATAGCTTCTGATATATCTATATACGTTGTCATATACATTTTGATAGTGTATGGAGTTGGAGGAAAGTAGAAGAAGCAGAAGTACCATCATTGGCTCAAGGCCTTGGTATAGTTGTTCTCAAAACTTGTTTCCTTCATATTTTCTTTAATTGAATTTTGTACTATGTTTTTTATCTTTTCTGGAAAATATTCTGAACAATTTTTTTAAAAGTAAATGTTTGAGGTTTTTAAGTTCATATCAGAAAAAAATTTATTTGAGTATTATATTTGAATTTATTTCTAAAATTAGACATGCTAAAATGTTGTGATATAATTTAATTATTATTTTATATCTATATTGTAACAAATTCAAATTCATATTTTTTGTCAGTTTTCTAATTAAAAGTGTTTTTCTACTACTTAGTTGAGTTTTATTTTCTTATAATTTAAGTGTATGTGATTTTTCATACATATAAAAATATCCATATATTTTATTAATGTTAATATGTGATACGGATTAAAAGTACCCAACCCATCATGATTCTTCTCTAAGACTTTGTTTACTTTTGAATTTTCAGTTGTTTTTTGTTGAGTTGAATTTTTATTCTTTTTTATTCTCAATTTATCAATCTGCAATCTTATAATTCTTTTATAGGAAAACCTTTTTTATAAATTTTTTTAAATATAAGGACAAAATTTTTATCCAGGTTTTTTATCTAGGTATGTTTAATAATATTTTATGACAGCCTAGTTGAATTATATTTTGGAAAAAATTTTATTTAGGAATGTTCACTTCTTTAGGATGTGAATATTTTTAATGAATTACGTTGGTTCTCTTCATCTATTTTGAGGGAGTAATTCTTGATGTTATTTTCAGTGCTTTCGTTGTGAAGTTGATTTGTGGAGCTGACCTAATACCAAATGAGGTACAGAGTGAATGAATTCAGATTCCAATATTTTTTTCATCTGGAAGGTGATGAAATCCTACTATCAAGAATTTATTATGTGGTTAAACTGTGATAAAAAAGAAAAAATAATGACAAGGTTGTGTTTTTTCTGATGTTTAGATGAATAATTTTTTATAGGGAAGGATGGAAAAAATGAATATTTTTAAGATTTTGTGGGTTATGTAAATTACCTGAGAGGGTGATGAAAATGTATTACATTAATGATTCTAGGAAAAGATCCACGAGTTTCTAATCAATGTTTTATAGTTCCTAGTTCCCAAACTTTGCTGTCATAGAGTGTGCACATATTATCTTTCAGATGATTCCATTTTCTTGATGTAATTTTGAAGGTTTTTCTAGTTCTAATTCTTCAACTGAATGGTGAAAAATTTAGTGAAATTTTCATTTGGGTGTAAAACTATGTCATGGGTTTCATGGATTAGAATATATTTAAAATTGGATGAAATATATATTTTTTGAAATAGTTTTTCCATTTTTATACATTGTTTTTTATATTATTTATATTAATAAATATATTATAAAGTATTAAAAACATATATGATAATATGAATTCATAATTTGAAAATGAATTACAAATGGATGTTATTTTTTGGCATTTTATATAGTGACAATTAAGTTAATTTTGTTGATAATAATACCAAAAAAATTAAATGTTATTAATGATATTATTAATAGATAAATCTGTCACAAATATTTTAACCAAAAAATATATTATATGTTGTTATTATTATTATTGTAACATAACTATTTTATTTTTCTCTATAAAATTTAGTGACATATTTTTTACCAACAATTTTGTGATAGGAATTGTTTTTGGTAAAACACTTTTCCAATAGAAAATGATCTTTTACCAAGATATATACCCATGTTGGAAAAATAAAATTATTTTTTAGTGTTATAATATGTTTTTCTAGATGGGGTAGGGATTTTTAAATTATTTTCTACATTTATACATGTCTTCTTCAGTGCAAATAATAATTATATTTTGTTTTTATTTTCTTTTCATTAATTATTATTCTTAATAAGGGGGAGGATTTCTCATACACCTATTAAAAACGTATTCAATAGAGTGAAAATTGAATCACATGATATTAATATTACAATAATATAATTATTGATTAGATGAAAATAGACTTTTATTACAAATCATGTGTATAAAAACCATAATGATTTAGAAAAACACAAAATGTTAGGGATCCATTATTTATATCAATTATTTTTTATCTTATGGTTTATTTGTGTAATTTTTTTGATTAATTATTAGGGACGGTGATGTTCATAGAGGATTAGATAGTTTCAATTGGCTTAAATGGCTACTGTTTCCTTAATTCTTAATCACATAGCATGTGATTATTGAAACTTAATCCATTTATGTTTTCAGACTAAATAATATTTATAGGTTTGAATGGAATATCATATGGGGTGTACATCATAGTATCTATGTTAGTGTTGAATACCCACTATATCCTGGTTATACATGATTAGTGATCCATTATAGAGATAAGATAATAAATATTGGTTCATCCATATCTCATTGGTTATTCTAATAATAAATCGTATCCAGATTTTTCCTCTAGCTATGAACTATCTCACCCTTAATCCTTAGAGTTGAGCTAACTGGTAATTTTTTGGTGTTTTTAGGGTTTTAAAGGGATCTAATATTAATTTAGAAATTTAGGGGTTCCTATTTTTAGGGTTTTTTGTGTTTTAAGGGGTTTATAGGGTTTTTATGGTTTTTGGGTTTTTTGGGACTTAATTGTGATGGGGGGTTTTGGGTCTTTTTAGGCTTTTTGGGTTTTTAGGGTCTTTTAGGGTTTTTAGTGTTAATTGGGTTTTGGGTGGTTCTATGGTATTTTTAATTTTTCTTTTGGTTTTTATATTTTTAAGTAATTTTATGGGTTTTAGGGTTTATTTTTCAATATTTATTATTTTTAGGTATTATTAGGGTTTGTAGGATTTTGTTAACGTTTTTAGGGTTTTTAGGGTTTTTATGTTATTATGGTTTTTTGGGATTTTCAATGTTTTTTAGGGATTTAACTTGGTTCTAGGTTGCTTATGGAGTTTTAGGATGTTTTTCAGGTTTTATATGGTACTAATATTTTTGAGGTTAATTTAAGTTATTTCCGGGTTTATAGGGTCATATAGGGTTTTTTATTATTTTTAGGGTCTTTTAGGGTTTTCAGGGTTTTAGGGTCTTTTAGGGTTACATAGGGGGTTTAATGTCTTTTTGGGTTTTTTGGTTATTTTAGGGGGTTTTAAGACTTTTAGGGTCTTTATGGTTTAGGGTGTGGGATTTAGGGTATAGGATGTATGGATTAGGGTTTAAGGTGTAGTGTTTAGGGTATAGGGTTTAGGTTTTAAGTTCTTAGGTGTAGAGTATAGGGTTTACTATGTAGGTTTTAGGGTTTAAGGTGTAGGGTATAGAGTTTTTGGTGTAGGGTGTAGGGTTTAGGGTTTAGGCATACTGTATAGGGTTTCTGGTGTAGGGTTTAGGGTGTATGATATAGGGTTTAGGGAGTATGGTTTTCTTTTTTGGGTTTAGGGTATATGGATTAGGCTATAAGGTTTAGGGATTATAATGTAGGTTATATGGTTTAGGGTGTAGGTTTTAGGGTTTAAGGTATTGGGTAAAGGGTTTAGGGTGTTTGGTTTAGGGTTTCGGGTGTAGGGTATATGGTTTAGGGTGTAGGGTATAAGTTTCCAGGTGTAGGGTTTTTCTTTTAGTGTAATGGTTTTTTACTGTATATTCTATATGGTTTAGTGTTTTTTCGTTATTTAGGGTTTTTAGGTTTTAAGGGGTTTTAGGTGTCCAAATGTTTTTAAATATTTTTTTGCTGTATTTTTTGTGATTCAGGGTTTAAAGGGTTTATATTGTGTTTTTGGGTTTTTTTGTTTCTAGGGGTTTAAGGGTTTTTATGGGTTTTAGTGGTTTAAATGGTTTTTATAATTTTTATGGGTTTAAAAATTTTAATGATTTTTGTGAGTTTTTAGGACTTTTAGAGGTTTTAGTTTTTTTTGGGTTTTAGTGTTTTTATGGATTTTTTAGTGTTTATGGTTTTTAGATATTTTTGGGGTTCTTCTGGTTTTTTGGTGTTTTAAGTGGTTTTAGAGAATTTAGGGGTTTTAGATTTTTTACTCTTTTAGGGGTTTTAGGCTATTTTTGTATTTTTGGGTTTTTTTCATTTTTTTATCTTTTATGTTTTTAAGGGTCTTTATGTTTTTTGGTGTTTTATATGTTTTTTAGTTTTTTTCAGTATTTATATTTTTATGGGTTATGGGGGGTTTTGGTTCATTATTAATTTTTTCAGGGGTTCTATGGTTTTAGGGGATCTATGTTTTTAGGGGCTTTTTATGGTAATTAGGGTTTACAGATTTTAGTGTCTTTTATTCTTTTTAGGGTTTTTTTTACAGATTTTATGGATTTAGGGGTTTTAGGGATTGATTTTACTGTATTTTACGGTCTTATGGTTTTAAGGATATTTTAATGTTTTTTATGGTCTTTAGGGTTTGGGATTTTATTATTGTTTTTAGGATGCTTTAGTATTTTTTGGGGTTTTAGGTATTTTCTTAGTTATTGATGTCCTTTTTGGATTTGTTTGTTTTTTGTCTTTTAGGGTTTTTTTTGGGGTTTATAGGTTCTTTTACGGTTTTTATGGAGTTTAGTGTCTTTTATGGGACTTTAGGGTCATTTAGTATTTTCAACATTTTTAAGGCCTTTTAAGGGTTTAAAGGGTTTGTTTTTTTAGTATTTTTTGGGGTTTTGCGGTCTTTTAGGGTTATTTTGTTGTTTTACCTTAATTTGGGTTATTTTATTGATTTTAGGGTCTTTTGGACTCTTCGTGGCTTTTATGTACTTTTAGGGTTTAAAGGTATTTTTATTAATTCAATTCCATTTAGGGTTTTAGGTTATTTCTAGGGGTTTAAGGGCTTTTATATTTTTTATATTTTTAGGGAGTTAGGTTTTTATTGATTTTTTGTAATTTTATGGATATTTGTGGTTTTAGGGATTTTTTGGGATTTATGAGTTTTATGGTTTTTATGGGTTAATGGGTTTTAGGGGGTTTAGGTGGTTTTAGGGTTTTTATGGATTTATAATAATTTTTAGGGATTTTAGGGTTTTTAGGCCTTTTGGGTGATTTAGTGTTTTAGGGGTTTTTTGGGTTTTTTGGGTTTTTTGGGTTTTTTGGGGGTTTTTTGGGATTTGTGTGGTTTTATATTTTTATGATTTTTTGAGTTTTATGGGTTTATATTTTAATGGTTTTAGGGATTTAGGGTTTTGTAGTTTCTAGGGGATTTGTGGGATTTATGGGTTTAGTAGTTTTTAGGGATTTTTGGGCTTATCTTAGTTGTTTTCATGGGCTTTAGTAATATTTAGGGTTTAGGGTCTTTCAGAAACTTTTATGGTTTTGGGATCTTTTATGGTTTTTACGTTTTTTTGGGTATTTTAGAGATTTATTGTTTTTTTTCAGCTTTCATTGTTTTTAGGGTTTTAAGGTTTTAAAATATTTTTAGGATTTTTAGGATGTTTCAGCATTTTTTAAAGGGATTTAGGGGTTTCTATAATTTTTAAGTTATTTAGTATTTCTTATGAGTTTTGGGGGTTTTAAGGGTATCTTATGCTTTTAGGGGGTTTAAAGGTATTTTTTGGGTCCCTTAGGTCCTTATGGGTTTTTGGGTTTTTTTAGGTTTTATGATTTCTTTGGTTTTAAATGTTTTCCTGGTTTTTAAGTTTTTAATTATTTTTAGTGTTTTTATGGATTTTAAGGGTTTTATTTTTATAGTTATTTTTTAGTGTTTTATTTAGTTTTTAGGGTTTTTAGGAACTCTTTAGGGGGTTTGGGTGTTTTTTTGGTTAAATGGTTATCTTTAGGGTGTTTTGGATTTTTTTGGGCGGTTTAAAGTTTTTTATAGTTTTATGGGTTATTTAGTGATTTTTTGAGTTTTTGGGGATTTTATTGTTTTTGGGTTTTTTTTCTTTTTTATATGGTTTTAGGTTTTAAAAAGGTTTTTTAAGATTTTAGTGTTTTTTAGGTTTTTAGTATCTTTTAGTGTTTTTATATTTTTAGGATCTTTTGGGGGGTTTTATAGGGTTTTGGTTATTTTGTTGTTTTTATGGTCAATAGGGTCTTATAAGCTTTTAATGGGGTTTTGGTTTTTTAGGTTTTTAGGGTTTCTTAATGATTTTATGATTTATTTTGGGTTATAGGTTCGTTTAGTGTTTTTAGGGTTTTTATGGTCTTTTAGGGTTTACATGGTTTTAGCATATTTAGTGGTATTAAATATTTTATTGATTTTTAGGATTTTTAGGACTTTTAGGAATTTTTAGGGTTTTGGAGTTTTATGGATTTTTAGGTTTTTTAGGGTTTTAGTGTTTTTATTGGTTTTATGATTTTTAATGGTTTATATGGGTTTTAGAGTGTTTAAGGTTTTATGTGTTTTTTTGGTTTTATGGTTTGTTTTTGTTTTTTGGGTTTTTATGGTTTTAGGGTTTTTTGTTTTTTTATAGTTTTTTAGGTGTTTATGGGTTTTCAGTTTTTTGGGTTTGTAATATTTTTAGGGTTTTAGGTTTTAGTAGGATTTTAGTTTTTTTAGTTTTTTATGGATCTTTAGGGTAATTTAATGGTTTTTATTGTTTTTAGGGTTTTAGGGGGTTTTAGTAAATTATGGATTCTGTTTTTTTAGGATTTTTAAGGATTTTAGGTCTTTTAGGGTTTTTAACGATATTTTTTTTGGGTTTTAAGAACATTTGGAGGTTTTTAGTGGTTTTAAGGGGTTTTAGTGTTTTAGGGGTTTTGGTGTTATTTAGTCTTTTGATGGTTTTTTCAATTTTTTCGGTGTTTAGGATTTTTTAGGGTTTAAGGGTTGTTGGTGGGTTTTATATTTTCATGGTTTTATTTGATTTTACATAATTGATATTTTTAGGGGTTTTATGGTCTTTTTAGGTTTTTAGGATCTTTAGGGTTTTATACAGCTTTTAGGGCCTTTTATAATTTTTTAGTGTTTTTTGAATCTTTTAGATTTATTAAATTTTTTAATCTTTTAGTGATTTAGGGTTTTGGGGGGTTTAAGGACTTTTAGGGTATTTTGGGTAATTTAGTGTCTTTTGAGGATTTTACGGTATTTTAGTGTTTTATGGTCATTTGGGGGAGTTTTTTTGGGGGGTGGGTAGGGTCTTTTTGGTTTGAAGGTGTTTTAGGGTTTATTTGAGGTTTTGGGGTTTTTAATATTTTATGGATTTTAGTGTTTTAGTTTTTCAGGGGTTTAGGGTTTTTTTGTTTTTATGGTTTTTTAGGGTTTTAGGGACTTTAGAGTTTTTAAGGGGTTTTCTCGGATTTTTTTATTTTTAGGTTCCTTTATGGTATTCTTAGAATTCTTTAGGGGTTTTATGGGGTTTTCTTTTTTTAATGGTTTTTAGATTTTTAGGGTTTTATGGTCACTCTGGGGTTTTTAGGGAAATTTTAGGATTTTAAGGGTTTTTATAGATTTTTATATTTTTAAAGGTTTTTTTTTGTTTTTTGGATTTTGGTGTTTTTAGAAGTTTTCTAGGTTTTTAGGGTTTTACGGATTTTATGGTTTTCGTGGGTACTTTGGGTTTTTTTGTTGGGTTTTAGGGTTTTTAGGTTTTAAGGGTTTTATAGTTTCAATGGGTTTTGGGGTTTCCTTATGGATTTTCAGGGGTTTTTAGTGTTTTTATTGTTTTATTATTTTTTTTGTATTTATGGGTTTTAGGATTGCCTTTGTGTTTTAGGGTTTTCAGAGTTGTTTTAAGGGTTTTATGGTTTTTAGGAGTTTTAGGGTTTTTTGAGGTTTAAAAGGGTTTTAGGGGTTTTAGGGGGTTATAGTTTTTAAGAAGTTTTTAAGGGTTGTAGTTTTTTTATGGTTTTTAGGGTTTTTAGGTTTTTAGGTTTATTTTTGAGTTTTTAGGGTGTTCAAGGGGGTTTTATGTTTTTATGTTTTTGAGGGACCTTTTGGTTTTTTAATGGTTTTAATGGTTTTTTATTATATTTATAGTTTTAGGAACTTTCTTGTTTATTTTAGTTTTTAGGGGTTTTATGGTCCTTATGGGGTTTGGGGGTTAGGGTTTTGATGAGTTTTTATGGTTTTTGGTGTGTTTATGGGCTTTTAGGGTTGTTTGGGTGTTTCGGGTTCTTGTTGGATTTTTAGTGTCTTTAGTTTTTTTAGGGTTTTATGTTTTCAGGGGTTTTGTGGGGTTTGAGATACATTTTTTATTTTAAGGGTGTTTAAGGTGTTTTAGAGTTTTATAGTCTTTTTATGGGTTTTAGGATCTTTTCGGGTTTTAGTGTCTTTTTGGGTTTTTATGGTTTATTGCAGTTTTAAGGGGGTTTTAGGGTTTTAGTGGTTGGTGGGTTGGGATTTTTTGAGGGTTTTGGGTTTTTTAGAGTTTTTAATGAATTTATGTGTTTTGGGGGTATTAAATGGGGTTTTTAGGTTTGTTGGGTTTTTAGGTTTTTCAGGGTTTTTAGGTTTTTTAGCGTTCTTAGAGTTTTTTATGGTATTTTGGATTGTTTTATAATTCTTATGATTTTATAGTTTTTAGGTGTTTCCAAGGGTTTTAGGGATTTTAGGGCCATTTATGGTTTTATTAGGGTCTTTTCGGGGGGGTTGAAAGTCTTTTAGGGTTTTTATGGTTTTTAATGATTTTTAGGGGTTTTAGGGGGTTTTCCAGTTTTTTAATGGTTTTTATGGAATTAAGGTATTTAGGATTTCTGGTAACTTTAGATGTTTTTGGTTTTTACTACTTTTATGGTGTTTTATAAATTTTTATGGGGTTTTTTTGGGGTTTTGGGTTTTTATGGTTTTCAAGGGGTTTTAACAATATTTTTAGGGTTTTTAAGTTATTTTTAGTTTTTTTAAGATTTTTTAGTGTTTTGGGGGTTTTAGGGATTTCATATGTTTTATGTTTTTATGGGTTTTGAGTTTTTAATTTTTTAGACGTTTTAGGGTCTTTAGTGATTTTTTGGGTTTTCGGGGTACATTTAGTCTATTTTAAAGTTTTATGTGATTTTTACGGTGTTTAGGGTCTTTTTATGTTTTTAATCATTTGAGGGGTTTTAGGGTTTTAAAGTATTTTCTGGATTTATTTAGGGGTTTTAGTGTTTTAATTTTTTGAGGGGGCTTTTGGGTTTTTAGGTTTTTTGTGGTTTTTGGTTTTTAGGAGTTTTCGAGATTTTCGGACGTTTTATGGTTTTTAGGGATCATAGGGGTTTCAATGTTTTTAGGTTTTTGATGGGTTTTTAAGGTTGTTAGGGTGTTTAGGATTTTAGGGGTTTTAGGGTTTTTAGGGGTTCAAGGGTTTTTATGATTTTTGGGGCTTAAGGGGGTTTTTTTGGGGGGGGGGGGGGTTAGGGTTTTTATTGTTTTTGGGTTTCTAGTTTGTATTGGGTTTTTTGGGTATTTAGGGTTTTCATATATTTTTAGGGTTATAGGGTTTTATGTTTTTTTACGATTTTAAGGGGTTTAGGGTTTTTATGGGTTTTTAGGTTTTTATGTGTTTTAAAGGGTTTTACAGTTTTTAGGGTTTCTAGAGTTATTAGGGATTCAATATATTTAAATTGTTGGGGGTTTTTAGTTTTTTTTAGGAATTTATGGGTTCTAGGGGTTTTAGCATTCTTTTTTGGTTTTAGAATTTTTTTAGGGTTTAAGTGGGTTGTATAATTTTATATATATTTTTTGGGGGTTTTGGGTTTTTTTTGGGTTATTTAGTTTTTTAGAGGCATTTTTTTTATTATGTATTTTATGTTTTTTTAGTGTTTTTAGGATTTTAGGGTTTATTCGGGTTCTTTAGGATTATTTTGCGGTTTTTAGAGACTTTTAGAGTTTTTAGGGTCTTTTAGGGGTTTGTTTGGTATTTGTGGTCTTTTAGGAAATTTACGGGTTTTGGAGACTTTCATGGGTCTTCGGGTTTTTGGGGTAATTTAGGGGTTTAAAAGGGGTTTTAGGTTTTTAGGGGTTTTAGGGTCTTTTTGGATTTTTATAGACTTTAAAGGTTTTATTAAGGATTTAAGGTCTTTTGGGGTTTCAAGGGGTTTACGATATGTTATGGTTTTTAGGATTTTTAGGTCCTTTTAAGGATTTTTGTGGTTTTCTATGGTTTTTAGAGTTTTTGGGTTATTATGGTTGTTTAGGGTATTCAGTTTTTTCATATTTTTGGGTTTTAGGAATTTTAATTATTTTTAAGGTTTTTTTGGACTTTTAGGGTTTGGGGGATTTTATGGATTTGTAGGGGTTTTAAGGGTTTTAGGATCTTTTAGGGATTTATTGTTTTCAGGTGATTTTATGGGGTTTTATGTTATTTTCGGGGTTTTAGTGTTTTTCGGTTTTAGATATTTTGTTTGGGTTTTTAAGGGGGTTTAGGTTTTTTTGTTTTTATGCTTTTTTGGATTTTTAGGGGTTTAGGGTTTTTTCGTGTTTTTAGGGTTTTGGGGTTTTTACGGTTTTTATGGTTATAGGTTTTCTCAGTTTTTTAGGGTTTTAGGGTTTTAAGGTTTTTTTTGGGGGGGGGGGTTAGTGTTTTTATATTTTCATGGGTTTTAGGGGGTTTTAGGATTTTTATGGGATTTATGGTTTTTAGTGGTTTTAGGGGTTTGGGGGATATTTTAATGGGTTTTAGGGTCCTTTAGGATTGATAGAATATTTAGGGTTGTTTAGTGTTTCTTAGGGTTATTTAAGGTTTTCCGGGGTGTTAGAGTATTTTGGGGTTTTATTCTATTTTTGTGTCTTTTAGGGATTTTTTGGGTATTTAGGTGTTTTAGGTTATTTTTGGGTTTTTAGGTTTGAGGGTGATTTAGGTTTTTAGGGATTTTTAGTGACTTCTAGGTTTTTAAATGGTTTTAGGTTTTTAGGGTCTTTTTGAGTTATTTGTGGCCTTTTAGAGTTTTTATGCTTTTTAGTTGAATTTTGGATTTTAAATGTTTTTGGGTCTTTTAAGATTTTTAGGGGGTTTTAGTGTCTTAGTGTTTTGAGGTTTTTATGTTGTTTTTAATTTTTTTTTGGGTTTTTGGGTCTTTTAGGATCTTTATTTTTTAGGGTCTTTTAGGGTTTTTAAGTGTTTTTTTAAAAAATTAGGACATTTAGGTTTTTCAGGTTTTTATGCTATTAGAGTTTTCAGGGGTTTTAGGTCTTTTGAATGTTTTTTTGGATTTTTAAGTATTTTAGGATTTTAGGGGTTTTTACGATTTTTAGGGGATTTAGGGTTTTATAGGGTTTTTAGGGGATTCTCAGGGTTTTAGGGTTTTAGGGTTATTAGGGATTTTTGACGGTTTCTAGGGTGTTTTAGGGTTTTTTATTTCTATGTTTTTAGGGGTTATTAGGATTTTAGGAATGATTTTGGTTTTGAAATGGTTTTAGAGTTTCTTAGGGTTTTGGGGATTTTTTGCCTTTTAGGGTTTTTGATGGTCTTTTAACTACTTTTAGGGGTTTTAGAGACTTTTAGGGATTATTTGGTTTTTGGTTTGTTAAGTTTTTAGGGGTTTTTGGGGGTTTAATGGGTTTTTAGACATTTAGGGCTTTAAGGGTTTTTGTGATGTTTTAGGTTTTTTTAAGGATCATTTAGGGTTTTTTTGGTTTTTAAGGCATTTTTAGGATATTTTAAGGTCTTTTAGAGTTTTAGGGTCTTTGAGGGCATTTAAACCTTTTTAGGGTTTTAGGTTTTTAGGTTTTATTTGGGGGTGGGTTAGTGTTTTTAGTGTTTTTATTGTTGTTAGGGGGGTTTCATGTGTTTTTAGGAATTTATAGAGTATTATTAATTTTAAGGGGTTTTGGGTATTTTATGGGTTTTTGGGTGTTTTTAGGGACCTTTTAGGGTTTATAGGGTTTTTATTATTTTTAGGATTTTTAGGGATTTTAGTTTTATTTAGAGTTTTCTCTAGGTTTTTAGGTTTTTTTGGAGTTTTTTGGGTTTTATAGTTTTTATGGGTATTAGTATTTTTTAATTTTTTTAAAGGTTTGGGGGGTTTGGTAGGGTTTTAGTTATTTAAGGGGTTCGAGGGTACATTTATTTTTTAGGGGTTTATGTCCTTTTAGGAGTTTTAGGATTTTAGGGTATTTTAGTGAGTTTAAAGGTTTTTAGGGACTTTTATGGTTTTTTGTGTTTTAAGGTTTTTTAGGGGATTTAGTGTTTTAGTGATTTTTCAGGCTCTTTTATGGTTTTAAGGTTATAATAGTATTTTCTGGGTTTTGAGGTCTATAGGTTCGATGTTAAATGGTGTAGGGTTCAATATTTTCTAGAAAATTTGGGGTTTTAAGGTGTCTTAGAGTTTTTTTAATTTTTTGGGTTTTATATTTTCTAGTATTTTTAGGGGTTTTTTAGTGTTTTTTTGGGGTTTTTAAGTTTTTAGTATTTTTAGGGTTTTCTATAGATTTTTATAGTTTTATGTTTTATTTACAGTTTTTAGGGTTTAAGGGTTTTTAGTTTTTTAAGGATTTCACGGGTTTTTTTTTTGAGATTTCAGTTTTTTAGGGGGGGGATTAGGGTTTTTAGGGTTTTGGGGGACTTTAGGTTCTTTTAATGTCTTTTAGAGGTATTTACCATTTTTTGGTTTACTTAGGTTTTTTTAGTTTTTTTGGGTTGTAGTGTTTTATTTGGTTTTAGGTTTTTAGTTTGTTTATGGGTTTTTTTTTTGTTTTTTTAGGGTTTTTAGGGTTTTAGGGGTTTTAGGGGTTTTTCAGTTTTGGGGTATTAGGGTTTTTAGGGTTTTTATGATTTTTAAGGGTTTTTATGTTTTTTGTTTGTTTTAGAGTTTTTCGGATCTTTTAGAGGTTTTAGGGGATTTAAGGTTATTTTCCGTTCTTAATTCCATTTAAGGTTTTTTGCGTTTCAAGAAAATTTTAGGGGTTTTAGGTTTATTTCGAATTTTTAGGGGCTTTTTTGGGTTTTTATGGGTTTTAGGGTTTTTAGGGGTGTATGGTATTTTACGGTTTTAAATGGAATTTAGGTTCCTTTAGGGGGTTTAGGGTTTTAGATACTTTTAGTTGTTTTAGGGTATTTTATGGTCTTTTAGGGCTTTTAGGTGTCTTTTATGGGTTTTTAGAGTTTTTGTATCTTTTTTAGGTTTTATGATCTTATAGGGTTTTAAATTTTTTTTAGTGTTTTTAGGTTTTTTAGGGTTTTAAGGTTATTTTTTATTCTTTTAGGATTAATAAGGTTTTATGTACTTTTAGGGTTTTAGTTTTTTAGGGTTTTCTAGGTATCTATTATTTTTAGGGGTTTTAGGGTTTTTAGGGGTGTTTAGTTTTTATGGATTTTAGAGGTATTAGGGTTTTAGGGTCTTTTGGGGATTTTACATTATTTAGGGGTTTTTATGGTCCTTTAAGGGGTGTAATTCGTATTTAAGGTTTTATGGGGGTTTGGGGGGTTTTTAGTTTTTTAATTAGGTTCAAGGTTTTGATAAATTTAATCGTTTTTAGGGTTTTAATGGGGTTTTTGGGAGGTTTTTGGGATTTTAATGGATTTTTTGGGTTTGTTTTTAAGTTTTTATGGATTTTAGGGTTTTAATATTTTTTAAGGACTCTTAATGTGTTTTTCTTTTTTACGCCTTTTTATATATTTTTAGGGGTTGCGGGGGGGGGGGGGGGTGGTGGTTAGGGTTTTTAATGGTTTTTAGGGGTATCAGGGCTATTAGGTTTTAGGGTTTTCCAGCATTTTTGGGTTTATTGGATTGTTTTAGGGGTTTTATAGTTTTTATAGTTTTAGGTTTTATCATGTTTTTTAAGGTTTTATTGGTTTTTTTAGTGTTTTGGGGGGATTATTATTTTTTGAGATTTTAGTGTTTTTGGGCTTTTTAGATTTTGATTTGGGTATAATGGGTGTTTAAGGGGTTTTAGGGTCTTTTAAGGGGTTTTAGGTTTTTATGATCTTTTAGGGTTTTGTGTATTTTTTGTACATTTAGTGTATTAGGGCATTTTAAGGGTTTTGGGATTTTAGGGTCTTGTTGTGTTTTTGGATTTTTAGGGTCTTTTGGTTTTTTTTTGGTTTTTAGGGTTTTTAGGTTTCCAATGGTTTTAGGGTGTGTTGAGGAATTTTAGGATTTCTAGAAATTTATTATCATTATTTGGGGTTTTGCGGGGTTTTTCGGTTTTTAGGGTCTTTTTAGGGTTGTAGGGTTTATGATGTTTATATTTTTAAGATTTTTAGGATTTTATTTGGATTTAAAGGATTTATAGTGTCTTTTAGGGGTTTTTAGTTCATTTTAATTTCTTTTAGGAAACTTTTATTTGTCTTATGGGTTTTAGGGTTTTTAAGGATTTTAGTTTTCTTTTTATATATTTTTAGGTTTTTAGGGATTTTTTTGTGTTTTTAGGGTTTTTATTGTTTTGAGGTTTTTTTGTGTTTTTCCTGGTTTTTTAGATTTTTTCATGTTTTTAGGATTTTTTGGGTTTTTAAAGAAAATATGGATAAGGGACAAGCTTTCCTGGCCCCCTAAAATTTATTCAAAAAATAAATACAACGTTTTACAAGGAGGGTTTAAAAACCCAGATGTATAGTTAACTCTTCGTGTCAGAGTCCACATGGGGAACCCAAAATAGTGGTGTGACAAAGGAAAACTGTGAGATCCTTTCCTCAATTTCATTTTGGGAGAGTGCGTATGCCACTATGTTCACCTCCTGATAGGTGTGTCTTACATTCAGAGTGAGAGTTGGGGAGATTTTGAGAGATTCAATCCATTGTGGTAGGGGTCACCAGTGGACTTTCCTGGATCAGATTTTGAGGGCATCCACCACAAGCATCGAGTATGATTCATACCAAAGCAATATCCACCCAAAGGGAGCTGAAAACCTAACCACCTTCATTATTCCCTAAATCTTAGCTTCATATGAACATATGATTCTAATAAAGTGGTAAAATCATCCCTTCAGGAAGCCTTTATGTGTACAAAAACCCCACCACTCCCCAAGGTGTCAGGTGCTCCCAAATCCATGTCATCCACGTTGATCTTGATCCATGATGTAATTGAGGGAATCCATCAGATAAATTTTAATGTCTTGGGATTTTTTATCCTATTGGAAACTCAAAGAAAACAAAATATTATGATATCATTAACATCATTATCCATCGAATTTGTTTGTATGGAAGATGCCACATGTACTTCCCTGTGGAGTGTTACGACTACACCATAGAATGAGAAAGGCTAGCAGTTGTAAGCCATCACATTACGATTAGTCCATGTGTAGTAAACCTCATTAGAAGCACTTGAAAGTATAAGTTTATGCACCTTTTCACTAAAATGCATCACCAAAAGGCCACTGTTAAGCTCAAATAGAAATCCATGCATGTTGCAGGTAAAGAAAAACATTTTTTGTAGGTGTATGTGCAATTCAGTAGTGAACTTGTAGTGAATTAATGTATGCTGAATTATCTCCTAAGACCAAAGGAAAAGGTTGGAAATGGAGGCTTGATTCCAACTTTCTTTATTCATATTCTCTTGAGTAGTCATCTGTTCCTTTAAAGTTTCCATAGCAGCAAGTGGGTTGCGGGTGGAATGAATGGTACCTTGAATTCTAAAATCCAAGATGGTGGGGCCATGCCTTGTGTAAATTTCAGAGGATAGAACTCTTGTATATTAAAATTTCCAACTAGGTTCACCTTCCAAATTATGGTATCACTATCTATAAAGATATACCTCTAAATCTTCAATATGACATGGGTTGGAAGAGTTTGATGTAAATCTCCAATTATTTGAATAAGAGTAGCGATAGACATATCCTACAACTCATGGGGAGGCGCCAAAATTTCAGAAACAGGTCTTTCTATCTAGGTAGTTTTCCAATAGTTTAGGTTTGAATATTTTAACACAACCCATTTGGATTGAGATATAATTTACTTATATATAGACCAGATCGAATGTCTGACATAGGAAGGTATATAACCTTTGAAACCATCACAGAGTCTCTTTGTGAACCTCTCATGAAGAAAATCCATAACATCATCATGTGGATTGAAAAATTCTAGGTGAACATTCCAAGAAATAAATCATTAAATTTCCTTAGGTCCTTAATTCCTATCCCACCCAGATTAATAGGCTTAGTGTAGTTTTTCCATGCAATAGAAACTAGATTCCTTTCACTAATGCAGCCCATTCATGCAATGTTTCTAATCTTGGCATGCATGCTTTTAACAAGGCCAGTCATCCATCTATAAATGGAGAATGCATAAACAACCATGGAAGTGATAACAGAGTTGATCATACAAACTCTTCAACCCTAATATAAGAATTTTCATTTCCATTTGGACATTTTTTGAGTGATCTTAGTTGAAATAATCTCAAGATAATTGCTTTTGGACTAACCCTATAAAAGAGGGACACCCAGATAAGTAAAGTGGAGTGAGCCTCCTTGCACTCCAAGATACCTATAAATACAATTGAAAATAATGATTTTTTGTTCTCTTTTTCAGACATAAGGATATCATCTACATAAAGAATATTGGAGGGCATATGAAGGTATCTCTCTACCTAAATTGGTTTGTAAAAAATAGAGTACAAGATATCAATAATGAACCATCTTATATAATCCTCAGTAATCACAAAAAGAAGACTTGAGAGTGGGCCCCCTTGTATGAATCCATAAAAGTATCGAAATAACCCTTTTTGGGATCCATCAATAAGGATACAAATATTAGAACTAGTCAAAATTTTGTTAATAATTTTGATGAAAGTGTTAGAGAACCATACTTTTCAATAACACTAAAGATTAAGCTACACTTAATGGTGTCAAAGGCCTTCAATATATCCAACATCAATGAAAAACTCCCATGCTTCATTTCCTTCCTCGTGATATTGATTCCTTCCAAGGATTTAAGTAGGCATGTTTGAATACTCCTCCCATGAACAGACCCAAATTGATTTGGGGTGAAAAGATCATACAAAATCTCCCCCAACCATATGACCAAAAATTTTCTTATAACTTTTGGAATGGTGTTCACAATGGAAACAGGTCAGAAGTCCACTATATTAAAAGCAGTGTACCTCTTTGAAATAAATGTAATAAAATTGGAATTAGCCCCATGGGGGATATAACTGTATATAAAAAATTATCTAGTTGAATTAGTGACCTCCACATGTAGAATGTACCTATAGAACACGAAAAACTTGTTTCTAAATCCATTCGGTCCCAATGCACTATCTATATTCAAAGAGAGTAGTGAAGATTTGACTTATTCTTCAAAGGGGGAATTCTTTTAGGCCTTGTTATGGTGATCATTAATGAAAGGAATGATGGAGTCATATAGATGAATAAAATCAACATCATCATTATTGAACAACTCCTGAAAATAATCCACCATGACATTAGAGATATCATTCCCAAATGTGAAAGTTGAGCCATTGATGTGAATGTCATTCATGTTTTTCTTAGCCATATTCTCCCTATGTAGACGATGGAATAATTTGGAAATACCATCTCCATATTTAATTCAAATAAAATTAAATTTATTCCCTTCTAGACTCTCTTTGAGAGCTAGGAGTTCGTCTATCTTGGAATGAAGTTGTAGATCCTTTTGAGAAGGCATGTGCTGCTACTGGTTGGTAATCTGGAAAAGGGTAAGCTGGGATTCAGCCACCTTAATTTCCTTATCCAGCCACTAAAAAGAACTCATGCTCCACTCTTTTAGAAGGATTTTGATTCTATTAATCTTAGAGGCACCTATAATGTGTGGGATTGTCACGACCTATCCCAGATGGGCCCATGCAGTGACACCCCAAGCCCGCCTCCAATAGGCCAGGGGCTGGTGACTAGAACTGAGAAGGGATGTCAGTAACATCAGAGTAATTTCCTAAGTACCTATACACACACACATTTCTCCAAGACAAAAATGTTGAAATGTAAAAAAACACTAAGGAACAAAATGCAATCATACCACTAATCCTAACCAACATAGTATGATTAAAATGTAAAGTAAAGTAAAGAAAAATGGGCTAGAATACAAGCCCTCCAAAAGAAAGAGTATGAAAATGAAAAAGTCCACCCTATAAAAAAAGGTATTATGACTGCTTCTCAAATCTGTAAGAACACCTATGCCTATCTGAACTCACAATTCTCTATCTGGTCCTAGTCTTCCCTGAACTCTGTCAAAAGGTTGCTCGTCTGCACAAGACATGACATGTGCAGCCAAAGCCTATGTAGGGGTGAGTATAACAATACTAATTGGGACATCCTAAAGCCACAATGAAAAAAAAGAGTTAAGGTGTAGTAATCTCTATACAATATATGTCTATAGTATAAATAACAATAACATATCAAGATATACTCAATCCTTAGCCCGTTGTCTAGAGGTAAGTCACAACTACCACATACCAACTCTAGAAATTCATTCTGAATATTCCATAAAGCATCTCATCCAGGATCACACACTCCTAATTCTGAGAGCACTGATGATGTTTTCCTGAGAAGTATTGTTCGTCAGGATCCATCTTGAGAGAGATACACTGATTGATATGAAGAGAGATATGATACAATCAATCTGGGAGTACTCACTCCACAAGTGGGGAAGATCATGATACACATATGTGGATCACTGCCAGGGCCATGTGGGGATACCACGACACATCTATATTCACCTTCTATGTATAGGATTGATGTTTGATAGGATTGGTCATGCTGATACCAATACTCTACTTAGGGCATAATAATGGATATAGGATCCTACTCCGGGCCTTTCGGAGGGAATTCCTGACTATAACTAGTAAAATATTGTTGAAGGGACCATACTCCTGTGAATAAGAAATGATACCAACTAACCTTTATAATAACAAGAAATGGAACCAAATATAATGAAAATTGTCTAAGATATGGTGGAAAAGAGATTCAATCCATGTAGTAATGGGTAAAAGACATATAGTAGGGCCACACGTCGTGTCATTTGACCCCAGGTACTATCCATGTTCAATATCCTGTCTAATCATAATAGTTCTTGTAGAAGAGGTATACACGACATATTGAAAGTATCACATGTCATTTCATACTTTCCGGGGTCCACCCATGTGCTATGGTCATGTGCCAGTACATAGTGTCATCACGAGTTCACCTACCCATGTACTAGTACAGAGGGTAACATGTGGATCTGGTCTGGGTCTGGCCATTTGGTGGGGGTACATGCCATGTAGGAAAGCCATGTTCTCCACCTTGTGCATGTGTACAACCTGAGATACACACCGATCCTTGGAAAAGGGCCCACATGTTGTGTGACAGGGGTCACACACTGTGTGAAAAATTAGTACCTCCCAAAAACCAAATCGCCTCTGAGTGGGGGCCACACGTCATGTAGTCCGGACTAAACACCATATTATTTACAGTTTTCTAGAGTGTTGGTTCTTCCTCCAAGATCCTCATATGATCGTTCAGTGTTCGATACTATTATCTGTTCGTCTCAAAACTAATGATCTAGGGTCATCTCACCATGGAAACACTATATCGTTGGGTTTTGGGCCTCTGATCAAATCCAAAAACCGATTCTAATCAACCTTATGAAAGTCACTCTAAGAATGTTATCTCCCAAAATACATCGATCCATATACTTCCACTATCATCGCTCCTGTCATCATGAGGTTGTATCTTTAATTTTAGATCATTTTCTAAGAAATAGAGGCAGAACAACCATCCGTTCGTATTCCACGAAGAACACAAAAAACAAGAATACCATTTTAGGAGAAAAGAACAATTGAATAACCCAATGAAGAAACCACAACCATTGTTTGTTTTGAAACGCAATCCATTCCATAAGAATGATAAAGGTAATAAAATAATAAAATAATCATCCCCAAACAATATCCACAATCAAAAACCTCCCACAAGAACGATCAAAATGCGGGTCAACCTATTAGTGGACTGATTTTTGTTCATCATTAAATCCAAGAATGAGGAAAACACGAACTAAAACAACATTCCCTACCAAAGTGTTGAATCTTTTATTGGGTAATATCAATTTTGTTGTCATCATCAACAAGATCCTTCATCTCTGATGGAACAAAAATTCATGATCCGCTCGATCCATCGTCGCCATTTGTCAAGAGGTTTATCCAAGGATCTTTTCTCCATCGATTTCAAAAAATTACAGGGTTATGCATCTAACCCTATAATTTCTACATAATAGCCTATTTAAAGAAATTTGGAAACTACTTCAACACAATAGATAAATAAAATAAAACATTAGTTTATTTTATTATTTATACTTCCAAATAATAACTTTCATAGCCGACTCACGCCGGCCGATGTTAGGCCTTGCCCAAGGGAAAGTCACTACATGGAATACAAAGATTCCATCATATTTCTAATCCATGCACCCATTTAGATGTTATTCCATTATTTTATTAAAATTTATCATTCACACTATTTAATATATTTAATATATTCCAAAAATTTATTCAGGGTACACTGGGCCTTGGAATTGCACATCATCTCAGCGCTTGGTCCCTAATTATTTCCATATAATATTTAAAAAATAATACATTAAAAAATCTAGGACATTAAATTCTCCCCACCTTAGGGATTTACGTCCCCCAAATTCCAAAAATAAGGGCTATACAAAATATGTGGGTACTAAACATGAATTTGAGCCTCCCAATCCCATGTTCTCTCTAAGAGATTCATATGCTACCACTGAACATAAGATAATGAAATATCTCACCCACAAAGGATCGTATCCTGCTGATCCACAATATCTACTTTGTACTCATAAAACGTCACTCTATCATCATTTTCTAGCTTTCCCATGTTGATAATGTGTGATGGGTTATTCATGGATCTCCTCAGCTGCGACATATGAAAGACATCATATACTCGGTCCTACTCTGGGGGTAGAGCTAAGTGATATGCCACCTCACCAACTCTACGTAGTATCTGAAAATGGCCGATAAACCTTAGATATAACTTTCCACCCCATCCAAATCCATGTAACCCTCATTGATGCGAGATTAAAATGAAGACATGGTATCCTTCCTCAAACTCAAAAGGTCTACACTATCTATCAACATATGATTTCTGATGGGTCTATGCAATCTTCATCTACTCCTGGATGATCTGCACCTTCTTGGCAGTTTCTCACACCAATTCTGCGACCATGAGTGCTGACTCTCCTAGGTTAGTCTAGCAGAGTGATGACCTAAAGGATCGCCCATATAGAGCCTCGAATGTTGCCATGATAATGGTGGAGTGGTTTCTGTTGTTTTACGCAAACTCCACCAGTGGTATGTGGTCCTCCCAACTACGATTGAAGTCAATGATGAAAGCCGACAACATGTCCTCCAGAACCTGAATGGTCCTCTCTATCTGGTCATCTGTCTGGGGATGAAATGTCACTCTCAAGTGTAACTATGTCCGAATTTCCTCTTATAATACCTTCCACAACCAGGATGTGAAATGACCATCGCAATCAGAATCTATCATCGATGGGAATCCATGGAGTCAAACTATCTCCTGAATATAGAGGCGTCCCAAGTTCTCTACTAAACTCCGCCGTCAGATAGTTAGTAAATGGGATGACATGGTGAGCCCTTCAATGATAACTCAGATGGTATTGTGTCCCCTGGAGATACGTGGTAAACCCATCATGAAGTACTTCGATATACCATCCCACTTCCATTCCATCACCTCAACAGGTTGAGTCAAACCCACTAGAACCTGGGGCTCAGCCTTCACCTTCTGGCACGTAAGGCATCGAGAAACAAACTCTTCCACCACCTTCTTTATCCCAATCCACCAAAACTGATGTCGGAGATCCTGATACATCATCATCACACTAGGGTGTACCGCTAAAGGGGATGTATGAAACTCCATCAGAACCTCCACCCACAATACCACTAGTACAACCTTGCATCCTATAAAAAGAAATATGTGCTACCCACCTTTTGAATATCCATCAGGTGCATGCCCTATGGACATTTGAGCATATAGGGTCTCACAATCAGTATTCCCATATTGTGCCTCCCTAACTCACTATAAGAGTGGTGGGGTGACCACCAAAAATTGTAGGTAATCTACTCCATCTCCATCCATGAAGGATAACTGTAGTGAGGCCAACTGCTCTAATTCCTCATTCAGCAACTGTGAACTAGATATCCTACTAAGAGCATCTACCACCATGTTCTCATTCCTATGAGTTTTGAAAATCTCAAAGTCATAATCATGGAGGAACTCTAGCCATCTCATTTGTGTCAAGTGAATATCCTTCTGAGAGAAGATACAATTGATACTCTTTTGATCAGAGTAGATGATAAATAGCTCGCCTATCAGGTAGTGTCTCTATATATTCAATGTGAAAACTACTGCTGAATGCCAAAAAAAGACTGAAAAATAAAAAAAAATATAAGAAACGATAAAAACCATAAAAAACCATATTAAAAGTGGAGAAACATAAAAATACTAAAAACGCCTAAAAAACATAAAAAATGCTAAATTCATAAAAACCCTAAAGACCCTCAAAATCGTTGAAAAGCATAAAAATCCAAAAAAATAAATAAATACATAAAAACCACTAAAAAACATGAAAAACCCTAACAAATTTAAAAACTAAAAACATTTAAAACCCCTAAAAACATAAAAACCCTAAAATATAAAAAAACCCTAAAGGACCCTAAAAATCTAAAACCCCTAAAAACCATAAATATCCTTAAAACCTTAAAAGACACTGAAAAACTATGAAACCCTAAAAAACCACCAAAAAATCTAAAAACCCTTTTAACCTTTATTTATGTTAAAAAATCTAAAAACCATGAAAACCTTAAAAACTCAACAGAAAATGAAAAAACCCCAAAAAAACCTAAAATCCTAAAAAACCCGAAACCCTAAAAATTCCTTAAAACACTATAAATCGTATAAAAGCTATAAAAACCCATAAAAACGTAAAATATCCAACAACCCGACAAACCCATAGAAAAACACAGAGACTTAAAGACATATAAGACCCTAAAAACCTAAAAAATGTTAAAGACACTAAAAACTCCTAAAAACCCTAAAACCCCTAAAATCCCTGAACGTCCCTAAAACCATAAAAATCCTAAATAAGTCCTAAAAATCCCTAAAAACACAAAATACCCTAGAAAATATGAATACCCCTATGGAAACCTTAAAAAATAAAAAAACACTTAAAACCCTTAAAACCTAAAAAATGATAAAACCCTAAAAAACCAAAAAAAACCCAGAAATCCCAAAAAATCATTTAAACCTTTAAAACCCCATAAATATCTTAAAACCCCACTAAAGACTATAATAGTCATTTAAACCACTAATAAGATTAAAAGACACTAAAAACTGTTAAAAAACATAAAAAATAAATAAACCCCAAAAAACTAATAAAAACCATCAAAAATATAAAACCCTAAGAAACCCTCAAAATCCCAGAACCCTAAAGACCAAAAAAAATCTAAAAAACTACCTTAAAATCCCTAAAAAATTAAAAAACCCCCAAAACCCCAAACAACCCTAGGAGAATCGTAAATACCTAAAAATAAATAAAACACATAAAAATCAAAAACACTACAAACCCTAAAACCCCCTAAAAAATTTATAAACCCTAATACCCTCAAAATACCTAAAAACCATAAAAACCATTAAAAATCCCTAAAATCCCATAAAAATGTAAAAGCATGAAAAACCCAAAACCCCTAAGAAAATATTAATATCCTAAAAACACATAAAATCCATAAAAAACCTAAGAACACAAATATAGCACTCAGAAACTGTAAAAAACTCTAAAATACCTAAAAACACTAAAACCCTAAAAAAACTACAATCCCATAAAATCCCAAAAAAAACCACTAAAACTTTAAAAAAACCATTAAAAACATAAAATTTTATTAAACTATAAAAACATTAAACCCCATAAAAAATCAACAAAAAGCCCCCAAAAAACCATAAAAACCCTAAAACCCTAAAAATAGTAAAATCCCTAATTACCCTAAAACCCAAAAAACCCTAAAAATCCATGAAATCTATAAAAATACATAAAAATATAAAAAAAATAAAATCCATGAAAACCCCTAAGAAAGCCTTATAAACCAAAAAATACATAAAACCCCATAAAAACCCTAAAACACTAAAAATATTAAAAACCCTAAAAGCCCAAAAAACTATACAACCCTTAATACAATTGAAGAACCCTAAAACCCACATAACCCGTAAAAACAACTAAGAACTCTAAAAACCCATTAAACCCATAACAATTTTAAAAAATCTATAAAAACATTAAAAACCCTAAAATAAAAAAATTATAAAAAACCTGAAACCCCTAAAAACCCATAAAAACACCAAAACCATAAAATTCATAAAAGCACTAAAACCCCTAAAATGTAAAAAACATTAAAAAAACATAAATACCTCTAATAAAATATGTAAAAACCTAAAATTGATAAAAAAAAATCCTTAAAATTATAAAAACCCAAAAAACCTTCAAAATCCCGAAAAACACTAAAACCCCAAAAATCCTAAAATATACTATAATGTCCCTAAAAACACAAAAAACCATAACAAATCTGAAATTCCCAATGAAAACCTTAAAAACCTAAAAACACATTAACCCCCTAAAAAAAATCAAAAATCAAAAATTTCTAAAAAACCCTAAAATGATCAAAAAACCCCTAAAAATAATAAAACCCCTCAAAATCTTAAAAACCATAAAAACAATAAAACCCATAAAAATCCTTTAAAATCAATTTTTTAAGGAATACTAGAATACCTTAAAACCCATAAAAACTCAAGAAAACCCAAAAACCCAAAAAACATAGAAACCCTAAAACACTATAAAACCCCTCAAGATCCCTAAAACCCTCAAAAAATGATAAGATTACTAAAAACCATAATGATCCTAAAAATATAAAAAATCAAAAAATATGCAAAATCAATAAATACATAAAGACCTCAAAAAACCCTGAAAATCCATAATAAAACCTTAAAAACCAAAAATCACTTAAAATCATGAACACATAAAAATGCTAAATACCCTAAAATACCTTAAAACCCAAGACCCCCCTAAATTCATAAAAACCCTAAAAACCATAAATATATTAATAATCACAAAAAATACCTAAAAACATAAAAACCCCTAAAATCCCTAAAACCACAAATAAAACTAAAAAACTAAAAAACACTTAAAACCCATAAAAAACATAAAAATGCTAAAAACATAATAAAACCGAAAACCCCAAAAATCATTAAAACCCCTAAAAACATTAAAAACCCTAAAACCCATAAAAACCAAAATCCCCCACTAAAAATAACAAAACCATTTTAAATCCCTAAATACGTTAAAATATCTAAAAGCCAATAAGACCCAAAAATCTCAAAAAACCATAAAAACATAAAAAAAAACACTAAAAACCTGGAAAAGCCTGAAAACCCTATAAAACCATAAAAACGTTAAAAATTCCTAAAACCCCCTCAATTGATAAACTAATAAAAACCTACAAATGCTAAAACCCATAAAAAACCCTAAAACTTATAAAAAACCTCAAATTCCTTAAATACCCTAAAACCCATAAATATCATTATAAATACATAAAATCCACAAAACGTATAAACCCCTGAAAACATTTAAAACCCCTATGAAAAACATAAATACATAAAAACACATTAAACCCTTAAAAATCATTGAAAACTCTAAAAATCCTACGAACCACTAAAAATCCTGAAAATCCATAAAAAACATAAAAACCATAAAAATCATAAAAATATTTCTAAAAATAACTACTAACAAAAAAACCCTTAAAAACACTGAAAACCCCTTAGGAAACCTTAAAATTCTAAAAACACCTAAAATCAGAAAAAACCCAAAAATTACTAAAAATCATAAAAACCCCTATAAAACCAAAAAAACCATAAAACCAAAAAAACCCCTAAAACCCCAAAAAACCATAAAATCCTTTAAAACCCCTAAAAACAATAAAAACCTCTTAACCCCTTTAAACCCCTAAAATTTTAAAAAAACTCGAAAAACCCATAAAAACCTAAAAACTCAAAAACCCATAAAAACCAAAAAAACCATAAAAAATAAAAAATAAAAACCCTAAAAAAACCCCCAAACCATTAAAACCCATAAAAATCTAAAAAACCCATAAAAATCCTGGAAAATGTAAAAAATCCTAAAAACCTTTAAATCCCCACAAGAAACCATAAAAACCTAAAAAAATGTAAAACCCCTAAAAAACCAAAAGATACCTAAAAATCCATCAAAAACCTAAAAACCATAAAAGTCACAAAAATGTCTAAAAACATAAAAAAACCCTAAAAAACATGAAAAAAACTATGAATACCTTAAATGAAAGAAACACTTAAAACCCCTAAAAAACCCACAACACAACAAACCCAAACACCACAAAACTCACAAAACCATAAAAATAATAAAAAATACCTATAAATAGAGAAAACCAAAAAAAAAACTAAAAAAACACTATGAAAACCTAAAATTTCTAAAAAAACTTGAAATCCCTAAAAATATAAAAATTATAATACCAAAAACCCCCAGAAAACTCAAAAAACCATAAAATCCAAGAAAACCTATAAAACACATAAAAACACTAAAGAAGAACTAAAAATCCATAAAAACATGAAAACCCATAAAAATATTGAAAATTCCTAAGAATTACTTACAAAATAAAAACCACTAGAACCCTAAACACATAAAATTACCTAAAACACCCTAAAAACTATGAAACCCTAAAATCCCAAAAAACCCGGAAAACCTTAAAAAATTCTAAAAATCCATAAAACCCACAAAAACAAACAAAACGCTAAAAAAAATGTAAACCCCAAAAAAATTTAAAATTATAAAATTCCTTAAAACCCCTAATAACTCAAAAACCCTCAAAAAATCCAAAAATAAAATATAAATAAAGATAAAACCCCAAACAAACATCAAAACCCCTAAAAATATAAAAAATAATAACAATTTAAAAAAATCACTAAATATCCCCAAAAAATTAAATAACCATAAATAACCCTAAATAACCATAAGAAATCGTAAAAACACTTAAAAACACGAAAACCCGAAAATCTCTAATAACCCTCAAAATATAAAAAACTCTAAAAGATAATAAAAAAATTAAAAATCCCTAAACATCCCTAAAAATATAAAACACCCTCAAAACAACTATAAAAACCTCAAAAACATACAAGTACATTAAACCCCTAGAAAACTAAAAGATTCTAAAAAATATTAAATAAACCTAAAAACCCTAAACCCCTAAAAACAAAAAAAATCAATAAAACCCATTAAAACCTTTAAAAACCCATAAAAATCCACTAAAAACTATAAAATACCTTTAAACCCCCAAAAAATTATACAAGTATGAAAACCATAAAAACCATAAATAATATTAAAACCCCTAAAAACCCAAAAAAATTATAAAAACCCTAAAACCCCTAAATTCTGTCAAAATCCCTAAAACCCCTAAAAACCATAAAAATCATAAAAAATATCTAAAAACCCCTAAAACCATAAACAAACCTAAATAAACTGAGAAACACTAAGAAAACCATAAAACCCAAGAAACACAAGAACCAATAAAAACCCTTGAAAATTCTAAAAACCATAAAAATCTCTAAACCCCATAAAGACCCACTAAAACCTTCAAAATCCCTAAAAACCCTAAAAACCCTAAAAACAATAAATAGATTAAAATATTCCTAAAAATCCCTAAATACATTAAAAACCCAAAAAAACCCTAAAACCCTCTATAAAAAACTCAAAAACCTAAAACATACTAAAAATCCTATATAATCATAAAACCACTAAAAACCATAAAAACCCTCTAAAAACCATAAAAAAACATAAAAACCAAATAAAACCCTGAAACCCAATAGGACACTAAAAACCCTTTAAACCCATAAAAAGTTAAAAAAACATGAAAAAACATTAAAACCCTAAAAACTAAATTAAAACCCTAAAAAATAAACAAAAAAAATAAAATAATAAATTTTCTAATACCCCTAAAACACTAAAAAAAAAGAAAAAAACCCTCAAAATACTTAAAAATACTTAAAAATAACAAAAAAAATTATGACCCCAAAAACAGAGAAAAATAATGTAAAACATAAAGACACTTAAAATTACTATAAAATAAAAATATGATAACAAAACTTAAAAAACCTAAAAACCATAAATAACCATAAACCCCCTCAAAATCCATAAAAAGCATAGAAACCATAAAACTCCTAAAAATATCTAAAAATTGTTAAAAATGTAAAAACCATAAAAACCATAAAAATCCATAAGAAAAAAATTTAAAACATGAAGACACTTAAAACCCTTAAAATAGTAACATTCTAAATTCTATAAGAAATCCCTAAAACCCAAAAAAAACAAATAAAGCCCTGAAAAAATATAAAAAACCCATAAAATCCATAAAATGTACTAAAAAAATAAGAACCCTATAAATAAAAAAAATGATAAAACCCCCTAAAAACATTTAAAACCCTAAAAACACAAGAAAACCCTTAAAACCCCAAAAAATAATAAAAACCCACAAAAAACCTAAAACCAATAAAAATATTAATATATCACTAAAAATCACTAAAAATGTAAAAAAATAAAAAAAACATAGAAAACCCCCAAGAAAACATAAAAACATGCCAAATCCCTAAAAACCTAGAAAATTCTAAACCCTAGAAAACACCAAATAAAATTAATTCCCTAAAAATAACTAAAAACCACAAAAGCTATAAAAATACATAAAATCCCTAAAAATTTCTAAAAACATAAAATAACTTGAAAACCCCTTAGAAATTCTTAGAAAACTGAAAACAATTTAAAACCCCAAAAATACTAAAAACCCTAAAACCCCTAAAACCCTAAAAGCCACAAAATCCTTAGGAACCTGATAAATCAAACAAATTCTTAAAAGTCCATAAAAATCCATAAAAAAATAAAAAATGTAAAAAGTATGAACAACCCTTAGAAAACTACAAAAACCTTAAAAACCATAAAATCACTAATTATCGTATAAAGGGTAAAACCCCCGAAGAACCCTGAAAACATAAAATCCCCAAAAACCCATATAATCCCATAAAACCATAAAAAACACTAAAAACCCATAAAGACCTTAAAAAACACTAAAAACCATTAACCCCTAAATTTTTTATAAATACCCTAAAATACCATAAAACCCCTAAAAATGCCAAAAAAACACAAAAACCCCTCATAAACCCTAGTAACCCTAAAAACCAAAAAACCCTTAAAAATACCAAAATTCCAAAAATGTAAAAAAATATAAAAACCTAGAAAACCCGTATGAAAGCCTTAAAAATGTAAAAACATAAAAACCCCATAAAAACATCAAAAATGATAAAAACCCTAAAATTTTTGAAAACCCCCAACACCCATAAAACCCTTCAATATCCCAAAAACCCCAAAAAACCCTAAAAATATTGAGAAGTCCCTAAAGATCAATAAATATATGAAAAAAATATAAACACCCTGAAACCCATACGAAAACCTTGAAAACCTAAAAACACTTAAAACCCCTAAAAACTAAAAAAATTCTAAAATCCATAATAAAAGAAAAAACACTAAAACCATTAAAACTCCTAAAAATTTAAAAACCCTAAACCCCACAAAAGCCCTAAAACCACTAAATCCTCTAAAAAAATTAAACCCCTACAAATGTTAAAAAGACAAAAAGAAAAAATCCTCATAAATCTAAAAAAGTTACCTAAACCCCAAAAAACCCATAAAAACCCTAAAAATACTAAAAAAACCCAAAATTCCTTAAAAAACCCTAAAAATTAAAAAGTACTAAAAATCCATAAACATAAAAAAACCCAAAAAAACCCTGAAAATTCAAAAGAAAAACATAAAAAACCTAAAGCACATAAATCCCACAAAAATCCAAAAGATGCTAAAACCCTAAAAACCTGTAAAATCTAGTAAAACCCATTAATATCCCAAAAAAATAGAAAAACCCATCAATAACCAAAAACCGCTAAAAATCCTAAAAATCCCTAAAAATCCCAAAAAACATAATAACTCATAAAACACTTGGAAACCCAAAACAAAATCTTCAAAACCTAAAAACAGGTAATACCCATAAAAACATAGAAAGTGTTGAATTCCTGAGAAACCCTGAAAACCATAAAAACATGAAAATCCATTAAAACACCTAAAAACTATAATAATCCAAAAAGGCACCAAAAAACTCTTAAATCCCTTTAAACACCTAAAAACATTAAGAAACTATAAAAACTAAAAAAACCAGAATACTCAAAAAAAATTAAAATCCCCAAAAAATCATAGAAACACTAAAAACCCTAAATACCCGAAATATTCTAAAAAGTCCCTAAAACCCCTAAAATTGAAAAACCCCAAAAAACCCTGAAATATTCTAATAACACCTTAGAAGCATAAAAACACACAAAACCTCTAAAAACCTAAAAAACGATAAATACCAAAAAAACTATAAACACCCATAAATACACATAAATACCTAAACACCCTAAAACCCATAAAAATCCTAAAATCCCTTTAAAACTAAAAAGATTAAAAACAATATCAAACCCTAATAACTATGAAAGCTCTTAAAAACCTAAAATCCATTTGAATCCTTAAAACCCTAAAAATCTTTTAAAACCATATAAACCACTAGAAACATTAAAAACCCTTTAAACCCATAAAAACATTCACAGAGTCTAAAATCCCTAAAACCCTAGAACTGAATAACACCCCCTAAAAACCCAAAAAACAATAAAATCCCAATAACCCTTACAAACCATAAAAACAATCTAAATACCTAAAAACCATAAAACCCATAAAAATATTAGGAATATCTAAAAACCCGAAAAGTGTAATAGACAAAAAATAATAAAAATCCAAGTAAAAACATAACAAATAAAAAAACATAAAACCCCTAAAAATCTAAACACACTAAAACCCCTAAAAATCCTAAGTTGCCCCAAAACCCCTCAAAATCCACCTGAACACTAAAAAACCAAAAAATCATACAAAATCACTAAAAAATCACAAAAAACCTTACAATCCCTAAAAAACTGTATGTAAACCCTAAATACCTAAAAACAAATAAAACCCCGAACTACATCAAAACACTAAATACCCTCAAATCCCTAAAAACCCGAAAAAAACACATAAAACCCTAAGAACCACTAAAAAAATCTACCAAACATTTAAACCCCTAAAAATAATAAAAACTAAAAAAACATAAAACCCATAAAAAATAAAAAAAAACATAAAACCAAAAACCCATTAAACCATTAAAACTAGAAAAAACCCTAAAAACCCTAAAAAATACCTTAAAACCATAAAATGCAAAAAAGGCCCAAAAATTTACTATAAATGTAAAAAACACTAAAAACCGTGAATAAACCTATGATAACCTTGAAATCCTAAAACACATAAATACAATAATAAATCAATATGACAAAATGCTAAAAATCCTAAAAACATAAAAATGCTCAAAATCCCTAAAAAACATAAAAACACTAAAAAACATAAAAAAAAATCCCTACTAATCCCCAAATGTATACAAACTAATAAAACCCTAAAACCCGTAGGAAAACATTAAAACCCTAAATAAACATATAACCCCCAAAATCCTAAAGAACTATGAAACCCCTAATATCCCTTAAAACAATAAAAATCATGGAAACTACTAAAAACCATAAAAAATTTAAAACCTCATAAATACTATAAAAATCCCTAAATACTATACAATCTTGTTAAACTCTCAAAACATGAAAAAACTCTAAAAATCATAAGAACCCTTAAAAACTCAAAAAACCGCTAAAATCCCAAGAAAAACATAAAAACCATAAAATCTCAAAAATCCCAAAATACCCTCAAAACCCAGAAAACCCTAAAATAACATAAAATCTTAAAAATTCACTAAAATAACTAGAAATTAAAAAACCCTAGAAAACATGAAAACCCCAATAAAACCTAAAAGCACTTGAAACCCCTTAAAAATAAAAAAAATAAAATCATCAAAATCCCTAAAACATATATGAACCAAAAAAATCCTAAATACACTTCAAGATCCCTAAAACCCCATAAAAATCCTAAAAATTACTTAAAAACATAAAAATGTAAATAACACTAAAAACCAATAAAATAACTAATAAAAACATACAAAACAATAACACTTAACTCCCATAATAATCCTAAAAACAAGATAAAAAATAAAAAAAACATAAAAAATGATCAAAACCCTAAAAACCCATAAAACCAATAAAAACCAAAAAAACTATTTCATCCCGTAAAACCTTAAAAACCCTAAAAAATATAAAAATCTCTATGAAACTCAGAAATCATTAAAACCCTTAAAAAAAATTAACCATAAAAACCATAACACCTCTAAAACCAAATCATAAAAACCCTAAAAAATTCCTAAAATTCCAAAAAACATAAATAACACTAAAAACCAACAAAACCACAAAGAATAGTTTAAAAATCTAATAACAATTAAGACTTATATGAAACCTATAAATGCTCCAAACATCTAAAATCCTCTGAAAACCAATAAAATCCTTAAAACCCCTTGAAACCATAAATATACTAAAAAACGCTAAAAATGTATCAAACCCTGAAAAATCCTATGAAAGCCCTAAAAACCTAAAAACACATAAAACCCTTAAAAACAAAAAAAAAACTGTTAAAAACCCTAAAATACCCTAAAAATCCCTAAACCCATAAAAACCCCTAAAACAACAAAAACCCTAAAGACCCATAAATTCCCTAAAACCACTAAAAAATGTAAAAACACTTTAATCCCCTGATAAAAATAAAAAATTTTAAAAACTCTTAAAAATAAAAAAACTTAAAAAAACTTAAAAAAAACCATAAAAACCCTAAAACCCCTAAATATCCTAAAAACCAAAAAAACCCCTAAATTCAATAAAAAGTCATAAATATCCAAAAAAGAACAAAATATTCCTAAAATTTTTGTAAACCCTAAAATGTCTAAAAACCCTAAGAAAACCATAAAATCATAAAAACACTTAAAAAAATAAAAAACCAAAGAATTATGTAACTGTTAAAATCAATAAAATCCCTAAACACCCTCAAAATTCATAAAAAACATAAAAACCCAAAAAATACAAAAAATCCATAAAAATCAATAAAAATGATAAAACACTAAGAACCATAAAAAACACTAAGAAAACATTAAAAACCTAAAGACACTTAGAATTCCTAAAACACCTAAAAAATACTAAAAACCATAAAGACCCTAAAAACCCATAAAACCAATAAAAAAATCAAATCCATAAAATCCCATAAAAATCCATAACACCTTAAAAATCCAAAAAATATATAAATACCCGTTAAACCTATAAAACTGTTAAAAAATTCTAAAAACCTTTAAAACACTAAGAGAATGAACAAATCCTAAAATCCCAAAACACATAGAACCCCTAAAAACCATAAAAACCTAAAAACCCTCAAAATCTCTATAAACTTTAAAAACACTAAATACCCCTAAATATCCTAAATAACCCAAAAAATCCCTAAAATGAAAAAAAATCCCCCAAATTCCTAAAAATTCCATAGAAACCCATAAAAACCCAATAACACAAAATGCCCCAAAAATCGAAAAAAGTTAAACCCCTAAAAACACAGCAATCCTTACAAACCCTAAAACCCTCAAAAATCATAAAGAATCTAAAACCCCATAAAGACTTAAAAACCCACTGAAAACACTAATTATGATTTAAACCCCTAAAAACTTTTAAAAAAATCTAAAAAAAATTAAATATCACTAAAAACAAAAAAATCTCTTAAAACCTTAAAAAATCCTAAAAAATAAAAACTATGACAACCCTACTTTTATTACAAACTTAAACATGATTTATTATATAAAACTACACTTGATACAACAAATAATATCGATAGGTTTAGTGTCTTTGTTTCTTCGGATCATTACATAAAAACTTAAAACATGAAATACAACATCTTTATTGAAAACATCCTTTACATGACCACTATATTCCCTCGTACTTAGCATTGCATGGGATAACCTGGGGACATGCATATAAGAAGGTTGAGCTATAAAGCCTAGTAAGGGAGTACACATGAAATAACATGAGGAGTACAATACATTTTATACAATAGGCTTATCAATAGAGCATAAAAGAAACATGAACATAAAGGCATGATAAAGCATGATAATCATAACATGGAAATGTGGCAACAACACTTAACATGGAATTAGCACGAGCCAAGGCTCATTGCACATAGAGAATTAGTAAATCCTCATTGCACATGAAGCACAAGTAAACCCTCATTTCACTTGAATTAGCATGAGTAAACACTCATTTCACGTGACGTATCATGATACTATACTTTACCCAATGCATTGGAGCGCTATAAGGGAACACCCTTCTTAAACATTTTATTTCTTGTATAAGTGTGCCACATGGATCATAAAACATGGATTCATAAAACATAATCATTCACTACACGATAAAGTAATGTTGAATTCATACATTAAACATTATAATCAATAATTAAATGTGCATATAGGTGAATACCCTTGATGGAGAAATGGGTGTGGTATTCACTAGACAATGGCATTGGCTTAGAAAATCGGTGAGATTTCGGCAGCGTAACGATGTGACATAAGAATTCATAAAAACTGTTGATGAGATAGAAAAGGGTTCCTCTTAATATTTAAATGTAATGGATAGTAAGGAGGTTATATAGATACATTTCCCAACAATTTTAATGGAATTTATATTCATGATACCAAAGTATTGCTTGAATGTAAAAGAGTAGAGAGAAGTTCCTTTCGAAATTTCGGCATAGTAACGGGTGTACATGGGATGCATTTAATGAGAGATAAAGGGGTATCCCATCATTAAAACACAAATAGGGAAGCGGAAAACAATATTTTATAAGTCCAAAGTCCTAACTTCTTAAAATATTAGGGTTTCTTTTGTGGAGGTGAGTCACACTCCCATGGAAATTAATTTAAAAAGGCAAGGTGTTGAATAAGTCTTGAGGGGTCCATTAATGCTTTGAAAAGTAAGTCAAAAAAACCCAAAATCAAATTATTTTAATGGTAAAACATATATTGGACGAAAATAAAGATTATATAATTTTATTACATCACTATTCGATCATTATGATGTCATAAAACACATTATATATTTAAACGGTATTTAATTTTTACCTAAAAATTTGACTGTCTTAGAAAATTATGAAAAATTCACCTTTGGATAATTTCGATGTCCTGATTCTATAAATAACATTTATTTTATCTAAATAATTTTCTAAATATGTTAATTTTTACTTTTAAAATAAAAACCGACATTTATCGAAAATTCACGGGTTTTGACAGAAATGGCTTTCAAACCTTAATAAAAATTTTAATTGCATTCATAAAATTATACGATCATTTATATTTGTTAAAAATTAATTTAATATTAATAATATTATTTATTAAAATATTATTTAATTCAAAAATCCCTTAATTTAATAAAATAGATTTCTTAATTAAATAATAACTAAAAACACCATTTGTACTTTAAAAACTATTTACAATGTATCAAAAATGACTAGAAATTATATTCATTATTATATAGAAAAAATAATGTACATTAACATAGTACTACTTATTTGTTACAAAACCCCTTAAAATAGCAGCATAAAACCTAAGGGTAAGGTGTGCGATGGTGACAGACTCTTGGGGTGGCTCGGATAACATCGCTCGAGTGGTAATTTCAATCAACTTCCACTTTTCCCGTAGACGGTCACGTTCGAGCTTGACATGATGAAGCTCAGCATGGGCTTGGTCAAGGGTGAATCCCAAAGATGCCTCCTCTTTTCCAAGCTCAGTCAAATGGGCTTCGTATGGGGAAATTCTACTGGATGAGGTCATCGCTTCCTTTGTCTGAGTAAATTGGATTTATTAAAGTCCTATATTTATACAAATCATGTGATCAATGTTCAACGACTACATTAGAAATGGTCAAAATTCTTAACATAAAACCAAAGAAGTTGACATTTTATATAAACATAAAGATACATTTAATTAGATCAAGAGGGATTTCCATTAATGAAACTTTGGGTCGTTACAATATTCCCCCCTTAAGAAATTTCTCCCCCAAAATTTTCCTTTTCCCACACTAAAACAAATGTCGGTAACTCAACTTCATCATATCCTCCGATTCCCAAGTCGCTTCTTCAAACTTGTGGTTTCTCCACAACACCTTGACGAGGGGCATTGTCTTATTTCATAGAACTTTTTCTCTACGATCTAAGATCTTCATTGGTTGCTCATAGGAAAGATCATCTTCCAATTGTACCACCTCAGAAGAGAGTACATGTGAAGGGTCCGGTATGTACTTTCTTAAGAGAGATACATGAAATACATCATGTAATTTGGACATGGTAGGTGGAAGTGCTAGTCAATAGGCCATAGCCCCAACACGATCAATAATCTCAAAGGGGCCGATGTACCTTGGACTTAACTTCCCTTTCCTTCCAAACCTCATGACCTTCTTCCACAGAGATATGCGTAGAAACGCCATGTCTCCAACTTTAAACTCAAGATCTCATCGATGATTATCTGCATAACTTCTCTGTCGACTCTGGGCTGCCTTGATATGTTGCTGAATGGTTTTCACTTTCTCCACCATTTCTATGACCATTTTTGGTCCAAGCAGCTTACATTCACCAACCTCATCCCAACATGCTAGTATTATTCACCTTTTCCCATACAGGGCTTCATATGGTGCCATTTGGATGCTCGAGTGGAAACTATTATTATAAGAGAACTCAACCAGAGGAAGATGTTGATCCTATCCTCCTTTAAAGTCTATTGAGAACGCTCTCAACATATCCTCAAGTGTTTGGATAGTCCGCTCAGATTGGCCATTAGTTTGAGGATGATAGGCCATACTGAAGTTCAGTTCAGTATTCAGAGCATTTTCAAGACTCTTCCAAAACATAGAGGTGAATCTTGGATCTCAGTTGGATACAATAGATAGTGGTACTCCAAGAATCCTTACCACTTCCCTGATATATATCCATTCCAGTTGATCCAATGTGAAATCCTCCCGAATAGAAATGAAGTGTGTAGTCTTTGTAAGACGATCCACCACAACCCATAATGCATTGTTGCCTTTGGATTTACTTGGAAGTCCGGTGACAAAGTCCATGGTGATGTTCTCCCATTTCCATTCAGGTATGGGCACGGGTTGCATCATCCCCTTATGCTTATGCCTCTCTGCCATCACTTGCTGACACAACATGCACTTTGATGTATATTCAACGATCTCCTTCTTCATATTATCCCACAAAAAGTTTTCTCAGAGATCTCGATACATCTTTGTGTTCCCTGGGTGAATAGAGAAATTTGAAGTATGTGCATCATCCAAAAGTTCCTTCTTCAGCTCCGGACGTGATGGAACACATAGTATTTTCCCAAACCGCACAATTCCTTCTTCATTAACATTAAACTCTAAGGATTTCCCTTTTATGATAGCTTCCACTTTTTCCTGAATTCCCACATCATCCTTTTGAGCATCCTTTAACCTTTCCAAAAGAGATGGTTGAGAAATCATTTGTGAAAGGATTGATGATGTTCCCTTATTTATGATTCCCACGTCCATCTTCTTCAAGTCTAAGAAGATTGGATCCTTCTCAATTCTCATCATTGATAGAATTGTTGGGTCCTTTCTACTTAGGGGATCTGCGACCTTGTTCGCTTTCACAGGGTGGTAATGTATTGAAAAGTCATAATCCTTGATGATCTCTATCCATCTTCTCTAGCGCATATTAATCTCTTTCCGTGTGAATATATATTTAAGACTCTTGTGGTCAGTATATATCTCACATTTCTCTCCATAGAGATAATGTCGCCAGATTTTCAAGGCAAAGATCACCACCGCCAACTCCAGATCATGCGTTGGATAGTTTCACTCATGGATTTTCAACTGCCTTGAGGCATAGGATATAACTTTATCATTCTGCATCAGCACAAAACCTAATATCATATTTGAAGCATCACTAAAAACAACAAAAAGTTCCCCACTTGTAGGTAAAGTGAGAACGGGCGCAGTGATAAGCCTCCTTTTCAACTCCTTGAAGCATTCTTCTCATTCATCACTCCAAGAAAACATTACTCCCTTTCGAGTTAGATTGGTAAGAGGGTTGGACAATCGTGAGAAATTTCTCACAAATCATCGATAATATCCAGCTAACCCCAAGAAGCTATGGATATCCATTACCGATGTTGGCCTCATCCATCCCTCAATTGCATCTGTTTTGGAGGGTCCACAGATATCCCATTTCTTGTGATGATATGGCCCAAGAATGAGACCCCCTTCAACCAAAACTCACACTTGATGTACTTTTCATAGAGATTCTCCTTGCGAAAAGTCTCTAGTACAGCTTTTAAATTCTCCTCATGATCCTCCTATGTTTTAGAGTATATTAGAATATCATCTATAAAGACTACCACAAATTTGTCAAGGTAATCTATAAAGACTCTATTCATCAAGTCCATGAATATTGATGGAGCATTGGTGAGTCCGAAATGAATTACTATGAATTCATAATGCCCGTATCTTGTACAGAAAGCAGTCTTGGGGACATCTTCCTTATTCACCCTTACTTGATAATATCCCAACCAAAAATCCACCTTGGAGAAGTATTGTGCTCCACGCAGCTGATCAAACAAGTCATCGATTCTTGGGAGAGGATACTTGTTCTTTATCGTGATTTTGTTAAGTTCACGATAATCGATGAAAAGCCGCATTGACCCATCCTTCTTCTTGACAAAGAGGACATGTGCACCCAATGGTGAAGCACTTGGGAGTATAAACCCTTTATCCAGATTCTCCTGTAGTTGTTTCTTCAAATCTTCATGCTCAACAAAAACCATTCTATATGGAGTCTTGGATATTGGTAGTGCCCCAGGTATAAGTTCAATTGAGAACTCAACATCTCTTCTAGGAGGAAGACCAGGCAGTTCCTCGGGAAACACTTCAGCGAATTCCCTCACAATAGGCATCTCTTCAAGGATGGTTTCTTCCTTGGACTCAATCATCTAAGCTAGATACGCGTGATCATAAGGCAGTAATATCCATGCTTGAGATGATGGAGCTAAAGGAGATTCATCTTCCTCCTTACACTTGTAAAGAATTGGGGGTCGATTCTCCATATGGAGTGTGATTTCCCTCTCCCGACAATTTATGTTGGCTCTATATAAGGAAATCCAATCCATGCCAAAAATTGCATCAAATTCCACTAGAGGGAGTATGACGAGGTTCGCCGGGAAATTCAATACACAGACTATAACAAGAGAGGACTTATATTCATGGGATGCAATGATTTCCCCATTTTACGTACTCACCGACATCTTTACTTCCATGATTTGTGGTGGTGCTGGGATTATTCTACAAAACTTTCGGGATATAAAAGAATACGTAGAAGCTGAATCAAAAATTAAATTCACTATTCTTGAAGGAATAACTAGCGTACCTGTCACCACTTAATTGTCGGGGTTCACTTCGGTAGAAGTGATGGAAAAAGCTCTTCCTTACTGCCTTGGAGGTTGTTGGTTGTCTACAAAAACCCTTGGATTAGGGCACTGATTTTCAAAATGACCCAGTTCTTTGAATTTGTAGCATTGAAGAATGCGTTGAGGTTCGAATGGAGTGTTCCTCTCCTATGTCGCAGCCGTGGGTCTTTCTTGCCGACAGTTAACAGCTAGGTGCCCTTCTCTTCCACACCTGAAGCATTTTCTCGTCCCCTTAAGGCAATTTCTAGGGTTCTTCTTTCTACACTTTTGGAAAGTGGGGTGCTGGATCTTCTTAGCACCGTTGGATTTATCCATCAGACCACCAACATTGAAGTCTACCTTACACTTCTTGTCCGCATGATACCCATGTGATTCCCCGATCTCCATTTCGACCTTGAGGGAACATCGGACAATTTCCTCACAGCTGTCGAAGTCACGGATCACTAATGTTTTCCGCAAGCTAGGCTTTAGCCCACCAAAGAAGCGGTCAACCTTGCATTCGGGGGTAACGAAAAAGTTGGAAGCGTATCGTGCAAGCCTTGTGAAGTTTTCCTCATATGCTCCAACAAATTCTTCATCTTTTTGCTTGAAGGAATGGAAGTCCCTTTCCATCTTAAGCTGGAGGGTGAGGGGAAAATATTTATCGAAAAACATCTTCCGAAAATCCTTCCATTCCAACACCTCAATCTCCTCCTAAGGCTTTGTATTTTTGATCAATGTACACCATTGATCAGCTTTACCCTCCATATGATAAGCCTCCAAGAGAACCTTCTCTTGTTCAGAACATTGGAAGATAGAGAATATATTTTCAATGGAGTTGATCCATTATTCAGCGATCGTGGGATCTGATGATCCAATAAGAGTAGGAGGCCTTTGTCTCATGAAGATCTCGATAGAGACTTGTTCTTTCTTAGGGGGGGTTGAATGTTCCTCTTGACCCGTGTTTCTATTCAAAACTTTAGTTAGATGAGAGAGAAGCGTGATAAAGTTCGCGATTCCCGCTCCCATTGGATTGAGCATCTCATTAGTACTGTCATCACACTGATCTTCACAACGGTTGTTAGCCCGAGTCCTCCTATTACAGGCCATTGGATGGAATTAAAAGAAAGTTAGGGGTAACACATAAAGGGTAATCCAAATACAAAAGTTGATGACTTATAAATAAAATTTTATGTCCTTAACTCATGAGTCTATAGGCTTCAATCTAGGCTTTTCATGATCTACCTTCTAACATATATTCGTAGGGGCATTTTTTAATTCCCTTAATAAGGGTTCATACTATGCTTTTGAAGTTATCAAAACATATCCCCCAGGAGTCTCTTAACCAAGAGTGCAGCAAGGCCCGTTGTCATGCACCATTTCCCGTTCGAGTCTATCTCAAAGCGGTGTTTTCGGGTTTGACCCCTAGGATACATTTGTGCCAGAGCCGCCTCTTCCTGCTCGTATCCAGAGAGGGATGTATTTGTTTGATATTCCACTTACTCATTACTTACCAAAACGTAGGGATGTTTTTATTATACTTACTCTTGTATCTAAGGCTTTACTAGGGTTTCCTAATCCCAAAAATAACTAAACCCATCCTCTGATACCAACTATGAAAACCCTTCTTTTATTACAAACTTAAACATGATTTATTACATAAAAATTCACATGATACAACAAAGAATATAAATAGGTTTAGTGTCTTTGGGGATTAGGATCATTACATAAAAACTTAAAACATGAAATACAACATCTTTATTGAAAACTTCCTTTACATGACCACTACATTCCCTCGTACTTAGCATTGCACGGGATAACCTGAGGACATGCATAAGAAAAGGGTGAGCTATAAAGCCCAGTAAGGGAGTACACATGGAATAACATGAGGAGTACAATACATGTTAGAAAATAGGCTTATCAATAGAGCATAAAATAAACATGAACATAAAGGCAAGATAAAGTATGATAATCATAACATGGAAATGTGGCAACAACACTTAACATGGAATTAGCATGAGCCAAGGCTCATTACATATAGAGCATGAGTAAATACTCATTGCACATGAAGCACGAGTAAACCCTAGTTTCACTTGAATTATCATGATTCAACACTCATTTCATATGACGTATCATGATACTATACTTTACCCAATGCATTGGAGCGCTATAAGGCCGCACCCTTCTTAAACATTTCATTTCATGCATAAGTCTGCAACATGGATCATAAAACATGGATTCATAAAAAATAATCATTTATTCCATGATAAAGGAATGTGGAATTCATAAATGAAACATTATAATAAATAATTAAATGTGCATAAAGGTGAATACCCTTGATGTAGAAATGGGCATGGTATTTACTACACAATGGCATTGGCTTAGAAAATCGGTGCGATTTTGGCAGCGTAACGACGTGACATAAGAATTCATAAAAACGGTTGATGAGAGAGAAATGGGTTCCTTGCCATATTTACATGTAATGGACAGTAAGGAGGTCATATAGATACATGTCCCAACAATTTTAATGGAATTTAGATTCATGATACAAAAGTATTGCTTGAATGTAAAAGAGGAGAGAGAAGTTCCTTTCGGAATTTCAGCATAGTCACGGGTGTACATGGGAGGAATTTAATGAGAGATAGAGGGGTCTCCCATCATTTAAACATAAATAGGGAAGTATGAGGGAGGTGAGAAATCATACCCCAACATTCATAATTAAAAATTAAAAGGGAAAAACAACTTAAAGAAAATTGGACAAAAATGAGAAAGGAAGAAAAACCGTTACTTGAAAGTGTGCTTCCAAAGGCTAGAGAGAGGCTTGTGAGAGGATTCTTGGGAGCTTGGGGCACCTTGGGAGGATTCTAGAGAGAGTATGGAATATTTTGGACGAAATAAAAGGGGTTTTAGTGAGGAGGAAGTGGGATCTTGGGTGGGTTTATATAGGAAAGGTGAGGGAATTCTTTATTATTTAGGTTTGGGTCCCCTTACATTAAATTAATCCAAACCAAAAACCATCCCATAGTTTTTTCTCATGGTTTTTGGAAAAGGGAAGAGGAAAAAAATATCTTATAAGGCCAAATTCAGTACTTCTTAAAATATTAGGGTTTCTTATGTGGAGGTGAGTCACACTCCCATGGAACTTAATTTAAAAAGGCAAGGTGTTGAATAAGTCTTGAGGGGTCCATTAATGCTTTGAAAAGTTAGTCAAACAGACCCAAAATCACATGATTTTAATGGTAAAACATATATTGTTTGAACATAAAGATTATAGTATTTTATTACATCACTATTGGGTCATTATGATGTCATAAAACACATTATATATTTAAACGGTATTTAATTTTTACCCAAAAATTTGACTGTCTCAGAAAATTATGAAAAATTCACCGTTGGATAATTTGGATGTCCTAATTCCAGAAATAACATTTATTTTATCTAAATAATTTTATAAATATGTTAATTTTAACTTTTAAAATAAAAAACGACATTTATCGAAAATTCACGGGTTTTGACAGAAATGGCTTTCAAACCTTAATAAAAATTTTAATTGCATTCATAAAATTATAAGATCATTTATATTTAATAAAATTTAATTTAATAATAATATTATTATTTATTAAAATATTATTTAATTCAAAAATCCCGTAATTTAATAAAATATATTTCATAATTAAATAATAACTAAAAACACCATTTGTACTTTAAAAACTATTTACAATGCATCAAAAATGACTAGAAATTATATTCATTATTATATACAAAAAATAATTTACATGAACATAGTACTACTTATTTGTTACATAACCCCTTAAAACAGCTGCATAAGACCTAAGGGTAAGGTGTGTGATAGTGACAGACTTTTGGGGTGGCTCGGATAACATCGCTCGAGTGGTAATTTCAATCAACTTCCACTTTTCCCGTAGACGGTCACGTTCGAGCTTGACATGCTGAAGCTCAGCTTGGGCTTGGTCAAGGGCGAAGCCCAAAGACACCACCTCTTTTCCGAGCTCTAACAAATGGGCTTTGTATGGGGAAATTCTACTGTATGAGGCCATCGCTTTCTTTGTGTGAGTAAATTGGATTTGTTAAAGTCCTATATTTATACTAATCATGTGACCACTGTTCAACGACTATATTAGCAACGGTCAAAATTATTAACATAAAACCAAAGAATTTGACATTTTATATAAACATAAAGAGACATTTAATTAGATCAAGAGGGATTTCCATTAATGAAACTTTGGGTCGTTACAAAGAACATAACTAACATTATCCCCTCAAAATCCAAAAAACCATAAAAACAATAAAAACCCTAAGAAATTAATAAAAATGCCTAAAAACATAAAAAACAATAATACCATGAAAATCCAAAATAAAGCCTTAAAAACCAAAAAACACTAAAAATGACTAAAAAACCTTAAAAATTCTAAAACCCCTAAAAACCCTATAAACAATAAAAACCCTAAACCACAAAAAAATTCCCAAAAAACTCTAAAACCCATAAAATTCCTAAAAAAGTTCTTAAATTAAATTGTAAAACCCCTAAATCCCTGAAAACCCCTAAAAAACCATACAAAACTAAAGGAAATTAAAACCTCTAAGAAACCTAAAAAATGTAAAATATCCATAAATCCAAAAAATCCCATAAAGCCCTAAAATATCCCTAAACACTATAAAAACCCATAAAAATCCAAAAAAATGTCCTAAATCCCTAAAAAACTTAAAAACCCTATATAAATCCCAAAAAACATAAAAAAATAAAAACTAAAAAACCCCTAAAAATTTAAAAAATTCTAAATCCACTAAAAATCCTAAAACCCCAAAAATTAATTAAACCCCCCAAAACCCATTAAAAACCCAAAAAAATACCCTAAATCCCATAAAAATCACAAAAACTCTTAATACACATTAAACCTCTAAAAATGATAAAAAACTCACAAACCCCTTAAAAATCTAAAAACTAAAAAAATCCCAAAGAAATATAAACTCTAAAAACCCTAAAACCAATAAAAAAAAAACCAATAAAACCCAAAAAACAATTAAAAATCCTAGAAATCCCTAAAAATGTGAAAAAAACTAAAACCATGAAAAACTCTAAGAAACCCTTAAAAACCTAAAAATAGGAACAACCCCTAAAAAACATAAAACCCACAAAAAATCCACTAAACCCTAAAACCCTAAAAACCATAAAACCTAAAAAAATATTGAAAACTAATTAAAATGCTTTTTTAAGGTTTTTAAGATTTTATTAGTGTTTTTAGGGGTTTTATGGTTTTTATGTTTTTATGGAAAAAACATCTTTTTTACCGTTTTTATGGTTTTTAGTGTTCTTATAGATTTTCATGATTTTTTTGTGATTTTTAGGATTTTTAGGGATTTCTATGATTTTTTGGGGTGTTAATGTTTTTTTGAGTTTTTTGTGTTTTAAGGGTTTTTGAGCTTGTTAACAATTTTTGGTTTTAAAGGGTTTTTAGTATTTTTAGTGGTATTTTGATTTTTTTAATGGTACAGTTTGTTAAGGTTTTTTCTAGGTTTATGGGTTTTAGTGTTTTAGGGATTTTAGTGTTTTTATTTTTTATGTATTCAATGTGTTTTAGCAATTTTTTAAGTTTTTTTCTCTATTTTAGGTGTTTTTAGGTTTTTTTGTATTTCATTTGGATTCTAGTTTTTTTAGTATTTTTTATGTTTATTATGATTTTACAATTTTTAATATTTTTATGGTTTTTATGGAATTTAGGTACTTTGAGGGGTTTTGGTGATTTTATGGTCGTCAGGGTTTTCTGGGATTTTTTTTTGTAGGTTTTTTTTGTTTTTAGGTGTTTTACTATTTTATATAGTTTTTTATCATTTTCAGACGTTTAAGGGGTTTTAATATTTTTAGGTTTTTTATCTATTTTGATGGATTTTAGGGGTTTTAAGGGTGTTTAGGTTTTTATGGTTTTCATTGGTTTCTTCATGGGTTTTAGGTATTTTTAGGGATTTTTTAGAATTCTTAATATTTTTAGTGTTTTTATCTATTTTGATGGATTTTTTTTGGATTTTTATGTTTTTGATGGTTTTTTTTAATATTTGTTTTGATGTTTTAGAGGTTTTAGTGATTTTTAAATTTTTATGGGTTTTGGGGGGTTTTTACTAGTTTTAATAGTTTTTATGGTTTTTAATGTAGTTAAGGTTTTTAGTATTTTTTGGGGGTTTTATCATTTTTAGATTTTATAGGGGATTTACGTGTTTTAGGTTTTTAAGGTTTTCTTAGGGATTTTTTAGTTTTTTTGGGTTTTTTACATTTTATGGGATTTTTCGGGAATTTTTAGGATTATAAGGGTATTTTAGAGTTTTTTGGGATTCTGAGGGGTTTTATGAATTTTTAGTAGTTTTAGGTGTTTTTTGGTTTTTTGGGCTTTTTTGGGATTTTCTGTTTTTATGGTTTTTAGTTTTTTAACCTTCTTAGGGGTTTAAATGGTTTTTATAGTTTTTAGAGAATTTAATGGTTTTTATTAGTTTTTAGTGTTTTAAATGTTTTTTGGGGTTTTAGTGTTTTTAAAGTTTTTAGGGTCTTTTAGGGTTTTAGTGTTAATTTCATTTTGTATGGGTTTTAAATGTTTTTAGGTTTCTAAAGAATTATTTGGCAATTTCATGGTTTTTACATTATATATATTTTATTGGATTTTTATGGTTTTTTAAAATTTTAGGTATTTTGAGTTGGTTTTATGCTTTTTAAGGGTATTAAGATTTTAAGGGGTTTTAGCATTTTTAGGTTATTTTTTGTTTTAATTTTTTTTAGGTTTTTATGTTTTTCTACAGGTTTTCTATGTTTTAAGGGTTTTTGGGTTTTAGGGATTTTTTGGTATTTTGAATAATTTTAAGGTGTTAATGGTCTTTATGGATTTTGAGGTTTCTAGTAATTTTAAGGGTTACTAGAATTTTTATATTTTAATGTGTTTTAAGTGTTTTTATATTTTTTTGTTTTCTAGGGTTTTGCATGGGTTTTGGGTATTTTTCATTTTTAGATATTTTTAGGACTTTTTTTTGGATTTTTATGTTTCTTTTTGTTTTTTTTGGGATTTTGAGATTTTTAGTGTTTTTATAAATTTTATTGTATTTATGGGTTTTTGGAGGTTTTAGGTTTTTTTATACATTTATAGGTTTTTAATGATTTTTAGAGACTTTTAAGATTCTATGTGTTCAAATGAATTTATGAGTTTTTAGTGGTTTTAGGGATTTTGGTGGGTTCTTAGTGTGTTTTTTGGTTTTTTGGTGTTTATATGATTTCTATGGTTTTGGGTTTTAATATTTTTTACTTGTTAATTGTTTTTTAGTATTTTTATATTTTTAGTTATTTCTTAGGGGTTTCAAGTGTTTTAAAAATTTTGTTTTAGTTTTTAGAATTTTTTATAAATTTTTAGGGTTTCATATGTTTTTTTTTGTTTTTATGGGTTTAGGGATTTTTATGGTCTTTTCGGGTATATAGTGTTTTTATATTTTTAAGGGGTTATTTTTTTGGCTTTTAGGGTTCTCTTAGGGGTTTTGAAGAGTTTTTAATGTTTTTATAGATTTTTTTGGATTTTTTTAGTATTTTTATTGTTTTTAGGGTTTTTAGGGATATTTAAATATTTTAGGGTTTTTATCATTTTTATCAGTTTTTGGTTTTTAGGGGATTTGTGTGTTTTTAGGTTTTTTCATGAATTCATAGGTTTTTTGGTGATTTTTATATTTTAAGGGATTATTTTGATTTTTTTAGCTTTTTTTGGGTATTTAAGGATTTTGAGGGGTTTTAGGTTTATTTGAGTTTTTATGATTTTTTTGGTGATTGGGTTTTTTTGGAGTATTTTAGGGATTTCAATGTTTTTTAGATTTTTTTAAACTTTTAAGTGGTTTTTAGGGTTTTTAGAGTTTTAGTGGTTTTTAGTATTTTTACGGGTTTTAGGGTTTTTGAAGGTTTTTTGGCGTTTGTATGGTTTGTATTGTTTTTAGGTTTTTTGATGGAGTTTATTGTTTTTAGGTTTTTATGGTTTTAAGTGCCTTTAGGTTTGTAAGGTTTTCTTATGTTTTATAAGGTTTTTTTGGGGTTTTATGTTTGTAGGTATTTTTATGAATTTTGTAGGATTTGTATGGGATTTTAGTGTTTTAGGGATTTTTTGGGTTTTTGTGGGTTCTTGCGTTTTTTACAATTTATTTGGGATTTTTGAGTTTTTATGGGATTTATGGTTTCATAGTGTTTTTAAAATTTTTGGGGGTTTAAATGGTTTTTGTTTCCATTGGGTTTTAGTGATTTAATGGGGTTTAAAGGTTTTAAAATGATTTTATGGTTTTTAGTGGGTTTTAGGGGCTTTTAGTTTTTTAGAGTTTTTTAGGTATTTTAGGGGTTTTAAGTGGTTTTATATTTTTAAGGATTTATTAGGGGTTTTCTTGTTTTTTATATTTTTTATGTTTTCAGATAATTTGGGGGATATTTTATGATTTTTATGGTTTTTTGGGGTTGTTAAATTTTTTGAGTGTATTTGTGGGGTTTTAGGGTTTTAGTAATTTTTAGGGTACTTTGGGTACTTATTTTAGGAGGGGGGTTATGTGTTTTTAGGTTTTTATGGTTTTTAAGGAATGTTAGGGTTTTTAGGGTTTTTTACATTTTTAGTAATTTTATGGTTTTTTACTTTTTAAGGATTTCCAATGTTTTAGGGGGTGGTTGGTTTTGGGTTCTTATGGATATTTTTTTTGATTTTAGGATTTTTTAGAGTTTTTGTGTTTTTAGGTTTTTTATATTTTTAGAGTATTTTATCATTTTTATAAGATTAAATGTTTTCTTAGTTTTTAGTGTTTTAATATTTTAATGGGGGTTTATTAATTTTAAAGTATTAATGGGCTTTATGGTTTTTAGGGTTTTAGGGTTACTATGTTCTTTTAGGTGGATTATGTGTTTTTTAGTTTTTTTTGGGGTTTTTATGTGTTTATTGGTTTTTACCTTTTTCTTTGGGTGTTTCAAGGTTATTGGGTTTTATATTTTTTTGGATTTTTTGGGATCCTTATTTTTATTTTTATGGTATTTAGGTGTTTTAGGGATTTTGAGGGGGTTTTAGGAATTTTTTGTGTGTTTTTATGGTTTTTAGGGTTTTTAGAATTTTAGGGGTTTTAGGTGATTTTATATTTTTAAGGTATTATTTGGTTCTGTCATGGTTTTTAGGGGTTTTATGTTTTTAGGTATTTTTAGTCAATTTAATATTTTATGGTTTTTTAAGGTTTTAGGCAATTTTAAGGGTTTTAGGGTTTTTAGTATTTGTTTATTTCTTTTGGGTTTTTTTGTTCTTTTAATAGTTTTTTTATTTTTATGTTTATTTAGAATTGTTAGATTTTAAGTGGTTTAAATGTTTTTTAGTGTTTTAAGTATGTTTTAAGGTTTTTTTTGTTGTTTTAGGGGTTTTATATGAGTTTTTTTTAGTATTTTTGGTTTTTTGTTTTTAGGTTTTTTAGGGTTTTTGGGTTTTTGGGTTTTTAGTTTATTTTTGGGGTTTTAGGGGTTTTCTGGATTTTAGGGGTTATCCTTGTTTTTAGGTTTTATATTTTCATTTGTTTTTTAGGGTTTTTGGGGTTTTTATGTTTTTAGGGATTTTTATGGTTTTTTAGGTATGTTATCATTTTAAGTATTTTTTTTTTGGATTTTGAGGTTTTTATTGTTTTAAGGGGTTTTAGTGATTTTAGGGTATTTTTAGTTTTTTATGGTTTTAGAGTTTTGTTGATTTTTTAAAAATATATTAGGGGTTTGATGATTTTTTAGTGTTTTTGGTTTTTATTAGGGTTTTTATGGGTTTTTATGGTTTTTAACGGTTTTTATGGTTTTTATGTTTTTAGGGTTTTTCGATTTTTTATAAATTTTTAGGTTTTTTTTTGGGTTTTTAAGTGATTTTACATTTCTATTTTCTCTTAGGGGTTTTAATATTTTTATGGGTTATTATGTTTTTAGACATTTTTAGGTATTTTTATGATATTATGGTTTTTATGGATTTTTATGTTTTTAGGGTTTTTATGGTTTTTTTTGGGTTTTTATGGTTTTAGGGTAATTTTTTTGGTTTTTATGGTTTTTATGTGTTTTTATATTTTTTAACATTTTAATGGGTTTACATGTCTTTATCAAGTTTCAATGATTTTTGGAGTTTTTATTTGGTTTTATAGGTATTAATGTAATATGTATTTTTACGGTTTTTAGTGTTTTATTTTTGTTTTTTAGAATTTTATCATTTTTTGTGTTTTTTATGGGTTTTAAGTGATTTTAGGGTTTTAAAGTTATCTTTGGGTTATTTAGGGTTATTTTTCATATTTTACTTTTTTATGGATTATTTTGGATTTTTAGTATATTTATCTCCTTTTTTCTTTCTAAAAATATTGAATGTTTTTATGGGGTTTAGGGTATTTTAGGGTTTTTAGTGTATTTTTTGTTTTTTATGGGTTTTATGTTTTTTTATGTTTTAAAGGTTTTCCTAGAGTTTTTCAAATTTTTTTAATTGTTATGGATTTTACCTGTTTTTATGATTTTAGTATCTTCCTGGATTTTTTGGGGGTTTTGGGGATTTTTAGGGTTTTTTATGGTTTTAGGGTTTTATGGGGTTTTTTGGGTTTTTTTGGGGTTATTGGGTTTTTTGAGATTTTTGGCGTTTTATCCATTTTTATGTGTTTTTAGGGTTCTTATCATTTTTAAGGGTTTAAATGTTTTATAGAATTTTTAGTGGTTTTGTTATGGTTTTTATGGTTTGGGGGGGTTAAGGTTTTAATTGGTTTTATGGTTTTTTTGGTTCTTTGAGGTTTTATGGGGTTTTAGGGTTTTAGTGTTTTTAAAGTTTTTAGGGAGGTTTATTTTTATGGTTTTCTTACGTATTTTTAGGCGTATTAGTTTCTTTTTATGTTTATAGGTATTTTTTGGATTTTTTATAATTTCAATGGGTTTTCAGGTTTTACGGATTATTTTAGGGTTTTTTTGTTTTTTATGGTTTCCTTAGGTTTTTTTGTTTTTTAGAGTTTCATAATGATTTTATGGATTTTAGAATTTTTTTATCATTTCTATGGGATGAAATGATTTTTATAGGTTTTAGTGGGTTTTTATGGTTTCGGTGGGGTTGTAGGATTTTTTCGTGTTGTAGGAGTTTTTATGGTTTGTATGGGTTTTTGAGATTTTAGGTTTTTTAGGGTATTTAGCATTTTTTCTTGGGGTTTTTTGTTTTTGTTTTTTAATTTTTTATTAGTCTTTTTCTAGGTTATTTTGTTTTTTTCATGTTTTTATGGTTTTAGAGTTTTTAGGGACTTTGAGTTTTTTAGGGATTTTAAGTGTTTTTTGGTTTCTAAGGTTTTGTTAATGACTTTCAGGGTTTTTAGGGTTGTTTAGGTTTTTATGGATTTTTAGGTATTTTCATGGATTTTAATAGCTTTTAGGGTTTTTAGGGATTTATAGGTTTTTTTTGGCTTTTGGGGGGTTTTGGAGGTTTTTTGGTTTTTTTGGGTTTTAGGGATTTTTTAGTTCTTTTATATTTTTAAATGTGTTTTGTGTCATTTAAAACTTTAGGGTTTATGAAAGGTTTTAGATATTTTTGTGGTTTTAGTGTTTTTGTGGGGTTTTAATGTTTTTTATGGTTTTGAGTGGTTTTAATGGTTTAAGGGTTTTTATATTTTTTTAGGTTTTATTTACATTTTTTATTTAATTAGATGATTTAAGTGTTAGGATTTTTATGGTTTTTGGGGGGTGTAGGGTTTTTATTGGGTTTTTGGTTGTTAGGGACTATTTTTTTATTTTTATTATTTTTAGGGTTTTTATGGATTTTGAGGGGTTTTAGGGTTTTCTAGGTTTTTTCAGGTTTTTACGATTTTCTATGTTTTTTCGGGTTTCTATGGGTTTCTTGGGTTTGGGTGTGGGGGGGGGGGGGTAGTTTATAGGGGTTTATGGATTTTTAGATATTTTATCTTTTTTATGGGTTTAGGGGATATTTAGAGTTTTGAGTAGTTTTTAGGGGTTTTTATGGGGTTTAGGGATTTTCTATGTTTTTACGGTTTTAGCATTTTTAGGTCATTTAGGGATTTTATGTATTTTTATATTTTTTAAGGTTTTCATAGGGGTTTTCATGGGTTTAAGTAATTTTTAAACATTAAGGGTTTAGTATGGCTTTTTTAGGATTTTTATGTATTTTTATGTGTTTTAGGTATTTTGTCGGTTTTTAGGGGTTTTTAGTGGTATTATGGTTTTTAGGGGGTTTTAGGGGTTTTTATTTTCATGTATTTAAAGGATTTTAGAGTTTTTTTGAAATCAAAAGAGAAATTACTATCTATAATGAAAGTTAATCAATGTACGACATAATCACCCAAGGATAAACCAATGGATTGAAGGTCAACATCAAAGTAAATCATAAATAAAACCATAACCTAAGAAACCTAAAGATAAAAATCAATCGAAAAACCCAACAAACCTATTGAAGCCCCTGTAACTCAAAACCGTGAAAACAGACCTAATAACCATTAAGAATCCCCTTCGATCCAAATCCAAATGCAATATCCTAAGAAACATCAGGAATCCAATCCAAACCATTTCATTGAATGAGGACATGAGAACCCTCATGAATCCCATCCAAACCATTTCCTGGAAATTAGCTCTAAAGAACTCATGGAGCCCATCCAAACCATTTCCTATAAAGGGCTTGAAAAAACCCTGAATCCCAATGAACCCAAATCCCATCCAAACCCCCGTCACCCATCTCCCCCAATACTAAAATACATTCTCCCAGATCCTAAACCAAGAAGCCAAGGTCTCTACCCACCACACTAGCTCCCAAGAAGTGCACACCAAATCCAGCAACCAAAAAAACTTCCCCCACACCATCTCCTAGTAACCAAATCCCAGAACCCAGTGCCTAACTCCCATTAGTACCACTAATATCATAAAACCAACTAGAGATAAGATATCTGAGGTCCCTTCTCCCTTCACCTAACTCTTAGCTCCAACCCCATCTCCAGTAGAAGACAACTCCCTACTCCGAAAACAAGATCCCACATACCAAAGCTCCATCCCCTTCACTAGCTAACATCCCCCAAAACAAAATCCCCTAAAAAGCTAAATGAACCACTAAGACATCAAAAAAGATAAAAAAATCCAACCCCTCTAGAAACACTCCCTCCTGTACCAGCTTCTAAAACCTCAGCAATAACTTCCAACTCTAGAACCCAGCACCAGAAAAAAAAAACCTTCATCACTCCGTGAAGTATCTAGTAGAAATAATATATCCCAAAACCCTACAACATCTCCAACAACTCCCATCACCACTCATCAGCATATACTAGTTTCTCCCAACACGTTAAACTGCAAACCCCCTAAAAACTCTCAACCATGTGCTAGTTCACAACACCCTATAACACCATCTCAAGTAGAAAAGACATCAAAATGATCACCCCCCATATTACAGTAGCTCCTAGAACCCTAAATGAACACCAAAAACCCAACATAATCAACTAGAAACCTCACCAAACCCCAGTACCCTCATTAGCTCTCTACACCCCCTACACTATCAAAGAAGCATCACTAAACCTTAACCATCTGAATAATAACCAATTGACCATCCTTTCACACAAATAATACTCTCCTCAAAATAACTCTCTACCCTGCATCTCTCTTAGAAATCATAAAACCATCATCTCTTCTATCAAAATTATCTTTTATCTAACCTCATATCGGTATCCATAGACTAACTATAGCCCCACCATGAACTACAATAACATACTTCTCCCCAAAAGCATTAAGACCCTCAAAAACGCATTCCAATATAAACATCAAATCCTACAAACTAGAAGGAACACCGCTGCTCATCACAGTAGCCACGCGAAGAAAAAAACACTTGAAAGAAACCATGATGAAGGAGAAGAATCATCCTAACCAAACCAATAGTCAACACTAACTAATAATGATCTAGAAACATGAACGCCATAGGATAACCATAAGACTTAAATACATCTCTAATGGTCAATACTGAAACAGAGACTTTATAGAAGATGAACTACATAACACAGTCATCCACACAAGACAATAACCCACACCATTTGAAAAAACATTGAACCATCCAATGATGACTGAAAATGTCATCAAATCAACCAGGTACATCATTATAAAAAAACTAATGACTATTAAGGAATATAAACAAACAACCGATCCCCAAAAGGTTGCCGACAAGAAACCACAAAGAAAACTGGCCAAGAATCGGAACCTTCAGCCGAGAATCTAGGGACGATACCATCTAGTAGAAACCAACGAACTAGGCACATCAGTGGCTAAAAACCAAACACAAACAATCTGAAAAACTAGAGGTAAAACCATCCACGATCCATTATCTAAATAACTGATGAATCTATGAGCATCGACAACAAATCTGACGACAATGAAGGCATAATGATGCACCTCCTATTGCGGGAAAAATGTCAACAAGATCCACAAACACCCCTATCACAAGAACAAAGGATCAATAAAATATGAAATAAGTGACATTAAAAAATAATCAATGAGCTAAGTGAATAAAAAAATAGTGAAATCAAACACATTTCACAGGCACGAGATGTGACACCCATCATGTATCAGTAACAAAAAGTGACAAACCTACCAATTTCAACATATTTGAGAATACCACAAAACTAGAATCAATGACTGAAAAACCATGTGTGGAACTAGCACTATAGAAGCATCAACAGACATCAACATACCAACATTTATGTTTAAGAAACACAAAGTCATCGATGAAATAAGAATGAGAAAAATGTTGGACACAATCCCAAAACTGATGTTGGTAATCATAAAGTCTTATAGATCCAATGAAAAAGGAATGAACCAAAATGTTTGGTTGTCACATATTACCATGAAACTCAAGAAACTGAAAAAATGATCAGAGATTCTACCATTGATGGTGAAGAACATAATTGAACCAAGATGATCAGAAGAGTGCCATTCAACCAATCCTCACTAAATAAAAACCTATATGTGATGACAAAAAATTCAATGTCTATAAGGAAAACTGATCAATCCCATCACTAAACAAATTCCATCATGAAACTACTCCTCTGACCATGATAACATAGACCATTAAACCTTGGTACTAAAGGGACAACGACCACAAAAAGGTAGCATCAATACATGAGAAAGAAAAAAAACAATCCATGAGTGCCAAAAACTCACCATGAGAACCTCCCAAGAAAAAATCACACCAAGAAGTAGAAAATCCACAGGAAAGAATCTTTTTAATGAAGGAAATATGGATGAAATATTATCTATCTAGTTTCCAAATCACAGTAGCAGACCACCGTGGGCATGGTGATCTCGAGAGCTTAAAGAGATTAGTCGATAAGCAACAATATAGTTTTAAGGTTTTTATTGGGGTTTAGGGTCTTTATAGGGTGTTAGGGTTTTTATGGTTTTCTATTTTTTATAGATTTATGGTTTTTATGGTTTTTAGGTTTTTTAGTGTTTTTAGCTATTTGATGAGTTTTAATTGTTTTTATGTTTTTATTATTTTCTTATCGGTTTTCAGAGTTTTTTTTGTTTTACGTATTTTTAGGGAATTGTTAAGAATTTTTGGTTTCTAGGGTTTTTAGGGATATTTTTTTAGGACATATAGGATATTAAGTGTTTTTATAAATTTTTATGTTTTGTAGTGTTTTAAAGTGTTTTTATGTTTCTATGTTTTTATTGGGGTTTGATGAGGGTCATAGAACATGTGGGTATTAATGTCTTAAAGGTGGAATAGATTAGTAGGGAAGAATGGGCATGGTTTCATTAATATTGTTGCATGAAGTTGGTTGCCTAATGAAAATGGATAATAACTAGATAATTAAGGAGACCTTAAATGGGTTATTAATGGTATTCAAATGGAAGGCCTAATACTTTTTCTTGTGGGAATCTTGTTGGCTTATATTTTCGTTAATTATGGAAAAATATAATTTTAAGGACTTTTCACATGGTGTGCTATTAATTTTAATCCTACCCCAATATGGAATCATCAATGTAAAATGTGGTGGTCCGTTTGTATTTACTTTCCAAAAGGGTGAGATACTTGTCCCTTAATGTCATGGGCATGTTCCAAAATTTTCAGAATCATCTTTTATGTTCTTTGGATTGTGTAAACTAGGTGTTAGACTTTTGTATCACTCTTTGGCTATAAATAACCACCCATAATATTCTTTGAACATCATGAATGAAGGTATTGTTGTATTAGTGATTTTTCCATGAAATAATTGTGTTTGTTATTAATTATTGACTTATCAATGGAAATATCATCCTTTTTGGAATCTTGTGGCTAGAATTCTTAGAGTGAAATTCTATTTGCGTTTTACCATGACCAACTCTCTCCTTTCTTCCTTGCCTACACCATTTATTTCACTTATCATTTGTTTTATTTAGTGATTCGGTTTCTCGACACACAAACATTGAACAAGGTACCTAATACACTTTATAATGGGTTATGATTTACAATTCATTTGGTGTCAAATTCCAATTCCAAGAAATCCGATAAATCATTTTTTAACCATTCATTTATATTCTTTTCACTTTGAATCGAACTGACATCAATTCAGGCTCATTTTTACTCTTCATATACATACATCATTTATTCATAATTTTGATATAGATTATATCAATCTTGTACTTGAGAAGTCCATATTTCTTCCCCATTTATAATCAATGAAATAAAAGATAAAAATCATGAGATTCAATGACTTCAGTTTTTTTGAAGAATTTTTGAATTTTAAAATCACAAAACTCTCACATTGATATCATTTTATGTTCCAAATTATTTATTCCTATAAATATACATTTTTAAAATTCATATTTTCTATATATTTTTTTTTTAAAATATTACCCAAAAATAAAAAAAAGGATTAAAAATTTAAAACATCAAGATTTTGATTCCCATTTATCATTTTTCTTTATCCGCAATCTTCCCCTTCCCAAATTTACCTCTAGAATCAATTTTCAATTTTATATTTGAATTATAGTTCAGGATTACCTCAATCCAAGTATCATTTAGATTTTTTGGAATTGGATAAGAACTCTGTAGGAAGAAAGTTGAGTGGTAAAAGGAAAGAGTGTTTCATTTCGTTAAAAAATCAAAAAATTGAGTGAAATAGATGCGAACATATTATTTTAGTGGGTAAACATATGAGGGATTGTGTGAGGTTCATATTCATTTCTATTCAAATATTCTTATAGGATTAATATATTTTAGTGTTGGGTAACACTAATGAAATTAACATAAGTTGTTCATGAGGGATGCAATAGAAGAATTCCAAATATTTAATATGATGATGGATGATTTGAGATCCCCTTACAATTCTATAGAACCACTATAGATGAGGTTCATTGAATAATAGGTCGAGTTGTCTAATTTTTATGAGTCAAAATTTTGGATAAATCAACCACCATTGGAGGAAAAAAAATGATTGTGGAGGTGTAATGTTTAGGATCAATTAATTACAAGGTAATAGTGATCTAGAAACATACATGGAAAGGGAATTAAAGGTAGAAAATGATTTTAAATGTCATAAGAATTCTAAGGAAAATACTGTGATGTTTAAAATTATGGAATTCACTGACGATTCATTTATTTGGAAATACCATATACATCTGAGTCAATAGAATAGTGGTGAAAGACCCATCTGTACTATGGAAGTGATAAATTTGACAATTATCATGATTTTAACATCAAATTTCTAGGTTTTGAACAAAAAGTTATTAGTATTGAGGACTATCATAAAGATATGGAAATAATTATTATTCATCCAATATTGACGAGGATCGAGAGGCTACTATGGAATGGTTTGTGAATGACCTCAACCATAAAATCCCTAACACAATGGAAATGAACCACTATATGGATATGGAGGATCTTATTCACATATCTACTAGAGTGGAGTGGCATGTATAGGGTTGAAGGATGTTTCCTACATCTTATGGTATGGATTATACATCTTATTTAAATTTAAAGGATTTCAAACCATAAGAACCTACAAGGTAACACAAAATAGATTCATAGGAGGTGACTGAAAAAAATTATTATTTCAAAAATCCAAAGTTAGAATAGAGGATGAGTTTGTTTCCAAATCACATGATATCAAATGTTTTACTTGTCATGGATTTGGATATTTTCCCTCATAATGTCCAAATAATTGGAACATGGTTATTTTGGATGATGGATATGTTCTTAGTAAAAGCATAAGAAAAATGAAATTCTACCATTTGAGGAGTGTTTAGTTCTGAAAATAGAGAGCCCCGTGCAGAGATAAATGCTTATGAAAATGTGTTCTTTGAGTGATCAGCCCGAAGGAGAACATGATCAAGAGAAAAGTAATCTCCATTTTCATACTAGATTCCTTGTCAAATATAAGGTATATTGTATGGTCATTTATGGGGTTAGTTTCAAAAACATATCAAATGGTTGGACGGTTGATAAATTGGTTTTATCTAGGACTAAGTATCCCGGTCCTTAAAGATTTCAATGGAGAAATAATAGTGGGTATGTTAAAGTGACTAAGAAATAACAAGTTACATTTTATATTGGGATGTATTAAGACAATGTGATATGTGATTTTGTTCCCATTCATACTAGTCATATATTGTGGGGAAGATATTTTAAATTTGATAAAAGGGTCACACATGATGTATACACTTGATATTATTCTTTTGAGCACAACAAGAGTACATTTTTACTTAAAAACATAATGTTGTTTTAAGATTATAAAGAACAAATGAGCATTGAGAAATATTATGAAAATAGATAAAAATAAAATACATAAAAAATAGAGGGAATTGAAAAAGTCAATATTGAAAAGGGAGTGATGATTTTCATCAAAATAATTTAGGGAATGAAAAGAGTTGAAAACAACAATGAAAATAAGAATTAAAATAATAGTGGTGAGGGAAAAGTGAGTTTATTTCTAGTAAAAATAGAGGTAAATAGAGATTTAGAGGGGGAGGAACTCTCATGATTATATGAATGGGAAAATATTTTAGAACCACCGCTCATAACCCAAGATTTACTTATTTTGTTGTGTCATTATTATAAGAATATACATATCAAGCAAGAATGTTTTAGAAATGAGATACATTTGATCCAGTTTTTTGGTATGGAAATACCTGTTAAAATGGATGGTACCATAGAAACAAAAATATAAACTTTATATGTGAAGTGATGGGCCTTTTTGGGCCTCAGAGAAGATCAATTATAATTGATACAAGATTGAGTTACTTAATAGGTATGGAAATATTAGAGTCACATTTAATATTGCCGATCCTTCTCCCTATAAATCCTTAAATATAAGGAAGAATACTTTTGTGGAGGGAGGGTTGATTAGGATTAAGAAACACATGGGAATCAAGTGGATGAAGGTTGAAATCATGAAACAGGTGGAATATGCATGATTACGAATGACCCATTATGGGGATTTGGTGGTGAAATAATAAGGGAACAAACCAATAGAATGAAGGAGGCCTTAAGTGGGTTAATCCTAGAATTCCAAGGGGGATTATTAATAATCATGCTTGGGGGGGGATCATACATTCCTATATTTAGATTAACTAAGGCCAAAATAATCTTTTAAATATATGTTCCATTCTATGTTAAGAATTTCAAGCCCACTCCACTAGGGAATATTAAAAATAAAATTTGGTTGGCTAGTTGTATTTACTTTAAAAAATGGTGTTCTACTTTTCCCCTAAAGTCATGGGGATGTTCCAAAATTGTCAAAAGAATAATTTAGATTTTTTTACTTGTAGAAACTAGTTTTTATACTTTTATCACTCTTTGGCTATAAATAGCCTCACCAAACACCATTTTAACATCATGAATAAAGGTAATGTTATTATGATGATTTTTTCTTCCAACAATTTTGTTATTTCATTATTTATTAGTTATCAAAGTGTTGTTCATACTTTGTGGTATCTTGTTGTGATATTTCATAGAAACAAGTTCTCTTTGGGTTCTACCTAGAACAACTCTCCATTCATCCTTATTTCCACTATGTATATCCCTTCATACTTTTGTATTACAGATATATAGGTTCTCAACACACGAATATTGAACAAGGTTCTAGGACACTTATTAACTAATCACAGACTGCGTATCATGGGTTTTTAGTTTTTTTATGTTTTTAGGGATTTTTGGGGTCTTTAGGATTTTATGGGGATTTTAGTATTTTAGGTATTTTTAGGTATTTTTTGGTATTTTTTGTTTTTTTTGGGTTCTTTGGGGTTTTCAAGGTTTCTATGGGGTTTTAGAGTTTTTTTTAACATTTCTAGGGTTTTAAATTGTTTTTAGAGTTTATTTCGGTTTTAGAATTTTTATGGGGTTTTAGGATTTCTACGGTTTTTAGTGGTTTAAGGATTTTTAGAGTTTTTTAGGTTTTTTATCATTTTTTATGTTTTATATGTGTTTGAAGAGTTTTTTTGGTTTTTTAGATTTTATTTGGGGTTTTAGTATTTTTTATGGTATTAGGGATTTTTAGTGCTTTTCTGGATTTTTATGTATTTTTATAATTTTATGGTATGTTTAGAGTTTTAGGGTTTGATGGATTTTTATGGATTTTTATGGATTTTCTGTTTTTTTGTTTTTATGCATTTTTTAGAGTTTTTAGTGTTTTAATGGGTTTTAAAAGTTTTTAACATTTTCAGGGGTTTAATGTGTTTTTAGAGTTTTTATTAGGTTTTATGGGTTTTGAGGTTTTATAGGTTTTATAGTTTTTAGAATTTTTTAGGGTTTTTAGTGTTTTTATGTTTTTATGGTTTTAAAGTGTTTTTACATTTTTAATGTTTTTAAGGATATTAAGGTTATTTGGGTATTTTTATGTTTCTTGTGATTTTTAGGGTTTATTTGGATTTTTATGGGTTTTAGAGTATTTACTTACTGAAAGGTTTTTAGGGATTTTTATGGTTATAGGTTTTTTTTGTGTTTTTTGGGTTATAAGATTTTTTTTGTTTTGTTGGTCATTGGGATTTTTGAATTGGTTTAGGGATTTTAATAGGTTTTAGAGGTTTTTACATTTATTTGGGGTTTAAAGGGTTTTTAGAGTTTTATTGGATTTTTAGGGATTTATGTTTTTTTTGTTTTAATGGTTTTAGGGGTTTTTTGTTTTTGGGGTTTAGGGTTTTTAGGGCCTTTAGGGTTTTTAATTGTTTTTTGGAATTTAAGTGTTTAAGTGTTTATATATTTTTATGTATTTTATGGTGTTTCAAGGTTTTTTAGGGTTTATAATTATTTTTTTATTTATGTGGTGTTTTTTGAATTTTTATTTGTTATTATGGTTTTAATGGGGTTTGATGGGTTTTAATAAATTTTAGTGTTTGTGGGATTTTTTTGGATTTTTTATCATTTTTTAGGGTTAAGGGGTTTTAATTTTTTTTATATTTTTAAGGTTTTCTTAGGGGTTTTTTGGTTTATTATGTTTTTTTACCTTTTTATGGAATTTTAGGGTTTTTTATTTTTATGATTTTTTGGGTTTTTATGGATTTTGACGGTTTTAGGGTTTTTAGGAATTTTAAAGTTTTACAGTATTTAGGGTTTAGGGGTTGTTTTCATTTTTTAGGGGATATATGGTTTTTTAATGTCCTTTAACCTTTATATTGATTTAAAGGGTTTTTAGAATTATTAGTGATTTTAGCTATTTTATGGGTTTGTATGGGTTTTTAAGGTTCTTAGGAGTTCTAAGGATTTTATGGGTTTTTAGGGTTTTTATTGTTTTAGGTTTTGAAGAGTTTTAATTTTTTTGTTGTTATATGGTTTTATTAGGGGTTTTCAGGTGTTTTAGGGTTTTGTTATGTTTTTAGTGATTTGTAGTTATTTTTTAATTTTTTTTTTGGTTTTTATGGTTTTTAGAGATGTTGTGGGGGCTTATGGTTTTTAGTGTTTTTGGGGGTTTTGATTTTTTGGTATTTCATTGTTTTTTGGGTTTTTAAGGGACTTATAGTTTTTATATTTTTTCAATGTTTTTACAGGTTTGAAGGGTTTTTATTATTTTTAGTGTGTTTTTAGGGATTTTATGGGGTTTTTCTGGGGTTTTCATGGATTTTAGTTGTTTTTAGGATCATTTAGGGTTTTATTGTTTTTAGGTTTTTAGTTTATTTTTTTGGTTTTTAAGGCCTTGATAGGGGTCTTCAGGTTATTTAACATTTTATGTATTCTTAGGGTCTTTTAAGTTTTTTATATTTTTATAATGTTTTTATGGATCTTAAGGGTTTAAAGAGTTTTTTTGTTTTATGTTTTTTAGGGGTTTTAGGTGTTTTTAGGTTTTTATTTATTTTAGTGGTTTTCATGGATTTAAATTTCTAGTAATTTTTTGGGATTTTAAAATATTTTTATGCATTTTCAAGTTTTTGGAATTTGAGGGGTTTTATGGTATTTAGGATTTTTGGGATTTTATGTTTTTATTGGGGTTTTAGGTATATTTTCATTTTTAGGTTTTCTAATATTATATTAGAGTTTTTAATGTTTTATGGGTTTCAATTTTTTCTAGAGTTTTTACTGATTTTTACGGTTTTGTGGGTTTTTATGGTTTTTATGGTTTTTTGGGGTTTTATGTTTTTGGAGTGTTTTTGGTGTTTTTTATGAGCATTAATTGTATTTATTGTCTTTTAGGTTTCAGTGGTTATGAAGTGTTTTTATATTTTAGCGATTTTTATGGGTTATCAGGGTTATAGGGGTTTTTTAGGGATTTTTTGGGATTTTTTAGAAATTTTATAGATTTTTGGGTTTTTTTGGATTTTGAGGGTTATTGGTTTTTAGGGTTTTTGGGTTTTAGGGTTGTTTTTAGTTTTTAGGTTTTTAATATTTTTTTGGGTATTTAAGGTTTTCTTAAGTGTTTTTAGTGTTTTTTATATTTTGAGGGTGTTTTATGTTTTTATTGTTTTTTGGGGTTTTAGGGATTTTGAGGGGTTTTAAGGATTTTATGTTTTTGATTGTTTTTTTATGTTTGTAGGTTTTTTTAGTTATTTAGTGTTTTTAAGGTTTTTGTAGAGTTTTTATCATTTTTATAGGTTGAAAGGGGTTTTAGTGTTTTTTTGGGGTTTTAGGGTTTTTATGGATTTTTAGTGGTTTTTAAGATTTTTATGGGTTTTATCGTTTTATGGTGGTTTTTTGGGTCTTTTAGGGTTTTTAGATTTTTTTTGTGTTTTTATGGGTTTTAATTGTCATTATTATTTTAATTATTTATTTGGGTCTTTATGGGGTTTACGGGGTTTTTTCTTTTTTTGTGATTTTAGGGATTTTTAGTTTTTTTATTGATTTTCACTATTTCTGGGAATTTTGAGAGATTTTTGGGTTTGTAGACACTTTGAGGGGTTTATATGGGGTTTTCTAATTTTTTTTGGTTTTTATTGGTTTTATGTTTATTTAGGTATTTAGGGTTTTCTTATAGTTTTTAGGGTTTTTTTTGTTTTTGAGAAAATATTTGGGATTCTTTGGGGTTTTTTTTGTTTTTACACTATTTTTAGAAATTTGATCTTTTAAGGGTTTTTTAGAGTTTATAAGGTGATTTAGTTTTTAGGGTTTTTTGAAATTTTTAGGGTTTTAATGTTATTTTGGTGATTTTAGTGGTTTTTAGGTTCTTTAACATTTTTTTGGGTTTTTAGGTTTTTAGGGGTTTTATGGTTTTCAGGTGTTTTAGGGAATTTAGGTTCTTTAGGATTTTTAGTATTTTTTTGGTTTTAGGGGATTAATTTTTTTTAGGTTTTAAGGATTTTTAGGGTTTCTATGTTTGTTATGTTTTTCCATATTTTTTTTGGATTTTTTAATATTATTATGGGTTTTTGTGTTTTAGGGATTTTGATGGTTTTTAGTGTTTTAGGGTCTCTTGGGGTTTTATGATTTTTAGTGTCTTTAGTATTTTAGGGGATTTAACTGTTTTTAGTATATTAAGGGCTACATAGTGTTTTTATAAGTTTTTTTACATTTTCTTAGATTTTTATGGGGTTTAATTATTTTATGATTTTAAGTGTTTTTAGGAATCTTATGATTTTTAGTGTTTTTAGTGTTTTTAGTGGTTTTAGTGTTTTTATAGTTTTTTGGGTTTTTATCATTTTTTTCAGTTTTTAGATTTTAATGCTTTTTTAGAATTTATTTAAAGTTTTTATGGTTGTAATGGGTTTTTAGAGTTTTTAGTGGGATTTTATTGTTGGTATGTATTTTCAGTTATTTTAAGGGTTTTATGGGTTTTTATGGTTCTTATGGGTTTTAGGGTTTTTAAGGAATTTTTGGTTTTGTTATCATTTTTATGTTTTTAGGGAGTTGATGTTTTTTTAGATTCATAGTGTATTCTAATGGTTATTCTGAGATTTAGGGTTTATTTTGTTTTTTGTGATTTTTAGAGATATTTTAGGAATTTTATTTTTTGTAGTTGTTAGGGATTTTTCAGGATTTTACGGTTTTTAGAGCTTTTTGCATTTTGCATTTTTTGGGGGTTTTAAGTGTATTTAGGTTTTTAATGTTTTCTTTTGGGTTTTTAGAATTTTAGGGTTTTTTATTTTTTTGGGTTTTTACAGATTTTTTTATGATTTTTGTGTTTTTAGAGATTTTGAGTATCATTAGGGTTTTTATCAGGTTTTTTGTTTTTTTTTTGTTTTTTTTTCTGTCTTAGGGTTTTTTTAGTTTTTAGCAGTTTTAAAGGTTTTTAGTGATTTTAATGCTTTTATGGGTTTAATGGTTGTTTAGAGTTTTTAGTGGGATTTATGGTTATTTGGGGCCGTTAGGTTTTTCTAATGTTTTTTGTAGTTTTTTATTGTTTTAGGGGTGTTTAGGGTCTTTTTGGGTTTCTTTTTGTGTTTTTTTAGGTTTTTAGGCATTTTACGTGCTTTTTGGTTTTCAACGTTTTCTAAGGGAAATTGAATGTTTTTTGGGGGTTTTAGGTTTTTTTGGATTGTAGGATATTTTTAGGGGTTTTATTGTTTTTTTTGGATTTTTATAGATTTTGATGGATTTTATGGTTTTGAGGGTATTTTTTGGGGTTTTTTTTGGGTTTTTATCATTTTTCAGTTTTTAGGTGTTTTAACTATTTATCGATTTTTAAGGTTTTCTTAGGGTTTTTCTGAATTTTTGTTTTTTACAATTTTGGGTAATATTAGGTATGATTTATGATTTTTTGTTTTTTAGGGATTGGGGGGGGGGGGGGTAGGGATATTTTTGGTTTTATAGGGGTTTTAAGGTTTTAAAGAGTTTTAAAATGGTTTTTTAGTGGTAAACATTTTTTTATTTCTAGTGGGTTTTAGGTTTTTAGTGAGTTTTTAGGGGTTTTAATGGTTTTAGGGATTTATATTGTTTTTAGTGATTTTAGGGTTTTAAGGCCTTTTAGGTGTTTTAATGTTTTTATGTTTTTATGGTTTTAATGTGTTTTTAGGTTATTATTATTTTTAGGGTTTTTCAAGGTGTTTAGTGTTTTTTACATTATTAGGTATTTTAGTGATATTATAAAGTATTAATGTTTTATGGTTTAAGTAATTTTGAGTGTGTTAGGGTGTCATGGTATTTTATGGGGTTATATTGATTTTAGGTTTTAAGTGTTTTTTGGGTTTTAGGGTTTCTTAAGTTTTAAGGAGGTTTAAGGATTTTTATTGTTTTTAGTGTTTTTATGGATTGTTTGGTTTTCTAGTATCTTAGGGTTTTGGGGTTTTTTTGGTTATTAGTGAATTTTTTATTTTTTACAATTTTAATGTTTTTGTAGTTTTTTAAATTATTTAGTGGTATAAATGTTTTTTTTATTTTTTAAATGTTTTTGGAGTTTTTATTGGTTGTTAGTGTTTTTAGGTTTTTTGGGGTTTTGTGGATTTAAGGACTTTACGGTTTTTAGGGTTTTTTCATTTTTAATGTTTTTAAGTGTTTGAAGTTTTTTTTATTTTAATATTTTCTTAGGGGGTTTCATGGTATTTTGGGTTTTTATGTCCTCACTTATTTTTAGTTATTTTTAGGATATTTATGTTTTTTAAGGCTTTCTGGGATTTTGATGGGTTTTAGGGGTGTTATTGTTTTTATTATTTTGTTGGGTTCTAGTGTTTTTGTGTTTTTAGGTTCTTATGGGCTTTCAGAGTTATTTTAATGTTTATATGGGATTAATTTTCTTTAGAGTTTTAGTGTTTATAGGTTTTTATAGGTTTTTTTGGGTTTTTTAGGTTTTTAGTGTTTTAATGGTTTCTTATTTGATTTTTAAGGGTTTTAATTTTTTTTGTTTTTGTAAGGGAATTATGTTTTTTAGGTTTTAATGTTTTTCTTAGGATTTTAAAAGGATTCTAGTTTTTTTTACATTTTTATGTATTTTTAATAATTTTTTTAGTTTTTATGGTTTTTATGGTTTTTAGTGGTTTTACTGATTTTAAGGCGTTTTAGGGTTTTTAGGGTTTTGATGGATTTTTTTTTATTTTTAGGGTATTTAATGGTTGGATATTCCTTTAAAGTTTTTAGGGGTTTAAATGGTTTTTCATGTTTTTTGGTTATATAGGGGTTTTAGGGTTTTTAATGTTTTTTGGAGTTTTTTTGGTTATTATGTTTTTTTTACAATTTTAGGGTCTTTTGGTGTATAAATTTTATGGATTTTAGGGGTTTTATGTTTTTAATCTATTATGATTTTCTTAGTTTTTTACGGTTTTTAGGTTTCATTATGTTTTTAGAGATTTTAGGGATTTTTTAGTAATTTTATTTTTTTTATGGTTATTAGAGATTTTGAGTATTTTTAGGGTTTTACGATTCTGTGTGTTTTTAGTGTTATATAGGGTTTTAGGGGATTTATGGGTTTTTAGGTTTTTATGCTTTTCTATAGTGGTTTCATGGTTTTTTTTTATTTTTAGTGTTTTTTTTATTTTAAGGGTTTTTAGGTTTTTAGTGATATTGATAGATTTTTGGGGTTTTTTGTGTTTTTAGGTATTTATTTTTATTTTTTATTTTTATAGGCTTATTGTGTTTTTTAGTGTATTATGGTTTTCAGTGTTTTTGTAATGATTTTTTGGTGATTAACCATTTTTAATATTTTTTAATTTGTTTTTAGGGGTTTTATGGGTTTTGGGATTTTTAGTGTTTTTATAGGTTTTATTATTTTTATTGTTTTTTAGGGTTTTAGGGTTTTATGGTTTTTATCATTTTTTTGGGTTTTTAATTGTCTTCAGTTTTTTTTTGGTTTTATTTGGATTTTTAGGTTTTTAAGGGTTTTTAATTTTTTGGAATTTTAAGTGTGGTTTTGTAATTTTATGTTTTTATGGGTTTTTAATGGTTTTTAGGGAATTTTAGGATATTTAGGATTTTATGGGCTTTAGGGTGTTATTGGGGTTTTAGTGTTTTTTTTTGTTTTTCGAGTTTTTAATATTTTTATAGTTCTAAATGTTTTTAAGGGTTAAAAAGTTTTTTATAGTTTTTAGATGTTTTAGTGTTTTTATGAGTTTTAGGGTTTTTATGTTTTAGGGGTTTTTATGATTTTATGTGTTTTTAGGGTTATTAGGGTCTTTTATGGTTTTTCTTATTTATATGTTTTAAAGGGTTTTTAGAGTTTTTTGGTTTTTATTATTTTCTTATCATTTTTGGGGTAATTAGGGTTTTTTATGGATTTTTACAAATTTTAAGTATTTTAATGCGTTTTAGGGGTTTGGAGATTTTAAGGGTATTAGGGTTTTTAGAGTTTTCAATGTTTTGGAGGTTTTAGGCATCGTTTAATTTTTTTTATGGAGTTTAAATTATTTTAATTTTTTATGTTATTAAATAGATTTTATAGTTTTTAGTGGTTTTAGGGTTCTAATATATTTTTAGAGGTTTTTAGGTTTTTAGGTGTTTTATTGTATTTAGGGCTTTTGGAGACTTTTTTATTTTTATGGTTTTTATGTGTTGCTAGTTTTTTAGGGTTTTTATAGGTTATTTTATGTTTTTCGTGATTTTAGGTTTTTATTTGTATTTTTATGGTTTTTTTGGGGTTTTATGGATTTTGTGATTTTTGGGTATTTTAGGGTTTTTGGGTATTTTTTAACATTTTTTAGGATTTTAAAGGAGTTTTAGTGGTTTTTAACATTTTTGGGGTTTAATGTTACTTTAGGTTTTTAGTGGGTTTTAGGGGTCTAATTGGGTTTCAGTGTTTTTGTATGTTCTTAGGTGTTTTGACAGCTTTTAGCTATTTTCAGTGGTTTTAACATTTTAAGTCTTTTAGGGGTTTGAAGTGTTTCTAGTTTTTTATGGTTTTGTGATTGGTTTTCAGGGTTTTATGGTATTTTATGTTTTTAGGGTTTTTAGTTAGTTTAAGAATTATATGTGTTTTAGGTTGATTCTGAGTTTTCATGGTTTTTATGTTTTTTGGGTTTTTAATGTTTTTTTATTTTTAATGTTTATTTTGGGTTTTTTATTTTTTTAGTGGTTGAAAAGGTTTGGAACTTTTTTTTTGGTTTTTCAGGTTTTTATTTTTTATGGGTTTTTAGTGTTTTTTATAGTTTTTAGGGGTTTTACGGTTTTTTTGTTTTTAGGGTTTTAAGGATTTTAGTATTTTCAATGTTTTCAGGGTTTTGAGTGTTTTTTATTTTCATGTAAATCTTAGGGTTTTTAGGGTTTTAGGTGTTTTAAAATTTTAAGGTAGCTTTTCTCTTTTTTAATACTTTTATCAGTTTAAAGGGTTTAAGTAATATTTAGGGATTTTATCATTTTTAGGGTTTAATGAATTTCATTGGTTTTTTGGGGTTTTGGGTTTTTTTAGTTTTTTGGGGTTTTAAGGGTTTTTAGAGCCTTTAACTTTTTTTTCATTTAAAGGATTTTTAGATTCTTTAGTGGTTTTAAGGGTTATAGGGGGTTTTATGGTTTTTAGGGGTTTTATGGGTGTTTGGGAATTTCGGTTTTTTAGGGGTTTTTATTGTTTTTTGGGTCCTAATTTATTTACTGTTTTTAGTGGATCTAAATATTTTAGGCTGTTACGGTTTTATTAAGGTGTTTTGGGTGTTTTTGTTTTTTGATGTTTTTTGGGATTTTGAGGTGTTTTTAGAATTTTTATATTTTTTTTATGGATTTTGGTGTGTTTTTAATGTTTTTTTGGGTTTTTAATGTTCTTACGGTTTTTTTGGTGTTCAGGGTTTTTTTATCTTTTTATGGTTTTTAAGGTTTTGTGTAGTTTTTTAACATTTTAGGGGTTTAAAAGAGTTTTGAGAGTTTTTAGTTATTTTTAGGGTTTTTATGAATTTTAGAGTTTTTTATTGTTTTTAGGGGTTTATGGTATTTAGGATTTTTGGGGGGTTTTTAGGGTTTTTAGTTTTTAGAGGTTTTTGGTTTTTTTGTTATTTAACGTATTAGTAGTGATTTTTCAAAGGTTTTATGATTTTTTAAAAAATATGTTATTTTTATGGCCTTTTATAAATTTTCAGGGTTTTTTGTGTTATTAGGAATTTGGAGGGGGTTTTAGAGGTTTTAAGGTTTTTAAAGTCTTCTGTTTTATAAGAGATTTTAAGATTTTTTTGTGTTTTAGTGATTTTTTAGGCTTTTCATGGGTTTTTAAGATTATTAAGGTTTTTTGGGGGTTTAAGGTATTTTAGTGGTTTTGGGGTTTTTATAGTCTTTTTGGGTTTTGAGTGTTTTTAGTATTTTTTATGTGTTTAAAGAGTTTTATTCATTTTTAGGGTTTTAAGGTCTTTAAAGGGTTTTTTCTAGGCTTCATGGGTTTGTTAACATTTTAAGGGGTTTTAGAGATTTTTTAGGTTTTTTGGGTTTTTAGAGTTTTTAGGCCTTTTTAGTGTTTCAGGGTTTGTTTGGTTTTTAAGGGTTTTTAGGGTTTGTAGAGTGTTTTGGGTTTTTGAGGTGTTTAAAGTGTTTTTATGTTTTTGAGGTTTTTATAGGGGTTATCATAGTGGTTAGCTGTTTTTTATGATCTCTATTGGATTTTAGGGATTTTATGTTTTTATAGATATTTAGGGTTTAATTTCTTTTTTTATTTCTATTTATTAGGTTATTAAGGGTTTTTAGTGTTTTAATGCTTTTAGGGTTTTAAAAGTATTTATATTTTTTGGAGAATTTTATGGGTTTTAGGTTTTTAAGGTTTTATGGGTATTTATTGTTATTTACACACTTATGGTTTTATTTTTTAAGGGTTTTTTTGTGTTTTTAGGTGTTTTAAATGTTTTAATGTTTATTGGATTTTCTTAGGGTTTTTCTAGGTTTTTTGAGATATTTTTGTTTTTTTTGTAATTTTTTGGGATATATAAAAAATTTTAATTTTTTTAGGGTGTTTCAGGATATTGAATGTTTTTGTGTTTATAGGTTTTTTAAGGTAATTTTGGGATTTTTATGGTTTTTTAGGTTTTTCTATTTTTTAAAATTTTTATAGTTTTAATTGGGATTTTGAAATTTTATTGGTTTTTATGATTTTTATTGTTTTTAGGTGATTTTATTAGTTTTATGTGCTTTTAGATTTTTTTGTGTCTTTTAAGGTTTTATGGTTTTTATTGTTTTTTTTGTTTTTTAGTAGGATATGTTTTTTAGGTTTTTAATATTATCTTATGGGGTTTTATGGGGTTTTAGGGTTTTTAATGTTTTTTGATTATTTGGATTTTTAAGATTTTTTTTGGTTTTTATTATTTTTAGGGATCTTGAGGGTTTTTAGGGGTTTCTATGGGGATTTAGGGGTTTTTAATGTTTTTAGGTGTTTTAAGGTTTTATGATTTTTTAGGATTTTTAGGTTTTTTATTTATTTAGGTTTTTAGGTTTTCTTTGGGGTTTTTTGGATTTTTAGTGGTTTTTACATTTTTTGGGATTTTTTGGGATTCTTAGGCATTTTTAGTAATTTTGAGGGTTTCTAGGGTTTGTTTGGTTCTTAGGGGGTTTATTACCTTTCGGGTTTTAGGATATTTAGTGTTTTAGTGGGGATTTATGGTATTTATGGTGTTTAAAGGTTTCTATATATTTTTATGGTTATTAGAGTATTTTGGAGTTTTAATGATTTTTTTACCGAAAAGGTCAGATCCAAGCAGGCTTGGACCAACAAATTTATTAATAAAAAGAAAAGAGCAGAGAAAGCAGATAGGAAAAAAGAGAGTTTACAAGTCATAATAGTCATAATCATCACACCCATACCTAGTCATGTCGTCAGGATCAGCCGATTCCCATTCTGATTGTGTCTCATATTTTTTGAGCAGCTTCTTATAAACCTTCCTTTTTTCCATTTGCTCCATAGATAACTTCTCGATATCCTTCTTAGCAGATGACCTAGTGGTCACTGTCCTCGGAACTGCAGAGTAGTCTTTCCTTGGTTTCCTTCTAACTGGGTCAGTCCTGACACCCTCACTGTTAGAGATCCGTTTCTTTTCTCCTCGAACAATTTCACTGTATGAAACTATACTCATGTCCCTATCTCTTTCCTTGGCCTCATCCTGAGTGTCACCCCACTTGCAGAGGATTGGTTCCCCAAATCCATGAGTGGAATCCTCCGCCCTTCCCTTTGGTGCATCAGAGATGTTCCCCCGTTTAGCAGAGGAAGAAGGTTCTGTCTGGACATTCTGTTGTGTAAGAACGTTCACCGTTAAGGCGGGAGTGGGGCTCGGAATCTCAACATTAGCAGGCTCATGAGCTTTAGGAGGAGCAACAGATCGAGGCAGAGAAGCATCAATTATCAACTCTTTGCCATTCCTATGAATTGGCAGATCACGAGAGTCTGACTCCGGAGGAGGGTGACTGTCCCTGGTGTCAAGCTCAGGCGGGGGAGAATCCTTCATATTCACCTTACGTCGGCATAGATTGGAGGGGTGCCCTCGCATCCCACACTCCTTACATGTAATGTTTTTGCGGCACAACTCCAAAGAATGCCCCACAGCCATGCACTTAGTGCAGAAAAGAGGTTTGTTTTCATATTCAACATCAATAAGAATTTGATCAGAGGGAATAGAAAGTGTTACCGTGTCAATGATAGTGGATCTAAGATCGACTTCCACCAGCATTCTAGCAAAGTGCCCATACCTGACATTTGTCGTCTCCTTATCAAGACGGATGGGTGTTCCAATCGCCGTTCCAATATCATGCAAGATCTCTGGATGCCAAAGAACCCAATTAAGCCCATGAAGACGCACCCATACCTGGGCGAAAACATTCTTAGCAGTGGAGACGTTAAAGTCAAGTGACCATTCATGCAGATGAATCCATCCTGGCCTTAAAAACATGGACCCAAAACTCCAAGCTTTAAGCATCACGTCAGCCGATGGAAACAAGCAGTGGAAGAATCCCCGCCCAATGGAGACACATTTCCAGTTGTCAAAACCCCATAACATCGAAATCTTACGAAATAGATCTTCACATTTCCAGGGCAGCGCACCTTTAGGAAGAACAATGCGAGCAATCAAAGAATTCTCACCTAATGCCAATCTTTCAGCAATCACACTGGGGTTGGCCTCAACATGGGCTAGTGAGCCCTTTCGAAGAATCCTCCTTGGATCCTCATTCTTTTTCACCGTTGCAGAATCCTTCATAACATCCACAAAGGATCGCTGCCCACGCACGGTGGACAATCCATCCTGCAAATTTCCAGAGTTCATAAACGTGGAAGTCGTCCGCTGTTCAGAGGGATTGCAGGTCACCCCTGTAACACAATCACCCTTCGCAGTAACCCCGGCCGGATGAGGGTAATTCCGAGCAGCTCCAGACTGAACCCAATCAGCCCCATCCCGATCACGAGCAGCCCCAATCGGATCCCGAGCAGCAACCAGATCCCGAGCAGCTCCAAACTCCCGAACAACCCTAACCGGATCCCGAGCAGCCGACAAAAGCTCCCGATCATCCCCAGCCGGTATCCCGGCCAGCCCAAGCGCAAACCGTCGGCCATCCTTTGATATCTGAGGATCCACCTCGCCGGGAGAGGGTACACCGTGAGGCGACGCACGCACACCAGGTGGAAGAATCGCCGAGTTGCTCGCTGCAACCACGCCGCCCCGGACTGCATCACGTTCACCAAACCGTCGCAAATCAACGCGATTGAAGCCAAGGAAGTGAGGTATCGCCATCACCGCACCGAAACCCTAGAAGCCACCATTGATGGTCGCCTCTCCTTTAATGATTTTTTTGTTTTTACATGTTTTATGTTTTTTAAGGATTTTAGGTTTTTGTTAGTTTTTTAGGGGTTTTAGGGTTTTTATGTTTTTAGGGAAAAAACTGTTTTACGGTTTTTTATCATTTTTATTATTCTTATTGATTTTCAGGATATTTTTATATTTTTAGGGTTTTTAGGGATTTCTATGATTTTTTGTGTTTTCAGTGTTTTTTTTTGTTTTTAGTGTTTTAAGGGTTTTGGAGCTTATTTATATTTTTGGGTTTAAAGGGGTTTTAGTGTTTTTAGTGGTATTTTTATTTTTTTTCATGGTATAGTTTATTAAAGGTTTTTCAGGGGTTTATGGTTTTTAGTGTTTTATGGGTTTTATTGTTTTTATTATTTTTAAGGTTTTAATGTGTTTTAGAAATTTTTTAGGTTTTTTCTCTGTTTTATGTGTTTTTAGGTTTTTAATAATTTTATTTAGTATTTAGTTTTTTTTAGTATTTTTATGGTTTTTAGGTTTTTACAATTTTTATAATTTTTATGGTTTTTAAGGAATTTAGGGAGTTTGAGGGGTTTTAGGGTATTTATGGTCTTTAGGGTTTTCTGGGATTTTTTGTGTTTTAGGTTTTTTTTGCCGTTTTTAGGGGGTTTACTGTTTTATGTAGTTTCTTATTATTTTTAGATGTTTAAGGGTTTTTTATATTTTTAGTTGGTTTAGGGTTATTTGAGGTTTTTAACATTAATATGGGTATTAGGAAATTTTAGGCATTTTAGGGGTGTTTATAGTTTATATATTTTTTAGGGGTTTTAAGGGTGTTTAGGTTTCTCTGATTTTCATAGGTTTCTTCACGGGTTTTAGGGATTTTTAGGGATTTTTTTGATTTTTAATATTTTTAGGTTTTTTATCTAATTTGATGTATTTTTGGATTTTTATGGTTTTTATGGTATTTTTTTCTAATATTTTATTGATGTTTTAGAGGTTTTAGTGATTTTTAGAGTTTTATGGGCGGTGGGGGTATTTTAATTATTTCTTTATTTTTTATGGTTTTTAATGTATTTAAGGTTTTTAGTGTTTTTTTAGGGTTTTTAGGGATTTTGAGGGGTTTTTTGGTTTTTTTGGGTTTTTGTGTTTTTAGAGTATTTTAGGGTTTTAATGTTTTTAGATTTTTTAATGGTTATAGGTGTTTAAAGGGTTTTTTATTTTTTAGTGGGTTTTAAGATTTTATAGGTTTTTAGGGTTTTTCTAATGTTTTTTTGAGTTTTTTATTGTTTTCAAGAGTTTTAGGGGTTTTATGTTCATTATCGTTATTTAACATTTTTAGTGTTTTAGGGGTAGTATTTGTTTTTAGGTTTTATGATTTTCTTAGGATTATTTAGGGTTTTTAGTATTTTTAATGTTTCTATGGATTTTTTGGGCTCCTTTAGGATTTTTATATGTTTTAGTGTTTTTAGGGAATTTGATTTTTTTTAGTTTTTTAGGGGTTTTATGTCTTTTTTTGGATTTTTGGGGTTTATTTATGTTTTTGAGGGGTTTAAGGTCTTTATATATTTTTAATGTTTTTAGGGGTTTATGGTGTTTTAATTTTTTCAGTGGTTTTTTTGTGTTTCATGGTTTTTAAGGTATTTAGGGTTTTTATAAATTTTAGATATTTTATGGGTTTTAGGTACTTTTGGGGACTTTTATTGTCTTTAGCATTTTTAGTATTTTTACGGGTTTTATATTTTTAAGGGTTTTTAGGTTTTTTAGAGGATTTCAGGTTTTCTAGGTTTTTATGTATTTTAGGGATTTTGTAGGTTTTTTAAATTTTTTGGGAGACATAGGTTTTATTGAGTTTTTACAGAGTTATAAGGTTTTTTTTGAGTTTTTAACATTTTTAGGGGTACAGGGGTTTTTACAGTTTTTTTCTTTTTTAGGGTCTCTATAAGTTTTTAGGAATTTTTACATTTTAGGTGTTTTAATGATTTTTAGTGTTTTTATTTTATATAGTGATTTTTATGTTTTAAGGGTTTTAAGTGTTTTTAGTTTTTTTGTCTTTTCTTACAGTATTTTAGGGTTTTTTGGTGTTTATGTGTTCTATGTTTTTAATGGGTTTTTAGGGTTTCAGGGATATTCAGGGTATTTGAGGTTTAAATGGTCTTTGGGTTTTTATGTTTTTTGGGGGTTTCATCTTTTTTTTATTTTTAATGGTTTTAGTGTTTTTTATAATTTTTTTAAAAAAATTAGATGTTTAAAGGGTTTTTCGTGTTTTTAATGGTTTTATGGGTTTTTATGGTGTTTTGTGAGACTTTATGGTTTTTTTTGGTTTTGGGGTTTTTTGGGGTTTTAGTTTTATTTCCGTTTTTAGGGGATTTATGTTTTATTATGATTTTTTAGGTTTGTTAAGTATTTTAGGGTTTGTAGGTGATTTTATCCTTTTTGGAAATTTCTGGGAATTTTTTAGATTTACGGTTTTAAGGGTTTTAGGGATTTTGATGGGATTTTTTATTTTTATGGTTTTTCTGTTTTTATGGGTTTTGGAGTTTTTAGGTTATTTTTTAATTTTTAGTGTTGTTATGTTTTTAGAATTTTTAATGGTTTAGGGGTTTAAAGTGGTTTAGATGTTTTATTAGGTTTTTGTGGTTAATATTCCTTTATAATGATTTTTATTTTTTAAACATTTTGATTATTTAAACTAATTTATGGTTTTTATCGTTTTTTATGTTTTTAGGGGTTTTAAGTGTAAATTATTTTAAGGGTTTCTGTAGAGACCCGAAGCTTGACGTACATGGACATGACATTAATTTTGCGGAATACTTAACAAAAACACACACACAAGGATCGTAATAGTTTAGTGTCTTTGGAAACTCGGAATATAATCTTCTAATCATGGTGAAAGATCTTCAACATCTCCCATAAAGATCTTCCTTTTTTTTTACCTAAAACCTTTCTTTATATACTGGGGAAAAGAAAACATAAAATGGTGAGCTCAAATGCTCAGTAAGGGTAAACAAAAGAAATATCAATCACATCATATTCATAAGAACATAACATTTTGGAAATCTTAACCTGCAAAAGAGAGCATAATTTCATAACATGGGATAAATCATAGTAGTGAAATGAAAACCCAATAATCATAACTTAAAATATGAAACTTTGTGACATACACACATAATCTTAGAGAATCATTTCTTATTAGTCAAGACTCATTGCCAAGACTATCTTAGTGGACAAAGTCCCTTTCTGAACCGATTCACTCCTCGTTTCAGTCCTGTTTCACTGAACCGGTATAACCTACCATTCCAGCCATGTCCATCTCATGAGATATAAAATCTTTACCCAATGCATTGGAGGGAGATATAGGTCCCACCCATCTCATAATGATACCATTCTTATGTGTGCCACAAAATCATAAATCATACATAATTGCATAACCCATGTAATAAAAATGGGAATCTCAAATATCATGACATCATAAAACAATTCATATAGGATAAAGTAATTCATAAAAATATTTCCATCACAACATAATCAAATCCATGTAATAATAGGGATAGAAACAGAAACCTTTATTATCTAAGATGGAAAATAATTTTGATAAAACACTTGAACTTCATTCTTGAGGAAAATATCCTTTATACTTCAAAAACACTTTTCCTTTCTTAACATGTCATACAATTTTAAACAAAAAGAAATTGATTAAAAATAAACTTGAAAACTTGTAAAGGAACCTTCTTGGAAATAATATTTTTAAAAATCCATTCATGCCGTATAAGTTAAAAAAACATTCTTCTCATACTTTTGTCACAAAAGTCAAAAAGTACCTCGTACAAAAAATGACAAAAGATTCCTTTCTTATCTTTTACTAAAAACTCACCGAAGGATAAAATTGGATTTAAACAATTGTAGGTGGATGCAAATAATATTACATATTTAGGAAACATGGATGTGGATGATAAAATACACCCCAGTAAATACCAAAGTATAAACAATCTCGGATAAAATGAGATTGTGATATTTTCCCTTACCTTAGGTCCGATTTGCTTCATAAGTGTCTGAACCTCCTATATAATGATTTAAATAATGTCATTGACTTATTACAGAATCATATTCATTTTTATTATATCATATATGGTTCACTTATGACTTTATATTACCCGTTCTTTTGTAAATTCATGTTAAAGTAGTGTTTTGGGTAAAATCGTCTTATTTGTCGTTCGTGTTTTAACTTGTAATTATTCATATGATTACTTAGATCATGATTACTTAATTCCAGAATATAAAACATGATTTATATATAATATATATTCAGAATATACATATATATAATGGATCGATAAATGGAAAGAAATACACCGTTCATGGAGACGGTAGGTCGTACGTACGCATGAACGCTGTTTTCATTTCCTTATTGAATTGAGTGGAATTAAGTAGATGAAATAAATATATATATACATAAATCTAGTAGTATTATTATGTCATATATTTCATGACTACTTATTATATATACTTTATAATCATTCATGAATGGTTAACGTGGAGAATGAATCTCATCGCGTCATGGAGACGGTAGTTCGTACGTACGCACGAGCGATGATATCGTTCTCATGATCATTGAATTGTATTTTAGTGTATGTATACTATTTAAGAATCAATATCACTTTACAATAATCATATATAGTTATTATTTACACCATTATACCCATCCAATTAAGGTGGTGGTGGAAAATAGATTACACCACGACGTGGAGACGGTATTACGTACGTACGCACTCGCGGTGATTTCATTTTCCGTAGGATGGATAGATGGTGAAATAGGGTTGTTTCATACTTATAATAAAATATCAGTATATGAGTGATACTGATTTTATTACTTCATAATTAAACAACCGAAGAAGAAGAAGTGGAAGAAGAAATAAAGTTGAAAGAATCGGTAAGGGGCATTACCTCTTCTTTGAAGCGCCTCTTTGAGTCCTCCTCTTAAGGTACTAAACTTTGTCTTTGAGGAAGAACAGAACCTCTAGGATGTTTCTAGGGAAGTTTAGAAGATAATTTGGCAGGGTTTGGCCGAGCTTGAAGGCTCAAAGTTGTGTGAGGAAGAGAGGGAGGGGGTTCCCTTTTATAAGGGAGGAGAGGGGCACCTTTGGAATTACAAAAAATATTATTTTATTATAAAGCCAAAGTCGGTTTTAAATAGCTAAAAGTTGATTTATTTCGAATCTAAGGTTGGTATGGGTCGAAATACTTTCATCCAATAGAATTTAGACAAGTTTAGGTTCCTATTTTAACCTTATCATTTATATTTTACTTTAAGTTAGATAATTTTACTTTTACCGTGTCTTCTTGTTTTCTTACACTATAATGTTAATAACCTTACTATATAAAGCCAAAAGAACCCCAAGTTGTTTATTATTAATATATATAACCTTATCTAAGTCATTTGGATGAACCTTATATTTTTAGGAATAAAATAACAATGAATAATATAATATTTGTTTTAAAAACTATTTTATGTCAATTTTGACACTATTTAGTAATTGATTTTTGTGAAAATCATAACAGAATGATTAGTTCTAAAATAGTTAATTAAATCAATACTAACATGTCATATTAACCCATAAAATTAGTGTAATTCATAAAATGTCTTAAATTATATTTATTTGGGTATTTATAACATCAATTATGTCAATATTTCATTAATAAGACAATTAATACATCATCTTTGTGTCATAATAAATGATAATTATTTAATCCCTAAAAATTCTAAATAAATTCCTGTGATGTAGATAATTGTATTAGATTTCTGGAGACTATTGATTTTCTAAGTTTCATGAAGTTTATCACTAAATTAAAATTATTATACTTATAAAATTTAAGAAAGTGACATGTTGTCACATTCTTTGGTTTTAATAATAATTAAATTATTTTCATGGAAAAAAGTCCATTAAATGAATCTAATCCGACCCTTAGGTGATATGGGTTGACTTTTAGTCATCCAATAGGATTTTGACATGTGTTAGGGTAATTTTATAATATTATATTTACCCTTAATTACCCGATTTACCTTTAACTATGGTAAATAAAATTTACCGTAGTTACTATTCATAATTCCCAAAAATAAATAGTATCTTAATAACATAATTTGTATCCAATTATTCCAAATATGGAATCCATTTTTCCAAATTCAATATACGATAGTTGCGGAAATTAAATTAAAATTAATCCTGTTCTCGAAAGAAAACGCGTTTTTCTTTAAAACATTGCAAAAGATTGAATTGATTTATCCTACGAATTCAAGGTAGAATCAATTATAATGACATACATTATATTAAATGGTAAAAATATATTCTATTTATACATTAAAAACATTAAATATTATAATTTAACCATATAAATTATTGTGATGAAAAAAGTTGTTTTTAATTAAAATATTTCATGTTTTTACTATTCATCAAAATATGAAAGTTACCAGAATAATATGAAAAATTTATCCAAAGTAAATTTTTATTTCATGATTCCAAAGAAGAATTTTATTTTGTCAAATTTAACTTATAAAAATATCAAAAACTATATTTAATGTGGGTGCGCCATCAAAAGGCGGCAAAACTGCATTTTTTGAAAAATACTTATTTTACCCGAAAAATTTATTTTTTTCTTATACCATGTTTTATAAAATGTGTAAGATGAATAAAAATGTTATAGAATTCAAAATTTAGTTAATACTATTCATAATGGCTAGTTCATAATAATATTATAATAATATATCATTGTTTAGTAAAACCCGGTATTGCGTACAACACACGCTATCGAGGAAGGTCGCGATTGCGTGTAATGCAACCCAAGTCAGGGTTGCGTGTTGTGAGAGAATCCTTCGTTTTTTCATATATCATAATCCAACCATATTTCATTTATACATTTAATATATATATATATATACTCAATGTTGCGTAGAATAACTATTATCAAAATTGTGTGTAACACGATCTATGAATAGTGTTGCGTATACTGCAAGCTAATACAGTGTTGCGTATAGCGCAAGGTAATCTTGGTGTAGCATACAACACAAGAAATTAATGAAATTAAAAGAATATTTTTCATAAAATCTCGGGGTGTTACAGTTTCTTTGGGATTTAACAGTTTTTAGTGTTTTTTAAGGACTTTAGGATTATTTTTAAATTTTTATATAATTTTTGTGATTTTTTACGATTTTATGGGATTAAGGGTTTCAGTGATCTTGAGGGTTTTGATGGTTTTTTTTATTTTAATTTTTTATTTTTTTGTAATGTTTTTAGGCGTTTAAAGAGTTTTTGATGTTTTTGTGGGTTATAGGTTTTTTTTTGAATTTTTAGGGGTTTTAAGGTTTTTAGGGGTTTAAAGGTTTTTTATTGTTTTTTTTGGTGTGATTAGGGTTCTTATTGATTTTTAGGGGATTTAAGGGTTTTTTTGGTTTTTCGGTTTTTATGGTTTTTAGGGGTGTTTTCAATTTTAAGGGTTTTTATAATTTTTATGTTTTTCAAGGGTTTTATGTTTTTTATGTTTTTATCATTTTCTTAGGGGTTTTAAGGTTTTTTTTTCAATTTTTAGGTATTACTAGGGATTTTTTTAGATTTTTATGTTTTGTTACTAGTATTTGGGTTATTTAGGCTTTTTATTATTTTTATGGTTTCTTTGGGTTTTTTTCATTTTTTAGGGTTTTTAATTTTTTAAATAATTTCAAGGGTTTAATGTTTTATTATATTTTGTTAGTTTTTTTGTGGATATTATGGGTTTTTAGTGTTATTAATATTTTACGAGTTTTTAATATTTGTAGGGTTTTTTAATTTTATTTATGGAATTTAGGGTTTTTTCCATTTCTTAGGTTTTTAGGGTGTTTAAGTTTTTTTTTTGGTTTTATTGTTTTCTTTGGGTTTTTAGGATTTTTAACATATTTAGGAATTTTTACGGTTTTTAAGGATTTTTATGGATATTTAGAGTTTTTAGGGATTTTGAGGTTTTTGAGGGTGTTTTTAGGGGTTTTAGGGTTTTTATAGTTTTTTTGGGGGTTTTAGGGGTTTTTGAGTATTATAGGGTTCTTGAGGTCTCTTATAGTTTTTAATGTTTTAGGGGTTTAAAATGGTTTGAAGTGTTTTTATTTTTATTTTAGGTTTTTATGGTTTTTTTATAGTTTTTATGGTTTTTTGGGAATTTATGTTCAATATGGTTTTTGGGCGTTTTTGGGTTTTTTAAGGAATTTAGATTTTTTATGTTTCTTTGGTGTTTTAACTATTTCTAGATTTTAATGTTATGTTGTGGGATTTCAGGGATTTTAGAGTTTTTTATGTTTCTAATGGATTATTGGGAATTTTATTTTTTGGGGGGTTTTTAGGGATTTGAGGGGATTTAAGGGTTTTTGTGTATTTATGGGGTTTTTGGGTTTGTTTATTTTTTGAGGGTTTTTATATTTTTTATAGTTTATAACTTTTTGGGTTTTTATAGTGTTTATATATTTTTAGTGATTTTTTAGGGTATTTAGAGGTTTTTAATATTTTTCATGGTTTTTACGCAGTTTATGGTTTTAGGGTGCTTTAGGGTTTTTAGGGATTTTGGCATTTTTTTAGTTTTTTAGTTTTTTATGTGTTTTTAGGTTTTTAATGTTTAGTTATGGTTTTTAAGGATTTTTAGGGTTTTTATGATTTTAGGGATTTTAGTATTTTTATTCTTTTTATATTTTCTTTGGGTTTTAGGGATTTTTTGGGGTTTTTTGGGGTTTCATTGGTTTTCTGTACTTTTCAGTAATTTTTGAGTCTTTTATGTTTCTTAAGGTTTTTGATGTTTTAAAAATTTTATGATTTTAAAGGGTGTTTATATTTTTTATTGGTTTTTCGATTTTTTTTGTTTTTTTGGAATATTTAATGTTTTTAGGGGATTTATGGTTTTTAGTGGGTTTTTATGGTGTTTTTGGTATTTTATAATTTTTTATGTCTTTAGGGGTTTTAGAGTTTTTATATTTTTATGGATTTCATATGGGTTTTTATGGTTTTTGGTTTTTTTATGTTTTCTTATATTTTTTCATTTTTTAGGAATTTTATGGTTTTGGGGGTTTTAGGGATTTTTAGGGGTTTTACAGTGTTTGGTGGTTTTGGGGTTTTAAGAATTTTATAGTGTTTAAGGGTTTTAATTGTTTTTTTGGATTTTATGGTTTTCTTAAGGATTATAGGGATTTTAGGTATTTAAATATATTTTAGGGACTTTATTGTTTTTTATGCTTTTTATGGGTTTTTAGGGATTTTAAGGGATTAATGGTTTTTTGGGTTTTATGGTTTCTTTGGTTTTTAGTGTTATTTGGGTTTTTAGTTTTTTATTGTTTTAGGTGTTTAAATGTATTTATAAAATTTACATGTTTTTAGGGCTTTTATGTGTCTTTAGGATATTTTTTATGGGTTTTAGGGGGATTTATTCTATTTCATGTTTTAAGGTTTTATGGGTTTTTATAAAAAAATTTAGGTGCTATGTTTTTTTTGAATTTTTTAAATGTTTCATTGGGGTTTTAAATGTTTTTAGTTTTTTTATATTATTATAGATTTTTGGGATTCTTTATATTTTTTATAGGGCTTTGGATTTTTTTGATATTTTGATGGTTATTTATGGTTTTTATGGTTTTTAGTGATTTTATATTATTTTTGTTTCTTGTGGTATTTTGAGTATTTTTGTGTTTTAAGGTTTTTTAAATGTTTTTATCATTTTTAAGGGTTTCAAGGGGTTTTATATTTTTTACTAGATTTTTAGGGGTTTTAAGGGGTTTTAGGGTATTTTAAATATTCAAGGTTTTTTATGGTTTAAGGGTTATTTTAGCATTTTTATGGATTTTAGATTTTTTTATTTTTTATGAGTTTAGTGTAATTTTAGGTTTTCTATGTTTTAATGGTTTTTTTTTTTTAGGTATTTTTTTCTGCTTTATTATGAAATTTATGGTTTTTAGGGATTTGGAGATTTTGAGGGATTTTCGGGTTGAATGGGTTTTATGTTTTTTTTTTGATTTTTGGGGATTCTCAGTTTTTTGGGGTTTTATGGTTTTTAGATATTTTTTAACAAATTTATGGGTTTTAAGATTATTTAGAGTCTTTAGTGGTTTTTAGGGGTTTTATGGGTTTTTATAGGTTTTAAGGGTTCTAGGGATTCTTATTATTTTTAGGGATTTAAGCATGTTTAATGTTTTTAGGGAATTAATTGTGTTTATTATTATATGTTTTTATTAGGGTTTTTTTAGTTTTTTAGGGTTTTTATTCATTTTTAGGGATTTTGATTTTTTTTGTTTTTAGAGTGTTTATGTTTTTTAGGGTTTTTTACGGGTTTATATGTTTTATTTGTTTTTTGGGGTTTTTGTATTTTTTATGGTTTTTATGGTTCTTATAGTTTTTAATGATTTTAGGGGCGTAAATTAATTTTATATTTTTTGGTGTGTTTTTTTTGGTTTTTATGTGTTTTTAGAGTTATTATGGTTATGAGGTTTTTCTGGTTTTTATGGGTTTTAGAGTTTTTATGGTTTCTGACGTTTTATTTTTTTTTGGGTTTTATGTTTTTTTTGTTTTTAAGGGTTTCTTACAGGTTTTTAGTTTTTTAGGGTGTTTAGGGTTTTTTATGTTTTTAGGAATTTTTTAGGCTTTTTTTGGATTTTTATGGTTTTTATGGTTTTTATGGTTTTTTGGGATTTTGATGGTTTAATAGATTTTTAGTGTTTTTATGGATCTTATGGTTCTTTTGTGTTTTTTGGGGTGTTTTTTTTTGTTTTCTAGTTTTTTGTGGTTTTAAGGTTTTTTAGAGTTTTTTTTAATTTTTTTGGTTTTAATGGGATTTTTTTGTTTTTAGTTTTTTTTACTTTCTATGGGTTTTAGGATTTTTTATTGTCTCTTGGGGTTTATATAGTTTTTAGGGTTTATATGGTTTTTTTGGTTTTATCATTTTTTTGGGTTTTAGGGGTTTTTATTGTTTTTATCTTTTTAAAGTTTTCTTTTGGTTTTAGGATATTTAGGTTTTGAGGTATTTTTAGGGATATTTTTGGACATTTATTGGTTTTTAAGGATTTTAGAGATTTTGAGGGATTTATGGTGTTTTGGGGATTTAAGGTTTTTTTTGGGATTTGGGTTTTGAACGTTTATTTTTCTATTTTTGATAATTTTATTATTTTTATATTTTTCATCATTTTTAGGGGGTTTCTAGGTTTTACGGTTTTTAGTGTTTTTTAGGTTTTTTTTATTGTGTTTATGGTTTTTATGTTTTTAAGGGTTTATGGTTTTTATGGGTTTTTAGTGTTTTATTGTATTTTTTGGTTCTAAAGGTTTTTAAAATTGTTTAGGTTTTCATGGTTTTAAGTATTTTTAGGTTTATAAGGTTTTATTATGGCAAAGAGGGTGTTGGGAAGGCATTGCCGATCCCCCTAAATTTATTAAGAAAAATAAAGTACATGGAATTATAGAAGAGGTTTGGAAAAATGGGTATGGGAAATCTCGCTCATATATGAGTCCACTAAGGACATACAAAATCTAGGGGTAACAAAGGAGCACAGTGAGATCCTATCCTCAATCGACTTCTTAGAGAGGACAATTGCCACCATATTTTCCTCTCTATATGAATGTGTGACATTGAGTGTAAGGGCACAAGAGGCTTCAAGGAATTATATCCATTGATGTAGAAGCTGCCAAGGTAGTAGTCTTGATTTTATTTTGAAGGCCTCCACCGCTAGAGGTGATTTAGACTCAATCCAAAGGTTATTCCAACAGAAGCATTTGGAATAGCTTAACGCCTTTATAAATGCCCAGAGTTCAACTTCATAGGTAGTTCCATATCTGATAAAATGAAAAAAAAGACATCCTTTAACAATGCTACGGTAGGTGTGGAAGACACCGCCATATCCTAAGAGTCTAGGTGCGCCCGTAGCCGCGCCGTCCACATTGACCTTAACCCATGCTGTGATCGGGGGAATCCAACGGATGAATTTTAGTATTATTGGATTCTTGCACCTACCAGGGATGCCAATTTTCCGAAGGATAGAAAGGTCATTAGTGTGATTGGCCATATCAACGGTTTGGATGCTAGCAGTGGCATGGATTGCTCTATGAATGGAAAATGCGCCCTCGAATAAAGAGCATGCCTGATTTTTCTGCGCAATAGCATTACGGGCCGCCCAAACGTATGAGAGAAGTTCTGCAATTTCCACAAGAAAGAGATTAAGGAGTCGTGGGATCAGATCAATGTATGTTGCTGCCTTTAGTAATCTATATGGCCCCTGCTAATTGTTGATGTCGAGGTTAACCCCAAATGTGCCTTGGACAAGCTTCCAAAGCTTTGTAGCAAACTTATATTGAATAAAGAGGTGTCTCTAATTTTCCTCCAACCATAGGAAACGGCTACACGAAGAGAAAAGAAGTAGCCCTGTCTTTTTCAGCATCCCATGCAGCGGCAACTGACCTTTCCATACTTTATAGAGAAAAATATTATTGGAAGGTGGAGTAAAAGGTTTTCTGAATTTGGATAGGCAAGCTGGCACTACAAAATTATACTCACATTAATGCCGGTATAACTTCTTTGTGTTGAGTGAGCCACCCCGGTTGGGCTTCTAAACCAAGGTTTCCACATCAATGAACATGTACCTCTTTATTTCTACCACATTAGAAGCTGATAGAATTTCACCCATGCCTTCAATTCCCTGCACAATCTTAGCAATAGGCATATTGTCTCGAGGAGGTTGTGTCTCAATTGCTGGTCCAAATTGTGGCTGGACAGTTCACTTAATGGGATGGTACAACCCACATGATTTTTGGAGTTTTTTATAATTTTTGGGATTTTTAGATTTATTTTATGATTTTATGGTTTTTATAGGTTTTCAGGGTTTTTTGGTTTTTTACATTTTCTGGGTTTTTTAGGGATTTTATAGGATAATTATATTTATTCTGAGTTTTTATTTTTTTAGGGGTTTGATGGTGTTTATGAATTTTATGGTTTTTGGGTTTTTATTTTTTTTAGTTTTTAGGGGTTGTAAGGTTTATTGGTGTTTTTAATGTTTTTTAGGTGGATAAATGGTTTTTACATATTTTGGTTGTTTTATAGTTTTAATGGTGTTTTAGGGTTTTTTGGTTTTTTTGAGTTTTATGGTATTTAGGGTTTTTATGGGTTTTTAGAGTTTTTAATGTTTTTAGGTTTTTAATGGTCTTATGTTTTCTATTTTTTTAATGTTTTTTCTATTTTTTAAAGATTGTAAGGTTTTTTACTTTTTAGGGATTTATGGATTTTTTAGGATATTTATTGGTTTTTACTTTTTAGGCCTTTTGTGGGTATTTGTGGTATTTGTGGTTTTTTTTGGGATTTATGGGTTTTTAGTTTCTAAGGGTTTTTTGGTTTTTCAAGAATTTTTAACATTTTTAAGAGTTTGCAGGGTTTTTATATTTTTTAGTGGTTTAATGGTTTTTATGAGATTATATGGGTTCTAGTGTTTTTTTGGGTTTTGGGGTTTTTGGGGTTTTGGGGGTTTTTTGGGTTTTTTGTCTCTTTTAAATTTTGTAGGTTTTTATGGGTTTGAAGTGTTTTTGGTTGTTACATTTTTCTTATGGGTTTTCAGGATTTTTAGGGGTTTTTATGTATTTAGGGATTTTTAGCATTTTCAAGGATTTTTATGGTTTTTAGGTATTTTATAGATTTTGAGGGGTTTAATGGTTTTTTTGGTTTTATGGGTTTTTTGTTATTTCTAGTTTTTTAGTGATTTTATGTTTTTTAGAGTTTTTATCGTTTTTTATGTCTAAATTAATTCTTGATTTTTTTGTGGTTTTTATGGTTTTAATGAATTTTACAGGTTTTAATTTTTTTTGGGTGTTATGGTTTTTTGGGTCATTTGTTTTTAAGGTTCTTATCATTTTTTATGATTTTAGGGTTTATGTTCTTTTAGGTTATTATGGTTTTTAGGATTTATCAGGTTTTAGGGCTTTTAACGATTTTTAGTATTTTTATTATTATTTGGGTTTTTATAGACTTTGGGGGGTTTTGGGATTTTGTGGGATTTAGTGTTTTTTAATTTTTTAGGGTTTTAAGTCATTTAATTATTGTTTTGATATTCTGATGGGTTTAAAGGATTCTTAGAGGTTTTTACATTTTAAGATATCTATGGTATTTTATGTTTTTTTGTTCTTTAAATATTTTAACCATTTTTTGTGTTCTTACAGTTTTTAGGGTTTTTAACATTTTTACATTTTTAGGGGTTTTAACTATTTTTAGGTTTTTAATTTTTTATTTGAATTTTACAAGGGTTTTAGGGTACTTTACATTTTATGGATTGTTAGGGAATTTCTAGGATTTTGATTCTTTTAGGGGTTTTAGGATTTTAAGTGCTTTTAGGGGGTTTGGGTTTTTAGGGTATTTATGGTTTTTGGGTTTTTAGTTGTTTTTTAGTTTTTATGTGTTTTAATTTTTTTAGTGTTTTTAATGATTTATGGTTTTAAATATGTTTAAGAGTTTTTAATTGGTTTTATGGTTTTTTAGGTTTTTATGGGATTTATGGGCTTATAGTATTTTTGTTTTTTTATCATTATTATGTTTTTAGCGGTTTTAAGTGTTTTTAGATTTTTATGGTTTTCTTGGGTTATTTTATTGTTTTTAGAACTGTTTTGTTTTTACGTATTTTTATTTATTTTTTGGATTTTTATGGTTTATTTGGGGTTTTAAATCATTCTACGATTTTTTTTGTTTTTTTTGTTTCTAGGTTTTTTATAGATTTTAGTTTCTATATATTTTTTTGGGTTTTGTGGTTTTTGTAGTTGATTAATGTTTTTATGGGTTTAAATGGTTTTCAATGTTTTTAGTCGGGTTTTTATTGTTTTTATGTAGTTTTATGTTTTTTATGGGGTTTATGGTTTTTTGGTTTTTTGGGTTTTTTTGGGATTTTAAAATTCATTAGGTTTTTCTGGGGTTTTATGTTTTTTCTATTTTTATGTTTTTCATACTTTTTTCAGTGTTTTAAAGGATTTTATGTTTTTTGGGATTTTAGGGCATTTCAGGATTTTTATGGTTTTAGAGGTTTTATGGATTTTGATGGTTTTTAGGGTTTTTAGGGTTTTACTGGTTTGTAGGGGTTTTATTGGGTTTTTTCAGATTTAAATAGTTTTTAGAGTTTATAGTTATTTTTAGGGGTTTTATGAGATTTTATGGGGTTTTAACATTTTTTAGGGTTTTTCATTTTTTGGGGGTTTGTTAGGTTTTTAGGGTCGTCAACGGATTTAGGGTATTTTTATCTTTTTGGGGTTTTAGGCGGTTTAATTATTTCTTGGTCATTAAGGTTTTATTAGGTATTTTTTGTGTTTTACTATTTTTTATGTATTTATGGGTTTTTTCCTTTCTATGATATTTATGGGATTTTAGGTTCCTCAGGGGTTTTTGGGATTTTTAGGGTTTTTAGTATTTTTTTTGAGATTTTAGGTTTTTCTGTTTTGTTTTCTTTTTTTGGTTTTTAGGGGTTTGATGGTTTCTTATATTTTTTAAATTATTGTAGGGTTTTAAAGGGTTTTTATATTTTTTAGTGATTTTATGGACCTTGTGGGTTTTTAGCAGTTTTTTAGTCATAGAAGGGGTTTATGGGGTTTAGGGTTTCTTTGTAATTTTATGGTTTTTTTATTGTTTTAACTTTTTTAGATTTCTTAGGAGTTTATTTTTTCGGTTTTTGGGTTTTCTATGGGTATTTCATGAATTTAGTGTTATTTTTTTCGTATTTTTAGGGTTTTTTGGGTTTTTATGGTTTTTTAGGGGTTTTAGGGTTTTAGGAGTTTTTTAGTACTTAGGGTTTTTAGAGTTTTATGTGTTTTTATGTTTTAATGATTATATTATGTTTACTTGGGGTTTCATGGTTTTTTAAGATTTTTAACATTTTTAGTGGTTTAAAAGGTATTTAGATTTTTAGTGGGGCTTTTGGGTTTTATGGGTTTTTATGGTTTTATCTGTTCTTATATTTTTGGGGTTTTTAGTTTTTTTACATTTCAATGGTTCTATTAGGGTTTTTCAGGGGTTTTATGGTTTTTTTTAATTTTTAGGGGTTTAAAGGGAATTTAGAGTTTTTTTAGATTTTAGGGGTTTAGTTGGTTTCAAGAATTTTTAGTGGTTCAACAGGTTTTATGGGTTATCACGGGTTTTACGGATTTTAGGGGTTTATAAGGTTTTTATGGGTTTTGAGGTTTTTTATTTTATAAAGAATTGTTTACATTTTTAGGTGTTTTAATTGTTTTTATGTTTTAAGGTTTTCTTAGGGTTTTTCATTAATTTCAGGGGTTTTCATTTATTTTGGGATTTTTAATACTTTTTTAGGGTTTTTATTGTTTTATGGGTTTTTACATAATTTGAGGGATTTTAGGGGTTTTTATAGGTTTAGAATATTTGATGGATTATTATGGATTATAGGGTTATTTTAGTTTTTAGGGTTATTTTATGGTTATTAGCATTTTAATTTTTTTTGGGTTTTATGTGGTTTTATTGTTTTTAGTTTGATTTATGTTTTTTTAATTTTCAGTGATTTATATAGTTTTATGGGTTTTTATAATTTTTTAGGTATTTAGGAATTTTAGGGGGTTTTAGGGTTTTTAGCTTTTTCAGGGGTTTTAAGTGTTTTTTTTTTGGTTTTGATGTTTTCATTAGGGTTTTTAAGGGTTTTTTGGCTTTTATATTTCAAGGGATTATTAAGGACTTTATTTTCATATTTTTAGGGTTTTTTTGTTTTTTTATAGATTTTAACTGTTTTTAGAGTTTTCATGGTTTTTTGGGGGTTTTTATGTTTTTTTATGTTTTTAGGGATTTTTAGTGTTTTAGAGTTTTTTTAAAAAAAAATTAGGGGTTTAAAGGGTTTTAATAGTTATTTAGTGCGTTTTGGTTTTTTATGGGTTTTGGGGGATTTTAATGTTTTTATGTTGTTTATGGATTTTAGGTGTTTTTAGTGTTGTAGAGACTTTTTAATGTTCTTAGTTTTGATATCATTTTTAGGTTTTTAGGGTTTTAAGGTTTTATTAAGGGTTTTTAGGGTTTTTGGTTGTTTTTCAATTTTTTCAATTTTTTTTATTTTATTTGGATTTTTATGATTTTTATTGTTTTTAGGGGTCTTAGGGATTTTAAGGTGTTTTAGAATTTTTTATAGTGTATTAGGTCATTGTGATTTATTTATGGTTTTTATAGGTTTTTATTTTTTTAATGTTTTTAGGGGATTAAATAATTTCTAGAGTTTTTAGTGGGGCTCTATGTTTTTGTGGGGTTTTAGGGTTTTAATGGTTTTTTGGGTTTTTATGATTTTTATGGTTTTTTCGATTTTTCGGGTATTTAATGGTTTTTAGCATTTTTTTATAATTTTAGGTGTTTTAAGAGATTTTAGGTTTTTTAGTATTTTTAGGGGTTTTTATTATTTTATGGTTTTTTAAGATTTTAGGTATTTTTTGTGATTTTTTAATATTTTTATGGATTTAAGGATTTTGGTTTTTTGTGGGGTTTTTTTGTTTTTTGTTTTGGTTTTAGGGTTTTTTGGTGTTTGTAGGGAATTTAAGGTTTTTTAGAGTTTTATTTTTTTTACCGGTTTAATGGGTATTTTGGGGTTTCATAGGATTATTAGGGTTTTATGGGGTTTTGGGGTTTTTATGGTTTTATAGTATTTTTGGTATGTAGGGGTTATTATTTTTTATCATATTTTTGTGTTTGTTACATTTTTTCTAGGTTTATGTGTTTTTCTATTTTATGGTTTTCTTAGGAAATTTCATGGTTATTTGGTTTTTTTAAATTTTAACTGATTTTATGGATTATTAAATATTTTTAGGGTGGGTTTTTAGGGATTTTTAGTGTTTTTATGAATTTTAAGGTTTTTTTGGGTTCTTTTATTTTTTTTTGGGTTTTTAAGGAGTTATAGTGTTTTTACATTTTAGGGGATTAATGGGATTTTATGAATTTTAGTGTTTTTAGAATTTTTATGGGTTTTATGGGTTTTTAAGGTTTTTAAGGGTTTTATGGTTTTTGGGGATTTAGAGGGTTTAAAGTGTGTTTTAAGGAGTTTTTTCATTTTTTTTAATTTTCTATGTGTTTTATGTGTTTTTATGTTTATAAGGTTTTCTACGGGGTTTCAGGGTTCTTATGGTTTTTAAATTTTTAGGGATTTTTTTATATTTGTGATGATTTTTTTTAATTTTTACGCTTTTAGGGACCTTGAGGGTTTTTTGGGGTTTTTGGGTTTTTATGGGCTTTTTGGGGGTTTCAGTGTTTTTTTTTGAGTTTTTAGGGGTTATATGTCTTATTAGTGTTTTTCTCCATTTTTTGGGGTTTAAAGGTGTTCTTGAAGTTTTAAATGTTTTTACGAATTTATGGGGGTGTACGGGATTTTGTATTCTTTTTACGGTTTTAGGGCATTTAGTGTTTTTAGGTTATTAGGGGTTTTTAGTGTTTTTAGTTTATTGTTGTTTTTTTAGTATTTTTTAGGTTTTTTAGTTTTATTAAAATTTTTAGGAATTTTTACTCATTTATTAGTATTTTTATGACCCTTAGGGATTTTTAGAGGTTTTAGGATTTTTTGGGGTTTTTCTATTTATTTAGGTTATTGGGTTTTTTTATTTTTTATTGTTTTTACATTTATAAGATACTTTTTAATGTTTTTAGGTGTTTAAAATGTTTTTTTGGTTTTAGTGGGTTTTAGTGGGTTTTTAGGGTTTTTATATTATTTTAGAATAGATAATGTTTTCTGGGGTTTTTTAGTTGTGATTTTTTTAGTGTTTTAGGGACTTTTAGGGATTTAATCTATTTTTAATTTTTAGGGATTTTTTGGGAGTTTTTAGTATTTTTATGGTTCTTTTGGGTTTTTGAATTTTGAGAGTTTAGGGTTTTGATGTTTTTTAGGGTTTACTTGAGTTTTTAGAAGTTTATAGGGGTTTTATGGGTTTTCAGTGCTTTTTAAGGTTTTTAGGGGGGGGGGCTTTCAGTTTTAGGTGTTTTATATTTTTACAGTCTTTTTTGAGGGTTTAGTGATATTAATGTTTTTAGGTTTTTAGTGGTTTAAAGTGATTTAGGTTTTAAAGGTTTTCTTTTGGGTTTTCATGATTTTTATGGTTTTTTATATTTTAGGTATTTTTACGGATTTTAAGGACTTTTTGGTTTCTAAGGTATTTAGTGATATTGAAGGGTTTTAGGGTGTTTTTCATTTTTAGGGTTTTTATTGTTTTTTTGGGTTTTAGTGGATTTTTTAGTTTTTAGGGTTTTTAAGGGTTTTTAGAGTTTTTATCATTTTTAGTGGTTTGAAGGGTTTTTTGTGTTTTTAGTATTTTTAGGGGGTTTAGGGGTTTTTTTGATTCTATGGCGTTTTATAATTTTTAGTGTTTTAGGGGTTTTAGGTTTTTTTTGTTTTTTTATTGATTTTTATGTTTTTATGTGTTTAAAGTGTTTTTAAGATTTTAGGATTTTGTTATTTATTTTTCTTTGGTTTTATAATTTTTTATGTTTTTAGTGATTTTTTGGCCTTTTTTAAGATTTTATGGTTTTAGGGTGTTAAGGTGTTTTTTAAGGATTTATGGTCTTTTGAGTTTTTATTAATTTTTTTTCACTTTATTCATTTTTGAAATTTTTTAAAAATTTTAAGGGTTTAATGGATTTTTAGAGTTTTTAGTAGTTTTTAGGTTTTTCGTGAGGTTTAGGGTTTTATAATATTTTTAGGGATTTTTACTATTTTTAGGGGTTTTCAGTTTTTTGGCTATTATTAGATTTTAATGGTTTTTTGAATTTTTTATTTTTTAGTAGTTTTATATTTTTTAGGGTTTTAAGGTTACATTTTTTTTAGTGTTTTATGTTTTTTTTACATTTAATAATTTTTAAGGGTTTAATATTTTTTATGTTTCTTAGAAGTTTTTTGGGATTTTTTGTGTTTTTATCATTTTTATTGGGTTATTTGGGGTTTTTTTGTTTTTAGGGGTTTTCATGTCTTTTAGTGATTTTATCATTTTTAGTGGTTTAATGGTTTTTTATATTTTTTAGTGGGTTTTTAGGATTTTATGGGATTTTATGGTGTTTACGATATTTAGGGGTTTTATGGTTATTAGGGATTTTCAGAGGTTTTGGGCCTTTTATAGTTTTTATGGTTTTTAACAATTTTTTTGGGGGTTTTATTTATTTTTATATTTCTATGGTTTTTATGTTTTTAAGGGTTTTAAGGGTTTTTTACATTTAATTATTTTTAAATAATTTTAGGATTTTTATGGGTTTTTGGATTTTTTAGTGATTTGGAATATTTTTTCGGTTTATTGGGTTTTTAGAGTTATTATGGTTTTTCGGGTTTTAAGTGTTTTTTGAGTTTCCTAGGGATTTAAAGGTTTTTCGACATTTAAAATGTTTTAGGGGGTTTAAAGGTTTTTAGTGTTTTTAGTTGGTTTTAGGGTTTTTATGGTTTTTCGGATTTTGTATGGTTTTAGGGGGGTTTATTGTTTTTAGGGGCATTAGGGTTTTTTGGGTGATTAAATTTTTAGGTTTTTAATGGTTTTACATTTTTTTAGGTATTTATTATTTTCTTAGGTATTTCCAAGGTTTTTCATGTTTTTATGGGTTGTTAGGTATTTTTTATAAGTTTTAGGGTTTTATGGGTTTTTATAGATTTTTAGTGGTTTAATGTGTTTTAGGCTTTTATGTTTTCATGTTTTTTGGGCATTAGGTTTTTTTGTGTTTTTTAGTTTTTCTACTATTTTAAGAGTTTTTTCTCCTTTTTATTGGTTTATATATTTTTTAGAGTATATAGAGGTTTTTAGGGTTGATATGTGTTTTTATGGTTTTATGGGTTTTCATTATTTTACGAGTTTTAGAGTGTTAGGGCCTTTAAGGTATTTTATGTTTTTTAGCATTTTTAAGTTTTAGGGGTATTAAGTGATTTTATGTTTTTAATTTTTTTCTTAATGGATTTCAAGGGTTTAGGTTATTTTATATTTTTTTTGGTTTTTAGTCAGTTTTATGATTTTTATGGATTTTAGGTTTTCCATGTTTTTAGGGGTTATGTGGTTTTTTGGGTTTTTAGTTTTTTTTTGAGTTTATTGGTTTTTGTGGGTTTTAGGAATTTTTAACTTTTTAGGTGTTTAATGGGTTTTAGAGTATTTACGAGTTTTTTTGATTTTAGGGTTTTGGGGGGATTTTTTGCAGTTTTTTTGGATTTTTAGCATTTTTTATTGGGGGGTTTTAAGTGTTTTTCGGTTTTTAATGTTCTCTTAAGGGTTTCCCAGATTTATAGGGGTTTTATTTTTTAAGGAAATTTTTAGGATTTTTATGGTTTTTAGGGGTTTATAGTGATTGAAGGATTTTAGGGTTTCTAGGGTGCTATGGTTTTTATGGTTTTTTTTGTATTTTTGGGTTTATTTGAGTTTTTAGGTTTTTAATGACTTTTAATGTTTTTACCTTCTTAGGGATCCAAAGGGTTTTTATATTTTTAATAGTTTTTAGCGTTTTCATGGGGTTTTAAAGTTATTCGTGGTATTATGGTTTTTGTGTTTATGGGTTTATGGTGTATTTATAGGTTTTTAGGGTTTTTTAGCATTCTTATGTTTATTAGTTTTTATGTGTTTTTTAGGTTTTCATTGTTTTCATAAGCGTTTTTAGGGGTTTATACATTTTTAGCCATATTTAGGAATTTTTATGGATTTTTATAGGGTTTTAGGATTCTTAATGATTTTGAGGGTTTTGGGGTTTTTATGGGTTTTATGTTTTTTTGGGTTTTTAATGTATTTTTAGTGTTTTTCGGGGATTCAAGGTTTTTAGTGTTTTTAATATTTTGTGGGGGTATAATGGGTTTTTGAGTTTATAGTTGTTTTTAGGGTTTTTATGGGGGTTTAGGGTTTTAAAGGATTTAAATGGTTTTAGTGTTTTCGGGGTTTTTAGGGTTTTAATGGTTTTTAGTATTTTTTATGTTTTTTAGGGATTTTAAGTGTTTTCGGTTTTTATGGGTTTCTTAGGGTTTTTATGTTTTTTTTGGGAATTTTACGTTTTTTATTGATTTCTAGTGATTTTTATGATTTTAAAGGGGTTTTATGGTTTTTGGAATTTCAAGGGTTTTTAGGAATTTTTTTTTTATTTTTAGTGTTTTATGATTTTTTTCTTTTTCGGATTTTTTGATTTTTTACGGATTTTAATGTTTTTAGATTTTTTAAATATTTTTAAGGGTTTAAAATATTTTAGTGTTTTTATTTTTTTCTAAGGGTTTTGATGGTTTTTCATGTTTCTTAAGGTTTTAGAGGTTTTTTGGTTTTTGGTTTTTTGGGTGTTTTAGGGTTTTTACCATTATTAGTTTTTTAGACATTTTAAGTGTTTTAAGATTTTGAGGGGATTTCATGGTTGTTATGGTTTTTTACATTTATCAGGATTTTAAGGATTTTAAGGGGGTTTATGTATTTTATTGCTTTAAGGGTTGGAATGTTTTTATTTGGGTTTTTTGGGGTTTTTGGTGTTTTATGGTATTAAGGGTTTTTAATGATTTTCTACATTTTTAAGTGTATGAAGGGTGTTTAGAGTCTATATTGGGTTTTAAGGTGTTTATGTAGTTTTCGGTTTTTAAGGTTTTTAGGGGGTTTATGGAATTTATGTTTTTAGGGTCTTTTTGGGTTTTTAGTGTTTTAGGGATTTAGGTTTTTAATATTTTTCTAGGTTTTTAATATTTTCATAGGTTTTTTCAGGGTTTTTAGGGATTATTAGGTTTTTATGGTTTTTTGATGCTTTTTTTATATTTTTAAAAAAAATTAGTGTTTTTGGGGAATTATGATTTTAGCTATGTTTTTGTCGATTTTTTGGTTTTTATGGTTTTTTGGGCATCTAAATGGTTTTTAGAGTTTTCAGGGATCTTTTAGGGTTTTTCTTGGGCTTTAGGAAATTTTTAGGTTTTTAGGGGACTTAGAGTATTTGGGTTTTTAGGGTGTTTTTTGTTTCTAGTGTTTTCTACGATTGTTAGGGGTTTTAGGTATTTTTTATGTTTTAAGGATTTCATGGGGCTTCTCAATGTTTTAGGGTTTTTTTGCCTTTTTATGTATTTTTATTGTTTTTGGTGTTTCGGGATTTTTTTAATTTTTAGGGGTTTTACGGATTCGTTGGGGGTTATAGTATTCTTTTAGTTTCATAGGGTTTTTTTATATTTTTAAAATATTTAGGGTTTTAAATGGTATTTATAGTTTGTAGTTATTTTTTAGTGATTTACTGGTTTTATTAAAGTCTTAGAACGTTTATTGTTTTAAGGGGATATAATTTTTTTAGGGTTTTTAACATTTTTTTGGTTTTTTTGGGTTTTAAGTGTTTATATATTTTTAGGGTTTTCTTAGGGTTTATTCGATTTTAAATGGGGTTTTATGGTTTTTCAGATTTTAAGGCTGTTTTAGGATTTTCTTAATTGTATTTTGGGAGTTTATGGATTTTGATGGTTTTTAGGGTTTTTAGGGGTTTGGGGTTTTTATTTATTTTTTTTGGGTTTTTTGGGTTTTTTTAGTTTTTTGGGTTTTTTAATTTTTTAACATTTTTTAATGTTTTTGGGGTTTTAGGGGTTTTAGTGTTCTTAGTGGGGTTTTAGGTTTTTAGGTGTTTTATAATATTTAATGGTTTTTAGATGATTTTGGGGTTTTTGGGATTTTAGATTTTTTAGTGGTATTTGGGTTTTTAGGTGATTTAAATTTTTTAGGTTTTTAGGGATTTTCAAGGTTTTTAGGGTTTTTAAAATGTTATTTATTTTTAACAAATATTTTGGATTTTTATTTTTTAGGGTTTCTTGTGTATTTTATGGGATTTAGGGTTTCTGGGGATTTTTGAGTTTTTATGGATTTTTGGATTTATAGATCTTTTTGATTTTTTTGGGTTTTTAAATATTTTATAGTATTTAAATTTTTTGGGTTTGATGGGGTTTTAGAGTTTTTTTTAGATTTTTCTGTTTTTTATAGTTTTTAGGGTTTTTATGTTTTATGTGATTTTGTGGTTTTTGGGATGTTAGTTCTTTTTTGGGGTTTTAGTGTTTTATATTTTTAGGGGGTTTTAAGTGTTTTTTGAAATTTAAGGTTTTCTTAGGGTTTTAAGGTTTTTTATCATTTTGTGCATGTTTTGGTATTTTTTTGGTTTCTAAAGATTTATATGATTTTAAGGGATTCTGGAGGATTCTAGAGGTTTTAAGGATTTATTTTGGTTTTTAGGTTTTTTTGGGTTTTTAGTGTTTTCAGTGGTTTTAATGGGTTTTATGGTTTTTATGCAGTTTTCATGGTTTTAGGGGTTTTAATTATTTTTAGGGTTTTTATATTTTTTAGTATTTTTAGGGGTTTTAATTGTTTTTACAATTCAAGGTTTTCGTACGGTATTTCTTTGTTTTTAGTGTCCCTCCATTTTTATCAATTTTTTGGGATATCTATGGGTTTTTAGGGATTTTGAGGGGTTTTATGGGGTTTTATTATTTTTAGGGATATTTGTGGGGTTTCAGTTTTATGTTTTTTTAGTTTTATTATGGTTTTAAGGTTTTTAGAGTTTTAATCATTTTAGGGGTTTAATGGGTTTTTGGATATTTCTGGGGGTTTTATGTATTTTTTGAATTTTAGTGTTTTCACCTTTTTAATGGTTTTTATGTTTTTTTGGTTTTTTGGGGGTTTTTAGGAGTTTTTAGCATTTTAATATTTCTATTGGGCTTTATGTGTTTTCAGGTTTATAAGGATTTATATAAGGTTTTCAAAGTTTTTAGTGGTTTTTACAATTTTATTCATTTTTTGGTTTTTATGAATTTTTATGGTTTTTCAAGTTTTTTAGGGTTTTAGGGTTTTTATGGTTTTAGGGTTTTTATGTTTTTTGAGTTTTTATGGGTTTTTTATTTTTTTAGGGTTTAATGGTTTTCTGTGTTTTTCAACATTTTATGCGTTTTATGGGTTTTTGAGTTTGTTCTGTTTTTAGGGTTTTATGGAGTTTTAGAGTTTTTAGGGTTTTATGTGTTTTTATTTTATTTATTTGGTTTATGGTCTTTTAAGGTTTTTTAGGGGGTTTTATCATTTTTGTGGGTTTTGGGTTTTAGGTATATTTATGTTTTTACGATTTTAAAATGGGTTTTCAGGGTTTTTTATGTTTTAAGGTATTTTTAGTTCTTTTTATATTTTTTATGGTTTTGAATGTTTTTATGGTTTTTATGGTTTTATGGTTTCATTGTATTATATGTTTTTTTGGGAATTTATGGTTTTATAAAGTATTTTAATGTTTTAGGTATTTAACGGGTTTTTTTATTTCTGTTGGGTTTGATGGATTATATGGGTTTCACATTTTTTAGGGGTTTCTGGTGTTCAAATTTTTTGGGGTTTTTTGGTTTTTATTGTATTTAGGTTTTTAGGGGTTTTGATTTTTTTAGGTTTTTAGGATTTCCTTAGGGGTTTTCAAGTTTTTTATGTTTTTATACATTTTAAGGATTTTTAGGTTATTTGGATTTTTATGGTTTTTAGGCATTTTAGTGTTTGTAAAGATTATGGTTTTTTGGGTGTTTAGGTTTTTTATATTTTAGGTTCTTTATGTTTTTTTAGGTTTTTTATGTTTTCAGTGGTTTAAATGGGATTGAATGTTTTTTTGATTTATAGGGTTTTTATGATTTTTTAAGATATTTTATGTGATTAAAGGTTTTTAGTGTCTTTTTTGGGGTTTTCGTGATATTAACAATTTTTAGGTTTTTCATGGGTTCTAAGTGGTTTAGGTTTTTATGTTTTTCTTTTGGGTTTTCAAGGGTTTTTGGGGTTTTTATGTTTTTATCGAATTTTAGGGCTTCTTTATGATTAATATGGATTTAGGATTTTTAGTGATTTTGAGGGGTTTTAAGTTTTTTTATGGTTTTTTTTGGTTTTTTTGGTTATTGGGGTTTCATTGAGTTTTTAGGGTTTTAAATGTTTTTAGATGTATTTTTGCTTTTTTAGGGGTTTAAATGGTTATTTATTTTGTAATGGTTTTAAGGGATTTTTGTGTTTCTAATGAATTTTAGTGGTTTAATGGTTTTTAGGGAATTTTTGGGTATTCAATTTCTTTTTAGGGGTTTTAGGGTTTTTATTCCCTTTTAGGGGTTTTAACTGTTTTAGGGTTTTATGGATTTCCAAGAGGTTTTAAGGGTTTTATGGTTTTTTATATTTTTAATGTTTTTTTTGGTGAATTTAAGGATTTTGGTTTTTAGGGGTTTTTGGGATTTTGAGGGTTTTAGGGTATTTTAGTATTTCAGGGTTTTTTTTTTATAGAATTTTTGGATTTTTTTAGTTTTTAGTGTTTGAAGGATTTTTATAGGTTTTTAAGGGTTTAAAGGTTATTTTTGGAGTTTTTAGTTGGTTTGAAGAATTTTTTGGGTTTTTTGGGTTTTATGGTTTTTATGGGTTTTATGATGGTTAGGGTTTTTTTGGGTGTCTTAGTGTTTTTTAGGTTTTTAGGTTGCAATGATTTTCTTAAGGTTTTAATGTTTTTTAGTAATTTTTATGTTTATAATGATGTTAGGGCTTCTTTAGGATTTTTTGGGTTTTTTGGGTCTTTAGGAATTTTGAGGGTTTTAAGGGTGTTTTAGGGTATTTTGGTTTTATTTGGGTTTTTGGGTGATTTGGGTTATTTTTATATTTAAGTGGTTTAATGAGTTTTTTAGGTTTTTAACATGTTTAATGGTTTAAATGGGTTTTATAGTTTTTAATGGGATTTTGGTTATTTATGGGTTTTTTGGGTTTTTTGGTGATTTTTCAGGTTTTATGGTTTTTAGGGGTATTAAGGTCTTTTTTTGCTTCTAGGGGTTTTTCATTTTTTAGTTGTGTAGGGATTTTAGGTCTTTTTTAGGGTTTTATGGTTTTCTTGTGTGTTTTTATGTTTTTTTTTGGATTTCTAACATTTTTATGGGTTTTTAGGGATTTTTAGATTTATTACGGTTATTAGGGTTTTTATATAATTTGATGGGTTTAAGTGTTTTTAGGGGTTTTAATTGGGTTTTTGGGGTTTTTTGAGTTCTTGAGTATTTTTAAGTTTTTCTATATTTTTTTTAACATTTTGTTGGGTTTATATGGTATTTATAGTTTTTAATATTTTTTTTGGTTTTTAACTGATTTAAGGGGTTTTGAGGTTGTTTGGGGATTTTTGGGGGTTTAGGATTTTTAGGGTATTTCAGGTTTTTGCAGTTTTTTAGGGGTTTTATATTTTTTTAATTTATTAATGTTTTCTTATGTTATTTATATGTTGTTGGGTGGTTTTACGTATTTACATAATTCATGGATTTTTAGGATATTTGTGAATTTTTAGGGTTTTATTAGTTTTTAGAGCTTTAGGTGTTTCTATTGTTTTAGGGGGTTTTGTATTTTTTGTGTTTTTAGGGTTTTAATGTTTTTAGGTGTACATAATTTTTTTATATTTTTAAAGTGTTTGTATTGTTTTTAGCAGTTCAAGGGTTTTAATGTGGTTTAATGTTTTTTAATGTTTTAGGGGTTTTATGGTTTTTAGGTGATTTCTGGGATTTTATGGTGTTTTTATGTTTTTATGTTTTTTATATTTTCAATTATTTTAGTGGTTTTAATTTTTTCCATTATTATGGTTTTCTTTAGGTGTTTCAAGTTTTTTAGTTGGATGTTTTGGAATTTTCGTGATTTTTTGGATTTTTATATTTTTTTGGTTCTTATGGATTTAGAGGGATTTTTTGGGTTTTTTTTAAACTTTTATAACATTTTTAGAAGTTTAAATCATTTTTATCATTTTAGTCGATTTTAGGGTTTTTATGGGTTTTATGATTTTTATGGGTTTTAAGGTCTTTTCTGGTTATTAGTGGTTTTTAGGAATTTTTAGGATTTTTTGTGGTTGGTACCATTTTTTCGTTCTTCTGGGGTTTTAATTTTTTTTAGATTTTTAAGTGTTTCTTAGGGTTTTTCATATGGGTTTTTTAATATATTAGGGATTCTTTAGGATTTTTTATAATTTTTAATGATTTTGGGTTCTTTAGGGAATTTGATGGTTTTAGGGTTAATAGTGGTTTTATGAGATTTTATGGGTTTTATAGTTTTCTTGTATATCTTGGGGGTTTACGGTTTTTATGTTTTTTAATGTTTTAATACGTTTAAATGGTTTTTATTGTTTTTAGTGGTTTTTATTGGTTTTATGGGATTTAAGGGTTTTTTAAGGTTTTTATGGGTTTTTAGGTTTTTAACATTTTATGGATTGTTAGGGGTTTTATTTTTTTTAGGTTTTTGGAATTTTATTATTTTTTTTCAAGGTTTCATACATTTTTATAGATTTTTAGTGTTTTATGGTTTTTATTGTTTTTAGGGATTTTGAGGGTTTTTTAGTTTTTCAGGTTTTTTGGGTTTTCATGGATTTTTTTTTGGTCTCTTGGATCTTTTGAGAATTTTATGGTTTTTAATGTTTTTATATTTTTTGAAATTTTATTATTTTAAATGATTCTTTGTGTTTTAAGTTGTTTTTAGGGTTTTAAAAGAGTTTTTGTGGTTTTTGTGGTTATTTTGATTTTTTAGGGTATATAGAGTTTTTTTTTGGTTTTTAGCATATATGGGTTTTTAGTGTTTTTATATTTTTATGGTTTTCTTATGTTTTTGGAGGGTTTTTATGGTATTTTACGTTTTTAGGGTTTTTAGGATTTTTTTTTGTATTTTAGGGTATTTAGGGATGTTGAGGGTTTTACTGATTTTTTTTGGGTTATTAGGGGTTTTTTGAGTTTATTTTGGTTTTAAAGGGTTTTTAGTGTTTTTTAAAATATTATTGGTTTAAATGGGTTTCATATTTTTTATAAGGGTTTATAGGTTTTATTAGTTTTATGGGTTTTTATGGTTTTTGGGGTTTTAATGATTTTTTTACGGTTTTTAGGGGTTTTAACATTTTATGGGTTTTAAGTGTTTTTAGTTTTTATGATTTGATTAGGTTTTTTAGGGTTTTTTATGGATTTTATGGTTTTCATGGTTTTGGGGTTATTATTGTTTTTTTTGATTTTTTCAGGGATTTAATGGTTTTTATAGATTTTTAACATTTTAACGGTTTCAATGGTTTTATGATTTTTATTAGTATTTAGGATTTTTAAGGGGTTTTAAGGGTTTTTAGGGTTTTTATGTGTTTTTATAGTTTTTAGGGGCTTTAGGGTTTTTAGTGTCTTTCTAGGGTCATTTGGGTTTTTATTGTTTTTAGGGGTTTCAACTATTTTTTAGTTTTTAAGGTTTCCATAGATTTCAAGATTTTTATAGGGTTTTTTACAATTTTATTGTATTTTAGGTTTTATAAGATTTTTATGGTTTTTAGGGTTTTTGATGGGTTTCTGGGGTTTTAGTGTTTTTATGGTTTTTAGGGTTAGTTTGATCTTTTTATGTTTTTATGGTTTTATTGAGTATTTTAACATTTAGAGGGGTTAAAAGGGTTTTTTGAGATTTTAGTTGTTTTAAGGATTTTATTGTGTTGTAATGTTTTTAATTTTTTAGGGGTTTTATATTTTAAGGGTATTCATGTTTTTTAGATTTTTAGTTTTTTATTTTTCTTGGGGTGTTTTAATGTTTTTTCTTTTAAAGGTTTCTTATGGGATTTGAAGGCTTTTTTTAAATTTTAATATTATTTTATGTTTTTATTGATTTTTATGGGTTTTTAGGGTTTTATGTATTTTGAGAGGTTTAGTGGTTTTAGGTGTCTTAATAATTTTATTATTTTGTTTGTTTTTCTGGTTTTTTCTTTTTTTTTTTGGGTTTTGACGAGTTTTATAAGTTTTCTTCATTTTTAGGATTATAATGGGTGTTTATATTTTTTATGATTTTGGGGGTTTATGGTTTTTTAGGAATTTTATGGATTATTTTAGTTTATCAGGTATTTATGGGATTCCACGTTTTTTTGGGGTTTTAAGGTTTTCTTGGGGGTTTTTAGTGTTTTTGGGTTTTTTTGTATTTATGGATTTTTGGTCTCTTTTAGGATTATTAATGATTTTTGGGTTTTTATGGAATTTGATGGTTTTTAGAGGTTTTTTGTGGGGGGGGGTCAGTTTTTAGGGTTTAAAAGGTTTTTATAGTTTTTTATCATTTTTAGGGGTTTAAAGGGGTTTTTAGAGTTTTATGGGGTTTATAGGGATTTTATGGTTTTCTAAGGGTATTTACGATTTTTAAGGTTTTAAGGGTTTTTATTGTTTTAGTTATTTTTAGGGTGTTAGTGTATTTTAGGGTTTTCATAGATTTTAATGTCTTTTGGGTTTTTAGGGAATTAGTGGGTGTTTTGGGTTTTAATGTTTTATTAGGTGTTTTGGGGGGTTTAGGTTTTATGAATTTTTTGGATTTTTAATGTTTTTATTTTTTTAGAGATTTTGAGGGTCTTATGGGTTTTAATGTTTTTTTTATATTTTTTATAATATTTTAGTGGTTTAAAAGTTATTTTAGAGTTTTTAGTGGGTTTTATGGTTTTATTAGGTTTGGTGGGTTTTTACGTTTTTTAGGGATTTTTTGATTTTTGGTTTTTTTTATGTTTTTAATTTTTTAGGGTTTTTAGTGGTTTTAGGTGTTTTTAGGATTTTATGATTTTTTAGAGTCTTTGATGATTTTTATTATTTTTATGTTTTTGGGATTTTTAATATTTTTAGGGTTTTTAGGGTTTTTAGGGATTTTGAGGGGTTTAAGGGGTTTGTAGGCATTTACGATTTTTATGGTTTTGGTGGTTTTAGGTTAATTATTGAGTTTTAAGGTGTTTATTTGTTTTTATATATTCTAAAAATATTTAGTGTTTTAAAAAGGTTTTAGAGTTTTAAATGTGTTTTCGAGTATTTTGTCAGCTTTTTTTTGGGTTTTTATGGTTTTAGGGGTTTAGGGTTTTAGGGGTGGTTTATGGTTTTTTTAGAGTTTTTTTCATTTTTAGGTTTATATTAATTTTATGTGTCTTTAGGGTTTTTAAGGTTTTTTCTTGTTTTTAGGTTTTTTTGGGTTTTCAATATTTTTAGGGATTTTACAGGATTTTTAGTTTTTTTTTGATTTTTATGTTTTTAGAGATATCGGGGGGATTTAGTGTTTTTCGGGTTCTAAGGTTTTTATAATTTTTTGGCTTTTAGAGGTTTTTTTAGTGTTTAGGGTATTCAAGGTTTTTATGGTTTTTTAATGTTTTAGGGGTTTTTAGGGTTTTTAGGGTTTTTAGAGTTTTTAGTGGTTTTATGTGATTTTAGTGGTTCTAAAGTTTTTTTGTGTGTTTTATGGTTTTTAGGGTTTTTATGGTCTATATAGGGGTTTTAGGATATTTGTTTTTTTGGGATTTTTAGTGGTTTTAAGTTATTTTTTAGGTTTTCTTATGGGGTTTTAGGGTTTTTAGGTTTTTTTTATATTTTTAGGTATTTTTAAGTATTTTTATAATTTTTATGCAGTTTTTATACTTTTTAGGAATTTTGAAGGGTTTTATGGGTTTAGGGTTTCTAGGGTTTTAAGGATTATAAAGTTTTTAAAAAAATTAATCATTTAATGGGTTTTTAGTGTTTTAGTGGTTTTAGGGTTTCTATAGGGTTTTAAGGTTTTCAATGTTTTTTTATGTGTTTAGGGGTTTTAGTGTTTTGAGGGTATTTTTACAGGTTTTGAGGGGTTTTCGAATTTTATATTTTTTGTGTTCTTTTATGATTTTTAGCATTTTTACGTTTTTTTGGTTTTATGTGTTTTTTGGTTTGGAAATTTTACTTATAGTTTTTAGGGTTTTAAGGTTATTTATGTTTTTAATATTCCTTCGGGAATTTTATGGATTTTTTTTGTTTTTTTGTTATTACATATTTTGATGGGTGTTAGGGTTTTTTGGCATTTTTATGGGTTTTTGATTTTTAAATGATTTTAAGGGGTTTTTTGTGTCTTTAGGTTTTTATGGATTTCTTAGGAGTTCTCAGGGTTTTAGGAATTTTTTACATTTTTTTCAAATCTTTTGGGACTGTAAGTAAATTTATCTGTTTTTAGGTGTTTTATAGATTTTAAAGGGTTTTAGGGCAAGGAAGGCTCAGGGTTAGGCTAGTCCTGGATCTCCCCATAATTTATTATAAAAAAGACACAAAGGAAACAAAAAAAACAAAAAACAAAAAAGACACACAACAGAGTCCAAAAAAAAGGTGCACAATGGGTAAAATCAGTCAATGTTGCCACCGAAATCATCTAGCTCCGCACCACAATAACCAATGCCCACACCGAAGCCATCACCCACCTCATCAAATTTGTAATCTGACTCAGCACCCGCGTCCATAGAATCCCATGCTGACTCATACTCCTCCTGCATTCCAATACTGTATAGAAGCTTCATTCTGGCTCTCTCTTGCTTAGATGATCCTGGGGTCCGCTCCCACTTATTAACTTTTACCTTTAGTCTTACCACCCTTGATGTGGCTTGGGTTTCCATAGGTCGTGGGAGGGCAGAATAATCCTTCCACTGTATTTGCCTCGGGGGGTGGAGGTGGATCCAGCTTCATAACCTGTTTTCTCACAAGTGACTCCATCACTGACAGTAGATGGGGCCTTCCCCTTCTTATCTTCAAACCCACTAGTTTCGGCTCCTCTTTTGTTACTTTCCTCCTTAGACCTGGCCATAATAGCATTTATCCGACGATCATCATCAACAAACCTATCCCCAAGCCTCTTTGCCTCACCCTCAAGCGGGTACCTCTCCCATTCCGCCAACACCATATAATGTAACTGCGCAAAATGTTCTTCAGCAGAGGGAACACCATGGAGAACCACGGTCCTATAAAGGTTCGGGGACTGGTCACCATTTTCCCCAATAGTAACCGGTAGAGGGAAGACATTCAGATTCAGAACAGGAGCACTAGGAAGATCCTCAGCATCACTAGTGTTATTCGCAAGAGGACCAGCCTCCATGTGAGGTCTCTCCATGTCATCACTCCCGGATATCACCCGGGGCGTCATGCCAATCAGAGTACTGCACCCTGGGAGTCCAGGGCTCCCCTTTTGTCGCAGACCTCTCATTCTCAGCTGAAGACATAAGCCACTCAACCCCAGCCCTCTTGCCCTGAACAACCACAACCTCCTACACAACTTCTTCCACCAACACATCCACATATGTGGGCTTAGCCAGGACTGAGACCTGTAAACTGTTTTGAATAGGAGCAATAATCCTAACCGGTGAAGAGGTTCCACCGTTATCCTTCCTGCAAACTATGTCTTCCCCTCTCAGGAGAAGCGCACGGGGAACCTCCATCTAAACATTCCCTTGCCAGGTTCCCATCACAACATCCTTTCCTGAGCCTGACTGCCTCCCTAAAAAGTCACCACATCTATGAACACTTTCAGTACGAACCCGATTATCCCCATCAGCCAGTAGCACTGCCTCCTCAATAGTATCTCCCGAAGCACAATCACCTCTAGCAAGACTTATTCTAAAGCCCCCCGAATCCATCAGAGAAACCTCCATATCACTTCCACCCATCAGGTTAGATGAACAGGGAACATCAGCAGCCAATGGCTTGGAGGACAAGGGCTCAACCATCCCCGTTGTCCCCTCAACCTCCACCAGAGGAAGGAGGCTCTCATCAGAAGACATGCGAGCCAGATTAGCACCACCCCTACGAGGACCTAAACATCCTTCAGATTGAGCATTGTTCCCAAATCTCCAACAAGAAGAGCATAACACCGACCATGGTTCATATATAATAGGTTGTCGCCACCTGAGCTCCTCCCCCACCGCAATCCAGACAGCATCCACTGAAGCCTTTGAAGCATCAACTTCAACGAAGGACCTTGGGGAAACCGAATGGCAAAGGGCCCTAGTCCTACTATCCACAAAGAGGAACCTCCCCACAAAATTCCTAAGCATCAACATAATAGAAATATTTTGAAAGGTAAGGGTAAGTTCAAGAAATATAACCCAAGTAGCAACCATCTGGGATCTCTGCTTCAGACGAAAATAAAAAATCCACCGAAAAAGAGAGAAACGAGCGCCATTACATGACCGAGGAGCCACCGAACAGGAAAGAACCAGGTCCACCTTAGAGGCAAACCGAATCATGATATGGGAGATATCAATCACACCCATAGTCGCACGAGCCCTATGTTTCTAGAAAGTTGAGACAAACTTGTCGAAAGAGACCACCAGGGGTCGCCGCATCGGGAAGCTTGCAACCAGAGGTAGGAGGTGCAGATCCGAAGCTTCTGTGAACTCCCGAATCAATAGGGGAAGTTGCGGACATCCATTAAAGGACTTCAGAACCTTCGGGCAAAGCACTGTTTGTGGAAAGGAGGGCAGAAAATCAGGGGAAGAGAGTGATGACAAAGAACAGTCCTCTAAGGGAGGATCCTCCCCCACAGAGAGGGGGGAAGATTCATCGTTCTCCATCATCTTCATCCTAGAGAGAAGCGACCATCACGAGAGATCCAAATCGCCAGATTCTCCAGAGCCGCCATATTCTTAGGGTCTTATCTTAAAGGTTTTTAGGGGATTTTATGTTTTTTAGAATTTTTATTGGTTTTGGGGGTTTTACGTTTCTTTTGACTTTTTGAGGGGTGTAATGGATTTTAGACTTATAAACAATTTTACAGTTTTATAGGGATATTATTGTTTTTATAGGTTATTTAGGTTTTACAGGGTTTCATTTTTTGGGTTTTTTGTGTGTTTTTATGGGTTTTAAGGGTTTTTAATGTTTTTATCATTATTTAGGGTTTAAAAGGTCATTAATGTTTTTATTGGGTTTTTATGGTTTTTACGGGTTATTGTATTTTTATGCCTTTTCAAGATTCTCTAGTTTTGGTGTTTTATGGTTTTTATTATTTTATGGTTTTTAGAGTATTTTGAGTTTTAGGGGTTTTCTGTTTCTTCTGGTTTTTGAGCTTTCCTTAGTGATTTTTAGTGTCTTTAACGTTATCTACATTTTTAGGGATTTTTAGTATTTTTATGGTTTTAAGGGTTTTTATGGATTTTGAGGGGGTTTTTGGGTTTTTATGGTATCTTATAGATTTTTTAAAATTTTAGTGGTTTAATTGGATTTTAGAGTTTTCATGGTTTCTTTTCTTTTTTTTGTTTTAATGGTTTTTAAATTTTTTACTATTTTGGGGGTTTAATTTTTTTTTTGTATTTTTACTGTTTTTTTAGTTTTTTTAAGGTTTTTATGGTTTTTTGGGGTTTTTATATATTGTTGAGTTTTTTAGGGTTTTAATTGTTTTTAGAGTTTTAACATATTAAAATGTTTAAAGGGTTTTTAGTTTCTCTGTGGTATTAGGATTTTTATCGGTTTTTGTTTTTTTATTTTTTTCAGTGGATTTATGGGTTTTTGGGTTCTTTTGGGTTCTTTTATGTTTTTTAGCATTTTTTAGGTTTTTAGGAGTTTTAAGTGTATTTTGGATTTTTATGTTTTCTTAGATGTTTTTAGGGTTTTTATGTTTATAGTGTTTTTTGGTTCTTTTTTGCGAATTTTATGGGATTTTGGGATTTTTATGTATCTTTAAGGGTATTAGGTATCTAATTTGTTTTAAGTGTTTTTTAGGGTTTTACGGTTTTTAAAGTGTTTTTAGTGTTTTCATGTTTTTTCTAGGTTTTTAACATTTTATGGAGCTTAAGGGTTTTTAGATTTTTTATTTGTTTTATAATTTTAGTACGTTTTTATATGTTTTAATGGTTTTTATTGGTTTTTAACATTTTTATCATTTTTTGGTGTTTTTTGGTTTTTTGGGTTTTTAACATTATTTAGGTTTTTATGGGTTTTATTTATTTTAATCATTTTAAAGATTTCATAGGATATTGTAGGGGTTTCAATTTTATTTTTACTTTTTTGGAATTTTTTAGGATTTTTATAGTTATTTCGTGTTTTAAAAGATTTTAATGGTTTTAGGGTTTTTACGAGTTTTATGGTTTTTAGGGTTTTTAGGGTTTTTGAGTTTTTAAGGTTTTAATGGTATTTTAATGTTTTTTTAACATTTTAGGGGTTTAGAGGGTTTTTATATTTTTTTAGTGTTTTTAGGGTTTGTATGTGTTTTTAGGGTTTTTAGAGTTTTAAGGGTTTGTAGGTATTTAGTGGCTTTAGCATATTTTATGTTTTTAGGCGTTTTAAGTGTTTTTCGGTTTTTATAGTTTTTATTTGGTTTTTTATGCTTTTTATGGATTTTTAGAGATTTTATTTATTTTTATGAGTTTTTAGGTGTTTTAGGAGTTTTGAGGGATTTTAGGGTTTTTATGGGTTTTTAATATTTTTTAATTTTATTAGGGTTTTTTGACTTTTTTTGTTTATAAGGTTTTTACGGTTTTTAGCACTTTTACGGTTTTAATGGGAATATAGAGTTTTTTATTTTTTTTGGGTTATTATTGCGTTTTTAGGGTTTTTAAAGGGTTTAACATTTTGAGATGTTTTAGGGGTTTCTGGGATAATTAGGGGTTTGAAGGGTTTTATGGTTTTTTTGTTTTTAGGGTTTACATCAGTTTTTTAGGGTTTTTACATTTTTATTGTTTTTTTGGTAATTAGAGGGTTTTTAGAATCTTTTTTTGGGTTTTATGGTTATTTTTGTGGTTTTAGGGTTTTTTTATTTTTTATGGATAATAATGTTTTCAATGTTTCTTAATATTTTTAATGGATTGAGGGTTTTAAAAGTTTTTAGTAGTTTCATAGGGTTTTTATGTTTTTGGGTTTTTTATTGAGTTTTTTGGATTTTTATGGTTTTTAGGGTTTCTAGGATGTTTTATATATTTTAGCCTTTTAATGTTTTTAATGGTTTTGAGTTTTTTAAAGCTTATAATGTTTTTATGGGGTTTCAAGGTTTTCAAGGTTTTTATGTTTTTAAGATTTATTTTGAGATGTTTTGGTTTATTTTTGGTTTTAGGGTTTTAGGGATTTGCAGGGTTTTAGGGTTTTTATGGTTTTTAGGTGTTTCTTAGAATATTTATGATATCAATGGGGGTTTAGAGTTTATTTAATTTTTAGGTATTTTAAGGATTTTATGAGTTTTTAGTGATTTATAGGGTTTTTATGGGGTTTTAGGGTTTTTATGGTTTTATGGGGGTTTATTGTGTTTAAGGGTTTTTTTGGGTTTTTAGAATATTTTTAGGGTTTCTTATGGATTTTATCATATTTTTTTAGTGGTTTTAAGTGGTTTTTTAATATTTTTTATGGGTTTCAGGGTTTATAGGGTTTATTTTTTTAGGGATTTTTAGGGTTTTTATAATTTTGATGGTTTTTAGGGTATTTAGGGTTTTAGTGTTTTGATGGTTTTTTGGTTTTTTTGGTTTTTAGTGGTTTATTTGAGTTATTTATTTTTTAAGGTTTTCTAGTGTTTTTGTCGTCTAAGGTGTTTAAATAGTGTTTTAGAGTTATTAGGGGTTTTAGGGTTTTTATTGGTTTTTAGGGGTTTTAAGGATTTTAGGGGGTTTATGGGTTCTAGGGTTTTTAGGGTGTTTAGGATTTTTAGGGTTTCTTATGTTTTTAGGTGTTTTAGATATTTTATTATTTTTATGGTTTTCTTAGGTTTTTTAAGGTTTTTCGGGTTATATACATTTTTAGTGTTCTTTAGGAATTTTTTTAATAAAATTGGGTTTTTAGGGTTTTAGGCATTTTGAGGGTTTTTAGTGTTGTCAGGTTTTTTTGGTATTTTGGAGTTTTTAGGATTTTTTTGATTATCCTTGTTTTTTATGTATTTTAAATTTCTTTAATATTTTTAGTGGTTTAATGAGTTTTTAGTGTTTTATTTGTTTTTAGAGTTTTATTTTTTTATTTTTTTTATGTTTCATGTGTTTTTATGGTTTTTAGGTATTTTAACGTTTTTTTTGGTTTTAGGGGTTTTAATGTTTTTTTTGGTTTTAGGGGTTTCATTTGTTTTTATGTTTTTAAGGGTTTCTTAGGGGTTTTCAGGGTTTTCTACGGGTTATATACATTTTTTACTTTTTTGGGGGTTTTATGTGTTTTATTGAGTTTTTAGGGATTCATGGTATCTAGAGTTTTTAATATTGTTCGGGGTTTAATGTTTTTTTAAGAATTTAGTGTTCTATGGGTATTTATCAGTTTTTATGGTTTTTATTTCATTTAGGGGTTTTATGGGTTTTTATCATTTATTCATTTTTAGGGGTTTTACGTGTTTTAGTTTTGTATGGTTATATATTAGGTTTTCTAAGGTTTTATTATTATTTTTTTATTTATGGTTTTTTCCGATTTTTTAGATTTTTTATCATTTTTAGGGTTTTGGAGGCATTTTAGAGTTTTTAGGGATTTTAAGGTCTTTATGGTGTTTTTTGGATTTTAGAGTATTATTTTTTTGTTTTTATGAGTTTTAGGGTTTTATATACTTTTTTATCTTTTAGGGGGTTTAAATGGTCTTTATATTTTTTAGTAGTTTTAGGGGTTTTATGGGTTTTATAGGGTTTTGTTTCATTTTAGTGTTTTTAGTGTTTTAGCATTTTTTTTGTTTTTTTCAGGATTTTAATTAGTTTTTTATATAATTATGGGTTCTATTGTGTTTTTCATGTATTTTTATGTATTTATATATTTTTAGGTTATTTTTTGGATTTTTAGGGGGTTCTAGGTTTTTTAGAGGTTTTGAGGGGGTTTTAGGGTTTTAGGGGTTTTTTTTTGTTTTTTGGGGTTTTATGGTTTTTTGAGCTTTTATGGGTTCAAGGATTTTTAGTGTTCTTTAACATTTTTTATGGTTTAAATTATTTTATAGTTTTTTTAGGTTTTTAATGGTTTTATAGGTTTTTAGGGGTTTTACTAATATTTTTTGGGTTTTAATGGATTTAATGATTTTTAGGATTTTTAGGGGGGTTTCAAGGTTTTAGATTATTTTGGTTCTTTAGGGTTTTTATGTGTTTTTTAGGTTTTTAATGTTATCTTAGGGGTTTTCAGGGTTTTATATTTTTTTTGTTCCATTTTTAACAATTTTTAATATTTTTAGGATATTTATGGTTTTTATGATTTTATAGGGTTTTATGGATTTTAAAAAAATTTAGGGTTTTTAGGGATTTTATTGTGTATTTGTGGTTTTTGGAGTTTTTTTAATTTTTTCTGGGTTTTTAAGATTTTTTAGGTTTTTTAAGATTTTTCATGGTTCAAATGGGTTTTAGAGTTTTTAGTGGGTTTTAACAGTTTATATGGGTTTTTAGTGGCTTAAGAGTTTTTTGGGTTTTATGGTTTTTATGGTTCGATAGGTTTTTTAGGGTTTTAATAGTTTTTAGTTTTTAGGGGTTTAAAGTTTTTTTGGGTTTTTAGGGTTTTATTAGGGGTTTTAGGGGTTTTTGGAATTTTTACGATTTTCTTATTCATATGGATTTTTTAGGATATTTATGGGTTCTAGTGTTTCTAGGGATTTTCAGGTTTTTAGGGGTTTTAGGGGATGTAACGTTTTTATGGTTTTTTCTGTGTTTTTATAATTTTTTCTAAGTTTTAGGGGTTTAACTGCTTATATAGTTTTTTTACCATTTTTAGGTTCTAAATGGATTTTAGAGTTTTTAGTAGTTTTTATGGTTTTAATGGTTTTATGGTTTTTTAGGTTTTTAAAGTGTTTCTATGGTTTTTTGGGGGTTTTATAATTTTTTAAGTTTTTTAGGGTTTTATGTAATTTTAACTTTTCTAGGTTTTTTTATGTATTTTTAGGGTTTTTACAATTTTAGGGATTTTTGCGGCATTTTAGGATTTTTATGGTCTTTTGGGTTTTTTATGGGATTTAGGGTTTTTAAGGTTTTTATGGTTCATAGGGATTTTTGAGTTTTTAGGGGTTTATGGTTTTATAGATTATTTTAACGTTTCTAGGGGATTAAAGTGTTTTTTTAGTTTTTAGGTGTTTTTAGAGTATTAAGGGGGTTTTCAATTTTTTATGGGGATTTATAGTTTTTAGGGTTTTTGGGGTTTTAAGGGTTTTTAGTTTCTTTAGTTTCATTATGTTTTTTTGGGGGGTTTATGTTATTTTTGGATTTAAAATTTTCTTATGGGATTTCAATATTTTTTATTTTTTAAAATTTTTATTGAATTTTTAGGTTTTTTTTATTTTATATGTTTTTATAGGTGTGTGTATTTTTAGGGGCTTACTGTTTTAGGGTTTTTATGTTTCTTATTGTTATTTTGGATTTTTAGGTTATTTTAGTTTTTATGGATTAATGGTTTTTATAGGTTTCTCGTTTTTAGGGGTTTAATGGGTTTTTAGGGTTCTTAGTAGTATTTTGGTTTATTATGTGTTTTAGGAGTCTGAATGTTTTTTGTGGATTATACGGTTTTTGGGGGTTTTAGGGTTTTTAGGGTTTTTATGTTATTTTTAGGGTTTTTAGGGATTTATTTTTTTAGGTTTTAATGGGTTTTAAGTGTTTAAATATTTTTTCTATGGTTTTCATAGTGTTTTTCAGGGATTTTAGGGGTTTTTATTTTTTTAGTAATTTGAGGGCTTATTTAGGATTATTACGGGTTTTCAGGTTTTTAGGGACTTTGAAGGTTTTTTCGGATTTTAGGGGTGTTCTTTATTTTTATAGTTTATTTGGATTTTTTTTTGACTTTTTATGGTTTAAATGGTTTTAAGGATTTTTTATGTTTTATGGGTTTAAAGGGTTTTTATGGAAAGTAAGGTAAGGGGTTTTATGGTTTTTGGTATTTTAGGGTTTTAGGGTCTCTTTAGGCATTTTCAGGGTTTTTATTATTTTTACCTTTTTAGGGGTTTTATGTGATTTTAGAATTTTAATATTTTGTTAGAGTTTTCAAGGGGTTTAGGGGTTTTTATCTTTGAGGGTTTTTTTATTTTTATTAATTTTTATTTTTTAGGGAGTTTAGGTATTTGGGTGTTTTAGTGTTATTTTAGAGTTTTTAGTGATTTTACTATTTTTTAATGGGTTTTTTAGTTTTTAAGGGTTTGAATCATTTTATATTTTTTTTAACATTTTTGGGTTTTAAACGGTTTTTAGATTTTTAGTGGGTTTTAGGGTTTCTAGGGTATTTTTTGGTTTTTTGGTTTTTTGGCGTTTTATTATTTATATGGTTTTTCTGGTTTTTAGTGATCTTTTTAGAGGATTTAAGTGTTTTCTTTTATTTCATATTTTTCATTGGATTTTTTATTTGTTTTTAGTATTTTTTATTTTTTTCAGGATTTTTAGCGATTTTTTTGGATTTTTATGGTTTATAGGTTTTTTCGGGATTTTGATTGTTTTTAGGGGTTTTTGGGTATTTAGGGGTTTTATGGATTTTTATGTTTTTAGTGTATATTTTCCTATTTAAGGGATTTTATGGTTTTTAGAGTGTTTTAAAATTTTAGTGTGTAAAGGGTTTTAGATTTGTTAATGGCTTTTTTGGTTTTTATTTGTTTTTAGGAGTTTCATGTTTTTAGGGGTTTTACATTTTTTGGAGTCTTTTTTGGTTTTGTAGTGTTTGTAAGCATTTTTTAGGTTTCTAGGGATTTTCAGTGTCATTAGGGTTTTAAGGATTTTTCATGGGTTTTCAATGTTTTTAGGGTTTTTTAATTTTTTTTGGGATTTATTGAGATTTTTATGTTTATATTTTTTAGGTTTTTTATGGATTTTGATGGATTTTGGTGTTTTTGGGTTTTATGGGTTTTTATGTTTTTTTGTTTTAAGGGGTTTTTTGTTGAGATTTTAGGGGTTTTATGGTTTTTATAGATTTTTAACATTTTTAAGGGTTTAAATGGATTTAGTGTGTTTAGTGGGTTTTAGGGTTTTAGGGTATTTTAGTGTTTTATGGTTTTTGGGGTTTTTTCAGGTTTTAGGGTCTATTTAGGATTTTTATGATTGTTAGAGTATTTAGGCACTACAATATATTCCACTTTTTCCAATGGGGGCATATCTGTTGGTAAAAGTACATTTTCTGTTGGTAAAACGTTTTGCTAACACATATGTTCCTATCAGTAAACTGTCGGTAAAAACTCTGTCGCTAAATCTTTTTACGATAGATAAAATAGTTATGTTAGAATTATAAAAATACCAACAGATAATATATATGTTGGTGAATGTGTTTTGCAAAAGGTTCCAATGACAAATTTTTCTATTGGTAATAATATTACCAACATATAATATGTTTATAAATTACATTTGAATAAAAAACATAAATTTTTATTGATAGTAAAATTTCATACCATATTTATTAATTAATTTATCATTTAAAATACATCTTAAGATGATTTTAACACATCCAGTCATAGAAAAAATATATATATTAATAATGAAAGTTAATACAACAGGATTCATCACACTCCACCCACAAAAAGATGAGACCCCCCCCCCACGACTCATCCATGCCAGCGCAGCAGCAACCCATCCATGCTAGCGAACCAACTCCCACAACAGCGACCGACGAGTACCACCAGTGACCCTTCCATGTCATGATATCATAGAAGTAGACCATCCATGACATCATGCACACTCCCATCCATGCCAGTAATCCTGCTCTAAAACCAACCAATCCAAATCTCCAACAAAAACCCATCCATGCCAGCAAGCACAAGCAAGAAAAAGCGACCCATTCATGCCAGCAAGTCAACTCCAACAACAACCTATCAATGCAAGTGAGCCAGCTCCAATAAACAATGATCATCACTTACCCATCCATCCTAGATAGATTCCAGCAAACCCTAGAAATGTTCTCTATACAAAAAAACCAGTTCAATCAACATAACAAGTTTGCATTTCACAACATGTAAATTCAAGCACAATCAACAGACGGATGTCAACCTTCCATTACCCTGATAAATTTAAACCCATCAATCCAATACATTATGAAAAATCAATAGAGGCAAACTGAAATTCAATGTCACTACCTAGGATTTCATTCTGAGCCAAGTATTTTATTGTAGTAAGGATATCACTAATCAAAAGTCCAAGTTATGGCTTCCTCATGGAGATCCAAATAGCAACTGTAATAGCTTGGTAGAGACCATTAATTGGATGATTCTTTTCAATAAATGGATAATACTTTATGGTTAACCTCCTCCTGTATTTAGAAAAATGTAGAGGTGATCTTTCTTATGTCTTTCAATAAAGGTAGTACCTACACAACAAGAAAATAAACATTCCAAAATAGCTTTATATATATAAAAAAATGTAGACTTCGCATTACGTTTGAAATAATAACTTGCATAAGGTACCCATGATATCAAAATATATTATACATAATATACTAATTTTATCCCCTCTCGCATTTTACTCATGAGCATACTAGGATGTTTTTAGTATAACACATCAATTTTTTAGATGTAGTAAATATTTCTGGATTTGAAAAAACTGTGAATATTATACATTAATCATTTATTGGGAATAATATGAATGGTTGAATATAAGACATCATTTAATTTATTAATGTACTAGATGAAATGTGATCACATAAGGTGTTTTGAGTAGGAATGAGTTCCAGATCTGAATAAGCATGCTGAAACTACATTTTCAAATACTAATAACCTTGGAAGGATAATGTTTCATTTTTTACAGTCGAATAATATATAGTTAATCCAATGTATTCTTATGCTTTCTCCTCTAACTATGTCATGTTCCAACACTTTTTTTCATTTCCCCTTAGGAGTATGTCGTAAATTTAAAGAAAATTTTTTCTTCTTTATGATACTTTGTCTAATCTAATGTGACTTTTGGACCCAAGTATATCTCAGATGCCAAAAAATCATGTGTCTAATAGAAGGAAGTACAATAGAATATATTCCAAGTTTAAGGAATTTCTATGATGCTACTACTTCAGACATTATATTCATCCCAACAAAGTATAGCGATGTCATGTATGATTCTGCTAGATGGTAAATGTAAGGAGAATTGTGATACCTAGAATTTTTTTGAATTAAATTCATCTTAGAATTGAGAATATTACTACCAATTAAAATAATATCTCATCATCACCTCACATTACTTATGAATCCAACACTTCCTTTGGGTCTGAATCATATACTACACAACTTCCAATAGTCTATGTGCCTATATGATGACATTACGACATGCCCAACAGATTGGTAGGAAGTCAACAACACATCAAAACTCTATAAAACACATTGATTATGTGAATACATATTTTAGAGTCCATGATAACAGACTCTCATTAAAGAATTAACATCCAACAAAATATCAACACTCAATACTCAATATAGACCATGTTAACCACCCGATGTTATCTGATCTAGAACACAAGAAAGGAAATACTTGATGCTAGAAGAGCCATAAATCATTATGAAGTGAATATGGAAAACATATAAAGGATGCATGGAAAAGTGTAATGTTCAATAACAAATTCTAACTAAATTTGTAAATTATATAATGCAATAGGAAATTTGTGGATGAATTACAAGATATTCAAAATCCATTGAATTGATTGGAGTAAACCCATTACCTAAGAATTCAATAGAGAATGACATAATCCATGTTTAAAAAATTAGTAGCATCTAAATTAAGTGAATATAGATAACATATAAAGGATACATAGAAAAGAGTAATGTTCAATAACAATTTCTAACTAAATTTGGAAATTAGATAATGCAATAGGAACGTTGTGGATGATTTACAAGATATACAAAATAAATTGAATTGATAGGAGTGAACCCATTACCTAATAATTCAATAGAGAATTAAATAATCCATGTGTAAAAAATTAGTAGCATCTAAATGACCTAAGGAATGACATAGGATGGGGGGAAATGAAAACAAAAGGTAGAAAAAATCTTCATTAACGAGGTATTTTTTTTCCATTAGTAGGATTTTAGTTGGAAAATTTTGTATTCTCTGTATCTTGATGTTTGTGGTTTTGATCTATCACATTGATAGATTGAAAATTATTTAGTGACTAAAGTGGGAGAGACTTTTTATACATGATATTCCAAAACCATATTCTATTCTTCCTTAATCAACTTATATTAATTTATAGATAGTGATATGTTGTTGAATGTGATTGTGATAAATTTTCATTTCATTTTTCTATTTAATAATTTAGTCAATAATTAATTTTCTTACTCCACTCAATCAATCAGGAATATGATGTTATATGAGTGATAGGGTAGTGAAGTGGTTAGTGATTGTTGGAACATCTGTGGAAGAAAGAATATCTTCCTAATATACTCATGATCAATGTATTGTAATCATTAGGTTCCTTCATATTTGAATATGATACCTCTATTGGAGGATTGGATAATTATTCTCTACTATATTTATTCAAAAAGGTGATAATATTAGATTAATGTGATTATTTTAATGCTATAACTCCACAAAACTAGCAACCAGATGTTAGAGTATCTTCATAAAGACCCTATAATTAATCAAGAGATCAAGAAAGGGTTCATAATTTTAGGAAATTTTATAGAATAACATTGGAACTTTTAGAATGTGGACCAGTCAATGATGAATCATCTAATTCAAGGCAGTGCATGTTTTTTGATGAATTTTCAAAAGGATTTCTCAATCAAGAATTAAAATCAGCATGCAAAAGAACCTAAAACTATTTTCAGTATATAATACCCTTAAAAACAATAAGCCATAGAGTTGAGTAATTTCACTAAAAAAAGTTCAGAATTAAAACAATAACTCCCCTAATAAGAGCCTCTTTGACTTCTGAATTCAGCCATAAGCAATTCACTCTTCAAAATTATAGAAAATAATTTGGTTGCAACCATTGAAGCTCCTAACAAAGAAAATTTAACATTAATAACCACAGTTAAATTCAATTAAAATGTAACCCTAATTTTAATAGGTTAATGATTTGAGGTCCCTAAATCTTCCATGGGAAAATTTGGAGTGAAAAGAAGCCATGTTAAATCTTTTTTTTCATATCTTGGTTTAAGTAGTCCATCACTAAGGCTCTATAAGAGTATTAGATATTCTATCATCAATTTATACAGCTATAAAGTACAATAAAAGTATGAAAAACTGATGAATTTCATAAAGGAAACTTGCATATCACTCATTTAAAGCTTCAGTAAAATAATGCATGCAAAACTGTTCTAAAAAATTAAAAATTTAGATTTTCAGAAAAAAAGTGCATGTAAATAAAATAATACAATATTTTTCAACAACAAAGACTTTAGCATGTGCATTAACGCTGAATTTAGCATGCTCATTAACACCGTAGTGTTCCCACAACATGCATAACCAATAATCTAGCAGTTTTTGTAGTACAGTTGCGCTCAATAATCTATCATCTAATTGTTAATCAAGTTTACTACATCATACTTCTATCAATTTCATTGAAAACTTCAAAACCCCCTTTTAACACATAAATGCATTAAAACTATGAAATTTCACCCCTCCATGGTGACAATATAATATCCAAATACATTATATTTAACCTTATATTCTATTTTTTATTCAACCACCCCATGATAGGGTGTTCCTTTGCTGAATCACTTACACCATTATAATGGGATTATGGGCACAATTTCATAACACCTATAAACTATCTTAGACATTCATGACCTATTATCATGATGGAAAATTGTTAAATCTTGATATAGATATTGATAGAACCGTTCTAACTAGAAATAAATAATTGAGATAAATTGATATTCAACACAATAAATTAGAGGTTATTTCACTGAATGGACCATGTGAAACCCCAAGTGGTCATTGTGAATTCAATTTAAAATCTCACTGAATTAAAAATTTGGAGACATATCTATAATGAATTTCTGAAAAGAACATTTTAAATTTAAAATTTGAATGATTCAGCAAGTGCCAAATTTTAGTGTTCATATAGGAGAGTATCTGAACAAACACATAAATATGTTTTCAATTGTGTTTGTAACATTTAATCCATGATGTGTCATAGAGGTTCAAGATAAATAGATATTATTACCTGGATCTCCTAAAGGATTATCCAAAGAGTGGTTGTACAACCTCTATCTCAGAGAAGATACCATATGTAAATAGATTTAGTGAATTTTTCTGTAATGATTTTTCCTAACCTCAAATAAAGATTTCGTAAGGAAAAATATTTATGGAATCCAATAATGCAGATGAGAATAATTTTATTAATACATAGAGTGATTCAGGAAGATTTAATCTATGAAAGATGAAATATACAATTGAGGCACTCACTTAGCATTCACAGTAAGTAATTGGGAAGCAGTGATAGACATTTCACTTTTTTTTGCCTCCAACAAGTTCTTCACAACCTAATTCACTTAATTATTACCCGAAATTAAAAATTTCCTTTGTTTCATCAATACTTTGAGTGTAGTAGAACAAATTGATCATAGAAATAATGATTTCCTAACAAATGAGATTATATGCACAAAAGATAGAGAATGATCAAAATTGGCTTACCGAAGGGATGGCTGGAGAAGGGAAATGTACCTTGTAAAAGGTGGCGTGGAGTCGAACAGGTGGTGACATAACAAAGGGGGATGAACCGAAGCTAGATGAACCGAAGAGAGATGAACTGAAGAGCGATGAACCGAAGAGCGATGAACGGTGTCTTGAAGAAGAAGAGGACACCAGTTGAACCTATCGAACTGGTACGCGGGTTCTTCAATAGAAAATTTTGGGGGCGCGGGATCAGGGGTATAGGGTAGGGTTTTTTGATGATTAATTGATATATGGTGAATTAAATATTTTTTTAAATAATTATTAAAAATATAATGTTATGAAAAATTAAAAATTGAATATGTGATTATAAAAAAATTATTTTTTTGAAAAAATGTTTGTATATGAATGATAATGTAACAGATCCAACTGTAAGTAAAAGATTTGTTAGTATTAAACATTTAATATCAACAAGTGAATTTTTTGGTAAAAAAAAGTGTTGGTAATTATAATCAATATCAAAAAAAAATATCTGTTGGAATTACTTGTTTTTACCAATATATGTTTTATCTGTCAATAATTTTCTATTGGTATAAAACAATTTTTTTGAAGTGAGGGTTTTTAAGGGTTTTATGTGTATTTTGGTTTTTCATTTTTTCTTATGGATTTTCATGGTTTTTAGGGGTTTGGGTTTGAATGGATTTTAATGAATTAGTATTTTTTGGAGTTTTTACTATTTTTTGGATTTTGAGGAATTTTAGGGTTCTTTAGGGTTTTTATTATTTTTATGGTTTTGTAGTTTTTATAGTTTTTTTAGTTTTTTAGGGTTTTTTTATTTTTATAGTATTTTATCGTTTTTAGGGGATTTAATGGTTTTTAGAGTATTAATAGTTTTTTAGGGTTTTTATGGGTTTTTAGGGTTTACAACTTTCATGATTTTTATGGTTTTTATAGGCTGTTTGGGTTTTGAATTAATTTTTAGGATTTTGGGGTTTTTATCATTTTTATTTTCTATGGTATTTTATGAATTTTATGATTTTTTTTGTTTTTAAGGGATATTTAATTTTCTCTAGGTTTTTAATGTTTCATTCGGGTTTTTTAGGAGTTTTGGGGTTTTTATGTTTTTAAGGATTTTTTGGATTTTTATGTGTTTTTAGGGTTTTTATGTATTTTGAGGGTTTTAACGATTTTTATGTTTTTAAGGGTATTTAGTAGTTTTAGAATTTTTTAGGATTTTTAAGGGTTTAATGTGTCTAGGTTTTTTATGGTTTTCATTGGGGTTTTGAGGGTTTTTTGGGTTTTTATATTTTTTGGTATTTTTAGGATATTTATGGTTTCTAGTGTTTTTGGGATATTAATGGTTTTTTGGGTTCATTAGTGTTTTTGGGAATTTTATGGGGGGGGGGGGGTTAGATTTATTTTTACTTTTGATGAGTTTTAAGGTTTTCTTAGTTTTTAATGCTTTTAGGGGTTTAAAGAGATTCTAGTATTTTTTTTGTGTTTTTAGTGGTTTTTAGTGTTCTTATGATTTTTTCAGTTTTATGATTTTTTAGGGGTTTTAAGTGTTTTATGATTTTTTAATGTTTTGAGGGTTCCAAACAGTATTTAGTGTTTTTAGTAGGTTTTTATTTTTTGTTATGTATTTTTCGGTTTTTAAATGTTTTTGGAGGTTTTTATAGTTTTTTGTGGTTTTAGGGTTTTTAGTGGTTTTAAGGATTTTATAGTTTTTCTATAGATTTCATGGGTTTTAAGTATCCTTAGGTTTTTAAGGTATTATATGGTATATTACAAGTTTTTAGGGTTTTTTTATGGATTTTTAGGTTTTTTAGGATTTAATGGGTTTTAGGGCTTTTAGGGATATTTATGGGTTTTGGGGTTTAGGGATTTTATGAAATTTATGGGTTTTTAGGGGTTTTTATTATTTTTAGTGTTTTTAATTTTTTTGGATTTTTCTATTGTTTTGGGGTTTAATGGGGTTTTAGGGTGTTTAGTTGTTTTTTAGTTTTTTTATGGTTCTTAAGTATTTTTAGAGTTTTTAATATTTTTAGGGGTTTAAAGGATTTTTAGTTTTTTCATTGTTTTTATGGGTTTTAGGGTTTTGTGGTTTTTTTTCTTTATAATGTTTTTAGAGTTTTTTTCAAGCTTTAAGTTTTTATAGTTTTTAATTTTTTTAGGTGTTTAAATTTTTTTTAGAGTTTGTAGTTATTTTTAGGGGTTTAATGGGTTTTTGTGTTTTTTTAATTTTTTTGTGGTTATTATTATTATTGGGGTTTTATTGTTTTTTTATTAATTATGTTTTGTACCATTTTTTTAGGTTATAGGGATTTTAATTATCCATAGTATTATAATTGTTTCTTAGGGGTTTTTAGGCTTTTTACAGTTTTTATGTGTTTTGGGATTTTTAGTGTTTTTTTGGATTTTTATGGGGTGTTAGGGTGTTTTGGGATCATGATGGGTTTTTATGATTTTTATGATTTTTATGATTTTCACAGTTTTTATGGGTTTTTATGTGTTTTTATGGAGTTTCTTTGACTGTTTTATAGTTTTTATGGTTTCTATGATTTTTAAACAATTAAGGGGTTTAATTGGTCTTTAGAGTTTTTAGAGGGGGGGGGGGGGTTTGGGTTTTTTTTGGGTTTTTTGGTTTTTTTATGGTTATTATGGTTTTTTGTTAATTATCATTTTTAGGGTATTTTGGGATTTTTGGGATTTTAGTTTTTTTAGTTATTTTATGATTTTTTTGGTTTTTAATGATTTCTTATTGTTTCGTAGATTTTTTTGAGTTTTTTTAGGATTTTAGGTATATTTTAGGATTTTTACTGTTTTTAGGGTTTTTAGAGATTTTGATGGGTTTTAGGGGTCTTTTAAATATTATGGGTTATTAGGATTTTTATGGTTCCTTTTAGTTTTTTAGAGTCTTTGTATTGTTTTTAAGGTTTTAATGAGGTTTTATAGTTTTTAGTCTTTTTTGTGATTTTAGGGATATTTACAGTATTAAGGGTTTTTGGGTTCTTTTGTTTTTATGGTTTTTAATAAATTTTTGTTATTTAGGGCATAGAAGATGCGAGGGTTGGGCTATTCCCGGCCCCCCAAAATTTATTAGAAAGAAAAAGAGACACCGCAGACAAGGGAGGGGAGGGGTCGAACGACCCACACCCAAAAAACCCCTTACAACCCACGCCAAAAAAACAAAAAAAGAAAAGAAGAAAAACAAACCCAATCAAAAAACAAAGCACCAAGCAGCAACCAACATCATCCGCAGCATCAAACAACATCCTGCAGCTCACCACCAAGCAGCAACCAGCCTCCAAACTTACCAGCGCAGCAATCATCCAGCCAACCAGCACCAGAACAACAACACCATTTCAAACGACAACCAGCGCAACGAACATCCATCAGCACCAACAGAACCATTTCAAACCACCACAACCATTCACCACCAGAAAAATAGACCACAACACCATCCAACCAACCAGCACCAGAACAACATCCAACACCAACACCAAAACATCACAGCCATGCAGCATAACCATCCCATCCGATCTAGCTCACCCCAAACAACCATTCCATCAAACCAACTCGCCAACACCCACATCAAATCAAATCCTCCATAGCATGTCAAAAACCAGGACACAGAAACACAACCAAAGACCATGAGCAACAGCAACAGACATAGAATCAGAAGTAGAACCAAAGCCTCCCTCCTCCAAGCAACAGGACCCGAACCTGAGCGCACCAAGCCATACCTGCAGCCGACATCGAACCAGGAAGACATTTGAGGTACCGAAAGCATGTCGGGGTTGACACCACGCCTTCCAGATCTGGCACAAGGCAAACGAAACGGAGGAGCCCTGAAGACAAGCCGGCGTCGGGACCACCAGATCTGCAACTGACCAGGAGCTGGAAGGGAGCAGCAACCGAAGCCGGGTCTCGAACCAGGCAGGCCAGAAATCGACTGGATTGGACCTTGAGCCGGGAGGGGAACCTTCGCAGCAATGAAACCGGGTCCTGAAACAAGGCAATCCAGAAGATCAGAATGAACCTGAAGAACGAGAGGGGAACCTTCGCAGCACTTCAACCCGAAACCAGACACCAGGAAGCAAGATCAAGAGGTGGGACGCGTATCGGGAAATCCGGGCCAGATCCCCCCATCTGAAGACCCAACGCACCAGATCTGGAGCAATCTGGGCACGACCAAGCACCATCGCACAGACCAGATCACGCAAAGCCAACACCAGTGGTTGCCGAGCTGAAGCGGGACAGGAAGCACCGAGGTCGGACCTCGCCGGAGGAGGAAGGAGGAAGACAGTAGAGGAAAACCAAGGCGGCGCGAGGAGGAGAAGAGAGACGCCGCTCAGAGGCCTTTAGGGTTTTAAGGGTTTCTTGTTTATTTTTAGGATTTTCTTGTTATTTAAGGGTTTTAACTATTTTTAGTTTTTTATGATTTTTATAGGGTTTTTACCTTTTTAGGGAAATTTGGTGATTTTTTATGTCTTTATGTTTTTTAGGATTTTTAAAAGATTTGAGGGTTTTAACCATTTGTATGTATTTTTAGATTTTTTTTAACATTTTAGGTATTTAATAAGATTTTAGAGTTTCATGTTAGTTTTTATAGGTTTATGGTGTTTAAATATATTTACATGTTTTTATGTTTTTTATGTACTTTACATCTTTTAGACTTTTTGGGGGTTTTTTTGGCTTTTTTCCTTTTAAGGGTTTTTTATTTTTAAGGTTTTCTTTGGGTTTTTCCAGGTGTTTTGGTTTTTTTTATCTTTTTTAGGGTTTTTTAATTTTTTTACAATTTTTATGGGTTTATATGGTTTTTGTGGGTTTCTAGGGTTTTTAGGGTGTTTAGGGATTTTATGGTTTTTTTGGGTTTTTAGTGTTTCTTAAAGTTATTTATTATTTTTAATGTTTTTAGAGTTTTTAAAAAACTTTAAGGGATCAAATGGTTAGTAGATTTTTTTGAGGTTATTAATGGTTTATGGGGTTTTCAGGTAATTTATGTTTTTAGGGGTTTTTTTGGTTTTTATAATTTTTATTATTTTTGGGTTTTTGAGTTTTTAACGTTTTTGGGTGTTTAGCGGTTTTAAGTATTTTTTTTGGATTTTACGGTTTTCTTAGAATATTTTAGGGTTTTAGGGGGGTTTTAAAATATTATTAATTTTTTGGGATTTTTTAGTATTTTAGGTGTTTTTAGGTGTTTTAGGGATTTTGAGGGTTTTTATGGTTTTTACAGGATTCAAGGTTTTTTTGGGTTGTTATGTTTTTTGGAGTTTTTTGGTGGGGTGTTTAAGGATTTTAATAGTTTTTGATGTTTTTATGGGTTAAAAGGTTTAGAGTTTTCATAGGATTTCTAGGTGTTTTATGGGTTTTAGGGGTTATTATGGATTTTACAATTTTAGGGTTCTTTAGAGTTTTTTTTGTTTTTAGGTTTCTAGGGGTTTTTAATGTTTTTAGGATTTTAAGGTTTTATTAGGGTTTTTATAGGTTTTAAAAAATTTTGGATCTTTTAGGAGATTTTTGTATTTTTATGCTTTTTTAGGGGATTTATGGATTTGGGGGTTTTATGGGTTATTAATTTTTAAGGTTTTTTCTGGTTTTATTGGTTTTCAGGGTTTTTTGAGTTTTTTGGGGGGTTTATGTTTATATAATTTTTAACTTTTTTAGGGGTTTAAAGGGTTTCTAGAGTTTAAATTGGTTTTTAGGATTTTTTATGGGTTTTAAGGTTTTTATGGGGTTTATGGATTTTTGGATTTTTAGGAATTTTTAGGGGTTTTAGTGGTTTTAGGGTTTTTATGTGTTTTAATTAATTTTATATTTTATGGTTTTCTTGGGGGGTTTCATGGATTTTATGGTTTTTATGATTTCTTCAATGTTAGGGTATTTTTATAAATTTTATTGATTTTATGATTTTTGGGGATTTTTTAGGGGTTTGGGTGTTTTTATAATGTTTTAGTGTATTTATGTTTTTTAGGGGGTTTGTGTTTTTTTGAGTTTTTAACGTTTTTTGGTTGACTAAATAGTTTTATAGTTTTAAGTGGTTTGTTTTTTTTCTGGGTTTTTTGGTTTTCATTTTTTATGGGTTTTTATGTTTTAGGGGTTTTACGGACAAGGCATATGTGAGAACCAGGCTTTTCCTGGCTCCCCCATAATTTATTAAGAAAAAGAGGACACTACAGACTGGGGAGGGGCATGGTTAATCGACCCATACCCAAAAAACAATCCCCAAAAGAAAAACAAAGAATGAAAAGGACACAAAAGACCGAAACACAGTAGCAGCTTCATCACCTTCTCATCCAACTCCAGAATTCAGCAGCTCCAATCCCCCTCCCAAGAAGTAACAAATACCTGCATCACGCTTCCTCGCACTCAGTGCCTTCACCTCGTAGGCACCCACTTCATCACCACTCATCCAAGAAGTAGTTACCATCATAATCCACATCCAAGAATCAACCATTACCTGATAGCAAAGTCTCTAGAAAATATTAACCAGCTCCTGGAAACTCAGTTTCCAACAATCGATAATTACAAACCAGTCAGTTCCCAAACCAAACCACACCATCCAGCGCCCCAATTTCACGAACCAACACCAGATGGGTTCTCATCCAATCCATCCACAACCACAAAACAACGAAACTTGTAATTTAGAAGCTTTAGTCTAGAAATGGCATCCAATATCACAACTTCCAGCATCTAGGACCTCCTCACCAAAGAGATACACCAACAGCAGCACAGAACCATCAACACTAAACTCAAGATCATTAGCTTCATCACATCCCATCCTAGAAGCAACCACTCTGTAGTAACTTTACCATCATCCATCATCTTCTTTCCAAGCAGATCAACCATCAGTAGTACAAAACCTCTAGAATTATTAGCCTCCAGCACCTCCTCACCAAGAAGATCCACTACCACCAATATAGAGCCACCCACACCAAACTCGTAGACATAATCTCGTAAACCATCAGCGATAAACAACCACTCTCTCACATAGTCACACTTCAATTGGAACAAAAACATCAAAGAAATCGATAAATCCTAACCATATGACGTGTGCAGCCAACAAACCAAACCATAAGTAGAACAATCCATAACAATAGATAAAGCATGTACCCACAGAAATGAAGCGCCTTCCGAGGAGAAAATGGACAACAAAGTAGCAAATCGGGGTAGACGACCAACCATCAAGGAGTCCAGAACCTGTATCGATGAATCCAAAACTATCTTAGGGGTTTTATGGGATTCTACGGTATTTTAGGATTTTTATTTTTTATAGAATTTTTAGGTTTTTTATTATTTTTATGTGTTTTTAGGTTTTAAGGTTTCCATCAGGGATTTCAAGTAATTTAGGGGGTTTTATGTTTTAATTTATTTTTAATTAGTTATTTTAATTTTTATAGTTCTTTGTGGTTTTAAGGCATTTTGAGGATTTTTAGGTGTTTATAGTGTTTTTAGGGTTTGTAGCGTTTTTTTATATTTTTAGGGTTTTTTAGTGTTTTAAGTGTTTTTATTGTTTTCTTATGGGTTTTTGGAGTTTTTAGAGGTTTTATGTTTTTTGATACATTTAGGGAATTATTTTTATTTTTATTTGTTTTTCGGTTTTTTATATATTTTTTATGCTTTTATGAGTTTTTAGGGTTTTAAGGGTCTTTTTGGATTTTAGGGTTTTTTAACTTTTGGGGTTTTCAGGTTTTTAGAGTTTTTCAATATTTTTAGGTAGTTAGAGGATTTTCTGGTTTTAATTGTTTTTAGGGGTTTTATGGGTTTTTAGGTTTTTATGATTTTTCGGGATTTTTACGGTTTTATGGATTTTATTGTTTTTTAGAGATTTCTTTAGTGTTTTAGTGTTTTTTGGGTTTTTATGGTTTTTAATTATTTTTATGTTTATAAGGGTTTCTTATGATATCTTAGGGTTTTTAGGGGTTTTAGAGTTTTCTATGGTTTTAATAATTATTCTGGAATTTTTTGGGTTTATAATATTTTTACTAGTTTTTAGGGATTTTCATTATTCTTAGGGTTATTTTGGGTTTTTAGGGATCTATGTTTTATTTTGCGTTTTAGGGTTCTTTTTATTTTTGATGGTTTTTTATTTCGGGTTTTTATGCTTTTTTTGTGCTTTAGGGTTTTTTGATTTTTTATGGTTTTTATGGGTTTCATGAGTTTTATGGTTTATATTGATTTTAGGGATTTAGGGGTCTTTTTTTGTTTTTTGAAATTTTATGTTATTTAGATTTTTTTGTGTTTTTGTTTTATATGTTTTTCTTAGGGGTTTTTTAGGGTTTTTCTAGTTGTTATGCTTTATGGTTTTTATGTATTTTTATGGTTTTAGGGATTTTATGGTTTTTAAGAGATTTTTAGTGTTTTAGTGTTCTATGGGTTTTTAAGGGTTTTAATTATTTTTATCTTTGTAAGAGTTTCTTATGATTTCATATGGTTTTTAGGGGTTTTAGGGTTTTTTATGGTTTCAATAGTTATTCTAATTTTTTTTTGATTTATAAGGATTTTATTCATTTTTCTGGATTTTCACTATTCTTACAGTTATTTCGGGTTTTTATGGATTTATGTTTTTTTTCATTTTAGGGTTTTCTTTATTTTTTCGGGTTTTTATGGAATTTTTTTGTGTTTTATGGTTTTTTTTATTTTTTATGGTTTTTATGGGTTTTAGGAGTTTTATGGTTTATATTGATTTTTAGTAACGTAGGGGTCTTTTATGGGTTTTTAGGGTGTTTTGGAATAATGATGGGTTTTTATGATTTTTATTATTTTTATGGTTTTCTAGGTTTCTATGGGTTTTTATGTGTTTTTATGGGGTTTCATTAAGTCATTTATAGTTTTATGGTTTCTATGATTCTTAAAAAATTTAGGGGTTTAATGGGTCTTTAGAGTTTCTCGGGGGGTTTGGGTTTTTCTAGGGTTTTTGGTTTTTTATGGTTATTAGTGGTTTTTATGGTTATTAGCATTTTTAGGGTATTTCGGGTTTTTTGGGATTTTAGGATTTTTATTTATTTTAAGATTTTTTTGGTTTTTTATGATTTCTTAGTGTTTTGTAGAGTTTTTTGCGGTTTTTTCAAGATCTTATGGCTTTTTTGGATTTTTACTGTTTTTAGGGTTTTTAGAAAATTTGATGGGTTTAGGGATTTTTAAATTTTTTTGGTTTTTTATTATTTTTAGTGTTCCTTATAGTGTTTTATAGTATTTGTAATGTTTTTAAGGGTTTAATGAGGTTTTATAGATTTTAGTATTTTTTGTGTTTTTAGGGAATTTTACAGTATTAAGGGTTTTTGGTTTTTTTTGGTTTTTAGGGTTTTTAACAAATTTTAGTTATTTAGGGGTTTTAACAATTTCTAGATTTATATGGTTTTCGTAGGGTTTTTATCTTTGAAGGGACATTTACTGATTTTTTATGTCTTTATGTTTTTTTTTGATTTTTAGAAGTTTTGAGGGTTTTTACCGTTTGCTTGTTTTTTTAGATTTTTTTTAGATTTTAGGGATTTAATCAGATTTTAGAGTTCCATGTTGTTTTTATAGGTTTATGGGGTGTTAATATTTTTAGGTGTTTTTATGTTTTTAGGTACTTTAGGGATTTTGTAGTTTTTTTTGGGTTTTTAGAGTTTTTAGGGCTTTTGTGCTTTTAAGGGTTTTTTTTATTTTTAAAGTTTTCTTAGGGTTTTCCAGGTTTTTAGGTTTTTTTACTTTTTTAGGGTTATTTATTTATTTTTTTACAATTTTTTATGGGTTCATATGGTTTTTTTGGGTTTTAGGGTTTTTAGGGTAAAGACCGGTGCGGTAACCAGACTATTCCTGATTCCCTCAAATATTATTAAACAAAAAAGGGACACAACAGACCGGGAGAGGTGTAGGTCCAATCGGCCCATGCCCAAAAACAATCCCCAAAAGGAAAACAAAAAAATAGGAATGAAAAAAGAAAAAAAAAATAGAAACCAAGTAAAAAAACAAGGACCAAGCAACGTTCTTCAGCACCATTCCTCTGCATCACCATTGTTCAGCACCAAAGCCACCAATCATCAGCTCACAACCAGCAACATAAAAGCCATCTTCAGCAAAATAATCAACCCAAATTCAGCACCAAAAAATCAAAACCATCACAGCCATCAACCTCTAGCAGCCTCATGCCAATCACCATCATAGTAGTACCCTTCAAGCAACAATAAATTCCAGCAATCGCCAGCCAAAAACCACAAGAACATAATCACATATGATCCATAAAACAACTAACATTCCATCAAGTCACACTCAGCAGCAAAACAAGGGGAATTGAATCACCAGCATCCAAGACAAGGGCCATTCCACAGCCCAAACATCACTTCCAGCAACATCGTAGAGCACGACCAGCAGGCAAAACCTCATGTTTGAACCAATAAACAACAGCAGCATCGGTACAAAGTCGACCCATCCACCACAACAGTAACACCATAAGGGAAAAAGGATCCAACCAGACCCTTTAGTAGGAAATTCAGGACCAAAAGGACCGCTTTGGAATCGTAGGGTAACATAGACCGAAACCAAAATGCAACAAAACACAAAAAGACTCGTTTCATTAGTGAGAATCGGGACAAAGAAACAAACCAGGAACATTATCGCAAACCGAGAGCACACAAATTGTGCTTCCTGCAACCTCAACAGAGAACCGGAAGCACCCATAGTAGCAGCGAGCCTCAAATACCATATTCCTTTACATAAAAGTTCAGGTCATCGAGAAACACCCAGCCGCAGCTCATTGATGCCAAACCTCACCGCGTCGTAACTCCTTGAGAGTTTTTAATGTTTTAGAGTTTATAAAAAAATTTAACGTGTCAAAGGGTTAGTAGAGTTTTTTGTGGTTATTAATGGTTTATGGGATTTTTAGGTAATTTATGTTTTTAGGGGGTTTTTTGGTTTTATATTTTTTTTTATTATTTAGGGTTTTTGAGTTTTTAGTATTTTTGGGTGTTTAGGGGTTTTAATTATTTTGTTTTTATTTTTAGGTTTTATTAGGATTTTTTAGGGTTTTGGGGCATTTTTTACAATATTACTGATTTTTAGGGATTTTTTAGGATTTTATGGGTTTTTAGGGTTTTTAGGGATTTGTATGGTTTTTATGGGTTTTACAGGTTTCAAGGTTTTTTGGGTTGTTATATTTTTGTTTTGAGTTTTTAGGGTGTTTGAAGGATTTTAAGAGCTTTTAACGTCTTTAGGGGTTAAAAGGGGTTTTAGAGTTTTCATAGGTTTTTAGGGGTTGTATGGGTTTTAGGGGTCATTATGGATTTTAAAATTTTAGGGTTCTTTGGAGTTTTTTTTGTTTTTAGGTTTTAGGGGTTTTTAATGTTTTTAGGTTTTTATGGTTTTATTAGGGTTTTTATAGGTTTCTACATTTTTGGGACTTTTTAGGATATCGTAGGATTTTTATGGGTCTGTAGGGGATTTTTAGATTTGGTGGTTTTATGGGTTATTATTGTTTTAGGTTTTTTATGTTTTTTTTTGGTTTTTAGGGTTTTTGAATTTTTTGGGGGGTATATGTTTATAGAGTTTTTAACAATTTTAGGGGTTTAATGAGTTTCTAGATTTTTAATTGGTTTTTAGGATATTCATGGTTTTTAAGGTTTTTATACGGTTTTATGGATTTTTGGACTTATAGGAATTTTTAGGGGTTTCACTGGTTTTAGGGGTTTTTGGGGTTTTAATTACTTTTATATTTTATGGTTTTATTTGGGGGTTTCATGGTTTATATGGTTTTTATTATTTTTTGACTATTAGGGTATTTTTATGAATTTTTTTTATGAATTTTAGGTATTTTTGAGGGGTTTGGGTGTTTTTATGATGTTTTCGGGTATTTATGTTTTTTAGGGGGTTTGTGGTTTTTTTTATTTTTTGGGGTTTTAAGGTTTTTTTTAGTTATTAACAAATTTGGGTGATTAAATGGTTTGAGAGTTTTATGAGGGTTGTTTTTTTTCTGGGTTTTATGGTTTTTATGGATTTTATGGGTTTTTATGTTTTAGGAGTTTTATGGCCAAGGCAGATGTGGCAACCAATCTGTTCCTAGATCCCAAGAAATTTATTAAAAAAAGAGGACACTGTAGATTGGGGAGGGGCAGCGTCAATCGACCCATACCCAAAAAGGAATCCCCAAAAGGAAAAAAAAGAAAAAAGGACATAAAAGACCAAAACACAGCAGCATATTCAACACCTTCTCATTCAACTCCAGCATTCAGCAGCTCCAATCCCCCTACTAAGTAGTATAGAATACCTGCATCACTCTTCCCAGCATTCAGCGCCTTCAAATCATTGGAACCCACTTTGTCACCACTCATCAAAGTAGTAGTTACCATCCTAATCCTCAGCAAAGAATCAACCATCACCCCAAAACAAATTCTCCAGCAAATATTAACTATCTCCTGGCATCTCAGATTCTAACAAGCGATAAGTACAAACCAGTCAGTTCCCATACCAAACCACAACATCTAGCTCCCCAATTTCAAGAACCAGCACCAGAAGTGGTATTGAACGAGTCCATCCATAGACACAAAAAAATGAAACTTGTAATGCAGAATCTTTAGTCCAGAACTGGAATCCAATCTCATAACTTCCAGGATCTAGGATCTACTCACCAAAGAGATCCACCAACAGCAGCAATGAACCATCAACATCGAACTCAAGATCTTTAGCTTCATCACATCCCATCCAAGTAGCAACCATCCTGCAACAACGTTACCATCATCAATCATCTTCTTGCCAAGCAGATCGACCGTCAGTAGCACAAAACAACTAGAATCAGCCGCCTCCTACACCTCCTCACCATGAAGATCCACCACTAGCAATACAGAGCCACCAGGACCAAACTCGTAGACATCAGCTCATAAACTGGTAGTGACAAACAACCACTCTCTCGCATCGGCACACACCAATTTCTACAAAAACATCAAAGAAGTCGATAAATCCAAAACCATCCTAGCTAGAGACTCAATCCTAACCATAATATGTGCCCAACCAACAAAACAAACCACATGCAGTACAATCCATAACAGGAGATAAAGCATGTACACATAGAAACAAAGTGCTTTCTGAGGATAAACTGGACACCAAGAAGCAAATCGGGGTAGATGACCAACCACCTAGGAATCCAAAACCATCTTTTTTGTTTTATGGGATTATAGGGTATTTTAGGATTTTTATTGTTTTTATAATTTTTAGGGTTTTTATTGGCTTTATGTGTTTTTAGGTTTTAAGGTTTCCATCAGGATTTTTAAGTAATTTAGGGGGTTTTATGTTTTAATTTATTTTTAATTATTTATTATAATTTGTATGGTTATTTGAGGTTTTAAGGAATTTTGAGGATTTTTATGTGTTTTTAGTGTTTTTAGTGTTTTTAGGGTTTATAGCGTTTAATATATTTTTAGGGGGTTTTAGTGTTTCAAGTGTTTTGGTTTTTTTCTTGTCGGTTTTTGTAGTTTTTAGGGGTATTATGTTTTCTGATACATTTAGGGATTTTTTGTGATTTTTATGGGGGTTTTGGTTTTTTATGTATTTTTTATGCTTTTACGGGGTTATTAGGGTTTTAAGGGCCATTTTGTATTTTAGGGTTTTTTTTACCTTTTAGGGTTTTAAGGTTTTTTAGAGTTTTTTTAATATTTTTAGTCAGTTAGATGATTTTTTGATTTTAATTAATTTTATATGTTTTATGGGTTTTTAGGTTTTTATGGTTTTTAGGGATTTTTATGGTTTTAGAGATTTTATGGTTTTTAGAGATTTTTTGGTGTTTTAGTTTTTTGTGGGTTTTTATGGGTTTTAATTACTTTTATGCTTATAAGGGTTTCTTATGATTTCTTAGGTTTTTAGGGTTTTTATAGATTTTTATGGTTTCAAAAATTATTCTGAATTTTTTTGGATTTATAAGGTTTTTATTGGGTTTTAAGGATTTTCATTGTTCTTAGGGTTATTTCATGTTTTATTGGATTTATGTTTCATTTAGAGTTTTAGGTTTTTATTTTATTTTTTACGGTTTTTTATTTTGGGGTTTTAAGGATTTTTTTTTGCATTTTAGGGTATTTTTGATTTTTTATGGTTTTTATGGGTTTTAGGAGTTTTATGGTTTATACAGATTTTTAGGGATGTAGGGGTCTTTTTTTGTTTTTAGAAATTTTTTGTTATTTAGATGTTTGTTTGTGTGTTTTTGTATTCTATATTTTTCTCATGGTATTTGGAGGGTTTTTATAGTTTTTATCCTTTATGGGGTTTTAGGGAATGTTGGGTTTATGTAGTTTTGATGTTTTTCGGGATTTTGATGGTTTTTTGTGCCAATAGGGGTTGTATGGTTTTTGTTTTTTATGTTTTTTTGAGTTTTTATGGGTTTTATGGTTTTAAAGATAAATTTAAAATTTTTAGTGGTTCAGAGAGATTTTAGAGTTATTGTGAGTTTTATAGTTTTTATGGGGTTTTAGGGTTTTTTTTTGTTTTTTTGGGTTTTTAGTGTTTTTTTATGGTTTTTAGGGTTTTTAGACTTTCTAGCGTTATAACAGTTTTTAGATTTTTTGCATTTAAAGTATTGTTTTTTGTTTTTAAGGTTTTCTTAGGGGTGTTCAAGTTTTTTGTGTCTTTTATATTTTTAGGTATTTTTAGGGATTTTAGGGAAATTTTTTATTTTTATTTTTTCTTAGGGGGTTTAGGGATTTTGAGGGTTTTTATTGTTTTTTGGGGTTTTTTGGGTTTTTATGGGGGTTTTGTGTTTTTTAGGTTTTTTTTGTTTTTAGGGGTTTTATGGTTTTTTATTGTTTTTATTTTTTTAGGATTTTATATGTATTCTAGATTTTTTAGTGGGTCTTTAGTGGTTTATGACTTTTTAGGGTTTTATGGTTTATAGTGTTTTTATTGTTTTTAGGTTTTTAGGGTGTTTAAGTTTCTTCTGGTTTTTAATATTTTATTATGGGATTTAGTATTTTTAGTGTTTTTACATTTTTTAGGATTTGTTTTACTTTTAAGGATTATTTATGGTTTTTAGGGTTTTTTAGAATTTTGAGGAATTTTTGGGTTTTTATGTTTCTTGAGGTATTTTTTTTGTGTTTTTAGCATTTTAATATTTTATCATTTATCTATATTTTTAGGGAACTATATTTTTCATGTTTTTAGTGGTTTTATGTTTTTATTTGTTTTTGGTATTTTACAGTTTTATGACTTTTAAAGGTTTTTGTTGTTTTTGGGGTATTTATGGTTTTTAAGGGTTTTATGCATTTTCGTGTTTTTAGGTGTTGTAATTATTATAGAGTTTTAATGTTTTCAAAGGGTGATCATGGTTTTTCAAGGTTTTTTACATTTTTTAGGGTTTTTAAGGACATTTTAGGATTTCTAGGGATTTTTTTGATTCTTTATGGATTTTGACGGGTTTTAGTGTTCTTTTTGTTTTACGATTTTTTTATGTTTTAGGTGTTTTTTGAGTTTTTAGGGTTATTAATGTTTTTTATTTTGTTAATATTTTTAGGGGTTTCAAGGGTTTTTATATTTTTAGCGGTTTTTTGGGGTTTAATGGTTTTTTAGTGTATCTAATTGTTTTTAGGAGTTTATGGTGTTTTTTGTTTCTTGGGTTTATAGGATATTTTTAGGGTTTTTTAGGTTTTTAGTGTTTTTTATGTTTTTAGGGATTTATGATTTTTTTGGTTTTTTTATATTTTTATGGGCCTTTCAGGTTTTTTATAGGTTCTTTTGTTTTTAATTATTTTTAGAGTGATTTTATGATTTTTATTGTTTTTAGGGTGTTTAAGTATTTTGAGGTTTTACATGGTTTTTTATGATTTGTAGGGGTTTTTGTGTTTTTATGTTTTTTAGGAGTTTTATGTTTTTTTTTGATTTTGAGGCCTTCTAAGGGTTTTTCATTGTTTTTAGGGTTTCATAAATTATAGGTATTTTTCTATCTTTTTTATGATTATTATGGTTCTTTTTATTTTTAGAGATTTTGAAGTTTTTATTCCTTTTTTGGTTTTTTGTATTTTTTAGGCGTTTTTGTGTTTTTTATAGTTTTACTATTTTTTAGATGTTTTTAGAGCTTTTATGGGTTTAAAGTGTTTTTATGGGTTTTAGTGGGATTTTTTTTGGGTTTTCGGGTTTCAGGTTTTTAAGGTTTTTAGGGTATTTTTTAGTTTCTTGGTTTTTTTGGTTTTTTTTGTGTTCTAGAAATTTTTATTTTATAAGGCGTTTTATCTATTTATAAATATAAAAGGTTTTATTAGGGGTTTTAGTGTTTTTTGTGTTTTTACATTATTAGGTATTTTTAGGTTCTTTTAATAATTTTAATGTAATTATAGTGTTTTTATGTATTTTGATGGGTTTTACGATTTTTGAGGGTTTTTATGGGTTTTATGTTTTTTGAGTTTTTACGGTTTTTTTGAGTTTTTAAGAGTTTTATGGATTTTAGAGATGTTTAGTGCTTTTATAGACTTAAAGGGTTTTTAGAGTTTTTAGTGGTTTGGTTGGGTTTTTATGGATTTTTAATGTTTTTTATGATTTCTAGTGGATTTATTGTTTTTTTGCAGTTTTAGGGTTTATTAAGTTTTTTACAGTATTTCGTGTATTTTTAGTTTTTAGGGGTTTTATTATTTTTAGGTTTTAATTATTTTCTTATTGGATTTAAATGATTTTAGGTCCTTTTTTGTTTTTAGTGTTTTTAGGTAATTTTTATGATTTTTATGATTTTATAGAATTTTTCGGGATTGTGAGGGTTTTAGGTTTTTTTTTCAGTTTTTATTATTTTTTATGTTTTTTGAGTTTTTATTGTTTTTATGGTTTTCAAAAGTTTTTAATATTTTTAGGGTTTATAGAGGTTTTTATGGATTATTTTTTTTATTGGTTTTTAGGGTTTTTATGGATTTTAGAGTATTTTTGGTTTTTTGGGTTTTTAAGGTTTTTAGGTTTTTATCCTTTTTAAGGATTTATGGGTTTTAAGTGATTTTAGGTTATTACGTTTTTCTAATAAATTTTATGGATTTTAGTTTTTTTTAGGTTTTTTTTATTTTTTGTGGATTTTTTATGATTTTTATGGTTATTATGGTTTTTAGGAATTTTTAGGGTTTTATGAGTTTTAGGGTTTTTATGGTTTTTTGTTTGAGGATTTTTCTAATTTTTTATTGTTTTTAAGGTTTTCATAGTTTACTTATCATTTTAGGTGTTTAAAGTGTTTTTAGAGTAAATAATGGTTTTTAGGGATTTATGGGTTTTTAAGATTTTAAATGTTTTAGGTTTTTTAAGGCTTTTATGCTTTTTGGTTTTCTTAAGGGTTTTGTAGTTTTTTTTGAGGGGTTTAAAGTGTTTTTTGGGTTTTAATGTTTTCATAGGCGTTTTAAGGGTTTTTAGGGGTTTGTATGATTGTAAATATTTTTAGCAATAGTTTAGGTTTTTTTCATTTTTAGGGTTTTTGGAGTCTTTGAGGGGTTTCGCGGTCTATTTTTCAGTTTTACGGTTTTTCTAGGTTTTTAAATTTTTTTAGTTTTTTTACAGTTTTTAATGGTTTCTAGAATTTTTAGTATTTTCGTGGTTTGATGGGTTTTTAGTGTTTTTATTGGATTTTTTTTGGTTTTCATGGTTTTCAGTATTTTAGGTTTTTTATTGATTTTATGGGTTATAGGGCCTTCTTTGGGTTTTTAGGGTTTTTATCATTTTTTAGTTTTTGGTGTTTTGTGCGTTTTTAGGTTTTTTAGATTTTATTATGGTTATTCTGTGTTTTTTGGGGGTTTCTAATAATTTTGGCGATCATTTATGGATTTTTATGTTTTTCTGGATTTTGAGGGTTTTAGCGATTTTATCTTTTTTAGGTTTTTAGGTGTTTTATGTTTATTTATTTCTTGAAGTTTTTATTAGATATTTTCAAGGTTTTTACAGTTTAGGGATTTTTAGTGATTCTTAGGATTTTGATGGTTTTTTGGGAGTTCAGTTCTTTTGAGGGTTTTTCTATGTTTTGGGGTTTTAGGGTTTTTACTGAGTGTTTTAATTTTTTATGGTTTTTAGATTTTTTTTACATTTTTAGGGGTTTATATGGTTTTTATTGTTTTAGTTTTTTGGAAGGTTTTATGGGTTTTTAGAGTCTTTTATCGATTTAGGGGTTTGTGGTTTTTAGGGTTTTTGGGTTTTTGGGTTTTTGGGGTCTTTATCATTTTTCGGTTTTTTGGTGTTTTAAGTGTTTTAAGGTTTTTATAGGGTTTTTAGGTTTTTTTTACATTTATAGGGATTTTAGGGATCTTTTAAGATTTTTATCGGTTTTTAGGGGTTTCAAGATTTATGGGGTTTTATGCATTTTTAGGGTTTTTTTGGTTTTTTGGTTTTATGTTATTTTTATCTTTTTAGGGTATTTATAGTATTTTTTTTGTTTTTTTCACGTTTTTTGGGGTTTAAAGATTTTTTAGACGTTTTAGTGGGGTTTTAGGGTTTTTATGGTTTATGGATTATTATGATTTTTAGGATTGTGTTGGGGTTTTAGAGTTTTTAGAATTATTTATTGTTTTAATATTTTGTAGGTTCTTTTAGTGTTATTTGTATTTTAATAATTTCTTAGGGTTTTGATGTTCTATTTATATTTTTATAGATTTTTGAGGTTTTTTAGGGTTTTTATTGGTTTTTTTAATTTTCAGAGTTTTTGTTCGAGCTTTTTAGGGGTTTTGTGGTTGTTTATATTTTCTAATGTATTATGTTTTTTAATATATTTTTAGAGTTTTTAGTGGTTTTAAGTGTTTTTATGGGTGTTTAGGGGTTTTATTTTTTAAGGGTATTTATATTTTTTGGGATTTTATTGTTTTTAAGGGGTTTTAGAAATTTTTAGGTTTTTATGTGTTTTAAGTGTTTTTATTTTCTTAAGGATTTCATACGTATTTTCAAGGGTTTTTATATTTTTAGATATTTCTATTTTTTTCTTTTTGTGGTAATTTTTTTATTTATGAATTTTTTAAGGTTATTAGTAGTTTTTAGGGTTTTAGTGTTTTTATGGTATTTTTTGTGTTTTACGGGTTTTTAAGTATTTTATATTGTTTTATGTTTTTAGAGCTTTTTAAGGTTTCTATGGGATTAAAGGGTTTTTATATTTTTAGTTTTTTTGGGTTTTAATGGCTATTTATTATTTTTATGGTTTTTAGGGGTTTTTGGGTTTTTAGGGTTTTATGATTTTTTTGGGCTTTTAGAGTTGTTAACATTTTATAGAATTATATGGGATCTAATTATTTTTAGTTTTAAAATGTTTTATTAGAGTTTTAATGATTTTTGGGGTTTTTATGTTTATAATGACATTTTTGGATATTTAATGATTTTTATTTTGTATGGTTTTTTGAGGATTTTGAGCCATTTTTGGGTTTTTTTTGGGATTTTTGGGTTTTTGGTATTTTTTGTATTTAGGGTTTTTTAGTTTTTATCGTTTTTATATTTTTAGATATTTCTAATGTTCTTATGGGTTTAAAGTGTTTTTAGATATTTTAGTGGTGTGCAATTTTATTGGTTTTATGATTTTCTTATATTTGTAAGGGATTTTTGTTTTCTAAGGGTTCTTTGGGTTTAATAGTCTTTTTATGATTTTTAGGGTTTTTAGGTTTTCATGGGTTTTATTTGTTTTCAGGTTTTAAATTATTTCATAGCCTTTTAGGGTTTATAGGGTCTTTTACATTTTCTATGAATTTTATGATTTTTAGTATTTTATAGTTTTTTTGGTTTATTTGATTTTGAGTGTTTTTAGGGGTTCTTATGAGTTTTTGTGTTTTTTGGTTTTTATCATTTTAGTTTTTTTAGAGTTTTAGGGTTGAAATGGTTTTTTTGAGTTTTCTGACATTTTTTGGGTTTAAATGTATTTAAGAATTTCTGTTGGGTTCTAGAGTTTTTATAGGTTTTTATGTTTGTTACGGTTTTAAGGGATTTTATAGTTTTTAGAGGTTTTAGGGTTTTTAGGGTCATTTATGGTTTTTTTGGTTTTTATGATTTTTTGGGTTATTAGTGTTTTTAGGTTTTTAAGGTTATCTAATGGTTTTTTAAGCTTCTATGGCTTTTTTGTGTTTTTAGTGATTTTTTTGTGTTTTTAGGGTTTTTATGTTTTTAGGGGGTTTAGGGAACTTTATTAGTTTCATGGCTTTTTAGTGTTTTTATTGTTTTTTGTGTTTAATTGTTTTTTTTATTTTAGGGTTTTTTTTATTTTTTTCGTTTTAGGGTTTTATGTTTTTATTTTGATTAATAGGTTTGTTTCTAGTGTTTTAGGGTTTTTAGGTTTTTATGATTTTTTGGGGGTTTAAGGGGTTTTTTGAGTTTTTTTGGTTTTCTAACGTTTTTAGAGTTTTTTTAGGTTTTTAGGGGTTTAGATGGTTATTATAGTTTTTATTAGTTTTGTGGTATTCATGGGTAATAGTGTTTTTATTATTTTTAGGGTGTTTTATGGGTTTTTGTGGTTGTAGGGATTTTAGACTTATTAGGGTTTTTTAGGACTTTTTTATGTTTTTTATGTTTTATGTTTGGTGTTTCTTATGGTTTTCCTAGGTATCTTTTCTGGGTTTTGGGGGGTTTTTAATGTTTTTATTGATTTTTACTGATTTTTATAATTTTTATGGGTTTTAAGGTTTTTAGGGATTTTGGGGGTTTTTAGTTTTTTTTATGATTTTTTGGTTTTTATGAATTTTTTGGTTTTTTAATAGTTTTTTTTCTTTTCAGATTTTTTTAAAATTTTATTGGTTTAAATGGTTTATATAGATTATAATGGGATTAGGGGTTTTTAGTTTTTTAATAGTTTTTTGGGATTATATGGTTTTTAGGGGGTTTCGGGTGTTTAGCATTATTAGTGTTTTTAGGTGTATTAAGTTTTTTAGGTTTTTAAGGTTTTCTTAGGGATTACAAGTTTTTTAATTTTTATTAATTTAAATTGACATGTAGTATATTTATGGTTTTTATGGACTTTTTGGGATTTTGATGGATTTTTTTTTTGTATTTTGGGTTTTTATAGTTCTTATGGTTTTTGGGTTTTTACTTTTTTTTGAGTTTTTATGGGTTAAACATTCTTAGAGGTCTAAATGGTTTTTAGGGTTTTTTTGGGTTTTACGATTTTATGGTGTTTGGGGTTTTTATGGTTTTAATGGGATTTATGGTTTTTAGGGGTTTAGGGTTTTTAGTATTCCTTAAAACATTAGGGGTTTTATGTATTTTTTGAATTTCGTGGTTTTCTTAGGGGTTTTCAGGATTTTTGTGGTTTGTGCATTTTTAATTAATTTTAGATATTTTTTTACAATTTTTCTTATTTTTAAGGATTTTAGGGATTTTCAGATTTTTTAGGGTTTTTGATGGGACTTAGGGTTTTATGAGTTTTTTTTGTTTATTTTGATTTTTTTATTGTTTTATGGTTTATTGAGTTTTTTAACATTTATGGGTTTAAAGGGTATTTAGATATTTTTTAGTAGTTTTTATGGGTTCTTTGAAGTTTTGGGTTTTTAATGGTTTTAGGGGTTTTAGGACATAATGGGGTTTTAAATGTTTTTTGGAATCTTAGGATTTTTATTAATTTTTTATTTTTTAGGGTTTTTTAGTTTTCTTTGGTTTTCTTAGGGGTTTTCATGGTTTTTTAGGGTTTTTATATTTTTTTGATTTTCAAGGCTTATTTTTTGTTTTTATGTTTTTTATTTTTTTTGGGATTTTGATAAATATTTTTTATTTTACGGGGTTTTTTGGGATTCATAGTTTTTTGGGGTTATTGAGATTTTTTGAGTTATTAAATGTTTTTAATGCCTTTATGAGTTTTTAATGTTTTTAGGGGTTTAATGGGTTTTTAGAGTTTTTAGTTGTTTTATTGTGTATTTATCGGTATAAATGGTTTTAAGGGTTTTCGGGGTTTTATGGTTTTTGTGGTTTTATGGGTCTTTATCATTTTTATTTTTTATATGGGTTTTATGTGTTTTTAGATTTTTACATTATTCATAGGATTTTTTAGGGGTTTGGTTTTTTTATCATTTTAGGTATTTTATGATTTTTTTTTGGAATTTTATGGTTTTAAGGGATTTTGGGGGTTTTAGGGTGTTTTAGGGTTTTACGGTTTTACGGTTTTTACGGTTTTTTCATTTTTTTTATATTGTTAGTGTTTTTAAAGAGTTTTAGTGTTTTTTTATAGATTAGGGGTTTTAGAGGATTTTTAGTGTTTTTAGTGTCTTTTAAAATATTTTTACAGGTTCTAGGTTTTTTAATATTTTTTGAGTTTTAATGGTTTTGATGTGTTTTAGGGGTTTTTAGTGTTTTTATCATTTTCAGATGTTTAAAGAGATTTTAAAATGTTAAGGTTTTAATCTTTTTTCAGGGGTTTTCAGGTTTTTTAGATTTTTATGGATTTTTATGGTTTTTTAGGATTTTATGGGGTTTATGGGTTTAAAGGATTTCTGGGGTTTCTTGAGATTTTAGGAGTTTTTGGATTTTGGATTTTTTTTATCTTTTAGGGTTTTTATGGTTTTCAGAGTTGTTTAACATATTTATTTGATTAAATTATTTTTAGAGTTATTAATGGTTATTAGGGTTTTTATGTGGTTGTTATCATTTTAAGGGTTTTATGGTTTTAATGGGTTCAGGTTTTTAAGTGATTTAAAGATTTTTAGGTGTATTAAATTTTAGTAGGTTCTTAGGGTTTTCAATGTTTTTTTTGTTTTTTTTATTTCAGGTATTTTTTTTGGATTTTTACGATTTTTACGATTTATATTGTTCTTTTTGGTTTTCTGGGTTTTATGGTATTTATGGGTTTTTATGTTTTTAACAGTTTTAGGGTTTTTAGGGTCTTTTAGGGTTTTTTATTGTGTTTATAATTCTTAGGTATTTTAGTCGTTTTAACCATTTTTTGGTATTTAAGATTTCCTTAGGGGTTTCAAAGGAATTTTGGGTTTTTTATTTTAAGGGATTTTAAGGGATTTTTTAATTTTTTTTAATTTTTATCGTGGTTTTAGGGATTTTGTTGGGTTTTGGGTTTTTTTTGGGTTTTTAGGGTTTATAACATTTTTTATGTTTTGGGGATGTTTTATGTGATTGTAGGGTTTTTAGAATTTCTTAGGGTTTTTTAGGGTTTTTATTTTTTGGGATATTTAGAGTGATTTTATGATTTGTTTTTGAATTTTTTGGGTATTTATTTAGTTTTGAAGGTTTTTATTGTTTTTAGGGTTTTAAGGGTCCTTTTGGGATTTTAATGAATTTTAGTTTTTTAGGGATTTTACGTTTTCTAGAGTTTTTTAATGTTTTTAGCCGTTCAAAGGGTTTTTATATTTTTAGTGGTTTTATGGGTTCTTCTATTTTTTATAGGTTTTAGTGATTTTTATGGTTTTTAGATATTTTAGGGGGTGTTACTACTTTTTGGGTTTTTAGTGGTTTTTGGGGATTTAGTCATTTTACGTTTTTAGGATTTTAATGGATTCATAGGTATTTTCAAGGTCCTTAGGGTCTTCTATGTTTTTAATATATTTTAGCGATTTTTTTGATTTTTTTTTTCAATTTTTAGGGATTTTCAGTAAATTTATGGTTTTTTGGGGGTTTTAGTGTTTTATGGTTTTTTACTGTTTTTATGAGATTTTTAGGGTTCATAAGATTTTTTTTACTTTTTAGGGATTTAAAGTTTTTTTATGTTTTTATAGTATTTTAGTGGTTTTATAGGTTTTTATTGTTTTTTAAGTATTTAAGGTGTTTTAAAGTTTATATTTTTTAGGGATTTTATGGTTTTTGGGGGGTTTTAGAATTTTAATGACTTATAAGGGTTTTATGTTTTTTAGAATTCTATGTTGTTATTAGTATTTTTTTGGTTTTTATGGGTTTTTATGATTTCAAGAAATTTAAGGATTTTTTGGATTTTAATGGTTTTTAGGGTTTTTATGGTCTTTTGGTTTTTGATGGTTTTTCAAGGTTCTAGGTTTTTTTTTGTGTTTTTAGGGTTTTTATATGTTTTATGGATCTTTAAAAGTTTATTTGTTTAAATGGTTTTTAGTGTTTTTAGTGAGTTAAGGGTTTTTATAAGTTTTTTTGGGTCTTTGGGGTTTTGTAGATTTTTTTTGGGTTTTAGTGATTTTAATGTTTTTATGGTTTCAAATGTATTTTAGTGTTTTTATTGTATTTTTAGGGATTTTATCGTTTTAGGGTTATTATTGTTTTTTGGGGTTTAAAGTTTTAGTGTTTTTAGGGTTTTAGAGTTTTTAATTTTTGCAAGTTTTTAAAGGAATTAAGAGTTTTTGGTTTTTAGGTTTTACTTATAGTTCTTTGAGTTTTTACATTTTTATGGATTTTTTGGATTTTTAAGATATTTTTTGGATTTTAGAGTTTTTAGGGATTTTTAAAAATATTAGTATTTTAGTGTTTTGAGGTTCTTTTTTTCATTTTTATGGTTTTAAGGGTTTTTGGTGTTTTATATATTTTTAGGGGTTTAAATTAATTTTTCGGTTGTAGTTTTTTTTAAATTTTAGGGGGTTTTAGGGGTTTTAACCATTTTTAGGGGTTCTAATGGTTTTCGGGTTTTTATGTTATTTAGGGTTTTGTGGGTTTTATGCATTTTTATGGTTTCTTAAGGGTTTTTATTATTTTAATGTTTTTATGGATTACTTAGAGTTTTCATGGGTTTCTATTTTTTTTATGTGTTTAGGGATTTTGGTGGGTTTTTACCTCTTTAGTAGGTTTTACTATTTTTTTGTTTTTGGGTTTCTGTAAATTTTTTTTGGGATTGTAGTAGTTTTTTAAGTTTTTAGGGTTTTAAAGTGTATAAATGTTTTTAGGGATTTCAATGGTTTTTAGAGTTTTTAGGGATTTTTGGCTGTTCTTAAGAGTTTTTAGGGTTTTTAATGTCTTTTTGGGTTTTATAGTTTTAAGGGGGGTTTTAGTCTTTAGGATATTTTTATGGTTTTTAGTGTTATAAGTGTTTTCTAGTTTTTAAGGGTTTTAAGTGTTTTTTGATTTTATGGTTTTTTAAGGGGATTTAGGGTTTTTAGAGTTTTTAAATTGTTTTGGGATTTTTAGTGGCTTTGATGAATTTTATGGATTTCTAGGCTGTTTAGTGAAATAGTTGTTTTTTTGGGTTTTTAGGGTTTTTAGGATTTTTAGTGTTTTTAGCAATTTTTACGATTTTAGGGGTTTTATGGGTTTTTATATTTTTATAGCCTTATTAAGGGTTATTATGGTTTTAAGGTTTCATATTTATTATGGATTTTGAATGATTTTTTTATGATTTTTATTTTTATTTTTCATTTTTCTAGATTTTGATGGATTTTCAGAGTTTTTAGTGCTTTTCAGTTTTTTTTGGATTTTTTTGGGATTTTCATTTGAGTTTCTCATGTTTTTAATGTTTTTATATTTTTGAGTGTTATTAGGGGTTTAAATGTATATTCAAATATTTAGTGGTTTTTGTTTTTTAGGGATTCTTAGAGTTTTTATGGTTCTTACGGGTTCTTATGGATTTTAGTGTTTTTTTGGGTTTTAGAAATTTATATCATTTTTATGGGTTTTATGTTTTTTTAGTTTTTTATGGTTTTCATAATGTTTTCAAGGTTTTTAGGGTTTTTTAAAATTTTTGGAGATTTTTTGGGATTATTTAGGATTTAAATGGATTTTTATGGGTTTTAAGGATTTTGAGGAATTTTTTGGTTTTTAATGCCTTTAGGGTGTTTTTTTTAGGTTTTTCACTTTTTTTAGTTTTTTAATGTTTTATGATTTTTAGAGTTTTTATTGCTTTTACAGGATTAAAGGGATTTTAGATTTTTGTTTTTGTTTGTTTTGGGTTTTTATTATTTTTTATGGTTTTTATGCTTCCTAGGGTTTTTATTATTTTCAACAATTATAGGGTTTATTAGGTTTGTTAGAGTTTTTAGTGTTTATTAGAATTCTAATAGTTTATTTTTTTGGGTTTTAAATTATTTCTTAGGTTTTTCCAATTTTTTTGCGACTTTTATGTTTTTATGTAATTTTATTGAATTTTTTGGTTTTTTATGATTTTATAGTTTTTTAGGTATTTGATGGTTTATTTGTTTTTATATTGTTTTTATTATTTTATATATTTTTTGAGTTTTTTCGGTGTTCAAGATTTTGTAGAGTTTTTAAGATTTTTAGTGGTTTAAAGGGTTTATAGAGTTTTTGGTGATTTTTAATTTTTTATAGGTTTTTAGTGTTTTTTGTGTTTTAGTAATTTTATGGTTTTTAGTTTATTTATGATTTTTAGGGGTTTAAAACTTTATTTAATTTTATGGTTTGAAGGGGTTTTATTTTATTTAATGTTTTTTTGGTTTTCTTAAGGTTTCAGGGATTTTAAGAATTTTGACATTTTTGGGGATTTATATGTTATTTTTTATATTTTTAGGGTTTTTAACGTTTCTAGTAATTTTGATGGTTCTTAAGGTTCTTAATGGTTTTGTGATATTTTGGGGGTTTTATGGATTTCTTGAGTATTTAGGGTATTGATGGTTTTCATAGTTTTTTAATCTTTTGTGGGATTAAAGGGTTTTTTGTGTTTTTAGTTGTTTTTTAGTGATTTCTGGATTTTTAGGGTTTTTAAATTTTGTAGGGTTTTTTGGTTCTTTGGTTTTTATGTTTTCTTAGGGTTTTTATCATTTTTTTGGTTTTTAGGGGTTTAAACTGTTTTTTTAGTTTTTAAGGAATTCTTAGGGAGGTTTAGTGTTTAAGGGATGTTTATGTTTTTATGTGTTTTAGTTCTATTTTATGTTTTTATTATTTTTTATGTTTTTGGGGATTTTTGAGTTGTTTTAGGGTCTTTTTAGGTTTTTTGGTTTTCATGGTTTTTATGGGTTTTTAGGATTTTTTAAATTTTTACCGATTTTATGGTTGTTAGGATTTGTAATATTTTTATGGTTTTAAAGGGTTTTTAGTGTTTTTTGTGTGTTTTTAGGGTTTTTATAGGATTTCGGGGTATTTATGTATTTTAGGTGTTTTTTTGGTTTTTAAGGTTTTTAGGGTCTTCTTTGGGGTTTTTTTTGATTTTTTAGTTTTTTGGGGGTTTAATGTGTTTTCTGGATTTTATTGTTTTCTTAAGGTTATTCAATGTTTTTGTGTCTTTTTTTAAAAAAATAATTTTAATGATTTTAATTTTTTTGGGATTTTTAGGTTTTTATAGATTTTTTCTGTTTTTTGGGTTTTAAGTGTTTTAATGTCGTAAGGTTTTTCCTAGGGTTTTTTGGGGGGTTTTTGAGGTTTTTTATTTTATGTATTTTTAGGGATTAATACTATGTTTATGGTTTTTAGGGTTTTTAGAAGTCTTTAGGGGTTTTAATGTTTTTTTAGCTTGTATGGTTTTCTTGGGTTTTAGGATTTTTTGAGTTTTTTACATTTTTATTGTCTTTAGAGTGTTTTTACATTTTTAGTGGTTTTATATTTTTCAATGTTTATTTTAGTTTTGAGGGTTTTATAGATTTTTTATATTTTTTTTAGGTTTTTAGGGGTTTTAAGTGTTTTTAGGATTTTAAGGTTATCATTGGGTTATTAGGGTCGTTAGGGTTTTTTACATTTATAGATATTTTTACAGATTTTTAAGGATATTTATGTTTTTTATGGATTTCAATATTTTGATGGGTTTTATGGTCTTTAGGGTTTTCAAGGTTTTGATGGAATTTTGGGTTTTTAGGATTTTTAAATCTTTTTAGGTTTTTATGGCCTCTTATAATATTTAACATCTTTAGTGGTTTAAATGTTTTTAGTGTTTTTAGTGTGTTTTAGGGTTTTTATGGGATATGGTTTTTTATTTTTATGAGTTCTTATGGATTTTAAATTTTCTGTGATTCTTTAAGGGTTTTATAACTTTTTTTGGGTTTTTATTTTTTTTTGTTTTTAAGAATTTTTTAGGGTTTTCAGTAATATAGGGTTTTTATGTTTTTAGATATTTTAGGGATTTTGAGGTTTTTATGGGTTTTTTGTTTTTTTCGTTTTAAGTGTTTTGGGTGTTTTCAAATGTTTTAAGTGGTTTAAAGGGTGTTTAGGGTGTTTAGTGTTAATTATGGTTTTTATGGGTTTCAGGGTTTTTACGGTTTTTAGGGGTATTTATGGTCATTAGGGTTTTTAGGGTTTTTAAAGGTTTTTAATGTTTTTAGGTTTTTAGGAGTTTTAAATGAATTTACATTTTTATTATATAATTTAGGACATTCAGGGTTTTTAGGTTTTTTTATGTTTTTAGATATTTTTAGGGATTTTTTAGGATTTTTATGGTTTTTTAGTGTTTTAGGGATTTTGATGGATTGTGGGTATATAGATTTAAAGTTTTTATGGTTTCTTAGGTTTTGAGGGGTTTTTATGAGTTTCTTATGAGTTTAATGGTTTTTTTGAGTTTTAACATTTTGAGCAGTTTAAATGGGGTTTCGAGTTTATAGTGTTTTGAGGGGTTTTATGGGTGCCAATTAGTTTTTAGGGTTTTTATGTTTTTTTATGGTTTTATGAATTTCTAAGGTTTTAATGTTTTATAGGGATTTTAGTGTTTTATGTTCTTATGGTTTTTATGTGATTTTAGTATTTTAATGTTTTCATAATGGTTTTGAGGTGATTTTATATTTTAATGTATTTATAGGTATTTTTTGGATTTTTAGGATTTTTAGGGTTATTAGAAATTTTGATTGATTTTAGGGTTTTTATGGTTTCTATATTTTTTGATATTCTACGGTTTTTTAGTATTTAATAATTTCTATGGTTTTTATAGTTTTTTAAAAAATATAGGTTTTATGGGTTTTTTATTGGAATTTTATGGTTTTAATGGGGTTTTATTGTTTTTAGAGGTTTTAGTGGTTTTATGGGTCTTTGGGTTATTTTGGGTTTTTAGGTTTTTAATTTTTAGTGTTTTTATGTTTATATGGGTTTTAATTTTTTAGTATTTAAGGTTTTCTTTGTGTTTTTAAGAGATTTTTGGGGTTTTTACATTTTTAGAGATTTTTAGGATTTTTTTATTATTTTTATGGATTATTAGGGTTTTCACAATTTTACGGTTTTTTGGTTGTTTTGATTTTTATGGTTTTTAAATTTTTGTTGTTTTGGAGTATTTTTATATCTTTTTAACATTTTTAGGGGTTTAAAGGGTTTTTAAATAATTTATTTTTTTTCAGGATTTTTCGGGGTTCTTATGTTTTTATTAGATTAATGTATTTTGTAGTTTTAGGGTTTTTATGGACTTTTTATGTTTTTAGGGTTTTCTACGTTATAAGTGTTTTTCGGGGTTTTAAGTTTTATTAGGGTTTTAAGGTTTTATTAGGTTCTTTCATAGTATAAGGGTTTTTTATTTTTTTAGTGAATTTTAAGAAATTTTAGGATCTTTATGGGTTTTTGGGGTTTTAATGATTTATGGGGTTTTAGGGTTGTTTGTGTTATTAGGGTTTTTATAGTTTTTTTGGGTTTTCAGTTATTTCGATTTTTCAGCGATTTAATGATTTTTTGGAGTTTTATAACATTTTAATGGGTTTAAATGTTTTTAGTGGTGTTAGGGTTTTTATGGGTTTTAGGGTTCTTAAGATTTTTATGTGATTTTGTGGTTTTTGTGTTTTAAGCAACTTTAAGGTATTTTAGCGGTTTTATGTTTTTAGGTTTTTAGTGTTTTTATGTTTTTAGGGTTCTATAATGGGTTTTTCATTGTTTTAGGGGTTTTTCCATTTTTAGTGATTTTTAGGGTTTTAAAGGTTTTCATGATATTTAAGGCTTTTATAGATTTTTAGTTATTTCATTGTTTTTTAGGGTTTTAAGGGTCTTCTTGGTTTTTTTTGGTTTTTATAGTTTTTTTTGGATTTCTAGGTTTTTTTTTGTGTATTTCAGGTTTTAGGATTTTTTATGTTTTTAATTGGTGTTTTAAATTTTTTTTATTTTCTATTATTTTTAATGTTTTTATCATTTTTATTGGTTTTTGGATTTTTAGTGTTTTTTTTTTATTTTTTGGGGTTTGAGGTGTTTTAGAGTTTTTAATTTTTTTAGGGGATTTTATAGTTTTTATTGTTGTCAGGGGATTTATAGTTTTTAGGCTTTTTAGATATTTTTAGGTTTCTTGATGTTTTAAGTGAATTTAGGTTTTTAGTGTTTTCCTACGGTTTTTAGGGTTTTGGGGGTTTTAACAATTTCATGTTTTTAGAAATTTTCAGAATTTATATGGTTATTAAAGTTTTTATGGTATTTGTGGGGTTTTAGGATTTTTAGGGATTTTTATGATTTTTGGTTTTTATGGTTTTTGGAATAATTTTAGTGGTTTTAATGTTCTTTTGGGTTATTAAAATCATAGGGGTTTAGTGGAATTTTATAGTGTTTAATGCATATTAGGGATTTTATGGGGTTTTATGTTTTTAAATGTTTTTATGGTTTTTAGGGGTTTTACAATTTTTATTTATTTTAGGGTTTTTATGGGTTTTATGTTTTTTTAGGTTTTGTTCATTTTTTTAAATTTTTAGGAATTTTTTGGGATTTTATGGGATTTTGAGATTTTAAGAGAATTTGTGGATTTTTTGGGTTTTTATGGTTTTTATGGTTTTCGAGTAATTTGGTTTTCTGAATTTTTAGGGCATTAAGAGTTTTTTAACATTTTTAGGATTTTGAAGGGTTTTTAAAGTTTTTTGTGGGTTTTAGGGTATTTGGGTTTTTAAAGTTTTTTTGGGGTTTTATTGTTTTTTGGGTTTTTACCGTTCTTTATATTTTAAGGTGTTTTAAGTGTTTTAAGATTTATATGGTTTTCTTACGGTTTTTCGGGATTTCATAGTTTTTTAAATTTTTAATAATTTTTATTGATTTTTTACATTTTTTTTGTTTTTAGGGGTTTTATGGATTTTGATGTTTTTAGGGTGTGTAGGGGTTTTTTATTTTTTAAGTTGCTTAAATTTTTTATGGTTTTTAATAGTTTTTATAATTTTTGTTGGTTTATAGGGATTGTAAATTTTTTAGTAATTTTTAGGGGTTTTATTTGGTTTTATGGTTTCTTATGGTGTTTATGTGTTTTAAAGTTTTTAGGGATTTTAGGATTTTTTTAAATTATTATGGTTTTTTCACATTTATGCTTTTTGAGTTTTTATGTGTTTTTAGGATTTTATGTTTTTCATATGGGTTTTCCTAGTTTTAGGGTTTTTTTTCATTTTTATTGATTTTTATGTGTTTTTATAGTTTCTAAGTGTTTTAAGGTTTTTATGGGTTTTGATTTCTTTTGGTATTTTTTAAAGTCTTTTTATTTTTTTGTTTTTCAGGGATTTAGGGATTTTTGTATGTTTTTATTTTATTATAGATAATTAATGTTTTTAGGGGTGTAATGGGTTTTCAGAGTTTTATATAGTTTCCTAGTGTCTTTATGGGTTTTATGGTTTTTAGGTTTTTGTGGGTTTTATGGGTTTCTAGGATTTTATTATTTTTAGCATTTTTAAAATTTATAAGTGTTCTATATATTTTTAGGTTTTTTGGTTTTTAATTTTTTTTTAGATTTTTCAAGGTTATTTTTTATTTTTTACTTATTTAGGAATTTTTAGGTTTTTATAGCATTTTTATAGGTTTTTAAGGATTTTTGTTGGTTTTGGTGTTTTCAGGATATTTTTGTTTTTATGGTTTTTTGGGGTTTTTTAGATTGTTAGGGTTTTTATCAATTTCATAGATTATTAAGGATTTAGGGTTTTAAAGGGTTTTAATAGTTTTCAGTGATTTTAGGATTTTCAAGGGTTATTAGGTTTTTATAGTTTTTAGGGGTATTTATGGTTTGTTTGTTTTTTAGGGTTTTAATTCTTTTTTATCATTTTTAGGGGCTTAAATTGTTTTTAGGTTTTTAAGGTTTTATTTTTTTTATTGTTTTTAGTGGTTTCAGTGGTTTTTAAGATTTTAGTGAGTTTTAGTATTTTTTAGGATTTTATGGGGTTTTATGTTTTTTATGGATTTTTGGGGATTTTAACAATTTTTGGGGTTTTAAGATTTTTATTCTTTTTTGGGGTTTTAGGGGTCTTGTTAATTTTTATTATTTCTAATTTTTTTAGATATTTTTATCATTTTTAATTATTTAATGTTTTTTTAGATTTTTTGGGGTTTTAATGTTATTATGGGGTTTTTAATGTTTTATGGGTTGTTTTAGTTTTTAGGGGTTTTAATGTTTTTTTAATTATTTTTAGGGATTTTATGTTTTATATGGTTTTCAGCATTTTATTTTGGGTTTTCAGGGTTTTTTTTGGTTTTTATGTTTTAAGGATTTTTTAGTATTTTTATTATTTTTATGGTTTTTAGTGTTTTTATAGATTTTGAGTGTTTTTGGGGATTTTATAGATTTTTGGGACCCTCATTGGTATTAGTGTTTTTTGGTTTTTTCAATTTTTTAGTGTTTCTCTTATTTTAGGTGATTGAATGATTTTAATATTTTTATTGGGTTTTATAGTTTTATGGGATATAAGGGATTTTTATGTATTTAAGGGTCTATGGGTTTTTTGGTTTTCACAAATTTTAATGTAATTTTATTTTTTTTATCAATTTTTTGGATTTTTAGGTGTTTTAAGTGTTTTTATGTATTAATAGTATTATTATGGATTTTTCGAAGTTTTTATGTTTTTTGGAATTTTTAATGATTTTTTAGGATTTTAGGGTTTTTAGTTTTTTCGAGATTATTCAAATTTTAGGGTTTTTTGGTTTTTTATGAATTGTTTAGGTGTTTATGATTTTTTGTGTTTTTAGCGGGTTTACGATATTTATTGTGTTTTTTTATTTTTATTGTATTTTTATATTTTTTTGGGTTTTATGGGTTTTATGGTTTTATGGGTATTTATTGTTTTTAGGGTTTTTTTTATTTTTGTGTTTTTAGGGGTTTAATTGTTTTTATTTTTTTATATTTCTCTTATGTATTTTCAGATTTATTAGGGTATTTTATGTTTTTATGGATTTTGAGTCATTTTTCGGATTTTTATAGGTATTTTGGGTTTTTGGAGATTTTGAGGGTTTTTAGGTTTTTTTGGGTGTTTATGGTGTTTATTGTTCCACCTATATTCAGGTATTTTTTATGGTTTATAATGTTTTTACAGTTTTTAACTTTTTGTGGGTTTAAATAGTGCTTAGAGTTTTCAAGGGATTTAGTGTTTTTATGGGTTTTGAGGGTTTTTATGGTTTTTATGGTTTTTAGTATTTTTTAGTTTTTTAGGGCTTCAAAGAGTTTTTTTTTGTTTTTAATGTTCTCACTAGGTTTTTACGGTTTTTAGGGTTGTTTACATTTCTAGTTATTTTTAGGGATTTTTAGGTTTTTATGGGGTTTTATGGTTTTTAGGAATTTGATGAGTTTATGGGTTTCATGGGTTTTATAGTTTTTTCAAGGTTTTTGGGTTTTTTGGGTTGTTAGGGTTTCTTTGGGTTTTTTGGGTTTTTTTTTTATTATTTTATTTTTACAGTTTTTTGAGCTTTTTAACATTTTCAGGTGTTTAAATTTTTTTTTCAGTAATTAGTTTTTTTATTGTTTTAAGGGGTTTTAGAGGTTTTATGATTTTTAGGTTTTTTATGGGTTTTATTAGTTTTTTGGGGTTTTAGAGTCTTTTGAGTGTTTTTAGAATTTTTTAGTTTTTAAGGGTTTTATGTTTATTAGATTTGTATTGTTTTCTTGGGGGGTTTCAAGGTTTTTAGAGTTTACATATTTTAGTGATTTTTATAGTTTTTTTATTTTTATACATTTTACGGTCTTTAGGAATTTTGTTGGTTTTATTTGTTTTATGGGTTTTGTTTATCCATTTATAGGTTTTTTGGAGTTTTTATGGGTTTTAGGGTTTAAAATGTTTTTATAGTTTTTTAATATTTTCAAGGGGTTAAAAGAGTTTTTGTGGTTTTAGTGGATTTTACGATTTTATGTGTTTTTATAGTTTTTTGAGTTTTTAAGTGATTTTTATGGTTTTTAATCGTTTTAAGGTTTTAGGGACATTCAGTTTTTTTTAATTTGTTTAATGTATTTAGGAGTTTCTGTTTTATTTTGTTATTAATGTTTTTGAACAGTTTTTCTAGGTTTTTATTATTTTTTACATTTTTGGGAATTTCATGGCAGTTTTTGGATTTTAATAGTTTTTAGGGTTTTTAAAGATTTTGATGGTTTTTTGGGATCTTATTGTTTTGGGGGGTTAGGGGTTTTTTTAGTTTTTGGGTTTTTATGGGTTCTTAGATATTCTTAATATTTTAGGGTTTTTAGGGTTCTTAGGGTTCTTAGGGTTTTTATGGGTTTTTAGGTTTTTTTGTGATTTTTAGGCGATTTTATGGGATTAGGGGTTTTAGTTTGTTTTAAGGACTATAAGGTTCTTTAGCATTTTCATGTTTTTAGTGGTCTTAATTTCTTTTAGGTTTTCTTATAGTATTAATGTTTTTTTGGTTTTTTTACTTTTAAATATTTTTTTGGTCATTCAAGAATTTTATGTGTTTTTAGGGGTTTTATTGATTTTTTAGTGTTTTAAGGTTTTTATTATTTTTAATGTTTTTTGGGTTTTTTACCTTTTATTTTGAGTGTTTTTAATGTTTTTAGGTGTATAAATTGTTTTCAGAGTTTTCAGTTGTTTATGGTTTTTTTGTGGATATTTATCCTTTGTTAGGTTTTGATGGTTTTTTTGGTTTTTTGAGTCTTTTAGTTTTTTTAGAATGTTTTGGGTTTTTGGAGTTTTTTTAATTTTTAGGGATTTTCTGGGTTTTAAGATATTATTATCTTTTTTTGGGGATTAAATGGTTTTAAATTTTTTTGGTGGGTTTTTAATTTTTTTATAGGTTTTATGGTTTTTATGTTTTAAGGGGGTTTTTTGTTTTTAAGGTTTTTAGGGGATTTAACATTTTTTGGGGTTTTTTGGTCTTTTAGTGTTTAATGGTTTTTAATGTTCTCTAAGGTTTTCTAAGTGGGTTTTAGGGGTTTTTCTTAATTTTTTAGGGATATTTAGATATTTTTAGCAATTTTTATTTTTTATTTTTTTATGAATTTTTATTGTTTTATGGTTTTTTAGGATTTTTATGGGTTTTATGTTTTTTGGGTTTTTATGGTTTTTTTGAGTATTTAGGGTTTTAATGGTTATTTTTGTGTTTTTTAAATTGTAAGGGGTTTAAAAATATTTTAGAGTTTTTTTGAGTTTTTGGGGTTTTATGGGTTCTAGGGGTTTTTATGGTTATTAGGGGTTTTTTGGTTTTAAGTGCTTTATGGATTTTATCATTTTTAGGTTTTTAGGATTTTTAAGTGACTTTACGTTTTTATGGTTTTCTTATGGGTTTTCAAGGGTTTTTTTTCATTTTTTATATTTTTACAGAATTATAGGTTTTTTTAGGATTTTTGTTTTGTTTTTAGAGTTTTTTGTGATTTTGACGGTTTTTAGTGTTTTTAGAATATTTTGGATTTTAATATTTTTTTGGATTGTAGGGTTTTTTTGAGTTTTGTAGGGTTCTATGTTTTTGAGTTTTTTAAGATTTTAAGGGGTTTAAATGTTATTTGAGTTGTTTTTTGGTTTTTAGTGTTTTAGGTTTTTTTGGTTTTTAGGGTTTTAAGCATCTTTTAGGTTTTTATGTTTTTATATGATTTTTGGAATTTGATGTTTTCTTATGGGTTTTAGGATTTTTATTTTTTTATACTTTGAGGAATTTTTAGGGATTTTTTTAGTATTTTGATGGTTTTTAGGGATTTTATGGATTTTGTGGGTTTTTTAGGGTTTTACGGTTTTATGGTTTCTTTGGGTTTTTTGGGATTTTTAGAGGTTTTTAGGGTTTTATGATATTTAAATTTTTTAACATTTTTGAAATATTGAATTGCTTTTAGTATTTTTTATGGATTTTTTGTGTTTATGGGTTTTTATGGTGTTTTAATATTTTTATATGTTTTTTGGGATTTGGGGTTATTTAGGATTTTTTAGGGGGTTTCTCGTTTCAAGGAATTTTATGGATTTTATGTGTTTTTAGGTTTTTATGGTCTTCTAATAAGTTTTTAGGGTTTTAGGCATTTTTATGTCTTTAGTAATTTTTAGGACTTTTGAAGGATTTTTATTGTATTTAAAATTTTAGGGATTTTGAGGGGTTTTATGGTTTTTAGGGTATTTGGTGGTTTTATAGTTTTTTGTGGCTTCAGGGGGTTTTTTGTGTTTTTTCTTATTTTTAATGTTTTTAAAGGATTTTAAATTTTTAGGGGTTTTAAGGGTTTTTAGAGATTTCAGTGGTTTTATGGGGTTTGGGGGGGGGGTGTATTTTGAGATTTTTATGGTTTTTAGGGGATTTAGGGTTTTTTATTCCTTTTTATTGTTTTTAGTGTTTTAGGATTTTTTAGCGAGATTAATTGGTCATTGGTTGGTAAGGATTCTTTTGGGGTATTATGGGGTTTTAGGGTTTTTGATTTTAGGTATTATGGGTATTTTTTAGGATTTTTATGGTTTTTTGGGTTTTAGGTATTTTTTATGGTTTTTAGGTTTTTTTTTGGTTTTTGGGGTTTTTAGATTCTTTTAGGGTTTCTATTTTTTTACTGTTTTAATGATTTTTAGGGATTTAAAGTGTTTTTATAGGTTTAAGTGGGTTTTAGGGTTTTTATGGGATTTAGACTATTTTATATTTTTTGGGTGTAATTATTGTTTTATTGTTTTTATGATTTTTAGGGGTTTTGTGGTTTTTAACATTATTTAGGTTTTTAGGGGTTTTTAAGTGTTTTTATATTTTTATACTTTTATTTGAGTTTTATAGTGTTTTAGGTATTTTTTCATTTTTTAGGTATTTTTAGGGATTGATTATGTTATTTATGGATATTTATGGTTTTTACGGATTTTGAGGACTGTTATGGGTGTTTTTGGGTTTTGGGGGTTTTATGGTTTTTGTGTGTTTTTTGGGTTTTTTAGTTATTTGATATTTAAGGGTTTTTATAGTTTTTTAAACATTTTAAGGTTTTTAAAGTTTTTTTCTTGTTTTAGTGGGTTTTTAGGGTTTCAATGACATTGTACGATTTTTAGGGGTCTTTATGGTTTTTAGGTTGTTTAGGGATTCAGGGAATTTAGTGTTTTTTAGGTTTTTAGGGGTTGAATGTGTTTCTATGTTTTTTAGGTTTTCTTAGGGTTTTTCTAGGTTCTTTGGGTTTTTTACATTTTTGGAATATTTAGGAATTTTTTTGGTATTTAATGATTTTTAGGGTTTTTTGGGTTTTGAGGGGTTTTAGGAATTGTAGGGTTTTAGTGTATTTATGGTTTGTTTGGATTTTTTGTTTTTTGGAGTTTTTTAGGGGTTTAAGGTTTTATTTTGAGTTTTTATAGTTTTTAGGTATTTAAGGGGTTTTAGAGTTTTATGTGGGTTTTTAGGTTCTTAATGAATTTTTTGTTTTTAATGGTTTTAAGGATGTGAGGGTTTTTTAGGGCTTTTAGCTTTTTATCATTTTTTAGGGTTTTTCGATGTTTTATGTTCTTTTTTGTTTTTAATGTTCTTACGGTTTTTCAGGGTTTTGGGTATTTTTCATTTTAATGGATTTTTATGGAATTATAGGATTTTTATGGTTTTTTTGGTTTTAGGGTTTTAGGGTTTGGAGGGGTTTTATGGTCTTCAGGGTGTTTGAATAAAGTAGGATTTTTTAACGTTTTATAAGTTTTTTTCCTTTTTTAGGTGTTTAATTGGTTTTTAGAATTTATAGTGTTTTTAGGGTTTCAATGGGTTGTTACGGGTTCTTAAGGTTTTGGGGATTTTTATGGTGTTTAAGGTTATTAGGGGATTTCGGCAGTTTTAGGGTTTTTGGTGTTTTTTAGGATTTTTAAATGTTTTAAGAGTTTTTAGGTTTTTAGAGTTTTCTTAGGGGTTTCTAGGGGTTTTTTTTCATTAAAGTATTTTTAGGTATTTTTTTTGTATTTTTATGGGTATTAGGGATTTTATGGATTTTTGTAGTTTTCAGGGGTTTAGGGTCTTATGTTTTTATGGGTTTTAATTGTTTTAGGGTTTTTTATGTTTTAGGGGTTTTATGGTTTTTAGGGTTTATATATTTTTTAGTGTTATTAGTGGGTTTTTTTGGGGTTTTTTGGTTTTTTGGGTTTTTTGGAGTTTTAGGGTTTTTAGTTTCTTATGTTTTTTTGGTATTTATGTGTTTTTAGGTTTTAATGTATTTCTTAGGGTTTTTTATGTTTTTTTTTGACATTTTTAGGGATTTTTATGTATTTTTAGGTTTTTCGAGGATTTTTATGGTTTTAGGGATTTTGAGAGGTTTTTAGGGTTTTAAGGTTTTTTTTTTGTTTTTAGGGGTTTTACAGTTTTTTATAGTTTTTAACAATTTTTGGGTTTTAAATGGTTTTTAGAGTTTTTAATGGTTTTAGGGGTTTTTATAATTCTTAGGGTTTTATGGTTTTGTGGGGGTTGTAAGGTTTTTTGGGTCATTTTTGGTTTTTAGGTTTTTTTTTCATTTTTTAGGTTTTCATGATTTTATGTGATTTTACGTTTTTATTTTTTCTATAGGATTTTTTGGGGTTTTTATTGTTTTTATGATTTTAGGTATTTTTAGGGATTTTATATCATTTTTATGGTTTCTATGGTTTTTATGAATTTTGAGGGGTATTAGGGATTTTAGAGTTTTTATGATATTTTTAGATTTCTAGTGTATTTTTTAGTTTTTTTAGGTCTTTTAGAATTTTTTTAACATTTTAGGAGTTTAGTGGTTTTATATATTTTTAGTGGCTTTATGGTTATTATTCCTTTTTAAGGTTTTTAGGATTTTTAATCATTCTTAGGATTTCTAGGGTTTTCGGGGGTTTTGGTGTTTTTAGTGGTCTTATGTGTTTTTTGGTTTTTAAATTTTCTTAGGGTTTTCAGGGTTTCAAGGTTTTTTGTAATTTTTTAATAATTTTTATGTATTTTTAGGATTTATATAGTTTTAGGTATTTCTTTGGGATTCATGTTTTTAGTGTCTTATGTTTTTTTGGTTTTTTGGGGTTTTAGGTGTTTTTTAGATTATTAGATATTTTAAAAAATATTAGGGGTTTTAAAGGGTTTTATAGTTTTTAGTGGTTTTAGAGGATTTATGGGTTTTATGGTTTTTAAGGGGGTTGTTTTTATGCATTTTAGAGTTTTCTAGGTCTAAAAAGGTTTAGGGCCAAGAAATCTTAGTCTCACAAAATTGAATGAAAAAAATATAGCAAAACATTACAAGGAGGGTTTACAGACACAGGTTTAAATTTCCCCATTAATATCTAAATCCTCAAGGGGAGCACAAAATTTAGGGGTAACAAAGGACCAAATTAATTTCCATTTCATGTTTTCTTTTTCTGAGAGCACACCTCCCACTATTTTCACCTACCATTAGGAATGTGTTACCATCAAAAGGAGATCCTAAGTGATATTTAGAAAATAAATCCAATAAGGAATAATTTTCCATGGTGCACTCTTAGATATGTTCATCAATTTCACCACTATCTACATTTTTTCCTACTGTATCCAAAGAAGGATCCACCCATGATGAACTACAAAGTTAACTACTTTCATCATTACCCACAACATAACCTCATTTGAAATTACATTTCCAATGAAAAGATAAAAGAAACAATTCAAATCCCCCATGTATGTGTAAAAGACTCTGCCATGTCTGAAAGGACCGTGTGAACCTGACGCCGCATAGTCAACAATGGCCTTTATCAAGGATTGTATATGTGGAATTCACTAGATATACATCATTACGTATGAGTTTATTGTTCTTCTAAAGAATCCATGAATATGTGTGACAATTAAACAAGTGACATAATTTTCCATCTATCCTATTTGGAAATTAGATTTTGCATGATATTCTTTATGAATGGCCATAATACCACCATGTAGGGAGTTATTTCTGTTCTCAAACACCATACCATTTCGGGATGTCTACTTATAAGAAAATACCATGACAACCACTTATTTAATGGATTGTAAACCTGTTCACTAAGATCCAATGAAGATATGTGCCTCAACAATTCCACTTTCGGTAAGACTAGGCGCAACTCAATTCCAAAAAAATCCTTAGAATACACCCAAATATTGGCCACAAATATACAGTTAACAAAAAGTTGATGGAAAATTTCATCATCATTCAGGTAGAGTTGACATACGGAGGCCGACTACAATCATTATTTCTTCAACAGATCATGAAGAGGCAACATGTTTTTCATATATTCCATAGAAGGAGATTCCTTTATGGGGGATGAAGGGTCTCCATTATTTCGAATGAAAAACATATATGAGTTTGTCTTGTGGACATTTTCTCATATAATAATATTTTGAATTAAAATTCATGATCATATTTGGTATCTATGTTAGGGTGTTATTACAAAAAAGGATTACCACTAGATCTCTAGGATGATAGGTTTCCTGAGAAATTCTGCAATTTGTCAGCATTTGGGCTGATATCAGCAATAAAACTTTTTTTCATATTATGTAGGGCCATAAAAACCTTACACAGTGGCTAATACAACTATGGAATAGTCTAGAAATTTATACTATTGTGCATCAAAATATCACATTAAGTGAAATTCAAGATTTCATGGAATGAGAATCTTATGGCGGGCCATATAGAATATGTTATATAGTTTTATAATCCATCAAATATATTATGAGTGCATCTATCATAATGAAATTCCAGTCCCTGATCCTGTTATGCAATAAAATCCTTGGTAAAATTTAAAATGGGATCTTCATTGAATTTCCTTAGATCCACGATACCCACTCCACCCATATCAATTGGATTATTGAAATATATCCAATAAATGGAGACCAACATCAATTTATTTATTCATATGGTCCAAGAAAAAAATTTATCATGTCTTCTAATACTATAATAAAGATGATGGGAAATCTATAGATGAATAAAGCATGTACAAACATGAATGTGATTATCAAATTTATTAGACTCACCCTTATTAGGATATATTTTCCCTTTTTTACTTGGCCAGTTGATCGATGATCTTGAAAAATATTATATATAAATATAAAATTATAACCTTCCCCCCAAAAAATGAGGGATACCAAGATAAAAAAAGGGTAAGGATCCCCTCTTAACTGCAAGTGCTCTAGCTGTCCTTATTTTTCTGGATGATGAAATTCTTTTACTAATGGACATGGAAGATTTATTCCAGCCAATGAACTACCCTTCCACATTTTTATAATGATTAAAAATCATTTTGATTTATTATATAGTTATCTTGGAAGCATTTTCAAATAAAAAATATCATCTAGATAAAGAATATTTTAAGGAATAGGTAGATCTCTTTCTTCCTTTATTGGATTTTAGAGACCAACTTAGGAAATTTCATTGATACATTGGATAAAATAGGCTTCCATAATAAAAAATATGAGTCTTGAAAGTTAATTTCCTTTTATTAAAACATGGTACAATTTTAAAAACCCCTTTGGGGATCAATTTATAGGGGTTTTATGGTTTTTTTATTTTTTTGGGTTTTTCTATTTTTAGGGGTATTAAGGGATTTTAGATATTTTTAAGGTTTTTATAGGATTAAATTATTTTTCCAGTTTTAAGTGGTTTAGTTTTTTTATGGGGTATTAGGTTTTTTATGGTTATTGGGGGTTTTATTGTTTTTATGGGTTTTTAGGGGTTAGGTTCCTTTTTGGGAATTTCTGGGTTTTTATAATTTTCTAGGTTCTTAGGGGTTATAAGTTTTTTTTTAGGTTTTTACCGTTTTCTTAGGGATTTTAAATATTTTTTGGGTATTTTATTTTTTAGGTATGTTTCAAAATTTTATGGGTTTTCTAGGTTTTTAGGGATTTCTATGACTGTAGGATTTTTTGGGTTTTATGGGTTTTTGGGTTTGGGGGATTTTTGAGTTTGTTCGGGCTGAATGAATTTTTATAATTTTTTAATGTTTTTATGTTTTTAAAGGGGATTTTTATTTTTTAGTGATTTTTAGTGATCTTATGGTATTTTCGGGCTTTTATGATTTTTAGGGGTTTTCATGGTTTATTGGGTTTTTTAGGATTTTTTAATTTTTAAGCGTTTTTAGTATTTCTTATCAGTTTTATGGGTTATAAGGGGTTTTATATTTTAATTTTTTTTCTTAGTATTTAACATGGTTTTTAGGGTTTTTAGGTTTATATATATATATATATATATATGAGTTTTTTGGGTTTTTTAGTGTTTTCATGGATTTTGAGGGTTTTTAGAGTTTCTTATGGCTTATAGGGGTTATATTTATTTTCGGTTTCTAAGTTTTCATGAATATTATTTATTTTTAAGGTTCTTTTAGTGTTTATAATGTTTTTAGGGGTATAAAGGGTTTTTAGGATTTTTGTGGTTTTATGGTTTTTATAGGTTTTTGTGATTTTTATGGTTTTTAGTTTTTCTGTCATTTCTTTGGGTTTTTAAGGTTTTTAAAGACATTAATGTTTTTAGGATTTTTAGGGGATTTTATTGATTTTATAAAATTAATGTTTTATTAGGTTCTTTAAGGGGTTTCAGAGTTTTTACATTTTTAATAATTTTATAAGGAGTTTTTTGAATTTAATGGTTTCAAGGTTTTTTTTGGGATTTTGAGGGATTTTAGGGTTTTTTATGGTTTTAGTTATTATTGTTTTTTGGGATTTATGGGTCTTTTTAGGGGTTTTTAGGGTTTTTAGGTTATTTAAAATAATATGTTTTCAAAGGGTTTATAGATTTTTAGTAGGTTTTTAGTGTTTTCTAGGTTTTTATGATTTTCATGTATTTTTAGGGGTTTACAATTTTAGGGGGTTTTAGGGATATTAGGGTCTTTAGGGTTATTATAAATTTTAGACATATAGGGTTTTAAAGTGTTTATATGTTTTTGAGGTTTTCTTAGGTTTTTTTTTTTGCATTTTTAGTGTTTTTAAATTTTAAGGGATTTGTTGAATTTTTAGGATTTCTATATTTTTTAGGGCATTAGAGATTTTTTAGGTTTCAATTGTTTTATGGGTTTTTTGTGTTTTTAAGTTTTTTTGAGTTTTTATGGGTTTTTAGGTTTTTTTATTTTTTTAACGTTTTAGGGGTTTAAATGGTTTTTAGTGTATTTTTAGGGATTTATGGGTTTTTGGGATTTATATTGGATTTTAAGGGTTTTAAGGTTTTTAGTCATTTTAGGGTTTTTATGGGTTTTAGACTTTATTAGGTTTTAGGGATTGTATATTTTTTTAGGGTTTTAAGGGTTTCATAGTGTTTTCCATGAGTTTTAGATAATTTTTATTGTTTTTGGGGTTTAGGGGTATTTAGGATTTTTTTGGGATTTATGGGTTTTTATCATTTTTAGGTTTTTTATGGGTTTTAAGTGTTTTTATGTTTTTAGGGTTTTCTTAGGGCTCTTAAGGGGTTTATATGTGTTTATGTATTTTTAGGTATTGTTTTTATTTTTTATGGGTTTTTAGGGTTTTTAGGGATTTATATGGTATTTAGTGTTTTTAGGGTTTTTAAGATTTTTGCCTATTTGGGTTTTTAGTTTTTAGGGGGTTTTAGGATTTTATTGGTTTTTAGAGTTTTTTAACATTTTTAGGGGTTTAAAGATGTTTTTAAATTTTTAGGGGGTAGTAAACTTTTTATGGGTTTTTAGGGTTTTTCTTGTTTCAAGGGATTTATGGATTTTAGTATTTTTTTGTTTTGAGGGAATTTAGGGAATTTGTATTTTTTGGTGTGTGTTAGGGGTTTTATGTGTTTTTATGTTTTGAAGGTTTCCTTAGGGGTTTTCAGGGGATTTCAAGTTTTTGATATTTTTATGGATTTATATGTATGTTTTATAATATTTATGTGTTTTTAGGGGTTTTAGGGATTTTTAGGGGTTTAAGGTTTTTTTGGGGGTTTTATGTTTTTTTGTTATTTTGATTTTAGGTTTTTTTAGTTTTTAGGGTTTTATGTTAATTGATTATTTTAACATTTTAGGGGTTTAAAGGATTTTTTAAATTTTTAATCGTTTTTAATGGTTGGGGGTTAAGTTTTTTATAGGTTTTTATGATTTTTAAGTTTTTATATTTTCATGTTTTTTAGCATCTTTTTGGTTTTTAGTGGTTTTATGAATTTTTTGGATTTTTAAATTTTCTTAGGGATCAACAAGATTTTTATATTTTTTTTTGTTTTTCATGTTTTAGGGAGTTTTTTGTATTTTATTATTTTTAATGGTTTTTAGGGATTCTGAGGATTGGGGGCGGGGGGTATGGTTTTTAGGGTTTTACGGTTTTAAGGTTTTCAAGTTTTTTGGGGGGTTTATGGTTTTTTAGTTTTTTATGGTTTTTTAGTTTTATATATTTTCTTTATGTTATTAGGGATTTAAAGTATTTTTAGTGATTTTAGTGGGTTCTTGTGGTTTTTATGGGGTTTTAGGGTTTTTTGATGATTTTATGGGTATTGTGAGATTTAGTGGGTCTTACTTCCTTTTATATTTGTTTAGGGTTTCTAATTTTTTTTACTTTTTTAGGGATTTTAAGAGTTTTAGTTTTTTAATTTTTTTCTCAGGGTTTTTGTTTTTTTTTGTGTTTTTTGGGATTTTTGTGTATTTTTTTATATCTTTTATCATTTTTGGGGTTTGTGAAGGGTTTTTTTAAGAGTTTTATGGTATTTTTGGTTTTTTATGGGTTTTTTATATTTTATAGGGTTTTTTAGAGTTCTGTAATTTTTTGGGGGTTCAAAGGGTTTCTTGAGTTTTCAATTAATTTTTAGTTTTTTAGGGTTTTACTGTATTAATGCTTCTAAGGTTATTATGGTTTGTAGTTGATTTTTGGGTTTTAGGGTTTTTTACTATTTTTTGGGTTCTATGGAGTTTTTAGGTTTCTTAAGGGTTTTATGATTTATTTGGTTTGTATGGTTTTCATATGGTTTTTTACATTTTCATTTTTTTTTTCTTTTTTTGGATTTTGTTTTTTAGGGTTTTTATGGTTTTCTGTAGGTTTTAGGGTTCTTTCTTTGTTTTTGGTTTTATGAATATTTAGATTTTTTTTTCATTTTTATGGGTTTTAATGGATTTTAGAAGATGTGTGATTTATAGGGTTTTTATGGGTTTTAGGTGTGTTTATTTTTTTTATAGATTTTTAAGGTTTTTAGATATTTTTCATTTTTATAGGTATAAAAGGATTTTATATTATTAATGATTTTTAGGTTTTATATGGGTTTTAGATGTTTTAATAGTTTTTGGTGTTTCAGGGTTTTTAGTGTCTTTTTAGATTTCAATTTATTTTTTGTGTTTTTAGGACCTATAGGGTTTTTTAGTGTTTTTATCATGTTAGGGGTTTTAATTGTTTTTATGTTTTTAATGTTTTATTTAGGTTTTCTACATTTTTTATGGTTTTTAGGGATTTTTTTTGGATTTTGATGTTTTTTTATTTTTTAAGGTTTTTTATTTTTTTAGTATTTTTTGTGTGTTTAGGGTTTTCAGGGGATTAATAATTTTTACGTTTTCTAGGGGTTTTATGTGTTTTATGGGTTTTATGGTTTTATTAAGGTTTTTTAATGTTTTATAGTTTTTATGTTTTTAGATATTTTAATGGATTTTTTTTTCATTTTCATGGGTTTTTTGTATTTAGTGATTTTGAGGGTTTTAACCGTCTTTTATAGTTTTTATTGTTTTATGATTTTTTATTTATGTTTTTAGGGGTTTAACGGTTATATAGAGTTATTTATCTTTTTTTAGAGGATTAATGGATTTTTAGCATTTTTAATGGTTTTAGAGTTTTTATGGGCTATTTGGGTTTTTATGTTTTTTAGGTGTTTTATGTTTTCTTGTGTTTTTTGGGTTTTTTAGTTGTTTTTTATAGTTTCTAAAATATGTATGTTTTTAGGGATTTTAAGTGTCTTTAGGATTTTAATATTTTCTAATGGATTTTTATGGTTTTTAGGTTCTTTTACCTTTTTAGCAATTTTTTAATATTTTTATGGGTTTGTTTGATTTTTAAGAATTTTTTGGGGTTTTTTAGAGTTTTTGGTTTTTATGGTTTTTAGAGTTTTTTGAGTTTTTTTGTTTGAAAAGTTCTTTAGAGTTTTTAACATTTTTAGGGGTGTAAAGGGTTTTAATGATTTTAGTATTTTTAGGGTAATTGTTAGTTTTAGGGATTTTAAGGATTTTAGGGGATTTATGGTTTTTAGGGGTTTTAATGATTTTTGGGTCTTTTAGAGTTTTATATTTTTTTGGGGGTTTTATGTGTTAATAGGTTTTTATGGGTTTTAGGGTTTTTATGGTTTTTATTAGATTTTTATTCTTTTTTAGTGTGTTTTTAGATCATGAATGTTTTTAGGGTCTTTAGGGTTTTTTCGTGGTCTATCAGTTTTTTGGGGTTTTAGGGGTATTAATAATTTTTATGTTTATATGGTTTTCATAAGGGTTTTCAAGGTTTTTGAGTGTTTTTGAAAGTTTTTTGGATTATTATTGATTTTTTAGGTTTTTATGGATATTTAGGGTTTTAAGGAATTTTGAGGGGTTTTATGGTTTTTATGGTTTTTAGGGTTTTTAGGGTAAGTAGAGTTTTTTGGTTTTAAGGGGTTTTTTGTGTTTTTTATATTTTTATGGTTTTTAGAGTATTTGATGTTTTTAGGTGTTTATGGAGTTTTTAATATTTTTTGGGTTTTTTATTTTTTTATGGTTTTTAGGGGTGTTTATGGTTTTAAATGGTTTAAGGGTTTTTTAGGTTATTTGAGTTTTTTACGTTTTTAGGGGTTTAAATTTTTTTATGTTTTTTATAGTTTTATTAGGGTTTTTCATGGGTTTTAATGTTTTTTTGTTTTTAGGTATTTTTAGAGTTGTTTGTGGTTTTTAGGGTTTTTCAGGATTTCATGGTTTTTAGGGGTTTTTTGGGTCTTTTAGGATTTTTAAGGTTTTGAGATTTTTTTAAAACTTTTTAAGGGTTTAATGGTTTTTAGAGGTTTTAGTGTTTGTTGGTATTTTATGTATTTTTAGGGGTTTTAATTTTTGTAAGATTATTTTTATTTTTATGGGTTTTTATCATTTTTAGGATATTTCTAGTTTTTTTTGGAATTTTTAGGTTTTTAGGGGTTTAATGTATTTTTAGGGTTTTAAGGATTTCTTTGGGGTTTTCAGGGTTTTGGTTTTCTATATTTTTATGTTTTTCGTTATTTTAATTTTTTCCATGGTTTTTATGTATTTTTAGGGGTTTCAATGCTTATCTTGATTTTTATGATTTTTACCTTTTTTAGATTTTTAGGGGTTTTAGTGGTTTTAGGCTCTAAAATATTTATTAGGTGTTTTTTGAGTTTTATGTGTTTTTATGTTTTTAGAGATTTTGTGGGATTTTTTTAGGATTTTTATAGTTTTTAGGCTTATTATGGATCTTGAGGGTTTTTTTTGGTTTTTATGGTTTCTTTTTTTAAAGGGTTTGTTTATTTTTTAGGGTTTTTATAGTTTTTTGGAGTTTTTAACTTTTTCCATGGTTGAAAATGTTTATATATTTTTTAGTGGGTTTTTTTGTTTTTATTGTATTTAGGGATTCTTATGTTTTAGGATTTTTTATGGGTTCTAGGCTTTGTTAGGGTTTTGAGCATTTTTAGGGGTTTTAGAGGTTTTAATGTGTTTTTAGCTTTTTAATTTTTTCTTTTTATTTTTCATGATTTTTTAAAATTTTATTGATATTTAGAGATTTTTTATAATTTTTATATCTTTGAGGGTTTTTAGGTATTTTTAATATATTTATGGTTTTTTGGGTCAAGGTTTTTTTGGGTATTTAGGGGGTTCTTTTGATTATATTATGGTTTTGTGGTTTTTAGAGTTTTCAATCATTTTTATGGGTTCAAAGGGTTTCTATAGTTTTTAGTGGATTGTTATGATTTTTAAGGGTTTTAGGTTTTTATGGTTTTTTGGGGTTTTATGGTTTTTTGGGGTTTTAGTGTTTTCAGGAATTATTTGGGTGTCTCTGGGTTTTTAGAATATTTAGGTTTTTTAAGGGGTTTAAGTGTTTTAAGGTTATAAATTTTTTTGTTAGGTTTTTTTTTAATATTTTTAGTGTTTTTATGTTTATAGGTATTTTCTGGGATTTTTAGGACTTTATGTTTTTAGGGGTTTTAGGGATTTTGAGGATTTTTAATGGTTTTTATGGTTTTTATGTTTATTTTTGGGGGGAGGAGGTTTGGATTTTTTTGAGTTTTTTATCGTTTTATGGGGTTTTAGAGTTTTTTAGCGATTATAGTGTTTTAATGGTTTATTATAGCTTTTTTTGTGATTTGGGGTTTTTATGGGGTTTTAGGGTTTTTAAAAAATTTAGGGGTTTTATGATTTTTGGGTATTTGAGGTTTTTTAATGATTTTAGTGTTTTTAGTTTTTTCTATTTTTAAGTATATTTTGGTATTTGAGGATTTATTACTGTGTTTTTGGGTTTTTAGGGTTTCTTAGGATTTCATGTATTTTTAAGTATTTTATGTATTACATTGGTTTTTAGGGATTTTGAGAGTTTTTTAGGTTTTTAGTGTGTTTAAGGTTTTTTTGGTTATTTTGGGTTTTTAGAGTTTTTTTAACATTTTTAGGGATTTAAAGGGTTTTTAGATATTTTTTTGGGTTTTAATGGATTTTATGAGTTTTAATGGGTTTTTTAGTTTTTAGTGGTTTTATGGTTTTAGAGTTGTTTTCGGTTATTGGGTCTTTTTTGGTTCTACTATTTTTTGTTTTTTAGGGGTTTTATGAATTTTTTGGTTTTTAATTTTTCTTAGGTTTTTAGTGGTTTTTATGTTTTTAGTTGTTTTTGTGGATTTTAGATATTTTTATGTGTGCTAGTGTTCTTAGGGATTTTCATGGTTTTTTATAGTTTTTAAGGTTTTTGAGTTTCATACGGTTTGTAAAGTTTTTCAGATATTCTTGTTATTTTTTGGGGTTTAAAGGGCCTTATAATTTTTATTGGGTTTTTAGGGTTATTATGGGTTTTAGTTTTTTATGGTGTAGCCGGATTTTATTTTTTTAGGTTTTTTAAGTATTTATTTTTTTTCAGGGTTTTTTGCATTTTTAGGTTGTAGGGGTTTTAAGTGAGTTTTGGTTTTAATGTTTTCATATTTTTTTAGTTTTTTAGGGTTTTTTATGTTTCTAGAGAATATTATGTATTTTTTAGGATATTTTTTTTATGGTTTTAAGGAATTTTAGGGTTTTTTGCGGATTTAGTGTTTTATGGGGTTTTATGTTTTATAGGGTTTTTTTGGGTTTTTGGGTGTTTTTAAATTATTTCAGTCGATTAATATTATTTTAAACTTTTACTGTGTTTTTAGGGTTTTTAAGTGGTTTTAAAAGTTTTTATGGTTTTTAGGGGATTAATGGTTCTATGGATTTCTATATTTTTAAGGGTATTAAATGTATTTAGGTTTTTACGAATTTCTTAGGTTTGGTAGAGTTCATTATTTTATAGGGGTTTTAGGTACTTTTTGATTCTCAGGGGTTTTTACGGGTTTTTAGTGAAATTTTGAGTTTTACGGGTTTTTTGGGTTTTTAGTGTTTTAATGGGTTTTTTGGGTTTTAGGATTTTTTTAATTTTTAGTTGTTATAAGGCTTTTTATTGTTTTTTAATTGTTTTTATTTTTTTTAAAGGATTTTATTGTTTTTGGTGTATTTTGAGTGATTTTTTGAGTTTTTAGGGTTTTTAAAATTTTTATCAGTATTTACGGTCTTTTGGTGTTTTGTGTTTTTAGGATGTTTTTTTCTTTTTTAGGTATTCTAGGGGTTTTATGTGTTTTTAGGGCTTTACGGTTTTCTTAGGGGTTTTCATGTTTTTATGTTCTTTTTACATTTTTAAGTATTTTGAGATTTTTTTTCTTTTAGGGTTTTTAGGTAATTTAATTGTTTTTGTTTTTTTGGTGTTTTTACATTTTTTTGGGTTTTTAGGTTTTAGTTGTTTGGTATTTTTTTAATAATTTTTAATGATTTTTTTACTTTTTATGGGTTTGAAGCAATATTGGAGTTTTTAGTGGACTTTAGGGTATTATAGGTTTTTAGGCTTTTTTAAGAGATTAAGGTGTCTTATGGGTTTTTTTTGGTTTTCATGGTTTTTTTAAAAAATTATTGTTTTTTGTTTTTTATGGTTTTAGAGTTTTTATGTTTTTTGGTTTTTTGGTTTTTTGGTTTTTATGGTATTCAAAGTATTTTTCTGGGGTTTAGTGTTTTTAGGTGTTTAGCAATTTTTAGGTATCTTTAGGATTTTAATAGTTTTTTTAGAATTTTTGGAATCTTGAGTGTTTTTAAGGAATTAAAGATTTTTAACGTTTTTTGTGTTTTTTTATGGTTTCAATGTTTTAAGTGTTTTTTAACATCTAAGGGGTATAAATGGTTTTCCTGGTTTTTATTTGTTTTTATTGTTTTTATGGGATTTATGTTTTTTAAGGTTCCAAGTGGACTTTATGGTTTTTGGGGTTTTTTAGGGTTTTTTGGGTTTTTAAGAATTTTAGGTGTTTTTGAATTTTTTTTATTAGGGGGTTTAAGTGTTTTTAGGATTCTATGGTTTTCACAAGGGGTTTTGGGGTTTGTAGGATTTTATAATTAATATTTTTTTCAGGATTTTTATAATTTTTAGGGTTTATGGGTATTTCGAGGGATTTCATGTTTTTTGGGGTTTTAGGGTTGTAATTTAGTGGGTGGGGGTTAGAGTTTGTTTCATAGTTTTTAGGGTTTTAAGGGGTTTAGGGTTATTTTACATTTTTGGGGGTTTACATGATTTTTTATGTTTTTAGTGGTTTTTAGGTTATTATGGTGTTTTAGGGTTTTAAATATTTTTGTTGGGTTTTTTTGGTTTTCTAGGCTTATCTAAGGATTTTAGAATTTTATGGTTTTTACAGGTTTTAAGTGGTTTTAGATTTTTAATGTTTTCTTTGGGGTGTTAGGGGTTTTAGTGTTTTTAAATTTTTTGGTATTTTAAGGATTTTAGTATTTTTATATTTTTTATGGGTTTTATACATATTGAGGGTTTTAGGGGATTTTAGGGGTTTCATGGTTTTTTTGGTTCTCTTTGGGTTTTAGAGATTTTTTGTTTTTAGGTTACTTAAGGTTTTTTAGAGTTTATTATATAATATTTAGTGGTTTCAAGGGGTTTTATTGATTTTAGTGTTTTTAGGGTTTAAATGTGTTTCAGGATACTTATGGAATTTTTTGTTTTATAGTTTTTTGGTGTTTTAAAGCCTTTTAGGGTTTCGTAAGGTTCTTAGATTTTTTTATGTTTTTGGTGGATTAATATGTTTATTGGTTTCTGTGGTTTTATTTGGTTGTTTTAGGGTTTTTAGTGTTATTATGTTTTAGGTATTTTTATTGATTTTTTCATATTTTTACTGGTTCTTATGTTTATTATAAATATTGAGGGTTTTTATGGGGTTTTAGTGTTTTCAATGTTTTTTTGGTTATCTTGGGTTTTTCGGTTTTTTTGATTTTTTAAAATTTTGTAGGGTTTTAGAGTCCCTAAACGAATCTAGGAATTTAAATGATTTTTATATTTTTAGTGGTTTTTAGGGGTTTTATAAGTTTCTAGGTTTTTAATGTTATTTAGGGGGTTTTGGGGGTTTTAGGGTCTTTTTGGTTTTATAGGGTTTTTGAAATTTTTATGTTTTTAGGAGTTTTATGTGTTTTGTGTTTTTATGGTTTTCATTGGGAGTTTTCAGGGTTTTAGGTTTTTTACATTTCTTGGGATTTTAATAAATTTTTATCTTTTTAATTGGAATAATGTTTTTAAGGTTTTCTTATGGGTTTTAATGGTATTTAGGGTTTTAGGTTTTTTTACTTTTTATGGATATTATGTATTTTTTTGGATTTTTATGGTTTTTTGGGATTTTGAGGGTTTTAGTAGTTATTGTGTTTTTTATGATTTTTTTGGGGTTTTTTGAGTTTTTAGGGTTTAATGGTTTTTATATTTTTTTAATATTTTAGGGGTCTAAAGGTTTTTTAGAGCTTTTTGTGTTTTTTGTGTTTTAAGGGTTTTTTGGGGTTTTTATATTTTTTAGGGGTTTTATGGGTTTTTAATGTCTTTATAGACTTTTAGGGCTTTTAGGGGTTTTAATTGTTTTTCAATTTTTATGGGTTTCCTAGGGGGTTCCATAGTTTTTATGGCATTTTAAATTTTTAGGGAATTTATGTGTTTTTATGGTTTTTAGTGGATTACGGTTTTTAGGGGTTTTATGATATTTTTGGGTTTTTGAGGTTTTTTCAGGGGTTTTAGGATTTTTATGTTTTATGTGATTTTCATGATTTGTATTTTTTTGGCGTACAATAGATTTTAAGGGTTTTTCGGGTATTTTATGGTATTTTAGTTGTTTTAGGTTTTCGAGCATTCTTTTTGGGTTTTAGGCTTTTAAGTATTTTTATGTTTTTAGGGATTTTGAGTGATTTTTAGGAGTTTATAGTTTTTTTGATATTATTTTTCTTCTAATTTTTGATTTTTTATGGTTTTTAGAGTTTTTAATTTTTTGGGGGGTTCAAAGGGTTTTATATTTTTGAGAGGTTTTAGTTTTTTTATTGGTTGTGAGTTTTTCTGTTTTCATGATATTTTATGGTTATTATGTGATTTAAGGGGTTTTAGGGTCCTTTTGGGGGTTTTTTTATGTTTTTTAAATTTTATATGGTTTTTAAGGGGTGTTAGTTTTTTTTATGTTTTTTATACTTTCATAGGTGTTTTCAGGGTATTTAGGGTTTTATATTTTTTTATGTTTTGATGGATTTAACATATTGTTATAGTTTTTAGGGTTTTAGAGATTCTGATGGGTTTTCAGGGTTTTCAGGGTTTTTAGTTATTTTTGGTATTTAGTATTTTTTAGTTTTTTAAGGGATTTAAGTTTTTTTAGGTTTTTAAGGCTCTCTAAGCAATTTTCAGGGATTTTTGGTTTTTTTACATTTTATTGTATTTTTAGGGATTCTTAGAATTTGATTGGTTTTAGGTTTTTAGAGCTTTTTATTGTTTTTACGGTTTTATGGGTTTTTGGGGATTTTTATTTTTTTGGGTTTTAATGTTCTTTAGTTATTTTTTAAATTATTATGTGTTTAAATGTTTTTTAGAGTTTTTAGTAGATTTTAGGGTTTTAGGTTTTTTTAGGTTTTCTGGGGATTTATTGGTTTTGAGGGTTTTGATGGTTTTGATGGTTTTGAGGGTTTTAGGGTTGTTAGTGTTTCTATGTTTTAGGGTATTTATGTGTTTTTCGGTTTTTATGGTTTTCTTTTGGGTTGTCTGGGGTTTTAGGATTTTTTACATTTTTTGGGGTTTAAGGATTTTTTTAGACAATTTTGGTTTTCAAGGGTAGTTACTAATTTTTAGGGTTTTAGGGGTTTTTATGTTTGTTAGGGGTTACTCTATTATTATGGTTTTTATGGTTTTTTATGTTTTTATGTGATTTATGGTTTTTAGTGTTTTTGTCATTATTATGGGTTTAAAGGGTTTTACAGTTTTAGGTGTTTTTAATGTTTTTTGGGGATTTGGGGTTTTAATGGTTTTTATGGTTTTTATCGTTTTTATGGGTTGTTGGGTTTTTGGAGATTTTATGTTTTTAGTAATTTTAAGTGTTTTTAGATTTTTAATGTTTTCTAATTGGTGTATGTATGGTTTTTTAAAGTATTTTAATGTTTTTTGGTGTTAAAGAGATTAATATTTTTTTAGTTTTTATGGTTTTTAGGGTTTTTTTGTTTTTTTAGGGTTTTCTAGTTTTAGGGGTTTTAGGATATTTATGGCCTTTTGGGGTTTTAATGTGATTTAGCATTTTTTTGGTTTTTTTGGTTGTTATGTGTCATTACATTTTAAAATTTTCTTAAGGTGTTTTACATTTTTGGGGTTTTTAAGTTTTTTATTGCTTTTAGGGATTTTTAAGGATTTTTGGGTTTTTAGGCTTTTTAGGGTTTTGGTGTTTTTAGGGTTTTGCGGCTACTAAGTGTTTTATGGATTTTTAGGTTTTCTTTGGGTTTTAAGTGTTTTTTTTAAAATTTTACTGATTTTTTTAGGATTTTTATGGTTTTTAAGGTTTTTAGGGATTTCTATTTGATTTTCAAGTTTTTAGGGATGTTAGGTATTTTATGTTTTTTTGGGGTTTAGTGTTTTTTTATTTCTTTAGGTAATTTTAATTTTTTTGAATTTCTTATATTTTTATGAATTTAAAAGTTTTTCAATGTTTCAGTTTATTTCTATTTTTTTAATGGCTATTTAGGTTTTTATAGTTTTTATGTTTTTTGGGGGTTTTAGGGGTTTTTATTGACTTTTTAGGGGTTTTAGGGGTTTTAATATATTTTATTTAATTAGGGTGTTTATTTGTTTCAGCTTTTAATGTTTTCTTAGGGGTTTTCACAATTTTTAGGGTTTTTTGATATTTTGAGGGTTTTTGGGATTTTATGTTTTTTAGGGTTTTTCAATTTTTTTATGTTTTTAGGGGTTTGATCTGTTTTTTAGGGTTTCAAGATTTTCTTTGTCTTTTTCTGGTTTTTTATAATTATTTAATTTTTTTGGAATTTTTTATGGTTTTCATAGCTTCATCGGTGTATTTGTGGATTTTGATTGTTTTTTGGGTTTTGGGGGGGTTTGTAGATTATTTTGGTTTTTAGTGTTTTTTGAGTCTGTTATGGTTTTAGGTTTTTTAAAATCTATTTTAGTGTAAAGAATTTTTATAGTTTTTTGTGGTTTTTAAAGAATTTATTGAGTTTTGAGGTTTTTTATTATTTTTATGGTGTTATGGCTTTTAGCTGGGTTTCAGATCTTTTTAGGGGTTTTTAGGGTTTTTAGTGTCTTTAGGTTTTTAGGTGTTTGAATTGTTTCTATTATTTTATGGTTTTACTAGGGGTTTTCAACGATTTTTGAGTTTTTTATCTTTATAGATATTTTGGGAATTTTAAGGATTTTATTGGTTTTTTAGATTTTTAAGGATTTTGAAGGGTTTTTTGGTTTTTTTTATGGTGTTAGGGTTTTAGTGTTTTTAGCATTTTTGGGTTTATGGGTTTTAAGTGTTTTTATATTTTAAATTTTTCTTTGTAATTTTTAAGGATGTAGTGTTTTTTATAATTTTATGGAATTTTTATAATTTTTATCATTTTTTACAATTTTTAGGGATTTTAGTGGGTTTTAAGAATTTTTATGGTTTTTATGGTTTTTTTGTTTTTTTATGTTTTTTAAATGTTTTTTGGTGTTTTATAGGTTTTAGGGGTTTTAGGGGTTTTTTGTTATTTTTTGGGGGTTTTAGTTTTTCAACATTTTTTGGTTTTTATGAATTTTAATTGTTTTAGGTTTTTATGGTTTTCATAGGGGTTTTTTAGGTTTTTAGGGGTTTTTATGTTTTTAAGGATTTTGAAGGGTTTTTTAGTATTTATAAAATTATTTTTTTAAGGATTTCAAAGGGTTTATTGGGCTATATGGTTTTTTCATTTTTAAGGAATTTTACGACTTTTTAGGATTATTATATTTTTTTGGGTTGTTAGGGATTTTGAGGAGTTTTATAGTTATTACAGATTTTATGGTTTTTAGGTATTTAATGGGGTTTTTGTGATTTTTAGGTTTATTATGGGGGTTTAGGGTGTTTTATGCTTTTTTGAATTATTATATTTTTTAGGGGTTTTTAGTGTTGTTTGGGTCCTTTTGGGTTATTTTAGGGGTTTTAGTTATTTTTTGGTTTCATAGGGGTTTTATGTGTTTATCAATTTTTAATGTTTTCTTAGGGGTTTTCATCTTTTTGGGGGGTTTTAACGTTTTTTGTATTTTTTGGTCGTTCTACAGATTTGTATAGTTTTTAGTGATTTTATGGATTTTACGGGTTTTTAGGGATTTTAATATATTTAGTTATTTTTAGGTTTTTATGGGTTTTTAGTGTTTTTATGGTTTTATGTTTTTCTTAGTGTTTTTTTTGCTTTTAGTATTTCTTATTTTAGTTATTTTATGGATTAGTAGGATTCTAAGGTTTTTTTTGGGTTTTTTTTGGATTTTTAGTGTTTTTAGGGATTTTTAGGGTACTAAGAATTTTTCTTTTTTTACCGGTTTTATCTTTTGGTAGGTTTTAACATTTTTATTAGGGGATTTTATGAATTTTATGTTTTTAAAAATTTTAGGGGTTTTATGGATTTTTAGGATTTCATTTTGTTTTAAGGGATTTTGAAGGTTTTTAGTGTTTTTAGGGTTTTCATTTTTTTGCGTTTTAGGGTATTTTATAGGGTTTTTAAGGTTTTTGATATTTTCTAATTTTTTAGTGGTTTAAGGGTTTTTAGAGTTTTTAATGGTTTTGAATTGTTTTTATGGGTTTTTAATGGCATTTAATGTTTTTAAGAATTTTATGGTTTGTAGGGTTTTTATGAGTTTTTATGTGTTTTTAGTGTTTTAGTGTTTTTTAGGTTTTTAAGGGTTTTTAATATTTTTAGGACAAATGTTTTCTCTTTTGTTTTTTATGGTTTTTAGGGTATTTTATTTTTTGGGATTTTAATTTCTTTTTTATAATTATTAAATTTTTTATGGTGTTTAGTGATTTTTAGGGTTTTTTGGGGTTTTGGGGGTTTTTTCCATTTTTTTGGGTTTTTTGGATTTTTATTTTAGTTTTAGGGTTTTGAGAGTTTTTTTATATTTTTTATTTTTTTAAAGGTGTTTAGAGTTTTACCTCGGTTATTTGGGATTTAATTTAGTTTTTGGGTTTTTTATTTTTAGGGGGTTTTATTGTTGTTAGTGTTTTTTACGATTGTTTTGCATTTTCTTGGTTTTTGGGGTTTTATGTTTCTTGGTTTTAAAGGTTTTCATAGGGGTGTTCATGTTTTTATGGATTTATCTAGGGAAATTTTGAAGATTTTTTTGGAATTTCAATTTTTTACAGTTATTAAATATTTTGAGGGGTTTTCGTGTTTTTCGTGTTTTTAGATATTTTGAGGGGTTCGAAGTTTTTTTAGGGTTTAGGGCTTTTGTATTTTTTTTGGATATTTTGGTTTTTATTGAGTTTTTAGGTTTTTTTATTATTTTTATAATTTTTTAATATTTTGATGGGGTAAAGGTTTTTTTAGAATTTAGTGGTATTTTTGTTTTTAAATGATTTTTAAAGGTTTTTTTGGTTTTTCTAGATTTTAGGGATTTAGGGTTTTTAGGGTTTTTTGTGTTTTTTGGATTTTTAATTGTTTTAATTATTTTTGAAATTTTATATTTTTATAAGTTGTTTTTAGTAGTTTTTACGTTTTTTATGTTTTTGGAGAAATTTAGTGTTTTTAGGGATTTTGAGGGATTTGGGGTGTATATAATTTTTATGGATTTTTTAGTTTTTTGGGATTTTTGAGTGTTATTATTTTTAAGGGTCTTTTGAGTTTTTAACATTTTTAGGGGTTTGATAGGTTTTTAGATTTTGTAGTGATTTTTAGGGGATTTATTGGGTTTTAGGGTTTACAATTATTTATGTGTTTTTATGATTTTTATTCGGTTTAGGGTTCCTAGGGTTTTTACATTTTTAGAGGTTTTAAGTGTTTTAATGTTTTTAATGTTTTAAAAGGGGAATTCATGTTTTTTAGGGTTTAGTAAGAATTTTTTTTTTTAGGGATTTTTAAGGAATTTATGGGGTTTTAGGGTTTTAGGGTTTTAGGGTTTTTAGGGGTTTTAGGTCAATTAATGTTATTTTTAGTTTTTTGGGTTTTTAGGGATTTTATGAGTTTTTAGATCTTCAGGGTTTTCTTAAGGGATTTCAGATTTTTAGGGGTTTTTATGTATTTTTGGATTTTTAAGTATTTTGTAGAATTTATATAGTTTTTAGGGTTTTTAGTGATTTGGAGGGTTTTATGGTTTTTAGGTGTTTTGGGTTTTTATTGTATTTTGGGGTTTTTAGGGTTTGTTTTTAATTTTTAGTATTTTTATGATTTTTTCAAGTCTTTCTAACATTTTTTTTTATTTTTTGGTTTTTAGGGTTTTTTTAGTTTTTAGTGGTTATAAGGATTTTTATAGTTTTTTAATTTTTGTATATTTTTATGGGATTATATTGGTTTTGGTGTATTTTGAGTGATTTTTTTCGTTTTTAGGGTTTTTTAAAATTTTATCAGTATTTTGGGTCTTTTGGTGTTTTGTTTTTCTAGGATTTTTTTTTTATTTTTTAGGTTTTCTCGGGGTTTTATTTGTTTTTAGGGTTTTACGGTTTTTTAGGGGTTTTCATGTTTTTTAGTTCTTTTGAAATTTTTAAGTATTTTAAAATTTTTTATTTTAGGGTTTTTAGTTAATTTAAGGGTTTTTTTGTTTTTTTTGGTGTTTTTACATTTTTTGGGGTTTTTAGGTTTTAGTTGTTTGGTATTTTTTTAACAATTTTTAAAGATTTTTTTAAATTTTTATGGGTTTTAAGTGATACTGGAGTTTTTAGTGGACTTTAGGGTATTATAGGTTTTTAGGCTTTTTTAAGAGATTAAGGGGTCTTATGGGTTTTTTTGGTTTTCATGGTTTTTTAAAATAATTATTGTTTTTTGTTTTTTTATGGTTTTAGAGTTTTTATGTTTTTAGGTTTTTAGGTTTTCATGGTATTCATAGTATTTTTCTGGGGTTTAGTTTTTTTAGGTATTTAGGTATTTTTAGGTATTTTTAGGATTTTAATAGTTTTTTTAGAGTTTTTGGAAGCTTGAGTGTTATTAAGGATTTAAAGATTTTTAAAGTTTTTTGTGTTTTTTATGGTTTAAATTTTTTAAGTGTTTTTTAACATCTAAGGGGTCCAAACGGTTTTCATGGTTTTTATTGGTTTTTATTGTTTTTATGGGATTTATGTTTTTTAAGGTTTCAAGTAGACTTTATGGTTTTTTGGGTTTGTTAGGGTTTTTTGGGTTTTTAAGAATTTTAGGGATTTTTGAATTTTTGAATTTTTTTATTAGGGAGTTTATGTGTTTTTAGGTTTCTATGGTTTTCATAGGGGGTTTTGGGGTTTATAGGATTTTATAATTAATATGTTTTTCAGTATTCTTATCATTTTTAGAGTTTATGGGAATTTTGATGGATTTCATCTTTTTAGGGGTTTTAGGGTTGTAATTTAGTGGGTGGGGGTTAGATTTTGTTTCATAGTTTTAAGGGTTTTAAGAGGTTTAGGGTTATTTTACATTTTTGGGGGTTTACATGATTTTTTATGTTTTTAGTGGTTTTTAGGGTATTATTGAGTTTTAGGGTTTTAAAGCTTTTTGTTGGGTTTTTTGGGTTTTCTCGGCTTATCTAAGGATTTTAGAAATTTGAGGTTTTTACGGGTTTTAAGTGGTTTCAGAATTTTAATGTTTTCTTTGGGGTGTTAGAGGTTTTTGTGTTTTTAAAAATTTTAGGTATTTTAAGGATTTTAGTATTTTTATACTTGTTATGGGTTTCATAGATTTTGAGGGTTTTAGGGGATTTAGGGGTTTCGGGGTTTTTTTGGTTTTCTTTCGGTTTTAGGGATTTTTTGTTTTTAGGTTACTTAAGTTTTTTTAGTGTTTATTATATAATAATTAGTGGTTTCAGGGGGTTTTATTGATTTTAGTGTTTTTAGGGTTTAAATGTGTTTCAGGATACTTATGGATTTTTTAGTTTTATCGTTTTTTTAGTGTTTTAAAGCCTTTTAGGGTTTCGAAAGGTTCTTAGATTTTTTTAGGTTTTTGGTGTATTAATGTGTTAATTGGTTTCTGTGGTTTTATTTGGTTGTTTTAGGGTTTTTAGTGTCATTATGTTTTAGGGATTTTTATGGATTTTTTCAGATTTTTACAGGTTTTTATGATTTTTAGAAATATTGAAGTTTTTATGGGGTTTTAGTGTTTTCAATGTTTTTTGGTTATCTTGGGTTTTCCGGTTATTATTATTTTTTTAGAATTTTTTAGGGTTTTAGAGTGCCTAAACGAATCTAGGAAGTTAAATGATTTTTATATTTTTAGTGGTTTATAGGGGTTTTATGAGTTTCTAGGTTTTTAATGGGTTTTAAGTTTTTAATTATATTTAGGGGGTTTATGGGGTTTTAGGGTCTTTCTGGGTTTTCAGGGTTTTTGAAATTTTTAGGTTTTTAGAAGTTTTATGTGTTTTGTGCTTTTATAGTTTTCATAGGGGGGTTTTGGGGGTTTTTTTATTTTACATTTTTTGGGATTTTACTAAATTTTTATCTTTTTAATTGGAATAATGTTTTTATGGTTTTCGTATGGGTTTGAATGGTATTTAGGGTTTAAGGTTTTTTTTTTAATTTTTATGAATTTTATGGATTTTTTAGGATTTTTATGGTTTTTTCAGACTTTGAGGTTTTTAGTACTTATTATGTTTTTTATAATTTTTTGGGGTTTTTTGAGTTTTTAGGGTTTAATGGTTTTTATATTTATTTAACATTTTAGGGGTCTAAAGGTTTTTTAGATATTTTTGTGTTTTTTAGTGTTTTAAGGGGTTTTTGGGGTTTTTATAGTTTTCAGGGGTTTTATGGGTTTTATGGTCTTTATAGACTTTTAGGGATTTTAGGGGTTTTAATTTTTTTTTTCAATTTTTACGGGTTTCCTAGGGGGTTCCATAGTTTTTATTGTATTTTAAATTTTTTTGGAATTTATGTTTTTTATGGTTTTTAGTGGATTATGGTTTTTAGGGTTTTTAAGTTATTTTTGGGTTTTTAAGGTTTTGTCAGGGGTTTTAGGGGTTTTAGGATTTTTATGTTTTATGTGATTTTTATGATTTTTATTTTGTTTGCGTACAATAGATTTTGAGGGTTTTTCAAGTATTTTATGGCATTTTAGGGGTTTTAGGTTTTCGAGCGTTCTTCTTGGGTTTTAGGCTTTTAATTATTTTTAGGTTTTAATGGTTTTCTGAGAGTTTTTTCAGGGTTTTTAAATTTATAGGGATTATTATAGATCTTATTGGATTTTTATGTTCTGTATGGTTTTAGGGATTTCTAGGGTTTTAGGGTTTTTAGAATTTTTATGGGTTTTTTGTGTTTTTAGGGTTTTTATGGTTTTTAAAAGTTTTTAGGATTTTTAGTGTTTTTAGTGATTTTAAGGGGGGGTTTCGGGTTATTAGATACTTTTAGGGTTTTTAGTGGTTTCATGGTTTTTAGGGTTTCTTAGGAGTTTTTAGGGTTTTTAGGGGTTTTTTTATGTTTTAAGGGGTTTAATGTATTTTAGGTGTTATTGTTTTTCTAGGGGGGTTATATGGTTTTCGATTATTTTATGTTTTCTTGTATTTTTATAGATTGTATAGAATTTTTTGGTATTTTAGGGTATTATGTATTTTGGGTGCTTTTTAGGATGTTTATGGTTTTTATGGTGTTTTTTGAGGTTTCAGAGTATTTAAAAGTTTTTTAGATTTTTTTAAAAAAATTAGGAGTTTTAAAGGGGTTATTAAGATTTTATGGAGGTTTATGGTTATTATGTGGTTTTGGGTTTTATTATTTTTTATATTTTATTATAATTTTTAAGGTTTTTACTGTATTTTGTATTTTTTAGGTTTATAGGTGTTCTATTTTTTATGTTTTAATGGGATTCTTAGGGGATTCAGAAATTTTAGTTTTTTATGATTTTATAGGTTTTATTTATTTTCTAGGATATTTTTCTATATTTTTTGGTTTTTAGTGAATTTTAGGGTTTTTAGGGGTTTTAGATTTTTTAGGGTTTTAATAATTTTATGGGGGTTTTGGGTTTATTGAGTTTTTTTACATTTTTATAGATTTTTTAGTTTCTTTGAAATTTTTAAGGGATGAAATGGTTCTATGAGTTCTTATTATATTTTTGTGGTTTTATTGGGTTTTCATGTTTTTAAGGGTTTAAGGGTTTTTATAGTTTTTTAGTTTTCTATGGTTTTTATTTTTTTTATTTTATTTTTGATTTTTTTGGTTTTTAGTGGTTTGAAGTGTTATAGGTTTTTATAGTTTTCTTAAGGATTTTCACAGTTTTTAGAATTTTATATGCTTTTTTATTTTATTTTTTCTATTTTAACTATTTTTATGTTTTTTAGGGATTTTGAGTGATTTTAAGGGGTTTATGGTTTTTTTGATATTATTTTTCTATTATTTTCTTTTGATTTTTTATGGTTTTTAGAGTTTTTAATGTTTTGGGGGGTTCAAAGGGTTTTAGATTTTTGAGTGGTTTTAGGTTTTTTATTGGTAATGAGTTTTTTATGTTTTTATGATATTGTATGGTTATTATGTGATTTAAGGGGTTTTAGGGTCTTTTTGGGGGTTTTTTTTATTTTTTTTTGAATTTTAAATGGTTTTAAGGTGTGTTAGGGTTTTTTTATGTTTTTTATATTTTCATAGGAGTTTTCAGGGTATTTAGGGTTTTATATTTTTTTAGTTTTTGATTGATTTAACATATTGTTATGGTTTTTAGGGTTTTAGAGATTCTGATGGGTTTTAAGGGTTTTCGGGGTTTTTAAATATTTTTGGTATTTAGTATTTTTTAGGTTTTTAAGGGATTTATGTTTTTTTAGGTTTTTAAGGCTCTCTAAGCAATTTTCAGGGATTTTTGGGTTTTTTAAATTTTATTGTATTTTTATGGATTCTTAGAATTTGATTGGTTTTAGGTTTTTAGAGATTTTGATTGTTTTTACGGTTTTATGGGTTTTTGAGGATTTTTAGTTTTTTTGGGTTTTAATGTTATTTAGTGATTTTTTAAATTATTATGTGTTTAAATGTTTTTTAGAGTTTTTAGTAGAATTTAGGGTTTTAGGTTTTTTGAGGTTTTCTGGGTATTTATAGGTTTTTGAGGGTTTTGAGGGTTTTGAGGGTTTTATGGTTGTTAGTGTTTCAATGTTTTTATGGGATTTATGTGTTTTTAGGTTTTTATGGTTTTCTTATGGGTTTTCTGGGGTTTTAGGATTTTTTTACATTTTTTGGGCTTTAAGGATTTTTTAGACATTTTTTGTTTTCAAGGGTTTTTTATAATATTTAGAGTTCTTAGAGGTTTTTATCGATGTTAGGGGTTACTCTGTTCTTGTTGTTTTTATGGTTTTATATGTTTTTAAGTGAATTATGGTTTTTAGCGTATTTGTCATTATTATGGGTTTAAAGGGTTTTACAGTTTTAGGTGTTTTTAAGGTTTTTTGGGGATTTGGGTTTTTAAAGGCTTTTAGGTTTTTTATCATTTTTATGGTTTGTTGGGTTTTTTGAGATATTATGTTTTTAGTAATTTTAAGTGTTTGTAGATTTTTAATGTTTTCTAATTGGTGTCTGTATGGTTTTTAAAATTATTTAAATGTTTTTTGGTGTTAAAGAGATTAATATTTTTTTAGTTTTTTAGGTGTTTAGGGTTTTTTTTTTGTTTTTTTTGTTTTTAGGGTTTTCTGGTTTTAGGGTTTTTAGGATATTTATGGTCTTTTTGGGTTTTAATGGTATTTAGCATTTTTTTTTGGTTTTTTTGGTTGTTATGTGTCCTTTAATTTTAAAATTTTCTTAAGGTTTTTTACATTGTTGGGGTTTTTTAGATTTTTGTGGGTTTTAGGGATTTTTAAGGCTTTTTGAGTTTTTAGGATTTTTAGGGTTTTAGTGTTTTTAGGGTTTTGCGGGTACTATGTTTTTTATGGATTTTAAGGTTTTCTTTGGGTTTTTAAGGATTTTTTGTTTTTAAAATTTTTAGTGATATTCTAGGATTTTTATGGTTTTTAAGGTTTTTATGGATTTTTTTGATTTTCAAGTTTTTAGGGATGTTATGTAATTTTTGTTTTTTTGGGGTTTAGTGTTTTTTTATTTTTTTAGGTTATTTTAATTTTTTATGAGTTTTTTATATTTTTTATGGATTTAAAGGTTTTTAAATGTTTAAGTTTATTTCTAGTGTTTTTATGGGTATTTAATTTTTTATAGTTTTTATGTTTTTTGGGTGTTTTAGGGGTTTTTATTTACTTTTTAGGGTTTTATGGTTTTTTATATATTTTATTTAATTCGGGTCTTTATTTGTTTCATCTTTTAATGTTTTCTTAGGGGTTTTCACAATTTTTAGGGTTTTTTTATATTTTGAGCGTTTTTGGGATTTTATGTTTTTAGGGTTTTTCAATTTTTTTATGTTTTTAGGGGTTTGATCTATTTTTTAGGGTTTCACGCTTTTCTTGTTCTTTTTCTTGTTTTTTATAATTATTTAATTTATTGCAATTTTTTTATGGTTTTTATCGCTTCATCGGTGTATTTGTTGATTTGGATTGTTTTTTGGGATTTGTGGGTTTTGTAGATTATTTTGGTTTTTAGTGTTTTTTGAGTTTGTTATGGTTTTAGGTTTTTAAAAATCTATTTTAGTTTAAAGAATTTTAATAGTTTTTTGTGGTTTTTATAGATTTTATTGGGTTTTGAGGTTTTTTATTATTTTTATGGGTTTTATGTCTTTTAGCTGGGTTTCAGATCTTTTTAGGGGTTTTTACGGTTTTTAGTCTCTTTAGGATTTTAGTTGTTTGAATTGTTTCTATGATTTTATGGTTTTACTAGGGTTTTTCAACAATTTTTGAGTTTTTATGTTTTTATAGATATTTTGGGAATTTTAAGTATTTTATTGGTTTTTTATATTTTTAAGGATTTTGAAGGGTTTTATGTTTTTTTTATGGTTTTTGGGTTTTAGTGTTTTTAGCATTTTTTGGGTTTATGGGTTTGAAGTGTTTTTATATTTTAAATTTTTCTTAGTAATTTTTAAGGATTTAGGGTTTTTTATTATTTTATTGAATTTTATGGAATTTTTATCATTTTTATCATTTTTTACGATTTTTAGGGATTTTAGTGGGTTTTAAGAATTTTTATAGTTTTTATGGTTTTTATGGTTTTTATGATTTTTAAATGTTTTTTTTGGTGTTTTATGGGTTTTAGGGGTTTTAGGGGTTTTATGTTCTTTTTTGGGGGTTTTAGTTTTTCAACATTTTTTGGTCTTTCTGAATTTTAGTTGTTTTTAGGTTTTTATGGATGTCATAGGGGTTTTTTAGGGTTTTAGGGGTTTTTAGGTTTTTAAGGATTTTTAAGGATTTTTTAGTATTTAAAAACTATTTTTGTAAGGATTTCAAGTGGTTTATTGGGTTATATGGTTTATTCATTTTTAAAGAATTTTATGACTTTTTTGGATTATTATAAATTTTTTTGGGTTGTTAGGGATTTTGAGGAGTTTTATAGTTATTACGAAATTTATGGTTTTTAGGTATTTAAAGGTTTTTTTGTGATTTTTAGGTTTATTATGGGTGTTTAGGGTGTTTTAAGCTTTTTTGAATTTTTATAGTTTTTAGGGGTTTTAGTGTTGTTTGGGTCCTTTTGGGTTATTTTAGGGGTTTTAGTTATTTTTTGGTTTTATAGGGGTTTTATGTGTTCATCAATTTTTAATGTTTTCTTAGGGGTTTTCATCTTTTTGGGGGGTTTTAACGTTTTTTTTTATTTTTAGGTCTTTCTAAAGATTTGTATAGTTTTTTGTGATTTTATAGATTTTACGAGTTTTTAGGGATTTTAATATTTTTAGTTATTTTTAGGTTTTTATGTGTTTTTAGTGTTTTTAAGGTTTTATGTTTTTCTTAGTGTTTTTATGTTTTTCAGTGTTTCTTATTTTAGTTATTTTAATGGATTAGCAGGATTCTAAGGTTTTTTTTTGGTTTTTTTGGATTTTTAGTGTTTTTTGGGATTTTTAGTGTATTATGAATTTTTCTTTTTTTTACTGGTTTTATCTTTTGGTAGGTTTTAACATTTTTATTAGGGGTTTTTATGATTTTTATGTTTGTAAAAATTTTTAGGGTTTTATAGATTTTTAGGATTTCATTTTTTAAGGGATTTTTAAGGTTTTTAATGTTTTTAGGGTTTTCATTTTTTTTTTGAATTTTAGGGTTTTTTATAGGGTTTTTAAGGTTTTTGATATTTTTTAATTTTTTAGGGGTTTAAGGGTTTTTAGAGTTTTTAGTGGTTTCGAATTCATTTTATGGATTTTTAATGGCATTTAATGTTTTTAGGAATTTTATGGTTTGTAGGGTTTTTATTAGTTTTTATGAGTTTTTAGTGTTTTTGTGTTTTTTAGGTTTTTAAGTGTTTTTAATATTTTTAGGACTAAAGTTTTTATTTTGTTTTGTTATGGTTTTTAGTGTATTTTAATTTTTGGGATTTTTATTTATTTTTTATAATTATTAAAATTTTTATGGTGTTTAGTGTTTTTTAGGGTTTTTTGGGTTTTTTGGGGTTTTTTTCCGTTTTTTGGGTTTTTTGGATTTTTATTTGAGTTTTTAGGGTTTTTAGAGTTTTTTATATTTTTTATTTGTTTAAAGGGGTTTAGAGTTTTACCTCGGTTATTAAGGATTTAATGTAGTTTTAGGGTTTTTTATTTTTTAGGGGGTTTTATGGTTGTTAGAGTTTTTTACGATCGTTTTGCATTTTCTAGGTTTTTGGGGTTTTATGTTTTTTGGTTTTAAAGGTTTTCATAGGGGTGTTCATGTTTTTTATGGATTTTTCTAGGGAATTTATGAAGATTTTTTTTTGGAAGTTTAATTTTTTATAGTTATTAAATATTTTGAGGTTTTTTTCGTGTTTTTCGTGTTTTTAGATATTTTAAGGTGTTGTAGGTTTTTTTAGGGTTTTAGGGACTATATATATATTTTTTTGGATTTTTTGGTTTTTATTGAGTTTTTAGGTTTTTTTATTATTTTTAGAATTTTTTGATATTTTGATGGGATAAAGTTTTTTTTAGAATTTAGTGGTATTTTTTATTTTAAATTATTTTAAGGGGTTTTTTGGTTTTTCTAGATTTTAGGGCATTAGGGTTTTTAGGGTTTTATGTGTTTTTTGGATTTTTAGTTGTTTTAATTATTTTTAAAATTTTATTTTTTATAAGTTATTTTCAGTAGTTTTTATGTTTTTTATGTTTTTGGAGAATTTTAGTGTTTTTAAGGATTTTGAGGGATTTGGGGTGTATATAATTTTTATGGATTTTTTAGTTTTTTGGGTTTTTTGAGTGTTATGATTTTAAGGGTCTTTTGAGTTTTTAACATTTTTAGAGGATTGATAGGTTTTTAGATTTTGTAGTGATTTTTAGGGGATTTATTGGGTTTTCGGGTTTATAATTTTTTATGGGTTTTTATGATTTTTATTCGGTTTAGGGTTCCTAGGATTTTTAAATTTTTAGAGGTTTTAAGTGTTTTAATGTTTTTAATGTTTTAAAAGGGGAATTCATGGGTTTTAGGGTTTAATAAGAATTTTCGGTTTTTAGGTATTTTTTAGGAATTTATGGGGTTTTAGGGTTTTAGGGTTTTTAGGGGTTTTAGGTCATTTAATGTTTTTTTAGTTTTTTGGGTTTTTAGGGATTTTATAAGTTTTTAGATCTTCAGGGTTTTCTTAAGGGATTTCATATTTTTTAGGGGTTTTTAGGTATTTTGGGATTTTTAGGTATTTTTTAGAATTTATATAGTTTTTAGGGTTTTTAGTGATTTTGAGGGTTTTTAGGTTTTTAGGGGTTTTCAGTTTTTATTATTTTTTTGGGTATTTAGGGTTTCTTTTTATTTTTTAGTGTTTTTATGATTTTTTCGAGTTTTTTAACATTTTTTTTTTGGTTTTTACGGTTTTTTTTGTTTTTAGTGGTTATAATGATTTTTATAGTTTTTTAATTTTTTAATTTTTTTAAAGGATTTTATTGTTTTTTGTGTATTTTGAGTGATTTTTTGAGTTTTTAGGGTTTTTAAATTTTTATCTGTATTTAGGGTCTTTTGGTGTTTTGGGTTTCTAGGATGTTTTTTTCTTTTTTAGGTTTTATAGGGGTTTTATGTGTCTTTAGGGTTTTATGGTTTTCTTAGGGTTTTTCAGATTTTTAATTTCTTTTTACATTTTTAAGTATTTTGAGATTTTTTTGTTTTAGGTTTTTTAGGTAACTTAAGGGTTTTATGTTTTTTTGGTGTTTTTACATTTTTTGGATTTTTAGGTTTTAGTTGTTTGGTATTTTTTAATAATTTTTAAAGATTTTTCTAATTTTTTATTGGTTTGAAGCGATACTGGAGTTTTTAGTGGACTTTAGGGTATTATAGGTTTTTAGGCTTTTTTAAGAGATTAAGGTGTCTTATGGGTTTTTTTTGTTTTCATGGTTTTTTTAAAAAAATATTGTTTTTTTATGGTTTTAGAGTTTTTATGGTATTCATAGTATTTTTCTGGGGTTTAGTGTTTTTAGGTGTTTAGGGATATTTAGGTATTTTTAGGATTTTAATAGTTTTTTTTTCGAGTTATTGGAATCTTGAGTGTTTTTAAGGATTTAAGGATTTTTAACGTTTTTTGTGTTTCTTTATAGTTTAAATGTTTTAAGTGTTTTTTAACATCTAAGGGGTCTAAATGTTTTCATGGTTTTTATTGGTTTTTTTATGGGATTTATGTTTTTTAAAGTTCCAAGTGGACTTTATGGTTTTTTGGGTTTGTTAGGGTTTTTTGGGGTTTTAAGAATTTTAGGGGTTTTTGAATTTTTTTTATTAGGGGGTTTAAGTGTTTTTAGGTTTCTATGGTTTTTATGGGGGTTTTGGGGTTTATAGGATTTTATAATTAATATATTTTTCAGGAATTTTATCATTTTTAGAGTTTATGGGTATTTTGAGGGATTTCATGTTTTTAGGGGTTTTATGGTTGTAATTTATTGGGTGGGGGTTAGAGTTTGTTTCAGAGTTTTTAGGGTTTTAAGGGGTTTAGGGTTATTTTACATTTTTCGGGGTTTACATGATTTTTTATTTTTTTTGTGGTTTTTAATGTATTATAGAGTTTTAGGGTTTTAATGGTTTTTGTTGTGTTTTTTGGGTTTTCTAGGCTTATCTAATGATTTTAGAATTTTTAAGTTTTTACGGGTTTTAAGTGGTTTTATATTTTTAATGTTTTCTGTGGGGTGTTAGGGGTTTTAGTGTTTTTAAAAATTTTAGGTATTTTATGGATTTTAGTATTTTTATAGTTTTTATGGGTTTTATATATTTTGAGGGTTTTAGGGGATTTTAGGGGTTTCAGGGGTTTTTTGGCTTTCTTTGGGTTTTAGGGTTTTTTTTTGTTTTTAGGTTACTTAAGGTTTTTTTGTGTTTATTATATAATATTTAGTGATTTCAAGGGGTTTTATTAATTTTCGGTTTTTTAGGGTTTAAATGTGTTTCAAGATACTTATGGATTTTATAGTTTTATAGTTTTTTGGTGTTTTAAAGCCTTTTAGGGTTTCAAGAGGTTCTTAGATGTTTTTAGGTTTTTGGTGGATTAATGTTTTTATTGGTTTCTGTGGTTTTATTTGGTTGTTTTAGGTATTTTTATTGATTTTTTCAGATTTTTATGATTTTTAGAAATATTGAGGGTTTTTATGGGGTTTTAGTGTTTTCAATGTTTTTTTGGTTATCTTGGGTTTTTCGGTTTTTTTGATTTTTTTATAATTTTAAAGGTTTTTAGAGTCCCTAAACGAATCTAGGAATTTAAATGATTTTTAGATTTTTAGTGGTTTTTAGGGGTTTTATGAGTTTCTAGGTTTTTAATGGGTTTTATGTTTTTAATGGTATTTAGGGGGTTTATGGGGTTTTAGGGTCTTTTGGGTTTTAGAGTTTTTCAAATTTTTAGGTTTTTAGGAGTTTTATGTGTTTTGTGTTTTTATGGTTTTCATAGGGGGTTTTCAGGGTTTTAGGTTTTTTACATTTTTTGGTATTTAAATAAATTTTTATATTTTTAATTGGAATAATGTTTTTAAGGTTTTATTATGGGTTATAATGGTATTTAGGGTTTTAGGTTTTTTTTTTAATTTTTATGGATTTTATGGATTTTTTTGGATTTTTATGGTTTTTTGGGATTTTGAGGGTTTTAGTAGTAATTATGTTTTTTATGATTTTTTGGGATTTTTTGAGTTATCAGGGTTTAATGGTTTGTATATTTTTTTTACCATTTTAGGGGTCTAAAGGGTTTTTAGATATTTTTATGTTTTTTAGTGTTTTAAGGGTTTTTTCGGGTTTTTATAGTTTTCAGGGGTTTTATGGATTTTTAAGGTCTTTATAGACTTTTAGGGTTTTTAGGGGTTTTAATTTTTTTTCAATTGTTACAGGTTTCCTAGGGGGTTCCATAGTTTTTATGGTATTTTAAATTTTTAGGGAATTTATGTGTTTTTAGGGTTTTTAGTGGCTTATAGTTTTTCGGGGTTTTAAGATATTTTTGGTTTTTTGAGGTTTTGTCAGGGGTTTTTAGGATTTTTTTGTTTTATGTGATTATTATGATTTCTATTTTTTTTGCGTATAATGGATTTTGAGGGTTTTTCGGGTATTTTATGGTATTGTAGGGGTTTTAGGTTTTCGAGCGATCTTTTTGGGTTTTAGGCTTTTAATTGTTTTTAGGTTTTTAAGGTTTTCTTAGAGTTTTTCCAGGTTTTTAAATTTATAGGGATTATTATAGATTTTATGGGATTTTTATGGTCTATATGATTTTAGGGATTTCTAGGATTTTAGGGTTTTTAGAATTATTATGGGTTTTTTGTGTTTGTAGGGTTTTTATGGTTTTTAAAAGTTTTTAGGATTTTTAGTGTTTTTAGTGATTTTAAGGGGGTTTTTTGGGTTATTTGGTACTTTTAGGGTTTTAGTGGTTTTCATGGTTTTTAGGGTTTCTTAGGAGTTTTTAGGGTTTTTAGCGTTGTTTTATGTTTTAAGGGGTTTAATGTATTTTAGGTATTATTGTTTTTCTAAGGGGGTTATATGGTTTTCAATTATTTTATGTTTTTTTGGATTTTTATTGATTGTGTATGATTTTTTGGTATTTTAGGGTTTTATGTATTTTGGGTGCTTTTTAGTATGTTTATGGTTTTTATGGAGTTTTTTTAGTTTTCAGAGTATTTAAAAGTTTTTTAGATTTTTTAAAAATGTTTAGGAGTTTTAAAGGGGTTATTAAGATTTTATGGCGGTTTATGGTTATTATGTGGTTTTTGGGTTTTATTATTTTTTATATTTTATTATAATTTTTAAGGTTTTTACTATTTTTTGTATTTTTTAGCATTATAGGTGTTCTATTTTTTATGTTTTAATGGGTTTCTTAGGGGATTCAAGAATTTCAGTTTTTTATGATTTTAGAGGTTTTAGTTATTTTCTACGATATTATTTTGTATTTTTTGGGTTTTAGTGAATTTTAGGGTTTTAGGGGTTTTAGATTTTTTAGAGTTTTAATAATTTTATGGGGGTTTTGGGTTTATTGACTTTTTTAGCATTTTTATGGATTTTTTAGTTTTTTTTTCAATTTTTAGGGGATTCCAGGGTTCTGTGAGTTTTAAGTATATTTTTGGTGTTTTATTGTGTTTTCATGTTTTTAAGGGTTTAAGGGGTTTTATTGTTTTTTAGTTTTCTATGCTTTTTAGTTTTTTTATTGTCTTTTTCATTATTTAGGTTTTTAGTGGTTTGAAGTGTTTTAGGTTTTTAATGTTTTCTTATGAATTTTCACAATTTTTAGCATCTTATATGTTTTTTTTCTATTTTAACTATTTTTATGTTTTTTAGGGATTTTGAGTGAATTTAAGGGGTTTGTGGTTGTTTTGATATTATTTATCTATTAATTTTTTATTTTTTATGGTTTTTAGAGTTTTTAATGTTTTGGGGGGTTCAAAGGGTTTTATATTTTTGAGTGGTTTTAGGTTTTTTTATTGGTTGTGAGTTTTTTATGTTTTTATGATATTGTATGATTATTATGTGATTTAAGGGGTTTTATGGTCTTTTTGGGGTTTTTTTATGTTTTCTGAATTTTATATCTTTTTAAGGGGTGTTTGGTTTTTTTATGTTATTTATTTTTTCATAGGAGTTTTATGGGTATTTAGGGTTTTATATTTTTTTAGGTTTTGATGGATTTAACATATTGTTATAGTTTTTAGGGTTTTAGAGATTCTGATGGGTTTTCAGGGTTTTCAGGGTTTTTAGATATTTTTGGTATTTAGTATTTTTTAGGTTTTTAAGGGATTTATGTTTTTTTAGGTTTTGAAGGCTCTCTAAGAAATTTTCATGGATTTTTGGGTTTTTTACATTTTATTGTATTTTTAGGGATTTTTAGAATTTGATTGGTTTTAGGTTTTTAGAGCTTTTGATTGTTTTTACGGTTTTATGGGTTTTTGGGGATTTTTATTTTATTTTATTTTATTTTATTTGGGTTTTAATCTTTAGTGATTTTTTAAATTTTTATGTGTTTAAATGTTTTTTAGAGTTTTTAGTAGATTTTAGGGTTTTAGGTTTTTTGAGGTTTTCTGGGGATTTATCGGTTTTGATGGTTTTGAGGGTTTTGATGGTTTTGATGGCTTTAGGGTTGTTAGTGTTTCTATGTTTTTAGGGTATTTATGTGTTTTTAGGTTTTTTTGGTTCTTCTTATGGGTTGTCTGGGGTTTTAGGATTTTTTACATTTTTTTGGGCTTTAAGGAATTTTTAGACAGTTTTTGTTTTCAAGGGTTTTTACTAATTTTTAGTGTTTTTAGGGGTTTGTATGGTTGTTATGGGTTACTCTGTTCTTATGGGTTTTTATGGTTTTTTATGTTTTTAAGTGAATTATGGTTTTTAGCATTTTTGTCATTATTATGGGTTTAAAGGGTTTTAATGTTTTAGGTGTTTTTAATGTTTTTTGGGGATTTGGGGTTTTAAAGGATTTTATGGTTTTTATCATTTTTATGCTTTGTTGGGTTTTTGGAGATTTTATATTTTTAGTAATTTTAAGTGTTTGTAGATTTTTAATGTTTTCTAATTGATGTCTGTATGGTTTTTTAACGTTTTTTAAAGTTTTTTGGTCCTAAATAGATTAATATTTTTTTAGTTTTTAAGGTTTTTAGGGGTTTTTTTTGTTTTTAGGGTTTTCTGGTTTTAGGGTTTTTAGGACATTTATGGTCTTTTGGGTTTTAATGGGATTTCTCATTTTTTTTGGTTTTTTTGGTTGTTATGTGTCATTAAATTTTAAAATTTTCTTAAGGTTTTTTAAATTGTTGGGGTTTTTAAGATTTTTATGGGTTTTAAGGATTTTTAAGGCTTTTTGAGTTTTTAGGCTTTTTAGGGTTTTTGTGTTTTTAGGGTTTTGCGGGTACTAAGTGTTTTATGGATTTTAAGGTTTTCTTTAGGTTTTTAATGATTTTTTGTTTTTAATATTTTTAGTGATTTTTTAGGATTTTTATAGTTTTTAAGGTTTTTAGGGATTTTTTGGATTTTCGAGTTTTTAGGGATGTTAGGTATTTTATGTTTTTTTGGGGTTTAGTGTTTTTTTCTTTCTTTAGGTTATTTTATTTTTTTTGAGTTTTTTATATTTTTTATGGATTTAAAGGTTTTTCATGTTTCAGTTTATTTCAAGTGTTTTTATGGGTATTTAGGTTTTTATAGTTTTTATGTTTTGGGGGGGGGGGTTTAGGGGTTTTTATTGACTGTTTAGAGTTTTTAGGGTTTTCAATATATTTTATTTAATTCGGGTTTTTATTTGTTTCAGGTTTTAATGTTTTCTTAGGGGTTTTCACCTTTTTTAGGGTTTTTTGATATTTTGAGGGTTTTTGGGATTTTATATTTAAAAGGGTTTTTCAATTTTTTTATGTTTTTAGGGGTTTGATCTATTTTTTAGGGTTTCAAGCTTTTCTTGTTCTTTTTCTGGTTTTTTATAATTATTTAATTTATTTGGAATTTTTTTATGATTTTTATAGCTTCATCGGTGCATTTTTTAATTTTGATTTTTTTTTGGGTTTTGGGGGTTTTGTAGATTATTTTGGTTTTTAGTGTTTTTTGAGTTTGTTATGGTTTTAGGTTTTTTAAAATCAATTTTAGTTTAAATAATTTTTATAGTTTTTTGTGGTTTTTATAGATTTTATTGGGTTTTGAGGTTTTTTATTATTTTTATGGGTTTTATGGTTATTAGCTAAGTTTTAGATATTTTTAGGGGTTTTTAGGGTTTTTAGTGTCTTTAGGTTTTTAGGTGTTTGAAGTGTTTCAATGATTATATGGTTTTACTAGGGGTTTTTGATGATTTTGGAGTTTTTATGTTTTTATAGATATTTTGGGAATTTTAAGGATTTTATTGGTTTTTTAGATTTTTAAGGATTTTGAAGGGTTTTATGGTTTTTTATGGTTTTCGGGTTTTAGTGTTTTTAGAATTTTTTGGGTTTATGGGTTTTATGTGTTTTTATATTTTAAAATTTTCTTAGTAATTTTTAAGGATTTAGGGTTTTTTATTATTTTAGTGAATTTTATGGAATTTTTATAATTTTTATCATTTTGTATGATTTTTAGGGATTTTAATGGGTTTTAAAAAATTTTATGGTTTTTTTGTTTTTTGTTTTTTTTTGTTTTTTATGTTTTTTAAATGTGTTTTTGGTGTTTTATGGGTTTTATTTTCTTTTTTGGGGTTTCGTTTTTTCAACATTTTTTGGTTTTTATGAATTTTAATTGTTTTTAGGTTTTTATGGTTTTCATAGGGTTTTTTAGGATTTTAGGGGTTTTTAGGTTTTTAAGGATTTTTAAGGCTTTTTTAGTATTTAAAAAATTATTTTTGTAAGGATTTCAAAGGGTTTATTGGGTTATATGGTTTTATCATTTTTAAGTAATTTTACAACTTTTTAGGATTATTATAATTTTTTTGGGTTGTTAGGGATTTTTATGAGTTTTATAGTTATTACGGATTTTATGGTTTTTCGGTATTTAAAGGGGTTTTTTTGTGATTTTTAGGTTTATTATGGGGGTTTAGGGTGTTTTAATCTTTTTTAAATTTTTATAGTTTTTAGGGGTTTTTAGTGTCGTTTAGGTCATTTTCGGTTATTTTAGGGGTTTTAGTTATTTTTTGGAATCATAGGGGTTTTATGTGTTTATCAATTTTTAATGTTTTCTTAGGGGTTTTCATCTTTTTGGGGGGGTTTTAACGTTTTTTGTATTTTTAGGTCTTTCTACAGATTTGTATAGTTTTTAGTGATTTTATGGATTTTATGGGTTTTTAGGGATTTTAATATTGTTAGTTATTTTTAGGTTTTTATGGGTTTTTAGTGTTTTTATGGTTTTATGTTTTTCTTAGTGTTTTTAGGGTTTTTAGTGTTTCTTATTTAGTTGTTTTTATGGATTAGTAGGATTCTAAGGTATTTTTTGGGGTTTATTGGATTTTTAGTGTTTTTAGGGATTTTTAGGGTATTAAGAATTCTTCTTTTTTTACTGGTTTTATCTTTTGGTAGGTTTTAACATTTTTCTTAGGGGTTTTTATGAATTTAATGTTTTTAAAAAATTTAGGGGTTTTATGGATTTTTAGGATTTCATATTGTTTTAAGGGATTTTGAAGGGTTTTAGTGTTTTTAGGGTTTTCATTTTTCTTGCGTTTTAGGGTTTTTTATTGGGTTTTTAAGGTTTTTGATATTTTCTAATTTTTTATTGGTTTAAGTGTTTTTAGAGTTTTTAGTGGTTTCGAATTTCTTTTATGGTCTTTTAAGGGAATTTAATGTTTTTATGAATTTTATGGTTTATAGGGTTTTTATGAGTTTTTATGAGTTTTTAGTGTTTCAGTGTTTTTTAGGTTTTTAAGGGTTTTTAATATTTTTAGGACTAAAGTTTTTCTTTTGTTTTTTATGGTTTTTAGGGTATTTTATTTTTTGGAATTTTTATATATTTTTTATAATTATTTAATTTTTTATGGTGTTCAGTGATTTTTAGGGTGTTTTGGGGTTTTGGGGGTTTTTCCGTTTTTGGGGTTTTTTGGATTTTTATTTGTGTTTTTAGGGTTTTTAGAGTTTTTTATAATATTTATTTGTTTAAAGGGGTTTATAGTTTTACCTAGGTTATTAGGGATTTAATGTAGTTTTAGGGTTTTTTATTTTTTAGGGGGTTTTATGGTTGTTAGAGTTTTTTACGATTGTTTTGCATTCTCTAGGTTTTTGGGGTTTTATGTTTTCTGGTTTTAAAGGTTTTCATAGTGGTGTTCATGTTTTTTATGGACTTTTCTAGGGAATTTATGAAGAATTTTTTACAATTTCAATTTTTTAGAGTTATATAATATTTTGAGGGGTTTTTCGTGTTTTTCGTGGTTTTAGATATTTTGAGGGGTTTTAGGTTTTTTTAGGGTTTTAGGGATTTTATAATTTTTTTGGATTTTTTGGATTTTATTGAATTTTTATGTTTTTTTATTATTTTTAGAATTTTTTGATATTTTGATGGGGTAAAGGTTTTTTAAGAATTCAATGGTATTTTTGTTTTTAAATGATTTTAAGGGGTTTTTTGGTTATTCTATATTTTAGGGATTTAGGGTTTTTAGGGTTTTTGGATTTTTAGTTGTTTTAATTATTTTTAAAATTTTATGTTTTTATAAGTTGTTTTCAGTAGTTTTTACGTTTTTTATGCTTTTGGATAATTTTAGTGTTTTTAGGGATTTTGAGGGATTTGGGGTGTATATAATGTTTATGGATTTTTTAGTTTTTTGGGTTTTTTGAGTGTTATGATTTTTAATGGTCTTTTGAGTTTTTAACATTTTTAGGGGTTTGATAGGTTTTTAGATTTTGTAGTGATTTTTTGGGGATTTATTGGGTTATAGGGTTTATAATTATTTATAGGTTTTTTATGATTTTTATTCGGTTTTGGGTTCCTAGTGTTTTTACATTTTTTAGAGGTTTTAAGTGTTTTAATGTTTTTAATGTTTTAAAAGGGGAATTCATGGGTTTTAGGGTTTAATAAGAATTTTCTATTTTAGGGATTTTTTAGGAATTTATGGGGTTTTAGGATTTTAGGGTTTTTAGAGGTTTTAAGTCATTTAATGTTTTTTTGTCATTTGGGTTTTTAGGGATTTTTTGAGTTTTTTGATCTTCAGGGTTTTCTTAAGGGATTTCAGATTATTTAGGGGTTTTTAGGTATTTAGGGATTTTTAAGTATTTTGTAGAATTTATATAGTTTTTATGGTTTTTAGTGATTTTTAGGGTTTTAAGGTTTTTAGGGGTTTTGGGTTTTTATAGTTTTTTGGGTATTTAGGGTTTCTTTTTATTTTTTTGTGTTTTTATGATTTTTTTGAGTTTTTTTAACATTTTTTTTATTTTTTGGTTTTTAGGGTTTTTTTAGTTTTTAGTGGTTGTAAGGATTTTTATAGTTTTATAATTTTTTTTATTTTTTTAAAGGATTTTATTGTTTTGGGGGTATTTTGAGTGATTTTTTGAGTTTTTAGGGTTTTTTAAATTTTTATTAGTATTTAGGGTCTTTTGGTGTTTTGTGTTTCTAGGATGTTTTTTTCTTTTTTAGGTTTTCTTGGAGTTTTATGTGTTTTTAGGGTTTCACGGTTTCCTTAGGGGTTTTCATGTTTTTACGTTCTTTTTACATTTTTAAGTATTTTGAGATTTTTATTTGTTTTACCGTTTTTAGGTAATTTAAGGGTTTTTTGTTTTTTTGGTGTTTTTACATTTTTTGGGTTTTTAGGTTTCAGTTGTTTGGTATTTTTTTAATAATTTTTAAATATATTTTTAATTTTTTATGGGTTTAAAGCAATACTGGAGTTTTTATTGTACTTTAGGGTATTATAGGTTTTTAGGCTTTTTTAAGAGATTAAGGTGTCTTATGGGTTTTTTGGTTTTCATGGTTTTTTTAAAAAAATTATTATTTTTTGTATTTTATGGTTTTAGAGTTTTTATGTTTTTAGGTTTTTAGGTTTTTATGGTATTTATAGTATTTTTCTGGGGTTTAGTGTTTTTAGGTGTTTAGGGATTTTTAGGTGTTTTTATGATTTTAATAGTTTTTTAGAGGTTTTGGAATCTTGAGTGTTTTTAAGGATTTAAGGATTTTTAACGTTTTTTGTGTTTTTTTATGGTTTAAATGTTTTAAGTGTTTTTTAACATCTAAGGGGTCTAAATGTTTTCATGGTTTTTATTGGTTTTCATTGTTTTTATGGGATTTATGTTTTTTAAGGTTCCAAGTGGACTTTATGTTTTTTTGGGTTTATTAGGGTTTTTTGGGTTTTTAAGAATTTTAGGGGTTTTTGAATTTTTTTTATTAGGGGGTTTAAGTGTTTTTAGGTTTCTATGGTTTTAATAGGGGGTTTTGGGGTTTCTAGGATTTTATAATTAATATGTTTTTCAGGATTTTTATCATTTTTAGAGTTTATGGGTATTTTGAGGGATTTCATGTTTTTAGGGGTTTAAGGGTTGTAATTTAGTGGGTGGGGGTTAGAGTTTGTTTCAGAGTCTTTAGGGTTTTAAGGGGATTAGGGTTATTTTACATTTTTGGGGGTTTACATGATTTTTGATGTTTTTAGTGGTTTTTAGGGTATTATGGAGTTTTAGGGTTTGAAAGCTTTTTGTTGGGTTTTTGAGTTTTCTAGGCTTATCTAAGGATTTTAGAATTTTTAGGTTTTTATGGGTTTTAAGTGGTTTTAGATTTTTAATGTTTTCTTTGGGGTGTTAGGGGGTTTAGTGTTTTTAAAAATTTTATGTATTTTAAGTATTTTAGTATTTTTATAGTTTTTATGGGTTTTATAGATTTTGAGGGTTTTAGGGGATTTTATTGGTTTCTGGGTTTTTTTGGTTTTCTTTGGGTTTTAGGGATTTTTTGTTTTTAGGTTACTTACGGTTTTTAGTGTTTATTATATAATATTTAGTGGTTTCAAGGGTTTTTATTGATTTTAGTGTTTTTAGGGTTTAAATGTGTTTTAGGATACTTATGGATTTTTTAGTTTTATAGTTTTTTGGTGTTTTAAAGCCATTTAGGGTTTCGATAGGTTCTTAGATTTTTTTAGGTTTTTGGTGGATTAATGTGTTTATTGGTTTCTGTGGTTTTATTTGGTTGTTTTAGGGGTTTTAGTGTTATTATGTTTTAGGGATTTTTATGGTTTTTTTCATATTTTTACAGGTTTTTATGATTTGTAGAAATATTGTGGGGTTTTAGTGTTTTCAATGTTTTTTTGGTTATCTTGGGTTTTTCGGTTTTTTTGATTTTTTTAGAATTTTTTATGGTTTTAGAGTCCCTAAACGAATCTAGCAATTTAAATTTTTTTTAGATTCTTAGTGGTCTTTAGTGGTTTTATGAGTTTCTAGTTTTTTAATGTGTTTTAAGTTTTTAATGGTATTTAGGGGGTTTATGGGGTTTTAGGGTCTTTTTGGGTTTTCAGGGTTTTTGAAATTTTTAGATTTTATGGATTTTATGGATTTTTTTGGATTTTTATGGTTTTTTGGGATTTTGAGGGTTTTAGTAGTTATTATGTTTTTTATGATTTTTTGGGGTTTTTTGAGTTTTTAGGGTTTAGTGGTTTTTAAATATTTTTAACATTTTAGGGGTCTAAAGGTTTTTTAGAGATTTTTGTATTTTTTAGTGTTTTAAGGGTTTTTTGGGGTTTTTATAGTTTTCAGGGGTTTTATGGGTTTTTAAGGACTTTATAGCCTTTTAGGTTTTTTAGGGGTTTTAATTGTTTTTCAATTTTTACGGGTCTCCTAGGGGGTTCCATAGTTTTTATGGTATTTTATATTTTTAGAGAATTTATGTTTTTTTAGGGTTTTTAGTGGATTATGGTTTTTAGGGGATTTAAGTTATTTTTGGGTTTTTGAGGTTTTGTCCTGGGTTTTAGGAGTTTTAGGATTTTTTTGTTTTATGTGATTTTTATTATTTGTATTTTTTTTGGCGTACAATGGATTTGAGGGTTTTTCGGGTATTTTATGGTATTTTAGGGGTTTTAGGTTTTCGAGTGTTCTTTTTGAGATTTAGGCTTTTAATTATTTTTAGGTTTTTAAGGGTTTCTTAGAGATTTTCAGGGTTTTTAAATTTATAGGGATTATTATAGATTTTATTTGAATTTTATGGTCTGTATGGTTTTAGGGATTTCTAGGGTTTTAGGGTTTTTAGAATTTTTATGGGTTTTTTGTGTTTTAGGGTTTTTATGGTTTTTATGGTTTTTAAAAGTTTTTAGGATTTTTAGTGTTTTTAGTGATTTTAAGGGGGGGTTTGGGGTTATTAGGTACTTTTAGGGGTTTTAGTGGTTTTCATGGTTCTTAGGGTTTCTTAGGAGTTTTTAGGGTTTTTGCATTTTTTATGATTTAAGGGGTTTAATGTATTTTAGGTATTATGGTTTTTCTAAGGGGGTTATATTGTTTTCAATTATTTTATGTTTTTTTTTGGATTTTTATAGATTGTATAGGATTTTTTTGGTATTTTAGGGTTTTATATATTTTGGGTGCTTTTTAAGATGTTTATTGTTTTTATGGATTTTTTTATGTTTTCAGAGTATATAAAAGTTTTTTAGATTTTTCAAAAATGATTAGGAGTTTTAAAGGGGTTATTAAAATTTTATGGAGGTTTGTGGTTATTATGTGGTTTTTGGGTTTTATTATTTTTATATTTTATTATAATTTTTACGGTTTTTACTGTTTTTTGTATTTTTTAGGTTTATCGGTGTTCTATTTTTTTATGTTTTAATGGGTTTTTAGGGGATTCAGGAATTTTAGTTTTTTATGATTTTAGAGGTTTTAGTTATGTTCTAGGATATTTTTCTCTATTTTTTGGTTTTTAGTCAATTCTAGGGTTTTTATGGGTTTTAGATTTTTTAGGGTTTTAATAATTTTACAGGGGTTTTGGGTTTATTGAGTTTTTTAGCAATTTTATGGATTTTTTAGTTTTTCAGCAATTTTTTGGGGATGAAAGGGTTCTATGTGTTTTTAGTATAGTTTTGGTGTTTTATTGGGTTTTCATGTTTTTAAGGGTTAAAGGGTTTTTATAGTTTTTTAGTTTTCTATGGTTTTTAGTTTTTTATTGTCTTTTTCATTTTTTAGGTTTTTAGTGGTTTGAAGTGTTTTAGGTATTTATTGATTTCTTACGAATTTTCACAATTTTTAGCATTTTATATGCTTTTTTTATTTTTTTTCTATTTTAACTATTTTTATGTTTTTTAGGATTTTTGAGTGATTTTAAGGGGTTTATGGTTTTTTTGATATTATTTTTCTATTATTTTTTTTGATTTTTTATGGTTTTTAGAGTTTTTAATGTTTTGGGGGTTCAAAGGGTTTTATATTTTTGAGTGGTTTTATGTTTTTTTATTGGTTGTGAGGTTTTTTTGTTTTTCTGATATTATATGGTTATAATGTGATTTAAGGGGTTTTATGGTCCTTTTGGGGGTTTTTTTTATATTTTTCGAATTTTATATGGTTTTTAAGGTGTGTTAGGTTTTTTATATGTTTTTTATATTTTCATAGGAGTTTTCAGGGTATTTTGGGTTTTATATTTTTTTAGTTTTTGATGGATTTAACATATTGTTATGGTTTTTAGGGTTTTAAAGATTCTGATGGGTTTTAAGGGTTTTCAGGGTTTTTAGATATTTTTGGTATTTAGTATTTTTTAGCTTTTTAAGGGATTTAAGTTTTTTTAGGGTTTTAAGGATCTCTAAGCAATTTTCAGGGATTTTTGGGTTTTTTACATTTTATTGTATTTTTAGGGATTTTGAGGAGTATTATAGTTATTATGGATTTTATGGTTTTTAGGTATTTAAAGGGTTTTCTAAGATTGTTAGGTTTATTATGGGGGTTTACGGTGTTTTAAGCTTTTTTTAGTTTTTATAGTTTTTAGGAGTTTTTAGTGTTGTTTGGGTCCTTTTGGGTTATTTTAGGGGTTTTAGTTATTTTTTGGTTTCATAGGGGTTTTATGTGTTTATCAATTTTATATTTTTTCTTAGGGGTTTTCATCTTTTTGGGGGGTTTTAACGTTTTTTTTATTTTTAGGTCTTTCTACAGATTTGTATAGTTCTTAGTGATTTTATGGATTTTACGGGTTTTTAGGGATTTTAATATTTTTAGTTATTTTTAGTTTTTTTGGGTTTTTAGTGTTTTAAGGGTTTTATGTTTTTCTTAGTGTTTTTATGGTTTTTAGTGTTTCTTATTTTGGTTATTTTTATGGATTAGTAGGATTCTATGGTTTTTTTGGGTTTTTTTGGATTTTTAGTGTTTTTAGGGATTTTTAGGGTATTAAGAATTTTTCTTTTTCTACTGGTTTTATCTTTTGGTAGGTTTTAACATTTTTCTAAGGGGTTTTTAAGAAATTTATGTTTTTAAAATTTTTTGGGGTTTTATGGATTTTTATGATTTCATTTTTTTAAGGGATTTTGAAGGTTTTTAGTGTTTTTAGGGTGTTCATATTTTTTTGTGTTTTAGGTTTTTTATAGGGTTTTTAAGGTTTTTGATATTTTCTAATTTTTTAGGGGTTTAAGGGTTTTTAGAGTTTTTAGTGGTTTCGAATTTTTTTTATGGATTTTTAAGGGCATTTAATGTTTTTAGGAATTTTATGGTTTGTAGGGTTTTTATGAGTTTTTATGAGTTTTTAGTGTTTTAGTGTTTTTTAGGTTTTTAAGGGTTTTTAATATTTTTTGGACTAATGTTTTTCTTTTGTTTTTATGGTTTTTAGGGTATTTTATTTTTTGGGATTTTTATTTATTTTTTATAAATATTAAATTTTTTATGGTTTTTAGGGGTTTTTAGGGGTTTTTGGGGTTTTTGGGGTTTTTTCGTTTTTTGGGTTTTTTGGATTTTTATTTTAGTTTTTAGGGTTTTTAGAGTTTTTTTTATATTTTCTATTTGTTTAAAGGGGTTTAGAGTTTTTCCTCTGTTATTAGGGATTTAATTTAGTTTTAGAGTTTTTTATTTTTAGGGGGTTTTATGGTCATTAGAGTTTTTTACGATTGTTTTGCATTTTCTAGGTTTTTGGGGTTTTATGTTTTTTGGTTTTAAAGGTTTTCATAGGGGTGTTCATGTTTTTTATGGATTTGTCTAGGAAATTTAGGAAGATTTTTTTTGGAATTTCAATTTTTTACAGTTATTAAATATTTTGAGGCGTTATTCATGTTTTTCGTGTTTTTAGATATTTTGAGGGGTTTTATGTTTTTTAGAGATTTAGGGATTTTATTTTATTTTTTGGATTTTTTGGTTTTTATTGAGTTTTTAGGTTTTTTTTATTATTTTTAGAATTTTTTGATATTTTGATGGGGTAAAGGTTGTTTTAGAATTTAGTGGTATTTTTGTTTTTAAATGATTTTAAGGGGTTTTTTTGGTTTTTCTAGATTTTAGGGATTGAGGGTTTTTAGGGTTTTTTGTGTTTTTTGGATTTTTAGTTGTTTTAATTATTTTTAAAATTTTATGTTTTTATATGTTTTTTTCAGTAGTTTTTAAGTTTTTTATGTTTTTGGAGAATTTTAGTGTTTCTAGGGATTTGGGGGGATTTGGGGTGTATATAATTTTTACGGATTTTTTAGTTTTTTGGGTTTTTTGAGTGTTATGATTTTTAAGGTTCTTTTGAGTGTTTAAAATTTTTAGGGGTTTGATAGGTTTTTAGATTTTGTAGTGATTTTTAGGGGGATTTATTGGGTTTTAGGGTTTATAATTAATTATGGGTTTTTATTATTTTTATTCAGTTTAGGGTTCCTAGGGTTTTAACCTTTTTTAGAGGTTTTAAGTGTTTTAATGTTTTCAATGTTTTAAAAGGGGAATTCATGGGTTTTTGGGTTTAATAAGAATTTTCTTTTTTAGGAATTTTGTAGGAATTTATGGGGTTTTAGGGTTTTAGGGTTTTTAGGGGTTTTAGGTCATTTAAAGTTTTTTAGTTTTTTGGGTTTTTAGGGATTTTATGAGTTTTTAGATCTTCAGGGTTTTCTTAAGGGATTTCAGATTTTTTAGGGGTTTTAGGTAAATAGGGATTTTTAAGTATTTTGTAAAATATATATAGTTTTTAGGGTTTTTAGTGATTTTGAGGGTTTTAAGGTTTTTAGGGGTTTTGGGTTTTTATTGTTTTTTTGGGTATTTAGGGTTTCTTTTTTATTTTGTAGTGTTTTTTGGATTTTTTCTAGTTTCTTAAAATTTTTATTTTGTTTTTTGGTTTTTAGGTTTTTTTAGTTTTTAGTGTTTATAAGGCTTTTTATAGTTTTTTAATTTTTTTTTATTTTTTTAAAGGATTTTATTGTTTTCGGTGTATTTTGAGTTATTTTTTGAGTTTTTAGGGTTTTTTAAATTTTTATCAATATTTAGGGCCTTTTGGTGCTTTGTGTTTCTAGGATGTTTTTTTTCTTTTTTAGGTTTTCTAGGGGTTTTATGTGTTTTTAGGGTTTTACGGTTTTCTTAGGGGTTTTCGTGTTTTTAAGTTATTTTTAAATTTTTAAGTATTTTGAGATTTTTTTGTTTTAGGGGTTTTAGGTAATTTAAGGGTTTTTTGTTTTTTTGGTGTTTTTACATTTTTTTGGGTTTTTATGTTTTAGTTGTTTAGTATTTTTTTAATAATTTTTAAAGATTTTTTTAATTTTTAATGGGTTTGAAGCGATACTAGATTTTTTATTAGACTTTAGGGTATTATAGGTTTTTAGGCTTTTTTAAGAGATTAAGGTGTCTTATGGGTTTTTTTTTGGTTTTCATGGTTTTTTAAAAAAATTATTGTTTTTTGTTTTTTATGGTTTTAGAGTTTTTATGTTTTTAGGTTTTTAGGTTTTTATTGTATTCATATTATTTTTTTGGGGTTTAGTGTTTTTAGGTGTTTAGGGGTTTTTAGGTATTTTTATGATTTTAATAGTTTTTTTAGAGTTTTTGGAATCTTGATTGTTTTTAAGGATTTAAGGATTTTTAATGTTTTTTGTGTTTTTTTATGGTTTAAATGTTTTAACTGTTTTTTAACATCTATGGGGTATAAATGGTTTTCATGGTTTTTAATGGTTTTTATTGTTTTTATGGGATTTATGTTTTTTGAGGTTCCAAGTGGACATTATGGTTTTTTGGGTTTGTTAGGGTTTTTTAGATTTTTAATAATTTTAGGGTTTTTGAATTTTTTTTATTATGGGGTTTAAGTGTTTTTAGGTTTCTATGGTTTTCATAGGGGTTTTGGGGTTTATAGGATTTTATAATTAATATGTTTTTCAGGATTTTTATCATTTTTTGAATTTATGGGTATTTTGAGGGATTTCATATTTTTAGCGGTTTTAGTGTTGTAATTTAGTGGGTGGGGGTTAGAGTTTGTTTCATAGTTTTTAGGGTTTTAAGGGTTTTAGGTTTATTTTACATTTTTGGGGGTTTACATGATTTTTTATGTTTTTAGTGGTTTTTAGGGTATTATGGAGTTTTAGGGTTTTAAAGATTTTTGTTGGGTTTTTTGGGTTTTCTAGGCTTATCTAAAGATTTTAGAATTTTTAGGTTTTTACGGGTTTTAAGTGGTTTTAGATTTTTACGGTTTTCTTTGGGGTGTTTGGGGTTTTAGTGTATTTAATAATTTTAGGTATTTTAATGATTTTTGTATTTTTAAAATTTTTGTGGGTTTTATAGATTTTGAGGGTTTAAGGGGATTTTAGGGGTTTCATGGTTTTTTTGGTTTTCTTTGGGTTTTAGGGATTTTTTGTTTTTAGGTTACTTAAGTGTTTTTAGTGTTTATTATATAATATTTAGTGGTTTCAAGGGGTTTTGTTGATTTTAGTTGTTTTAGGGTTTGAATTTGTTTCAGGATACTTATGTATTTTTTAGTTTTATAGTTTTTTGGTGTTTTAAATCCTTTTAGGGTTTCGAAAGGTTCTTATATTTTTTTAGGTTTTTGGTGGATTAATGTGTTTATTGGTTTTTGTGGTTTTATTTGGTTGTTTTAGGGTTTTTAGTGTTATTATGTTTTAAGTATTTTTATTAATTTTTTCATATTTTTACAGTTTTTTATGATTTTTAGAAATATTGAGGGTTTTTATGGGGTGTTAGTGTTTTCAATGTTTTTTATTTATCTTGGGTTTTTCAGTTTTTTTGGGTTTTTTAGAATTTTCTAGGGTTTTAGTGTCCCTAAACGAATCTAGGAATTTAAATTTTTTTTAGATTTTTAGTGGTTTTTAAGGGTTTTATGAGTTTCTAGGTTTTTAATGGGTTTTATGTTTTTAATGGTATTTAGGGGGTTTTGGGGGTTTTAGGGTCTTTTTGGGTTTTCAGGGTTTTTGAAATTTTTAGGTTTTTAGGATTTTTATGTGTTTTGTGTTTTTATGGTTTTCTAGGGGGGTTTCAGGTTTTTAGGTTTTTTACATTTTTTGGGATTTTAATAAATTTTTATCTTTTTAATTGGAATAATGTTTTTAATGTTTTCTTATAGCTTTTAATGGTTTTTAGGGTTTTAGGGTTTTTTTTACTTTTTATGGATTTTTTGGATTTTTTTGTATTTTTATGGTTTTTTGGGATTTTGAGGGTTTTAATAGTTATTATGTTTTTTGTGATTTTTGGGGTTTTTTGAGTTTTTAGGGTTTAAAGGTTTTTATATTTTTTTAACATTTTAGGGGTCTAAAGGTTTTTTAGAGATTTTTATTTTTTAGTGTTTTAAGGGTTTTTTGGTGTTTTTATAGTTTTCAGGGGTTTTATGTGTTTTTATGGTCTTTATAGACTTTTAGGGTTTTTAGGGGTTTTAATTGTTTTTCAATTTTTACGGGTTTTCTAGGGGGTTCCATAGTTTTTATGGTATTTTAAATTTTTAGGGAATTTATGTGTTTTTAGGGTTTTTAGTGGATTATGGTTTTTATGAGTTTTAAGTTATTTTGGGTGTTTGAGGTTTTGGTAGGAGTTTTAGGATTTTTATGTTTTATTTGATTTTTATGATTTCTATTTTTTTTGGCGTAAAATGGATTTTGAAGGTTTTTCGGGTGTTTTATGGTATTTTAGGGGTTTTAGGTTTTCGAGCGTTGTTTTTGGGTTTTAGGCTTTTATTTATTTTTAGGTTTTTAAGGTTTTCTTAGAGTTTTTCTGGGTTTTTAAATTTATAGGGATTATTATATATTTTATTGGATTTTTATGGTCTGTATGGTTTTAGGGATTTCTAGCGTTTTGGGGTTTTTAGAATTTTTATGGGTTTTTTTTGTTTGTAGGGTTTTTATGGTTTTTATGGTTTTTATATGTTTTTAGGCTTTTTAGTGTTTTTAGTGATTTTAAGGGGGTTTTTGGGTTATTATGTACGTTTAGGGTTTTTAGTGGTTTTCACGGTGTTTAGGGTTTCTTATGAGTTTTTAGGGTTTTTAGCGTTTTTTTATTTTTTAAGGGGTTTAATGTATTTTAGGTATCATTGTTTTTTGTAAAGGGGTTATATGGTTTTCAATTATTTTATGCTTTTTCGATTTTTATATATTGTATAGGATTTTTTGGTATTTTAGGGTTTTAAGTATTTTGGGTGCTTTTTAGGATGTTTATGGGTTTTATGGAGTTTTTTTAGTTTTCAATGTATTTAAAAGTTTTTTAGATTTTTTAAAAATGTTTAGGAGTTTTAAAGGGGTTATTAAGATTTTATGGAGGTTTATGGTTGTTATGTGGTTTTTGGGTTTTATTATTTTTTATATTTTATTATAATTTTTAAGGTCTTTACTGTTTTTTTTATTTTTTAGGTTTATAGGTGTTCTATTTTTTTAAGTTTTAATGGGTTTCTTAGGGGATTTAAGAATTTTAGTTTTTTATGATTTTAGAGGTTTTAGTTATTTTCTAGGATATTTTTGTGTATTTTTTTTTGTTTTTAGTTAATTTTAGGGTTTTAAGGGGTTTTAGATTTTTGAGGGTTTTAATAATTTTATGGGGGTTTTGGGTTTATTGAGTTTTTTATCATTTTTATGGATTTTTTAGTTTTTTTTTTGCAATTTTTAGGGGATGAAAGGGTTCTATGAGTTTTTAGTATATTTTTGGTGTTTTATTGGGTTTTCATGTTTTTAAGGGTTTAAGGGTTTTTATAGTTTTTTAGTTTTCTATGGTTTTTAGTTTTTTTATTGTCTTTTTCATTTTGTAGTTTTTTAGTGGTTTGAAGTGTTTTAGGTTTTTATTGTTTTCTTACAAATTTTCACAGTATTTAGTATTTTATATGCTTTTTTTATTTTTTTTATATTTTAACTATTTTTATGTTTTTAGCGATTTTGTGTGATTTTAAGGGGTTTATGGTTTTTTTGATATTATTTTTCTATTAATTTTTTTTATTTTTTATGTTTTTTAGTGTTTTTAATGTTTTGGGGGGGTTCAAAGGGTTTTAGATTTTTGAGCGGTTTTAGATTTTTTTATTGATTGTGAGTTGTTTATGTTTTTATGATATTTTATGCTTATTATGTGATTTAAGGGGTTTTAGGGTCCTTTTGGGGGGGTTTTTTATGATTTTTTGAATTTTATATGGGGTTTAAGGGTTGTTATGTTTTTTTATGTTTTTTTATATTTTCAGAGGAGTTTTCAGGGTATTTAGGGTTTTATATTTTTTTAGGTTTTGATGGATTTAAAATATTGTTATATTTTTTAGGGTTTTAGAGATTCTGATGGGTTTTCCGGGTTTTGAGGGTTTTTAGATATTTTTGGTATTTAGTATTTTTTAGGTTTTTAAGGGATTTAAGTATTTTTAGGTTTTTAAGGCTCTCTAAACAATTTTCAGGGATTTTTGGGTTTTTTACATTTTATTGTATTTTTAGGGATTCTTAGAATTTTATTGGTTTTAGGTTTTTAGAGCTTTTGATTGTTTTTTTTGTTTTTCTGGTTTTTTGGGGATTTTTTTGGGTTATTTTTTTCTTTAGTGATTTTTTAAATTATTATGTGTTTAAATGTTTTTTAGAGTTTTTTGTAGATTTTAGGGTTTTACGTTTTTTGAGGTTTTCTGGGGATTTATAGGTTTGGAGGGTTTTGAGGGTTTTGAGGGTTTTTGGGTTGTTAGTGTTTCTATGTTTTTAGGGGATTTATGTGTTTTTAGATTTTTATGGTTTTCTTATGGGTTGTCTGGGGTTTTAGGATTTTTTACATTTATTTTGGGCTTTAAGGATTTTTTAGACAATTTTTTTCAAGGTTTTTTACTAATTTTTAGAGTTTTTAGGGGTTTTTATGGTTGTTAGGGGTTACTATATTCTTATGATTTTTTATGGTTTTTTATGTTTTTAAGTGATTTATGGTTTGTAGTGTTTTTTTCATTATTATGGGTTTAAAGGGTTTTAATGTTTTAGGTGTTTTTAATGTTTTTTGGGGATTTGGGGTTTTAAAGGCTTTTAGGGTTTTTATCATTTTTATGGTTTGTTGGGTTTTTTAGTGATTTTATGTTTTTAGTAATTTCAAGTGTTTGTAGATTTTTAATGTTTTCTAATTGGAGTCTGTATGGTTTTTTAAAGTATTTTAATGTTTTTTGGTGTTAAAGAGATCAATATTTTTTTAGTTTTTACGGTTATCAGAGTTTTTTTTTTGTTTTTTGGGTTTTCTGGTTTTAGGGTTTTTAGGATATTTATGGTCTTTTTGTGTTTTAATGGGATTTATCATTTTTTTGGATTTTTTGGTTGTTATGTGTCATTACATTTTAACATTTTCTTAAGGTTTTTTACATTGTTGGGGTTTTTAAGATTTTTATGGGTTTTAGGGATTTTCAAGGCTTTTGAGTGTTTAGGCTTTTTAGAGTTTTAGTGTTTTTATGGTTTTGCGGGTACTAAGTTTTTTATGGATTTTATGGTTTTCTTTGGGTTTTTAAGGCTTTTTTGTTTATAAAATTTTTAGTGATTTTTGAGGATTTTTATGGGTTTTAAGGTTTTTAGGGATTTTTTTTTTGATTTTCGAGTTTTTAGGGATGTTATGTATTTTATGTTTTTTTGGGGTTTAGTGTTTTTTTATTTGTTTAGGTTATTTTAATTTTTTTGAGTTTTTTATATTTTTTATGGATTTAAAGGTATTTCAATGTTTCAGTTTACTGCTAGTGTTTTTATGGGTATTTAGGTTTTTATAGTTTTTATGTTTTTTGGGGGTTTTAGGTGTTTGTATTGACTTTTTAGGTTTTTTAGGGTTTTTAATATATTTTATTTAATTTTGGTGTTTATTTGTTTTAGCTTTTAATGTTTTCTTCGGGGTTTTCACAATTTTTAGGGTTTTTTGATATTTTTAGGGTTTTGGGGATTTTATGTTTTAGGGTTTTTTACTATTTTTTGGGTTCTATGGAGTTTTTAGGTTTCTTAAGGGTTTTATGATTTATTTGGTTTTTATGGTTTTCATATGGTTTTTTACATTTTCAATTTTTTTGTCTTTTTTTGGATTTTGTTTTTTAGGGTTTTTATGGTTTTCTGTAGGTTTTAGGGTTTTTTCTTGGTTTTTGGTTTTATGAATTTTTAGATTTGTTTTCATTTTTATGGGTTTCAATGGATTTTAAATGATGTGTGATTTATAGGGTTTTTATGGGTTTTAGGTGTGTTTATATTTTTTTATATATTTTTAAGGTTTGTAGATATTTTTCATTTTTATAGGTATAAGAGGATTTTATAGTATTTGTGATTTTTATGTTTTATATGGGTTTTAGATGTTCTTATAGTTTTTGGTGTTTCAGGTTTTTTAGTGTCTTTTTAGATTTCAATTTATTTTTTGTGTTTTTAGGATCTTTAGAGTTTTTTAGTGTTTTTATCCTTTTAGGGGTTTTAATTGAATTTATGTTTTTAATGTTTTATTTAGGTTTTCTACATTTTTATGGTTTTTAGGGTGTTTTTTGGATTTTGAGGTTTTTTTTATTTTTTACGGTTTTTTATTGTTTTAATATTTTTTGTGTGTTTAGGGTTTTTAGGGGATTAATAATTTTTACATTTTCTACGGGTTTTATGTGTTTTATGGGTTTCATGGTTTTATTAAGGTTTTTTAATGTTTTATAGTTTTTATGTTTTTATATATTTTAATTGATTTTTTTTCATTTTCATGGTTTTTTGTATTTAGTGATTTTGAGGGTTTTAACCGTCTTTTATAGTTTTTATTGTTTTATGATTTTTTATTTATTTTTTTAGGGGTTTAACAGTTATATAGAGTTATTTATCTTTTTTTAGTGGATTAATGGATTTTTAGCATTTTTAATGGTTTTAGAGTTTTTATGTGCTATTTGGGTTTTTATGTTTTTTAGGTGTTTTATGTTTTCTTGTGTTTTTTGGGTTTTTTAGTTGTTTCTTATAGTTTCTAAAATATTTATGTTTTTAGCGATTTTAAGTGTCTTTAGGATTTTCATATTTTCTTATGGATTTTTATGGTTATTAGGTTCTTTTCCTTTTTATCAATTTTTTAATATTTTTATGTGTTTGTTTGATTTTTAGGAATTTTTTGGGGTTTTTTAGGGTTTTTGGTTTTTATGGTTTTTAGTGTTTTTTGAGTTTTTTTGTTTGAAATTTTTTTTAAAGATTTTAACATTTTTAGTGGTTTAAAGGGTTTTAATGATTTTAGTATTTTTAGGGTTATTGTTAGTTTTAGGGATTTTAAGGATTTTAGGGGATTTATGGTTTTTAGGGGTTTTAATGGTTTTTGGGTCTTTTAGAGTTTTATATTTTTTTGGGGTTTTATGTGTTAATAGGTTTTTATGGGTTTTAGGGTTTTTATGGTTTTTATTGGATTTTTATGCTTTTTTAGTGTGTTTTTAGATCATGAATGTTTTTAGGGTCTTTAGGGTTTTTTCGTGGTCTATCAGTTTTTTGGGTTTTTTGGGGTATTAATAATTTTTATGTTTATATGGTTTTCATAAGGGTTTTCAAGGTTTTTGAGTGTTTTTGAATGTTTTTTGGATTATTATTGATTTTTTAGGTATTTATGGATATTTAGGGTTTTAAGGAATTTGGAGGGGTTTTATGGTTTTTATGGTTTTTAGGGTTTTTAGGGTATGTAGAGTTTTTTGGTTTTAAGGGGTTTTTTATGTTTTTTATATTTTTATGGTTTTTAGAGTATTGGATTTTTTTAGGTGTTTATGGAGTTTTTAATATTTTTTGGGTTTTTTATTTTTCAATGGTTTTAGGGGTTTTTATGGTTTTAAATGGTTTAAGGGTTTTTTAGGTTATTTTCGTTTTTTACGTTTTTAGGGGTTTAAATTTTTTTAGGTTTTTTATGGTTTTATTAGGGGTTTTCATGGGTTTTAATGTTTTTTTGTTTTTAGGTATTTTTAGAGTTTTTTTTGGTTTTTAGGGTTTTTCGGGATTTCATGGTTTTTAGGGGTTTTTTGTGTCTTTTAGGATTTTTAAGGTTTTGAGATTTTTTTAAAACTTTTTAAGGGTTTAATGGTTTTTAGAGGTTTTAGTGTTTGTTGGTATTTTATGTATTTTTAGGGGTTTTAATTTTTGTAAGATTATTTTTATTTTTATAGGTTTTTATCATTTTTAGGATATTTCTAGTTTTTTTTGGAATTTTTAGGTTTTTAGGGGTTTAATGTATTTTTAGGGTTTTAAGGATTTCTTAGGGGTTTTCAGGGTTTTGGTTTTCTATATTTTTATGTTTTTCTTTATTTTAATTTTTTTTCCATGGTTTTTATGTATTTTTAGGGGTTTCAATGCTTATATTGATTTTTATGATTTTTACCTTTTTTAGATTTTTAGGGGTTTTAGTGGTTTTAGGCTCTAAAATATTTATTAGGTGTGTTTCGGGTTTTATGTGTTTTTATGTTTTTAGTGATTTTGTGGGATTTTTTTAGGGTTTTTATAGTTTTAGGGTTATTATGGATCTTGAGGGTTTTTTTTGGGTTTTTATGGTTTCTTTTTTTAAAGGGTTTGTTTATTTTTTCGGGTTTTTATAGTTTTTTGGAGTTTTTAACTTTTTCCATGGTTGAAAATGTTTATAGATTTTGTAGTGGGTTTTTTTGTTTTTATTGTATTTAGGGATTCTTATGTTTTAGGAGTTTTTATGGGTTCTAGGCTTTGTTAGGGTTTTGAGCGTTTTTAGGGGTTTTAGAGGTTTTTATGTGTTTTTAGGTTTTTAATGTTTTCTTTTTATTTATCTTGGTTTTTTAAAATTTTATTTATTTTTAGAGATTTTTTAGAATTTTTATGTCTTTGAGGGGTTTTAGGTATTTTTAAGAATTTTAGGGTTTTTTAGTTAAGGTTTTTTTGGGTATTTAAGGGGTTCTTTTGATTATATTATGGTTTTGTGGTTTTTAGAGTTTTTAATCATTTTTATGGGTTCAAAGGGTTTCTATAGTTTTTAGTGGATTGTTATGATTTTTAATTGTTTTTAGGTATTTATGGTTTTTAGGGGTTTTATGGTTTTTTGTGGTTTTAGTGTTTTCAGGAATTATTTGGGTGTCTCTGGGTTTTTAGCATATTTAGGTTTTTTAGGGGGTTTAAGTGTTTTAAGGTTATAAATTCTTTTGTTAGGGTTTTTTAATATTTTTAGTGTTTTTATGTCTATTGGTATTTCCTGGGATTTTTAGGACTTTATGTTTTTAGGGGTTTTAGAGATTTTGAGGATTTTTCAAGGTTTTTAAGGTTTTTATGTTTATTTTTGGGGGGAGGATGTTTGGATTTTTTTGAGTTTTTTAACGTTTTATGGGGTTTTGTAGTTTTTTAGAGATTATAGTGTTTTAATGGTTTATTATAGTTTTTTTGTGATTTGGGGTTTTTATGGGGTTTTAGGGTTTTTAAAGTTTTAGGGGTTTTATGATTTTTGGGTATTTGAGGGTTTTTAATGATTTTAGTTTTTTTAGTTTTTTCTATTTTTAAGTATATTTTGGTATTTGAGAATTTCTTACTGTGTTTTTGGGTTTTTAGGGTTTCTTAGGTTTTCAAGTATTTTTAAGTATTTTATGTATTACATTGGTTTTTATGGATTTTGAGAGATTTTTAGGTTTTTAGTGTGTTTAAGGTTTTTTGGTTATTTTGGGTTTTTATAGTTTTTTTAACATTTTTAGGGATTTAAAGGGTTTTTAGATATTTTTCTGGGTTTTAATGGATTTTATGAGTTTTAATGGGTTTTTTAGTTTTGTAGTGGTTTTTATGGTTTTAGAGTTGTTTTCGGTTATTGGGTCTTTTTTGGTTTCTACTATTTTTTTTGGTTTTTAGGGGTTTTATGAATTTTTAGGTTTTTAATATTTTCTTAGGTTTTTAGTTTTTTTTTATGTTTTTAGTTGTTTTTGTGGATTTTAGATATTTTTATGTGTGCTAGGGTTCTTAGGGATTTTCATGGTTTTTTATAGTTTTTAAGGTTTTTGAGTTTCATAGGGTTTGTAAAGTTTTTCAGATATTCTTGTTATTTTTAGGGGTTTAAAGGGCCTTATAATTTTTATTGGGGTTTTAGGGTTATTATGGGTTTTAGTTTTTTATAGTGTAGCCGGATTTATTTTTTTAGGTTTTTTATGTTTGTATTTTTTTTCAGAGTTTTTTTCATTTTTAGGTTGTAGGGGTTTTAAGTGAGTTTTGGTATTAATGTTTTCATATTTTTTTAGTTTTTTAGGGTTTTTTATGTTTCTAGAGAATATTGTGTATTTTTTAGGATATTTTTTTTATGGTTTTAAGGAATTTGAGGGTTTTTTGCGGATTTAGGGTTTTATGGGGTTTTATGTTTTATTTGGTTTTTTGGGTTTTTGGGTGTTTTTAAATTTTTTTAGTCGATTAAAATTATTTTAAACTTTTACTGTGTTTTTAGGGTTTTTAAGTGGTTTTAGGAGTTTTTATGGTTTTTAGGGGTTTAATGGTTCTATGGATTTCTATATTTTTAAGGGTATTAAATGTTTTTAGGTTTTTACGAATTTCTTAGGTTTGGTAGAGTTCATTATTTTATAGGATTTTTAGGTACTTTTTAGATTCTCAGGGTTTTTTAAGGGTTTTTAGTGAAATTTTGAGTTTTACGGGTTTTTTGGGTTTTTAGTGTTTTAATGGGTTTTTTGGGTTTTAGGATTTTTTTAATTTTTAGTATTTATAAGGCTTTTTATTGTTTTTTAATTTTTTTTAATTTTTAAAGGATTTTATTGTTTTTGGTGTATTTTGAGTGATTTTTTGAGTTTTTAGGTTTTTTAAAAATTTTATCAGTATTTAGGGTCTTTTGGTGTTTTGTGTTTTTAGGATGTTTTTTTCTTTTTTAGGTTTTCTAGGGGTTTTATGTGTTTTTAGGGTTTTACGGTTTTCTTAGGGGTTTTCATGTTTTTATGTTCTTTTTACATTTTTAAGTATTTTGAGATTTTTTTGTTTTAGGGTTTTTAGGTAATTTAAGCGTTTTTTGTTTTTTTGGTGTTTTTACATTTTTTTGGTTTTTTAGGTTTTAGTTGTTTGGTATTTTTTTAATAATTTTTAATGATTTTTTAATTTTTTATGGGTTTGAAGCAATATTGTAGTTTTCAGTGGACTTTAGGGTATTATAGCTTTTTAGGCTTTTTTAAGAGATTATGGTGTCTTATGGGTTTTTTTGGTTTTCATGGTTTTTTAAAAAAATTATTGTTTTTTGTCTTTTATGGTTTTAGAGTTTTTATGTTTATAGGTTTTTTGGTTTTTATGGCATTCAAAGTATTTTTCTAGGGTTTAGTGTTTTTAGGTGTTTATGGATTTTTAGGTATCTTTAGGATTTTAATAGTTGTTTTAGAGTTTTTGGAATCTTGAGTGTTTTTAAGGAATTAAAGATTTTTAACTTTTTTTGTGTTTTTTTATGGTTTCAATGTTTTAAGTGTTTTTTAAAATCTAAGGGGTATAAATGGTTTTCATGGTTTTTATTGGTTTTTATTTTTTTTTATGGGATTTATGTTTTTTAAGGTTCCAAGTAGACTTTATGGTTCTTTGGGGTTTTTTGGGTTTTTTGGGTTTTTAAGAATTTTAGGTGTTTTTGAATTTTTTTTTATTAGGGGGTTTAAGTGTTTTTAGGTTTCTATGGTTTTCATAGGGGGTTTTGGGGTTTGTAGGATTTTATAATTAATATTTTTTTCAGGATTTTTATCATTTTTAGAGTTTATGGGTATTTCGAGGGATTTCATGTTTTTAGGGGTTTTAGGGTTGTAATTTAGTGGGTGGGGGTTAGAGTTTGTTTCAGAGTTTTTAGGGTTTTAAGGGGTTTAGGGTTATTTTACATTTTTGGGGGTTTACATGATTTTTTATTTTTTTAGTGGTTTTTAGGATATTATGGAGTTTTAGGGTTTTAAAGCTTTTTGTTGGGTTTTTTTGGTTTTCTAGGCTTATCTAAGGATTTTAGAAATTTAAGGTTTTTACGGGTTTTAAGTGGTTTTAGATTTTTAATTTTTTATTTGGGGTGTTAGGGGTTTTAGTATTTTTAAATTTTTTGGTATTTTAAGGATTTTAGTATTTTTATATTTTTTATGGGTTTTATAGATATTGAGGGTTTTAGGGGATTTTAGGGGTTTCAGGGTTTTTTTTTGGTTTTCTTTTGGTTTTAGAAATTTTTTGTTTAAAGTTACTTAAGGTTTTTTAGTGTTTATTATATAATATTTAGTGGTTTCAAGGGGTTTTATTGATTTTAGTGTTTTTAGGGTTTAAATGTGTTTCAGGATACTTATGTAATTTTTTGTTTTATAGTTTTTTGGTGTTTTAAAGCCTTTTTGGGTTTCGAAAGGTTCTTAGATTTTTTTATGTTTTTGGTGGATTAATTTGTTTATTGGTTTCTATGGTTTTATTTGGTTGTTTTAGGGTTTTTAGTGTTATTATGTTTTAGGTATTTTTATTGATTTTTTCAGATTTTTACAGGTTCTTATGATTTTTATAAATATTGAGGGTTTTTATGGGGTTTTAGTGTTTTCAATGTTTTTTTGGTTATCTTGGGTTTTTCGGTTTTTTTGATTTTTTAAAATTTTGTAGGGTTTTAGAGTCCCTAAACGATTCTAGGAATTTAAATGATTTTTAGATTTTTAGTGGGTTTTAGGGGTTTTATGAGTTTCTACGTTTTTAATGGGTTTTAAGTTTTTAATGGTATTTAGGGGGTTTATGGGGTTTTAGGGTCTTTTTGGTTTTTTAGGGTTTTTCAAATTTTTAGGTTTTTAGGAGTTTTATGTGTTTTTTGTTTTTATGGTTTTCATAGGGAGTATTCAGGGTTTTAGGGTTTTTACATTTTTTGGGATTTTAATAAATTTTTATCTTTTTAGTTGGAATAATGTTTTTAATGTTTTCTTATGGGTTTTAATGGTATTTAGGGTTTTAGGATTTTTTTACTTTTTATGGATTTTATGGATTTTTTTGGATTTTTATGGTTTTTTGGGATTTTGAGGGTTTTAGTAGTTATTATGTTTTTTATGATTTTTTTGGGATTTTTTTAGTTTTTAGGGTTTAATGGTTTTTATATTTTTTTAACATTTTAGGGGTCTAAAGGTTTTTTAGAGCTTTTTGTGTTTTTATTGTTTTAAGGGTTTTTTGGGGGTTTTATAGTTTTTAGGGGTTTTAGGGGTTTTTAAGGTCTTTATTGACTTTTATGGCTTTTAGGGGTTTTAATTGTTTTTCAATTTTTACGGGTTTCCTAGGGGGTTCCATAGTTTTTATGGTATTTTAAATTTTTAGGGAATTTATGTGTTTTTATGGTTTTTAGTGGATTATGGTTTTTAGGGGTTTTAAGTTATTTTTGGGTTTTTGAGATGTTGTCAGGGGTTTTAGGGTTTTAGGATTTTTATGTTTTCTGTGATTTTTATGATTTGTATTTTTTTTTGGCGTACAATGGATTTTAAGGGGGTTTTGGGTATTTTATGGTATTTTAGTTGTTTTAGGTTTTCGAGCATTCTTTTTGGGTTTTAGGCTTCTAATTATTTTTAGGTTTTAAAGGTTTTCTTAGAGTTTTTCAGGGTTTTTAAATTTATAGGGATTATTACAGATTTTATTGGATTTTTATGGTCTGTATGATTTTAGGGATTTCTAGGGTTTTAGGTTTTTTAGAATTTTTATGGGTTTTTTGTGTTTGTAGGGTTTTTATGGTTTTTATGGTTTTTAAATGTTTTTACGATTTTTAGTGTTTTTAGTGATTTTAAGGCGGTTTTTTGGGTTATTAGGTACTTTTAGGTTTTTTAGTGGTTTTCATGGTTTTTAGGGTTTCTTAAGAGTTTTTAGGGTTTTTAGCGTTTTTTTTATGTTTTAAGGGGTTTAATGTATTTTACGTATTATTATTTTTTCTAAGGGTGTTATATGGTTTTCAATTATTTTATGTTTTATTGGATTTTTATAGTTTGTATAGGAATTTTTGGTATTTTAGGGTTTTATGTATTTTGGGTGCTTTTTAGGATGTTTATGGTTTTTATGGAGTTTTTTGAGTTTTCAAAGTATTTAAAAGTTTTTTAGATTTTTTAAAAATGTTAAGGAGGTTTAAAGGGGTTATTAAGATTTTATGGAGGTTTATGGTTATTATGTGGTTTTTGGGTTTTATTATTTTTTATATTTTATTATAAATTTTAAGGTTTTTACTGTTTTTTGTATTTTTTGGGTTATAGGTGTTCTATTTTTTTAAGTTTTAATGGGTTTCTTAGGGGATTCAGGAATTTTAGTTTTTTATGAATTTAGAGGTTTTAGTGATTTTCTAGGATATTTTTTTTATTTTTTGGTTTTTAATGAATTTTAGGGGTTTTAGGGGTTTTAGATTTTTTAGGGTTTTAATAATTTTATGGTGGTTTTGGGTTTATTGGGTTTTTTTAGCATTTTTATAGATTTTTTAATTTTTTGCAATTTTTAGTGGATGAAAGGGTTCTATGAGTTTTTAGTATATTTTAGGTGTTTTATTGGGTTTTCATGTTTTTAAGGGTTTAAGGGTTTTTATAGTTTTTTAGTTTTCTATGGTTTTTAGTTTTTTTATTGTCATTTTTCATTTTTTAGGTTTTTAGTGGTTTGAAGTGTTTTAGGTTTTTATTGTCTTCTTACGAATTTTCACAGTTTGTAGCATTTTATATGCTTTTTAATTTTATTTTCTCTATTTTAACTATTTTTATGTTTTTAGGGATTTTGAGTGATTTTAAAGAGTTTATAGTTTTTTTTATATTATTTTTCTATTAATTTTTTATTTTTTATGGTTTTTAGAGTTTTTAATTTTTTGGGGGGTTCAAAGGGTTTTAGATTTTTGAGAGGTTTTAGGTTTTTTTATTGGTTGTGAGTTTTTCTGTTTTCATGATATTTTATGGTTATTATGTGATTTAAGGGGTTTTAGGGTCCTTTTGGGGGTTTTTTTATGTTTTTTAAATTTTATATTGTTTTTAAGGGGTGTTAGTTTTTTTATGTTTTTTATATTTTCATAGGAGTTTTAAGGGTATTTAGGGTTTTATATTTTTTTAAGTTTTGATGGATTTAACATATTGTTTTGGTTTTTAGGGTTTTAGAGATTCTAATGGGTTTTCAGGGTTTTAAGGGTTTTTATATATTTTTGGTATTTAGTATTTTTTAGGTTTTTAAGGGATTTAAGTTTTTTTAGGTTTTTAAGGCTCTCTAAGCAATTTTCAGGGATTTTTGGTTTTTTTACATTTTATTGTATTTTTAGGGATTCTTAGAATTTGATTGGTTTTAGGTTTTTTGAGCTTTTGATTGTTTTTACGGTTTTATGGGTTTTTGGGAATTTTTTGTTTTTTTTATTTTTTTAGGTTTTAATGTTATTTAGTTATTTTTTAAATTATTATGTGTTTAAATGTTTTTTAGAGTTTTTAGTAGATTCTAGGGTTTTAGGTTTTTTTAGCTTTTCTGGGGATTTATTGGTTTTGAGGGTTTTGATGGTTTTGATGGTTTTGAGGGTTTTAGGGTTGTTAGTGTTTCTATGTTTTTAGGGTATTTATGTGTTTTTAGGTTTTTATGGTTTTCTTTTGGGTTTTCTGGGGTTTTAGGATTTTATATATTTTTTGGGGTTTAAGGATTTTTTAAAGAATTTTGGTTTTCAAGGGTTTTTACTAATTTTTAGGGGTTTTAGGGGTTTTTATGTTTGTTAGGGGTTACTCTATTCTTATGGTTTTTATGGTTTTTTATGTTTTTAAGTGATTTATGATTTTTAGTGTTTTTGTCATTATTATGGGTTTAAAGGGTTTTGCAGTTTTAGGTGTTTTTAATGTTTTTTGGGGATTTGGGGTTTTAATGGTATTTATGGTTTTTGTCGTTTTTATGGTTTGTTGAGTTTTTGGAGATTTTATGTTTTTAGTAATTTTAAGTGTTTTTAGATTTTTAATGTTTTCTAATTGGTGTGTATATGGTTTTTTAAAGTATTTTAATGTTTTTTTGTGTTAAAGAGATTAATATTTTTTTAGTTTTTATGGTTTTTAGGGTTTTGTTTTGTTTTTTTTAGGGTTTTCTAGTTTTTGGGTTTTAGGATATTTATGGTCTTTTGGGGTTTTAATGGGATTTAGCATTTTTTTGGTTTTTTTGGTTGTTATGTGTCATTACATTTTAAAATTTTCTTACAGTTTTTCACATTTTTGGGGTTTTTAAGTTTTTTATTGGTTTTAGGGATTTTTAAGGATTTTTGGGTTTTTAGGCTTTTTAGGGTTTTGGTGTTTTTTGGGTTTTGCAGCTACTAAGCGTTTTATGGATTTTTAGGTTTTCTTTGGGTTTTAAGGGTTTTTTGTTTTTAAAATTTTTACTGATTTTTTAGGATTTTTATGGTTTTTAAGGTTTTTAGGGATTTTTTTGATTTTCAAGTTTTTAGGGATGTTAGGTATTTTATATTTTTTTGGGGTTTAGTGTTTTTTTATTTCTTTATGATATTTTAATTATTTTTGAATTTTTTATATTTTTTATGGATTTAAAAGTTTTTCAATGTATCAGTTTATTTCTATTGTTTTAATGGCTATTTAGGTTTTTATAGTTTTTATGTTTTATGGGGGTTTTAGGGATTTTTATTGACTTTTTAGGGGTTTTAGGGTTTTCAATATATTTTATTTAATTCGGGTGTTTATTTGTTTCAGCTTTTAATGTTTTCTTAGGGGATTTCACAATTTTTAGGGTTTTTTTATATTTTGAGGGTTTTTGGGATTTTATGTTTTTTAGGGTTTTTCAATTTTTTTATGTTTTTCGGTGTTTGATCTATTTTTTAGGGTTTCAAGATTTTCTTGCTCTTTTTCTAGTTTTTTATAATTATTTAATTTTTTTTGGACTTTTTTATGGTTTTTATAGCTTCATCGGTGTATTTGTGGATTTTGATTGTTTTTTGGGTTTTGGGGGGGGGGGGGGTTTGTAGATTATTTTGGTTTTTAGTGTATTTTGAGTATGTTATGGTTTTAGGTTTTTTAAAATCTATTTTAGTTTAAATAATTTTTATAGTTGTTTTGGGTTTTTATAGATTTTATTGGGTTTTGAGGTTTTTTATTATTTTTATGGGTTTTATGGGTTTTACCTGGGTTTCAGATCTTATTAGGGGTTTTTAGGGTTTTTAGTGTCTTTATATTTTTAGGTGTTTGAAGTGTTTCTATGATTTTATGGTTTTACTAGGGGTTTTCAACGATTTTTGAGTATTTATGTTTTTATAGATATTTTGGGAATTTTAAGGATTTTATTGGTTTTTTAGATTTTTAAGGATTTTTAAGGGTTTTTTGGTTTTTTATGGTTTTAGGGTTTTAGTGTTTTTAGCATTTTTGGGTTTATGGGTTTTAAGTGTTTTTATATTATAAATTTTTCTTAGTAATTTTTAAGGATTTAGTGTTTTTTATTATTTTAGTTAATTTTATGGAATTTTTATAATTTTTATCATTTTTTACAATTTTTAGGGATTTTAATGGGTTTTAAGAATTTTTATGGTTTTTGTGGTTTTTTTGTTTTTTTATGTTTTTTAAATGGTTTTTTGGTGTTTTATGTGTTTTAATGGTTTTAGGGGTTTTATGTTCTTTTTTGGGGGTTTTAGTTTTTCAACATTTTTTGGTTTTTATGAATTTTAATTGTTTTTAGGTTTTTATGGTTTTCATAGGGGTCTTTTAGGGTTTTAGGTTTTTTAGGTTTTTAAGGATTTTTAGGGATTTTTTAGTATTTAAAAAATTATTTTTGTAATAATTTCAATGGTTTTATTGGGATATATGGTTTTTTTCATTTTTAAGGAATTTTACGACTTTTTTGGATTATTATAATTTTTTGGGGTTGTTAGGGATTTTGAGGAGTTTTATATTTATTACGGATTTTATAGTACTTAGATATTTAAAGGGTTTTTTTGTGATTTTTAAGTTTATTATGGGGGTTTATGGTGTTTTATGCTTTTTTGAATTTTTATAGTTTTTTGGGGGGTTTTAGTGTTGTTTGGGTCCTTTTGGGTTATTTTAGGGGTTTTAGTTATTTTTTTATTTCATAGGTGTTTTATGTGTTTACGAATTTTTATTGTTTTCTTAGGGGTTTTTATCTTCTTTTGGGGGGGGGGGTTTAACGTTTTTGTATTTTTAGGTCATTCTACAATTTTTTATAGTTTTTAGTGATTTTATGGCTTTTACTAGTTTTTAGGGATTTTAATATATTTAGTTATTTTTAGGTTTTTATGGGTTTTTAGTGTTTTTATGGTTTTATGTTTTTCTTAGTGTTTTTAGGGTTTTTAGTGTTTCTTATTTTAGTTATTTTTATGGATTAGTAGGATTCTATGTTTTTTTTGTGTTTTAAGGGATTTTTTGTGTTTTTAGGGATTTTTAGGGTATTAAGGATTTTTCTTTTTTTACTGGTTTTATCTTTTGGTAGGTTTTAACATTTTTCTTAGTGGTTTTTATGAATTTTATGTTTTTAAAAATTTTAGGGGTTTTATGGATTTTTAGGATTTCATTTTGTTTTAAGGCATTTTGAAGGTTTTTAGTGTTTTTAGGGTTTTCATTTTTTTTGTGTTTTAGGGTTTTTATAGGGTTTTAAAGTATTTGATATTTTCTAATCTTTTAGGGGTTTAAGGGTTTTTAGAGTTTTTAGTGGTTTCGAATAGTTTTTATGGATTTTTATGGGCATTTAATGTTTTTAGGAATTCTATGGTTTGTAAGGTTTTTATGAGTTTTTATGAGTTTTTAGTGTTTTAGTGTTTTTAAGTTTTTATGGGTTTTTAATATTTTTATGACTAATGTTTTTCTTTTGTTTTTTATGGTTTTGAGGGTATTTTATTTTTTGGGATTTTTATTTATTTTTTATAATTATTAATGTTTTTATGGTGTTTAGTGATTTTTACTGTTTTTTGGGGTTTTTGGGGTTTTTCCATTTTTTGGGTTTTTTGGATTTTTATTTGAGTTTTTAGGGTTTTTAGAGTTTTTTTATATTTTTTATTTGTTTAAAGGGTTTTAGAGGTTTACCTCGGTTATTAGGGATTTAATGTAGTTTTTGGGTTTTTTATTTTTAGGGGGTTTTATGGTTATTAGAGTTTTTACAATTATTTTTCATTTTCTAGGTTTTTGGGGTTTTATGTTTTTTGGATTTAAAGGTTTTCATAGGGGTGTTCATGTTTTTTATGGATTTTTCTAGGGAATTTATGAATTTTTTTTTGGAATTTCAATTTTTTACAGTTATTAAATATTTTGAGGGGTTTTTTGTGTTTTTCGTGTTCTTAGATATTTTGAGGGGTTTTAGGTTTTTTTAGGGTTTTAGGGATTTTATATTATTTTTGGATTGTTTGGTTTTTATTGAGTTTTTATGTTTTTTATTATTTTTAGAATTTTTGATATTTTGATGGGGTAAAGGTATTTTTAGAATTTAGTGGTATTTTTGTTTTTAAATGATTTTAAGGGGTTTTTTGGTTTCTCTAGATTTTAGAGCTTTAGGGTTTTTAGGGTTTTTTTGTGTTTTTTGGATTTTTAGTTGTTTTAATTATTTTTAAAATTTTATGTTTTTATAATTTGTTTTCAGTAGTTTTTAAGTTTTTTATGTTGTTGGAGAATTTTAGTGTTTTTAGGGATTTTGAGGGATTTGGGGTGTATGTAATTTTTACATATTTTTTAGTTTTTTGTGTTTTTCTGAGTGTTATGGTTTTTAAGGGTATTTGGATTTTTTATCATTTTTAGGGGTTTGATAGGTTTTTAGATTTTGTAGTGATTTTTAGGGTATTTATTGGGTTTTAGGGTTTATAATTATTTATGGGTTTTTATGATTTTTATTCGGTTTAGGGTTCCTAGGGTTCTTACATTTTTTAGTGTTTTTAATTGTTTTAATGTTTTTAATGTTTTAAAAGGGGAATTCATGGGTTTTAGGGTTTAATAAGAATTTTCTGTTTTTAGGTGTTTTAGGGGTTTTAGGTCATTTAAAGTTTTTTTAGTTTTTTGGGTTTTTTGGGATTTTATGAGTTTTTAGATCTTCAGGGTTTTCTTAAGGGATTTCAGAATTTTCAAGGGTATTTAGGTATTTAGGTATTTTTATGTATTTTGAAGAATTTATATAGTTTTTAGGGTTTTTAGTGATTTTGATGGTTTTGAGGTTTTTAGGGGTTTTGGGTTTTTATTGTTTTTTTGGGTATTTATGGTTTCTTTTTATTTTTATGTGTTTTTATGATTTTTTCAAGTTTTTTTAACATTTTTTTATTTTAAAGGTTTTTAGACTTTCTAGTTATTTAGGGTTTTTAAGGGGTTTCATGTTTTTAGGTTTTTATGGGGGGTTCTAGGGTTTTTAGGGGTTTTATCGGGTTTTACTGTTTTTAGGTTTTTTGAATTTTTAGGATTTTATGGGAGTTATGTTTGTTAGGTTTTTAATTTTTTCCAGTTTTTTTTCATGGTTTTACTGATTCTAACATTTATTGTAATTTCTTTTAATTTTTAGGATTTTTATTGTTTTTTAGGTTTTTAAGAATTTTGAGGGTTTGGATTGTTTTTTATAGTTTTTATAGTTGTTTTGGTTTTTAAGGGTTTTTTTATGGGACTTAATGGTTTATATATTTTTATAACATTTTTAGTGGTTTAAAGGGTAATGGAGTTTTTAGTTCGTTTTTAGTGTTTTATGGCGTTTTTGCGTTTTTAATATTTTTAGGGATTTTTATGGTTTTTATGGTTTTATAGATTCCAACATTTTTTTGGGTTTTTGTGTTTGTTGTTTTTATAGGTTTTTATGGTCTTCTTAGGGGATTTCAATGTTTTTTTTCATTTTTTACATATTTAGGGATTTTTGCTGATTTTTCAGGATTTTTTAGTTTTTTTAGATTTTCAGTGATTTTAAGGCATTATACAGTTTTTAGGGTTTTAGGGTTTTATTGATTTGTTGTTCTTATTTGATTATTTTCTAGTTTTTATGGTTTTTTAGAGTTCGTTAACATTTATCTTGCTTTTTAGGCTTTTTAATGTTTTTCTTGTTTTTTTACATTTTTATTTAATTTCTGGTATTTTTTTTATTTTTATGGGTTTTATGTATTTTAGGGATTTTAATGGTTTTGAGGGTTTTTAAGGGTTTTTAGAGTTTATATGTTTTTTTGGTAGTTTTAAGGGTTTAATGTGTTTTTAAGGTTTTCTTAGGGTGTTTAGGGGATTTTCTGGTTTTTTTATGTTTTAGTGAGTTTTAGGGATTTTTAAATATTTTATGGTTTTTAGGGGTCTTAGGGATTTAAATGGTTTTAGAGTTTTTAATTGATTTTAGAGTTTTAGTTTTTTTACGTTTTTTAATGTTTTTTGGGCGTTTTATGGGTTTTAGGGTTTTTTAAAAAAAATTAGGGGTTAAAAGAGAGTTTTTAGTGGGTTTATGTTTTTTTGGTAATTTTTGTGTTTCTTATGGTTTTAGGGGATTTAATGCATTTTACGGGTTTAGGGTTTTCTAGGGTTTTTAGATTTTTTATCGTTTTTTGGGTTTTATTGGTTTAAAATATTTTTGGGGTTTTACGTTTTTCTTAGTGCTTTTAGGGTTTTAGGGTTTTTTATGTTTTCAAGGAATTTTTGTTCTTTTTTAGGATTTTTATGTTTTTAGGGTTTTATGGATTTTTATGGTTTATAGGGTTTTCTAGGGATTGGGGTATTTTATGGGGTTTTTCAGGGATTTAGGTTTTTTTAGTTTTTAGGGGTTCAAATATTTATTATAGTTTTTTAATGTTTTTATGTGTTTAATTCTTTTATGTTTTTTGCATGTTTTTAGGGTTTATATGGGTTTTTAGTGTTCTTTATGTATTTTATTGGTTTTTGGGTTTTTATGGTTTTTATGGTTTTTATTATTTCTTAAGTTTTTAGTGGTTTTATGGTTCTATATCATTTTATGGTTTTCTTATGGTTTTTCTGGGTTTAGGATTGACTACAATTTTAGGTATTTTTTGTGCTATTTTATGTATTTAAGAGTATTTTATGGATTCTAAGGATTTTGTTTGTTTTTAGGGTTATATGGTTTTTATATTTTTTAAACGTGTTTAGGTGTTTCAAGGTGTTTTAAAATTTTTAATTGTTTTTAAGGTTTTCATGGGATTTTATAATTTTTATGGTTTTAGGGGTTTTATTGGTTTTTAGGGTTTTAGGGTATTTTTATCATTTTTATCATTTTTATGTTTTTAGGATATTAATTGTTTTTAGGTATTTAATGGCTTGTTATTTTTTTGGATTTTTAACGGATTTAATTTTTTTTATGGATTTTTAGTGATTTTTTATATTTTTTTAGGTTTTTATTTTTTTGGGGGGGACTTATTTCCTTTAAGAGTTTTTATTTTTTTTATCATTTTTTATTCTTTTAGGGTTTAAAAAGATTTTATATTTTTAGTACTTTTCAAGGTTTTATGGGTTTAATGGATTTTTAATTTATAGGGGTTCTTGGGTTTTAGGATTTATTATGGATTTTTAGGTTTTTAGTGTTTCTGGTTTTTTATAGTTTTTATGTGTCTTTAGATTTATGAGGATTTATTATGGATTTTCATTATTGTTTAGGTTTTTCATTTTTAATTTATTTTGGGCAATTTTAGAGGATTTTAATTGTTTTTTTTTTTGGTTTTTTAGACAATTTGATTGTTTTTTGGATTTTTTGGGATTTTTTTATGGTTTTTATGGGTTTTCTGATTCTATGGTTTTTTAGATTTTATGGTTTTTATTGCTTTATAAGATTTAACATTTTTAAAGATTAAAGAATTTTTAGAGTTTTTAGTGTTTATATGGGTTTTGTGGGATTTTAAGGTTTTAGGGTTTTTTGGTATTTAGTTGTTTTTTTATTTCAAGGGTTTTTTTTATTGTTTAGGGTTCTTAGAGTTTTTATATATTTAAATGTTTTAAATTTTTTTAGTTTTATATGTTTTTCTTAGTGTTTTTTCCGAGTGTTTGGGTTTTTTAAGAATTTGGGTATTTTTAGGGATTTTTTGTGTTTTTATGTTTTTTAGCGATTTTGAAGGATTCTAGGTATATATGGTTTTTGGGTTTTTGGGGTTTTTTGGGTTTCAAGGGTTTTTAATGTTTTTATAGACTTAAACATTTTTTTGTTTTTAATATTTTTAGGTGTTTAATTTTTTTTATTATTTTTAGCATTTTTACAGGTTTTTTGGTTTTTTAAGGTTTAGGGGTCTTATAATTTTAGGGTTTTATAGTTTTTATGGTTTTAGTATATTTATGGTTTTTAGGGGTTTTATGTTTTTTTAGGTTTTTACAGTTTTCTTAGGGCTATTTTGGGTTTTTAGGGTTTTTAAGGTTATGGGTATTTTTAGTGATATTTTTTTATTATTATGGTATTTAGGGTTTCTAGGGAGTATGATGAATTTTTGGGGATTTATTAAATTTTAGTGTTTTATGGGTTTTAATGGGTTTTACGGTTTTCATGTTTTTTTGTTTTTACTATTTTTGTAATTTTTTGGGTTTTCTGGTATTTTAGATATTTTAACCATTTTAAGGGTTTAAACGGTTCTTAGATTTTTTAGTGGGGTTTTAGGGTTTTGTGTGTTTTATATGTTTTATTGGTTTTTATGGTATTTAAGATATTTAGGGTCCTTTAGAGTTTTTAGGATTTTTGGGATTGTAGGGTTTTAGGGGTTTTATGTGCTTTAAGGTTTTTAAGGTCTTCTTAGGGGTTTTTCGGTTTTTAGGGGTTTTTATGTTTTTAGTAATTTTTAGAGATTTTTTAGAATTTTAATTTTGTTCTAGTATTTTTATGTTTTTTAGGTGTTTTTAAGGATTTATGGGTTTAAGGGTTTTTTGTTTTTTTGGGGTTTAAGGTGTTTTTTTGAGTTTTTTAGGGTTTTATGGTTTCTTAGTGCATTTTAAAATTTGAAAGTGTTTAATAGGTTTTTAGTGTTTTAGTGTGGGTTTTGGTGTTTTTATGGGGTTTAGTGGGGTTTATGGTTTTTATATGTTTTTATGGTTTTTAGGGGACATGGGGTTTTTAGTATTTTAAGGGATTTAGCATTTTTAGGGCTTTTAGGGTTTTAATTGTTTTTAGTATTTTAATGTTTTCATTTTTTTTCTGAACTTTTAGAGATTTATACATATTTATCTATTGTTATGGATTTTTTTGTTTTAGGGATTTTAGGGACATACAGGGATTTTAGGGTATTTAATATTTTTATGTATTTTTTTGATTTCTATGATTTTTCTGAATTTTATAGGTTTAATGTTTTTTTGGAGTTTTTTAAATTTTTAGGGGTCATAGGGGTTTTTAATGTTTTTACAGGTTTTCTTAGGATTTTACAGCATTTTTAGGGGTTTTAACTCTTTTTAGGGTTTTTTGGGCTTCCAACCATTTTTTTGTTCTTTTAGGGCTTTAATTGTTTATATAATTTTAATGTTTTGTAATGTTTTTTCACGGTTTCTAGGTTTTTTGGAATTTTTATGGATTTTAGTGAATTTTATTGGATTTTTATTGTTTTTAAGGATTTCAGGGATTTTTATTTTCTTATGGTTTTTAATGTTTTTCTGGATTTTTAGGGGTTTTAGCATATTTAGGGTCTTAGTGGTTTTAAGTGATTCTCGGTTTTTAAGTTTTTCTTAGAGTTTTTCATGCTTTTTTACTATTTTTTTATTTCTAGGTATTTTTTGTGATTTTTAATAAATTTAATGGTTTTTATGGTTTTTATGAGTTCCGAGGTATTTTATAATTTTTTGGAGTTTAGGGTATTTATGATTTTTTGACATTTTAGTGTCTTTTGTGATTTAAGGGGTTTAATTATTTTTTATAAATTTTAAATTTTTTTATGTGTTTAGTTTGTTTTTATAATTTTATTGGGTTTTAATAGTTTTATGGGTTTTAATGGTTTTTAGTGTTTTGGGGGAATTTTCATTTTTTTTGTTTTTATGGGTTTTAAGAGTTTCTATCTTTTTAAGTTTTTATTTTGGTTTTTCTTGGTTTCTTGAGTTTTTTATATTTTTATGGATTTTTTAGGATTTGAGTGTTTCTTAGGGTTTGATGGTTTTTATTTTTTTTGTGGGGTTTTGAGTTTTATTTTATTTTTTTAGGGTTTTAAGGATTTTTTAAGTTTTTTAATGATTTTAGGGGTTTAAAGGGGATTTAGATATTTTAGTGGGATTTAGAGTTTTTATAAATATTTATAGTTTTTATGATATTTTTTTTGTTTTTCATTTAAGGAGTGTTAGGGATATTGTGGTCTTTTTGTTTTTTATGGTTTTTAGCATTTTTTAGGATTTTTAAGGGTTTTAGTTTTTTTAAAATTTTAAGGTTTTCTTATTGTTTTTCAGGATTTTTAGGGGGTTCTACATTTGTGGGGATTTTTTGGTTTTTTAGGATTTTTATAACATTAGGTTTTTTTGTGTTTCTAGGGGTTATAGTGTTTCATGGTTTAAATTTTTTTATGTTTTATGAGTTTTAAGTGTTTTTAGGTTTTAATGTTTTCATTTGGTTTTTTATGTTTTTAGTTTTTTATTTTTTAGGTGTTTTTAGGGATTTTGAGGATTTTAAGGGTTTTAGGGTTTTAGGGAATTTATGATTTTCATTATCTTTTTGTCTTCTCATATTTTTATGGTTTTTTGGGTTTGTATAATTTTTGTAACGTTTTTATGTGTTTTAAGGTTTTTTATATTTTTTTAACATTTTAGGTGTTAAAATGGGTTCTAGTGCTTTTAGTGATTTTTGGGTTGTATGGGGATTTGTGGTTTCTATGGTTTTAGGGAGATTTATGGTTTTGGGGGTTTTTAGGGTTTTTAGGGTTTTTATTTTTTTTACTATTTCTGGGGGTTTTAAGAGTTTTTAGGTTTTTATTGTTTTTAGGGATATTTGGAATTTTAGGGATTTTTTCATTTTTAGGATGTTTAATGGTTTTTTTGATTTTTATTTTTTTTTTGGTTTTGAGGTTTTTCTGGGTTTATTGGGTTTTTAGGGTAATAGGGGTTTCAGTTTTTTAGGGGTTTTATGTTTTTTAGGATTTTATGGGTTTTTAGGTTTTTTTTGTTGGAATTTGTTTTTGTATTTTTTGGGAATTTTATGAATTTTATTATTTTTTATGATTTTTGATGATTTTTTGGTTTTTTTGGTTTTAATTTTTTTTAGTTATTAGGGATTTATTGGTCGTTTGGTTATTTTAATGGTGTTTTGAGTTTTTTAATGTTTTTAGGGGTTTAATGTGTGTTTAGATTTTTATTAGTTTACAGGGTTTTATAGTTTTCTTGGTTTTTAGGGGTTTAAAGATTTTTATGGGTTTATTTGGTTTGTATGGTTTTATGCTTTTTAGGGTTTTAGGGTTTTAATTTTTTTTATGTTTTTAGGGAGTTTAAGTGATTTTGGTTTTTAATGTTTTTCTTAGGGGTTTTCAGTGATATTAGGGTTTTCACGTTTTAGGAAATTTTAGGGAATTTCTATTATTTTAATGTTTTTAGGATTTTTAGGGATTTGGAGGGGTTTTAGGGTTTTTATGGGTTTTATGGTTTTTGTATTTTTTAGGGTTTTTTTCGGTGTTTTTCATTTTTATGAGTTTAAAGGGTTTGTAGAGTTTTTATTGGTTATTAGTGTTTTATGGGTTTTAGATATTTTATGGATTTATTGGTTGTAGGGTTTTTAGGTTTTTATGTGGCTTTAGGGTTTTTATCATTTTTAGATTTTTAGTGGTATTAAATGCTAATATGTTTTATTTTTTCTAATATTTTTCGTGTTTTAAGGGATTTTTATGTTTTTAGGTATCTGTAGGAATTTTTTTTCTGATTTTAAAAGTTTTTTAGGTTTTTTAAGGATTTTAAGGTACTCTTAGGTGTTTTATAGATTTTTTTAGGAATTTAATTTTTTTAGTTTATATAATTTTTATGGATTTTTTGGAGTTCTTAACATTTTTAGTGGTTTAATGGGTTTTTAGAGTTTTTAGTGTTTTTGGGGTTTTATGGGTTTTTAGATTTTTTATTGTTTATATGGATTTTTATTTCATTTAGTGATTTTTAGAGTTTTTAGGGTGATCTTAGGGGTTTTTAGGGGGTTTTTAATTTTTTAGGTTTTTAAGGTTTTTTATTGTTGTTTTGTTTTTACAGATTTCTTAGGGATTTTAGTTGTTTGGGGGTTTTATATTTTTATGGATTTTTAATGAATTTATGGAATTTTTATTCATTTTTGTGGTTTTTTTTTATTTTGAGGGTTTTCATGGGTTTTAGATGTTTTTAGATTCTTCGAATTATTTAAGCTTTTGGAGTTTTATGTTTCTTTGGGGTTTTAATAGTATTTAGAATTTAAATTTTTTCTTACAGTTTTTATATATTTTTTAATTATTTTAATTTTTAGTGTTTAAAAGGCTTTTAGATTTTAATGGATTTTAGGTTTATTAAATATTTTTATCATTTTAATGGTTTTTAGGGTTTTTTGTGTTTTTGGGAATTTTTGGTGTTTTGTAGGGTTTTTAGTTTTTTTATAGTTTTTCTATTTCTTTAGTGGTTTAAAGGGTTTTTAGATTTTTATGGATTTTAATGATTTTATAGGTTTTTAGAGTATTTAAGGGTTTATGGGTTTTCATAGTTTTATGATTTTTAGTGTTTTTTGGGTTTTTTAGGTTTTTAGGGGGTTTAGTGTTTTTGGGGGTTTTTTAGGTTTTAATGTTTTTTAGGGTTTTCAAGATTTTTAGGGTGTTTTACGTTATTTTGGGATTTATGGGGCTTTTTAATGATTTTTAGGGGTTTATGTTCTTTTTAGGTCTTTTTGATTTTTTATATTTTATTGGTTTTGAGATTATTTTAATTTTTATCATGTTTTTGGTGTTTAAATGGTTTGAATATTATTCTATGGTTTTATGGGTTTTTATGGGTTTTTTGGGTACTTTTATTTGTAAGGTTTTTTATAGTTTTTTGGGGTGTTGGGGTTTTTTATGTTTTCTATAGACTTTAGTATTTTTTACATTTTTATTTATTTTAAATGTTTTTTCTGTTTTAAAATTTTCGTAGTGTTTTAAGGGTTTTTATATTTTTAGATATTTCTATGGGGTTTTATGGTTTTTATGGTTTTTAGGGGTTTACAGATTTGGAGGGTTTTTCATGTTTTTTAGTTTTTTATGGGTTTTAATAGGTATATAGCATTTTTAATGTTTTTATGGGTTTAAAAGGATTTATATTTGTTTATATGTTTTAGATTTTTATTTGTATTTTAGAGTTTTTAGTTGTTTTTTTGGGTTTTATGGGTTTCTAGGGTTTTATGGTTTTTAGTCTTTTTAATGATTCTAAGGATCTTTTTGCTTTTAAGTGGTTTTTGGTTTTTGATATTTTCTTAGGGGTTTCTTGGGTTTCTTAATTTTTTAGAGTTTTTTAGTGCATTTAATAATTTTTATGGGTTTTAAGGGTTTTAGGGTTTTTGAGTGTTTTTTTGGAGATTTTACCATTTTATGATTTTTAGTGGTCTTAGTTGCTTTTTGGTTTTAATTATTTTCATTGGTTGTTTTTATAGGTTTAAGGGTTTTTTATGTCTTTGAGTATTTTAGGGTTTTTTTACTATTTTTATGATGTCTTAGGGAGTTTTTGGATTTTGAGGGGTTTTAGGGTTTTTTCAAAATTTAAGTTTTTATTGGTTTTTAGGGCGTTTCTTTACTTTTTTTTGGGATTCAATGGGGTTTTAGATGCTTTTAGTAGATAAAGGGAATTTAAAGTTTTACGTGGGTTTTTAAGGTTTTTATGGGAAAGGAAGGTTCGAGGATCAGGCTATTCCTGATCCCCACAAATTTTATTTCAATAAAAAGTCACAGCAGACAAGAGAGGGGAGGGGACAAAAGACCCGCACCCAAAAGCCCTTTTCAAACCCAAGACGCAAAAGACCCCAAAAAAAGAAAGATCAAAAAAGAAAAGACACACAAAGCCAATCAAGAAAGATCCAGCAATAGTCACAACCAAGCAGCAACCAACATCCAGCAGCAGCAATAGTATCACCAGACACAACAACGCCATCACCTTCAAAGCATCAGCAACATCACATCTCATCCAAGTAGAAACCAACGTCTAGCCCATCAGAGTCTGACAGCCAGCATCCCACCACCAGCAGCACCCCCAAATCGCATCCAACCAACTCCAGCAATCAGCAGCACCAAATCAAGCATCATACCCACAACTGGCATCCAGCAACACATATCACCATCAAACCAATTAACAGCCATCGTTCAGCAAGCAGCAGTCATCGTCCAGCCCCAAAAAAAGTCCAGCTCGCATATCCAGCAGCACATCAGCCACCAGCAAAGAACTGGAAACATAGCCCAACAACCGTCCCAGAAAAACCCCTTAACTAGCATCTAGCAGCCAAGATCACGCTCAACCAGTACCATTTCACATTTGCATCATGCCCCAGATCAAACACCAGCCATAAAAATGAAATAACCAGACCAAAGCTAATACCACCCCCCTCCAGGCCGCTCCATAGCCACCACCAAGCCAGTCCAGGGAGGTGATGAACCATCCCAAAATCCAAAGAAACCGCGCATGGACAACCAGAAATCCATCACAGAACTAGAATCACACCAAAACTGACGCCAATCCAAGGACAGCAGAAGATCCACCACCAAGAATCACCAAAATCGAACAGGATCATCAACGAGCAAGATGGCCGAGTCCAAAAGCACGCCAAGCAGTGCCAACGCAAATATGAGAACTCAAAACCAAACCCACAATGGAAGAAAACATGACCGAAAAAGTCACCAGAAATGTTGCAGCCGAGGCCAACGCCAAACAGACGGCCGTGAAGACGCCAACCCAGGGACCCGAAGCCAGCCACGCCGGATGCATGCCCGAGCCAATAAAATACCAAGAACGCCGCTAGGTCGATCGCCAAGAAACAGCAGATCCAGAGAAGAACATGGTATGTCATCAAGGAACACGCAAAACGAACCACACTGGCCCCGATATGAGGGATTCAAGTAAGAACCATGTCGAAAATGCGCTATATCTGTCGCCAATCGAAAAAGGCCAAAACTGCTGGTAGGAAAGGAACACTTGACCAAATGCCGTGCAATTGGAACTCGGACGAGCAAGAAGGGCCAAAACCGAGCCGAGGATGGACCAGCAGGCGTCGGGCCGACCGAAGGGGACGAAGGAGGAAGGATGAACATGAGGAGGAGGACGCAGTCGGAACTCCCAGCAGGGGAGTCACAGCTTCTCAAAGGCCTGGATCTAAGATTTTTATGGGGATTTCAAATTTTTTCTGTTTTTAGTGGTTTTATGGTTTTTAGTGTTTTTAGGGTTTTTTTTGGTTTTTTACTGTTTTTAGCTTATTATGTTTTTAGGGGTTTTATCATTTTATGTTTTTTATGTTCTTCTTTAATTTTTTTTCTAGAATTTTCAGCGGTTTACATTTTTAGGAATTTTAGGGGATTATTATGATTTTAAAGGAATTTAGGGGTGTAGGTTTTTTACAGTTTTTATGGTTTTTTGTTTTTTAGGGTTTTTTTGAGTTTTATTGATTTTATGGTTTTTCTAGTTTTTAAACATTTTTTGGGGTTTCAAGGATTTTTATAGTATTTATTATATTTTAGGGGATTAATAGATTTTAGGGTTTTAAATTTTTTTAAGGAATTTAATATTTTTTATGGATTTTAGGGTTTTTAGGGTCTTTTTCGGTTTTTTGGTGGTTTGAGCATTTTTAGATTTTTAGGGGTTTTGTGTGTTTTTTGGATTTTTAGGTTTTCTTAGGGTTTTTTGGGGTTTTAAATTTTTGTGGATTAGTTAGGGTTTTTATAAATTTTATATACTTTTGAGATTTTTAGGTTTTTAGATTTTTATAAGGGTTTTATGGGTTTCATGGATTTTTAGGGTTTTATGCGTTTTAAGGGATTTTAGTTTTCTTGTTGTTTTCTTAGAGTTTTCTGGGTATTTGGAATTTTTATGTTTTTATGTATTTTTATAGATTTTTTAATATTTTAATAGGTTTCTAGTGTTTTTAGGGATTTTGGGAGGGTTTTTTTTGGGTTTTCTTTAGGTTTTTAGGTTTTTTTGGGTTTCTTAATTTTTTAGTTTTTCGGGTTTTTATATTTTTCATGTATTTTTTATATTTTTTTGTAGTTTAAAGGGGTTTTATAGTTTTTAGTAGTATTGGGTTTTATGGGTATTATGGGGATATGTGGTTGTGGGGTTTTATGGTTTTTAGGGTTTTAAGGTTTTTAGGGTTTTTAAGGGTTTTTAGATTTTTCTAGGTTTCTAGTAATTTTAATTGTTTTTATGGTTTTAATGCTTTCTTATTGGTTTTTTAGGTTTTATTGGTATTTAAATTCAATGGATTTTTATTGGTTTGAGTATTTTTAGTTTTTCAAGGTGTTTTAGGATTTTGAAGGGTTTTTTGGTTTTTTCGTTATTTCTGGGGTTTCTAGGTTTTTGTTCATCTTTTAGGGATTATAAGTTTTTTAGATTTTTTTTAAATTTTTAGTATTTGAAAGGGGTTATATAGTTTTAATTTACTTAGTGTTTTATTGGTTTTTTTGGTTTCTGGTGGGTTTTATGGTTTTTTGGGGTTTTAGGGTTTATTGGGTCTTTTAGGGTTTTAGGGGTTTTAGTTTTTTTTAGGTTTTTATGGGTTTAAGTGTTTTTAGGATTTTATGGTTCTCTTAAGAGTTTTCAGTGTTTTTAGGTTTTTTATATTTTTTAGGATTTTTAGTCTATTATTCACATTTTATAGGTTTTTAAGGTTTTATGTGATTTTGAATGTTTTCAAGGGTTTTCACATTTTTATGTGTTTAGGAATTTTGTGTGTATTTAGGAATTTATGGTTTTCTTATGGGTTTTTAGGGTTTTTATTTTGTTAGGGATATTTATGGATTTGTTAGCATTATTATGGGTTTTTATCATTTTACAAAATTTGATGGTTTTTTGGGTTATTTATGATTTTTGAGTTTTTATGTTCCTTGTGTTTTTAGTGGTTTTTTGAGTTTTTATGCTTTTTATGGTTTTTATGGTTTTTTTGGAGTTTGTTAATGTTTTAGGGGTTTATAGTGTTTTGACTGTATTTAATGTTTTTAGATTTGTTATGTGTTTTTTCGTTTTTTAGGGTTTTAAGGGATATTTATGGTTTTAGGGGTTTTTAGAGTTGTCATTTTCCTTTAGGGTTTTAGGGATTTTAGGGTTTTTAATGAGTTGTAGGTTTTTTGGGGTTTTAAGTGATTTTTGGTTCTTAATATATTTTTTGGTTTATTAAGATTTTATGTTTTTCGGTATATTTAAGCCTTTTAGGGTATTTATTGCTATAAGGGTTTAAAGGTTTTCATGGATTTCAGGTTTTTAGTGATTTAGGGGGTTTTAGGGTTTGTATCATTTTTAGGTATTTTAGGGGTCTTATGTGTTTTTAGGTTTTTAGGGTTTTGATAGTGTTTTATGGGGTTTTATGTGGTTTTATGTGTTTAAGGATTTTTATGTTTTTTTTGTATTTTTATGGTTTTCTCGGTATTTAGAGATTTTGACGGATTTTAGGGTTTTTTTGTGTTTTTCCTGTTGTCTTTTTTTTATATGTTATTATCATTTTTTTATTTTTATGTGTTTTTAAGTGTTTTTAGAGTTTTTTTTATCATTTTTAGGGGTCTAAAGAGTTTTTATTGTTTTCATTGGTTTTAGATTTTTCTTGGTCATTAGGGTTTTTATGGGGTTTTATGGATTCAATGGGTTTTAAGTATTTTATGGTTTTTAGGGGTTTTAGTGTTTTGTAGTGTATTGTAGTGTTTTATAATGTTTTATGGGTTTTATGTGTTTTTAGGTTTTTAATGAGTTCATAAAGTTTTTAGGGATTTTGGGGATTTTTAATTTTTTATGGATTTTTAATCATTTTATATTTTTTAGGGGTCATGAGGAGTTTTAGGGATATTTGGTTTTTATGGTTTTTTAGAGTTTTATCATACTTTACATTATTAGGGGATTATTTTTTTTTGGTTTTCTTATGGGTTTTTAGGGTTTTCTAAATTTTGGGGATTTTTAGAGGGTTTTAGTGTTGATTTCAGTTTTATTTTTTTTAGGGATTATATGGTATTTTTTTAGGGTTTTTGGATTTTAATTAATTTTTTTGGTTATTAGTGATTTTGGTGTTTTTTATGTTTTTAGTGTTTTTTAACATTTGTAGTGGTTTAATGGGTTTTGAGTTTTTTTTTTGGATTTTTGGTTTTTAAGTGTTTTTTGGATTTTATGTTTTTCACGGTTTCTTATAGTTTTTATGGTTTTTAGGATTTTTAGGGGTTTTATAATTTTTATGCCTTTTAGGAGTTTTATGTGTTTTAATGTTTTTGATATTTTATTAGGGATTTTAGAGTTTTCATGGGGGATTATTTTTTTTGTAAATTTAGTTATATTTTAGTAGTTTTAGGGTTTACTTGGTTTTTTACATTTTTCTAGGGTTTTTATGGTTTGTTGGGTTTTAGGATCTTTTTAGACGTTTATGGTGTTTAGTGTATTTTAGGTTTTTTAGCGTTTGAAGTTTGTTAGGTATTTATGGTTTTCAATTCTTTTTCCATTGTTTTTATGTTTTTTTCATTTTTTTTGAGTTTTCATGCCTTTTTAAGAATTTCATTGGTTTTAAGTTTTTAAGTTATTTTTATTGTTTCAGGGTTTTTATGGTTTTTGGTGGTTTTGGGTTTTTTTTAGGTTTTTAAAATTATTTGAATTTTATTTTTTTTAGGGTATTATGTTTTTTTTGGGTTTTCAGGGTTATTATAGATTTTCACCTTTTTTGGATTTTCAGTTTTTTCTAGGATTTTTATGGGTTTTTTTGGTTTTTTTAGATTTTGAGGTGTTTTATAGTTAAGATGGATTTTCTAGGTATTTAATTTTTTTTTGTTTTTAATGTTTTTCGAGTTTTTTTATGTTTTTAGAGATATGAAGGGGTTTTAGTGTTCTAGTAGTTTTAGTTTATTTTTTGGTTTTCAGGGTTGTTGATGTTTTTATGGGTTTTTATGGTTTTAGGTGTTTTAAATATTTTTAGTGAATTCTTATTTTTTTTGGGATTTTACTATTTTCAGTTTATTTAGCGGTTTTATTTATTTTATTTTTTTAAGGTTTTCAATGGGGTTTTTGTGGGTTTTAAGTGTTTTCATGATTTTTTAAAAATTTTTGTAGTTTAAGGATTTTTAGGGACTTTGATGGTTTTTAGGGTTTTTAGGGTTTCTAGGTATTTTGGGTTCTTAGTGTTTTTTAGGTTTTTAGGGGTTTTATATGTTTTTATCATTTTAAGGATTTATTTTTGAGTTTTAGTTTTTTTTTGGTTTTTTCAATTTTTGGGAATTTTAACGAATTTTAGGTTTTTTATTTCTTTTCTGGGTTTTTACAAATTTTGATCGTATTTGGGGTTTTTATAATTTTTTCGGTTTTTATTTGTTTTTTGAGTTTTTTGGGATTTTAATATTTTTAATGTTTTTATGGTATTAAAGGGTTTTTCATGTTTTTAGTGGTTTTTTGGTTTCCTGGGGGATTTTAGTTTTTATGGTTTCTAGGTCTTTTATGGGTTTTTGGGTATTTAGGGTTTTTAGCCTATTTTATTTCATTTGGGTATTTTATTTTTTTAGTTTTTTAGGATTTCTTCGTGTTTTTATGCTCTTTATGTATTTTACGTTTTTTGATATTTTAGATCATTAATTTGATTTTCTGGATTTTTATGGTTTTAATGATTTTATGATGTTTTAGGGGATTTTAGGGATTTAATTGTTTTTTGGTTTTTAGGTTTTTTTTATTTTTTGAGGGTTTTATGTTTTTTATGGTTTTTAAAATTTTTAGGGGTTTAATATGTTTTTATATTTCTTAGTGGTTTTATGGTTTTTAAGGATTTGTTGGGTTATTTAAGGTTTTTAGGTTTTTAGGGGTTCTATGTGCCTTTAGGTTTTAAGGGTTTTTTTATTGATTTTCATGGGTTTTATGGTTTTGAGTTCTTAGGTATTTTTACAAATTTTTTAAGTTGATTGGAATTTTTTTTGTTTTTAGGGATTTGGATGATTTTAGGGTTTTTTGGAGTTTTAGGGTTTTTTGGTTTTTTTTGGTTTTATGTGTTTTCTTATTTTTTGAAGGGTTTTATGGTTTATAGAATCTTTTTAAAGTATTTAGAGGATTGAAGGGTTGTTATAGTTTCTAGTGGGTACTTAGGTTTTTATGTGTATTTATGTTTTTAGTGTTTTTAAAGTTTTTATGCATTTTTAGCTTTTATAGTGTGTTTTATGGGTTTTAAGGCTTTTATCTTTTTTTATGGTTTTTTGGGGTTTTTTGTGTTTCTAGTAATTTAAAATTTCTTAGGGTATTATAGGGATTTAAGGTTCCTTATGTTTCTAGGGATTGAAAGAGATTTATTTGGAATTATATTGGGTGTTTGGGAATTTGAGGGTTTTATGGGTGTTTAAGGTTTTTAAAGGTTTTTATCATTTTTAGGTTTCTTAGGGGATTTATGTTATTTTAGGTCTATAAGGATTTTTTAGGGTTTTTAAGGGGTTTAGGGGGGTTTTAGATATTTTTAGGGATTTTTCCTATTTTTATGGTTTTTAGGGGTTTTAGGGACCTTGATGGGTTTTAGGATCTTTTAGGGTTTTTTTGGGTTTTTAGGATTTTATGGTTTTTTGATTTTTTATGTTTTTATGTGGTTTTATAGTTTTTATTGGTTTTAGGTTTTTTATGGGTTTTTAGGTTTTATATGTTTTTATGGGTTTTAATGTTTTTATGGCATTTTAGGGTTTCTAGTATTTTTATGTTTTTAGGGGATTTAATGTTTTTAGGGTTATAAGGGTTTCTTAGAGTTTTTGGGTTTTCATGGGTTTTACATTTTTTTGGGATTTTTTTTTATTTTAATTGGGGTTTTTTATGTTTTAACATTTTTATAGTTATTAAAAAAAATTGTGAATTAAAGGGTTTTTTGTACATTTTACTGGTTTTAGGGATTTTGTGGCTTTTCATATTTTTTAGGTTTTTTTAGTTTTTATTGGTTTTAGTGAATTTTTAGGGTTTTCTAATTTTTTTGTGTTGATATATTTTTAATGGTTTATTGTATTTTTAGGTGTTTAGGGTTTTCATTGTATTTAGAGATGTTTATACTTTCTAGGATTATTAGTACTTTTAGTATTTTTTTGGTTTTTTGGGTTTTTATTGATTTTGAGGGATTTTATCATTTATTAGCTGTTTTTGGGGTCTTAGCGCTTTATAGTTTTTTTGGGGGGTTTTAGTGTTTTTTTGGGTTTTATGGATTTTTTATAGTTTTTAAGAGTTTTTAGCGGTTTTAAAATTTTTGGGGATTTTGGGGATTTTTTTAGATTTTAATGGGGTCATATGGTTTTTATTAATATGGGGGTTTTTTATGTTTTTTTTTTGTTTTAGTATTTTTTGGAGTTTTATAGGGTTTATAAGGGATACTATAATTTTTTAACATTTTTGGAGATTTAAAGGGGCTTTAATGTTTTTATCCAGTTTTTAGTAATTTTTTATGGTTTTTAGTGGGTTTTAATGTTTTTTGTGGTTTATGGTATTTAGTGGTTTTTAGGATATTCTAGGGTTTTGGGGTTTTAGTATTTTTAGGTTTTTATGTGTTTTATGTTATTTTATGTTTTGAAGGATTTATTATGGATTTTTTGGGATTTTGGGGGTTTTTTAGTTTTTAGGGGTTTTCAAGGATTTTTTTTTGAATTGTATGGTTTTTTATTTTTTTAGGAATTTTGATGGGGTTTTAAGGATATAGTGGGTTTAGGTTTTTTATGGGGGGTTTGGTTTTTTATAGTCTTTTTTTATTTTTGAGGGTTTTTAAGATTTTTTGGATTTTATAATAGTTTTAGGGTTATAAATGGGTTTTATAGTTTTTAATGTTTTTAGGGTTTTATATGTTTTTAGGGGATTTTATGTGTCTTAGGGGTTATAGGTTTTTTATGGTTTTTAGGTTTCTTAATGATTATAGGTTTTTAGGGGTTTGAAGTGTTTTTAGATTTTTATGTGTTTTTAGGATATTTCACAGTTTTTTAGGGATTTTTATGTTTTTAGGGATTTTTAGATATTTTTTAGGATTTTTATTGTTTTTAGGTATTTTAAAGATTTTGATTCTTCTTAGGGGTTTTAGAGGATTTAAGATTTTTATCATTTATATAGGATTTAAATCTTTGTTTATTTTTAACAATTTATTATGGGTTTTTAGGGGTTTTAGTGGTATTAGAGATTTTAAGATTTTTTTTGTTTTTATTGATTTTCAGGGGTTTTAGAGTTTTTTTAGGGTTTTATGGTTTTTATGTTTTTTTATTTAGTTTTTCGGTATTCTTTGAGTTTTTTGTGTGTTTTATAGTTCTTTGTCTTTTAATGATATTATGTGTTCAAAGGGTTTTATATTTTTTATGTTTTCAAGGTTTTTCATTGATTTTAGGGTTTATTATGGGTTTTCGGGGGTTTTATGTTTTTGGGATTTTTTGTTTTTTTAGTGTTTTAGGGTTTTAGGTAATTTTCAAGGGTTTCAGAGTCTATTATGTTTTTTGGGGTTTTAGGGATTTTTTTTGGTTCTCAGGGATTTATGGATTTTGAGGGGTTTTCGAGGTTTTAGGGATTTTAATTATTTTGATATTTTTTTGGGTTTTAATTGTTTCTTGTTTTTATGGTATTCTTATGGTATTTATGTGTTTATAGTGGTTTCTAAATTTTTTGGTGAATTCTATGTATTTTTTAGGATTTTTTGGATTTTTATGGATTTTGATAGTTTTTAGGCCTTTTGGGGGTTGCAAGGGTTTTATGATTTTTTTTGCTTTTTATGGTGTTATTGAGTTTTTAGGGTTTTTATGTTTTGTATAGTTTTTTTAACTTTTTTGGGGGTTGAAGCCTTTTTATATTATTTAGTTATTTTTTGTGGTTGTTTGGGTTTTAGGGATTTTAGTGTTTGTAGTTGGTTTTAATGGTTTCAAGGGGTGTTCAAGACTTTAGGTTTTTAGGGGTTCATATAACTTTTAGGTTTTTAGGGGTTTTATTTGTTTTTAGTTTTTAAGTTTTTCTTAGTGTTTTTTGGGTTTCTAACATATTTAGGGATTTTTTTTCATTTTTAGGGTTTCTAGGGTTTTTATGGATTTTAAGGGTTTTAGGGTTTTGTTATGGTTTTAAGGGATTCTTTATCATTTTTATAATTTCTTATATTTTTAAATGTTTAAAGTGTTATTAGGTTTTCAATATTCTCTATGGGTTTTTATGATTTTTGGGGTTTTTAGGATTTTCATGGTTTTTAGTGATTTTTAGGGTATTAGGGTTTCTAGGGTTTTTAGGGGGGGTTTAGGGATTTTTTAATTTTTAGATTTTTATGGTTTTTTATTTTTTATTGTTTTTTGGGGTTTAATGGGGTTTTAGAGTTTTCATTTCCATTTTCAGGTATTTATGGGGTTTCATGGTTTTTTATGTTTCTAGGGGTTATTATGGGTTTTAGGGTGTTTTAGGTGTTTTAGGGCCTTTTAATGGTTTTCAGAATTTTTTAGTTTTTGGAATTTTTTAGTTTTTTAGGTATTTTATGTTTATTTAGGTTTTTAGGGATTGATTAGATTATTTCATAGTATATAGGGGGTTCTATGTTTTTAGGGATTTTTAAGGATTTTTTTGCATTTATATGTTTTTTCTGGGTTTCAGGGATTTCGATGGTTTTTAGGGTGTTTTAGGGTTTTTATTTTATTGTGGGTTTTTAGATTTTTTGGGATTTTATGGTTTGTATATTTTTTTTAACATTTTTAGAGTTTTAAATTTTTTTTCATATTTTTAGATGCGTTTTTGAGTTCTGATGGGGTATGGGGGTTTTAGGGTTTTAGGGTTTTAGGATTTTTAGGGGTTTCAACATTTTTTAGGGATCTTAATGGTTTTAAGTGTTTTTTGGTTTTTTGGTTTTTTTAAGGTTTTCAATATTTTTAGAGTTCTTTAAATTTTTACATATTTTAGGGTTTTTAGGATTTTTATGGTGTCTTGGGTGTTTAGAGACTTTGATGGTTTTTAGTATTTTTTAGAGACTTGTGGTTAGTATGGTTTTTTGGGGGTTTGTTTGGATTTTATGGTTTTTAGAGTTTTTTTATGTTTTCAGGATTTTAAAGGGGTTTTATATTTTTTTTGTGGTATTAGGTGTTTCTTTTGGTTTTTATTGTTTTTAAGGGTTTATTAGTTTACAGAATTTTTAGGGTTTTCCACGTTTTTTATGGTTTTAACATTTTTATGTTTTTAGGGGTTTAATTATTTTAATGTTTTATGGTCTTATTATGGGTTTTAATTTTTTTAGGAGTTTATAGGGATGTATTGTATTTTTTAGAATTTTTGTGATTTTTAGGGTTTTAGAGATTTTGGGGTGTTTAGTTTTTTTTTTGGGTTTTCAAGGTTTTATAGTTTTTTTTTGGGTTTTGAGGTTTTTTTCAGTTTTTATGATTTCTATAATTTTTATGTTTTCTATGTTTTTTAAGTCATTAAGGGTTTTTAGAGATTTTTTGGTCTGTAGGGTTTTATGGGTTTAAATGTTTTATTACATTTTAGGGGTTTTTATTGTTTTTTGGGTTTTTCGAGTATTCTTCGGTTTTTAGTGTTTTTTAGTTTTTTATGTTGTTTAACAATTTTTAGGGTTTTAAGGTTTTGTATGGGGTTTTTAGTGTTTTAGTAATCTCTATGTTCTTTAGGTATTTTAGGGTTTTTAAGGATTTTATGGATTTTTATGGTTTTTTGGGATTTTTGGGGTTTTAGGGTCTTTAGGGGTTTTAGGGTCTTTAGGGGTTTTAGGGGTTTTTAGGGTTTTTTTGCTTTTTTATGTTTTTTTAGATTCTCGATATTTATGGGTTTTTTGAGTATTAAGGGTTTTTGGGGTTTATGGGGTTTTACGGTGTTTGATTGTTTTTTTGGTTTTTAGGGCTTCTTTCAATTTTTATGTTTTTAAGGGTTTTAAGTGTTTTTTTGATATAAGGTTTTTTTGCGATTTTCTGGGTTTTAGGGTTTTAATTTTTTTAGGTATTTTTAATGGTTTTTAGTAAATTTTTCTTGGTTTTTAGGGGTTTTTGTGATTTTCAATAATTTAAGGGTTTTGGGGTTTTTGTATTTTTGGTTTTTAGTGTTTTTTAGGTTCTTAAAAGTTTTATGTGTGTTTTTTGTTTTTTGATGTTTTATTAGGGGTCTTTCATGTTTTTCATTATTTTAGGGGTTTTTATATTTTTAGGTAATTTTGTGGATTGGGTTTTACTTTTAAGGTTTTTTAGTTTTTTAGGTCTATTTAGGGTGTTTTGGGTCTTATGGGTTTTTAGGATTTTAGTGTTTTTTTTAGTTTGTTGGGGTTTTAAGGTGTTTTAGAGTTTTTTACCATTTTTATTTCTTTAATAGATTTTAATTTTTTTATCGGGTTTTTGGATTTTATGGGTGTTTAAGGTTTTCAAGGATTTTATGGGTTTTACGGGTTTTCGGGGGTTTCATGTTTTTAGGGTCCCTTTAAGGGTTTTTGGGATTTTAATGTTTTTTGGGTTTTTAGGGTTTTTATGTATTCTTAGGTTATTTTTATTTTTTGGAATTTTACGGTTCTTTAAATTTAAGTGATCTTATGTAATTTTATGATTTTTATGATTTTTCGGTTTTTTGGGGTTTTGAGGGGTTTTTGGATTTTATGGTTTTAGGGTATATAGTTTTTAAGGGTTTTTAACTTTTCTAGTATTTTTCTGTTTTTAAAGGTTTTCTTGGAATTTTCAGGTTTTTTATGCTTTTATAATTTTTAGGATTTTTATGATTTCAGGGATTTTTATGGTTTCTAGGGTTTTTTATTTTTTTAGCGTTTTTAGGGGTTTTTAGGGGTTTTAATGTTTTTAGGGGTTTTAACATTTTTTGGGTTTTTAGGATTTTTATTTTTTTTAGGTTTTTAATGCTTTCATTGGGGTTTCTAGGGCTTTTAGGGTTTTTTATGTATTTATTGATTTTAGGTGAATTTTTTATTTTGATAATTTGTAGGGTTTTTTTGGTTTTATAGTGTTTCTTGGGTTTTGAGGGTATTTATGGTTTTTGGGTGTTTTTAGTGTTTATTTTTTGATTTTTTAGGGTTTTTATGATTTTTTTGAGTTTTTAAACATTTTTTGGGTATTAAATTGTTTTAGAGTGATTAGTGGGGGTTTTATGGGTTTTATGGATTTTTATGGATTTTATGTTTGTTAGGGGTTTTCATATTTTTATGGTTTTTTGTTTTTTATGGTTCTTAATGGTTTTTATCATTTTTAGGTATACAGGGGTTTTATGTGTTTTTATGTTTTTAAGGTTATCTTAGTGTTCTTCATAGTATTAATGGGTTTTTAAATTTTATGATTTTAGGGGTTATTTAGGATTTTTTGTTTTTTATTGTTTTTATGAATTTGGAGGGTTTTATGGGGTTTTTTAGCATTTTTTGGTTTTTAAGGTTTTTTAGAGTTCTTAACTTTTTTCGTGGTTTAAAGGGTTTTAATATTTTTTATTGATTTTTATGGAATTATGGGTTTTATGGGTTTTGAATGATTTAATGATTTTTTGGTTCTTATGGTTTTTAGGGTTTTTATGGACTTTTATAAGGATTTTATGTGTATTAAGTGTTTCTAGGGTTTCAAGTTTTTGTTGAAATTTTAAGGGGTTTTAGTGGTTTTTACATTTTTAGTGATTTTTAGTACCTTTTAGGATTTTTATAGTTTTTAGGGTTTTTATGTTTTTTGTGGGTTTTATGGTTTTTTGAAATTTTTGGGGTGTTTAGGGTTTTTATTATTTTTTTAGGTTTTTAGGGGTATTAAAATTTGTTTTGTTTTTATGTTCTTCTAAGGGGTTTTTAGGGTTTTACGTTTTTTGGGATTTTTTTGGGATATTTTAAGAATTTTATGGTTTTTTGGGTTTGTAAAGATTTTAAGGGTTTATGGTGTTTTTAAGGTTTTTGGGTACTATGTGTATTTTGGTCTTTAGGATTTCTTGGGTTTTTAAGGTTTTTAACATTTCTAAAGTATTTAAATTATTTTAGGGGATTAGTGGTTTAGTGATTTTTTAGAGTTTTCATGAATTTTTAGGGGTTTTATGGGCTTTAGGGTTTTTATGGTTTTATGTCATTTTATGGTTTTTATGGGTTTTAGGTACTTTGTTATCTTTTTAGGGTTTTTAGGGTTTTTATCATTTTTTATATTTTTGGGGTTTTTATGTGTTTTTACGTTTTTATAGTTTTCTTATGTATTTTCAGTGGTTTAGGGGTATTTTTGTTTTAGGTATTTTTATGGGTTCTTATGATTTTTTTGGTTCCTAATGATTCTGAGGATTTTAGGGTTTTTAGGGGTTTTAGTTATTGTTGGGTATTTTAGGGTTTTTTGAGTTTTTTGGGTTTTAGATATTTTAATGTTTTAAGTGGTTTTTGGGTTTTTTGTGGTTTTGGGGTTTTATGGTTTTTAGGGGTTTTATGGATTTTGGGATTTAATGGTTTTATGGGGTATTAGGTATTTTAAAATTCATTAGGGTTTTAAGTGTTTCTAATATTTTTTGTTTTAATTTATTCTTAGGGGGATTTAGGGTTTTTAGTGTTTTTTAGGTCTTTAGGTATGTTTTGGGGTTTTTAGGATTTTTATGGGTTTTTCGGGTTTTTTGGGATTTTGAGGTTTTTATATTTTTTGCGGTTTTATCGTTTATTTGGGGTTTTAGTGTTTTTAATTTTTTTTAGTGTTTTAAATGTTTTTTAGAGTTTATAACATTATTAGTAGTTTAAATGGTTTTTAGAATTTTATGTTTTTTTAGTTTTTTATGGGTGTTTTAAGGGTTTTTGGGGTATTTTATGGATTTTTTGATTTTAAATGTTTCATTGTTTTTTAGAGTATTTTTTTCATTTTTTTCATTTTTATTTGGGTTTTATGTGTTTTGAGGTTTTTATGGATTTCTAATGGGTTTTCAATGCTTTTAGGGTTTTTCCCATTTTAGCGATTTTCTGTATTTTAATGGTTTCTTATATTTTTTAGGTTTTTTGTGGGGTTTTATATACTTTTTGGGATGTTATTGTTTTTTGGGCTTTTGGGGTTTTTTTGAGTTTTTTTTTAATTTTATGTTTTTTAGGGTTTTTACCATTATTAGGTGTTAAAACTGGTTTTAATGTTTTTTTTATTTTTTAGGTTTTTATTGTGCTTTAGGGTGATTTTTGGTTTTTAGGGGTTTTATGATTTTTATTGTATTCAGGTTTTTATGGGGTTTTAGGGTTTTAATGTTTTTTTGGGGTTTTAGTTGTGTTTAGTTTCTTTTTGGATTTTATGGTTTTCATAGGGTATTTTAGGATTTTTAGGGGTTATTTCATTTTGTATTCATTTTTAGGTATTTATTATTAACTTTATTTGTTTTATGAATTTTAGGGATTTTGTGGGTTTTATGGGTTTTATGGTTTTTAAGGGGTTCTTTTAGTTTTTTTATTTTTTTTTTGTTTTTAATGTTTTTAGATATTTAAATGGTTTTTAGATATTTTTGATTTTTTTTCAGGATTTTATAGGTATATATGGGTTTTTAATATTTTAGTGGTTAATATTGTTTTCAGGTTTTTAGATTTTTTTTGGTCAATTAGTGTTATTAGGAATTTAACATTTCCATATGGTTTTTTAGATTTTTTTAGGTTTTTCGAAATTTTAGCCATTTTCATGATTTTTTAGGATTTTTATGTTATTTGGGATTTATAATGATTTTTAGGTATTTTATGATTTTTTGTGTTTTTATGATTTTTGAAAATTCATACAATTTTTAGGTGTTTTGTAGTTTTAAGCGTTTTAGTTTCTTAAGGGTTTCTTAAGGTTTTTCAGGGTTTTAGGATGTTTTATGTTTATATAGATTTTAGGTATTTTTCAATATTTTTATGGTCATTAGTGTTTTTATGATTTCATTAGTATCAAGGGTTTTCGGGTTTTTATGGTTTTTTTATTTCTCTGCTTTTTAAAAAAAATTGTGATTTTATTGTTTTTTAGAGTTTTTCAACATTTTATAGGCTTAAAGGGTTTTTATCATTTTTAGGCTTTGAATATTTTTTTATGGTTTCTTGGGTTTTATGGTTTTAGGGGTTTTACTGTTTTTAGGGTCTTTTAAGGTTGTTAGGGTCTTAAGCATTTTTTAGGATTTTTTGGGGTTTTATGTGTTTTTAGGATTTTTTATTTTTCTTGGGGGGTTTTAGGGGTTTACTTCTTTTACGCTTTGAGAAATTTTAGATATTTAAGGATTTTTATGGTTTTTTTAATTTATATGGATATTGAGGGTATTTATTTTTTTTGGGTTTTTAGGTTATTATCTTTTTGAGGGGTTTTTAGTGTATTCTGGTTTTTATGGTTTTATTTTTGTTTTTTATGGTTTTTATGTTTTTTATTTATTTTTAGGTATTTTTTAAAAAATTTAATGGTTTCAGGGATTTTGTGAGATTTAGGGTTTTTTTTAGGTTTTTAGTGTTTTAGGGTTTTCTTTGGGGTCGTAGGTTTTCATTGAGTGTTTTTGTGCTCTTAAGTTTTTTTGTGTTTTTTAACATTTATAGGGGTTCGTTGGGTATATAGTGTTTTCAGTGTGTTTTAGGGTTTTTATGGATTTTATGGATTTTATGGTTTTAAGGGTTTTTATGGGTTTTAGGGTTTTTAGGGTCTTTTTGGGTTATTAGAGTTTTGTGGTGTTTTTAGGGATTTAGGGTTTTTTACATTTTTTTATATTTTGAGGGCTTTAACGTTTTTTATATTCTTTTATGGTTTTAGTGATTTTGAGGATTTTTTTGTATTTAATTTTTAGTTGTTTTAGTGATTTTTTAGGATCTTAGGGGATTTATGTGTTTTCAGGTTTTAAATGTTTTCTTTGGGTATTTAGTGATTTCATGGGTTTTACATTTTCAGGTATTTTTGGGATTTTATAGGATTTCTATTGTATTTTAAGGTTTTTATTATATTTTCTTGGTTTTAGTGTTTTTTTCGTATAGGGGTTTTAAGGGTTTATAGAGTTATTTAACATTTTTCGGGGTTTAAAGGGTTTTTGTAGGGGTTAGTGTTTTTTAGGGGTTTTGAGATTTTCAAGGTTTTTAGAGGATTATATTATTTTTATGGATTTAGGGTTTTTAGGGTTTTATGGTTTTCTATGTGGTTTTTGGTTTTTTAATATTTTGCTGGGGGGTCGGTTAGAGATTTTTAGAATTTTTATGGATTTTGGGTTTTTATGGTTTTCTTTTATTTTCAGATTTTTTCTAGTTTTTATGGATTTCATGTCATTATAGGTTTTTACCCTTTTTTAGAGTTTAAAGGTTTTTAATATTTTTATAAATATTTAGTGTTTTATGGGTTATAGGGTTTTTATGGATTTTAGGTTGTTTTATGGGTTTCTATGGTTTTTTGGGTTTTAGGGACATATTGTAGATTTATGGGGTTTTATCATTTTTATGTTTTCATGGGTTTTATGTGTTTTTACATTTCTAAGGTATTCTTATGGTTTTCAGGGTTTTTTTCCCTTTTTTCAGATTTTTATGGATTTTTTTAGATTTATATCGTTATTTAGGATTTTTATGAGTTTGGGGGTTGTTGTGGGTTTTTAGTTTTTTTGTATTTGTTTGGGTTTTGGGTTATTTTTGAGTTTTTAGTGTTTTTTTGGTTTTTGATTTTTTTATTATTTTTAGGGGTTTAAAGGGTATTTAGAGTTTTTATTAGTTTTAGTGTTATTATGGGTTTTTAGGGTTTTTAATGTTTTTATTGTTTTTTTTTGTTTTTTAGATGTTTTGAAGGGTTTATGGAAATTTTAGAGTTTTTAGGTGTTTAGTGTTTTTAGTTTTATAATGGTTTTAAGTGTTTTTAATGTTTTCATTATATTTATTAGTGTTTTTATATTTTTCTACATTTTAAAAAAATTAGGGATTTTCATGATTTTTATGGTTTATATGGCCTCTACGGATTTTGATGGTCTTTAGGGTTTTTGGTTTTTTGGGTTTGTAGGGTTTTTAGGGTTTTCAGATTTTTAATGTTTTTTGGGGTTTTAGTGTCTTTAGTATTTTAAGGTTTTCTTTTGGGTTTTTACGGGTTTTAGGGGGTTTTTATGTTTTTTGCAATTTTTAGAGTCTTTTTAGGATTTTTAATTTTTTTAAGGTTTTTATAGATTTTGAGTCTTTTGGGTTCTTAGGTTTACAAGGGGTTTTATTATTTTTTTTCTTTTAGGTGTTTTTAGTTTAATAGGGGTTTAATGGTTTTTTTGAGTTTCATGATATTTTAGGATTTTAAAGGGTTGTTATAATTTTAAGTTGTTTTTAGGGTTTTTATGAGTTTTCTAGGTTTTATAATTTATACTCATTTTTATGGTTTGATGTGTTTCTAGGGTGTTTAAGTTATTTTATGGTTTTTATAAAACAATTTAGAGGTTTTTGTTTTTCTAGGTTTTTATGGTTTTTTTAGTTCATTTAATTTTTTTATTATCAATACATTTTTAGTTATTTTTAGGGCTTTTTAGGATTTTTAGGGGTTTTTGATATTTTGAGGGTTTTATGGTTTTTAGTGTGTCTAGGGTTTTTACAGTTTCTAACTATTGTTGTGTCTTTAATGATTTATTATAGTTTTTCTATGTTTTTAGATTTTTTATGTTTTTTTGAATTTTTAGGGAATTTTAGGAATTTTTTGATATTTATGTGATTTATGGATTTTTAGTTTTCTTTAAGTTTTTAGAGTGTTTAGTGGTTTATTTCATAGTTTAAATTTTTATTATGGTTTTATAGTGTTTTTTATCATTTTTAGGGGTTCAATATATTTTATAGTTTTTAGTTTTTTATATGGTTCTTATGGGTTTTTAGGGTTTTTTATAGTTTATTGGGGGGTTAGGGATTTTTATTTGGACTTTATGTTTAATTTTTATTTTTTTTATTTTTAAGGGTTATCAGTGTTTTAGGTTTTTTAGGGTTTTAATGGGTTTTTAGTGGAATTTTATGGTATATATCAGTTTTTTGTATTTTTAGGGCATTGTGGTGATTTTATGGTTTCCAGGGGTGTTTAGGGTTTTATGGAATTTTATGGGTTTTAAATTTTTTTAGGTTTATAGGGGTTTTAAGTGTTTTTATTATTTTAAGGTTTTATTAGGGTTTTCAGTGGTTTTACGGTTTTTTGAAATTTTAGGGATTTTATTGGTTCTTTAGGGCTTTTATGGGTTTTTACGGTTTTTAAGGATATTGAGGGTATTTAAGATTTTTTTTCGTTTTTAGGGTTTTTGAGGGTTTTTAGTATTTGTTAGGTTTTTATGGGATTTATGTTTTTTAGGTTTTTATGATTTTCTTTCAGTTTTTAGGATTTTTTTTGGTTTTATGATTTTAGAGATATTAAAGGAATTTTTTTTAATTTTTATTAGGGTTTTTTCAGTTTTTTAGTAATTTTGAGTGTTTTTTAGGATTTAAGGCTTTTTAGGATTTTTAGTACATTTTAGGTTTTTTAGGATCATAAGTGTATTTAGTTTTTTTGGTTTTCTAATAGTTTTTTAGGGATTTTATATTTTTTAATGTTTTTTGGGACTGATAAAAGTTTTTGAGGGTTTTTGGTGGCTTTTAGGCAATTTATGAACATTTTTGGTTTTTATGCTTATTAGGGGTTTATGGTTTTAGGGATTTTTAGGTTAATTTTTGTTTTTATTGGTTTTTAGGTTTTTATGTGTCTTAAGTGTTTTATGTTTTAATGGTTTTCTTAGGGTTTCTTATATTTTTTAGTTTTTTTAATATCTTGAGATTTTTTTTGAATTTTTTTGATTTTTAGTATTTTTTTTAATGTTTTTAGATATTTTTTTGGGTTTTATGGTTTTATGGTTTTTTTGGGTATTAGGTAATTTTATAGATTTTAGGCATTTTGAGTTTTTTTATAGTTTATAGTGTTTTTTGTAGGTTTTTTGGATTTTTAATGATTTTTAGGGTGTTTTAGAGGTTTTATGGTCTTTTGGGAATTTTGTATTTTTAGGTTTTTCGGGTGTTTAAGTATTTTTATGTTTTTTTGGATTTCATAGGGTTATTTAGGCTTTTAGGTTAATTTTAATTTTAGGGACTTTTAGGGAATTTTTTGGATTTCTATGGTTTTATAGTGTTTTAAGGATTTTTATTTTTTTAGAGTATTCTGAATTTTTAGTGTTTTTTAGTGTTTTTTTTCACTTTTTAGGTTTTTAGGGGTTTTAACTATTTTAGTTCTTTATGGTTTTGTAAGAAAATTTCTCAGTTTTTAGGTTATTTTTTGTTTTTAGATATTTTTAGGGCCTTTTTAGGATTTTCATAGTTTTTAGGGTATTTGGGAATATGATGGTTTTTGGGTTTGCTTGGTTTTTTTGTTTTTTTGATTTTTTTGGTTTTTTTGGGGTATTTATGTTTTTTTTGACATTTTTTGGGTTTTAGGGATTTTAGGGTCTATAATGTATTTCTGGGTTTAAAGGGTTTTTAGAAGTTTTAGTGTGTTTTAGGGTTTTTAGGGGTTTTTGGGTTTTTAACGATTTTAGGGGTCTTTATGGTTTTTAGGGGTGTTAGGGTTTTAAAGGTTTTTTAGGATTTTTAGGGGTTTTAGGTTTTTATGGGTTTTAAGTGTTTTTTTTAAGGTTTTAGGTTTTATTTTTAGGGTTTTTACATTTTTAGGGGTTTTTTGTGATTTTTTAGGATTTTTATGGGTTTTTGGTTTTTAGGGATTTTGAGGGTTTTGTTGGGATATATAGGGTTTTTAGGGTTTCTTAATGTATTTAGTTATTTTAGGTTTTTATGGGTTTTATATTGTTTTATGTTTTTATGGTTTTCTTAGTGTATTTCTATGGTTTTTGGGTTTTTTATGTTTTTAGGGATTCTTAGGGATTTTTGTATTTTTTTAGGGTTTTATGGATTTTGATGTTTTTAGGGTTTTTAGGGATTCTTAGGGTTTTTATCATTTTATATGTTCTCTTATGGTTTTATGTAATTTTTGAGTTTTGAGGTTTTCTCAATGGTTTTTGGGGTTTTTAGGTAGTTTTATTTTTTTAGGGATTTTATGACTTTTTAGGATTTTTTTTGTTTTTACTGGTTTTTAGTGATTCTGTGGGTTGTAGGGTTTTCAGGACATTTAGGGTTATTATGGGATTAATATTATTTAAGGTTTTTTGAGTTTTTAGGGGTCTTAATAATTGTTAGTGTTTTTTAGTTTTATTTTTTAATGTCTTTTCATTGTTTTTAGTGGTTTTAGGGGTTTTATGGGGTTATTTGGTTTTTGAGGGTTATTTGGGTTTTATGGGTTTTAAGATCACTTTTTCTAATTAGGGTTTTTATTTATTTTTTGGTTTTTTATGGGTTTTATGTTCCTGAATTCATCATTAATTTCATTAGGAATGGGTCAAATAAGAAATTTATATTAACCCGAACTGTACTAACTATAAAGGCGTAGTATAACAGAAGTGCATGGTCAAACCCACAGAGAGCGAGGAACGTAATGATGAAAAATATTAAATAATGGTTAGTTAACTCCAAATTTTGATTGATTTTATTAAACTAATGAATCAAATTAAAATAAGGGAATTCAAATAGAGAAACAAAAGAGAGGGGAACTAGTTTCCAGGGGTGTTTTTGCTAAACTAATTTATCCTTTATTGGAAAATAATTATATCAAACAGTTGAGTAACCAAACAGTTTCATCGATAGAATAAATGGTCATTCCCAATCAAACTACCATAGAATACCAATTCAACATGGCCATTTGAATCAAAATAGATAAATTTCATTAAGTTCATAATTCAAAAATTAGAAGAGTAATTCTATTCAATGGTCATGAATAAATCAACTTAATCAATTTGGGGTTTTTTCATTATTGAAAACATATGGTCAATGATTCAATGAATAATAAATATTATGTATAGCCCAAAAAAAATACTGTTGAATAAAATCATCTTTATGAGAAAAGGAAAATCAAACATTAATGCTACCCACCGCCTCAAACAGATTCTCTTCTCCCCTATGGGTTTTATCCAACCATCATCAGGTGATCTCCAATGACAATTACTAGAAAATCCATAGGGAAGTGAAAATATAAGAGTGTATGAGAATTATAATTAATTAAAAGATAGGTTGTAATTAAAATAGAAATCATTAAAAAATTACATCAAATACAGGAATGAAAAACATAAACAAAAACGTATCTATGAAGAAATCTAGGCCAGAAACCTTTGATGGCCTCCCGGTAGTCAATCCTCTCCACCTAGAATGGAATCCTAAATACCATGCCTGGAATTCTTATTTATAAGACATTATTTCATCAATGTTCTACCCCCATGTAAAATATGTGTTTAATGGCCGTTTCGGTCGGTCCTAATAAAGTTTCATGTCAATAATTTATAAAAATCCACAATTTCTCTGATGACCAACATTTTATAGGTCATGTAATATGTTTACATAATGTATAATCTTTGGGTACATTTTATTATTCTCATTTAATATATGTAGTTCACAACATTCAACTTCACATTAGGTATTGATTTTACACGACGTGTAAAATGTGAATTCTACATCTGAATCTATGTGGTGTCTTGTTCTTATGTTTTGTGTCTCTGAATGTGCTCCATGATCAACCTCAAAAATATAGGGTCGCATCGCATCACATAACTCATGGAATGAAGTGTTGTTTTGTCCCAAAAATTCCTCATTTTACATCACATTTCTCTAAATTTCAATCCTCCATAATAATTCCAAAAAAATTAATATGAGGAAAAAATATTTTATTAAATCAATTATGGTTCAATGGAAACATATTTAAAAACCCATAAAAATGTGTATATAAAATTTTGATATCAAGTACCCCCACACTCAAATATTTTCTCTTCCTTGAGAAAAACCTCAACATTATGATAAAATTTATCCATACATAAACAAGGGATTTTTAAAATTAATATTATTATAAAGAATGTTATAGATGAATATTGTAAAATAACAACACATACCTAATAAAGAATCCCAAAATCATTGTTTATTTAAAATGTAAAATTCCATACAAGTCTACAATTTCACACATAGTTTTGAACATTTCATCAACACCCATACCAATTAGGATTTACCACATCATTAATATTTCTACTCATCACTCAAGGCAACAATTTAATGGAGTTATTCTCATACCTCACGTACTTGATCTTAACCATAGGCTCATATTTAATCTCCTTCCACCACACCAAAAAGAAAAAAATCACAATTAATTAAGAAAAATTCACAATAAGGATCAAATGAATCTATGTTCGAGGATAGGTAAGTAAAAATGTTGAAAATCAAGTAAGGATCATGGAGGAGGCTAAAATACAATGTTCAATTCATTATATTCAAAATACAACCTCAATTAAATTCTCCTAAAAACATAATTCCATCTCACACACCCACAAATAATTTAGTGAAGGGTCACAAAAAATTCAAGTTATAATGAAAAATAACCATCACTTATTTTTCTCCCTCTTTTTCTTTTTTTATAAATTTGTGAGTAGAATAAACCTCCAATCCACCACCTAACCAGATATGATAAAAATAATGATTCTAGAAATAGTGATTTTTCATTCTCCTAATCCATAACCCATTTTATCATTTTTTTCATTTTCAGATGTTGACATAGGATAAGTCTCAGATCCACCATCTAACCACATAAGATTATGAGAACATCGATATGAAAATTCTAATTTTTACCCTACCTGAGTGACAACTCATTTTTTTCTTTTTTTCTTTTTTTAACAACAAAACGAATATATAATGGAAGATAATGAATGCAAATATTAAAATTCCCCAAAATCAAAAGAGAACACCCTACACTATCATCTTAATAATAATTTCTCATATCCATCTGGAACAACATCTCATCCATGCTCATTTAATAGAATGTCATGAAAAAATAAAAAGAGATAGGTAAGAACGGAAATAATGGCCTATAAAATGGATTATTCCTAACAAGGAAATCCATGGATTATATGGAATAAAGTAGGATCAATGTGCAGGTTAATCATGGGATAAAAGGTATCATAGAAAAAAAAATGTCAATCATTTCAAAAATGAAAATTTTCTTTCAGTGCATTGACAAGTTATCAATACATCTTTTAATAGTTTTATAAGCCCCAATATTCAATCAATAAATTTAATTAAAAAAAATATGAAATATTTTTTTCTAGAATCTTCTCAAGAATGTAAATATAATATAATTCAATATTTTTATAGTCTAAACATGGACAATTAGATTACTAAAATCATGTTTCTAGGAATGAAAGTCATGAAAAAAATCATATCAGATTTTTTTTCTATTTATTTCAAATTTTAAAATTATGTGACTTAAAATTTTCATTTATATCTTTCGCAATTATGGGAATTATATTAAACATTTTAAAACATGTCAAAATAATTACCCTCGATTCTAATGTCTCCTTGATCAGTGAGGACAAGACAAAAAATCAAACATATTTGAGGGTGAATTTATGTCAATTCAATTCATGAAATAATACAGTTCATTCATTTTCATAAATTATGTGTAAATGAAAAAGTAGGGGTGAATAGATATAAACAAGTATATGTAGTACACACTTCCATTGATTCTTTTAAAAAAGTTTCTCTGGTTCTGTCTGGCTCAGGTTTGTGTGGTGATTTTTGATTACATGATGTGAATTTAACTCATGACATGAAATTTTCCTATTTTTAGCACTTCATTCACTTCATGATTTTTCCTTATATGGTCTTTAAAGATAAAAATAAACAATGAAAGTATATTAATTTTAAAATGTAAAAAAATTGGATCAAGAAAAAAATGTTCCCAATCATAGGTAGATTTAGTTAAACTAATAATATTAATCTATGTCTGAGAAAGAATTTTTTTAAAATGTAGATTTCATCATGTAGATTCTCTTTTTTTTATGGTCATTTAGCTCAACCTTTTTCCCTTTTAATCTAATTTGAACATTAAATAAAGCTAATCGTCTTGGATATAACCACTTCTAATTATTCTATGAATCTAGGGTAGTATTTCTCTACTTTCACCATTGGTTCATCTAGACTGGTGGTTTTATTCAATTTAAAGATATATGTAATGAAAATAATAGGAAATCAAAATATGACCATATATTTTAGTTTTCTTAGTCCACCCTTTTTCTTCATTATTATCCTTATTCTGAGATTCTGGAATGACTTATTCATTTAGAGCCTTAGATTTATCCTCTTCTTCTTGAAAGGGAAGGAGGGAGTCCTATTCTTTTTTAGTCTCAATAATGTTTGTGAGGTCAGAACATATTTTATTAATGTACTATTCCTTTACTTTTTCTTCTTCCTATAACTATATGGATTGTAAAACTCTAACCACATTATCTTCTTCCCCTTCAACCATCTAATTTTTTTTCCAACACATGTCTTTAATCTTATTCTCAAAGTTTTGAAAGTTATTCTCATTGTTATTCTTGGTATTTTTGTATGCATAAAAGTGATGAATCTTGTTATGATATTTCTTCTAAATCTAGATGATCATCTATTTCAATGTTGTCTACACACTCCAAGTAATGTTATTTGTTTTCGCCCATTAATTTTTCTTCGTTTATTCATTCTCAAGTATTGACATTCTCCACCTCTTGATATTCTACTTCTGAAAACCAACAAATCCCTAAATTATATTCTAATGTTATTTTGTAAACTAGGGAATTTAAATTTTAAATAACACTGGAATTTTGAGTAATCAATTCTCCCTATTCACTAAGTTGGGATTCATGATCATCCATCAACTTATCCAACCCTGGAATGAAGTTTTTGAGAAATCTGGCTTGTTTGAAATCATAATTATGAACTTGATGTTTTTATAATGAATATTAATCTTGAATTTAATTTTATTGAGGATTTATTATATCAACAACATTGACTTCTTCCACCTCTTAATATAACTCATCTTATAACCAGCATCTATCTTCATTAAAAACTATGAGTAGGTGAAAATTAAAATTTAAAATGATTTTTTAAGGTGACTAGTCAATTATCCCAACTCATTGAGTTTGGCCTCACTATAGTTCATCATATTCCACCACTTCAGTGTACTGAGCGAGAAATCAGGTTAGCCATTCTTCTTGATGCTTCACTTCAGTTTGTTTAAAGTATGAGTTGTATTGAGTGTACAGATTGGCCAAGAAATTTACCTGATAGCCTTGATATTCAAGAGCTCCTCTTTGGGATGATAGTAGTTGTTGTTCCACTATAGGGTTTGGAATTCATCATACTCTTGAAAATACAAAACATTCTGATTGTTGTCCCACTGTGCCTAACCTTCTGAATTCAGTTCTCTCATGTGGTCAGATACTCATGATATTTAATGGATTCTAATGGTGGAGTGGAATTAGAGTGATATGTATTTTAATCCACCTAACACAACATAAACAACTACAAGGTGTGTAATATTGAAAAATTAAAATAATTAAAAAAAATAAATTTAAAAACAATGGCCTAGTTAAAATCAGTAAAAAAATTTGATAAGAAAAGAAATTGACCTGAAAATTGGTCTCAATTGATCTGCAATGCTCCAATACTCATCGTAAAGGGAATTAAGATTTTATGTCCCCAAAGGCGTCAATAAATACTTCAGAAATGAATCCAATTTTAAATTTATATTAACCTGAACTTTACTAACTATAAAGGTGTAGTATAGATGATGTATGGGGTCAAACCCATAGAGAGCAGGGAACACAGTGATAGAAAACTCTTAACTAAAGGTTAGGTCACTAATTTTTTTTGATTTATTTTATTAAATTAATTATTTAAATTAAAATAACAGAATTAAAATAGAGAAATAGAAGAGAGGGTAACTAGTTTCCAGGGGTGGTTTTGCTAAATTAATTTATCCTTTGTTTCAAAATAATTATATCATATAGCGCCACAACCAAATAGTTCCATCAATAAAAGAAATTTTCATTCCCTATCAAACTACCCTAGAATCCCAATTCATCATGGTCAGATGAATTAAAATCTCTAAATTTAATTAAATTCATATTTCCAATATTAGAAATGTAATTCAATTCAATGGTCATGAATAAATAATCTTAATCACGTGGGGGTTCATTGAATATTGAAAAAATATAGTCAACGATTCAATGAAGAATAATGTCGATTTGTGGGGAAAAAATAAAAATATAAAATAAAATCTTATTTACAAGCAATGGAAAATGAAACTAAGATGTTACACACTGCCTTTAATTGATTCCACTCTCCCTATCGGTTTTAACCTATTATTATCAAGTGATCACCAAGGATAATGAAACCCAAATCCATAGGGAAAAGAAAATATGAGACTAAATGTGATATAAAATGAATGAAAATATATATTTGAATAAATATGGAAATCATTTAAGGATTACATCAATGAAAGGAAATAATAGCATAGAAATCTATATATCAAGAATTATGGGTCGAAACCTTGCAGTATCTTATCAGTAGTTGATCATATTCTCCAAGAATGAAATCAGGAACCAAATATAAAGAAACCTTATTAATAATTCATTGTGTCATAAATGGTATTCCTTTTGTCAAATATGTGTTTAATGGTTGTTTTGAGTGGTCCCAATGAAGTCTCCCATCAAAGATTTGTAAAAATCCCAATTTTTTGTTGTCTGTCTTTTTACTTTTTCTGTAATATGATTACTTAATGTGTAATCTTCAATCTTGTTTTATTCATCTCATGAACTATAAGTAGTTTATAACTATCAAATTCACATCACAAAATGATTTCACACATCATTCCAGGTTTAAGGGGTTTTTAGAGTATTTAGTGTTTTTAGGGGTTTTATGGTTTTTATAAATTTTTATGTTTTTTATAATTTTTATATTTTCTAGGGGTTTGATGTTTTTTACATTTCTTAATTATTCTTAGGATTTTTCAAAGTTTTTTTTGTTTTTAATGATTTTTAGTGATTTTTTAGTTTTTTTATTATTTTTAGGGATTTAGAGATTTTGAGGGGTTTTTGGTTTGTTATATTTTTAGGGCTTTTATGGGTTATAGTTTTTTTTTTGGTTTTTAGTTGTTTTAAGTGTGTTTATGTTTTTTCAGTTTTCTTAGGGGATTTCAAGGTTTTATGGTTTTTTACATTTTTAGGGATTTTATGGATTTTGAGGATTTTTATGATTAAATAGTTTTGTATGGATTTTTAGGGTGATTTTGGGTTTTTATTGTTTTTAGGGTTTTTTGGGTTTTCATGGTTTTTTAGTATTTTAGGGGTTTTGTGAGTTTTTAGATTTGTTTATAGTTTTAAATGGTTTGAATTTTTTTAGTGTCTTTAGTCGTTTTTAGGGTTTTAGGTTTTTTAATTATTTAGAGGTTTGTAGTTTTTAAGGGTTTTAGGGACTTTTTTTGTTTTTTGGTTTTTAGCCGTTTTAAGGGTTTTATGGGTTTCAAGTGTTTTTCGATTATTATGTTTTTAATATATTTTTATGGTTATTAAAATTTTTAGGTACTTTTTTTGATTTCTTAGGTTCTTTATGTATTTTTATTGTTTTTAGGGATTTAGGCGATTTTTATTGGTTTCATCAATTTTTTTTGGTTTTTTAGTATTTATGGTTTTTTTAGTTTTTTAGGATTTTAATGTTGTTTAGGAATTTTTTTCATATTTTTTATGTGGTTAAATGGATTTTAGATATTTTAGTGGTCCTTTAGGGTATTATCGTGTTTTTGGGGTTTTTATGTTTTTGGGGTTTTGTTGTTTGTATGGGTTCTATAGTCTTTTTAGGATTTTTATCATTTTCTAGGTTTTTATGAATTTTAAGTGTTTTTAGATTCTTAAGGTTTTCTTAGGGTTTTCTAGGAATTTTATGTATTTAATTATTTTTAGAAATTTTAGAGATTTTTTTTTATTTTTATATGTTTTTAGGGTTTTTGGGAATTTTTAAGGGGTTTTAGGGAGTTTGGATATACTCTTGCACCAACCTCCTATCAAACAGTCATCGTTTGATATCAATATAAGTTTCCACAAAACATTCACCATCTATGAGCCTCTGATAAGACAATTCATCATGTTTTTCCAATCAAACTTCCAAATTTTAATTTACCTTCTCAACATCCTGGTATGAAAACTTTAGCACTAGGTCAGAGACATCATTCAGTTTATCATCAGGAGGTGCAATAGGTGGATCGATCTCAAGTTGTGAAGGAGATTCTGTAGCCATTAATTTGATAGCTCCAAAAAAATTTCACTCCAGTCAACCAAATTTTTTAATGCTGTTGTCGTAGTATATTAATTTTTTTAAGTATCAAGTAACCCCGTGACAATTTTTCATTCCAGTTGAGAGTAGTCTCTACAATTCCTTGTTTTCTTGGGATTGGGAGTAATGAATCCATGTGCATCCACTATTTTATTTTTACCTTTTATATAGCATGATTTTAGGAAGTCCTCTTCAATTTTATCAGCTTTCTTATTAGCCTCCAGCAAGGATGTTTTCTGCACGGGGCATGTGTCCAGGTCAGATTAAGAAAGAATCTCCTGATTATCCTCTTTAGTGGGGTCATTCTGAACACAATGGACAACATAAAAAAACACTAGTAGATTCTAGGTTTAAATCCACTCTCAACATTGACAATGACTTGATACTAATCTTCAACAATCATTTTAACATCTTTTATTTTCTCACCAAAGTGGTTATTAGTTATAGAGGGTCCAACAAGCACCATCACTTCATAGACTCTTCTATGCAAGCTGCTATGTCCATCTTTAGCTTTCCCTTCACAACCCATGTCTTGGGAGTAGTTGTATATACTTTCTTTCCACATCCACCGGATAAATGTCCAATCCTAAAGCAATCTGAACAATAAGATGGAATACATTCATAAATCACCTCTTGTAAGAATCCGTGGTTGCCATTTTGAATCCAGATTTGTTTTGGAAGTGGTTTAGAGACATCGATCATGGTAGAATTCCTAGAAACCGAAGGCCTAGAAATTTTTCTTGTTGCCATGACCAACTTCATCGGGGAGCCAATCAGACCAGCAATTGGAAACAAGGAAATATACTTAAAGAATTGAATCAGTAAACCATGGAAACCAAGCCAAACTGGGACAATAGGCGATTCAACGTTAGGATCAAAATCATGAGACCATTTCAGAAATTTCATTATGCATCCACAAAAAATCCACGATATTCTCACCCAAAATCTATAGTATTCATTTTTAGATGAAAACTGAAGAATGAAGTTGGAGGAATTAAGCAAACCAATTTGAAATCTAACAAACCCAATTTCTTTAAGAGATTTCCTCAAAAATATTAATGAAGGTCTACGCAGACTAAATTTTCCAACAAGCATGAATCAAAATTTTGTGGATAGAAGATTTACCTCATTGGAAGAAAACGACATTTACAAATGACCTTGATGCTAATTTTTATGTTGTTTAAGATGTTTTATGGGTTTTTGGTATTTTAGTTGTTTTTAAGGAATTTTATGGGTTTTATGTTTTTTCGGGGATTTAAGTATTTTTTATGTTTTTAATGTTTTCTTAGGGTTTTTACAATTTCGGGGTTTGTAGAGGATTGTTTTATAATTTTTATGGGTTTTTATGGATTTAGGGATTTAGAGTGTTTTTTGGGTTTTTTCAATTTTTATGATTTTTAATGATGTTATTGTTTTTTAATGCTTTAGGGTTTTAAAGTTGTTTTAGAGTTTTATTTTTTTTTGTATTTTATAAGTTTTATGATTTTTTAGATTTTTACTATTTTTTATGAATTTTTGGGTTTTATTCGTTTTTTAGGCTTTTTAGCATTTTGCATCCTTTTTATGGATTTTAGGGGTTTTTAGGTTGTGGAGGTTTTCTTAGGGTTATCACGGTTTTTATGGTTATTTAAATTTTTAATAAGTTTTGATTTTTTTAAATATATTATGGGTATTGAGATATTTTTTGGGATTTTGAGGGTTTTTATGGCTTTTAAAGGATTTTATTGTTTTTAAAATTTTTCGGGGTTTCATGTGTTTTTAGTTTTTAAGGGTTCTAAGGTTCCTTATATTTTTATTGTTTTTGGGGTTTAAATTGGTTTTTAGTGTATATAATGGTTTATGGTTTTTAGGAATTTTGGATTTTAGGGAATTTAGGGGTTTAGGAGTTTTTTATAGTTTGTAGGTTTTTTTATGATTATAGGGGTTTAAAGTGTTTTTAAATATTTAATGTTTTCTGAAGATTTTTTAGCATTTTTTTGGTTTTTTATGTTTTAGGGGGTTTAATAGAATTTTATGGTTTTTAGGGTTTTTCTTATTTTGAGGGATTTTCAGATTTTTTGGGGTATTATGTGTTTTTGAGGGTTGTATATTTTTTAGGTTTTTTGGGTTTTGAATTGTTTTTATGTATTTAATATTTTATAAGTTTTTTTAAATCGTTTTAGGTTTTTTTACATTTTTAGCGATTTTGAGTGGTTTTTTATGGTTTTTATAGAATTTAGGACTTTTAGGTATTTTGATGTTTTTTGGGTTCTTAAGGTTTCTTATGGATATAGGGTTTTTAGAGTTTTTTAATTTTTTTATGGTTTTTAGAGTTTTTAACATTGTAATGGTTTAAATGGTTTTTAGTGTTTCAGTGATTTTTTAGGTTTTTTATGGGTTATTTTTGGGGTTTTAATATTTTTAATGGTTTTTTTTGTTTTTTAGGGGATTTAGTTTCTGTCTAGTGTTTTTACGGTTTTTAGCATTTTAGGGTTTTTAGGGGGTTTGATTATTTTTATGTTTTTAATTTTTTCTTAATGTTTTGAGTGGGGTTAGTTTTTTTAATGTTAATAATTTTCTTGGGATTTTTAGGATATTTATGTTGGTTAGGTTTTTTAGAGACTTTGAGTGTTTTTAGGGTTTTTGGGGTTTTGAGGTTTTATCATTTTTATGATATTTGGGGTTTTGATTATTTCAGGTTATTATGATATTCTTTGGTTTTTTATAGTTTTTATGTTCTTAATTGTTTTAATGATTTTGACGGATTATTTATGGGGTTTATGGGATTTTAGGGTTTTTATGAATTTTGAGGATTGTTAGGGTTTTGAGGTTTTTTTGGGGGTTTTGGGTTTTTTTTGAGTTTTTCGTATTTCAAAGATTTTTTATACTTTTAAAACTTTTTTACGGGTTTGAAGGGTTTTTAAAGTTTCTGGTGGTTTTATAAGGGTTTTATATTTTTTTGGGGGTTTTAGTGTTTTTTATTTAGTTTAGGGGTTTTAAGTGTTTTAGTTTTTAAGGTTTTCTTTTGGGTTTTTTCGTTTTTTATGGATTTTTAATTTCGTAGTGACTTTTTGGTCTTTTGGTAATTTTATGGTTTCTATGGGTTTTAAGGATTTTGATGGGTTTTAGGGGTTTCAGGGTTTTTAGTATATTTTAGGTTTTTCATTGGTTTTAGGTGTTTTTATGATTTTATGTATTTATTAAGAGATTTTAGGGTTTTATGGTTTTTATGTTTTTATGTATTTTATGGATTTTTAGGTATTTTATGGATTTATAGTTTTTTAGAGATTTTCAGGGGTTTTAGGAGATTTAGGGTTCTTAAGGGGCTTTTAGGGTTTAGGGTTTTTTTTGTTTTTCAGGTTTTTTTGTTTTTAGAGTTTGTCACTATTTTTAGAGATTTAAAGGGGCTTAGAGTTTTTTGTGAGCTTTTAGGTTTTTATATGTTTTTGTGTTTTTTATGTTTTTTGGTTTTTTATGTTTTTTAGGATTTTTTTATGGATGTTTGTGGGTTTAGGGTTTTTAGGTTCATTTTATGGTTTTAGGGTTTTTTAGAGTTTTTAGGGGTTTGATGTGATTTTAAGTTTTTATGGGTTTTTAAGGGGTTATCATGGTTTTTAGGGTTATAGTATGTTTTTAAATACTTTTAGCGATTTATAGGTTTTTATGGGTTTTAGGGATTTTATGTGTTTTTTATTTTTTTGTTCTTCTTAGGGTTTTCAATATTTTCATAGTTTTTTAAATTTTTAAGGATTTGTAGGTATTTTTTAGGATTTGTGGTTTTTAGGATTTATATGAATTTTGAGGGTTTTATTGTTTTTAGGGTGTTTAGGGATATTTCAATTTTAGGGGTTTTTTATGATTTTTAGGATGTTTAAGGATTTTATTGTTTTTAACTTTTTAGGTTTAAAATATTTTTAGTGTTTTTGTGGGTCTTTGGGTTTTTATGGGGTTTTAATGGTTTTTCGGTCCTTTTGGGTTTAGGGTATTTAGAATTTTTATGTTTTTAGGAGTTTGAAGAGTTTTTAGGTTTCTAATGTTTTCCTAGGGTTTTTAGGGTTTTTTATGCTTTTAGGGATTTTTATGACCTTTTTACGATTTTTATGTCTTTTAGGGTTTTTATGAATTTTGATTGTTTTTAGGTAATTTTTATGTATTTAGAATTTTTTATCTTTTTTAGGTTTTATGTGTTTTTTTGTTTTTAAATTTTTTACTGGGTTTTTAGGTTTTTTAGGGTTTTTTCATTTTTAGGGATTTTCAATATTTTTTATGATATTTATTGGTTTTTAGTGTTTTTGCTGGTTTTTATGTTTTTTAGGGGTTCTGGTGTTTTTAGGTTTTCTATTATTTTTTTGGGGGTTTTAGTGATTCTTTAGGTTTTAGGGGTTTTATGTTTTATTAGATTTTTAAACATTTTTATGGTTTTTTGGGTTTTTAAAGTTTTCAGTGGTTTAGGGTTTTTTTTTGTTGTAGGGTTTTTATGTTTTTAGGGGTATTTTGGTTTTTTTTGTTTTGTTAGATATTTTTAGGGTGTTACGGTTATTAACATTTTTAGGTTTTTAGGGTTTTTAAGTGTTTTTAATTATTTAGGGCTTTCTCAGGGGGTTTTCATGTTTTTTTATTTTTTTAGGGATTTTATTGTTTTTTATGGTTTTTAGGGTTTTTATGAGTTTTTTTTGTTTTTTAGGGTTTTTTAGTTTTTTAAGAATATTTAGTGTTTTTTATTTTTCAGGTTTTAATGTGTTGTTAGAGTTTTTAGTGGTTATATATATTTTTTTCTGGTTTTTTGTTTTTTAATGATTTTTGGGGTTTTTTTTGATAGGCTTTTAGGGTCGTTTTGGATTTGTTTATGGTTGTTAGTGGATTTAGGGATTTTAGGTTCATTTTAGGGTTTTAGGGGTTTTTTCATTTTTTTTAAGAGTTTTTAGGGGTTTGAAGTGATTTTAAGTTTTTTTGGGTTTTGTAAGGGTTTATCAGGGTTTTTAGGGTTACAATATTTTTTTAATGATTTTTAAGGAATTTTAGGTTTTTATGGGTTTTATGGGTTTTATGTGTTTTTTATTTTTTTGTTCTTCCTATGGTTTTTAGGATATTTATGGTCTTTTACATTATTAGGGATTTTAAGTGATTTTTTAGGATTTTAGGTTTTTAGGTTTTATATGAATTTTGATGGTTTTATGGTTTTTAGTGTTTTTAGGTATTTTTTATTATAGGAGGTTTTTATGTGTTTTAGGATGTTTAAGGATATTATAATTTTTAAATTTTTAGGTTTAAAATATTTTTAGAGTTTTTTGTGGGTCCTAGGATTTTTATGAGTTTTTATTAGTTTTTGGGTCATTTAAGAATTTAGGTTTTTTAGGATTTTTTAGGTTTTTAGGGGTTTGAAGAGTTTTTAGGTTTCTAATGTTTTCTTAGAAATTTTAAGGGTTTTTATGCTTTTAGGGATTTTTATGATCTTTTTACAATTTTTATGGATTTTTTGGATTTTTAAGAATTTTGATTGTTTTTAGGGTTTTTTATGTTTTATGAATTTTTTTGGTTTTTTTGGGATTTTTTGTGTTTTTAGGTTTTTATGGTTTTTATCAGGTTTTAAGGTTTTTTAGGGTTTTTTCATTTTTACGGATTCTCATTATTTTTATGACTTTTATTGGTTTTTAGTGTTTTTACAGGTTTTTACGGATTTTGTGGGTTTCAAAGTTTTTAGGTTTATTATTATTATTTGGGTTTTACAGTTTCATTAGGTTTTATGGGTTTTATGTTTTTTTTTTGATTTTTTAACATTTTTAGGGTTTTCTAGGTTTCTAATATTTTTAGAGGTTTAGGGTTTTTGTGGGTTTTAGGGTTTTTATGTTTTTAGGTGTATTTTTGTTTTTTTTGTGATTTTTAGGCTGTTAGGGTTTGTAACATTTTTAGGTTTTTAGGGTTTTTAAGTGTTTTTAATTATTTAGGTCTTTCTCAAGGGTTTTTTTGGGATTTTTTTATTTTTTTTAGGGAATTTAGTGGTTATTTATGGGTTTTAGGGTTTTATGTGTTCTTTGGTTTTTTTGGTATTATTTAGTTTTTTAGAGTTTTAAGAATTTTTAGTGTTCTTTTAGTTTAATGGGTTGTTAGAGTTTTTAGTGGTTCTTTATTTTTTATGGGTTTTTGGCTTCTTACAGATTTTAGGTGTTTTATGGGTTTTGATTGTTTTTAGGGTCCTTTAGGGTTTTTATCCATTTTAGTTTTTTAAGGGTTATATGTGTTTTTTTTAATTTATGGCCTCATTTTGGTTTTTTAGTTTCTAGGTTTTTTGGGGTTTTTAGGGATTATTTTGTAATTTTACTATTTCTAGAGTTTTTTGGGATTTTAAGGGTTTTAGGGGTTTTTAGGTTTTTAGGGGTTTTTTCCATTTTTCTTTTTTTAATATTTTAGGTGTTTTGAGGATTTTTAGGGTTTTTAACATTTTTTATGTTTAAAGGGTTTTTAGAGTATTTAGTGGGTTTAGTGTTTTTATGGGTTTTTATAATTTTTAGGTGTTTTTATATTATTTCCGAGTCTTTAATTTTTTTTATTGGTTTTATATTTTTAAGGTTTTTAAGTGTTTCTTATAAATTTTTAGGGATTTTAAATTTTAATATTTTTAGGGATTTTTAGGGATTTTAGGATTTTTATGTTTTAAGGGTTTTTTGGTATTTTGAGGGTTTTAAAATTTTTTAGTGTTTCTAGGATTTTAGGGTTTTTTCCATTTTTTGTAATTTTTGGGGTATCGAGTATTTTTTGTTTTTTCAGGAGTTCTTTGGGTTTAACTAGATTTTCAGGTATTTTAGGTTATGAAGGATTTTTTGGGATTTTCTGTATTTTTATGTTCTTTTTGGTTTTTTGGGAATTGAAGGTTTCTTTGGGTTTTTAGGGGTTTTAGCTTTTTATGGTTTTTTGTTTTTTAGGGGTTTTTTGAATTTTTGGGGGTTTTACGAGTTTATATATTTTTTAACATTTTAGGTGTTTAAATAGATTTAAGAGTTTTTGGTGCGTTTTTGTTGTTTTATGGGGGGGTTTTATGTATTTAGGGATTATGGGGTATATAGGGTTTTTATTTGTTTTAAGGGTCTTTTTTTATTTTCAGTTTTTTGGTAAATTAGTTTTTTCAAGTATTTTTAGGGTTTAAGGATTTTTAGGATTTTTATGGGGTTTTATGGTGGTTTTGGTTTTCTCGGGATTTTTGGGGGTTTATTGTCTTTTAGGGTCTATAGTTTTTTAGTACTTTTTTTTGGCTTTGTTTTAATCTTTTAGTTTGTTTATGTTTTTATTGTTTTTTTATCCTTTTTAGGGTTTTAAATGATTTTTAGATTTATTAGTGGTTTTAGGGTATTTATGGGGTTTTATTGTTTTTTATAGTTTTCGGTTTTTATGGTTTTTTATGGGTTTTATGGTTATTAGGGTTTTTATAGTTTTTAGGGATATTAGGTTTTTTAGTGGTTTTAAGTGTTTTTAGGTATTTATGATTTTATTAGGAATCTTCATGCATTATAGGAATTTATATATTTTGATGGATTCTTGTACTTTTTAGGATTTTTTGGGTTTTTAGGGTTTTTAGGTGTTGTTTCAGTTTTTAGATTTTTATTTTATTTTTTAGGTATTTATGGTATTTAGAGTTTTTTTAACTTTTTTTGTGTTTAAAGTGTTTTTAGCATTTTTAGTGGTTCTTTAGATTTTTTACAGGATTTAGGTTTTTTATGGATTTTTAGGATTTTTATTATGTTTTGGGATTTTTAGGGTCCTTTAGTGTTTTAGCATTTTTAGGTTCTTAGGGGTCTTATGTGTGTTTAGGATTTCAGGCGTTTCTTAGGGGTTTTAGGGTTTTATGGTTTTCTTATGATTTTAGGGTTTTTAGGGATTTTGTGTATTTTTATTGTTTTTAGGGGTTTTCTTGTTTTTTTAGGTTTTTTGTTTTTAGCATTTTAAAAATTTATACTGTTTTTTATAAATTTTGTATTTTTAAAGGGATTTTAGAGCATTAGTGGGTTTTTTGTGTTTTCATGTGTTTTAAGGGTTTTAAGGTTTCTAGGATGTTTTTTTGTTTTTTTTTTGAATTTTAGGGTTTGTAGTGTATTTTAGGGTTTTAGGTTTTTTAGGTTTTTAATGGATTTAAGTGTTTTTAGATTATTAATGTTTTCTTATGGTTTTTCATTTTTTAGGGTTTTTAAGTATTCTAATTGGTTATTATGGTTTTTAGGTATTTTCAAGGTTTTAGGGGGGGTTTGGGTGTCTGGTGTTTTTTAGGGTTTTTATATTTATTTACATATTTTATGGGTGTTAATTATTTTTTGGTTTTTAGGGTTTTCTTAGAGTTTTCAATGTTTTTTGGGTTTTTGTGTGATTGATATTTTTGGTCTTTTTTATGATATTCACTATTTTGTAAGTTTTTTAGTGATTTTCATGGCGTCAAGGATTTTTAATTATTTTGTGTTTTTATGGATTTTTTTGGTTTTCAGGTTTTTTCTGAATTTTTAGGGGTTTTATGGGTCTGTGGAGATTTTCATCATTTTTTGTGGTTTGAAGTGTTTTTGGAGTTTTCAGCGGGTTTGTTGGGTTTTATGGGTTTCTAATATTTTTATTGTTTTGTTGGGTTTTTAGGGTTTTTAGGTTTTTCCGGGGTTTCAGTGTTTTTTAGGGTTTTTAGCGTAGATTTCGTTTTTAGGGGTTTTAAGCGAGTTTTAGTTTTTATGATTTTCTTAGGGTTTTCATGTTTTTTAGTTTTTTTACATTTTATGGTATTTTTCTATATTTCTATTGGTATTTAAATTTTTTATGGATTTTAAGGGTTTTTTTGGTTTTTTTGGTTTCTTTTTATGTTTTTAAAATTTTTAATATTCTTTAGAGTTTTTAAAAATTTTATAAGATTAAATGCTTTTTACAGTTTTAAGTGTTTTTTAGGGTTTTCATGGGTGTTCATACATTTTGGGTATTTTATGGGGTTTTATGGTTTACGGATTTTTTTGGTTTTTAGGAAGTTTTAAATATATTTAGTGTTTTTAGGTTTTCAAGTGGTTTAAATTGTTTTTTTGGTTCAAAGGGTTTATTTTGAATTTTCTTGGTTTTTAGGGTTTTTTATGTTTTTATGGGGTTTAGGATTTTTTTTTGGATTTTTATGAAATTTTATGGGTTTAGGGGTTTTCGGGATTTTGAGGGTTTTCAGGTTTTTTAGGGTTTTAGTGTTTGTAGTGTTTTAGGGTATTTATGTGTTTTATAGTTTTTATGGTTTTCTTATGTTTTTTCAGGGGGTTTAGGGTTTTTTATATTTTTAGGGTTTTTTAGGAATGTTTTTTTTATTTTTAGGGTTTTTAGGGTTCTTATGGATCTTGAGGTGTTTTTAGGGAACTTAGGTTTTTATTGGTTTTTGGGGGTCTTATCGGGTTTTATTATTTTTAGAGTGTTAAAGGTTTTTAGAGTTTTTTAATGTTTTTATGGGTTTCATGGTTTATTTGATGTTTTAGTGGTTTTTGGATTTTTTTTTTGTTTTTTTAAGGTTTATAGTTTTTAGGGGTTTACGGTTTTTAGGTTATTTTATGGGTTTTTAGGGTTTTAAAAATTTTAGGGTTTTAGGGATTTTAAGTGTTTTTAGGTTATTAAGGTTTTCATAGTGTTTTATTGGGTTTTATGGTTTTTTACATTTTTAGGTATTTTTAAGGATTGTATGATTTTTACAGGATTTTGAGTAATGATATATTTTTAGGCTTTTATGGATTTTAGGTTTTTAGGTATTTAATGTTTTTAGTGTTTTTTAGTTTTTTCTAGGTGTTCTAGGTGTTTTAGGTTTTTAAAGTTATATTAGGTGTTTTTAGGATTTTTAGGGTTTTTGTGTTTTTAGGGATTTTGAAGGGTTTTAGTAATTTTAGGGAATTTGATGATATGTTGGGTTTTTAGGGGGTTTTTAAATTCTTGGATTTTTAGGGTTTTAATGGATTTTATAGTTTTTTTTAATGTTTTTAGGTTTTTAATGGGTTTTTAGAGTTTTTTGGGCATTTTATGATTTTTATGGGTTTTAGGTGTCTTTAATATTTTAGGGGTATTTATGGTTTTTAGGGTTTCTTGTTTGTTATGGTTTTAGGGTTTTTTGAATATTTTAGGTTTTTAGGTGTATAGGTGATTTTGGTTTTTAATGTATTGTTTAAACTATTTAGGGTTTTAGGGTTTTTACGATTTTAGGTATTTTTAGAGAATTTTTAGGATTTTTATGGTTTTATGGATTTTAGGGTTTTTAGGGGTTTTTACTTTTTTTCCATTTTTTTGGTTTTCAAGGTTTTTCAGGGTCTAAATCGATTTTTTGGTTTTTTAGATTTTCATAGTGGTTTTTAGGATTTTTGGTTTTTTTTTAAATTTTTATGGATTTTTTGTTTTTTTTAATGATTTTTATGGTTTTATGGGTTTTTTAAAATATTCAGTGGTTTATGGTTTAGAGGATTTTTATGATTTTTATAGGGTTTTAGGTTTTAGGGTTTTTAGCAAGGAAGATGGGAGGGTCGGGCTATTCCTGGCCCCCACAAATTTATTAGAAAAAAAAGACACAGTAGACAAGGGAGGAGAGGGGTCAAACGACCCACACCCAAAAACCCTTTACAACCCAAGACCCAAAAGACCCCAAAAAAGGAAAATCAAAAAAGAAAAAAGAGAAAAACACAAATCCATGTAGCCACTACCATCATCCAGCATAAACCAGCATCCAACAGCTCACTGCTAACCAAAGACCAACATCCACCTGCCAACACCAGCATCCAGCACCAATACCAAACATCACAACAATGCAGCAGAAATAGCATGTCTAATCCAACCAGCCCCCGCAACCAACAACACCAGATCCGACATCACAGTGAATCATCACCAACAGCATAAAAACACAAAAAAACACCGCAAACAATAGCAATCATCATCATCTTCCAGCAATCAGCGACAAGCAACCAGCAGTCATCAATGCCAACCCATCAGGCAGGACCAGTGGCGAATCATCCAGTCACCACATCCATAGCATGCAACAACATAAACAATCAGCACCAGACCAAAAGCATCACCTCCCATCCAAGCAGCATTCCAATAGCCACCAACGCGCATCATCCTCAGACAAACACCTTTCCTCAAATCCAAAAACCACAGCTCACCAAGGATCACACCTAGACCATCAATCACCTCAAACCATCATATCAAACAAGAACAGAAATTCCGATCAAAACCAGCAACAACAGCATGAAGGAAAGGCGGATCCAGGGAGCCAAAAAGAGACAACAGTTGCGCAATACACAGAAAAATTCGCACCTGAGCGTAATACGAACCTATAACAGTATCAATCCACCATGAGAGGGTAGATCTGTTCTTGAAACCACAACATTCAACCAGATCAGGACGGATCTGGACCGTCTCCTTCGAAGGTTCCAAAAACCACCATACCACAAATCGCTGAACCACTTTCCGAAGACGCCACCACCCTCCTAGGATGACTCCACGTCTCCTGCACCGTACCACCACCACAAATGCAAGACAGAGCCAGAGCGACATGACACCATGGAAAAAACCACCAGTAAGCCAACTCTTGAAAGAGCCATCTTCCAGACATAGAATCCCGAGATCTAGGGCAGCGAAGCCCTAAACCACACGCCAACGGAGCACCACCGCAAAGAAGCCCCGAAGAGCGCCTCCAATTCCGCACTACCACACCTGAGGAAGAGCAGGACAACTGCGCCATCAGGGGGAAACCAAAGAGAAAGCTTGGAATTTTTGGGGGAGGGACTTCATGAGAGAATGACGCCATCTTTATTAGGGTTTTTAGGGTTTCGAGGGTTTTCATTTTTCTTAACATTTTTATGGGTTTAATGGGTTCCTTGAGTTTTTAGTGGATTTTATGGGTTTAATTGATTTTTTGAGTTTTTAATTTTTTTATTTTTTTTAGGGGTTTATGGTTTTAGGATCATTTTAGGGTTTTTAAGGGTTTGGGTTTTTTTGGGTTTTAAATTTTTTTAGGTTTATTATGGTTTCCTTAGGTTTTTTTTCTGATTTCTAGGGTTTTTATGTTTTCAAGGATTTTAGTGTTTTTATGATTTTTTTTGTTCTGAGGGGTTTAAGGATTTTGATAGTTTTAGGATTGATTAGGGGATGTTGGGTTTTAGGGTTTTTATCCCTTTTTAGTTTTTTATAGTATTTAAGTGTTTTTTTGTTTTAAGGTCTTATTTCATTTTTTAGGGTTTGTATGGGGTTTTAATTTTTATAATTTTTTTTGTTTTTTATTATTTTTGTGTTTTTATTATTTTTAGGGATTTTGTTGGTTTTTATGTTTTTAGGGTGTTAAGGTTTTTTTATTTTTTAGGTTTTATGGTTTTTTTCAAGTTTTTTATAGTTTTTAAGGTTTTTAGAGTTTACTAATGTTTTTAGGATCCTAAAGTGGTTTTAGATTTTTCAGTTGTTTTAGGTTTTTTAGGTTTTAAGGTTTTTATTTTTGTGTGGGGGAACTATTTTTTAGGGTTTAGGGTATTTATCATATTTTAGGTTTCTTAGGGGTTTCATATGTTTTTAGGTTTTTATAGTTTTTTATTGTTTTTTCAGGGTTTTAATTGTTTTTACATTTTTTTATTTTAATGTTTTTTTTTGAATTTTTATAATTTTTAGTTTTTCTATCAATTTTGAGGGGTTTAGAGTTTAATAGGGTTTTTATAATTTTTATGGTTTTCAAGGGTTTTTTGATTTTTTATATTTTTATGGTTTTTGTAGGGTTTTTAGGGGTTTTTTGTTTTTATGGAATTTTATGGATTTTATTCTTTTTTATGGTTTTTAGGGTTTTATTGATTTTGAGGGGATGAATGGGTTTTTATGGTTTATATAATTTTTTTTATGATTTTTATGTTTATTTAGGTTTTTAATTTTCTCTTAGGATTTTTTGGAGTTTTTATGGGTTTTACATTTATAGTGATTTTTTAGGATTATTTGGATTTTTATTATTTTTTAGGGTTTTTTTGGATTTTGAGGGGTTCTAAAGTTTTTTGGGTATTTATGGTTATTTTGGTTTTTTATTTTTATTTTTTTATTTTTTTGGGTTTATGGTTTTGTAGCGTGTTTTAACGTTTTTATGGTCTTCAAAGGTTTTTAGTGGTTTTATGTTTTTAATATATTTAAGGGTTTTATTGGTTTGATCATTTTTTTAGGTTTTTAGTGGTCTTACGTGTTTTTAGTAGTTTAATATTATCTTAGGGTTTTTTACGGTTATTTGGTTTTTTTACATTTTTTGTATTTTTTCATGTTTTTTATGATTTTTAGGGTTTTTAGGGTTTTATGGATCAAGGGTGATTTTATGTTTTTTTTTGGGTTTTTGTGGTTGATTTGGGGATTTTGGGTTTGTTAGTATTTTAGGGTCTTTAGGTTTTCGGGAGTTTTATATTTTTTAAGGGTTCAAAGTGTTTTTAGATTATTTATTTATTTTTTGAGTTTTTTTTAATGGGTTTTAAAGGTTTTTATGATTTTTAGGGGGTTTAGAGTTTTAGGGTATTTCTAGTGTTTAAATGGATTTTTATCATTTTTTGTTTTAGGGTTATTACCTTATTTTAGGTTTTCCTAGTTTTCATAGGGTTTTTATGATTTTTTGTTTTTTTATTATTTTTAGGGATTTTTAGAGATGTTGTATGATTTTTATTATTTCATTGGATTTTTAGGGACATTGAATATTTTTAGGGGTTTTTATGCATTTTAGGGTTTTTTGACTTTTATGTATTTGGGGGTTTTAATCCTTTTTAGGCCTTTTTGGTTTTCATGGGGGGGTTTATGATTTTTAGGGGGTTTAATGTTTTTAGGGATTTTTAGGTATTTTTTATGATTTTTATGGGTTTTTAGGTTTTTATGGGTTTTAGGGTTTTTAGGGTATTTATGGTCTTTATGGTTTTTTTGAATGTTTAGGTTTTTTAGTTTTTTTATGGTTTAGAATGTTTTTAGAGTATTTTCAACATTTTTAGGGATTTAATGGTATTTAGTGGTTTGGGGGTTTATATGGGATTTTAGTGGTTTTAATGTTTTTGGGAAATTTTCTCATTTTATTGGATTTAGGTGTTTTAGGGTCTTTTTAGGGGTTTTTTCATTTTTAGGTTTTTTGGGGTTTAAATGTTTCTTAGGTTTTTAAGGTTTTCAATGGTTTTTTCATTATTTTTTAGCTTTTTGGATTTTATGGGATTTTTTTTCAAGATTTATTTGAATGTATTGGGTTTTTTTGGGATTTTGAGGGGTGTTAGTGTTTTTTAGTTTTTATGTTTTTTGGGATTATTATTATTTTTTTATTTTTAACGTGTTTTAAGGTTTTTAGTGTTTTTTTATCATTTTTAGGGGTTTAAAGTGTTTTTTGAGTTTTTTGTGTTTTTTGGGTTTTTTGGGTTTCTAGGGGATTTTAAGGTTTTTATGAGGTTTTATGGTGTTATTATTTTTTAGTGAATTCATCATTTGTATGTGTTTTAGGGTTTTTAAATGTTTTTAGGATTATAATATTTTCAAAGGTTTTATCGGTGTTTTTAGGGTTTTTTATGTTATTTGGGATTTTAGGGTGCTTTTATGATTTATATGTTTTTAGGGTGTTTAGGGATTTTAATTGTTTTTTAGGGATTTTTCTTGTTTTATGGATTTTTGGGTTTATAGGGTTTTTTGAATTTTTTATGGTTTTAAATTTTTTTATGAAATTTTTAAAAAAATTTGGGGTTTAAAGAGATTTTAGAGTTTCTAGTGGTTTTATGGGTTTTATGGGATTTTTCGGGTTTCAGAGGGTTTGCTTGTTTTTAGTGTTTTTAATGGTATTTTAATGGATTTTGGGGGGTTTTTATCATTTTTTAGGTTTTTAAGTGTTTTAGGTTTTTTAAGGTTTTTAAGGTTTTCTTTGGGGTTTTCATTATTTTTATGGTTTTTTAAATTTTATATATTTTTTGGGATTTTTTATTATTTTCATGGGTGTTTAGGGTTTTTTTGGGATCCACAGGGTTTTTAGGGTTTCTGGGGGGTTTTAGTATTTTTAGTATTTTTTAGGTATTTTATGAGTTTTTAGAGTTTTTTTTTGATTTTATGATTTTCGTTGGGATTTTTAAATTTGTAGGGGTTTTTACATTTTAATGGTTTTTTCGAAATTTTTAAGAGTTTTATGGAATTTTAGGTTTTTAGGTATTTTAAGGGGTTTTAGGGTTTTTAGTGATTTATGGTTTTTTTGTTTTTATGGGGTTTTAGGATTTTTAATGTTTATAGGGGTATTTTAGGTAATTTTAGGGATTTTAGTGTATTTTTGGGTTTTATGGGTTTTATGGTTTTTAGCGTTTTTAACATTTTGGGTTTTTAGGGTTTTTAAGTGTTCTTTTGTTTTTAAGGTTTTTGTAGTGTATTTCATGGTTTTAGGGGTTTTTAAATTTTAGGTATTAATAGGGATTTTTTAGGTTGTTTATTTTTTTAGGGTTTTAGGGGTTTTGATAGATTTTAGTGGGGTTTTCTATTTTGGGTTTTTATGTTTATTTACAGTTTTTTGGTATTTTATGATTTTTTAGAGTTTTTAACATCTTTAGAAGTATAATGGGTTTTTATGTTTTTTTAGTTATTTTATGGTTTTTATAGGTTTTTTGGGGTTTTAAAGGTTTATTGTTTTTATGTTTTCTAGCATTTTTTGGATTTCTCTTGATTTTAGTATTCTTAGGTTTTTAGAGGTTTTAAGGGTTTATGGGTTATTAATGTTTTCTCATTGTTCTTCATCATTTTTTGGATTTTTTACATTTTTAGGGATTTTTTCCGCATTTTTGGAATTTTATTTTCTTAGGTTTTTACAGATTTTGAAAAATTTAAATATTTTTTGAGGTTTTTTGGTTTTTTGGGGGTTTTGGGGCGTTAGTTGATTTTCATGAGTTTTTTTGAGAATCTATATTTTTAGAGTTTTTTAATGTTTTTAGGTTTTAAAGAAGTTTTTTAGTTTTTAGTAGGATTTTAGGGTTTTTATGGGGTTTTAAGAATTTTAAGGACTTTAGGTATTTTTATGATTTTAGTGGTTTTTTCGGTCCTTAGGTTATTTTATGGTTTTAAAGGGTTTTTAGCATTTTTATGTTGTTTAGGGGTTTTATGTGTTTTATGTTTTTAAGATTTTCATAGGTTTTTTTTCGGGATTTTTTGGTATTTACATTTTTATGGATTTTTAGGAATGTTTTATGAATTTTATGGTTTTCTGGAATTTAGGGATAATGGGGGGTATTGGGGTTTTTTTTGGGTTTTAGGGATTTTAAGATTCAAGGTTTTAAGGGATTTCTGGAATTGTTTGTTGTTTTTATGGTTTTTAGAGTTTTAATGGTTTTTATTATTTAATGTTTTTTTAGAATTTTTAGTGGTTTTTAGGTGTTTCCTCGATTTTTTTTAATGTTTTCAGGTTTTTTTAGTTTTTTTGTTTTTTGGGTCTTTTTGGGTTTTTAATGTTTTCAATTTTAATTGTGGTTTTATGTTCTTTTATATTTTAAATTTTTCCTCTGGGTTTTTCATGATTTATTGGGTTTTTATGTTTTTTAGGATTTTGTGGTATTTTTCAGAATATTTAATTTTTTTGGTTTTAGGTATTTTGATTGATTTTAATCATTTAGGGTTTGTAGATTTTTTAGTTTTTTATGTTTCTTTGTGGGTTTTAGTGTTTTTAGGTTTTCCCAAGGTTTTTATGTTTATAGGGATATTTAGGTATTTTTAATTTTTTTTTGTTTTTTTAGGGATATTTAGTTTTTAGGGTTTTAGGTTTTTTAGTTTTTTTCATTGTTTTATAGTCTTTTGAGTTTTTAGGGGTTTAAAGGGGTTTTAGAGTTTTTTTATGTTTTGTATGTTTGAAGGTTTTTTATATTTTTTAGTGGTTTTAGAGTTTTATTTACTTTATAGTTTTTATGTTTTTTAGGGTTTTATGGTATTTAGTGTTTTTGGTCTTTATGAGGCTTTTAAGTGTTTTTTGGTTTTTAGGTGTTTAAAGTGTTTCAAGGTTTTTATGGTTTTTTTTGGTTTTTTCTTGGTGTTTTTTTATTTCATTAGTTTTTTGTGATTTTTAATGAATTTTGGGTTTTTAGTGTTTTTAGGGATATTTGAGGGGTTTTAGGGATTCATGACTTTTAAATGTTTTTATTGATTTTATGGGTTTTTATCTTTTTTGGGTTTTTAGGTTTTTATGGTTTTTATATTTTTAAATTTTTTTAGGGTCTAAAGTTTTTTTGGGTTTTTATTTTGGTTTTAAGGTTGTTTTCAGTTTTTTATGGTTTTAAGGTTCTATGGATTTTTAGTATTTTAAGTGTTTTTAGGTTTTAGTATTTCTTTAGGGGTTTCTGGGTTTTTAGGGTTTTTTACATTTTAAATTTTTTTGCACTTTTTTAGTATTTTTAGGAATTTTTAGTGGTTTTAGACATCTTGTGGTTTTTAGGGATTTTATCAATTTTAGGTTTTTTTGGGTTTTAAGTTTTTTAAAGTTTTTTTGTATTCTTAGTGTTTTTATGGGTTTTTATGGTTTATCACTTTTAGGGATTTTAGGTCTTTTTTATGACTTTTATGATCATTTAGTATTTTTGATGATTTTGTGAATTTTAGTGTTTTATGGTTTTTAGGGGTTTATATATTTTTGGTTTTTTGGGGGTATTATGTGTTTTTTATGGTTTTTAAGGATTTTTATAGTTTTTTACAATTTTTAGGGGTTTACATGGCTTATTGTGTTTTAGTGGTTTTTACCATTTCTATGAAATTTTAGGGTTTTTAAGGTTTAATAGGTTTTATGGATTTTTTTGTTTTACATTTTTTTATCGTTTGATAGGGTTTTTTATCATTTTAATGTTTTATATGAGTTTTAAGTATTTTAGGTTTTTAAAGATTTCTTAGGTGTTTTCATGTTTTTAGTGGTTTTTATGTTTTTTGGATTTTTAGTGTATTTTAAGGATTTTTCTGGTTTTAGGGTTTTTAGGAATTTTATGGTTAATATTATTTTTAGGGGTTTTAAGGTTTTTATATTTTTTTGGGTTTTTATTTTTTTTACTTTTTTTGTGTTTTAAGGTTTATTAGAGTTGTTTTTACTTTTTTAGGGGTTTAAATAGTATTTATAGTTTTCTATGAGTTTTTAGAGATTTTATTGGTTTTATAGTTTTAGGGTTTTAAGGATTGTAGGGTTTTTAGGGGTTTTTAGTGTTTGTTTTGATTTTTTATCATTTTTAGAATCATTGGGGTTTTATGTGTTTTTAAGTCTTTATGGTGCTCTTAGGGTTCTTTTGGGTTTTTACGGTTTTTATGTTTTTATGGATTTTTAGGGATTTTTAATATTTTATGGATAATTTGGGTTTTAGGTATTTTAAGTGTTTTTTGGGTTTTTTATGGTTTTGTTGTTTTCATGGTTTTTTGGGTATAATGGTTTTGTGGTTTTCAAGTATTTTTTGGGTTTTATGGTTTTTTATGTTTTTGGATTTTAAAGGTTTTTAGTGTTATTTATTGTTTTGAGGGGTTTAATGGTATTTTAGATATTTTAATGGGTTTTTATATTTTAATGGGTTTAACGGGTTTTTATATTTTTAGGGTGTTTTTTGGTTTTGGGGTTTTTAGAGAAATTTATTGTTTTGTGTGTTTTTTATGGTTTTAGGGGTCTTAAAAGTTTTTAGATTTTTATGGTTTTATTAGGAAAAGGAAGGTGTGAGGATCATGCTATTCCCAACCCCCCCAACAATTTATTAGAAAAGAAGATGCGACAGACAACAAGCAGAGAAGGGAGGGGAGGGGTCAATCTACCACAACCCAAAACCCCTTACAACCCAACCAAAACCCAAAAAAGAAAAAACTGAAAAGTAAAAAAGATCAATCGACATCCCCCAAAGTCCGAAAGAGAAGTCACACCAAAAGGGTCACCATCCCCACCATATCCAGAAGCCACATCATCAAAGCAGGAGTCAGAGTCATCTCATCCTGACTCATAGTCTTCATTCAGATTGAGGAGTGTCAGAAACTTCTCCCTTCGTTCTTCTTGTTTCGGGGAACGCTGGTGCTCCTTGTTATTAATTTTGACTTGCAGCATGACTGCTTTTGATGATGCCCGGGTAGCCATGGGTCTAGTAAGAGATGAGTAATCCCGCTTCATCCTCCTCTTTGAGGGGGCCGAGGTGGAGCCATCATCCATCCTTTTCACCTTCTCGAACTCAAGTGAATGCTCCTCCACCTCCACGCAATGCTCTTGGTCATGATCCGGGATAAAGGAGGCTTCCTGATTTAGGGGACACTCAAGAAAGTCATCATCCTGCGGTAAGCTTGAGGCCATTAAGGCGGGAATTTCTACACTCCCAATGATAGAAACCAGAGGCCTTTTCATATCCTCCCCGGGCAGAACCATCCCCTCATCATCATGCCATGCCATACGGTCAGGCCTATCAGCCAGGGGATCTCCTTGCTCCTTCATGACCAGCCCTATCATATCCTCCTTTATTGAATCTTCTCCATGTATGTGGTCATCCTCTACCCCAGCCCCTTCCCCCTGGATATCCACGATCCCTTCCTTAGGAACTCCCCCCTGACCAGCAACCTCATCCAACCGATCCATTTCTCCCTGCTCCTCCACCATCCCCTTCTTAGTCCCATGTTAATAAAAATCACCAGCATCACCTTCAGGCTCTTCCTCGGGCATGCTCGAACCCATTCCAGAGCTCCTGCAACTAGCCACACCCTCTGTTCCATCCTTCCTAATGACCGCATTGACCACCAGTAGGAGGGCCTCTCCCTGTTCGGCCACCACCATCTACTCTACCACATCCCCCTAGGCAGCAACTTCTCCCTCTGTCACATCACAAACTGAAAGCTCAATCCTAGCATTAGCATCACAGCCAGGCATGGGAACCTGCACATTGGCACCCGAGGATCCATACAGAGAAACACTAACAACATGAAAAATACCACAATTCTCATTTCCCATACCATCTAAAATAACATTTTCACCCTCTTCCTGCATTCCCTTACCCCTATCAGCACAGGAAACTCCCAAAATCCCAGAGTTTGAGATCTTCTTGACTTGCTCATCAAAGCCGCCAACCAACAGTTCTTGTGCAGACTGTTGCTCCTGAATCAAATCCACTGAGATCATATTACCAAACTGATTGTGCAGGGGGACACCATCACACCCCCATGCACTTCGAATTAACTTGGAGAAGCTCCTTCCACCTCTAGTCCAGGAGCAGTATCCATCCCAGGCGGCTCCATCTGTCGCAAATCCTCCATTCTAAGACTAAGGCCTACTTCCATAGAATCTGTCAACTCCATACCAACCGCGATTCCGAGGTCACTTTTCATCCTGTCAAACACATCACAGACCCTTAGAGAAGGATGGGGCTGTCGAGCGATCTTCAAAGGAACATCCCAAACCACAATAGTATCCTGATTCTCATCCATATACACCCTAACATGTACAGAGGGAGGACTCACTTCATTAATACCACGACCTCCCCAGTGATGTACATCTATTTTAAAACTAGAAGATATAGCAAAAGACCTCTAAAATAGAGGCTTGACGTAACCAGTAGACATACAGGTAGAGGAATAGTGGCCTAGCCTATGGAAGGAAGAGAAAAGGGGCACCCAGGATTCAAAGTAGACCATATGGTGCCATCGAAGCTCACCATCAATCTCAACGAATACAGAAGTAACAGGATCTTTAGACACATCAACCTCAACGCAAATCCTCGGCGCAATGGGGTGGGAGGAAACAGTAGTCTGAAAATCCATACAAAGATATCTACCAACTAGGTTTCCAATGATGTGGAGGATGGCCGAGTTTTAGAAAGGCAGATTAAGACCAAGAAGGGCAACCCATATATCAACGGTCATAGGATCACGGTGGAGATGAAAACCAAAATTCCAAAGAAAAAGATAAAAACGAAGGCCATCAAAATATCGCGGGGCAAAATCCCATGCCGAAATTATATGCTCTTCATTCCTAAACCGAATCAGAAAGTGTCGAGCATCCAACATCCCAACGATGGACTGTTCATAGAGATTCCAAGAAGAAGCGACAAACCTGCCAAAATCATCCACAGAGGGACGAATCCGTCCGAAACAAGCCACCGATGAGGGATACAAGAGAGAAGAAGCCATCGAGAATTCCTGAGAAGAGATCTGAAATGGCGGCACACCATTCTCAACGAGGGGGACTTTGGGTCCAACGTCAATCTCTGGAAAACATGGGAGAAGAGCGGGGTCAGAAGCAGGTTAAGAAGGGATCTGCATCGAATTCGCTGCTTCCCCGGGCCTGGGCGCTGGGTGGGGTGACGTCAGAGCGTCCATGGCCTATGCCGACATCAACTTTTATGGGGTTTTTTATTTTTAGTATTTTTCAGTTTTATGGGTATCTTTTGTTTTTTTTATTTTGAACGTTTATTTTTGAATTTTTTAATGTTTTATGGGGTTTGAAGGTTTTTTTGAGAGTTTTTAGTTTTCCTCAGGGTTATTTTTTTCAGTTTAAAGTTTTTATTAGGTTTATAGGTGTTTTTATGGTTTTTAGGGCTTTTAGGGGTTTTATTGGATTTTATGGTATTTAGGGGTTTTAAAATTTTTATGGGTTTTAGAGGTTTTAAGTGTTTTAATGTTTTTTATGTTTTTATATATATATTAAAGGGTTTTTATGATTTTTCCTATTTTTATGGATTTTTAGAGATTTTTTAGAATTTTTGTGGTTTATAGGTTTTTAGGGATTTTGAGGGTTTTTATGGTTTTTATGTATTTTAGGGTTTTTATAATTTTTAGGTTTTTAGGGGTTTCAAGTGTTTTTTGATTTGTAAGGTTATATAAGGGTTTTTAAATGTTTTTATATCCTTTTACATTTTAGGGGACCTTTGGGGGGGGGGTTTGGAATTTTTATGGTTTGAGGGTTTTTTAGGGATGTTGAGGGATTTTAGTGATTTTTAGGGTTTTAGAGTTTTATGTTTTTTAAGGGGTTTATGGTTTTTTGAGATGTTTGGGTTTTTTAAAATTATTAATAGTTTTTTAATGTTTTTGGAGTTTAAAGGGATTTTATTGATTTTTGTACGTTTCTTATGTTTTTAAGGGTTTTTAGGTTTCTTATGATTTTAGGGTTTTTTATTATTTTTAGGGGTTTTTTATTTTCATTGTTGTTTTAGGGTTCTCATAATTTTTTAGGTTTTTATAGGTTTTATGTGTTTTAGGTTTTTAAGGTTTATTTAGGTATTATTAGATTTTTTTGTATTTTTAGGGATTTTGATCGGTTTTTTTGGATTTTTATGGATTTTTTGGATTTCAGGAATTTTGAGGGATTTTAAGGTTTTTAAGGGTTTTATGGGTGTTTAGATTTTATGGTTCCTTGTTTTTTTTTTTGTGTTTTTATGGTTTTATAGATTTTTAAATATTTTTAGGGAAAGGAAGGCACGGGACCAGGCTATCCTTGGCCCCCCAAAATGTATTAGAAAAACTGGCATCGCAAACAAGGGAGGGGCGGAGTCAGATGGCCCAAACCGAAAAACCCCATAACACCCCAAAGAATAATAAAAACCAAAATCCCAAAAGCAAAAAAGGGAAACAAGTTAGTCAAAATCCCCACCAAATTCATAAATGGGGACTGACCTATGTGGGTCACCATATTCACCATAGCTAGAAGCTACATCATCGAAGCAGATGTTAGAGTCTACTCTTGTGTCCATAGATTCCCAACCACATTCAAAGTCCTCCTAATTTATAAAGAGAACTAGATACTACTCCCTGAATCGTTCTTGCTCTGAGGTGTAAAAAGTCTGCTCTAGATTGTTGAATTATATTTTCACTTTAGCCGCCTTTGAGGAATCCTAGGTAGCCATGGGTCGTGAAAGAGTGGAATAGTCCATCTTAGGCTTTATTTGGGGGGAGGGATAGAGGTGAGACCATCCAAATTAGATTCCTTCCCATATAATATACTTTCACATTCCACACTGGAGGCCCCCTAATCACCAGCCTTGTTCTCAATCTTTTTCTGTGGGGAGTTAACAAACTATATAATAGACCCAAGGACTTTAACCCCTGAAGTGGACCATGCAGATATATTACCTTCCCATGCATAGTTATTTCCCTTGTGAACTAGGTCATATTGCCATTTATCCTATGATCATTCTTAGCAAAAATCTTCTGTAAACTTTTAGTTTTTTTACATTATTAGGGATTTTTAGGATTTTTATGTGTTTTTAGGGTTTTTATGTATTTTGAGGGTTTTAATGGTTTTGTATTTAGGGTTTTTTTACAAATTTTAGGGTTTTTATGTTTTTTAGAGTTTTAAAATGTTTTTAGGAGTATAGAGTGTTTTTTATTTTTTGTTGGTTTTTATGGTTTTATAGATTTTTTGGCTTTTTTGGTTATTTATTGTCCTTGAGATTTTATGGTTTTTTAGTCTTTATGTTTTTAATGGTTTTTAGAGTTTTTAAATGTTTTCTGATTTTTATGGTTTTTAGCTTTTTGTAGGATTTTTAGGGGTTTTAATGTTTTTTATTTTTCTTTTTTTCTTTTGCGGATTTATGGGTTTTATGTTTTTTTGTATTTTCAGGAATTTTTATGACCTTATTAATATTTTTAAGGGTTTTAGGGGTGTTTGGGATTTTCTGGGTTTTTAAATTCATTTTTGAGTTATTTAGTGTTTTCAAATTTTTTAGAGTCTTTTAATGTTTTTAGGAGTTTAAAGAGTTTTTATATTTTTCAGTGTGATTTATGATTTTATTGTTGTTTAGGTAATTTGAGGTTTTTGGTTTTTTTTCAGTCCTTTTTTCGTTTTTATTGACTTTTTACAATTATTTAGGGTTTTAGTATTTTTTTTTGTTTTTAATGGGTGTTTTGTTTTTTTTATATTTTTATCTTTTTATTTGGGGTATTTAGGGGTTTTTAAATTTTTATAAATTTTTAGGGATTTTTTATAATTTTTTATTCTTTTAGGGTCTATAGGGATATTAGGGGGTTTTACAGTTTTTTATATTTTAGGGGTTTTATCATTTATTTCTGATTTTTGTGGTTTGTTAGGGAAAGAAAGGTGTAGGGTCAGGCTATTCCTGACCCCCCCCTGCCCAATTTATTAAAAAAAAGACACATCAAACAAGGGAGGTGCAGGGTCAATCTACCCACACCCAAAGGGTTTTAGGGGATTAAGGGTTTTTTGGTCTATTGTGGTTTTTATATTTTTAGGGTTTTTAGGGGGTTTAAGGGTTTTTATGTTTAAGTTTTTTTAAGGATTTTCAGGTTTTTAGGAGTTTTTTTTAACTTTTTAAGGATTCTCATTGGTTTTTATGGTTTAAATAAATTTGATTATTTTTTGGGGTTTTTAGTTTTATTTTTGGTTTTTAAGGTTTTCAGGTGTTTTAAAATTTTAGGGGTTATAAGTGTTTTTATGTTGTTCTTGTTTTCTTATGGTTATGAGGAATTTATATGTTTTAGGGATTTTTAGGTGTTTTTATTATTTAAAGGATTTTTTTATTTTTTGGGTTTTTAGGGTTTCGTAGGGGATTTAGTGTTTTTTTATTTTTTTACATTTTTAATGGTATTTAAGTGTTTTTCAAAAAAAATTGGTGTTTAAATTTTTTTGGAGTTTTTATTGGTTTTGGGATTTCATGGGTTTTAGGGTTTTTATGGTTTTTTTTATTTTTTTTCTTTTTAGGGGTTATTGGGTTTTATGGGTTTTAATGTATTTAGTGTCTTTTAAGATTTTAGGGGTTTTAAGTATTTCAGGTTTTTAGAGGTTTTAAGTGATTTTAGGTTTTTAAGTTTTTCTTAGGGTTTTCTGAGGTTTTTAGGATTTTTACAGTTGTAGGGAATTTTAGGGAATTTATATTTTTTTATGATTATTTTGGGTCTTTATAAATTTTGAGTTTTTGGGATTTTTTATTGATTTTAGGTTTATTTATTTTTTTAGGGTTTTAATTTATTTGGGTATTTTTTGTTTTTTGGTTTATTTTTTGAATTTCTATGATTTTCTAGGGTTATTCAGTGTTCTGTGTGTTTTTATTCTTTTAGGGATTTTTTCCTTTTTTATATTTTTATGGTTTTTAGGGGTTTTAGTGATTTTGAGGGGTGTTTTTTTATTTATGGGTTTCATCGTTTTTTTTTGTTTTTTGGGTTTTTTGGGTTTCATAGATCATTTTAAGGGCATCATGGTTTTATTAGTGTTTTTAACGTTTTTAGTGGTTTAAAGGGTTTTTAGAGTTTTTTGTGGTTTTATGGTTTTTATGGGATTTAGGGTTTTTAAATTTTTTTAGGGTTTTTATGGTTTTAGGGGTATTATTGTTTTTGGATCTTATAGGGTTTTTTTGACATTTTAGGGGTTTTAAATATTGTAATGTTGTAAGTATTTAGTATAGCCTTTTTTGTTTTTTTGGGTTTTTCATTTTTATGGATTTTGAGAGATTTTTTTTTATTTTCCGGTATGATAAGTTTTTTAGGGTTTTTTTTACTATTTTCAATTTTTTAGGTTTATAGGGGATTTAATTGTTTTATATTTTTTGGTTTTCAAAGTGTTTTAATATTATTTTTCTTTCTTAGATATTTTTAGGGTATCCTTAGAATTTTATATTCTTTATGGTTTTTAAGGATTTTGTGGGTTTTTTGGTTTTGATGGTTTCTAGGGTTTTTTGGGTTTTGTTATTTTTTTTTAGATATTTTGGGGATTAATGGTTTTTTTATTGTTCTTTAATTTTTTTATGTGTTTAATAGGTTTTTAGAGTTTTTTTTTCTTTTGGGTTATTTTTCGGTTTTTATAAATTTTTGGGCTTTTAGGGTTTTTTATGGTTTTTTGGGTTTTTATCATTTTTTTGGTTTCTTAGGGTTTTAATTTCTATTATATTTTTATGGTTTACTTAGAGTTTTTCTAGGTTTTTAAGCTGTTTTCATTTTTTCGGGGGATTATGATGTTTTACAATTTTTTTTTGGGGTCTTCAAGATTTTGAGTGTTTTATGGGATTTTATTGTTTTAGGGGGTCTATGGGTTTTCAATGTATTAATGTTTTTTAGGTTTTTTATAGTTTTTAAACATTTATTGGGTTTTAAAGGGGTTTTATAGTTTTAGTGGTTATTTATGTTTAATGGTTATGTATGGTTGTTTTGGTTTTTGGTAGATTTTTTTTTTGTTTTTAGGGTATTTTAGAGTTCCATAAAGTTTGCATCATTTTTCTGTTTTTGAGGGGTTTTATATGTTTTTTGGATTCTAATGTTTTATTTGGTTTTTCCTGGGTTTTAAGAGTTATTTTTAAATTTTTTTTATTTATAGTTCTTTTAAGTATTTTTATGAGCATTTAGGGTTTTTGTGGATTTTGCAGTGGGAGGTTAAGGATTTTTATGATTTTATGGATTTTATGGTTTCAGAGTTTTTTTGGGGTTTTGACATTTTTTAGGGATTTTAGAGTTTAAAAAAAAATTTATTTGTAAGGGTTTTTCAATTTTTAGGTATTTTAGGGATTTTATGTATTATGAGTTTTTTTTAATATTTTATGGGTTTACAGGATTTTTTGGTTTTTTGGGGTTTTAAAGTTTTTTGGGTTTTAGCATTTTTTAGTTTATTAGTCAATTAATTGATTTTATGTATTTATGATTTTCATAGGATATTCAATGTTTTTTGTATTTTAATTATTTTTGGAATTTTATGGAATTTTATGGTTTTTCTAATTTTTTGGGGATTTTGAGGGTTTTTGGGTTTCTCGGGGATTAGGCTTTTTATGATTATTTTGGGTTTTTAGGGTTTTTATAAATTTTTTATGGTTTATTAGGTTTTTAGATTTTTTTACCATTTTAATGGGTTTAATGGGTTTTTAGAGTTTTTAGTGGTATTTAGAGATTTATGGATTTTTAGGGTTTTTAAAGTCTTTAGGGATTTTATGTTTTTAAATTTATTAAGGATTTTTTTGAATTTTAGGGGTTTTATTGTTTTTTATGTTTTTAGTGGTTTTATGTTTTTTATGATTTTAAGGTTTTCAAAAAAAATCATGGTTTTTAGTGTTATTTATTTTTTAGGTAATTTACTGAGTTTTAATTAATTTTATAGTTTTAGGGGTTTTATGGTTTTTAAGATTTGATTTGGGATTTGTTGGTTTTTTGTGTTTTTATGGGTTTTGGGGGGTTTTTTAAATTTTTAGGGAATTAATGGTTTTATAATTTTTATTAATGTTTTTAGATGTTTAAAGGATTTTTATAGTTTTTAGTTGGTTTTATAGTTTTTATAAGTTTTTGGGGTTTTATGGGTTTTATGGTGTTTATGGTTTATGATTTTTAGGGATTTTAGGATCATTTTTGATTTTATAGGGTTTTTAACATTTTTTGGGTTTTTAGGTTTTTCAGTGGTTTTATGTGTTTTTATCTTTCTATGGGATTTTTAGGGTTTTTTATAATTTTAGGGTTTTTTATATCTTAAGGGATTATTTGGTCTTTTAGTATTTTTATGGATTTTTATGGTATTTATAGTTTTTTTGTGTTTCTATGGTTTTTTATAGATTTTAACATTTTCAAGTGTTTAAGGCGTTTCTAGTGTTTTTAGTGGTTTTATGGATATTTTATGAGTTTTAAGGGTTTTTATGATTTTTACGGTTTTTATGGTTTTTAGGGTATTTATGGATTTTGGGGGGGGGTTATGAGTTTTATCTTCTTTTGGGTTTTTAGCGTTTTAAGGATTTTAGTGTTTTAAGTGTATTTAGGTTTTTAATATTTTCATAGGCATTTTCATGTTTTCATGGTTTCTTACCTTTTATAGATTTTTTTGGATTTTTATGGATTTTCTGGGGTTTAAGTGTTCTTATATATTTTACATGTTTTTATGTTTTTTTAGGGTTTTTCATGTTCTTTATGTTTTTAGTAGTGTATGTGTTTTTAGGTTTTTATTGTTTACTTAGGGTATTTTAGGGTTTTATGGGTATTTAAGTTTTTTGGTATTTTTTTATATTTTTTTGTATTTTTTTTTGTTTTTAGGTGTTTTAGGGGTTTTGGGGGTTTTGGGGATTTTGAGGGATTTTTGGGTTTTTAGGTTTTTTAGGTTATTAGGGATATTTTGGTGTTTTATGGGTTTTTTTGAGTTTTTAGGGGTTTATGGTTTGTAGAGTTTTTTTAACATTTTATTCTATAAGGATTTCATAGTTTTTTTTAGGGTTATGAGTTTTTTTTAAATTTTTAAGGACTTTTAGGGATTTGTTTTTACTTATTTGGTTTTTAGGGTTTCTATGGATTTTTAGGGTTTTCGAGTTTTTCTTGCGATTTTAGCATTTTTTAGGGTTTTAGGGGTTTAAAGTGTTTTCTAGGATATATGATCCTATTAAGATTATTCAGGTAATTGAAGGGCTATAGTGTTTTTATTGTTTTATTTTTTATTTTGATTTTTTTAGTTTTTAGGCTTTTAGAGTTATTGAGGGGTTTAGGGATTTTTAATGTTTTTAGGGTTTCTTGGGGGTTTTTTGGTTTATTGGTATTTGGGGTTTTTTTAGTTATTTAGGGTTTTTAATATTTTTTATTCTTTTAACATCTTTATGGTTTTTTTGAGTTTTTCAGATTTTTAGTATTTTTGTGTTTTTATGTTTTTTAATTGTTCTTAGGTTTCTATGGTTTTCATTGGGTTTATAGGGTTCTCGAATTTTAATCATTTTTTGGTATTTTAGTATTTTTATATTCTTTATGGTTTAATGGATATTCAAGGTTTTTATGCTTTTAGGGTTTGAATGTTTTTTGGGGTTTAATGGTTTTTCGATATTTTTCGGGTTTTAAGGTTTTGTAGTGTTTTATAATGTTTTTAGGGGTTTAAATGGTTTTTAGAGTTTTTTATTGGGATAGTTGGATTTTATGGGTTTTTATTTCTTTTATGGTTTTGGGGTATTTTATGGTTTTTTATGGGTTTTAGGGTTTTCCATATCTTTTACGGTATTTCATCATTTTTAGATTTTTTTGTGGTTTTATGTTTTTTAGGATTTTTTTTGTTTTCACAATGTTCATTAGGGTTTTTAGAGTTTTTTTATGTTTTTGGGATTTTAAGGAAATTTTATTATTTTTATGGTTTATAGGGTTTTTTAGTGTTTTTGAGGGTTTTTATAGATATCTAAGGTTTTTTAGAGTTTAAGGGTTTTCAGTGTTTTTAGGTTTTTTTGAGCATTTGAGTGTTTTTGGGTTTCTAAGGTTTTCTTAGGGCAAGGAAGGTGCGAGGATAGGCTATTCCTATCCCCCCAATATTTTTAAAAAAAGCAAAGAAGACAAGGGCGGGTGGGGTCAAATGACCCACACCAAAATCCCAAAACCCCCCACACACCAAAGTTCAAAAGGCCCAAAAGATAAAAAGAAAGAGACAGGAGCCAGAAATTGAATTCTCCACCCGCATAAGGATCCCCATCAGCACCATAACTAGAGGAAGCATCCAACTCTTCTGACTCCAATTCAAAAGATTCATATTTCTTGAGGAAGGCTGGATAATACTTCCTGATATCCGCATTCGGTTTCACCTTTCCTGATCGAACTTCCCTGCCATGGGAATTTTCCTCAACTTTACTTTCATTAGAGGAAGATCTGGTAGCAATGGGCCTAGGAAGGGAGGAATAATCCCTTCTTTGTCTTTCCTTCACTAGGGGTGCGCCAAGCCCTGCCTTCTTGCTTTGCTACACATCATCAGCACTCATCACCCTAGGATTGATATTTCCATCCTTTCTATGATCGGTAGCAGCAGGCTCATCCACACCACCCTGACAACTAGATCTAGGAATAGACCGCAGCTTCCTCTTATGGGGGCATGAGTCCAATCCAAAAGAACCACGGAGACCCAACAAAGCCTGCTCCCTCCTAATCCTAGCCAAATTAGAATACATAATGTCATCGTGATCCCCAAAAATTTCCCCCAACCTTATATGTTCATCATTATCATCCCCAAGGAAGAACATCAGTTGCAGGTATAGCTTCTGAAGGATCTACTTTTGATGCTGCTCAAAGGGGATTTCCGAACAGTCCAACTTTATCTTTTTAGAAAACTCAACACACAGAGGTAGAGTCTCAAACAGAACAAGAGAAAATCTTAGATCAGGTTGTTGAACAATCCTCTTAACTATAGAAAGGTTATCACACTACTCCTCTGGCTTTGGTGCATCAGTCAGACCATCCCCAAGCACAACACCATCAGCCAACACATGCTCTAGTATTTTCACAGAAGGTAAGGGATTATTCTTTACTCCCATTTTCCTCATTTCTTCACAAAAGGGAAGTATTTACATCTCTTTATGGTAATCAAAATCATCCTTAGCCACCACAACCTACAATTCATGACTCACAAGACCCCCTCCTAATTTCCCACAGAATCCATAGAATCCAATCCCACAAAATGATTAGAGGTTATGACCAATTCATTTCCCCGAAGTTGTCCTTTCACAACTGTTGAATATTTGGTAGTGTCTCCCTCTCCATACCTTAAAAAATGAGGCTCAGATGATCACTTTAATCCCTGAAAGGATCCTCCTAAAAATTAGATGCCACATCCTCTTCTTCATCAAGATCTTCATCCCACACCTCAATAGAGGAAGGGGCATCACCCACCAGTCCCAGGTCACCCTTCAGTTGCTTGAAAATGCTCTTAATTATGTATTGCCCCTCAACACCCTACAAGGAGGAGGGTCCCCCTTCATCTACCCTGGAATCCCTTCCTACGTCCAGTAGGGTTTCTCGTAGAGTTTCCTTCCATAACAAAAGCACTGTTGTTAACCCCAACTTCGGAGAGATGGAATTTCATTCACTCATAGCCAGAAGATTCTCACCATCCGTACGTCTGCAATACCTTTTCAAATGGCCAAAAGTAAATCAAGACTCATAGTAGCTCACCCATGATTCAAACACCACTAGTTTCTTCCACCGAAGCTCCTCACCAATCTCAATCCAGACAATGTCGACTCGATATTTCGAAATATCAATTTCGACACAGACCCTCAGAGAAACCAGGTAGTAGAGGGACCTAGTTCTGGTATCCACACACAAAAACTATCCAACCAAATTTTCCAATATAAAAATAATAGATATGTTTTGAAATGGGAGGGGGAGCTCAAGAGACATCACCTAAATTTCTATGAACAGGGAATAACGATACATATGGAAATCAATGTTCCATCGGGAGAGGGAAAAGCAAGAAGAATTACATCTATGAGGAGCCACAAACCAGGCCCAGAAACGATCCTCATCAGAGGATAACCAAATCAAAATGTGACAAGAATCGACGAAAGCATCAGTGGCACGATCCCAGAGATCCCAGTGTTGAAACACAAACCTATAAAAAACATAAACTGGGGAACGCTAATTCAATAATCTAGCTACTAGTTTCTGATTATTCCGGGACGAATCCTTGTTGAACTCCGCAATTGACAGTGGAAGCTTCAGTAGACCTTCGTGTAAACCCGACACCTTAGGGAAAATCTCAATCCGTGGGAAATATATAAGTGAGTTGGGATCCGAGAAAGGGAAGAATCTATCTTTATCAGCAAGCAGCGAAGGCCCCTCCCTCGCAGAGAGGGGAGTCCAAGGCACATACATCAGTAACATCCTCAAACCAATAATAGAGAGGCAGAGGCACCATTGTGGGAGTGGAGCAGAGTAGCCATCTTATTGTTTTGTCAAACATTTTCTTTGGGGTTTCAAGTATTTTGGGTTTTTTATGTTTTTTTGAATTTTTAGTGATTTTCAAGGATTTTTAAATATTTTAGGGATTTTAGGTATTCTGATGAACTTTTTTGGTATTAGGTTATTGAGGATTTCTATAGTTTTTTTTGTAAGTGTTTTTTGAAGTTTTTATATTTTTAAATTTTTTTGGATTTTTTAATGTTTGTAGGTGTTTAAAGTATTATTATGGTTTTTATTTGGGGTTTAGGGGTTTTTTAGTTTTTTGGGTTATTTATATTTTTTATTGATATTATGTTTTTTGGGATTTTTGATGTTTTAATGTTTTTTTGGGTTTTATGTGTTTTTTGAAGTTTTAGGGTTTTTAATGTTTTGTAGTGTTTTTAATTTTTTAGGGGTTTAAAGGGTTTCTAGGTATTTTACTTTTGTTTTATGGTTTCTATGGGTTTCTCATGATTGTTTTGGGTTTTTGGACTTTAATGTTTTTATAGGATTTTATGTGTTTTTATGTTTTTATGATTTTCATAGGGTTTTCATGGGTTTATATTTTTTCAAGTGTTTTTAGTGATTTTATAGTATTTTTATGATTTTTAGTGTATTTATGGATATTGAGGGCTTCTAGGGTTTAATTTGGGGTTTATAGTTTCTATAGGTTTTTGTTTTTTTATGTTTTTTTGGGGGGTTTAAGGATTTTTTAGTGTTTTAACATTTTTATTATCTAAATGGGTTTTAATGTTTTCATTTGTCTAGGGGTTTTTCGATCATTAGGTGTTTTGATAGTTTTTATGGGTTTTGGGGTTTTACGGGTTTTATCTTGGGGGAGGGGTTAAGTGTTTTTAGGATTTTAAGGATCTCATAGGGGTTTTTAAGGATTTTAGGGTTTTTTACAGTTTCAGGGATCTTTTAGTATTTTTTCAGTTTTTTCAGATTTTATGGATTTTTACGGGATTTAGGGTTTTTAGGGTTTAATGTTTTTTTTTGGGTTTTAGGGGTTTTTTGAGTTTATAGGGTATATATGGTTTTTGATTTTTTAACATCCTTTTGGGTTTGAAGGGTTTTTAATGTTTTTATTGATTTTATATGTTTCTAATTTTTTTTATGTTTTTTATGTTTTCTAGTGGTTTTTATGGGTTTCATGGTTTTTTAGTGTTTTTATTTTTTTAGGGGATTAATGTGTTTTTGGGTTTTTACTCTTTTCTTAAGAGTTTTTCAGGTTTTTCGGGTTTTTTATTTGTTTAGGTATTTATAGAGAATATTTAGGATCATTATAGTTTTTATGGTAATTAGGTATTTTGAGTGGTTTTATAGGTTCGTAGGGGTTTTATTGTCTTTATGGGTCTTTTAGGTTTTAAAGGTGTTTTGATCTTTTTATAGGTTTTAAGGGTTTTTAGATATTTTTAATGTTTTTGGGACTTTAATTGTATCATGTAGTTATTATAGGTTCTTTAGTTATTCTGAGGGGTTTTATGTATTTTTATGTTTTTATAGGTTTTAATTTGTTTTTAGGGTTTTATAGTTTTAGGGTGTTTATGGTTTTCAGGGTTTTTTGGAAATTTTAGGAGTTTTAAAATTTTAAGGTTTTTTATGTGTTTTATGTGTTTTTTGAATTTTAAGGGTTCATTTGTGTATTTTCTTAGTTTTATTTATTTTTATGTTATTACAGTTTTTAGGGATTTTTTAGGATTTTTTATTTTCATAGTGCTTTATGGATTTTGATCATTTTTAGGGGTTTTAGGGTTTTTAGGTTTTTATCTATTTTTTAGATTTTTAGTGTTTTTTAGATTATTAAGGGTTTTATAGGTTTTTTGATTTTTTTAGTAGTTATTTAGGGTTTTTTACATTTTAAGTGGATTAATGTTATTTTTGACATTTTTTTATTGTTTTTAGAATTTTTAGTGTTTTTTATGTTTTAGGAGTTTTTAGTGTTTTTAGGGTTTTAAGGTTTTCCTCGGGTTTTAAATGGTTTCGTTGTGGTTTTGGATTTTAGGGTTTTTTCCTTTTTTAGGTTTTTAATTTTTTTGGGTTTTTAGGGATTTTGAGGGGTTTAGTGTTTTAGGGTTTATATGGGTTATTATTGTTTTTTAGTTTTTTAATGTTTTAAGCGTTTTTTAGGTTTTTTTTTGGATTTAAAGGGAATTTAGTTTATTTAGAGGTTTTTTAGTTTTTTATGTGTTTTATGGTTTTTTAATGTTTTTAGGGGTTTATGGTTTTTAGGTGTATTTTGGGTTTTTAGTGTACCTTAATGTATTTATTTTATTTAGGTTTTTAGGGGTTTAAACTATTTTTAGGTTTTTATGATTTTCTTAGGGTGTTTCTAGGTTTTTAGGTTTTTTTTATTTTTAGGATTTTTTGGGATTTCTAAATGATTTTCATGGTTCTTTTGGGGTTTTAAGAGTTTTTATGGGTTTTAGGGCTTTTAGTTGTTTTTAGGGTTTTTTCCTTTTTTAGGTTTCTAATTTTTTAGGTTTTTAGGGATTTTGAGGGGTTTAGGGTTTTAGGGTTTATATGGGTTTTTATTGTTTTTTAGTTTTTTTAATGTTTTAAGCGTTTTTTATGTTTTTTTGGATTTAAAGGGAATTTAGAGTATTTAGAGTTTTTTTAGTTTTTTATGTGTTTTATGGTATTTTAATGTTTTTAGGGGTTTATGGTTTTTGGGTGTATTTCGAGATTTTAGTTTATCTTAATGTATTTATTTTATTTATGTTTTTAGGGGTTTAAACTATTTTTAGGTTTTTATGATTTTCTTAGGGTGTTTTTGGGTTTTTAGGTTTTTTTTGTATTTAGGATTTTTTGGGATTTCTAAATGATTTTCATGGTTCTTCTGGGGTTTTAAGAGTTTTTATGGGTTTTAGTTGTTTTTTTGGGTTTTTTAGTGTTTTTATATTTTTTATGGGTTTTAAGTATTCTTATGTTTTTAAGGTTTTCTTAGGGTTTTAAAGGTTCATCGGGGTTTTTTACATTCTCTGGGTTTTTTGGGTATTGGTTTGGAATTTTTATGGGTTTTTACGATTTTTAGGGATTTAGAGTTTTTTAGGGTTTTATGGTTCACTTGGGTATTCCGGGTTTTGTTTTGATTTTTTATGGATTTTATGGTTTTTATAGTTTTTAAATGTTTTTTTGGGTTGAAATGGGTTTTATATTTTTAGTGTGTTTTGTGGATATTAAGGTTTTTTTTCGTTTTAATGGTTTTTACCGATTTGTTTGAATTTTTGGATTTTATGGGGTTTTAAGGATTTTTAGAAATTTTTAGATTTTTGAGGTATTTTAAGTCCTTTTAGGTTGTTAAGGTTTTTTTACGGTTCTCCAGGTTTTTATGGTTATTTAGGTTTTCATTTAATTATGATTCTTTTTAGTATTTTATGGGTTTTGGGGGATTTTGAAAATTTTGAGTTTTTTATGGTTTTTAATTGTTTTAGGGTTTTCATGGTTTTTAAGGTTTTAGGTTTTTTTAGTTATTTAGGGGTTTTCTAGTTCATTAGAGTTGACATAATTTTATTGGTTTTAATCCGTTTTTAGAGTTTATAATGGTTTAGGGTTTTATGTGTTTTATGTTTTTTATGGTTTTTATGGTTTTAGGATTTTAGGGTTCTCTGGGTTTTTAAGCGTTTTTAAGGTTTGTAGCATTTTTAGGTTTTTAGGGGCTAAATTTGTTTTAGATATTTAATGTTTTCATATGGATTTTCATTATTTTAAGGTGATTTTATGTTTCTAGGTATTATTATTGAATTTTATGGGTTTTTATGGTTTTTTTATTATGAGGGCTTTTAATGTTTTTTGGGGTATTTTGGGTTTTTCTGGTTTTTAGAATTTTAGGTTTTTTTAGGGGTTCTGTTGTTTTTAGGTTTTTAATTCTTTCTTAAGGTTTTAAAGGGTTTTACTGGTTTTTACATTTTTAAATATTTTGAGGGGTTTTTTAATATTTTTAGGGATTTTTGAATATTTTGGTATTTTGATTTTTTTAAGGGATCTAATTTTTTTAGGGTTTTTGGGGATTTTAGGGTTTTTTATTTTCTATGATTTTTAGAGTCTTTACCATTTTTAAGGGTTTAATGGTTTTTCGGTGTTTTAGTGATTTTTTTGGTTTTTATTGGTTTTTAGGGATTTTAATGTTTTAGGGTCCTTTATGGGTTTTAGGGGATTTAGTTTATGTCTAGTGCTTTAGGGTTTTTATCATTTTTAGGGTTTTAGGGGTTTTCAATATTTCTATGTTTTTAATGTTTTATTAAGGGTTTTCTATTGGATTTAGGTTTTTTTATGTTATTAATTTTTTTGGTTTTTTTAGTACATTTATGTTTTTAGGGTTTTTAGAGACATTTAGGGTTTTTAGGGTTTTTAGAGGTTTGGGGTTTTTATCATTTTTATGATATTTGGGGTTTTGACTGTTTTTAGGTTGTTAAGTATTTCTTTGTATTTTTGTTGTTTTGTAGTTTCTTTATGTATTTAGGTATTTTTAGGGCTTTTTATGGTTTTTATGGGATTTTAGAGTCTATAAGAAATTTGAGGGTTTTTGTGGTTTGGTGGTTTTTTTGGTTTTCGGGTTTTTTTTGAGTTTTTTGGGATTTAAATTATTTTTATAGTCATTAAAGCTTTTTAGGGGTTCAAAGGGTTTTTATAGTTTTTAGTGGTTTTATATGGGTTTTATGTGCTTTTAGGTTGATTTAATATTTTTATGGGTTTTTATAGTTTTTATGGTTTCTAGGGGGTTTGTGGTTTTTTTAGGTTTTAGTGGTTTTTATTTTATTTTGGGGTTTTAGGTGCTTTAGTTTTTAAGAATTTCCTTGGGATTTTTAGGTTTTTTAATGTTTTTACATTTTTAGTGACTCTTAGGAATTTTAGTATTTTTATGGTTTTTAGGGGATTTAAGGATTTTGATGGGTTTGGAGGGTTTTGGGGTTTTTATTATAATTTATGTTTTTCACATATTTTAAGTGTTTTTAGGATTTTAAGGATTTATTCAAGGAATTTAGGGATTAAGGATTTCTATGTTTTTAGGTATTTTATATATTTTTAAAGATTTTATGGGTTTTCCGAATTTTTTGGGATTTTGAGAAGTTCTAGGGGTTTTAGGGTTCCTAAGGCACTTTTTGGGTTTAGGGTTCATTGAGTTTTTAGGGTTTTCTAGTTTTTAGAGTTTTTCAACATTTTTAGAGATTTAAAGGGTTTTAGTATTTTTTGTGGTTTACAGGGTTTTATGTGTTTTAGGAGTTTTTTATAGGTTTTAAGGATTTTTTTTTTATGGTTGTTAGTGGGATTAGGGTTTTTATGTTCATTTTTGGGTTTTAGGGTTTTTTGATTTTTTAGGTCATTTAGGGGTTTGAAGTGATTTTAGGTTTTTAGGGTTTTGTAAAGGGTTGTCAGGGATTTTAGGGTTTTGGTATGTTTTTAATTATTTTTTTGGGATTTTTATATTTTTCTAATTTTTATGGGTTTAATGTGTTTTTGGTTTTCTTGTTCTTATTATGGGTTTTAGGATTTTCATAGTTTTTTTCCATTTTTAGGGATTTTTAGGGTTTTTTTTGGAATTTTTGGTTTTTAGGTTTTATATGGATTTTGAGAGTTTTATGATTTTTAGTGTTTTTAGGGGGGTTTTACATTTTTAGGATGTTTAAGTATTTTAGAGTTTTTAACATTTTAGGTCTAAAATATTTTTAGAGTTTTTTGTGTGTGTTAGGGTTTTTATAGATTTTTATGGTTTTTATTGGTTTCTTGGTCATTTAGAGTATTAGGGTTTTTAGCATTTTGTAGGTTTTTATGGGTTTAAAGAGCTTTTAGGATTCTAATTTTTTAGGTTTTTAAAAGCTGTTTTATTATTTTAGGGATTTTTAAGGCCTTTGAACAATTATTATCGATCTTAGGGTTTATTTTGAATTTTGATTTTTTATTGTTTTTATGTTTTTTTTTCAATTTTTAGGTTTTTTGGGTGTTTTATTTGTTTTTGGGTTTTTAAGTATTTCATGGGTATTTTGGGTTTCTAGGGTTTTTTCATTTTTATGTTTTTTCTAGATTTTTGATAATTTTTATAGTTTTTTATTAGTTTTACATATTTTTATTTTTTTTATGGCTTTCAGGGTTTTTAGGTTTTTAGGGTTTTTTTGGGATTGTAGGGTTTCTTTAATTTTTGGGGGGTTTTAAGGTTTTTTTATGTGTTTTTATCAATTTAGGGTCTTTTGGGTTTTTAATGTTTTTAGTGGTTTTAGGGTTTTTATTGGTTGTAGGGTTTTTATGTTTTAGGGGTTTTTTTGTTTTTGTTTTGTTAGGTTTTTAGGGTGTTAAGGTTTTTAACATTTTTAGGTTTTTATGATTTTTATGTGTTCTTTGGTTGTAGGTCTTTCTTAGGTGTTTTAAGGATTTTTTTATGTTTTTAGGGATTTTTTTGGACTTTTATGGGTTTTTAAGGTTTTTATGAGTTTTTGGGGTTTGGGGTTTTTTGACTTTTTTAGGGTTATAAGAATTTTTATATATTTTTTACTTTTCAGGATTAAAGGGTTATTAGTGTTTTTAGTGGATCTTTAGATATTTTTTGTGTTTTAAGGATTTCCAGGGTTTTGACTGGTATTTGAGTATTTTTATGGTCTTTTAGGGTTTTAAGAGTTTTTATCATTTTTAGATTTTTAGGCACTTTTGTGTTTTTTGGATTTTACGGTCTTCTTTGGGTTTTCTCGGTTCTAGGTTTTTTGTGTGTGGTTTTTAAGGATGTTTTTGTATTTTTACTATTTTTAGTGTTTTTAGGGATTTTGAGGGTTTTATGGGTTTTAGGGTTTTCTGTTTTTTTGGTTTTAGGGGGTTTTTAGGGTTTATTTGGTATTTAACATTTTTTGGGGTTTAAAGGGTTTTTAGAGTATTTAGCGGGTTTTTGTTTTTATGGGTTGTTATGGTTTTTAGGTGTTTTTTATGGTATTTTAGTGTCTTTAATGATTTTTTTTATTGGTTTAAAGTGTCTTTTTGGTTTTTAAGGGTTTGTTATAAGTTTTTAGGGTTTCGAGATTTTTTTATATATTTAGGGATTTTTAGGTCTTTTTAGGAATTTTATGATTTTTGTAATTTTTTGTATTTTGTTGGTTTTAATGGTTTTTTTAGATTTCTATGATTTTGGAGTTTTTAACGTTTTTGGACATTTGATGGTATCAAGTATTTTTGTTTTATTTCAGGTTTTATTTGGGTTTTTAGGTATTTTATAGTATTTTAGTTTTTGATGGATTTTTCAGGATTTTTAGTATTTTTTTATATTTCTTAGGGATTTTAAGATTTTTTATGGTTTCTAGTGGTTTTCGATTTTTATTGTTTTTATAGTTATTAGTGGTTTTTTGAGTTTTTAAAGTTTTTAAGTGTTTTTATAATTTTCAAAATTTTTGGGGTTTAAATGGATTTAAGTGTTTTTGTCGGTTTTTTGGTTTTTTTGGTGTTTTTGGGCTTTTTAGGTTTTTTACGATGTTTATGGTATTTAGGGTTTTTATGGGTTTTTAGGGTCTTTTAGAGTTTTTAATTTTTTTTGGCTTTTCTAAGGGTTTCAATTAATTTTAGGTTTTTGGGGTTTTCTTATGGGTTTTTAGATATTTTGGGTATTTTGATATTTTTGGGACTTTTAGGGATTTTCAATATTTTTAGAGGTTTTATGGGGTTTTAGAGTTTCTCATAAATTTTGATGGTTTATTGTTTTTAGGGGTTATAGAGTTTGTATAGTTTTTTTTTTGGGATTTGTTTTAATTTTTTAGATTCTTAAATTCTTTTTGTTGTTTTTTTCTCATTGTTAGGGTTTTAAAGGGGTTTTAGAGTTATTAGTGTTATTAGTGGTTTATGGGTTTTTAGGGTTCTTTGGTTTTTTAGTGGTTTTAAGTGTTTTTAGGTATTTATGATTTTCTTATGATTTTTCATGCATTATAGGGATTTCAACATTTTGAGGGATTCTAGTACTTTTTAGGATTTTTATGGTTTTTAGTGTTTTTATGGGATGTTTCAGTTTTTAGTTTTTTTATCTTTTTAGGAATTTATAGGTTTTTAGAGTTTTTTAACTTTTTTGGAGTTTAAATGGTTTTCATAGTTTTACTGGTTTTATAACGGTTTTATAGGATTTAGAGTTTTTTATTGATTTTTAGGATTTTTATTATGGTTAGGGGTTTTTAGGGCCCTTAGGGTTTTGGGATTATTAGGTTTTTATGGGTTTTAAGTGTTTTTTGGTTTTCAGGGGTTTCTTAGGGGTTTTTAGGTTTTGGGGTTTCTTTATGTTTTTATGAATTTTAGTGATTTGGTGTATTTTTTGGGTTTTTATGGGTTTTCTTTTTTTTGGGTTTTTTTTTATATTTTAGCATTTGTAAAATTTTTATTACTTTTTTTTTTGATTTTACAGTTTTAAGGGTATTTTATAGTTTTAGTGGGTGTTTGGTGTTTTATGCGTTTTTAGGGTTTTAAAGGTTTTTATGTTTTCTAGGGGTTTTTTAGTTTTTTTAATTTTACGGTTTTTAGTGTATTTTACAGTTTTAGAACTTTTTGGGGTTTTAAGGGTTTTAGTGTTTTTAGTTTATTAAGGTTTTCTTAGGGGTTGTCATGGTTTTTAGGGTTTTTAGGGACTCTTATGGGTTATTATGGTTTTTTGGGATTTTGAGGGTTTTAGGGGGGGTTTGGGTTTCTCGGAAGGAAGGCTCGGGTCCAGGCTATTCCTGGAACCCCCCAAAATTTTATTAAAAGAAAAGACACAGACACTACAGACAAGGGAGGGGAGGGATCCAATGATCCACACCCAAAATCCCTTACGACCTCAGCCCAAAGGCCACAGGAACAGAGGAAGAAAAGCAAAAGCAAAACAAACAAGTCAAAAGTTTAAACAGAAAGCACACAAGGGGAGGATCAGTCAACATCCCCACAAAAATCTTCCAGCTCCGCACCTCGAAACCCCATGTCCACACAAAAGTCGTCACATACATATGCAAAACTAAAATCGGACTCAGCACCCATGTCTGTTGAGTCCCATTCAAACTCAAAATCCTCTTGCATGCCAAGCCTGGATAGCAGCTTCATCCTAGACTTCTCTTCCTCTACAGAAGTTGAAAGCCGCTCTCGCTTATTAACCATTAGATTCATTCTTACAGCTCATAAAGAGGCCCTAGTTTCCATGGGACGCAGGAGAGTAGAGTAATCCTTCCTCCGTCATCGTCTCGGAGGGGCAGAACCTTTCCTCGAGCCTCTCGACTTCATCCTCAAGCGAGAACCTTTCCCGTTCAACCCACACCATCTCATGCAGCTTCACACAAAAAGATTCAGGAGAGGGGACACCATGAAGGACCATAGCCCTCTCCAGGTTCATAGAGTTTTCAAGGTTTTTTGTTTTTTTTTTGGATTGGAATATTTTGGAATTTTTATGATATTCATGATTTTGTAAAGTTTTTTGGGATTTTCAAGGCTTTATGGATTTTTTATTATTTGGGTTTTTTTTTGGTTTTTTTGGATTTTCCTGTTTTTTTTTTGAATTTTTAGGGGTATTTTGGATTTGTGGAGATTTTCAACATTTCTAGGTGTTTAAATAGTTTTTAGTGTTTTTAGTGGTTTTTAGGGGTTTTGTGGGGTTCTAATGTTTTTATGATTTTAATGGGTTTTTATAGTCTTTAGGGTTTTAGGGGTTTTAGCTTTTAGGGGTTTTTAGAGTAGTTTTGGTTTTTAGGGGTTTTAAGTGTGGTTCGATTTTTATGGTTCTCTTAGGGTTTTCATGTTTTTTATTGTTTTTAACATTATATGGTATTTTTTTTGGATTTTTTTGGATTTTAGATTTTTTACGGATTTTAATTTTTTTAGGGTTTTTAGGATATTTTTGGTTTTTTGGGTTCTAGGGATCCTTTTATGTTTTTATAAATTTTATTGATTAATAGAGTTTTTAAAAAATTTAGGGGTATAAATGTTTTTTAGAATTTTTTAGTGTTTTATATGGTTTTCAGGGGTTTTTAGGGATTTTATGGTATTTTAGTGGGTTTTATGGTTTTTAGACTTTTTTGGGTTTTTAAGGGGTTTAAAATATTTTTAGTCTTTTTACGTTTTCTATTGGGTTAAATTGTTTTTATCCTTCAAAGTATTTATTTAGACATTTCATATTTTTTATATTTTTTATGTTTTTAGGGGTTTTTTGGATTTTTTGGATATTTATGGGTTTTTAGGGTTTTTAGGGTTTTCATTGATTTTGAGGGTTTTGTGTTTTTTATGGTTTTAGTGTTTGTAGTATTTTTAGGGATTTTATGTGATTTATTGTTTAATGTTTTTCTTATTTTTTATCAAGGGTTAGAGGTTTTTTTATATTTTTAGGGTTTTTAGGAATGTTTTTTATTTTTATGGGTTTTAGGGTTGTCAAAGATTTTATTGGTGTTTGAGGGTATTTAGGGGACATAGGGTTTATATTTTTTTAGCGTTTTGGTGGGTTTTACATGTTTTATTAATTTTTTGAGTTTTGAAGTTTTTTTGAGTTTTTTATGTTTTTATGGGTTTCAAGGGTTATTTGAGGGTTTAGTGGTTTCTGGATTTTTATGGTTTTTTTGGGTTTTTAGGGTTTATGGTTTTTAGGGGTTTTGGGTTTTTAGGATATTTTATAGGATTTAAGGGTTTTATCATTTTTATGGTTTTATGGATTTTAAGTGTTTTATGGTTATTAAGGTTTTCATAGTGTTTTTACAGGGTTTTCGGGTTTTTTACCTTTTTAGGGATTTTTAAAGATTGAACTATTTAATCAGTTTTTTGGGTATTGATTGATTTTGAGGGATTGAGGGTTTTTAGGGTTTTAGGGTTTTAATGTTTTTAGTATTTTTTGTTTTTTTTTAATGATATTATGTGTTTTAGGTTTTTAATGTTTTATTAGGGTTTTTCTGAGTTTTTAGTGTTTTTTATGTTTTTGGAGTTTTTTATGGGTTTTACGTTTTTAGGGAATTTGATGAATTGTTGGGTTTTTAGGGGTTTCTCGGATTTGTAATTTTTAAGGGTGTTAAAGGTATTGTAGATTTTTTAATGTTTATATATTTTTAAAGGGTTTTTAGAATTTTTAGGGGGTTTTATGTTCTTTTTGGGTTTTAGGGGTCTTTAATGTTTTTAGGGGTATTTTTGATTTTTTTGGTTTTTTTGTTTTTTTAGGGGTTTTAGGGTTTTTAGCGTTTTTAAGGTTTTTATTGGTTTTAGTTTCCTTTTGTTTATAATTTTTATATGTTATTTAGGGTTTCAGTATTTTTAAGATTTTAGTGATTTTTAAGGAATATTTTGGCTTTATGGTTTTTGGGGTTTTAGAGATTTGTAGGGTTTTAGGGGTTTTATGGTTTTTCCATTTTTTATGATTTTTAATGTTTTTAAGGGTCATAACGGATTTTTGGTTGGTAGAATTTCATAGAGGTTTTCAATTTTTTTTATTTTTGTTAACATTTTTTGGTATTTAAGTGGTTTCTGAGGATTTTTATGGTTTTTTGGTTTATTATGAATTTTTAGTGGTTTATGGTTTATAGTTTTTTTATGATTTTTATGGGGTTTTAGTTTTTAATGGTTTTTTTTCATTTTTTGGATTTTTAGGGGTTTTAGCGTTTTTAGTATTTTTAACGTTTTTATGGCTTTAGCGGGTTCTTTGAGTTTTTAGAAGATTTTTTGGGTTTTATTGATTTTTTTAGTTTTTAAGATTTTTATGGTTTTTAGGTGTTTATGGTTTTTGGATCATTTTAGGGTTTTTAGGGGGTTTTCATTCTTTAGGGGTTTAAAATGTTTTTAGGTTTTTATGTTTTTGATAGGGTTTTCATATTTTTAGGGTTTTTTTGATTTCAATGATTTTAGAGTTTTATTGATTTTTATTATTGTTTGGGGTTTAGGGATTTTGACAGTTTTAGGATTGTTTAGGGGTTTGGGGTTTTAGGGTTTTGATCACTTTTTAGGATTTTAAAGGATTTAAGTTTTTTTTAGTATTAAGGTTTTATTTGGTTCTTCATGGTTTGTAGGGGTTTTACTTTTTATAAATTTTATGTGTTTTTTATGATTTTTGTGGTTTTTATAGTTTTTAGGGATTTGGTGGGTTTATTTTTAGGGTGTTAGGGTTTTTTTCTTTTTTAGTTTTAAGGTTTTTTCTATTTTTTATAATTTTTTAGGTTTTTAGAGTTTACTAATGTTTTTTGGAGCCTAAAGGGTCTTTAGATTTTTTAGTGGTTTTCAGTATTTATTGGGTTTTAAGGTTTTTATTGTTTTTTGGGGATCTATTTTTTAGGGTTTTAGGGTATTTATCATTTTTAGGTTTTTTAGGGGTTTCATATTTTTTTAGTTTTTAAGGTTTTCCATTTGTTTTTCAGGGTTTTTAGGGTTTTTTCATTTTTATGTATTTTTATGGTTTTTTTTAAAATTTTCCTGATTTTTAGTTTTTTTATCAATTTTGTGGGGTGTTAGTGTTTAGTGTGGTTTTTATCATTTTTATGGTTTCAAGGATTTTTTATTGTTTATATTTTTATGTTTTTCATATGATTTTTAGTGTTTTTATGCTTTTATGGATTTTTAGGATTTTTATTTTTTATTTTTATGGTTTTTATGGTTTTATGGATTTTCATGGTTTTATGGGTTTTATGGTTTATTGACTTTTTTAGGAGTTTTATGTGTTTTTATATTTTTAATGTTTTTTTAGGATTTTTCATAGTTTTTACATGTTTTACATTTGTAGTGGTATTTTGGTATTTTTGGGGTTTTTTTATTATTTAATAATGTTTTTATGGATTTTGAGGGGTTCTCAATTTTTTTGGCTATTTATGGTTATTTTGGTTTTTAATTTTCTTTAGTTTTTAGGGTTTTTATGGTTTTGTAGACTTTGTTAAACTTTTTAGGTATTTTTTGGTTTTTTTGAGTTTTTAGGGTATTTTAATGGTATCTATGGGTTATTATGGTCTTCAATGGATTGTAGTGGTTTTATGTCTTCATGTTATTTAAGGATTTTTAGGGGTTTTTTTATCATTTTTTAGGTTTTTAGTTGTTTTAAGTGTTTATAATATTTTAATATTTTCTTAGGTTTTTTTTTTGGTTTTTATGTTTTCTTACATTTTTTGGATTTTTTCATGCTTTTATGATTTTTATGGTTTTTAGGGTTTTAGGGATCATGGGTGACATTAGGGTTTTCTTGGTTTTTTTTTATTGTTTTATGGATTTGGGGTTTTTAGTATTTTATGGTTTTTAGGTTTTCTAGTGTTTTATAATGTTTTTAGGGGTTTAAAGGGGTTTTAGAGTATTTATTTTTATTTTTGTTTTTTTTGTTTTTAAGTGTTCTTAGGGGTTTTTATACTTTTTAGGTGTTTTAGGGTTTTATGGTATTTCTAGGGTCTTAAGGGGTTTTTATCAATTTTTTTGTTTTAGGGTATTAAGTGATTTCAGGTTTTTTTAGTTTTCATAGGGTTTTTAGGGTTCTTATGGTTTTTTACCTTTTCAGGGTTTTTTAGATATTTTATGAGATTTTTATTATTTCATAGCGTTTTGGGGGACATTAAGGGTTTTTATGGTTTTAAGGGTTTTAGGGATATTAGGGATTTTTGTGTGTTTTTGGTTTTTTTGGGTTTTAATAATTTCTAGGTTATTATGGTTTTCTTATTGTATTTTATGATTTTTTGGAGGTTCAATGTCTTTAAGGATTTTTGGGTATTTTTAGGATTTTTATGAATTTTTCGGTTTTTATGGTTTTTGAGAGTTTCTAGGGACTTTAGGGTTTTTATGGTTTTATGGTTTTTTCTATTTTTACGTTTTTAGTATCTTTATGGTTTAGAACGTTTTTAGAGTCTTTTCAACATTTTTCTGGGATTAACGGGTTTTTAGTTTTTTGGTGTTTATATGGGATTTTAGGGGTTTTATGGTTTTCGGGAATTTTCTCATTTTTGAGGATTTTCAGGGTTTTATGGTATTTTAATGGTTTTTTTATTTTTAGGTTTTTAGGGGTTTAAAGTTTTTTTAGGGTGTTAAGGTTTTTTAGGTTTTTTCATTGTATTTTACCTTCTTGGTTTTTTTATTTTTTTTTTGGAATTTATATGATTTTTTAGGGTTTATAGGTATTTTTAGTGGTTTTGGTGTTTTATAGGTGTTTTTGGTTTTATAGAGTTTTATCTATCATTTTTATAGGTTTAAAGTGTTTTTGGAGTTTTTAGTGTTTTTAGTGTTTTTAGTGTTTTTTGGGTATTTAGGGGATTTTAAGGTTTTTGTCGAGTTTTTATGTTAGGGATTTTTAGAAAATTCATCATTATTAGTTGTTCTAGGGGTTTTAAATGTTTTTAGGATTTTAAGATTTTCTTTGGGATTTTCTGGGTTTTTAGGTGTTTTATGTTTTTCTGGGATATTTAGGGATTTTTTGGATTTATTTGGTTTTTACGGTTTTTTGGGATTTTGTTAGTTTTATAGAGCTTTTTCTGTTTTTTTTTGTTTTTTGGGTTTATAGGGTTTTTGAGTTTATTTTTTGTTTTTAATTTTTTAGAGTATTTTTTAACATTTTTGGGGTTGAAACAGATTTTAGAGTATTTAGTTTTTTTATGGTGTTTAAGGAATTTTTATGATTTCGGGGGGGTTTAGGGGTTTTAATGGAATTATAATGGTTTTCGAGGGTTTTTAGCATTATTATGTTTCTAGTTATTTTAGGTGTTTTATGGGTTTCTTATGGGTTTTCATTATTTTTATTGTTTTTTAAATTTTAGGTATTTTTTTGGATTTTTGTTAAAAAAAAATTGAGGGGGGGGGGTGTAGGGTTTTTTGGGATTCTCAGGGTTTCTTGGGGTTTTGGGGATTTTAGTTTTTTGCATTTTTAGGCCTTTTAGGAGTCCTATGAGTTATTATTATTTTACTATTTTCTTGTGGATTTTCAATTTTTTAGGGGTTTTACATGTTACGAATTTATTGGCAGTTTTCAGAGTTTTATGGGTTTTTAGGTTTTTATGTATTTTGAGGAGTTTTAGGGTTTTTAGGGTTTTAGGGTTTTCAGGGTTTTTTTTGGTGTTTTAGGATTTTTAATGTTTTTAATTGTATTTTCGGGGTTTAGGGTTCTTAGGTAGTTTTATGGTTTTAGGGGTTTTATGGTTTTTAGCATTTTTAATATTTTTGGTTTTTTGAGGTTATAAGTGTTCCTTTGTTTTTAAGGTTTTCATAGGTTATTTCAGGTTTTTTAGGATTTTTACATTTTAGATATTGTTAGGGATGTTTTAGGGTTTTTATTTTTTTTTAGGGTTTTAAATATTTTTATAGATTTTAGGGGTTTTTTATTTTGGGGTTTTATGTTTTTCAATAGTTTTTAGTATTTTATGGGTTTTTAGAGTTTTTAATGTATTTAGGGGTATAAAGGGTATTTAAAATTTTTTATTGGTTTTTGGGTATCTAAGGTTTTATTAGTTTTTATGGTTTCTAGGGTTTTTTAGGATTTCACTTGTTTCAGCGTCTTTAGGTTTCTAGGGGTTTTAAGTGTTTTTTGGTTATTAATGTTTTCTTCTTGTTCTTCATTATTTTTAAGATTTTTTACATTTTTAGAGATTTTTAGAGAATTTTTGGAATTTTATATTCTTAGGGTTTTTATGGATTTTTAAGGATTGGATTATTTTTTGGGGGTTTTTTGGGTTTTTAGGATTTTGGGTTTTTTTGGTTTTTCATGAGTTTTTTCAAGTTTCTATGTTTTTTAGAGTTTTTTAAGTATTCTATGGCTTAAAGGGTATTTATAGTTTTTAGTAGGACTTTATGTTTTTATGGGGTTTAGTGTTTTTAAGGATTTAATAGATTTTAGTGTTTTTTGGTGTTTTTTGGGTCATTAGGTTCTTTTAAGGATTTTAAATGTTTGTAGCATTTTTAGGTTTTTTGGGGCTTTAAGGGTTTTTGGGTTTTATTTTTTTCAAAAAATTTTTTAGGGATTTTAGGGTATTTACATTTTTATGGATTTTTAAGGATTTTTTTGAATTTTATGGTTTTTTGGGATTTTAGGGTTTTTGCTGGGTTTTTTGGTTTTTAGGGTTTTATGGTTTTTATGGTTTTGGGAATTTAGGGTTTTTTAAATTTTTTGGGGGTTTTACGGATTTTTATTGTTTTTAATGGTTTTAGGGATTTAAAGGGTTTTTAGGTTTTTTGGGTGTTTTTTGGGGTTTTGTCGATTTTTTAAATGTTTTCAGAGTTTTTTTTTGTTTTTTGAGTTTTTAGGGTCTTTAAGGGTTTTTAAAAGATTTCAAGGGTTTTTAGGGATTTGATCTTCTTTTATATTTTCAAGTTTTTTCTGGGTTTTTCATGATTTATTTGTTTTTTATGATTTTTTTTTGGGATTTTTTGGGATTTTTAATTTTTTTTGTTTTAGGTATTTTGGGGGATTTTATGATTTTTAGGGATTGTAGGATTTTTCACATTCTTTAGGTTTCTTTTTTTAGTGATTTTAGGTTTTAATGTTTTCCTAGGGTTTTTCTGGGTTTTTAGGGTTTTTATGTTTGTATGGATTTTTAGTCATTTTTCACTTTTTATTTTTTGGGGGGCTTTAGGGATTTGACGTCTTTTGGGTTTTATGTATTTTATTTTTTTGGGGTTTTATGGTATTTTGATTTTTTTGGGGTGTAATGGTTTTTTATAGTTTTTTAATGTTTTGGAGGTCTAGTGGATTTTTAGATTTGTTAGTGGTATTAGAGTTTTTTTTATTTTATGGGTTTTATGTTTCTTAGGGTTTTATGGTTTTCAGTGTTTTTAGGTTTTTTAGTGGTTTTACCTTTTTAAGGGTTTAAAGTGTTTTTAGGTTTTTAAGGATTTCCTAGGTTTTATAAAGGGATTTTTTATTTCATTTTTTTTAGATATTTTTTAATGAATTTATTGGATTTTAATTTTTTTAGGGATTTTGGGATTTTTTAGGGATTTATAGGGTTTTTGGGTTTTTGTGGATTTTGTGGGTTTTTGGCTTTTTTTTTAGTTTTTAGGGTTTTATTGTTTTTAATTTTTTAAGGGGTTTAAACTTTTTTTAGATTTTTTAGTTGGATTTTAGGGTTGTTTTGGGTTTTTCGGGGTTTTAAGGTTTTAGAGGTTTTAAGAGTTTTTAGGTTTTAATAATTCCTTCGGGGTTTCATGGTTTTTATGGGTTTTTACATTTTAATGGATTTTGGACTTTATTTGTATTTTTAGGGTTTTTTACTATTGTTAGACATCTTGGAGTTTTTAAGTGTTTTCAGGGGTTTAATTGAATTTATTTTTTACGGATCCAACCGGGCCCTCAACACTAAATCGCCTGTATCTTGCAAACTGTGCATCTGAATGACGATTCATTTGCTGTTATGGGACACTATTAAGGAGGTTGATCTTTTGGAATACTTGTTGGTGACTTACATGGATATCAAAATGCTGTGAGTGGCTTGAGGAGCGGTCCTACCAAGCAGACTACGTACAGAACCCCACAGTTGGTTGAGACCTGAATACTACTTAATGATGGCATAGTGGAAGCAGATTTGGGTGACCCAGTAGGCCCACGGTGGGTAATGGCTCTTTGTGACCCAACAAACCCATAGTACTCAACGGAAGGAGTACCTCAGTTCGGCCATGGTGGGAAGTGGCTATGTGTGGCCCGACAGGCCCAAGGAGGTAAGTGGTTCTATGTGACTCGGCATTCCCACAATAACCATCAGGGATGAGCACCACAACAGTTAAAGGTTAGTGGGAAGTAGTTCTGTGTTACCCAGAAGTCCCACTGTACTCGATAGAGGAGGATTTCTCCAACAGCCGAGGAGTTCGACGATTTGATAATCCTTCTTTCCTTGACCTAATGTGATACCTCGTGTGAGCTAACTTGTGTTGTGTACTTTTTCTTGGTGCTATACTTCCCAATTTGGTGTGGTATTTCTTTGTTATTTTGGGGGTCCCTACTAAGTTTAGTGTTACTCACCCCCTGCATAGCCTTGACCCATGTGTGCGTCATGTCCCGTGCAGACGATTGATGCTTCAACGACAGACTTAGTGGCATTAGACTAGGCAGACCACAGTGAGATCTGATAGATGAGACGTACTCCCTTGGCTTCTAGTAGCTACACTACTCCTAAGATCTAGTGGGGATTTTTTGCGGATGGCCATTAGAGAACTATTGTACTTTACTGCTTTATGTACTTTCTTTTGGGGTTTGTATTCAATCCCTTTTACTTTCAGTTGTGACCGTACTCAGTTTCCTCCCAATGGTATACTATCTCTAATATTGTGCGTTGGTACATAGATGGGTTTTCCTGTGTGTATAGGTATCCATGAAAATGCCTCCCACTTGTAGTTTTACGCCCTCGGTGCTAGCCTCCAGCCCCTATATTTCAGGAGCCAGGCTTTGGGTAGTCACGACACGGCCCCCGGGAGGGGGGGGGGGTGTGAAAAAGTGGCATCAAAGGTTTTTGGTTCTACCTCAGAGACTAGGAGTCTATGTTTTTGTTTTAAAGAAACAATTTTAAGTGTTGTGAGTCTGACCTTCAAGTTCGGGGGGGGGGGGGCGGTCCAGGGTTGGTGTGGAAGCCGACGTATCCATACACTAGAACCTTGAGTCTTTATTTTTGGCTCAATGCACGAGAAAACTGATTGCATTTTTGTTTTTTTTTATTTCAAATAAAAGTCAGTCACAAGGTATAATGTTCTAATTGTGGAACATCTTGATTTATCTCTGGATGTCTCCATGAGGATGACTAGCCAGCATCCAGATGCTTGAGGACAACCTCCAAGTGACGAGGCGTCCATCCAGGGACCAGTGTTTGAGATGGTCCCACTAGGTGGTTCCCTAGTGCTACCACCACCCGATGGTCAGTCCATGATACCGGAGTTCATCGTAGATGAAATTTGTAGGCTCAATGCCCTATATGATTTTCAGAGGTAGAGAAATCCCAAGTTCAGGGGTGAGATAGATCCTCGAGTCGCTAAGGATTGGCTAGAGGCTGTGACGCGGGTCTTCCTCTTAGTGAGGACACTGCCCGGCCAGATGGCGGTCTTGGTAGGGAGAATTCTGTAGGGATAAACTATAATATGGGTGACTTTTACCATCTAGGTTCATGATGTGGTGACCCTCACTTGGGTTTACTTCGAGAGGCTTTTTAGGGAGGAGTTTTTTCCCTACGACGTTGTGCTCTGTGCGCATTCAAGAGCTACTTCACCTTCAGCAGGGCAGCATGACAATGGCCGATTACTCGGAAAGGTTCACAGAGCATTCCCACTACTATACATATATGGTGCTAGATCCTTCATCAGGGATCGAGCCTTCAAGCCGGGGCTTAGGAGGGAGATTAGGGCTTTAATGGTGACCCTCAGCATCCCCACCCAGACAAGGGTGCTAGAGTGGGTCCTTCTTGTGGAGAGATTTCTGGAGGAGTAGGTGCCGATAGCTAGAGCCTCCAACAGACCCCAAGCATCAGAGTCTTCGGAAAGAAGCATGCATTATGCGCATGGGCCCAAGTGGTCCAGGTCTTCTAGAGGGTGACTCCAGGACTCTGGGTCAGTAGTACGTGGCTCCCAGTCTAGAGGGATTCAACAGGGAGCCAAACAGTGCTATACATGTGGTAGGGCAGGCCACATGGCTCGTGACTACCCGACCTGTCGTTTCGATGATTATAAGACTGTCATGGGAATTCCAATACAGATATAGTGGTTCAAGAAAGAAGGTATGCTAGGTGGCATACATGGTAGAGGAGTTGGTCGTGCAGTAGGTGGTGGGTGGCGATTCGAGGTTCTACCACCACCACCTTCAGGTGGTCCACCTCAGCCACATGGAGTAGGAGGACATGGACGTGCTCAGCTCCAGGCATCTAAGTCCAACAAACATGATGCTCTAGATATGATTAGATGTACGATTTTTGTATATTTCACACGAGTTATAGTACCTATAGACACAGGTTCCTGTCACTCTTTTATTGCCACGACCCTTGTTTGGTGCCTAGATATTCTGATGGAGTTGTTGGCTCGATCCTTACGGCTAGAGACTTCTATGGGAGCGGATTTGATGATTACACATGGGTGCCGACAGTGTGAGATTACTCTAGGAGTCAAGATCTTTAGCTGGGATCTCCTAGTAGTGGCATCGATTCCTTACGATGTCATCTTGGGTATGGACTGGCTATCCACAATCCATGCTCAGATCGACAGTATTAGGCACAAAGTTTGGTGTGTCTGCACGTATGGGACTAGGTTTTCCTTCACTGATGAGAAGGGAACCATTGTAGCATAGGATGGATTTACCCAGAGGTTGGTGCAGCCAATTACACATCAGTTGGCTACCCTTACCCTTGGGGATCTTGATGTTGAGAGTCTGAGCTATCCTATTGTGGTAGACCAGTATGCCGATGTTTTTGCTGATGATGTTCCGGTACTACCTCCACACAGAGATGTAGACTTTTACATCGACCTACACCTAGAGACGACTCATATGTATACACCAGAATATTGGATGGCTCCCACAGAGCTTCGTGAGTTACGGGTACAGTTGGAGGACTTTCAAGGGAAGAGGCTCATAAGGCCAAGTGTTTCTCCGTGGGAAGTCCCGATTTTGTTCACCAAGAAGGTAGATGGTAGTTTGAGACTCTATGTGGACTATCGGTGCCTGAACCAGGTGACTGTTAAGAAAAAGTATCCAATTACAAGGATTGATGATCTTTTCGATCAACTGAAGGGAGCTCGTTGGTTTTCAAATATAGACCTCATGTCAGGCTATCATCAGCTCAAGATACGAGATGAGGATGTACAGAATATGGCCTTATGGTTTCGATATGGCCACTATGAGTTCATGTATATGATATTCGGCATGATCAATGCCCCAACAGTGTTCATTAGACTCATGAACAGTATCTTTCAACTATACCTCGATCGCTTTTTGGTGGTGTTAATTGATGACATCTTGATATACTCGGCGATGGAGGAGGAGCATGCCTATCATCTGCAGATATTTCTGGATAAACCCCAAGAGCCCCATATTTATGGTAATCTCTATAAGTGCCAGTTCTGGATACGATAGGTCCACCTTCTGGGACATGTTATCTCGAAGGCTAGAGTTGCGGTCGATCCAGCAAAGATAGAGGTTGTAATTTCTTGGGAGTCACCCTGGAGTGTGACCGATGTGTGGAGTTCCTTGGTTTTTGCTGGATACTAATAGAGATTTGTGCCTGACTTTCCCAGAGTTGTGGCACCCTTGTCAGCATTGACGAAGAAGGGGAAACCATTCATGTGGATAGAGAGATGACTGCAGAGTTTTCAGGATCTGAGGCATAGAATGACGAGTGCCCCCATCTTGAGGCTACCAAAAGAGGGAATTGGGTATATATTCTATTGCGATGCATCAGGGACCGGACTTGGGTGTGTCCTGATGTTAGAGCAAGCAGTGATCGCCTCTGGCTCACAACAGCTGAGACATCATGAGCAAAACTAGGCTACCAATGACTTGGAGTTACCAGTAGTGGCCTTCACCTTGAAGATGTGGTGACATTACTAGATGGGAAAACATTTTACAGTATACTATGATCATAAGAGACTCAGTTGTATCTTCTCTCAGAAGGACCTGAACCTGAGACAGCAGTGATGACTAGTGTTCCTCCAGGATTATGACTTTGAGATAGGATATACTTTTGGGAAGGGGAACATGGTTGCAGATTCACTAAGCAGGAGTCTTGGTCTATAGTTGCTGAGTGAGGTTACAAAGAAGCGAGCTGTGTTATAGATATCCTTCATAGATAGAGATGGAGCAGCTTAACTCCAGTATATGACTATCACTCCCCCAATTCTTCAGCGAGTCTGGGAGGTGCAACTTGCGTACATTGATTGCGAGGCTCGACGTGCTTATATTTCCTCAGGATAGAAAACTGATGGATTTTATAAAGGTAGGGAGCACATAATCCTGTTCAGAGGACATACCATGGTTCTGGTGACGCTACGATAGGAGGTGTTGAGGGGGTTCCATACATCCCCTCTGGTTATACATCTTGGTGTTTCGAAGATGTACCAGGACCTTAGGATTTATCCCAGGTGGCTAGGGATGAAGAAGTTTGTATCGGAATTTGTTTTACTATACCTCAATTTTTAGCAAGTGAAGGCCAAGCATCAAGTTCCAGCAGGCTTAACACAACCACTAGAGGTTCCAGAGTGGAATTGGGAATGAATCTCCATAAACTTTGTGACAGGGCTTCCACGTATGTCCAGGGGAAATGATTCTATCTAGGTGATCATTGAACGACTCACCTTGTCAGCCTACTTCCTACCATCTGAGAGCAGGGATCACTTTAGGGCTTGGGGTGCCTCTACCTACAGGAGATTGTACGACTTCATTGGGTTCCATCGATGATTGTCTATGACTGTGATGCGCATTTCACATCCTATTTGTGGAAGGGATTGCAGAAGGAATTTGGGACTCGGATATGTTTGAGCACTTCCTTTCATTCTTAGATGGATGGACAGACAGAGCAGATCATTCAAACGCTGTAGGACATGCTTCTTCAATGCATCCTAGATTTTTGGTATTTTTAGGGGTTTTTTGATTTTTTGGGATTTTGTGGGTTTTAAGGTTTTTTATGGTTTTTAGCGTTGTTTAGACTATTTATCATTTTTTAGATGATTTAAGAATTTTTATGTTTTTGATCTTTTTAGGGTTTTTATAGTTTTTAGGATATTTTACATTTTTATTTATTTTTAGGGCTTTTTATTATTTTTTAGTTTTTAGGGATTCTTGGGATTTTGAGTGTTTTTATATTTTTTTAGGGTTTCATTAGTTTTTATGGTTTGTTAGGGTTTTATTGTTTTTATATTTTTTTCTTTGTTTTATTTATTTTTATAGTTTTTATCATTTTTGGGGTTAATGTGTTTTTAGAGTTTGTAGTGGTTTTGCGGGTTTTGTGGATTTTTATGGTTTTTAATTGTTTTTAGTGATTTTTATAGTTTTTAGGAGTTTTAAGGGATTTATGGTCTTTTAGGGTTTTATGGTTTTTATCAAATTTAGGGGTTTTAAGTGATTTTAATGTTTTATTATTGTTTTTTAGGGTTTTTTTAGGGTTTTTCATGTTTTATGAAATTTTTATGGGGTTTTAAGATATTTATGGATTTTTAGCGATTTTAAGGAGTTTGATGGTTTTTTGGTATTTTAGTTTTTTTTAGGGTTTTGAGGTTTTTTATGTTTTTAGGGGTTTTTAGCGTTTTCAGGTTTTCAAGGTTTTATTTGGGGTTTTAAAGATTTTAGGTTATTTTTTTTTAGATATTTTTATGGAATATGTTTATGGTTTTAATTGTTTTAGGGTTTTTAGGGATATTAAGGGTTTTATGATTTTTATGGGTTTTAAATTTTTTTGGGGGTTTTATGTTATTTTTTTATTTTTAGAGGTTTAAATATTTTTTAGAGTTTTTAAAATTTTTAGTGGATGATGCGGTTTTAGAGGTTTTTAAAGATTTTTATGATTTTTATTGTTTATTTGGGTTTTTATGTTTCTAGGGATTTATGGTATTTAGGTGTTTTAGGGTTTTAGGTACATTTATGATTTTTTATAATTTTTGCATGTTTCTGGAATTTTAGCAGTTTTAAGTGTTTTTTGGTTTTTAAAGTGTTCTTAGAGTTTTTCTTGTTTTTAATGTATTATTATGTTTTTAGGGATACTTAGGGAATTTTTAATTATTTTTATGCTATTTAAGGGGTTTTAGGGATTTTTAGGGGTTTAGGGTTTTTTAGGATTTTTTGGGGTTTTATTGTTACTTTGGGTTTTTAGGGGCCTTTTTGATTTTTTTATGGTTGTAATGGTTTTTATAGTTTTCTTAAAAAAATGTGGGGTTTAAAGGGATTTTAGATTTTCTAGTGGATTTATAGGTTTTTTATAGATTTTTGTGGTCATTATAGTTTTTATGGGTTTTTTTTGAGATTATTACGGTTGTTAGGGTTTTTAAGGTCATTTAGGGTTTTTAGTGTTTTTAGGTTTTGTAGTGATTTTATGTTTTTTATGTTTTTAAGGTTTCCTTAGGGGTTTTCATGGATTTTAGTGTTTTTTATGTTTTTCGGGATTTTTTATTTTTTTTTTGAATTTTATATTTTTTGGGATTTTAGGGATTTTCAGGGGGTTTAGGGTTTTTTGGGTTTTAAAAGGTTTATTAGGGTTTTTAGTGTTTTTATATTTTTTAGGGTGTTTTAGTGTTTCTAGTTTTTCAATGTTTTCAAATGGGTTTTAAAGGTTTTTATAGTTTTTTTCTTTTTAGGGATCATTAGGGATTTTTAGGATTATTATGATTTTTATGTTTTTTTTTCATTTTTAGGGATATCGAGAGGTTTGGGGATTTTACATTTTATGGTTATTTGTTTTGTTTTTTAGGTTTTTTGAGTTTTTAATGATTTCTATGTTTTTAGAGTATTTTATTGTTTTTTGGGGTTTAATGTTTTTTAGTGTTTTATTGGGTTTATTATTTAGTTGTGATTTTAGAGTTTTTCTGGTTTTTAGGAGGTCTATTGGTTTTTAGGGGTTTATTGGTTTTTAGAGTTTATAAGGGAATTTAGGTTTTTTAGAATTTTCTATGTTTTTTGGGGGTTTTAAATATTTCTGTTTATTTATATTTTTGTAGGATTCTTGAAGGGTTTGGGGGTTTTATATTTTTAGATATTTTAGGGACCATTAGGATTTTTAGGGTTTCTTAGGTTTTTAAGGGTTTTGAAGGTTTTAATTTTTTTAGGGTTTTTAGGGTTTTTAGGGCTTTTTAGGGGGTTTTAAGTTTTTTATGTTTCTATGTTTTTATTAGAGTTATTCATGTCTTTTAGAGTTTTCTGTGTTTTTTTTGGTATTTTTATGGTTTTTTAGTATTTTATGTTTTTAGGGTTTTTAGGGATTTTTATGGTTTTAGGGTTTTTATGGTATTTATATTTTTATGGTTTTTTGGGGGTTTTAGGTTTTATTCAATTTTTTAGGGTTTTTAAATTTTTTAGAGTTTTGTAACGTTTTTAGGGGTTTTAGAGTTTTTAGTGGTTTTTAAGATTTTGTGGGTTTATGTTTTTTCTGGTTTTTAGGGGTTTTATGGTTTTTAGGGTTTTTAGGGTCCTATGGCCTTTTTGTATTTTTAAGGTATTTAGAGTTTTTAGGTTTTTGATGGGCATTAATTATTTTAATATTTTTAATGTTTTCTTAGGGGTTTTGGGTTTTAGGGTTTTATGTTCTAGGGTATTTTTTGGTATGTTTAGTATTTTTAATGTTTTTTAGGTTTTTTGAATATTTTGAATGTTTTTAGGGTATTGAGTTTTTTTGGGTGTTTTTTAATTTTTTAGTTTTTAAGGGGTTTATGTTTTTTCAGGCTTTTAATGAATTCTTAGGGGATTTGAGGGTTTTAGGGATTTTAACATTTTTAGTGATTTTGGGTATTTCTTTGGATTTTTATGGGATTTAGGGGTTTCATGGATTTTGAGGATTTTTTGGGGGTTTCGGTTGTTAGATTATTTATGACTTTTAGGGTTTTAGGGTTTTTTGAGTTTTTAGGGTTTTTATGTTTATTTTGGTTTCTTTAAAGTTCATGAAGATTAAAGGGTTTTTTTTCATTTTTTATATGTTTTTAGGGTTTTATGGGGTTTTAGGTTTTTAGGTTTTTACGGTTTTTATGGGTTTTAGGGTTTTTTAACACTATTTTGGTTATTTTTCTGGTTTTAGGTCAAGGAAGATGCAAGGGTCGGGCTATTCCCAACCCCCCAAATTTATTAGAAAGAAAAAAAGAGACACAATAGACAAGGGAGGGGAGGGGTCAAATGACCCACACCCAAATACCCCTTATACATTATAAGGGGTTTTAGGGTTTTTAGGTTTTTTAAGAGTTTTAGTGTTTTTATGTTTTTATGGATTTTATGTTTGTTTATATTTTTTATATTTTTCTTAGTGTTTTAAGGTTTTTAGGGTTTTTATATTTTTATGGTTATTTAAAGCATTTTTAGAATTTTAATGGTTTTAAGGTTTTTTGGGATACTGAGGGTTTTTTTTTGTGTTTTTAGGGTTTTATGGTTTTTTCAGGTTTTTATGGTTTATTGAGTTTTTAAGGCATTTAATGGATTTTTTATAGTTTTAACATTTTCAGGGGGTTAAAAGTTTCTTATAATTTTTAGTGGTTTTTATTAGGTTTTTTGTGTTTTTATGGTTTTTGGGTTTTATGGTTTTTATGGATTTTAGGGTTTTTTAGGGCTCTTAGGGTTTTTATCATTTTTTTGGATTTTGGGGAATTAATTATATTTAGGTTTTTATGGTTATTTTGGGTTTATAAGCTTTTTTATTTTTTAACAGTTTTAGTGATTTTTATGATTTTATGGGATTTGGGGGTTTTATGGATTTTTAGTGTTCTTAGGGTTTTTATAGTTCTTAGGATTTGTATGGGTTTGTTTTGGTTTTTTGGATTTTTTTTATTTTCTGGGGTTTTATGGTTTTTTTGAGTTTTCAATTTTTCTTATTGGTTTAAAGTATTTTCAGTGTTTTTAGTGATTTTATGGGTTCTTAGGTTTTTAAGGTCTCTATGGTTTTTAGGTTCTTTTTCATGATTTTTAGTGTTTTTTTAGTTTCTAAGGGGTTTTAATAATTTGTAGGTTTTTAATGTTTTCTTACGTTTTTTGGGTTTTTTGGTATTTTATAATTTTTGAGATTTTTATAGATTTTTTATGATTTTTATGATTTTTATGTTTTTAGGGTTTTTGAGGGTACTTAGGGTGTTTATAATTTTTAGGGTTTTTATAGTTTTTTAGGGTTATTAGTGTTTTTAGGTTTTTGAGGGTTTTTTGTTTTAGGTTTCTAAAGCTTCATTATGTTTTTTTCATGTCTTTAAGGGTTTTTTATATACATAGGGATTTTTTAGGATTTTTATGGTTTTCAGGGTAATTCAGGGTTTAAAGTGTTCTGGGTGTTTTTTAAGGATTCTTATGGTTTTATGGGTTTTGTGATTTTTTATGGTTTTTAAGGTTTTTTAGAGTTGATTAAAGCAATTAGGGGTTTGAAGGATTTTTATATTTTAAGTAATTTTAAGCATTTTAGGGGTTTTAGGATTTTTAAGGTTTTGGGGGGTTTATGGTTTTTATGGGTTTTATGGTTTTTAGGGTTTTTAGGGACTTTTAGGGGATTTAGGGGTATTCGATTTTTTATTTTTTATGGGTTTTTATTATATTAGAGTTTTAAGCTTCTATTAGGTGTTTTAAGGGTTTTAGGGATTTTTACATTTTTTGGTATTTTTAGGGATATTAAGTATTATTATTGTTTTAGGGTTCTTAGATATTTTTAGGGTAACTATATTTTTTATGGTTTTTAGTAATTTTTAGGTTTTTAACGGGTTTTAGTGGTTTTAGTTTTTTATGGTTTTCTATGTTTTCTCATGGTTTTTATGGTTTTTTACATTTTTATTGACTATTAGGTCCTTTTATGATTTTTATGGGGTTTAACATTGTTAGGTATTTTTAGGGTTTATATATTTATTGGTATTTTTAGTGTTTTTATAGTTTTTGTTTTTGTTTTTAGAGTTGTTAATGGCTTTTTTAGGGTTTTAAAGTTCTTAATGTTTTTAATGTTTTTATGGGTTCAAATGGTATTTAAGGTGTCTGGGGTTTGAATATTTTTTGGTGTGTTATATTTTTTTGAGGTATTTAAGGTCATTAGGGTCATTTTAGGGTTTTTAAGGTATTTAAAAAAATTTAGGGTTTTTAGGGGTTTAATGTGTTTTTAGTTTTTTTAAGGTTATCTTAGGGTTTTTTTGTTTACTGTAGTTTTTAGGTATTTTTAGGGTTTTTTTAATATTGTTATTATTTTTATGTTTTTAGGGAATCTAAGGTTTAAATATTTTTAGTGTTTTTAGGGGTTTTTAGATTTTTAGGTGTTTTAATAGTTTTTAGGTTTTTATGCATTTTTAGGGGTTTTTAAATATTTTAGGGGTATTAAAATTTTTAGGTATCTTTAGATATTTTTCTTGTATTTTTATGGAATTTTTGGGGTTTTATGCATTTTGAGTGTTTTGGGGGTTTTATGGTTTTTTCTATTTTTAGGGTTTTTAGGTTTTTAGGGTTTTAAATGTTTTATAGAGTTTTTACCATTTTTACGGGTTTAATGTATTTTTAGAGGTTTTAGTGGTTTTAGTGTTTTTATGGGTTTTACGTTTTCTAGGTTTTTGGGGGTTTTAATTTTTTTATGGAATTTTTAGGGTTTTATGGTTTTTAGAGTTTTTATGTTTTTAGGTATTTGATGTTTTTTTGGATTTTAAGGATTTACTAGGGTTTTTTGGGTTTTTTGGGTTTCATATCATTTTAGGGGGATGTAAGATTTTTTTACCATTTCTTTAGGATTTTATATTTTTAGTGATTTTGAGGGATTTTATGGTTTTTTTGGTTTTTTTTGGATTTTTGGATTTTTTTAGTTTTTAGGGGTTTTATGTGTTTTTAGGTTTTTAATATTTTCATATGGGTTTTCAAATTTCTTAGGTTTTGGAATTTTTTAAATGATTTTTATGGGTTTTTAGGATTCTTATGGGGTTTTTGGGTTTTTAGTAAATTCAAAGTTTTTTAGGGTATTTATGGGTTTTATATTGCTTTTTTATTTTTAGGGTTTTTCGATTTTTTAGGGTTTTTTGATTTTTTGGTTTTTTTGGTTTCAAGATTTTTTTTTATTTTTTGGGTTTTATGGTTTTTTGGAGTTTTTAAAATTTTTATGGGTTTGATGGGTTTTTGGAGGTTTTAGTGTGTACTTATTTTTAATTGGTTTTAGGTGTGTTGATGGTTTTAGGGGTGTTTTAGTTTTAGGTATTTAGGGGTTTAGTGATTTTTAGAGTTTGTAGCATTTCTTAAGTGTATGGGGGGTTTGAATGTTTTTAGTTTTTTAGGTATTTCTTAATCTATTTTATGGTTTTCATGGGTTTTTATGGTATTAGGGTGTTTACGAGTTTTTTAGTATTTTATAGTTTATGGTTTCTAAGGGTTTATTGGGTATTTTGGGGTTTTACTCTTTTTTTGGGTTTTTAGATATTTTTTCAGTTTTAATTATTTTAATGTTTTTAGAGTTTTTAATATTTTTAGGGGTCTAAAGGGTTTTTATATTTTGTAGAGGTTTTATAGGTTTTTTTGTTTTTTATAGGTTTTTTGGTTTTTAAATATTATATTGTTTTGAGGGTTTTATGGGTTTTATGGTATTTTCAGTTTTTAAGGGTATTTAGCATTTTTATGTTTGTAGGGGTTTTAAATGATTTTAGGATTTTAGGTTTATATTATAGGTTTTCTAGTTTTTTCTTTTTTTTTGTATTTTGGGATTTAATGGTTTTTGATTTTTCTTAGAGATGTTGAGGGTTTTTTATTGTTTTTAGTGTTTTTGGGGTTTTTAGTTTTTTTATGTTTTTAGGGGTATTAATATTTTTTAGGTTTTTAAGTTTTTATTATGGTTTTTAGCGGTCTTATGTGTTTTTAGGTTTTTAGTGATTTTTCAGGATTTTAGAATTTTTATGGATTTTTTTTTTGGTTTTTTAGGAATTTTGAGAGTTTTTCGGGTTTTTTAGGTTCCTTAGGGTCTTTTGGTTTTTGGAGTTTTTATGGTTTTTCTTTTTTGTTGTTTATTATGATTTTTTATCATTTTTAGGCATTTAAAAGCTGTTTATAGTTTCTAGTGGTTTTAGGGTTTTCTGGGGGGGGGGGGGTTTACGGTTTTTGTCAATTTTATGTTCTTTCAGTTATTTTAGGCATTTTTAGGGTTTTTCGTGTTTTTTTGTTTTTAGGGGTTTTAAGTGATTTTATTTTTTAAGGTTTTCAATGGGTTTTTTGGGTTTATTGGGATTTTATAATTTTATGGATTTTTAGGGATTTTTTAGGATTTTTCAGCATTTACAGTTTTCATTGATTTGAGGGATTTTATATTTTTCTAGGTTTTTAGAGTTTTTTAAAGTTTTGACATTTTTATTGTTTTTTGGGGGTTTTAAGTGATTTTATTTTTTATGGTTTTCTAACGAGTTTTCATCATTATTATAGTTTTTTATGTTTTTATTATTTTTCGGGTATTTTAGGATTTTTATGGTTTTTAGGTTTTTTTAGGATATTGATGGTTTTACTGTTTTTATGATACTCACAAATTTGGGGGTTTTCAGATTTTTTGAGTTTTTTCGAGTTTTATGGGTTTTTAGATTTTTTTTAAAGCTTTTTATGGTTTAAATGGTTTATATTGGTTTTAGTGATTTTTCGGGTTTTATGGGTTTTATGTTATTTTTAATGTATTTGTGTAGTTTTTTGGTTTTTTGGGTTTTTTGGGATTTTGTAATGTTTTATATTTTTTTAGGTTTTTTAGTGATTTTAGGTCTTTTGGGTTTTAATTTTTTCTTAAGGATTGTCAGGGTTTTTTGGTTTTTTTATGTTTTTAGGGATTTGGGGTTAATTTGTTGAATTTTTGTGGTTTTTATGTTTTTTTGGGGTTTTAATGGTTTTTAGGGTTTTTATAGTTATTTAGGGTTCTAATGGTTTTTTAGGGTTTTTAATGTCTTTATTCATCTAAAGTTTATTTATATTTTTTAGTGGGTTTTAGTGTTCTTATGGGTTTTTTGGATTTTTTAAGTGTTTTAGGGGTTTTTATGGATTTATGGGTTTTAGGGTCTTTATGGGTTTTTAGAATTTTAAGCATTTTTAGGTATTTTGGGTGTTTTAAGTGTTTTTATGATTTTATAGTTTTCTTATAGAATTTTAGGGTCTTTTATGTTTTAGTGGATTTTAGGGTTTTTAGGATTTTGTTTTGGTTTTTAGGGTTTTTATCATTTTTTAAGCTTTTATTGGTTTTTAGTGTATAAATGTTTTAAAGTTTTTTTATGGTTTTTTACTGTTTTTAAGGTTATTTACTTTTTTTGGGGTTTTTTTAAGAATTTTTTGGTTTTTATGTGTTTGGGGTTTTTAGGGTTTTAGGGTTCTTTAGGGTTTTTTGGTTATTTGGGATTTTAGCGTTTTTTTTAGTTTTTATGGTTTTTATTGTTTTTTAGTGTTTTTTAATGTTTTTAGGGGTTTAAATGGGTTTCATTGTTTTTTTTTGGGGGGGGGGGGTTATGGGTTTTTCTGGTTTTTGGGGTTTTTTGTGTTTTTTCTAGTTATTGGTGGTTTTTTTGGGTTTTTAGAATTTTTTGGGACTTTTTTTGGGTTTTTTATTTTTTCTTCTTTTTATTTTTTATAAGCTTTAATTGTCTTTAAGTTTTAAAGTTTTTCTTATGTATTTTTAGGGTTTTTAAGTATTTTTAAATTTTTAGGGATTTTTAGGTCCTTTTAGGTTTTTTACATATTTTTCATGTTTTTTTGGGATTTAGAGGACTTTTATTGTTTTTATGGTATTTAGTTTTTTATAGTTTTTTGATTTTTTATGGTTTTTAGGGGTTTAAAGTGTTTTTATGTTTTTATGTCTTCCCTAGAGGTTTTTTAGGTTTTTATTTTTTTCCTTTCAATTTTTTGGGAATTTTTATTTTTTTTATTTTTTACGGTTTTTTTTACAGGGAGGGGTCTTAAGGGTTATTTTATCTTTTTTAGGTTTTTTCTGGTTTTTTGGTGGTTTTCGGGTCTTTTTTATTTTTTAGGTTTTTTAATGTTCTTAATGTTTTTTTAATGTTTAAGGGGTTTAAAGGGTTTTTTGATTTTTAGTGGGTTTTAGAGTTTTTATGTGAATTTAATGTTTTTAAGGATTTTTGGGGTTTTATGTGTTTTAGGGGTTTAAATGTTTTAGGGCCTTCTAAGGGTTTTATTGTTTTTAGTGTTCTTTAGGTATTTAGGGGTATTATGTTATTTTATTTTTTTGAGGTTTTCTAAGGGTTTATAATGGTTTTTAGGGTTTTTAGGTATTTTGATGGCTTTTGGGGTTTTATTAAGTTTTTTTTGGGTTTTATTGTTTTTTGGGGGTTTAAGGTTTTTTGAGTTATGTAATGTTTTTATGTTTTTTATAGATTTTAACATTTTTGGGGGGTTTAAAGGGTTTTTATATATTTTAGTGGTTTTTAGGGTCTTTATAGATTTTTAGGGTTTTTAAAATTTTCATGGTTTTTTATGGTTTTATGTGTTTTTATGGTCTTTTTAGCGTTTTTAGCATTTTTATCTTCTTTAGTGGTTTGATATAATTTTTAGTTATTATGGTTTTCTTTTGAGTTTTCAAGGTTTTTTTGGGATTTTTAGTACATTTTAGGATTTTCATGGTCTTAAATATATTTAGGAATTTTTGGATTTTTATGGATTTTAATATTTTTAATATTTTTCAGGTTTTTAGGTTATTTTGGGGTTTTAAGTGTTTTCCTGTTTTATTGTTTTTCAAATTTATTTTTAGGCTTTTAGGTTTTTTTACATATTTATAATCTTTCTGGATTTTCTAGGTGTTTTATGTTTTTTTGGGTTTTTGGTAATTTTTTGAGTTTTTAGGATTTTTAGGATTTTAGGGTGTTTTAGGGGTTTTTTTAGTTTTTATGGTTTTTTGGGGTTTCTAGGGTTTTTAATGTATTTATAGTTTTTAATGATTATAGGGTTTAATGGGTTTTTAGATTTTTAGTGGGGTTTTTTTTGGTTTTTTGGGTTTTAATGTGTTTAGGGGTTTATGGTTTTTATTGGTTTTAATGGGTGTTTTGGTATGTTAAGTGTTTTTAGGGATTTTAGCATTTTTTAGGTTTTTAGGTGTTCTTTGGGTTTTTAATTTTTTATGTTTTTCTTAGTGGTTTTTTAGGGTTTTTAGTGTTTTTTACATTTTAAGGTATTTTGAGTGATTATTAGGTTTTGTATTGTTTTTGGGGGTTTAAAGGACATTGAGGGTTTAAAGATTGTTATTGTTATTTATGGATTTTAGGGTTTCTTTAGTTTTTACAGGTATTATTTTTTTTAGATTTTTTAAAGGGTTTTAGGGCTAAAGAGGTGCAGGACTAGGCTAGCATAGCCCCCCAAAAATCAATAAAACATAAACAGATAGCTACCAGATGGGCCTTCAAGGGAGAGAGTGTATCTCACCCTTCAAATCTGAATCAACAATCGGAGTTCAAAAAGGTGGAGTGATGAAGGACCACATCAAACAACTTTCTTCAATTGATCTTTTGGAGAGATCATCTGTAACCAAATTAGCCTCCATATATGCATGTGAAATACTGATGCTCAGGGTCTAAGAAATATTAAGGCACTCAATCCAATGTTGTTAAAGTCTCCAAGGGACATCCCTGGAAAATACCTTTGGAGTGGAAACCACGAGCATCGAATCAGATTCAATCCAAAGCCTTGTCCACTTAAACTGACTTGTGAATTTAACGACCCTTATGATATCCCGAAGCTCGGCTTCATAAGCATATCCATCCCCAATAAAATGAAAGAAGAAACCTTTAACTAATCCTCTGGAGGTATGAAAAATGTCGCCACACCCCGAGGGTCTAGGATCTCCTAGGGCCACACCATAAACATTGGCTTTTATCCATGATGGGAGTAGCAAAATCTATCTAATGTACTTCAAGACCATCGGTTTTCTGCTTCTGCCAGTAACCCCATGTGAGCACAATAATGTTTGGTCATCAACATCATTAAATAGTGAACCAGTTTTTAATCGTGATGCATTCTGGATCATCTTCTAGATGGTCGCCACCCCCATGTAGCGAGAGGGGTTGTTGACTGAAGGTCGTGGCATTGCGAGCATCCCAAACATAGTGAAGAGTCGTCGCCGCACAAACATGTAGCAGATTATAGACCTGGTTACTTAGATTCATCTCCACCAGGCCACACATGAAATAACAGATCGATCCTTAAAAACTGCAGGTCAGGCCGAAGAACTATAAAAAATTGTACCAAAGTTCCATAGAAAAGGTGCATTGTAGGAAGATATTATTGCAGTTCTCCTCAGCCTTCTTACATGAGAAACACGTAGAGGCATGTTTCCATCCGACCATCTTAAGCTGCTCATGAATTGGAAGCCGATTCCACCAGATTTTCCAGATAATTACAAAGTGTAAAGGGGGAATAAAAGGGGTCTTAAATTTAAGCATCCATGATGGGGAGACCAGACCATGCAGACTCTTGAATCAATAAAAATCATGGGTATTAAATTTTCCAACCATACTGGGCATCCATATTAGTGTATCAGTGTCTGTGAAGGAATATTGTGGGACTTGGATGGCAATATTATCAGGAATCCGTACCCCCGAGTCACCACATTGCTGGATGAGATAAGCAATGGTTAAATTACGCAGGTCCTATGGGGTGTCATCACCTCTGAGATGGGGTTCTTCAGCCATGGGGTAGACCATAAATTCAGGGTAGAGTGCTTTGACACAATCCATTTGGATTAATATATAATATCCCTCTTTGAGGATCATAAAGCAGGCCAGACCGAGGAAGAAATATACCCAGAAAAGTCATTGCATAACCTGTAAATGAATCTCTCCTTGATAATATCAAGTCCATCACCATGAGGATAGAGAAGACTCCAGGTGAACTTTCCAATCATGGAATCCATGAAACTTCACAGAACCTTAATACCAAGCCCACCCAGATCAATCAGCTTTGTGCACTGTTTCCCAGCCATAGAGACCAATTTATGTTCGCTGATATAACCAATCCAAACAAAATTCCTTATTTTTTCATTCATGATTTTGAGGAGACAAGTCAGAAATATATAGATAGATAAAGAATGCACAAACATTGAGGTAATAATAGAGTTAACCAGGTCGACCCTTTCTGCTTGAGAAAGGCACTTTCCCTTCCATTTAGACATTTGCTGAGTGATTTTAGAAGTAAATATCTCAAAGTAGCAGCTCTTTTCTTTCCCCCAAAAAATAGGCACACCAATGTAGTAAAAGGGTAAGGATGCCCTCTTCACCCCATGCACATTGTCAATGCGGAGCTGCTTGGTAGGAGAGACCCCATTGCCAAAAACAATCAAATATTTCATCTAGCTAATAGTTTTTTTGGCCACACTCACACAGTGGAAAAATATTACCCTGACTATAGATAGAGTTTGCTTATCAACCTACCCAAACAGGAGGATTTCATCCACATAATAAATGTGGGAGGGGACATAAAGATCCCTACCTACTTTAATTGGTGAGTATAGTCTCGCTTTCCCAAGATCAAGGATGCAGCGACTTATGTAATCTTCCACCGTTACAAAGAGAAATCCATAGAGGGGATCCCCTTGTCGAACTCCATGGGAGCATGGGAAGAACCTATGGGGTGATTCATTAATCAGGACCAAAACTCTAGCACTATGGAGAATTGAAGAAATCAAGTTGATGAAGTTGTTGGAAAAGCCACATCTATAATGGGCCTTGGAAATAAAGCTCAATTTTATAGCATCAAAGGCCTTGGAAATGTAAAGCTTTAGTGTAAATCTACCTTTCTCTAATTTCTTCCTCATTATATTTATCCCTTTTGTGGAAGAAGAGTGGCATGCCTGGATATATCAAGGGGTTTAATGGTTTTTAGGGGTTTTATGGTTATTTAGGGTTTATTATGGTTTTGAGAATTTTTATGTTTTGGGGTTTTAAGTGTTTTTATTTGTCTAGGATTTTCTTATGGATTTTTATAGTTTTGAGGGGTTTTACATTTTTTATTTATAGGTACTTTTTATAATTTTTATGGTTTTTTGGTGTTTTATTTATTTTGTGAGTTTTTAAGTGGTTTTAGGGTTTTTAGAGTTTTTAGCATTTTTAGTTTTTTAGGGGTTTTAAGTGTATTTAGGTTTTTAATTTTTTATTATTGTATTTTAGGGGTTTATGGGGTTTTTAATTTTATTGATTTTTTTAGGATTTTTTATTTTATTTATAGTTTTTTAGGTTTTGGGGGATTTAGAGTGTTTTTCAGGATTTTGGGGTGTTTTTTTGTTTTTTGGGTTTTTAACGCTTTTTTGAGTTTTTTAGCATTTTTAGGGGTTAAAATGTTTTTTAGATTTTTTAGTAGTCTTTTGGTTATATATGGGGTTTTCAAGTTGAAATTGTTTTTAGGGGGGAGGTTTGGGTCATTAGGGTATTTAATGTGTTTTTAAGGTTTTTTGGTTTTTTGGAGGATTTAACTATTTTTAGGTTTTTATGTTTTTCTTAGGTTTTTTAGAGTTTTAGGGATTTTTATTTTTTTTAGGTTTTTAGGGATCTTGAGGGTTTTTTTTTTGTTTTCAGGTATTTATGGGTTTTTAACATCTTTATGGTTTTAGGCATTTTTAGTGTTTCTGTGTTTTTAAGTTTTTCTTATGGTTTTTCAAAAAAATTAGGATTATTTTTAAAATTTAAGTGTTTAGAGATATTTTTTTATTTTTTTATTCAAATCTAGTAATTTAAGGTATTTTTGAGGTGTTTTAGTTTTTTTTGGGTTTTATGGTTTTTCAGGGTTTTAGGTTTTTTTTGAGTTTTTTATGTTTTTAATCTTTTTGATAGCTTATTATAGTTTTTAGAGGTTTAAAGGGTTTTAGTTTATTTAGCAGTATTTTGGGTTTTATCGGTCTTGAGGGGTTTTTAATATTTTTAGTGATTTTATTGTTTTTGGTTCTTCTAATATTTTAGGGTCTTTTGGTGTTTTTTAAGTTTGTAGTGTTTTTTAGGTTTTTTAATGGTTTTTAGTTTTCTAGGTTTTTAAGGTATGTTATAGTTTTCAGGGATTTTATGGATTTTTATGTTCTAGGGATTTTTTGGACTTTTTATGGATTTTAATGGTTTTTTAGTATTTTTTAGGGAATTTGAGGGGTTTTGGGATTTTTTATGGCTATTAGTGTTTTTAGTGTTTTTACAGTTTTTAGGATTTTTAGGGGATTTTAGTGCTTTTATATTTTTATGGTTTTATTAGGGATTTTCATGGTTTTTAGGTTTATTATGATTTTAGGGAATTTTATGTAATTTTAGGATTTTTAGGATTTTTAATATATTTTAGTGGTTTTAGAGATTTTTTAGTTTTTTTTGGGTTTTAGTGGATTTTTGGGTATTTAGGATTTTTTTAGTTCGAAAGGGTTTTTATAGTTTTCAGTGGTTTTTTGGGTTCTTAGATTTTTATAATGCATTAAAAAGTGTTATGGTTTTTTGGGGGGTTTAGAGTTTTCGGGAATTTTCGGTTTGTTAGGGTTTTAACATTTTTTAGGTTTTTATGGTTTTTTGTGTTTTATTTTTTTAAGGTATTCTTATGATTTTTTAGGGTTTTATAGATTTAACATTTTAGATATTTTTTTGGTCTTTTTGGTTTTTTAACGTTTTTAGGTTTTTAGGGGTTTTATGTGCTTTAGGTTTTTAAGGTTTTCTTACTACTTTTCAAGGTTTTCTAGTATTTAAAATTTTATGGATTTTTAGGGGGTTTTAGGATTTTTATAGTTTTAGGGTTTTTAGGTAATTAGGGGGGTTTATGGTTTTAGAATCTTTTTATGGTTTTAGCATTTTATATGTTATTATGGTTTTTAGAAGTTTTAGGGTTTTCTTATTGTTTTTTATTTTTTCTTGTTTTTTATGTTGTTATGGGTTTTAGGTAATTTATAGGATTTGTTTTTATTTTCAAAATATATCTAGGAATTTTGGGGGATTCTAGGGATTTTATGGTTTTTAATGTTTTATAGTTTTTGGGGTTTTACTGTTTTTTATAATTTTTTAAAGTTTTTAGGGACTTAAATGGGTTTCCTAGTTTTAAGTGATTTTTCAGGGTTTTATGGGTTTTATTGTTTTTTAATATTTTTAGGTTTTTATGGTTTTTAGTGGTTTATAGGGTTATTATTTTCTTTTAGGGGTTTCAAGTGTTTATTAGAATATTTGGGTTTTTAGTGGTTTTATGTGTTTTTATGTTTTAAGGATTTCCTAGGATTTTTAGGGTTTTTTGGATTTTTGGATTTTTAAGGATTTTTTTAGGAATTTTTAGGATTTTTATGGTTTTTAGTTTTTTTTTGTTTTTAGGGTTTTTAGTTTCTTTTAGGTTTTTCAGGTGTTTTATGTATTTTTTAGTTTTTATGTTTTAATAATGGTATTTCTAGGGGTATTTTTGTTTTTATATTTTATCGTATTTTTAGTATTTTTTTAGGATTTTTATGATTTTGTTGGTTTTTTGGAATTTTGAGTATATTTTGAGATTTTTAGGGTTTTTGGAATTTTATGGGTTTTTTTTCAGGTTTAGGTTCTTTTTGAGTTTTTATGGTTTTAATTTTTTTTATAGTTTTTAATTTCTTAGGGGTATAAAGGGTTTTTATAGTTTTTATTGGTTTTTTGGGGTATTATTATTTTGAGTGGTTTTTTGGCCTTTTACGATATTTTTATTTTTTAGGGACTTTATCTTTTTTTAGTGTTTTTATGTGTTTTTAATTTTTTATGTTTTGTTCTGGTTTCCTTTTAGGTTTTTAGGGTTTTTAGGGTTTTTTTAGTTATTTTTAGGGATTTTTTGTATTTTATGGGTTTTAAGGCTTTTAGGAATTTTTTGGGTTTTCGGTTATTTATTTATTTTAGTGTTTCTAGAATTGTTAACATTTTTGGGTTTTTTTTAAAAAAAAATTTACTGTTTTCATTGGATTTTCCATGATTTCAGGTTTTTTAACATATTTTGGTACTTTTAGATCATTTTTATCCTTTTTATGTTTTTTTTGGGTTTTGGGATTTTGTGTGTTTTTAGGGATTTCTATGGTTTTTAGGGTTTCCATGGATTTTTTGGACTTTTTTTCATTTTTAGGGTTTTATAGGTTTTTAAATTACTTAACATTGTTTGTAATTTAAATGGTTTTATAGTTTTTAGTGGTTTTGGGTTTTTTGGGGTTTTAGGGATTTTTATGGTTAAAGGGGGTTTTATAGTTTTTCGGATTTTTGGGGATTTTTAGGTGTTTTATTGTCTTTTAGGGTTATTTAGGGTTTTTAAAATTTTTAGGTTTTTCATAATTTTAGGTGTTTTTTTTCAAGGTTTCCTTATGGTTTTTTATATTTTTAGGGTTTATTATGTTTTTAGGGCCTTGTAGGATATTTTAGGGTTTTTATGTTTGTTGAGAGTCTTTGGGAAATGAAGATGCTGAGGTCAGGATATTCCTGGCCCCCTAAATTTTTTAAATAAAAAGACACAATAGAAAAGACACAGTAGACAAGGGAGGGGCGGGGTCAATCGTCCCACACCCAAAAATCTTGGACAACCCCAAAAATCCCAAAAGTTCACAAAAAACCAAAATACACACAAAATCAGACAAAGCAAAGAACCAGTGGAAACTCTATAAGCATCTCCAGACCAAACAGCAACCAGCATCCTGCATCACATTTTTCATCACCCATCACCTCCTTGCCAAGAACATTCACCACCAGAAGCACGTAACCACCAGCTCTAAAAACATTAACAGCAACTTTATTACATCCTAGACACTCATCCGCCAAGATCTAGCACCTCATTTTCAAAAAACCAGAACTTCTATTTCTCACCAAACATCTCCCAGCACCCCAATTCAGTTCCAGCAACCAACAACACCAATTCCAATCAACACAACAGTAGGAATATTCCAGCACCCACCACCTCCAAACCTTTAGGAAAGCGGAATCCAATAACCAGCAGCTCAACAGCCAGCAACCATCACTTCTAAAACAAAAAGTATCCATCAACCAGAAAATTGCACCAAACAACACCCATTAAAAGGAAAACAAAACATGAGGAGCAGCGTCCGCATCCAGCATACCACACATAGAATAACCAGCAACATAGGACCACAAGCACCCATGCCCTGAACCAACAGCTTCATTACATCCTAGGCTATCAGAAAGCAGTATCCAGCACCAAATTTCCTGATACCCAGCAAATCCTTTCACACTTCGAAAGCAAGCAGCAACACACTTCCAGTCTCTCGCAATGGCATACACCACTTGCCACAACAGCAATAAAAAGGTCAAGAAAACCAAATCCATCGCCACTAGAAATGAAAATTGAAAGCCTCTAACCAGATGCACAGCCCAACCAATAGACCAAACCATCAACAAACCAATCCAAAATTGCAGGTAAGACATGCACCCACTAAGTTGAATATGGTTGAAGCCACAAGCCACCAGCACACCAGAAAAGAAAAACCATCTCAGGAACAACACAACAGAAGAGGGAACATACCAGATCGTTGCTGGAAAATAAATCAAAACTTGAAGCTTCTACGCAGACCAAATAAAGCACACCAAGTTCGAGTCATCACCACTAGGGATGCCGGTAGACCACCACTAGGACCGGTGTCCCCGAGACAACCTGCTCTTCCATTGAATCCCTTGACCACAAATACCTGTCCGCTGAAACCCTAGATCGAAAAATTCAACCTCTAAAGGTAGAAATCCAGAAGGGATCTTGGCCTCTAAGAAGTGGTCATCTTCGTCACAATCGAGATCGGAACTATATGAAGCCATGAAAATTCGCTGCAAGATCCAAGCTCGGTTGACGCCGCATATCACCAATAAGAACCACAAAGTCCCGTCGCCCACATGAATCTACCTTGGATCCTGCAAGAACACCGGGGAAGAAGACCAGTGGCATAGAATTTTCCTTGGGTTTTTAGGAGTTTTATGGGTTTTTAGGGTTTCTAGGGTTTCTAGGGTCTTTTTGTGATTCTTTAGGGGTTTTTCATTTTTTTTGGTTTTTAAGTGTTTTTTGTGTTTTTTGTTTTTACGGTTTTCATGGGGTTTTTAAGGTTTTACGGTATTTTATGTTTTTGTGGATTTTTTGGGGGCGAGGGTTGGATTTTTATGGTATTTAGTGTTTTAATGAATTGTAAGGGGTTTTAGGATTTTTTTGTTTTAGGGTTTTTTAGGGTTTTTTGCGTTTTTATGTTTTTAGGGTTTTTTATGTTTTTTAGGTTTTTATGGTTTTCTTACGATTATTTAGGGTTTTATGGTTATTTTATTTTTACATATTTACATGGATTTTTAGGACTTTATGTTTTTTACTATTTTAGGGATTTAGTTGGTTTTTAGGGGTTTTCGTGAGTTTTAGTATTTTTTAGTTTTTTATGGTTTTTATGTTTTTTTTGGTTTTTAATGTTTTTATTGGGTTTTTCATGGTTTTAGTGTTTTTCTCATTTTTAGGTACTTTGGCATTTTTTAATAATTTTATGGTTTTCTATGTTTTTAGATATTTTATGAGATTTAACGGTTCTTTAGGTTTCTAGGATGTTTTTGGAGTTTTAGTGTTTTTTTGCGTTTTTGGGTTTTTAACGGTTTTTTAGAATTGTTATCATTTTTATGGGTTTAATGTGTTTTTACAGTTTTTAGTAGTTTTAGGGTTTTTATGGGCATTTAGGTTTTTTTTGGGTTTTATGTGTTTTATGGTTTTAGGTGTTTTAGCTTCCTTTTAGGGTTTTTAGGGTTTTTATCATTTTATAGGTTTTTTGGGTTTTAACGGATTTTTTGTATTTAATTTATTTCTAATGTTTTTTCAGTGTTTTTTGTTTTCACATATTTTTTGGTATTTTTTAGGATAGTTAGGGTATTTATTGGATTTTACCGGATTTTGAGATTTTATAAGGGTTTTTAGTGGATTTAGGGTTTTTATCTTTTTTATGTTTTTGTGTTTCTTAAGTGTTATTAGGATCTTAATGTTTTCTTTTGGTTTTTCAGTGTTTTTAGTGTTTTTTATTTATTGGATGATTTTTTGGGATCTTTAATTATTTTAACGGTTTTTGGGATCTTCTGATATTTTGTGGGTTTTTAAGGTTTTTTTTTGTTTTTTTTGGTTTCTATGGTTTTTTGAGTTTGTAGTGTTTTTAAGTTATTTAGTATTTTTTTAATATTTGATGGGTTTAGATGGGTTTTAAAGTTTTTAGTGGGTTTTTAGTGGGTTTATGGGATTTTAGAGGATTTTCAATTTTTTTAGGGGTTTAATGGTTTTTCGTGGTTTAGGGTTTTCAGGTTCTCTATATGGTTTAAGTGTTTTTAGCATTTTTAGGGTTTTTATGAGTTTTAAGTGACCTTAGGTTTTTATGGGTTTATTATGATTTTTAGGGTTTCAGGGTTTTTTGTTTTTAGGGTTTTTAAGGAATTTTTAGTATTTTATGGGTTTTTATGGATTTTAAGGTTTTTTTGGATTTTGGGATCTTTAGATATTAGAGTATTTTAAATTTTTAGGTTTATTTAGGTTCTTAGTGGTATTATGTATTTTTATGATTTTATGGTTTTCAGAGGGATTTTCTCGGTTTTTGGGCATTTTTACATTCATAGGTATTTTTAGGGATTTTGTAGGATTTTTTTTTCAAAACAAAACAAGAAATGAATTGGTCACAAAATTCATGCCCCAATGAATTTATTGAAATAAATATTTAACATTACAAGGATATGGTGTAACAAGCTTACACCATCATTAATTGAGGGAAGAACAATTTTTGAGAGACAAAAAGATGCATAAAATAATATAGCTTGCAACATATATGTCTGACAGAAGGCACCTACTTATGATTTAATGAATCCAAAAAAGAGAGATTTTCCATGTGAAAAAGATTCTCATAATCATGAATCTTAGGTGATCACCATCATGTTCAGAATCATAGAACAAACATGGTATACATAGACTCATGATGATAAAATGCAGCAAAAAAGTGTCAAACTGATGAAGAATCCATCATGAGTACACTATGTTGGTAGCATTAGAGCAGTGCTACACCATTCTTGACTTTCCATTATTTAGTACAAAAATATTCCCAGGAAGAGGGAGACACTTATACAAAGTATATCAGCTCAATATCATAAAAAACCTAAACATTCCATTGCATTAATAGATGTAACTAACATCACCTAAATCAAAGTTTACGACCTCAAAAATGCAAGGAACACAACTAACTAGATAGAAATATGTATGGAATGCAACCTCAACAAGTAGACCAAGAAAATTCAGCACATTGTAAATAAACAAGACCATAATCAGGATCCTCACACTATATTTTTCAAAAATTGTGTCACTGGGATGAAAAGCATGGAGAGTTTCTCCATGAGAACAAAAATCCTCAAAATTAGGTATTACCACCACCAGAAAACACCGCCATAAACTATTGGAGCTTATTGAAAGACAAATCATCACCCAAACTTAAGACATGATCCAAATACCTAAAAGGCCTGATAAAGCAACAGAATCTATCAAAAGTGTCCAAAAGGAATCTGAGAAGATATAAATCCCTAGACATACAAGAACCATCATCAAAACAAAGTAGTTTAATTACAAAGTAATAGCTTTGAAGTTGATGTTTGTGTTCTTATTAAACTCATCGCCGCTTTTAAAAACATCCTCTTTCAAATTTTAAGGTTAGTATTATCATACATTTCACCATTTTTTGTATCGATGAATGGAAACTGCATCATTCTCATCTATACAAGAGCAAATATCCTCTGAAAAATCCAATTTCTCTTCATGTTGGTAAGTATCCCTATAAGTAGGGTCATTTTTTGGGTCACTTCCAGTGTCATCATAATCAGTTGATTATGAGGATGTCGATAAATGATCAACATGTACAGACTTTGGGGGTGAATCAACCACCACTGTTAGCGGTTAAGATTCAGAGTTCTCCATCCTAGAGGCATCTAAAGATCTTGTAATAATTGGTCTTTCTAGGTGAGAGTAGTCTCTACGCTTCCCCGTTTTCTATGATTTTGGGTAATGTAGACATCATTATTACCATTGGTTTTTTTTCTTTCCTTTTACATGATTTCATGTAGGTTTCTTAAATTTTATTAGTTTGTTTATCATCCTCTTGTACAAATTCTCTAGAATCAAAAATATCACCCTAGCCCTTATCCTGTGTATCATGCGTGTCAATGTGCTTCTCCTATTCTTTTAATAGGGAGGGAAGGTTAGTGGTGGAATTTTTGGTTGTAATAAAAGAATAAAAAAATCCTAAAATTCCCTCGGATTCAATAGGCAGATAAGGCTAGACAATTTTTACCATGGTCTCTTTATTCACATCTATCTTAAGCCCTTCAGAAGGTACCTTGACATCAGAGGGAACAACCTCAACTGTGTTACAAACATCCTATCTAATTCTTTTATTTCTCTTTTCAACCCAAGTATCTTTCTAGATCACAAAATTTGAATAATTATAGTCATAATCCTTCGAATCATTTAAAAGATTGAGGTAATAATGAAAATAATCGAGTATCTTTTCAAAAACTACCTCTTGAAAGAATCCATAATCACTGTTTTGAATCCATATTTGAGAAGAAAGGCGTTGAGAAACTTCAATTTCAACACAAACTCAAGAAACATATGGTTTGATAGATTCCTCAACACCGAATCTAGTTTTAATATCTTTCTAATGAGCATGGAGAATAAAAACAGGGTAGCTTTTTTAAACAAATACTGTGAAAGTGTAGGGAAGCTCATCCAGATTGAACCTTTGGGAGACTTAGAATAGGGAATAACCCCAAAAAACCATGGTATTTTCACCAAAAGTCTATAGTAATCATCCTTATAATAATTTCAAAGAATAACATTTAATGAGTTCAAAATGATGATGTGAAATCTTGAAAATCCAATGTCTTCGAGAGAATTTCTTAAGTATTTCAAAGATAGTATGTGTTTAGGAAACTCCCCAATAAGCACAAATAGTAAATCTGATACAAGAAGGATTTCCTCATTTTTTTAGAAGGAAATCATTGGGTATACACAATAACAAAATTTTTTGGTTTGATGAAAAGACCAGGGACTGTAGAGTAAGTAGCACAAGGTTCGATGATCTTGGGGGATCTGTCGGGGACCACATCCGCGAAGGATCTCAAAACACAGGTAGGGTTTCTCACGTCGCCCAGTGTCGTATTCATCGACTATCCCATTTTGGTGTTTTTTTTAAAATTTTTATATTTTTAGTTATTTTCTGGTTTTTCATGAGTTTGTAGTGTTTTTAATGTTTTAGGGTTTTTTATGGTTTGTAGGGGTTTTTAGCATTTTTATGGTATTTTAGGGGGTTTAGGGTTTTTATAATTTTTTATATTTTTTGGGGATTAAATTGATTTTATGTTTTTATGTTTTTCATATGGTTTTTCAATTTCTTTATAGTTTTTATGTTTTCATGGATTTTTTTTGGGATTTTGGTAAATTTATGTGTTTTAGTTTTTTTGGTATTTTGAGGGGTTTTAGGGGCCTTTAGGGTTTTTAGGGATTTTATGGTTTTTAGATCTTTAAAGGTTTCAATGTTTTTAGGTTTTTATGTTTTTCTTTGGGGTTTCAGGGTTTTATGAATTTTTCTGATATTAGGGTTTTATTGTTTTTTTAGGATCTTTATGGTTTTAGGTTTTTTTGAGTTATTTTTATAGTTTTATGGTTTTTAGTGTTATTTATCCTTTTTTGGGGTTTAAAGGGTTTTTATAGTTTTTAAAGTATCTTTGGTTTTTTTGGTTATTATGTTTTTTAGTGTTTTTATAGTTTTTGGTGTGTTTTATGGTTTTCTCAGTCTTTTGAGGTTTTTTACGGCATTTGATATTTTTTAATGTTTTCAGTGGTTATAAGAGTTTTTAGTTTTGTATGTTTTTTTATGTTTTCTTAGGTTTTTTAGGTTTTTTAGGTTTTTTAGGTTTTTTAGGTTTTTTTACATTTTTAGGAATTATTTGGGATTTTTATGATTTATTTAGGGTTTTATGGATTTTGAGGTGTTTTAGGGTTTTTTGGGGGGTTAGATTTTTTTATCATTTTTAGGTTTTGGGGGGTTTTAATTGCTTTTAATTTTTTTGGGTTTTATTATAGTGTTTTCATTTTTTTAGGGGTTTTTATGATTTTACTGATTTAGAGGGATTTTAGGATTTATAAGGGTTTTTATGGTGTTTGGTATTTTGTAGGTTTTTTAGGTTTTTATGGGTTTTTTCATTTTTAGGGATTTGTAGATATTTTTTTGGTTTTTATGAGTTTTTTAGGGTTTTAGGGATTTTGAAGTGTTTTAGGTTTTATTTGGGGGTTATATTTTTGGTATTTTTACCTTTTTTTGGTTTTGGGGTGTTTTAATTTCTTTTAGTTTTTTTGGGTTTTCTTATAAGTTTTTCATGTTTTTTTTTGGGTTTTTTATGATTTTAGGTCTTTTGGGGATTTTTAATGGTTTTTTTGGATTTTGGTATTTTTTTAGTTTTTTAAGCTTTTTTATGGTTTTTATGGTTTTATGTAATTTTTTTGGTATTTGAGGGTTTTTTATGTTTTTAGGGATTTTAGAGTTTTTTGATGTTTTTGGGGTTTAAAGGGTTTTTATATTTTGTAGTGGGATTATATGGGTTTTACATATTTTTAGGTTTTTAGGGGGGTTTTATGGTTCCTAGGGGTTTTTGGGTTTTAAGGGTCTTTTTTGGGATTTTTAGGTTTTTTAAACATTTTTTATTTTTTTGGGTTTTAAGTGTTTTTAGGTATTTTTGGGTTTCATAGGGTTTTTTGGGGTTTTTTATTTATTTAGTGAGTTTAAGGTATTCTTTTGATTTTTATAGATTTTTAAGGTTTTAGAGATTTTAGGGTTTTATAAGTTTTTTGGGTTTTGGGGGTTTTGGGATTTTTAGGGTCATCTAGGGATTTTGTCATTTTTTAGGTTTTAGGGGTTTTCATTATTTTTAGGTTTTTAAAGTTTTCTTATTTTTTCATGGTTTTTTGGTTTTTTTACATTTTTAGGGATTTTTATGGATTTGTTTTGGATTTTAATGGGGTTTTAGGGTTCTTAGGTATTTTGAGGGTTTTTGGGGTTTTTAAGGTTTTTTTGTGTTTTTAGGTATTTTAATGTTTTTTAGAGTTTTTTAACATTTTTAGTCATTTAAAGGGTTTTAGAGTTTCACTGGATTTTTAGGGGTTTTATATGTATTTAGGGTTTTTAAGGTTATATGGTTTATATGGTTTTTATAATTTTTTATGTTTTTAAGAAGTTTAAAGTGTTTTAGGTTTTTTAGGTTTTTTAAGTTTTCTTATCTTTTTTCTAGGTTTTTTTGTTTTTTATGTTTTTATGGATTTTTAGGTATTTTAAAATTTTTATGGCCTTTTGGGGGTTTTGTATATTTTTGGGGGTATTTGGGTATTTTGGGTTTTTGGGTTTTTTTGGGTTTTTAGTTTTTTGTATTTTTTTTGAGGTGTTAAGTCTTTTTATGTTTTTATATTTTTATAGAGGTATTTAGGTTTTTTTGGTTTCTTTTCATTTTTATGGATTTGAAATTATTTTTTAGGATTTTTTGATTTTTATGTTTTTAGGGATTTTTGGGGTTTTTTGGGTTTTGAGGGTTTTATGGTTTCTCGGAGATTTTAGGGTTTTTTGAGTATTTTCGGGGTTTATGGTTTTTTATTGGATTATACCATTGTTAGGATTTTTAAGGGTTTTATAGTTTTTAGTGCATTTATAGGGTTTTATGTTTTTTACGTATTTTTTAGGTTTTTCGGCGTTTTTATGATTTTTAAGGGTTTTATGGTATTTTTGAGGGGGGGGGGTATGGTCTTTAGGGTCTTTTAGGGTTATTAGGGTATTTACCATTTTTTACTTTTTATAGGGGTTTTAATCATTTTTAAATTTTTATGTTTTTTATGGTTTTCAGGTTTTTTATGTTTGTAGTGGTTTTTAGGTATTTTTTAGGACTTTTAGGATTTTTAGGGTTTTAAGAATTTGGTTGGTTTTTAGGGTTTTTTGAGGTTTTAGGGGTTTTTAGGGTTTTTTCCATTTTTTATTTTTTTTCAGGGGTTTTATGTGTTTTATTTTTTTAATTTTTTTTTTTGGGGTTTTATTGTTTTTAGGGTTTTTACGTTTTTAGTGAATTTTATGACCTTTTAGGGTTTTTAAGGGTTTTTATTTTGGGGGGGGGGGTTAGTGGGTTTTTTGAGTTCATCGGTCATTTTAAGGTTTTTAGAGTATTTTATCATTTTTTGGGTTTAAAGGTTTTTAAGGAATCTAGACATTTTTAGGGTTTTTATGGGAATTTTGGGTTTTTTAATATTTTTAGGCATTTTTTTGGTTTTTTTTGTTTTTACGAATTTTTAGAGTTTTTATCATTTTTTAGGTTTTTTGGGTTTAAAATGCGTTTTGGATTTCTAAGGTTTTCATAGGGTTTTTAGGTTTTAAATGTTTTTTACGTTTTAAGTGTTTTTATGGATTTTTTTAGGATTTTTAGTGTTCTTATATTTTTTATGAATTTTATGTTTTAGGGTTTTTTTTCTTTTGTTATGCCTTTTAGCATTTTTTTGTTTTTCAGGCGTTTTATGTGTTTTTAAAATTTTATGGATTTACTTGGTTTTTTCAAGGTTTTATGGTTTTAAAAAAAATTTAGGGATTTTTATGACCTTTTTAGGATTTTTAGGGGTTGTAGGGATTTTATGGATTATGAGGGGTTTTCGGGTTTTTGTGGTTTTGTGGTTTTTAGAGCTTTTAAGTGTTCTAACGGTTTTGAGGGTTTTATGTTTTTTATGTTTTTGTTATTGTTTGCTAGTTTTTTATAGTTCTTTATATTTTTTAAAGAATTTTAGGGGATTTTTAAAAAAAATTATGCATTTAGGGATTTTAGGGATTTGAGGGGTTTTAAAAGTTTTTAAGGGTTTTTTAGGTTTCTTGTGTTTTTTTGGTTGTTAGGGGTTTTAAATATTTTCAAGCTTTTAAGGTTTTCATTTGATTTTTTAGGGTTTTATGCCTTTTATGTTTTTAGGTATTTTATTGATTTTTAGTATTTTTATAGTTTTTAGGGTTTTATGGATTTTGGGCGTGTTTATTTATTTTAATGTTTTTTGGTTTTTTTTGGGTTTGTTTGTTTTTTATATTTTAGGGGTTTTATGTATTTTTAGGTTTGTAAGGTTTTTTAAGGTTTTTTGGGGGGTTTGGGATTTTTTATATTTTTAGACATTTTTAGGGTTTTGAGGAATTTTATGGTTTTTAGTGTTTTTATGAATTTGAGGGTTTTTATGGTCTTTTAGGATTTTTGGGGTTTTTATAAATTTTTATGCTTTTTTGGTTTTAAGTGTTTTTATGGGTTTCTTTGTGGTTTCAAGGTTATTTAGGGTTTTTAAAATTTTTAGAGAATTTTATGGATTTTATGGATTTTATGGATTTTAGGGTTTTTAGGGTTTTAGGGATTCTGAATCTTTTAAATGTTTTTAGGGTTTTTAGGTTTTTATGGTTTTAGGGGTTTTATGGTTTTCGGGTTTCTTATAATTTATTAATTGTTTTTTAGGTTTTTATGTTTTTATATTGTTTTTTGCGTTTTAGGGGTTTCAAGGGTTTTTTGAGTTTTAGTGGTTTTTGGGTTTTTTCTATTTTTATAGAATTTAGTGGTTTTTAGTGTTTCTTGAGCTTTCTTATAGTTTTTAGGATCTTCATAGTGTTTTTTGGGTTTTTCATCAATTTTTATATTTTAAGGGATTTTATGTTCCTTCATGTTTTTAAGGTTTTCTAATATTTCATCAAGGTTTTTGGTGTTTTTATGTTTTTAGGTACTTTTAAATATTTTTTAGGTTGTTTATTTTTTTTGGGTTTTTAGGTATTTTGAGGTTTTTTGGGGGGATTTTTGGGGTTTATGAATTTTTAGATTTTAAGGGATTTAATTATTTTTGGCTTTTTATGGTTTTCCTAGTTTTTTCAAGGTTTTTTTATATTTTAGATATTTTATTGATTTTTTGGATTTTTATGGTTTTTAGGTATTTGAGGGTTTTTTGGGTTTTTTTTTGATTTTTAAGGAATTTAAGGTTTTTTCGTGTTTTTTTTTATTTTTTAGCGTTTAATGTTTTTATAGTTTGCTAAATATTTTAGTGTTTTCAAGTTTGTTTTAGGGTTTAAAGTATTATTATGTTTCAACGGTTTTCTTATGGTTTTTTAGATTTTTAGTGGTTTTTAACTTTTTGGGGATTTTTTCATGATTCTCTATGATTTTTATGGAATTTTTTTATTTTTAAATTTTTAGGGGTTTTTATGGTTATTAGGGGTGTTTTGGGGTTTTAGGGACTTTTTTGGTATTTTATGGATTTTATCATTTTTTTTGTTTTTGAGGTTTATTAGTTTTTTTGGATTTTAATGTTTTGTTTGGGTTTTTGGGGTTTTTAGGGTTTTTTATGTTTTTGTTATTTCTAGGGAATTTTATGAATTTTTTGGGTTTTTTGGTTTTTAATGGATTTTGAGGGTTTTTTTGGGTTTTTAGAATTTTTAGGTTTTTAAGTTATTTTAAGTGTATTTAGGTTATTATGGTTTACTTAAGAATTTTAAAGGTTTTTTACGTTTTGATGTTTTTTGGGATATTTAGGGATTTTTAAAAATTTTAGGTTTTTATTTGGGTTTTTAGTGTTTTTGAGAGCTTTTAGATTTTTTCTAGTTTTCATGGTTTTTTTGGTTTTTAGGGATATTTTGAGTTTTTTATTGTGTTGAGGTTTTTAGTTTTTTACATTTTTATGGGTTTAAAGTGTTTTTATAGTTTATAGTGGTTCTTAGGAGTTTTATATGTTGTTAGGGTTTTTATGGTTTTTTGGGATTTTTATGGTTTTTAGAGGGTTTTTTGGATTTTTGGGATTTTTATGGGTTTTTGGTAATTTAGGGTTTTTATTGTCTTTTAGGATTATTAGGGGCTTTATGTGTTTTTTGGATTCTATGACATTATATGGTTTTTTCTTGGTTTTATGGGTTTTCACATTTTTTAGGGATTTTTTATCATTTTTATGGGGTTAGGGTTTTTTTGATTTTGTGGGTTGTTAGGGTTTTTAGTATTTTTATCATTATTTATGTTTTTAGGGGTTTGAATTGATTTTACACTTTTAAGCTTTTCATAGGATTTTTTCATGGTTTTTTACATTTTATGGATTTTGGGGTTCTTAGGATTTCTTATGGTTTTTATGGATTTTGAGGGGGTTATGGGGTTTTAGTATTTTTATGGTTTTTATGTTTTTTGGGTTTTGAAGGGATTTTTTTTAATTTTTAAGGTTTTTTAGGATATTTAAATTTTGTATAAATTTTTTTGGTTTAAATGGATTTTATATTTTTAGTGTTTTTAAATGGTTTTATGGATTTTTAGTGTTTTCATGGTTTTATGGGTATTAGGGGTTTTAGGGGTTTTGATGTTTTAATGGTTTTTATGGGTTTTATGGGTTTTAAGTTTTCAGTGGTTTTTATTGTTTTAGGGGTGTTAGTCTTTTGACAGTCCTTTTACAGTACTTAGTATTTTTATCATTTTGGAAGTTTTTTGAGGTTTTAGGGTTTTTTTTGTTTTTTTATGATTTTCTTAAATTTTTTCATGTTTTTTGGTTTTTAAAATATTTTGGGATTTTTAGAGATTTATTTAGATTTTTATGGGAATTATAAATCTTTAATAATTTTTATGGTTTATTGGAGTTTTTAATGGGTTTTATGGGGTTTAGTGTTGTTATCATTTTTTAGGTTTTTAATGGTTTTTAGAGTTTTTAGAATTTTAAGGTTTTCTAAGGATTTTTTAGGGGGGTTTTTTGATTTTTTACATTTTAATGGTTTTTATTGCATTTTTTGATTTTTATGGTTTCTTACTGTTTTTAGGTATTTTGATGGTTTTTATAAGTTTTAGTGTTTTTACGGTTTTTTGGGGTTTTAAGGTTTTTATAGTTTGTAGGGTTTTATAAGTATTTTATATTTTTTTTCTTTTTAGGGTTTTAAAGTTTTTTTAGAGTTTTTAGTGGTTTTTAGGGTTTTATGGATTTTTTGGGTAGGTTTTGATTTTTAGGGGTTTTATGGTATTTATGGGATTTAGTATTTTTAAGATCTTTTAGGGTTTTAGGGTTTTTCTATTTTTTAGTTTATTTAGGGTGTTTTATGTTTTTTTGATTTTTAAGGTTTTCTAATTCTTTTTAAGGTTTTTAGGGTTTTTTAGTTCTTATAAATTTTTACGGATTTTTTAAGGATTTTTATAGATTTTTTAGGGTTTTTAGTGATTTTGATGGTTTTGAGGGTTGTTATGTTTTTACTATTTAAAGGTTTTAGTGTTTTTAGGGGCTTTAATTTTTTTATGTTTTTAAGGTATTATTAGCGGTTTTCATGGGCCTTATTGTATATTATGTTTTTCTAGATTTTTGAAGGTTTTTTAGGATTTTTATGGTTTTACGGATTTAGATTTTTTGAGTATTTTTAGGTTTTTTTAGGATTTTTATGGGTTTTTGGTGTTTTTTGGTTTTAGGGGTTTCTTTGTTTTTTAGTGTTTTACGATTATTAAGTGTTTTATAGAAAAAATTTAGGTGTTTAAAGGTTTTTAGAGATTTTATTTTTTAGGTTTTTATGGGTTTTTAGTGTTTTATTTTTTTTAATGTTTTTTAAGTTTTTTAGTGGTTTTATGATATTTTTATGGTTTTTAGGGTTTTTATTGTTTTAAATGTTTTTATGGGTTTTAAGTGTTTTTTGGATTTTATGGTTTTCTTTAGGGTTTTTAGAATTTTTAATGTTTTTTATGGTGTTTGTGATCTTTATGGATTTTTTAGAAAATTAACGGGTTTGTATGGTTTCTAGGGATTTTTTTATGGTTTTAATTGTTTTTAGGGTGTTTATGGGTTTTTAGGGTTTTTATGGTTCTTATGTTTTCTAGGGTTTTTAAGTGTTTCTGTATTTTTAATGATTTCATAGTGTTTTTCAGGGGTCATCGGGTTTTTGTGTTTTTAGAGATTCTTAGTGAATCTTTATGATTTTTTACATTTTATATTTTTTATAGATTTTGAGGTATTTTAGTATTTTTATGGTTTTTATCAATTTTTATGTTTTCTTGAGGTTTTAAGTGTTTTTATGTTATTAAGGTTTTCATATGTTTTTTCTATATTTTAAGCTTTTTTACGTTTTTTTGTGTTTTTAGAAGATTTTTATTATTTTCTTGGTCTTTAGGGATTTTAGGGATTTCGATTTTTTTATGGGTTTTTATAGTTTTTAGGCTTTCTCTGGTTTTTATTCTTTTTTGGGGGGGTTGAGTTTTTAGGGGGTGTTTTGTGTTTTTTGAGCAATTTTAAGCCTTCTTTATAGTTTTTTAATGTTTTTAGTTGTTTAAATGGTTTTTAGAGTTTTTAATGGTTTTTAGAATTTTCATGGGTTTTAGGGTTTTGTAGTTTTTAGGGGTATTTATGTTTTTAAGGGTTTTATGGTTTTATTCGGTTTTTTTCTTTTTTTGAGTTTTTAGGTTTTATAATGTTTATTAGTGTTTTTCAATAGTTTTAGGTTTTTAATTTTTTTTAGAGTTTTTAGTGGTTTTTTGGGTCTTTATGGGTTTTTAATGGGTTTTTAGGTTTTTAAGGGTTTTTATGGTTTTTGGGGTTTTTATTGTTTATTCTCTTTTTTAGGGTATTTAGTGTTTTTTAGTTTTTAGGGGTTTTAAGTGATTTTAGGTTTTTAAGGTCGTATTAGGGGTTTTTTAAGAATTTAGGGTTTATTACATTTTTAGTGATTTTTAGGTATTTTTTGGATTTTTATGGTTTCTATGGATTTTGAGTGTTGGGGGGGGTAAAGGTTTTTAGAGTTTTTAGTGTTTTTGGTTCTTAGTGATTTTAAATGTTTAATTTTTTGTGGTTTTCTTCTTGTTTTTAGGGTTTTTTCATTTTTTTGTAAATTTAAAAAAAAATTAAATTTTTTATAGATATTAAGGGTTTTTATTGTTTTTTTTGAGTTTTTTGTGTTTTTTTGAGTTTTTAGTGTGTTTAATGTTTCGTAGATTTTTTTAAACAATTTTAGGGGTTTAAAATGTTTTTAGAGTTTTATGTTGTCTTTTGGGTTTTTTGGGTTTTTAATGGTTTCTGGGGTTTTTTTGGTTTTTATGGGTTTTAGAGACTTTTAGGGTTTTAGGGATTCTAGTACTTTTAGGTTTTTAGGAGTTTTAGGTTTTTTAGTTTTTTATGTTTTTCTTTGGTTTTTTAGCATTTTTTGGGGCTTTATATATTTATTGATTTTTAGGTTTTTTTGTTCATTTGTTCTTTTAGGTGTTTTTTGGGATTGTAGTATTTTTAGGTTTTTATCATTTTTAGGGTGATTAGCTTTTTATGTTTTTTATGGTTTTAACTATTTTTTATTTTTTAGGTTTTTAAGTATTTTTAGGGTTTTTAAGATTTTTTATGTTTTATGGATTTTTAATAAAAAATATTTGTTTTGTTTTTTTTGGTTTTTTAGGGATTTTGATGGTTTGGAATGTTTTTATATTTTTTATGGTTTTTTTTATGTTTTTAGGGTTTTTTGTTTTGTAGTTTTTTTATGTTTTTCTACATTTTTTAATGTTATTAAGGGATTTAAGGGTTTTTTGTGTTTCTAGTGGGTTTTACGATTTTTATTGGTTTTTAGGCTTTTTCGAGGTTTTTAGGAGTCTTTATGGTTTTTAGGGATTTTAGGGTTTTTTATGGACTTTTTGTGTTTTTAGGTGTTTTAGAGTCTTTTAGAATTTTTATGGGTTTTATATTTTTTTAGGTTTGTGTGGTTTTCTTAGGGATTTTTAGGTTTTTTTAGGGTTTGATTCAATATTGAGAGTTTTTATGTTTTTCGGTTTTTTATTGTTTTTATATTTTATATCAATTTTTAAATTTCTAAGGGGTTTTATGTGTTTTTAGGTTTTTAAGGTTTTTTACAAGGATATGATTTTATGGTTTTCATAGGGGTTTCTTCAGTGTTTTTTGGGGTTTTTATTTTTTTTATGGATTTTTGGGGATTTATTAGGTTTTTGCGCCTTTTAGGGTTTTTTGGGTTTTTTGGGTCATTAGTGTTTTTAGGGTATTTATTATATTTTGGGTTTTAATGGTTTTTTGGAATTTTTTTTGGTTTTTAAATAATTTTTAGAGTTTTTAACATGTTTAGCGGATTAAAGAGTTTTTATATTTTTTAGAGGTTTTAGAATTTTTTATAGGTTTTTAGGGTTTTAAGGGTTTTATGGTTTTTAAGGGGTTTTAGTATTTTTATGGTCTTTTATGGTATTTATTTATTTTATTATTTTTTATGTTTTTAGGGGTTTTAAGCATTTGTAGGGTTTTATTGTTTTCTTGAGGATTTTAGGGATATTTTTATTTTTTAGGTTTTCTGGGATTTTTTATATTATTTATGGTTTTCATGGGTTTAGGGATTTTTTGGGTTTATGTATTTTATATTTTGAGGGTTTTAGGGATTTTAGGGGTTTTTTGGTTTTTATTGGTTCTTCAAATTTTTTTAGTTTTTATGAGTTTTAAGGATTTAGATATTTTTTATTGTATTTAGGGGTTTGTGGGTTTTTTGATTATTTAATGGTTTTTTATTAGTTTTTGGGTTTTAAGGTATTTATGGGTTTTTATGTTTTTTTTGGGGGGGGGGGGTTTGTGTTTTTAGGGTCCTTTTATTTTTTATGGATTTTAGGTTTTTTAGCATGTTTTGGGTTTATTTTCAAGGAAAACTAATATATATCAAATGCAGTTTTTTTTATATTTTTTATGGGTTTTATGAGATTTTATATTTTTATGGTTTTCTAAGGATTTTTTTGGGATTTTTATGTCATTAAGGATTTTTAGGGGTTTTAGGATTTTATGTCTTTTATGGTTTTTAGGGATTTAGAGGGTGTTTAGGATATTTTTGGTTTTTCATGGGTTTTTATAGGAATTAATGTGTTTTTGGTTTTTAGGTTGTTTAATTGTTTTTAGGGTTTTAAGGTTTCATTAGTAGTTTTTAGGTTTTTTACTATTTTAAATATTTTTAGAGATATTTAGGGATTTTCTAGGATTTTTAGGGTTTTTTATGGTTTTTATGGTTTTTGGGGTTTTATGGTATTTGGGGGGTTTTGTAATTTTTTTCATGTTTTTTACAGTTTTAAATGTTTTTTAGAGTTTTATAACTTTTTTAGGGATTTAATGTGTATTTAGAGTTTTTTTTAGTATTTTTATGGGTTTTAGGGTTTTTAAGGTTTTTAGGGGTTTTATGGTTTTTAGGTGTTTTAGTGTTTTATGGTATTTTTAGGGGGTTATAGGGTGTTTAGAGTTAATAGGTATTTAGGGTTTTAAGTGCATTTAGGTTTTTAGGGTTTTCTTACTATTTTCAAGGTTTTAACCTTTTTTACATATTAAGGGATTTTTATGGATTTTTTAAAATTTTGGTGGTGTTTAGGTATGTTGAAGTCTCTAATGGGTTTTTAGTGTTTTAGGGTTTTTATCATTACATGAGTTTTTAGGGGTTTTATGTGTTTTAGGTTTGTAATGTTTTTTTAGGGGTTTTGATGTTTTAGGACTTGTTATGTTTTTGGGGATTTTTATGTGTTATTATCTTTTTTGTGGTTTTTATGGTTTTTTGGGGTTTTGAGGGGGGGGGTAGATTTTTTAGGGGGTTTACGGTTATTTGGGTTTTCAGATGTTTATTTATTTTTTAGAGATTTTTAGGTTTTTAGAGTCTTTTAATGTTCTTTGGGGTTTAATAGGTTGTTAGTGTTTTTAGATATTTTTTAGGATTTTTATCAATTTTGGTGGGTTTTATGGTTTTTACAGTTTTTTATGGTTTTTAGATTTTTCATACGTTTGTTATGGTTTTTAAACTAATTTGGGTTTTAAGGGTTTTTTATGTTCTTTATGGGGTTTAAGTGTCTTAGGGTTTTTAGGTTTTGTTAGGGGGTTTTCAGGGTTTTTACCATTTTTATTTATTTTTAGGGATTTTTTTAATTTTATTATATTTTAGTGTTTTTATGGATACTAATGATTTTGGGGCTTCTTAGGGGTTTTTTGGGGTCGTTGGTTATTTTTTGAGGTTTTGGGATTTTTTTAGATTTTTTAGCTTTCAAGGTCTAAGAATTTTTTTAATAGTTTTATGGTTTTTAGAGTTTTATTGTTTTTTACATTGTTTTGGGATTTATGAGTTTTTGTGGTTTATAATGTTTTTTAGGTTTTTTGGAGTTTTTAGCAGTTTTAGGGGCTTTTAGTCTTTTTCAAGTTTTTAGGTTTTTAAGGGTTTAAAGTGTTTTTATATTTTAAGTCTTTCTTAGGGGTATTCATGGATTTTAGGGTTTTTTATGTTTTTCTGGATATTTAGGGATTTATTAGGATTTTTATGGGGTTTTAGGGATTTTGAGGGTTTCTGGGTGTTTTAGATTTTTGGGGAATTTTAGGATTTTAACATTTTTTAGAATTTTTAGGGGCTTTAAATGTTTTTAGTTTTTATGGTTTTATTTTTTTATATGGTTTTAGGTTTTTTTATAGTTTTACCGATTTTTAGGTATTTTTTAGGATTTTTATTGTCTTAGGGTTTTTTGTGTTTAAAGGGTTTTAAGGTTTCTTTTGGGTTTTTTGGGTATTTTTATGTTTTAGGATTTTATTTTTTTCGTGTTTTTCGATTTTTTAGGGGTTCAAAGGGATTTTATTATTTTAGTGTTTATTCTTAGGGGTTTTATGGGTTTATAGGATTTATGGGTTTCAGGGTTTCAGGTTTTTTGGGGGGTTTTAGGGTTTTTTAGAATTTTTTTTGGGTTTTTAGTGATTTTATGTGTTTTTAGGTTGTTAAGGTTTTCTATGGGTTTTTTTGGATTTTTTATATTTATAAGTATTTTAGATAATTATTAGGTTTTTTATGGGTTTTGTTGTTTTATGGATTTTGAGGGTTTCTAGGGTTTTTTTGTTCAAATTGTTTTTATGGTTTTTTTGATTTTAAGTTATTTTTGTTTTTTGGTTTTTTAAGGTTTTTAGAGTTTTTAAAAAAAATATTGGTTTAAAGGTTTTTTAGAATTATTAGTTTTATATTATTTTTTTATAGTTTTTAGGGATTATTCGGTTTTTACGGGTTTTAATGTTTTTAGGTTTTAATCATTTTTAATTATTTTTAAGTTTTAGGGTTTTCTTAGGGTTTTTCCAGGTTTTTTATTTTTTTTTTGGATTTTTAGAGCTTTTTATTATTTTAATTGGTTTTAGAGTTTTTTTGGTATTTTGAGTGTTTTTTGGGTTTTCAAGGGTTTTAGGGTTTTTAGTGTTTTTTTTATAGTTTTCAGAGTTATTCAATTTTTTTGGGATTTTATGGTTTTTAGTTTTTTAAGGATTTATTATTGTTTTTTCATGTTTTTAATGTTTTTATGTTTTTTGGGATAATTTGGAATTTTGAGGATTTTTATGGTTTTTCGTGGTTTTTAGCGATTCAGAAGGTTTTTAGGGTTTTTATGGTTTTAAGGTTTTTCATAGTTTTTAACATTTTTATGGATTTAAACTTTTTTTGAGTTTGTTTAGTGTTTTTATGTTTTTTTGGATATTTTATGGTTTTAGGGATTTTCGGGATTTTATGGTTTTTGGGGGTTTTGGTGGTTTTTTGTGTCTTTAATTGTTTTTAAGGATTTTTAGAGTTTTTATCATTTTTAGTGGTTTAACTTGTTTTTAGAGTATTTTGTTTTTTTATAATTTTATGGATTTCTATTGTTTTCAAGGTTTTTATGATTTTTAAGGTTTTTAGGGTTTTAGGATTTTTATGGCTTTGTTAGGGGGTTTTGGATGTTCAAGTGTTTTTTTGTTTTTTAGATTTTTTTTAAAACATTTTTGGGTTTAAATGGTTTTTAGAATTTTTATTTATTTTTACTATTTTTATGGGTTTTTATGGTTCTTATTGGTTTTTAAGGTTTTTATGGTTTTAAGGGGTTTATATAATTTTTTGTTTCTTTAGGATTTTTAGGGGTTTTAAGTATTTTTTGGTTTTTTGGTTTCCTTAGGGTTTTTCATGATTTTTAGTGTTTTTATATTTTATGGGTTTTTAAGTATTTTTAATATTTTTATTGTTTTTCTTATTTTTAGGTATTTTTAGGTGTGTTTGGTGGTTTTTTGGGTTTTTAGGTATATTAATTGTTTTTTGGGTTTTTAGTGTTTTTTGATTTTTTAAAGGTTTTAGTGTTTTTTAGTGATTTAAAATTTTTAGTGTTTTAAATGTTTTTGTAGTTTTTATTGGTTTTTTTGGGATTTTATGGGTTTTTATGGTTTCTTAAGGGTTTAATGGGTTTTTTTCGTTTTTAGGACTTTTAGGGGTTTATGGTTTTAAGGATTTTTAGCCTTTTCGGTTTTTAGGGGTTTAATTGTTTTTTGGTTTTAATGGTCTTCTTAGGGGTTTTTAGCATTTTATGTGCTTTTTGTAGTTTTTAGGTATTTTTATGTTTTTAAATGGTTTTTATGGTTTATTAAGGTTTTTAAGTATTTGAGGTGTTTTATGGTATTTTAGGGTTGTCATATTTTTTATTTTTTTTAGTGGTTTAAGGGTTTTTAGGTTTGTTACATTTTCTTAGGGGTATTTCAGGGTTTTTAGGGGTTTTTAGGATTTTAGGGTTTTTTGGGGTGGTGTAGGTATTTTATTTTTTTATTTTTTAGGGCCTTCCAAGGGGTTTAGGGGTTTTAAAGGTTCTAGAGTTTTTATGGCTATTTTTGTTTTTTCAGGTTTTTAGTGTTTTTAAGGGGTTTGTGTTTTTTTAGAGTTTTTAATAATTCTAAGGGTTTAACGGGTTTTTAGATTTTTTGTGGTTTTAGTGTTTTATGGTTTTTTAGAGTTTTTTTAATGGGTTTTAGGGGTTTTTATAGATTGTAGGGTTTTTAGGTGTTTAGGGGTTTAAAGTGTTTTTAGGTTTTTAAGGTTTTCCTATGGGTTTTCATAGTTTTTAGGATCTTTTATGTCTTTAAGGATTTTTAGTGCTATTTATGGATTTTTATGTGTTTTAGGGTTTTTTTTGGATTTTTAGGGTTTTAGGGGTTTTTAGGGTTTTTAGGGGTTTTATGGTTTTTATCATTTTATAGGTTTTTATGTGTTTTAATTGTTTTTTGGTTTTTAATGTATTTTTAGCGTTTTCAGAGTTTTTATGTTTTTATGTATTTTTATTGGTTTTTTTAAGACTTTTATGTTATTTCAGGTTTCTTAGAGATTTTTAGGGGTTTATGGTTTTTTTATATTTTTAGTTCTTTATGGATTTTCAGTTTTAGGTTTTTTTTGAGTTTTTTAGTATTTTTTAATTTGTTTGGGATTTAAAAATATTTTTAGATTTTTTTTGCGAGTTTTATGATATTTACGGGTTTTATGGTTTTTTTATGGTTTTTAGGGGTATTATATTTTCAGGTTTTTAGTGTTTTTTAGGGTTTTTATCATTTTTAGGTTTTTAGGGGATTTAAGTGTTTTTAGGTTTTTAATATTTTCATTGGGTTTTCTGGGTGTTTTATGTTTTCTATGTTTTTAGGGATTTTTAAGGATTTTATAGAATTTTTATGGTATCTTAAGGATTTTATATATTTCTAGGGTTTTATGGTTTTTTAGGATTTTATATTTTTTGGGTTTATTGTTTTTTTGACCATTTTAGGGTTTTTAATATTTTTTAGAGTTTTTTAAGAAAAATTGGGGTTTCATGGGTTTTTAGATTTTTCACTATTATTTTAGTTTGTATGGGTTTTCAGGGGAATTTAAGGATTTTTATGAGTTTTATTGGTTTTTAGGGTATTTTAGATTGTTTAGGGTCTTATAGGGTTTTTAGTTTTTTTATGTTTTTAGGGGGTTTAGGGTTTATAGGTTTTAAATTTTTTCAATGGGTTTTTAGGGGTTTTTATGTTCTTTGGGATTTTTATGGATTTTTATTTTTTTTATGGTTTTTTAGGGTTTATAGTAATTTTTAGAGATTTTAGGTTTTTTTAGGTTTTTTGTGTTTTTTAGGGTTTTTAGGTCTTAAGGTGTTTTTTAGTTTGTGAGGTTTTCTTTTTTGGATTTCATGGTTTTTATGGATTTTTAGGTTTTTAGGGATTTTTATGGTTTTTAAATATTTTATTTGTTTTTAGGGTTTTTATTGATTTGTGGGTTTTTCAGGTTTTTAGTGTTTTTTGGGTTTTTATGGTTTATATTTTTTTTTTTGGTTTTGTGGTTTTTTAACTCATTCATTGTTTTTATGGTTTTTTAAAGATTATTATCAGTTTATAAGTTTAAAGGCTTTTTAGATTTCTTAGGGGTTTTAGGGTTATTATGGATTTTGAGGGACTTTTAAGGTTTTATGGGTTTTTACTGTTTTTAGGGTTTTTATGATTCTTTAGAGTTTTTTTTATGATTTATTGCATTTTTTTTGTTTTTAGGGGTTTAAATTTATATTAGGTTTTAAGGTTTTCATATGGGTTTTTTAGTTATTTAATGGTTTTTACATTTTTACTGATTTTTAGGGATTCTCTATAATGTTTATGGCTTTTTAGGATTTTTATTGATTTTAATAGTTTTTTGGGTTTATAGACTTTCTAGGTTTTTTATAGGTCTTAAGTGTTTTAGGTTTTTAATGTTTTCTTAGGGATTTTCAGGATTTTTATGGTATTTTATATTTATAGGTAATTTTTGGTATTTTTTATAATTTTATCATTTTTTATAGGTTGTAGGGTTTTTTGGGATTTTCGAGGGTTTTAGGGTTTTTAGATTTTAGGTTTTTTAGGTTTTTAGGGATTTTTATTTTTTATGTTTTTTAATGTTTTTAGGGGTTTTAATATTTTTAGAGGTTTAAAGGTTACTTGAAGTTTTAGTGGTTTTAAAAAATTTTAAGGGTTGTAATGTTTGTTAGGTTTTTAGGGGATATTTGGGTTTTTAGGGTGTTTAGAATTTTTAGGGGTTTAGCGATTTTTATGTTATTTAGGTGTATTAGTTTTTTATGGTTTATTAGAGTTTTTAAAAGTTTTGGGGTTTTTTTACGTTTTTTAGGATTTTTAAGTCTTTTTAGATTGTTATGTTTTCTGTGGTTTTTATGTGTTTTGAGGGTTTTTTTGTTTTTATGAATTTTTGGGGTTTTAGAGTTTTTTTAGTTTTTTAGGGTTTTTAAGGATCTTTTTATGATTTTTATAGTTTTTGGGGGTTTAAAGGGTTGTTAGATATTTAGTGGTATGTTTTGGGTTTTAAGGGGTTTTATGGGTCGTATGGTTTTTTGGGGTTTATGTTTCTTAGGGGTTTTAGGGCCTTTTAGGGTTTTGGAATTTTTTTTGTTTTTATGGGTTTTAAGTAATTTTATGATTCTAATATTTTCTTAGATTTTTTAGGGTTTTAGGATTTTTAAATCTTTTGGGATTTTAGGGCTTATTTAGTAATTTTATGATTCTTTTGGATTATTACAAATTTTGAGGTTTTTAGAGGTTTTGTGGATTTGTGGTTTTTAATGTATTATAGGATTTAAGGGTTTAATGTGCTTTTATATTATATGGTTCTTCATGGTTTTTAGGGTTTTTATTGTTTTTATGGTTTTTTAGTGATTTTTAGAATTATTATGGTTTTTAGTGTTTTTGAGGGTTTTAGGTTTTTCATGGTTTTTTGGGTTTTAAGGGTTTTTTTTAGATTTTAGGGGTTTAATAGTTTTTTAGATATTTTTAATGTATTTTGGGTATAAAGGGTTTTTATAGTTTTAGGAATTTTTTGGGTTTTGATGGATTTTAGTGTTCTTATTTTTTTTACAGGATTTTTCTGTTTTTTAGTTTTTTATTGTTTTCTAGATTTTTTAGGGTTTTCAGCATTTTTCAGGTTTTTAAGAGTTTAAGTGTTTTTGGTTTTTAAGGTTTTATTTGGTTTTTACATAGTTTTATGTTTTTCTACATTTTCACTGATATTTAGACATTTTTTAGGTTTTTTATGGTTTTTTATGGTTTTAAGGGATTTTGAGGGTTTTACGGTTTTTTAGGATTTTTGTGGTTTTTTGGGGTTTTAAGTATTTTTGGAGTTTTTTAGATATTTTATGTGTTTTTATGGGTTTTTTTAACGTTTTTATGGGTTTAAAAGAGTTTTAAAAAAATTTATCATTTTTAGGAATTTTATGGGGTTTTAATGTTTTTATGGTTTTTCGGGGTTTTATGGTTTTTATGAGTTTTATGGTTTTTAGGGCCTTTTAGGGTTTTTAGTATTTTTTGGTTTTTAGGGGATTAAAGTTTTTTTTTATTTTAAGGTTTTCTTATTATTTATAAGGGTTTTTAGATATTTTATCATTTTTAGGTATTTTTAAGGGTTTTTAGGATTTTTATGGTTTTTTTGCATTTTTATGGATTTTGAGGGTATTTTGTGTTTTTAAGGTTTTTTTCTTTTTTTATGTTTCTTAGTATTTTTTTAGGGATTTTAAGTGTTTTTAGGTTTTTTAGGTTTTTTAGGGGTTTTGGTGGATTTCAGGGTTTTTACATTTTTAGGGATTTTTAGTGCTTTTTTAGTATTTTTATGTGGTTTTTGGGTTTTTTGGATTTTTTAGGACTTTTTGGATTTTTTATGGTTTTCTGGGTTTTTAGTTTATTTATTTTTAGTGTTTTTTTAATATTTTAAGGTTTTTGAATTTTTTTATAATTTTAATGCCTTTTGGCATTTAAATGGATTTTTGAGTTTTTAGCATCTTTTAGTGTTTTTATAGTTTTTTTCGGTTTTTTAAGGATGGTAGGTGCTTATGAGTTTCAGGGTTTTTTGGAGTTTTAATTTTTTAGAATTTTTAGGGTTTTTAGAGGTTTAATGTTTTTTTAGGTTTTTTAGGTTGTTTAGTGTTTTTAGGGTTTTTTATGTTTTTATGGATTTTTTGGGGGTTTTTAGTATTTTTAAGTTTTTTAGGGGTTTTAGGGATTCTTATGGGTTTTCAAGATTTTAGGGTTTTATGGTCTTTTACTTTTTTTGAGTTTTTAGGATTTTTATTCATTTTGTGAGTTTTTATCATTTTTAGGGGTTAAACATTTTTTAGATTTTTTAGTGGAATTTAGTGATTTTATGGGTTTTTAGAGGGTTTTAAGGTTTTTAGGGCCAGTTATGATTTTTATGGGGTTTTAGGATTTTAGGGTTTTTAGGGTTTTTAGGGTTTTTTTGGTTTTTCAGGGTTTTAATTATTTTTAGGTTTTAATGTTTTCTTAGGGATTTCAAAGGATTTTAAGGGTTTTCACATTTTTTAAGTATTTTTATGGGTTTTAATAATTTTGATGGTTTTTAGGGATTCGGGGATTTTTTGGGTTTTGGGGTTTTTTTGTTTTTCTAGTTTTTTAACGTTTATTAGTGTTTTTATGGTTTTTTTGGGTTTTTAGTGTTTTTAAATTTTAGGGGATTTTTAAGGATTTTATAATTTTTATTGGTTTTTAGGGTGTTTGGGGATTTTGAGGGTTTTTGTGTTTTTTGATATGTAGGGTTATTAAATTTTATTTTATTTTTTAGGGTTTTAATTCATTATAGGGTTTCATGGTTTTTAGGGTTTTATAGATTTTTATATTTTTATGGACTTTTAGGTATTTTTTAAGATTTTTTTGGTTTTTACGGTTTTTTGAGTTTTTTTAGAATTTTAAGGTTTTTTATAGTTTTTTAACATTTTTAGGGGTTTAATTTTTTTTAGATATTATAGTGGTTTTATGGTTTCCATGGGATTTTTTGGTTTTTATCATTTTTAAGGGCTTATGGTTTTTTTGGGTTATAGGGTTTTCTTGGGTTTTTTCTGGTATTTAGCATTTTTTAGGTTTTTTGGGGTTTTAGGTGTTTCTATGTTTTTAAGGGTTTCATAGGGTTTTTAAGGTTTATAATTTTTTTTTAAAATTTTTATGTATCTTATGGTAACCTTTATGATTTTTATTGTTTTTAGGGTTTTAGGGATTTTGAGAGATTTATGGGGTTTCGGTGTTTTTAGGGGTTTTAGTGTGTTTAGGTTTTTTAAGGGGTTAAAGTGTTTTTAGGTTTTTATGTTTTTCATAGGGTTTTCAAGGTTTTCTATTTTTTTACATTTTTAGTTTTTTATATGGATTTTTTTTGGGTTTTTATGGTTTTTAGTGTATTTGAGGGTTTTATGTGTTTTTAGAGTTTTTAGGAGTTTTATGGAATTTTTTAGGTTTTTAGGGTTTTTTAGTTTTTATTGTTTTACGGTTGTTTATAGTTTTAAAATATACGTATTGGTTTAAAGGGTTTAGAGTTTTTAATGGTGTTAATGGGTTTTACGATTTTTTTGTTTATTTAAGGTATTTAGGGGGTTTTATGATATTTAGGGTTTATAAGGTTTTTTACGGTTTTTAGAATTTTTTGGTTTTTAGGGGTTTTTTGGTTTTTTGGGGTTTTAGCTGTTTTTTATGTTTTTAAGTTTTTCTTAGGGGTTTTCCTGGTGTTTAGGTTTTTTTAAAAATTTTTAGGGATTTTGATGATTTTATAAGATTTTTATTACTTTTAAGGGATTTAGGGAATTTGAGGGTTTATATGGATTTCTTTGGGTTATATGGTTATTTTGTATTTAGGGTTTCTTGATTTTTTAGGTGTTTAATGGTTTTTTGGAGTTTTTTTACATTTTTAGGGGTTAAAAAAATTAGAGTATTTAGTGGTTTTGGGGGTTTTTATGGGATTTAAAAAAAATCACGGCTTTAGTGGTTTTATTTTTTAGGGGTTTTAGTGCATTTTAGTGTTATTAGAGTTTTTAGGTTTTTTAATCAGATTGTTTTGTTTTTATGATTTATCGTTTCCTTAGGGGTTTTTAGGGTTTTAGGGGTTTTTTACATTTTATGGATTTTGAGGACTTTTTTTAGGAATCAGAAATTTTTTTAGGGTTTATAAGGATTTTTAGGATTTTTAGGGTTTTTTTAGTTTTTTATCATTTCTAGGATTTTGGGTGTTTTTAGGTGTTTTTAGTGTTTTTATGTTTTCAATTGTTTCTATGGGTTTTTAGGGTTTTAGTGTTTTTTATGTTTTTAGGGATTTTTAGTGATTCATTAAGATTTAATGGTTTTAGAGTTTTTAGGGATTTTCTGTGTTTTTAGGGTTTTTAAGGTTTTAAGGTTTTTATTGTTTTTTGGGGTTTTTGATTTTATATTTTGTGTTTTAATGATTTTGAGGGATTTTTATTATTTTTTAATATTTTTGGGGGATTAAAGGTTTTTAAGAGTTTCAGTGATTTTTAGGGATTTTATGGGTTTGGGGTTTTCTAAATCATTTTGGGGGTTTAATGGTTTTTGGGGTTTCAGGGTTTTTTGGGTTTTTTGTGTTATTAGTGTTTTTTAGATTTTTAGGGGTTTTAAGAATTTTTAGGTTTTCAAACTTTTCTAATTGTTTTTTAGGGTTTTAGAGTTCTTTATGTTATTTGGTAATTTTAGGTATTTTTTGGATTTTTATGGGGTTTTAGATATTTTAGGGTTTTTTGGGTTTTTTGGGGTTTTGTGGGTCTTTTAGGTTTTTTGGGGTTTTATGTGCTTTTATTTTTTTAAGTTTTTCTTCTGGTTTTTATGGTTTTTAGGGTATTAAATCTTTTCAGGGTTTAATGGGTTTTTTGGGGTTTTATTGGTTTTTTTGGGGTTTTCTTATTTTTTTAGGGTTTTCAAGGTTTTTTAATGTTATTAAACCTTCTTAGGATTTTAATGTATTTCTAGAGTTTTTTTTGTTTTTTTTGTTTTATGGATTCTTGTGTTTTTAAGGTTTTTGAGGTGTTTCAATGGTTTTTTGGGTTTATATGTTTTTTTAGGGATTTCTAGGGTTTTTAGCATCTTTTGAATTTTTAGGGGAGTTATGTGTTTTTTGGTTTTTATGGTTTTTATATGGTTTTTTTGGTTTTTAAGGTTTCTTAGGATCTTAAAAAAATTTAAGAATTTTTTAGGATTTTTATGGTGTTTGGGTTTTTTTGGGGATTATGATGGGTTTTAGGGTTTTTCTGTTTTTTAGGGGTTTTATGGTTTTTTAATTTTCAAGCCTTTTTGATGTTTTCAAGATTTTTTTAACTCTTTTTTGGGTTTAAAGGGTTTTTAGATTTTTAGTGATTTTTAATGTGTTATTGGTTTTTAGGATTTTTAAGTTTTTAAGGGAATTATGGTTTTTAAGGATTTTATGATTTTTAGGGCCTTTTAAGGATTTTAGTGTTTTTAGTTTTTAGGTGATTTAAGTGGTTCTAGGTTTTTAAGGTTTTTTTAGTATTTTTTAGGGTTTTTCTTACATTTTTAGGTATTTTTAATTCTTTTATATGAATTTATGGTTTTTATGGGGTTTTGGGATTTTGTAGGTTTTGGGGAGTTTTAGAGTTTTTATGTTTTTTAACGTCTCCAATATTTTTAGGTGTTTTAAGTGATTTATGGTTTTATAGTTTTCAAAGGGTTTTTAAAGGCTTTTTGGTCTTTTTTGTTTTTTGATATTTTTATGGGGTTTTTAGGAATTTTAGGGTTTTTTATATTTTTTCAGGTTTTATGGTTTTTTAGTGTGTCTAGGGTTTTTGGGTTTTTTTGAGTTTTTATGGAATTCAATTGATCTTTAGGGTTTTTCAGTTTTTTAGGTTTTTATGGCTTTTATAGTTTTTAATGTTTTGGGGGTTTAAAGGTTTTTTAGAATTTTTATTGATTTTAGGGGTTTTATTGGGTTTTATCATTTTTATTGTTTTTAGGTATTTTATAGATTTTTGGGTTTTAAAGGTTTGTTATGGTTTTTTAGGGTCTTTTATATTTTTTTCATTTTTCGTTTTTAAGTGTTTAAAGTGTTTCTAGGAATTTAGGGTTTTCTTAGGGTTTTTCAAGGATTTAGGATTTTTTGTGTTTTTAGTGATTTTTTGGGATTTTTTAGGATTTTTAGGGTTTTTAGTGTGTTTATGTATTGTGAGGGTTATATGTTTTTTAGGGTTATTTTGGGTTTTTAGGGTTTTTTATAAATTTTAATGGTTTTAAGGTTTTTTATCGTATTTAATATTTTTAGGTATTTAAATGATTTTTAGTGTTTTTCCTGGGTTTTAGGGTTTTATGGGTTTTTAAGTAATTTTTTGTTTTTAGTGGTTTTTATGGTTTTAGGCGTTTAGGGTACTTAGTGTCTTTTAGGGTTTTAGAGTTTTGTAGTATTTTTAAGGGTTTTAATTGTTTTTATATCATTAAGGTTTTCTTAGAGGGTTTCACGGTTTTTATATTTTTTATGTTTTTAGTTGTTTTTAGTTATTTTTATTGTTCTAAGTGTTTAGGGATTTTAGGGTATTTTCAGGGTTTTTTGTTTTTTTAGGGTTGTTAGGGTTTTTTATAGTTTTTAGCATTATTTAGGTTTTTAGGGGTTTTAAGTGTTTTTAGATTATTTTGGGTTTTATTATGATTTTTTAGGGTTTTTAAGGTTTTTAATTTTTTAGGGATTTTTATGATTTTTAGGGTTTTTATGGATTTTAAGGGTTTAAATGTTTTATTGGGTTTTTATGGTTCTTTAGTGGTTTGGGGTTTTTTTTGAGTTTTAAGGGATTTTACAGTTGTATAGTTTTTTTACATTTTTATGGGTTTAATGGGTTTTTAGAGTTTTTAGCTTGATTTTAGGGTTTTTATAGTTTTAGTGTTATTTATGGTTTTCCGGGTTTTAGGGATTTTAGGGATTTTATCATTTAATAAGTTTTTAGGTGTTTTAATTGTTTTTAGGTTCTTAATGTTTTCTTAGGTTTATTCAATCTTTTTACAGTTTCAATGTTTTTATGTATTTTTATGGTTTTTTTTGGATTTTTAAGGTTTTTTGGGGTTTTAGTGGTATTTAGGGTTTCAGGGGTTTTTAGGGTTTTTAGGTTTTTTGCATTCCTTAGTTTTTTAGGGGTTTTGAGTGTTTTTAGGTTTTTATGGTTTACTTAGTGGTTTTCCAGGGTTTTATGTTTTTTTACATTTTAGGGTTTTTGGGGATTTTTATGTTTTCTAGTGTTTATAGGGGTTTTGGAAGTTTTTAGTTTTTCTTAGGATTTTTATGTATTTTATTTTTTGGGGGGTTGTGGGTGTTATTTTGTTTTTTGGGTTTTTAGGGGTTCTTTGTGTTTTTTAGGGTTCATATGGGTTTTTATAGATTTTAACATTTTTATGGGTATAAAGCGTTTTGAGATATTTTATTGGTTTTTAAGGTTTTTATGGTTTTTTAGCATTGTTTCCATTTTTTGGGGTTTATTGTTTTTATTATTTTTAGTATTTTTTATGTTTTGGGGGTTTTAAAAAATAGGTTCTAAATGTTTTCTTAGGAGTGTGCTGGATTTGTACACTTTTTAATGTTTTTATGCATTTTTATGGATATTTTTATGATTTTTATGTTTTTTTGGGTTTTATAGATTTTGAGGGGCTTTAGGGCTATTTAGGGTTTTCAGTAATTTTTAGGTTTTTTAGGTGTATTATTTGTTTTTTGGTTTTTAATCTTTTCTTTCAATTTTTGGGTTTTTTTTACATTTTTAGGGGTCTTTAGGGTTTTTTAGGAATTTTAGTATTGTTTGGAATTTTATGGTTTTTAATATTTTTGGGGTTTTTTGGGTTTTTTGGGTTTTTTTGTTTTTTTAGGTTTTTGGTTTTTTATATTTTTTTTCAGGATTTAGGTTCTTTGTGGTTTTTATCATTTTTATGGAATTTTACAGTTTTTAACCTTTTAGGGGTTTAAATATTTTTTAGGGTTTTTGTCAGTTTTTACGGTTTTTTTGGGTTAAACGCTTTTTTATAATTTTAGGGGTTTGAGGTTTTTAGGAATTTTTTTTTAGGGTTTTTAACATTTTTATGTTTTAGGGTTTTTAAGTGATTTTAGGTTTTTAATGTTTTCACTTGCTAAATCGCGTCACACCCAAGGATAAAAATGGTCTAATGGGTACTGGGTAGTATATCCTTTTTATCTTATGAATGAGGTGCATAGTTAAGTGGTCTCAGTGGTTGATTGTACGAGGTTAAGTGTTTATGAAATAGATCCATGCGAGGTGCCGCGTCTTTATATGGTCTCTAATGTGTTTATTCACAAAGCTAGAAACACCCAACAACCCATTTTCTGTGAGTTGTGGACCTTCTTTCTAAAGGTAGGCATTCGTTGGATGGTTTGGCCAAAAACACTTACGGACTTACATTGGTTATGTGGATGGGTAATCAAGCACATCACACCCTTTTGGGGGAAATCATTGCCTATTCCAAGACTCTCTTATATATTGAAGTTATGTTCATATGTCTTTGAATCCTTGGTTCATTCCCAAACTTGTATCTGCAAATTACTCATGGGTTGCAAGATCAATCAGAAGTATGCATGGGTATAGAATCATCTGTATGAATCTGAGGATCTCCATTAATGAAGACATATTTATGTGTCTAAGGTTCTTCATCACTATTACCCTCGTATAAGAAAATTAGGAATTCCTTAGTCATTCACTGAGACAATGCTGGTTTTAATCCATATGGGACGACGCTCTAGAGTTTATCAACATATAGGGGGAAGAAAAATAATTTTAATGTTGGGATCGAAACTGCAAGATGGGATTCCCATGTATCCTCATGAAATGGATCAGAACCCTTGTATTTTGGTGTCTCTTTACAGGATATGTCACATTTTAAGGTCGTCTGACAAGGACCCGACCAAGAATTTTATCATCGTGCGGCAAGGACATACGTGAACCGACGTGAATATGATGGTTTTGGGCTTGAAACTTGGGGAGGTTACCTATATATCCCAGCTAATTGGGAATCAAAGTCCATAGAGTTTTGAAATATGGGGCTTATGCATGGAAGAATTATATTAACGGAGGCATGATTTGGGGCATACATCTAGAAGGAATTCCCATTTGAGATTGTGCCTTAGACAGGAATCCTATGTATCATTGATAGAGTGTGAATCCAAGTTCTCATAGTTTAACATGTCAGGTGGAACATACTAATGTCATGATCACCACTAATCTCTAAGCCCATGTGATTCATTCTTAGCGTGACAAACAAGAGGAAGCAGTATATATAGAGAACCACACCCTCTCCCCACTTTTCTGGTTGAAAAGGAGGAAGACAACAGGAGAGTTCGGGGATACGACACTTCACTAAAGAGAGGATGGGGTCTTACCTCTAATAGAGTTCCCTAAAATTGGTTCTGGGAAAGGGTATGATCATTCCTCATTTAAGGGGAAAGCTAGCATGATTTTCCTTTCTTTTTCATTGGACCTCAATAAAGGGAAAGGCCAGTGATTACCCTTATTCCCTAAACATGGAATTACATGGAAGCATCCCAAGTCCAGACCCCATTTTACCATGAGAATGTATACTTAGGGAAATTTCAGTGTCCCACTTATTTCTGGGATTAACCACATGACTTCTCTTACCATGGATATGTAATCTCAGAAGGGTACACTGATGCACCCGATGGTTTTATTATATGGGTATAGTGGCTTTGAAGCGGCTTTGTACTAGTTTCGTTGGACTGGTTCATGGAGGGGACATGGATGATGTGATGGGAACAAAACGGAAATTGTTGAAGCCAGAGAGTGGGACACCAAAGAATACCCTGTTCCACATACCATTTATTTATATTGGATGGGGTTTCCCATGCATAGCGTGTTGTTATGCTGGTGAAGGCGGCATCTGTGTACTGTGATGGTACACAGACCTGGATTCAATCTGTGTAGCATTTTTATACGCGAAACATAGTTTCGTTCACATATTGTGGTGGTACGTAACATTGGGCTTTGTCCACGTACCATGGTGGTATGCGGTGCAAGGTTCCATCCGCATAGAATATGGATATTCGGGATGCTAGTTTGAAGAAGGGGAATTGTTTCTATACTTTTTTTGGAATTCATCCACAATGGGAATTGGGTTCATGGTCTAAATTTAGTATTATCTTTCCTTTTTAATGTTTTGTGGTGGGTTATATCTATAGGGAATCTACAAAAGAGTATACCATTTGTAGTGATCTCGTCTTTTGTTCATTTGATGGTTCAAGTACTCCATAAATCCTCCTCTTTTCATTCCCCCTTTGGGACCTTTTATAGAGAGGTAGCAGAGCTAGATCGTTGGATCACCCAAAATCTTTTTCAGAAGCCCAAGGAAGAAACCCAACCCACAGATGAGTCAGTCGGCAGGGGCATGGGTTCATCGTCTACGGTGGAAAAAATTATTTCCTCGTTTCAACTAAAAATTCATTTGAGAGGGTTTGGGGTCATAATCACCATCCCACAAACTATTTTATTTATGAATTCCCTGTGAAACCGTGGATAGTCATGTGGAATGGTGGTCCATGAAGGTTCCCTTCTTCAGATTTCCTATGCACTTTTTGAGTGTGCAGAAAATGTGTCATGTAGGGAGAATTCCTCTGCCACCATCCCGAAAATGAAAGAATTCATAGAGATGGAGTCTTCATTTGTCTCCCAAGAACCATTTGGTTCAAAGGTGTCCTCATGAAGCAGATTTCCATTTGGAGCAGCAATCTGTGAAGGATGTTTCCCTTTGCGGTCCAACTTTTTTACTTTACTGATTTTGATCCTTTAAATGTTTTCCCTTCAATACATCCTCTTATTTATTTTCTACCTTTTCCAAATTCATGGGAGTATTTTATTTCCCTTTTCAATGTTTTTTGGACCCAACGAATGACCCCATCAGAATGGGGTCCTATCTGGATAAAGGGGAGGTTATTCCGATGTAGAAAGAGGTCCTGACATGAACTTCTTTGTGGTATAAGGGTGGATCTAGAGTGGGTACCACACCTATATATAGGGGCCCAGCTCATTTTTATTTTACCGAATTTGTTGTAAAATGTTGTTCTCTTGTGATTCTCTCAGTCACTTAACTTATGCAAACCATCTCATTTTTGGACGCCCTTCACCCATGAACTAAACCATTCATCCGGGAGCTGAACAACTCCTTCCCATGAATGGTGAGTTTGGGATTCTACACAGCATAGGTTTTTATGCAGTTTTCTTTCTAATTAAACTATCATTTTTCTAGATAATTATTCACAGGTCTGTGCCTTATGAGCCTTCTGCAAACAATCAGTACACGAATGGTAATTCTTTCAGACCATTTATACATAGGGCCTTCAATATGATGACTTTTTTCAGTCCTTTTATAATTTTATTGGCTAACTCTTTTATATGGTCTTTTTTCACTAGAACGAGATGGATTTGCTTCCTACTTCAATAAATGTAACAGGAATAAGGGTGTCTATGGATAAGAATGTTTCAAATGATCTTTGATCCTTTATTATCCCTTAGGATATTGTTATGAAATACCTTATCTCTTTATAACTCGTCGCCTACCTAATGTCTAGTTACTTGAAAATTTATAACATTGGTCCTCCAGATGGAGCCCTTCTACTTTTGGTTAATCGGGACATCCCTATTGTTCTCCTGGTGATGTCCGAGGGATGCAATCGAGCACAAATCTCCACTATGGGAAAATTATACCTGATTTAGGTCGAAAATACATATTCATTCTAAATGGATCCATGTGCACACATAGTAACCATAATAGTCAAAAAAACATCATTGAAATTGGTTTTTCGTGGCTACCCTTCAATTTTCATCCTTTATCTGAAAGATCCTAGTGGAGGGTGGAGCTACAAATGGGATTTATGGTCTAGAGGGTGCTTTTGAGATGAGTGGTCTAGGGTATTCTAGTTTCATCATAATTGCTTGGAATCCCCTGATCCACTAAAATCTATCAACCTATACCAAGTGGTGTGGGCCTCCCAATTCAACATTTATTATATGGGAAAGATAATTCTTGAGCTTCTCAGTCACAAGTGTTTAAGAACCAACACCTTTAAATTGTCCCATAGTGAAGTGATGTTCAGTTAGTGGGATATTTACTAGATAAGGGGAATTCCCATCCTCCGCAACATGTATGATGAATTTTTACCCATGTACAACACATAGGGGAATGTTGAGTAAGTATCCCCATTAGCAGGGGTATTATTAATCATGGAAGAGAGACTATGATAAAACACTATTTTGTTGAATATTTTATTGATAATAAATGATATAATTTCCCCACATTGTGCTAAATATGTTTATTTATAAAATATTTGGGATTTGATCATTCATTTGAAAATTTGGTGAAAATTCCAGTTTTACCCTTAATAGTGCACTGTAGTATTTCGAAGATAAATATTTTTATATTTATTATTTGAATTTGAAATTTTTTAAAAGTGGTCCTAACTTATGTTTCTACAACTTTCATTCAGGAAACTAGAGCTAAAGAGTTCATTTGGATGGAGTAAATGGGCCATTAATTCAATGGTGTGCTGGACTCGGAAGAATGGACATGGGTTCTATATTTGGGCCATAAGTTCTTCATCAGGGCTTGGATTGAGCCCAAATTTTGTGTAAATCTTGGGGACCGGATTTGGCACAAATCATCCGTCTGGAAGGCCAGTCAATTAACGCGTTTTGGAGGTCAAATGGGCGGTTCACATTGGAATAAAATATTTGGCTGAATTTCCACATTCACACTTGAAACCACTTGTAACCTCTCCTCTCCTCCCCTCTATAAATTGGAGTTTTTCTCATTTGGAGGGGTTGGGACGTGCATTAGGAGATTTAAGGAAGAGGAGAATTTGTTTCACCCAAATTCTCCAACCATTGTAAGAGGGGTAGCTCTTGAAGCAAGGATCCCCTCATCGAAGCCTCCTTCTCTTCTTCATGTTGTAATGATTTTGTTTGTGTAATAAACTTCTTTGTTCTTCTTTTATTTCTTCTCTTTTCCTCTATTTTGTTTAAATTTATTCTTCTCTTAATCTTCCTCTATGGGATGGAATTCTTGAGTAGAAGAGTTATTGGGATATACCCATTATAAACCTTTGCACATGCAAAACTCTTCTACAATGATTACGCCACCCATGGAAGAGTAGTCTTTTAGTAATCGATTTATCTTATACCCTCTTTATTTAATTATTTTGAATCATTGAGATACTGTAATTCACTTAATATCATTCATGAATTGTGTTTTTTAATTTTAATAAACTAAGAATTCAATTGAACAATTAACACAAAAACACGCGAGGTCGGGATTTTGTGTAAATTGCGAGAGTGTAATCTTAATCGGTAATACAAGACCACACATGATAAATTTGTAGAGTTCAAATATAATCCCTAAACACAATTCATCCTCATTTCCAGAATGGATATGTGCTATAATTAACCACTGACCATAAGCTATCCTTAGAACAACAATCAAAGCAGGGTGTTGCGATTGCGTGTTCGAAGCTAGTCTAGGGTTTAAGTAATTTCATCTTTGTTGTTAAGTTAACTCTCGTAGGGTTCGAGGGATAACAAATTAGGGGATCATAATTAAGTGGATATTGATTTAAATGATGATGATTAATAATTGAATGAAGAGGTAGATTTAGATCGATTACTCCTTTTAAATATTTTCTAAAAAAACATCTTTTTGTAGTGTCATTTTAATCGAACTTCATTTCAAAATTGATAACAAAAAAAATGCAATCTTCTTCCAGCAAACTTCTTCTAGATTTATAAACTATAAAAAACCACCCCCATTCTCTCAAGTAGTGTTTTTATTCCCTTTTATTTTGTTTCTATAATACCTATGAAAAGTTGTTTTAATCCACTTCCTCCTTTGAGAGACGACCTTGGTCAGCCACTCTGCTTCACCTAAGTACACCAAAATCACACTAATCATTCGAGGGCACCCATGACAGCGCTCTATAAAATTGGCGCCATTACCAGGGAGGAAAGTAATTATTTCAACTAATTAGAGGTATTTATTTTGTTTTACATTTTATTCTATTCCTCTCTTCTTTCTTCTATCTTTACCCAATCTGATTTTTTTCCTTCTTCATTTACTTCCTTCTACTTCTTTTTGGACCATCAACTCAAACTTCTAATTTTTATTTTACTATGGTCCAATTTCCTTCTTTTCATATTTCATTTATTGATTACATGAACTAATCCCGAAGATCTCTTAGATCTTGACCCTGATATTGAACACAGCCTTAAGGCACTAATCAAACACTCTCAGTCTACGGGAAGTTTCAATATTCAACCAGTTGGTGAATTCCTCTCTTCTGGAAACATTGTAATTGGAAGTTATTCAAATTCAAACATAAAAGAAGAACCAATGGCTGAAAAAATGGAAATGAACTTAATAGAACCATTCGAGAATTGGTTTCACCTGATATTAACTATCAACCAAATTGTATTGCATACCCAAATCTCGAATCGGACTTTGAACTAAAATCTGGGTTAATTCACTTACTTCCAAAGTTTCATGGCCTCTCTGGTGAGGATCCCAATAAACATTTTAATGAATTTAATTTGGTTTTCTCAACCCTTAAACCAAGAAATGTTTCTGAAGATAAAATCAAATTAAGAGCATTCTCATTCTCACTTGATGGAGATGCAAAAGACTGGATGTATTATTTACAACCCGAAGATGTAACTTGTTAGAACGATTTGAAACGTCTTTTCTTGCAATGATTTTTTCCAGCATCAAGGACCACTTCCATTCTAAAGGAGATATCAGGGATCAAGCAATCCCAAGGGGAGTCAATGTATGAGTATTGGGAGAGATTAAAGAAGTTATGTGCAAGCTGTCCACATCACCAAATCAGTGAGCAACTCCTCATCCAATACTTCTACGAAGGACTCACACCCATGGAGAGGAGCATGGTTGATGCTGCAGCTGGAGGAGCATTGGTGGAAAAGACACCAGCAGCTGCACGAGCATTGATCGACAAGATGGACCAAAACACCCAACAATTTGGTGATCGAGGTACACCACATATCAGGGGAGTACATCAGGTAAGTCCTTCTTCTCTTGAGAGTCATTTAATTGATACCAAGTTAGAAGAATTGAAAACTATGGTGAGTCAAATTGCTTTGGCACAAAAGACATCTCTACCCCCTCCTTCAAGGCCATGTGGCATTTGCACTGAGACAAGCCACCCAACTGACTGTTTCCCACAGCTACAAGAGACGGAAGATTGTGCAGTAGTGTTCCCTGGGAGACCATTTCGGCAGCAACAACAACCATATCCCCAAAAGAAGTTTGATTCATTTTCTCCAACATACAACCAAGGGTGGAAAGATCAACCGGACATGAGGTATGGCTCTGGACAATAACAAAGTCCACCCTTTCCACAAAACTTCCAGTTGCCTCCGCCTTACCAGCAGGGTTTCCAACAACCCCAAAGGAGATTTGAAGCCCAAACATCAACAAGCCAACAACAAGGGAATCCCCCACCCAAGGTAGATTCTAACACTAATGTCCTTTTGAAGCAAATTGTTCTTAATCAACAGAATGAGCTAAAGAGTCAAGGTTTGGAGCTGAGGGAGTTAAAGACTCAAATGAGCCAGATTTCCACCGCCCTCCATGAAATTGTAAGTAAGAATTCTAGAAATCTACCTTCCCAACCCACTCCAAATCCAAATGGGAATGTTAGTTCCATCACATTGAGAAGTGGGAAGCAAATGAACAATACATATGTACCTACCATTCCACCAGGATTCACCTCAACTCCAGAGAAGCCGCATTCCATACCAACTGATGAGCAATCCAAGGATAAAGATAAAGGTAAGAAAAAGATTGATGATGTTCCTCCTAAACCCCTTCCTTTACCAAATATGGTTGTTCAAACCAAGAAGATGGTTGAGGAAGCAATGAAAAAGGAGGTTTTAGACACATTCAAGCATGTGGAGATCAACATTCCTTTACTTGAATCCATTAAGAAAATTCCAAGATATGCCAAATTCTTAAAAGAACTCTTCACCAATCGAAGAGGTCTCAAGGGAAATGAGAGGATCAACCTTGGAAGGAATGTCTCGGCACTCATTACACCAACTCTAGCAATGCCAACAAAGTGCAAGGATCCCGAGACATTCACCATCCCATGTACCATAGGGGAGTTTCACTTCTCTGATGCTCTTTGTGATTTAGGAGCTTCAATAAATGTGATGCATCACTCTGTATTCTCTTCCTTGCAGGTTGGTGAGTTGAATCCAACAAGAGTAGTGGTTCAATTAGCAAATAGAGCTATGGAATATCCAGCGGGAGTCCTTGAGGAAGTACTTGTCCGGGTAAGAGACATGATCTTTCCAGCAGACTTCTATGTGCTTAACATGGAGGATGATCAGGTAAGTTCTCATGCCCCCATTATCTTAGGTAGGCCCTTCCTCAAAACTGCAAAAACTATCATAAATGTCAATGAGGGTACACTTTCCATGGAATTTGGAGATGAAGTTGTAATATTTAATGTTATGGATTCTATGAAGTACCCCTCAAAGGACCATTCTGCTTTTGTTATCTCCCATTTTGAACCACCAAGTAAAAACCCCATGGAATTGGATTGTCCTATGCTTAGGGAGATTATGATTATTGGTTCTAGTTTGATGTCTAAGAGTACTTCTACACCCGTTTTTAAGGAACAAGACTCTCTAAGATTTGATTTTGAAATGGAATCATATTCTGATTTTGATCATGTGAAATATGATTATGACATGGTTGTTGAGTATGCTGATGGATTTGATGCTTTATTCTCTGATTTTGATGATGCCTATTCTGATACTGATGCTCTTTGTGCACATATTTCAGTTCCTTCAATGTCTCCATCCATACTACACCCTCCTTCATTAGAACTCAAGCCATTGCCACCAAATCTGAAATACTCATACTTGTTGAGTGGTGAGAGATTACCTGTTATCATTGCTAATAATATCCCTTTTGAACATGAAGAAAAGCTTTTGAATATTTTGAGGGAGAACATCAGGGATATTGGGTGGACCTTGGCTGACATATCAGGTATTAGCCCCTCTATTTGCATGCATAGGATTCTCTTGGAGGATGGGGCTAAACCGGTGAGACAACCACAAAGGAGACTCAATCCCACCCTCCTGGAAGTTATTAAAAAAGATGTTGAGAAATTGCTTGAGGTAGGTATAATCTTTCCCATTTCAGATTCTCAGTGGGTAAGCCCTATTCAGGTTGTGCCTAAGAAGAGTGGTGTTACTGTTGTTAAAAATGAGAAAGATGAGTTAGTTCCAATGAGGGTGCAAAACAGTTGGCGTGTGTGTATTGATTATAGGAAAATAAATCAGTCCACTCGCAAAGACCATTTCCCCCTCCCATTTATTGATCAGATGCTTGAGAGACTAGCTGGGAAGACACACTATTGTTTCTTGGATGGATTTTCTGGATATTTTCAGGTTCCTATAGCTCTAGAGGATCAGGAGAAGACTACATTCACCTGTCCCTTTGGCAAATTTGCCTATCGGAGGATGCCATTTGGACTTTGCAACGCCCCAGGTACCTTCCAGAGATGCATGGTGAGTATTTTCTCAGATTTCATTGGGACCTGCATGGAGGTATTTATGGATGATTTTACAGTTTATGGATCCTCATTTGATGAATGTCTCTCTATTTTGAGTGATGTGTTGCATCGTTGTATTGAGAAGAATATGGTCTTAAATTTTGAAAAATGTCATTTCATGGTAGAAAAGGGAATTGTCTTAGGTCATATAGTATCACAACATGGCATTGAAGTTGATAAATCTAAGGTAGAAATTATTTCATCCCTTCCATATCCTACATGTGTGTGTGATGTTCGATCATTCCTTGGACATGCTGGATTTTGTCGACGCTTCATCAGAGATTTTAGTAAGATCGCTCTACCCTTATCTCGATTGCTTCAAAAAGATATTGACTTCAATTTTGATGATTCATGCAGGGTATCATTTGATGAGCAAAAGAAGTGTCTGACCACTCCACCAATCATACAGCCCCCGCGGTGGGACCTTCCATTTGAGCTTATGTGTGATGCCTCCAACTTCGCGGTTGGAGCTGTCTTATCTCAGAAGGTGGAGGGACGTTCACATGTGATCGCCTATGCATCGAGGACACTGGATTCAGCCCAATCAAATTACACAACTACGGAAACGGAGTTTCTTTCTGTCATATTTGCTTTAGATAAATTCCGTTCATATTTATTGGGCTCTAAAGTAGTTGTTTTTTCTGACCATGCAGCTTTGAGGTACCTCCTGAAGAAGCTAGATGCAAAGCCACGACTTATCCATTGGATGCTCCTTCTTCAAGAGTTTGACCTTGAGATAAAGGACAAGAAGGGGTCAGAGAATTTGGTGGCGAACCACATGAGTAGGCTTACTCACACACTAGAGGATGACAACTTGGACCAGGTACCACTTCAGGACACTTTTCCCGATGAGCATCTTTATTCCATCTCAGGTTTTCATCCTTGGTATGATGATTTAGTGAACTACACTGTTGCCTCTGAAATCCCTTCAAATTTAAAGAAATATCAAGTCCAAAAATTAAAAAGTGAGTCTAGGTATTATGTGTGGGATGATCCTTACCTCTGGTGCATGTGTAGTGACCAAGTCATTAGGAGGTGTGTTCCCGATAATGAGTTTGAGTCTATTTTGAATTTCTATCATACACTTGCTTGTGGTGGACACATTGGACCCCAAAGGACAGCTAGGAAGGTTTTGGACTCTGGATTATATTGGCCTAGCTTGTTCCATGATGCCCATGTGTTTTGTATGCCATGCTCTCGTTGCCAACACACTGGGAATATTTCTAGGAGACATGAGATGCCCCAAAAACCCATACTATTCTGTTAGATTTTTGATGTATGGGGCATTGATTTTATGGTTCATTTTCCTAGTTCATTTGGATTTTTGTATATTTCGGTTACTGTTGATTATGTGAGTAAATGGGTGGAGTCCAAGGCCACCAGGACTGACAATTCTCATGTTGTTGTGGACTTTTTCAAAGCACATATTTTTTGCTGGTTTGGAGTACCAAAGGCCATCATCAGTGACCAAGGGGCACACTTTTGCAATAGGAATTTTGCTTCCCTCCTTCGAAAGTATGGGGTGACACACAAAACATCAACACCATACCACCCCCAAACAAATGGCCAGGCTGAGGTTTCAAATTTTGAGCTGAAACATATATTAGAGAAAACCGTGCATCCAAATAGGAAGGATTGGAGCAAGCACTTGGATGATGCATTGTGGGCTTATAGAATAGAATAAAAGACACCCATTGGTATGTCCCCATTTAGTATTGTTTTTGGGAAAGCATGTCATCTCCCAGTGGAAGTCGAGCATCGGGCATATTGGGCTATAAAGAAATGCAACACGGATTTGGCCCAAGCTGGAATTCAAAGGAAGTTGCAAATTCAAGAGCTTGAGGAGATTCGACTGTCATCATATGAGAACTCAAGGCTCTACAAGGAAAGATCAAAATAATCTCATGAAAAAATGATCCAACAAAGGGAGTTTCATGTTGTAGAGAAAGTCCTTCTCTATAGTTCACGACTCAAGCTGATGCCTGGTAAGTTGCGTTCCAGATGGTTAGGTCCTTATATTGTATCTAATTTTTTTCTCTATGGTGTAGTGGAGATCACACAAGAGGACACTGGAAGGATATTTACAGTCAATGGGAAACATTTTAAGAGATACATTGAGGGACTTCCTACTGATGCAGTGGATTTTATAACACTGCATGACCCCATCATCGCTTGATCACATCAGGTTGTTCCTAACCCTTTCACTTTTATATTATTTGTCCTATTTAAAAATTCTGCATTTCATGTGCATATATCATCTCATGGGTTCACATTGAGGACAATGCAATATTTTAAGTGTGGTGGAGGGAACCTTTTAGTTTATTAATTTCAATTGTTTTCCTGATAAAAAAAACAAAAAAAATTGTGTGTTTCTTCAAATTTTGTGTGTTTATTTTTCAATTTTCTTTGTGTTTTTGAAAATTTTGAACTGAAATGATTATCATCACAATTTTAAAAATGCATATCAATGAGTGAAACAATTTATCCCTTGAAACTAAGCTTTAATGAATTCTGAAATAACATTGTTTCAAGTTCAAATATTTAGTAATTTCATGAAATGTACACTGAATTTTGAATCCCATGCCACATCTCACTGTCTATATTTGAAATCACATTCTTGTGAGGCTTCTGAACGATTATTTTCATATTCTTTACATTCACCTCACTTCTTTAGAGAACCAAACCATGATTGATTTAACCATAATTTGATCTATTCCTGTCAAAACATGAGGGTTTGAGGTACATTTGTTTAAATGATTGAGGAATTTGTTTGGTATTAAAGCCCCTATTTCAAAGAATCTTTTTTTTATAATGTCCTACCTTGAATATTTAATCCTTATAGCCCTTAGAAGTCATGCACATCCTGTTAGTTTAGCCACATTACAAGCCAATTTTCCATATCCAACCAACTATTGAACTGAAATTGCATAATCTAGTTGATCTTAAGTGTGGGGGAAGCTGTCTTGTGTTGTGCCACCACATTCTATGATACTTTGGGTGGAAAATTAAATTCTGAAGAGATGTGTTTTCTACTGAAGAAAGCCATTATATTGAAAACTATGCCTTTTCTGGAGCTTTCATGACAAGTGAAGTTGTGCCTTTTCTGGAGCTTCTAATTGAGGTGGATAGTTGTGCCCATCTGGAGCATTCAAGAAAATCATGTTTGAGAAGATTGAAATTTTTGATGCTCAAATGATGAATGGTGTAAACCTTTCATGACTTTTCATGATGATGGAGCTGAATTGATACTATGTGGATTGAGGAGAAGGCCATATTTAAGTGAAAAAAAGATTAATGCAATTTTGCTTTAAAAAGAGTCAAGCCCTCCTCATTCAGCCTCAGAATTTTTCACATCTTAATCCTACCAACCGAAAGCCACAGAACAACCCTGAAAAGTCCTCATGATAAACATATGTCCTTGACTCACATCGGGTGGAGATTTAGGAATTTATCAAGCCAATGGTGACCCTTGTATGAGTTTGGATGAGAAAGACATTGCAAAAAAATTGATATTTGAGTGATGAGAGAAAATTCAAGCGAGTTAAGTGTTTTGTGCATGGGAGGATAAATGGAGTGGAAATATATTGAATAATATAAATGGAGAACTTGAAATAAGGTTTTTTATGAGGCATGATATCTTTTGATTCTTGGTGTGAAATTGATTGATCTCAAGGATATGTGTTTTAAAATTGGTTTTGATTTGATATTAATGTTTACTTAATATGAGATTTTGCTCAGGAGTGAAAAAGGGTAAGTGTGGGGGAGTTGATAAAACACTATTTTGTTTAATATTTTATTGATAATAAATGATATAATTTCCCCACATTGTGATAAATATGTTTATTTATAAAATATTTGGGATTTGATCATTCATTTGAAAATTTGGTGAAAATTCCAGTTCTACCCTTAATAGTGCACTGTAGTATTTCGAAGATAAATATTTTTATATTTATTATTTAAATTTGAAATTTTTTAACCGTGTTCCTAACTTAATGTTACACAACTTTCATTCAGGACACTAGAGCAAAAGAGTGCATTTGGATGGAGTAAATAGGCCATTAATCTAATGGTGGGCTGGACTCGGCAGAATGGACATGGGTTCTGTATTTGGGCCATAAGTTCTTCATAGGGGCTTGAATTGAGCCCAAATTTTAAGTAACGCTCTGGGATATGATTTTTCAAAAATCATCCTTATGGAAAGCCGGTCATTTCACGCGTTTTTGAGGTCAAATGAGCAGTAGAAGTTGGAATAAAATATTTGGCCGAATTTCCACATTCACACTTGAAACAACTTGTAACCTCTCCTCCCCTCCCCTCTATAAATTGGAGTTTTCTCATTTGGAGGGGTTGGGACGTGCATTAGGAGATTGGAGGCAGAGGAGAATTTGTTTCACCCAAATTCTTCAACCATTGTAAGAGGGATAGCTCTTGAAGCAAGGATCCCCTCATCGAAGCCTCATTCTCTTCTTCATGTTGTAATGATTTTGTCTGTGTAATAAACATCTTTGTTCTTCTTTTATTTCTTATCTTTTCTTCTGTTTTGTTTAAATTTCTTCTTCTCTTAATCTTTCTATTTGGGCTGGAATTCTTGAGTAGAAGCATTATTGGGTTATAACTATTATAAACCTTTGCACATGCAAAACGCTTCTACGATGATTACGCCACCCATGGAAGAGTAGTCTTTTAGTAATCAATCTATCTTCTACCCTATTTATTTAATTATTTTGAATCATTGAGATACTTTAATTCACATAATATGATTCATGAATTGTGTTTTTAAATTTTAAGAAACTAAGCAAGCAATTGAACAATTAACACAAAAACACGCGGGGTCGGGATTTTGTGTAAATTGTGAGAGCGTAATCTTAATCGGTAATACAAGACCACACGGGATAAATTTGTAGAGTTCAAATATAATACCTAAACACAATTAATCCTCATTTCCAGAATGGATATGTGCTCTAATTAACCACTGACCATAAGCTATCCTTAGAACAACAATCAAAATAGGGTGCTGCGATTGCGTGTTCCGAAGCTAGCCTAGGGTTTAAGTAATTTCATCTTTGTGGTTTAGTTAACTCTCATAGGGTTAGAGGGATAACAAATTAGGGGATCATAATTAAGTGGATATTTATTTAAATTATAATGATTAATAATTTAATGAAGAGGTAGTGTTAGATCGATTATGCCTTTTAAATATTGTCTAAAAAACATCTTTTTGTTGTGTCATTTTAATCAAACTTCATTTAAAAATTAAAAACAAAAAAATGAAATCTTCTTCCAGAAAACTTCTTCTAGATTTATAAACTATAAAAAACCACCCCCATGCTCTCAAGTAGTGTTTTTATTCCCTTTTATTTTGTTTCTAGAATACCTCTGAAAAGTTGTTTTAATTAACTTCCTCCTTTGAGAGACGACATTGGTCAGCCACTCTGCTGCACCTAAGTACCCCAAAATCACACTAATTATTTGAGGGCGCCCACGACAGCTCTCTATCAGACTACATGGCCAGAATCTTCATGCTCACTCACTTATTTTGTTTTAGGATTGGGTAGGTAAATTCTTACAGGTTAACGGGCCAAGGCCGAGAGTTCATCGTAACTGAAACCATCTGACCCAGAAGTCAAGAATCATTCTTGGATCTTATTGTGCTACCCTTGTGGTGGTCCAATACACCCCCTGGGGTTATGAGGTTCATATAGACGTATCTTATGAACTCATTTTGGAAGGTTTCCTTATCAAGTTCTTAAGTGGATGGATCTACCCTTCTCGCGATGATTACACTGGTGTTAGAGACTATACCTTGATGATGGAAGCCACTTTGATAGAGGGACGTCCCATAAACCTATCCATCCCTACCCTTGCATGAATCAATGAATTTTTGGGGATGTTATAGGAGGTATGGACCCAATATCTTCTTAGCATGCCATTTCAATTTTTATATGGTTGGATTGAAGAGTGCTTTTCCTGCTTTGAGTATCGAAATATTGTGACGGTTTCCCATTCTGACTTCCACCCAGATTTACACAGTATTTCCATGGTCCATCCCAAAACCATGGATATTGATAGCATGATAGAATTATTGAGATATTTTTCCCATTCTTTAGGAAGATGGTAATATAGATGTATTTATTCCTCTTATGATGGAATCAACTTACTTATTGTTGGAGTATGTTCAACTATGTGTGTATTTCCATCCTGATGGGGTATTTTCAAGTCCAAATTGAGGATTTCAGAGGCCATTGACTACTTCAGGTCTTATGCCGACTATTCAGGCTGCACCACCTTCCTCCATTCCTACTATAAGAAGGTGTTCTATTTTTCATCACCTATGTTCGAAAGGGAATTTTCTAATTCAACCTATCCCTATGGAGAGTGACTCAGACCTCACACTTCTGGTGGGTACAATCTATGGTCCTACTGATGTCGTTCTCAGAGGGATGTAACTAGACATTCCTAAAACTTTATCCAACCCTGTATGTTTAGATCTAGGGGTCAAACCATCTGCAGAGTGGGAGATTTCTCCTTTTTGGGTAACTCAACTAAGATCAGCTCCATCTTCTATGATGGAACATCCTAATTATATACCCATTTTGGAGGAAGGGAAAAACAAAATTCCTAATGACATTAGGAAACACCAAACTATGTTGAGAAACACATGGATTCAGATCTATACCCTTTCCACATAAGTTCCTCTGGAAAAATTTTCTAATGAGTAGGTAACCCTTTGATGATTGTTTATCGATTTGGGTTAACATGGCTTTTATTATTGACACTTACACATTCTCATATACTAGGTTGGCATTTCCTATGAGGATATGGATGCTCATTAAGGTATACTTGTTTAGTTAAATGCTTTACATCATCAAACAAAGAACTTTTAGAACATCATCATAGAGTTTCACCACCTTTTAGATGAAAAAGAAAATTCTTATGACCAAGTTATAGACCAAATGTAAGAGTTTCGGGTGTGAGTGTATCATAGGGCCAGTCTGAATGTGAAATTAGCATCAAGAAGTTCCAATTATGAGCCATTAACAATAAATGGAATAGTCTCAGGGATATTGTTAAATGATTTCATCCAGCAGTTGAGGATGGGACTGAAAAAAGGACCTCCTTAGAACAAGCCCTTGATGGCTCATGTCAGGAAGTTATCAATATTCTAGAAAGCGCTATTCGAGATTCCTTGTAATCATATGATTTATCATATGCCACATTTGTTTTGAAATTAGGGAGAGACTGTAGATTCTGGATTTTCCCCTATTACCATTTAATTAGTATGGAAACATTATTGTTCTTCGTGCTTCTCTTTCGATGTCAATTAATTATAATTGAATACATTTTGAATGATCATATTTCACTAGGTATCGATTTGAATCATGTTTGGGGATAATTAAATTAGAAATAATCAAATCATGCTCTAATTTTTTCCAAAGTCGAGAGACCCAGTGAACGTAGTTCGACTATTTATAGGGTCACATGAAAACCCCTACAAAAATTCCATTTTTTCCATTATCACCCTAATTGTTTCTTATGCATAATTGGGTGTGGGTTTAGAGGGTATAACTTGACTTCTTCTTAGGTCGTCCATTGCAGGATTTTTTCACCTAACAAGCTTTGTGCCTCTTCTGATTTTTGACTGATCAATATCTGTCCAAAACCATACAAAGTTCAGGTTTATCAGGGTGGTACTCGACCTTTTTCTAGGGTTACCTTTATGGGTTTTCATCCTATTGAGTTTCATCTATTTTTCAATGGTAGTTTAAATTATTTAAAATAAGACTATCATTACTGATGCTTTAGGTCGAACATATTCAACTGAGACTAATGTTTTTTGTCGAACAATTTGGACTGAGACTGATGTTTTAGGTAAAATAGTTTGAACTGAGACTGATGTTTTAGGTCGAGAAAATTTGACCGAGATTGATGTTTTAGGTGGAATAGTTTGAACTGAGACTGATGTTTTAGTTCGAACAGTTTGGACTAAGATTTATGTTTTAGGTCGAATTGTTTGGACCAAGATTGATGTTTTAGGTCGAATGGTTTGGACAGAGATTGATGTTTTAGGTCGAACTGTTTGTACCGAGACTGATGATTTAGGTTGAAGAGTTTTGACTGAGACTAATGATTTAGGTTGAAGAGTTTGGACCGAGACTGATGTTTTAGGTCGAACAGTTAGGACTGAGACTGTTGTTTTAGGTCAAATAGTTTGGTTGGAGACTGATGTTTTAGGTTGAATATTTTGGACCGAGACATATGTTTTAGGTCGAACAATTTGGACCAGGACTGATGTTTGAGGTTGAATAGTTTGGACCGTGATTTGAATGGAAAGGGCCCTGATTTAGGATTTATTGACCGATGATGTCCCATTATTTTTCATACATAAATGATGGGTTTTTATTGACCCTGGTTTTTTGGTTTTTGGATATAGGATATGATATGGGTCCTGGAATCCATGGGGTGTATGGAAGTAGGAAAAGCCTCTCATGAGGATGAATTTGTATTTGGTTGATAGTCCATTTTTGTGGGAAACTTATCTAAAGTAATCGGGGGCATTATGTGTATATTCAAACAAAGTTGTCCCCTGGACACTAACACTCTAATTCCAATTTCCAGGTAATTTATTATGAATTTGGATATCTCAAAACTAACATGGGTGGCTTGTCAAGGGATTGGTTTCTGAAAAGTATGAGGGAATCAGTATCAATGGTGATCGTGAATGACAGACTGCTCCTACATGTATTTATATTGTGTAAAGTATGGTGGAAGCGTGTTAGAGTTTAATGTTGTGAAACTATGAAACTTGAGACATATTATTTAAATTTATTTAATTATAACTAAAAAAGGGGGTAAAGACCTTGTCTTATCCACAGTATTATGACCAAAAATGTCTGGTCATCTTCAAGCATGAATGGGGAGAAAGGATGTAAACTTTAATTCATGTGTTTCTGAAACCAAGAGAGAGGTGGGATATAAATTTCATAGGTGTGTACGGAGGTAGAAAAATCTTCTCATGAGGAAAAATTTTCCTTTGGTGGATGGGCATTTTTTGGGAAACATATGTTGATTAATTGGGGCATTGTGTTCATAGTCAACAAAAGATTACCTGAGGACACTGACCTTCCATTTCTTATGGCCATTGATGGTTATGGGGATTTAGACCTTTTTGACACAGAGTATGGTTTGTGAATGGAGGAGGGGTTCCCAAACATGAAAGGGGGAATTTTTTTTGTTGTTATTTCTTGGGGATGGGTGGAGACATTCTTCCCTATATAGGTGTGAGGAGGTTCCCTATGCTGGTCTAACCCTTGTTTTGGAAAGGCGTGGGAAGGGAGTATTTTATGTTTGGGGTTCACGCATTATGAATAGGGCATTTTTTTCTTGCATACGACCTCACCAATGAGGTGGGGGACATACCATACTTTCATGTGAGGGTTTATTTCATGCATAATAACATTGAGTGAAATATATTCTTTGATGTGTTGGGACCTAAGAGTGAACATGGGGTATCCATCATCATGCAGTTTTACCATCATGTGATTAGGACATCAACATAGAAGCCCCAAATAACTAAAGGATAATTGGACTGGGATATCCCAACATGTCTAAGAAGTGGGTAGGAAGGAAGGTGTAAACCATGGTTCTGAGGAGTCTTATATGGGGAGAAATGGTATGGGGATTTGAATCCATTGGGCACACAGAGGTAGGAACAACCTCTCATAATGAAGAATTTGGGTTTGGTTGATAGACCTTTTTGTTGGAAATATATGGAGAGTTGTTGGGGAATTGTGTGCATTGTAAAACAAAGGTGTCCTCAGGACACTGAATTTCAATTTCCAATGGTTGTGGATGATTGTTGGGACCCGATACTTATTGGGAACAAAGTTTTATCGATGGTAAGGACATGTCTGGACATACTTAAAACTATTTAGTCCATGATTTCCCATGGAACTAAACCTTTTTCAATGTAGATTTTACTCCAATGTAGGGTGGTGAATTTCAATTCCTTTATTGGAGTTGGACCTGATTTTGAAAATTTGAGTGTCTTTGAATTAAACTCCCTATATAGGTTTATTTTCTATGCAAGAAGGGGTGATTTTATCTAGGTTTGTTTCGTTTGGTGGTGGTTGGGCCTAAGATCTTTCATCTAGGAATCACTATATATCCTAAATGCGCCAGAATCAAGCCAGACATAATTCATGGGTTACCTCAAAGTTTAATGTCTTGTGGTTAGAAATTTGGTTTTTCCAACATGAAGGGGAGAACCCTATAATACCTCTTATGGTCAGGTCACAAGGACCGACTATCGTGGACTGATTTTCCATGGATTTGTGGGCAATCCCCTATCAGGGTCCCTAAGCATATGTGAGTAGTGCTCAGTATCAGAAACAAGGGGTGACAGGAATTTAATCCACCACCTAGGGATGACGTGATCTGGGAAAGTATCATTTTATGTTAGGGGTAATGTTGTACAGCTTTAACATCATATAACAAGGACTTTTTATCATGTCATTCAACATTTTGTGATTAAGACAACTACCATACAGTTTAATATCGTGTGAAAAAGATATAGATTCCTGGAAGTTTATCGTCATGCGGTGAGGATATAGATGCCTCAATGTGAAAGAAGTTACATGTTATTCTTCTTGAAATGGTCTCACAAATGGGGAATGTGTGGAAGAACCTTTCTTTGACTCATATTGAATGTAGAGAAGGGAACATTTTTTTGAATTCCACAGCCGGATCGAGGTCATAAGATCCATATGTCACTACATGGCACGTGGAATGATAGGAATAAAACCACACAAAGTTATTTACTAAAATAATCCGACATAACCCCATTTCATACGATCTGGGGGAATGTTTTACATTTTTTTAGGTGGTTGTATTGGGATGAGAATTTGGGAATTACTAGTTATCCTGTGTATACAAGAATCAAGCTTTACATAGTTCTATGATGTGTCATGGTAGGTGACCAAGGACGAAAGTGGTGTCCTCTCATGTGAGAACACTATTATGGCATGTAGTTTAATGTCACACGGTTATGACGTTGGAAAAACAGTTTAACAACATGTCGTGGGGATGAATTGTCATAAAAAAATCTTGGTTAAGTATGAAATAATCAGGATAGGATATCCTAGCATGCCCTAAATGTGAGGGGGAGAATAAATAATAAACCATGGCTCTGAAATATCTTGTATCGGTAGAAATGGTACAGGTCTTGGAAGTCCTTGGGAGTATGGAGGTAGAAAAAGCTTCTCTTGGATATTATTTTTAATGTGGTTGACCGGCATTTTTGTGGGAAACTTTTTCAGATACGTCAAGGCATTGTGTGCATAGTCAAATAAAGGTGTTCATAGAACACTGACCTTCCATTTTTAATGGATGGGGAGGTTCATGGGGATCTAATATTACTCAAGGCATGGAGTTTTATGGGGTAAAAGGGTATATCTGGATATGAATGAAATATCCAGACCATGATTAGTTATAAAGTATGGAATTCCCCACATAGATCTGACATGTATGTAGGGGGCATGATCTTTTAGTAAATCCTTGTTATAGGAATAAAGGTTTGGGATCTTCTGCACTAGTTCACAATTTTGTGTAGGAGATGGGGGATTTTTTTTAATGGTGGCTAAACTAGGATATAGAATTCATCCATCACTACATATCCTATGATTTCAAGAATCACAGCTACATGTAGTTATAAAAGTATTCTCTTTATACCAATATGAATTGTTCATTGGGAGAGGGAATTTTTTTTAATAGTGTCTGGACCATGATGTAGAATATGGGCATCACTACGTATCATGTGAGTGTAGAAATAAAGCCACATATAGTTCTAAATTGAAGTTCCTTGAATAGGTTTGGTCCATACATAGGGAAAAGGGGCATTTAAATTTTTTCATACTGATGGCTAGGCCCATGGATGTAAAATCCAGGAATCACTATGTATCCTATGTAAACAGGAATAAAGCCACATGTAGCTCGAAAAGGAGTCTCCCTATATAATCTTGGGCCATACACAGGGAGAGGGGGTATTTTTAAACAATTATTTCAAGGTAATGGTCATGTCATGTACCTTCACTCCTTTTTTAGGCAATGAAATCCCTTACCACCATTCCTAAGCTTATATGGGCTATTCTCGATGTGAGAAACAAGGGATAGCAGTGGATTATCTTACAGTGATGAGGTAGTTTAAGGAACAATAGAGAAATATTCTATCATTTAGTGGATGGACCAAGATATAGGATCTAGGAGTCTCTATGTATCCCATTGACATAGGGGAATCAATCCATTCATAGTTCTTTGAAGAGACCTCCCCACGTAGGTCAGGCCCATACACGGAGAGGTGGTATTTTTTTAGGGTGGTGGTGGTTGGGCCTAGGACATAGAGTTTAGGAGTCACTAAGTATCATGTGTAGAAAATAATAAATCCACATGTGGTTATGGAATAAAGAGGGTTCCCATGTGGATCTGACTCTCACTTAAGAACAGGGGAATTTTATCTTTCTCCGACACAGATCTGAATCTTGTGTGATGAATCATTGATTAGAACATAATGATCCTTTTACATTTTAGAATCATTTGGTTAGGATGAAATATACCATTATTTTTAATGTTGTGCGGTAACAAGGATTCATCCTGCAATTTAACATCACGAGATCAAGAAGTTTTGGCCAAATAGTTAAACATTTTGTGGTTAGGATGTGAATAAACCATCGTAAAAGGAAAGTCATCTTACGTATTTCAGTTCAACATCTTGTTATTAGGAAATCCATATAATGAAGTTTAATGTCATGTATCTTGGATATTTATCATGAATTTTAATTCCATTTGATAAGGACATGTTTTTTTGCGACATGAAATATTTATTCAATAACTTTGAATTGGTGGGAGTTGTGGTTAGCTTCCCATCCATTGAAATTAAGTAATATTCTTCATTGGATTATAACTTGTGTATGACATATGGTCCCTCCCATTTGGGATAGAATTTTGGAGGTTTCATCCCAAGTATCATTTGGGTTTTTAGGACCAACATTATTTATCCATTAAGGAAATATCGGAGGAAAAAATTTTTGTTAAAGGCTCATGAAATCTGATTTTCGTAAACTTACAAATGGTGAAATATTTTCTCATCGAGTGACTCCAAATCATCAAGCTACTTTTGTTATTTCTCATCTATGGATAGCTCATCATAGATAGTAATGCAGAGCAATGGTAGTCAGACTTTGATGGGTAGAACCGCCTCTATCTCGTATACCAATGTGTATGGGGTTTCTTGAGTGGAGTGTGGTTCATTGTTTGGTAATACCCTAGATCATGGAGGATCTTTTTTGGCTATGATTTATTTTACTTGTCTACCATATTCAATAGTATGTTGGATAGGGTCTTATTAAAGGCATCTATCTATCTGTTGGCTGTTGTGTGGTGGTGGTATGAACGATTGGCTTTCATACCATACTTCTGATATAATCATTCAAACTCAGTAGAGTTGAAATTGGTGTTGTTTCCCCTCAGTATCATATGAGGGACACAAAATATGGCGATGATATTGGATTTAAAAAAGTTGACAAATCTTATTGCCCCGACCTCTTTAAGGGGCACACATTCTACACATTTGTGAAAAAATTCAGTTGTTTTGAGAATATACTTTAATTGTTTGGTCGTGGCAAGAGGGTATAGTCCCACAAAGACTATTCCCCATATAAAAAATAGCTATTAGTACTTATTTGTGTGAGGTAGCTATGGGGGTTGATTAAGGAAATTGGCATGAACCAGAAAGGAATAGAACTTTTTGGTGAATTTAGTGTAATCTTATATCATAGTGGGCTAGTAGTATCCAATTATTCAAATTTGATGAGAGAGCATGGATCTTGACTGGTGTGCCCCAAAAGATCTAGCATGAAATTCCTTCATAACATTAGAAATATCTTCTCCATAAATTTATTTGATGAGGATCCCATGAAGTTCACTCTTATAAAGGTCTTTTTGTTGATTTTTTCCATCATACATAATATAGTTAATTTCTCATCTCCAAATTTGTTATTTTTTGGATATTTCTTGGGGGAGTTCTCCATTTTAAAGGTAATCCATGATGATATTCATCTAGTAAGTGGTAGGAACATATGTCTTAGGGATGGGATTGATTTCATCAATTTCATCTGTGTTGGCCCAAATGAATGGTAAGGTCATCCGATGGTGGGAAATGTTGATGATAGTTTCATCCTAGTTAAGATCGTCTAAAGTTGAGGATATATTTTCGAACACATATTCATGTGAATTTTATGACAGGGTGACATGAGGTATTATTTTCTCTAATTTGAATTATACCATTAAATCATATATGTGGTCCATAAAAGGGATTAAATTCTATTTCTTGATAGAATAGTCACCATTGACTTTCTTGATGACCAGTTTTGAGTCACCTTTTATCTTCAACTATTCTTATTGTACTTGAAGTTCCATATCTAGGCCTACAATGTGGGACTAGTAATCTCCTTCATTGTTTTTGAACCCCTCTGGAATTATGATGGAATATGGTAGAACTACATTTTTTGGAGACATGAGTATGAAACCCAGCACAAATTTGTTGAGCATGGGTTCTTCCATAATTTTTCTTGTTAGGATTCTGAATGCACCATAAAAATGCAAATCCCATTTTTGGGATTCCTTTTGAATAGATAAAACCTCTTTATTGGGTAGTTCGACATCCACTAAAGTCATACCTATAGAGGGGTTTTCTTTAAGAAAATATGCTAATGTCGGGACATTGATGGAAATCTGAGGTATAAACCATATATCAAACTGATGCAGGATCACCTCCCATCATGACAGGCATCCCATTAACATTACATGGCTAATGATATACTTGAGCGGGTTGCTACACAATACCAGGTGGAGCTCGTGGTGATGCAGATAGTGACTCAACTTTTTCACATCAAATATTAAGTCTAGGAAAATCTTTTTGATATTTTAATTATGAGTCTTAGCATCAATAATGGTTCAAATGAGATAATAGAGATTATTCTTGCTATCAGAGTCATTCTTTTTCATGAGGGAGGTTTTTATGGATCGCTCCAAGGTAGTCACATATAGAATTGGTGGTCATCCTTTAATGGGTGGCATTAACACTAGAAGACTCAAGAGATATTTCTTGATATTGTTAGATGCTCCCTGAAAATCAGTAGACCATTGATATTCGACCCCCTTTTTCATCAACCCGGTGATGGGAAAATATTTTCCTACAAGGTAGGATATGAAGCACCGAATGTAGGATAGATTTCCTTAAAGTCCTCTCAACTCTCTGAGGTTGTGAGGAGGTGACATTCCAAGGATAGCCTTTGTCTTCTCGGGGTCGACTTCGATGCCAAAATGGCATATAATGAAGCCGAGAAATTTCCTTGAGGTAACAATTGAAGGAAATTTTAAGAGGATCATTTTTTGACTATGTTTTCATAGTTTATTAATGAATTTTTTAGGGTCTTACTAGTGGTATGAGCATTATTTTTATTTAAACACCAGATAGTCAATATAGAATTCGACGAATATTCCTAGAAAATGTTTGAAAATGAGATGCATGGAATGTTGGTAAGTGGCGCCAAAATTTTTCAAACCAATGGTCATTACCTTGTTCAAAAATACTCCCTAGGAAGACCTAAAGGTGGTAGATTATTCATCTTATCAGGCCATTCATATTTTTTTGTATCTTGAATAGAAATCCATGAAAGACAGTGCTTGATATTTGTATGTTTCACTGATCAACAATTCTATGATTGAGACCATGAAGTCATCTTTCAGACAGTGCTGGTTGAGATCCTTGAAGTTAGTGAAACATTTTATTTTCCCATTCTTATTTTTAATGGGGGTAAAATTATCCAACTAGAATATATATTGGACCTCCTAAATAAAGTTTTATATGACGATATTTTCGACTTCATCCTCTATTTTGGAATCATGTGTTAGGTGTGTCCTTCTAGAGACTTTCTTATAGCTACGATGATCTTCTAGTAGTCCCATGTGGTGAGTGGCCACATTAGGAATGAGTCCTTGATTTTTTTGTAGTTTGAGGAGAAAATATATCAATTATTACTTAGGAAGGAGGTGTATACCTCATTCTCTTGGAAATACATGCCTACACTGATTAAAGTGGGTCCTATGTCTTAATTGGTACCGAGGTTTGTTTCTATGAGTTCATAAATGGTGGTAAATAAACCATCCTCAAATTCTGGATGGGCATCCCTAAGGTCTTCTTATACTTCTTATTCCTCATTTATCTCATCTTCTTATGGAGAAAAAATTCTTGAAATGGGATCTCCCAAGTTGAGATAAGAGTCGTAAGTTTGGAATAAAGAGGTTGAGGTGACTTCTTATGATCCAACTGACAGTGGAGAATCTTCTATAGAGGATAGAGTGAGGGAATGAAAAATGTATTCTTTCTCTTCTACCTTAGTGGGTGAGGTAGGGATCATTCAGATCTCTGTATATGGATTTAAGTAATTTCTATTTGAGCGGTCACCATTTTTTTAGGGGAAAAAACATTCAACATTGTTAGGCTTGGTGGCCATGACGGAAATCAAGAGAACTATTGAATTAATGTCATAATTTGGACTCATGCACTCTAACTAATTGATGGGAAGTACGTATTCTTCACTGAGATACCTGAAGGGGTTATCATGGACCACTTCCAAACCATTTGGCTGAGTGAACCAATCAATCTCGTTGACTAAGGGTGGATTCCCTTCCTTATCATAGAATCCTACATCAATATAGTCAGACTCAAAAGACATAAATGGGGCATTATCAGTGTGCAATGTTCCACTCTAATTGTAAGTGAAATATTTGATACACTGGTGGTATGATGAGGGAATCTATGCATGTAGATACAATTAGGGCCTTCCTAGAAGGACATTGAAGGTTGTGATTTTTTGGGACACTAGAAATTATGAGTCATCCATGAGGTTGCTAAATCGAGTTTTGAGATTGATTTAGCCTAGTGGGTTCTTCTCTCTTTTATCATAGACCAATAAGGTTGTTGTGTAGGGAGTCAGGCTATCCTCATAGTAGCCTAGCTGACGAAGTGTCCTCAGTGGGATGATATTAACCCCATAGCCATTTTCGATGAAGACTTTTCAGATATTTATGGCATTTATCTTTCCAGAAACATATTAGGGTTTGATTTTTCCTTGCACGATCGAGTCTTCATCTCTATCTATGAAGGAGATAATTTCATTGAATTAATCCGAATCAGTCTCCATCTGATAGAATTTAGTATCAGTTACTTTAGCTTCAATATCCTCGAGATTTATCAAAGCTTCTATAAGCTCTTCTCTGAGATCTTTTGACAAGTTTAGGGTGTAGAGGATTGAAAACATGGCTTGTTATGAAGCCAATTGTTTGATAATTCCATATTTATGATCTAAAGTCTAGTACTTCCCATCATGGGGATGTTCTTTCATGGGTTATTTAGGGGATTCATCATTGGATGATAATAGACCAGTCCCTAGGATAGGTTCTAGTGGTGATTATGTACTTTGTGGGTTTATCCATGAAGGACTTCCTACAGGCCGTGCATGATTAGAAATTTTGTATTCTTCCGATGGATATTCTAGGATTATTGGGAAAGAGTTTATTCTGGTATGGTTGGGGTGATATTCCAATTCTTATTGGGTACATTGAAGGGTTCTTCCATGAATTTATGAAACATTAAAAATCTGAGTTGGAGTGCAGCCAAGAATAAGGATTATACCATGACTGCATCTTCCCAGATATCCTTTGATTTTTCAGCCTCTTCTTCCAGATCCCCAATTGGATATAGGGAACTCAGGTTCGTATCCATACTCTTCATCAAATAAGGATTCCACTAAGTGAATGACATTAATAGATCCAAAGACCATTTCCTCATCTGATAATGACTCTGCTCGATTGACTTCCTCTACTAGTACTATTTGGTGGGGAAGTTCTCGTCTATTCATATATGATTCCATAAAATCTAAGAGTGTCAAATCCAGATTTCGACTTGGTTCAAGTTTGTATTCTTTCACTTTCTCTCTTATTTTCTGTTTGGACATGTTTTTGGATGGTCAACCCTTTGAGGATTGGGGGGACGAGGATGTCAGATGTGTTACATCAGAAGATTTCAGAGGCATAGTCAGTTTCTTCAACTGGGCTTGGAAAATTCCATGTTCGAGGTTTAATATTTTCTGAGTCATCCAACTATCAAACTTCTATTCCCTTTTGTGGACAACATTTTTCCACTCACCTCCTTCATCCAGTTTAGTGTTTGAAACATATTCCACTTGTGCTGGTAGTGGTCCCAATTTTAGTTGCCTAGAATCTATCATTGTTTGTAGGAGGTCCTTGAAGATGAAACAATCCTGAATGTTGTGTCTTAGTATCTGGTGGAAGGGAAAACAATCTGGCTAGTTGTCGATACCTAATTCATCAACCCTCTTTGGCTCTGGTCGATGGAGTATGTTTCAATTCATAGAGGCTAAAAAGTATCCCTGGACTTATTCATCTTGGAATGGGAAAATTTTGTTCCTTCATTCCACAAATTGACTTCACCTAGTTTCCCTATTCTTTTCATGATGAGGTGGAGGATATTGTTGATGTCTAGGAGGGATTTCATGATTCAGTGCAAACCTGGGAGATGGGGTAGGTATATGGGGTGGATTAAGCCTAAAAAAAGCCACTTCAGATCTTCCCACTCTTTTTATGGGGTTCATGGGGCTGCCTAGGACTTGAGATTGGTCAGATGTAAGGAATGTTCTATACTTTGAGAAATGGAATATAAATCCTAAAATTGACTCATATATTTCACCAGGATGAGTAGGGTTTGTAGCTTGTCATGGAGGTTATCACTGCACATATTCAATATCTCATATTGGGGAAGCGATTAGTTTAGAGAGTATGTCATACCTATCAATCTAGGAATGAAATATGAGAATATTTTATTCTCCCAATATTTGAAGTACATATGGTTGATGAATGATGTTTTTTGGAAATGTTGAAATTGACTGGAAAAGAAACTACCCCCAGAGGTCCCCCATTATGTTATTGACTAAGCAGAAAAATTGGTATACCATACAAAGGCTGAACCTTATAGGGTTCACATGAACCATCTGAGTTTCACTACTTCTTGTTGCTATGAGTTTCCCATCATGCGATCACAATAAGACGCATAATTCATGAGATGTTGTTTTAAGTCACCAAATCCATTTAATGTTGGGAATACGTTGTTCCGTAAATTTGGTGGTGGCAGAACGTAATTCATCCATTCATGGCAGGGTTTCAGTTTCAGTTGTATCAGAGCTTACCACCCTTCATGGTTTTCAATTGATCTACCAATGACTCAATAGAATTCATGAGACCTTGATGTGTGTCTTGTTGGACCTAAGCATGAGTGGGCCCAGCAAGGGGGAAATTTTTTCATGCTGGTGCTGCTGGTACTTGAGGTGGATACTCAACTAGAGGAATCCTTTTTGGATTTGCTGGAATTTTTTCTAGTTGTTTCCTTGAGGGAGGGAAATCATGATATGCTTCCCGGGTTGGGTCAGGTAGACTGAGGGTATCGGTACTGCCTTGGATGAGATTTTTGGCCTTGCTTCATTTATTGGGATGAGCCCTTATGGCATAGTCACAGCTACTAGAAGGGTATTTTGAAGCTTTACCTAGGTAAAATATCTAACTGGATGACTTAGAGTAACTTGACATTGATTTGCCTTAAATATTTCATTTATTCCTCATGTCGAGTGAATATCTCTTCAAGTGTCAAAGAATCATTATCATTGGGGGATGTGGTTCATGTATGGATTTTATTTTGTTCTTATAATTATTGGGGATTGACAAAGGATTTAGTGATGGATTGACTAAGGGAGCACCCAGATTTAGGGCGACTCTTTGGTTTTGGTTACTCACCGCTTCAGGCTCAGTGTGGATTGGGTTCTAGGAAAAACAATCATCTCCCTATTCATCCCCATTTGCATAATTTTTTTTTGTTCTGTAGGATTTATGTCTACAACATTCTTTAATTCATAATACATGGTGGGAGTTGTACTAGTTACCGAAGAGTAGGAATGATTTTTTTGCATCCTTTACAGATTATCTCCTTATTTTATGATATCCTCTATGTCTTTCCTGGCGAAGGGTAACTCAAAAGGAACCCTTATATGACCTCTTTGTAATCCTCCCTTGTTGGGGAAATAAATCAGGGGATGAGATAGAATGTGTGGCCTCCCCATTTTTTTTCCTCCCTAGGTGAGAAAATACTAACATTCACTGGGTGGGCTGTTGAGACTAAAATTCCCACATCTTATCATGATTGGGTTTCTCTTGTTCCTCTATTACCAGGCATCAGCCCAGATTTCTTGGCCCTATGGAGGTATTTTGTGTTAAAAAATCCCTCATCCCTACGGTTTTGGGATGATCTTGTACAGTGGTCATTGCTTCTTCTATTTCCGCTATTTTTATCTCACACATTCCCATTCGAGGGTGAGATGGATATGGTTTCGGGTATGCACATGAATTATTTTTTTCCAAGGAAATGTGAATTTCTTGATGATTGGATTCACATAGGTGAGAGGCCTTCTGAAGTTTCTTGGTCACCTAGTTCAAGAGTTTTTCAATGGATCTTTCTGATCAGGATTTGTGCTCTTGAGACTTACTTAAGGCTAATTCTTGTTGAGAATGTTACCATTCTTTAATAGAGATTTCATATGACTTCCATCTTGGGATAATGACATTACATGATTTCATTTACAATGGGTTCCAATGGATGAGAATTGGGGTGTAGTATAATGCTCCATGATCTCCCAAACTCTAGATATGAACACCATACAGTGCATCACTGATAAGGAAACACAACTTGTGCAACAATTGGAGGAATATTAGTTTGAGGTATTTATTCTGCCTCCTAGAATTTGGTTTTCATAAATATGGAAGGGATTCTAGGTAAATTCTCTAGTAAATATCCCCCAATATATTGACATGGTCAACATACCCATCATAGGGAAAGTATTTTTCTTTCATATGGTGAAGATTTGTAAAGATATTAAGATAAATTTTATGTATGTATTCTTCAGATAACTCTCGATATATGTCTAACTGAGAAGTGGTTGTGAGAAAAAACATAATTGGTATGTAATCCCTAGATAATTGTCTTCTCAGGAGAAACATATCCTTTTTCTCATTGCCCAGAGACTCCTCTACTCATTCTTCCCAACTTGAATTTTTCTTGATTTTTTCATTCCAAGAAGTGGATCTAGCAAGAGTCTCATTGATATATGGATGGTACGGGAGTGTATTGGAAGAATAATGCGGATTCAAACTATCTTATGACTAATAGATGACGTCAATTGTCAAAGGAAGAGTATTTAACATATCTAACTCCATCTTTAAAAGAACCTTATAATATGAGGGATTTCTTATGTATGGCTTGGTGTGTGGAGTGCCTTCTTGCCAATGTGAATGTTGACTATGGGGAGGACATTTGTATCCAATGTTGTGGTGGAGAGGACTACCATTGTGACTTAATATCGGACTACAGGGAGAAGTTTTATGGTATATACCCTTGGGAGGACCTTTAGAGTGGACCAATACATGAGGGACCTTCCTGCTGCTTGATGTCATTGTGGGGAGGGCCTTCGTACTGACTACCATCATGGCGAGGACTACCGTCATAATTTTATTTTTAGATGAATTTAGAATATCTGCAGTGAACATCCTGTAGAGGAATTATAGGATGGGCTACAATAAGGGGAGGACCTTCTCATTACTTGATGTCACTATGGGGAGGAAATTTGTAGTTACTTCCATCATGGTGAGGATTACCATTATAGCTTGATGTCTAACTGCGGGGAGAATTTGTGCATAATATACCATGGGGAGGAAAATTAGGGTGGATGAAAATAAGGGGAGGAACTTCTTATTGTCTGGTCCTCTATCTAGGGGTAGGTCTACCATGACACTCATCTAGAGATAGGTTCTTGTGATAAATCCTTTCTTACCCACGATGTAAGCCCCCATGGGTTCTCAGAGGAGGACCTTCAGAACCGCTGGTAACAATATTAAGAGGAGGACCTTCAAAACTGCTACTGCCATTTCTATAATTTTGTAATGGGTTGACATAATCTTTATTCCCTATTGATAGTTTCTCGATGGAATCAAGAACTCCATCTTCCAATAGAGTAAAATCAAGATTGTGCTCTACATTTTCCAGTCGCCTTTGGCATGTTTCATTTTTCGGTTCTCTCTTACAGGAAATTGGGGCTGCCTATTTTGGGTAAATACCTTCATATTAATATACCTATTTGGTTGGTTCCTCTGATTTCATTAAGATATTATGATGAGAAACTTGATTTCCAAAAGGGGTATATGCCTCACCTGGAGCAACCAACATGGTAGACCGGTGTACCCCAGTTGGAATAGGTGTATGTTCATGATCCTATTGTACTTTTATCTTGGAAGATGGATATCAAACCTCTTGGACTGGAGCAGGTATTTAGGTCTACTCTGTAGTGACTATAGTATTTTGTGGATGAGTCACTCCACTTGGGGAGATGATTTTGTGGTCCCGACTACTTGTTAATGCTACATATGTGATCATGTATTGATAGGTCTAGAAGATATGATAAAGAATTAATTTTTGATCCTTCATCATTATCAGGATGTGTTGAGATATGTATTTGGATGGAATAGTTATTAATTCCCATTTTGATGTCAGAGAAGGAGTTTCTACCTTCTCCAGTCATCCATAATTTTTTAGTGGGTACTGGAAGTTCTCTTGTATTGGGGAAAAGGAATGAGTGTTAACCAAGTTTATATCTTAGATATTCTAGCTATTTTCTCCATTTTCCACTGTATTTGACTGGTCAGCTACATATTTGATAGCAAGAATATTTTTATACTCGTTTTCCACTGTATTATTCACAAGAACTTGATATGAATCCTTTGGGATTTGAATCTGGTTATATTTGATTTCCATTGTATTTGAATGATAGGATTGATATGAGGGATAAGGAATTTAACTATTCCCATACTTGATTAAAACTTTATTTCACTGATGGGATTCATATTCATTGGCAGGGATGTGCAACTAACCATAGTTTTCCATCCTATTTTGATGATGGACTTCATGCGCATCGGTAGGGATTTGAATCTGCATATAATTTTCCTCCCTGTTTTAGCGGTGATAGTGGAGAGAATAAGTGTGAATTTGGGCTTTCTCATAATGTGAAACCATGTTCCCATAGTGTTATTCATAAGAGTGAGTAGGGATATGCGTCTGCTCATAAGATATCACCATATTTCTATGGTGGGATTCGTAAGTGGGAGTGGGACTATATGTTTTCACATAGTAAACCATTGTATTTTCATAGTGGATCTCTTCCATAGGAACCATTGTGATTACCCAATCATGATTATATGTTTTCCACCCTTGGAGGGAAGCCCGAGGATCCTTTGTTTGTTGAAATTTAACAGGATTCATCAGTGTGGTATCCTCTTCATAACAAGGATACTAGGTCGCACAATACTGGTGGGGACGTCCTCTAGCAGGGGATCTTAAGTGAGACCCCTATGCAGTAGGGACTAATTCATGGGTAACGACTTCATCTGACTCCTTAATATAAGGGAGGTAATAATTGTCACATTTCTGGTACATGCTCCTGAAAAAATTGGATATGGACAAAGGAGCTTCCCGGTTCTTGATTGATGATCGCTGCTGAGTGGGTGGATGGCTCATATTTATGGCTTGGAGGGATTTCCTTGCGACCTCATTGATGGGGAGAGTACCATTTTATGGTACAACATAATTAGTGCATTTGAAACCCAATGTTGAAGATGTTGGGTGGGTGATGCGGTCTTCTTATTCTTTGAGGGCCCGACCACCTATGCAGTTGTAGATGCGTGTGTTTGGGAAAACTATTGTGATGACGTTGGATTGAAGGTAGCTTTTTAGACCTATAATATATGTAATAAGTACAGACAAAAAGTCCTCATCACAGTATCATCTCATGATCATAGGGATGATTGATGATTTTTCTTGGCCCTATTTCTTTTTGATGCAAAAGGGGCTTGGGGTTGGCTAACGCTGCCACCTTGGTTAAGGATTCACATCTGGATCACCATTTTTGTTTTCTCCTAACTTGTGACTTACCCAAGGATGAAAATGGTATGATAAGAACTAGGAATTATATCCTTTTTATCTTAGGAATGATTTTCAATAGTTAAGAGTTCATGACGAGTGATTGAAGGGGGTTAAGTGTGTGGTAATTTGATCCATGTCGGGTATGATTTCTTCATATGGTCTCCAACGAGATTATTCATGGAGCCAGAAACACCCAACGACCATTTTATCCATTATTCATGGACCTGATTTCCAAAGGAAGGTGTTCTTTGGATGAATTGGCCCATAAAACTTAAGGAAACACATTGGTTGAGGGGATGGGAACTCAGGAACATCACACCCTTTTGGGGGAAATTATTGCCAATTCCTGCATGCTCTTATATATTTATGATATGTTCATATGTTCGTGAATCCTTGGTTCATTCCCAATTATGTGTCTTGGAATTACTCATGCATTTCATGATTAGTCAGAAGTATGCATGTGTCTGGAATCATTCATATGAATTTGAGGCTCTCCATCAATGAAGACATATGTATGTGTCTGAGGTTCTTCATCAATATTACCCTCTTATGGGAAAATCAGGAAGTCCTTAGTCTTTCACAAAGACAACGCTAGTTTTATGCCCTACAGGATGGCTCTCTGTATTTTATCATCACCTATGGGGTGAGAATTGTTTCAATTTTGGGATCAAACATGCAAGATGGTAGTCCTATGTCTCCTCATGAAAGGATTCAAAACCCAGGTAGTTTTCTTTCCCTTTACTATAAACGTCACCTTTTAAGGTCATGTGAATAAGACCCATCCATGTAGTTTATTATCATGCTTCAAGGATATATACAAAACGACATGAATATGACAATGATAGGGTTGGACCTTGGGGAGGTTTCCTATATATCCTAGATAATTGGGAATCAAAGTCCACATAATTATGAAATTTTGGTCTTAATCATGGAAACTTTCTATTAAAGTGGTAAGAATTTGGGGCTTGCATCCATAGGGAAGGCCCATTTGATCTTGGAACAAAGAAAGGAATCCAACGTATCCTAGTTATAGAAAGAATCAGAGTTCTTGTAGTTCAACTTATTGGGTGGATCGTATAGATTATGTGATCGCCACTAATATCTAAGCCCACGTGAGTCATTCTCGGTGTGAGAAACAAGAAGAAGTTGTAGATCTGGTGAACCAAACTATTTCCCATATCTGCTGGTGGAAAACAAGGAGGATGGTTCCAGGAGATTTTGGGGATATGACACTTACCTAAAGAGATGTTGAGGGCTTACCTCAGATGGAGCACCCAATGATTGGTTCTGGGAAATGGGAGGAACATTCCTCATTGAAAGGGAAATCAAGAATGGTTTTCCATTATTTATCACTATCCCTCATCAAAGGGAAATGACAGTGATTACCCTTAATCCTTAGAATGAATAGGTACATGTGAGGATCCCAAGGTCAAACCCTGCGTTACCATGGGAATTTAACCATAGGGACATTCTAGGGGTCCACCTTATTATAGTGATTACCCACAGGACTCTGCTTACCATGTGTATATAAACTCAGAATGGTGCACTGATGCGCCAGATGGTTTTATCATATGGGTTTGGTGGCTTTGGAAGAGTCTTGGGTTAAGTTCCATATGATTGGTATGCGGAGCGGCTATGGATGATGTGATGGGAGTATAAGGAAATGGTTGAATCTAGAGGGTGGAACACCCAATAATACCCCATTCCTCATAACATTTCATTATACAGGATGTGTTTTCCCCCACATAGCTCATTGTTATGAGGGTGAAGATTTCAACTGCTTAATGTGATGGTACACGGACCTGAATTCAGTCTGTGTAGCATTTTTCTACATAGGAGTAGGTTCTATCCGCGTACCGTGGTGATATGCAGCGCTGATTTCTATCCACGTACCTTAATGGAACAATGCATTGGGATCCATTAGATTAGTGATTTTCTATGTAGTGTAAGGTTCCATCAGCAAAGCATATGGCTATGCAGAATGCCCGTTTAAAGAATGGGCATTGTTTCTATACTTCTTGGGAAATTTTTCCATGAAGGTAGCTGGATTCGTAGTCTACCAATTAGTATTTTATTTAATTTTTTAATTATATGTGGTATGTTGTAACTAGAGGGAATCTTTGAAAGAGTTCATCCTTTGTGGTTCTCTCTTCTTCCATGGATTTGATTGCTCAATTCCCCCAAAAATCCTCTTCTCTTCATTCCCCCTTGGGGTTATTTTATTGAGAGGTGGAAGAGATAGATTGGTGGGTCTTCTGACATCTTTTGAGGAAGCCCAAGTAAGAAACCCAGCCCATATATGACTTAGTCAGCGGGGGTATGGGGTTGTCGTCTGTGATAAGAAAAATTACCACCTTGTTTCTACGAATGAATTTGATTTCAAGGGGTTGGGGTATTCATCAAAATCCTATGAACTAGTTAGTTCATGGATGCCTCATGAAACCGTGAATTTTCATGTACAGTGGAATTCTGTGAAGTGGCCCTTCATCGCCTTTCCCCACATAAAATTTGATCCCATGTAAAATTTGGTACGCGAGGAGAATTTCTCTACCTCCATCCCAAAAATGACAACATTCATGGAGATGGAGCCATCGTCTAGCTCTCATGAACCATTTAGTTCATGGGTGTCCTCGTGAAGTGCATCTCCAAATAGAGAAGCGATCTACAAAGATGTCTCCCATCACAAACCATCTTTTTTCCATATCCAATTTTTCTCCTTTAATATTTTTTCATTTAATACTTCCTCTAATTTGTTTCTTCCTTTTCCAAATTCATGGGAGTATTTTATTTCCCTTTGCAATGTTTTTAGAACCCAACAAATATTTTATTAGGTTTTATAGGGGTTTTAAGGGTTGTTATGTTTTTTTTGGGATTATTAGGAATTTTTTAGAATTTTAATGGTTTTTTGGGTTTTTAGGGATTTTAAAGGATTGTTGGGTTTTTTAGGGTTTTTATAAATTTATGATTTTTTCTGGGTTATTATTATTATTTTTAGTTTTTTAGGGTTTTATAGTTTTTAGATTTTTTATCATTTTTTTGGGGTCTAATGTTTTTTTAGAGTTTCTACTAGGTTTTTAGGGTTATATTGTGTTTTATGGGGTTTTAAGGATGTTATGTGTTTTAGTGTTTTTAGGGGTTTTTGGGTATATAAGGAATTTTAGGGTTTCAACATTTTATGGTTTTTAGGGGTTTGATGTATTTTTAGGTTTTTATGTATTTCCTATGGGTTTTTTTTGGTTTTTAAGTTTTTATTTATTTTTATCGTTTTTAGGATTTTTATGGATTTTTATGGTTTTTAGGGATTTTGAGAGTTTTTTTTGGGATTTAGGGTTTTATGGGTTTTAGGGTTTTTTAGTTTTTTAGGGACATTATTTTTTTACAGTTTCTTTGTAATTTTTATGGGTTTAATGAGTTTTTATAGTTTTTAATAGTTTTATGTGTTTTAGGTTATTTTAATGGGTTTTGGGGTTTTTATGATTTTTGGAGTTTTTATGGTAATTTTAGGGATTTTTATGGTTTTTAGAGTTTTTAGGGGTTTTAAGTGTATTTTTGTTTTTCGGTTTTCATAGTGTTTTCAACTATTTTAGTTATTTTAATGTTTATAGGGATTTTTATGGTTTTTTTATTTTATGTGATTTTAGGGTTTCTGGGTGTTTAGTGTTTGTTAGGGTTTTTAAGGGGTATTAGGGTTATCAGCGCTTTTAGATTTTTTAGGTGTTTTAACTGTCTTTGGAGTTTTAAAGTTTTCTAAGGTTTTTTAGGGGTTTTTTTTGGGGTTTTTAGACCTTTTTAGGTTTTTTATACTTTAGGGATTTTGATCATTTTTACAGATTTTAGGGTTCTTTTGGGGTTATAGGGTTTGTTGGGTTTTTAGGGGTTTTTTTGATTTTTTAGGATTTTAATGTTTTTAGAGTGTTTTTAACATTTTTAAGGGTTCAATTTTTTTTAGAGTTTTTAGTTTTTTTAGGGTTTTCCTAGGTTTTAATGGCTTTTAGGGATATTAGGTTTTTTTTGGGGTTTTAGTGTCATTGGTTTGTTTTAGGATTTCTGTAGTTTTTTAGTGTTTTAGGGGATTAAAATTTTTTATTAGTTTTTATGGTTTTCTAGGGTTTTCCAGGGTTTCTATATTATTTATGTTTTTATGTATTTTTTGGGTTTTTAGATTTTTTTATGGTTTTTAGCATTTTTAGAGATTTTTTAGTGTTTTAGGTGTTTTAAGGGTGTTTAATATTTTCAATGATTTTTAGGTAATTTTTGTTATTTAAGTGTTTTAGGTTTTATTGTTTTCTTAGTGTTTTCCAAAGATTTTTTTTTACATTTGTAAGGATTTTTAGGGTGTTTTAGGAATTTCTTGATTTTTTAGGTTTTTAGGGATTTTGATGGTTTTTAGGGGTTTGGGATTTTTAGGAAGTTTTTTGGTTTTAATGATTTATTAATGTTTCTTAACGTTTTAGGGGTTTAAAGGGTTTTTAGAATATTTAGATGTTTTTTTAGAATTATGGGTCTTTGGGTTTTTTAATGTTTTTAGGTATTTTTGGGTTTTATGGTTTTTATTGATATGTGGGGTAATTTAGTGTTTTTCATTTTATTGGTTTTTAGGGTTCTTACGAGTTTTTTTAGGGTTTTTAAGATTTTTCAAGTATTTAGGGTATTTAGGTGTTTTTATATATTTATTAATTTTAGGGAATTCTTAGGATTTTTATAGTTTTTATGGATTGGGGGGTTGGGTTTTTTTGGGTTTTTATGCTTTTTATGTTTTTATGATTTTTTTGGATTTTTTGGTTTTTTAATATTTAAAGGGTTTTGAGGATTTTTAGATTTTTTGGGGTGTGATTATTTTTAGATTTATTAATTTTTTTAGGGTTTTAAAGGTTTTTTTAGATTTTTTTTGTTTGTTTTTCGGATTTTTATGGGCTATTATAGTTTTGAAGGGGTTTAAAGGTTTTTATGGTTTTTAGGGGTTTAGGGATTTTAGGGTTTTTAGTACTTTATGTTGTGTAATGGTTTTAAGATTTTTTTATTTTTTATTATTTTCTTAAGGTTTTTTGGGTTTTTAGATTTTTTACATATTTAGGTATTTTTAGGGATTTTTTTATTTTTATGGATTTTTAGGGTTTTATAGATTTTGGGGGATTTTATGTTTTTTAGGGTTTTTAGTATTTCTATATTTTTTAGTGGTTTTAAGTGTTTTTAGTTTATTAAGGTTTTCATAGGTATTTTCAAGGTTTTAGGGTTTTCCCATATTTATAAATTTTTATGGATTTTTTTGTATTTTTGTGGTTTTTTGGGTTTTTGAGGGGGGGGGGTAGAGTTTTAGGGTTTCTATGGATATTTAAATTTTTTAGTATTTTAGGGTTTTCATTATTTTTTAGAGTTTTTAAAATATTTAGGGGTATAATGTGGTTTTAGTGTTTTTAGGGGTTTTATGGGTTTTTACGGTTTTTACGGTTTTTAGGGGCTTTTATGGTTTTAGGGTTTTAAGGGTTTTTTTTATTTTTTTAAGGCTTTTATAATTTTTAGGTTTTAAGGGGTTATAAAAGTTTTTATATTTTTAATGTTTTCATTAGGGTTTTCATGGTTTTTAAAGTTTTTTATGTTTTTATGGATTTTATGGATTTTTTAGGGATTTTATATCTTTTTTTGGTTTTAGGGATTTTGAGGGTTTTAGGGATTTTTTGTGTTTTTTTGTGTGTCTTTATGGGATTTTATGGTTTTTAGGTTTTCTATTGTTTTTTTGGGGATTTAATGTTTTGAGGGGTTTAAAGGGATTTTAATGTTTTTTGTGTGGTTTTATAGTTTTTATGGGTTTTATGTTTTTTATGGTTTTTATGGTTTTTATAGTTTTTATGGTTTTTAGATGTTTTTTGAGGTTTTTAGTGTTTTTAGGGTCTTTTAGGGTTCTTAGAATTATTTTGGTTTTTATGTGTTTTTAGTTTTTTTTAGTTTTCTTAATGTTTTATCATGGGGTTTTAGGGTTTTTTATGTTTTTCTGGATTTTTTGGGATTTCATAGGATTTTTATGGGTTTTTACAATTTTTACGGATTTTGAGGTTTTTATGTTTTTAGGGTGTTTTGAGTTTTTAGGGTTCATTTTGTTTTTAGGTTTTTTATGGGTCTTAAGTGTATTTATTTTTTTTGGGTCTTCCTATGGATTTTCACAGTTTCCACGGGTTTTTAGTTTTAAGGTATTTTAGGGATTTTTTTATTATTTTTATTGGTTTTTTTGGTTTTAGTATTTTTGAGGTTTTTTAGGGTTTTTAGGGTTTTTATATTTTTTGGGTTTTAGTTTTTTTTAGATTTTGGGGTTTTATGGGTTTTTAGAGTTTTTAACGTTTTTAGGGGTTTAAAGGGGTTGTAGAGTTTTTAACTGTTTTAAGCATTCTATGCATTTTTTTGTGGATTTTTAGGTCATTAAGGAGTTTTTTTGTTTTCATTTCATTTATGGGTTTTTAGGGTTTTTTAGATTTTTAGGGGATTTAATTTATTTTCAGTTTTTAATATTATCTTACGGTTTTTTGGGTTTTTATGTTTTTAGAAATTTTTAGGGATTTTTTAGTATTTTATAGCGTTTTAGTTATTTTTTGGGTACTTAGGTTTTTATATTTGTTTTTTTAGAAGATTTTTTAGTTTTATAAGGTTTTATGTTTCTTAGATATTTTAATTTTTTTGGGTTTTAAAGGGGATTTAATGTTTTTAGTCAGTTTATAGTTTTTATGGGATTTTAGGGTTTTTAGGGGTTTTAGTGGTTTTAAGGGTTTTAGGAATTTTATGGTTTTTAAAGTCATTTAGAGTTTTTCGTGTTTTTTAGGGTTGGGGGGTATTAAGTCTTTTTAGGTTTTTAAGGTTTTCTTAATGTTTTTAGGGTTTTTAGAGTATTTTATGTTTTTAGGGGTTTTTAGAGATTTTCTATATTTTTTATGGGTTATAAGGATTTTTTGGGATTTTGAGGATTTTAGAGGTTTTTAGGGTTTTAAGTGTTTTAGCATGTTTTAGGTTTTTTAGGGGTTTTAAGTATTTTAGGCCTTTAATGATTTCTTATTTTTTCTGGGTTTTAATGGTTTTTTATGTTTTTAGGTATTTTTAGGGATTTTTATGTTGTATATGGTTTTCTAGAGTTTTAAGGATTTGGGGTTTTCGGGTTTTTTTGGGTTTTATGGTTTTTATATTTTTTAACAATTTAAGGGGTTTAATAGGTTTTTATAGTTTTTGTGTTTTTTTGGGTTTTTGGGGTTTTTTGGATTTTTTGGGTTTTTTGGGTTTTTAGGGTTTTTAGGGTTTTTATTTTTTAGGGGTTTTATGGTTTTTAGTTGTTTTTATGTTTTGAGGGGTTTTAAGTATTTTTAGGTTTTTAATGTTTTCTAAGGGGTTTTAGGTTTTTTTTGGTTTTTTTATGTTTTTTGAATTTTTTGAATTTTATGGATATTTATGGTTTTAGTGTTTTTAGGGATTCTGAGGGGTTTTGAGGTTTTTAATGGTTTTAACGGTTTTATGGGTTTTTTGTTTTTTAAGGTTTTCTTATATATTTTCATATTTTTAGGGGTTTTTACATTTTATGGTATTTTTATAGATTTTTTAGGATTTTTATGGTTTGGAGGGTTTTAGGGGTTTTGAGGTTTTTATGGGTTTTTTGCTTTTTTAGGTTTTTAGGGTTCTTTTGAGTTTTTTATTTTTTTATGTTTTTTAGAGTTTTTAATTTTTTTAGAGGTTTAAATGGATTTAGGAGTAAATAGTGGTTTTTATTTTTTTATGGGGTTTTAGAGTTTTTTTAAGGTTTTAGGAAATTTATAGGTTTTAGAGTTTTTTGTTTTTTTATTATTTTTAGAGATTTTAACTTTTTTTAGTATTTTAGGGGTTTTAAGCGTTTTTAGGTTTTTTAGGTTGGGTTTTCAGGTTTTTTATCATTTTTAACATTTTTAGGGATTTTTAGTGATTTTTTCATATTTTTATTGGTTTTAGGGTTTTTTTGGATTTTGAGGGCTTTTTTGTTTATTTTTTGTGTTTTATGGTTTTTTTGTAGAGTTTTTTATAAATTTATTATGGATTTAATGGGTTTTTTTATTTTTAACATATTTAGTGGTTTAATGGTTTTTTTAGAGTTTTTAGTTTGTTTTTGAGTTCATTTCGTCTTTGGGTTTTCTAATGATTTTTAGGGGTTTTTGGGTTTTTGGGATTTTTAGGGTTTTATGGTCTTTTAGGGTTTTTAGTATTTTTTACGTTTTCTTGGTGTTTTAATTGTTTTTGTGTGTTTTAATTGTTTTTGTGTGTTTTAATGTTTTTTAAGGATTTTAAAGGGATTTTGATTTTTTTCTATTTTTTAAATTTATATTTCTTTTTTAGGAATTTTTGGGTGTTTAGGGTTTTTTTGGGGATTTTGAAGGGTTTTAGGGTTTTAAGTGTATTATATGTTTTAGAGTTTTATTAGGGGTTTCCATGGTTTTTTTTGGGATTTTAGGTTTTTAGGGATATTTAGGGGTTTTTTAGGATTTTAATGGTTTTTTGGGTTCTTTGGGATTTTGAGGGTTTTATGGATTTCTAGGGTTTCTAAGGTTTTTTGGGTTTTTAGGTGTTTATTCGGTTTTTTATGTTTTTATGGTTTTTGAGAGATTTTTATCAATTTTAGGGGTTGAAAGGGTCTTTTGTAGTTTTTAGTGGTTTGAGGGGTTTTAAGGTTTTTAGGGGTTTAAATGTTTGAAGGTTTTTTTTGGGATTTTTTTTGTTATTTTGGTTTTTAGTGGTTTTTAGTGTTTTTAGGTTTTTAATGCTTTCTTAGAGGTTTTCAGGGTTTTTATGGGGTTTTATTTTTCTTAATTTTTAGATTTTTGTTGAATTTTTATGGTTTTTATGGTTTTTAGGTATTTTGAGGGGTTTACGGTTTTTTTTAAATTTTTAGGGTTTTATGGTTTTTCCGGTTTTTAGGTTTTTTTGAATATTTTAGGGGTTTTATGGTTTTTTATAGTTTTTATTTTTTTTAGGGGTTTAAATTATTTTTAGAGTTTATTGTGGGGTTTTATGGTTTTTATGGTGTTTTAGGGTTTTTTTAGGGTTTTAGTGATTTTTATGAGTTTTAGGGTTTAAATATTTTTTACAATTTTTAGGGGTTTTAGGTGTTTTTATGATTTTATGTTTTTATTAAGGGTTTTTTTGGGTATTTAGGGTTTTTTATATTTTTAGAAATATTTTAGGCTATTTTGGGGATTCTGAGTGTTTTTAGGGATTTATAGGGGTTTTAATGGTTTTTATCATTTTTTGGTTTTAAGGGGTTTTAAGTGTTTTTTGGTTTTCAAGGTTTTCATAGGGTTTTTTGGGGTTTGAGGGTTTTTAAAATTTTACCTATTTTTAAGGCTTTCATAGTATTTTTATGGGTTTTCTATGTTCTTTCTTTTTTAGGGGTTTTAGAGTCTTTTAGGGTTTTTAGTGTTTTGGTGTTTTTTGTGTTTTTTGCGTTTTTATTGTTTTCTAGAGTTTCTTTAATTTTTTAGTGGTATTAAGTAGTTATAGTATTTTTAATTGTTTTAGGGTTTTTATGGGTTTTAAGGGGTTTTTTGGTTTTTTTGGTAATTTTTTTATTTTAGGGTTTTTAGTGTTTTTTAGGTTTCTTAGTGGTTTTAATTGTTTGTAGTTTTGTAAGGATTTCAAGGGGGTTTTCAAAAAATTTTAGGGTTTTTAATTTTTATACATTTTAAGAGTTTTTTAGGATTTTTATCGTTTTTTTAGGATTTTTAGGGGTTTTTTGGGTTTTTATGTTTTTTTGGGTTTTAGGGGGTTTTTGTGTTTTTAGTGTTTTAATGGTTTTAGTGTATTTTAATGTATTTAGGTTTTTAAATGTTTTCTATAAATTTTAGTGATATTTAGGGTTGTTATGTTTTTTTAGGGTTTTTAAGGTTTTTTGGTTTTTTGGGTTTTTGGGTTTAAAGGTATTCTACGGTCTTTTTCATTTGTAAGGTTTTTAGTGTTATTCAGTGTTTGAGGTTTTTAAGGTTTTCTTAAAGTTATTTAGGTTTTTAGGGTTTTTTTTATCTTTTTAGGTATTTTTGGGTTTTTAAATTTTTCTGGGTTTTTGTGATTTTGAGGGGTTTTAGTGGGGTTTTAGGGTTTTTAGGGGTTTTAGGGGTTTTAATTGTTTTTAGGTTTTTAAGGTTTTCTTAAGGGTTTTCATGGTTTTTTGGGATTTACAATTTTTGGGATTTTTAAGGTTTTTTAGGGTTTTATGGTTTTTATGTGTTTTAGGGGTTTTAGGGATTTTGATATTTTTAGTGTTTTTAGGTTTTTTGGGGTTTTATGTTTTTTTGAGTTTTTAGGGGGTGTTTGGGTTTTTAGGGTTTTTGAAATTTTCAGGGGTTTAAAGGGTTTTAAGAGTTTTTAGTGGGTTTTTTGGGGTTTTATGGGTTTTGGGGTTATTCCTTGATTTTAGGGGTCTTATGCCTGGAATTATATTTTTATTCTGATTTTCTAAACCCTCTCTATGTTTGAGCGGGAGCCAAAACAAAAACAAACCCAAATTCATAGCTCAAAATTCAAAACATCTCATGACACTTGAGAATATCATAAACCAGATCTACCCACATTTTCTTGAGTCAAGTCGCCCGCTGCCAACCTCATGAGTTTCATGTCATCTTCGTCACCTTCCATCACCACTGTCAACAATGTTGTTCAACAACCGCACCTGTCGAAGATCATCGAAGCCCATCGATGCTCCCAAAAATCATCTCACTATGTCGTTTTCATACCCTATAGAACCAGTTATAACAAAACCATTAAAAACAATCGAATTCATGTTATCGAAAATCAATTGACCTGATACCGTCAAGAAAAACCTAACGAACACCACCATATGCCAACAAGCACCCAAAACCAGACACAAACAACCTCATCATTGACCAAGACACAACCAGGTGATGTGCTCCCCGAAGAAAACCCTATAAACCTACATCACTCGAATGAGGAAGAACCACTGAACAAACCAACAATTGAGAAACATTCCATGATAGTGTCATTTCCATTATAGATCAAAGCCATTGTCGAGGGCTTCTGCCAAGAATGCTTACGGCCACCGATCCACACATCCTAAAACCCCATCGTTACCCCCTGATCTCATTCCACCTTGGGGAGGTGTAGCATAACTTGGGATCAAAGTAGGTAAAGATAGTATGAGGGATCCAATCATAACAATAATGGTTAGGAAGTGAAACAGAGGCATACTGACTCTGGAAGAGCCTAAATACCTTCAGCTACCAAAATGAAAATCCAAGAACCTCAATGTTTCAACTAGTTCATCTCTGACTATGAGTGCCACTTAGGGATGATAGATCAGAGAAGAGGATGAGTGGCTAGAAACATCAATAGAAACAACCTTGGTCATGACCACAGAACCACTCATTAAAGAAAACAATGAACAAAATACAGAAACACAGTCACCCAAGTGAACACAATGGACGCCACTGAAGACAAAACCGAAGAGGAATCCAAATAGGTGTATACAAGATGATATGGAGAATATGAGTAAATCTCCCAAATATGTCACCCTGATGAGTTTATAATAAGCTTGGGTTACGAGAGAACAAGGTATGAGGGAATAAAAAGGACGAGAAATAATTCTCAAGCTCACTGTCGACCCATGGCGACGGGTTTTAGGAGGAAAACCTAGGTAGAGCCGAGAGTGGTAGGGAGAAGCTAGTATAGAAGGGATTTATCCACTATATGTAGTTTATGGATTTTATTATTCTTAGGAATTTTGAGGGGATATTAAATTTTTTAGCAGTTTTAGTAGTTTTTAGGTTTTTAGGGGTTTTAAGTGTTTTTAAGTTTTTATGGTTTTCTTAGGATTTTCAGGGTTTTAGGGTTTTTTATGTTTTTATGGATATTTAGTACTATGTTTTTTAGGTATTTTTAGGGTTTATGGTTTTTTATGGTGTTTAGGTTTTTCTGGTTTTCCAAGGGATTTAGGGTTTTTTTGAGTGTTTAGCAGTTTTAACAATTTTTGTGTTTTTAAACATTTTTAGGGGTTTAAAGGGTTATTATACTTTTAGTAGGTTTCATGGGTTTTTATTGGGATTTATGGTTTTTATTGTTTTTAGGGGTTTTTATGGTTTTTTGGGGTTTTTAGGGTTTTTATGAACTTTTGGGGTTTTACCATTTTTAGGGTTTTACTGCTTTTAATTTTTTTATGTTTTTAAGGTTTTCATAGGGTTTTTTTAGAGTGTTAGGGTTTTTTTATATTTTTTTGGATTTCAGGGATTTTTTAGGATTATTTTATTTTTTAGTGTTTTAAGGAATTTTGAGGGTTTTAGGGTATTTTAGAGGTATAGGGTTTTTAGGGTTTTAGGTTTTTTAGCAGTTTTTAGTGTTTAGGTTTCTGATGTTTTCTCTGGGATTTTTCAGGGTTTTTATGGTTTCTTATGTTCATAGGAATTATTATGGATTTTTAGGGTTTTATTATTTTTTTAGGGTTTTGATGTATTTTGTGGGTTTTTAGAGTTTTTTAGGATTTAGGGTTTTTTGGGTGTTTAGGTTTTTTCATTTTTTAGGGTTTTTATGGTTTTATGATTTTTTTAAAAAATTAGGTTTTTAATGGATTTATATTTTTTAGTGGTTTTTTAGTGTTTTTGATTTTTTAGGGTCTTCCAATTTCTTAGAGTTTTTAGGTTTATAAGGTCTTTTAAGTGTCTTTATATTTTTATGGTTTTCCTTGGTTTTTTAGGGTTTTTAAGGCTTTTCATTTAATTAGGTATTTTACTGGTGTTTATTTTTTTAGGAGTTTAGGGATTTTGAGGGTTTTATGTTTTTTTGGATTTTTTGGGTGGTTTGAGTATTTCATGTTTTAAAGTTGTATACTGTTTTATTTTTTTGAAGGTATTTTATATTTTGTAGTTATTTTTTATGTATTTTTTGGTTTTATGGTTTTAAGGGTTTTTTTTTGGTTTTTTGGTTTTTTGGTTTTTTGGGTTTTTTGGGTTTTTTAGGGATTTTTAGCTTATTTAGATTTTTTTGGAGGTTATGTGTTCTTAGGTAATTGAGGTTATATTTGGGTTTTTTTTGTTTTTTGTGTTTTTATGTTTTCTCATATTTTTTGGTATTTTTATAGTATTTTTATAGTTCTTAGGAATTTTGAGGGTTTTTATGGTTTTTATATTTTTTGGGTTTTTAGTGTTTTTTAAGTTTTTTATGGTTTTTTATTTTTTTGAGTTTCATATAATTTTTTTGATTTAAATGGTTTTTATAGTTTTTAGTGGTTTTCTTGGGGTTTAAGGGTATTTAGATTTTTTATGCTTTTTTTAGATTTCATGGTTTTTAAGATATTTTGGAGGTTTTAGGGGGTTTAGGGTTTTCATCATTTTTTATGTTTTTTGGGGGTTTTAAGTGTTTTTAGTTTTTAAAATTTTTCTTATTATTTTTATGGGTTTTAGGGTTTTCTAAATTTTTATTTATTATAGGGGGTTTTAAGGATTTTTATGGGTTTTTTGGTTTTTAGGGACTTTGAGGGGTTTAGGGTTTTTAAGGGTTTTAGGGTTTTTATGGTTTTTATGAATTTTTGGGTTTTGGGTGATTTTGTTTTTTTAATTTTTATTTTTGTTTTTTTAGGGGTTTAAAATGTTTCTATGGTTTTTAGTCGGTTTTGGGTTTTTTGGGTTTTGGGGTTTTTTATGTTTTTTATGGATTTCTATTGTTGTTTGGGGTTTTTAAGGACTTTTAGGATTTTAGTGTTTTTTGGGGTTTTTAGGGGTTTTATGTGTTTTTATGTTATTAAGGTTTTATTAGCTTTTTTCAAGGGTTTTAGGGTTTTTTTATTTTTTATAAATTTTTGGGATTTTTTTGGATTTCATACATTTTTAGGTATTTTTCGATTTTGAGGGTTTCCTGGGTATTTTAGGGGTTTTATGTTTAGTAATGTTTCTTAGTTTTTAGTAGTTTATGTGTTTTTAATGTTTTTAGGATTTTGGGGGGTTTTAGAATTTTTATATATTTTGAGGGTTTTGAGTGTTTTTATGGTCTTTAATCTTTTTAGGTTTGTCTATTTTTCTATGGTTTTAATTGGTTTTTTGAGATTTTAATGTTTTTAAGGTCATGAGGTGTTTTTATAGTTTTTTGTTCTTTTATGGTTGTTATAGGATTTTAGGGATTTTATATTTTTATGTTTTTATAGTTTTAAGGCTTTTTTAGGGTTTTTAGGATCTTTTAGTTTTTTTTCCTTTTTTAGGTTTTTAGTGGTTTTCATTATTTTGAGGTTTTTGGTTTTAGGGGTTTTTTTGGGTTATAGAATTTTTTTAGATTGTTAGGGATTTAAATTTTATTATGTTTTTATTATTTTCTATGGGGTTTTCAGGGTTTTAATGGTGTTTTAATTTTTTAGTAATTTTTAGGATTTTAATGGTTTTTAGGGTTTTTAGAGATTTTTAGGTTATTAGTAATTTTTAGGTTTTTTAGGTTATTATGGTTATTTTTCGATTTTATGGTTTTTTGAGTTTTTATAGTTTTATTATTTTTAGATTATTTTTAAATTTCTTAGGGGTATAAAATGTCTTTATAGTTTTTAGTGGTTTTTATGTTTTTCATGGGGTTTTGGGGTTTTTATTGGTTTAAATATTTTTAGGGTTTTTAGGGGTAATTAGAGGTTTTAGAATTTTTTAGTTTTTTAATGGGGTTTAACTAATTTTATGTTTTTATGGGTTTCTTAGGGTTTTAATGGTTTTTAGGTTTTTATGGATTTTTAAGGAATTTTAATGTTTATTAGGGTTTTTAGGGTTTTTAGGGATTTTCATGGGTTTATTGTTTTTAGGGATATAGGGATTTTTTTAATTTTTTGGGTTTTAGGGTTTATTTGTTTTTCACCATTTTTAGGGGTTTACAATATTTCTAGAGTTTTTATTGGTTTTAGGGTCTTTAGGGTTTTTACTGTTTTTAAGTTTTTATGGGTTTAAGTGTTTTTAGTTTTTTAAGGATTTCTTAGGGTTTTCAGTGTTTTTAGTGTTTTTTATGTTTTATGTATTTTTATGTATTTTTTATAATTTTATGGTTTTTTAGGTTTTTTAGGAATTTTGATTGTTTTTGGAATATTTTATTGGTTTTAGGGTTTTTTAGGGTTTTTAGCATATTTATTTTTTTAGTGGTTTTAAGGGTTTTTTGGTTTTTACTATTTTCTATTGAATTTTCAGGGTATTAGGGTTTTCTACATTTTTGTGAATTTTTAGAACTATTTTATCATTTTTATGGTTTTTAGGATTTTTAGGGATTTCGAAGGGTTTTAGATTTTTTAGGGTTTTTAGGGTTTTTATATCTTTTTTGGGTTTTTAGTGTATTTAATGATTTTTATGTTATTTTAATGATTTTGGTGTATAAATGTTTTTTAGAGTTTTTAGTGGGGTTTTAGGGTTTTTATCGATTTGAAGGTTTTTTTATAGTTTTTAGGGGTTTTATGGTTTTTATCATTTTTATTTTTTTTAGGGTTTTAGTATTTTTATTTTTTTTATGAGTTTTATGTGTTTTATGTTCTTAAGGTATTTCAGGGGGTGGGGTTTGGGATTTTTATGTTTTTTGTGATTTTTAGAGTTTTTTAGGGGTTTTGCCTATATTGAGGGTTGGGGGGGGGGGTTATGGTTTTTATAGTTCTTTATTGGTTTTCAGTTTTTTTAGTATTTTAGGGGTTTAAAGGTTTTTTAGAGTTTTTTTTATCATTTTTAGACTTTGAAAGGGTTTTTAGAGTATTTATTGGTTTTATTGTTTTTATGGGGTTTTGGGGATTTATGTGGTTTTTTTTGGGGTTTTGGGTTTTTTGGGTTTTTTGGGGTTTTAACGTTTTTAGGTTTTGGGGGATTTAAGTGATTTTAGTTTTGTATGGTTTTCTTGGGCGTTTTAGGGGTTTTTTACATTTTTATGTATTTTAGGGATTTTTTAGGATTTTTAGGACCTTTTAGCGTTTTTATGGATTTTGGGGGGTTTTAGGATTTTTTAGGGTTGTAGGGTTTTTTAAGGATTTTTGAGTTTTTAGGGTTTTAAGGATTTTTTAATATTTTTATGGGTGTTTTGGGTTTTTATGTTTTTGAATGTTTTTAGGGTGTTTTATGGTTTTTTGGGTTTTTATTGTTTATTTCGGTTTTTAGGGTTTTTTAGTTTTTTGGGGTTTTAAAAGGTTTTTAGAGTTTTTTATCATTTTAACAGGTTTAAAGGGTTTTTGGTGTTTCGGATGGTCTATTTTTTTATGGGTTTGGTTTTTACGGTTTTAGTGGTTTTAGGGTATTTAATGATTCATATGGTTTTTATCATTTTCAGTTTTTTAAGCGTTTTAGATTTTTTAGGTTTTTAGGGTTTTCAACAGTGTTTTCTGAGTTTTTAGGTTTTTTATGTTTTTAGTAATTTTTAGTGATTTTCTTAGGATTTTTACTTTTTTAGGGTTTTTTGGGATTTTGGGAGTTTTTATAGGTTTTAGGGGTTTTAGGGTATTTTAGGGTTTTTAGAAATTAATAGGTTTTTAGGGGTTTTAAGTGTTTTTAGGATTTTATGGTTTTCTTAGGGTTTTCAAGGTTTTTTAGGGTTTTTAATTTTTTAAGGATTTTTGGGGATTTTAATTCTTTATTTTTTTTAGGGTTTTTAGATATTTTTTGGGGTCTTTGGGTTTTTAGAGTTTTTAGTGTGTTTTAGGGTTTTTATGGGTTTGGGGGGTTTCTAATGTTTTTATGATTTTTATTGTTTTTAGAGTTTTTATAGTTTTTAGGGTTTTTAGCATTTTTTACGGTTTTTAGGGGATTCAAGTGTTTTTAGGCCATTATGGTTGTCTTGGGGATTTTCAGGGGTTTTATGGTTTTTTACATTTGTGGGGATCATTAGATATTTTTTTAGGATTTTTATGTTTTTTAGATTCTTTCACGATATTGATTTATTTTTGTTGTTTTTGGGTTTTTTGAGGGTTTTTATGTGTTTTTTGGGATTTTAGGGGGTGAGTATTTAGGGGTTTTAAGGTTCTTAGTGTTTTTTTATCATTTTTAGGGGTTTAAAGGGGTTTTTAGAGCTTTTAGTTGGTTTTAGGGGTTTTATGGGTTTTTACAGTATTTTATGGGTTGTAGGGGTTTTATGTTTTTTCATGTTTTTTGTTGGGTTTTAATTGTTTCTTAAGTATTTTAGGGTTTTTTTGTTTTTTTGGTTTTTTATTTGTTTTTAGATTTCTAATTTTTGTTTGTTTGTTATGATTTCGGGGGTTTTTTAATGTTTTTTGGTATTTTTATGATTTTATGGGTTTTTAGTGTTTTTATGGATTTTTGGGATTTTTTTTGATTTTTAGGGTTTTTTTGAGTTGTTAAGGGTTTGTAAGGGTTTTTTTATTTTTTTTTTAAATTTTTAGGGGTTTAAAGGGTTTTTAGTGTTTTTATTGTTTTTTAGGGTTTTGGGGGGTTTGGGGGTTTGTTAATCTTTTTAGGGGTTTATGGTTTCTAGGATTTTTATGGGTTTTTATATTTTTTAGGATCTTTAGGAGTCTTAGGATTTTATGGTTTTTAGTGTTTTTAGGTATTTATGGTTTTATTTTGGTTTTCAATTATTTTTCTAGTTTTTAGGTTTTAGGGATCTTTTGGTATTTTTTAGGATTTTTACGGTTTTTATGGATTTTGAGGGTTTTTAGGATTTCTTTGCGTTTTTAGGGGTTTGTTGTTTTGGGTTTTTGTGGATTTTTTGAGTTTTTCTTGGGATTCAAGTTTTTTTAGAGTTTTTATCATTTTTTGTGTTTAAAGGGTTTTTAGAGTTTTTAGTGGTTTTTAGGGTTTCTTTGGGTTTTAGGGTTTTTAAGGGTTTTTGGGTTTTTTTAGGGTTTTTAGCGGGTTTTAAGGTTTTTTGGGATTTTAGGTTTTTTTAGTTTTTAGGAGTTTAATGTTTTTGAGGTTTTAAAATTTTTATACATTTTGTGGGTTTTTTACGTTTTAGTGATTTTTTAGGATTTTTATGGGTTTAGTGTTTTTATGAATTTTTTGTGGTTTTAGGGTTTTTATAGTTTTTAGAAGTTTTTGGGTTTTTATTGTTTTTAGGGTTTTTTGGGGTTTTTAGTGTTTTTAGGTTTTTAAGGTTTTCTTAGGGGATGATGAGGATCATGTCACGCATGGGAAGTGAGGGGTTGGAGGTGGAGTTAATGATGATGGTGGAATGGACATGATTGCACAAGACTCGTTGCGAGGAGTTGATGGCCGAATGAAAAGGGAGTGTACAAAGAGAATGATGGAGCCCTTAAATGGGATAATCATGTAATTCCAATGGGAGTCCCAATACCCTTTCCTAGTGGAAGCATTCAGACCTATATTTAAATTAATTAAGGCCCTAAAATGGTTTGAAAGAACTATGCCATGGTGTGCTATGAATTTCAAGCCCACCCACCATGAAATCATCAAATTCAAAAGTGGGGGGATAGGGGTATTTACTTTCCCAAAGGGTGTGATACTTATCCCTTAAAGTCATGGTCATGTTCCATAATTGTCAAAAACATCATTTAGGTTTTTTGACTAGTAGAAACTAGGTGTTATAATTTTGTATCCCTATTTTTCTATAAATAACTGCCACCTTGTACTCTTTATTTATGAATTTTGTGTATAAAGAATAATTAGTTTGGGGGGTTTGGAGGATCCTGGGATTTCTTTTTATGGTTTTATGTCGTTATATGGTTTGAGCATGGTTAGTATAAATCATGAAACACCTACAGGAAACCATACAACTGAAATAGTGGACACCGGGGAGGCGTACGATTGGCGGACATTTTGTCTAACCATGTGAGACAACCAGGCAAGTTGTGTTTATATGTTGTTTCTTGTGCACAGTTAGTGCACGGTTTGCGTACCCATGCACCATAAGCAAGCACCATGGAAAATTATATCTAAAAATTTTGGATCAAAATTGAATTGCCTCCTAAAGCACAATCTGTTTCCTAAATAGGCCATAATATGAATTCCACTTCCTCCCAAGGCAATAGAAACAATCCCTTTCAACCTGGTAGTGATTCCTTTGAGAATCCAAGTGTGTTGGAGACCTGGATTCATCAGTAAGTTCTCATTCTTCACCATTTTCCTTAGATCTCTTATCCTTACCATTTGTCTAATAATATATCTAGTTCATTGGTGATATATCCATTTTGTGTGATGTCAATCTTTATGGGATTTGATTGTTTTGATTGAATTGAATGGGATCTATTTTGGATTCTTTATGATTTATGTTGGTTTGTTAAAGTTTTTGTACTGTTCTTCATTTTTTATTATGTTTGAGATGTAAGTGGATTCTCTCTCGAATCCTCTTGATCAGAACATGAAGGCTTGATTTCAAATTGAATTAATTTCTTGAAATTTTTATGAAAATCATGACGTGATTTTATGAAATTCTCATTGGAATTATTGTTTTATAAATCATGGGAATTTTATGGATTATTGAAAAATTGTTTTTTATAATTTTAAAATTGTGATTTTAAAATTATGGTTGGTTGATGAAGGCAAATTATTTGTTGAAATTATTTTATTAAAATGGGTTTCTATGATTTGTTCATAATGGTTGGTTATCAGTTGAATGGGCTGGAAAATGGTCGTGAAGTGCCACCATAAAAGAGATGGATTATGAATGTGAAGTTGCACCATCAATGGTAAAACCAAGCATCTGTTTGTGTGTCTATATTGAGGATATGTGTGGACATGGAAATGTTCATTTCAAATCATAAATTCAGAAATGGTTGAAAGCTTTATTGATGTTCCTTGAATATTTTTTGGGTCAATTGTTGATGTATTCATTGAAAAAATTCGTTTTGAAGGCTTGTTTGATTATTTTCATAGTAAAAATGTTTTCGTTGGATATAAACATCATTAAATTAATTTTAAATTTTTTATATAAATATGATAACATGTTAAATCATAGTTACGTGAGTTGGGAATTCATTGGTGAAATCTTGTTGAGTTTTCTACTCACCCCCTTCTTGGGCACTATGGTGTGTTTTCCATTGTTATATATAGAGACACAACTAAAGGAAAGGTATCCCGATTCATATGATATGCTTATTAATACCTTGGGTCTGGTATGTAGATTTAGAGCTTGGAGTAGATTGGGAGTTATTGCTGATATCTTCAGTGTCTTTTGGAATTGTTTTCATTTGTTTCCATTGGTTAGGTTGTTGGAGTCAGTTCCCTAGAAAACAACTTCTTTGTACTTTATGACAACCTTGTATTCATTTGATGAATATTAATAAACTAATTATCACATTTTGATTGTTTTTTTTGCATGACATAGTATGTGATAATGTCCTAAGAATAGTTATCTAACTAAAAGTTCATAGCAGATCCCTGCTATGATGAGAACCCTGAAGTTCCATGAAACTATTATTCAATATATGTTATATGGATAGATGATATCATTTGAATGGACAAAAATGATATAGGCTATCAGGAGTGGGGACTCATGAAACATTGAGGAACCTTCACATGGTGTGTTTCCATATAATATCTAGGAGGATATTATGTGAACAAGATGCACCAGTAGGAAATCAACAATCATAAGTGTCATTGGATGTTCCTATCTACGGATATTTGTATTGGTCCTTAGAATTTATGATTATTATTAATGGGTATTATGACTTCTATGCTTAGATGTATTGACAAAATCAATGATGATAGATGTTCTCGTATATCTAGGATATGTTGGGTGTGTCACAATTAATAATGCATTAATGAATAATGAGTGAAAGGATTTTCCACTTCTATAGAAGTAGATATATCAGGCCCTTTGATGGAAATGATATAGCCTAACTAAATCCATGGCCATGGTGTTCACTAGGCATGTAAAATTATGGGATGTCAAAGAATGAGAAATCGAGCACATGGGTGGATGGCACTTGCATGCAACCCACTTGATTGGAGATATCAAGAAAAGGGGTTATATAACACTATAAGCGTTTGTATGAGGTGACATATCATTGCAACATAAACTTCTTTCTCTTGGGTTCCTTGACTCACTAATAGATAGTAATCTTGGATATTAGGAAAGCCCACCTAATTCCAACAAGAAAGAGGCCTAGAGGGTCACACACTAAGTGTATCTAGTATCTTAGTTAAATAGTTTATTTATTTAACAAGTTAAATAAATATTATTCCTAGTTTTTGTTTAATAATTATTCATGTAAAACTGATCACATTTATTTAATCACTGTTATTTTAGGTAATATATTGTGGGTGGAATATTTATTTATCGAGGAATAATGCAGTTATATTTATTTAATAAATAAATAGACATTATTCAAGGCCCAGTAAATATTGAGGAATATTGGCGGACCATGTTATGGGTCCAGTGAGAAATAATATTAAATATTATTTGGTTAAATAATATTAAAATATAATGTAAAAGTTAAGAAAATTGCATGGAAATAATAGTAGTTCTATTATTATTTAACATGTGGTTTTCACATGGAATAATAATTTAATTAATGACACATGTGCTAATTATTTATTATTACCTGATGAATTAAATTTGTTAAGAACATGTCATGGAGATAATAGCATTGCTATTATTATTTGACCTGGGGTTTTCACATGGAATAATAAATTATGTAATGACACTTGTTCTAATTATTTATTATTAGCTAGTGAATTAAATTCACAGTTATGTTATTATTCTCTATATATGCTAAGGGGTCATTCCAACAGCTGACTAATCGTTGTGTGCACAACTTCCTTAGAGAAAAGCTATTGAGCCTAGAGAACTCTTACCTCGATAAGAACACTCTCAAGAACGACATAGACCATCCTCGACCAGATTAAGGAGAATGCTTTGGAAGCGATTCTCAAGGCGATCGAAGGTAGACATTTCAAGTGAAAGGATCTTCCACGCTAGCACCCGAAGACTCCTTTGGTGACGTCCTAAGATATATAGAGCACGTGTGGATCACCGCTATAGGATTCTTATCCTTGGATTCTACATCACGATGAAGCTGCACCTCAGACCTATGGTCGGGCATATAAATGAAGAAAGAATCACCTTGGTGGTATTTCTATAATTTAATTAAATTAATTATACACAAAATTTATGGATCCTCTCTTCTCGGTTCCAAGTTATCTCCTTTGTCTTTTATCTTTGATTCAATTCCGTGGATATTGGTGTTCATTATCATATTGGTCCTATATTAATCATCCATTTTGGAAATTTTCAAATTTGGGTACACACCAATCCCATGCTTCTACTACACTTAGAACCTACAAGTGGTATTAGAGGGGTCATATTTTCATTTCTAATTATTTAAATAATTTTTTGTTGATTAACTCTTTAATAATTTAGTTTTTCAATTCATGATTAATCATTATTGTAATCTAAATTTTGAGATTTGTTCCACCCTTATTGTTTCTCACCGATCAAACAAAAACGAATAATTTTATGATTAAAATTAAATTGAGGATCTCATCAGGAGGGGTTGATGGTTCTGTCCAGATAACACAAGAATACACATGGTGTTTTCATATCTACATGCTATGTATTTGTGTTCAATGCATCAAGATAAATTCATAAATTACTCAAGCCATGTTAATTAATGAAACATGGTGTGGTTAATTCTTACACCGCATGTTGACCGTAATAGACTAGAGTATAGTCAGTCGGACTACACTCAGTGTGGCCCACTGGACAGGGCATGCAGTCCCTTCGAGTCAGCATCAAGTCGTGTATCCCATACACGGATTTCCTGGCTAGTGACCATGTAACATATAGTCTACACGGTGTGTGGCCCACTGGACACGCCGTGTGCTCTGAAGATTTCTGAAGTATAGCTTACGCGTCGTTTCCCCATGTGTATACTTTAGATGGAAGGTGAGAAAGGTACACGCTGTATAGTTGGATCTACATGTTGTGTACTATTTTCAGATTACACAGATTTATAAATTTATTATTATATTATATAACCCTTGAGATATGTACCTTTTTGTGGGCATAAATCTAAGACACAACATGTGATAGGTGTTTTATATATATATATAACTATTTAATTAACATATGTGTAATGTTCAAAGATCTGCACGTTATGTATGATTTGTATAACAATTATAATTCTACGTGTAAGCTGCATGTCTCAAAGAATAAAGTGTATAAAAGTGTAAATACATGGTGGGTATCTTTTAATAGGTATTCACTAGGTTACCTCCAAGGAACAAGTTATGTACAAGGATATGGATGCAAATCTCATGGGAAATCAGAAAAGGATTAATATAAAAAGGATTGATTAATTGAAGATAATGATTAATTGATTTAAGCATAATTTATATTAATAAGAACGATTAAATAATTTAATTCTAGTTTTATTAAATGCGTAATTCATCACATGCATGTGAATGATCATGAGCTAGAACAAACCTTTGTATGTGATTGTTTCCCTTTTAATTTATTTATTAAATCAAAATTGTTCTCCTTCATTCCTTCTCATCATTAATATGTAGGGTCTGCGTTCCCATGGTTTCTTTTATGTAAACCCCCGTTTACCCTTCACCTGCATGTGTGTTAAAAGTGTATGTAATGGATGGAACTCCCAAGTTAGTAGAGGCGGTACAATTTAGGAGCTGAGGTGAAGCCAATCCAAGGACATAATAAGGTGGACATGTTGAAAGATGTAAACATGAACCTTAAATGGTTCAAGTTGTTTCTCCCTTAGGTTAGGGTTTTTTATCAACCACTAAATAATCTAACCAATAGTAAAAGCTCATGATCATAACCATTATTTTATTTCTGTCAGTTGTATGGTTATTCATTATGAATTTTTGACGCGATCACAGAATTAATCAACTTACAAGCATACAATATGGAACTAAAAAATGGCTTATGCATAAATATTATATATACATGGTTAATCACTTAAATATATTCCACTTAACATTAACAAGCATGTAAAAAGATAATAAGTGGAAATTTATGCATAAATTATAAAATCCCTCAATTAAATATTAATTGAGTATAGTCTTCCACTACTTCAATTAGAGTCAAACCATAGTTCAAAGTGCGTGTCCAACCCTAGTTGGGATGCTTTAAATAATCAGGGAATTCTAATTTGATGTTTTGGTTTGACTTAACTTATTTTACATCAAGTGTTGAATTCCTTATCAGGACATAGTGTAACTGATAGGTAATGGTTGAGGAAATCCAAAATTAAGGATTTCAGGATTGGGAAGTCCACTCAACAGATAAAGGAGCTATGAGTTAATTCATTTGGCATTTTAATGCCTTCCTAAAACCTTTCATGTTGCTTCACCAACCCTAGTTGGGGTAATGTGATGGTAAATATGGATCCTTGACTCTAGAATGTTCAAGAAATATGATATTCTGAAGCTAATGGTGAGGGGGGTATTGGGTTTTGACAAAATAGTGGGAGACTGATAGATATTAATTAATTTATTTTTCCATATTTATCAAGACAATGTACTAAAACTATGTTCATCTTAATTTGTAGAAATAATAATCAAAATGAAACCAAACATATCATTGTGATCTATACTCGAGAAGGAAAACGTTCTCACTAGCACTAATTTCCAAGAGTGTCAAAGGTGTATTCGGGTTATCCTTCACCAAGAGAGGAATTTTTATGTGCTAGAAGAGCCTTTGCCAATTGTGCCTTGAAATAAGCTGAGTGATGAGGAACTCTCTGTGTATGAGAAACATTGGAATGATACTAAGGATTTTTAGCGCCACATGCTATCATTTATGAACAATGATATCTTGAAGCAACATGAGGAAATGGATGCTTATTACATGATGTCTCACCTTCAGGATCTCAATCAAGAGAAGGCGAGACAAGAGAGCTATGAGATCACCAGTGCATTATTCACTACTACTCTTGGATATTTTATGCCAATTGTACCACATGTAGTCAAGCTTATTGGATACATTGAGCATCTGGACATCTTAGGGATTAAATTATCAGATGTGTTGAATATTGATTTCATACTATCATCACTACCTTATACCTTTTATAGTTTTATTGTGAATTATAATATGAGAAATAATGAGAAGATTCTATTAGATATTCTTACCCTGATTCACCAATTTGATAAGGACATGGGGTGTGAAAATACCACAGTCTTTATAGTGAATAGTAAGAGGAAGGAAAAATATAAGGGGGATAAGATTTATAAAAAATCTAAAGCCTCTAAGCAGCGTCTGACCAAGAAGAATAAGATCCAGAGGAAGATAAAGGAAAAGGAGGCAGTATGCTTTGCATGTGGAAAGTCAAGCCATTGGTAGAGGAACTGAACACAGAGGAAAGGGGAAGCCAAAGGTTTGTTAGTTATCAAGTTCAATATTTATATTTCTACACATTGGGTATTATATACATCTTTGGGGATCACATCTATAATCTAATATAGGAACCAAGTAGATTCTATAAAATTTCTAGAGTTGATATAGATCTTCGAGCTACCAATTGGGCAAGGTTGGATACTCTTTCCATTGGAAACTACCACCTCACATTGCCGACAGAAATGATTTTGGTTTTACATGGATGTTATTATGTACCTAGTGTTATGAAGAATATAATTTTGATATTGATTTTATATACATATGGATTTATTTTCAAGTTCGAAAGTAAATGTTTTTACTTTTATAAGGATAACATATGTTATGGTGCGGTGCATTTAAATAATGGTATATATGTATTAAATTATGAGAACCATGTGTTTGAAATTGATAACGAACCATGTTCACATGACTCATACAACACCCAATTATGGCATCACCACCTTGGTCATGTAAACGAGAAGCACTTGACAAAGCTCTGCCAAGATAGTTATTTAGACTCTTCTGAGCTAAAACCACTTGATAGATAGAATGATTGTTTATAAGTGAAAATGACTAAACCACCAATTGTTGGATAGTATGAAAGATCCATAGAGCTTCTAGGATTGGTACACTCTGATGTGTGTGGACCATTTCCAGTACATGAAAGAGCTGGATATTCTTACTTCATTACTTTTACCGATGGCTTGAGTAGATATCGTTGTGTCTATTTAATGAGGTATAAGTCTGAGTCCTTTGAGAAATTAACAAAGTTTGATAATGAAGTAGATAATCATATTGTTATTATGATAAAGAAACTTTGATCAGATCGAGGTAGAGAATATCTTAACCAAGAGTTTATCGAACTTTTAGGGGAGTCTAGAATTCTATCTCAAGTCACTCCACCTTATACACAATAGTGGAATGGTGTTAGTGAAAGGGGGAATCATACCATGTTGGACATGGTAAGGTCAATTATGAGTCATGAATATATTCCATTATCCTTTTGGGTATATGAATTTAAAACTATGGCATAATCATTAAACCAAGTACCAACTAAGGAATAAAATGGGATTCTCTTCAAGATAGAGAGTGGAAAGAACCCCACTTTTTGGTAAACGCGTGTATAGGGATGTGAGAAATTTGTTAAGACTTTTTCAGGGAAAAAACTAGAAACCTGGGGCACAAATTGTATCTTTATAGTTTATCCCAAGGAAACAAAGGGATAATACATATACGACCCCTTAGACAAGAAAGTGATTGTTGTCGGACTGTCAGTCTTTATTGAGAGGGAGTACATCCTCAAAAAGGACAGTTGGAGAAAGAATGACATTGAAGAAGTTAATGCTCAAGATACAGAGGAGTTGGTGTAGGAATATATTTCACAAGTCCACATGGAAGAGGTAGTTCCTAAAACATATGTATAGCGTAGGAGTACAAGAGAGGTAAGGAAACCAAAGAGATATAGTTTCCTTATAACTGAGGATGGTGACACATTATTGTTGGAAAATGATGAACCTCTCTCCTACAAGTAATAAGTAGAAAGCTCAGAAGAACTACTAGAAATATGGGATTGTGAGACCCTTTACCTATAGGGATCGCCACTGGCGGTCGCTATAGGTAACTAATAGTGACCGCCATTGGCAGTCACTACGTTTCCCTAAAAAAAGGCTTTCGCACCCCCCGAACTCTCACTCATCTTGCGAAGCGCCTCCCCCCCTAAACCCTTCCCCCCTCCCCGTCGCCTGTGCCCTCCCCGTCGTCGCGCACCCTCCCCGTCGCCCCGCCCTCCCCGTCGCCCCGCCCTCCGCCGCCCCGCCCTCCGCCGCCCCGCCCTCAGTCGCCCCACCCTCCGCCGGCCTGCCCTCCACCGGCCCACCCTTCGCCGGCCCGCCCTCCACCGGCCCGCCCTTCCCGTTGCCCTGCCCTCCGTCACCCCGCCCTCCAGTCGGCCGCCCTCCGCCGGCCCCGCCCTCCGCCGGCCACCCTCCGGCAGCCCTCCGGCCGCCCTCTGCCATCCGGCCACCATCCGAATGCCCTTAGGCCACCCTCCGCCGGCCCCGCCCTCCTCCGGCCGCCCTCCGGCCTCCGACTCCGACCTCCCTCCGCCCTACGGCCTCCCTCTTCCCTTGGGCTCCTGCCACCCACCTCCGGTAGCTCGGCAGGCCTCGGGCAGCCCTCCGGCCGCCCATTGGCCTTCGGCCTCCAGCCCCTCCGACCTCCGACCTCCTCCCTCGGCCCTCCGCCCCCTCTTCCCTCCCCCCCAGCACACCGAACCCCCCCCCCCCACACCCCGCCAACCCCCGTCCCCTTCATCTTCGTCCCCTCCCTCGCTGCACCACCGCCACTCGTCCCCTCCTTCACCATCCCCTCCCTCGCCGCACCAGCTTTGGCTCTGGCTCCCCACCGCTGCCTCTCCTCTCCCTCGCAGCACCGCCTTCTGCTCCCCTCCCTTCCAGGTTTGTAGCTAAATCAGGTATGGCATGGGCTTTCACTTACATTATTATTTTATAAATGGGTCACAAACAATTAATTAGTATTTATTTTAAATATATTTGAAATGAAAAATGAAAATGTAATAATTCTTGTGTAAATGTTTGTTATAGGGATCTTATTATGTATAAGAGTTGGATGGATCTTCCAAATCGAACGTCTAGAGAGTATTTCAATGGCATTATGAAGTTTATTGACTTCACCAGAGGATTTGAAAGTGACTATATTATTTTTGCATGTAGAAAATGTGCTAACAGATATCAATTCACATGAGATACTGTGAGGGAGAACCTATTCTATAATGGATTTCTGAGAAATTATAAGAGTTGGAGTCATCATGGAGAAGAATATGTTCGTTGTGAAAATACTGATATAGTTCAGATGGATGTTGATGCAAGGATGAATGATCCAATGCATGAAATGCTTATTGAAATGGTAAGTGGGTTGGATCCTGAAGGCATTGACATCCAGAATCTTGAGACCAGTGAGATAAATCTTCGCTCTGGTGCAGATCATGATTCGAGGAGGTTTTATGAAGTAATTGATGATGCAAAACCAGAATTATATCCTGGATGTACTTCTTTCAATAAATTGTCATTTATTGTGGAGTTGTTGCATTTGAAGACTTTGAATCCTTGGTCAGACACATCATCCGACATGATGTTGGTGTTATTGAAAAAGGTTCTTCCTGTGGATGCTAAGATTCCCGAGTCATATTACCATGCTCATAAGCTGACAGAGAACTTAGGTTTTACATATGAGAACATAGATGCATGTGTAAAAAACTGTATGTTTTTAGAAAGGAAACTTCCCATTTGGATATTTGTACGGTTTGTGGTGCTTCCAGGTGGAAAGAGAACAGGGGAAATCAGACTCATCAAAGTCAGATTGTGATACAGGGGAAACCGATTTCCGTAAAGCAAATGTGTTACTTTCCCATTAAACCAAGGTTGAAAAGATTTTTTATGTCATCTAAAGTTTCTACTTTAATGATATGGCATGTAGAAAGAGTTCATGAAAGTGATATGTTAACCCACCCGAAAGACTCTCATGCATGAAAGGATTTTGATAAGAGACATCCCTACTTTTCCAAAGATGTTCGTAATGTCCGATTGGGATTGGCAGCAGATGGTTTCAATCCATTCAAGTCTATTGTTGGTGCAACTCATAGCACATGGCCCGTGGTGTTGGTTCCATATAATCTTCATCTGTGGCTTTGTATGACGCAAAAATTTATATTACTTTCCACTCTTATTGATGGACCTAAAAGTCCAGGGGATAAGATTGATGTTTACCTTCATCCATTGATTGATGAGTTGAATGAATTTTGTGGCGATGGTGTAATGACTTATGACTGTGAAGCAAATGAAATGTTCAAACTGCAGGCTGCTTTATTGTGGAAAATCAATGACTTCGCAGCTTATGAAAATTTATCAAGCTGGAGTACGAAAGGGGAATTTTATTTCCCTTGTTACAAAAAAAGTACAAAATCTGTATGGCTTAAGCATTCCAAAAAATGGGCATACATGGGTCACAGACGTTTTCTCCCCCCTCAGCACAGGTTCAGAAAGGATAGAGTGGCATTTGATGGTTCTAGAGAGTTCATCCCAACACCAAAGATCATGATAGGAGTTGAAATGTTATCGTAGATTGAGGAAGAAAACATCTGCACGGTATATGAAATTCCGGATTTGGTGGCTCCTCTGGTACATAATATTCGAGCTGTAGGTAGGCAGCACAGTCACAATTGGAAAAAGAAAAGTATTTTTTATAGTCTTCCGTATTGGAAAACTAACATGCTGAGGCATAATTTGGATGTCATGCACATTGAAAAAAATGTTTTTGATAACATATTGTGGACCATTTTAGGTTTCAGTGGTAAATTAAAGGACCATGTTAATGCACGCCGTGATTTGGAGGAAATGGGTTTAAGGAAACAGTTGCATTTACTGTTAGCTAAGGGAAACAAGGAATATATGCATGATGCACAGTATACGATGACTAAAAAGGAGAAAGAGACATTTCTTTCCATTTTGAAGATGCACAAGGTGCCTGATGGTCACTCTTCTAATATTTCAAAGTGTGTGAATCTGACGAGAAAGACATTGCAAGGGTTGAAAAGTCATGACAATCACATACTACTTCAGAAGTTGATTCCAATCGCAATTTGTGATTGTTTATCCCCCAATGTTGTGCAACCATTGATTGAGATGAGTAAGTTTTTTAGACATATTTGTTTAAGAAATCAACGAATGAGTGATTTAAAAAGTTTACAGGACCGAATTGTACTTACGCTTTGTCACTTTGAGAAACTATTTCGCCCCTCATTTTTAGATGTTATGGTCCACTTGACAGTGCACCTAACTGATGAAGTAATGGCTTATAGTCCAGTGAAATTCAGGTGGATGTATCCTATTGAGTGGTATTTGAGTACATTGAAACGATTTGTACGCAACAGAGCTCATCCGGAGGCATCAATAGCCAATGGTTATTTGATGGATGAGTGTACTAATTTTTGTGCAGAATATGTTACGGATGTTGAAACAAAATTAGATAATCCCTCTCGGATTTAGGATGGTCCAGTTGGAGAAGGAACCACATATGATATAGACAACATCAAGTGGATACAAGCGCATCGATATATCTTGTTCAGTACTCTATCAGTTGCACCATTAATGCAGTAATTATCTTATCACTTTTATTGTTTAACTTTTACATGTTTTTTTTCATAAGTTGATCATTTAAACATTGCGTTATCATTTGCATTAAACACATTAATGAGATAAAACAAGAGATGTATCGTGCGACTGAGTTGCAAATTCAGCAGTCTCATTATACGTCATTTCATGATTCGTTCAAGGATTACGTACATATAAATTGATTTTCATTATGAGTGAAGTATTATAATAATTTCTTTCTTCATATATCATTATTGAATTCTATGAATTATGTAGGTTCATAAGCTGAGGGAGTTAGGGGACCCCACGCTAACAGAAGAATTTATCAAACTGGCTAAGGGTCCATCTATAACGACTCGTCATTATAAATCTATAGATGCTAATGGTTCTGGATTTCGCATTAAAGATGTTGACGACAAACGAGCAACATAAAACAGTGGCATCGGTTGTCCATTTGTCGATTCTGGTTATTACTATGGTCAATTGATAGACATCATTGAAGTTGTATACACACACGGGTTGAAGTACATATTGTTAAAGTGTAATTGGGTTGATCTAGTGTATGGATGTAAAGTCGATCAATATCAGTTTTCATTGGTGAATTTTAACTATATTTTATACAGAAATGAACGAGTTGATAATGAACCATTCATTTTGACATCACAAGAGGAACAAGTATTCTTCATTACATTGCCTTTGAATCCAAGTTGGCAAGTTTTTTCAAAATGTCTCGGCGAGGAGTGTTTTTATTTGAACAAGATGAACCCGAGACTGTTCCTTTTGTTTCCCAACAGCTTGATCAACATATCGTAGTTCAACTTGAAGAAGATATTTATTGGGTCAAAGCGGCTGTTAAAGGAGAAACGGTCTATTTTCATGCTTAATGAAAGGTATAATTTTTTTCTCGCTATTCAGCCTAAGATATCATAAATTATCTAAACATTTTATAAATCCCTGTAAGTTTTAATCCTCACTTTTGGAAGTTTATTCAGTTATAAATATTTAGGGTTATTTAACTCATGTTATATTGATGTTATTGTCGGTGTATCTTCCCATTGAGGTATTCTTCATTTGGTTCATGTGCTGCTTGAATTTTTATTAATTCAATTTGAAATTTGGCTATGCATTGATTGGTTTTGTACATAATTTGTATATTTGTTTTGTGAGTTTTCTGATTTTTTAAAATTCATTCACAACTAATTATTCAATCCCTTTTTGTTTGATTAACAATTGTAAAAGTTTGATTTTTTTTTAAAAACAATTCAATTTATCATTTGGAATCTTTGGATAGTCCCCTTACTAATGTTTTCCATGACTGCAGGAATGTCCGGGGAAGAGGCAGAAGTTCCACATCATCCATCTGAGGCATCTACGTCTCAGGGTCGAGGTATGTTGGAATGTCATTGTCTCTATTTTTTATGTAATTAATAAACATATATATATATATAACATCTATCAATTTGTATATAAAATTGTTTTCAACAGGATCAGACTCGACTGCTTCTTCCTCTCGCAGGAGAGGCCCTGGTCGTGGCATATTATCATGGAATTCCGACATGACTTTTGATGTTTCACTTGATGAGGTATTTCATCCTGTGGGATGGAATGCCCCTACATTTATTCGTTAGTTGATTCATATCATACGTGATCCACATTGATTTCCATTGACCACGCGTGACTGGGCTTCTATCCCTCAAGACACATTAGATCGTCTTTGGAGGGAGGTTCAGGTAAGAAGACCATTTTACTTTATTCCCTATGTATAAACAACAATAGCATATGTGATTTTTTTCTTTAATAGAAAAATTTGAAATTATGTCCCGATGAGTTTCGGCCAGTGTGTATGAGAAAATTTCGTAAGATGTGGAAAGACTATAAAGGTAAAGTCAAGAGGGACCACTGGGTACCAAATGTGGGTGCCCCAGACATTCTGGAAAAATTCCCGAGAGGTGTCCTCCCAGCTCAGTGGCGTGATTTAGTTGCATATTGGTCTACTGAGGGTGTTGCGGTTTGTATATTTATTTTGGTATATATATTTTAAAGAATGTTTGATTTTTTTTGATATTTGAATGAATTAAATGTATAAGGTGTCTACACGTCATTCTGAGAATCGAGCATTGTCGGGACCACCTCACAGGCTCGGGACTCGTCAGGTGTCTCAGATCCGACATGAGGTATTTACTATTCATTTTTTAATTTTTTTTTAATTAATACGGTTTTTTGTTTATATTCGATTCATATATAGTTGCGGGAGCGAGGTGAACCAACTGATAAAATGTCGGTGTGGATGAGGACTCGTGATCGCAATGATCCAGAGGCTGCAACATTGATAGTAAGTGCTTGTACTCATTACCAATACTTACATAAAATCTATATATTAATATATGTATATATATTTAAATATTTCACAGGCTCAATTTGATGCTGAATTAGATCATCTGCCAGAGGACCAGTGACAGCTTCCCATGAGAAGGGATGAGATCTTTCATTGCATCATTGGTCGGGACGAGCATTGATATAGTTTGACCTATGGAACAGGGATTCCTTGTTCTGTAGTTTCACGCACTGCGGTTGTCGGTCCTGTTGTTGCTCAGATGAAACAACACTTGTCAGATTTCGAGGCACGACTGCGGGCTTCCGAGGAGGCAAATGCGCAATTAGCTTCTGAGGTTAGAGCATTGTGGGAATATGTGCATCCAGGTGATGGTGAAGGGGATCACACGACGCAGGTTTATACTGTATTTATTTATTTAATTTAAATTATTTTTGTTATGAAAATATTCATAATGCTTATTTTTTGTAGGCCCCTGGCCCACCAGATGGAGGTCAGTGATGAACACGCATGACGCATCGTATTCACGAGGTGTGTTTCTGCTTTTAATGGTGGTGTTGTTATTGATATTTATGTTGGGTTTCTAGTGAGTTTTTTTTGTGATTTGGGGATATCATGTGTGTTTTGGCCTCATTCAATGTTTGTGTGCATGAATTGAGAAGTAACCATGAAACTGATTATTGATTTGGATATTTTTTTCATTTAATTTTCAATGTTTAGAATTGCATGTTCTGTAATATTTTTGAAAAAAACATGTCATTCCTAATATAAATCATTAAACTTGTTTTTGATGAATGAGCTGAGTTCCCTATTTGTAGTCCCCGGCCTACCCCAGAAAGCCCTCCCCACACTCCGGACAGCCCTCCCCGCACCCCGGACAGCCCCCCCCCCCCCCCCCCCCCGCACCCCGGACAGCCCTCCCCGCACTCCGGACAGCCCTCCCCGCACCCCGGACAAGCCCCCCCCACCCCAAACACCCCCCCCCCCCCCGCACCCCGGAAAGCCCTCCCCGCACCCCGGACAGCCCTCCCGCACCCCGGACAGCCTTCCATGCACTCCGGACAGCCCTCCACGCACCCCGGACATCCCTCTCGCACCCCGGACAGCCGTCCCTGCACCCCGAACAGCCCCCTCGCACCCCGGACAACCCCCACGCACCCCGAACACCCCCCCCCCCCCCCCCCCGCACCCCGGACAGCCTCCCCGCACCCCGGACAGCCCTCCCCGCACCCCAGACAACCCTCCCGCACCCCGTACATGCCCCCCCCCCCCCCCACCTCGGACAGCCCCCCCGCACCCCGGACAGCCCTCCCCGCACCCCGGACAGCCACCCGCACCTTGGACAGCCCTCCCTGCACCCCGAACAGCCCTCCCCGCACCCCCGGGCAGCCCTCCCGCACCCCGGACAGTCCTCTCGCACCCCGGACAGCCTTCCCAGCACTCCGGACAGCCCTCCCCGCACCCCGGACAACCCTCCAGCATCCCGGACAGGCCCCCCACACTCCGTACAGTCCTCCCCGCACCCCGGATAGGCCCCCCGCACCCCGAACAACCCCCCCCCCCCCCCGGGACAACCCCCCCCCCCCCCCCCCACCCGAATGACCACGGAATTCCATGAAACCGCATGACATCAGCTATTTTGTGATTTGTGAAATGGTCGGGCACACTGCACATCAATCAGAGGTGTCGTTTGACCGCGGTGACCGGAAACGCGTTTCCGGTGTTATAAAACACCAAAAATGGCGTGAGACGGTCGAATTCGGAGAAAACGTGCTCCTAATGACCTGAAACCACACGAAAACATTAGTAATATTATTCGTGATGTGTAGGATGAGACGAGGCACCCATCGGACGCGCGGTGCGCGCGGTACAGCCGATTGTGTCGTTTTCAGCAGCTCGGTGTGCGCTAAAACGGTGCTTTGGGGGGTCAAAACCACCCGAACGACCTCGAAATGCCATGTAACCGTACGACATAAGCCATTGTGTGATTTGTGAAATGGTCGGGTAGACGACATGTCAATCGGAGGTGTCGTTTGACCGCGGTGACCGAAAAGGCATTTCTAGTGTCATAAAACACCAAAAACGGTGTGAAACGGTCGAATTGGGAGAAAACGTGATCTGAATGACCTGAAACCACACAAAAACATTAGAAATATTATTCTTGACATGTAGGAGGAGGCAACGTGCCCATCGGACGTGCGGTACGCACGGTACGACCGATTGTGTCGTTTTCAGCAGCTCGGTGCGCGCTAAAATGGCGGGTCGGGGGGTCAAAACCACCTGAACAACCTCGGAATTCCATGAAAACGTACTCCGAATTCCCTGAAACCACATGAAAACATTAGGAATATTATTCTTGACATGTAGGAGGAGACGACGTGCCCATTGGACATGCGGTGCACGCGGTACGGCCGATTGTGTCGTTTTCAGAAGTTCGGCGCGCGCTAAAACGACGCGTTGGGGGGTCAAAACCACCCGAATGGCCTCAAAATTCCATGAAACCGTACGACATCAGCCGTTGTGTGATTTCTGAAATGTTCGGGTAGACGGCACGTCAATCGGAGGTGTCGTTTGACCGCGGTGACCGGAAATGTGTTTTTGGTGTCAAAAAACACCAAAAACGGCGTGAGACAGTCGAATTCAGAGAAAACGTGCTCTGAATGACCTGAAACCACACAAAAATATTAGGAATATTATTTGGGACGTGTAGGAGGAGACAGAGCACCCATCGGACATGCAGTGCGCGCGGTACGGCCGATTGTGTCGTTTTCAGCAGCTCAGTGCGCGCTAAAACGGCGCGTTGGGGGGTCAAAACCACCCAAACGACCTCAGAATGCCATGAAACCGTACGAAAACAGCCATTGTGTTATTTGGGAAATGGTCGGGCAGACAGAACTTCAATCGGAGGTGTCGTTTGACCGCGGTGACCGAAAACGCGTTTCTGGTGTCATAAAACACCAAAAACGGTGTGAGACAGTGGAATTTGGAGAAAACGTGCTCCGAATGGCCTGAAATCACACAAAAACATTAGGAATATTTTTCTTGATGTGTTGGAGGAGACGGCGCGCCCATCGGAAGTGTGGTGCGCGCGGTACGGCCGATTGTGTCATTTTCAGCAGCTCGACGGGCGCTAAACCAGCGCGTTGGAGGGTCAAAACCACCCGAATGACCTCAGAATGCCATGAAACCGTACGACATTAGCCGTTGTGTGATTTGTGAAATTTTAGGGTAGACGGCATGTCAATCGGAGGTGTCGTTTGACCGTAGTGACAGAAAACGCTTTTTTGGTGTCATAAAACACCAAAAAACGGCGTGAGATGGTCGAATTTGGAGCAAACGTGATCCGAATGACCTGAAACCACAAAACAACATTAGGAATATTATTCGTGGGAGGAGACAGTTTTCCCATCGGACATGCGGTGCACACATTACGGCCAATTGTGTCCTTTTCAGCAGCTCGGCGCGCGCTAAAACGACGCGTTGGGGGGTCAAAACCACCCGAACAACCTCCGAATGCCATGAAACCGTACGACATCAGCCGTTGTGTGATTTGTGAAATTTTCGGCCAGACGGAATGTCAATCGAAGGTGTCGTTTGACCGCGGTGACTAGAAACGCGTTTCTAGTGTCATAAAACACCAAAAACGGCGTGAGACGGTCGAATTCGGAGAAAACGTGCTCCTAATGAGCCGAAACCACAACAAAACATTAGTAATATTATTCGTGACATGTAGGAGGAGACGAGGCTCCCATCGGACGTGCGGTGCGTGCGGTACGGTCGATTGTGTCGTTTTCAGCAGTTCGGTGCGTGCTAAAACGGCGCGTTGGGGTGTCAAAACCACCCGAACGACCTTGGAATGCCATGAAACCATATGACATCAGCCGTTGTGTCATTTTTGAAATGGGTCAGGCAGACAGCACGTCAATCGGAGGTGTCGTTTGACCGCAGTGACTGGAAACGCGTTTTCCGGTGTCAAAAAACACTAAAAACGGCGTGAGATGGTCGAATTCGGAGAAAACGTGCTCCGACTGACCTGAAACCACACAAAAACATTAGGAATATTATTCGTGATGTGTAGGAGGAGACAGCGTGCCCATCGGACATGCAGTACGCGCGGGTACGACCGATTGTGTCATTTTCAGCAGCTCAGCGCGCGCTATAAACGACGCGTTGGGGGGTCAAAACCACCCAAACGTCCTTATAATTCCATGAAACCGTACGAAAACAACTGTTGTGTGATTTTTGAAATGGTTGGGCAGATGACATGTCAATCGGAGGTGTCGTTTGACCGCGGTGACCCGGAAACGCGTTTCCGGTGTCATAGAACACCAAAACCAGTGTGAGACGGTCGAATTCGGAGAACACGTGCTCCGAATGACCTGAAACCACACGAAAATATTTCGAATATTATTCGTGACATTTATGTGGAGAGGACACGCCCATCGGACATGCAAGGTGCGCGCGGTACGACCGATTGTGTCGTTTTCAGCAGCTCGGCGCGCGCTAAAACGGCGCGTTGGGGGGTCAAAACCACCCGAACGACCTCGGAATGCCATGAAACCATACGACATCAGCCGTTTTCTGACTTTTGAAATGGTTGGAAGACAACACGTCAATCGGAGGTGTCGTTTGACCACGGTGACCAGAAACGAGTTTCCGGTGTCATAAAATAGCAAAAAACGGCGGGAGACGGTCGAATTCGGAGCAAAATTGCTCTGAATGTCCTGAAACCATACGAAATAATTAAGAATAATATTCTTGACGTGTTGTAGGAGACGGCGCGCCCATCGGATGTGCGGTGCGCGCGAGTACGGCCGATTGTGTCGTTTTCAGCAGTTCGACGCACTAAAACGACGCGTTGGGGGGGTCAAAAACACCGAATGACCTCGGAATGCCATGAAAACGTACGACATCATCCGTTGTGTGATTTTTGAAATGGTCGGGTAGACAGAATGTCAACCGGAGGTGTTGTTTGACCGCGGTGACCGGAAACGCATTTTTGGTGTCATAAAACACCAAAAACGGCGTGAGACGGTCAAATTCGAAGAAAACGTGCTCCGAATGACCTGAAACCACACAAAAACATTAGGAATATTATTCTTGACGTGTAGGAGGAGAGTAAGTGACCATCGGACATGCGGTGCGCGCGGTACGACCGATTGTGTCATTTTCAGCAGCTCAGCGCGCGCTAAAACGGCGCGTTGGGGGGGTCAAAACCACCCGAACGACGTCGGAATGCCATGAAACCGTACGAAAACAGGCGTTGTGTGATTTTTAAAATGATCGGGTAGACGACATGTCAATCAGAGGTTTTTTTTGACCGCGGTGACCAGAAACGCATTTTCGGTGTCATAAAACACCAAAAACAGCGTGAGACGGTCGGAATCGGAGAAAACATGCTCCAAATGACTTGAAACCACATGAAAATATTAGGAATATTATTCGTGACATTTAGGAGGAGACGTCGCGCCCATCAGATGTGCGGTTGCGCGCGGTACGGCCGATTATGTCGTTTTCAGCAGCTCGACGCGCGCTAAAACGGCGCGTTGGGGGGTCAAAACCACCCGAACGACCTCGGAATGCCATAAAACCGTACGATATCAGCCGTTTTGTGATTTGTGAAATGGTTGGCATAAGGCACGTCAATCGTAGGTGTCGTTTGACCACGGTGACCGAAAACGCGTTTCTAGTGTCATAAAACACCAAAAAACGGCGTGAGACGGTCAAATTTGGAGAAAACTTACTCCGAATGACCTGAAACCACATGAAAACATTAGGAATAATATTCTTGACATGCAGGAGGAGACGGAGCGCCCATCGGACGTGCGGTGCGCGCGGTACGGCCGATTGTGTCGTTTTCAGCAGTTCTGCGCGCGCTAAAACGGCGCGTCGGGGGGCCAAAACCACCAGAACGACCTCGGAATGCCATGAAACTGTAAGAAATCCGCCGTTGTGTGATTTTTGAAATGGTCGGGCAGACGACATGTCAATCGGAGGTGTCGTTTGACCGCGGTGACCGGAAACGCGTTTCCGGTGTCATAAAACACCAAAAATGGCGTGAGACAGTCGAATTCGGATCAAACGTGCTCCGAATGACCTGAAATGATAGTGTTTCTTAAATTGGGGGTTTAAAAATTATTATAGCACCATGATTTGATGTCAGATTTAATTTTATTATATGTATATAATAACTAAATAATTATGTTCAATTTATGTTTGTTTTGTTTTGTTATTTTTTTGTCTTATTGTAGGTTTATTGAAGGAGAAGATTGAAATAGATGGACCTTCTCGGATCGTTGAAGCATGTTTATCATATATGATGATCTTTATGTTTATTCTGTTTGAAATTGTTTTCTATTTTTTATGATTGTTACCTTGTTTTATCTCTGATTTTGCACCGTGAAGAAAAAAAAACACAAATTCGTACATTTCATTAAAAAAATGAAAAATATTTTTATTTAATATTATATATATATATCTTTAATATATATATATATATTAAAATATTTAAATCATATTATATATATATATATATTTTTAAAATATTTTATTTAATATTATATATATAAATATTTTCATTAATATATATATATATATATTATTTAATAAATATATATATATATATATATCTTTCCGTATGAATTTTTTTTTTTAAAAAAATTTTTCCCAGTGTAGGGACCGCCAAAGGCGGTCGCTATATGCTGCCTACCTGGCAGATTTAGCGACCGCCAATGGCAGTCGCTAATGGTGCCCACCGGGCGGTCGCTTAAGGCTGGCATTTCGGCCACCTATAGCGACCGCCATTAGCGATTTCCATTGGCCTACAACGATGAAGCTGAAGCGACCGCCATTGGCCTACAACGACGATGCTGAAGCGACCGCCAATGGCGGTCGCTAATGCCTGATTTTTTTAGTAGTGAAGCTACTATATGGATAGAAGCAATGAATTATGAGATGGATTCCAATTATGAAAACCAATTCTGTGTTTTGGTCAATGTTCCAGTTGATGTAAATCCTATTGGGTGTAAATAGGTATTCATGGAAGTAAAAGGATATGGAAGGTCAAGTTAGTACCTATAAAGACAGTCAAGTGGATATGGGTTTTAAAAAATGTCAAGGAATTTACTATAATGAAACCTTTTTTTCTAGATTCAATGTTTAAATCCATAAGAATCATATATTCCATAGCATCATTCCATGACTATGCAATTTGGTAGATGGATGTCAAAACCGCATTCCCTAATTTGAACCTTCATGAAGATGTCTATATGACAAAACCAAAAGGGTTTGTGACACTAGGTGATGCTAAAAGGGTATGAAAGAGGCAGAGATCCATTTATGGATTAAAGAATGTATCCAGGTAATGGAACATTCGATTCTAAGATTCCATAAGAAAAATTGGTTTCATTAAGAATTAAAGTGAGAAATGTGTTTACAAGATATTTAATGGGAATGAGGTTGTTATAATAGTAGTATATGTTGATGACATATTGCTTATTGGAAATGACATGCCAGTCATACAGTCAGTCAAGGACTGATTAAACTAGTGCTTCTCCATGAAGGGAATATGTGAAGTAGCCTACATTCTAGGGATCAATATCATTCATGATAAATCAAAGAGGCTACTTGGACTAAGTCAAAATACATCCATTGACTATATAATAAAGAGATTTATTATAGAACAATCCAAGTGGGGATTGGTTCTAGTGTCACATGGTATATATCTTTCCAAGAAAATGTGTCATAAGACCCAACATGAGAAATATTGGATGATTAAGATTCCATAAACTTCAGCGATAGGATCTATCATGTATGCTATGTTATGTACCAGATTTGATGTTTCCAATGCACTGGGAAAAGAAGATAGATGTCAAGTAGATCTGGGAGAACAACATTGGACTATTATCAAGACTATCCTTAAGTGTCTTAGAAGAACTAAGGATGTGTTCTTGGTGTATGGAGGAGATGAGGAGCTTGTTATTAGAGGGTATGATGATGCTGGTTTTTAGAAAGATTAGAATGTTCTAAAGTCTCAATTAGGACATGTTTTCTGTCTCAATAGAGGAGCTGTGAGATAGAATAGTTTAAAGCAGTCATTTGTCACTAATTCTACAGAGGATTCTGAATATATAGTAGCTTCTAATGAAGCTGAGTAAGACTTCTATATTCGGAACATTGACTAGGAGATTGATGTGGTGCCTAGAAGTAAAGATCCCATTAAATTGTATTATGATTACACTACAGTAGTGGTTCTTGCAAAATATCCAAGGTCACATAAATGGACAAAGCACGTACTTTGAAATTATCACCCCATTGGGGATTTCTATCAAAGGGGTGAAGTTGTAGTAAGCAGAGTGTCCATAGAAGAGAACATGGAAGACCCCTTGACTAAAGGTCTATCTCAGTAGAATCATGAATATCATGTGAAAGCTAGAAGACTGAAGGTTGTTATAAGTTGGATCTAATGAAAGTGGGAGTCTATTGGATTTGGTGCCCTAGAAACAAACTAATTTTTAATTTATGATAATCATGTATTCATTTGATTAATACTAATAAAATTCTTATCATATTATGATTGTTCTTCTATGTCACATAGTATGTGATAATGTCCTAAGAATAGTTGTCCCACTAAAAGGTCACAGTGGATCCCTTCTATGATGAGAACCTAAAAGTACCATTAAACTATTCTTGAATATATGTTCTATGGCTGGATGATATCATTTGAAGGGACATAAATGATACATGGTATCAGGGGTGGGGTCTCATGAAACTTTGAGGAACCTTCTCATGGTGTGTTCCCTTGGTAATATATGGGAGGATATTATGAGAACAAGATCCGCCAGTAGGAAATTCATATTCATAAGTTTCATCAGATGTGCCTATCTGCAGACATGTGTATTGATACATAGACTTTAAGATTATAATTAATGGTTATTATGACTCGCACACTTATATTTATTGATGAAAACCATGATGACAGAAGTTCGTGGTGAGGTAGGATATGTTGGGTGTGTCACGAGTAATACTGAATTAATGAATAATGCGAGAAATGATTTTTCACTTATATAGAAGTAGATATCTCAGGACCTTTGATGGAAATGATATTTCATAACTAAATCCATGGACATGGTGTTCACTAGGCAAGTTCAATTCTGGGAAGTCAAAGAATGAGAAATCGAGCACATGGGTTGATGGAACTTGCATGCAACCCGCTTGATTAGAGATATCAGGACAAAGGGATTATATTACATGGTAAGAATTTGTATGAGGTGACATGTTATGTAAGCATATAATTCTTTCTCTTGGGTTCCTTGACCCATTTATAGATTGTAATCATAGACTTTAGAAAATCCCTCCTAATGAAAATGAGAAAGAGGCCTAGAGGGTCACACACTAAGTGTATCTAATATCCTAGTTAAATAATTTATTTATTTAACAAGTTAAATAAATATTAATCCTAGTTGTGGATTAATAATTATTCTAGAATAAATGACCACATTTATTTAGTCTCTAGTTATTTTAGATAATATATTGAGGACAAAATATTTATTTATCAGTGAATAATGCATTTATATTTGTTTAATAAATATATAGTCATTATTTAAGGACTAGTAAATATTAAAGAGGATTGGTGGACCATGTTATGGGTCTGGTGAGGATTAATATCAAATATTATTTGGTTAAATAATATTTAAATATTATGTGAAAGTTAATCACATGTCATGGAAATAATAGCAGTGCTATTATTATTTGACATGGGGTTTCCCCAGAGAATAATAAATTATGTAATGGCACCTGTGCTCATTATTTATTATTACCTGGTGAATTAAATTCATTTATAACATGTCATAGAAATAATAGCGTTGCTATTATTATTTGACATGGTCTTTTCACATGGAATAATAAATTGATAACAGAACCTATGCTAATTATTTATTATTACCTAGTCAGTTAAATTTTTTGTTATGTTATTATTCTCTATATAAGACAAGGTGTCATTCCACTGACTAACCAATCATTGTGTGCACAATATCCTTGGATAAAAGCTATTAAGCCTAAAGAACTCTTCCCTCTCCAATAACGCTCCCAGGAATGAGAGATATCCTCCTCCACCAGATCATGGAGAATGCTTTGGAAGTGATTCTCAAGGTGATCGAAGGCGGACATCGCCAGAGAATGGATCTTCTGTGGTAGCACCCAGAGAATCCTTCTGTGACGTCTAGAGATATGTGGAGCATGTGTGGATCACCCCTAGAGAATTTCTATCGTTTGATTCAACATCGCAATGAATCCACACCTCATACCTCTGGTTAGATGCATCAATGAAGAAAGAATTGGCTTTGAGGTAATTCTATAATATAATTAAATTAATTATATAAAAAATATTTCGAACCTCTCCCCTCGGTTCTAGGTTCTCTCCATTTTATTTTATCTTTGATTCAATTCTATGGATACTGGGGTTCATCATCATGTTGATCCCAAATTAATCAAATATTATGGCAATCTGAAAAGTTGGGTACTCACCCATCTCATGATTACACTGTGCCCAGAACCTACATATGACGAATTTATTCCTCATGTACTATGATATTGTCATCTGGATGTGCCCATAAGTTATTTTGTGGAGGGGAACGAAGTGGGAACCCTAGTCTGTCTCGTCTCCTTCGGTGATGACGGCAGCGGCAGTGAAGATCCCTCCCCCTCTCTCAGGGGAGGCATCTTTCATTGAAAATAAAGCACAGTTTTTCCGTCCTTTCTCAAATCCTGACTTTCTTCCTTCATTTTTGAAAATTAAGTTATGCCTGAAGGACCCAGAAATCATTGAGGGTTTCCCGAATCTCTAAATTTCGAACTCGGAGCTCCTCGATTCTGCCTCTCTTCTGAAGATCTCCCTGGTTGAATGGTTTAAGTAGTGAATACCATTGTTGATTCCTTTGACAGGTTCATCTTCGACGCTTGGGACCTTAAAGAGCGGGCAACAATCATCTTACTCGATAATAGGCATATCATGATCCATTTTTCTTTAGAGGAGGATCTCATTCTCGACTGTTCAAGGGCACCCCAAAGCTACAATGGCTGTCGCTTCTTCATGTTTCGCTGGTCGTTTGATTTCCACATGAACTGTGACCCGCCGTCTGCTGCAATTTGGGTTAGTTTTCCACATCTACCTTTACCGTTCCAAAACGCCGCAATTATAAGGATGCTCGGTAACCTCGTTGGATGATACCTTAGTTCGGATATCCGAATAGAAGCAGTTTTCCATCCTGTTTACCCGAGGGTTTGTGTTGAGATAGATGTGTCGAAGGTTCCCTTTGATTTTGTCTGGATTACAATTAGTGAGGAATATAGGTGTAAACAAAAAGTTGTGTATGGGGGATGGACAGACTTTTTTTCTACTTGTAGGAGGCTGGGGCATGACTCAGATGTGTGCCGGCAGGGATCTTCTTCGATGGCGGGTAAGAGTGTTAGCTCCCAATCAAGGGGATTTTAGCACACGGGTGGGAAGGTCACGAATCAGATGGTGGACAGTGGAAAGGGCAAAGATCCAGTGGTTTTTGAGGCTTCAATCTCTGAAAAGCAGGCCATGGGTGTCGAGAATAGAGTTGGGGGACCTCTGCTACGGCGCCTGATCGAGGAGGAACATCCTACGAGAGAGGAAGTGGACTATAATGCGGTGGGGATGGGTCTCCTTAGAACTGCATCGACGACTCAACGACTTAATTCGAAGGTTTTGGATGTGTTCAATAGGTTGAAGGGTGATCTCATAGGTCCTCCAATCTGTAGGATGCAGGATGGAGAAGGAAAATACCAGCATGTGGAGGTGCAGGTGGAAGGCGAGGCGAAGGAGGGAAACCAGTCCTTGGATCGCTTGTTGGGCAGTGAGAAAGCGGAGTTCCCTGGATTGGTTGCTGAGAAGGCATGGAAGGGCAGTGAACATGTCAGCAAGGGGAGGCAAGGGCCTAATTGGGTTGCGTCTGTTACAACCACAGGTGAGCAGAAGGGGGATTCTGGTTCATTTCGGTTGATGGTTCCCTTGTGCAAAAGGTTCTAAGGTCTCCTAGAGGCCAATTTGAGTTCTGATTCCAATATTCTAGGTTAGGATGTCAGGGCCAATGTTTTGGCTACCAAAGTTCATGAACTCGCACACTTGGTAGATGACGACTCAAGCCTAAAATGTGTTAGGGACTCTAGGAGAAGGAAGGGGAGGAAGGACTACTCCTCACTACCTCCTCCTCTGGAGACCCGCTCTACAAAGAAAATGAGCAAGAAGAAGATGGACACGGAGACTCTGAGTCACAAGAAGTTTGAGATACATGATGATCATCACATGGAATTGTTGTTATGTTCTGATGACCAAGTGATAGAACAGACTTTATTGCTCAACTCAACTGAGGAGGAGGCAGCTAAAATGATGGTGCGGTCTCTTGAGGTGTCTCTCAATGAGGAGAAATATTCCTAGACTGAAAAACAGGACTCAATTTTGGTTGGAGGCTTCAATCAAGGCAAGATCAGTGTAGAGGAGTACGTTAAGTCTTGGGACCAGATGGATTTAGTGTTTGAGAAGCTGGTATTAGAAGGATCTGATTTACAGATGGAATCCTTAGCGTGGAATCTATTTAGGGAAATTGATTCGGGTAACATTAAGTTTATCTTCAAAACGTCTATTTAAGTTTTGGGCCTTGGGTGGATGAATTGAGGGTAATGGTTGTGTGAGCTATGATTCTCTGGGATCTCCTGTTGTTTGACTTTATTGTGAGTTTGATCTCGTTCCCTACATTCGGCTTGGACCTGCTCTAGATGAGGATCAGAGCATGAAGTCTTCATCGAGGTAGACCTTTGGATTGGGATGTTGAGAGGGTATGGCATTTCCATCAGTTTCGTGCTCGTGCATCTCTGCATGGGACTATCTGATGAGGGTTTTTCAATACTGGAGGCTTCTCATCATGGTACAGTTGCTAGGGTGGGGTAGGGTCGGTTGTTTTCTCTGGGTGTTCGTGGTTGTTCAGTTAACTTTTTTGGTTTCTCAATTTTTCCACAACAGTGTTTTATTATTAATAATAATAAAAGTAATTTTCAGTTAGTCATCTAATTTAATCTTTTATTGTATTTCATTTTCTACTCATGCATGATTAAGAAGTTTGGTTGTTATGGTAATCTTTGGTTTGGTCATTTTTTTCATAAAATTAAAAATAATCCCCCAACTTTTTATGAGGCCCTTTTCATTTATTTCCATCCTTCAGTGTCTTGGAGATATCACCTAAGTCCTAGTATCTCCCTTATCACTTTTAAAACCAATGATGAGAGTCGAAATGTTACAAATTATATGATCTTGTTCAGTCCATGTCTTTGAAATTTTATTGGTCTATCTCTTTGGATGGTAGAAAAGATATTGTATTGTCAAAACATGAAATGTAATGCCTAAAAATGCATATCTAACCTCTTTATGTTGAAACTCAAGTTCAAGGGAGTTGGGTACTTGAGTGTTTTGAGACACTTCTAGGAGATTTTACCATATCTTTATGGGTTAAGCCAATGAAAAACGCATGACATGAATTTATAGAAATGGATTCCCACTAATGGGACATAATTTATTTTAAATAATGATTTATGATTTAGTAAAAAAGTGTTTATTTTTTAAAATAGTTGAAAATGGTATGATTTTCAAAAGCTTAGTGCATTTTTCAATAATGTTTTGAAAGTGGAAATAGTTGAATTTTGGAGATCCATATTAGGATATGTGTGACGTGGTTAATTTGAAATTTTTAAGCCTTCAGTTTCTAAAGAGCGACACTAAATGTAGTTTTCTTTTAGCTATATATAATGACACTAGATAGGAACCATATAAGCCATCCAGAAGAGGCTGCTAAGAATGTGGTTTCCCCAGAGATATTGGGGGACCAAAAGTTGGTTCAATGTATTTTCTTATCATTCTAGGCCATGCACCGAGGGAATAGAAATAATGAAACAAGGAAATTAGATCATTCAGTTCAGTTCCAAATGTATACTCCACCTATTTTTTGGGGTCTTTAAGAACTGGAATAAGCATAAATGTGGATAAATAGAATAAATCGAATCGTTTATTTCATTGGAAAACCAGATGAGATGAAGATAAAGTTGAAAATGTATATACTGGACGATATTGTATACCAATAGTGGGATTTATAATTTCTAGCTAAATTTGACCAAGGAATGGCATGTGAATATTTTGAATAATTATTTAAGAAAAGATTATATCCTCATTCTTTTCAGACTACAAGAAGATCTAATATTTTCAGTTTGAAGTAATAGAATCTCACAATTATAGAGTATATGGCTAAATTTTTGAATTTAGTCTTCTTTTCACCCAAATTTACTGCAAGTGCGTCCCTAAAGGCATGAATGTTTGAATTGGGGTTGAGGAAACAGATTTGATCAAATATTTCTATGCTTTGTATATCATATTATATAGAGATGGTCAATATAGAAACACTAGAAAAAGGGATATCTTAGGAAGTATAGATAATGAAATCATGTTAATACCTATGTGAATTGGTGGGAACTCTAATGATGGGAATAAGCATGACATGGGAACCTATTTTGAAGGTGGTGATATGAGTTAGAGTTAAATGATGGGATCTGTGAATCTTTCTCCAAAACCAAAGGGTACACCCAATTTTTTTCAATGTGGTTCTCTTGATCACATAAAGCGATATTGAACATCACCACCTAGAGCATGTCACGATTACAATAAGATGGGACATCTACAACATTATTATCACAGGGCTTGAAGTTTTTGTGCTAGAGACACATATAAAGCTTCTCATGCATTATATACTTCGATGGGATGAGTGGAGTAGAATATCTCTCATCATTAAACCCAATAAATCCATGGAGATTCTATGAATACCATGACTGCTCATCTAGAGAAATATCAACATGGTAATAGTGAAAAGGCACAATGAGTTTTAAATTGTATGGATTTGTACAAGTGATTAAGGATGATCAATCAAGACCTTATATGGTGAGAGGTATGATTATTTTTAATACCACCCTTTTGGAAGCTTTTTTGATATGGGTGTGTAACATTCATTTATTACCTCTTGTGATGTTGATCTTATCGGTTTTCATATTGAGATGATTCCCACAGCTTCGAAACTTCAAACTTCTCTTAGAAAAAATGAATGTAGAGCCTTTGTGTGGAAATAATGTTCAATAACTATTGATGGGGATGAAATAATTTGGGACTTATCTATTCTTGAGATGGATTTCAATTAATTAATCATGGGTATGTATTGGTTGATAACGTTCAAAGATCACATCGACTATTATACCCGAAGGGTTAGTTTTACAAGTGATGATGGATTTGTACATCTCTTTAGAGGAAATCAAAATGAAAAGGTAGGTGGAACGAGATTGTTAGATCCAACAGTTGAAACTATATCATACTAGTTGGTAGCCTTGACCATGGAATCTATGGATAAGATCGAGAATAGATATATTACAACAATTTTTTATCAATTTATTAATATTTTCCTCAATAATTTCTTAGTGTTTCCACCCAAAAGAGAAGTAGAGATTGTGTATGATCTCTTACCAGGGACAAATACTATCTCACTTCCATCTTACCAGATGAAAGCAATAAAATTAAGGGAATTGAATGTCTATTTGGAAGATTTGGGAGGAAAAATGTTCATTTTTCCTAGTATATCTTTATGTGAAGCACCATTATTTTTGCAAAAAAAGAATATAGAATGGTTAGATTTTGTGTGGATTATCATATGCTTAATCAAGTTGAGATAAAGAATCATTATCCTCTTCCACACATTGATGAACTATTTGATCAATTGAGGGGATCCAAGTGGTTCGCTAAAATTGTATTTCTTTCGGGATATCACCAACTACAGGTTCAGAATGAGTATATTCTAAAGACAAATTTCATAAGGAGATATGGCCCTTACAAGTATGTGTTTTTGAATTTAGGATTTATGAATGCACCATATATCATTATGGAATTTATGAATGGAATTTTTCAAAGGTATCTAGATTATATTGTGGTTGTATTTGTGGATAACAAATTGGTTTATTCTAGAAAAATGGTTGATCATGAGAAACACTTGGAGATAGTGTTGGATATCTTGTAGGATCATCATATGTGTTACAAACCTTCAATGTTTTTATTTTTTGATACAATAGGTGAATTTACTTGGCTATGTGATCTTTGTTAAAGTTTCTTATGTGGATCCATAAATCATAGAGGTTGTGATATCTTGGAAATCGAAAAAGAATGTCTTTAAGATACAGAGTTTCCTTGGCCTGGATGGTTATTAACAAATTTTTTTCATGAATTTTATTAACCTACTTCACCAATTATAGATTTGATAAGGAAAAGAGTTCCATTAAAATATAATGATCAATGTCAAAAGTCTTTTAAAAATCATAAACGTCTCTTTATATCAGAACTGATCTTGATATTACCAAAATTGGGATAAGGAAATGTGGTGTATTGTGATGATTTAGGATCTCAGATAGGGTGTGTTATTATATAGAGAGATCATGTTGTTTCTTATGGATCCCAGAAGTTATGGTTGCTTGATAATAACTACCAAACACGCAATTTTGAACTAGCTATTGTGGTCCATGATTTGAAGACCAGACGTCATTATATTTTTTGTGATAAATTCACTTTTTTTATCGATCATAAGAATTTGAAACACATTTTCTCACAAATAGATTTGAATCAGAGATAAAGAAGATGGATGGAGTATCATTAAAATTTTAACTTTGACTTAATGGATACACTAGGTAAAGGGAACTCTATAGAGGAATAATTAAGTAGAAATTAATATAGTTATTTAGAAAGAGAGGATTTGGATCAATGATATCTAATGATGGTGATTTCATACATGCACATTGATTATGAAGATCTAGGTAGTGTTTCTATTTTCTTTTCTGTTTATTTTATTTATTACTTGGTAGAGAAGATTAAATAGGCACATACATATGATTTTGAATATATTTCTATGAATTAAAAACCCAATGGTATAAAAACTATTGATGTCACCAACCAAGATAAGATTCCATCCAACCCTGTTTGAGATAAGGCTGGAGTGGAGATCTTGATCCTCCTAGTCTAGCGACTAGTATTTGACATCAATGTAGTCATAGTGGGAATTATTTATCCCAACAAATAACTAGGATCAAATAAACTGAACAAAGCACACAACAAAACTAATAAAAAATGAACATCAATAGAATCTTGGTACAAAAAAACTGAATGAAATAAAAACAATAAAAAAACCAACCAAGCAGACTGACAAGATATCATCGTGACCAGTTGGTTACCACCATCAAAAAACTAACCCACTCTATATGAACCACTGGGCTAGAATCCTAAACTTGCAAAATATATTGTGTATCCTAATTCCAATTGGAACAAGTGGGGTGTGTGCATAAATATATTAGTTGGAAATAAACAAAGAGTCCATGTATTTACTATCCTTAAATAGTCTATAAATACCAACTTGAAATACATTTATAAAATAGGTTTTTTACTTTTTAAAGACCAAACATAGTTTTTATTTTTTTAAACAACACACACAAATTTCCTCTTTTCAAAATAGATATCATTTTTTATGAAAAAATAGATTATAATCCCAATATAAAAATGGGATACCAAAACATGTGATAGAAGAAATACCAAAAAATAAAGGAAATAGTCTAAATAGGAAGAAACCAACATAGTATACAATTCATGTGCATAAAAATGAAAAAAAAACATACATATAGATAGTAATAGTCATTTATTAAACATCTTTGGAATAAATCCCTAAATTTACTCAATTTGGGATCACCTGTTGAAAAATGGTTCAACACCAGAGTCAATAACCAATTTTCCACTCTACAAAATCCAATCCAGTGCCACATCCCACCTAGCCTCTCTGAAAATCCATGGGAACCAACCCATCTAATCGTGGTTGATAAGAAACCATCACTCAACACTCTATATAACAGCCATAAAACCCATGATAATAGTACATGGTGAATGGGGTGGTCCCCACACACATAGATCAATCTAATAACCCAAAAACACTATTCATTCGTATATCAAACACTGACACCACCAATATAATGACCCTTTACAATGAGGATCCAAAATAGAGGTTCTCGTCTCACAACAAGCCATTCACAAGTTCCAACTGGTCCTTCACATCAAATGAATTTCAAATCACTTTCCCAAACCTTAAAAAATACCAACTGAGCCTTCACACCACGTGAGTTTTTAAATAATTTTTCAAAACCAAGTCGAAAACATATGACATTCATGAAAATATCGAAACTGTAATTTGTCTCATTTTTGAAACCTTGCCATAACACAATGTTCCAAACATGTCATGCCTTAGAGACCACATTTAGATCCACCATTAAATTCATGGGAAACAACAAGTAACCATTTCGAATCCATGGAACCATTTTGAAAAAAATAAGAGTTTGAAAGAACCATTTTAGATGAGGAAGAGGGAATAAAAATGGGGAATGAGAGAGAGAGAGATTTTGGGATATCGGGTTCAAGGGGACATCTTTTCCAAATAAAAACCTTTATCAATTTTGAGATCATCAATACAGGCACCCCATGCACATATAGATGTTCCCACATCCAATGGAACACAAGTTGAAATCAAAAAGCGCCAATGGTTTTATTCAACATAACACAAATAACATAATAACCCTATAAGAATCCGAACATAAGTACCCAATCCTCAAAAATGAACAAAAATACCTTAATAAACCTAAATTCACAAAAAAATGGATCACAAAGACATAACCAAGGACAATAATAATACAAAACTTCCAGTTTCATTTTTCAAAGATAAATTGGCATTCTAACAAACACCTAAAATACATACATATATAAGAAAACCCATAGAAACTCATTTTAATAAATCATTTCCACCAATTTTCCACCAAATAAATACCAAAACAATTTATACTGCCACATCACTAGAAATGACATCACATTTAGAAACCATTTTGGAGAGAACGAGCATCAAATGGAATGGGCCGAAAAGAAGATGGATGGAAACTCCTACCACAACGGCGTGCGAATGAAATGAAACTTCGAGATAAGGATGAAATGGGCCCAACAGACCAAATGCACACCCTAACATCAAAATAAAATCAACCCACACATGAAACCTAAAACTTAGGTTTCATTTAAGGGGGAACTAACCCAAGGAAATATGAGGAACCAAGAGTGAAGAAGAGGAGGAGGAGGGGAAAGTTGACCATGAAACCAAAGGAAAAATACCTTGGTACCTTAAGAGAGATTCAATAGTATATGGAGATGAAGGGAGGAGGGTTTTAGGGAGCCGCATATCGATCCTAATTTGAGAAGGGGGGATAAAGCCAAAATGAGTTAAACAGAGGGAGGTTCAAGAGAGGAATTTAGAATTTTTAATGACTTGGAAAACTCACATGGTTTGGATGCACGATTTACCAAAATGTGCACCAACCATGTGTAGCCTACTAGTGAATATGGATACCAAACATGGTTTGGACACATAGTCTGTAAACCATGCACCATCAATTCAAAATGTCTCTATCATATTAAATAGACTCCCTAAATTCTTGTTGCATGGTTTTCCCAACCATGCTAAAGCAGTGCACTTTGTCCCTAACAGAAAAAATGAGCTACACAGTTTCTTTATATCCTCACATGGTTTTTACTAAACTGTTCCCAAGACAATCAAATAAAACTGTTCAGGAATAAATTGAACTACAAAGGACCTCATCCTCAATATACCACATGGTTAACACCCAAACCATGAACACAAACTATGCACAGGCCAAAATCCCTCCCAAAAACTCCAAAACACAAAAAATAAAACTGGAAATTCAACCTGAACATCAACCAAAAGAACCTGAACCAAGAAGAGAATAAAATAAAATAAAATCTATGGTTCGGTTGTGACAATTCACCCCACCTCAAAAAACATTCTTCCACTATAAATTCCCTTAGCTGAATGAGGAACAAAACTCAAACCCCAAATATAATGAAGCCAAATGAAACCATAAACTTTAGGGAGACCTTTTAATCAACAAGTCACACCTTACCAGATCTAAGAGGAACCACAACAAAAAGATCCATGAAAAGGGATGAGGGTTCTCCCCATGATAAACACCTAAATAAAATAAAAAACATTGAAAAATCCAACACGAAATCTCTGAAATTAGAACTACCAACCTGAACAAAAAACCCTCCACATGATTTATCATTTACTCAACACTCCATAATCTTACAAAACGAGAAAAAAAACTAAAATCATCTCACAAGGAGGCCAAGAACACATAGAAGAAATTTCAACTAATCAATGTCCCACATTTTAAAAGGTAAAAATTACAAAATAACAAGACACAAATGTTTATTATATAAAAGAGTAACCTTAAAATACCATAGAAACTATGATAGAGGAACTTAGAAATACTCCACACTAACTTTGGAAATAATAATATGGGCCAACAACTCCACCACAACCATGATTACTAAATGCATGAAGAACTTCACTATGGGGCCTGTAGATAGAGACCTTATGTATTGATTCATATTCTTCCTAATAGTTGATAACTAACACCATTGATAAAGGTTTATTCCTTGGGAAATGCTTCTTACTAAACTTTTACAGATTACCCAAACTGCTACAACAATGACATGCCTTTGAAGTATTGTGATAGAATGTTTTCGAATTCTCAAACTAACCAAACTGAAAACATATGAGAAAATGTTCCAAATAATGAAAATATGGAAACAAATAAGGTAACTTCGTAATAATATATTCCTCTAGACTAAACCTCTATCCGGATGGGGAACCCTCATGGGCACTAATAGAAACTAGATTTCCAACCACCACATGTAGCGCTCTAGGAACAAAATCAACTAAGAACTACTCATCCACCACCTTCCCAAAATAAACATCCTTGGGTAAGAGAAATTAATATCTAGTCTCTGGGAGAAGACCCTAGATGAATAGAGGATATTTAAACTGATCATCCAACCCTATCTCTAAAGGGAATGAAACCATATCCTTGAAATGGTCAATATATGATTTCACTGTCCACTAGCCTTATTGAAAATCCAACAGCTCCACCACTTTCCTCACCTTCACCTCTTCTAGTATGAACTATCAGAAAAAATTGGTCTTACGCACATTCCATTTCATCCCAAATTTCAATGATATCATAACAATCACCTTCTATTGATACATATAGGGACCTTTGAACAATATCATAAAAACACACACTCGCACAGCTTCTGGATTTCCTAGTAATCTAAAGACACTATCTACTTTCTCCCACAATTTCACTACCTCTAACTGACCTCGATCACAATTGAAAATAGGCAACATCTTGGAGGAACCAGATTCCTCCTCTCCACTTGGTGTGTGGACAAAGACAAAAACTGAATGAAACTCACCACAGACCTTGGGGACCATTCTAGTCAGCATATTCTAAAAAATTCAAGGATCAATAAACTAGAATCAACATCCAATCAAAACTCAACCAAAATACCATCCCATTCAAAACTCCAAGATCATAATCCAAATGCTACAGACACAACCAAAATAATATTTTCAAAAGCTACCATCTCATTCTAATTTCCAAAACTACCTTATTCCATGGACACTATCAAAATACTTAAATCCAATTTCAAATGAAGTTTTTAACACTGAATGCCACTTTTGAAAAAACCAAACTCAAAATCATTTTTATTTTTAAAAAAACTTTTCCCAAAACCACTTTCATTTTCAGAATCCACTCATACTAGATAAAATCAAAACAAAACACAACTCATAATAAACTCCTAGGATAGGGAACTAGTATCTATTCATTCCATGATGACATGGTAAGTAGATCATTCCCCAGGAAAGAACCATCTACTAGGAATATCTTGATCCTTGAAATTAGACACATATGGGTCAATACATGTGAGACCATAGTACATCATTGGCACAACTACATTGTCATTCCCCATTCGAAAATCCTAAATCAAGAAAAAGACTCAAATCTAGGATCACCCCTAAAAACATAAGGATAATAATGAGAAAGGGTTCATTATGTCCTTCCCATACATACATATTGAGTCCTGATAATTCAAATATATAGTCCACCTAATGCCCTGAATAAAAAAAGGTGCATATGATACCATTTTTTCATGAACCAAGTCTGGATTCTATCTAACCTGACAACTTTCCAAGTCCGAGACAAGGCTCTAGAGGCATTATCGATCCTCTCAGGTTGGATACTAGAATCGAGCATCAATGTATTCATAGTGGGAATGATTTATCCCAATAGAAAACAAGGATAAAATAAACTAAACATGGAACAAAACATAAGTAATAAGAACTAAACATCAATGAATACATCAATAGATTCTAGGTACAAACAAAACTGAATGAAACAAAAACTATAAAAAAACTAAAACCAAGCAATCAGATATATAAGATCTCTATGTGCCTAAATGTTCACCACCATCCATAAACCAACATTCTCCAAAGGAACAACCGAAACAGAAACTTGACCCTTCTTATCAGCTCAAGTCTACCGAAGTTGAGTGGTACATGTATGGTGTGAGTATAAATATCTTAGTTAGAAATCAACACATAGTCTATGAATTTACTATCCCAAAATATTCAATAAAACCCATTTTGAAATAAAATTATAAAATAGGTTTTTACCATTTTAAAGGACTAAACATAGTTTTCCATTTTTTTAAAAAAACTACACACACCACTTTCCTTTTTTAAAACAAATTTCCTTTTTTAATAAAAACTAGTTTATAATACAATTATAAAAATAAGATATCAATGTATGAGATATTAGAAATACCATAATATAAAATGAAATCATAAAAATATATAGAAACTAATAGAGAATACAATTAAGGTGCATAAAAAAGAAATTGAACATATATATAAATAATCATGGGAATTTCCTAAACATGTCTAGAATAAATCATTAAACGTACTCAATATGGACTCACTTATTGTTGTATGTTGAATATCCACAGTCAATAACCAATTGGATGATCAAAACTATCCAATCTAGTAGCACATCGCACCTAGCCTCTCTGTAAATCTAGGGGCACCATCCCATCTTATTGGGGTTGATATGAAACTGCCACTCGACCCTATAGATAAAACCCATGAATTATATGATAATTGTATATGGTGAATGGGAAGGTATTCACATTCATGGATTAAACCAATAACCTAAAACTAAAATTATTTTCTAGCCCAAACACTGACACCATCTATGAAATTAACTTCTCCTTAGAAGATCCACCATAGAGGTGTCAATCTCACAACAAGTCATTCACAAGATCCGACCAGGCCATCACATCACAAAAAAATTCAAAACACTTACCAAAAAATTATGAAATACCTACATTTCCTACACACTACATAAGATGTAAAAACATTTTTAAAAACCTTGTTTTAAATATACAACATTCATGAAAAGTACCAAATGCATTATTGTCTCATTTTAGAAACCAAGACACATCACAAAGTTCCAAACTAGCCTAGCCTTAGAGAACACATTTAGACCCACTATTAAATTCATGGTAAACAAAAATTCACCATTTGGAAGCCAAGGAACCATTTTTTAAAATAATAAGAAATTGAAATAACTATTTGAGATGAGGAATGAGGAATAGAAAAGGGGGAATGGGAGAGGGAGATTTTGGAAAACCTTGTTCGAGGGAGAAATCTTATCCATTGAAAACCATTATCCTTTGAGATCCCATAGATATGTACACCCCATTCAAATATGGATGTTCCACCAACCAATGTAACACATGTTTAATTCAAAAATTACCAATTGTTTTATTCAAAGGAACACAAATAGCACAATAAACTCTCAAAATAATCCATACTTATGTACCCAAAACACAAAAGGAACCAAAATCGCTTCATAAGAATCAATTCAGAAACAAAATGAACTGCCAAGACATAACCAAGGGTAAGAATAATCCAAAATATCTAATTTAATTTTTAAAAGATCAATTGACATTTTAATAAACACCTCACATACATACATATATAAGAAAAAACATAGAAACCTATTTTAATAATATATTTCTACCAAAGTTCCACTAATGAAATACCAAAAAAATTATACTATAACATCATAAGAATGGTAATCACATTTAGATACAATTTTGGAATGCTCCAACATCAAATATAATGTGCCGAAAAGGAAATGGATGAAAACATCAACCTAAAAAATGCGTAAATTCAACAAAAATTTAGGAGAATTAAGAACTGGGCCCAATGGAACAGTCACACACCCTAACATAAAAAAATAAACCCACACATCAACCATATCCCCTAGTTTTTTTCAAATTTGTAAACAACCTAGTGAAAACCAAGGAATCAAGAGGGAAGAAGAATAAAAGGAGAAAATTTACCAAGAAACCAACGGAAACATACCTAGGGACCCTGAGGGATCTTAAATGGTGGAAGAAGAGAAATAAGGGAGGGTTTTCGGGATCCCATGGTTCACCTAGGTAGAGAAACGGGATGAAACCTCAAAATAGGTTAAAAACATAGAGGGGAAAAAGTGGAATTTCTAATTCTTTTAATGACCTGGACAACTAAAATGGTTTGGCCACACAGTTTCCCAAAATCTATGCCAACTATATCCAACCAACTAGAGAATAGGGATACCCTATATAGTTTTTCCACATAGTCATGTAAACTATGCACCAATAATTAAAATTGGATCTTTCAAACCGCATAGTTTCCCTTAACTGTTCTCAAGTCTTGTGCCTTATCATTGACCCCAAAAAGGAGTTTCACGGTTTCTCCTTGGACTTGCATGTTTTGTCCCAAACAATGACCAAGCCATGAAAATCAAAAAATTCAAGAATAAATTAAATTTTAAAAGTCCTCATCCATAATATGGCATAGGGTTAACCCCCAAACTATGTAAAAAATAGTGAACATGCTAAAAACATCCACACAAAAAATAAAAAGATAAAAAATTATAACCAGGAACTCAACCAGAACCTCAACCAAAATAAATCTAACAAATAAGAGAATAGAGTAAAATAAAACATGTTGTTGGGGTGTGACAATTGATGGATGTAATCATGATAGTAGATTAGTTTTGTGGTTTCAATATCATATGATCATACCTTTAGCTTGTTATAGACAACTCCTTTATTTTTATCACTATTCTAGATGGTCTATTCATCCTAGAATACAAAATATTTATAAGTTAATGAAAGAATATTTTTTTGCAAGATGGAATGAAAATAATGGTTACTGAGTTTATTTTGATATGTCTCACCTATAAGATGGTTAATGTAGAGAACCAATGGTCATAGGGTATGTTAAAGTATTTACTAATTCCCATGTGTAAATGATTTCAAATTTCTATATATTTTTTCACAGGTCAACCAAGGTTGGTTTAGAAACACAATTCTCTATGAGTGATAGTGGATAAACTCAATAATTCTGTCCATTTTATCCCTATTCATGAATCCAATATGGTGGTGGACTTGTCAAAAATCTATATTCGAGAAGATTTAAAGTGGAATAGTGTTCTAGTCTCAATTATATCTGATAGAGACCCTAGGTATACATCTTGTTTTTTGATATATTTACATTCATCCCATGGTACTTCGTAAACCACAAGCATAGAGTATCATCCTCAAATGAATTGGAAATCCAAAAGGATGATCCAAATATTAGAGTACATGTTTAGGGATTTTGTAATGTATTCTTTGTGTCTCGTCATAAGATAACATACCATTAGTGGAGTTATTTTAAAACATTAGTTATCAACACTCAATAAATTTGTCTCCTTTTAAAGTATTGTATGGGCATCCATGTTGTTCTCTACTTTGTTTAGAGGAAATAGGCAAGACATCATCGGTTAGGCCAAGCCTTATGAAAGATACAATAGAGAAGATTTGGTTAATCGTAATGATGATGGAGACAGAACATTGTCCTAAAAAATCATATGTGGATCATCATCAATGTTCATTGTCATTTTTTGTGAGTGATCATGTTTTCTTGATAATCTCTCAAAGTCTTGGGAATTTTTATTTTTGGAATAAGGGAAAGTTTTCTTCTTGATACATAGGCCCTTTTGAGATACTTGAATGAGTAGTTGAGGAGGCATATTGGTTGTATTTTACACCAAGGTTCAGCTTAATGCATAATTTGTTTAATGTATCTCAATTTAAGATGTCTCAAACAAACCCTTACCTTGTGATTTTATGGGATCACCAACCAAGACTTAGATGATATGTTGTTTCATTTGTTGAAATAGATTCTAGAAAGTAAATAGAAAGTATTACATGAGAAAATAATTATCCCAATGTGGGATTTATGAAAAAATTATTGGATTCAAGAGGAAAATTGGGACGGTGAAAAGGAAATGATGGAGCAATGGAAAAAACTATTCATGGAGGACTCTGGTTTTCTACATTCTAATAAAGGAAATACCAATGGTGGGGAGAATTTAGAACCCCCAATTTTTATTACTTGACCCTTTATTCATGTATTTTAAGTATATAAAATGATTGGGTTATGTTTGGGAGGTTTGATGGAGATTTTTAATTTTTTTAACATTTATGGAGGCTCATGGTGTGAGAATGGTTAGTGAAAATCATGCAAAAACTCTAAGAAATTTTGCAACAGAAATAGTGAACACTGGGAAGGTGTATGGTTAGGCACACAGTTTGGCTAATCCATGAGGATTTCGAGTAGAAACCATGAAATTTTTCATTGTTGGGTATACACTACTAGAAGAATGACCTATAGAAATAGACCGATATCCACAGTTATAGATGTTTGTGGATATATGTTAATTTTTATCCATACATAAATTGAAACCCATAGTAGTAGGTTCAATCAATTAGGTTTCCTCAAATATCTGCAGTCCCCTATCATGATACTCACATGAATCTTCTCCCCTGAAGATGCCCCTTTGCTACCTCTCATATCCCCAATCCTCCTCTCCTAATGTCACCCTTTTCTACCTATCCTCTCCCTGATCATCCTCCCCTGACTATGCCCCTCGTGCTGATGCCCCTTGCAACAGTGTCCCTCACTTACACCGAAAGAGGCATCCCCACCACGATCTATTATCTCTAACCCTCCTCCCTGGATGCTTCCACTGAACGCAGGACACCTCACCTCCCTCTGCTGATGTATCTTCTAGGCGGCCTCCTCACCTCCTTTTCCAGCATGCCTCCAATGTAGAAACCCCCTCCTGATGATTCCATTACATTCATTAATTTTTGGTTAAATTCTTACTGTGATTGAGTGAATATATCCATCTATTTTGACTCACTCTAATGAATTAATGGGTTGATTCCTATTCCCTAGAAGACATTCCATTCCACAATAGGATCAATCATAAAATTTATTTGAAGGGGGTTACACTGAGATGGCATTCCACAAATAAAAGAGTAGGCTCATGAATGTTAACCCATAGGTTTCTTTGTATTAAATCATTAGTTTTCACCATGAACCAATGAACCATGTTGTGAAAGGATCAAAGGTTTTGAAAAATTAAAGAATCATATTGTGATACATGTATAATTGAAAAGGAAGTTATTTGTAATGAATTTTAGATTTGATTATTGACTGGGCACCATGTTGCGAAGAAGGATATCGTGCCATGAAATGGTTATAATTGGGAAGATCATTTTATAAGAAATGTTTCTATTCTGTGAACTATTTTCTTTCATTTCATTTACCCATTTTAATTAGAATTTATAAAGAGGATATTGTTTCAAAAATATTAGATATTAGTTAATATTAATTAGCATTGAATTAATACAATAAATTATTGTGGTAAACCTATCATGATCTCAATGGAATAGAAAAAGTATCATTGATCCCAACTATCAAATACAAAGGACTTGTTGAATGAATCATATAAAACTATTTTCTGTATTTCTGTAAAATTATAGAATAAAAATTAAAATTAAAATTAAGAATAAGAGGAGGATGTGAGACTAAACGTATCTCTATATATTAATCATATAAGAATAATGGGAAGTAATTTCATGGTTATACTTATCTACAGAAGAATAAAAAAGCACAAAAATATAACTCTAATTTTCAATGACCATTATCTAGTGTAAATAGTTTTTGTTGCTATATTTTTTTGGAAGAAACAAATTAAATCCTCACATCAATGAGTTGATTGCATCTGGTACAGAAGATGGGGTGTATAAAAGAAAAGATCAAAGAGGTATTTAATAGAATGTTATAACGTAAGTTTGGTGTCAAGTTGAATAGGGATAATACACTATGTCTTTAAACTATTAAAGAATACTCACTGTTCTATAAACCACCCATGCCTTATCTTTGAGTAGCGTGAAAAAAGACAATAAGAGGGAGTTCCCCTATGATTGATAGTTTATCTTTCCTGAACATATTATAAAACATACAATGTGTAGTGTTATATTTTATTACATCATTGATGCATTGGAATATGGTCCTTGAATTAACCCATGGTAGTGAACTGAGTATTTTTGTTGTCCTATACATACTTTATTTTATGAATCTATATTTATCCAGTGTGACTGATGTGAGAGAAATAGGAGAGATTGAATATATGACTTTGAACATGATGATAATATCTGTATGTCTAAGAGGACCAAATAGAAGGGAAACATTTGAATAGTATACACCCAGATTTTCCCTCCTCTCTCTTAGGGTGATTTAGGTCAACTTAGTCCCAACTAGTGGTATCCGAGAAAAAATGTATTAATGTAATGTTTACTCTCAAAATATGGTTGAATTTTCTACACATTATGAATAAAATATAAAGCCTCCATTTTTAAAAGGAGATAAATTTTATGGTTTGTAGAAAGAAATGTTTGTGTTACTATAGGCTTTTGAAAAGGATTTCATGGAGTATATTCTTCGAGACATTACTTTAACTAAGCAAATTGAGATATCCTATGATGATAATAAAAAAAGATCTTAATTAGATCACTATTAAATGAAGTTTATAGTAACACGACTCATTTCTCTTCTATATTTGAGATATATAAGACTCTCAAAATTATTAATGGTAAATTAGTGGGATTAAATATTATTGAATAAAAAACATTAAAAGATGATTGAATTACATTAAATGGAAAGATATGAGGAGTATAAAGAAGATAATGGTAAGAAAGGAACTCAAATTAAGGTGATAAAATCTAATTATAATGTTAAATCCAATTAATTTTTTTTGGATGATGTTGGTAAGTATAAAAATTTAATATTTACCATGGAGATAGATTGAATTTTTGATTTTGTTATTGACATTGTAATGTGTTGGGAAAAAATCTATCAAATCATCTTTTTGGTGATTTTGGGGTGTTTTTGTTTGTTAAAAAAATCATAAGACTACAAAATAATATTGTACGTGTTACTGAAGAAGGTTTTTAAGGTTTCAAAGTTTCACAGTGTTTTACAAATTTTGGGGCATCAAAATTAGGAGTTTTTGTTTTTGGAAAAAGAATTTTTTTCTACAAAGGAGTCCGCAAATCACAGTTCCTAGACTACGAAGGGAAGTTCGTGTACTAGAATAGAAGTATGTGGAATGAAAATGGAAAATCTATAGAGGAAGGATTTCAACATAATAATGTTATGCGTACCACGAGATGTGCTACATGCACCGCAAAGAAAAAATAGTTCATGTGAGGTTTTTTGTTCATGGGAAGGTCATCGTTTGTGGTTGAGAGGCGATGATTCATTTTCATAAGATATCAACCACCACAATGAAAGAAAGATGCTATGAGGACCACATAAAATAGTTCTCGGTGAAGGATGTACCGCATTGAAGATTTGGTTAATTTTTATTACTGGGTTTTGGGGATCTATTTTCCTATATAAAGAACACTAATCACATAACTACCTAGAGAAAATTTCATTAGAGAATATCATCGTTTTGTGAATAAATATGGAAAAGACCAAAGTGGTTTGCAAGGGAGGATTTCAAAAAGTTAATTGGATTGCAAGGGACAATTATGTGAAGGGTAAAGTAGTTCACGAGATATCATTTCTGTAAAGTAGGCAATTTGTGGGGATAGTTCGAGAAAGGGTTTCAAGGGATCCATATCCTATAAAGTAAAATTGTCCATGAAGGAGAGGCAGTCTAATGAAAAAAAATCCGTCCAAAAAGCATGGACAATTCATGGAATAAGAGGTGATCCATGAAGAACTCAGGCCACATGGTGTAACAAAGTTTGTGGAAGATTCAATGTAGTTCATGAAGGGACTAAAACAATTCAGGAAATAAATTTCCTCAAACCAACAATACGTGGAATTTGGATTTCATTTATGGGTGAAAATGGGAATTCAACAGAGCATCTATCTATAATTGATGATGTGTTCATTCATGAAAATTAAGGGACTTACAAGTCCATAAATTTTATTTGGATCCCTTACAGAGAATGTGTTTATTCATTAAGGGACCTACAAGTCCATAACTGTGGATGTGTTCATTCATGAAAAGGAATAGGATTATGGTGATCCTTTCCATTGGTAGTGATCTAGGGAAAGTGATTCTGGGAGTGATCCTTGGGAATGAAATGAGCTGACCCTAAACCTTGTAATGGCAATGATCCTGGTTATAAAAGTGATCTATACCAAACCTTGTAATTTGGTAGTGAGCCTCAGTGGATTTTATACATATACACATCACCATTGTATGCTCCTTTGACATAGCCTAGTGAGGGTGAACCATGTAAAATTGTTGTGTCTCATGCATGATTTAATTTCTATTCATACATTAATATGAGAAAGAGAGATAAGAGTATTTTTTTAACAAAGAAACAATATTCAAATGGGAAGTTGTTTTAAACATTCATACCCTGATTCACCCCCCCCCCATCTAAGGGTATTTAACCTAATGGGGTTAACACAATGTCATTAATTCATCATCCTAGTGAATGTACATGTAGTTGTAAAGACAACATCCAATACTTAAATAAGAAAGCAAAGAAATTGGAATTTATTCACCAAGTGGATCAATAATTCAATAAAAATTTATCTATGGATAATAATAGATACTATAGGTTGTAATTGTCCTTAAAGGTGGATATAATGAAAATGGTTTTAGAGATGTTGGGGAAATTTTATCTACTTGAAGAAAATTTGAAATATATAGGTAAAAAACTCCATATAGATTGAGTTGAATGTTATAATTATCCATCCTAAAACCCAACTTGAAGTGAGGGGAAAATCTATAAATAAAGTAAGATTGAGGTTGAAATAAATGGTTATCCAAATAAAGTAAAAGGATTAAAAGATCAAGGATCTAGAATGAAATCTTAGATCATCAAGTAGAAAATCTAACAAGGAGATTCACTCCATGGAATCCTCAACAAGAATGGTATGTAGAATTACAACTTTCAAATTAGTAAGTAAGCGAAATACTCTTTTATAATCTTAATGTAGAGGATCATATTATAAATTAGATACAATGTTATACTAGTGTGGAATATTAAGAAAAACTATGAGCATGTGTTTGGAGACCTAAGGGATCAAAAAATAATATAAATATAGTTCAACATCTCAACCTATAAGTGAAAATAAGAGGTATTTTTTTAATTGAAGTTGTTTTATATGCACTAACCATTGAAATATAGAAAGGACTTACAATAAGAAGGGTTCCAATAGTGTCCTAAGTAACTCCTCTATTCATTTATAAAACTAGAAGAATATTTACATTGAAAATAAATCTCTTATGTTGAATAATAGATTTACTATTTTGGAGGAAAACCATAGGTCTCAATGAATGGTGAATCAATAACCAGTGATGATGTGCTCATAACATCCCTAATGGTGAGAAAACAAGAAAATTTTAAGAAAAAGGATTTTAATTTAGTTTTGATGAAGATGGGTGAATAAGTTAAAATAGACTCACTATGTAAAAATAATACCAAAGTTACTCTAATGTATATTAAAGTGGTAAGAATTTAATAATTTTTTAGAAGTTTCATAAACTATTCCACAAATAAAGTGGTGAAGGTTGGTGGAAGAGAACACCAATGAAATATGATGTATGTTGAAGGTTTCAAGAAAAATACTTATTTATATGAACCTATCAAAAGTGGGATTAGTATCATAAAAAAGGTAGATCCAAATAATAGTAATATAAATAAACTATTAGAAATCCTCTGGAATACTATTTGTACAAATGATATTGAAATAATAACTATTAATAAGGCTTAGGATGAGCTGAGAAGAAAAGATTTGGCTCATTATGACCAACCATATTCCTCAACTAGTGTATATCATACATACCACTCTCACCATGTATCTAAATTCTTCTAATATTTGTCAGAATTGGTACAATATTAATGTGGAGATATGATCCCTAGGGTAATTTTCTAAAGAAAAGATACGTGTGAAGTTGAAGTAGATGTGTTTCTGTGAAAGGAGACAAATTCAAAAAAAAGGCCACAGGAGTATTGAATTCACTAATTTTTATCTAGCCATAACATGAAGTAAAAAATGTTTTTAAGACCCTAATCTAACTCAAAAAGTATTTAAAAGAAATATTTTTATAATTTTATGATAAATCTACACATTTCATGTTGTAATGAAATAATAAAAAGGATGTAGAACATGATCTAATGTTAAAGAGGTAGAAAATATATAATTAAAAAATCTAGTGGAATGTGACGAACCAACCCAGGTATCCCATTTATTTGGGAGCTAAAACTCATATGGGACATACATGAGGTGAATTTCTGATCCTCATGGGATGGAAACTAGTTCCAGGGTCTTGAAACATAGTCATTGGGAATTATTTCAGAATTTTATATAAAAAGCATCTAAAATGAAACATCCTATAAAAGTAAGAAGCATAAATAAAAGGCAATAATTAGAGGAAAAATAATACATAAAGGAATTATCACACACATAAGTTTGGAAAATTTTCCAATAAAAATCAACTCCTTTTAGAATAAAGGCTAAAGAAAGATCTAATTCATAGACTAACAAAACTGAAAAAATAAAACTTTTACATAAAATCTCCATGTGACCCTTATTCACTCTCTATGTCTCAAACCATCTATCCTATAAAATAAGCACCCCAACACAAGGGAGACCAAATTCAAGGCACCTAAAATAAAACCTTAAGAACTACATAAGTCTTGTTTTTTATGAATCATGTGAGTGAAACTTCGCTCAATAGATTGGAACCACACAGTTTTTATGATTAAATTTAAATTAATATCCATTTATTGTAGTATTAAATTCAATTAAAAAATATTTCTTCCACACACACACATATATATATAATACAATGTCACACTCACTAATTTCATAAAAATATATATTTTGGATTGGATGAGAAAAATCACTTGAAATGTTTTTCCCAAGACTCTACCCCTTTTAAATAAAGATTCATCCCCTTATTCATAGAAAATAATAGTGGAAACAATCTTTAATCAATAACCTTTAACACGCTAATAGGTAACAATTTTTAGAATCCATAAATCAAGATAAAAACCCATTTTTCCTCTTTCTAGAAACTTCTCGAACACCCAATTTTAAAACACACCATGTCACTTTCAAATAAACTTTCCTAATAATTTTATTACGAAATCTAAATATTAATACAAATATATAAAAATAAAATGAGTCATAATAATTAACCATACATTAGAATCATTCAAAAATGGAATAATTGATCATTGGTTCAAATAAAAAATCAATGGGTAGGGGATGAAATCAAGGTACAAAAATAATCCCCTAAATCATCTTAAAATAGAACCTAAGAATCATGGACATCATCTTAAGACACAACTATGTAGATTTTGAACTTTTGATGTGAACCTATTCCAATGATTTTGATAATTTTATGTCCTGGATGTATAGTATAACTAATAGGGATTCATAATGACCAGAGAGCTTAGAAGAAATCCATGGACCCTTCCAATTTGTTATGGGGATATGAAATATATCTCGTTTGATCTCTTAGTCTAATTAGATTCTTACCCTAGAAAACACAATATCAACTAGGTTTTGTTCTTATCTAGATCCCTAATAGTCTACTACGAACCACATGTCATGAGTTGGGAAAAAACCCTCAAGGAAACATTGCAATGTTTTTGTCTTGATTGTGTTAATTAAAAAAGAAGGTTGATAAGGTCATTTGTGGAGTTCTAGAAATATTTTTATCTGCGTATGATGATAAAGAATCCATATGGAGGTATAAAAGATCTGGGAGTTCTACAAAAAATTGTCTCTACAAAGTGGCACTATTTCATAGTGTTTTCCAAATTTTTGGGGTCCAAAATTTAGAGGACGTCACAAGTTTTGTGAATGGTTTTTTCAGGGATACCGCAATAAAATATGAAAATGCTATGGATTTCCTGAAAGTTTGGAGTTTCGTGAATGTATAGTATTTTGAGAATGTTTAGTGATTCATCCAGGTTTGGAGATTCATGAAAGATAGTTTATTCAAAAATTAATGATAGTATGTTACGCGATAATTATAAGTTTCACGAATGGAAAATTTCTATGAAGTTTCTTGAATATTGGGAGTTTTGAGAACAATAATGAAAATTTTCATGAAAATGATGTGGCGAGCTTGGAAGTTTCATGATCTAGAGGAAATATCTTTAAATAGGAATATACCCCCCTCATTTGAGTATAGAATTTTTTTAATGAGAATCCAAAGGCTCTGAATTTATAAAAGTGACTCATGAAGGTTTTTATTGTGTGATGGTTTTCATACGACCATTAGATTAAAAAATAAATAAAATTTCATTAAACTTATGTAATATTCATGAAATTGGTGAGTTTCATGAAAGTTATGAGTTTCATGAAAGTTTTAAGTTTCTTAAATGTTGTGGGTTTCATGAAAGTAGAAATGATTTTTTATGAACTAGTTATTTTTGTGAAAGTTGATAAATGATTTCATGAAATTGAAACTTATGAGAATTAGTTTGGATTTCCATGTAATTTAGTGGTAAAGTGTTATTCATTAGGTGGATGAATGTAGAACTTAATTATGCACCAAATTAGGTGTAAATATTATTTATTCAAGTGATAAAAAAGAATAATCTTATGAAGTATTAGTGTTCAAACTTGAATTGAGTGAGCAGTGAGCTTTCAGATTTTGATTAATAATAAACCAAGAGGGATAGCGAGTCTTCCCTAAATTTGTAACAATAGTTCACTTTAGTGGATTTGGTATATAGGAACATTTAATTTTATACTCCTTGGATGTATCCTAGTATCAGTGATCCAATTAAAATTTCTATGTCTTCTGAATTATTTCCTTTATGTTCAAAAATTACAATAGTAAAGGGAGAGAGGAGTATTTTGTTTAACAAAGAAACAAGACTTGAAGGGGAAGCTATTTCAATATGTCATACCCAGATTCACACCCCCCTCAGGGTACTTAACCAAGTTTGGCTAAAAATACGTTTAAATAATAAGTGAGTAATCACATACATAAATACTATAAAATTAGTATATTTCATCTCACCTCCTACACCCTAGAATGAAAGAATCCCTTTTTCAGATTTGTGATGACTTATCAGTTATTTTAATGGTGATGTTCCTAGAGGATCATTATTAGAAATGAGGTTTCTATCAGTAGATGAATTTTGACTGATGATTGTTATTCCATTTTTTGGATGTATTAGTTGGATATTTTTGATGCTTTTGTAGGACATAGGTTCTCCAGTTTTCATCCATCAATATGAAGGTTTAATGGTTTATAAAATGGTTAATTGGAAAATGGATGGAATTACATGAATCTCATAGGAATGTAGAACCATTTTACAAGGATAATACCTCTATAAATATTATGTGGGACCAGTTTTAGTGGGTATATTGATAAAATACAATCTTACATCATCATAATGAAACTCCATCTATGTTATAGTAGTGAGAGTGAGAGCCTGTTTGTAATTTAGTACAATTTCATTTATCAGAGTGATTTCAATGTTCTCTCATGGATATAGGACATTCATCTAAACCATGTAATTCATTATTTTCATTTAATTTATATTTTACCTTCTTCAATTGTGTGTGTAAGATTTATTTCATGTGGTGATTAGGTAATAATATTCCTAGTTTTGGATCTTGATGTCAAGGGGTTGTAAAGACCTTTGGATGGTTGGAATTTAGATGGATGGTCTTTCAAATTATTGATGTGAGGGTTTTTCCAATTATGTTACATAAAAATAGTATAAAAGGGTATTTGGATCAGTTTTACACACCAGGAAGTAGGAGGAATGGAATCAGTTGAAGGGAAGATCTAGATTGACTGGTTTGATTGGACAGACTCCAGTTTCTTAGGGATGTAGTTAGAAGATCATATGTTACAGAACGTTCTTGACGATTTATAATTTTCATGATTTAAATAGGATATGGAAAAATTATAATGGGAGTAGTTATACAGGAAGGATCTATCTTTGGAAATAATGTCTCTTTCTTATAATGTGGCTTTCAACATTTGAAATAAGAAAAGCAGTACTGAAGTTGTGAAATCATAGGCTGAAATGTATGAGAAACCAACAATGATCATCAAAGTATTTCTGCAGGGGGGTCTACAAGGTAGGGGGAGGGGTAGGGTGTAGCTGGGGTGCAAGGGGAGAGAGGGGGTGGGGTAGTGGTGTAGGGGGTGCAAGGTGGGTATTGGGGGAGGTAAAACTTGAAGGGGGAGTTTGCAGTGGGTGGGGGAAGGGGAAGGGGGTCTGTAGGGAAAGGGGAGGGGGAGGGTGCAGGTGGGGTGCAAGGGGATAGGGGTGGGGAAGAGGGTGAATGGGGGCCAGTTGGGGGAGGTAAAACTAGCAAGGGGAGAGGGTGCAGGGGTGGGGGAGGGTGAAGGGGGAGGGGTTCTATAGGGGGTTTGTAGGGTAGGGGAAGGGGGGAAAGTGGGTGGAAGGGGGGGTAGGGTGCAGGTGGGGTGTAAGGGGGAGGGGGGCAGGGGGTGCGGGGGGGGGGGGGGGGGGTGGAGGAAGGGGGTGTAGGGGGTAGTTGGTAAGGGGGTTTAGTTAATATCTATAGTTTTCTTTAATATTATATGAGGTTGAATAACCATTTTAATACATCTCTAACTCCCTCATTTCTTCATAATTATATTTCTCCAAATATTCCCCCTATTTAAAGCATATTTTTTTCACTAAATCATGGGTTGATTTCACTTAAAACAAATCCGATTTTGTATGATACCACTAGAAGTTATTGGTATATATTTAACACATTTTCATTTAAAAATCTCGGTCCTTACCACCACTTTTTCATTATAGATTATAAAGATAGATTTGGATCCTATAATTTGTCCTCCTCCTTTTGGTGGTTTTATTCCACTACCACATTGCATGAATTTACCTGTACATAGCTAGATTCAATATTATATTTTAAATTACATTATATATATCCAAATACACCACATTTCATCAAGATCAAGATATTGTTCTTCAGTTTTAGTATGAACCTTTATCTGTTGTATGTAGATTTCATATTCTAACTTCCAGGATCTTATAATTTCACTTGTTACATGTATTTTCCATCTTTAATCTAGAGTAGTTTTCAAATCTAGAACATGTTATTTTTTATAATACATACCTCATGAAAAATTGGTGGGGATGCATGAATCTATACCAGTTCAGCTAATCAAAGGAAAAAAAGATAGACTTCTATTAGAAAATGTTGGCTCACTATCTACCATAGAGGTTCATTAGTGTATGATGACTCTGATTCCATAACAAGACTTTGTAAATAGATATTTATTTCTTTTACATTTAGGTAAACTATGAATAATAAACAACCACTTTATTATTATTATTATTATATAAAAATAACACAATTTCATGTTTTCAATATACAGAAACTTCCAAGAGATTATATTGATCAAGAAAACCACACCACATATTATGGAATCTTGCAACCTTCAACGTTCCTAATTTCTTTTGTTATATAATAACATTAATTTACTTCTAGATTTATTTTTCTATTATACTATAAGGTTGTAAATGTATCAACCAAGTCTTTTTGTGCTATGTAGGGATAAAATTTTGGATCATTCATACATGGATGTCTCAACTCTCTATCCCAACAGAAACCTTATTGTTAATAAAAATATTATGACACCATATACTAGAATACAACTGAAAATTGACAATACCATTCCCTAAAACCAAACCTACTCATAGATTTGGTAATAAAACTACCTTCAATCTGATCATATGACTTTTCTATGTCCTCTTTAATTATGATGTTCAAGCATAGATCTTTCTTATTTATGTTTTCCACCATCTATTTGACTATTTATATATCCCCTTCAATAATATTCCCTTGCACAGAGCTATGCTCCACCACCAAGACCAGACTAGGATCGACAAGGTTGAGTCTCTTATTGATAAGGGAGGAAATGATTTTTTATGTGAAGTTATAAAGGTAGATGGTCCTGTTGTGGTTGACATTTGTAGGATATTTAATATTTTGAATGAGCACCACTGTGGAAGAACAAATAACCCTATTGAGGCTTATACGTCTGATGAAATCCCACAACTATTCTCCCACATTATCCTTGATAATCTCTTATGAAACCACAAAAAAGATTTGAGACGTTCATCTGAGCCTGGAACACTCTCTTGATTCAAGCTACACGTCGCCTCCATTATCTCACCCTCATCAGGAACCGCTACCAACATATCATTATCTATGATTCCCACCAGACTTAGGATGCAATTTAAAAACTAATCCTCCTTGTCCTCCCTTCTTAATCATCCACCATTGGGACTGGTTTCTACTTCAATTAGCTCCATGAAATGATCAATTTTTAATTTCCCATCCATCCCCACTTCAGTTATATATGATCTATCACCCAATTTTGTGTTGATTTTATTTACCACCTTCCTGTCCTTCACTTAGGCCTTGAAGAAGGCTGTGTTCCAATCACCCTCTTTAAGCCAGAGGTTCCTAGATTTTTCCCTCCAATATATTTCTATTTCTATGATTCTTTTAGCTAAATTAGTTTGATTTTACACCATATTTGAAAACATGTATTCATCCTAGCTATCATGAAGCCTATCCTCCTGAATTTCAATGTCTTTGTTAATACCCTCTAGGATATTTTACCTACTCATTCTACCTTCCATGTATCTTAGAATGTCTTTCTTTAAATGTTTTATGCAATGTGTTAAACCCACCTAAGAAGAGCCCAACTTGTACAAGCTGAAGAAATACCTCCATCCTCATCCAATTCCTTGAGTATACAAATTTATTACTCCTTATTTCATCCTTCTTTAGTTTCACTATGACCAGCAAGTGGTATAAAAGATCCCATGGGAGATTATTAATAGATTTCTGCATGTATGTGTCAATGCCTTGGAAGTTTAAAAGACCTTGATATAACCTACTCTATATTCTCTTACTTCCTTTAATGGTGTTTCACCATGTGAATTTTCTCCCTGAGAAACCAAAATCTAGATGAAAATTTGCATCTATGAATCCTATGAAATTCTCCATGGAAATGGTTTTGTACATTGAACCCCCTTTCTTTTCTGTCCAGGGGTATCTAGGAGGGAGGAAGAGGGATGGGGTGTCCAGGAGGTGGGGTGAATCGGGGGGAGTGGGTCTGCAGTGGGTGTTAGGGGGAGGGGGTGCAGGGGGGTCTTCAAGGGGGAGGCGGTGTGTAAGGTGGTGGGGTAGGGGGTCTGTCTAGGGAAGGGTGGGGGTATGTCCAGGGGGTCTATCTAGGAAGGAGGATAAGTGGTGCAAGGGGGGTCTGCATGGGGGTGCAAGGGGGGTCTGTTGGGGGAGGTGGGTGCAAGGGGTGTGTAGGGGGGTGGGGGTGTGTATTTTAGTGTATTTCAATAACTAAAACTGTCATGAAAACATTAAAAATACATTTTATACTTCATGAATTATGAAAACTACATTATGTATTGTTGTAGATACCAATTTCAGTTGTCGTTCAGTTATAACTAATTATTATTTTGGTTTATATAATTCAAATTTATTTTATCTTTATTAATAACCAATATATATTTATTACAAAGAAATTATGAGTTTTTTTTCACCTGAGTTGAATGTATTCAAACCTAAAACACTTCTCATGACTATTGATATTTCAGATTTCAATATCTGCAACCAACATTGACCATGTGAATTGAATACATTCAAGGTAATATTTATGAAATATGATGTAAACAAGATCAAATTTCTAGAATTTCATGCCTAAGAAAATGTGGTATGAACCAGGTTGGATTTTCAAGCATTGATAATCAACAAGCTGAAATTTCTAAAATGTCTCCCTTCAGTGTGTATATTTGGTAAAATATTCTAATTTGTTTGTAAATTTGAAGTTTTAAATAATTAAATAACATTGACACATATGCTACCTTTATTTGCACACTAAAATATATTTTATGAATACATATATTTCTGAGTATTAATGTATTTTCGTTAAAATCTTGATTAAATTTCTTGACTTTTAAGAAACTTTTGACTTGGATAAAATGAAGGGTTTTCATTCTACACACTAAGTTATAGGGTTTTCCATAACTAGATTTCAGAGAAATACAACATCATGAAACATAGAATCTGTGGAATATTTTGGAGTAGTGGGTCATTTTATTCTATCTCAATTATTTTTTTCTCCTACATGTACTGAATATCACTTCAGATACATGTTTTTGAAAACTAGATCATGTAACATATTTAACCAATCAATGATGTGTTTAATTTGACAAGTGGATTTTTTTCTATCATTGGAACATGTATTCTAGGGTTCTCTCTATATTTTATAGGGCAGTCCTTCAGGAGGTTTCCAGGAGGGAGGGGGTGTCTAGTGAGTCTATGAGGGAGGGGCTATCCAGAGGGTGTCCAGGAAAGAGGGGGTGTCTAGGAGGGAGGGGTGTCCAAGAGCGTGGGGGTGTCCAAGAGGGGGGGGGGTGTCCAGGGGGTGTCCATGGGGTGTCCATGAGGGAGGTGGGATATCCAGGGGGTGTCTAGGAGGGGGGATATCCAGGAGGGATGGGGGGTTGTCTAGGGGGGGATGGGGGCTATCTAGGGGCTATCCGGGGGGTGTAAGGGGGGTCTGTAGGGGGGTGGGGGTTGTGAATGGGGGTCTTTCTAGGGAGGGAGGTGGGGTTTGTCCTAGTGGGGGCTCTGTCTAGGGGGGTCTGTCTAGGGTGGAGGGCTATCTTAGAAGGAGTGGGGGACTGTCCAGGAAGGAGGGTGTGTGTAACATCCTATATCTAGATGCCACTAAAAGGTTCCACATACCTAGTTCACCACATGGACTCATGCACATTTCCCCAAACACTAGATGATTCCGACTTGTACTAAGGGCCTTAGGTGTGATAGTGGGGAAATTATTCCCTCATTGGAACAGTGTAACACAACGGAATAAATAATAACAATAGCAGAAGTAGTAAACAACATGAAACTGAATTAAACAACTAAAGACTGAAAGGTAATGATAACCAGAAGGCATATAATTTCATAATGATGCAGAATATAACATGTACTAATAAAGTATAAAAAACAAGATACATTGCTATCAAATAAAATACAATACTAGGGTATAATAATACAAAATGAAACACAACAACATCTCAAGACTTGGATTGGTCTCATGCTCTCTTGCTCCAAAGAAGTAATCAATTACCTATATAAGGAGCCTTTCCCCTATCGACACCTGCAAAAATATAGTCTTTTTGGACCCAAAAACATGACTCAAATTGGTTGTGAGAAATAAATACTTATAGTCAACCACCACGGGTCTATTCCAATCTTTCAGTGAGTATATGAAGCAATTGTGAATAATTATGAAAGCATTAAACTACGAAGTACTCAAAAGTAAAAAATACTAAAAGTCTTGTTTCATTTATACCATTCATGATCATTAATAAATTAAATTACAAAGAATAATAATTTCATGTGATTAAGCCATGAAAATCAACCCCCTATTCAAGAAAACATAATAGATACCTCAATAGTAAACCTATCAAATAAAAATGAAAATCAAATCCCAACTTTTTCTTTATCTTGGAAGACACATCATAAGTCATTACAACACTCAAAAATAGGTTAAAAACTTTTCCCTCAAGCAATCCACAGACATAACAAATCCTTTCCCATAGGAAATTCCCTATAAGAATAAAAAAACGTAGCCAATAGGCACACAAAAACTTTCCCATAGGCCTGAAAAATCTCTTCCCACAGGAAGAATAATTCTATAGGGCCAAGCTCGACATATAAGCAATTTAGCACAAGGAAACACATGAAATATTTACACTATTACATGGTTAACAAGGATAAAATTCACATTGGTAAGAATTTAATTAACCAATTAATTTTAAACAACCCATAATAGGGAAAACATTGGCATAACCATGGTTATCCTAAGCCAAAAGTCCCAACAATAGTTATCTAAGGGAACCACACCTGCATGGTGGCCCTTAATCAAAACAAGCAGTTTCAACATGCTTAAATTCAGATAATTAATCACCTAAACATCCTTAGGCATTGAAATGGGTCAAAGTCTCAACAAATCAACACAAAAAACATGTTCAAATGGCACAATGATAGATATAAACAACTTGACATTATGCAATAAGCACGAGACCACATACCTCATCGTAGTATGACTCTCCTCATCCAGTCTCAACATAAAATGAAATATAGAATGGTATAGATATAAAAAATAAGAATATTAAATCAACCTTAAATTACACATTCATGAATAAAAATTATTCAGAATGGATTATGTGTAATCAAGAGAATACTGATTGGGTTCAAACGAGACCAATGGTGATTGATTTTGTCACGAACCGAATCTGGTCGCCGCCAAAACTGGCACCAAACCCATCCCGTGACAAGTCCCGAAGGGCGTTCCCGATCCCGAAGGTCTGGCACAAGTGCCTGGCTATCATAAAATTATAATTGGGAATGATTTACCATAGTTTATAAACTTAAAACAACAAAAGAATCCAATAAAACGAATCTGGATTTTTCAAACCAAATAATCTTTTTCAAAAATTCAGAACTGAATTACATAATTTAAATCAACTAAATATGACTATAACAAAGGTACAAAACCAAAAGGAAACATCCCAAGAATCTGAATGGAATGGGGAACCGCCCTCAAGCCATATCCACAAGACTTCGCCACCAAAGACTTGCTAGAAACCCGAACCCCTGGAACAAAAAAACTGTACCCAACCTGCGACATCAAAGATAACCAATTCTACTTACACCCAAGGGTGTAAGTAGGGTTTGAGAAAATTCCTAGTAGGATACCACCAATAAGAGATTCCATGTGATAAACATTCAAAGACGAACATCATGCAATTTTTCAAAAACATGTACTTTCTAGTTACAATTTCTAAAATATGCAACTAAAAAACAGTTTTCAAGTGGGCTAATTTAAAGAATAAACACTTTTAAAATAGATTCAAAATATAATGAATTTTCCAGCCAAAAATATACCGTATGCCGACGGTATGTATAAAGGATCTAATGAGCACAAGCAATAGAAAATAACCCCTAGGCACTAGCTAGCTGTGGGTCCCAGGTACCTCATATCTCGGTGAGAGTAAACACAAAAAATATCTGTTATCGTGCACGATCCACTAGTAGGGAACGTACCCATAACCTATTGGTCCCTAATCATCATCATCATAGTTTAGTTAGTGTTTTAAGTGTCAATATTGCTAAGTGAAATTGAGGCCAAACCCCACGGATTCACTAGCATACTAGTACACATCCACCCACCTAGATACCCGGATTTTCCCTTTGTGCTCAAACAAGTTCAACAAGCCAAGAAATATAGTTTTCACATGTAGATATCAATTCCACATCACAAATTAACCAAAAAGCCCCATGTACTTCACATAAGTCACAAATTCCACTTTTCATTCAAATGTATTTTGAAATCAAACTCACACCAAAATAACCCACAACAATTTTTTCATAACATTCAAAATCCAACACATCCTTTAAAAATTTTATCAAGTCCCTCCAAATATGATAAATAACACATAACATCCCAATCACATGTTTCATAAAACCCTTTTTATAAACAAAAATATATTTTTCACATCGCACTCACACAAACAGCCCACATCATGTTCACACCTCTTTCACATTTCAGTAAGTCCATTAAGCATTTTTATAAAACATTTCCAAGAGGATACACATCACATGACAGAAATTTTCACATTTAAAATGGTCCATTTGAACGTATAAACAATCCAAAATAATTTTCCAATATGGTTTCACCTCTTACATAAATCATTCAACCATTCAAAACTTTCATAAAACAATTCTAAAGAGTGTACCAAAGCTTTTCACATAAAACCCATTTCAAAACCTTATTTCAAGTACAAAATCACACCAATAAAAATTCAAAATAGAATTGGCAGCCCCAAAAACATTTATTAAACTACCCCCAAGTGTTATACAAACACCTCAAACAATACCACAAAATATCCACATGAAAAGCACATGTTTTAAAAATCAATTTCAAGAAGTACAATAAGGTTTTAGACCTTAAAACCATAACCAAAACCTCTTTAAAACCTAATGGAACACCAATACCATACCAAATCAGAATTTTCATCCCAAATAAGATTTATTATACCAATTTAATATGTTATAAAACACACCCAAACAATACCCAAAGGGTTACACATGAAAAACACCAAATTTTAAGCTAAAATGAAACTATAAAAATAAATTCTTAACCAAATCCAACATAAAAAATTTTCACACCACAAACAGAATATTATGAAAATTCAAAATAAGTAATTCAAGAAAAATAACACATCTATAAATGATTACACGAGGAATAAACTACCTTTTGAGTCGAAACCCTCAAAACATCGTGCGGAACATTAAGCATACCACCGCCACACCACAAGGAATATAAATCCTGACCTATAACACCAAAAATTGACCCAAAAGATACCAAATAAGACCTTAGGATCAAACCCCAACTTCTGTACATGAGGAACTTCAATAAAGAGGAAAAAAACAAAAGAGGATGGAAGGAACCAAGAAGGAATTCCCTTACTTGAAATATCTTAAACAATCAGCCCCAATCCACCAATATATGAATCTACAAGCACCCAAAACGGGTATGGAGGTTTTCAGGAGTCATATTAGGTCATTTGGGGACTTAAATGGGGGGAAAAGGATAAAAATTGAAGGAGTTATGAAAGATTCATTTTACCTCATCAAATCTGGTCGATTTGAGAAAGATTGAAAAAGATCTCCAACATCTGCGGGGTATATGAGCTCCAAATAGGAAAAAGAGATAAAGGGGCTGAGCCTGAGGTTTTGGGCTTCGAGTGGGAGTTTGAATCACCGAGAAATAGTAAAAAAATGTGATATTGAAATTTTAAAAAAGTAATTTAATGCAGGAAATGGGCTTACAGGCAGGCCCATCACCTTAATTAAAAACCCAAATCCATCATGATTTTGGATTTCTATGTGGTCCAAAGGGATATGGTGATTTTAATATATCAGGTTATGAAAATTGGGAAGTGGAATGAGTATAAAATAGTAAAAATTAAAGGAGTTATATAATAAAAAAAATTGTTTTTAAATATGGATTTGGGCTCATGGTTTGGCCCAAATTTTCAAAACCCACCATTTTCACCAAAATGAGTGGTAAACCCCCCCAAAAAATCAGTAATGGGAATTAAATGAATAATTATTTAAAAAAAAGTCATCGGTGTGAAAATTATCCCCACCAGAAAACTTTTTGCCCTCGGAAAGCCACATCAAGGACAAAGCAAAAACCAAACCCAACCGAAAGGTAGAAATGGACTCCTTTGCTAAGCTTCGCCCCCAAAGGCCAAAACACCTCCAGTGATCAATTAAGGAATACTTAAAAACCAAAACATACACATCATTACTGAAATGATCAAACAAATTCAGGATTTATCCTAAAATAAAAATCCTCAAACACTGTCTGAACAAGGCTCAAGAAATTTACCCAAACAAACAAGAACATCGAACAAGGTTACACTTACCTTGATATAACTAAACCATTGGAAACTCTCCAATCCCAACGTTTACCCATGGAAGATTTATGTGTTTATATAGCTCCGAACGAGACTACCCACTTCTAAGCCAAGACCAAGTACAAAAGTGAGTTATTGGTACAAGGATACACAAATGGGCTCCCCAACTATAAGAGACAACTTAAATTTTTTTCTGAGACAGAATCAAGACACTAACAGGGGAGCCCTGAACAAACTCCCTGGTACAAGGGGTATAATCCCATTAGGAATTTTCAAAATAATATACATGAGACTCATAGTGGGTATCCCCACCATAATAACCATCCATATTAACTGACCAATATGGGCCGGCATAGAAAAACCTCAAAACTTAAAGAGTTGGGACGACAGCACGGTTAGCCCTCAAAGTTTTGGAAACTGTGCGCTAACCATGTGGATCCTTATACCTACATGGTTTTCTAGTGAATGGTTACTCATAAATGTTCACTAAACCTGTCTATAAAAATCTAAAACCTTTCCCCCGAACCGAAAGGAAACCAAAGGGGAAAAGAAAGTCATTGGGAGATAACATGAGGATGAGGCCCTCCACCTCTTTCCACCGAACGGGAACAAAAGAAGCAAGATGATAACACCAAATGTTTAAACTATTCCGATCTCTCAAACTGAGAATAGTTCTTTGTACAAGGTTAAAAACTACATTGGGATTTCCTCTGACTACGTGCCAGCTTCTCTCCGGGACCTATGGCTGGAGCTGGAATGATTGAAGCATCTTTGGCCTCACAGTTAGGATTTGGAAACCCCCGAATAGAATTTCTTCTTCCGATGCTATAAACAAATACACGCAATCCCAGATGGGTTCACCAAGACATAACACACTCCAGAACTCACTTTATCCTATCTTGTAAATTCACTGAAATAAGGGTTTAGAGGATGCAATCACATCACACCGTGCTTCTTCGGGTGAGAAACAACAGAAATAAAGGACACATATAAACACCTTCTTCTAAAATAGAGGATGTAAAGATCTCCCAAAAGGAGAAACACTTATGAAAAAAAAATATACTCACATAATATTGTACAACATCACCTTTACAATCAAACGAGCACGAGACATCACATTGTGTCACTGAACATGACCAAAGCGACTGATAGAAATAATACAAGGAGGGGGACTTATACAACATCCCCAAATATCACAGCATTCCAGAAAGTGTCCATAATAGCCTCTCATGGCCAGATTTCCCACACTGGTGGTCTAACATAAACCCCTTCTTCGAAGAGACTACAAAGGAATTATAGGCCCTCTTAGACACTATCCATACTGATAGCCCTAGACAACTTCCACCTTTGATGAATCAGGTAGCTTAAGAAACTAAGGTCTCTTTCAACCATCCATGAGCACTCTTCTGCAACAAGAGGATCCAAAAAAACCAAGAATGTAAATGGTGTAGACTCGTTCTACAAAGCTCAAGAAAATATTCCTTACATTGATCTACTGGAGGATTTTCCAATGGCGAAACAATCCGGGTTGCACTTCAGCTGTGCACTAAACCTTAATGGGGGCGTACCTTATCCAATGAGAGAACCCAAGGACCCAACCAAGCTGGTCCATTGGTAAAAACATGCCACAAAATAGATCCAAACACATTAATGGAACCAAATTAAAGGTTTCCCAAAACATATATCATAGGAGACTACTAACAGGACCTTCTACCTAGCTTACTGACCAAACACAAACCCAAAACACAGTTCGAACATGAGGGGTTCTTGAACTCAAAACATCCCACAACATCAACATTTTCCAAAAAAACATAATATACACCATCCCAAACAATTCATCAAGACATCATGTTTTTATTTAAAAACATTTCTTTGAAAACCAATGGTTCAGAAGTTAGCGTATCCCCCAATGGAACCCCATGGGCCTCACACATGCATGTTTATGTGCCACACCAGGCACCCTCCTCATATTCATCCCGACACTCATCCAGTCATGCCATCAACCAACCATAATCCCATATAACCTATTTCATGTGGTCTCTCATGGAAATACCAAAGGTTAAAACGAAAATTCTTTCCACTTTGCAAAAACAAAATGGTCAACCAACCCATCCTTTTTCCCAAAACTGCTAAAAATGAGATCAAAATCCCAATTCACATCTTAAAAAACTATTCATAAGGACACAACCATTTAGAAAAGAACTCACTTTCAAGTTATTAAAATCAATTTTAAAACATCTCATCCCATTAAAACACCCTTTAATTGTTTAGAAAACTATATTGGAAACACTTTTGAAAACCAACTTCAATATGGTTCCTGATTTCAAGAGAGGTGTAAGCACACTGTTTTCCATTTCAAAAAAATTATGAAAATTAAGTTCCACCATTTCATAAATCAAACCATTCCCTATTTATTTGAAAATAATTTCACAAAAACTTTACGCTTCGTCAAACCAAGTCACTTTAAAACACAAAGTTGAATGATTTCAGAACTAAAGCACAAAACAATGCGAGAAAAAACTAGTTTCAGTGGGTGACTTGGAAATATGGTTGGAAATCATATTCCATTCAATTCACCATCATAGAGAGTGTTCTAGGGAATATCCATGGTTCCACATGGCTTTCCATACCCTGTGAGATCACTGAGACCATTAACCCAACTCTCTTTTCATTTCCCCTAATCATGATCAGACCAAGAAAACAAAAAGATATAGATATATCCCGACTTCCCTTGGTGACTTGAATCCCGACATGAGGTGTGGTGATCAACCACACTACCCATACCTGTAATTTCAGGTCCTAACAATGTTAACTCCAGACTATCCCGACTATTTCCCAAATAACATGACTCAAATAGAGAAAACCTCCTCTGATACCATTTTGTCATGAACAGAATCTGGTCGCCACAAAAATTGGCACCAAAACCAGCCTGTGACAAGTCCCGAAGGGCGTTCCTGATCCCCACGGGCTGGCACAAGTTCCTGGGTATCATAAAATGATAATTGGGAATGATGTACCCAAGTTTATAAGCTTAAAACAACAAAAGAATCCAATAAAACGATTCTGGATTTTTCAAACCAAATAATCTTTTTCAAAAATTCAGAACTGAATTACATAATTTAAATAAACTCAATATGACTATAAAAAAGGTACAAAACCAAAAGGAAACATCCCAAGAATCTGAATGGAAAGGGGAACCGCCCTCAAGCCATCTCTACAAGACTTCTCCACCAAAGACCTACTAGAAACCCGAACCATTGGAACAAAAAAACTGTACCCATCTTGCGACATCAATGAAAACTGTAGAGACCCAAAGCCTGACGTACGTGGACATTACATTACTTTTGCGTAATACTTAGTACATAACAAAAACACACACACAAGGATCGTAATAGTTTAGTGTCTTTGGAAACTCGGAACGTAATCTTCTAATCGTGGTGAAAGATCTTCAATATCTCCCATAAAGATCTCCCCCCTTTTTTTTACCTAAAACCTTTCTTTATATCCTGGGAAAAAGAAAACATAAAAGGGTGAGCTCAAATGCTCAGTAAGGGTAAACAAAAGAAATATCAATCACATCATATTCATAAGAACATAACATTTTGGAAATCTTAACCTACAAAAGAGATCATAATTTCATAACATGGAATAAATCATGGCAGTGAAATGTAATCACAATAATCATAACTTAAAACATGAAACTTTGTGGCATGACACATAATCATGGAAAATAATTTCTTGTTAGTCATGACTCATTGCCAAGACTATCTTAGTGGACAAAGTCCCTTTCTGAACCGAGTCACCCTCATTCCAGTCCTGTTTCACTGAACCGGTATAACCTACCGTTCCAGCCATGTCTATCTCATGAGATATAAATCTTTACCCAATGCATTGGAGGGAGATATAGGTCCCACCCATCTTATAATGAATCCTTTCTTATGTGTTCCACATAAATCATAAATCATACATTATCGCATAACACATGTAACAAAAATGGGATTCTTGAAACATAATGACATAATAAAACAAATCATATAAGGTAAATGACTTCATAAAAATAATTCCCTCACAAAATAATCAAATCAATAAAATAATAGGGATAAAAACAGAACCCTTTATTATCTTAGATGGAAAATAATTTTGATAAAACACTTGAACTCCATTCTTGAGGAAAATATCCTTTCTTCTTCAAAAGCACTTTTCTTTTCTTAACATGTCATACAATTATAAACTAAAAGAAGTTTATTAAAAATAAAATTGAAAACTTGTAATGGAAGCTTCTTGGAAATAATGTTTTAAAAATCAATTCATGCCGTATAAGTTAAAAAAAACATTCTTCGTACTTTTGTCGGAAAAGTCAAAAAGTACCTCGTACGAAAAACGACAAAAGATTCATTTCATACATATTACTAAAAACTCACCGAAGGGTAAAAATGGATTTAAACAATTGTAGGTGGATGGAAATAATATTACATATTGATGAAACATGGATGTGGATGATAAAATACACCCCAGTAAATACTTACGAATAAATAATCTCGGACAAAAATGAGATTGTGATATTTTCCCTTACCTTAGGTCCGTTTTGCTTCGTAAGTGTCCGAACCTCCTCTTCTTTGAAACGCCTCTTTGAATCCTCCACTTAGGGAACTAAGATTGGTCTTTGAAGAAGACCAGGACCTCTAGGATTATTCTAGGGAAGTGGAGAAGGTATTTTGGCAGGGGTTTTCCGAGCTTGAAGGCTCAATGTTGTGTGAGGAAGAGAGGGAGGAGGTTCCCTTTTATAAGGGAGGAGAGGGGCACCTTAGGAATATCTCAAAATATTATTTTATATTAAAGTCAAAATCGGTTTATAATGGTTCTAAAGGGTCTTATTTCGAAGCTAAAGTTGGGATGGGTCGAAATCCTATCATCCAATAGGATTTAGACAAGTTTAGGGTATTATTTTAACCTTATCAATTAGATTGAACTTTAAGTTAAATAATTTAACTTTTACCGTGTTTTTTTGTTTTCTTACACTATAGGGTTAATACACTTACTATAACATGCCAAACGAACCCCAAATTGTTTATTATTAATATATATATCCTTATCTAAGTCATTTTGCCGAACCTTAGATTTTTAAGAATAAAATTACAATTAATAATATAATATTTGATTTAAAAACTATTTTGTGCCAATTTTGACAATATTTGATATATGATTTTTGTGAAAGTCATAACAGAATTATATGTTCGATCCATGTTGATTAAATCAATACTAATATATCATAGTAACCTAGAAAATTAGTGTAATTCATAAAAAGTCTCAAATTACATTTATTTTGGTGTTTATAACATCAATTATGTCAATATTTCATTAATAAGATAATTACTACATCATCATTGTGTCATAAATAAATTAAATTATTTATTGTCTAAAAATTAAAAATAAAATACCATTATATAGGAAATCTTTTTATCTTTCTAATGAATATTTATAGTCGAATTTATCTTATGTATAACCCCATATTAAAAATGATTTACTTATTAAACTATGATTTTAACTATTTTAACTATTCATTAAATAAAATAATATTAAATGTCATAATCTAATCCAAGTGGACCTAAATGGTCATATTATACTCATAAGGTTGTTTTTGGTCGAATTACACTTATCCAATAGAATTAGGACATGTTTTAGGGTAATAGTAATATCATATTTACCCTTAGTTACCCTATTTACTATTATCCGCGGTAAAAAAAGCAAAAAATTACTATTCACCAAAAAATTATTTTTATCTCATTGAACCACATTTTACTTACTGATATCAACCATGTCTATCTAATTTTCTAAATTCCATTCACAGAAGCGGTAAAATTAAGTTTTATGCAAAATTCAGTTTTTAACCTACCACTTAGTGGTTTCACTATTCATCAAAAATTGAAGTTTTTCAGAAAAATGCCAAAATTTCACCCTAAGCTATAATTGATATTCCGAATTCAAAAATGATTTCTATTTTATAAAATTCCCAACATATAAGTTTCATTAATTAATTTTATAATTAATTTTTGTTGTCACAACAAATAGCGTGTTTTTAAGAGATAATAACTATCAAAAGATTGACACTTGTTTATAACTGGTTTAAATGTGAAATTACATCCAATGACCAACATTGTATTAAATTGTAAAAATATATTCTAAATATACTTTAAAACCACTCAAATTAATAATTTATCACTATTAATTATTTCGATTAAAAAAGTTTTTTTTAATTAAAATTTAGTAATTTTCACTATTCACCAGAATATGAAAGTTATCCGAAAAGTACCAAAATTTCACCTTAGGCTAAATTCGATACTCCGAATCCAAAAATGAAGTCCATTTTGAGAGCTAAAATTTTTAACATTTTAAAAGGTGGTTATTACTATTCATAATGGCTAGTTATAATAATATTTTAATAGCATATCGTTGTTTAGTGAAACTCGGTATTGTGTACTACACACGCTATTGAGGAAGGTTGTGATTGCGTGCAAGGCAAGTCAAGGATGTGTGTTGTGCAAGTTCCTTTTGGTGTAGCATACAACACAAGACATTAATAAAATTAAAAATAATATTTTTCATAAAATCTCGGGCTGTTACATTCTACCCCCCTTAAAATGAATTTCGCCCTCGAAATTCTTCGGGGTTATAAATGGTTTAATATTCGAAAGTTTCTTTAATAGAAATCCACATTGTATAAAGGAATACCAAAACTTGGCTTTAAAACTAAAGTATGAAATGTAACGATTACCTAAATAAACTAATCACTGGGTTTCCACATAGGTGAAAATATGGATATGGAAGAGAAATCTAACCATCATGTTCTGATGGAGAGTGGTAGAGAACATGGCTATGGAAAATCCAACAATCACAAATCCATAAATTTGTGACGATCTAAGGTACCATCTGATTAATCAGATATAAGAGCACTAGGACAACATTTTTGGTTTTCAAGATCATTTCCCTAAAGTTGATGAAATTGGAATTAGAAGAAATACTTTCGTGATTTTGGTAGAGTCTCACTGTTTGTCGTTATTTGGACAATTTCTACTTCATCTCTTAAATAAATGAAGTTGAATTTGTAATTCGTGATGTGTTAGAAGATCATGTGATAGAATGATGGGTCATTCCATCTGTCTCAAAAGGTTAGAAAAGTTATCAAAAAAAATACATAAGTCCATCTATAGTGAGATTAATGATATATGGTTCCTAAAATGAACTTATACTTCATATATCATACTGCTTAATATAATAAAAACTAGTTTCTACTAAACAGGGACTTCCTGTAGGCTAGTGGTAGGCGATAAAGGCCAGTCGCACTTCGGTTGTGGGTTCGATTCCCACATCCTTGTCCGACGCGATGGGCTGTCGCTCGTCCAGCAGGTTGTCCTTTTTCTAAAACTATAATACTATAACATCCCATCAATAATATCGAAAAAAACCTCTATCCTTAAACAATACTAACTTATGTCCAAAAATCCTTAGGCTTATCCATAATACTTCAGTCCACTCTCATAATATAGTGAAAACGATTACCAGAGATTTAATACCATCGTTGATCCCCATATATCATAAGATATGTCTTGTTGGTCACATTCTAAACATTCAAAGGCCTTAATAATGTATTCTCTTGAATACCCATTGAACCTTATTGAAAACATGAATGCAGTTATACGTTAACACTTTCCACATACCAAAATCCTCAAAATTCTATATACTCAAACCATGATATCACTTAGTCCTTATATCAATCATGAGCTCATGAATACTGTTAAACATTTAATTTTCTCCTAATCCCTTCATTATGCACATATCATCTAAATTCCAAAAATATCTGAATAACCTTTCAAGGATACTGGTAACATTAATCATACACTTTCAAAACTCAAGGAGAGGCAACAGTGTAACAATCCTTAGATGTCTCTTTATTCCATAGTACCATGAGATTTCTTATACAATATTACACATGATAAAAATGTAAGCATTACACTACATTCTTAAACCATTAACCGAGCTTCAACAATTCTTTCATCTCACATATCATTTGTAGTCTCTTCATCATCATCAACATAAATACTTTCCATACGACCATACTGATTCTCTTCATGAGACTTTCCCTTAGGGAATTGGATTGCATAATGCCCGTACATTCCACATTTAAAACATTTAACCATTGTTGATGTCGTAGCAATACCATTATCCTCATCCATGGTGTTAATTGAACCTTTTCCTTTACACTTACTTGCTTTGTGTCCTTCTTTTCCACACCCAAAGCATCTTCCAGTTCCTTTGAAACATTCTCCTCGATGCCTCTTCCCACATGATTTACATAGGGGAAATTGAACTTTCTTTCCTCTATGATCATCATGAAACTCCATCTTTCTCTTATTAGCCGAGTCAGGAAACTTACCAAATTTTACTTTATTGATCATATTATGAGATTGCTGATTCGGCATAATAATGATGTTTGGACTTCCAAATCCCATTTCATTATGAAGAATATCATTCCATTGTCCATCATATTCTCTATTATCATGAATCATCTTGTTTCTAGCCATTTTCTAAAACCCAAAAAGAATAGTGTGAGAGGAAAAAATCATAATAAAGGGGGAGTAACTTCAATATATAACATCTTAGGTTTAATTCTATGATTGTTAGCGTAATTCTAGTACTATAACCTATACGTATACTTAACCATAGAGACATCCCTAGACATACCTTAGAAATATCTCTAGGGATCTCACTAAAGTTCTCGCATCCTAGTTTCCAAAGGTTGACTAAACCTTTCCTCTGATACCAACTGTAGAGACCCGAATCCTGACGTACGTGGACATTACATTAATTTTGTGGAATACTTAGTACATAACAAAAACACACACACAAGGATCGTAATAGTTTAGTGTCTTTGGAAACTCGGAACGTAATCTTCTAATCGTGGTGAAAGATCTTCAATATCTCCCATAAAGATCTTCCCCCCTTTTTTTTTACCTAAAACCTTTATTTATATCCTGTGAAAAAGAAAACATAAAAGGGTGAGCTCAAATGATCAGTAAGTGTAAACAAAAGAAATATCAATCACATCATATTCATAAGAACATAAAATTTTGGAAATCTTAACCTGCAAAAGAGATCATAATTTCATAACATGGAATAAATCATGGCAATGAAATGTAATCACAATAATCATAACATAAAACATGAAACTTTGTGGCATGAAACATAATCATGGAAAATCATTTCTTGTTAGTCATGACTCATTGCCAAGACTATCTTAGTGGACAAAGTCCCTTTCTGAACCGAGTCACCCTCGTTCCAGTCCTGTTTCACTGAACCGGTATAACCTACCGTTCCAGCCATGTCTATCTCATGAGATATAAATCTTTACCCAATGAATTGGAGGGAGATATAGGTCCCACCCATCTTACAATGAATCCTTTCTTATGTGTGCCACATAAATCATAAATCATACATCATCGAATAACACATGTAACAAAAATGGGATTCTTGAAACATCATGACATAATAAAACAAATCATATAAGGTAAATGACTTCATAAAAATAATTCCCTCACAAAATAATCAAATCAATATAATAATAGGGATAAAAACAGAACCCTTTATTATCTTAGATAGAAAATAATTTTGATAAAACACTTGAACTCCATTCTTGAGGAAAATATCATTTCTTCTTCAAAAACACTTTTCTTTTCTTAACATGTCATACAATTATAAACTAAAAGAAGTTTATTAAAAATAAACTTGAAAACTTGTAAATGAATCTTCTTGGAAATAATGTTTTAAAAATACATTCATGCTGTATAAGTTAAAAAAATTATTCTTCGTACTTTTGTCGGAAAAGTCAAAAAGTACCTCGTACGAAAAACGACAAAAGATTCCTTTCATTCATATTACTAAAAACTCACTGAAGGGTAAAAATGGATTTAAACAATTGTAGGTGGATGGAAATAATATTAAATATTGATGAAACATGGATGTGGATGATAAAATACACCCCAGTAAATACTTACGAATAAACAATCTCGGACAAAAATGAGATTGTGATATTTTCCCTTACCTTAGGTCTGTTTTGCTTGGTAAGTGTCCGAACCTCCTCTTCTTTGAAACGCCTCTTTGAATCCTCCACTTAGGGAACTAAGATTGGTCTTTGAAGAATACCAGGACCTCTAGGATTATTCTAGGGAAGTGGAGAAGGGATTTTGGCAGGGGTTGTCCGAGCTTGAAGGCTCAAAGTTGTGTGAGGAAGAGAGGGAGGAGGTTCCCTTTTATAAGGGAGGAGAGGGGCACCTTAGGAATATCTCAAAATATTATTTTATATTAAAGTCAAAATCAGTTTATAATGGTTCCAAAGGGTCTTATTTAGAAGCTAAAGTGGGGATGGGTCGAAATCCTATCAACCAATAGGATTTAGACATGTTTAGGGTATTATTTTAACATTATCAATTAGATTTAACTTTACGTTAAATAATTTAACTTTTACCGTGTTTTTTTGTTTTCTTACACTATAGGGTTAATACACTTACTATAACATGCCAAACGAACCCCAAATTGTTTATTATTAATATATATATCCTTATCTAAGTCATTTGGACGAACCTTAGATTTTTAGGAATAAAATAACAATTAATAATATAATATTTGATTTAAAAACTATTTTGTGTCAATTTTGACACTATTTGATATATGATTTTTGTGAAAGTCATAACAGAATTATATGTTCGAACCAAGTTGATTAAATCAATACTATTATATCATAGTAACCTAGAAAATTAGTGTAATTCATAAAAAGTCTCAAATTACATTTATTTTGGTGTTTATAACATCAATTATGTCAATATTTCATTAATAAGATAATTACTGCATCATCATTGTGTCATAAATAAATTAAATTATTTAATGTCTAACAATTACAAATAAAATACCATTATATAGGAAATATTTTTAGATTTTTAATGAATATTTATAGTCTAATTTATCTTATGTATAACCCCATATTAAAAATGATTTACTTATTAAACTTTGATTTTAACTATTTTAACTATTCATTAAATAAAATAATATTAAATGTCATAATCTAATCCAAGTGGACCTAAATGGTCATATTATACTCATAAGGTTGTTTTTGGTCGAATTACACTTATCCAATAGAATTAGGACATGTGTTAGGGTAATAGTAATATCATATTTACGCTTAGTTACCCTATTTACTATTAACCGCGGTAAAAAAAGTAAAAAGTTACTATTCACCAAAAAATTATTTTTATCTCATTGAACCACATTTTACTTACTGATAACAACTGTGTCTATAGAATTTTCTAAATTCCATTCACATAAGCGGTAAAATTATGTTTTATGCAATATTCAGTTTTTAACCTACCACTTAGTGGTTTCACTATTCATCAAAAATTGATGTTTTTCAGAAAAATGCCAAAATTTCACCGTAAGCTATAATTGATATTCCGAATTCAAAAATGATTTCTATTTTACAAAATTCCCAACATATAAGTTGCATTAATTAATTTTATAATTAATTTCCGCTGTCACAACAAATAGCGTGTTTTTAAGTGATAATAACTATCAAAAGATTGACACTTGTTTATAATTGGTTTAAATGTGAAATTAAATCCAATGACCAAAATTGTATTAAATTGTAAAAATATATTCTAAATATACTTTAAAACCACTCAAATTAATAATTTATCACTATTAATTATTTCGATTAAAAAAGTTGTTTTTAATTAAAATTTAGTAATTTTCACTATTCATCAGAATATGAAAGTTATCCGAAAAGTACAAAAATTTCACCTTAGGCTAAATTCGATACTCTGAATCTAAAAATGAAGTCCATTTTGAGAGCTGAAATTTCTAACATTTTAAAAGGTGGTTATTACTATTCATAACAGCTAGTTATAATAATATTTTAATAGCATATCGTTGTTTAGTGAAACTCGTTATTGTGTACTACACACGCTATCGAGGAAGGTCGCGATTGCGTGTAAGGCAAGTCAAGGATGTGTGTTGTGCAAGCTCCTTTTGGTGTAGCGTACAACACAAGACATTAATAAAATTAAAAATAATATTTTTCATAAAATATCGGGCTGTTACAAAAACCAAGTCTACTTAAACCTAAGAATGTAAATAGGGTGTGAGCCAATGCCCAGTAGGATACCACCAATAATAGTTTCCCTGTGATAAACATTCAAATATGAAAAGCATGCAAGTTTTCAAAAACATGTAATTTCTAGTTACAATTTCTAAAAGATGCAACTTAAAAAAAATAGTTTTCAAGTGGGCTAATTTAAAGAATAAATGCTTTTAAAATAGATTCAAATGCTACTTAATTTTCCATCCAAAAATATATCGTATGCCAACGGTATGTATAAAGGATCTAATGAGCACAAGCAATAGAAAATAACCCCTAGGCACTAGCTAGATGTGGGTCCCAGGTACCTCATATCTCGGTGAGAGTAACCACAAAAAATATATGTTCTCGTGCACGAGCCACTAGTAGGGAACATACCCATAACCTAGTGGTCCCCAATCATCATCGTCATAGTTTAGTTAGAGTTGTAAGTATCAATCTTGCTAATTGAAACTGATGCCAAACCCAACGGATTCACTAGCATACTAGTACACGTCCTCCCACGTAGATACTCGAGTTTTCCCTTTATGGTCAAACGAGTTCAACAAGCCAAGAAATTATATTTTTCACATGTAGATATCACTTCCACATCACACATTAACCAAAAATCCCCATGTACATCACATAAGTCATAGATTCCACTTTTCATTAAAATTCATTTTGAAATCAAACTCACACCAAAATAGCCCACAACACTTTTTTAATAACATTCACAATCCAACACATCTTTTAAAAATTTTATCAAGTCCCTCCAAATATGATAAATAACACATAACAGCCCACTCACATGTTTCATAAAACCCTTTTTATAAACAAAAATCCATTTTTCACATCGCACTCACGCAAACATCCCACATCACGTTCACACCTCTTTCACATTTCAGTAAGTCCATTAAGAATTTTTATAAAACATTTCCAAGAGGATACACATCACATGACAGACCTTTTCACATTTAAAATGGTCCATTTGAAAGTATAAACAATCCAAAACAGTTTTCCAATATGGTTTCACCTCTTACATAAATCATTCAACCATTCAAAACTTTCATAAAACAATTCTAAAGAGTGTACCAAAGCTTTTCACATAAAACCCATTACAAAACCGTATTTCAAGGACAAAATCACACCAATACAAATTCAAAACAGAATTGGAAGCCCCAAAAACATTTATTAAACTACCCCAAGTGTTATAAAAATACCTCAAACAATACCACAAAATATCCACATGAAAAGCACTCATTTTCAAAATCAATTTCAAGAAGTACAATAAGGTTTTAGACCTTAAACCCAAAAAAAACCTCTTTAAAACCTAATGGAACACCAATAACAAACCAAATCAGAATTTTCATCCCAAAAAAGATTTATTATACCAATTTAATATGTTATAAAACACACACAACCAATACCCAAAGGGTTACACATGAAAAACACCAAATTTTAAGCTAAAATGAAACTATCAAAATAAATGCTTAACCAAATCCAACATAAACAATTTTCGCACCACACACAGAATATTATGAAAATTCATAATAAGTAATTCAATGAAACTAACTCACCTAGAAATGATTACACATGGAATCACCTACTTTTTGAGTCGAAACCCTCAAAACATGGTGCGAAACATTAAGCATACCACCGCCGCACCAAAAGTAATATAAATCCATAACTAGACCACCAAAAATTGACCCAAAAGATACCAAATCAGACCTTAGGATCAAACCCCAACTTCTGGACATGAGGAACTTCAATAAAGAGGAAAAAAACTAAAAGAGGATGGAAGGAACCAAGAAGGAATTCCCTTATTTGAAATATCTTGAATAAATCAGCCCCAATCCACCAATATATGAACCTCCAAGTACCCAAAACTGGTATGGAGGTTTGAAGGAGTCATTTTAGGTCATGTGAGGATTGAAATGGGGGAAAAAGGATAAAAATTGAAGAAGTTATGAAAGATTCATATTACCTCATCAAATCTGGTCGATTTGAGAATGATTGAGCAAGATCGACAAAATCAATGTGGTATATGAGCTCCAAATAGGAAAACGCGATAACTGGGGTGCGCCTGAGGTTTTTGGATTTGAGTGGGAGGTTGAATCACCAAAAAAAAGTAAAAAATGAATGATCTATTGAAATTTTAAAAAAATAATTTAAAGTAGGAAATGAGCTTACGGGTATGCCCATCACCGTAATTAAAAACCCAAATCGATCATGATTTTGGATTTATATGTGGTCCAAAGGGATATGGTGATTTTAATATATCAGGGTATGACAATTGGGAAATGGAATGAGTTTAAAATAGTAAAAATTTAAGGAGTTATATAAGAAACAAAATTTGTTTTTAAATCTGGATTTGGGCTCACGGTTTGGCCCAAATTTTCAAAACCCACCATTTTCACCAAAATGAGTGGTAATCCACCAAAACAAATCTGGAATGGAAATTAAATGAATAATTAATTAAAAAAAATTCATGGGTGTGACAGATTTGAAGTTATGATGATCAACTGGGTAGGGGATAAAGTTCAGACGCTCCTCTTGAGTTCCCCCAGCGAGCCTTCTATCCAAATGATAGAATAACAAGGCTACTGCCCTTTTTAAGTGAAAAACACAAATTACACGGAATGTAAGTCCATATACATAGAATGTATATCATTAAACTATTCATTTAGCAGCTGAATTTCACTACCTTACTTCTAGGGCCTACTGACATGACTACACAGCTTGTACTAGGAAGTACACGATGTGTAGTTGGTTTTCCCCCTTTTCTTGCCAACATGCCAACACACCATGTATTCCCTTCATACAAAAACATAATAAATGATGTGTTCTTGGGAGTAAATGATGTGTAACCCCTGATTCCTTTACTTTTCCCAAATTTCACTTTTTTATTGAAAAAAACTCAAAGGAAAAATGAAAAGAAGAAACTGTACCTCAATGGAAGAACTAGGTTCTTACAAACTTCCTCCCTTAAAGAAATTTGTCCCCAAATTTCCCTTCCAATGGTAGTTAGGTAATATCTGAGAATAAATCTAGACACTGAGCACATATGTCATCCTCCCTCTCCCAAGTCTCATCCTGTACTCAGTCATGCTGCCATAACACCCCTAAGAGAGGAACTGAGTGGCCTCAGAGAACCATTGTGCTCCTATCAACTATATGAATCAGATGCTCCTAAAAGGATGCATCACCCTAAATCTCAGCCTCCTTTGGATGAAAAACATGATATGGGTCTGAGTGATAGTGATGTAGCAGAGATACATGGAAGAAATCATGCATGACATGGTACCTATAAGGTAACTGTAACCAACAGGCAACTGACCCGACTCTCTCGAGAATCTAAAACGATCTGAATTATCTCAGTGAAATATAACCCTTCCTCATGATTATCTTGTGTCCCAACCATAATGCGACACGTAGGAAAACTTGATCCCTGGCCTCAAACTCCAAAGGCTGTTTTTAGTGATCGGCATAATATTTTTGACGAGACTAAACAATCGCTATCCATCTCTGAATCAAGTGAACCTTCCCAGAAGTCTCCTTCACAAGACGTGGTCCCAGTAAGGCTGCCTGACCTGCCTCTAACCCGCACAGGGGAGAACGGCATGGCCTGCCATATAATTCTTCATAAGGTTCCATCTGTATAGTCACCAAAAAATTGTTATTGTTTGAGAACTCTACCAGGGGAATATGCTTCTTCCAATAGCCCCCAAAGTCTAGGACACATGCATGCAACATGTCCTCCAGAACCTGTATCGTACACTCTGATTAACCATCAGTCTGAGAGTGTTATGCTATGCTTAGAAGCACCTATGTACCTAGTTCCCTTAGAAAAATATTCCTAAAAAGAGATGTAAAGAGGGTGTACCTATCTGAAAAGTTATAATGAGGGACCCCATGAAGTCGTACCACCTATCGAACATACAAATTTCTAATATCATCGACACTGAAGGTCTCCTTGATCGGCAAGAAGTGGGAAACCTTCGTAAGCCTATCAACTACGACCCACACAACATCATTTCCTCTAGGAGACCTCAGTAACCCCATCACTAAATCCATCACGACATCAACCCATTTCCACTCTGGAAAAAGTAACTACTATAAAAGCCTAGTCGGCCGCTGATGTTCTTCATTCACCTCTTGATAGGTGGAACATCTCGTAACAAAACCAGATACATCATGATTCATACCCGACCACCAGTACTGATGGTGTAAGTCACGATACATCTTGGTGACTCTGGGATTCACTGACCAAACTGAAGCATGAAAATACCACATCATCTCTTTGTGTATATCCCCCGGAACCCACACACGTCCATGGATACACAAAACTTCATCCTCACCTATTGTCCATCCCAGAGTAGGGTCCTCACCTACCACACTCTCCATAGAACTAGGCCTTCAAAATCTGATAGCTGCCTCATCCTCACCCTATCCAGTAGGGTACAGGGTATAACCAAAGATGAAAGATAATTCTGTCCTTGAATGTCATTCACCTCTAAATGCTTCTCAGAGAACAAATCCATAAGATTCCACTCACCATTGGGCTCCCGCACTGCCTATATCTGAGTCCTCCTACTCAGTTCATCAGCTACTGCATTGCCTTTGCCAGGCATATAGGCAAGGTCAAAATCAAACAATTGAAGGTATTCCACCAACCTTTTCTATCTTAGACTTAAATCATGCTATGTAAAGATGTATTGGATATTTATTTAGTCTATGTACACCAAAAAATTCTCGCCCAATAAAAATTGCCTCCAACATCGCAGAGCATGAACAACTATAACTAACTCGAGATCATGTGTTGGGTAATTCCTCTCATGTGGCGTCAAATACCGATACCCGTACGCAACAACTTGATCCCCCTACATAAGCATTATTCCTAGACCAATACCTAATGCATCACAGTACACACTGTAACTCTTTCCCAGCTCCATAAATTTTAGTATCGACGCTGAATTCAAACATCCCTTCAACTCCTGAAAAGCTAGGTCACAAGAATATAACCACTCAAACTTCACACCTTTCTTAGTCAAGCCTTTCATCGGTGCTGCTAAGCATGATAAATACTATATAAAATTCATGTAGGAACCCACTATCTCCAAGAAACTTTGTACCTCAAAAACGTTTTTGGGATTCTCCCACATGACTAATTCTGTCACCTTATTCGGGTCCACTGATACTCCAGTCTCTAAGATGGTGTGACTCAGAAAGTGAATCTCATCCATCTATAAGTTGCATTTTGAGAGCTTAACATATAACTGATGCTCTCTTAGTGTATTCAAAATGATCTCAAGATGCTTGGTATGGTCATGTATATTGTGAGAATACACCAAGATATCATCTATGAAAACCCCCACAAAAGAATCTAGGTAAGGATGGAACAATTGGTTAAGCAGTTCAATGAAAACCGTTGGCACATTCATGAGACCAAATGGCATAACCAGATACCCATATAGACCATACCTGCTATGAAATGTGGTACAAGTTATGCATGTAGGTCGAACACATTCCTGATGATATCCTGAACTCAAGTAAATATTTGAGAACACCTGAGCTCTTCAAAGCTGGTCAAATAGGTCATCTGTCTGTGGAAAGGGATATAGGGTTTTAACTGTCAACTGATTCAGTTTCTGATAGTCCACACGTAGACTAAGGGTATCATACCCCTTTTTCGTGAAAAGGACTGCTGAACCCCAAGGAGAAGTACTGGGTTAGATAAAACTCTCAGCTTCCAAGTCCTTCAACTGCCTCTGGAGCTCTTGAAACTCTATCGTAGCTATCCTATAAGGAGGAATGGATACTAGTGAAACTCCTAGAATTAGCTCAAAAGTGAACTCCACCTCTCTAACTGGAGGTAATCCTAAGATGACGTCTGAGAAAATGTCCCTGAAATGATAAACCACTAGAGGGAAATCTTTCAGACATATTCCCTAGTCATCCAGATATAAACTCACATTCTTGGTTGTCATCCCGCCCAACCCAAAACGTTCGGGTCTAGCTCTACTCACCTGAACATCCCATTCATCCTTATGTAGAAACTCCCCTCCCTCTAGTGATAGGAAACTCACCCTGCAGTGATAGAAATCAATAAAGGCTCAAAAAGGAACCAACCTTTCCATTCCAAGAATGACATTGATGCCTGCCATCTCTTATACGTAGAGGTTCCACAGAAAGTGGCACCCAAAAATCTCAAGGGGCGCTCCTTTGACTGACGCACACTAGTTTTTCTGATCCCTAATGGAGTTTATAGCGTCATAACATCAGAAAATGAAAAAACACATATCCAAAGGCTTTCCACAATGGCCAAAGATATAAAACGTTGTGCAGTACCAATATCAAAAACTGTAGAAAATATTACAGAGGCAACTAGAATAGTGCCTCTGACAGAAGAAGGTTCACGATCTTAATCCTACTGGGTCTGTTGTATTTCATAAGTCTGACCTACACGGCAGCCCTAAGACACTGCTTGGATAACCTAATCTAACTCTCCATGTTGACACTAAGATACCAGGGTCTGACTACCATGACCATGACCTTCACCATGGCATGAATACCCTGACGTATTCCAGTTTCTAGACTGGCGAGAAGCTACTGACCCTACCCCTACATGTGGAGTCTATACAGAACCTCTCTCCCTAGCTATAGGTGGAAATTACATGTAGTAGCACTATAAATGGCCCATCCTTCTGCAATCTGAGCACTCAACCGGGTCCCTTGGGCACTGATGTCTCTTGTTCCCAACCTTTTCACACTAGTAGCATGTCACCTGGCCACCAGAGGAATAGTTGTGGCTACTACTATCACCATGAGGGAACTCCACATGAACCTTCCTCTTGTCAGAGGAGACAATACCAGAAACCGGTGCTGAACCACCCTAGATCACACCACTAGCATCCCACAGATTGCTATTGATGATTAGAACCAGATTCATAATAGTAGAACAAATGGAAACCTGAATACATTTACCTTTGATCAAATATTGAACCTGAAACCATCCTTGAATCATCTAGCTTTTAATATGTCATCACCCATCAGAAAAGGTGCGAATCGCTAAAGCTCAGTAATCGGAGAAGAGTAGTCCATAACTGATAGTGTGCCCTTCTCTAGGTGCATGAAATCTAGGGATTGGTTAACCCTCAGCATCTTAAGAAAATAATAATCATAGAATTCCACCTAAAAGTCTTCCCATGTCAAATCACGATGACACCCTGTCTATGTGATAACATCCCATGATCTTTTAGTAGAATCATGTAGCATATTGTTCGCGAGGTAGACCCTCCTCTTGAAAGGTGTCTCTAAATGCTCAAAGATAGTCATCACTGATTCCATCCATGATTCTTTATCATGTGGTCTTCCATCCCCTGAAAAAGTTGGTGGATGCTACTGCTGGAAGATACGCGTTAGCTCTTCCATAGATGTGGCAGCCTACGGTGCTCCCATAAAGTTCTACATGAACCTCAAAAAACCTTCAAGAAACTTTTCATCTACACTTGAATTTGGTAAAATAGATGGTTCTGTAGATGGTACAACTAGAGAATCCATCGGTAGCCTTTGGCCTACCATTTCTAGAGTATGATCATCACCACTCTCCTGGTGCACAGCTCATGGTCGTTGTGGAGGAATGACTCTACATGGTCAAGAACATAGCTTAGTTCAAGATCATCATCTCATTTTTCATTTAAAGAGTTCCAAAAAATAGTAAAAGACCCTAAAAGTTTGGAAAAAATGGACTATATGGCATGTAGAAAGAATAAACAACATGTACCCTTACATTGTCACATAGACTTGTTCTACCGCTAGCCTGGGCATGTATAAACCCTAGGTACACGTCGTGTTTCATATGCACACAGTGTGTACATAGGTCTCCTTTTTTCCATGTACTCCCACATGGCCATGTCTACACAGGTTCTGCCAGGGTAGGCTACACGGTATGTACCAAACGGACACAATGTGTTCTGATTAAAACTCAACAGCCCATGTTTTCTATCACACGACCCATTACACAATCATATACTACACATAGTGTACACAAAGTACACGGTGTGTATTTATTAAAAGACTTTATTCCCTAAATAGGAAGAACACAGGGCATGTGTTCATAGAACCACATGCCGTGTTGTCTGGGTTTCCATACAATAGGCCTTAGAAACTTCCTCAGAACACCTTTTTTCTGTAAAAAAAGCCATGATTTTCCATATTCCGATCTGCGAGGGCCCATACACCCCGTTAATCAAAGATTGGCACCCATACATAACATAACATAGAAAAATTATGTATAAAATTTTGAATCCCAATCTGCCAAATTCTTGTCCAAGAGGTCACATACACCTTAAGAACAAAAGTTTGGCATCCATTCCATCCAAACCATAACACATACCAATGCACCAATCATAAGAGAAGGCATATTTATCAAGGTACTATCATAAAAACATGCATCAGAAATGCTCCCTAAATATCATGGAAAGTATGCATAGCCTATGATTTCTAACATGTACATATATGATTCATGATATGACATACCCTCATTTCATCTAGTTTCAAAAAAGTAGAACCACAATAACATCAATAATAACCACACAAAACAAGTGTGTCACCCAAAGGTGAAATCGAATCAACTTTAATAGCTTAAAATCTAAAAGAACAATTTAATTCGTGGAAATTTGTATTTTCCTTGTACATGAGGTAGCTACTCCCAAGAACATCTAATTACCAAATTCAATATCATTTATATAATCACTGAATAGTAAAGAAAAATAGAATAGATACTCCTCCAATACCACTTTGTAATATCCCAGATCCAGATTCCACTAAAAGGTGCCCTATACCCGGTTGGCCACATAGCCTCAAGCACATTTTCCCAAATTATAGAGGCTGCAAACTAGCATCAACGGCCTAGGGTGTGATAGTGGGGAAACTATACCCTCATTAGAAGAGTGTAACACGTTGGGATAAATCATAACAATAGCAGAAGTAGTAAACATTATGAAACTGAAGTTAAAAACTGAAGACTAAAAGGTAAAGATAACCATAAGGCATATAATATCAGAATGATACAATATTTCACGTGTTCTAAGAAAGCAGCAAAAACAATATACACTATTATAAAGTACAATACAATACCAAGGTACAACAATACAAAATGAAACATAGAAACATCGTAATCTTTGGTTTAGTCCCATGCTATCCTGCTCTTAGGTAGCAATCAATTACCTATATAAATAGCCTTTCCCCTGTCAACACCTGCAACAATATAGTCTATTTGGGACCAAAAACATGACCCAAACAAGGTGTGAGAAATAAATCCCAGTAGGCCACCACCAAAGGTCTATGCCAATATATGAATGAGTATATGAACCAATAGTATATAATAATGAAAGCATTAAACTAGGAAGTACTCAAAAGTAAGCAATCAAACAAGTATTATTCCATTTATACCATTCATGTTCATTAAGAAATTCAATTACATTGAATCGTAAGTTCAAGGGATTCATCCACAAATAGTTAATCCCCTATTCAAAAAAACACAATAGATACCTCAAGAGGAAACCTATCAAAGTAAAATGAAAATCGAATCCAAGATTTTGATTTATCTTGGAAGAAATGTCATAAGTCATTACAATAGTCAAACTATAGTTCATAACTTTTCACTTAGGCAGTCTACAGACATAAAAAATCCTTTCCCATAGGAAATTTCCCACAAGAATAACAAAATTTCGCCCAAAGGCACACAAAACCTTTCCCACAAGTATGAAAATATCTTCTCATAGTCAGAATAATTCAATAGGTCTAAGACCGACATATAATCAATTCAACATAAGGCTACACATTCAATCAATATACTATTACATGGCTGTCAAGAAAACAATTCAAAATCGTAATAATTTAATTAAGCAATTCATTTTAAACAACCCATAACAAGGAAAACAGAGGCATAACCCTATCAATCCTAATATAAAAGGCACAATAATAGTTATCCAAGGGAAATGCACCCGTTGGCTGGCCCTTAATCAAAACAAGCAATATCAAAATGCTTAAATTCATATAATTAATCACCTAAAATTCCTTAAAAATTGATATGATTCAAAGTATAAACAAAGAGAGACCCCAAACATGGGCGCATGACACAATGACATATATAAACAACTTGACATTAGGCAATAAGCACAAGAACACCTACCTTGTCATAGTATGACTCTCCTCATCCAGCCTCGACTTCAAATTCATGCTAGAATGATATAGATCTATGAAACAAGAATATTAACTCAACCTTAAATAACTTGGTTGAGAAGAAAATCACCTAGAACGGCTCAAGAGTAATCATGAGATTACCAATTGGGTTCAAATGAGACAGACAATGACTGATTCGTAGTTCAGATGATCAACCGGGAAGGGGTTGATGTTATGACACTCCTCTTGAGTTCCTATAACAAGCCTTCTATCCAAATGATATAATAACGAGGCTACAACCCATTTTAAGAAAAAACAAAGTACATATCTTGTATATCCATATACACATCATGTATATCATTTAACTGTTTATTTGATGGCCGAATTTCACCATTTTACTTTCTAGGGCCTTCAAACATGACTACATAGCATGTACTAGGATGTATAGGGTGTGTAGTTGGTTTTCCCACTTTTCTCACCAATATGCCCACACGACATGTATTCCCTTCAAACATGGACATACTCTATGATTTGTAACCCCTAATTCCAGTATATTGCCCAAATTTACCCAGTTTTCTTGAAAACAACTCAAAGGAAAAAAGAAAAGAAGAAACCATACCTCAAAGAAAGAACCAGGTTCTTACAGGGTGCAGGGGGTGTTTAGGGGGTTCAAGGGGGTCTGTAGGGGGATGTGGTTGTGTAGGTGGGTCTGTCCAGGGAAGGGGGGTCTGTCTAGGGGGTGGGGTCTGTCTGGGGGTGATTTTTATGAGATGGGAAGGGATATAGCCACAGTTTCAAACTGTGGAAATAGACCTATATCCACGGTTCAATCCTTGGATATATCCCATATGTGGATTAAGTTCTTCCATGGTTTCAAACTATGGATATAAATCTTTCACCATTGTCAGAACTATGGCTATAGATCTATAGCCACATTTGGAACCGTGGCTATTGGTTTTTTCCTATAGCCATTCCAATACCTTCCATAGTTCATTAAACTATGGCTATAGCCTAAATTTCTAGTAGTGATATCATGGTTGTTTCTTAATTTTTCTAACCATGTGATACAACCATGAAATCCAACCATATGATGTGTGTTTGGAGGCAGTGGCTCATGCTTGGCTAGCGCACAGTTTTCATAACTGTGCACCCTAACTGTGCACCATAGAAAATTAGATTCTAAAATTGTAGATCTAATATAATTTACCTCTTAAAAATCTTGTTTCCCCCAAAACATTCCATAACATGAACTCGTCTTCCTCCCAAGGTGGTGGAGAAAATTAATTTTGATCCGGTAGTGATTCTAAGGCGGATCCAAGTGCATTGGATACCCATATTCATCGATATGTATTCATTATTCATAATTTTCCTTAGATCTATTCCTCTTACTTCTTTTGGAACCATAGATCTAGTTATTTGTGGATAGGTACATGTTTTTTAATTTCAATTTTAGTTGGATATTATTTTTTTTATTGAAGGGAACAAGATCAAAGTTGGAATCTTGAGTATTTAATCCAGTTTTTTAATGTTATTGTTTCATTCTTCATTTTCTCCTAGGTTTTAGAGGTAGGTGGCCTATCTTCAGACTCCCCTTTATTATAACATGATTGATTTATTTCAAATTGACATAATATCTTGATTTTTTTGTAAAATCATTTTTTATTTGACATAGTTCTCATTGGAATTATTGTTTTGTAAATTGTGGGAATTTGATAATTTTTTGAAAACCATTGTTTATAATTTGAAAATAATGATTTTAAAATTTTGGATGGTTGATGAAATAAATTATTTTTTGAAATTAATTTATTGAAATGGGCTGATATGATTTGGAAATAATGGTTGGGAATGATTTGAATGGGATGAATAATAGTCATGAAGTACCCCCATCAAAGGGTGAAGTTTGGACGTTAAGTTCCACCATTATTGGTAACACCATGATTATGTGTTTGTTTTTGTTTTGGATGTGTGTGGACGTGGATATTTTTATGAAAAATCATAAATTGAATTTTTTTTTGATATATAAGTTTATTTTCCTTGAAAATTTATTGTGTAAGTTAATGATGTATTTAATGAAAAAATGGTTTTTAATTCTTGTTTGATTGTTTTACTTGGAAAACTATTTTGGTTGGATATAAACTACTTTAAATTTTTTAAAACTATTTCATATAAATTTTCTGAAATTTTGAATCCTAGTGGTGTGAGTTTAGAATTAATTGAGGAAATATTAATGAGTTTTATACTCACCCCCTACTTGGGCACAATGGTTCATTTACATATGTTATATATCAAGACACAGGTAAAGGCAAGGTATCCCAGTTCTTTAGTTATTATTATTGATACCTTGGGTTGGGAATCTAGATTTATATCTTGGAGAATATTGGGTACTTTTGTGGGTGTCATTAGTTTTTTTGGTTTTGTTATGATTTAGTTCCATTGGTAATGTTACATCAATTCCACTTTCACTATGATATTTTCATTTAGTTTAGTCTTGTATTACCATTCATTTTTGTATTGATGTACCATTAAGAAGTTTGGATTTTATTATTATCATTGTATTAGAAGTTTAATCTTAAAAGGGAAAATCATAACCCAACTTTTTATGAGGCCCTTGGATTTATTTAAAGCCTTTGGTGTCTTGGGGATGTACTTAAGGCCTAGTATCTCCCCTGTCACTTATCAAGACAATGATGAATGGTGGGATGTTACAATGCAACTCTCATATTGATTCCATTTGATGTTTCAAATTTTTTATTCGCCATAATTTATATATTAAAAATTCATCGTGTTCCTACTGTATTTATTCAAAAAAGATCCCAAAAATCAAATAAAAATAATGGCTAAAAAAGGCAACATATTGAGTCCTACGTCTATTTATAATTTCTCATCATATGTTATCTCCCCCTTCACACAGTTTCCTTTTGAATCCATTTTTAATTTTATCTTTGAATTCTAGTTCAGTATTTCCACAATCATGAAATCCTTTAGATTTGATAGAATTGGGTAAGAACTTTATAAGAAGAAAGTAGAGTGGTAAAAGGAAAAAGTGTTACATTTTGTTAAACAATCCAAAATTGAGTGAAACATGAGAGAACATAATATTTTCAAGTGTAAACATTTTAGGGAGTGTGTGAGGTCCATATTCATTAATATTTAATTTTTCTTGCAAGATTCATAAATCCTAGAGGTGATTAACACCAATGAATTTGAAATTAAGATGTTCTTGATGGTTTTATAGGAACAATTCCGATGGTTGATTTTTTGGATGGATGAATTGAAATCCCCTTAAAATTATAGAGAACCACCAAATTGGAGGGTATTTGAAGAAGAGGAGGATTAATATGATTTTCATGATTCTCAAATTCTAAGAAATCAACAACTATATAATCAATCCAACAATCTTGGAGAAGTAAAATAGAGGATCCCTAAATTAAAAAAATAATTATAATGAAACAAATTTGGAATGGTAATGAAAGCTAAATCATGTTATTGGTTGTTTGAACTATTCAATGGAATATAAGGTGAATTTTTAGGCTTTTTAATTCAATTACTATGATAGTATTTTTTGGGATCAACTACAAGTGAATGAACAACAAAGTAGAGAAATACCCATCCACACATGGGAGGATATGAAAGTGGTAATGTGTAAGAGGATTATTTCCAGCCACTATTAATGGGATTTTTTACTCAATTTGTAAGGTTTGAAACATGGAGCTATAAGTTTTGAGGAGAATAATAAAGATATGTTGATCGTCATGATTCATTCCAATATTGATGAGGAGTAAGAGGCCACCGGAAAAAATTTTGTGAATCACGTCAACTAATATTCGAGACATAATGGAATTTCACAACAATTTGGATATAGAGGATCTTCTTCCCATGTCTACTAAAGTGAATATGAAAGTAAAGCCAACAAGGGTAAGTTTTTTTCAAAATAACATGATATAAAATGATCTAAATGTCATGGTTTTTTACATTTTGCCTCACAATTCCCAAATAAGAGGACATTGATGATTTTTTATGCTGAAAATGTTCTTAGTTATAGCTCAAGCGAAGATGAAATTATATCACTTGAGGAGTGTTCGAATATGGAAATAGAGAGCCCCATATAGGGATAAATTCTTGTGAAAAGGCATGCTTTGAGTTCTCAACCCAAATTATAAGAAGATGAAGAGAAAAGGGAGAAAAGTTTTCATACTAGATGCCTAATCAAAGATAAAGAATGTAGTATAACCACTGATGGGGGTAGTTTCACAAACAAATAAAGTGGTTTTATGGTTTATAAATTTGGTTTATTTATGACTAATAATCCAAGGCCTTATATATTTTAATGGTTAAATAATATTGTGGATGTTAATGTGACTAGGAATGAGAAAGGTACATTTTCTATTGGGAAGTATGAAGACAATGTGATATGTGATGTTGTTCCCTTATAGGATAGTTAATTCTTGTTGGGAAGGCCTTGTAAATTTGATAGGAGGGTGAAACATGAGGGATACCCCCCAAAAAAATTATTTTAGTACAATTAGATCATGATTATACTGACACACATTAGGTTGCTATATTCTTATCAAGATCATGAGAGGATTTATATGAATTATGAAAAGAGGGAAAATAAAGGATAGAAAAACTAGAGATAATGGAAAAAAAAGTGAAAAATAAGTGACGAGTGACATCAAAATAAATGAGGGAAAGAAAATAATTGAAAAAAAGAGTGAAAATAAGATTTAAAACATGATTATTAATATAAAAGTTAGTTTATTTTCAGAAAAAAAAGACAGATAAAGAGATATTTATAGGGGGAAACAATCATTATTCTAAGAAAGGAATAATTTTTTAGAAATAATTCTCTTAACCCATGAATTCATTCTTGTGTTGCGTATTTATTAAAAAAATAAGGATATCAAGCAAGGAATTTTTTTACATGATCTACATTTGATCTAGGTAGTTTGTTATATAAAACATTCCAAAAGGGAGGTTCCAAAATAAATTTAAATCAAGACATTATCCATGAGGTGATTAAACCTTTCAATTCTTATATAAGATCAATTATAATTACTACAAGATTTAGTAACCTGATATGTATGGAAATTTTAGTGTCACCTATAATGTTGATGACCCTTAAACCATTGAATTTTCAAATTTGAGGAAGAATCATTTTTAGGAGGGATGGGATGATGAGGATAATAAAACACTTAGGGATTAAGGGGTTGAAGGTATACTTAATGGGGAGGGAAGAATGAACATAATTACACACGATCCATTGCAAGGAGTTGGTGGCCCTATGACAAGTGATAAGACTAAGAAAATGAAGAAGGACTTAAATAGATTAATCCGAGAATTCAAAGGGGAGGCCCAATACCCTTGCTTGGGGAAAAAATCTGGCCCAATATTTACATTAATTAAATCCCAAAAATGATTTTAAAGACCTATAAAATAGTTTTCTATAAATTTCAAGGCCACCCCACCATTGAATCTTAAAAGCCAAAATTGGAGGGTGAGTTGTTCTAACATTCCAAAAGTTTTTTCTAATTGTCTCTTAAAGTTATGGGAATGTTTAAAAATTGTAAAAATCATCAATTTGGATTGTAAACTTGTGGAAACTAGGTATAAGACTTTTGTATCACTATTTGGCTATAAATATAAACCCCTTGTAATATTTGAACATCATGAATACATGTTGTGTTATTAAGGTGTTTTTTTCTTTCAACCATTGTGTTCTTACAAAATTATTTACTTATCCAAGTATTGGTCATCCTTTGTGGCGTCATGTGGATATATTTTAGGAAGAAAAGTTCTATTTTGGATCTACATTGAAAAACTCTTTCATTTATTCCATATTTACACCTTTTATATCCCTCCTCATTTGTTTTCTTGCAAAGATTTGGGTGCTCAATATGCGAACATTGAACAGAATTCCTAGGAACCATCCTAGTGGGTCATGGATCATGCATCAATTATTTTTATGGTTTTATGGGTTTTTAAATTTTAAGGTTTTTATAAAATTTTCAGGATTTTTATTGTTTTGGGGGTTTTTGTTATTTTGAGGGTATTTAGTGTTTTTAGGGTTTTTATGGTTTTTTAGGGGCTTTAGTTTTTTTACAATTTTAAAAATTTTAGAGCTTTTTAACATTTTTAGAGGTTTAGATGGTTTTTATAGTTTTTATAGGGTTTTAAGGGTTTTTATGGTGTTTAGGTTTTTTATGGTTTTTTGGATTTTAGGGGTTTTATGGTTTTTAGGTGTTTTAGCATTATTTTGGTTTTTAGGGGTTTTTTGGGTTTTAGGTTTTTTTTTGTTTTCTTAGTGGTTTTTAGGTTTTTAGGGTTTTTATATTTTAAGGTTTTTAAAGGATTTTCAGAATTTTTATGGTTTTTAATGATTTTGAGGGGTTTTATGGTTTTATGGGTTTTAGATTATTTAGGTTTTTAATTGTTTTTTTATGTTTTTGGGATTTTTTTAATTTTATGGTTTTTATATTTTTTAATGTTTTTAGGGGTTAAAATGTTTTTATAGTTTTCATGGTTTATGGGTTTTTAAGGATTTTATAGTTTTTATTGGTTTTATGGTTTTTAGGATTTTTAGGTTTTTAGTGATTTTTCGGGATTTTAGCATTTTTCAGATTTTTGTAGGGTTTAAGTGTTTTTAGATTTTTAATGTTTTCTTATGGAATTTCAGTGTTTTTGGATTATTTTTACATATTTATTGTTTTTAGGGATTTTTTAGGATTTTTATGTGTTTTAGGATTTTTATGGATTTTGAGGGTTCTTATGGGTTTTAGGGTTTTTTTGGGTTTTTGGGTTTTTTTGAGTTTTTATGATTTTTAATGTTATTCAATATTTTTGGGGGTCTAAAGTGGTTTTTTAGTTTTTAGTGGTTTTCGGGTTTTTATGGTTTTTTAGGGTTTTAACGGTCTAGGGGTTTTATGGTTTTTAGGGATTTTTAGCCTTTTCATGGTAATTTTGCGTATTTAATGTTTTTTTTGTTTTTTAATGGTATTAAGTGTTTATGCTTTTACGGTTTTCTTTGGGATTTTTAGGTTTTTGGGGTTTTTTTATTTTTAGGGACATTTGGGGATTTTTTAAAAAATTTATCAGGTTTTAGGGTTTTTATGAATTTTTAGGATTTTAGGCTTTTTAGGATTTTTAGGTTTTATGGTTTTTAGAATTTTTATGTTTCATGGGGTTTTAAGTGTTTTTAGTTTTTTAAGGTTTTCATAGGGGTTTTCACGGTTTTTAGGTTTTTCTATGTTTTGAGGGAATTTTAGGGATTCTTTATGATTTTATGGGTTTTTAGGGTTTTTAGGGATTTTGAGGGGTTTTAGGTCCTTTATGGTATTTATGGGTTTTACTGTTTTTTGAATTATTTAGGGTTTTTAGGGTTCTTAGAGATTTTTTAACATTTTAAGGGTTTCAAAGGTTATTTAGAGTTTTTAGTGGTTTTTAGGTGTTTTATGGGTTTAAAAATTCATAGAGTTTTTTTTACAGTTTTTTGGGTTTTTAGGGGGTTTTATGGTTTCTAGTGTTTCTAGGTTTTTTATGAGGTTTTAGAATTTTTAGGTTTTTTAGTCTTTTATTTTTTAGTGGTTTTAGATATTTTTATGTATTTAAGGATTTTTTTGGTATTTTTAAATATTTATGGAATTTTATGATTTTTAAGGATTCGGAGGGTTTTTTGTTGTTTTGGGTTTTAGGGGTTTTTGAGACTTTTAGGGTTTTTAATGTTTTTAGTGTTTTTAACTTTTTTATGGGTGTAAGGGGTTTTTTTATAATTTATGTTTTTTTAGGGTTTTAGGGGTATTTAAGATTTTTAGTGGTTTTTATGTTTTTGATGGGTTTAGGGTTTTTATTGATCTTTAGGGTTTTTAGATTTTTTTTAATATTTTTTGTGTTTTTATGTGTTTTTAGGATTTTATGATTTTATTAGGGGTTTTCATGGTATTTAGTTTTTTAATGTTTTTAGGGGGTTTGGTCTTTTTTATGATTTTTATAGTTCTTTATCATTTTAAAAATTTTGATAGTTTTTATGATTTTTTAGGTTTTAGTGTTTTTCTAGTTTTTTGGGTTTTCAGGGTTTTTTTGTTTTTAGGGTTTTAAATGTTTCCTGGAGTTCATAACATTTTTAGGGGTTTAAAGTGTGTTTAGAGTTTTTAGTAGTTTTTGTTTTGTATGTTTGTTCCTATTTTTTAAAGGATTTTATGGTTTTTTTTTGGATTTAGGTATTTTTTGGGTTTCAGGGTTTTTAGCATTTTAAAGGGGTTTTAGGGGTTTAAAGTGTTTTTAGGTTTTTATGGTTTTTGTAGGGGGTTTCGGGGTTTTTAGTGTTTTTTATGTTTTTAGATATTTTAAGTGATTTTTTATCATTTTTAAGGTTGTTAGGGACTTTTAGGGTTTTTGGGTTTTTATGGTTTTTTGGTTTTTAGGGGTTTTTGAATTTTTTAGGGTCTTTAAGAATTTTTAATGTTTTTAACCTTTTTAAAGTTTTAAAGTATTTTTATATTTTTATTGGTTTTTTACTATTTTATGGGTTTTTACGGTTTCTAAGGACATAGGTGGTTTTATTGATTTTAGGGTTTTTTATGGTTTTTAGGGTTTTTAAGCTTTTAAGTTTTTAAGGGTTTTAAGTATTTTTAGGTTCTTTTGGTTTTATTTGGGATTTTAAGGTTTTTTATGTTTTTAAGGATTTTAGGACTTAGGGTTTTTATGGTTTTTAGGGTTTTCTAAGATTTTTTTTGGGTTTTATAGCTTTTTAAAGGGTTTTAGGGTTTTAAGGATTTTAGGGTTTTTAGGGTTTTTAGATTTTTTAGGTTTGTAGGTGTTTTATGTGTTTTTAGGTTTTTAATTTTTTCTTAGGGTTTTTTAGGGTTTTTTTGTTTTTTTGTGTTTTTCAGGGATTTTTTGGATTAATATGGTTTTTAGGGTATTTTGAGATTTTGAGGTTTCTTAAGGTCTTTTGTGTTTTGGTGGCTTTTTAGAGTTCTTTAGGGTTTTTAAAGTCCGTTATATTTTCTAAAAGTTTGTAGATTTTTAATGTGTTTTTATAGTTTTTAGTGATTTTTAGGGTTTTTATTAGTTTTTTTATGGTTTTTTAATTTTTAGGATGTTTTAGGGTTTTTAGGGATTTTACCATTTTTAGGTTTTTAGGGGTTTTAATTGTTTTTGAGGTTTTTAATGTTTTCATAGGGTTTTAAGAGAATTTACTAATATTTTATGATTCTAGGTATTTTTAGGGATTTTAATGATTTTTATAGTTTTTTAGGGTTTTACAGATTTTGAGGTGTTTTTTTGTTTTTGGGGTTTTAATTTTGGGGGGGGGGGGTTATGGTTTTTTTTTGAGTTTTTTTGTGTGGATTTTAACATTTTTTTAATTATTTAAAATTTTTAGGGGTTTCAAGGATTTTTACATTTTTAGTGATTTTGTAGTGTTTTATAGATTTTCAGTGTTTTTAAAGGATTTTAGGGGTTTTATGGTTTTTAGGTTTTTAGGGTTTCTAGGGTATTTCAGGGGTTTTAGGGTTTGTTGAGGTTTTTCTTGGGGTTTTTATTGTTTTTTTTGTTTTAAATGTTTCCTCTGGGGTTTTCAAGGATTTTAGGATTTTCTATGTTTTTAGGTATTTTTGGGATTGTTATAGTTTTTAGGGATTTTTAGGATTTAGGGTATTTATAATTTTTGGGGTATCATGTTTTTATGGTTTTTAGGGGTTTTAAATGGTTTTTTGTTTTTAAGGATTTATTTATGTTTTTCAGGGTTTTAGGGTTTTATGTCTTTTGGAATTTTTATGGATTTCTTTTGTTTTATGGGGTTTTATTATTTTAGGTATTTTTCATGTTTTTAGGGGTTTTATGTTTTTTAGGGATTTTATCATTTTTTATGTTTTTTGGGGTTTTATGTGTTTTTAGGTTTTTGATGTTTTCTTATATATTTTCAGTGTTTATAGTGTTTTTTGTGTTTTCAGATATGTTTTTCGATTTTTTCAGATTTTTTTGGATATTTACGGTTTTTAGGTATTTTGAGGGTTTTTAGGATTTTTATTTGTTTTATGGTTTTTTAATATTTTCTGTTTTTTATACTTTGTTATGGGTTTTACGATTTTTTAGATTTTTAACATTTTTAGGGGTTTAAAGGGATTTTAATGTCATTAGTGGATTTTAGTGTTTTATGGGTTTTTAATGTTTTTGTGGTTTTTTTGATTTTTAGGTGTTTTAGGGTTTCTAGGGGTTTTAAGGGGTTTTTAGTGTCTTAGTGTTTTTAGGTGTCAAAACAGGAAGACACATCTCTTCTCTTGGTTCTCAGGGGTGATGCCCTAGAAAAAATAGAGATGACCTCTACCTACCCCCTTCCCATTATTGGAAGGGTGAGGATCTCATCCTGACGGTTTTGAAGCCTCATTCCCTCCTACCTTTCCCAGAACCTCATACTCACACTATGTTTCCAACTATATCGATAAGCCCAAAGGTTCCTGATCTTTTTGATGGTGTGTCATAGCTTTCGTTATCGATGCTAGAATTCATAGAAGCTTCAAGCCTCTTGGACCTAACCCTTATGAACCATTTCTAGAACTGAAGACCTTCCATGGATTATTTTGGCCGCTTAGTATTTGGAAAATGGGGGTTACAATATTTCGTGATTTTTAGTAATCTTGACAACCATCATCTGGTGATTTGTTTCGGCTAAGAGGAAGATCTAATTCACATGTGGTTTAGTACACCATGAAAAGGCCATGGTTAAATATTCTTTCTATTATGCTTGTCATATGATTTTCATATGAGACGAGATTCTTACTTAGTTGAGAATTGGGTTAGTTTACCAAAACTACCATTGATGTTCCAAAACCCTTCAATATTTCTAATGGTAGGAAATATGGTAGGTAAATTCAAATGAACCAACACTAGAATCCTATCTTTTAGCCATTCGATAAATCTGCAAATATGTATAGTGGTTGATGTCACCAAGACACTGGTGGAGTGGGTGTGGGTTACTATTGGTTAAAAATTTAGGAGAAAACAATAAATGTACTTCAAATATTGGGTGGATTATTGCAAGATATGTAAGAGCATGGGGGATTTAGATTCCTCTTGCTATTGTGGAATCAATTGTGGGGATGTGGATCTAAATATGAGTAAATATGTTAACTGTGTTCATAGGAAGATCATGGAAGGGTCATTTTCTCATGTAGGGACCCAACATGAGCTTCAACCTTCCAAATATAGTGAGGCAGCTGACCAGCAAGATGTGGGTGGAATGGTTACCTCCCAGAAAGAGGTTTTACCAAGTTCCAAAAATCCCAATGTTGCAGATGTGTTCTGAATTATGAATTAGGATCTAAATTGTTTTGGATTAAAGGATTCGAATCGGGACCTCCAACCCTAACCAACACAACCTCCTATGATTAGTCCTTGAGAAATGGGAGTGGGACCTTTATTAAGGATGGTCCGTAGGGGATTGAGTACCCCACCTCCAACCATGATGAGGGTGTGGTTATCAATCCAACAATTAGAAATTTTTCAATAGATTTCCCAAACCTAAGTTTTCAGGTGACAGTGGGTGATGTTCTTGGTGATAAATGGTTAGGTCCAAAGCCCAGCCCATCGATTCAGATAGGCAATCACTTTGAAGGATTGGCTATTGAAGGATTGGATCAGGATCAATCAGACCCAATCTAGGATAAGGGTTCTGATTAAGGTTGTTGCATCCTCATATATGAGTCTAGAGATGGTCCCTCTAGTTCTTTCTCAAATGACAGTACATATGGTCTACATAGAATAGGGCTCCACAATCCAAGGAGGAATAAGGGGAGTAAATAAAAAATTATTCATGCAGCTAAATTATTCTCATAAAATATAAACCTAAAGGATACACAAACTACTCATACCTACCTAAACTGGTGGAGAGATGGTATATAAAGAAGTTAAGGCCCAGGGTGACAGTCCTCGATGCTCATCATAAGGTAAAGGATCAAAAGGTGAGTACGATGGTTCATGGTGGTGGTGAACAAGAAGCTTGAGGTGATATGGCAGAATCAAGTTAGTTTTAGGAAGCCTTGGGGGTGGTGGTTGAGAACACCACTAACCGAGTAAATCTTATTAAGGGTGTTCCTAACAACCAATATAGGGATGCTTGCAAAGGGGTTCCAAAAAGTGTCAACCTTTGGGAGCTGATTACCCACTCTAAAGAAGAAATGACTTAGGATTCACATGCGATTAATGCATCTCTATAGGATACATATAGGATGATGGAGAAAATTATACTTGTGGATAATAATAAAGAGTAGATAGAGTGGATCAAAAATCCAGACCTCATTCTTGTAGGAGGTTTCAATCCAAGGAAATCAAAAATAGACGAGTACATTAAAGCATAGGAAATTATAGTGTATTGGTTCAAATATCTTATCAAATATAACCCGACTAGAGAGGAAAACAATCTCAATTTGAAATTATTTTAATAAAAAGTGTCAAACAGGCTCAAATTAGATTTTAAGAGTTCATCCATTTAATATGGTTTTTGATGGCTTCCAATTCATAATTACATAGGTTATCACACATCCCATTAAAGTGTTTTCAAAATAAAAAAAATCTAATTTTTATTCACTAAGGATTTTTTATGTTTTTAGGGATTTTTAGGGAATTTTATGGATTCTTTATGATTTTTATGATTTTTTTATGTTTATGTTTTTAGCGGTTTTACTAGTTTTTTGGGGTTTTATGAGTTTTTTAAGGTTGTTATTTTTTAGTGTTTTCTAACTTATTATGGGTTTAACGGGGTGTTTATGTTTTTTGTGATTTTTATTGTTTTAATTGGTTTTAGTGTTTTTTTACGGTTTTTAGGGGTTTTATGGTTTTTAGGTTTTTAGGATTTTAGGGTTTTTAGGATTTCAGTGATTTTTTTTGTTTTTATTGGCCTTATGTGTTTTTATATTTTTAAGATTTTCTTAGGGTTTTTGAGGTTTTTTTGGAGTTTTTTTGTTTATAGGGATTTTGCATATTTTTAATATTTGTAGGTTTTTTTGTTTAGGTATTTTGAGGGGTTTTAGGTTTTTTAAGGGTTTTAGAGTTTTTTTTGTTTTTTGGGGGTTTAAATGTTTTTAGGTTTTTTTTGGTATTCATAGGGATTTTCATGTTTTTAGGGTTTTTATATTTTTAGTTATTGTTAAGGATTTTTTATGATTTTATGTTTTTTAGGGTTTTTTTTATTTTTTCAGGGTTTTTTGGGTTTTTGATGTTTTTTTGGATTTTACTTTTATTTTGGGTTTTTATGGTTTTTAGAGTTTCTTAGGGCTTTTAAAGTTTTATATAATTTAAAATGATTTTATGGGTTTAAATGGATTTTTGTGTTTTAAGTGATTTTTAGGGTTTTAATGGGTTTTTGGGTTTTTATAGATTTAAGGGGTTTATGGGTTTTATAGTTTTTAAGGTTTTTAGTGTTTTTTATTTTTCTAGGGGTTTTATGAATTTTTAGGTTTTTAAGGTTTTCATGTTTTTAGGGTATTTTACATTTTTTGGGAATTCCAGTGTTTTTTAGAATTTTTATGGTTTTTAGGGTTTTAGGATTTTGAGGTTTTAAAGGTTTTTTGGGTTTTTATAGTTTTTTTTGTTTTAAGGTTTCCATTTGTTTTTTGGGGATTTTAAAATTGTTTATATATTTAACACTTTTAGGGGATTATAGTGTTTTTTTATTTTTTTAGTGGTATTTTAGTTTTTTATGGGTTTTTTTATGGTTTTTAAGGGTTTTAGAGGATATTATTTTTTAGGGGTTTTAGGTTTTTGGGGGTGTTTAGGGGTTTCAACATTTTTTATGTTTTAGGGATTTTAAGTTTTTTTTGGGTTTTTAACGTCTTCATAGGGGTTTTCAAAGTTTTTATATTTTTTTTACATTTTCAGGAAATTTTTTGAAATTTTTATAGGATTTTAATGGTTTTGAGGGTTTTTAGATAATTTGAGTGGTTTATGGTTTTTAGTGGTTTTAATGTTTCTTGGGTTTTTAGTGATTTATAGGTTGGGGGGGTTAATGTATTTTTTGGTTTTGAAGGTTTTATATGGATTTTTTTGGGTTTTGAGAGTATATATTTTATAGTGATTTTAATATATTTTATAGTATTTTTATGGATTTTAGAGTTTCATTTGTATTTTTATGGGTTTTTAGGGGTTTTTAGGTTTTTTTGGGGTTTTTGGGTTTTTTTGGGTTTTATGATTTTTGAGGTTTTTAGGGGATCTTATGTTTTAGAGTTTTTAATGGTTTTAGAAGTTTAAAGGATTTTTTGAGTTTTTAGTGGGGTTTTATATTTTTATTGGATTTTTGGGGTTTTAATGTTTTTTTAAGGTTATGGTTTTTAGGTGAATTAGGGTCATCTAGGGTTTTCAGCAGTTTTATATTTTTAGGGGTTTTAAGTATTTTTAGGTTTTTAAGGATTTCATAGGGGTTTTCATTGTTTTACTGTTTTTTACATTCATAGAGTTTTTAGGGGTTTTTATGTTTTTTAGTTTTTATATTTTTAGGGATTTTGAGGGTTTCTAGGGTTTTAGGGTTTTTAGGGTGTTTTATGTCATTTAGAATTTTTACGTTTTTATGGTGTTTTTTGTGTTTTTTGGTTTTTAATTTTTTCTTAATGGTTTTTAGCGGTTTTAGGTGTGTTTACGTTTATAGTGATTTTTTGGGATTTTTTAATGATTTTTGTTGTTTTTATGGATTTTGAGGGATTTTAGGGGTTTTAGGATTTTTACAGGTTTTATGGTGTTTTTTGAATTTTTAGCATTTTTTGTGTTTTAGGGTTTCTTATATTTTTTAACATTTCGTGGGGTTTAATGATTTTTTTGAGTTTTTAGTGGGTTTTCAGAGTTTTTAGTTTGGTTTTACAGGGTTTTAGGAGTTTTAGGGTTTATTATGGTTTTTAGGGATTTTATGGTTTTTATAGTTTTAATTTGGTTTTTTGTTTTTAGGGGTTTTTTTAGTTTTTTAATCTCTTTTCGGGGTTTTATGGTTTTATGTTTTTTAGGATTTTATGTTTTTTAGGGTTTTATGCTTTTCTTAGGTTTTTTTATATTTTCAAGGGTTTTTCATTTTTAGGTATTTTATAGTATTTAATGATATTTATGGTTTTTGGGATTTTGTGAATTTGTTGGTTTTTAGGATTTTTTATGGTTCTTAACATTTTTATCATTTTAATGGGTTTTAAGTGCTTTCAATTTTTAATGGTTTTCTAATGTATTTTCTATTTTTTAGGTTTTTTATGTTTTTAGGAATTTTTAGAGATTTTTATGATTTTAATGGGTTTTTAGGGTTTTAGGGGTTTTAGGTTTGTAGGATTTTTATGGGTTTTGGGATTTTTATGGTTATTTTGGGTTTTTTTGAGTTTTTTAGTGCTTTTATGTTTTTTTAAGTATTTGAAATTTTAGTGGTTTAAATAGTTTTTAGAGTTTTTAATTGTTTTTAGATATTTATGGGTTTTAGGGTTTTTAAGATTACGAGGTTTTTTATTTTTTTAGGTGTTTTATGGGGTTATAGGTTTTTTAGTGTTTTCATCATTTTTATGTTTTTTAAGGGTTTTAAGTGTTTTTTGGTCTTAATGTTTTATTAGGATTTGTTTCAATTTTTTAGGTGTTTTTATGTTTTTATATTTTTATGGATTTGATGTTTTTTATTTTTTAGGGTTTTTAGATATTTCCATTTTTTTAGATTTTATTATGGATTTTAGGGGTTTTATGGTTGTTTTTAGATTTAGGGATTTTTTGTGTTTTTATGGTTTTAAATGTTTTTATAATTTTAATCGGTTTTTAGAAATTTTAATGGTTTTATGGGTTTTATGGGGTTTTATGGTTTTTTTAGTTTTTAGGGAATTTTATGGGTTTTAGGGGATTTGGGGTTTTGAGGGTCTTTTAGGGTTTTAGTGTTTTTAGGGTTTTAGGGGTTTTAATTTCTTTTAGGTTTTTAAGATTTTCTTAGCGGTTTTAAGTGTTTTTAGGGTTTTTAACATTTTTTTGGAATTTTTGGGTTTTTAGGATTTTTTTTATTATTTAGGATTTTTATGGAGATGAGGGGTTTTTATCATTCTTTTGGGTTTTTATTGTTTTTCTGGTTTTTAGGGGTTTATGTTTTTTTAGGTTTTTAAGGGGATTTTATGGGTTTTAAGGATTATATGTCTTTTTACATTTTTGGGTTTTTTATTCTTTTTTAAGACATTTATGGGATTTTAGGGATTTTAGGGTATTCAATATTTTTTAGGGTTTTTATGTTTTTTTTGGGATTTTGAGGTTCTCTTGAGTTTTTTTGGGTTTTTATTCTTTTTACAATTTTTAACATTTTTTAGGTTTTAAAAGCGTTTTTAGAGTTTTTAGTGTTTTTTAGTGGTTTTTAGGTTTTTTTATTATTTTCTAGGGTCTTTAAGAGTTTTATGGTTTTTAGGGATTTTAGTGTTTTGGGGTTTTAACATTTTTTGGGTTTTTGGTGATTTTAATTGTTTTTAAATTTTTAATGTTTTGTTATGTTTTTTCATGTTTTTTGGTTTATTTATGTTTTTTGTGATTATTAGGGATTTTGAAGATTTTTATGGTTTGTAGGGTTTTCATGTATCTTTAGGTATTTTTAATTTTTTTAGTTTTTAGGGATTTTAAGGATTTTATATTTTTTACTATTTCTTGGTGTTTAAATGGATTTTAGAGTTTTTAGTGGTTTTAGTGTTTTTCTAGGTTTTTAGACTTCTTATGTATTTTATGTTTTTAGGGTTTTTTAGTTTTTTTAGTATTTTTTAGGTTTTTTGGGGTCTTAAGAGTATTTAGGGTTTTAAGGTTTCAATAGGGGTGTTCAGGGTTTTAAGTATTTTTTCGGATTTTTTAGTAATTTAATTGTTTTTTTTTGTTTTTTAGGAATGTTGATGGTTTTTAGGGTTCTTAGGGGTTTTAGGGGATTTATGTTTTTTTGGGGGGTTTTAGGTTTTTTCTAAATTTTTATAGGTTTTTCGGTTTTTTTGAGTTATTTTTAACATTTTTAGATATTTAATGTGGTTTTAGAGTTTTTAGTTGGGTTTTAGGGTTTTATGGGTTTAGGGGTTCTTAGGGTTCTTAGGAGTTTTTATAGTTTTTAGAATTTTTAGGGTTTTTAAAGTTTTATTATTTTTTGGATTTTATGGGTTTTATGTGTTTTTAGGTTTTTAAGGTTTTCTTAAGGGTTTTCAGGGTTTTTAGGTATTTTTATATTTTTTTAGTATTTTTAGGTTTTTAATGGTTTTTAGTGATTTTTACGGTATTAAGGGGTTTAGGGTTTTTTTTTGGTTTTTTTGGGTTTATTGAGTTTATTTAGGGATTTTAATATTTTTAAGATTTTTTAACTTTTATAGGGTATTAAAGTTTTTTAAGTGTTATTATTGGGTTTTGGGTTTTTATTGTGCTTTTTGGTTTTTTATTATTTTTAGGGGTTTTTTGGTTTTTTTCACGTTTTTATAGGTTTTAGTGTTTTTTTGGTTTCTCTGTGGTTTTAAGTTTTTTATTTTTTTAATGGTTAATTTTATTCATGGTTTTTAGGGATTTTTTACGTTTAATGTATTTTTTTGGGAATTTTTAGTATTTTTACGGTTTTTCGGTGTTTTAGGGATTTTGAGGGTTTTAGGGTTGTTTAGGGGTTTTCATCATTTTTAGAATTTTTTTTGGGTTTTTATGGGTTTTATTTATTTTTAGGTGTTTGTGGTTTTATTATGGTTTTATGAAGATCATGGCACACATCGGTATTGAGGGGTTTATGGTTGAGTTAATTTGGCTGGCGGGATGCGCATGATTGAACAAGACCTGTTGCGAGGAGTTGGCGGCCCAATGACAAGGGAGAAAACTAATTGAATGAGTGAAGAATTAAATGAGTTAATCATGGTATTACAAGGGGAGGCCCTATACCCTTTCTTGGGGATGCATCAGGGCCTATATTTTCATTAATTAAGGACCAAAAATTCTTTTAAAGACCCATCCAATGGTGTGCTAATAATTTCAATCCCACCCCACCATGGAATCATCAAAGTGAAAAGTGGTGGGAAAGTTGACTTCAATTTCCAAAAGTGTGTTCTACTTGTCACTTAAAGTCATTGTCATGTGATTTTTTTTGTCAAAAAGAAATTAGTCTTTTTGACTTATGGAAACAACGTGTTAGACATTTGTATCACTCTTTGGTTATAAATATCCACCCCCTTGTACACATTGAATATCAAAAATGATGGTAATGTTATTATGATGATTTTTTCTTGAAAAATTTGTTTTCTTTTTTAATTATTGAATTATCAAAGGATTTTTCATCCTTTGTGGAATCTTATAGCTATATTTCTTAGTGACGAGTTCTCTTTGGGTTCTACCTTCACCGAATCTATTCCTTCATCCTTATTTCCACAATTTAAGCACTTCTTACTTGTTTTATTATTAAGATATGGTTTCTAAACATGTGAAAGATGAACAAGATTCCTTGGAATCTTCCTAGAGGTTCATGGATTGTGTATCATCTCGTATCAGATCCCAATTGTAAGAAATCGGATTCATAATTTTTTATATCTTCTTTCATCTTCTTTTCTATTTGAATTGTGCTGACATCAATTTTGGTCTATTTTTTTCATCACATAAAGAAATTATTTATTTTTCATTTTTGATGTATAATATATCAATTCTTTAGTTAAAAATATTATCTTTCTTCTCCATCTAGAATCATTAAAATCAAAGCTATAAATTGTGTGATACAACGGGTTAAACTTTTATGATGAATTTCTCAATTTTAAAACCATGCATATAGAACCCCTGGTTTCGGGTACATGACAATTTATTTATGTATTTTATGTATATAACATTATTGGGCTATGTTTTGGGAGTTTCTAAGGAGATTTGTAATATTTTTTAGGATTTTATGGAGGAGAAATATTTGAGAACAGTCAGAAGAAACTATGGAACACCACCTAAAACTATGAAACTAAAATAGTGGACACCTGGGAGGCACATGGATTGGGACATGGTTTTTCAAAACACTGCATATTCCCAATAGAAACCATGAAATGATAGATAGTTGGGTATATCATGGTTGTTGAATGGTCTGTCTAATCGCGTGAGACAACCACCTGAGGTGTGTTTGGAGACAGTGGATCCTACTTGGTTAGCACATGATATGCCTAACTGTGTGCCCTAACTGCGCATCATGGAAAATTAGATCCAAAAAATGATAATCTAATAAAATTTAACTTCTAAACCAATTATTTTTCCCTAAATGTTTGATAAAATTAATTTCAATTACTCTTAAGGTAGTGGATACAATTTCTTTTGATCCGAGAGTGATTTCAAGGAGAATCCAAGTGCATTTGAGACCTGGATTCGTCAGTAAGTGCTCGTTATTTATCATTTTCCTTATATTTATTCTTCTTACCTATTTTTTAATCATGGATATAGTTTGTTGGGGATAAATCCATTTTGTCTTATGTTAATATTGATGGCATATTATTTTTTTAATTAAAGGGAACAACATCTATATGGAATTTGGAAGATTTAATCCTCTTTTGTAACATTTGTTGTGTCGTTCTTCATTTTTACCTATATTTGAGAGGTCAGTGTATTATCTATTGAATAAGATGGATTTAAAATTAATATCTTGATTTCAATTTGATTTAATGGCTTGATTTTTTTTGTGAAAATTGTGTTATAGTTTGATGGAATTATCATTTGAATTATTGTTTTGGAAATCATGGTAATTGGATATCATTTCGAAAAACCATTGTTTATAATTTTAAAATGGTGATTTTAAAATTATGGTTCATTGATGAAAATAAATTATTTATTTAAATTATTTTAATGAGACGTTTTTATATTATTTGGGTATAATGGTTGTTCATGAGTTGAATGGTATGGATAATGGTCGTGAAGTACCACCATAAAAGGGATGGAATATGGACTTGAAGTTCCACCATCAATGGTAAAACAAAGATTGTGTGTGTTTGTCTATTTTGTTGAGGATGTGTTTTTACATTGAACTTTTTATGCCAAATTATAAATTGGGAAATGGTTAAAATATTTGATGATGTCCACTAAAAAATATTATGTTAGTGGTTGATGTATTCCTTGAAAAAAATGGTTTTGAAAGATTGTTTGATTGTTTTTCTTGGAAAACTTTTTGGACTAGAAATAAACTGCTTTAATTTTTTTATTAAATTTTTTATATAAATTTTTTATCATCTTTAATCATAGTGGAATGAGTTGGGAATTTATTAGTTAAATCCTATTGAGTTTTATACTTACCCCCTATCTTGGTACTATGGTGCATTTGTAGAAGTTATATTTCAAGACATAGGTAAATGAAAGGTATCCCATATTTTATGATTTTTCTTAATACATTGGGTTGGGAATGTGTATTTGGATCTTAGCGATGATTAGGAGTTAATTTTGGGGTTTTTAGTATTTTATCATTTTTTTATTGGTTATGTAATATTGATTCCTCTTATACTCTGATATTTCATTTTGGTTTAGTCTTCCACTGGAATGTATTTTAGTATTCATGAATCATTAATAAGCTTGGCTATTATGGTTATAATTGGTTTATCCATTTTATCTTAAAATATAAAACCATCCCCCAATTTTTTATGAGGCCCTTGTAATTTATTTCTATCCATTAGTGTCTTGGGGAGGTCAACCAAATGCTTAGTATCTCCCATATCATTTCTCAATCTAATGAAGAGGGGAGGGATATTGCAAATGGTATCAACTTATTGGGTTATTGACTTTAAAATAGTATTGGTGTATCTCTTATATGGTATCAGGGAAATAGGATTTTTTTAACTTGTAAAGTAAAGTATAAGAATCCATAGTTAACCTATTTATGTTGAAACTCAAGTTATGAGGGGGTTGGGTACATGAGTGTTTTGAGACACTTATATATGTATTCACCTCATCTTAATGGGTTTATCCAATGAGAAGAGTATGGCAGGAATTGATAGAAATGAATTCCCACTAAGAGTATATAATCCATTTTGATTAATTATTTATTATTTAGTTAAAAAGTGTTGATTTTTGAAAATATTGAAAATGGTTAGATTTTAAAAATCATGGTGGAGTTTTCAAACATGTTTTGAAAGTAAAAATTTTTGAATTTAGAAAATCCTTGTCATGATATGTGGGATGTGTTAATGTTTAAATTTATAAGACTTAATTTTCTATAGAGTGGCACTAAATGAGTTTTTCTTTTTGTTATATAGAATGGCACAAGGTAGGAAGAGTAGAAAGCTACAAAAAAGTGGCTGTTGAGAATGTGGTTTCACCTGAGCCATTGGTGAACAAATAGTTTGTAAAGAGTATTGTTCAGGAAATTTAGTCTTTCGAAAGTGGGGATATATATAATGAATCAAGGCAATTGGATCATTTATATTAGTTCTAAAAGAAGAATCCACCCTTCTTTTGGGGTTATTTAGAACCAAAAAATGCAGAATTATTGCTAAATATGAATAACAATTTCTTCAATTTCCCTAGCACACCAGCTGATCTGTATTTGAGTTAGGAAATGTATAAGCTAGAATATCTTTCATTCCAGTGGTAGGATTTAGTAATTTAAGATAAATTAGACCAAGGAATGGCATCAGAAGATTCTGAATAATTTTTTAACACACAATTCTATCCTTTTTTCTATTTGGATTGAAAGAACAAAGTACTTCTTCATTTTGAAGAAAGACAACCTCACAATGACAGAGTATGAAACTAAATTTATGAATTTAGTCTTCCATGCACCTGATGATGTGGAAATTACATCTTTATGGGAATGAATTTTTTAATTAGGTTTGAGGATAGATATTTGATCAAATATTTCTATGATTTGTATATCAGATTATATAGGGATGTTCAATAGAGAAACAATGGAAGGAAGGGATATCTTAGAAAATATAGTTACAGGAATATTGTTAATACCTATGGGAAATAAAATTCTGGGAATAAGAATAATAGGGACACCTATTTATAAGGTGGAATTATGAATCAGAATCATATAGTTGGATCAATGAATCTTTCCCCTAAACTATAGGGTACAACTAATATTTTTCAATGTGGTTCTATCAATCACATAAAATAATATTTTACAAAACCACCTAGATCATTCCATAAATACAATAATATGGTACATATACGATTTTATTTCATAGTTCTCTAAGATCAGGTGTTAGGTAAACATCTCATGCTTCTCAGGCATCATATGCTTTAATGAGATGAGTGCGGCAGAATAGCTCTCCTCAGAAAACATGAGAAAGACATGGAGATTATAGGAATACAATGACTTCTCAACCATGGAAATCTAAATAGGGTAAGAAAGATAAAAACATAACGAGTAATCAATTGAATGGAGCTAACCAAGTGGTTATGGATGATCAATAAATACCTTAAACAACGAGAGGTATGATTATTTTGAATGCTACCATTATACAAGATTTGTTTGATATGGATGTGTTACATTGGTTTATTGCTTCTCATACTTTTGATCTTCTAGTTTTCTATATTAAGATGATTCCCTATATTTGGAAAATTCAAAGACCTCTTAAATGAAAATAATACTGATCCATTGAGTGAAAATCATGTTCTATAACTATCAATGGGTATAAATTTATTTGGTAATTCTATGTTTTTGAGATATATCTCTATGACTTAATACTTGGTATGAATTGGTTATCTATGTTCAAATATCACATTTACTATTATACCTGAAGGTTTAGTTTCACAACTGATGATGTCATTGAGAATCTATTTAAAGGAAATCATAATGTAAATTCAAGTGGATTATGATTGTTGGCATTAGTAGTTGGAACTATCTCATGCCATTTTGTAGCCCTGACCTTGGCATCTGTGCAAAAGATCGATAATAACAAGTTTCCAATAATTATTGTTTTGTTTCTTGATTTTTTTGATAATTTCTATGGGTTGAAAACCATAAAAGAAGTAGAGTTTATGATAGATATCTTAACAAGGAATAGTCATATCTCACATCTATATATCATATGGAAAAAAAGAATTGAGGGAATTGAAATTATAGTTGGTATATTTGGAATAAAGATTGTAATATTAATTATGTTATGATAAAGAATTATTATCCTCTTCAACACATTGATGACCTATTTTATTAATTGAGGGGAGCCATGTGGTTCTCAACATTTGAATTGTGTTTGGAATATCACCAGCTATGGGTTTGGAAGGAGGATATTCTAAAGCCACATTTCTGAAGTAGATATGTCCATTAAGAGTATGTTGTTATGTCTTTCGGTCTTATGAATGCACCGAATGTATTTATAGAATTGATGAATCGATTATTTCAATGGTATTTTTATTATTTTGTGGTGATATTTTTAAATGAAATACTGCTGTATTATAAGAATTTTTTTGAGCATGAGCCACACTATGTGACAGTGTTGGTTATCTTTTAGGATCATCATCTCTATGAAAAACTTTCAAAGTGTGATTTTTGGATACAAGAGTTATGTTTCCATGGATATCTTATCTCTCAAAAACATGTTTATAAAGATCCATAAAAGATGGAGGTTGTGATATATTGTTTAATTCCAAATATTTATTTAAGATATATAGTTTCTATGGATTGGATGGTTATTATCGATGTTTTTTCATGATTTTTTCACAACTACATTCACCAATGACACATTTGATAAGGAAAAGTGTTCCATTCCAATGGAATAATCAATTTGAAAAGACTTTTCATGATCTTAAATTTATCCCTACATCCACACTGATGTTGATATTTCTAGAATTAGGATAAGGGTATGTGGTGTATTATGATGATTCCAAATCTCTGTTGGGATGTGTTCTCAGTCAGAGAGATCATGTTGTTTCTTATGATCACAGAAGTTATAGTTTCATGATAATAACTACCCAACACATGATTTGGAATTATCTACTATGGTCCATTATTTTAAGAACATACAACATTATCTTTTTTGTGATAAATTCATGGTGTTTACAGATCATAAGATCTTGAAACACATTTTCTCAAAAAAGTGATTTGAATCTTAGATAAAAAATATGGATGGATTATATTCAAATGTTTGAATTTTATTAATGTATACATCAGGTACATGAAACTTTTTGTCCGATGTATTAAGTAGAAATTCGTATATTCAGTCGGTGAAAGAGGATTTAGATCAATTGAAGATAATGTTGGTGATTGTCGACATTCACTTGGATTATAAAGATCAAGTTATTTTTTTTTGTTTTATTTCCAAATTCCTTTTTTTGATTTTTTATAGAAGGTTAAAGAGGCACATGAATACAATTTTAGATGTCTTTATATGATGTCAAAATACAATGGTTGGGAGACTATTGAAAGATGGTATCTTGATAGAAGGACAATGTTGTGGTTAGAATATTGGATGGTCAAACCTTTGGCTTTTACAGAAAAACTCCTTCATACTTATCCCCATTTGAGATGGGTTGTTCATCCTAGAATAAAAAATATTTATAGGGCACTGAAATAAAAAAATTGGTGTGATATCATGAAAATAAAGGTAGTTTAGTTTATTATAGGTTTCCTAACTTTTTATCAGGATACAAAATAACACCAACGGTATTCTGATATTCTATAGTATTTACCGATTCTTGTGTGGAAATGAGAGGTGATGATTAAGTATTTTGTAAAAGTTCTTCTATGTATTATTTAGAAACATGATTCCATATGGGTGATAGTGGATCAAATAACAATTTTGGACCATTTCATCCATATTCATGAATCAAATATGGGGGTGGAATTTTAAAAAATATATATCCAAGAAGTTTGAAAGTGGAATGGTGTTCCAATCTAATTAGATGTGAATGAGACCCAAGGTTTACATCTTGTTTTTTGAAAATATTAAAGAAATCCCTTGGGACTTAATTGACAGTGAGAAGATAATATCATCCCCAAATTGATGAAAAATTTAAAAGTATGATCCAGACATTGGATTACATTCTTAGGGATTGTGTAATGAATTTTGGTGGCTCATAGGAGGGGAATATACCATAAGTGGAGTTCTCATAAAACAACAGTTATTATGATTTGATACATATGGATCCTTTTGAAACATTTTTTGGGCATCGATTCCATTATCCAATTTGTTGGGATGAAATGCGTGATACCTCACTAGTTGAACCAATACTTTTTCAAGAGATAACAAAGAATATTTCATAAATAAGAAAGAGGATGGAGATGGTATAAAGTCATCAAAGATTATATGTAGATCATCGTCGAAGACTATTGTTATTTGTGGTGAGTGATCATATGTTATTAGAAACTGTCCATGGTATGGGAATCATTTTTTAAAAATGTAGGAAATGTTATATTGTTGATAAATTGGACCTTTTGATATACAATAATGGGTGGGTGGGGAGGTATATCAGTTGGATTTTCCACCAAGGTTTAGTTCCTTGAAAAATGTGTTTTATGTATCTCAATTAAATAAGTATCAACCTGACCCTGACCATATGATTTTATGTGATCAAATTGACCTAGATTTAGATGATATAGTGATTCAAGATCCAGTACAGATTCTGGATAGGCAAGATAAAGTATTATCTGGGAAAATCATCAGCCTAATGAAAGATTTATTTCAACATGATCAGATTCAGAAGGAAATTTGGGAGCAAGAAACTGAAATGATGGAATAATGGTAAAAAATATTGAAGGAAAAATTTTGTTTTCTACTTTCTGGGTACAAAAAGATCAATGGGGGGGAGAATGTATCTCCAACATTTTCATGTACTTGAACCATTATTTTTTTATTTTAAGCATATAAAATGATTGGGTTATATTTCAGGAGGTTGGGAAGAGATTTGGAATTTTTTGGGGGATTTTATAGAGGTTCATGGTTTTAGAACATTTAGTAGAAACTATGAAACACCTCTAGGAAACTGTACAACTAAATCATCAGACACTAGGGAGGTTCACAGTTAGTCGCATGGTTTGGAATTTTTTTTGCAGATTCCCATTAGAAACCATGAAATACAAAAAATTTGGGTATAGAATAGTTGATGCATGGTTTTTCAAACAGTTTAATGTACCCATGTGAGGTGGGTTTTGAGGCATTGTCTTGTACATGGTTAGCACAAAGTTTTTCCAACTATGTGCTTTAACTGTGCACCATTGATAATTAGATCTTAATATTGTTTATCTAAACTGATTTACCTCATAAAACACTCATTTTACCCCTAAAAATGCCATGAAACGAAATAAACTTCCTAATAAGGTGTTGGAGAAAATTCCTTTCTATAAATGAGTGATTTATATGCGAATCCAAGTGCATTGGAGACCCAGATTTTCCGGTAAGTGCTTTTTATTCATCATTTTTCTCAGGTATCTTCTCATTCCCTCTTTTAGAATCATGGATCAAGTTTTTTAGGTATATATCCATGTTTTTTATGTAAATATTTATGATATATTATTGTTTTTATTTAATTAAATGATATCTATGTTGGAATCTTGACTATTTAATCCAGTTTGGTAAAGATTTTGGGATGTTCTTAATTTTATTCTACGTTTGAGAGGTATGAAGATTCTCTCTTGAATCCTCTTGGTAAAAACATGAAGAATTGATTTCAATATGATTTAAATTCATTAAACTGTTTTGAAAATCATGGTGTAATTTTACAGATTTTACTTATGAATTATGGTTTTTGAAATCAAGGGAATTGGATGGTTTTTTGTAAAATTGGTGATTATAATTTTAAAATGGTGATTTTAAAATTCTTTTTGGTGGATACAAGAAATTTATTTGTTGGAATACTTTTACTGAAATGGGTTGATGTAATTTTTTCATAATTATTGGAAATGAGTTGAACGAGATATATAATTGTTGTGAAGTATGACCATCAAAGGGACAAAGTATGGATGTGAAGTTCCACCGTCAATGGTAACACAAAGATCATGTGTTTGTTTGTGTTGAAGATGTGTGCAGACATGGAAATTTTTATTCCAAATCATATATTTAGAAATTGTTAAAATGTTTTTTAATATTTCTTGAAAAATTATTATGTTAGTTTTTGTTGTATTTCATGAATAAAAAATGGGTTTAAAGTCTTGTTTGATTATTTTCCTTGGAAAACTATTTTGTTTTGATGTAAAATAATTTAAATTGTTTTTTTAAATTGTTTTATATAAATGTGCTGACAAGTTTAATCCTAGTGGAATGAGTTGGGAAGTCATTGCGGAAATCATACAAAGTTTTATACTCACCCCCTTCTTGGGAACTATGGTAAATTTGTAGATGTTATATATTGATACACTAGTAAAGAAAAGGTATCCCAGTTCTTTAGTGATGCGTTATGATACCTTAGGTTATGCATGTGGATTTGGATCTTAGAGAATATTGGGAGTTGTTTTGGTGTCTTTTTTGTCTTTTGGTTTTGTTATCAATTGGTTCTATTGGTCATGTCACATTTATTCTACTTGTACTATGAAATTGTCTTTTGGTTTAGTCTTATATGGGATATTATTTTGGTACTCATGCATCATTAAGAAGTTTGGTTGTTATGGATATGAATTATTTGGTCATTTTATATTAAAAGGTAAAATAATCCCATAACTATTTATGAGGCTCTTGGTATTTATTCCCAACCTTTGGTGTCTTGGGGATTTCACCTAAGGCCTATTACCTCTCCTTCACTACACAAGCCAATGAGGTCGGGTAGGATGTCATAGTGAAATTAAAACTTTGATACCATTTTATGCTTCAAATTACTTCTTCTCCTACATTTAAATATAGAAAATTCATCTTGTTTTAACTATATTTATTAATAAAAGGATCCAAATAAAAAGAAAAAACAAATTGCTAAAAAAGTCAACATCTTGAGTCCTACTTCTATTTATCATTTTTTCATCTGTTATCTTCCCCTTCCGACATTTTACTGTTGAATAAATTTTGAATTTTTTCATTGAATTCTATTTTAGTATTTCCATGATATAATGATCCTTTAGAAATTTTTGAATTGGGTAAGAAATTTATAGGAATAAATTTTAGTGGAAAAAGGAAACCGTGTTACATTTTCTTAAAAAGCAAAAAATTGATTGAAATAAGAGTGAACATAATATTTGGGAGTGTAAAAATGTTAGGGAGTGTGTGAGGTTCATATCGCTTTCTCTTAAAATTTTCATGAAGGATTATTAAATGGATTTGGTGAGTAACACTAATGAAATGGAAATTATGTTTTTCGTGATGGCTATAGAAGAACAATTTCAAAGGCTAAATTCAAGGATAAATGAATTTCAATCCCCTTTAAATTCTAGAGAACCACCAAGGAGGAGAGTCACTAAATAATAAAAAGAGTTATCTAATTTTCACAAGTCACCAATTCAGAGAAGGAAACCACCATGGAGGAAAACCAATGATCTTAAAGGAGTAAAGTTGAGGATCCTTTCATTCCAAGGTATGAATAGTTTGAAAAAATAAATGGAATGTGAATGAAAGGTAGAGACTGTTTTTTTCTATTATAACTATTCATAGAAAAATAAGGTGAAGTCAGAGGCTGTTTAATTCACTAACTATGAAAGTCTTTGGTGGGAAAAAATAAAAACTGGTTCATGAAGAAGTGGAGAAGTACCCATACACGTTTGGCAGGAGATGAAAGTGGTAATTCATAAGAGGTTTATTTCTAGCCACTATTATCTCGATATTTTCTTCATGTTAGATAGTTTAAAATAAGGTGCTATGAGTGTTGAGGAGTATCATAATGAGATGGAGATCATTATGATTCGGGACAATATTGATAATGTGTGAGAGGCCACCATGGGATGGTTTTTGAATGTCCTCAACCATGATATTCGGTACATAGAGTACATGCACCACTATTTGGATATGGATGATCTTATTTATAAAGATACTAAAGAATAGAGGCAGAAAGTAAAATAAAGAAGTATGACCCCTACATATTATGTTTAGGATTATGTATAATCATTAAATTTCAAGTATTCTAAAAAACAATAATAGGTAAGGGAACACAATATAGATTCAAAGAAGGTGACCAAACCAAAACCGTTCTTTCTATAATCCTATGTTAAATATAGTGTATGGTTGTTTTCAAATCACTTGATATTAAATGTTTTAAATGTCAAGGATTTGGAAATTTTTCCTCACAATTAACAAATAAGAGGGCGTTGATTATTTTTGATGATGGAGATGTTCTTATTTCTAGATAAAGAGAATATAAAATGCCACCACATGAAGAGTGTTCAGAGATGGAAATAGAGAGCCTCATTCATAGAAAAATTATTATAGAAAGGGGTACAATGAGGTCTTAACCCAAAGGAGAACATGATCAAAAGAAATGGGAGCACATTGTTCACACATGATGCCTCCTCAATGATAAGGTTTGTAGTATGATCACTAATGGGGGTATTTGTAAAAACATAGAAAGTGGTTTAATGGTTGATATATTATGTTTATCTATGATCAAGAATCCTAGGTATCATAGATTGTAATGATTAAATAATAGTTGGGATGTTAAAGTGACTAAGTAAGAAAATGTTCCATTTTATATTGGGAAGTATGAAGACAAGGTGATATGTGATGTTTTTCCTATGCATGCTAGTTATATATTATTAGGAAGGCCTTGGAAGTTTCATTGGAGGGCCACACATGATAAATACACTAACCAATATTCATTTGAGTGCAATGGGAGGATGGTTATACTTATAACCTTGAGACTATTGCAACTTTATCAAGACCGAGTGAGGATTGAGAGAGATTATGAAAAGAAAGATAAGGTAAATAGAGGGAAAATAGAGAGAATGAAAAAATGAAGATTGAAAAAATGAGTTATTATTGACATAAGAAAATTAGAGAAATAAAATGGTTTAAAACCATAGTATTAATATGAGTGAAAATAAGAGTGTTGTAGGAAAAGTGAGTTTATTTTCAAGAAAAAGATAGATAAATAGAGTTTTATAGGGTGAGGAATGTCTCGTGATTATATGTAAAGGATAATATTTTACCACTAACACTTCTAACCCATAAATTCCTTCTTGAATTGAGACTTTATAACTGGAATATAGTGATCAAGAAAGAAGTGTTATAAATGAGGTACAACGATCCCAGTGGTTTGGTATATGAAAAAATCTAAAAGGATGGTTTGTAGGGAATAAAAATGAAAACATAATCCATGAGGAGATTTAATTTTAAAATTATTAATAATATCACTGATAATTCTTAAAATATCAAGTTACATGATAGGTATGGAAAATCTAGTTTCACCTTAAATGTTTCTGATCTTTATCCCTTTGAATTTTCAAATTCGATAATGAATCCTATTGAGAAGGGAGGGGATGAAGAGGATCATAGAACACATGGAAATTGAGGTTTTGGAAGCAGACATGATGAGGAGGGTAGAATACCCATGATATCTCTAGACCAGTAGTGAGGAGTTTGTTGCCCAAGGATAAGTGAGTGGACCAAGAGAATGAAGGTGGCCTTAAATGGTTTAGTCATGGAATTCCAAGTGGAGGACAACACCCTTTCTTGGGGGAATCAACCAAGACTATATTTACATTAATTAAGGCCTAAATATGTATTTAATGACCCATACCATGGCATGAAATTAATTTCAATCCAACCCCACCATGTAATATTCAATGTTATAAGTGGTTTTATTGTTGTATTTACTTTTCAAAAGGGTGTTCAAGATGTCCAATAAAGTAATGGGCAATTGAAAAAATTGTCTAATGCATCATTTAGGACTTTTTAATTATGGAAAATAGGTGTTATACTTTGGTATCACACCTTGGCTATAAATATCCACCTCATCTAATCTAGGAGCATCATGAAAAAAGGAAATGTAATTATGGTGAATTTTTCATAAAAGCTTTGTGTTCTTGCTTTATAATTGACTTACCAAAGTATTGGTCATACTTTATGGTATCCTAGGGCTAGATTTCTTAGAGATAAGTTCCCTTTGGGTTCTACCTTTATCAAATATCTATTTTCTTCTTTTTTCCCACCATTTATATCCCTTATCACTTGTTTTCTTATGGATACCTAGGTGCTCGACACATGAATGTGGAATAAGTTTCCAAGGATACTTCCAAGAGGGTCTTAGATTGGATATCAGTGTTTTTTAGGGTTTAGTTTTTTAGGTTTTTAGGAATTTTAGGGATTTTTTGGATTTTTATGGCTTTTAGGGGTTTTAGGGATTTTGAGGTTTTTTAGGATTTGTAATGGGTTTTAGAGATTTTAGGGTTTTGGGGTTTTTTTGGTGTTTTTGAGTTCTTTATGGATTTTATGTTTTTTAGAGTTTTTAATATTTTTTGGGGTTTAAAGAGTTTTTAGAATTTTTAGTAGTTTTTAGGGTTCTTATCGGTTTTTAGTGTTTTTATGGGTTTTATGGTTTTAGGGTTTTTAGTGGTTTTAATGTTTTTAGGATTTTTTATGTCTTTTAAGTGTTTTTAGTTTTTTAAGGTTTCCTTATGGGTTTTAGTGTTTTTTCCATTTTTAGGCATTATTAGGGATTTTTAGGATTTATATGTTTTTTATTTTTTAGGGATTTTAAGGGGGTTTAAGGGGTTTGGGGGGTTTTATGGGTATCTTTTTGGATTTTATGGTTTTTTAGTGCTTTTAGGGTTTTTAGAGTTTTTTAACATTTTTAGGGGTCTAAAAGTTTGTAGAGGTTTTTTGAAGTTTTTGGTGTTTTAGGGTTTTTTAGGTTTTTCAAGGTTGTATGGATTTTAATGTTTTTAGGATTTTTAGGTTTTTAGAGTTTTTTTAGGTTTTTAGGTGTTTTTTAGTATTTTTATGTTTTTATGGTTTTATTAGTGTTTTAAGGGATTTAATAAATTTTTTTATATTTTCATGATTTTTATGACATTTTAAATTTTTTTGGGTTTTAAGGGTTTTTAGGGATTTTTAGGGTTTTTATGGTTTTTTGGGTTTTCTAAATGTTTTTTATTTTTAGGATTTTTGATATTTTTTGGATTTTATGTATTTTTAGAGTTTTTTAATGTTTTTAGTGGTTTGAAAGGGTTTTTAGATGGGTTTTATGGGTTTTTAGAGTTTTATGGTTTTAAGGGGTTTTTTTGGGTTTTTTGGGTTTTTTTGGGACTTTTACTATTTTAATCACTTATTAGGTTTTGGGGGTTTTTATGTGTTTTTTTGTTTTTAAGGTTTTATTAGTGGTTTTTAGGGTTTTAGGTGTTTTTAGGTTTTTAGGGATTTTTTTTGTGATTTGTGAGGATTTTTATAATTTTTTGGGTGTTTATGGATTTTTAAGGTTTATAGGTTTTTTTACAGTTTTTAATGTTTTTAACATTTTATATTTTTATGGTTTTTAAGTTTTGTTAGGTTTTTATAGCTTTCTTATGGATTTTAGAGTTTTCCGGGATTTTTATTCTTTTTTGTGATTTTTAAGGATTTTTAGGGTTTTTCTATTCTTGGGGTTTTTGGGGATTTTGTTGGGTTTTTTGTGTTTTTATTATTTTTTGGGTATTTATGGATATTTTTAAATTTTTTATGTTTTAAAATCTTTTAATATGTTTTTATAAATTTTTTTAGGGTTGAATTTTTTTTATTATTTTAGTTGGTTTAGGGGTTTTTAGTGGTTTTATGGTGTTTATGGATTTTGGGGGTTTTATGCTTTTAAGGGTTTTAGGGTTTTTAAGGATTTTTTATTATTTTGATATTTTTATTGGTTTTAGGGGTTCTAATAGTTTATATTTTTTGATGTTTTCTTAGGGGTTATTATTTTTAATGGATTTTTACGTTTTTAGGGATTTATAGGCATTTTTTTATTTTTATGCTTTTTAGGGATTTAGTGACATTGTGGTTTTTAGGGTTTTTTGGGTTTTTTGGGGGTTTTAGGGTTTCTTCATATTTTTATGGGTTTTTAGGTTTTTTAGAGTTTTAATCATATCTAGGGGTTGAAATGGATTTTATAGTTTTTAGTGTGTTTTCTTGGTTTTATGGGGGTTTATGGGGTTTTATTGGTTTTAGGGGTTTTTTGGTTTCTTGGGGTTTTAAAGGTTTTACGGTCCTTTAGGGGATTTAATTTTTTCTTAGATTTTTTTATGTTTTAGGGGGTTTATGTGTTTTTATATTTTCAATGTTTTCTATGGGGTTTTTAAGGTTTTAAGGATATATACATTTTAAGGTATTTTTACATTTTAGGGATTTATGGATATTTTACAATTTTTATGTGGTTTTAGGGATGTTGAGGGGTTTTATGGATTTTTTGGGGGGTTTTTGAGTTTTTATGTGTTTTAGGTTTTTAAATTTTTATTAGGATTATTTAGATATTTTTTGGTTTTTTACATTTTTATGGGTTTTAGGGATGTTTTAATATTTTTTTATTGTATTTTAGGTAATTTGATGGTTTTTAGAGTTTTTAGGGTTTTAGGGTATTTTTGAGTTTTTTAGTGTTTTAATGTTTTTTGGGTTTAAAGAGTTTTTAGAGTCTTTAGTAGGTTTTAGGGTTTTTTTGGTTTTTTTATTTTTTGGGGTTTTTACAGTTCTTAGGGTTTTTTGGGTTTTATCATTTTTGGGGTTTTAAGTGGTTTTATTTTTTATGATTTTATTATTGGTTTTTAGGATTATTTGGGTTTTTATGTTTTTAAGGATTTTTGGGGCTTTTTAGGATTTTTATGATTTTTAGGGTTTTTTAGGATTTTGTGGGTTTTAAAGGTTATTTATAGTTGTAGGTTTTTAGGGGTTTTAGTGTTTTTAAGGTTTATTTTGTTTTTAGGGTTTTTGAGTTTTTAGGGGTTTCAGAAATTTTGAACCTTTTTAGGGGTTTAGACTGTTTGTAAAGATTTTATTTTTGGTTTAGGTTTTTATGGGGTTTTAGGGTTTTTTTTGGTTTTTAGGAGTTTTTATGGGATTTAGGGTTTTTTATGGTTTTTGGGTTGTTCGGGACTTTAATATATTTAGGTTTTTTGGGGGTTTAAAGTAATTTTTAATATTTTAATATTTAAGTATGGTTTTTAGGTCATTTCATGTAAAGACCCAGAAATTCTGTGGAATTTTTTTTAAATACATGGGAATTTTACAAGTTTGTGAAAGTTGACGACGCATAATTCTGAGGCTTGGTGTGCCCTGAATCAAATTCTGAAGTTTTATTTAAGTACGTTCAATAAACATATGAGCGGGTTTTTATAACTTTTGAACCGGTGCTCGGAATTGAAATCTGTGGGCACAATTGAACAAGCAGCTCTGGTATTCGCTTAAGGAAACTTTCACTTTGATGGCAGCGAGTCGAGAATAAATGATATTTTATGCATTTTTGTAGAAAGTAATAAAATAAAGTGAGCTTCACTTTATTTTATTTGAGGCACCATGTGGGTGATTGGTGGTTAAAACCTCCTCATGGAAGTTGGAGGTGGGACCACCACACTTTAACCTCCCAAGAGAGGTTATGGTGGTGTGGCCCACCCGAACATAACCTCCCACGAGAGGATACGACGTTGGGACCACATGGGGCTTAACCCCCTATTCATGGAAGAGAGTAAAACCTCTCAACTCTCCCTCATTAATGAGGGAGAGCCTCTTGACCTTCCCTTTAATTCAATTGCGCCAACTTCCCTAATTAATTTGTGCCAACCATTCACATTAATTAGTTGGAGCCAAGTAATTAATTCATTATTTTTGAATTCTTTCCAATGAATTAATAGATACTCTAATCTATTATTTAGCACAACTTTGGAATTTGGGAGGATGTTTGGGAAGAGGAGAGCTTGGGAGGATTAAAATACTCCAAGAGAAGAACGAAGAACACGTTCTTCCAATGAAGAACGCCGACGACGATCCTTCTTCGACTTCTTCTCTGGACACGTACCGACGTGGAGCATCTTCCACAGCCGACACAATTTGGGATTGGAAGTGTGCGACAGATGCAACGAACGCCGAACTCCTTCATCTTCTTCTTATGACTTCAACCTTGATGACAGAAAATGAAAGGTAGGGGTTCTACTTGTGTATTATACCTTTTCTTTTCTCATATTCGTTGGAAAGGAATCAATGTGGAGATTATAAAATAATTGTTGCTCATCATACTTCTTTGATGAACCAATTGATACCACCCTAAACGCAGAGGGTGCGGGCCAATCCAACATGGACTGACCCCTTTGCCGATCTTGTTTACGATGAACTTCGGCATGGTGATGAGGCGACAAAAAGATGAAGGCGGTGACAACAAATGTTTCATTACCCACGGCCTCCACGAACCGCGCTGCCCCTGTGGTGCTCCGATGCTCCTGGACGAACACCACCGTCCCGCGCCGGCCCGCGCCTCGCAGAACCGGCTGGCACGACCGCCTCCTGGCTACTGGCCTGCCTGCCGGCCTCCGCGCACGCCCCGCGCACCTCCCCGAGCTGGCCCGCCTTCCGCCCCCTCATGGCCACCCAGCCGAACCGAAGTTCTGACTCCCTCACGGCCTCCCAAACGAGCTGGCGTCCCGACCCCATTGTGGCCTTGCAGCCGACCCGGCATTCTGACCCCCTCGTGGCCTCCTGGAAAAGCCGGCTTCCCGGCCCCCACGCTGTCTCCCGGCCGAGCCGGCGTTCCGTCCCCCTCATGGCCACCCATCCAAGCTGGCATCCCAGCCCCCATCGCGGCCTCCCGGCCGAGCCAGCATCCCATCACCCAGATGGTTCCCTAGCCGAACCGGCCCCAGCCACGCCCTTCAGGCCGAGCCGCGCCGGGCCGGACCCTCGTGATGCTCCGGGACGAACCGGCCCCGAGACCGGGCCGAACCGCCCACGCGGCCTACTGGGTGGGGCCCAGCGGGCCGGGCCAAACCTAATAGGCTGGCCCTCTCAATGGGTCGGGCCAGACCTAATAGGTCTGCCCGGGATGACCCAGACCGAGTCGAACAAGACCCGGGCCGACCACAACCCTTTACTTTATTTTGTCAATATCTTTGGTACCGGATGACCGTTTAAGAACCGTCAGTGGCACTGGTATTCTTGGAGTAAGACGGTCCCTTTGAGTATACCCCATGGGAATTCGGGGTAATGTTGAGATACAGTTAGGTTGGATCGTGCAGGAATCCAACGAGGCCCCCGGGACTAAAAGGCTAATAACTCACAGACTGGGCATCCGATTTATGCGACGTCAATTGAATTGAGACCTCGATGATGTGGAAGACCTTTGAGTTACTACTTTTTGGGACTTCATGGAAGTTGGAGCATCGACTAGTAGCTCATAGAGCGGATCCTCCCGGAGACGAGCGTGTGTAGTGCGGAGACCTAGTAGCTGCCTGAGACCTGAAGACTACTGACCGATTTGACTCAGAGTGTTTCGACAAGCCCAGTGGGGAGCACCTTGGTGTTACAACAGACCCATGGTGGGGAGAACCTCTGTTTTAGCGCAGTAGACCCACGGTACTCGACAGTAGGAGTACCTCAGCATGCTACGAGGGGGGTGCCTCTCGGGGAGCACGGAAGGCCCACAGTGAGGAGGGCCTCTGTGTGAGCACGACAGACCCACGGTACTCGATAGGAGGAGTATCTCAGCAGTCCAAGGTTAGTGGAAAGCACCTTTTTGTGACGCGGCAGGCCCACTGTACTCAATTAAGTAGGAGTTCTCCAATAGTCATGGATTTGATAATAAAAATCTTGGATTGAGCTGAGTCTGTAACTTTTTGTGTTTACCTCATGATTGAGATGGATTACTTGATAACTTAGGTATATGTATGGGAATATAATTAAGTGGGGTTATCTATTGATTTCATTCTTTTTGATTTATCCTTGTTGGGTTTTGTGAGACCTTGAGGGTATCAGGGTTCTTATTGAGTATCGTTATACTCACCCCTGCACGGGCTATGCTCGCACCTCATTGTGTTGGTTGTAGATGACGGAAATCACTGAATGAGGATCAGAGTAGCAATACTGGACGGTACCTAGAGGTGGAACTTACGACGAGTCGGTACACAAAGGAGACTGATGGATGTGGAGTGCTGAGGAGGCTATCTATACCTACCCTTCGGGTAGGAATCCTCAGAGGATGACCTAGTAGCTGTTTTACTTTTCTTCAGTTGTACTTGTTTTTTAGTTGTACTTGTACTTTCCTATTGGCCCTATATTTACGACCCCTTTTACTCTTCAATACTCCTTTGTATACAGTTTTTCTTAGTGTTTTACTTCCAACTCATACTCTGTTGTGTGTTTTTACACTTTATAAAGGCAATGCCTTCCCAGTTTTAAGGATTTATGCCTGTGGTGCTAGTCGCCAGCCCCTGGCCTATGGAAGGTGGTCTTGGGGTAGTCACGGCATGGGCCCTGGGGGACGGGTCATGACATTAAAGGTTTTTAAATTTTTGGGAATTTTTCATATTTTTAGGATATTTTTTGTTTTTTATGGTTTTTAACGATTTTAGGGGGTATTGGGTTTTTAGGGATTATAGGTTGTTTATGGTTTTTGGGGTTTCCTGCGAGTTTTTCAGTTTTTTAGAATTTTTATTATTTTTAGATTTTTCTAACATTTTTATGGGTTTAAAGGTTTTTTATATTTTTTAGTGATTTTGTTAGGTTTTATGGGTTTTTTATTGTTTTAATTTTCTTTTCGTTTTAATGGGTTTTTAGGGTTTTTATTGTTTTTAGGGCAGAAGAGGGGTAAGGCCAGGCTGTTCCTGGCCCCTGAAAAATTTATTATGAAAAAAGACGCAGCAGACAAGGGAGGGGAGGGGTAAATCGACCAACTCCCAAAAACCCTAAACAACTAAGACACAAAAGACCCAAAAAAAAGAGAAGTCCAAAAGAAAAGTGAAAAACACAAAAGAGGAACCAGTCATTCAATTTCGCCACCAAAATCACCAAGAGGTTCAGTAGCTACACAAAAACCTAAGGCCACATCATCACCATATGGATTCCCATCAACACCATACCCAGAGGTGGCATCCGAGTCCACCGCCTCCCATTCAGATGACTCATACAGCTTAAGGAAGTCAGTACAGTACCTCTTGAGTTGCTTCTTCTCCAGCTTCCTATCCGTTTGATCCTTAGTGAGTGCATCCTCCACATCTTTGGAAGCCTTCGAGGAGGCCCTTTTTCCATTGGTTTTGGAAGGGATGAGTAGTCTCTCCTTGCCCTCCTCTTGGAAGGGGGAGCACTCCCCCTCCTCCTGCTGCGAAGGACATCATCAACACTCACCACCTTGGGGCTCCCCTCCTGCCTATAATCAACAGCCATGGGCTTGGACCCTCCTCTTGGATCCGAGTCAGGATGAACTGAGCCATCCATCAAGATCCTACTCCACCAATTCTTGGGCGTGTTCGCACCAATGTAGTCATTACGGTCCCCAAAGAAAAAAAATCATATTTAACATCCTCATAAATGTTATCTCAATCAAACATCACCTTTAGTTTGGGCTGCTGCAGAAGCTCATGTCGGTGTTGCTCAAGGGAGATTTCAGAACTATCCAGCATGATCATATCATCAAGTTCAACACAGGGAGGTAGCTTTTCAAAGACCACGAGCTCCATTCATGAACCCTGTTGCACCACAGTCCTCACAGCAGCATTAGGGGCCGCATCACACAGCTCCTGTTCCAGCAAATGAACAGATGGGGTGGCCTTGGCACCCCCTAAATAATCACCCAAGGTATTTAAGACCATCTCTTCTAAGTGTATATCAGAGACCTACCGCTCCAAATCAGGCTGAGCATCAGCCAATGACTCCAGACACTCACTCTCCTCTGGATCAAGCACTGCAAATGGATTCTAAGTGAGAACCAAGTCCTCTTCTAACTCCTGGCCATTTTCCTTGGCAGAAGCAGCATTCCCCAGCAACCCCTTCATCCTCATCCCCTCAGATCCTAGACTAGGAAGGTCACTGCACACACACTCAGAACCATCTTCAAGTAGTCATCCGCAGCCATATCATTCTCAGGAACCACCTCCACCACCCCACTGGATGAAGGGGAAGCACAACAGTCCTTTACCAAGACCCCTAGGTGAAGCTCCCCCTCATTTTAATCAGGGCATGATCCATCCCCACGGTCAGAAGCCAGGTCCATCCTGGGGGTGGGGGGGTGGAACAGACATTACTCTCAGAAACCAAGTGATCACTACCCCCACGATGACACATCTGTTTCACATGACCAAGAGTCAGACGAGATTCACAGTAATTTACCCAGTATTCGAAAACCACAGGTTGCTTCCACCGCAGCTCTTCAACAATCTCAATCCATACAAAATCAACAGGTTGCTTAGAAACATCAACCTCAATACAGACTCTCATAGAAACCGGATGAAAGAGGTCTCGCGTTTGGCTATCCACACACAGAAATCTTCCAACCAGGTTTCCCAACATTTTAAGAATTGAATAATTTTGGAAGGGAAGAGGGAGTTTAGGGAATTGTACCCAAATAGCAACCAAAGGTGAGTCCTAACGTAAATGAAAGTCAAATCTCCACATGAATAGAGAAAAGTGTGCACCGTCACATCTGAAAGGGGCAGCAGACCAGGCCTGGATCATGTCCTCCTTAGAAGTGAAACGGAACAAAATATGGTAGGAATCAACCAAGCCCACCATCACCCTATCCTGGAGAACCCAATTTTCAAACACAAATCTATCAAAAACATCCACCGGAGGGTTCCACTTAGGGAAATGAGCCACCAGTGTCCGATTATGCAACACTGAAGCCTCATTGAACTCTGTGACTGATAGATGCTGCTTTGGATTTTTAGATTTTTTAGGGTTTAGGGGATTTTATGATTTTTAGGGGTTTTTTGTTCTTCTAGAATCTTTTTTAGGGTTTTTAGATTTTTTAGGGTTTTAGGGGATTTAAGTGCTTTTAGATTTATAAAGGGTTTTAGGGTATTTCTCGGTATTTCTAGGTTTTTTGAATTTCTATGTATTTTTAGGTATTTGTTTATGAATTTTATGGTTTTTTATTATTTTTAGGGATTTTGAGGGTTTATGGGTTTCTTAGTGTTTTTTTGGGTTTTGGGAGTTTTAGTGTTGTTAATAAAATTTAGAGTTTTTAAAATTTTTAGGGGAATAAAGGGTTTTTAATGATTTTAGTGGTTTTAGTGATTTTATAAGTGTTACAGTTCTTACAGTTTCTAGGGGTTTTATGGTTTTTAGGGTTTTTAGGTATTTTAGTGATTTTTTAGGTTTTTATGGGATTTGAGTGTTTTATGGTTTTTTAGGATTTCATTGGGATTTTTAGAGTTTTTTACTTTTTTATGGATTTTTAGGATTTTTATTCTTTTTTATCATTCATTGGGATTTTGATGGGTTTTTTGGTTTTCAAGGTTTTATAGTGTTTTTAGTTTTTTTGAGTTTTTTTACCATATTTTAGGTTTTTATCATTTTTAACATTTTAATTGGTTTAATGGTTTTTTCTGTTTTTATTGATTTTGGGATCTTTATAGGGTTTTATGGTTTTTAGAGGTGTTTATGGGTTTTAGGAATTTTTTAGTTTTATACTATGGTTTTTAGCATTTTGGGATTTTTAGCGAATTTACATGTTTTTAGGTTTTTAGGTTTTTACGATTTTATTGTGTGTCTTTAAGGTTTTATAGTTTTCTATGTTTCTAGTTTTTTTAGGGATTTTTTATGTTTTTATTATTTTTAGGGTTTAAAGGGATTTTTAGGGTTTTTAGGGGTTTAATGATTTTTTTTTGGGTTTTTAGGATTTTTTAGATTTTTTAGGGCTTTATGGTTCTCTATATTTTTTTTAACATTTAAAGGGGTTTGAAGGCTTTTGGAGTTTTCAATTGTATTTTTGGGTTTTTAAAGGCTTTTAGGATTTTTAAGGTTTTTTCAGGTTTTATGGTTATTGAGGTTTTTAGTACATTTAGGGTTTTTAGCATTTTTTGGGTTTTTAGTGGTTTTAAGTGTTTTTATATTTTATGGTTTTCATAGGGTTTTTCATGGATTTAGGGTTTTGTACATTTTTAGTGATTTTTGGGGTTTTTAAAGATTTTTTTTGGTTTTATGGTTTTTACGAATTTCGAGGGTTTTTATGGTTTTTTAGGGTTTTAATGTTTTTATTGATTTTTTTAGGGGTTTTTAGAGTTTTTTTTTTGGTTTTTATGTTTTTTATAGTTTTAATAGACTTATAGGGGTTTAAATGTTTTTTATGTATTTAGGGGTTTTATGGTTTTTATTTTTTTTAGGGTTTTTATAGTTTTTAGGTTTTTTGTAGCTTTAGGGGTTTTTTGGTCTTTTAGGGTTGTAATTTTTTTGTTTTTATTGGTATTAAGTGTTTTTATGTGTTCATGGGTTTCTTTTTGTTTTTAGGGTTTTTAGGGGTTTAACATATTTAGGAATATTTTGTGATTTTTAGGATTTTTATGGTTTTTAGGGTTTCTGGGGATTTTAATGGGGTTTATGGGTTTTTAGGGAATTTAGCATTTTTTAGTTTTTTATAAGATTTAAGGGTTTTTAGGTTTTAGGGTTTTATGTGGGTTTGTTATTGTTTTTTACATTTTTAAGGATTTTCATGAATTTTTTAGGATTTTTATGGTTTTAATATTTTTTAGAGATTTTTAGATTTTTTTGGGTAATTGGGGCGTTTTCTATTTTTGGGGTTTTGAGTTTTTTGGTGTTTTTATGGTTTTGTAGAGTTTTTAAATGTTTGTAGGTGTTTAAATGGGTTTTAGAGTTTTTACTGGGTTTCTAAGGTTTTTATGGGCATTTAGGTTTGTTTATGGTTTTTAGGGGTTTTATGTTTTTTAGTGTTTTTAGGATGTTTTAAAATTTCTAAGGTTTTAATGGTTTTGATTTTTTTCTTTTTAAGGTTTCTTAGGGGTTTTTCGGGTTTTTAAGGTTTTTAAGGATTTTAACATTCTTAGATTTTATTTTATTTTATGTTTTTATTTTTTCTCATAGGTTTTTATGGGTTTTTATGGTCTATAAATTTTTATGTATTTTCGGAATTTATATGGATTTTTATTATTTTTAGGCATTTTAGCAATTTTGAGACGTTTTAAGTTTTTTATTTGTATAGGTTTTTTATGGTTTTTTGGGTTTTTTAAGTTTTTAGGGACCAAAAGGGTTTTGTGTTTTTAATGGGTTTTAGTGTTGTTATTGGTTTTTAGGGTTTTTAGGGTTTTAGGGATTTTATGGTTTTTAGAAGTTTTTAGGGGTTTACGGGTCGTTTTAATTTTCTAGAGTTATTTTATGTTTGTTGGGAGTTTTAAGTGTTTTTATAATTTTAATGTTTTCTAAGGGGATTTCAGGGTTTTAGAGTTTTTTATGTTTTTAGGGGGTTTTTATTATTATTATGGGATTTTAATTTTTTAGGTATTTTGAGTGTTTCTTAGGTTTTTATCGTTTTCGGGTTTTTAGTTTTTTAGGAGTTTTAAGTATTTTAAGGATCTTAAGGGTTTCTTAGGGTTTTCCAGGATTTTTAGTAATTGTTATGCTTTTAGGTATTTTTAGGGATGTTTAGGATATTATAGTTTTTTGGGATTTTAGGGATTTTGATGGGTTTTTGGGATCTTTAGGGTTATTTTCTTTTTTTTTTGTATTTTTTAGTTTTTAGGGTTTTCTTAGTTTTTCTATTGTTTTTAAGGTTTTTTTTGAGATTTTAATGTTGTATGGTTTTAGATAGTTTTTAGATTTTTAATGGTTTTATAGGCTTTTGGGGGGGGGGGGGGTTAGGGTTTGTAGGGGGTTTATGATTTATGGAGTTTTAGGGTATTTACGGTTTTTAATGATTTTTAGGCTTTTAGCATTTTTGGTTTTTAGGGATTTTACGTGTTATTAGGTTTTTAGGCTTTATTTATGGGTTTTAAGGGTTTTTATGTTTTTAGAAATTTTAGGCCTTTTTTTGATTTTTATGGTTTTAGGTTTATAAGGGATTTTTAGGTTTTTATGATTTTTTACACTTTTTTCAGGTTTTTACGGTTTTTTTTTCATTTTTAGGTTTTTAGGGGTTTTAAGTGTTTTTAGTGTATTATTGTTTTTTCAAGTTTTTTATGGTTTTTAAATTTTTTAATATTTTTAGGGTTTTTTCAGGATATTTAGTGATTTTTTATGATCTTTATGGGTTTTAGGGTTTTTAGGGATTTTGAGAGGTTTTATTATTTTTATGTTTTTATGTTATGGGTTTTTATAGGTTTTTTGAGTTTTTAGGGTTTTAGGGTTTTTAGTTTTTTTTAACATTTTAGTTGTTTGAAGGGTATTTGGATTTTTTAGTGGTTATGGGGTTTTTTTGGTTTTTAGGGGTTTGTAAGGTTTTAATGGTTTTATGTCTTTTATGTATTTTAGGCATTTTAGGGTCTTCTAAGGGTTTTTAATGTTTTTACGAGTTTTATGTGTTTTTTAGGTTTTTAGGTTTCAAATTTTTTTTCATTTTTTTAGTTTATTTTACATTTTTAAAGATTTTTAGGCATTTTTTAGGATTTTTATGGTTTTTAGGGTTGTGGGTATTTTGTTTGGTTTTTGTGATTTTTATGGTTTTTAGTGGGTTTAGGGGTTATCCTATTTTTTAGGTTTTATGGATTTTACTTGTTTTTTGGTTTTTAGGGATTTATAAGGGTTTTTAAGGTTTTTTATGGTTTTTTGGATTTTTCTATGTTTTAGGGGTTTTATGGATTTTTTTTTATTTTTAGGGTTTTATGGGATTGGGGGGAGGTTAGGGTTTTTAGATTTTTTATGGTTATTATGGTTTTTTTATTTTAAGGTTTTTGGAGTTTTTCTAGTTATTATAGTTTTTAATCATTTTTATGGATTTAATAGAATTTTAGAGTTGTTAGTGGTTTTGGGATTTTTATGGGGTCTTAGGGCTTTCTAAGGTTTTTAGTGTTTTTATGGTTTTAGGGTTTTTAATGTTTTTTGATTTTTTATAAATTTTAGAGGAATTATGTTCTCTTTAGTATTTATGGTTTTTCTTAGGGTTTTTAAGGGTTATTAGTGTTTTTTATATTTTAGGGATTTTAGTTAATTTTTAGGGTTTTTATCAGTTTTTAGGAGTTTTATGGATTTTGAGGGGTTTTCGATTTTTTCTGTTTTCAATGTTTTTTTGGTTTTTAGTGTTTTTAAAATATTTTAGCTATTTAAAGGTGTTTTAGTGTTTCTACTATTTTTTTATGTGTTTTATAATTTTTATGGTTTTTAGGGGTTTTTGGGTTTTTAGGGGTTTTAGGGTTTTTAGGGGTTTTAGGGGATTTTTTTTTCTTAGGAATTTTTAGATTTTTTTGGAAATTACAAGGTTGTTATCGTTTTTAGGTTTTATGGGCTTTTATTTTCTTATAGGACCTTTATGATTTCTTAGGATTTTTTAGGTTTTTTATATTTTAGTATTTTTTTATAATTTTTTGGGGTTTTAATTTTTTTAGCATTTTTATGTTTTTAGTGGTTTGATGTATTTTTATGTTTTTAGGGGTTTTATGTGTTTTTATGTTTTTATGGTTTTCTAGGGGGTTTTCTGGGTTTTCTGGGTTTTTATTTATTTAGGGATATTTAGTTTTTTTTTATTTTTATGTATTTTTGGGTATTTCGTGATTTTCTGTGTTTTTTGGGTTTTTGGGGTTTTTTTGTTTTTAAGGATTTTAAGTTTTTTGCAGTTTTGTACATTTAGGGGTTTAAAGGGTTTCTATAGTTTTAGTGGGTCTTTAGGGATTTTATAAGTTTTTGGGTTTTTAATGTCTTAGATGTTTTTATAGTCTTTAAGGGTTTTAGGGTTTTTATGATGTTTTTATGTTTTAAGGGGTTTTATGTATTTCTATGTTTTTGTTGTTTTTATAGGGGTTTTCATCATTTCAGGAATTTTTATGTTTTTATGTATTTTTAGGATTTCTTTTTGTTTTTTGGTGAATTTATAGATTTTTTGGGTATAATTTTTTTTAATGTTTTTGGATTTTATAGTTCTTTTTATTTTCAAGGGGGTTTTGGAGATTTTAGGGTTTTTAATTAGTTTTAGAGTTTTTTTATATTTTATGGGTTTAAATGAGATTTATCGATTTTATTAGTTTTTATGGTTTTATGGATTTTATGTTTTTTAAGGTATTTAAGGGTTTATGTTTTTTAGGGTTTAGGGTTTTTTGGTTTTTATCATTTTTTAGACTTTTAGGATTTTAATGTTTTCATGTAGTTAATTTTTTCTTTGTGTTTTTAAATATTTTATAGTTTTTTATATTTTTAGGGTTTTTTTGATATTTTAATGAATTTTTATGGTTTTTAGGGTTTAAAGGTATTTTATGGGTTTTATGGTTTTATTGTTTTTTGGGTTTTTAATTATTATTTTGATTTTGAAGGTTTTTATTTTTTATAGTTTTTTAAGGATTTTAGTTGTTTAACGTGTTTTCAGTTTTTTTAGAGGTTTTTAGGATTTGATGGGTTTTTAAATTTTTGAATGGTTTTATGGTTTATTTTGGTTTTCAAGGTATTTATTGTTTTTTTTGGTTTTAGGGTTTTATGGATTTTTAGAATTTTCTCCTTTTTTTTTGATTTTTAGGGTGTTAAGTTTTTCTTTGGGGTTTTTAGGGTGTTTAGGGTTGAAGGATTTTTTGTGTTTAGGGTGTTTAGGCTTTTAAGGTATTTTATGCGTATTTGGGGGGTTTTAGGGTTTTTTTTATTTTTATGGGTTTTAAGGTTTTTAGAGATTTTTAACATTTTTAGTTGTTTAATGGGTTTTATGAGGTTTTAGTGGTTTTAGGTTTTTATGGGTATTTAGGGGTTTTGACGGTTTTTGGTGTTTTTATGGTTTTTAGGGATTTTAGTGTTTTAGGGTTTTTAACATTTTAATGTTTTATGGGTTTTTTGTGATATTAGGTTTTTAATGTTTTCTTTGGGATCTTTAGGGTTTTAGGATTTTTTATGTTTTTAGATAATTTTAGATATTCTTTAGGTTTTTAAGGTTTTTAGAGATTTTGACGGTTTTTTGGGTTTTTAGGGTTTTAGGGATTTTTAGGGGATTTAGGGATTTTTTGAGTTTTTTTTGTATTTTTAAGGTCTTAATAGTTTTCTTTATTTTTTAGCGGTTTAACAAGTTTTTATTGTTTTTATGGTTTTTATGGGTTTTTATGGTTCTATATAGTTTTCAAAGATTTTATGTTTGTTAGGGTTTTTATGGTTTGTAGGGTTTTTTAGGGGTTTTATGTTTTTTTAAAGTTTTTAGTTTTTTTAGGGGATTTAAGTGTTTTTTGGTTTTTGAGGTTTTCATTGGTATTTTTAGGGTTTTTATAATTTTTTACATTTTTTGGGATTTTAATGTTTTTAGGATTTCTTTGGTATTTAGGGTTTTCGGGATTCTGAGGATCATGAGAGTTTTTAGTAATTTGAGTTTTTTAAGGTTTGTTTTTTGTTTTATGTTTTTTTGTATTTTTTGGCGTTTTAAAACTATTTTATCTTTTTAAGGTTTTTTGGTCTGAATGGATTTTAGATACTTTTTTTTAGTGGTTTTATTGGGTTTTATGGTTTTTAGGGGTTTTTATGTTTTTTAGGGGTTTTAGGTTTTTTAGGTGTTTATAGTGTTTTTAGGTTTTTATGGTTTTCCTAATGGTTTATCAATATTTTTAGTGTTTTTTAGATTTATAGTGATTTTAGGGATTTCAAAGAATTTTTATGGGTTTTTATGGTTTTCATGGTTTTCATGATTTTTATTGGGTTTTAGGGGGTTTTTTTGAGTTTTTAAGGGTTTTAGAGTTTTATTAAAAAATTTTATGGGATTAAATGATTTTTAGAGTTTTTAGAGGGTTTTTGGGTTTTTATGGCGTTTTATGGGTTTTATGGTTTTTAGTAGTTTTCTTATTTTTTTGGGTCTTTAGGGTTGTTAGTGGTTTTAGCATTTTTAGGCATTTTATGGGTTTTTTGGTTTTATTTGGGGTTTTCAGTGTTTTTAGGGTTTTCTACATTTTTAGGGAATTTTAATACTAAAAAATTATTTTATTGTTTTTGTGTTTTAAATTATATCAAGGGGTTTTATGGATTTTTTAAATTTTTGAGGTTAAATGGTTTTCTTTGAGTTTTTAGGGGTTGTAAGGTTTTTTGAGGTTTTTAGTGATTTTCTTTTATTTTATGGATTTTCATAGTTTTTAATGTTTTTAGTGTTTTTTTATGGATTTTAGTGTTTTTACAGTTTTTATGGGTTGTTAATAATTTTTAAATTTTTAGGGGTTTTAAGTGTTTTTAGGTTTTTAAGGTTTTATTAGGGTTTTTTAAGGTTTAAACAGTTTTTATGTTTTTAGGGATTTTTTGGGATTAGTTACGATTTTAATTAGATTTTAGGGGTTATATGGATTTTGAGCATTTTTAGGGATTTTAAAGGTTTTTAGGTTTTTAGGGGGTTTTTAATATTTTTAGGGGTTTTATGTGTTTTTAAGGTTTTTTATAATTTTAGTGGTTTAAGGGTATTTTAGTGTTTTTATTGGGTTTTATAGTTTTTTAATGTTTTTAGGGGTTGTATGGTTTTTATAGTCATAGGGTTATTATGGTTTTTTGGGTATTTTAGGGGTTTTAGTGTTTTTATGTTTCTTAGGGGTTTTAAGTGTTTTTGGGATTTTAATATTTAATTAGTTTTTTTGGGTTTTTTTACATTTTTTTGGGATTTTTAGGACTTTTATGGGTTTTTGAATTTTTAGGGTTTATTTTGGATATTTTTAGGATGTTTTAACGTTTTTTTAGTTTTTTTAACATTTTTGGTTGTTCAAAGGGTTCTTAGGGGATTTAGTGGTTATCACTAGTTTTATGGGTTTTTGGGGGTTTTAATGTTTATTATGGTTTTTATGGGTTTTAGGTGTTTTAGGATTTTTTAGGGTTGTTATATTTTTAGTGTTCTTATTTTTTTAGGGTTTTTAACTGTTTTAGGGATTTCTGAGTGGTTTTAGGGTTTTTATGTTTCTAGGGATATTTTGGAATTTTTTGGATTTTTATAATATTTTAGTTTTTCAGGGATTTTGAGGGCTCTTTGGGTTTTTATGGTCTTCTTGGGCTTTTATATTTTCTTGGAGTTTTAGGTTTTTAAAGGTTTTTAGTGTTTTTTAACATTTTTATGGGTTTAAATGGTTTTTATATTTGTTAGTGGTTTAACGGTTTTATGGGGTTTTAGAGGGTTTTAATGATTTTAGTGGTTTTAGGGTCTTTTTGAGTCTTTTGCAATTTTATGGGATTTAACTAATTTTAAATATTAAAGGTTTTCTTAGGGGTTTTTATTTTTTTTGGGTTTTTTTACGTTTTCAGATATTTTAAGGGATTCTTTTTGATTTTATGGGTTTTAGGGTTTTTAGAGAATTTGACATTTTTTTGGATTTTTATGGTTTTATGGTTTTTTAGAGTTTTAATAGTTTTTATGTTTTTTATTTGTTTTAAGTGTATTTAGGTTTTTATTGTTTTCTTATGTTTTCTAGAGTTTTTACACTTTTAGGTATTTTTAGGGCATTTATGATTTTTATGGTTTTTTGTTTTTTATGGTTTTTATGGTTGTTTTGGGGTTTTATGTTTTTTTAATTTTATGGGTTTTTAGGTTTTTAGAGTTTTTTTACCATTTTATATGTTTAAAGGGTATTTTTTATTTTTAGAAGGTTCATGGGGTTTTTAGGTTTTAGGTGTTTTATGGTTTTTAGGGTTTTAAGGTCTATTAGTGTTTTTAGTGTTTTTATGTTTTTAAGGGTTTTATGCATTTTTTTGTCATGAAGGTTTTCTTAGGGGATTTCTTGATTTTTAGTGTTCTTTATGTATTTAGGTATATTTAGGATTGTTTTGTATTTTAATTGGTTTTTAGGACTGTTCGGGATTTTTTATAGTTTTTATGGGTTTTAGGCTATTTTTACCATTGTAATCTTTGGACATCATGAACAAATGTAATGTAATTATGGTGATTTTTTATTGAAACCGTTATTCTATTACTTAATTACTGAATTATCAAATGATTTTCCATCCTTTATATAACATTATGGCTATATTTCTTGGAGACAAGTTCTCATTGGGTTCTACCTTTACTAACTCTCTCCTTTCTTCCTTATTTCCACCATTTATAGCCCTCATTTATTATCTTGTGAAGATCTGGGTTCTCAACACACGAACATTAAAAAATGTTCATGGGATACTTCCTAGAGATTCATGGATCACTTATCAATTATTTTAATGGTTTTTATGGTTTCTTATGTTTTTAGGTATTTTTAGGGATTTTAGAGGATTTTTATGGTTTTTAGAGTTTTTAAGTATTTCGAGGGGTTTTATGGACTTTATGGGTTTTGGGGGTTTTTACGAATGTTAAGGTTTTTATAGTTTTTAAAAAAAATTAAAGGTTCAGAGGGTTTTTATAGTTTTAGTAGTGTTTTAGGGATTTTATGGGGATTTATGGTTTTTTATGGTTTGTAGGTTTTTTATGGTTATTAGGTTTTTGAGTATTATTAGGTTTTTAGTGTGTTTCTATGTTTTTTGATTTTTATGGTTCTCTTAGGGGTTTTCAAGGTTTTTAGTGTTTTTAATCTTTTTAGGAATTTTTAGGGATAATTATGGGGTTTTAGGGATTTTGAGTGGTTTTAGGGTTTTATGAGTTTTAGTATTTTTAGGTATTTATGGTTTTTTGGGTTTTAGGGTTTTTTTTTGTTTTTTTTGTTTTTTAGAGTTTTAGAAAAACTTAGGGGCTTAAAATTATTTTAGATTTTTAGTGGGTTTTATGGTTTTATGAGTGTTTCACGATTTGGTGGTTTTAGTGTTTTTTATGGTTTTTATGGTTTTTAGGTTATTTAGTTTTTTTAGGGATTTGAAAGGGTTTTAGGATTTTTTGGATTTCTATGGGTTGTCATGGTTTTTATGGATTTTCAGGGTTCTAAGGGGTTTTAGGGTTTTTATAGTTTTTTGGGTTTTAATGTTTTTTTTATTTTTTATGGTTTTTATGGGTTTTTATTATTTTTATTGTTTTTAGGGGTTTAAATGAGTTTTAGTGTTTTTAGTGGTTTTTAAGATTTTTTAGGGTTTTTAAGGTTTGTATAGGTTTTATGATATTTATTGTTTTTAGGGGTTTTAGGGATTTCAGGTTCTATTTGGGTTTCTAGTGTTTTTTTGTCTTATTAATGGTTTTATGTGCTTTTATGTTTTTAATGTAATCTTAGGGGTGTTTAGGGTTTTTGTGTTTTTTGGGTTTTTTGGGCTTTTAGGAATTTTTAGAATTTTATGGGTTTTTAGGCTTTTAGGGATTTTGAGTTTTTTAGGGTTTTATGGTTTTTGTGGTTTTTAGAATTTTTGTTTTTTAGGGTTTTAAGTGTTTTTATGTCTTTAATGCTTTCATAGGGTTTTTCGTGGTTTTTATGATTTTTTTATGTTTTTAGGAATTTTTAGGGCTTTTTCATGATTTTTATGGTGTTATAGTTTCTAATGAATTAGAGTATTTTTAGGGATCTTAGGGTTTTATGGTTTTTTTGAGTTATTTATGTTTTTAAGGGTTTTTATATTTTTTTAATGTTTTTGGGGTTTCAAGGGTTTTTAGAGTTTTTAGTGGTTTTTAGGGTTTTTATGCGTTTTTTTAGGTTTTTAGAGGATTTGAGGGTTTTCAAGGGTTCTTATGATTTTCAAAGAATTTAGGTTTTTTAGGATTTTTAGTGTTTTTCAATTTTTAAGGATTCCTTATGTGTTTTCCAGGTTTTTAGGGTTTTTACTTATTAAGCAATTTCTGTTATTTTAAGGACTTGTGTTTTTTTAGGGATTTTAAGGATTTTTCATTTTTAGGGTTTTCAGGTTTTTTAAGGTTTTAAGCCTTTTGGGGTTCTTAATGTTTTTAGAGTTTTATAACATTTTATGGGATTGAAGTTTTTTTTAGAGTTTTAGTTTTTTAGGGTTCTAGTGGGTTTTTATGGTTTTAAGAGAATCTTAAGGTTTTTAGGTGTAATAGGGTTTTTATGGATTTTTAGGGGTCTTATAGTTTTTTTATATTTATTAGGTTTTTAGGTGTTTTTATGGTTTTATGTTTTTCTTAGTGGTTTTCAGGGTATTTTTGGTTTTTTTATATTTTTAGGGATTTTTAAGTATTTTTTAATATTGTTATGGTTCTTTAGGGTTTTAGGGACTTTGAGTGTTTTTAGATTTTTTATGGTTTTTATTGGTTTTTTGGTTTTTTGGTTTTTTTTGGTTTTTTTGGTTTTTTATCTTTTTTAGTGATTTATATTTTTTTTTGAGTTTTTAAGGTTTTAGATGTTTAAATGGTGGTTATAGATTTAAGTGGTTTTAGGTTTTTATTGTGTTTTTATGGTTTTAGGTGTTTCTATGGTTTATTTAGTTTTTAGGAATTTTAGGCTTTTAGGGGTTTTAGCTTTTTAATGATTTTTAGAGGTTTTAAGTTTTTTTTAGGTTTTTATGTTTTCTTAGTGTTTTTTCTATGTTTTTAGGGTTTTATATGTTTTTAGAGATTTTTAGGTTTTTAGCATTTTTATGGTTGTTAGGTACTTTTAGGGGTATTTTGGTTTTAGGGTTTTTATGGTTTTTTTATTTTTTTATGGTTTTTTGATTTTTTTAGGTTTTTCTGATTTTTTAGTGTTTTTAACCTTTTTATGGGTTTAAATGGGTTTTAGAGTTTTTATTAGTTTTTTATTATTTATGGGTATTTATGGTTTTTTGGGTTTTTGGGTTTTTGGGTTTTTGGGTTTTTGGGTTTTTAGGTTTTTTTGGGTTTATTAGGGTTTTTAAGATTTTTAGGATTTTTAGGTTTTTAGGGGTTTTAAGTGTTTTTAGCTATTTATGGTTTTTTTTCTGTTAAAAGGTTTTTTTTGTTTTTAAGGATTTTTAGAACATATTATTTTTTATGGTTTTTAGGGGTTTCTGTGATTTTTTGGTTATGAGGTTTTTTAAAAGTGTTTTGGGTTTTATGGGTTTTAGGGTTTTATGGGTTTTAAGGGTTTTTAGAGTTTTTTAGGTTTTTAGGGGGTTTGAGTCTTTTCGGTTTTTATGGTTTTCATAGGGTTTTTAGTTTTTAGGGGTTTTACGTTTTTAGGTATTTTTAGTATTTTTATCGGTTTTTAGGATTTTTAGGGATTTTGAGGTATTTTAAGGTTTTTTTTTGTGTTTTTATGGGTTTGTTTTGTTTTTATGGTTTTTATTGTTTTTAGAGTTTTTTAATGTTTTTAGGGGTTTACAGGGTTTTCAGAGTTTTTAGTGGCTTTCAGGGTTTTATGGGTAATTATGGTTTTTAATATATAGGTGTTTATGGGTTTTAGGAATTTATGGTTTATACAGGTTTTAGAATTTTATTAGGGTTTTATATTGATTTTTACATTTTTAGATTTATTAGGGGGTTTAATTATTTTTATGGTTATAAGGTTTTCATAGCGGTTTTACATGTTTTTACATTTTTAGGTATTTTTTTTGCGGTTTTAAGGATTTTTTATATATTTATAGATTTATAGGTATTTTGAGGGTTTGGGGGTTTTATTGTTTTTTTGGGGAGTTTTTGTTTTTGTTATGTTTTTTAGGGATTTTTATGTTTTTTATATTTTTTTAATGTTTTTAGGGGTTCAAAGGATTTTTAGGGCTTTTAGTGGTTTTGTAGTGTTTTTATTATTTTTATTGTTTTTATGGTTTGTAGGGGTTTTATGGTTTTTAGGTTATTTAGGGTTTCTTGGGTCTTTGGGAATTTTAGCATTGGTTTAGGTTTTTTCAAGATTTTTAGTGTTTATTTTTTTTATTATTATCTTAGGGTTTTTCATGGGTTTTAGTATTTTTTCTATTTTTAAGAATTTTTTTAATTTTTTGGGGTTATTTTGTTTTTTTTTGGAATTTAGGGATTTTGAGGGTTTCAGGGTTTTAGGGTTTTTAGGGGTTTTAATTTTTTTTTTAAGTTTTATAAGGATTTCTTAGTTTATTTAATGGGTTTAGGGGTGTTTATATTTTTATGAATTTTTAGGGTTTTTTATTATTTTTATGGGGTTTTAGGGTTTTTAGGGATTTTGAAGGGGGTTTTTGGCGGTTTTATAGGTATTTAGGGTTTTAGGGGTTTTATGTGTTTTTAGGTTTTTAATGTTTTCTTAATGGTTTTTAGGGGTTTTAGGGTTCTTTACATTTTATATATTTTTTACCTTTTTATGATTTTTATGGTTCATTAAGTTTTTTTGGGATTTTGAGGGTTTTAAGGATTTTTAGAGTTTTTATGGGTTTTATGGATTTTTCAGATTATTTGTGTATTTTGAGTTTTTTAGGATTTTTAGGGATTTTCAGAGTTTTTAAAATTTAAAGGGTTTAAATGGTTTTTAGAGTATTTAGTTTGTTTTTAGTATTTTTTTTGTGGCATTAATATTTTTTATTGTTTTTATTGTTTTTAGATGTTTTTAGGGTTTCTTGAGTATTTTCCGATTTTTTAGGGTTTTGTTGTTTTTAGGGTTTTGGGGGGATTTAAGTAATTTCAAGATTACATGGGTTTCTTAGTATTTTTTTCAGGGATTTTATCTATTTTTTGTTTTTAGTGATTTTTAGAGCTTTTAGAATTTTTATGGGTTTTTAGGTATTTAGGGATTTTGAGGGGTTTAGGGTTTGTTAGGGTTTTTAGGGGTTTTCATGTTTTTAGTAGTTTTTAGGGGTTTTATAAGTTTTATGTGTCTTTAGGGTTTTATGTTTTTCTTTGAGCTTTAAGGATTGATGGTTTTTTACGTTTTAGGGGTTTGAAAATATTTTTTTTTGCGTTTTTTATGGTTTTATGGTTTTTATAGAATTTGATGGGTTTTTGTGTTTTTCATGATTTTTTGGTTTTTTGGGTTTTGAGGGTTCTTTTGTTTTTTTAGGTTTATTATAGTTTTTATATTTTTTAACAATTTTTTGGGGTTTAATGAGTTTTTAGTGTTTTTGGTGGTTTTTATAGTTTTTAGGGGTTTTATGGTTTTAAGGGTTTTATGGTTTTTAGGGTTTTAGGGTTTTTAGTGTTCTTAGGGGTTTTAAGTGTTTTCAGTTTTTAATGTTTTCTTATGGTTTTTCTGTGTTTTTAGGATTCTCTATGTTTTTAGGGATTTTTTACGATTTTTATGGGTTTTTAGGGGTTTTCAAAATTTTTGGGGTTTTTGGGTTTTTTTGGTGTTTTGGGGTCACTTTGGTTTTTTAGGGTTGTCATTTTTTTGTGTTTTTATACCATTTTATAAGTATAAAGTATTTTATACTTTTTTAATGTTTTTGGGTTTTTATGGGGTTTTTATGGTTTTAAATGTTTTTATGGTTTTAAGGGTTTTAGCATTTTTATGTTTTTAGGGGTGTTAAGTGTATTTAGGTTTTTATGTTTTTCTTAGGGTTTTTAGGGTTTCTATATTTTTTTATGATTTTAGGGATTTTTGAAATTTTGGATATTTTTATGGGTTTTAGGGTTTTACGGATTTTTATGGGTTTTAGAGTTTTTAGGGATTTTGAGTTTTTTTTTGTCTTTTTTGGGTTTTAAGTGTTTTTAGGTTTTTTTGGTTTTCTTAAGGATTTATCAGGTTTTTTATGATTTTTTATGTTTTTAAGTAATTTTAGGGATTTTCTAGGATTTTATGGTTTTTAGGATTTTTACGGGTTTTGATGGTTTTTTAGGTCTTCTAGGGTTTTAATCTTTTTTTTTGGTTTTTATGGGTTTTGTGTTTTTAGGGTTTTTAAGGTTCTATAGAGTTTTTAACATTTTCAAGGGATTAATGGGAGTTTAGAATTTTTAGTGGTTTTTAGGGTTTTAATGGGATTTTAGGGTTTTTATGGATTTTGGGTTTTTTACAGGTTTTGGGGTTTATAGGGGTTTTAGGGTTTTTTACAGGTTTAGTGCTTTTATGTATTTAGGGGTTTTAAGTGTTTTTATGTATTTAATTTTATCTTAGAGTTTTTTAAAATTCTAGGGATTTTTAGTTCTTTTTTAGGATTTTTATTTTTTTTGGTTTTTTAGGGATTTTGAGGGTTTTATGGTTTTTAGGGTTTTTATAGCTTTTTGTGTTTTAGGGGTTTTTTTGAGTTTTTTTGAGTTTTAAAGGTTGTTTAGATTTTTTATTTTTTAGTGGTTGAGAGTGTTTTTTAAATTTTCTCTAGTTTTTGTGGTTTTTTTGTTGTTTTAGGGGATTTAAGGGTTCTAGAGGTTTTATGGGTTTTAATGTTTTTATGGGTTTTATGGTTTTTTGTAACTTTTAGGGTATTTTATTTTTTTAGTTTTTGTGGGTTTTAAGTGTTTTTAGGTTTTTAAAATCATCATAGGGTTTTTTCAGGTTTTTAAGGGTTTTTATGTTTTTTGTGATTTTTAGTGGTTTTTTAGGATTTTATGGTTTTTACGGTGTTTGGGGATTTTGAGGGATTTTAAGGTTTTAGGGTTTTTTAGGGTTTTAAGGTTTAAATATATTTCAAGGTTAGGGGGATGGTTAAGTGGTTGTTTTTTTATTGTATTCTAAAGGATTTTCAAGGGTTTTAGTGTTTTTTATTTTTTTGGGGTTTTTATTGATTTTGAAGGGGGTTTTATGGTTTTTTGGGGTTTTTAGGATTTCTAGGGGTTTTTATGATTTTTAGGGGTTTTGTAGGTTTTTAGGTTATTGGTTTTGTATATTTTTTAGGGTTTTAAGATTTTCTATAACTTGTAACATCTTAGGGGTTTAAAGGGGTTTTCGAGTTTTTAGAGGGTTTTTATTGTTTTTATTAGATTATATGGTTTTTAGGGTTTTATATATTTTATGGTTTTTAGGGGTATTAGGGTATTTTAGAGTTTTTATCATTTTTATATTTTTTTAGGTTCAAAGTGTTTTTAGGTTTTTAAGGATTTTTATGGGATTTCATGTTTTTAAGGTTTTTCACCTTTTTAGATATTTTTAGGATTTTTAGTTGGCTTTTTTTATAGTTTTTAGGTATTTTGATGTTTTTATTAGTTTTTAGGGTTTCAAATTATTTTATAATTTTTAGGTTATTATGGGATTTTATGTGTTTTTTGGATTTTAGGGGTTTCTTAGGGGTTTTAGTGGTTTTTATGTGTTTTAAGTTTTTTACATTATTAAGGTTTTCAAAGGTTTTTTCTAGGTTTTTTGGTGTTTTTTGATTTCATAAAATTTTGGGTTGTAGGGATTTTGAGTGTTTTTTGGGGGTTTTAGTGTTTTTCGGTTTTTAGGAGTTTTATGTGTTTTTAGCTTTTAAGGGTTTCTTATTGTTTTTAATGATTATAGGGTTTTTTTCACATTTTAGGGATTTTCTGTTCTTTTTTAGTATTTTTATGGGGTTTTAGGGTCTTTTAGTATTTTTAGGGATTTTAGAAATTTCTAGTGTTTTTAGGGTTTTATGATTTTTTGGTATTTTAGGGCTTCCAAGAGTTTTTTTTGGGTTTTTATGGTTTTTATGGTTTTTATAGTTTTTAATGTTTTTCAGCATTAATGGGTTTTTAACATTTTTAGTGGTTTATATAGTTTTTATGGATTTTTGTGTATTCTATGTTTTTTTAAAGTTTTTACGGTATTTAGGGTTTTTTAGGGTTTTTAGGGATTTTACTGTTTTTTTGGGATTTTAGTGGTTTTATGTGGTTTTAGGTTTTTAAATTTGTCTTAGGGGTTTTCATGGTTTTTAGGATTTTTTAGGTTTTTATGGATTTTTATGCATTTTTATGCATTTTTATGTTTTTAGGGTTTTTTGAGATTTTGAGAGGTCTTAGGTTTTTTTCAGGTTTATTAGATGTTTTAGGTTTTTTTAGGGTTTTAAGGTTTTTTGAGGGGTTTTAGGGTTTTTTTGTTTTTTGGATTTTAAAGGATTATATATATTTTTATTTTTTTAGGTGTTTAATGGGTTTCTAGTGTTTTTAGTGGTTTTTAGTGCTTTTAGTGCTTTTAGGGTTTTTATTGGTTTTAATGGGTCTTATGGTTTTTAGATTTTTAGGGTTTTTATGGTTTTAGGGGCCTTTTATGTTTTTATGGGACTTATGTGTTTTTCATATTTTAAGGTTTTCACAGGGGTTTTCAAGGATTTAGGGTTTTTTATGTTTATAGATATTTTTAGGGTTTTTTATGAATATTATGGTTTTTTAGGTTTTTTAGGAATGTTCTGTTATTTTAGGGTTTTAGGGGGTTTTATTTTTTTGGGTTTTAGGGTTTTTTAGATTTTTTTAATGGTTTTTTAGGTTTTTTAGATTTTTTTGACATTTTTAGATGTTTAATGTATTTTTTTTGGGTTTTTAGTTGTTTTAGGGTTTTTATGGTTTTTTTGTTTTTTATGGGTTTTAGGGGTTTTATGGGATAAGGTTTTTTAGGTTTTATAGGGTTTTTAGATTTTTTGGATTTTTTGCGTTTTTGTGTTTTTTGGTTTTTAGGGGTTGCTTTAGGGTTTTATGGTTTTTAGGTATTTTTTCATTTTTAGTGATTTTTGGGGGGGTTTAGGATTTTTATGATTTTTATGGATTATTACAATTTTTAAGTGTTTTGGGGTTTTTATGGTTATTTTGGGTTTTTAATTTTTAGGGGTTTTATGGTTTTTTAGAATTTTTAATGTTATTAGGGGGTTGAAGGGTTTTAATAGTTTTAGTGGGTTTAAGTTTTCTGAGGTTTTATGGTCTTTTATATCTTTTAGGGGCTTTTGAGTTTTTAGGGTTTTTTAGTGTTTTTAGTATTTTTTAGAATTTTTTGGGTTTTAAGTGTTTTTTTTGTTATTAAGGTTTTCTTGTGTTTTTTCATGGTTTTTATGGTTTTTGAAATTTCATTTATTTTTATGTCTTTTGTGCTTTTATGATTTTTAGTGATTTTAGGGATTTTGAGGGTTCTTTGGGTTCTTTTGGGTTTTCAAGGGTTTTAGTGTTTTTATGATTTTTATGGGTTTTAAGTATTTTTAGGTTTTTAAGGTTTTCTTAGGTTTTAATGAGAATGAAAGAACACATGGGAATCATGGTTTTGAAGGATGGCTTAATGAGGAGGGTAGAATGCACATGATTTCAAAAGACCTGTTGTGAGGATTTGGTGGCCCATTGATAAAGGAGAAAATTATGGGAATGAAGGATCCATTAAATGGGTTAACCATGGAATTACAATGGTAGGCCCAATAACCTTTATTAGGGGAAGCATTTTGGCCTATATTTACCTTAATTATGGCTCAAAAATTCTTTTTAAAACCCATACTATGGTGTACTAAGAATTTCAAGCCCACCCCACCATGGAATCTTAAATGTAAAAAGTGGTGGTCCTGTTCTCTTTACATTCCAAAAGTATGTGCTACGTTTCCCTTAATGTCATGGGAATGTGAAAAATTAACAAAATCATCATTTAGTCTTTTTGACATGTAGAAACTAGGTGTTATACCTTTTTATCATTCTTTGTCAATAAATATCCACCCCCTTAAACACTTTGAACATCACTAATTATAGTAATGTAATTATGGTGAGTTTTTCTTGAAATATTTGTGTTCTTTCTTAATTATTGACTTATAAATGGATTGGTTGTCCATTATCACATCTTATGAATAGAGTTATTAAAGAAAAGTTCTCTTTGGGTTCTACCATGACCAAATCTCTCTTATCTTCTATATTTCCACCATTTATAGCCCTACTCACTTGTTTTCTTATAGAGATTTGGGTGTTAAGCACATGAAAATTGAACAATTTTCCTAAAAAAATTCCTAGATGGTCTTGGATCCCATATCATTTGGTATCATATCCTAATTGAAAGAAATTGGGTTTATCATTTTTTCCCTTCATCCATAATATTTTCTCTTCGAATCGGGATAACATCCGTTCTGGTCTATTTTGTTCAATAGCTAAAGTCATCATTTCTTTATCATTTTTGTGTAAAATATATCAATTATTTATTTGAGAAGATCATATTTCTTCTCCATATATAATCATTTAAATCATAGAAATAAATCATGAGATACAGTGGGTTCATATTTTAGGATGAATTTTTTAATTTTAAAACTGCACATGTAGAACCCCCAATTTCAAGTACATGGAAATTTATTTATGTATTTTATTAATATAAAATTATTGGGTTAAGTTTTGGGTGGTTCAGAGGAGTTTTTTTTAATGTTTTTGATGATTTTATAGAGGTGAACAGTTTGATAATGGTTAGTAGAAACCGTGCAACACCACCCAGAAACCATACAACTAAAATAGTGGACACCTAAGGGGCCCAGGGTTTTCCCAAGAAAGGATTATTCCCATAAAAAACCATGAAAAGATAAATATTTAGTTATATCTTGGTTAGAGTATGTTTTTTCTAATCATGTGAGAAAATTATGTGAGATTTTTTTGGAGGAAGTGGCTCCTACACTGTTTGCGCACAATTATCCTAACTGTTCACCCTAACCGTGCACCATGAAAAATTAGATCAATAAATTGTGTATCTAATAATATTTAGTTCATAAAAAAATATTGTTTCCCTATAAATTATATAACATGAATTCTTATTCCTCACAAGTCATTGGATGCAATTTCATTCAATTCAGGATAGATTCCTAAGAGAATCCAAGTGCGTTGGAGACCTAGAGTCTTCAACAGGTTCTTTTTCTTCATCATTTTACTTATATTTCTTATCCCCCACTATTTTGGAATCATATATCCAGTTCTTTAAGGACTGATCAATGTTTTGTGATGTCAATATTTATGGGATATGTTTGTTTTTATTTAAGGGAATGAGATCTATATTGGAATCTTGAATATCTATTCCTCATTTGTTAATGTTTTGTGTCATTCTACATTTTCTCATAACATTTAGAGGTAGGTGGATTCTCTATCGAACCTTATTGATTTGAAATTAAATAATTTATTTCATATTTATTTAATTTCTTTAAAATTTTGCGAAAATCATGGTGTGGTTTGATGAGATTATCCATTAAATTATGGTTTTGGAAATCATGGGAATTGACTGGTTTTTCAGAAAATTGTTGTTTATAATTTTAAAATGGTGATTTTAAAATTATAGTTCATTGATTAATGTAAATTATTTACTGAAATTAGTTTATGTAAAAGTGTTGATATAATTTGGGCATAATGTTTTTTCATGAGTTTAATGGTATGTATAATGGTAATGAAGTACCACAATCAAAGGGACAAAGTATGGACTTGATGTTCAACCATAAATGGTAACCTGATGCTTTTATGTGTGTGTTTGTGTTGAGGATGTGTTTGTACATGTAATTGTTTATTCCAAATAATAAATTGAGAAATTATTAAAATATTTTATGATGTTCCCAGAAAAATTATTGTGTTTGTTGTCGATGTATTGCTTACAGAAATGGTTTTGAAAGATTGTTTGATTGCTTTCCTTGAAAAACTGTTTTAGTTCGATATAAACTAATTTATTTTTTTAAAACTATATTATATAAATTTTTTAACGTATTAAATATTAGTTCCATGAGTTTTGAATTCATCGGGGAAAACATACTGAGTTTTATACTTACCCCATGCCTAGGAACTATGGAGAATTTGTAGATGTTGTATATCAAGACATAGGTAAAGGAATGGTACCCAATTCCTTAGGGATTATTCTTGATACCTTGGGATAGCCATGTGAATTTGGAGCTCAAATAACATTGGGAGTTGTTGCTAGTGTCTTTTGGTATTGTGATCATTTTTTTCCAATGGTTATGTCACATGGATTCCTCATATACTCGGATAATGTCTTCTGGTTTATTCATTCATTGGATTTCATTTTGGAATCTATGCATCATTTAGAAGTTTGGTTGTTATGGTTATAATTTGTTTGTTCATTTTTTTATTAAAATGGAAAATGATACCCAAATTCTTTATGAGTCCCATGGAATTTATTTCCATCCTTTGGTGTCTTGGTGATGTCACATAAGGCTTAGTAGATCCCCCGTCATTTCTTTAGCCAATGAGGAGGGGAGGGAGGGATATTACAAATAGTATCAGCTTATTTAGTCCTTATCATTTAAATTGTATTGGTATGTCTCTTGGATATAATCAAGGAGATAGGATTTTCATAACTTTAAATTTAAAGTATAAAAATCCATATCAAACATCATTAGGATAAAACTCAAGTTACCAGGGTGTTGGGTACATGGGTGTTTGGAGACACATCTTGGAGATTTTAACACATCTTTTTAGGTTTAGCCAATGAGAAGAGTATGACATTAATTGTTAAAATGAATTCCCAATAAGAGTATATTATTCATTTTGATTAATGATTAATTATTTGGTTAAAAAGTGTTGATTTTAAAAAATATTGAAAATGGATTGATTTTCAAAAGCATGGTGGAATTTTACAAAATGGTTTTAAAGGGGAAATTAATGAATTTTGGAAATAAATTTTGTGATAATTATGATGTGGTAAATTTGAAATTTATATGCATTTACTTTCAATAGAGTGATACTAAATGGAGTTTTCTTTTGGTTAGAGGGAATGACACTGGGTAGGCACCATAGAAACCAACCGAAAGAGGCTTCTGAGAATGTGGTTACACCTAATCCATGGGTGAATAAACAGTTGGATAATATTATTTTCTAGCCATATAAGTCCATGTAAATAGGAAACATAAAAAATAAAGTTAGTTAATTGGATCATTTAGTTTAGGTCTGAAACCCGAATCCACCCATCTTTTAGGGTGATTTAGAACTGAAAAAAGAATAATTGTCGCCAAATAGGATGAATACAATATTTTATTTCATTGGCACACTAAATGATATGAATTTGAAGTTGGAAACATACAAGCTAGAATATCATGCATGCCAGTGGTGAGATTTAATAGTTTAGGATAAATTGGACCAATGCATGACATGGGAAGATGTTTAAGAATTGTTTTTTTAAAAAGTATATCCTCATAATTTCTAGATTGAAATAAAATAATATTTTTCATTTTGAAGAAATAGAACCTCACCATGATAGATTATGCAACTAAATTTATGTATATATTCTTCCATGAACCCGAAGTTGCAAAAAATAAATCCTTGTTATTTTTGAAACGAGGGTGAATCTAGAGATTCAACCAAATATTACCATGATTTGTATATCAGATTATATAGAGATAGTCAATAGACAAAAAATGGAATAATGGGATAGATCAATAAATATGGTCAGAGGAATCACATTGATACCTATATGAACTATAATGTTGACAATAAGAATTATAGGGGCACCCATTTTAAAGTTAGTGGTATGAAATAAAATCATATGGTGAGATCAATGAATCTTCCTCCTAGACCAAAGGGTACACCTGATGGTTTTCAATGTGGTTCTCTCAATCACAGAAAGTAATATTTTACAACACCACATAGATTATGTCATAATTAAAATAACATGGGGAATATATAATGTTCTTGTCATTGTGCTCTAAGGACAGGTGCTAGGAACACATTTCATGCTTCTCATACTTCATGTGCTTTAACCAGACGAGTGCAGATGAATTGAAATCATTAGAAATCCGGAGCAATACACAACGATTATAGGAATACTATAACTCCTAAACCATGGAAATCTTGACAGGGTAATAAAGATAAAACCGTAGTGAGTAAGAAATTGTATGGAGATAAGCATGTGATCATTGATGATAAATCAGGACCTTCAATGGTGTGAGGTATGATTATTTTAAATTCAACCAGTATGTAAACTCTATTTGATACGAGTGTTTCAAATTTATTTGTTGCTTCTCGTACTATTGATCTTATGCGTTTTAATGTTGAGATAATTCCCTATATTTTGAAACTTCAGACTCCTCTTGGAAAAAAATAATATCAAGCCTTTTTTTTGAAAATCATGTTCTATAACTATCGATGGGTCTGAATTTATTTGGGACATCTATATTCTTAAGATGAATTTCTATGACATAATCCTTGGTATGGATTGGTTGAAAATGTTAAAATTGTACATCGATTATTTTACCCAATTTTTTAGTTTTACAACTTATGATGACATTGAGTATTTATTTAGAATAAATTCGAACATAAATTAAAGTGGAATATGATTTGATAGAATCTGTAGTTGGAACTATATCATACCATTTTTCATCCTTGAACTTGGAATCTATGGATAACAATGTGAATAATAGGTTTCCAATAATTATTTATCAGTTTCCTAATTTTTTCTAAAAAATTTCTATGAGTTTACACCCAAAATAGAAGTAGAGTTTATGATTAATCTCTTACCAGGGCTAGTCATATCTCACTTACATATATCAGATGGAACCAATAGATTTATGTTAATTTAAATTCAAGTTGGTAGAGTTGGAAAGAAGATGGTTCATTCGGCCTAGTGAAACTATGTGTAAAGAACCAGTTATTTTTGTGAGAAAGGCGAATGGAAATATTAGACTTTGTGTAGATTATAATAATATTAATCAAGTTAAGATAAATAATTAGTATCATATTCCACACATTTTTGACCTATTTTATTAATTGAGGGTATCCCATTGGTTCTCTAAATTTTACTTGTGTTTGTGATATAACCAACTACAGGTTTGGAAGGAGGATATTGTGAAGACATCATTAAAAAGTAGATATGTCCATTATAAGTATGTGGTTATTCCATTCGGGGATACAAATGACCAAAATGGGTTTATGGAATTGATGAATTGAATATTTTATTGGTATTTGTATTATTTTGTGGTGGTATTTTTGGACCACATACTAGTGTATTCTAGGAAAAATGTTGAGCATGATAAACACATGGAGACATTGTTGGTTATCTTGTAGGATCATCGTCTCTATGAAAAACATTGAAAATGTGATTTTTGGATACAAGTGATATATTTCATTTTCCATGTTATCTTTGAAAAATATATTTACATGGACCCAGAAAATATAGAGGCTATGATATCTTGGAGACCACCAAAGAATGTCTTTAAGATATGTAGTTTCATTAGTCTGGATGGTTATTATCAATGTTTTTCATGAATTTTCACAACTAGATTCAATGATGAAAACATTTACTAGGAAAAGTGTTCCAGTCCAACAGAACAGTTAATGTGAAAAGTATTTTCAAGATATAAATATTTTCCTTACATCTGCATAGATATTGATATTTCCTAAGTTAGGATAAGGTTATGTGGTGTTTTGTGATGATTCGAGATCTGGGTTGGGGTGTATTCTCAGGAAGAGATATAATGTTGTTTCTTATGTATCACAATAGTTATAGTTTCATGGGAAGAACTACCCAACAAATGATTTGGAATTATCTGTTTTGGACCATTATTTGAATACCTAGAATCATTATCTTTTTTTGAAAAATTAATGATGTTTAAAATTCATATGATAATGAAACACATTTCATAATAAATTTATTTGAATCTAAAATAAAAAATATGTATGGAGTATCTTGAAATGTTTGAAATTGAATAAATGTATACATAAGCTAAGGGAACTCTGTGGATGAATCATTAAGTTGAAATTCATATAGCTAGTTGGTGAAGGAGGCATCAGGTCAATGAAAACTAATGTAGGTGATATCTTACATGCACTTGGATTGTGAAGATCAAGGTAGTGTGGTTGTTCTTTCTAATTTCTTCTATTCCTAATTTGGTAGAGAATGTTAAAGAGGAACATACATATGATTTTGGATGTGTTTATATGAGGTCAACACTCAATGGCGGTGAGGGAATTGAGGGATGTAATCCTGAAAAAAGACTGGTATTATGGTTTCAATATTGGAAGGCCACACCTTTGGATTTTTAAGAACAGCTCCTTTATGATTATCACCATTTGAGATGGGTTGTTCATCCTGGAATACAAAATATGTATAAAGAAGTAAAAGAACAATTTTTGTTAGATAACTTGAAAATATAGGTAGTTGAGTTTATTTTAAGATGACTCAACTGTCAGCAGGCTAAGGAATAACACCAAGGGTCCGCAAATATGCTATAGTCATTATCGATTCCTATGTGGAAATAGGAGAAGATAGTTATGGATTTTGTAATATTTTTTCTAAGGATGGTCTAGAAACACGATTCCACATGGATGATAGTGTATTAACTCAGAAATTTGGCCCATTTAATCCCTATTATTAAATCCAGTACAGGGGGGCTTTTAAAAAATCTATATCTGAGAAGTTGAAAAGTTTTATGGTGTTCTAGTCTCAATTGTATCTGAGAGAGACCCCATGTTTATGTATCATTTTTGGAAGTCATTACCAAAAGCCCTTGGGACTTAGTTGACTGTGAGAAGAGTATATCATTCTAAAATTGATGGAAAATTTTAATGGATGATAAAAAAATTGAGAACATTCTTTAGGCTTGTGTAATGAATTTTGGGGCTCATGGGAGGGGAACACAACATAAGTGGTGTTCTCATACAACAAAAAAATATTATGATTCGATATATATGGATAATTTTAAATAATTTTATGGGAATCCTTTTCGTTGTTCACTTTCTTTGGTGAAAATAGGTGAGGCCTCACAAGTTGGCCTAAGACTTGTACAAGAAACAATAGAGGAGATTTCGTTAATCAGAAAGAGGATGGAGTTGACGTAGAGTCGTCAAAAATCAAATATCAATCATCATAGACGATTGTTGTCATTTGATGTGAGTGATCATGTGTTCTTAAGAATCTCTCCAAGGCTTGGGCATCGTTGTTTTGGGATGTAGGGAATGTTATATCTCAATACATAGGACCCTTTGAAATACTTGACTGGGTGGGTGAGGTGGCATATTGGTTGGATTTTACACCAAGGTTTAGTTATATACATAATGTGTTTCACGTATCTAAATTGAATATGTATCAACTTAACCCAAACCATGAAATTTGATGGGATCAGATTGACCTAGAACCAGATGCTTTTGTGATTCATGAGCTAGTACTAATTCTAGATAGGAAAGAGAAAGTTTTGAGTGGGAAAATTGTCGGATTAAGAAGGTTTTATGTCATCATGGTCAGATTTAAGATGAAAATTGGGAGCATGAAATAGAAATTATGAAGTAATGGCCAAAGCTGTTCAAGAAAAACTCTGGTTTTCTAATTTATGGGGACGAAAATATCAATGGTGGAGAAAATGTAGCACCCCCATTATCAGGAACCTAACCATTTATTTTTGGTATTTTAATCATATGAAATGGTTGGGTTATGTTTCAGGAGGATAGGAGGATATTTGTAATGTTTTTTTAGATTTATAGAGGGGAATGGTTTTATAAGGTTTAGTAGAAACCCTGAAACACCTCTAGGAAACCGTACAACTAAAAAAGTGGACACCACAGAGGTTCACAATTAGTCTAACAGTTTGAAAAAACAATGCAAACGCACATTAAAAACCATGCAATTCTAGAATGGGGGGTATAGAATGGTTGACACATGGTTTTTATAATAGTAAAATCCAAATGTATGAGGTGTGTTTGGAGGTAATGGATCATGAATGGTTAGCACACAGTTTTCCTTAACGTTCACACTAACCATACTGCGTGGGAAATTATATCTTAAAGTTGTGCTTCTAATCCGATTTACCTCACAAAACATTCATTTTCCACCTAAACAAGACATAACACGAATTCCTTATCCTCCCAAGTTGGTGGAGATAATTCCTTTCAATATTGAATCGATTCCTAGGATAATATAATTGCATTGGAAACCCCGATTCTTTGGTAAGTTCTCATTCTTCATTGTTTTTGTTAGATCTCTTATGCTTCCTACTTTTGGAATCATGGATTAAGTTTGTTAGGGATAAATCCATGTTGTTTTATGTTAATATTAGTGGGATATGATTGATTTTATTGAAGGGAATATGATCTATGTTGTAATCATGAATATTTATGTCACTTTTATAATGTTGTTGTGACGTTTTTCTCTTTCTATAATGTTTGAGAGGTATGTGGATTCTCTCTAGAATCCTCTTGGTTAGAAATTAAAGGATTGATTTAAAATTGATTTAATTTCTATAATATTTCTGGAAAATCATGGTGTGATTTTATGGAATTATCATCTGAATTATGGTTTTGGGAATCGAGGGAATTGTATGGATTTTTGGAAAACTGGTGTTTATAATTTTAAAATGGTTATTTTAAAATCATGATAGGTTGATACAAGTAATGTATTTGTTGAAATAATTTTAATTATTGGGGTTGATATAATTTTTCAAAATGGTTGGGAATTATTTGAATGGGATGGATAATTTTCACGAAGTACCACCATCAAAGGGATAGAGTGTGGACGTGAAGTTCCAAAGTTAATGATAACAACATGCTTGTATGTGTGTTTGTGTTGAGGATGTGTGGGTAAATGAAAATGCATATTCGAAATCATAAATTGAGAAATGGTTAAAATATTTTTTAATGTTCCTTGAAAAATGATTGTGTTAGTTCACTATGGAAAAATCACGATTTAGCGGCGGTTTAAACCGCCGCTAAATCGATAGGTGGCAGTTTTGAAAAACAACCGCTAAATTGAGCATCAGGAAACTATTCGTGGCGGTTTTCAAAACCATCGTAGAATGTTTCGCAGCGGTTTTTTAGTGGCGGCAGTTTTGAAAAACAACCGCTAAATCGTGCATCGGGAAACTATTCATGGCGGTTTTCAAAACCGTCGTAGAATGTTTCGCAGTGGTTTTTTAGCGGTGGTTTATTGATTTTTTAATTTATTTTTTTATTTATTTAAATTATATTTTTATTTAAATTGTTATTTTTATTTATTTAAATTCTTTATTTCTTTATTTCTTTAAATTATTTATTTCTTTATTTCTTTAAATTGTTTCTTTCTTTATTTCTTTAAAATATTTCTTTCTTTATTTCTTAAATTATTTCTTTCTTTCTTTCTTTCTTTCTTTCTTTCTTTTTTATTTGTTTATTTCATTTTTATTTGTTTGTTTATTTATTTATTTATTTATTTATTTATTTATTTTATTTAATTTTTTAATTTATTTTATCTATTTTATTTCTTTTGTATTTTATTTCTTTATTTTATTCATTTTATTTATTTTATTTATTTTATTCATTTTTTCATTTTATTTATTTTATTCATTTTATTCATTTTTTATTTCATATTTTAATTATTTATTTTATTTATTCGTATTTATTTTATTTATTTATTTAATATTTTAATTTTTATGTCGTATTTTATTTATTCATTTAGTATTTTATTTATTAATTTCGACTTTTATTTATTTATTTCGAATTTATTTTATTTATTTCATTTTTATTTTATTTATTTTGTATTTATTTTATTTATTTCATTTAATTCGCATTACTTTATTTACTTTATCCATGCATGCATGGTCATACCCATGAAAATGCCCATGCAATATAAAGAAATACTGTGTTTGGTGAGATTTGAACCCCAAACCTCTGACATATTTTCCAGAGACTTTACCACGCTAGTAAGCTCGTCATGTGGTTAATAAATAGAATTTAAAATACTTATATATACTAATTGAAAAAAACAATACATGACTAATAGATATAAACTCAATAATAATTAAACAATAAGCAACAATCAATAATTAATAAACAATAATTACTTATTTATTAGTTATTTATTGAGTTATTTATTATTATTTCCTGTTTATTTTAATAAGTAACAAATAAATTATAATAATATTTACATAAATTATAATATTATGAAAATAAAATAATAAAATAATAAAATTACGAAATTAAAAGAATAAAGAATAAAGAATAAAGAATAAATAATAAAATAGAAATAAGAAATAAGAAATAAGAAATAAGAAATAAGAAATAATAAATAAAAAAAATAAATAGGAAACAATAAACGATCAACAATAAATAATAAATAATAATAAATAAATAATAAGGAATAAATAATAAATAATAAATAACAAATAATAAATAATAATAAATAATAAATTGTGAATAATAAATAAAAAATAAAAAATAATAAATAATAAATAATAAATAATAATAAATAATAAATAATAAATAATAAATAATAGATAATAAATAATAAAAAATAAAAAATAAAAAATAAAAAATAAAAAATAAAAAATAATAAAAAATAAAAAATAATAAAAAATACTAATAAATAATAATAAATAATAAATAACAAGTTATAAATAAATATAAATAATAATAAATAACAATTAATAAATAATAATAAATAATAAATAATAATAAATAATAAATAATAAATAATAAATAATAAATAATAAATATTAATAAATACTAAATAATAAATAATAAATAATAAATAATAAATATCAAAAAACAAAAAACAAAAAACAGAAAACAAATAATATATAATAAATAATAAATAATAATAAATAATAAATAATAATAAACAAATAATAGATAAAAATAATAAATAATAAATAATAAATAATAAATCCTAAATAATAAATAATAAATAATAAATAATAAATAATAAATAATAATAAATAATAAATAATAAGAAATAATTAATAACAAAAAATAAATAATAATAAATAACAAATAAAAAATAATAATAAATAATAAATAATAAATAACATTTAATAATAGGTAATAATACATATATAATAAACAATAAATAATAAATAATAAATAATAAATAATAAATAATAAATAATAAATAATAACTAATAACTAATAAATAAGAAATAAGAAATAATAATAAGAAATAACAATAATAAATAATAATAAATAATAATAATAATAAACAATAAATAATAAATAATAAATAAGAATAATAATAAATAACACACAATTAATAATTATAATTAATTAAAAAAATAAATAATAAACAACAATTAATAATAGATAATAATACATATATAATAAATAATAAATAATAAATAATAAATAATAAATAATAAATAATAAATAATGAATAATAAATAATGAATAATAAATAATTATAAATAATAATAAATAATTATAATAATTATAAATAATAATAAATAATAATAAATAATAATAAATAATAATAAATAATAATAAATACTAATAAATAATAATAAATGATAATAAATGATAAATAACAAACTATAAATAATAATAAATAACAAATAAAAAATAAAAAATAAAAAATAAAAAATAAAAAATAATAATAAAAAATAAATAATCAATAATAAATAATAAATAATAAATAATAAATAATAAATAATAAATAATAAATAATAATAAACAAATAATAAATAAAAATAATAAATAATAAATAATAAATAATAAATAATAAATAATAAATAATAAGTAATAATAAATAAGTAATAATAAATAATAAATAACAAACAATAAATAATAACAAATAACAAATAATAAATAATAATAAATAATAAATAATAAACAATTAATAATAGATAAAAATACATATATAATAAATAATAAATATTAAATATTAAATATTAAATATTAAAAAATAAATAATAAATAATAAATAATAAATAATAAATAATAAATTATAAATTATAAATTATAAATAATAAATAATAATAATAAATAAAAATAATAATAAATAATAATAATAAATAATAACAAGAATAAATATTAATAATAAAAAATAAAAAATAAATAATAAATAAGAATAATAATAAATAACAAATAATTAATAATTATAATTAATTAAATAAAAAATAATAAATAATAAAAAACAATTAAAACTAGATAATAATACATATATAATAAATAATAAATAATAACTAATAACTAATAACTAATAAATAATAATAATAATAAATAATAATAATAAATAATAATAATAAATAATAATAATAAATAATAATAATAAATAATAATAATAATAAACAATAAATAATAAATAATAAATAAGAATAATAATAAATAACACATAATTAACAATTATAATTAATTAAATAATAATTAATAAATAATAAATAATAAACAACAATTAATAATGGATAATAATACATATATAATAAATAATAAATAATAAATAATAAATAATAAACAATAAACAATAAATAATAATCAATAAATAATAATAAATTAATAATAATATATAATATATAATATATAATATATAATATATAATATATAATATATAATATATAATATATAATATATAATATATAATATATAATATATAATATATAAAATATTATTATTATTATTAATAAATAATATATAATAAATAATATATAACAAATAATAAATAACCAATAATAAATATTATTAATAATAATAATAAATAATAAATAAGAAATAAGAAATAAGAAATAAGAAATAAGAAACAACAAATAAGAAATAAGAAATAAGAAATAAGAAATATTAAATAAGAAATAATAAATAATAAATAATAAATAAATATAAATAATAAATAAATATAAATAATAAATAATAAATAACCAGTAACAAATAATAGATAATAAATAAATTAATGTATACTATAAATAATAAATAAAACACATGAAAAAGTAAAAATTATGAAAACGTATGAAAATAGATGGAGAAGTTTGAAGACGGAAGCATTAGAAAGCATGAGAATGCATGAAAACTCATGAAAACTTTGGAAAACCCCTTAAGTATTCAACATCATCATCATCATAACCCACAAAAACCATCGATTAAGATAACAAGTCATGAAAACCCAAATAAATAGTAATAAATGTGGTAACCGTTAAAACCTATCAAAATGGTCATAAAGTGACAAAAACATTGCACTCACATTAACGGAGATAACTTATGATCCGAGAGTCCATTCCAGATCCGCGACAAGTCAAACCAAAGATCCAAAAACGATCTTCGAGCTGATAGGTGAAAGAGACTGAATGGACCGGCGGGTCGGATGTTACGACCATTTAAAAAAACTAACGGGGAACGGGTGCTAGAAACGAGGCATTGAAAAACATAACAAACTCGATACCTACTAAAAAGGCCATAACTTATGATCCAGGAGTCCATGTGGGCACCGCGACTAGTCAAATTGAATCTCATGAAACGAACTATGATCTGGTAGGTGGAGGAGTCTGAACTGACATGCAGATTGAAAGTTAGGTCTGTTTGAAGACATGTTCGATGGGACACCGGTGACAGAAACGGGGTTTTAGAGGCCTTTGGAGGGGTTTTTAGGATCAAAAAGCACGACATAAGTTATCTTATGTCAAATGGTTGTGTAGATATCTTCATTGGCTTCGATTTGATATGTGGTAGAGCCCAAACAGACACCGGGAGCGAAAGTTATGGTCGTTTGAAGTAGACGAACTTTTTTTTAACTTTCTTATAACAGTCATATATTCCACACCTTAGACCGTCTCACGGTTTTGATTACAAGTACAGCTAGATCTCTTCATGAGCTTTGATTTGACTGATCGTGGTGCTCTAACAGACGCCCGGATCAAAAGTTAAGGTCGTTTTAGTGATTTTGGGGTTTCTCATGTTTTTTTTTCATTCCGCGACGGTTTTACCCAAACCGCCGCTGTTTTGCGGTGGTTTTTTAAAAACCGCAGCTAATCCTTGAAAAAATAAAATAAAAATTTCACACATTTCATGGTGATTTTTTCGTGGTGGTTTTCAAAACCGCCGTGAAATACCGGCCTGAAAGCTATTTCGCGGCGGTTTTAAAAACCGCCGTGAAACGCCGATTTTCCTGTAGTGGTTATTGATATATTCAATGAAGAAAAAAAGTTTTTGAATCCTTGATTGATTATTTTCCTTGGAAATCTATTTTAATTAGATATAAACTACATTAAATTATTTTAAAATTGTTTTATATAAATGTTATAACATATTTAATACTAGTGGAATGAGTTGGGAAGTGAAGAAAAAAAAGTTTATGGTGTCTTTTGGTTTTGTTATCACTTTTTTCTTTCGGTTATGTCACGATTACTCTTCTTGTACTGTGACATTTTCATTAGGTTTAGTCATATATTGTATTTCATTTTGGTACCCATGTATCATTAAGAATTTTGGTAGTTATAGTTATTAGTTATTTGGTCATTTTATATTAAAAGGCAAAATCATCCCCCAACTTTATATAAGGACCTTGGTATTTATTGTCCGCCTTTGGTGTCTTCGGGTGTTTCACCTATGGCTTAGTGGCTCCCCTTCACTTCTCTAGCCAAAGAAGAGGGGTGGTAAGTTACCGTTCAATTCCCAATTTGATTCCATTTTATGTTTCAAATTATTTCTTCTCTAACATTTACATGTTGAAAATTCATCTTGTTTCTAAAATATTTATTAAAAAAAGGATCCCAAAAATAAAATAAATAATATAATATAAAAAGGTAAAAAAATGAATCACCAGGAGTCATACTTCCATTTATCATTTATCTTTTATCTTTTATCTTCTCCTACTCACATTTTTCTCTTGAATCCATTTTGTATTTTATCTTTGATTTCTATTTTAGAATTTCCACACTCTAATGATACTTTAGACATTTTGAAATTGGGTAAGAACTCTATAGGAATCAATTTTAGTGGTAATGGGAAAGAGTGTTACAATTTGTAAAAAAAAATCCAAAAATTTAGTGAAACACGAGTGAACATAATATTTTTGAGTGTAAACATATGAGGGAGTTTGTGAGGTCCATATCCATTTCTATTATAATTTTATTTTATTATTCCTAAATGTAGTAGGTGATTAACACTAATTAAATGAACATTAACATATTCATGATGTTTTTACAAGAAAAATTTCAAAGGATTAATTCAAGGATAGATGAATTGCAATCCCCTTATAATAGAGAACCACTGAGGAGAAGGGTCTTTAAAGAATAGGTGGAGTTCTCTAATATTAATGAGTCACCAATTCATAGAAAGAAACTAACATGGAGGAAAACTGATGATCTTGGAGGAGTAATGTTGAGCATCTATTCATTCCAAGGTAATAATGATACCAAAAATACTTAGAATGGGAATGAAAGGCAGATCATGTTTTTGAATGTTAGAACTATTCAAAGGAAAATAAGGTGAAGTTAGAGGCTCTTTAATTCACTAAAAATGAATATATTTTGTTGGAAAAACTAAAATTGGGCTAATAAAAAGGTGGAGAAAGACCCATCCTCACTTGGAAGGAGATTAAAGTGGTAATTATTAAGAGGTTTATTTCAAGCCACTATTGTATCGATTTATTCCTCATGTTGCGTGGTTTTAAATAAGGATCTATGAGTGTTGAGGAGTATCATAATGAGATGGAAATTATTATGATTCGGTCCAATATTGATAAGGAGTGAGACGCCACTATGGAAAGGTTTGTGAATGGACTCATCAATGTTATTCAGGACATAGTGAACAGGAATCACTATCTAGATATGAAGGATCTTCTTTAAATAGTTATTAAAGAAGAGAGTCATGTTAAGGAAATAAAGACACTCCCTGTATCTTATGTTAAGGATTATTAATATTTATTCAAGTTCAAGAATTCCTAACAATGATAACATGTAAGGGAACATAAGATGGATTCAAAGGAGGTGACTGACCCAAAATCATTCTTTCTTGAACCAAAATTTAAAATGTAATGTAATTTTGTTTCCAAATCATGTGATATAAAAAGTTTTAAATGTAGAGGAATTGGGCATTTTCCTAAAAAATTACCAAATAAGAGGTCTTTGATTATTTGGGATGATGGAGATGTTCTAATTGATAGTTCCTAAGAAGATGAAATGCCACCACTTGAGGAGTTATCAGATGTGGAAGTAGAGAGCCCCATACATTGATAAATTCTTATGGAAAGTTATAATTTGTGTTCTTAAACCAAATTAAAAAACAATCAATAGAAATTGGAGAACATTTTTCATACTAGACACCTCATAAAAGACAAGTTTTGTAGTATGATCACTGATGGGGGTAGTTTTACCAACATAGAAAGTGGTTTGATGGTTGGTAAATTAGGTTTAGCTATGACCAGGAATCCTAGGCCTCATAGATTTTAATTATTAAATAATAGTGGGGATGGTAAAGTGACTATGTAAGCACAAGTTCTATTTTTTATTTTGATGTATGAAGACAAGGTGATATGTGATTTTTTTTCCATATATGCTAGTCATATATTGTTATAAGGTAATGGAAATTTGATAGGAAGGTCACACATGACAAATACACTAACCACTATTCTTTTGAGTACAATGAGAGGATGGTTATACAGACACCCTTGAGACTATTTCAACATTACCAAGGCCAAATTAGGATCATGATATATTATTAAAACAAAGAAAAAAGAAAAGATATGAAGGGAGAGAAAATTTAAAAATAAATATTGAAAAAGGAGTGATGAGTGGCAACAAAAGAAATGATGGAAAGGAAATAGTTGAAAGAAAGAGTGAAAATAAGATTCAAAACAGGAGTGTTGATAGAAAGGCGAGTCTATTTTTTGGAAAAATATAGATAAAGAGAGATTTAGATGGAGAGAAAACTATCATGATTCTCTAAAAAGGATAATCTTCAACCACTAACACTCATAACCCATAAATTATTTCTTATATTGTGTATTTATTACTAGAATATAGTGATTAAGCAAGAAAGTCTTGGAAATGAGCTTCATTTGATCTAGGTGGTTTTCTAAGAAAAAAACTTCTAAAAGGGTGGTTCCCAGAGAAACAAAAATTAAAACATCATCGACAAGTATATGGACATTTCCAAGTCTCAAAGAAGATCAACGATAATGATAAAAATATTAAGATACATGAAAGGTATGGAAATTATAGTGTTACCTTTAATGTTTCTGATCTTTCTCCCTTTGAATTTTCAAATTTAATTATGAATCCCTTTTAGGTGAGAGGGTATGATGAGGATCATGTCACAAATGGGAATCGAGGGTTTGGATGTGGACATGATGAGGACAGTTGAATCCACATGTTTTCACAAGACCAACTATAAGGAGTTTATGGCCCAATGACAAGTGATAAAACCAAGAGAATTAAGGAGGCCTTTAATGGTATAATCATAGAATTATAATGGGATTACCAATACCCTTTATTGGGGGAAGAAAATAGGCATATATTTATATCAATTAAGACCTAAACATGTTTTAAATACTAATCACATGCCATTATCTGAATATCAAGCCAACCCCACCATGGAATATTCAATAAAAAAAGTGGTGGGATAGTTGTCTTTATAATCTGAAAGGGTGTTATACTTATCCCATAAATACATGGTCATGTTCCAAAATTTAATAAAGCATAATTTATGATTTTTGACTAGTAGAAACTAGGTTTTAGTATTTTTTATCACTCTTTGGATATAAATATCCACCCCTTGTACTCTTTGAACTTCATGAATAAAGGTAATGTTATTATGGTGGGTTTTTCTAACAACCATTATGTTCTTTCATAATTATTGACTTATTAATGGATTAATCATCCTTTATGACATCTTGTGGGTATAGTTCTTATATAAAAGTTCGATTTGGGTTCTACATTGACCAAATCTACCATTTCTTCCTTATTTCAACCATTTATACCCCGTATCACTTGTTTTCTTATTGATATCCAGGCGATCAACACACAAATTTTGATCAAGGTTCCTGGGACACATCCTAGTGGGTCTTGGATCATGTATAATAGTTTTTCAGGGTATAATGGTTTTTCATTTTTAAGGAATTTTTATGGTTTTTTTTCTATTTTTATGCCCTTTAGGGGTTTTAGGGGTTTTTAGGGTTGTAAGATTTATAAGGGGTTTTATGATTTTTATAGTTTTTGTGGTTTTAGGGTGTTTTTTATTTTGTCTGTTTTTAATATTTTTTATTGTTTTTAGGGAGTTAAATGGGTTTTTATTATTTTTAGTGTTTGTAGGGGTTTTATGAGGTTTTAGGGTTTTTAAGGTTTTCAGGGTTTTAATGGTTTTTTTGGGTTTTTTAAGGTTTTAAGCATTTTTTTGGTTTTTATGGGTTTTATGTGTTTTTAAGGATTCGTTAGGGATTTTTTGGTTTTTTCCATTCTTAGGGATTTTTAGGGATTTTTTAGAAATTTTATGGTTTTAGGGTTTTTACGGATTTTGATGGATTTAAAGGTTTTTTAGGATTTTGGCGTTTTTTTTTGTTTTTTTGGGGATCATAGATTTTTTTTTGAGTTTTAGGTTTTAAAGGGTTCTAATCGTTTTTTGTTGTTTTTAGGGGTTTAAATATTTTTAAGAGTGTATAGTGGTTTTAGAGGTTTTATGGGGTTTTATGGGTTTTTTTCACATATTTATCAGTTTATGGTTTTTAGTGATTTTATGGTTTTAGGTTATTAGTTGTTTTCAGGTTTTTTGGGGTTTTTATTATTTTTAGGTTTATATGGGTATTTATGGTTTTAAGGGGTTTATAAGTTTAATATTTTTTATGATTTTTTTGGACTTTTAATATTTTTTTTGGTTTTTGGGATTGTTTTTGGATTTTCAAGTTTCTTTGGGTTTTTAGGGTGTTCAGGGTTATTTTATTTTTCTGTTGTTAGGGTTTTTTGTGATTTTTATGATTTTATGATTTTTTAGCATATTTAGGGGATCAATGGGTTTTTAGAGTTTTTAGTGGATTTTTTTTGTGTTTTTAGGGATTTTTATTTGTTTTTAACTTTTTAAGGGGTGTTTATGGGGTTTAGGGGTTTTTTGGATTTTTAGGGTCCTAATCATTTTCTATGTTTTTATGGGGTTAATTTGTTTTTAGGTTTACATGGTATTCATAGCTGATTTTAGGGTTTTAGGGTTTTTTAGGTTTTTTGGATTTTTTTTGGATTTTTGAGTCTTCTATGGTTTTTAGGGTGTTTAGAGATTTTATGGGTTTATATATTTTTTAGAGTTTTTAATATTTTTAACATTTTAATGTTTTAGGGGTTTTAACAGTTTTTATGTTTTTTATATTTTTCTTAGGGTTTTTAGGATTTTCATTGCTTTTTATGTTTTTAGGGATTTTTAGGGATTTTATGGTCTTTAGGGATTTTGTAGGTTTTTTTGGGTATTTATGGTTTTTGGGTTTTATAGGGTTTTTTGAATTTTTATGGGTTTTATTGGGTTTTTAGAGATTTAATAAAAAAATGGGTTTAAAAGTTTTGTAGAGTTTTTAGTGGTTTTCGGGTTTTTATGTGTTTTTATAGTTTTTAGGGGTTTTATGGTTGTAAGGGTTTAAGGGTTTTTAGGTTTTTTTAGAGTTTTTAACATTTTTAGGTTTTTTGGGGATTTATGTGTTTTTAGGGTTTTAAGGTTTTCATAGGGCATTTTGTGTTTTTAGGGTTTTTACATTTTTTGTGGTTTATAGTGATTTTTTAGGATTTTTATTCTTTTTAGTGATTTGGGATTTTGAGGGGTTTTATAGTTTTAATTGGTTTTTGGGGTTTTAGGGGTTCTTTGAGTTTTTAGGGTCTTTCAAAACTCTTAGAGTTTTTAAATGTTTTTAAGGGTTTAAATGGGGTTTGTAGTTCTTAGAGGGGTTTTAGGGTTTTATGGGGATTTATGTTTTGAGGCTCTAGTAGTTGTTATGGGTTTTTGAGGTTTTTAGGTTTTTTAGGGTCATTTAGGGGTTTTAGTGTTTTTTTGTTTTTATTGGTTTTATATTCTTTTAAGTTTTTAATGTTTTCTATGAGTTTTTTTAAGGTTTTTGGGATTTTAATGTTTTTAGGATTTTTTTATGTTTTTAGATATTTTAAGGGATATTTTATGATTTTAAGGGTTTTTAGGGATTTGGAGGGGACTTAGTGTTTTCTCAGGTTTTTATGATTTTTTATGTATTTCATAGTTTTTTAGTTTTTTAGGTTTTATGTATTTTTAATATTTTAATGTTTTATTACTATTTTTAGATATTTTGGGTTTTTACAATTTTAGGGATTTTAGGGATTTTTTAGGATTTTAGGGAATTTTAGAGACTTTGATGGTTTTAGGATTTTCTTGGGTTTTTAGGGTGTTATGAGTTTTTAGGTTTTTTATCATTTAAGGGTTTAAAATTTTTTTAGAGTATTAGTGGGTTTTAGGGTTTTTAGTGTTTTTATGATTTTTAATGTTTTTTGGAGTTTTTATGTTTTTTAGGGTTTTAGTGTTTTTTATGGATTTTAGTATTTGGGGGCGGGGGGGGTTTAAAGAATTTTTCGGTTTTTATGGTTTTAATAGGGGTTTTCTAGGATTTTTGAGTTTTTATGATTTTTAGGTTTATTTATAATTTTTAGGTTTTTAATGGATTTTATGTTTTTTATGGATTTTGTGGGGTTTGGGGGTTATTTAGGAGTTTTAGGGTTTTATCATTTATTTTTTTTGGTTTTCTGAGTTTTTTAGGGTTTTTGAGGGTTTTATAATTTTTTAAAGTTTTTAGGGGTTCAATGGTTTGTAGAGTTTTTAGTTGGTGTTCAGATTTTTTTGGGGTTTTAGGGGATTTTATGGTTTTTAGGGGTCTTATGATTTTTAGGGTTTTTAGTGTTTTTATTGGTTTTGGGGTCATTAGTTTTTTTGTTTTTTTTTTGTGTTTTAAGTGTTACTAGATTTTTTTATTGTTTTCTTAGAGATTTTCAGGGCTATTAAGGTTTTTACATTTCAGGGACTTTTTGGTAGTTTTTTGGTTTTTATGCATTTTAATGTTTTTTAGAAATTTTGGGGGTTTAAGGGTTTTAGTTATTTTAGTATTTTTATTATTTTTTTGGTTTCTTGTGTTTTTTTATGTTTTTTAATTGATTTAACGATTTTTTTATTTTTTTTAACATTTTTATGGATTTAGAGGTTTTTTTGAATTTTTAGTTTTATTGTAGGAATTTTATGTGTTATTGTGGTTTCAAGGTTTTTTTGGAATTTTGATGGTTTTTATGGGTTTTTATAGTATTTAGGATTTTTAGTATTTTTTATATTTTTAGGGGTTTTATGCGTTTTTAGGGTTTTAATGTTTTATTTTGGATTTTCATGGTTTTTGGGTTTTTTTTAAAATTTTAGGGATTTTTTTAATTTTTTTGCATTTTTATGTTTTTAGTGTTTTAGGAATTTTTAGTGGTTTTTGGGTTTTTATATTTTTATGGGTTTTTTGGTTTTAGTGTTTTTTTGAGTTTTCATGGTTTTTACGGTTTTTTAGAGTTTTTAACGTTTTTATGGGATTAAAGGGGTTTTATATTTTAGTGGGTTTTAGTGTTTCTATGGGTTTCTATGATTTTCTAAGGTTTTTACATATTTTTAATATTTTTAGGCGGGTTTTGGGTTTTTAGGGTATTTGAAGGGTTTTTATATTTTTTACAGTTTTAGGGGTTTTAAGTGTCTTTCGATTTGTAATGACTTATAAGGGAATTTCAAGGGTTTTTGTGTCTTAAATTTTTATTTATTTTAAGTGTTTTTTAGTATTTTTATGGTTTTTAGTGTTTTGGGGTTTTTTGGGTTTTTTGGTTTTTTGGGTATTTAGGTTTTTTAGGGATTTTAGTATTTTTTACAGTTATTATTGTTTTAGGTGTTTAATAGTTTTTAATGTTTTTAGTTGGTTTTAGGGTTTTTATAGGTTTTGGGGTTTTATGTTTTCTAGGGGTTTTATTATTTTTATGTTTTTAGGGTTTTTAGTGATTTTTAGGGTTTTTGGGAATTTAATTGTTTTTTGTTTTTAATGTTTTTTTTATTTTTTTCTAGGGTTTTTTACCTTTTTATGTATTTTTAGGGATTTTTAGGATTTTAGTCTTTTTAGTGTATTCAGGGATTTTACGGGGTTTTTTGGGTTTTTTGAGTTTTTAGAGTTTTTATAGTTCTTTTTGGGATTTTTTAGTTTTTATGGTTTTATGATTTTTAGATTTTTTTAATGTTTTTGGGGTTTCATGGGTTTCTTTTGAGTTTTTAGTGGGTTTTATGGGGTTTAAGGTTTTTTATGTTTTTTAGGGGGTTTTATGTTTTTTTGGATTTTTGGATTCTTAGTGATTTCTAGGTTATTTAGAATATATAGGAGGTTTTTAGGGATTTTATGTGTTTTTAGGTTTTCAAGGTATTCTTATGTGTTTTCAGGGGTTTCTATATTTTTAGGGGTGTTTAAGAATTTTTTGGATTTTTATGGTTTTTTGGAATTTAAGTGATTTTGACGGTTTTTAGGGGTTTTATGGTTTTATGGTTTTTTAGGGTTTTAAGGATTTTTTTTCGAATTATTAGGGGTTTTAAGGATTTACTGAGTTTTTAAACATTTTTAGGGATTTAATATGTTTTTAGAGTTTTCAATGGTATTTATTGTTTTATGCGATTTTATGGATTTTAAGGGTTTTATGGTTATTGGGGTTTTTTGATTTTTTTTAAATTTTTGGGGTTTTAGTGTATTTAAGTGTTTTTATATTTTTATGTTTTTCTTTGGGGTTTTCAGGGTATTTCATGTTTTTAGGGGTTTTTACTTTTTATGGATTTTTATAGCCTTTTAGGATTATTATTATTATTATAGTTATTATGGAATTTGAGGGTTTTATGGTTTTCTAGTGTCTTAGGGTTTTTAGGTCTTTTTGGTCTTTTGGGGATTTTTTGTTTTTTATGGTTTTCTTGGTTTTTAGAGTTTTGAAAGTTTTTAGGGGTATAAAGGGGTTTTAATGTTTTTAGTGGTTTTTAATGTTTTTATTGGTTTTTAGGGTTTCAGGGTTTTTAGCGGTATTAATTTTATATGTTTTTTATGGTTTTCTTTATGTTACTCAGGTTTTTTAAGGATTTTAGCATTTGAATGTTTTATTTGTTTTTAGGGTTTTTGCGTATTCTTCATTTTTTTTAGGTTTTTAGGATTTTTACATTTTTAAGGATATTTAGGAATTTTTTGGATTTTTTTTATTTTTAGAAATTTTGTCTATTTTGAAGTGTTTTTAGTGTTTTTTGGTTTTTATAGTTTTTTGGAGATTTTTGATTTTTTTAGTGGTCAAAAGGATTTTTTGTGTTTTTAGTGGGTTTTAGTGTTTTTATGGGTTTTTAGGGTTTTAAATTTTTTAGGGGTTTTTTGGTTTTTAGGAGTTTTTTGGGTTTTAGGGGATTCTTATTGTTTTTAGAGTTTTATTTAGGTTTTTAAGTGTTTTAAGAGTTTGTATAATTTTATGGTTTTCTTAGGGGTTTTTAGGATTTGTAATATTTTTTATGTTTTTAGGGATTTTTACATTATTATGGTTTTTAGGGTTATATGAATTTTGATTGTTTTTAGGTTTTTTAGAGTTTTTATGTTTTTTTTTAATTTTTAGGGGTTTTAAGTGTTTTAAGGTTTCTATTGTTATCCTATTATTTTCCAGGGTATTTAGTGTTTTTATGATTTTAGGGACTTTTAGGGATGTTTGAGATTTTTATGATTTATAGGGATTTTAGGGATTCTGAGGGTTTTTTTGTTTTTAGGGGTCTTAGGATTTTTTGGGGTTTTTCTGTTTTTAGGGGGGTTTTAGTTTTTAAGGATTTAATGGTTTCTTTTAGAGTTTTTAACATTTTAATGGTTTAGATGGTTTTTAGAGTTTTTAATGGGGTTTTAGTGTTTTATGTGTTTTTTGGGGTTTTCCACATTTTTAGGGGTGTTAGGGTTTTAGGGGTTTTTAGGATATTTAGGGTTTTTATAATTTCTATTAAATTATTAGGGTTTTTGGGTTTTTAGGGACATTGAGTGTTTTTAGGTTTTTAAGGATTTCTTTGGGTTTTTAGGGTTTTCAAATTTTTATGAATTTTTAAGCCTTTTATAGGGTTTTTATGGTTTTTTGGTTTATTAGGTATTTTTAGGGTGGTAGTGTTTTTTGGGTTTTTTTAGTGTTTTTAGCATTTTTAGGTTTTTAAGATTCTCAGGGGTTTTGAAGGATTTAAATGTTTTTTATATGTTTTTATTGATTTTTAGGGAATTTTATGAACATTATGTTATTTATGGATTTTATGAATTTTGAGTGTTTTTGGATTTTTAATGATTTTAGGTTATGGGTTTTAAGGGCTTTTGAGTTATTTAGGGCTTTATAGTTTTTATATTTTTTTTAACATTTTAGGTTTTTAAATGGTGCATATAGTTTTTAGTGGATTTTTAGGTTTTTATTAGTTTTTAGGGAAAGGAAGATGCGAGGGTCAGGCTATTCCCGACACCCCCCCCCCCAAATTTATTAGAAATAAAAAAAGAGAATTTATGGGTTTTTAGGGGTTTTTATGATTTTTGGGGGGTTTTCTGGTTTTAGTGTTTTAGGGTAGTTTAAGGAATTTTTATGGTTTTTAACATTTTAAGCAGTTTTATGTGTTTTTAGGTTTTTAGGTTTTCTTATGGGTTTTCAGTGTCTTTATTATATTTTACATTTTTAGGGATTTTTTAGGGTTTTTAGGATTTTATTTTGTTTAGGGATTTAGGTATTTTTAGGGTATTTAGGGGTCTCCCATTTTTTAGGTTTATATGGGTTTAAAGAATTTTTATGTTTTTAAGGTAGTCTAAGTGGTTTTTAGGGTTTTAGTATTTTTTAGGTTTTAGGTACTTTTAGGGACTTTTTATTATTATTTTTGTTTTTAGGGTTTTATGGGATTTTGGGATTTTGTTTTTGTTTTTGTGGGTTTTAGGGGTTTTATGGTTTTTTTGGATTTTAGGTGTTTTTTGAATTTTTTAGGGTTTTTAGAATTTTTAATGTTTTAAGGGCAAGGAAGGAGTAGGGTCAAGATATTCCCGACCCCCCAAAATTTATTTGAAAAAAAAGATGTAGGAGATAAGGGAGGGGAGTGGTCAAACGACCCACACCCAAAAACCCTTAACAACCCCAAACCCAAAAAACCTAAAAAACCAAAAGGCACACAAAATCAAAGTAGATATAAAATTCTTAATCGTCCCCATTAGCCCCTCTCAGCCAGTCAAAAACCAGTATTCATCAGCACCATAACCATAAGCATCAAATTCATCTACATTCATCAGCCTCTAATCGAAATCACCAAAGTAAAACCCCGCCTCAACAACACCTTATTTCTGCACCGTACAATGATCGGAAACAATCAGCCTATACTCCAATATGAGATTATCAAACCTACAACACATAGTAATACCACCCCGCTGAGACGCACCCTTGGCACTGAGCTGAACCAACAACACCATCCCAACATCATCACATACACCATCAAACCAGACCAAGATGGAGTCCAGTGTGATGGGAAGGGAAACAAGAGTAGAGGAGGGTGCATAAGTCAAGGGGAGAGACAACAGTGAGCAGCCTCACCCTAGTATCCAATTCCAAAAGTCACCCAAAAGATCATCCAAGCACTGTAATTAAACTCTACCAAAAAAGTCGGCTTCCAGCAACACCAACCTTGGAAGGACCAAACAAAAAACATCACACACAAGTAGAAACCAACAAACCTCATCAAAGTAGGAAAGGGAGTCCATCTCTTTGATTTCCAGCAACCAGGACCTTCTAACCATCCATCATCAAGCATATCACATTCAAAGAAGTGCGTGACCACCAACGCCCACACCTAGAACAAATCTGTGGCACCTGATCCTCCTTAAGAAAACCCATATCCCAACAACACCTTGCATCAAACCCATTAGGTAGCACCAACACACACAAATACAACTTTAACCGAAGGCTCAAACCAACACCATTGGCGAGATATGCATAACCCATAACCAGATCCCACATAAGAATAATTTTTTCAATAGAGAGAAACAGAACCAAGAAACCAGAATGAACCTGCACCTTCTGAATCTTCTAAGAAGATCCCAGATCAGGAAAGAATAGGAAAGATATACCAACAGTTTCATCTTTGGATTCGATGTAACTTCAACCAAAAGTGCCATCCTGGAAAAGAGGGTGCCACTGCAGGGAAGAGTCCTCCATATCCGCTGAACTTGAGCAAAACTGCAGCAAGATATAAGTCAAGACAAAGACTCCATGGATCGCCGAACCCTGCCTGAGCTTGCCCAAGCGCGCAACCAGGGAAGAAGACCATACAAACTAGTAGCTTCCAGACCTACCAATCCCGAGCCAAGCCATAGAAATAAATGAGCCAAGCCAATACCTCAATGAGAAGCAAGATGTCGTCAAGCCGACAGAAGCCAGATTCGAACTGCACCACCTGATATCACCGCTAAGAATCTGCCAAGTCCGTTGATAGAGCCAAAAATTGTGCCACCACTGCAACCCTCTCCGCTAATGAAGCCCTCGACGCCATAGTTCCATCAATGGAAACCTAGATCTGCATGTCCAACCCCAATCCACAGTTGTAAACCAGAGGGGTTTCCATCCACCAAGGATATGTCTGCATCATCACTTTCTAAAATGAACCAGATTGCAGATCACGCAGCCTCTATAGTCACTGATGCCAGAAAACATAGATTCCAATCCCACCTAAAATCAAGGATAGTAATCCATGAAAAGACACCACATGAGGAATTCACGACCACCGAAGACAATAAGACACCACCTCCTTGAGATATCAGAATGACTCCAGAAACCACCGTCACCGAGAACACAGAAGAAGCGAGGATCCATAACCGAAGCTCCAAGAATAATCCAAGGGAATCCCTTGAAAAATAATTGAGAGAGAGAGAGAGAGAGATCCGGGAGATCTTTTTCCATCTCTTCTTAATGTTTTAAGGGGATTAATATATTTTTAGAGATTTTAGTGGTGTTTAAGGTTTTGATAGGTTTTTATGATTTCCATCAGTTTTTAGGTTTTTTTTGTTTTTTTCTATTTTTTAGGGTTTTTAGGGGGTTTAAGTTATTTTTTATTGTTTTCTTAGAAGGTTTCATGGTTTTAATTTTTTTATATTTTATGTATTTTTTTGGGATTTTTAGGATTTTATGGGTTTCTAGGGTTTTTATGGATTTTGAGGTCTTTTAGGGTTGTTTAGGTTTTTATGGGGTTTTAGAGTTTTTTTGAGTTTTTTAGGGTTTTAAGGTTTTTTATAGTTTTTTTAATGTTTCTAGATTTTTAAATGGGTTTTAGAGTTTTTAGTTATTTTTAGGATTTTATGGATTTTATGTTTTCTAGGGTACATTTAAGGTAATTTTAGAACTCTTCAAGGTTTTTATCTTTTTTAGGTTTTAAGGCATTTTATGTTCTTTTAGGCCTTTTTGAATTTTTAGGATTTTTCATCGTTTTTAGGTCTTTTTTACTTTTTAGGTATTTTTAGGATATTTATGGGTTTTTAGGGGTTTCAGCACTGTTAGAGTTTTCATATTTTCTAAAGTTTATATGTATTTTTATGTTTTGAAGGTTTTCTTTGGGGTTTTATGGTTTTTAGGTATTTTACGTTTTAGGGATTTTAATGATTTTTTAATTATTTTTAGGAATTTTAAGGTTTTTTGGGGGTTTTTTCTTTTTTAAGGTTTATAGTTATTTTTTAGTTTTTTATGATTTTAAGGTTTTCTAGACATTTTTACATTTTTAGGGGTATAAAGCGTGTCTAGAGTTTTTAGTGGTTTTATGGTTTTTATAATTTTTAAGGGGTTCTAATTTTTTTATGGGTTCTATAGTTTTTAGGTGTTTTGGGGTTTTTAGAATTTTTAGGAATTTAGGTTTTTTAAGTATTTCTAGGTTTTTATGTTTTCTAAGGGGTTTTATGTGTTTTAGGGTTTTCTATATTTTGGGGGATTTTTAATAGTTTTTAGGATTTTTATGGTTTTTTTGTTTTATGGATTTGTAGGTTATTAGCTTATTTAAGGTTTTGGGATTTTTTGGGTTTTTTTCTTTTTTAGGCTTTTTTGAGTTTTGTTAAGTTTATAAGGGTTTTATAATTTTTTCATTTTAGGATGTTAAATGGTTTTTAGTGCTTTTATTAGTTTTTAGGGGTTATATGGGTTTTTAAAGTTTTTATATTTTTTTTGGTTTATGATTTTTAGAAATTTTTAGGGGTTTTAAAAATATTTATATTTCAAGAGGTTTTAGTATTTTTGGAATTTTAAAATTTTCTTAGGGGATTTAATATTTTTAAGGGTTTTTTATACTTTTAGGGATTTTGAAGAATTCTTTATGGTTTTGGGTTTTTAAGTGATTTTACGGGTTTTGATTTTTTATTAATTTTTTTTTCTTTTAGAGGTTTTTATTGATTTTTAGGGTTTTTAGTGTTTTTAACATTTTTAGGGATTTCGCGTTGTTTTTTATTTTTTTAATTGTTTTTAGGAATTTTATGGGTTTTTGGGGTTATCAAGGTTTTTAGGGTTTTTATGGTTTTAGGGGTTTTAGGTCTTTTTAGGTGTTTTAGAATTTTATATTTTTTTAGAGGTTATAAATGTTTTTAGGATTTTAATGTTTTCATAAGGGTTTTAGGATTTTTTTTTGTTTTTTTGGGATCTTGATATACTTTTTGGTTTTAAGATTTTTACAGAGTTAATGGTTTTTGTGGTTTTTTAAAATTTTAGGGGTTTTAAGGTTTTTTTGAGTTTTTTTTATCATTTTTAAGGCAATAAAGTGTTTTTAGAGTTTTTAATTGTTTAAGGGTTTGTATGGGGTTTTTAATGTAGCAATGGTTTTTATGGTTTTTATAGTTCTTAGTTTTTTTAGTGGATTTAGGGTTTATTTAACATTTTTAGGTTTTTAAGGGGTTTTATGTTTGTTTTGGACATTAAGGTTTTCTTATGATTTTTTAGGGTTTTAAGGTTGTCTATGTTTTTAAGAAAATTTAGGGATTTATTAGGTTTTTATGGTTTTTAGTGATTTTGAGGGTTTTTCTAGTTTTTCAGTTTTTAGGGTTTTTAGGGTTTTAGTTTATTTTAGTTTTTAAGTTTTTTTAGGATTTTAGATTTATTTTCTTTTTTTGAGGTTTATAGAGTTTTTATAGTATTTATGGTTTCTAGGGGTTTTTATGGTTTTTTGAGGTGTTTAGGAGTTTTATGATTTTTAGGGTTCTTACGGGTTTTTAGGGGTTTTTACCATTTTTAGTTTTTTAGGAGATCTAAGTGTTTTTATATTTTTTATGTTTTTCATAGGGGTATTCAGGTTTTAGGTTTTTTATTTATTTTTGGTTATTTTTATGTGTTTTCAGATTTTATGGGTTTTTAGATTTTTTATTGATTCTGAGGGTTTTTAGGGTTTTTAGGGTTTTAGTGTTTGTTTTAGGTTTTATGATTTTATTGAATTTTTTTGGGTTTTTATAATATATTAGATTTTTTATTGTCTTTAAGGGTTTGAATTGTTTTTTGGTATTTTAGGGTTTTAGGGTTTTTATGGGGTTTTATGGTTTTTACGGTTTTTTTGGTTTTTTAGGGTTTTATGATTTTCATTGGGTTTTTCCAAGGATTTTATAGTTTTTAACATTTTTAGGGATTTTTAGGGATTTTATAGGATTTTTGGGTTTTAGGGATTTTGTGGGTTTTAGGGATTATGGGGATTTTATGGTTTCTTGGGCTTTAGGGGTTTTCTTAGTTTTTTTTAGGATTTTTAGTGTTTTTACCATTTTTTACATTTTCAGGTGTTTAGATGGTTTTTATAGTTTTTATCGTTTTATGGGTTTTATGGGGTTTTAGGGTATTATGGTTTTTAAGGGTTTTCGTGTTTTTCGAGGGTTTTACAGTTTTAGGGTTCTCATTGTTTTTAGTAGTTTAATGTTTTATATTTTTTTAATATTTTCTTAAGGGGTTTTAGTGTTTTTATGGTTTCTTACATATTTAGGGATTTTTATGAATTATTTAGGATTTTATGGATTTTATTGTTTTTTTTATGATTTTGAGGGTTTATGGTTTTTATTTTGTTTTGGGTTTTTTTGGGTTTTCATTGAGTTTTATAGTTTTTAATATTTTATGACATGTTTATTGGTTTTCTATGTTTTTATAGGTTTTTAGAGTTTTTAATTTTTTAGGGGTTTTTATGGGTTTTAGGGAATTTTTGGTTTTTTACATTTTTTAGGGGTTTTACCATTTTTTATGTTTTTTGGGGTTTTAAGTGTTTTTTTGGGTTTCAAGGTTTTCTAAAGGATTTTCAGAGTTTTTAATGTTTTTTAGTTTTAGGTAATTTTAGGGATATCTAAAGATTTTAGATGGCTTTTAGGAATTCTTTGTCTTTTGAGGGTTTTAGGCTTTTTAGTGGGTTTTTTTGCATATAGAAATTTTTTGTGTTTTTTAGTGTTTTGAAGGGGTTTAAAAGATTTATTTTACATTTTTAGGGTTTTAAAGTGGTATTTATTATTTTTAGTTGGTTTTTGGTTTTTTTTTGGGTTTTTTAATGTTTTAAGGGTTTTTTGGATTTTTTTGGGTTTTTAGGGCCTTTTGGTTTATTTGCGTTTTGGGGGTATTTTAGGATTATAGTGTTTTTATGATTATTTGTGGGTTTATGTGTTTTTAGGATTTTAATATTTTCTTAGGGGTATTTACATTTTTTTTATTTTTTTGTGTTTTTTTTGGATTTTTATGGTTTTTTGGGTTTTTAGGGATTTTGATTTTTTTAGATTTATTGGGGTTTTTAAAAAATATTTAGTGTTTATGTTTTAGTTTTTAGTGTTTTTAAAGTTTTTTGAGTTTTTTAACATTATTAGGGGTTTAATGGGGTTTTAGATATTTTAGGGGGTTTAGTGGTTTCTATGATTTTAATGGGTTTTATGGGGTTTTAAGGTTTTTAGCAGTTTTTATGGTTTTTTTGGGTTTTAGGGTTGTTAGTGTTTCAGAGTTTTTTAGATTCTTAGGTGTTATAAGTGTTTTATTATTTTTATGGATTTCTTAATGGTTTTTAGGGTTTTTAAAATTTTAGGGATGTTTAGGGATTTTTCATCATTTTTATGTGTTTTTAGGTGCTTAGGGATTTTGAGGGGTTTTTGCGTTTTTTTTGCGTTTTTTGATTTTTTAAGGTTTTATTGAGTTTTTAGGATTTCAAAGAATAGTAATTTTTAATATTATTGGGGTTTAAAAGGTTTTATATTTTTTAGTGGTTTATATGGGTTTTATGGGGTTTTTTTTGTGTTCAAATGGGTTTTTATGGTTTTTAGGGACATTTAGGATTTTTAGTGTTTTTAGGAGTTTAATGTGTTTTTAGGGTATTAGGGGTTTTATGGGTTTTATGTTTTTTATGGTTTTTTATAGTTTTAATTATTTGTGGGGTTCTTTATTATTTTAATGTGTTTTAGGGTTTTTAGGCAATTTGGTAGTTTATTTTTTGGATTTCTAGGGTTTAAGAATTTTATAGGTTTTTATGGGATTTGGGTGTTTGGAGGTTTCCAGAATATCTAAAGGTTTTTAGGGTTCTTTGGTGTTTTTAAATTTTTAGGATTTTTATGTTTTTCTTGGTTTTTATGGTTTTTATGGCTGTTTTGGGTTTTTATTTTTTTTGAGTTTTTGTGGTTTTTATGTATTCAGAGTTTTTTATAATTTTACGGGTTTAAAGGGTTTTTTTGAGTTTTTAGTGGGGGGTATCAGGGTTTTATGGGTTTTAGGTATTTTTATGGTCTTTATAGGTTGGGGGGGTTTTAGGTTCTTTTAAGGGTTTTAGCATTTATATATTTTTTAAGGGTTTTTAGTGTTTTTAGGTATTAAATGGTTTGTTATTTTTTCAAGGTTTTTAGGATTCTTTACATTTTTAACTATTATAGGGATTCTTTTAGGATTTTTATGGGTTATTAGTGTTTTTAGGGATTTGTATGGTTTTTAGGGTTTAGGGGTTTTAGGATTTTTAGAGATTGTTAGAGGTTATAAGTGTTTCTATGTATTTACTGTTTTCTTAGGGGTTTTTTGAGATTTTAGGGTTTTTACAATTTTTTCAATAATTTTTAATATTTGTAATGTTTTAAGGGTTTTTTGGGATTTTGATGGTTTTTATGGTATTTTAGGGTTTTAGGGTTTTTAGGGGGATTTGGGTTTTTTTCTATGCCTTTTAAGTTTCTTTAATGTTTTAGATCATTTACGGACTTAAATGGTTTGTAGAGTTTTTATTGGCTTCTTACTGTTTTATGTGGTTTTAGGGGGATTTAATGTTTTACGGGTTTTTATAGTTTTTATATTCTATATGGGGTTTAGAGGATTTTAGGGATTTAGTGTTTTAGGTTTTCTGAGGATTTAAGTGTTTTTTAGGTTTTTAAGTTATTCATAATGTTTTTAGGTTTTTTAACGTTTTTACATATTGGGATTTTAGGTATTTTTTATGATTGTTATGGTTTTTAGAGATTTTGAGAATTTATAGGGTTTACATGTTTGTTATATTTATTTTTCGTTTTTAGGGATTTCTGTGTTTTTAGTGCTTTTAGAATATTTAGAGTTTTTTTATCATTTTTAGGGGTTGAAAGGTTTTTTAGAGTTTTTATAAATTTTTAGGAGTTTTATAGGTTTTGCCAGGTTTTAATATTTTTATGTGTTCTTAGGCTTTTTAGGGTTTCTAGCAGTTTTTATATTTTGTGGGGTTCTATGTGTGTTTATATTTTATGTTTTACTTAGTGTTTTCTATGTTTTTAGTGTTTTTTACTTTTTTTCATTTTTAGGGATTTTTATGGTGTTTAGGGTCTTTATGGAGTTTTACGGTTTTATGATATTTAGGTTTTTATGATATTTATGGTTGTTTTGGATTCTTATGTTTTTTTCATGTTTTTTGTCTTTTTAAGAGTTTTTTGAGTTTTTTAAAAAAATTAGTTGTTTAAAGGGTTTTTATAGTTCTAGTGTTTTTAGGGGTTTATGGGGGTTTTAATATTTTTTAGGCTTTTTATAGTTTTTGGGTTTTAAGGGTTTTTTTAGAGTTTTAAAAAAATTTAAAGTTCTTAAGTGTTTTAGGCTTTTAAGGTTTTTGTAAATTTTTTCTTATGTTTTTTGGATTTTTAAGGCTTTTTGAGAATATTTATGGGTTTTTGGGTTTTTAGGGATTTTGAGGGATTTTAAGGTTTTTATGGGATTTTTGGGATTTTTTGAGTTTTTAGGATTTTTTTCATTTTAGGGATTTTAAGGGGTTTTATTTTTTTTAACATTCTGAGGGGTTTAAATGGTTTTTAGAGTTCTTAGTGGGGCTTTAGGGTTTTTATGGGTTTTAGTGGGTTTTAGGATTTTTATCATTTTTTACGTTTTAGGGGTTTTAAGTGTTTTTAGGTCTTTAAGGTTTTCTTATGGGTTTACAGGTTTTTTTGGATTCTATAAATTTTTATGTATTTTAGGGATTTTTTGTGTTTTTATGTTTTTACGGGTTTTAGGTATTTTGAGGGGTTTTATGTTTTTAGGGTTTTTAGGGGATTTTAGGGTTTTTAAAATTTTTAGGTATTTTAGGGTTCAATATGGTTTTAGGAATTTAATGGTTTTCTTATAGGTGTTCAGGTTTTTTTTTTGTTTTTGATATTTTAAATAATTTTTAGGTATTTTTTTATTTTTATGGTTTTTATGGATTTTTGGGATGTTGATTGATTTTTGGGTTATTATGGTTTTTTGGTTTTTAGAATATTAGGGCGGGTTTTTTCAGTTTTAAAGGTTTTTAAGTTATTTTTTATTTTCTATCATTTTTAGGGGTTTAAATAGTTTTTAGAGTTTTTTCATGATTTTTAGGGTTTTAAAGGGTTTTTTTGGGCTTTTAGGATATTTAGAGTATTCTGGTTTTTTGGGGTATTTTGCATCCTTTTATGAGTTTTCAATGTTTTTATCATTATTTATGTTTTTATAGGGGTTAAGTGTTTCTTTTTTTGTTTTTCTTTGGGGGTTTTAAGGATTTTAGGAGTTTCTACATTTTTAGGGATATTTAGAGCGTTTTGGTATTTTTATGATTTTTGTCTTCTGATTTTTAGGGTTTTTAGTATTTTTAAGGTTTTTATGTTTTTTTTGGGTTTTTTTTATATTTTTAGTATTTTTTGGTTCTTATAGTTTTTAACATTTGTATGGGTTTAATGTGATTTTACAGTTTTTGTGGGTTTTAGGGTTTTTATGTGTTTTAGTGTTTTTATGTGTTTAGGTTTTTTAAAGTTTTAGGGGTTATTAGGGGTTTTATGGTTTTAGGATCTTTCAGGGTTTTTAGCATTTTTTGATTTTAGGGAATTTAATTTTTTTTAGGATTTGATGGTTTCCAAGGGGTTTTCAATGTTTTCATGGTCTTTATGATTTGGGGTTCTTTTATTATTTTTTTCATAAATTTTTTAATGTTTTTAGGTGTTTTTTGGTTTTTTAGTGTTTTTTGGTTTTTTGGGGTTTAGGGGTTTTTTTTGTGTTTTTAGGGTTTCATAGGGTTTTTATAGTCTTTTAATTTTTTAAGGGTTTAAATGGGTTTTAGTGATTTTATTTAGTTTTTTGGGTTTTTAGGTGTTTAGGGTTTTGAATTGTTTTTATGGTATATTGGGTTTTTTGGGTTTTTCTCATTTTTTAGTTTTTTGGGTTTTAAGTGTTTTTAGTTTTTTAAGGTTTTCTTATGTGTTTTAGTATTTATAGGTATTATAATTTTTTTATGGAATTTTAGGGGTTTTTTTGATTTTTATGATTTTTTAGGTTAGTTATGGATTTTTTGTGGTTTTAGGAATTTCTTAGGATTTTATGGTATAAGGGTGTTGGGGTTTTTTTTTGATTTTTTCGGGTTTTAAATGGGTTTTAGTGATTTTCAGGTTTAAATGGTTTTTGGTGTTTTAGTGGTATTTTAGGATTATAATTGGTTCTTAGGATTTTTATTGGTTTTAGTGTTTTTATGATATTTAAGGATATAATTTTTTTTAGTGTCTGTAGAGTTTTTTGTAATTTTTTGGTTTTAGGGGTTTTAAGTGTTTTTTGTTTTTATTTATATCATTGGTTTGTTAGGGGTTTTATGTTTTTATATATTTTTGGGTATTATATAATATTTTTATTATTTTTAGTGTTTTAAGGGATTTTTTGGGGGTTTTGGGGTGTTTGGGTTTTTTATTATTTTTTAGGGTTTTAGGTGTTTTTAGATTTTTATGGTATTTTAAGGGTTTTTTAGGATTTTTTTGTTTTTTTGAGATTCTAAGTGATTCTTATACGTTTTCAGGGTTTTTAGGGGTTTTTTTTGGGGTTTTAGGGTTTTGATGATTTTTTAGGGATTTTTAGGTTTTTAAAGTTTTTAATATCTCTAAATGTTTTTAGAGTTTTTAGTGGTATTTTAGAATTTAAAGTGTTTTTAGGGTTTCAAGGTTTTGTTATGACTTTTCATGGTTTTAAGGGTTTTTATGTTTTTAGGGATTTTTTAGGTATTTTTTATAATTTTTAATTTTTTATGGTTTTTAGGGATTTTGATGAATTTATGGTTTTTAATGTTTTCAAGGGTTTTTATCATATTTACAGATATTAGGGGTATTTAGTGTTTTGTTTGTCTTTTGGTTTTTTAGGGGTTTTTTGTGGTTTTAATGTTTTTAGATATTTTTTTGGGATTTTTTAGGATTTTTTGTGGTTTTAGGGTTTTTACAGATTTTTTGGGTTTTAGGGGTTTTATGGTTTTATGGTTTTTATGGATATTTGGGTTTTAGGGTCTTTTAGTGTTTTAGGGGTTCTAAGATTTTGTATGTTTTTAAGAGGTTTAAATTGTTTTTTAGTTGGTTATAGGGGTTTTATGGGTTTTTAGGGTTTTAAGGTTCTTAGGGGTTTTATCATTCTATGGTCTTTTATGGATTTACTTTTTTAGAATTTTACAGGTTTTATTTGTTTTTATATTTTTAATGTTTTGTTTTTGGTTTTCAAGGATTTTTTAGATTTTTATGTTTTTAGGAATTTTTAGGTATGTTTTGGTTTTTAATGGGTTTTAGTTGTTTTAGGGATTTAGAGGGTTATTTGTGTTTTTTTGGGTTTTTAATGAGTTATGGTATTTGGGGGGGGGTTAGAGTTTATTTTTGAATTTGAAGCGGTTTTGTGGTTTTTTTTATTTTTCAATTTTTTAAGTGTTTAATGAGATTGTATAGTTTTTTGGTTTTAGGGTTTTAATGGGTTTGTAGGGTTTTAATGGTTTTTCGGGGATTTAATGGTTATTAGGGTTCTTTATGGTTTCCTGTATTTTTTAGGTTTTTTGGAATTTTTTTTGGGTTTTATGGTTTTCTTAGGTGTTTTCAGTGTTTTTTGGTTTTTACAATTATAGGCATTTTTATCGTTTTTTAGGATTTTTAGGGATTTTTATGTCTTTTAGGGATTTTAAGGGTTATAGGGTCTTTGGGGTTTTACAGTTTATTTGGGTTTGAGGGGTTTTTCATTTTTTAGGGGTTCAATGAATTCATAGAGTTTTTTTACATTTTTATGTTTTTAAAGGGGTTTTATTGTTTTTAGTTGGTTTTTTTGGGATTTCTTGGAGCTTTCAGGGATTTAAGGATTTTAGTGGTTTTATGGGTTTTAGGGATTTTATATTTTATCTTTTTAGGGGTTTTAATTGATTTTGGGTTTTTATCACTTTCTTATGTGCTTTCATGGTTTTAGGGGTTTTATATTTTTAGATATCTTTGGGGTCTTTATGGTTTTCTAGGGGTTTTGAGGGGTTTATGGTTTTAAAGGTTTTTTTGGGTTTTTTGGGGTTTTTGTTTGAGTTTTTAGGGTTTTTCTTGGTTTTTAGATTTTTTAACTATATTAGTGGTTTAAAGGGTTTTATAAAGTTTAGTGGATTTTTATGGTTTTATGGGTTTTTAAGGGTTTTAGGGTTTTTATTATTTTAAGTGTTTTAGTGGTTTTAGTGGTTTTAATGTTTATAGAGATTTAAGTTTTTTTAGGTTTTTAATGTTTTCTTATGATTTTATAGGTATTTAGGGTTTTTTCATTGTTTGGGATTTTCAAAGATTTCTTAATATTATTTATCATTTTTTTTGTTTTAGTGATTTTGAGGGCCTTTATGGTTTTAAGGTTATTTTGGTTTTAGTTTTTTTGCGTTTTTTGGGGTTTTATGGTTTTTCATAGTTTTTCTTATTTTTTAGTGGAAAAATATTTTTCCAGAGTTTTTCATAGTTTTAGTGTTTTTATTGGATTTTTATTGTATTTATTGGTTTTTATGATTTTTATGGGGTTTTAGGATATTTTAGGGTTTGTATAAATTTTTAAGAGTTTAGGGGTTTTAAGTGATTTTAGGTTTCTATTGTTTTATTAGGGGGTTTCAGTATTTTTAGTGTTCTTTATGTTTTTATGAATTTTTAGGGATTTTATGGATTTTTAGAGGGTTTTATGTTTTTTTTGGGATTTTTAGGGTTTTTAGAATTTTTATGGGATTGTTTGGTATATTAGGGATTTCTGAGTTTTTAGGGGTTTTATGGTTTTTTATAATTTTTTAATAATTTTATGATTTTAAAGGGGTTTTTGAAATTTTAGAGGTGTTTTATTGTTTTTATGGGGTTTAAAGGATTATAAGGGTTTTTATGTATTAAGGGGTTTTACGAGTTTTTATGTTCTTTTAGGGTTTTTAGTGTTTTTAGGTTTTTTGGCGTTTTAAGTGTATTTAGGTGTTCAATGATTTATTAGGGTTTTTTAGGGTTTATATATTATTTCACATTTTCATGCTTTTTTAGGTTTTTTTTGGATTTTTTTGTTTGTTGGTTTTTAGGAATTTCATGAGATTTTAGGGATTTTAGGGGTTTTTATTTGGGATTTTAGGTTTTTTAGGGGTCTTAAGCACTAGTACAAAAACATTTTTTACGTCAGTTTTTTAGATTTTTAACGTTAGTTTTGAGGTGAAGTTATTGAGAGAAATTTTAAAAATATGATTTTTTATGTTGGTTATTTAATAAACGATGTTATAAATGGGGTTTTATAGTTTTTAACATCAGTTATTAAAAAGTGACTTGAAAAGCCTTCTATAAATGATGTTAAAAAGCCATTTTATGTCAGTTTTTTAAAAAAACAAACGTTAAATGTCAATTTTTATGTCGGTTATTTAAAAACCGATGTTAAAATTCATTTTTAATGTTGGTTTTTAAATAACTGACTTAAAAAATGAGTACCATCTTATAGATAATTTCATAAGCATTTTTTGACAGGTCGTAGAGCTCAAACGGAGTTACAGGTCAAAAGTTATGACCATCAAAAGTTTGATATATTGTTTTCGAGGAAAGATCAAATTAGCCAACCGTAGCTTCATCTTAGAAGGAATTTTAGAACCTTAATGAGGATTTGGAGTTTTACAAAGATTTAAATCATTATCCATCATTATAATAAAATAATAGTCAGAAAATGGTATATCAATTAAGAAAAATACAAATAAAAAATATAAATAATGGAAAAATACATATGAATACCTTGACAAGATCTTGGAAAGAAGAAATACTAGATTCATATGGAAGATCTAACAAGTTGAGTCGGTGGAATGATAATTTTTTAATGAAATTATCATTAAATGGAATATCAATTAAGAAAACAAATCATAAAAACCATAAATCATGGATAAATGATTAAAAATACCTTTATCATATCGTAGAAAGAGGAAATAATCGATTCACGTTGAAGATTAAATAAGTGGAGTTAGAGGAACTATGAAATTTGAAAGAAATGATCGTTAAATTAGGATATGTGTATAATGAAAACATATTTTTAGATAATAAATGAAAATTAGGTATTAAAAATTATATGCGGCAATTGAACATTTCCATGCCACGATGTAAGAAAATTGAAATTTCGCACTGGTAGGATTTGTAACTTTGTTTGAACTCTGTGACCTATCAAATCAATGCTTGGGAAACGAACTAAATTTTTTAAAAAAAATTTCATGTCAGTTATTAAATAAACTATGTGAAAAAATACCATTTAACGCCAGTTATTAAATAACTGGCGTGAAAAAGTCAGGAAAATTGATTTTTCACATCTGTTATTTAGAACTGACATAAAAAAGTCCGAAAAATGATTTTTTTCACATCAGTTATTATATAAATGACATGAAAAATAAGAGAAAATGGATTTTCACACCATTTATATAATAACCAATGTGAAAAATATATTTTCGTATATTTTCATGTCGGTTCTAAAAAACCGACCAGAAAACAGGTTACCTTTAAAATAGTTTTTGTACTAGTGATATGTTTTTATGTTTTTAAGGTTTTATTAGGGGTTTTCAATATTTTATGATTTTTTATGTTTTTCTACATTTTATAATTTTTATATATTTTGATGGTTTTTAGGGTTTTAGGGATTCTGATTGTTTTAGGGTTTTTAGGGTTTTTAGATTTTTTAATGTTTAGGTTTTTAAATTTTTCTTATGAGTTTTCTGGGTTTTTTATGTATTATGAAATTTTAATGATTTTATGTTTTTATTTTATTTTAGGGATATTATGTATTGTGACGTTTTTTAGGTTTTTTTTAGGTTTTTTATGTTTTTTATGATTTGTAGTGCTTTTTGGTATTTAGGGGTTTTTAGTATTTTTGTTTTTTATGGTTTTCATAGGCATTTTCAAGAATTTATGTTTTTTATATTTTTAGGCATTATCAAGGTTTTTTTAGGTTTTCTTGGGTTTTTAGGGACTTTTTGGGTTTTGGGGATTTTTTGATTTTTATGGGTTTTTTAGTATTTTTTAGTATTTTTTTGGATTTTAAGGGTTTTTAGAGTATATTATCATTTTAGAGGTTTAAAAGGTATTTAGAGGTTTTATTTGTTTTTAGGGGTTTTACGGGTGTTAGACATTATATATTTTTAGTTGTTTTATGGGTTTTTTTTTCCTTTTTGGGTTTTTAAGAATTTTTTTTTGGGATTTTTGCATTTTTCGGTTTTTTAGGGGTTTTAACTGTTTTTAGGACTTTATGGTTTTTAAGGGTTTTTGGGTTTTTTGTATTTTTATGGATTTTTAGAGACATTTTATGATTTTTTTAGGGTTTTATGGGTTTTGGGGGGTTTTAGGATTTTTTTTTGTGTTTTTAGGGATTTTTTTGAGTTTTAAAATTTTTAGGGGTTTAAAGTGTATTTATAGTTAATGTGTGGTTTTTATAGTGTTATGTGTTTTTAGGGTTTTTTGAATAGGGGTTTTTATGGTTTTAATGGGTTTTTAGGATTTCTAGGGTGCTTTATGGTTTTCCAAATATATTTTTTGGTAATTTAGGGGTTTTAAGTTTTTTTTTTCTGGTTTTAAGGTCTTCCAAAGGTTTTCCATGGTTTTTATATTTTTTACATTTTTTGGGATTTTTTGGAGTTTTACAGGTTTTAGGGTTTTTAGCGATTTTGAGGGTTTTTATGGTTTCTTGGAATTTTTGGTTTTTTTGGATTTTTAGTGTTTTTGACATTTTAGGGTTTTTTTATTTTATAGGGTTTCAAGGTTTTCTTAGGGGTTTTTGGAGTTTTTGGAGTTTTTATGTTTTTAGGGATTTTTAGTGCTATTTTATGATATTTATATTCATTAAGGATTTTTATGGATTTCGAGGGGGTTTAGGGGTTTTATGGCATTTTTTGAGTTTTTAGTGCTTTCTTGAGTTTTTAGGGTGGTTAAGGGTTTTTATACTTATTAAAATAATTATATGGATTTACAGGGTTTATAGAGTTTGTATAATTTTTTAGGGTTTTTAGTATTTTTATGGTTTTGAGGGGCTTATGGTTTTTAACTTTTTTTAGGAATTTTTGGGGTTTTATGGGGTTTTATAATTTTTTAGGTTTTGTTTGGGTTTTAAATGTTTTTAGTTTTTAAGGTTTTATTTGGGTTTTTAGGGGTATTATTATTTTTACGTTTTAGGTATTTTATGGAATTTAATGATTTTAAATGTTTTTAGGTGTTTTAGGGATTTTGGGGGTTTTAGGGTATTATGTTTTTTTGGGTTTTGATTATTTTTTTAGTTTTTATTGGTTCAGTGTTTTTAACATTGTGAGAGATATAAAGTATTTTTTGATTTTTTTTGTGGGTTTTTGGGTGTTTATGGGGTTTTAGTGTTTTTTTGGGATATTTAGTGTTTTTAGGTTAGATAGGTATTTGAAATGTTTTCAAATATCTAATGTTTTCTTAGGGGTTTTCAGGGGTTTTTTTGGGTTTTAGGGATTTTTAGGGATTTTTTAGGAATTTATGGTTTTTTGTATATTTTGGGATTTTGAGGGGTTTTGGGGTTTTTATGTTTTTTTGGGTTTTAGGTTTTTTTTTGTTTTTATGGTTTTTAAGGTTTTTAGAGTTTTTTAACGTTTTAGGGAATTAAATGGATTTTAGTGATTTTAGTGTTATTTTCGGGGTTTTATGGGTTTTAGGCAGTTATTTAATTTTTTAGAGGTTTTTATGGTTTTTAGAGGTTTTTTGGGGTTTTGTGGGTTTTTAGGGTTTTCAGGGGTTGTAAGTGTTTTTCGGTTGTTAAGGATTTCTTAGGGGGTTTTGGGATTTAAACATTTTTCCCATTTTAGGGATATCTAGGGCTTTTTAAGGATGTTTATGGGATTTTAGGATTTTAATACATTTGGAGGGTTTTTGGGTTTTTGGTTTTTTGAGTTTTTAGGGGTTTGTTTAGTTTTTAGGGTTTAATGGTTTTTTAGAGGCTTTTTTTATCATTTTAGGTGTTTTAATTGTTTTATATTTTTCATTGTTTTTTAATTTTTTATTGGGGGGGGGTTATGGTTTTTATGGTTTTAATGTGTTTTATGTGTTTTTAGAGTTTTTTTTTGGGTTTTTAGGGTTTTAATGATTTTCGGTTTTTTATGGATTTTATGTGTTTCTAAGATTTTAATGTTTTTAGGGTTTTTTAGATTTTTTAGGGTTTTTACATTTTTAGAAATTTTTTGGGATTTTTTAGTCTTTTATGGTTTTTAGGGATTTTACAGATTTTTAGGGTTGTTAGAGTTTCTTACGGTTTTTAGGTTTTTATGGGGTTTAAGATGGTTTTTTTTTATTTTTTAGGGTTTTATGGTTTTTATTGTTTTTAATGTTTTTTGGGGTGTAATAGGTTTTTAGTGTTTTTATTGTTTTTAGGGATTTTTGGGTTTTTTGGGTTTTGGGGGTTTTTAAGATTTTTAGGGAATTTTATGGTCTTTCGGGTATTTTTTTGGGATTATAGGGCTTTTAGCATTTTTTATGTGTTTTAAGGTTTCAAGTGTTTTAAGTTTTTTGTAGTTTTCCTAGGATTTTCAGGGGTTTTTTGATTCTTTTTTACATTTTTATTATTTTTAGGGATTTTTCTGGATTTTAAATATTTTTACATTTTTTGGGTTTTGAGTGATGTTAACATTTTTAGGGTTTTGAAGGATTTTTTTGGTGTTTTGGGTTTTTAGGATTTTGTAGGGCTTCAATGTTATTTATATTTTTGTGGCGTTTTAAGGGTTTAAATAATTTTTAGTTGTTTTAGTAGGTTCTTGGTTTTTATATATTTTTTGTGTTTTTAATTGTTTTAATTTTTTTATGGTTTTTAGGGGTTCTAAGGTATTTACTGTCTTTTAAGGTTTTTAGAATTATTTGGTTTTGAGGGGTATTATGTGTTTTTAGGTTTTTTAATGTTTTCTTAGGGTTTTTATATTTTAAGGTATTTTAAGGTTTTCTTTTAGGATTTTTAGGATTTTAGTTTTTTTAGGGATTTTGAGGTGTTTCAAGGTTTTTTATGGTTCTTGGGGTTCTGTAGGGATTTTATCTATTTTAGGAGTTTTAAATACATTTAGGTTTTAGGATTTTCTCCTGGATTTTCAGTTTTTTTTACTATTTTTTATATTTTAGGGGTTTTAAGGATTTTTGAGGATATTTACGGTTTTTTGGGTTTTTTGGGTTTTTAGGGATTTTGATGGGATTTAGGTTTTTTACGGTTTTTACAGTATTTTATGGTTTTTAGCATTTTTGGGTTTTTAGTATTTTAAAGGGTTTTTAGAGTTTTTTTTAATTTTTGGGGGTTTAAAAGGTTTTTAGACTTTTTAATTGGATTTTAGGCTTTTTTTCTGTTTTAGGGTTTTTAAATGTAATTATGGGTTTTTATGGTTTTTAGAGTTTTTTTGGTTTTTTGGGTTTTAATGGTTTTTAGCATTTTTAGGTTTTTAGGGGTTTAAATTGTTTTTTTTATTTTTATAGATTTCTTAGTGTTTTTACGGGTTTTAGGTTTTTTATTTTTTTAATGATTTTTAGTAATTTTTTAGGATTTTAATGGTTTTTAGCGGTTTTTTGGGATTCTGAGAGTTTTTTGGGTTCTGTGGTTTTTTGGGTTTTTATGTATTTTTTGTTTTTTATGATTTTAGGGGTTTTATGGTTTTTATTGTTTTTTAACATTTTGAGGGGTTTAAAGGTTTTTTCAAGTTGTAATTGAATTTGGGGGTTTTATGGGTTTTTATTATTTTTATAGGTTTTTAGTTGTTTTATGTTTTAAGAGGTTTTTATGGTTTTTATGGTCATTTTTCATTTTTTTTACTTTTTAGGGGTTTTGGGGTTTTTAGGATATTAATATATCCTTATGGTTTTATGTTTTTTACATTTTTAGGGATTTTTTGAGATTTTTCACCATTTTTATGGGTTTTATAGTTTTTATGGATAGTGAGGGGTTCTATGGATTTTACGGTTTTTAGGGTTTTTAGTTTTCTCATGTTTTTAGGGTTTAAAGTGGTTTTAAGTTTATATGTTTTTCTTAGGATATTTCAGGGTTTTTGGGGATTTTTATGTTTTAGGTATTTTTAGGTCTCTTTATTATTTTTCTGGTTTTTAGGGTTGTTATGGTTTTTCGGGTTTTAGGTTTTTTTGGGTTCTTTAGTTTTTTTGAGTTTTTAACTGTTTTATGTTTTTTTTATAGTTTCAAACATTTTAGGGGTTTAAAGGGTTTTTTATATTTTTTAGGGGGTTTTAGGTTTTTATGGGGTTTTAAGGTTTTAGGGGTTTTTATTATTTTTACGGTTTTTATGGATTTTTTGCTTTCTCAACATTTTTTAGGTTTGAGGGGTTTAATGTTTTTTAGATATTTACTGTTTTCTTAGGGGTTTTTAGAGTTTTTTTAGTGTTTTTATGATTTTATATATTTTAAGGGTTTTTTAGGATTTTTAGGGTTTTATGTTTTTTATAGTTTTTAGTGGGTTTTAGGGTTCTAATGGGTTTTTATGTCTTTAGGGGTTTTAGAGGTTTTAAGGATTTTAGGTTTTTAAACATTTTTAGTGGTTTAATGTTTTTTTAGATTTTTTTAGTTTTTTGAGTTTTTATGGGGTTTTGTGTTTTTTTTTTTGTTTTTAGGAGTTTTTATTATTTTGAGGTATTAATGTTTTTATGTTTTATAGTGTCTTATGTAATTTAGGGTTTCATGGGTTTCTTGGGGATTTTAATGGTTTTTAAGGGGTTAAATTTTTATGGATTTTAGGGTTTTTAGGATTTTAATGGTTTGTTAGGGTTTTTATGGATTTTGAGAGATTTTTTGGTTTCAATGGGGTTTTTTGATTTTTTTTGTTTTTTTATGTTTTTAGGGTTTTGAGGTTTTATAGTGCCTTTTAACATCCTTAGGGGTTTAAACATTTTCTATAGTATTCAGTGGCATTTAGGGGTTTTTTGGGTTTTGGTTTTATTTAAGGATTTTTGGGGTTTCATGGTTTCTATTTTCATAGGGATTTTTTATGGTATTTAGGGTTCTTGTGTTTTTTGGTTTTTAGGGGTATTAAGTGTTTTTACATTTCTATGGTTTTATTAGGGTTTTTTCATTTTTAGGGTTTTAGTGTTTTTATGATTTTAAATATTTTTACGTTTTTCATTTATCTTGAGGGTTTATAGGTGGTTTTTGGGTTTTTTTGGTTTTTTTGTATTTTTGGGTTTTTAGGGGTTTTTAGATTTTTTTTGAGTTGTTAAGGTTTTGATGTTATTCATAATGTTTTATGTGTTTAAAGTATTTTTAGTGTTTTAGTGGGTTTTAGGCCTTTTAATGGTCTTTAAGGATGTTAAATGTTTTTAGGGTTTATATCATTTTTAGTATTTTAGTGTTTTTTTAGGATTTTTTGGATTTTATTTTTTTATGTATTTTTTTATATTTTTAGGATTTTTATGTTATTAATGTGAGTTTTTATATTTTGTGGTTTTTAGAATTTTCTAAGGATTTTATAGTTTTTATGGTTTCTATGTTTTTGTTTTTTTTTACTTTTTAGGATTTTTTTGGGTTTTATTGTTCTTAATATTTTTACGGGTTTGAAGGGTTTTTATTGTTTTTAGTTTTTTGGTTTTTTTGTGATTTTGGTGTTTTTTGGTTTTTTGGTGTTTTTTTGGTTTTTAGGATTTTAAGTGTTTTATGGTTTTTTAGCACTTTTAGGTTTTTACGGGTTTTAAGTGTTTTTATGGTTTTAATGGCTTCTAAGTGGTTTTAATTGTTTTAGGAATTTTTATATTTTTAGGTATTTTTGGGTTTTTTATGAATTTTATGGCTTTTTGGAATTTTAAGGGTACTAATAGTTTTTAGGGCTTATATGGTTTTTTGAATTTTAGGTATTTTTTCCATTTTTAGTGTTTTAATGATTTTATATATAGTTTTAACATTTTTAGGTGTTTAGATGGATTTTTGAGTTTTTAATGGTTTTATGGTATTTATGGGTTTTAGAGTTTTCAAGGTTTTTAAGAATTTTTTTTTCATTTTTAATATTTTTATGTTTTTTAAATGGTCTTACAATTTTTTAGGTTTTCATTGGTTTTTTAGGGGATATCATTTTTTTGGATTTTTAGGGATTTTTGGGATTATTTATGGGTTATAAGTATTTTGGCGATTTTTTCGGTTTTTAGGGGTTTTAGAGATTTTTAGAGGTTTTATAATTTTTAGCGTTTTTTGGGGTTTGAAGTGTTTTTAGTGTAGTTAGGTTTTATTAAGGGTTCTTATTATTTTTAGGGTTTTTGCCTCTATATATTTTTATGTTTTTTAGGATTTTTATGGTTTTTTGGGTTTTAGAGATTTAATGGTTATTATCGTTTTTTAGTTTTTTAGAGATTTTTTAGGTTCTAGTTTATATTTTTTAGTTTCTTACGGATTTATTGGTTTTCATGACTTAAAATTTTTAGGCATTTAAATGGTTTTTATACGTTTTAGATGGTTTATGAGGTTGTTTTTGGTTTTTTGGGTTTTTAAGGTTTCTTGGGATTTTTTATTTTAAGAGTATTTAGGGCCTTTAGGGGTGTTCATAATTTTATAATTTGTTTTTATTTTAATAGTTTTAGTGTTTTAGGGTTTTTAACATTTTATTCATTTTTATGGATTTTTAGTTTTTTTGGGTTTTTAGGGATTTTTTTGGTTTTTTTGGTTTTTCGGATTATTTTTAATTTTTTTTTTCAGATTTTAATATTTTTTAGAGTTTTTTATGTATTTTTTTGTTTAAAGGTTCATTAATGTTTGTAGTGTATTTTAGGATTTTTATGTGGTTTTAGTGTTTTTATGTTTTTTATGGGTTTTATGGTTTCAGTTTTTTAGTGGTTTTTTGTATTTTAGGGGTTTTAAGTGTTCTAGGTTGTTAATGTTTTCATAGGGGGTGTTTAGGGTTTTAGGGTTTTTTTACATTTTTAGGGATTTTTATAGAGTTTTAAGGATTTTTATGGGTTTTTAGGGGGTTTTGTGGGTTTTTTTGGTTATTTTGGTTATTTTGGTTTTTAGAGTTTTTTTGAGTTATGTAGGGTTTTAGAGGTTTTTAGAGTTTTTTTACATTTTAGGGGTTTAATGGGTATTTTTAGTTTTTAGGGGTTTTGTTTGGTTTTTAAGTTTTTCATGGGTTTTAAAGGTTTTTGGGGGTTTTAAAGTTTTTATGGTTTTTAGTGTTTTTTAGGTTTTTAGGGGTTTTAAGTGCTACTATGTTTTTGAGGTTTTCTTATGGGTTTTCATGGCAGTTAATTTTGTAACATTGTTTGGGATTTTTTTGGGTTTTTAGGGTTTTATGGTTTTTTTAGTTTTTAGGGATTTTGAGAGTTTTTAGATTTTTTAGGGTTTTTATGGTTTTTTAGAATATTTTGATATTTTTAATGCTTTAAGGTAATTTAGAGTTTTTTAAGATTTTTTTGGTTTTATGTATTTTTAGAGTATTTAGTGTTTTTATGGTTTTATTATATTTTAGGTGTTTTATGGTTTTAGGATATTTTATGTATTTTAGGGTTTTTAGTTTTTTAGGGGTTTTAAGTGTTTTTAGGTTTTTAAGGTTTTATTAGGGTTGTCATGGTTTTTAGGGATTTTAAAGCTTTTATGGATTTTTAAGGTTTCTTTTGGTTTTTTATTTTTTAGGGATTTTATGGATTTTGTGGGATTTTAGGGTTTTTAGGATTTTTATTTCTTTTTGGGTTGTCAGGGGTTTTTTGGAGTTTTTTTAACTTTTTAGGGGTTCAGGTTTTTTAGATTTTTTTGTTGTTTTATGGTTTTTATGGGTTTTATGGATTTTAATGTTTTTAGGGGTTTTAATTGTTTTTGTGATATTTTTAGATTGTTTATCATTTTTTAGGTTTTATGGGTTTTATGTGTTTTTAGGATTATTTAAGGTTTTCATAGGAGTTTTTAGGTTTTTAGGGGTTGTTTCATTTTTATGGATTTCGAGGGATTCTTTGGATTTTCAAGGATTTTTATCAGTTTTTTGGATTTTGGTGGTTTTTTTGATTTCCTTAGGGTTTTATGGTTTTTAATTGTTTTTGGTTTTAGGGTTTTTAGATTATTTTTAGATTTTAAATGTTTTTTTTGTGTTTTTAACATTTTTATGGATTTAAAGGAGTTTTAGAGTTTTATTTGTTTTTTTGGGGTTTTGGGGTTTTTATTGTTTTTAGGATTTTTAAGTGTTTTTAGGTTTTTAAGGTTGACTTAGAGTTTTCAATGGTTTTAGGTGTTTTTATGTTTTTAGGAATTTTTGTGTATTTTTTAGGATTTGTTAGTTTTTTTGAGTTTTTATGGATTTGGAGGTGTTTTTTTAGTTTCTTAGGGGTTTTATAGTATTTATGGTTTTTTCAGTTTTAGTATTTTTTTATTCAATTAAGGGTTTAAAGGTTTTTTAGTTTTGTTGAATTTTTTTAGGGGCTTAAAACGTTTTTTAGAGATTTTATTGGATTTTAGTAATTGTATGGGTTTTTAGGTATTTTTATGGTTTTTAGAGTTTTTGTGGTTTTAGGGGTTTTTATGGGTTTTTAGGGGTTTTAACATTTTTTAGTATTTTAGGGGTTTTAATTTTTGTAGGTTTTTACAGTTTTCTTAGGTTTTTCCAGTATTTTCAAGGTTTTTTGTATTTTTATGCTATTTTAGGAATTTTTAGGGTTTCTTTTCTTTTTTATGGGTTTTAGCTATTTTGAGTGTTTTTTGGGTTTCTATGGGTTTTAGAGATTGTTAGGGTTTTTAGTTTATTCAGGTCTTTTATAGGTTTTAAGTGTTAATTGGTTTTTTTGATTTCCAAGAGTCTTTCAGGGGTTTTTAGGTCTCTTTGAAGGTTTTTTATGTTTTTTAGGTTTTTTTGGGATTTTGAGGCTTTAAAGGGTTTTTATGTTTTTTTGAGTATTTGTCAATTTTTTGTTTTTAGGGTTTTTAATGTTTTTAAAAAAATTTAGGTGTTTGGAGGGTTTTTTTAGTTTTGGGTTTCTTAGGAGTTTTATGGGGTTTTTAAAATGTATTTAGGGTTTTTATGGGTTTTAACAGTATTTAGGGGTTTTAGGTTATTTTAGGGTTTTTAGTGTTTTTATGTATTTTAGGGTTTTTAGTGTTTTTAGGTTTTTAAGGTATTCTTAAGGATTTTTATTGATTTTAGTGTTTTTTATGTTATTAGGGTTTTGAGGTATTTTTTAGGATTTCTATGATTTTTAGGTATTTTAGGTGTTTTGAGGGTTTCTAGGGTTTTTTTGGTCTATAGGGTTTTTTGGATTTTAAAGGATTTATGTATTATTAGGTTTCTAAGTTTTTCATAGGGTCTTTTAGGGTTCTTTTGTTTTTTATGTTTTTTCTTATTTTTAGGGCTTATTTTTTGGATTTTTATAGGTTTTTAGGGATTTTGAGGGTTTTTGGGTATTTTGGGGTTTTTATATTTTTTTTGGGTTATGTGTTTTTTGAGTTTTCAAAGGGGTTTTAAGGTTTTCGAGTTTTTTTACATTTTTAGGGGTTTAAAGGATTTTTATAGTTTTTAGTGGTTTTGGGGTTTTTATGGGATTTTAGGGGGTTTTATGGTATTTAGGGTTGTAGGGTCTTTTAAGGTTTTTAGTATTTTTAGGTTTTTCACAGAATTTAATTTTTTTTAGGTTTTTATGGTTTTATTATGTTTTTTTGGTGTTTTAAGGGTTTTTTCATAATAATGAGTTTTAGGAATTTTATAATATTTTTATGGGTTTCTATCATTATTATGTATATTTTTAGGATTTAGGGGGATTTTATGGTTTTACGGTTATTATAGTTTTTTGGGTTTTTAGTGTTTATTTTTTTTTTTGTGTTTATAAGGATTTTTTGAAGTTTTTTCAATTTTTATGGTTTTAAATGGTTTTAGAGTTTTTATTGTCTTTTTTGGGTTTTATGGTTTTCTATGTTTTTTTAATGTTGTATGGATTTTGGGGTATTTAGAGTGTTTTATTTTGTTTTTCTGGTTTTTATCCCTTTTTAGGTTTTTATGGGTATGTATTTTTATGTTTTTAATTATTTTTTATGGATTTTAAGAGTTATTAGGGTTTTTATATTTCTATGTATTTTAGGGGATTTTTTAGGTATTGATGGTTTTTAGGTATTTTTAGGGTTTTTATGGTTTTTAATGTTTTCTTGTGGTTTTAGGGGTTTTTTGAGTTTTTATAGTTTGAAATTTTTTTTATAGTTTTTTAATGTTTTAGTTGATTGAATGGTTTTTTTAGTTTTATTGGTTTTAGTGTTTAGGTTTATTAGGGATATAGAGGGTTTTGGGGTTTTTAGGGGTTTTAGAATTTTTTAACATTTAGGTTTTTAGGTTTTACATTGGGGTTTTCAGGGTTATTAAATTTTAGTAATTTTTAGGGATTTTATGATTTTATGGCATTTTAGGGGTATTAGTGATTTTGAGGTTTTTTAGGTTTTTAGGGTATTTATGTTTTCTTATTGTTTTTAGTGTTTTTAGGTATTTAGGGGTTTTACATACTTTTATATTTTAAGGTTTTCTTAGGTATTTTCAATAATTTTATATTTTTTATGTTTTTAGTGTTTATTTGGGGTTTTTAGGTTTTTAATGGGGTTTTATAGTTTTCAGGGACTTTGAGGGTTTTTGGATTTTTATGGGTTTTTGGGTTTTCTGAGTTTTTTTGGAGTTTTAACGGGTTTTAGAGTATTTTAACATTTTAGAGTTTTAAAGGGATTATAGATTTTTTATTTGTTTTAGGGATTTTATGGTTTTTAATGTTTTTGGGGTTTTGTGTTTTTAATGGTTTTTTGGGGTTTTTTGGGTTTTTGGGGTTTTTAGGGTCTTTTATGGGTTTTCAAAGTTTTGTGGGTTATTTAGGGGTTTTAAGTGTTTTTATGGTTTTAAGGTTTTCCTACGGTTTTCCATGGTTTTTATGTTTTTTACATTTTTAAGGATTTTTTTAGGAATTTTATAGGTTTTTTGGTTTTTTTTGGGATTTTGAGATATTTTAAGGTTTTTTGGTTTTTTTTAGGATTTTTAGCGTTTTTGAGGTTTTAGGGGTTTTATTTTTTATAGTTTTATGGTTTTCTTTGGGGTTTTTTGGGTTTTTATGCTTTTTGGAATTTTAAGGCTATTTTATGATTTTTTTTGGTCTTTTAGGGTTTTTATGTATTTTGAGACATTTTAGGGGGTTTATGGCCTTTTTTGAGTTATTACTGTTTTCTTGAGTTTTCAGGTGTTTTAAGGGTTTTTATAGTTTTTTAAAAATTTATAATGGTTTAAAGGGTTTATAAAGGTTTTATTGGATTTTTAGTGTTTTAATGATTTTTATGGTTCTGAGGGGGAATATGATTTTTATGGTTTTTAGGATTTTTTGGGGTTTTAAGGGTTTTAGTATTTTTTAGGTTTTTTGGGGTTTTTAGTGTTTTTAGTTTTTAAGGATTTATTTGGGTTTTTCAAGGTTATTATTATTTATATATTTTAGGTATGTTTAGGAATTTTTAATGATTTTAAATGCTTTTTAGTGTTTTTGGTATTTTTTAGGGTTTTTAGGGTTTTTAGGGTTTTATATTCTTTTAGGGTTTTGATTATTTTTTGAGTTTTTATGGTTTTAGGTTTTTTAACATTTTTAGTGATTTCATTTCTTTTTTGAATTTTTGTGCGTTTTTTGGTGTTTAGGGGGTTTTAGGGTATTTTGGAATTTTTGGTGTTTTTTAGGTTTGGTATGTGTTTAAGGTGTTTTCTGATTTCTAATGTTTTCTTAGTGGTGTTCAGGGTTTTTTAGGGATTTTTTAAAAATTTATAGTTCATTGTATATTTAGGGAATCTAAGGGGTTTTTGGATTCTATGTTTTTTGGGTTTTAGGTATTTTTAGGGTTTTTATTATTTTTTAGGATTTATAGGGTTTTTATGGGGTTTACGATTCTTTTAGAGTTTTTATGTTTTTAGAGTTTTTTAATGTATTTAGGGGTGTAATGGGGTTTTAGAGTTTTTTTTATTTTTATGGGTTTTATGGGTCTTTGAGGTTTTTTGGGGTATTTATGTTTTTATGTTTTTTTGGGATTAAAAAGTTTTTAGAGTTTTTAGTGGATTTGTGGTTTTTATATATATTTACAGAATTTAATGGTTTTTATAGGTTTTATGGTTTTTAGGGGGGTTAATGTTTTTAAGGTCTTTTTGGGTTTTTAGATTTTTTTTTGTTTTTATGGGTATTATGTTTTTTTAGGTTTTTTTAATGTTTTCTTAGGTATTTTCCGGGATTTTAGAGGTTTTTATTTTTTAGGGATTTTTAGGGTTTCTTTTAGGATTTTTATGATTTTTTTGGGTTTTTAGAGAATTTGTGGGGTTTCAGACTTTTTATGGTTTTTAGGGTTTCTTAGTGTTTTTTTCAATTTTTATAGGTATTAAAGATTTTTTATTTTGTAGGGTTTCTGTAGGGGTTTTTTCAGTTTTTTTGTTGTTTTTTATGTTTTAGGGGTTTTAGGATTTTTTTGGATATTTAATGTTTTTTTTGGGTTTTTAGTGATTTTGAGGGGCTTTAGGGTTTTTACGATTTTTATGGTTTTTATGGTTTTTATGGTTTTTTGGTTTTTAGCATTTTTTTGAGTTTTTTAAGATTTTAAATGGGTTTTAGAGTTTTTTAACATTTTTTGGGTTTTAAAATGTTTTTAGACTTTTTAATTTGATTTTAGGGGTTTTAAAGGGTTTTAGGGGTTGTTATGGTTTTTGGGGGGTTTTTTGGTTTTTTTGGGTTTTTTGGGTTTTTAGAATTTTTAGGTTTTTAAGAGTTTAAATTGTTTATTCATTTGTTTAAATTTCTTATTGTTTTTCTGGGTTTTAGGTTTTTTATTTTTTAAGGATGATTATGGATTCTTTTAGTATTTTTATGGTTTTTAGGGGTATTTTAAGAATCTGAGAGTTTTTTTTGTGTTTTTTGTGTTTTTTTGGTTTTTTTGGTTTTTTATGTTATTAGTGGGTTTATGGATTTATATGGGTTTTTAATGTTTTTATGTGTTTAAAGGGTTTTTCACATTTTAATTGAATTTGAGGGTTTTCTGGGTTTTCAGTGTTTTTATAGGGTTTTAGTGGTTTTATGTTTTTATATGTTTTTATTGATTTTAAGGAAATTTTTCATTTTATTTTTTTAGGTTTTTAGGGGTTTTTAGGTTTTTAAGAATTTATGAAATCCTTAGGGTTTGAGGATTTTTAAATTTTTAGGGATTTTTTGGGATTTTTCAGCATTTTAAGAGTTTTTATAGTTTTTATGGATTTTGAGGGGTTTTATGGTTTTTAGAGTTTTTTAGGGTTTTTGTTTTTTTATGTTTTTATTATTTATAGTGGTTTTAGGTTATTATTTTTTTCTTAGGATCTTTCAGGGTTTTTTGGGGTTTCTTATGTTTTAGGGATTTTTGGGTCTTTTTATTAATTTTCTAGTTTTTAGGGTTGTTATGGTTTTTTTGGGATTTTAGATTTTTTAGTTTTTAAGGGTTTTATGTTTTTTATATTTTTTAACCTCTTCAGGGGTCTTGTGTGGTTTTATAGTTTTTAGTGGGTTTTACGGTTTTATGGGTATTTAAGGTTTTAGGGGTTTTTATTATTTTTTGGGTTTCTATGGATTTTTAGGGTTGATAACGTTTTTAGGTTTGAGGGGTTTCATGTGTTTTTATCTATTTACGGTTTTTATAGGGGGTTTTATAGGTTTTATATATATTTTTTTGGATTTTACATATTTTTGGAAGTTTTTACTATTTTTATAGTTTTTAGGGGTTTTGGGATTTTAATAGTTTTTAGGGGTTTTAGGGATTTAATGGTATTTTTTGATTTTTAGGGGTTTTAGGGGTTTTAAGGCCTTAGGGTTATAAATTTTTTTAGGGTTTTAAAGGTTTTTTTTGATTTTTTGTTTGTTTTACGGTTTTTATGGGGTTTTTGGTTTTTTAGGATATTTAGGAGTTTTTATTGTTTTCACGTTTTTAGTTTTTCTATGGTTTTAAGGGACTTAATTGTTTTTTTGGTTTCAATGATTTTTAAGTGTTTTCATGGTTTTAGGGGTTTTTTTACATTTTTAGAGATTTTTGGATTTTTAGGATTTTAATGGTTTGTTAGGGTTTTTATGGATTTTGAGTCCTTTTTGGGCTTCAAGGGGTTTTTTTTAGTTTTTCAGTTTTTTCATTTTTTAGGGTTTTTAATGTTTTATAATTCTTTTTAACATTATAAAGGGTTTACAGATTTTCTACAGTTTTTAGTGGACTTTAATGGTTTTTGGGCTTTTGGTATGATTTAATTATTTTATTGGTTTCATGGTTTCTATGTTCTTAGGGATTTGTAGGGTATTTTAGGTTTCTTGAGTTTTTCTATTTTTAGGGGTTTTAAGTGTGTTTAAATTTTTATTGTTTTCATAGGGTTTTTTTATTTTTAGGTTTTTTTGTGATTTTTCATAATTTTTTATGTTTATAGGGTTTTACTTTATATTGAGTGGTTTTATGGGGTTTTTGGGGATTTTAGGTTATTTGGGGTTTTTTGGTTTTTTATGTTTTTTGGGGTTTTTTGAGTTTTTTGGGCTGTTAAGGTATTTTAATTTTTTTCTTATGTTTTTGGTGTTTAATGTGTTTTTAGTGTTTTTATTAGGTTTTCGGCCTTTTAATGGTCTTTAGGGATGTTAAATTTTTTTAGGGTTTATATCGATTTTATTATTTTTAGTGTTTTTTAGGATTTTAATTATTTTTCTTTTTGATGTATTTTTAATGATTTTCAGGATTTTTATGTTATTAATGTGGATTTTTATATTTTTTGGTTGTTAGTGGTTTCTTGGTATTTTATGGTATTAATGATTTTTTGGGTTTTAGTTGTATTTTAATTTTTTAGGGGTTTTAAGAGTTTTTATAGTTTTTAATATTTTTAGGGGTTTAAAGTGTTTTTATAGTTTATATTTTTTAGGTTTTTTGTGGTTTTTGGGGTTTTGGGTTTTTTCATGTTTTTATGGTTTTTTTGATTTTTAGGCTTTTTAGGGTTTTTAGCATTTTTATTTTTTTAGGGTGTTTTAATCTTTTAATGGTTTTAAGGTTGTCTTAGGGATTTTTAGTGTTTTTGGGGGTTTTAATGTTTTTTGGATTTTTAGGGCTTTTATGAATTTTATGGTTTTTAGGAATTTTAAGGATATTAAGAGTTTTGAGGGTTTATATGGTGTTTTGAATTTCAGGGGTTGATGACTATTTTGAGTTTTAAAGGTTTTATATATATATTTAACATTTTTAGGTTTTTAAATTGTTTTTATCATTTTTAGTGGTTTTATGATATTTATGAATTTTTAGGGATTTAATGGTTTTTGGGGATTATATTTTTTTGGATTTTTTATATTTTTATATTTTTTAAATTCTCTTATAGGTTTTTAGGTTTTCATAGGTTTTTAGGGCCTTTCATGTTTTTTGGAATTTTTACGGATTTTTTTGGGTTTTTAGGGTTTTAAGGCTTTTTGTGCTTTTTATGGTTTTTAGGTGTTTAACCATTTTTATCATTTTTTATTTTTTTGGGGTTGGAAGTGTTTTTAGGGTTGTGAGGTTTTATTAGGGTTTCTTAGGATTTTTATGTTTTTTTATTTCAAGACATTTTTTTTCTTTTTATGCTTTTTAGGTTTTTAGGGATTTTTTAGGTTTTAGTGTTTATTTTTTAGTTTCTTTTGGTTTTATGGGTTTTCGAGAATTTTAATATTTTTTGGTATTTAAATGGTTTTTATAGTTTTTAGTTGGTATATAGAGTTTTGTGGGATTTTTGGTTTTTTAAGGTTTCTAGTGTTTTTTATTTTAAGATTATTTAAGGGATTTAGGGGTGTTCAAAATTTTAGTGTTTTGTAGTTTTTAGGGATTTTAGGGTCTTTAAAGTTTTATGGTTTAATGATTTTTTGGGTTTTTTAGATTTTTTCTGTTTTTTGGGTTTTTAAGGAATTTAAGTGGGTTTTAGGGTTTTTTGGGATTTTATGGTTTTTTGGGTTTTTAGGGTTATTTTGAGTTTTTTAGGATTTTAATATTTTATATTGTTTTTTATATATTTTGGTGTTTAAAGGGTCTTTAATTATTTTAGTGGGTTTTAAGGTTTTTATGGGGTTTTAGTGTTTTTATGTTTTTTTGGGATTGTGGTTTTAGGTTTTAATTGGATTTTTGGTATTTTAGGGGGTTTATGTTTTTAGGTGTTTAAAATATTTTTAGTTTATTTAGTGGTTTTATGGTTTTATCTGATTTCAGGGTTTTTTTATGGCATTAGGGGTTTTATGGATTTTAGGGTTTTTATGGTGTTTAGTTTTTAGGGGTTTTTATGGTTTTTAGGTTTTTATGGTTTATTGTGTTTGTTTGGGTTTTATGGATTTTAATATTTTTATGAATTTTTAAGGATTTTTTTGGTTTTTTGCATTTTTAGGTTTTTTTATTTGAAAATATTTTTTACATTTTTTTAACTTTTTAAGAGTTTAGGGTTTTTAGAGTTATTTTTGCGGGTTTTAGAGTTTTTATGGATTTTTAGTGTTTTTAATGTATGTAAAGTTTTTTATTGTTTTATGGTCTTTTAGGTTTTTAGCATTGTCTTCGGTTTTATGGGGCTTAAGTGTTTTTAGGATTTTAATGTTTTCATATGGTTTTTTGGGGTTTTAAGGGTTTTTATGCTTTTAGGGGTTTTAGGGATTTTTTTGGATTTTCATGGTTTTTAGAGATTTTAGGGATTTTGAGGGGTTTTAGGATTTTTTTAGTATTTTAGAGTTTTTATTGTTTTTTTGGGTTTTTTGGTTTTTAGAGGCTTTTTAGGGTTTAAAGGTTTCTTTTTAATTTTTAATGTTTTTAGGGGTTTAATAGGGTTTTAGAGTTTTATCGGTTTTTAGGGGTTTTAGGGGTTTTATTGATTTTAGGGGTTTTTAGTGTTTTTAGGATTTTAAGGACGAATTAGAGTTTTTCAAGGGTTTTCGGTATTTAATTTTTTAGGTATTTTTGGTTTTTTAAGGATTTTTTAGTGTTTTTATTTTTGGTGGATTTTGACGGGTTTTTGGATTTTCTTAGGGTTTTTAGGAATTTATTTTTTTGGTTTTAGTGTTATTTTATTCAATTAGGGTTTTTAATGTTTTTAGTGTATTTGAATTTTTTTTACGGGTTTAATGGGTTTTTAGAAATTTTAGTGGATTTTAGTGATTTTATGGGGTTTTACTGATTTTTATGGTTTTTTTGTTTTTATAGTTTTAGGGTTTTTAGGGGTTTTTTGATTATTTTGTTTTTAGGTGTTTTATGTTTTTTAGGTTTTTAAGGTTTTATTAGGGTTTTTCAGTACTTTAAGGGGTTTTTTATATATATTTTTGGATATTTTTCAAATTTATAGGGAGTCTTTTTTATGGGATTTAGGTATTCTGAGAGTTTTTAGGGTTTCATTAGGTTTCAGATATTGTTAGGGTTTTTAGTTTTTTTAGGTTTTATAGTTGTTTTAAGTGTTTTTAGGTTTTTATGATTTTCATAAAGTCTTTTTGGGTTTTTATGTTTTTAAGGTTGTTTATGGTTTTTAGGGTTTTTAGGGATTTTGAGGTTTTTAAGGGGTTTTAGGATTTTTATGTTTTTTTGAGTTTTGTTCAAGTTATTTGGGTTTTTATTTTTTTTTATTTTTTTGAACATTTTTAGGTGTTTAAAGTGTTTTTTTTATTATTTGGTTGTTTTTGGTTTTTTATGGGGTTTTAAAGCGTTTTAGGGTTTGATGGATTTTTACAATTTTTATGGGTTTTTAGGGTGTTTTATGGGTTTTTAGGTTTTTTAGGGTTTTACGTCTTTTAGGGTTTTAAGGTTTTCTTAGGAGTCTTTAACATTTTGAAGGATTTTTATATTATTAGTGTTTTTAAGGATTTTTTATGATTTCTATGTTTTTTAGGTATTTTAGGTATTTTGTGGGTTTTTAGGTTTTTTTATGGTTTTTTATGGTTTTTCAGGTTTTTTAGAAGATTTAATTGTTATTAGGTTTTTATGGTTTTCTTAGAGTATTTTTGGGTTTTTTGGGTTTTTTAGGTTTTAAGGTATTTTTTGGATTTTTATGGGTTTTTAGGGTTTTTATGTTTTTTTGTGGGTTTTGTGTTTTTTGAGTTTTTAAGGGGTTTTAAGGTTTTCATAATTTTTATCAGTTTTAGGGGTTTAAAGGGTTTTTAGAGTTTTTTTGTGGTTTTGTAATTGTTATGTGTTTTTATGGGTTTTTGTGGTATTTAGGGTTTTTAGGGTCTTTTAAGGTTTTTAGCATTTTTTGGGTTTTCAAGGGATTTAAGTGTTTTTTGGTTTTTATGGTTTTCTTATGGTTTTTGTGGTTTTAAGGATATTTTTAAATTTTTAAGAGTTATTGGGATTTTATAAGATTTTAAGGTTTTCTATGTGTTTTATGAGTTTTGGGGGGGTTTTACCGGGTTTTATGGTTTTCAAGGTTATTATGGTTTTTTGGGTTTTTGGGGATTCTAGTTTTTTAGTGTTTCTATGGTTTTTTAAGGGTTTTTACATTTTTATTGCCTTCAATGGTTTTGAGTTTTTATTGGGTTTTAGGGGTTTTATTGGTTTCTATGGTTTTTTAATGTTTTATGGATTTTATGGTATTTTGGGTATTTTATTGGGTTTTTAGGGTTTTTATCCTTTTTTATGTTTTTAGGGGTTTATGTATTTTTATGTTTTTAAGGATTTCTTGTGATTTTTCTGGGTTATTAGTTTTTTTTGTATTTCTAGGGATTTTAGGTGTTATTTAAGGATTTTAGGGTTTTTAGGGTTTTTAGGGATTTTGGGGGTTTTATGGTTTTTAATGTTTTCTTGGGTTTTTAGGCTTTTTTTATGTTTTTATCGTTTGAAATGGTTTTTAATTTTTTTTACTGTTTTAGGGGATTGGGTGGTTTTTATAGTTTTCAGTGGTTTTAGGGGTTTGTTGTTTTGAGGGATTTTGAGGGTTTTATGGTTTTTATAATTTTTTTAACGTTTTGGATTTTATGTATTTGTTAGGGGGTTTTAGTTTTTTTTCCATTTTAGGAATTTTTAGGGTTTTATGATTTTTTGGCATTTTAGGGGTATTAGGTATTTTAAGGATTTTTTTTATGGATTTTATGTTTTTTAAGGTTTTTGTGTTTTTAGGTATTTAGGGATTTTATGTATTTTTAGGTTTTAAAGGTTTTCTTCGGTATTTTCAATAATTTTATGTTTTTTATTTTTTTTGGGCTATTAAAGGTGTTTTAGGTTTTTAATGTGTTTTTCGGGCTTTTAGGGTCTTTAAGGGTTTTTAGGGTTTTTAGGATTTTTTTGGGTTATGGGGTTTTTTGAGTTTTTGGAGTTTTTAAGGGGTTTTAGAGAATTTTATTAGTTTTGAGAGTTAAAGTATTTTTAAAGTTTTTATTTTTGTGAGGGTTTTTATGGGTGTTAGGGATTTTATGGTTTTAGGTGTTCTATTATTATTTTGGTTTTTGGGGTTTTTGGAGATTTTTTGGGAATTTAGAATTTTTAGGTTTTTAGGGGTGTTTATTGTTTTTAGGTCTTTAAGTATTTCTAAGTGTTTTTGGGTTTTTGTGTCTTTAGGGATTTTTAGGGATTTGTTTTTTGATTTTTAAGTATTTCTAGGGAATATTAGGATTTTTAGGGTTTTATTGGTTTTTCAGGGGTTTTAGGATTTTTTTACATTTTTATTGTTTTTAGAGATTTTTTAATATTTTAATATTATTTTTAGGTTTTTTTGGGTTTTGAGCGATGTTAATATTTTTTTGGTTTTGAGGGTTTTTATGGTTTTTTGAGACTTAAGGATTTTTTAGGTTTTTAATGGTATTTAGTTTTTTTTACTGTTTTTTGGGGTTTAAATAATTTTAGAGTTTTTAGTGGTTTTGTTGTATTTATATATTTTTAGGAGTTTTAATTGATTTTAGAGGTTTTATTATTTTTAGGGGTTTTATGATTTTTATGTTCTTTTAGGGGTTTTATAATTTTTTAGTGGTATTATGAGTTTTTAGGTTTTCTAATGTTCTCTTAGGGATTTTGGGGTTTTTAGTGTTTTTTATGTTTTTAGGGATTTTTAGGGTTTCTTTTAGGATATTTTTTTAATTTATGTGTTTTTAAAGATTCTGAGGTGCCTCAGAGTTTTTTATTGTTTTTAAGGTTACATAGGGTTTATAACAATTTTTATGGGTTTTAAATAATTTTATATTTTTAGGGATTTCTTAGGGTTTTTAGCGTTTTTACAATTTTTTAGGGGGTTTTAGGGATTTTTTATGATATTTAAGGTTTTTTGGGTTTTTAGGGATTTTAATGGGATTTAGGGTTTTTAGAGTTTTTATGGTTTTTTTGGTTTTCATCATTTTTTTGAGTTTTTTAGGATTTTAAAGGGTTTTTAGAGTTTTTTTAACCTTTTTAGGGTTTTAAAACGTTTTTAGACTTTTAAACTGGATTTTTGGGCTTTTATTTGTTTTATGATTTTTAAAGGTTTTTAGGGGTTTTTAGGTTTTGGGAGTTTTTAGTGGTTTTAGAGTTTTTATGGTTTTTAGTGTTTTTAGGTTTTTGGGGTTTAAATTGTTCTTTTTTATTTTTATGGATTTCTTAGTGTTTTTATGGGTTTTAGGTTTTTTATTTTTTTTATGTACATTTAGAGATTTTTATGATTTTCATGGTTTTTTGGGTTTTTTTTGGGATTCTGATAGTTTTTTGGGTTTTTATGGTTTTTTATATTTATATTGTTTTTATGGTTTTTTAGTGTTTTTTAACATTTTAGGGGTTTAAAGGGTTTTTTATGTTTTAATTTAATTTTAGGTTATTATGGGTTTGTATTGTTTTTATAGGGATTTAGTAGTTTTATGTTTTTAGAGGTGTTTGGGGTTTTAAGGTCATTTTCTATTTTTTTTGGGGTATATATTTTTTTAGGATTTTAAGACATCCTTATCGTTTTGTGGTTTTCTACATTTTTAGGTATTTTTCGTGGTTTTTGAACTTTTATATGGTTTTTTATAGTTTTTAGGGATTTTGAGGTGTTTTTGGGTTTTTATGGTTTTAAGGTTTTTTGGGTTTTTAGTTTTTTCTTTTTATTATGGTTTAAAGTGGTTTTAGGTTTTTATGTTTTTCTGAGATTCTTTCAAGGATTTTGGGGATTTTATGTTTTAGGTATTTCTTGTTCTTTTTATTATTTTTCAGGTTTTTACGGTTGTTAAGGGTTTTTGGGTTTTGGGTTTTTTTGGGTTTTTATTTTTCTGAATTTTTAAGGGACTTTTGTTTTTTTAAAATTTTTAACCTTTTTTGGGTTTAAATGGTTTTTATAGTTTTTAATGGGTTTTACAGTTCTTTGGTTATTAAAGGTTTTATGGTTTTTATTATTTTTAGGGTTTTTATGGATTTTTAGTTTTTTTATCATTTCTAGGTTTGATGGGGTTGAAGTGTTTTTAGCTATTTATGGTTTTATTAGTGGTTTACATAGTTTTAAGAGTATTTTATGATTTTATATATTTTAGGGAGTTTTTAGTATTTTTATGGTTTTTAAGGGTTTTAGAGATTTTTATAGTTTTTAGTGATTTTTTTTTGGTTTTTAATGATTTTGTATGTTTCTAGGGATTTTAAGGTTTTTGGGGTTTTAATATTTTTTTGCGGTTTAAAGGGTTTTATAATTTTTTGTGGGTTCTATGGTTTTTATGGGGTTCCGATTTTTTATAATTTTAGAAGTTTTTATTGTTTTAGGGTTTTTTGTGTTTTTATGATTTTAAATGTCTTAAGTGTTTTAGGGTTTCAAGGCTTTCTTAGGGGTTATCAGGGTATTAGGGTTCTTTTAAAAAAAATTAGGGATTTTAGGGTTTTTAATATTTAATAGGATTGTTAGGGTTTTTATGGATTTTGAGAGTTTTTGGGGATCAATGGTTTTTTTTTTCAATTTTTATGTTTTTATAGTTTTTAGGGACTTTATGGTTTTATAAAGATTTTTAATGTTCTTTGGGGTTTAATGATTTATAAGAGTTTTTACTGGTCTTTAAGTATTTTGGGGGTTAGGGTTTATTTAAGGATTTTAGGGGTTTCATGGTTTCTAGGTTTTTAGTGATTTCTATGGTATTTAGAAATTCTTGTGTTTTTTTTGGTTTTTTAGGGTTTTATGTGTTTTTACATTTTTATGTTTTTCTTAGGGTTTTTTAATTTTTAGTGTATTACAATTTCTTTATGTTTTTTAATGTTTTTATGGTTTTTATTTAACTTGAGGGTTTTTAGGGGTTTTTGGTTTTTTTGGGTTTTTGGTTTTTTTGGTTTTTAGGGGTTTTTTGTGTTTTTATAGATATGAAAGTTTTCAAATTTTGCTTAATGTTATAAGGTTTTAAAGTGTTTTTAGAGTTTTTAGTGTCTCTTAGGCCTTTTAATGGACTTTTGGAATGTTAAATTATTTTTAGGGTTTATATAGTTTTTAGTATTTTTAGTGTATTTTTGGACTTTATGAATTTTATGTTTTTATGTATTTTTAGTGATTTTTAGGATTTTTATGTTATTAAGGTGGTTTTCTATATTTTTTTTCTTTTATCATTTTGTAGGGATTTTAGGGTTTTGATGGTTTTTGGGTCTTATATGTCTTTTGAAATTTTAGGGGTTTAAGGTTTTTTATTATCTATAATATTTTTAGGTGTTTAAAGGGATTTTATGGTTTTTATTTTTTACTTTTCTTTTGATTTTTGGGATTTTGGGTTTTTTGGTGTTTTTATGGTTTTTTGGATTTTTAGGTTTTTAACGGTTTTTACCATTTTTAGATTTTATAAGGGGTTTAATTGGTTTTATGGTTTTACAGTTTTCCTTGCGGTTTTAAGTGTTTTAGGGGTTTTATGTTTTTAGAGATTTTTAGGGTTTTTATGACTTTTATGGCTATTAGGGTTTTTAGGAATTTTTAGGGATTTTTATGACTTTTATAGCTTTTAAGGTTTCTAAGGATACAAAGTGTTTTTAGGGTTTATATGATTTTTTGAATTTTAGGGGTTTTAAATTTTTTAGCATTTTAATGATTTTACAAAGATGTTTAACATTTTTAGGAGTTTAAATAGTATTTAGAGTTTTAGTGGTTTTATGTTTTTAATGTTTTTTTGGATTTTCTAGGTTTTTAGGGATTTTTTTCATTTTGGATTTTTAATATTTTTAGGTTTTTAAATGTTCTTATAGTTTTTTAAGTTTTCGTAGGTTTTTATGGTCTTTCACGATTTTAGGAATTTTTTGGATTTTTTCGTAATTTCATGGGTTTTTAGGGTTTAAAGGTTTTTTTTGCAGTTTTAATGGTTTTGGGGGTTTTATGGGTTTTATATTTTTTTATCATTTTTTGTTTTTTTTTGTTTCAAGTGTTTTTTGTGTTGTAACTTGTTCTTAGCGGTTGTTAATATTTTTATGGTGTTTATTGTTTCTATGGATTTTTATGTTTATAGGATTTTTATGGTTTTTTGGGTTTTTAGAGATTTAATGGTTATTAATGATTTTTAGGTATATAGGTATTTTTTAGGTTTTAGTGTTTATTTTTTAGTTTTTATAGTTTTATTGGTTTTTGAGACTTTTAACATTTTTAGGCGTTTAAATGGTTTTTATAGGATTTAGTTGTTTTATAGGGTATTGTGGGTTTTTATGTTTTTTTAGGTTTCTAGGGATTTTTTATTTTTAGTGTATTTAGGGGCTTTAGGGGTGTTCATAATTTTAGTGTTTTTTATGTTTTAGGGGTTTTAGTGTTTTTATGTTTTTATGTTTTTATTCAATTTTAGTAATTTTTTTGGGTTTTTATGGATTTTATGGGTTTTTAGGGATTTTTTTCATTTTTTCGGGTTTTTAGGGTTATTTTTAGTTTTTAGGGTTTTATGATTTTTTAGAATTTTGTATGTATTTTGGGGTTTAAAGGGTATTTAATTTTTATAGTGGTTTCGAGGGTTTTTATGGGGTTTTAGTGTTTTATGGGTTTATGGGTTTATGGTTTTAGGTATTTAGTGTTTTTTAGGTATTTCAGGGGTTTTAAGTATTTATGGTTTTAAATTTTTTTGGATTTGTTAGGGTTTTAAAATTTTTTACATTTCTATGGATTTTTATTGAATTTTATAGATTTTTATGGGTTTTTTGGATTTTTAGGGGTTTTAAGGGTTTTTGGTTGTTTAGAATTTTTTTGGTTGTTTTGGTTTTTAGGGTTTTTTTGAGTCATCTAGGGTTTTAATTCTTTTTAGAGTTTTTTATGTTTTAGGGGTTTAAATTATTTTTAGAGTTTTTAGTGGTGTTGTAGTGTTTTAGTGGGTTTTAGGGGTTTATGGGTTTTTTGTGTATTTTGGTTTTTGGGATTTTTAGGGTTTTTTAGGAGTTTTAGCCTTTTTAGTTTTTTAGTCATTTTAAGTGTCTTTATGTTTTTATGGTTTTCTTAGTGTTTTTCAAGGATTTAGGGGTTTTTACATTTTTTGATATTTTAGTGCATTTTTAGGATTTTTATGGTTTTTATTATGTTTAGTGAATCAAAGGGGTTTTAGCGTTGTTTAGGGTTTTTACGGCTTTATTTTTTTTGGGATTTTAATGTTTTGGGTGTTTTAATGTTTTTTGGGGAATAATTATTTTCTATTGATTTTATTGGTTTTTAGGGTTTTTTTTGTGTTTTAGGGCTTTTATTTGTTTACTAGTTTTTATGGATTTTTGGGTTTTTTGGGTTTTACTTTTTTTTGGTTTTTTGGGGTTTTCAAGTGCTTTTAGGTTTTTATGATTTTTAGGGTTTTTTATGTTTGTAGGAATTTTTTGGGATTTTTTTTTGTATTTTATGTTATTTTAGTGTTTTTAGGGAAAGGAAGATGTGAGACCAGGCTATTCCTAGCCCCACAAATATATTAAAAAAGAGAAACAACAACAACCAATGGAGGGGTGGGGCCAAAACACCCACACCCTAAATCCTGACAAGCCCCAAAAAAGCAAAATGAGAGACATCTACGGAACAAAATCAGCATCTCCAAAGGGGTCCCCATCTGCACCGTAGCCTAAGGAAGCATTCGAGTCCACCAACTCCCATTCAGAAGATTCATATTGCTTCAGAAAGTCTTCACAATACTTCCTGAGTTTCACACTCGGCTTCACTTTGGTAGTCTGATCTTCCCTTCCTAGTGCGCCTATGTTACCTTTGTTGGCCATGGAGGAGGACCGAGTGGCTATTGGCCTAGGCAGGGATGAGTATTCTCTCCTAGCACTCCATTTCACTAGAGGATCACTCTTCATGTTGACCTTCCGATGAGCTGCGACAGTAGGCACAACCATGTCACCTTTCTTACTACATTCTGGATCAGACTGAGACCTTCTTTTCTGATTACTGCCAGAGGAGTCCGAGAGGCCCATCCTCTCTTGCGCCCTCTTGATCCTGTTCAAGCTGGAATACATAAGGTCTTCATGGTCCTCCAGGATTTCTCCTAGCCGAATGTGCTCGTCATTCTCATCCCCAAAAAAGATCACCGACTGTAGATCCGGATTATGAAAGATGTCATATATGTGCTGCTCAAGAACTATTTCCAAACAGTCAAACATAATCGGGTCAGACAATTCAGTAGAGGGGGGGAACTGCTCGAATAGAACAAGGGCCGAGTTCCTATCAGGCTGATCGAAGCTCCTCTTACTAGCATGAGGACTGCCAAGTTGCAGCATGGGATGAGGGGTATCACTCGGACCAAGTCCAAGCACAGTAGAGACCAGCAGGGCTTGCTCCAAAGGGGGCGTAGTGGGAAGGAGGGATTACATACCCAAGGCCCAAACACCATCATTAGGGGAAGGCAGGTCCGCCTCCTGGGGGGCATCAGCAGCCATCACCTCCTACATTTCCTGACCTCCCTAACCCCCTTCCTCAATTCCCACAGATTCCAGGCCGTTGAACCGATTTGAGAACACAACCAACTTGGCGCCACCTCCTACATCCACCAGAGGACTTGAAAAAGGCATCCTTTCCATGCCATGACCAGCTGGCTTTAATGCCATGCTCATGGCCCTAGCAGGATCAAGCTGCAACACCACGACCCCAACTCCACTGGGAGTGACATCCACCACTTCGAAAGAGGCATCACCCCCAGTCCCAGATCACCCTTCATATGTGTAAATATTTACCTGACCAAAATTTGTTTTCCCATGCCCATCCAGGGGTATGAAACCCCTTCCTCCATCTTGCCACCCCTCCGAGCATCCAGCAGAGAATACTGTGGGGTTTCATTCTTCACCTCCAGGTCCCCTATTGAGCTTACAATCGATGGGATGGCCTCTTTTCCAATCCTATCTGCCATGCCATCCCTGCGTCTGCAATCCTTTTCCATATGACCAAGAGTAAAGCACGAGGTGCAGTAATTCACCCATGATTTTAAAACCATAGGCTACTTCCATTGAATCTCTTTAGCAATTTCAATCCAGACGAAGTCGACTAGTTCCTTCGAGACATCAATTTAAACACAAACCCTCAGGGAAATTGGATGACCAAGGGCCCTGGTTCCTTAGAGTTTTTTTAATATTTTTATGGGTTTAAAGGGTGGTTATAGTATTTTTTGGTTTTAGTGTTTTATGGCTTTTTAGTTTTCTTATTATTTTGTGATTTTTAGTGATTTTTATGCGTATTAAGGATTTTAATATTTTTTAAGGGATTTTAGGTTTTTTATATTTTTTTAGGGGTTTTTTATTTTCATGTATTTTTTAGTATTTGTGTGGTTATTAGGGGCTTTATTTTTTTTAAAATTTTTATGTTTTTCATAAGTTTATTTTTTAGATTATTTAGGTTTTTTACATTTTAGATATTGTTTTATTTTTTTTATAATTTGTTTGGGCTTTTAGGGTTTTTAGGGTTTTTAGGGTTTTTTCGGGGTCTTTGGATTTATTTAGTTTTTAGTGGTGTAATGGTTTTTTTATATTTTTAGTGGGGTTTTTGGTAATTTATGGTTTTTTATGGATTTTATGGATTATAGGTGTTCAGTGGTTTTAGGGGTTTTAGGATTTTTAGGTTCTCTTTAGTGTTTTTAGGGTTTTTATATTTTTTAGGGGTTCTAATTATTTTTGGGAAATCATGGTTTTCTTATAGGTTTTTAATGTTTTAAGTTTCTTTACATATTTAGGGTTTTTAGAGAACTTTTAGGATTTTTTTGGTATTTTAGGGTTTTTAGGGGTTTTGAGGTTTTAAGGGGGTTTTAAATGTTTTTAGGGTTAAATGGGTTTTAAGAATTTTTAGGATTTTATGGGTTTTAATTTTTTTGTTGTTATTAATTCTTTCTTAGGGGTTTTAGGGTTTTTATGTATTTAGGAATTTTTAGGTAATTTTTATTATTTTTATGTGTTTTTGGGTTTCTTGCGATTTTGACGGCCTATAAGGGGTTTTTTGGGTTTTAATGATTTTTAGGGTTTTTTTATCATTTTTCGGGGATTAATTTTTTTAGAGATTTTGGTAGGTTTTTACAGTTTTTATGGGTTTTAATAGTTTTATAGTTTTTGAGATTTTTATGGGTTTTTATTGTTTTTATCATTTTAGGGCCTTTTAGGGTATTAGGGTTTTTAGCAATTTTTGTTTTTAGTGATTTAATAGGTTCATAGGTTTTTAAGTGTTTCGTAGGGCTTTTATTTTAGTGTTTTTAGTTATTTTTAGTGGTTTAGGGTTTTATAGTTTTTTTGGTATTTTTAGTTTTTTTTTTCATTTTTTAGGTTTTTAGGGGTTTTAAGTGTTTTTATATTTTTAATGTTTTGTTATGAATTTTCATAATTTTTATGTTTTGTTTCAATTTTTTTGGATTTTTAGGGCCTTTTCAGGTTTTGGTATGGTTTTTAGGTTTTTTGGGATTTTGAGGGGTTTGGGGGTTTGGGGGTTAGGGTTTTTATGTTTTTTGGGGTTTTCTCAGTTATTTACAGGTTTTAGAGTTATTAATTTTATTGGGGTTTAAAGGGTTTTTAATTTTTTTAGTGGTTTTTAGGTTTTTTATTGGTTTTAATTGTTTCATAAGGGTTTTAGGCATTTTATAGTTTTTATGGGTTTTAGGTCATTTATAGGGATTTTATCATTTTATTCTATTTTTAGGGGTTTTAAGTGTTTTTATATTTTTAAGGTTTTCTTAGGGATTTTACGGTTTTTTAGAAGTTTATACATTTTAGGAATTTTTATATTCTTTTTGATATTTATGGTTTTTAGGATTTTTAGTGATTTTGATGGTATTCGGTGTTTTTAAGGTGTTTTGTGCTTATAGGTTTTTTGGTGTTTTATTTTGTTAGTTTTTAATGTTTCCTTTTTTTTTAGGGTTTTTAGGGAGTTCAAAGATTTTAGGAATTTTTAGGGGGGTTTTTTGGTTTTTTATTTTTTAAATGTTTTAGGGAGTTTGAGATTTTTTTAATATATTTAGGTTTATTATGAATTATTTGGGGGGGGGGTTAGAGTTTTTCTTTGATTTTGTAGGGGTTTGAACTTTTTTAGAGTTTTGAGTGTTTTATGGGTTTTATTTTTTTTAGGGATTTTATAATTTTTAAGGGTTTTAGGGTCTTTTTAGCTAGTGTTATGGGTTTTCCCCTTTTTTAGGTTTTAGGGGTTTTTATAAATTTTAGGATTTTAATTTTTTCTTACGGATTTAAATGGTTTTTAGAGTATTTTAAATTTTTATGTATTTTAGGCCTTTTTTGGAATTTTATAGTTGTTTGGGTTTTTAGGAATTTTAAGATTTTAAGGGTTTTTTCCTGGTTTTACGGTTTTTATATTTTTTTTTGTTTTTAGGGTTTTTAGTATTTAGTGATTTAAAGGTTTTTTAGAGATTTTTTAATGTTTTAGGGGTTTAATGGTTTTTACTATTTATAGTAATTTTCAAGGCAAAGAAGATGTTGAAGTCAGGCTATTCCCGACCCACCCCCCAAATTTATTTGAAAAAAGACGCAGTAGAAAAGGGAGGGGAGGGGTCAAATGACCCACACCCAAAAAAAACTTAAACCCTCAACCTAAAAAACCAAAAGAAAACCAAAAAAGAATGCAAAAAGAAAAACAAAGCAGAAAAACATAACATTCCCCATCATCACCTCCCAGCCAATCAACATCCAACATCTAGCAGCATCATTACCACTAGCAGCAACTTCATCAGCAATCATCAGCACGAAATATATAGAACCACAGTAAACTACGCCTTTCCAAAATCATATTTCAACACCATAACAAGTTTGGCAACCATCATCCTATACTCCAATCTTGGCTTATTAGACCTACACCATAGAACAACACCGTCCCTATGAGACTCTCCATTGATGCTGAGCTGAACCACCAACACTATCCCAACACCACCACATGCACCATCACACCAAACCAAAATGGATTCTAGAGTCATAGGAAGGGCAGAAAGAGCAGATGTGGGTGCATGAGTCAAGGGGAGTGACAATAGTGAGCATGTGCACCCTAGAATCCAATTCCAACAGTCACCCAACAGATCATCGAAAAACTGTGCATCAGCACTACCACCAAAAGCTGGATTCCAACATCAAGGGTTTCTGGGGTTTAATGGGGTTATCTGTTTTTATGGGTTATTAGGTTCATTTTATGATTTTCAGGGTTTCTATAATTTTTTAGGTTTTTAGGGGGTTTAAGTGTTTTTAGGTTTTTGTGGAATTCTTAGCTTTTTTCATGGTTTTTAGGGGGTTTTATGTGGTTATGGATTTTTAGGTATTTTTTAGTGTTTTATGATTTTTATTGTTTTTAGGGATTTAGAGGGTTTTAGGGTTCTGTAGGAGGATTTTGATTTTTAGGGTTTATAGGTCTTTAGGGATTTTATGTGTTTTTAGGATTTTCTAGTTTTTAGGGGGTTTCAGAGGTTTTTAGGGGTTTTTGAATTTTTAGTATCATTTAGGGATTTTTTAATATTTTTAATGTTTTAAGGGGTTTTTGAAATTTTGAGGGGTTTTATGATTTTTTGGATTTTAGGTTCATTTTTTTAGTTTTTAGGGATTTTATGGATTTTTAGAGTTTTTTTTGATATTTTAAGATTTAAAGGGTTTTTAGAGTTTTTAGTAGGGTTTTATGTTTTTATGGGGTTTTAAAGATTTTTTTGGGGTTGTATGGTCTTTAGGTTTTTTATATTCTATTTTGTTTTTAAGGGTTTTAATAGTTTTTAGGATTTTAATATTTTCATAGGTGTGTTCAAGGTTTTTAGGGTTTTTGAAATTATAGTTACTTCTTGGGAGTTTTTCAGTTTTAATGGGGTTTTGGGGGTTTTATAGGTTTTGAGGGTTTTAAGGGTTTTTTGGGTGTTTCAGTTTTTTACTGTTATAGTGTTTTTTAAGGTTTTATGTTTTTTTAGGTTTTTATGTTTCATAGGGGTTTTCAGGGTTTTAGGGTATTTTATTTTTTGAGTATTTATATGGATTTTTAAAGTTTTTTATAGTGTGATGGGTTTTTATGGTTTCTATGGTTTGTAGGGGTTTTTTGGTTTCTAAGGGTTTTAATGGGTTTTTAGTGTTTTTTATAAATTTTTAAGAGGTTTAAAGGGTTTTATAGTTTTAGTGACTTTTAGGGTTTTTAGGCATTTTAAGGGTTTTAGGGGTGTTTAGGGTTTTTGGAATTTTTATTGTTTTTAGGGGTTTTAGAGTTTGATGTTTTTATGGGGGATTTGAGTGTTTTTAGGTTTTTATTGGTTTCTTAAGGGTTGTAAGTGTTTTTGTATTTTTTTATCATTTTAGAATTTTTTTTGTTTTTTTATTATTTTTATGGTTTTTTATAGTTTTAGGTAATTTGAGGGGTTTAGGGTTTTTTTAGGTTTTGATGTTTTAGCGTTTTTAGCGTTTTTTAATTTTCCAAGGGGTTTTATTTTTTTATGTTTTTATCTTATTAGGTATACTTTAAAATTTTTATGGTGTTTTATGGGTTTTAGTGATTTTTAGGGATTCATGGGGTTTTAGGGTTTTATGGGTTCTTTTTATTTTTCTGGTTTTTATGTGTTTTTATAATTTTTCAATATTTTTAAGGGCTTGAAGTTTTTTTTGAGTTTTTTTGGTTTTCTAGAATTTATCATGTTTTTAGGGAAATTTTAGGTGTTTTTATGGTTTTAGCCTTTTTTGTTCTTAGGGGATTTCAGAGTTTTTGTGTTTTTATGTTTTTCTTTAGGGTTTTCATGTTTTTTATCTTTTTAGGGATTTTTGAGACTTTTTAGGGATTTTTGAGATTTTTTAGGATTTTTATGGTTTTGATAGTTTTTTCTATTTTGATAGATTTTCAGGAAATTTTTATTTTTGGGGGGGTTTTAGTTTTTATTTTGGTTTTTATGGGTTTTATGTGTTTTTGGTTTTTAAGTTTATCATTTGGGTTTTCAAGAGTTTTTGCGATTTTTTATTTTCAGGGATTATATGGATTTTATGTATTTTTTATTTTTTATGGTTTTTCGGAATTTTGTGGCGTTTTGGGGTTTTTGGTTATTTGGGGTTTTTTGGTTTTTTTTGGTTTTTTGGAGTTTTTATGCTTTCTCAAAGATTTTTAATGTTTTTCGGGATTAAAAGGGTTTTTAGAGTTTTTAGTTGTTTTTACCGTTCTTTGGGTTATTTTGGGTTTTATGGTTTTTAGGTGTTTTATGGTTTTTATTAGTTTTTGGGATTTTAGGGTTTTTTGGTTTTTTTGGTTTTAGCATTTTTTAATAGATTTAGGGTTTTAAAGTGTATTTAGGTTTTTAAGGTTTTCATGTTGATTTTTAGTCTTTTAGGGTTTTTACGTATTTAGTATTTTGTATGTCTTTTAGGATGTTAATGGGTTTTTTGTGTTTTTTGGGATTTTAAGAGGTTTTAGGGGTTTTTACATATTTTACGGGTTTTTACGATTTCAGGGTTTTTTTTGTTTTTAATTTTTTTCAATGTTTTTATGATTTTAGGGTTTTCTGGAGGGTTTTTAGGGGTTTTATAGTTTTTTATGATTTTAACTAATTTTAGGACATTTTGGGAATTTTATATTTTTATGGTTTTTAAGTATTTTATTGATTTTTAGGGGATTTCAGGGTTTTTATGATTTTGATAGTTTTTTTTGGATTTAAGGGGTTTTTGTGAGTTTTTAGGGGTTTTAATGTCTTTAGAGTTTTTTTAACATTTCTATGGGTTTAAAGGGTTTTTATATTTTTTAGTGGCTTTTAGGGTTTTTAGGTGTTTTAGTATTTTAGAATGTTGTTATGGGTTTTAGTGTTTTTGAATATTTTTGAAGGGTATTTATGGATTTTTGGGTTTTTAGGGTTATAGTGTTTTTAGAGAACTATGGGTTTTAAATTTTTTTAGGTATTTATGGTTTTCTTAGGAATTTTCAGGGTTTTTATGTTTTTTTGTTTTTTATAGATTTTGACGGTTTTTTAGGATTTTTATGGATTTTGGGTTTTTAGATATTTTGAGTGTTTTTAAGTTTCTTGGTGTTTTATGGTTTTTAGAATTTCTATATTTTTGGGAGTTTTATTTGTTTTTTGGTTTTAAGGGTTTCTTTGGGATTTTATGGGTTTTATGGTTTTTTTTTTCATTTTGATTTATTTTGTGGGATTTTTATCATTTTCATCAGTTTTTGGTTTTTAGGGATTTTAATGGTTTTTTGGAGGTTTTGGGTTTTATGGTATTTAGGTTTATTATGGTTTCTTTGGGTTTTTAGGGTTTTTTAGTTTTTAATGGTAATTAGTATTTTTATATGTTTTTATGGTTTTTTATGTTTTTAGTGGTTTAATGGATTTATGGTTTTTTGGGGTTTTTATGGATTTTTGAGATTTTATGTTTTCAAGTGTTTTTAGTGATTCAGGGTTTTTATGGTATTCTTTATGTTTTATGGGTTTTTATTTTTTTAGGTATTTTTAGGGATTTTAAAGGATTTTTTTGGGGTTTTATGGTTTTTTTTTGAGAATTTGAGGGTTTTTAGGATTTTTAGGGATTTTAGTGTTTTTATTGTTTTTGGTTTTTAGGTCTTTTTTGTTTTTAGATATTTTAGGGTATTTAACGGTTTTTAGGGTTTTTATTTTTTAGTGTTTTTATGTGTTTTTAGGTTATTAAGGTTTTCTTAGGATTTTTTAGGGTTTTTTAAGTTTATTACAATTTTAGTGATTTTTAGTTCTTTTGTAGTCCTTTTTATGTTTTTTATGGATTTTGATGGTTTTCAAGGATATAAAAATGTTTTAGGTTTTTGGGGGGTTTATATTTTAAGGTTTTTAGGGTTTTTTTGGGATTATTAGGTATTTTTGGGGTTTTTATTGTGTTTAGGGTTTTTAGGGATTATGAGGGTCATTTTGGGTTTTGGGTTTTTAAGGGTTTTATGGTTTTTTGAGTTTTTATGTATTTTAATGTTTTTAGATATTTTTAATGTTTTTAGTGGTTTAAAGTGTTTTTAGAGTTTTTAGTGATTTTAGTGTCTTTATGGGGTTTTAGGGTTTTTATAGGTTTTTATGGTTTTTATGGTTTCTAGGGTATTTAGTGTGTTTTAGGGGTTTAACCATTTTTAGGTTTTTTTTATTTTTTATTTTTTTTAGGTTTTAAAAAGTTTTCATAAGATTTTTTTTTGTTTTTAAATTTTTAGGGATTTTAGGTATTTTCATGATTTTTATGGGGTTTTAGGGTTTTTAGGGATTTCAGGTGTTTTATGTTTTTATTGTTATTTTTGGGTTTTTTGGATTTTTTGAGTATTTATAGTTTTTAAGGTGTTTAGTGTTTTTTAATGTTTTTAGGGTACTGAAGTGTTTTTAGAGATTTTACTAGGGTTTTTATAGTTTTATGGGTGTTTATGGTTATTTAAGGGTTTTGGGGGGTTTTATGGTTTTTAGGGGTTTTAGGGATTATAGGGTATTTTGGATTTTTAATGGTTTTTAGTGTTTTTTAGATTTTTAGGGTTTTAAGTGTTTTTTAAGGTTTTATTAGGGGGTGGGTTTAGGATTTTTTAGTGGTTTTATGAATTTTTACGTTTTTATTGATTTTCAGTGCTGTTTTAGGATTTTAATGGGGTTTTTAGTGATGTTTTGGGTTTTTAGGGTTGTTTGGGGATTTAAGGATTTGTTTTTGTATTTTTAGGGTTTTCAAGTTTTTTTAAATGTTTTTAGGTGTTTCAACGGTTTTATAGTTTTTAGTGTTTTATGGATTTAAGGGGTTTTTAGGGTTTTAGGTATTTTATGGGTTTGGGGTTTTAGGGGTTTTAGTGTATTTTTTGTATTTTAGGGGGTTTATCTTTTTTTTTTGTTTTTATGGGGTTTAAGTGTTTTTTGGTTTTAAATATTTTCTAAGGGGATTTCAAGGATTTAATATTTTTTTTACATTTTTAGGTATTTTTATGGTTTTAGGATTTTTTTTTTGTTTTTATGGTTTTTTGGGATTTTGAGGCATTTAAGTGTTTTTTAGTGTTTTATAGTATTTTGGTTTTTAATATTTTTTAGTTTTTATGGGTTTAATGTTTTTATGGTTTTTACGGTTTTGATAAGGATTTTTTGGTTATTAAGGTTTTTTGTGATTTTATTGTTTTTTGGGTTTTATGTTTTTTTTAAGTTTCTTATAGTTTTTAATGTTTTTATAGTTTTTCAATGATTTTAGATGTATAAAGGTTTTTTAGGGTTCTTAATAGATTTCATGTTTCTATGTTTTTTTGTAATTTTTATGGTTTTTAGGGGTTTTAGGGTCTTTTGTGGGTTTTTGGGTGTTTTTGTTCTTTATGTTTTTATGGGTTTTAATTTTTTTGTGTTTTTTAAAGGTTTCTTAGGGTTTTTTCAGGTTTTTTAGAGTTTTTTACATTTTTAGGGATTTTTAGTGGTTTTATAAGATATTTATAGTTCTTATGGTTTTTAGGGATGTTAAGGGTTTTTAGTGTTTTTAGGGATTTAATGTGTTTTGGTTTTTTAGGTTTTTTGGGGTTTTACGTTTTTTTTTGTTTTTAATGTTTTCTCAGTGTTTCTAATAGTTTTTTTTTTGGGTTTTTTACATTTTTATATTTTTGTGGACTTTTTTGGTTGTTTTGGTTTTTAGGGATTTTAGTGATTTTGTGGGGTTTTGGGGGGTGGGGGTTTGGGTTTTTAGGGGATTAATGTTTTTTTGGAGCTTTTAGAGTTTTTATGATTTTAATATTTTTATTGTTCTTAGGGGTATAAATTGTTTTAGAATTTTTAGTGGGGTTTTACAATTTTTACGGGTTTTAATGTTTTATATGTTTCTAGGGTTATTTAGAGGTTTTTGGGTTTTTTATGTCTTTTTGAATGTTTTTAGGGTTTTTATAATTTTTTAGGGTTTTTAGCATTTCAAGGGGTTTTAAGGGTTTTTACTATTTTTAGGTTTTTATGGTTTTCTTAGGGATTTCATGTTATTAGGATATTTTACAGTTTTGGGATTTTTATGGATTTTTATTATTTTTATGGCATTTTACGATTTTTAGGGATTTTGAGAGGTTTTTAGGGGATTTATGGTTTTGAAGGGTTTTTCGGTTTTTCAGAACTCTTACGTGTTTTAAGGTTTTTAAGGATTTCTTAGTGTTTTTAGGGGTATATAGGGTTTTTTACATTTTCAAGAACTCTTAGGGATTTTTTGACATTTTTATGGGTTTTAGTGTTTTTTGGTATTTGGTTTTTTGGAGGGGATTTTAGTATTTTAGGGTTTTCATGGTATTTTGGGGTTTTAGGGGCTTTTTTTGAGTTTTTTTAGTTTTTATATTTTTTAGACATTTTAAAAAAAATTAGGGTTTAAAGGGTTTTTAGTGGTTTTAGTGGTTTTAATAGATTTTATGAGTTTTAGGGTTTTATGGTTTTAAGGGGTTTTCTGTGGTTTTGGTTCTTTTTAGGGGGTTTTACGATTTCTACAGTTTTTTTGGGTTTTTAGGGGTTTTAAGTGTTTTTTGGGTTTTATGGTTTTCATTGGGGTTTTTAGAGTTTTTTAGGGAATTAATTTTTTAATGAATTTAGGTTTTTATGTATTTTCAATGGTTTTTAGGGTTTTAATGGATTTTATGGGTTTTATGTGTGTTTATTGATTTTAGGGTATAATTTTTTATAGTTTTTAGGATTTTATGGGTTTTAATAGTATTTATGATTTTAAGGTTTTCTTTGGTGTTTCTTAGTTTTTAGGGTTTTTTAAATTTTTAGAGATTTTTATGGATTTTATGGATTTTTATGGATTTTTCGTTTTTATAGATTTTGAGTGTTTTTATGTTTTTTTGGGTTTTTATTGTTTTATTATTTTTTTTGGGGTTTTAGGGGTTTAAAGGGGTTTTAGAGTGTTTGGTGGGGTATTAGCGTTTTTATAGGGAATAGTGTTTTTAAAGGTTTTTTGGATTTTTTATGTATTTTAGGGGATCTTATGAACTTTTAGGGTTTTTAAGGATTTTAGTGTTTTCTGGGATTTTAGGGGTGTAAAATGTTTTTAGCTTATTAATGTTTATTTGGGGTTTTAAATGTTTTATTACGTTTATGTGTTTTTGTTTTGAGATTTTTGAGGATTTTTATGTTTTAAGGGATTTTAGGGATTTTGATGGGTTTGGGGCTTTTACTCATTTTAGGGGTTTTTGTGTTTCTTCCATTTTTAGGGGTTTATGTATTTTTATTTTTTAACGTCATCTCTGGAGTTTTAGGGTCTTTCAGGTTTTTTACATTTTAGGGATTTTTAGGGACTTTTTAGGATGGTTAATGTTTTTTAGGGTTTCTAGGGAATTTTTTGTTTTTCTTGTTTTTTTGGATTTTCTGGGTTTCTAAAGTGTTTTAATGTTTTTTAGAGTTATGAATGTTTTTAGGGCTTTAAATAGTTTTTAGATATTTTAGTGGGTTTTATATTTTATTATTTGTTTATAGGGTTTTTAATTATTTATTGGTTTTTATGGATTTTAGGGGGTTTTAGAATTTTTAGTGTCTTTTATGGAAAAGAAGGCGTGTGCCAAGCAGAAATCTTGGTGCCTCAATTAATAAAAAGAAAAGGTACAAAACATTACAGGGGGACTTGTACATTCGTGTGCGGGTAGCACCCATCATGTTAGAGGCTACATGAGACGTGCAAAAGGAAGGAGCAATGAATGACCACCGTGAGAAGCATTCTTCAATAGCCATCTTAGAGAGAGCATAGGCCACCATATTGACTTTCCTATATGCATGAGAGATCCTGAGAGTCAGGTTCTTGGATAGGCTAAGGCATTCAATCCACTGAGGAAGAAGCTGCCATGGAACCTTCCTTGAGTTTTGGCGAAGCACCTCCACTACAAGCATTGAGTCCGATTCGATCCAAAGATGCAACCACCCAAATTGAATTGCAAAACGAACATCCTTGATAATAGCCCAAAGCTCTGCCTCATAAGCACATCCATTCCCAATGTAGTGATAGAAAATACCCTTGACAATTCCTCGACAAGTACGGAAGACCCCACCACAACCTGAAGAGCCTGGTGAGCCTGCCGCCGCACCATCAACATTAACTTTGATCCATGACGGGATTGGTGGAATCTATCTAATGTACTTCATCAAAATTGGTTTTTTTCACCCTATAGGGACACCAAGGGTGCGGAGTGTAACAAGATCATTGAATCGGTTTTTCATCGTACCTGATTGGAGACTCCCAGCCAGCCGAACAACACTATGCATGGAAATAATACCCTCATGCATGGAGCATGATTTGTTCTGAAACATAGCAGAATTTCTTGCAGCCCATAGGAAAGAGATAATGGATGTCGATGCTGCAAGAAGGAGTTTGTGAAGCTGCTCACTGCAGCTAAAATCATTGATAAAAAGCATCTGTTGAGAAAAGGTTCCAGGAGGTAAGCGGAGACCAAAAACATCCTGCCTGTAGCTCCATAATCTGTGTGCAAGATTGCAATCAAAAAAGAGGTGTTGTATGCTTTCAGCACCTCGCAAACAGATGCTGCAGACCGAGGTAATCTGCAACCCAGTTTTTTGAAGCTGACCATGCATAGGCAACCTACGCCTCCAAATTTTCCAAAGAAGAAGAAAGTGTCTAGGGGGAATGAATTGACACTTATATTTCAGAAGCCATGAGGGGGGTCAGAACCATTCCAGCATTCATGCTCGTAGAAACCCCTTGCAGTGAGTTGGCCAATCAGATCCGGCTTCCATAGGAGAGTGTCCGAATCAACGTAGTTGTAACAACGAATTTGGGAGATGATGTGTGATGGTAGAATTTCATCCAGCTCCATCAGCCTGGCGTTGATCTCACTGATAGTCATGTGTTGCAGACCTTTTGGAACTTGCATAAGTTCATGAAGAGGACAATCGAGCCAAGGGGTGAGCCAGCAGTTCAGATTGGATTGTCTTGAAACAGTCCAGATAGATTGAGAGATAATATTCTGAAATGAGGATTTAATTGTGGTCCATACCGAGGAGAGCATATACCCAGTGTAGCCATTACACAAGTGGGCAGTGAATCGTTCTTTAAGAAAATCCATCTCACCTTCCTTGTGCACGAAGAGATTCCAGGTGAATTTAGCCAACAAGGCCTCATTGAAAGCCCTGAGAACTTTAATTCCAAGACCACCCATGTTAATGGGTTTGATACAGTCTTTCCATGCAACAGCTACCAATTTCTTTTCACTAATGCATCCTGTCCATGAAAATTTTCGAATCTTGGATTGAAGGGATTTGATCAGACTTACCAGCCATCTATATAAAGAGAAGGCATGAACAAACTTTGATGTGATAACAGAATTGATAAGGAAAACTCTGCCTGCTTGGGACAGAGACTTTCCCTTCCATTTAGCTAGCTGCTGGATGATATCAACAGAAATGCTTTCCAAGTGGTAGCGCTTTTCCCTCCCCCAGAAGAGGGGAACCCCAAGGTAATTAAAAGGTAGAGATCCTTTTTTAACGCCAAGACATATAATGATTCTATTTTGCCTCATAGAGGAGTACCCTTTCCCAAAAATAATAGATGATTTACACCAACTGATTGCCTGCCCAGCAAAATATTCATAGTGATTAAAGATTTTCCAGATAGCTGAGATAGTTCGCATATTAGCCTGCCCAAATAGAAGGATATCGTCAGCATAAAAAAGGTGTGAGGGTACATAGGAGTCCTTGCTGGCTTTGAAAGGGAAATATAATCCAGCCATCATTTCATGTGTAACAATATGACTCAGTTAATCTTCTGCAAGTGCAAAGAGAATTCCAGAGAGAGGGTCTCCCTATCTGACCCCTCGTGAACACTGAAAAAAACGTTTTGGCGCCCCATTAATCAGAACAGAAATTCCAGCACTCTCCAAAATAGAAGAGATCATGCTGATAAATTTGGATGAGAAACCATACATACCCAACACCCTGAACAGAAAATGCCACTTAATGGTATCAAAAGCTTTGGATATATCCAGTTTAAGAGCAAAGGTCCCATATTTGACTTTCTTTCTCATGATATTCACTCATTCAGAGTCCATATATAAACAGCTTTGAATGATTCGCCCAGGAACAAAGCCAAATTGATTAGGAGTGATATTGGAACCAACAAACGTCCCCAACCTGGTGATGATGATTTTTCTAATAGTCTTTGGAATGGTGTTTCCAATGGAAATGGGACGAAAGTCACCCATGTCAATAGCAACTTCTTTTTTGGGAAGCAGAGCAATGAAGTTGGAGTTGGATCCAAATGGAAATGATCCTGAGATGAAGAACTCCCGTACAGCATTGGTAATTTCTTCATGAAAGATATCCCAATAAAAGATGAAGAATTTGTTGGTGAATCCATCCGGTCCAGGGGCACTTTCAGAATTGAGATAGAAGAGACAAGATTTGACTTCATCTTCAAGAGGAGGATAGGTCAGATAATTGTTCTACGAGTCAGTCACACACTGCTCAATACAGTCGGCAACCAAGACCGAGGGAGGGGTACCATCATCATTATAAAGAGCTTTAAAATGATCAACAACAGCATCAGAGAGCTCTTTCTACTCAACCAAGATTGCCCCATTGATTCGGATACGATTAGGTCCTTTATAGACCCTTTTCTCCCGTTGTAAGAGATGAATGAACATTGAGTTTATGTCACCATCCTTGAGCCATCGAGCACTGAATTGGTGCTTTTCCAGATTCTCTTTGAGAGCAAGAAGATCATCAAGATTTTTGTGAAACGAAAGTTCCTCATGAGTAGGAACAGCCCCCTGCTGATTGTTTTCTTGGAAAAACTCCAGCTAAGATTGCGCATCCTTGATCTTATCATAAATTCTAGAGAAAGAGAGCTTACTCCAAGCCTTAAGAAGTATTCTAATTCTCCTAAGCTTTGAGGCAACCACAAAGTAAGGAGAGCCATGGAAAGTGGAGTTCCATCCATCAAGCACAACTTCCCTACATCCTGGGATTGAGAGCCAGGCATTGTTGAATTTGAAGGGTAAGGGAGAAAGTCTCCTAATATCCTCCCGAATAGAGACTACAATGGGATTATTATCAAAGTAAAATTTAGGGAGAGTAAACCCTGAGATGTCGAATGGAGCACCAGCATCATTGACGTGAATGAAGAACCTATCAATTTTGCTGGCTTGCCTCCCATTTACAGTGAACCTTCCCCAGGTAAATTTGGAGCCTGCCATAGGAACTTCAATGAGATTACATTGATCCACACAGTACTGAAAATCTAGAGCAGCAGAACGGAGAAAATGGGGGCCAGTTTTTTCATCAATACTCAAAACAACATTGAAGTCACCAGTGATGAACCAATTGTTACTCATGTTCTCACTGAGGGCAGCTAAATCTGCCCAGAGTTCTCTTCTTCTGATGTAAGAGAAAGAGGCATAGACAAAAGAGAAGGTGAGGGGAATGTCCTACATCCGAATGTGAATAGAAATAACCTAGTGACAAATCTCAAAAGACTCAAGCATCAAGTCATTGTGTCGAATCACCCATAGTGATTCAATATTACCAGCGCCTCTATTATGAGCAATAAATGAGTACCCGAGCGATGCCCAGTTGAAACCCTTACAGTGATCAAAGTTAATAAGAGGCTCAGCAATGGCCACAAGATAGGGTTTGTTGACAGCAAGGAAATGTCGAAGGGCTGCTGTAGTGGGAGAGTTCCCAATCACCTGACAATTCAAAAAAATCAGCTTCATTGACTGGAGTTTGAGTTGCCTCTTTGGCGAGACAGGCCTTTTGTATTCTTGGAAGGGGAACCTTTAATTTTCCCTCCCTGCTTTGGAGGTCTGCCAGGAGGTTTCTTAATGACTTTCTCAATGTTTGGCAACTCCTGAGTAGAGGCCATAGGAGCATCCTCAAGGATAACATCTGCATCTAGGATGTCAACAACTTGATCAGCCCAGAATTTCCCAGATAGGGGGGAGAAGGGATTAGTAACAGAGATCCCGTCATTACGAGGAATTCCAGTGAGTTTGGCCTTATTGGAAATTCCTGCAGGAATAGGAGAAAAGATCTCAGTCGTATCAGTAAGAGCAGGTGCATCCTATTGAGCAGTTGCATCGTGTACTCTGCTGGGTGAGTGAATTCCAGGAGAAGAAGAATCCGATAATGCAGCAATCCCCGGAGGGGCCCCAAGCGGAGGAGCACCATCAGTTATCTTAAATTTCTCAGCAGAAGCATCTACTATATGCACATCATGCACGCTGATGATTGCAGGAGTGAATTGGGGAGGCTGAGCAGGTGCACCATATGCACTGCTGAAATTAGCAGTTGCATCAGGCTGGACACACGACAGATGCTCAGCAGGGGACACAATGGTCAATGGATCTGAATTAGCCACAGTAGAGGGAGCACCTGTAGAAATCATAACCTGCTCAACTGGATCCACCGCTTTGCAAGAGATGAGAGACAAGATAGTTGTATCATGGACACTGGAAGCAACTATTTCGTCAGCGAGAGCCACTGCTATGCAGGAATTAGGAGGCTGAGAAGGTACAACATGGACACTGCTGGAAGATGCAAGACCAGGTGCATCAGGCTGGGCAAGTGAAGTTTGCACAATAGGAAGCACAACAAAGGCTCCAGGATATGTAGAAACTGCATGAGCAGTATGCCCATCATTGGTAGCATTAGAATCCCCAACCAGAGTTGAAGAAATCGGATCACAAACCTTCTCAGTAACAACAAATTGGTCTGGGACCCCACTTGTTCCTGAATTGTTGCTTCCAACTTGCAGGGGGGGAGTAACAGGATTCACTGCATCCTTCTGGGTTTCATTATTGTTCAAAGATTTACATGACCCATCCTCATGCCCTCGCACCTTACAAATGTTACAATTCTTCAATCTCCTGCATTCATTGATAGAGTGACCAAGAAAGAGACAATTGCTGCAGAACTTGGGTCATCGTTCATACTATATTTCCAGCACGATGCTGTCATCCAGAGTGTTCAGCACCACTTCTTCAACCAAAGTATTGGCCATGTCAATTTCAACAAGAACTCTAGCATTGTGACCAAATCTTGGATTATCAGTTTCCCTGTCAAGCCAAATAGTAAAACCAACCGAGGAGGCAATGTCCCACACAATTCGAGGGTGCCAATATAGCCAATTCAATTTGGAAATACGAATCCAGACCTGGGAAAAAGTCTTTTTGACGCTTGTTGGATCAAAATTACGGTCCCAGTCCTGAATCCGCAGCAGGCCAGGCTTAAGCGCAAGTGATCCAAAACTCCAAGCCCGTCTTTTGTGCTCATCAGAGGAAAAAATGATGTGATAAAAGCCACGGCCCATGGCTGTCATTTTCCAGTCCAAAAAACCCCAGAGTTCTGCAACCCGCTTGACAAGCTCAGAAAATCTCCATAATTTCCCACCCTTAGGCATGACCACCCGAGTAATGATCAAAAATTTGCAGAGGTTAATTCTTTCTTCAATTGCTTCCCGATTGGCAGAAACATGAGCTCTTTTCCCTTTCTTAATGACACACCCTGGGGAGGGGATTCCGAAATTAGAGAAAGACGAGGAAGTCGCAGACTTAACGACCTAAGAAAAGTTTTTCTTCGGTGCATCCAGAGGTGAATCCAAAGATTGAACAGGTTTTACAACACGAGGATTACAAAGATGATAGAGTACATTGTGCCCAATGGGCTCAGAATCAGGACTCTTCGCTGCATCAGCTACCTCCCAATTCAGAAGAGCCGGCAAAGGCCATGGATCCACAGAATCCCCCGAGCCCCCAGCTGGCTCAGCCATCAAAATTCTGTCAAACGTGTTGTATGGGTAACGACGTATAGGGCTGGTATGCCCACCTGCGCGCTGCACGCCCCCAGCTAGGCCCAAGGTGACCAACCCTTGGGCTTGGGCCAATTCCCACGGAGTCAAGGGGATGAGAGGTTCGCCGACAAATGGTGTGTGTTGCCTTTGTGAGGACTCGAACCCGGAACCTCAGCGACGGGTCGCCACCGCCTTAAACCAACTCACCCAGCCCCCGCGGGCAAACGTGTTGTATGGGTAACGAGGTATAGGGCTGGTCTGCCCACCTGCGCGCCGCACGCCACCAGCTATGCCCAAGGTGACCAACCCTTGGGCTTGGTCTAGTTCCCACGGAGTTGAGGGGACAAGAGGTTCACCGACAAATGGTGTGTGTTGCCTTTGTGAGGACTCGAACCCGGAACCTCAGCGACGGGACGCCACCGCCTTGAACCAACTCACCCAGCCCCCGCGGGCAAACGTGTTGTATGGGTAACGAGGTATAGGGCTGGTCTGCCCACCTGCGCGCCGCACGCCCCCAGCTAGGCCCAAGGTGACCAACCCTTGGGCTTGGGCCAGTTCCCATAGATTCGAGGGGACGAGAGGTTCGCCGACAAATGGTGTGTGTTGCCTTTGTGAGGAATCAAACCTGGAACCTCAGCGACGGGTCGCCACCGCCTTGAACCAACTCACCCAGCCCCCGCGGGCAAACGTGTTGTATGGGTGACGAGGTATAGGGCTGGTCTACCCACCCGCACGCCGCATGCCCCCAGCTAGGCCCAAGGTGACCAACTCTTGGGCTTGGGCCAATTCCCACGGAGTCGAGGGGACGAGAGGTTCGCCGACAAATGGTGCGCGTTTCCTTTGTGAGGACTCGAACCCGGAACCTCAGCGACGGGTCACCACCGCCTTGAACCAACTCACCTAGCCCCTACGGGCAAACGTTTTGTATGGGTAACGAGGTATAGGGCTGGTCTGCCCACCTGCGCGCCGCACGCCCCCAGCTAGGCCCAAGGTGACCAACCCTTGGGCTTGGGCCAGTTCCCACAGAGTTGAGGGGATGAGAGGTTCGCCGACAAATGGTGCGCATTGCCTTTGTGAGGACTCGAACCCGAAACCTCAGTGACGGGTCGCCACCGCCTTGAACCAACACACCCAGCCCCCGCGGGCAAATGTGTTGTATGGGTAATGAGGTATAGGGCCGGTCTGCCCACCTGCGCGCCGCACGCCCCCAGCTAGGCCCAAGGTGACCAACCCTTGGGCTTGGGCCAGTTCCCACGGAGTCGAGGTGATGAGAGGTTCGCCGACAAATGGTGTGCATTGCCTTTGTGAGGACTCGAACCCGAAACCTCAGCGACGGGTCGCCACCACCTTGAACCAACTCACCCAGCCCCCGTGGGCTAAAACGTGTTGTATGGGTAACGAGGTATAGGGATGGTCTTCCCACATGCGCGCCGCACGCCCCCAGCTAGGCCCAAGGTGACTAACCCTTGGGCTTGGGCCAGTTCCCACAGAGTCGAGGGGATGAGAGGTTCGCCAACAAATGGTGTGTGTTGCCTTTGTGAGGACTCGAACCCGGAACCTCAGCGACGGGTCGCCACCGCCTTGAACCAACTCACCTATCCCCCGCGGGAAAACGTGTTGTATGGGTAACGAGGTATAGGGCTGGTCTGCCCACCTGCGCGACGCACGCCCCCAGCTAGGCCCAGGATGACCAACCTTTGGGCTTGGGCCAGTTCCCACGGAGTCGAGGGGACAAGAGGTTCACCGACAAATGGTGCACATTTCCTTTGTGAGGACTCGAACCCGGAACCTCAGAAATGTGTCGCCACCGCCTTGAACCAACTCACCCAACCCCCGCGGGCTAAAACATGTTGTATGGGTAATGAGGTATAGGGCTGGTCTGCCCACCTGCGCGCCGCACGCCCCCAGCTAGGCCCAAGGTGACCAAACCATGGGCTTGGGCCAGTTCCCACGGAGTCGAGGGGATGAGAGGTTCGCTGACAAATGGTGCGCGTTGCCTTTGTGAGGACTCGAACCCGGAACCTCAGCGATGGGTCGCCACCGCCTTGAACCAACTCACCCAGCCCCCGTGGGCAAAACGTGTTGTATGGGTAACGAGGTATAGGGCTGGTCTGCTCACCTGCGCGCCGCACGCCCCCAGCTTGGCCCAAGGTGACCAACACTTGGGCTTGGGCCAGTTCCCATGGAGTCGAGGGGACGAGAGGTTCGCCGACAAATGGTGCGCATTGCCTTTGTGAGGACTCAAACCCGAAACCTCAGCGACGGGTCGCCACCTCCTTGAACCAACTCACCCAGCCCCCACGGGCTAAACGTGTTGTATGGGTAACGAGGTATAGGGCTGGTCTGCCCACCTGCGGGTCGCACGCCCCCAGCTAGCCCCAAGGTGACCAACCCTTGGGCTTGGACCAGTTCCCACGGAGTCGAGGGGACGAGAGGTTCGCCGACAAATGGTGCGCGTTGCCTTTGTGAGGACTCGAACCCGGAACCTCAGCGACGGGTCGCCACCGCCTTGAACCAACTCACCCAACTCCCGCAGGAATTAAAAACATGTTGTATGGGTAACAAGGTATAGGGTTGGTCTGCCCACCTGCACGCCGCACGCCCCCAGCTAACCCAAGGTGACCAACCCTTGGGCTTGGGCCAGTTTCCACGGAGTCGAGGGGACGAGAGGTTTGCCGACAAATGGTGCGCATTGCATTTTTGAGGACTCGAACCCAGAGCCTCAGCGATGGGTCGCCACCGCCTTGAACCAACTCACCCAGCCCCCGCGGGCTTAAACGTGTTGTATGGGTAACGAGGTATAGGGCTGGTATGCCCACCTGCACACCGCACACCCCCAACTAGGCCCAAGGTGACCAACCCTTGGGCTTGGGCCAGCTACGACGTAGTCGAGGGGACGAGAGGTTTGCCGACAAATGGTGCGCGTTGCCTTTGTGAGGACTCGAACCCGGAACCTCAGCGACGGGTCTCCACCGCCTTGAACCAACTCACCCAGCCCCCGCAGGCAAATGTGTTGTATGGGTAACGAGGTATAGGGCTGGTCTGCCCACCTGCGCGCCGCACGCCCCCAGCTAGGCCCAAGGTGACCAACCCTTGGGCTTGGGCCAGTTCCCATGGAGTCGAGGGGACGAGAGGTTCGCCGACAAATGGTGTGTGTTGCCTTTGTGAGGACTCGAACCCGGAACCTCAGCGATGGGTCACCACCGCCTTGAACCAACTGACCCATCCCCCGCGGGCGAAACGTGTTGTATGGGTAACGAGGTATAGGGCTGGTCTGCCCACCTACGTGCCGCACGCCCCCAGCTAGGCCCAAGGTGCCCAACCCTTGGGCTTGGGCCAGTTCCCACGGAGTCGAGGGGACGAGAGGTTCGATGAAAAATGGTGCGTGTTGCCTTTGTGAGGACTCGAACCCGGAACCTCAGTGACGGGTCGCCACCGCATTGAACCAACTCACCCAGCCCCCGCGGGCAAACGTATTGTATGGGTAATGAGGTATAGGGCTGGTCTGCCCACCTGCGCGCCGCACGCCCCCAGCTAGGCCCATGGTGACCAACCCTTGGGCTTGGGCCAGTTCCCACGGAGTCGAGGGGACGAGAGGTTCGCTGACAAATGGTGTGTGTTGCCTTTGTGAGGACTCGAACCCAGAACCTCAGCGACGGGTCGCCACCCGCCTTGAACCAACTCACCCAGCCCCCGCGGGCAAACGTGTTGTATGGGTAACGAGGTATAGTGATGGTCTGCCCACCTGCACGCCGCACGCCCCCAGCTAGGCCCAAGGTTACAATCCCTTGGGCTTGGGCCAGTTCCCACGGAGTTGAGGGGACGAGAGGTTCGCCGACAAATGGTTTTTTGGGATTTTCACATATTTAGGATTTTTGGGGTTTTTTATGATTTTAATGGTTTTTTGAGAGGTTTTAGTGATTTTTATATTATTAGGGGTTTTAGGGTTTTATGGATTTTTAGGGGTTTTCTAGTTTTTTAGTATTTTTAGGGGTTGTTATGTTTTTTAAGGGATTTATTTGTTTTTAGGATTTTATGTTTTTATTATGTGATTTCATGGGTTTTAGGATTTTTTTTCGTTTTTTGGTATTTTTATGGGTTTTTAGGATTTTTATGTGTTTAAGGTGTGTTGAGGGGTTTCAGTTTTTTTATGGTTTTTATTGTTTTTTTTGTTTTTAGGGTTTTTTGAGTTCTAAGTGGTTTTGATGATTTTAGAGTTTTTTATGGTTTTTATGGATTTAAAGTTTTTGTAGAGTTTTTATTGGGCTTCAAGATTTTTATGGGGTTTTAATGCTTTTAATGTTTTTTTGGATGTTTTTGTTTTATAGGTTTCTAGGGGTTTTAGGGTCTTCTTAGGATATTTTGGAATTTTTAGTATTTCTTAGGTTTTTAGATGTTTTAATTGTTTTTAGGTTTTAAGTTAGTTTCAAGTTTTTTTGACATTTTTCATGTTTTTTATATATTTAGGGGTATTTAGGTATTTTTTAAGGATTTTTTAGTTTTTTATTATTATTAGGAATTTTGAGGTGTTTTAGGGTTTTTAGGGGATTTAGGGTTTTATGTTTTTTAGGGTTTTTTGAGTTTTTTGTGGTTTTAAGGATTTTTGAGTTTTTTTAATATTTCAGGTTTTAAAGGGGTTTTAGTGTTTTTAGGGGGGTTTTTAGGGTATGTATGGGGTTTTATGTTTTTAATTTTATTCTAGATTTTTTTGGGTTTTCTTGTGTCTTCATGGGGTTTTTATTGTTTTATCATTATTAGGTTTTTAGGGGTTTAAAGTGTTTTTTAGGTATTATGGTTTTATTCTGGGGTTTTAGGGTTTTTATGGATTTTGTGGTTTGGGGATATTTATGGATTTTTTAGGATTTTATGGTCATTTTGGGTTTATATGTAATTTCAATGGTTTTAGGATTTTTGGTGTTTTTAATGTTTTTAGGGTTTTAGAGTTGAATGGTTTCATGTGTTTTTAGGGTTTGTTGGATTTATAAGGGTTTTTATGGTTTTTGAGAGTTATTTAAAAATTTAATGGTTTAAAGGGTTTATAAAGTTATAATTTTTAGGGTTTTTATGGGTATTTAGTGTTTTTAATGGTTTAAATGTTTTTTGGGTCCTATGGGGTTTTTAGGTTGTTTTAGGATTCTATGGTTTTCTTAATGTTTGTAGGGGTTTTAGGGTTTTTTACATTTTTAGGGATTGTTAGGGATTATTTTTATTTTTTATGCTTCTAAGGGTGTCTATTGATTTTGAGCATTTTTTTTTGTTTTAAGGGGTTTTTGCTTCTTTTGGGTTGTAGGATTTTATTTTTTAATTTTAGGGGTTTTAAGGATATTTAGAGTTCTTTCTATTGTTTTTAGGGGTTTAAATGGTTTGATATTTTTTAGTGGTTTTAGTGTTTTTTTTGAGTTTTAGAGTTTTATGGTTTTTAAGGGTTTAATATTTTTATTGGGTTTTAGGGTTTTATGGTTTTTAGGGTAATTTTGGGTTTTTAGAATTTTTGTTTTTTAGGTTTACATTTTTTTAAAATTTTTAATGTTTTATTTGTGGTTTTAACAGTTTTAAGGGTTATTTAAATTTTTTGAAAATTTTATGGCATTTTTATGATTTTTACGGGTTTTAGTGTTTTTTTTGGTTTTTAGGGTATTTAGATTTTTATGGGTTTTATAGTTTTTAGGTTTTTTATGGGTTTTTAGGTTTTTATGGGTTTCAAGCGTTTTTAGGTTTCTATGGTTTTTCAGGGGGTTTGGTTTTTTACATTTTTAGGGATTTTTATGTTTTTTAAAATTTTTGAAGTTTTTAGGGGTTTTATGGTTTTAAGGGTTTTAGCATTTTTTAGGTTTGTTAGAGGTTTTGTGTTTTTTTGGATTTAATGGTTTTCAAAACATTTTATGGTCTTTAGGGTTTTTTTTTGTTTTTAGGGATATTTTTGGTATTTTAGGGTTTTTATAGATTTTAAATGTTTTCTGGGTTCTTTTTTAGATTTTTTTTGTTTTAAGGTTTTTTGTAGTTTTTAACATTTTTAGGTTAATTTCATAGTTTTTTGATTTCTTTGTGGGTTTTATGGGTTTTTAGGGTTTTTAAAGTTTTAATGTTGTTTTGGGGGTGTTATGTTTTTTATGGTTTTTTAGGGTTTTAGAATTTTTAGGATATTTAGGGGATTATATATTTTTATTTTTTTATGTTTTTCATGGTAGTTTTTTTGGGTTATTATAATTATTTACACTTTTTTGGGATTTTTTTTGGTTTTTAGTATTTTTTATTATATTTTTGGGATTTAGGGATTTTGAGGGGGTTTTGGGGTTATTTTTCATTTTTTAGGTTTTTTGGATTTTTAAGTGAATTTTTTTTTTTAAGGTTTTCATAGTGTTTTTTAGAGTTTAACATTTTTTATGTTTTTAGGGATTTTTAATGATTTTTTATTTTTTATTGTTATTATGGTCTCTATGGATTTTGAGGGGTTTTAGGGTTTCTTGGGTTTTTATGGGTGTTTATGTTTTTGGATGGTTTTTTCGAGTTTTTAGGGTTTTTAATGTTTTATAGAGTTTTTAACATTTTTAGGGATTTAAATGGATTTTAGAGTTATCATTAATTTTCTGGTTTTTTTTTGTTTTTAAAGTTATTATGGGTTTAAGGGTTTTATGGTTTTAAGCATTTTTATGGTTTTTAGGGTTTTTAGCATTTTTAGGATTTTTACGGGTTTATATAGTTTTTAGGTTTTCATGTTTTTATTAAGGATTTTCATGGTTTTTAGGGGTTTTAAATTTTTATGAATTTTACGGGATTTTTAATATTTTTTTTGGGTTTTAGGGGTTTTTAGGTATACTGAGGTGGTTAGAGTTTTGTAGAGTTTTAGGGTTTCTTTTTTGGTTTTATCGTTTTTTGGTTTTTAGAGGTTTTAGGTTTTTATGGTTTCTATGGTATTATTAGAGGTTTTCACGTTTTTAGGGTTTTTTACATTTTTAGTGATTTTTAGAGATTTATCCTTATTTTTTTGGTTTTTTGGGGTTTTTTTTGGGATTTTGTGGGGTTTTAGTGTTTTTTTGGTTTTTCTGGTTTTTTCAGTTTTATTGGTATTTCATAGTTTTTTAGGTTTTTAAAGTGTTTAGGGTTTTAACATTTTATGGGGTTTAAAGGGATTTTAGATATTTTAGTAGGTTTTACTATTTTATCAGTTTTTAGGGGTATTTAATTATTTTAGGGGATTTTATCGTTTTATGGGTTTCTATAGTTTTTTTGGGTTTTTTAAGGTTTCTTGCATTTTCTGGTTTTTAGGGGTTTTAACAGTATTTAAGGTTTTATGTATTTTTTAGGGGTTTTTAAGGTTTCTAGAGTTTTTATGGTTTTAGAATTTTTTTGGGATTTTTAATGTATTTGTAGTTTTTCCTTTTTTTTGGGAATTAGAGGGATTTTGAGGGGTTTTAGCGTTTTTAGGGGTGTAAAGCGTTTTAATGTTTATATGATTTTCCTAGATGATTTCAGGTTTTAATGGTTTTTATGATTTTTTGGATTTTTAGGTCCTTTTTAGGATTTTTAGGATTTTTTATTTTTTTAGGTATTCTTAGTGTTTTTAGGGATTTTACTATTTTTAAAGTTTTTAGTGTATTTTAGTTTTTACTGGTTTTTAGTGTTTCTAGGTTTTAATGTTTTCTTGGGGTTTTCAGGTTTTTTATTGTTTTTTACTTTTTAAGTTATATTTAGGTCTTTTTAGGTTTTTAATGGTTTTTAGGATTTTTAGTGATTTTGAGGGTTTTTGGGGTTTTTAGGGGTTTTTGGATTCTTAGGTTTTTATTATTTTTTAGGGTTTCTAAGGATTTATATAGTTTTAAGTGGGATTTTATATTTTTTATGCATTTTTTGTTTTTTTTTTGTTTTTAAGTTTTTTAAATGTTTTTTTGGGTTTCGAGATTTTTTTGGGTTTTAGGGTTTTAGGTTTTTTGGGTTATAAATATTCTTATTTATGTAATGTTTTCTTTTGGGTTTTCACAATTTAAGGGGTGTTTACTATTTAAGTTATTTTTAGGGATTTTGATGGATTTTTATTATTTTTTGGGTTTTACATATTTTTAGGTTTTTATGGTTTTTAGGGTTTATGGAATTTAGATTTTTTTTGGTTTTTATGGGTTTTAAGTGTTTGATTTTGAAGTTTTTATTCAGTGTTTCCATTTTTTTAGGGTGTTTTAAAATTTTATGTATTTTTATGGATTTTATGGATTTCAGGGTTTTAGGGATTTTGAGGGTTTATAGGGTTTTTGGTTTTTTGGGTATTTAGTGCTTTTTTTAGGGTTTAGGTCATTTTATTTCTTTTATAGTTTTTGAAATATTTAGTGGTTTAATGGGGGTTTTTTATTTTTTAGTGGTCTTAGGGTTTTTTTGGGTTTTGAGGGGATATTTATTATTTTTTGGGTTTATAAGGTTTTTAAGTAGTGTTTCTCTTTTTAGGATTTTTAGCATTTTTTAGGTTTTTAGTGGTTTTAAGTGTTTTTATGTTTTTGAGGTTTTCTTTGCGATTTTCATCACTTTATTTGTTTTTTATGTTTCTAATTACTTTTAGAAATTTTTTATATTTTTATGATTTTTAGGTTTTTTATGCATTGTGAGTGTTTTTTAGGTTTTTTGGGTTTTTAGGTATTTTAGAATTTTTAGGTTTTTAGGGGTATTAAGTGCTTTTAGATTTTAATAGTTTCTTTTTAGTTTTCAATGTTTTCAGAGATTTTAACATTTTTAGAGATTTTGGGGATTTTTATATTTTTATTTATTTTTAAAATTTCTAGGGATTTTGATGGTTTTTAAGGTTTTTAGGGTTTTTAAGGTCTCTATGGTTTTTTTGGTTTTTAGGATTATTTTATTTTGTTGGGTTTTTAAGGTTTTTTAATGTTTTTAACATTTTTATGAGTTTAATGGGTTTTTGAAATGTGATATTTTTTAGGGTATTACCTGTTTTTATGGGTTTTCAATGATTTATAGTTTTTAGGGCTTTTAGGTTCTTTAACATCCTTCTATGGTTTTTATGTTTTTAGAATTTTATTGCTTTTTATGGGTTTTATGTGTTTTGATGTTTTTAATGTTTTCTTAGGGTTTTTAGGCTTTCGAGTGTTTTGCATGTTTTATGGGTTTTAAGGCTTTTTAATGATTTTTATGGTGTTTTTGGTTTTTTGTGATTTTTCGTGTTTTATGGGTTTTAGGGTTTTTAGGGTTTTTAACGTTTTTAGGTTTTTAGGGGTTTTACATGGTTTTATGTTTTTAACTTCTTCTTAGGGTTATTCAAAATTTTAGGGTTTTTTAAAATTTTAGGGATTTTTAAGGGATTTTAGGTTCATTATTTTATATGGTATATAGAGATTAGAGGATTTTTTAAGGATTTATGGTATTTTTGTGTTTTTTAGTTTTTTATGTTTTAGTGTTTTATGGTTTTTTAGATTTTTTTACATTTTTAGGGTCTTAAAGAGATTTTAGTGTTTTATTATTTTTATTGTTTTTGGCAATTTTTGGGGTTATATAATGTTTTTTGGGTTTTATGGATTTTATGGGTTTTAGGGTTTTTAGGGCCTTTTATGGGTTTTAGTGTTTTTCATGTTTTTATAGTATTTAATATTTTTGAAAATTTTAAGGTTTACTTAGCTATTTTATTGTTATTTAGGGGTCTTTATGTTTTTAGGGATTTTTTTGGGATTTTATTGTTTTTAGGGTTTTAATGATTTTATTGGTTTGAAGTGTTTTAAAGTTACTAATATTTTCTTAGGATTATTAGTGATTTTTGGGTTTTTTATATTTTAATAGATTTTCATAAATTTTATTTTTTAGGGATTTTAGGTATTTTGATGGGTTTTAGGGTATTTTATGGTTCCTATGGATTTTATAGTTTTTTGGGATTTATGGGTTTCTTTTTGAGTTTTTAGGGTTTTCGGTTTTTTATTGTTTTTATTATATTAGTAGTCTAATGTTTTTTATATTGTTTTAGTTGATTTATGGTTTTTTTAGTTTTTTGTAATTTTTTTATTTTTAGTTGTTTGTATGGTGTTGGGGGGTTTTATGAAATTTATGGTTTTTATGTGTTTTTAGAGTTTTTGGCATTTGTAGGTTTCTACGGGGATTAAGTGGTTTTAGGTTTTTATTGTTTTCTTATGGATTGTTTGGTTTTTAGTGTTTTTTACTTTTTCTGTGATTTTTAGAGATTTTTTTGTAATTTTAAATTTTTTAGTGTTTTTAGGGATTTAGGGGGGTGGGGTTAGTATTTTTAGTTTTTTTCCTTTTTAAGGTTTTAGGGGATTTAAGTGTTTTTAGTTTTTTAAGGTTTTATTATAGTTTTTCTGGTTTTTGTCAGTTTTTTACTTTTTTAGGTAAATTTAGGGATTTTGAGGGTTTTTTTGGTTTTTAGGGATTTTATGGGTTTTTTTGGTTTTTTGGGTTTTTTAGTTTTTAGGGCGTTTATGGTTTTTTGAGTTTTTTAGTATTTTTTGCGGTTTAATATTTTTTTAGAGTTTTTAGTGGATTTTTGGGTTTTTCGGGTTTTTATGGTTTGTAGGGGATTTTATGGTTTTAGGTGTTTTAGGGTTTCCATTTTCTTTTTAGTGTTTTTATGATTTTTCTATTTTTAGGGGTTTTACGTGATTTTTTGTTTTTAATTTTTTTTAATGTTTTTAATGTTTTCATATGGGTTTTTAGGGTTTTTCACATTTTTAGGGATTTTAGGAATTTTTTATATTTTTATTGATTTTTCGGATTTTAGGGTTTTTATGGTTTTTATCAATTTTTAAATTTTTTGAAATTTTAAGTGTTTTTAGGTTTTTTGAGTTTTATGTTTTGTTTTTATGGTTTTTAGAGGATTATATTTTTTATGGGAATTTATGGTTTTTAGAATTTTTATGGATTTTTGGGGGTTTTATTGATTTTAAGTGTATTATGATTTTCTTTAGTTTTTATATTTCTTTTAGTTTTTTTCGGTTTTGAATTTTTTTCCAGAGTTTTGTAAAAAAAATTGGGGTTTAAAGGTGTTTTTAGTGTCTATACTGGTTTTATGGGTTTTTCACATTTTTAAAGATTTTAGGGGTTTTACTATTTTTGGGATTTTTAGGGGTTTTAACGTCTTTGTGGGGTTTTATGGGGGTTTTGTTTTTTTAGGTTTTTTGGGGTTTTATGTGTTTTTATGTTTTTAATGTTTTCATAGGGTTTTTCAGAGTTTTTTTCTTTTTACTATTTTATGGATTTTTAGGTTATTTTATGTTGTTTATGTTTTTTTGGGACTCAATTAATTTTGTGTGTATTTTGGATTTTAGGGTCTTAGGGGTTTTTAGGGTTTTAGGTATTTTTGTTGTTTTTATGTGTTTTATGTTTTTTAATTATTTTAATATTTTTAGGGTTTTCAATGGTTTTTATTATTTATTACATTTTTGTTGCTTTTTGGGAATTTCTTAGGATTTTTAGAGATTTTAGGTGTTTTAGGGATTATGAAGGATTTTTAGGATTTTTAGGTTTTTAGGGTTGTTATGGGGTCATTGGGTTTTTGGGTTTTTTAAGCTTTTAGGGGTTTAAATGTTTTTTAGAGGTTTTAGTGATTTTTATATGTTTAATGTGATTTTATAGTTTTTAGTGGATTTTTGGGTTCCTATGGGGTTTTAGGGGTTTAAGGATTTAAGGGTATTACGGTTTTTAGGGGTTTTAGGGATGTTTTTGGGTTTTTGGGTTTGAATCATTTTTTAGGTATTTAGGATTTTAATGTTATTTTTTTGTTTTTGTTTTTTTAATTAGTATTTTTATGGTTTTTATGGTTTTTATGGTTTTTTAAATTTTTAAGGATTTTTAGGGATTTTTATAATTTTTATGGGGTTTTACGGGTTTTAGGGATTTTGAGGGGTTTCAGGGTTTTTAGGGTTATTATCATTTTTAGTGTTTTATGGGTTTTAAGTGTTTTTTGTTTATTAAATTTTTCCTAGGGGATCTTAGGGTTTGTATAGTTTTTTACATTTTTATTGATTTTTAGGGCCTATTTAGTATTTTTATTAATTTTAGAGTTTTTAGGGATTTTTAAGGTTTTAGGTTTTTTAGGGGTTTAATGTGGTTTTGGGGTTTTTTGAGTATTTAGGGGTTTTAAAAGGTTTTAGAGTTTTTTAATTTTTAGGGTTTTAAAGGGTTTTAGAGGTTTTTTGTGTTTTAGGGGTTTTATGGGTTTCAGGGTGTTTTAAATCTTTTATGTGTTTTTGTGGATTTTATGGAATTTTATTAGTTTTAAGGTCCTTTTTGGGGATTTTAGGTTTTTAGGTTGTTTATTAGTTATAATTATTTTTATGTTTTTTTGGTTTTCTTAATATTTTTTAAGGTTTTAATGTTATTTTATGTTTTTAGAGATTTGAAGGGGTTTTTATGATTTTTATGGGTTTTTAGGGATTTAATAATTTTGATGGATTTTAGGGTTTTAGTGTTTTTAGAGATTCTTTAGTTTTTTTTCATGTTTAGGTTTTTGTGGGGTTTTAAGAGTTTTTAGATTTTTATTGTTTTATTAGGGGTTTTCAGATTTTTAGAATTTTTTATATTTTCAATAATTTTTAATTTTTTTGAGATTTTAAGGGGTTTTGTGTTTTATGGTTTTTGTGGATTTTAGGTTTTTTTGGTTTTTTTGGGTTTTTATAATTTTTATAGTTTTTTTGTGGATTTAGGGTTTTTATGGGTATTATAGGTTAAAGAGTTTTTAATTCTTTTAGGGGTTTAATGTGGTTTTAGAGTTCTTAGTAGGTTTTAATGGTTTTATAGGTTTTAAATATCTTTATGGGTTCTTATTGTTTTTAGGGGTTTTATGGTTTTATGGTTTTTAGGGCTTTTAAGTGTTTTTTATTTTTTATGGGATTTATGAGATTTCAGGTTTTTAAGGATTTCTTACGGTTTTTAGGATTTTTAAGGTTTTCCTGTTTATATTGAATTTTATGGCTTTTTACGATTTTTACGGGATTTAAGTGTTTTTACAATTTTTTTTGGATTTTTTGGTTTTTTTGGTTTTTTTATTACATATGAGTTTTTAGGGATTTTAAGATTTTTTATTGTTTGCTTATATTTTTAGGGGTTTAATTATATTTTAGTGTTTTTAGATGTTTTTTGGGTTTTTATGAGTTTAAGGGGTTTTAGGGTTTTTATAGGTTTTTTGGTTTTTGAGATTTCAATGGGTTTTTTTAGAGTTTTTAAGGTTTTCCAAGTTTTTTATGTTTTTAGGGGTTTTACGTTTTTTGGGGGTTTTAAGGTATTCTTATTTTCTTTCACTGGTTTTTTTGTTTTTTATATACAATGGTATTTATAGGGAATTTAAGGATTTTTAATGATTTTTTAGGTTTTTTTTGGGATTTTGAGGTAATTACAGTCTTTTTATGGTTTTTAGTGATTTAATTGGTTTTTGTGTTTTTAGGGTTATTTATGTTTTTAGCAAATTTAGATTTTTTAATTGGTTTTTATGAATTTTAGGGGTTTTATGTGGTTTTAAGGATCTCAAGGGTTTTATAGTTTTTATGGGGTTTAGGGTTTTTTAGGGTTTTAGAATTTTTTGGGGTTTTTAGTGTTTCTAGGGGTTTTAATTGTTTTTAGGTTTTTATGGTTTTATTAGGGTTCTCAAGGGTTTATAATATTTAATTTGTTAGGGATTTTTTGGGATTTTTTAGATTTTTTTAGGTTTTACTGTTATGAAAGATTTTGAGGGGTTTTAGGGTTTTTATTTATTTTTTGGTTTTTAGGGATTTTAAGTGTTTTTAGGAATTCATTGGTTTCCAAGGGGTTTTCATGTGTTTTGGAATTTTAGAAATATTTAGGGATTTTTAATCAATTTTATGGGTTTAAAAGGGATTTTTGGGATTTTGAATGTTTTTTTGTGTTTTTTGGATTTTGGGATTATATGTTTTTTTGTTTTTTAGGTATTTTAAGGATTTTTATAATATTTTGATGTTTTAGGGTTTGATGGATTTTTAGTGTTTTAGTGGGGTTTTATGGTTTTTATGGGGTTTTCAAGGTTTTTTTGGGTTGTATGGATTTTTGTGTTTTTAGAATTTTTTTACTTTAAGGGTTTTAATTGTTTTTAAAATTTTGATATTTTATTTGGGGTGTTCAAGGTTTTTAGGGTTTTTAAAATATTAGTTACTTCTAGGTTTTTTGGGATTTTTATAGCATTTTATGGTTTTTAGGGGTTTTAGGGTGTTTCTATTTTTTTAGTGTTTTAGTGTTTTTTGGGTTTTAAGTGTTTTTAGGTTTTTTAGGATTCATAGGGGTTTTATGGATTTTATGGTTTTTTATTTTTTGCGGATTTTGAAGGATTTTTATGGTTTGTTGGGTATTATTTGGTTTTTTTTGTTTTTATGGTTTTGTTTGTTTTCTAGGGTTTTAAAGAGTTTGTAGTGTTTTTAAAACAAATCAAGGGTTTAAAGGGTTTTATAGTTTAGTTGTTTTGAGGGATTTTAGGTTTTTTAAGAGTTTTTTTTGGTTTTAGGGGTTTTTGGGTTTCTGGGTTTTTTACTATTTTTATTGGTTTTAGCATTTTTTGGATTCTTGGGGGATTTAAGTGTTTTTATGTTTTTAATGGTTTCTTAGGGTTTTCAGGGTTTTTAGTATTTTTTTTATTTTATAAATTTTTATTTATTTCTTTTCTTTTTTTGGGTTTTTATTGTTTTAGGTAATTTGAGGGGTTATAGTGGTTTTTTTGTGTTTTTGGGTTTTAGGGTTTTTAGAATTTTTTAATTTTAATAGGGGTTTTATGTTTTTTATGTTGTTATGGTTTTATTAGTATTTTTCATGGTTTTTTATATTTTTATACTTCTTAGGTCTATTTTAAAAAATATATGGGTTTTAGGGGTTTTAGTGATTTTGAGGGCTTTTTGTGGTTTTTAGGGTTTTATGGTTTTTTAAATTTTTTTTTGTTTTTTTGGTTTTTTGAGTTTTTTAACATTTTTATGGTCTTGAAGTGTTTTAATTGTTTTTTTGGGTTTCCATGATTTATCATGATTTTACGGAAATTTTATGTGTTTTTAGGGTTTTTAGATTTTTTTTGTTTTTATGGGATTCAGAGTTTTTAGGTTTTTATGTTTTTCTTCAGGGTTTTCATGTTTCTTATCATTTTAGGGATTTTTAGTGATATTTTAGTATTTTATGAGTTGAGTGTTTTTAGGGATTTTGATGGTTTTTAGGGATTTTCTTGTTTTTTGGGGGTTTTAGTTTTCATTATGGTTTTTAGGGGTTTTATGTGTTTTAGGTTTTTAAATTTATCATAAGGTTTTTCAAGGATTTTTACAATTTTTTTATTTTTAGTAATTTTTAGAGATTTTGGGGTTTTTTTATTTTTTAGGGATTTTAAGGATTTTGAGGGGTTTTTGGGTTTTTGGTTATTTTGGATTTTATGGTTTTTTGTGTTTGGGGGGTTTTTAAGGTTATTCATAGATTTTTAATTTTTTTAGGGATTAAAATGTTTTTAAGAGTTTTTAGTGGTTTTTACAGTTCTTTGGGATTTTAGGGGTTTTAACGTTTTAGGAGTTTTTATGGGTTTTAGATGTTTTTGGGTTTTTAGGGTATGTTGGGTTTTTTGCATTTTTTGGTGGTTTTAGACGTTTAAAGTAATTTTATGGTTTTATGGTTTTCTTGATGATTTTCTTGATGATTTTCAGGGTTTTAGTTTTTTACTTATTTAGGAATTTTTTTGGTTTCTTATGATGTTAATGGGGTTTTAGTGTTTTTTTTGTTTGAAGGGTTTTGGGGGGGTGGGGGTTACATATTTTACAGTTTTTTAAAGTTTTAATGTTTTTTAGGTTTTTATGGGTTTTTAATGTTTTTGGGTTTTTAAGGATCTCTTAAAGGGTTTTAGGGGTTTTTTAGTTTTTTACATTTCTAGGTATTTCTAGAAAATATTAAGACTTTTATGTTTTTTATTGTTTTTATGCATTTTATTGGTTTTTACTGGTTTTAATGGTTTTTATGGTCTCAATGGTTTTTTTTGGGTTATATGAGTTTTTAGGGGGTGTATTGTTTTTATAGTTTTTTAACGTTTCTAGGGGTTTAATGGGTTTTTAGATTTATTAGTGGCTTTCAACGTTTTTATGGGTTTTTGTGTTTTTGATGGTTTTTATGAGTTATTATGTAGTTTAAGATTTTTAGGGGTTTTAGTGTTTTTTAGGTTTTTGAGGGGGTTGAAATGTTTTTAGGTTTTTAAGGTTTTCTATGGATTTTTAATGGTTTTATCATTTTTATGTTTTTACGTATTTTTTGGGGTTCATAGGATTTTTATCGATTTTAGGGGTTTCAAGGATTATATTGGTTGTTATGGTGTTTTATGGATTTTTTGGAATTATGGTTTTTGGTTTTTTAAGGTTTTATGACTTTTTTATGGGTTTTAAGGGGTTTTATATTTTTTTATGGTTTTTAGGGGTTTAAAGTGTATTAAGATTTTTTAGTGGTTTTTTTGGGTTTTTATTGGGTTTATGGTTTTTCTATTTTATATGGTTTTTCTGGTTGTTAGGGTTTTATATTTTTTTGTGGTTTTATGGGTTTTAAGTTATTTTAGGTTTTTATGGTTTTCTTAGGAATTTTCAGGGTTTTTATGTTTTTTACCATTTTATTGATTTTAACGGATTTTTAGGATTTCTGTGGGTTTTAGGGGTTTTATATATTTTTAGAGTCTTTATGTTTTTGGTGTTTTTAGGGTTTTTAGAATTTATAGGTTTTTAAGAGTTTTAATTGTTTTTTCCTTTTAAGGGTTTCTTCGGTTTTTTATGGGTTTTAGGGTTTTTTAAATTTTTATGTATTTTTAGGGATTTTTATTATTTTCATGGGTTTTAGGGTTTTTATGGATTTTGAAGGGTTTTAGGTGTTTAAGAGTTTTATAGTTTCTTTGGGTTTTTAGTGTCTTTGATTTTTTAATGGGCTTTTAGTATTTTTATGTGTTTTTAGGGGGTTTTTATGTTTTTAGTGGTTTAAAGGATTTCTGGGGGGGTTTAGGGGGTTTAGGTTTTTAAAGCGTTTAGGTTTTAACTGTTTTTAGTGATTTCAAGTTTTTAAGGTTTTCTTTAGGTTTTGGGGTTTGGGGTTTTTATGTTATTAGGTATTTTTAGGGATTTTTATAGTTTTTTATGGATTTTATGGTTTTTATGGAATTTGAGAGTTTTTAGTATTTTTTGTGCTTTAGGGTTTTTTGGTTTTCGTGGATTTTCATGGCTTTTTAGGGGTTTTAATGTTTTTATTGTTTTTACACTTTTAGGGGTTTAAATGGTTTTTAGAGTTTTTAGTGGTTTTAGGGTTCTTATGGGACTTTAGGGTTTTGATGGTTTTTTATGTTTTTATGTTTTTTAGGGATTTTATGGTCTATTAGTGTTTTTAGGGTTCTTTAGGTTTTTAGTGGTTTTTAATGTTTTTCGGTTATTAGGGGTTTCTTAGGGGTTTTTAGGGTTTTCAAGTTCATTAAAATTTTAGCATTCTTTAGTTCGTTTTAGGATATTTATTGTTTTCTATGGATTTTGATGGATTTTAGGGATTTAAGCATGTTTTAGGTTTTTAGGGTTTTTATGTTTTTCAGGTTTTTGGGTTTTTATGGTTTTAGGGATTTTGAGGATTTTTATGGGTTTTCTGGTTTTTATTGTGGTATGGTTTTTTGAGATTTTATATATTTTAATGTTTTTAGAGTTTTTAATGTTTTTTTGGTTTAAATGGTTTTTAGAGTTTTTAGTGGGTTTAGGGTATTTATGGGGTATTAGGTTTTTTTATAGTTTTTATGGATTTTATGGTTTCTAATGTATTTAGTGTGTTTTAGGTGTTTTACCAATTTTAGGAATTTTAGTAGTTTTATGTTTTTTTAGGTTTTAAATTTTTTTTATAGTGATTTTCAGGGTTTTTATGGTTTTTACATTTTTAAGGATTTTAGGATATTTAGGATTTTTATGGGGTTTATGGTGTTTGAGGATTTTCTATGTTTTTAGGGTTTTTATCATTTTTTGTGGGTTTTAAGTTTTTTTTAGATTTTATATTTTTAAGGGGTTTAGTGTTTTTTAATGTTTTTAGGGGTTTAAAGTGTATTTAGAGCTGTTGGTGGGTTTTTCAGGTTTTATGGGGTTTATGGTTATTTAAGGTTTTCGGGGGTTTTATGGTTTTTAGTGGTTTTTATGGATTTTAGATATTTTAGGGTCTTTTAGGGTCTTTTAGGGTTTTTAGTGTTTTTAGGTTTTTATTTTTGTTAAGGTTTTCTTAGGGGGGTTAGGGGTTTTTATTGGTTTTAAGATTTTTTATGATTTTAGGGATTTTCAAGGATTTTTTCGGATGTTTATGGAATTTTTGGGTTTTCAGTGATTTAGTGGGTTTTTAGGATTTATTTGGAGATTTATAGTTTTTTTTTGTATTTTTAGGGTTTTAGGTTTTTTTTTGAGTTTAAATCTTGTTAGGGGTTTTGAGGTTTTTTATAGTTTTTAGCGTTCTTAGGAATTTTATGGGTTTTAAGGGTCTTAAGTATTTTTATTATTTTTTGGGGTTCAAATGTTTTTAGGGTTTTTTCTTTTAGGGGTTTTATCATTTTTATAGGTTTTAAGTGTTTTTAGGTTTTTCACGTTTTCTTAAGGGATTTTATAGATTTTATAGATTTTATATTTTTTTCATTTTAGATATTTTTATAGATTTTTTATGATTTTCTGGGTTTTAGTGATTGTAGAGATTTTGAAGCATTTTAGGGTTTTTTAGTATTTTATAGGTTTTAGGTTTTTAAGATTTTTTTGGTTTTTAGGTGTTTTATGTTTTTTTAGTTTTTACAGTTTTCTTAAGGATTTTAAGAGTTTCTTGGTTTTTTTGATTTTATGGGTTTTTTGGTTTTATGGTGATTTTCAGTTTTTTATTGGTTTTAATGTTTTAAAAGTTTTTAAATTTTTTTAGTTGTTGAAAGGGTTTTTATAAGATATTGAGTTTTTATGGGTTTATGGATTTTTTATGGTGTTAAGGGTTTTTATGATTTTTATGGTATTTCAGGGGTTTTGTTTTTTTTCATTATGATTTTTAAGTATTTTAATTTGTTTAGGTTATTAAAGGTTTTATAGGGGTTTTCAGGGGTTTAGGTTTTTTTACATTATTAGGGAATTTTAGGGATTCTATAGAATTTTTATGGTTTTTATGGGTTTTAGGGATGTTAAGGGTTATTGGTGTTTTTAAGGATTTATGGAGTTTACGGTTTTTAGGATTTTTGGGATTTTAAGTGTTTTTATGTTTTTAACGTTTTCTTAGTGTTTCTCATGGTTTTCAGGGATTTTATATTTCTATATTTTTTTTGGACTTTTTTTTGTTGTTTTAGTTTTTAGGAATTTTTGTGATTTTGAGGGTTTTTATGGGGTTTTAGGGTTTTTTGGGTATTAATGGTTTTTTGTCTCTTTTACAGTTTTTTGTGTTTTTTGAATGGTTTTTAGTGTTTTTTAAATTCTTATGGGTTTAAAGTGTTTTAGAGTTTTTTGTGGGGTTTTTAGGGTTTCAATGGTTTTAGGGGTTTTTATGGTTATTTAGGTATTTTTGGGTTTTCAACGACATTTTGAATGTTTAATAGGTTTTTATCATTTTAAGGGTTTTTTTCATTTCAAGGGTTTTAGGGGTTTTAACTATTATTGGGTTTTATGGTTTTCATAGGGTTTTCAAGATTTCTAGGGTTTTTTACATTTTTAAGGATTTTTATGGATTTTTTTATATTTATGTCATTTTACAGATTTTAGGGATTTTGAGAGGGTTTGGGGTCTATGTTCTTTACGGGCTTTTAGGTTTTTTAGAACTTTTAAGTATTTCTAGGTTTTTAAGGGATTCATAGTTTTTTTCAGCGATTTTAGGGGTTTTTACATTTTTATAGACTCTTAGGGATTTTTTCGACATTGTCTGGATTTTAGTGTCTCTTGGGATTTTTTGGAAGGAATTTTAGGTTTTTAGGGTTTTTAATGAATTTTTGGGTTTTTTTGGGTTTTTGTGTTTTTAGGATTTTTTATGTTTTTTAGAGAGTTTTAAATTTTTTAGGGTTTAAAGATTTTTTAGTGTTTTTAGTGGGTTTTATGGATTTTATGGGTTTTTGGGGTTTTAAGGTTTTATGGGTTTTTTGAGGTTTTGGTTCTTTTTAGGGTTTTAGGGTTTCTAGAATTTTTTTGTGTTTTTAGGGGTTTTAAGTGTTTTTTGGTTTTTAGAGTTTTCATAGGGGTTTTCAGGGTTTTTAGGGAATTTATAATCTTTAGATAATTTAGGGTTTTTAGTATTTTTTGGGGTTTTTAGGGACTTAAGGAATTTTAAGGGTTTTAGGTGTGTTTATGGATTTTGGATTTTTTAGGATTTTTATGTTTTTATGTTTTTATGATTTATAATTGTATTTATGTATTTATGGTCTTATTTTTTTTTTTTTTTTGGGTTTTTACATCTTTATGGATTTTTAGTGATTTTTTTTGATTTTATGTTTTTTTAGTATTTATGGATTTTGAGTGTTTTTAGGGTTTTATTATTTTTTGTGGTTTTATGGGTTTATAGGGTTTTTAGAGTTTTTTTATCGGGGGGGGGGGGGGGGAGGGATTTTATAATGTTTAGGGGTTTTATTGGTTTTTAGGCTTTTATGGTTTAGGGGGGTTTTAGGGTCTATTAGGGGTTTTAGTCATTTTAATGTTTTTTGGTTTTTTGGGATTTTAAATAATTTTATGTTTATGAGGTTTTGTTATGGGTTTTCAATGTTTTTTTAAATTTTTGGGGTTTTTTTAAAAAAATTAGGATTTTTATATTTTTAAGTGTTTTTATGGTTTTTGAGGGGTTTTGGGGGCCTTTACTTTATTAGGGGTTTTAGCATAATGTTGGTTTTTAGGGATTTTATGAATTTTTATTTTTTAAGGTTATCTGATGGGTTTTAGGGACTTTTAGGTTTATTTCATTTTAGGGATTTTTACAGACTTTTTCATTGTTTTTTGGGATTTTGATGATTTTGGGGTTTTTTGTATTTTTTTGGGGATTTTGGGTTTCTTATGGGTTTTAAGGTATTTTATATTTCTAAAAGTTTTTAGGTCTTTAAATAGTTGTTAGATATTTTGTGGTATTATAGTTTTTATTGTTTTATAGGGGTTTTAATGTATTTTTAGGGTTTTATGTATTTTAGTGGATTTTAGAATTTTTAGGGTCTTTTAGGGTTTTTTGGGGTTTTAGGGGTTTTAGGGGTTTTAAGTGTTTTTAGATTTTAAAATTTTTCTTAAATTTTTTCAATGCTTTTTGTGTTTTTCCATATTTTGGATTTTTTGGGATTTTTTACTATGTTAATCATTTTTTGAGGGGGTTTAAGGGTTTTTTTGGTGTTAGGGTTTTTAGGGGTATTATGGATTTTTAGTGGTTTCTGGGATTTCAGGGTTTTTAGGGTCTGTTATGTTTTTAGGGAAATTCTCTATTTTTAAGTTTTTAAGGTTTTCTTTGGTGTTTTTAGGGGTTTTAGGATTTTTTTATGTTATTTTGGTATTTTATGAATATTTAGGATTTTTATGGGTTTTTAGGTGTTTTCATGGGTTTTATGGTGTTTAGGTTTTTATGGTTTTTTTGTTTTTGGAGTTTTTTGGTTTCTATGGGGTTTTAATGATTTACGAGTTTTTTAATGTTTTTAGGGGTTTAGGGCTTTTATAGGGTTTTAGTGATTACAATTGTTTTCAGTTTTTGTTTGTTTTTAGTGGTTTTTTTAAATTTTATAGGTTTTAGGGGTTTTAGGGTCTTTTGAGGATCTTTTAAGATATTTAGTATTTGTTAGGGATCTAGGGGTTCTAATTGTTTTTTAGGTTTTTAGGTTTTTTATGGTTTTTCATGGTTTTTATGTTTTTTACATATTTAGGGACATTTAAAGATTTTTTTTCAAATTTTTAAGTTTTTTATTATTATTAGGAACTTTGTGGTTTTTTAGGGTTTTAGGGGTTTTGGGTTTTAGGGTTTTTTAGGATTTCATGGTTTTTTGAGCTTTTTTTTTGGGTTTTTTAGAGTTTTTTATTATTTTTTGGGGTTTTAGATTTTTAGGGGTGTTTAGGATCAGTATGGGGTTTTAGTTTATTTAATTTTTTTGGTTTCTTGTGTGTTTATGGTTTTCCTGGGTTTTCTTGGGGTGTTTTTAGATTTATCATTTTTAGGTTTTTTGGAGTTTTATGTGTTTTAGGTATTAAAGGTTTTCTTTTGGGCATTTAGGGTTTTTAGGTGTTCTGTGGTTTAGGTATTTTTATGGATTTTTTTGGCTTTTATGGTCTTTTAAGGTTATAGGGATTTTGAATGGTTTAAAGTTTTTTAGGTGTTTTATGTGTTTTATGTTTTTATGGGATTTTTTGTTTTTTTAGGGTTTGTTGGATTTTTTAGGGTTTTTTTGAGTTCTTTAAAATTTTATGCAGTTTAAAGAGTTTATAGAATTATAAGTATTTTAGGGTTTTTATGTGTTTTTAAGGTTTTTAATTTTTTTGGGGTCTTTTGGTTTTTATGTTGTTTTATTTTTTCTTTGGTTATTTTATAGTATTAAGGTTTAATGATTTTTTATCGATTTTATAAAGGTTATTCATGTTTTCTTATGAATTTTTAGGATTTTATACGTTTTTAGGTATTTTTAGGGATTTTTAGAATTTTTATGGTTTTCGGAGTTTTTATGGATTTTTAAAGGGTTTTATGGTTTTTATACTATTTTATGTTTTTTGGTTTTTCAGAGGATTAAACTGTTTTTATGTTTCTATCGTTTTAATACGGTTTTTAAGGGTTTTGGGTTTTTTACGTTTTTAGGTATTGTTAGGGATTTTTTTTGTATTTTTTATGATTTTTAGGGGTTTTAGGGATTTTGAGCATTTTTATTGTTTTTAGGGTTTTTTGGTTCTTTTGGGTTGTTGGATTTTATTTTATTTTGTAGAGGTTTTAAGGATATTTGATTTTTTTTTATTTTTTAGATGTTTTGTGGGTTTTGATAATTTTTAGTTGAATTTAGCATTTGCTGAGTTTAAATTTATTCTATGGATTTTAGGGGTTTAATGTTTTTAGGGGGTTTAATGTTTTTAGGGGGTTTTATGTTTTTAGGGTTTTAAGGTAATTTCGGGCTTTTAGTATTTTATGTTTTTTGGGGATTATGATAGTTTTAGATTTTCATAGGTTTCTTAGGGTTTTTAATGATATTAAGGTTTTTTTTACATTTTTTGTAATTTTTATCTCATTTTTATGATTTTGATGGGTTTTAGTGTTTTTAGGGGGTTTAGAGTTTTTTTTGGTTTTTTGAGTGGTTTTTAGGTTTTTAGGGGTTTTATCAGTTTTAGGTATTTGTGGTTTCCTTGGGGGTTTTAGGGGTTATTATTTTACACATTTAGGGATTTTTTAGTAATTTTTACTTTTTAGGGGTTTTAGGTGTTTATGGTTTTAAGGGTTTTAGGGTTTTTAGGGTTTTTAGAGATTTTATGTTTTTTTAGGTTTTAATGGTTTTTATAACATTTTCATAGTATTAAGGGTTTTTTATGTTTTTAGGTACTTATATGTTATTTTAGGATTTTTATAGATTTTAAATGGTTTCGGGGTTCTTTTTTATCTTTTTAGGGTTTAAATGGTTTTTTTGTAATTTTTAAATGTTTTTAGGGTTTTTAATGGACTTTTGATTTCTTAGTGGTTTCTAGGGTTTTATAGGTTTTTAGGGTTTTTAATGTTTTAAAGATTTTACTTGGGGGTGTTATGATTTTAGGTGTTTTATGGTTTTAAGGGTCTTTAGGGTTTTAGCATTTTTTAGTTTTTAGGGGTTTAAGGATTTTTAGGTTTTTAGGGTTTTTTAGTGGTTTTTGTGTTATTAGCATTGTTTACACTTTTAGGTATTTTTTGGGATTTTTATTATTTTTATTTTATTTTAGGGTTTTAGGAATTTCTACGTTTTATGAGTTTTTATGTTTTTATGGACTTTTAATTATTTTTTTATTTTTATTATTTGTATGGTTTCTATGGATTTGGAGGTGTTTTCAGGTTTCTAGGGTTTTGATGGTATTTTCTATTTTTTGAGGGGTTTTGGAGTTTTTAGGGTCTTTAGTGTCTTTTAGAGTTTTTAAAATTTTTAGGGATTTAATGTGATTTTAGAGTTTTTAATCATTTTTAGGGTTTTTATAGGTTTTTAGAGTTTTTACGGTTTTATAGTTTTTGTTTTTTTAAGCGGGTTTAGGGTTTTTTTGGTTTTTTTGGTTTTTTTGGTTTTTTTTGGGTTTTTAGTGTTTTTAGGGGTTTACGTTGTTTTTAGCTTTTCATGTTTTAATTATGTTTTGAAATGGTTTTTATAATTTTTTACATTTTTATTGATTTTATGGGTTTTTAAATATTTTTATGGTTTTTATTGCTTTTTATGTATTTTGAGGGGGTTAAGGGTTTTTTTAGAGTTTTAGGGTTTCTTTTGGGGTTTTAGAATTTTTTTGGGGTTTTATGGGTTTTATGTGTTTTGGTTTCTATGGTTTTTTTAGGGTTTTTCATGTTTTTAAGATTTCTTACATTTTTAGGGATTTTTATATCTTTCTCATTATTTTTATGGTTTTTTGGTTTTTTTGGATTTTGAGGGGTTTTAGTGTTTTTAGGGTTTTTATGGTTTTTATGGTTTTTTCCAGTTTTTATGAGTTTTTTAGTGTTTTAGAGGGTTTTAATGTATTTAGTGTTTTTTAAAATTTTTGGGGGTTTAAAGGGTTTTTTATATATTTTACTAGGTTTTACATTTTTATGGGTTTTTAATGATTTTAGGGGTTTTTATTATTTTAAGGGTTTCTACGGGTTTTCAGGTTTTTATGGTTTTTCACATTTTTTAGGTTTTAGTGATTTTAATTGTATTTATTTTTTATGGTTTTATTAGGGGTTGTTCGTTTTTTCATGGGTTTTTATATTTTTAGGGATTTTGGGGGGGTTTTAATGTTTTTATGGTATTTAGGGAATTTGTGGGATTTTGAGTGTTTTTAGCATTTTTCGATTTTTTTATGTTTTTTAGTGGTTTAAAGTGTTTTTATTTTTTAATGTTTTATTAGGGGTTTTCAGGGTGTTTATGATTATGTTTTTTTTTGGAGATTTTAAGTCTTTTTTAGGATTGTTTAGGTTTTTTATGCATTTTTAGTGTTTTTTTGTGATTTTAGGGTTTTTTTCAAAACTTTAGCATTTTTAGGTTTTTAGTTCTTTTTATTGTTATTAGGATTTAATTTTTTCTTTGGGTTTTTAGGTTTTTAATGGTTTTTTATATTTTTAGTGTTTTTTATGTCTTTTTAGGTTTTTAATTGTTTTTAGGGTTTTTAGTGATTTTGATGGTTTTTTGGGGGTTTAGGGTTTTTTGGGATCTTAGGATTTTTGATTTTATAGGGTTTCTATTGGTTTCTATTGGATTATATAGTTTTAATTGGTACTTTAGAGTTTTTATGTGTTTTTTAGGGTTTTACATTTTTTATAGGTTTTTAACGTTATTTTGGGTTTTTAGGGTTTTTTTTGGTTTTTTTGGGTTTTTAGGTTTTTTATGGGTTTTAAATGCTTTTAGTTTTTTAATGTTTTCTTATGGGTTTTAAAGGTTTTAGTTTGTTTAATTTTTAGGAAATTTTTAGGTATTTTTAAGGATTTTTATTATTTTTCTGGGTTTTATATATTTTTAGGTTTTTTGGTTTTTTGGGACTTTTATTGTTTTTAGCGTGATTAGGTTTTTATGGGTTTTACTTGTGTTTAGTTTTTATGTTTTTATTAGGGTTTTTCCAGTTTTTAGGGGTTCTTACATTTTTAGGAACTTTTATAGATTTTTTATTTGTTAGGAATTTTAGGGATTTTGAGGGTTTTTAGGATTTTTAGGATTTTTTTTGTTCATTTGGTTTTCAGGTTTTTATGAGTTTTTAGGGTCTTTTAGTTCTTGTAGGGTATTAAACATATTTTGGGGTTTAAAAGGGTATTTTTAGTTTTTAGTTGTTTTATGAATTTTAGAGGTTTTTAGGGGTTTTTTCAATTTTTGGGCCTTATAATGTTTTTATGGGGTTTCGGGTTTTTAGGATTGTAGCATTATATAGGTTTTTAAGGTTTTAAGTGTTTTTTGTTTTTGAGGTTTTCTTTGGTATTTTCATGGATTTTTGGTTTTTTTTATGTTTTTAAGTATTATAGGTGTTTTTTACGATTTTTATGTTTTTCAGGTTTTCAGGTTTTTTATGTATTATGAGTGTTTTTAGGGGTTTTAGCGTATTTTGAGTTTTTAGATTTTTTAGCATTTTTAGGTTTTTTAATGTTTTAAGTATTTTTATGTTTTAAATTTTTCTTAGGGGTTTTCAAGGTTTTCAGAGTTTTTTACAATTTTATGTATTTTGGGGATTTTATGATTTTAATTATTTTTAGGGTTTTTAAGGATTTTGAGGGTTTTATAGTATTTAGGGTCTATATGGTTTTTTAGTTCTTAGGAATATTTTTTTAGGGGTTTTAAGGTTTTTTAATGTTTTTAACATTTTTATGGGGTTAATGGGATTTTAGAATATTAGTAGTTTTAGGGTTTCATGGGATTTTATTTTTTTAGGGATTTTTTGGTTTTTTGGGGTTTGGGTTCTTTAGAATCCTTCTTGGGTTTTTATGTTTTAATCATTTTATAGGGTTTTAGGGGATTTAAGTCTTTTATGTTTTTATGGTTTTCTTAGGGTTTTTAGTGTTTTTTATATTATAGGGTTTTTAAGAATTTTTATGGTGTTTTTAGTTTATAGGTATTTTGAGGGTTTCAAGGGTTTTAGGGTTTTTGGGGTTTTAAATGTTTTTTAGGATTTATATGTTGTAGGTGTTTTTATGTTTTTAATATCTTCTGTGGGTTTTTTCAATGTTTTTAGGGGGGTTTTTTAAAACATTAGGGATTTTTAGGGGTTTTTAGCATTGTAATTTTTTTTGGTATTTAGAGATCATGTGGGTTTTTAGGGATTTATGGTTTTTTGAACTTTTTAGTTGTTTTATGGGTTTTTTGATTTTTTTTACATTTCATGAGGCTCAGAGAGATTTTAGTTTTTTTAGTTTTTATGGATTTTCGGTTTTTTGGGTTTTTTAATCTTTTAGGGGTTTATGGTTTTTATGGGTTTTATGGTTTTTAGGGAAAATTAGGGTTTTTAGTGTTTTTTAGGTTTTTATGCATTTTATGTGTATTTATGTTTTTAAGGTATTCGTAGTTTTTTTCAAGATGAATAGGGTTTTTTATTTTTTTAGGGATTTTTACGGTTTTTATGGTTTTTAGGGTTTTATGTTTTTAGTGGTTTTAAGTGTTTTAATGTTATTATGGTTTTCACAAGAATTTTAGGGTTTTTAGTGTTTTTTTATATTTATTATGGATTTTCATAATTTTTTTTGTTTTTAGTATTATTATGTATTTTGATGGGTTTTAAGGTATTTTGTGGTTCTTATGGATTTTATGGTTTTTTGGGTTTTTATGGGTTTCTTTTTGAGTTTTAAGGGGTATTTTTATGTTTTTTATTGTTTTTATTATTTTAGTGTTTTAAAGTGTTTATATATTTTTTTGTTGTTTTAGGGGTGTTTTAGTTTTTTTGGAATTTTATTGTTTTTAGTGGTGTTTAATTTTTGGGGGGTTTTACAAATGTATGGTTTTTATAGGTTTTTAGCATTTTTATCATTTTTAGTTGTTTAGGGGGATTAAGTGTTTTTTGGTTTCTATGGTTTTCTTAGGGGTTATCATGGATTTTAGTGTTTTTTACACTTTTGATGATTTTTAGATATTTTTTAGTACTTTTATAGTTTTTAGGGTTTTTAGGGATTTTGGGGGGTTTTAGGGGTTTTTAGTGTTTTTAGAATTTTAATGTTTTTTTGTGTATATAAGTGTTTTTAGTTTTTTAGGGATTTATTATAGTTTTTTATGTTCTGTGGGTTTTTAAAAATTTTATCTTTTTAGGGATTTTTTAGGTCTTTTAGGGATTTTGAGGGTTTTTATTATTTGTAGGGAATTTATGGATTTTTTGGGGTTTAGGGTTATTTTTGTTTTTAGGTAGTTTATGGTTTTTAGAGTTTTTAAATATTTTTAGCGGTTTAATGTTTTTTTAAGTTTCTAGTGGTTTTAATGATTTTTAGGGTTTTTATGGTTTTTTGGGTTTTAAGGATTGTATGGTTTTTTCTGGTTTGGGGGGGGGGTTAGGGTTTTTTTTATTTTAATGTTATTATCATTTTTATATTTTTAGGGGTTTTATGAATTTTAAGGTTTTCTTAGGGTTTTTAAGGGTTTTCAGGGTTTTTTAAATTATAAGGGATTTTACGGCTTCTTTGGATTTTTAGGGATTTTGGGGATTTTTAGGGATTTTAGAGTTTTTATGGTTTTTATCATTTTTTTGATTTTTAGGTGTTTTATGTACTTTTAGGTTTTTAAAATTTTTCTTTTTTCTTTTTAAGGTTTTTATCATATTCTATGTTTTATGGGATTATAAGGGTTTTAGAATTTTTATGGATTTTTATGGTTTTTAGTGATTTTAAGGGTTTTTAGGGTTTTATGATTTTCTTTAGTTTGTAGTGTGTTTTTAGTTTTTTAGGGTTTTCAATTTTTATATGGGTTTTTAAAAACATTTATGGGTTTAAAGGGGTTTTTAGTGTCATTACTTTTTTATGGGATTTTTGGTTTTTTAATGATTTTAGGGGTTTGCTGTTTTAGGGGTTATGAGGAATTTTTGAGTTTTAAGGGGGTTTGTGTTTTTAGTTTTTAGATGTTTTATGTGTTTTTATGTTTTTAATGTTTTCAAAGGTTTTTAGAGATTTTATGGATTTTTTCATTTTTATGGATGTTTAGGTTAGTTTAGTATTTTTACAGTTTTTAGGGTTTCAAGGTATTTTGAGTGTTTTTCAGATCTTTTTGGTTTTAAGGTTTTTTAAGGTTTTAGGAATTTTTTTTGGTTTTTAAGTTTTTTATGTTTTTTTATTCTTTTATGGGTTTTAAGGGTTTTCCTCATTTTTTTTATTGTTTCTTACATTTTTCTTAGTTTTTAAGTCTTTATAAGTATATTTAGCAATTTTAGAGGTTTTAGGGATTTTTGAGGATGATCCAAAAATTATTGGACATTATTAGGGATTATGTAATGGATTTTGGTGGCTCATGGGAGGAGCACATACCATTAGTGGAGTTATCATTCAAAAAAAGTTTCTAGGACTCAATACATATGGCTTATTTTGAAGGATTCTATGGGTTTCCTTGTGTTTCTCCTTGTTGATGGGTAGAAATAGGTGAGATTTCAATGGTTGGACTAAGCCTTGTATAAGAGGAAATGGAGAATATTCAATTATATGACACGGTTTTCTTAATTGTGCACCATGACCATGCATCGTTGAAAATTTGATCAGAAAATTGTGTATCTATTTCAACTTACCTCCAAAACAACTCATTTCCCCCCTAAATAGGACATAACAAGAATTACACTTCTTCTGAAGGTTATGGAGACAATTAATTTTTATCAGGGATCAATTCTTAGGCGAATCCAAGTATGTTGGAGACCTAGATTCATTTGAAAGTCTTGTTCATCATCATTTTCCTTATATCTATTCTCCTTACCTATTTTGGAATCATGGATCTAGTTCATTGGGGATAGATCTATGCTTTTTATGTCAATATTGATGGGATATTTTTTTTGATTGAATGGAATGAGATATAATTTTGAATTTTGAATATTTATGTTGGTTTGTTAAAGTTGTTGTTTCATTCTTTGTTTTCACCTATGTTTGATAGGTAGGTGTATTCTTTTTGAAATCCTCTTGATTATAAATTGAGGTATTTATTACAAATTGATTTTATTTCATGAAACTTTTTGAAAAATCATGGTGTTATTTTATAAAATTCTTGATTAAATTATGGTTTTAGAAATCATGGGAATTGTTTACATTTTTTGAAAATCATTTTTTATAATTTTAAAAAGGTTATTTTTAAATTATGGTTGGTTGATGAAAGTAAATTATTTTGTGAAATTATTTTACTAAAATGGTTGATATTAATAGTTTATAATGGTTGGGAATGTGTTGAATGGGATAAATAATGACTGTGAAGTAGTACCATCAAAGGGATAGAGTATGGATGCGAAGTTCCAACATCAATGGTAACACCAAGATTTTTTTTTCTATTTTTATATAGGATGTGTGTGGGAAAAGAAATGATTATTTCAAATCATAATTTTAGAAATTTCTATATGATTTATTGATTTTCCATGAAAAATGATTCTATCAATTATTGATGTATTTCTTTAGAAAAATGGTTTTGAAGGTGTGTTTGATTGTTTTCCATGGAAAACTATTTTGGTAGGCTATAAACATATTAAAATTGTTTTTAAAGTGTATTATAAAATTTCTAACATGTTCAAACCTAGTGGAATGATTTGGGAAGTCATTAGGAAAATAATATTGAGTTTTATACTCACCCCTTTCTTGGTCACTATGGTTCATTTATAGATGTTATATATAGAGACACATGTTAAGGTAAGGTATCCCAGTTCGTTAGTTTTGCTTTTTGACACATTTATTTGGGCTTTTGGATTTTGATCTTTATATAGATTTGGAGTTTTTTGTGGTTTCTTTGGTTCCTTTTTGTTTTTTTATCATTTTGTTCCATTGGTTATGTCACATTGATTCCTATTTTACTTTGATATTTTATTTTGGTTTATTCATGTATTGGATTGAATTTTGATACTCATTCATTATTAAGAAGTTTGGTTTTTATGGTTATCATTGGTTTGGTCATTTTATATTAAAATTGAAAATCTTCCTCTGACTATTTATGAGTCCCAAGTCATTTATTTTCAGAATTTGGTGTCTTGGGGATGTCACCAAAGGCTTAGTAGTTCCCCCATCACTTCTCAATCCAATTAGGAGGGGAGGGATGTTAAAACATAAATATCACATTCATTTAACGTTTCAAATTAATTATTTTTATTGATTTCCATATTTAAAATCCATCTTGTTGTTGGTTCATTTATTCAAAAAATATCCCAAAAAAATTAAAGGCTCAAAAAAATTATAACATATTGATTCATATGTCCATTTATCATTTGTATCCATCCTCTATCTTCGCCTTCCCACATTTTTCTCTTGAATCCATTTTGAATTTTATCTTTGAATTCTAGTTCGGGATTTCCACTCTCTAACGATCCTTTTGATTTGTTGTAATTGGGTATGAATTATATGAGAATAATGTTGAGTGGTAAAAGGAAAGAGTATTACATTTTGTTAGAAAAACCAAAATTGAGTGAAACATGACTGAACATAATATTATCGAGTGTAATCATTTTTGGGAGTGTGTGGGTTCAATATTTCTTTATCATCAAATTGTATTGTAGGATTCTTAAATGGTGAAGCTGAGTAACACCAATGAAATAGACATTATGTTCTTCAGGAAAGTTTTACAATTACAATTCCAAAGGTTCAATGATAGGATGGATGAATTTAAATCCCCTTACAATTATAGAGCACCACCAAATAGGAGGGTTTCTGAAGTAGAGGAGGATTTCTTTGACTTTCATGAGATACCAATTCAGAGAAAGAAACCACCATAGAGGTAAACTATAAATATTAGTAGAGTAAATTTATTGATCTCTTCATTCCAAGGTAAGAATGATCCAGAAATATACATGGAATGGGAATATAAGGTAAGACATGTTTTTGGTTGTCAAAAAACTTTGATGGAAATTAAGGTGAAGTGGATGGATGTGGAATTCGCTGACTATACTAGTATTTTGTGGGACCAACTACATGTGAGTCGATGAAAAAGTGGATAAATACCTATCCATACTCAAGAGGATATAAAATTTCTCATTCAAAGGAGGATTATTTCTACCCATTGAAATCATGATTAGTTCATCATGTTGTTGGTTTGGAAACAAGGAGCTATGAGTGTTGAGGAGTGTCAAAAAGTGATGGTGATCATCATGATTTAGGCCAATATTATTGAGGGGCGAGAGGCCACCATGGAATGGTATGTGAATTGACTCAGAAATGACACTTCAGACATAGTGGGAAGGCACCACTATTAGGATATGGATGTCTTCTTCACATGAATACTAAAGAAGCGAGGCAAGTAAAGGAAATAATTATGCTCCCTATATCCTATATTAAGGATTCTAAATCTTCTTTCATGTTCAAGGATTCAAAACCACCGGAATATGTATGGGAAAAAAAGGATTCAAAGGAGGTTACTAAACTAAAACTATTATTTTCTAAATATTTAGGTAATATAGACAGAATGGTTGTTTTAAAATCACATGATATCAAATGTTTTTGAATTTCAAGGATTTGGACATTTTGCATCATAATTGACAGATAATAAGACCATGATTATTTTGGATGATGGATATTTCCTTAGTCCTAGATCAAGTGAATATTAAATGACACCACGTGAGGAGTGTTCAGATGTGGAAATTGAGATCCATGTACATGGATAAATTCTTGTAGAAAGGCTTGATTTTAGTGCTCAATCTGAAGGATAACATGATCAAGAGAAAATTGAGTACCTTTTTTATACTAGATACCTCATCAATGATAAGGTTGGTAATATAATCAATGATTGGGGTAGTTTCACTAACATAAAAAAAGGTTTGATGGTTGAAAGTTTGGGTTTAGTTATGTACAAGGATCCTAGTCATTATGGATTATAAGGATTAAATTATAGTGGAAAATTTAATGTGACTATTCGATCACAAGTTCCATTTTCTATTGGTAATTATTAAGATACAATAATATGTTATTTTTTCCCCATGAATACTAGTCATATATTGTTAGTAAGGACTTGGAATTTTGATATTAGAGTTACACATGATGGATACACCAACCATTAGTCATTTGATTACATGGGAGGACGATTATACTTACACCCATTGAGGATCATGAAATATTATCAAGACCAAGTGAGGATTGATATAGATTATGAAAATAGAGAAAAATAATAGAGAGAAAATAAAAAGAAAATGGAAAATCATGAGTGAAAAATTAGTGATGAGTATCATAAAAATAAATGAGTAAAATGAAAAAATTGAAAAAAAGAGTGAAAATAAGATTGAAAACATGAGTTTTGATGGAAAAGTGATATTGTCTTTAGGAAAAAGAGAGATAAAGAAAGATTTCGGGGGGAGTTTTCATGCTTCTATTATGGGTGAATGATGTACCACTAACTCTCTTAACCCATAATTTCCCTCTTGTGTTGTTTCTTTATTATAATAATATCATGATCGAGAAAAAAAGTGTTGGAAAAGAGATACATTTGAACCAACTGGTTTGGTATGGAAAAATATTGTAAAAGGGAGGTTCCTAGAATAATGAAAATCAAAACTTCTTTCTTGGGGAGATGTAACTTTCAAATTCTTAGAGAAGATCAATGTTAATGCATATAATATTGAGTTTCTAGACATGTATGGAAATTTTAGTATCACCTTTAATAATGGTAATATTTCTCCCTTTAAATTTTTAGATTTGAGTATGAATCCATTCAACGAGGGAGGGAATAATGAGGATCCTAGTACATAAGGGAATCAAGTGGTTAAAGATAGACTTGATGAGAAGGTAGGAACATACATGATTGGAGAAGACTCTTTGTGAGGAGTTGGTGGCCCAATTACAAGTGATCAGACCAAGAGAATGATGGTGGCCTTAAATGATTCATCATGGAATTCCTAGAGGAGGACTAATAAACTTGCATTGGGAAGCATATAGTCCTATATTAACATTAATTAAGTCCAAATCATACTTTTTATGACCCGTCTCATGGTGTGTTATGAATTCCAAGACCACCCAACCATGGAATATTCAATGAAAAAAGTGGCGGGCTAGTTGTCTTTACCTTCCAAATGGGTGTGCTACTTGTACCTTAGACGTAATTGGCATATTCATGAAATTGTAAAAAGAAATATTTAGGATTTTTTACTTGTGTAAACAGAATGTTATACTTTTTTTATCAATATTTAGCAATAAATATCCACCCCTTGTACTCTTAAAACATCATGAATGAAGATTATGTTATTAGGGTGAGTTTTTCTTGAAACATTTATGTTGTTTCTTAATTCATAACTTATCAAATGTTTATTCATCCTTTGTGTTGTCTTGAGTCTTGAGATCTTAGAGACAAGATCAATTTTTTTAAACCTTGACCAGCTCCATCTCAATTATTCCTTATTTCCAATATTTATATCACGTTTCACATGTTTTCTAGTGGAGATCTGGTTGCTCAATAATGAACACTAAAAATATTTCCATGGAAACATCCTACTGAGTCTTAGATCGTGTATAAGGGGTTTTTAGGGTTTTTAGGTTTTTTTACATTTTTATGGATTTTTTCCAATTTTTTTATTTTTATGTTTTTAGGGTTTTTAGTGATTTATATGGTTTTAAGGGTTTTAAATGTTTTTATGGTATTTTGGGTTTTTAGGGTTTTTTGAGTTTTTAGGGGTTTTAGGTATTTTTATAGTTTTTAACCATTTTTATGGATTAATGGTTTTTTTATATTTTTTAGTGTTTTTAGGGTCTTTATTGGGTTTAAGGGGTTTAAGGTTTTTAGGTGATATAGGGTTTTTAGGGTTTTTAATGGTTTCGAAGGGTTTTTTCACAGCTTTTAGGGGGTTTAACATTTTTAGGGATTCTTAATGCTTTTCTAGGATTATTATGTTTTTTGGTTTTTTAGAGAGTTTGAGGGATTTTTGGGTTTCTAGGGTTTTATGGTTTCATTGGTCTTTTAGTGGGATTTTTTAGTTTTTAGTGGTTTTTAGGTTTTTAGTGATTTTAATGATTTTAGGGGTTTAACGGTGTTTTAATTTTTCTTAGTGGTTTTTGGGTTTTTTTGGGTTTTTAGGGATTTTAGGAGGTTTTATTGGTTTTAGTTTATTTAGAGTTTTTTTGGTTTTTATGGGTTTTATGTTTTTTTAGGTTTTAAATGTTTTCTTAGGGTTTTAGGGGTTTCTTAGGGATTTTAGTGGTTTTATTTTTTTTTGTTTTTAGGGATTTTTATGGATTCTTAATTAATTCTATGGTTTCTATGGATTTTAGGGATTTTGAGTGTTTTTAATGATTTTTGGGGGTTTTATGGTTTTTAAGGTTTTATGGGTTTTTAGTGTTTTTTTTTGTGTTTTTAGGGTTTATATAGTTTTTTTAGAGATTTTAATATTTTTAGTGGTTTAAATAGTTTTTATAGTTTTTAGTGGTTTTATGGTTTTAATGTGTTTTTGGTTTTTAATGTTTTAGGCGGGTTTATGGTTTTTAGGAGTTTTTAGGGTTTTTAGGGTATTTTAGGGTTTTAGATTTTTTTTGGTTTTTGATGGGTTTTAAGTGTTTTTTCATTTTATAGTGTTATTACCATCTTTCATGATTTTTAGGGTTTTTATATATTTATGTATTTTTAGGGCTTTGTGTTATTTTTATGGGTTCTTTTTGGGTTTTTAGAGATTTTGAGGGGTTTATGGGTTTTTATGGTTTTAGGGTTTTTTAGGGGTTTTAGGAAATTTTATTTTTAAGTGGTTTAAGAGTTTTTTGGTTTTTAAGGTTATCATAGCAGTTTTCAGGGGTTCTATGTTTTTTATGTTTTTAGGGAATTTTAGAGATTTTTTGTGATTTTTAGGTTTTTTAGGGTTTTTAGGTGTTTTGAGTGTTTTAGGGTATTAGGGTTTTTTTTTTATTTTTTAGGGTTTTTTTGAGTTTTAGGGGTTTTTATTGTTTTTTAGAGTTTTTAATGTTTTGGGGGTTTAATGAGTTTTTATAATTGTAATGGGTTTATGTTTTTTATGGGTTTCAGTGTTTTTATGGATATTAAGGGTTTTTTCTTGTTTAATGTATTCCGGGTTTTTTTTTGGTTTTTTTGGTTTTCTAGAGCTTTTTAATATTTTTAGTCGTTTAAACGGTTTATATATTTTTTATTGGGTTTTTATGGGTTGTGTGGGTTTTATGGTTTTTAATGATTTTTAGGTGTTTGATAAATTGAAATTGTATACACACTTCCCCATTATATTATTAAGGAATATTCATGTGTTTACTCGATAATGCACTAATTATGTATTATTTATTGTAAGAAATATGTTTCCATGGTTTCAAAGGAAAATCTGGATTAAAGGACCAAAAATGATCATTACATGTCATGAAAGATCAATACATGGCAGGTGGGCATCATTCAAAATGTATCACAAGTCATGAAGAAAGTCATGAAGGAATTACAATCCATGAAATGATTACATGACCTGATTCAACAATACACATCAAGTAATGTTCAGATTTCAATCCCCTCTTTGAAGATCCAGACTGAAGGAAGAAACACAATGTGAACATTAGATACACGTTGTAAAAGAACTAAAACTTCAAAATCTCAAAGATAAAGGAATAGATATGCAAGTGACTCGCACTAGATTCACAATTCATGAAGAATATCTTGCATTGGAATTATACAACATGAAATTTCTTACACGTAATATAATATCATAGTTATTTACATCTAGTAGGCACAAAACGGAAAGAGGAGTCGACACTTCATGGATTATATCCCATTTTTCTATATTTTCTCGAATTATTTCTTCTCCCATTCTCTCTCAACTGAACTTTCATCAATTACTTTTATTTTTTTTATGTCTACATCAAGCACAATTGATCAATATGCTATTTTTTCTTCATTATTTTACATTGGAAAGCTGAGTTATGTGCATTCTCCATCTCATTCACCGGTCAACAACGAACCATTATTACATTCTTCACTGTTCTTATTTCAAGTAAGTGTTTGGTTGAAGTTTTTATTGATTCAGGTTTAAAATTTATTATTCTTTAATTCCTGATTTTTAATTTCCTTCCCTTAATTTCTTGATAAAATCAACATGTTTTCTATTATTTACTTGCACATGATCAATTTTACCATGAGTGGATAAACTTCTTAGGGTAGGGGTTGATATTATGGGAGTATCAACATAATTAATCTTTAATTATCAAGTTGGAAACCTTAAGGTTAGTAATCAGGTTAAATAATAATTAATTATTTAATTATTTTATGCAACCCTAACCATGAAGAGTTTCAATGAATGGCCCTGACCAGATTGGATTTGAATAAGTTATGACCAATTGCCTATGATAAATCCTACCTTAGAAGCACGACTTAATGTATCCAGGGTGATAGATATCTCCATACCAAGGAATAGTTTCCTCTTTGATAGATCTGGTTGGTTTTACCAAGGTCAACTATTGACCTTTGATTGCTTTGTAGCCTAATCTGTAGGACTATACCAAGTTAGGATTAAGATTATCCATTAACTTGAACCCTAAAATTAATCCTGATCCTTATTCTATCTCTGATATTAATCACCAATCCATTACCTTTTGTCCATTCCCAACCCCAATCAACTTGTGAGGACTCCTAAACATAGGGTTGAAAGCCTTAGTTCATACCACTAATTCGATCCTCATGGGATCGACTACGTATTGTCAATATCCTACACCTTAGTAGCAAGGGTAATTTGGGAACAATGAATCTAATATAATCTCAGCCTGTATGAATTGGATAACATGTGTAGGAATGTTAGGTTTTTTATGATCTTTTTGGATATTGGGTGTTTTTGGGTTTTCAAGGTTTATTGTGTTTTTAGGTTCTTATGGTATTTAATTATTTTTATGGGTTTTATGGGTTTCATAGACGTTTTTAGCGGGGGGATAGGGGTTTTTATGTTTTTATGTATTTTTAGTGATTTTTATAGGAGTTTTAGGAATTTTTAAGGTTTTTAGGTAGTTTTAGGATATTTATGGTTTTAAGGGGTTTTAGGGTTTTATTGTTTTTAATAGTTTTTAATGTTTTTAGGGGATTAAATTGTTTTTATAGTTTTTAGTAATTTTTATGTTTTTTTGCGTATTTTTATGGTTTTTAGGGTTTTTATGGCTTTTAGTGTCCTTTGGGTTTTGGGGGTTTTAGGGTTTTTATCATTTTGTAGGTTTTTAGGAATTTTATGTGTTATTAGGTTTTTATGTTTTCCTTAGTATTTTTTAGTGTTTTTTGGAAGTTTAAATTTTTATGGATTTTATGGCTTTTATGATTTATATTGTTTTTTTGGGTTTTGGGGAATTTTTTTGGGGGGTTTTGGGTTTTTTAAATTTTTAAGGTTTATTTGGATTTTAGGGTTTTCTTTGTTTTTATTATTTTTATGAGTGTTTAGATATTTAAATGTTTTTAGAGGGTATGACGGGTTTTTACATTTTTTTAAGGTTTTATGAGTTTTGAGGATTTTAAGGGTTTTAGATATTTTTATGGTTTTCAGGGGTTTTAGGGGGTTTGGTTGTGTTTGGGGATTTAGAATTTTTTGGTTTTGGAGGTTTTAAGTGTTTTTTGGTATTTATGGTTTTCTTAGGGGGTTTCAAGTTTTTTATGGTTTTTCATATTTTTAGTGATTTTTGTGGATTTTTATGTTTTTTATGGTTTTTAGGGATTTTGATGTGTTATAGATTTTTTAGGATTTTTATGGTTTTTTGGGTTTGTAGGGGTTTTTCTGTTTTGTATAGTTTTCTAGGTATTTTAGAGTTTTTAACATTTTATGGGTTTAAATGGTTTTTAGAGTATTTAGTGGGTTTTTAGGGTTATTATGGGTTTTCAAGGTATTTACAGGGTCGAGGGTCCATCACTATTTTTACAGTTTTTATGGGTTATTAGGGTTTTAATTTTTTTTGGTTTTTAGGGTTTTAAATTTTTTCTTAGGTTTTTATTTTTTTTCTAAGGGTTTTTAGGGTTTTAGGGTTTTTTATGTTTCTAGGGATATTAGGGACATTTATGATTTTAATTTCTTTTAGTGTTTTGAGATATTTTGAGGGTTTTTAGTGTTTTTTGGGGTTTTACGGTGACATGGTTTTTTTGGAGGGGGTTATGGTTTTTTTAGTTATTTGGTGTTTTAAAATTTTTAGAGAATTTTGAAATTTTGTGGGGTTTAACGAGATTTTAAATTTTTTGTGATTTTTTGTGTTTTTATGCGTTTTAGGGATTTTTATGTTTTTTGGGATGTTTATGGTTTTGGGGTTTTTTTAGTTTTTTGTGTTTTTTACAATTTACTAGAGTTTTAGGGGTTTTATATGTTTTTAGTTTTTAAATTTTTCTTAGGGTCTTTTATGGTTTTAGGAGTATTGATGGGTTTTTGCGTTTTTAGGGATTTTAGGGAATCTTTGGATTTTTTAGGTTTTTTTTATATATTTTTATCTTTTTAAGTGTTTTTAGGGTTTTATGTTTTTTTGGGGTTTGGGGGTTATTGAGTTTTCTATGGGTTTGAAGGTTTTTTATAGTTTTTTATCATTTTAGTGGTTTAGAGGGTTTTTATAGTTTTTAGTAGTTATTAGTATTTTTGTATGTTTTTAGGAGTTTTTACAGTTTTTTGTTGTTCATTGGGATTTTGGGCTTCTTAGAGTTTTTATCATATATTAGGTTTTTGTGGGTTTTATATGGTCTTAGTTTTTTATGGGTTTCTTTGGTTTTTATGTTTTTTAGGTTTTTTTAATTATTTGTTGGATTTTTTAGGGATTTTTTGGTTTTTTATTATTTATTTGGGTTTTTAGTGATTTTTTGGGTTTTTATGGATTTTTAGGGTTTTAGCATTTTTTATATATTTTAGGAGTTTTATGTGTTTTTAGGATTTAATATTTTCTTTTTGTTAGGTTTTAAAAGGGTTTTTTGGTATTATTAGGGGTTTTTATGAATTTGTTTGGGTTTTGTACGTTCTTTTTGGATTTTGATGTTTTTTGAATTTTATTGGATTTTTAGGCGTTTTTTAGTGGTTTTTAGGTTTTTTTGTGTTTTTTAGAGGTTTCAGGTTTTTTTTGTTTTTTATGTTCTTTACTGTTAAAAGTGTTTTTAGAGTTTTTATTGGGTTCTAGGGTTTTTATGGGTTTTAATGGTTTTAGGGTTTTTATGGGTTTTTAGGGATTTCTAGGGTTTTGGGTTTTTAGTGTTTTTAGGTTATTAGGGTTTTTATTTATTTTAGGTTTTTATGGTTTTCTTCTATTTTTTCATTATTTTCAGGGGGTTTTTTTAGGGATTTTCATGCAATTTTAGGAATTTTTATGGTTTTTAGGGTTTTTATGGATTTTGAGGGTTTCTATGGGATTTTAGGGTTTTTAGATTTTTATGGTTTTTTAGATTTTTATGGTTTTTTTGGGTTTTCAGGGTTTCATTGTGTTTTTAGGGTTTTTATAGTTTTTAAAAATTATATGGGGTTTATAGGGTTTTTAATGTGTTTAGTTTATTTTTAGGGTTTTATGGGTTTTGTAGTTATTATTTTTGAAGGGTTTTTATTGTTTTTAGGGGGTTCATATTTTTTTTACGATGTTTAGAATTTTTGAGATTTTTATGTTTTTTTGGGGGTTTTGGGATATTTAGGGATTTATTATTATTATTTTATGGTTTTTAAGGGGTTTTATGGTTTTTAAGAGTAACGTCCAGGGATTTTAGAGTGGGTCAAAATCCTCAACCCGTTTGAATTTTTGAGTTTGGTGGGATGGCCAATTTGAATTCATGGATTTAGAAACTAATTCTAAGAGTGGTATCTAACTAACGCATTGTTTTTAAAAGTTTTTTATTGCTCAGAATGTGTCTCAGGGTTTTTTTTGGCTTTCGAGAGTGCCGAAAAATCCAACTTCAATAAAGAAAACACTAGGGTGCACAATTTGATAAAACCGAGAAACCTCTCTGGAGTGACCCTGCAACCCTACTTCTTCACTGTGAATGCCTTGAAAAATAGTGTAGAAGGTGGTGCACAACCTTATAGGGTATTATTTATTTATTTTAGAGGATTCATTCATGGTTTGAACATGGTTTAGTAAATTGTACGCATAAACCATGCGATTCTAGTGCTTCGATAGTGGTCACCACACGGTGCACAGATGGTTTTCCAAACAATGTGGTAATTGTGTAGCCTCTTTTGAAGGGAAAAATACTATTTTCACATATTTTATTTAATAGTGATTTCCCAATTCCCTTTCTTTATGCGTGGGAATCTTCTATAGTGTCAGTGGATCTCTCATCCTCCCTCACGTAAGGTTTGAACCAATCCAACCATCCATACTCTGATCTCCGAATCATTGGAGGATACATATTCCTCTCAATAAGCCTTTCAAACCTTGTCTTCTTTTCTTATTTTCTCTCTCTATATGGTGTTCTAAATACATGTGATCCGTTTTACATAATTTCTATGTGGTCGTCTAAAACATTGATTTATTTTAAATCAACACTAGATAGAGGTTGATATTAGAAGAACCAACATCTATCATTATGAGGTATGCGGTGCCTATCTTTTATTGTGCTTTTTAGAGTGTTTTTGGGGTGAGATCTATGTGTTCCATGAGTTATATCCAAGCGATACCCAAAATTAATTAATGTATTATCATTAATTTAATAAATCAATCATATGAGATGCCTCCAAGAATTATATTTCTCCTCTACAAGTGGTCAATAAGGGTAAGGGGCTTGGGCTAACCTGGGATTTTTAGGTCAGTAAAATTTATTTAAATTAAATTAAATTATATATATTTATTGTGAGGGTTCCATGAAAAGGTGTCTTCCTTGGCATAAGGATTGAGGTGGTGATGACCACCTAGACCAAGTCAACATTGGTAATTAGGTTGGGCTTGGCCTGGATACTTGAAGTGATATTGATCACCAGGAAGAATGACATGGTAGTCAAATTGAGGCGATAAGGTTGTTAGGTTTCAAGAATGGACTATGTGATATTGGATGGTGTTTACCATCAAGATGAGTGAATCTATTATAGGGGAACAAGGTTTCGGGATGATGTGTCTTAGGTAATTTGTTTGTGATTTCCTCTCATCGTGATTGGATGATGCATCATGGGATTTGTGTGAACACAGATGGGAATCATGTGATTAGGTGGTGTTGACCACTAGTGTGGGTAGATACCTCCATTAATTGCATTTAGGATGGTGTTTAAAATCATTGATGTTGGAGTTTCATTCCATAGAAATCTACGATGATGGTGAAGATCCATCGGTTCATAGGGATGAGATCTTCAATTGGGGATTGAGGCTCACCATGTCTTGAGGTCATTGGGACATGATTATTTGAGAGGATGGATGACATATTTCCTTAGGATGTCATTTATTGAGATGATGGTGTTTATTTTTTGGAGGACATACATCAATGTGCCTTAGTACATCATTCTTTGAGTTGATAGGGGTTTTTTGAGCTAAGGCATGTGGGACCAGGTACTTATTTGGTCATGCCTTCGAGATGAAATAAATTTGATTATGACCTGGTAAGTGTAAGTTGGAATGAGGTTCCAATGGTACCTTTACAGGATATGCCAAAGTTATCTCCATATTGTTACTTATTTGGGTATGTCATGGGATTTATTCTAAGGATCCATACCACTATAGTTATATATATGAATAAATTTCACTATTTTCTACATATATAACTAGAAGAACATGGTATACCGGCAATGGATGAATTATGTGATCTCTTCCTTATAGTCTTTGAGCATAAGTTAAGAGGTTATTTATTTATTATGCATGAAAAACTTTTATTTTATATTAGATACACCTATATCCTTAAAAAATTAAGATAATAATATGTTATTGGTGGCCTACTGAGATTTATTTTCAAACCCTACACAGGGCCCAAAGGATGTGTGTAGGTTTTATGCATTCATAATCAGGTAAGGGTCCATGATTAGAAGCTAGACCAAAGCAATCATGTCAAACTATTTAGAATGGGATGGATGGAATTTGACCTAGGAGGATCTATAATTAGAAGAAGTTTACATTATCTTTCCTTTTGTTCAGCATACATAATGTGTATATTAGGATATCATCACCCATGAGAAACCATTAGATTTTGCTACTATTGTATGACCTCATATGATATGGCATGATTGGTTTTCTTCTACTAATGGTATGTTTGAGCTTGTTTTTTGTTACTACTATAGTATGATTATGCTTCTACTATTGCATGTTATTTTTTCTGCTATAGTGGGTAAATAATCCTATTTTCATAAGGAATTTATTCCTATCTTATATTTATATAGACTATTAATATTATCATCACCACATGGTATATTATTCCCACAATCACCTCTTTACCCACTCACTGCTAGTCGATATCCTTTGGCCTACAAGGAGGCACACCTAAGGCAAAGTTCCACACTGTCCCTAAGCACAACTCTAGTGGAAAGACAGGTTGGGGTGGTACAAATGATATTAGTGTAGTTCATGATTGGGAATTAGTATCAAATTTTGGCTAGATTATAATGATATAATTTTTTTCCATTTCCTATTTGGTCTTAATAATTGGGATATGGTTGATTGGAGATTATGATGCTATCATAACTAGTTTCAGAGATCATGTTTGGGTTCCTATGTCCCCATGTATAGGGGATAGATCATGTTTCTATGGGTGGGAAATTCTATTCTTATTTTATATTTTTGCAATTGATTCGATTTTCACTTTGAGTGGAACACTTGGGTGTGATGGTTATTATTATATGGATTTTGACCCATGACACGGTATGAAATGGGTTATTTGATTATTCATTGTGTTAGGATTTTAGGCAGTTACGATGTGTTTTTCTTATGATCGTCATTGGGAACCTAGATTTACCTATGTGGGGTTGGGTTTAAATTTTCCACAAAGTAATTTAAATAGTGATTTCCTGCTTATCCTCTCTTTTGAGGCATTCTAATCAGCTAGACCATTCATATGGTTCTAGTGAGATCTATATGTGGTGTGGTGTTACTATATACATGTGATATATGGTTCCGACACTAGTACATATAGGAATGGATGATGATAGGTGTGATCTGTTTAATGTGTCTACAAAGGAATCTAAATAGTTTTTTACAACATATCTACTCTTTGGTGGAATTATACTTAGCTACCTCAGATATTCTGTGACATATGTCCCTGTTATGGGAAGGAGATGGTCCATGATACCAGATGATACTTAATTCCTAACTATGATATGGGTAGGAAGGGGGACATGAGGCTAGGTTAAATGTGATACAAGACCCTAATATGGGTAGGTAAGGCACTTTGAGACTGGAGGTCATTGGACAGGGTGCGATAGGGGAGTATAGAGCTAGTAATATTTTGTTTCCTATTACAACATCCCCTATTTGTGATATATTGTATATATTTATACCATTATGGATATCTGACCATGGTATTGGTATTAAGTGGGATTCCACCTAGACATGATCCATTTGGAGCGTCAGAACGGTGTTGATTTGGTTCCACTTGACCATGTATAGGTTGAGGCCCTTGGGGGTCAGGATGATGCTCGGGAGGGTTGGAAATATCATGATTTGTAGGTATAGGCTCACATACAGGCTCCAATATATGTGGGGAAACCACTGGATATATAATATTTTAGGCAATTTCTTGAGTATAAGCTTTGGGAGAGCCTGGTACATGTCATACGAGGTATTCATTGGGGATATTAGGGAGTTGATTCATTGATGAAATACTTTAATTAAGAGTTATAGTCATAGTACCCACCACTATTATATGGTGAGGGTGGACCATAGGTAGTAGAGAACTGGATAGAGTTAGTGTAAACCATCTTTGACCAGCTTGATACACCCCCATGCTAGAGACTGAAGCTGAAACATACATTCTCGGAGGACTGGCGAAGTGCTAGTGGGATATATAGGTACAAGAAGAAAGATACAAGGGACTAGATTATAAGGACTTTGAGGCTAGGTTCATTAAGTACTTCTTTCCAGAGATGCTAAGGGAGTAGAGAGCTTGGGAGTTCATGATCCTTCAGCATAGAGAAAATTATGTCATAGACAATGCATCTACATTTATCGACATGTCTCATTTCTCACCCAATATGTTGGGAAATGATAATGTGAGGGTGAGGAATTTCAAGGATGGTTCACGAAATTCCATCAAGGTGAAGGTAAACATCTTCATTTTAGCCTCATTCTCTAAGGTAGTGAATTAGGTGCAGATGGATAAGGCAAATATGAAGGAACAATCATATTTGTCAAGGGTGATGACTTCAGGTGATTTCAGTGGAGATGCTTCAGGTAGAAGGATGTGGGTCCATGAATAATTTCAGTAGGGAATTCAGGCTAGAGATGTTTGCTGACCACTGTAATTAGTCTTCAATGGTGAGATTATATTATGATAATCCTTGACACATGAAGACACAATTTTATTTAATAACAATGAAGTTATAAACTTGTGTCCAAGTAAGACAACTATAGTGATTGTATAGGAAGTCTTCTCAGATAGGCGGCGGTCAGGGGTATGGGAAGACTCATAAGTTTGAAGTCAGATTGAAAGCATCACCTAGAGCTAGTGGATAGAACTCAGCTACACATAGAGGTCATGATAGAGAAATTGGACCCAAAATGGGGTTAGTGGACAATAGCTAGTGCAGATCTATAGGGAAGCTAGGACTCAAGTAGTCAAGCTTCAGGTTTGGTGCACGTAGTGGATATTCCAGGTGAAGAATAGGATATATAGCTGACTATAGATAGAGGTACACAATGGGAATGAACAAGGTTATTTTTGTTTTTGAATGGAATTTTTTGTATGGAATGTCTAGGTTTGGGTGCATGAGGTGAACATGATGTAATTTTGGAATAACCAGGAGCTTTTTAGTTGGTCGACATCATCTTGGATGCATGATATATATTTATATATATGAGGTGTGAGGAACTAAAATTATTTATGTGAATCAATAGTATTCAGGCTTTTTGTGAGGTGTGAGGCACCAGGGATGATTTTGTGCATCTGATTAGATGAGAGATTTATGGGTGCCTGATGTGTCATGAGTAATTTTGTGAATCTGATGCGTTGTGGGACCTCATAAGTTTCATGTGGGAAATGGTAATTTGGTGAGATTTTGATGACATGTGGGACATGGTTTGTGTCAGATGTGGAATTATTTTGTTTTGATAAAATGATGAGGTTCAAGAGTGATGATGCGTCATAGGAGAAAATTTTAGTTTGAGGATGGTCCGTGGACCATCAGTTTATTTGAGTATTGGGTTGGGAAGCAACTAGGTTAGGTAATTCTTAAGGTGGGGAGCACCTTGAGGGAGTTTACATGAGACTTTCTGAATTGGGTAGGCCAGGTTGTTATTAAAGATATGGGTATGTTGGGTACCATCTCTGGGTATGAAATGATATATCATGGAAGAGATATGTTAAGGTAGATAGACTATAATTTCTCAGGTTTTTGGAGTGGGTTTATGTCATTAACCCATTTAATTTTTTTGGCTTTAGTGAGTGTGAAAATTTGAATTCATGACTTCGGAAACTAATTCTGAGATTGTTCTTGATACTAGGCCTTTTTTAGATGGTTATTAATGATTTAAAATTGAATTTCGGTTTTGGATAGGTTTTTTTTGGATTTTTTATCCTAGAAAACCATATTTTAGAAAACCATAGACTGGTTCACAAGATTTTAACAAACCGTGTGACCTCCCATGAGTAACTGTACCACCCCCTTTCATTACAGTGCATAGTTTTAAAATCCATGCATGTGGGGGTACGCAATCATGTGGGGGTCTTCTTCAGTTTTTGGAAGAAACATCACTCATAGTTTACACCTAGTTTGTGAAAGGGTGAACATGAACTATGTGAGTCCGGAGCATTGATATTGGGCACCGCACAAACTACACACAAATTTCCTAACCATATGGTAACTGTACGACCTCCTTAAAAGTGAAAAATTAACATTTTACCATATTTTTTAGGATGGATTCCCCATATTTCTTCTTTCACACATGGGATTATTCTCTAGTGGTTATGCATCTCTCCTACTCTCACACCTAGGCTTTGAGAAAATTGGTCTATTTGGAATCCAATCTGAGAAATGTTGGTGGCTATAGATTAATCACGATAATACCTTCGATATACTATACCTTTTATTATTTTTTCTCACTATATAATGAGATAAATATATGTTAGTTGTTTTACCCAATTTTTTGGGTGTTCATCTAAAATGCCAATTTGTTCCAAATCAGATCAAGTTAGAGTATTATATCAGATGATAGAATGTCTACCAGTATGAGGTAGGTGGTTCCTAGATTTCTCAATGTTTTGTGGGTGTTTTAGGGGTGAAATCTATGTGTTCCATGAGGTTTGATCAAAAGAGACCCAAATTAATTAATTTTCTTCCTTTAAATTAACAAATTGATAATATGAGATGGATTTGGGATTGCTATTTCTCCTATACAAATCATCAATTCAAGTAAGGGGCTTGGACCAACCTATGATGTTTAAGTTGAGTGAGTTTAAAAAAATTAAATTAAATATTATATTTTAATTAATAGGGTTCCATGAGAACATGTCAAGATTAGACTCAGGATTGAGGTAGTGATGACCACCTAGAATAATGTGACATTGGTTATTAATTTGGACATGTCCTATATACTTGAAGTGGTATTGATCATTAGGTTGGGCGACACAGTCATCATATTGAGGTGAAAAGGTCATCAAGTTATGGTAATGGCATGTGTGATATCATTTGGTGTTTACCATCGGTATGAGAGACACAATCTCATCAGCACGGGGTGTTCGGGATGACACATCTTAGGTAAAAAAATTTGTTATTTAGGTTCACCGTTATTGGTCATCGCGTCATTAGAGTTGTGTGCACATTGATATGACTCAGATAATGAGGTGGTGTTGACTACTCATGTGAGTCTTGTAGGTTCTGGGCACAGTGAAAGTGCAGGATGGGCATGTACCCAAATTTTAAAAATTCTATAATTGAATATTAATCATGGATCGACACAATGATGACCACTAGTATCCACAGAATATAATCAAAGATAAAATAAAAAGGATAGAACCTGTAACCATGAAGAGAGGATCAATATATTTTGTTTATAATTAATTTAATTAAATTATAGAATTACCTCCTAGGTTATTCAATCTTCGTTTATGCGTTCGAACATGGGTTCGAGGTGTGTCTTCATTGCGATGTATAATCAAAGGGTAGGGATCCTCTATCAGTGATCCACACATGCTCCATGTATCTCTGGATGTCGCTGAAGGAGTATCCAGGTGCTAGCACATAATACCGTTGTGTTTGCGATGTCTGCCTTCGATTCCCTTGAGAATCACTTCCAATGAATTTTCCTTGATCTAGTAGAGGAGGATCTCTCTGGTTCTTAAGAGCGTTCATGGAGTGGGAAGAGTTCTCTAGGCTCGAGATCTTTTCTCCAAGGATGTTTTGCACACAATGATTGGTTATCCGGTAGAATGACGCCTTGGATAATTAAGAGAATAATAGCATGATAGGTAATTTAATTCACCGGGTAATAATAAATAATTTTCATAGGTGTTGTTACTTAATTTATTATTCCATGGGAAACCCCATGTCAAATAATAAGAGAAATGCTATTATTTCCATGATAGGTGCTTAACTTCCACGTTATATTTAAATATTATTTAACTAAATAATATTTAATATTATTTCATAGTCGAACCATAACCTGGTCCACAAGTCCTCATCAATATTTATCGGGCCTTCAATAAGGACAATTTATTTATTATATAAATATAACTATATTATTTTCTAATAAATAAATATTACATCTTCAATATATTCTCTCTAATAACTAGAGAAGAAATAAAGTCCATCTGGAACTTGAATAATTATTAAATCAAAACTAGGGATAATATTTATTCATATTTTTAAATAAATAAATTATTTATATGAGATACTTGTCATACTCAGTGTGTGACCCTCTAGGCCTCTTTCTCATGGACATTAGGCAGGCTGGCCTAAAGTCCAATATTAATGTCTATAAATGGTTCAAGGCACCCAAAAGAAAGAAGTTGATGTTATAATGACATGTCATCTCATATAGATGCTTACTATGTAATATAATCTATTTGTCCCGATATCTCTAATCAACTGAGTTACATGCAAGTTCCATCAACCCATGTGCTCAGTTTTTCATTATTTGACTTCCTAGAATTGAACTTTCCTAGAGAACACCGTGGCCATGGATTTAGATAGGCTATATCATTTCCATCAAATGGCCTGAGATATCTACTTCCATAGAAGTGAAAAATACTTTCTCGTGTTATTCATTAATGCAGTATTACTTATGACACACCCAATATATCCTACCTCACTGAAAACATCTATCATCATGGTTTTTATCAAAAAATCATGGTGTGTGAGTCATAATACCCATTAATAATAATACTAAATTAGAAGGACCAATACACATGTTCGCAGATAGAAACATTCAATAACACTTATGAATGTGGATTTTCTACCGGCGATTCTTGTTCTCATAATATCCTCGTAGATGTTACCAAGGGTGAACACCATGATAAGGTTCCTCGATGTTTCATGAGTCCCCACCCCTGATATCCTATATCATTTGGAATCCTTTAAATTATATCATCCATCCATAGAACATATATTCAAGAATAGTGTAAAGACACTTCCGATTTCTCTTCATCGTAGGGATCTACTATGACCATTTAGTGCGACAGCTATTCATAGGACATTATCCCATACTATGTCACATAAAAGGAAAAACATTATGTGCTAAAGAGTTTATTAATATTCATCCAATAAACATTGATTTTATCATAACGTACAAAGAAGTTAGTTTCTAGGGCCCCAACTCTAATAGACTCCCACTTGCACTAGGGACAACTCCTAACAACCATCAGCCTGCTAGCTCTCACATGATATTGATGATTATACTGAGATATGACTTTAGTCAAGGGGTCCATCATATTCTCTTCCATGGACAGACTACTCACTGCAGCTTCACCTCTTTGATGGAAATCCCTCAAGAGGTGATATTTCCAGAGTATGTGCTTTGTTTGTTGATGTGACCTTGGATATTTTTCAAGAGCCACTGTAACAGTATTATCATAATAAAATTTTATGGGATCATTACTAATAGGAACCACATCAATGTTGTGAAAAAATTTCTGAATCCATATTGCATCCTTGACTACATCAGAATCCATTATATATTCAGAATCTGCTATAGAATTAGCGACCACTGTCTTCTTTGAACTCTTCCTACTCACAACTCCTTCATTGAGTTAGAAAACATATCCTGATTGAAACTTTAGATCATTATGATTTTTCTGAATTCTAGCATCATCATACCCCTTGATGACAAGCCCCTCATCTCTTCCATACACTAGGAACATATCCCTAGTTCTACTCAGATACTTAAGGATAGTCTTGACAGCAGTCCAATGTTGTTCTCTAGGATCTGCATGATATATTCCTACCATGACCAGTGTATATGAAACATAATTCATGGTACATAACATAACATAAATGATAGATCCTATCATTGAAGCATATGGAATCTTACTCATCCTATCTTTATCATTTTGTGTCGGGGACACATTTTCTAGGAATGATGTGTACTATGTGACACTGGAACCAATCCCCTCTTAGATCATTCCATACTAAATCTCTTTAGTATCTGTTCAATGTATAAACTTTGAAATAATCCATACAACCTCTTGGATCTATCATGAATGATCTTAATCCCTAGAATTTAGGATTCTTCACCAATGTCCTTCATGGAGAAGCACTTATTAAACCAATCCTTGATTGAATACAAGAATTGTATGTCATTTCCCAAATGAATTATTCATCAACATACACTACTAGGATAATGAACACATTACCATTAAACAGCTGGTAAACACATGGCTCACATACATTCATAATGAAAACAAATTCTCTTATGGATTCATTGAATCGAATGTTCCATGACTTGGATGCTTTATTTAGTCCATAAATGGATTTATGCAACTTAAATACCCTTTTAGCATCACTTGGTGTCACAAACCCTTATGGTTGTGTCATATAGAAATCTTCCTAAAAGATCCTATTAAATTATGTAGTTTTTACATCCATCTTTCAAACCTCATAGTACAAGAAATATTTTATGGAGAATATGATTCTTATGGATTTATATATGGAAACTGGTGAAAGGGTTTCATTATAGGTAATTACTTGATTCTATTTAAAACCATTATCCACTAACCTTGCTTTATAGTTACTTAGTCGACCGTCCTTGTCTATTTTCTTCTTGAATACCCATTTATCCAAACAATATTTAAATCAACTTGTACATCAACAAGAACCCTCACTTGGTTATGATACATGGAATCCATCTCAAAATTCATATCTTCTAGAAATATTTTAGCTTCAGATATCTATACTAAATTCTTGTAGGAGATAGGTTCATCATTGTCCAACAATAATGGGTCACCAACCACAATGGCAAGTAAACCATATCTCTTTGGTTCCCTTACCTCTATTGCACTCTTACATAGTACTTGTATTTTTGGAACTACCTCTTCCACGGGGACCTGTGGAACTCATTCCTGCACCAACTTCTGTGTATCTTGAGCACCAGCTTCATCAAAGTAAATCTTTATCCCACTATCCTTTTTGAGGATGTTCTCCCTATTAAAAAAGACATCCTGTCTGGAAACAATAACATTCTTGTTCGAGGGGTAGTATATGTAGTATACTTTTGTTTCCATAGGATACCCTATAAAGATACAATATGTGCCCCAGGGTGCTAGTTGGTTGTTCGAGAAAGCCGTAACAAACTCCTTGCATCCCCATACACATGTATGGGACAAAGTGGGTTTCTTTCCACTCCATAGCTCAAAGGGAATCCCATTTTCCACATTAGTTGGTACTTGGTTTAATTTTTATGTCATGGTTTTGCAATGAATTTCCCAAAAAGGATAATGGATGATCTCCATGACACATCATCGACCTTACCATGTCCAAAAAGTTATGGTTCCCTAGTTCACTAACACCATTCTACTGTGGTGTATAAGGTGGATTGAGTTAAGATTGAATCCCAGACTCTCATAAAAGTTCGATGAAATCTTGGTTAAGATATTCACCACCTCGATTTGATTGAATCTTCTTTATCTTCTTACCAATATGATTCCATAATACATTCTTCAACACCATGAATTTCTCAAGGGACTCGGACTTATACCTCATTAAGTAGACATTTCCATATCAACTTAGGTCATTAGTAAAATTAATGAAGTAAGAATATCCACCTATAGTTTCTAATATAATTGTTCCACACACATTAGTGTGTACCAATCCTAGAAGCTCTATGGAACTTTCACCCTTTCCACCAAATAGTGGCTTGGTCCTTTTTTTTGTAAAAAAGTGTGACATATATCAAGTGGTTTTAGATTAGAAGAGACTAAATACCCATCTTGACCGAGCTTTTTCAGGTGCTTCTCATATACATAACCAAGGAGGTGATGCCACAGCTGGGTGTTGTATGAGTCAGGTGAACATGGTTCATTATCAATTGCCAACACTTGGTTCTTGTAATTTAATACATACATACCTTTATTTAAATGTGTCATTCCATAATATATGTTTTCCTTATAAAAGTAACAACATTTATTTCTGAACATGAAAATAAATCAATCTGTATCTAAACTCAATACAGAAATTTTGTTCTTGGTAACACTAGGTACATAATAACATCCATATAAAACAAAAATCATTTTTGTCAGAAATGTGAGGTGGTAGTCACCAATGGCAAGAGAAGCTAGCCTTACACCATTGGAAGCTCGTAGATCCACCACTCCTTTGGCAATTTTCTGAAATCTACTTGGTTCTTACATTTGAATACATATGTGTTCCCCACAAGCTGTATTCATTACCTAATGTGTAGAAATGGAAATATTTCACTTGATAATGAATAAAACTTTTGATTCTCCTTGCCTCTGGGTGAATTTCCTCTTCCAGTGGCCTGACTTGCCTCATGCAAGGCATACTTCCTCCTTTTACTTGCTTTTCCTCTGGATCTTCATCTTCTTGGTCAGACAGTTCTCAAATGATTTAGATTGCTTATAAGTAATTGGCCCCATTTCCTTTTCCTTCATCTTCATATTTACCATATAGACTATGGGGTTTTTCACCCCATGTCCTTATCCACTTGGAGAATCAGGTTAAGATGCTCTAATAGACTCTTCTAAATATTTCTCATATTATAACTCGTAATAAAACTAGATAAGGTCTTGGGAAGTGATGATACTATGAGATCTGTAAACAAATCATCTTGTAATTTAATCCCTAAGACGTCTAGATTCTCAATGTAGCCAATAATCCAGACTACATGTGGTCCAGCTGGAATAGACTCTCCAATCTTAGTAGTGAACAAATTTATAGAGATCTCATATCTATCATGTCTCACCTTCTCTTGTTAGAGATCCTGAATGTGAGATATCATGCTATAAGAATCCATTTACTCATGTTACTTCAAGAAATCATTGGTCATGGACGATATCATGAGGCACTGAATATCCATAGTGTCATTCAGATAATTCTCTTACACATATAGTTCCTCAACACCCACCTAATTTTCTGGTTCAATTGGTAAAGGCTCTTCCATCACATAAAGTTTCCTCACACAGCAAAGGATAACCTGAATGTGACTTTTTCACTCCTGGAAATTAGTGTTGGTGACAAGGTTTTCCTTCTTGAGTATAGGTCACAATGATATGTTTGATGTCATTTTGATTAATGTTTCTAATAATTAAGATGAACATAGTTTTATTACATTATCTTGATAAATATAGATAAATAAATAAATTAATATCTATTAGTCTGAAACTATTTTATTGATACCAATATCCCTCTCCATTGGTTTTAAAATATCCCATTTCTTGAACATTTTAGTGGCAATGATCCATATTTCCCTTCGCATTACCCCAACTAGGGTTGGTCAAGAAACTGGAAAGGTTTTAGTTGGGCATTCCAAATGCAAACTGCATTAACTCATTTCTCCTTGATCTGTTGAGTGGACTCCCCAATCCTAAAATCCTTAATTTTGGATTTCCTCAACCTTTGCCTCTCAGTAACACCATGTCCTATTAGGGCAATCAACCCTTGATGTAAACTAAGTTAATTCAACCCAAAACATCAAATTTGAATTCCTTGATATTTTTTATTTACCCAACTAGGGTTGTTCACGTACTTGGAACTATTTTTTGATTCTAACTGAAGTAATAAAAGGTTATACCAACATAATATTTAGTTGAGGGATTTTATCTTTTATGCATAAATTTCCACTTATTATATTTTCACATGCATGCTAATGTTAATTGGGATATACTTAATTAATTAACCATGTATGGATTATATTTATGCATAAGAAAAATTTATTTTAGTTCCATCTTGTAAACTTGTTAGTTCATTAATTATGTGGTCTCGTGAAACATCCACAATGAATAACCTTACAACTGGAAAAAATAAAATAAAATGTATGATCATGAGATTTACTATTGGTTATTTTATCTAGAAGTTGATAAACTAACCCTAACCTAGTGAAGAAAAACCTTTAACCCTTTAAGGTTCGTGTTTACCGCTTTCCACCTGTCCACCTTTGTATCTCCTTGGATTGGTTTCGGCTCGTCTCCTAACTAGAACCACCTACACTAGCTTGGGAGCTCCATGCATTACATATTATTTTAACTCACATGTATGTGAGGGGTAAAATGAGGTTTATATAAAAGAAAACATGGGAATGCATTCCCTGCATATTAATAAGGGGAAGGAATGCTTGACAACAATTCTAATTTAATAAATAAATTAAGAGGGATCCAATCACAAAAAAAGGTCTGGTCTAGTTCATGATGATCCGCATACATGAAACGAATTAAGTATTTAATAAAACTAGAATTAAATTATTTAATCATTTTTATTAAGATAAATTATGCTTGAATCAATTAATAATTATCTTTAATTAATCAATCCCTTTTGTCTTAATCCTTTTCTGATTTCCTTGAGATTATCATCCATAACCTTGTACATAACTTGATCCTTGGAGGAAACCCAGTGAATACTTTTCCAAAACTACCAATCAAGTAATTGTACTTGTATACACATTATTCTTTGTGACATGTATCATGAACACAGAATTATAATTCTAATACAACTCATACATGTGTGCAGATCTTTGAACATTATGAAAATGTTAATTAAACATATATATATATATATATCAATCACCTATAACCTGTTGCATCCCATCCTTACGCCCACACGAAGGTACATGTCTCAAGGGTTATATAATATAATAATAAATTTTTAAATCTATGTAATCTGGAAATAATATATGGAGTATAGATCTGAATACATGGTGTGTACCCTCCACACCATCCATCCGAAGTACACTCCTGGAGAAATGACATGTGAGGTTCACTTTGGAAATATTCATAGTACACGGTGTGTCTAGTGGGACACACACCGTGTATAATCTGTGTTACATGGTTACCATCTGGGAAAGCCGTGTATGGGATACATGACTTGACCCTGACCCGAAGGGACTACCCTTCATGTCTAGTGGGCCACATGACATGTAGTCTGGTTGACCGTGCGCCAGTATGTCATAGTCAACCCATGGTGTAAGAATTAACTACACCTCATATCATTAATGCACACGACATTAGTAATTTCAGAATTAATCCTAATGAATTGAGAACAAATACATGATCTGTAGATATGACTACACGACATGTACTCTTATGTTATCTAGATAGAGCTGTCAGCGCCTCCTGATGAGATCCTAGATTTAATTTTAATCATAAAATTATTTGATTCGGTTATATATGAGTGAACCGATAAGGGATAAACAAATATCTAAATTCAGATTACAACAATGGTTAAACATGAATTGACAAACAAAATTATTAAAGAATAAATCATAATTGAATTATTTAAATAATTATAAACAAAAATATGACCCCTCTGATACCACTAGTAGGTTTCAGGCATAGTGAAATCATAGGATGGGCAAGTACCTGACTCAGAAAATTATCATAATCGATGATTAATCTGGGATCAATATGAAGATGATTTCCAGCATCCACATAATTGAATCAAAGATAAAAGGAAAAAGGAGATAACCTAGAACCGAGAAGATAGGATCAAAATATTTTGTTTATAATTAATTTAATTAAATTATAGAATTACCTCCAAGTTGATTCTTTCTACATTGATGCGTCCAACCACGGGTCCAAGGTGTGTCTTCATTGTAATGTGGAATCCAAGGATAAGAATCATATATCGATGATCCAAACATACTCCATGTATATTCGGACATCGATAAAGGAGTCTCCAGGTGATAGTGTAGAAGATCCTTGTACTTGTAATGTCTTCCTTCGATCTTCCTGAGAATCACTTACATAGCTTTATCCTTGATCCAGTGGAGGAGGATCTCTCTCATTATTGGGAGTATTCTTAGAGAGGGAAGAGTTATCTAGGATTGATAGATTTTCACCAAGGATGTGTGCACACAAATATTTGTTAGCCAGTCGGATAACTACTTAGCTAATTTAGAGAATAATAGCATAACAGGGAATTTAATTCACAATGTAATAATAAATAATTAGCATAGGAGTCGTTACTTAGTCTATTATTCAATGTGAAACCCCATGTCAAATAATAATAGAAATGATATTATTTTAATGACATGTGATTAACTTGCATGTTATATTTAAATATTATTTAACCAAATAATATTTAATATTATTTTTTAGTTGAACTATAACTTTTCCTGCCAATCCTCCTCAATAATTACCAGGCCATGAATAATGACTATTTATTTATTAAATAAATGTAACTGAATTATTTGATGATAAATAAATATTCTTTCAATAATATATTCTCATGAATAACTAGAGGAAAAATAAATGAAACCAAGAATACATGAATAATTATTAAACCACAACTGGGAGTAATATTTATTCAACTTATAAAATAATTAAATTATTTAACTGAGATATCGGTTACACTTAGTGTGTGACCATCTAGGACTCTTTATCATTGGAATTTGGTGGGCTTACCTAAAGTACAAGATTACTATATATCATTGGGTCAAGGAACCCAAGAGAAATAAGTTTATGTTGTAATGACATGTTACCTTATACAAACGATTATCATGTAATATTATCCCTTTGTTCTGATATCTTAATTCGATTAGGTTTCATGCAAGTTCCATCAACCCATGTGCTAGATTTCTAATTCATTGAGCTCTTAAAATTGATCTTTCTTAGAGAACACCATGGATATAGATTTAGTAAAGTTATATCATATTATCAAAGGGCTTGAGATATATACTTCTGTAGAAGTGAAAAATCATTTCTCTCATTATTCATTAATGAAGTATTACTCGTGACACACCCAACATATCCTACCTCGATGCGAATATCTATCATCATAGTTTTTCTCAATAAATCTAAGTGAATGATTCATAATACCCATTAATAATAATATTAAAGTCTAAGGACCAATACACATGTCTGTAGATAAAAACATCCAAGGATACTTATGAATGTGAATTTCCTACTGGTAGGTCTTGTTCTCATAATATCCACTGAGATATTACCAAGGGTGCACACCATGAGAAGGTGCCTCAATGTTTAATGAGTCTCCACCCCTAATAGCCTACTTAATTTTTATCCCTTAAAATAATATCATCCATCCATAGAAAATATATTCAAGAATAGTTTCATCGGACTTCTAGGTTCTCATCATAGAAAGGATCCTCTATGACCTTTTAGTACGAAATCCATTAAAAGGGTTTTATCAAATACTATTTCATATATAAGAACAATCATGGTGTGATAAAAAGTTTATTAATATTTTGTTTATCATAATGTAAAAAGAAGTTGTTTTCTAGGGCACCAACTCCCAAAGGTATAGGCCTTCATTAGTTTCTTCTTAGGATGGTGTTGAATATAAGTGATGTTAGAGGTTCTTGTTGTTGAAATCCTTAGGGATGGTGAGAATTCATTGGTTTATGGTGATGAGAACATTAGTTGGGGATGAGGATCACTATGTATTTATGTAGTTAGTCCGAGATTATTTTGGAGGAATGATATCATCATTCCTCAGGACGTCGGATATTGAGACAGTGTTTATAATTTGAAGTATAGACATAATTTTGTCTCAGGATGTCGGGCTTTGAGCTAGTGAGGGTTTTCTGAGCTGATTTCTGAGGGACCAAGTACTTCTTTAGGCATTCCTTCGGGATTCTGGATATTTGATTTTGAGATGGGAAGTGTTGGTTGGAACGAGGTGTTAGTGAAACCTTTAAATGAGGTGCATGAAGTGTCTCCATCTTGTTACTTGTTAGGGGATGCATTGGGATTTATTATAAGGGTCCTTGACACTATAGTTATATATATGCAAACATGTCAAAGTATCCCATATATATAAATTGGGGAACATGGTATACTAGTGATGGAGAATCAGGTGATAACTTTCTTATGGTTGTTGACCACAAGGGAAGCGAGTATTTATTTATTATGCATGCACTACCTTTTATTTTATATTAGATACATTTTTATCATCCCAGATGTAAGACATGCCCAAGATGGTGGTGTCCTAATGAAATTTTTTCTCACACCCTACATGTTCCCCATGAGACTCATGTAGATTTTATAATTCTATGATCAGGTAAGGGTTCAGACTCAAAAGATGGACTATAATGATCTTGTTGTACCATTTTCCATGGGATAGATGACCCAAAACCATGGAGGTTATAGCGTCACCTAGAGTTTACTCTTTTACTTATGTTTTGTTCTTCATGACATATATATATAAATACTTATCTCATCGGCCATGGGATACCCTTTTGTTTATCTACTTTTTTGTAACCTCATACAATAATACATGTTTAGTTTTATTCTACAAATGGTATGTCTAATCTTATTGGTTATTATTGTTACAGTCTATTTATGTTTCCTCTATTGTTTGTTATTTCTTATGAAATGGTGGGTTACTAGTCCTATTGTCTTATGGTTTTGCGTATTCTATTATATTTATATAGACCATTAATATTATTTCCACCAGAGGGTATAGTCTCCCCACTATGACTGCTTTACAACCTTGTTGCTAGCCTACAGCCTTTAGCATATGGGGAGGTGTGACTAAGTCCTAGTGGAACACCATACATGAGCATTGTTCAAGTGTCAAGGTAGGTTGGGGTGATACATTAATGTTTTTAGGTTTTTTCGTTTAAGGCTTATTATTTAGTTTTTTATGGTATTAATTTTTTTAATAGTTTTTAAACATTTTTTTGGGGAACAAAGGGTTTTTAGTGTTTTCAGTGTTTTTCAGTTTTTATGATTTTTAGGGTTTTTAAAGGGTTTAGGAATTTTTATGGTTTTTATGGATTATTAGGGTTTTTGGAACATTCTAGGTAATTTTTTGAGGTTTCTGTGTTTTTATCATTTTTAGGTGTTTTTTTTATTTTTATGTTTTTATGTTTTTCTTTGGATTTTTCAAAGTTTTTAGGAACTTTTTTCATTTTTTGGGATTTTTAGGGAGTAATTATTATTTTTATTGTTCTTTAGGGTTTTTAGGATTATTGATGGATTTTTGGGATTTATGGGTTTTTAGGATTTTTATGGTTTTTAGAGTTTTTGTATTTTTAGGTGTTGTAAGTGTTTTCATGTTTTTAAGGTTTTATTATATTTTTCTGATATTTTAGGGTTTGGTATGTATTTTGGTATTTTTAGGTAGTTTTAACTACTTTTAAGGGATTTGTGGTTTTATGGATTTTGAGGGTTTTTATGGTTTTTTGGGTTTTTATGTGTTTTTGGGATTTTAGGTTTTATTTTATTTTTTAGGGTTTTTATAGTTTTTAACATTTTTTGGGGTTTAAAGGGTTTTTATAGTTGTTAGTGGTTTTAATTTTTTTATGGGGTTTTAATGGGTTTTATGGGGTTTTATGGTTTTTAGGTCTTTTAGGGTTTTTAGGGTTTTTTGTGTTTTTCGAAATTCTTTATGTTTTTGGTAGGTTTAAGGGTTTTTAGGTTTTAAAGGTATTCATATGTTTTAGAGGGTTTTTAGTTTTTTTATGTTTTTAGTGATTTTATGGAATTTTTGGGATTTTTTATGAATTTTACGGTTTTCTAGATTTTGAGGGGTTTTATGCTTTTTGCGATTTTATGGTTTTTTTTGTTTTCTTTAGTTTTTACGGATTTTTTTGATTTTTCAGGTTGTTTAATGTTTTTTGGTTTTTTAATGTTTTTAGGGGATTAAAATGTTTTTAGAGTTTTTGTTGGGTTTTTATGAATTTCATTGGCATTTAGTGATTTTTAGGCTTTTAGGGGTTTTTATGGTTTTAGGGTTTTTAACAATTTATGGTTTTTTATGGGTTTTAACTAATATTGTGTTTTATCGTTTTCCTAGGGGTTTTAGGGTTTTCAGGTATTTTTAATCTTTTTTGGAATTTTTAGGACCTTTTAAGGATTTTTATGGGTTTATTTGGGTTTTTAGGGATTTTGAGGTGTTTTATGGGGTTTTTAGGGTTTTTAGGGAGTTTAAGGTTTTTTGGTCTTTTAGGGTTTTTTATTTTTTGGGGGTTTTAAGGATTTTTAGATTTTTTAACATATTTAAGGGTTTAAAGGGGTTTTTATTTTTTCATTTTGTATTAGAAGTTTTATGGGTCTTTAGTCGTTTTCAAGGCTTTTAAAATTTTTTATATTTTCTATGGTTTTAGTGTAATTTAGGGTTTTTTAAATATTTTTTGTTTTTAGGGGTTTTATATATTTTTTATTATTTTATGGTTTTATTAGGGTTATTCATTATTTTTAGTGTTTTTACATTTTTAGGGATCTTTAGGTTTATTTAGGATTTTTATGGGTTTTCAGGGATTTTATGGGTTTAAAGATATTATGGGTTTCTTAGCATTTTTAGAGTGATTTGTTTTTTTTAAAAAAATTATCTATTTTTTTTATTTATATTGTTTTTTATGGATCTTTGGGTGTTCAAGCACAATTTTTATTTTTTGGGATTGAATTTTTTTTAGGGATTTATTTAATTTTTAGGGTTTTAAGGTTTTGTAGAGTTTTTTAACATTTTTAGGTGTTTAAATGGTTTAATAGACTTATAGGATTCAATATGTATTTATTATTTTTTATGTATTTTATGGGATTTTATGGTTTTAAGGGTATTTTAGGTATTTTAGGGTTTTCATTATTTTTAGTTTTTTAGGTTTTTAGGGGTTTTAAGAGTTTTTCATCGTCTAAAGTTTTCTTATGATTTTATAGGTTTTTTATTTTTTTTATTTTTTTATGTATTTTTTAGGATTTTTAAGGATTTATATGGTTTTAATGATTTTAGGATTTTTGAAGGATTTTATGGTCATTTAGGGTTATTAGGGTTTTATGGTTTTTTGGGGTTTTTAGGTTTTTAGAGGTTTTTAGGTTTTTTAATAGTTTTTTACAGTTTTTTTATATTTTTAAGGGTTTAAATGGTTTTTAAATTTTTTATTGGGTTTTAGGGTTTTCATGGGTTTTTAGGGTTTTTATTTATTTAGGTGTTTTATAGTTTTTAGGGTGTTTACATTTTTTAGGGTTTTTAGTGTTTTGAGGGGCTCTATGTTTTTTAGGTTTTAAAAGGTTTCTTATGGGGTTTTAGGGATTTTATTTTCTTATTATTTTTTTGGAAATTTTAGGATTTTTATGGAGTTTGAGGGTTTTTAGGGATTTTGGGGTTCTTTTGGGTTTTTAGGGTTTTTAGGGTTTAAGGTTTTATTGGGGTTTTAGGTTTTTTTTTACTTTTTTGGGGTTTTAAAGGGTTTTAGAGGGTTTTAATGTTTTTAGTGTTTTAAAGGGTTTCTACTATTTTTATTGGTTTAAGGGGTTTTAAGGGTGTATGGTTTTAAAGGATTTTAGGGATTCTTATGTTTTAGTGGTTTTTAGGGTTTTTAGCATTATCTAGTTTTTAGGGGTTTTAAGTGTTTTTAGGTTTGTAAGGGTTTCTTAGGTGTTTTCAGGATTTTTACAATATTTAGGTTTTATGATATTTTTAGGTATTTTTTAGTATTTTTATGGTTTTTATGGATTACAATTGTTTTTAAGATATTTATGGTGTTTTTGGGTTTTTAGGATTTTTGAATTTTTTTAGATTTGCTAAGGTTTTTTGAGTTTTAAAAGTTTTAGGGGTTTAATGGGGTTTTAATGTATTTATTGGGGTTTTAGTGTGTTATGGGTTTTTATGGTTTTTAATGTTTTAGGGGTTTTTATCATTTTTATCACTTTTTGTGTTTTCAATGTTTTTAGGGGTTTTTAGTGTTTTTAGTTTTTAAGGTTTTTTTAGGAATTTTCATTGTTTTTAGGTTTTTTTTATGTCTTCAGGGTTTTTAAGGATTTTTTGGATTTTATGGTTTTTTAGATTTTTAGGGATATTGAGAGTTTTTAGGGGTTTGGGGGGTTTTGGGTTTTTTTTATATTTTCTTACAGTTGATAATGTTTTTCAGAGTTATTTCATTGTTTTAGGGGTTTAAAGGGGTTTTTGAGTTTTTAAGGAGGTTTTAGATTTTTTATTTTTTTATGGTTTTTATGGTTTTTAGGGGTGTTTATTGTTTTTAAGGTTTTTAGCGTTTTTATGGGTTTTAAGTGTTTTTTTGTTTTTTTGGTTTTCTAATGGTTTTTAAGGTTTTTATGTATTTTTAGGGATTTTTTTGGGTTTTTATGGTTTTTATTGTTTTTAGGGATTTTCATGGTTTTTAGGGGGTTTAGGGTTTTTTGGGTTTTTTAGTTTTTATAAGTTTCAAGGTTTTTAAAATTTTTAATGTTTTTAAGGGTTTAGATTTTTTTTTTTGATTTTTAGTGGCGTTTTAGTTATTTTTTGGGGTTTTAGGGATTTTTCTGTTTTTAGTTGTTTTTATGGTTTTTAGATTTTTTACCATTTTTTAGGTTTTTTTGGCATTTTAATTATTTATATGTTTTTAGTGATTTATTTGGGTTTTTAGGGGGGTTTCATTTTTTGGGAATTTTGGTATTTTTTAGGGTTTTAATGGTTTTCAGGGTTCTTATTGATTTTGATGGGTTTTAGTGTTTTTTCAGGTTTTACGATTTTATTGAGTTTTTAGGCTTTTTAAGGTTTTTTAAATTTTAATATTTTTGAGGGATTAATTGGGTTGTAACAATTTTTAGTGGTTTTTAAGGGTTTTAATAGGTTTTAGGGTTTTCAATGTTTTTAGGGCACTAGGGTTTTTAGGGATTTAACATCCTCTAGGTTTTTAGGGGTTTTAAGTGTTTTTATGTTTTCATAAAGTTTCTCATGTTTTTAAGGATTTTTTACTTTTTTATAAATTGTTGGGTATTATATATGGATTTTTCGGGGTTTTAGAATTTTATTATTATTTTAAGGGTCTTAAGTGTTTTTGGGTTTTTAAGGTTTTCTTATGGGTTTTCATGGTTTTAGGGGTTTTTACATTTTTTTGGATTCTTTTAGGATTTCAATCGTTTTTTGTGATTTGTAAGGATTTGGAGTCTTTTAGGGGATTTATGGATCTTTTGGGGTTTAGGGGGTGTTTTTATTTTTATGGGATTTACGGTGTATTTTGATTTGTTTAACATTTTTAGGGTTTTAAAGGATTTTTATATTTTTAGAGGTTATTAGGGGGTTTATGGGTTTTTAGAGGTTTTATGTTTTTAGGGGTTTTATGGTTTTATGGTTATTTAGGTTTTTAATGGTTTTTATTGTTTTTATATTCTTTAGGGATTTCAAGTATTTTTAGGTTTTAAGGTTTCCTTAAGGGTTTTTAGGATTTTACATATTTTTATGTTTTTAGAGGTTTTTATTGAAGTTTTAGGATTTTTATGGGTTTTTAAATATTTTAGGGATTTTTAGGGTTTTTATGATTTTTAGGGTTTTAGGGGTTTTTTTGAGATTTTTAGCCTTTAAAGGGGATTTAATGTTTTTTAATGTTTTTCGGGTTTGGAGGGTTTTATATTTTTTAGTGATTTTTGGGTTTTTATGAGTTTTAGTGTTATTGTGGTTCTTCGAAGTTTTTTCGGTTTATAGGCTTTTACGGTTTTAAAGATTTTTTCTGTGTTTTTTGGGGTTTTATGTGTTAATAGGTTTTTTTTGTTTTCTTAACCTTTTCCAGGTATTTTAGGGGTTTTTAGGTTTTTAATAATTTTTAGGTTTTTTATGCAATTTAGGGTTTGTAGTGATTTTGAGGGTTTTTTGGGTTTTTTATGGTTTCTATCATTTTAGGGTTTTTATTATTTTTATTGGTTTTCAAGGTTTTTTGACCTTTTTAGTCTTTTAAGAGTTTTTATATTTTTTAATGTTTCTAGGTGTTAAAATGGGTTTTATATTTTTTAGTGGGTTTTTATGTTTTCTATGTTTTTTAATTTTTTAGGGTTTTTAGGGTTTTTATAGTTTTTTGGGTATTTTTTTGTTTTATAGGAGTTTGTGTGTTTAGAGGTTTTAATGTGGTTTTTTATTTAGGTTTTTATGGTTTCCCTATAGGTTTTCATGTTTTTCTTGGGTTTTTTTTTCATTTTTAGTGATTTTAGGCCTTCTTTAAGATTTTTTGGGTTTTTAGGGTTTTTAGGGATTTTGAGGGTTTTTAAGTTTTTATTCTTTTTTCATGTTTTTTGTATTTTAGGGGTTTTTTGAGTTTTATAGTATTTGAAGGGTTTTTAGATTTTTTTTAGTTTTTATGGTTTTTATGATTTTTAGTGGTTTTATTGTTTTTTAGGGGGTTACGGGTTTTAGGGTCTTTTAGGGTTTTTATTATTTTTGGTATCTATGGGTTTCAAGTTTTTTTTTTTGGTTTATAAGGTTGTATTAAGGGATTGATGGTCTTTAAGGTTTTTTATGTTTTTGAGATTTTTAGATTATTTTTGGATTTTTTATGCTTTTTTGCAATTTTTGGGATTTTTTGGGGTTTTAGGGATTTTAGAATCTTTTGTGTTTTCTATAAATTTTTAATGGTTTTTCGTTGTTTTATGTTTTTTTAGGTTTTTAAGGTTTCCTTAGTGTTTTTAAGGGTTTTAGGGTTTTTTATTTTTTTAGGTTTTTTATATTTTTTTTGGGTTTTTAGGTACTTTAATGCTTTTTAGTGGTTCTTAGTGTTTTTTTTGAGTTTTTATGGTTTTTTGAGTTTTTAATGATTTTATGGTTTTTAAATTTTCTAAAAGTGTTTATGGGTTTAATGTTTTCTATATTTTTTAGGGTTTTTATGGGATTTTAGTGGTTTTAATGCTTTTTAGGGGTTTTAAAGGGTGTCAGGGTTTTTTAGAGTTTTATCGTTTATTTGGTTTTTATGTGTTTTATTTTTTTAAGGTATTCCAAGGGTTTTTAGGGTTTTTATGGTTTTTTACATTTAAAGAATATTTCCGGATTTTTTAGGATTCTCATGGTTTTTAGGTTTTTTACATATGTTTTGGGTTTTTAGGTTTTCTTATGGTTTTCTGGGGTTTTATGTTTTTTTTTGATTTTTGGGGTTTTTTGAGTTTTAAGGGTTTTAAGGGTTTTTATAGTTTTTTATGTTTTTAGGGGTTTATAGGGTTTTTAAATTTTTAGTGGGGTTTTTGTATTTTTTTGGTTTTATAGGTTATTTTATGTTTTTATGGGTTTTATGGTTTCAAGGGGTTTGTAATTTTTTTCATATTTTAGGGGGTTTTGTGTTTTTTTGGATTTTTATGGGTTTTCAGTGATTTTAGGTTTTTAAGGTTTTATTAGGGGAAAGGACGATGTGAGGATCCGACTATTCCCAACCCCCCCCCCCCACAATTTATTAGAAAAGAAGACATGACGGACAACAAGCAGACAAGGGAGGGGAAGGGTCAATCGACCACAACCCAAGACCCCTTAACAAACCCAACCAAAACCCAAAAAAGAGAAAACCAAAGAAGAAAACAGATCAGTCAACATCACCACCAATGTTTGAAAAAAAGCCACACCGAATGGGTCCCCATCCGCACCATATCCAGAGGCTACATCATCAAATCAGGAATCAGAGTCATCCCATCCTGACTCGTATTCCTCATTAAGGTTGAGGAGCATCAGAAACTTCTCCCTGTGTTTTTCTTGTTCTGATGAATGTTGCTGCTCCCAATTATTAACTTTTACTTTCAGCTTAGGCACATTTGATGACGCCCGAGTAGCCATTGGTCTGGGAAGAGTGTAGATATCCCGCTTCATCCTCCTCTTTGAGTAGGCCGAGGTGGGACCATCATCCATCCCTTTCACCTTATCGAACTCATTTGAATGCTCCTCCACCTCCATACCATGTTCTTGGCTATGATCTATGATAAAGGAGGCTTCCTGATTAAGGGGACACTCAACGAAGTCTTCATCCTGCAGTAAGCATGGAGCCATTAAGGCAGGTATTTCTGCACTCCCAACGACAGCAACCAAAGGCCTCGGCCCATCCTCCCTAGGAAGTACCATCCCCTCATCATCATGCCAGGCCGAAGAGTCAGACATATCATCCAGGGACACTTCATGCACCCTCATGACCAGCCCTATCATCTCCTCCTTGGCAGCATCTTCACTCTGTTTGTGATCATCCCCTGCCCCAAACCCCTCCCCATGGCCATACACGTTCCCTTTCTTAGGCACTCCCCCCTGATCTGTAACCTCCTCCAACCGATCCATTTCCCCCTGCTCCTCCACCGGCCCCTTCTCAATCTCATGGTAAGAAACATCACCAACATCCCCTTAAATCCCCTCCTCATGCGTACTCGATCCAAGACCAGAACTCCTGCAACCAGCCACACCCTCTACTCCATCCTATCCAATGACCATATTACCCACCACTGGGAGTCCCTCTCCCTGTTCTTATTCTGCCACCATCCTCTGCTCCACCACATCCCCTTGTGCATCTACTTCTCCCTCTGTCACAACACATGTCGAATGCTTGATCCCAGCATCAGCATCACTGCCAGTCATGGGAGCCTGCACATTATCACCCGAGGATCCATGGATAGCAACACTGAAATCATGCAAAATACCAAAAATCCTCATCCCCCATACCATTTAACATAACATCACCATACTCCTCCTATGATCCCTTACCACTATCAGCATAGAAAGATCCCAGAGGCTCAGAGCAAGATTTTAGCCCGACATGCTCATCAAACCGCCAACCAACTCTGCTTGTGCAGACTGTTTCTCCTGAAGCAAATCAACTGAGGTAAGATTTCCAAAATGGTTGTGCAGGGGGACACCATCACACCCCCCATGCACTGCCAATTGTTTTGGATAATGTCCTTCCACCTCCAGTCCAGGAGCATCAGCTAGCCTAGCATCTCCATCTGTCGCAACTCCTCCATTATCAGACTAATGCCTCCTTCCACAGGTTCTGCCACCTCCCTACCAGCCGCAATTCCCAAGTAAACTTTTAGCCTATCAAAAACATCACAGACCCTCAGTGTAGAGAGGGGATGTTGAGAAACTTTTAATGAAACATCCCCAACAACAATAGCATCAGGATCCTCAACCAGGGGAATATTAACCTGTCCAGTAAAAAGACTCGCGTCATTAAGACCATGGCCTCCCCGGTGAGGCACATCTATTTGAAAATTAGAAGATGTATCAAGAGGCCTCTGAAGTAGAGGCTTGACATAACCAGAACACATACAGGAAGAGGAATAGTGGCCCATTCTATGGAAGGATGAGCAAAGGGTCACCCATGATTCAAAACAGACCATCTGGTGCCACTATAGCTCACCCTCAATCTCAACGCAAATAGAAGAAACTGTCTCTTTAGACACATCATCCTCAACACAAATCCTCGGTGCGACAGGGTGGTAGGAAACAGTTGTCCGCACATCCATACAGAGATATCTACCAATTAGGTTGCCAATGATGCGAAGGATGGACGGGTTTTGTAAGGGAAGAGCAAGACTAGGAAGGGTTACCCATAAAGCCACGGTCGTAGGATCATGGTGCAGATGAAAATCAAAATTCCAACGAAAAAGATAAAACTGAAGACCATCAAAAGATCGCTGAGAAAAAGACCATGCCGAAATTATATCCTCATCATTCGTAAACCGAATCAGAAAGTGTTGAGCATCTAACAACCCAATGATAGCCTGTTCATAGAGATTCCAAGAAGAAGTGTCAAAATTGCCAAAATCATCCACAGAGAGCCGAATCCTTCCGAAACGAGCCACCAGTGAGAGATCTAGGAGAGAAAAAGCCATCAAGAACTCTCGAGAAGAGATCTAAAATGAAGGAACACCATTCTCAAAGAGGGGGAATTTGGGTCCAACGTCAATCTCTGGAAACAAGGGAGCATAGCGGGGTCAGAAGCAGGGGAAGAGGGAATCTGCGTCGCAAACGTCACTTCCCCTGGCCAGGGCGCTAAGCAGGGTGACATCGAAGAGGACATAGGCTACGCCATCGTCAACTGCCATGGCGAGGAGTGGAGCACTGAATTCGAGAGCAGAGGTGCCACTGTCTTTTTTTCTTTTAAGGTTTTATTAGGGATTTTCATGGTTTTTAGGTGTTTCAAGGTTTTTTGTGATATTTTATGATTTTTTAGGATTTTTATGGGTTTTGTAGAATTTGAGGGGTTTTATTTTTTTTTTTGGTGTTTAACGGTTTTTCGGATTTTTAGCGTATTTATGGGGTTTAAGTGTTTTTAGTTTTTTTGGATTTCATAGGGGCATTCAGGTTTTTTAGGGTTTTTTAATTTTTTGGGTATTTTTAGGGCTTTTTCGGAATTTTTTTGTTTTTAGGGTTGTTATGGATTATGAGGGATTTTAGGGATTGTTAGGGTTTATAAGGTTTTATGGTTTTTGGGGGTTTTTAGTGTTTTTTTAGGGTTTCAAGATTTTATAGTGTTTTTTAGCTTTTTTATGTTTTAAATGGGTTTTAGAGTTTTTAGTATGTTTTAGGGTTTTTATAGGTTCTTATTGGCATTTAAGGTTTTTATGGGTTTTATTGTTTTGAGGGATTTTTATTGTTTTTAGGAGTTTTTAGGTTTCTTCGGGGTTTTAAGTGTTTGTGGGGTTTTGAGGTTTTCCTAGTGGTTTTTAGGGTTTTTATTGTTTTTTATTTTTTTAAGGGATTTTAGGTCTCTTTTAGGTTTTTTATGGATTTTTAGTTTTAAGGGATTTTTTTGGGCTTATAAGGTTTCTTTTGGGTTATGGTTTTTATGGTTTTTCTTGATTTTATAGGGGTTTTAGGGATTTTTTTTTATTTTTGAGGATTATTTTCATTTTTTTGGGTTTTATAGTTTTAGGGGTTTAAATGGTTTTATAGTTTTTAGATGGTTCTTTGGTTTTTATGGGGTTTTAGTGTTTTATGGGTTTTATGGTTTTTAGTGGTTTAAGGGTTTTCAGGGTCTTTTAGGGTTTTTAGCATTTTTTAGATTTTTATGGGGTTGAAGTGTTTTTAGGTTTTCAATGTTTTATTAGGGGTTTTCAGGGATTTTAGGGATTTTAATATTATTATTTATTTTTAGGGTTTTTTATAATTTTTATTTTTTAAAATATTATCAGGGATTTTGAGGGGTTTTAGATTTATTAGGATTTATAAGGATTTTAGGGGTTTTATAAATTTTTAGGTTTTTAGGGGACTTCAGTTTTTTTATGTTTTTAAGGTCTTATTTGGTGTTTTCAAGGTTTTTATGTGTTTTTATGTTTTTAGTAATTTTTTTTATTTTTAGGAATTTTGTGGTTTTTAGGGTTTTTAGGTGATTTTATGGATTTTAGGTTTTTATTTGGGGGTTTTGGGTTTTTTTGAGTCATTTAGGGTTTAAATTTTTTGGACTTTTTTATGCTTTCATGGGTTTAAATGGTTTTAGTGCTTTTAGTGGTTTATAGGGTTTTTATTGGGTTTTATGGTTTTTTATGGAATTTGGGGGTTTTTAAGGTTTTTAGATTTTTTAGGGTTTTTATGGGTTTTTTGGGTTTTTATTGGGTTTTATGTTTTTAGTGGTGTTGAGTTTTTTAGGTTTTTATGGGTTTCTTATAATTTCTCTATGTTTTTATTTTTTTACATTTCTAGAGATTTTTAGGGATATCTTAGAATTTATATTATTTTTTAGAATTTTTACGGCTTTTGAGGGTTTTAGGGTCGTTAGTGTTTTTAGTGGTTTTAATGTTTTATGAGGTTGTTAGTGTTTTTTGTGTGTGTTTTATTATGGGTTTTATGGTTTTTTATATTTTTTAACATTTCTAGGGGTTTAATGGGTTTCTGGATTTTTTAATTGTTTTTATGGTTTTCATGGGTTTTTAGGGAATTTTTTGTTTTTAGGGGGTTTTATGGTTTTTAGGGTTTTATGTGATTTTTTGGTTTTGTAGTTTTCTTAGTGTTTTTAGGGTTCTTTACATTTTAAGGGATTTTTTTTGTTTTTTTTTGTTTTTAGGATTTTTTAGGGTTAGGGGCGGTTATGGTTTTTTGGGGTATTAGGGTTTTTTTATTTTGTTAGGGATTTTATGTTTTTTAGAATTTTTTTAAAAAATGGAATTTAATGATTTTTTAGAGTTTGTAGTCGGTTTTTAGGATTTTATGGGTTTTTAGGGGTTTTTTAGTTTTTCACGGTATTTATGGTTTTTTAGAGTTTTTAGTGGTTTTTAGGGTTTTTATAATATTTTTTATTTTTTATGTATTTATGGATTTTAGGGATTTTTTTTTTCATTTTACGGATTTTATGTTTTTAAGGGTCCTTAGGGTTTTTTTTGGTGTTTTAGTTTTTTTTTAATTTTCTATGGTTTTATGGTTTTTAGAGTTTTTTTAATTTTTTTTGATTTAATGTGTTTTTATGGGATATTAGGGTTTAATGGTTTTTAGGGGGGGTTTTGGTTTTTTGGATTTTTATGTGTTTAGGTATTTTATGTTTCTCAATGTTTTAAGAGATTTTAAGTGTTTTTATGCTTTTTAGGTTTTCATAGGGATTTTATGGTTTTTAGGGTTTTTTAAATTTTTATAGTTTTTACGGATAATATTTTGATTATTCAATTTTTAATGGGATTAATGGATTTTTATTATTTTTTGGGGTTTTTAGGTTTTTTATGGTTTTATAGGTTTTTTTGATTTTTTTATGGTTTTTGATGTTTTTCAGCATTTTTTAATTTTTTTTTGGTGTTTGATGGCTTTTTAGAGTTTCTAGTGGTTTTTTCGATTTTAAAGGGGGTTTAGGGGGTTTTAATGTTATTTGGTGTTTTTTTTGGATTTTAGGATTTTTTGGGTTTCTAGAATTTTAAATATTTTTAGGGGTTTAAAGTATTTTACGATTTTTATGGTTTTATTAGAAGTTTTCTAGGTTTTTCTAGGTTTTTACGTTTTTATGTATTTTTAGGGATTTTTAAGGTTTTTTGTGGTTTTTGGATTTTGATGGGTTTTTGGTATTTAGTCTTTGTAGGGTTTTGATAGATTTTTTTGGGTTTTTATATTTTTTTTGATTTTTTTAGTTTTTAAGGGTATTCATAGTTTTTAGCATTTTAATGGGTAAAAATGGTTTTTAGTGTCTTAGTGGGGTTTTTGGGTTTTAAGGGGATTTAAGGTTTTATGGGGTTTTATTTTTTTTTATGTTTTTATGGGTTTTTATTGTTTTTATTGTTTTTATGTTTTTTATGGTGTTTAAGTGTTTTTATGTTTTAGGGTTTCCCTATGGATTTTCTGTGTTTTTTGGTTTTATTCATTTTTTGGGATTTTTAGGGATTTTTTAAGATTTCAAGGATTCTTGGGTTTTTTGGATTTTGTTGGTTTTGATGATTTTTTTGGGTTTTTAGGGATTATAGGGCTTCTAGATGTTTTTATATTTTAATGGTTTTTTAGGGGTTATCAGGGTTTTAATATTTTTATATAATTTTGAGGATTTTTAGGGGTTTTATCGATTTTATGTTTTTTGGGTTTTTTTGGGGTTTTTGGGTTTTTGGGTTTTTGGGTTTTTGGGTATCAATGTTTTTTAGAGATTTTAGTAGGTTTTAGGGTATTTAGGGATTTTTATACATTTTAGGGGTTTTTATGGAAGTTTTTTTGGTTTTTAAAGTTTTCTATGTTTTTATGGGATTAATTTTTTTTGGGTTTTTAGAGTTTTTTTATGTTTTTTATGGGATTTAAAATTTCTTAGTTTTTTATTATCATCATAGGGTTTTTCTAGGTTTTTATGGTTTTATACGTGTTTAGTGATTTTTAGGGTTTTGTTAGGATTTTTATGGTTTTTAGGGGTTTTAGGGATTTTTACTGTTCTAAGGGTTTAATGTTTTTTTATTTTTTGGGTTTTCGGGGTTTTGGAGTTTTTTAGTGGTTCTAAGGCTTCTTAATTTTTTTTTGGGTTTTACTATGTTTCCATTTTTTTTAGTTTCTTTTTATGGTTTTCATGTATTTTATTTGGATTTTATGGGTTTAGGGATTTTTATAGTTTTTAGGGTTTTTTGTGTTTTAACGTTTTTAGATATTTTGGGGATTTTTTATAGATAATTATGTTTTTTGGTGTTTTTATGCATTTATAGCGTTTTGATAGTATTTTGGGGTTATTTTAGGGTTTTTCTTTTTTTAGGTTTTTTGGGGGTTTTAGGGTTTTTAGGGTTTTATGGTTTTCTTAGGTTTTATAAGGTTTTTATGTTTTTAGGGATTTTTAGGGATTTTTTATTATTTTTATAGATTTATGGTTTTATGGTTTTTAGGGATTTTTTGAGTTTTTAGGTTTTTTTGGTTTTTATGGGGTTTTTTTGATTGGGGGGGGGGGGGGGTTATTTTGATAGGTTTTAAGGTTTTTATATTTTTTTCATTTCTATGGGTATAAAATGTTTTTATAGTTTTTAGGGGGTTTTAGGGTTTTTTGGGTTTTTTGGGGTTTTAATGGTTTTTCACGGATTTTATGATTTAAAGCGTATTATGTTTTTTTGGGTTTTTAGTGTTTTAATCATTATTTAGTTTTTAGGGGTTTCAAGTGTTTCAATGTTTTTGAGGTTTTCTTAGGGGTTTCAGTAATTTTATGGTTTTTTACATTTTTGGGGATTTTTTAGGATTTTTATGGGTTTTATGGTTTTAGAGATTATGAGGGTTTATGTGTGTAAGGGTTTTTAGGGGTTTTATGGTTTATTTTGGGTTTTAGGGTTTTCATGAGTTTATTTTTGTTTTAAGGGCCTTCATTGTTTTTTAACATTTTTAGGGCTTTAATGGGTTATTTAGAGTTTTAGTGATTTTTATGGGTTTTTATGCTCTTTTTATGGATTTTATGGGTTTTTATGGTATTTAGGGGTATTAATATTTTTTAGGTTTTTAGTTGTTTTATGTGTTTTTAGGTTTTCTTAGAGGATTTCATGGTTTTTTTGGTTTTTGTGTTTTTTAGGATTTTTAAGAATAATTTGGATTTTTAGTGTTTTTAATGTTTTTATAGTTCTTTTGGGTATTTTAGTTTTTTTATTATTTAGGATTTTTATGGGTTTTAAAAGTTTTTTTGGGCTAAATGGGGTTTTAGATTATTTTTATTTTTTAGGGTTTATATGGGGTCTTAAGGGTTTTTTAATATTTTTATAGTGTTTATGAGTTTTAAGGGTTTTTAGTGGTTTTAGTAATTTTTTGGGGGTTTTAGGTGTTTTTTTGTTTTTAATTTTTTCTTTGGGTTTTTTTGTTGTTTTTTATGTTTTAGGGGTTTTAGGGCCTTTTTATTATTTTTATTGTTTTTAAGTATTTTAGTGTTTTAAGGATTTTTAGGGTTTCTTTGGTTTTATTGTTTTTTTGTTTTTAGTGTATTTGAGGTTTTTTATAGGTTTTAATGTTTTAGTGGTTTAAAAGGAATTTATTATTTTAGTTGGTTTTTTGGTTTTTTTATGTATTTAGGGTTTTTATGATTTTTTTTTTTGGTTTTTAGGGGTTTTAGAATTTTTTAGGTTTTCTAGGGGTTTTATGTGTTTTTTGGTTTTATGGTTTTTTTTGGGATTTTAGGGTTTTTTTGGGTTTTTTATGTGTTAGATATTTTTATGGATATTTATGGTTTTTAGGGATTTTGAAGGATATGGTTTCTTAGGGGTTTTAGGGTTTTTTTAGTTTTTTGGCTTTTTAGATGTTTTATGTGTTTTCAGGTTTTTATGGTTTTTAGGGTTTAATTAGGATCATGGAACACACATATATCTAGGGGTTAAAGTGGGACTTAATGAGGTAGGTAGATTGCACATGATTGAATAAGACACATTGTTAGGAGTTGTTGACTGAATTATAATAAAGTTATTAAGGAGAATGAAGGAGTACATAAATAGGATAATCATAGAATTCCATTTAGAGGCCCAATAACTTTTCTTGGGGGAAGTATCTGGACTATATTTACATTAATTAAGGCCCAAAATTTATTTTAAAGACCAATCCCATGGTGTATTATGAATTTCAAGACCACCCCACCATAGAATATTCAAATTAAAAAGTGGTGGTGTAGTTGTCATTACTTTTCAAAAGGGTGTTCGACTTGTAACTTAAATTCCTGGCCATGTGAAAAAATGTAAAATGCATCATTTATGTGGTTTGACTTATGGAAACTAGTTATTGGAATTTTGTATCACTCTTTGGCTATAAAGAACCACCCCTTGTACTATTTGAACATCATGAATGGATATAATGTTATCACAGTTAGTTTTTCTTGGAACCTTTGTGTTTTTGTTTAAATATTTAATTATCAATGGATTGGTCATACTTTGTGGTTTTTTTCTAGAGTTCTTAAGGAAAAGTTCTCTTTGGGTTCTTCCTTGACCAACTCTCTCCTCACTTCCTTATTTCCACAATATATATCCCTTCTCACTTGTTTTACTGCTGAGATCCGAGTGATAAACATAAAAATGTTGAAAAATGATCCAAGGAAACATCATAGAAATTCCTACATCACGAAACATTTGGTATCATATCCCAGTTTCATGAAATTGGGTTTATCATTTTCTATCCCTTCTCAATCTTCTTTTCTATTTGAATCTGGCTGACATCAATTTTGGTCTATTTTATTCTTCATCTAGGGACATTATTTATTTATAATTTATGACCTGAATTATATCAATATTATATTTCAAAATCTTTTCATTCTTCTCCATATGGAATCATTGAAATCGAAACTATAAAACATGGGATAAAATGTGTTTAAATTTTGGGAAAAATATTCAATTTTACAACCACGCATGTAACACCCCCAATTTCAAGTACTTGACCCTAAATTTATTTATTTTATGTATATATATTTATTTGGTTATGTTTTGGATGATAAGAGGGGATTTTTAATATTTTAGGATTTTATAAAGGTTCACAGTTTGATCATGATTAGTATAAACCATGAAACACCTCTAGGAAATCGTGCTACTGAAACATCAGGCACTGGGTAGGCACATGGTTGGGTGCAATGATTTCCCAAAGCATGTGGATTCTTGGTAGAAACTATGAAATTAAAGATAATGGGGTATTTTATTGTTGGTGCACAGTTTCCCTAATCCTACAATCCAACTATGTGAGGTGTGTTTAGAGGTAGTGGCTTGTGCACAGTTAGGGCGCGATTTTCCAAACCGTGCTTCCTAATCGCAAACTGTGGAAAATTTGATCTAAAATTTGTAGTTTTAATATTAATTACAAACTAAAACACTCATTGTTCCCTAATAAGTACATAATAGTTATTCCTCTTCCTCCTAAGGTGGTGGAGACAAATCCTTTCGCTCCAGGTGTGATTATTAACCAAATCTTATTGCGTTGGAGACCCGTATTCATCAGTAAGTTATTTTTATCCACCAATTTCTTTATATGTATTCTCCTTCCCTATTTTTAATCATGTATTTATTTCATTGAGTATATATCCATGTTGTGTGATGTTAATATTCAAGGGATATGATTGTTTTTATTTAATAGAATGATATCTATGTTGGAATCTTGAATATTTAATCCAGTTTGTTAATGTTATTGTGCCATTATTCATTTTTTCCAATGTTTGAGAGCTATTTAGATTCCCTCTCAATTACTATAGATTATAACATGAAGTCTTGAATTCAAATTTATTTAATTTTTGATCTTTTTATAAATCATGGTGTGATTTGATAGAATTATAACATGAATTATGGTTTTTGAAATCATGGGAATTGGATGGATTCTTGGAAAACTGTTGATTATAACTTTAAAATAGTGATTTTAAAATTATGGATAGATGATTAAAGTAAATTATTTTTTGAAATGGTTTGATATGATTTTGGTATAATGGTTGGGAATGAGTTGAATGGGATGGATAATTTTTTTGAAGTACCACCATAGAAGGGAGGAATTAAGGACATGAAGTTCCACCGTCAATGGAACACCAAGCTTCTGTGTGTGTTTGTGTTGAGGTTGTGTGTGGAAATAGAAATTTTTATTCTAAATAATAAATTTAGAAATGGTTAAATGATTTATTAATTCACCTAAAAAATTATTGTGTTAGTTTTTTATGTATTCATTGAAGAAATGTTTTTGAAGGATTCTTGAATTGTTTTCCTTGGGAAATTGTTTTAATAGAATATAAACTGATTTAAATTATTTTTGAACTATTTTATATAAATGTGGTAACATTATCAATCATAGTAGTTTGAGTTTTTAAGTCATTAAGTAAATCCTACTGAGTTTTATACTCACCCATTCTTAGGAACTATTGTGCATTTTCAAATGTTTTAAATTGAGACACATATAAAGGAAAGGTATCCCAAATCTTTAGTGCTGCTTCTTTATACCTTGTGTTGGGCATGTGGATTTGGATCTTATAGAATATTGGGAGTTTATATTGGTGTCCTTTTGTTTTTTATCATTTGGTTCTATTTGTTATGTGACGTTGATTCCTCTTGTACTTTGATAATGTCTTTTTGTTTAGCCTTGCATTAGATTTAATTTTGGTACTCATGCATCATTAATATTAATTGATTTTTATGGTTATCATTTGTTTTTTATTTCATATTACAATGTAAAATCTTCTTTCAAATGTTTATGAGGAACTTTAAATTTATTCATAACCTTTGGTGTCTTTTGGATTTTACATAAGGCCCAATAGCTCCCCTGTTACCCCTCATGCTAATGTGGAGAGGTGGGATGTTACAAATGGTATTAGCTTGTTCGGTCCTTGAATTTGAAATTTTTTGGTCTCTCTCTGGGGATGGTAGAAATGTGATAGGATTTCTAGAAATTTAAATTTAAATCTTGAAAAAATATAGCTAATCTATTTATTTTGAAACTCAAGTTACTAGCGAATTGGGTACATGAGTGTTTTGGGGCACTTCTACGAGTTTTCACTTCATCGGCATGGGTTTAGATAATGATATGAGTATTAAATGCATTGATAAAAATGAATTCCCAATAAGAGTACATAATTAAATTTTAGAAATTATTTATGATTTGGGGAAAAGTTTTTATATTTTAAAGTAGTTAAAAATGGTTTTATTTTCAAAATCATGTTAAAATTTTCAAAAATGGTTTTAAAGTGGATATTACGAAATTATAGAAAGCCTTGTGATACTTTTTATGTGGTAAATTTGAAATTTCCATGCCTTCAGTTACTAAAGAGTGAGACTAAATGGAGTTTTATTTTGGTTATAGTGGTTGGTAATAAGTATGCAACATAGAAACCAACCAGAAGAGGTTACTGAGAATGTGGTTGCACATGATCCATGGTTGATCCAACAGCTGGTTAGAAGAAGTTTCTAATAATTTCAAACTATTTAAATATGGAATAGGAAAAATAAACCATGGAAAGTGTATTATTCAATTAAATTCCCAAAGTAGAATCCATCGATCATTCAGGGTGATTTAGAACTAAAAAATGAAGAATTGTGGATTAATAAGGTAAATCAAATCTTTTATTTCCTTGGCACACCAATTGGGATAAATCTAAAGTTGGAAACATACATGCTAGAAGATCATTCAAGCTAGTGGTGGTATTTAGCAGTTAAGGCTTAATTGGACCAGGTTATGACATGGTAAGATTTTTAAGAATTGTTTAACAAAAAATTATATTCTCATACTTTCTTGATTGAAAGAATAATAAAATTCTTAATTTTTATGAAAGATAACATCATAGTGATAGATTATGCTACTAAATTTATGAATTTAGTATGTTTTTCACCTATAGTTACTACAAATACATCCTTTAAGGAACACATTTTTAAATCGGGGTTGAGGATAGAGATTCTATCATATATTGTTGTGCTTTTTATATCTAATTATACAGTGAAGGTCAATAGAGGAATAGTTGAAGAAATGAATATATTAAGAAATACCGTTTTAGAATCATGTTAATACCTATGGGAACTATAATGATGGTAATAATAGGAAGAGGGAATCTTATTTCTAAGGGGGTCTTTTTACTTGAAATCAGACTACGAGATCATAAAAAAATTCTCCAAAATGAAAGGGTATACATAATTGTTTTCAATGATGTTCTTTTGATCACATAAATAGAGATTGTATATCTTCACCTATATAATTTCACAATTTCAATAATATTATACATCTATAGAGTTATTATCATGGTGCTCTAAGGTTTGGTGTTAGGGACACATATCATGCTTCTCAAGCATCATATTTTTTGATAGGATAAGTGAAGAAGAATATCTCTAGTTTGTAAAGATGAGAAAGCCATGAATATTCTAGGAATACCACGACTCCTCATATAAGGAAATATCAATAGAGTGACAAAGAGAAATTCATGGTGAGTAAGAAATTGTATGGAGAAGAGAATGTGATCATGGATGATCAATCAGGCCCCTTGATGGTGAGAGGTGCAATTCTTTGGAATGAAACCCTTACGCAAGATCTGTTTGATACAAATGTGTCACATTCATTTATTTCATCTCATTTTATTGTATTTTGGGTTTTCATATTGGTATTATTCCCTCAATTTTGAAACATCAAACTCCTATTAGACAAAAATAAATGTCAAGCCTTTACGCAGAAAGCATGTTCTACAACTATCTTCAAAGATGAATTGATTTGGGACTTTTCTATGATTGATATTGATGTCTATGAATTAATCCTAAGAATGGATTGGTTGACAATGTTTAAATATCACATTTATTTTTATACATGATGGGACAGTTTTACAATTGATGATGACATTAAGAATCTCTTTATAGGAATTCAGAATATAAAGGAAAGTGGAGAATGATTGTTGGAAATCATACCAGTTGGTAGCCTTGACATTGGAATCTATTAATGAGATCATGAATAAATTTGTTCCAACAATTATTGATCAATATTCTGATGTTTTCTCCTAATAATTTCTCATGGTTTCCACCCACAAGATAAGTATACCATATAGTTGATCTCTTACCATGTACCAATCATATCTCACTTCCATATTATTGGAAGGAACCAACATAACTAATGTAATTTAAAGTCTTTTTAGAATATTTAGAAATAAATTGGATCATTCTTTCTAGTATGTCTTCATGGGAAGTATCCGTTCTATCATGAACAAACCCATGTCAACCATGAACCGATCTCCCAAGATAGTCTGCAACATGGACCATAGGGCATTCTCGATCACCATGGGATGACCACTAGTGTCGGGAATCAATAAAGATACAAAAGGAATTATTTCTTCCAATATAATTAAACAAACTGAATAGAAGAATGATGAGAAACACATCCAAAATAATATTTAAATATCCAAATGAACAACATTTACAAAGGTGGAAAATTCAACAAGCTATACAACAATCCCAAGCTGGATCCTAAGAACAAAACACCTCCATGTGACCCTGAGGATTACTCTCCAACACCAAGAACAACCCCCAACCATGGTGATCATTACCATGTTGGGACTTGAATCAAAGGCTATAAATAAGAAAACACTATATGCATGACTATAAAAACTCAATAGCAAGGAACAATAAAACTATTCCCAATACACTTCCTTTAAAATAAAAAGAAACATAAAATTAATGTTTGAAATTAAATATAAAAATGTAATCCTTTCCACACATTTTCCACTTTAAAATGAATCATGGTCCATTTATCTTTTGGATTTTAAAAACCATGTTCTTTTCTAAAAAGAAACCATTTAAATTTTCTATGAGGGAAGTGATGATTTCATTTCAAAATAGAAACAAGAGGGTATAAAAAATTTCTTAGAGGAAATTTTTTCCATAAACCAAGGAAAACCAAATCATTAATTCCAAAAGAAGCATACCACACATGATAGAATCAAAATTATCACAATAAAAGGGAAATTAAAAAAACACACAATGGAAGGAAACTAATCATGCATCTCAATCATCCACTGTATATAAATAGGTTCCAATAGATATGGGGGAAACCTATGATATCGTGAATAATCCAAAAAATACTCATACATGTTGAATAATCATAGAAAGAATGCCTCACCCTATGGAATAAAAGTGCCCCAACACCCTCAGCCACACCCCCACATAGTATAGAATGAGGGGGCCAATCCCATAGAAATAAAACTCTATATATCCCCATTCTATGGGCCACCATCTAGTGCGTAACTAAATTTGTGAAGAAATCATTCTCAGAAAATTCCTTAGCTATGCCAGGTTCTCTATGGAAAGAGTACAAAATATGGTAAGACAACTGATTCTAACTGATCATCCAATGACATAGACAAATATTACAATTTTCACAACATGCATCACTTGAGTCACCGAAAGGATCAATCTATTGCCTAACCCACATAGATATCAAAGGAGTCCACATTAAGGATCTCCCATTTTTGAACTATGTAATGGATCATGAGGATTCTACAATGAGGAAATCCTAGCCATTTTAAAAAATATACTTGCAAAAAGAACTATCCAAGGATATTTTTCATGGTAAACACTCACACAATTTTCAAAAAGGTGTCGAATGGGCCCTCATACATTCATTAAGAAACCATCACTTAGTTAAAAAGGCACAAATACACCATTTTTAGTTTAAAAATAATTTATAATACAATTCATTTAAATAAATCACACCATATTTACAATCCCAAACCATTTTTATCAAAATGCTAAATAGGCCACAATACACCATCACACATCAAACCACTTTGAAAATCAAAATACACACTTCATTCAAACCCAAAACCACTAGGAAACAAGGAACCCAATTCATCATTGCACATGTTATAATTTATTAAAAAAATACAAACCACGATGAACACATAAAATATTTCTTTCTAAATCCAACTAGTAATTTTATCGAACATTTGGTGTGCAACATTAAATAAAGTAGTGCTATAAACTTCATCAAAATAAATAAACCACCATTTTACATACCAAAAAAATATTCCAAAGGTCACACATCATTATTTTTTATAAATGGTAGGTTTGAAAATCATGAAAGCATAAAATTTAAATTATAAAGGTAATTGAAAATGGAAACTAACCTTAATCTTATGACGCTTCAACAATGCACACTTGAAATTACACCATGGAGGTTCCATGTGCCAAGATCAACCAAGGGGAACCCTAAAAACCAAAAAACCCAAAAATAAATAAAGTAAACACAAAACCTAGATCCACATAACCATGGGGGAAATAGATCTCCAGAGGAAATAAAATTGAGAGGGAGAGAGAGGAGAGAAAAGGATAGTACCTTGAGAAATCTATCCCCATAAAGGAAGAATAACTTTAGATTTACCCTGGAAGGAGGAGTGGAGGCTTGGGTAAGGGGGGAGGAGCCTCCCTGGGGTCACATGAACCATGGGTAGAAGTTCATGGGTGTATTGGTTTAAAAATATCTGGGGTATATTTTAGATAATTTTAAAAAATAAGATCTGGGAAGCTCACACTGTTTGGCCGCACATTTTGGTAAAATGTGTGCCAGCTGTGTAGGATGGTTTTTCCATAGGATAGTGTACTTTTTCATTCTTAATAAAATGTTTTTATTACCATGAATAGGGTTTAAACCTCAACAAGAAGCACCAATATCCCCAAAATGTTTTTTGGAGAAGGCTGCACATTTTGACCAAATCATGCACTGATCAAGAGCCAAAAGAAAAGCACCCCGAAATTCAAAATTTAAATCCTTCACACCTGAAAGACAAGAAAAAAACAATGCCAAAATATAAAATGGATAAGTGGTCAAAATTAAAATTAGGGTGGGAAAATTTTCCACAATATAATTCTTTCTGCCTACATAAAGCCACAACATCTTCCAGTTGATCGATCAAAGACTAAGGATTCCATAACCACGTGATCCAAACTCTCAAACCATGAACATTTAAACCACTTGAAATAATAACCATAACCACTCTCTAAGAAACAATGGGGAATATTATCCTTTATATCCAATATTTGAACAAAATTTTATGTCCCTCTCCAAGAAACCAAATGTTTACCCAAAACGGAATGAAATTAAAATCAGATAGCATAAAAACGAATCCATTTTTTATTAGACCACATCTGAAGAAAAATTGGATTCTCAACACAAGAGGCCATAATAGGATCTCCTCCATTATAAAATATATAGCACCAATCAAAATTATATAAATAAACAATGAGACCTACGGTAGGTCTCCCCACCATTAAAAATAAACTATCTCAATCCAACACAAAAACTTACACACCAATCAAATAACACACACCTCAATGAAGAAAACAAGAACTAAAATATGTAACCTTAAACAATCTCCATTTATTAACTGAATAAAAAATATATAGAAAGTTTACTCAGACCCCAATGATTTTTGAATTTGTACGAGTTTCACTTTGGAGACCATGGATGGATCCATGATTTTTGAAATATCACCTAACTCGCAGTTAGAAGATGATAATACCTAATAATAATTCATAATTCCTAATTTCCAAGAATAAATTAGTTGAAATATAAGTTCATGGGTAAATAAACAATATTAACTTTTACAATTTAAAGAAAATTAAGCACCACAAAGTACCACTAGATACAACCATTAAAAGAAGGAGGCATTTAAATAGATTTTTTTAAACTCATCCCAGAATAGAGAACTACTCCCACATACTGGCTCCACATCATTTCCTTAAAACACCCTATGTAACCGCTACATATAACCCAAGCATCCATAATCATGATAGGTCTTCAGAGAATTTGAACACATCAAATTTTTTTACTCTTCTTACTACACTAATGACACTCCAAGATCCCACACCCAGAATAATTTGATGATAGATCCAGTGGCCATTTAATCATGTGAACCACTTACTTATAAGAAATCCCCTAACCACTTCTAGGATCTGAAGGAGGTAATACTACCTCAATCACTCTAACTAAAAAACTTCATCACAAACTGCCTACATTACCAAGTCAAAAAATGAGGTTATATTGAACTCTGACACCATTGAATATAGGTCAGGATGAAACCCATACTCAAAATAAGAATCATTCGAGAATTATATGAATAATACCATAGGTCTTAGGGAACTAGTTCTACAAGGTGATGATAGAACTCCAACACCTACGCATCACCTTGCTACAGGAAACACCACTCTATTCCCTTACTCACCTTCATCATCTCAGAGAAGTATTATTGGATAAAAAAATACCTAAATAATTCCTAGGTAATATTTTCCTGATGGTTTTTCTAAGAGACATAATTCCACCACTTTTTGGGAGAACCTTCCATCATGAAAGTATCAAAAATGAACTTCAACTACCTGGGAAACTCAACAATTATAAAGTTCATTTCGATTTTCCACATCCACTCTTATACTTCGAGAGGGTATGCTTGAAAATAAAATATAGGTGGACTTAACTTTAAAAACAATAAAAAAATACTTAGGTTGGTTAATTGTAAATAACACTAATAGAGAACCACTCTTAGTTTCACCTTAAATTTCCACCAAATCTCTATAGAGGAAACCACTGAGAAATTAGAAATCTAATAGCTAAATCAAAACAAACTCATCAAAAAGAGTTTTCAAAATCAAAAAACTGCATAAGAATCACATCCAAATCACTAGTAAAGAACCACATAACCACTGGTTGTTAAACATAAAAATGTTCCCCTTGAAAAAACTTTTGAAAATAGAAAAAACATGGTATATTTGCACACTCACCAATGGTATTCATTATATTATCACTCCCATGGACATTCCCAGGCCACCTCGAGCACCATCATCTCATTCAATACTATGAACTCATCCATCCACATCATTATCCAACCACTTTCCACACACATCCATGCATGTGAACACCCAATAAGATACCAAAGGTTAAAAAAAAGTTCCATTTTACAAATCAAAACATTCCACCCAAGTTTCCACAATCTCAACCCACTTCACAATTCAAAAAATTATAAAACTATTCCAAAGATCACTACCCACAAATCAAAAAAAAAAATAACTTCACACATCAATCCATTTACATCCATTCAAAATCCCAACTCATACCATTTAAAACATTTTTAGTAGATCAAAAATTCCATTCCATAAAAATAATTTGGATAAAACCCAATTCTTTCACATTCAAAAAAAATTCCAAACTCTATTTAAGAATTAATTTCTAATTTCCAAATAAAAAAATTTCAACAAACTCCAGGTCATAATTATAAAAATTAAATCCCATTAAACCATTTCTCTTTCACCCATAAAAGGTTCATTTAAAAAAATAATTTTCCTTAATCCTTCCTCTAATTTGATTATGAAAATTCTTTTTCTAATTTCCAAAAATCCACCCATTGACACTAAAAATAAAGTTTTCACGATTCCAAAAAAAAATTCAGAATCAAGGAAGACCCAAAACAACTTAGAAGGGGGAACTAGTTACGATTGGTGACTTATCCATATGGTTGGAGGATATATTCCCAACACTCCACCGTCATAGAGTTTCTTCTAGGACTATTTCCCTTACTCTACATGGCTTTCCAGGCCTTGTGATATATCTGAGACCACTTTCCCAACTCCCTTTTCATATACCAAATACAAAACAACCATAAGAACCAAAGAGAAAAAAAACCCAAATTCCCATAGAAACTCATGGTTTAGTCCAAAAAGTATTGGCCAGACACTCCCCCATTTTTTCACCCCCAAGCATCAACAATCCAACTCAACCTGCATAAACCCTAAACTAGTCACCCAAACCTGTCTGCAACATGGAACAGAGGGTGTTATTGATCCCCATGGGCTGAAAACTAGTTTCGGTCATCAATAGAGAGATAAAGGGAACAATTTGAACCAATATAATTAAACGAAATAAATACTAGAAGGATGAAAACACAACCCAAATAAAATATAAATATCCAAATAAACATCATTTACAAAACATGAAAATGAAACAAACTATACAAAAATCCCAAGATAGAACCTTAAAACACAAAAACTCCAAGTGGAATTGATGGTCACTCTCCAACACTAAGACCAACCATCGCCCACTATGATAAGGACCATGTATAGACATGCAGAAAAGGCTAAAAATAAGAAATAACTATAGTCATGTGTATTAAAACTCAGTAGGAATTCCAGAAAAAAAACTATTCCCAATTCACATCCCTTAAAATAAAATAAACATAAACTTAAAATTTTAAAAATACTACATAAAAATAATCCTTTCCACACACTTTCCACTTCAAAAAAATTCATGGTCAATTTCCCTTTTTCATTTCCAAAACCATGTTCTTTTCCAAAAAGAAACCATTTACATTTTCAAGGAAGGAAGTGATTCTTTCATTTCCAAACCAAAACAATAGAGTATAGAAAATTTCTAAGAGGAAAAATTTCCATGAACCTTTGAAACTAAAATCATCAATTCCCAATGAAGCATACCACACAAGAGAGAATCAAAATAATCACAATAAAAGGAAAATGAAAAAAACACACAAGAGTAGCCAACCAATCCTAAATCTCAATCATCAACCATAAGTAACATGGTTACAATAGACATTGGAGAAACCTATGATCTCATGAATAATCCATAAAATACTAATACTTGTTAGCTTACCCAGGAAATTATGCCTCACTCAATGAAATAAAAGCGCCCTAACATGCTCATCTAGACCCCACATAGTACAAACTGAGAGGCCCAATACCATAGCAATAAAACACAATATATCCCCATGCTATAGTCCATTATCTAGTGCATAACCTAACAAGAGTATAATCTATTCTCATAAAATTCAATAGCTATTCCATGTTCTCCATGTTAAGATTATAGAAGAGAGTGATCGAACCGATTCCAACTAAGTGTCAAATCACATACCCATATATAATAATTTACAAAACATGCATAACCCGAGTCACCCCAAGGATCAATATGTTACCTTAACCACATAGAACACAAAGGAGTCCACATAGAGGATCTACCATTTTCACACTATGTAATGGGACATGAGGATTACACAGTGAGAAAATCCCACCAATTTTAAAAAGTAAACACGGTTAGAGAATTATCCAAGTAGAGTTTTAATAATAAGAACTTTCACAATTTTTACGAAGGTGACAAAAAGGTTATCAAGAATTCATTAATAAACCATAACTTTTTCAAAAAGGCATAAATACACCATTTTCGTTCCATAATAATCTATAAAACTATTTATTTAAAGAATTCACATCACATGTTCAATCCAAATTAATTTTTATCAAAATGCCAAACAGGCCACAATCCACCCTCACATGTCAAACCAATTTCCAAATCCAAGTAAACACTTTTTTCCAACCCAAAACAACATATAACCCCTTTCAAGGATTCCATGTAATCATTTCACATTCTAAAAATTTATTAACAAATCCAAACCATTCTTAACATATCACAAATTTCTTGTAAAATCAATCCCTAAATTTTATCAAATACTTGGTGTGAAACATTAAACAAAACAATGATATAAACATCATAAAATAAATAAACCACTATTTTTCACACCAAAAAATTATTCCAAAGATCAAACATAATTATTTTTCCTAAAAGTGAGGTGAAAAAAGAATAAAAACAATGAATCTTAAATTATAAATCCAAATTCAATGGAAAGAACTACACAAATATCACTGCGTGTCAGCAACAAACACTTGAAATCTCACCACAAATGATCCAAAAGCTAAGATCTACCAATAGAAACCCTAAACAAACAAAAAACCTAAAATAATTCAAGGGAAACACAAGCCTTAGATCCCCATAACAATGGGATAGTGATATATCAAAGGAAAATGAATAAAAGTTGGAGAGGGAGGAGAGAAGAGGAGTGTACCATGAGAAATCTATCCCCAATAATGTTAAATCTCCTTAGATATAACATTAAAGGAGGATTGGAGGATGTGAGAAGGATGGAGGGGCATAACTAGGGTAATGAAAAGTAGGGGAATAAGAAAATTAGCTTTTTGGGTTAAAAATATTGAGGGGATAGTTTTGGAATTTAAAAAAAATTAAGATTTTGGAAGCTTGCACGATTTGGCAGAATAGTTTGGTAAACTGTGTGCTAACCATGTAAAATGGTTCTTCCACTAGATAGTGTCTTCCTACACATTTCTACATGGTTTTTCTAACTGTGTGTAGGGCATGTTCCCCCAACCATTAGAACCCCAATGCCTACATGATTTCCTAGAGAAAGAGGCATGATTTTCCCAAACCATGCACTAATCATTCCGTAAAATAAAAACACCCAAAACACACAATTTAAACTCATAAAACCCAAAATATTAGGGAAACATGCACGGATAAAAGATAAACTATATCAAAGTTAAAAATTAAAATTTGGGTTTGAAATTTTCTTTTTTTAATGGAATTTGGAAATTTAAGAATTTGTGTGAAATATCATAAGCTTAATTATGTTTGGATAAAGAATCAGAATCCTCTTCCAAACACTGATGGCCTTTTTGATCAATTGATGGGATCCCAGTGGTTCTATGAAATTAAATTTCATTCAAAATATCACCAAATGTAGGTTAGGAATGAGGATATTCTAAATACATCATTTAGAAATTGGAATTTCCATTATGAGAACGTGATTATTCCTTTCAATCTTACAAATACACCAGCTATCTTTATGGAATTGATGAATCATATTTTTCGAGGGAATCTGGAGGATTTTTTTGTCGTATTTGTGGATGACATACTGGTGAATTTTATAAAAATGGTTTAGAATGATAATAAAATGTTTATATTATTGGTTATATTGTGGGATCATTTTCTATATTGAAAACATTCATTGTGTAATTTTTGGATAAAATAGGTACATTTACTTGGCCATGTTAACTCTGAAAAATGTGTTTATTTGGATCCATAAAATATAGAAGATGCGATTTCTTAGCGACCACCAAATAATGTCTTTGAGATACATAGTTTCCTTGATTTCGCTAGTTATTACTATCATTTTTTCATGAATATTCATGACTCGTTTCACAAAATAAATATTTGACAAGGAAAAGTGTTACATTCCAATGGAATTATCAATTTCAAAAGTCTTTTCATGAGTTTAATGTTTTCATTAAATCAGTACGGACCTTGATATTTCCAAAATCAAGATATGGCTATGTAGTGTATCGTGAGGCTTTAGGGTCTGGGTTATAGTGTGTTATTATACAAGGATATCATGTTATTTATTAAGGATCATTGATGTGACAATTGAATGAGAAGAACTACCCAACAAACTATTCAGAATTATCTTTTGTGGTACTTTTTTTGAACACCTGGCATTATTATCATTTTGCTGATAAATTCATGATGTTTATGTATCATAAGATCATGAAATAAATTTTATCATTAAGGTGTTTTATGGGTTTTTTATTTTTTTAACATTTTTTGGGTTTTTATGGGTTTAAATGTTTTATGTTTTTAATGTTTTCTCATGTTTTTAGGATTTTTATGGGTTGTTACATTTTTATGGTTTTTGGGGAATTTTAGGTATTTTATGGTTATTAGGGTTTTTATAGATATTGAAGGGGTTTTTGGTTTTTTGGTTTTTATGGGGTTTTAGGGGGTTTTTTATGTTTGTTTTGTGTTTAAAGGTTTTTAGAGTTTTTATGTGTTTCAAGGTTTAAAGGAGTATTAGTTTTTTAGTGGATTTTAGGATTTTATGTGTTTTTTGGTTTTTAATGTTTTTAAATGTTTTATGATTTTAGGGGTTTTAGAGATTTCATTGTCTTTTAGGGTTATTTATGTTATTAAGCCTTTTAGGTGGTTTAATGTTTTTTAAGATTTTAATTTTTTCTTAGGGCTTTTAGGGTTTTAGGTTTTTTTAGGATTTTAGGAATTATTAGGGATTTTATTGGATTTTTTTGTGTTTTGGGGGGTTTTAGGGATTTTATTGCGGGTTTTGGGTTTTTAAGGGGTATAAGTATTTTATCATTTTAGGTGTTTTAAGTGTTTTCGGTTGTTATGGTTTTCTCATGCGGTTTCATCATTTTAGGGGATTTTTCTATTTTTAGGGATTTTAGGGATTTCTAGGATTTTTATAGGTTTTTGGTTTTTTTGGATTTTTAGGTGTTTTAGGGTTTTTATATTTTTTTGGGGTTTGTAGGTTTTTAGTATATTTTATCATTTTTTGGGTTTAAAGGGTTTTGGAGTTTTATTGTATGTTTAGGTTTTTTATGGTTTTTAGTGGGTTTATTATTTTATGGGTTTTATGGTTTTTATAGTCTTTTAGGGTTTTAGTGTTTTGATATTTTTAGGGGTTTATGTGTTTTATGGGTTTTAAGGTTTTCTTAGTGTTTTCAGGATTTATGGATTTTTACATTTTTGGGTTCTTAGTTATTTTTATGATTTTTATGATTTTTAGGGTTTCTAATGAGTTTTAGTGTTTTTAGGGTTTTTAGGGGTTTTCAGGGTTTTGTAATTTTTTATGTTTTTAGGGGTTTTAATTTATTTTAGGTTTTTAAGGTTTTATTAGGGGTTTTTAGGGGTTTTAGGGTTTTTTTATTTTTTTATGGATTTTAGGAATTTTAGAGTATTTTTCTAGGTTATTAGGGGTTTTAGGGATTTTGAAGGTTTTAGGGTTTTTAGGATATTTACAGTTTTTTGGGTTTTAGGTGTTTTCTAGGTTTATATGGGATTAAAATACTTTAGATATTTTTAAACATTTTAATGATTTTGATGGTTTTAAAATTTTTAGTTGGTTTTAGGTTTTTTATTGGTTTTTAGGGTTTTTGAGATTTTTAGGGGTTTTATGGTTTTTAGTGGTTTTTAGAGTCTTTTGCGTTTTTAGAGTTTTTTTAGGTTTTTTATGGGATTTATGTGTTTTTAGGTTTGTAATGTTTTATTAAATATTTTTAGGGTTTCATGGTTTTTTGTGTTCTTTGGAATATTTAGGGATTTTTTTGGATTTTTATCGTTTTTTTTTGTTTTTTTGGATTTTGACGATTTTTTGGGGGTTTTTAGTGTTTTTATGGTTTTTATGGATTTTTTTTGTGCTTAGTGTTTTTTTGGTTTTTTTTATGGTTTTTAGTGTTTTTTAACATTTTATGTGTTTAATGGGTTTTTATAGATGTTTGTTTTTAGGTTTTTTTTGGGTTTTTATGGGGTTTTATGGTTTTTAGGGGTTTTTATGTTTTGATGGGATTTAGGGTTTTAGGGTCTCTTAGAACTCTATAGGAAAATTTCAATGTCACAGCCGTTATTTTTGGATATGGTGGCGGTTTAAACAGCCACCATATATGCCTTTGCGGCGGTTTCTGAAACTCACTGCTAAATTGTGTGTCGAGAAACTATTTGCGGTATTTAAAGCGGTTTAGCGGCGGTTTATGGGAACCGTTGTAGTTGGCGCATTTTCACAGTGGTTATATTGGTTTTCATGGATATTTTTCTTGGTAGGGGATTAATTTTGTTATGGGCGGTTAAAACCATCGCTAAAAAATAGTAATGGCCTTTCGGGACAAACTATCGCAACAATAATATAACTGCTGTGAAAAAAGAGCGGAAGATGTGCCACTGTAGTGGTAGTTAAAACCGCCGTTAAATTTAAGACTGTAGTGGCCATTAAAACCATCGCTAATATAAAAATATCAACATTTTGTGGTGGTTAAAACCACACCTAAATGTACCTGTTGCAGTTAGCGGCAGTTAAAACAGCCGCTAAAGAGTAGATTTACAAAAAAACTAGTTTCTAGTGCCCCTGTACCAGTGCTTTAAAAAAATTCCAAGAATACCAAAACACCAACAGAATATATACTATAGTCAATATGAAAAGAGATTCTTAACAAACCACAACAAAATGCATCATTTAGTGAGTAAATGAATGCAGATAAACATATCACATGACATAATCCTAGTATCCTATAAAATGTAGTAGTGAATTTACAAGTTTACCCCTCTCCTATTCTTATACCACTTTCCCTTTTATATTTATTCTTCCAGTTATTTTAAATAATTTAACCTATTCTATAACTATTTTTTTAACATAGGTTCATCTATATCCCTATCATTAGACACCCAATTCAAAATCCTAAGGAAGCATTGGATAGCTCAACGTAAGGAAAACCCCACTCATACATCCTACTTTATTTTCCCATTGGATCCTTTTTTGCTATATATGCATAGGCACATTTCCCATACTATCATGGAACTGAACCATTTCTCATATTTCTCCCAAAAATATTGAAATATGAAGCTGATGTCATGAGAAGCGTCATATATGACCTTTTGGTTGGTAGTCACATTATTTTCCCTTTGGGGTTCGATGCTTCGTAATTAAGACACTATGTAGCAAACCATATTTTGTCAAGAATCTCTATTTAAGTGATTTATATATTTAAAACTGAACATTGCAGACTCTTCTGTACAAGTTGATCCTTGATTAGATGTTCACATGTTGTGTGCAACTTATATGGTCACCCATTGGGAGATGTAGGTGAAACGGGACAATATGGTTTTTTATTCAAATGTTGGTAGTCCCATATATCTTCTGGAATTGTTCAAGAATGTAATATCATTTTTTTATATATGATTATTTGACAGAACCTAAGAAATCCCTTAGGTGTTTGGACCACTTATATTTGGAATTTCTAAAGTGGCAAATTTCCTAGATTAACATGTCACCATCTAAGTGACTCCATTGATATTATATATGGGTTTCCCGTGTTTTAATGAATTTAATGAGTTAAATGTAACTGATAATGGGAAATAGATAATTAATGATGGGTTTCCTTTCTTAAAATAAATCAATTGGTTTTAAATGGAATGACCCCAAGTAAATGTAAGGTCATGCTCTTGATTTATGATTTATAAAATGCTTTATACAAATTGTAATATTTTAAATGGGAATTAAACATGGATAAAGACATGAATAAGAGGTTATTCCTTATCTATTATGATACAAATGATTATGAATTTATTTTGTATATGGTGAAGATATAAGAGATGGATGTGAGATAATTCCCCTTCCTAGTTATATTTGATATATTCCTTTATAGAGGTTGTGGTATGATGGTATGTGATTGTTGAGAAAGGAGATATCACAATTCCTTACATCAGGTGTTGAGCATGGTGTATCAAAAAAATGGTACTATATAAGTATTGTGAATTACTCACCACATTCCATGACTAGAATTTAGACCTGATGGTGCACTCAACATCCCATGTGTTGTTTCATGGCGTCTCTCACTCTATTGGTATATAGGGAATGTACCCAATTACATGAGCACATAGGCTCATTAGACTGGTTAGGGAAGGCTGAGTTATGCCACGGTCTATTCATCAGTATTATTATAATTATATGGCTACATACATCTTCACATACCTTGGAAATATATGTGTATGAAATATATATAAACTATATATATTACTACTACATATATATATATTAACTATTTAGATTTATATTCCATTTATGTGTCGATAAATTTAAACCATACTACAGTCCTTTAGGAACATGATTGAGTGGTTATTTATTTATTCCATAGTTACTATATAGATGTGGGGTGTAGTATATTGGTGGTAAACCCCTTATAATGGTAATAATGATGTGGTAATATTTTCTTGGGATTAATTTGTCATAGTGTTCTATGTGGAATTATTATAAATGAAACATAACATAGGAATTAGGAAAAATCATCTCTCCCTTGGGTTATTCCATGTGGAATCATTATACATGACATTAAAGATAGAATAAAGGTAAAATAATCTCTCCCATGGTTAAGGGTTCCTAATTTTTTAAGAGTGATGGATCAAGTTCATGTATCATATTTGCTTCACTCATGTGATTTCTTTGGAAAAGGAGTCTTTAATGTGGATTCCTTAGAAGGAATGGAATCTGGCTCCTAATATATTGTCACTCCCATTATGCATCCTAGTTATTTTGATGTGCAGTAAATAATAGTAGTGATCAGGCACATTCCTCCAAAGGGAAGTGTTTTTTAAGGTTAAGTCCTCGTTAGAGACCAAGTCGCACTTTATTAAAAAAAGAGAGATGAGTTACATGAAGTGGAATGATGGTATAATATTACAATCTCTTTCAAAGTGAGGGAGAAGGTCAACTGGAAATGTATCACTCCATGTCATAGCTTGGTGACTCCTTTGTTGGAAAGTCCATCCACCACCATGTTTTCTTCATGATACGTATGCGTGGAAATGTATCTGATTTCAAGAATAGAATTGAGGAAGTTCAACCAGTGTGAGGTAAGAGGCCAGACAAGGTGCATCACCCCATTCCAAATAGCATGCACAATGGTGCTGGGGTCACTTTTATTTCAGATGTTGTTCCGTCCTTTAATCTTGAAAAATATAATGGCCTGAATAACCGCCATCATTTCTGCTTCGAGAGCATAATAATTGCCAGAGCACCCAAAGAAGCATCCCTGACATCGTCCGAGAGAGTTTCTGAAAATGGCCCCACATCCCGTAGGACCTGGGTTTCCTCTAGAAGCTCTATCTACATTGATCTTGATGCATCTAGGAATCAATGATTTTCAAAACACCTCTAGAGATTGATTCGGCTTAGTATATTTGCCATCGATTTTGAGCCGTCTAAGAATCACAAAGTCCCCATATGAATTATCGCAGTGGGCTTTTTGAAGTAGGGTTGCTTCCCTAATGGAAAAAAGAATCCTCCTCCGACCAGCATTAAGATTAAATGAGTAATTTTTGTGAATACTTGTGTTTATATCATACCAGATCACATGTAGGAGCTTAGAAACAGTGGAAAGGAATAGGTTCTTGATTTTCTGCGAAGAGTCAAGTTCCACATAATGTTTTATCTGAGAGAAAATAGAGTCAAAGGATAACCATCTGCAGTCAAACTGGTTAGTAACATAATTCTAAAGAGAAGAGGCTGTAACAAAAGACAAAAAAAAATTATTGGTGTCCTCCCTGTGCTGATGGAATAATTTACATTTAGATAATAGTTGTACACCAAAGGAGTGAAGAAAAACCTCTGTAGGAATATGTTTATAGGCAATGCGCCAAACAAGGTTAAGCCTTGAAGGTTTAATCCAAGGCCTACCAAAAAAACATCAACCATGAAAAAATGGGGTCAGAGCTTGTAAATAAATGGTTCTAGAGGTTTTTGGAATCCAAAATACCGTTGTGAGAAGTCTCCCAAGTAAGGAAATAATCCCCATTTACAAAGGGGTAGTTTTCCACAATGTGCAAAATGTGATCAGGGATATTAGATACACTAGAGTTCAATACATATTTTATGGTGAGGTTGATGTTATCTGGAGGGGCATCAGGAGAGAACATGGGAATGATGTGGGTTCCAATCCAGTTTTCAAGCTAGAAATTCATAGTGGAATCTGAATTAACCATCCATCTAGAGTTATGCATGATGTATTTCTAATGAATGGACAGAGATAAGAATTGAGATAGCTAGACGAGCCTTTTTTAATGTTTGTTCAGAAATATGTTACGAAGAAAGGCCATGGAGTCAGATTTATTATTGATCAACCTCCAAGTGAGCTTTTCGTGAAGAGCCTCATTAAAGATTTTGAGATTTTTAATGGCAAGACCACCTCTTTCAAGAGGTTTGCAGTAGGTCAACCAAGGGACAATATCAAGCTTTATTTCAAGAATACTACCAGTTCAGACAATGTTTTTGATGTAGCCATTAACTTTTTTGATAAGACTATTAGGCCATATATATATCAACAGGGAGTAAACCATTTTTGAGATAATTGTGGATTTCATGAGGTTGATCCTGCCATCCATGGAGAGGGATTTCCCTGTCCAAGAGGTCAGTTGATTAGTCACTTGATCTACAACAGCATTGAAATACAAAGATTTATGCCTTCCCTAAAAGAGGGGGACTCCTAGATAGGTAATTTGGATGGATCCCTCTTTTATGCAAATACTTTCAATTATAAAATCTTTTATAGAAGGAGGGAAGGTTTTTCCAAAAAAGACAAAGTATTTATTCCAACTAATGGATTGACCAGAGACCTCTTATAGTGAAAAATGGCCTTTTTGAGTTTAAGGAAATTTTTTATACCCCCATTAAGTAACAGAATAATGTCATCGGCATAAAGGAGATGGGTCAGAATAGCTGGATTTCTGGATACGTGAATGAGTTTGAGCTTCCTTTGGTGAACAGGGGAGGAAAGAATTCTGCTAAGGTAGTATTCCACAATGGCAATGAGAATAACAAAAATAGGGTCACCTTGACACACCCCTTTTGAGAATTTAAAGTATCCCTTTGGAGAACCATTAACTATGATGGAGATAAAAGCCGAGTTAAAAGGGGATTTTATCATGCCAATGAATGTATCATTGAACCCAAAATCCTTAAGGGCATTGAATATGAAGCACCAATCGATGGGGGTTGATATATTCTATCAAGTAATATGGATTCTTATAATAAATTATTTGTGATTGAGTAGTTGATGTTATGAATGGTAAGTAACTGATCATGTAGTTTATTTTAATGTTTTCTAGTGAAGGGGGTTCTAGAGAATCAACTGGGAGTTTCCCATCTGCATGCCATGCCTACTGAGATAATGGTCACTATCATTCACACTGCCTGACTATTCTTGGATGCCACTTTGGAAATGGTGGGAAAACCCCATTTCAGATAGTGTATCAAAATTTCCCCTAATATCGTATCAGTATCAATAGATTCAAAATATTTTTTTGAAATTTTGGATACTAGGACTGTGACACACTAAAGGGTGATCTATCTTAAACATGTTAGAAAGACACAAATTCTCATCCCTAGGGATTTATACAATAGAATAACTAAGAAGTACTTATTAGAAATGGAAATGTAGTGGTAAATGAATTGGGATAAAAAATGTAGGATAAGTTATTATAATGAGAAAATGAATTTAGGAAAAATGAATCATAAAAAAAGAATCATCACAATAAAGAGTCAATATATATGGTGCATACCACACTCAAGAAATCAAGACATAAAAAGAAACATCAAAAATAAATAAAATACATAAAAGGAAACATGAGAAATCAAGAAAATGTTAGGTCATGAAAATGTTTGGAGGCAACTATGTGCCACACAAGATATATATACAAACCGACTATTACAATATTTTCCCCATATCAACAATACTACTAATCATTGTTTGATGATGAACATATATCGCCATGCTCTCCAACTCCATCTCCACTTCATGCTACCACCTGTAATAACATTATATTGAACAATTAATAGTGTTGCATATTTATATTTAAACATAAAACCAATAAAAGTTTGAAAACTAAATGATTTTGAATTTTTGTGTTTTACCTGCTCACCAGCAGTCGATGAAATACCACCAGGGGGATATCTGATCATCTGCTAACGTATATCAGTCAGCTCTTTCTGCAAAGCGGATATTTGAGCCCCATGTTATTCAACTGTGTTTCATAGAGAAACAATATCTCTCTGAGCATATCCGGGTATGGACTAACTACAAACAGGAGTAGATGCAGCTACAATCACGGATGGCCTTCCAAGGACCTCAGATGGTACATGTCCCAAACCCATCCCGCACAGTCTACTAGGATGCTCCTTCCAAAGGACTTTAGCAACCGGGTCATCCTAGGAGATTGAGTAAGACTCCCCAGGATTGGAATCCCATATTTCTTCAATTTTTACTTCTAAATACAATATTAATATATATTAACATATTTAAAACTGATAACAGGTAATTATAATGAAAAAATGAGTTCATACCCCAACTTCTTTGGAAGACTCATTAACAAAACTTCCATCATATTTTTTTGTGAACATCTAACCACACTTCAGTTCAGGATGCTCTCTGCCCTAAACTTTGTGACTAAATTAAACAAAGTTAAATGATAAATTTAATATATTAAATAGATAATATTGTCTTATAAAAATTTAAACTAACGAAAACATTTCCAGATTTGATTAGCTTCTAGAAAATAATTTTGACCCCACAGTGTGAGGGATGACTTGCTTATCATGACTTGATGCATTATTTCTTGAGAGATCCTGAAATAAATAAAATGAAATTTAATATTAATGTATTCAATGTCATATTCTCTTCATGTACATGTAAAAATGTAAAATGAGGTTAATATAATAATATATATTTAAATATCATCTTCTTCTCATCATGATGTCTGTCAACAATAACTTTCCACTGTTATTTGGGTACACCATTGGGTAGCTTCTCAAACATTTGTTGGATGGTCAACAAAGTTTCATTGACATCGATCCACAATCTCCATTTGATGTCTTTCCATTTCTTACCAGGATTTTTCAATGTCAACATTTGTGCTATCACATCAGCAATTGTAAAGTGAAAAAATATGTATATAAAAATTAATTTTGAACATATTAATACCATGACATTCAATTACACCATAATGTATTAAAATTACCTTTATTTGGGAATCAAAAACCTCATTTTCGAACATGGAGTCATATATCTCCAATCATCATAATAAATAGGAAGGGAAATGGGCTCCGCTGCCAGTTGGCCTAGAATTTGTCCAAGTAATCATGTGATGTCATCCGTAGGGACCCCATATGAATCAAATGGGAGAACTATATTCTCTCTATTTATATTCCACACATCTGAACTTCTTATATTTTTCTCTATAGTGGAATTTTTTCATCTTTGATTAACAGAAAATTAGTATAAAAAATGTGAAATAAATTTATTTATATTAAAATTTGTACCAATAATTGTGACACTCCGGTATGCCCATGATGAACTAGATGTTGTGTGCCACCACCCCGATGATGAGGCTGATAAAGGGGGAGTCAACGAATCAGCTCTTAAAGGGATTCTCCCACAGGGTGCAAGAGATGGTGCATGGGAGAAGGTGTAGGGGGCCAGAAGCTGGTGGCTCAGATTCCATAGGAAGGGAGACAGATGGATCATCATCTGTCGTAGTAGTGGATGAAATAGTGTATCACATCCTCCTTGTCATTCCTATCATTTAATAAAATAAAATTATGTTCAGAACATATATTTCAAAAAAATGTAAAAAAAATTTAAAAATGATAATAGATGTCGAATACTAACAAACAAAATATACATAATAATGATAATGAATGACTATACAAATGAAATAATTGGTTGATAAATGAATAAATAATTGTACATATAATCATTTTCCCCTTCAATCATGTCAGTTTCTTACTCCATTACATCATCCACTTCATTCTTCCATGCTAGACTGATATTTTCAATATCATGATGGACAAATAATTCTGCTTCTTTTTGTTAATGTGATTCAATTTCAGAGGTCAAATATTCCACTTCATCAACCATATCATACAAATCTCTTTTTATTACGTGAGAAACTACAATCCAACCTTCACCCACAACATCATTCACATAATATAACATTTTCTCTTGTTAGGATATTATATATGGATCATGCAGTTCACGATCACCAACATCCATCAAGTGAGATAACATCATAGAAGTAAATTGCAATGAATCTCTTTTAACACCTCTAATAATATCGACCCAATTTCATTTAAATAAAAAAACTAAAAAATGACCTTGGTAGTTTTATTAAATAATATAAGTTAGATTTATATATTATCCCACTTCATCGAATGTAAATATACCACTATTCTATATTTTCAAACCACTTTCTCGATTGACTGTATGAAATCTAAATCCATTCACATTGTAAGCATCAAACATTATAACATGTTTTAGAGGACCCCAAGAAAGAAACTTCAAATCTTCTGACAAATCTGCTCGAGTATTAGTATTCAAGATCTAAAAAAAGAAATATACATTATTAGATTTACAAAATATATGTGTCAAACTAATATTCATATTTATTTCAATACTTATGAACTTACACATCATGCAAACCATTCTACAAGATCTTTATTAACAACTTTCCTTATATATTTCTCATTTTGGGTTCGACCTCTCATTCATCTCTTTGTTTACATACTAAACTCTTCAATAAATGGATCTTAAATTTCACTATTCAGAAGCACATATCTATGTGCATGTAATAATTCCAATTCTATCAGTGTAACATTTGAGCTCCTCCCAACTGATCGGCCAATAGCAGGAAATATTTTTGATTTATGATGTATTTGGGATTGAGTTGATGTGTCGTCAACATGTCCAACTCGATTAAATGTTGTCTCAGTATCATCCAAGTATCTAGAAAAAAACATAAGACACTCCTCAGCCCAATAGCCTTCACCAATAGAACCTTAGGGTAGAGATTTATTTCTCACGTATGATTTCAAATGCCCAAGATATCTACGAAATAAAAAAAACATAATTATACAATTAATTTAGTGCCAAAAATTGATTAATTAACTGAAAAAAAAATAAATAAAGTACCTTTTATTTGGATACATCCATCGATAATGAACATGGCCTCTTAATTTATCTTCCTCAACCAAATTCATAGTTAAATGCATCATGAAGTAAAAAATTATGGAAGAAATATCATCTCCATTGCACAATGGGTCAATACAAACCTCTCCTGGAGGTTGTCAAGCTAAAATGGATGTAGATATTTCTCACATATTTTTCTAAAAAATGTGCAGAATTGGAGTACAAAAACAGTAACTTTTTCAGGTAATAATTTATGCAATGCCAATGGTAGTAACTATTGTAACAAAATATGTGATTTGTGGATTTTCAATCCATGTAACTTACGATTCTAAGTCAACAAACCTAGAGATGTTACATGAATAACAAACATATACCTTCACATTCTTTAAAAATCAATGGAATGTATCTTTATCCCTATTTTTCATTTCAAAAATTTCCAGAGCATACTTTTGATTCTCATCTAGACAGAGAACACATTTTATGTTCATTACATGTATGTCTTTGCGAGCATTGAGACGATCCTTCAACTTTGCATGCTCATTAAGCAATGTGAAATTCAAATTTTCATATAAATGATTCTCAATATGCATGACATGAATATTATGTCAAAACAAATTAAATTCACAATACGAAAGATTGAAGAATATACTTTTTTTCTTCCATTTTTTGCATTCTTATTTCACTTGACGATGCACCTCAAACCTGTTTCTAGCTATCATTGAAATGATGAACCTTCCCAAATTCTGTTTCAAATTTTTCAAGTTGTGTCAATATTTCAGAACCAGTTAACAACTTTGAAGGTGGTGTATGGTCAATGAAACAGTTAAATTTCGATCAGTTCATCCAAAATCTATGAGATGCATTGAGAAATCTTCGATGGCATAAGAAGCACCATTTTCTACTGTGAGGTAGTCGTTTGGGATAAAAATCAAAGTTACAAACAGGACAATCCAAACTTGTGTAAAGTTTCCAACCAGATAAATTCCCAGGACAATGGAAGTCACTAATGGTCACCATTAAAGCAGCAAGCATTTTGAACATTGTTTTATAAGAAGCATCAAATGTCTCAACACCATTGCTCCAAAACTCCTATAATTCTTCAATAAAAGGCTGCAAGTATACATAAATATCATTTCCAGGCATTTTTTTCCAGGAATAATCATCAGAATGATAAATTATGTTTGTTTCATACACATCCATGAAGGAAGATTGTAAGGGATCAAAACAATTGGTCAAATGTTATAACTAGTACTCAAAGTCCCAAATGGGTTGAATCCATCGACAACCAATCCCAACCAAACATTCCTAGGATTAGCTGAGAAATATAGATGTAATGAACCAAATGTCTTCCACAATTGTGAATCTTGTGGATGTCTCATTAACCCATCATTTTTATTATCTACAGAATGCCACTTTAGGTGTTCAGTGATTTTTGATGACATAAATAATCTTTACAATCGAAGCTTTAAAGGAAAGTAACGCAAAACCTTTTTATGTGTGTTATATTTCTTCTTCTTCATGAAAGTATGTTGATTCAAACTTCCAACATCACCCATTGACTACCATCTATAAGTAGAACATTTTTTTTCAATTCTGTCTACTTGAATCCTCTCGCTAATAAATCATACTATCATTGGGAGACACATGTATTTTTTTATAATTCAAACCAAGCCTATTAACAACTTTTTTCATATCGAAAAAAGTCTCTGGGATTTTTGCTTCAGGAAATGCATCACACAACAATTCCAATATCATGAACATTAATTTATTTGTAATTCCACATAGATATTTGATATGGTCAAACTTCAGCAGAAAAGGAAGAATTGAATATTTCAAACATCCACTATAGAACTCTTTATTTCCATCGTCAACTAAATCATGAAATGTATTTTCATCAGTGATGTTTTCTCTTACATTTTTATCCACAGAATCAAGAGGAGGATCCAATGATATGTTACACTCTTGATCTAGTTGTGTTATAGTCTCAAAAACATCACTTATCATGTTGCAATTTGTATCACCCTCATTTGGTTGTTCTGTTATGTTTTGATGTTGATAGTGGTGTCTTTAGTGCAGAATGCATCATTTATGTGGTTTTTCATTTCATTTTCCATTTTTGATGAAGTTGGGAGCTCATTCTATGGATTAACATCAGTGCTCAACCTTTCTGTAACGCTCGATTCTCCATGCCAAATCCAACACAAATATTGAATAGGGAATTGCTTCAGTATTAAATGTTCATAAACTTCATCTCTATTAAAAAATCTTCTAAATTTACATTTAGGACATGGACATCTTATTGTCCCTTCAATGGATCGATTAAAAATTGAAAAATCCAAAAAATACTTTAAACCCTTAACATACTGAGGTGTGTTAATCAGCAATGTGATCCATCATTTATCCATGTATATCACAATGTGCCTAAACAATATTAAAAAAAATAAACACATAGTTACTACTAAATAGGGAAAGAGATTCATATATACAAGTCGAATAAATATATAAATATGTTACATAAGGTTTTCCTATATAAATACATATGGTAAATCACCCACTAGAAAAACAAAGTACATATGTGCATGCATGTGTGTGCTTATACCCATGTGATTACAAAATCACTTGAAGAAACAAGAAGATAATGAGTATTTTCTTAGGAAATATACATTTTAAGAAGATAGTGAGTATTTTTAGATATATTTGTGCCAGTTCAGCATTAGTAAAAAAATTTAGAGTTAAGCTAAAGCATTATATTAGAAGTCATCTTGTAGGGCATTGGGTTATTTTCAAGGTGATCATTCTGATATAGCAGTTATTTGAATTGGAAGTATTATCTTCTATAATTTGTGAGAGTATATTGAACCGAATTTTATGAAAAGTTATTAATTATATTTAGTGTAAGTCATTGAATTTTATTCCTTTTATAAGCAGAACTATAATTTCTATTTTGAGAATAATATAGAAAAATGGGTTTTTTCCAGTAACATGATATATAAATAAATAAAATATAAAACATGCACTTTGTCAATTCACAAAATTTATAAAACATGGTATAAAGATACTTTTTAGGAAAAAAATTCCAATTCAAAAGTTATTCATCTAACCTTAAAACATCACCCCTTTTATAAAAAAATCCTTAAAAGGTTTAAAAACATACCAAGGAATTTCTAATAATAGCTAGAAAATTTAAACAAATTCCCCTCAATTGAAAGCTTTAACACAAAAAACTCAAAGTATGTAAGGAAACAAGGATAACTATGGAGATAAATTCCCTATTGAAAGTCATAAAGTATGCCAATAAACAAGTAGAACAACACTAATTAATATTAGTACTAAATCATTGGAGGATTATTGCTTCAATGAAATTCCTTCCAAGTAAGAATGAAATACACAAGATAATAAATAATTAAAGGCATAACACATGATAAATATCATGAGGAAACACATTAAAAACTAATGGGACAAGTATAATACATAACAATATGGACATCATTCCATCAGGTTAATGGTCACACATCCATCAAACAAATCACTCTAAACACAATCTCATCCATGACACCCCACTAGCTCGGTATTTTGTATAACTAGTGGTAACTAGATAGTGTGTAATCTCAATGTTCCTAGAAACATCCCATGACTTCCCACTTATTATCCTAGGGTTCCCTATAAAATAACTAAATTAGCTGATACAATTTTAAAGTTAATGTCATACAATGAAAATAATAATATCCAAAGGCTAGAATAATCATGAAATCCTTCCCACATCCCACATTTATCTTATAATGATCCCTCACCCATAACAAAATCATAAATCACATCAAAAACAACCATTAGATGGATACACATTACATAATAAATAAATGAAAAGGGTATCAAAAAGGGAACACCAAATCAATCAGCTCAAATATCACATCACAAAGTGCCATCCAAGACTTTCAATTATCACATATAATATATAAATTTTTAAATCCCTTTTTAAAATGTTTTGGAATCAGAACACCAATATATGGGAAATCATAATCATTTCCAAAACACAACCAACAAATAACAAATGAATCACAATTCCATTTCATAAAACAATATGTCCCTTGGAAACATGGAAAAAAATTTAACCCCCAAAGGGTAACCCACTTTGAAAAACCTATTTCTTTTAAAATTGAATGACCGTAAATTTTTCTTATATAAAACCATTCATTGAATTTTATCAAACATTTAGAATGTATAAAATAAAAATTTACCTAAAAATTTCATTTAAACATGAAATTAAAACCCATAAGCTACATGAAAACCAAGTTAAGTTATATAAAACCATTATAAACCAAACCTAGATAACCCTCACCCTCATTATCTGGATTAGAAATGTATTTATAAATCCAAGAACACATAAATATATTAAATAAAAATTAATGAAATGGAAACACTGAACTTAATAAAATTCACTAGTGATAGGGAGGTGAGCAAGGGTTTGGGTCTCGCGGGGGTCATGAGAAGAAGGTGGGGTCACTGGGGTCAGGGGGAGAAGGGGGTTCGGGGTTGAGTGTTGGGGGAAGTGGCGCTGATGGCCGGTGAGAAACGTCACCAGCAGCGGGGAGGCGAGCTGGGGTTTGGGGATCATGGGGATTGGGGGAATAAGGTAGGGTAACAGGGGTCTGAGGGAGAAGGGGGATCAAGTTCGGGGGAAGTGTCGCCGCTTAAAAAAATCTGGTTTAGCAGCATTTTTTAATAAACCGTTTCTAAACCCTTTTAAAAAAATGTTTAGGAGTGGTTTACAAAACCACCACTAAAAGACTACCGCTAGAGGTGATTTATGTTGTAGTGGAATTATTTATATGTTTATATTTTTTAGGGTTGTAATGTTTTTTTAGGTTTTTATGGGTTCTACTGGGTTATTAGGGGTTTTTACTTTTTAGTGTTTTTAGGTTTTTTTATCGTTTTTTTGGGATTTTATAGATTCTGTGGGATTTTAGGATATTTTTGAGTTTTTGGAATTTTTTGGGGCTCTTAGGGTTTTAATTTGTTTTTTGGGTTTTAAGGATTTAATAGGGGTTTTCATGGTTTTTTGCATTATTTTTTTGCGGATTCTTTATAGATTTTTTTTGTATTTTGAGGTTTTTAGGGATTTTGAGGGGTTTAGGGGTTTTTAGGGGTTTTTGAGTTTTTTTGGGTTTCAAATGTTTTTAGAGTATTTAATTATTTTAGGGGTTTAAATTATTTTTAGAGTTTTTAGTTTGTTATGGTTTTTAAGGGGTTTTAGGGGTTTTCTATTTTTCAAGATTTTAAGAATTTTTAGGTTTTAGGGGTTTTAATCGTTTTAACCATTTTATGGTTTTCTTAGGGGTTTTTAGGGCTTGTATGGTTTTTTACATTTTAAGGGGATTTTATTTATTTTTTATAATTTTTATGGGTTTTATGGGTTTTAGGGATTTTGCGGTGTTTTTTTTGGGTATTTTGGGTTTTTATGGTTTTCTGGGTTACTAGGGTTTTTTTGAGTCTTTTAGGGGTTTTAATTTTTTTATGTTTTAGGGGAATAAAGGAATTTTATAGTTTTAGTGGGTTTAGGGTTTTTATTGGTTTTTATGTTTTTTTGGGTCTTTTATGATTCTTAGATATTTTTAGGGTTTTTTGGATCTTTTAGGGTTTTTTGTGTTTTTAGGTATTTTAGGTGGTTTAATGTTTTTATGTTTTTATGGTTTTATTAGGGTATTTCAATGTTTTTATGTTTTTTACTTCTTTAGGTATTATTAGTAGTTTTTTAGGATTGTTTTTAGTTTTTAGTGATTTTGGGGGTTTTATGGTTTTTAGTGGTTTTTATAGTTTTAGGAGTTTTAAGTGTTTTTATGTTTTTAGTGAATTATTAGGGTTTTAAAGGGTTTTATATTTTTATTTACTTTAGGGATTTTAGAGATCTTTATTGATTTTTAGGGATTTTGAGGGTTTTTATGGTTTTAGGGGTTTTTTGGTGTTTTAGGGGGGTTTTATGTTTTTTATGTTATTAATGTTTATTATAATTTTTTAATATTTTTTAGGTTTAAAGGGGTTTTATATTTTTTTATTGATTTTTATGGTTTTTATGGTTTCTTATGTTTTTATTAATTTTTAGGGTTCTTGGGGGTTTTACGGGTTTTAGGGTCTTGTAGTGTTTTTGTATTTTTAGGATTCTAGGGATTTTATGAGTTTTTAGGATTTCAAGGTTTTCTAAGCGTTTTCATGTTTTTTACAGTTTTAGGTTTTTAGTGATTTTTATGTATTTTTATTTTTTTAAAATCTTTATGGAATTTTGAGGTTTTTTGGGGTTTTAGGGTTTTTAGCTAGTTTCATGTTTTTAAGGGTTTAAAGTGTTTTTTCGGTTTTAAGGTATTCTTATAGTCTTTCATGTTTTTTAGTGTTTTTATTTTTTTAGGGATTTTGTGGGAATTCTCGGACTTTCTTTCTGTTTTTAGGGTTTTTTAGGGATTTTGATGGGTTTTAGGGTTTTTTTGGGTTTTTTTTGGGTTTTTGGAGTTTTTTAAAGTTTTAAGGTTTTAGAGTTTTATAATTTTTTAGGGGTTTAAAAGTTTTTAGTATTTTAGTGGTGTTTTAGTGTTTTAATGGGGTTTTAGGGATTTTTAATGTTCTTAAGGGCATTTATTATTTTTAGGTTTTTAGGGTCTTTTATGGTTTTTGCGGTCTCTTGGTTTTTAGGGATTTAATTCATTTTTAGGTTTTTAATATTTTGTTAATTGTTTTCAGGTTTTTTATGGATTTTTACTTTTTTAGGTATTTTTTAGGATGTTTTAGGATTATTATGATTTATAGGGCTTTTTTGGATTTTAAGGGGTTTTAGTGTTTTTAGGGTTTTAGGGTTTTTAGTATTTTTTTGTTTTTTATGTGTTTTATGGGTTTTTGTGTTTTTATGTTTTTCCTTGGGGTTTACAGAGTGTTAATGGTTTTATATGTTTTTTTTCGATTTTTAGGGTTTTTTAGGATTTTTATGGTTTTTAGGGTTTTAATGATTTTTTTGCTTTTTTGAGGTTCTTGGATTTTTCTTGGTTTTTTAGTTACAGGGTTTTTTTCTTATTTTTTAGGGTCTTTAAGGTTTTAATATTTTTTAATGTTTTTATTGTTTTAAAGGGTTTTTTTGTTTTTAGTGAGTTTTTTTGTTTTATGGGGTTTTAAGGGTTTTATGGTTTTTAATATTTTTATTTTTTTAGTGGTTTTGTGGATTCTAGGGTTTTTATAATTTTTTAGGTTTTTAGTGGTTTTAAGTGTTTTTAATGTTTTAAGGATTTCTTTGGTGTTTTCAGGTGTTTTAGGAGTTTTTAGATTTTTATGTATTTTTATGTATTTTTAAGATTTGTATAGTTTTTTGGGATTTTAGAGATTGGGGGGTTACGGTTTTTTGGGTTTTAGGGTTTGATCATTCTTTTAGGTTTCTAGGGTATTTTAAGTGTTTTTATAATTTTTAGGTGTTCTTAGGGTTTTCATGGTTTTAGAATTTTCTTAACATTTTAGGGTTTTTAGGTTTTTTTGTGTTTTTATGGTTTATTAGGTGTTTTAGGGATTTTTTGGGTTTATAATATTTATAGGGATTATTAGAGTTTTATAGATATTGAGAGTTTTTATGGATATTTATAGTTTTAGGTTTTTTTATATTTTTATGGGATTAAAGTATTTTTAGATTTTTTTAGATTTTTAGGGGTTTAATGGAGTTTTATAGCTTTTTGTGGGGTTTTAGGGGTTTTCTATGTTTTATGCGTTTTTATGGTTTTTAGAATTTTTTATGGTTTTTAGGGTCTTTAGGGGTTTTGTAATTTTTTATGTTTTCAGGGGTTTTATATTATTTAATGTTTTTATGGGTTTCTTAGGGGTTTTAGGGTATTTTACATTTTTAGTGATTTTTAGATCTTTTAGGATTTTTATTATTTTTAGGGTTTTAGTTACGTTGAAAGGATTTATGGTTTTTAGGGGTTTCAAGTGATTTTCGATTGTTTAGGTTTTCTTAGGGGTTTTTAGGGATTTTAGGGTTTTTAGGGGGTTTAGGTGTGGTTTTTAATCAAGGTTTTCTTAGGGGGTTTAAAGGTTTTTAGGATTTTCTTGTTTCTAGGAATTTTTGTGATTTTTAATAATTTTTATGGGTTTTTTCGGTTTTATTAATTTTTATGGGATTTGGGGGTTTTGGGGTTTTTTTGGTATTTATCATTTTTAGTTTTTAGGGGTTTTGGGTGTTTTGGGTTTTTAAGGTTTTCTGATTGTTTTCTCGGGTTTTAGTGTGTTTACATTTTTATTGATTTTTAGTGAGTTTTATGAATTTTAGTGTTTTTATTGATTTTTAGGAGTTTTTATTGTTTTTCTGGAATTTTATGTATTTTTAGGGTTTTAGGGTTATTTTATTTTTTATGGTTTTTATGGGTTTTAAGAGTTTTATAACATTTTTGGGGTTTAAATGGTTTTTATATTTATTAATTTTATTGGGGTTTTTATGGATTTTGGGGTTTTTAATAGATTTCTGGGATTTTTTTGTTTTTCAGGGGTTTCAGGGTTTTCCCGGTTTTAGGGACTATTTAGGGGTTTGGGGGTTAGCATTTTTTATATTTTTGGATGCTTAATGGGTTTTTAATTTTCTAATGTTTTCATAAGGGTTTTCTAGGTTTTTATACCAATAGTAATTTTTAGGTATTTTTATAATTTTTATGGTTTTTAGGGTTTTAAGGATTTTACTGATTTGGAGGATTTTTTATCATTTTTAGTAGTTTTAGGTTTTTAGGGGTTTTACGTGTTTTTAGATTTTTAAGAAATTCATAAGGTTTTTCAGGGTTTTAGGTGTTTTTATGATTTCATGTATTATTAGGTATTTTTAAATATTTTTATGGATTTTTCGGTATTTAGGATTTTTATAGATTTTGTGGGGTTTGGGGGATTTTATGGTTTTTTGGGTTTTTTGGGGTTTTTTTTTTGATTTTTTTGGGCTATAATGTTTTTTAAATGCTTTTAATGTTTCTTGGTGTTTAAAGGGGTTTTATAGTTTTTAATGGTTCTTTAGGGTTTTTATATTCTCTATGGTTTTTAATATTTTTAGGTGGTTTTTAAGTTATTTATGGTTTTATGTTTTTTTAGAGTTTAGTAACATTTTTACGGGTTATAGTGTTTTCCAAGTTTTTATTAGTATTTTAGGGATTTTATGGGTTTTTATAGGTTTTGGGTTTTCATGGTTTTTTGACTATTTAATGTTTTTTGTGTTTTTATGTGTTTTTATGTTTTTATGGTTTTATTTTTGGATATCTTGGTTTTTAGTGGTTTTTATGTTTTCATGGATTTTTTTTCTGTATTTTTAGGATTTTTATGGTTTTTCAGTGTTTTTAGTGATTTTTTTGGGGTTGAGGATTTCTTATGATTTTTACAAATTTTTGGAGTTTTTAGAGAATTTTTGTTTTTTGGGGTTTTTATGTCCTTTTATATTTTTTAAGTTTTCTAATGGGATTTTAGGGTTTTAGGAATTTTTTGTTTTTAAGTATTTTTAGGTATTTGATGGATTTTTTTGGATTATTGTGGTTTTTACGGTTTTTAATATTTTTAGGGGTTTTAGTTTTCTTAGGGTCATCAGGTTCTTTATGTTTTTTTTCTTTATTCAGTTTTTTTATTTTTTGAGGGCTTTAATGGCTTTTATATTTGTTTTATCATTTTGAGTGGCTGAAAGGGTTTTTTGATTTTTTATTTGTTTTTAGGGTTTTTCTGTTATTTTATGGATTTTTAATGTTTTTAGCAGTTTTAATGTGATTTAATGGTTTTAGTGATTTTGAGGGTCTTTTAGGGTTTTAAGGGTTTTTAGTGTTTTTTGGTTTTTCATAAAGTTGACATGTTTTTTTGGTTTTCTTACAGGGTTTTTGGGTTTTATGGATTTTTACAATTTTAGGGATTTTTCATTCTTTTTAAGGGAGTTTTTATGGGTTTTATGGATTTTTATAGTTTTTAGGGTTTTTAGGTTTTGTAGGGTTTTTAATATTTTTATGTTTTTAGGGGTTCCAATTGTTTTTAGTTTTTTAATGTTTTCTTAGTGGTCTTAAAGGTTTCTTGGGTGTCATGCATTTTTAGGGATTTTTTAGTTTTCTATGGTTATTTGGGGTATAGCGAATTTAGGGGGGTTATGGGAGGTTTTTTGGTTTTTATAAATATTTTGGGTTTTTATGTTTTTATGTTTTTATGGATTTTATTTTATTTATAGTTTTTAAAAAAATAGGAGTTTATAGGGTTTTTATAGTTTTAGTGGGTTTTAGGGTTTTATAGGTTTTTAGTATTTTTAAAGGTTTTCTGGTTTTTTGTGGGTTTTTTGGGGGGTTTAGGATATTTTTTGGGATTTTTTGTGTTTTAATGTTTTTTGGTGTTTTGGGGTTTTTAGGTTGTTAAGGGTTTCTTAGGGTTGCAATGGTTTTTATATTTTTTTTCATTTTAGGGATTTTTTACCATTTTCAGTGTTTGAGGTATTTTTAGGATTTTTAGGTGTTTAAGATTATTAATGAATTTAGATTTTTTAGGTTTTTTATGTGATTTTTGTATTTTTAGACTTTTACGGATTTCTTTTTGGTTTTTTGGAACTTTTTTGTTTTTTGGGAATTTTTTGGATTTTTTGGATTTTTATGGTTTTTAGTGTTTTTAGTGATTTTGATGGGTTTTGTGGTTTTTTAGGGATTTTGTGTTTTTTTGGGGGTTTTAAGAAATTTTAATGTTTTTTAACATTTTAGGGGTTTTGGAGTTTTTAGTGGTTTTTAAGGGCTTTTAATGTTTTTTGAGTTTTTTTTGGTTTTAAGGGGTTATAACTGTTTTTAGGGTTTAAGGTTTTCTATGGTTTTTTTTCAAGTTTTTTAAGGTTTTAAATGTTTTTAGTGGTTTCTAGGGGATGTTAGTATTTTTATGGTTTTTTTTGGGATTCTGTTGGATTTTAGCATTTATATATTTTTTTGTTGTTTTATTTTTTTTAGAGGTTTAAAGTGTTTTTATGTTTCCATGGTTTTCATATGGGGTTCTTTATGATTTTTTTTTTATTTTCATAATTTTTATAGTTTTAAACTTTTTATAGGTTTTGTGGTATTAGAGAGTTTGATGGAATTTTTAGTTTTTAGCGTATTTGTTGTTTTTCAGGTTTTCTTGATTTTTTTAGTTTTTATGGGTTTTTTGGTTAGTAATTTTTTTTAATTTTAGGGATTTGAAGGGTTTTTAGATTTTTTGTTGTTATAGTATTTTTAAGGGTTGTTTATGGTTTTTAAGGGTTTTATAGTTTTTTGAATATTTTGGGTTTTAAAGGTTTTTAGCATTTTTTTAGTTTTTATAGGTTTTAACTCTTTTTAAGTTTTTAATGTGTTCTTAGATGTTTTTCAAAGTATTTGTGTATTCTTAAATTTTTAGAATTTTTATTGTTTTATAGGATTTTTACGGTTTGGGGTTTTTTAGAGGTGTTGAGGTTTTTTAGGTGTTTTAGGGTTTTTTGGGGTTTTTAGTGTTTTTAGTTTTTAGGGGTTTTCATTGTTATTTTTTTTAAGGTTTTATTAGGGGATTTTAGTGGTTTTAGTGTTTTATATGTATTTTTTGGATTTCTAGGGTCTTTTAGTGTGTTTTATTGTTTTTCTTGGTTTTTAGTGATTTTGATGGTTTGTTTGACTTTTTAAGGTTTTTTGGTTTTTCGTGGTTTCTGGGATTTTTTGTTTTTAGGATTTTAAGGGGCTTTATAGTTTCTAATGTTTTAGGGTATTAAATGGGTTTTATTGTTTCTAGTGGTTGTTTTTTATTTATATGAGTTTTTTGGGGTTTTTTGGATTTTTAGGGATTTTATGGTTTTAGTGGGTTTTAGCGTTTTTAGAGTTTTTAGTGTTTTTAGAGATTATTTTCATTTTTTAGGTTTTTGATGGAGTTTTAGTTCATTTATGTTATTAATATTTTCATATGGTTTTTAGAGATTTTATGGATTTTATGTTTTATAGATTTCTATAGGTTTTTATGATTTTAATGTGTTTATATTTTTTAAGGATTTTGAGGGGTTTTTGGTATACGTGGTTTTTAGTGTTTTTTGGGTTTTTGGGGTTTTTAGGGGTTTTTAGTTTTTTTATTTTTTTATTGTATTCTCAATGTTTTTTTGAGTTTAGGGTTTTTTTATTAGATGTTTCTAGTTGTTTTTTAGAATTTTTATATTTTTTAGCGTTTTTATGGATATTGAGGGGTGTTAGGGTTTTTAGTTTTTTATGGTTTATGGGTTTTTGGGGTTTTTAGGGTCTTTGGAGTTTTTAGGTTTTTATATTTTTCAAGAGTTTTTAGTTTTTTATCGGTTTATAGAGTTTTTATAGTTTCTAGTTGGTTTTTAAGATTTTTATGGGTTTTTAGAGTTTTTACCGGTTTTTAAGGTTTTTAGGGATTTTTGAAATTTTTTGGTTTTTTGTGGGTTTTAAGTGTTTTTAAGTTTTTATAGTATTCTTAGTGGTTTTCAAGATTATTTAAGGTTTTTAGGTTCTTAGGGTTTTTTATATATTTTTTAAGGATTTTTATAGTTCTTATGGTTTTTAAGGATTTTGAGGGTATTTGTTGTTTTCGGTATTTTTAGGGGTTTTTAGGTATTTAGAATTTTTATGAATTTTTGGGGTTTAATGTGATTTTAATTATTTATGGTTTTATTAACGGTTTTCCATGTATTTAGTGTTTTTTACGTTTTAGTTTATTAAGTGATTTTTTCGATTTTTTAAGATTTTCTCAAGATTTTGGGATTTTGAGGGTTTTTACAGGTTATAGGGTTTTTTAGGTTTTTAGGAGTTTTTTGAGTTTTTAGGGGGTTTATTGTTTTTCTGTGTTTTTTAACAGTTTTGTGGGTTTAAAGGGGTTTTAGATTATTTAGTGGTTTTTAGGGCATTTATGGGTTGTTAGTGTTATGTATGTTTTTAGGGGGTTTATGATTTTTAGGGTTTTATGGTCTTTTTAGGGTTTTTAGTGTTTTTAGGTTTTTAGGGGTTTTAATTCTTTTAGGTTTTTATGTTTTCTTAGTTGTTCTCAGGGTTTTTTATTTGTTTTTATGTTTTTAGTGATTTTTGGTCATTTTTAAAATATTTAACGGTTTTAGGGTTTTTAGGTATTTGGTTGGGTTTTAGGGTTTTTATTGACTTTTTAGTTTTTATGGGTTTTGGCTTTTTTGTTGTTTTCATGGGTTTTATGTGTTTTTATTTTTTAAGGTTTTCATAGGGTTTTTATTTTTTTATGTTTTTAGGTTTTGTTTTGGATTTTTTAAGTGTTTTAATGTTTCTTAGAGTTTTTAATGATTTCAGGGTTTGGATTTTTATTGTTTATTGGGGGATAAGGATTTCTTAAAAAAATTTAGGGGTTTATTGTTTTTCAATGTTTCGAATGTTTTTTGGTAAATAAATGGTTTTTAGCGTTTTAGGGGTTCTTAAAGTTTTATGGGGTTTAAGGGATGTTTTGTATTCTGGGGTTTCTCTTGTTTTTTGGGATTTTCAGGGTTTTTAGCTTTTTTCGGGTTTTATGGGTTTTATGTGTTTTTATGTATTTAGTGGTTTCTTAGGTTTTTTTTGGGTTTTAATATTTTTTTTATGTTTTTAGTAATTTTTAGGGATTTATAAGGGTTTTTTATTGTTTTTAGTGTTTTTAGGCATTTTGAGAGTTTTTTGGGTTTTTAGCGTTTTTAGATTTTTTGGGGGTTTTAAGTGATTTTAGGTTTTTTATTGTTGTATTAGGGGTTTTCAGGTTTTTGATTTGTTTTTTTGTTTTTAGATAATTTTGGGGATTTTCAAAAATTTTATGGTGTTTTATGGTTTTTAGGGATTTTGAGGGTTTTGGGTTTTTTCTTTTCATGCCTTTTTGGGTTTTAGAGTTTTTTTAATTTTATTTTTTGTGTTTTTTTGGATTTTTATTATTTTTTAACATTTTTATATTTTAATGTGTTTTTATTTTTTGTATTGGATTAAGTGACTCTGTGGGTTTTTATGGTTTTACGTTTTTCAGGGGTTTATGGTTTTTAGGGTTGTTTAGTGTTTTTTGGGTCGTGCAGGGTTTTTTAGGGTTTTAGGTTTTTTTCAAGGAAAACTTGTTTATGGATTTTAATAATTTAATATTTTTTAATGTTTTAGGGGTTTAAAGGTTTTTTTAAATTTTTATTGTATTTTTCATGTTTTTATTGGTTTTTATGTTTTTTAAGTCCTAAGGGTTTTATGGTTTTTAGGGGCGTTAGCGGTTTTTGGGTCTCTTTTAGGTTTTTATGGGTTTTTCTATTTTTTATGTTTTTAAGGGTATTAATATTTTTAGGTTTTTATGGATTTATTTGGTGCCCTTAGGTTTTTAGGGTTTTTAACGTTTTTATGTTTTTTATGGTTCATTAGGAATTTAATAGTTTTTTGGGGTTTGGTGTATTTTAGGATTTTTTATGTTTTTGAAGATTTTTATGGATTTTTTGGTTTATAATATTTTTTTAGAAAATGTGATTTTGAGGGTTTTGATGGATTTCAGGGTTTTTATGTGTCTTTTGGTGTTATTTTTTGTTTTAATGTATTTTATGGTATTTTATAGTTTTTAACATTTTTGGGGTTTGATAAATTTTCATATTCTATAGTGATTTTTAGGGCTTTGATTGGTTATTAGTGTTTATTAAGGTTTGGGGGGTTTATGGGTTTATATGTTTTTAGGGGTTTTTAGTTTTTTTTACTTTTCTAGGTTTTTATGAGGGGTGTTTAGGGTTTTATGTTTTTATGTATTTTTTATGATTTTTATGGTTCTTAAGGGTTTTATGGATTTTGAGTGTTTTTAGGGTTTTAGGGTTTTTTCAGTTTTAATGGTTATTTAAAGTTTTATTATTTTTAGGGGTTTATAGGAATTTTAGAGTTGTTGGTGGGTTTTCATGGTGTTTATGGGGTTTTAAGGTTTTTAGGGTTTTACTTGTTTTTTTGGTTTTTAAGGTGTTTTATGGGTTTTCAGGGTTTTTATATTTTATTATGTTATTTGGGAGTTCTAGGAATTTTTTGTTTTTAGGGATATTGAGGGATTTGAAAACTTTTGGGGGTTTAAAGGGTTTTTTGTGTTTTGGATATTTTTAATGTTTTCATAGGACTTTGAAGGGGTTTTATATAATTTTACATTTTTTACGATTTTATGAATTCTTTAAGGATTTATATATAGTTTTAGATATATTTATAGATTTTGAGAGTTTTTAGGGTTTCTAAGGTTTTTAGGGTTTTTATGGGTTTTGTTTTTTTTTAATTTTTTGATATTTTTAGTATTTTTATTGTCTTTTACCGTTTTTAACATTTTTTAGGGTTTAAAAAAGTTTTATCATTTTTAGTGGTATTTAGTGGATTTATGGGCTTCTATTTTGTTTATGGGGGTTTATGGGTTCTATGATCTTTTAGGGTTTTCTTTTTTTTTTGGTTTTTAGGGGGTTTATGTGTTTTTGGGTTTTATTGTTTTGTTGTGTTCTTGATGGTTTATTAAGTTTTTAGTGGTGTTTAAGGATTTTTTTTATGATTTTATTGTTTTTAGGGTCTTTGGGGTTTTTAGGTTTCTTTAGGGTTTTAGGTTATTTGGTTTTTTAGGGGTTTTAAAGTATTTTTAATTTTTTTTTAAAAAATTGGGTTTTTTCGGAATTTTGATTTTTAGTTGGATTATTAGGTTCTTATGGGTTTTATGAATTTTAATGTTTTTAAGGTTTTTAGGGTTTAGGGTGCATTTTTCGGTTTTAGTATTTTTAAAGTTTTTTGGGGTTTTTAGTGTTGAGGGTGTTTATGGGTTACTTATGTTTTTAGGGATTTTCATAGATTTTTAGGATATTTATTATTTATAGGTTTTTAAGGGTTTTAGGTTTTATTAGGGTTATTATTATTTTTATGTTTTTATGGTTATTAATTGTTTTTTAGTTTTTAGAATCTTTTTGGTATTATTTGTTTTTTAGCAATTTAATTCTTTTTAGTTTTTATGGTTTTTAGGGTTTTGGGGATTTTGATGGTTTTTTGGGTTCTTATGGGTTTTTCGGGTTTTTTGATATTTTGTAGTTTTTTAAGGTTATATGTTTTTTAGATTTTATTAATGTTTTCTGGGGTTTAAAGTGTTTTAAACTCTGTAGTTGGTTTTAGTGTTTACTAGGTATTTAGAGGTTTTACAGATTTTGGGGGGTTATATGGTTTATATGGGGTTTTATGATTTTTAGGGTCTTTTAATGGTTTTTGAATGTTTTAAGTTCCTTTTAGGTTTTTGGGGTTTTAATTATTTTTATGTTTTTAATGTTTCTTTAGGGTTTGTTCAATGTTTTTAGGGGTATTTAGGGTTTTTTTTATTTTATTTATGGATTTTAGTGAATTTTTGTTATTTTATGATTTTACGGTTTTTTTGGATTTTGAGGTTTTTTATGATTTTTTTAGGTTTCATATGTTTTTATATTTTTTTTGTTTTAGGGTTATTTTGGTTTTTATAGTATTTTTACTATCTTTTATCATTTTAGGTGTTTAGATGGTTTTAATATTTTTAGTGGTGTTTTAAGGTTTTTATGGGATCTTGATTTTTCTAAGGTTTTATAGGTTTTTTTTGGTTTTTAAGGTTTTTTAGGGTTCTTTACCATTTTTAGGTTTTAAGGGGTTTATGTGTTTTTTATGTTTTTAAGGTTTTCTTATCGATTTTTAGGGTTTTTTATTTTATTTATATTTTTATGTATTAATAGGGATTTTTATTGGATTTTAGCTGTTTTATATGTGTTTTAGTGGGTTTATGGAGTTTTATGGTTTTATAGTCTTTAGGGATTTTTTTTGGGTTGTAGTGTTTTTAGGTTTATAAGGGTTTTAAGACTTTTTCGGGTTTTTAGATTTTTTTTGGGTTTTTAGGGATTTTATGTTTTTTTAATTTTAGGGATATTTAGGGATTTTTTTATCATTTTAATGGGTTTTAGGGTTTTTTGGGTTTTTAAGGGGTTTTAGGGTTTCTTAGGGTTTTACGGTTTTAAGGGGTTTTATAGTTTTTAAAGTATTAATGAGTTCAATGGGGTTTTAGTGTTTTTAGTTTTTTTAGGGTTATTATGGGGTTCTGGGTTTTTAATTTTATTAGGGTTTTTGTAGTATTAGGGGTTTTAAATATCTATTAGGAATTTAGAGTTTTAAATTTTTCCAGGTTTTAGGGGTATTAATCATTTTAATTGATTTAAGGTTTTCTTTAGGTTTTTGGGTTTTATCCATATATAGTAATTTTTGTTCCCTTTTTTAAAATTTTATGGGTTTTTTCATTTTTAGTGATTTTAATAGTTTGGGGGTTTGGGGTTTTGTGTTATTACTATTTTATTAGGTTTTTATTGGTTTTATGTGTTTTTAGTAATGTTTTTCTTAGGGGTGTGTAGGGTTTTCCTGGTTTTGAAATTTTTTCATCATTTTGAGTGAATTTTTGGATTTTTGGATTTTTAGGGATTATTTTATAATTTAGCTTTTTAGTGTTTTTGGAGTTTTTAGTTTTTTTAGTGTTTTTTAACATTTATATGTTTTTAATTCGATTTTATAGTTTTTAGTGGTTTTTAAGAGTTTTATGGATTTTTATGGTCTTACTATGGGGTTTTACAGTATTTAACTTATTTTAGGTTTTTTAGTATTTTAAGTGTTTTTATGTTTTCAATATTTTCTTTGTGGGTTTTCAGAGTTTTTAGGGTATTGTTTATTTTTCAGGATTTTTATGGATTTTTTTTATTTTTTTGGGTTTTAGTGTTTTTTGGGATTGTTGGGGGGGGGGGGTTAGGGTTTTAATTTTTTTGGGATTTAGGTTTTTTTTATATATTTTTAGGGTTTTATGGATTTGAGAGTTTTTTAAACATTTTTAGGTTTTTAAAGTGATTTTAGTGTTTTTAGTACATTTTTATGATTTTTATTGTTCTTTAGTGTTTTTAAATTTTTAGTGTTTTTTTGGGTTTTTAGGTTTTTAGGGTATTGTCTGGTATTTATCATTTTTTAGTTTTTCTAGGCGTTTTAAGTGTTTTTGATTTTTATGTATTTTTTATAGTTTCTCTGTGTTTTTGTAATTTTTTATGTTTTTAGATATTGTTAGTATTTTTAGGAATTTTATAGATTTTTAGGTTTTTCGTGATTTTGAGGGTTTTTTGGTTTCTTTGGGTCTTTTGTGGTTTTAACATTTTTTTATAATTTTTAGAGATTAATGCGTTTGTATGGTTTTAATTGTTTTATTGGGGGTTTCTAGGGTTTTTATAGTTTTTTTTTATATTTTCAGGTATTTTTAGGTATTTTTTGGGATTTGATTGGTTATTTGGTGTTTTTATGAATTTTGAGAGTTTTTTTTTGTTTTTTGGGTTTTTAGAGTTATTATGGGTTTTTAGGTTTTTATGTTTCTGTAGTATTATATGGCTTAAAAAATTCATTTTTTTTTTATTTTTTTAGATATCAAATGGGTTTTTAGATTTTTAATGGATTTATGGGTTTTTAGGTATTTTTTCATGGTTTTTAGGGGTTATAACTGTTTAAAGGGGTTTTAGGGTCTTTGATGGTTTTTAGAATTTTTAGTTTTTTATGAGTTTTAAGTGTTTTTAGGTTTTTAATGTTTTCTTTGGGTTTTTAGGGCATGTATGTTTTTTGGGGTATTTTTATTACTTTTGAGATTTTTTTTGGGTTTTAGTGTTTTTTTGGGATTTTGAGGGTTTCTAGGTGTTTTAGGGGATTTAGGGTTTTTAGGGGTTTTAAGTGTTTTTAGGGTTTTATGGTTACCTTATAGGTTTGTAAGGATTTTTTACATTTTTAGGTATTTTTCGGTATTTTTTGGGTTTTTTATGGGTTTTAGGGTTTTTAGGCAATTAGTTGGATTTTAGGTTTTTTAGTATTTTTATCGTTTTTAAGGTTTTTCTTGTTTTTTTTTGGTTTTTAGAGTTTTAATGGTTTTTATGCATTTCAATATGTTTTATATTTTTTAGTGGGATTAATGTTATTTATGCCGTTATAATATTTTATGTGGTTTTTATGGTTTTTTGGGGCTTTTAGGGTTTTTAGGGTCTTCAAGGGGTTTTACAATTTTTTTTTGGTTTTCTAGGGTTTTAATAGTTTTTACTTTTTATAGATTTCATAGGGGATTTTTTTCCATAGGGTTTTTATACGTTCATGGATTTTTAGAGATTTTTTTTGGATTTTTATGGGTTTTTTGGGATTTTGTGGATTTTGTTGGGTTTTGTTTTGGTTTTTTTATCCTTTAGGGTTTTAGTGGGTTTAGCTTTTTTAGTGTTTTTTTGGATATTAATTGTTATTAAGGTTATCTTGTTTTCTTTGGGTGTTTAATTAATTTTATGGTTTTTTATGTTTTTTGGACTTTTCGGGCTTCTTAATGATATTTATGGTTTTTAAGGGTATTTAGGAATTTTTAGGGATTTTAGGTATTTTTTAATGTATTTAGGTTTTTAATTTTTTTTTCTAGGATTTTAGGGGCTTTTTTGATATTTTAGGGTTTTTATAGTTTTTTAATGTTTCTAGTAGTTTGAAGGGGTTTTAGAGCTTTTAGAGGTTTTAGAGTTTTTATGTTTATTTGGGTTTTTAGTTTTTTAATTTTTTATAGTTTTTGGGGGTTTTATGGTTTTTAGGTTCTTTTAGGGGGGGGTTTGATTTTGTAAGTGTTTAAGGTTTTTAAGGTTTTTATAGGGATTTTTCAGGGAATTTAGTGTTTTTTACTTTTTAGGGATTTTCATGGATTTTTTTTAGATTTTTATTTTTTTAATCATATTTAAGGATTTTGAGTTTTTTTAGGGTTTTTAGAGATTTTTAGGTTTTTAGTGGTTTTTTGTGTTTTTTGGTTTTTGCGGTTTTTTTAGGTTTAGGGTTTTATAGTTTTTATGTTTTTATGGATTTTTTGGATTTTTTAGTATTTTTAGGATTTCTTAGGATTTTTATGGATTTTGAGGGGTTTTAGAGTTTTAAGGGGATTTATGGTTTTTTAGATTTTAGGTTTTTTTAGTTTTTATAGTTTTTATATTTTAAGGGATTAAAAGGTTTTTAGTGTTTTTAGTGATTTTTATTTGTTTTTATGGTTTTAGTGTTATTATGTTTTTTAGTGTTTTTTTTGGTTTTTCAGGGTTTAAGGGTATTTTCTGGTTTTTATCATTTTTTAGGTTTTCTAGGGGTTTTATGTGTTTTTCGTTTTTAAGGATTTTTTATAGTATTTTAGGGTTTTTATGATTTTTTATGTTTTTATATATTGTTAGATATATGTATGAATTTTATTGATATTTAGGTTTTTTGTGATTTTGAGGGTTTTTTTGGTTTTTTGGGTCTTTTGGGGGTTTTAACATTTTTTTTATAATTTTTGGAGTTTAATGTGTTTTTATTGTTTTAAAGGTTTTCTTGAGGGGTTTTAGGGTTTGTATAGTTTTTTTATATTTTTAGGGGTTTTTAGAGATTTTTTGGGATTTAAATGGTTATTTGGGGTTATTATAAATTTTGAGTTTTTTTTGTTTTTTGGGGTTTTAGAGTTTTTATGTTTTTTAGCTTTTTAGATTTTTTTAGTATTATATGGCTTAAAATATTTTTAGAGTTTTTTATTTTTTTAGATATCAAATGGGTTTATATATTTTTAATGGGTTTTAGGGGTTTTATGGGTTTTAGGTATTTTTCAATGTTTTTAGGGGTTATAATGGTTTAAAGGTGTTTTTGGGTCTTTGATGGTTTTTAGAATTTTTAGTTGTTTATGAGTTTTAAGTTTTTTTAGGTTTTTAATGTTTTCTATGGGTTTTTAGGGTTTTCATGTTTTTTGGGATATTTAGGGCTTTGGGGATATTTTTGGTTTTTAGGGTTTTTTGGGATTTTGAGGGTTTCAAGGGATTTTATAGGATTTAAGGTTTTTAGGGGTTTAAAGTGTTTTTAGGGTTTTATGGTTTTTGTATGGGTTTTTAAGGATTTTTTACATTTTTATGTATTTTTTGTTACTTTTATGGGTTTTAGGGTTTTTAGGCAATTAGTTGGATTTTAGGGTTTTTAGTAATTTTATACTTTTTAATGTTTTTCTTGTTTTTTTAGTTTTTAGAGTTTTAATGATTTTTAGGTGTGTAAATATGTTTTAAATTTTTTACGGTGTTCAATGTTATTTATGCGGTTGAAATGTTTTATGGGGTTTTAATGGTTTTTAGGGGATTTAGGGTTTTTTGGGTCTTCTAGGGGTTTTAACAATTTTTTTTGGGTTTTAGTGTTTTAAGAGTTTTTACTTGTTATAGATTTCATAGGGGATTTTAGGTTCCTGATGGGTTTTTATACTTTTATGGATTTTAGGGTTTTTTTGGATTTTTATGTGTTTTTTTGGATTTTATGGATATTTTTGGTTTTTTTGGTTATTTATGCTCCTTTTAGGTTTTAGTGGGTTTAAGATTTTTAGTGTTTTTAGGTTTTTAATTGTTATTTGGATTTTATTATTTTCTTCGGGGTTTTCATTGATTTTATAGATTTTTATGTTTTTTTGGGACTTTTCGGGCTTCTTAATGAATTTTATGGTTTGTAAGGGTATTTAAGAATTTTTAATGGTTTTAGGTATTTTGTAAAGTTTTTAGGTTTTTAATTTTTCTCCGGGATTTTAGGGGCTTTTTTGAGTTTTAGGGTTTTTATTATTTTTTAATGTTTCTAGTGGTTTTATGGGTTTTTAGAGATTTTAGAGGTTTTAGAGTCTTTATGTTTGTTTGGATTTTTATTTATTTACTTTTTAGAATTTTTGGGGGTTTTAGGGTTTTGAGGGTCCTTAATGGGGGTTTTTAGATTTTGTAAGTGTTTTAGGTTTTTAAGGTTTTAATAGGCAATTTTAAGAAAATTTAGTGTTTTTTTACTTTTTAGGGATTTTCATGGATTTTTTTTATGATTTTTATTGTTTTAATCATATTTAAGGATTTTGAGTGTTTTAGTGGTTTTATGTGTTTTTTTGTTTTTAGGGGTTTTTAGGGGTTTAGGGTTTTATGGTTTTTATGTTTTTATGGAATTTTTGTGCCTTTTTTGTATTTTTATGATTTTTTAGGATTTATAGGGATTTTGAGGGGTTTTATAGTTTTAAGGGCTTTTATGGGTTTTTAGCTTCTAGGTTTTTTTAGATTTTAGGTTTTTTTAGTTTTTATAGTTTCAAAATTTTAAGGGATTAAAAGGTTTTTAGTGGTTTTTATTGGTTTTTATGGTTTTATAGTTTTTTATGTTTTTTTGGGTCCTTTAGTGTTTTAATCATTTTTAAAAAAATTATGTGTTTTTAGTGCACATAGGTTTGAAGGTGTTCTCATGATCTTTCAGGGTTTATAATGTTTTTTACTTTTTTATGGATACTTTGGGATTCTTAGTTTTTTTGGGATTTTAGGGATTTTATGGATTTTTAGTGGTGTTAGTGTTTTAGGGTCATTTTAGGGTTTTAAAAAAAAATTATGCTTTTTTGGGGTTTAATTATTTTATATTTTTATAGTTTTCTTAGGTTTTTTCCAGGATTTATGGTTTTTAAAAATTTCAATGATATTTGGGGATTATTTACCCTATTATTGATTTTTTGGGAGTTTAATAGTTTTAAGGGTTTTTATTGTTTTTATGGTTTCTATGGTTTTTATGCTCTTTAGGTTATTAGTGGTTTGTTTTGAGTTTTTATGATTTCTAGGGAGTTTTATATTTTTATAATTTTTTGGGCTTTAAAGGGGTTTTAGTGATTTTGTAAGTTTTGGGAATTCGATGGGTTTTAGTGGGTTTTAATGTTTTACAGGTTCTTATGGTTTTAAGGGTTTTATGGTTTTTAGGGTCATTTAGGGTTTTATCATTTTGTTATTTTTTTGGGTTTTAAGTATTTTTAAATTTTTATGGATCTCTTATGTGTTTTCAGTGTTTTTATAGATTTTTTAATTTTAAGGGTTATAAAATATTTTCTGAATTTTTTATGTGTTTACAGTTTTTATAGGGGTTTTCAAGGTTTTTTTTTCATTTTTAGGGATTTTTATAGAATTCATGTGTTTTTATGGATTTTAAGGGCTTTAGGCTTTTATCGTCTTTTAGGGGTTTTTATAATTTTTAGCACTTTTAGGGGTTTAGGTATTTTAAGGTGTTTTTTTTAAAAGGTTTTCTTATGGGATTTTATGATTTTGAGAGTTTTTTTGTTTTTGGGAATTTTTAGAGATTTTTAGGAAATTAATGAGTTTTTATGGTTAATAGGGATTTTTAGGGTATTTAGTGTATTTTTTTATTTTTTTGGTTTCGGTTTTTTAGTTTTTATATTTTTAAATGTTTCTTGTATTTTTTTAATGTTTTCAGTCATTTAAAGTGTTTTTAGAGTCTTTAATTGTTTCTTAGGGTTTTTATAGATTTTTACAGAATTTTTAATTTTAGTGTTTTTATGGATTTTAGGGGTTTAATGGTTTTTAGGATATTTTAGGGGTTTTTTATTTTTAGACTTTTAGTGGATTTAATAGTTTTAGTTTTTTAAGGTTTCTAGAAGGTTTTTAGGGTTCATTGGGGGTTTATAAATTTTAGGAAGTTTTAAGGGTTTTTTGTTGATTTTTTATATTTTTTAGTGTTTTAGGGATTTGTGGGTTTTTAAGGGTTTTAGTGCTTTTGATTGGGGGGTTTATAATTTCTTAGTTTTTAGGGGATTAAATCACTTTTGGGGTTTTTTGGTTTTCTAAAGGGTTGATGATGTCTTTTAAAAAAATTACATTTTTTGTAATTTTAGGGATTTTTTTGGATTTTTATTGTTTTTAGGTTTTAGGTATTTTTAATTTTTTGGTTTTTTGGATTTTCTTGAGTTTTTAGGGTTTTAAAGGGTTTTTAGAGTTTTAGTGGGTTTTTAGGGTTATATAGAATTTTAAGGTTTATATGTTTTTTTTCGGGTTTCATGATTTATAGTGGGATTAGTGTCATTAATGGTTTTGGGGGGTTTTGGGGTTTTTTAGGTTTTTAGGTGTTTAATGTGTTTTTATGTTTTTAAGTTTTTCTCATGTTTTTTAGGGTATTTACAGTTATTGAAGTTTTTAGGGATTTCTCATCATTTTTTGGAATTTTTATGGGTGTTTAGGGTTTTTTTGGATTTTGAGGGTTGTTGGGGTTGTATGGTTTTAATGTTTTAGTATTTTTTGGTTTTAAGGGGTTTATTGTATTTTTATATTTTTTAGGGATTCTTAAGGGTTTGAGGGTTTGGAGGTTATGGTTTTAGGTATTTTGAGGTCATTTTTATTATTCTAAGAGGTTTATATATTTTTTATGGATTTTGGGGGTATTAGGGATTATAGTTTTTTCATGGGTTTTATGGTTTTAGGGTATTTTATATTTTTTAGGGGTTTTGAGGTTTTTAAATGTTTTTTTTGTTTTTTTGAGGTTTTTAGGGTTTTTAGATTTTTAGTTGTTTTAGGGGTTTTATGAGTTTTTATGACTTTTTAATGTTTTTAGTGGTTCTTATAGTTTTAGGACTTTAAGGGTGTTTAGGGTCTTTTAGGGTTTTTAGGTTTTTTAGTTGTTTTATGTGTTTTATGTTTTTTAAGGTTTTCATATAGTTTTTGTAGGGTTTTTATGTTTTTGTTTATTTTTAGGGATGTTTTAGGAATTTTATTGTTTTTAGGGTTTTTATGGAATTCAATGGGTTTGTAGGTTTTTTGTGTTTTTAGGGTTTTATGGTTTTTGAGAGTTTTAATTTTTTTAGGATTTCAATGTGTTTTTAGAATTCTTAGTAGATTTTAGGGTTTCTTTGGTTGTTGGTGTTTTTATGGTTTTCATTATTTTTATTGTTTTTATGGGTTTTAGTATATTTTGGAATTTTAGTAGGTTTATGTGTTTTTAGGATTATATGGTTCTCTTAGTGTTTTTAGGGTTTTTGGAAATTTTATATTTTTAGGGATTTTGAGGGTCTTTTTATAATTTTTATGGTTTTTAGGAGTTTTTTATAGATTTTGATATTTTTTGGATATTTTTCTATTTTTGGGTTTTTAGGGGTTTTTTAATATTTTTAGTTTTTAGGTCTTAGGGGTTTAAAGTGTTTATGGTTTTTAATGATTTCTTAGGTTCTTAAGTGTTTTAGGGTTTTTATATTATTAGGTATTTTTTCAGGTTTTAATGTTTTTATCAATTTTTAGGTATTTTAAGTGTTTGTATGGTTTCATGGGGTTTTAGGGTATATTTTTTGGTTTTTCGGTTTTCCTGTGTTTTTTATGGTTTTAATGGTTTCTCGATGGTTTTAATTATTGTTTGGGTTTTAATGGTTATTTTTGGGGGGTTTTAGAGTTTTTATCGGGTTTAGGTTTTTTTAAGAAATTTATGGTCATTAGTGGTTTACGGTATTTTCTGTGATTTGAGGATTTTTAGTGTATTTGAGATTTTTAGTGGTTTTATGTGTTGATTTTTTATTAATTTTTTCACAGGAGTTTTCAAGGTTTTTTGTTTTTTAGGGTTTTTTGTGATTTTATTAAATTTATATGGGTTTTTGGGGTTTTATTGATATTTATGGGGTTTTGGGATTTTGGGATTTTTTGGGTATTTAGAATTTTTACTTTTTGAGGTTTTATGTGTTTTTGATTTTTAAGGTTTTATTATGGTTTTTTTGGGGATTTAGGGTGTTTTAAATTTTTATTAATTTTTTGGTATTTTTTATGAATTTTTTGGTTTTCATGGATTTTTAGGGGGTTTTATGGATTTTTTGTGTTTTCACGTATCTTTAGGGTTTTAGGGTTCTTTTTGTTTTTAGGGTTTTTATAATTTTATAACATTTTTTTGGGGATTAAAATGTTTTTATAGTTTTTTATTTTTTTTTGGGTTTTTATGGATTTTTTTAGTTTTTAATGGTTTTTTGGGTTTTTTATGTTTTTCAGGGTTTTTTTGTCTTCCAGGTTTTTAGGGACTTTTTAGGAGTTTGGGGGTTATCATTTTTTATATTTTTGGATTCTTAAGGGGTTTTTACTTTTTTAATGTTTTCATAGGGGTTTTCAAGGTTTTTATACCATTATGAAATTTTAGCTATTTTTATGATTTTTATTGTTTTTAGGGTTTTTACGTGTTTTTAGGTTTTTAAGAAATTTATAATATTTTTTAGGGGTTCTAATGGTTTTTATGATTTCATGGATTATTAGTTATTTTTAAATACTTTTATGTATTTTGTGGTATTTAGGGTTTTTATAGATTTTGGGGGGTTTTGTGGATTTTATGGTTTTTTTGTTTGAGGGTGTTTTTGAGTTTTTAGGGTTTTAATGATTTTTTAATGTTATTAATGTTACTTGGTTTTTAAAGGGGTTTTAGATTTTTTAATGATTCTTTAGGTTTTTTATCTTCTTTAGGTTTTTTATGGTTTTTATGTGGTTTTTAAGTTATTTATGGTTTTATGGTTTTTCAGAGTTTTGTAACATTTTTAGGGGTTATAGTGTTTTTAATGTTTTTAGTTGTATTTCAGGGTTCTTATGGGTTTTTATATGTTTTGGGTTTGCATGGTTTTTCGAGTATTTAATGTTTTTAGTATTTTTTTTTGTGTTTTTATGTTTCTATGTTTTTATTTTGTGATGTCATGGTTTTTAGCAGTTTTTATCTTTTCATGGATTTTTTCTGAGTTTTTAAAATTTTAATGGGTTTTTAGTGTTTTTAGTGATCTTTAGGGGTTTGAGGATTTCTTTGGATTTTTATAATTTTTTAGAGTTTTTAGAGTGTTTTAGATTTTTGGGGTTTTATGTGATTTTATATATTTTTAGGTTTTCTAAGGGGTTTTTAGGGTTTTAGGGATTCTATGTTTTTAAGTATTTTTAGGGATTTCATGGATTTTTTATGATTACTATGGTTTTTAGTGTTTTTAAGATTTTTAGGGGTTTTAGTGTTTCCTAGGGTCATCAGGTTATTTATGTTCTTTTCTTTATTTGGTTTTTTAATTTTTCGAGGGCTTTAATGGTTTTTATATATTTTAAAAAAAATTAATGGCTGAAAGGGTTTTTTGATTTTTTAGTTTTTTAGGGTTTCATGGTATTTTATGGATTTTTAATGTTTTTTGGGGTTTTTATGTGAATTTAGGGTTTTAGTGGTTTTGAGTGCCTTTTAGGATTTTAAGGGTTTTTAGTGTTTTTTGGTTCTTCATGGAGTTTACATGTTTTTTTGGTTTTCTTATAGGGTTTTTGGGTTTTATTGATTTTTATGATTTTATGGATTTTTCGTTCTTTTTTAATGGATTATTATGGGTTTTAGGGATTTTTAGAGTTTTTACGGTTTTTAGGGTTTTTAACATTTTAGGTTATTTAGGGGTTCTAATTGTTTTTAGATTTTTAAGGTTTTCATAGTGGTTTAAAGTGTTTCTTGGGTGTCATTCATTTTTAGGTATTTTTTTGTTTTTATTGTAATTTTGGTTTTCACTGAATTTTTTGTGCTTGTGGAGGGTTTTATGGATTTTATGGATTTGTTTGGGTTTTTATGTTTTTAATTTTTTATGGAATTTATTTTATTTATAGTTTTTTAAAAAATAGGGGTTTAGAGGGTTTTTATAGTTTTAGTGGATTTTAGGGTTTTTATAGGTTTTTAGGCTTTTTAATGGTTTCCAGGTTTTTTATCTGTTTTTTGTTTTTTTGGGTCTGTAGGATATGTTTTTGGGTTTTTTTGGGTTTTTTTATGTTTTTTGGGGTTTTAGGGGTTTTTAGGTTTTTATGGTTTTCTTTGGGTTTTAATAGTGTTTATATTTTTTTGAATTTTAGGGATTTTTTTACTGTTTTAAGGGTTTTAGTGATTTTTAGGATTTTTAGCTGTTTAAGATTATTAAGGATTTTATATTTTTTAGGTTTTTTATGTGATTTATGTATTTTTAGACTTTTAAGTTTTTCTTTTGGGTTTCTTTGGTTTTTTGGTAATTTTATGGATTTTATGGATTTTTATGGATTTTAGTGTTTTTAGGGATTTTAATGGGTTTTATGGTTTTTTTTGGGTTTTTGTCGTTTTTTTTGTTTTTTTGGGTTTTAAGTTGTTTTAATGTTTTTTTATCATTTTAGGATTTTTCAAGTTTTTAGTGATTTTTAAGGTTTTTTAGGCTTTTTAATGTTTTTGGGTTTTTTTGGTTTTAAGGGGTTATAAGTGTTTTTAGGGTTTATGTTTTTATATGATTGTTTTTCTAGGTTTTTAAGGTTTGAAATGTTTTTAGGGATTTCTAGGGGTTTTTAGTATTTTTTGGGATTTTTTGGGATTTTATTGTTTTTAGAGTTTTTTTATTGTTTTAATTTTTGTATGGGTATTAAGGGTTTTTAGGTTTCCATGGTTTTCTTGGGGTGGGGGGTCATTATGATTTGGGTCTCTTTGTGATTTTAACAATTTTTAGGGTTTTTGGATTTTTATTGGTTTTGGGGTTTTAGAGAGTTTGAGGGAATTTTTTGATTTTTGGCGTATTTAGGGTTTTTTAGGTTTTCATGATTTTTTTTAGATTTTTATGGGTTTTTTGGTTTGTATTATTTTTATTATTTTTATGGATTTAAAGGTTTTTTATATTATTAGTGGTTTTAGGATTTTGAATAGGTGTTTATGGTTTTTAAGGGTTTTATAGGATTTAAAATATTTAGGGTTTTTATGGTTTGTAGCATTTTTTTAGTTATTTGCGGTTTTAACTCTTTTTAAGTTTTTAATATGTTCTTATATGCTTTTCAAAGTTTTTGGGGATTCTTACATTTTTAACAATTTTAGGGTTTTATAGGATTTTTACGGTTTGGGGTTTTTTAGAGGTGTTGAGGGTTTTTAGGTGTTTTACGGTTTTTGGGGTTTTCAGTGTTTTTAGGTTTTTAGGTTTTTAGGGATTTTTAGTGTTTTTTATTTTTTTATGGTTTTCTTTGGGGATTTCTATGGTTTTAGGGTTTATAATGTATTTTTTTATTTCTAGGATATTTTAGGGTATTTTATTGTTTATCATGTTTTTAGGGATTTTGAAGGTTTGTTTGAATTTTTAATGTTTTTTGGTTTTTTGGGGTTTCTGGGATTTTTTGTTTTTAGGGTTTTAAGGGGTTTTATAGTTTCTAATGATTTAGGGGATTAAATGGATTTTATTATCTCTAGTGGTTTTTTGGGTTTTTATGAGTTTTTTGAGGTTTTGAGACTTTTGGAGATTTAATGGTTTTTAGAGGTTTTTAGAGGTTTTTAGTAGTTTTAGGGTTTTTAGTGTTTTTTTATTTTTTTGGTTTTTAGGGATTTTAAGTTATTTTAGGTTATTAATGTTTTCCTAATGTTTTTAGTGTTTTCATGGTTTTTATGTTTTAGAAATTTCTTTGGTTGTTTATGACTTTAATGTGTTTATATTTTTAAGGATTTTGAGGGGTTTATGGTATTTAAGGTTTTTAGTATTTTTTGGGTTTTTAGGAGTTTTTTAGGTTTTTATTGTATTCTCACTGTTTTTGGGTTTTATGGTTTTTTTATTAGATATTTTTAGTGACTTTTTAGAATTTTGATATTTTTAGGGTTTTTAGGGATTTTGAGGGGTTTTAGGGTTTTTAGTTTTTTGGGGTTTATGGTTTTTTGGGGGGTTTTAGGTCTTTTGTGATTTTAGGTTTTTATATTTTTCTATAGTTTTTTACCTTTTTAGTGAAAGGAATATTTGAGGGTCAGGCTATTCCCGGCCCCCCCAAATTTATTAAAGAAAAGACACAACAGACAAGGGAGGGGAGGGGTCAAACGACCCACACCCAAAACCCCTTTACAACCCCAACCCAAAGACCCAAAAAATAAAGATCAAAAGGAAAAAAAGAGGGAAAAGATAACATATCAGTCAACATCACCACCAAAATATGAAACAGAAGCCACACCATAAGGGTCACCATCCGTACCATATCCAGAGGCCGCATCATCATAGCAGGAGTCAGAGTCATCCCATCCGGACTCATAATCCTCATTAAGTATGAGGAGCGTCAGAAACTTCTCCCTGCGTTTTCTTTGTTCCGGGGAATGTGGTTGCTACTGATTATTAACCTTGACTTTCAGCTTAATCACCTTTGAAGACGCCCGAGTAACCATGGCTCTGGGGAGATTGGAGTAATACCGCTTCCTCCTCCACTTTGAGGAGCTCGACGTGGGACCATCATCCATCCCTTTTACCTTCTCGATCTCAAGTGAGCGCTCCTCCGCTTCCATTCCAACTTGATCCGGGATAGAGGAGGCTTCCGGATTAAGGGGGAACTCAACAAAATCTTTATCCTGGGGAAAGCTTAGAGCCACTAAGTCTGGTATTTCTGCACTCCTAGAGACATAAACCAGAGGCCTTTTCCCATCCTCCCCAGGCAGGACCATCCCCTCATCATCATGACTGGCCGAGTAGTCAGGCTTGTCAGTTGGCTGCAAAAGCCCCTCCTCCCATGGAACCACCTCTTGCGCAGCAGCACCCCTGTGTTCAGGGGCATCCCTCATCCCAAGTCCCTCCCCCTGCCCGCACACCAACCCTGCTTCAGGTGTGCTCCCTTGAGAAGCAGCCCCCTCCAAGTTGTCCATTGTCCCCTGCCCAGCCACCTCCTCCGACTTATTCTATGGCACCTGCACCTGCACCTCCCCCTGCTCAGTCACATGGTAGGAAGCAGCACTAACAGCCCTCTCAACCCCCGCCTCAGATGCATTCGAAACCAGTCTCATGGACCAGTAACCAGCCACACCTTCAGAGCCATCCTCCCCAACCGCTCCTCGTGCTTCTACCTTCCCTTCTGCCACAACATGTCCAGAATGCTCAACACGGTCACAAGCGACACGGCTGAGAAAGAGGAACTGCACATTAGAGCCCGCGAATGCCTCTTCATTGCCAACGGGAGGTGAATCCACCTTCCCCCGTTTCCCATATCCTCACAAGCAGTTTCTGAGGCCCAAGGTAGGTATTCTGCCCATCTTGATCATCAAAGTCACCAGCAGACGCCACCTCATTACCAGTAGGTGGCGCCAACACCTCCAACCCCTTGCCCATATCCTCACAAACAGCTCCCTGAGGCCCAAGGCAGGTATTCTGCTCATCTTGTTCATCAAAATCACCAGCCAACTTTACTTGGAAAGCATGATTCTCCTGAATCAACTTCTCTCAATCTAAGACATCAAACATATTGCACAAGGGCACACCCTCATCTCCCTCATTCACTGACAAAGGTTCACCAGAGACCCCAGCCACCTCCAGACCTCCAGGAGAAGATCCAGGCAGCACGATGACTCCTTCCACAGGTTTCACCACACCCATACATTCCACTATTCCAAGATCATTTTTCATCCTGTCAAAAACATCACAGATCCTTGGGTTTTTTATGTTTTCTTAGTTTTTCTTTGGGTATTTATTGGTTTTTATGTTTTCAGTGATTTTTGGTCATTTTTTTCAATATTTATTCGTTTTAGGGTTTTTAGGGATTTGGGTGGGTTTTAGGGTTTTTAGTGACTTTTTAGTTTTTTTAGGGTTTTTAGAATTTTTTGTTTTCATGGGTTTTAAATGTTTTTAGTTTTTAATGGTTTCATATGGCTTTTATGTTTTTTTATTTTTTAAGGATTTTTTTGGATTTTTTAGGAGTTTTAATGTTTCTTGGATTTTTAAAGGATTTTAGGGTTTAGGGTTTTTATTATTTTTGGGGGGATAAGGATTTTTTATATTTTTTGTGGGGTTTAGGGTTTTTTAGAGTTTATAATGTTTTTTAGGATTTAAATGTTTTTATAGTTCTTAGTGTTTTTAGTGGGTTTTTTGGATTTTTAGGGTTTTTAAGGTCATAGTGTTTTTTATGGATATTATGATTTTTGAGGGTTTCTAGGGGATTTTTAAGGTTTTATAAATTATTCTTTTATAGGTTTTTAGAGATTTTATGTTTTTAATGATTTATTAGGGTTTTATGGTTTTTAGTATTTTTATCATTTTTATGGATTTATATAGATTTTATATTAATTTTTTAGTTTTTATGGTTTTTAGGGATTTTGAGGTGTTTTTGTGTGTTTTTCAGGTTTTTTGAGTTTTTAGCTTTTTAGGGGATCTATTTTTTTAGGGTTATAAGGTTTTATTATGGGTTTCAGTTTTTTTATGGGTTTTTTTATTGTTTATGGTTCTTTAGGGATTTTTTTTGGATTTTTACCATTTTTAGTGGTTTTAGTAATTTTTAGTGTTTTTAGGTTTCGAGGGGTTTTTTGCTTTTTATGGTATTTGTGAGTTTTGAAGGGTTTTATGGTTTTTTTAAAGTTTTGAATGTTTTTTGCGAAATAATGAGTTTTTAATGTTTTAGGGGTTTTTACAGTTTTATGGGGTTTAAGGGATGTTAAGGATTCTGGGGTTTCTTTGGTTTTTAGGGATTTTTAGAGTTTTTAGCATATTTATATTTTTATGGGATTTAGGTTTTTTTACTTATTTAAGGTTTTCTTAGGTTTTTTGGGTTTTAATATTTTTTAATGTTTTTAGGAATTTTTAGGGAGTTTTTAAGGGTTTTTAGGGTTTTTAGGGTTTTTAGGCATTTTGAGATTTTTTAGGTTTTAAGCGTTCTTAGATTTTTTTCTACTTTTAGTTGATTTTAAGTTTTTATGGTATTATTAGGTGTTTTCAGGGTTTTTATGTGTTTTTTTGTTTTTAGATAATTTTTGGGATTTTTCAAATATATTATGCTGTTTTATGGTTTTTAGGGATTTTGAGGGTTTTGGGTTTTTTTGTTTTTATGCTTTTTTGGGTTTTAGTGTTTTTTTTTGAGTTTTTTTGGTATTTATTATTGTTTAGGATTTTTAGAGTTTAATGTGTTTGTATATTTTGTATTGGATTTAGTGTTTCTCTGGATTTTTACATTTTTACGTTTTTCAGGGGTTTATGGTTTTTAGGGGGTTTAGGGGTTTTAAGGTCGTGTAGGGTTTTTTAGGGTTTTAGTTTTTTTTCAAGGAAAAATTATTTAGTATAAAGTTGAAAAATAAATTAAAAAATTTCTCCTAGATGGGAAAATATAGTTCACCCCAATGAATCTCCACTTCCAACCATAGGAAATATTTCCAACGAATGTTACCAAACTGACTAAGCATCTAAGAAAATTTAAAGTCCCAAGAACCTCATAAAGCTCTCCAGTCGGTAGTTTAATGAAATACACCCACACTAAACACATCACTATGCGGAAACAACAAAAAAACCACCAAGGTATCAGAAGACAAACAAGAAACAAAATCATAGCCCCCATCAGTGTACAAACCATGAAACCAATGCCTCTAACCAACCACTAGTAACACATATGCTTGCAAGGAAACCTTCGAGTAGAAAACAGAAAATGATCCCTCACACAACACACACTGAACCATCAAGATATAAACGAGTTGAATAAAAAATACGATCAATGATATCCAAAGGTAAAAAAAATTGCCACACCTAAAATCCATGAACATTATGCATAGAAATAATCCCCACCACACACACACATATCATCATAGAATTATTAGTGTTTATATGGGTTTTATGTGTTTTTAGGGTTTTATAGTTTTCTTAGGGGTTTCATGTTTTTTAGGGTTTTTATATTTTTTTTGTATTTTTAGGTATTTTCTTAGAATTTTTTGGTTTTTATGGTTTTTATCGATTTTGAAGGGTTTTAGGGTTTTTAGGGTTTATTGGGTTTTTGGGTTGATTTTCATTTTATTATTTTTTTGGGTTTAATTTTTTTTAGGTTTTTATGGTTTTCATAGGAATTTTCAATGTTTTTAGGGTTTTTAGGGTTTTTATGTTTTAGGGATTTATAGGAATTTATTAATATTTTTATGGTTTTTAGGGATTTTTAGTGTTTTATTGCTATTTTGGATTTCTTGGTGTTAGGGGGCTTTTGAGTTTTTATGGTTTTTAGATTTTTATAATTTTCTTATCATTTATAGGGGAGTAAGGGGATTTTTATAGTTTTTGTTGGTTTATATGGGTTTTTATGGCTTCCTTGTGGTTTTATGATTTTTTTTGGTTTTTATGGTTTTTATGGGTTTTTTGTGATATTTGTGTCTTTGAGGGGTTTTTAGGAATTTTAATGTTTTTCGGTTTTCAGGGGTTTTATGAGTCTTTAGGTTTTTAATATTTTTATTAGGGTTTTTAGGGTTTTTGTATTTCTATGTATTTTTAGGGATTTGTTTTGGAATTTTATGATTTTTTAGTGTTTTATGGATTATGAGGTGTTTTGAGGTCTTTTAGGGTTTTTAGCATTTTTTATGTTTTTAGGGTTTTTAAATGTATTCAAGGTTTTCATAGAGGTTTTCATTATTTTAGGTTTTTTATGATTTTAGGAGTTTAGGGAGTTTTTAATATTTTTATAGTTTTTAATAGTTTTTAGCGATTTCGATAGATATTTGAGTTTCTTTATTTTTAGGATTTTTAATTGTTTTTTGGTTTTTAATATTATTTACATTTTTTGGATTTTTAATATTATTTATAGTTTTTAAATTTATTAAGATTTCACAGGATTATTAATTTTTTCTTTTCCCTTTAGGGGCATTATGAGTTTTAGGGTTTTATAGTTTTAGTGCATTTTATGGTTTTCAGGGGTTTTAGAATTTATAGGGTCTTTCATGTGTTGTCCTAGGTTTAGCATTTTTATGGGTTGTAATTTTTTTACTTCTTATGGTTTTCTTAGGGGGGGGGGGGGTAAGATTTTTTTGGTTTTTAATGTTTTTACTGATTTTTTTTTCTTTTTTGGATTTTATCATTACTGGGTTTCTATGTATTTTGTGTGTTTTTTAATTTTTTGGTGTTTTTTGGGGTTTTAGGGTATTTCGATTTTTTTGGATTTTAGGCGTTTTATGTTTTTTATGTTTTTTAGTGATTTTGGGTTCTTTTTATTTTTTTAGATATTTTTAGGGACTTTTTGGATTTTTATGGTTTTTGGGGCTTTTAGGGAATTTTCTATCCTTGGGATTTCAGGTATGTTATGGTTTTTATGGGTTTTATGGTTTTTGAGATATTTTTGTCTCTTAGGGGTTTTTGGAATTTTTTTTAAATTTTTTGGGTTTAATTGGTTTTTAGTGTTTTTAGTGTTCTTTTGGGATTTTATGGGTTTTTATGGTTTAAAATGGTTTTAGGTATTTTCATTGTTTTTTTCCTTTTAGGGGTTTTAGGGTATTTTAGGGGTTTCTATGCTTTTTCAAATTTTTAGGTTTTTAATCTTTCTAGGCGTTATTATATTTTCATTTTTTTATTAGGTTTTTTCATTTTTAGGGGGTTTAAATTTTTATGGATTTTTATGAATTTTACAGTTTTTTAATATTTTTAGGGATTTTACTGACTTATAAGGGTTTTGGGGTTTTGGGGGGTTTTGGGTTTTCAGGGTTTTTAATTGTTTCTTAGGTTTTGGGTTGGTGTTAATTGTTTTTATATTTTTTACATTTTCCTCGGGTCTTTATGTTTTTAAGGGTATTTGACATTTTTACGGATGTTTAGGTATTGTTTTGGATTTTTTATATTTTTTTAGTATTTTAGGGGTTTTTAGCGGATTAGGGTTTTTATGTTATTTTGGGTATTAGGGGTTTTTTAGTTTTTAGAGGTTTAATGTTATTTTATATTTTTTTTAAAAAGAGGTGTTTAAAGGGTTTTATTGTTTTTAATGGTCATTAGGGTTTTTATTATTTTAAGGGTTTTCATGTTTTTGGGTGTTTTTATGCTTTTTAAGGGGGTTTTGGGGTTTTAATGTTTTTTTGGGTTTTGACATGTTTTATTTTTTATGGGTTTTATTTTTTTTAAGGTTTAAATTTTTTTTTGTAATTTAATGTTTTTAGGGTTTTTAGGGTTTTTTATGGATTTTTATGAATTTTTATGGTTTTTATCTTGTTATGGATTTTGATGGTTTTTAGGGTTCTTAGGGATTTAACCTTTTTAGGGGTTTAAATATTTTTAGGCCTTTGCGGTTTTCATATGCGATTTCAGGGGTTTTAGGGGGTTTTTTATTTTTAGGGCTTTTAGTGTTTTTTATTTTTTGGTTTCTAATGGTTTTTAGGGATTTTCATAGATTTTTTTGTTTAGGGGTTTTATAGATTTTTTTGTTTTTAGTGTTTTTTGAGTTTTATGGGTTTTAATGATTTTTATAGTTTTTATGTTTTTTACGGGTTTTAAGGAATTTTTTATTTCTTTTAGGGTTGTTCTTCATTTTTATGGGGTTTTAGGGTGTTGAGGGGTTAAATTGTGTTTAGGGATTATTGGGGTTTTTTAGACTTTTAGTGTTTTAGGTTTTTTACCATTTTTATATTTTTAGAGGCTTTATGTTTTTTTGGGATTTTATGGTTTTATTTGGGGGTTTTAGGGTATGTAGGGTTCATTATATTTTTTGGGATATTTGTGCTATTTTAGGAATTTTAGGGATTTTAGGGATTTTAGGGACTTATAGGGTTTTTTGTATTTATAGGATTTTAGGGGATTAATGTGTTTTTAGGATTTCAAGGTTTTCTTTGGGGTTTTCAAGATTTTTAGGGTTTTTTATTTTTTTAGGTTTTTTAGGGGTTTTATCAATTTTTATGGATATTTATGGTTTTAGTTATTTAGTGGGGTCTTATAGTTTTTATTGTTTTTATGGTTTTCTTATTTTTTAATTTTTTATTTTTTATGGGTTTTTATGTTTCTAGAGTTTTTTAGTGTTCTAGGGTTTAAATTATTTTAGATTTTTTATTAGGGTTTAAGTATTTTATGGGATTTTAGGGTTTTTTAGGTTTTTAGGAGGTTTATGTTTTTATGGGTTTTAGGGTCTCCTTAGGAGGTTTTGGGGTTTCTAGTTTTTTTTTGGCTTTTACATGTTTTTACATGTTTTTATGTTTTTAATGTTTTCTTGGGTCTATTTAGAGGTTTTGTGTTTTTTTAAAACTTAGGTATCTTTTGAGTTTTTTTAGTGTTTTTAGGGTTTTTAGGGTTTCTAGGGTTTTGAGGGCTTTATAGGATTTACATTATTATTTGGGTTTTATGTTTTTTGGGTTTTTTAGAGTTTTTTTTTTTTTTATGCGTTTAAATTAATTTTTTAGGTTTTATTTCCAGTTTTTGGGGGTTTTTACTATTTTTAGGGTTTTTTAGGGATAATTTATATTTTTTTGTTATTTTTAGGGTTTTTATGAATTTTCAAGGGTTTTAGGGGTTTTCAGGGTTTTCAGGGTTTCCCGGTTTTTTCAGTTTTCTGGAGGTTTTTTTTTGTTTTTATGGGTTTTTAGTGTTTTTGAACATTTATGTGTTTTAAAGGGTTTTTAATGTTTTTAGTGGCATTTTAGAGTTTTATGGGGTTTTGGTGGTTTAATAGTTAATTTATGTTTTATGGTTTTTTGGGGGTTATCTTTTTTAGGTTTTTAGGGGTTTTAGGTTTCTTTAGGTTATAATTTTTTCTTAGGGGTTTCCTATTTATTTATTGTTTTTTACATTTTGTATATTTTTACATATTTTTTATTATTTTTATGGCTTTAATAGTTTTTAGGGTTTTTTTTATTTTTTAGCATTTTTATGTTTTTTAAGGGTTTTCATTTTTAATGATTTTAAGGTTTTCTTCCGGGTATTCAGTGTTTTTGGGTTTTTCTATATTTTTAGGTTTCTTATGTAGTTATTTAGATTTTTGTGGCTTTTATGGGGTTTTTTGGATTTTTAGTGGGTTTTGGATTTTTTAGGGTTTTAGGGTTTCACGGTTATTTTATAATTTCATATTTTTTTTTGAGTTTTTTGAGGTTTTTGAGTTTTTTAACATTTTTAGGGATTTTTATGGTTTTATATTTTTTACTAGTTTTTAGGGATTTTATGGGATTTTATGGGATTTAATAGTTTTTAATGTTTTAGGGGTTTTATAATTTTTAGGGTGTTTTAGTAGTGGGTTTTAGGGTATTTAAATGTTTTTAGCGGTGTTATCATTTTTAGGGGTTTTAGTGATTTTAGTGTATTATGAAGGGATTTAAATAATTTTTAGTATTTTTTATGTTTTTAGGAGTTTTATTTTTGTTTATTTTTTTATGGTATACTTTGGGGTTTTTTGGACATTTTTACAATATAAGGTATTTTTATGGATTTTTAGGATATTTATTGATTTTCATATTTTTTAGGAATTTTTAGGGTTTTAGGGTTTTTAGAGTCTTTTGGTTTTTTAGAATTTATAAATTCTTATGGGTTTTGATTTTTTCTTTCTTTTAAAATATTTTTTATGTTTTTTGAGGTTTTACGAGTTTTTTTATTTTTTGGGATTTTGAGGGATTTTTTTAGGATTATTATGGTTCTTAGTTTCTTAGGGTTTTAGGGATTGTGAGTGGTTTGGGGTTTTCCTTATGTTTATAGGGTTTTTATGGTTTTTATGGGTTTTAATGGGATTTGGGAGTTTTTACTGGTTTTTTGGGTTCATAGGGTTTTATGGTTTTTATGGGTTTTTTTGGATTTTAGTGGTTTCAGGGGTTGTTAGGGGGATTAAACGTTTTATGCATTTATTATATTTTTTATTGGTGTTTATTGTTTTTTGGTTTTAAGGATTTATTAGGGTTTCATAGGGTATTTAGGGTTTGTTAAATTTAAAATTATTTTTATGGGGTTTCTAGAATTTTTATGTGTTTTAGGGTTTTTAGATATTTTGAAGGGTTTTTGGGGTTTTAGGAATTTTATTGTTTCTTAGAGTTTTTAGAATTATTAGTTTTTTTGGGGGTTTTTATGATTATTTGGGTATTTATTGTTTTCTTATGGGTTTTCATGGATTTAGGGTTTTTATTTTTTTTATGGATTTTTATGACTTTTTCGAAATTACATTGATTTAGGGGTTTTAGGGAATTTGATGGTTTTTACGGGGGGTTTTCTTGTTTTTTCGGTTTAACGGTTTTTTTGTGTGTTTTCTTATTTTTTGTATTTTTAGAGTTTTTCAACATTTTGGGGACTTAAAATACATTTATAGTTTTTTTTAACTATTTTAGGGATTTTAATTGTTTTAATGATTTTTATGGTTTTTGGTGTTTTATGGTATTTATGGTAATTAGGTATTTTCTGAATCTTTTTGGGTTTTTAGTGTTTTTTATGTTTTTAGGGGATCTAAGTTTTTTTAGGTTTATTATGATTTTTATGATTTTTAGGGATATTGAGGGATTTTAGGTTTTTTTGGTTTTTTTGGGTTTTAGGTTTTTATGAGTTTTTCGTGTTTTTAAGGTTTTTCTGTTGTACCAATTTTTGCGGATTAAAGGGTTTTTATTGATTTAGTATTTTATTAGGTTTAAATATTTTAATGGTTTTTAGAGGATTTTATATTTTTAGGTTTTTTATCAATTTTAGGGGTTTTAAGTGTTTTTATGTTTTAATGTTTTCTTAGGTGTTTTAGGTTTTTTGGGGTTTTTAGGTTTTTGGGGATTTTTATTGAATTTTTATTATTTTTATGCATTTTAGGTTTTTTAGAGATGTTGAGGGGTTTTAATGTTTTCAGGGTTTTAGGGGTGTTAGGGTTTTTATGGTTCATTAGGGTTTTTAGTCTTGTTTTTTTTTCAGGGTTTTTAGTGTTTAATGGTTTTTATGGTTTTTATTTGAGTTTTAATGATTTTTAGGTATTTTTTATGTTTTTAGGGATTTTTATACCTTGTTTAGGATTTTTTGATTTTAGGGATTTGTAGTGGGTATAAGGTTTTTAGGGTTTATGTGGTTGTTTATATTGTTTAAGGATTAGTTTTTGAATTTTTTGTTTTTTAATGGTTTTTAGAGTTCTAAACATTTTTAGGGGTTTAAAAGGCATTTTGTAGATTTTAGTGGGATTTTTCGTTTTTTAATGTTTTTACGATTATTAGTTTATTTTGGTTTTTAGGGCTTTGAAGGGGTTAAAGAATTGTTTTTGTTTTTTAGGATTATTAACCGTTTTTTTGGTTTCTACGGTTTTCTTAGAGGTTTTAAGAGTTTTTAAAATTTTTATTTTTTTAGGTATTTTTTGGGCTTTAAAAGATTTATATGGTTTTTTAGGGTTATATGGAATTTGATGGGTTTTATGGTTTTTTAAGGATTTATTTGTTTTTCTTCCAGTTTTAGGGATTCTTTTGATATTTTTTATGTTTAAAAAAGGGTTTTAGAGTTTTTTTAAACATTTTTATGGGTTTGAAGGGGTTTTAGAGTTTTAAGTGGTTTTGTGTTTTTATGCATTATTAGTGGTTTTATGGATTTTTATGGTTTTATGGTTTTTAGGATTTTAGGGATTTTAATGTTTTTTAGGTTTTAAGGCGTTTTAATTGTTTTTAGGTTTTTTGGGTTTTATTATGGTTTCATAGGTTTTTAGATGTTTTTACATTTTTATGTATTTTATGGGTTTTTTGGATTTTTATTGGTTTTAATCTTTTTAGGTATTTTTTGCTTTTTAAGGGTTTTTATGTTTTTTAGTGTTTTTAGGTTTTTTCGCGTTTTTAGGTTTTTATGGGTTTTAAGTGTTCTTAGGTTTGTATGGGTTTCTTATGGTTTTACATGGTACAAAGGGTTTTTACATTTTTATGCATTTTTTATGATATTTAAGGTCATTTATGCTTTTAAAGGATTTTAATGGGTATTTTAGTTTTGAATGATTTTATGGTTTTTAGAGTTTTGTAACTTTTATATGGATTCAAATGTTTTTTAGAGTTTTTTGTGGGTTTTTTTGTAATTTTATGGTCCTTATGTGGTTTTATGTTTTCTAGGGTTTTTTATGTTTTTATGGTTTTTATGGGTTTTAGGTTTTCTATTTTTTTTAGGTTTTTTGGGGTATTTAGTTTTTTCATAATTTAAGGTTTTTTGGGGATTTTTAGTATTTTTTGGTGTTTTAACATTTTTAGGTATTTTTATATATTTTTATGGTTTTAGGGGTTTTAGGTATTTTTAGGGTTTTGAGGTATTTTAGGGTATCAAGTGTTTTTATGGTTTTTAGAAATTTTTTACTTTTTTGTATTTTTAAGGTTTTTAATGTTTGTAGTAATCTAAAAGGGATTTAGAGTTTTTAGTGGGTTTTAGGGTATGGTTATGGTTTTGTAAGGGTTTATAATTTTGTAGGGTATATAGGGGTTTTGTAAGAGTTTTTAGGTTTTCTGTGGTTTTCTTACAGTGTTTTAGGTTTTTAGGGTTTTTAGTGATTTGGGATAATTTTTATGGTTTTTAGGGTTTTTACAGATTTTGTGAGTTATTAGGGTTTTCATAGTTTCTTTGATTTTTAGTGTTTTATGGTTTTAGGTTTTTAAGTTGTTTTATGTATTTTTTAGGTCTTTAATGTTTTCTTAGGATTTTCATAGATTTTATTGATTTTATTGATTTTTTTGTATTTTTAGAACTTTTCTAGATTTTTATAGTTTTTATTGGTTTTAGGGAATTTAGGGTTTTTGAGGGTTTCTGGTTTTTTAGGATTTTTATTTATTTTTAGGGTTTTTGAGTTTTTTTGTGTTTTATGTATTTTCATAGTTTTTAAAAAAAATTATGAATTAATGGGGTTTTATTGTTTTTAGTTTTTTTAGGTTTTTATGGATTTTTAGGGGGGTTTACGGTTTTATGGTTTTTATGGTTTTTTGTGTCCCTCTGGTTTTTATGGTTTTTTATGTTTTTTTATTTTTTTAGCATTTTTCAAACATTTTTTAAAAAAATTACATAATTATAAATTATTACATACATTCAAAAACATCAATGTTCTTTTATCATTTAATGTTATCCTGACTCATGCTATTTTGGAACAAAACACCCCTACTCGAGCTAAATAATGAACCTGTATAAGAAAAAAATTCTTATGTTAGTAATAATATAAAGAAATAAATTAACAAAAAAAATTAATTTTACTAAAATTGATGTCAGTTTTAAATAAATATATGAACTTGCGGTCATACTGATCACATTGTGAATCAAAATGAGGTGTGGATGATTCCAACACAACACAAATGACTGGATGATCATTTTTTTAAAGTATCAAAACAATCTGAACGATTTTTATTAGTTTTGTGTATGTAAATTTTATTTTTTACTAAAATTTCATTTTAAACTGGAAACATCCACTTTTGACTCATTTCAATCACATAGTGTATTGGCTTTACATGAAAAGGATTCTTACACATCAAAAATGAATTATGAATCATTCTCCTAAATTATCAATAAAACCATAGCACATTTGATCGATTATCAGTTGGTGACACTTTTTGAACTAAAATGTCTATTTTAAACTAAAAATGGACACTTTGAGTCATAACAAGCAAATTTTGTATCAGATTGAGGTGTATCTAATTCTAACACATCAAAAATGACTTATAGATCATTTTTATAAAGTTTTGAAACAATCAGTATGTGTTTTTTTGGACTTGAGAAGGATAGTTGTCCATTTTACTAAGATTGATGACAATTTTAAATAAAAATACGCACTTTGAGTCATACCAGTCACACCGTTTGTCATATTAAGGTGAGGCTAATTCCTACACATCCCAAATGAATTATGTATAATTGTACTAAATTATAAAAACAATTATAATGTGTTTATCCAGATTGAGGTGAGAATGATTCCTACACACCATGCGTCGTATTAAGATGCACCTGATTCATACACAAGTTAAATCACGTATGGATCATTTTTGTAACGGTCCGAAATTTTGAATAAATCTTGTTTCCTAATTTCGTGTGTTATTTTATTTTATTTTTATACTCAAAAAAAATGTTTTATTTGATAAACATGATTATAATTAAAATAAGACCATTGGGTTTTGACTGTTATATGACCATCGGTCAATATGACCACTGTGAACAAAATGTTTTGATTATTGTCTCTAAAAATAAGTAATCTTGGTTGATTATTGTAGAAAGAAGATTCGATGGCCTCACCTAGTAGTATTGAACCGATCGAAGCCCATCTAATAGAACTTGGGAAGGAGGTAGCACCACTAGGCTTTGCTCTGGACCAAACCCAAGCTGAACATCATCGTGTGAAGCTAGAACAGGATCGCCTTCCCAAGAAGTTCAAATTGATAGAAATTACTACTCGTGCGATGTTGGCCGAGCCTCCCTCGGATTCTCTCACCTTAGCACACCTTACACTTAGGTCCTATGCTGGTGTGATAAAGGGATATGTAAGGAGACCGTAACTTCCTTGTGTAATCCTTTGTTTTAAATAAAAATTGGGATTTCTTCTTATGATGATGTTTATGAATTTTCAAATGACCGGATAAATATAGTATGCATATTTTGATTAATTTTAGAAAAAGTATATTTTAAAAATGTTTATGTAAACCTTAAATAATAAAAAATGTGTAATGATTTTCAAAAAATGGTCTTCTACAATTATGTTCAGTACGAAATTTGGAGTCTAATAAGATCAACTTTATTTTTGATGAATAGTAAATTATGAATTGTGATTTTATGATTAGGATTAGTAATATGACCAAATGGATTAGTAATCTCACTTAAAGAAAGTTTTAAAATAATCTAGGCACCTTGATTAAGTAATGTGATTCAATAAAATTGTTAAATAACGGTTTCATAAATTATTATTCAAGTATTAGTTTTTTCGGGTGAAAAGTGTTTTTTTTATTTAAAAATTAAATTAAAAATATTTAGAAAATTATTTTTATAAAATGGATTTCATTTTTGAACTCAGAGCACCGATTTTGGTTATGAAATTTGGGTTTTTTTCGTGAAAAAATGTTTCGTGAATTATTTAAAAATAAATTTAAAAATATTTAGAAAATATTATTTATAAAATGGAGTTCATTTTTGAAATCAGAGCATTGATATTTGGTTAGTGTGAAATTTTGGGATTTTTCTGAGAAAGTTGAATTTTCAGTGAATAGTAAAAATGCAGTTTTAGGGTTTCGGTATGTTTAATGACATCATAGCTGTGTCGTGATGATGTCATGGGATATTTTAAGGGTCGGCCGGCCAAGGGTGATGAATTATTGTTTTGGGGGGCCCATGTGGCCTAACTCCACGGTAAATTTCAAGAGAGAGCACATGGGTTTGAGAAAAGCACATGTGAGGTGTCCCTTGGCCATTAATGCCTTGTCCCCTCACTTTCCCTATAAATACCAAGCCCTCCTCTCATCCATTCGACTCCCCACTCTTCCCCAACGAAGTTCTGGTCTCATTACCTCCCAAGGAGTCCTCCCAAGGTGCCCCCAAGCCCTCAAGGTCTCAACCTTTGAGGTTTAAGAGTTACATTTTAAGGTAAGGGATCCGACCTCTATCTTTCATTTCAAGTAATCTCTTTTATGTCATTCCTTTTATGCTCCATGTTCTTATGTGGGAGGATGTTCTTTTATACTCCTCTTAATGCCCTTTTAATTTTCATATAATGAGAGATCCCCTCTTTCTCTCATTATTTCGTTTTATGAAGTTTTAAGTGGCGCTGTTAGGCTTCCGAAATTTTTGTAACGGATTCTTTCTCCCTTCTCATTTTTCAAGATCTATTTTCATGTAAAGTATTTCAAGTTCCTTTTTGTTATGTTGGGGTATGATCTCTATATCTATCATACTGGACTCTTATGTTCATGTGATGAGAGACCCCATTTGATCTCTTCAATTCAGTATTTTGATGTTTTAAGTGGCGCCATTAGGCTGCCGAATTTTTAAGTGGTTCTTCACCCTTCTCGTTTTGAAGTTCTACTTTCATGTCAATTCTTTCAAGTTCCTTTTTGTTATGTTGGGGTATGATCTATAAATCTATCATACTGGAATCTTATGTTCATATTATGAGAGACCCCATTTGATCTCTTCAATTCAGTATTTTGATGTTTTAAGTGGCGTCGTTAGGCTGCCGAATTTTTAAGTGGGTATTCACCCTTCTCGTTTTGAAGTTCTACTTTCATGTCAATTATTTCAAGTTCCTTTTTGTTATGTAGGGGTATGATATCTATATCTATCATACTTTACTCTTATGTTTCTATGATGAGAGACACCATTTGATCTCTTCAATTCAGTATTTTGAAGTTTTAAGTGGCACCGTTAAGCTACCGAATTTTTAAGTGGTTCTTCACCCTTCTCGTTTTGAAGTTCTACTTTCATGTCAATTCTTTCAAGTTCCTTTTTAATTATGTTGGGGAATTATCTATATATCTATCATACTGAACTCTTATGTTCACATGATGAGAGGCCCTATTTGATCTTTTCAAATCATTTTTGTTTAAGTTTAAGTAACGCCGTTAGGCTGTCGAACATTCATAAGAGAAATCTAATTTTTGTCTCCCTTCCCTGTTTTTCATTTCAAATGGTATGTCCTTGAAATTTCATTACCATGATCATGTATCCTTCTTATTTAGTCTATCTACTTTTTTATGTGTCATTTATGAATGTTTGACCCATTTTCCCTCTCTTTTTAATGTCTTCTAAAACCTTGTAACATAGCCGTTATGCTGCAGAATTTCCGTCTCAAAATGTCTCTCTCTTTTTCTAACGTTCTTTTATATTATTAAGTGAATACTCAAAGCTATTTCTTCTAAAGGGGTATTCACATATATACCAAAATGTTCTATTTTATATTATGGGATTTTCATACATGAGATCCACTTTCCTTTTCTGTGGGTTTTAAATTGATGTAAAGATCATGTCTTTAAAGCAGTTTTTAGAACGTTATGATTATGAAATGAAACCCATTTATTTTATGCTATATGGGTTATTTATTTAATGTTTGATGATGATATATGTGGCTCACATGATAATATAGGAAAATTTAAGGGTTCGCCCTGATAGCGCTCTAATGCATTGGGTAATGATGTAACCACTAGAGATTACAATTTTCATGATACCTTGGTGAATAACCTTGGTAATTTTCAAATGAAACCTTGGGGATGGACCTTGGTGATATGTTCATGATTTTCTATGTTAAATTATGTAGCCACATCTTAAAGTTATGAAAAATGTTATTTTTATTATGATATGCCACATGATTTTTTTTATCATGCCTTAAATTTATTGTTCATGACATAGTTGATGTATCCCAAGTTCACATGTTAAATGTTTCCCTTGTTTCCCTTACTGGGCCTTCTGCTCACCCTTTCATTTGATGTCTGTCCCCAGGTTATGAGATGCAGTAATGAACCTAAGATTAACATGGGGAGAATACTTTAAAGTGTTTAAGAAGAATGTTTTTGTTTTATGTTTTCATGTTTTAAGTTTCTGGTTTCCCAGACACTAAACCTTAAAGATCCTCATTTTTGTATAATGTAATGAAAGTTTATGTGATAAAGAGGCGGGATGATATAGTTGGTATCAAAGGATGGTTTAGTTATTTGTGGAAATTTGGATATGAAAACTCTAGGAAGAACCCTATAGAAAAGTTAAAAAAATAGGAAATCTTCCTGGTATTTTGGTGAGTATTGAGTAAGGGGTTTCCAAGAAAATACATCCCTGTCTGGATACGAGCAGGTAGAGGTGGCTCTGGCACATATGTACATAGGGGTAAAACCCGAAAGCACCTCTTTGAGATAGACTCGAACGGGAACTGGTACACGACAACGGGCCTTGCTGCACTCTTGGTTACGACACTCCCGGGGGATATGCTTTGGTAAATTCATAAGCTTATTATGAACCATTGTTAAAGGAACAAAGATAAAATAAAATAAAGATTCACATAAGAATATATGATCATGGATAACCTAGATGGGAACCTAGGGGATCACAAGTTAGGGTATACTTTTCTTCTACAAGTTATCCTTATATGCTTTCAGTTCCTTTTCATGATTATTGGCTAAGTACTTAAGCCCCTAATTATGCTTTCTCTTCATAGTTAATGGTGGGAAATGGAAGAACATGTCCAAACAACCAATGTGATAGGAAATGCGACGATTGTCGTATTAATATGACAAGGATGATTAGGGGATTAAAATATTATTATTATTTTGGAAGATTTTCACTATTTTGGGGACCCTATATGATCGAGGTAAATAGATTACTACGATATTTTCATTGAAGAGTGGGGTTGACTTATATTTTGAATAATCGATGCATTTAAGGTGGAATTATAGTTATTTAGGTTGCTTATGGAAATTATTAACCTATCTTGGGATAAATATGTTTAGGTTAGTTATTTTTTTATAAGATGTTAGGAGTGGTTGATGTTGTTTGGAGATGAATGATAATGTTTACCTTGGAAGACTATGTTATAAAATCCTTCTTGTATTTGGGTTTCAATCTTAGTTTGGTTTATTTTGAGGATTTTTTAAAGATAGTTATTTATGGAATGGACTATGATGAACTTTGGGTAGTACCATGGAACTTTGAAGATTTAAAAGTAGTTTCCATTCCTATGGGATTATCTCTTTTTGAAGTGTTGTTTTACCTTACCCTTTCTGTTTTTGGGATAATGTTTAAATATAGAAGAAATAGATAGTTAATCTTTTGTGGATTATGAAGATGATTCTTGTGTTTTGATGAGACCAAGTAGTTTTGAATGCTCATAATTTGGAGAAAAGATTTGTTTTGGGTAGAAACTTATTAAAGGATGAAACTCTACATGAAGATAGGTATATTTTCTTATATTTTTGTTTTATGTTGTAAATGAATTACTAAAAATTATGAAAAGGAACGTGAAACAAAAACGTTGTTGGTTTACGTTTCCTACTAGGTAATCAAAGACCTCTTACACACATCATAATTTTGGGATTTTCTGGTAGTTAACTTCCTCCTAATAATGTTTTCTATCACTCTCCTTTAGAACGTGACCCTTTGTTATCTCCTCCATGTCCATGTTTCCTACATGGAATCCTAGTATGAGTAAACTCGGGTGGCCTTTCTAATTCCTTTTCCTTCTTTTAAAGTAATGGTGTTACTGACCCTTTTTCCGATGTGGGACATTCAATGAAATTTCAAAACCCAATTTTAAAAATTGCGAGGACGCAATTTCTTAAGGGGGGAAGATTGTAACGGCCCGAAATTTTGAATAAATCTGGTTTCCTAATTTCGTGTGTTATTTTATTTTATTTTTATACTCAACAAAAATGTTTTATTTGATAAACATGATTATAATTAAAATAATACCATTGGGTTTTGATTGTTATATGACCATCGGTCAATATGACCGCTGTGAACAAAATGTTTTTATTATTGTCTCTAAAAATAATTAATCTTAGTTGATTATTGTAGAAAGAAGATTCGATGGCCTCACCTAGTAGTCTTGGACCTATCGAAGCCCATCTAACAAAACTTGGGAAGGAGGTAGCACCACTAGGCTTTTCTCTGGACCAAACCCAAGCTGAACTTCATCGTGTGAAGCTAGAACGGGATCGCCTTCGCGAGAAGTTCAAATTGATAGAAATTACTACTCGTGCGATGTTGGTCGAGCCTCCCTCGGATTCTCTAACCTTAGCACACCTTACACTTAGGTCCTATGCTGGTGTGATAAGGGGATATGTAAGGAGACCGTAACTGCCTTGTGTAATTATTTTTTTTAAATAAAAATTGGGATTTCTTCTTATGATGATGTTTATGAATTTTCAAATGACCGGATAAATATAGTATGCATATTTTGATTAATTTTAGAAAAATTATATTTCAAAAATGTTTATGTAAACCTTAAATAATTAAAAATGTGTAATGATTTTCAAAAAATGGTCTTCTACAATTATGTTCAGTATGAAATTTGGAGTCTAATAAGATCAACTTTATTTTTGATGAATAGTAAATTATGAATAGTGATTTTATGATTAGGATTAGTAATATGACCAAATGGATTAGTAATCTCACTTAAAGAAAGTTTTAAAATATTCCAGGCACCTTGATTAAGTAATGTGATTCAATAAAATGGTTAAATAACGGTTTCATAAATTATTATTCAAGTATTAGTTTTTTCGGGTGAATAGTGTTTTTTATATTTAAAAATTAAATTAAAAATATTTAGAAAATTATTTTTATAAAATGGATTTCATTTTTGAACTCAGAGCACCGATATTATGTTATGGTAATTTTTGGGGTTTTTTTCTGAAAAAATGATTTTTCGGTGAATAGTGTATTTATTTAAAAATAAATTTAAAAATATTTAGAAAATTATTTTTATAAAATGGAGTTCATTTTTGAAATCAGAGCATTGATATTAGGTTAGTGTGAAATGTTGGGATTTTTCTGAGAATGTTGAATTTTCAGTGAATTGTAAAAATGCAGTTTTAGGGTTTCGGTATGTTTAATGACATCATAGCTGTGTCATGATGATGTCATGAGATATTTTAAGGGTTGGCCGGCCCAGGGTGATGAATTATTGTTTTGGGGGCCCCATGTAGCCTAACTCCATGGTAAATGCCAAGGGAGAGCACATGGGTTTGAGAAAAGCACATGTGAGGTGTCCCTTGGCCATTAATGCCTTGTCCCCTCACATTCCCTATAAATACCAAGACCTCCTCTCATCCATTCGACTCCCCACTCTTCCCCAACGAAGTTCTGGTCTCATTACCTCCCAAGGAGTCCTCCCAAGGTGCCCCCAAGCCCTCAAGGTCCCAACCTTTGAGGTTTACGAGTTACATTTTAAGGTAAGGGATCCGACCTCTCTCTTTCATTTCAAGTAATCTCTTTTATGTCATTCCTTTTATTCTCCATGTTCTTATGTTGGAGGATTTTATTTTATACTCCTCTTACTGCCCTTTTCATTTTCATATAATGAGATATCTCCTCTTTCTCTCATTATTTCGTTTTATGAAGTTTTAAGTGGTGCTGTTAGGCTGCCGAAATTTTTGTAACAGATTCTTTCTCCCTTCTCATTTTTCAAGATCTATTTTCATGTAAAGTATTTCAAGTTCCTTTTTGTTATGTTGGGGTATGATCTCTATATATATCATACTGGACTCTTATGTTCATGTGATGAGAGACCCCATTTTATCTCTTCAATTCAGTATTTTGAAGTTTTAAGTGGCGTCGTTAGGCTGCCGAATTATTAAGTGGTTCTTCACCCTTCTCGTTTTGAAGTTCTACTTTCATGTCAATTCTTTCAAGTTACTTTTTGTTATGTTGGGGTATGATTTATATATCTATCATACTGTACTATTATGTTCATATTATGAGAGACCCCATTTTATCTCTTCAATTTAGTATTTTGATTTTTTAAGTGGCGCCGTTAGGCTGCCGAATTTTTAAGTGGTTCTTCACCCTTCTCGTTTTGAAGTTCTACTTTCATGTCAATTATTTAAAGTTCCTTTTTGTTATGTAGGGGTATAATCTCTATATCTATCATACTGGAATATTATGTTCATATGATGAGAGACCCCATTTGATCTCTTCAATTCAGTGTTTTGAAGTTTTAAGTGGCGCCGTTAGGCTGCCGAATTTTTAAGTGGTTCTTCACCCTTCTCGTTTTGAAGTTCTACTTTCATGTCAATTCTTTGAAGTTAATTTTTAATTATGTTGGTGAATTATCTCTATATCTATCATACTGAAATATTATTTTCACATGATTAGAGGCCCTATTTGATCTTTTCAAATCATTTTTTTTAAGTTTAAGTAACGCCGTTAGGCTGTCGAACTTTCATAAGAGAAATCTAATTTTTGTCTCCCTTCCATGTTTTTCATTTCAAATGGTATGTCCTTGAAATTTCATTACCATGATCATGTATCCTTCTTATTTTTTCTATCTACTGTTTTATGTGTCATTTATGAATGTTTGACCCATTTACCCTCTCTTTTTAATGTCTTCTAAAACCTCGTAACATAGCCGTTATGCTGCAGAATTTCCGTCTCAAAATGTCTCTCTCTTTTTCTAAAGTTCTTTTATATTATTAAGTGAATACTAAAAGATATTTCTTCTAAAGGGGTATTCACATATATACCAAAATGTTCTATTTTAAATTCTGGGATTTACATACATGAGATCCACCTTCCTTTTCTGTGGGTTTTAAAGTGATGTAAAGATCATGTCTTTAAAGCAATTTTTAAAACGTTATGATTATGAAATGAAACCCATTTATTTTATGCTATATGGGTTATTTATGTAATGTTTGATGATGATATATGTGGATCACATGATAATATAGGAAAATTTAAGGGTGCGCCCTAATAGCGCTCCAATGCATTGGGTAATGATGTAACCACTAGAGATTACAATTTTCACGATACCTCGGTGAATAACCTTGGTAATTTTCAAATGACACATTTGGGATGGACCTTGGTGATATGTTCATGATTGTCTATGTTAAATGATGTAGCCACATCTTAAAGTTATGAAAAATGTTATTTTTATTATGATATGCCACATGATTTTTTTTATCATGCCTTAAATTTATTGTTCATGACATAGTTGATGTATCTCAAGTTCACATGTTAAATGTTTCCCTTGTTTCCCTTACTGTGCCTTCTGCTCACCCTTTCATTTGATGTATGTCCCCAGGTTATGAGATCCAGTAATGAACCTAAGATGAACATGAGGAGAAGCCTTTCAAGTGTTTAAGAAGAATGTTTTTGTTTTATGTTTTAATGTTTTAAGTTCCTGGTTTCCAAGACACTAAACCTTAAAGATCCTAGGTTTTGTATAATGTAATGAAAGTTTATGTGATAAAGAGGCGGGATTCTATAATTTTCCTAATGTATCAAAACAATGTGAATGTTTTTTTATGTTTTTAGTAGTTCAATTTGTTTTTTTAATAAAATTGATGTCAATTTTGATTAAAGGTGCAATTAGAGTCATGCCAGTCACATCGTGCATCAGATTGAGTTGTATAAATTCCAACATGTTCCAAATAAAATATGAATTGTTTTCTAATGTATCAAAACAATATGAATGTTTTTCTTGGTTTTGAGTATGTCACTTGTATTTTTTACTAAAATTTAATTTTATACTTAATACATGCACATTAACTCATACAGATCACATCATGTATCAGATTGATGTGAGATCTGTTCCTACATGTCACAAATTATTTAATAATCCACGACCTAAATTATTAAGAAAATATGAGTGTGTTTTCGTGGTTTTCAGTGAGTGATACTTTTTAAAGTCGAATGTCAATTTTAAACTGATAATGGACACATTGAGTCAGTTGTATTTTTATCTAAAATAAAGGTAAATTTAAAATATAAGGAAGTAATCATAGTCATACTAGTCACATCATGTGTCATATTGGTGTGTGGATCATTCCTACATGTCCCAATGTATCAAAACACTACATGAGAATCTTTGAATAAACCAAATCAACTTGAAAAAATAATCCATACATATAATAAAACAATTATTAAGAATAAAACTAAAAAAATTATATTAAGTATAAATATTAAATAATACTTTAATTCTATGGACAATGATTTCACGGTGAAAATATCTAGATTACATCTGGGATTAATAAGTGGAGGTATCTTTATGAAACGTGATAAATGTCAACCCTATAGGGATGAATTTTTTAAAGGGAGAAGTAGTTTATCAATGTTTTGGTGAAGAAGGGGATGATAGATGGACAGAGAAACCAAACTCAATCAAAAGAATCCACCTATATAAGAAAAAAATTATTATATGTGTAATACTAGAAATAAATAAATTAAACATAAATATGAAACAATACATTAATTGTATGGACAATGATTTTATTATAAAAACATCAAGATTACCTCTATAATTGAGAAGAGGAAGCAGAGTTTCTGTTCCTACAAAGGAAGTGGAGAGAACCTGAATGAAACTGATAAATGCAACAGTTTAGGAGTGAAAACGTATTGGGGGAGAAGAAGTTTGAATGCTGGATAGAGCACCCCAAATCTAACAAAAGAATACACTTGTAATTATTATTTTAGTAATACTTAAAAAAATAAATCATATATAAATATAAACCAGTACATTAATTCTATGGACAATGATTTTAATATGAAAATATCAATATTACCTCTGTAATTGAGGAGAGTTATCATTATTTCTATAATTGAAAAGGAAGTGGAGAGTACTTGAAAGAAAGTGATAAATGCAACACTACAGGGGTGAAAAGTATTTAAGGGAGAAGAAGGCTATGTATGTTTTGGTGCACAAAGGGATGAAAGATAGAAGGAGCATCCCATCTTGAAAAAAATAATCCACGGGTATAATAAAAAATTATTATAAGAGTAATACTGAAAATAAATAAATTAAATAGAAATATAAAACATTAAATTAATTCAATGGATAATGATTTTACTGTGAAAACATCAATATTAGCTATGTAATTGAGCTAATGTTGTAGTGTTTCTCTTCCTATAAAGTAAGTGGATATATTGAGAGATATTTATTAATGCAACATTGTAGTGGTGAAAAAAAAAGAGTGAGATGAAGCATGAATTTTAGATAAATCACCCCAACCGAACAAAATAATCTACCTTTATAGGAAATTTTTTTTTATGTGAGTAATACTAAAAATAAATAAATCAAAAAAAATATGAAAAAACACGTTAATTATATGGACAATTATTTTACTATGGAAAAATCAATATTACCTCTATAATTGAGAAGGAGTTTTTTTCTATTCCTACAAAGGCATTGGAAGGAATATAAATGAATGTTATAAATCCAACACTGCATGGTTGAAATGGTTTTGAGGGAAAATAATTCTGTGAAAGTTTTGGTTCATAATGCCATGAAATATGGAAAAATCACCCCAACTCGAACAATATAATCCACCTATATAAGAAAAAAATTATTATGTGAGTAATACTAAAAAAATAAATTAATCATAAATTTTAAAAAATATATAAATTCTATGGATAATGATTTTACTATGAAAACATCAAGATTACATCATTGATTGAGTAGATATAGTGTCGTTTCCCTTCCTACAAAGGCATGACACATGAATAGAAATATTATAAAATAAATAAACTCTACAAGGAATAATAAAAATTAAATCAACATTTCATTATATAATTTTTTAGAAAAATAGATACATTATATCATAACACTACCTTTCCATATTTCCAAAGGGTTTCTTTGGTCCAAATATAAGGTAATAAAAAACTAAGTATTCTCTGTGTACTTCATTATGGTTTGGATGACTATGTTGATGTTAGGAAACTATAATAAAATTAATGATATTGATATATATATATATATATATATTTGGATCCATTGATTATTAGAGCCAAAACAAGGATTGGTTGTGCATCACTCATAATGAAAATAACTAAAATAATAATTCTATGTGAACTTCACTACTGTTGGTTAACTACCGCTTAGCATAACATCTAAACTAAACATCCGACCTGGTGTCCTTATGATTCAATAATCCCAAACATTCTCAACACCATCTTTACCATATAACCATTGATAATTCACTTCTCATTCTCTTCCTCACAATTTTTTCATTATTCAAACAAGTGGTAATATATTTCCATCATATCATTTTCTGATTCTGATGTTGCTTCTTCAATATTATGTGTTTTCCACAAAAAATTACCAAATAAATTAGATTATTCAACCAAATTTTATCTCTAGGTTCAGGAATCTAATTATTTTGTTTCTTTCTAGGTGTGGGATGAGAGCATCACATGGATCCTGGGCAGGATGTTCAAGTAAGATTCTATGCTAAGTGGTATTTAACCAACATCAGTGAAGTGCACAGAGAATACTTAGTTTTTTTATTATCTTTTTGATTGATGAAAAACCAATCCATTTTATATACATTGATTAATAAATCAAAATATACAAAAATATTTTTCAAACTCTTCTGGAATAATTTTTCATGAATAAAAACAATGTAAACATGGATAAATGATTTTTAAAGGTTCTTCTATATGCTCTCTTTTAAACATTATGAACACTTTAACTACATATATGTATTAATTTGTCCAAAAATTAGTGTGCATACATTTTCAGTTCATATTCATTCTATTGGGTTCATAAAAGATTAATTTTATACAACATATAAATAAATAAACATAAGATATTCATTATCAAAAGTAAACGTTGTGGAAAATTATAATAATGGAAACTCAATATTTTATTTTTTAAAGAATTTTATTATGTAGAATAAAATGTGTAATTGAATTTAATAAAATAATTTCTCCATAGAAAATCATTCTTAAATGCCATGTACAAATGAAAATTTAATAAAGAAATTAAGGAGTAATAAGAATCTAAAATATGTTAAACAATAATAATAAAATCTCAATCAATCAACTAGAAGATATAAAACTATATTGGAATAAGTGATATATAAAACTATGTAATTATTACATTTAATATTAGTGGAATATAAATATTTTAAAACATCTAAAGAAACATGGGATGTAATGTCACCACACTGACCCATCCCAAAGAAATTCAAGGTACTCTAACTAGATGTAAACTTAACATTTAATAATGGATTACAGGAATAGGAATTACATCAAAAAAACATATAGTTTTATCATTATAAAATATGAGAATAATGTTTTTAAATTGTAAAATGTGATGTATGAATTGAAATAGGAACTAAGAGCTTAGTAGTAAAGGTTAGATTAATTATTAGAGAAACTTTAATTAAAAAATGAGGAATTGATCCTAATAATTACATAATAAATAATTGTATGCATATATTGAAAGTGTTTACCAATGTGTATGACATAATATTTAGAGGATCAGTAGATTAATGATGATAATAATTTTCTACATTAACAATGACCAATGTTTAAATGTTTATGATTTGTGAGTTGGCATTTTCCTTTATTTATAGGAGACTCATTAAATTCATGGGATATTTATTTCTCAATCTATGTATGTGAGTTAAGTGTTTTATAGATTTCAAAATGATGATTTAAAACCCATGTTTACACCCATTGAAAATTTAAAAAAAAATCAAATGTTATGGGTGGAATGTTAATATATATCATAGAGTGTGTGAGATTTGTTATAGGCCTGAATTTTTTATAGAAAAAAGGGTTGGAATACTATTTTTATACATATCATATAGCTAGGTATCAAAGTTATTCCATGGGAATCCACTTGTTATTAGTTAAATAAATACTCAAAAGGGGAAAAATTCTTGAAAAATTAAATTTCCGAGAAAAAAAATTATAATGTATTATAGTGATATATAGGTCTTAAAAAAGTAGTATAGCTAGAAATGGGTAATCTCAAAATGATATTTTTTTTGAAATTATTGAGAGAGGGGTAGTAGGAAGATGAGGGAAATTTATAATGTAGTTGGAAAATAATACATATAATTAAGGTATAATATTTCATATATTATTATTATAAGGATTTATAAATATTGTTTGATTCATATAAAGAGGGAGAAAAATAAGCTAGGCTTTTAAAAAATTGTAGAGATATAGGATTCTGGATTATTGGGAAAACATACAACACATTTAGTAATATATATAGTTTCCAAAACAAACCGAATAAAACCATATATCAAACACACGAGCTAGCCCATTATAGTGTCAAAGGGACATTCTTGATCCCCTTAAGGCTGACAATAAGTACCAAGGAATAAAAAACCACATAGTGGGAATGATTTGTCCCAAAAAAAAACTAGTAGAAATAAAATTAAAATTAAAACTTCCATGATGCTTCCATATATTGTATTGAAACACCAACCCATATAGGTAAAAATATATATATTAGTATAATATAAAGGTTTTCATGGTTTTAAGGTTCTTATGTTTTGAGGTATTTGTAATTATTTTTTAGGATTTTTATTGATTCTTAGGGTTTTGAGGGATTTGGAGGGGTTTTAGGGTTTTTTAGGGTTTTAATGGTTTTTATTGTTTTTTGGGTTTTGAGGGGTATTATGAGTATTTAATGATTTTTGAAGTTTTATTGAGTTTTTAATGTTTTTAAGGTGTTTAAGTCCACTTTAGGGTTCTATGGTTTTTTCATGGTGTTTAAAGTTTTTAGATTTTTTTTTGGTTTTTGGGGTTTTTGGGTTTTTTGATTTTGAAGAGATTTTGAGGTTTTTAGTGTATTTTGACATTTTAGGGGATTAAAGAACTATTAGGGATTTTAGTGTATTTTAGTATTTTGAATTTTTTTATGGATATTAACTTTTTGAGGTGGTTTTTTTCTTATTAGTTTATTTTATGCCTTCTGGGTTTTTAGTGTTTTCCAGGTTTTTTCAGGGTCTTAATATTTTTTATGTTTTGAGGTTTTTATTGGTCTTAGGGGTTTTCTGGGATTTTAGAGTTTTTAAAAAAATTGGGATCTTTAATTATTTTTATTATTTTAATGGGATTTTAGTGTTTCTATTGATTTTGAGGGATTTTAGGGATTTTTTGTATTTTTATGTTATTTATGGTTTTTTATATTTTAAAAATTATTATGAGTTTTTAATGTTTTTATGGATTTAGTGTTTATTATAATTTTCAGTTCACTTTAAGGGATTGGGGTTTAGTAATGTTTTTATGGGGTTATAGGGATTTTAAGGATTTTTTTCTTTATTTATGGTTTCTATGGTTAGTAGTGTTTTTTAGGTTTTTAGGGGTTTTAAGTGATTTTAGTTTCATAAGGTTTTCTTAGGGTTTTTCAATATTTTTAGAGTTTGTTATCTTATTATGTAATTTTACAGAATTTTATGATTTTAATGGGTTTTTAGTTTTTTTATGGATTTTCATCATTTTTAGGGTTTTGAGGGGATTTAAGTTTTTTTTCAGATTATATGGGGTTTTTTGAGTTTTTTTGGGATTTTGTGTTCTTTTATATATTTTTATTAATTTTAGGGGTTTAAATGGGTTTTAATTTTTTTCATGGATTTTTAGGTTTTTTATATGTTTTTATATTTTTTAAGGTTTTTAGGGGTTTTATGGTGTTTAAGGGTTCTTAAGGTTTTTAGGGTTTTTTCTATTTTTTAAGTTTCTAGGGGTCTTATGTTTTTTAGGTTTCTAATGTTTTTTGGGGGTTTTAGAGTTCTTAGTGTTGTTTTCTATTTTTAGGAAATTTTTGGGATTTTTATGGATTTTCTGGTTATTTTTAAGTATTATAGGTTTTTATGATTTTCCTGGTTTGATGGGTTTTTAGGTTTTTATCAGTTTTAAGTGATTTTAGGTTTTTATGGTTGTCTAATATACTTTCAAGGTTTTAAGGGATTTTTAAATATTTATAAAATTTTTATATAATATTTTGGATTTTATGGTTTTTATGGTTTTTTAGGGATTTCAAAAGTATTTTGGGTTTTATAGGTATTTTTAAATATTATGGATCTTTTTATTATTTTATGGTGTTTTATATATTTTTAATGTATTTAGGGTTTTAAATGGTTTTTAGAGTTTTTAGTGGTTTTTTGTGTTTTAAAAGGTTTTGGGGTTTTATTGTTTAAGGGGTTTTATATTTTTTATGGTTTTTTACATTTTCATGTTTTTAGGGGTGTTATGTATTTTTTGGTTTTTAAGGTTTTCTTAGGGGTTTTTAGTTTTTTCACATTTCTAAGTGTTTCTAAAACTTTTATTGTTTTTTATTAGTTTTTAGGGTTCTTTTGGGGTTTTTGGATTTTTTTGTAATTTTAGGAAAAACAGGTTTCGGGCCAGGCGGATCCCAGCCCCACAAAATATAATAACATAAAATAAAGGTACAAGGCATTACAAGGAGGGTTTTCACAGCTGAGTGTGCAATTCATCCTTCATGTCTGAGTCCTTAATTGATATTTGTGTGTTTTTATAGTTTTAATGGTTTATAAATGTTTTAAAAAATTTACAAGTTTAAAAGTTTTTTATAGTTTTTAATTTTTTTTGGTTTTTATGGTTTTTATAGTATTTATGATTTGTAGAGGTTTTAGGGGTATTATGGATTTTAGTGTCTTTTAGGGATTTTATGGATTTTTGTATTTTCTAGGTTTTACTGGATTTTAAGTGTTTATAGGCTAATAAGGTTTTCTTTGTGGTTTTCTAGGTTTTTAGGGTTTTTATTCTTTTTTTTTATTTTTAGGGTTTATAATGATTCTTTTGTTTTTAGTGGTTTTATTGATTTTGATAATTTTTATGGGTTTTTGAATTTTTAGGGTGTTTATCATTATTTAGGTTTTTTAGGGGTTAAATTTTTATGTTTTCAGTATTTTGTCAATTTTTTTCTTGTTTTTGGGGGGTTTTTAAATTTTATGGAATTTTTAGCATTTTTTAGGATTTTTATGTTTTTAGGGATTCTAGGGATTTTGAGTGATTTTAGGGTTTTTAGGGTTTTTAGGTTTTTTTATGTTTTTTTTCGTTTCTTTTGTTTTTATGGTTTTTATTGTTTTTTAGAGTTTTATAATGTTTTGGGGTTTAAATTATATTTAGATTTTTTATGGGTTTTAGGGTTTTTATTGGTTTTTTGCGGTTTTAATGTTTTATGGGTTTTTGTATTCCTAGTGTTTTTATGTTTTTATAGGGTTTTATCATTTTTAGGTTTTTATAGAATTTAAGTGTTTTTAGTTTTTTATGGTTTTATTAGGGTTCATAGGGTTTTTTAGTTTTTTTTACTATTTAGTGATTTTTATAGATTTTTTAGCCTTTTATGGTTTTTATAAATTATTGGGATTTTGATGGTTTTAGGGGTTTTAAGGGTTTTTTAGTTTTTTTTTTGTTTTTTGGATCTGTAAGGTTTCTGGATTTTTTAGTGGGTTTTTTTATTTTTAATGATTTTATGTTTTTATGATTTTTAAATGTGTTTAGGATTTTTAGTGTTTTTAGGGGTTTTAGCATTTTTTATGTTTTTATGGGTTTTAAGTGTTTTTATTTTTTTTAATATTTTCTTATTCTATTTCAGGTTTTTTGGATGTTTTCATTCTTAAGGATTTATATGGATTTTTTATGATTTTTATGGTTTATAAGTTTTTTTGGATTTTTAGGGTTTTTATGTTTTTTTTGAGTTTTTAGGGGTTTTACAGTTTTTTTGAGTTCATTAATATTTTTAGTAGTTTAAAGGGTTTTATAGTTTTTTTTGGTTTTAAGGGGTTTTAATGATTTTTAGGGTATTTCATGGTTTTTAAGGGTTTTATTATTTTATAATGTTTTTATGATTTTTAGCAATTTTTAGGTTTTTAGGGGTTTTAAGTGTTTTTGGTTTTTTAAGGATTTCTTAGGGGTTTCATGGTATTTATGTTTTTTACATTTTTTGAGATTTTAAGAGATTTCAATTTTTTTAGTTTTTAGGGATTTTTATGGTTTTTTGGGTTTTTTTATGTTTTTGTTTTTTTAGTATTTTAGCATTTTTTAAATTGTTTTATGTTTTTTTATGTTTTTTGAGTTTTTAAAAAAAATTGGGGTTTAATGGGTTTTTATAGTTCTTAGTGGTTTTAGAGTTTTTATGGGGATTTAGGGTATTTTTATGTATTTTTTTTATATTTTTTTAGTTTCATAGGGGTTTTATGTGTTTTTAGATTTTAATGTTTTTCTTATGGGTTTTTTAAGGTTTTTACATTTTTAGGAATTTTTAGGTTTTTTTTCGAATTTTATTAGTTTTTTGGGTTTTTTGAGATATGAGGGGTTTATATGTTTTTTCTGGGTTTTACAGTTTTTATGGTTCTTAGTGTTTTTTATTTTTTTAGGGGTTTGAAGATTTATTAAGTTTTTAAGGTTTTATTTGGTTTCTTCTTGGTATTAAGGGGTTTTTTTTACCATTTTAGGGGTTTTTTGGGTCTTTTTAGGATTTATATTATTTTTAGTTATTTTTGGGATTTTGAGGGGGGTTGGGTTGGGGTTTTTTATGGTTTTTTGGGTGTTGAGGTATTTTTTTGAGTTTTTAGGGGTTTTATGGTTTTTTAATATTTTTAACATTTTAGGGAATGGAAGGCTCGAGGCCAGGTTATTCTTGACCTCCCCCAAAATTTATTATAAAAAGACATGAAGACACTACAGACAAGGGAGGGGTAGAGTCAAATAACCCACACCCAAAAACCCTTAACAAACACACACACACGGACCACAAAAAAAAGCAAGAAAAAGACTCAAACCAGACACAACAGCATCATCATCATGTCACATCCCGCCAATACCAGCATCCAGCAGCACCACATCCAATCATCACAGCTACACAGCAGCAGCAACACATCCAAACCAACCAGCACCAGCAACCAACATCACCAAATCTGACATCACAGCCAATCACAACCAACAGCATCAAACCAAAACACAAACACTGCAACCAAACGCGGCCATCATCACCTCCCAGCAAAAAACAGCCAGCAACAGTCCCATCTAAGAAACAATCAACATCCAGCAGCAGTAAGACCATAAACCACAACTTCCTTCCCTCCCAGCTGAGCAGCACCCCGCATCCAGCATCACCAATTCCAGCATCCAACGCCGTCACTCCATGCATAATCACCTCCAGGAACAAAGAACCACCAGCACCAGAATCATAGACATCAACCTCACCATTTTCTAGGCAGGCATAATGCCACCAGCTAAACAGCAATACCAAGAACCATAACTTCCGCACCTCCCAGATGAGCAGTAACCCGCATTCAACTTCAAAAATTCCAGCAGCCATCACTATCTTTCCAACAATGTTTATCACCAGCAACATAGAGCCACCAGCACCAAAAGCATAAACACCAAGATCCAGAAACCATCACCCATCCAGACCCGCATCAACCTTGAATAGAAAAGAGAAGACCCAGAAACGAACCTGTGTTGGCGCAAAGATCCAAGAAGCATCTCCTGATGAGCTGAGTCAATCTGAGGAAAAGGCATCCCACACAACATCCATAACTGCCAGAGCAAAGACATTCCACCACAGACCAAAACCCACAGCTTGGAAAACAACATCTGTGACGCTGTCAGCCAAGAGAAGCACTGTCGCGCCTGGAGTCATCTCAATCCATTACCAAGACCACCCTGCGAGTCTAATCTGGAGAACATCACTGTCGGATCTACACGCCTCACCAGATTCCCTCTCAATCCATGCATAGACACATATTTGAATCAACTTTGAAGAAATAGCCAAAGAGCAGGACCGATGTAGCAAAATAGAAGCCGACCATTGATGAGTCCAGAGGCCACACCACCTTTGAGTCCCCCACCATTGTAGACATCGAAGCTGTTGACCCATCCTTGGAAGCCCTATCGCCTTAAACATGATGTCGATCTGCTTCCAGAGTCCATTGTGGTTTCCAATCTGCAAAGATCCATCCGCTTCATCACTTGTCGTCTGATCCAAAGTCGTAGCGTGCCTCGCAACCTCCATATACAATTAAACTCGATCACGAGGCCAAGCTCTGATCGAATCCAAAGTCATAGACCCACAAAAAACCATTGATCTGGAAAGTCAAAGATGCCAACAGAAAGAAAACACCGCCCCATCGGATCCGTAGCCACATATTTGAGGCACCATCTGAGGAGAAAGCCTTTGGAAGGCAGTCGACTGTCGACCACACTGTTGTTGCAACCTTCATTGCCGAAGAGTCCTTAGACCCTATTGACTTGAATATGGAAACTCCAGATATGTAAACATGACCCTGAACCATGGTTGAAAATCATCTTCACAATCCAAATCAAGCAGATCTAAAGCCACAACAGACCGTGCAACCACCATAGCCAGAAAAACTCTGAAACGATCTGAATCTGAAGGCCTAAACGAAGACACATTTCGATGAAGTCGATTCCACCAAAGAGATAAAACAACCACCACCTTGAGATGTGCACCCAGAGCAGACTTTTTCTGAGAACCAGAAAGAAGAGATCTATAACCAGAGCTGTGAGAATGATCAAGGGGAAACCCTGGAAGAGGCAAAGAATGAGAGAGAGTGCCAGGGGGTGCGCCGCCATATTTTAAATTTTAGGGGTTTAAAGTGTTTTTATAATTCATAGTGGTTTTAACGTTTTTATTGGGGTTTAAGAATTTTTATTATTTTTATGGGTTTTATGGTTTTAATTATTCTTTGGGTAGTTTTAGGGGTTCCTAGTGTTTTTATAGTTTTCGCAGCTTTTAGGGGTTTGAGGTGTTTTTGGTTTTCATGGTTTTTGTAGGGTTTATAATGTTTTTAGTTTTTTTTTAAATTTATGGGATTTATAGGGATTTTGGTATTTTTATTGGTTTTAGGATTTTTAGGGATTTTTGGGGTTTTAGAGATTTTATGGTTTTTAGTGTTTTGGGTTTTTTAGGTGTTATTTTGGTTTTTTGACTTTTTAGGTTTTTAGGGAATTTTAGAGTTTTCAACATTTCTAGGGGCTTATGAGGTTTTAATAATTATTTATGCGTGGATATGGTTTTTATCGGTTTTTTTGATTTTTAATGTTTTTAGGTGTTTTATGATCTTTTGATTCTTAGTGTTTTTATTGTTTTTATCATTTTTAGGTCTTTTGGGGGTTTTAAGTGTTTTTAGGATTTTACATTTGCCTTATGGTTTTTTGGGTTTTTATATTTTTTTATGTTTTTTATGAATTTATAGGGATTATTTAGAACTTTTATGTTTTTTGGGAATTTAGTGATTTTGAGTGTTTATAGGGTTATTTGGGTTTTTATGTTTTTTGAGGATTTAGGGGTTTTTTTTGACTTTTTAGGGTTTTAAGGTTTTTAGTGTATTTTATCATTTTTAGGGGTTTATTGGATTTTCAGTGTTATTTTTGTTTTTTATGGATTTTTTTTTGAATTTTAGGGTTTTTAATGGTTTTTATCATTTTAATAGTCTTTAGGGTTTTAGGGATTTCATGGTTTTTCGGTTTTTTAGGTGTAAAAAGTGTTTTTTGGCCCTTTTTCTTAAGGTTTTTGAAGGTTTTTTGAGTTTTTATGTTTAAGGTATTTTTAGGGTTTTTAGGATTTTTATGGGTTTTTAAGGATCTAGGGTAATTATTGATGTCCAGGGTTTTTAGGGGTTCTAGAATTTCATGGATTTTTTTTTTCTTTTTGTTTTTTGGTGGTTTATTGATTTTTTATAGATATTTTTAGTTTTAAAGAGTTTATAATGTTTTTAGTGGGTTTTTAAGGTTTTATGGGATTTTAGGGTATTTAAATTTTGTTATGGGGTTTTTTATTTTTAAGGTTTTTATTTGTTAAGGATTTTTAGGTTTATTAGGTTTTTCTTATTTTATGGGGTTTAAATACTTTTTAGGTTTTTAAGGTTTTCATAGTGTTTTTAGTGTTTTCATGGTTCTTAATTTTTATAAAATTTTAATTTATTTTTAGGATTTTTAATTTTTTTGGGATTTTAGGGGTTTTAGGTTTTTTATGTTTTTTATAACTTTTTATTTTTTAAGGTGCATATATTTTTTTTAGGTTTTTATTATTTTCTTATAGTTTTTCATGTTTTTAGAGTTTTAATGTTTTATGGGTTTTTAGAATTTTTTTTATTTTGTTGTTTTTATGGTTTTAGGGATTTCAAGGGGTTTAGGGTTATTAGGGTTTTATTATTTTAATGGTAATTTTGGAAGGTTTTATGGGGTTTTTTTATTTTTTTATGATATTTGTGGTTTTTAATATATATTTTTTAATTTTTTTAGGTATTTAACGGGATTTTAGAGTTTTTAGTGGGTGTTTAGGTGGCTTGTGGTTTATTATTATTATTGTTTTTTTTGGTCTTTTTGGTATCTATGTTTTTTATTATATTTAGTATTTTTTAGGTCTTTAGGGGAGTTAAGTGTTTTTATGTTTTCAGGATTAATTTGGGTGTTCATGGTTTTTAGTTTTTTTTACTTTTTCTGGGATTTTTAGGCATTTTTTAATTTTTTATGGACGAACAATGTTTTTAAGGATTTTTTGGGTTTTTAGGTATTTTTTGGTTTTTAGGGTTATTATTGTTTTTTTCCAGATTTTATTGTTTTTTTACTTTTTAGGGGATTCAAGATTTTTTAATATATTTTTAATGTGTTATGGGGTTTAAAGGGGTTTTAGTGTTTTTAGTGATTTTTAGGGTATTAGGGGTTTTATGGTTTTTAGTAGGTTTTAGTGTATTTTGGGGGTTATAGGGATAGTTAGGGTTTTTAGGGTTTTTTTATGTTTTTTATCATTTTTTTTATTTTTAAGGATTTTATGTGTTTTTAGTTTTTTAAGGTTTTATTTGGGGTTTTCATGGGTTTGGTATTTTTTATGTTTTTATGGATTTTAGGGGTTTTTTTGTATTTTTATGTTTTTTTATTTTTTGGGGATTTTGAGAGTCTTTTAGGGGATTTATGGTTTTAGGGGTTTTATGTATTTTTAGTTTTTTAATTTTTCCTTATGGGTTTTCCTGGTTTTTAGGGTTTTCATGTTTTTAGAGATTTTTAGATTTTTTTTTGGATTTTTAGGGTTTTTTTTTTGGGTTTTTATGTGGTTTTGAGTTTTTTCTAGATTTTATGTTTTTTAGAATTTTTTAAACATTTATAGGGGTTTAATATATTTTTAGAGTTTTTAGTGATTTTTAGAGGCTTATGGTTTTTAAGGTTCTAAAAGTTTTTATGGTTTTTAGGTGTGTTTGGGGTTTTTATGGTCTTTTTACAATTCTTTATATTTTTTTTAGCAATTTTAATTTTTTTTTGTTTTTAAGGGGTTTTAGTAATTATAGGTTTTAAGGTTATGTAAGGAGTTCTCAGGGTTTTTTTTTATTTTTTAGGGACTTTTTTGATTTTTGGGGTTTTTGAGTTTTTAGGGGTTTTTAGGGTTTTTAGGGTTTTTAGGGTTTTTAGGTTTATTAGAGAAAAGAAGGCTCATGTCCAGGCTATTCCTGGAACCCCCCAAAATTTATTAAACAAAAAGACATAAACACTGCAGACAAGGGAGGGGAGGGGTCAATGAACCCACACCCGAAAACCCCTTACAACGCACGCAAAAAGAAAATAAAAAAAGAAAGCAAAAGGAAAAGGCACACACAACCAAGCAGCAACCACCACTATCCAGCATCAACCAGCCTCCAACATCTCACAGCTTCCCAACAACGAGCATCCAAACTCAGAACGACTAGCATCCAGCACCAGCATCCAGTAGCACCACATCCAATCTTCATAGCAACACAGCAGTAGCAATATATCCAAACCAACCAGCCCCAGCAACCAACATCACCAAATCCAGCATCACAGCCAAACACACCAAGCAACCTCACACCACAACACAAGCGCAATCGAATGCAGCAAACACTACTTTCCATCAAACAGCAGCCATCAACAAGCAGCACAACAACATACTCATCCACAGGAGTACTGAAAACCAAAAAACCACACATCATCCAGCATTCACCACCAACCAGAAAATCATAACCAACCAACGACCCACATCCAGTCGTACAAGGTCCAGTACCCAGAACCTTATCACCAAGAAGGTCCCTCTCCAGCAAAATAGAACCATCAGCAGCAACATAACAAGAACCAGCACCACCCAACAGAACTGATATACAACATCCACATTGAAACCAAAAAAGAATCCAAAACCCACTAAGCAGAAACAGAAATTCAAAGCCAGGCCAGCCACCAGTAAACCACACGTAGACCAGTATATCAAAGCGAACATAGCAACGTTGGATCATACCATCGTCAGCAGCAAGGTCAAACAAGGTACCCCAAATTTGAGTTATCATCATAGAGGAAACCTGACCCTGAGGCAGCATCTTGTGTCGTCGAAGCAACCCTCTCCGCTGTTGGAGCCCCCTATGCCACTGACCCATCCATGGAAGCCTCCGGTCAACATGAGCAACTCCGATCAACGCCTGAAGCTCATAAAAATCAGCATCCAAGAAGCTGTCTGCAAAGTCCCAGTAGCCCACAGAGCCTCTAAACCCGAAGCCCGAACACACAGAAATCCTCCAGAATCGGGGCACCATCAGGGACGAAACCAGTAGCAGCAAGACAAATCAAATACGTCGGAATTCCAGATCTGGAGCCAAGGTTGACTTCGACGTCAACCTCGCAGACTTTACCTAAGCCACCGGGAAACCATCAATGCCTCCACCACGGAGCAACAAAGACAGTGTACGAGGAAAAGGAAGGTCCAGATCTAACAAATCTGCTCCAAACCAGACCAAAACGTCATCGCCTTTCCCAGCCACGACCCGCCAGATCCCTCAGCCAGCAAGCATCTGCCTCGTCTTCCACCATCGCACCAGGGTTTTTTATGTTTTTATGAGTTTCTGGTTTATTTGTGTTTTTTTTAGTTTTTTTTGGGTTATTAAGGGTTTTTAGGTTTTTTTTAATATTTTAAGGGGTTAAAGGTTATTTGTATTTTTAGGGTTTTTTTTTGTTTTTATTTGTTTTTGGAGATTTAAAAATATTATTGGGTTTTCTAATTTTATGTTTTTATGGTTTTAGGTGTTTTAGTCTTTTTTATTTCTAGGGGTTTAAGTGTTTTTATGATTTTAATATTTTCATAGTGTTTTTATGGGGTTTTGGTCTGTTTTATATTTTTAGTGTTTTTAAAGTATTTTTTACTATTTTATGTTTTTTTGGATTTTTAGAGATTTTAAGGGGTTTCATGGGTCTTTATGTTTTTAGGTTTTTTGAGTTTTTCATATGTTTTATGATTTTTTAATGTTTTTAATGTTTTTTTGGGTATAATGATTTTTTAGTGTTTTTATTGAATTTTTTGGATTTCTATGGGTTTTAGGATTTGCTTATGTTTTAGGGGTTTTTCGCTTTTAATTGGTTTAAAGTGATTTTAGGTGTCTATGGTTTTCATATTATTTTTTTATGGTTTTATGGTTTTTTTGTTTTTAAGGATTTATATGTCTTTCTAAATATTTTTATGATTATTTACGATTTTTAGAGGTTTGGAGGGTATTTTAAATTTTTGGGGTTTTTATGGGGTCTAATTTTTTTATGTATTTATTGTTTTCCTTGGGTATTCTGGGGTTTTCGGGTTTTTTATGTTTTTAGGGATTTATAGGTTATTTTTTGATTTTTTTGGGTTTTTATGGTTTTTAGTGATTTTGAGGGTTTTTCATGTTTTTAGTGTTTTTAGGGTTTTATTGTTTTTAGATTTGTTTGTTATTTTTAGTTTTTAGGGTTTTAACATTTTTCTGTTTTTTATTGTTTTTAGGGGTTCAAATGCGTTTTAGGGGGTTTATTGGTTTTTAGTATTTTTAGGGGTTTTATGTTTTTAGGGGTTTTATGATTTCTATGGTTATTTAGGATTTTAAGGTGTTTCATTCTTTAAGTGTTTTTATGGTTTTTGGATTTTAAGTGTTTTTAGGGTTTTATGTTTTTCTAATGGTTTTCTTAGTTTTGTACACATTTATCAATTTGTTTTGGATTTCTATGAGTTTTTAATGATTTTGAGAGATCATAGGAATGTAATAGTTGTAGTTTAATTTTTCTTTTTTTAGTTTTTATCTTTTGGGGGGGCTAAATGGTTGTAGTGTTTGTAGTGGTTTTCTAGATTTTATGTATTTTAACGGTTTTTATTGGATATTAGGGTTTCTTCCTTATTTTAGAGTTTTTTGTTTTTTTATGGTTTTTTAGGGTTTTTAGAGATTTTAGTGTTTTTTGGTTTTTAGGGGTTTATGTATATTTAGTTTTTTAAGGTTTTAGGGATTTTTGTGATTTTAGGGTTTTGTATGTTATTAGTGATTCTAAGGCTTTTTTGGTTTTGTAGGGTTTTTTTGGTTTTTAGGGATTTTTTCGGTTTTTAGGTTTTTAGGGTATTCTAAGGTTTTTAGAGATTTTTAGGATTATTAGGGTTTTTAATAGTTTTTAGGTATTTAAGGATTTCATACATCTTTTTAGGGTGTTTTAGGTTTTTTACATTTTTAGGTATTTTTTGGAATTTTTTAGGATTTTTACGGGTTTATGGTTTTTAGGAATTTTGGAGGATTTAGGGTTTTTTGATGATTCAAGAGTTTTATGGTTTTTTAGGATTTTAATGGGTTTTTATGTTTATGGTTTTTATAGTTATTTTTAGTTTTTAATGTTTTAGGTGTTTAAAGGGTTTTTAGCATTTTTAGGGGTTTGGGGGTTTTATGGGGTTTTTTATAGATTTTATGTGTTTTAATGATTTTAGGCATTTTTAGGGTTTTTAGGTTCTTTTAGGGTTTTTATTATTTTTAGGGTTTTATGGTTATTAATTATTTTTAGGATTTTAATATTATATTTGGTTTTTCATAATTTTTACCTTTTTATGGACTTTAAGGTATTTTTATGATTATTATGGTTTTTAGGGTTTTTAATAATTTTGAGGTCTTTAAGAGTTTTTGGGTTTTTATGGTATTTAGATGTTTTTAAGATGATATGGGTTTTATGTGTTTTATGTTTTTATGTTTTCTATAGGAGTATTCATGGTTTTTATGGGTTTTATGATTTTTGGTTTTCTATGTATTGTTTTTGGATTTTTATGGTTTATTAGTGTTTTTTGTTGTAATTTTTTGTTTTTTGGGTTTTCATATTTTTTAGGGTTTTTTTGATTTATTTATAATTTTTTGGGGTTTAAAGGGTTTTTAGAAATTTGAGTTCATTTTAACATTTTCATGTGTTTTTATGGTTTTAGGGTATTTAGGGGTTTTATGGTGTTGGGATTTTTTTTGAGTTTTAATAATTTTTCGGGTATTTTTGTTTTTTATGTTTTTATGGGTTTTGTGTGTTTTTTGGTTTTTTATGTATTCTAATGGGTGTTAAATGTTTTTTGGGTTATTTTTGTTTTTAGGGATTATTAGGGTTTTTATTATTTATATGTTTTTTAGGGTTTTTATGGATTTTAAGGGTTTTATGGTTTCAAGGGTATTTAAGGTATATATGGGTTTCTGGAGGATTTATGATTTTTTTGATATTTTTATGGTTTTACGATTTTCTAGCATTAAAATATTAAGGTTTTAAAGGTGTTTTAGTGTTTTAAGTGGGTTTTTATATTTTATGGGTTTTTGGGTTTTTGGGTTTTTAGTGGTTTCTATGTTTTTAGGGGGGTTTTAGGGGTTTACGGTCGTTTTTTAATTTTTAGGGTTTTTAGTTTTTTGAATATTTTTAGGGGTTTAAGTGTTTTAGGATTTTAAGGGTTTGTTATGGTTTTCAGGGTTTTTAGGAGTTTTTACATTTTTAGGTACTGTAATTTCTTTTTATGATATTCATGATTTTTAGGGTTTTTAGTTATTTTTAGGGGTTTTAATGGTTTTTAGGGTTTTAGCATTTTTTTGGTTTTTAGCGATTTCACATTTTTAGGGTAGTAAAGTGCTTTTAGATTTGTAAGGATTTACTTATGTTTTCCATGGTTTTTAGGATTTTTTTATTTTTAATGGGATTTTGGGTATTTTTTATGACTTTTAGGGCTTTAGGGATTTTGGAGTTTTTTATGGTTTTAGGGTATTCATTATTTTTTGAGTTTTTAGGGTTTTTTTGAGTTTTTTAGGTTTTATATGTTTTTAGTGTTTTTTAATGTTTTTATGGACTTATAGAGTAATTATAGTTTTTATTTGGGTTTAGAGTTTTAATGGGGTTTTAGTATTTTATGGTTTTTAGGATTTTTATGGTTTTTAGTGGTTTTGGGATTTTTAGTACTTTTTGGGATTTTATAATTTTTTTTTGTTTTTTAGGGTTCGATGTGTTTTTAGGTTTTCAAGGTTTTATTAGGGTTATTAGGGGTATTTATATTTAAGGGATGTTTTGTGATTTTTTTAGTATTTTTATGGTTTTTAGGGTTTTTTTGTGATTTTTTGGGATTTTAGGGAAATTAGGATATTTAGGGTTTTATTGATTATTTTTTGTTTTTATAATTTTTTATTAGGGTTTTAAGGGATTTTAGAGTTTTTATGGTTTTAGGGTTTTTATGGTTTTAAAAGGATTCTAGGGGTTTTATTTTTTTATATATTTTTAGGGTTTTTAATTGTTTTATCATTTTTTTGGGTTTTTATGGGTTTTACGTGTTTTCTGGTTTTTAAGGTTTTGTTTGGGTGGTTTAATAATTTTAGTGTATTTTACATTTTTAGTAATTTTTGGTTTTTTATGTTTGTTTTAGTTCTTTAGGGTTTCAGGAATTTTTAGTGGTTTTTGTTTTTTTAGGGTATTTAGGTTTTTTATAATTTTTTTTTGGTTTTTAGTGGTTTTAAGTAATTTTAGTTTTTCTTAAGGGGTTTTAGGGTTTTATGGGTTTTTATTTTTTTCAGATTTTTGGGCCTTTTAGGATTTTTAAGGTTTTTAGGTCTTTTATGGGTTTTTATTATATTTATTGTTTTTAAGGTTATTAGGGTTTTTACATATATTCGTATTTTTTGGTTTTTAGGGGTTTTATCTGTTTTTTTGGTTTTTAGTTTTTATTAGTAGTTTTCATTGTTTTTGGGTTATTTATTTATTTAGGGATTTTTAGGTATTTTTTAGGATTTTTATGTTTTTAGGGTTTATAAGGATTTTAGGGGTTTTGGGTTTTTAGGGTTTTTATTGATTTTTTGGGATTGTAAGGATTTTTGGATGTTTTTTTTCATTTTAGGGGTTCAAAATGTTTTTTGGTTTTTATTTTTTTTAGTGTTTTTATGGTTTTTAAGTATTTTAGGCATTTTCGTGGTTTTTAAATGTTTTTTGGGTTGTTAGAGTCTTTTAGGGGTTTTAGGGTTTCTTTCATTTTTATGGGTTTTAGGTGTTTTAAGTGTTTTAGGTTTATATGTTTTTATTAGGGGTTTCTAGGGTTTTTAAGGTTTTGGATTTATAGGAATTTTTATGATTTTTATGGTGATTTATCGTTTTTGAGATTTTGAGTGTTTTATGGTTTTTATGGTCTTTTGGATTTTACTTTGTTAGTTTTTAGGAGTTTCAAATATTTTTTATGTCTTTTATCTTTTTATGGATTTTGAAGGTTTTTTAAATAAATTAGTGGTTTTCAGGGGTTTTATGTAATTTTTAGGGTTCTAAGGGTTTGTTAAGGTTTCAAGTAGATTTTATGGTTTTTACAACTTTTGGTAAATTTTAGGGGGTTTTAAGTTTTATCATATTTTAGGTTTTTTACGGGCTTTAATTTTTTTAGGACTTCGATGTTATCTTATGGGGTTTCAAGGAATGTTGGTATTTTTACATTTTTAGGGATTTTTAGGATTTTCCAGTGTTTTTGGGTTTTTAACTGTTTTGGGGTTTTAGGATTTTTTTTATGTTTTTTAGTTTTATTAGGATTTTACAGTTTTTTTAGAGGTTTTAAGTGTTTTTTAGGATTTTAATGGTTTTATTTGAGTTTTTAGTGGGTTTCACATTTTAATGTACTTTTATGGCCTTTTATCATTTTTATGGTTTTTAGGTTTTTATAGATTTTGGGGGTTTTGGGTTTTTTGTGGAATTTTTAGGGATTTATATTTTTTATAGAGTCTTTTGATGTTTTTGGGGTATAATGGTTTTTTAATGTTTTTAGTGGTTTTTAGTTATTTTATCAGTTTTTATGGTTTTTAAGGTTTTTGGGGGTTTTAGGGTTTTTTTTGTTTTTATTGGTTTTAGGGTTTTTAGCATATTTAATTTTTTGGGGTTTTAAGTGTTTTGAGGGTTTTAGGGTTTTCTTAGGGGTTTTCATTCCTTTTAGGGTTCTACAAAATATTTAAGATTTTTAGAACCTTTTTTTGGATTTTTTATATATTTTTAGGGTTTTTAGGAATTTTGAGGGTTTTAGGGTTTTTATGGGTTTTAGGGATTTTAGGGTTTTACGAGTTTTAGGGTTTTTAGGGTTTTTTAGGGTTTTAGGGTTTTTAGGGTTTTTTTAGGGTTTTATGGGTTTTAGGGTTTTTAGGGTTTTTGAATTTTTTTGGGTTTTAATGGATTTTTAACATTTTTTGGGGTCCAAATTTTTTTGGATATTTTAGTGGGTTTAATATTTTCTATCATTTTTTACTTTTATTTAAATTTTTTCAGGGTTTTTATTCTTTTTAGTGATTTTTAGTTTTTTAGGGGATTTAGGAATTTTTAGGGTCTAGTATTTTTAGGGGTTTTTTGAGATTTCATGTATTTTCATGATTTTAAGGTTTTCTTATGAGTTTTTAGAGTTATAGATATTTTGTATATATATTTTTTGTAGGATTTTTATGGATTTTCAGGGTTTTGATATTGATATATTTTTAGGTTTTTTTTTGGATTCTTGGGGTTTTATAATTTTTTTAGAATTTTAGGGCTTCTATGATTTTTATTGTTCTAATATTTTTATGGGTATAAAGGTTTTTTTTTATTTTTAGTGGATTTTTGAGTTTTAGGGGGTTTTAGGTCTTTTTAAGGTTTTAGGGGCTTTATGGTTTTTAGGTTTTTTAGGTTTTTTTGCGTTTTTAGTGTTTTTAGGTTTTTTGGGGTTTAAATTGTTTTTTGTTTTTAAGGGTTTCATAAGGGTTTTCTGGGGTTTTGGTGGTTTTTTATAGTTTATAAGTATTTTTTATTAATTTTATCGGTTTTAGTAGTTTCAGAGATTTTAGTTTTTTTAGAGTTTATAGGGGTTTTATTGGTTTTAGAGTTTTTTAGTTTTTTGGGGGTTTTAAGTGTCTTTAGGTTTTTGAGGTTTTATTAGGGATTTTTAGGATTTATTTTGTTTTGATGGATTTTTAGTTATTTTTAGGGATTTTAATGGATTTTATGGATTTTAGGTATCTTAGGTATTTTGAGTTTTTTTTGATTTTTGGGTGTTTATGGTCTTTTTTATTTTTAAAGATTTTTGTTTCAGATTTTTTAGGGTTTTAATGTTTTTAGAGTTTTTTTTATCATTTTCAGGGGTTAAATGTGTTTTTAGAGTTTTTATGGGTTTTGGGGTTTTTATTTTTTGTGATTTTTTTATGTTTTTTAGGGGTTTTATAATTTTTAAGGTTTTTTGGGTTTTATGTATTTTTAAAGTTTTAAGGTGTTTTAGGGTTTGTACGGAGTTTATTGATTTTTATTATTTTTAGGGTTTTCTAGTTTTTATGTTTTTAGGGGTTTAGGGTCTTTTAGGGGTTTTTATCATTTTTAGGGATTATATATTTTTTATTTTTTAAAGGTTTTCTTTTATTTTTTTGGGTTTTCTGGTTTTTTATGTTTTTAGTGATTTTTAATGATTTTTATCAATGTTATGGGGTTTTAGAGATTTTCATGATTTTGAGTGCTTTGGGGGGGTTTGGGGGATTTTTACATTTTATAATTTTTAAATTTTAATGGTTTTTATGTATTTTTTGGTTTTAAGGGGTTATTTTTGTTTATTCATGGTTTTTAGGGTTTTTAAAGTTTTGAGGGATTTTTAGGGTTTTTTATGGTTTCATGTTTTTTAGAAATTTTTAGGGTTTTAGGGTTTTTTAGTTTTTTTTAAAGGTTGGGGCTGAAGGCTCATTTATTATTAAAGGAAATCCAAGACATCTTTAACTAGGTAGAGGGAGACCCATTACATAGCCCGAAGGCCTGGTGGGAAATTAGCCCATTACATGAACTGTACGCCCAATTTTTTCGCCCAAAGCCCATTCAAGGGTTTTTTGTGTTTTATTTTATTTTATGGGTTTTTTTTTGTTTTTTGGGGGGTTTTAACATTTTTAGGGTCTCTATTTTTTTAGTGGGTTTTAGAATTTTTTATGTTTTTTAGGGTTTTATGTGTTTTTATGTTTTTAAAAATTTCTCTATGGTGTGACGATTTTTTATAATTTTAGGGATTTTAGGTCCTTTCTATGATTTTTATGGGTTCTTTTGGTTTTTAGGGTTTCTATTTTTTAAGGGTTTTTGGTTGTTTTAGGGGTTTATATTTTTTAATGGTTTTAGGTGTTTCTATTATTTTCAGGTTTTTATGGTTTTATTATGGGAGATTTGGGTTTTTAGGGGTTTTTATGTTTTTTTGGGATTTATAAGGATTTATTTGGGTTTTTATGGTTTTATTATTTTTAATGGTTTTATGTTTTTTAGGGTTATTTAGGATTTTATCGTTTTTATGGTTTTTTTGGGTTTTAGGGGTATTATAGAGTTCTTTAAAAAAATTAGAGGTTTCATGGATTTTTAGGGTTTCTAATAGTTTTAGAATTTTAATGGGTTTCCATGGTTTTTAATATTTTTTATAATTTTTTATTGTTTTTTAGGGTTTTGTGGTTTTTAGTGTCTTTTAGGGGTTTTATCATTTTATTGGGTCTATAGGGGTTTTAAGTGTTTTAGGTTTTTATGGTTTTCTTAAGAGGTTTAATGGTTTTTAGGGTTTTAGGTTTTTTAGGATTTGGGGATTTTTAGGTCTTTTGTAGTATTTTTATGGTTTTTAGGGGTTTTAGTGAGTTTGATGGTTTTATGGGGTTTTAGTGTCTCTAGGGTTTTATGGTTTTTAGGGGTTTGGGTTTTAATTGGTTTTTACGATTTAATATTTTTTTCCCATTATTATGGTTTTAAAAGGTTTTTAGAGTTTTTATTGGGTTTTCTTATTCTTATGGGGTTTTTAAGGATTTTTAATGCTTTTAGGGGTTTTATGGTTTTTAGGGTGTTTTAGGAGGTATTAGGTTTTTAGGGTCATTTAGGGGTTTTAATGATTTTTAGGGTTCTAGGAGTTTTTAGTGTTATTATGTTTATATGGTTTTCATTGATATTTTTTAGGCATTGAGGGTGTTTTTTACATTTTTAAGTATTTTAAGGATTTTTTTAGTATTTAAAGGGTTTTAAGGGATTTTAGGGGTTTTGTTTATGTTTTTTAGTGATATGGGGGGTGTTTAGTGTTTTTAGGTTTGTAGGGATTTTATTTTTATTAGGTGTTTTAGTGGTTTTTAGGATTTTTTGGGGTTTTTAGTGTTTTTTTGTTTTTAAGGTTTTCTATGAGTTTTTTGGGATTTTTTTGTTCTTTTATATTTTGAGGGTTTTTAGGGATTTTATTTTTATTTTTATGGGTTTTAAGGTTTATTATGGATTTTTTGGGACTTAGGGATTCTTTTCGTTTTTTGGGTTTTATTGTTTCTTATATTTTTTTAACGTATTAGAGGTTTCATGGAGTTTTAAAGTTTCTAGGGATTTTTACAGTTTTATGGGTTTTTACAGTTTTTTCAGGTTATTAAGAATTTTATAGTTTTTAGGGGTTTATGGAATTTAGGGGGTTTTAGGGGTTTTAATATTTTTGAAGTTTTAGGGGTTTTGTGTGTTTTAAATTTTTTAGGCTTTCTTAGGGTTTTAATGGGTTTTAGGGTTTTTTTATATTTTTAGGTATTTTTATAGATTTTAGGAATTTTGTGGTTTTTTGGGATTTTAAGGGTTTTTGGTGGATTAATTGTTTTTTTTTGTTTTTAGGGGTTTTTTATGTATTTTATGGGTTTTACAATTTTTTTATAGATTTTTAATGGATTTTGAGGTTTAAAGGTTTTTTGAGTTTTTAGTGGTTTGTAGGGGTTTTATTGGGATTTAGGGTTTTATAAAGGTTTTGGGGGGTTTTATTTTTTGGGAGGTTTTATGGTATTTTTATGATTTTTTGATTTTTTATCATTTTTAGGTTTGTTGAGGTTTTTAATGTTTTTAGGATGTTAATTTTTTCTGAGAAAGTTTCTGGGTTTTTAGGGTGTTCTACTTTTTTAGTACTTTTGAGAATTTTTATTTTTCTTATGGTTCTATGGATTTTTTAGTTTTTTATGGTTTTTAGGGTTTTTATAGTTTTTAGGGGTTTTATAATTATTTGGTTTTTAGCAGTTTTAATTTGTATGGTTTTTAAGGTTTTCAAAGGGTTTCTTAGGTGTTTTATTTTTTTTTGTGATTTTAGGGATTTTTTAGAGGTTTTATGGTTTTTAAGGATTTTGGGGGTTTTAAAAGTTTTTTTGATGGTTTTCTATGTTTTATGTAATCTAATGGTTTTTAGGTTTTTATAGATTGAGGGGTTTTATGATTTTAGGTTCATTTACAGCTTTTTGTTTTTTATGATTATCATGGATTTTAATTGTTTTTTATATTTTCATGGTTTTATTAGGGTTTTTAGAGTTTTAGGTTTTTCACATTATTTGTCATTTTAAGGAATTTTTATGATATTTATAGGTTTTTTGGGATTTTAGGGATTTTGCGGGGTATTTTTGTTTTTTAGGGGATTAGGGGATTTTTGAGCTTTTGTCATTTTTAGGTTTTTTGGGAGTTTTTTTTGGTTTTAATGTTCTCTTAAACGTTTTCTGGTTTTTAGGACTCTTTATGTTTTCATGAATTTTTAGGGGGTTTTTTATATTATTTTTAGGGTTATTAGGGATTTGAGGTTTTTTATGCCTTTAAAGTTGTATTATTTTTTATCCTTTTATTTTTTTGAGTTTTGTATTATTTTTATGGTTTTCTAAAATTTTAACATTTTTATGGGATTAAAGGGTTTTTAGAGTTTTAGTGGTTTTAGGGTATTTATTTGTAATTATTTATTTTTAAAATTTTAGTGGTTTTTATGGGTTTTAGTTGTTTTAGGGTCTTCGTAGGGGTTTTATGGAATTTAGGGTTTCTAGAATTTTTTGGTTTTTACGAATATATTATGATTTTTAGGGTTTTTAGGTTCTTTTGAATTTTAATGGATTTTAGTATTTTTTTTGGATTTTATGCTTTAATGGGTTTTGAGGATTTTTAGGGGTTTGGGGTATTTTGGGTTCTTACTGTTTTTAGGTTTTATTACTATTTTTGGGTTATTGGAGGGTAATAAGTGTTTTTAGGTAACTAAGTTTTTCATAGTGTTATTTGGGGTTTCAGGCATTTTTATGTTTTTAAGAATTTTTAGGTATTTTTTTGATTTTTATATATTTTTGGAGTTTTGGGGGTTTTGATGATTTTTAGGGTTAATTTGGGTTTCTAACATATATATGGTTTTATGTTTTTTTAAGGTTTTTAATGTTTTCTTATGGGTTTTTAGGGTTTTTACTAATTTTTATGTTTTTATGTATTTTTAGGGACTGTTATGGTTTTTTTATTTTTGTATTGATTTTGAGGGTTTATAGTGTTTTTAGTGTTTTTAGAAGTTTTTAGGATTTAATTATTTTTTTAGGATTTATAGGGTTTTAGTTTTTTTTATTATTTTATGGTTTTTTAGAGTTTTTATTTTTTTAGGGGTTTAAAGGGGTTTTAGATTTTTTACATATTTTTCGTGTTTTCATATGGGTTTTAAGGTTTCTACAAGGTTTTATGGTTTTAAGGGTCCTTATGATTTTTAGGGTCTATTATGGTTTTAATCATTTTTGGGGGGTTTTAGGAGTTTCATGAGTTTTTAGGTTTATATGTTTTTCTTAGGGTTTTTTATGTTTTTAAGGTTTTTTTTGTTTTAATGATTTTAGGGCCTTTTATGTTTCTTAAGGATTTTTAGGTTTTGATGGATTTTGAGGGTTTTTATATTTCTTTAATATTTTAATGGTTTTTATAGTTTTGTTTTGTTTTCGGGTTCTAGAGTTTTTTTTGGGTTTTAAAGGCTTCTTGAAGGTTTTTAATGTTTTTTTCGAGGCATAGTTTTTAATAATTTTTTTAGGGATTAAAGTGTTTTTAGATTTTATAGTGGGTTTTAGAGTTTTTAATGTGTTTAGGTATTTTATGGGTTTTAGAGTTTTTAAGATTTTGAAGGTTTTTATGTTTTTTAGTGATTTTTAGGTTTTTTTGGGTTTTATGGTTTTTTAGGTTTTTTGGACATCATAGGTTTTTTAGGGTAGTAAAGGTTTTTATAATTTTCATAATTCATAGATAATTTTTCGGTTTTTATTGTTTTTTAGGGTTATAGGGATTTTGAGGTGTTTTCGGGTTTTAATGGGTTTTATGGTTTTGTGAAATTTCAAAGTTTTTAGGGGTTTTACCAGTTTTATGTTTTTAAGGTTTTCTTAGGGGAGTTCAGGGTTTTTAGGGGTTTTATGTTTTTAGGTATTTTGAGGATTTTTTAAAATTTTATGGTTCGTTAGGGATTTATAGATTTTTAGGGGTTTTAGGTTTTTTGGGTTTTTAGGTTTCTTATAGTTTTTTTGGTTTTCTCTATTTTTCTGAGTTTTCAGTGGTTTAAAACGTTTTTAGAGTTATTTAACATTTTTAGTAATTTAAAGGGGTTTTATATTTTTTAGCATGTTTAGGGTTGTTATGGGTTTTTTAGGATTATAAAGGTTATAGAGGTTTTTATGGTTTTAGGGGTTTTTAGGGTCTCTTAGGGTTTTTACCATTTTTTAGGTTTTTTTGGTTTTTATGTTTTTCTTATGGGTTGTATGATATTTAGTGGGTTTTTTACATTTTTACAATTTTTATGGGTTTTTAGGATTTTTGTGGTTTTTATGGTTTTTAGGTATTTTTAGGGTTTTTATTATTTTTAGGGATTTTTAGGGTTTTCAACTTTTTTTAGGTTTTAGGGGGTTTATCAGTAATTAGAATTCAATGGTTTTCTAAGTGGTTTTCTTGGGTTTTTACAATTTTAGGTAATTTTTGGACTTTTTTAGGATTTTATGCGTTTTTCGTGGTTTTTTTGGATTTTTAGTGCCTTTAGGGGTTTTAGGGTTTTTTTTGGGTTTTTTGTGTTTTTTATGGGTTTTTACAATTTTTAGAGTTTTTAATGTTTTTAGGGATTTAAATGGTTTTACATTATTTAGTGTATCTTTTATGGGTTTTTATGGGTTTTAGTGTTTTTTAAGGTTGTTAAGTGTTTATGGTTTTAGTATTTTTTATGATTTTTAGGTTCCTTTGGGGTTTTTTTTGGGATTTTACCATTTGTTAGATGTTTAGGGGTATTTATTAGTTTTTGTTTTTAAGGTATTCTTAGGGGTTTTCTAGGTTTTTAGGGGTTTTTATTTTATATGTATTTTTAGGGATTTTTAGGAGTTTATGGTTATTTTGGGATTTTAGGGATTTTTAGGGTTTTTAGGGGTTTTAGGGTCTTTGTGTTTTTTTTGGGTTTTGTGTGTTTTTCTTGATTTTAGGGAATTATGGTTTTTTATACTTTTTTATCTTTTAGGGGTTTAGTGTTTTTTTATTTTTTAGTGTTTTTTAGATTTGTAGGGGTTTTTAATATTTTTTGGGTTTTTATTTATTTAGAGGTTTTACGGTTTTTATGGTCTTTTATGGTTTTTGTGTTGTTTAATTTTTAAGGGGTTTATGTTTTTTAGGTTTTGAAGAATTTCTTGTGGTTTTCAAGGGTTTGATACTTTTTTTGTATTTTGGATCGTTGTTAGGATTTTTATGGTTTTTTCTAGTTCTTAGGGATTTTGAGGGGTTTTAGTGTTTTTTAGGGTTTTCATCATTTTTTTGTTTTTTGATGTTTTTTGTGTTTTTAGGTTTTTAGGATTTCTTATCAGTTTTTACTAGTTTTAGTGATTTTATGTATTTAGAGTTTTTAGGGAGTTTTTATGATCTTATTGTTTTTAGGGTTTTTACAGATTTTGAGGGGTTTTAGGGTTTTTTAGGAATTTTTGGTTTTTTTTGTTTTAAGTGATTTTTTTTTTATTTTTTAGAGTTTATAATTTTTTTATAAATTTTTAACATATTTAGGCATATAAAGGGTATTAGAGTAATTAGTAGTGTTTAGGGTTTTTATGGGATTTTAGGGGTTTTCATGATTTATAGTGGTTTTATGGTTTTACATGTTTTTATTTTTTTTATAGTCTTTTAGAATTTTTAGTGTTTTTATCATTTGTACATTTTTAGGGATTTAAAGTGTTTTTTGGTTTTTATGGTTTTCATTAGCATTTTCATGGTTTTTGGTATTTTTTTTTTTAGGGATTTGTTGTTATTTTTAGGATTTTAAGAGGTTTTATGGTTTTTAGGGATTTTCAAGTTCATAATGGTTTTTAGGGTTTTCTGGGTTTTTTGGATTTTAGTGTTTTTTGAGATTTTTTATTATTAAAGATTTTTAAGGTTTTTAATTTTTTCAAGGATTAATGTGTTTTTTCCGTTTTTAGTGGGGTTTTAGGTTTTTATTTCTTTTGGGGTCTTTTATGGTTTTTATGGTTTTATGGTTTTTAGGTTTTTAGGGTTCTATGGTATTTTTATGTTTTTAGCATTCTTTAATTTTTTACGGGTTTTAAGTGTTTTTGGTTTTTAAGTTTTTCTTAGGGTTTTATATTTCTTTTTATGTTTTTAGGTATTTTTAGGTATTTTTAAAGTATTTATATGGTTTCTAGGGTTTTTAGAGGTTTTAACATTTTTTGGTTTTTTGGGATTTTAAGTGTTTCTAGGTATTTATGGTTTTATTTGGAGTTTTTAGTAATCTCAATGTTTTTTTTGGTTTTTACTGATATTTAGATATTTTTTAGGTTTTTTAGGGTTTTAGGGTTTTTAAAGTTTTTATGTATTTGGGGTGTTTTTAGGGTTTATAATTATTTTAATGTTCCTTTGGTATTTTCGATTTTTAAGGTTATTTGAAATTTTTTTAGGGTTTTATGATTTTTTAGTGTTTTGTCATGTTTTTAGGGATTTAAATGATTTTGAGTGTTTTGATGGGTTTTAATTGTTTTTATGGTATATTTGGATTTTTTTTGGTTTTAAAGGTTTTATGTGTTTTTATTTGTTTTTGTATTTCTTAAACTTTTCATGGTTTTCAGTGTTTTTTATGTTTTTTTTATTTTTAGGGATTTTTTAGGATTTTTATGGGTTTTCTTGATTTTTAGTATTTTCAGCGTTTTTATGGGATTTAGTGTTTTTAGGGTTATTAGGGATTTTGAGTTTCTATGGGTTTTTGGGGTTTTAATAGTTTTTTATGTTTTTATGGGTTTCTTATGGTTTTAGGGTAAATAGGTGTTTTTTTGGGAACAAGTGGGATTTTTAAATATTTTTATATATTTTGGGGGTTTTATGGTTTGTTTAGTTTTTAGTGTTTTTTATGGTTTGTGGAGTTTTTTACCACATTTAGGGTTTTAATGGGGTTTTTTGGGTTTTTTGGGTTTTTATGTTTTAGGGGTTTTTAGGGGGTTTTATTGATTTTAGGGGGTTTTAGGGTATATAGGGTATTTTTAGCGTTTTTAACATTGTTTAGATTTTTTGAAGTTTTATGTTTTTTTATGTTTTTGTTAGGGTTTTTCATTCATTATTGGGGGTTTTATGTTTTTAATGATATTTTTGGGTTCTTTAAGATTTTTATGGATTTTTAGGGATTTAAAAGGATTTTAATGATATTTAGGGTTTCAAGAGATTTTAGGGGTTTTTAGGGAATTTATCATTTTTATATTATTAGGCGTTTTAAGTGTTTTCAGGTTTTTATGGTTTTCTTAGTGTTTTTATCAGTTTTATGTGGTTTTTATGTTTTATGATATTGTAGTAGCCTTTCTGGATTTTAGGGGGTTTTGGGTTTTTTGGTGTTTGGGTTTTTACGGTCTTTTGGTTATTAGGGTTTTTTGAGTTTTTATGACTTTAATATTTTTTAGAGTTTTTTAACAATTTAAGGGGTTTAAAGATTATTTTGAGTTTTTAGTCAGTTTTAGGGTTTTCATTGGGTTTTAGGGGTTTTAAGCTTTTTAGGGGTTTTATGTTTCTTTGGAGTTTTTAGGGATTTTATGGCCTTTTCAGTGTTTTATAGTTTTTATCATTTTTCAGAATTTTAGGTGTATTAAGTGCTATTATGTTTTTATGATATTCTTAGGGTGTTTCATGGTTTTTAGGTTTTTTAATATTTTTATGATTTTTTGTGATTTTTATGGTTTTTTTTTGGATTTTATGGTTTTTAGGATTGTTATGGTTTTTTGGGGGTTTTTTGGTTTTTGATATTTTTAGGGTTTTAATGGGTTTTAGCATTTTTAACATTTTAGTGATTTATTTGGTTTTGGGGGTTTTATGATATTTTATTTATTTTAGTAATTTTTAGTTTTTCAGGGATTTTATGTGTTTTAGCTTTTTAAAATTTTCTTTGGGTTTTAGGTGTTGCAGTGTTTTTTTATTTTTAGGTTTTTTTGGATTTTTAATGGTTTTAGGATATTATAGGTTTTTTGGCATTTTGAGGGCTTTATGGTTTTTAGGGTCTTTGGGGGGTTGGGGATTTAGAATTTTATATTTTAAGGGGTTTAAGTGTTTTTTAAGTTATAGAGGGTTTCTTAGTGTTTACTAGGGTTTCAGTGTTATTTAGAGATTTAGGCAAAGCAGGTTTGGGGCCGGGCGGATCCCAGCCCCACAAAATATAATAACATAAAATAAAGGTACAAGGCATTACAAGGAGGGTTTGCACAACCGAGTGTGAAATTCACCCTTCATGTATGAGTCCACAACGGGAGTGCAGAAATCTGGTGCAATAAATGACCACATGGAACATCCATCCTCAATTGCTTTCTTGGAGAGTATGTTCGACACCTTGTTCGCTTCCCTGTATATATGTGTGACCATAATGTTCATACCCTGATAGATTCTCAGACAGTCAACCCATTGTGGGAGGAGCCTCCATGGGATTGTCCTTGTTTTTCTGTTGAGGGCTTCCACCGCCAACATCGAGTCAGATTCAATCCATAGCTGCGTCCACCTGAAGTGGACCGCAAACTGTACAACCTTAATCATGGCCCATAGCTCCGATTCATAAGCACATCCATTCCCAATGTAATGATAAAAGCATCCTTTAACAAAGCCTCTATACGTCCGGAAAACATCACCACACCCGGAGGGAACAGGCGCACCCAAGGCTGCACCATCCATATTAACTTTTATCCATTCTGGGATTGGTGGAATCCAACGAATGAATTTAAAGTCCTTCTGTTTCCTGCATCTTCCAGAAATTCCGAGAGTTCTCAACACAATAAGGTCCTTAATATCATTAGCCATCGTACCATCCTGGATATGAGCCGCCGCATGGACTGCTTGATGAATTGCCACCACACCATTTCGGATGCAGCATGAATCATTATCGAAAACCACTTTGTTCCGAGCTGCCCACACAAAAGCAGTAAGAGCCGCAATGGCAGCATGAAGCAGATTGGTAATTTGCTGACTGCATTGCACACCTACAACACTGCAGAAAATATCAGACAGCGTGCTGTCCGTGCAGATTTTCAGCTGGAATATGCCCCGTAAATGATCCCAAAGACCTGCAGCCAACCTGCACTTAAGAAAAATGTGCTACAGATTTTCCTCATCCTGAAGACAGATCTGACAAGCAGAATCCAAACACCACCTAGCTCTTTTCAATTGCTCTTGAACTGGCAATCTATTTCTTCAAATTTTCCACAGCAGCAGGTAGCTAGAGGGGGGAATGAATGGCCTCCGAAATTTAGAGAGCCATGCAGGGGGCTGAATTCCCTGCTCACATTCAGACCGGTAAAACTCCTTCACACTCAACAGCCCAACCATATTTGGCTTCCAAATGAGACAATACATGTCCATAAAACTGTAGTTTTGTATTTGTGTGATAATATTCTGCGGCAGGATACCTTCAATATCGTTCATATTGTCCTTGAGATCAGCAATGGACCAGTGCTTGAAAACCTGAGGTGGCTGGATAGATTCACTGATGGGCCGATCCAGCTAGGCGGTCTTCCAACAATTCAAGGTCGAGTATCTTGAGACCACCCATTTCTAATTGGAAATAATTCTCCTATATGAGGACCTGATTGTGGTCCAAACCGGTGAGGGGATGAATCCCGGGAAGTCCTCACGTAGCTTAGAGTTGAATCTTTCCCTCAAGAAGTCATGACTCATTTCAGTCGGGTTGAAAAGATTCCATGTGAATTTGCCAATTAAGGCATCGTTGAATTTCCTGAGGTCCTTGATGCCCAGTCCACCCATCTCGATGGGCTTTGTGCATTCTTTCCATGCCACAGAAACAAGCTTCTTCTTGGTTATGCATCCTGTCCATGCGAAATTTCTGATTTTTGCCTGTAGGCTCTTGATGAGACTTGTCGGCCATCTATAAATGGAGAACGCATGCACAAACATGGATGTAATGACAGAGTTGATCAGGCAAATTCTTCCTGCCTTAGATAAGCATTTTCCTTTCTAGTTCGCAAGATGCTGAGTAATTTTGAGTGAAATTCCCTCCAGGTAACTACTTTTCACCCTCCCCCCGAACAAGGGGACCCCCAGGTGCATGAGGGGGAGGGATCCCCTCATGATACCAAGATTTCTGACAATTCTGCATTGTTTGGGGGCTGAAATCCCATTGCCAAAAATGATAGAGGACTTTTTCCAACTAATTGATTGCCCTGCAACCTCCTCATAATGTTGTAGAAGTGACTTAATTGAAGATATTGTATGCCAATCAGCCTTCCCAAAAAGGAGAATATCATCCACATATAGAAGATGATTTGGCACGTAGAGATCTTTCCCAGCTTTAATCGGAGCATAGAAACCATCCTGTACTAGTTCAATTATACATCTTCTCAGGTAATCCTCAACCAGAGCGAAGAGAAGTCCAGAAATTGGGTCACCTTGCCGGACACCGCAGGATCATTGAAGGAACCCCTTAGGAGATCCATTAATAAGAACAGAAATCCTGACACTGGATAGGATAATATGGATCAGCTTTATAAAAGAGGCGGAGAAGCGATACCTGCTGAGAACAGTAAAGATAAAGCTCCATTTGATTGTATCGAATGCCTTTGAGATGTCCAGCTTCATATCAAATCTTCCATGCTTAGAGTCTTTCCTCGTGATTTTAATACCCTCCGATGCAGAGTAAAGGCAACTCTGAATATTGCGTCCTGGGACAACCCCGAATTGGTTTGGTGTGATTATCCCACCAAAAATCTTCCCCAATCTGATCGCCAGAATTTTACTTATTATCGTAGGAATGGTATTTCCAATCGCCACCGGACAAATGTCCCCAATGTCCATGGCATTCTCTCTCTTTGGTAGCAGAGCAAGGATGTTGGAGTTCATTCCATGAGGAATGGAGTAGAAGATAAAAAATTCCCTGACAACATTAGTGATCTCCACATGATGAATATCCCAATATAACATAAAGAACTTATTAGTGAATCCATCCGGACCGGGAGTGATATCCATGTTTAGAGAAAAGAGAGCAGATCTGACCTCTTCCCCAAGTGGTGCATCAGTAAGATGCTTATTCTGCAGCTCATTAATACAAGGAACAATAGAGCCAAAGAGATTGGGGGTCTTCTCATGCCCTCCATCATTATAAAGTGCTTTAAAGTGATCAACCACAGCATTGGATATTTCATTCTCAGTTGAAAAGGAGACCCCATTAACTCGAATGACATTCAGAGCTTTCTTTGATTTTTTCTCCCTATGAAGACGATGAAAGAATTTGTAATTCCTATCTCCTTCCTTTAGCCAAGCCACTCTACATTGATTTCTAGCCAGCTTCTCTTTAAGAGACAAAAGCTCATTCAGTTTCAAGTGGAGCTGCATTCCTTCGCTAGATGGGGTAGGTCACAGCTGGTCATCTATTTGGCAGTGAGAAAGCTAGGATTCAACAGCCATGATGTCATCATCGAGCTTGGAGAAAGAGATCTTACTCCATTCCTTAAGAAGACTCTTTATTCGTTTTAGCTTTTCCACCACCACATAGTGTGGGCTACCATGAAAAGTGCTGCTCCATCCATCAGCAATCACTTCCCTACATCCAGGAATGGTGAGCCAGGCATTGTTGAATTTGAAGGGAAAAGGAGAGGACCAGCAGGTGCTATCATTGATTTCAAGCATCAAAGGATTGTGATCAGAGTTGAACTTAGGGAGAGTAGAGGCAGACACCACAATTGAGGACCTGCTATCATTGATTTGGAAAAAACATCTATCCAATTTACTTGCTTACCTCCCATTTATGGTGTACCTTCCCCATGTGAAACGGTCACCCACAGCAGGGAGTTCCACCAGATTTCACTAATCAATATAGCAGGAGAATTCCTCTACAACAATACGTGAGAAAGATGATCCAATCCTTTCATCTGGCCTCAGCACCGTATTAAAATCACCAATAGAAACCCAGTTGCAATGATTGTGTTGACTGTTACTCATCATATCACGCCATAGTTTACGTCTACTAGTGTAAACACATGAGGCATAGAAAAAAGAAAATGTATGAAAGGATTCATGAATCTGGATCCATAGGGAGATGATTTGAGGTCTTCTCTCAACGAATACCAATTGAATACAATCATGCTTGAGGACCCAAAGAGTCTTCGCACCACTCTCAATGTTATTTTGCACAACAAGAGAGTAACCAAACTTCTGCCAGCTGAGGCCCTTCCAGCTGTCATAGCTATTCATAGGTTCTGCAATCCCTAGAAGCATCGTCTTGTTGGCTGAAATTAAATGTTTAAGGGCACGGGTCATTGGCAGATTTCCCATCCCTCTACAGTTCCAGAACATGATCTTCATTGAGAAGAGTTTTTCCCACCCCCAGCAGGAGGTTGCTTCTTGTTGGATGTGGGGTCAGTTTTTTTCCCTTTTCCTTTCCTGCCCTTATTCTTGGGAGGCCTGCCAATAGGATTCTTCATGTGTTTAGACACATTCTCACACACCTGCGTCACATTCGGAGTGCCACTGTTCACAGACCCATGGGCTCCTTCTTCATGACCTTGCTCATTACCCCCCTCATCAGCCCAGAAGCTTCCAGAAATTGGAGTGAACCTGTTGGTGGCACAGAGCCCTTCAGGAGGCTAGAATTTGGCATTCCTTCTAGCAACCTTACATGAGACTGGAGTGAACTCCCCACTCCGATCCTACTGGGCATCGTCATGATGCACAAGTATCCCAACAATATCTGTGCACGCATTCACCTCCTGCATGGTTCCACCTCCCTGATCCAGTGTAGCTGCATGCACAGGACTCTCCGGCAGAGTAAGAGCAGTTGGGGTTGATTCACTATTACTTGGAATAATGTGTCCAGCCAATATCTCCACTTGTCCAGGGACCAGAGAAGAATCACCTTGCCCTGACTTAGAGTGTTGTCCACTCGCATCACCCTCCACATCTATAGCTGTAAGTGGCACTGCCACCGTCCCCAAAGGAGCACTGGAATCCCTTGTGCTTGCCGGGCAGTTCAGGGTTTTTTATGTTTTGGGGGATTTTAAAAAAAATTATGATTTTAATGTGTTTTTTATTTCATAAAATGATTTTTATGGTTTATAGGTTTTTTAGGGTTTTTATTATTTTTTGGGGTTTTCTGGTTTTTTTTGGGTTCGTTTTTTGGATTTTTAGAGTTTTCATTGTTTGTTGGAGTTTATATGTTTTGAAGTGTTTTCTGTGGGTTTTACGGTCTTAAGGGTCATTTATGGGTTTTATATTCTTTAGGTTTTTAGGGGTTTATGTGTTTTTATATTTTTACGGTTTTCTTAGAGATTTCAAGGGTTTTTAGGGTTTTTACACTTTTTTGTTATTTTACAATTTTTTTAGGTTTATTATGTGTTTTTCGAATTTTAATGGATTTTTAGGTTTTTTGGGTTTTAGGGTCTTTTGTTTTATTTTGGGTTTATAACATTTATAAGTTTTTAGGGTTTTTAAGTGATTTTATGTTTTTATGGTTTTCATTTGGTGTTCGATGGGTTTTATGGGTTTTTAGGGTTTTACGTATTTTAAGGATTTTTAGGGGTTTTATTGTTTTTATGGTTTTTGAGTATTTAGAGGGATTTTAGGGATTTTAGGTGTTTTATAGTTTTTATGGGTTTTTAGGGGTTTTCTTGTTTCTTGAGTTTTTTATTGTTTTTAAGGTTTTCAGTGTTTTTTATCATTTTTATGGGTTTAAAGGGTTTTTTATATTTTTATTGATTATTAGGAACTATTATATTGCTAAGGATTTAGGGGTATTTAGTGAATTTTAAGGTTTTTGGTATTTTTCAGTTTTAGTGGTTTAATGTTTTTTTAGTTTTAAGGTTTTCTTATGATTTTTCAGGGATTTTAGAGTTTTTATGTACTTAAGGATTTCGGGGTATTTTTTATGATTTTAATGGTTTTTAGGGGGGTTTAGTATTTTTATTTTTTTTATTGATTTTAGGGTCATCTTAGGGGTTTTGGGGGTTTTTAGCTTTTTAAGGTTTTAAGGGTTTATTTGTTTTTAGGTTTTTATATTTTCTTAGATTTTTCATGGTTTTTTGGGAATTTTACATTTTTATGGATTTGTAGGGTTTTTTAGGATTTTTATGATTTAATAGGTTTTTTATGGATTTTGAGTGGTTTTAGGGATTTAGGGGTTTTAGGATTTATTTGTGTTTTTAGGATTTTCGCTGATATTATTAAGGTTTTGAAGGTTTTTTATAGTTTTATTTACAATTTTTGGGGTTTTAAGGGTATAAAAGTTTTATTGGGTTTTTAGGTTTTTTATGCGTTTTATGGGTTTTTAGGATTCTTAGGGTTTAACTGTTTTTAGGGTTTTTAGGGACTTTTAGGGTTTTTAGCATTTTTATGGTTTTAGGTGTTTTAGGTGTTTTTAGTTATTTAAAGATTTCTTAGGGGTTTTCATGTTTTTATGGTTTTTATGTTTTTCAATATTTTAATGTGTTTTTGGATTTTTATCAGGTTTTTGGATTTTTAGGTATTTTAAGAGTTTATTGGGTTTTTAGGGTCTTTAAGGGTTTTTATGTTTTTAGAATTATTTTAGGTTTTTGGAGGTTTAAAGGGTTTTTAATTTTTACGGTTTTCTGTTGAATTTTCTGGGTTTTTAGGGTTTCTTATGTTTTTATGGATTCTAAGGATTTTGAGGATTTTTACAGTTTTTTGTGGGTTTAGGGATTTTTAGGGTTTGTAGCATTTCTTAGGGTTTTTATTATTTTTTTCATTTTTTGATTTTATTTAGGGTTTTAATGGTTTTTAAAGTTTTTTTCTATTTTTTGGATTTAAAGGTTTTTAGGGTTTTTATTCTGTTTTAGGATTTTCATGGGTTGTTAGGTTTTTAATGTTTTTATGGGATTTGGGGTTTTTATAATTTTTTCGGAATTTTAGGGGTTTTAATTTTTTTTAGTTATTAAGGTTTTCTTAGGTGTTTTCATGAATTGTAGGGTTTTTACATTTTAAGTAATTTTAGGTATATTTTTAGGATTTCTATGATTTTTTGGGTTTTCTTAGGGATTTCAGGGTTTTTATGATTTTTCTATTTTAATGGATTTTGAGGGATTTTTTACGATTTTTAAGGTTTTTTGGGGTTTTAGGTATTTTTACAGGTCTTTAGGGTTTCTTATTGTTCTTAAGGGGTATATTATTTATATTTTACTTTTTAGCGAATTTAATATTTTTAGATTTTTTTAAAAAAGTGGTTTAAATTGTTTTTAGTGTTTTTAGTTGTTTGTATGTTTGTTATGGTGTTTTATGGGCTTTAAAGGCATTGGGGGTTCTTATTGTTTTTAGGGTAATTATTGGTTTTTTGAGATTTTATCTTTTTAGGGGTCTTATGTTTTTAGGGTTTTATGTTCCTCTTAGTAAATTCATGGTTTTTTAGGGTTTTGTTTTAAAAAAAATATGTTAGGAATTTTTAGAATTTTTATAGTATTTAGGATTTGAATGTATTTTTATGGGTTTTAGGATTTTTAGTGTTTTTTGAGTTTTATGAGGATTTTAACTTTTTTATGTTTTTATGATTTATCTTATTGTTTTCTTGTGTTTATAGAGTTTTGTACTTTTTTATGTCTTCTAGGTATTTTTTAGGATTTTATGGGTTTTTGGGTTTTTATGGATTTTGAAGGTTTTTAGGGGTTTTTTTGTGGTTTTGACGGTTGTTATGGTTTTTTGAATTTTTTGGGGTTATTATTATTTTTGGGTTTTTAATGTTTTTTAGAGTTTTAAATGTATTCATCAGATTAAAATCATTTTATAGTTTTTAGTGGTTTATCGTTTTTATTAATTTTAGGGGTTTTTGGATCTATTTCGGGTATATAGGGTTTTTAGTGTTTTTATAGTTTTGTGGAGTTTTCAAGTTTTTTAGTTTATTAAGTGTATCTTATGGGTTATCATGTTTTTATAATTTCTTACATTTTTAGTGATTTTTAGTGACTTTTATAATTTTTATGATTTTTAGGGTTTTAGGGATTTTGAGTGTTATTTGGATTTTTATGTTTTTAGAGGTTTTAGGGTTTGCATCATTTTTAGGTTTTTATGGGTTTTAGGTGATTTTAGGTTATAAATTTTTTCCTTAGGCGTTTTCATCATCATTTGGATTATTTACGTTTTTCAATATTTTTAGGTATATTTTTGGATTTTTATGGGTTTTAGAGATATTAATGGTTTTTATCAATTTTTAAGAGGATTTAGGGTTTTTTGGTTTTTTGGGTTTGTTTGGGGTTTTTTGAGTATTTTAGTGGTTTTAATATTTTTTATGTTTTTAATGTTTTTTGGGGTTTAAGGTATTATTAGAGACTTTAGTGATTTTATTGGTTGTTTTTGGGTTTTCAGGGTTTTTAGGGTTTTAGGGGGTTTTATGGTTTTTAGGGGGTTTTAAGGATTTTATTTTCTTTTTAGGGGTTTTAGTGTTTTATTTTTTTATGTTTTTGAGGGGTTTTAGGGTGTTTTTAATGTATTTATGGGTATTTTGAATTTTATGTTTTTTAGGGGTTTTATGTTTTTTAAGGTTTTCATAGGGTTTTTTGTTTTTTTGGGGTTTTTGTACATTTATGTATTTTTAGTTTTTTAGTGATTTTATGGTTTTTAGGGATTTTTATGGTTTTATGTTTTTTAATGTTTTTAGGTTGTTTATGGAATTTTTTTGGATTTTAGGTTTTTTAGAGTTTTTAGGGGTCTTAATGTTTTTTGAGTTTTTTATCGTTTTCAGGGGTCTAAAGGGTTTTAGATTTTTTAGTGGTTTTTGGTTTTTTATGGGTTTTTAGAGATTTTAAGGTTTTTAGGTTTTTAATGGGTTTTAAGGGGTTTTAGGGTCTATTTATGATGTTTAGGGATCTTAGCATCTTTAAATTTTTTTATGGGGTTTTATGGGGTTTTATGTTTTAAGGGTTTCTTTGGGGTATTAGGGGTTTTTAGGTGTTTTAGGGGTTTCTACCTTATTAGGACTTTTAGGGAATTTTAGGATTTTTATAGTTTTTTTAAATTTTTTGGGTTTTCAGGGTTTTTAGGATTTTTATAGTTTTAGGTTTTTTAGGGTTTTTGTATTTTTAGTTTTTTTGTTGGTTTAAGTGTTTTTTTGTTTTTTTTTTGTGTTTTCTTACAGATATTCATGTTTTTATGGGTTTGTTAAATTTTTAATATTTTTTTAATATTTTTTTTATTTTTATGGTTTTTAGGGTATTTTGGGATTTTGATGGTTTTTTGAGTTTTTTAGGGTTTTTATGGATTTAATGGTTTTGGGGTTTATTTTCATTCTAAGGGCAAGAAAGGCTCGGGGTCAGGCTATTCCTGACTCCCCCAAAAATTTATTAGAAAAAGGACACAAAGACACTGCAAAAAAGGGGTAAAACGGTTTAAAGGGTTTTTATAGTTTTTCTGTTTTTATATGATTTATGATTTTTTTAGGGTTTTATGGGTATTATGGTTTTCTAGTAGTTTTAATGATTTTTTGGGGTTTTGGGTGTTTTTAACATTGTTAGAGTTCTTTATCATTTGTGGGGTTGAAAAGAGTTTTTACGGTTTTAATTATATTTAGTTTCTTAATATTTTCATAGTGATATTCAGGGATTTGAAGGTTTATTACGTTTTTTGGGGAATTTTTGAGATTTTTTAGGATATTTTTTATTTTTAAAGGATTTTGAGAATTTAATGGTTTTTTGGGTGTTTATGGTTTTTAGGGATTTTAAGGGGTTTTATCATTTTTTATGTTTTATGGGTTTTAAGAGATTCTAGGTTTTTATGATTTTCATAGGGGTTTTCATAGTTCATATGGTTTTTATGTTTTAGGAATTTTAGAGCTTTTTTGGACATTTATAGTGTTTATTGATGTTATGGATTTTGAGGGTATTTAGGGATTTAGTGTTTTAAATGTTTTTTGGGTTTAAATTTTTTTTAGATTTTTTTAGATTTTATAGGGGTTTAAATGGGTTTAAGAGTTTTCAGTGGATTTTTATGGATTTATGTGTTTTTAGTTTTTTTAACATTTTCGCGGGTTTATGGTTTTGGGGGGTAGGGTATTTTTATAAGTTGTTAGGGTTTATAGAATTTTTTTGGTTTTAGGGGAAAGGAAGATACGAGGGTCAGGCTATTGGGGGATTTATGTGATTTTAGGTTTTAAAGGATTTCATAGTGTTTTTCTGAGTTTTTAGGGTTTTTATATTTTATGGATTTTTAAGGATATTTTTTGGTTTTTTACTATACTAGGGTTTTGAGGATTTTCTTGGGTTTTTAGGATTCTTTTGGGTTTTTTGTTTCTTTTGGGTCTTTATGGATCTTTTGAACTTTTTATTATTTTTAGATTTTTTAGATTTTTTAACATTTTTAGGGATTTATTGGGTTTTTAGAGTTTTCAGTTGGATCTTTGGGGTTTATCGAGTTTTAGGGCAAGGAAGGCTCAGGGACAGGCTATTCATGACCGCCCCCAAAATTTATTTAAAAAAGACACGTAGACACTACAGACAAGGGAGGGACGGGGTCAATCAACCCACTCCAAAAAACCCTTAACAAACACACACACAAGCCCAAAAAAGGAATAGAAAGAAAAAGACACGAAAACCAGACACTACAACAACATCATCACGTCACATCTAGCCAATACTAGCATTCAACAGCACCACATCCAAGAAGAAACCAATATCCACCATCATCCCTCAGCAGCATCTCCAAGACATCTCCAAGCCGAACAGAACCAGCATCCCATAGCACTAACCAGCCCTCTGCCTCCAGCAACTCTTCTTCCAAACCAATAGCCAGCACCAGCAGAGGTCCACTACCAAACTAGCCGCAACAAGCCAGCCCCAACAGAAACTTATGCCAAACATCCATCCACATCCAGCATCATAGCCAACCAAGAGCCAATACCCATAGTATCTCACAAGAAGACCAGTCATAACCAATAAAAACCATCGGTTCACAGCCAAAACAACACCTCCAGCACCTCCTCTCTAGGCGGCAAACAACAAAGAGCATCCCATTATCGAGCATCCATCATCCTCAATCTAGAAAAAACCAAACATCTAACAAATCGCATCCAACATCTCCTTTCCAACAACATAGAAAAGCATAGCAATGAGAATTTTATAGCGGATCCCGTTTCCACCAAAATCACGATTCAGCTTCAACATTAAAAGAGCAAAATCCACCACAGTTGAATCAATCTAGAACTGAGTCAAACCATAAGATCGGAACCAGTAAACGTACCTCCTGATACATCCCGGGAGCAGCAACCCACCAGATACATCCACCATAATACAAGACAAAAAACTATAGGAAAGTACCATCCGAGAAGAATGCCCTGGGTTGGCCTGTAGACCAAGCTGCCGCTGCACCTTTCCAATCCAATAAATCCCTCGACCCTGTAGACCCGTCTTCAAACGCTTCAGATCTGAAAATTTTACCCCAATCCGAGGCTGCATCTCTCCATCACGAAGCCAGGAAAGTCGCCATCTCACCTACCTAAAGCCTTCATGAAGCCAATGAAACCACCGCATATTCAGATCTAGATCCAGGTTTGACTTCGCCTTCGACTTAGATACCCACCATGCTTTCACACCGCAGCACCAATGGGAGTTTCCATGACCATCGCCAAACCCGTCGCGCCTCCGAGACCGCACCCAGGCCACCGAGAAGCCATGGATGCCACCGAAAAAGAGCATTGAAGATCCATCAGAAAGCAACAGCACTGAGGATCGAGAGAGAGCACCAGGAGACTCGGTCACCATCTTTTTTCTATCGAGTTTTAGTGTTTTTATAGATTTTAGGGATTTTATAGTTTTTAGAGTATTCGGGGTTCTTATGGTTTTTAACAATTTTTGGGGCTTATGATATTTATGTTTTTTTTTATGTTTTTATGTTTTTTTGGGAGAAATTCATGATTTTTAGGGTTTTATAAATTTTTTAGAATATTTAGGTATTTTTATGAATTTTATTGTCTTCAGGATATTTATGAATTTTAAAGGTTTTTAGGTGTTTTATAGTTTTTTGGGTACTTAGGGATTTTTTTAATTTTTTGGGTTTTTAAGGTTTTCTAAAGTTTTTAAAAAAAATTAGGGTTTAATTTGTTTTAGTTTTTATTTCATTTTTTTGGTTTTTAGGGTTTTTAGGGTTTAAAAGGTTTTTATGGGTTTTTAGGGTTTTTATAGGATTTAGGGATTATAAGGGTTTTTTTGGGGGTATTGGGTCATTATGGATTTTTTTTGTTTTTAGTGTCTTTATGCTTTTAGGGGTCTGATGTTTTTTTAATGTTTTAAGTGTTTATTTTGGTTTTTCAAGGGTTTTAGGGTTTTTTATGTTTTTATGGATTTTACTACTTTTTTATGATTTTTATGGATTTTTGTAGGATTATAGGGATCTTTAGGGTTTTTAGAGGTTTTTAGTGTTTTTAGGGATTTAATGTTTTTTTAGTTTTTTTATTTTTTGGGGGTTTCTTATGGGGATTTTAGGGTTTTAATGGTTTTTATAGGTTTTAGATTTTTTATGGGTTTTAGGGTTTCATGCATTTTAGAAATTGTTTTATATTCGTTTTAATTTTTTTAAGTTTTTATGGTTTTCTTAGTGTTTTAAATGTTCTTTTTTACTTTTTTATGGAATTTTAAGGGTTATTTTGGATTTTTATGGATTTTATGATTTTATTTCCATTTTTAGAGATTTTAAGGGTTTTTATTTTTTTGTTAATATTTTTAGGGGTTTAAAGGTTTTTTAGAATTATTAGTAGTTTTGGGTGTTTTTAGGAATTTTTAGTGTTTTTATAGATTTAAGGGGTTTTATATTTTTATTAATTTTAAGGGTTAATAAGGTATTTTATGCTTTTTTGGTTTTTTAGGTTTTTAGGGTGTTTAAGTGATTTTTTTGTTTTTTTGTCTTCATTCAGTTTTTTAGGGTTTTTGGGGATTTTACTTTTTTGGGATTTTTAAGGATTTTTATGATTTTAATAGGTTTTTAGGGTTTTTAATGAATTTTATGGTTTTTAGGGGTTTTTGGGTTTTTAGGTTTTTAGGATTTTAATGGGTTTTAAATGTTTTATGGTTTTTATGGTTTTCTTAGAGGTTTTCATCATTTTATGGTTTTTTTTATTTTTTAGTTATTTTTTTATTTTATCATTTATATTTTTTTCTATTTTTTATGCATTTTTAGGGTTTTTAGGTGTTTTAGGGTTTTTAGAGTTTTTTAAGGATTTTAATTATTTTTATATTTTTGAGTTTTTCTAATGGATTTTCATGGTTTTTATGGGTTATTCTATTTTTAGGGATTTTTTGGTATTTTTATGGTTTTTATGGTTTTGATGTAATTTGAGAGATTTTAGTGTTTTAGGGGTTTTATATTTTTCTTTTTTTTATTCCTCAGAGACTATTATGTTTTTAGTGTATTTATGGGTTTTTAGATATTTTTAACATTTAAGGAGTTTAAAGGGGTTTTATTTTTTAAGTGTATTTTTATTATTTTTTTGGGATTTTAGGTTTTTAATGGTTTTTAGGTGTTTTATTTTTTAGAAGTTTTTGGGGTATTTCCGGTTTTTATGTATTTTTCTATTTATGTTTTTTAATGGTTTTATGTGTTTTTACGTTTTAATGTTTTCTTAGGGTTTTTCTGAGTTTTTTAAATTTTTTACATTTTTAAGGATTTTTGGAATTTTTTTAGATTTTTATGGACTTTAATTTTTTATGGATTTTGATGGATTTTAGGATTTTTATGCTTTTTAGGGTTTTATGGTTTTCTTGGGGTTTTTTCCAGTTTTTTCAGTTTTTTAGTTATAAAAATTTTTTAGAGTTTTTTAAATTTTATAGGGGTTTAAAGGGTTTCAATATTTTTTAGTGGTGTAAAGGTATTTTTTATTTTTAAGAGTTTTAGGGTTCTTAGAAAATTTTTCGGGTTTTCGGATTTTATGGTTTTTTATAATTTTTATTGTATTTAGGTTTTAGGGGTTTTGAGTGTTTTTTGGTTTTTAGGTTTTTTTAATGCTTTTCATGGTATTTAGGGTATTTTACATTTTTATGGAATTTTTGGGATTTTTTATTTATATTTGTTTTAGGGTTTTTATGGTTTTTATAGTTTTTGACTGGTTTTGTTCATTTTTTTGTTTTTAGGTTTTTAGCTTTTTTGAGATTGTAGGGTTTTTAATGGTTTTTTGTGTTTTTAAATTTTTTTAGGGGTTTAAAAGTGTTTTTTTAGTTTTAGTGTTTTATTTTTTATTTGGGTTTTTGGGTTTTTATGGTTATTTAGGGTTTATGTTTTTTATAGTTTTTTTAGGTTTTAGCATTTTTTAGGGTTTTATGGTATTTTTCTGTGTTTTATTTTCTGGGTTTTCTCAAGGGGTTTTCAATTTTTCAATTTTTTTACATTTTTAGGTATTTTAGGGAATTTTTTATATTTTTATGGTTTTCAGGGTTTTTAGGGATTTTGATTGATTTTGTGGGTTTTATTGTTTTTATGGTATTTATATTTTTTTAGGTTTTAGTGTTTTTTTAATTTTTTAGGGTTTTAAGGTTTTGTATATTTTCTAAGGTTTTTAGGGGTTTAAAGGGTTCTTATAGTTTTTAGTGGTTGTTATAATTTTTATTAGTTTTTATGATTTTTTAGGGTTTTTTGTGGGTTTTAGGTTTTTTAGACGTTTTTACATCTTTTAGTTTTTTAAGTGTTTTTTGTATTTTTTTAAGGATTTTTTATGGTTTTATGGGTTTTTATGATTTTTGTTATTTTAGGGATTTAATGATATTTTTTAGGACTTTTATGATATTTGTATGGTTTTAAATATTTAGTGGGTTTTTAGGTTATTTATGGTTGTTATGGGTTTTAGCATTTTTTAGTTCTTTATTGGTTTTAAATGTTTTTAGGTATTTAATGTTTAATTTGGGATTTCATGGTTTTTAGGGATTTTCTTTGTATTTTTATAGTTTTTATAATTTTAAGGTGTTTTTAGGATTTTTTGGGTTTTTTGTGTTTTTTTGGTTTTTTGTTTTTTTGGTTTTTATCAGTTTTTAGGGGTTTCATGGTTTGTAGTGTTTTCATCATATTTAGGGGTTTTATGGGTTTTATATTTTTAGTGTATTTTATTTTTTATGAGTTTTTTAAGAGTTTTTAAGGTCTTTTGTTTTTTTTTGTTTTTATGATATTTATGGTTTGTAAGGTTTTTATCCTTTTTTAGGTTTCTTAGGGGTTTAAATTATTTTTATTTTGTTTGGTTTTCTTAGGTGTTTTGGGGTTTTAGGGTTTTTTCATTTTTAGGGCCAAAGATGTTCAGGACTAGGCAAGCCTAGCCCCAAAAATATCAAAGGAAACAAGAACAAGACCAGGGGAGGGGTCGGGTCAATCAACTCAAACCGAAAAACAATCCCCAAAAGGAAAGAAAAAAAGAAAAAAGAAAAGAAATAAGGAACATAAAAAGTCACAGCAGACCAAACAACCCAGCACTGCATCATGCGTCTTCATATCCATAAAGATACCCATCTTCATCATACCCAAAGGAGGCATTTGAGTCCACCGTCTCCCATTCAGATGACTAATACTGCTTGAGGAAGTCCGTACAATACCTCCTGAGTCACTTCTTCTCCAGCTTCCTGTCTGATAGATCCTTAGAAAGAGCATCCTCCACATCTTCAAAATCCTTTAAGGAGGCCCTTGTAGCCATTTGTCTTGGAAGGGAGGTATAGTCTCTCATTTTCTTACTATTGGTAAGGGAAGCACTGCCCCTCCTCCTGCTGTGAAGGACATCATCAGTACTCACCACCTTGGGGCTGCCCTCCTGCCTGGAACCAACAGCCGCTGGCTCAGACCCTCTTCTTGGATTCCGGGGGTCCGAGTCAGGATGGACTGCGCCATCCATTAAGGTCATCCTCCTCCAATTCTTGGATGTTTTCTCATAAATGAATTCATTACGGTCCCCAAAGACAAAATCATATTTCACATCTTCATCAATGTTATCCCAGTCAAACATCACCTTCAGTTTAGGATGCTGTAGAATCTCTCATCGGTGTTGCTCAAGGGGGATTTCAGAACTGTCCATCATGGTCATATCAGTGAGTTCAACAAAGGGAGGTAGATTTTCAAAGGCCAAAATCTCTATTCCCGAACTCTATTGCACCACAGTCTTCCCAACAGCAGAAGGGGCCACATCACGCAACTCCTGTTCCAGCAAAAGATCATATGGGGTGGCCATAACACCACCTAAACCATCTCCCGGGGTATTTAAGGCCTTCTTTTATAGGTGGATGTCAGAGACCTGTCATTTCTCATCAGCCCGAGTATCAACCAGTGACTTCGGACACTCCCCCACCTCTGGGTTAAGCACTTCAAATGGATTCGAAGTGAGAACCAGGTCATGTTCTAACTCCTGACCATTTTCCTCGGCAGAAGCGGCATTCGTCAGCAACCCCTCCATCTGCATCCCCTCATAACCTGGACTGGGAATTTCACTGCACACCCCACTCAGAACCATCTACAAGAAGTCATCAGTATCCATATCTTTCTCTGGAACCACCTCCACCACCCCACTCGGGGAAGGGGCAGCACCTGCCCGTCCTAAATCACCTTTCAATTCTTGAAACAGTCCTTTACCAAGACCCCTGGGTGAAGATCCCCCTCATTTTTATCCAGGCATAGTCCATCCCCATGGTCAGCAGCCAGGTCCAGCCTTAGAGGGTTGGCATAAACATCACTCTCAGAAACCAAGCGATCACTACCCCCACGATGACACACCGATTTCACGTGACCAAGAGTCAAACAAGATTCGCAGTAATTTACCCAGGATTCAAAAACAATAGGTTTCTTCCAGCGCAGCTCTTCACCAATCTCAATCCAGACAAAATCAACTGGTTTCTTGGAGACATCAACCTCAATACAGACTCTCGGAGCAATTGGATGACAGAGGGCTCTCGTTTGGCTATCCACACACAAAAATCTTCCAACCATATTTCCCATCTTTATAAGAATTGAAAAATTTTGGAAGGGAAGAGGGAGTTTAGGGAATCATACCCAAATGGCTAACATAGGCGATTCCTGATGTAAATGAAGATTAAAGCTCCACCTGAAGATAGAAAAGTGTGCACCATCACATCTGTGAGGGGCAGTGGACCAGGTCTAGATAAGGTCCTCCTTAGATGCAAAGCAGGTCAGAATATGGTAGGAATCAACCAAGCCCACCATCTCTCTATCATGTAGATCCCAATGTTCAAACACAAATCTGTCAAAAACATCCACCGGGGGGCGCCAGTTAGACAATCGAACCACCAGAGTCATATTATGCAATGCCAAAGGCTTGCTGAACTCTGAAATTGACAATGGCAACTTCAGATGACCTTCAAATAGACTTAGAACCTTGGGGATGAGATTAATACACAGAAAAGAAGGGATCGAATCTGGATCCGAAAATGGAATGAAGGTTATGCTTGCATCAAGGACCAGCGAGGACCAATCCCCCTCAGGGGGGGAGGCCAAGTCGCAGAGGTCGCTGTTGTCTTCAACCGGGTAAAGGAAGGTCACCATCGTGGAGTGGAGGGGGAGAGAGAATATTGGCCATTTTCTTTTGTTTTTCTTTTCAGTTTTAGGGATTTAAGGCTTTTTTGTATTTTTATGTGTTTTTATATTTTTAAGGATTTCAGGGGTTTTACGGTTTTATATAGTTTTTAGGGTTTTTAGTAGTTTTAGGTTATTTAGTGGTTTTAATTTTTTTTTATGTTTTTAATGTGTTCTTATGGTTTTTAATTTTATTAGGGTTATTTACTTCTTAGGGGTTTTTTACAATTTTTATGGTTTCTAGGGTTTTTAGTGGTTTATGGGTTTTTGCAGATTTATAGTTTTTTTAGGGTTGTATAGTTTTTTTTATTTTTTAGTGTTTTAAGGGGTTTTAATGTTTTTAGTGGTTTAAAGTTATTTTTGAGTTCTTAGTGGGGTTTTATTAATTTTTTGGTTTTTAGGGGTTTTTTAGGTTTTTATTGTTTTAGGGTTTTACTATTGTTTATGTTTTTTATGGGTTTAACTGTTTTTAATTTATAAAGGTTTTATGAGGGCGTATCAAATTTTTTTACGGTTTTTTTACATTTTAGGGTTTCATAGTTCTTTTAGGGTTTTCATGGATATTTATCATTTCTATATATATTTTTAGGATTTTTATGTTTTTTGGTTTTTAGGGTTTTCTTGGGGTTTTTTGGGTTTCTAGCATTTTTAGTTTTCTAAGGGTTCTCTGATTTTTTAGTTTTTATGGTTTTCTTATGGAGTTTCAATTTTTTTAGGGTTTTTAAAAATTTTAGGGATTTTTAGGGACTTTTTAGGATTTTATGGATTTTTATGATTTGTAGGGATTTTAATGGTTTTGGGGTTTTTACGGTTTTTGGGGTTTTAATTTTTTTTTTTGTTTTTAGTGTTTTTAGTGTATTTAAATTTTTTTGGGAATGGAAGGGTTTTTAGGTTTTTTTGGGTTTTCTGGGATTTTATGGGTTTTTAAAGGTTTTAGTGGGTGTATGGTTTTTACAGTTTTGGTGGTTTTATATATTTTTTGGATGTTATCATTTTTTAGTTTTTTAAGGAATTTATGTGTTTTTAGTGTTTTATGGTTTTATTAGGGTTTTTTTAGTGTTTTAAGGGTTTTTTATATTTTCTAGGATTGTTAGGGTTTTAAAGGATTTTATGGGTTACAAGGGTTTTGTGGGATTTTAGGGATTTTTAGGGTTTTTTAAGTTTTTAGGGTATACAAGGAATTTATATTTTTAGTGGTTTTTAGTTTTTTATGAGTTTTTAGGGTTTTCAAATTATTTTTAGGTTTATTATTTTGTTTAGGATTTTAATGTGTTTTAAGGATATTTTAGGTTTTTTTGTGTTTTTCATGTGTTTAGGGGTTTTAAGCATTTATAGGGTTTTTTGGTTTTTATAGGATTTTTCATGGTTTTACTGGTTTTTATGTTTTTTTTTATTTTTATAGTTTTAGGTGTTTTTATGGTATTTGGGGTTTTTTGTGTTTGTAGGATTTTTATGGGTTTTCATGTATTTTGTGTTTTTAGAGGTTTAAAGTTGTTTTAGGTTTTTAAGATTTTCTTATGGGTTTTCATGGATTTTAGAATTTTTTTAAATTTTTAGTGTTTTTTGGGGTTTTTACATGTTTTAGGATTTATAATGGTTTTGGGGGTTTTATGTGTTTATTGGGTTTTAAGGGTTTTTTGGATTTTTTGGGGGTTTTAGGGTTTTTAATTTTTTTGAGATTTTTTTGTTTTTAGGGGTTTACAAGGTTTTTATGGTTTTAGATAATTTTTACAGGTTTTATGGTTTTTTAGTGTTTTTTATGATTTTTAGGTGGTTTACGTTTTTAAGGGTTTTTAGGGTGTTTATGGATTTTATGGTTTTTAGGATTTTTAATGTTATTAATGTTTTTAGGAATTTTATGTGATTTTTTTGATTTTAATGTTTTCTTAGCTGTTTTAGGGGTTTCTACATTCTTTGGATTTTTTGGTATTTTTTTATCATAGTGGGTTTTAGCATTTTTAAGGATTCGAAGGGTTTTTTTGGTTTTTAGTTTTTTTTTGAGTTTTTTATGTTTTCAAGGATTTTTAGTGTATTTTTACTATTTTAGGGGTTGGATGGGTTTTTATATTTTTATTATTTTTATTGGATTTTAGGGTTTTTATTTTTTATGTTTTCTAGGGCAATTTATGTTTTTTGGGGTCGTTTATGGTTTTTAGGGACTTTTATGGTTTTAGGGTTATAGAATTTTTAAGGGTGTAAAATGTTTTTTAGGTTTTGGAGGTTTTATTAGGGGTTTTTTGGGTTTTTGAATTTTTACCTTTTTATGGATTTTTGGGATATTTTAGGATTATTATCGGTTTTTTAGGTTTTCAAGAATTTTAAGGCATTTTAAGTGGTTTTTTAGTGTTTTTAGTGTTATTCAAGGTTTTAGAATTATTATGTTTTTATTTATTTTAATGGTTTTATAGGATTTTATGGTGTTATTAGGGTTTTTAGGTGTTTGTAAATTTTTAGACGTTTTTATAGTTTTTTAATAATTTTTTTGGTTTTTTACGGTTTTGTGGATTTTGAGGTTTTTTTGGGGATTTTTGGGTTTTTGTGTAGTTTTAAGGATATTAAATATTTTTTTATCATTTTTAATGTATCTAGAGGTCTAAATTATCTTTAGTGTATTTAGTGGTTTTTATGTTTTTCATGGGTTTTAGGTTTTTTAAGGTTTTTGGGGGTTTTACGGTTTTAAATATATTTTAGTGTTTTTAGGATTTTATGGGGTTTAAGTGTATTCATGTTTTTAACATTTTCTTACTGGTTTTCATGGGTTTTAATGTTTTTTATGTTTTTAGGGATTTTTAGTATTTTTAGGGTTTTTGAGTATTTTTTTTATGGTTTTTTACGTTAATTAGTGGTTTATGTGTTCTTTATGGGTTTAAAGGTTTTTAATGTTTTTAATGGGTTAAATGGTTTTTATAGATTTCAGTGGGTTTTATATTTTTTATCAATTTATATGTTTATTTAATGTTTTTAGGGGTTTTATGTTTTTAGGGGTTTTTGGGGTTTTCAGTGTATTTTTAGAGATTTTTTGGGTTTTTGATTTTCTATGTTCATTATCATTTTTAAATATTTTTATGTTTTTAATGATATTTTATGGTTTTTAGGGTTATTTATGTCTTAGTGATTTTTTATGATTTTTTTTTTATTTTCTACTATTTTTAAGGATTTTGATGGTTTTTAGGGGTATTTACTTTTTAGGGACTTTAGTATTTTTTAGGTTTTTAGGGGTATTAATTTTTTTAGGTTATATTTTTTACAGGGTTTTTAGGTTTTTAGGGTTTTTTATAATTTTTGTTGTTTTTGGATTTTTATGGGTTTTTAGGGGTTTTAGGGATTTTGAGATTTCTAGGTGTTTTATGGTTTTTAGGGTATTTTTAGGATTGTAAGGTTTTATTTTTAGTTTTTTACGTCTTTCAAGATTTTTAGTTTTTTAAATTTTTTGGGGTTTAAAGGGTCTTTATAGTTTTCGTGTGTTTTGGTGTTTTTATGTATTTTTATGGATTTTTATGATTTTTAGTGTTTTAGGTTTTTACGGTCTTCATAAGAGTTTTTTGGTTTTTCATGATTTTTTTTGTTTTTATTTTTTTTATTGATTTTTTAGGATTTTTATGGATTTTAGGGGTTTTAGGGGATTTAGGGATCTTGAAGGTTTTTAATGTTTTTAGGTTTTTTTAGGGGGTTTATAGTTTTGCAGTGTTTCTTAGACGTTTAAAGTGTTTTTATGTTTTTGAGGTTCTATTAGGGGCTTTCAGGGGTTATAAGGGATTTTATAGTTTATGAGATTTTTATAGATTTTAAAGTATTTTTATTGTTTCTATGGATTTTAGGGATTTTGAGGGTTTTTACGGTTTCTTTTTATGGCCTTTTTGTATTTTTAAGAGTTTTTTGTTTTTTATATGTTTTCATGTTTTTATAGTTTTTAATGTTTTTAAATGTTTAAAGTGATTTTAGAGTATTTTTCGTTTATGAGGTTTTTTGGGGGGTGTTAATGTTTTAGGGGTTTTAATGTTGGTTAGTGAAATTTTAGTTATTTAGGGATTTTAGCAATTTTTATTCTTTTTATGGGTTTTATGTGTTTTTAGGTTTTTACGTGGTTTTAGGATTTGTATGGGGTTTGTTTTTTATTGTTTTAGGGGTTTTATGGTTTTTATTTATTTTTTTGGGTTTGTGGGGATTTTAATGTTTTTTCCATTTTATGGATTTAAAATATTTTTAGGCTTTTGCGGGTTTTTTAGGGGTTTTTGAGGTTTTAAATTTTCTTATGTTTTTAGTGATTTTTTGGGCTTTTTGGTATTTTTATGGGTTTTTTGGGTTTTGGGTAATTTTGATTTTTTTTACGGGTTTAGGGGGTTTTATGGTTTTTAGTATGTTTAGGTTTATTATTGGTATTAAGTTATTTTAGTTTGTTAAGGTTTTTTTTCCTTCTTCATGGTTTTAACAGTTTTTTAAATTTTGACAAATTTTTAGGGATATTTTTATTATTACGGTAATTAGGGTTTTTAATGATTTTGATGGTTTCTAGAATTTTTTAGTGTTTTTAGGGTTTCTATAATTTTTTAAGTTTTTAGGGTTTTATGTTATTTATATTTCATTGTTTTTATTAGGTGTTTTCTATGTTTTTTGGGGTTTTCACATTTTATGGATTTTAAGGCTTTTATTGTTTTTATAGATTTTTGGGGTTTTGATGGTTTTCAGGGGTATTTATAGTTTTTAGGTTTCTATATTTTTTTTCTTCAGGTTTTAGTGTTTTTTTGAGTTATTAGTGTTTTTAAGGGTTTCAGTGATTTATAACATTTTCTATGCTTTAAAGGGTTTTTTGAGTATCAGTTGTTTTTAATGTTTTCTTGGTTTTTTATGGGTTTTGATGATTATGTGGTTTCAATGGGTTTTCAGGGTTTTAAGGGTTTTTAGCGACATTAGGATTTTTATCTTTTTTCTTGGTATTTTAGGATTTAAGTGTTTTATGTTTTTTATGATTTTCTTTTGGGTTTTCAGGTTTATGGGGCATTTTATATTTTAATGGATTTTTAGAGCATTTCTATTTTTTTTCATTTTTATGGTTTTTTTGGGGTTTTATGGTTTTTAGGGTTTTTTGTTTTTTCTGGTTTTTGAGGAACTTTTGTCATTTGAATGGTTTTTAAGAGTTTTAATATTTTTTCATTTTTATGGTTTTCATAGGTGCATTCTGTGTTTTTATCGTTTTTATGTTTTTTGGGATTTTTGGGATTTCATGGAATGTTTTTGGGTTTTTAGTAATTTTTTGTATTTTGAGTGTTTTAGGGTTATTTAGGGTTTTAGTATTTTTTTGGTTTTTTGGAGTTTTATGATTTTTTTATATTTTTTGGGTTTTATGGTATTTTATGGTTTTCAAAAAAACTAGCGGTATGAAGAGTTTTTAGAGTTTTTATTGGGTTTTGGGTTTTGTAGGTTTTTTGACAATTTTAGGTATTTTTAGTTATTTTTTGGTTTTTTTCAGGATTTTTCTGGTTTTTAGAGATTTTGAGGGGTTTTAGGGTTTTAGGGTTTTTTTTCGTTTTTTGGGTTTTTAGGGGTTTTTTTTGGGGGGGGGGGTTAAGTAGATTTACAGTTTTTATATTTTTTTATCATTTTTATGAGTTTACATGGTTTGTAGAGTTTTAGTGGGTCTTTTTCATTTTATGGGTTTTAGTCTTTTTTAGGTTTTTGGGGTTTTGTGTTTTTAGGGGTGTTAGGGTTTTTAAGATCTTTTATAGTTTTTAAGTTTCTAGTTATTTTTAGTGCTTTTAAGATTTTAAGGTCATCTTAGGTTTTTATGGTTTTAGGGGTTTTTATCGTTTTTAGGTATTTTTATGTCCTTTTAAGGATTTACTGGTATTTATAGTTTTTAGGGATTGTTAGGGTTTTTATTGATTTGTAGAGGTTTTGGGGTTTTAGGTTTTTTATGATTTTCCGGTGTTTTAGTGTTTTCAGGTTTTTAGGGATTTAAGTGTTTTTAGATTTTCATGGTTTTCTAAGAGTTTTTAGGGGTTTTTGGGTTTTTGGGGAATTTTTCTTTTTAGAGATTTCTTGGGATTTTTTTATATTTTTATGATTATTTATGGTTTTTAGAGAGTTTGAGGGTTTTATGATTTTTTGTCTTTTAATGGAGTTTTTGGGTTTTGGGGGGTGTTCGGGTTTTTGAGTTTTTTGGGTGTGTAAGGTTTTTTATTTTTTTATCATTTTAGGTGGTTTCTGGGGTTTTAGATTTTCAAATGATTTTTAAATGTTTTATGGGGTTTTAGGTGTTTTTAGGTTGTTAGGGGTGTTTTATTGTTTTAGGGATTTTTTTGGGTTTGTAGGCTCTTTTAGGGTTTTAAAACTTTTCAGTGTCTACTAATATTAAGTGTTTTTGGGTTTTTAGGATATTTTACATGTTTTGGCATTTTTATGTTTTTAGGGGTTTTAATGGTATTATTTTTTTAGGTTATTAATGTTTTCTTAGGTGTTTTCAAGTTTTTTTGTGTTTTTTTATGTTTTTATGCATTTTATGGATTTTTAAAGATTTTTATGTTTTTAGGGAATTTTTCATTTTTAGGGGGTTTTGGGTTTTATGGTTTTCTATGTTTTTTATCATTTTAGTGGTTTTATGTGATTTAAGTGTTTATATGTTTTTATGGTTTCTTTTAGTGTTTTTAAGGTTTTAGGATAAATTTTAAATTTTAGGGATTTTTAAGGTTTTTAGGGTTTTTATGGTTTGTATTTATTTTGAGAGATTTTAGTGTTTTTAGGATATTTATGGTTTTGGGGGTCTTAGGGTTTTCTACATTTTTAAGGATACTAATTTTGTTTAGTGTTTTCATACTTTTTCGTGGTTTAAACGGATTTTATAGTTTTTAGAGAGTTTTAGTGGTTTTTTGTGTATATTTTTTTGTGGATTTTATGGATTTTATGGTTTTTATGTTTCTTTAGGATTTTTAGTGTTTTTAGGTATTTATTATTTTCATAGGGTTTTTTTATTATTTTTTGATTTTTTTACATTTTAAGGTATTTTTAGGCATTTTTTCGGATTTTTATGGGGTTTTTAGGTTTTTAGGGATCTTGAGTGGTTTTATGTGTTTTAGGGTTATTTTGGTTTCTACGGTAATTAGAGTTTTCTAATTTTTAATTGGATTTATGTATTTTTATGTTTTTATGGTTTTTCTAGTATTTTAGGGATTTTTATATTTTTTGCGAATTTTACAACATTTATAGAATTTTTATGGTTATTACGGTTTTTAACGAATTTGAAGGATTTGAGAGTTTTTGGGGTTTTAGATTCTTTTTTTTGTTATTTAGATCTTTTAGTTTTTACGGGTTTTCATGATTTTAATTTTTTTAGGTTTTAAATGATTTCTTAGGCGTTTTTAGAGTTTTTAGGGGTATTTACGTTCTTAGGTATTTTTAGGGATTTTAGGATTTTTAAGATTTTTCAATGTTTTCTAGGATTTTGAGGGGTTTTTTTGGTCTTGTGGATTTTTTTTTGGATTTATTGTTTTTATGATTTATAGTTGTTTTATGTTTTATTATATTTTTACGTTTTTCTTTGGGTTATTTTTTGTTTTTTGGATTTTTTACATATTTAGGCATTTTTATGGTTTCTAGGGATTTTGGGGCTTTTTTATGTTTTTTTGTGTTTTTTGGGTTTTTAGCAGTTTCTGTCGGTTATCCCCAATCCAAAGGTGGGTTGAGTGTATTTAATATGAACCACCAAAAATTTTTCATTCAATCTTGAAATTATTCCTTTTTCTTGAGGATTACATGGATATAGTACACCAAATCCACCCCTATGAAAATGATTTTAAACCTGCATGGTGTGGGTAGGACAAAGAATGAGTCCTCCTATTTATTGGTTTCTACTTTCACAACTTCTTCTTCATTCTCCAATGGCTTATCTAGGTATGATGCATCAAAATAATTATCAAATAAAAATCAGAGAGTAATTTAATTTGAATAAAATTAAAGCATGATGAATCAATATCAAACTCTTCCATTTAAAAGTAAGCATTTTGTGTCTCTTTTTATTCAAGAATGTCCACTTGGATCTCATCTTGAAGGGAATTATCAACATGTTTGGGGAGCTCTAGGTGTTCCTCTTTTGGTGTATCTTCTTCTTTTTCCTAATCCACCAAGACAATACAATTGTGGGCCAAATCTGAAAATTTATAACAAGGGGAGATAATACTCAATTCAGATTTAATAAAATCAGAATGAAAATATTATAATGAAATACAATCTCCCTGATTTTGTTCAACTTAGATTTCTTCTTTAATTTGAGGTGCCTCTTGTAGTAGAATTTCACAAGATAGATGTAGGTAGTTTGGCTCCTCCATCTTTTCTTCAAATTCTACCACTTTGGTGGTGTCTTCCTTCAATGGTTATGGTTCTTATACTTTATAAGGAATATATGGATCAAGTAGTTCTTCACACTCAGTGTAGAATCCATCCATATCTTGTTGATCAATCACATGTATCTCAGTAGTCAATTCTTCCATCTTGGCCTCCTCAAGTTCGTGCTTAGGTTTTGGTTTGTCCATAAATGCTCAGACATATTCAATTGTAAGTTCTACTTTTCTCTCTAGTTGTTTTATGTCACTTCTAAGTTCTTGCATCTGAACTATATTATACCCAAACTTGTCTTCTTGTTCCAATTTTGGGTAATTGTTCCATGAATTAAAGATATGTTCATTTGAGAACATCATGGAAAAATATTTTTTTATGTTTTTTTGTAAAGTGTTAAATATTTATAATTAGATTGTGGCAATACCTCCCCAGAAACGGTGCCATGTTTTGAAACGTGCCTATAGTGGGTTTGCAAAAAACAATTATTTACTAAGTAAAAATTAAGTATAGTGGTTAACCTAGGTTGTCACCAGAGAGGAGCACTCAACAATCATGTTTGTCACTTTGTTTTTTAATTTGTTTGGTTTTGAAAAAAATGAAACAAAAATAAAGAAATAAATTACGTATAATATTTAAAACATATTGAAAAGGAATGTGATTAAAAATACTGATAATTATTGGGTGATCAGGTTGGGGTTGGTTTTCCAATTGAAATTTTATCATAGTTTTTATTTATTCATTCCTCTTTAATTAAATTGATTAAAATGAGATTTCACAATCGCTTCCTATCACTTCTTTGAATAATGATGTTGGGGAGATTAAACCTTACTAATATATTAGTTTGTTATAATCTCCATCATTTTTTGAAATATTTTTTGCTAATACCCTCAATTGATTAAGGCAATTCCCAATCGGGTCTTGTTTATCCCAAACAATCTTGAATATTCAGTACAAATCTAACACGTACTGACGATTGCCAAGTACTTTACCACTGTGTTCTAATATATTCCATCGTATATAGACCATAACCTATTAGGGGATATAATTTTCATTAAACAAATCAATAATAACAATAAAATATTTAATCAAATACACTCGCACAAGATATTATAAGTTGTTATTACAATTGAAACCAACTTCATAATAGAGAAAACACTTTATAACATTAAAATCATGAACTAAAACATTTCAAAATGGAAAACCTGGCCTTCCCCAATCACTCATAAGATTTATGCCACCATGGTAAGGTTAATTGAGGATAAGGGAGAAGAATTATTCTATATAAAACTAAAAGAAAGAAAAGAGGGAAAAGAAGAACATGAACATTTCCTCCAGAATCCATCCACCAGAAGTTCAGCTTTGGTTAATCCACCCTCACATAGAATCTGGTCGAGGTCCCTTCTTATACAAGGTGAGAAATGGATTTTTTCATCTACCCATGAATTTTTAAATCATTTTGAGCTGTGTTGAATGAGTTATGACCAAATTATTAGACATAACGTTTCCTGGCCACCAATCACTATTCCACCAACCATATTTTTACCAGTTGAAGGGAAGCGTTAATCAACTAATTTCTCTATGAAATTTAATTTGAATCTTCCTCATCAAGTTTTCATTCTTACCCAGCTAGAATCAATCAATTTTTTGGTCGGTATCCTCTGATATGCCTCATTGAATGAGTCATGGTCTATTCTGCCGTCCAAAATAAACGTTCACATTGACTGATTTTTTTGCCTTTTGAAGTTTGAATTGGCTCGGGGTCCAGAAGACTTATTTGTATCACACGGATTATTTAATCCTACAAAAAGGGAATCATTTGAATTGGATGAAAAATGTAGGTGTTATTCTTTAAATACAGAGGCAACATTAATCTATTTAATATCCAGAATTAACCACTTTTCACATTTAAGCTCAAAACTCACCAAAAGTCATAAAATTATGCAAATAAGATCAATTTGATTAATCACAAGGGATTAAATCATTTAAAAACATATGTATAGATATGAAAATATGATCTCTATCAATTCCCCCGCACTTATCACTTGGACTCCTGGACAAGTAAACATTTATATTAAATCAAAGTAAATTTAAAACACATATCAATGAGATCTAACAATTTAATACCAAGAAACAAAATATATCATGCCTCATAAACAACCATTATTACAAGTTCTCAATTCAGTTCATTAAAGATGTTTCCTCTTCATTTATTCTTCCATGCACACAAAACACTTACCTAACATGTATTTTCTCTCATCACACAAATATCAATTTTTAACAATGTCTTTCTCATCCAATACTCATGAAAGGGTCACCATAGGCTTGATAAATTCCCACATCTCCACCCGATTTATTCAAGGACATATTTTTATCATAAGGACATGTAAAGGATATTCTATGGCTTTAGGTTGATAGGATTTAGATGTGAAAAATTCTGAGCCTGAATAAGGAGTGCTTGACTCTTTTTGAAGAAAAATTGAATTATTCTAATTTTTACTCAAGTACGGTCTCCTCCTCACTCCCCTTAGTAGTAAATCAGCTCCATCAGCATGAAAAATTAGTGAAATTACACACCATTCATCATTTCAATAACAAAAGTATCAGTAATCTCAAACATGATTTTTCTTGAAAGCTCCAGATAGGAAAAAATTCTTTTTTATTAGAATATCCAGAAAGGAAGAGCTTCTCATGCATGAAATCTCCAGAAAAGACACGTCTTTCAACAGAATGAATTTTTTCAGAAATAATAACATCACTTCAACATTTTATTTTCCACCCAATTTATCTCCAAATTAGGTAGCATAAAAAAAATATAGCTTCCCCCACACTTAATTTCTATTAGATTATGCAATTTCACTTCAAGAGCAGGTTGGATGTGGAAAATTGTCTTATAATGTGGCTAACCTAATAGGTTGATCATGGATTCTATGGGCTATAAGGATAAAATGTTCATTTTAGGCCATAATGAAAATGATTATTTTGAAAAGGGGTCTTTAATACCAATGAAATGCCTCAATCATAACACATGTACCTCAAACCCTCATGTTTTGACAGAAATAAATCAAATTCTAGTTAAATCAAGCATGGTATGGTTCTCTCAAGAAGTCAGGTAAAATAAAAGACTATGAAAATTAGGTTTAGAAGCCTCATAAGAAAGTGAGTTCAAATATATAGATAGTGAATTTTGGCATGGGATTCAAAAAAAAGAGTATTGTTCCTGAAATTTCCAAATATTTGAACTTGAAACAAAGACATTTTCAGCATCCATTTAAGCTCAATTTCTTAGGATAAATTGTTTTACACATTTAAATGGGTTTCAAAATTTGTTATGATAATCATTTTAGCTCAAAAGTTTTGAAAACACACAAACCATTGAAAAACACACATTTTTTTTAAAAAAACAAAAATTTAAAATTCCTAAACTACAAAGGTCCCCTACCCTACACTTAAATGATGTAATGTCTTCAATGCATTCCAATGGATTTAAAATGTTACTATTTTTTAAATTTAATTGCAGTAATCAAGAAAGTGATAAGGAGAGGTACAACCTGACTTATTGTTAGTTCATTATTGAGTTAATCTCCTAAGTACTACACACATGAAATCCTACAACCAAAGGTAGATAATAAAACATAATAAATTTATTGAAATACAATAAAAATATAAATAGAGTGAGAAAATGAAGGGTAGATCTTGGTTTGATCCCCCAAGTGGGCCGTAGGTTTTGACTACCTACAGATGGGTAGTTTCAGTTGGTTATCCCCAATCTGATTGTGGGTTGAGTTTCTTTAATATGAACCACCAGAACATCTTCTTTATATCTTGAACTTCTTCGTTTTTATTGAGGATTACATGGATATAGTGCACCAAATCCACCCCTATGAAAATGATATTAAACTTACATGGTGTGGGTAGGACAAATAATGAGTCCTCCTCTTTATTGGTTTCCACTTTCACAACTTCTTCTTCATTCACCAATGGCTTCTCGAGGAATGATGCATCAAAAGACTAATCAAATTGAAAATCAAAGAGTATTTCAATTTGAATAAAAATAATGCATGATGAATTAAAATCAAACTCTACTATTTCAAAGTAAGCATCTTATGTCTATTTTTCCTCAAGCAATCCCACTTGGATCTCATCTTGAACTCCTTCTAATAAATGATCAACATGTTTGGGGAGCTCTAGGTGTTCCTCTTCAGCTGTATCTTCATATTTTTCCTCATCCACCAAGGAAATACAATTGTGGGCCAAATCTGAAAATTTATAACAAGGGGAGGTAATAATCAATTCATATTTAATAAAATCAGAATGAAAAGATTCTATAAAAATAATATCTCCCTGATTTTGTTCAACTTCAATTTCTTCTTTAATTGTAGGTGTCTCTTGTATTAGAATTTCACAAAATAGAGGTAGGTAGTTAGGCTCCTCCATCTTTTCTTCAAACTCAACCACTTTAGTGGTGTCTTCCTTCAATGGTTCTGGTTCTTCTACTTTATAAGGAATATGTGGATCAAGTATTTCTTCACACTCAGTGTAGAGGCCATCCATATCTTGTTGATCATCCACATGTATCTCAGTAGTCAATTCTTCTATCTTGGCCTCCTCAAGTTCGTGCTTAGGTTCTGGTTTCTCCACAAATGCACGGACATATTCAAATGCAAGTTCTACGTTTCACTCTAGTTTCTATATGTAATTTATAAGTTCTTTAATCTGAACTATATTATACCCAAACTCGTATTCTTGTTCCACTTTTGGGTAATTGTTCCATGAATTAAAAAGATGATCATTTGAAAACATCATGGGAAAATATTTTTTTCTGTTTTTTTGAAAAGTGTTAAATATTTATAATTAGATTGTGGCACTGCCTCCCCAGAAACGGCACCAAGTTTTGACACATGCCTTTCACGGGGTGTGGAAAAAACAATTATTTACTATGTTAAAATATAGTATAGTGGTTAGCCTAGGTTGTCTCCAGAGAGGAGCGCTCAATAATCATGTTTTCCACTTTGTTTTTTAATTTGTTTGGTTTTGAAAACAATGAAACAAAACAAAATAAAGAAATAACATATAAGATTTAAAACAAATTGACAAATAATGTCATTAAAAATAGTGATATGTTTTTGGTGATCAGGTCGGGGTTGGTTTTCCAATTGAAATTTTATCACAGTTTTTTATATTCATACCTATTTTATTAAATCGATTAAAATTAGATTTCACAATCGCTTCCTATCACTTCTTTGTTTAATGATACTGGGTAGATTAAACCTTACTAATATCTTAGTTTGATCTAATATCCATCCTTTTTGGAATGATTTTTAGTGAATACCCTCAAGTGATTAAGGAAATTCCCAATCGGGTCCGGTTAATCCTAAAGAATCTTGAATATTCAATACAAATCTCACACGTACTGATGATTGCCATGTACTTAAACACTATGTTCTGATCTATTCCATCGTATATAGGCCATAAACTATTAGGGGATATAATTTTAATTAAATAAATCAATAATAACAATATAATATAAAATCAAATACAATCGCATAAGAGAATATAAGCTGTTATTACAATTGAAACCAACTTCATAATAGAGAATGCTCTTTATAACATTAAGAGCATGAACTCAAACATTAAAAAATGGAAAACCTAACCTTCCCCAATCACTCATAAGATTTACCCCACCAGGGTAAGGTTAATTGAGGAGAAGGGGGAAGAAGTATGCATTATAAAACTAAAAGAATGAAAAGAGCAAAAAGAAGAACATGAACATTTCCTCCAGAATCCGTCCACCAAAAGTTTAGCTTCGGTTCATCCAACCTTTCATAGAATCAGGCTAGGGTACCTTCTTATAGGAGGCTAGTAATGGAGTTTTTCATCGACCCACAATGTTTGAAAGCATTTTGATCCATGTGGAATGAGTTATGGGCGAATTATTAGACATGAATTTTCCTGGCCTGCAATCACTATTCCACCAACCATACTATGACCATTTGAATGGAGGCCTTAATCAGATCATTTCTACATGAAATTTAATTTGGATCTTCCTAGTCAAGTTTTCTTTCTGACCCATCTAGAATCACTCTACTTTTTGGTTGGTATCTCGAGATATGCCTCATTGAATGAGTCATGGTCTATTCTATCGGCCAGAATAAATGTTCTCATTGACCGATTTGTTTTTTCCTTTTGGGGTTTGAATTGGCTCGGTGTCCAGAAGACTTATTTGTAGCACACAAATTATTTAATCCAACAAAAAATGCATCAGCTAAAATGGATGTAAAATGTAGGAGTAATTATCTAAATATAGGGGCAACATAAATCTGTTTAATGTCCAGAATTAACCACTTTCCACATTTAAGCTCAAAACTCACCAAAAGTCATAAAATGATGCAAAATAGATCAATTTGATTAATGGGAAGGGATTAAATAATTTAAAAACATATGTATAATTATGAAAATATGAGATCTATTATAATCCCCCATGGTAGTTCCATGCTCCATTCCCCTTATACCTTAAAAATCCATAAACTCCACCAAGAAACACCCAGCCCCAGATCACTATCGCGAAACCTCATCTGATCATGACTACTCCAGAACCGCCTGAAACAGAACAATGCGAGAAGTGGAAATGATGCTTGATGACCAGATCTGAAAGCGCCATCAAAATCATGAGCAAGGATGATCCCTACTGAAGAAAACACCCACCGCCCGGAGAGTTGAAAAAAGATGCCACTATGATAAAGGAGGCACCTCCACAAAAGAGACGATGCCCAAGGAGGTGCAGAACCCGGATCTTCCGAAGCTGAGTCAGATCGCCGCCAGATCCAAGAAAAACTATCACCACCCATGGTCAAATAGATCTTTTGAATCCTGTCACGTTCAAGTGCGATCCTCATCTCCCACAAGCGCTCTAGGGAAGAATACCACTCAAACAGAACTCCATCCGCATCAGAAGACCCAAACTGGAAGAGATCAACGAAGCTGCCAAGAATGAATCCAAGAGACAACCCTAGAGATCACCGCGTCGAGAGAGAGAGAGAGCCTAGTAAAGAGCAGCAACATCTTTATGGTTTTCTTATTTTATGGATTTTTATTATTTTTTTGGGTTTTCAATATTTTGAGTAGTTTTTAGGGGTTTTATCTATTTTTAGTGGGTTTTATGATTTTTATGGGATTTTTTTTTTTTTTAGTTTTTAGGGTTTTTAGATTCTTTTATATTTTTTAGGTTTTTTGGGGTTTTAATTGTTTCTAGGGTTTTATGGTTTTCTAATGGTTTGTAGGGTTTTTATATTTTTACATAGTTTTTTAGTTTTTAGTATTTTTATGGTTTTAGGTGTTTCAGGGTTTTTATGGTTCTAAGTATTTTTATAGTTTTAGTAATTTTTATTGATTTTAGCATATTTTACTTTTTATAGGGTTATTATTTTTTCAAGTATTTAAGGTTTTTAAGGGTATTCTAGGTATTTAGGGTTTTTATGTTTTTAGGTATTTTTAGTTCTTCTTTTGGATTTTTTGGTTTTTTTGAGTTTTCTAGTTTTTTAAGGATTTTAGTGTTTTTAACGTCTTCATGGATTAATGGATTTTTAGAGTTATTAATAGTTTCTTTTGTTTTTATGGGTTTAAGTGGTTTTTAATGTTTTTAAGGTTTTAGGGTTGTTATGGTTGTTAGGGTTTTTTAGAGTTTTAGGGTTTCATGGTTTTTAGGGTTTCATGGTTTTTAGGGTTTTTAGATTTCTTTGATTTTAAGGGTTTTAAGTGTTTTTTGTTTTCAAATTCTTCATAGGATTTTTCATGGTTTTTATGGTTTTTAAAATTTTTAAGGATTTTTATGGTTTTGTTGGGATTTTTATTATTTTTTAGGTTTTTATGGATTTTGAGGGTTTAGTGATTTTTTGTTTTTTATGGTTTTTTATGCTTTGTGAGGTTATTTTAGTTTTTTATGGATTTTATGGTCTTTTATATATTTTTTAACATTTTTAGAGGATTAACAGGTTTTTAGGGTTTTTAGTGGTATATATGTTTCTTATTGGAATCTGGTGTTTTTTATATTTTTAGAGGATTTATAGTTTCTGGGGGGGTTTAGGGGGTTTTAGGGTTTTTTTTATTTAATGATTTTGTGGGATTTTAAGGGTTTTTATGGTGTTTAGGTCTTTTTATGGTTTTTTGGGTTTTTCAGGGTTTTTAGGGTATTAGAATCTTTAGGATTTTTGGTATTTTTTGGGTTTTTAGGATTTTACGATTTCATTAGCATATTTTAGTCTTTTTAGGGGTTTTTACATTATTTGTGATTTTTAGGGTTTGGTTAGGATTTTTTTATTAGTTTTTAGGGATTTTTTGGGGTTATATTTTTTTTCATTTTTAGGGTTTTATGAGTTTTTTTGGGTTTTATGAGTTTTTAGTATTTCATGTATTTTTAGAGTTTTTAAACATTTTTAGGGGTTTGAATAGATTTTGGAGTTTTTAGTGGATTTTATTGTTTTTTTGACTGACTGAAAATTAATATTTTATTATCAGAATAGTTTCGAGGTAAAGTGAAAAAATATCTAGCTCATCAAGGAAAAATTAAATTAAAAAACATGACATAATCCTTGAAATGATTTTTGAGCCTATCATAATCTTTCTACCTAAATAATTTCTAAGAGAGAGTACTTACTTTTTTCCTGGATCTTCCCTTATAAAATCTCTAAGCAGTCCACCATATTTTACCAAGTTTTAATGTACTCCTCACAATTTCTCTTCCCTTTATTGAATCCCATTATCAATATATAGTCCTTCTTATCAATCCCTGCACTCTGATCACAATTGACATCCACCTAGAGCACTCTTTCCATCATTTTGTTCAATTCCACTTTTTTGGAATAGATAATAAGATATTCCTCCACAATAACCGCTCATGAATGGGAAAGGAGATCTAGTGGGTTCTTATTATGGCCATTATCAACCCATGTATCTCATTATTGACTATCCATAACACTCCCAGTCATGGCCTCACCCAATCCAGAACTCTCTTCTACAATATTTCATTGAACTTCATCAGAATCAGCAGTTAAGAAGTCCATATCTTTTGGTTTTATTTTTTTACTGGTCCTAGTCTCCATTATTTTTTGTAGGAACAAATAGTCATTTCACCCTTTTTTTGTTACCTTTAATGATATTTTTATCTCTCCAAACCCATTCTAGTCTTCCTCCACTACTTATTTCTTGATCTATACAAACCATGGGTGTGTCTTCCTCATGTGTTTTCCTCCAAGGATTAACAAGAAGATTCCTCTTCTGATGTTGTTCCATAATGTTCTTTCCCCTCGATGTTGTTCTATGCCTATGTGAACCCATCTTAGTCCTATTTCCACCCCTCAAGATCCAAGACATAAAATTGGTGCCTTATGCGGATGCTAATCTAGTTCTTCCTCATGCTGGATTCAGTCTTTCGAGAAACCAAATCAACTAGAGTAGCCTAATTTGAAGAGGCCATAACCATGTTACCTTTATCTTCCTCTACTACCCCTAAAGAAATCATCTACTAGTCAATTAATGCCTTTTAGTGAGGTGAAATCATCCTAATGTTCAAGGAACCATCACTGCATGCCTCCTCAACATTCCCCATATCCAACGGAGCCTGCTCAGTCGACTTGCGCTCAACTAAATCACTCATTAGGTATTCAAATTTTTCCAAAACCTTTGGATAAGTCAAAGGTCTTCCCACATTTTGAAAAAAATGAGTTAGGAACCATAGTATTACATTTTACATCAGTTAGTGCCACATATTTATCAATCATCAGATCCACACCCCCACAGCTAAATCCACACTGACAATAGGAATATGGATGTCTCAACTTCCAAAACATATTGCAATAATCCAACAAGTATTCGAAGTAAACTGATTGTTTTCTCCTGAATTATTCACCAACAGTAACCCACAACCACTCCACTAGTGTCATGCATTTGTTAATATTCAGAGGTATCTGTGGGTTAATCAGATGTCTGACATAAATTGTTCTTTTTTTGGAACAAAGAAATCATGCTACCATATTCCCTAGAATTTGAATGATTGAAGTGTTTTGGAATAACAAATGGAGTTCTCAGAAATTAACTGAGAACACAACTAAATAAGAATCATATTTCATATGAAAATCATAAGACTAATGAAAGAGAAATAATAGGTAACCATGGAACTTATGTGGAGCATTATAACACATGTAAATTAGAACTTCCTCTAGGGAGAAAGAAATTATCATATGGTTTTTTTTGAGAATACCAAGAATCTTGAATTCCTGTAATCCCTATGATTCAATGTTGAATCAGTCAAAATCATCCACTAAGGTCTTAGATGACAAAAATGGTCCATAATGGTCATATCCTACGGGCTTGAAGCATTCGTTAACTCCAACAGCAATAACAGAAGTAGAGGTGCATCATCAAAAATATTGGGAACCTCCGGGCTTTGTGATATAGCTGTAAAGTTCGGGATTTTTATGGGTTTAGTATTTTTTAGGGTTTTATAATTTTATTAGATTTAGGGGTTTTGTGTTTTTAGGTTTTTTAAGTTCTCCTTATTTTTAAGGGTTTTTTGATTTTTTTATGTTTTTATGGATTTTTGAAATTTTTTAGTATTTTTATAGTTTTTTTAGGTTTCTAGAGATTTTGATGGATTTTGGGTTTTTAGGGACTTATGGTTTTTATTGTTTTTAGTTTTTAGGGTATTTACATATTTTTATGTATTTATGATCTTCTTATGGGTTTCCATGGTTTTTGGGATATTCAACATGTTTAGGGGTTTTTAATGTTTTTCTGGATTCTTATGGGTTTTAGTGTCTTTATATTTTTTTGGATTCTTATGGGGTTTGGGGGGTTTTTTGGGTCTTTAATATTTTTTGAGTTTTGTAGGGTTTTATGGGTTTTTAGAGTTTGTAACATTTTCAGAGGATTAAATGTTTTTTAGTGTTTTTAGTTGGTTTTAGGGTTTTTATTACTTTTAAGGGTTTCTGATGTTTTTTGGTTTTTATATGGTTTTTTTTAGATTTATTGTTTTTAGTGTCTTTTTTGGTGTTTTAGGCTTTTTATCATTTTATGGGTTTTTAGAAATTCTATGTTTTTTTCAATTATGAAGGTTTTTTCATGGTTTTTAAAATTTTAATTGATTTTTAGTGTTTTTTAGGAATTTAATTTATTTTAGGGTTTTTTAGGTTTTTAGGATTTTAGGATTTTAACGGTGTTTTAGTGTTTTTAGCCTTTTTTAGGGTTTTAGGGTTTTTAAGTTTCTTTAGTTTTTTAATGTTTTCATAAGGGTTTTAAATTCTTTTATTTTTTTATGTTTTTATGGATTTTTAGGGATTTTTTAGTATTTTTTTGGTTTCCTTGGTTTTTTAGGGATTTTGAGTGGTTTTACTGTTTTAAACACTTTTAGGTATTTTATGGTATTTTTTATCTCCGGGGTTGTATTTTAGGTTTATTATAATTCTTAAGGGTTTTTAACATCTTAGTGGTTTCAAGGGTTTTTTGGGAGTTTTTAGTGGGGTTTAGGGTTTTTGGGGGATTTTAGGGTTTTTAGAGGTTTTTATGGTTTTAGTATTTTTAGTATTTTTAGGGGGTTTTAGGGCTTTTAGAATTTTCTTGGTTTTTAGGGGTTTTAAGTGTTTTTATTATTTTAAGGTGTTCTTAGGGTTTTTCAAGTTTTTTTGGTTTTTTGGGTTTTTTATGTTTTTCGGATTTTCAGATATTTTTAGGATTTTTATTGGTTTTTAGGATTTTTTTTATGTTTTTTTGAGACTTAAAGGTTATTTAGAGTTTTCTACATTTTTTGGGGTTTAATGGTTTTTTATATTTTTAATGTTTTTTATGGTTTTTAATATTTTTTATAGTTTTTATTTTTTATGGATTTTTAGGGGTTTTGTGGTCATTTAGGGTTTTGAGGTTTTTGTGTTTTTTAGCTTTTTAAGGTTTTTTATTTTTTTATGGTTTTTACAGTTTTTATTGAGTTTTTATAGGGATTTTTTGTTTCAGTTTTATAGATACTTTAAAGGTTTTTTAGGGTTTTATGGATTTTCAGGGTTTTAGGGTTTTTAGGAATTTTTCGCGTTTTAGCATTTTTTTTATTTTTAGGGGTTTAAAATGTTTTTTATATTTTTATGAGTTTCTTAAGGTTTTTAGGGTTTTTATGTCCTTAGGAAATTTTTTAAATTTATAGGATTTCAATGGTGTTTAATTTTTTTAGGGACTTTGAGGGGTTTTAGGGTTTTTTGGGGGTTTTTTGGTTTTTTGGGGTTTTAGTTTTTTTTTTTGTTTTTTTTGTTTTTACGGTTATATGCAGGTTTCTATCATTTTAGGCGTTTAAAAGGTTTGTAGTGTTTCTATTATGTTTTTTTGTTTTTATTTTTTTAGGTTTTTAAACATTTTTGGGTTTTTATGGTGTGTATGGGGTTTTAGGGTTTCTTTAGGGCATTTAACATTTTTCAAGTTTTTAGGGTTTTAATTTTTTTTAGATTGTTGAGGATTACTAAATATTATTTAGAGTTTTTTACATTTTTTTGTTTGTCTATGGATTTTTTAGGATTTTATGGTTTTTATGATTTTTGTGGATTTTGAGGGTTTTGGGTGGTTTTATGAGTTTTAGGGTTTTTTTGGCTTTTAGTGTTTTAGGTTTTTTAGTAGTTTAATTGTTTCACAATTTTTATGGTTTTGTTAGTGTTTTTTTGGGTTTCTTGTGGATTTTGTGTTGTTAGTGATTTTAAGGGCTTCATTGTGGTTTTAAGGCTTTTCATTGTCCCTTTTGTGGGGGTTTTCGGTTTTTAGATATTTTGAGGGGGTTTTAGGTGTTTTAGGGGTGGGTTTTTTGGTTTTTTTTAATTTTTTGGTGTTTTTAGGCATTTTATGTTTTTAATAATTTTTTCAATTTTTTAGGGTTTAATGAGTTTTTCAAGATTTATTGGTTTTTTTGTTTTTATGGGGTTTTAGTGATTTTAATGGTCTTTAGGGGTTTCTTGGGTTTATAGGATCTTTTAGTGTTTTTAGGATTGTTAGTGTTATTTAGGGTTTTAATGGGTTTTATGTGTTTATAGGATTTCAATGTTTTCTATGGTTTTTTAGGTTTTTAAGGTTTTTTACATTTTTAAGGATTTTTAGTTTTTTTATGATTTTTATTGGTTTTAAATTTTTTAGGGATTTTGATGGTTTTGGGGTTTTATTATGGTTTTTATGAATTTTGAGGATTTTAGGGTTTTTTTAATTTTTTAGAGATTTTATGGTACTTTTTATTTTTACATATTTATGGTTCTGATGGGTTTTAGTGTTTTTAGTGGGTTTTAGTGGTTTAATGCGGTTTTATGGTTTTTATGGTTTTTATGGTTTTTAGCGATTTTATGTTTTTTAGGGTTTTTGGGTCTTTCTATATTTTTGGGTTTTTATCATTTATAGGTTTTTTACTTTAACTGTTTTTCTACTTTTAATGTTTTTATCATTTTTCATGGTTTTTAACATTTTAAGTGATTTTATGGATTTTTTTTAAAATTTATGGTTTTTAGGGGATTTATGGATATTGATGGTTTTTTCAATTTTTAGTGCTTTTAGGGTTTTAAAGGGTTTTTAGTAATTTTATAGTTTTCTAGGGTTTATGTTTTTTTATATTTTTATTGTTATCTTAAGAGTTTTCTAGGTTTTTTTTGGTTTTTTATATGTTTATTGATTTCTAGGGATTTTTGAGGAATTTAGAGGTTTTTAGGGTTTTGAGGGATTTGGAGGGTTTTTGGGTTTTTGATATTTTTGAATTTTTTATCTTTTTTTTTTGGGTTTTAAATGGTTTTTCTATTTTTAGTGGTTTTAGTTTTTTATTTTGGTTTACAGTTATTTAAGGTTTTTCGGGTTTTTACTTTTTTTTGGGGTTTTATTGTTTTAGACTATATTAGGGTTCTAGGTTTTTTTTATAATTTATAATTTCTTAAATGTTTTATGTGTTTTTAGGTTTTTATGGTTTTCTTAGGGATTTAAGTTTTTTTCACTATTTTTTGGGGTTTTTTTTGGTTTTATTATTTTATAATTTTTCTGGTTTTTCTGGGCCTACGGGTCACGTATTGGGCATGGTATGCCTCTGGGCCTTTGGGTCATGTATTGCGGGTTTGTTGGCCTTGGGCCTTGGGCCTACGGGTCATGTACGAGTTCCCCTTCAACTATTAAAAGGGGGATTATCCATAATAAAATAAAAAAGAAGGCATTTTGGCCATTCGGGCGAGGTTTAAGGGCCTTTTTATGATTTTTATTTTTTAGTGTTTTTAGGTATTTTGATTGTGTTTAGGTATTTTGTGGGTGTTTTAGGGGTAATAGAGGTTTTTTAGTCTTTTAGGGGTTTTAATGTGTTTAGTGTTTTTTAAAAAAATTTAGGGGTTTAAATGTTTTTCATAATTTGTTTTGGTTTTTAGGGGTTTGATGGGTTTTTAGTATTTTTTATGGTTTTTAGGGGGTTTTATGTTTTAGGGGGTGTTGGGATTTTCGGGCCTTTATGGTTTTTAGGGATTTTAATGTTTTTATCTTTTTAGGGGTTTTGAGTGTTTTTATTTTTCAATTTTTTTCTTAGGGGGTTTTCAGGGTTTTTTGGGTTTTTTAGATTTGTAACAATTGTTTTTGGATTTTTTAGGATTTCTATGACTTCAGGGTTTTTCGAGATTTTGAGTGTATCTTATGGTTTTATGGTTTTTATGGTTTTTTGGGTTTTTAGGTATTTTTTTAGGTTTTTATGTTTTTTATAGTTCTTTTTACATTTTTAGGGGTTTAAAGGGGTTTTAGTGTTTTTGGTGGTTTTTATATGTTTTATGGGTTTTTAGATTTTTAAGGTTTTTAGGCGTTTTTATGGTTTTCAAGGACTTTTTAGGGTTTTTTAGGTTTTTATCTTTTTTTAGGTTTTTTGAGGTTTAATGTTTTTTTTAGTAATTTCAAGACTTCTTGGGGTTTTTATTGTTTTTTATGATTTTTATGTTTTATTTATTTTTAGTTCTTTTAGGATATTTAAGGTTTTTAGGGTTTTTTAGAATTTTGATGGGTTTTATGGGTTTTAGGATTTTTAGGATTGTTTAGGTTTGTTTTCCTTTTTATTTTCTTTAAGGAATTTTAAATGTTTTTATGGTTTTAAGGGTTCTATAGGGTTTTTAGGTTTTTATTAATTTTTTAGTTTTTTTTTAAATTTAAGGGATTTATCAGGTTTTTATGGTTTTTATTGTTTTTAGGGTTTTTTATTTTTTAGCGATTTATGGTTTATTAGAGTTTTTAATGTTTTTATATATTTAAAGAGAGTTTGGAGTTATTAGGGTTTTTACTAGTTTTTAGGGTTTTTATGGTTTTAAGTGTTTTTACAGTTTTAAGGGTATTTATGGATTTTAGGGGTTTTAGGGTTTTTAAGGGTATTTATCATTTTTTTATGTTTTTATTGGTTTTAAGTGTTTTTAGGTTTTTATGGTTTTGTTTGAATTTTTTTGGGCTGTTAGGGTTTTTACGTTTTTAGCGATTGATAGGGATTTTTTAGGAATTTATGGATTTTAGGGAATTTGAGGGATTTTAAGGGGTTTTTGTTTTTTTGGGTATATGGTTTTTTTGAGTTTTTTAGGGCTTCTAATGTTTTTTATGAGTTTTTTAATTTTTTTACAGATTAAAATAGTTTTTAGAGTTTTTAATGCTTTTATAGTTTTTATGGGTTTTTTGTGATTTTTATGGTATTTAGGCTTTCTATGGTTTTTATGGGCTTTAGCGGTTTTAAGGTATCTTTAGGGTTTTTTTTATTTTTTAGGGTTTTTATGAGTTTTATTTTTTCTAATTTTTTTTATGTTTTATTTGTGATTTTATAGGTTTTTAGGGAATCTTAAATTTTTAGATATTTTTACAGATATTTTAGGATTTCTAGGGATTTTAGGGTTTTTAGCGATTTTGTGTGTTTTTTGTGGTTTTACGGATTTTTAGTGTTTTTAGCGTTTTTGAGGTTTTTAGGGGTTTTAAGTGTTTTTAAGTATTTATGATATTGTTAGGGGTTTTCATGGGTTTTAAGTTTTTCATACATTTTTTGGGAATTTTATTTATTTTTAATTATTTTAATGTTTTTTATGGGGTTTGGGGATTTTGATGGGTTTTGGGGGTTTTGGGGTTTTTTTGATTTTTTTCGAGTTTTTGGGTTTTTTGAGTTTTTTTATGTTTTAAGGCCTTTTATACTTTTTAATTTTTTTTAATTTTAATGTTTTTTAGTTCATTTTTTTAGTATTTTGGATTTTATGGGTTTTAGGGTTTTATGTGGTTTTTGGGGTTTTTATGGTTTTTAGGGATTTTTTTGGGTTTAAAGGGTGCTTTAGGGTTTTTAGAATTTTTTGTATTTTAGGGATTTTAATTTTTTTATGTTTTTAAGGTATTCTTTTGGTTTTTAGGATTTTTTAAATTTTTATGTATTTTTATGTTTTTTTTATTTTTATCAGGACTTAGTGTTTTTAGGTATTTTGAGGGGTTTTAGGGTGTTTTTGGTTTTTTAGAGATTTTAGGGTATTTTTATGTTTCTTAGGGTTTTTGATGGTTTTTAATGTTTTTTAATAGTTTGATATGATAAAAAAAATTAGATTTTTTAGTGGGTTTTAGGGTTTTGAAAAGGATTTAAGGTATTTACGATTTTTTAGGGTTTTATGGGTTTTAGGGTCTTTTAAGGGGCTTTAACATTTTTTTAGTTTTTTAAGAGTTTTAAGTGTCTTTATATTTTTATGGTTTTCTTATTTGTTTTTTACATTTTTATGTATTTTTAGGGGGTTTTGGATTTTTATGCATTTCTAAGTTTTTTAGGGGTTTTCAGGGTTTATAGGGTTTTAGGGTTTTAGAATTTTTAGTTTTAATGGGTTTTAAATGTTTTTAGGTTTTTAAGGTTTTCTTAAGGGTTTTAGGGTTTTTATACTTTTTTATGTTTTTTTGGATTTTTAGGGATTTTTTTAGGTTTTTATGGTTTTTAGGGATTTTGATTCTTTATAGATTTTTAGGGGTTTTTTGCATTTTTTTAGTTTTATGGGTTTTTTTGTGTTTTTTAGGGTGTTTAAGGTTTTTCAGTTTTTTTTGTAATCAGTTTTATGGAGTATATATAAAAGAAAATTAATTATAAATAATTCACGCATCCAAGATACGATAGTTGATCTAGGAAAAAATGGTTCCAATACCAAAACAAAAAAAGGCATTGAGGAAATAACCCAATAAAGACAAGGAGAATAAGAAACCTCAGATGACTCAAGGAACTCTTGAAGTGCCACCTTAAGGAAACCAAATTTAATCAAACTCCACCACGACCACTGAGAATCAATAAAAAAACTGATATTAGAAGACACAGTTTTCTATCAGCATGAACCCAACTATAGTTGAATCAGAAAAAAGCCAGCAACAACAAACACAACAACCAAGGCCACCCACCACCTACCAAAAACACACCATCCAATCACCAAACCACATAATATCCCAACATAAACATGAATTCTGAACCAGTAAAAGTTAACACAGTAGCTCCCAAGATAAAACCGGAAAGTACACTACCTAAAAACGTTAAAAATTTCTAAAAACCTTTTTAAACCCAAAAAAAGTCAAAAATAACCTAAACACTATAAAAACCCAAAACCCCCTCAAAATCCCTAAAAACAATAAAAAACCAAAAAAACCTAAGAGACCTTAAAATTAACTAAAATCATAAAAAACAAAAAAAAAACCAAAAAAACCATTAAAAACCAAAATAGAACCGTAAAAACCAAAAAAAACATAAAACCCCTAAAAACCAAATTTTTTTAAAAACCCTAAAACCATAAAAGACCATAAAAAATATAATAAACAAAAAACAATCATAATAAACTACTAAAAACTCTAAAAACCCCCAAAAACCAAAAGACCCAAAAACCCCAAAAAAATAGTAAACACCCTCAGAATCACTAAAATTAAAAAAAACAATAATATCCATAAAAATATATAAAAATACATAAAAACATAAAAACCCCTTAAAAGCGTTAAGAAAACCATAAAACTCTAGAAACACATAAAAACCATAAAAAACCAAAAAAATGCTAAAAACACTAAAAATAGTAAAAAACCTAAATACCGTCAAAACCCTTAAAAACACAAGAAAACATAAAAAATCCTAAAAACCACAAAAAATACCTAAAAATCCCTTAAAACCCATACAAACCATAAGAAAACCATTAAAACCTAAAACCACTTGAAACCCTAAAAACCTAAGAAATGCTAAAAACCAAAAAATCCCCTTAAAACCCCGAAAATCCCTAAAAACCATAAATCCTCTAATGAAAATAAAAAACCTCAAAACCAAAAAACCCTAAAAACCAATTATAAACCTAAAAACCCTAAAAAAAATAATAACACCCATAAAACCCCTAATAACCCTCAAAATCTCTAAAACCACTAAAAACATACACATCCTAAAAAATATCTAAAAATCATTAAAACTTAAAAAACCTAGAAAGCACAGAAAAACATTAACAAAAACTTAAAAAATCACCTAAAACTCCTGAAATCATAAAAATGATAAAAACCCTAAATATGCAAAAATAAACTTGAAACCCTGAAAACCGATAAAAACATTAATAAACCCTAAAAAAATAGAAAAACCCTAAAAACCAACTGAAAACATTAAAACCCACTTAAACACTAAAAAACATTAAAAAACTCTAAAAAATATAGAAAATCTAAAAAATAAAAAACCCATAAAACCCCCAAAATCCATAAAATCCCTAAAACCCCTTAAAATCCCTAAGAACGCTAAAAACCATTAAAATCCTAAGGAAACTCTAAAACCCTTTAAACAAAAAAACCTAAAACCCTCGAAAATCTCTATGAAAACCACAAAAAACACTCAGAACCCTAAAAACCCTTAAAATACTGAAAACCCTTTACACCCCAAAAGACCCTAAAAATACCTAAAAACAATAAAACAACTAAATCCCTTAAAAACCCAAACCCCATAAAAATAAAAAAAAAACACAAAAAAAGCTAAAAACCATTTGAACCGCTAAAAATATTAAAAACTCTAAAAACATTAAAAACACTAAAAAAATAGGAAACCCATAAAAACCATAAAACATAAAACCATATAAACCTTTAAAAACCCAAAAACCCATCAGTCTCAAAAAAACCCTAATACCCATAAAATCCTAAAAAATCACTAAAAATTGATAAAAACAAAATAACCACTAAAAAACATGAAAACACCTATAAAACATCAAAAACCTAAAAAAATTAAAACCATACAAATCAAAAAAACACCAAAAACTATAAAATCTCTAAAACCCTATAAATACCTTAAAAACATAAAACTACTAAAAAAATTAAAAACCCTAAAACCCTATAAAAATCACTAAAAGCTATCAAATCCCCCTAAACCATTAAAAGAGTTATAAACAATAAAAAACATTAAACCCTTAAAAACTCAAAAAACTGTGACAACCCAAAAAAACCAAAAAACCCTAAAAACACCCAAATCACTAAAATCCATAAAAACCCATAAAAATCAAATAAAAATCTATAAAACTCCAAAAAAAATGTTAAAAACATGAAAAACATAAAAAAACTGTAAGAAACCCATAAAAACATAAAAACCCTTAAAACCCCTAAAATTCCATAAAAATGCTAAAAACAATAAAACTAATAAAAATCATAAAAACCATCAAAATCCCTGAAACCCATAAAAGACTATAAAATTCCTAAAAATCAAAAAAAATCACTACTAACATAACAACCCCTAAAAAACTAAAAACCCCTCAAAAAAATAAAAACTTCAAAAAATATTAAAACCACTAAACCACTAAAAATCCTATAAAACACTAAAAACCTGTAAAGACCCTGAAAACCCTAAAAACCACTAAAGACCACAAAAACCTCTAAAAACACAAAAATAAATAAAAACTCTAAAAACCCCTAAAAACACTAAAAACCTTATTGACCCTTATAAATATTTAAAATCTATAAAAACACCTTTAAAACATAAAATCCATGAAAACTCAAAAAAACATAAAATCCAAAAAACCAAAAAAAACTAAAAAAAACTCAAAATCATAAAAAAAACACTAAAAATCCCTGAAAAGGTAAAAAATCAAAAAAAATTGTAAAACTGTATGAAAACCATAATAAATTGAAAATACATAAAACCCCTAAAATCCTAAAAATGATAAAATCCCTAAAAACCCGTAAAAACCTAAAAATCCCTAAAAATACCAAAAAACCATAAAACACATTAAAATCCTAAAAAAGTACTTACAATCCCTAAAAACATTAAAAACTATAAAAACCTTGAAACCCTCATTTAAACCCTTAAAATCTACAAAAAAAGAACAAAACTTTATCACCCAATAAATAAACTAAATCCATAAAAAAATGAAAACTATAAAAACCATTTAAACACCTAAAAATGTTAAAAAATCCAAAAAACATTAATAATTCTAATAAAACATAAAAACCAAAAAACCATAAAAACACAAAAATCAATAAAAATCGCTAAAAACCCTCAAAGTCACTAAAAACATAAAAAATCTATAAAAATACTAAAAAATCCATAAAAATTATTTAAAAATTAAAAACTCCTAAAACCCTGAAAAATAATAAGAAAACCTTGAAAACATAAAAACTCCTAAAACCCCAAAAAACTAAAAATACTAAAAACCCCAAAATCCCTATAAACCACATAAAACCCTAAAACTATAAATTACCCCTAAAAACCTTAAAAACCCTAAAACCCCTAAAATCCTAAAAACCCACTAAAAACACTAAAACCCTTTAAACACCCTAAAATGTTAAAAAACACTAAAAACCCATAAACCCTCCAAATAACTCAAAAAACCATTAAAAACCATAAAATCCTAAGAACCATAAAATCCATCAAATCCTTTATAATCGTTATAATTCATAAAAATTCTAAAAATGCTCTAAAAAACCAAATTATGTAAAAAAGAAAAAACCCAAAAGAAATCATAAGAAAAACATAAAAAATAAAAAACTTTAAAATCCCTAAAAAACCTAAAAACTCTAAAAACATTTAAAACCCTAAAAAGAAACTAAAAACCCTAAAACCCAGAAAAATCATAAAACCACTAAAAACCATTAAAAACACTAAAACCCAAAAATCCTAAAAAACCACTTAAGACTATAAAAACCGTTTTATCCCGTAAAAATGTTAAAAACTATAAAACACCTAAAAACAATTTAAAACAAAAAAATCATAAAACCTAAAAAAATATAAAACCCTACTAACCCTAAAAACCAAAAAACTATCAAAATCCCTAAAAATGATAAAAAATTAATTATCCAAAAAATACATAAAATTCCCTAAAAACAAAAAAAACCTAAACACTCAGAAAAACCATAAAACCCCCAAAAACCTAAAAAAAATTAAAACTCCTAAAAAACCTAAAATCATTATAAACCCTAAAAACCCTAAAACAATAAATCCCATAAAAACCATAAAACACCTAAAACCATAAAAACCCGAAAAATCCAAAAACCCACTAAAACAACTAGAAACCAGTTAAGCCACTAAAAAAATAAAAAACCCTAAAACCCTTAGAGCCTATAGCAACTCAAAGAAACCCTGCATTCCTTAAAAACACTAAAATACATAAAAAATGCACAAAATCTATAGAAACCCTAAAACCCATAGAAATACTAAAAATTCCCTCAAAATCCCCAAAAACATAAAAAAATCTAAAAACACTAAGAACCCTAGGAAAACCTTAAAAACCTAAAGACACTTAAAACCCCTTAAAACATCAAAAATGATAAAACCCTAAAAGTCCCAAAAACCCAAAAAACCCTGAACATGATAAACCCCCAAAAACCATAAAAACCCAAAAAAATCCATAAAAACACTAATATAAAAACTAAGAACACAAAAAACCATCCCACCGCTTAAAACATTAAAAAATAACAAAAAAAATAAAAACTATAAAAAAACTCAAGAAAAAATCTGAATCCCCAAAAAACCCATAAAAACCCTATAAATCCTAAAAATCCTAAAACCCCTCTAAATCACTAAACACTATAAAAACTATAAAAATCCTATGAAATCCCTAAAAATCCCTAAAATGTAAAAAATCTGAAAAACCCTGAAACCCCCCAAACCAAATGTTAAAAAAGTAAAAACACACAAAACACCAAAAAACCTAACAAATGCTCAACACCCTAAAAAAATCCTTAAAACCCCTAATGACACTAAATAACATAAAAATCCTAAAACACATTAAGTGTAATAAAACCCCATAAAATCCTAAAAAGAAAACAACTCTAAAAATCCTTTAAAAACCCTCAAAAACACTAAAAAAATCATAAAACAACTAAATAACCCAAAAACATACAGAAACAAAGACCCCAATAAACCATAAAACCCCAATAAACCCATAAACCCCCCATATTCCCTAACCTAATAAACCATAAATAACTTAAAAAAATCATTAGAAATCCCTAAAAGAATTAAAAATCATAAAATATATGAAATAACCTAAGAAAAACATAAAAAACCCATAAAACCCCTAACACCCCAAAACCCCAAAAAAACTCTAAATATCATTAAAACCCCTAAAAAGATCATAAAAGCCTATAATATCCTAAAAACCATAAAATCAATAAAACTCTAAAAAAACCTAAACCCCCTAAAAGTTTAAACCCCCACTAAAACATGGGAAACACTTTAATTACCTAAAAATATTAAAAAATTATAAAAAACCATGATAGCCCTAAAGATCCAAAAAAACCCTAAAACCCAAAAAAACTATAAAAACCCTAAAAACAATAAAAAACTTAAACCCCCAAAATCAAAAAATCATAAGAACCATAAAATCCTTAAAAAATCCAAAAATTCCCTCAAACGTAAAAAAGCAAAGTAACCCATAAAAACCCCATGAAAACCATAAAAACCTCAAAACACATAAAGCCCATAAAAGCTTAAAAAATCTAAAAAGCCTAAAAGGCCCTAAAAACTGTGAAACTCCTAAAGATTATAATAACACCTAATAACCTTAAATGCCCTAAAAACTATAAAAACCAATACAATCCCTAAAACCACTAAAAATCAAAAATATAATTTAAACACCTAAAAACATTAGAATTTTTTAAAAAGCCCTAAAAACACAAAAATAAACCTATTATCCCAAAAAAACAAAAAAAAACCCTAAAACCACTAAAAACATTAGAAATTTTTTAAAATCCTTAACAACACAAAAATAAACCTACAATCCCGGAAAAACCCATAAAAACCCTAAACCCCTAAAATACCTAAACACCCTCAAAATCAATTAAAACACTAATTCCATAAAAATCCTAAAATATGCCCAAAAATACCTAAAAATGTAAAACCCATAAAAACCTTACAAACCCCTAATAAAATGTCAAAAATCTCAAAAACCTAACAAACTGTAAAATCAAAAAAAAACTAAAAACCCTAGAGGATCCAAATACCCTCAAATCCCCTAAACACCTTAAAACCATAAAAATCCTAAAAATACCAAAAAACCAAAAAACCCATAAAAACCATGAAAACCTCTAAGAAAACCATAAAATGTAAAAACACTTAAAACCCCTAAAAAATAATTCTAAAACACCTAAAAAACCTAAAAATCCTGAAACCCTTTAAAAACATAAAACACCTAAAAAACATAACAACCCTAAAAGGCCATAAATACCCTAAAACAACTAAAAACTCTAAAACGCTTTTAAACCATTAAAATGTTAAAAAACAATAAAAATATTTAAAACCATAAAAACTAAAAAACCCCAAGAAATCAAAAAATTCCATACTAATTTAAAAAACACTAAAACCCTCACATTCCCTAAAAACACTTTAAGTTAATAGAAATCCAAAAAATATCTCTAAAAATCCTTAAAAATGTAAAAATCCCAAAAATAATGAAAAACCATAAGAAAATTTTGAAAAAATAAGAAACCTTCAAACCCCTAAAACCAACAAAAATATTAAAACCTAAAAAATAAAAAAACCCCTAAAAACCGTAAAACTCATAAAACCCTTAAAACCCATAAAACCACTAAAAACTCTAAATACCATTTAAAACCCTAAAAAGGTCAAAAAACTCTAAAAACCCATAAAACCATAAAAAAGTGAAAAACCCACTATAAAGAGAAAAGACAACAAAACCCTTAAAAATCCTAAATAACTAAGAAGCTGTAAAAACCGAAATAATCTATAAAATCCCTAAAAACCCTAAAAACCATAGAAATCATAAAAACCCCTAAAACCCTAAAAAATGTAAAAAACACTAAAACCCTAAAAACCACTAAAAAAATTGAAAAACTAAAAACACTTAAAACCCCTAAAAACCTAAAAAACACTAAAAACCCTAATAACCCCAAAACCCCCAATAAACCATAAACACCCCTAAAACCATAAACCCTTAAAATAAATAAAACCAAAAAAAACCACTAGAAAATCTAAAAACAATAAATCCCTGAAAATATAAAAAAATTATTAAAAAAAATTTAAACCCTAAAGAACTAAAAAACCCACCTAAAACACCCAAAAATCAATTAAACCCTCACAAATGCAAAAAAATCCCTAAACAACCAAAAAACCCATAGAATTCCCAAAAATCCCTAAAAAACCATAAAACATAAAAAACATAACAACCCTAAAAACCTAAGAAAACTATAAAAACATAAAAACAATTAAAACCCAAAATCCTTAAAAAACAAAGAACCCATAAGTCTCTATAAAACTACTAAAAACTCTAAAAACACTTGTTGGGTCCTGAAATTTCCTCATAAGGGAAGGAAAATACTCCCTTAAAATCAGTGGAAGAATATACCCAATATTCATCAATAATTTGGAAAAAATATGAAGAATGTTCAGATGAAATGGTAATGGACCTAACTAGTCCGCGTGCCGGTTCATCATCAGTGGTACGCTACCAGTTCAGCAAACTGCCTTCCCATGAACATCGTTGTTTGCGAAACAATGGCAAAGATCCTATGCAGGCGCGAACCAAATGGTTGCTGAGTGAGGTTGGACCAATCCACAGTCTTGAACCGCGCCAGATGTGAACCTGGTGGACCGACCCCCCACCGCGCACTTTTTCATTCACAAAATGGAGGCATAGCTCTACGCGGCCGTGAAGCACCCCCGTGACCACGTTTGTTCATGGGAGTAGTGCATTCAATATACCCCACAATCCTCTTCTTGAATAAGTCATCCATAGGCCGGGTTTTTTGTCATGGGCCTCCGAAAAAGGTATCATGTTACCATATGTATGGCCTGACCCCCCCCCCCTATTAGGGGATGTCATGTGGGAGAAGAAAGGGATCAGATTTTTGATGATCAGATTCTTGGAGATCGTCTTTTTGAAGGAAGGCATCAGACTTTTGGAGAAGGAAGAGCCTTTCGAGAGCTTAAGATTTCACATACTGAGAAGTTTTGATTTGCGAACCAGCAACTGGTATAAATTGAGGATGAATTGTTAAGAAATTAGGAACACATAAATAAATTGGTAAACCAAGAACCTAAAATTGGTGAACCGTGAACCATATCCCCTACACGGATGCACTCCCCACGAACCAAGGACCATATTCCCTTCTTCGATCCATTGTGCCACGTAGCTCCATCCTATGCGGGTGAATCCCAGACCGGCACTACCCTGACAACTCCTGCTCAAGCAGCCTCTAGCTCAGCATACCAATTTGGTACACGGACCAAACCCGAAGCCGCATACCACTCTGATACTTGGGATGACCCTCCATCCACAAACCACCCTAGTATGCAGACGACCTCTCTATCTGCGTATCACTTACCTATGTGAAGGGTTCCACTCCTCATATGGCAATATGTTCTTCCAAGGCCTTCAGTTTTTCCATCCCCCGAGTAAGATAAGTCCCTTCCAATTTAGTCCAATCCTCTAGAATCCTTTCAGTTTCCTATACATCGTCCCCAAGCCAAGGCATCTCTCAAAGCCACCTAACCAGCATGTTGACTCCTTCAGATGCATTAGCAGACCCTACTAAGTTCACATACCCATATTAGGTGGAGACAAATGGGTTACCCCATCCCATGAATAGACATCTAGAGCATTCATGGGTTCAAATTCCCATAGTAGTCTAGAGCCCTAGCCTAGAAGCCCCTTTGTGCCTCTTCACTCTTCAGGATTGAGGGATCCCGATTTCTTTTCTATTCAATGAGTTCCAACAGTGAGTACCTCATCCCCTCCCCTAAATAGAGTAACATGAAATACCTCCTAGATTAAGCCGCACACAATCCTCACCAGATGACAAATAAATTTCCCCTTCCATCTGGGAAGTTTTATTGCTTCATACCCTCCACCGCCATACCACGGCCTCTACCGACGTGATTTGTACCTTCATTCTATCCTTGACACCTGAGGGAATGAAAGTCTCACGGTCTCAGCCCTCTCCATCTATCATTGCCTTCCTCATCTCCCATTAGTAAGGTAAAAGTGTTTCTTGCTGAATCCTTCACATTCTCTTGTTTATCACACCAAGCATGACTCGCGTGGGCTTAGAGATTTGTGATGGTCACAACGTTCGTATAATGAAGGTGGTAGTACAAACTATGTAGGTTTTGATCCCTGCCGCCTAATAAGGGAATGTAGGGCACCTCCCTAAGGTTCAATCACAACTCAGGCCACCAACCACATGTAACCCCGAACCATACCCCAACATGGGCTTCCAATCACGTCGTTGATAGGCAACTATCACTTGTAAGACCTGACCTTTATGAACTACATACACTTTGATTCCCAACCAACTAGGATACATAGGACACCTCCTTGAGGCGCAAGCCCAACATCCACGTCTGACACCCATCTATCCTTTGGAGACTGTGTCCTCATGCCCCTAGCAGGACTTTACCCAGGCCCAGGAAATCATTTCCATCTAGTCCTCTAGGCTGCTTCAGTGTAAGTCCTTTACCAACCTTGAATAAGAACCTGTTGCTTAGAAGACCTTGACACATGATGCTAAACTGTACAGTTGGGTCCCTGTCACATAACATTAAAAGGTGATGTGTCCTGTTAAGTGGCACCAAAATATGTGGATTCTAATTCCCCTTACAATGATATATAGGAAGCTCATATTATTGGTTCGATCCAGATGCTCAAGTCACTCTCTGTCCCCCCTAGATGAAAATAAACTCCAGAGCACCCAATTATAAGGCTTGAGACCAGTGATGTCTAAACAAACTCAATCATCACCAGAATCTCTAATCTAATGGGGGATGGTAAACCTCAGATATAGATAGTTCTGAATCCCTGCGTATATCGAGGACTTGTAACCCAGGGGTAATCTATGGATACTATGGTTGGGGATAAACAAAAGATTCACGAACATATGCACACATCTTAAATCTACATGAGAGTCGAAAAATAGAAAATAATTCCCCCCAAAAGGGTGTGATGAGCCAGAATTCCCATCCTCTCAACCAATATGATTTATTAGGTGTTGTTGGCCATATCACCCAATGAGCACCTGACTTTGGAAATCAGGTCCATGGATCATTGGATCCAAGAACAGTTGGGTGTTTCTGTCTCCACGCATAAACCTGTTGGAGACCAAGTGAAACCATGAAGATAGGGAACCCGATAGATATGACTAGAGAACACCAACTCCCTTTAATCAAACATGGGTACCGATCACGTCCCCTCACCACGAAACAAAAACGTTGAACCTGATGTGAATCTTGAATCATCATTACAAATTTACCCTAATATGAAACTCTCCATAACAATAAATAGATGATTAATATCTGACGAGCCATTTTTTTGTTCACCAATCAAAAAAATAGACCTGGCTGTGAGCCCTCAATCGAGGTGGTGAAATAATCCCAGTTTGCGCCCCTTTTCATGCTCAAAAGGAGGTCCAAGTAAGGTCATTAATTACGCATGGGATTATGAGATGCTACATTGATGGGTTTTTCTATTTTTATTTTCCAAATGTTTTACAGGTATGCAGCAGAGCTTCCTTCAATTGAATGGCATTGCCAAAAAAATTCACAGACACGAATGATAATCAACGCTAATATTGGGCCTCTCAATCAGCAGAGGACCCAATCGCCCACCCAGCATCTTCAATGCTGGGTCTTGGATTTACTGATCTGATAGTACCACCTGAACGGTGATCTTTCGATTATGGAGGTGGATATGTACACCCTTTAGTCAGCTAAGTCCCAACAGTCGCCTACCCAGCAACGACAGAGGGAGAAGATCCAGGAGGCCCCAGTAACCGTCTACAATCATTTTGGGAGCTTGTTCCTAGAATGAGACAATTAATACCTCCCTTATCATAGGGATGTGTATGAGGTCGATGCTGATGAATTCATCCCCACCAGAAGGGGGTTCCTCTCCAAGGCCTCTGCTGGAAGACGTCGCTACAACTATACCGCGACCTCATATCCTCACCGTGAAGAGGATACCACTCCAAGGATCCACGTCCATGCTCCCCAAGCTCCAACCCCTTGGACCGCTAGCCTAGGGTGGAAAACATACAAGCTGGAATAGTTTATCACCCTTGTTCCTAAGTAAAAATTATACTGCTCCAACATGGAGACATATCAGGGGTAGGCCCATGCACCTGTCAACTCTTCCAAAGCCTGCTATCCCGACATGGCGGTAACATACGAGCAGGCACGCATCCCCGCCAAGCCTCGTCAATCCTATCCCCCATACAGAACAACACCTACATGGGTGGCGCCTCTCTCTATCTAGGATCATGAATCCCACCAATCAGACGTGGTGGAAATCAAGCGCCTGTAGGACTAGCTCCTCGTAGATGCTCCGGACACCCACCATCCCGATATGGTGGCGATCAATAGGAAGACATGTCTCCATTCCAGTAAAGTCCACCGACTCGATATGATAGGACACCAACATACGCAGGTCCGGCTCATTATGAATTCCTATATAGTCCTTCATCCCGATGTGTCAGTAAATGGAGAAGTAAGCTGGCATAACCCAGCACAAGAGAAGGATCGTTCACCGGCCCCGAAACAGGATAATCATCAGTATCCACTGGCCTTTGGATAACCGGAGTAGGACATTCCTACTCTCACAGTAGAATGGGCCCTCGTACCCATTCTATCCAAGGATGTCTCTTTACATATCCTGGAAATGATGGAGGAGCAGGTATCTATCCCACATCATATCTTGAGACTTTCCAGAATATAATTGCATCAGTGGCAACAACAAGGACTCGGGACCGTGATCCCATCTCCCTAATTGTGGTGACTCATCTAAGAGATGACATAGCCACCTCAGAGCAGATCTACATCCATGCTTCCGATTAGGAGGGTTTTCAGCCATATCCTGTGATACCAGGGAAACCGGATCGAGCATACTCACTCGTTCCTAATGGGGGACACCCGTCCATCATAGTGGATGATCTAGGGCAGTCATATGTCCCTACCAAAACTCAATATGTTCTTCGGCTTATCCTGACAGCATCATAGGACCCAATTAGATAGGTACATAGAGGTGACGACCGTTATCAACAGCCGATGGTCCCTGCTGCCCGCAAGAGGGCACCCCGAATGCGCCGAAGGCAGCCGGAAAATAAAGAGTGGGTCCATGACTCCACTCTTCTGGAATCTAGGTTTCTCAACGCCGCTAAACACATCTCAATGGCTCAAAATTCTTCCAACCAATTACCATTCTATGGGAGTGGCAGTAGTAGTTGGGAAGGTCCTCCCCACAATGTTTCTACCAGTGGCTCCGATGGTCCTCCCCAGAGCACCCATGAGGGCCTCCCTCATGGTCATATAATGATTGGTCTTGAATGTTCTTCTTTTGATGCGAGTCATGGAAGCCCTCTGCATGACCAAAAGATCAACCAGCAAGAAGTTCCCCCACTTTCCGTAGTGCGCCCTGATGGTCCTTCCCAGGAAATAATCTGCAAACATTCTCTGTACAGTGGGACCATAGATTATGATGGTAGTCCTCACCATCATTGTTGCAACTAAAGAGGTCCTCCCCACAATGACATCTTATCACGACTAGAAGTTCGCCCCCTTGTCGTGGCTTTCCCTGAAGGTCCTCACTAGGGGTTACGTTGCAACGATAGTTCACGCAGTCTGGCATCTGATTATAGTGGTCGTCCTAAAAAACCTCTTAAAAACCCCTAGGGAGGACCATCAAAATCCCTAAAAACCCAAAGAACCATAAAAATCCTAAAAACTCTCTAAAAACCCAAAAAATTGTAAAACCCTAAAAACCTAAGAACCCCTAAGAAAACCTTAAAAACCTAAAAATACATAAAATCCCAAAAAACCAAAAATGTGGTCAAAACCCTGAAAACCATAAAATATGAGAAAAAATCATACAAATTAAACAAATAAAACAAACCAAAAAATGCACTAAAAACATTAAAAACCTTTAAAATTATAAAAATGTTAAAACTCTAAAAACTCTAAAAAAACATGAAAACCCCTAAAACCCTAATAAAATAAAACCATAAAAACACATAAAACCCCCAAAAAAATAAAAAATTATAGTAACCCTAAAAAAACATAAGAACACTCTAAAAATACTAAAAACCACTGAAACTCGTAAAACCCATAAAATCTTTTAAAACCACAAAAAATACGTAACACCCCTAAAAACCCACAAAAACTCTAAAATCCCTTTAAACCCCTAAAAAATTAAAAACTATAAAAAACCATCTAAACAATAAAAAAACAAAAAAAATACCCCCTACTACTGAAACAAAACCCTGAAATACCTAGAATCACTAAAAACTCATACAACCCCTCAAAATCACTAAAAACCCTAAAAACCAATAAAAATCCTAAAAACCCATAAAACCCCAAAAAATTTCTAAAACCCTAAACCCCTAAGAAAACCGTAAAACCTCAAAACAGTTTAAACCCCAAGAAACTCTAAAAATTATAAAAATCCACAAAACCCTTAAAATGATAAAAACCATAAAAACCATAAAACCCTAAAACCCCGAAAAACATTAAAACCCCATATAAACCTCAAATAACCTCAAAAATCCACTAAAACTCTGAAATTACATTAAACCCCTAATTACATTAAAAAACACTAAAGATCCTTAAAACCTCAAAAAAAAACTCAACTGTACCCTAAAACACCCAAAAAACCATAAAAACCCTAAGAACCCAAAAAACAAAAAAAAACCCTAAAAACCCTAAATAAACTAAATATCCATAAAAATACATAAAAATGTTAAAAACCCTTAAATCCATTAAGAAAAACATAAAAAATAACTAAAACCCCCTTAAAAATATAACAATGTCTAAAACCCTAAAAAACTGTAAAAACCCCAAAACCATAAAACCCCTAAAAACCTTAATAACCATAAAACCCATAAAAACAAAAAAAACCTATAAAAAAATTTTAAACCCATATAAATGTTAAAAATTCCGAAAAATCCGAAAAACCCTAAAAATCCTAAAACCCTAAAAATTATAAAAATCTCTATTAATACCTAGAACGTAAAAACCCTAAAACCTAAAAAATCTTAAAGAAACCCTAAAAAACCTATAAAAAATTAAAACCTAAAAAACACAAAAACCCTAATACGATAACACCCCTAGAAACCCTAAACCCCCCCAAATCCCTAAAATCCCTAAAAACCATATAAATTATAAAAATTCGTTGAATGTCACTATGAAACCCATAGAAACCTAAAAAAAATTAAAACACATAAAAAACTATAAAAAAATAAAAAATGTACTTAAAACCCCAACAACGCCCTAATACCTTAAAACCCCCTAAACCCCTAAAACCCTAAAACACCCTAAACCCCCATAAAAAAACTCTGAAAACAACTAATAAATATAAAAACCCGCTAAACCCCATAAAAAAACAAAAACTCTAAAGACCCTAAAAAACCTAAAAACCCTAATAACTATAAAATAAATACCTAAAACCCAAAAAAAAAATATAAAAATACCAAAACCCTCAAAAATCATAAAATCCCTATAAAATGATAAAATCTTATAAATTCCATAAAAATATTGAATAACATAAAAAACCACTAAAACCCCTGAAAACCCCTAAGAAAAACATAGAAACCTGAAAACAATTAAAACCCCTAAAAACCCTAAAAACATAAAAGACACCAAAACCCCTCAAAATCCATAAAACTCCTAAACAATTAAAAACAATCATAAAGACTGTAAAACCCATAAAATATCCCAGGAAACCTTAAAAATCCATTAAATCACACTAAAAATCTAAAAAACCACTAAAAATATAAAAACCCATTAAAGCCTAATAAATGATAAGAAACTTAAAAAACCCTTAAAAATCCTAAAAAACTAAATATAATTAAAAACCTAAAAAACTATTAAAAATCCTAAGAACACAAAAATACCCTAAACCACTCAAATTCCATAAAACCAAAAAAATCTTTGAAAAGACCTAAAAATTCCTAAAAATAAAAAAAATGTGAAAAACCTCTAAAAACCACAAAAAACCATAAAAATCAAAAACAATTATACCCGTAATAAAATTTAAATAATGATAGAGACCCTAAATAACCTAATGAGACCCTAAAACCCTAAAAGTTAATAAACCATAAAAACTCCTAAAAACCCTAAAAAGCATAAAAAGCATAAAAACCCCAAAACCACTAAATATTTTAAAACATCAATAAACCCCTAAAAATGTAAAAATACTCTAAAAATATTAAAATCCCTTAAATTAAAAAATGAACCCTAAACCCTGAAAAAACCATAAAACCATAAAACCCTAAAAAACTAAAAAACTCGACAAAATCCTTAAAAACCCAAAAACATATTAAAAATCCTATAAAGGCATAAAAATTGTGAAAAACATAAAACCCCTTAAAACCATGAAAATCTAAAATAAAACATTATAATCAAAAAAATATATAAAACCACTAAAAAGATTAAAAACATTAAATAAACTAAAAACCATTAAACACACAAAAACCATAAAAACCCTTAAAACCATAGAAAATCCTAAAATCCAAAATACCCTAAAACCTCTAAAAACACATTAAACCCTACAAACCATAAAAAAACACTAAAATCCATTAAACCCTAAAAACTAAAAAATCCATAAAAACTCAAAAATAAAAATACCTGAAAAACCCCAAAACCACAAAAAACCCCTAAATCCCCTAAAAATCATTAAAAACCCTAAAAACCATAAAAACATATAAATCCCTAAAAACCCTAAAAATGTAAAAGCCAATAAAAACCCTAAAGAAAACCTTAAAAACCAAAAAATATGTAAAAACCCTAAAAATCTAAAAAAATGTTAAAACCCTAAAACAACTAAAAAGGATCTAAGAACCCTAAAATCCCCAAAAATCCCACAAAAACATTAAAACCCATAAAAAATTCCAAAAAACTCATAAAAACACTAAACACCGCTAAGAACATTAAAAACCCTTTAAACACCTATAAATGTTAAAAACTATAAAAAAACGTAAAAACATTAAAAATGTAAAAAACCAAAACACCAAAAAAACCAAACAAATACAAAAAACCCAAAATCCCCCCAAACTCTCAAAATATATAAAATCCCTAAAACCATCAAAATTAAAAAATATATAAAAAACAAGAAAACCTCAAAACCCTAAAAACCTCTAAAAACTGAAAGAAAACATTGAAAACCTAGAAACACATAAAAATTCTAAAAACTAAAAAATCTTAAAAATTCTAAAAACCCTAAAACCCTATAAATCTCTAAAAACTCAAAAAATCATAAAAAAAAATCCTAAAAACACTAAAAATCCCAAAAAAACATAAAAACAAAAAAGAAACCTGAAATCCCCTAAGAAAACATTAAATACCTAAAAACAATTAGAATCCTAATTTTTTAAAAAAATGTTAAAAATTCTAACCCCCCCCTCCCCCAACCATAAAACCCTTAAAATCATAAAACCCCCAAAAAATTAATAACACTAAAAAACTAGAAAATCCTAAAAACCTACTAAAAAAATCTAAACCACTTTAACAAAATTAGGAAAATCAAAAAAACCTTATACCCCAAAAAAAATAAAAAACCTACAAACCCCAAAAAACAAAAAAAACACTGAAACCCCTAAAAACACCAAAACCCCTCAAAATGCCAAATGATCCAAAAACCCATAAAAATAAAAAAAAATCCCTAAATATTAATAAAAATATAAAAAACCCTAAAACACTAAAAACCCAAAAGAAAATAGTAAAAATATAAAAACACTTAGAACCCCTAAAAGCTAAAAACACTAAAAACCCAAAATCCTAAAAACCCTGAAAACCCCTAAAACCATAAATACCTAATAAAAACAATAAAAAATGCTAAAAACTCTAAAAAACATTAAACACTTAAAAATGTTAAAAAAACTCTAAAAACCCATCAAAATCCTAAAAAACAAAAAAAACAAAAAATTGTAAAAACCCTAAAACCCCTAATAATCCCTAAAACCCTAAACCCCCCTAAAATCACTAAAAACAGAAAAACCCCAAAATAGATGGAAACCCATATGAAAATATTAAAACACAGTCCTTTCAGAATAACATACAACAATTAAACCACTAAAAACCCAAAAAACACAAAACACTGAAAACCCCTAAAAAGTCCTTAAAATCCTAGAATCCCAAAAAATCACTATAAACCACAAATAAAAAAAACATACAAAAAATAAAATACCTAAAAATATCCTAAAACCGCACTAAAAACACTAAACCACTATAAAACCATAAAAAAATTAGAAAAATCATGAAACCATATAACACTAAAAACTCAAAAAAAACACCCCAAAAAACCAAAAACTCATAAAAAACCTAGAAACGCCAAAAAACCCTAAAACCCTAAAAACCATAAAAATCCTAAAAAATCCATAAAATTCCCTAAAATCAGAAAAAAAAACTAAAAACACTGAAAAACCCCTATAAGAGACCGTAAAAATCTTAAAACACTTTAAACCCCTAAAATTCCTATAAAATGATAAAAATGATAAAAACCCCTAAAAACTACAAAACACCTAAAGACCATAAAAAGTCCTAAAAATTGTAAAAACTATAAAAACACATAAAAACCCTAAAAACCCACTAAAAACTATAAAAATATTTAGACCCCCTAGAAACATTAAAAAATATAAAAAACATTAAAAACTATAAAAAATCAAAAAACCCCAAAAACCCCATAAAAAACCAAAAAACCAAAAAAACCCTCAAACATCCTCAAAATCCCTAAGACCCTAAAACACCATAAATTTCCTTAAAATCCTAAAAATCCATAAACATGAAAAACCCTTAAAACCTTGATAATCCAATGAAATCCATAAAAACCAAAAAACACTAAAACCCCTAAAAACATAAATATTCTAAAAAACATAAAAGCCCTAAAAGATCCTAAAACCCTAATTAAAAATAAAACACTAAAAATAAAAAATAAAAATCCAATAAAAACACTTAAAACCCAAAAAATTACTAAAACCCCATAAAACCCCTAAAAACCACTAAAAATATAAAAACCCTTTAAAACCATAAAACATTAAAATACTTTAAAAAACATAAAAACCCTAAAGATATCAAAAAAATCCCTAAAAACCAAAAAAACATAAAAATACTATAAACCCTAAACCCCATCCCGAAAATATGAAAGCCCTAAAAACCAATAAAATACAAATAAAACCCTAAAAATCCCTAACAACGTAAATAATATAAAAACCTTTAAAACGCTAACAAACATTAAAATCCCATAAAAAGCCGTAAAATGAATAAAAACTCTAAAACCCCTTTATACACAAAAAAATTTAAAAAAAAGTATAAAAACCCATTAAAATCCTATAAACCTCAAAAATCCCAAATAACCCAAAAGAAACCCAAAACCCCTCTAAAAATCCTCAAAATCCCAAAACACCATAACAATCCTAAAAATCCCTAGAAATCCCTAAATACATAAAAATACCAAAAAACATTGAATAACCTTAAGAAACCCTTAAAACCAAAAAACATGTAAAACCCCTAAAAACATAAAAAATCATTAAAAACCATAAAACACCTAAAATCCCAAAAGACCCATAAAACCCATCAAAATCCCTAAAAACCATAAAAATATAAAAATCATAGAAAATCCATAATATCCCTAAAAATGTAAGAAAACCCTAAAAATCTAGAAGAAAACAAAAAATACTTAAAAACAAATAAACCCATAAAAACTTAAAAAATGCTAAAAACCATAAAAACCCTAAAAACCATTATATCCCCTAAAAACTATAAACCAACCTAACACAATAAAACCCTACAAACCCATAAAAAACATAAAAAAAACTGAAAACTCTAAAAATCCATCAAACCCCTAAAAACATTTAAAAACACTAAAAACCATAATTACCCTAAAAACAAAAAAAACGTCTAACTCCCCCCCAAATACTATACAAACCAAAAAACACAAAAAACACTCAAAATCCCTATATCCCAAAAAATACATAAAAATCATAAATATCCCTAAAACTACTTAAACCATAAAACAAACCTAAAACAACGTGATGAATCTTAGTAAAACATTAAAGTCATAAAAACACCTTGAATCCATAAAAACCTATAAATGATAAAAATGCTAAAAACCGAAAAAACATAAAATTTATAAAAACCATAAAACCCTTAAAATCATAAAAATCCAAAAAACCCATAAAATACCTAAAAACAACTAAAAACTATAAAATCCCTTTAAATCAATATAAAAATTTAAAAAAAAATTAAAACCCCTTAAAACCATAAAATACTCAAATAAAATCATAAAAACCCAAAAAATCATTTAAAACCCTAAGAACCCAAAAAAACTATCATAATCCCTACAAACCATAAAAAACAATAAAAATCTTAAAAAATACATAAACATTCCAAAAAAATATAAAAAACAATAAAACATAGAAAACCCATAAGAAAACTGTAAAAACCTAAAAACACTAAAGACTCATAAAACCTAAAAATGACAAAACCACTAAAACCCTAAAACCAATGAAAATCCCTCAAAATCCCTCAAAACCATAAAAATCCTAAGAGTCCCAAAAAATATTTAAATACAAAAAAAACCCAGAAATAACCATTGAAAACCTTTAAAATTTAAAAACAGTTAGGACCCCAAAAAACCGTAAAATTGTGAAAAACGCCTAAAAGACCCTTAAAACCATAAAATCCTAACAAACATAAAATAATAAAACTCATAAAAACCTTAACAACCCTAAAACCCTAAAACCAACTAAAAACTCTACAAACCTTTAAAAACCCTAAAACATTAAAAACTCTAAAAAATTAAAACCCCTAAAAACTCAAAAGAAATCCTAAATACACAGAAAACAAAAAATACCAAAAAACTCGAAAATCCCTTAAAAATCATAAAAACCCATGAAACAATAAAAAACCTACAATGCCCTAAAAATTCATAATAACATAAAAAACCAAGAAACCGTGAAAACCCCTATGAAAACATTAAAAATCTCAATAAAATTAAAACGCCTATAAATTATAAAAATAGTAGGAACCCTAAAAATCTAAAACCCCTAAAAACCATAAAACTCCTAAAAACAAAAAAACCCCATAAAACCCATAAACTATTAAAATCCAATGAAAAATTATAAAAACCCTTTAATTACATAAAAATTTAAAAAACTATAATAAAACATAACATCCCTGAAAAAACTCAAATAAAACAGAAAAAACCCAAAAAAAACTATAAAAACCATAAAGACCGTGAAAAATAAAAAAACATCTAAAATCCCATAAAATCATATAAATCCCTAAAATCCCTTATAATGTAAAAAATCCAAAAAACATTGAAACCCCCTATGAAAAATTAAAAACCAAAAAAAACATAAAACCACTAAAAACCTAAAGACCCATAAACCCCCCTAAAAATAACTAAAAAATCTAAAAACCCTAGAAACCATTTAAAATTTTAAGAAAAACTAAAAACCAATAAAAACCTAAAAAGGTATATAAATCCCCTAAGAACCTAAAAAACCATTAAAACCCAAAAACCCATAAAAGTGATAAAAATTCCAAAAAGCTAATAAAAACCATAGAACCCAGAAAGACACTTAAAAATAAATTAAAACATCAAAGAATATAAAATCCCTAAAACCCCCTAAAAAACCTAAAAACACATAAAATCCTTAAAAACCCAAAAAAATCGATAAAGACCATAAAAATTCCAAAAAACCCTAAAAACCCAAAAAACCATAAAGAAACCGAAATAAATCTGAAACCCCATAAAGATTCTAAAAACCAATAAATAATTTAAATCCCATTAAACCCATAAAAACCAAAAATGATAAAAAAACCCTAAAAACATAAAAGAACCATAAAAACCCTAAAACCCCTAAAATTATCAAAATAACTAAAAAACCTAAAAAACCAAATGAAATAAAAAAGTTCCATAAAAATTCCCAAAACAAATAAAAACCATAAACCCTGAAAAAAACAGAGAAAACCTTAAAATGCTAAAAATAATTAAAATCCATAAAAAACCTAGAAATGCTAAAAAAACATACATAACCCAAAAAAATACCCAAAAAACCCTAAAAATAATAAAAACCATAAAACCCCTAAAAACATTTAAAAACCCTACAACCCATAAAAACACTAAAAACCCACAAAAACTTTAAAACCCCACTAAACCACTAATTTTTTTTAACAACTCTAAATGACCTTACAAACCCAAAAAACCAAAAAACAACCTCCAAATCACTAAAAAACAAAAAGACCAGAAAAATCCTAAAAACCCCTAAAAGTACCTACAACATTGAACACCAGAAAAACAATGAAAAAACCCTATAAACTCATTAAAAACCTAAAAACATTATCTACCCAAAAAAATGTAGAAAAACCATAAAATTCCAAAAACAACAATACCCTAAAATTGTAAAATCCCTAAAACACTAAAAATCCATAAAAACCTTAAAACCCATAAAAAACCAAAAAACCCTAAAAATCCATAAAGATGTAAAAAATAAAAAAACATGAAAACCCCTAAGAAAACATTAAAAATATATTAAACACTTATAACCCCTAAAAACCAAGAAACACTAAAAACCCTAAAAACCCTTAAAATAATAAAAAACCTAAAAAACCTAAAAAACCATGAAATACCCTAAAAACCAATTAACCCACAAAGGGCCACTAAAAAACAAAAAAAAACCTTTAAACCCAAAAAATTCTAAAAACCTCTAAAACCCATAAAACCCTAAAAACTGAATAGAGAACCCTTAAACCCCTAAAAATAAATAAAACCCTCCAACCCAAAAAAAACCCCTAACCCCCTCATAATCCAAAAAAACCTCTAAAAACACATAAAACCCTTAAAAACCTAAAAAATTGCTGAAAACCGTAAAAACCATAAAGCCCCTTAAATAAATAAAAACCATAAAATCCCTAAAAACCATAAAAACCCCTAAAAACCCATAAAACCCGTAAAAACACTAAATCTATAAAAACCCTTTAACACAGCTAAAAATGATAAAAATATCCAAATATCCTAAAAACCATAGAAAACTAAAAAAACACACTAAACCCCCAAAAAACCAAAAGAAAATACCAAAAACCACTAAAATACCCTAAAACCATTATAAACATAAAAGTATTTAAAAAATCCTAAGAAATCCTTAAAAATAATAAAATCTAAATACCCTGAAAACCAATGAGATAAAATTATAAATGTAGAAACACTTAAAACCACTAAAACGAGAAAAATGCTTAAAACCATATAAATCATAAAAACCATAAAACACATAAAACCTTAAAATATGATAAAACCCCATAAAATCAATAAAAACACAAAAACTCTAAAAGAAAATTAATCCTAAAAACATTAAAAAACTCTAAGAAACCTTAAAAATATTAATAGAATCAAAAAAATCCCTAAACCTCCACAAAACTATAAATCCCTAAAATTGAAAAAACACTAAAAATCCCTAAACCCCCCCCCCCCCCAAAATACCTAATAACACAAAAAACATAAAATTCCTAAAAATCCTCGAAAAACATGAATAATGAAAAAAAACCCTAAAAATATTGAAAAACTATAAAACTGCATTAAAACCTAAAAACACTTAATGATCCTAAAAAACTATAAAACCCTTAAGAACCCTATAAACCATAATAACCCCCAAAACCCTTAAAACCCTAAAACCCCATAAAAATTCTAAAAGCCCCTAAATTCTCAAAAAAAAACCATTTAAATCCCTAAAACCGTTAAAAAAATAAAAAACCATAAAAACCCTAAAAATCTTAAAGGACCCTTAATCTCGTAAAAATCACAAAAACTCTAAAAATAATAAATATCCTAAAAAAAATATCCCTAAAATCCCAAAATACATAAAAAACCAAACCACTAAAAACCTATAAGAAAATAGTAAAAACCTATAAACACTTAAAAAACCTAAAAACCTAAAAATGAAAAAACCTCTAAAAACCTCTATAATACCCAAAAAAATTCTAAAAACTAGAAAACCCCTAAAACATTAAAAACCCTAGAAAACAATTAAACATTTAAAACCCTAACAACCCATAAAACATAAAAAATGGCTAAGAAATCCTAAACCCTTTAAACCCATAAAAAAAATATAAAATTTGAAAAACATTAAAAACCCTTAAAGACCCTAAAAACTCAAAAAACCCATAAATATCCTAAAACCCCAAAAATACATTTTAAACCCTCAAAATCTCTAAAAACCCTAAAAACCCATAAAAATCCTAAAAATCACAAAAAATAACCAAATACATAATATACCCTTAAATCTTTGAAAATGAATAAGAAACCCTTCAATAGATAAGAAACACAAAACCCATAAAAATATAAAACATGGTAAAACTCTAAAAAACCATAAAACCATAAAAAATATAAAATCCCTAAAAATCATAAAAAACACATGCCAATAATAAAGAACCCTAAAATACAAAAAAAACCTTTAATCCTGTAAAAAAATATAAAACCCTTTAATCCCCTAAAAATGTTAAAATCTCTAAAAACCATGAAAAACCTAAAAACTCAAAAAACCCTAAAAATCCAAAAACCCAAAAAACTAGAAAAACTATAAAAATCACCAAAACCCTCAAAATCCATAAAATCCTAAAAACCCATAAAAATCCAAAAAATTCCCTTATAACCATAAAAATGTAAAAAACCATAAAAACCTTGAAAACCATTAAGAAAACACTTCAATCCAAAAAATACATAAAACCTAAAAACACTTTAAACACTTAAAAACCCAAAAATATCTAAAAAACCTAAAACCCTAAAAAAAACTAAAAATTCATATACACACTAAAAACCATCAAACCCTTAAAAATTATAAAAACACTAAAAACAAATAAAAACATTAAAACATATTAAAACTCTAAAAACACTTTAAACCAAAAAAATGTTAAAAGGGTCTAAAAACATTAAAAACCATAAATTTTTTTAAAAACACTAAAAATCTAAAAAACCCTAAAAAACCCTAAAAAACCCAAAAAACATAAAATTCTTTAAAACTCTAAAAAAACTATAAAAATTATAGAAATCACTAAAAATTCTAAAAAGGTAAAAACCCCTAAAAATCCTAAAAATCCCTTAAAATACAATAAAAACCAAAACAACATAAATCCCCTAAAAACATAAAAAATAATGAAAGCTTAAAAATCCTAGAAAACACTGAAAAACATAAAAACCATTAAACACCTAAAAACCTCAAAAATCCTAAAAACCATGAAAACCCTAAAATCCCACTAAATATATAAAAACAATTTAAATGCCTAAAAAAATTAAAAAAATATAATAATCCTTAAAATAACAAAAAAAACTCAAAACACCCATAAAAAGTACAAATAAAAAATAAAAAAGCTAAAACCCATAAAACCACACAAAATCCCTAAAATCATTAAAACCATAAAATTCCTAAAAATCCCTAAAAACTTAAATACCCCTAAAACCTTGAAAAAAACTATGAAACCATTACAAACCAAAAAAACATTTAAAATACCTAAAAAACAAAAAAACCTTAAAAATACATAAAACCACCCTAAAAAACCTAAAAACCATAAAAACAAAAGAACCTTTAAAGACCCAAAAACCCATTAAATTCCTAAAAACCAATAGAAACACTAAAACCCCTAAAACATTAATAATAGTTAAAAGACATTTAAACCCTTTAAAACTCAAGATACCCCAAAAATTCGAAAAAATAAAAAATTCATGTAAACCTTTAAAAAACCCTAAAACATCAAAATCCTAAAAACCCCCAAATGACCATAAAACCATAAAACATCCCTCAAACATCCAAAAAAGGTAAAAACACCCCGACAAACCTTGAAAACCCTTAATAGAATTAATAAAACCAAAAAACACTTAAAACCCCTACAAACCTAAAAATGCTATAAACTCTAAAAAAGTAATAAAATTTCCCAAAAGCCTAAAATCCATAAAACCCTAAAAATATTAAAAACCCCTAAAATTCCATAAAACCCCGCAAAACCAAAAAATATATATAGAAACCCTTTAAACCCATAAAATTGATAAGAAAATCTAAAAACCTTGATCCCCTGAAAAACTCAAAAAACACCTAAAAACCCAAAAACACAATAGAGTACCTAAAATCCCTAAAAACCCTAAGAAACCCTAAAACCCCATAAAATCCTTAAAAACTCTAAAAACTAAAAAAACCCTAAAAATTCCAAATAATACATAAAAAATAAAAACCCCAAAAATTCTAGAAAAACCTAAGAATACCTAAAAACTCTAAAACCCATAAAACCCCTTGAAACCCTAAAATCCATAAAACCCCCAAAAAAACATAAAAAACCCATAAAACATAAAAAACAATAAAACAATAAAAACCATAAAACCCCTAAAAAAGAAGAACCATTAAAACCATAAAAAGAATAAAAACCCTAAATCCAAAAAAAAAACTATAAATACCCTTTTAACCCTATGAAACGTTATAAACTCTAAAACCATAAAGCCTAAAAAAACCCCGCAAGACCCAAAAAAGAAAAAACCCCTAAAAACTAAAAACCACATGAATATCATAAAAAATCCCTAAAAATCACAAAAAATTTAAAAACCCATAAAAATCCTGAAAATCCCTAAGAAATCCTTAAAAACATAAAAACACATAAATCCCCTAAAAAAGAAAAAGTTTCTAAAACCCAAAAACAATGAAAAACCATAAAAACCATAAAACATCTAAAAGCCCTAAAAGCCCTAAAACATAGAAAACCCAAAAACGCAATAAAAACTAAAAAAACCCTTTTAACCCCTTAAAATTTTAAAAAAAAAATTAAAAACCCTTATACACTAATACACCCAAAAAACCCAAAACCCCCAAAAAAACATAAAAACCTCAAACCCCTAAAAACCATAAATATCAACAAAATCCCTAAAAATCCCTTAAAACCTAAAAATAACTAAAAATATTGAAAAAACCTAATATAACCTTAAAAAACTAAAAACACTTCAAAAACATATTTTTTTGAAAACCCTAAAAACCGTAAAAATTACCTTAAAACCCATAAAAACCATGAATACGCATAAAAACAATAAAAACATAAAAAATGATAAAACCGTAATATACAACTAAAAACATTATAAACCCTTTATACCCCTAAAAACATTTAAAAACTCTAAAAAAACTAAAAAATTCTTAAAATCCAAAAAAACACTAAAAACAAGAAACAATAAAACCCCCCAAAAACCATAAATCCTGTAAAACCCCCTAAAACCTTACATCCACTACAAACTCCAAAAACAATATAAACCCATAAAACTAATAAAAACTATAATGTCACTTAGAATACTTAAAAAAATCAATGAAAATCCTAAAAATCTAAAGAAACCATAAAAATTATAAAAACTCTAAAATTTCCTAAAATCCTTAAAGAATTTTAAAAACCCAAAAAACCATAAAATTCCCATAATCCCTACAATTACTAAAAAAGTAATATCCCTAAAAAGCTTGAAAAACCCTAAGAAAACCATAAAAATATAACAACAATTATAACCCCTAAAAATGCTAAAACCCCTAAAAACTATAAAAACCAACCCCCCCCCCAATAAGCTTAAAAACCCAAAACCCCATGAAAACCTAAATACCTACTAAAACCCCCAAATCCCATTTAAATCCCGAAAAACATTAAAAAACTATAGAAACACTAAAACCCCCCAAAAAAATAAAAAAAACTGAAAATCCTAAAAAACCATAAAAACCATAAAAACACTAAAACCCAAAAAATTATAAAAAACACTAAAACCCAAAAAACAACTTAAAACCCTAAAAACCATAAAATCCTTAAAAACCACAACACCCCAAAAACATTAAAAACTATGGAAATCAATAATAAACCTACGCCACTAAAGACTATAAAAACTCTTTAAACACCTAAAAATCCATTAATATCCTAAAAATACCTACAAATTAATTAAAATTTAAAAACCGATAAATCCCTAAAAAATTAAGAAAACATTAAAAATCTAAAAATACACAACATCCCAAAGAAAACTAATAAAATTATAAAAACACAAAAAACCCCAAAAAATTCCAAAAAAACCAAAAAAACCCTTAAAAACATTAAATAAAAGTTAAAACCCTATAAACCTATAAAAACATGGAAAAGTACAAAAATTATAAAACATTTTACCTCTAAAACTATTAGAAACTCTAAAAAACCAGAAAACCCCTGATAACACAAAAACCCCTAAACCTCGAAAAAACCATAAAACTCCGACAAATGCTAAAAATACCTAAAAATGTTAAAACTACCTAGAAAATGATAAACCCACTAAATGTTATAGGAACCCATAAAAAGCCAAAAAATAGTAAAACCCCCAAAAAATAGTAAAAAAAATAAAAAACCATAAAACCCCAAGCAACCATAAGAAAATATAAAACCCTTTCAATAAATAAAAATGTCAGAAAAACTCAAAAAACATTATATACCCTAAAAAACTCAGAAAAATCGTAAAACCCCAAAAACTATAAAACCCTAAAAACCCTAAAACTCTAAAAATCCATAAAGCCCTTAAAACCCATAAAATCCAAAACAACCCTAAAAATCCATAAAGACATAAAAAATAAAAAAAACATGAAAACCCCTAAGAAAACATTAAAAATCTAAAAAAACATAAAACCCCTAAAAACCAAAAAACACTAAAAACACTAAACCCCTTAGAATATTAAAAAACATAAAAAACCCAAAAAACCATAAAGACCCTAAAAACCAATTAACCCCCAAAGGGCCTCTAAAAAACTAAAAACACTTTAAACCCAAAAAATTGATAAAAACCTCTAAAAACCCATAAAAGCCTAAAAAATGAATAGAAAACCCCTAAAACCATAAAAATAAATGAAACCCCCCAACCCTAAAAAAACCTTAAACCCCCTCAAAATCCTAAAAAACCCTAAAACCCCATAAAAATCCAAATAATCCCTAATAATCAAAAAATATTAAAAAAATTAATATTCATAAAAACCCCCAAGAAAATATTATAAATATAAAAACATATAAAACCTTTAAAAAACCTAAAAAAATGCTGAAAACCAAAAAAACACGAAAAACCCTTAAATAAATAAAAACCATAAAACCCCTAAAAACAATAAAAACCCTAAAAACCCCTAAAACCCTTAAAAACTCTAAAACTATAAAAAACCCTTTTAATCATCTAAAATTGATAAAAATATAAAAAATCATAAAAACCCTAGAAACCTAAAAAACCCACTAAAAAAACAAAAACCAAAAAAAATACAAAAACCACTAAAATCCCCTAAAACCAATAAAAAATAAAAATATTAAAAAAATCGAATAAATCCCTAAAATTTAAAAAAAAAACAAAATACCCTGAAAACCCATAAGATAAATTTATAAATGAAGAAACACTTCAAACCACTAAAAAGGGAAAAATGCTAAAAACCATATAAATCATAAAAACCATAAAACAATTAGAACCTAAAAAAACCATAAAACCCCATAAAATCAATAAAAACCCCAAAACTCAAAAAAAACAATTAATCCTAAAAAACATTGAAAATTGTAATAAAACATAAAAATCCAAATAGACTCAAAGAAACCCTAATCCCTCGCAAAACCATAAAACCCCAAAACAGTATATACACCAAAAATCCCTAAAACCCCCCACAATACCTAATAAAATATAAAAAACATAAAATTCTTAAAAATCATCAGAAAAACATTAAAAATGAAAAAAACCTAAAAACATTGAAAAACTATAATAATACATTAAAAACATAATAAGACTTAATGATCCTAAAAAACCATAAAACCCCTAAGAACCCTGAAAATCATAATAACCCATAAAACCCTTAAAAACCCTAAAACCACATAAAAATTCTAAAAACCACTAAAATCTCCAAAAGACTATTTAAATCCCTAAAATTGTTAGAAAAATAAAAAACCATAAAAATCCTAAAAATCGAAAAGGACCCTTAAACCCATCAAAATCACTAAAACTATAAAAATATTAAAAATATAAAAAAGTTCCTAAAATCCCTAAATACATAAAAGAACCAAAACCACTAAAAACCCCTAAGAAACATTAAAAACCTATAAGCACATAAAACCCCTGAAAACCAAAAAATGAAAAAATCTCTAAAAACCGCTAAAATACCCATAAAACCCCTAAAACATTAAAACCCCTAAGAACCCATAAACCATTAAAAACCCTAAGAACCCATAAAACATAAAAAATGACTAAAAAATCCAAAAATCCTTTAAACCAATAAAAAAATAAAAAAATTTAAAAAACATTAAAAAACCATAAAGACCCTAAATACTCAAAAAATCCAGAAATACCCTAAAACCCCAAAAAACATTTAAAACCCTCAAAATCTCTAAAATCCCTAAAAACCCATCAAAGTATTAAAATCCCAAAAAATCACTAAATTCCTAAAATACCCTTAAATCCCTGAAAATGAATAAGAGACCCTTAAATAGATAAAAAATATAAAACCCATAAAAAAATAAAACATGATAAAACCTTTAAAAACTATAAAAACCATAAAAAATATATAATCCATAAAAACAATAAGAAACCCATGCCAACAATAATGAACCCTAAAATCCAAAAACCCTCTTAAAACCAGTAAAAAACATATAAAACCCTTTAATCATCTAAAATAGTTAAATCCTCTAAAAACCTTTTAAACCCTAAAAACTCAAAAAGCCCTAAAAACCCAAAAACCCAAAAAACGGAAAAAATATAAAATTCCCCAAAACACTCAAAATCCATAAAACCCAAAATAATCCCAAAAAGTCTCCCATAACCCTAAAAATTTAAAAAAAACCAACAAACCTTGAAAACCCCTAAGAAAACATTTCTAAACAAAAAATACATAAAACCTGAAAACACTTAAAACCACTAAAAACTCCAAAATTGCTGAATAACCTAAAACCCTAAAAAAACAAAAATTCCTAAAAACCCTAAAAAACATCAATACCTTAAAAATTATAAAAAAAACAAATAGAAACTATAAAACCTCGTAAAACTCTAAAAACCCATTAAAACAAAAAATGTTAAAAAAATCTAAAAACATTAAAAACCCAAAAAAAAAAACTAAAAATCCATGTGTTCATTTGTTGCACTAGATTTTTTTACTCCCCTTGTAGACTCAGACATGAAGGGTGATTTTCCCACTTGGTTGTGGAGACCCTCTTTGTAAATCCTTGTACTTACTTTTTTTGTTAATAAATTTTGTGGGGCAGGGATACGCCTAGCCCCGAACCTGCTTCTCCTAAAACCATAAAATTCCTAAAAAGTCCTAAAAATCCATAAAAACATAAAAACCCCTAAAAGCCCTAGAAACAATAACAAAACATTAAAAACCAAAAAAACCTTTAAAATACCTAAGAAAACAAAAAAACTCTAAAAAATATATAAAACCCCAAAAAATCCTAAAAACCATAAAAACAAAAGAACCTTAAAATACCAAAAAACCCATTAAATTCCTAAAACAAAATCGAAACTTTAAAACCCCTTTAAACCCCTAAATCATTAAATATATATAAAAAACATTCAAACCCCTAAAAACTCAAGAAACCCCTAAAATCCCAAAAAAATATTAAAATCCTATAAACCATTAAAAAACCCTAAAACCCTCAAAATCCCTAAAAACCCTAAATTACCATTAAACCATGAAACTTTCCTCAATCATCCAAAAAGGAAAAACCCCTAGAAACCCTGAAAACCCTTAAGAGAATCAATAAAAACTAAAATTACTCAAAACCCCTACAAACCTAAAAATGCTATAAACTCCAAAAAAACAAGAAAATTTCCCATAAGCCTAAAATCCATAAAACCCAAAAAAATATTAAAAAACACTAAAATCCCATAAAACACCTCAAAACCAAAAAAAAACTATAGAAACACTTTTAACCCCTAAAAATGACAAGAAACTCTAAAAACCATAATCCCCTAAAAAACTCAAAAACCCCTAAAAACCAAAAAACAAAAAAGAGCACCTAAAATCCCTAAAAACCCTAAGAAACCCTAAAACCCCTTAGAATTATTAAAACCTCTAAAAACTATAAAATCCCTAAGAATCCCAAAAAATAAATAAAAACCAAAAACCTCAAAAATTCAAGAAAAAACTAAGAATACCTAAAAACTCTCAAACCCATAAAACCTCTTGAAACCGTAAAATCCATAAAACCCCCTTAAAACATAAAACCCCCATAAAACCTAAAAACCACTAAAACTATAGAAACCCTATACACCCATGAAAATGATAAAAGACTATGAAAATCCTAAAAATCCCAAATAACCTCAAAAACCCTAAAACCCCAAAACCCATAAACACCCTAAAAAACGTAAAACCCCAAAATAAACTCTAACCCCCCCCCCCAAATATCTAAAAACCATAAAATATATAAAAATCTAAAAAAAAATCTATAAAATCACAAAACATGTAAAAACCAAAAAAAACTTGAAAAATCTAGAGAAAACCTTAAAAACATTAAACCCCAAAGACTCTAAAAAACACTAAAAACCCTAAAATCCATAAAAACCCCTAAAACCCTAAAAACAATAAAACCCCTTAAAAGGAAAAACCATTAAAACCATAAAAACCAAAATATACTCTAAAACCAAAAAACTATAAATACCCTTTTAAACCAATGAAATTTTATAAACTTTAAAACCATAAATCCTAAAAAACAAGAAACCCCGAAAGACCCAAAAAGAAAAAAAACCCAAAAAACAAAAAACCAGATGAATATCATAAAAATCCCTAAAAATAAAAAAAATTGTAAAACCCATAAGAATTATGAAAATCCCAATGAAAACCTTAAGAACATAGAAACACATAAAGCCCCTAAAAACAAAAAAAATTTCTAAAACCCAAAAACCATGAAAACCCATAAAAACCATAAAACATCTAAAAGCCATAAAAACCCTAAAAACATAGAAAACCCAAAAACCCTCAAAAAAACTAAAAAACCCCTTTTAACCCCTTAGAAGATTATAAAAATTTAAAAACCTTAAAACACTAATACATTCAAAAAACCCTAAAACCCAAAAAAAACATAAAAACATCAAACCTCTAAAAACCATAAATATCCACAAAATCCCTAAAAACCCCTTAAAACGTAAAAAATCCTAAAAATATTGAAAACCCCTAATATAACTTTAAAACCATAAAAACGCTTCAAAACATTGAAATTTATTCTCAAAAACACTAAAAACCTCCAAAAATACCATAAAAACCATAAAAACCATGAATACACATAAAAAGAATAAATAAACAAAAAATGTTAAAACCCTAATAGATAACTAAAAACTTTATAACACTTTAAACCCCTAAAAAATTTAAAAACACTAAAAAACCTAAAAAATTATTAAATTCATAAAAAACTCTGAAAACCCTGGAAACCATAAAACACCCCAAAAACAATAAATCCCGTAAAAGCCAATGAAACCTTAAATCCCCTACAAACTACAAAAACACTATAAATCCCAAAAACTAATAAAAACAATAATGTCCTGTAAAATATTCAAAAACTAAATGAAAATCATAAAAATCCTAAGAAACCATAAAAATTATAAATAAAACTAAAATTCCCTAAAATGCCCTAAAATCATTAAAAAATTTAAAAACACTAAAAACCATAAAATTCCAATAATAACTAAAATTCCTAAAAATCTAAAATCCCTAAAAACCTTCAAAAAAAAGAAAACCATATAAATATAAAAACAATTAGAACCCCTAAAAATGAAAAAACCCTAAAACACCTACCCCCCCCAATAAGCTTAAAAACCCAAAATCGCATAAAAAACCAAAAAACCCACTAAAAACCCCAAAACCCATTTAAAGCCTTGAAAACATTAAAAAACTATAGAAACCCAAAAAACCCCTAAACAACTAAAAAACCTTAAAGCCTCAAAAAACATAAAACCCATAAAAACAATTAAAACACTAAAAAACCTAAAAATCCCTAAAACCCCAAGAAACCCATAAAATTCCAAAAAATTCATAAAAACCATAAATATATAAAAAACATTAAAACCCTCTAAAACCCAAAAAAACCATAAAAACCTAAAAACACCTAAAACTTTGAAAAATATAAAATACACTAAAACCCAAAAAACCAATTAAAACCCTAAAAACCATAAAATACTTAAAAACCATAACACCCCAAAAACATTAAAAACCATGGAAACCAATAATTAACCTAAACCACTAAAAACTATAAAATCTATTTAAACACCTAAAAATGATAAAAACTCTATAAAACCATAAAAACCTCAAAATTATTAAAAACCCAAAAAATCCATTAATATACTAAAAAATACCAAAAAATTAATAAAAATTTAAAAACCCATAAACCCCTAAAAACCTAAGAAAACATTAAAAACCTAAAAACATACAACATCCCTATGAAAACTAAAAAAATGCTAAAAAACCAAAAAAATACAAATAACCATAAAAAACCTTTAAAACATAAAATAAAACCTAAAACCATATAAACCTATAAAAACCAAGAAAATTACTAAAACTCTAAAACATTTTACCTCTAAAATCATTAAAAACTATAAATAACCACCAAACCCCTAAAAACACAAAAAAAACCCGAAAACCTCGAAAAAAACATAAAAACCTAAAAATTATAAATATACCTAAAAATATTAAAATACTTAAAAACCATAGAAAAACATTAAAATCAGATAAAACACTAAAAACCTAAAATCCTTGAAAATCCCTAAGAAAACCTTCAAACCTAAAAAACACATAAAAACCTTAAAAACCAAACAAATACTAAATACACTAAAAGAACCTATATACCCTAAAACCCTAAAAAAAATAAATCTACCTAAAACACATAAAGACCCTACAAAACAATTAAAAAAACAAATAAAAATAAAAAAACCTTTAAACCTATAAAAACACTAAAAGGCCTAAAAAACATAAAAACCATAAAAACAAAAAAACATAAAACTGTAATAAATCAATAAAGACGATAAAATCCCTAAAAACAATCAAAATCCCTAAAAACCCCCCAAAACAAATAAAATCCTTAAAAATAATAAAAATATAAAAAATCCTAAAAAAACATAATGTCCCTGAATAACCCTAAGAAAACCATAAGAATAAAAATACTTTCAACCCCCAAAAAAACCTAGAACCACAAAAAGATCTAAAAAATCCTAAAAACCATAAAACACTTAAAAACATAAGGATCATTAAAAAATGATAAAAACCACTAAAAACTCCAAATCCATTTAAATCCCTAAAAATATTAAAAATCTCAAAAATCACTTAAAAACCATAAAAACCTAAAAAAATCTAAAAACCCCAAATACCCAAAAAACAAGAAAAATCATAAAAACCCTAAAAAACACAAAGAAAATCTTAAAACAAAAAAACACTTAAAACCCCTAGAAAACCTAAAAAATAATAAATACCCTAAAAAAGTTAAAACCCCTAAAACCCTAAAAACCATAAAAACCCCTAAAACCCTAAAATCCACTAAAAAATAAAAAACCTAAAAACCCACTAAAAACTCTAAGAAACCATTTAAATGCCAAAAAATGTTAAAAGAATATAAAAACCTTAAAAACTCAAAAAAATCCCATAACATCCCAAATAAAACATATAATCCCTAAAACACTTAAAAACATAAAACCATAAAAATCTCTAAAAACACCAAAAATGATAAAAACTCTAAAAAATACCTAAAAATCCCTAAAAACATAAAAAAAACATCAAACATTAAAAATCCTTTAAAAAAATAAAATCCAGACCACACTTTAAACCTATATAAAAACAAAAAACACTAAAACCCCATAAAAACCCTAAACCCTAAAAAACAAAAAAAACAATAAAGATCCCTAAAACCCCTAAAAACCCCAAAAAATGTATATACACATTAAAACACTACGGAAATCACTAAATATCATTTAAACATCTCAAAACAATAAAAACTATAAAATCCCATAAAAACTAAAAAAATTCAAAAAACCCAAAAAAACCAAAGAAACACTAAAACCCTATAATCCCTAAAAACCTAAAAAACCATAAAAACATAATAAATGCCTAAAATCCCTATAAATATTGAAAACCATAAAAATCCATAAAACTTCTAATAAAACCATAAAAACCTAAAGACAATTAAAAACCCTAAATTCCAAAAAAATTCTAAAAAACATTAGAAACCCAAGAATCCATAGAACTCCCAAAACCCTTAAAACCCCTAAAACTCTTTCAAAATATTAAAAAAACTAAAAAATCAAAAAATGCTGAAACCACTAAAATGTTGTTAACTCTAAAAAACTATAAAATCTATAGAAAACTCAAATACCCTTAAAACCGCAAAAAAATGCCCATAAAAACCCTAACAACCCTCAAAATCTCAAAAAGAATAAACCAGTAAAAAACCTAAAAAATCCCTAAAAATACCTAAAATGTAAAAAAACATAAAACCTAGAAAAATATTAAGGAAACCTTAAAAACCTTAAAACAAATAAAACCCTTAAAAAATGTATAAAATTAAAAAAACCACCTAAAATCCAATAAACCCATAAATCCCTAAAAATAGTAAAAACTATAAAACTCTTTTAACACCAAAAAATGATAGAAAACTAAAAAAACCTTAAAAACCTAAAAAACATAAAAAAACGCTCAAACCCAAAAAACCATAAAAACCCTATAACCCCTAAAAATCCAAAAACCCATAAAATCCCTAAAACTCTAAATGTCCATGAAGATCCCCTAAATCCCTAAAAATTATAAAGACATAAAAAATAATAAAAACATTGAAAATCCAAAATAATACCTTTAAAATGATATAACACTAAGAAACCTCAAAAAAAACTAAAAATACTTAAAATCGTAAAACCGTAAAAATTTTAAAATTCCTAAAAACATATAAAAATGCTAAAAACCTATAAAATCCCTAAAAATCCATAAAAACCATAAAACTGCTAAAAACTATAAATACCCTTTTCACAACCAAATTATTTTTACAATCTATGGAAGCCATAAAATCCATAAAAACAAAAGATAAACCAAAAAATCCAAAAACCAAAAAATATCCAGAAGACTCAAAAACCATAAATACCTAAAAATCATTAAAATCATAAAAAATTTCTAAAAATACCAAAAAACTTAAAAAAACTAAAACCCTGAAACACTATAAAAAATCTTTAAAACCTAAAATCAATTTTTTTAATGTTGTGCAACATCCCATAAAAGTAGGAAGCATTTATTTATAAAAACAAAAAAGTAAATCAGATTAACACAAGTCTAAAGAATGGAAGGAAAGCTCCTATCCTTCCACACTACTCTTAGAAAGACTATTCACCAAAGCTTTAGCTTCCCTGCAGATGTGAGTGATAGTATAATAAATGTAAGAAAGGAAATTCAAACAATACCTCCATTAATTAGTTAACATCCTAATAACATGAATAGACTCAACTCTTATATCATGAACAACAACAGTAAAGTCACATTCCATCCAAATTTTGTCCCACCCCCTCCACATTGCAAGCTTAATTTCCATAATAGTTCTAAATATCTTAGGATCAAGAGAAGAAGAAACTACACAAGAGCCATGAAAACACCCTAAAATATCATAATGATTATCTTGAATGAATTCTCCATAGCCTGAAGGACCTTTATTGCCTCTCAAAGACCCATCATTATTGATTTTAATTCATCTAGTAAAAAGGTGGATACCAGAGAACTTCCATAGTTCCAGAAGGAGGACAAAAGTTACCCCTCATTCCAATCCTTCAAAAACTAAAAGATCCTGGAAAAAGCTATAAAAAACACTTTTTAGGGATGTCAAAACGTTATATAATTGCTAAAATTTGAGAAGAATAAAAATGCGCATTAAATTAAACCAAAGCGTGAAGCCAATAGTTACACACATGCAAAGGGATATACACCAATTCCATTGAAGCGGAATGATATAAAAGCAAGGGTTGTGGAGAAATAGGAAGCTCCAAGCTACCCTTAATAAAGTAACAAATGGAGATAAATAGGGGGAGATAAACCTCAAAATTATCTTCTATAGCTTTCCACATAGAAGAATCAGTAACAAAACTCACTTGAAACCCCTAAAAATCTAAAAAATGCTAAAACCCTAAAAGACCCTAAATGAAACTAAACTCCCCTACAAACCATAAGTCCATTAAAAACATATATAAATCTATAAACCCATATAAACCCTGAAAGCCAATAAAAATCTAAAAAAAACCTTCAATCCCTTAAAATTTTTAAAAATCCATAAAAACATTTAAAACCCTAATGTACTCAAAAAACTATAAAAACCAAAAAAAACCTTGAAATCCCCAAAAAACCCCAGAAACTCATAAAAATCCCTTAAACCCCAAACTCCATAAAAATACTATAAAATCCCAAAAAATTCCCTAAAAATGTAAAAAAACCCTAAAAAGTTTGATAAAACCTCAGAAAACCTTGAAAACCTAAAAACACTTAAAATTACAAAAGACATAGAAATTAATAAAAAACCATAAATATCATAAAATGACCATAAAACCACTAAAACCCATAAACCCCCCAAAAAAATTAAAAACCATGAAAACACTAAAATCCATAGAAAACTATAAAAACCCTTCAAACCCATATAAATGTTAAAAACTACAAGAAAACAAAAAAGCCCTTAAAAATCCAAAAAAAATAAAATCCCATAAAACCATAAAAACCAGAAAACCCTAAAAAAGCCCTAAAAACCATGAAAATTATGAGAACCTGAAAAAATCATGTAAAACATAAAGACCCAAAAAAACAGAAAATTATTAAGAAAAACCTAAATACCATAAAATAATAAAAACCATAAAACCTAAAATAAGATAAAAACTCGAAAAACCCAAAAAACTCAAAAAAAACAAAACCCCAAAAATCCTAAAAAACAAAAAACCCATAAATTCCCAAAAACAACTAAAAACCCTAATAAACTCTAAAAAACCCTAAAATTCAAAAAAAAAACTAAAACCCCAAAAAAATTAAAAACAATCAAATCCCTAAAACCCTAAAAACCGTAAATATCCTAAAAGGCTATAAAAATCCAAAAAAACATAAAAACCCTAAAACCCCTCGAAAACCCCGAAGAAAAACTTAAAAACAAAAAAACATGAAAACCTTAAAACCCTAAAAACACTAAAAATCCTAAAAACCATAAAACCCCTAAAAACACTAAAACTATATAAAACCCCTAAAACCATAAAAATCACAAAAAATCCCTAAAAACCTAAAAATCATAAAAACCATGAAAACCCCTACGAAAACCTTAAGAACCTAAAAATAATTAAAACCACAAAAAACATAAAAAATGCTAAAAACCCCTAAAAAATACATAAACCCCTAATCACCATAAAAACCCCTTAAAACCATTAAAACACTACAAACCATAAAACCCTAATAAAACCCCTAAAATCTCTTTAAACCCTTATGAAATTCAAAAATTCTATAAAATCATTAAAAATCTAAAAATCCTTAAAATCCTAAAAACCACAAAAAAGAATAAAAAACCCTGAAACCTTAAAGAACATAAATCTATCAAAATCCCTAAAAACCTTATAATACCATATAAATCCAAAAAAATCCCTAAAAATACCTAAAACAACCTAAAACAACCTAAAACCCTAAGAAATACATAAAAAGCTAAATACACTTTAGACACTTAAAACCCTTAAAATGAAAATATTTTAAAAAAGAATAAAAACCCTAAAACCCCAAAATCCCACAAAATCCCTAAAACATGATGAAACTACACAAATCATAAAAACTCCATAATAATCACAATAAACAAAAAAATCTTAAAACCTGAAAAATTTCTTATGAAAACCTAAAAACATAAAAAACATAAAACCCCTAAAAACAAAAAAAATGCTAAAACCCCTAAAACCCCAAAAGGATCTAAAAACCCTAAAAACCCCAAAACCATAAAACCCTGACAACCTAAAATCCCCTAAACCCATAAAAATTCTAATAACCCACTGAAAACTCTAAACCCCATTAAAGACCTAAAACATTAAAAAATATATAAACCCTAAAGACCATAAAACCCCCAAAAACCATAAAACCCAAAAAACATACAAAAACACGTAAACCCATAAAAACCCTCAAAACCTCAAAATCCCTAAAAAACCAATAAGACCGTAAATATAATAAAAATCCCTAAAAATGTAAAAATACCTAAAACCCCAAATAAAACAATAAAAACCTAAAAACACTTAAGACACCTAAATACCAAAAAATGATTAAAACCCTAAGACACCCTAAAAACTCTAAGAAACACTAAAATCCTAAAAATCACAAAAAAACCCATAAAATCATAAAAAGGACTAAAAATACCAATAAATGTAAAAAACCATAAAACCTAGAAAAAACTAAGAAAACCTTAATGTCCTAAAAACAATTATAACACATAAAAATCTAAAAAAGAAAAAACCCACAAAGACCCTTAAAAAGAACAATGAAATCATAAACACCAAAAAACCCATAAAACCCCCTAAAACAATAAAATCCATAAAAATAATTCAATAACCTAAATATCTAGAAAAAACTATACAAATCCTTCAAAACCTTATAAATTTTAAAAAACTTGAAAAACACTTAAAATCCTAAAAAACTAAAAAAACCCCTATAACCCAAAAAACCATAAAAACTATCAAAATCCCTAAAACTCTAAAAAACAAAAATATTCCAAAATATCTCTAAAATACCTAAAATAATAAACACCTTAAAACCCTAAAAAGTCTTGAGAAAAATATAAAACCAAAAAAATATAAAACCCCTAAAAACCTTCAAACACTAAAATCTAACAAATCCATAAAACCCTTAAAAATACCTAACAAAATTTAAACAATAAATCCCCACAAAACACTAAAATAACATTAAAAACCATAAAAACACAAAAAATATAAAAAACGTGAAAAAACCTTAGAAAACATTAAAAACCATAAAACACTTAAATCCCCAAAAAAACCTAAAAAATGGTAAAACCCCAAAACACCCTAAAAGACACAAAAAACCAAATACTCCTAAAATCCTTAAAAATCTAAAACCTAAAAAATCCCTTAAAACTAATTAAAACACTAAAAACCATTAAACCCCCAAGAAAATTTTAAAAACTATAAAAACCATAAATACTATAAAATACTAAAAAAACCCTAAAACCCCAAAAATGAAACCCATAAAACCCATATAACACATCATAATCCAAAAAAACCCAAAATCTGTAAAAATTCTAAAAAATCCTAAAAAATCCATCAAAAAAATTAAAATACCCTAAATGCCCTGAAAACCCCTTAAGAAAACCTCTGAAATCTAAAATCATTTAAAACCCATAAGAACATAAAAACACTAAAAACCCTAAAACACAAAAAACCCCGTAAAACACTCAAAATCCCTAAAAACTATAAACAACTTTAAAAAACATAAAATGTACATAAATACCCTAAAAAAATTTCAAAATCATAAAACCATGAAAACTTCTAAGAAAACATTTAACCAAAACTACAAATTAAAACCCTAAAAAACCTAATATTTTTAAAAAATAGTAAAAATACATAAACACACTAAAAATCATAAAACCAGAAAACCAATAAATACCCCCTAAAACCATAAAAAACAATAAAAAACCTGAAACACTAAAAACTCAACAAACTCTTTAAACCCATAAAAACATTAAGAACTCTAAAAACCCATAAAACCCCAAAAAATATAAAATAAACAAGAAAACCCAAAAAATGAAAAAACCTTAAAAACCCAAAGAACCCTCAAAATCCTTAAAAACCATAGAAAACCTTAAAAATAGTAAAAAATACCTAAAAACTCTAAAAATGAAAAAATCCCTAAAAACCCTAAAAACCCCTAAGATAAATTTAAAATCCAAAAAACACTTGAAACCCTGAGAAAACATAAAAACACTAAAAACCCTAAAAATACTAAAAACCCTAAAAATACTAAAAACCCTAAAAATTCTAAAAACTCTAAAGAAAACCAAAAAACCCTAAAAATCCTTAAAACCGGATAAAACACAAAGAAATCTTAAAAAAGCTTATAAATTCTTAAAATAATAAAAAACCCTAAAAAATTTCAAAACCCCTATGAAAACTGTAAAACTCAAATAACACTTAAAACACATAAAAACCATAAAAACCCACTAAATATAATAATCCTAAAAACAACCATTACAACCAAAAAACCTAAAAAATCCTAGAAAACACTGAAAAACATAAAACCCATTAAACACCTAAAAAACTCAAAAATCCTAAAAATCATAAAAACCCTAAAATCCCACTAAATATATAAAAACAATTTAAATGCCTGAAAACATTAAAAAAATATAATAATCCTTAAAACAACAAAAAAACACAAAACACCCATAAAAACTAAAAATAAAAAATAAAAAACCTAAAACCCATAAAACCACACAAAATCCCTAAAATTCTTTAAACCATAAAATTCCTAAAAATCCCTAAAAACTTAAATACCCCTAAAACCCTGAAAAAAATACTAAGAAACCATTACAAACCAAAAAAAACATTTAAAATACCTAAAAACAAAAAAAAAACTCTAAAAAATACATAAAACCCCCTAAAAACCCTAAAAACCATAAAATCAAAAGAACCTTAAAAGACCAAAAAACCCATTAAATTCCTAAAAACCAATAAAAACATTAAATCCCATAAAACATTAATAATAGTTAAAAGACATTTAAACCATTACAAACTCAAGATAACACAAAAATCCCAAAAAATAATAAATTCATGTAAACCTTTAAAAAACCCTAAAACACTCAAAATCCCAAAAACCCCCAAATGACCATAAAACCACAAAACACCCCTCAAACATCCAAAAAGGTAAAAAAAACCCCGACAAACCCTAAAAAACCTTAAGAGAATTAATAAAACCAAAAAACACTTAAAATCCCTACAAACCTAAAAATGCTATAAACTCTAAAAAAGTAATAAAATTTCCCAAAAGCTTAAAATCCATAAAACCCTAAAAATATTAAACACCTAAAATTCCATAAAACCCCGCAAAACCAAAATAATATATAGAAACCCTTTAAACCCATAAAATTGATAAGAAACTCTAAATACCATAATCCCCTAAAAAACTCAAAAAACACCTAAAAACCCCAAAACACAATAGAGCACCTAAAATCCCTTAAAACCCTAAGAAACCCTAAAAACCCATTAAATCCCTAAAAACTCTAAAAACTAAAAAAAACCCTAAAAATCCCAAAAAATACATAAAAAATAAAAACCCCAAAAATTCTACAAAAACCTAAGAAAACCGAAAAACACTAAAACCCATAAAACCCCTTGAAACCCTAAAATCCATAAAACCCCCCAAAAACATTAAAACCCCATAAAACATAAAAAACACTAAAACACTAAAAACCATAAAACCCCTAAAAAAAGAAGAACCATTAAAACCATAAAAACTATAAAACCACTAAATCCAAAAAAAACTATAAATACCCTTTTAACCCTATGAAACATTATAAACTCTAAAACCATAAAGCCTAAAAACACCCTGAAAGACCCAAAAAAGAAAAAACCCCTAAAAACCAAAAACCACATGAATATCATAAAAAATCCCTAAAAATCACAAAAAAATTAAAAATCCTGAAAATCCTGAGAATCCCTAAGAAATCCTTAAGAACATTAAAACACATAAATCCCCCAAAAAAGAATAAGTTGTTAAAACCCAAAAACCCAGAAAAACCATAAAAACCATAAAACATATAAAAGCCCTAAAAACCCAAAAAATATAGAAAACCCAAAAACCCACTAAAAACTAAAAAAACCCTTTTAACCCCTTAAAATTTTAAAAAAATTCAAAAACCATAATATACTAATACACTCAAAAAACCCAAAAACCCAAAAAAAACATAAAAACCTAAAACCCCTAAAAACCATAAATATCAAAAAAAATCCCTAAAAATCCCTTAAAACGTAAAATTAACTAAAAATATTGAAAAAACCTAATATAACCTTAAAAAAAATAAAAACACTTCAAAAAATAGATTTTTTTGAAAACCCTAAAAACCATAAAAATTACCTTAAACCCCATAAAACCCATGAATACGCATAAAAACAATAAAAACACAAAAAAAACGATAAAACCATAATATACAACTAAAAACATTATAAACCCTTTATACCCCTAAAAACATTTAAAAACTCTAAAAAACAAAAAAAAATTAAAATCCAAAAAAACACTAAAAAACTGGAAACAATAAAACCCCCCAAAAACCCTAAATCCTGTAAATCCCCATAAAACTTTAAATCCACTACAAACTCCAAAAACAATATAAACCCAAAAAACTAATAAAAACTATAATGGAACTTAAAATGCTTCAAAAAATCAATGAAAATCCTAAAAATCCAAAGAAACCATAAAAATTATAAAAACTCCAAAATTTCCTAAAATCCTTAAAGAATTTTAAAAACCCTAAAAACCATAAAATTCCCATAATCCCTAAAATGCCTCAAAAAGTAATATCCCTAAAAAGCTTGAAAAAACTTAAGAAAACTATAAAAATATAACAACAAGTATAACCCCTAAAAATGCTAAAACCTCTAAAAACTATAAAAACCACCCCCCCCCCCCCCAATAACCTTAAAAACCCAAAACCCCATGAAAACCCAAGAACCTACTAAAACCCCCAAATCCCATTTAAATCCGTAAAAACATTAAAAAACTATAGAAACCCTAAAACCCAAAAAAAAATAAAAAAACTGAAAATCCTAAAAAACCATAAAAACCAAAAAAACACTAAAACATCGAAAATTATAAAAAACACTAAAACCCTAAAAACCACTTAAAACCCTAAAAACCATAAAATCCTTAAAAACCAAAACACCCCAAAAACATTAAAAACTGTGGAAATCAATAATAAACCTACGCCACTAAAAACTATAAAAACTCTTTAAACACCTAAAAATCCATTAATACCCTAAAAATACCTACAAATTAATTAAAATTTAAAAACCCATAAATCCATAAAAAACATAAGAAAACATTAAAAACCTAAAAACACACAACATCCCAAAGAAAACAAATAAAATTCTAAAAACCCTAAAACCCCCCAAAAAAATTCCAAAAATCCATAAAAACCCTTAAAAACATTAAATAAAAGCTAAAACCCTATAAAACTATAAAAACATGGAAAATTACAAAAACTATAAAACATTTTACCTCTAAAATCATTAGAAACTTTAAAAAACCCGAAAACCCCTGAAAACACAAAAACCCCTAAACCTCGAAAAAACCATAAAACTCCTACAAATGCTAAAAATACATAAATATATTAAAACTACCTAGAAAATGAAAAACCCATTAAAATTTCTAGGAACCCCTAAAAAGCCAAATTATAGTAAAACCCCCAAAAGAATAGTAAAAAAAATAAAAAACCATAAAACCCCAAGAAACCATAAGAAAATATAAAACCCTTTCAACAAATAAAAATGTCAGAAAAACTCAAAAAACATTATATACCCTAAAAAACTCAAAAAAACCATAAAACCCAAAAAACTATAAAACCCTAAAACCCTAAAAACCCTAAAACTCTAAAAATTTATAAAAACCTTAAAACCCATAAAATCCAAAAAAGCCCTAAAAATCCATAAAGACATAAAAAATCAAAAAAAAAACATGAAAACACCTAAGAAAACATTAAAAATCTAAAAAAACATAAAACCCCAAAAAACCAAAAAACACTAAAAACACTAAAAACCCTAAACCCCTTAAAATAATAAAAAAACATAAAAAACCCAAAAAACCATAAAAGTCCCTAAAAACCAATTAACCCCCAAAGGGCCTCTAAAAAACTAAAAACCCTTTAAACCCAAAAAAATGATAAAAAACCTCTAAAAACCAATAAAAACCTAAAAAATGAATAGAAAACCCCTAAAACCATAAAAATCAATGAAACCCCCCAACCCTAAAAAAATCCTATCCCCCTCAAAAATCCTAAAAAACCCTAAAAACACTAAAACCCCATAAAAATCCAAATAATCCCTAATAATCAAAAAAATATTAAAAAAATTTATATACATGAAAACCCGCAATAAAATATTATAAATATAAAAACATATAAAACCCTTAAAAACCTAAAAATTTGATGAAAACCATAAAAAACCCTAAAAACCATTAAATAACTAAAAACCATAAAACCCCTAAAAACCATAAAAACCCTAGAAACCGCTAAAACCCCTAAAAACTCTAATACTATAAAAAACCCTTTTAAACACCTAAAATTGATAAAAAAAATTAAAAAATCATAAAAACCCTAGAAACCTAAAAAACCCACTAAAACCACAAAAACCAAAAAAATACCAAAACCACTAAAATACCCTAAGTCCAATAAAAAATAAAAATATTAAAAAAAATCGAATAAAACACTAAAATTTTAAAAAAACAAAATACCATGAAAACCCATAAGATAAATTTATAAATGAAGAAACACTTCAAACCACTAAATACGGAAAAATTCTAAAAACCATATAAATCATAAAAACCATAAAACACTTAAATCCTAAAAATACCATAAAACCCCATAAAATCAATAAAAATCCCAAAACTCAAAAAAAAATTAATCCTAATTTTTTTTTGAAAATTCTAATAAAACATAAAAATCCAAATAGACTCAAAGAAACCCTAATCCCTCGCAAAACCACAAAACCATAATACCGTAAATATACTGAAATTCCCTAAAACCCCCCACAATACCCAATAAAACATAAAAAACATAAAATTCTGAAAAATCATCAAAAAAACATGAAAAATGAAAAAAACCTAAAAACATTGAAAAACTATAAGAATACATTAAAAACATAAAAAGACTTAATGATCCTAAAAAACCATAAAACCCCTAAGAACCCTAAAAATAATAATAACCCATAAAACCCTTAAAAACCCTAAAACCACATAAAAATTATAAAAACCACTAAAATCTCCAAAAGACCATTTAAATCCCTAAAATCGTTAAAAAACTAAAAAACCATAAAAACCCTAAAAATCGAAAAGGACCCTTAAACCCCTCAAAATCACAAAAACTATAAAAATATTAAAAATCTAAAAAAGTCCCTAAAATCCCTAAATACATTAAAGAACCAAAACCACTGAAAACCCCTATGAAACATTAAAAACCTATAAACACATAAAACCCCTGAAAACCAAAAAATGAAAAAATATCTAAAAACCTCTAAAATACCCATAAACCCCTAAAAAACAAAAAAATCATAAAACATTAAAAACCCTAAGAACCCATGAAACATTAAAACACTAAGAACCCATAAAACATAAAAAATGACTAAAAAATTCAAAACCCTTTAAACCAATAAAAAAATAAAAAAAATTTAAAAAACATTAAAAAACCATAAAGACCCGAAATACTCAAAAAATCCATAAATACCCTAAAACCCCAAAAAAACATTTAAAACCCTCAAAATCTCTAAAAACCCTAAAAACCCATCAAAATATGAAAATCCCAAAAAATCACTAAATTCCTAAAATACTCTTAAATCCCTGAAAATGAATAAGAAACCCTTAAATAGATAAAAAATATAAAACCCATAAAAAAATAAAACATGAGAAAACCTTTAAAAACTATAAAAACCATAAAAAATATAAAATCCATAAAAACAATAAAAAACCCCATGCCAACAATAAAGAACCCTAAAATAAAAAAAACCCATTAAAACCAGTACAAAAAATATAAAACCCTTTAATCATCTAAAATTGTTAAAAACTCTAAAAACCTTGAAAAACCTAAAAACTCAAAAATCCCTAAAAACCCAAAAACCCAAAAAAACAGAAAAACTATAAAAATCCCGAAAACACTCAAAATCCATAAAACCCATAAAAATCCCAAAAATTCTCCCATAACCCTAAAAAAATTTAAAAACCCAAGAAACATTGAAAACCCCTAAGAAAACATTTCTAAACAAAAAATACAGAAAACCTAAAAACACTTAAAACCACAAAAAACTCCAAAATTGCTGAATAACCTAAAACCCTAAAAAAACAAAAAATTCCTACAAACCCTAAAAACCAGCAATCCCTTAAAAATTATAAAAAAATAAAAACAAATAACAACTATAAACCCTCATAAAACTCTAAAAACCCATTAAACCAATAAATGTTAAAAAATATAAAAACATTAAAAACCCAAAAAAAAAATCAAAATAAAACTAAAAATCCATGTGTTCATTTTGTTGCACCAGATTTTTGTACTCCCCTTGTGGACTCAAACATGAAGGGTGATTTTCACACTTGGTTGTGCAGACCCTCCCTGTAAAGCCTTGTACATAATTTTTTTGTTAATAAATTTTGTGGCGTAGGGATACGCCTGGCCCCGAACCTACTTTTCCTAAAACCATAAAATTCCTAAAAAGTCCTAAAAATCCCTAAAAACGTAAAAACCCCTAAAATACTTAGAAACAATTAGAAAACATTAAAAACAAAAAAAAAACCTTTAAAATACCTAAGAAAACAAAAAAACTCTAAAAAATACATAAAACCCCTAAAAATCCTAAAAACCATAAAAACAAAAGAACCTTAAAAGACCCAAAAACCCATTAAATTCCTAAAACCAAATCGAAACTTTAAAACCCCTTTAAACCCCTAAAATATTAAATATAGATAAAAAACATTCAAACCCCTAAAAACTCAAGAAACCCCTAAAATCCCAAAAAAATAATAAAATCATATAAACCTTTAAAAAACCCTAAAACCCTCAAAATCCCTAAAAACCCTAAATGACCATTAAACCATGAAACTTCCCTCAAACATCCAAAAAAGGAAAAACCCCTAGAAACCATGAAAACCCTTAAGAGAATCAACACAAACTAAAAACACTAAAAACCCCTACAAACCTAAAAATTCTATAAACTCTAAAAAAGAAATACAATTTCCCATAAGCCTAAAATCCATAAAACCCAAAAAATATTAAAAACCACTGAAATCCCATAAAACACCTCAAAACCAAAAAAACTATAGAAACACTTTTAACTCCTAAAAATGACAAGAAACTCTAAAAACCATAATCCCCTAAAAAACTCAAAAGACCCCTAAAAACCAAAAAACAAAAAAGAGCACCTAAAATCCCTAAAACCCCTAAGAAACCCTAAAACCCCTTAGAATTCCTAAAAAATCTAAAAACTATAAAATCCCTAAGAATCCCAAAAAATACATAAAATATAAAAACCTCAAAAATTCAAGAAAAACCAAAGAATACCTAAAAACTATCAAACCCATAAAACCCCTTGAAACCATAACATCCATAAAACCCCCCAAAAACATAAAAACCCCATAAAACCTAAAAACCACTAAAACTCTAGAAACCCTATACACCCCTGAAAATGATAAAAGACTATGAAAAACCTAAAAATCCCAAATAACCTCAAAAAACCCTAAACCCCCCAAAACCCATAAACACCCTAAAAACCGTAAAACCCCAAAATAAACTCTAACCCCCCCCCCCCAATATCTAAAAACCCTAAAATATATAAAAATCAAAAAAAATCTATAAAATTACAAAACATGTAAAAACCAAAAAAAAACATGAAAAATCTAGAGAAACCTTAAAAAACATTAAACCCCAACAACTATAAAAAACACTAAAAACACTAATTCCATAAAACCCCTAAAACCCTAAAAACAATAAAATCCCTAAAAAGGAAAAACCATTAAAACCATAAAAACCAAAAATAAACACTAAAACCAAAAAACTATAAATACCCTTTTAAACCAATGAAATTTTATAAACTTTAAAACCATAAAGCCTAAAAAAACAAGAAACCCCGAAAGACCCAAAAAAGAAAAAAACCCTAAAAACAAAAAACCAGGTGAATATCATAAAAAATCCCTAAAAATAACAAAAAATTGTAAAACCCATAAAAATTATGAAAATCCCAATGAAAACCTTAAGAACATAGAAACACATAAAGCCCCTAAAAACAAAAAAAAATTGCTAAAACCCAACAACCCTGAAAACCCATAAAAACCATAAAACATCTAAAATCCATAAAAACCCTAAAAACATAGAAAACCCAAAAACCCGCAAAAAAACTAAAAAAAACCCTTTTAACCCCTTAAAAGTTTAAAAAAATTTAAAAACCATAAAACACTAATACACTCAAAAATTCCTAAAACCCAAAAAAACATAAAAACCTCAAACCCCTAAAAACCATAAATATCCAAAAAAAATCCCTAAAAATCCCTTAAAACGTAAAAAACCCTACCAATATTGAAAACCCCTAATATAACTTTAAAAAAATAAAAACGATTCAAAACCTTGAAATTTATTCTCAAAAACCCTAAAAACCTCCAAAAATACCTTAAAAACCATAAAAACCATGAATACATATAAAAAGAATAAAAACACAAAAAATGATAAAACCCTAATAGACAACTAAAAACTTTATAACCCTTTAAACCCATAAAAACATTAAAAAACACTAAAAAACCTAAAAAATTCTTAAATTCATAAAAAACACTGAAAACCCTGGAAACCATAAAACCCCCCAAAAACCATAAATCCCGTAAAAGCCAATGAAACCTTAAATCCACTACAAACTAAAAAAACCCTATAAACCCCTAAAACTAATAAAAACAATAATGTCCTTTAAAATATTCAAAAACTCAATGAAATCATAAAAATCCTAAGAAACCATAAAAATTATAAAACCCCTAAAATTCCCTAAAATGCCCTAAAATCTTTAAAAAATTTAAAAACACTAAAAACCAAAAAATTCCAATAATAACTAAAATTCATAAAAATGTAAAATCCCTGAAAACCTTGAAAAAAAAGAAAACCATAAAAATATAAAAACAATTAGAACCCCTAAAAAATGAAAAAACCCTAAAAACCCTAACCCCCCCCCCCCCCCCAATAAGCTTAAAAACCCAAAATCGCATAAAAAACCCAAACACCCACTAAAAACCCCAAAACCCATTTAAAGCCTTGAAAACATTAAAAAACTATAGAAACCCTAAAAACCCCTAAACAACTAAAAAACCTTAAATCCTCAAAAAACATAAAACCCATAAAAACAATTGAAACCCTAAAAAACCTAAAAATCCCTAAAACCCCAAGAAACCCATAAAATTCCAAAAAAATCATAAAAACCATAAATATATAAAAAAAATTAAAAACCATTAAAATCCAAAAAAAAACCATAAAAACCTAAAAACACCTAAATCTTTGAAAAATATAAAAAACACTAAAACCCAAAAAACCAATTAAAACCCTAAAACCCATAAAATACTTAAAAACCATAACACCCCAAAAACATTAAAAACCATGGAAACCAATAATTAACCTAAACCACTAAAAACTATAAAAACACTTTAAACACCTAAAAATGATAAACACCCTATAAAACCTTAAAAACCTAAAAAACTAAAAGAACCCAAAAACCCAAAATATCATAAAACCATAAAAACCTCAAAATTAATAAAAACCCAAAAAATCCATTAATATCATAAAAAATACCTACAAATTAATAAAAATTTAAAAACCCATAAACCCCTAAAAACCTAAGAAAACATTAAAAACCTAAAAACATACAACATCCATAAGAAAACTAAAAAAATGCTAAAAACCCAAAAAGATACAAATAAACATAAAAACCTTTTAAAACATAAAATAAAACCTAAAACCATATAAACCTATAAAAACCATGAAAATTACTAAAAATATAAAACATTTTACCTATAAAATCATTAAAAACTCAAAAAAACCACCAAACCCCTGAAAACACAAAAAAACTGAAAACCTCGAAAAAACCATAAAACCCTAAAAATGATAAATATACCTAAAAATATTAAAATACTTAAAAACCATAGAAAAACATTAAAATCAGATAAAACACTAAAAACCTAAAAACCCTGAAAATCCCTAAGGAAACCTTCAAACCTAAAAAACACATAAAAACCCTAAAAACCTAACAAATGCTAAATACACTAAAAGAACCTATAAACCCTAAAACCCTCAAAAAACATAAATCTACTTAAAACACATAAAGACCCTACAAAACAATTTAAAAAACAAAAAAAACCTTTAAACCTCTAAAAACGCTAAAATGCCTAAAAACCATGAAAACCATAAAAACACAAAAAAACATAAAACTGTAATAAATCAATAAAGATGATAAACTCCCGAAAAATAATAAAAATCTCTAAAACCCCCCAAAACAAATAAAATCCTTAAAAATAATAAAAAACTAAAAAATCATAAAAAAACATAATGTCCTTGAATAACCCTAAGAAACCCATAAGAATAAAAATACTTTCAACCCCCAAAAAAACATAGAACCACAACAAGATCGAAAAAAACCTAAAAACCATAAAACATGTAAAAAACATAAGGATCATTAAAAAATGATAAAAACCACTAAAAAATCTAAATCTATTTAAATTCCTAAAAATATTAAAAATCTCAAAAATCACTTAAAAACCATAAAAACCAAAAAAAATCCAAAAACCCCAAAAACCCAAAAAACATGAAAAATCATAAAAACGCTGAAAAAACCAAAAGAAAATCTTAAAACAAAAAAAAACTTAAACCCCCTAGAAAACCTAAAAAATAATAAATACCCTAAAAAATTTAAAACCCCTAAAACCCTAAAAACCATAAAAACCCCTAAAACCCTAAAAACCACTAAAAATAAAAAAACATAAAAACCCACTAAAAACTCTAAAAAACCATTTAAATGCCCAAAAATGTTAAAAGAATATAAAAACCTTAAAAATCCTAAAAAACCCCATAACATCCCAAATAAAACATATAATCCCTAAAACACTTAAAACCATAAAACCATAAAAATCTCTAAAAACACCAAAAATGATAAAAACACTAAAAAATACATAAAAATCCCTGAAAACGTAAAAAACATAAAACATTAAAAATCCCTTAAAAAAATAAAATCCAGTCCACACTTTAAACCTATATAAAAACAAAGAACACTAAAACCCCTTAAAAACCCAAAACCCTAAAAAACAAAAAAAACAATAAAGATCCCTAAAACCCCTAAAAACCCCAAAAAATGTATATACACATTAAAACACTACGGAAAACACTAAATATCATTTAAACTTCTAAAAACAATAAAAACTATAAAATCCCATAAAAACTAAAAAAATTCAAAAAACCCAAAAAAACCAAAGAAACACTAAAACCCTCAAAATCCATAAAAACCTAAAAAACCATAAAAACATAATAAATGCCTAAAATCCCTATAAATATTGAAAACCATAAAAATCCAGAAAACTTCTAAGAAAACCATAAAAACCTAAAAACAATTAAAAACCATAAATTCCAAAAAATTCTAAAAAACATTAGAAACCCTAGAATCCATAGAACTCCCAAAACCCTGAAAACCTCAAAAACTCTTTCAAAACAACTAAAAACACTAAAAAAATAAAAAATTGTTGAAACCACTAAATTTTTAACAACTCTAAAAAATGAAAAAATCCGTAGAAAACTCAAATACACCTAAAATCGCAAAAACAAATAACCATAAAAACACTAACAACCCTCAAAATATCAAAAAGAATAAACCCGTAAAAAACCTAAAATATCCCTAAAAATACCTAAAAAGTAAAAAAACCTTAAAACCTGGAAAAACATTAAGGAAACCTTAAAAAACGTAAAACAAATAAAACCCTTCAAAAATGTATAAAATTCAAAAAACCAAAAAAAAACCTAAAACAGCAAAAAACCACCTAAAATCCAATAAACCCATAAAGCCCTAAAAATAGTAAAAACTATAAAACTCTTTTCACGCCAAAAAATGATAAAAAACTAAAAAAAACCTTAAAAACCTAAAAAACATAAAAAAACGCTCAAACCTAAAAAACCATAAAAACCCTATAACCCCTAAAAACCCAAAAACCCTTAAAATACCTAAAACTCTAAAATTCCATGAAGATCCCCTAAATCCCTAAAAATTCTAAAGACATAAAAAATAATAAAAACATTTAAAATCCAAAAGAATACCTTCAAAATGATAAAACACTAAGAAACCTCAAAAAACACTAAAAATACTTAAAACCCTAAAACCCTACAAATCATAAAATTCCTAAAAACCTATAAAAATGCTAAAAACCTATAAAAACCCTAAAAATCCATAAAAACAATAAAACTGCTAAAAACTATAAATAACCTTTTCACAACCACAATTTTTTTACAATCTATGGAATCCATAAAATCCATAAAAACAAAAGATAAACCCAAAAATCCAAAAACCAAAAAAAAACCAGAAGACTCAAAAACCTTAAATACCTAAAAAATCATTAAAATCATAAAAAATTTCTAAAAATACCAAAAAACGTAAAAAACCTAAAACCCTGAAACACTATAAAAAATCTTTAAAACCTAAAATCAATTTTTTTAAGTTGCGCAACATCCCATAAAAGTAAGATGCCTTTATTTATAAAAATAAAAAAGTAAATCAGATCAACACAAGTCTAAAGACTAGAAGGAAACCTCCTATCCTTCCACACTACTCTTAGAAAGACTATCCGCTGAAGCATTAGCTTCCCTGTAGATGTGAGTGATAGTATAATCAATGTAAGAAAGGAAATTCAAACAATACCTCCATTAATTAGTTAACATACTAATAACATGAATAGAATCAACTCTTATAGCATGAACAACAACAGTAGAGTCACATTCCATCCAAATTTTGTCCCACCCCCTCTACATTGTAAGCTTAATTTCCATAATAATTCGGAATATCTTAGGATCAAGAGAAGAAGAAACTACACAAGAGCCATGAAAACACCCTAAAATATCACAATGATTATCTTGAATGACATCTCCATAGCCAAAAGGACCTTTATTTCCTCTCAAAGACCCATAATTATTGATTTTAATTCATCTAGTAAAAAGGTGGATACCAGAGAAGTTCCATAGTTCCAGAAGGAGGACAAAAGTTACCCCTCATTCCAATCCTTCAAAAACTAAAAGATCCGGGACAAAGCTATAAAAAAAACTTTTTAGGAATGTTAAAACGTTATATTATTGCTAAAATTTGAGAAGAAGAAAAATCTGCATTAAATTAAACCAAACCATGAAGCCAACAGTTACACACCTGCAAATGGATATACACCAATTCCATTGAAGCAGAATGAAATAAAAGCAAGGGTTGTGGAGAAATAGGAAGCTCCTACCTACCCTTAATAAAGTAACAAATGGAGATAAATAGGGGGAGATAAACCTCAAAATTATCTCCTATAGCTTTCCACATAGATGAAGCAGTAACACAACTCACTTGAAACCCCTAAAAATCTAAAAAATGCTAAAACCCTGAAAGACCCTAAATGAAACTAAACTCCCCTACAAACCATAAGTCCATTAAAAACATATAGAAATCTATAAACCCATAAAAACCCTGAAAGCCAATATAAATCTAAAAAAAACCTTTAATCCATTAAATTTTTTAAAAATCCCTAAAAACATTTAAAACCCTAAAGTACTCAAAAAACTATAAAAACCAAAAAAACCTTAAAATCCCCCAAAATCCCCCAAAAACTCATAAAATCCCTTAAACCCCAACCTCCATAAAAATCCGATAAAATCCTAAAAAATTCCCTAAAAATGTAAAAAAACCCTAAAAAGTTTGATAAAACCTCAGAAAACCTTGAAATCCTAAAAACACTTAAAATTCCAAAAGACTTAGAAATTAATAAAAATCCGTAAATATCATAATATGAACATAAAACCACTAAAACCCATAAACCCCCCAAAAAAAATTAAAAACCCTAAAAACCATGAAAACATTAAAATCCATAGAAAACTATAAAACCCTTCAAACCCATAAAAATGTTAAAAACTACAAGAAAACAAAAAATCCCATAAAAATCCAAAAAAATTAAAATCCCATAAAACAATAAAAACCAGAAAACCCTAAAAAAGACCTAAAAACCATGAAAATTCTCAGAAGCTGAAAAATCATGTAAAACATAAAATCCCCCAAAAAAAGTATTAAGAAAAACCTAAATACCATAAAATAATAAAAACCCTAAAACCTGAAATAGGATAAAAATCCAAAAAACCCAAAAAAACCCTAAAAACTCAAAAAAATAAAACCTCAAAAATCCTAAAAAACAAAAATCCCATAAATTCCCAAAAAACAACTAAAAACCATAATAAACTCTAAAAAACCCTAAAACGCAAAAAAAAACTAAAACCCCAAAAAATCTAAAAACAAAAAAATCCCCAAAACCCTAAAAACCGTAAATATCCTAAAAATCTATAAAAATCCAAAAAAACATAAAAACCCTAAAACCCCTCGAAAACCCCGAGGAAAAACATAAAAACAAAAAAACATGAAACCCCTAAAACCCTAAAAAACACTAAAAATCCTAAAAACCATAAAAAATCCTAAAAACACTAAAACTATATAAAACCCCTAAAACCATAAAAATCTTGAAAAATCCCTAAAAACCTAAAAATCATAAAAACCATGAAAACCCCTACGAAAACCTTAAGAATCTAAAAATAATTAAAACCACAAAAAACATAAAATAAATGCTAAAAATCCATAAAAATCCATAAACCCCTAATCACCATAAAAACCCCTTAAAACTTTAAAACCATACAAATCATAAAACACTAATAAAACCCCTAAAATCTCTTGAAACCCTTATGAAATTCAAAAACTCTATGAAATCATTAAAAATCTAAAAATCCTAAAAATCCTAAAAACCAAAAAAAATAATAAAAACCCCTGAAACCTTAAAGAATATAAATCTATCAAAATCACTAAAAACCCTATAATACCATAAAAATCAAAAAAAATCCCTAAAAATACCAAAAACAACCTAAAACCCTAAAACCCTAAGAAATACATAAAAAGAAAAATACACTTTAGACACTTAAAAACCTTAAAAAGAAAATATTGTAAAAAAGTATAAAAACCCTAAAACCCCAAAATCCCACAAAATCCCTAATACCTGATGAAGCTACACAAATCATAAACACTCCATAATAATCACAATAAACAAAAAAAATCTTAAAACCCGAAAAATTCATTATGAAATCCTAAAAACATAAAAAATGCTAAAAACCATAAAACCCTAAATGGATCTAAAAACCCTAAAAACCCCAAAACCATAAAACCCTGACAACCTAAAAGCCCATAAACAGATAAAAATTCTAATAACCCACAGAAAACTCTAAACCCCATTAAAGACCTAAAATATTAAAAAATCTATAAACCCTAAAGACCATAAACCCCCCCCAAAAACCATAAAACCCAAAAAACTTAACAAAAACACGTAAACCCATAAAAACACTCAAAAACCTCAAAATCCCTAAAAAACAAATAAGAATGTAAATATCCTAAAAAACCCTAAAAATGTAAAAATACCTAAAAACCCAAATAAAACAATAAAAACCTAAAAACACTTAAGACACCTAAATACCAAAATATGATTAAAACCCTAAGACACCCTAAAAACTCTAAGAAACCCTAAAATCCTAAAATTCACAAAAAACCCCATAAAATCATAAAAAGGACTAAAAATACCTAAAAATGTAAAAAACCATAAAACCTAGAAAAAACTAAGAAAAGCTTAATGTCCTAAAAACACTTATAACACATAAAAATCTAAAAAAGAAAGAACCCATAAAGACCCTTAAAAAGAACAGTGAAATCATAAACACCTAAAACCCATAAAACCCCCTAAAACAATAAAATCCATAAAAATAATTCAATAACCTAAATATCTATTAAAAACTATATAAATCCTTAAAAATTTTATAAATTTTAAAAAACTAGAAAAACACTTAAAATCCTAAAAAACAAAAAAACCCCTATAACCCAAAAAACCATAAAAACTATCAAAATCCCTAAAACTGTAAAAACCAAAAATATTCCAAAATATCTTTAAAATACCAAAAATAATAAACACCTTAAAACCCTAAAAAATCTTGAGAAAAACATAAAACCAAAAAAAATATAAAACCCCTAAAAACCTAAAAACACAAAAATCCAAAAAAACCATAAAACCCTTAAGAAAATACCTAACAAAATGTAAACAACAAATCCACAAAAAAACACTAATATAACATTAAAAACCCTAAAAACACAAAAAACATAAAAAAACGTGAAAAAACCTTAGAAAACATTAAACACCATAAAACACTTAAATCCCCAAAAACCTAAAAAATGGTAAAACCCCAAAACACCCCAAAAGACACAAAAAACCAAATACTCCTAAAATCCTTAAAAATCTAAAACCTAAAAAATCCCTTAAAACCAATTAAAACACTAAAAACCATTAAACCCCCAAGAAAATTTTAAAAACTATAAAAACTATAAAAACCATAAAAACCATAAAATACTAAAAACCAGTAAAAACCCTGAAAAGAAACCCATAAAACCCCTAAAAAAAATCATAATCCAAAAAACCCCAAAATCTGTAAAAATCCTAAAAAATCCTAAAAAATCCATCAAAAAAATTAAGTGACCATAAATGCCCTGAAAACCCCCTAGGAAAACCTCCGAAATCTAATGTCATTTAAAACCCATAAGAACCTAAAACACTAAAAACCCTAAAACACAAAAAACCCCCGTAAAACCATCAAAATCCCTAAAAACTATAAACAACAATAAAAAACCTAAAAAGTACATAAATACCCCAAAAAAATTTTAAAATCATAAAACCATGAAAACTTCTAAGAAAACCTTTAAACCAAAAATACAAATTAAAACCCTAAATAACCTAATTTTTTAAAAAAATAGTAAAAATACATAAACGCACTAAAAATCGTAAAACCAGAAAACCAATAAATACCCCCTAAAACCATAAAAAACTATAAAAAACCTAAACCACTAAAAACTCAAAAAACTCTTTAAACCCATAAAAACATTAAGAACTATAAAAACCATAAAACCCCAAAAAATATAAAAAAAACAAGAAAACCCTAAAAACCCAAAGAACCCTCAAAATCCATAAAAACCATAGAAAACCTTAAAAATAGTAAAAATACCTAAAAACTCTAAAAATGAAAAAATCCCTAAAATCCCTAAGAACCCCTAAGATTAATTTAAAATCCAAATAAAACTTGAATCCCTGAGAAAAAATAAAAATACTAAAAACCATAAAAATACTAAAAACCCTAAAAATTCTAAAAACTCTAAAGAAAACCGAAATACCCTAAAAATCCTTAAAACCGGATAAAACCCAAAGAAATCATAAAAAATCCTATAAATTCTTAAAATAATAAAAAACCCTAAAACATTTCAAAACCCCTATTAAAACTGTAAAACTCAAAAAACAATAAAAACACATAAAAACCTTAAAATTTCTAAAAATTATAAAAAACTAAAAGACCCAAAAAACAATAAATACCCAAATAACCCAAAACCCCCTGAAACCATAAAAACCCTAAACCCCATGAAAACTATAAAACCACTAAAAACTCTAAAAACCCTATAAATTACTAAAAAGTTTTAAAACTAGAAAAAAATACCCTATAAAAACTCAAAAACCCCTAAAACCAAAAAAAAACCATTGAAACCCAAAAACCAAAAAAACTCAAAACCCCTAAAAACCCAAAAATCCTAAAAATACATGAACATGTAATAAACACTAAAAATCTAGTAAAACATAAAAAAACTTAAAGAACCTAAAATCCCTTAAAACCCCTAAAACTAAATAAATTGTAAAAACCCTAAAACCCATAAAATACCAAAAATTCCCTAAAACACCTAGAACCAGAAAAATCTTATAAACTCACTAAAAATCCAACAAAAGGTAAAAAACCTAAAAACCCAGAAGATATCTAAGAAAACTATAAAAACCTAAAAAAACATAAAATAATAGAAACCAAAAAATTCTAAAAACCATAAAACCACAAAAATAAAAACTCAAAATGGATAAAATTCCACAAAAAACCCAAAAATTCCGCAAAAATCCCAAAAATTGCACAGAAATCCCAAAAATTCCTAAAACCTCATAAGCATCCTAAAAAATCCCTAAAAATATAATAAAATATATAAACCGTATAAACCCTGAAAACCCATCAGAAAACCTTAAAATGAAAAAACACTTAAAACCCAAAAAATGATAAAAAAAAACCAAAAAACCCTAAAACAAACCTAAAAACACTAAAAACCAATAAATAATTTCAAAAATCCCCAAAACACTAAAAAAACTAAAACCCATCAAGCCCAAAAAACCCACTAAAAATATAAGAATTCTTAAAAAAACTAAAAATATTAAAAACTCTAAAAATATCAAATCCCCTAAAAACTCAAAAAACCTTAAAATTCCAAAAAAAATGTCCATAAAAACCCTAACAAACCTTAATACCCGTAAAACCCCTTAAAATCGCTAAAAATCTTAAAAAAAATATATAATCCTACAAAATCCCTAAAAATTCCTAAAAATTCCTAAAACCCCAGAAAACCCTCAACAAACCTTAAAAACCAAAAACAATTTAAACCCCTAAAAAACAAAAAAAAAGTTAAAAAACCTAAAAACCATAATAACACTAAAAACCCTAAAAACACTCAAAATCCATAAAAACTCTAAAACCACATAATAATCATTAATTTTTTTCTTGAAATTTAAAAAAACCCTAAATACCTAGAAAACCCCTAAGAAAATCATAAAAAATTTTAAACACATGAAGCCTAAAAAATTATAAAAGACATAACAATCCTAAAAAATCAATAAAACCCCCAAAAAAAACCCCTAGAAACAAAAAAATCCCTAAAAACCCTAAAAGCAATAAAAAATCTAAAACCCTGTTAAACTCCTCAAATATTAAAAAACTCTAAAAACCATAAAAATCATAAATAATTTAAAAACTGTAAAAACCCAAAACCCCATAATAATCATAAAACCATAAGAAATCTCCAAATCCCTAAAAACCCTAAAAATTGATAAAAACCTAAAAAGGCACTAAATATCCCTAAAAATGAAAAAAATCCTAAAAACACTATAAAACACTAAGAAAACACTAAAACCCAAAAAACTTCTTAAAAACCTTACGAAAAATCTAAAATCCATAAAAACCCGAAAGCTATAAAATCATAAAAACCCAAAATGCCAAAAATAACCATAAAAATCCAAAAATTCCCTTAAAGTTCCTAAAAACATAAAAACCCATAAAAACCCTCAAAACCCTAACAAAACCTTAAAACTAAAATTTCTAAAAAAACCTAAGACCCTAAAAAATTCTATAAACCCTAAAAACCTTACAAATACCCTAATTCCTAAAAACTCATAAAACCATAACAACTCTAAACCCCTAAAAACTCTAAAAATCCATGAAACCCCTAAAAACAACTAATAGAATTAAAAACCCTTTAGAACCCTAAAAATGTAAAAAATTATAAAAACCCTTAAAACATAAGGATACCCTAGAAACCCAAAATAATAATAAAAACCCAAAGAACCCAAAAAACCACTCAAAATATCTAAGGACCCTAAAACCCATAAAAAATTTTAAAGAGCCCTAAAAATACCTAAAAATGTAAGAAACCCAAAAACCTAAAAAACCAAAAGAAAAATGTAAAAAATATATATATTTAGAAACCCTAAAAACCTAAAAAATGATAAACACCCTAATACATTGTAAAAACACTACAACCCCTAAAGACCCTCAAAATCCCTTAAACCTGATAAAACCATAAAAATCCAAAAAATAACTAAAAATATCTGAAAATCTAAAAAAACTCAAACACCCTAATAGAGCCTGAGAAAACCTTAAAAACCTAAAAACACTTAAAACCACTAAAACCCATTAAAAACTAGAAACCCAAAAAATAAATAAAACCCCCCAAAAGTCTAAAAACCACAAAATGCCTAAAAACGTTTAAAAACCCTAACAACACATAAAAACCCGAAAAACCACTGAAAATATAAAAACCCTTTAAACCCCTAAAAACATTAAAAAACTCTAAAAAACATTAAAAACATAAAAACTACAAAATAACCCTAAAAAACCAAAAAACCATAAAAACTGAAAAAACCCTAAAAACCTATAAACTCATAAAAGCCATAAAAACCCATAAAATTCCTAAAAAATATCTTAAAATATCAAAAAATATAAAAAACCCGTAAAAACATTAAGAAATCCTTAAAAACCTAAAAAAAATCATAAACCAAAAAAACATAAAAAAATAAAAATCCTAACAGGCCCCAAACCATAACAACCACTTAAAATCCATAAAACCCCTAAAATTTAAAAATTCCCTAAAAATATAAAAACATAAAAAAATATCTAAAAGTTATGAAAATCCAAATGAAAACTGAAAAAACCTAAAAACAAGTAAAACCCAAAAATACCTTAAAAATTCTAAAAAACCTAAAACCTAAAAAGAACCTAAAGACCCTTAAAAACCATAAAAACCCGAAATTCCTTAAAAAAAATCAAAAAAACAATAAAACCCATCAAACCCCACTAGAAGAACTAAAAACATTTCAAAACCCTAAAAATGTTGCAAAACATTAAAACCCCTTAAATTTTTTAAAAAAAATAAAAAAACTCATAAATAACTAAAAAACCCATAATAATCCAAAATCCCTAAAAACCCCTAAAATCCCTCAAATTCCTAAAAACCCTAAAAATCCGTAAAAAGATTAAAAAATACATAAAAACCCTTAAAACTTAAAAGAATCTTAAAACTCTAGAAAAGACAATGAAATAATTAAACACTTAAAACATTGTTATCCTCTAGAAAATAAAAATGATAAAAACCCTAAAAAACCCTAAAATCCCCTAAAATCCATCAAATTCCCTAAATTCCCTAAAAACCATAAATGTCCTAAAAAATTCCTTATAATCCCTAAAAGTGTAAAACCACAAAAACCCTTATTAAAACATTAAAAAAATAAAAATTCTTAAAAACCCATAAAATAATTAAAAACACTAAAACACCTAAATGCAATAAAACCCTAAAAACCACAAAAACCAAAAAAACCCTAACAACACCTAAAATCCATAAAAACCCATAAAAATACTAAAAAATTCCTTAAAATAGTAAAAATATAAAAAAAACCTATAAACCCCAAAATAATCTAATGAAAACCATAAAAACATAAAAATAGTGATAACCTCTAAAAATCTCAAAACACTAAAAAACCTAAAATCCCATAAAATCCCTCAAAATCATTAAATTCCATAAAAACCATAAATAACCTAAAAATACCTAACAATACCTAAAATTTTTAAAACCCATAAAACCATGAAAACCACTATTAAAACATTAAAAATATAAAAACTCTTAAAACCCCTAAAATAAATAAAAATTCTAAAAACCCTAAAATCAATAAAACCCTAAAACCCCACTAAAACACAAAATAGCACGATCCTCACATCATCCTTGCCCAAAAAACTCAAAAAACCCTTATAACACAAAAAAACATAAAAACCCTAAAAAATCCTAAACCCCCTAAAAATCATATGGGTTTAGTGTGTGGTGTTTTTGGTTTAGGATGTAATATATAGGGTTTCAGGATTGGGTTTTATGTTTTATAGTTTTGGGTATATATTTTATGGTTTAGGGTGTGTGGTATATGGTTTAGGGTGTTGGGTTTTTGTATTATAGTGAAGGGTGTAGGGTTCAAGGTGTAGGATTCAGGGTGTAGGGTTTAGGGTGTAGGTTTTAGCGTTTAGAGTTTAGGGTGTAGGGTAAATGGTTTATGATATGAGGTTTAGGGTGTAGGGTATAGGGTTTACAGTGTAGGGTTTTCAGTTTTGGCTGTAGGATATAGTTTTTAGGCTGTAGGGTTTATGGTCTAGGGTTTAGCCTGTTGGGTATATGGTTCAGTGTGCTGGGTATGTGGATAAGGGTTTGGGTATAGGTTTTAGGAAGTTGGGTTTAGTGTTAGGCTTGTAGGGTATAGGTGTTACAGTGTATGGTTTATGGTTTAGTGTGTAAGTTTTAAGGTTTATGGTGTATGTTTTAGGGTTTAGGGTGTATGATATAGGGTTTAGGGTGTAAGGAAAGGGGTTTAGGGTGTAGGGTACAGAGTGTAGGGTGTAGGTTATATTTTTATGGTGATAATTTTATAATGTATAGTATATGTGTGTTGAGTATAGGTTTTAGTGTTTAGGGTATAGGTTTTAGGGTGTAGGGTTTGGTTTTTAGGGTTTAGGGTGTAGGGTACGGGGTTTCGGGTTTAGGGTTTAGAGTTTAGTGTGTAGGGTTCTGGTTTTTAGGTGTAGGGTTTTGGGTTTTGGGTTTTTAGGATTCTTCGGGTTTTGTAGTATTTTTCATGGGTTTTTGTGGTTTTTGAGTTTTTAGTGGTTTCCAGAATATTTAGGGGTTTTAAGGATTATAGTGGTTTTTGTGTTTTACTATGGATTTTATAGATTTTTAGCAATTCTATTCATTTTAGGGTTTATGTTTTAGGGGATTTTGTGTTTTTAGTACCTTTTGGGTTTTTTGGTGTTTTTAAAGATTTTTAGAATTTTTAGTGTTTAGGAATTTTTAGGGGGTTTTGGGTTATGTTATTGCTTTTATGGGTTCTTAGTGTTTTTATGTCTTTTAGCATTCTTTGAATTTTTTGTCGTTTTTAGGTCTTTTAAGGTGTTTTAGTAATTTTTATGGTTTTTAGGGGTTTTAGGGTTTTAGGGTATTTTAATTTTTGTAGGTATTTAGTGTTTTTAGAGGATTTATGGGGAATTATAAATTTGTTAGGTTTTTAAGGTTCCATTGGGTTTTTATTGTTTAAAGTTTCTTATAGGTTTTTAGAGTGTTTTAGCATTTTTTAGAGGGTTTTATTATTTTAGGGTATTTCAGTATTTTTATTATTTTAGGGTCCTTTAGAGTTTTTTTAGAGTCTTGAGGATCCATTAGTTTTTAGGGGTTTTTTGGGCTCTTTATGTGGATTTAGTGTTTTTCTCATCCCTTTATGTTTTTTTTGGTTTTGAGGGTCCTTTAGGGGTTTTAGGGTAATTTTTGGGTTACTCAGTTTTTTGGGGTTTTAGGGTCCTTTAGGGTCCATGGGGCATTTTGGGTCTTTTAGGGGTTTTATGTTCCTTTAATGTTTTCAAAGTCTTCTAAGGTTTTAGGGTGTTTTATGGCATGATGGATTTTTTTTGGGTTTTAGTGTATTTTAGGAGTGTTATGATATTTTACTCATTTTTTAGTTTTTTAGGGTCTTTTAGTTAGTTTTTGGGTTTTGGGGTCTTTTAGGGTCTTTTAGGGTTTTTAGTCCTTTATGTGTTTTTTGGTATTTTAGGCATTTTCAGGGGGGTTTAGGGTATTTTAGGGATTTTAGTATTTTAGTGGATTTTAGGTGGTTCAGTTTTATTTAGGGAATTTTAGGATTTTAAAGTTTTTTGGGTGTTTTAGGATATTTTTAGTGTTTTATGGTTTTTAATTATTTTAGGGTTTTTAAGGGATTTTGGGTATTTTGGGTTTTTTAGGATATAAGATTTTTTTTCTAGTTTTTTAGGGTTTTAAATATTTTTCGTTTTTAGTGTTTTTTAGGGGTGTAGGATTTTAATGGTTTTACTTATTTTTTATGGTTTTTATGGTTTTTATGGTTTTTAAGTGTTTTGGGGGTTTTATGGGGTCTTAAAGGTTTTTTGGGGTTATTTTACTTTTTATGGTTATTTCGTGTGTTTAGGGATTCTTAGATCTTCTTAGTAGGTTTTATGTTTTTTAGGGTTTTAGTGGGGTTTAGGGTCTTTTCAAGTCTTTTTGGTCATTTTAGTTTTTTTAGTATTTTATAGGTTTTTAGGTTTTTAGGGTTTTAATTGTTTTTATGGATTTTTTGGGTTTTTTAGGGCTTTGGAGAGGTTTTGGATTATTTTTGGGATTTTTAGTGTTTTTATATGTTTTTAGTATTTTTAGGGTTTTAGGATTTTTTGGGAGATTTTATAGCTTTTAGAGTTTTTAGCGGTCTTATGGGTTTTAGGGATTTTAGGTTTTTAGGTTTTTAGTATTTTTTGTTTTTAGGATTTTTATTGTTTTTAGTGCTTTTAGGGGTCTTGGGGGTTTATTGGGTTTTTGGGATTTTAGGGTTGTTTATAATTTTTTGGTTTTTAGATTTTTTTAGGGTTTTATGGGCAGTTGGGTTTTCGAGGTGATTAAGGTTTTTTTAGGTTTTTGGCTTTTAGGGTTTTTAGTGTAATTTGGGGTGTTTTATTATTTTTAAGGCTTTTTAATGTTTTAGGGGGTATTAGGGTTTTTAGTTTCCTAAATTTATTAAGGGTTTTGTGGTGTTTTTTTGTTTTTAGGTTTTTTATGGTTACTTAAGGATTCTATGGTTTTTTATGGTTTTAGGGGTTTTATGATTTTTTACGGGTTTTTGTTTTTTAGGTTTTAGAGGTTTTTAGGGTTTTTGAGAATTTTGTAGGTTTTTATAGTATTTATGGACCTCTTAATATTTTTATGGTTTTTAGGGTTTTATGGATTTTTTTGTTGTATTTTAGGGTTTTTATGGTTTTTAGGGGGTTTATGGGTTTGAGCTGTTTTTATGGGTTTTAAGGGATTTTTAGGATTATAAAGTGTTTTATTGTTTTTTTTGGTTTTTTGGGGATTTAGGTTTTTATTTATGTTTTTATATTGTTTTAGGGTTTTATTATTTTTTGGTGGTTTTAATTTTTCAGGTGTTTTAAGGGTTTATAGGGGTTTATTAGAAATTTTAGGGTTTTTAGTTTTTTATAGTTTTTTAGGATTTTATGTTATTTATTGTTTTATGTATTTTTAGGGATTATATATGACTTTTAGGGGTTTTAGGTTTTTTAATGTTCTTTTTTGGTTTTATGGGATTTTACGGTATTTAGGGTTATCTTAGGGTTTTTAGGGTTTTCTTAGAGTTTCATATGGTTTTTTTGGATTTTTATGGTTTTAGGGTTTTAGGGTTTAAGGGTGTTTTATTGATTTTTAGGGTTTTTTGGGGTTTTAGGTTTATTTAATGGGTTTATGGGTTTTTATTATTTTTTGGGGTTTAGGGGTTTTTTTGGTTTTTATTGTTTTAATGGGTTTTTTGGGGGTTTTGGGGTTTTTATAGTTTTTATGGTATTTTAGGGTTTTTATATTTTTGGGTGTTTTGGGGTTATTCATGGTTTTATGGGGTTTAAGGGGTTTAGAATTTTTAGGGTGTTTTAGGGTTTTATGGGTCTTTTTGGTTTTTGTATTGTTTTTAGGGTTTTTAGTGTCTTTAGTGGTTTTAGGGTCTTTTGGGATATTTTAGGGATTTTAAAGCTTTTATTGGGTTTTCTACGATTTTCTAAGGTCTTTAGATTTTTCAATGGCTTTTTCTGTTTTTCTGTTTTTTAGGTGTTTATGGGTTTTAGGATTTTAGGGTTTTAGGGTTTTGAATGTTGTTATTGTTTTTAGGGTATTTATTTTTTTAGGGTTTTAGTGCTTTTTGTGATTTTATGCGGTTTTAAATGTTCTTGGGTTTTTTGGAGGTGTTTAAGGATTTAGGAATCATTAGGGGTTTTAGTGTTTTTAGGGGGGGTTTTGATGTTTTTTTGGGGGTTTTAGGGTTTTTAGGGGTTTATGGTGATTTAGGGTTTTTAGGGGTTTTTAATGTTTTTAGGTGGTCTATATCATTAATTTTTTTAGGGGGTTTCAAATGTGTTTAGGGTTTTTATGGTTTTAAGGTTTTTAAGGGTATTAGGGACTTCTATGATTTTTAAGGGATTGTTTGGTTTTAAAATTTATTTAGGGGTTTTTAGGGTTTTAAGGGGTTTTAAATGTTTTTATGGTTTTTATTATTTTAATGGTTTGTTAGGGGTTGGGGGTTTTAGAATTTTTAAGGTCTTTAATGTTTTTTAGAGTTTTTATGGTTTTTAGTGTGTTTATTATTTTGATAGGTTTTTTTTTGTTTTTATGGTTTTTAGGGTATTTTAATATTGTAGGGTTTTTTGGGGTTTTAGGATCATTCCTGGTTTAGGGGTGGGGGTTTAGGGTTTTATAGGGGTTTTAGGGTCATTTTGGGTTTTTGGGATTTTTTGGATCCTTTAATGTTTTTAGGGTTTTGGGGTCATTTAGGGTTGTTCAGGGTTCTTAGGGTTCTTAGGGGGTTTTAGGGACCTTTAGGGGGTTTTTAGGGTTGTTAGGGTATTTTATGGTTTTTAGGGTCCTTCGGCGGTTTACGATTTTTTTGGGTCCTTTATGGGTTCATAGGTTCTTATAGGGATTTTAGAGGGTTTATGGATTTTTTTAGAATTTTTAAAATTTTCTAGTGTTTTTTAGGTTTTTGGGGTTTTTGTATTTTTTGGGTTTTTAGGGTGTTTTAGGTGTTTTAGGATTTTAGTTTTTTCTTGGGTTTTTAAGGTTTTAATGGGATTTAGGGTTTCAGTGTTTTAAAGGATTTATGGTTGTAGGGATTCCATGTTTTTAGGGTATCTTAGACATTTTTTCTTGTTTTTACTGGTTTAAGTGTCCTTTAAAATTTTTAGGGTATTTTAGGGACATTTTGGGGTTTATAGGGTTTTATGGTCTTTTATGTTTTTAGGGTCATTTAGTTTATTTTAGAGGTTTCTAGGATCTTTTTGGGTTTTTTATTGTTTTTATGGTTTTCAAGGACTTTTATTGTTTTTAGGGTCCTTTGGGGATTTTAAGGGGTTTTAGGGTCCTTTAAGATATTTTTATGGGTTCTAGGGTCCTTTAGGTGTTTTAGGGACGTTACATATTTTTCGGGTATTTTGCGATCCTTTTGGATTTTTAGGGCTTTTTAAGGTTCTTTAGTGTTTTTAAGGATTTTCAGAGACTTTTAGAGTTTTTGGGCAATGAAGGATCGGTTCCAGGCTATTCCTGGCACCCCCCAAATTTTATTAAACAAAAAGACACAAACACTGTAGACAAGGGAGGGGAGGGGTCGAACGACCCACACCCAAAAACCCTTACAACCCACGCCAAAGAAAGAAAAACAAAGAAAGAAAGAGGCACAAAAACAGACAAAACCGCAACATCATCACGTCACATCCAGCCAGTACCAGCATCCAACCGCACTACATCCTGCATTAACCAGCATCCAGCAGCTCACAGCTAACCAACAACCAGCATTCAGACTACAGCAGCAAACAACATCCAGCAGCAGCAACCAGCCAACCAGCATCCACAACAAACTAGCAACCAGCATCCTCATTTTCAAACAGCCAGCACCTCTTTCGACCACCAAACATCTCCCAGCATCCCACTTCCACTCCAGCAGCACAGCAACAAACTCATCCACAGCAGCAGCAAAAACCAAACAGCCACACGTCCTCACCAAGAACCAGCAAGCAGAGTGCACTTCCATACAACAGCCATCATCAAATTTCGTAAAATCCAGCATCCAACACCTTGCAGCTTCCACCATGTCGCACAAAGAGGTACAACCAACAGCACAACAGAAAATGGCACAGCGCCACCAGCACCTCGAATTAGAACCCACAGCTTCATCACAACCCAGCATGCCAGCAAGCAAAGAATTCTCGGAACAGTTGCAGCTTAACAACCACCAGTCATGAGCTTCAAACCAGACAACTTTCAGCATTCCACACCTCTTAGTACAACAAACTGAAATCCACAAAATTCTCCAAACACATCTCATCAGACCCATAAACCAGCGTCCTTTCAGAACCGAAATCAAGTAGGAGAACATGGAATGCCAAAAGGTCCGACCGAAACAAGCAGCAACAAACTGGAGCAAAGGCGAAGCTGATAGAAAAGGTTGAGCACGCACCTGCAGCTGCTTCGCGAACCGACAGAAGAAATGAGCTTCTGCAATGTAAGATCGAGAAGACCCCGACCAGTGTCGCCAGACCAGATCATCGCACCATCCGCCTAAACGAAACACCTTCTGAAAAGAACCTGAACGTCGAAGCAACCAGCTTTTCCATTGCGCCCTTTGACTGCGTTGAACCGCCTGCAGAAACCCTAGATCTGAAAAAACAACCCCAATCTGCGGCTTTTGGAGGATGTCGACCCAAGCAAGAACATCTGAAGGCATTACGACCACCATAGCAGTCAGAAGCCAGACGTGCCAGCAACGGAACAAAGCCGTGTGGAAGTCCGAAGTCCAGAGCACTCGGGGAAGACGATGTTGTCGAAGTGCAGAATCCACCACCGTCTTGAGGCCGAAGAGCACATCCAGGTAATAACATCTCGGAGAACTAAGGAGCAGGGATCCACCGCTGAAGCTTCGATCTGGATCTAGGGAAAATCCTGGAAGAATCGCCGAGCGAGAGAGAATTCCAGGAGAGTGCGCCGCCATCCTTCTTTAGAGTTTTTGGGGTTTGGGGGTCCTTTAGGGGTTTTTGGGTTTTTATCTTCTCTTAGTGTTTTAGAGTATTTTAAGCTCTTTCAGTTTTTAGGGGTTTTAGAGTCTTTCAGGGGTTTTCTGGTTTTTAGGGTATGTTTGGTTTTTTTATAAACTGAGGATCATTTTAGTTTTAAGGGATTTAGGGTTTTTATGGTTGTTAAGGGTTATCATATAGATTTTAGGGCTATTATGGATTTCATAAGGGTATTAGGGACTTCGGTAGTTTTTAGGGGTTTGTAATGTTTTTGATATTTTTTGAGTTTTTTAGGTTTTTTGGGTTTTTTGGTTTTTAGGGATTTATGGGTTTTATGAGTATTAAAGGGTTTTTGGGTCTTTAGATGTATTTTTTCATTTTAGGATTTTTAAGTATTTTAGAGGGATTTTAAGGTTTTTTAGGGATTTTTATATTTTTTTATTTATTAATGGATTTATTATTGTTTTATGCTTTTAGGGTATAGGGTTTAGGGTGTATCATATAGGGTTTAGGGTATATGTTATATGGTTTGGGGTGTGAGGTATAGGGTTTGGGGTATAAGGTATATGGTTTAAGGTGTGAGGTATAAGATCTTGTGTGTATGGTGTAGGGTGTAGTGTATAGGATCTAGGTTGTAGTGTATATGGTTTTGGGGGTACAACGTAGGGTTTAGAGAGTAGTGTATAGGGTTTATTGTGTGGGTTTTAGGGTCTAGGATGTACGGTATAGGTTTTAGAGTGTCAGATATAGGGTTTATGGAATACAGTATGGGGTTTAGGGTGTAGGGTATTGAGTGTTGGTTGTAGGGTTTAGGTTCCAGGGTAGAGGGCTTCGGGTTTAGGGTTTAGGGTTAAGTGTTTAAGGTGTACGATTTAGGGTTTAAGACGTACAATATAGGGTTTACAGTTTAGGGTAATATGTTTAGGGTGTAATTTATATGGATTAGGTTGTAGGGTTTCGGGTGTAGGGTTTAGGATTTATGGTGTAGGGTTTAGGTTTTTTGATGTAAGGTGTATATTATAGACTTTAGGGTGCGAGGTTTTGGTTTTAGGATGTATTGTATAGGGTTTAGTGTGTGGGGTGTAGGGTTTAGGACTTATGGATTAGGATATAGGGTTTAGGTTGTGGGGAATGATTGTATCCTTTAGGGTATAAGGTTTAGGGTATAGGATATAGGGTTCTGGGGCTAATTTTTAGGGTTTATGGTTTAGGTTATATAGTTTGGGGTGTAGGGTATATGGTTTAGGGTGTAGGATTTAGGGTTTAGGGTTTAGGGCGTATGGATTTCGATGTACGGGTTATGGTTTAGTGTGTAGGGTATATGGTTTTGGTTGTTGGGTATAGGTTTTAAATTGTATGGTATAAGGTTTATGGTGAAGGGTTTAGGTGGTAGGATATACGGTTCTGGTGTAGGGTTTAGGATTTAGGGTGCAGGGTATTGGATTTAGGGAGTAGGGTTTAGAGTTTAGTGTGTAGGGTATAGGGATTGGGATGTAGGTTTTAGGGTATTGGGTTTAGGGTGTAGGTTATAATGATTACGGTGTAGGGTATAGGGTGTTTGGTGTAGTGTATAGGGTTTAAGGTTAAGGTATAGGTATTAGGGTGTAGGTTTTATGGTGTTGGGTATAATGTTTAGGGTGGTGGTATATGGATTAAAATGAAGGGTTCAGAATTTAAGGTGTAGGGTATAGGGTTTAAGGAGTAGGGTACTAGTTTTTGGGTGTATGGTAAAGGGTTTAGAGTGTAGGTTTTTGGGTTTATGGGGTAGGTTATAAGGTTTAATTTAGGGTTTGTTGTTTTGGGGGTGGGGCATTGGGTTTCAGTTGTAGGGATTAGGGTTTAGGGAGTGGGGTTTGGGTGGTAGGGTTTAGGGTTGAAGGGAGTAGGGTATAGGGTTTAATGTTTTTCAATCCTATTATATGGTTTTTATGGTTTTATGGTCTTTTAGGTCTTTTGGATGCTTTAGGATATGTAATGTTTTTTGCATTTTTGAGGATTTTGGGGTTGGGTTTTGGGTGGGGTGGTTAGGGTTTCTGGTTTTTTATAGCTTTTTATGAGTTATTGTTTTTTTTTTCTGTTTTTGGTTGTTTATGGGACTTTATGGATTTCTAGGGTTTTTTTTAGTTTTTTATGTGTTTTTAGGGGTTTTAGGTTTTTAATTAGTTTTTAGGATTTTTAGTTTTTTAGTGTGTTTTAGGGGTTTTATTTGTTTCTTAAGGTTTTGAATTTTTTTAATGTTTTTATGGTTTCTTTTATTTTTTATATTTTCTTCGTTTTTATAGTTTTAATGTATTTTTATTGATTTTAGGGTTTTCTTAGGGGTTTTTGGATTTTTTAGGTTTTTTGAGGTTTTTGGGGTTATTTGTATTTTTCATGGTTTTTATGATTTTTAGGGGTTTTATTGTTTTTATGGGGTTTAAGGATTTTAGCATTTTGTTTGTGTGTGTTTTGTGCTTTTTATATTTTTATGGATTTTAAAGGGTTTTTAAGTTTTTTTTACTTATTAGGGTGTAGGGTATGGGGTTTAGGTTGTAGGGTATAAGGATTAAGGTTTTGGGTATAGTGTTTAGGGTGTAGGGAATAGGGTTTAGGGTGTATGGTTTCGGGATTTAGGTGTAGAATATTAGGTTAAGTGTTTATGGATTAAGGTATCAGGTTTAGGGTATAGGGTTTATGCAGTAGAGTTTGGGGTTTAAGGTGTCAGGTATAGGGTTTACAGCATAGGGTTTAGGTTGTAGGTTATAAGGCATAGGGTTCTGGGTTTAGGGTTTATGGTGTAGGGTATAAGGTTTAGGGTGTAGGGAATAGGGTATATTGTGTGGGGTATTGAGTTTAGGGTGTAGTTTTTTGGGTTTAGGGTGTTGTGTATAGGGGTTAGGATGTTGGGTTTAGGTTTTAGGGTGAAGGGTATAGGGTTTACGGTGTTGGATTTAGGGTTTAGGGTGTCTGGTTTAGGGTTTACAGTGTAGGATTTTGGGTTTTGGGTGTATGGTTTCAAATGTATGTGTTAGGACTTAAGTTGTAATATATAGGTTTTATGGTCTAGGTTTTAGTGTTTTAATTTTTTGGTGTTGGGTATGGAGTTTTGGGTTTAGGATATAGGGTTTAGTGTGTAAGGTTTAGGGTTTGGGGTTTATGGTGTAGGGTTTGGGGTTTGGTGTGTAGGTTATATGGTTTAATTTTTAGGGTTTAATGTTTAGGGTATAGGTTTTGGGTTGTTGGATATAGGTTTTAGTATTTATTGTATATGGTTTAGGGGGTAGGTTATAGGGTTTATGGTGTAGGGTATAGGGTTTATGGTGTATGGTATAGGGTTTAGGGTTTTTGGTGTAGGGTTTAGGGTGTACGGTTTGCGGTTTAGGGTGTAGGGTATGGGGATCATGGTGTAGGGTTTATGTTTTCATGTGTAGGGTGTAGATTTAGGGTGTAGTGTATACAATTTAGTGTGTATGGTTAGGGTTTAGGGTGTAGGATGTAGGGTTTCGGGTGTGGAGTTTAGTGTTTAGGGTGTAGGGTATAAAGTTTAGGGTTTTTGGTTTAGGGAGTATGGTATATGGTTTTGGGTGTAGGGTTCAGGGTTTGGGGTATAGGGTATAGGGTTAATGTTGTAGGTTTAGGGATTATGGTTTATGGTATTGGGTTTAGGGTTTTGAATTTAAGTTTTTGGGTGTTAGGTATTGGGTTTAAGGTGTAGAGCTTAGGGTTTAGGGTGTTGGTTATAGGCTTTAATGTGTACAATTTAGTGTTTGGTAGTAGTGAATTTTGTTAAGGATATGGTGTTTAGGGTTTATGGTAAAGGTTATGGGGTTTAGGGATTTTTTAAGGTTTTTATTGTTCTTTGTGTTTTTAGGGTTTTGATTGGTTTTTTGAATTTTTAGGCGTTTTAATGAATTTTTAGGGTTTTATGGGGTTTTTAGGATTTTATGGGGTTTTATGATTTTTAGGATTTTTAGGATTTTTAAGGGTTTTATGGATTTTCAATGGTCTTTAAGGGTATATGGGGGTTTTCAAAAGTTTTAGGGTTTTTTGGTTTTATGGTTTTCGTTGGGTTTTTATAGTTTTTAGGGTCTTCATTTGGGTTTTATGATTTTATGTTTTTAGTGTTTTTAGATTTTTTAATGTTTTTAGGGTATTTAGAGTTTTTTCATGTTTTAGTGATTTTAGGGGTTTTAATCCTTTTTAGACTTTTTAGGGTTTATGAGGATTTTAGGTATTTTTTTAGTTGTTTTGTGGGACATAAGGGTTTTTTGTGTTTTATATGGTTTTTTGGTTTTTTAGTTTTTATTTGGTTTTTTTGAAATTTTTAGGGGTTTTATAGGATTTTTATGGTTATATTTTTTAGGGGTTAGGATTTGAGGTATACAATTTACGGTATATGGATTAGGTTTTAGTGTGTAGGATATAGTGTTTTGGGTATATGGTATTGGATTTAGGGTTTAGGGTTTAGGTTTTAGGGTATATGGTATAGGGTTTATGGTTTAGGGTTTAACATTTACTGTGTAGGTTATAGGTTTTATAGTATAGGGTTTAAGGTTTAAGTTGTAAGGTATAAGGTTTAGGTTGTAGGGTTATGTTTTTTGGGTGTATGGTATATGGTTTAGGGTACAGAGTGTGGGGTTTAGTGTTTATGGCATATGGTTTAGGGTGTAGGGTTTTGGTTTAGGGTATAAATGTTAGAGCTTTAGGTTTAGGGTACAGTGTTTAGGGTGAAAGGGTTTTGTTTGGGAGTGGATGGTATATGGATTGATGTTTGGGGTTTAGGGTTTAGTGTTTTGGTGGAAGTTATTTGGTTTAGGGTGTATGGTTTACATTTTATGCAGCAGGGTTTAGGGTTTAGGGTATAGAGTATGGGGTTTATGATTAATGGTATAGGGTTTAATGTGTAGGGTAAATGGTTTAGGGTGTTGGGTTTATTATTTAAGGTGTGTTGTGTAGTGTTTAGGGTGTATGGTGTAGGGTGTAGGCTATTGGGATTATGGTACAAGGTTTAGGGTTTAGGGTGTATTCTATAGGGTTAAGTTTTTAGGCATTAGGGTTTAGGTTGTAGGGTATATGGTTTAGGGTGAATGGTTTTGGGTTTAGTGTGTAGGGTGTAGGGTTTGGGGTGTAGGGTTTAGGGTTTAAGGTGTAGGGAATAGGCATTATGGTGTAGGGTTTATCCTTTCGAGTGTTGGGTTTTGGTTTTAGTGTCTTGGGTGTTTGATATAGGGTTTTGGGTGTAGGATATTGGATTTAGGGTGCGGGGTTTTGGAATTTGGGTATAGGGTTCATTATCTAGGGTTTATGGCATAGGGATATGTGTGTAAGGTTTAGGGTTTATTTTATAGGATATAGGTTTTATGTTGTAGGTTTTAGGGTTTTGGGTGTAGGGTATCATGTTTAGGGTGTAGGGTATAGGGTTTTGGGTGTATGGTATGGGGTTTTGGGTGTTGGGTGTAGGGTCTAGTGTGTAGGATATAGGGTTCATGGTGTAGTGTTTAGGGTTTTGGGTGTAGGTTATTGGGTGTTGGTTTTAGGGTTTATTGTGTAGGGTATAGGGTTTATGGTGCATGGTTTATAGTTTATGGTGTATGTAATAGGATTTTGGTGATATGGTTTAAAGTTTAGGGTGTAGGGTATAGGGTTACATATGTAGGGTTTAGAGTTTTGGGTGTAGGGAATATGGTATAGGGTATAGGGTATAAGGTTTAGGGTGTAGTTTTTATGGTTTATGGTATAGGGTTAAAGGTTTAGTGTGTCGAGTTTAGTGTTTTGGTCTCGGGTATAGGGTTTAGGGTGTAGTGTTTAGGGTTTAAGTTTTAAGATACTGGGTTTAGGGTGTAGGGTTTAGGGTTTAGGGTGTAGGTTATTAGGTTTAGTTTGTATTGTTTAGGAATTAGGGTGCATGGTATATAGTTTATGGTTTTTTATGGTTTTAGGGATTTTATGGTTTTTAGGGTTGTTATGTTTTTTAGGGATTTTATGGGTGTTTAGGGTTTTTACGGGTTTTTTGTGTTTTTTTTTGTTTTCTAGTTTATAGTGTTTTAGATATTTTTTGGGTTTTTATGGTTTGTTTTTATGGTTTTTTGGGATCTTATGGTTTTTAGGTTTTTTATCATTTATAATTTTTTTAAGGGTTTATGATTTTTAGGGGTTTTTCTAGGTTCCTTAGTGTTTAACAGTTTTTTAGGGTTTTAGGGTTTTTTGTTGTTTTGGGTTTTTATATTTTTTGGCATTTTAAAGGGGTTTTTAGGGGTTTCATTGTATTTTTTATGGTTTTTAGTGTTTTTTGGGGTTCTTAGGGTATTTTAGGTTATTAGGGTTTTATAGATTTTATGGTTTTTACGGGGTTTTAGGGTTTGTTATGGCTTTAAATTTTTAAGGGGTTTTAGTGGTTTTTAGATTTTTTTGGGATTTTATGGTTTTTAGTATTTTGAAGAGGTTTTATAGGGTTCAATGTTTGGGGGTGGGGTTGGGCTTCTATGATTTTTAGGGTTTTGGGGTTTTTTCAGGGTTTTTTGGGCTGGGGAGAGTTTCAGGCGTTTAGAGTTTTTTGGGTTTTAAGGAAATTTTAAGGGCTTTGGTTTTTTTGGTGTTTTGGGTTTTTTGGGTTTTTTGGGGTGTTTGGGTTTTTGGGGTCTTTTAAGCGTTTTAGGGTTTCTTAAGGGTTTTTAATGTTTTTTGGGTTTTAGGGTTTTTTGGTTGATCTGGAATTTTCATATTTTTTTTAATGTTTTTTAGGTTTTTAGGGTCTTTTAGGATTTTTAGGGTTTTATGGGATTTTATGGTTTTTAGGATCATGTAATGTTTTAATGAGATTTTAGGGTCTTTTGATATTTTTAAATGTTTTTCAAGATTTTTTGGGTTTTAGGGTTTTAAGGGTCCTTTATTGATTTAAGGTTTTTTGGTCCTTTAGTGGTTTTTTGGTCCTTTAGAGATTTTCAATGGTTTTTGGTTTTTTGGGGTTCTTAGGGGTTTTATAATCATTTATGTTTCTAGATTTTTTGGATTCAATTATAGGTTTTTATTGTTTTTAGGGTTTTTAGCAGTTTTAGGGTCCTTTAGTGTTTTTTGGTTTTTAGGGTCCTTAAGGATTTTTAGGCTTTTAGTGTCCTTCATAATTTTTAGGGTTTTACAGTTTTATGGTCCTTTAGGGGAAAGGAAGATATGAGGGTCAGGATATACCCGACCCCCCCACCAAATTTTATAAAAAATAAGACGCGTCAGTTAAGGGAGGGGGGGTCAAATGGCCCGCACCCAAAACCCTTAAGAAACCCCAGACCCAAGAACCCCAAAAAAAGAAAGATCATGAAGAACAAACACAAATGGTCCAAAAGAAAAGATACACACAAGAAGGTGCATCATTCAATATCACCACCAAAGTCATCCAGCTCCCCACCATGGAAACCGAAACTCGCTCTCAGGCTAGTGCCCACACCAGTAAAGCAGAAGTCTGATTCAACACCTGTGTCCATAGAATCCCAGCCCGACTCATAGTCCTCCTGCATTCTGAGCATCGACAAAAGCTTCTCTCTGGCCCACTTCTGCTCAGCAGTTTGTGCAGACCTCTCCCACGAATTGACATTGAGATTTAGCTTGACCTTCTTGGCGGTGGCCCAGGTCGCCATATGTCGCGGGAGGGAAGAGTAATCCTTCTGCATCCTATGCTTTAGTGGAGCAGAGATGGAACTATCCACATGCACTTCTTCCTCATTAATTACTCCATCACTATCCGCACTTGAGGCCTTTTTGCGCCCTTTTTTATTTTTGGACCAAGAATTCTTAGCATCCCTTTCTAACAGCTTATTCTTTTCTTCCTTTGACCTGGCCATAACAGCATTTATCCTGTGGTCATCCTCAGAAAATCTCTCTCCGAGTCTCTTAGCTTCCCCCTCAAGGGGAAACATTTCCCATTCAACCATCATCATATCATGGAGTAGTACACAATGATCTTCAGCAGATGGGGTTCTGAAAACAACCATGGACCATTGCAGGTTCGGGGCCATATTGCCTAATGCCCCAATCAGGTCCACAGCAGAATTACACAGTAGGTCATCCACTCCGCTGGCCCCTTCCACAAAATGAGGTGATCCTGCCTCCAAAAGAGTACTCCCCACATCCTCACACCCCACCAGCACCAGGGGGCGTCATACCAATCAGTTCTTGGCCACACATCCCCAGCTCGCACACCTTGCGCACCCACATCCCTTTGCGCATGCTCTCCCATCATCACATCAACATCCACAGGATACCCCTCCAAAAGTCTTCTACTGCTAGCACCCCCACTACTCATTTTGCATACCATATCCTCCTCTCCCAGTTTTGGTGCCATGGGGGCCTCCAACTGATCGTTCTCGTACCACTCTTCCATCACAACTGCTTTCCCTTTGCCCAATTGTCCCACCGAAGCCTTACCACATCCGCTGACAGCTTCAGCACGAGGTTGATCCTCCCCTTCAGCCATTGGTATTGCCTCAGCAACAACAGCTCCTGGGATACAAGTATCACCAGACAGACTATTGAAACCACCCGAGTCCATCAGAGCAACTTCCAGATCAGTCCCAGGCATCTGATCGGTCAAATTGGAAACTTCAGCAGTCAGCCTCTTTTCTCCCTTCACCTGCACCATAGTGTGGGTAGTCTTCCCATACTCATCTGGACCAGAGATGAACCAGTCCTACCAGGGGAAACACATCTTCTAAACTTAGCATTAAAGGTACTCCTGTTACCCTTTCTTCATTCAAAGTCCTCCCCACCTGGTGCCAAGGAACAGGGAACCTCCATTTGATCATTCCCTTGCCAGATTTCCATCACAACAGCCTTCCCAATATCTGACTGCCTCCCTGAAAAAACACCACATCCGCGAACATCTTAAGCACAAAACCTATTTTCCCCATCAACAAGAAACACATCCTCCTAAATTGTATCTCTTGAAACACAAACATCTCCAGCCAGGATTATGCTAAAGCCACCCGAATCAATCAAATAAACATCCAGATCATGTCCAGCTGTCAGGTCAGACAAGCAGGGAACAACAGCAGCCGGAGGCTGGAAGGACAAGGGCTCAGCCACATCCGTTTCCCCCTTAACCTCCTCTAGAGGAAGGGTGTTCTCACTAGAAGACATGATAGATAGATTCACACCAATATTTCCAGGGACAAAACATCCTCCAGGTTGAGCATTATGCCCAAAGCTCCAACAAGAAGAGCAGAAAACAGGACAAGATTCAAAGACAATAGGCTTCCTCCGCTTGAGTTCCTCTCCCACCCCAATCCAGACAGCATCCACTGGATCCTTTGAAGTGTTAACTTCAACAAAATCCCTTGGGGAAACTAGATGGAAAAGGGCCCTAGTACTACTATCCACACAGAGGAACCTTCCCACCAGATTCCCAATCATCGAAATAATAGATAAATTTTGAAAGGGAAGCGGAATTTTAGGAAATCTAACCCAGGTATCCACCATTGTGGAGCTCCAATTTAGGTGAAAGTCAATGCTCCACTCAAAAAGGAAAAAACGAGCGTCGATGCATGATCGAGGAGTCGCCGACCAGGCAATAACCAGGTCCTCCTCATAGGCAAAGAGAATCAAGATGTGGGAGCTATCGACTAGACCCACCATCGCACAGGCCCTAATATTCCAGAAATCTGAGACAAACCTGTCAAAAGTGGCCACTGGGGGTCGCTGCATCGGGAAACCTGCAACCAGAGTCAGGCGGTGCATATCTGAATCCTCAGTGAACTCCCGAATCAAGAGGGGAAGCTGAAGACGGCCTTCGTAGAGCTCTGTAACCTTCGGGAAGAGCACCTTTTGTGTAAAAGAGGGTAGAAAATCAGGGGAAGAGAATGGGGAGAAAGAACAGTCCTCTAAGGGAGGATCCTCCCCCGCAGCAAGGGGGGGAGGTGCTTCATTTTCCATCGTCTTCAACCTGGGAGGAAGCCACCATCGCGGAGGATCCGAGTCGCCGGAGTCACCAGAGCTTCCATCCATGGTCCTTTAGGGGGTTTTAGGTTTCTTTAGGGGATTTTAGGGCCTTTTAGGGTTTTGAATGTTTTTTTTCCTTTACGGTTTATGTATTTTTTTTACCATCCATTATGGTTCTTTAGAGATTTTATACATGTTCCACTGAAATATTCTAAAGGGAATGAAATTCGATTTTTAAAAAGTGTCAACATCAACCTAAATGATTTTTTTCCCTATATAGACTGATGGAGGTATCTTAAATAGCCAATTCTTACCCATGTAATCAATGTAAGCTTAGTTACATGAGTTGGGATTTGGCTGTGATTACATGACAACCAATTTGAATTTATAAGTTGTAGAGGAACTTATAAATTGGGATAGGTAATTCATTGAATCGAGCCATTGTATTTTACTCATTAAATTCTGAGATCGAATATAAGGGGGGATATTTTTAATTACCTAGGTGTAAATTTCAATTTATAAAGTCCACGGACCTTTATAAACAAGGAATGACGATCCATTTAATTAAACCTTGTATTATGTATAAATTCACTTATGACTTAAAATGTAAACTATGACTTATAAATTAAATGGTTTTTTAAATGAGGAGGCTATGTGAAATTTAAAAAGTGTTTTATTCAATAAATTTCAATTGATCATCCAAAAACCGGAACCCCTGTAAATAAAACTCATACACTTACCAATACCCTAGCCATCTAAGAGGGTATTCAGGATAGTATCAGGGTTGTGGCCCCTTTTTCTTATGTTCATATTCCATTCATGATCCTATATACTTCCAAATATTATTCTGAGGTGTGTTCTTGGCATTGTAGTGTTATTCCACCACAATGTACTCAAGTCATGTTCTAGGAGGGTGTCAACAACCATGCTACAAAGGTGGTGGTCCTTGAGCCACCAATGATATCGCCAACAGTCCCACCTGAGAAAGCCCATGATATTCCTCAACTTTTCATTTATGATCAACTTCTAGAGAGTTTTCTATGTATGATGTAGTCTATGCAGGGTGATCCATGACCTTCACTTTCCATGTCTGATTTGACTCATGAGTTTTTGTAGCAGTATCCTCCCATCTTCTCAGGGTATGGTTTTCCTTAGGATTATGATTCATGGATATAAGTAATTTTATCTATCATATATCATCTAGATAAACCTACAGACAGTAGTTTCATTTTTTTATACATATTTTTTTATTACACCAAGATTTGGTGGGATTTTATTACCCAAGATGGTCTCCCTCAGGGCATGGTCTATGAGGAATTTCAGACTGTTTTCTAAAAATAATTGTTTACCTATGAAATTGAGGGATAAATGAGATAGGGAGTTCAAGAACCTAGATCAAGGTGGTATTTCCATCATGGAATATAAAAAAATTTCACTAAGCATAAATTTTTCACATTGCTTCTTTCTGGTGGTGAGCTATCACGAGCGAGATGTTTCATGGATTGGCTCCAGTATTCTATCCCCTCACAGGTGAATTTATTTTGTCGATCTACATTTTTTAAATCATGACCCAAGATCTTAATACCGAGAATAACTTGAGGGAAGATGATAGTTCTTGGAATAGAGGTTTAGTACTAAGATAGGGCAATAGTTCTTCCATCAGTCGACTGTGTATCCTTGAGGTTTCTCATCAGAGAAGTGGTAGGCAAAGTATCTGCACTGGAAGCTTCATTATACGCCATTAGTGTGGATAGAAGTGGAATTTAAATCTATAGTCTAATAGAGACCAAATTTAGTATCATGATTGTTATTATATGGGCCATATTCAAAGGGTTTCCAGACCTTTTTTCCTATTTCTAATGGATGACATCATGCGCTAGATCCACCTTGAGGAGTGGGATCAGTAGCCCTGTGTCATGTAGAAAGCTAGAGTATCACTAGATAAACATAATGAGGTGGAGGTTGTGGTTGTGGTAGCTAGATTTCTGATTATCATCACCATCAAAGCGGACTTTCTCAGGGTAGTCCAGCTATAGCTTAGGGCCTTTGATCAGTCCAACTGCTTGCATTGTAGGAGATATTCAAGGAGTAGAGTACATGGCCATCTACTATATGATGCACTATTCTAGTAACCTATACTATCATATCTTCTTTATTTGATATAGTTTCCTCAAACTCCTTTATCTTAGTATCAATCATAGAAATCCTTAGGCTAGAAATTATGTACTCTTGTGGGGTGATGGCCGTGGCCACACTGTTGGGTGTGCCATCAAAGTGTATATGCCAATGTAAGGAATTCCCCCTTGAGCTACACAGTTATAATTTCTTATGGGATCTCTTATTCCTTGAGATGAAGTTATTTGATCTCATTCTTAGTATAGAATGTTTGGTTCCCTATAATGATTTTGTGGAATGAAATTTCAATAGGGTATCATTTACATCACTAGAAGGTGATAACGATTGTCAAATAGATGAGTAGAATGTCAAAGAATGTTGAGTTGGACCTATGAATCATGGGAAATGTGGAGTGATAACCTAGATTTCTATCCTTTACATGGAGTAGGGAATGAATCTAAAGGAGTTTCCTCTGATGGTATATCATTTTAGATATGTTTTACAAGGGAAATTTTATAGAATATATCCTAAGATAGAAGTAGATTTTACAATATAACATATTCTATGAAGATATCCAGTATATATTCCACCATTCATGATAGAACTTACTGAGCCATACGAGTTCAAGAGATAGTTGGAGGATTCCTAATCTAAGGGTTTTATCTGACCCAACACTTCATATTGAAGATCACCCATGTTTTTCGCTAAGAAAGTGGATGAGAACCTTAAGATATGCATGGATTACTAGTGATTGAACACGTATATGGTTAAGAACCAGTATCCATTTCCTCAAATAGATGATCTCTTTGACCATATCCAATGAGATATGGTTTTATCAAAGATCAAACTCTGATTGGGCAATCATCAGGTGATGGTTTGGCCTTTAGGCATACCATATATGGTGTTTCATATTAAGTGTGGATTATATGAGTATCTTGTGATATAGTTTGGTCTTAAAAACAAGCCCAATATTTTCATTGCATTTATGAATAGTTTTTTCAACCCATTCCTAGATTCGATTTTCGTGGTTTGTGTGGATGAAATCTTGTTGTATTCCCATACTCGAAGTGACAATTCCAAACATATTGAGATTTTATTGAGTACACGTATTGAGAATTAGTTGTATTATAAGCTCAAAAGTTCCACCTTTTGGATCAACACAACTCACTTCTTGGGTCATTTTATCTCAGAAACATAGGTATCTGTTGACCTAAAGAAGTTGAGTTCCATAGTTTTATGGGAGAATCCAATGAATATGTTTCATATATGGAGTTTCTTGGGCATTGATGAATATTATAGAAATTTAATATAAGACTTATAACACCTTTCAGAACCTATTACTATTCTAAATAATAAGGGTATGAAGTTATTGTGGTTTGAAGTCTAAAAAAAGGTCGTACAAAAGATGAAAGGAATTCTCACTTTGGCACCAATCATGATTCTTCTAGTGCCTAACATAGGTTATATAGTGTTCTATGATGCATCTGGAATTGGTTTGGGAGAATTGTTGATATAAAAGGATATATTCATTATATTTGAGTCCCTATAGTTGTTACCTTACATGAATAACTACCTAACACAAGATCTCAAGCTTCCATCATTCATTCATGACTTACACTGCTAGAGGAATTATCCTATGGAGGTGCACTTTATGGTGTATACTTACCATAAGAGCCTCAAATATATATTTATGAAGCATGTATTGAATCTTGGATAGTGAAGATTGGTGGAATACCTTCATTGCATCAACTTTGAGCTTTCCTATATGCATGGAAAGGGAAATTCAGCAACTATTGTGTTGAGATGGAAAACTCTGGAAACTACTTTTTAGGAAGCTAGTGATGAATGGAAATTGATATTCCTTATTTCTAATATGCATCTAGAGTTTCAATGAAGTCATGTACGACCTTTTCTTATAGCCTTATCATTTACCTCTTCACTCCTATATAGGTTGAAGAGAAGGAAGTTCTCAAATCTTGAGGGTTTGGTCATACGGGAAAGTATTTCAAGTGATGACCCACCTCCAGATTAGTTTGTTCATAGTGAATAAATCCTAAATATACATGAAAATATCTGGTTTACTATGGTCATACAAGAGGAGTTGATGTGATAATCTCATACTTCTTAGTGTTAATTTCATCTAGGTATCTTCAAGATGTATCGTGAAATACACTGTTAGTATATATTTCCTAGGATAAAATGTCTGATTTTGGGATTTTTCACTAGGTACTCCGCCTATAATTAGGTAAAGGCGGAGCACCAGTGGCCTGCTAGCTTTCTATAATCATTTCTAGTCCCGTAATGGAAATGTTAAGATTACGTAATGGATTTTATGGTTGGCCTGTCACCTTGAGGTAGAAATGTGATTTTGGTACCCATGGATCGACTAAAAAATTTATCCCACTTCCTTCCTATATGAGATACTTTCATAGTTGATAAACTAATACTACTATATTTCAATGAGATTAGATTACTACACAGGGTCCCTCATACCATCATTTCATATAGTGATGCTCATTGCAAATCGAGGATATAGAAAGGGGTACAAATTTTCACACACATACTGATGTCTATTCAGAACATACTATACAGGTGTTGTAGGACATCATCTGAGAAATCATCCATGACTTTGGAGGTTCTTAGGAGATTCATATACCTCTTGTTGAGTTTTCCTAAATTAATATCCTTCAGGAATCAATTCAAATGGATCCCTATGAGGCCTTGTATGGTATGTCATTCCGTTCATACCTATGTTGAATAGAGGTAGTGGAGTTAGTGCTACTAGGTCTTCATCTCATGCATGACACATTGGAGTTGGTACAGTTGATAAAAACATATTTCTAATACTCAGTATATACATACGTCTTGTGCTAATCACCATAAAAAACTTATAGAGTTTGAGGTTGAGGATTGAGTTTTCTTGCGAGTATCACCCAGACTTGGGCGTTGGTGGATACAGAGGCAAGGGAAGCTATCACGCTATTTTGTTGGATTGTTTGAGATCCTGGATAGTGTCAAGCCGATAGAATATCAGTTTCTATTACCTCATATGTACCATTCCATGAATGATTTCTTCCATGTTTCACAACTTTATTGTTACCACGTCGACCCATATCATACTTCTGACCCCAAGGATGTTGATTTGGATATTGATGCTTCTTTAGAGTATCCCATTCACATTGTTAGTCATAGCATGAAGAATCTATGAGGCTAGTTTGTCCCATTAGTAATGGTTTTATAGAATCATTTCCATAAATAAGATAAGACTAGGGAGTGGGAGGCCAACATACCTGCTCAGTGGTTAGAGTTATTCTCATACAATGTTCTACCTTCCTTGGAAGGGTAACTTGTGGATGAGTTCCTTTAAGGGGGGAAGACTGTAAGAACCCATTTTTTCAATGAGGTAAAAATCCTTTTATTTTTACTTTAATTCTTTGGTTTTTGACCTAATGTGAAGTTTTAGAAAGGATAGGGAAGAAATAAGGGCGTACAAGGCTTTTTCGGATCCCGAAGCCCTATATTTTGGAGAAAAAAACTGGTCTGAATGGTTAGTAGAATCTCTAGGGGTGTTCAATGCATAGTAGAGGGTTGTATGGATTTCCCAAACCATGTGATTTAGGCTACACAAATATGTGATGTAGGCCACAAAAACATAAGAAATTGATATATTTTTTAACAGATATAAATAGAATTATTTTTGCAAAATTTCCTAAATTTTGCGCATGAACTGTACAAGTCCCCTCCATGGATAGTAGGCCACACGTGGTTGGAGCATTATTTTTCTAGTCATGTAGACTTCCCATGTACCCTTAAAAAGGGTAAAATTACTATTTTTCTGTTAACGATTTATAACATGAACCCTCCTTTATTTTTTCCTCCTCCAGTAGAAAGAACTCATATTCTCCTCCCATTTGATATCTAAAGCCTCCATTACCTCATAGTTTTGCATGTTTATTCATTAGAACTCAGAATCAATATCTGATTATCTCATTGGATTCCTCTTGGTATGTTCTTTACACCTTAGGATCATTTATCTATTATTATTTATATCAATGATTCTATTTTCATATGATGTCTTATGCCATATTTTCAGGGCATTCATGTATTTTTACATTTTCTTATGATCCAGTCCAAACTAATGGATGATACTGGATGAGAAATCTACTACAGGAATAATGTAGGTGGTCTATGACTCATCCCTTAAAGTCTCTCCATTTATAAAATTTTTATGTTATTTGTATCACTGGGAGTTTCTCCTTAAATGTATTTTCCATAAATTCAATTGATTAAATTACAAGATATAGACCTAGTGTGAGCTATTTGACATCCTTATAGGTTGATACCATAACACATACCACCCACTTAGTGTGAATTCTTGATTTATACATTTATTACCTATATTGAGATTATTTAGGACACCATTTGGGTTTAATATACATGTACTTTACCAAGGTAAGTTCATTAATTTTAATAAATGTTTTTAAAAAAAATTAAATGGAATATATATATATATAGATATGTACATATTAGATGGAATTTTCCCTTATAATGGAATTGAAATTTATTGAATGTCATCAATTCACCATGTCATGTTTAGTGAATGGTAATGAAATGATCCTTTTAAATAATTGAATAGTTTGAGTATTACAAAGCCTATGATTTCATATTATATAAATCGAATGTGTATAAGGTGCCTAATGATTTTAGACCTTTTTCATCTTTAAAGGAATGTTTAGAGTTGAGCCAGCCTTGGATTCCTAATGAAATTCCTTGAGCACTCATAGGTTGTCATTCTAATTCTTTGAGCCAATTTCTGTGGGATTTACCCACTACAGAATCTAGTTATTATATTATTATGTAAATGCCTCGGTGTTTTATCAATGATTTAGTTGACATATTTTATAGATATTATATTTCTTGGATATGCTTCCTTGATTTATCTTGATGTCTTCAGACACATGGCACAATGGATTCACCCCATTGTGAATTGGAATTCTTAGACCAAGATTACTATGGATGAGCTCCATGGACTCATTAAGACTCTTTTATTGTACTATTCCATGTGTATACCCCTTATTCCTTAGTTTCACCTTAGATTCCCACTTATTATTATTATGATCCCTTTCGTTGATACTGAAACCTTTTGGTGTTCCATATTTATAAACTAACTTTTAATTAATTAATTAAATCGTTACATGTTGAGAGACACCGACTGAAGCTAAAGTAGGTATGGGTTATTAATTTAGCACAATATACATTAATACATACCTTCACACTATACAGTTTATATTCATATACTAGATTTTTATCAATACCATTGGTGGTGGATTACTAAGATTTATTTCACAGTCTATCTAGGCTGCCATTGGTTCCAGAGCAGATCATATGGTAAAAAATTTGGAAAAGTGGAAGAATCCTTCTTTAGAAACCTGGATTGTTTGCTTTAGGATGGGATATAGGTATCAGATGACCATGTAAGAGCATGGAATTTTTGGATATATTTTTTCCTTTTTGATTATTTTTTATATCATGTATTGCACTATATTTATGCTATAATGTATGAATGTTTTACTTTCTATGGATACATTAAATTACATCATCTTTTATATATGACACAATTATAGATTTTGATAATCATTTACCACTTGGATGCTTAGGATTATTTCCACTGCCTTATTCATTATTATGTTAATTCAACTTGATTATTCAAGTATTATCTAAAATTTTATCCACTCTAACATGAGGGGACACCCCTCAGATGCACCATAGGCCCTCAATGCTAGTTGAAAACCTATAGAATATAGGTTGGGGTGATTGAGGACATGTGTCTAATTAGTTTTGGTTACTTAGTAGTGAAATGGGTATGGGATGTCAAACTTTATGAGTTTTCGTGATTTTATCGCGTTCAAGGGGTTTTTTAGGGTTTTTAGGTTTTTTTGTTTTTTGGGGATTTTTATGATATTTAGGGATTTATGGTTTTTTAGGGTTTTAGGGGTTTTAGAGATTTTTTGGGGGTTTTTGGGTTTTTTGTAATTGTTGTGTATTTTGGGGTTTTAGGGTTATTTAGGGGTTTTGGGTTGTTTTAGGTTTTTTACAGTTTTAGGGATTTTTAGGGGATTTATGGTTTTTAGGGTTTTATGGGTTTATATGGGGTTTGAGATGTTTAGTGGGTTTTAATTTTCATTTATGATTTTGTAGTTTTTCAGGGTTTTTAGGGTTTTATAGTGTTTTTTGGATATTTTAGGGGGTTTTGGGCTCTTTTAGGGTTTTAGGGGCTTTTATTAGTGCTAGGGGGTATATGGTTTTGGCAATTCTATGGGGGTTTTAGGGTCTTTTGATATTTAGGGTGGTTTAGGATTTTTAGTATTTTTAAGGGTTTTTAGGATTTTTTCTATTTTTTGTGTTTGTTTGTGGTTTTTTATTTTTCATGTTATTATGTTTTTAATTATTTTTATGGTTTTAGGGGTTTTAAATGTTTTAAGGCTTTAGGGATTTTTAGAAAATTTAAGGGCCTTTGAGGTGTTTTTAGTAATTTTAGGGTTTTTATGGATTGGGGGGGTTAAAAGGGTTTTTCATATTTTTAGGTGTTTTAGAGATTTTTAGGAATTTTTAGGGGGTTCTATTAGTTTGGGGGTTTAGGGTTTTTAGGGTTTTTGGGGGTTGTGGGTTTTTGATATTTTTAAATATTTCTAGGGTTTTCATTTTTTGATGGATTTTTTATGATTTTGTTATAGTTTTTTTTGTTATTTTGGGGTTTAAAAGTTTCTAGGGTTTACTAGGGACATTTAGGTTTTATGGGTATTTACAGTTTTATGGAATTTTAATGTTTCTAGGGTTTTTTTGTGTATTTTAACATTTTTATGGTTTCATAATGGTTTTTAGTGTTATTTTTTTATTTATCGGGTTTCATGGTTGTTTTGGTATTTTGGAAGTTTTGATGGTTTTTTAGAGGCTTTAGGGTTGTTATGGTTTTTAGAGGCTTTAGGGTTTTGGGTTTTTTTGGGTTTTAGTGGTTCTATTGGTTTTTACTGTTTTCAAGAGTTTTTGGGGATTTATGGTTATTTTATTTTTTTATGTCATTTTTAGGGTTTTTGTGGGGTTTAAGGTTTTTAGTGTTTTTAGTATTGTAGGGTCTTAATGTGTTTTTAGGGTTTTATGGTTTTTAGAGGTTGAAGTTTTTTTAGTATTCTATCAATTCTATTAGGGTATTTTATGTTTTTTATAGTTTTTAGGGTATTTTAATATTTTTTATGTTTTTTGAGATGTTTTTACAATTTTAAGTGTTTCTTCAGTGGTGTTAGGGGTGTATACTCTTTTAGGGGTTTTTAGTGGTTTAGGGTTCTTAATATATTTTAGGGTTCGGGGGGGGGGGGGTTATTATGATTATTTTGGGGTGTTTACAGTTGTTAAGGTCATTTATTGGTTTATATGGTTCTTAGGGCCTTTAAGTTTTTTCATATAACTTTAGGCTTTTAGGGTTTTTTGATGTTCCTTTAGGGTTCTTAAGCTCCTTTAAGGGTTTTTAGGGTTTTCAAGGTCCTTTAGGAATTTTTATGGGTTTTAGGGTTCTTTGTGGTTTTTGGGGTTTTTAGGGGCCTTTAGGAGGTTTTACGGTTGTTAGGTTATTTTGGGGTTTTAGGGGTTTTATTTTCTTTAAGGGTTTTAGGTTTTTATGGTATAATTTGGACTTTTATATATATTTTATTTTTTAACATCCTTTATGGTCTTAAAGATCTTTGGATCATCTTGGGTTTTCAGGATTTTTGGGTCTTTCACAGATTTTTAGGTTTCTAGGGGTTTTAGGGGAATTTGGTGGTTTTAGGTTTTTTATGTTTTTAGGGTGTTTAGGATATTTTTGGATTTTTACAGTTTTTTGTGTTTTTAGTATTTTTAGGGTTTTTATGGATTTAGGGGGTTTAAGGTTTCATTATGTTTTTCAGGGTTTTAGGGTTTTTATATAGTTTTAGGGGTGTTCGAGGTTTTTTAGGGGTTTTAGGGTTTTTACTGTCCTTAGGGGGGTTTTATGGTTTTTATGGTTTTTATGGTTTTAAAGGGTTATTAGGGGTTTTGGGGTTTTATTTTTTAATGATTTTAGTGTTTATAGGGTTTATATATTTTTTTTAGGGTCTTTAGGTTTTTCTTGGGTTTTAATGGTTCTTTTTTGATTTTTTAGGATTTTATAGATTTTTATTGGTTTGTATGTTTTTTTTGGCTTTAAAGGGGTTTTAAGGGGTTTTTTTGGTTTTTTTGGTTTTTTAGTGGTGTTTAGGGTTTTATGGGATTTTAGAGGTTTTTAGGGATTTTCATGGGTTTTTAGACTTTTTTGGATGTCAGTGTATCTAATAGTTTGTGGGTTTTAAAGGATTTTTTGGGGTTTGTGTGTTTTGTTGTTTTTATGGTTTTGGGGGGTTTAAATTTATTGATAATGTTGTTAGGTGTTTTTTATATTTTTTTAGTGCCTTAAAAGTCTTTGATGGATTTAGGGTTTTACTGTTTTTTTGGGTTTTTAGGGATTTGGGGGATTTTTAGTGTATTTATTATTTTAATGGTTTTTTTTGGTGTTTAGGGTTTTTTTGGTTTTAGGGTTTTTAGTGTTTTTAGGGTTTATATGGACTTAAGGTTTTAGGGTATTTTATGAGATTTTAGAGTTTTTTGTTAATATTTTTAAAATTTCAACGGTCATTTAATGTTTTCAGGTTTTTTTGTGTCTTTATGGTTTTTATTGGGGGTTTTAGGGATTTTAGGGACTTTTAGTGTTTTATGGTTTTTAGGGTTTCTTAGGGTTTTTAGGGTATTTTAGGATTTCTTAGGGGTTTCAAAGGGTTTTTAGGGTATTTTTTGGTTTTTAGGTGTTTTAAGGCCTTTTAGGGGGTTTTAGTGTCCTTTACGATTTTTAGGGTTTTTTAGGATCTTTTATGGTTTTAGGGTTTTTTTGGTTTTTTTAAATGTTTTTATGGTTTTTAGGGTTTTTAAGATTTTTAGGCTTTTATTGGGTTTGTAGGTTCATTAAAAGTTTTAGGGTTTTTTATAGATTTTAGGGTTTCGGGTTTTGGGGTCTTAAGTGTTTCTATGGGTTTTTAGGGTCCTCGGAGGTTTTAGGGTTTTTTTGGGTTTTAAGGTGTTTTTAGAATTTTTAATGATTTTTTTTGTTTTAGGGGTTTTCAGTGTTTTTATGATCATTTAGGATTTTATATATTTTATTCATTATTTTATAGTTTTTAGGTTATTTTTTAGTTTGTAAGGATTATAAGGTCTATTATGGGTTTTTAATGGTTTTAGGATTTTTAGGGATTCTTGGGTCTTTTAGTGGTTTTAAGGTTTTTAGGATCATTTAATGGATTTTAGGGTATTTTAGGGTATTTTAGGGTTTATTGCCACCTTTTATGGGTTTTATGGTTCTTAGGATATTTGGTTTCTTTAAGGGTGTTTTACGTTTTTTGGCATCATTTATGGTTTTTAGGGTGTTTTAGGGTCCTTTAGGGGGTTTTATAGTTTTTTAGGCTTATGGATTTTTTAGTTTTTAGGGTGTTAAAGGTTTTTATTTTGGTTTTAAGGGTTTTCTTATGATTTTTATTGGTTTTAATATTTTTAGTGGTTTTATGGGATTTTTATGTATTTTAGGTGTGGTTTATGCTTTTCATGTTTTTATGGTTTATTAGGGTTTTTAATGATTTTCCAAATTTTTATGGTTTTTAGTGTTTTGGGGTTTTTTAGTGATTTTTATTATTTTTATGGATACATGGTGGTTTTAGGGTTGATTTAGGTTTTTAAGGGTGTTAGGGTTATTTAGCGGGGTTTAGATTTTTATGATGTTTTAGGGGATTAATGTTTTTTTGGTTTTTATGGTGTTTAAGGGTTTATGGGTATTTTATGGTGTTTATAGGATTTTTAGTGTATTTTATAGTTTATAGGGTTTTTCAGGGGTTTTAGGGTTTTTCTGGTCTTTTATGGTTTTTTCTTTTTTAGGGTCTTTTAGTGGTTTTTAGGGTTTTATGATTTTTTTTACTTTTTAGGGGGTTTATGGGTTTTATGGGTTTTGTGTTGTTATTTTATTTTTAGGAGGTTTGGGGGTTTTTGGAATTAAAGGGTGTTTCAAGGGTTTTATGGTTTTTGAGGTTTTTGGGGTTCATTGATTTTTTAGTGTTTGAGGGTTTTTTATCATTTTAAAAGTTATTTAGGGTTTTTTTCATATTTTTAATTTTTTTAGTGTTTTTATTGATTTTTAGTATTTTAGGGACTTTTGGGATTTTATCATATGTTAGGGACTTTTATCATTTTGGGGGGGGGGGTTCAGTGGATTTGGGGTTTTTAGTGGTTCTTAGGGGTTGTAGGGTCCTGAATATTCCGCAAGGGGAAAATCCAATTATCGCAAGACTTGGAAAAGGACCAAACCGGTCCGCACACCAGCTCCCAGCAACAGCACGCGGCCAGTTCGACAGACCGCCCTCCCGCAATTCTGAGGGCCAGCGTCGTCTACGAAATAGAGGTGGGGACCCTCTGCGGGCGCGAAGCAGGATGGGTGCCAGGACGGTCCACCACTGCAAGCTGTCGCCTCCTCGGACCGCTGTCGTTCGCGGGATAGAGGTAGAGTGGTGCACAGCCACGGAGCAATTCCGTGAATCTCGGTTCCAAAGATCCCTGGTTGACCGGGTCCTTCGCGAGTGGGGATTCCTTCACGGGATTCCGAAGAAAGTGTCGTGTGCCCATCAATACAGCCTCTTCATGACTCTATAAATAGTCACCGAGGGGCGATGAAAAAAATGGGGAAGGACGGGTGGATACCCGTGGGGAGACACTGGAGAAATTGCTCCCAACAGTAAAGCCCCACGACCTTCCGCGGACCCCATATCATCTGCGGATGAACTCTTCCACATAGAGGAGAAACAAGCCCGCAAACCACAGGCGGCCAACTCCTCCGTGGCCATCTCCTTCGCGGACGGCCACCCCGACCGCGGACCAGTGTTGTACGCGAAATGGAGGCGGAAACCCCTCCACGGGCGCATAGTAGGACGAGCACTAGCCCCTTTGCAGACACCCTTCGCGGCCATTTCCTTCGCGTCCATCTCATCTGCGGACAACCTCCTTCGCGGATGGATCCCTCACGGCCAGCTCCTCCGTGGACACCCTTCGTGGACTACCAAACTGCGAACCACATGCGGCCAGTCCCTCGCGGTCGGCTCCTTGTGGACTGCTCTTATGCGGACACCCCATGCGGAAAACCCCATGCACTCGCTGGTCCATACCAAGGGTGCTGCGCCCCCGCACCCCTGCTCGGGATCAGTGCAGGGCTGCGGTCCTGGCCCTCCGGGCCTGTCCCTTCACTACCGTCCCTGACCCCCATGAAAAATGGCGAGTCACACCATGAACATTTCGGGATGACTCAATATTATTTCACATTTCACCCATGTTCCGCCCCAACATCCGTCCTATAAATTCCATGAGTCGAGCTACTCCTCATGACACTCCAAAAATCCCATCACCTAGCTACCATGCTAGGATCACCTAGAAAGGGCCGCCCTTGCGTAAGTCTCACACCAACCATTTCTAGGTCTCTCCTACCTAGTCATCCTGACCACATGACGTTAAACTGTATGGCCCTCATCCTGACCACATGATGTTAAAATGTATGGCCCTCGTCCTGACGACATGATGTTAAAGTGTATGGCCGTCATCTTGACCACATGAAGTTAAACTGTATGGCCCTCATATTATCCATATGATGTTAAACTATATGGAAACAATCCCCTCTACATGACTATAAAATGTATCATTCCCTATCATTCAATAATTGTATGCCTCTTGCTCCATGCAAGAGATGCCTTATGATGTGTTTATAGTGGCATAACTTGAAGAGCTCTGGAATCCATTCAAACATTCCATCACTCCAACTCATACTTTTCACATACTTCATTCGGATCTTCATTCCAATGCATGTCTGAATGGACCCCCTAATGGCCTGGTCACATACCGCATTGGCTCACCAACCGTCCTGGGCCAACGCCCCGGAAGACTTTGGACAGCACTTCGAGATAGGTCATGTGTTTCGAACTTGGTTAGCAGTCAACCCTCATTTGTTCGTCTCCATTTCAGGCTAACGTGATATGAATGTTGTGTTTCAAACATGGTCAATAGTTATCCTCCATCACCATTCCATCCTCATTGTGTTCCGAATGTTGGGCATGTTATTCACACTTTCCATCTCCCTTTGTTCGGATTAATTCCAACGCTCTTGGCGTTATCCCGCCTGTGCAGTTGCGCATAGGCATTGGCCCCCATTATATTCTTCAACCCACCAAGGGGTTGGGATGCCCTCATGGCCAGACACAAGGAAGACGTTATTGGCATCTATCCCAGAGTAAGCCTCGACTTTATGGGCCACCCTCATGCGTAAGACCCACTCCACTTCTCACAGATGCACCTTTCGCGACGTGATCCTCTGGTCCCTACTGCCTCTTATTTCTCACACCGAGCATGACTCACATGGGCTTAGAGTAAGCATCGACCATGACATCCTCTGATGGGTATCCTCAGAGTGTAATCCCCAATCCATCACCCTAGGCCTCCTCAGTGGGTAAGCCCCAATCCATCATTCTGTGCTACCTCAGAGCGTAAGTCCCAAGCCAATGAGAACTATGAGGACTTTGATTCCCTACCACAGGGATACATAGGAAGCCTCCATGAGGTTCAGGCCTGATCACCAATGGACCCCCGGGTCCACCTTCACGTCGGCTCTTCGACGATCCCCTTTCGAACTACGTGTACTTTGATCCCTGTCCCCTAGGCAGGGTACGTAGGAAGTCTCCATGAGGTTCATGCCCAACAACCAGCCGATCCGACTATCTTCACATCAGTTCACCACACCACTCCTAGTGTCGCCTCAATGAGTTCCGACTCCTCAGGGTCATTAATCCAACGAGGGATGGTAATCCTCGAGCATAAATGATTCTAAACCCCTGTGTTTAGCTGACCATTGACAACCAGGAAAAATCCGTGGATACTATGCTTAGGTATAAACCAAAGATTCAAAAACATATGAATACATCTTAAATCTATAAGAGTGTCCCGGAACATGCAATAATTCCCCCCAAAAGGGTGCGATGATCCCGACATCCCATCCTCTCGACCAATGTGAGTTCTTAAGTGTCACCGGTCAAACCATCCGGCGAACGCCTGCCTTTGGAAAGCAGGTCCACGCCTCATTGGGTGCGATGAGCCCGACTTCCCATCCTCTTGACCAAATAGATCTTTTAGAGGTTTTAAATTTTTTTTGGAATTTTTTGTGATTTATGGGGTTTTCAAGTATTTTCATGGTTTTTAGGGTTTTAAGGGGTTTTATGTTTTTAGGGTTGTAGGTTTATTTTAATCCTTCTATGGTTTTTATAATTTTTAGGGATTTTTAGGGTTGTTTGGGTTGTTAGGGTATTTAAGGTTTTTTAGATTTTTGGAGGTTTATAGTTTCTTAGGTTCTTTTAGGGGATTTAGGATAATCCAGGGTTTTAAGGTTTTTTAGGTGTTTTAATGTTTTTAGGTTTTTAGGGTATTTTAATTTTTTAGGGGTTGTGTTGGATTTTTTAGGCCTTTAGGGGTTTTTTGGGCTTTTAGGGTTTTTACATTATTGGGTTTTTGGATATTTTATGGTTTTGGGGGTTATTAGGGGGTGCATTGGAATTTTAGGGTTTTTAGGGTTTTGAGGTTTATATTAGGGTTTTTATGGGTGTTAGGTTTTTAGATATTTTTTGGGTTTGTGGTTTTTGGGATTTTTTTGTGTTTTATAGTTTTTGTAGTGGTTTTATGGGTTTTTGGGTTTTTTTGGGTTTTATGGATTTTGGGGTTTTAATGGGTTTTATTTATTTTTAGTATTGTTGTTGTTTTTAGTGTTTTATTATGGTTTTATGGTTTTTTGGGTACTTTTGGGGTTTCAGGGTTTTCAGGGTTTCTTCAGGTCTTTTAGAGGGTTTGGGGTTTTAAGGGTTCTTACGAGTTATTAGGGTCTTTTATTGTTTTTTAGTTTTTTGGATTTTTTAATGTTTGTGGGTTATATTTTGGGTTTTTAGGATTTTTATAGACTTTTTACTTGGGTTTTAGTTTTTTTAGGATCTATTGGGGCTTTATAAGGATTTATTTTATTTTTGGGTTTTTAGGGGTTTTTAGGCTATTTTGTATTTTTAGGGTTTTTATTGTCCTAAAGTTATTTTAGGGTTCATTTTTATTTTTCAAGGTTTTTTAGTTTCCTTTAGAGGTTTAGTGTCCTTTAGTGTTTTTATAGTTTTTAATGTCATTTTTTGTTTTTAGGGTATTTTAGTGTTTTAAGGGTCCTTTCAGCTTTTTGGGGGTATTTAGGGTTTATTATGGGATTTTAGGGGGGTTTAAGGTCCATTGGAATGTTTAAAGTATTTTAGGGTATTTTATGTACTTTTAGGGGTTTAGGTTTCTTCATGCCTTTTACGGTTTTAGGGTTATTAAGGGATTTTAAGGTTTTCTTAGGGGGTTTAGGTTATTTTAGGTGGTTTGGGAATTTTTGGTCTTTTAATATTTTTAGGGGTTTCTTGGGTTTTAGGGTGTTTTAGTGTTTTTTGGTTCTTAGAGCTTTTAGGGGGTTTTATGTTTTTTTTGATTTTATGGTCTTTTGGTTTTTTTGAAATTTTAATGGTTTTAGGTGTTTTAATGGGTTTTTAGTGTTTCTAAGGTATTTATGGTTTGTTACATTTTTAGGGTTTTAATGGTTTTTACGGTATTTAGTGATTTTAGGGATCAAAAGGGTTTTTTGTGTTTTCATGGTTTTTAGTGTTTTTAGGTTTTAAAGAGTTTTTTGGGGGGTTAGTGTTTTTAAGGGTTTTTAGGTTTTTAGGGTTTTGGGGGTTTTAATGGTTTTTTGGTGTTTGTGTGTTTTGGGGTTTTTGGGTTTATAAGGGGTATTAAGGTTTTTGGGTTTTTAAGGTTGTAGGATTTTTAGGGTTTTTATAGTATCTAGGGTTTTTAGGGGTTTCAGGATTTTAGGGATTTGAGGTTTTTTTTTGTTATTATAATTTTCAGTGTTTTTAGGGATTTTGTATTAGGTTTTGGGTTTTCCATGATTATTATAGGTTTTTAGAGTATTTAGGATTTTTAGTGGTTTCTAGAATTTTTATGGGTTTAGGGATTTTTAGGGTTTTTATATTTTTGGGGGTTTTAAGGGTTTTCATTTTTTTTTTGTTTTTAGGGTTTCTTTGTTTTTTAGGTTTTTTTTTTGTTTTTAGGATTATTTTATAGTTTTTAAGGATTTTAAGGGTTTTTATGGTTTTTAGAGGTTTTAAAATTTTTTGGGATTTATTATTTTTAGGGATTTTATGGTTTTTAGGGTTTTTAAGGGGATCTAGGGTTTTTAATGTATTTTTGGTTTTTTTATAAGGTTATTTAGATTTTTTGGGTCTTTTTTTATTTTAAAATTCATTTACAGTTTTTAGAGTTTTAGTGTTTTTTGGTTTGGGGTGTTTTAGGGTGTTTTACTTGATTTTATGGTTTTTAGGGGTTTTTAGGTTTTTAAGGTTTTAAATTTTTTTTAGGTTTTAATGTGTTTTTAGTGTATTTTATGGTTTTAGGGTGCTTTATGGTATTTTAGTGTTTTCAATGATTTTTTTGGCCTTTTAGGGTTTTTAGGGTCTTTAGGGTGTTTTAGGGGTTTTAAGGTTTAATAAGTGTTTTTATGCATTTTACATTTATTAATGGTTTTATGGTTTTTGAGGGTTCTAATAGGGGGTTTATGGGGTTTTAGAGTGTTTATGGGTTTGAAGATATTTTCAGTGTTTTTCGGGTTTTATAGGGATTTTTAGGGTTATTAGGGATTTTAGGGTTTTTATGGTTTTTGGTGTGTTTATGGGTTTCAGGGGTTTTCATCCGTTTTAGGGGGTTTTGTTATTTTTAGTGTTTTTTGGGGTTTTTGGTTTTTAAGGTTATCTTGTATTTTTTAGGGATTAAGGGTTTTGGGGGTTTTTAGAGGTTTGAGTTTTTTTATGGTTTTTAGGGGTTTACATGTATTTTTAATAGTTTTAAGTGTTTTAGGCTTTTAAATATTTTTAGGGAATTTTGGGGGGTTTATGGTGTTAGGGTTTCATGGGGTTTTCTGGGCTTTTATATGGTTTTATAGGCATTTAAGGGTCCTTTTTTGTTTTTATATAGCTCTATGTTTCATAGGGGTTTCTTGGTTTTTTCATTTGTTTAGTTGTTTATGGTTTTTTAGGGTTTGGGGGGAGTGGATTTCATGTTTTTAGGTTTTTAGGGTTTTATGTTTTTTATGTTTTTTATGTTTTTATGGTTTTAAGTGGTTTAAATAGTTTAGGGTTTTAATTTTTTTTAGTTTTTTATGGGTTTGGGTTCTTAGGGGTATTATGGGTTTTAAGACATTTTAATGTTACTAGGGTTTTTATGAACTTTTAATATTTTTAGGAGGATTTTAGGGGTTTTAGTGTCTTTTTGTTCTTTTAGTGTTTTTAGGGTTTTAAATATGTTTGGGGGTTTTTAGGTTCACTTAATGTTTTAGGGGGTTTTAGGGATTTTAGGGTCATTGATGGTTTTTAGGATTTTTATGGATTTTACAGCCTTTAAGTGTTTTTAGGGTTTCATAATTTCCATTAATGGTTTTGGGTCCTTTAAGAGTTTTTCATCTTTTTTGGATCTTCTAGGGGTATTTAGCATTTTTTTAATTTTTAAGGATAATATGGTTTTCTAATTTTCAGAGTTTTTAGGGGTTTTAGGGTTTTAGGTATTTTTAAGGAATTTAGTATTTTTAAGTGGTTTTATGGGTTTTATGGTTTTCTAGGATACTTTACCATTTTTAGGTATTTTTATGGTTTTTAGGTTTTTTAGGTACCTTTATAGTTTTATGGACATTTTGGGTTTTAAAGGGGTTTTAAGGGTTTTAGGGTATTATGGTCTTTTAGGTTATTTAGTTGTTTTATTTTTATTTAGATTTTTTATGGTTTTCATGGATTATTAAGGGGTTTAAAGGGGTTTTAGGGGTTTTAGGGTCTTTTAGGGAATTTTAGGGCTTTTAGGGACCTTTACGGTTTTAGGGTTTTTTAGGGTCCTTTAGGTTTTTAGGATGTTTAGGGTATTTTAGGAGTTTTATGTTTTTGTAGTGTCATTTAGGTTTTTTGGGGTTTTATAGACTCTTAGTGATTTTTTGGTTATTTTACATTCATTTATCGTTTTTAGGGTATTTATGGGGTTTTAGGGTTCTGTTGTTTTTTAGGATTTATTGGGTGTTTTAGTGTTTATTAGGGTTTTAGGTACTTGGAGTGTTTTTAAAGGTTTTATAAAACTTTAATTTTTTTTATTTTAGGGTCTTTTAGTGTCTTTTAGGGGTTTATGGTTTTTAGTGTTTTAGTGGTTTAAGGTCAAGGAAGGCTCGGGGCCAGGATATTCCTGACACCCCCCCCCCCCCAAAATTTATTAGAAAAAAGACACAACGACACTGCAGACAATGGAGGGGCGGGGTCAATCAACCCACACCCAAAAGCCCTTAACAAACACACACAAAGACCGCAAAAAAGGAAAATCAAAAGAAAAAAAGACACAACACCAAACCACAACAGCTTCAGCACCTTCTCAGCCAATTCCAGCAGTCGGCAGCACCATCACCCCTTTATCACTTCCCAACCAAGAAGAAACTAGCATCCACAGCTCACAGCCAAGCAGCGACCAATGTCCAATCTCACAAGTTCCAGCATCCAACACCTTCTCACCAAGAAGCTCTGCCATAAGAAGCTCCATCATCCAGTAGTCACCAGCAACCAGCAGCTCACAACCAACCTTCCCAACATCCGAGGAATCCTCACCAAGCAGATCCATCACTGGTAACACAGAAATACCAGCACCAAACACATAAACCTTAGCATCATCACATCCCAGCCAAATAGTAAGCACCATCCAGAACCTCAGTTTCTGACATCCCTCACCTCCATCATCCCCTTTATCAGACGCCGCTCCAGCTAACCAATCCCTTGCATCAGCCCACACCAAAAGCCGAAGTAGAGGCAAAGTCATCAAGAACACAAGAACCATCATGACCAGCATCTCATTCAGAACCATAACCAGATAAAGATCGCAACAAATGCACCAAGCCACCAGCAAATAGATCCAAAGTACAAAATTGAAACCACATAGAAATAAACCACGAACCATCGGCACACCGAAACCAGAGCAATAACGCAGGGTCAAAACCATGGAAAGGAAAGCATACCAGATTTGCGTCAACTTTGAGAGTAGCGAACGAACTATATTCTCAAAAAAGGTACCCCAGATTTGAGACATCGTCCGAGAAGAGACCGGACCCTGAGGCAGCATCTTGTGTCGTTGAGGAAACTCTCGCCACTGTTGGAGCCCCCTACGCCACTGACCCATCCATGGAAGCCTCCGGTCAACATGCGCAACTCCGATCGACGCCTAAAGCTCATAAAATCCAGCCACTAAGGAGCTGTCTGCAACGTCCCAGCAACCCACAGAGCCTCCATAGACGCCGAAGCCCGAACACACAGAAATCCTCCAGAATCGGAGCGCCATCAGGGATGAAACCAAGTAGCGAAGCAGCAAGACAAAGCAAATACATCGTAATTTCAGATCTGGAGCCAAGGTTTTCAACGTTGACCTCACAGACTTTACCCAAAACACCAGGAAACCATCAAATCCGCCACCACGGAGCAACAAAGACAGCGTCCGAGGAATAGGAAGGTCCAGATCTACCAGATCTGCTCCAAACCAGACCAAATCGTCATCACCTTTCCCAGCCAAAACCAACCAGATCCCTCCACCAACAAGCATCTGCCTCGTCTTCCACCATCGCACCAGGGAAGAAAGCCTCTGAGCTCTATCCGCATAAAAAATCTTGGTCTGGAAGCGATCCACGGAGCTGAAGAGAAGGGTTCCGAGAGGGAACCTTGAAGATCGCCGCGTCGAGTGGGAGAGACCAGGAGAGAGCGGGGGCATTTTTATTTTCATTAGTGGTTTTAGGGGTTTTAGGGGTTTTTAGTGATTTTAGGGTTTTTCTAGTTTTTTGGGTTTTTATATTTTAAAGGTTTTTTTTGTTTTTGGGGTCCTTTTGGTTATTTTTATATTTATTGGAATCCTTTGTGATTTTTAGGGTTTTAGGGGGTTTTCGTATTTTCAGGGTTTTAGGGGTTTTAGGGGTGTATAGTATTTTAAGGGATTTTCGATTTCTTATGGTTATTAGGGTTTTTAGTGTTTTTTACGATTTATTAAGGGTTTTAGGGAGTTTAAAGGGGTTTTAGTGTTTTTATGTTTTTTTGGTTTTTAGGGTATTATACAGTTTTATAGTGTGTTTTTTGGTTTTTATGTGTTTTTAGAACTTTTTGGGTCCCTTAGGGGCTTAAAGGTCCATTCAGGTTATTAGGGTCATTTAGGGTTTTTTAGTGTTTTAGGATCATTTAGGGTATTTTGTTTCCTTTAGGGTTTTATGTCCATTTGGGTCTTTTTAGGTAATTACTTGGTGTTTAGGGTCATTTAATGTTTTTTATTGTTTTTAGAGTATTTTAGGGTTTTAGGGAATTTTATGATCTTTTAGTGTTTTTATAGTCTTTTAGGGGTTCTTAGGGTTTCAGGGTATTTTAGGTCTGTTAATGGGTTTTAGGGTCCTTTATTTTTTTTATGGTATTTTAGTGTTTTAATATGTTTTTATGTTATTTTAGGGATTTTATGTTCTATTGGGTATTTTATGTTTTTTAGGGGTTTTAGGGGTTTTAGGGTTTTTATGGGATTTTAAGGTCTTTTAGGGATTTCTTTGGGTATTTGGGATCCTTTAGGGTTTTTATGTTTTTCAAGGGTTTTTAGCATTTTTAGGGTTCTTGGGTTTTTAAGTTAGGATTTTGATGTATCTTTATATGTTTGTTGATTTATTAATTTTTTTTGTCACTAAAGTATTTCTAGAAGTCTATTGCAGGATTATAAGGAGTCAATTAGTAATTATTATTAATTTTTAAATGTTTTATGATCTTTTTTCACTAAATTTTTATAATATAACTGTAAATGGATATTTATTCATATATAAATCATATTTAATAAATATATTTTATTCATATCAATATAAATATATTTATTTTTTAATATATGATTTTTAATGATATATAATTTTTTTAGGAAATCTTCCTTTTATTAGTGCTAATAAAAAGCACTGATTACGAGTTGTTTTATAAAGCTAAAACAAAAGTTATTATAAAGGATGATTTTCGTGAAATATACCTTCTTATGGTTTTTAAATTTTTTTGGATTTTTTTAATTTTTATACGTTTTTTGGGTTTCAGTTTGTTCTTTAAAATATTTTAGGGTTGTTAAGGGTTTTTATTGTTTTTTGAGTCTTTTATAGTTTTCTAGGTTTTCACTGTCTTTTAAGGTGTTTAGAATTTTTACGGTTTTAAGGGTTTTTTGGTATTTAGGGGGTTTATGAGTTTTAGGGTTTATGGTCATATTGGGGTTTTAGGGCCTTTTAGGGTTTTTGGGTGGTTTAGTGTTATGTTTTTTTGGGTTAATTAGGGTTTTGGGAGGTTTTAGGGTTTTTAGGTTCCTTTAAGGGTTTTTATAGTTTTAGGTTTATTTTGCGGTTTTATGGGGTTTTAAGGCCCTTTAAGGTTTTTAGGGTCATTTAGGGTTTTTAGGGGTTCTATGGTTTTTTAGGGGTTTGGGAGTTATTAGGGTCCTTTAGTGTTTTAGGGTGTTTTAGGATCTTTTACAGTTTTAAAGGGTTTCAATGTCCTTCATTTTAGAGGGTTTAGAGCCTTTTAGGGTATTTTATGTTATTTTAGGGTTTTTTGGGTCTTTTAGTGGGTTTATTGTTTTGAGGATATTTTATGGGTTTTTAGGGGCTTTTAGTGATTTTTGGATTTTTTGAGCCTTTTAGTGTTTTATGGGTTTTGAGGGGTTTTGGTATTCGGGTTTTTATTATTATTTTTAAGTGTTTTAGTGTTTTGTTTGGTTTTTATGTTATTTTCGGGTTTTTTGGGTTTTTTTTGTTTTTTAGGAGTTCTTAGGATTTAGAGGTTTTTGGGGGGTTTTTTGGGATTTATGTGGTTTTTTATGATTTTAAGTGTTTTTAGTCTTTTATGTTTTTTAAGTTTTTTAGGGGTTTTAGGATTTTATTGGTTTCGTTTGAGTTGTTAAGGTTTTTGGGTTTTTAGGGTATTTAAAGTTTTATATGGAATTTAGAGTTTTTTTATGTTTTAAAGGGTTTTAGGGGTTTTAGAGTTTTATTTGTTATAATTGGTTTTTGGGTTTTTGGGTTTTTTTGAGTTTTTTTTCCTTTTGGGGTTTTTTTATTTTTTATGTTTTTAGGGTTTATGTGGTTTTTATGTTTTCAGGGGTTTTTTATGTTTTAGGTTTTTATTGTTTTTTATGGTTTTTTGGTGTTTAATAATTTTTTAGGGTCTTCTAGAGTCTTATAGGGATTCTAGGGTTTTTAGGGGTTTTAATGGTATTCAATATATTTTACTATTTTTAGGGTTTTGGGGGTAACTTTTAATTAATAGGGTCTTTTAATTGTTTTATTGTTTTAGGGATTTTAGTTGTTTTTACGGGGTTCATAGGTTTTAAGGGATTTTAAGGATTTCTAGGGTTTTTAGTGTTTTTAGGGGTGTTTAGGTTATTAGGGTTTTATGGTTTTCATATTTTTAAGAATTTCTATGTTTATTTGGCTTTTTGAGGGTTTTTAGGATTTATTAGGGCTTTATGGTTTTTGTGGCCTTTTAGGGGTTTTTTGGGGTTTTTTGGGGTTTTAGTGTTTTTAGGGATTTTTTAAGGTTTTTATTCTTTTTAGGGTTTTCAAGGGTTGTTAAAGTTTATGGGTTTTCATGGATTTTAAGGTTTTAAGGTTTTCATAGTGGTTTTTGGGTTTTTTTTGGGGTTTTTAATGTTTTTATTTTTTTCTAATATTTTTAGTTTTTTAGTGCATTAGATTTTTTTAGGTTCTTTATGAGTTTTTGGGTTTAAATATTTTTTGATTGTTTTTTCAGTATTTGGGGTTTTAGTGTTTTTAGGTTTTTAGGGTTTTTTAGGTTGTTTAAGGGGTTTTGGTTCATTTAGTTTTTATAGGGTTTTTAGTGTCGTTTTGGTTTTAATAAAAATTTTGGGTTTTTTAATGTTTTTTAGATTTTTAGGGGTTTTAATCTTTTTTGGTCATTTAGAGGTTTTAATTGGTTTAAGGGTTTTTTTGGAGTTTTAATATTTTTATGGGTTTTAGGGATATTTAGGGTTTTTATAGTTTTTATTGGATTTTTAGTTTTTAATAGTTATAGTGTGTTCTGAGTTTTCAGCAGTTTTTAGGGTATTTATATGTTTTTAGGAGTTTATGATTTTCTTGGAATTTTTAGATTGTTAGGGTTTCTTAAGAGGTTTTAGGTGTTTTAGGGTTATAAGGGGTCTGGGGGGTCAGTATTTTTATGGTTTTTTATTAGTTTTGGTTTTATGATTTTTTGTTGTTTTAAGTGGGTTTTCTCCTTTCATAGGGTTTGTTAAGGGTTTTTATTTGGGTTTTTAGGATTTTTATAGTTGTTAAGGGTTTTAAGGATATTTAGGGTTTTAGGGTTTTTATGGTTTTTAGGTTTTTAGGTGTTTAATGGTATTTAGGGGTTTTGGGGATTTTTAGGCGTTCGTAGTGTTTTTAGTGTTTTTATGGTTTTCTTACGGTGTTTAGGGTTTTTGGGGGTTTAATGGTTTTTTTTGGGGGGGGGGGGTTAGAGTTTTAAGGTTCTTTTTTAAATTATTAAATGTTTTTTTAACATTTCTTATAGTTTTATAGATTTTGATGTTTTGGGGGGTTTTTTTTTGTTTTAAGGTTTTTTATCATTTTTATAGTTTTAAAAGTTTTTTGTGGATTTTACGGGTTTTAGGGTTTTTAGGGGTCTTTAGGATTTTTTGGGGTCTAGATTTTTTTTGTTTTTGGGTTTTCAGGGGTTTTTTAGGGTATATTAGCATTTTTATGGTTTTAAAGGGTTTTTTGGGTTATTAGGTGTCTAAGGTGTTTTAGGGGTTTGTTGGGTATTTATGATTATTTTTCCATTTTTTTGGTTTTCTAAGGGTTTTGGGGTTTTAGGTTTTTATGTTCTTATAAGGGGATTTTAGGGCAAGGAAGATGCGGGTGGAAGGCTATTCCTAACCCACCAATTTTTTTTGAAAAAAAAATAACACAGGTTTAAACAACCCAACCCTAAAGGAAATCCCAAAAAAAGGAAAACAAAGAAAGAAAAAGACACAACAACACAAAACAAACCAAAAAACATAACCAACTTCTGCACAACGAAGCCACAAACACCAACCTCCAACTGTCCCAATTCCAATCACCATAAAAACATCCATCAGTAAGCATCATCATCACTTTCATCACCTCCCAACCAATCAACAACTGGCATCGAGGAGCACCTTCAGCACCTCCAAGCTAAGCAGCAACCAGCAGCTGGAAACACAATTTCCAGCATCCTCCAGCACCATTTTCATCAACCATCGCCTCCTTGCTAAGAATATCCACTACCATAATCACAGAACCACAGATAGAAAATTCATAAGTCTCACCTTCGCTACCTTCTATCCAGTTAGCATTCAACAACTCACATTGAGTAGCACACCCAGGAACACATCTTCCACACCCAAAGGCAGGACCGACACCCCTCAACAGAACCAATATCCAGCATCAACACCGAGTCACAAACAAACCAGCTACAACATAGAAGACCACACTCCAACACAGAATCCATAACATAGAACATAACATGCCCTTCATCAACAGCTTGAGGGGAAACCAGCACCCATGCCCAGAACCCAACCGCAGCACCCAAAGCAGCATCCAACGCCACTCATTAGTACCAAAATCCTGCATCCTCAATGATTCACAACTAACCCAACCAAAAAAAATTACACAATCTAGAAAAGTGTCCATAGTGCAACATAATTTAATGAGACCTTCAGAAACAACATGATACAGATCTGAAAAAGAGAAACCATAAATTCAAATCATTATCTTCTGCACAAAATGAGGCCAAGATAATGTGATTCGTGCCTTCAGCAGCCTTTGAGCTGAACCGAAAGCCTCACCTTGACTTCTCACAAGCCACCCAAGAAACATAATAAGTTGTGGAGCCATTAGCAATGTTGCCCTCCACATACACCATGACCCATCATGAAGATAGAAGAACCACAAAGCTCCATCATGACTTAGATTAAGAGGCACAGGTCAGAGCACAAGACTGCGCATACCACTTCAAAGAAATTACAAATCCCACCACACACATCTATCACCAAAGCGAAGCGAGATCCCTCCCAAATCTGGAGCCAAACACCTTTCCGGAAACCCATATGGGCCTATCCGAACCCACCAGATCATCTCTCCGAACCATCGACGATAGAAGAATCACCAAACACCATGAGATCCAAACATCCAAGACCGAGCCCAGATTTGACAAACAAATCTGAAGTCTGGTACAATCACGCCATAGCCCAAATGTTGGGACACCCAACGCACCCATCTTTCACAATCACGATACTAGAGAGACAATCGTTGCCTTAGATCTAGAGTCGATTTTAGATACTTTTATAGGTTTTGTGTTTTTAGGTTATTAGGTATTTTAGGGTTTTAGTGGTATTTATGGTAATTTGGATATATAAGGAGTTTTATATTTTTTTAGTTACTTTAGGGTTTTATGGGTTTTTTATTTGTTTTAAGGTTTTTTGATATTTTATGGGTTTTAGTATTTTTTATGTTTTTGTGGTTTTTAGTGGTTTTTGGGTTTTTTGTGTAATTAGTTTGTTTTAGTGGTTTTATTAGTCTTAGGGTTTTTTAGTGTTTCTTTAGTGTTTTAGGTGTTTGAATATTTTTTGTCTTTTACGATTTTTTTTGGGATTTTTGGGTATTTAGGGGTTTAAGTATTTTAGGGGTTTTTAGGGTTTTATGTATTTTAGGGTTTTAGAGTTTTTAGGGTTTTAGTAATTTTTTCGTGTTTTTAGGTTTTTTGTGGGGTTTAGAGTTTTTTTGTTTTTAAGGGATTTAAGTTTTTTTATTTTTTTATTCTTTTTAGGGTTTTAGGGTTTTTAGGGTTTTTAGAGGTTTTATGGTATTTTTTGGTCTTTTAGGTTTCATATGGTTATCATATTTGTTTTTATAGTTTTATGTTCTTTTTATATATTTTTTCTATTTTATGGGGTTTTAGTATTTTTATGGTTTCTTATGGTTTTTTGGGTGTTTATGGTCTTCTAGTGTTTTTAGTGTTTTTAGGATCATTTGAGTTGTTTATGGTTTTTAGGGACTTTTGGGGTTTATTTGGGGGTTTTAGAATTTTAAAGGGGGTTTTGGTTATTTTGTGGGTTTGTATGGTTTTTAGGATCTTTTAGGGATTTTAGTGTCTTTTTTTGGTCCTTTAGGATTTATTCTTGGGGTTTTTAGGGTTTAGGATTTTTTTGGTTCTATAGGGTTTTTAGAGTTTTTGGGTTTTTTGGGTTTTAAGGGGGTTGAAATGGTTTTTATAATTATATGTTTTTTTGGGGATTTAAGGTATTTTTAGGTTTCTTATTGTTTTTAATATTTTTAGGTTTTTTAGTGGTTTTAGATTTTTTGGATTTTATTGGTTTAAGTCTTTTTAGTTTTTTCTAATATCTTTTTGTGTTTTTCATGCTTTCTTGTGTTTTTAGTGTTTTTGGGTTATTTTAGGGGTTTTAGGGGGGGGGGGGGGGTTAGTGTTTTTAGATTATTTGGATGTTTTATTGTTTATTAGGGTAATTATGGTTTTTAGTATTTTTTGGGTTTTTTAGGTTTTAAGGGGATTTATGGGGTTTTTTATTTTAGGGTGTTTAACGGGTTCAAAGGATCTTTTCATTTTTTATAGGTATTTTTAGTGTTTTTAGTGTCTTAATGGTTTTTATGTTTTTATGGGTTTTAGGGTATTTACTGGGTTTTAGTGTTTTGGTGGGATTTATGGGTTTTTAGGGTTTTATGGTTTTTAGGTTTTTTTGGTGTATTTAGGGGAATTTAGTGTTTTTATGGTTTTTGGGATTTTTAATGTTTTTTATTATTTTTTGGTTTTTTTCATTTAGGGGTTTTTTGGGGTTTATTTTGGCATCTTAGGGATTTTATGGGGATTAGGGGTTTTGGGGGGGAGGGGGTTCAGAGGTTTAGGGGATTTAGTGAGTTTTATGGGCTTTTTTATGGAGTTTTGGGTATTTTTTTTTATTTTTTGGGGTTTTATGATACTTAGGGTTTTTAGGGTTTTTGTTTTTCTTAGGGTTTTTTTGTTTTTATTTGGGTTTATGGATTTATAAATTTATTTTAATGGGTTTTAGGGTTTTTTGGATTTTATTATCATTATATGTTTTTAGAGTTTTTTTATATTGTATGGTTTTTATATTTTAGGGGTTTTTTGGGGTTTTGGGTTTCGGGGGTTCTTAGTGTCCTTTATGGTATTTTATGTGTTTTATGTTCTTTTAGGGGGTTTAAGGGTTTTTAGGGTCTTTTAGGGTTTGTGGTGGGGGTTAGGGTTTTTTGGTTTTTTTTGTGTTTTTAGGATCATCTTGGGTTTTTAGGGGTTTTAGGTTTTTTAGTTTACTTTAGAGTTTTTTAGGTTTTCATGTTCCTTTATGGTTTCATGGTCATTTAGTTTTTGTTAGAGTTTTGGGTACTTTTTTTAGGGGTTTCAGTATTAATTTGGGGTTTTATGGGGTTTTGGGGTCCTTTAGTTGTTATAGGGTTTATATAGTCTTTTAGGGGGGAGGGATTCAGGGGTTTTAAGGTCCATTAAAGTTTTTAGAAATTTTTAGGCTATTTTATGGTATTTTAGTGGGTTTGGTGGGGTTTTTTCATTTAGGGATTTAGGTTTATTAATGTATTTTATATTTTTTGGTTTTAGAGTCTTTTAGTGTCTTTATGGGTTTTTTGGGAATGTTTGGGTTTATGTGTTTTTTCTGAGGGTTTTAAGGTTTTTTGGATTTTAGGTGTTTAGGGTTTAAGGATTTTTATGGGTTTAGGGTTCTACATTTTTTTAGGGGTTTTAGGGTTTTAGGATTTTTAGTGAGTTTTATGGTTTTCTAGGGTTTAGGGGTTTTCAAGGTTTTTATAAGGTTTTTAGGATTTTAAGGTGTTTTTGGGTTTAAAGGGGTTTTAATGTTTTTAAGGTTATTAAAGTGTTTTTAGTGTTTTTAGTGTTTTTAATGTTTTTGGGTTTTATAGTTTTTAGGTGTTTTAATTGAAATTAGGGGTTTTGGAGGTTTTTTGGATTCTTGAGGGGGTCTTATGGATTTTAGTGTTCTTCAAGGTTTAGGGATTTTGAGGTTGGGGGGGGGGATTTATGTTTTTTAGATTTTTTAGGGTTTTGTGGGTTTTAGGGTTATTATGGTTTTTAGAGTATTATGGTTTTTTATGTTTTTTAAGGTTTTTAGGATTGTTTTATAGTTTCTAGAATTTTATTTGTATTAGGGGTTTTAGGGTTTTTATGGTTTTTAGAGTTTTTAGGGTTTTTTTATGGGTTTTAAGGTTTTTATAGTTTTAGTGTTTATAGGGTTTTAGGTTCTTTATGGTGTTTAAGGGTTATTATGGTTTTTATAGGGTGATTTCGGGATTTTATTTTTGGAGGTTTGTCGGGTCTTTTATGGAATTTTTGGGTTTTTGTGTTTTCTAGGGTTTTTAGAGTTGGTATGGTCTTTTAGGGGGTTATATGGATTTTAGGTTTTTTTGGGGGTTTAAGGGGTTCTTAGTGTTTTATAATATTTGGAGTATTTTAGGGGTTTAGGATATTTTATGTTCTTTTACTGTTTTTTGGGTTTTAAGGCTATTTTTTGGGTTTTTAATGTTTTTGATGGGTTTCATAGTGTTTTTTTTTGGTTTTTTGATTTTTTTAGGGATTTGAGGGAATTTATGAAATTTTTAGGTGTTTTAGGGTGTTTAGGGATTCTATTGGGGGTGGGGTTTAGGGACCTTTAGGTTTTTTAGGTTTTCATGGAATTTTAGGGGGTTTAATGGTTTTTTGTGTTTTTTGGGTTTTTTGGGTTTTGGTGGGTTTTAGAATTTTTAGTGATTTTAGATTTTTTATAGATATTTAGGTTTTTTATTGTTTTTTGGGTGTTTATGGGGTTTAGGGTATTTTATGGTTTTTATTGGGTTATTAAGGGTCATTTGTTGTTTTTGGGTCTTTTAGGGTTTTTTTGTATTTTTTTGGTCTTTTAGTGCTTTTTGTCATTTTATTTTATGTTTTAGGGTCATTATAGATTTTAAGGTTGTTAGGATTTTTAGGGTTTTCAGTGTTTTTAGGGGTTTTAGTAATATTAAGGGGGTTTAGGGTTTAAGGTTTTTTACTGTTTTTAGGGATTTTTGTGGGCTTTAGAGTTTTTATGGATTTTAGAGGAATTTAGGGGTTTTAAGGGTTTTAAGGGTTTTATGATCCTATAAGGTTTTATTATTTTTTAGGATTTTATGGTTTTATGGTTTTTTATTTTCATAGTTTTTAGGTTTTTTGGGTTTTTAAGGGTTTTAGGGTTTTAGAAGTTTTTAATGGTTTTGAGGGGTTTTAGTGTTTTAATAGTTTTTTGAGATATAATTTTTTTTACAAATTTTGGAGGGTTTGGTAGTGTTTTATGGGTTTTTTGGTTTTTCTGGGTCTCATAAGGTTTTTAGTATTATTAAGGTGTTTAGGGGTTTTAAGTTTTTTATGGTTTTAAGAATTTTAGGGTTTTTTTTTAATTTTAGGGTTTTGGGGAGTTTAAGTGATGTGAGGGTATTTTAGGGGTTTTATAAGTTTATTTTTGGATCTTTTCGGATTTTAATATTTTTAGGGTCTTTTAGGGGTTTAAATGGGGTTGGCATTTTTTAGTGTTTTGGTGATCATTTAGGTATTTTTTATGTTTTCTAGGGTCTTAAGGTTTTATGGATTTTTAGGGGTTCAGGGTTTTTTAGATTTTTTGGGATTTTTGAAGTTTTATAGGTTTTTAAATTGTTTTAGGGTTTTAATATTATTTACTATTTTTAGTGTTTCTAGGGTTTTTCAGGGTTTTGGGTGTTTTGGGTTTTAGGGTTTTCTTTGGGTCTTTTATGGTTGTAGGGTTTTTACGTGTTTTAATGTATTTTAATGTTTTTAGGGGATTTTTAGGGACTCCTTCCTATTTTTATTGGTATTAGAGTATTTGGGTTTTTAGGGTCTTTTAGGGATTTTTATGGTTTTGGGGGGTTTTATGGGGTTTTGGGATTTTAGGGGTTTAGGGTAATTTTATGCTTTTTTAGGACTTTTTTGGGTCATTTAGGGTTTTTCATGTTCCATTAGTGTTTTTCGTTTCCGTTAGGGTTTGTTAAATTTTTTATAATCCTTTTCAGTTTCTTAGGGTTTTAGCGTCTTTTATGATTTTTAAGGTCCATTATGGGTTTTGTGGTATTTTAATGTTTTTATGGTCTATTAGGGGTTTTAGAGCCTTTTATATTATTTTATGGTCATTTAGAGGTTTTTTAGGTTTTAAGTGTCTTTTATAGTTTTTTGGGGTTCTTAAGGTCTTTCAAGGGTTTTTAGATGTTTTAGGGCCTTTTGGGGGTTTTAAGTACGGTTGTGGTTTTTAGGGTTTTATGGATTTTAGTATTTTTTTTTATCTTTTTATGGATTTTTAATGATTTTGGGGTTTTATTTAGGGTTTTTAGGGTCCTTGGAATTTTTTAGGATTTTAGGGGTTTTGAGGTTTTTCTAGATTTTAGGGTTTTAGGTTGTTTAAGTATTTTAATTATTTTAGGGGTTTTACCATTAATGGTATTTATAATTTTAGGTTGTTTAGGGGTTTAGGAATTTTTTAATGTTTTTATGGTTTTTTTGTATTTTTTATTTTTTTAGTGTTTTATGGTTTTGTGTTTTTAATGGTTTTTATTATTTAAGGGTTTTAGTGTTTTATGGGGTTTTGTGGTTTTGAAGGGGTTTTAAGTGTTTTTAATGGTTTTTAGGGTTTTTGGGGATTTCCTTTGATTTTTTTGGGTTTTTATTATTTTTTTGAATTTAGGTTTTTAAGAGGTCTTAGTGTTTTTATTATTTTTATGGGTTTTGGGGATTTTAATGGTTTTTCGGATTATTTTTTGTGTTCTTAGGTTTTTATGGTTTTTTGGTTGTTTTAGGTTTTTAGGGGTTTTATGGGTTTTATAGATTTTAGGTGGTTTTGTGGTTTTATTGTTTTTAATGATTCTCAGTATCTTTTATGGTTTTTATAGGGTTGTTTACAGTCTTTTAGGGTTTTACGTTATTTATGGGGTTTTAGAGTTTTTAGAATTTTTATTGTTTTAGAGTTTCTTTTGGGTTTGTAGTATTTTTGGGGAATTTTAGTTTTTCTATGTTCATTTAGGAATTTAGGATATTTAGGTTTTTTAAAGGGTTTTACAGTTTAGGTTATTTTTGGGAATAGAGTGGTTTTCTGGGTCATTTAGTAGTTTTATGGTATTTTGGGATTGTTATGGGTTTAAAGGATTTATTTGGTTTTTAATGTTTTTTAGATTACTTAAGGATTTTTTAGGGTATTTAAATTTTTATAGGGTATTTAGGCATTTTGGGGTTTTTAGGGTCAGTTTGATTTTTTAGGGTACTTTAGGTTTTTAGGGATTTTTGGGGTCCTTTGGGGTTTTAGGGATTTTAGGTTATTTTTAGGGTTTTAAGGGGTTTTTAATGCCCACATAGGGTTTTTTGGTTTTTAGGGTTTTTAGGTTATTTTAGTGTTTTTAGGGTTTTATGGGAAATTGTGGTGTTTTTAGGGGTGTTATGTTCTTTTATTGTTTTTGGGTTTTGGGGCCTTTTAGCGGGGTTTTAGGGGTTCTGGGTGTTTTTTTTTGGATTTTGTTTTTCTTAAGGGTCTTTTGGGGTTTTGAGGGTCCTTTAGGGTGTTTTTGGGTTTTTGTGGCCCTAACATTTTTTGGTTCATTTATGGTTTTTTACAGTTTTAGGATCCTTTAAGTGTTTTAGGGTTTTAGGGTTCTTTAGAGTTTTTGGGGTATTTTATGTTCATCTAGGATATTTTATAAGGTTTTTAGTGTCCTTTAGGGTTTTTCTTGAATTTTGTATATTCTTTTAGAGTATTGTATGGTCTTTTAGGCTTTTATGGTATTTTAGGTATTTTAATGGTTTTAATGACATTAATTGTTTTTAGGGTTTTTATGGTATTTTAATGTTTTTCATAGTTGTTATGTTCTATTATAGATTTTAGTGTTTTTAGAGACTTTTTGGAATTTTTAGGGTTTTATATTTTTATTTGGGTTTTTGAGGATTTAATGGTTTTTTGGTGTTTAGGGGTTTCAAGGACCTTTAGGGGTTTCCTTTGGTATTTAGGGTCCTTTAGGATTTTATTTGGGTTTCTATAGTTTTCAAGTCATTTCTTTGACTTATCGGTAGAATTTAATTAATTTATTAATTTTTTATACTGCCAAATTATTACTGAATGTGTATTGTAGGATTCTAATGGGTAAATTATTAATTATTTTTTATTTTTATATATTTTATAAGTAATTTTCACTAAATATCTTATAATTTCTGTGTAAATGAATTTTATTCTTATATAAATTTTATTTAATAAAATATGTTATATTTAAATCAATATCAGTATTTTTATTTTTTATATATATGATTTTTAATGATATATTTTTTTTATGAAATATACTTTTTATCAGTGATTAAAAAAATAACTACAAAAGTGTGATTTTAGAAGCACTAAAACAAAATCACTAATAAAGGTTATTTTTTATAAAAAAAATATATTTTTATGGTTTTCTAGGGGTTTTCAAGATGTATATGTTTTAAGGGTTTTTAAGGGTTTAGGGTTTTAAGAGTTATTTAGGGTTTTTATGGTTTTACAGTTTTTTGGGACTTTTAAAAATTTAAGTTGTTTTGAGGGTCATTTATGGTTTTTAGGATTTTCATGGGTTTTTAGGGTTTTTAGTGTCATTTAGGATTTTTAATGGTATTAGGTCTATGTTTTTTTAGGGTTTCTTGTGTCTCTTTTTTGTTTTAGGGGTTTTTTGGGTTTTAGGGTCTTTCATGGGTTTTTTGGGTTTTTAGGTTCCATTGGAGATTTTGATGGGGTTTTGGTTCATTTAGGGGTTTTTATCATGGTTTTGGGTTTTTAGGTATTTTAGGGTCCTTTAGGTTTTTTTGGTGGTTTTAGGGTCCTTTAGTGGGTTTTGGTTATTTTAGGTTGTTGAAGTGGTTTTTAATATTTCTTGGTGTCCTTTAAGGTTTTAAATTTTTTCAGCGTCTTTTAATGTATTTTACGATATTTTGTTGTCTTTTAAGGGTATTATAGTTTTAGGGTATTTTAGGGGTTTCTATGGTCTTTCTGTGTTTTTAGGTATTTTAGGGTCCTCTGTTGTTTTAAGGGGTTTTATGGAATCTAAGGGTTTTTAGGGGTTTAGAGGTTTTTAGGGTTTTTAGGGTTTTTAGTGTTTTTTTGGATTTTTAACAGGGTTTATTTTTTAGGGTTTTTAGTGCTTCTTTAAGGTATTTTATGGTATGCTACGGTTTTTATGGGGTTGGGGTTGGGGGTAATATTTTTTTATGGTTTTAATGTTTTTTACGTTTTTTTTGAGATTTTAGGGGTTTCTGGGTTTTTTGGGGCCCTAGGCTTGTTTTAGGGTTTTTATGGTTTTGAGGATTTTCTAGGGTTATGAGGGAGTTTCAGTTTTTAGGGGGTTTTAGTGGTTTTAGTGTATTTAAAGTGTTTATCTTTTTAGGGGTTTTAGTGTGTTTTAGTGGTTTTCTGGTTTTATATTGGCATTCATGAGTTTTTAGGTGTTATAGAGGGATTTTAGGCGATTTTAGGGTTCTTAGGGTTTGGGGGGGTTAGAGGTTTTTAGGTTTTGTTTGGTTTTCAACGTTTTAAATTGATTTTGGGGTTTAAGGGATTCTAGGGTTTTTTTTGGGGGGGTTAGTTATTTTTTTGTGTCTTTTGGGTTTTATAGGGTTTTATGTGTGTTTTAGGGGTTTTAATGGTTTTTAGGATATTTTAGGGTTTTAGGGGTTTAGGGTCTTTTGGTATTTTTAGGGTCATTAATGTCATTTACGACACATTAATGTTTTTAGGGGTTTTTAAGGTTGTTTGAATTTTATTGTTTTTTTGTTTTTGGGTTTTAAGGGATTTTAGATTTTAAGGGATTTAACTTTTTTAGGGTTTTATGGATTTTTTTGGTTTTTAGGGGTTTTGAGGTGTTTTAGGGTGTTTTAGGATTTTTACAGTTTTATGGGATTCAAAATTTTTATTTAATTTTATTTATTTTCAGTGTTTAAGGGGTTTTTAAGGGTTTAAGGGTTTTTAGGGTGTTTTAGATGTTTTTAGAGTTTTTATAGGATTTAATGGAATTTTAGAGTTTTAGGGTTTTAGGGGTATCTTATGGGTTTTTCGGTTTTTAGGGGTTTTAGTTTTTTTATGGTTTATAATTATTTTGGTGTTTTTTATTTTTTTACTACTTTAGATTTTTTTGGATTTTTTTTATTTTTTATGGGTTTAAAGGGTTTTTAGGGGTTTCGATATTTTTTGTGTTTTAGGGTATTTAGGTTTGTTGGTTTTTAGTTATTTTTAGAGTTTTTACGGAGTTATAATGTCTGGGGGTATCTGGGGTATTTATAATGTTTTTAAAATGTTTTTTGCATTTTTAGGGTTTTTACATTATTTTGGGGATTCTAGGGTTTTTTCGAATTTTTAATGGTTCAGGTTAATTTAGTGGGGTTTTATGGTCTTAGGGTGTTTAGGTGTTTTATGTTATTTATAGTTCTTAAGGATTTTTATTGTTTTTGATTTTTTAGGGTTTTTATGGTTTTTATGGTTTTTTAGGATTTTATAAGTTTTTATGTTTTTTGGTATTTTTATTGGATTAGGGTTTTCTTATGTTTTTTTGAAATTTTTCGCGGTTTTAGGGATTTTCATGTGATTTAGGGTTTTTAGGTGTGTTATGGTTTTAGGGGTTTTTATTATTTTTAGGGGTTTTACGAATAATTTACAGTTTTTTGGTATTTTGTGGAATTTAAGGGAGTTTCTTTGGGATTTTTATCCTTTCATGGAGTTATTATGTGGTTATAGGGTTTTTATAGTTTTTAGGGTTTTTATGGGTTATGGGGGATTTTTTGGCTTTAATGTTTTTTAGAATTTGGGGGTCTTTATGGTTTTTAGTATTTGTAGAGTTTTTTTTTAGTTTTTAGTGCTTTATGGTTTTCAAGATTTTATGTTTTTAGTGTTTTTAGGGTAGATAGTTTTTTATGGTTTTTTGGGGTTTGGGGGGGGGGGGGGTTACGGGGTTTTATTGATTTTTGTGTTTTTTGTTATTTCTTATAGTTTTGAGGGGTTTTCAGGGTTTTTTGTGGTTTTTTGGGTTTTTGGATTTTTAGGTCATTTTTTGGATTTTTAAAGGTTTGTTAGGGTATTTATGGTTTTTAGGGTTTTTAGGTTTTTAGGGTTTTTTATATGTTTTAAGGATTATTAGTGTTTTTTGGGATTTGTAGGTTTTTAATGTGTTTAGGGACTTTTTTGAGTTTTTAGGGTTTTTAGGGGAATTTATGTTTTTTATATTTTGTAGGTATTTTTTGGTTTTTTATGGTGTTTTAGGAGTTTTTGTGTGGTTTTGGTGATTTAGTGTCTTTTTAGGGTTTTTACGGTTGGGGGGGGGGGGTTAGGGTTTTTAGGCCTCTTTAGGGTTTCAATGGGTTTTTACAAATTTTAGGGTTTTAAGGGCATTAGGGGGTTTGAAGGGTATTTTAGGGGTTTTAAGAGGTTTTTTATGGATTTTAACTATTTTATTGATTTTTAAGTTATTTATATTTATTTTACGATTTCTAGGGTTTGTAGGTTTTCCTTAGGGTTTTAGGGTCTTTAAGGTTTTCAAGTGTTTTGGGGTTTTTGAAGGTTTTGTTATGGGGATTTTCTTTTTCCTTATGGTTTTATTGGTTTTCAAGAATTTTCTTCTTTTTATGGTTTTTTGGATTTTTAGGCATTTTAGGGGGGCTCAGGGTTTTTAGGGATTATTAGCAATTTTTAGGTATTTTTAGGGATTTGTAGGTTTTTAAGGTATTTTGTTTTTTGGGTTTTTATTATTTTTAGGGTTATTAGGGGTTTTAGTGGTTGTATCCTTAAGGGATTTTACAGGTTTTTTGGGTTTTTTAGTATTTTAGGGTTTTTAATGATTTGTAGGGTTTTCTGAGGTTCTTAGGGTTTTTATTGTTTTTAGGGTATTAGGGGTTTCTATGGAAAGGAAGATTCGAGGGTTAGGCTATTCCCGCCCCCCCCCCCCCCCAATTTATTAAAGAAAAGACACAGTAGACAAGGGAGGGGAGGGGTCAAGCAACCCACACCCAAAACCCCTTTACAACCCCAACCCAAAGACCCAAAAAAAGAATGATCAAAAGTAAAACAGAGAAGGAAAAGAAAACATATTAGTCAACATCACCACCAAAATCCGAAACTGAAGCCACACCAAAAGGGTCCCCATCCGCACCATATCTGGAGGCCGCGTCATCAAAGCATGAGTCAGAGTCATCCCATCCTGACTCATAATCCTCATTAAGTTTGAGGAGCATCAGAAACATCTCCCTACATTTTCTTTGTTCTGGGGAATGCGGCTGCACCCAATTATTAACCTTGACTTTCAGATTAACCACCGTTGAAGACACCCGAGTAACCATGGGTCTGGGGAGAGTGAAGTAATCCCACTTCATCATCCTCTTTGAAGAGTTTGAGGTGGGACTATCATCCATCCCTTTCACCTTCTCAATCTCAATTGAGCGCTCCTCTGCTTCCATTCCAACTTGATATGGGGTAGAGGAGGCTTCCTGATTAAGAAGGCACTCAACAAAATCTTCATCCTGAGGAAATCTTAGAGACACTAAGGTAGGTATTTCTTCACTCCCATCGACAGAAACCAGAGGCCTTTTCCCATCCTTCCCAGGTAGGACCGTCCCCTCATCATCATGCCTGACCAAGTAGTCAGGCTTGTCTGCTACCCGCAAAAATCCCTCCTCCCTTGGAACCACCTCCTGTGTAGCAGCACCCCTGTGTTCAGGGGAATCCCCCATCCCAATTCCCTCCCCCTACCGGTACACCAGCCCTGCTTTAGGTGCGCTCCCTTGAGAAGCGTCCCCCTCTAAGTTATCCACTGTCCCCTGCCTAGCCACCTCCTCCAACTTGTTCTCTGGAACCTCCACCTCTACCTCCCCCTACTCAGTCACTAGGTGTTTTATAGGTTTTTTTTGTGATTTTATAGTTTTTATTATTTTTTATTGTTTTAGGGTTTTTAGGTGTAAATGTGTTTAGGTTTTTTAAGGGATCAAGGGGTTTTTGCGTTTTTAGGTTGATTGAGGGATTTTTTTTGGTTTTTTGGTGTTTACTGGTTTTAGGGTTTTTTGTTTTTTTGTTTTTTTGTGTTTCCAAGGGTTTTAGGGGTTTTAGGATTTTTATTGGTATTGAGTGTTTTTGATGTATTTTGGAATTTTTTGTGGGGGTTTTAGGGGTTTTAAGGTGTTTAGGAGTTTTATTGGGTTTTTAGGGTTTTAAAATTTCTAGGAGGTTTTGGGATTTTTTGTATTTAAAATTTTAATACGGTTTATAAGGGTTTCTAGAGTTTTTAGGGGTTTTTAGTGGTTTAGGGTTTTCAGGGTTTATCTTTTTTTAAGACTTTTTATTATATTCATTTTTTATGGTTTTAGGGTTTTAGGGTTTTAGGGGTTTTAGGGTTTTAAATGTTTTTTGGGGGGGTTTTAGACTTTTATAGTCTATTAGTGTTTATTAGGGTTTTTGGGATTTTTACGGTTTTTAAGGTATTTTAATATTTTTAGGTATTTTATTATCTTGAAGGGTATTTGGGGGTTTTATGGTTTTTTTAGTTTTTAGAGTCTTTTAGAGGTTTTAGGGTTTTTTGGTTCATTTAGGGATTTCTAGGGTCTTTTAGGGTTTTAGGTGATTTTAGTGTTTTAATGGTATTCAGTGTCTTTTAGGTTTTTAAAGGGTTATAGTGTCATTCAGGGTTTTTACGGGTTTTGATTTCCTTTATGATTTTTTTTGGTTTTTAGGTTCCTTAATTATTGTTTTGAATTTTTAAGGATTTTAGGGTTTTTAGTTTTTTTAGGTATTTTTAGGGTTTTGATGGGGTTTTTATGCTTTCTCAGGATTTTTTGGGGTTTGGGGTATTTAATTTTATTAGGGTTTTTAGTGTTTTTAGGGTTTTTGTGGTTTTAGGGTCTTTAGTTTTTTTAATGTTTTTAATATTTTTAGGGTTTTAGGGTTTCTACGGTCTTCTATGGTCTTTTATGATTATTTTAGGGATTTAGGGTTTCTAAGGTTTTATGGTTTTTAGGGGGTTTAGGGGGTTTATATTTTTTATGTTTTTTTGGTATATAGGGACTTCTATGTTTTTATTACTTTTTGGGTTACTTAGTTTTTTATGATTTTTAGGTTATTTTGGGGTTTATTAGGGATTTTTAGGGTTTTAAAGTGTTTTTAGTGATATTAGGTCCTTTTAGGTTTTTTATGTTTTTAGGGACTTTTTGGATTAATGGTGTTTTACTGTTTTTTAAGGTTTATTCATGGGTTTTTATGGTTTAGGGGTCTTTTTAGGCTTTTTAGGGGTTTTTAGGTTTTTAGGGTTTTAGTATTTTAATTGTCTTTAAGGGTTTCCTATATGATTTAGGGTTTATTGGTGTTTTAAAAATATTTTTGGACGTTTATTTTTTTTCTGTTTTTTAATGTTTTTAGGCTTTTAGGTTTTTTGTTTTGGGTTTTGGGGGGATTTTAGTGGGGTTTGGGGGGGGGAGGGGGTAGGTGTTTTTAATAATTATTTTTGTGTTCTGGGGTTTTATGGTTTTTTAGTGTTGTTAGGGGTTTTAATGGATTTTAGTGCTTTTAGGGTTTTGGATTGTTTTATAATTTTTTAGGTTTTTAGGGTTTTTAGGGTACTTTGGTTTTAAGGGTTTTGGTGGTTTTAGTTTTTTTAGGGTTTTTAATGGATTTTAATGTACTTCTATAGTTTTGTTATGGATTTTCATGTTTTTAGGGACTTTTAGGTTTTTTTTTATTTTTAGGTATTTTTTGGATTTTTAGGGGTTTTAGGGTCTTTATTGGGTTTTATGGGGTTTAGTGATTTTTACGAGTTTTATGGGTTTTAAGGGTATTTAGGGTTACTTAGGGTTTTTAGAGTTTTTAATAGTTTTTAGTATTTTAATGGTTTTTTATCATTTTAAGTGTTTTTTTTTTGTTTTTTTGAGGTTTTTAGGGATTTTTGTGGTTTATTATGGTTTATTTGTGTTTTTAAAGGAATTTAGGTTTTTAGGGGTTTTAAGGGTGTAAGTGTGTTTTTAAGGGTTTTTAGGGACTTTTTATTGGTTTTTAGGGGTTTTTGTGTTTTAGGGTTTTATAGTGATTTATGGGTTTTAGGGTTTGAAAATTATTCTAGGGTTTTAGGGGTTTCTTACAGTCTTTTGGGGTTTTTACGGGTTTCCTAAGATTTAGTGTATTTTAATGTTTTTAGGTTTTTAGGATCTTGTATGATTTTTAGGGTTTTTAGGGCCTTTTAGGACTTTTTTGTCTAGTTTCCGGGGTTCTTTAGGGTTTTAGTGTTTTTGGTTTATTTTTCGTTTTTTAGGTTTTTAAGGTTTTGTTGGGTCCGTTAGGTGCTTTAGGTGTTTTAGAGTGTTTTAGGTTATGTTAGGGTTTTTAGGCTCATTTTTGTTTTTATGTTTTTTAATGGCCTTTAGGGTTTTTACGATTGTTAGGGTCATTCATGGTTTTTAGGGTTTTTGGTTCTTTTAATGGCTTTTTTGGGGTTTAAGGCCCTTTATGGTTTTATATTGTTTTAGGGTATTTTATTTTTTTACTGTGCTTTTAGGGTTTTAGTGTCTTTTACGGGGTTTAGAGTTCTTAATATCTTTCAACGTATTTACGGTTTTTAGGGACTTTTAGGCATCTTTAGCGTTTTTGGGGTTTTAGGTCCGCCTAGGATATTTTCGTGGTTTTTGTGAGTGTTATGGGGTTTTGGGATTTTTAGGGGTTTTAGGATTTGTATGGCGTTTTAAGAGTTTCAAATATTTGTGGTTCAAGGGGTTTTTGGGTTTTATGAGGTTTTAGTGGTTTTAGGGTTTTTCTAGGTTTTTAGGGGTTTTGAATGTTTTTCTTTATTTTTATGGTTTTTAGTGTTTTATAGGATTTATGGGATTCAAATTTTTTTAGGGTTTCTAAGGGTTTTTAGAGTTTTATGGGTTTTTACTATTTTTAGGGATTTTAGCAAGTTTTATGGTTTTTAGTGTTTTTAATTTTTTTTTACTTTTATGTGTTTTCTTGGATCCTAGAGGGGTTTTTAGGGTTTATAGTTTTTTTAGTTGTTTAGGGTTTTTAGGGTTTTTAGCAGTACTGTTAAGTTTTATGGGTTTTTTTGGGTTTTATGTTTTTTAGGATTGTTTTTGGGTTTCTAAGATTTTATTTTTTTAGGGTTTTAGGGATTTTAGGTGTTTTTATAGATTTTAGGGTTTTAGGATTTTTTGGGGGTTTTGGGGGTTTTTAGAGTTTTTATGATATTTTTTTGGGTTTTAGGGTATTTATATTGTTTAAGGTTGTTTATAGAGTTATTTTGGAACTTTTATGGTTTTTATGGTTTTTTATTGTTTTTAGTAATTTTATTGTTTTTAGGATTTATATAGTCTTTAGTTTATTTTAGGGGTGTTTGGTTTTTGGGTTTTGTGGGGGTTTAAGGGATTTTTAGTGTTTTTTTGGGTTTAGATTCTTTTAATGTTTTAGGTTATTTTATGATCTTTTATCTTTTCTTGGATTTTTATGGTCTTTTAGGGTTTTTTTCTATTTTTAGTATCTTTTTGGGGTTTCAGTAATTTCTAATGGTTTTAGGGTCTTTTAGGGTTTTTTAGGATTTTAGGGGTTTTAGGGTTTTTAACATTTTTCGGGTTTTCTTAGGGTTTTTTAGTTTTTAGGTATTTTTTTTGTTTTACAATTCATTAAGGGTTTGAGGGATTTTGAAGGATTTTTTGGTGTTTATTGGTTTTAGGGACAATGGGAATTTTGTAGGTTGTTTGGTAGATTTATGGAAATTAATGGTTTTTCATGGATTATTGGGGGGGGTTAAGTGTTTTTATTGTTTTAATGTTTTTTTGAGTGTTATATTTTTTATGGTTATTAGGTATTATAAGGTTTTTTTATTTTGGGTTTTGGGAATTTTAATAGTGTTTTAGGGTTTTCATAAGGATATTTAGGGTCTTTTATGAGTTTTTTGGTCTTTTTTTGTTTTATGTTTTTTTAGAGTTTTTAGGGATATAGGAGACTTTTACTATTTTTATAGTTTTTATTTAATTAGGGGTTTTTGTGATTTTAAAGTTTTTTAAGGTTTTCAGAAATTTTAATGTTTAAATGGGTTTTAGATGCTTTTGTGGTTTTTATGTTTTAAATGGGTTTTAAATTGGTTTAAAGATTTTTATTTTTTAGGTGTTTAGGTTTTTTATGGTTTCTAGGGGATTTTAGGGTTTTATGGTTTTTATAGTTTTTTGGGTTTTAGGGGTTTTTCGAGTTTTAGAGTGTTTTAGGGTTTGTTGTTTTTTGGGGGGGGGGGTTTAGGGTTTTTTTTATTTTTTGGGTTTGTTATGGGTGTTATTTGTTTAAGTGTTTTTATGTTTTTGATGGGTTTTAGGGTTTTTTTTGGTTTTTAGGTGTTTTAAGAGTTATTAGGGTGATTAGTGTTAATTTTAGGTGATTAGGGTTTTTAGGGTTTTAAGGGGGTTTTATAGTTTTTGGGGTTTTTAGAGTTTTATGGTTATAAGGGTTAAGGGTTTTTATGGTTTTTTTGTGTCTTTTAAGGTTTTTAGGGGTTCTAGGGTTGTCGATGGTTTTAAGAGTTTTTTTGGTTTTTAGGGATTTAGGGTTTTTTGGGGTTTTTTGGTTTTTTGGTTTTAAAAGTGTTTATGGGTTTTTAGGGATAATAGGGTAGTTATAGGGTTATTTAGGATAATTTAGTGTTTTTAGGGTTTTGGAGTACTTTAGGAGTTTTTTGGGGTTTGGATATTTTTTAGTGTTTTAGGGACCTTTAGGAATTTTTTTAGTTTGTTGTGTTTTTATGGTTTTAGGGGTTTAAGGGTTTATAGATTTTATGGTATTAGGGTTTTCTATTTTCTCTGGGTTATAGGGTATCTTAGGGTTTTAAGGGGTTTTAGGGTCTTTAGGGGTTTTTTGTGTTTTTGGTTTTTTAGGGTTTTTAGTGTTTTTAGTTTTTTAAGGGTTGAGGGGCATTGTGGTTTTTGGCGTTTTATTGTGGTATTTAGGATTTCTTATGGTTTTTAGGGTGTTTTAGTGATTATTGAGTTTTTATTGTCTTTTAATGATTTTAAAAAATTTATGGTCTTTTAATGTTTTTAGGGTTTCATTATGGGTTTAATGGTTTGTAGGATTTTTGGGTTTTTTGGATTTTCTAGGGTTTTTAGGGTCATTAGGGGTTTTGGGTGGGATTTATTGTTTTTTGTGGTTTTTTTGTTTTTTTGTATTTATTATTTCTCTAGGGTTTTGGGATTTTAGGTTTTTCAAGGTTTTTCTGGGATTTTATGTATTTTTATTAGTTTTAAGGGTTTTAAGGTTTTTTTGGGTTTTTAGCGTTTTGGGTGTTTTAAGGTTTTTTATTTTTTAGGTTTATTATTGTTTTTATGGTTTTAGGGATTTTATGGTTTTTCATGTTTTTGGGTTTCGTAGTGTTTTTAGGGTTTTAGGGGTTTCTAAAAAAATTAATCAATTTTTGGTGTTTGGTGGTTCTCAAGGATTTTTAAGGCTTGAAGGGGTTTTAGTGTTTTTGGGGTTTTGGGGGTTTTAGGTTTTTTAGGTTTTTAGGGTTTCTGGGGTTTTATGGTTTTACTATTTTTTTAGGTTTTTATGGGTTTTAGGATTTCCTAGGGTATTTTTTTTGTTTTTAGGGGTTTTTGGGGTTTAATTGTTTTTGGTTTTTTTTTGGGGATTTTAGGGGTTTTAGGGTTTTTATAGTGCTTAGTGTTTTTTTAGTTTTTAGGGTTTTTAAATGTTTTAGGGTATTTTCGTTTTTTATAGGGTCATTCTGCGTCTCTATGGTCTTTTGTGGTTTTTTCATCATCTTTTTTTTTGGTTTTAGGGTATTTTAGGTATTTTAGGGGATTTAAGGTTTCTAGGCACTGTTTGGGTTTTTATGGTCTCTTTTTCATTTTCTGGGTTTTAGGTGTTTTTTGGTGTTTTAGGGTTTTTAGGGTTTAGGGTATTTAGTGGGTTTAAGGTCATTTTTTAGTTTAATGTGGTTTTAGGGATTATTAAGGAGTTTTGGAGTTTAGAGGTTTTATGGGTTAAAGGGTATTTAGAGTCCTTTAGGGGTTTTTATGGTTTTAGGGTTGTTTTGGGGTTTTAAGTGTTTGGGGGGGGAGGTTTTAGTGTTGGTTAGGGGTTTTAGGCCCCTTTAGGCGTTTTCTGATTTTTATAGTTATTTAGTGGTTTTAAGGTGCTTAGAGTTTTTAAGGATTTTATAGTTATTTTAGTGTACATTAGGGTTCTTATGGATTTTTAGAGTCTTATAGGGTTTTAAGGTTATTTTATATTCATTAATGGTTTAAGGGTATTTAGGAGATTTTAGAGGATTTTGGGTCTTTAATGTTTTTACGAGTTTTTGGGTCTTTTAGTGTTTTTAGGGGTTTTATAGGGTTATTTAGGGTATTTTAAAGTTATTTTTTTGGGTCTTTTATAGTTTATAGGTTTTTTTGGGTCTTTAGGGTTTTCAAAAATTTTTACTATTTTATGGGTCTTGGTGTTTTGGAATTTAAAGGTTTTAGGGGTTCTTATGGTATTTATGGATTTTAGGGGGTTTTAGGGTTTTAGGTGGTTTTTAGGGTTTTAGAGTCTTTTAGAGTTTTTAGGATTTTTTATGGGTTTTTTGAGTTTTTATGGTTTTTGAGTTCTTTATGGGATTTATGGGTTTATGTTTTTTAGGGTTTTAGGGTTTTAGGGCATTTTTGTGTTTTTAGGTTCTTAGGGATTTTAAGAGTTATTAGGTTTTATGGTTATTTTATGTTTTAAGGGTTTTAAATGGGGTTTTATGGTTTTATCAGTGTTTTTAGGGTTTCTGGTTTTTTAGAGTTACAATGGTAAATAATGGGTTTTTTGTGGTTTTTTTGGGTCTTTTAGGGGTTTTAAAGGGTTTTATGGTTTTTAAGGGTTTTTTGGGTTTTTTTGGGAATTAAGGAATTAGGGTTTTTATTGGTTTTAGGGTTTTTAGGGTGTTTAATTATGTTTAAAGGGTTTTAGGTTCTTTTGGGTATTTATAGTGTTATTTATGATATATTGGTGTATTTAAGTTTTTATTGTATTTTAGGGGTTGTTAGGGTTTATAGATTTTTAGTGTTAGGGTATTTTAGGGGTTTTTATTGGTTTAAGGGGTTTTTAGGGTTTTAGGTTTTTAAGGGGTTTAGATTTATTTAGGTTTTTAGGGTTTTCTATGGGTTTTATGGGATTTAGGGTATTTAAGGGTTTTAAGGGGGTTTAGGGGTTTTTAGTGTTTTTAGTGTTTTTAGTGTTTTAAGGGTTTGAAGTTATGGTTTTTAGGGTTTTATTATTTTTTTAAGGATTCTAGGGTTATATTAGAGTTTTTTATGTATTTTTTAGGTTTTAAGTGTCTTTTAATATTTTTGGGGGTTTTTAGGGTCTTATATGGGTTTTTAGAGGTTTTAGGGTTTTTTAGTTTTTAGGGTCTTTTAGGATTTTTATGGATTTATAGAATGGTATTGATTTTGGGTGGGATTTAAATATTTATAGGGTATCATGGGTTTTCTAGGTTCTTAGGGGATATCTAGGGTTTCTTGATGTTTTATGGTCTATAGTGGTTTTTATGGGTTTTGGGGTTTTTATGCATTTTTAAGGGTTTTATGATTTTTACGGGTTTTTGGGGTTTATTGGTTTTTTAATATTTTTTTTGTTTTTTTAGGTTTATTAGTGTTCTTAGGGTTTTACGGTTTTTAAGTGATTCGTTTTTTTTTTGGTTTTTTAGTGTTTTTAGTGTATTCAGGGATTTTTATTTTTAATATTTTTTAGGTTTTTTAAGATTTTCATGGATTTTTGTTGGTGTTTTACTATGTTTTTTGTTTTTATGGGTTTTATGGTTTTATGGTCTTTTTAGTTTTATAGGTGTTTTAGGTTTTTTTTTGTTTTTTAGGATTGTTTTAGTGTTTTGGGATTTTAGGGTGTATTGGTTTTTAGGGTTTTTAGGAATTTTTTGGTTTTTTCATTGTTTCGGGGTTTTTAAGTGTTTTTATGGTTTTTATGTGTTTTTATTTTACTTTAGTCTTTGATAGGGTTATTTAGGATGTTTTATGACTTTTAGGAGTTTTTTCATCTTTTATTTTTTAAGAGTTTTATGAATTTTATTTTATTTTTTTAGGGTTTTGGGGGGTTTTAGGAATTTTAGGGACTTATATAGTTTTTAGGGTATTTCTTGGATTATAGGGTTTTTACGGATATATATATTTTATGTTATTAAGTGGTTTTTAGGTTAATTTATGGATTTTTCGGTATTATTTTGGGTTTTAGGGTTTTAGAGGTTTTTTATTGGTGTTAGAGGTTTCAGTGTCCTTTAGAGATTTTTGGTTTTTTTGGTTCTAGAGTTGTTTTTAGGGTAGAATGGGGTTTTTAGGGTCATTTAAGGTTTTATGGATTTTTAGGGTCATTTGGGGTTTTTGGGTACATAGGTTCTTTTAGGTCTTCATGGTGTTTTTAGTGTCTTTTAGGTTTTATGGGGATTTTTAGAGACTTTTAGGGGGATTTTTGGACATTTTATATCCATTTATGATTTTTAGGGTCATTAGAGGATTTTAGGGTCATTCTTGTTTTTATGGTTTTTGGGTCTTTTAGTGATTTTTATGGTTTCTAGGGACTTGTAGTGTTTTTATAGTTTTTCTGTTCTATTAGGGGTTTTTGTGTCTTCTGGGGGTTTTTTGGGTTTTTGGGTCTGTATATGTTTTAGTTTATTAGTGTTTTTTAGTATTTTTAGGATTTACTAGGTTTTTGGGTTTTTAGGGTTTTAGAGGTTTTAGAGTCCCTTTGGAGTTTTTAGGGTCCTTTAGGAGGTTTTTGGGTTTGAGGGCTTTTAAGGGTTATTTAGGGTTTTATGTGTTTTTAGGGATTTTAGGGACTTTTGAGGTTTTAGTGTTTTTATTGTTTTTAGTGTATTTTTGTTTTTCATGTTATTTTATGGTTTATTAAGGGGTTTTAGTGTTTTCTTTGGTTTTTAGGTTTTAAAGGGTCTTTAAGGTTTTGAAGGTCTTTTAGGGTGTTAATAGGTTGTTTTAGAGTTTTATTGTTTTTAGGAACCTTGATCGTTTTTAATTAACTTTCATCTTTTTTGGATTCTTAAGGTAGTTTTGTGTTTTTTTTGGGTTTTTAGGATATTTTAGGTTTTTAGGTTTTTTAGGGTACTTTATTTTCTTCTAGGGTATTTTTTGGTTTTTAGTGTCCTTTAGGGTTTTATATAGTTTTTAGAGTCTTTTATGGTTTTATGGTATTTTATGGTTTATAGGACCTTTTATGGTTTATGGGATTATAGGGTCCTTTAGTGGATTTAATGGGTTTTATGGTCTTTTGGTGTTTTAGGGTTTCTATTGTCTTTCAATGTTTTTCATATTTATTTATGTTAATTAAGGGTTTTTGGTTTTTTAGTGTGTTTGGGTTTTTAGGGTTTGTTTAAGGGTTTTTAGGTTTTTAGTGATTTAGGGCAAGGAAGGTTCGAGGATTAGGCTATTTCTGATCCCCCCAAATTTTATTTCAATAAAAAGACACAGCAGACAAGTGAGGGGAGGGGTCAAAAGACCTGCACCCAAAAGCCCTTTACAAACCCAAGAGGCAAAAGACCCCAAAAAAGAGAGATCAAAAAAGAAAATACACACAAAGCCAAGCAAGAAAGATCCAGCAACATTCACAACCAAGCAGCAACCAACATCCGACAGCAGCAGAACTATCACCATACACAGCAACTTCACCACCTCCAAAGCATCAGCAACATGACATCACATCCTAGCAACATCCAACGTCCTGCCCATCAGAGTCCAACAGCCAGTATCCCACCAGCAGCAATGCCCCCAAATCGCATCCAACCAACAACAATAATCAGAAGCACCAAATCAAGCATCATAGCCACAAAAAGCATCCAATAACGCATTTAGTGATTTAGGGGTTTTAAGGGTTTTAGTGGTTTTAAGGGGACTTTGTGGTTTTTGTCTATTTTGGATCCTTTACGTATTTTAGGGTTTTTAGGATTTTTATTGGTTTTTAGGATTTTTAGGGTTTTTAAGTCATGTTTTCATCTTATCCTTAGAAGTTAATTTTTTTATTAATTTTTCTATATCAATAAATTGTTTCGAAATGTTTATTTCATGATTATAATTTTCCAATTATTAGTTAATATTCAGTTTTCACGAAATATATTATGTTTTAAGTGTAAATGCATATTTAGTCTTATATAAATCATATTTTAAAAAATATATTATATTTATTTCAATATAAATTTATTTATATTTTAATTTATGATTCCTTATGATACGTATTTTTTAATGAAATATATATTTTGTTTGTGATGACAATAAGAAATGATAAAGGGTTCTTTTATCATCACTTTAATTAAAGCACTGATAAGGGTTGATTTTTATTAAATATAAATTTTAGTATTTTATAGGGTATTTAAAATTTTTAAGGGTTTTAGGTTTTTTAGGGTGTTAAGTTTCTAATATGGTGTTTATTATTTCAAGAGGGTTTTATGGGTTTTCGGGTTTATTTATTTATTTTTTGTTTTCTATGGTCATTCGAATTTTTAGGGTTTTTAGGGGTTTTAGGTAATTTAGGGTTTAAACGGTGTTAGGGGTTTTAGGGGGTTTAAGGGTTTAAGGTCGTTTAGGGTTTTTTGTTTTTAGGGTTATGTTTGGTTTTTTAGTATTTATACATTTTTTTGGGGTTTTATGGGTTTTTAGGGTGATTAAGTTTCATTAAAGGTTTTTAGGGGGGTTTTATTTCCATTGGGGTTTTTGGGTAATTTAGGGTTTTTTGGTTTATGGGGTCTGTTAGGGGTTTTTTGTTATTCATGGTCCATTAGTGTTTTAAGAGTGTTTTAGGGTCTTTATGGGAATTCATGATTTCTTAGTGTCCTTTAGATATTTTTATGGTTTTAGAGTATTTTAGTGTAATGTGGGGTATTTTGGGATCTTTTTGGTTTTTTTGTGTCATTTATGGTATTTAGTGATTTTATGGACATTTAGGGGTTTCTATAATCTTTTAGTGTTTTTAGGGTTTTGGGGCCCTATAGTGTTTTATGGGTTTTTATGGTCTCTTGGGGGTTTTATGATTTTTTTGGATTAATGTTTTTTGGGATTTTGGGTTGGTTTTTAGTTCATTAGGGCTTTTAGAATCTTTTAGAGTTTTTTGGGTATTTACAAACTTTTAGAGTTTTTTGGGTATTTACAAACTTTTAGGGTGGTCGGGGTGATTTTGGGGCTTTTAAGGTTTTTAGGGATTTTTTTTATATTTTTATGGTTTTTAGGATTTTTATGGTTTTTTGGGGGGGTTTAGGATTATTTTAGGGTTTTTAGGATTTTATATGTTTTTTTGGGTATTTAGGTTTTTAGGGATTTTAGCATATTTTTTTAAAAGCATTTTAAGGTTTTTTGGGTTTTAGGGTTTTTAGAGTTTTTAGGAGTTATAAAGTCATTTTTGAGGTTTTCAATGTTTTTTGATTATTTAGGTGTTTAAGGGGGTTTTATTGTTTATATGGGTTTCTATTGTTTGGTGGGTTTTAAGGTTTTTAGCAGTTTTTGGGTTTTAGGGATTTTAGGTATTTTCGGGTTTTAGAGTTTGATATGGTTTTTGGGTCTTCTACAGTTTTTATAATGTTTTTAAGGTTTTACTGTCTTTTATAGGGGTTTTATGGGGTTTAACATCTTTATTGATTTTATGGGTTTTACGATTTTTTTATGTATATTTAGTGTTTTTAGAGTTTTTAGGGTTTTTAGTGTTTTTAGGATTTTTATTATTTTTTGGGGTTTTCAATTTTTTAGGGTTTTAGGTTTTTTAGGGTTTTTGGTTTTTAGTGGATTATAGGTCAAGGAAGATGTGAGGGTAATTCTATTCCCAACCCAAATTTATTATAAAAAAAGATACAAAAGACAAGGGAGGGGAGGGTTCAACCCACCCACACCCAAAAAACCCTAAACAACCCCAAACCCAGAAAAAGATACCCAAAACAGTCAAAAATAAAAACAAAACCAAACAAAAACACACAATGCCAAGAAGCAACCATCACCATCATCCAGAATTAACCAGCATCCAGCAGCTCACAACCAAGCAATGACCAGCATCCAGTCTCACAAATTCCAACATCCAGCACCTCCTCACCAAAACGAGCCACTGCCAACAACACAGAACCATTAGCACCAAATTCAAACTCATCAGCTTCACCACTTCCCAGCCAATCATCAACCATCCCAGAGTAGTGTTGACTTCATAAACCATCTCTTGGTCAAGAATATCGACCGTCAGTAGCATAGAACCACTAGCATCACCAACCTTCAGTACCTCTTCACCAAGTGGATCCACCACCTGTAGTACAGAGCCACCAGTACCGAACTTGTAAAAAATAGCTTCATCACAACCCATCCCATTAGCAAGCAATATCCAACTCCACCATTTCAAAACACCAACATCTCATTCTTCACCTCATAAACAAGTAGTGACAGAAAACATGTCTCTTGTATCGGCACACACTAATTTCCAAAGAAACAACAAAACTATCAAAAAATCTAGAACCAAATTGACCAGAGACTCAATAAGACCCCAACCAGATGACAAGCCCAACCTAAAAACCAATCCACTAGCAGAACAAACCATAACAGTAGATTCAACAATCCCCCACTAAATTTTAGCAAACAGAATTCACGAACCAAGGGCACAAAAAAAGCAAGATCAACACCGCAGGTTATTCAAGGTGGTTTTAGGGATTTTTTCGGTGTTTCTGGGTTTTAGGGTTTTTAGGATTTTAGTTTTTAGTGGTTTTATGAGAAATAATTGTTTTTCGGGGTTTTAGAGAATTTTAGTATTTTATATTATTATTATTGTTTTTGTTTTTAGGTGTTTTGGGGGTTTTAGGGGTTTTAACATTTTTAGTGTTTTTAGTGTTTCCTTATGGTTTTGATTGGTTTTTTGGGTTTGTAGTGTTTTACTAGTTTTAGAGTCTTTAGGTCCTTTTTGGGATTTTTACCGAATTGCAACATGTTTTATGTGTATTTATGGATTTCAGGCTTTTTAGGGTTTTAAGGGTGTTAGGTTTTTTATATTTTTTTAGGTGTTTCACGTTTTCTAATGGATTTATTGGGTTTTTATAGGTCATATGGTTTTTAGGAATTCTTAGGGGTTTAGGGGTTTCATGGATTTTTAAGGGGGTTAGGGTTTTCATTTCTTTTTAGTGGATTTAGTTTTTTCATAGTTTTTAGGGTATTTGGGATTATTTAGGGTTTTAAGTTGTTTTTAGTATTTTTTGGGTTTTTAGTTGTTTTTAAGTTTATTTTAGTGTTCTTTGATTTTTAAGGGGTTTTCCCATTTTTTAAGTATTTTATGTGTTTTATGATTTTTATGGTATTTATGGTTTTTTTATGGTTTTTTGGTTTTCTAGGTGTTTTTAGAGTTTCGGGGTTTTAGGGTTTTAGGGTTTTTTCGGTTTTTATTATTTTTAATGTTTTAGGGTTTTCTTTTGGGGATTTAAGAGTTTTACAATTTTTATGGATTTTATGGTTTTCTTATGGGTTTTCTAGTATTCCAATTTTTTTATTTTTTTATGGATTTTAGGTATTTTATAATTTCTTAGGGTTATATGGGTTCAGGGATTTTTAGTGTTTTTAGGGTTTTAGGATTTGTTTTATATTTTTATGGGTTTTATGGTTCTTAGGGGTTTTATGGTTTTTTTAGTGTTTTTATTATTTTAACTCTATTTATGGGGTTCAATGGATTTTTAGTGTTTTTAATGTGTATTCAGGTTTTGTGGAGTTTTAGGGTTGGGGTGGGTTAATGGTTTTTGTATTGTTTTTTATGTATTTTGGTGTTTTTGGGGTTTTACAGTTTTTAGGGTTTACAGTTTTCGGGGGATTTAGTGTTATTATGGGGATTTATTATTGTTACATATGGTTTTTAGTTTATTTTAGGGTTTTAGGTTTTTTAGGGTCTCCTATGTTTTTATTGGATTTTTAGAGTCTTTTAATGGTTTTAGTGTTTTTAAAGTCTTTTGGATTTTCTATGGATTTTAAATTTTTAGTGGTTTTCAAGGTTTTTAATAGATTTAATATTTTTTTATGGTTTTATGGTAATGGGGGAGTTTTAGGGGTTTTAAGTGTTTTTTCATAGTTTTTAGGTTTTTAATGGTTTTTTTAGGTTTTTATGTTTTGTTTGGAGGGGGGTTAGAGTTTTTAGGGGATTTAGTGGTATTTTAGGGCATTAGGGGTTTGTGTTTTTTTAATTTATACTCATTATTTATTGGTATTCGTGGTTTATATGGTATTTTAGTGTTTTAAGGATTCTTTGTGTTTTTAAGGTTTTTAGGGGTTTTAGTGGTTTAGGGGTTTTAGGTTGTTTTTACAATTTTAGGGGGTATGGGGAAATTAATTTTTTTAAGGATTTAAAGGGGTTTTAAGGTTCTTAGGGTTTTTATAATTTTCAGAGGTTTAAAGGATTTTTAGGGTCTTTGATTTTTTAGGCTTTATCCATGTTTTTAATGTTTTTTATTTTTTTAGAGTTTTTAAAGATTTTGTGGGTTTAAAGGGGTGTTTGGGTTTTGGGGTTTTAGGGTTTTTAGGGCCTTTTATGGTTTATTGGGGGGGGTTATAGTTTTTTGATTCCTTTTAGTTTTTTCAATGATTTAGTATATTTTCTGGGTTTGGGGGGTAGGTTTTTTTGGACTTTAGAGTCTTTTAGAGGTTTTTTGGGTTTTTAGGGTTGTTTAGGGTTTTAGGGGATTTTAGAGTTTTTAGGGGGGTTTAAAGTTTTTTTAACTGGTTTTAGGTTATTAGGTTCTTATGGGTTTTTAGTGTCCTTTTAGGTTTTTAAGGAATTATTTGATTTTTTTATATTTTTGGCTATTTATTTATTTTTTATATTTTTAGTGATTTTTTTAAGTTTTAGGAGGTTTTTGTTTTATTTTATTTAAATATAGGTTTTAGGGTTTTTCAGGGTTTACGGTTTTTCGGTTTGTAGGTGTTTTTAGGGGTTTTGTTTTTTGGGATTTTAGGGTTTTAAATATTTTTAGTGTATTTAAGGGATTTAGTGTTTTTTGGGGTTTTAGGGTTTTCATGTTTTTTAGTAATTTTATAGTTTTTAGGTTATTTTATGTTTTTAGGATTTTTAGGGTTGTTTAATGTTTTAGGATTTTCAGGGCCATTTTGGAGGGTTTAGCGTTTTAGGGTTTTTAGCATTTTTTGGAGTTTTTCAGGTCATTTAGTGTTTTCAGTGTTTTTAGGGAAATTTAAGTTTCTTATGGTGTTTATGGTCTTTTTGGTTTTATTAGGGGTTTATTTTGTTTTCAAATTATTTATAGGGGTTTTAGGGTCTTTTTGGGTTTTTATGGGTTTTAAATTATTTTAGGGTATGTTATGGTGTTTTAGGGTCCTTTAGGGTTTATTCAGGGTTTTGGAGTTTAGGGGTTTTATGGTTTTTTAGGGATTTTAGTGTTTTTTGAGGTTTTAGAGTTTTTATGCGTTCTAAGGGTTTACATTTTGGTTTTAGGGATTTTTAGGTGTTTTAGGGTTTATATAATTTTTAGGGGTCTTAATGATATTTAGGGTTTTTAGGGGGTTATGGGTTTTTAGGGTTTTATGGAGATTTGGGCTGGTTTATAGTTTTTAGAGTTTTAGGGTTATTTCGATATTTTTTTCGGGGGTTTATATATTTTTTAGGTTTTTAGTGTCATTTTATGGTTTTTGGGTTTTCAAGGGTTATTTTGGGTTTTAGGGTATTTTAGATTTTTTAGGGGTTAAGGTTTTTTAGGGTTTTTAGGTTTTTAAGGGCTTTATAGGTTTAGGGGTTTTAGGATCGATTAAGATGTTTAAGGTATTTTAAGGATCCTCTAGGGTTCTTATCGGGGTTTAGTGTTTTTAAGTTCTTTTAGGGTTTATGGGTTTTTAGGATTTTTATGTATTTTTAGGGTTTTAGGGTCTTTTACGATTTTTTATGGTTTTTAGGATTTTATGGTTTTATGGTTTTTATGGGTTTTAGGGGTATTTAGGGTTATTTGTGGTTTCTAGGGGTTCTAAGGGTTTTTATTATTTTTATTTTTTGATCATTTTAACAGTTTTTGGATTTTTTGGGGCTTTTAGTGTCTTTTGTGATTTTTATGAGGTTTTAGGGTTCTTAGTGGATTTTTTGTATTTTGGGGGGTTTTATGGTGTTAGGGTTTTATTAGGGTTTTAATCATTTATTTGGATCCTATAGGGGTTTTGGGGGTTTTACAAGTGTTTATTATCTTTAAATTGTTTTAGAGTGTTTACGGATTTTTTAGGTTCTTTAACTATTTTTTGGGAAGTTTATGGTTTTTTGTGATTTTAGGGTTGTTTTGGATGTTTTCATGTTTTTAGTGTTTCTAGGGTCCTTTAGGGGTTTTAGAGTTTTTCAGGTTTCATTATGGTTATAGGGAATTTTATGTTTTGTTAGGGATTTTAGGGTGCTTTTTGGTTTTTATGGTTTTCAATGTCCTTTAGGGTTGTAGGGTTTTTAGGATCCTTTAGGGGTTTGGGGGATTTGTGTATTTTAATGGATTTTAGGGTTTTAAATTCCATTATGGTTTTTATGGTCATTTATTGTATTTTATGGTATTTATGTGTTTGTGGTTTGAGTGTTTTTTAGTGTGTTTTAGTGGTTTTAAGATTATTTAGGTCATTATGGGTTTTTAGGCTCTTTTAGTGTATTTTTTGGTTTTTAGATCCTATTTGGTTTTTAGGGGGTTTTCATGTTTTAAGGGTTTTATGGATATTTAGGGTTATTAGGCGAGTTTAGGGTTTTTAATTTTAATTGTTTTTTGGGATTTTAGGTGTTTTGGGTTTTTATGGGTTCTTGTGGGTTTTCTAGGTTTTTTATGATTTTTAAGGTTATTAGGGTTTTAAGGTTTTTTAGGGTTTCTAAATGTTTTAAGGGGTTTTAATTCTTTTAGGGTTTGTTAGGGGTTTTAGTGTTTTTAGGGTTTCTTAGTGTTTTTTTTTATGGGTTGTGCTATTTTTTTCGGTTTTTCAATTAGTTTTATGATTTTTACGGGCTTTCATGGATTCTTTTGGGGCCTTTGGAGTTTTTTTTATTTTTTAGTCATTTAGGTTTTTTTAGGTTTTTAATGGGTTTTAATTTTTTTAGGGCTTTTAAAGTATTTTATAATTATTTTATAGTTTTTAAGGTTTTAGTAATTTTTAGGGTTTTTTGGGTTTTTTGATTTTTTTCGGTTTGGGGTTTTTATATTTTTGGGGCTTTTAGGGTCTTTATAGTTTTTATGATTTTGTAGGATTTTAGGGTTATTTAGGTTCATTGTGTGTTTTTAGGGGGTTTAAGATATTATATATTTTTTAGTATTTTAAATTTTTTTTGGTTTTTAGAGTTTTAAGAGAATTTTTGGGGGTTTCATGGTTTTTTGATATTTCGTGGGTTTTTTGGGATTTTAGTATTGTTTGGAGTTTAAAGTATTTAGGGTTTCATGGTATTTTATTATCTTTTAGTGTTTTGATGGTTTTTATTTTTTTAGTGTATTTTATGGTTTCGGGGGGGTTTGGGTGATTTTTAGGTTCTTTTAGGGGGTTTAGTGTTTTTAGTTTTTTTAGTTTTTTGAAGTTTTTCATAGGTTTTTTTTGTGTTTTTAGAGATTTTTTGGGATTTTATAATTTTTTCGGTTTTGTGGAAATTTTAAGGTTTTTTTAGTTTTTTAGGGTTTTTAGGGATTTTTTAGTTTTTTAGGTTTTTTGGAGGGTTTGGGTGATTTGGGTTTTTATATGATTTTAGAGAATTCAAAGCCATTTAGGGTTTTTGGGGTTGTTATGGTGTTTAAGGGTTTTTAGGGTCTTTTAGGTTTTTTAGGTTTTTAGGTTCTTTTAGGGCCCTTTATGGGTTTGGGGTCTTTTATGAGTTTTTTTCATTTTTAGTGTTTTGGGTTCATTAATATTTTTATTGTTATTTATCTTTTATAGCATTATCAGGTTTTTAAGGTTTTTAAGGGGGGTTTTAGGGTTTTCAAGGTTTTATGGGTTTTAATTTATAAAAGGTTTTTTATGTTCTTTTTGGGTGTGTTAGGTAGTTTTAGGGGTTTTGGGTATTTTGGGTGTTCTTGGGTTTTTATAGTTTTTAGGGGCTTTAGGGTTTTTGAAGGTGTTTAAGGGTCTTAGGATCATTTAGCATTTTTATGATATTTTAGGGTTGTTTGTGTTTTTTTGTGGTTTAAGGGGTTTAATGGTTTTTTGGGTTTTAGGGTGTTTTGGGTGTTTTGGGTTCTTAAGGGGAATTTAGGGGTTTTTATGGGTTTTTAGGGTTTTAGGGGTTTTAGGGTGTTTTAGGGTTTTTACGTTTTTTTTCATTTTTAAGGGGATTTAAGAGTTTTTAGGTGTTTTTTGGTTTTTAGGGGTTTTAGGGTTATTTTAGAGGATTTATAGTTTTTTGGGATTTTAGCATTTTAAGGGATTTTTTATGGAGTTTTTAGTGTTTTTTGGGTTTTTTGGTTTTTAGGTATATAATTGTTATGGTGGGGTTTTTAAGGGTTATTTTTTTGGAATTTTTGTGGATTTAGGTGTTTTAGTGTTTTTAAGGGTTTTAGGTTTTTTAAAGGGTTTTTAGGGGTTTAGTGCTTTCCTGGGTTTTTAGGTTTATAGGGAAATTAGGGTGTTTAAGGGGTTTTATGGTATTTATCTGGTTATTTTGGATATTTAATTATTTTTTTGGGTTTTATGGTGTCTTATGGTTTTTTAGGTTTTTCTATTTTTTAGTTTTTGCAGATTTTTTTGTTATTTCTATGGGTTTTATGGGTTTTTTAGGATTTAAAGGTTTATGGGTTTATGGGTTTTAGGGTTTTACGATTATCGGTGGTTTTTATTTGTTTTTTAATATTAATGGGTTTTAAAGATTTTTTTTATTTTTTGGATTTTTTTAGTTTTGTAGGGGTTTTTAGGGTTTTTAGTGTTGTTAGGGTTGTAATTGATTGGGGGTTACAGTTTTTTGGGTTTTATTATGGTTTTAGGGGATTTTAGGGGGTAGGTTTTTTGTGTCATTTAATGTTTTTAGGGTTGTACTTTTTGATTAGTATTTCAGTTTCTTTTGTGCGCATAGAATATTTTGGGTTTTTATGGTATTTTAGGATATTTATAGTTATTTAGGGACTTAGTGTTTTTGGGGGATTTATGTTTTTATGGGTTTTTTAGTATTTGAGGACTTCTTGTGTTTTTTAGGGGTTTTAGGATTTTATGTTCCTTTATGTTTTCCATGTTCCTTCTGGGGTTTTTAGGGTTATCTAGGGTCTCTTAGGGGTTTTTAGGGTTCTTTTTGGTATTTAGGGTTTCAGGGTCCTTTTGGTTTTTGTGGTTTTTATATTCCTTTAGGGTATTTAGGGTTTTCAGGGTGTTTTAATGGGTTTAATGGTTTTATATGTTCTTTTAGGATTTTTAGAGTCTGTTGGGGAATTTTATGTTCTTTTAGATGGATTTTATAGTTTTTATAATCTTTTAATGTTTTTAAGGTTCTTAAGGTCATTGAGGGTTTAATTATATTAGGTCCTTTTAGGTATTTTATTTTTTTAGGGTATGTTAGGGGGTTTAGGTTTTTAGAGTTTTTTTGGTTTTCATGGATTTTTGAGTGGTTTATTGTTTTTAGGGGATATTTGGGTTTTTATGGTTTTTAGGGGTTTTAGGGTTTTTATGGTTTTCAGGTTTTCTAGGGCTTCTAATGTTTTTAGTGATTTTATGGTTTTTATTTGATTTTTTTGATTTGATTATTATTTTTGGGTTTTAGGGTTTTTAGGGGTTTTGGGATTTTAGGGGATTTTAGGGGTTTTTGGGTTGTTTTGGGGTTTATAGGTTTTTCTAGGTTTTTATAGGGTTTCGGGTTTTAGGGGTTTATGGTGTTTAGGGGGTTTTGAATTTTTATGGTTTTTAATTATTTTTACGGTATCTTTTCATTTATATAGGTTAATTTAAGATATTGTATTGTTTTTAGTGTTTTTAGTGCTTTTAGTTTTTTAGTGTTTTCATGGGTTATTATGGGTTTTTGGGTTTCTATGGGTTTTAATGTTTTTATTGTCTTTATAGTGTTTAGGTTTTTTAATATTTTTTTTGGTTTCTTGGGTTTTTAGGTGTTTTCTAGAGTTTTTATGGTTTTTTTGAATCTTTTACGTTTTTAGGTTATTTTAATGGAATTTTACTGTTTTAGGGTTTCTAGTGTCTTTTAGGGGTTTTAAATTTTTATAGCATCTTTTAGGGTTTTTAGGGGGTCTTCGGGACTTTTATGGTTTTTTAGAGTTTTAGAGTTTTTAAAAAAATGAGTTGTTTATTTGGGTTTCTTAGGGATTTATGGTTTTTTATGTTTTTAGAGTTTTTAGGGATTTTATAGATTTTGTTAGTGTTTTGGGTGTTTTGGGTTATATGGTTTTTAGGTATTTTGTATGGGATTTAGGAGGTTTTATGGGTTTTGAAGGTTTTTCATAGATTTTAGGGGTTGTAGGATTTTATGTATTTTTAATGGTATTTTAGGTGTTTAGCGGTTTTACAGTTTTAAGGATATTTTTGGTATTTAGAGTTATTTATGGTTTTTAGGGTTATTTAAGGTTTGGGGGTTAGGTTTTTAGGGGTTTTAGTTTTTTTAGTGAGTTTATGGGGTTTTAGGGATTTTAGGGTTTATATTTGGTTATTCAGATTTTTTATAGTTTATTTTAGTCTTTTAGTATTTTTTTAGGGTTTTTAGGGTTTATATGGACTTTTAGGTCTATATATAGCTTTAGGGATTTCTAGTTTTTAGGGATTTTTAAGGGTTTTGGGTTTTTAGGGTTTTCTTATCTTAATGGATTTTCAAGGGGTTTTAGTGGGGTTTTATGTTTTTTAAGGTTTTAGGGTGTTTTAGGGGTTTTATGGTTTTAGGGGTGTTTATAATTTCTAAGGGTTTTTAGAGTTTTTTGTGTTTTCAGGGAGTTTGGTGATTTTTTTTTGTTTTTAGTGTTTTTAGTGTTTTTAGGGTTCATTATGGGTTTTCAGGTTTTTTGGTGGGTTTTGGGTTTATTTATATTTTTAGGTGTTTTAGGGGGTTTAGGGGTTTTAGTGTTTTTAAGAGTTCTTCAAGGTTTTCAGGGATTTTTATGGGTTTTTTGGGTTTTTAGAGTATTAGGCTTTTTTAGAGTTTTAGGGGTTTTAGGTTTTTTCGGTTTTTTATGGTCATTGAGGGGTTTTTGTGGTTTTAGGATTTTTGGGGCTTTAGGGTTTTAGTTTTTCGAGGGCATTTTAGGTTTTTTGGAATTTTGTGTTTTTAGGATTTTAGGATTTTTAGGGCGTTTAAGGTTCATTTGGGTATTTTAGGGTTTTATAGGGTTATTTAGGGATTTTTAGGGGTTTTAGGGTTTATAAAGTCCTATAGGGTTTATAGGGGTTTATAGGGTTTTTGGTTTTTTAAGGTATTTAGTAATTTTTAGTTCTTTAATGTTTTTGGGGGGTTTTATGGGTTTTTAGGGGTTTTAGGGTTTTCTTGGATTTTTTGGGATTAAAGGGTACCTAAGGGTTTTAAAGGGTTTTAGGGTTTCTTGGGGTTTTTGTGTTTTTAGGGGGTTTTGGGGTTTTATGGTTTTTGAGGATTTTAGGGATTTCTTATAATTTTTAGTGCTTTTCAGGGGTTTTACTGGTTCTTTGGTGTTTTTAAGATTTTTATGGATTCTTTAGTATTTAAAAAAATTGGGATTTTTTAGGTTTTTTAGGTTTTTAGGCTGTTAGTATTTTTTTTTTTGAGGGATTTTTAGGGTTTTTTTTTTGTTTTTTAGGGGGTTCAAGGGTTTTTGGAACATTTTAGGGTCTTTATGTTTTTAGGAGTTGAAAAGGGGGTTTTATTGTTTTTTGGGGGTTTCAACCATTTTTAGGGTTTTTAGGTTTTTTTTGGGGTTTTATGGGGTTTTCAGGTTTTAAACTCTTTTTTTGGGTTTTTGGGTTTTTTCAGGTTCTTTAGGGTATTTAAATGTTTTTAGGTGTTTTAGGGTCTTTCAATATATTGCGGTATTAAAAAGTTTTAAGGGTTTGGGTGTTCTGATCAGTTTTTAGTTTTTTAGGTTTTTTGGGTTTAATGGTTTTTAAGAATTTCTATGGATTTTTAGGCATTTAGTGTTTTTAATAGTTTTTAGGTTTTGTTAAGTTTTCTAGAGTTTTGGGGGGGTTTATGAGTTATTATGGTTTTTTTCAGGGTTTTAGGTTTTTCATAGGGGTTTTAGGAAATTTTAGTGTTTTTAGGATTTTTATGGTTTTTAGGGTTTTATTTAGGTTTTCTGATTTTTTATTGTTTCTTAGGGATCTTAGGGTTTATGGTTTTTAGATTTTTTATGAAATTTTATCATTTGGTGGTTTTTAGAGTTATTATGATTTTTAAAAGTTTTTAGGGGTTTTATTTTTTTAAGGTTTTTTAGATTTTTATGTTTTTAAGGGGGTTAATGGGTTTTAGGTTTTTTTACATTATTTTTGACGATTTAGGTGTTTTATGGGTTTTTATGGGTTTTATGGGATTTAATGTTTTTAGGGTTTTAGTGTTTTAGGGTTTTTATAGGTTTTATGGGTAATTTATAAATTTTTAGGGCTTTAAAGGTCTTTAGGGATTTTAGGGTCTTAGAGTCTTTTATGGGTTTTACGGTTTTTATAGTCTTTTTTGAATTTTAGGATTTTAAGGTATATTATGTTTTTTAGAGTTAGTAAGGTGTTTAGGGTTTTTAGGGTTTTTCTTATGGGGTTTTAAGTATTTTAGGGCTTTATGGTGGTTTTAAGTTTTTAGGGTTCTTTAGGGATTTTGAGGTTTTTAGCATTTTTAGTGTTTTTAGGATTTTTCGGGGGTTTTAGGAATTTTTTGGGTTTTTAGTTTTTTAGTTGTCTTAGATTTTTTATGTTTTTTATGGTTTTTTGGTTTTTTTGGGTTTTTTGGGGGTTTTTTGGGTTTGTATAGTTTTTATGGTATTTTAGTGTTTTTAGGGTTTTTGGGGTGTTATGGATATTTATGATTTTTGGGGTTTTTCTATTTTTTAGGGGTTTTCAATGTTAATAAAGTTTTTGGGGTTTTGGAGGGGGTAGTGCTTGGGGGTTAGGGATTTATAGTGGTTTTGGGGGGTATTAGGTATTAAAGGGGAGGGGGTTTTGGGTTTTTTTTGGTTTTTAATGGTTTTTAAGCTTTTTGGTTTTTAGGGGTTTTATGATTTTAATTTTTTTAGGTGTTCTTGAGTGTTTTCATGGGTTTTATGAGTTTCTATGGTTTTACTTTATTTTATGGTTTTAAGGTATTTTAATGTTTTAGTGTTTTTTGGTATTTATTGTGTTTTTAGTGTTCATCGGGGTTCTTCAAATATTTTCTATTAGTTTTAGGGATTTAGGATTTTTAATGTTTGTAAATTTTTTTATATATTTTTATGGTTTCTATGGTCTTTTATTTTTATGGTTTTTTTGGGGTTATTATTGGTTTTGGGGTTTGTTAGTGTTCTAAGGGGGTTTTTGGTCCTTTAGGGTTTCTAAGAGTTTTGTGGGTTTCATGGTTTTTTGTGTGTTTTCTCTTTTTATGGGTTTTAGGGTCAGTTATGGTCTTTTATGGATTTTAGTTTATTTAGGGGATTTTAGTGTATTTAGGGTTTTTAGTTTACTTTATGGTATTCTGAGTTTTTATGGTCCTTTAGGGGTTTTTAGTGTCCTCTGGGGTTTCTAGGGCTTGGGGGGTTTTAAGAATTTTATTACTTATAGGGGTTTTAATAAATTTTATGTGTTTTTTTGGTATTTTTTGGGTTCTTAGGGTTTTTTTAGGTATTTTATTTTATTTTAGGGGGCTTTTAGGGGTTTTTTTGTTTTTAGTGGGTTTTCAGTGGGTTTTTTGGGAATTAGGGTTTTTAGGGTTTTATAGTCTTTAGTGGGTTTTAGGGTTTTCTAATTGGTCTTAGTGTTATTTAGGTTTTTTTGGATCTTTTAGGGTTTATGTATTTTAGGGACATTTAGGATTTTGGGTGTTTTTTGGGTCTTTTAGGGTTTATTATGGGGTATTAAGGTTTTTAAAGGGTTTTGGGGTCTTTTTATTTTTTAGGGGTTTAGGTTATTTTTGGGAATTTATGGTGTTTTTTGGACCATTAGGGATCTTTATGGTTTACTTGTAATTTTAGGTTTTATGGGGTTTACATTACTTTATGGTTTTTAGGGATACTTATGGGTTTTGAGGGTTTTAGGGTCCTTTAGTTTTTTGGTGTTCTTTAGGTTTTTAGGTTGTTTTAGGGTCTTGTAAGGGTTTTAAGGTTATTTAGTTCCTTTTAGAGTTTTTTAGGGTTTTTAGAGTCTTCCATGTTTTTAAGGGTATTTTATTTTCTTTTACAATTTTTAGGGTCTTTTAGGGTGTTTTAGTTTTTTAGGTTATTTTAGTTTTTTATAGGGGTTTAGCACGTTTTCTTGTTTTTAGTGGTTTTTAGGGTCTTTTATTATTTTTACAGTTTTTACGGTCTTTTGCCATTTTTAGTGTAGTTTAGGGGTTTTTATGGTTTTAGGGTCTATTAGGGGATTTTAGTATTTTTAGGAATTTTTAATAGTTTTTTTGGGTTTTAGGAATTTTAGTGTTTCTAATGTTTTTAGGGGATTTGGGGTCCTTTTTGGGTTTTTTATGGTTTTTAGGGTCCATTAAGTGTTTTGGTGTTTTTAGGATTTTCAGGGTTTTTAGGGATTTTAAGGCATTTAATTCATTTTTTCAAAATATATTTGGATTTAAATTGATTTTTTTATTTTTTTTCTATCACCAAAATGATGGTTAATGGAAATTTGACGATACAAATTAGTGAATTCATAATTAATTTTAATTTTTAATTATTTTATAAGCGATCATTCTCTAAATACCTTATATATTAAGTTTAAATTCATATTCAGTCATATATAAATCATATTTAATAAAAATATTATATTTATCTCAATGTAAACATATTTATATGTTAATATATAATTTTTAATGATAGATAATTTATTTAGTGAAATATACATCATATTAGTGCTAGTAAATAGGGCTGATAAATGGTGTTTTTTATGAAATGTACTTTTTTATTGTTTTTAATTACTTTATGTTTTTTAGGTTCTTTTAATGTTTATATGAGTTTTTACAGTCTTTTATGGTTTTAGTGTTTTTTAGGGTCTTTTGGACTTTTAGGGTTTTTAGGTTATTTTAGGGATTTGGGGTTTTTAGTGTTGTTAGGGTTACTTGGGGGATTTAGGGTTTGGGGGGGTTTGGGTTTTTAGTATTGTTTTGGGTTTTTAGGGTTCTTAATAAATTTATAGGATTGTTACGGTACTTTAAGGTTTTTAGGGTTTTTAGGGTCATTTAGGTATTTTAGGGGTTTTAGGGAACTTTATTGTTTTTTGTATCTTTTAGGGGTTTTATTGTGTTTTAGAGTCTTTATGATTTTTTGGGGTTTATTGTGTCGTTTAATTTTGTTATGCTTTTAGATACTTTTAGGGTTTTTAGGGTATTTTATAATCTTTTAAGGTATTTGTAATCTTTTTTCTTTTTTGGGGTTTTTTTATTTTTTTGGGTCTTTTGATTGTTATTGATTTTTAGGGTATTTAGTGTCTCTTAGTGTTTTAAATGTTTTTCTGGTTTTAAAAAAATACGGTTTTAGAGAATTTTAGGGGGTTTTAGGGTATATCTGGGTTTTATTTTTTTAGTGATTTTAGGGTCCTTTAGTGTATTTATGGATTTTATGGTATTGTAAGGGTTTAGGGGTTTGGTTTTTTAGGAATTTTAATGGTTTATAGTGTTTTACGTGGTTTTATGGAATTTTTATTTTTTTATGGTTTTTTTGGTTTTTTTGGAATTATAAATTTTTTGCATTTTAGGGATTTTGTGGGTTTAATTAGGTTTTAGGTTTTTTATTTTTTTAGTTTTCGTAGGGATTTTCGTGTGTATTTAGGGTTTTTATGGTTTTTTAGGGTTTTAGGGTTTTAATGGGGTTTTAGGATTTTTAAGGGTTTTTAGTGTTTTTAGTGGTTTTTAAATATTTATGGACTTTTAGTGTTTAGGTGATTTCTTGTATTTTTAGTTTTTTTAAGTGGTTTTAGTGGTTTTATAGTTTTTAGGATTTTTTGGCTTTTCAGGGTTTTTTTGGTTTTAGGTGTTCTTATAGAATTAGTGATTTTTAAGGCTTTTGAGGGGTTTGGGGGTAGGTTTTTTTTAATGATTTTTAGCTTTTTTATGTTTCTAAGGGTGTAATAGTGTCTTTAGGATCATTATGGGTTTTTACGGTTTTAGGTACTTTTATAGTTTTTAGGGTTTTGAGGATCATTTTTGGTTTTTAGTGTCTTATAAGCATTTAGGTTTTTTAGGGTTTTAGGTGTTTTAAATTGGTTTTACGGTTTTTAGGGTTATTATGGGCTTTTGTAAGTTTTTAAAGGTTTTTTGGGATTTTTTGGTTTTTAGTAATTTTTTGATTTTTTAGGTTTTTGATGTGTTTTATAGGGTTATTTTATAGTTTTAAGGGGTTTCAAAAAGTTTTTCATCTATTATGGTTCTTATGGATTTTTGGGTTTTTTCGGGATTTTTGGGGTTTAAAGGGGTTTTAAGGTTTTTAGAGTTTTTTATAGTTTTTATGGATTTTTGGGGTTTTTAGGGATTTCAAGGGGTTAGGCGTATTTGGGGTTTTTAGAGATTTTTTTGAGTTTTTATGGGATTTTACAGCTTTTCATGGGTTTTCATATTTCATAGAGTTTTTTCGGTTTTAGATTTTCCTTAGGGATTTTATTTTTTGAAGTTCTTTTTGTTTTTTTGGGTTTCTTATGGTTTTTGGGATTTTTTGTGTCTATTAGGGATTTTATGGTTTTTAGGGATACTATAGGATTTTAGTGTTTTTTAGCAGTATTAGGGAATTTTGAGAGTTTCTAAGGGTTTTATTTATTTTAGTAGTTTTTATGGGTTTTCATGGTTTTTTGTTTTTTTAGTTTATTGGGATTTAGTGTTTTCTTATATATTTTTATTGGTTTTAAGGTTATTGAAGTTTTTTTGTGTTTTTTGGATTTTTTAGGGTTATAGGGGGTTTTAGGAATTTTTAGGGGTTTGTGGGTTTATGGAGCTTTTAGGGTTAATATGATTTTTAGGGTTTTTATGTTTTTAGGGCAGAAGCGGTGTGAGGTCGGGTTACTCTCGACCCCCACAAAATTTATTAAAGAAAAAGAGACTCTGCAGACAGGGGAGGGGTGGGGTCAATTAACCCACACCCAAAAAAACCCTTACAACCCAAGACACTAAGGACCGCAAAAAAAGAAAAATAAAAGGTGAAAAAAGAAAAAACACACAAAGCCAAGCATCCACCATCATCATCCAGCGTCAAACAGCATTTAGTAGCTCACAGCTAACGAACGACCAACATCCAAACTCAAATAGAAATAAACATCCAGCAGCAGCACAACCATAACCCGCAGTTTCAGCACCTCCCAGCTCAACAGAAACCAGCATCCAACATCACAATTTCCAGCATCCAGCGCGTTCTTTCCAAGCCAGTTCACAACAAGCAACACACACCCACCCGCACTAGAAGCATAATCTTCACCATCATCATCCAATACGAATAGAGATTCCAAACCATGCCAACCACCACCATCTTCAACCGCATCAATCCAAGCAGCACCTCCTTGCAAGTGAACTTCCAGCATTCCATATCTAGCATCATTTTTAGCCACCCAAGACAACCATCACCCACACACAGAACCAATTCGCAGCACCCAATCCTCCTTGTTCAAACCTAAAACCAGACCGCCCCCAAGACCATCAACCATCATCAGCAGCGACTTACGGAAAAACCATCCACAACACAGGAGAACACAATCCAACATAGCAGCTAGAACACAACACCGCTTAGAGAGCCCACCATCACCAGACAGCGCTCCATCCCTCGCAGCAGATCCATCATCCAGCACGAGAAGCATCTCACAACCAAGACAAACATACATAGAACCAAAAAGAGCACTTTGTTACTCCAGAAAAACATAGACTAACAAATTCCACCAATCGCAGCACAACTTAAGCCATCCTGCATCAACAGCATGAATCAAAAACAAAGCCGAGGAACCAAGAAAACAGATATGTATCTTCAGAACACACTATTGACTGGAAGACCGGAGAGCCCGCACCACGCCGATGAAAATCCATCCAAAATGAGAATCCTCCATCGCAAAACCAAATAGCCTCCAAATCACTCCAAACCTCAGATCGCAGAAGCCAGATCCCGAGAAGGAAGCCACCGAAGAAGAACAAACTCCTACCATCGATGAGCCCCTGTCCGACAAATAGGTCCTCACCGCCCACGACCGGGCCGCAGCAACCTTTACTGATGAGGTCCTTGACCCCGTTGACCCATCCAGAATAGGCGTTGAATGAGGATGGTCCATCTTCATTAGAAAATAACCACCTTGCCGCCACTATAGCCAAAGACCCGTCGCTCCGCACACAGTCACCATCCGCAAGCAGTAAGAATCATGGGGAGAGAAATACCATCTTCGAGATCCACCAAGGCACGACCCCATCGGACGCCACGTTGACCCGCAAGAGAACCTTCGAGACTACACGAACACCGCAACCGCCCAACAATGCCTGAACGCCGTCGTTCGAGGCTGCTGGGTGACAACCGATCTGGAGGGGAAGACCCGAAGTCCCGCCGCCGCGTGGAGAGCACTAGGATGCTGTAAGGAACACGCCGCCTTGGATATAAAGAAGTCCACAGAAGCACACTGTCGCCGAGGACGCCCCCCACAAACGGAAGAGGGGAGGGGAGAAGATCTGAAGATACGGCCTCTAGGAGGATTCAGAAACCCTAGAAGTAACACCGAGAGAGAGGGAGCACCAGGAGAGTGCGCAGCCATCCCCCTTTATGTTTTTAGGGGTTTTAGCATTTGTTTGGGGTTTTTTGGGGTTTTTAGGATTATTAGATTTTTAGTGTTTTTAAGATTTTTTATGTTTTTAGGTTTTAATGGGTTTTTAGGTTTTTCTAGTATTAAAATATTTTCCAAGATTTTATTGGGGTTTTTGGGTCTTTTTGGCCATTTTAGAATTTTTAGGGTTTCAACAACTTTTAGGGGTTTAGGGTTATTTGGATTATTTATGTGTTTTAATGGTTTTTATGGTTTTTTGTAGATTTATTGGTTTTTCAGGTTTTAAGGGATTTTTTGTTTTAAGCTCCTTTTATGGTTTTTAGAGGATTTATGGTCTATTAGGGTATAAGTGTTCATGCTGGCTTTTTCTATTTTTTAGGGTTTCTTTGGTTTTTTGGATTTTCATGATTTTTAGGGTTTTAAGGTGGTTTTATGGGTTTTCAATATTTTTATGGACTTTTATGGGTTTTATAGTTTTCATAGGGGTTTTTATTAATTTTTAGTATTTTTATTGTTTTCTATGGTTTTATGGGTTTTTATAGGTTTTTAGGGTTTCATAGGTTTTTAGTGTCTTTCAGGTTTATGTTGTTTTTTATGATTTTTAGGTGTTTTTTTGGATTGTTATGGTCTTTATGGTTTTAAGATTATTTTATGGGTTTTAAATATTTAATTAGAGTTTTTAGGGGTTTCAGGGTTGTTTAGGAATTTTACGTTTTTTAGGGTTTTTGGGTTTTTGGGGATTTTATGGATTTTCTATGATTTTTCAATGTTTGTAGGGTTTTTTAGAATTTTATTGTTTTTATGGTTTCGTAGGATTTTTAGGGTTTTAAGGGATTTTTGTTTTATTTAGGATTTTAGGGTTTTTTACTCTTTTTAATGTTTTTAGGATTTTTGTGGGTTTTTGTGGGTTTAAAGGGTTTTTAGACATCCTTTTAGTTTTTAGGTGGTTTTAGGGTTTCTTAGTGTTATTGGGGTTTTAAGGGTTTTTTAATACATTAAATGTTTTTATGGTTTTTAGGGTATGGTAGGGCTTTATGTTTTTTAAAGATTTTATGGCGTTTTAGGGTTTTTAGTGTTTTTAGGGTTCTGGGTGGTTTTATGGTTTTTAATGGTTTTTGTATTTTTTTAGGTATTTTAGGGATTTTATGATTTTTTAGAGATTTTATGATTTTCAGAGTTTTTAATAGTTTTATGTTTTTAGGGTTTTTATGGGTTTTCAATGTTTTTAAGAATTTTAAGGTTTTTTAGGGTTTTTAGGATTTTTAGAGTTTTTAGATTCTTCTTAGAGGTTATTAGGGGATTTGGGGTATTTAGGTTTTTTAGACTCTTTTGGTACTTTAAAGGTTTTATGATTTTTTTTGTTTTTTGAGGGATTTAAATTTTTTGTAGGATATTAGGGTTTTAATGGGTTATTAAGGGTTTTTGTATTGTGAAAGGATGGGTTTTTTGGGTTTTTTCTTATTTTTGAGATTTTTTTGGTATTTTCGGGGGTTTTTTCTGGAATTTTAATATTTTTTGAGGTTTTGTGGGGGTTTAAGGTGTTTTATGTTTTTAGGGTTTTTATGTTTTTAATAATTATTTAGGTTATTTAGTATTTATTTAATGGTTTTTAGGGTGATTAGTGATTTATATGGGTCCTTTGGGTTTTATAGGGGTTTTAGGGACTTTTAGGAGTTTTAGTGTCTTTTACAGTGTTTATGGATTTTATTGTCTTTGAGGGGTTTTAATAGTTTTTTATGTCTTTATGGTTTTTTTGGGTTTTTTGGGGCCTTTGATTTTTAATGATTTTTAGGGGATTTTTGATATTATTTACGTATTTTTTTCTTTTTGGGGGATTTAAGGCTTTTTAGGATTTAGGGTATTTTAGGGGTTTTTATAAGTGTTATGTTTTTAGTCTTTTTAGTGATTTTTATTGTTTTTAGGTTATTTTTGGGTTTTTAGTTCTTTTGGGGTTTTTTAGGGGTATATGGTTTTTTCTGGTATTATGTGTAAATGGAGTTTGGCGGGTTTTTGGGGGGATTTTTATTTTTTTCAGGTTTTTATGGGGGATTTAGGGGGATTTATGGTTTTTTTTGCAGTAGGGGGGGTTGGTTTTGGGGGGATTTTAATGGGTTTATAGGTTTTTTTAGGTTAAGGGTTTTAGGTTTTTTTAAATTTTTATTGTTTTTTAAGGTTTTCTAGGTTCTATGGGTTTTAGGTTGTTTAGGGGTTTTAGTGTCATTAGGGTTTTTTTAGTTTTTTGAGGGTTTTTAAAAAAAATTCAATTTTGGGTGAGTTTTAAGGTTTTAGGGTTTTTAAGTATTTTAGGGTTTTATGGGGTTTTAAGGATTTTTAGCGGTATTTATGTTTTTAGGGTTTGGGGGTTTAGATTTTCCAGTTTTGTAGGGTATTTTATAATTTTTAGTGGTTTTTAGGATCTTTTTGGGTTTTTGGGTTTTTATATTTTCAATGGTTTTTATTATCTTTTGCAGAGGTTTTGTATTTTTTAGTGTTATTTAGGGTTTTTTTAGTTTCTAGGGTTTCTAGGGGTTTTATCGCTTTTAGGGGTTTTATGATCATTCATTATTTAATGGTGTTTTTAGGGTCTTTAAGGTTTTTATGGGTTTTAGGGTCTTCTTGGGGTTTTGGGGCGGTTTTATGTCCCTTTAGTGTTTTGTGGTCCTTTAGGGTTTTTATGGTTCTTAGGGTTTTTAAAGGTTTTTAGGGTTTATAATGATTATAGGATATTTATGGTTTTTAGTGTTTTTAGGTTTTGGTGTTATTTTTAGGCAGTTTAAGGTTTTTTAGGGGTTTAGGACTTTTGGGGCAAGGAAGATGCGAGGGTCGGGCTATTCCTGTCCCCCCCCCCACAATTTATTAGAAAGAAAAAAGAGACCTATCAGACAAGAGAGGGGAGGGGTCAAACGACCCACACCCAAAAACCCCTTACAACACACGCCAAAAAAGGAAAAATCAAAAAAGAAAAGAAGTAAAACAAACCCAAACAAACAACACACAACTTTAAGTAACAACCATCATCATCACCAACATCAACCAGCCTCCAGCAGCTCACAACCAAGCAATGACCAGCCTCCAATCTCACCAATTCCAGCATCCATAATAATCCAGTCATCAAATCCACAACATTGCTTAGCAGCACCTCCAACAGAATCACCCAGCCAAACAGAACAAGCATCCCATAACACTGACCAACCTCCAGACCCCAGCAATTCTTCTTCCCTACCAACAGCTAGGTCTAGCGAATGCCCACTACCAAACCCACCACTGCAAGCCATCCCTGTCAGCAACTCACATCCAAACATCCATCCACATCCAGTATCACATCCAAGCCAGCCACTAGCATTTTCAATACAGAAATCAAAAACTCCCAACAAATCCACTTTCATCCAGGCCGCATCAAACATCCAACAACTCCAATTCCAAAAATCAATACCGGCATCAGCCCACACCAAACCCCATTGCAGCATCAAAACTATAAAAAAAGAAACCATCCCAGCCAGCATATCATTCGGAACCATAACCAAAAATTCAACCAACGAACCAAGCCACCAGCAAAGCGAACCATAACAACAGATTGAACCCACAGATCAATAGACCGCGATCTAATGGCACACCAAAACTAGAGAAAAATCGCAGAGACAACGCCATGAAAGAGGAAACGTACCATATTTGAATCGATATCAAGGAAGAATCCCCGAAATGTAACTAAAGCAGAAACCTCAGTGAAGAACCGGGAGCTCCCTCAGCATCAAGCGCTAAGCACATTATTCCATCACAAAACCACATGAACTGCATCCTTTGCACAAACTACTACCAAACCGAACTCATTCGTTCCTCCTCTCCAAGACCGCATCGTCGTTGAGGTACCTGGCTTCGGACATCCCAAGGTAAACCCGATCTACAAAGTCAAACCCGAACCACAGCAGATCCCCATCAAAGATTCTGACTGCCAATGAGCCATCAGCAACTCCGCAGACTAGATCCAACTGATCTAAGACCAGAGAAGCCTGCACAAGCCCCAAGCATGAAAAAACCCAGGAGAAACAACAAATAAATCCTTCTGAAGCTGAGAGCCATAACGCGAGATGGGGAAAAAGAAGCTGCCAGAGACGTGAATCCACCATCGTCTTGGATCCGATGAACGTGCCCAGAGAACACCGCTGACGAGGAAGACCATCACCAAAAACCAGGGGAGGAATCGTCAAGTGAGAGAAAGAACTTGGAGAGACCACCACCATCCTCTAATCTTCTTAGGAATTTTAGGGGTTTCAATGTGTTTTTATTTTTTTAGCATCTTTATGTTTTTATGGTTTTGAGGGTGTTTTACGGTTTTTTGGTTTTTAGGGTTTTAGGTTTTTAGGGTTCTTTGGGTGTTTTTTGAATTTTTATGTTTTTTAAGGATTTTCATGATTTTTTGTGTCTTGAAAAGTTTCTAGGGTTTTAATGGTCATTTACAGGTTTTAGGGGGTTTTATGGGTTTTAGGGTTATTGAGGGTGTTTTTAGGGTTTTAGAGATTTAGTTTCATTTAGTGGGTTTTATGGTTTTAAGGTCTCTAGTGTTTATTAGGGGTAATTAAGGTTTTTTATGGTTTTTAGTTTTTCTGATTTTATTTTTTTTCTTGTTTTTAGGGTCTTTAGGGTTTTTAGGGTTCTTTAGTTTCCTTTAGGATTTTTTCGAGGGTTTTATGGGTTTTATGGGTCTTTAGGGGCTGTTAGGTTTTTTAGTATTTTTATTGATTTTAAAGTATTTTAGGGTTGTATTATGGTTTTTAGGATAATGGGTGTTCTTAGGGGTTGTATGGTTTTTAGGATTTTTAGGGGTTTCTTATGGTTTTAGGGTTTTTTGGTGTTTTAGGTTCTTGAATGGGTTTTAGTATTTTCGGTCCCTCTAGGGTTTTGAGATATTTTTATGGTTTTTATGGTATTTTTTGGTCTTTTAGAGTTTTAGGGAATCTAGTATGTTTTAGAGTTCTTAGGGTCTTTTAGCGGGTTTTAGGGTTTTTACATTTTTAGGTACATTTATGATTTTTAGTGTATTTTGGGATATATGGGTTACTTTGATTTTTTGGGTTTTGTATGTTATTTAGTGAATTTTATGGGTTTTAGGATTTATTGGGGGGGGGTTTATGGGTTTTTAGGTTCTTTTGGGAGTTTTATGGGCCTTTAGGTATTTTAGGGGTTTTATGGGTTCTATAGTTTTTATGGGTTGTCAATGTTATTTGGGTTTTTATGTGTATTATCATTTTGTGGGTTTTAATGGTTTTAAATGGGTTTTAGGGATTTTATAAGGTTTAGGGATTTTAGTGGTTTAAGAGGTTTAAGGATTTTTGAGGGTTTTTTGGGCGTTTGAATGTCTGTTTAGGGGTTATTTAGTTTTCTAAAGGGATGTAATGAAATTTATCATTTTAATGGGTTTTATGGGAATTAGGGTTTAATGTGTTTTATGTTTTTTTATGAATTTCAGGGTTTTTTGGGTTATTGGGGATCTTAGGGAAATTATATATTTTTAGGGGTTTAGGGTTTTTTATAATTGTTTAGCGCTTTATGTATTATTAAGGAGACGATGTTTTTTATTTTTTCTTAGGGGTTTTTAGGTTTTTAGGGAGTCTTCATACCTTATTACAGGTTTAAGTGTTTTTTTAAGGTGTTTTAGGGGGGGGGGGGTCGATAGTTTTTATGGTTTTTAAGGAATATAGGGTTTTAGAGCTTTTTATGGGTTTTGAGGTTTTATAGGATTTTAGGTTTTTTATTGTTTTTAGTGATTTTAGGGGGTTTCATCATTTTTTAGGGTTTTTAGGATATTAGGATTTTTGGGGTTTTAGGCCATTTTAATGTTTTTATGGGGATTTATGGGTTTTTAGTGATTTAGAGTTTTTGGGGTTTTATAGTTTTTAGGGGTTTTTGGTCTGTTATTTTTTTATGATTTTTAGGGGTGTTTATGATGTGAATGTGTTTTAGGATCTTTGAGAGGGTTTATAGGGTTATTTAAGGTGATTTTTGGTTTTTAGGGTTTTTTGGGTTTTAGGGGTTTTAGGGACTTTTAGGGTTTCTTAGGGTTTTTAGGATTTTTAGGGTTTTTACAATATATAGGTAATTTAATAGGTTTTAATGTTTTTTTATAGTTTTATGGGTTTTATAGTTTTTTAGGGTTTTTATGTTAATTTATGGTTTCTCAAAATATTTTTTGTCTTTTAGTTTTTAGGATTTTTATATTCTTTTATGGTTATTATGATTATTTGGGTATTTAGGGGTTTTTAGCGTATTTTGGGTTTTATGGTTTTTATGGGTTTTAAGGTTTTTTAGGGTTTATTAGTTATTTAGTGTTTCTAGTGTTTCCTGGTTTTTAGGTTTTTTAGGGATTTGTTATATTTTTTAGTATTTTCAAGGCTTTTGGTTGTTTTTGGGTTTTAGGATTTTTTATGGTTTTTATGGATTTATAGAGATTTGTAGTGGGGTTTAGGGTTATATGGTTTTCTTTAATTTTTATGGGGTTTTAGTTTTTTAGTTTTTAGGGGTTTTAGGGGTTTTTAAGGGGTTTTAGGGGTTTTTTGGGGATTTAGATATTTTTTTGTTATTTGGGGGTTTTAGGTGTTTCTAGGTTTTTTAGTGTTTTTACAGTGTTTAAGGGATTTTATGCCATTTTTTTATTTTTATACGGTTATTTAGGGTCTTTTGGGCTTTTAGGGTCTTTTAGGGATTTTTTGATTGTTTATGGTTCTATTGTGTTTTTTAGGGATTTAGGGGTTGTAAGGTGTTTTATGGGTCTTTTTTGGTTTTAGGGTTTTTAGGGGTTTCGATATTGATGTTTTTTTACTGGTTTTAGGGTTTTAGGGATTTTATGGTTTTTGTGGGTTTTAAGAGGTTTTATGATGATTATGGGTTTTTACAAGTTTAATAGGTATCTAGTTATTTTATAGTTTGTTGGGGGTTGTGGGATTTTTTGTTTTAAAGGGTTTTTATATTTTTTTGTGTTTTTATGGTTTTTCAATTTTTTAGGGATCGTAGATTTTTTAGGGGGTTTTTTGGGTTTTTTGGGATTTGTGGGTTTTTTGTTTTTTTAGGTTTTTTTAGGGTTTTATGGTTTTAGGGGTTTAGTTTTTTAGGGATTTCTAGTATGTTTTGTGTTATTTACAGTTTTTAGGTTATTAGGGTTTTTAATGGGGTTTTAGGGAATTTCATGGGTGGGGGTGTAGGGATTTTATGGGTTTTAGGGGTTTTAGGGATTACTTAAGGTTTTACGGGTTCTTTAATGTTTTTAAGTTCTTTAGAGTTTTTAGTGTTTTTAGGTTTTTTTGGGTTTTTTAGTTTTGGTGTCGTTTTTAGGGATTTTTGGGAGTTTAAAGTTTTTTACAGTTTTTATATTTTTATTTAGTTTGTATTAGGATGTTTTAGGGTGTTTTCGGGGTTTTATGTCATTTTAGGTTTTCTATGTTTTTAGGGGTGTAAAGCTATTTTTAAGGTTTATTAGTGTATTCTTAGGTTTTATAGGGTTTATTAGAGTTTTTATTTATTTTAGATTTTTTAGGGGTTTTAAGATGTTTTATAGTGTTTAGGGGGTATTAGGGTTTTAGGGTTTGCATTGGTTTTTAGGAATTTAGGGTTGTTATGCGTTTTCAGCGGCATCTATATTTTTAGTTTTTTTTCAGGTTTTTTAGGGGTTTAAGGTTTTCATTGTGAATTTATGGGATTTTAGGGGTTTTAGGGTTCTTAGGGATTTAAGTCTATTTTAGTATTTTTAATGGTTTCTTAGGTTTTGAGATTTTTTAGGGCTTTCAAGTGATTTTCAATGTTTTAGAGGGTTTTTATAGTTTTTAAAAAATTTAAGGGTTTTATCATTTTTTGGATTTTCTAGGGTCTTTTGTTGGTTTTTAGGATTTTTAGGGTTTTTATGGTTTTAGGGTCTTTTAATGTTTTGTGGTTTTTGAGGAATTATAGGGGTTTTAGGGTTTTTTATCTTTTAGGGTCTATAGGGTTTTCTTGGGTCATTTAGGGGTTTTTTGGGGTTTTAATATTTTTAGGATTTATTAGGTGGATTTAGGGTTTTTATGGTTTTTAAGGTCTTTTATGGTTTTTAGGGGTTTTTGGGTCTTTTATGGTTTAAATTTTTTTTAGGGGTCTTATAGGTTTTTATGTTCTATTAAATTTTTTTGGTTATTTATGGTATTTTAGGGGGTTTCATGGGGTTTTTATGGTCTTTAGGGTCATTAGGGGGTTTAGGGTCCTTTAAAATTTTCTGGTTTTTTAGGTCCATTTAGCATTTTTTATGGGGTTTACAATATTTTAGGTTTTATTAGGGGGTTTTAGGGCATGTTATTTTTTTTTGTGTTTTAGGGTATTTTAGGGTGTTTCGGGGTCCTTCAAGGGTTTTCTATTTTTTTTGTTCCTTTAGGTTTTTTAGGGAAATTTAAGAAAAGAAGTCTTAGGGCTAGGAAAAAAATTCATACCCCCCCCCAATTTTTAACAAAAGAAATATAAAAATCATCATAATGAGGGTTTACAGGCATGGGTGGGATATTCACCCTTCATGTTAGAGTCAACAAATGTAACACAGAAAGGAGGGGTGAAATTTCCACAGTGAACTCTGCTCTACAAGTACCTTTTTGGATAAATCTTTGGCCACTGTGTTTTCCTCCTTATAGGCATGAGTGATGTTGAGAGTGAGAGATAGGGAGAGGATGAGACATTTAAGCTATTTTTGGAGGATTATCCAAGGAACCTTCATGCATTTTTTTTAGATTTTTTTAAGCTTTTCTTGTGTTTTTAGGGTATTCGGGGTTTTTTATGATTTTCATGGGGGTTTTATGTTTTTAGGGTTTGTTAGGGTTTTTAGGGTTTTTAGGGTTTTTAGGGTTTTTAGTGGTTTTAAGACAGTTTTTAGGGTCTTTGAAGGACTTTTAGGGATTTATAGCTTTTAAGGATTTTTAGGGTTTTTAGTGTTTTATTGGATTTTAAGGATTTATTGATTTTTAGGGTATATTTGGATTTTAGGAACTCTTATGGTTTTATGGTTTTTAGGGTTTTATGGTTTTTTTGGGGGTTTTGGGTTTTTAGGGGTTTTAGGGTTCTAGGGGGGTTTACTGCTTTGAGGTTCTTAGGGTTTTAGGTAATTTTAGGGGGTTTAGGGGTTTTATAGTTTATAGAGTCTTTTATGGTATTTATGGTATTTATCGTCTTTTAAGGTGTTTTAAGATTTTATTAAAGTTTTTTTTTACTAATTTTCATGTTTTTAAGGTCCATATGGATATTTTAGTTTTTAGTGATTTTTAGGGTTTTATTGTTTTTAATTGTCTTCCATGGGGTTGTAGGGTTTTGAGGGATTTTTGGGTTTTTAGTATCTTTTGGGGGTTTTAGGGGTTTTGGGGTTTTGGGGTTATTCAGTGTTTTTATGATCTCCTTAGTAATTTTAGTGCCTTTAGGAACTTTTTGGAGTTTAATTGATTTTTAGGGTTTTAATTGTGTTTAGGGTCTTTTGTAGGTTTTTTGTGTTTTTTGGATCTTTTAGGGTTATTGAGGTTTTTATGTGTTTTTAGGGTCTTATAAGGTTTTTTGCCTTCTTTAGGGTTTTTAGGGTTTATGGTTAATATGAATTTTAGGGTTTTATGGTTTTAATGTATTGTAGGGTTTTAAAGGGTTTGTATGATTTTTAGGGGTTTTTAAGGTTTTAAAGGATTTTATAGGGGGCTTTATGCTTTTTTGGTTTTTATGGTGCTTAGGGTTTCTCAGCGTTTTTAATGTTTTAGTGCTTTTAGAATATTTTATTGGTTTTTATGGATTTTAGTTATTTTATGGGTTTGAGGGGTTTTTTGTGTTTTTGGGGTTTTGGGGGTTTTAGGTGTTTTTATAGTTTCTTAGAGTTTTTTTGGTTTTTAGGATTTAAATGGTTTTTATGGGTTTATAGGAATTTCTGTGTTTTTTAGGGGTTTTTATGGATAAAAGGGTTTTTATGGTTTTTAGGGTTTTCATTGTTTTGGGGGGGTTTCTATGGGTTTATGGTTTTTTGGAATTTTAGTGTTTTTAGAGTCCTTATGGGTTTTTATGGTCTTTTGGGGTTTTTTTGTATTTTCGGATGTTTAAGGGTATTTTAGGGGTTTTATTTGGTTTCAAAGTATTTTAGGGTTTTTCTTTGGGGATTTAGGGATTTTATGGTCTTTTAGGGGGGGTTTGGGTTTTAGGGTTTTTTTGTTTTTTTAATATTTTTGTGGTACGATATGTGGTTTTAGGGTTTTTAGGGGGTTTTTACGTTTTTAGGTTTTTAATGTTTTTAGGGGTTTTTTGGTTTTTTGGGTTTTTACGGGTTTTAATGGGATTAAGAGTTGTTAAGGGGTTTTGGGTTTTTTTGGGGTTTTTAGCGTTTTTAGAGATTTTTGGGGTTTTAGGGGGTTTTGGGGGTTTTGTGGTTTGTATGTATTATGGTATTTTTTAGGTCTTTGAGGGAATTCTAGTTTTTTTATGGTTTTTATAGGTTTTTAGGGGTTTTTTGATGTTTTTTGGGGTTTTTGGGGTTTTTTGTTTTTTAGAGTTTTTAGGGGTTTTAGGCTCTTTTGGGACTATTTATGTGTTTTAGGGGTTTTAGGGTATTATAGCGTTTTTAGGGTTTTTTGGCAAAGAAGGTGCGGGCCAAGCTGGGAACTTGGTACCTTAAAATAGAACTAAAAGAAACGTACAAGGCATTACAGGGGGGACTTATGCATTCGGGTACGTGTAGTACCCTTCATGTCAGAGTCAACATGGGAAGCACAAAAAGAAGGAACAATAAAGGACCACCGCGAATAGCATTATTCAATAGCCATTTTGGAGAGGACATCATCAACCATATTGACTCCCATGTATGCGTGAGTGATCCTGAAAGTCAGATTCTTGGATAAGCTAAGACATTCAACCCATTGAGTTAGAATTCGCCATGGAACCTTCCTGGAATTTGGACGAAGAGCCTCCACCGCAAGCATCGAGTCAAATTCGATCCAGAGATGCAACCACCCAAATTGGTTTGCAAAACGTATAGCCTTGATGATAGCCCAGAGCTCTTCCTCCTAGGCGCACCCATTCCCAATGAAATAATAAAAAATTCCCTTGACAAAGCCTCGACAGGTGCAGAAAATACCACCACAACCTGAAGGACCCGGTGAACCTGCTGCCGCGCCATCAACATTAACTTTGATCCATGATGGGATTGGTGGGATCCATCATATGAACTTCATCAACATTGGTTTTTTGACCCTGCCAGAAACACCAGGAGTGCGGAGGGTGACAAGATCATTAAAACAGTTGTTCATAGTACCTGTTTGGATACACCCATCCATCCAAAAAACACTGTGCATGGACATAATACCCTCAGGTATGGAACATGATTTATTCCGGAACATGGCATAATTCCTCACAGCCCATAAAAAGGCAACAGTTGCTGCTGAAGCAGTAAGAAGAAGGTTATGAATTTTCTCACTGCAATTGAATTCCGTAATAAAAATCATCCTTTGAAGAAAAGGTTCCAGAGGGAAAGAAGACACCAAAGACATCTTGTACGTGGCTTCATAATTTGTGTGAAAGGCTGCATCAACAAAGAGGTGATGCACACTTTCAGCGTCCCGTAAACAGAGGCTGCAGACTGAAACAAGATGTCATCCTGCTCTTTCCAACTGCCTATGCATAGGCAGCCTATTTCTCTAGATCTTCCAGAAGAGAAGGAAGTGTCGAGGGGGATTGTATTTGCGCTTAAATTTCAGAATCCATGAGGGGGGTCCAGACCTTGTCGGCATTTGTGATTATAGAACTCCCTTGCAGTGAGTTGACCAAACAGGTTCGGCTTCTAGGTGATTGTATCATAATCAATGAATTTGTGGCGCTGAATCTGGGAATTGATGTGTGCTGGTAAAATTCCATCCAACTCCATCATCCTTGCGTTAAGATCATTGATGGACATGTGATGGAGGCATTGAGGTACCTGCATGATTTCATCAAGTGGACAGTCGATCCATGGAGTTATCCAATATTTTAAGTTGGAATGCATTGAAACAACCCAAATCGACTGAGAGATAATGTCCTTATATGATGATTTAATTGTGGACCAAATAGAGGAGAGTATGTATCTAGTATAGCCATTTCACAAGTGGGAAGTAAACCTCTATTTAAGAAAATCTAGTTCCCCTTCTTTATGTGTGAAGAGATTCCAGGTGAATTTGGCCAGCAAAGCCTCATTAAAGACCCCCAGGTCCTTAATTCCAAGACCACCCATTTCAGTGGGTTTGATGTAGTCCTTCCATGCTACATTTACCAATTTATTTTCATTAATACATCATGTCCATGCAAAATTCTGAATCTTGGCTTGAAGAGATTTAATCAGTCTTTCCAGCCATCTATATATGGAAAATACATGAACAAACATCGAGGTGATGACAGAGTTGATAAGACATACTCTGCCTTCTTGAGACAGGGACTTTCCCTTCCATTTAGCCAGCTGTTTTGTGATGTTGACAGAGATGCTTTCTAAGTGGAAACGCTTTGCCTTCCCCCAAAAAATGGGATCCCCAAGATAATTTAATGGAAAGGATCCTTTTTTGACACCAAGGCGTCTGACAATTCTATTCTGCCTCACGGAGGAAGTTCCTTTCCCAAAAACAATAGATGATTTTCTCTAGCTGATAGCCTGTCCAGCAACATCTTCATAGTGAGTAAATATTTTCCGAATAGATGATATAGTTCGCATATTACCCTGAAAAAAGAGAAGAATATCATCAGCATAAAAAAGGTGTGAGGGTACAAAAGAGTCCTTCACGGCTTTAATGGGACAATAGAATCCAACCATCATTGCATTCGTAACAAATTGAATCAGATAATCTTCCGCAAGTACAGATAGGATTCCATAAAGGGGATCCCCCTGTCTGACCCCTCATGTACATTGGAAGAAACCTTTTGGTTCCCCATTAACCAGAATAGATATTCTGGCACTCTCCAAGATGGTAGAGATCAGACTGATAAATTTGGCTGAAAACCCATACATGCTCAAAACCATTAAGAGAAAGTTCCATTTGATGGTGTCAAATGCTTTGGAAATATCCAATTTTAGAGCAAAAGTCCCATGCTTGGATTCATTCTTCATGATGTTCACTTCTTCAGAGGCCATATATAGGCAGTTTTGGATGCTTCGCCTAGGATCAAACCCAAATTGATTGGGTGTGATCATGTTGCCAATAATCTTCCCCAACCTGAGAAGAATAATTTTGCTAATAATCTTTGGGATGGTGTTTCCAATGGCAATTGGTCTAAAATCCCCAATATCAATTGCAGATTCCTTTTTGGGAAGCAGGGCAATAAAATTGGAGTTGGCTCCAAAAGGAATTGATCTTAAGACGAAGAAATCCCTGAAAGCATTGGTAATTTCTATATGAAAGATATCCCAATAGAAAATGAAGAACTTGTTGGTAAATCCATCAAGGTCGGGGGCACATTCAGAATTGAGCAAGAAAAGACCAGATTTGACTTCATCCTCAAGAGGTGGTGAGATCAGATCATTATTCTGTGAGTCATCCTCACATTTCCCAACACATTCAGAAATTGAGGTAGAAGGAGGCATGTTATCATCATTGTAAAGAGATTTGAAGTGATCAACAACCGCTTCAGTGAGCTCTTTCTCATCAGCCAGGGTTGTACCATTGATTCAGATACAATTGGCTCCTTTATGAACCCTTTTCTCCCGTTGCAAACGGTGGAGGAACTTTGAGTTTCTGTCACCATCTTTGATCCATCGTACATTGAATTGATTTTTTTCCAGATTTTCTTTGAGAGAAAGATGATCATCCGGCTATTTGTGAAGCTCAAGTTCCTCACGAGTAGGAACATCCCCTTGTTGATTATTTTCCTGAAAAGATGCCAGCTAATATTCTGAATCCTTGATCTCATCATCAATTCGTGAGAAATAGAGTTTACTCAAAACTTTAAGGAGACTTTTAATTTTCTTATGCTTTGAAGAAACTGAAAATTGAGGGCTACCATAAAAAATGGAGTTCCAGCCATCCAGAACAACTTCCCTGCATCCAGGAATTGCAAGCCAGGCATTGTTGAACTTGAAAGGTAAGGGGGTGATTCTCCTGCTGCCCTCAAAAATGTCGACAACAATGGGATTATGATCAGAATTAAATTTTGGAAGAGTAAATCCTAAAATGTCAGATGGAGCAACGACGTCATTAATTTTCATAAAGCACCTATCGATTTTTTTGGCTTTCCTCCCATTGAAAGTGAATCTTCTCTAAGTGAATTTCGCACCTGCAATAGGGACTTCAGTGAGATTTCATTGATCCACACAGTAATGAAACTCATTTTCAGCAGTTCGGGAGAAGTGAGGGACAATTTTTTCATCAGGGCATAGAATAACATTTAAATCACCAATGATGACACAATTATGAGACATATTCTCACTGAGAGAAGATAGATCACCCCAAAGATCTCCTCTTCTAATGTAAGAGAAATAAGCATAGAAAAAAGAGAAAGAGAAGGAGATATCTTGGAAACAATTTTGGACTGTTATTAGTTGTTGAAAAATATCAAGATTATCAAGTTGCAATTCATTGTGTCACAAAACCCATAAGGTTTCAAGATTGGCAGCACCTCTATTGTGCGTGATAAACGTATAACCTAGAGAGTCCCAATTGAAACTCCTCCAATTTTCAAAATAGATTAACGGCTCAGCAACGAACATGAGTGAAGGTTTTTTATTAGTGAGAAATTGTTGAAGGGCTGCTGGAGTGGGAGAATTCCCAATCCCCTGGCAGTTCCAGAATAATATCTTCATTGATTAGTATTGCCTCTTAGGCGAGGAAAATTTTGAATATCTTTGGGAGATCCTTTGGACATTCCACCCTACTTGGGGGGCCTGCCAGGAGGTTTCTTGATGATTTTCTCATCTTTTGGAGCCTCATGGGTAGAGGCCAAAGGAATCACTTTGGAGCTGATATCAATCTCTGGACTGTCATCTACTTAGTCAGCCCAGAATTTTCCAGAAACTGGAGAGAACGTATTAGTAACAAAAATCCCCTCGTTGTGAGGAATTACGATCGATTTAGCCTTGGTGACATGTCCCCCAAGAACAGGTATGAAACCTTCATAATTGGGAATATTCATTTATGAAGCCTTCAATTCAATGGTATCTGCAAGAACAGGTGCAGGTGTATCGTGCATCTTGCCAGTAATTGCATGACTAGGTGCATCAGGAGAATTTGGCATGTTCATTTCTGTAGCCTGCACTTCAGTGGTGTCTACAAAAACAGGTGCAGGTGTATCATGCATCTTTCCAGCAATTGTAAGAATAGGTGCATCAGGAGAAACTGGTATGTTCGTTTCTTCAGCCTGCACTTCAATGGTAGGTGCAGGTGTGTCATGCATTTGGCCAGCAATTTCAAGATTATTTGCATCAGGAGAAGGATAGGGTATCTCAGAAGCTAGGGAGGCATGCGCAGATGCTGCAAGGGAGGGAATGCCAAGTTCAGAGCCTCCTAGGGAAATCGGAACACATGTAGTTTCCTTGATCTTCTCAAGAGGGACAGTTTTACTTGCATTATCAGGATCTGAGACACTAGGCTCTAGGGGAACCAAAGCACTAACAGCATCCTTAAGTTGTTTAACAGGAGAAACTTGATCGGCATGAACAGGAGATGGGCCATTCTGCTCAGGAAGGACCGAAGTACTTGCAGTGGCCTTGAATTGTTCAACAGAGACATCTTTTCCAGCATTTTCAGGAGCTAAGCCACTTGGCCCACTAACCAGTTCCATCGTAACTTGAGCACCAGTTTGGCTATGTTGATTGCCTTGCAATGGGAGATCTTTATGTGGAATTTCTTTCTTTTTGAAAACTGGACACGAACTGTCTTCATGGACTTTTTGCTGGAAAATGCTACAGGTCTTCAGCCTCCTGCATTCATTGATGGAGTGTCCAAGAAATAAGCAATTACTACAGAACTTGGGTCTCCTCTCATATTGAATTTCCAGCATGATGCTGTCATCCAATGTGTTAAGCACCACTTCTTCAACCAGAGTATTGGTCATGTCAACTTCAACAAGGACTAGAGCATAATGCCCAAATCTTGGGTTGTCTGTTTCCCTGTAAATATGGATAGGGAAACATAAGGAAGAAGCAATGTCCCACAGAATCTGGGGATTCCAATAAAACCAATTCAATTTGTAGATGAAGATCCAAACTTGAGTGAAGGTATTCTTAACACTTGTTGGATCAAAATTGTGATCCCAGTCTTGAATCCGTAGCAGACCAGGCTTGAGGGAAAGTGATCCGAAACTCCAGGCATGTTGTTTGTGTTCATCTAATGGAAAAACAATGTGATATATGCCTTGTCCCATGGCTGTCATTTTCCAGTCCGAGAAACCCCAGATCTCAGCGACTCACTTAACAAGCTCTTCAAATCTCCATATTCTCTCTCTCTTGGGTATGACCAACCGAGCAATGATCGAGAATTCACATAGCTTAGTACTCTCCTCAATATCCTCCCAATTGGCAGACACATGAGCTCGTTTCCCTTTCTTAATGACACAACCAGGTGAGGGAATGCCGATATCAGAGAAGGAAGAAGAATCCGGAGATTTGACAACTTCTGCAATGTTCTTTTTCAACACATCCAAGGAAGAGTCCACTGGTTGGTCAGGTTTAACAACATGGGGATTTCAAAATTGGAAAAGAAAATTATGCCCAACATGTCCAAAATCAGGATTTTGCATGGGATCTACCACTTCTCGATTCAAGGGAACAACATGCGCGCAGATTCTACAGAATTGGCCAAGCCCCCCGCTTGCGCAGCCATCCCTCTTCTAGGGTTTTTAGGCTGATGGTTTTTGGTGTTTTTATAGGTTTTAAGGGTTTCTAGCGGTTTTAGGATTATGTTAGGGTTTTAGGGTGTAGGGTTTAGGGTTTGGGTTTATGGTTTAATGTTTAGGGTTTAGGGTTTAGGGTTTATGGATTGGGGTTTTGGGTTTTTGTTGTAGGGTATAGGGTTTAGGGTGTTGGTAAAAAATTTAGGGTGTATGGTTTAGGGTTTAGGTTTTATTGTTTAGTGGTTAGTGTGTAGTGTATAAGGTTTAGGGTGTAGGTTTTAAGGTTTAGGGTGAAGGGTGTAGGGTTTATGTTGTATGGTTTAGGGTATGTAGTTTAGGGTATAGGGATTACGATGTTGGGTTTGGGGTATAAAGTTCAGGGTGCGGGGCTTTGAGTTTAAGGTGTAGGGTATATGGTTTATGTATTAGGTTTCAGGTTGTTGGGTTTTGGGTGTAGGATGTAGGGTTTAGGGTGAAGGTTACAGGATATAGAGTTTAGGGGGTGGGGTTTTGGGTTTATTAGGCGGGGTATTGGGTTTCTAGTGTAGGTTGTAGGGTTTTGGTTGAGGGTAATGTTTTTAGGGATTAGGGTTTATGGTGTTGGGTGTAGGGTTTTGAGTTTTGGGTTTTGGGTTTCAGTTGTAGGGTATATGGTTTAGGTTATAGGTTTTATGGTTATAATGTAGGGTATGGGGTTTAGGGTGGATATTTTAGGGTGTAGGGTGTATGGTATCTGTTTTAGGGTGTATGGTTTAGGGTTTAGGATGTTGGGTATAAGGTTTAGTGTATGGGGTTTTGGGTTAGGGGTGTAGGTTTTAGGGTTTATGGTGTAGGGTTTAGGGTTTAGGGTGAGGTTTATCGGGTTTATAGTTTGGGGTTTAGGGTGTTGCGTATTGAGTTTAGGGTGTACTATTAAGAGTTTTGAATATTGGGTTTGGGGTTTTGTGTTTAGATTGTAGGGTATAGGGTTTAGGGAATAATGTATAGGGTTTAGGTATTAGTGTATAGGGTTTAGGGTTTATGGTGTACGGTATAGGGTATAGGGTGTAGGGTTTAGGGTTTAGTGTGTAGGGTATATGGTTTTCGATGTAGGGTATTAGTTTTTGGGTGCAGGGTATCGGGCTAGGGTTTTGGGTATAGCGTTTAGGGTGTAGTGTATAGGGCTTAGGGTGTTGGGTTTAGGGTATAGGGTGTAGGTTATAGGTTTTAGGGTGTACAGTTCTGGTTTTTTGGTGGACGGTATAGGGTTTCAGTTATAGGGTTTCTGGTGTAGTGTTTTTGGTTTATGGTGTATAGTATAGGGTGTTGTGTTTTGGGAATAGGGTTTAGCGTGTAGTGTTCCGAGTGTATGGTTTTGGGTATTGGGTATAGGTTTTAGGGTGTACGGTTCAAGGATGGGATTTAGGGTGTATGGTGTGGGGCATTGGTTGTAGGGTTCAAGGTTTAGGGTATAGGGTTAATGGTGTATGGTTTTGGGTTTATGGTGAAGGGTTTAGGGTTTGCAATAGGGTTTTGGGTTTAGGGTTTAGGGAGTAGGGTATATAAATTAGGGTGTATGGTTTAGGGTTTGGGTGTATTTTATATGGTTTATTATGTTGCGTATAGGGATTATTGTGTAGATTATATGGTTTTTCGATTTTTAGTGGTTTTTTTGGTTTCTAGGGGGTTTTAGGGTTTATATGGGTTTCATGAATTTTATGGATTTAAAGTGTTTTTAGTTTTTATATTGTTCTTTGGTGGTTTTAAGGAGTTTTGGGTTTTTATAGATTTTATGGATTTTATGGGTTTTAAGGTTTTTTGGGTTTTAGGGGTTTTTTTGGAGTGTTTAGGGTTTTAGCGTTTTTTATGTTTTATGGTTTTAAGAGTTTTTAAGGTTTTAGGGGTTGAAATGATTTCGAAGAGTTTTGTGTTTTTAGATGTTTTACGTGATATTTATGGAATTTAGGGTTTTTAATGTTTTTTGTTGGTTTAAGCATTTTCGTTTTTTAGGGGGTTTTAGGGTTTAAATTGATTTGTTAGGGTTTTAGGATCCTATTAAAATTTGTAGGGTTTTAGCTAGTTTATGGATTTTTTGGTTTTATTATGTTTTTTTGGGTTTTTAAGTTTTTTATGTTTTTAGGGTTTTTATGTTTTTTGGGGGTGTTAGGGTCATTTGTGTTTTTTATGGTTTCAGTTTTTTAAATGGGTTTTATGGTTTTCTTTGTGTTTTTGAAAAAAAATCGATTTTTACGTGATTTTGTATTTTTGGGTGATTTTAGTGTTTTTTGGGTTTAGGGTTTTTAGGGATTTTAGGGGATTTTTGTTTTTAAGGGTTTTTTAGTTTTTTAAGGATTATTAGTGCATTTATGTTCTTTTGGGGGTTTTTATGATTTTTATGGATTTTTAGGTGTTTTAGGGTTTTTGGGATTTTATGGTTTTCAGGGTTTTAAAGGGTTTTAATGGTTTTTAGTGTTTTTAGTGTTTTTGAATTTTTTGTATTATTTTATTTTTTTATAGATTTTAGGTTTCTTTGTGTTTTTATAGGTTTCATAGGGTTTGTATTGTTTTTGAGGTGTTTTAGTGTTTTTTAGTGTTTAATGGGGTTTTAGGGTTATTCTATATTTAATTTTTTTTGTTGTTTTTGGTTTTCTAGGGTCTTTAAGGAGTTTTATATGGATTTTAGTGTATTTAAGGAACTTTATATGGGATTTAAGGTCATTTATGGTTTTTAGGGGGTTTAGGGTGTTTAGAGATTTTTAGTGTTTTTAGGGGTTTTTTGGGTTTTTTGGTTTTTAGGGGATTTTAGAGTTTTTGGGGTTTTTAAGGGTTTTATGATTTTTAGGGGTTTTATGGGTTTTTGGGTTTTTTTGGGTTTTTTTTTTGGCTTTTAGGATGTTTTTAATTTGTTAGGGGTTTTAGGGTTTTATGCTTTCAGGGTTTTCATAGGGTTTTCATGGTTTTTTGGGGTTTTTATTATTTTTCCAGGTTATAGGGATTTTTAGGTAATTTTTGGTTTTTAGTGTTTTTCAGGGTTTTAAGTAATTTTATTAGTTTCTATGGTATTTTAGGTTTTTATGGATTTTAGGGGATTTTTTTTTGATTTTTATGGTTTTAGTGTTTTGAGATTTTTATAGGATTTTATGAGGTTTTTATTATTTTAAGGGTTTTTTTGTTTTCAGGGTTTTTCAGTATTGTTAGTGCTTTAGGGATTTTATGGGTTTTTAGGGATTGTAGAGTATTTAATGGGTTTTTAGTTTCATTGGAGGGGTTAGGGGTTATAGTGTTTTCATAGTGGTTTTAGGGGATTTTAGGGGCTTTATGGTTTTTTGGGTTGCTTTAGGGGTTTTTATAGTATATTAGGTTTTTATAATCTTATAGGATTTGTTATGGTTTCATCGATTTTAGTGTTTTTTACTGTTTTTAGGGTTGTAGGATCTTTAAGGTTTTTTTGGTTTTAGTCCCTTTATGTTTTAATGGTTTTTAGGGTTTTTTGGGACATTTTGGGTTTTATGGGTTGGGGGGGTTAGGGGTTTTAGGGGTTTAAAATTTTTAGGGTCTTTTGTGGTCTTTAGGTATTTAAGGTTCATATGGTATTTTATGTATTTTAGGGGTATTTTTGGGTTTGTTGTGTTTTTTAGTCTTCTTTACAGATTTTATGGATTTGTATGTATTTTATGTGTTTTTTTAGGAATTTATGGTTTTTTAGAGTTTTTTGACTTTGGGGGGTTTATTGGGTTTAAAGTTATTTTTTTCTATTTTTTGAATATTTATGGTTTTAATGGTTTTATGGTTTTCAGGATTTTTCTAATTTTTAGGGTTTTTTAGTTTTTTATTGTATTTTAATGTTTTTTAGGATTTTTGGGAATTTTACGGTTTTTAGGAAATTTTACGATTTTTTTAATTTTAAGGTTTTTATGAGTATTCATGCCCATTTTAGGGGGTTTATGATTTTATTATTTTTTTTGTTGTTTATGTGGTTTTAATTTTTTTTATGTATTTTGGGACTTCTTATTTTTTATGGGATTTTTGGGATTTTTAGGGTTTTGTTTAGTTTTTATGGGTTTTAGGTGATTTTAGTATTATTTTAGTGTTTTTTGTGGTTTTTAGAGTTTTTTAGGTTTTAAGGGTTTTTAATGTTTTATGATTTTTAGTGTTTTAAGGGATTTAATGGGTTTTAAAGCGTTTAGAATATTTTATGATTTTTTGGGGTATTTTTGGTGTTTTTAAGTTTTTAGGGGTTTTAGGTTTTTTTAGGGATATAAAGGGGGTTTGGGGACTTTTAGGATTTTAAAGAGTTTTAGGTTCTTTTAGTGTGGTTTTAAGGTTTTTCATGGTCTTTTTGGGCTTTTAAAATTTTTAGTCTCTTTACGGTTTTTTAGAATTTTTAGTGTCTTTACGGTTATTAAGGGGTTTTTGGGTGTTTTAAGGGTTTTTAGGGTTTTTAGGTTTTTAAGGTTTTTAGCGTTTTCTAGGGTTTAGGGGTTTAGGGTTTTTAATGGTTTTAGTAGCTTTAGTTTTTTTAGGGTTTTTGGGGTGTTTGGGTTTTTGGGTTTTTTGGATTTTTAGGTTTTTAATATTTGTAGTGTTTTAATGAATATATAGTGTTTTCTAGGTTTTAGGGGTTATTAATGTTTTTATTATTTTAGGTGTTTTTAGGTTTGTTACAGTTTTTAGTGAGTTTTTTTTTATTTTTGGGTTTTTAGTGTTTTTAGTGTTTTTGATGGTTTTCTTTGAATGTTCTTAGGGTTTTTAGTTTTTTTAAGGATTTTTTAGATTTTATGGTTTAGGGTTCTGGGTCTAGTGGTTGGGCTGTTAGGTTTATGGTTTATAGTGTAGTGTATTTGGTTTTGAGTGTTGGGTTTATGGTTTACGGTGTAGCGTATAGGGTTTGGAGTGTAGGGTTTAGGGTATAGGGTTTGAGGTTTAGGGTTTAGGGATTATGGTATAGAGTTTGGGGTTTAGGATGTTGAGTATTGGGTTTCAAGTGTATGGTTTAGGATTTTGGGTGTAGGGTGTCGGTTATATGGTTTAGGGTGTAGGTTTTAGGGTTTAGGGTTTAGCATTTAGATCATAGGTTATAGGATTTAAGGGGTGGGGTTTAGGGTTTTGGGTGTATGGTATTGGGTTAAGGGTGTAAGGCATCGAGTTTAGGGAGTAAGGTATAGGTTTTAGGGTGCGGGGTTTATGGTTTAGGGTGTAAATTGAAGGGATTTGGGTTTGGAGTGTAGGGTATATAGTTTAGGGTGGATGGTTTTGGGTTTAGGGTTATGGGTATTGGGTTTCGGTATTTGGGTTTTGGGTTTAGGGTATAGCGTATAGAGTTTTGTAGGGTACCTTATTTTTTTTTGGGATTCTAGGGTTTTATGGTATTTTTAGGATTTTTTGGGTTTCTTTAGGTTTTTGTTGTTTTTAGAACCTTTAGGGGGTTTTATGGTTTTTTTTTGTTTTTAGAGTTTTAAGAGTTTTTAGGTTGTTTTTTGGGGTTTGAGTTATGTATTCTTGGGGTTTTAAAGTTTTTTTAGTGTTTCTAGTGGTTTTTAGGGTTTTTAGATTTTTATGGTTTTATGGGTTTTGGGTTTTTATGGGTTTTTATGGTTTCATGGTTTTCCATAAGGTTTTTTGTGTTTTATTAGTGTTTTTATAGTATTTTATGTGTTTTTAGTGTTTTTTTGGGGGAGGGGGTTGGGGTTTTTGGAGTTTCTAGTGTTTCATTAAGGTTTTTTTGGGTGTTTAAGGTTTTTATGTATCTTTTAGGGTTTTTGTTGGGTTTGGTGGGGTCTTTTAGGTGTTTTAATATCTTTTATGGGTTTTGGGGGTTTTGGGGTCTTTTAGGGTTTTTAGGGGTTTTTAGATTTTTTGGGGGTTTTGGGGAGCATAATGGGTTTTTAGGGACTTCTCAAGGTTTTATAGGGTTTTAAGAGTCTTTTAGGGATTTTATGGTTTATATGCTCTTATAGGGTTTTTTGGGGTTTTAAGGAATTTTTGGGTTGTCAGTGTCTTTTACGAGTTTTATAGTTTTATTTTGGTTTTTTGAGTTTTTCATATTTTATGTTTTTAAAGGTTTTTAGGTGTTTTTCGGTTTATTGGGATCTTTTAGGTTTCTATGTTTTTATTAGGTTATTTAGTGTTTTTAAGGATTTTCTTTCATTTTTCTTAGTTTTTTAATGTTTTATGGTTTTTTATTATTTTGGTGTTTCTTTGTCCATTTATGGGTTTTTTATGGTTTTTAATATCTTTTAGGGGTTTTAAGGGATACTAGGCTCTTTTAGGACATTTTAGGGTTTTTTATTATTTTTAGGGTTTTAAGAAATTTTATTTATTTTTTGGGATTCGTAAGGCTGAAGAGGTGCAGAACTAGGCTAGCCTAGCCCCCCAATAATCAATAAAATATAAATAGATAGCTACAAGATGGGTCTGAAAGGGCGAGAGTGTATCTCACCCTTCAAATTTGAATCAACAAACAGAGTACAAAAAGGTGGAGTGATGAAGGACCACATCGAACATCTTTCTTCAATCGCTGTTTTGGAGAGAATGTCCGCAACCAAATTGGCCTCCCTATATGCATGTGAAATACTAAAGCTCAGGGTCTGAGAAATATTAAGGCACTCAATCCAATGTAGTAAAAGTCTCCAAGGGGTATCTTTATAAAATCCCATTAGACCGGTAACAGCGACCATCGAATCAAATTCATTTCAAAGCCTTGTCCACTTAAACTGACTTACGAATTTCATAGACCTTATGATAGCCCAAAGCTCTGCTTCATAAGCATAGCCATCCCCAAATAAAATGAAAGAAGCATCCCTTAATGAATCCTCTGGAGGTATGAAAAATGCCACCACACCCCGAGGGTCCAGGAGCTCCTAGGGTCGCACCATTAACATTGGCTTTTATCCACGATCGGAGTGGGGGAATCCATCTAATGTACTTCAGGACCATCAGTTTTCTGCTTCTTCCAGTAACCCCAAGTGAACACAATAATTTCAGGTCATTAACATCATTAAACATCGATCATGTTTGTAATCGTGATGCATTCTGGATCATCTTGTGGATGGTCACCCCCCCATGCAGCGAGAGGGGTTGTCGGTTGATGGCCATAGCCTTGCGAGTAGCCCAAACATAGTGAACAGTCATCGCTACACCTGGAACAACAAATTATGGACCTGGTCACTTTGATTCATCTCCACCAGGCCAAAAAAGAAATCACAGATCGATCCTTGCAAACTACAGGTCAGGCCAAAGCACTGTAGCAGATAGTACCAAATTTCTGTAGCAACGGTGAATTGTAGGGGGTTTAGGATGTTTTAGGGGGTTTCATGGCCTTTTGTGTTTTTAGGGTTTTCTTACGGGTTTTATGGGGTTTTAGGGTTTTAGGGTGGGTTATGGGGTTTTAGTGGGTTTTTAGGTTTTTGGAATTTTTCATTGTCTTTTTTGGGGGTTTTAGGATTTTGTTAGGTTTTTTGGGTTTTTAGTGTGTTTTAAGGGGTTTTAAAGGTTTTAGTGTTTTTAAAAATTATTTTAGGATTTTTAAGGGTTTTAGAGTTTTTATGGTTATTTGGGTTTTTTTGGGTTTGGCGTTTTTATTTTTTGGGGGGGTTTATGGTTTTTTAGGGTTTTAGGAGTTTTAAGGTTTTTATGTTATTTTTGGTTTTGATGGTGTTTGAGGGTTTTTTGGGCTATTTAGGGGTTTTATTGGGATTTAGGGTATTTTAGGGTTCTTTGGGGTTTTTAGGTTCTTTTAGGGTTTTTTGGTTTTTTGTTTTTTAGGTCTTTTATGGGTTTAATGGTTATCTTAGTGTTTTGTTTTGGGTTTTTATGTTTTTATTGGGTTTTGGTGTTTTCAGTTTCTAAGATTTTTTATGGATTTCATTGTTTTATGGGGGTTTAGGGTCTTTTGGGATTTAAGGTTTTTTATGGATTTCATAGTTTTTAGGGGTTTTGAAGGGTATTTAGGGTTTTATGTTTTTTTATGTTTTTAAAGGTTTTTAGGGTTTTTTCAAATTTTCTATTGTTTTTAGGGTAGTTAGGGTTTTTATGGTTTTATTTATATTTTTCGTTTGTTTTAGGGTTTTAAGGGTTTTAGGTTTTTTAGTTTTTTTGGGGGTTTATTATTTTTTGGGTATTAGGGTTTTTGGGTTTTTAGGGGGTTTATGAGTGTATTGGGTTTATAGAGTTATTAGGGGTTTTTTTAGTTTTTAGTGTTTTATGCGGTTTTGGGGTATTTTTGGGGTGTCTTAGGATGTTTACAAGTTTTTTGTGTTTTTAGGTGTTTTAAGGGGTTTTTTGGTTTTTATGGATTTTATGGTTTTATGGTTTTCATTATTTTTTTCACTCATTTAGGGGATTTTAGGCAATTTTATAGTTTTTGGGGTTTTAGGGTCTTTTAGATTGTTTGGACCTTTTTTGGACCTTTTTTGGTTTTAGGGGTTGTTTGGGTATTTTTAGGGTTTTAGGGTCTTTTTAGGCCTTTCAGTGTTTTGGGGTATTTTAAAGTTTTTAGGCTCTTTTTTGCGTTTTTAATTAATTTTTAAAGGGTTTAGGGTATTTTAGTGTTTTTAGGTCTTTTTTGGGTTTTTAAAGATGTTTAAGGATTTTGAGGGGTTTCGATGGATTTTAGAGATCTCTAGGATTTTAGGGCGTTTTAATGGATTTTTTGGGTTTTTTGGGTTTTATGGCGTGATATGGTTTTATGGGTTTTAGGTATTTTTTTATTATGGGTTTTAGGTTTTTTATGGTTTTTCAGGTTTTTTGGATTTTAGGGTTTTTAGTATTATTATTTTTTTCACGGGTTTTTGGGGGTTTTTTCGGTTTCAAGGGTTTTATGGGTTTTATGGGTTTTATGGTATTTTGGGGTATTTTAGGATTTTTATAGTCTTCTATATTTTTTAGGGTTTTCCAATTTTTTTGGATAATTTTAATTTTTATAGTATTTTTTTTAATTTTTTAGTGTTTTAATAGTTTTTAGTGTCTATTAAATTTTTTAGGAGTCTTTAGGGTCTTTTAAGATTTTATAGGTTTTTTAGGGCCTTTAGGATTTTAGGTTTTTTAGGGTCTTCGGGGTGGGGGTTAATATCATTTAGGGTATTTAGGGTATTTTAGGTTTTTTAGGGTTTTGGGGTTTTAGGGGAGTGTTTTTTGGGTATTTAAAAGTTTTTAGGTGTGTAGGGTAAATTAGTGGTTTCTTAGGGGTTTTAAGATCTTTTAGGGTTTTTATAGTATATTAGGTATCATAGGGTTTTAGGGTCATTTAGGGTTTTTTAAAAAATTTATGGGTTTAGGGGTTTTTACTATTTGAGGTCTTATAGGGGTTTTAGAGACTATTGGGATTTTTAGTTACATTTATGGTCTTTTATGTGTTTTTTAGGTTTTTATTGTATTTTTTATGGTTCCTATATCTTTTGGTTTTTTCCTAGATTTTTGGGGTTTTAGGGTCGTTTAGGGGTTTTTAGAGTCATTTAGGGTTTTTAGGGTTTTAGGGTCATTTAATGTTTTTAGGTTCTTTTAGGTTTTTAGCAGTTTTTATGGTTCTGGATGTTTTAAGGGGGTTTTATGTTTTATTGGTATTTTTGGGTTTTTAGGTTTTTTTATGTTTTTGGGTTTTTAGGGTTAAGTGTTTTATGTGTTTTTTGGGTTTTTTGCGTTTCAATGGGATTTTAGAATTTTTAAAGGTTTTATTGTTTTTATTATTTTTAAATGTTTTTAGGGTTTTAGTTATTTTAATGGTTTTAGGGTTTTTTAGGGTTTTGGTGTTTTATTGTCTTCTATTGTTTTTATGGTTTTAGTTTTTTAAGTTCTTTTTACGGTTTTTATTGTTTTTTGAGTCTTTAGAGCTGTTTAGATTTTTAAGGACTTTTATGGATTTTAGGTGTTTTTAGGGTTATTTAGGGATTTTCAGGGATTTATAGTGTGTTTAGATGCATTTTTGGATTTTCGAGGGTTTAGGGTTTTAATGGGGTTTTAGGGTTTTAGGGATTTTAGGATTTTTTTTGGATTTTAGGGGTTTTTTCAGGGTTTTAGGGATTTTAGGGGTTTTTTGGGGTTTTTTGAATATTATGGATTTTTTAGTGTTTTATTAGGTTTTTAGAGTTTTTTACATTGTGTTAATGTTTTTATGGTTTTTAGGGGTTTTATGAGGTTTTTGGGTTTCTAGGGCATTAAAATGTTTTTAAGGATTTTAGGTTTTTTAGTATTTTTAAGTTGTTTATGTGGCTTTTTCAGTCTTTTTGGGTTTTCTAGGGTGTTTTAGGTTCTTGTAGGGTTTTTTAGGGTTTTAGAGTCTTTTTTGTTTTTAGAGTATTTTAGGGAAGTTAGGGTTTTTTGGTGTTTTTGGGGGTTTTTAGGGTTTTAAGGACCTTTAGGGTTTTTATGGGTGTTTGGGTGTGTAGGGGTGTTAGTGTTTTGGGGGGATTTTGGGTTTTTGGTTTTTTTAGGGGTTTTAGGGGTTTTGTGGTTTTTATTATTTTTTAGGGGTTGTTAGTTGTTTTTAGGGTTTTTAGAGTTTTTAGTAGTTTTTTATTTTTTTATGGATATAAGGGGGTTTTGGGTTTTTAGGATTTTTAGGGTTTTTAGGGGTAGTTTAGGGATTTTAATGTTTTTAGGTGTTTTGGGGGTTTTATTGTTTTTATCGTTTTTAGGGTGTTTGGTGTTCTTTTAGGTTTTTTAGGGTAATTTGGGGTTTTTAGGGATTTGGGGGGTTTGGGGGCTTTAGTGGGGGTGAGGTAAGTTGTAGGGATAGAGGGGTTAAATGGTTTTATGGTTTTTTAGGGTTTTAGGTTTTTTAGTGTCTCTATTGTTTTTATTGGTTTTAGGGTTATAAGGCGTTTTAATGGTGTTTTTTATGTTTTTAGGTTTTTAAGGGTTTTTCAGTTTTCTATGGGTTATAGGATATTTGGTGTTTTTAGGACTTGTATTTATTTTTTGGGGTTTTATTTTCATAGGGTTTTTGGTTTTTTTAAATGTTTTTATTGTTTTTTAGGGTTTTAGGGTTGTTTGTGATTTTTGAGTTTTTTTACCCTTTTTAGAGGTTTTTAGGTTTTTAGGGTTTTTAGGTTTTTGGTTATTAGGGATTTTTATTATTGATAGTGGTTTTTTAAATGTTATTGATTATTATTTATGGTTTTTTTTGGGTTTTTAGGTTTTGGTGTTTTTTTGGATTTAGGGTTTTTAGGGGATTTAGGGTTTTTAGTGGTTTTAGGGTCATTTTTGGTTTTTTGGGGTGTTTTTATTTTTAAGGGTTTTATGATTTTCTAATGTTTTTTAGGGTTTTTAGTGTATCTTAGGGATTTTTGAGTTTTATTATTTTTAGTTTATTTTAGGGTTTTTAGGGGGGTTTGCGTCCTTTGGGGGGTTTTAGGGTTTTAGAGTCTTTTGGGCGTTTTAGGTGGTTTTACGTTTCTAAGTTTTTTTAGTGTCTTTTGTGGTTTTTAGGGATTTTAGGGTCTCTGAGGGATTATTTTGGGTTCTTTGCATCATTCAAGGCTTTTAGGATTTTTCAGGGTCCTTTAGTGTTTTTTGTTTTTAAGGGTCCATTGGTATTTTAAGGGTTTTAGGGTTTTTAGTTTTTTTATGGATTTTATGGGTTTTAATGTTTTTAGAGTTTTTAGGGCCCTTCAGGGTGTTTTATGGTTTTTATGGGTTTTTAGGGGCTTAGGGTTTTTAGGGTTTTTAAGGGTTTTTTAGGATTTTTTTGGCTTTTTAGTGTTTTTAGGGGATTTCAGTGTTTATTATGATATATTAAGGTTGTTTAGGGTTTTATGGGGTTTTAAAGTTTTCTAATGTTTTTAGGGATTTTATGTAATTTTAGGGGGTTTATAGTTTTTTAGATGGTTTTGAGTTCTTTGAGGTTTTTAGGGGGTTTGGGGCTTTTTTGGGGTTTTATGGTATTTTAGGATTTATTTGGGGGTTTTATGGTTTTTATGGTTTTTAGGGGTTTTAAGGTCAACTTGGGTTTTTAGAGTTTTTAGGGATTTGGGTTGTTTGAGGGTCCTTTAGGTGCTTTTAGAGTTTTTAGAGTTCTTTAGAGGTTTTTAAGATTTTTGTAGGGTTCATTATGGGTTTTAGGTTTTTAGGGTTTTTAGGTGCATTTTGTGGTTTAGGGTTTTAGGTTCCATTAGGGTTTTAGGGTCATTTAGGTTTTTTAGGGTTTTAGGGACTTTGGGGTTTTTAGAGTCTTTTTGGGTTTCTTAAGGGAATTTTATGGTCTTTTAGGGTTTTAATGGTTTTTAGAGTCTTTTTGGAATTTTTTGGGTTATAGGGTATTCATGGGGGATTTTAGGGTCTTTTAGAATTTTTTGGTATTAAAGGTGTTATAGGGATTTTAGGTTATTTTAGGTTTTCGTGGTTTTAGGGTCTATTACAGGGTTTTTTGGGTTTTTGGGGATTTTATGGTTTTTTAGTTTTTTTGGGGACTTTAGGGTTTTTATGGTTTTTAGGTTCATTTAGGATGTTTTAGGTTTCTAGGGTTTTTATGTTTTTTTAGGGTTTTTTTTGGTTTTTTTAGGATCTTATGATTTTAGGGTTTTATGGGTTTTAAGGTGTTTTGGGGGTTTAAAGGGGCTTTAGGGGGATTTAGGGTTTTAAATTGTTTTTAGGGTTTTTTTGGGTTTTATGTGTTTTTAGTGTTTTAGGTTTTTAACTATTTTTTGGTTTTTATTTGGTGTTTCTTGGGTTTTTTAGTTTTTTTAATGGTTTTTGGGTTTCCAGTAATTTTTAGGGGTTATTTGGAATTTAAAGGGGTGTTGGGTTTTTTATGGTTTTAGGGATTTAATGAATTTTTAGGGGTTTTTAAGTTTTTTAAAGATTTTAGGTTTTTTAGGGAATGATAGTGGAAGTTGGGGTTATTAGGGATTTTAGGTATTTTTAGGTTTTTGTAGATGTTTTTAGGTGTTTTGGGATTTTATTTTTTTTAGGGTTGTTAGTGTTTGAATTAATTTTTTAGTGGCTTTAGGGTTTTTGTTTTTCGGTTTTTTATGGTTTTTAATGGTGTTTTAATTTTTTTTATGATTTTTAGGGGTTTTTGGATATTTTTAGGATTTTTAGGGTTTTAGGGGGTTTTAGAGTTTTTTTGGATTTTTCAGGATTTTTGGGGGTTTTACATTTTTTAGTCTATTTATGGCGGTTTAGGGGTTTTAGGGTTTTGATGTTTTCTACGATTTTTAGGATTTGGGGGGTAGGATTTTTCAAGGGTTTGAGGTTTCTTTATTTTTTATGTGGTTTTTTGGTTATTTTATGGCTTTCTTCATATTTTTAATGTTTTCAGGGGTGCTTTAGGTTTCTATGTGTTTTAGCGGGTTTTAGGACTTTTAAGGGTTTATATTTATTTTCTATAGATTTTAAGGTTTTTAGGGTCTTGGAGGTTTTGAGTGTTTAAAGGGGGTCTCATGGTTTTTTACGATTCTAAGTATTTTATGGGTTTTTAGGGTTTTTATTATTTTTCATAGTTTTTAGAGGTTTTATGGTTTTATGGGTTTTAAGGGTATTTAAGGGTTTTTAGGTTTTTTTGAGGATTTCAATTATTTTATTATTATATAGTTTTTTGGGGGTTTTAAGGATTTTTAGTAGTGTTTTAGAGTTTTTAGGATTTTTAGATGTTTTTCAGGCCTCTAATGGGTTTTTAGGGGTTTTGTGTTTTTTGTGGGTTGTTAGGGTTTAAGGTGTTTTAGGGTTATTTTATATTTTTAGGGTTTATAGTATTTTTATGTGTTTTTATAGTCTTTAGGGTTATTTTATGTTTTTTTCATTTTTTATCGTTTTAAGTGTTTTTTAGGTTTTTCAAAATTATTGAGGTTTTTATGGTTTTATTGTTTTTGATGCCTTTATGGTATTTTAGGGTTTTAGGTTCCTTAGATTTTTAGGGATTTTTTTCTTTTTTTGATTTTTTTGTTTTCTTAGGGTTTTTATGGGTTTTTGGGTTATCTTAGATGTTTTAAGGGTTTTTAGTATTTTCAACATTTTTAGGGTTTTTAGGGATTCTTAAGGGTTCTTAGGGATCTTAGTGTTCTTAGGATTCTTAGGTTTTTTCTTATTATTATAGTGTTTTTAAGGTTTCTGGGTTGTTTAGGGTTTAGGGTGTGGGGTATAGGGATTGATGTGTAGGGTATAGGGTTTAGGGTGTTATGTATAGGCTTTAGGGTGTATGGTATTGGATTTAAGGTTTAGGGTTTAGGGTTTAGGGTGTACGGTGTATGGTATATGGTTTAGGATGTGTATATTACGGTTTAGGGTGTAGAGTGTAGGTTTTAGGGTAAAGGTTTATGGTTAGGGTGTTGGGTATCACATTTATATTGAAGGGTTTTGGTTGTAGGGTTTACGATATAGGGTTATGGGTGTAAGATTTTAGGTGTATAGTGTAGGGTATAGGGTTTAGGGTGTATGGTTTATAGTGTAGTGTATAGGTTTTAGGGTATAGGGGTTAGGGTTCGAGTTTAGGGTTTATCTTTAATTTTTTAAGGTGTATGGTTTATGGTTTTGTGTTGAGGCTATAGGGTTTAAGTGTAAGGTTTAGGTTCTATGGTTTGGGGTATATGGTTAAGGGTTTAGGGTTTAAGGTGTAAGTTATAGGGTTTAAAGTGTCGGGTATCAAGCTTAGGGTGTAGGGTATAATGTTTAGGATATAGGTTTTTGGGTTTAGGGTGTAGTGTATATGGTTTTGGGTGTATGTTTTAGTGTTTACGGTCTCGAGTATGGGGTTTACGGTGTAGTTTTTGGGGCTTAGGGTGTAGAGTTTGAGTTTTAAGGTGTGGGTTTAGGGTTTACGGTTTTGGGTTTTGGGTTTTGGTTTAGGGTGTAGGGATAAAGGTTTAGGATTTTGGGTTTAGGGTTTAGGGTGTTGGGTGTAGGGTATTTGGTTTAGTGAATATTGTTTTTGGGTTTAGGTTTTAAGGTGAAGGGTTTAGAGTATAGGGTTTAGGGTTCAACGTTTAGGGTTTATGGTTTAGTGTGTGGGGTTTAGGGTTTAGGGTGTAGGGATTAGGGTTTAGGGTTTATGGTTTGTGCTATTGGATTTTGGATGCAGGGTATAGGGATTGTGATATAGGGTATAGTGTTTAAGGTTTATGGTTTATTGTTTAGGGTTCAAGGTTTTGGGTTTAGGGTTTAGGGTTTAGGTTTTAGGGTTTAGGTTTAGGTTTTAGTTTTTGGGTTATTATGTTTTTTAGAGTTTTAATGTTTTTTAGTGTTTTTTGGATTTTTATAGTTTTAATGGTTTTTTAGTGTATTAGGGTTTTGGGGGGGGGAGTTTAGAGTTTTTTGGTTTTTTTTGGGTTTTTAGTGATTTATTATTCTTAAGGTTTTAAGGGTTTTAGAGTTCTTAGGTTTAACTGTTTTTTGTGTTTTTAGGTTTTTATGGGATTTTGGGGTCTTTGATGTTTTTTAGAGTTCTTAGGGTTTTATGGATATTTATTGAGTTTCAGGGTTTCGTTGGTGTTTTAGGTATTTTAAGTTTCCTTTAGGGATTTTCTGGGTTTTTTTAGTTTTTAGTGTTTTTAGGGTTTTAAGGGGTTTCATGAACTTTTAGAGGTTTAGGGTTTTTATTGTTTTTAGGGATTTTAATGTTTTTTTGTTTTTAGGAATTTTTTGGGGTTTTAGTTTTTTGGGAGGGATTAAGGATTTTTCGGGGGTCTTAGAGTTTTTAGAGTTTTTATAGTTTTTAGGGTCATACAGTTTTGAGAGTTTTTTTGTAGTTTTATATTTTTTAAGGTTTTTGCGGGTTTTAGTGTGTTTTAGTTTTTTTAGGTTTTTTTTCATTTTTAGTATATTTTGAGTTTTTAGAAGTTTTTTAAATTTATTTAGGGTTTCATAAGGTTTTAAAGGGTTTTGGGTTTTTGGGGTTTTCACAATTTTTGAGGGTTTTAGGGTTTTTATGCATATTTTTGGGTTTTTTGATTGTAAGGTTTTTTTGGGTTTTTAGGGTTTTTAGGGTTTCTAGGATGTTTAAGGATTTTTAGGACATTATGGAGTTTTTATAGGGTTATTAAGTGTCTTATACTAGTTATTAGGGTTTTTAATTATTTTAAGGATCTTTTAGGTGTTTTTTGCGTTTTTGGGTTCTTTAGCATTTTTGGGGTTTACTGGATTTTTCAGAGGTTTTATGGGGTTTAAGGATTTTTTTTGGGATTTTGTGGTTTTTATGGGTTTTAGGGTTTTTAAAGTGTTTTAGGATTTTTATGGTTTATGTTTTTTAGGGATTTTTTTATTTTTAGTGTTTTTTATGATTTTTTAATTTTTTTCAGGTTCGTCGGGGTTCGCGTATTTTGAGCGGTTTCCATGGTTTTTGGGTTTATCAAAGTATTTTGTGGTGTTTTAATGTTTTTGGGGTTTCTAGATGATTTTTAGGGTTTTTATATTTTTAGGGGTTTAATTTTTTAGGTTTTTAAGTGTTTTATGGTTTTCTAGGGTTTTTAGGGTTTTAGGGGATTTTTAGGGTTCTTATGTCTTTTAGGTTTTATAGTATTTTTTGGGTTTTCAGGATTTTAAGGATTTTTAGTGTTTTTTTAGATTTTTTTGTTTATTAGATTTTATGGTTTTTAAGATTTAGGGATTTGGGGTTTTTAGGGTTATTTTATGGGTTTCTTTGGTTTTTATATTTTTTACAAGTTTTACGGGTTTTAATGGTTTTTTTTTGGTTTTTTGGGTTTTTAGTGTTTTCATGGGATTCTTATAGTTTTTAAGGTTTTTAGGATTTTCTTAGGGTTTATAGCATTTTATATTTTTTGGGTTTTAAGGATCCTTTATGAATATTAGGGGTGTTTTAGGGGTTTTTATGGTTTTAATGAATTTTTGGGTTTTTAGGTTTATTTTAGTGTTTTTAATGTTTTCTTAAAATTTTTATGGGTTTTTTGGGTCTTTATTATTTTAGGGGTTTTTAGGGTTTTATCATTTAATTTTTTAGGGTTTTCTTATTTTTTTAGGTTTTTTGGGTTTTTGGGGGTTTTGAGTTTTTATGGGTTTTTAGGGTTTTTAGGCTTTTCTTATGGCCTTTTGGGTATTTTATTGTTTTATGGATTCTCAATGTTATTTAGAGTTTTAATGGTCATTAAGTTGTTCGGGGTTTTATATGGGACTTTTATTGAGTTTATATTGTTTTTAGTATCATTTAGGTTTTTAGGGTTTTTGGTTCTATTAAGTGGTTTTTGGGTTTTAAGGACATTTAAGGGTTTTGGGGTTTTTAGGGTTTTTAGGGTTTTTAGGGTTTTTAAGGTTTTAAGTTTTTTAGGAGTGTTTTGGATTTTTTATGGGTTTGGGTGTTTTTTAGGGTTTTTAATGTTTTTATAGATTTTTCAGGTTTTTTGGGTTTTTTCTGGTTTTTTATGGTTTTATGGTTTTAGTGTCTTTATTGGTTTTTGGGTTTTTAGTGTTTTTATGATTTTTGGGTTTTTTGGGTTTTTATAGTTTTTTTGGTTTCTAGGGATATTGGGGGGATTTGGGTTTTTTTGGTCTCTAGGGGTTTTGGGAGTTTATGTTTTTTAGGCGGTTTGTAGTGTTGTTTAGTGTTTTATGATTTTTTGCGTATATTTAGTTTTTTTTGGGTTTTTTGGATTTTAATTTTTTTGTAAAGTTTTTAGGTGGTATTAGGGTTTTTAGTGGGTTTATTGTTTTTAAGGGCGTTTAAGGGTTTTTAGTTATTTTAGTGATTTGGGTGGATTTAGGATTTTTTTAGTTTCTAGGGATTTGGGGGAGTTTATAGTTTTTAGGGGGTTTGTAGTGTTTTTAGTGTTTTATGATTTTTTGTGTATTTTTAGTTTTTTGGTAATTTTTGGTTTTAAAATTTTTTATAATGTTTTTAGGTGGTATTTGTTCTTTTAGTGGGTTTATTGGTTTTAGGAGTGTTTAAGGGTTTTTTCTATTTCAGTTATTTGGGGGGGTAATGTTTTTAGGGGTTCTTTGGGGTTTGGGGTCTTTTATAGTTGTTTAGGGTATTTTACAGTTTTTACTATTTTTTGGCCCTTTTATTGTTTTTAGGGTTTTAGGGATGGTAATAGTTTTTTTGGTGATTTTATGTATTTTTAGCGGCTTTTAGGGATTTTATGGTCCTTTAGGGGTTTTAGGGGTTTAGGGGTTCTTAGGGTTATAGGGTCTTTTAGGGTTTTTAGTGTATTTTAGAGTTTTTAGGGGTTTTAAGTTCCTTTGGGGATTTTATGGGTTTTATCATCTTTTAGGTGTTTTAGGGTTTTTATTGTCATTTATGATTCTTAGGGATTTTGGGTGTTTCTAAATGTTTTATATGGTTTTTTTGTTTTTAGGTTGTTTTTGGTTATTAGGGTTTTTATTTTTTTTATGGGTTTATTAATTTTAATGTTCTATATGGTCTTTAGGGATTTTTTGGATTTTAATATTTTTAAGGATCTAGGGTTTTTATGGTTTTACAATTTTTAGGTTCATTAATATTTTTAAGGGTTTTATGGTCTTTTAGTGTTTTTTTGTATTAGGGATTTTTAGGGGGATTAATGACTTTTAGGGTCCTTAAGGGGTTTTTTGGGTTTTCTATGGTCTTTTAGGGTTTTTATGGGGTTTTATTATTTTAATGGGTTTAGGGTGTTTAGGGTATTTTAGGTATTTTTATGGTTTTTAGGGTCCTTTAAGGTTATTAAGGTTTTTAGGTACCTTTCCTATTTTAAGGGGTTTTATGGTCCTTTTGGATGTTTAGAGTTTTTAGGACCATTTTGGGGTTTAAAGTTTTATAAGGTAATTTTGGGTTGTTATTGTCATTTAGTTTTTTAGGAATTATTACGGCCTTATATGTTTTAGTATTTTTAAGGCTCTTTAGGAATTTTATGGTTTTTTAGATAATTTTTAGTTTTTTATAGTATTTTAAATCCTATTATTGCTTTTGGTATTTTAGGGTCTTTTAGTGTTTTTATGGGTTTTTAGGGTATTTTAGGGGTTTTAATTTTTTTTGGTTCTTTTAGTGTTTTTAGGGTTTCTATGGTTTTTATTATTTGTTAGAATTTTATTAGGGATTTTTAGGTTTGTTAGGGTTTTCTTATGGTTTTTAGTATATTTCACGGGTTTTAGTGTTTTTTGAGTTTTTTGAGTTTTTAGGGTTTTATTGGGGTTTTTAGGGATTTTTCGTGGTTTTAGATTTTTTAGGGTTTGGGGGTTTTTACTATTTTTAGAATATTTGGGGTTTTAGGGGTTTGAAATGTTTTTAGGTTTTATTAAGGTTTTTAGGGTTTCAGGGTGGGGGTAGGTTTTTTTGGTTTTTTGGGTTTTTCATATATTTTTTTGGGATTTGGTTTTTTAGGGTTTTTAGGGTATACGGTTTAAGGTGTTGGGTTTCGGGTTTTGTTTTTTGGATTTATGGATTGTGTTTTTGGGTGTAGGTTTCAGGTATTAGGGTGAAGGTTATAGAGTCTAGTTTTAGGGGTTTAAGGATTTGTGTGTATGGTAAGGAGTTTAAGGTGTGTGGTTTTGGGTTTAGTGTGTTGGGTTTAGGTAATAGGGTGTTGTAACAACCTTGAAATTTACAAATTAGATTCAGTTTCTAAATGAGTAAATTCCTTATTAAGATATGATGTTATAGAAAACACATGCACTTCTTTGGTTATTTTGTACTGTTATTTGTTTTGTCAAATTTGAATGAACATTAAGCATCATGACTATTGATAATATAGTCATTGTCCAGTGACGATTAAGATTAGGATATTAAGGGTTATGATAAAGTCCATTTGACACAGAAAAAGGAAGTGATGGCCTCTAAAATTAGGATCATACCTAATGAATCTCATTTGTCGATGCTTCCAAGGGAGATAGCATCATTGGAATTTTCCATTGATGAAGTCCAAGCCATGATTTAACAACTAAAGAAAAATCAAAACCATTTATCGGAGAAGTTCAAGCTCATCAAGATCACAACCCCAAACATGTCCTCTAAAAACCCCCAAGAAAATAACATCATCCGACACCTTACTCTTAGGGAATATTCTGGTGTATTAATGGATATATATCTAAATGATAATAATATTATTTTTTATATTTTTATAAAAAATGATTATGTTTATCATTTATATTTTTATTAAATAATAAGTTTGATAAAAATTATATTTTGAAATGGTAAAATACAAATTATATTTTTGGGAAAAATATCATTTCAATCAAGATAATATTTTTGATGAATTCCAAATTTTTTTGGAATAAATAATATTTTATTAAAATATTATTATTAAATAATATTTATTAGGTATAAATGATAATATAATTTTACGAAGTCAAATATAATTTTTATAAGGGTTATAAAAACTATTATTGTCAAAAAACCCAGTATTTTCCAATTAATGGGTATTTTGAATTAAAAGTGTAAATTCTCATATTTTGATAAAATAAATATTATTTTTGAAATCACCTTGTCCAAATTATCCAATAGTGATGTTTTCATAATTTTATGAGTCATTCAAATTTTCGGCTAAACATTAAATATGGTATAAATATAGGGTATGTATTATCACATAATAATGACCTTAAATTGATGTAATATATTACATAAAATGTATCCAGGACTAAATATATATTTACCATTTAAAATAATGGTTTTTTGAAGTTGTTTTATTAATTTTATAAATCCTTAATGAATACTCCAAAATCTATATTCTATTTTAAGGTTTTAAAATCAATTATTTATGAATATTTTTTTAAAAAAAAGTGATACATGGGAAGGTTTCCCAACCCATATCCCTAAATAATTTATTCAAAAATTAAAGAGTTACAAAGGTGTCTCGAGGTGTAATGAAGCTACACCAACAAGGAAAGGAACCAGATACATGGGGATAGGAAAAAAATTTAAAACAGGTACCAATTCAAAAAAGAGGAACTGCAGATGTTAAAGCTTGTTCACCATTCATCCGTCCCCATTCCACCTCAATCGTATAGGGATGTAGAATATAAGCATCTCAACCAAGAAGAGAAGCCCCAAACTCCTGGTTGTTGAACATTCTAGCCAAATAAAACCTTAAAATCCAGAAACTGAAGCAGATGACCATAGAGACAGAACAAACTCAAAACTGAATTAATGAGGCAGATCCACATCAGTCTTAATCAGACAGAGCAGATGAGAGGACAGTCCAAAAAAAGCAATATACAGCATCTCAAATGCAGAACCAGCCCAGGTAAGCATGCACATCCAGGATTGTAGCAACAACCAGGAGTGTGCTTCACAAGAGGAGGTGGAGGAATCAACCAAAAACAAGCCAGAGCAAACAACAACCGATGTAATCAGAAAGTCTCGTAGCATAAAATAAGATTCAACAGCTTTCAAAACTTGCAAGAAAGTGAAAATCATAAAAGCATGAGACATACCACTCTAGCAATCAAAATAGCGAAATAGAAGCTTCACCAGAAAATAAAACAGCACATCAAGAGAACTGAAACCGAAAGGAGTAAAATCTTCCAGAATTAGGATGGTTTGATACTCATCTTTGATTTTTCCTCGGCGATGGATATTTTTATACTAAGTTATTCAGCAGCTGAAATCTTCTTTTCTTGAAATTCTTGATGGGCAATTTCCTATTGCCTATCCATCTACTGAGTCCACACTTGTATATCTTGTTCATCAAAATCCTGTGAAAAGTAGTACAATAGAGTGCTAGAAGCAGCAACCTGGGTATTTTCTTGAGTTTCCTCTGCAGTTTTATGATTGGAAGAATCAACAAAAGGTTTTTCCTGAGGGACATCAACAGGTTCAGACTTGGAAGCATTCACTGATCTGGTCACAATTGTGCGTTCTGTGTTCGAGTAATCCTTACGTCTTCTAGATTTTCTTGATTGTGGGGTGATGAACCCATCCTCACCAAGAGTGTTGCTTTAACTAGTCTAGTTATTATCCTTATAAAATCATTAAAACCACACCTTTTTTGAAGAAACCATTGGCCAAAACTATGCGAAGGATTGTGTTTTTGATTAATTTATCATATAGAGTCCAAAATCTATGTTTAGAAATTATTAAATAACTATTCTCTCTTTTTCAATATAACCCCGTGAAACCTCTCATTCCTCTTCACTCATAACTCTTGTATCATAATGTTACTCTACCTTTACATCTCAAGATCCCTCCCATGGTTCTCTTGATCTCTTAAGAATCTCCTCCCAAGATTTTAGAAGTGCTCTCTCAAGGTAAGGGCTCCTCTCCTTCTCCTCCTTATTCAATAACCTTATTTATATCATGCCTTTTTATTTCCAACTACTCAAGTTAGGATATATGTTTACACATCCCTCTTACTATCCTTATGATTCCCAGGTAATGAGATACCCCTTTTTCTCTCATTATCACCATATATAAGGCTTAATGTGAACTTGTTATACTGATGAAATTATCCTATATTTTTTCATGCCAAACATTTTTATATTAAATACCCTCTCCATTTTCCACTAAAGTGTATTCACATAGTAGTACCAATCCTTCATTTATTGGGGATTTTCATGTATGTAACCTGTACACCTTAATTATGGGGTTAAAATTGAGGATGTAAATACTTTTTTTCATGATATATGGGGAACACTTATGTATATACACACTACAAGAAAATCAAAGCATATCAATGGTTTTTTAACATGGCAGTGGTTTAAACCACTACGATCTGGTTCTATGATGGTTTCATAAAACCACCTCTAAAATTGGTGTTGGCATACAATACATGATGATTTCATTCATTTAAGATGGTTTTTGGGAAGTCTCATAGAAACCATATTTAGTGGCAGTTTTTTTGGTTTCAGAATTAGTTTTTAGTGGGAAACTATTTTAAGGATTTAATGGCAGTTATAACCTCCACGAAATATTTTCATTTTTTATCATGGATCCCACCACTAAAAACAATAAAAATATCTCTAAATAAACCTATGTCAATTTTTTAACAGCGCCTTCAACCACCGTTGATAAAAACTATCAATATATAGCGGCATTTTAAACCACTTCTAAAAATATACCATATTTAGTGGTGGTTTAGAACACCGCTATATGTGGGTTTTCAAATAAAAATTGGCTGCATATTATACTGGCCTAGTACCCTAAATAAATATATGTAGAGAAAATACAACCCAAGGATTACACACATCAAATCTAATCATAACTAAATATGTAAAGGGAAATTATATTTCGCATTATAAAACCACACCACGCCACTAAAACAAGTAAAACACACAAAAAGGTAAACCCACTATTAAAACCATATTTTCCTTAAAACCCAAAAAATAAGCATTTTTCTCAATTAAAACCTCCCTTGTTATTTTATAAAACATTTAAAAGGCATAAAACCCCATTTAAAAACAACCAAATTCCATTTATCTATGCCATTTACCAACTTTTACAAGGGAAAAATACAATCATGGTTTTGTGAAGATGTACCAAAACTAGTTCCAACACATCATAGTTCTGACTATATTCAAAAGGATAATTCCAATTTTGAGTGGATATAATAACATTTCCCTATTTTTGACTTAGTATCCTCTCATAATCGATCTATGAAGTCATTTAACATCATCAATGGTGACTGTGAGGTCTAATATGATCTAATAGTTTGAAAAGAATCAATATATGTTGATAAATTATTGAAATAATTTGGAATCTTGAATTTGAAATCTAAATTCAATTTCAATTGATAAGAATGTGTTTCTACTACTATGTATGATTAATAAGAATAAGGTATTTCATGTTCAAGTTTCAATGATGTAAAGGCCATATAGGGAAGGCAAATTATATTATTATGGGATGATTTGTAGAAATTTTTTGTTGTATGGAAGGAAGAGGAAGAAATAGGTTTTGTAGTTCAATTTTCCAAAAAATAAGAATCTTTAATTTTTAAAAGAACATAAAAAAGAATAAGTTATTATAAAAACCCTTTTAGTTGTTTGGTAAAGAGTAAGAAGAAGAATAATTTGGGATCATGTGTCATGCATAATAAGTGAATAAGTTTCTTTCTATTGTGAATGTATATAAGGAAAATAAGAATTTGAAGCGTCAATGGAAAGGCATAGTCTATACTAGTGAAAGATTTATTATTGTTATAAAACTCTATTTTAAAATATTATAATGGTAGTATAAAGACCTAATGACATTTTGAAAGAGTGTGGGATGAACTAAAACATAGTTGGGAAGCAGGTGAAATATGTTCAAGGATAATTCATGCTCACTGGTACCTATAGGTTGAGACTAGTGGGTTGTGTAATATCAGAGGAATCTGTATCAAAAAAAGGAATGAACTTCTCATTTTGAGAGGTTAACCTAGTAAATCTATTCTAACACTTCTATTGGTGCATGATTAATTATTTTGTAATAAAATATGATGTTAAGAAGATAGAACAAGAGAACTGTTCACCTTAATAAGTGAATAAATAAAAGGATAAGGTTTAAAATATTTTTAATTGGATAAAATGTCATCAACATTGATTCAACCCCCTTTGAGTGTTGAACATATCCCTAATTAGACTGATAGCATGTTATTGATTGTGGTTCATTATTATTCTTTTTTTATTAAATAGTAGAAAATCATTTATCCACTTTGTATGAAAAAAACATGCACTCAATAACTTATTCTCCTCTGTTATTTTTTTTCACTTTCTCCCATATGGATAAACTCTACATATTTTCTATTTGATGTATATATAATCTCTATTTCCTATTCTCTCTAGTTTTTATCTTTATCTTAAAAAACAATAGAAAATTAAATAAGTTAACATTCACCTTCAAATATTTAGATTCCTTCAAGTTCTTCTAATCATTCCAAAAACCATGGAACAAACTTCACGTAAAATAAATAACCATGAAACGCATAATTTTACACATGATTTATATGTTGACAAAAAAATATAACACACTATTCATATCCATTGTATCTTATCCACACTCCTTCCACCATAGGATCAATAATATTCATTAAAGAACATATGTTGAAAAATTTACATAAAAATAATATAAGTATAATAAAATATATTATATAATTCAACAACGTATATATAAGTATTAAAAATTATATTTTCAAGTATAAATAGAACATCGTATCTATATAAAAAATTATAAATTTATATTCATTATTGTGTATAGATTTGTGAATGTAATTATTCATATTAAAAAACCAAATGAAACTCTTAATTAGAATCCAAAAAAACACCCATTCTCAAGAAAAATGAATTTACAAACCAGGAATAATAACAAAATATTATAAGTGAAAAATCAAACACTATTTAAAACCCAAAAAAAGATTATAAATAGATTTTAATATAGTTAAAAATATCAATAATCATATACTTTTGATCTAAAATTGAACAGATAAGGTGGGATTCGGGTTTAAAATTTGGATTTTTAAAGGGAGAGTCAATGGTTGGACTATAGGGTGGTAGCAAGAGTGATACATGTTGGTGTATAAATAGTATGGCGGTGTAATGGGGAGTGATTATATGGGTGAAACCATCAGAGTCCATGGGAATGTTGAAGTCCATGAAATGATTTGAGAGGAAGAATGAAAATGGATATGCATCATGAATGATGATTTAAATTGATTGATGTCAAACAATGAGTTTATGCGGCTTAAGGGATGATAGAACATAAATTATAAAATGGGTTTGAGGCCTACATGCTATAAGGAACAACAATGTGAATGAGAAACATGAACATGTATAGGCTTGAAGTAAAAATATCATGCATGAAAATTTATAAATGGGGAGAAAATTTATAACCATATTGATTGAACATTACCATGTGAGGTTCCAAAAAATTCCACTTAGGTCTTACTATACTGGATTAGGGAAGGGATGTTTTTTTATGTTAAAATAAAATATAATACAGTTTTCACTAAATAGAATGAATACCATTGTAAGATAGTTATTTAAATCATATTCAATCCTATATTTCTATGATGGATGACTATCACTATATCCCTAAAAGGTATTCAACCTCTCCCAACATGGAAAATCATGAAAATTTTAGTTGAATACTCTTTGCCACACATGATACATAAAAAACCCTATCTTTCCATATTTTTCTGAAACATCAAAAACACCACTAATTACTGTCTAATGATGAACACTACCCTTCACCCTCTCCATACCCATATCTACTTCTTTCTATCAGCACTATTAATAAAATTATATTGAAAATTAAATAATGATGTATATTTATATTAAAACATAAAATCAATAAATGTTTTTTTGGACTAAATGATTTTAGAATTGTGTGATTACCTACTCAACACCAATCCATAAAGAAATACCAATGGGGAAAGATTGAGTCATCTTCTGATATAAATCAATCAATTCTTTATGCAAAGTGGATATCTGATCCCCCTATTCATGAATTGTGTTTTTCATAGAAACAAACTATCTCTCAGCATCTCGACGTCAGGAGTGACTACAACCAGGAGTAGATGAATCTATAATCCCCGATGGTCTGTCAAATACCATAGATGGTAATGGTCCCAAACACATCACATGCACTTGACCAATATTCTCTTTCCCAATGACTTTACCAACAGGGTCATCCTAGGAGACTGAGTCGGACTGTGTGGGATTAGCATCCCATAGTTCTTTAATTTTAACCTATAAATTAAATATCAGTCATATTAAAATCAATATATGTTAACATAGTGACAATTGATAATACGTTATTATAATAAAATGTTAATTCATACCCCAACTTCTTTGGTAGACTCATTAACAAAACTCTCATCAAATTTCATATGAACATCCAACCACACTTCTATTTGGGATGCTTAGTGCCCTAAATTATATGACATCATTAAACAAAGATAAATAAATAATTTAATATATTAAATAGATGATATTTTCTTATAAATATTTAAACTAATGAAATGATTATCAGAGTTGATCGGCTTCTAGAAAAACTATTTGACCCCACAGTGCGAGGGATGATTTTCTTATCCCGACTCGATGCATTCTTCATTGAAAGATCCTGAAATAAATAAAATATAATTTAATAATAATGAATACAATGTCATCTCCTTTTCCTATACATGAATAAATTTAAAATGAGATTAATATAATAATATATATTTAAATACCATGTGATTCTCATCACAATTACTATCAATAAAAACATTTCATTTCTCTCTAGTTACCCCATTGGGTACCTTATCATAGTTTTTTGGGCACTCATAAATTATCATTGACTTCATTTAAAAATATCCATTTAAAATATTTCTATTTTTTCCCAATTTTTTCAATTTCAACTTTCATCCTAGCATATTAGTAATGATAAAGTGAAAAAACATCTGTACATAGAGATTCATTTTGAAAGTATTAGCATTTATTAACTTAATGGAATTAAATTACACCATAATGAATTAAAATTATCTTTATTTTTGAATAAGGAAAATAATTTTTAATTGATTAATGAATATGCCTCTAGCCATTATACTTAATGGGAAGTGTCGCCAGCTCCACCTTTAGCTGGACTAGAATCAAGAAATGTAATCCCACAATGTCATCCATAGAGACCTCATTGGAATCAAATGGGACAACTATATTTAGTCTTGTCAGATTCCATACATCATAACTTTTCATATTTTTCTTTGTAGTAGAATTGTTTCCATATTGTATGAAAAACAAGTTAGTAGTATAAAAAAAGTGCAATATATTTATTCATATTAAAATTTGTACCTATAACAGCTGCCCTTCAATATCCCCATGAATAACTATGAGTGGATCCCTACTCGCTAACTATTGAGTCTACTTAATGGGAATGCATTGACTGAGCTCATGATGGGATGCTGATGGAGGGTGTGAGAGATGGTGTAGGGGGAAAGTTGATGGTGTATCAGATTCTATAGGGTGGGAGATATATGAATCCCTATCTATCGGTGTGGTCAATGGAATGCTGACTGAGAGTTGTCTGACATCAGTATAACATTTCCTCCTTGGAATTCTTGTAATTTAATCAAATAAAATTATGTTTATAACATATATTTCAAAAAATTAATGCAGAAAAAATGAAAAAGACAATAGATTCATAGTAATACCAAACAAAATATACATAACAATAATAATGAATGACTTCACAAATGATATAAGTGGTAGATAAATCGATGTATAACTCTAAATACAACCATTTTCTCCATCAATCATGTTATTTTCCTACTCCATCATTACTTCATGTACTTCATCCACTCTTGAAAGACTAATATTTTCAATATCATGATAGAAAAATAAGTTTTCTTCTTGTTTTTGATGGTAATCAATTCCATAGGTCAAATATTACACTTCATCACCCATATCATACAAGTCATTTTGTTTTATGTGAGAAACTACACTCCACCCTTCATCCATTACCTATTTCACATAATATACCATTTTTCTTATGATGTTAAGATATATGGATCATGTAATTCATAGGCACCAACATTCATCAAGTGAGATAAGTTCATAGAAGTAAATTGAATGGAATCTCTTTTAACACCCCTAATAATATCCACCAAATTGTACTTGAATAAAACAACTGAAAAATGATTGTGGTATTTTAATTCCATAATATCGGTCAACATTATATAGTATCCCACTTCAAAAAATGTAAATATGCAACTATTATATGTTTTCAAACCCTCTTCCTAATCAACTGTATAGAATCTAAATCCATTCCCATTGTAATCATCAAACATTCAATCTTGTTTTAGAGGCCCTTGAGCAAGAAACAACAAATCTGTTGACAAATCTTCTTGAGTATCAGAATTCATAATATAAAAAAAGTAAAATACATTTTTATATTTTCAAAATATATTTATCAACCTAATATCTGTATTGATTGAAATGTTTATGAACTTACAAGTCATGAAAACCATTCTTCAAGCTCTTTATTAACATCTTTTCTTATATCATTCTCATTTTGTGTTCTTCCTATCATTCGTATCTTTGTTTTTATCCTCAACTCTTCAACAAATAGATCTAAAATTTCACTATTTAGTATCACATATCTATGTTCCTGTAATAATTCTATTTCTATTAGTGTAATATTCTATCTTCTCCCAACTGATCGACCAATAGCAGGAAAGATTTTTTTATTTCCCATGGATTTCAGATTGAGTTGATGTGTCTTCAACATGTCCAAATTGATTGAATCATATCTAAAAATCATCAAAGTATCTAGAAAAAAAGGTAATACACTCCTCTTCCAAATATCCTTCAGTAATAGAGCCTTTAGTTTGAGTATTATTTTTCACATATTATTTCAAATGCCCAACATATCTATGGAATAAAATAAGAGGAAATAATTATGTATTCAATGAAGTGCTGATAATTTTTTACTAAAATGAAAAATATATAAATAAATTACCTCTCAATTGGATACATCCATTGATAATTTACAGGGCCTCCTAATTTATATTTCTCAAACAAATGCACAATTAAATGAATTATGATAGTAAAAACCAATGTAGGAAAGATCATATCCATTGCACAAAGTTTCAATAAAAATCTCTCATAATGGTTTCCAAGCAGAAATGGATGTAGAGTTTTCTCACATAGTTATCTGAAAAATGTACATAATTGGAGTACAACAACAGTAACCTTTTTAGTTACTAATGTATGCAATGATAATGGTAGTAACTACTATAAAAAATATATGAATCATGGCTTTTCAATCCATATAACCTATGATTATTTTTGTCATAAAACATGGATATGTTACTTTAATATCCATAAAAAACATTTACATGTTTTAAAATTCAGAGGAATGTATCATTATCCCATTTTTTCATTGCAAAAATTTCTAGAGCATACTCACCATTCTCATCTTGCTAGAGATCATGCTTTATGTTCATTTCACATAAGTCTTACCAAGAATTGAGATGATCCTTTGACATTCCATTCTCATTAAGCAATATTAAGATCAAATATTCACAAAATTCTTCTTAATATTCATCACATCACAATAATTCCACAACAAATTAAATTCCCAATACGGAAGTTTGAAAAATATACTTTTTTTCTTCCATTGTTCTGTTCCAATTTCACTTGATGATGCACTTCAATCAAGTTTCCCACTATCATGAAAATGATGCACCTTCCCAAATTCTATTTCAATATTTTTAAGTTATTATAATATTTCAGAACTTGTTAAAAACTTTGGAGGTGGTCTATGATCAATAAAACCATTGAATTTTGACCTATTCAGCTGAAATATGTGAGATGCAGAGAGAAATCTTTGATTTCACAAGAAGCACCATTTTTTACTATAAGTTAGCCGCTCGGGATCAAAATAAAAGTTACAAATAGGATAAGCCAAACCTATGTAAGTGTTCGAACCAGTTAAATTCTCATGTCTAGGGAAGTCACTAACTGTCCACATTAGAGAATCTTGCATTTTAAACATTTTCAAGAAGTTGAATCATATGTCTCAACATCGTTTCTCCATAACTCCTATAATTATTCAATTAAAGGCTGCAAGTATACATAAATATCATTTCCAATCATTTTTTCCAGGAATAATCATCGAAATTATAAAAGACATTTTTTCATACACATCCACAAAGGCAGATTGTAAGGGATCAAAACAACTGACCAAATGCTATAACTAGTACTCAAAGTCCCAAATGGACTGAATCCATCGACAGTCAATACCAATTGAACATTCCAAAGATCATATGATAAATATGGATGTAAGGAATCAAATTTCTTCCACGATTATCAATCTCTTGGATGTGACATTAACCCATCATTGTTATTATCTACAGAATTCCACTTCATGTGTTTGGTAGTTTTCGATGATATGAATAATCTTTTCAATCAAGATTTTAAAGGAAGGTAATGGAAAACCTTTTTCGGTGTGTTCCATTTCTTCTCCTTCATGGTAGTATGTGGATTCATACGTCCAACATCACCCATAGACTATCATCTAAAAGAAGAACGTTTTTTGAAATCTTTTCTGTATAAATCCTTAACCCAATAAAGCATACAATCATTGGTACATGGATATATTTTTATATAATTCAGACCATGCTTGTTAACAACTTTTTTTATATCAAAAAAAACTTTGGGATCATTTATTCAGTAAATGCATCATGCAGAAATTCCAATATCATGGACATCTCCTTATTGGTAATTCCACATAGGCATTTGATATGGTACAACTTCAACAGAAAAGAATGTTTTGAATATTTGATACATCAACCATATAACTCTTCATTTCCATTGTCAATTTAACCATGAAACACATATGTCTTCTCAATGAAGTTTTCACTTACATTAGTCTCCATAGAATGAAGTGGAGGATCCAATGATATGCTACAATCTTGATCTGGTTGTCCTATAGTCTTAAAAACATCACTTGTCATGTAGTTATTTGTATCATACTCAATTGTTTGTTCTGATATGTTTTTATATTGAAGTATGTATCTTCAAATCCCGAATGCATCATTTATAAGGTTTTGTGTTTCATTTTCCATTTTTAGTGAATTTGGGAGCACATTCTGTGGATTGACATCAGTTCTCAATCATTCTATTACATTAAATTCCCCATGTCAAATCCAATACAGATATTGATCATGGAATTGCTTCAATATCATGTGTTCATAAACTTCATCCCTCTTCGACCATCTTCTAAATTTACTGTAAGGACAGTTTTTTTAGGAACTACTTGAATGGGACTGACCCATTGGCTATCAGAGATGGGGTAAATTATTCCAGCAGCCAATATTTTTTTACCTCCTTTTTCACAACTTCTAGAAGGTTTGGGTTCAGTCAAATTTGTGCCTAACTCACTGATTTAGCCTCATCATTTAATATAATATGTTGTGTGAAAATTGATGGGATAATACCAAGAATGTCAACAAGTGTCCATCACAAATATTGTTTATTCTCCCTCAAAATATCAAGCAATCACAATTTATGATCAGGAGGGAGTGAACTAGAAATGATGGAATGTAAGATGTTTCCATTCTTAAGATATGAATATTTTAAATCTTGAGGTAGTCATTTTGGTTCCAATTCTGGTGGATTTTGGATTGATGGGAGCGTGTGTGAAAGTGATAGGTCACTGATAACATCTAACTTCTCAATAGTATCATCCTTAGGTGGGGAATGAGATTTTACAAGCTTAGTAGTATCTTCGATGTTCAGTGGATCATCAATGTTCAATAAATCATCAATCAACAAGGATACATAACATTTATCTAGACCACTACAAAATTAATGCATGAATCATTTCCTAGAATTTCTATCAATGAAGAAAACTAAAAATGGGGATCAGGGGACTGAAAAAAGTTTTTTTCAAGGGGAGGGAGTACATATAGAGAATTAACAGAGAGAGAGGAATGTTTTTATAAGGGGTGTTTCATGGAATCAAGGATATTGATGTTGACAATGTCACCACCAAACTCCATAGATAATGTACCATTGTGGACAATAATTATGGTTTTGGCGGTCTTCAAGAGGGGTCTCCCCAATATAATTGGGGCTTGTCTATTCATCCTATCATCCTTCATTTTATGCACATAAAAATCAGCAGGAAAAATTAAATTTTGAACCCTCACAAGAACATCCTCTAACACATCATAGGGGTGTTCGGTATTCTGGTTAGCCAATCGAACCACAATTCTAGTGGGCTTCAGTTCCCCGACCTGTAATGTAGAGTAAAGGGAGTGAGGCATCACATTTATAAAATCATCTAAATCAAGAATAGAATTATGAAAATAATACTCCTATATGGTGCATGGAATTGAGAATGTTCCAGGATCATAGCACATGGTGAGAAGTGATGGCTCTATCAGTGCTGAAGCATTCCTCCCCAATCTCACATTTCCATCACCTCGAAGTCACCTTCAGTGTGTACACATCTCCTTTAGAAACATGGCATATCGTGGAATTTTCTTCACGACATCAATCAAGGGGATTTTAACCTACACTTTTTTGAATGTCTCTAAAATTTCCTTATCAAGTTTAGTTTCTTATTATTTTCTAGGTTGTGTGGCCCTTTAGGGAAATGGAAGCGGAGTGGTTGGGCTAGGTGACTCACCCAAAGACACACCCTTTCCTTTGGAATGGATTTTCTCAGGATAAAGATTTTCAACCTTTGGAACATTTTTAATGGTTGGGATAGAGGTTTCCTTAAGAGAGGATGACTCTAATGGAGGATTCATATATTTTCCACTCCTAAAGGTGATGGCACTAACATTTCCTTTATCTATAGGGTTGACTACTAGTTCAGATGGAAGTTATGCAACCCGTGACTTTGAAATTCACCCACTGAGTTTACTAGTTATCCTAATTGGGTTTTTAGTTCTTGTACGGATGCTTTCATGGTTTTTTGGAATTGGATATTTTTGGTAGCCATTTGTTTAATCATATCTTCTAGGCTAGGATCGGGTTTTGGAGGGGGTGGTTGGAAAGGCCATTGAGTACACTGGACCTTTTACTGAATTGTTGATTGTTTTGCACCATGTTCTCAATCAGGTTTCTTATTGAAATTGGGTTCTAATCTACCAGTGAACCACCTATAGAAACATCAATCGTGTTATGATCAATTGGAATTAAACCATCATAAAAATATTGTATTAAAAGTTGATCAGTTATTTGGTGGTGTAGACTACTTGAACACAATATTTTAAATCCTTCCAAATATTCATGAACTATTTTCCATTTAGATCATATTATACCACATATTACTTTCCTTATTATTTCAATTCAAGATGCTGGGGAATATTTTTCAAGAAAAAGTCGTTTTAGGTCCGCCTATCCTCTTATTGGGGAATTAATATAATAAAGCCAGTCTTTTGCAGTATCTTCTAAACAAAAGGGGAATTCTCTAAGCTTTACTTGTTCCTCATTCAAATTAGAAGGTTTTAATTTTTAAATAATAGTGTGAAATTATTTTAAATGCTTATGAGGATCCTATCCAAGAATTCCATGGTATCTTGGTAATAGATGAATTAAACTAGAATTGAGTTCAAAATTGGATGCCTCGTCTTGTAATTGAATGTATATGGGTTGGATATCAACATCATGTTAGGTTAGATATTTTTAGTTTTCTATTTTTTCCCCATTATATACATAAATATTTCATTTTTGATGTAGGTTCTTGAAGAAGAAGATGAAGGATCAAGAAGAGTGTTGTTGCCTTGTGTGTCCTCCTTCAAAGGGTTCTCTTGTGCATCTCGGGGTCTCTAACGTAAGATCATCTCCCGTTTGGGTTCAAAAGGTGGTAAATCTCCCAGATTAGAACACATAATGCACAAGACCTACACATTAAATAAATCCGAAAAAATATAGGTAAAGGTACAATAAATAACAAATAAATATTTACAAAATTTATAAAAATTATTTTAAAAAACACACACTAAAAACCAAAGTGCTCCCCATCAACTGTGTCAAAATTTGACCATGTTTCCATGAAATTTCAAATTGATTATGTTTTTAATGTTGATTTACAGTCTAGGGATGACCCTAGTTTGTCTCTTAAAGAGATTTGGTAGCTTATAGTGTGTATTTTTAATAAATATTACTAGAATAGGGGGTGATTTTGTAAACAATTTTTTAAGAAAATAACTTAACTCAAAGAAATTAATAGTTAACAACTCTATGGGACGTTAAAAAATATGAAAAAAGGTTTCATTTTGATTTCAATACACACATTTTACTTTCATTGTTCATATATATTCATTTATGTTTGGAGTAATTCCATGGTTGAAATTAATTGGAATCATGATTAATTTGTAAGATTTTATTTCAATGCATAAAGAACCAAACATTGAGTAACAATTGTATTTTCAAAGTCCAGAACTTATGCATGGAATAAGAACTTTCAAATCATATTTAAATCTCAATAAGTTGGTGTTGACTCTCCTTTCGTCACAGAATCTAAAGATCGGAAAAGGGAATATCCGAGCTCAAAGTGATTCATCCTTTGAATAAAAACATAAAAAATCAACAAAGGAAGGAAGAAAGGATCAACAGAAACCTCACCGCGCAAGTTATCTAACTGTCGCTCAAGTGTACTTGCGCGGCGACCTTGGTCGCGCAAGTGACTTGCGCGACCTAAGTGGTAACCGCCCGGTGACCACCCAGGGTCTTCTCCTACCTATAAATATACCCTGTGGGCCCCCCATTCGAGAGGCTCTTTTTCCAAAAACTCGGATTGAAGCTCCCGACGCCCAAGTCTCTTCTCAAAGCTTCCGGAACACTTCTAAGGTAATTTCTTACCTAGAACGGAAGATCTAAAGAGAAGAAGGAAGGCCTAAGTGTTGAAACTTATCAAACACTTGCGCGCCGACTTATTTCCTTCAATATAACTTGCGCGTCCCTTTTCTGGAAGAACCTCAAGAGGATTCTAAAGGGATTTAGAAAGAGTCGCTCAAATATTATAATGATGTTTGAGAATCGCGCAAGTATTCCTCATATCGCGCAAGTATACTTGCGCGACCAATACTTGTGCGCCGCCGCAATACTTGCGCGCCTTTCAAGACTTGCGCGCCCATACCTTTTTGGGTTCCTATCTTGCCCATTTTACCCCTCTTAAGCCATCACACCTTTCCTTTTCAAGATTCAGTCTTCAAGACACTCTTCAAAGCTATTTACGGCATGATTTCTTGATTTTACTTCCTTATCTGAAAGGAATTCTGTGGAATATCTCTCAAATTCTAGTGATTTAAATATCCTTATGTCACTAAATATGGAGAGTTCATTCATTCAACCTCATCCTTTAAGATGAGAGAATCCTAACCTGGGTCTCCTTTTCAGGAATAACCCCCAGTTATAAATCCTTTAACTTGGGCATCCTTCTTTAGGAGTAAGCCCCAAATTCTTAAAGTTCCCAAACTTGGGCATCCTCCTCAGGAGTAAGCCCCAAACCTTAATTCCTAACCTGGTTCTCCTTTTCAGGAATAAAACTCAGTCATAATCTTGGGATTCCTTTTCAGGAGTAAGCCCCGAGTCCCCTAACCTGGGCCTCCTTTTTAGGAGTAAGTCCTAGTCATAATCTTGGGCTTCCTTTTCAGGAGTAAGCCCCAAGCCCCCTTAAATTTCTCTTAACCAGTCCTAATTTACCCTTGATTTGGGTTTCCTTTTCAGGAGTAAAACCCAATCATACGTCCCCTCCTAACTTGGGCACCCTCCTTAGGCGTAAGCCCCAAGATTAGAGTATTCAAATCTCCATAAAGCACATATACCTTTATGGACCCTGTTCCTGGATTTTCTCCCTAAAAGTGAATCCTAAACCTTCATCTATCTGGGCAGTCATACATACCTAAGCCCCAAACAATTTCTTATGATTGCATCTTTCATGGCACAATTGTCTAATTTTTACCAATACCTCTTGTTTCTCACACCGAGCATGACTCACGTGAGCTTAGAGTGTAAAAGTAATTATGACATTCTTCTTTGAGCCATCAATCATAAACATCATACTCCATTACTCGAACTACGTGGGTTCTGATTCCTTTTCCAAAACAAAGGATACGTAGGTAGCCCATTTATGGGTTCGATCCCAACTTTGAAATAATCCATGTCCTTCTGAATGACGATAAACTTCAAGTGCCCCACTGAGTGGCTTTAAAACCAGCCTGGTCATCATAATGACCAAGAGACGTTTATATAAATGTTTTGAAGGATACCATTGACCAAGAATCTCTAAACAGATATAGATGATTCTCTATTGATGAAGAACCTCGAATACATATAAAATATTCTCTAAATTTCTTATATATTTAATCATTGATTGTTAAAACTAAAGGAAAGCACATTTTATACTTGGTAATGTAATAAGGATTCACGAACATAACTTAAATCTATAAAGAGAGTCCCGGAGTAGAAAATAATTCCCCTCAAAAAGGTGTGATGAGTCCGACCTCCCATCCTCTCGACCAATGCAAATTCCTAAGCCTCATCAGTCCACAAGCTAATGAGCGCCTACCTTTGGAAAGTGGGTCCAAACGGATGTGGAATCATTGGATGTTTCTGGTTCTACGAACAAACCCGCTAGAAACCGATCGGAACGTTTGAATCTCCCGTCATGGAGGTCATCCCCGAAATCCGTCGAGGAAACAAAAATGGTGAACCCGATGTGAATCCTTAACCAAGTTAAAGTGATGTTCTTCTTATTTGTTAGGCCCCTTGGGCCAACAAAGCAATCATTGACATGTGATCATCCAAAAGATGCAGTGGCCGGATTCATCTTGATTATGTCTGTTATATGGAACATGCACTCTTTTCTCAAGATCTTCTGCAAAATGGCTTTCCTTAAATTCACCCCTGTGAATACTGCTGCTGTGAACACCTCTACTGTGAGGTCTGCTGCTGTGAAAACCAATGCTGCTACTCCTGTTGTAACGTCATCCGCTCTTAGGATGACATCACCAACTCAGCGTCTTCAACTCTAGGTTTCTAATGCACTGGTTAAGGAGTACCGTCGCAACGGTACTATCCCAACTCTGGAGGCCGCTCGTCAATACCTCCAAGTTAACAACTCTACCTGGTCGTCCGGACAACGGCGGAAAACGATCAAGAAGCAGGCGGTGCTGACTACTATCTCCAACCGTTTCGGGTCGTTATCCCCGGAACGCAATTTCCATTCACTCCCTTACTCTGAGGAAGTGAATGAGCAGGTCCCGCAGGACCTTAATTCAAAAAGACAGGAGTCCTTCTCAAGGGATCCCATCAACAATCGCCGCCAGACTCGTGCGGTAGTGCACCCTCAACATGATGAGGGTACCGACTCCAGGAATTTAGCTTAGGTTCCTCGAACCCGAGCAGGAAAGATGAACCGCCAGAGACAGAATCCGGTGAACAATGGGCAGGTTGTCATCCCTTCCATCTCCGGAGAAGTCCACCAACCTAACTTGGTGGCAAACAACGAGCAGGCACACACACCTGCCCGTTTTAATTCCGCTGTCCAGCAGACTCGTCTGGCAGCATCAAGCCAATCCCGCCAGGCAATTCCGGCGGAGTACTGTAGGCAGGAACATACACCTGCTTATACATCACCAATTAGTCAGCAGGCTCGTCTGACTACATATGATGGATCTCGTCAACCGCGTTTGGTGAAGTGTAATCAGCAGGAACATACACCTTCTAATATTAATCAATCCTACCAACAGTCTCGCTTGGTAGCGCACGGAGAAGTCAGTCGGAAAGTCCCGACGACAAACAGGAGGCAGACTCAACTCTCTGCCTCCACACTTGAGTACTGTCAGGATTCACTAACAGGAAAAGGAGGACAGGAGAAGGCACATACACCTACTCCAAGCCCAGAATGGACGTATATCCCCGTTCCGGCGGCTGAAGTCAGCAAACATATTTTGTCAATGGTGAAAGATCAGAAGCAAATTCCTGCTCATATTCTGGATGCTTGCCAGGATATCATAACAGCTTCAGCATCATCACAGGGACAGACACATAAATCTATCCCTAGCAGTGGAGTGACACATCAACGATTCACTCCGGAACAGACACACACATCTGTTCCAGTCCAAGAGGGTTATGGGGCATACTCCCCCATATCAAACGGACAACCAATTCAGGCACATACACCTGATTTGAGTGGAGATCGTCAGCCTAACCTGACCATCTTTCCTGATCAGGCACATACACCTGCTCAGAGTAACCACTTTCGTCAACAAGTGGTTTCTAAAGTGAGTAAGAAGGCATCTAAGAAAAAGATCCGCCCAGCACAGTCAGGAGATCAAAGGCCAATCTGCAACAAGGCCTTGCTCGATGCTGGAGTTCTTGAAGCCCTCAGACATTTATCTGTCGGAATTCAAGATTCTACTCCCTCAATTCTCAATAATGGGAACATTAATTTTGAAGGTCTTCAACAGACACTTCCTCATGAAGGCTTGCTTCATGAAAGTTCGGTCAATCTTGAAGTTTCTTCTTCAGATGAGAGCCACAGTAACCCTCTGTGTGGTCAGAAGACCAAGGAGCAAGAGATTTCATCTTTTGCTGTAACCCATCATGACGGTCCTCCTCATGGTGATGAACTTCGCTGCGAAAGTCCTCTTCGCAGTAGTGATTCACGTTGTCTCGAAAATTCTTCAGAAGGCAATGTAGTGACGAGAAATCCCTCTTATCTTGAGGCACTTGAAAACGTAAAACCAGTCATGTATGATGCTTTACTATCAGCAGGTGAAACTCTTTCTCCATCAGAAGATAGCCTGGGGTTCAGGTTATTCTCCGAACCATCCCTGGGTCATTCATCTTCTAGAATGAATAGTGATATCTCTGCCAATCTTGTTGAATCCGATGAAGCAACAAGGAAACACCAACTCTGGTCCAAACAGGTAGAAGAATCTTCATTTAATGATAAAGAGGAAATGCTGAACATGAGGAAAAAACTGGAAAAAGGTGAAGTACCAGTCATGTTTTGGCCTTTGGCTGACTCCCAGTACGACATTCCAAAGATGTTGACGGATGATGGAATCCATGATATTCGTCTCAACATATGGAAGACTCTTTGTCAATTGAAGAAGAAAGTATTATCTTACGGTGATTATGAAAATCATATTAAGATAATAGAAGGGTTACAACGCCAGATTGATTTGGCATCTCTATCAGTCTCTCGGTATCCGAAGGCTGAAAAGCAAAAAAGAACCCTTCAACGTTCATGCCTTGGCGCACTAAGAAAATTTCGTCAGTTAATTGCCAATGCTCCATATGATGTTCATATCAGAGGATGGGGTGTTCACGGAGCACTACATTTCACAGTGCTTTCCGGTCAGCAAAGCCCGCCGAAAATGGTCTCATGCAATGTTATTGCCCATGGCCGGCCAAAGTCAATGGGCTTTGTTTATAATCAAAACCTTGCTCAAGAATAGGCTTCAACTAGTTCCTCTCAAAATAAAGTATATAGAGAACAAGTTGTTGAATTTCTCCTACATCAAGCAGGCGAGAATATTGCACAAGCCTCTCGTCTGGAGAAAACACGTCATCAAATGACAGATGTTTCGGAAATCATCCAATGATCTGTTGAACCAGGTGATAAAAGTGGATACAGGTTAATGCATCCAGCTAATTTCCGAACTAATATTCGCAATATCAAGAGATATTTTAAGAATATCTCAGACATAGCATGTTAAGAGACACCCCAGCTTGCCAGACTGGGGACTTCTCTAACCCAACCCTCAGAGTCAACAAATGGGATTCGAGGAGTTGAGCGGAAGCAGCAGGAACATCCCCAGTCCACCGGACTGGGGACTTTTTCAAATCCTCAATCCCTCCCTCAGAGAAAGTCAGTATTCTCTCGATTAGGGAATAAGCCTCAAGAGGAACGAAGAGCCAAGCTATCAGGAGATTCTCTCCAAGTGACGGTTCTCCAAGAAGTTCATGAGGGATCAAGTCAACGGAATGCCATGTCTCATCATGGACATAGAAGAAGACAATATCACAGAAATTCTGATAGAAAGGATTCCATGCAATATGCATCCATTAATGTCATCAATGTCGTTGCTGCTGATTCACCAGATGAGGCTCAATCAGAGGGATCAGACGAAGAGGTTCCTGCTCAAGAAGTTGCGCACACAGACTTAAATGAAGAAGGTGTGCGCACACGTAATCAAAGGCTTGCCCAAAATCTGGGTATTCCTTCAAGTAACCCACTTCCCCCTCTCCGAAAAGGATCCAATAAGGGTAAAGGAAAGAATCAGGTTACTTCTCACCCTTCCTCTGAAGGAGGTCAATCTCTCTCATTAGAGCAAAGGTTTGCACAACAGGAGGAAGAAATGAAAGAATTAATAAGGTTGAATGCAGAACTACTTCAAAGTAGTCTTCTTCTTAAGAATGCTGAAGTCCGACAGCCGAAGGAATTTTTTGTAACTACTGAGATGGATAAGGAATATCCTCCTTTATCAGTACACCCTCAGAGGTCTAATCCTACAGGTCAAACGCAACAACAGTTGGCAGCACTACCATCAGTTGCAGCACCAACCACCACGTCTGTCCAAGCTCCATTTATTGCACCTACTCAAAACCAAGTTCAACCTGATGTTTCTCAAAAGTTAATAACTACTATTGAGTCATTAATAGCTCGGTTAGAAACTATGGAAGGAAAACGGGCGCAAGTTCAACCTGAAAAGAAAGTTTACCCTGAATGGGTAGATTCAATTTCTCCTCCATCCAGATTTGGAAACCCTGTTTTCCCTACTTTCAATGGATCAGGCGACCCTGAACAACATTTGACGCATTACGTGTCTTGTTGTGATCCTATGATGGGAACTCCAGAGCAGCAAGAAGCAGTGAAACTCAGATGCTTCGTGCGAACCTTGCAAGGACCAGCTTTTGTCTGGTATACAAGCTTGCAATCCCGGTCAGTCATCGGATGGGAGGATCATTGTCAAAAATTCCTTCTTCAGTTTAGCTCAACTTTGCCAAAAACGACAGTTTTCGATCTTACAAACTGCAAGAAAAGGGAGAATGAAAGAGTCTCTGATTTCATTGCTCGTTGGAAGGGATTAACGTATTCCTTGAGTTTAGCACTCCCTCAGGAGGAATTGTTGCCAATCTGTGTGGCAAATTTGCGTGACGAATTACGCACGCCATTGATCCCTGTGAAATACACAGGAGGGTTTCGAGATCTTACATCAATCGCTCAGCAGATTGAAGATTCCCTTATACAGGCTAAGGTTAAATCTCGTATAATTCCATCAGCTCCAGGAAGAAGAATGGGTAAAGCAGAAACTGCTACAGTTATGCTTAAACAAGCACCTGTACCTATATCTACTTCAAAACCTTCATCTTCTCGAAGGACTCCACCTCCTGAACTCCAACAACAAAGGCTGTTTCGTCCAAATGATCAAAGAGATCAACGACGAAAACAATTTGAGGATATGAAGAGTAAAACATACTCTTTCCGAAGTGAGGAAGTTCCTGGTTACTTCATTTCAGCTCTGGAAAATAATTTGGTTCAATTACCAGTGCCGAAGAGGCCAAACAAGGAAGGAGATGAAGACCGTCCCAATTATTGTCCCTTTCATCAAATGTTGGGGCATCCCATCCAGGAGTGTTTTGTCTTTAAAGACCTCCTGCAAAAGATGGTCGACTTGGGACAAGTCAAATTGAAGGGTTCTTTAGCTCATGTAGCATGTATTACCGCTACAGATCCAGAGGAAGGAGGCGAGTGGTAGGAAGTCAAAAGCAAAACTGCAAAAAAAATATGATGATTGGATGGTCAGAAAGACAATCAATCGGACCCATTCCATTTTGCGAACACAATTGAAGAAGCCAATTGTGTCTCCTACAAAAGCTGCAGTAAAGCCTCCATCAAAAGACAAATCCTCAAAAGGGCAGCGCAATTCAAAGAAGAAAGAGGAATCAGGAGAAGATGAGTATGAAGCAAAGCCTAAATTGTCTTTGACTCTGGAAGATTTCATGCCATCTACTTCAAAGCCACAGGCACCGCCCCATCAAACGGCACAGCCTAAACAGGCTAACCAGGTAGAGTCTTTATCAGACGAAGAGTTAATCTTTGGTTCTGTTAATATGATTCAATTAACAGATTCATATTCCAGTCTTGATGAGCCTGAATTCCCTGTATCAAATAAGGGAATCCGAAGAGGTTCTAGAGGTTCAGGATATAGGGGAATACGTGGATCTTTCCAAAGCCACTACTCTAATTTTACCCCTGCTAGCACTGTATATGCAGCAGAAACTCGTGGTAGAGCCCTTCAGCGAGCTCAAAAAGAACAAGAAAGTTCTTCTGCCAATGGCCAACTCAGTTTTGGCACAGTTATTTTAGAAGACCGATTAAAGGTTCCATCTACATTATCTTAGCAAGTAAATGGATCTAATCAGTCTAATCTTCCAAAAGCAAGGATGTTTCCAACTTCAATACAAGATGCATCAGCTTCCAAAGCATCTGCTTCCAAGGTACCTGCTAAACCGCATATTCCTATTGGGAAACGCAGACCTCTAGATCAAAAGTATGATATATTGAAACACTTGGCCCAAGTACCATCCAAGTTATCAATTTTGGATGCTTTGAATCTGTCAAAAGATCTTCGGGAAGCACTCATCGAAGCTTTGTCAAGTCCTCAGGAGTTTGAAGCTGAAATTGCTGCAGCTGAAATCTATCACATAAAGAATAATCCTGCGGAATGCCATGCAGTGATATCTTTTACTAATAAAGATGAAGATGATGTTGTGCATGGGCACATAAAACCTTTGTACTTATCTGGAAAAGTCAATGGTATAGATGTTCTAAGAGCTTTCATTGACAATGGTTCAGGAGTCAACCTCATGCCCATTCGTACACTTTGTCGATTGAGCCTCACGGAATCTGATTTATCTCCTTCTACCATGATGTTGCAAGGATATGATAAAAATGAACAAGAACCACTGGGAGAAGTTACACTCAGAACTCAGTTTGGAGATCTTGTTTCCAATTCAGATTTCATGATTTTTGATCAGGACTCAGCTTTCAATATCTTTCTTGGAAGACCCTGGCTACATCAGCATGCATCTATTCCGTCATCATACCATCAATGTCTCAAATACTGTTTCGATGGTCAAGTTGGAACATTGTATGGTGATAAGGCCCCATTCAAGACATGTGAGTCTCAATACATTGAGGTGGAATTTTATCACATGAAGGGAAGAGAAAAATCTACAATGAAGGAAATTACCAAAGTTAATGCTCCATATGGTTTGGAGAAAATTCCAATAAATCCATTTTTACATGTGAGTACAGATTATGTATTACCTATCAGTCAAATTGACAAAATAGGCCCAAATCAAAATACTCTTATGGAAAGATCCATAATGTCAATTATGGCAATCGAGCCAGACAACATAGGAGAAATTGGTAACTTACCAAGCAGTGATGAAAGCATAAGTGGTGACGTTTTCATTTCGTCTGCTGAAATCCAAAAAGTCTATACTTCGCTAATCAGGACAGAAGAAGTTATAGCAACACCAGAGGTGAATAATGATGTCGATTCTCAATCCAGCATCCCCTCTTTATTTCCCAAAGAAGACCCTTTATCATCAATAGGGTCGGAAATGGAAGATTCTTCTTCAAAATGTGAAAATTTTGACATCTCTTATGATCATGAGAATTTCGTTTTTTCATCTACTTTGCAAGTAGAAACGGAAGAAATAACACATGATGAAGAGGAAGAGGAAGATCTTAGAGATGCTCCTCCAGCATTTGAAGAGGGTATCTCTACCACTGTGGATGAACTCAGAGAAGTAAATCTGGGTACAGAAAAAGATCCACGCCCCACTTTAATTAGTGCGGCCATGAACCTTGAAGAGAAAGAGATGTATATTTCCTTTCTAAAGCAAAATAACGATATTTTTTCTTGGAATTATACAGAGATGCCTGGCCTTGATCCTGATGTTTCCACCCATCATTTGGGTTTTCCAAAAGAACATCGAGGATTCAAGCAAGCCGCGAGAAGAACACACCCAACCTATGCTTCCAAAATTGAGGCTGAAGTGGATAAGCTTATCAAATCTAACTTTGTCATAGAAGTTCAATATCCCAAGTGGTTGGCTAATATTGTCCCTGTAAAGAAGAAGAACGGACAAATTAGGGTTTGCATCGATTTCAGAGATCTTAATCGGTATTGTCCTAAAGATGATTTCCCAGTTCCGATTACAGAACTCTTAATTGATGCGACGGCTGGATATGAAGTACTTTCTTTCATGGATGGATATTCTGGATATAATCAGATCCGAATGGCCCCAGAAGATGAGGAATATACAGCCTTCAGAGCTCCTCAAGGTGTGTTTTGTTACCGGGTGATGCCCTTTGGTTTAAAGAATGCAGGTGCAACATATCAACGCGCCATGCATCGTATCTTCAAATCTCTTTTAGTGAAGTTTGTTGAATGCTATGTAGATGATTTGGTGGTTAAATCCAAACAACGTTCTAATCACTTGGCTGATTTTGAAGTCATATTCCACAAGCTACGACAACATAATTTGAAGATGAACCCCTTAAAATGTGCTTTTGGGGTAACCTCAGGAAAATTCCTCAGCTTTGTTGTACGCCATCGTGGTATTGAAGTCCATCCTGAGAAGACCAAATCAATCCTTGGTATGTCACCTCCTCAGAATTTGAAAGAATTAAGAGGACTTCAAGGACACTTAGCCTATATTCGGCGTTTCATCGCCAATTTGGCAGGCAAAAGTTTACCCTTTACCAAATTATTGAAGAAAGGATTCACTTACCAGTGGACTGAAGAATGTCAAGAAGCATTTGATGTTCTCAAGAAATACCTCTTGAGTCCACCAGTACTCATGCCACCTGTTGAGGGTAGACCTCTTATCCTCTATGTGACAGCTTTAGAGCGATCATTGGGTGCCTTTCTCTCTCAAAAGAATGATGCTGGGAATGAAAATAGTCTCTACTATCTCAGTAGAACTATGCTTGAAGCAGAAACCCGGTATTCAAGTATTGAAAAGTGCTTCCTAGCATTAATCTTTGCAGTTCAGAAACTGAGACACTACCTGCAACATCATGAGGTCCAATTGGTATCTCGTAATAATCTGCTCAAATTCATCCTTAGTCGTCCAATGCTTACAGGACGTCTGGCAAGGTGGGCGGTTATTCTACAGCAGTTCGACATTCAGTATGTGTCTCAAAAGGCAATTAAGGGCCAAGCTCTGGCTGATTTCATGGCTGAACATCCTTCAGTGGAAGACACGTATTCAGATATCGAACTCCCTGATGAGGAAGTTTTCTCTATTCAAGAGAGTCCTCAAACATGGGAAATGTATTTTGATGGTGATTCTAGAAGTCCAACAGGGAAGAAAATGGAAAATCCTAAATTCAACAAAGTTGGTTTAGGAATTGTGCTCATTTCTCCAGATAAGGCAGTGTTACCTTATTCCTTTTTGTTGTGGGAAGGTGGTACCAATAATAAAGCTGAATACCAAGCTCTCATTACAGGCTTGGAGTTAGCGCTTCAAGAACAAGTGAATCACTTAAAGGTGAAAGGTGATTCAGACCTGGTAATCAAACAAGTCAATGGGGATTATGCCATCAGAAAAGAAGAATTAATCCCTTTGTATGATTACGTCAGAGAGTTAATGTCGGAATTCCCTTCAGAACCGACATTTTCTTATGTCCCAAGATCACAAAATGCTCAAGCTGATGCACTGGCTAATATAGCCACAGCTTTAGCAGATCCAAATCGGGACGAGACAACCATCTGTATTGCCCACCGTCGTGCAATTTCACCTTATGTTCAAGTCAGAACAGAGGAAATTAATGAAATTATTCCCATTCCTGAACCTTATGGTCATACTACAGGATGGATGTCACCTATCAGGGAATACCTTCAAAATGGAACACTTCCACCTGATAGAGCCGAGAAAGAACAAATTCGGCGACGTGTGGTCAATTTTACTCTTTATGATAGCCCAAACCACCTCAAGAAAATTCTCTACAAACATGGTTTTGATGGAGTTATCTTCAGATGTATTGATGGTGAAGAGACAATGGCTGTCATAAAAGAAGTGCATGCAGGAGTCTGTGGTGCCCACCAGTCTGGACATAGACTATCTGATCAAATTCGAAGGCTTGGATACTTTTGGCCTTCAATGATACAAGATTGTGTTAATTTCACAAAGAAGTGTCATTCATGCCAAGTATATGCCAACTTCATTCATAAACCTCCAGAGTTGCTTCATACAGCTAAATACTCATGGCCATTTTCCACATGAGGAATGGATGTGGTGGGACCTTACCCTTCAGCTACGGCCAAGCAGTTTAAGTACATTCTTACTGCTACTGATTTCTTTTCCAAATGGGCAGAGGCAGTACCTCTCAAAGAAGTCAATTCTAAATTCATTATTAGCTTCATCAAGTCTAACATCATTACTAGATTTGGTGTCCCTCATACCATATTGACGGACAACAACACCAACTTCTATTTTTCTGAGGTAAAGAAATTGTATCAAGAATACAACATTAAGTCCAACCATTCATCTCGATATCATGCAGCGGCTAATGGCCAGATAGAGGCCTTCAACAAGACTCTTTCAAATATACTGCAAAAGATGGTGGATAAAGATAAGAATTCATGGCCTGATAAACTCTTTCATGCTTTAGGGGCTTATCGGACTACCACTCGCAATGCAACGCGGTCAACTCCATATTCATTGGTATATGGAACAGAAGCAGTCTTGCCAATTGAAGTTCAATTTCCCTCACTCAGAATAGCCATTTTTGATCAGTTATCTACAGATGAGCAATCCCAAAAGCAGTTGAATGAATTGGAACAGTTAGATGAGAAAAGATTGTGCACTTTGGACCACTTGGAAATCTATCAGAATCGAATAGCACGAGCTTTTAACAAAAAAGTTTGTCTTCATTCATTCATTCAGGGAGAATTGGTATTGGTTCTCAGAGCACCAATGATACCATGAAAGAAGCCTCCCAAGCTTGAACCAAAATGGGAAGGACCTTATTCAATACATAAGGTCTACTCCAATGGAGCATATTCTCTAATCTCAATGGATGGAGAACACATCACGACTCCAACTAATGCCAGATTTCTGAAGAAGTATTTTGTATAAACACAAAATATTATTCCCAGATCCAAAAACAATCACATTGGTTCATATTTTGTCCTACATGACACTAAACTGTATTATGTCCTATCTACACGACGTTAAACTGTACAGAAGTTCCTATTTTTTGTCCGAGATGACATTAAACTATATTGTGTCCGAGCAACATGACATTAAACTGTGTGTGGCACTTCCAACGTCCAGCATGACGATAAACTGTAAAAAGTCCCCAGAACTGATATCCTCATATTGGTTCACCTTAGTCCTAGCTACATGACTTTAAACTGTACAGCACCAGTTCGTCCTTGCTATATGACGTTAAACTATACAGCAATGGTCCAGTATGACTTTAAACTGCAACTTCGTCCCACACGACATTAAACTGTGAAAAAATTCCCTAAACCGTCCAGCATGACCTTAAACTGCATCATCCCTGGTCCATGTATATGACTATAAACTATTTTCAAATCCCTTATGTCCAGCAAGACGTTAAACTGTGACGTCCTAACTACATGACGCTAAACTGTATAAAAGTCCCTCACGTCCGGAAAGACGTTAAACTATATAATCATCAAAGGTCCAGCATGACATTAAACTGCACCATCCACGGTCCATGCATATGACCTTAAACAATTCTCACTTTCGTCCAACATGACATAAATGGTGTGTTATTTTGTCCTTACTGCATGACATTAAACTGCACAGTCCCCCTTTCGTCCAATATGACGTTAAACTATTTTGTCCCCATCGTCCTAACTACATGACGCTAAACTGTACAGAAAGTCCTTGATATGTCCTACATGACATTAAATCATTATTTTGTCCCTGCTACATGACACTAAATTGTGCAGCACCAATAGTCCTAACTGCAAGACTTTAAACTGCATAGTCCCTTTTTTATGTCCTACATGACATTAAACTGTGCATCGTTAAGGCTTTTATTACCTCTTGTTTCTCACACCGAGTATGACTCACGTGAGCTTAGAGCAAACAGTAACCATAACACTCCCTTTGGGCCACTAACCATGTATAAGTCCCAACAACATTTTTTATTTAGATCATTGTCCACAAGAATAACTTGATCATTAATTCATTCTTTAATTGAACTACATGGACTTTAATCCTTGCCCTCCAGGCTGGGTATGTAGGCAACCTCCCAGGGTTCAAGCCCAAAAACAATCTCTTCACATCGTTTCACCACTATCTCATATGATGTTGATTTGTGAAACCGACCCTGGAATCAATATCTTTACATTGATTCACTTTCGTCCTTGTTATATGACGTTAAACTATACAACACTTTTGTCCGGTACGACAATAAACTACAATATTCTTTGATTTCCTCATTTGAGAAGGAACCATTATTGACATTGATTTTTTCAGTCATGTTTCATTTCAGAAGACTACGTGCATACATGGTAATGCCTAAACTTTTTATCTCAGGTTAAACCATCATTGCACTAAAGTCCCCTTTCACCCTTCACATGTATGAACCAAATTTGTACAAAGGGTAGTTCTAGAACTACGTGGACTTGATTCCCATCCCTATGGGATACGTAGGAACATTCGAGTATCCCTCGAATCCAGTCCCAAGTCTTTTGGGCCTAACCCCAAATTTCACTTTCAGTCCCTTGGCTGAAAAGTCCTCATGAAAACACACACTGTGTATTCATTATTATGGTCCGAATTCTATGACCCTAAACTAAGATCACTCATAATTTCGTCTTGCACGACGTTAAAACTGCATTTCAAGAACTACGTATGGCTTGATTCTCATTCTTATGAGATACGTAGTGAAGTCCAGGTTTTCAGGATCCAGCCACAACTTGATTATGGTTATCATTGACCTATGTATCTCTATATACATTGGACAATACCCATATTTATGTGTTATAATCCTAACCTTAAATATTTTCAGATCTTCATAACCCTTTTTCATGACTTCTAATCACAAAAATGTCAAACTTCTGAGAATTCTTTTTTCTGACTATGCAGCACGTGCCCATAGGTGGCCTTGAATAAACAGTCCACATAACAGACTTGTCAGCCAAAAGATGCTATTTATTTGACCATGCATCCAATGCCCATAGGTGGCCCTGCATATTTCAACCCCCTAATGGGTTTTGTTAAATAATAGTAACTTTATTCCTGGGAAGAATGCCTCTTTTGTCCTTATTTGTCTTAAACGACAGTATGTAGGGATCCGAAAAAAAATAGCCATCCTTAACATATTTGTCCCATATCCTTTTTCATGATCTGAAAGTATTCAAGTCTATGGTTTATTCTTCTTCCCTACGTTTGGGTCAGACCTTCGTAGGAGTGATATTCATTCAGTTCTTCGATATTCTTGTTCGGAAATATCTTCTCCATATTCAAGTACCTCTTTCCATACAACAAACTCTATACTTTAGAAAATTTGAATCTCCATAAACTTTCACTGGCTTTTAGCACTAGGAAAGTAAATTTCTGGGAATTCTTTTGCCTGACTATGCAGCACGTGCCCATAGGTGGCCTTGCATAAACAGTCCACATAACAGACTTGTCAGCCGAAAGATGCTATTTATTTAACCATGCAGCCAATGCCCTCAGGTGGCCCTGCATATTTCAACCCCCTAACGGGTTTTGTTAAATAATAGTAACTTCATTCTTGGAAACTACTTCTTCTAATGCCTTTTAGCTCTTTTTTCATATCATTCCTCAGATTCAAATATTCTTAAGCTATAGTTTACATTTTTTCTCTCATACTTGAGTATGGTAATATGTTTTCAGATAAATTGTCAAAGAATTGAATCAATTTTAATCCATTTTTTGGTCAAAGCTATTTCGACCTTAAACATTATCCCCTTTATGTCCAGCATGCATGACTTTAAACTGCCCACAAAAGACAAAGGAACTCTGAATAAAAGTCAAGTTCCAGATCACTAAATATACATTTTCTGTATGATTTAGGTAATATTGAGCAATTAAAAGGTTCAAAGTTTGTAGGATTATTTGTAATAATCCTGGTAAAAATCAAACTATACTTACTGGGCCCATTGGCTTAAGTAAATTTGAAGCAGGTAATGAAAGAATGCAGGTACAAATGATTGAAGACAAAAGTGTTTTTCATTGATACACAGGAGATAGAAAAACATCCACAAACTGGAGTCTCTTCTCTTTTTCAAGAATTACAGAAGATTGTCAACATAAGTCTTCATTTGATGTATAGCATCCTGAGCCTTATCAGCAGTTACTTGAAGCTCGTGCACTTGACCAGCTTCACTCTTTTCAGCTTGCTGAAGTGCCTTCTTAGCATCTGTGATGGCTTTCATGCCATTCATATGAGTTTCATCCAATGATTTATTAAGTTGATCAAGTTCCCCAGTAACAGCATCTAACTTTTGCTGGAGTTGCACCTGCTGGACGACCTTTTCTTTGATTTTTTGCTTTAGATCCTTCATCTTGGCAGCATAATCAGCTTCAGCTTGGGATATAGCAGCCTCAAATTCGCCTATGTTGACGGAAAATTTCACTCTGGTCAAATCTTCGCGACTTGTCTGCACTTGCTCCCTCCTGAAAATGATCTGTTTCACCACAGCATGGATCTTTTCATACCCAAAACCACCAAGTCCCAGTATAACAAATTGGGATGACAATCGAGAAATTTTTTATGGTAGCTCTTCTAAAGGCACCCCAGATATGATGTTCCATATGTTGTTCCATGCCTTACGTCGTGAAAAGCTGAATGCTTTAAGCATCTCTGGATCTGATTCAATATCATCGTCAGAAGGGGGTATGTAATCTGGAATTAGCGCGCTTAGGGAAGTGCCTTGTCCTGCTCTTTCCCCCCTGACTTGTGCTTCTTCACTTTCAATTCCCGTTGGGGCAGAGGCTGAGGCCTCATCTCCGGATCTAGTCATTGCAGTTGATGGTCCTGCATGATTAATTGAAAGGTTTAGTCAGCTTCAAAGGATAACAAAAGAATATATTGTCTTGCGAATAAAGTACAATCACAAATATTGTTATCCCTTACCCAAGGGTGGTTCAGCAAGCTGAGAATACTTCTCCCCATCTTTCCCGGTTTCAACATGATTTTCAAGATGAGTCTCAGGAGAGTTTATTGGATTTAGCTCTACTTGATCTAATGTTTGTGCAATGATAGGGTTGACATCAGTGTCCACACCCTCTTCGGACATTGGCAGTTCAGCGGCTTCTACGGAAGAAACTGTATATTATTTTCCATCATGGTTAGAAGTATATTTTTTTAAAAAAAATTGGGCGAAGGGTAGCACTCACGCCCAAGGTCTTCTAAATCATATGACAACTTAGCATGATCATAAAAGTCTTCAAAATTCATTCCTTGATTCATCATTTCATCCAATGATACTTCAGAATCTTGATTAGTCTCACCAGTGGGAGCATTTGCTACATCTTCTTGCCGACTTATGTCCTGCAACCCCTGACCCTGGACAGCATCTTCAGTAGTAGGAGGGATACTGGGAATGGATGGTAGCTCTTCTCCAGAAGCAACCAAGTCAGCCTGGGTCTGTGATTGTTCTACAGCACCCTCCACGACCTTTGAAGGAGGGTCAGTCCCTTCCCTCAAGGGGGAAATTGAAGAAGCCCCTGCAATCCTCATAAATATGAGTAACCATATGATTATGGGTATAAACTCATGATTGTTCGAAGGACTTACCACTGCTAATGAAACGTTTAGCTATGGATTTCCTCCTTCGTTGCCTTGGCTTCTTTTGTTTTTTCGGAGTATCAGTAGTCTCCCTTATTGGCACTTGGATTGGAGAATGGAAGGCTATGTCCAGTGCATCATTCATGGCCTGCTAGCCTGGAGATATCTCGCCTGGTTCGCGAGGAGAATCAGCAGTAGCCCCGATAGCAGTACCACCAGGGCTATATTGTGGCGAAGGAACCCCGGTTCCTTTCTTTGCAAGCTGCAAAATGAAGAAAATAACTTCCTTAAGTAACAAAGCTTCAACTGAAATCAAGTTGCAAAGAAAATAAGGAAAGAAAACTTACATCTTCAGGAGCCACGTACTCTTGCCATTCCTCATCTCCAGAACCACCAGCCCCCTCAGTGGCGCCACGATCAATCATTTCCTTCACCCGCCTGGTGATAGGAACCGAATCATCAGTGGCATATATGAGCATTTCCAGCTCTCTGATGTAAGCTCGCACTTCATTGGGGTTATCTCCGTATTGAAGGTTTTTAGAAGCTACAAGATTTCCTATTCCAGGAAGTTGTAGGCCCTCACACAAATCCATCCAGGCGGTCTCAGTATCACAGTATAAGCTCTGCCATAGCTGAACAGCCTCTGATCATAGATATAAAGGCTGTGAGGAAGGTCCTACAATTTTTGATTTAAATCTCTTCCCAGCTCCTGCAACTACAAATAGAGAATAAGAATGTAAGACTTATTACTTTATAAAGTAGCAGTGATTGAAATTTCTACAATGAAATAACTCACCAGGAGTTGATGGAGTGGGTCTTTTAATTCTGGCCGGAGGATTATATCGGGCACGAAACCTCTTTTCCGCCGGTTGTGCCTCATCATCCCCATCGTGATAATCCGATGAATCAGTTCTAGAAGAGGAGTCTGTTGAACCTATTTCAGGTGGAGAAGCGTCACCTTCATGAGGAAGAGTTTCTTTCTCTACAGTCGTCTTCCTCTTTCCCACTTGATATACTGGGTGATTTAATATCCCATTGGGGTATGATGCTATCCAGTGTTCGGCATAAAATGTAGTCAGATTATGTGCCGCTTTTTCAATTGGTATATCAAATATTGCCCCAGTCTTCTCTCTTGATGTCAGCAACCATAGTTTTCGAGCAACCATCGGATGTTGCTCTAACCTGACATGTACTGGAGGGGATACAGCAATCTGTTGCAAACATTTGAATTGGCATGCAAATCTATATGGAGCATAGGCCTCACATATGATTTCTCCATCAATCCTGGATACTAACACGCCATCCCTGAAAGCTAGCATGTATGCCCTCAAATCCAAATGGGTTGTCCCATCATCAACAAACCGCCCAGATGGCGGACTTCCATAGGGAAAGAAGTTGAATTCCTTAAACATGCTCAGTCTTACTTTCATGTCATAACCATTAACATCTAATGGAGCAATTACAGAGAATGCTTGCACTGACGGTCTGAAAGAGCTTCCAGGAATTTTTAATCCATTTTGTACATTGTAAGTCCTGAAGTGAGTGGCGATCCATCCCCACAAAACCTAGAATGGTCCCACTATTCTTAAAGGAGATTTACCCTGGAAGACGTGAAGTAAACTCCTGTGAATCTTTGCTAAAATGGGGGTAGCTAACCCAACCATTTTTCCCTCAGCCAACTTTGCCGCAATGACGAAGGTACCTGGCCTAATGCTTCCCTTCGAATCCCTGACCGGCAAGAGATAAACACTGAGCCGCATTTCCAAGAAACCCGCCAGACGAGTTTTCTTTGGAATTCTTTGATTCACTTCATATCCCCACTTTTCAAACTCTCCTGCTTCTAGAGTTGGACAGAATGTGCCAGGAGCTCCTCTCTTCTTAGGTTTTGGACAAGTGGTAGGACGTCTGGGCCTGGTATCCTTGGATTTCTTTTTCTTGGATCCTTTTTCTTTTGGCTCTATCCTTTTCTTCTCAGTAAGAAACACATTCATCCATTCTTCCGGATGAATATCTTTTCTAAAATGAGTTAATGAGGTCTCTGAACTCTTGAGCCTGTGGAAGATTTTAAATAATTCTCGAGCTAAAGCAGGAGTCTTCTCTGGATCATTCCAAGTCACCATGGGAGGAATGAATTCATCATACATATCGCCCAAGATTGGAGCTCCCGAAATCTTGTGGACATCCCACAAACTGATACCTACTTCTCCATGAGTCAAATGGAAAGAATTAGTCGCTGGGCTCCAGTGGCTGAGTATCTCCGGCACGAAGTTATCATGTCTGTAAACATATGTTTGCCCAACCCAAACAGCCTCATATATTGCAGCTCTCTTCAGATCCTCAATAAACTATGCGCAAGTCTATCGCACCCAGTATGCCCACATCCAAGTTGTCTTCACACCTCCCCCAGGACGGAAATCCCAACTTTTCTTCCAGCCTTTGGATTGATCCATCTGAGCATTTCGGAAGATTGAAGGATGACAATGTGGTTGAAGCTCAGGTGTATGTTTTTTCAGAACTGGTGTGCAAGGGATATGATGCATAACATAAGCCTTCTCCACTATTCCAGCATTTAGAAATACTCCTCCACCTGAGATATTTGCTGAAGAAAAATTGGTATAATTCTGAAACCACGAAAATGGAAGATAGTTCTTTACTTCTGGAATAATAACTTCTTGTAGATGACCATAGCCATACAAAGGTAGATAAGTGCAGTGAGGAAAGTTGCGATGATATTTCTTCAGATACTTAGCCAAATCTGGAAGAGTACTATCTTTGACAGTATAGTAATCAGGGCCAATGATATCCATCATATCATCTATCCGCTTGCTAGCCAGTTCATCAATTAATCCAGGTCTAAGAGCCATTGAATCTGCACAGGAGTTGAATAAATTAAACTCTTAAATGGGTTTATTTTTTATAAAATTTGTGAAAGAATTTGGAAAAAATGGCTAAGGCATTAAGGCACGCAAGTATAGACATGTCGCGCAAGTGATACATTTTCCGCGCAAGTTTTTGTCGCGCAAGTATTACCGCGCAAGCCCTATTACCTTGAGAGTAGCGCGGCAGCGAGGAAACAGTGGAAAAAGAGACTTGCGCGGCGAGGAAGACTTGCGCGGCGAGAGCTCGAGAAATTCGGGATCAGGTGTTATCCACGGCCAAAAATGGTGTATTTATAGGCCAGGAGGCCAATCTGTGCGCCGCACTCAGAGCGCTTAAGGCCTACGTGACGAAAACTTGCGTGCCGCCCTCTGTGCACTGAAGACTTGAGCGCCTCCCTTTTCCTTTGGAGGAATTCTATTTCCTCAGAGTCCGATCCTCTTTTCTCTCCGGATCCAACTCTGAGGGGGGACTTTTGTTGACGCTCCTTTCGTCACGGAATCTAAAGATCGGAAAAGGTAATATCCGAGCTCAAAGTGATTCATCCTTTGAAGAAAAACATAAAAAATTAACAAAGGAAGGAAGAAAGGATCAACAGAAACCTCACCGCGCAAGTTATCTAACTATCGCGCAAGTGTACTTGCGCGACATAAGTGGTAACCGCCCGGTAACCACTCAGGGTCTTCTCCTGCCTATAAATAGACCCTGTGGGCCCCCCATTCGAGAGGATCTTTTTCCAGAAACTCGGATTGAAGTTCCCGACGCCCAAGTCTCTTCTCAAAGCTTCCGGAACACTTCTAAGGTAATTTCTTACCTAGAACGGAAGATCTAAAGAGAAGAAGGAAGGCCTATGTGTTGAAACTTATCAAACACTTGCGCGCCGACTTATTTCCTTCAATATAACTTGCGCATCCCTTTTCTAGAAGAACCTCAAGAGGATTCTAAAGGGATTTAGAAAGAGTCGCTCAAATATTATAATGATGTTTGAGAATCGCGCAAGTATTCCTCATATCGCGCAAGTATACTTGCACGACCAATACTTGCGCACCGCCGCAATACTTGCGCGCCTTTCAAGACTTGCACGCCCATACCTTTTTGGGTTCCTATCTTGCCCATTTTACCCCTCTTAAGCCATCACACCTTTCCTTTTCAAGATTCAGTCTTCAAGACACTCTTCAAAGCTATTTACGACATGATTTCTTGATTTGACTTCCTTATCTGAAAGGAATTCTTTGGAATATCTCTCAAATTCTAGTGATTTAAATATCCTTATGTCACTAAATATGGAGAGTTCATTCATTCAACCTCATCCTTTAAGATGAGATAATCCTAACCTGGGTCTCCTTTTCAGGAATAACCCCCAGTTATAAATCCTTTAACTTGGGCATCCTTCTTTAGGAGTAAGCCCCAAATTCTTAAAGTTCCCAAACTTGGGCATCCTCCTTAGGAGTAAGCCCCAAACCTTAATTCCTAACCTGGGTCTCCTTTTCAGGAATAAAACTCAGTCATAATCTTGGGCTTCCTTTTCAGGAGTAAGCCCCGAGTCCCCTAACCTGGGCCTCCTTTTTAGGAGTAAGTCCCAGTCATAATCTTGGGCTTCCTTTTCAGGTGTAAGCCCCAAGCCCCCTTAAATTTCTCTTAACCAGTCCTAATTTACCCTTGATTTGGGTTTCCTTTTCAGGAGTAAAACCCAATCATAAGTCCCCTCCTAACTTGGACATCCTCCTTAGGAGTAAGCCCCAATATTAGAGTATTCAAATCTCCATAAAGCACATATACCTTTATGGACCATGTTCCTGGATTTTCTCCCTAAAAGTGAATCCTAAACCTTCATCTATCTGGGCAGTCATACATACCTAAGCCCCAAACAATTTATTATGATTGCATCTTTCATGGCACAATTGTCTAATTTTTACCAATACCTCTTGTTTCTCACACCGAGCATGACTCACGTGAGCTTAGAGTGTAAAAGTAATTATGACATTCTTCTTTGAGTCATAAATCATAAACATCATACTCCATTACTCGAACTACGTGGGTTCTGATTCCTTTTCCAAAACAAAGGATACGTAGGTAGCCCATTTATGGGTTCGATCCCAACTTTGAAATAATCCCTGTCCTTCTGAATGATGATAAAATTCAAGTGCCCCACTGAGTGGCTTTAAACCCAGCCTGGTCATCATAATGACCAAGAGACTTTTATATAAATGTTTTGAAGGATACCATTGACCAAGAATATCTAAACAGATATATATGATTCTCTATTGATGAAGAACCTCGAATACATATAAAAGATTCTCTAAATTTCTTGCATATTTAATCATTGATTGTTAAAACTAAAGGAAAGCACATTTTATACTTGGTAATGTAATAACGATACACGAACATAACTTAAATCTATAAAGAGAGTCCCGGAGTAGACAATAATTCCCCTCAAAAAGGTGTGATGAGTCCGACCTCCCATCCTCTCGACCAATGCAAATTCCTAAGCCTCATCAGTCCACAAGCTAATGAGCGCCTACCTTTGGAAAGTGGGTCCAAACGGATGTGGAATCATTAGATGTTTCCGGTTCTACGAACAAACCCGCTAGAAACCGATCGGAACGTTTGAATCTCCCGTCAAGGAGGTCATCCCCGAAATCCGTCGAGGAAACAGTTGGGTGTGAAAAGGATTCTTGTTATGTCCAATCGGAACAACACAAGTCACGCACTCAAAACCTCTCACCGGTCAGTTAGAAATTAAGAGTATCTCAATCACATGCATCAAAACAAGAATTAAAATATGTAATTATATATGATATATGGAAATAAATGTTTTCAAACCCAAATTACTCCATACTAGTAGCTAAAATAATAATTGTAACTCCCTTGACATGTGTGTAGCTCCCTCACAATGAACACCAACCATTTAGCTCGACATCGGGAGGAGGAGGAAGCTCAGGTGGAACTCCTTCTTCATTCTTGATCCCCCTATGATGATAGAGGCCTCCATAACATCAATTATGAGGATAAGAATCATATAGGACCTAAAAATGGTATATATTCCCTTCTTTTTTGAACTTCCAAATGAGGTGCCCCTGGTGCCTTTTTATAGCCAAAATGGGGCATGGTTTTGAGCACCCTGTTTTTGAGATACCAATTGTGTCTCTATTTTGGAATAGAATAAAGCCATATCACGACTTGAAAAAAAGTGAAGAGTTGTTTTCAATCCTCTTGAATGTATCCATGTCTATGTTTTTGGCTATTAGATGAATGATTGGTATATGTGGTCAAATGACCAAAATAATCTTTTGAATTCTTGCAGATTTTGTCCCCTACACATAATGGATCAGATGGTCCATCAGATGTCCGAATTGGGGTCTGGTTCCTTGATAATAGTTTTATACCAAGATGTTTTGGAGTGTAAAAAAAATTTCAGTATATTTCGATGAACTTAATTCCCATAATTTTAAAAACAATGGAAAGATGTCCATGGGATGCCATGCAGTTCAGCCCATTTTCTTCTGAATGATCTTTGGGCCTTCAAATCACCTCCACCTTCAATGAAAATATCAGAATAGGTATAATTTCCATTTTTAATAGTGATAAAAATTAATTCATTTAATAAAAAATTATGTGAAATTTATATTATATTTGGACTATTCATTACAAAACTAGTTTAAAACAGCAATGTAAGGGTGGAATTGAATAATGAATCATTATGAGATCACGTTTTTAGGATCTTTTAGAGTATTTGGGGTTTTTAGGTTCATTAATAATTTTTAGAGGGTGTTTTGGGTATTTTAGGTTTTTAGTGGTTTTTTGGTCTTTTAATGTTTTTAGGGTGTTTTAGGGTTTTTAAGATTTTAGGGTCTTCTGGGGTTTTAGAATTTTTTGAGAATTTTGTGTATTTGGGGTTTTTAGGGTTTTTATAACATTTTAGGGTTTTAGGTATTTTAGGTTTTTTGGTGTTTTAGTGGGTTTTTGTGTTTTTATGGTTTTTAGGGTTTTAGGGTTTTATGGGTTTTTATGGATTTTAGGATTTTTATTGTTTTTTATGGTTTTTTAGTTTTTTTATGATTTTTATGTTTATTTTGGGGGGTTTTAGTTTTTATTTATTTTTATGGGTTTTTTGGGTTTTAAGTATAGTAAGGTGTTTTTTATAATATTTGGGGTTTTGGGGTTTTTAATGTTTTTAGGGGTTTTAGGGTTATTATGGTTTGTTGGGTTTAAGGTATTTTCAGTGTTTTTTGGAGTTTTTAGTGTGGTTATGTTTTTATGGGTTTTAGGTTTTTAATTATTTTTAGGTATTTGTAAGGTTATAATGGGGTTTTTGGATTTTTATGGTTTTTATGGGTCTTTATGTTTTTTTGGGTTTTTAGGGTTTTTATGGTTTTGTGAAGTTTTAGGGTTTTATTGATTTTTATTATTTTTAGGGTTATTAAGGATTTAAATGGATTTTTAGGTTTTTAATGAGTTTTTAGTGTTCTTAAGGTTTTTTGGGGGGTTTTAGGGTTTTCATGGTTTCTTAGGGGGGGTTTTGGGTTTTTATAGTTTTTAGGGGTTTTATGGTTTTAAGGGGTGTTTTTAGGTTTTTAGGGTTTATAGGGTTGTAATTTGTTTATTGATTTTTCTGTTTTTTTTTCATGTTTTAGAGTTCTTAGAGTTTCTAGGATTATTTTAAGTTTTTTGGGGGTTTTTGTGGTTTTAGTGTATTTTATCGGTCTTGGGTTTATTAGGGGTTTTAGGATTTCAGGGTATTTTTAGGTTTTTTAGGTGTTTTACAGTATTTAGGATTTTTTATTTTTTTAGGAGTTTTAGGGAGTTTAAGAGGGTTTTATGGTATTTTAGTTTTTTTATAGGGTATTTAGGTTTTTTTAGTTTTTCTATGGTTTTAGGGTTTTGGATGGTTTTAGGTTCATTTATGGTTTATGAGGTTTTTAGGGTTTCTAGGGGGTTTAAGGGGTATTAAGGATTTTATAATTTTTGGGGGTGCTTGGATTTTTATGGGTTTTAGGATTTTTAATGTTTTTTGGTTTTTTGGTTATTTTACAATTTTTATGTTTTTAGGGTTAATGGGGGTTTTATAGTTATGGGGGATTATGGGTTTTTAGGGTTTTCAGGTTTTTTAGGTTTTTAGGGTGGTTTTATGGGTTGTTGTATTTTTGTTTTTTGGATTCTATAAACTGTTTAGGTTTTTTTAGGGTTAGGATTTTAGGATTTTTTAGATTTATTAGGGTTTTATTAGATTTATTTTTTGGGTTTTAGGGTTTTCATAGGGGTTTTGGGGTTTTAATGTTATTTTATGTTTTCTAGTATTTTATGGGGTTTTAAGGATTTCTAGTTTTATATTTGGGTTTTTAATGAATTTTTCATATTTTTTTTGGGTTTTAGGGTGTTTTGGGTTGTTTTAGGGTTTTTAGAATTTTAAGGGTTTTAGGGTTTGTTAGGGGTTTTATGAGTTTTATGATTTTTGGGTTGTTTGAGGTTTGAATTGGTTTTATGGTTTTTTGTGGTTTTAGAGATTTTACAGTGTTTAATTATTTTTATGGGTCTTTTAGAAATTTTATTGGATTTTACGATCATTTAGTGTTGGGAGTGCGCATTAGGTTCTTTTAGTATTTTTAGGTGTTTTATAGTTCTTTTAGGGGTTTTAGGTATTTTTAAAATTTTTAGGGTTTTTATTCTTTTTATTATTTTACTGTTTTAAGGTTTGTATGGAAATTTGGGTTTTCAGATTTTTTTTGGAGTTTTTCCAATTTTTAGGGGTTTTAGTGGATTTTAGGGTTTTATAATATTTACTATTTAAAGGGGTTTTATAATTTTTATGGGTTTTGGTGTTTTTAGGTTTTTAGGGTTTTATCGTTTTTATTATTTTGGAGGGTTTTTAGTTTTTTTGGGTTTTTAGTGTCTTTAGGGGTTTCAGGGGTTCTATGGGTTTTTAGGATTTTTGAGTTTCAGGATTTTTATACATCTTAGGGATTTTAGAGTTTTAGTGTTTTTAGGGGTTTTTAGGGTTTTTAGGGTTTTTTAGAAATTTTTGGGTTTTTGGGTCTTTTTTGGTTTTTTGGGTCTTTTAATATTTTATAGCGTCTTTTATGGTTTTTAGAGTTTTATAAGTTTTTAGGGTTTTTAGGGTATGTTAGTATTTTTCAGGTTGTTTAGGTTTTTTAGGGTTCTCTTTATCCTTTTAGGGTTTTTAGGGGGGTTTTATTGTTTTTTAGGTTTTTAGGGGGTTTTAGGGTTTTTAGAGTGCATTAGGTTTTTTAGGGTCATTTAGAGTTTTAAGGTCCTTTAGGGTTTTAGGATTTCTCAGGTCCTTTACTAATTGAGAGATTTTTAGTGTATTTAGGATTTTTATGGGTTTTATAGTCCTTTATGGGTTTTGACCCTTTTAGGGTATTTAAGGATATTTTATGGACTTTTAGTGTTTTTAGGATTTTTAGGGAAACTTAGGGTTTTATGATTTTTTGTTTCTTATAGGGGTTTTGGGATCTTTTAGGGTGTTTTTGTTTTTAAGCATTTTTTATGTTTTTTGAGTGTTTTCTCAGGGGTTTTAGGGGTTTTTAATGGTTTTAATGGTTGTTATGGTCTTTAGGGTTTTTTTGTCTTTTTCTAGTTTCTAGGGTATTTAGGGTTTTGGGGGATTTTATTTATTTTTAGGGTTTTTTAGATTTTTCAATGGTTTGGGGTTTTTAGGAACATTAGGGTTTTGTTAGGGTCTTTAAAAATTTTTATGTTTTATTGGATTTTTAGGGTTTTTAGGGTTATTTTAGTGTGTTTAGGGTTTATGGTATATGGTTTAGGGTATACGGTTTAGGGTATAGTGTTTATGGTGTAGGGTTTATGGTGTGGGGTATGGGGTTTATGGATAGTGTTTATGGCAGTTTATAATGTATATGGTGTATGGTATAGTGTTTATGTCATAGGGTTTATGGTTTTTGGTGTAAGGTATAGGGTTTAGGGTGTACGATGTAGGGTTTTGGGTGTAGGGTATAAGGTATAAGGTTTAGGTAGTCGGGTATAGGGTTTAGGGTGTGGGGTATAGGGTTTAGGGTGTAGGATATATGGTGTATGGTTTTGGGAGTAGGCTATAGGGTTTAGTGTGTAGAGTTTAGGTTTTAGGGTGTAGGGTATATGGTTTAGGGTGTAGGGTTTAGGGTTTTTGGTGTATGGTATAGGATTTAGGGTGTAGGGTTTTGTATGTAGTGTTTAAGGTTTTGGGTATATGGTATTGAGATTAGGTTGTATGGTTTGGGGTTTATGGTTAAGGGCATAGGGTTTAGGGTGTGGGGTTTTTGGGTTATGGTGCATGGTTTATTCTTTTGGGTTTAGGGTATAGGTTGGGGGTGTAGGGAATAGGGTTTAGGTGGAAGGTTTTATGTTTTAGTGAGTAGGGTTTAGGGTGTAGGATGTAGTGTTTTGGGTATATGGATTAATGTATAGTGTATAGGGTTTGGTTGGTGAGGTATAGGGTTTAGGTGTAGGGGTTAGGGTGTAGAGAATGGGGTTTAGGGTGTGTGGTTTAGGGTTTAGGATGTAATTCATTGGGTTTATGGTGTAGTGCTTATGGTTTATGGTGCACGGTATGGGGTTAAGGGTGTTGGGTTTTGGGTGTACGGTATAGGGTTTAGGGAATAGGGTTTAGGGTTTAGGGTTTAGAGTATGGAGTTTAGGGTTTATGGTGTAGTTTTAGGTTTTAGGGTGTAGGATATAGGGTTTATGTTGTAGGGTTTAGGGTTTAGGTTTTGGGGTTTAGGGATTAGTTTGTATGGTATTGGAATAATTGTGTAGGGTTTATGTTTTAGGAAGTATGTTTTATGGTTTAGGATGTATGGTATCAGGTTTAGGGTGTAGGTTATAGGGTTTTGGGTGAATGGTATAGGGTTTCGGGTGTATGGTATAAGGTTTATTGTGTAGTGTTTTGGGTGTAGTGTATAGGGTATATGATGTAGTGTTTAGTGTTTAGATTTTAAAGCATGGGGTTTAGGGTATATAGTTTTGGGTTTTCGGTTTTGGGTTTTGGGTTTTGGGTTTTGGGATTTGGATTTTGGGTATAGGGATTGAGGTTTAGGGTTTAGGGTATACTGTTTTGGGTGTAGGGTATAAGGATATTTTTTTATTATGTTTATGTGTTTTAATAGTTTTTTAGTGGTATTTAAAATTTTAATTGTTTTTTGGATTGATTTATGTGTTTCTAGGGGGTTTCGTTTTTTTAGGGTTCTTAAGGGTTTAAGTGTTTTTTGGGTTTTTAGGGTGTTTAAGGGTTTTGGGGTATTTTAGGGTTTTTAAGGTTATTTAATTTCTATTATGGATTTTTATAGTTTTTGGGTATTTTGGGGGGTTTTGGTTTTATTTGGTCTTTACAGTCTTCTAGGGGAAAGGAAGGCGCGAGGTCAGGCTTTCCCTGACCCCCCAGATATATAAAGATGAGAAAAAGAGCAACAAACAAGGGAGGGGCAGGGTCAAGCAATCCACACCCAAATCCTTGACAACCCCCCAAAAAAGTCCAAAAGCCCAAGATGCAAGATAACTATGGAACAAAATAAGCATCACCAAAGGGATCTCCATCAGCGCCATAGCCTGAGGAAGCATCTGAGTCCACCGACTCCCATTCAGAGTATTCATACTACTTGAGAAAGGCTTCACAATACTTCCTGAGTTCCACATTCGATTTCACATTGATAGGTTGATCTACCCTGCCATGTGCATTGCCTTTACCTTTACTAAACTTAGAGGAAGGCCTATTAGCCATGGGCCTAGGCAGGGAGGAGTAGTCCCTCCTAGCCCTCTGTTTCGCTGGAGGTCACTATGGATCTTGCTCTTCCATTGAACTAAGGCAGAAGGCGCAACCATGTCTTCATGATTGCTACATTCAGGGTCAGACCGCGGCCTTCTCTTCGGCTTACCACCAGATGAATCAGAGAGAGTCGTCATCTCCTGCACCTTCTTTATCCTGTTCAAGATGGCATACATGAGATCCTCACGGTCCGTAATAATTTCTCCAAGCCTTATGTGCTCTTCATTATCATCTCCAAGTAAGATGACCGGCTGAAAATCTGGCTTGTGGAAGATATCATAAATATGCCTCTCAAGCGGTATTGTCGAACAGTCTAGCATAATCGGGTCAGAAAATTCAACACTGGGGGTAGCTTCTCAAACAGAACAAGAGCCGAGCTCTGGTCAGGCTACTCAGTGCTCCACTTGGTAGGGAAAGGATTGCCAATGGATTGCATGGGAAAAGGGTCATTATGAAGATCAAGTACAGGCATATAAAGGTCCAGAATCACATGCTCCTGAGGGGACACAGTGGGAGGGGGATGATCCACACCCAAAGCCCAAGAATCAACAATAGGGGATGGCAGGTCTGCATCCTGAATGATATCCACCTCCTGCAGCCCCATCCTCCCCTGGTCCATTTCCTCAGTACCCATAGAGATAATATGATTCATACCAATGGTCCAATTCAAGAATAAATCTAGCTCATGGCCACATCCAGCATCCAAATAAGGGCTTGAAAAAGGCACCCTCCCCATTAAAAGACAGGCAGGCTTTGGGACCAAGCTCATGCCCCTGCCCGGATCAGGCTGTAAGGCAACATCCCCAGCTCCATCAGGAATGACATCCCTCATTTCAGAAGAGGTGTCTCCCCCCAGGCCACGGTCTCCCTTCACATGTGTAAAGATGCTCTTAACCAAAATAGGCTCCCCAACAACAATCCAGGGGGATGATCCCTCATCCTCCATCTTGTCATATCCCCGAACATCCAGCAAAGGATCCCTAGGGGCGTCATTCCGTGACTCCATTTCTCTTTTTGAGCTAACCATTGAGGGGATGGGCTCCTTACCAAATCTATCCACCACGCCATCCCCTAGACCTCAATCCCTTTCCGAATGACCAAGAGAGAAGAAAGAGGTGAAGTAATTTTCCCACGATTCAAAAACCACCGGCTGTTTCCAACGAAGATATTCACCAATCTCAATCCAGAAAAAATCAACTGGTTCCTTTGAGACATAAACTTCAACACAAACCCTCGGAGAAAATGGGTAACAAAGAGCCCTGGTCCAAATATCCACAAACAGAAACCATCCAACTAGATTCCCCAGCATGGAAATAATAGATAATTGTTTGAAGGGAAGAGGGAGCTCAGGGAACCTTACCCAAATTGCCATCCGAGGGGAGTTGCGGTTCAAATGAAATTCAAAATTCCACCGGAAAAGGGAGAATAAAGTAGAATCACATCTGCGAGGAGCTGCAGACCAGGCCTAGATGAGGACCTCCTTCAATGAGAATCGAATAAAAATGTGACTAGAATCAACCAGACCCACAGTAGCACAATCCCTTATATCCCAGTGCTCGAACACAAACCTATCAAAAACATCAACCGGGGGACGCCAGCTCAAAAACATGGCCACAAGGGTTAGAATGTAGAGGGAAGAGGCCCTATTGAACTCCTCAATTGATAGAGGTAACTTCGACAGCCCTTCATTGAGGCCCATCATTTTAGGGCAGGGATCAATCCTTGGGAAAACAGGAAGTGAATCAGGATCTAAGAAAGGATAGAATCTTTCCTTAAGAGGGGGCAGAAGAGGCCCCTCCCCCGCAGAGGGGGATTCTAGTGCGCCACCATTCCATCGTCTTCAAGCCATCGGTGGAGCAGCGGGAGCTCCATCACGGGGGCAGAGCAAAGCAGAGCGGAGCTCCATCTTCCTCTCTTCTAGGGTCCTTTCTTAGGTTTTTTTCTATTGTCTTTTAGGGGGTTATAGCGATTTTTAGGGGTTTATGGGTTTAGGGGTTTTAAGGGGTTTTTTTTTTGTTTTTGGGTTTCGGGGATTATTAATATTTTTAGGTTCTTTTATAGTTTTTTGGGTTTTGGGTTTTTATTCGGGTTTTCTTGTTTTTAGGTATTTTTAGAGTTTTTTTGTTTTTAGGAATTTTGTAAGGTTTTAAGTTTTTTGTATGATTTTTAATAGTTTTCAGTATTTTTAGGTCATTTGAATGTTTTTTGTTTTTTTAGGGATTTTAAGGGGTTTTTAGGGTTTCTGTGGGTTTGGGATACTTTTTTGGATTTTTATAGTTTTTAGGATTTTTATGGGTTTTAAGGGATTTAAGGGGTTATAGTGTATTTAATGGTTTTATGGATTTTTGGGTTTTTAGGGTTTATTTGGGTTTTAGGGATTTTTAGTTTTTGTGGGGTTTTATGGGATTTTTTGGGGATACAGTGTTTTTATGTTTTTTAATGATTTGCTTAGGGTTTTTAGGGTCTGTATGGGTTTTAAGGGGCTTTAGGGGCATTATGGTAGTTGGGGGGGGGGGGTTAGAGTTTTTTGGGTTTTGTGTTTTTTATAGGTTTTAGGTTTTTTTGGGGTTCAAAGTGCTTTTAGTATGTTTAGGGGGTTTGGGCTACTTTAGGGTTTTTAGGGTTTTGTAGGGGGTTTAAAGTTTTTTGGGGGTATTTAGGGTTTTTATGTTTTTAAGGTTTTTGGGGTTTTAGGGTGTCTTAGGGTGTTTTAGTGTTTTTAGGGTTTCTAGTATTTTTATTTTTTTCATTGTTTTTCTTTATTTTAAGCTTTTCTTTTGGTTTTTAGCATTTTTAGTTTTTTTAACGGTCTTTTGGGTTTTTAGGGTTTTTCGATTTTTGAGGTTTTTATGGTTTTGTGGGTTTTTAGTGTTTTATATTTTTTCATCATTTTTATCATTTTAAGGGTTGTTAAATTTTTTTGGGGTTTAAGGGTTTATTTAGGGGTTTTATAGTTTTAGTTTTTTTAGGGGGGTTTGAGGTTTTTTGGGTTTTTAGGGGTTTATGCGTTTTATTAGGTTTTGGGGTTTTCCTAGATTTTTATTGTTTTTAAGGGGTTTTTTTAGTTTTTGTGGTTATTTATGTGTTTTAGGTTGTTAGGGTTTTAATGGTTTTATTGGTTTTGGGGGTTTTTTTTGGGGTTCTTAGGGTTTTCATGGATTATGGATTTTATTGGTTTTAGGATTTTCTTATGGGTTTTTGGGATTTTAAGGTTAATTAGAGTGTTTGGTGTTTTTAGGGTTTTTAGGGGTTTTGGGGTTTTCTTGAAAATGTACAGAATTTTATGATTTTTTAGAGTTTTAGTTGGTTTTAGGGTTTTAAAGGGGTGAATGGTCTTCTAGGGGTTTTAGGGGATTTTATGGGTTTTTAGGGTTTTAGGGGTTTTAGGTATTTTTTATGGTTTTATATGTTTTAAGGGGTTTTATGGTTTTACGGTTTTTATGGTTTTTTTTGGTTTTTGAGGTTTTTAGGGTTTTACCGTTTTTTATGATTTTTTTGGTGTTCAGTATTTTTTTGAATTTTATAACTTTTATGTTTTTTAGGGATTTAGGGTTTTAGGGTTTTAGGGGTTGGTAGGGTTTTAATTATTTTAATATTTTAAAGGGAATTATGTTTTTAGGGGTTTTTTTGGATTTTTAGGTGGTTTAGGGGTTTTAGAGGTTTTAGGGTTTTTTTGATTTTTTTAATGGGTTCTTAGGATTTTTAGGTTTTTTAGTCTTTTTTGGGTTTTAATGGGTTTTTTGAATTTTAATGGTTTTAATGGTTTTTTATTTTTGGGGTGTTTTATGGTATTATACGGTTTTTAGGTTTTCTAGGGATTTAAAGTGTTTTTAGTGTTTTATGGTTTTTAGGGGGTTTTAGGATTTTTCTCGGGGGGGGGGGGGGGTTATGGTTTTAGGGTGTTTTAGGGATTTTAGGGGGATTTATTTTTAAGTATTTTGGTGTTTTTAGGGTTTTTTGGGGGTTTTAGGTGTTTTAAAAAGTTTTTAGGTGGTTTAAAATTGTTTACATGGTTTTTGGGTTTTTTGGGGTTTTAGCGTTTTCAGGGGTTCTAAGGTGTTTATGATTTTTATGGTTTTTCTTATTTTGGGGGATTTTTATGGATTTTTGGATATTTTTTATTATTAAGGTTTTTTTAGTGTTGTTAAGGGGTTTTAGAGACTTTTGAGATTTAAGGGTTTTTAGGCTCTTTTGGGTTTTTATTGGTTTTTAGTGTCTTCTAAGGGTTTTATGGGGTTTAGGGGTTTTATGGATTGTTATGTTTTTATGGTTTTTTGTTTATATATTTTTTTTGGTTTTTTGAGTTTTTAGGGGTATTGTGAGTTTTAGGGTTTTTAGGGTTTTTAGGTTTCTAGTTTTTTAGGTTTTCTTTCAGTTTTTAGTATTTTATGGTTTTTTGGGATTTTCAATATTTTTTATTATTTTTAGGGATTTTTATGGTTTTAGTTTTTATTAATATTTTTTATTGGTTTTTAGGTTTTTAGGTTTTTAGGTTTTTAGCCCTTTAGGGTTATGGGTGGTTTATGGGGTTTTTACGGTTTTAAGTGTTTTTATGTTTTTAGTTTTTTTAGAGGTTTCTAAAATTTATGAATTTTAAGGCTTTTCTTTGGTTCTTATTGGGTTTTAGGGTTCTGGGGGTTTTTAGGGGTTTCAGGGTTTTAATATGTTTTTTTAGTTTTTACCCTTTTTATGGTTTAAGTGTTTTTTTTTTGGGTTTTAGGGGCTTTAAGGGGCTTTTATTGATTTTATGGTTTTTATGTGTTTTTTTTATTTTTAGATTTTTTAGGGTTTATAAAGGGTTTAATGGGTTTTACCATTTTTAGGGGTTTTATAGTTTTCATGGTGTAGGGTTTTTTTGTATTTTATGGGTTTGTAGGGGATTTATGGTCATTTTTATTTTTTAGGGTTTTTGACATGTTTAGGGTCTTTAAATGTTTTTTGAGAATTTTAGGGGTTTTTTAGGGGTTTTTTATTTTTAGGGTATTTAGGGGTTTTGGGGTAGCATAGGGTTTTATCAGGGTTTTTAGGAGTTTTAGGGGATTTTAAGGCTTTTTAGTTTTCTAGGGTAATTTAGGGGGGTTTAGGTTTTTTAGGTTTTATGGCCATTTATTTATTTAGGGTTCTAGGATCATTTGGGGATTTTTGGGGTTTTGGGGTTTTATGTTTTTATGTTTTTGAGGTTTTTTGGGTTTATTTGGGTTTTAGGGGTTTTTTGGGTTTTTGTGGTTTTTAGGATTTTTAGTGGGTTTTGGGTTTTTAGAGACTTTTAGGGGTTTTTAGGGTTTTTTTCTTTCATGGGTTTTAAGGGGATTCTTAAGGTATTTGTGGTTTTTTAGAATCGTTAAGGGGGTTTTCTGGTTTTCTTGGGTCATTTAGGGTTTTATAGGGTTTCATTGGTTTTTGGGTTTTTTGGGTTTTTTGGGTCTTTTAGGTTTTTTGTGTGTTTTAGTATCATTTAATGTTTTTATTGCCTTCTACGGTGTTTATGGTCCAATAGGTGTTTTATAGTTGTTTAGGGTTTTTAGGTTTTTATGGCCCTTTAGGGTTTCTTTCATTTTAGAGTCCTTTAGGGTTTCTACGGGGTTTAGGTCTTTTCAGTATTTTTACGGTCTTTGGGTCATTTAGGTCTTTTATGGGTTTTAGGTTTTTTGGGGGTTTTAGTGTATTTTATGGTATTTTACGGGTTTTATGTTCTTTTAGGTTTTTTATGGTTTTGGGTCATTTAGGTGTTTTTGGTACTTTTAGGGGTTTTAGTGTCTTATAGTGGATTTTAGCATTTTTAGGGTATTTTGGGGATTTGGGGTTTTTAGGGTTTGGTAGTTTTAGGGTTTTTAGGGGGTTTAGGTGTTTTTAGGATTTTTAGGGTTTTAGGGGGATTTTAATGATCTAGTATTTTTTATTATTTGTAGGGTTTTAGGGGATTTTAAGTTTTTTAAGGGTTATAGGGTTTTTAGTATTTTTATAGTTTTTTAGAATTTTAGGGTTTTTAAGGTTTCTAGGTTTTTTTATGGTCATTATGGTTTTTAGGCCTTTTGGGATTGTTATTTTTAATGTTTTTTATTGTTTTTCATGTTTTTAGTTATTTTTAGGGTTCTTAGTTTTTTCAATGGTTTCAATGTTTTTTAGAGTTTTTATGGATTTTTTTTGTGTATTAATGGTTTTTATGTTTTTTTTCGGAATTTTTAAGGTTTTTAGGGGTTTTAAGTGATTTTAGGGTTTTTAGAGGGTTTAGGGGTAATCATGCTGTTAGGGTTTCTTACAGTTTTATTGTGTTGTATATTTTTTTAGGGTTATTAGGATTTCTATGGTTTTTGGGGGTTTGTGGGTTTAGGGATTTTTAGGGGTTTTAGAGTTTTTAGGGCGTGTTAAATGTTTTTCATTGATTGGGGGGGGGGGGGGTTAGGTTTTTAGGTGTGTTTAATGTTTTATGATTTTTATGGGATTTAAGGGGTATTAGGGGTTTGTTGGTTTTTTGGGGTTTTAGGGGTTTTTAGGGTTTTTAGGGTTTTTAGGGGATTTTAGGGTTGTAGGTACTTTAGGCGTTTGAAGGGAATTTTAGGGTTTTAAGTGTTTTAGGGGTTTTTAGGAATTTTATGATTTTAGTTTTTTTAGGGTATTTAAGGGTATATAGGGCCTTTTAGAGTTTTTATAGGGGGTTTATGGTCTGTTAGGGTTTCTAGTGTTTTAGGGTGTTTTTATTTTTTTAGTGGTTTATGGGATATTTTAGGGGTTTTGGGTCATATAGGGGTTTTATTTTTATTTTTTTTAAAATTTTTAATGGTTTTTAGGGGTTTTAAATTGTTTTAGGGTGTTTATGATTTTTCTGTTTTTAATGGGTTTTTGAGATGATTTTTGTTTTGTGGGTTTTTAGTTTTTTTAGGTATTTTTTAGTATTTTTTGTGTTTTTTGGAGTTTTTAGGTTTTTTTCATTTGTTTTTAGGGGTTTTAGTGTTTTGTGGTTTTTAGATATTTTAGGATTGTGTTGGGTTTTAATGATTTTTGTGGGATTTAATGGTTTTAGTGATTTTAGTGGTTTTTAGGGTTTTCAATTATTTTTAGGAGTTTTTAGTGTCTCTAGGGTGTTTTAGGGGTTTTATGGTTTTATGGGTTTTAGGGTTTTAGGGGTTTTAGGGGTTTTAGGGTCTTTTGGGTTTTTAATGTTTTAGGGTTTTTAGGGGTTTTTAGAGATTTTTAGTGTCTTTAGTTTTCATTACATTATTTAGGGGTTTAGGGTTTTTAGTTTTTAGGGTCTTTAAAGGGGTTTAAGGTATTTAAGGTTTTTTTGGTTGTTAGGGTTTTTAGGGTTTTGTGTTTTTAGGTTTTTTAAGGTTTTAGTGTTCAGTTTTGTTTTGGGTTTTTAGGATTTTCATGTGTTGTAAGGGTTTTATGGGTTTTTAGGGGTTTTGGGTAGTTTTTAGGGTTTTGATGTGTTTTTTACGTTTGTAGTGTTTTTTTGGCATTTTTATGTTTTTTTGGGGGGTGGGTAGTTATCATAGGGTCTTAAAGGTTTTCAAAGTTTATTAGGGGTTGTTTGAAATTTTTAAGTGTTTTTTATATTTTTAGGGGCTTGAGGGGTTTTTTGAGTTTTTTTGGAGGGCGGGGGTGGGTGTTTTTAAGAGTTTTAGGATTTTTATTATTTTTAGAGTTTTTTGGGTTTATATGGGATTTTATGGGGGGCGGGTATTTTTTTGATATTTTCGGTATTTAAGTGTTACAAGGTTTTTGAAGGGTTTAAGGGTATCTGTGGGTTTTTAAAGATTTTTAGGTGTTATTTGGGGTTTTTATGGTCTTTTATATTTTTAACGGTATTTAGGGGTTTTAGAAGATTTATGGTTATCAAGGTATTTTAAATTTTTAAGAGGTTTTAGGATATTTTTGTAGTGTTATGGGTTTTTATAGTTTCAGAAGTTTTTATGTGTTTTAGGGTATTTTAGAGGTTTGAGGAACTATATATTTTTTTTTCGGGGTATCTAGTGTTTTTTAGTTTTTGTACGGTATTATGATCATTTCAGGGTTTTTGTGTTTTTAGGGCCTTTTAGGGTTTTAGGTTTTGTATGGTCATTTAATTGTTTTGGCGTTTTTATGGTCCTTTAAGGGTTTTGGGTTTTTTTATGTTCCTTTATGGTTTTGGGGGTTTTAGGAACCTTTATGGTTTTTAGGGTTTTTATGGCCCTTTAAGGTTGTTTAGGCGTTTCAAGGTCCTATAGGGATTTTAGGGTTTTTAGAGCCTCTTTGGATTTTTATTTTATTTTCTTTTATTTTATAGTTTTTTAGTTTTTTAGTTTGTTTTAGGGTTTTGAAAATTCTTAGGGTCTTTTGGGATGTTTTTAGGGGTTTTAGGGTCTTTTATGGTATGTATATATTTTTAGGGCCTTTCAAGTTTTTTTAAGGTTTTGGCATGTTTTATGATTTTTTAGCATCTGTTAGGGGTTTTATGGTCTTTTATATGGTTTTAGGGTTTTGGTGGGGATTTTTTGGGTTTTAAGGATTATAAGGGTTTTAGGCTTTTCATTGTGTATAATAGTTTTAGTAATTTTGGGTCCCTTAGGTGTTTTTCGGGGTTTTAGGGTTTTGTGGATTTTTAGGTTCTTTAGGTGTTTTTTGGTATTTTAATGATTTTTATGGTTTTTATGGATTTTATAGTGTTTATATGATATCTGGGGGGTTTATATATTTTAATTTTATTATGGTTTTAGAGGTTCAAATGGGTTTTGATGGAGTTTTAGGGATTACAAGGGGTTTTATGGGTTTTAGGGTTTTTTTAGGTTTTTTATATTTTTAGGGTGTTTTAGGTATTTTTAGGTTTTTTAGAGTGTTTTAGGTATTTTTATTATTTTTAGATGTTTTTAGGTGTTTTAGTGGGTTTAAAGTCTTAGGATTTTGAGGTTATTTTGGGGAATAATGGTTTTTAGGGGTTTTAATGTTTTTATGATTTTTTTGGTTTCTAGTGTTTTTTGTGATTTTGGGGTTTTAGGAGTTTTTATATTTTTTATGGTTATTAGGATGTTTGGTGTTTTAGGGTTTTAATAATGTTTTATGGGGTTTTTGGGGTTTTTAGTGTGTTCAGGGTTTTTAGGGTTTTTGAGTTTTTATTTTTTTATAGGGTTCTATAGTGGTTTTAAGGGTTTTGAATGGTCTTATGGATTTTTAGAGTTTTTAGAGTCTTTTAGGCGTTTCATAGTTTTTAGTTTTTTTAGTTTTGAATTTTAGGGTGTTTTGGGTTGTTAGAGTTTTTTTTCGAGTTTTTGGGGTTGTTTCATAGTTCCTTGAAATGTGTGTTCTAGTTTTAAGAATCACTGCTTCTAGGTGGTTTCAATTGGATTTACTCATGGAACCAGAAACTTACAAGATTTATTTATCAAAAGGGGACCTTCTTTCCAAATGCAGGTGTTCCTTATGTTTGAACTTTATGATACTTAGGAACGTACATTGGTCGAGAGGATGGGAGGTCAGACTCATCACACCATTTTGGGGGTAAATTGTTCTCTACTATGGGACTCTCTTTATAAATTTAGGATATTTTCATTAATATTTATTAATTCTCAAAGTATAACATAAATTTCCCTTGTAATTTGAAATCACTTATTAACATGTGTAAAATTTAGAATCATCAGTATGTATTCAAGGTTCTTCATTAATGGAAAGATATGTATGTATTTGAGGTTCTCCATCAATGGTATCCTTTCATATACTATTTAAAGATTCATTTAATAATATTTATGATGATACTGGTTTTTAAGCCACTCATCAGGGCACTCTGTAATTTATTGTCATCCAGGGAGACGATGGTTTGTTTTGATGTTGGGATTGTACCAATGAAATTGGTTACCTACATATCCTTATGAAAGGAATCATAACCCTCACAGTTCAGTGCCGCTTAGTGCGACACATCATACCTTTTATGGTCATGTGATAAGGACCTAAGCATACAGTATAATGTCATGTGGTAAACACATCTAAGTGAAAGGTGCTTAGTCAAAGTTAGGTGTGGGACTTATGCTGAAACAGCCCAACAAACTTGTAAAGGATATGGGTTTCCACATTAGATTAATCCATGTTGGGAATATGGCCCAAGGAGAACAATATTGACTTGAAATGTTGGTTTTGAACCTCAAGGAGGCTTCTGGTGTATCCTATGATGACGGGAATCAAAGCCCACGTAGTTCGATGAGTCTCATAAGAGAGTATAGTCCTTTGAGAAAAATGATTTTGGGATTACTTTCTGAAAAGGATTCCTTGATTATTTGGGGGTTTAATTTGGAGCTTATTCCTAAGGAGGATGCCCAGGTTAAGGGAATTAGGTCTGGATTCTTGAATAGGATATCCAGTGATCTTAGGCCCTAAAACGGCTTCCTACATATCATAGTTTGAACAAGAATCGGGGTTCTCATAGTTCCTTTACTGTGGGTGTTTGTGAATTTTTTTAATCATCACAAATCTGTAACCCCATGTGATTCATGCTCGGTGTGAGAAACAAGAGTATGAAAATGATTCAACAATGACACTCACTTTTCCTCCTCTATTGGTGGAGGAGGGAGAGTCTACGGTGGCGACGGTGGATGAGGGCAAGGCTACTCGGGAAGAGGGCGAGGCAACATTCCCTTCCTATGTTCTCTTTACATTAGACAATTTTCCAATGAAAGGAAGAAGGAATGAAGGTTAGGGGATTAAACTAGGATAGCTACCCTCAAATTGATCTTGGTAGGCGAGGGAGAATTTTACTTTTCTCAAAAGGAAGAAAATTTGGTGTGAACCGTACCTTCCCTACCAATGATCTGAGGTTATTTTTCTTTGAGGAGGGATAGGTCGAGACCTAAAACCTAATTCTCAAATCCTATAACTTCCCATCACTGTTCCAGGGAGAAAGGTCCATGTGACTATAGATAAACAAACCCATAAACACTCCATGAATACTAACCCCATTGTAAAAAAAATGTCAGAAACCTCTAACTGTGGATATACAAACCAAAATAGGAGACATGATGATGTGTATTTCCCAAAGGATTGATAATTTGGGAGGTTTCAATGGAGGTATCAATATAATTCCTTTCAAACAAGGGAGACAAGGAAGAAGAATCCTTTCCATGAATGGATTTGAAGAGGGATTGATGGCTTTTAGACTGAACAGAGTAAGTGAATCAAAGAGGGGCACCCAAGTAGGTAAGGGCACACAAGTATGGGCACACAAGTAGGCTTGGGCAACCAAATGATACTTAATAGATGAACAACCTATATGGGATAGATCGGGAACAATCCTTTAGGAGTATTCATAGGTGATCCTAGATGTTGGGAGCTCATGTTCCTGTATAAGGAATAGGTGGCATGCATGTATTTCTGATTTAGGGAGGTTGGGCGCTTTAGGAACAAAAGTGTTATGGAATTCAAGCACTAAAATGACTTAAGTCCTATGATCCTCCCATAAATCCTCTTCTCAAGTTGTTGAATAACTACCTTGACAATTTCAGAAGACCGGGGAGAAGTACTAGGGAGACCAGAGCAGTAATTAGGCTTCAGGGAAATTAGTTATCGTCACTGACCCCCATAAAAAAATCAGAGCCGCACTGCAAACTTTTTGAGCATGCTTAAGGTCATTTTTCATAGAAGTGCATGTAACACATTTCATGGTGTCAACATGGTTTTTTTGGGTTTTTCAGTTTTTTGGGGTTTTAGGGCGTTTTAGGTGTTTAAAGGATTTTGTGGGGGGGGGGGGGGTTGGGGGTGGGGGTTAAGGGGTTTTATGGGATGTTTTCGATTATTTGTTTTTGGTTTTAACAATTTTTAGTGTTTTGAGAGTTTCTGGATTTTTAGGGGTTTTTTGGTTTTTTGGATTTTTATGGGTTTAAGGATTTTTCCCATATTTTTAGGGGTTTTTTGGATTTTAGGGATTGAAGGGGTTTTTAATGGTTTTTATGTTTTTATAGGATTTATGGTTTTTTAGGTTTTGAGTGTTTTTTATGATTTTTTTTTGGTTTTTAGGGGTTTTATGAGTTTTTTGGATTATTTTAGGTGTTTGAGTGTATTTTAGAGTTGTTTGAGGATTTTATAGTTTTTATAGTTTATTTATAATTTTTAGGATTTTTATTTTTCTAAAAGGGTTTTTATATTTTTAGTGGTTTTTGGTTTTTTGAGGGTTTTTAATGATTTTTAAGTTTGTTGGGATTTTTTGGGTTATTTATGATCTTTTTTTTAGTTTAGCAGTTTTTTGGGTTTTTAGTGTTTATTTTTTATTTAGATAAATTTATTATTGTAGGGGTTATAGGTTCTTTTTTAGTGTTTTAGGGGTTTTAAGGTCTTATATGGGGTTTTAGCATTTTTTAGGGGTTAGGGTTTTAATTTTTTATAGGTTTTAGGGTTTTAATGGGTTTTAGTGATTTTATGGTTTTTAGTGTTTTAGGAATTTTTTGTGTGTTTTTAAGAGTTTTGTGATCCTTTAGGGGTTTTTAGGGGTTTTAGGGAATTTTAATATTGTTTCATGTTTTTTCATGGTTTGTAGGTGTTTTAAGGTTCTTTTAGTATTTTTAGGATTTTTAGGTTTTCGTAGGGTTGTTATGGTTTGTGATGGTTTGTTATGTTCTTTAAGGGTTTTAAAATTTTTTGTTTGGTTTAATGTTTTTTGTATTTTTAGGGTATTGTAGGGTTTTTTATTATCTTAATGTTTTTCCAGGTTTTAGAAGTTTTAGGGTGTTTTTTAGGGTTTTATGCTTTTATGGTGATTTGGGTTTTTAGGGTATTTTAGGGGTTTTAGGGTATATTAGGTTTTTTAGAGTTTTTAGGGTATTTTAGGGGGTTTACGGTTGTTTTATGTGTTTTAGGGTTTTAGGTTCTTTTTAGGGGTTTTAAGGATTTTAGGTGTTTTTAGACTCCTATGATTTTTAGATATTTTTAGGGTTTTTTATTAGGTTTTAGGGTTTTTTTGGATTTTGGTTTATTTGGGATTTTGTAAGGATTTAAGGGGTTTTATATATTTTCTGGGTTTAGAATTTTTTGGGGTTTTTTTGTTTTTTATTATTATAGGGTTATAGTCTTTTTAAGCGTTTTATGCCTTTTAGGATGTTTTTAGCTGTTTTAAGGGTTTTTTTTGTGTTTTATGGGCTTTAGGAGTTTTATGGTGTTTTAGGGACTCTTAGCATCTTTAGGCCATTTAAGGGTATTTTAGGCTTTGTTTAGGGTCTTTTAGGATCATTTATGTTTTTAGGTCTTTTAAGGGTTTTAGGGTTTTATGGGATTTTAGTGTCTTTATATATTCTTAGGCCTTTTGGGGTTTTGGGGGATTTAAGGTGTTTATTTGTTTTTGTTTTTTTCATATTTTTATTGTTTTTAGGGGTTTTATGGTTTTAGGTAATTTATGGGTTTTATGATTTTTTATGTTTTTTGAGTCTTTTGGTGTCTTTTTATGTTTTTTAGGGATTTTTAGATTTTATGTATCTTTTTGGTTTTATGGTTTTTATGGTTTTTAGTGTTTTGATGTTTTTGAGGGTTTTGGGCGGTTTTAGGTTATTTTACAGCCTCTCTACTGTTTTTTGGTTTTAGGGTCATTTAGGGTCTTCCTCGATATTTTAAGTGATTTTGGTGGTTTTATAGTCATATAGATTTTTAAGGGTTTTAAATGTTTTTTAGGTTTTTATGATTTTTTGGGTTTTTTAGGGTTTTTAGTGTTTTAGGTCATTGAAAGGATTTTTTGGATCTATAGTTGTTTTTAGGGGTTTTTAGGGGGGAGGTTAGGGGGTTTAGGGCAAAGGCAGATGTGGGAACCAGGCTATTCCTGATTCCCCCAAATTTTATTAAGAAAAAGACACTGCATACAGGGGAGGGGTGGGGTCAATCAACCCACACCCAAAAACCCTTAACGACCCCAAAACCAAAAAAACCCCAAAAAACCAAAAGCACACAAAAAGAAACATGAAGAGGACACTAACAGCACCATTAACCGCCCCTCCCAGCCAATCATCAACCAGTATCTCGCAACACTGATTCCACCATCCATCCCCTCCTTTCCAAGCATATCCTCAACCAGAAACACAAAACCAACATCATCAAAACAACAACCTGACCCTCCTTTAGCAGCTCTCAGCCAGGCAGCAACCAACACCCAACAGTTCGGTTTCTAGAAACTAGCACCTCCTAGCCAATCAACTTCTAGCAATTCACACCTAAAAACACAGTCATTATCACATGACCACCATCCCCCACACCTAGAACCATTCTGTAGCACCCATAACTCCTTGTCCAGAAGTCATAGAGCATGACCAAGCCAACACCTCATATCAAATCCATCAACCAAAACCAGCAGAAGCTCACAACCAAAACACACAACAAACATAAAATAAATCTAGATAAATCCTTCAGTAAGAAACTCGGGACCAAAGAACCATCTTTGAAACCTTAGAAATCTATAAACCAGCATATAAACCAGATCGTAGTACATACATACCTCAGTTGTGAGAGCCAAGGGAACATGAACCTTCCTCTTAACAGATCTGAAATCCCACTTTGCAGGACCAAGAACATCACCACCAAGCCAATGTGACGCCCTCTATATCCGCCTTAGACCATCGTGATTCCAGAAAAACCACAAAAACCCTTCAAATCCCGAATCTAGAAGTAGATACGAGGACCGCATCACCAACGACAACCAGTCCTTCTCACCACACATCCGCCGTCTGTAGACACCTTATGGGTTTTAAGGGTTTTTTATGATTTTTACAGTTTTAGGATTTTTTAGTGGTATTATAGGATTCTTCAGTTTTTAGGGTTTTATGGTCTTTTATGGGTTTTTATGGTTTTTATGGTTTTGTATTCTCATTTAGGGTTTATTAAGTTCTTTTAGTGTTTTTAGGGTCTTTTAGGGTTTAGTGTGTTGGGTTTAGGATTTTGGGTTTAGGGTTTAGGGTTTAGGGTGCCGGGTTTATGGTTTAGGGTGAAGGGTTTTAGGTTTATGGTGTAGGTTATATGGTTTAAGGTTTAGGGTATAGGGTTTCGAGTTTATGGTATGGGGTTTAGAGTATACATTTTTGGGTGTATGTTATATGTTTTATGTTGTAGGTTTTAGGGTTTACGGTTTAGGGTGTAGGTTATAGGGTGTAGGGTGTAGGATTTAAGGTTTATGGTTTAGGGTGTGTTGACGCTCCTTTCGTCACAGAATCTAAAGATCAGAAAAGGGAATATCTGAGCTCAAAGTGATTCAGCCTTTGAAGAAAAAATCAAAAATCAACAAAGGAAGGAAGAAAGGATCAACATCAACCTCACTGCGCAAATTATCTAACTGGCGCGCAAGTGTACTTGCGCGACTACCTTGGTCGCGCAGGTGACTTGCGCGACCTAATTAGGTAACCGCCCGGGGTCTTCTTTTGCTTATAAATAGACCCTGTGGGCCCCCCATTCGTGAGGATCTTTTTCCAAAAACTCGGATTGAATCTCCCGACGCCCAAGTCTCTTCTCAAAGCTTCCAGAACACTTCTAAGGTAATTTCTTACCTAGAATGGAAGATCTAAAGAGAAGAAGGAAGGCCTAAGTGTTGAAACTTATCAAACACTTGCGCGCCGACTTATTTCCTTCAATATAACTTGCGCATACCTTTTTTGGAAGAACCTCGAGAACATTCTAAAGGGTTTAAAAAAGAGTCACTCAAGTATTTTAATGCTGGTTGAAAATCGCGCAAGTACACTATGTGTCGCGCAGGTATACCTGCGCGACCAATACTTGCGCGCCCACGGAAGACTTGCGCACCTTGCAAGACATGCGCGCCCCTATCTTTTTGGGTGCCCATCTTGCCCATTTTTACCCCTCTTAAGCCATTTCACCTTTCCTTTTCAAGATTCAGTCTTCAAGACACTCTTCAAAGCCATTTATGGCATGATTTCATGATTTGACTTTCTTATCTGAAAGGAATTCTTTGGAATCTCTCTCAAAGTCTAGTGATTTAAATATCCTTATGTCACTAAAATACGGAGAGTTCATTCCTTCAACCTCATCCTTTAAGATGAGAGAATCCTAACCTGGGTCTCCATTTCAGGAATAATCCCCATTTATAAAACCTTTAATCTGGGCATCTTCCTCAGGAGTAAGCCCCAAATTCTTAAAGTTCCCAATATGGGCATCCTCCTCAGGAGTAAGCCCCAATCAAGTCCTTTAATCATGGGAATCTTTCTTAAGAATAAGCCCCAACCTCAAATATGGGCATCCTCCTCAGGAGTAAGCCCCAAACCTTAATCCCTAACCTGGGTCTCCTTTTTCAGGAATAATACTCAGTCATAATCTTGGGCTTCCTTTTCAGGAGTAAGCCCCAAGTCCCTTAACCTGGGTCTCCTTTTCAGGAATAAGACTCAGTCATAACATTGGGTCTCCTTTTCAGGAATAAGCCCCAAGTCCCCTTAAATTTCTCTTAACCAGTCATAATTTACCTTTTTGATTTGGGTTTCCTTTTCAGGAGTAAAACCCAATCATAAGTCCCCTCCTAACTTGGGCATCCTCCTTAGGAGTAAGCCCCAAGATTAGAGTATTCAAATCTCCATGAAGCACATATAACTTTATGGACCATGTTCATGGATTTTCTCCCTAAAAGTAAATCCTAAACCTTCATCTATCTGGGCAGTCATCCATACATAAGCCCCAAACAAATTCATATGATTGCATCTTTCATGGCACAATTGTCTAAATTTTACCAATACCTCTTGTTTCTCACACCGAGCATGACTCACATGAGCATAGAGTGTAAAAGTAATTATGACATTCATCTTTGAGCCATCAATCATGAACATCATACTCCATTTCTCGAACTACGTGGGTTCTGATTCCTTTTCCAAAACAAAGGATACGTAGGTAGCCCATTTATGGGTTCGATCCCAACTTTGAAATAATATCTGTCCTTCTGAATGACGATAAACTTCAAGTGGATTTAAAATCAGCCTGGTCATCATAAATGACCAAGAGACTTTTATATAAATGTTTTGAAGGATACCATTGACCAAGAATCTCTAAACAGATATAGATGATTCTCTATTGATGAAGAACCTCGAATACATATAAAAGATTCTCTAAATTTCTTTGCATATTTAATCATTGATTGTTAAAACTAAAGGAAAGCACATTTTATACTTGGTAATGTAATAAGGATTCACGAACATAACTTAAATCTATAAAGAGAGTCCCGGAGTAGACAATAATTCTCCTCAAAAAGGTGTGATGAGTCCGACCTCCCATCCTCTCGACCAATGCAAATTCCTAAGCCTCATTAGTCGACAAGCTAATGAGCACCTGCCTTTGGAAAGTAGGTCCAAACGGATGTGAAATCATTGGATGTTTCCGGTTCTACGAACAAACCCGTTAGAAACCGATCGGAACGTTTGAATCTCCCGTCCAGGAGGTCATCCCCAGATTCCGTGCGAAACAAAAATGGTGAACCCGACGTGAATCCTTAACCAAGTTAAAGTGATGTTCTTCTTATTTGTTAGGCCCCTTGGGCCAAGAAAGCAATCATTGACATATGCTCATCCAAAAGATGCATTGGCCGGATTCATCTTGATTATGTCTGTTACATGGAACAGGCACTCTTTTCTCAAGATCTTCTGCAAAATGGATTTCCTTAAATTCACCCCTGTGAATACTGCTGCTGTGAACACCTCTACTGTGAGGTCTGCTGCTGTGAAAACCAATGCTGCTACTCCTGTTGGAACGTCATCCGCTCTGAGGATGACATCACCAACTCAGCATCTTCAACGCTGGGTTTCTAATGCACTGGTTAAGGAGTACCGTCGCAACGGTATCATCCCAACTCTGGAGGCCGCTCATCAAGCCCTCCAAGTTAACAACTCTACCTGGTCGTCCGGACAACGGCGGCCAGCGATCAAGAAGCAGACGGTGCTGACTACCGTCTCCAACCGTTTCGGGTCGTTATCCCCGGAACGCAATTTCCATTCACTCTCTTACTCTGAGGAAGTGAATGAGCAGGTCCCGCAGGACCTTAATTCAAAAAGACAGGAGTCCTTCCCAAGGGCTCCCGTCAACAATCGCCACCAGACTCGTGCGGTAGTGTGCCCTCAACATGATGAGGGTACCGACTCCAGGCATTCAGCTCAGGTTCCTCGAACCCGAGCAGGCAAGATGAACCGCCAGAGACGGAATCCGGTTAACAATAGGCAGGTTGTCATCCCTGCCATCTCCGGAGAAGTCCACCAACCTAACTTGGTGGAAAATAACGAGCAGGAACAATCACCTGCCCGTTTTAATTCTGCTATCCAGCAGACTCGTCTGGCAGCATCAAGCCGATCCCGCCAGGCAATTCCGGCGGAGTACCATAGGCAGGAACATACACCTGCTTATACATCACCAGTTAGTCAGTAGGCTCGTCTGACTACATATGATGGATCTCGTCAACCGCGTTTGGCGAAGTGTAATTAGCAGGCACATACACCTGCTAATACTAATCAAGCCTACCAACAGTCTCGCTTGGTAGCACACGGAGAAGTCAGTCGGAAAGTCCCGACGACAAACAGGAGGCAGACTCAACTCTCTGCCTCCACACTTGAGTACTGTCAGGATTCACTGACAGGAAAAGGAGGACAGGAGCAGGCACATACACCTACTCCAAGCCCGGAATGGACGTATATCCCCGTTCCGGAGGCTGAAGTCACCAAACATATTTTGTCAATGGTGAAAGAGGAGAAGCAAATTCCTGCTCATATTCTGGATGCTTGTCAGGATATCATAACAGCTTCAGCATCATCTCAGGGAAAAACACATAAATCTATCCCTAGCAATGGAGTGACACATCAACGATTCACTCCGGAACAGACACACACATCTGTTCCAGTCCAAGAGGGTTATGGGGAATACTCCCCCATATCATACGGACAACCATGTCAGGCACATACACCTGATTTGAGTGGAGATCGTCAGACTAACCTGACCATTTTTCCTGATCAGGCACATACACCTGCTTAGAGAAATCACTTTCGTCATCAAGTGGTTTCTAAAGTGAGTAAGAAGGCATCTAAGAAAAAGATCCACCCAGCACAGTCAGGAGATCAAAGGCCAATCTGTAACCAAGCCTTGCTCGATGCTGGAGTTCTTGAAGCCCTCAGACATTTATCTGTCGGAATTCAAGATTCTACTCCCTCGGTTCCCAATAACGGGAACATTAATTCTGAAGGTCTTCAACAGACACTTCTTCATGAAGACTTGCTTCATGAAAATTCGGTCAATCTTGAAGTTTCTTCTTCAGATGAGAGCCACCGGAACCCTCTGTGTGATCAGAAGACCAAGGAGCAAGAGATTTCATCTTTTGCTGTAACCCATCATGATGGTCCTCCTCATGGTGATGAACTTCACTGCGAAAGTCCTCTCCGCAGTAGTGATTCACGTTGTCTCGAAAATTCTTCAGAAGGCAATGTAGTGATGAGAAACCCCTCCTATCTCGAGGCACTTGCAAACGTAAAACCAGTCATGTCTGATGCTTTACTATCGGCAGGTGAAACTCTTTCTCCATCAGAAGATAGCCTGGGGTTCAGGTTATTCTCCGAACCATCCCTGGGTCATTCATCTTCCAGCATGAATAGTGATTTCTCTACCAATCTTGTTGAATCCGATGAAGCAACAAGGAAACACCAACTCTGGTCAAAACAGGTAGAAGAATCTTCATTTAATGATAAAGAGGAAATGCTGAACATGAGGAAAAAACTGGCAAAAGGTGAAGTACAAGTCATATTTTGGCCTTTGGCTGACTCCCAGTACGACATTCCAAAGATGTTGACGGATGATGGAATCCATGATATTCGTCTCAACATATGGAAAACTCTTTGTCAATTAAAGAAGAAGGTATTATCTTATGATGAATATAAAAATCATCTTAAGATAATAGAAGGGTTACAACGTCAGATTGATTTGGCATCTCTATCAGTCTCTCGGTATCCGAAGGCTGAAAAGCAACAGAGAACCCTTCAACGTTCATGCCTTGGCGCACTAAGAAGATTGCGTCAGTTAATTTCCAATGCTCCATCTGATGTTCATATCAGAGGATGGGGTGTTCACGGAGCACTACATTTCACAGTGCTTTCCGGTCAGCAAAGCCCGCCGAAAATGGTCTCATGCAATGTTATTGCCCATGGCCGGCCACAGTCAATGGGCTTTGTTCATAATCAAAAGCTTGCTCAAGAACAAGCTTCAACTAGTTCCTCTCAAAATCAAGTATATAGAGAACAAGTTGTTGAATTGCTCCTACATCGAGCAGGCGAGAATATTGCACAAGCCTCTCGTCTGGAGCAAACACATCATCAAATGACAGAAGTTTCGGAAATCATCCAACGGTCTGTTGAACCAGGTGATAAAAGTGGATACAGGTTAATGCATCCAGCTAATTTCCGAACTAAGATTCGCAAGATCAAGAGAGATTTTAAGAAGATCTCAGACATAGCATGTCAAGAGACACCCCAGCTTGCCAGACTGGGGACTTCTCTAACCCAACCCTCAGAGTCAACAAATGGGATTCGAGGAGTTGAGTAGAAGCAGCAGGAACATCCCCAGTCCACCGGACTAGGGAATTTTTCAAATCCTCAATCCCTCCCTCAGAGAAAGTCAGTATTCTCTCGATTAGGGAATAAGCCTCAAGAGGAACGAAGAGCCAAGCTGTCAGGAGATTCTCTCCAGGTGACGGTTCTCCAAGAAATTCCTGAAGGATCAAGTCAACGGAATGCCATGTATCATCATGGACATGGAAGAAGACAATATCACAGAAATGCTGATAGAAAGGATTCCATGCAATATGCATCCATTAATGTCATCAATGCCGTTGCTGCTGATTCACCAGATGAGGCTCAATCAGAGGGATCAGACGAAGAGGTTCATGCTCAAGAAGTTGCGCACACAGACCTAAATGAAGAAGGTGTGCGCACACGTAATCAGAGGCTTACCCAAAATCTGGGTATTCCTTCAAGTAACCCACTTCCCCCTCTCCGAAAAGGATCCAATAAGGGGAAAGGAAAGAATCAGGTTACTTCTCACCCTTCCTCTGAAGGAGGTCAATCGCTCTCATTAGAGCAAAGGTTTGCACAACAGGAGGAAGAAATGAAAGAATTAAGAAGGTTGAATGCAGAACTACTTCAGAGTAGTCTTCTTCTTAAGAATGCTGAAGTCCGACAGCCGAAGGAATTTGTTGTAACTACTGAGATGGATCAGGAATATCCTCCTTTATCAGTACACCCTCAGAGGTCTAATCCTACGGGTCAAACACAACAATGGTTGGCAGCACTACCATCAGTTGCAGCACCAACCATCATGTCTGTCCAAGCTCCATTCATTGCACCTACCCAAAACCAAGTTCAACCTGATGTTTCTCAAAAGTTAATAACTACTATTGAGTCATTAACAGCTCGGTTAGAAACTAAGGAAGGGAAACGGGCGCAAGTTCAACCTGAAAATAAATTTTACCCTGAATGGGTAGATTCAATTTCTCCTCCATCCAGTTTTGGAATCCCTGTTTTCCCTACTTTCAATGGATCAGGCGACCCCGAACAACATTTGACGCATTACGTGTCTTGTTGTGATCCTATGATGGGAACTCCAGAGCTGCAAGAAGCAGTGAAACTCAGATGCTTCGTGCGAACCTTGCAAGGACTAGCTTTTGTCTGGTACACAAGCTTGCAATCCCGGTTAGTCATCGGATGGGAAGATCTTCGTCAAAAATTCCTTCTGCAGTTTAGCTCAACTTTGCCAAAAACGACAGTTTTCGATCTTACAAATTGCAAGCAAAGGGAGAATGAAAGAGTCTCTGATTTCATTGCTCGTTGGAAGGGATTAACGTATTCCTTGAGTTTAGCACTCCCTCAGGAGGAATTATTGCCAATCTGTGTGGCAAATTTGCGTGACGAATTATGCACGCCATTGATCCCTGTGAAATACACAGGAGGGTTTCGAGACCTTACTTCAATCGCTCAACAGATTGAAGATTCCCTTATACAGGCTAAGGTTAAATATCGTGTAATTCCATCAACTCCAGGAAGAAGAATGGGTAAAGCAGAAACTGCTACAGTTATGCTTAAACAGGCACCTGTACCTATTTCTACTTCAAAACCTTCATCTTCTCGAAGGGCTCCACTTCCTGAACGCCAACAACAAAGGCTGTTTCATCCAAATGATCAAAAAGATCAACGACAAAAACAATTTGAGGATATGAAGAGTAAAACATACTCTTTCCGAAGTGAGCAAGTTCCTGGTTACTTCATTTCAACTATGGAAAATAATTCGGTTCAATTACCAGTGCCGAAGAGGCCAAACAAGGAAGGAGATGAAGACCGTCCCAATTATTGTCCCTTTCATCAAATGTTGGGGCATCCCATCCAGGAGTGTTTTGTCTTTAAAGACCTCCTGCAAAAGATGGTCGACTTAGGACAAGTCAAATTGAAGGGTTCTTCAGCTCATGTAGCGTGTATTACCGCTACAGATCCAGAGGAAGGAGGCGAATGGCAGGAAGTCAAAAGCAAAATTGCGAAAAAATATGATGATTGGATGGTCAGAAAGACAATCAATCGGACCCATTCCATTTTGCGAACACAATTGAAGAAGCCAATTGTGTCTCCTACAAAAACTGCAGTAAAGCCTCCATCAAAAGATAAATCCTCAAAAGGGCAGCACAATTCAAAGAAGAAAGAGGAATCAGGAGAAGATGAGTATGTAGCAAAGCCTAAATTGTCTTTGACTCTGGCATATTTCATGCCATCTACTTCAAAGCAACGGGCACCGTAACACCAAACGGCACAGCCTAAACAGGCTAACCAGGAAGAGTCTTTATCAGACGAAGAGTTAATCTTTGGTTCTGTTAATATGATTCAATTAACAGATTCATATTCCAGTCTTGATGAGCCTGAATTCCCTGTATCAAATAAGGGAACCCGAGGAAGTTCTAGAGGTTCAGGATACAGGGGAAGACATGGATCTTTCCGAAGCCACTACTCTAATTTTACCCCTGCTAGCACTGTATATGCAGCAGAAACTCGTGGTAGAGCCCTTCAGCGAGCTCAAAAAGAACAAGAAAGTTCTTCTGCCAATGGCCAACTCAGTTTCGGAACAGTTATTTTGGAAGACCGATTAAAAGTTCCATCTTCTTTATCTCAGCAAGTAAATGGATCTAATCATTCTAATCTTCCAAAACCAAGGATGTTGCCAACTTCAATACAAGATGCATCAGCTTCCAAAGCATCTGCTTCCAAGGTACCTGCTAAACCGCATATTCCTATTGGGAAACACAGACCTCTAGATCAAAAGTATGATATATTGAAACACTTGGCTCAAGTACCAGCCAAGTTATCAATTTTGGATGCTTTGAATCTGTCAAAAGATCTTCGGGAAGCACTCATCGAAGCTTTGTCAAGTCCTCAGGAGTTTGAAGCTGAAATTGCAGCAGCTGAAATCTATCACATAGAGAATAATCCTGCAGAATGCCATGCAGTGATATCTTTTACTGATAAAGATGAAGATGATGTTGTGCATGGGCACATAAAACCTTTGTACTTATCTGGCAAAGTCAATGGTATAGATGTTCGAAGAGCTTTCATTGACAATGGTTCAGGAGTCAACCTCATGCCCATTCGCACACTTCGTCGATTGGGCCTCACGGAATCTGATTTATCTCCTTCTACCATGATTTTGCAAGGATATGATAAAAATGAACAAGAACCACTGGGAGAAGTTACACTCAGAACTCAGTTTGGAGATCTTGTTTCCAATTCGGATTTCATGATTGTTGATCAGGACTCAGCTTTCAATATCTTTCTTGGAAGACCCTGGCTACATCAGCATGCAGCTATTCTGTCATCATACCATCAATGTCTCAAATACTGTTTCGATGGTCATGTTGGAACATTGTATGGTGATAAAGCCCCGTTCAAGACATGTGAGTCTCAATACATTGAGGCGGAATTTTATCACATGAAGGGAAGAGAAAAATCTACAATGAAGGAAATTACCAAAGTTAATGCTCCATATGGTTTGGAGAAAATTCCAATAAATCCATTTTCACATGTGAGTACAGATTATGTGTTACCTATCAGTCAAATTGACAAAATAGGCCCAAATCAAAATACTCTTATGAAATGATCCATAATGTCAATTATGACAATCGAGCTAGACAACATGGGAGGAATTGGTAATTTACCAAGCAGTGATGAAAGCATAAGTGGTGACGTTTTCATTTCGTCTGCTGAAATCCAACAAGTCTATACTTCGCTAATCAGGCCAGAAGAAGTTATAGCAACACCAGAGGTGAATATTGATGTCGATTCTCAATCCATCATCTCCTCTTTATTTCCCAAAGAAGACCCTTTATCATCAATAGGGTCGGAAATGGAAGCTTCTTCTTCAAAATGTGAAAATTTTGACATCTCTTATGATCATGAGAATTTCGTTTTTTCATCTACTTTGCAAGTAGAAACGGAAGAAATAACACATGATGAAGAGGAAGAGGAAGATCTTAGAGATACTCCTCCAGCATTTGAAGAGGGTATCTCTACCACTGTGGATGAACTCAGAGAAATAAATCTGGGTACAGAGAAAGATCCACGCCCCACTTTAATTAGTGCGGCCATGACCCTTGAAGAGAAAGAGATGTATATTTCTTTTCTAAAGCAAAATAAAGATATTTTTGCTTGGAATTATACAGAAATGCCTGGCCTTGATCCTGATGTTGCCACCCATCATTTGGGTTTGCCAAAAGAACATCGAGGATTCAAGCAAGCTGCGAGAAGAACACACCCAACCTATGCTTCCAAAATCGAGGCTGAAGTGGATAATCTTATCAAAGCTAACTTCGTCAGAGAATTTCAATATCCCAAGTGGTTGGATAATATTGTCCCTGTAAAGAAGAAGAACGGACAAGTTAGGGTTTGCATCGATTTCAGAGATCTTAATCGGTATTGTCCTAAAGATGATTTCCCAGTTCCGATTACAGAACTCTTAATTGATGCGACGGTTGGCTATGAAGTACTTTCTTTCATGGATGGATATTCTAGATATAATCAGATCCGAATGGCCCCAGAAGATGAGGAATATACAGCCTTCAGAGCTCCTCAAGGTGTGTTTTGTTACCGGGTGATGCCCTATGGTTTAAAGAATGCAGGTGCAACATATCAACGCGCCATGAATCGTATCTTCAAATCTCTTTTAGGGAAGTTTTTTGAATGCTATGTAGATGATTTGGTGGTTAAATCCAAACAACGTTCTAATCACTTGGCTGATTTGGAAATCATATTCCACAAGCTTCGACAACATAATTTGAAGATGAACCCCTTAAAATGTGCTTTTGGGGTAACCTCAGGAAAATTCCTCGGCTTTGTTGTACGCCATCGTGGTATTGAAGTCGATCCTGAGAAGACCAAATCAATCCTTGGTATGTCACCTCCTCAGAATTTGAAAGAATTAAGAGGACTTCAAGGACACTTAGCCTATATTCGGCGTTTCATCGCCAATTTGGCAGGCAAAAGTTTACCCTTTACCAAATTATTGAAGAAAGGAGTCACTTACTAGTGGACTAAAGAATGTCAAGAAGCATTTGATGTTCTCAAGAAATACCTCTTGAGTCCACCAGTACTCATGCCACCTGTTGAGGGTAGACCTCTTATCCTCTATGTGACAGATTTAGAGCGATCATTGGGTGCCTTTCTCGCTCAAAATAATGATGCTGGGAATGAAAATAGTCTCTACTATCTCAGTAGAACTATGCTTGAAGCAGAAACCCGGTATTCAAGTATTGAAAAGTGCTGCCTAGCATTAATCTTTGCAGTTCAGAAACTGAGACACTACCTGCAACATCATGAGGTCCAATTGGTATCTCGTAATAATCCGCTCAAATTCATCCTTAGTCGTCCAATGCTTATAGGACGTCTGGCAAGGTGGGCGGTTATTCTACAGCAGTTCGACATTCAGTATGTGTCTCAAAAGGCAATTAAGGGCCAAGCTCTGGCGGATTTCCTGGCTGAACATCCTTCAGTGGAAGACACGTATTCAGATATCGAACTCCCTGATGAGGAAGTTTTCTCTATTCAAGAGAGTCCTCAAACATGGGAAATGTATTTTGATGGTGCTTCTAGAAGTCCAACAGGGAAGAAAATGGAAAATACTAAATTCAACAAAGTTGGTTTAGGAATTGTGCTCATTTCTCCAGATAAGGCAGTGTTACCTTATTCCTTTTTGTTGTGGGAAGGTGGTACCAATAATGAAGCTGAATACCAAGCTCTCATTACAGGCTTGGAGTTAGCGCTTCAAGCACAAGTGAATCACTTAAAGGTGAAAGGTGATTCAGACCTGGTAATCAAACAAGTCAATGGGGATTATGCCATCAGAAAAGAAGAATTAATCCCTTTGTATGATTACGTCAGAGAGTTAATGTCGGAATTCCCTTCAGAACCGACATTTTCTTATGTCCCAAGATCACAAAATGCTCAAGCTGATGCACTGGCTAATATAGCCACAGCTTTAGCAGATCCAAATCGGGACGAGACAACCATCTGTATTGCCCACCGTCGTGCAATTTCACCTTATGTTTAAGTTAGAACAGAGGAAATTAATGAAATTAGTCCCATTCCTGAACCTTATGGTCATACTACAGGATGGATGTCACCTATTAGGGAATACCTTCAAAATGGAACACTTCCACCAGATAGAGCCGAGAAAGAGAAAATTCGGCGATGTGTGGTCAATTTTACTCTTTATGATAGCCCAAACCACCTCGAGAAAATTCTCTACAAACGTGGTTTTGATGGAGTTCTCTTCAGATGTATTGATGGTGAAGAGACAATGGCTGTCATAAAAGAAGTGCATGCAGGAGTCTGTGGTGCCCACCAGTCTGGACATAGAATGTCTGATCAAATTCGAAGGCTTGGATACTTTTGGCCTTCAATGATACAAGATTGTGTTAATTTCACAAAGAAGTGTCATTCATGCCAAGTATATGCCAACTTCATTCATAAACCTCCAGAGTTGCTTCATACAGCTAAATACTCATGGCCATTTTCCACATGGGGAATGGATGTGGTGGGACCTTACCCTTCAGCTACGGCCAAGCAGTTTAAGTACATTCTTACTGCTACTGATTTCTTTTCCAAATGGGCAGAGGTAGTACCTCTCAAAGAAGTCAGTTCTAAATGCATTGTTAACTTCATCAAGTCTAACATCATTACTAGATTTGGTGTCCCTCATACCATATTGACGGACAACGGCACCAACTTCTGTTCTTCTGAGGTAAAGAAATTGTATCAAGAATACAACATTAAGTCCAACCATTCATCTCGATATCATGCAGCGGCTAATGGCCAGATAGAAGCCTTCAACAAGACTCTTTCAAATATACTGCAAAAGATGGTGGATAAAGATAAGAAGTCATGGCCTGATAAACTCTTTCATGCTTTATGGGCTTATCGGACTACCACTCGCAATGCAACGCGGTCAACTCCATATTCATTGGTATATGGAACAGAAGAAGTCTTGACAATTGAAGTTCAATTGACCTCACTCAGAATAGCCATTTGTGATCAGTTATCTACAGATGAGAAATCCCAAAAGCGGTTGAATGAATTGGAACAGTTAGATGAGAAAATATTTTGCACTTTGCACCACTTGGAAATCTATCAGAATCGAATAGCACGATCTTTTAACAAAAAAGATCGTCTTCATTCATTCATTCATGGAGAATTGGTATTGGTTCTCAGAGCACCAATGATACCAGGAAAGAAGCCTCCCAAGCTTGAACCAAAATGGGAAGGACCTTATTCAATACATAAGGTCTACTCCAATGGAGCATATTCTCTAATCTCAATGGATGGAGAACACATTACGGCTCCAACTAATGCCATATTTCTGAAGAAGTATTTTGTATAAACACAAAATATTGTTCCCAGAACCAAGACTCTTACAATTGGTTCATACAGCAATGGTCCAGTATGACCTTAAACTGCAACTTCGTCCAATATGATGTTAAACTGTGTCACCTTCAATGTCCTACATGACACTAAACTGTATTATGTCCTACATGACATTAAACTATATTGGTTCATATTTTGTCCCTGCTACATGACATTAAACTGTGCAGCACCAATAGTCCTAACTGCAAGACTTTAAACTGCATAGTCCCCATATTTTGTCCGAGATGACATTAAACTATATTTTGTCTGAAATGACATTAAACTATATTGTGTCCTAGCAACATGACATTATACTGTGTGGCACTTTTCATCGTCCAGCAAGACGATAAACTGTAAAAAGTCCCCAGAACTGATATTCTCATATTGGTTCACCTTAGTCCTAGCTACATGACTTTAAACTATACAGCAATGGTCCAGTATGACTTTAAACTGCAACTTCGTCCCACACGACATTAAACTGTGAAAAAGTTCCCTAAACCGTCCAGCATGACCTTAAACTGCATCATCCCTGGTCCATCAAGACGTTAAACTGTGACGTCCTAACTACATGACGCTAAACTGTATAAAAGTCCCTCACGTCCGAAAAGACATTAAACTATATAATCTCAAAAGTCCAGTATGACATTAAACTGCACCATTCACGGTCCATGCATATGACCTTAAACTATTCGCACTTTCATCCGACATGACGTTAAAATGGTACACTCTTTTGTCCTTACTGCATGACATTAAACTGCATAGTCCCCCTTTCGTCCAATATGACGTTAAACTGTATTGTCCCCATCGTCCTAACTATATGACGCTAAACTATACAGAAAGTCCTTGATATGTCCTACATGACATTAAACTGTTATTTTTTCCCTGCTACATGACACTAAACTGTGCAGCATGAATAGTCCTAACTGCAAGACTTTAAACTGCATAGTCCCTTTTTTTATGTCCTACATGACATTAAACTGTGCATCGTTAAGGTTGTTATTACCTCTTGTTTCTCACACCGAGTATGACTCACGTGAGCTTAGAGCGAACATCAACCATAACACTCTCTCTGGGCTGCTAACCATGTGTAAGTCCTAACAACATTTTTTATTTGATCATTGTCCACAAAAACAACTTGATCATTAATTCATTCTTTAATTTAACTACACGGACATTGATCCTTGCCCTCCAGGCTGGGTATGTAGGCAACCTCCCAGGGTTCAAGCCCAAAAACAATCTCTTCACATCGGTTCACCACCATCTCATATGATGTTGATTCGTGAAACCGCCCCTAGAATCAATATCTTTACATTGATTCACTTTCGTCCTTGTTATATGACGTTAAACTATACAACACTTTTGTCCGGTACGACAATAAACTACAATATTCTTTGATTTCCTCATTTGAGAAGGAACCATTATTGACATTGATTTTTCAATCATGTTTTATTTCAAAAGACTACATGCATACATGGTAATGCCTACACTTTTTATCTCAGTTTAAACCATCATTGCACTAAAATCCCCTTTCACCCTTCACATGTACGAACCAAATTTGTACAAAGGGTAATTCTAGAACTACATGGACTTGATTCCCATCCTTATGGGATAGGTAGGAACATTTGAGTGTCCCTCGAATCCAGTCCCAAGTCTTTTGGGCCTAACCCCAAATTTCACTTTCAATCCCTTGGCTGAAAATTCCTCATGAAAACACACACTGTGTATTCATTATTATGGTCCAAATTCTATGACCTTAAACTAAGATCACTCATACTTTCGTCCTGCACGACGTTAAACTGCATTTCAAGAACTATGTATGGCTTGATTCTCATTCTTATGAGATACGTAGTGAAGTCCAAAATTTCAATTCAGGACCCAGCCACAACATGATTATGGTTTTCATTGACCTATGTATCTCTATATACATTGGACAGTACCCATCTTTATGTGTTATAATCCTAACCTTAAATATTTTCAGATCTTCATAACCCTTTTCATGACTTCTAGTCACAAAAATGTCAAACTTCTGAGAATTCTTTTGCCTGACTATGCAGCACGTGCCCATAGGTGGCCTTGCATAAACAGTCCACATAATAGACTTGTCAGCCAAAAGATGCTATTCATTTGACGATGCAGCCAATGCCCATAGGTGGCCCTGCATATTTCAACCCCCTAACGGGTTTTGTTAAATAATAGTAACTTCATTCTTGGGAAGAATGCCTCTTTTGTCCTTATTTGTCTTAAACGACAGTATGTAGGGATCCGCAAAAAATTGCCATCCTTAACATATTTGTCCCATATCCTTTTTCATGATCTGAAAGTATTCAAGTCTATGGTTTATTCTTCTTCCCTACGTTTGGGTCAGACCTTCGTAGGAGTGATATTCATCCAGTTCTTCGATGTTCTTGTTCGGAAATATCTTCTCCATATTCAAGTACCTCTTTCCATACAACAAACTCTATACTTTAGAAAATTTGAATCACCATAAACTTTCACTGGCTTTTAGCACTAGGAAAGTAAATTTCTGGGAGTTCTTTTTCCTGACTATGCAGCACGTGCCCATAGGTGGCCTTGCATAAACAGTCCACATAACAGACTTGTCAGCCAAAAGATGCTATTCATTTGACCATGCAGCCAATGCCCATAGGTGGCCCTGCATATTTCAACCCCCTAACGGGTTTTGTTAAATAATAGTAACTTCATTCTTGGAAACTACTTCTTCTAATGCCTTTTAGCTCTTTTTCATATCATTCCTCAGATTCAAATATTATTAATCCATAGTTTAAATTTTTTTCCCTCATACTTGAAGTATGGTAATATGTTTTCAGATAAATTTTCAAGGAATTGAATCCATTTTAATCCATTTTTGGTCAAAGCTATTTCGACCTTAAACATTAGCCCCTTTATGTCCGGAGTGCATGACTTTAAACTGCCCACACAAAAGACAAAGGAACTCTGAATAAAAGTCAAGTTCCAGCTCACTAAATATACATTTTTTTGTATGATTTAGGTAATATTGAGCAGTTAAAAGGTTCAAAGTTTGTAGGATTATTTGTAATAAGCCTAGTAAAAATAAAACTATGCTTACTAGGCCCATTGGATTAAGTAAATTTGAAGCAGGTAATGAAAGAATGCAGGTACAAATGATTGAAGACAAAAGTGTTTTTCATTGATACACAAAAGTTAGAAGGACATCCACAGACTGGAGTCTCTTCTCTTCTTTTAAGAATTACAAGAGGCTTTCAACATAACACTTCATTTGATTTACGGCATCCCGATCTTCATTAGCAACCACCTAGAATTCATTCATTCAACTGGATACAATAAGAGATGCAGTGATACCAGCTCTTCTTGGAACAATTGTAAAAGGATGTTCTTGAGTGCGGTTTGAAAAAATTATCTGCTGATCAAACAGTGACTATGTTTCTGTCCAAGAGACTTGGAAGATGGATACATGGATTTGAGAATGGAGCATTGGAAGTAAAGATCCATTTGGAGAGAGTACTCTTTTCAGATATTGCTCTAATATCATGTTTTTCTTCTCTCCACCAACCATTAGTAGAAAACATTTCAGCCCATGGGTTTGCCATTTTCATATCTGCAAGGAAATGACTTGGAGGAAGAATTTGAAAGTTCACACCATTATTGTTGCTCTTAATGCACAGCATAACCGAAATAGAGGAGTAGTAGTGCAGCTGCATCTCAGGTGTATAATAATTTGCATTTGGAACATTGAATCCTTATAGATGACCATGACCACACAGAGGCAGATGGATGCTCTGTGGGAAATTAAGATGATATTTCTTCAAGTACTTATCCAAATCTGGGAGAGTGCTGTCGTAGATATCATAGTAATAATGGCCAATGATGTTCATCATGTCATCAATCCGCTTGCTAGCCAGTTCATCAGCCGTTCCAATTCCCTTAGGAGCCATTGAATCTGCACAAAAGATGAATAAACTAACTCTTAAATGGGTTTATTTTTTCATAAAATTTGTGAAGAAATTTTGAAAAAAATGGAAAAGGCATTAAAACACTCAAGTCTAAAACAATGACACGCAAGTATTTCGTGTGTCGCACTAGTTTTTGACGCGCAAGTATAAACCGTGCAAGTACGAATACCTTTACAGGAGCGCGACAGCGAGGGAACCTTGGAAAAGAGACTCACGCAGCTTAGGTGACCTGCGCGGCGAGAGCTCGGCATGGTATGAAGTCCGGAAATCCGGATACTTGTATGGAGGTGAGGCCGTGTATTTATAGGCCAGGAAGCCTACCTGCGCGCCGCACCCAGAGCGCTTAAAGCCTGCGCGATGCAAACTTGCGCGCCGCCCTCTGTGCACTGCAGATTTACGCGCCTCCCTTTTCCTTTGGAGGGATTTTATTTCCTCAGAGTCAAATCCTCATTTCTCTCCGGATCCAACTCTGAGGGGGGACTTTTGTTGACGCTCCTTTCGTCAAAGAATATAAAGATCGGAAAAGGGAATATCTGAGCTCAAAGTGATTCAGCCTTTGAAGAAAACATCAAAAATCAACAAAGGAAGGAAGAAAGGATCAACAACAACCTCACCACGCAAGTTATCTAACTGGCGCGCAAGTGTACTTGTGCGGCTACCTTGGTCGCGCAGGTGACTTGCGCGACCTAATTAGGTAACCGCCCGGTAACCGCCCGGGGTCTTCTTTTGCCTATAAATAGACCCTGTGGGCCCCCCATTCGGGAGGATCTTTTTCCAAAAACTCGGATTGAAGCTCCCGATGCCCAAGTCTCTTCTCAAAGCTTCCAGAACACTTCTAAGGTAATTTCTTACCTAGAATGGAAGATCTAAAGAGAAGAAGGAAGGCCTAAGTGTTGAAACTTATCAAACACTTGCACGCCGACTTATTTCCTTCAATATAACTTGCGCGTCCCTTTTTTGGAAGAACCTCGAGAACATTCTAAAGGGTTTAAAAAAGAGTCTCTCAAGTATTTCAATGCTGGTTGAAAATCGCGCAAGTACACTATGTGTCGCGCAGGTATACCTACGCGACCAATACTTGCGCGCCCACGGAAGACTTGCGCGCCTTGCAAGACTTGCGCGCCCCTATCTTTTTGGGTGACCATCTTGCCCATTTTACCCATCTTAATCCATTTCACCTTTCCTTTTCAAGATTCAGTCTTCAAGACACTCTTCAAAGCCATTTATGGCATGATTTCTTGATTTGACTTTCTTATCTGAAAGGAATTCTTTGGAATCTCTCTCAAAGTCTAGTGATTTAAATATCCTTATGTCACTAAAATACGGAGAGTTCATTCATTCAACCTCATCCTTTAAGATGAGAGAATCCTAACCTGGGTCTCCTTTTCAGGAATAATCCCCAGTTATAAAACCTTTAATCTGGGCATCTTCCTCAGGAGTAAGCCCCAAATTCTTAAAGTTCCCAATATGGGCATCCTCCTTAGGAGTAAGCCCCAATCAAGTCCTTTAATCATGGGCATCTTTCTTAAGAATAAGCCCCAACCTCAAATATGGGCATCCTCCTCAGGAGTAAGCCCCAAACCTTAATCCCTAACCTGGGTCTCCTTTTTCAGGAATAAGACTCAGTCATAATCTTGGGCTTCCTTTTCAAGAGTAAGCCCCAAGTCCCTTAACCTAGGTATCCTTTTCAGGAATAAGACTCAGTCATAACCGTGGGTCTCCTTTTCAGGAATAATCCCCAAGTCCCCTTAAATTTCTCTTAACCAGTCATAATTTACCTTTTTGATTGGGGTTTCCTTTTCAGGAGTAAAACCCAATCATAAGTCCCCTCCTAACTTGGGCATCCTCCTTAGGAGTAAGCCCCAAGATTAGAGTATTCAAATCTCCATGAAGCACATATAACTTTATGGACCCTGTTCATGGATTTTCTCCCTAAAAGTAAATCCTAAACCTTCATCTATCTGGGCAGTCATCCATACATAAGCCCCAAACAAATTCTTATGATTGCATCTTTCATGGCACAATTGTCTAAATTTTACCAATACCTCTTGTTTCTCACACCGATCATGACTCACGTGAGCTTAGAGTGTAAAAGTAATTATGACATTCATCTTTGAGCCGTCAATCATAAACATCATACTCCATTTCTCGAACTACGTGGGTTCTGATTCCTTTTCCAAAACAAAGGATACGTAGGTAGCCCATTTATGGGTTCGATCCCAACTTTGAAATAATCTCTGTCCTTCTGAATGACGATAAACTTCAAGTGGCTTTAAAATCAGCCTGGTCATCATAAATGACCAAGAGACTTTTATATAAATTTTTTGAAGGATACCATTTACAAAGAATCTCTAAACAGATATAGATGATTCTCTATTGATGAAGAACCTCGAATACATATAAAAGATTCTCTAAATTTCTTTGCATATTTAATCATTGATTGCTAAAACTAAAGGAAAGCACATTTTATACTTGGTAATGTAATAAGGATTCACGAACATAACTTAAATCTATAAAGAGAGTCCCGGAGTAGACAATAATTCCCCTCAAAAAGGTGTGATGAGTCCGACCTCCAATCCTCTCGACCAATGAAAATTCCTAAGCCTCATTAGTCCACAAGTTAATGAGCGCCTGCCTTTGGAAAGTAGGTCCAAACGGATGTGGAATCATTGGATGTTTCCGGTTCTACGAACAAACCCGTTAGAAACCGATCGGAACGTTTGAATCTCCCGTCCAGGAGGTCATCCCCGGATTCCGTGCGAAAGAGGGTGTAGGGTATAGTGTTTTGGGTGTAGGTTTAGGGTGTTGGTTATAGGGTTTGGGGTTTATGATTTAAGGTTTAGAGTGTAGGTTATAGGGTTTTGGGTGTTGGGTTTAGGGTTTTTGGGGTATGGTGTAGGGTTTAGGGTGTAGGGTATTGGGTTTATGGTTTATGGTTTAGGGTATAGAATATGGAGTTTTGGGAGTAGGGTTTTAGGTTTAGGGTATAGGTTATAAGGTTTATGGTGTACGGTTTATGGGTTAGTATGTAGGGTATGGCGATTTGCGTGTAAGGTTTATGGTTTAGGGTGGATAGTTTTTCATGTAGGGTTTAGGGTTTAAGGTTCTTGGTTTAGGGTTTAGGGTGTATGGTTTAGGGATTAGGGTATAGGTATGTGGTTTAGGTATTTTTTGAGTTTTTCTTATTCTTAGGGTTTTTATGAATTATTAGGTTTTTTAGGGTTTTAAGGTTTTAATAGTTTCAAGGGGTTTTAATGTTTTTAGGGTTTTTAAGGGGTTTTTTTGTTTTTTAGTGTTTTAGGGTTTTTGAGTTTTATTTGGTTTTTTGGCGGTTTCTTTGGGTCTTGTAGTGTTGAAAAGTTTTTTTGGTTTTTTATGTTTTTAGGGTATTTTAATACTTTAAGGGTATTTTAGGGTTTTTGGTGGTATTAATATTTTTAGGGATTTTAGGGTTTAATGATTTTTAGTATTTTTAGGGTTTTTTGGGGTTTTAGGGTTCTTTCCGTCTTTTTTGATTTTCATGAGTTTTTTGGTTTTTTGGGCTTTTATAGTAATTGGGGACTTTTCGTGGTTTAGGAGGGGTTTTGGGTCCTTTAGGGGTTTAGGATCCTTTAGGTTTATTCAGGTTTATGGGGGTGTTTCTTTAAGGATTTAAGGGTTTTAAAGGTTTTTAGGGCTTTTAGGGGATTTTAGGCTGGGGGGGGGGGTAGGGTTTTTATTATTTAAATGGGATTTAGTATTTTTATGGTTTTATGGTTTTTATGGCTTTTAGAGTCTTTTGGGAAAGGAAGATGCGAGGGTCGGGCTATTCTCGCCCCCCCCCCCCAAATTTATTAAAAAGAAAATAAGAGACACCGCAGACAAGGGAGGGGAGGGGTCAATCGACCCACACCCAAAAACCCTTAACGACCCAAGACAAAAGACCCAAAAAAGGAAAAAATCAAGAACGAAAAAAGAAAAACAAACAAAACAATGCAGCCACCACCATCATCCAACATCAACCAGCATCCAGTAGCTCACAGCTAACCAACAACCAGCATCCAAACTCAAACAGCAATCCACATCCAGTAGCAACACAACCATAAACCACAGCTTCAGCACCTCCCATCCAAGTAGCAACCAACATCCAGAACCGCGAGCATCCAGCATCACAGAACCACCAGCATCCAACATCACATAACCACCGGCGTCCAGTCTCACATGATCCAGCATCCAACACCTCCTCACCAAGGAGATCCACCATACGAAGTACCATCATCCAACATTCACTAGCAATGTACATCAAACATCACCAAATAATACAACAACCAACAACTCTCGATGCTCCGCACCCCACCACAGAGCTAATAACACACCACCAGCACCGAAACCCAGGACCAGGCCGCAGAACCCAGCACCCAAAAGATAGAAACCAGCTCTAGGAAATCGCCCCAGCAGAATCCCGTAGCATCACTAGAGCACGCCTAAAATTCCCCAGAAAATCCAGTAACCAGAACCCTCAATGGCTCATGACCAGAACTGCAACCATAGAACCATGGGTCTTAAGACTCAAAGACTTCCAAACAGAACCAGCATCAACAGCGAGCAGTAAGGGCAGAATCATACGCACTTGAAAATGAAATTTCCGCACAAACCGATGCCAAGACACTCTCATTTGAGCCCCTTGAAACCCTTGAGCAGATCTAAGAGCCCCCATCACCACCTTACCAAAACACGTAGAAGAACGAAGCAACAAAACAAGAAAGAACAGCCGTCGTTGTGGCCAGAATCTGCATTGTCGGTGCACCATGCTCCATCGTTGAGACCGCCAACTCCGTTGACCTGCCTGAGGTCCCAGATCTGCGAGGTCAACCCCGATCTATGATAGAAATCCATGAAGGAATCCAACCACCAATGAGCCTTCATCGCCACAAGCCAGATCGTAACAATCTGAGTCTGCAGGAACCTTGCCTCCCTAATCAAGGATCGCCACCGTCAGATCCGCAGGTCTTGAAACCCTAGAAACAAATTCCAGATCTATCGAGCCCGCACCACACCACTGCAGAAATCCGTCCAGAGCGAAGCCAACAAGGACCGAGAAACACCACTGGAGCCCAGATCTATCAAGGATAAACCCTGACGCACGCAGACGCGCCTCCAGCCGCACGAAAACTGTGCCATCCACGCCTCTGAAGGTCTTGAACACGTGATCCATGAGCTGCTTGAAGAAGTTCAAGAGCATAGATCCAAGCCAGCAAGAAGCCCCACCGCCAAAAACTACATCTGCATCACAGCTCAAGGTATTGAAAGGAGCAGCGAAGCTGCCGGGAAGGGTTCTAGGAGGAGCTCATGGGAAACGCGAAATCAGGAGAGAACCTGGCGAGAGCAGCGGCATCTTCTTAACATTTTATTAGAGTCTTTAGGGTTTTTACTATTTTTACAATTTTTGGGTTTGGTAAAATATTTTAGGGTTTTTAGCGTCATTTAGGGGGTTTGGAGTATTTTATCGTGTTTAGCAGTTTCATGATTTTTATGGTAGTTTTAGGGGTTAGGTTCATTTATGGTGTTTAGGTTTGTCTAAGGTCTTTTAAGGTTTTATGGGGGTTTTTTGTTTTTTATGGTTTTTAGGATTTTAGGGAATTTTAGTGGGTTTTAGGGTTTTTAGGGTCAAATAGGGTTTCTTAGAATTTTTAGGATCCTTTAGGGGTTTTAGGGTTTATGGGGTTTTAGAGTATTTGGGGTGCTTCAGGATTGGTAGGGTATTTTAGTTCATATTATGCATTTTAGGTGTTTTATAGTCATTTTGGGGTTTTAAGAACCCTTTGGTATTTTAGGGTTTTTAGAGCCTTCAAGGGTATTTTATGGCCTTTTAGGATCTTAGGGTCTTTACGGTCTTTTTGGTTTTTTGTGGTATTTAGGGTCTTTAGGGAGTTTTAGGGTTTTAGGGGGTTTAGGTTCCTTTATATTTTTTTTATGGATTTTAGGGTATTTTTTGGGGTTTTGGGGATTTTTTGGGTTTTTTGGTTTTTTTATAATTTTTTATTATTTTGAGGGTTGTTGTGATTTTAGGGTTTTTTGTGGTTTTTTGGGTTTTTGGGTTTTTTTAGGTTTTATGGTTCTTAGGGTTTTAGATTTTTTGGTGGTTTAGGGTTTTTTAATATTTTAAAGTGGGTTTTAGTGTTTTAGGGTATTTTAGGGGGTTTGTGGGTTTGTGGAAGTTAGTAGGTTTTTAGGGTTTTAGGGTCCTTTTTGAATTTTAGGATTTTAGGAGTTTTGGTATTTTTAATGTTTTTTGGGGTTTTTAGGATTTTTAGGGTTTTTAGGGGTGTTATGGTTCATATTTTTTTAGGATTTTGTAATGTTATTTAGAGATATTGTGGGTTTATTGTGGTTTTAAAGAGGTGTTTTGGGGTTTTCTAAGGGTTTTTAGTGTCTTAGTTTTTTTAGGTATTTTTTCTTTTGGGGGTTTTTAGGGGCTTTACCAGTTTATAGTATTTCTAAGTGTTTGTATGGTTTTTGGCATTTTAGTTGTTTTTAGGTGGTTTTATTTGTTTTTTTGTGTTTTGGGGAGTTTTTTTAGTTTTTGGGGTTTTTATGGTTTTATGGTTTTTATAACATTTAGCATGATTAAGGGTTTAGCATTTTTTTGGGTTTTAGGGTCTTTTAGGCTTTTAGGGTTCTTAGTTTTTTATGACTTTTTACGGTTTTTGGGTCTTTTATAGTTTTACATCAGGGGTTTTTTAGTGTTTATGGATTTTAAGGTATTTTAATGGTTTTAGGGGTTTTAGGGTCATTTAGTTATTTTTTAGGTTCTTTCAAGGGGGTTTTAGGGGTTGTAGGGGTTTTAGAGTCTTTTAGGGTTTTTAGGTTTATTATTGGTTGTAAGGGGGTTTTAGGGTCCTTTAGTATTTTTTAGGTCCCTCTAGTATTTTTAATGGTTTTTAGGGTACTTTAGGGTTTTTGTACTTTTATGGTTTATTGTTTTTTAGGGTTGTTTAGGTTTTAGGGGGTTTATAGAATTTTGAGACTTTTAAGGTATTATATGTTTTTTAGGGTTTTTAGAGTTTTTAGAGTTTTTAGAAATTTTTATGGTTTTTTATGGTTTTTAAGTTTTTTATGTTTTTTAGGAATTTTAGGGGATTTAAGGTGTTTTAGGGTATTTTAGGTTTTAATGTTTTTAAAGGTTTTTAGGTTATTTTATTGTTTTGTTGGGTCTTTAAGGTCCTTTATGGTATCTAGGGGTTTTAGGTTTTTATGGTTTTTTGGGTCATTTAGGGGCAAGGAAGATTTGAGGGTCAGGCTGTTCCCGGCCCCCCCCCCCCCCAAATTTATAAAGAAAAGACAAAACAGACAAGGGAGGGGAGGGGTCAAATGACCCACACCCAAAAACCCCTTACAACCCCAACCCAAAGATCCAAAAAAAGAAACAATAAAAGGAAAACAAAGAAGGAAAGGAAAACAGATCAGTCAACATCGCCACCAAAATCCGAAACAGAAGCCACACCATATGGGTCACCATCCGCACCATATCTAGAGGCCAAATCATCAAAGAAGGAGTTAGATTCATCCCATCCTGACTCATAATCCTCGTTGAGCTTGAGGAGCGTTAGAAACTTCTCCCTGCGTTTCTTTTGTTCCAGGGAATGCGGATACTCCCGGTTATTAACCTTGATTTTCAGCTTAACCGTCTTTGAAGAAGCGCGAGTCACCATGGGTCTGGGGAGAGTGGAGTAATCCCGCTTCCACCTCCTCTTTGAGGTGATCGATGTGGGATCATCATCCATCATATTCAACTTCTCAATCTCAAGTGATCACTCCTCTACTTCCATTCCATGCACTTGATCCGAGATAGAGGAGACTTCCTGATTAAGGGGGAACTCAACCAAAACTTCATCCTGAGGAAAACTTAAATCCACTAAGGCAGGTATTTCTTCACTCCCATCAACAGCAACCAGAGGCCTTTTCCCATCCTCCCCAGGCAGGACCGTCCCCTCATCTTCATTCTTGGCCAAGAAGTCAGGCTTGTTAGCCGGCTGCAAAAGCCCCTCCTCCCTTGGAACCACCTCCTACGCAGGAGAACCCCTGTGTTCGGGGGGCATCCCCCATCCCAAATCCATTCCCCTTCCCGCACCCCAAACCTGCTTTTGGTGAGACCTCTTGAGAAGCTACCCCCTCCCCAACCACCCCCCTTGCTGCTACCTCCCCTTCTACCACAACAAGTCCAGAAAGCTCAACACTGTCACTGGCCACATTGCTAAGTAGGAGGACCTGCACATTAGAGCTCGCGAACGCCTTCTCATTTCCAGATGAATGTAAAACCATTTCATATAACCTTCCACCAGCCACAACTTTGCGACCAGTCTCTCCCACCACTACGTTGGTCACCATTAGGGATACTTCATCCTGTTCTGCCAAAACCCTTTGCTCATCCACATCCCCATGTGCAGCATCTTTCCCCTCTGTCTCAGCACATACCACCAAGCCCTGCATCTCTAGGTCCCCTTGCTGAGAGGACTCCCCCTGTTTGATCACCTCCCTCAGTTCTTGTTGAGCCACATCCTATTCAAGATCTCCCCCCTGCTCAGCCACCACTTGCCTCTGATCCAGCACCCCCTGCTCAACGACCTTCTTCTGCCCGGCTGTACAACAGAAAATACCAGCAGCATCTTTATCAAGAACCACTCCAGGCATTTGTAGTCCAGAAACATCTTCAGCACCATCCCTCCCCACCTCCACATTGTTCCCTGCTGCCAGAACCTGCATCTCATAGTCTCCCGGTCCATCACAACTCAAACCCCGCATTTCAGGTTCAACCACCTCACAGCTTAAGAGCCCATTCTGTTCCTGGATACAAAGGAATCCCTCCCCCAACCCATCCATCATATCCTGATCCTTCCTCATCCCTTTCTCCTCCAGAACCACCTGTGCCGCAACTTCACCCTCTTGTGCAAAAGAAACTAGAAACTCGAACTGATTATGCAGGGAAGTCCCACATAGGCTTGCCTCCCTTCCTCTGACCTGATCACTGTTGAAGTGAGAAACATAATTCACAACCACTGCATTATCATCAACCTTTCCACTGATATCTCTTAAAGATTCCAGCCCCAAAGTGCATGAACCGGTCATTGCCACCATATCACCACCAAAATTGAGGTCGGCTCGAAAGCGTTCAAAAATTTCCCTGACCTTTGGTGGAGGAGGTAAGAAAACCTTAGCCTCATGTTTCCCTACCAAAGTCTGATGTCCTATGCCTTGCCCCGTTGGGGCCAACTTCAAGCCATCAGACCCCTTAAAGACTTTCCAGCAGGCCCGATCAACATGGCCGATATGACGATAGGAGGAGCAGAAATCAACCCAGGATTCAATGATCACCGGCTGCCTCCATCGGAGATCCTCACCAACAAAAATCCACACAAAGTCAATCGGTTCTTTAGAAACATCCACCTCGATAAAATCCCTCGGAGCCACTGGGTGGCATAGAGCCCGAGTCCTACTATCAACACAGTGAAATCTTCCCACCAAGTTCCCTAGAATAGAGATAATAGACAAGTTCTAGAAGGGGAGAGGGAGCTCTGGGAACCTCACCCAGATTTCCACCATCGGTGAATCACGTTGCTAATTAATATCAAAACTCCATCGAAATAAATAGAATTAGGCACCATCACAAAACTGGGGGGGGGGCGAAGACCAGGCATGAATAAGATCTTCCTCAGACGCAAAACGAATTAGAATATGAAAGCTGTCAACAAGACCTACTATGGAACGATCTTGTAGATCCCAAAATTCAAATACGAATCTGTCAAAAACGTCCACCGGGGGCTGCCATTTCGTGAATCGAGGAACCAAAGTCAAATTATGCAAAGAAGAGTTTTTCTGTGTTTCTAGTGCTTTTAAGGTTCTCAGTGTTTTTAGTGGTTTGTAGTTTTTAGTGTTTTTGTGGGGGTTTTCGTGGTTTTTTGGTTATTTATGGGTATTTTGGTTATTTTTGGATTTTTTGGGGATTTTAGAGTTTTTTAGGGATTTTAGGGTCTTAGTGGTTTTAGGGGTTTTAAAGGTTTTTAGGGTTTTTAGGGGTTTTATCGTGATTTTGAGGATTTCTGTGATTTCTGGGTTTATCACGGCTTTAATACTTTTTTATAGTTTTTAGTGTTTCGATATTTTTTAAGGTTTTTAGGTTTTTAGGGTTTTTTTAGTTTATTAGTTTTTAGGGACATTTAGTGTGACGTCCCAGACCTAAAACCACTCAATAGTTCTCTGAGCCCTATTGGCAACATGGATTCAAGAGAATATCCCCAAATTAAAGATGATACTGACTAGAAGCAAGGACCATGGGTGTGTCTATGGGGAGAATATTCCGTCATTTCCAAATTAGCATAATAGTACAATCATCAAATAAATTGTAGAAGAAATACAGAAATGGATAAACAAATAGAAAATTTAAAAGAAATAGAACAAACTAAGAAATTGTAATAAACTCATAACCGGATCATATACAAAAGGATTATAATGTATGTCATGTATCTTTAAAGAATGAAAACATAGATGCAATCAACAAGAAGCAAAACTATACAAAAATGGTAAAAAAATGCCAAAAAATCTCTCCAACATCCCAAGATCCATCCCTGTCATCTGCTACCAACTCCATCCTAAGTCAAGCGAGAAGTCACGCATCTGTAGGAGGACTTTTTTCTTTATCTACACCTAAAATCATTTAATCTATCTGGGTTCCCAATAGAGTCCCAAAAATGGTGTGAGATACAATCCCAGTAGGTAAACTCCCAAAGGCCTATAGATATTATGTTGTGTGTACAATATGGTAGTATGTAGATACAATAAGTGAAGTTGTAATAATAACTATAAATGGGTCATCTCTAGTTCCTAAAAGGAAACTATGCTGACACTAACTTCTTCGGCCCATGCCAAAATAACTCTGAAATAGTATCAAGGGACACAATGCACATGATCACATTTTATAAGGGGAGACATACCTAGTATCACAAGGGATTCAATACTGGTATCATAAGGACTTCCATTCCCATATCAAAATAGTATCACAAGGTATTCCTTGCCTATTTTAAAAGGTAATCCATGCCCATAGCACATAGTATCACATGAGATTCCATACTAATTACATATATACATCACATGGGTCATCATTAACATTTGGTTTAATAAATACATAACTGTTGTCATGCCCATTAACTTTAATTATCTAGGGTCTTCGTGCCCATTCATTATAATTATTAAGGGTCTCCACGTTCCTATATCATGTCATTGATTCAAGACCATTGTATTTGAAATGGTCCTAGGTATGATTCTGAAATCATTTACATTTAAAATAAACAGGGGAATGACCCTTGTTTAATTCATGTAAGTTACATGGGCTCACCACTTACATCAATTAATTTTAAAAAACATGGTATCATCATTTTACATATGGTCTAGACATTCCATTTTGGGATTTGGGCATATGAGAAAAATATCCATTTATTCATGAAGAGGGAACACCCAAAGGGGTGGATCCATCCAAGGAATTTGATCGTAACGGGTATATTACAAACATTAGGTTAAAAAAAGGAAACCAATTTAGGACAAGTTCAATTTATGAGAAATTCATGGTAATACCAGCATGTGTCACAAAAGTGCTTATTGTAAAATGTAAAAACCTAAGGAATAATTTATAGACTACCTACTTCATACTCGTATGACTCTCCTAGTCTAGTATCAGCCTTTGGTTCATCATATATTGGATGATATCTGAATAATAGACCAATGCCATGAAAATAGGGACCATGGGCCTACACCTCAATAACTAAATATTGGATAATAGGATTGAATAATGGATACAAAGGAATTGATATCTTATCAATGTGAATCCAGTGAGACGAACGATGATTTAATCGGACTCTGGATGGATGAACAAGATCAAATACTATCCAAGGGCTTCAAAGAAAGAAAAAGAGAGAAATGGAGGGGTGGGTGTCTACTATAAATGAAATGTTAAGGGGTGTGTTAAAACATAATTTTAAGTGAATTTTAATAAAATCAACCAAAAATCGGCATCAAACATATTGACCGAATGTTTGGACAAACCATGTGCCATCTACTGTAGGAAAGGTTCATTCCTCGTGGTTAGGACACATAGTTACGGAAATCGAGGGCCAACTATAAAAATCACCTCCGCACCATGTATATAGTTTTTTTCATGGTTGTAAAACCCTTGGTTCACTGTTAGGGAAATATGTGCACCCCATTCCACCCCAATATCTAGCTCTATGTGATTATAAGTAACTGTGTGGCTTGGCTAGCATAGATTCTTATAACCATGCGGCAAATCAATTTTTCATATGGTCGGGGTTTCAAGCCTTGAACAAGACCTCGACACCTCTATAACCTCTACAGCCTCATTAGGCATCCACATTTGGTCCATAATAAAAAAGTAGACCAAACATTAAAGGTTATATACCTAAGATAAAAATTGAGTTCTTATATTCTTCCCCCTTTAATAGAACTCATCACTGAGTTCAACTTCCATGGGACGAAAAACTTCATCTAGGAATAACTCTTTCCATTGGGAATGTACATTGGGATCCCACTCCCATGTCTCATCCTGCACATGTTCATGATACAACAACACCCATACTAAAGGGATTGACCATCCACAATGATCCTTCATGCTTCAGTCGACAGTGCGTATAGGATACTCCTCAAAGTATGTGTCAACATCAATCTCAACATCATTGGGATCAAAAGTATTAGACGATTCAACATGATAATGGAGAAGCTATGAAACATGGAAGACTTCATGCATGGAATGGTACCTCTGAGTTAACAACAACTGATAGGCTACCATCTTGACTCTCTCTAGAAACTCAAATGGCCTAAAAAGTGTGGTAATATATTCCCATGCCTTTGTCTTCATATATGCCCAATTCCATGTGATACCTGCATAAATACACGATCCCCGACCATGAATTCTACTGTTCATTGATAGATATCCTCATATGATTTCTTTCTAGAAGATGCAGTACACATCTCTTTCCTAATCAACTAAACCTACTCAAAAGTCTCCTGATTGAGACAAGGAACTAGTAGCACTACCTCTTATACCTCTAACTAGCACATGGGTGAATAAAATGGCCTACCATATAGGGCATCATAATGATCTATCTGAATTTTCACATGATAACTATTATTATATTAAAAGATGGCCAGAGGGATATACTTCTCCCAAGAACCGCCAAAATAAAGGATGCATGCTCAGAGTATGTCTTCTAGAACCTGTATAGTTTTTTGTTGAGCTCACATGTTTTGATAAGCTCAATTATGTTTCAAAATGATTTGATAATCCCAAATAATTTTTATCTATGTATTAATTCTTTCAATCTATGACATCGTACTATTGAGTTGCTAAAAATATCAAAATAATCATTGGAATATCTTAATCAATGATTATCTATGTTTATACATACATTCAAATAATTATAACATATGTTTTTCATAGGAACAGATAAGTTTTAAGTCCACTGGTATGCATAAAGTCTACCGATACAAACATCCACTAATAAGGCTAAGTACACCGGTACAAAAGTCTACCGATATGGATAAGGTCACCGATATGCATAACGAATACCAATAGAAGAAGATATACCGATAGAATAAGTCTACCGGTATGCACAAGTCGACTGATATAGACCTACCGGTACATTGTCTACCGATATGTAAAGGTCATTGATACGTAGTTACTGATACAAGCTACCGATACAAACAGACAGATAGACACTACCGATATGAATTCCACCGATAAAAATAAAAAGTCCGCCGATACAGAAATACAAAGTCTACCGATACCGATACAAGTCTGCTGATACAGATGGATACCATTACAAAAGATCTACCATTACAAAGAAGATACCGATAAAAGGAGCTACTGATAGAAGGAGCTACTGATAGAAAGAGCAACGGATACATAGAGCTACTGTTATAAAGAGTAACAGCTACCGATACAAAAGAGCTACTATTACAAAGAAGCTACCGATAAGTGGAGCTACTGATAGAAGGGGATACCAATAGAAAGAGCTACTGATACATAGAGATACTTTTATAAAGAGTAACAGCTACCGATAAAAAACAGCTATTGATATAATGAAGCTACCAATAAAAGGATATATTGATAGAAGGAGCTACCGATAAGAGGAGCTACTGATAGAAGGAGCTACTGATAGAAGGAGTGACCAATTCAAGCAAGATACCATTACAAGGAGTAACAACTACCAATGGAAATCAGTCATTGTTTCTCTAAAATCTATTTCTATTTGTTTATTTAGAAATGGACATATTTGATGTTTTTAATGCACCTGCTATTAATTAATGATAGTGGTTGGAATTTCTGGAATTGTACCTCATACCTGTAAAAGGGTAATCATTCCCATTTCCGGAGCTAAAGCTATATAAGGGAACCTCGAACTACTATATACATGTTGGTTGGGTGGTCAGTCTTCACATGAAAATACGAGACTTACATGCTTAGAATAAGCAGGAAGAATCCCTGTATAACCTGAACATTCAAGGAGAAAATAGCTTCAATGATTTCACTTTCACTAAAGCTAATCAGACTGATCAACCAATACCTGGAAGTCAAATACAAAAATGACACTTTGTTTCTTGAAAAAAACCAGAGAAGGACTCAAAGCCTCATCTACATCAATTCAAGGAGTCCAGATCTTCACTCAAAACACATAGATCATTCTAAACTCTTATCTATCTGTTTAGATCTATTTTGTTTCATTTATTTACATTTTGATAAGTGTGTGTGCTATGTATTTTTAGAACACACATTGTCTCCTGTGCTGAACTGGAGGATTTCTAAATCCTTACACAATCTTTTCCCTATACTCTTATATCCCACTATGGATAGTGGTAGTGGTCAAGTGTGACATGGATAGCCTGTGTGCTATTGTTTTTGTTTTCCCACATAGAACTGTGGTAGAGGTCTTAGTACCTAGACAGTCTGTGTACTGTTGTAAACCCCGATCCAGGGTGTGGATCAAAGTTTATATAAATTGTTTGAGAGTACTAAGTCTTGGCTTGAGACTGAACCTATTGGTTAAAACTGTTATGCTTATTTATTTTGTTTCAAACTATATTGAATATTCCACTGCTAAGTACTTTAAATATAAATCTATTTTAAAGTAACTCTGATAGTTAAACTAGAAAGTGTTTATAACTTTTGTTAACCAGTAAGTTAGTTTCAAAAGTTAATTAATCTTCAGATTAAGTTAACTGAGAAATAATCAATCTTTTGAGAAACTAATTGAAAACTTACAATATTTATAAATTCACTACATTTTAGCTTGTTATTTAAATTGGGGGATTTTTAATAGAAATTTTTAATTGGAACTCATTTCACCCCCTCTTGAGTATCCACTCCGACCAACATCTATTCTATCTATCCATCGATTTGAGGGTGTATGGTTGTGCTCATAAGCACCAACATACCCATATACTTCTATAACCCCTACCATAACCTTGATGTGAAACGAACATCCCTATATGAAATGATATTATGAGGGACACTGCGTTGTCATATGTTCTCACAGAATGTATGGGGACCCCATGTAGTCAGCCTGGATTGGAACAGAACTGAAGAACATACCAACTACATGGAAATAGGGAATATGGCCATGAACTTTAATAACTTAATCAAGGATAATATGAATGAATAACTAGTAAAAATGAATCATGATCTTATAGAAACAGATCTAATGAGATGAATGATGCTTTAATCAGACTCCCGATGGATGGATGGGATCGAATACTATCAAATGGATTCAAATAGAGAAAAAGATAGAAAAGGAGGGGTGGATTTCCACTGGAAATGAAATGGGAAGATGGGGTGTGTTGAAGAATAAAATATAAGTTCATTTTTGTAAAATCATCCAAAAATAGGCATTGCAAGATTTGGATACACGGTTAGCCAAAATGTGATCCAATCATGCACCATATACTGTGGGAAATAGGTATTTCAGACAGTTAGTTCCCATGGTTAGGGAAACTATGAACCAACCATGAAAAACATCTTTGCAACATGACTGTAGTTTTTTACACAGTTGTGCGGCCCATGTAACATAGTTATGCAGAACTGTGAACCCAATTTCACCCCACTGTCGAGCTCAGTATGGTTTGAAGTAACCATGTGACATGTCTCACACAATTTATCCTAAATGGGCATCCATTCTATTTTTTATATCAGTTGGGGTACCGTGCTCTGAACAAGCACCAGACACCCCTGTACATCTACGACATCATTAGGCATCCATATTAGGTCCATAATAAAGAATTAGACCAAAATTAAAATGATCGATACCATATATAACAACAAGGTTCTTACATTTAGGGTTTTAGGATTTTGTGGGGTTTTATAGGGTTCTAGGGTCATTTCAATTATTTTGGGGTTTTTAGGGTCTTTTAGGTTTTTTGTTTAAAGGATTCGGGGGTTATTTTTTGGGTATATGAGTGTTTTAGGGTTGTTTTATTGAACTTTTGAGTTTTTTTGTGATTTTATGGTTCTTTAGATGTATTAGGGATTTTTGAGGTCCTTCAGGATGTTTTAGGGAGTTTTGTTTTTTATTTTTTTTATGGGTTTTTGGGATTTATGGGTTTTACAGGTTTTTTGGTTTTGTATGGTCTTTTTGGTTTTCATTGTTTATAGGGCTTTAGTGTTTTTAGGGTTTTAAGGGTTTTTAGTGGTTTATGTGTTTTTATGGTTTTTGGAATTTTTTAGGGTTTTTAGGGTTTCTTAGGGTATTTAGAATTTTAGGGGTTTAGGGCTTTTAAGTGCATTTGAGGGTTTTATAGGTTTTTTAGGGTTTTAGGGTTTTAGGGTCTTTTAGGGTATCTAGGGTCGTATAGTGTTTTTAGGATGTTTTAGGGTCTTTTATGGATTATAATAGTTTTTAGGATTTTAAAGTATTTAGTGAATTATCATTTATTTTAGGGTCTTTTAGGGTTTTTAGGGACCATGGGGGGTTTTTTTTGAGGTGTTAGTATCCTTTATAAATTTTGGGTCATTTTGGGGTTTTTTGGTCCTCTATGGTTTTTAGTGTCCTTTAGTGGTTTTAGGGATTTTAGGGTTTTAGGATATTTTTTTGTTTTTAGGCCCCTTCATGGATTTTAGGGTTTTTAGAGTATTTTAGGGTGTTTTAGATTATTTTATAGTCTTTTAGGGTTTTAGGTTTTTTAGTGTTTTTAGGGTTGTTATGTTTTTAGGGTATTTTAGGGGATTTATAATTTTTTCGGTCCTTTATGGGTTTTTTTGTAATTTTATGTTTTTTTGGGTTTCTTGTTTTTTAATGGTTTTAGGGGTTTTATGGATTTTTAGGGTCATTTAATTGATTTAGGTTCATTTTTAGTTTTTATTTTTTTTTCTAGATTTTATGGTTTTAAGGGTTTTTACGTTTTTAAGGGTTTTAGGGTTTTTACGACTATTAGGGGTTTTTAAGGTATTTTTATGTGTTTTAAATGGGTGTTAGTGTTTTTTTTGTGTTTTTAGTGTTTTATGGGGGTTTGGGATTTAAGTGTAATTAGGTATTTTTATGGTTTTTAGGGTTATTTTATGGTTATTATGTTTTTATAGTTGTTTTTAGAGTTTTTAAGGGGTTTTAGGGATTTTACTTATTTTAGGGATTTTAGGGATTTTAGGGTTTCTTAAGGATTTTAGGGTTTTTAGAGTTTTATATAGTTTGTATAGATATTTAGGGATTTTAGGGTTTATAGGTATTTTTAAAGGTTTTTATGGTTTTAAATGTTTTAGTGGTTTTAAGACTATTATGGTTTTTAGGGTTTTGGTGTGTTTTTAAGGGTTTTTTTGTTTTAAGGGGTTTAAGGTTTCTTAGTGTTTTTAGGGATTTCAAGGTTTTTAAGGGTTTTATGGTTTTTGTGGTTATTTTATGGTATTAGGTATTTTTATGGGTTTTAATGGTTTTTATGGGTTTTAAGGTTTTTATTGTTTTTCTTGGGTTTTTAGGGGTTTTAGAGTTTATTGTGTTTTTTGAATTTTTTAGGTTTTTAGGGATTTTTAGGGGCTTTTTGGTGTTTTAGAGTTTTTATGGATATTTTTTTATTTTAGGGGTTTTATGGATTTTAGTGGGTTTTTGGGTGGTTTCATGGATTTTTTTGGAGTTTTTACGTTTTTTATGGATTTTTGGGGTTTAGGGATTTTTACGATTATTTTAGGGGTTTTAAGGATTTAAATGTTTTTACGGTTTTTAGGTTTTTATGGTCTGTAGTGTTTTTAAGTGGTTTTCAAGGTTTTTAAGGGATTATATGGTCTTTTCTAGGTTTAATGGTGTTTTAATATCTTTTTGTGTTTTTAGGCTTTTAGATGGATTTTTAGGGATTTTAGGATTTTAGGGTAATTTAAGGATTTTTCATGGTTTTTAGGTTCTTTAAGTGTTTTTAGTGTTTTAGAGGGATTTTGAGGGATTTTAGGATTTTAGTGTATTTTAGGTATTTTTCATAGTTATTAAGGATTTTAGGTTCTTTAAGTGTTTTTAGTGTTTTTTGGGTATTTAGGTTTGGGGGTAGTGTTTTTTAGGGTATTTAGGTTTTTAAGGATTATAGGGGTTTTGAGAGTTTATAGGGATTTTTAGCGCTTTTTGAGATTTTTTTCCACATCCCAACCCATATCTGGGATCAATCCACAACTACACCAAACCCCACCTCTATAGGCTAGGGGTCACGACAAGTCCCGAGGGAACAACAATCTTGAGGAGGAAATTGCATTAATACCTGTACACATGCAGACAACCAACTCAATGCAAAAGTGCAGAGGTAAAGAAATAAAAGATGACACACTACTGTAAATAAACCAAACATGGATGGACCTCTAAACAGTATAAGTACAATAGTGTAAATTGAAAGGAAAAGGGGAAAAATACATGCCCAACAGACAAGTTCAACAACATGTTAGTAACTAAAAATGTAAAATAGCTGATAGAGCCTCTCTCCTAGATCCCTAGCTATGACCAACGTATGTAGTGCAAGCACTCGTATCCCTAATCACTTCTGAAGTCACGATGAACCTATCTATTGTATGCAAAATGCATGACACGTGTGGTAAGGGAAATTCAAGGGTGAGTATAAAAATACATTGTAGGATGCTTTGAAAAGGATAATGGGGAGTAGTAAGAGACACACTAAAGAGGAAAACAACAGATAGAACTAGGTATAGTAAAAGAGTACAACTCAACCAAACAAGAGAGTGAAATCAAACTCATCCAGTCATAAGGAACTCGGAATCGTGAGAAGGTGGACTTATTGTCAAATATTCGCTACCTATATTAGGAAAGTGGTCTCATCCTACCAAGAGAAGCTAGACATAGAAAGAATGTGGCATCACTTTCACGTCTTCACCTCTCCTAGAAGGAGAGTAAACCAAACTCAATGGGTTGGTACTAAAACAGGATATATAAATATATTCTTAGTGAAAAGAAACCCAAAAAAGTGAGTAAGGGGATCTACATCACACAACTAAGACCAAGAAGAATAGTTGCCAACAGTTCCAGGAGTATTCATCAATGATGACTACCATCCCACACGTTTTCTAGGAACACACAAGTTAAATGGGCACAATCAACACACCTTGATATTATACCCTTTGGTTATAACTAAATCACCTGCACGATTTTCCATCGCATCACTAGGATGATTCTCAGCGGGTAAAGATTACCTCTTTCTTATGAGTCTAAAGGTATGATAAACCACATCTCACCAATGATCTGAATAGTTGAGGGATCACAATTTGGTAGTAGAGGACCCTGAACCTAGTATGTCAGGGTGATTCAATCTTGTTATTGGGGATCCAAACCCTAGTATGTTGGTGGGATCAACCCTCAGAAGTATATGGGGATGCACTATCTAGCCCCGATGAAGGGTATACACTGGAGGGAACTACCTGTCCAGTTGCTTAAGAGGACCCACACCCATGTCAATGGGGGGTCAACACTCTGGTCAATGGGGATCTGTGTCCTAGTATGTAAGGGTGAACAACACTCAAAAGTAGTTACAAATGACATGGTCCCATACTGATGGGGGGTCAAAAATCTGGTCATTGGGGATACATGCCCTAGTGTGTTAGGGGGATCAACATCAGGAAAAAGCCTCTGGTGATTCCGCCTAATCAGAAGCTCCATCGAGTGTCACCTCTGATACACATCATGTTCGGAACATCGAGCGTCACCTCGTATTGGAATAATTCCTGAAACATATCACATCTTATCTCAAAATCCATTATAGAGGGAACCATCGTCTTCTTCGTGAAAAAACACTCATGATGAGCTACTCGTAGTCCAAAATCCAAGCCCAAAAGAAGGAGACACAAAAGAAAGAATATTTATCAAGTGGTACACAGTGCATATGGGTCCTACACGACATGTGACTATTCATCATCACCTGGACATGTACCTATCCATAATTGGGTACTAAACTATGAAAATGTTCCCCTATTTGGGCTAGTGTACTCCCATAGTACATGGAACCTCTATCCAAAAATATGATTAGCACACGAGGATCGTCATTGTTCCAATGGGAAAAAATAGTTTCTACTAACATGCCTCCTCAAACAGACCGAAATAAACAAAATAATCACACTGTTGCAATCATTGTGAAAACATTCACTTGATCGACTATTCATTTTCCCAAATCAGACACCAGATGACGAAGCTGCATTTCACCACAACATGCCTAAACCAGGCTTCATGGGGACCATATCTTGATCCCAATTCTTAAATGCCCATAATGTAATCAAATTTCCCATCTCAAAAATAGGATCACATTTCCCAATACGGCACATCAATTGGATGCTCTAATTAGAATTTATGGTTGTCTGAAGCTACCGGTGGACCTGCACGAGCCCGTGGGCTAACCGACCCTGGATTTACTATTAAGGTCAACCATCCATGGTGTGGACATCTATGGACTGACCACTATGGTTGGTCCACTTGTCACACCAGTCATCCAGAATTATCGATTGCTCAGGACTGTCCACGATCAGTGGCTTACGACAGCTTGTACTGCCGCTTCCTCGAGGTTGACCACCATAGTCGTCTGTGGTCGCACTCCACTCTGTTTGACCCTAGGTCTAACCCAAGTCTGATATGATCTACCTCATTATGGACTATGTGGTTGGGCACATCCAACTTGGTTGGGCCCACTATGGCATGCCCCACCTCAGCCCTTCTGCTTCGGCCCATCTACCTCAGCCCATCTGCGGTCACCGCGTCAAAGAGGCCGCTTTCCGAAAACTGCGGCTGCCTGTCACCAGTTAGGGTGCACCCCATAGCTCTTCCATATCCTACAAACATCTACCAACATCAACTCCTAGCTGCCCTCTACATCCTACCACTGGCTGCCCTGCGATTTCTCCACCCTGCGTCGCTGTCAACTACCGTTGACTGTCGCCGCACCGGTGGTCCCATTTGTGGACCATGGGACATCCTATGATGCCAAAATATTGACACAAACATAGATATGGACTCCTTGGGCCATGATCTACACAAATCCATTCCTTGATCAATGTTTTGTTGATGATTCAATGTTCCAAAATGTTAATGCTGAAGATCCATGACGAACAGAGGAAAACATGAAAATTCATGGGATCCAAGCATAGATCAATAACTGTGTTAGTTTGTCCATTGACGATGATGTCAAAATTGATGAAAAAATTGGAAAAGATTCAAATTTTCAGTCAAAAACATCAAATAGAGATATGGAAATCAAAAGAAAGTATCCTACCTAATTGGATCAGTTTGTCATTGAAGAACACACCCGCCAACGCTTCATCGTTGGTTTTTCATTGATCTGTCAAAGGAGTAAGAGAGGGAACATTCCATAGTGGGAGGATTATGAGGAAATGCTTGAAATTTTTTCATAATCACATATTTATAACCTTACAATTTGGTTAATGTATCCACTTAACCTCCCCCACTAAAGGTCGCGGGATCCTAACATCTCATCCCCTCTCACTTTAGGGCATGCCTAGGTAAAACAACCCATTACAAACTCAATGGTAGTCTCAGATTTCCAATCTGAGTACCCATTCAAGAATTATTCAGATTAACATTCTAAATAGAATAAAATAATTTAATTATTTTATTTACCTTCATATCCTCGATGACTTTTTCAATATATGACATGCATCGATAAAAGTTAGGCCCCACCTAGGGTAAACAACATGCTTCAGATTCAACAGTGACCTTAGATTTCTAATCCGATCTACGTTTTGAGAGATATCCCTTTTCTTTCACATGAATAGTAAAAATGTACTTAATATTTTTAAAAAATTAATTTCGGGCACACCGAGCCTCAGAATAGCCTGATGTCTCAGTGTCTAACTCTGAATATATATATATATATATATATATATATATATATATAAATATTTCAAAGTATTACAAGGAAAAAATAAGGTCTCTATATCATTACCGCCTTCAATATTTTCATCCCAAAAAATAAAAACAAGGGAAAAAAACTCTGGATACTCAGTCTGTATCTGGCTCTCTCATTCCTAGGAACTCTCCAACACATTTCCATACTACCACAACATGGGAACCAAAGGGACGGTCTGTCCATGTAAGGTATGCTCCTATCGATCCACGATCGCCACCAGGTGCTCTACAAAGGGGGATCCGTATTCATTATCTATCTCACCCCATTTGATGATGTGTGTAGGATCATGCACATATCATCTCATCTATGACATGTAGAAGATGACGTGCACCTTTTCCAAGTGTTAGGGTAGGGCAAGGTGGAAGGCAACCAGGCCAACTATCCACATGAACTCAAAAGGCCTGATGAATCTCGGGGATATCATACATCTCAAGTTAACCACCACATCCCACATCATGATTAGAACCACCGTTTGTCCCTGGAAAAAGATCATAGGATTCCCTCTTTTAGAAAATCTACTGAGTGAATCTCCTAAGGATAGCCAGTCATGTATGATCTCACAGTCGATGTCTCCCATCTAGGACTCTTTCACATTCTTGATAAGGGAAGGATTTAGCACCATCGACTGTAGAAAAACTGCACACTCCTACTCCACCAGGGATAACTGTAGGGAAGCTTACTTCTTAGAAGCTTCCCACACTAGGTGATCCTAGAACTTCCTACTAAGGACATCTTCCACAACATTGTACTTTCCTTGAGTATAGACCATCTCAATGTCATAGTCCTACAAGAATTCCAACCAGTGTAGCTACATTAGGTTCATGTCTCTCTATTTAGAGACTTACCTAAAACTCTGGTGGTCTGATTAAACCACACAGAATTATCCTAGAAGTGAGAATCTCCACATTATTAGGGAGAATACTACCACAATTAGCACCAGGTAGTGAGTCTCATAGTTCAATTTATGGGGTGTCAACTACCTCAACCTGCATTTGATAACTGTCTGTCACTATATCAAGGTTAAAATTGAGAACAAAAATGTACCAAGGAACAAGGAAGGTGATTAAACACATCCAACTGTGATAATCTAGACTAAGAAATCATGTGTAATGACATGTGTATCTTTAAGTCTCTAGGATGGAATGTAACCCGAAACCAGATACTCTTCCACATTGACTAGAGACATCCCAAGCAGAAAGTGTCAAGTATTAAAAATCCACAAGAAATTCCATGACCTTCTCTGACACACCATCACACAAACTCACCCTGAAATTCCAATTTAGAGGGACTCATCCACCACACCTCAATATTATCCTCTTTGAGAGGAACTAACTCTCCCTCATGGGTTCTCTTGCATCAAAAAAACATCTCTCAGTGGGGACCACCCTGTACCTACCTGGGGGATCCCTGATCATGGCTAGGTCTTTGTTGTGGTGGTCCATCTGCTATCTGTCTGAGATTCTCATCATGTTTGGATAGGAATTCTCATGATACATGACCTCGTCTATCCCAGGTATAGCACATAACCTCCCCGAGATATCTTGGCTCTCTTCATTGTACCTGACCATGTGTTTGAGTCTAATCACGGGGGGCCTCTTATGAGGATACCCTATCAACTGACATCTACTATCTGTGACAGACATCTTAGATCTATTTAATCCACTTCAAAAAATAGCTATTTGGAATCCTGTTGACACAAATCTATCTATCACCAGTGCCTACTCCAGCACCCCATCATAGGTGGGGATGTATAAGGGTACTATGTAAGCCCAAATCTCTCTGTAAAGTCCCTTCTCATACTTTCTTTCCCAGAAGTAGTCATTAGAGATCATGTCTAGAGAGTACCGAGTCAGGTCTGTAAACCTATACAAGTACTCTTCCACTATCATCCCTTCTTGATGAACCTATAGAATTAATTGAATATGAATGGAGCATAATCATTATGGGTAGTACTTTTCATGGAATAGTTGCTGGAAGTCATCCCAAGAGAGTTCTAACTCATCATACATCTGAGTAACCAAGCTCCACCAACATCATGCCGCTCCATTGAAAAGACCGGTTACCAAAGCCTCCATCTGGTCTTTCAGTGTCCGAACAATCCTGAAGAGTCAGACCACCAACTCTATCCAATCCTTTACTACCTGAGGATCTATCTCACCATAGAACCTCAACAGTCTCTACTGTTGTAACTCATAGAGTGTGCTCAACCTGTACAAGTCCTCCATCAGCTTTACTAGGACTATTTGCAGCTAAATAGATGGATGTGATTCTACCTTCCCAACTGGAGGATGTGGATCACATGATGGACCCTAAACTGAGGCCTCATCACTCATATGGTTGTCACCATGAATCGGAACTGGTATCCTAGTAGGCTGTCATCACAGAGGCATCCCAAACATTATCAAGTTTTACCATGGTTAGTTGAGCATATATATATATATTTATATCAAAAAAATTGGGAGATGACTCAAGAAGGAATGTCAAAGACTCGATCCTATATGATGCATGTACCATTGATCCATGTAACAAATTTCTCAGCATGCTGAGTTGGCAAGCAGGTAATTAGGGTCCTGGTGAATGGCTATGTCATTTTCCACACCATTACTAGACTCTCTGGCCAGATATCCACACTCGATACATGTTGAAACTATTTTCCTAATCCCATCCAATCATATTAAAGGGAAATTTTCAAACAATTTTCCAAAGAATAAAAATTATCTGATACCAATTTGTCACAACTGGAACCATGATGGGGCTCAATCCACTACTATCCCAAGACCACCTCCTTAGGCCAGAGGGTGGAGAAAAGATCCCAAGGCATAAGAATCTTGGGGAGGCCTTTTATTAAGTACATGTACACACAAACATACCCAAATTAGTGAAAAAATTCATAGGGAATGAAATAAAATATGCTACACTACTATAAATAAACCAAACAAGCATGAACCTCTAAATAGTGGAAGTACAATAATTTAAATTAAAAAGAAAGGGAAAATATATATTCCCAAAAAAATGTGCCACAACAAGGAAGTAACTGAAAAAGTAAAAGTATAGAGAGATCCTCACTCTGGGATCCTTAGCTACGACCATGATACATGGTCCAAGTAACAGTATCCCTATTCTCCTCTAAAGTCATGATCAACCTGTCTGTTAGCTGCATAAGGCACGACCCGTGTGGAAAATACCATGCAGGGGTGAGTATAAAAATTATCAGTAGGACACCCCAAAAAGAATATGGGGGTAGAAGTATTAGATACACTAAATAGGAAAACAATAGATAAAACAAGGTATGATAAAAGAGTATAGATCAACCTAATAAGATAGTGAAAGCAAACTCATCCAGAAACAAGGTTCTCAAAATAGAGAGAAGGTGAAATTATCATTGAATCTTCACTACCTATTCTAGGATATTGGACTTATCTGACCATAATAAGCTAGACACAGAAGTCACATGGCATACCCTGCACGTTTTCACCTCTCTTGGAAGGAGATTGACCCAAACCGAATGAGTGGGTACTGAAATAAGATATATATATATATATATATTCCCAGCGAAAAGAATCCCAAATGAGAGAGTGAGGGGATATTATTCTCATAGACCACCCAAGAAGAATATTCTCCATTAGTTTTATTAGTATCCATCAATAATTCCCTACATCCAACATGTTTTCCCTAAACATGTAACTCAAAGGGGCTCAATCACCACACCTTGAAACAATTTTCATTGGAAGGAACTAACCCACCCACGAGGTTTTAGGTTGCATCATAAGGACACGTTTTGGTGGGAAAAGAATCTATCTTTCTAGTGAGTCTAAAGGTAGGAAAAAACACATCTCACCAATGATCCGTATAGTTGAGGGATCACAATTTCATAGTAGAGGACCAACACCCTTGTATGAAAGGGGGTTCACAGTCATCATTGGGGATCTACACCCTAGTACATCAGTGGGATCAACACCCAGAAGTAGACGACGACCCACTACCAATCCCAACTGAAGGGTATACACTAGAGGGTACTAACCATCAAGTAGATATAGAGGACCTTCACCCATGTCGACTGGGGGTCAACACTCTGGTCATCGGGGATTCGCACCCTAGTATGCCTAGGGGATAAACACCTAGAAGTAGCTGCAGAGGACCCAAACCCATGCCAATGGGGGGTCAACACTCTGTTCATTGGGGATCCACGCCCTATTATGTTAGGGGGGTCAACACCCTGAAGGAATCCTCTGGTGATTCTTCCTGATCATGGCCTTCATCAAGCGTCACCTTGAATATGTGTCACTCTTGGAAAATCAAGTTTTTCCTCGAATCAACGTCAAACCTGGATTATCTCACATAATATCTTAAAATCTATTATGTAGGGAACTATTATGTTCTACACAAAAAAAACCACTTAGGATAGGCTACTCATGGGCCAAAAATCTGAGTCCAAAATAAGAAGATACAAAATATAGAAGATTTATCGAGTGGATCACAGTGTGTATGGGGCCTACATGATGTGTGACCCCACCTCATCATCTAGATGTGTACCTAGCAATACATGGGTACTAAAATATGGACAAGAAAACCTAAGAATTCCATTTTACTCCTATAGTACCTAGAACCTCCATCCAAAAGGATGATTAGCGCATGATGTTCACCATTGGTTTGAAGGGAAAAACATAGTTTTTAATAACATGCCTCCTCAAACGGACCTGGATAACCAAACGGATCACACCATTAAAATCCTGTGGAAAAACACATAGGATCAACTATTAATTCTCCCAAATTAGATACCTTGTGGAGAAGTTGCATTTCACCGCAACACGCCCGAACCGAGCTTCATGGGGATTGCATCTCGATGCCTATTCTTAAATTCCCAAACTAGCCTTGAAAGTTCTATCTCAAAAAGGGTATAACATTTCAATAGATAAAATGTCAATTGAACACTCCAATTAAAAGTTATGGCGGGTTGAAGGTGCTTGCGGACCTACCCATGCCCACATGATGACCGATCGAAGACCGACCATTATGGTCTGTCCACCTACCATGGTGGTTAACCATATGCGGTGTGGAATTCTATGGAATGAAATACATGTTCGGTCCACTTACCGCACTGTTCATCCATGGTCAGTTTCTCCGTGACAGTTCATGCTACGACGACCTCACAGTCGATCGTGGTCATATTCCGTTCTAGCCCACCCAGGTCTGACCCCATCCACCTCAGTCCAGTCTACTTGGATGGGCCCAACCCACTTTGTAGTTTCTTATTCGGCCAACTTTTTTCCGGCCCTCCTTTGCCCATCTGCCTCGGCCCATTCATCTTAGGCAGCCCGCTGCGAACCATGACTGCCTGCTGCCACCCAAGCGCACCCCACGGCTCTGCCATGTTGTACATGTAGATTTTCTGCATGCTGCAGCCATTGGCCACATCTGGTTCTTAACTACCCTCTGCATCCCTTCATCGACTACCCCGTTGTTCCTCTACCTTACACCGCTACCGTCCTCCGTACCGGTGGTCCCTTCTACCGATAACCATACCTCCTCCAATTCCTGAATCTTGATACAAATGTAGAACTGGACTCCTAGAACCAAGATCTACACAAATCAATTCCCTATATAATGATCCATTGATGATTCAATGTTCTGAAATATTAATGCAGAATATCCATAACAAATAGAGGAAAAACACAAAAAATTGATGGGATCCAAGCATAGATCGATGGTCGTGTTTGTTTGTTCAATGCCGACATTGTTCAAAATGATGAAAAATGGAAATGAATCAAATTTTCAATGAAAAACATCAAATAGAGATATGGATATCAAAGTAAAGGTTCCTACCTCATTGGATCCATTCATTGTTGAAGAACACACCCACCAACACTTTTTGATTGTTTCATCATTGATCCACCAAAGGAGGAAGGGAGGGATCTTTCCATGGTCAAAGGATTATGAGGAAACCCTTACAAATTACACACAATCTCATATTTATAACCATACAATTTGGTTAAGGTATATTCTTAACCACACCCACCAATGGTTGTGGGATCCAAAAATCTCGTGCCCTCTCACTTTAGGTCGCACTTATGTAAAACAACCAATTACAAACTCAACGATGGTATCAAATATCCAATCCAATTCCCTATTCAAGATTTATTTTGATTAGTGTCTAAAATAAAATAAAATAATTTAATTTAATTACTTTATTTATGGTTACATCCTTAGTGAATTTTTTTATAGAATACACCACCGACAAACATTTTGTACGACCTAGGGTAAATGCCACACTTCGAACTCAACTATTCCTTCATATTTCGGATCTGGGCTTTCATTTAAGATATATCCCATATCCTTAAAATTCATAGTATAAAATATACTTACTATTTTTATACAATTAATTTTAGGCATACCAAACGTTTCAATTTCACACTGTATCAGCAGCTAGCTCTAGAAATATGTATAGAAATATTTCAATGTCTTACAAAGAAAAAACATTGTCTCTATATTTTTTAGACTTTTTTAGTGTTTAAGGTTTTTATGGAATTTAGGGTGTATTAGGGGGGTTTGTAGTTTCAATGTCTTTTTAGTTTTTTAGTTTTTCTAGGATCTTTAGATTTTTAGTAGTTTTTTAGACTTTCAAGAGTTTTTTTTGGTTTTTAGGGTTCCTTAGGGGTTTTAGGACTTTTTAGAGTTTTTAAGGGTTTTTATATTTAAAATATTTTTAGGTTTTTAAGTGGTTTGAATAGATTTTATTGTATGTTAGGTTTTTAAGGGTTTACGTGTTTTTGGTTTTTTAGTTTTCTTAAGGATTTTAGGGGGTTTTAGTTTTTTTTTAGGTTATTTTGGGGTTTTTATGGTTTTTTTAGGGTTTCTGGGGTTTTAGGATATTTTAGGATGGTTTCAGGGGTTTTAGGGGCTTTTAGGGGCGTTTTAGGGTTTTTATGGGTTCTAGGGTTTTTTATGTTTTTAGTTTTTTTATGGTTTTTAGGGTTTCAGGGGGGGAGGGGGTTTAGGGGTTTTAGGGGGTTTATGGTGTTTTTAGTGTCTAAATATGTCTCTTAGGGTTTTTTGGGATTTTCTTGTTTTTTAGTTTTTTTATTGTTTTTCTGGGTTTTTAGGATTTTCTATGTGTTTTTAGGGTGCTTGGTGTTTTAGGGTTATTAGAGTTCTTATGGGGTTTTCAGGTTTTTAGGGGTTTAAGGGATTTAGGGGGTTTTATAGTTTTTAGGGTTTTGGTATTTTTTCTGTATTTCTATGGGCATTGTGGGTTTTATTATTTTTAGTGTTTCTTTGGGATTTATGGACTTTGAGTATTTTAGGGTTTAACGAGTTTATGGACATTTTGAGTTTTAAGGGTTTATGTTTTTATGATTTTTTGGGTGTTTTAAATTTTTTTAGGATTTTTAGGATCTTTTAAGGTTTTAGGAAATTTTAGGTTTTTAGTGTGTTTTAGGGTGTTTTTAGTTTTATTTGTGTTTTTATTTCCTTTTTAGGGGTTTTATGGCCTTTTGGGGTTTTTAATGTATTTTTAGGGCAAGGAAGATGTTAGGGTCGGGCTATTCCTGGCCCCCCAAATTTATTAGAAAGAAAAAAAGGAGACATAGTAGAAATGGGAGGGGAGGGGTCAAACGACCCACACCCAAGAACCCTTTACAACCCAAGATGCAAAAGACCCAGAAAAGGAAAAATAAAAAAAAGAAAAAGAAAAAACACACAAAGCCAAGCAGCCACCACCATCATCCTGCATCAACCAGCATCCCGCATCATAGAACCATCACCAACTCGTATCCTTTGTCACCTCTCAGAAAAACAGCAACCTTCACCAAGCACCAACATCTTTCACCACCTCTCATCCAATCAAGAATCATCACCCACAGCAAATCACTACCACGCCAACCATAGCACAGTTGACCACAGTCCAGCACATCACCCATAGTTAAGCACAACATAACAAGACCTTCATCAACAGCATGAAGCAGATCATGCCTTGCCAATCCCATCTACCCAAGAAACCAGCAGCAGCCTCCTAACCCATCTTCAACCCGAACAGCTTGCAGTATTCCACACCTCACAGCACAACCAACAGCGCACCACCAGCAACCATACCCAGTACCAAACCACATCATCCATAATTCTTTGGAAAGAGAAAATTTGCGGAGCATCACCAAACCACACCAAACACCTCTCAACAGATACAATAACCAGAACTCACATTGATTCACACCCATAACCACAACCAATAAACAGAAGAACATGAAGAGCCAAGAAATCCAGCATGAAATTGCATCAACAGCGTGAAGCAGAGATGGAACCAAGGGAACAGGTCGAGCATGCACTTGCATCTGCATCGCAAATCAAGGACTAGGAAAAACCAGAGCACAATACAAACCTTCATCAACCTCACAAGAATGGGAAACAGAGATCTGGTCCGAGGAAGCAACACCATCGCCCGACGACCAAGACCTGACCGAAGCAACAACAATCCATGCTTCCAGAGACGCTGGAGTCCCGAGAAACTTCATCGCTCGGAATGGAGGAAACTTCCAGAAAGCGCTTGCCTCTGGTGATCTGGAGAACAAAGATGAGGCCCGAAGATGCCGAGATCTGCCCCTGCAATCATGAAAGAGAAAGGCCGAGAAATAGTCGGGTGCTGAAAACTCGACCAACATCCCCGATTGGGAAACAAAAGCCGCACCGAAAAGATCTGCACCAGATTGCCTCCTCCAATAGCACCACTCGTGAGCACAAAAGGGAAGGATTAGAGATCTTCCATCACAATCGCTAGAGGATGCCGATAGAAACCCTAGAAGCTGCGTCGAGAGGGAGAGAGCACCAGGGGAGTGCGCTGCCATCTCCCTTAGGGTTTTTTCTTCTTCTTCTCTAGAGGATTTTAGGGGTTTTAGAGTGTTTTTCAAGTTTTTAGTTTGTTTTAGAGTTTTTATAGGTTTTAGGTTATTTTAAGGGTTTTTTATATTTTTAAGGATCTTTTAGGGATTTTAGGGATTTTAGGGTATGTTAAGGTTTTTTGGGTTTTAATGTTCATTTAGGTGTGTTAAAGGTTTTAGGGACATTTAGTTTTTTCTTATTATTTTAAAGTTCCTTTAAGGTTTTTATAATATTATTTTTTAATGTGAGAATTTAGGGTTCTTTTTCGGTTTTAAGGTTTTTAATGTTTTTTAGTGATTTTAGGGAATTTTAATGTTTTTCACGTTTTTAGTATTATCAAGGTGTTTTAAAAGGTTTTGGGTTTTTTTAGTGTTTTTAGAGATTTTAGGGTATTTTAGGGGTTTTAGGGTTTAAAATCCTTTTTAGGTGTTTTTGGGGTTTTGGGTTATTTTAGGGGTTTTAGTGTTTATGTTGATTTTTAAGGGTTTTAGGTTACTTTCATGGTTTTAAGGATATTATGGTTTTTTGGGTTTCTAGGGTTTTAGGATTTTTATTGTACTTTAGGTTTTTAGGGTTTTTATGTTTTTTAAAGTATTTTTAGGCACTTTTGGGTTTTTGGGTATTTTTATCCCTTTTATGGGTTTTTTGGGTTTTTAGGTTTTTAAGGGAATTTAAGGGTTTAAGAGTTTTTTGGGTTTTTTGGATTTTCTAGTGGTTTTAGTTTTTTGATTGGTGTTTGGGTTTTTAGGGATTTTTAGGGGGTTTAGGGTATTTAGGATTTTAAGGGGTTTTAGATGTTTTTATGAATTTTATGGATGTTCAGTGTATTTTTGGGTTTTTAGGGTTTTAGGGGGTTTATGGATTTTAATTGGTTTCATGATTTTTTGGGTTTTATGGGTTTTAAATCACGTTTATGGTTTTTATAGATTTTTCAATTTCTTACGGATTTTCGGTTTTCTTTTTTTTTTAAGTTTTTTAGGGTTTTTTGGGGGAATAGGTGTTTATTAGTGTTTTTATGGGTTTTTAGGTTTTTAGGTTTTTTAGGGTTTTTATGTTTTTTAAGGGGTTTTACGGTCTTATTGGGTTTTTATTGGGATATTTAAGAGTTTTGGGGTCTTTTAGTTATTTTATGGGTTTTAGGGTCTTTTGGGTATTTTTTGGGGTTTTGGGTGGTTTGGGGGTTTTTAGGGGGTCTAAGGGGGTTTAGATTCTTTTATGGTTTTTATAGGGTTTTAGGAATTTTAGGGTTTTTAATTGTGGATCATGGTCTATTTGTGTTTTATGGGATTTTAGGATTTTTTATTATTTTATGGACTTTTAGGGGGGTTGTGGTTTTTATGTGTTTTAAAGGGGTTTATGGGTTTTAATGGGTTTTTTTGGTTTTGGGGGTTTTATGAGGTTTTAGGATTTTTATGGGTTTTTTTAGGTTTTATGGTTTTTAAGGTTTTAGTGTTTTGATGGGTTTTTTATGTTTTTTAGGGGTTTAGGATTTTTAATATTTTTTTAGTGTTTTATATGGGTTCTCAGGTTTTTAGTGTGTCTTTGGACTTTTAGGGTTTTTAGGTCCATTTTAAAAGTTTTTATATATTAACGGTTTTTTTGAGAGTTTATGGTTTTTATGTGTTTTTAGAGATTTATGGATTTTTAGGGGATTTAGGGGGTTTTAGGGGTTTAAATTTTTTTAGGGTTTTTATGGGTTTTAAAGATATTTAGGTGTTTTAAGGGGTTTTATTGTTTTTTAGGGTTATTTTGGGGTTTTATGTTTTTTTGAATTATTTGGGGGGTAGGGATTCTAGGGTCATTCTAGGGGGTTTTGGGTTTTTAGTGGTTTTGGGGGTTATAATATTTTTTGGGGGGTTTTAGGGATTTTCTAGGTTTAAAGAGGTTTTTAGGTTCATCAGGGGGTTTCAGGGGTTTTATGGTTTTTAGGTTTTTTAGTGTTTTTACTGATTTTTAGGGCTTTATGTGTTTTACAAATTTTATAGTGTTTGAGGGTTTTATATGGTTTTTAGGGGTTTTAGGGTATTTTTGTGATTTTAGGGAATTTTTGGATATTTTAGGTTTTTCAGGGTCTTTTAGGGGTTTAATGGTATTTTTGGGGTTTTAGTGTATTTTAGGGTCTTGTATGGGGTGTTGGGTCTTTAGGGGTGTTTAAGGGTTTTTATGTTTTTAGTGTTTTTTTTTACATTTTAGGGTTTTCTGGGTTTTAATTGGGGTTTTAGAGGGTTTTTATGGAATTTTATGGATGTTTCAGGTCTTTTGATATTTTTATTTTTTTAGGGTTTGGGACGGGGGGGTTTAGTGTTTTAACGGATTTTAGGGTTTTCTATGTTTTTAAGAGTTTTTAGTGTTTAGGGGGGGGGGGTGGGGGGGTTTTATGGTTTTTATGGTTTTTGGGTTGTAGGGTTTTTAGGATTTTTGGTTTTTTATGGTTTTGCAGTTTTTGGGTTTTTGGGTTTTTTTTTGTTTTTAGGGGGTTTTGGGTTTTTATGAGTTTTTAGGGTTTTTAGAGTAATAGGGTTTTTTAGTTTATAGTGGTTTTTAGGGATATTTTCAGTTGGGGGGGGGGGGTAAATGTTTATAAGGTTTTAGGAGTTTCAAGGGGTTTCATGTTTTTTTGGGGGTTTATGTTTTTATGGTCTTTTAGAGATTTTATGATTTTTAGGGTATTTTTGGGTCTTTATAATTTTCAGATTTTAAGGGTCTTTTAGTGTGTTTTTAGTGTTTTTATGGTTTTTCGTGCCTTTCAGAGTTTTGGGGTTTTAAGGACTTCTAGTGTTTTATGTGGGGGTTTTGGGGATATTTTGAGATTTTTCAAGGGATTTTAGTGTGTTTTGGGGGCTTAAGGTATTTTTGGGGGTTCTAGGGGTTTTAGGGTCCTTTATGGTTTTTAGGGTTTTAGGGTCTTTGAGGATTTTTTTGGGTAGGATTTTCGTGTGTTTTCGGGTCATTTAGGTTTTTCTTATGGTTTTTAGGGTCCTTTATAGTTTTTATGGTTTTAGGGTCCTTTAGGGCTCTTAGTTTTATTTAGGGTTTTTAGGTCCTTTTAGTGTTTTGAGAGTTTTTATTTTTTTATGGTTTTTATCAACTTTTACTTTTCTTAGGGGTTTTAAGAGATTTGAAGTTTATAAGGTTTTTTTAGTGATTTTAGGGTTTTTAGTGGTTTTATAGTCTTCTAGGGTGTTTTATGGTTGTTTTCTGGTTTTATGGTGTTTTATGGTATTTTATGGTTTGGGGGGTTTTAGTGACTTTTTGAGGGTTTTAGGGGTTTTTTTAGGGTTTTATGGTTTTTAGTGATTTTTTTATTTTAAGGTAATTCAATGTTTTTAGGGGTTTTAGAGATTTTAGAATCTTTAGTTTTTAGTTTATTTTTATGATTTTTGGGGTTTTAGGGTTTTTTATGGGATTAATGGTTTTTTTTAAATTTTAGGTTTTTTTAGGGATTTTATTGATATTTTTTTGGGATTTTATGGGTTTGATGGTTTTTAAGAGGTTTGAGGGTATTTGTGGTTTTTTTTAGGTATTTTAGGGTTTTTAGGTGATTTGGGGGTTTTTTATGGTTTTAGGGGGTTTTAGGGTTTTTAGGATGTTTTATGGATTTTTTTGTGATTTTTTGGCCTTTAATATTTTTAGATTTTTTAGGGGTTTTTAGTGTTTTTTTGGATTTCTAAGATTCTTAGGGGTTTTAGTATTTTTAGTTTGGTTTATGGGGTTTTAGGGGGTTTTATGTTTTTTATGGTGTTTAATGAGTTTTTGGTTTATTTTTGGTTTTTTTAGGGTTTTTTTTGTTTCTACAGTTTTTATATTTTTAAGGGTTTTTTCGTTTTTAGGTTTTTATGGGTTTTTAGGGATTTATGATTTTTAGGGGTATTATTGTTTTATTAGGATTTTTAGGGAGTGTAGGGTTTGAAGGGTGTTTTATGGTTGTTAGGGTTTTGGGAATTTTTTAGATGCTTAAGGGTTTTTATGGACGTTTAGGGTTTTTATATAGGTTTTATGGGTTTTATGTCCTTTTAGGGTTTTTATGGGTCTTAAGGTTTATATGGGTTTAAGGGTGTTTTAGGGGTTTTTTAAGGTTTTTAAGTATTTTTGAGTTTAATATGTTTTTAGAGGTTTTTAGGGTTTTATTGTTTTTTTAGATTTTTAGGGTTTTTAGGGTTTATAGGGTTTGTAGGGTTTGTAGGGGTTTTAGTGTTTTTGGTTTTTAGGGGATTTTATGGTTTTTATTGTATAAGGGTTTATTTAGGATGATCTAGGAATTTTAAGGTTCTAGGGGTTTTTAGGGTTTTAAGGCATTTTAGGGTTTTAATGTTTTTTATGGTTTCTAGGTGTTTCTAGTGTTGTTTTGGGGTTTTAAGGGATTTTCAGGGGTTTAGGGTTTTTTGGGGTTTTAACGGCATTTCAGGGATTTGTTATTATTTTTATAGATTTAAAGGCCATTAGGGGTTATTGAGGTTCGTTAGGGTTTTTAATGTTTTTAGGTTGTTTAGGATTGTTTTTGGTTTTTTACAATCGTTTTGGGTTGTTTAAGGGTTTTATGGTTTTCTGAGATTTTAAGGGGTTTAAAGGGTTTTTAGGAGTTTAAAGGATTTTATGGTTGTAGGGGGTTTTAGGGAATTTAAGGGTTTTAGAGTATTTTAGAGAATTTTAGGGTTTTTAGGGACTTTTAAGATTTTAATATTTTTTGGGAATTTTGTATTTTTAGTGGTTAGAATGATATTTAGATGGTTTGGGGGGTTTTAAATTCTTTTGGGGTTTTATGGTCTTTTTGGGGGGTTTTAGTGTTTTTTATGTTTTTTGGGTTTTTTACAGTTTTTAGGTTTTGTTATGGTTTTTAGGGTTTTTATAGATTTAAGTGTCTTAGGGTTTTCAGTGTTTTTAAGGTTTTTGGTTTTTTTGGGTTTTTAGGGGTTTTAGGATATTTTTTTATATTGTCCATGTATTTTAGGGGTTTTCAGGTTCTTTTATGTGTTTTAAATATTTTTACGGGTTTTCAAGGTTTTAGTGTTTTTTATGGTTTTTAGTGTTTTTTAGTGTTTTTAGGGTTTTGTAGGGTTTTAGAGGTATTTAAGGTTTTTAGGTTTTTAGGTTTTTAGGGGGTTTTAGGGTTTTTATGTTTTTAAATTTTTTTTGGGAGTTTTATGAGTTTAAAGGCATTTTAAGGATTTTAGAGTTTTTTTTAGTTTTGGGGGTTTTTGGTGTTTTTATGGTCTTTTGGTATTTGTTAGGGTTTTTACTAACCTTTTGGGATTTTAGGTTCTTGTATAGTTTTTAGGTTTTTTGGTTATTTTTAAGGTTTTAGGGCCTTTTTAGAGTTAATTATTTTTTATGGTCTTTTTTGTTTATTACTGTCCTTTTCGGATTTTCATTGTTTTTATGGTTTTTTTCTGGTTTTTAGGGTTTTTTGTATTTTTGAGTTTTTAGGGATTTTCTGGTTTTAGGGGGTTTATGTTTTTAGGCATTTATCTAGTTTTATAATTTTTAGGGGGTTTAGGGGTTTTAAGGGTTTCTAGGGCATTTGGGGTTTTTAGGGTTTTAGGGATTTTTAGGGTTTTACGGGTTTAAAGGGTTTTAGATTATTCTAAGGATTTTAGTGCAATAAGGGTATTTTTAGGGGTTTTATAGTCTTTTAGGGAATCATAGGTTTTTAGGATTTATTTAGGGATTTTATGTTCTTTTTAGAGTTTTCAAGGGGTTTTAAAGAAAATTATTATTTTTGGGTATTGGGGGTTTTTTTGGGTTTTTTGGGTTTTATGGTTTTTAGGGGTGTTATGGTTTTTAGGGTTTTTAAGGATTTATGGATTTTTAGTATTTTTTGGGTTTTAGGGGTTTTTTTGGTCTTTTAGGGCTTTATATGGTTTTTTTTGGATTTTTCAAGGGGTTTTTAAGGGTTTTAGGGTTTTTTGAGTTTTTAGGGGTTTTATGGTTTTTATGTGTTTTTAGGGTCATTTAGGGTTTTTGGGGTTTTTAGGGGTTTAATGGATTTTATGGGTTTTTATAATTTATATATATAAATTTTTATTTTACAGGGTTTTATTCATTTCTATGGTTTTTAGGGATTTTGGGGTTTTAAGGGCATTAGGTTATTTTTAGTGTGTTTTTTGGGACTTTTTTGGTCATTTGTATTATTAAGAATTTTAGGGTTTTATGGGTTTTTTGGTGTTTTTGGGATTTGAAGGTTTTAATGGTTTTTAGGGGTTTTAGGATTTTAGGGTCATTTTAGGAGTTTTTCAGTTTTATAGTGTTTTTTCGGTTTTTAGGGTCTTTTAGGGTTTTTATGTTTTCAGAATTTTTAAAATTTTTATGGTATTTTAAGGGCTATAAGTGTTTTTAGGGGTTTTAGGGTGTTTTAGTGTTTTTAGTGATTATTTTAGGTTTTTTGAGGGTTTTATGATTATTATGGGTTTTGGGGTTTTTAGGATTATTTTAGGGTTTTATGGTTTTTAGGGTTTTGGTCCTTTCTATGGTTACTTTCAGGTTTTAGGGGTTTTTAATGGTTTGTCTATATTTTAGGGTTTTTAGGGGGTTTATGTGTTATTTCTGAGGTTTTTATGGGATTCTACTGTTTTTAGGGTCTTTAGGTCTTAGAGTGTTTAGGGTTTTAGAAGATTTAGTGGATTTTTTAAATTTTAGGGGTTTTAGGGTTTTTACGGTTTCAAGGGGTTTTGATTTTTATGTTTTTATTGTTTTGGTGTTTTATAGTTTTTGGTGTTTTTTAGGGATTTTAAGGATTTTTTTAATGATTTAGGGTTTTTAGGATGTTAAAGTATTCAGGTTCTTCTAAGGATTTTTACTATTTTTATGGAAATTTAAAGGTTTTAAGGTTTTAGGGCCTTTGAGGGTTTGTAGATGATTTAAGGGCTTTATAATTTTTTATGATTTTTATTGTCTTAGGTTATTTAATGATTTCAACGGTTTTTAGGTTTCTTTAAGGTTTTTAGTGTTTTAGAGTCTTTTGGGGGTTTTAGAGTATTTTAGGTCCTTTTAGGTTTTTTAGGTTTTTAGGTACATTTAGGGTGTCTTGGGTCTTTTTTGTATTTTTTTGGTTCTTATGGCATTTTAGTGTTTTTAAATGGGTTTTTAGGGCTTTTACAGTTTTGGGGATTTTCTCATGTTTTTTTGGGTTTTCAGGGATTTTTGGGTATGATAGGGGTTTTTATGGTTTCTATGGTCTTTTAGGGTTTTTATTTTTTTGGGGTATTTTAATAGAGGTTTTAGTGGTTTTAGGGTCCTTTTAGGTGTTTTGGGGCTTTAGGGTCGTTTTAGGGTTTTAAGGGGTTTTAGGGGTTTATATTGTTTTTAGTGTTTTTCAGGGTTTTTATAATATTTGTGGGTTTTACTTATTTTTAGGTATTTTTAGGGATTTTAGTGGTTTTTTTGCGGGCGTGGTTAGGGTTTTATGGATTTTTTTTGTGTTTTCATTGTTTCTTGGGTTTTTATGGATTTTAAAAATATTTATGGCTTTAAGGGTTTTTTGGGGTTTTTTGTGTTTCTAGAGTTTCTTTAGGGTTTATGTTTTTAGGGTTTTAGGGAGTTTTTTATGATTTTTAGGGGTTTTATTCATGTTTTAGGGGTTTCATGGGGGGTTTTAGAGTTTTATAGGTTTTAGGGGGTTTAGGGATTTTTAGGATCTTTTGGGGCGTTTTTAGGGTATTTATGTGTTTTAGGGTATTTTTGGATTTTTAGGGTATTTTAAGGGTTTTTTTATTTTTAGGGGTTTTACGGGTTTTGAGGGGTTTTAGGGTTTTTAATGGTTTTAGGAGTTTTAGGGTTTTATGTTTTTAGGGTTTTTGAGAGATTTTAGGGTTTGAGTGTTTTATGGGTTTCAGGGTTTTTATGTGTTTTAGGGGGTTTAAAGTATTTTTAATTATTTTTAGGGTATTTGTAGGGTGTTTTAGAGTCTTCTAGGTTTTTTGTGTATTTTTATGTTTTTTTTATGATTTTGGGTGGTTTAGTGTATTTTTGGGATTTTTAGTATTTTTAGAGGTTTTAATGTTTTTTAGTGTTTCTGGGTTTTTATAGATTTAAGGGGTTTTAGTGTTTTTTGGGATTTTTAGGGTTTTGAGGTGCATTAGGGTTTATAGGGTTTTGGGGGTTTCATGTATTTTTTGTGGTTTTAGGTTTTTTAGTGTTTTAGTGGTTTTTAGGGATTTTTTAGGTTATTTGAGTTTTTAGGGTTTGTAGGGGTCTAAGGGGTTTTAGGGGTTTTAATGTCTTGAAGGACTATTTTAGGGTTTTAAGGATTATGTTGTTTACGAGGGGTGGGAGGGTAGGGTTTTAGGGATTTAGGGTCTTTTAGGTTTTTTCGGGTTTTTGGTTTTTTATGGTATTAGGGTGTTCGAGGGTTTTAGGTTCTTTTAGGGTTTTAGGGTTATTTAGGGTCTTTCAGGGGGTTTTAGTGATTTTAGGGTCTTATTTGGTGTTTTAAGGGTTTAGGATTTTAGTGGATTTAGGTTATTTTATGGTGTTTTAGGGGATTTAGTATTTTAGGGGGTTTTAGGGGTTTTAGGTGTTTCAAGGGTTTTCATGGTTTTTATAACTTTTCTGGGTTTTATGTTTTTTTTGATTTTTAGGGTTTTTAGTGTTTTTTAGGTTTTCAAAATTTTTAAGGGGTCTTATATGTTTTTAGGGGTTTTAGGGGTTTTTATCATTCAATGTTTTTTCATAGGGTGTTTATGGTTTTTAGGGTTTGTAAGGGTTTGTAAGGTTTTTTTGGGATTTTTTGGATTTTTAATGGTTTTAATGGTTTTATGGGTTTTCAATGTTTTCTTACGGAAAAAAGACTCGAGACCAGGTGAACCTAGTCCCCCAAAAATTTATTAAAAAAGAAGAAACCAACAGGATGTTACAAGGAGGGATTACAAACCCAGGTGTGCAGCTCCCCCCTCATATCAGACTCCACAAACTGTTGACAGCAAGGCGGGGAAGAAATGGACAACTTTGAGTCCCTCTCCACAATGGCCTGCTTGGACAGGGCATCCGCAATCGAGTTCCCTTCTCGATAAGCATGTGTGACATGAAAGTTCATCCTTTGAAAAAGGGTGAGGCATTCCATCCACTGGGGAAGGATCCTCCAGGGGACACTCCCAGACCTATTCTTGAGGGCCTCCACAGCAAGTATTGAGTCATATTCAAGCCAAAGAGGGCTCCATCCATATTGTCGAGCAAACTTAATCGCCTTTTCATGGCCCAAATTTCCGCTTCAAGAGCACATCCATTACAAATAATGTGTTGAAAGTATCTTTTAACAAAGCCTCGATGGGTGCGGAAAACCCCACCACACCCTAAGAGGATTGGTGCTCCTAATTCAGCACCATCCACGTTGACCTTGATGTAAGCGGAGATCGGGGGGATCCAGCAGATGTACTTAAGAATCTGAGGTTTTTTGTCCTGCCAGAAACTCCAAGATTCTGTAATAGAATAATATCATTGACATAATTTTCCATTGAACCTGTCTGAATGTGAGATGCTGTATGAATTTCCATGTGAAGGGTCATGACCCCACCATGGAAGGAGTGTTGCTTCTTGTCTAAATCAAAAACATTCTGGGTAGCCCATATGTAAGATGTAATGGCGGCAACAGCAATGAGCTAGAGATGAGACACCTGCTTGCTACAAGGCCAGTTTACCAGACCGCCCATCATCTCAAAGAACAACCTGTTCAAGCAGGGGGGGACCCGAACAGATACTGCCCATAGTCCCAAAAGGTAGAAACAAACCTGCATTGAAGAAAGGAATGCTGGATGGATTCTTCCACACTAAAATAGTGAAAACAAACTGAGGCCATGCTGTAACCAGCCCTTTCTAGTTGAACTTGAAGCAGCGGCCAATTTTTCAGAGATTCCAAAGCAACAGATGGTTAGCTGGGGGATGGAGGGTCTCCTAAAGCTTAATATCCAAGTTGGGGGGGGACCGGTGTCCTGAGTACACATAAACCGATAGAAGCCCTTTACATTGATCTACCCACATAAGTTTGGGTTTCAAGATAAGGACATCCTTATCAACAAAGGGGTAGCATTGAATCTTCCAGATAGTGTCAACTAGAAGGAGAGCTTCAAACTCTCACAGGCGATGAATGAAGCCAGGAATAGACATGGTTCTTAAAGCAGCAGGGGGCTCCACATTATCCATTTGAGGTATATCAAGCCAAGTGGTGGACCAAACATTCAGATTTGTCTACATTGAAACGATCCATTTCGAGTTATCTATAATTCCCTTGTATGATCCTCATATTGCTGGCCAGACTGAGGATGGGAAGTATCCTATAAAGCCATCCCAAAGATTCAGCATGAACCTCACCCGAAAAAAGCCCATGCCATAATCATTACAGTCGAACAAGCCCCAGGTGAACTTTGAAAGAAGGGTATCATTAAATCTCATGAGATCTTTTATTCCAAGCCCTCCCAAGTCAATTAGTTTTGTGAAGTCCTTCCAAGCCACCGAAGCCAGTTTCCATTCATTGATGCAACCCGTCCATGCAATGTTTCTGATCTCGTAGTTCATTAATGAGGTTGACATGCTATCTATTAGTGGAAAAGGCAGAGGTGAACATAGAGGTAATAACAGAGTTGATCTGACAAATTCTCCCAGATTGTGATAAACACTTCCCATTCCATTTAGCAAGTTGATGGATGATTCTGCTCGTAGTTCTCTCAAGGTAGCTTCTCTTTACCCTCCACCAGAAGATAGGAACAACCAAATAGACAAAGGGACGTTATCCCCTCTTAACCCCAAGGGATTGGGCAATGCGAAGTTGTCGAGAGTTAGAGACTCCCTCTCCGAAGACAATGAAGTATTTATTACAGCTAATAGATTTCCCAACCACACATTCATAGTGAAAAAAGATCATTCTAATTGGGGAAAAGGTCCACTTTTCAGCCTATCCAAAGAGAAGGATATCATCAACCCAGAAAAGGTGGGATGGCACCAGAAGGTCCCTCCCTATCGTAATCGGGTTAAAAAGAACAGCTTGCATGAGATATATGAGACATCTGCACAAATAGTTTTCAGAAATCACAAAGATGGTACCGGAGATTGGATCCACTTGCTTGACTCTATGGGGGCATTGGAAAAATCCATTAGGGGAGCCGTTAATAACCTATAAAACTCTAACACTGCTTAAAATGGATGCCACAATTTTTATGAATCATTCTGAGAAACCATATTTGGAGAGCAGATGGAAGATGATGCTCCACTAAATAGTGTCAAAAGCCTTGGATATGTCTAGTTTTAAAGAAAAATTACCATGACCTGAGCATTTCCTCATGATATTGATGTCTTCTGAGGATGTAAATATTCAGTTTTGAATGTTCCTCCCCGGGACAAACCCAAATTGGTTTGGAGTAACAAGAGCCCCCATAAAACTCCCTATCCTATTAACCAGAATTTTGCTGATAATTCTGGGGATGGTATTCCAAATAGAAACTATCTGAAAGTCTCCAATGTCAAGATCATTTTTCTTCTTGGGAATTAGATCAATGAAGTTAGAATTGGTGCCATGTGGGAAAGATAAGGAACGGAAAACTTCCCTAACAACATTAGTAATTTCCACATTCATAATGTCCTTTTAGAACATAAAGAGCTTTTTGCTAAACCAATTCAGGCCCACTGCACTTTCCATGTTCAGATAAAACAAAGTAGATCTTACTTCCTCCTTTTAGGGAAGTCTCATTAAGTCTTGATTTTTATGATCATAAACCCAAGGTAAAATGGAACCCATCAAAGGGATGGAATACTCCCCACCCTTATCAGTATACAACCCCTAAAAATAGTCCATCGTAGCAGAGGAGATCTCATCCCTAGAGGTGAGGGTAGACCCATGAATGAGAACAACATTCAAGCATTTCATGGCCTTCTTCTCCATATATATACGGAGAAAAAACATGGAATTCCAATCCCAATCCTTGAGTCATCTAATGTTGAACTGCTTCTTGGAAAGTTTCTCCTTAAGATCCAAAAGACCATCATGTTTCGCATGAGCATGCAGCTCCTCCAGAGAGGGTATGGGTATCTGCTGGTTGGAGGATTGGAGGGAGGCAAGACAGAGTTCATCAGCCTTGATGTCCTCATCCAACCTATAAAACGATGACCTTCATCATCCTTGATGTCCTCATCCAGCCTTGATGTCCTCATCACTTTCTTCAGCCTAGAATTGTGAGTCATGAATTATTAAATATGAAAGGAAGATGTGATAATTTGGGAGAGTTCCCGGAGAAATCTACAATAATGGGGTTATGGTCCGAGTTGAACTTGGGGAGGGTGAACCTAGAGATATCAGAGAGAACACTACTTTCACTAATCTGGTAGAAACACATATCCATCTTACTCGCCTGTCTTTCATTAATTGCGAATCTTTCCCATGTGAAGGAGGCTCTAGCAATGGGAACTTCAGTAAGATCACAAGAGGTGAGGTAGTGAATGAAATCCTCCGCATCTGAGTGGGAGATGTTGGAGACAATCCTCTCATCCAGCCTCAAGATAGTGTTAAATTCTCCCATAACAACCTAGTTACAATCCATGGACTCATTTAACTGGGCTACCATCCTCTATAGGACCCTTATCCTGGTGTATGAGTAAGAAGCATACACAAAGGACAGATAGAAAGGAACATTATTAAGGCTGATCACCAAGGTAATAACTTCAAGAATCTCCTCAAATGATAGCTTCTAGACATCATCATGTTTTAAGACCCACAAAGTATCCATTCCACTCTCATTGCAATCTTTAGAAACAACAGAGTTACCAAGGCAGCCCTAATTGAATCCCTTCAAGTTATCAATCGAAATCATAGGTTCGACAATTCCTAGAATAAAAGGCCAATGGTATGTGATGAAATTATCAAGAGATGAGGCAGTGGGAGGGTTACCAAGCCCATAAAAATTTCAAAAAATGATCCTCATTAAAGAATGGGAGCATTGCCTCTCTCAATAGGTGGGTTCTTCGAGCCAAATACAGTGTGTGGAGAATTAGATTTTCCTTTTTCCATTTTTTCTTGGGCTTGCCTACATTATTATTATTAGAAGAAGGTTTAGTAGCTTCTGTAATCTGATACTTTGAAGTAGAGCTATCCACCCACTAAGTACCAACTTCAGGAGGTTGAACATTATGAGGCCTGCATACTCAGATCTGATCACTAGCCACACCGGGCTGATCCTCAACCTCATCAGACCAAAAAATCATGATGTGAGGGCTGAATATGTTTAAAGGAAATATTTGATCAGTAAAGACCCCTACTAGGGTCCTCCTAGTAGATTTTCTAGTGGAAACAACCGTGAAGGAATCTTCACTGGGTGCAAGCTCTTTTTTGGAAATTATTGATTCAGTTGTAGGGACATGTGAGTCCATCGGTGCTCCAACATCAAGAGACACCTAAGGAAATTGGGTGTCACTCACAGTAGCAGACCCCAGAATAGAGTCAGGTGTAGTATACACCTGAATAGCCAATGACCCAGAAGAATTAGCATCAGTCGTCCCAACCGGGGAAGGCTAGAGGGAGTCTGAATCTTCAGAGTCGCCTGTAGCAACACGCCCCGGAGTGCAATCGGAGAGGCTAGGGGAGACCTCAAGGGTAGAAACAATACATTTTATATGAGTAGGTGTCTCTTGAAAATTGGTATCTTCTACCACCACCACCTCAGAAGAAGAGGGGACCTGTGTAAGGGACACTGTGGTAGCAGGGTCCAGATTGGTAGGCTTGCAAGAGGCACCTGAGGGTTTTCCAGACTCAAAACTAGTGGGAGCATGGAGTGTAGGAGTTTTATCAGGTAGGCCTTGATCCTTCCCAGTCCCAGCACCACGATTCCTCCTACAGGACTTAGTATCATGCCCCATAATGTTGCAATGAGTGCAGACCTTCAGCCTTCAATAATTAGAAACAAGATGACCGAGAAGATTGCATTGGGAGCAGAATTTAGACCTCCTTTCGTACCAAATATCCAGCGTGAATCTATCCTCCATAGTGTTAAGCACTACCTTCTCAACCAATGTGGATGCCAAATCAACCTCCACAAGTATGCATGCATAATGACCATAACATGGGTTATCTGTCTCCTTGTAAATTCAAATGGGGAAACCTAGCGAGGATAAAATGTCCAAAAGGATCTGGGGTGCCAGTAAAGCCAAATCAGCTTACAGATCCGGATCCATAACTATGAAAATGTATTTTTCACATTCAAGGGATCAAAATTTTCATCCCAATGCAGTATCTAAAGAAGACTAGGCTTTAGATTTTGAGTTAAAAAACTCCAATCCCTCAATTTCTAGTCCTATGGTAGAAAGAAAATATGATAGAACTCTCTCCCAATTAAGATCATCTTCCATTCCGAGAATCAACAAATGGCTGTGATCTATTTGGTGAGATCCGCGAATTTCTAGATTCATTCTCATTTCAGAATCAACACCCTTGAAATAATGGAAGAGTGACATAGATTAATTCTTTCCTCCACTGCCTCGCGATTTGTCAAAACATGCGCCACTCGCCCCTTCCAGATCACTCGACTAGGGGAGGGTACTCCATTATCTGAGAAGGTGAGAGAAGTCGTAGATTTCATTGCCTCTATGATGTTTAAATTTGAGCCGGACACCATCGAATCCTCACAGCATACCTCAGATGATGGGGATGGACACATGAAAAGTTGGAAGAGATCCTTGTGACCATACAGCTTCGGCAATTCCAGAGTCGGAGTTGCAATCTCTCCATAGGGGACGGCATGGCCGAGGGACATACAGAAGTCCCAAAATCTCCGGACTCCCTCCCTTGTTCCATCCCTTCCTCAAAAAGATTTCTTAGGGTTTTTATGGTTTCTTTATTTATTTATGTTTTTTAGGTTTTTTTATAGTTTTTATGGTTTTCAGATTTTTGGGTTTGTAGTGATTTTTAGTGGTTTTTGAGAGTTTTTATGGATTTAGGGGTTCTATATGGTTTTTTGGTTTTTTGTGGTTTTCTAGATTTGAAGGCAGGTTTAGGGTTTTTATGGACATTTAGGTTTTTTATGGTTTTCATGGATTTCAGTATTTTTAGGATTTTTAAACTTTTTAGTGTTTTTAGAGATTTAAGGGGATTTAGATTTTTGGGTATTTATTTGGTGCTTTAAGGGTATTTTGGGTTCTTTTGGGTTTTGTGGGTTTTGAGTGTATTTTTAGGGTTTGTTGTGTTTTTAACGGTTATGAAGAGTTTTTTTTGCCATTTTAGCATTTTTAGGGGTTTTATGGGTTTTGTCATATTTTTTTAGTGTTTTTGGTTTTCTATGGTTCTTAGTGTTTTGTGGGTTTTTAGTGTTTTTCAAGGATTTTAGGTTTTTCTTAGGGTTTTATGGTTTTAGGTTTTTCATAGGATTTTTGGGATTTTTTGGGTTTTTTGTGTTTTTAGGCGGTTTAAGGGATTCTAGAATTTCTAGGGTTTTATGGTTATTTAGTGGTTTTAAAAGACTTTAAGAGTATTTATGGTTTTTAGGGTTATTATATTTTTTTTTGGAATTTCAGGGTTTTTAGTGATTTTTTAGTTTTTTAGTGTTTTAAGTGTTTTTATAGTTTTTTGGGGTTTTAGTATTTTTTTGGGTTTTGGGGGTTTTAGGGTTTTATCATTTTAGGGTTTTATATGGGTTTTTTATGTTTTTAGGTATTTTTTTGTTTTATTAGTTTTTTATATCTTTTTGAGTTTTTATAGGGTTTAGGGTCTTTTAGGATATTAAGGGTTTTTAGTTTTTTAGGGTTTCTAGTCTTTTTAGGGGTTTAAAGGTTTATATTATGGGTTTTAGTATTTTATATATTTTTTAATGGTTTTAGGGGTTTTTCAGTTTTTAGAGTTTTTAGGGGTTTTGGGGTTTTGGGGTTTTGGGGGGAATTTAGGGTTTTTAGGGTTTTTAGGATTGCTGACATTTTAAGGGGTTTTAGGTTTTCTTGGATTTTAGTTCTTTTTTGTGTTTTGATTATTTTACGTTTATTGAGGGGTTTTGGGGTTTATTAGGTTGTTTGGGGGTATTTAGGCTTTTTAAGGGTTTTATTGATTTGTATAGTTTTATAGGTTTTAGGTATTTTTCATTTTTTTAGTTGTTTTATGGGGTTTTATGTTTTTAAGGGATTTTAGGGTTTTTGGGGTTTTGGGGTTTTTTTGTTTTAGGGATTATAGGGTTTATGAGTTTTTAGAGTTTTCATGGTTTTTAGGGTTTTCAGGATTTTCCGGGGTTTAGGGTTTTTATGGTCATTTTAGGGGTTTAAAGGTTGTTTCAAACAAAAGGCCCATCTTACCCAAGAATGAAAATGGCCAAATGAGTACTGGGATGTATATAATTTTTTATCTTACGATGGAGGTTCCATAGTTAAGTGGTCCCAGAGGTTGATTGAAGGGAGTTAATTGTTTGTGTAATTGGTCCATGTTAGGTAGACCGTCTTCAGATGGTCTCTAATTGGTTTATTCGCAGAGCCAGAAACACCCAACACCTCTCACATCAATGATTCATGAACCTTCTTTCTAAAGGCATGCGTTAGTCAGATTATTTTACCAATGATACTTATGAACTCACATTGGAAGATAGGATGGGATCTTGGGATCATATACCCTTTAAGGGGGAACTGTTACCTATTCTAGGAATCTCTTTTAGATTTAAGCTATGTTCATATGTTCTTGAATCCTTGGTTTATTCCCAAGCATGTGTCCACTACCCCTGGGTAAGATAAATCATGAATACACATGGGTTTAGAATTATGTATATGTATCAAAGGTTCTACATTAATGAATACATCTCTATGTATCTTAGGTTCTTCGCTAATGTTACTCTCTTACAAACAAATTAGGAATTCCTTAGTCATTGATTAAGAAAAAAGGTTTTTTCATCCATATGGGATGGCATTGTGGAGTTTATTATCATCAAGGGGGGACAATAATTGTTTCAATGGTGGGATCAAACCCGTAATATGGGCTTCCTACGTATCCTCATGATAGGAATTAGAACCTATGTAGTTTGGAAAGCTGGGACTTACGCATTGAAGCGGCCCATTTGAGGGGGCATGATTAGGGCTTATACCAAATAAAAGGACCGTTTACCTCCAGTTGGGACTTATATCAATGGAGAATTCCCATTTGAGCTCATTCCATAGACAAGAGTCCTACTAATCCTAGTTATATAAGGAATAAGAGTTCATTTAGTTCAACTGGTGAGTGAATTGTGGGGATTACATGATCTCCACTACTCTCAAAGCCCACGTGAGTCATTCTATGTGTGAGAAACAAGAGGAAGTGGTAGATCTGGAAAATCATGCACTTTACCCTATCCATTGGTGGAATAGGGGAGGACGATGGTGGGAGAGCCCGGGGATATGAAACTTCCCCAAAGAGAGGCTAGAGTCTTACCTTTTATGGAGTTCCCAAAGGTTGATTCTAGGGAAGGGAAGAATCATGAATCCTTGTTAACGAAGAAATAAAGTGTTATATTCCCTTATTTACCACTAGCCCTCATCATAGGGAATGATCTGTAATTACCCTTAATCCCTAGAATGGGGAGGTATATGTTATAATACCAAGGTCAGAACCCTCATTACAATGGGAATGTAAACTTAGACACATTCCATGGGTCCACCTTATTACGGGGATTACCCACATGACTCTACTTACCATGGGTATGTAAACTCAGAAGGGAATGTTAATGCACCTGATGGTTTTATCATATGGGTATGGTGGCCTTGGAAGAGGCATTGACCTAGTGTAGTAGGACTGGTTCACAAAGGGGATATGGATAATGTTATGGAAACATAAGGAAAATAATGAATCCTGAGGGTGGAATGCTTGAGAATACCCCATTCTGGATAACATTTCTTTATACAAGATGGGGTTTCCCCAACATATCATGTTTCTATGTGGTAGAAGGTCTTGTCTGTGTACCATGATGGTATGAGGGCATGAATTCTATCTGCATAGCATTTCACTACGTGACACTGAGTTCTATCTTTGTAGCATGATGCTACATGGGGCTATGATCCATCCACGTAGCGATTTTCTACTTGGTATTGGGTTCCACCAGCAGAGCATATGACTATGCGGGATGCCAGATTGAAGAAGGGGTATTGGTTTTGCACTTCGTGGGAAATTCATCTGTGAAGGAATCTAGGTTTGTGGTCATCCAATTAATATTCTATTTCCTTATTTAATGATATACATTGGGTTATACCTGTAAAGAATCATCAAAATAGTCCATCTTTTGTGGTGATCTCTTCTTTCGTGCCTTGGATCACTCAAGTCCTCCCAAAAAGGTCTTCCTCTTTAGTTCCCCTTGGGGTCCTATTATATAGAGGCAGAATAACTAGATTGGTGGGGAACAAAGCATCTTTTTTAGAGGCCCACGAGAGCACCCAGGTCTGTGGACGACTTGGTCAACAAGGGAATGCGGTCTTCATCTACGGTGATGAGGATTACCACCTAATTCCCATGAAAAATATCGTTTTGTTCGTGGGAAGCCGTCAACTTTTCCTTCTTCAAATATTCTTCTTTAATTCTTCATTCAATTCTTTTCCCCCCTTTTTCAAATCCACTGGTTTATTTGATTTACCTTTAAAATGTTTTCAGGACCTAACAAATACCCCCCATCAGAATGGGTTCTAATCAGGATGAAGAGGAGGCTATTTCGATGTTGAAAGCGGTCCTGACTTGAATTGGTTTATGGTATAATGGTGGACCCTTAGGGGGGGGGGCATGCCTATATATAGGGTCCCCATGTCATTTTTCTTTTTACTACGTTTCCAAGAGAATGTTGTGCTCCTGTGATTATCTCAGCCACTTCGTTTCCATGAACCATCTCCTTTGCAGACTCCCTTCACCCGTGAATTGAACCTTGCATCTGAAAACTGAAAAAATATTTCCATGAACTGAACAACTTCATTTCACAAACTGCATGTTCAGGCATCTTCATATAACGGGTGTGTACACGGTTCTCTTGGCCCAAAAACTATTGGTTCGTTGTCCAGTGCTTCGCAGGCCAGTGCCTCAAAAGCTTCTGTGAACTGTCAATTCGCAGATGATTCCTTTTGCAAATAATCGTTTTGTGGACCTTTCAGTATGTGGAATAATTTTATTATGCCAGTTTTTTTAGAATAACCTCGTTTATCTGATACAATTAAAGAATTATAATGTCACTTCCTCTTATATCAATGGATGAAACCAGAAGAAAGAAGGATATGGTCAAAAATGTTGGAGACAACATCTGACATTATGTTGTTCCTCTGGAGCATATTCTAAAATATCTCTTTCTACAGTAACTTATGGCATACCCATTATCAAATCAGTTACCAATTTATAACTTCAGACTCCAAGATGATGGTCCTTTTCCATGGGATGACCATAGAAGCCTTATTTTTTGCCTCGAAATGTCTCAGGGGTGTGATTGAGAAAATATTTTCTCCATGGGAGAGATCACAACTACCTCAGTCCAAGAGGATATGTTTATTCTAAATAGAACAATGTGGAGACAGAGTAATCAAAATCACCATAATACATCTCCAGAATTAGTCATCTAGGATTATCCCTATATTTTCAACCATTGACAAGGCAATCCCATTGGAGGATGCATCTCCAAGTGGGACTTGCAATCTTGAGGGTTTCTCAAAGATGAATAGTCTGAGGCATTATTGGAGACCCAAAACTATTTAGTGTCCTCTGATCAGTTAGAAGATGGGAATCTATATCAGGAAATATGGTTTTCCCAGTTTTCAATTTACTCACTAGGTGAAATGCTTCCCAAACTACTTAGTCACTAGTGTTCATGAACTGACACCTTACACTTTTCTCATGGTGAATTGGAGATAATTTTGTGGTATATGTACCAGATATGAGGAATTAACATCCCTGGTAATATGTATGATGAATTCCTACAAGCATCCAATACTTGGGAGAATTTTATATAGGTATATCTACTGGGGAGGGATTTACTATTCAGGGTAGAGGGATTCTTGGTTATCCTCTTACTGCTCTCTCAGTTATTTAATTAAAATATTTGATAGTTCTCTTCTAGCAAGTGAACATGCTAAAGTTGAATGTTCATTATAGTAGAACACATCCAACTCAACAATCACAACATATTCTTGGAACAGACTCTAATACTCTCAAGGTAGTTCGATATACCACCTAGGGTTACGAGATTTGGTCAAATGTATTGCCTGATCTCAGATTAGCAGGTTTCTTTATCATGTTCCTATGTGGTTGGATTTTACCTTACTCTGATGTCTACACCATTTTCAGATATTGTACATTAATGATGGTAGCTACTTTGGCAGAGAGACAACCCATCAACATAGTCATCCCTTCCCTTGCATGTATCTATGAATTATTGGGGTAGATACAGGAGGGAAGGACCCCACATCATCTTAACGGGTTGTTTCAATTTCTGTATGGAGGGATGGAAGGGAATTTCCCCTACTATGAGTATCTTCATACCACAGTAGTTCCCCATTTTGAATTTCATCCAACTCCTCTCAATATTGGCATTATTTGTCCTTAGTCTTTCAAGGTCAATGGCATGGATGAATTGTTGATTTATGTTTCCCAATTCACTTTTATGCCTTATGGTGTTCCCCATGGAACAATGATGGATAATGGGAGGGGATCCCTAGAAGGATGTTTTTATATCATCACGCATTGGGATGGAGTATTGATCATACACATTGACAGGGTGACCATTTTCGAACCTTATACATCTATATGTTTTCTAGGAAATTTGGATGCCTAAAGATGATCTCATTTATCCCTATTACTTAGAATAAGAGGGAATATAATCCAGTAGTACTTCTCTAATTATAGATAATGATGATGTAGGAGGATGCTAGAATAGAAGTACTTATTCCTCCCACAGTGGCCTCAACTTACTTGTTGTTGGAGTATGGTCAATTATGGGTGGATTTATACCTTTATGGGGCACTGGAAAGCCCAGCTCGGTGAGTTCAGAAGCCATTGATAGCTTCCTATTAGGTCTTAACTGTATTTTCTATGCCATCATCTTCCATTCCTACTACAAGAAGGCATTCCATTCACTGCCGCCTGTGTTCAGAAGGATCTTCATCTATGAACGCTATCTCTGTGGAGAGTGACTCAGACCCCATATCTATGGATAATACTATTTGTATCCCTACAAAAGCCACCTTGAGTAGGATATCACCATAAATTCCTGAAATTACAGCCAGTCTCGTATGTTTAGCTCCAAAGGTCTAACCACCTATAGAGAAGGTGAGTTATCTTACTTTGGTGACTCAACTAAGGGAGGATTTGATTTCCATGATGGTAATTCCTAATTATATATCTATTATGGTGGAGGGGAAAAACCAATGTCCCAATTCAATTAGGACACACAAAGCCATGAAGAGACGGGAATGGATTAAAATCAGTACCCATTCCATAGATGTTCCCCTAATAAACTTTTCTAATGAGTAGGAAACCCTTTGATGATTTTTTATCTATTCGGGTTTATTAGGCTTTGATTACCAACACCTGCACCTTCTCGTATACCACATTTTCATGGATGTGGAGGATCAAGCTTCTCAAAAATGAATCCTTACTCAATTTAATGCCTGACATCATCAAACAAAGACCTTTCAAGATATTACCCAGGAGTTCCACCACTTGGTAGTTGAGGAAGTGAATGTTTATGACCATGTGATAGCCCAAATTGAAGAGTTTCCGGAGTGCGAGGTTCATATGGCCAAGATGAAGGCACAACTGGCAATAATAAGTACCAATTAGGATCCCATTAAAAAAATTGGTGAGATAATATGGCCATTATGAAATGAGTGTGTCCAGTAGTTTAGGATAAATCTAAACAAAGGACCACCGTAGAACAATCCTTTGATGGCCCACATCAGGTAGTTATAAATCTTCTAGAAATAGAGAGTCGAGCTTCATTATAATCTTCTATGTTATCCTATGAATTTTTTTTGACATTAGGGAGAGACACCAGATTGTGGATGTTCCCCATTTCTATTCAATAGAATAGAAACATGCTTGGTCTTCAACATTTCTCCTTAATATTTTCCTTCAATTTTATTCAGTTGTAATTTATTAAACTTCTAATGATAATGTATCACCATATATCAATATGAATCATGATCCCAGATAAATAAATAAAATTAATAAAATTATGCTTTATTTTTTTCTTAAGCCAAGGTACCTAGAATGTAAAGTTTGACTATTTCTAGGGCTATATGTAAAACACTACACACTTTTCATTATCACCCTAATTTTTTCCTAAACCAGATTTGGTGAGGGATTATCAGGTATAACCATAATTTTTCATTGGCCACCATTTTTTGGGTTTTCGAACTAACAAGATTTGTGTCTCTTTAGATTATTTATTTCTTGATACTTTTCATAGACCATAAAAAGTGTAGATTTTGGGAGTTAGTAATAAACTTTTGTCCAAGATTCCTTTTATGGATTTTTATCCCAATGAGTTTCGTCTCTTTTTTATGGGTAGTCTAAATCCTTACAAACCAGATGATAATTAATGATGTTTTAAGTCAAACAGTTATGACCAAGACTTCTATTTTAGGTCGAATATTTTTGAATAATATTTGAAACGAAAGGGCCCCAATTTAGGACCCATTGACTGAGGATGTCCCAATATCTTTCATACATAAATGAGGAATTTTTATTGAACCTGGTTTTGTGGTTTCTAGACATAGGATATGATATAGGTCATATAATCCACATGGTATACAAAAGTAGGAAAATCCACTCTTGAGGATGAATTTTCCATCGGTTGACAAGCAATTTCTGGTGGTAACTTATACAGAACCACTGGGGAATTTTGTGAATAGCCAAATAAAGGTTTTTGTAGGACATTGGTCATCCATTTATGATGTCTAGGAAGTTTTATGAGTATATCAATTCATTTTATTGTTGAAGGACATAGTGAGTGGCCTATTGAAGGAACAATGTCTAAAAGTAGTAGGGTCATTTACATTGGATTTGAATGGGAATTCCACTCCTACACAGATTTGACTAGTGTAATGGAGGGTTGAAGCATGGTGTTGTTTAATGGCGTAAAATCCGGAAATTTGAGATTTTTGACTAAAATTCATTTTATTCTAACTAGAGGTGGGGAAATGATTCATCCTTTCCATGGTAGTCTAGATAGATATTCTCTATCAACTTCAGGCATGAAAGGGGAAAGGGGATGTAAACTGTAACATGAGGGTTTCCAAAACCAAGTGTGAGGTGAGACATAAATGTCATAAGGGTGTATGGAGGTAGAAAAAGCCTCTCATAAGGATTAATTTTCCTCTGGTTGATAGGCCCTTTTGTGGAAAAATTATGTAGGGTCACTAGGTAATTGTGTGAATAGACAAACAAATGTGTCTTCAGGACACTGGCCTTCTATTTCAAATGATCATGGGTGGTTATGAGGATTCGTACCTTTCTAGACACATAATATGGTTTGTGAGGGGGGGATTCTAGAACATGAAAGTGGGAATTTTGGGATGATATTTCTCAGGAATGGGTGGATACATTCTTCTCATACATGTGTGAGGAGGTTCCTTACGTAGTTCTAACCCTTTATGGGAAAGGAAGAGGAAATTTGTTTAATATATGGAACTGAGATATGTGATTCGGGAATTAATACGTATCATATGATGATAGAAATCCATAAGAACATAGTTCCTTTATGTATTAATGTCTATTCATATGCATATCTTATTCACGCATATTAGAGGGGAATTTTTTTCTTTCATACAATATCACCAATGAGGCGGGACACATACCAAACATTCCTATGCGGATTTATTTCACGAAAAGAACATGGGGGGGGGGAATATATTCTTTGAAGTGTCTAGAACTAAGAGTAAACATTGGGTTGTGCAATTTTAATGTCACACCATTAGGAAATTGATATAGAATCCCCATGTAACTCGAGTATAACCATATTTGGATATCCCAACATGTCTAAGATTTGGATAGTAAAGAAATTGTAAACCATGGTTCTGAGTTCTCTAAGATTGTGAGAAATGGCATGAGTCTTGGATTCCATTAGGTGAACGGAGGTAGGAATATCCTATCTTGAGGAAGAATTTTCCTTTAGTTGACCTACCCTTTTTGTGGAAAACTTATGTAGAGCCATCATGGAATTGTGTGCATTGTAAAAAAATGTTTCCCTAGGAAACTGACCTTCCATTTCCAATGTTCAATGAGGTTTTTGAATATTCGATATTACTCAAAGCATGGATTATGATAGATGGAAAGGGTATATCGGGACATATTTAGAAATATTCAGGCCATTATTACCCAAGGAATTGAATATTTCCCTATATAGATCTAACTCAAACATAGAGTGGGGAAATTCAATTCCTTTAATTGAGATGGACCTAGTTTTAAAGATATGAGTGTCCAAAAATTAGACTCCATGCCTAGGTCTGGTTCATATGTGGGGAGTGGTTTCATTTTAGCGATATTTGTTTCTTTTGGTGGTGGCTTGGAATAAGATCCATCATCCAGGTGTCATTATGTATCCTGTACACATAGGAATCAAGAAAAATGTAATTCTTAGTGTACCTCTTAGTTTAATGTCATGTGGTTAGGACTTTGGGTTTCCTAACATGGAGGGGACAATTCTAGAATTCCGTTTAAGGTCATGCATCCATGACCAACTATTATGGATTTATTTTCCATGGTGTTGTGGGGGAATCCCCTACTGAGGTCCCTAATCCCATGTGAGATGTGATCTGTGTGAGAATCAAGGGGAGGAAAGAATTTAATCCACCACTCATGGATGGCGTGTTCAGGGAAAGGATAATTTTATATTTTGGGTGATTCTGTTTAGTTTCAACTTCATACAACAAGGAAGTTTTATCATGTTGTTTAATATCATGCTATTAAGAGAATTACCATATAGTTTAATTTTGTGTGGATAGGATATAGATTCCCTGAAATTTATCATTGTGCGGTGAAGACATGAATGACATGACATGAAAGAAGGTACACATTATTATTATTTATATGGTCTAGAAAATAGGGCATTTGTAGAAGCCCCTTGCTCTGACTTAGCTTTCATGAAGAGAAGGGAACATTTTTATTGAGTTCCATGACCGGATCTAGGTCATAGGATCCGGGTGTCACTACATATCATAGGAGATGATAGGAATCAGACCACACATAGTGCTTCACCAAAATAATCCTACATAGGTCCATCTCATATGCAGGGGGTATTTTTCACTTTTTAGGGTGGTAGGACTAGGATGAGAATCCGGGCATCACTGTGTATCATGTGTAGATAGGAATCAAGCCATACATATTTCTGTGACATGACATGGTAGGTGATAATTTCCAAAAGTGGTATCCTCTCAGGTGATAACACTATTATGCTATATAGGTTAACATCATTTGTTTAGGATGCTTTGGACATGTGGTTTAACATCATGTGGTGAGGATTCTAGAAACAAAGTTTAATGTCCTATCATGGGGATAAATTTTCATAAAATACATGAGTATGTATGGGATAATCAGGTTGGGATATTCTGGCATACCCCAATCGTGAAGGGGATAAGAAATCATAAACCCTGATTCCAAAGACCCTTAGATTTGGAGAAATGGTATGGAGCTTGGAAGTAGTTGGGTTCACAGAGGTATAAAAATCCTTTCCTGAGGATGAAATTGACAAGCCTTTCTTGTGGGAAACTTATACAGATCTACTAAGGAATTGTGTGCATATCCAAACAAAGGTGTCTTTAGGTCACTGACCTTCCATTTCCAATTGAAAAGAAGGTTTATGGGGATCCAAGATTTCTTTGTGCATAGAGTTTGATGGATGAAAAGGGTATATCTGGGAATGAAAGAAATATCAATATCATGATTAGTTGTGAAGTATGGAATCCCCCAAATAGATTATAATCGTATGTATGAGGGGGCATGATATTTCAACAAATCCTTATTTTAGGAATCAAGGTTTGGGATCTATTACATAGGTTTAAATTATTTTTACTTGAGATGGGGCATATTTTTTTGGCGACTGGGCCTAAGGATGTAGAATCTGGGTTTCACTGTGAATCCTGTGAGTGTAGGAATCAAGCCACATGATTTTCTAGATGGAAATTCCCTACACAAGTCTAGTCTATACACATGGAAAATGGGTATATATATATTGTTGATAGTGGCTAGAACTAGACATAGAATATGGGAATCACTACATATAATGTTTAGATAAGAATCAAGTCGTATGTAGTTCTAGAAGTATGTTCCATGTACTTGTTTGACCCATTCACAAGGAGGGGGAATTTACAACCATTTTTTTGAGGTGATGGTATTTAATGTAACATTACTCTTTTTTTGTGTGAGTAAAGCCTTTATCACTATTCCTAAGTTCACTTGAGCTATGATTGATGTTAGAAACAAGGAATATAATGGGTTTTATCTTGCAATACAGTGGTAGTTGAGGGTACAATATAGGCATTTTGTGTCATGTGGTTGCTGAAGAAAGATCTAAAATCCAGGTGTCTCTACATATCCCATTGACAGAGGGGAATCAATCCACATGTAGTTTTATGAAGAGACCTCCCCATGTAGGTCTAGACCATAGGCAAGGAGGGGGAATTGTTTTTTTGATGGTGGTGGATAGTCCTAAGATATAGAGTCTAGGCGTCACTACGTATGCTGTGCCGACAGGAATCAAACCACATGTATTTCTAGAGAAAGAGGATTCTTATTTGGATCTAACTCTCACATAAAAAAGGGGAATTTTATCTTTCTCCAACACAAATCTGACTCATGTGTGATTGATCATTGATTGGAACACAATGATCCCTATATAGTTTAGTGTCAAGTGGTTTGGATGACAAATACCATGCAGTTTAACATCATGTAGTAAGGATGATTCAGCGATACGGTTTAGAATCTTCTGTTTAAGATATGAATCACCTGACATGAATGGATAATCATGTTATATCTTTCATTTTAACATCTTGTGATTAGGACATCAATACTATTCAATTTAATGACATACAGTAAGGAAATTTTATCATGTATTTTCACATCATGCAATCATGACATTTTGGATTTGTAGTTTAACATAATGTGGTGAAGTAAAATTCATCATGCAGTTTTACGTCATGTGATCAGGATGATGAATTTTGGCTAAATGGAATATTTCATCAAGAACATTGCATTGGTGGGGGTTGTAGTGAGCTGTTCATCTATTGAAATTAAGTAATTTTCCCTTATGTATGAAATATGGTCCTTCCCATTTTGGCTCCAATTTTGGAGGTTTCATCCCACGTATCATTTGGGTTCTAAGGACCAATACCATTCTACTTTGAGGAAAGATCATAGGAGAACCTTTTTGTTGAATGCTCGTGCAATCCGGTTTTAAAAACTTCCAAATGGTGCAAAGTGTGAAATCTTTTCTCATCCTATAGCTCCACGTCATCAAGCCATTTTTGGGATTTCTCAACTGTCTGAAGTTGATCACATAAAGTAATGCAGAAATATGTTAGTTTAAATTCAATGGGTAGAACCACCTCTATCCCGTATAATAATGAGTATGGATTTTCTTGAGTGGTGGTGCAGTTCATGTTTTGGTAAGCCCACAGATCATGGAGGAGCTTGTCCGGCCAAACTTTCTTGCCACTCTCTACCATCTAATGTAGTATATTATATAGGATATTATTGAATGATTCTATTAATATTTTGTCCACTACATGTTAGCGAGATAAATGGTTGGCTTTGATGCCATACTCCTGATATAACTTCTCTAATTTTGAAGAGAAGAAATTGGTGTTTTTGTCTCTCATTATTGTATGAGGGACACCAAATCTATTGATTATGTTGGATTTCACAAAGATAACAATTATTCTTGATGTGAACTTCTTGAGTGATGCATCTTCCACCCATTTGTTAAAGAAGTCAGTTTCTATGTGAATATACTTTAATTTCATAGATGTAGCTGGTGGGTATGGTATTACGACATCCATTCCTGATATGGAAAAAGGAAAGGAGTACTTGGTTGTGTGAATTAACTTTGGGGGTTTATGGATGAAATTGGAATGAACCTAATAGGAATGAATGTTTTTTGTGAATTCATCACAATCGTGCATCAAAGTAGGCCAATAGAATCTAAGACTTCAAATTTGATGAGAGAGATTGGATGTTGATTGATGTTCCCCAATGGCTCCAACATGAACTTCCTTCATAATGGTGGAAGTATCTTCTCCATCAATTCATCTGATAAGGATCCCATCAATCCCTCACTTATAAAGGTCCTTCTGTTTATTTGTTCCTTTATACAAAACAAATTTAATTTCTTATCTCTAGATTTATTATCTTCTAAATCTATCAAGTGGGATTTCTCCCTTTTGAAGTTAATCCATGATGGGAGTCATCTATTCAGTGGTTGGACCATACGGTTCAAGGACAGAACTAATCTCATCAATTTTTAACATCTTGGTCGGAATAAATGGTAAGACCATCTGATGGTGGGAAATATTGATGATCGTTTCATTCCTGTCTGGGTCATCTAGAGATGTGGTTGTATTTTCTAATTCATCGTCCTACTCATTTTGTGTCTGGGGGACATGTGTTTATGTCAGATATGAGGGGAAATCTTCCATTAGTTGTCGTACATGATCCACCAAAGAGATTAGATCCTATTTCTTAATAGAATAATTATCATACACTTTCTTGATGACTAGTTCTGAGTCACCTTTTATCATTAAGTGTTCTTTTTGTACCTGAAGTGCCAGATCTAGCCTTCCAATGGGGGAATGGTACTATACATCATTTTTTATGCACCCCTATGATAGAAGGAAGAAGTAAGGAAAGACTGCCCTTTTAAATATATGCGTATGAATCCTAGACCTACTTTTTGGAGCTTGGGGTCTTCCATCATTTTTCCGGTTAGGCTTCTGGATGAACCATCAAAATGCATATCCCATGATTGAGATTCCTTTTGAATAGAGAAATCCACTTCATCTGGTAGTTCATCTTTCTATGAATTTATTTCTACCAAGGGGTTCTCTACTAGGAAATCTTCTAGTTCCATGCCTTTGATTGATTTTTAAGGCACGGAATAGATGTCAAATTGCTCAAGAATGACTAACTACTGTGACATGCATCCATTCAACATCAGATGACTGAGAATATACTTGAGTGGGTTGATATGAGAGGCCAAATAGAACTCATGGTGCATTAAATAGTGTCACATATTTTGGACCACAAAGATTAGGGCCATAAATCTCCTCTAGATATTCAAATAATGAGTCTCAGCATCAATCCTGGTCTGACTAATAAAATAAAGGATTTTTTTGATGCCGATGTCATTATTTTGTGTGAGGAAGGTAATTATCTATTTCTCTAAGATAGTCACATATAGAATTAGTGGTATTCCTTTAATGGGTATCATTTTAACTAGCAAACTCAACAGATATTTCTTAAGGACGTCAAATGATTCTAGAAAATCATCTTTCCATTAATATTTGGCCCACTTTTTCATTAACCTGGTGAAGGGAAAAAAATTTCCTACAAGGTTGGATTTAAAGTGAAAAATATAGGTTATATATTCTAAATTTCCTATCAACTCTATGTGGTTATGAGGAGGAGACATACCAAGTATAGTTATTTTCTTCTCAGGGTTTAATTTTATTCCATAATGGCATACAACAAAACTGAGTAATTTCTGTGAGGTAACACTAAAAGAAAATTTTATGGAGTTCCTTTTTATATTGTGTTTTCATAGTTTGTTGAAAATGATTTCATGATTTGCAGGTGGTCCGAGCATAATTATGATTTTACCACAAAATCATCAATATATCATTTGACTAATTTTCCCAAGAAGGGATTGAAATGAGATGCATGGTGCACTGATATGTGGCACAAACATTTTTCAAACCAAAGGGAATTAATTTATAGAAAAATAATCCCTGAGGGCTTGAAGGTGGTTTTATCTTCATCTTATCGGGCCATTAGGATTTGGTTATATCCATAATATCCTTCCATGAAGGAGAGATCCTAATATATGGTTGTTTCATTTATCAACAATTTTGTAATCGGGACTGGAAATTCATCCTTTGGGTAGTACTGATTGAGGTCCCTAAAGTCAATGAAAACTCTAATTTTTTCATTATTATTTTTTACAGGGACAATATTTTCCATCCAGATAGGGTATTGAACTTCCGTAATGATGTTTTATCTAATGATCTTGTCATCTTCAAACACTATTTTGGAATCATGTGTCAGTTTCAACCTTCTGGCGGCTTTCTTGTAGCCACGATAATTTTCTGGAAGACCCTAGTGGTGAGTGACCACCTTGTGATCAAGGCCTAGTATTTCTGTATAGTTCCAGAAAAAACATATTAATTTTTACTTATGGAGGAGGTTTAAACCTCTTGTTCTTATAAAAACATGGTCGCAATGATCAGGGTGGGCCACGGGTCTTCTTTGGCACCTAGGTTTATTTTCTTGAGTTCATCGATTGTTGTAGAGACACCCTCCTAAAATGATGAAGGGGAATCCCTAAGGTCTTCCTACCTTCATCTTCTTCATCCTCCTCCTCCTCATCTTATTCTTATGGGGAATAAATTATTGAGATGATCTCTCTTTAGTTGATAGAAGAATCGTAATTAAGGAATTTGGAGGCTGAGGTGACTTCATCTGACTTAGCAAATAGCGAGGAATTATTTTGAGAGGATGGGGGGAGGGAATGAAAAGTTTATTTTTTCAATTCTGTCTTCACGAGGGATGAAGGGATTATCTATACCATTGAAGATATATTGAGGTAATTTCTATTAGAGCATTCACCATTGTTTTGGGTGCCAGTGGTTGTTTCATCGCTGTTAGAATTAGTGTCCATGACTGAAATCATGAGCACTATCGAATACACCTATGAATTTGGAATCATTCACTCCACATCATTGATGGGAAATATGTATTCTTCACTGAGCTACTTGAAGGGGTCTTTAGGGACCAATTCCAAACCGTCTATAGTGGGGAACCAATCAATCTCATTGACTAAGGGTTACTTCCCTTTCTTCTCATAGAATCCTTCATCGATATAGTGTGACTCACAAGATTTGAAGGGGGACTTATCGGCATGCAAGGTTAAAATCTATACATTAGTGAAATATTCAATGCACTGATAGTAAGATAAGGGAATCATTGTGTTCAACTGCAACTAGGTCCTTCCTAGAAGGATGCTAAAGGTCATTCTTTTCTGTACCACTAGAAATTCTGAGTCATCCACGAGGTCTCCAAATTGCGTTCTTAGATTGATCAGGCCTAGATGTTTCTACTCACTCTTATCATGTACGGTGTTAGGATATCCTCATTTCAGCCCAACCTATGATGGTTTTGCAGTGGGATAAGATTAACTATTGAGCCATTGTCGATAAAGACTTGTCAGATATCGATATCATTTATCCTTCCAAACACATATAAGGGGTTTATGTGTCCTTACATGATGATGTATTCATCTATAGCTTTGAAGGAGATGATCACATGACATTATTTAAGATTGTTCTTTGTTTGATAGAATTCAGCAGTGGTTACATCGGCTTCAAAATCCAGGAGGATTAGAAAAGCTTCTATAAATGCTTATATGAGATCTTTTGAAAAAATCAGGGAATCCAGGATTAATAGCTTGGTTGGTACTAAATCCAATTGTTTCATAATATCATATTTATGATCTAAATGATAACATTTCCTAGATCAGAGATGCTCTTTCATAGGTGCTTTATGGGTGTGAACATTGGATGAAAATGTAATGGTCCCCGACAAAAGGGCTAGTGGTGATTATGCACTTTTTAAATTTGGTTGGACAGGTCTGCCTACATGTTGTGGGTGGTTATACATTTTCTCCACTTCTAATGGATATTCCAGAATGATTGGGCTAGAGTATCTTCTATTAGGGGTAGAGTTACTTTCCTATTCTTGTTGGGTTCACTAAAGGTCTCTTCAATTGGTTTCTTCAATAATGAAAGTTTGAGTTGAGGTGCATCCAAATATTTGGTTTCTGGTACAATTTCTTCTTCTTGGGTATCCTCGGCTTCTATGGAATCTTCCTATAGTTTTCTAAATAAATGTAGGGAACTCAGTTTCATATCCATACTCTTCATCAGATAATGGATCCACAAAGTGAATGACATTAATGGATCCAAATATCAGTTCCTTGTCTAATGATGTATCTTCCTGATCGACTTCTTCTATTGGTGCCATTTAGTGGGGTGGTTCCCTTTTCATCAGATTTGATTGCATAAAATCTGAGAGTTTCAATGCCAACTTTGGCCTTAGTGTAGGTTATTCTTATTAAATTTTCTCTCTTCCTTTCTCGTTGAAGTTCTTTTTGGATGCTCGACCTTCATAGGATTTTGGAGATGAGGATGTTAGGTGTGTTGCATCAAAACCTATCGAAGGCATAGTCGGTTTCTTAAACTATTCTTGGAGTATTCCATGGGATCATTTTGTTGTTTTCCATGTAATCCAACTATCAAAATTCTATTACCTTTTTCAAACAACATTTTCCACTCCCCCATTAATCCGGGTTAGTGGTGGAAACATATGACACTTTTGCTGGCGGTGGTTCTAATTTGACTTTACCTGAATCAATCATTCTTTGTAAGAGTTACTTGAAGACAAAAAACTTCTGAATACTATCTCTCGGTGTCTGGTTGAAGGGATAAATAATATGGTTGGTCATCATGACCTAATTCATCAGCTCTCTTTGGCCCTAGTATCCAGATAAAGTTTCAATTCATGGATTCTACAAAGTTTCAATGGACTTGGTCATCTCAAAATGGATAAATTTCATTCCTTAATTCCTAGAATTGATTTTTAATAGGTCCCTTCCACTCGTCTTGATGAGGGAGAGGCTGCTGTTGATGTCTAGGGGGCCTGCATGATTCAATTTAGGACATGGAGTTGGGGCTAGTACAAGGGGTGGATTAAGAATAACCAAAGTCACTTAATCTCATCCGATTCTTCTTCTTAGGACCGATCGGGCCACCCGGGAATTGAGGTTAGTCCAATGTAATGAATCTTATATCATTTTAGAAATGGAAGAGAAATATTGACACCCGCTCATATATTTTACCAGGATGACTGGTGTTTATAGCTCATCATAGAGGTTATCGATGAACATATCAAGAATATCATCTTGGGGCAGTGGTCAGTTTAGAGAGAATGTCAGACCTTTACATCTGGAAATGAAATATGAGAATCATTCATTCTCCCACTTTTTTAAGTTCATAACGTCACTGACTGATGTCTTTGGCAATGTTGAATTGAACTAGAAAAGGAACTACCATTGAATATCCTCCCATCCTGGTATTGATTGAGCTGGAAAACTGGTATACCATACAAAGGTTGAACCTTAGAGGGTTCACACGAAGTATTTGAGTTTCAATGCTTCTATTTTGCACTAGGTTTCCCATAATGGGAAAAAAATATGATGAATAATGCGTCATATATTGTTTTGGATCACCTGATCCATTGAATATTAGGAATATGGGGTTCTCAAAATTTGGTGGCGGTGGAATGTTACTCACCTGGTTGAGGTAGGGTTTCCATTCTAGTTTTATCAGAGCACTTTGTTCTTCCATGGCTTCCAATCAATATTCCTATGAATCAATGGTATTAATGATCCCTTTATGTGTGTCCGATTGAACTTGAGTAGAAGAAGGCACATTAGGGGGAAATATTGGTCAGGCCGATACTGCTGGCGCTTGAGGTGGATACTCGGTCGGGGGAAGCCTTTGTGGATTTGCTGGAATATGTTCTGGCTGTTTCCTCAAGGGAGGGAAATATTGATATCCTATTAGGATTGGGATTAGATAGACTAATGGTACCATCACTACCTTAAATGATCATTTTGGACTTGCTTCGTTTTCTGGGATAATCCCTTATGGCATAGGAACACCTGCTCGAAGGGTATGTTGAAGCTCTACCTGGAGAACATATCTGACTAGATGACTTCCTTTGATCAGCTCAACATTGATTCACCTCAACTATTTCATTTATTCCCCCCGTAGAGAAAATATATATTCGATCCTTAGGGAATCAATCTCATTAGGGGGAGGTGGGTCATGTATGGCCTTGTTTTTGTTCGCCTGGTTATTGGGGATTCACAGAGGAGGTAGTGAGGGGTTGACTGAGGGAGTACCCATTTTTTGGGTGGCCCTCTAATTATAGGGGTGAACACCTCCTGGTTCGGTGTGGATCAAATTATAGGTGGAACCATCCCCTCACTATCCATCAATATTCATATCATTTTTGTAAGGGTCTGTAGGATTGATTTCCATTATGTTCACTAATTCATAGCACCTGGTGGGTGTCGTACCAGTTTTCTAAGAGGAGGAGAATTTGTGGTGTTCTTTACTGGATTTTATCCTCCAATTTTGAGATCCTCCTCAGGTTTCTTAGTGAAGGGTAACTCATAGGGAAACATTATATGACCTTTTTTACACCTTCCTTATGGGGGAAATGAATCACGAGATGGTACAGAATGGGTGTACACTCTATTCGTTTCCCTCCCTAGGCGAGTAAAGACAGACATCCACTGGATGAGAATTTGGGGTAAAAATTACCCTAGCCCTGTGGGATGGGGTTTCTCCCGTTCCTCTATTATTATGTCTCATCCTGGATTTTCCTATCTTACAATGAAATTTTGTGTTAAAAAGTCCCCTAGCCCAGTTTGATGGGGTTAATACCATATTGCAGTAGTCACTACTGTTATTTCTTCTTTCTTAATCTTGTTCATTCTAATTAAAGGGTGATCTAGATATGGTGTCGGGTCTACATATGAATTTTTTTTTTGAGGACACGATAATTTCTTGATGATTGGATTACCTTAGGCGAGAATCTTGCTAAAGTTTTTCAATCGTCTGGTTCAAGAATTTTTTAATGGATTGTTCTCATTTGGATTGAAGATTTTGAGACTTACTTAAGGACGATTCTTATTGAGAATGTCACCTTTCATGAACAATGATTTAATTTTATCTCCATCATGGGATAATTAAATTACAAGATTTCATTTCCAATGGGTTCTGCTGGATGGGATGTGGGGTAAATTGAAGTGATCCATACTCTCCCAAACCCCATATATGAACACCAAATTGGGAATTTCAAATAAAGAAATGAAACATGTGCAATGCATGAAGGTAGATCAGTTCAAGATATTTCCTTTGACTTTCTAATTGTGGTCTCTATGAAAAAGGAATAGTTTTTAGAACAATTTTCTAGAAAATCTATGCCAATGTATTAACATGGTCTGCATACCCATCAGGGAGAAAATATTTTGCTTTCAACTGGTGGAGATTTGTCCAGATATTGAGATGAATGTTATGAATAATTTCTTCCAACATCGATCTTGGTATGTCAAACTGAGAATTGGTTTTGGGATAAAACAAAATTGGTATGTTGTCCTTGGTTAATTGTCTTATCAAGAAAAACATATACATATGCTCATTTGAAAGAGAAACCTCTACTTGGTCTTTCCAACTTGGACGATTCTTAATGATTTCATCCCCATCGTTGGGGATAGTAGGAGTCTCATCAAAATATGAATGGTAAAAGCGTGTCTCAAAAGATGAGCATGGCCCCATACCATATTCTAACTGAGAAAGGATGTCTCTTGTCATAGAAAGAGTATATTACATGTCCGCCCCCAGCTTTCCAAGCACCTCAGAATATGAAGGATTTCTCGTGTATATCTCGGCAAGGGGAGGACCTTCATGGTGATGTGAATGATGACCGCAGGGAGGTCCTCTGTTGCTGATTCCATTGTGGATAAGACTACCATCAAGGCTTAGTATCCAACTACATGTTGAATTTCTATGTCTTATATCCTAGGGATGACCTTCAGGGTGGACCACAATAAAGGGAGGACCTTCTTTCTGCTTGATTTCATTGTGGGGAGGGCCTTCACGGTGACCGCCATCATGGTGTGGACTACCATCATAGCTGGATTTCTAGATATAGGTAAAATATGTGTATTCAGAATCCTAGGGAGGACCTTTGGGATGGGCTATAATAATGGGAGGAAATTATCGCAGTTGTATGTTACTATGGGGAGGGAATTCTCGGTGACTAATATCATGGTAAGGACTACCATCATAGTTGGATTTCCATCTATAGGGAGAATATTTGCATTATGCATCTTGGGGAGGACCTCTGGGATTGGATTCAATAAGGGGAGGACATTATTGCTTCTTGATGTCTCTATGGGAAGGACCTTCGTAGTGAATGACATCATGGAGAGGACTACCATCATAGCTTGATGTCTAATTCTTGGGAGAATTTCTATAGTGTATACCCTGGGGAGGATCATCAAGGAGGGCGATATCAAGGGGAGTAACTTTTTTTTGATCTTATAGTCTAGGGTAGGGGTAACATTTCACTCATTAGGAGATATGTTCTCTTAATCGATCATTTCTTTCCCATGAAGTAATCTCCCCGTGGGTGCTATAAGGAGGACCTTCAGAATTGCTGGTAAAAATACTGTGGGGAGGACCTTTGCAACTGCGACTGTCACTCCCATAATTTTTTAACAGGTTGAATGTGTCTTGATCCTCTATTGATAGGTTCTTGATGGAATCAAGAACACTAAATTCCAAAAGAGTATGATCATGAATGTGTTCTTCATTTTCCAATTTCCTTTGGCGCATTTGATTTTTGGGCACTCTCTTGTGGGAAACTGGGGCTGCCTACTATTGGTAACAGACTTCATATTTAGTTTCTTGTTTGGTTGGATCCCATGATGCCAAAGAGATACGATGTTGAGCATTTTGAGTTCGGATAGGTATATATTCCCTCTCTGGAGTAGCCACCATGGTAGACCGGTGTCCCCAAGTTGGAACGATTGTTTTTTACTGGTCCAATTGTCCTTATATCGTATAATATGGTTGTAGACCCTCCTGGACTAGAGTAAGGATGCAGGTCTGCTCAAGGGAAACTATCTTTTTTTGTTGATGAGTCACACCATTTGTGGATATGGGGTTGTGGGCCCTAATTCTTTCTATTTCCATGGACATGATTATATCTTGACATGTGTGGAGGATATGATCATAAATTTATGTATGATCATCGATTATATTTAAGATGTGTTGAGATACATATTTGGTTGAAATGAGAATATGTGTCCATTCCTATGTCAGAGCTTGAGTTTGTTCTTACACCAGTCATCCATGTCTTTTCTGTGGGTACTATAAATTCTCCTTTGTCGAGGAAGAGGAATGAGTCTACCCATGATTTATATATGGTATACGCCAGCTATTATCTCTGGTTTTCATCCTATTTGGATGATGGGATTCATTTTTGTGAGTAGGGATTTGTGTCTTCTCATTTGTCACCGTATTTCTCACATAGTCTTGATATGAATTCACAGGAATTAAAATATACTTTTACTTGATTTCCATCATATTTGACTAAAGGTATTAACATAATAGAGCATGAATTTGACTCTTCCTATACTTGATCACCACCATATTTGATTGGTGGGATTCATATTCATTGGAAGGGATGCCCACATGCTTGTATTTTTCATCCTATTTGGATGATGAGCTTCATGTGCATTAGCATAGTTTCTTATCTACCTATAATTTTTCACCCTATTTTCACAGATAGATAGGCATGAATTTATAATAATTTGCGCTTGCACATAATTCTACACCATATTTTCCTGGTGGGATTTGGATGAGAGGGTGGGACTATATGTCTTCTTGTAGTATTTGGCCATATTTTCACAGAGTATATCTTCCTCAGGAACCTAGGTGATGAACTACTCCTGATTATATGTTCGTTTACCATGGCGGCCTGCCAATGGGACTTGTGTTCATTGATATTTTGTAGGATCCCTCAGTGTGGTTTCCTCTTTAGAATGAGGATATTGGGTCGTGATGGTGGTCATGATATCTTCTGGCAGGTTCCCTTGAGTGGGGCTTCTGTGAAGTTGGGAACAAGTTACTGGGAATGTTCTAATTCATCTCCCTAAGACAAGGTAGGTACTTTTTGTTCTGTTCTGGGGATAGTCTCTCAAAATGATTAGATAAAACTAGTGGGACCACCATATTCTAGAATGTAATACACTATTGAAGAGGTGTCTTGTGGTATTTCACTGATTAGAGGGTCTGTCTTGCAACCACCACTATAGGGAGAGTACCATTCTGTTGGTACTCCTGAATTAGTGAATTTTTAACCTAGTGTTAGAGATGCTGGTTGGGTGATGTGGTCCTTTTCTTTGTGGAAGAGTCATTCAGATCATGGATTAACATGCGTGTTTTTAGAACATTTAGTATTCCATTTGATTGAAGGTATCTCTCTATACCCACATTATATGTGACAAGTATAGACTAAAACCCTATCAAAGTAGCATCTCATTATCACATGAATAATTTATGATCTTACCTGGTCCTCTTTCTTCTTGGATGTGAAAGGGGATTCAATGGGGGTAATACCTCCATATTGGTTAATGATTCATAGTGGGTTCACCATTTTTTTACCCAAAGGCACACCATACCCAATAATTAAAGTGGTTCAATGCCTACATGGAAGTATATCCTTTTTTATCTTACAAATGAGGTGCCATAGTTAAGTTGTCCTAGTGGGTGATAGTAGGGGGTTAAGTGTTTTTGAAATCAGTCCACTTCAGGTAAAATTTCATTGGATGGTCTCCAAGAGGTTTATTTGGGGAGCCAAAAACACCAAACATCTCTCACATCCATGATTCATGGACATTCCTTCCAAAGGAAGGAGTTTATTTGATGATTTTCCCAATGAAACATAAGAACTCACATTGGTTGAGAGGATGAGAAATCGGGATCGTCACACCCTTTTTTGTGTAACTATTACCTATTATGAGACTCGCTTATAGATTTAACCTATGTTCATATGTTCGTGACTCCTTTTTTCATTCCCATGAATCTGTCTATGGACTACCCTTTGGTAGGATCAATCATGAATACAAATGGATTCATAATTACCTATATGTATCCATGGATCTCCATTAATTAATACATTTATATGTATCTAAGGTTCTTCATCAATGTTACCCTCTTATGGACAAATCTATAATTCGTTAGTTGTTCATTAAGACAATGCTAGTTTTGAGCCATATGGGATGGCACTCTGGAGTTTATCATAATTAAGAGGACAAGAATTGTTTCAATGATGGGATAAAACCCATAATATGGTCTTCCTATGTATCCTTGTGAGAGGAATCATAATCCATGTAGTTTATAAATTTGGGACTTACGCGTTGAAGTGACCCATTTGAGGGGGAATGATTGGGGATTACACCAAATATGAGGTCTATTTACCTAAATTTGGGACATATATATGTGTAGAATTCCAATCTAAGATCGAGCCTTAGACATGTGTCCTATGTATCCTAGTCAGATAAGGAATCATAGTTCTCATAGTTCAACTAGATAATGAATTGTGTGACTTCCTTGGCTACCACTAATCTCTATGACTACGCGAGTCATGCTCGCTGTGAGAAATAAGATGAAGTGGTAGATCCAGAAAATCACTCAATTTTCCCTCTCTCCTGGAGGAAATGGATGAAGAAGATGATGATAGATTCCAAGGATATGGCACTTCCTCGAATAGAAGCTAGGGTATTACTTTAGATGGAGTTCCCTATGGTTGATTCTGGGAAAGGGGATGAGCATGGTTTCTCAGTAATGGGGAAAGAAAGTGTGATTTTCCCTTATTTATGATTGTCCCTCATTAAAGGGAAAGGCCATAGATTACCCTTAATCACTAGAATGGGGAGGTACATGTGAGCATCTCGAGGTCAGAACCCACATTACCATGGGAATTTAAACTTAGGGACATTTTAGGGATCCAGCTTATTATGGGGATTACCCATGTGATTCTGCTTACCATGGGTTTGTAAACTCAGAAGGGTGCGTTGATGCACCTGATAGTTTTATAATATGGGCCTAGTGGCCTTGGAATAGGATTTTTCATAGTTCTATTAGACTTCTTTGTGGAGGGGATATGGATAATATGATGGAAATAGAAGGAAAATACTGAATCCAAATGGTGGAACACATGAGAGTACCCCATTCTGCATACCATTTCATTATGTGGGATGAGGTTTCCCCCGCATAGAATGTTTCTATGACGGTGAAGGTCTTCTCCATGTACCATGATGCTACATGGACCATTATTCGGTTTACATAGTGTTTTTCTATGCAGAACCATGTTCCGTCTGCGTAGTATTTTGCTATGCGGCATTGAGTTCCATCCACATACCATGATCCTAGGTGAGGCTGGGATCCCTCTATGTAGAGATTTTATATGTAGTATAGGGTTCCTCCCACATAGATTATGGGTATAAAATATGTCATATTGAAGAAGGGGAGTTGAATCTACACTTTGTGGGAAATTCATCCACGAAAGAAGATGGGTTTTCAACCTATTAATTAGTATTATATTTATTTTTTTAATGCTATGTGGTGGGTTAAACCTATAGGGAATCATAAAAATAGTATGTGTTTTGCAGTGCTCTCTTCTTCAATTCCTTCGATCACTCAAGTCCTCCCAACAAGGTCCTCATCTTCAATCTCCCTTGGGGTCCTTTTATAGAGAGGTAGAATAATTGGATCAGGGGGCCATAATGCATCTTTTGCGGAGGCCCACTAGAGAAACTTGGTCCACAGATATTTCATTTTGTGGGGGCATGAGGTCATCATTCATGGTTTCAAGGATTACTATCTCATTTCCATGAATTAATTCGTTTCATTCATGGGAATTTGTAATCTCTTCCTCACCTGTGAACCATTTTAGTTCATGGGGGATCGTATGTAGGGTGGATTTCACTACCTACTTCCTTCAAACAATTTAATTTTTGGGGGATTGGCACCATCACCTTCATCTCATGAACTGCTTAGTTCACATGAACTTCGTGAAGAAGAACACCATTCTAAGTGGCAGTCCGTGAAGGAGATCTACGTCGCGACACCTCTACTTTAATATGGAAATTTTTTGGCTTCTTCAACTATTCTTCTGCAATTCATTTTCCTATATTTTAAAATCCCAATGAGTATTTGATTTTCCTTTGAAAAAATTTTAGGACCCAACAAAGGTCTTTTAGTATTTCTTATTACTTTTAAGGGTTTTTAGTGTTTTTCTAGTTTTTAGGATTTGATGGTTTTAGTGTATTTTGTATTGGTTTTAGAAGTTTTATGGGTTTTAAGACTTTTAGGGGTTTTCAGGGTGTTAAGGATATTTATTATATTTGGGGGTGGGGTGTAACAACCCAAAGTTTTTCAAGGGAAATTCCCTTCTTATAAATATTTCATAAAATAACATGAAAACACAACAAAATGAACTACTAAGTGATAAGTAACCTTTAAACATAAGTTTGTCACTTCTATGTTGGGAATTTTGAAAATCTGACATTCACGATTGTGTTCAAGATGATTTTTGGAGTCTAATGAAACAAAAATAATTTTTGGTGAATAGTAACCTACCCTTATGAATAGTAACCTACCATTATGAATAGTAATATGACCCTTATGAATAGTAAATAAGAGTAATATTACCTATGAATAATAAAATAAAATTTAGACATCTTAGAAAGTGACAATTTGACCTTAGTAAACGTTTTTGGTATTTTATAAGTCATAAATAAATAATTATAATTAATTAATTAATTTAAAATAATATTTATTTCCCTGAAATTTATTCATAAATTATTTAATCAATGTCTTATAGTTTTTAGATAATTTTATGAGACCCTATGTAATTTTTTAAAGAACTATAAAATCCGTTTTAATCTTAAAAACTGTTTTTTTAAGTAAATTATGATTTTAATTTAATATAAAAATAATAATATTTAGAAAATTATTTTTGAAAAATGGGCTTCATTTTTGGATTCTACACATCGAAAAATGGTTGGGGTAAATTTTTGGGATTTTTCTGATATACTTGAATTTTTGATGAATAGTTGAATCCGATAATTCACAATAAATGCTAAATATTGTATTAATTGAGTCATCAATGATGTTCTACTGCTATAAGCCCACTTGGTTCGAGATTATATTATAAAATTACTATTCTTGGTCGTTCAATACTCACTATTCCTTTTCTTAGGTGAAATTAATAAACTAATCAATTTTATATCAAGGAAACCCCTCTCCCCTCCACTATAAAAGCCACCCTTCACTCCCTGTTTTCCTCACACCTCTCAAGCTCCAATACATCTCTAAACTCTGCCCAAAAATCTTCCCTAGAACCTACCCCACGTCCAAAAGCTTCTGGTCTCATCCAAAGACCAAGACTAGCTTCCTTAAGGAGGATCTCAAGAGGATGATTTAAGAGGTAATTTATCTCCCTCTTCTCCTTTAATTTCCTTTCAAGTTCAAGTTCCTTTCTTGATCTCTCCCAACCTATATTCATCCAAATTGTTTTTTAACTCAATTATTATACATATAATGTAATTTTATGATTCTAATTGGATATTAGATCACCCCACACCCTTTCCCTCTTCCTTTTATTTCATTAAAGAGAACGTTGTTCATGAGGTGTTAATTTATCACCTTCAAAAACGACATGCTCTCTTCTTCCATTTCTACCTTCAGATCTGGTCATGAAACCATTTTTATGGTTGAAACAGAATATTTATTATGTATTATGTTCTATTTTTTGTTCTGGAAATAACCTATGACCATATTACTATGTGAAAAGTTAAAACAAGTTCGTTGTGATCCAAAAACCACTCAAATTAACCCAAAGAATCATCATTTAATTCTTATCTAATGATTCATCCACATGGATATAATGTGATTCATTATAAGATCATTCAAACTCATGTAATATCATTAATAAAATGTAATATCAGTTCTGGATGTCTACTCATGTTCTACCCAAACTTCAATTTAAGATTACAAGTGAACCACCCAAGAAAAACCATAAAAACGAACATCCCCGAACAATGTTTTTAAACTCTACAAGTCATCCAAAGGAACATAATTTGACATAATTAAACCAGAATTAACCCTATTAATGTACACATGGTTCTGGATTTCTAATTAATTAATATAATGTCATTATACAGGACATTAAATAGAGGGAAGCATTCGGGTACTAGTTAAGGGGAAATCTCGAACCCAATTTTCTTCCTTCGGGTTCTACCTCTTTCACTCCATTTTTGATATGGTCACTCCTTAAAGATCATTTGTTCATAATTTTCTTTCCTTTTCGGGGATATATATGTTTTATAATGAAGTTTATGTCAATCCAAATGTTTTCTGAAAGAACTCTTCTCTTAAGAACTCAACTTTTACCTCTCATTCATGGTTGATGATTCTTGTATCAAGTATGTTGTTCCCTATTTATTTTGGGAACCCAAAGTTTATGAATGTGTTCTTATGAGATGAAACCCATTCCTTTTCATGGGTTAGTTATTTTGTTGTTATATGTTCATTGTGGAATGCATGATAAATGATAATGTTATGATGTGACGGGTGCGCCCGGAATTATATAGTGCAATATGAATGTTTAAATGTGACGGGTGCGCCCGGAATTATACAGCGCTCCAATGCATTGGGTAAAGTGATGAATCTCATGAGTAAATGTGAAATGACATGTGAAAAAGATTATATCTTGGTTCACAAGTATGTGTGGTAGTTAACCACTAAGACATGATGTTTCATTTTTATGCATTGCCACATTTCAAGTCTTTTATTTATGCCCCTATCATGTTCATGATCTTTTTCCTATGTTATGATTATTCTCACCCCATGCTATATTGTTCTTATCTATCCTCTTACTAGGCTTCTAGATCACCCATTTTGATATATATCCCCAGGTGGCTACATGTACTAAGTAGAGGAAAAGTGCCACTAAGAAGCTAGTGAAGAAGAAATTAAATAAATGTTTATGGTTGATGTTGTATTTGTTATGTGTGGTCCTAGTTTTCCCAAGACACTAAACCTTTGGATCCTCTATTTGTAATACTATTAGGTTGTTTATCTTTGAAATGATGTAATAGTAATTTAAGAAAATTCGAGGTTTCTATAGTTAGTATCAGAGGAAAGGTTTAGTTAATTTGGGGATTAGGATTAGTGAACCCTAGAGAAAACCTACAACATGAGACTAATTACAAATATGAACACAATTATATTTACCTAGGGATCCCATATGTTATGTTTTTGGAATAATTTTCTAAATTAATAAGTTATTCATGAATTTTCTACTTATGTTTTGGAAAATGGTGGGAACTAGGAGAAATCAGGCCAACAACTCATGCGAGGGAAAATGCAACGATTGCCTGAACGACATCCCTAATGATTTGGGAGGTGGAGTTAAAAACTTCATGGAGATGCTTACCAAATTATCTCAGGTTATGAATAATAAAAATAAAAATGGGGAATGTTCTCCTTTACCGAAGAGGGAGCAACTAGCTATTGAATGTTTTATGCAGCAACGACCACTGATGTTTTCTGGATCTTCCAATCCACTAGTTGCGGAACAATGGGTCAAATCCATGGAGAAGATCTTTTCTGTTCTTCACTGTTCTGAGACAGAGAAGGTGACTCTATCCGTCTATCGTCTAGAGGGAGAAGCTGATCAATGGCGGGCTTTGATTAAGAACACCAATCCAAGGGAGGAAATTGAAGAGATGAAATGGGAAGACTTTAAGATAATGTTTCTTAACAATTATTTCCCAATAACTCTTTGCACGAAGATGGAGAGAGAAATCATAGAGCTCAAGCAAAAAGAAGGAGAATCTGTCAAAACCTATGAAGCGAATTTCACAAGGCTTGCAAGGTACGCTTCGGGTTTTGTTATCAACAATGATAGAAAAATTGATAGATTCTTTAGTGTATTAAAACCACACCTTCAAAAGGCTCTTGCAATTTGAGACTTTGGGAGTTTTGAAGAATTTGTTCAGTGTGCTATCAAATTGGAGATGGAGTTTTTAGAATGGTCCCATGGCTATGGTGATAAGAAAAGAAAGATGGATTTTCATGCTTGTGGATCTAATGACAAAGGTGGGAAGAAAAATCAATGACCCACATGCCAAAAATGTGGGAAGCTTCACAATGGGAACTGCCTCAAAGGGAAGGGGAAATGCTTCATGTGTGGGAAAGAAGGACACCATGCTCAAGAGTGTTGAAAAGACACAAAAAGGAAGGATAATGTAGTCGATGAAAGGAGAGAACCACCCATGGTTCAATGCTACAACTGTAGGGAGCTAGGGCACTTTGCAAACTAGTGCACTAAACCTCGAGCTCTCGAGGGTAATCAGCGTTAGTAGCCACCAAAGCCAAAGGAACAAGGGAAGGCTTATGCCATCACTACTGCGGAGGTGGAGCATGATAATGAAGTCGTACAAGGTACACTTCCTATTCACTCAAGAATGAAAAAAGTCTTATTTGATTCTGGTTCTATGCATTCCTTTATATCTTGTAAGTTTTCTAGAACTATAGAATCGAAGCCCCGAAACCTTGAAGTAGAGATATCTTTAAAAACACCAAGTGGTGAAATAATTGAAACCCAAGTCTTTGAATCTTCTCCTATTGACGTATGTGGGAAGATTCTTCCGGCAAATCTCATAATACTTCCCTTGGTGGAATTTGACGCTATAATGGGAATGGAATGGCTCTCATTATATAGAGCACATATCAACTGTCGGGAAAAGGAAATATATTTTCATATTCCGAACCATCCCATTCTCCTCTACAAATGAAAGGAAGATCATGAATCTCCTTTGAAAAATTCTTCAATGGTTTGGGTGTTGATTCCCTATGAAGAAGCATACCTCACCCAAATGGTTGAGTCGAAGGAAAGTTCCAACCTTGAAGAAATTCCCATCGTGAGGGAATACTACGATGTATTTCCCGAAGAGTTACCCAGAATTCCCCCGGATCGTGAGGTAGAGTTCTCAATTGAACTCATACCTAGAGCTACTCCTATCGCGAAGTTCCCCTATAAGATGTGTGCTATCGAACTGGAGGAGTTAAAGAAGCAGCTACAAGAGAATATGGACAAAGGGTTCATACGCCCTAGTGCATCACCTTGGGGTGCGCTAGTGCTCTTTGTGAAGAAGAAGGATGGAACCATGAAGCTGTGTATCGATTATCGGGAACTCAACAAGATCACCATAAAGAACAAGTATCATCTCCCATGTATTGATGACATGTTTGATCAATTAAGAGGAGCTCAATACTTCTCAAAGGTGGATCTTCATTCTGGATATCATCATGTAAAGGTGAAGAAGGAAGATATTCATAAGACTGCCTTCCGTACAAGGTATGGGCACTATGAGTTTTTGGTGATGACCTTTGGACTTACTAATGCCCATACAATCTTCATGGATTTGATGAATAGAGTCTTTAGACATTACCTCAACAAATTTGTGGTAGTGTTTATCGATGATATTCTCATCTACTCCAAGAGCATGGAGGAACATGAAGAACATCTAAGACTTGTGTTGGAAACATTGAGAATGGAGAAGTTGTACGCCAAGTTCACCAAGTGTGACTTTTGCATGAATCAAGTCACATTATTGGGACATGTGATCACAAGTGAGGGAATTTCTGTGGATCCTTCAAAGACAAAGGCGATTGAGGAATGGCCCAGGCCCTCTAGTGTCACAGAAATCCATAGTTTTCTTGGATTAGCTGGGTACTAACGACGTTTTGTGAGAAACTTCTCATGATTGTCAAGCCCGCTAACTGAGTTAACAAGGAAAGGGGTAAAGTATGTCTGGACGGAAGAATGTGAGGCAAGATTCAAGGAGATAAAGAGAAGGCCGATCACTGCACCTATACTCACACTACCGAAAAGTGGAGAAAGTTTTGTGATATACAGTGATTCTTAAAATAAAGGCTTGGGTTGTGTACTCATGAAAAATGATAATGTGATAGCCTACGCCTCACGACAGTTGAAGATCCATGAGAAGAACTACCCGACGCATGATCTAGAGCTAGCAGCTGTGATTTTTGCCTTGAAAATCTGGCGGCACTACCTTTATGGCGAGAAGTGTGACATATACACTGACCACAAGATCCTGAAGTATATATTCACACAAAAGGAGATCAACATGTGTCAAAGGAGATGGTTAGAGCTAATCAAGGATTACGATTTCTCTATTCACTATCATCCTGGAAAGGCGAACAAGGTAGCTGATGCTCTAAGTAGAAAAGAACCTGCTACTCTATCCATGTTGAGGATTGAGAAAGACCCTATCTTCATGGATGTGCAAAGGATGGATTTGGGAATCGTAAGGGAAGGGGATACATCCTACCTTTCCCAAATTATTGCGCAACCATCCATCCAAGAGAAGATTAAGAAAGCACAAAGAGATGATGTAGAGATACAAAAGAGGGTGAATGCAGTAAAGGAAGGAAAGCTGCAAGAGTTACATATCGACGATGATGGTGTGATTCGGTTTGGAACGCGACTTTGTGTGCCTTCATCACCCGGGATAAAGAAGGAGCTATTGGATAATGCACATAGATCAACTTTCTCTATCCATCCTGGGAGTACCAAGATGTACCGTGATCTCTGAGAACACTTCTGGTGGGATAACATGAAGAAGGAGATTGCAGAATATATATCAAGGAGCTTGGTATGTCAACAAGTTAAAGCTGAGCAACAAAAGTCAAAGGGTATGATGCAGCCATTGCCTATACCCATGTGGAAATGGGAAAATGTTACTATGGACTTTGTCACAGGTCTCTCGAAGACGTCAAAGGGAAATAATGCAATATGGGTTGTGGTTGATCGACTCTCCAAGACTGCCCATTTTATCGCTATTCAGGAAGACCTCTCAATTGAACAACTTGCAAGGATATATGTGAAGTAATTTGTGAGACTGCACGGTGTTCCACTCCCAATTGTCTCTGACCGTGACCCAAGGTTCACATCTACATTCTGGAGGAGACTTCAACATGCTTTGAGTACCGAATTAAATTTCAGCACGACCTATCACCCCCAAACCGATGGCCAGTCTGAAAGAACTATTCAGACACTTGAAAATATGCTAAGAGCCTGATCTCTTGATTTCAAAGGTGGTTGGGATCAGCATCTCCCTATTGTTTGAGTTCTCATACAAAAATATCTTCCACTCGAGTATTCAGATGGCTCTATGTGAAGCTCTTTATGGGAAGCGATGTAGAACTCCAACCTGTTGGGATGAAGTTGGAGAAAGAAAGCTAATTGGACCCGATCTTGTTTCGGAGATGGCAGAGAAGGTTCAAGTCATCCAGAAACACATCAAAGATTCTCAAAGTTGGAAAAAGAGCTATGCTAAGAATCGTCGAAGGGACTTGGAGTTCAACGTTGGAGATAAAGTCTTCCTTCGAATATCTCCATGGAAGAGAGTCATGCGATTCGGGAAGAAAGGGAAGCTAAGCCCAAGGTACATTGGCCCCTTTGAAATCCTTGACCGCATAGGAGCCTTGACCAATCGTCTTGCAATTACAACGAATATGGCTCAAGTTCATGATGTGTTTCATGTATCACTACTGAGGAAGTACATACCAGACCCCTCACATATACTAAACTCAGAGGTGGTGCAGCTGGAAGATGATCTCTCCTATGAGGAGCATCTAGTAAAGATTCTGGACTGAAGTGATAAGGTTCTACGAAACAAGACAAACCATCTTTTCAAAGTGTTGTGGAGGAACCATAATCTTGAGGAAGCAACTTGGGAACCAGAAGAGGCAATGAAGGAGAAGTACCCTCACCTGTTTGTGTAAAGTGAAATTTTGGGGGCGAAATTTCTTAAGGGGGGAAGAATGTAATGACCCAAAGTTTTTCAATGGAAATTACTTTCTTATAAATATGTCATAAAATAACATGAAAACACAACAAAATGATCTACTAAGTGATAAGTAACCTTTAAACATAAGTTTGTCACTTCTATGTTTGGAAATTTGAAAATCCGACATTCACGGTTTTGTTCAAGATGATTTTTGGAGTCTAATGAAACAAAAATAATTTTTGGTGAATAGTAACCTACCCTTATGAATAGTAACCTACCCTTATGAATAGTAATATGAACCTTATGAATAGTAAATAAGAGTAACATTACCTATTAATAATAAAATAAAATTTAGACATCTTAGAAAGTGACAATTTGACCTTAGTAAACGTTTTTGGTATTTTATAAGTCATAAATAAATAATTATAACTAATTAATTATTTTAAAATAATATTTATTTACCTGAAATGTATTCATAAATTATTTAATCAATGTCTAATAGTTTTTAGATAATGTTATGAGACCCTATGTAATTTTTGAAAGAACTATAAAATCAGTTTTAATCTTAAAAACTGTTTTTTTTAAGTAAATTATGATTTTAATTGAATATTAAATTAATAAAATTTAGAAAATTATTTTTGAAAAATGGACTTAATTTTTGGATTCTACATGTATAAAAATGGTTGGGGTAAATTTTTTGGATTTTTCTGAGATACTTGAATTTTTTATGAATAGTTGAATCCGATAATTCACAATAAATGCTAAATAATGTATTAATTGAGTCATCGATGATGTTCTGCTGATGTAAGCCCACTTGGTTCTGGATTACATTATAAAATTACTATTCTTGGTCGTTCAATACTCACTATTCCTTTTCTTAGGTTAAATTAATAAACTAATCAATTTTATATTAAGGAAACCCCTCTCCCCTCCACTATAAAAGCCACCCTTCACTCCCTCTTTTCCTCACACCTCTCAAGCTACAAGACTTCTGCAAACTCTGCCCAAAAATCTTCTCTAGAACCTCCCCCACTTCCAAAAGCTTCTGGTATCATCAAAAGACCAATACTAGCTTCTTTAAGGGGGATCTCAAGAGGAAGATTTAAGAGGTAATTTCTCTCCCTCTTCTCCTTTAATTTCCTTTCAAGTTCAAGTTCCTTTCTTGATCTCTCCCCACCTATATTCATCCAAATTGTTTTGTAACTCCATTATTATATATATAATGTAATTTTATGATTCTAATGGTATATTATATCACCCCACACCCTTTCCCTCTTCCTTTTATTTCATTAAAGAGAACGTTGCTCATGAGGTGTTAATTTATCACCTTCAAAAACGACATGCTCTCTTCTTCCATTTCTACCTTCAGATCTGGTAATGAAACCATTTTTATGGTTGAACCAGAATATGTTATATGTATTATGTTCTATTTTAAGTTCTGGAAATAACCTATGGCAATATTACTATGTGAAAAGTTAAAACAAGTTCGTTGTGATCCATAAACCGCTCAAATTAACCCAAAGAATCATCATTTAATTCTTATCTAATGATTCATCCACATGGATATAATGTGATTCATTATAATATCATTAAAACTACTTTAATATCATTAATAACATGTAATATCAGTTCTATATGTCTACTCATGTTCTACCAAAACTTCAATTTAAGAATACACGTGAACCACCCAAGAAAACCATAAAAACAAACATCCCCGAACAATGTTTTTAAACTCTATAAGTCATCCAAAGAAACATAATATGACATAATGAAACCAGAATGAACCCTATTAACGTACACATGATTCTGGATTTCTAATTAATGAATATAATGTCATTATATAGGACATCAAATAGAAGGAATCATTCGGGTACATGGTAAGGGGAAATCTCGAACCCAATTTTCTTCCTTCGGGTTCTACCTCTTTCACTCCATTTTTGATATGGTCACTCCTTAAAGATCATTTGTTCATCATTTTATTTCCTTTTCTGGTATATACATGTTTTATAATGAAGTTTATGTCAATACAAATGTTTTTCGAAAGAACTCTTCTCTTAAGAACTCAACTTTTACCTCTCATTCAAGGTTGATGATTCTTGTATCAAGTATGTTGTTCCCTCTTTTTTTTGGGAACCCAAAGTTTATGAATGTGTTCTTATGAGATTAAACCCATTCCTTTTCATGGGTTATTTATGTTCATGTTATATGTTCATTGTGTCATGCATGATAAATGATAGTGTTATGATGTGACGGGTGCGCCCGGAATTATATAGAGCCATATGAATGTTTAAATGTGACGGGTGCGCCCAGAATTATACAGCGCTCCAATGAATTGGGTAAAGTAATGAATCTCATGAGTTAATTTGAAATGATGTGTGAACAAGATTCTAGCTTGGTTCAAAAGTAGGTGTGGTAGTTAACCACTAAGACATGATGTTTCATTTTTATGCATTGCCACATTTCAAGTCTTTTATTTATGCCCCTCTCATGTTCATTATCTTTTTACTATATTATGATTATTCTCACCCCATGCTATATTATTCTTATCTATCCTCTTACTGTTCTTCTAGCTCACCCCTTTTTATGTATATCCTCAGGTGGCTACATGTACTAAGGATAGGATAAGTGCCACTAAGAAGCTAGTGAAGAAGAAATTAAATAAATGTTAATGGTTGATGTTGTATTTGTTATGTGTGGTCCTATTTTACCCAAGACACTAATACTTTGGATCCTCTATGTGTAATACTATTATGTTTTTTATCTTTGAAATGATGTAATAGTAATGTAAGAAAATGCGGGGTTGCTATAGGGGGAGGTAGGGATATTAAGTATTTATAAGGGGGTTTATGCTTTTTTATTGTTTTTAGGGATTTAGGGATTTTTTATTTTTAGGGATTTAGGGTTTTTTTTGTATTTTAGGATTATTTTAGGGTTTTCAGGTTTTTTTGGTTATTTAGTTTATTAGGGTTTTTAGTGGTTTTTTTAAATTTTTAAGCGTTTTAGGTGGGTTTAGGGTTTGTTAGGGGTTTTAGGGGTTTTATTGGTTTTATGGTTATTAGGGTGTTTTTATGGTTTTAAGCTATTTTATAATATTTTTGGTTTTTAGTGTTTTATGTTTTTTTTTGTTTTAGCCTTTTTAGTGGTATTTTGATTTTTATGGTTTTTAGGGTGTTTAAAGTTTTTAGGGGGTTTAGCGGTTTTTATTTCTTTTAGGGTAATATGGTGGTCTAGGTTTTTAGGGTGTATTAGGGTTTGGGGGGATTAGGGTTTTTATGGGTTTGAGGTTTTTTAGTGTCTTAGGGGTTTTAAATGTTTTTGGAGATTTTAAGGTTCTATGTAGGAATTTTTTGGTTTTTAGGAGTTTTAAGGATTTTTTATAATTCTAATAGTTTTTCAGGGTGTTTTTGTTTTTCGAGGTTTTAAATATTTTTAGGGGTTTAAGGGTTTTAGATTTTATAAAGGATTTTATGATTTTATGGGTTTTTAGTATTTTTTGGGTGTTTGTGGAGTTTTTAGTGTTTTGGGTTTTTTAGGGTCTTTTGGATTTTTGGGGGGTCTCATGGTTTTTCATTGGGTTTTAATGGACTTTTGGGGTTTTAGGGGTTTTTAGGTGTGTTAGTGTTTTCAGTGTATTTCAAGGGTTTTATGGTTTTTAGGTTTTTCGGTGGTTTTGGGTTTTTAGGGGTTTTGGGGGTTTTCATTGATTTTTGGATGTTTTAGGGTTTTTAGTGTTTTTATGGTTTTCATGGGTTTTGGGTTTTTTTAGTGTTTTAGGGTTTTTATGTATTTTTAGGGATTTTTAGGTTTGTCAGGTATTTTTAGGGTTTTTGAGGGGTTTCAAAATATTATAGGTTTTCAGAGTTTTAAGGGGTTTTTTTGTTTTTTGGGATTTTAGGGCCTTTTAGGGGTTTGGGGGGTTTTATGGGTTTTTGTGGATATGGTTTTTTAGGGGGGGGGGGTGTTTAGTGTTTTTTTGAATGTTTTTATAGTGTTTTAGGGTTTTTGGGACTTGTAGGGTGTTATAGGATTTTAGGGGTTTTAGGGTCTTCTAGGATTTTTAAGATTTTTTTGGGTCTTTTAGGGTTTTTAGGGGTTTTATAGTCATTTAGTTTTTTTAGGTCCTTTTAGGTTTTTCAAGGTTTTAGGATCCTTTAGGGTTATTTTGTGTTTTTGGTCCTTTAGAGCTTCAAAAGGTTTTTGGGGTTTTTTTTGTATTTTTAGGGTTTTTAAATTCATTTAGGTTTTTAGGGAATTTTTTGGGTTTCTATTGTCTTTAGAGTCTTTTAGTGTTTTTGAAGGTTTTCGGGCCATTTATTAGTTTTTAGAGTTTTTAGGGTCTTTACGGGTTTTTAGGGTCTTTTAGAGGTATTAGGGATTTTTGGGTTTTTTAGGGTTTCATCGAGTTTTTAGGGCTTTTTAGGGTTTTTAAGGGCTTTTTAAGACATTAAAGGTTGTTAGGGGTGTTAGGATTTTTAGTTTTTTATGGTTTTATGGTTTGATCAAGGTCCTTTAGGGGTATAGGGGTTCTTAGGGGTTTTATGTTCTTTAGAAATTTTAGGCTATATTATGGTTTTTAGGATATTTAAGGATTTCTTGGTTTTTATGAGATTTAGGGTACTTTAGAGGTTTTAATGGTTTTTAGGGTTTAAAGAATTTTTATGGGTTTTATGGTTTTTAGGTTTCTAAGTGTTTTATGAGTTTAAATGGGAATTTTAGGGGGTTTTATATTTTTGTAATTTTTTTAGGTTTTAAGGGTTTTTTTTTGATTTTTAGTGTTTTTAGTGGGTTTTAAGGGTTTTAGGGTTTTTAGTATTTTTAGGGTTTTACATGGAATTTTAGTTTTTTTAACGGATTTTTAGGGAGTTAATTTTGTTTTTGAGGTTTTAGTATTTTTTTAAGGGTTTTTAGTTTTTTGGGGGTTTTGTTGGGTTTTTATAGATTTTAGTTTTTTTATATTTTTATTAGGGTTTCAAATGTTTTCAATTTGTTTTACAGTTTTTGGGTGTTTATGATTTTTATTGGAATTTATGGTCTTTTAGGGGTTTTACAAGGGTTTTAGGGTTGTTTATGGTATTTTAAGAATTTTTATTATTTTTAAGGTTTTTTAGGGTTTATGGTCTTTTTTTGGGTTTAGGGTGTTTCGATGTTTTTTACACATTTTGGGGGTTTTTTGGTATTATTGGGTCTTTAGGGGTTTTAGTGTTTTTTTGGATTTTTAGTGTTTTTAGTGGGTTTTAAGGATTTATGGTTATTATCATTTTTAGGGTTTAAGCAGGTTTTAGGGTTTTAAAGGGAAAGAAAAGGTCTAGGGTCAGGCTATTCCTGGCCCCTCCCAAAATTTATTATTAAAAAAGAAAACAATGCAGACAGAAGCAGGGCAGAGTTAATCGACCCATACCCAAAAAACAAGCCCCATAAACAAAATCAAAAAAGGAAAAGATACAAAAGACCAGACACAATAGAAAATCAAAAGCATCTCCATCAACACATCTCGACCAATCAGCATCCAGCAGCCCAAAACATAGTTCCCATCATCCTTCACCTCCTTTCGAAACCTATCCTCTGCCAGTGACACAGAATCACCAGCATAAACATCATAAACATAATCTTTAGAAGCAGAAGCTTCATCACCTCCTATATAAGAAAAAAACTAGAATCTAGAAACTCATCTTCCAATATTCACTACCTCCTAGACAACCTGTTCCAATCGTTTTGTAGCTCATATTCCAGTATTCATATCCTCCTAACCCATCAGATCCTAATATGTTACATCATAACGTACAACAACCAAAACCTTCTAATTGAACAGGTTTTGACATTCCATACCTCGCATTACAACTAGAAATGTACCACCAACATCCATACCCAGTGCCAAACCACATCACCCACCACCCCTTGGACAGAACCCAACTCCAGGAAGCTCCCCTTGCAAACTTTCACAACATCACCATACATTGCCTAACACCTCTCATCAAATCCAATAACCAGTACCCATAATGACTCACAACCATAACCACAACCAATAAATAGTAGATCATAAAATACCAAAAATTCCAACCAAAACTAGCATCAATAGCTTGAAGCGAAGGCGAAGCCGAGGGACCAGGTCAAGCATGCACCTACATCTGCTTCGCGATTCAAAGACAAGATCGAACTAGATCCCAATAAAAAACTTCATCTACTTCAAACGATCGTGAACTTGAGATCCGAACCAAGGAATCATCACCATTTATCGATGACCCAAGCTGAACTGATGTTATACCTTTCCACACAACATCCAGAAATGCCGATGAAAAGCATCTCAACCACAAAAATCCCAGCCGCGAAAGGAAATGGTGCTGAAAACCTGAGAAACACTACCTCTCAAAAAATAGGAAGCTTCCGTAGAACACCTGCAGCCTTTGATCCAAATAATTATACTAAGGCACACCATCGCTAAGATATCCCCCACAATCATGAGTGGGTAGGTCCGTGATGGGTTCAGGTGCCGAAATCCTGATCGACATTGCCGCTTGGAAAACATGAAGCCTGCAAAGAACATCTTCCACCTCGAATAATTCTACACCATCCCACCACAACCAAGATATCCCCCCACAAGCATTAAATGTCAAGGGAAAAGATCTGTCACCATAGTCTCCAGGGGAAACCGGAGAAACCCTAGAAACTGCATTGAGAGTGAGAGAGCACCAGGGGTGTGCACCACCATCTACTTTTCCCTAGGGGTTTAAAGGGGTTTTAGGGTTTTAGGATTTTTATGGTTTTAAATGATTTTTAAGGGGTTTAAAGGGTTTTTTGGTGTGTTTATGGTTTTTAGGTTATTTAGGGCTATTTTTTGGCGTTTTAGTGATTTTAGGGATTTTTTAGGGTCTTTAAGGTTTTAGGGGGTTATAGGGTTTTTTATGGTTTAGGTTCTGTATGGTTTTTCTTGGGTTTTAGGATTTTTTAAGTTTTTTGACGATTTTTAGGGGGTTTTAGGATTGTTTTATGGGTTTTAGGGTTTTTAGAGATGTTATAGGGTTTAATAATACTTTTTGGATTTTAACGGTTTTAAGGCGTTCTTGATTTTTAAGGGGGTTTAGGGGTTTTTAGGTTTTTGGTGGGTTTAAGCAGTTTTTAGGGCATTTAAGGGGTTTTAGGGTCTTTCATGGGGTTTTAATGGTTTGGGGTCTTTTATGTTTTTAAATATTTTTAGGTTCTTTAAAGGTTTTATAGGGTTTTAAGGTATTTAATGTTTTTTGTTTTTAGGGTATTTAGGGTCTATTTGGGGATTCTTTTTTTATTTTTTTAGGGTTTAATTAGATTAATAGTTTTTAGGGTATTTTGGGTTTTTAGGATATTTTTATGTTTTTAGGGTGTTTAATATTTTTTATGAGTTTTTATTATTTTTGTGCTTTTTATGTATTTAGGGTTTTAAATTATTTTAGAATTTTCAATTATTCATTGCTTTTAGGATTTTATGGTTCTTTGAGGTTTTTAGTTTTCGTAAGTTTCTTGTAGGTTTTTTAGTTTATTTAGAGGTTTTTAGGGTTTTTGATTTTTATGTTTTTCAGGGTTTTTAAGGATTTCTATGATTATAAGGGTTTGTTAAGGCTTTTTATGGTTTTAGGGTTTTTAATGTTTTATGATTTTTTATTGTTTTTAGTGTTTTGAGGGGATTTTTGGTTTTTTATTTATTTTATGTTTTGTAGGGTTTATATGGGTTGAGGGTTTATAATGGTGTTTAATTTTTTTGGGTCTTCTTGATGATTTTTTGTCTTTTAGGGATTTTTTGTGTTTTTAGTGTTTTTTAGGGTTTTTAGGGTCTTTAATATTTTTATGGTCTTTTTAAGAGTTTTAGGAATTCTATAGTATTTTAGGGTTCTTAGGATTTCTAGGGTCATTTTAGGGTTTTTAAGATCTTTAAGGGTTTTAAGGGTCTTTTATGGTGTTTAGGGTTTTTTATTGTTTTTAGTGTTCTTTATTTGTTTTTAGTTATTTTTAGGGGTTTTAAGGTTTTTTTGGGTTTTTAGGTATTTTTAAAGGTTTTGGGGGTTTGGGTATTTTTAAAAGTTTTTACGATTTTATATCATTTTTATGGTTTTTATTATTTTTAGTGGATTTATAATTTTTAGAGGGATTTAAGGATTTTTTGTGGTTTTATTGGTGTTTTTAGGGTTTTAAAGTCTTAGGGATTTTGTTATTTTTTGGGTTTTTGGTGGGGTTTTTGTGTTTTAATAAGTTTATAGGGGTTTTAGGATTTTTAATGATGTTAGTGGTTTTAGGGTATTTTTTGAGTTCTTGGGGTATTTTGGGTTTTTTGAGTTTTTACGGTTTTTAGGGGTTTTTTGTTTTTTTATATTTTAAGGATATTAGAGTTTTTAGTGGTTTTAGGGATTTTAGTTTTTTTAGGGTTTTAATTTTTTTCGTTGATTTTTCATAGGGTTTTTTTTGGTTTTTAGGGGTTGTAGGGGTTTTTAAGGTATTCTATGTTTTTTGGGTTTTTATAATTTTTAGGAATTTTTATTGTTTTTGGGGTCTTTTATGTTTTTAGGGCCTTTTAGGATTTTGGGGGTTTTAGTGTTTTTACGGTATTTAAAAGGTTTTAGGGGTTTTCAGGTTTTTAGGTTCTTTTAGTGGGGCTTACATGTTTTTAGGGGTTTTAGTTTCTTAGAGGGGTTTTAGGTTCCTCATTGGTTTAAGGGTTTTTGGGGCCTTTAGGATTTTTGGGCCCTAAAGGGTTTTTAAGGTCCTTTCAAGGTTTTTGGGTTTTTATTATTTTTAGGTTTGTTTGTGTTTTTAGGGATATTTAGCATTTTAAGCTTTTTAATCTTTTTTGGGATTTTAATAGTTTTTAAGGTTCTATATAGTTTTTTGGGTTTTTATAGTTTTTAGGTTTTTATGGTTTTTAGGATTTTTAGGGTTTTAGGGTGTTTTCGAATCTTTTACAGTTTTTAGGGGTTTTAGACTTTTAGTATTTGGGGTATTTTAATGTTTTTTGGATCTTTTATGGTGTTTTGGGGTTTTTAGGATTTTATGGTTTTTAGGGTTGTTTATGGTTTTAGGGTTTTCGTGGGTCTTATATGTTTTAGGGGGGTTTGGGGTTTTAATTGTTTTTTTGAGGATTTATTGTATTTAAAGGGGTTTTAGGGGTTTTACGGACTTTAAGTTTTATGGGGGCTTTAGGGGCCTTTAGGGTTTTTATGAGTCTCTATGGTTTTTTAATGTTTTAAGGGGTTTAGGGTTTTTTTGGGTTTTTTGGGTTATGGGGTTTTATATTTTTTATGATTTTAGGGTTTTAGGGGGTTTGATGTTTTTAGGGTTTTCTAAGTGTTTTCATGGGTTCTTATTAGTTTAATGGGTTTTATGGTTTTAGGGGTTTTATATATTTCAATTTCTTTTTTTTTGTATTTTTTAAATTTTTAGGGGTTTTAGGGTTTAATAGGGGTTTTTAGGGTTTTTGGGGTTATTATGGGTTTAAGAGTTTTTTTTGGTTTTTGAATATTTTTATGATTTTTGGGGGGTTTTAGGGTTCTTTGGGGTTTATTTGAAGTTTTATTATTTTTTGGGGGTTTTAATGTTTTTAGAAGAATTCAGGGTTTAGGGGTTTTTCGGTTTTTATATTCTCTTTGGGTTTTTATGGTTTTTTGATTTTTCGGTTTTCAGGTAGTTTTAGGATTTTTTTTTGGTTTTTTGAGGTTTTATGATTTTTAGGGGTTTTAGGGTATTTTTTTATATTTTAATATTTTTATGTATTTTAAGGATTTTTGGGAATTTTTTGGGTTTTTATGTTTTTTGTTGATTTTATGGTTTTTTTGGATTTTGAGAGTTATAAGGTTTTAATGTTTTTTTTGTTTTTAGGGTTATTTAAGGGTTTGATGTGTTTTTGATGTCTTTATGTTTATTTAGGAATATATATGGGTATTCAGGGGTTTTTAGGGTTTTATGGTATTTAGGTATGTTTTTTGTTTTTTAGGGTTCTTTAGGTTTTCTAAGCTTTTTAGGGGTTTCTTCGAGTTTTTAGGTGTTTTTATAGTTTTTCAACATTTTTGGGTTTTTAGTATTTTTATGGTTTTAGGGGGTTTTAGGGTTTTAAATGTTATTTGAGGGGTTTTTAATGTGTTTTAGTTTTTAGGGGTTTTTAATGTCTTTAGGGTTTTGTTAAATATTTTAGGGATTTATTTTTTTGGGTTGATTTAGTGCCATTAGTGTTTTTAGGGGGTTTTAGGATTTTTTGAGATTTTTTTTATTTTTAGGGTTTTATGGTTTTAGGGGGTTTAGGGTGTTTATGGGATTTTATGGGTCTTTTAGTGTTTTATACGAGTTTTAGGGACTTTTACGGTATTTAGTATTTTCAGGGTCATTTTATTTTTTTCATTTGTATCATCTTTCATGGTTTTTAGGGTTTTTAGGGGTTTTAGGGTTTTTTGTGTTCCTAATAATTTTTAGGGATTTTCATTCTTTGGGATTTTAATAGTGATTTTATGGTTTTAGGTAATCCAAGGTATTTTTGGTTTTTTTAGTTTTTTTTGGTTTTATTGTCTTTTAGTATTTTTAGGGGTTTTATTGTTTTTACAGTTTTTTGGGTTTTAAGGGATTTTATGTGTTTTTTGGTTTTTTGGAATTTTATTGTTTTGGGGGATTTTAGAGTTTTTTTAGTTTTTAGGGGGTTTGGAATTTTTAGGTGTTTTGGACGGTTTTTTGGTGTGTTGGAGGACTTTAGGGTTATTTGGGATTTTTTTGGGTTTTTAGTGTTTTCAGTATTTTAGGAGTTTTTAAGGGTTTTGATGTTTACTCGGGGTTTAAAAGGTTTTGTATGGTTATTAGAGAAGAGGTTTTTAGGGGTTTTATAATTTTTAGCGTTTTTAGGGTTTTAGGGTTTTAAGGACTTTTATGGTTTTAGGGTTCTTTTAGTTTTTTATAGGTTTTAGGGTCATTTAAAATTTTAGAATTTTTTAGAATTTTTTAGGTTTTTTTATATTTTAGGGGGTTTTGGGTGTCTTTTTAGTTTTTAGGATCATTTAGGGGTTTTAGGGCCCTTTTTGTTTTTATGGATTTTAGGTCCCTTGGTGTTTTTATGGTCCATTAGGAGTTTTTTTGGAATTTCAAGTAATTTGGGATGTTTTAGGTTTTGGGGTTTTAAATCCTTTTTATGGATTTTAGGGGTTTTAGGGGGTTTAGGGGATTGTATAGTTGTTAGGTTTTAGGGTTTTTAGGGTTTTAAATGATTTTTAGTTGTTTCAATGTTTCTTATGGTTTTTAGTGTTTTGTATGGGTTTTACGTTTTCTTAGGGTATTTAGAGTGTTAGGGGTTTAAGATTCTTTAGGGGTTTTATGGTTTTAGTGTTGTTTATGGTTTTAGGGTTATCTTAGGGTTTTTAGGATTTTAGGGTCTTTTAGGGTTTCTATGTTCATTTGGGGTTTTATGGATCTCTAGGTTCTTTTATATTTTTTAGGATTTTATAGGATTTTAGAGTTTTTTGGTATTTCTTTGGTCTTTTAGTGTCTTTTTCGGTCATTTTGGGTTTTAGGTTCCTTTAGTGTTTTTTGGGGTTTTTAGGGTCCTCTTTGATTTTTTGTTCATTTAAGGTTTTTGGGTTGATTTTGGGTTTTTATGGTCCTATGGTGTTTTTTTAAAAAATTTATTGTTTTTTATATTTTATAGGGTTTTAGGGTACTTTAGAGGTTTTATAGTTTTTATAGTCTTTTATGATCTATTATGGAATTTTACGGTCCTTTAGAGTTTTATTTTTTATTTTCTTTTATGGTTTTTAGGATTTTATGGTCTTTTATAGGTTTTTATAGGTTTTAGAGTATTTTGGGGGTTTTTAGGCATTTTATGGGTTTTATGGTTTTTAGGGTTTTATGGATTTTAGGGTTTTTAGTGGTTTTATAGTCATTTAAGGGGTTTTAGGGTCATTTTGGATTTTTAGGGTTTTTATTCTTTATTCAGGTTTTTATGTTGTTAGGCCTTTTTAGGTGTTTTAGTGTTTTTATGGATTTTAAGGGGATTACGAATTTTAAGGATATTAGGGGTTTTTAAAGGTATTTTGTGGTTTGGGGGTGGGGGGTTATAGTGTTTTTGCGGGTTTTTATTGTTTTAAGTGGGTTTTTTGGGCTTTATGGGTTATTAAATATTTTTACGGGTTTTTGTGTTTTAGGGGATTTAGAGTTCCTTTGAGGTGTTTATGTTTTTATAGGGGGTTTTGTGTTTTTTATTGGATTATAGGGATTTTAGTGGGTTTTTAGGTTTTTAGATTTTCATAGGGGGTTTTAAAGTGTGTTTGGGTTTGTATAGATTTTTAGGTCTTTTTATGGATTTTAGGATTTTTAGGATTTTAGGGATTTTTAGGGGGTTTGGGGTATTAATTTTTTACAAGGTTTTTTGGATATTAGGGGGTTTTAGGGATTTATGGATTTTTTTTGGTTTCAATAGTGTTTATTATTTTTAGGGTTTTTAGTGTTTTAAGGGTTTTTAGGTTTTTAATGGATTTTAGGGGTTTTAAGGATTTTTTCAGGCGTTTTTAGATTTTTCTGGTTCATTAAGGTTATTTTAGGGTTTTAGGTATTTTTATTTTTTTAAGGGTTTTAAGGGGTTTTGGGGTTTTAAGGGATTTGTATAGTTTTATTGGGTTCTTGCGTTTTTCTGATTTTTTAAGGATTTTAGGATTTTTTGACATTTTTAGGGATGTTTTAGGGGTTTAAGGGTTTTACAAATTTTTTATTATTATAGAGGTTTTAGGTGTTTTAGGGGGTTTTAGAGTTTTTCATGGTTTTTTAGAAGTTTTTTCGTTTTTATGGTTTGTAGGTATTTGGATTTTTTGTTTAGGGTTTTTTCGGTTTTAGGAATTTTTATGAATTTTTTACTTTTTTTGGGTTTTAAAAGTTTTCCGTGGTTTTAATGATTTTTTATGTTTTTAGGATTTTTTGGTTTCTAAAGTAGTTTTTATATTTTTTAGGGTTTTAAGGGGTTTATTGATCTTTTATGAGTTTTAGGGTGTTTAAGTGTATTTTAGTGTTTGTAGGGAGTTTTAGGGATTTTTAGGGGTTTTAGTATTTTTGGGTCCTTTAGGATTCTTTATGGTTTATAAGGTTTTTAGTGGGTTTAAGGGTTTTTTGTGTTTTTATGATTTTAGGGGTTTATGGTTTTTTGGGATTTTAGGGGTTTTTTTGTTTGTTGGGGGGGTAGGGTTTTTAGTGTATTTAGGGTTTTAAGGAAGTATAGGGGGTTTTAGTGTTTTATGGTTTTTAGAGATTTTGAAGTTTTTTTAGGGTTTTTAAGTGTTTTTTGGGGTTTTAGTGTTTTTTGGGTTTTATGGTTTATAGGCTTTGGGATGATTTAAAGTGTTTTATTGGGTTTTAGGGTTTTTTAGGGTTTTAGGGGTTTTAGGTTTTCATGGTTTTTAGGTTTTTGTTTGGATTTTAATGTTATTAGGTTTTTAAGGATTCAGGGTCTTTCTAGGGCTTTCTAGTGTTTTAGGGTTCTTCAGTGTTTTTTGGATTTTTATGGGTTTTTGTGATTTTTTTGGATTTTTAATGTTTTCGGGTTTTTAGGGTTTTTGGTGGTTTATGGGGGTTTATGGGGGTCTTATGTTATTTTAGGATTTTTAGTTTTTAATATTTTTAGGGGATTTTTTGGTTTTTAAGGTTTTAGTGTATTTTAGTGTTTTTTGAGTCTTTAGGGTCTTTAGGTGTTTTAGGCTACTTTTCAGTTTGAGAAGTTTTTACGGAATTTTAGAGGGCGTATAGTTTTTAGGGTCTTTAGGGGTGTTTTAGGGTTTTCATGGTTTTTATGTTTTTTTTATTTTTTTGTCTTTTAGGGGATTTGGCGGTTTTATGATGTTTTCATGGTATTTTAAGATATTTTAGTGTTTTTAGGGTTTTTACGGTATTTGGGATTTTCGGGTTTTTAGCATTTTTAATAATTTTTATTATTCTTAGGGGTTTTGGAGTTTTTTGTGATTTCAGTGGTTTTAGGGTGTTCTAGGGTTTTCAATGTTTTTAGGGTTTTTGGGTTTTTTGGGGGATTTTTGGGATTTTGGGTTTTTTTTTATTTTTTGGTGTTTTAATGGAATTTAGGTTTTTTAGGGAATTTTGGGTTTTTTAGGTTTATAGGGATTCATGATTTTTAATGGTTTTATAGTATTTTAGAGTTTTGTGGGGTTTTAGGGTATTTGAGTGTTTTTAGGGTCTTTTAAAGCATTTTTGGGATTTTAGGATCTTTTAGGGGTTTAGGGTATTTTAGGAAATGACTATCTTTTAGGTATTTTTTGGTGTTTAGGGTTTTTAATTCCTTTTAAGGGATTTTATTGTCCTTTTTAGTTTTAAGAGTATTTTAAGGAGTTTTAGAGTTTATTTCGGGGTATTTAGTGTGTTTTAGGGTTTTACGGGCATTAGGGTCTTTTAGGTGTTTTGTAGGGTTTTTAAAGGTCTTTAGGGGTTTTAGGATCTTTTATGGTATTTAGTGTTTTTTGGTCCCTTTAGGGTTTTTTTGGCTTTTAGGGTCCGCAGGGTTTCCTTATGGGTTTTAGGGTCCTTTGGTGTTTTTAGGGTCCTTTAGGGGTTTTATGGATTTTTTGGGTTTGGTAGGATTTTGGGTCCTTTTGGGGTTTTAGGATTTTTAATATATTTTATGTGTTTTATGTCATTTTAGGGTATTTTAGTGTTTTTTTATTTTTTAGTATCTTCAAAGGATTTTAAGGGTTTTGGTTATTTTAGTGTTTTTAGAGTTTTAAGTGTATTTTAGTGTTTTAGGGTTTTGTGGCATTTTAGGTGTTGTGGGGGTTTTATCATCTTTTTGATGTTTTTAGGATTTTTAGGGTTTTAGAGTTTTTATGTTTTTTATATTTTCATTTATTTTAGGATCATTTTGGTGTTTTAGGAGTTATTAGGGTTTTTATTATCTCTAGGGGTTTTAAGGTACAGTTAAGGTCTTTATGGGTTTTAGGGTTTTTAGGTTTTAAATGGTTTTTAGGGTTTTTAAGGGTTTAAGTGTTTCTAGGATTTTTAGGAGTTTTATGGTGCTTCTTGGGTTTTAGGGGTTTAAAGGGGTTTTAGGGTGTTTTAGAGTGTTTGAGGGTTATTAGGTTTTTAGGGGTTTTAGGGCCCTTTTAGGGGTTTTGGGTTTTATTGGGTTTTATGTATTTTAAGTGGTTTTATGATTTTTTTTAGTTTTAGGGGTTTTATTGGTTTAAAGTGTTTTCAGTTTTTTTAGGTGTTTTAAAAGTTTTTAAATGTTTTTAGGGTTTTTAGGAGTTTTTAGGGTTTTCTAGGGGTTTCATGTTTTAATAGTGTTTTTAGGGGTTTTATGGTGTTTTAGGGTTTTAGAATTTTTAAGGGTTTTTCCTCTCTTTTAGGGGTTTTAAAGGTATTTTAAGGATTTTTAGTGTCTTTTATTGATTGTTTTTGTTTTTTATTGCCTTTTAATGATTTAATAGTATTTTTGGGTCTTTTAGGGGTTTTAATGGTGGTTTAGTGTCTCTCTCTATTTTAGGGGGTTTTAGGGATTTTAATGGTTTTAGGGTATTTTTTGGGTCTTTATGTTTTTTTGGATGTTTAAGGGCTTTAAGGGTTTTTATGAATTTTCTGTTTTTTGGGGTTTTATGGTTTTGAGGGTTTAGGGTTTTAATGGGTTTTAGGGCTTTGGGGGGTTTGGGGTTTTTAAAACCTTTTACGGTTTTATAGGGGTTTGCATGGTTTAATTATTTTTAGAGTGTTTAGTGTTTTCCATTGTTTTTATGGGTTTTTAATGGTTTTTAACATTTTGTGGTCATTTAAGGATTTTAGTGTTTTGAATGTTTTAAAGATATTTTAGTAATTTTTAGGGTTTTAGGTGGTTTTTAGGGTTTTATAGTTTGAGGGCATTTATGGGGTTTTTTGATTTCTAAAGGTTTTTTGGGATTTTATGTTATTTAAGGTGTTTTCAAGGTTATTTGGGGGTTTTACAGATTCTAGGGTCTTTTTAGGTGTTTGGGGGGTTTTAGTGTTTTTTGGGTTTTTAGGACTTCTAGGTTTTTTTGGGATTTTCTAGATAAATAGGGATCTTTAGGGGTTTTTGGGTTTTTGGGTTTTTAGGGGTTTTAAGGGTATTATGGTTTTGGGTTTTTAGGATTTTTAATGTTATTGGGGTTTTTAGGGCATTTAGGAACTTTATATTCTTTATGTTGTTATTGTTTTTATAGGGTTTTATGGGTTTTAGGGTATTTTAGTGATTTTAGGGTACTTTAGGGACTTTTAGTTTTTTTGGGTGTTTTAGTGTTTTTATAGTATTTTAGGGTTCATAGGTATTTTCATGTCTTTTAGAGGTTTTTAGGGTCTTTTAGTGGTGTTTAATGGGTTTTATGGTTTTCAGGATTGTTTTTTTCTTTTAAAGTATTTTATTGATTTTTTTGGGTTTTATTTGGTTTTATGGTATTTTATGGTGATTTAATGTCTTTTATGATTATTTATGTTATTTGTGGTTTTACGAGTTTAGTGTTTGTAGGGTTTTATATGGTTTTATAGGTTTTGGGTGTTTGGGGGTTTTTAGGGATTTTATGATTTTAGGGTTTTACAATTTTAGGTTTTTTATGGTTTTTAGGGGTTTTAGTGTTTTTTGGTTTTTCAGTTTTTTGGGTTTTAGGGGGATTTTAGGTTCTATGGTTTTTTAGTGTTTCTATATTTTTAGGGTTTTTAGTGGGTTTTTATGGTTTTATAGGATTTTGAAGCTATTTAGGGTATTAAAGGATATTAGAGATTTTTGAGGTTTAAGGGTTTTCATAGGTTTTAGGGTTTTTATGGCCTTTTAGAATTTTTAAGGGTTTTTGGGGTTTTATGGTCTATTTATGGGTTTTTATAGTTTTTAGTTTTTTGGGTATTTTAGTATGTTTTTAGTGTTTTTAGGGGTTTTAGGTCCTTTGGGGTTTTAGGGTTATTAGGTTCTTTTTGGGTTTAGGAAGTTTTTTGGTTATTTTTGAGATTTTGAAAGGTTTTTAGGGTTCTTTAGGGTTTTAGGGTCTTTTGGGGTTTTAGTGGTTTTTAGGGTCTTTTAGGGTATTTAGGGTCTTTGATGGTTTTTTTTCTGGTTTGTAGGGTATTTATGAATTTTTGTGCCCTTTAGGTTTTTCTTATGGCTTTTAGGGTTTTTAGGGGTTTTACAGTTTTCAGGGTTCTTAGGTTTTTTTGATTCCTTAAGGGTTTTCACAGACCATTAGGATTTTTAGAGGTTTTAGAGTCTTTTTGGGTTTTTGGGTTGTTTTAGATTCCTCTACTATTTCAGTTTCAATTTGGGTGTTAAGGTTTTTAGAAAATTTTAGTGTTTTTATATTTTTAAGGTGTTTTAGTAATTTTTAGTCTTTTTATAATTAATTGCATTTTTTGAGATTTAGGGTCCTTTTAGGGTGTTTTTAGGGGATTTGGGTCTTAGGGGGTTTTCTTATATTTTAGAGTTTAAAGGTTTTTATGAATTTTTTTTATTTTATGGTTTTTAGGGTTTTAGGTTTTTACAGGTTTTATGGATAATATTGTCCTTTAGGATTTTAAGGGTTTTTAGGGGTTTTAGGAACTTTATGGTTTTTAGTGTATTTTTAAGGGTTTTAGGGCTCTAGGGGTTTTTTGGGGGTTTTTTGGGTTTTCTAGGCATTTTTGGGATATATTAGGGTTTTAGCTTTTTAAGGTTTTTAAGGGTATTTAGGGTTTGTAACAGTTTTATAAGGTTTTTATGGGTTTTCTATGGTTTTAGGGATTTTAATAATATTTAGGTCTTTTGGGGATTTTTGGGCGTTTTAAGCCATTTATGATTTTCAAGATTTATAGCGTTTTATGAGTTTTTTGGGATTTTAGGGGTTGTTAGATTTTTAGGGGTTTGGGGGGGGGGTGTTTTAATGGGGTTTTAGGTTTTTTATGGGGTTTAAAGGGTATTAGGGTTTTTTGGATTGTTTTAGGGTTTTACGGTTTTTATATTTTTTATAGCTTTCAGGGTTTTTTGGGGTTTTATGGTTTTTAAAATTTTTAGGTGTTTCTAGGGTTTTTATGGTTTTATGGGGGTTTTTGGGGTTTTAGGGTCCTTAGTGTTTTATGTTTTTTAGTTTGTTGGAGGGTGTTTTGTTTTTTTGGGTTTTATGAGGTTTAAGGGGTTTTTAGGGCCATTTAGGGTTTTTATAGGGGTTTTTATGTTCCATCATGGGTTTTAAGGATCTTAGTTTTTTAGGGATTTTAGTGTCTTTTATGGTTTTTTGGGGTTTTATACTGATATTATGGGTTTTATTGTTTTTAGAGTTTTCTATAGTTTTAGGGGGGTTGGTTTTTAGGGGTTTCTATGCATTTTGATGATTTTTTGTTTTTTTGGTGTTTTGATGGGTTTTATGGTTTTATGGTTTATTTAGGATGATTTAAGAAATTATGGTTTTATTGTTTTTATGGGTTTGAAGGATTTTAAATATTTTGTTTTTGTTTTTGTGGTTTTTACTGTTTTTATGGTTTTTTGGGTTTTAGGGATTTTTTGTGTTTTAAAAGGGTTTTTAGGGATTTTTTTAGAGTTTTTATATATTTAAGGGTTTTATGGGTTTTTAATATTTTTGGGTTTTTAATGTTTTTGGGGGGTTATTATTGTTTTTTTATTTGTTTTAGGGGTTTTAGGGTTTTTATGTTTTTTGGGGTTTTTATGGGGTTTAATGGGTTTTTAGGGGTCTTAGGTGTTTTTTGGGGCTTTATGGTTTTTAGGTATTTTCGGGAATTTAAGGGGTTTGGGTTATTTTAGGGGTTTTAATGTTTTTGGGGGTGTTTAATGTTTTTTGGGGTTTTAGGAATTTTTTTAAAAAATTTAGGGTTATTAAGGTTTTACGGGTATTTAGGTTTTTAAGTATTTTTATGGTTTTTTTGGTTTTTTTGGGTTTTAGGGTTTTTATGGTTTTTATAGTTTTGAGGTGTTTTTATAGTTTTTAGTTTTTTTAGGGTTTTGGTGTTTTAAGGGTTTTTCGGTTTTTCTGGGTTTTAGGGTTTTTAGTGGTTTTTAGGATAATGTTTTTTGTTTTTAATGGGTTTGAGGGTTTTTATGGTTCTTTTAGGGGTTTTATGGATATTTATGGTTTTGTGGAGTTTTAATATTTTGTTGGGTTTTAGAATTTTGTAGGGTTTTTCAGTTTTTTATGGGTTTTAGGATTTGTTTGGAGTTTTACAAGTTTTTATGGTTTTTATGGTTTTGGGGGGTTTTACTTGTTTTTAGAGTTTTATAGGAGTTTTAGGGGTGTTTAAGGTTTTCAGGTTTTTTTGGGGTTTCATGGATTTTTATAGTATTAAAAGCGTTTTCAGGGTTTTAGAAGTTTTCTTGTGTTTTTGGTTTTTTATGGTTTTTAGGGTTTATGGTTTTAGGGTTTCTTATGGTCTTTTAGGAGTTGTTAAAGATTTAGGGTCTTTAATGGGTTTTATGGTCTTTTATATTTTATAGGTTTTAGTTTCTTTTTTGTGTTTTGTGGTACTTTTAGGGTATTTTAGTTATTTTAGGGTCCTTTATGGTTTATTTGGATCATTTTAGGATTTTCATACGGTTTTAAGTTTTTTTAAGGTTCTTGGTTTTTTAGTGTTTTAGGGTTTTTATGACTTCATGGGTTATTAGAGTTTTTAACAGTTTTTAGGAAATTATCAGATTTTATAATTTTTCATGGGGTTTAAAGGGTTTTATGGGTGTTTAGGTGGGTTTCAGATTTTCATGGGTTTTATTGGGGTTTAGGGGTTGGAATTGTATTTAGGGTCTTTTAGGGATTTTAGGGTTCTATGGGTCTTTTCACAGTTTTTAGAGTCCTTTAGGGTGTTTAGTGGTTGAGGAATTTTTAGAGGTTATAAGTTCTTTTTTGGGTTTTCAATTGTATTTAAATGTTTTTAGGGTTTTAGGGGTTTTTATATTTTTTAGGGTTTAAGGTTTTGCTAAGGTTTTTAGTGGTTTTTAGGTTTTTAGGGTTCTGATAGATTTATGGATTTTTAGTGAGTTAGGGGTTTTAAGGGTCTTAGGGTTTTTAGATACTTTAGGGTTTTATAGGCATTTTTTTGGTTTTTATGTTTTTTATGGATTTTATAGTTTTTTAGGGTTTTAAGGGGTTTTAGGGGTTTTAGGATCTTTGGGGTTTTAGGGATTTTAAGCCTATATAGGGTGTTTAGAATTTTATAGTTTTTTTGTGTTTTATGGGGTTTAAGGGGTTTTCATTGTTTTCAAGGTTTTTTGGGATTTGATGGGATTTGATGGGATTTATGGTGTTTTTAGGGCTTTTTAGGGTTTTTAGGGGTATTAAGTTTTTCATGGTTTTTATGGTTAGTATGGTATTTTTAGGATTTTACTGTCTTAATGGGGTTTTATGGTCATTTAAGTGTTGTTTTGGGTTTTTAGGGTTCTATAATTTTTAGGGGATTCCATGGGTTTTAGGGTTTTAGTTTATTTTTTTGGGGTTTTATGAGTTTTTAGGGTTTTAGGTTGATTTTGGTGTTTTAGGGTTTATTTTGGGTTTATTTATTTTTTAGTGGTTTTGTGATTTTTCATGGTATTTTGGGGTTTTGGGTTTATTTTATAGTATTTATGATTTTTAGGATTTTTAGTGTTTTACTCTTTTCGGTGGTTTATTTAGGCTTTTAGGGGTTTTACAATTTTTAGTGGTGTTTTAGAGTTTTTGGAATTTTAGGGGGGGTCAGTTTTTGTTGGATTTTAGGGTTTTTAGGGTTTTATAGTTTTTTAGGTTTTTAGGGGTTTTGTGTTCTATTACTGATTTTTATGGGTTTTTTTGGTTTTTTAGTTTTTTGGGTTTTTAGTGTTTTTAGGGCTTTTGTGGTTTTAGGTTTTTAGTTTTTTAGTGGTGTTAAGGATTTTTAGGGATTTAGGCTCTTTAGGGTGTTTAGTATTTTTGGGGTTTTTTGGGTCTTTTAGGGATTTTTATGGTTTTTACAGTCTTTTAATATTTGTATGGTTTTTAGGGACTTTTGGGGTTTATAGGGGTTATAGGGTAGTTTAATATTTTTTACGGTCTTAGATTATTTTATATTTTTTAGGGTTTTTAGATTAATTTTAGTTTTTAGTGTTTTTATAATATTTTATGTTTTTTGTGGTATTTTTGGGTCTTTTAGTGTATTTTGGATTTTATAGTCTTTTAGAGTGTTTTTGGTCTTTTATAGGGTTTTAGGGTTTTTCTGGTATATTAGGGTTTTAAATGGTTTTTAGGGTTTTTGGGGGTTTCTTGAGTTTTTTTGGTTTTAGGGGTTTTAGTGTCTAATATGGGGTTTTATGGTTTTTACAGTCTGATAGTGGTTCAGGGTTTTTGTTTTTTGGGGTGTTTTAGTGTTTTTAGTTTTTTAGTGTCCTTTTTTGGGTTTTAATGTATTTTAGATTCTTTTTAGGATTTTAAGGGTTTTAGGTGTTTTTGTGTTTTAGGGTTTTTATGGGTTGTAGTTCTTTTTTGGGAATTTTACGGGTTTTAGGGTTTTTAGGGGGTTTAGGGGTTTTATGGATTTTTTTGGTGTTTTATTGTTTTTATTTTTCTTTATGGTTTGTATGTATTTTTAGGGTTTTAAGTTATTTATGGGTTTTTTGGGGTTTCAGAGATTATTTAGGGTTTTAGGGTTTTAGTATTTTTATGGGGGTGTTTGGGTTTTTAGCATTTTATGCTTGTTTTGTTGTTTTAGAGTTTTTTAGAGTTGTAGAGGTTTTAGGTTTTAGGGTATTTTGAGGAGTTTTAGGGTATTTTGTGGTTTAGGGTCTTTGGTGGTTTAGGGTCTTTTAGGTTTTTTTGGTCTTTATGGTTTTTATTGTTTTTTAGGTTTTTTAAGTTATAAAGGTTTTAAGGGTGTTTTTGGATTTTAGGTTTTTAATATTTATTTGGTTTTTTTTTTACAAATTTTAGGGTTTGTTTTTTTATTTCATCATTTTTGGGGTTTTATGGGTTTTTATTTGTTTTTTTGGATTTCCGGGTATTTTTGGGTGTTTTAGGGTTATCGGGTTTTTTTAATGTTTTTAGTATTTTGTGGGGTTTTAGGGTTTCTTAGGTATTTTTAAGATTTTAGGGGGTGTATTGGGTTTTAGAGTTTTGGTGTTTTTAGGGGTTTTGAGGTATTTTGGATATTTAAGAGTTTTATTTTATTATTGTTTTAGATATTTTTAGGGTTTTTGGGGGTTTTAGGGTGTTTATGATTTTTAGAGTTTTCTTGGTTTTTAGGTGTTTTTGTGTTTTTGGAATTTTAAGGGATTTTGGGGGTCTTTTTGTTGTAAGGAATTTTAGGGGTCTTAGTGTTTTTTTTTTGTGTTTTTGTGTTTTTAATTATTTTTTAAGGGTTTTTTGTAGGTTGATAGGGTTTTTTAGGTATTTATGGATTTTATGGATTTTAGGGTTTTTTTTGTTTTTTTGGGTTTTAAGTTGTTTATGGGTTTTTAGGGTCCTTTTTTGGTTTTAGAGTTATTTAGGATCTTTATTGTGGGGTAGGGGTTTTAGGGTCTTTTATAGTATTTTAGGGGATTCAAGGATTTTAGGGGTTTTAGGTTTTTTTATGGTTTTAGGGGTTTTAGGGATTTTAGGGTATTTTAGAAGAGTTTATGGATTATAGGGGTTTTTATGGATTTTAAGGGTTTCAAGTAGTTTTTATGGTTTTTAGATTTTTTGTGGTTTTATGGGTTTTTAGGATTATAGGGGTCTTTATGGTTTTAAGGTTTTTAAATTTTTTAAGGGGATTTATTATATTTTAGGTTATATATATATATATTATGGTTTTCTTGCAGTGTTCCATGTTTTTAGGGTTTTTAGGGTTTGTAATGGGTTTTAGGGGTTTTTAGGGATTTATAGGTTTTTCAATATTTTAATGGTTTTAGGGGTTTTCAATGTTTTTATTGTCTTTAGGATTTATTTAGTTTTTATGGTTTTTAGGGGTTTTTAGATTTTTAGGGTTTTTGTGTATTTTAGTGGGGTTAATGACTTTTATAGGTTTTTAGGAGTTTTTTTTGGGTTTTTAGTTGTTTTAGAGGGTTTTATGATTTTTACATTTTTTAGAATTTGATGAGGGCTTAGGGTTTTTATAGTCTTATTATTATTTTTTAGGTTTTTGATTTTTTTTGTGGTTTTAGGATTTTTTTGGGTTTTTAGTGTTTTATGGGTAATTAGTTTTCTATGTGTTTTTAGGGGATTTTAGTGTATTTTAGATTTTGGTTTTTCAGGGTTTGGAGGGTATTTTTAATTAGTTTAGTGTTTTTATATTTTTTGAGGTTTTTTAGGGTTTTGATGAGTTTTCTAGGCAATTGTATTATTTTAGTGGTTTTTGGGGTGTTTGGGGTTTTTAACATTTTTTAGGGTTTATGGTTTTTAGGGTATTTAATGTTTTCGGGGTTTCTTACGTTTTAGGGTTTTTAGGGATATTATGTTTTTTAGACTTTCTTTAAGTGTTTTTGTGTTTTGGGGGTTTTTAGGGTTTTTAGGGATTCTAGGGTTTTTAGGGTTTTTAGGGGTTTTAAAATGGTTTAAGGGGTTTTAAATCTTTTTTGGGTTATTTGGATTTTTTTTTGATTTTTAGGGTTTAAGGGTTTTTAGTGTTGTTTTAGGGTTTTAATCATTTTAAGGGTTCTATGGTTTTCTAGGGTTTTTAGTGTTGTTATTATATTTTAGGGCCTTTTAATTATTTTATATTTTAGGGGGTTTTAGGGTTTTATATGTTTTAGAGTCTTTTAGGGGTTTTAATGGGTTTTTAGTGTTTTTATGGTATTTGGGGTTATAGTAAAATTTAGGGTTTTTCGAGGGGTTTTGGGTTTTTAGATATTTCTAGGTTTTTTTTGGATTTTATGGGTTTTAGGGTATTATAGGGTTTTTAGTGTTTTTGGGGGGTTTTAGGATCTGTAATGGTTTTTTAGGGATTTTATGGTGTTTAGGGGTTTTATGAGTTTTAGTTCCCTCTATGCGTTTTAGGGGATTTAGGGATCTTCAATATTTTTTTTTATTTTTAGGGTCCTTTAGGATTTTTAAGTTTATTTAGTGAATTTCTTATTTTTTGGGTATTTTAGTGCCTTTTGGATTTTTTCATTGTTTTTAGTTCATTTGCCGGGTTTTATGGTTTTAGGGTCATTTAGTTATTTTATGGTTTTTGGGGGTTTTAGGGTTTTTTGGCATCTTTAAGGGTCTTTTAGGGGTTTTAGGTTTTTAGGGTCTTTTAAGGGGTTTTGGGTTTTAGGTTCTTTAGAGTTGTTTTATGGTTTTTAGTGGTTTTAAGGATTTTTTTCATTTTTTTGTGGTTTTATTTTTTTGGAATTTCAGGTGGTTTTGGGGTTTTAGGGTCTTTTAGGGTGTTTTAGGTGTTTTAGGGTCCTTTAGGAGTTTTAGGACTTATAGTATTTGTATGGTTTTAGGTTTTAAATGTTTTTAGGGGATTCTTAATGTTTTCAGGGGTTTTAAGCATTTTTAGGGTTTTAAAGGGGTTTTATGGATTTTTTTGGCATTTTTTGTTTGAGGTTATTTTAGGGTTTTTAGGGTTTTAGGTGGTTTTTTTGGATTTAAGCGTTTGTATGGTTGTAGGGAGTTTTTGGGATTTTTAGGGTACTTTAGGGTTTTAGAGGATTTCAAAGTTTTCAAGGTTTCTTAGGTTTTTTGTATTTTTAGGGGATTAGTGTTCTTAATGGATTTTAGGTTCTTTTAGGGGTTTTATGGAGTTTTAAGGTTTTAGGGGATTTTGTGATTTGGTTCTATTATGGGTTTCTTGGGTTTGTTTTGGTTTTGGTGTTTGTAGGTTTCCATTAGAGTTTTTCAGGTTTTAGTGGATTTTTGGGGGTTTTCTTGTTTTTAGGTGTTTTTTTGGTGTTTTTTGGTTTTTGGGTTTTTAAGGTTTTTGGATTTTAGCTGTTTAAGATTTTTAAATTAATTTATATTATTTTTATGGTTTGTTGAGGGTTTTATGGTTTTTATGTTTTTTTGGGATTTTTAGGGTTTTTATAGTTTTTCATGGGTTTTGGGCATTTTAGGGTTCTAAGGGTTTTTATAGGGTTGTAGTGGTTTTTAGGTTTTTAGGGTTTTTATTTATTTTAGAGTTCTAAGGATTTGTTTGTGGTTTTAATGTCATATAGGATTATTTTAGGATTTTTTTAGGGTTTTTAGAGAATTTTATGGGGTTTTAGCTCTTTTAGGGTCCTTTAGGATGTTTTAAGGGTTTTATGGTCCTTTGGGGTTTTAGGATTTTTATGGTTCATTTCAATTTTTATGTTATTCAGGGTTTTTATCTCATCCTAAAAGTTTATATAGATTTTATGGGTTTTAAGGGGTTTTAGGGTTTTAATGGTTTATATGGTTTTTATGGATTTTTAATGTAATTTTTGGTTGTTTTAAGGGTTTTAGAAGTTTTTTGGTTTTTTTATGATTTTAATAATATTTTGCATTTTAGGGTGTTTTAGGTATTTTATGGATCTTTATGGTCATATGGGTATTAATTATTTTATGGTTTTTAGGGTTTTAGGTTTTTAGGTTCTTTAGGGGTTCTGTGCTGATTAATGGTTTTGAGGGTCTTTTAGTTGTTTTATATATTTTTTTGGTTTTTTGGATATTTAGGGGGGCTGGGTTTTTATGGTTTAAAGGGCTTTTTTCTATTTGGGGTTTTTTGGGTTTTAGGGTTTTTAAGTTTCCATTCAAGTTTTTAGGGTTTTTGCAGATTTTTTGTGGTTTTTTTTGTTTTTAGGTGTTTTTAGTGGTTTTAGGTTTTAAGGTTTTTAGTGTTTTCAGGGATTTCTAGGGTTTTAGGGTTTTTAGGGGCTTTAGGTTTTTAAATGGGTTTTAGGGTTTTTTTTGGTTTTTAGGGTTTTTTGAGTTTAAATCTACTTTTAGGTTTTTTATAAAAATTCCCAGGTATTTTATGTTTTTAGGATTCTATGGGGGTTTAATGGGTTTTAGTGGGTTTTTAGTTTTTTATGGATTGTAGGTATTTTAGGGTTTTATTGATTTTTAGGGGGTTTAGGGATTTTTATGATTCTTTTAGGGTTTTTTCCATTTTTTAGAGATTTTTACAAGGATTTAAGTGTTTTAGGGTTTTTATGATCTTTAGAGGTTTATGGTGATTTGGGGGGTTTAGGGTGTTTTAGGGTGTTGTGGGATTTTAGGATCTTTTAGTTATTTTTAGGTATTTTAGGTTCTTTTAGGGGTTTTTTTCATATTTTTTGGGTTTTTAGGGGGGTTTTAGGACTTCTATGGGTTTTTAGGGGTTTAAATCCTTTTATGGTTTTCGGGTTTTATTAATAATTTATGGGTTTTTTGGAATTCGATGTTTTTTAGGTTTTTTTTTATTTTTTAGTTTTTTAGGGTGTTTAGAGGTTTTAGGGTTTTAGGATTTTTTGGGTTTATTGGGATTTTTATAGGGTTTTTAGGGGTTTCTAGGGAGTTTAATGGTTTTTTGGGTTTTTAAGGTTTTTAGTTTTTTAAAAGTTTTTGGGGTTTCTATGGGTTTCAGTGATTTTTAGGCTTTTAGGGGGGGTTTAGAGTTTTTAATGTTTTTAGGATTTTTTTGTTTTTTATGGAGTTTTAATTTTTTTGGTATTTAGGATTTATAGGGGTTTTAATCATTTTAGTAATTTAGGGATTTTTTGGAATTTTTGTGTTTTAGGGGTTTTAGATGTTTTTAAGTATTTTAAGATTTTAAATATTTTTTGGATTTTCAGAGTTTTCATGGTTTTTCAAGTTTTTTTCTCTTTTTTATGGTTTCATTGTGTTTTAGGAATTTTTTTGGATTTATCATTTTTAATGGTTTTAGGGTAATTTATGTATTTTGTGGGATTTGATTATATTTAGAGTTTTGTGGTCTTTAGGGTTTTTTTGTTTTATTAATGTTTTTAAGGGTTTTTAGAGTTTTAATGGATTTTATTGGTTTTTAGAGTTTTTTGGTTTTGAGGGATTTTAGGGTTTTTGGGTTTTAGCGTTTTTAATGATTTTTTAGTTTTTTTGTTGTTTTGGGTTTTTTAGATTTTTAAGTATTTTTGGGGGGTTTTAGGGTTTTTAATATTTTTACGGTTTTAGGGGTTTTAAATGTTTTTGGGGTATTTTAAATTCTTAGGGTTTTCGTGGTTTTTAGATTTTTGAGGATTTTATATTTTTTGGGGGGTTTTATATTTTTAATGGTTTTAATGTATTTTTATGGATTTTATGATTTTTATGGTTATATTACATTTTTAGGGTTCTTAGGGGTTTTAGTGTTTTTACTATATTTCAAGGTTTTTAGGGGGTTTTTAGGGTTTTAGAATTTTTTTGGGGATTTTAGGGATTTGGGGTGTTTCCAAGGTTTTTAGGGGTTTCGTAGGGTTTATTGGGTTTTTATCATTTTTAGAGTATTTTTTGAATTTTTAGGGGTTTTATGTTTTTTTTGGATTTTAGAATTTTTAATGGTGTTGGGGGTTTTTATGTTGTTTTATAGTTTTCCAGTTTTTATGGAATTTTATGGGTTTTAGAATTTTATGGATTTTTAAGGGGTTTAGGGTGTTTAATGGTTTTTGTACAGATTTTTATGATTTTTCATGGTTTTTTTTAGTTTTTAGAGGATTCATAGGTTTTATGGAAGTTTTAATTTTTTTAGTTTTTTATGGTGTTTAATGAATTTTATAGTTCCTTTTGTGTTTTTCTATCATTTAGGGATTTTATGGTTTTAGGATATTTTAAAAGTTTTCTGATTTTTAGGGATTTTTAGGGGTTTTAGGGGTTTTTTGATTTTGTATAGTTTTAAGGGGTTCTAGTGATTTTTAGGGGATTTAGGGTTTTATAGGTTTTTTTTGGTTTTCCTGGGTTTGTGGAGTGTTTAGGGGTTTAAGGGTTTTATTGTTTTTCCAGTTTTTTGGGGTTTCAATGTTTTTTACATTTTTTATGTCTTTTTGGGGTTATTAGTGTTTTTAGGTATTTTTATGGTTTTAGGGTTTTAGGGTTTTTTTGTGGGTTTAGGGTTTTTATTTATTTTTATGGATTCTAGTATTTTTAATATATTTTGGGTTTTTTATGTTTCTGGAGGTTTTATGGGTTTTAGTGTTTTTAAGGGTTTTTGGTTTTTAGGGTTTTAGGGTTTTTAGGGGTTTTTGTTTTTTTTTTGGGTTTTTTGGATTTTAATGGGGTTTAATGAATTTTTATTCCTTTTAGGTATTTTAGGATTTTAAGGTTTTTCAGAGATATTTATGGTTTTTATGTTTTTATGTTTTTAGGGGTTTTATGGTCTTTTAGTGTTTTTTTGGGTTTTATGGGTTTTTACATTTTTTGGGTCATTTAAAGTTTTTAGTGTTTGTTGGGGTCTTCAAAGGATTCTTCTACGTTCTTAGTGTTTTTGGTTTTTTTGGTTCTCTGGGTTATTTTGTGTTTTAGGGTCTCTACGGTCTTTTGGGGTTTTCATGGTATGTTAGGGTTTTAAGTGCTTTATTGTTTTTATGGGTTTTTTTGTTTTTATCATATTTTAAGGGGATTAGTATTTTTATGGTCTTTCAACTGTTTTATAATATATTAGGGTCCTTTAGGGTTTTTAGGGTTATTTCTCCCCTTTAAGGTTTTTTGGGGTCTTTATGATTTTTATGGGGTTTTATGGGTTTTTTCTATTATATGTTTTTTGGGTTTTTTGGATTTTCAAGTAGTTCTTAGGGTTTTATTTGTTTTAATGTTTTTAGTTATTTTAGTGTTTGTAAGATTTTTATGGGTCTTAGTGATTTTGTTATTTTTAAGGGGTTTTAGTGCTTTTAGGGTTTATATGGGGTTTAGGATCTTTTGGGTTTTTAGGGGTTTTAGAATCCTTTAATGTTTTTAGGGTTTTTTATGGGTTTTCATGTTTTTATTATCATTTTAGTGTTTTTATGGGTTTTAGGGTTTTTTGGGGTTTTTTGGTTTTTAATATCTTTTAGGGGGTTTTAGGGTCCTATAGGGTCATTTAGGGTTTTTAGGGTTTTCTAGGGTTCTTTGAGTTTTTAGGGGTTTTTATGATACTTTTGGATTTTCAAGTGTTTTAGGGTCTTTTAGGATTTTATAGGGATCTTTAGGGGTTTAGAGAGTCTTTTAGGTGGTTTTATAATTTTATGTCCTTTAGGGGATTTAGGGTTTGTAGAGTCTTTAGTGTTTTTATGGTTTTTAGGGTCTTTTAGGGGTTTTAATGTCTTTTGTGGTTTTTAATGTCATTTTGGGTATTTTAGGGCAAGGAAGGCTTGAGACCAGTAAAGCCTGTACTTTTGGGTATTTTAGGGGTTTTAGGGTCTTTTACTGTTTTTTAGGGTTTTTAGATTTTTTAGGGGTTTATGGTTCTTTTAGTTATTTTAGGGCATTGTGGACACCATGAAATGTGTTTTCATGTACTTTTCTGTAGAGTGAAGATATAATTCTCATTTAGACAACAAATGTCAACTATGAGAAAATATGATTTCAACATGAAGTAAGAAGATGCAGGCTTGATTTCTATGGGCCAAAATACTACCCCATACTGATGGATAAGTGGAATGATTCTCCCATCCAGGAGTAGGTAGTGGATTCCCAAGATCGATGATGAAAAGGAATCGTCACATTAAATTCAATTTCTGAGTTTCTTCTGAGAAGACATGGTGTATTATCTATCTCAAGAAGTGTAGATATCTTTGATAACTTATATTTGACTAGTCGCAGAGCCTAAACCTACTTACAGATCACAAGTTACGGCACTCGGAAGATGGATAAATTTCACAAAGGGACATATGCTGAGGACCTACGTGGAGGACCTACACGTAAAATGAATTTTTACACCCAAACAAGGAATACCTAAAGGAAGGACCTACAAAGAGAACATATGCGGAAAACATCCCATTGAATAGATCCCCTCCATGCCTATAAATAGGACCCTTGGGCACCCCGTTTAAAGGATGGAAAAAGTTGGAAGAAGTCCCAAATCTCTCGTTGCATAGCACTTTCACCAAAATCCCCTAAATTATCGCAGGTAGCTCTCTAAAACACGAGATAATAAAAAATTAAATGGGGAAAAGTGGTTCAAAGTCCCATCAGTGTCTAGAACATATAGAACTTCACCAAGGGCTTGCGCGGTGTGCCTACACGTCACACCTTTGCGGAGTACCTGTGCGGAGCACCTACGCCGAGCACTTACACACAGCACCTGTGAGACCCACCATAGAAGAGATCCTACACGACCCTACTAGTCTATACTATGGCAGTTACACCCCCACACCCCTTCCCGGGATCAGTGTTGGGCTGCAGTCCCGGCCCTTTCGGTCGGTCCCTCCGCTTCCATCATTGACCCCCATGAAAAATGTAGAGTCTCATCGCAAATTTTTCGGATGTAGTTGACCAAATTTTACAATGCACCCATTATATGGACCAACATACAACCTTGGAATCCCATGACTTGATACACTCCATCACACTCAATGAAGTTCAATGAGTTGACTTAGTCCTCTTGGTTCCTTTCACATATTACGAGTTTAGACCCTCCTTATGGATTCCTCGAGTACCTAGAGTCGATACACTCCTCAAGAAACTCCTCAAAACCTTATCACCTGACTCCTATTCCATTTTAAATCGAAATTATGCATCCTCCTTAGGAGTAATCCCCAACCAATTCCACATCCAAAACCATCCTGGTGTAAGACCTTAACCTTTATCCCTTCCTCCTTTCATTAGACCCTTTCCAATGTAAAGTGAACAGAGGGAAGGCTCGTCACCTCACCCTCTTCCCATATCCCCTCGACCTCTTCCACCCTCGCCACCATAGGTGTGCCCTCTTCCCCCAGCGTAGGAGGAAAAGTTCATGTTTCATTTTTGAATCTTTCAAATCCTCCTATTTCTCCCACCAATCTTCACTCATGTGGGATAAGAGATTCGTGATAATTAAAACATGTGCACAAACACCGATATTGGAAGGAACTACGAGAACTCTAATTCCTGTTCAAACCAGGATACGTAGGAAGCCGTTTCAGGGCTCAAGCTCACAGGATATCCTCTTCATGAAACCAACCATAATTCCATTAATCTAGGCATCCTCCTTAGGAAAAGGCCCCAAATTGAACCCCCAAAATCATTAAGGCATCATTTTCAAGAAGTAAGCCCAAACTCATTTCTCTCAAAGGATTATTCCCTCCTAAGAGACTAATCGAACTACGTGGGATTTGATTCCCATCTATATGGGATAAATAGGAATCCTTATTGAGGTTCAAACCCAATACCTTAAATCAAACCTATTCTTCTTGGGCCATATTCCCAATAGTGTCTAATCTTACTTGGAAACCGATATCCTTTCCAAGTTCCTTGGGATACTTTAACAGAAGTACCACACTATGTTTTGACTAATCACCTTATGCTTATATGTCCATACCACATGATAGTAAACTGTATGGATTGATCCTTATCACATGAACTTAAATGGTATGATGTGTCTCATTCAGTGGCACCGAACTATGAGGGTTCTGATTCCTTTTACAAGGATATGCTGGTAGTCCATTTTATGTGCACGATCCCAAGATCAAATAAAACTTTATCTCCCTTGATGACAATAAATTACAGAGTGCCCAACTGAGTGGATTAAAAAACCAGTATCATCATAATTATGATTAAAATAATCTCTAAGTATTATATGAGAGGATACCATTGATGGAGAACCTCGAATACATACAAATATCTCCATTAATGAAGAACCTCGAATACATACAGATGATTTTAAAATTTTCACATTCTAAATAAGTTATTGGAATTTCAAGTGATACTTATGATATACATGGTGAATTAATAAGGATTCATGAAAATATTTTAAATTATAAAGAGAGTCCCATAGTAGACAATAATTCCCCCCAAAGGGTGTGATGAGTCCGACCTCCCATCATCTCGACCAATATACATTCTTAGGTATCGTGAAGTTCATACTTAATGAACACTGGCCTTTTGAAGGCATATCCCTTTTGGATAAAGAACTATTCGGAGTTTCCGGTTCCATTAATAAATCTAATGGAAACTACCTAGAAGTGTTGATTCTTAAAACTAGAATACACATTTCAAGGAACAAAGAAACTCCCTCTTTTCCTTATGCCTGAGCTAGTTTTGCATAGGGACCTTGAGTCAAGAACTACATATGGCTTGATTATCATTTTCAATGAGATACATAGAGGTGCCTAAATCTTGAATTTTGGGCCCATCCATAATCACAAAATATTTTTATTTTCTTTTCTCCTCTAGTATATGAATTAGTTCTATAAAGAGTGTTTCTTTAAGATATTTCATTTGGTCCTTATACCATTTTACGTCTTAAGATTTACTATTTTCTCAGAACGTGTCAAAATCCCCGATTCTTCATTTCAAACTCGATTGGCATGTGGAATGATTGTTTAATGAACTATGTACGGCTTGATTCTCATCTATTTATGATACGTAAGAAGCCTAGATCTCCAATATTGGGCCCAGTCGCGATAAAAAACTATTATACTTTGTATAAGAATCAATCCTACATAGGTAATGCTGTAATAAATACATATGGATTGATTCTTACCCTCAACAAGACACGTAGAGACACTTGGGTTTTTTCCCTTCGACCAGTTACAACAAGTATTTCTTTTAACATTTTTTCATCTTTTCCCTTACCACATGACGTTAAAATACATGGAAATATAGATCTAACACCCATATTCTTCACTTGTGTCACCTTTTTGTTATTGAAGAAACCCTTACTACTCCTTGTTTCTCAAACTGAAAATAGTTTACGTGGGATTAGGAATTGGGTAAAAGGCGTCTTCGTATAAATAAGGTGTCTGAACTTATTGAGGGATTAACAATGTCCTCACAGAATGACTTAAAACTGCATAGTAAAATGTCCTCATTGCATGAATTAAAACTGCGTAGTACAATGTCCTCACTGCATGACTTAAAACTGCACTTCATAATATTAATTCAAAGGAAACAAAGAATGTATCCATTTTACATATGAGTCAGATCTATGTGAAGCATTTAAAACTCATGGCCAATATTGGTTCAAATATTTTTTATATGCATTGGTCATAACCCCCTTCCATATTTCACACTCATAATATTGAATGTTTTCATATCTTCATATTCTTTCTTATGGTTTCTGGTGACAGAGTTTCTAACACCTAAGGACTCTTTTACCCAACTATACAGAACGTTCCATTAGGTGGCCTTGCATAAGTTTCCTACATAATGGGAATGTCAGTCAGAAGATATCATTATTTGGTTATGTAGTATATGCCCTAGTTGGCCCTGTATAATACAATCCCCATAACGAGTTTTTAAAATAATGGTAATTTTGTTCTTGGTTATAGTGTCCTTGTTCCCTTCAAACTTTGTTAACAATATAGAAGAATCTGTATGTTAAAATGGTCATTCAGGTATATTTGTCCCATTATCTTTCTTTTGATCTAAAACTCATAAAGACAATGGTTTACACATTTCCCTATCCATGTGTTCAAAGTAGTATGAAATAACCTTGGAATAATTGCCCATATATCATATACTGTTTCCTTTTATGGTCCTAGTTGTATGACCTAAAACTACAATACACCATTACTCCTACATTTGGGTCAGACCTTCATTGGAGTCATATTCCTTTGATTCTTTGGAAATATTGTTTGGAAATACCTTCCCCATATTTATGTACCATTCCCAATAAACCAGACTTCTTTTTTTAAAAAAATTTGATTCTCCATAAACTTTCTTCAACTTTTAGCAATAGAATGTCAATCTTCAACAAGCTCTTTTGATTAACTATTCAGTACGTGCCCTTAGGTGTCCTTGTATAAGTTTCCTACATAACAGGCCCATCAGCCAAAAGATGCCGCTATTTGGATATGAAGCATATTCCCCAATTGGCCCTATATAACACATCCCTCATAACGAGTTGGTCAAATAATGGTATATTTTTTCTTGGAAAATACTTCCTCTAATGATTTTATCCCATTTCCCATATCATCCTTTGGATTCAAATATTCTTAAATTAGAGTTTATAATTTTCCATTCCATACATAGATATGGTAGTATATTTATAAACAAATTATCAATAAATTGGGAGAGTCACATATGTTTGGTCAGAGATAAAGACCTCAAATTAAATCCACACAATGTCCTCACTGCATGACATCAAACTGCACAGTACAAATGTCCTCACTACATGATGTAAAACTGAACTGCACAAATGTCCTCACTACATGAAATAAAACTACACAATATGATATCATAAATTCCTCTTTCAAATAAATTTTAACCTTTCCTCATACACTAAATTTTTATAGAAATAGTTTTCCTATTCATGACATAATGTCGGAATAAAGTACTCCTTTCATTCATAAAATCATTTTCCTTGGAGAAACCAACCACTATGGTCTTGAGTCACCCAAATCTTATTTTCCCCTGTCTATCAGAAGTAAAATGTTAAATTCCAAAGAGATCTTTTACTTGAATATACAGTATGTTCCCTTAGGTCGCCTTGCATAAGTTGCCTACATAACTGGTATTTCAATCAAAAGATGCCACTATTTGGCTATGCAGCATATGCCCTAGTTGGCTCTGCATAATACAGCCCCCATAACGGGTTTTTCAAATAATGGTAACTTCATTCCTGGAAGAGACTCCCCTTATATTGATATAATTTTTGAATTTTGTGACCATAAAAATCATGCCTCAAGATTCCCCTTGGAAATATTTAAAGAATATTAAAGAAATTATTATCCTCTGAGTTTTTTTGGGATCTAATTTTAAATTTATTTTCAAAGCTATTCGACCTTAAACATTAGCCCTTTATAGTCCAACATTCATGACTCTAAACTGCCAACAACCAGAGACATAGTACTTACTAGATTGGAAACCTACAAAGGTCACATGGGAAAAAAAGTCGAGTCTCGTCTCACTAAACATACATTTTTTTATGGTTTAGGTAATACTGAGAAATAAATGTAAAAAGACACAATTTATGTAGGGTTGTCTATATGACCCTAGAAACATTCAAACAATGATCTTTAAGCCCTACAGATTAGGAAAATATTTGAGCATCCTTCCAAACATGACGTGACTCCAAATCAAACCAAATGATGTTGGAATTAACCAATGTGCCCTAAATATACCTTAGAACAAGATTCTTTTTGTTCTTAAAGAATCAAATTCTAGGGGGGGGGGGTTTGTAGACACCATGAAATGTGTTTTCATGCACTTTTCTATAGAGTGATGATATGATTCTCAAATAGACAAAAAATTTCAAGTATGAGTAAATATGTTTTCACCCTAATGGAAGAAGATGAAGGCTTGATTTGTATGTCCAAAATACAAATCCATACCGATGGATAAGTGGAATGATTCCCCAATCTAGGAGTAGGCAGTGGATTCCCAAGATCGATGATGAAAAGGTGTCGACACATTAAATTCAATTTATGAGTTTCATCCAAGGATACTTGGTGTATTCTCCATCTCAAGAAGTGTATATATCATTAAGAGATTCTATTTGATTGGTCACGGAGCCTAAACACACTTAAGGATGAAAAGTTATGACACTTGGAAGATAGAAAAAATTTATCCTAAAGAGCTACGCGAAAGTCCTACGCGAAGGACCAACATGGAGGAACTATGTGGTAGTATAATTTTTCAGACCTAAGCGAAAGGACCTACATGGAGGACCTACGTGGGGGAACTCCTCTGCCCAGGTTCCACTCCATGCCTATAAATAGGACCCTTGGACACCCCATTTGAAGGATGAAACATGATGGAAGACTTCCCAAAGCTCAAATTGTGTAGCTCTTTCGCCATGATCCACCAATTTTTATTAGTTATCTCTATAAAACATGAGATAAGAGAGAATTAAATTGGTAAACCTGGTTCAAATTCCCATCAAGGTCTAGAACACTTGGAGCTATGAAAAGAACATATGCAATGCACCTGCGTGGAACACATGCACGCCACACCTGTGCGGAGCACCTACACAGTTGAGCAATACAGAGCAACTACATGAGGAACCTTGGCGGAGAACCTATGTGAGGCACCCTGGCAGAGCACCTGGGCGACCCCACTGGTCCATACATCTGGGGATGCGCCCCGCACCCCTACACGAGATCAGTGTAGGGCTGCGTTCCCGACCCTTTGGGCTGGTCCCTTCGCTTCCATCACTGAACCCCATGAAAAATGGATAGTCGCACCCTGAACTATTCAGATCTGGTCGTTGACATTTTCCAATGCGCCCTTTATGTCACCCAACTTCCAAACATGGAATACCATGATTTGAGACACTCCATAACACTCAATGAAGCGCCTTGATTCAACTTAGTCATCTTGGTTCCTTTCACATGTTTCAAGTTTGGACTCTCCTTTGGATTCCTTGAGTACCTTGAGTCGATACACTCCTCAAGAAATTCCTAAAACCTCATCACTAGATTCCTATGTTAGGTTAAATCACAAATGGGCATCCTCTTTAGAAGTAAGCCCCAACCAATCTCAAATGGGAACTATCCTTAGGAGTAATCCCGAACCAATTTCCAAATGGGTTTCCATCCTGGGGTAAGCCCCAAACCTTAATCCCTTCCACCTTTTATTGGACCCTTGCCCAATATAAAGTGAACAGAGGGAAGTCTCATCACCTCACCCTCTTCTCGGGTCTCCTTGACCTCATCCACCCTCACCGCCATAGGTGGTCCCTCTTCCACAAGCGGAGAAGGAGAAGTGCATGTGTCATAGTTGAATCTTTCTCATCCTTTTGTTTCTCACACCAAGCAAGACTCATGCGGCCTTAGATATTCGTGATGATTAAAACATGTGAACAAACACTGATATTGGAATGAACTACGAGAAATATTATTCCCACCATAGTCGAGATACGTAGGAAGCCCTCTCAGGGCCCGAGCTCACTGGATATCCTCTTCATAAATACAACATTAATCCCCTTAATTTGGGCATCTGCCTTAGGAATAAGTCCCAAATTAAACCCCCAAAATCACTAAGGCATCCTTTTCATGAAGTAAGCAAAAAATTATTTATCTCAAAGGACTATACACTCCTATGAGACTAATTGAAGTACGTGGGATTTGATTCCCATCTATATGGGATATGTAGGAATCCTCCTTGAGGTTCAAACCCAACACCTTAAATAAAAAATGTTCTCCTTGGGCCATATTCTTAATAGGGTCTGATCCTACTTAGAAACCAATATCATTTCCAAGTTCCTTGGGCTGCTTCAGCATAAGTCCCACACTATGTTTTGAATAAGCACCTTCTGCTTAGATATCCATACCACATGACATTAAAATTTACAGTGAGGCCCTTATCACATGACCTTAAAAGGTATGATGTGTCCCATTCAGTGGCACCGAACTACAAGGGTTCTGATTCCTTTTACAAGGATACATAGGTAGCCTAATTTATTGGCACGATCCCAATATCAAACCAAACCATTATCTCCCTGGATGTCAATAAATTCCAGAGTGCCGCACTGAGTGGCATAAAAACCAGTATCATCATAACAATTATTAATAGAATCTCTAAGTAGTATATTAGAGGATACCATTTATGGATAACCTCCAGTACATATGGATATCTCCATTAATGAATAACCTCTAATACATAAATATGATTTTAAACATTCCACATTTTAAATAAGTGATTGAAAATTCCAAGGGATACTTATGATATACATGGTGAATTAATAAGGATTCATGAAAATATCATAAATTACAAAGAGAGTCCTGGAGTAGACAATAATTCCCCCAAAAGGGTGTGATGAGTCTGACCTCCAATCCTCTCGACCAATGTACGTTCCTAAGTATCATTAAGTTCAAACATAATGAACACCTTCCTTTGGAATGCAGGTCCCCTTTAGATAAATAACTGTTGTAAGATTCCAGTTCCATGAATAAATCCAATGGAAACCTCCTGGAAGTAGTGATTATTAAAACTAGAATACATTTTTCAAGGAACTAAAAAACAAGAATTTATGGTTTTTAGGGAGTTTTAGGAATTTTCAGTGTTTTCTTAGTGTTTTTAGTGTGTTAAGGGTTTATTTTTGGGTTTTTTGGTTTTGGGGTTTTTTGAATTTTTAAGAGGATTTAGTGGGTTTGAGGGATTTTTAAGGGTTTTGGAGGTTCTTAGTTTTGTTAGGTTTTAGGGTTTTAGGGTCTTTTCGAGTATTAGGGGTATTTATAGTTTTTTAGGTTTTGTTTGGTTTTTATTTTTTATGTTTTTTTTTGATTTTTTTGGGTTTTGGTGGATTTATGGTTTTATGTTTTTAGGGTTTTAAGGGGTTTATTTGTTTTAGGGGTTTTAATGTTTTTTGGGATTTGGTTGGCTTTAGGATTTTTAGATTTTTAATTTAATTTTTAGGGGTTTTTGGGTATTTTATTGGTTTTGGGTTTTTTAGTTTTTTAGGGGTGTTAGTTTTTTAGGGTTTTTGGTTTTTAGGGATGGATGGGTTTTTTGGATTTTTTGGGTTTTAGGGTTTTAATGGAAATTTTTTATTTTTTTTATTGTTTTATGGGTTTTAGTATTTTTTTTTTGTTTTTTGGAATTCAATTTTTTTGTTTTTAGTGGTTTTACGATGTTTTTGGGTTTTATGGTCTTTTATGGTCTTTTATGGTTTTATGGTTTTTCATTGTTATTTGGGTCATTTAATATTTTTTATTCTTTAGATTATATTGGGTTTTAAGTGTTTTTATGGTCCTTTAGGGTTTTTAGGGCCCTATAGGTTTTTTAGAGTATTTTAGGGTCTTATGTGTTTTTAAGGTATTTTAGGGGTTTTAGGGTTTTTAGTGTCTTTTAGGGGTGTTTGGGGTTTTAGGGACTTTTAAGGTCCTATAGTTTTTTAGGTTCTTTTATGGGTTTTAAAGCATCCTTTACTGTTTTTTGGGGTTTTACGGGTTTTTTTAGTTTTTAGGGTCTTTAGGGTTTTTACGGTCTTTTAGGGTTTTTTTTGTTTTTTGGTCATTTATTGTTTTTAGGGGTTTATGGTATTTTTATGGTTTTTATGTATTTTAGTTTCTTTTTAGGTTTTTTAGTGTTTTTAGTGTTTTTATGGATTTTAGGGTTTTTTGGTGTTGTAGGGGTTTTTATGTCATATAAAGGGTTTTAAAGTGGTTTTAGGGTTTTTTTGGGGGTTTAATGTTTATTCATATTTTTAGGGAATTTCTGGGTTTTAGTGTTTTAGGAATATTTTAATGTTTTTATCATTTTTTCATTTTTAGGGTTTTATTGTGTTTTGAGATTTTTTGTGTGTTTTTAGGTATTTTAGGGGTTTATGGTTTTTTATATTTTTTAGGATTTTTTATTAATTTTTTAAGGTGTTTATGGGTTTTATGGGTATTATAGGGGTTTTAGGGTTTTTTAAATTTTATAGTGTTTTGGGGGGTTTAGTGTGTTTTAGAGGTTTTTATGTGTTTTTAGTGGTTTAAATGGTTTTTATGGTTTTTAAGGATTTTATGGGTAATTGAGTCTTTATGGTTTTTAGGGGTTTTGTGGGTGTTTTTTATTTTTTAGGAATTTATGGGTTTTTATTAGTATTTAGGGTTTTTTAAATTTTGGATGTTTTTTGGGTTTTTGGTCTTTCTAGGGGTTTGAGGGATTTTTAGCATTTTATGGTCTTTTAGTGTTATTTTAGTGTTTTTCTATTGATTTTAGATATTTTCTATATTTAGGGTTTATGGGGTTTTCCTGTTTTTAGGGTATTTTTGGGGTTTTGGTGGTTTAAAAGGTTTTTAGAGTTTTGGGATTTTTAGTAGTTTTTAGTGGTTTAGGGTTTTATTGTTTTTTTGTTTTAGTGTTATCATTAGCTTTTAGTGTTTTAGGGGTTTTATGGTTTTTAGGATTTTTAATGTTTTTATGTTTTCAAAAAATTTAATGGTTTTTATGGGTTTTAGTGGTTTTAGAGTATTTGGGTTTCAAGGTGTTTAGGGGTTTTCAAGGTCTTTATGGTTTTTAAGGCCTTTAGGGGTTTTGGGTCTTTTCAGATTTTTTGGATTTTTAGTATTTTTTAGGGTGTTTATAGTTTTTAGGTTATTTTATTGTTTTTAGGGTTTCATAAGGGTTTTAGAGGTTTTAGGGTGTTTTAGGGTTTTTAGGGTTTTTTAGGGTTATTTAGTGTTTTAGGGAAGAAGAGGTGTGAGTCCAGGCTATTCTCGACCCCCTCAAAATTTATTATGAAAAAAAGACGTTGCAGACAAGGTAGGGGAGGGGTCCATCAACCCACACCCAAAATCCCTTTACAACCCAAGACACGAAAGACCCCCAAAAAAAGAAAAAATGAATAAAGAAAAAACAAACAAAGACAAACATAGCATAAAAAGCAAATTGTCCCCAACATCACCTCCCCTCCAAAAAACAAACATTATCCAGTAGCATCAAAACCATCAGTAGCAACTTCAAGGATAGGGGCAGCCCATACAGTAGCCCAGCATCCACCAACCATCACTTCTTAGACAACTAGCATCCAGCAACCAGCATCCCACTTCACTATCTCTAGCCTCCTGTGCCTCCTCACCAGTCAGAACAACCGCCAGCAACACAGAGTCACCAGCACTAGAACCATAAATAGCAGTTTCATCACATCCTATCCATATGGAAACCAAGATCCAACACCTCATTTTCATACAATTAGCTTCTCTTTCAATCACCAAACCTCGCCCAACATCCCGCTTCTGCCTCAGCAACCAGCAACACCAAATCCAATCAACGCCACCATAACAAATTTCAATCACCCACCACATCCACTCAATAAAAGCGACAACCAAAGACTAGTCCCTCATCATCCAGCAACTCAATATCCAGCCAAAAATAAGTAGCAAGTTATGGAAAAATCAACAACCAACCAAAATCATCAAACAACAACTCAGAATCCAGTAACCATCTCTTCCTGACCAGACGGGTTCCAGCACATCCCAGACAACCCTTCCATCAACCCAGAAACCGTACAACACAACCATCACACAACACCTCATCTCAGAACTAGTAAAGAACACCATCATCGACACACATCCAAACCAAACACTAGCATCAACGCACATCCACAACAGGAAAGAATAGACCGAAACAAAATCACAGCAAATCTCACCCAAACTAGGATCAACGAGAAGAAACAAAGACATGGCCAAGAAATAAACCTGGATCTTCTGCGCAGACTGGTACCAAGCAGATATGAGAACCCACAAAACCGAAATAAATGCTGCATCACCAAGATGGCACGAAGCCTTCTACATCCATGAAAAACCTTCACCATGCCAAAGAAGCCACCATAATCCTTCTAAGATCAGATTTGCGAGCGGAAAGGCAGATCGCATCCCCGACGACCGAGAGAACACAATGCATGGTCGAAGAGACCGTAACCGGAGTCGCCCAAAAATACTTCTCTGTTGTTGAGGCCCTCGAACCCACCGACCAGACTGTGGGAACCCCAGATCTAAAAAGACAACCCCTCTATGCGGTTGAAGTCTAGAAGGGATCCCCACAGCCAACGAGTCTTCGGCTTCCTCACAATCTCGATTGGAACGATCTGAAGACTGTGAAACCTCCATAGCCATCGGATCTCGAACGCGCCAAAATTGAGATAGATCCCCATCCAAAGCCAAAATCCACAACACGCAGGGAAGCCAAAGTCGTTGAAGACCAAAATAAACCACCTTCTTTAGACAGGAGAGCACAGGAGGAAGAAATGAGTGAGAGAGAGAGATAGGAGAGTGCGCCGCCATCAAGTCTTCAAATTGTTTTTAGGGGTTTTATAGTCTTTTAGACGTTTTAGCAGTTTTTATGGGTTTTAGGATCTTCTAGAGGGTTTTAGGGTTTTTAGGGTCCTTTAGGGGTATTACGATACTATTTTTCATTTTTGGGTTTTTAGGGTCCTTTTGGCATATTGTTTTTTTGGGTTTTAATGTTTTTAGCGGTTCTATGGTTTTTAGGAATTTTTCATTTTATACATTTTTAGTGTTTTATTTATTTTATTATTTTTATGTTTTTTATTTTTAATAAATTTATTGTTTTATAGTGTTTATAGGTTTCTCTATATTTTCTAGATTTATCAGCGTTGTTTATTGTTTTTAATGTTTTTATTGTTTTTAGGTTCATCTAGTGTTTAATGCTTTTAAAGGGTTTTAGGGTTTTTAGGGGGGTTTAGGGGTTTTAAGGGGGTTTTAGGGTTTTTACTGTCTTTTGGGATTTTTAATTTAGGATATTAATCTTTATGGTATTTTAGTGTTTCCTTGGGTTTTTGGGATCCTTTTGGGTTTTCTGAGTTTTTAGGGTTTTTACTATCCTTTAAGGGTTTTAGGGGTTTTAGGGTACTTTATAATTTTTACGGGTTTTAGGGAAATTTATGTTTTTTGGGGATTTTAGGATCCATTCGTGTTTTTTGGGTCTTTAAGAGTCTTCTTGGGTTTTAGGTAATTTTATGATCATTTATGGGGTTTTTAGGGTTTTAGTGTCTTTTATAGGTTTAATGATTTTATGGCATTTTAGGGGGCCATTTAGGGTCTTTTGAGATTTTGGGGGTTATTGGATTTTTGGGTGATTTAGGGTCTTTTATGGGGTTTTAGGGGTCTTATGGTTTTTTTGGGGTGTTTAGGTGCTTTTAGTTTTTTTATGGTCCTTTAGGGGTTATCAGGGTTTTTAGGGGTTTTATGGGTTTGGGGTGTTTTTAAGAGTTTTAAGGATTTTAATGGTTTTTAGGGCTTATAGGATTTTTTGGATTATTTTATTTTTAGGGTTTTTTGGGTTTCAAGGTTTTATTATTTATGGGGATTGTGGTTTTTATGGGTTTTAGGGTTCTTGGGATTTTAGGGGTTTTATGGGTTTTTATAGTTTTAAGGGTTTTTAATGGTTTTTATAATTGTATGGTTTTTATGGGTTTTGGAGTATTTTAGTTTGTTTTGTGTTTCAAGGTCTTTTAGGGTTTTAGGGTTCTTTTTGGGTTTTAGGGTCATTTTTGTTATTATGGTTTTTAGGGTGTTTTTGAGGTTTTCGGCCTTTTAGGGTATTTGAGTGTGTTATGGATTTTTGTGGTCTTTTAAGGTATTTTATGGGTGTTTTTGGGTTTTATGTGTTTTAAAGGGTTTTAAGTTATTTTTGGTATTTTTGGGTTTTTATGATTTTTTTAGGGTTTTATGGGTTTTGGTGTTTTAGAGTTTTAAGGATTTTTCAGGTTTTAAGGCGTTTCTAGGTATTTATAGTTTTTAGGGTCTTTATTATTTTTATATTTATCATGGTTTTTAATTATTTTTATGTATTTTTTTGAGATTATGGGGTTTTAGGGGTTTAGGAGTTTTTATGGTTTTTAAGGTTTTTAGGTTTTAGGGGGTTTTATAATTTTTAGGGTTTATATGATTTTTTGGGTTTTTAGTGTTTTTATAGTTTTGAGGGATTTTTAGAGGGTTTATGAATTTTTAGGATTTTTAATTGTTTTTAGGGATTTTTGGGATTTTTTGGAGTTTTTAGTGGTTTTTAGGATTTTGGGGCTTTTCATGGGCTTTAGGGATTTTAGGGTTATTCATGTATTTTTAGTGGTTTTTTGAGGTTTTAGTGTTTTTAGGGGATTATTGGGTCTTAAGGGTTTTAAATTTTTGATGAGGTTTTAAGGTCATTCATGGATTTTTAGTGGGTTATTAGGATTTTATTCTTTTAAGTGTTTTTATTGCTGTATATTGTTTTTAGGGTGTTTTAATGTTTTTGAGGGTTTTTAGTGTTTTAGGGGTTTTTAGGTTCCTTTAGGCTTTTAGGTTTTTAGGTTTTTTACGTTTTTAGTGCTTTTAGGATATTTTTTGGGGTTTTAGGGATTTTTGGGGTTTTAAAGGAATTTTTATTCTTTCTATCATTTTCAGGGGTTTTAGGTTTTTTTAGGGTTTAGGCTATTTATGGTTTTTTATGGGTTCTTAGAGTTATGATTTTTAACAATTTTTTAGGAATTATGGGGTTTTAAGGTTTTTTTTCTATTTTTAGGGTTTTGATAGTTTTAAGGGGTTTAGTCCTTTTTACAATTTTTAGGGATTTTATAGTTTTTATAATTTCGGGGGTATTTAAAAGTTTTTTGGAATTTTTATGGTCTTTTTTGGGTTTTAATCACATTTTAGGTTTTTTTTGGAATTTTAGGATTTTTCATTGTTTTTAGGGTTTTTAGGGTGATTGAGGGTTTTAGGTCTGTTTAGGGGGTTTAGGGTATTTTAGGGGTTTTAGAGTTTTTACAGGGGTCTTAGGTTTTTGTGGGTCTTTTTGGGATTTGGTAGGGTTATAAGGTATTTTAGGTATTTTATGGACTCCTTACTAGTTTTTTTGAGGTCTTTTGGTCCTTTAGGGGTTTTAGGGTCCAATAGGGCTAGTTTCAGTTTTTTAGTATCCTTTATAGTATTTACAGTTTTTAGGAACCTATAGGGATTTTTAGTGTTTTGAGGATCCTTTATCATTTTTAGGATTTTTTTACTTTCCTTTTGGGTTTTAGGGTTATTTAGAAGATTTTATCGTTTTTATGATATTTTATTGTTTTTTGGTTTTTTAGTACTTTTTCTGTTTTTAGATTGTTTTAGGGTTTCTTTAGGGGTTTTAGGGTCTTTTTGTCATTTTAGGGTTTTAAGGAGTTTTGGAGTTTTTAGGTTTGTTTGGGGGTATTTGGGGATGTTTTAGTGGTTTTATAGTTTTAGGTTCTTTTAGGGTTTTAAGGGGTTTAGGGTGTTTTGTTGGTTTTTTTGGGTTTGTGGTTTTTTAGTGTCGTTAAGGGATTCATTTTTTTTAGGATTTTTTACATTTTTTAGGGATTTAGATTTTAAGGGTTTTTAGGGTCCTTTAGGGTTATTAGGGGGTTTTGGGGTTTTTTTACATTCTGAAGGGTTTTAGATTATTTAAATGTTTGTAGGGTGGGGGGGGGGGGGGTTTACAAGTTTTAACAATTTTATTGTTTTTAGAGGTTTTAGGGCTATTTTAGGGGTTTTAATGGGTTTTTAGGATTTTTAGGGGTTTTAGGGGTTTTAAGGTATTTTTGGTTTTTTGGTTTTTCGGTTTTTTAGGGGTTGATAAGGTTTTAAGGCTGTGTTTAGGTGCTTTTATTATTTTTAGTTTAATGGGTATTTTTTTTGGTTTTTTGTGGCCTTTTAGTGGTTTTATATACTTTTTGTATTTTGAGGGGTTTTCATGGCTTTTAGGGGTTTTAGGGGTTATAGGGGATTTTAGTGTTTTTAGGGTTTTTATTTTTTAGTAGTTCAGGTCTTTTAATGAATTAATTTTTTTTAGCATTATTATATAATTTTTATGGGTTTTAAGAGTTTTTTATTGTTTTAAGGGTTATGGGGGTTTTCAGTGTTTTTTGGGTTTTTATGGTTCGTAAGGAATTTTTTTATCTTATTTTAGGGGATTTTACAATTTTTGTGGATTTTATTGTTTTAGGGTGTTTGAGGGGTTGTTAGGGCCTTTAGAGATTTATAGAATTTAAGTGTCTTAGAGACATTGAGGGTTTTTTGGTTTTTCAGGGTTTTAAGGCCTATTAGTGTTTTAAGGGTTTTAGTGTTTTTAGTTCATGTTAGTGTTTTTGGGGTTATTTGGGTTTTTTGGAGGTTTTAGTGTTTTTTGAGGTTTTTTGAGTTTTTTGGGATCTTATAGTTTTTATGGTTTTTGGTATTTTAGGACCTTTACAACTTCTTTATAGTTATTAAGGATTTTTAGGGTTTATGTTTTTTTATCTTTTAGGGGTTTAGGGTTTTTAGAGATTTTTAGTGTTTTTTGGGTTTTCAAGGTTTTAGGGGTTTTAGGGGTTTAAATAGTTTTTAATTGTTTTTATGGATTTTAGGGTCTTTTGGGGTTTAATATTTTTATGGTTTTTTAGGATTTTTTTGATTTTATTTAAGGGTTTGTTAGTTTTTTTGGGTTTTTATGGGTTTTATGTGAATGAAGATATTTTAAGATATAGTAGGTTTTTTTTTTGATATTTCGAGGTTCTAGGGGTTTCAATGTTTTTAGGTTATTTATTGGGTTTTAGGGTCTTTTAAATATTATTAGTGTTTTAGGTATATTTATGGTTTTTTTATTTTTTTAGGGTTTTTAATGTTTTAGGGTTTTTTGGGCATATAGGGTGTATTAAGTTCTTTTAGTGATTTTAAGGGGTTTTAGGGACTTTTTGGGCTCTAAGGATTTTAGGATCTTTTAGGGGTTTTAGTGATTTTGATGTTTTTTAGTTTTGGCAATATTTTTATGGGATTTAGGTTTTTAGGGTTTTTATGGGTTTTAGGTGTTTTTTGGGATTTTAATGTGTTATGGTTTTTTGGGATTTTATGTTTTTAGGGGGTTATTAGGTTTTTTCAGATTCTTTAGGGTTTTAGGGTTTTTTGTGTGTTTATGGTTTTAGGGTTTTCAGGACTCTTTTAAGGTTATTATAGTTATTTTAGTGGGTTTAGATTCCTTTTAGGGTTTATAGGATTATTTATGACATTTATGGGATTTTTTTTTTGTTTTTAGCTTTTTTAGTGTTTTGGGTTTTTAAAGTGTTTTTTGGTTTTTAGGATTTTTGGGTATTTTAGTGTTTTTAGATTTTTAGGGTCTTTTAGGGATTTTGTGGTCGTTTATGGTCTTTTAGTGGTTTTAGGATCTTTTAACGTTCATAGGGTCTTTAATGGATTTTATGATTTTAGTGTCTTTTTAGGTGTTTTTTGTGTTTTAGGGGGTTTATGGTCTTTTAGGGGTTTTATGTATTTTAGGAGTTTTAGGGATTTTATGATATTTTATATTCTTTTAGGGTTTTTAGGATTTTTAAGAGTTTTAGTGTATTTTGGGGGGTTTTGTGTTTTTACGGTGTTAGGGATTTTTGGGATTTTTAGGGGTTTAGGGTTCTTATGGTTTTGGTGGGTATTTCTTATTTTTGGGTTTTTAGAGTTTTAGGAGTTTTAGTGGTTTTAGAGGATTTTGGATTTTTTTGAAGTTTTTAGGTTTCAGGAGATGGGGGTTCTTGTTTTTTAGTGTTTTAATGTTTTTAAAGGTTTTAGGGATTTTAGGGGTTTTAGTGTCTTTTAACCTTTTTAGGGTATTTTTTTCAATTTTTAATGTATTATAAATACTTTTAATGGTTTTGGGGGTTTTAACAGTTTTTGGGGTTTTAAGGGGTAATTAGAGTTTTTAGGTTTTTTTAGTGTTTTTAGGGATTGTAGGGACTTTTAGATATTTTTGGTGTTTTAGGGGATTTTTGGGGTTTTAGGTGGTTTTAGTGTTTTATGTGTTTTTATGGTTTTTAGGGTTATTTAAGGTTCTTATGTTTTTAGGGTCTTTTATTTTCTTATGCATTTTATGGTCTTTTTGATCTTCTAGGGTTTTTAGGATTTTTATGGTTTTTAGTGTCCTTTAGAGTTTTAGGGGTATTAGGATCCTTTAGGCGTTTTTAGAGTTTTATGTCATTTTAGGGGTCTTTGGGTCCTTTTGGGGTATTTATAGTTTTATGGTTCCTCCAAGGTTTTTATGGGGTTTTAGTTTCCTTTATGTTTTTACAGTTTTCATGGTCTTTTAGGGGTTTTTGGGTTTTATAGTCCTTTAGTGTTGTCTATAATTTTTTATTAGAGTTTAGGTTTTATTAGGGTTTTAGGGTCCTTTAGGGGGTTTTAGGGTTTCTAGTGTATGTTAGGTTTTTAGGGTATTTATGGGTTTTTAGGGTTTTAGGGTCTTTTAGGGTTTTTTTGTCTTTTAGAGGTTTTTAGGGTCTTTTAAGTTGTTTTTAAATTTTTAGGATCTTTTAGGGTTTATTTATAGATTGTTTAGGGTTTCTAGTTTTTTTAGGGTTCTTTTAGGGGTTAGGGTTTATAAGGTTTGGTGGGGTAAGGGGTTTTATTATTTTTTGGGTTTTAATGGGATTTAGAGTTTTTAGGTATTTCAGATTTTTAGGGGTTTTAAAGAGTTAGGGTTTTTATTATTTTTAAGGGGGTTTTAGTGTTTTTTGGTTTTTAGGGTCATTGGGGGTTTTAGGGGTTTTAGGTTTTTAATTATCTTCGGGTTTTTGATGTTTCTAGTGTTTTTTGTGTTTTTAGTATTTTTATTAGTTTTTATGGTTTTAATGGCTTTTAAGTCTTTTGGGGTTTTTGGGGGTTTTGGGGGGTTTTTTTGGTTTTAGAGGTTTTATGGTAATTTATGGGGTTTTACAGTTTTATTGTTTTTTAGGGTTTTAATGTTTTTAAGGGTTTTTAGTTTTTTTAAGTTTTAAGAAGTTTTTTGTTTTTACCAAGGTTGTTCGAGTATTTAGGGTTCTAAGGGATTTTTAACGTTTTATAGGGTTTATATGATTTTTAAGGATTTTTAAGGGTTTTTGGGTTTTTTATTTGGTGTTTTTAATGGTGATAGTTTTTTAGTGTTTAACATGGATTTTTAGTTGGTTATTGGTTTCTCAGTGTATTAGGGTTTTTAGGGTTTTTTGTGTTATTATGGGATTTTAGTTTTTTTAGGATTTTTAGGGGTTTTTCGGAATTTAATTGGATTTAGGGCTTTTAAGTTTTTTACAATTTTTATGGGGTTTAGGGTTTTTAGGTTTTTTAGGGTGTTATGGGTTTTGGGGTTTAATTTTATTTTATGGGTTTTTATGGTTTTTGGGTTCATTTTGTTTTTAGGGATTTTAAAGGGTTTTTGGATTTTTTTGGTTTTTGGATTATAGGGCTTTTAGGGATTTTTTGGGGTTTTAGGGGTTTTGGTGTTTTGAGGGTTTTTAGGGGTTTTAGGGTCTTTTAGGGTTTTTATGGTTTTAAGGGTTTTTTAGTTTATCCTCGTCTTTCAGTGTTCTTCACAGTTTCTAGGTATTTATGGTTTTTAGTGTTTTGAGGACTTTTAGGGATATTCTGTGGTTTAAGAAAGGGGTTAATATGATTTAAGGGGTATTGTAGGGGTTTTATATTTGTTTGGGGTCTTAGGGTTTTTTGTTTTTAATGAATTTTAAGGTTTTTAGGCGTTTTTTGGGTATTTAGTGTTTTATGTTTTTAGGGTTTTTAGTGTTTTATGTTTATTTTATGTTTTTAGGGTTTTCTTTGTTTTTATGGGTTTTACGATTTTAGATATTTTATTTTATATTTAAGGTGTTAAGGGTTTTTTGGGTTATTAGGATTTTAATGATTTTTTTTGTTTTTGGATTTTAAGGGGTTTTATGGATTTAACATTCTTTATGTATTTAAGAGGTTTTGTGATTTTTTAATATTTTTCTGGTTTTAGGTTTTTTTTAGGGTTTCTTATAATTTTTTACTATTTTTGTGGTTTTTAGGGTTTCTTAGGGTTTTAGGATTTTGGGGATTTTTATGGTCTTTTAGGGGTGTTCGGGTTTTTAGGGTTTTAGGGGTTTTTAGGTTTTTAGGGTTTCGAGGATATTTTTAATGTTTTTATGTTTTAATATATTTTTTGGGTTTTAGGGTTTTTAGAGATTTTAGAATTTTTAGTGTTTTAATATTTATTATGGTTTTATGGTTTTTTGTGTTTTTTTGTTCTAATAGTTTATTTAAGGTTTTTAGGGGGGGTGGATTTTTGTTATTCTCATGTGTATAGTGTTTTTAGGGTTTTAGTTTTTTTAGAGTTTTAGGGTTTTTTAGGATTTTTGGAGAGTTTTATGTTTTTAGGGGTTTTATGGGTTTTTAGGAATTTTTAGGTGTTTTAGCATTTTTAGGGGTTTCAATGGTTTTTAGGGTTTTTAGGTGTTTTAGGGGTGTAGGGGTTTTTAGGGTTTTAGGGGTTGTAATATTTTTTGGGTTTTTAGGTTTTTAGGGGGTTTTATTAGTTTTAGGGAATTTAAGGGGGTTTTGGGCCTTTTAGGGGTTTTATAGGGTTATCTAGGGTCTTTTAGAATTTTTTATATTTCATTAGGATCTATTTAGTTTTTATTATTTTTAGAGTTTTAATGGTTTATTAGGATTTTTTCAGTTTTTATGTTTTTTAGTGTTTTTTTTGGATTTTTACTGTTTTTAGGTTTTTTCAATTTTTAGTGGGTTTTTAGGGGTTTTTTTGTGTTCTATGGATTTTTAGGTTTTTTTAGGTTTTTTAATTGTTTTTAGGGTTTATAGGTTTTTTAGATTTTTTTAGGGTTTTTGAGAATTTTAGTGGGTTTTAAAGGGTTTTTACAATTATAGGGGTTTTTACTTTTTTGAGGGTGTTAGGGGTTTTAAGGAGTTTTTAGGGTTTGTGGGTTTAGGTTTTTAGGGGATTGTTTGGGTTTTTGGGTCTTTTTTTGTGCTTTTATTGTTTAGATGGTTTTTATGGACTTTTTAATATTTTTAGGGTTCTTAGGCGTTTTTGGGTTTTAGGGTTTTTAGGGGTTTTAGTGTATTTTAGTGTAATTTTTTTTTAGTTTTTTGAGGTTTTAGGTTTTTTTTTGAGTTTTAGAGTTTTTAAAAGCTTTTAATGTTTTTATTTATTTTTAGGGTTTTTAGGATTTTAATCGGTTTTATAGGTTTTATGGTTATATAGGGGTTTTAGTGTTTTTATGGGTTTTTAGGTTTTTTAGGGTTTAGTGTTTTTAAAGGTTTTTAGGGGTTATTTTGGGGGGTTTTAGAGGTTTTTGGGTTCTCATAGGGGTTTTATGTTTTTCAATATTTTTAGGGTATATAGGGATTTTTAGGTTTTTATGGGTTTTTAAGGATTGTAGGTCATTTATTATTTTTAGAGTTTCCATAAGGTTTTAGGGTTTTTGTGGGGTATTTAGGGTGTTTATATTTTTTTGGATTTAAGGTTTCATTATGGTTTTATGGGTTTTTGATGTTTCAGATTTTTAGCGTTTTATGGGGGGTTTGGTGTTTTAGGGTAGTTTGGGGTCATTAGATTTATAAGTAATTTTATGGTTTTTTTGGGTCTTTTAGGGTCTCTAAGGGGTTTGGGGGTTTTTTTATTTTAGTGGTATTTAGGATTTTTAGTGTTTTATGTGTTTTTACAGGGCATAAGGGTTTTTCTAGTTCTTTTGGTTTTTAGGATCATTTAAGGAGTTTATGGTTTTTACCTTCTTTTAATGTTTTTAGGGTTTTAGGGTATTTATGGGGTTTTAGGGAGGGATTAGTGGTTTCTTTGGTTTTCTTGGGGTTTATGGGGTTTTATGGGTTTTGGGGTGTTTAAGGGTTTAAGGGGGGGGGGGGTCATGTATTTTACTTTTTAATATTATGGGGGGTGGGGTTTTAGGGGGTTTTAGGGGTTTTTCGGTTTTTTGTTATTTTAGGGTTTTAGGGGGTTTTAGGGCGTTCTTAAGGTTGTTTTCTATTTTTAAAAGGTTTTTATAATTTTAGGGTTTTTAGTGGTTTTGGGAATTTTTATTGTTTTTTGGATTTTTTGGGTTTTAGGGGTTTTAGGGGATTTATGGTTTTTATGGTTTTTATGTTTTTATGGTTCTTATGGTTTTTTAGTATTATAGATTTTAGGTTTTTAGGAGGTTAAGGGTTTTTTAGGATTTTTAGTATTTTTAGGGTTTCTTCGGGGTTTTAGTGTTTTAAATGGTTTTATGTTTTTAATAGTTTTTGGTGTTTATTTAGGGATTTTTAGGTTTTTATGGATTTCGGGTATCTTAGGGTTTTAGGGTTTCAGGGAGGGTGGGTTAGGGGTTTCGGGTTCTAAATGACTTTTAGGGGTTTCAATTTTTTTAAGGTCCTTTATAAATTTTGAATTATTAGGGTGCTTTTGAAAATTTTAGGATATTCATGATCCTATAACATTGTTTAGTGTTTAGTGGGATGGTAATGGTTTTTATGGGCTGTTATTGGTTTTTAGTTTTTTGGGTTTTATGGTTTATAGGTTTTTTATGGTTTATTTATATTATTATGTTTTTATTGCATTTATGGGTTATAGGGTTTTGTAATTTTAGGGGTTTTTAATGTTTTTTTAGGTTTTCAGGGTTTTAGGGTTTTTAGGTTTTTGTTAGGTTTTTAGGGAATTTTAGGGGGTTTTACAGTTTTTTTGGTATTTTAATGTTTTTAGTTGTTTTAAGATTTTTTTTAGTATTTTTAGAAACTTTTAGAGGTTCCTAAGTATTATAGTTTTTTAGGGTTGTTTTGTGTTTTGTTTTAGAGTTTCTAGGGTATTTTATGGTTTTTTTGATATTTTTAAGGGTTTTGATGGTTTTAAAGTTTTAGGGACTTTTTGGTGGTATGGGGTGTTTTAGCGTCTTTTAGGGTGTTTTTGAAAATTTTAAGTTATTAGAGTCTCTTAAATTTTTTTAGGATTCTTTTGGGGTTTTAGGATTGTTTAGGGTTTTATAGATTTTAATATCCTTTATGGTTTTTAGTGGTTTTAGGGTTTTTAGAGTACTTTATATTTTTTTGGTCTTTTAGGGATTTTTAGAGTTTTAGGGTCATTTAGGGGTTTTAGGGAATATTATAGTTTTATGGTATTTTATTGTATATTAGGCGGTATTTATGGGTTTTAGTGTCTTTTTAGGTTTCTTATGGTTTTAGGATCCTTTAGTTTCCTTTAGGGTTCTTGTAGTCTTTAGTGTTTTTAGGTATTTTTATGGCATTTTAGAGTTTTTAAGAATCATTTATTGTTTTTTAGGGTTTTTCGGTTTCTTGGGTTTTTATGATTTTTAGGGGTTTTTGGGATTTATAGGGGATTGTTTCGGGTTTTTGATTTTATTGGGATTTTAGGGGTTTTAGTGGTTTTCTGGGATTTTTAGGGTCATTAGGGTTTTATGATTTTTTAGGGGTTTTAGTGGTCTTAGGGTATTTAGTTTTTTTTCTTGTTTAAATTTTTTTGGATTTTTATGGTTTTTAGTGATTTTAGGATTTTAAAGGCATTTTAAGGGTTTTAGGGTTTTTATAGATTTTTAGGGGTTTTAGGTTATTTTATGGTTTTTAGGGTAGTTATGTTTTTTTGGGTTTTTAGGGATTTTTAAAGGTTTATAGATTTTTTATTGTATATAAGTATTTTAGTGATTTAAGGATTTATGGTTTAAGGGTCTTAATAGGGTTTTTAGGTTTTTTTAGGTTTTATGGGGTTTTAGGGGTTTTAATGGTTTTTAGGGTTTTGATTGCTATTTTTTTGTTTTTTGGATTTTAGGGGTTTTAGGGTCTTTTGGTATTTTTTATGTTTTTAGGGTCCTTTAGGATTTTTTGGGTTTTTTTGGGTCCATCGGTGTTTTTTTGGTTCCTTTATGGTTTTTGGATTTTAGGGTTTTAAGGGTCCTTTAGGATTTTTATGGTGTTTTGAGTCTTTTGGAGTTTTATTGTATTTTATGGTGTTTTGGGTTTTGATTGCTATTTTTTGGTTTGGTCTTTTTGGGTTTTTTATGGTGGTTGAGGGTTTTTGTGATTTTATTGTATGTTATGTTTGTTTTAGGGTATGTAATTTTTTTAGGATTTTTAGGGTTTTGTTAAGGTTTTTTATGTGGTTTAGGTTCTTAGGGTTTTTAGGGGTTTTGGGTTTTTTTTGTAGTTATTAGGGTTTTTTGGGGTTTTAAGGTTTTGGGGGGGTTTTAGAGTTTTTATGGGTTTTGGGGTTTTTATGATTTTTAGGGTTATTGGAGGGGTTTTTATGGTTTTAGTGTTTTAAATTTTTTTATGGGATTTTAGGTTTTTATATTATTTTTAATGTTTTTATAGTTGTTTGGGTTTTTTGGTGTTTTGGGGTTTTAAGGGTTTTAATGGTTTTTTAGTGATTTAGGGTTTTTTATTATTTTTAGAGAATTTAGTGTTTTAGTGGTTTGGGGGGTTTTATGGTTTTTAGGGATTTTTATGGGTTTCTAATGATTTTTTAGGGGTTTTGGGTTTTTAGTTTTTTTCATGGATGTTTTGTAGTACCTTGAAATGTGTGTTCTAGTTTTAAGAATCACTACTTCTAGGTGGTTTCCATTGGATTTATTCAAGGAACTGAAAACTTCCAATAGTTACTTATCACAAAGGGGCCAACTTTTCAAAGGCAGGCATTCATTAAGTTTGAACTTTACGATACATAGGAATGTTCATTGGTCGAGAGGATGGGAGGTCAGACTCATCACACTATTTTTGGGGGGAATTATTGTCTACTCTGGGACTCTCTTTACAAATTTAAGATATTTTCCTGATTTCTTTTTTAATTCTCTTAGTAAAACATAAGTTTCCCTAGTAATTTTCAATCACTTATTAACAAGTGAAATATTTAGAATAATCATTATATATTCAATATTCTCGATTAATGGAGATATTTGTATGTATTCTAGGTTCTCCATCCATTGTATCCTCTCATATACTATTTAAATATTCTTTTATTCATCATTATGATGATACTAGTTTTTAAGAAACTTAGTGAGGAACTCTAGAATTTATTGTCATCCAGTGAGACGAAAGATTGTTTTGATATTAGGATCGTACCCAAAAAATTGACTACCTATGTATCCATGTGAAAGGAATCAGAAACCTCATAATACGGTTCCGCTTGATGGGACCCATCATACCTTTTTAAGTTCACGTGATAAGGACCTGGGCGTACAGGTTAATGTCATGTGGTAAGGACATCTAAAAGGAAGTTTCTTAGTTAATGATTCATGTGGGACTTATACCTAAGCAGCCCAAGGAATTTGGAAAGAATATGGGTTTCCAAGTAATATTAGACCCTATTGGGAATATGGCCCAAGGAGAACATGGTTGATTTGAAGTGTTGGGTTTGAACCTCAAGGAGGCTTCCTACGTATCCCATTTGGATGGGAATAAAATCCCATGTAGTTCAATGAATCTCATATGAGATTATAGTTATTTGAGAGAAATGAGTTTGGGATTACTTTCAGAAAAGGATGCCTTGATGATTTGAGGGTTTAATTTGGGGCTTATTCCTAAGGAGGATTCCCAGATTAAGGGAAATAAGGTTGAATTCCTGAAGAGGATATCCAATGAGCTCAGGCCCTGAGAGGGCTTCCTACGTATCCCAATTATAGTGGGAATCAGAGTTCTCATAGTTCATTTACTGTGAGTGTTGTGTACATGTTGTATTCATCAAGAATCTCTACCCCACATGATGCATGCTCAGTGTGAGAAACAAGAGGATGTGAAAGATTCCACAATGAAACAAACAATTTTCCTCCTCTGTTGGTGGAAGAGGGCGCGCCTACGGCAGCGATGGTGGATGAGGGAAAGGCGACCTAGGAAGAGGGTGAGGCGACCAGCCTCCCCTCTATTCAAATTACATTGGACATGGTTCCCATAAAAGGAAGAAGGGATGATGTTTTAGGGGCCTACACTAGAATGGATTCCCTAAAATTGATCCTGGTAGAGGAGGGAGACTTTTACTTTCTTCAAAAGGAAAAGTAGGTGTGAACAGTCATTTCCCTACCAAAAGTCCTAAGGTTTTGGGTCTCTTTGAGAAGGGAGAGGTCAGGACCCAAACCCTCCTATAAACTGGGAACTTCCCAACACTGTTCCTGGGAGAAAGGTCAATGTCACTGTGGATATACAAACCCATAGACACTTCATGAATCCTAACCCCATTGCAAAACCAATGGGGGAAACCTCTGACTACGGATATACAAACCCATAATATGAGGCATGCAGATGTTCCTTTCCCAATGGTTTAATAAGTTACGAGGTTTTGGTGGTGGTCTAAACAGAATCCATTTCAAATAAGGGATTCAATGAGAAGAAGCCTTGTCAGGAATGGATTTGAAGAGGGATTGATGGATTTTAGATTGAAGATATTAAGTGAATCAAATGGGGACATCCAAGTAGATAAGGGAGAACAAGTATGGGCATGTAAGTAAGATTGGGAGACCAGATATTCACTTAAGCATTGAACAACCTATGTGGTAATAATTGGGTGATACTTGGATCAAACCTTCACGAATATTCACAGGAGATGCCAGAAGTGGGGTGCTCAAGTTCCTATGAAAGGAATAGGTGGCGTGCAAGTGTTTCAGATTGTGGGTGGTTGGGTGCTTTAGGCATGAAAGTGTTATGGATTTTAAACAATAAAAGGACTTATGTACAATGCTCCTCCTTCAATTCCTCTACTTTAGATGTTAAAGAACTACCTTGAATGTTTCAGAGGACTTGGGAGAAGATCTAGGATGATTAGAGCAGGAATTGGGGTATAGGGAAATTCGTTTGTACAAATGAAGGCCCCAAGGGTCTATTTATAGGAAAGAATAGGACCCTGTGAGAAATGAGTTTAGGCGGGAAAATGGGTTTTATTCCAACTTTTTTTCGTGCAAGTGGATGCATGCCGGATGGGTGGTTCCCAAGTATACATGCATGCCTCTTTTGATTTGGACTAACTGGGGCACCGCTTTGAGGACATAGCCAAAATAAATTCTGCATTCTCCTCCAACATAGTGGCGTGCAAGTGTTTGTGTGCAGGTACCTTGGGAGCCACTTTAGGAACTTAGCCAAATTTATTGCTCCATACCACGGGGGTTGTGCCCCCACACCCCTTCTTGGCTTTAGTGTTGGGATGTGGTCCCAGCCTTTCGGGTCGGTGCCTTGACTGCTCTCACTGACCTCCAAGAAAAATTCAGAGTCGCACTGTGAACTTTTAGAGCCTAGTTGAGGAAATTTTGTGAAAAAGTGCATGGAAGTCATTTCATGGTGTCTACAAAATCCCCCCCCCCCTAGAATTTGATTCGTTTGGAATGAAAATAATCTTATTATAAGGTAAAATTTGGGCACTTTGATGCATTCCATCATCATTTGGTTATATTTAGAGCTATATCAAGTATAGAAGGATGCTCTAATTTTTTCCTAAGACATGAGACATAGAGAGTATAGTTTGATTTTTTACTAGGGTTATATAGAAAACCCCACAAAAATTGTATCTTTTGACTTTTTATTGTTCAATATTAGCTAAACCTTATGAAATGTATGTTTACTGAGCAGGGACTCAACTTTTGTTCAGAGTTCCATTTGTGGGTTCTCAATCTGGCGAGTACAATGTCTCTTTTTGTTGGCAGTTTAGAGTCATGCATGTTGGACTATAGAGGGATAATTTTTAAGTTAAAATAACATTGACCATATATTTTGAAATTAGATCCCAAACAATACTGAGTGGATAATAATTGATTTAATATTCTTTAAATATTTCCAAGGGGAATCTTGAGCCATGATTGTTATGGTCAACAAATTTAAAACCTGTATCAACATAAGGGGAGACTCCTCCAAGAATGAAGTTACCATTATTTTAAAAACTCATTATGGGGGTTGTGTTGTACAGGGCCAACTAGGGCATATGCTGTATAGCCAAATAGTGTCATCTTTTGATTGACAGTCTCATTAGGTAGGAAAATTTTAGGCAAGGACACCTAAGGGAATGTACTGCATTATCAAGAAAAAGAGATCTTAAGAATATAGCATTATACTGTTGGTAGATAAGAGAAAATAATATTTGGGTGACTCAAGACCATAGTGGGTGGTTTTTCCAAGGAAAGAAATTTTGAGAATAAAGTGTTATCTATGCCGACATATGTCATGAATAGGAAAATCACTTATACACAAATTTGGTGTATAAGGAATGGTTAAAATTTGTCAGAAAGGAGAATTTATGACATCATATTTTGCATTTTTAAGTTATGAAGTGTGGACATTGTACTGTGCAGTTTTAAGTCATAAAATAAGGACATTGTACTATGCAGTTTTAAGTCATGTAGTGAGGAAATTGTGTAGAATAAATTTAAGGTATTTAGCTTTGACCAAAGGTATGAGATTATCTCACATTCATGATAATTTTTTTTGGAAACATAATACCATATTCAGGTATGATAGGGAAAATTGAAAACTAGGATTTGGAAATTTTTAGATTTGAATAATGATATGGGAAAATGGATAAAGGCATTAGAGGAAGTATTTTCCAATAATGAAGTTACCATTATTTGAAAAACCTGTTATGGGGGATGTATTATGTAGGTCCAACTAGGGAATGTGCAGCATAGCCAAATAGTGGCATCTTTTGACCGACAGACCTGTTATGTAGGAAACTTATGCAAGGCCACCTAAGGACACATACTGCATAGTTAGGAAAAATATCTCTCTGAAATTTGACTTTCTATTGCTAAAAGATGAAGAATGTTTTTGGATATTCATATTTCTCAAATCATAGAGTTTGGTTTATAAAGAAAGGTGCCTAAATATATAGAGAGTAGTTTCAATCACGATTTCCAAAGAATCATAGGAATAAGATTTCTATGATTGTCTGACCCAAATGTATGAAGTATAGTCTTTGTAGTTTTAGGTAATACAAATAGGACTAGAAATGGAAACAATATATGATATGTGGTCAAGTGATCCAAGGTTATTTCATATTGCGTTGAACAGAAGGAGAGAGAGAGAGATGTGTAAACCATGGTCTTGAAGACTTTCATATCGTGAGAAAGATAATGGGACAAATATAAATTAATGAATTTTTTAAAATACAGATTCGTGTATATTGTCATCAATTTATGAAGGGGAAAAATACACTCTAACCAAGAACAAAATTACCATCATTTGACAAACCCATTATGGGGGCTCTATTATGTAGGGAAAACTGGGGAATATGTTGCATAACCAGATAGTAGAATCTTTTGACTGACATGACTGTTATGTAGGAATCTTATTCAAGGACACCTAATGGAACATATTGCATAGTCAGGAAAAAGAGTTCTCAGATATTAGAAACATTGTCACCATAAACAGTAAGAAAGATTATGAAGATCTGAAAATATTCAAGATAAAGAGTGTGACATGTGGAATGGGGTAATGATCAAGGCACATGAGAAATATTTGGATCAGTATTAGCCATGAGTTTGAAGTCCATTACATGAATCTGACTCATATGTAAAAACATATACTTTCTTTGTTTCCTTTGAATTAATATTATTTTGTGCACTTTAGAGTCATGTAGTGAGAACATTGTACTATTTAGTTTTAAGTCATGCAGTGAGAAAATTGATAACCCCATAAATAATTGTGACACCTTATTTATATAGAGAAGCCTTTTACCCAGTTTCTAAGCCAATGTGAGCTATGCTCAGTGTTAGAAAACACAGAGTAGTAAGGGTTTCTTCTGTAACACAGATGTGACATAAGTGAAGAATAGGGGTATTAGATTTCCATGTAGTTTAACATCAGGTGGTAAGGATAAAGATGAATCGGTGTGAAAGGAAATAAATATTGTAACTGGACTAAGGGATAAAATCCAAGTGTCACTATGTGTCTTTCTTGGGGAAAGAATCAAGCCAGGCACAGGTCTTTAAACATTCCCAATGTAGGTTTGATTCTTATATAAGGAATAAAGGGGTTTTTTTATATATCAAGTCAAGGCACAAGATTGGAGATCTAGTCATATCTTCATATTTCATATAGATGAGAATCAAGCCGTATGTAGTTCTTTAAACATTCATTTCCCACACCAATTGAGTTTTACATGGGAGATAAGGGGGCTTTAACACATTCTAGAAGAATGATTAAATTTAAGACACAAGATGGTATGAAAATCAAATCATGTGTCTTAAAAGAGCACTCTGTATAGATTTAGTTCATATATAGAAGAAGAAAAAGGGAAATAAAAATTTTTTAGTTTCATTTGGTCCCAATATTGGAGATCCAGGTGTCTCTACGTATCTCAAATAGATGAGAATCAAGCCACACATAGTTCTTCATACAAGGTCCTTATGCAGATCTGACTCAGACATTGGGAAGAGAGTGACTCATATGCCACTAAGGAGTAGAAATGATGTCCATAATTCTTGCTTATGGAAGATCCTAACATTATGTATAGAAGATGCTAACCATACAGTTTAATTCAATGTAACGAGGGCAAATGGTGTCATGCAGTTTAATCTTGTGTGACAAGGAAAAAAATGATACACATTTTAAGGTCATGTGACATGGATGCTTATGGTTGTTAAGTAATTTAATGTCTTTCAACTAGGACTTTATACTATACAGTTTTGAGTATTACAGTAAAGACATGAGGGTTGTGTTGTTTTCAGTCTTGCAGCGAGGACGATGGGAAACTACACAAAGTATTTCTTCAATAATATCACAATTGTTTGAGTTGTAATAATCTATACATCCATTGAGATTAATGCATAATCTCCATTTTAAAAGACCTTATTTATGGAATGAGGTCCTTCCCAATTTGGCTCAAGCTTTGGAGGTTCCTTTTCTAGTATCATTAGAGTCTTGAGGACCAATACAAATTCTCTTTGAAGAAATGAACAGAGGAGAAATTTTTTGTTAAATGATCACACTATTATATTCTGATAGACTTCTAAATGATGAAAAGTATGCAATATTTCTTAGTCTAATAATTCTAGCTCATAAAAACATTTTTAAGACCTCTCATCGGTAGAAAACTGATCACAGATTGCAACTCTGAGTGAAGGAAATTGAATTTGAATTGGCAAAACTGCTTTTGTTCCATACACCAATGAATAAGGGGTTTCCTAGATTGCAGTATGGGTAGTAGTCTGATAAGCCCATAAATCATGCAAAAGTTTATGAGGCCAAGATTTCATATCTTTATCCACCATATTATAGAGTATATTTGATATGGTCTTATTGAAAGACTCTATCTATCCATTGTCCACCACATGATAGCGAGATGAATGGATGGATTTGATATGGTTCTCCTGATATAACTTATTTACCTAAATAGAGAAATAATTGGTTCCATTGACCGTCAATATAGTATGAGGGACACTAAATCTAGTGATGATGTTAGTTTACACAAAACTAACAATGATTTTGGCTCTGAATTATTTGGGAGGTAGTGTCTCAGCCCATTTGGAGAAGAATTCAGTAGCAGTAAGGATATACTTGAACTACTTAGCCATAGCTGGAGGATAAGGTCCTATTACACCCATTCACCATGTGGAAAATGGACATGAGTATTTACCTATTTATAGAAAATATAGGGGTTGATGAATGAAGTTTTCATTCACTTGGAAGGGATGACATTTATTAGTGAAATTCGTGCAATCCTACATCATTGAATGCCAAAAGTATCCAAGCCTTCAGATTTGATAAGAAAGACTATGCCCAGACTGGTGAGCACCACATGCTCCTAAGTGTACTTATTTCATGATTTCTACATATTCTTATTCATCAATACATCTAAATAGGATTCTATCAAAACCTCATTTGTAGAGGATCTTCTGGTGATCTGGACTATCATAAAGAGTAAAATTGGCTTATCTGCAACATATTTGTTCTTTTTCATCCCTATATTGTTGAAGTACTCCATTTTGAAGGTATTAAATGATGGGTGTTATTCATTCTGTGGTATGACCATATGGGTCAGAAATAGGGCTAATTTCATTAATTTCCTCCATTATGGTTTGAATAAAAGGTGATACCACATGATGATGAACTATGTTGATTACTGTCTCATCCCGATTTGGATCTGCCAAGGTTGTATATTCATTATACAATGTATCAGTTTGAGATTTTTGAGATCGTGGGACATAAGACAATGTTGTCTCTAAGGGAATACATCCATTAACCCTCTAATGTAATCAGAAAAATGCATCAACTCTTATTTTCTGATAGAATATTCCCCATTGATTTTTTTGATTAACAATTCTAAATCACCTTTCACTTTCAAGTGATTCCCTTGCACATGAAGTTCCAATTCCAAGACTGCGATGAGAGCTTGATACTCTGACTCATTGTTGGTTTCACCTTTCGATAGAAAGAAGGAATAAGGAAATACTCCATTTTCTATGGAGATAAGAAAAATTCCTAACCCAAATTTTTTGAGTTTAGGGTTTTCCATTCTCTTACCTGTCGAACTTCTGGAGGCACTATCAAAGTAAATTTTTTATGTTTGGAAACTATCTTGAATAGAGAAGACATATTCACCAAGAAGTTCAGTATTCAATGATGTATATTCCTATGATAGATGTTGAGAAAGGAATTCAGCTAGAGCATGGATCTTTATTTCCTTATGTTGGGAAAACTGGATATCAAATTGTTTCAAAATAACTTCCAACCATACCAGATGCCCTGTAAGCATAGAATGACTGAGGATAAATTTGAGCGGGTTATTACGAGACACCAATTAGACCTTATAATGTTGCAGTTAATTCCGAAATTTATGAACAACAAAGATTAATTCTATACATCTCTTTTCAACACTTGAATACCGAGTTTCTACATCAAGAATAGTTCGGCTGAGATAGTAATGGTTATTTTCATTCCCAACATCTTTTTTGGGAAAGGAAGGCACCCAGGGATTGGTCTAAAGATGTCACATATAGAATAAGTGGTCTTCCTTCAAAAGGTGTCATTAATACTGGTGGACTCAAGATATATTTCTTGAGGGTATCAAGTGCTTCTTTGCAGTCTTCATTCCATTGATAGGTGACATCAATTTTCACTAATCTAGTGAAGGGAAAGCACGTGCCTGACAAATTGGGGATAAAGAACAAAATATAGGGCAAGTTTCCTTGGATTACACTTAATTGTTTAAAATTTCTAGGAGGTTACATTCCAATGATTTAATTTGTTTTATGAGGATCAACTTTGATACCACAATAGTGTACAACGAAGCTAAGGAACTTTCTAGAAGTTACCCTGAAAGCACATTTCAAGGGGTTCATCTTCAAATTGTGTTACATAAGTTTATTGAATATGGTCTAAAGATCATCCAAGTGATTGGAAAATTTTCTGGATTTGACCACTAAATCATCCACATAACATTCAATAAATTTTCCTAAGATAGATTTGAAGATATAGTGCATGGCACATTGATATGTTGCACCTACATTCTTTAAGCCAAAGGGCATTACCCGATAAAAAAAACACACCATGAGGGGATATAAAGGCTATATATTCTTCATCCTATGGGGCCATATGGATTTTATTATACCCAGAGTAGCCATCCATAACGGAAATATCTTCATATCTAGATGTTTCATCAATTAAAAGATCTATGATCAGAACTGGAAAGTCATATTTAGTACAATGCTAGTTAAGATCTCTGAAATCAATGAAAAATCTGATTTTCCCATTCTTCTTTTTCACTGGGACAATGTTGTCCATCCATTTGGGATATTTAACTTCTCTAACAAAGTTATCCTTTATTATTTTATCAACTTCATCTTCAATTTTAGAGGCATGAGTTGGGTGCGTTCTTCTTGTTGCCTGCTTGAATCCGTGATGTTCTTATGGAAAACCCAAATGATGGGAGGCTACATTGGGATTATGATCTGGAATTTATATATAATTCCAAGAAAATATATCTCTATGTTGCTTTAAAAATGAATTATACACCTCTTTCTCTTCCAAAGTCATGGCCGCACTAATTAGAGTGGGGTGTGGATCTTCTTCTGTACCCAGATTTATTTCTCTGAGCTCATCCAAAGTGGTAGAGACACCTTCCTCAAATACTAGACAAGCATCCCGAAGATCTTCCTCTTCTTCTTCATTATATGTTACTTATTATATTTCCACTTTAATAGTAGATTAAGAATAAAAACATCCAATGTTAGGGGGAAGTCAGTATTTGAAATCCATGAATAAGAGGCCACCATTTTTACCCTACTGATGATGAAGGGTCTTCCTATGGTAAAAAAGTTGATATGATGGATTGGAAATCAACATCTTTGTCTTCTTCTAGCACTGCTACAACTTATTCTATTTTTATTGAAGAAGTAGAGACTTGCTGAAGTTCATTGGATGAAATGAAGACATCTCCATTTAAAATTCTATTAATTCTTGGTGAATCAACAATTTATCCCATTCTATTAGGCTCTATTGCCAAAATTGACAATATATAAGAGACTGGATGTGTTCTTGGACTTAGTTTTACCCCTTCAATTTGATTTATAGGTATCACACAATCTATACTATGGTTTATGAATGGGGTTGCTGGGATCATTTCTAAACCAATCGGTGCACTAATTCTAGTTATCTTCTTTTCCATGGACCTCATTCTGTTTGTATGATAAAACTCTGCCTCAATGTATTGAGATTTACATGTTTTTAATGGATCCTTTTCAACATACAATGAATTTATTTGACCATTGAAATATTACTTAAGACATTGATGGTATGATGAAGGTACGACCACATGTTGATGTAGCCAAGGCCTTCTAAGTAGAATGTTGAAGGTTGTGTCCTAACGAATAACCATGAAATATGAATTATATAAAAGATCTCCAAACTAAGTTCTGAGTGAAATCTCACCCAGAGGTTCTTTCCCATTCTTGTCATATCCCTGCTACATTAAAGTGGAAGGAGATAAGTCAGATTTAGTAAGTCTCAATCGTCGAAGTGTACAAATGGGAATGAGGTTGACTCCAGACCCATTATCAATAATGGCTCGTCAGATGTCTATGTAGTTAACATTTCTAGATAGATACAAGGGCCTAATATTTCCACGTACTACATCATTTTCATCTTCATCCATAAAAGATATTATTGCATGACATTCTGTAGGATCATTCTCTAAATGGTAAACCTCAGCAGAAACAGCTTTAGTTTCAAACTCTTGAAAAATTAACAAAGCCTCAATAAGTGATTCTTGAAGAACATTTTACAAGCTCAAGGTATCATAAATTGACAACTTGGCCGGTATATGGGCTAGCTGTTTCAAAACATCATACTTTTGGTCTACAGGTCTGTGTTTCCCAGCACAAAAATGCGGTTTTGTAGGTACCTTGGAAGTTGATGCTTCTGATGTAGATGTACCATGTGTTGGAGCAGAATATGGAAATACTCTTATCTTTGTTAGATTAAACTAACTAATTATATCTACTTGCTGATAGGAAGATTGTATGACTTCTAATCAGTCCTCCAAAATAATCATGTCAGGACTGAACCAGTCTTGCGTGGAATAAAATACTTAGTCTTGTTGAGCAGGATGAAGGGATATTCCATGAGTTTTCATTGCACATACAGTTCAAGCATGGGTAGAGTTAAAATAATGGATTCTAGAATTCCCACATCTTCCCTTGTATCCTCGACCATGGCCTCTTCCTCTAGTTCCCTAGATAGGTACACAGGACTCTGGATCATTACAATCAGAATCCCCATCGGTATAAGGATCCATTAAGTGGATAACATTAATGGAACCAAAGATCAATTCTTCATCCGATGAAGATACTAATTTACAGGTTAGTTTTGGTTGTTTTGTTTGTTGGGGTAGTTCCCATTCTTTTGAAGTAGATGGCATGAAATCTACCAAGGTCAAGGACAACTTTGGACTTAACATGACCTCATCTTCTTCTGATTTCACTTTGTCCTTCTGACGACTTCTCTTCTTTGGGGATTGACCTTTTGATGAAGGTAGTTTTTATGTTGTAGGAGTGGCAGAAGACATAATCGGTTGTTTCAACTATGTTTTTAGAATGGAATGAGTTTAGTAGATTGTTTTCCTAATAATACAATCATCATATTTATGCACATTTTTACATTTGACTTCCTGCAATTTGACTTCTTGATCTGGATCAGTAGCAATAACACATACTACATGAGCTAATAAACTTTGCAGTTTCACTTGTCTAGAGTCTAACATTTTTTCATGAGGTATTTGAAAAAAACACTCATAAATGGGATTCCCGAACATCTAGTGAAAGAGAAAATAATTCGGATGATCTTCATCTCCTTCTTTGTTTGGTTTCTTTGGCCTTAGAAACTAAACCAAATTATTTTCTAGAGTTCAGATGAAGTAACCATGAACTTGTTCGTTCCAAAAGGAATAAACATTGATCTTTAATTCCTAAAACTATTTCCATCTTTTACCTCTTTGATCATTTTGATGAGGAGGTCATTTTTTTATGCTCAGGAGGTCTTTCCCTTTGATATGATGAATGTTTTGAAGTGGATACAGGTACAGGTGCTTTCTTGAGTGTAACTATAGAAACCTCTTCCTTCCCTGTTCTCTTTCCCAGATCTAAAGGAATTATATGAGTTTTAGTGTTAGATTAAATAATAGAATCTTATATCTATTGAGCAATTGAAGTAATGCATTGAAACCCTCATTTGTATTTTACAGGGATTAGGGGTGTGCATAACTCATTTCATAGATTTTCCACACAAATTGGAAGAAACTCTTCTTGATGGAGTTCCAAACTTAAGGAATATGTTAATCCTTTCCATCAAGAAATGAAATCTAAAAATCTTTCATTATCCATTTGTTTACAATTTGTAAGATCAAAAACTATTTTCTTCAGTAATGTTGAGCTAAATTGAAGAATGAATTTCTAATGGAGATCTTCCCATCCAGTAATTGATCGAGATTGCAAACTGGTATATCATACAAAATCTCATCCTTGTAATGACTTCACAAAACACCTAATCTTTAGTACTTCTTGTTGTTGAGGAGTTCCCATAATGGGATAACAAAGAGAAACAAAATATGTTAAGTATTGTTCCAGATATCCCAAACGATTAATGATTGGGAATGTGGTATTAAAAAAATTTGGCGGGGAAGGAATCAGATCCACCCATTCAGGGTAAGATTTCTTGTCTGGATGAACTAGTGCACACCATTCTTCCATGGTTTCCAATCGAGTTTTTAAGGCCTCGATTGTGTTTATAACAACTTGGGGAATATCCATATGAGATGGAACCTGTGTAGGTACAACAACTGGAGTTTGAGCTGGTGTAATAAAAGGTAAAAACACTAGTGAAGGTGTTGGTATTTTCCTTGGATAACTCATTGGAACAGGCATATTAGGATGTGTTTGATCCTGTCTTGGCTATGTACCCAATGGAGGGAATTCATTATCCACAATTTTAGTTACCAGAAATCTTCTTTATTGAGGATCTCCTAAAGTATGTGAAAGTTCAGGATCTTCCTGGGGAGTAAGTCTAGTAGAAATGTTGCTTCTAAGTAACTCTATATTGAGTCTTTTCAACTCTTTAATCCCCTCTTCTTACTGTGATTATCCTTTTTCAAGTGAAAGAGATTGACCTTCTCCAGTGGAAAAGTGAGATGTAATCTAACTTTTACCTTTACCCTTGTTAGATGCCTTTTGGAGGGGTGGGAGTTGGTTATTTGAAGGCTTACCAAGATTCTAGGTAAACCTCTAATTTTTGGTACATACACCTTCATTTTCACCAGTGTGTACCGTATTAGGGATAATAAATTCATCTTATGATTCCCCCTGAACTATACTCATTTTCTAGAGTATCTTATGTAATGGTGTTAATGACATTTATGGATGCATAACGCATTGATGGAATTTTGTTAGTATCTTTGTAAGATTGTCTCCCTCTGTATCTTCCATGTGACTATGCTCTCCTGTATGATGGATTCTTCGGAGCTATTTGAATGACAGTAACCCGGTAGGAATCCTCAACTAGTTTACCTGTGTTCTATCATTGTGGATTCTTACATAATTGGGAGAAAACTAACTTCCGTTGAGGAGGGGATTGTAGATGTGAAAAATCCACCAGACCTATAGGCCGGGGCTATTCCTATTCTCCTTCTTCAAACCTTTGAACATTGTTTATAGAATTTGAAGGTTGAATTAAATGAGCCCCCAGCCCAACAAGATGGGGTGGTTCTTGAACTGCTATGACTGAGATTCATACAGCTGATCATCTGATATTGCAAATTTTGGTTTGAACATTAGCTGGATGCATTATTCGAAAACCACTCAAATCACATATTTCAGAAGATACTATGCTATTTCAGACATTTTTGTTATCTGATGGATGACATCCTCTAAGCAGGAAGCCTCCTCAAGATTCTCATATGATTGATTTAAAAGTAACTCAACTGCTTGCTTTCTTTGGGCCTGACTCTGATGAGACCTAGTTGAGGCCTGTTCTTGAGCGTACATTTGATTACATATGAAATCTATTGATTGTAACCAGCTGTGGGAAATAAAATTACATGAGACCACATTTGGAGGGCTTTACTAATTATGGAGTGCAGTGAAATGCAATGATTCAGGTGAACCCCATACTCTAATATGAACACTATATGGGGAATCAGAAATTAATAGGCATAGCCTCTTTAGAGCATTGAGGCAAGCATTCTGAAGGGTCCTATGCTACTTTTCATCCATTGGATATTGGGAAACTAAGAGAGATGCCATGTCAAATTGGCATTGAAACCCTTATATTACATTTACATGATTTTGATATTTATCATATGGTAATACTTTGGTTTTCAAATGACAGAGTCTTCCATAACATGAGGCAGATATCATAAATGCAATCTTCTTCCATCAATTCTGGAACGTGATACTGAGAATTTTCCAAAGGCCAGAACATGACTGGTATTTCTCCTTTAGCCAATTGTTTTCTCATGTTTAACATATCTTCATCCTCATTCAGTAGAGGTTTCTCCACTTAGTCTAACCAAATTGGACGATCTGTTCTAGAAGATAAATGACCCAAGGGAGGTTCAGAGAATGACTATTTACCTAATATGTCTTCTGGTTGAAGAAAGGTTTCCCCCATTAATGATAAGGCATCAAACATGACTGGCCTTGTGTTTTCAAGTGCCTCAAGATAGGAGGGATTTATCATTGCTACATTGTTAACAATGGAACTATCATGCCAATGCATAATACTATTGGAGAGAGGAATTTTGCAGCAAATGACATCATGGGGAAGACCAACATGGTGGATTACAGTAAGGGATAAATCCTATTTATCCTTTGTCCTTTGGCCACACAGAGGGTTTTCATGGCTCTTATTTGGAGATAGGCTCTCTAGATTGACCAAATATTTATGAAGAAAACCTTCATGATGAGGTTTCTGATGGGGAACTTCAGAATTATTGATACTACTCTTGTAATATGGTAATGAGAGGGTATGATCTTGAGTTGCAATAGATAAATGTCTAAGGACTTCAAGAACTCCAACATTAAGAGGATCCAAATTGCAGCATGAATCTAGATTTTCCCACCATGTTTGGCGATACTTCTTCTTGGATGTTCTATTACACATATTTTGGATCACATTCTAGGAGAAGTGATTATCATGGGAAGGTATATGTGCATGCATTGGAGTGGTTACCAGAACTGACCGATTACATCCAATTGGAATGGGTGTATGTTCCTAATCCTGTTGTTCGTATGATATGGGGGAGTATGCCCCATGAACCACCTGGACTAGAACATAGGTGTATATCTGTTCCAGGATGGAATGATGATATGTAATCCCAAGTGTGGGGACTAATTTATGTGTTTGTTCCCCTAGTACTGTGGAAGTTGTTGTTATAATATCCTAGCAGGCTTCCAGAATATGGGTAGGAATTTTTGTATTCCGTTTCACCATTGATAAGATGTGTTTGGTGAAATCAGCGACCAAAACGAGAATATGAATTCATTCCGTATCGGGATTAGGTGTATGTGCATGCACTTATCCTCCTTTTCCAGTCAATGGTTATTGAACGTACTCATGCATGGGGGAAGAGAATTGGGTATGCCCCAGATTTGTCATCAGAAACTTTCAACTGACTTTTACATGTTCTTCCAAATGATAATATTGACATTATTGATGAATTATGGTAGGTGAATGTGCCTGCTGGTTGTTTCTCATCAAGTATGATTGACAGAATTACATCAATACTAGCAGACGAGACTGCTGGCAGAATTGGTGATTTTAAGCAGGTGTATGTTTCTGTTTACTAGTTTCCACCACATTGGATTGGTGGACTTCTTTAAATATAGTCAAAAGAGCCTGTTAACTGGTTGATAACTTGTAATCAGGTGTATTTTCCTATTCACAGTACTCCACCAGATTTATCTGGTGGGATTGGTGGGTTTCATCCAGACGATTCTATTGGATTACAAAATTAGAACGGATGGGTGTATGTGCCCGCTCGTTGTTTTCCCTCAAGTTTGGTTGATGGACATATTTAGAGGGGGAATAGGTAAGAACCTACTCCTTATTGACTTAATGTTGTCCCTGGAGTTTTACCTTGTGGGCCTGTTTATGAGAGAACTCGGCTGAACATCCAAAGGCAACACCCCCATCCTGTTGGAGGTTCACTACCGCACGATTCTACTGGCAGAGATTGTTGGTGGGAGTCCTTAGTAAGGACCCCTATATCTTTTAATTGATACCATGAGTGGCCTCTTGATCCACCTTCCTACAGTACATAATGTATTAGTTGTTGTGTTTAGGGGATAAGGACCCAAAACGGTTGAAAACGGTGGTTGGCACCATCTGCTTGTTGATCCTCAGTCGTCATTGGCTAGATGATCGAGTATTTTTATTAACATGGAGGGCTTGTCAGGAAACCTCCAAAGTTGGGATTGTACCATGCTGGTGATACTCCTCTACCGACATGTTGGAGACCCAATGTTGAAAATAATGGGTGGGTGATAACGTCCTTCCCGTGGATGAGGATCCATCCTAAGCAGCGGTCATGAAGTTCACATATATCATCTTTAAGAAATCCATTTTGGACTGAAGGGAGTTCTTCGAAAAAAGATGAAAACAAAATTAAACTCCATTAAAGTGACATCTTTTAGATGGATACATGCATGATTTATTTCATTGTATGTCATTCCATTATCATTTGATAGGGTCCTTACAGGTGGGTAACATTATTAACTTGGATAAGGATTCACATTGGGTTCACCATTTTTGTTTCATAGTTCATTGAAAAGCGTGTTCTAGTGTTAAGAATCACTGCTTCTAGGTGGTTTACATTGGATTTATTCATGGATCTTAAAACATCCAACAATTATTTATCTAAAATGGACCTGCTTTCCAAAGGCATGCGTTCATTATGTTTGAACTTTATGATTCTTAGGAATGTGCATTGGTCGAGATGATGGGAGGTCGGACTCATCACCCCTTTTTAGGGGGAATTATTGTCTACTCCGGGACACTCTTTATAAATTTAATATATTTTCATGAATCCTTATTATTTCACCAATTATAATATAAGTTCCCCTTGTAATTTTCTATCACTTATTAAAATGTGTAAAATTTAGAATCATTAGTATGTATTCAAGTTTCTTCATTAATGGAGATATTCTTATGTATTTAAGGTTCTCCATCTATGGTATCCTCTAATATACTATTTAATGATTCTTTTAATCATCATTATGATGATACTAGTTGTTAATCCACTTAGTGGGGCACTCTAGAATTTATTCTCATCCAGGGAGATGAAATTTTGTTTTGATATTGGGATTATACCCATAAAATGGGCTACCTACATATCCTTGTGAAAGGAATCACAACCCTCGTAGTTCGGTGCCTCTTTATGGGACACATCATACCTTTTTAAGGTCATGTGCTAAGGACCTGGTCATAAAATTTAATGTCATGTGGTAAGGACATCTATGCGGAAGGTGCTTAGTAAAATTTTAATGTGGGACTTAAACCTATGTAGCCTAAGGAACATGGAATGAATATGGGTTTCCAAGTAAGATTATACCCTATTGGTAATATGGCCCAAGGTGAACAGAGTTGATTTGATGTGTTGGGTTTGAACCTCAAGGAGGCTTTCTACGTATCCCATATGAATGGGAATCAAATCCCATATAGTTTAATGAATATAATAGTAGAGTATAGTCCTTTGAGAGAAATTAGTTTGTCTTACTTCCTAGAAAGGATTCCTTGATGATTTTGGGGGTTTAATTTGGGGATTATTCCTAAGGAGGATGCCCAGATTAAGGGAATTAGAGTTGAATTTCTGAAGAGGATATCCAATGAGCTCGGGCCCTGAGAAGTATTACTACATATCCCAATTATGACGGGAATCAGAGTTCTTGTATTTCATTCACCTTGAGTGTTTGTGAACATGTTGTAATCATAAAGAATATATATTCCCACATGAGTCATGATTGGTGTGAGAAACAAGAGGATGTGAAAGATTCAACAATGACACAAACACTTTTCCTCCTCCGCTGGTGGAAGAGGGTGCATCTACGGTTGTGGTAGTGGATAATGGAAAGGCGACCTGGGAAGAGGGCGAGGTGACCCACCTTCCCTCTATTAACATTACATTGGGAAATGTACCAATGTAAGGAAGAAGGGATGAATGTTTTGGGGCTTACACCAGGATCACTTCCCTAAAATGGATCCTAGTAGTAGAGGGAGACTTGTCCTTTGTTCAAAAAGAAAATTAGGTGTAAACCATACCTTCCCTACCAAACGACCTGAGGTTCTCTTTAAGTAGGAAGAGGTTAGGACCCAAACCCTCCTCAAAAATAGGAACTTCCCAACATTGTTCCTAGGAGAAAGGTCCATGTGACTGTGCATATACAAACCCACAGACACTTCATGAATCCCAACACCATTATGAAACAAATGTGTGAAACCTTTGATTATGGATATACAAACCCAAAATAGGAGGCACACTGATGTGCCTGTCCCAAAGGTTTGATAAGTCAAGAGGTTTTGGTGGAGGTCTCAACAGAATCCATTTTAAACAAGGGAGCCAATGAAAAATAATCCTTTCCATGAATGTATTTGAAGAGGGATTGATGGATTTTAGACTGAAGAGAGTATGTGAATCAAAGAGGGGTTCCCATGTAGATAAGGGTGCGTAATTATGGGCATGCAAGTAAGATTGGGCGACCTGATATTCACTTAAGCGATGAACAACCTGTATGGTAATACATGGGTGAGACCTGGATCAATCCTTCAGGAGAATTCACAGGTGATCCTAGATGTGGGGCACTCAAGTTCCTATGAAATGAATAGGTGGCGCAGAAGTGTTTCTGATTTTGGGTGGTTGGGCGCTTTAGGCATGAAAGTGTTATGGATTTCAAACACTAAAAGTACTTATGTCCTATGATCCTCCTTCAATTCCTCTGCTTTAGGTGTTAAAGAACTGCCTTTAAATTTTCATAGGACTTGGGAGAAACAATAGGGAAACTAGAGCAGCAATTGGGATTTAGGGAAATTCATTCATACAAATGAAGGCCCCAAGGGTCTATTTATAGGAAAAAAATAGGACCCTTGGAGAAATGAGTTTATGTGTGCATGTGGGTTTCATGCCAACTTTGTGGCGCACAAGTTGTTGTGCGCCAGATGTGTGGTACCCAATTATACATGCACACCACCGTTGATTTGGCCTAATTGGGCCGCAACCTTGAGGACATATCCAAAATAAAATCTTCATTTTCCTCCATCATGGTGTCGTGCATGTGTTTTCGTGTATGTACCTTGGGCATTACTTTAGGGACATAGCCAAATTTATTGCTCCATACCACTGGGGATGCACCCCCGCACCCCTGCTTCGGTTCAGTACTGAGCTACTTTTCTGGCCCTTTAGGCGAGTGCCTTCACTTCCATCAATTCCCCCCATGAAAAATGTTGAGTCGCACTGAGAAATTTTTAATCCCATTTGAGGACATTTTGCAAAAAAGTGCATGGAAGACATTTCATGGTGTCTACAATGGATTTTAGGGGTTTTAAGGATTTTAAAGTTTTTTATGGGGTTGATTATTTTTTTAGTTATTTTTTGGGTTTTTAGTTTTTTTTTTGTGGTTTTCAGAGGTTTTATGGGGTTTTAGATTTTTTTGGGTTTTTAGTGGGTTTTAGTGTATTTTAGTGTTTGTTAGGGTTTTTGGTTTTTTCTAGTTTTTTTTTGGGTTTTTAGGGTAATTTATGATTTTTATATGGTTATTGAAGAAAATTTTTGGTATTCTTGGTTATTTTATGATTTTTAGGGGATTTTATGGATTTTTATGTTTTTAGGGTTTTTATGACTTTTAAGTGGTTTTTAGGGTTTTTGGTATTTTTAGGTTTTTAACTGTTTTTATGGGTTTTAGGATATTAAGAGGTTTTAGTGGTGTTTTTAGGTTTTTAGGTGCTTTAGTGGTTTTTAGGGGTTTTATGTTTTTAGGGGTTTCCTAGTTTTTTGGGGTTTTAAGGGGTTTTAGGGTCTTTAGGGTTTTATGAATTTTTAAGGATTTTATGGGTTTTAATTTTTAGGGGTTTTAGTGTTTTTGAGGGTTTCAATGTTTTTTTTGGTGTTTTAAAGTTTTAGGTTTTTTTTCAATTTTAGGGTTCATATATTTTTAAGTGTTTTTCATAGTTTTTAGCATTTTTGGGAGTTTTTAGGGGTTTAACATATTTTTAATGTCTCTAGGGTGTTTTGGGGTATTAGGGTTTTTGGGAATTTTTGGAATTTTAAGGATTTTATGTTTTTTTATGTTTCTAGGTGTAATTTTTTAGGTTATAATTCTTTTATGGTTTTTTGGGTTTTTAGAATTTGTTTATGCTTTTATGGTTTTTAAGAGTGTTTTTTTGGGTATTAAGATATTTTTTAGGTTTTTGGTTTTATTATATTTTTTAGGTTTTTCAGGTTTTTTAATGTTTTTATAGTGTTTTGGGGGTTTTATGGGTTTTTTTGGGTTTCAGAAATTTTTTAGTGTTTTTAGGATTTCTTAGGGGTTTTGAGGTTTTTAGGGTTTTTAGGGGCTGTCAGGATTTTATGGTTTTAGAATTATTTTAGTTGTTTTGGGGTTTTATAAATGGTTTTTGGGTTTTAGGATTGTGCTAGAGATTTTTAGTGTTTTTCAGTCTTTTGGTTTTTAGGGAATTAAGGGGTTTTTGGTTTTCTTGGTTGTATAATAAATTTTCGAGTTAATTATGGGCTTTAGGGGTTTCGATGGATTTTAGGATCTTTAAGCATTTTTAAGGCATTTATGGCCTGTTATTGGTTTTATGGGGATTTATGGTTTTAAGGGTTTTAAGTGTTTTTGAGGGGTATTAGGGTTGTTTAGGATTTTTATGTTTTATAGGATTTTTTAAGGGTTTAGGGTTTTTAGGGTTTTAGGGGTATATGGGTTTCTGGGGTTTTAGGGTTTTTTTATTAATTTACTATTTTTTGTTTTTAGGGGTTTTTAGTGTTTTAGGAGTTTTTATGGGTTTCTGGGTTTTTATGTATTTTTTATGATTTTGATGGATTTTTTATGGTATTTAGGATATTTTAGTGGCTTTTAGTGTTTTAAAGGGGTTTTGGGTTTTATTCAGTTTTAAATTATTTTTAGGGGTTTTAGGTGTTTTTAGTGGTTTAGGTTGTTTTTTGGGGGTTTTAGGGGTTTAGTGGTTTTATGGGTTTGATGATTCTCAGGTATTTTTAGGGGTTTTGTGTTTTTTAGGTATTTTGATGTTTTTTATTGATTTTTTTTGACTTTAATGGTTTTCAGGATTTACTAGGGTGTTTAGGGGTTTTATGTATTTGTGTGGGTTTTGAGAGTCTTTTAGTGGTTTTAGGTGGTTTTAAGGTCTTTTAGGGGTTTGTATGTGTTTTTAGAGTTTTTAGTGGTTGTATGGTTTTAAAAGAGTTGTAGTGTTTTTATAGGTTTTTAGGTTTTTATGGTTGTTAGGGTCTTTTTAGGGTTTTGAGTGTTTTTAGGGCTTTTACGGATTTTAAAGTTTTTAGTGGGGGTTTCATGTATTTATGGTTATTTTATGTATTTTAGGTATCTTTTAGTATTTTAGTGGTTTTAGGGTTTTGTAGTGTTTTTTAGGGTTTGTTTTCAGTTTTATGGGTTTTAGGGGTTTTGAGGCATTTAGTGTTTTGGAGGGTTTATTGCATTTTTTTTGGGATTTTAGGGTTTTCTTAGGGTTTCTCTAGTTTTTAGGGGTCTTAGAATTTTTGTAGGGGTTTAGGTTTTTAAGTTTTTTTGGTGTTTTTTGGGTTTTAGGGTTTTTTATGGTTTCAAGGATTATTTTTTGAGATTTTAAGGATTTTACACTTTTAATGGATTTTTTTGATATTTATGGTTTTTATGGTTTTACAGTTTTAGTGTTTTTATGGTTTTTTAGTTTTTAGGGGTTTTAGGTTAGATATAGGGTTCTTTTGGTTGTTTGGGTTTTTGGGTTTTTGGAACATATTTCGGGTGTTTTCCTTTTTTAGTGTTTTTCTGGTTTTAAAGGGGCTTGGGGGGTTTTGGGGTTGTGCGAGTTTTTAGGTTGTTTAAGGGTATTTATTGCCTTTTAAGATTTTATAGGGTATTTTTGTTTATTTCTTGGGGTTTTTGGTATTTTTGGGTATTTTTGGTTTTTGAAGGGTCTTTTAGCAGTTTTAGGGTATTTTAGTGCTTTTAGGGGTTTTAAGGGTCTTATAGGGGTTTTTTGAGGTTTTAGTGTCTTTAGAGGTGTTTTAGGGGTTTTAAGGTTTTTATGGTTTTTAGGGTCATTACAAAATAATTAGATTCTTCCAAAAAGGGTATTTCTATTCGTAAAAGTGAATTTTCTATTAGTAAAACAATTTTCCATTAAAAATTATCTTGTTACTATTTTTTTGGTAAAAACTCTGTCACTAAATGTTATTATGACAGATAAAATTGTATTAAAGAAATTATAATAATACCAAATGATAAAATATGTGCGGGTTAAAATGTTTAGAAATAGATTCATGAAACATATTTATTTTATGATAATTTTATTTCCCATATTTATCTTTTCATTGGTAATATTTTTATCAATATTATACGAAATACCAAAAATTAATATTTATTTGTAAATTATTTTTTAAATAAAATATTAGGTATGTGTATTCCGGTGTTTGATGCTAAACATTTATATTATATTTATTAATCAAACTATATATAATATATTTATTATATTATAATTATAAAATTATCTCATATGAAACTTGAAAAAACTGAGACTTTATATTAAAAAACATATTCAAACATAATTTTAAATCATGTTCATCTGAAATCTCATAGTTGGGGTTTGGATTAGTGGTAAGCACCCCATAATCCTACATGAAAAACGGGGGTTCAAAACCCATGGGGCACAGGCACTGTAGCAACAGCTGTCACTGTAGTGGCGGCAGGGTACTGTAGCAGCGGAGGTACAGTGTGGTACTATAGCAGGTGGGTATTGTGAAGTACTATTCACAGAATGGGCCTTGGGCCAAACATTTGGGTCTATGAGCCATGTAATGGGCTAAATGCTCACTGGGCCTTAAGGATATGTATTGGGTCTTCTTTTACCCAGTTAAAAAGAAGACTTTTATTTGATTTAATAATAAATTAGGCTTCGACCCCAACCTTTTAAAAAAAAGGTTCATCTGAAATCTAGTTCTATTACACATCAGGTGTCGCTATCCTATTTCGCACTGGCGATTGGATCCATGATTGTATGCAAGTCCAATTTCTTGGATATACCTTTTATTACACCTGTAACTATGGATGTAAGTATACATTTTTTATATCATTATCGTTATCGTGGGTCACCAAGTAGGCCCATTTATTTATGTTTATTTCTGGTCCCCTTTTTTCACATTCACATGTGGATAGAATCAGACATCTATGAGATGGTTTTCACTATCGTGGTTCTCCACACGTGTAAAAAACTCCCATTTTTTACACTTTTCCACGGAATAAGTTCATCCCCTATCTCACAATAGAAAAAAAAAAGATTCATAGAAATCATCAAATAGGAAGACTCAAGTTCATTTCAAAGAATTTATATATAAATTACAAATAAGTTCTATACAAATACTACAAGGTAATTTATTGGTCACTGAAATCATTAAATGATCACAATAATAGTGTTTATTAGTCCACTGTATTTTTCTTATTTAGGCGGATTTCTAAAAAAATTACATCATGGTGAAAACTGATACATGGGAGGAAGAAACAACAACCTGCATGTTTTTCTAGAATGATTCTGATGGGATCTTCCAAAAAATATTATGTGGAAAAAATCATCTTCTGTCCATGTGATATAGTTTTCTTTTCATGTGTGGTATCTTTCCACCTTGCAACACGTGCAATGTGGTGAACACAAATTATGAATTAAAGATAGTCCCAAACCACCATAGTCCCCTTAGGGTGCAGCATTCGGTTCATCTTCAACAGCAGGTCCACCATGATACAATTACAACAAAAAAATACCAATCACCCCACCTATCCAAATGAGTTGAGATAAAACTATGATTAGTTTTGGGAAATTCTTAACAAATAAACACTTTGAAGAATCAATGAACTAGGTAATGGGAACACTTGATCTTACTAGAAACTGGATCTTTTATTAGTGAATCAATTATGGAAACATAGATGAAATCAAAATTCCATCAATAAACTGATAAAGGTTCAAACCTATCAACATTGATTTAGAAAAAACCCCTCATTTATGGGTATAGTGAAGCCTATAGATTCAAGTAACCTTGAACTGAAAAAACTAAACAACTAACTTAAAATAATATTATTTCACAAACTATTGAGACATAAAAGTTGTGAAAAACTTACTAGTTAGGGTAGATTCCAATAAGGACATGGTAAAAAATATGACCCAATGACCACAACAAGTGGATTATCTAACCTGTGGAAACAAAATACCCAAGATAATCATATTAGAGACCCCAAAACCATAATCTAATCCATGTAGTTCCCACATCAAGAACATATAACCAATGACAACAACAACTTCCCTAATACATTATATAAAAATAACCAGTGACCACAACAATAGAAAAATGACTAGAATTACCATTAACTACAAAATATCAAGTGACCACATTAAAAAAAGATAACTAGTGACCATAAAAAATGAAAATAATAATGCATGATATAAAATTACAAAAATATTATCTAACCTGTGACAAAAAACAATTGACAATGAAATTGATTTCTATTTATAGTTACACATGATTAAAAATTCTATAATCTTGTAACAATACAATAAATTCTATAATCTATTAAAGATTATTTCATTTTATAATGAAAAATTGTTTTCATTTGATAATAGTACATAGTTAAATATCTAAAACCCCATTTAGTACAATGAAAATCATTAGGTGTTAAGGATAGAGATACAAGGATAGTCTTGATATAAATTTTCAAATTTTATGAATATATTTGGGATTAAGATTCAATAAATGATGAAAAAGTTCGTGAATCTTCATCAAAAATGAATTTTAGATTCAGTCAAAGATAAAATAAAATTTATTTAAATGAAAATAGATAAATCTATAAATATCGAAAATACCAAAAATATATTAAGTTTTGGACATGAAATGCTTGTTAACAAGTAAAAATATGATAAAATTAAAAAATTAATACTATAATTGAAAATAGTATATCCAATATAAGAAAATATAATATAGAATATGGAACTTAATACCATTAATTATAATCTTTATAATTCTATTTTTATACCTGGGAACATTATATATAGGATTGGAGACTTTGTAATTTGAATAAAAAAACTTTCTATTAATATATAAAACCAAAAAAATAGGATTATATGAACTCAAAATTCATGATCATAATCATGATATTCATTGTATAAATATTCGAATTAAAAAAATCATAATCAAATTTAGGAACATGAAATTTAAAATTTAAAATTTAAAATCAATAACATAATACACAAAAAATAGAAACTAGATCATTACAATTTTAATGTCTACTTCAATCAAAAAAACCTAAAATTAAGTTGATTTATTTTCCTATGTGATACAAAAAAAATGATATAATGTCATTAAAGATCACTACTATTAAAAAATTTATTTTTATCTTTAATTATGATGTTTAAGGAACACCATGTTCATTGAAACTACAACAAGAAGTCATTACAATCAAGAAAATTACAAAAGGGATAAGAAAGACATTCACCTATTACACAAATATGTGTAACATAAAATATTTTAATTTTTAATTTTGACAATAATAAAAAACATTTATAATGGAAATCATAACCTAATTTAAGTTTCAACCCAATTATATGACATGACAAGAAGATATTACTAAAAAATCCTTTTCAAATTTATTTTATAGGTTGTAATTAATATATATTAAGAAAAAAATCAATAGTACATTCAGAAATGGTAGTCTCAATAAAATTAATATATATCTATATATATATGTGTTCAGGCACTAAACAACTAATAGAATAATAATAATGTATATCAAAAATAACATATCTCCTATAGGATTTTTTAAAATCAAAATATATAAATCATCTTCAACAGAAATAAAATTTAATAAAATGGTCAAGGATGTAATGGGTAGTTATAAAATGGTAATGGATGCTTAATGAAATATATGACCATTTAAGTGAATAATAATTCAAGAAAACTATTTGAAAATTTTAAAATGAATAAACATTCATCTTACATCTATATGGAAACAATAATACTACAAGGGTAAAAAGGCCATAGGGTATGTACCTAAACTCATCCCTATCAGATATTTGAGTGAATATTTCCTTGTTGGAGGGATCCTATATCTTTGAATGGTATGCCATATGGGAGATCCTGAAGGTAAGTGGAAAATCATAGGGAGTAGCATCAGGCCCACATCAATGTAGCACAATAGGTCTCATAGGTGGAAAACGAAGACATGATGAAGACAACCCCTAAAACTAGTAACTGAAGGTTATACCAAAAGGTGGAATCGACTCCCTATATATAATTTTTGTATCAAATATAATGGTATTATGGGAGGAATGATAGTGGAGATGAGGGGACAATGGGGAAGGTGATAGTTAGGTAAAATGGGGGAGGTTGGGAGGTAGATGGAATAATCAATGGACAAAGTGGGGGTGGAATAGGCATATTGAGGGATATGAGAAATAGTTTGGTGGAGAGGAATGAATTTAGGTAGTGTATATGGAGATATAGTTTTTTTAGGGATTAGAAAAATTATTATTTTTTTCTATTTATTAAATTTTTTATCTTTCTTATTTATATGTATTTTATTAGACCCCAAAAATTAATGGATTTTGTGTGACTAGTATCTCCCTTATGAATTTCCCTTGGTAATAGTAGTTTCTAAAAAACCTATGTTTGTAGAAATAAATGGAATATATAATATAAAAGTATAAAAGAATTCTAGAATATACATATGAGTTAAATAAAACGAAGGAAATAACAATATTTTTATGTTATATATAATGTTTTAAGAATGATTTCGAGTCTATCCACTAATTTTTTTAGATAAGGAAACTAAATCAAGAATAGGATTAGGTTCAATTTTTTTACTATATAGAAACCCTATACACTACAGTTTTTAACATTTAATTCATTTATAATATAGAAAAAATATGGGTATACTCATTAATTTATAAATAACCCTATCAAAGTCATTTTTATTTATTTCATATATGTAGGATAACATTCATGATTATGTATAATCCCTAGAAAAAATTAATTTAAATTATAAATAAAAAATAAAATCGATAATAATGAGGTTGATTGTAGAGGTATAAGGAAGGAAAGGTTTAATGGAGATGTATGGATTCATAAATACGATGGAGGCATGAGGTAATGGAAGAAGAGGGTGAATTATGTGGAATAAAGATAGGGTTACGATATTGGGGAGGTCAAAAAATGAGATAGTGGGGAGGTGAGAAGGGGAGGAGGTGGTAGCTAGGAGGTGGGAGATGAGGAAGGATATGGATATGGGGAGTAAAGGAGTCAGGGTGGGAAGATATGGGGAGATGAAATAGGACTATGCATGCAATGTGGAGTAAGAGGATAATGGAGGCAGAAAAAGGATGAAGGAGAAGGTATAATGTATAGTGAGGTTCATGCATTATAGAATAAATATTGATATTTAGAACAGTTATATATATATATAACATATATTGTTATGTGTGTGTATGTATATAGAATATACATATGTTATGTGTATATATATGCATAACATACTTATGTTATGTGTATACATATGCAGAACATACATATGTTATGTGTATATATTTAAAAAACATATATATGCTATATTTATATACAAAACATATATATACACACAACTTATATATATATATTTATATATGTTCTTGTATATGATTATATGAACAACATATATATTTTCTATTTATATACAATTCATAAATATGTTCTGTATATGTTCTCTATATTTATAAAATTCTAACCCTATAAAATAATATAGGAAGGACAGGCCTAAAAAAACCATAGGAAAAGAAACTAAAACATTTTGGTATTCCATAAAATTATAACCATTATAAAACGCGAAAAAACATCATGAAAAAACAGAAAAATAAAACAAGTTTTTTTTAATCATCGAATACATTATAAATTATAAAAAGATTATAAGTATATATAGAGATTATTTTTCCTAAATTTCATCAGATTAAAAGTATATCTTGGATATTATAAATAGTTATTTTTTAATTTATATATATATATCTTAGAGGGTGAAAAGGTTGTCTATATAAAATAATAATAATGATGGTTTTAAGGGTTGATACCCAATCTAATCTGCTTTCATAGTAACATCCACTTTAGCAATGTGGAAGTGATTAATCTTTTTTAGAATTTCATTTGAAATAAAAATAAAAGTATTATAATGTTTTCTATAGATAAATCAAAACCATTTTTAGTTCATGTGGGATATAGTAGCTATTATATAATCATTAATCAAGCTATTTATTGTGCCAAAATTTCATGTGATAATTTTTAAATGGAATCCATTTATGTATATTAAGTAATATCATTATAGTCCTCCCTAGTGGCACTCCAAACACTTGAGTTGGGATAAAATTAATTGCCTAAACACATATTATTAATTTTTATTAATGTAAATACAAATTATAATCACATATGATGGTAATGGGAAGCTAAATGTAGTTATAAATGAGAGTTAAATTAAACCTTTTCATATGGTTTTGTATATTTATTCCTTTTCATAGTCACAATATTAATCTAATGAACGCATACTATAAAAAAGAATTTTATAATACCTTAATCAAGGTATCTGAAGAATAATTCAGCTTAGGTGACAATAAAATTTAAATAATAGTCAAATGTTTTCTTGAAATAATCCCTTTTTAATGGAAATATGTGGTTTCTCCAAATAAATTGACAGTTTAAAAACACATTTATAATTAATGAGTATTTTTTGATAGATTTGAGTGAGTTGGTCTAACAACTATAAAGGGTAAAACTATTAACATCTATAAACTATATAACATTTCCATTATGTAAGAAAAATATAATCTTTAATCTGCATAACTTTAACTATATAAAGCATTCTGAAATATTTTTATAGTTGTGAAGAATCATTGAATTGAACACATGGTAGGTGAAATGTTATAAATGAATATGCATAAGTGATGTTTTTTTAATGAACATGTAGAAGTGATGAAAATGTTTGAATGAATATGGATTATAGAAATGAAAATTGTACCGATTGTATATAAATTAATGTTCCAAACTAAATCTGTAATTGTGAATGTTAAACTATCACAAAGATGTTTTTTCAGTAAATATTTTTTTACTGGAATGTTAAATGTATAAAGGTTATAGTGATGATATAACATGTCTTAAGGGAAAAAACGATCATAATAATTCTAGAGAATATAATATTTCAATATAATTGTTTATAATATGAAAGCATTGAAATTTATTGAACACTTGGAAATGATCCTCAAAGTAAAATTTATAGTGAAATTTAAAACCTGTAATATATAGGAAAAAATTATAGTGGATGTAAAAAAATTTCAATGAAACCAACATCTTAGAAGGATGGAATCCTTAGAACCGATTGAAATAAAACAGGATGAAATTTAATTTCATATACTAGAGTAGGCAATAATAGGTACTAAAAATTAAATGATAATTAATTGGAAAAGATATCCTGGTAAAGTAAAAGAAATGGGCCACATTGTGAATTCCATGAAAAATAAAAAGAATAATAAAATGTTTTTTAATATTCTAATCCTTGAAAACAACAATGGTATCATGATCACTATGGAAATCATGGTCAAGACTATCAATACAATTTTTAATAATATTGTACTCAAATTTTTATGAAAACCAAAATCAAAATGAAATCTATGCCTAATGAAAAATAACATTGATTATTTAGGACCTTTTCATAGAGAAAAGGATATAGTGATAAATAAAATATCTATTCATAAACTTATAAATATCTAGTGATTTTCATTTCAAATTTTATTGTCAATTAAAATTTTAATTTGAAGTGTTAAGATAACATAATATTTAAGTGGAAACCAATTCTAAAATAAAACAAACAAACTAATTTCTCATCCAGTAAAAAATTGCATGTAACACATATGTATTGTATGCACATGAAGAAATTATTATAATTTTAATATCCAATGTCAATAATTTCATGAAAAAAATAGAAAATCGCAAAGGAATTAGTAACATTGAACTAAAAAATTTCACAGTACTAAAAAATAAATTCAGAACCATAACATGGAGTATATTTCTAAAGAGTTAATAAGATGAGTCTAGAAATATAGGACTGGAGATCAAACAATATATTGATTTTTAGAGGAAATTAGGGGATACCCATTAAATCATACATGGAAGAACATTTTAAAATGTGAATCTTAGATTGAATCTTGATTGTTATATGACTTTTTATCATATTAGAGTTTAAGATTCATTGAGTGTAAGTGAATGAAGTTATGATAAAGGGGAATAAGAGTTTCAAAATTTAGTATGATTAAGAAATATTGGATACTAAATGGTTTAACCTGACTATTAGTACTATTTTAGATGACAAAGTGATGAACACTGAGATTTTTGAGTGAACTTAATGATATGTGGGAAGCCTTAATGTTATGGATGGGTTATAAAAACTTAATATTTCCAATCAATTAATGACACAAGAACTAAAATGAGAAATATTGATTGAATTATGAAGAATGTGTTATTTTTATTATGGTTGATAAAAAATATAGAAAATATAGAAGGGTTGAAAAAAGGGTGGATGATCTCTAGTGTCTTTGATAGTTATAGAGATTAGGATTCCTAATTTTAGTTTTGCAGAAGGAAGATAGAAGTTGGGGAAATAATGGGGTCAATTCTGTGTGCATAGAGTTTGAGAAGAAATTGTGAGTGGGAAAATGTGAAATCTGGAGGTGAATATTGTATAGGAGAATCCTTAGTTTTCTATAAGTAAAAATTAGTGTTGATTGAAAAATTTGAGAAAGGTAAAGATATTGAAAAATGGTGGCTAAGATCTAGTGTCTTCTATAGTCTGAGAGGTGAGGAATCTCGATTCAGGTTCTAGAGAAGGGAGATAGGAGTTGGGGGAATTATGTGGTCAGCTGTCTATACAGAGATATTTGGAAGAGAATGCAAGCAAGAAAATTTGAAACATGGAGGTTACCCCTATATAGGGGAATACACAATTTACTATAATTATAGATTATAAATCTCATAGATAGTTATACATGTAACATTATTTCAAGTTGGATTTATATTCAGTCCCATATTATTAGATTTTTATTGTAAATTATTTAATCATCTTAGGATTTTTTTACAAATAATTTGTTTTTTTTTGTGGATTTAGAATTCATATTAAATATTTTTATATAATAAAATTATTAAAAATACAACTTTTCAAAAAAATTGAAAATTCATGGTTTTTTATATTAGCATCCTTGATCTCTATTTTTGTTAACATATTAGACGAACACTTTATCATGTTTAGACTATCATAATTTGATATTTCTTTTAGATAATTACAGGCACACACACATATAGATATTTATTTCATGAAATTTAATAAATTTTATAATATTTGATTCCAGGGTATAAACATGTGATTTTATTGAAAAATGATATGTTTTTATAAAATAATTAATTAATTTATATAAAAATTTATTTTAAATTGATTTATTATTACAGAATAGTTTATTGTATATTATTATATTGGTGAAAAATAATTTTTTTAATAATAAATATTAATAATAGATTCATTTTTGGTAACAAAATTGACTGTATTAATATAATATTAGAATATATATAACTATTAATAAAATATTTTTTGATATTACACCATCAATTTCAACTAATATATAAATCTTAAAGGAAAATTTCTATCTAAAATCACTACCAAAAATAAAAAATATCTATTATAATTACTTATTTTTACCAATAGTAATATTATATTTCATTAATTTTTTGTTCGTACAATTTTTTTTGAATTAGTTCTTCATTGGTTTATGTATTTTTAGGAATTTAAGGGTTTGTAATAGTTTTATGATTTTTTTTTGTTTTTAGTGTCTTTAGAAGTTTTAGGGGTTCTGTGGGGTTTTTTGGGTTTTTTGGGTTTTACGTGGTTTTAGGTTTTTTTGGGTGTTAGGTTTATTTTGGGATTTTAACGGATTTTAGGTATTTTATTTGTTTTTATGGATTTTTGGGTTTTAGGGGTTTAGGGGGTTTTATTTTTTTTCAGTTTTTTATAGTTTTCCCGGTTTTTTAGTGTTTTAGGGAATTTGGGGTTTTTGGATTTTTTAGGATTTTAAGGGTTTTCATTGTTTTAATGGTATTTTAGGAAATTTTTGGTTTTTATTGATTTTAGGGGATTTTAGGTTTTTTAGGGGTTTTAGGGTTTTTTATGATTTTATAGATTTTTAGGGGTTTTGTAAATTATTGGGTCTTTTTGGGTCTTAGGGTTTTTAGGTTTTGTATGATTTAAAAGTTTTTATGATTTTTTTTAATTTTTTATTGTTCTATGATTTTTACAGTTTTTAGTATTTCTAGGGATTTTTATTTTTTTATTTTTTATTTTGTTTTTATTATTATTTAAACTTTTATGGTTTTAGGGGTTTGGGGGTTTTAAGGGTTTTAGGTTTTTATTTAATTTTATAGTTTTAGGGGTTTTATGGTGTTTAATAGTTTTAGGGACTTTTTTACGTTTTTTTATTTTTTAAGGTCTTTTAGGGTCTTCATGTTATTTTGGGGTTTTAGGGTATTTTATGATTTTTTGGTTTTTTTACTGTTTTTATGGGTTTAATTTTTTTAGGGTTTTAGGGAGATTAGTGATTTTAAATGTTTTTAATGGTTTTTATGATTTTCATGGGTTTTTAGGGGTATCAGTGTCATTTAGAGTTTTATATGGTTTTTAGTGTCTTTTAGGGTTTTTTGTGTTTTTAAGGAATTGTAGAGGTCTTAGGTGGGTTTTAGGGTCCTTTAAGGGTTTTATGGTTTATAAGGAACTTTATGGTACTTTGGGGTTTTTAGGGTCCTTTAGGGTTTTAGGGTGTTGAATGGTTTATTGGGTCCTTCTAGGTTTTCAAGGTCCTTTAGTCTTTTTAATAATTTATAGGTTCCATTTGGATTTTGAATTATTTTTCATGGTTTATTAGGGTTTTTAGGGTTATTTGGTGTCTTTTAGGGGTTTTAGGGTATTTTAGGGACTTTAGGGGCTTACAATGTTTTCCAGAATCTCTTAGGTTTTTCTAAGGTTTTCTGGACAATAGTGTTTTTATGGATTTAGAGTATTTACAATCCTTTATAGGTTTTTAGGGATTTAGGGGATTTTTATGTTTTTAAAATTTTAAGGCTTTTTAGGGTTTTTTTTGGGTTTTAAGGTTTTGAGGGACCTTTAGGGTTTTTAGGGTTTTTAGGGGTTTTAAGGCCCTTTAACATTTTTAGGGTTTTATGTATTTTTAGGTTTTTAGGGTTTTGTAGGGTATTATTAATGTTTTTTTTGTTTTTTAGATTTTTTTTACTGGTTTTATTATTTTTAGGGACTTTTTAGGTTTCTTAGTGTTTTTAGGGGTTTTAGGGATTTTCATTTATTTTAAGGGTTTTAATGGGATTTAAGGATTTTAAGAATTTTTAGGGGGTTAGGGTTTTTAGGTGTTTTTAGGGTGTATAGGTGTTTTTTACGCCTTTACGTTTTTTGGGTTTTTAGAGTTTTTAGGGTTTTAGGAGGCTTTTAAGGTTTTAATTATTTTTAGGAGTTTATAGGTATTTTTTATGTTTTTGTGATTTTAAAGGGGTTTTAATGTTTTTTGGTTTTTTATGGTTTTAGGGATTTTAGTATTTTTTTTAGTTTTTATATTTTTTTGGGTTTTAGGGGTTAAATAGTTTTTATGGGTTTTATAGTGTTTTGGGGTTTATTTGTGGTTTTTTGGGACATAGTAGTTTTTTGGGGGGTTTTAGGGTTTTTTTGGGATTTTAGTGTTTTTATAGCATTTTTAGGGTTTTATAGTCTTTTGGGGTTTTTGGGTTTAATGGTTTTTTAGTTTTTTAGGGATTATTATAAGGTTTTTGGGAGGATTTTAGGGTTTTTTATGCTTTTACTGTTCTCCTAGAGTTTATTAGTTTTTAGGTTTTTTTGTGTTTTGTTTTTTGGATTTTTATGGGGGTTTAGGGTTTTTATGGTTTTTAGGGTATTTAGGGTATTTAGGGTTTATAGGTGTTTTTAGGTTTTTAATGGGTTTTTGGGTTTTCTAGGGATTTTATAGTTTTTATCTATGTTATGGTTTTTATGGTTTTCATGAGTTTTGGGGGTTTTAGGGTTTTACTAATTTTTTTGGTGTTTATAGGGTTTTTGGGTTTTTAGGGGTTTTAAGGATTTTATAGGACTTATGGTTATTTAGGGGTTTTAGATTTGGTTTAGGGTTTGTTATCTTTTTTTGGGTTTTTAGAGTTGGAAGGGTTTAATAGGGTTTGTTAGGTTGGGGGGGGGGTAGCATTTTTTTTATTGTTTTTAGGGTGTTTGAGGGTTTTTATGGTCTTTCATGGATTTTAATGGTTTTAGGTTCTTTTTGGATTTTAAAGGTTTTATGGGGTTTTGGGGTTTTGGGGTTTTTGGGGTCTTTAAGGTTTGTTAGTGTTTTTTGTGTCCTTAATATTTTTATGGTTTTTTGGTTGTTTTAGTGGTTCACTTTTTTTAGGGATTTTATGGGTTTTAGAGATTTACGGATTTTTATGTATTTTAAGTTTTTAGGGGTATTAGGGAGTTTTATGGTTTTTAGGCAAAGAAGGCACGGGTCCAGGCTATTCCCGGAACCCCCCAAAATTTATATACAAAGGATACAGACACTGTAGACAAGGGAGGGGAGGGATCAATCAATCCACACCCAAAACCCCTTACGACCTCAGCCCGAGGGCCACAAAAGGAAAGAAAAAAAAGAAACAAAGAGCAAGACCAAAAAGGACACAATGACCAAAAGAAAATCACACACAGAGAAGGTCAGTCAACATCGCCGCCAAAATCCTCCAGCTCCGCATCACGAAACCCCATGCCAACACCAAATCCACTTCCATCATCAGCAACGCTAAAATCTGATTCATCACCCTGGTCCATTGAGTCCCATCCAGAGTCAAAATCTTCTTGCATGCCAAGTCTGGACTGCAGCTTCTCCATAGCTTTTACCTGCTCAGCAGAAAAATAAGGCCTCTCTCGCTTATTCACCTTTAGATTCAGTTTAACAGCTCGTAAGGAGGCCCTAGTTTCCATTGGGCATGGGAGGGCATAGTAATCCCTCCTCCTTCTTCGTCTTGGTGGGGCAGAGGAGGTTCCCGCAGCAGACATGTTTGTTCCATTACCACCATCACTAGCGGCTAATGGTGCCTTGCCCTTCTTGCTTTCTGCCTCAGGTGTTTCAGCACCTCCGCTGATTTTTTTCTCCCTCGATGTGACCATAGCAGCATTTATCCGTCGATCAGCCTCAGCAAGCCTCTCCCCAAGCCTCCTTTCCTAACCTTCAAGAGAGAACCTTTCCCTTTCAACCCATACCATCTCATGGAGCTGCACACAAAAGTCTTCAGCAAAGGGAACATGATGAAGGATCATCGCCCTCTGCAGGTCCATGGAAGGACCACCAGCATCACCAGCATATCGGAGCTGGTCACTAGGAAGGTCCTCAGCACTACCGTCAGAGGGGGATGATAACCCAGGCCCAATGCCAGGTCCCCCCGCGCCAGGATACCCATGCAGGACCAGCGGGGCATCACGCCAGTCTATATCCCCATCCAGTATGGGCTTTTCCTCAGCTGAGCATGAAATCCAGTCATCTCCAGACCTGGTTTCCTGAGCAACAGCATCCTCCTTTGCAGCATCTTCCACTCGTACCCCACCCCTAGCAGGCTCAGCCGAACCTGCAGCCTTAGAAACATTCACAGGAGCCTCATCCATTAAAGAAGATCCACCAGTATTCTCATCAACCTTTAATCCAGTTGTGTCATCCCATCCCAGATCCTTGCAGGATTTTTTCACATTTCCTGGCCAGACATCCATCCCAATTGTCCTATCTATCTCAGTTTTCTTCCAAATATCTTCACCAGACCCGTGAACACCTTCAGCAGAGCCATGAATTCCTCCCTCCGCGAGCATGACTTCATCCTCAACAGCATTCCCTGAGACACCGACGCTTGCTTCCAGACTCACCAAGAAGCCACCAGAATCCATCAGAGAGATTTCTAACCCATTACCAGCCAACAGAGGAGACAAGGTTTTTATGGTTTTTGCTTTTTTAGCGTTTTTAGTGTGTTTAGGGTTTTTAGTGGTAGACAAGGTTTTGAGTTTTTTTGGGTTTAATGTATTTTTAAATGTATTTTATGGTTTTTTGGGTTTTTAGTTGTTTTTAGAGCATTTTAGATTTTTTAGGGTGATTTAGGATTTTTTTTTATTTTTACATTTTTATGGGTTTTAGGGTCTTTTAGGATTTTATGGATTTTAGGGTTTTTTAGTATCTTTAAGGTTTTGTAAGGTTTTATGTGGTTTTAGGGATTTTAGAGTTTTTAGGGATTTTAAGGGGTTTTTATTATTTTTCAGTGTTGTTGGGTCTTTAGGATTTTTTATTGTTTGTAGTGTTTTTAGTGTTTTAAGGGTTTTTATAGTTCTCTGGGGGAATTATGGAGTTTTAGGTTTTTTGGGATTTTGATAGATTTTTAGGGTTATATTTTCTTTTATATTTTTTCATGGTTTTTGGATTTTTTGTGCCTTTTTTTCTTTTTGGGTGTCTTACAATTGTTAGGGTTTTTTTTCATGTCTTTTAGGGGTTTTAGGGTTTTGAAGGGTTTTATAGGGTTTTAATTGTTTTTATAGTGTCTTCAGGGTTTTTAGGGTATTATGGGTTTTTGGGATCTTTTACAAAATTGGTAGGGAATTCTATGGTCATTTAGGATGCTTTGGGGGTTTAGGGCCATTCATGTGATTTTAGGGATTTTAGGTTCCTTTAGGGTTTCTGGGACCTTTATGGGTTCTAGGTTTTTGTGGTCCTTTAGGGGTTTTAAGGGGTTTCAGGCCTTTTTATAGGGTTTTAGGTTCTTTAGGGATTTATAGAATTTTTAACGGGTTTTAGGTTCTTAAGGGTTAAAGGGTTTTCAATTTTTTAGGGAAATTTATGGCGTTTATATAATATTTATGGGTTTTAGGTGTACTATTGATTTTTATGTTTTTAAGTGTTTTATAGGGTAGTAAGTGTTTTTAGTATTTTTTGGGTTGTTATGGTTGTTTAGGGTTATTAGGGTTTTAGAGTTTATTTGCATTATTATGGTGTTTTAGGGATGTTTAGGGATTTGTTTGTTTTTACAGTTTTAGGTGTTCTAGTGTTTTTAGTGGGATTTTAGAGATTTTTAGGGACTTTCATGATTTTTTTGGGTTTTTATGTTTTTCAAGTGGTTTTATGGTTTGTTTTAGTTTTAAAATTTTTAGGGGTTTTTAAAATATTTAGTGATTATTTTTATTTTCAATTTTCATGGATTTTTAGGATTGGTTTTGGGATTTTAGGGTTTTCTGAGTTTTAGAGTTTTTAGGGGGTTTTAGGGTTTCTAGTGTTTTTTCAGTCTTAGGGATTTCTATGGTTTTAGTTGTTTAGGGTATTTAGAATTTTCTTTTATTTTTTTAGTTTTTTAGTTTTTATGGTTATTTTGGTTTTTAGGGTGTTTTGGGGGTTTTAGTGCCTTTTTTTTATAGGGGTTCTAGGTTCTTTTGGGGTTTATATGGTTTTTAGTATTTGTGGGTTTTTATGTTTCTTAGGGTTTTTAGAGTCTATTAGGTTTTTAGGGAATTTTGGGGTTTTATGATTTTAGTGTTTTACAGTTTTAGAGTTTTTATAATTTTAGGGTTTTTTTTGGTTTTTTGTTTTTTTTTGGATTTTAGGGGATTAAGTATTTTAGGGTCTTTTCAGGTTTTTAGGGTTCTTAGGGGTTTTAGGGTTTTATGTTTTTTTGGTTTTATGGTTTTATGGTTTTCTACGTTTTTAGGGATTTTGTGGGTTTTATTTTTTTAGTGTTTTTTTTGTTTTTAGAGTTCTTATGTGTTTTTAGGTTTATTAGGGTTTTCAGGTTTCTTAGGTGTTTTTAGGATTTTTAGGGGTTTTCATTGATTTTTAGTTGTTTTAGGTTTTTTTGGGTTTTTAGGAGTTCTATGGGTTTTTTTGTTTTTAGGATTGTTTTAGGTGCATTTAGAGTTATTTTATAGCATTTATGGGTTTTAAGGATTTTTTATGATTTCTATGGGATATTTATTATTTTAAAAGATTTTAGAGTTTCGGGGTTTTTCGTGTTTTTAAGGTGTATTGGGGTTTTAAGGGGTTTTATAGTTCATTATAAAGGTTTTAGGGTTTTTTTTGATTTGTAGTGATTTTAAGGTTTTTTGGGTCATTTAGAAATTTTTATGTTTTCATGTTTTTTAGGGTTTAGGGTATATTATGGGATTTAGATGTTTTAGGGGGTTTAATGTTTTTAGGGTTTTTATGTTTTTTAGGGTTTTTAGGGGTTCTAGGGGTTTTGGGTCATTTTGTGTGTTTTTAGGGCATTTAGGGTGTTTTAGGATCTTTAGGGGATTTAGGGTCTTTTATGGACTTTTGGGTTTTAGGGAATTTATGATTTTTAATGTTTTATGGTTTGTTGAGGTTTTTAGGGGTTTTAGGGTTTTTAGGGGATTAAGAGTGTTTTGGTGTCCTTGTTGTTTTAAGTGTATTTTAAGGGTTGGGGGGGTTGGACTTTAAGTGGTTTTGGGGTTTGGGGGGGGGGGGTTATGGTTTCTTTGATTTTCATTGTTTTTAGTGGTTTTTGGATATTTAGGGTTTTAAGGGACTTTTAAGGATTTTTGGGTCTTCTGGTTTTTATGGAATTTTGGGGCCTTTTATGGGTTTTAGAGTCATTATATATTTTTAAGGGCCTTTAGTGTTTAGTTTATTTTTATGGGTATTTCGTGTCTTTTTGTCCTTTTTAGGGTTTTAGGGTCATTTAGGGTCTTTTGAGGTCTGTTTGGGATTTGAAGGGGTTTTAGTATTTTTTAGGTTTTCAGGGTTTTGTATGATTTTATAGTGTTTTTAGGTATTTTAATAAGTATTATGGGTTTTATTGTTTTTAGGATCTCTTTATGGGATTGTGGGGGTTTTAAATTTTTTTGGGTTTGTTTAGAGTTTTTAAGAATTTTTAGTTACATTTGGCTATTTAGGTTTATAGGTTTTTTTTGGGGGGGGTTTATGGGTTTTAGGTTTTTATTGTATTTCGGGGTTTTTAGGTATTTTTAGGTGTTTTTGGGTTTTAGGGTTTTGTTAGGGATTTTTAGGGTTTTAAGGGTTTTAGGGTTTTTAGGGTATCTTAATTGTTTTTAGGTTTTTTACTATTTTTTAGACCCTTTTAAATTATTTTAGAGTTTTTATGGGGATTTAATGTTTCATCATTTTTGGGGTTTTAGGGTTTTTAAGGTCTTTTATGTGTTTTTTGGGATTTTAGGCTCTTTTAGGGGTTTTAAAGGGTTTGATAACATTTATGGTTCTTAGGGGGTTTTAATTTTTTTTTGGTTTTTTAGGTTTTTAGGGTTTTTTAGTGTTTCTTGGATCGTTAGCTGTTTTTAGGGTTTTTAGGGTTCTTTAGGGGGTTTTAGGGCAAGGAAGGCTCAGGGCCTGACTATTCCTGGCTCCCCCAAAATTTATTAGAAAAAAGACACAAAGACACTACAGACAAGGGAGGGGCGGGGTCAATCAACCCACACCCAAAAGCCCTTATCAAACACACAACCAAAGACCGCAAAAAAAAAAAAGAAAATTCAAAAGAAGAAAAGACACAATGAAAAACACACAGCAGATTCAACACCATCTCAGCCAATTCCAGCAGTAGGCAGCTCCATCACCCCTTTATCACTTCTCATCCAAGCAGATTCCAGCATACAGAGCTCACAGCCAAGCAGCGACCATCGTCCAATCTCACATGTTCCAGCATCCAAGAACTTCAGCTCCTCCCATCCAAGCAGCAACTAGTTACCAACTTCACTGTCTCCAGCCTCCATCACCTCCTCGCCAATCATATTCAATTCACCACCTCGTAGTGAGGCAGCAGTCAGCACCAAGCTGCAGCATCTTTCTTCACACCCACATCCTGGAACACATCAACAACACCCTAGATCAAGACAGCATCCTGCACCATTAACCAGTAACAAAAGCCGACATCCATGCCGATTCACAACAAATCTAGCTACAACTCCAAAATCACCAGCTCCCACATCAGCCCGCGCAACCACGCTGGACAGGTCCATCTTCATCACAACAGAACCACCAACAGTAGGAACAAGATCGAAATTTTCCTCACATTTCATCCATGTACCAACCAACATTCCAGCATAACGCACCCAGCCGCACAGTCAGGGGTATAGACCAACCAACATCAAAAGAGAGTCAAACCAGCAGTACCATGAACCCAAAACATCCACATCCTCTAGCAACTCCTCACCAAGGAGAGTCCCCGGCTGCAACTTAAAGCCACTAGCACTAAACTCATAAACGACAGCTTCACCACGTCCCATCCCTACAACAATTAGTAACCAATGCCACCAATTCTGGCAATCTCCTTCCGCACCAAGCAAACCAACAAAGACAAACCGCCACTCACCCGTAGCAGTACACACTGATTCCCCCAGCAGCATAAAAAACATCAAAAATTCCAGATCCATCTTAAACAGAGACTGGGATAGCCCTCTAACCAAATGGCATGCCCAGCCATCAAGACACTCCACATGCAGAACAAATAGTAGCAGCAGCCCAAACAAACACCCACAAAGCTGTAGCAACTGGAAAGCAGAATCCACCGGCGCACCAAAAAAATGTGGGATCCACAGCGTAGGAGAAACAACATAACAGAACATCTGAGATCTAATCCTCAACAACTATGGAATGATAGAATTGGCCTGAGCTGCAGGCACCAACTCGACCCATCCACACGGCGTCTCCTCCACAAATCCAAGAAACCACCGGGGAGTGCTATCCGAAAAAGCAGATCTGAGTTGAAGTGCCGCAACCGAGCCAGACCAAAGCTACTGCATTGAAAAATTGATATGAGCCATCTTCTTCCAAGAACCAACGCGTGAAGTCGTCAGCCACCTCAGTTGAGATCTAGATCTGAGGTCAAAGAACGGGGTCACAGAAGCACGCAAACCCTTCCTCTTGGAAAAGTCGAAGTCGTAACTCGCAAATCTCCAAACACCCATCATCAGCCGCCAAGGACCTTCACCATCGATGGTCAGTCAACCTCGCTAAAGTGACACTGAAGGAAGCCGAGGACGATCAGGAAGAAAGGGACAGAGATTCCATGGATCCCTAGCACAGGGAGAGAGAAAACCAGGAGAATCAGGAGCCATAATTAGGGTTTTCCTAGGGGGTTTTAGGGTCCTTTATGAATTTTTAAGGGTTTAAGAATTTTTAGGATCCTTTAGGGTTTTAATGATTTTTAGGTTCTTCTAGGGTTTTTATGGGTTAGGGTCCTTTAAAATTTTAGGTGATTTTAGACTCTACTAGGGGGTTTAGAATAACTTATGGTCTTTTAGGGTTTTGTAGGGTTTAGTATGTTTTAGTATTTTAGTGTCCTATATGGATTTTAGGAGTTTTCACAGTCTTTTTGGGATTTGGGGGGTTTTAGGGTCCTTTAGGGTTTATTTAGAATTTTAGTATTTTTAGGGGTTTTAGGGATTTTTAGGTTCCTTTAGACATTTTATGGTTTTAAAGGTTTTAGTTTTTTAGTTTTTTTTTTGGGTTTTTAGGATTTTTAGTGTTCTTTAGATTTTAGGGTTTTATGGATTTTAGTGCTTTATAGGGTTTTAGGGTTTTTATGTTCTTTTAATGTTTTTCAGGGTTTTAGGTTAATTAGGGGTTTTAATGGTTTTTAGTGATTAAAGGGTTTTTTGTGTTTTCAGTTTTTTATTTTTTTAAGGGGTTTTTTAGGGTTTTCATTGGTTATTAATTTTTTTGGGTTTTATGGTATTTTTGGGTTTTTTTGAGTATTTTCATTTTTATGGTCTTTAGAATTTTTAGGGATTTTTGGGTTTTTAGTGTTTTGTCATTTTCTTAGGCGTTTTTAGGGTTCAAGGATCCTTTCGTGTTTTTAGGGGTTTCTAGGTATTTTAGGGATTTACGAGTTTTAGTTCTATATGGTTTTAAGGGTTTAAGAGTTTTTAGGGCCTTTAGGGTTTTTTTATTTTGAAGATCATTAATGTTTTTATGATATTTAGGGTTTTCAGGTTTTTAGTGTTTTAAGGTCCTTCTATTATTTTTAGAGTTGTTTTTGTTTTTAGGGTTTTTATTCGTTTTTAGGATTTTTTTTATGGGGTTAGGTATTTTTATACTATTTTAAGGGGGTTTATGGTATTTTAGATATTTTTAGGGACTTTTAGTCCTTTTAGGAGTATTTAGTTTTTAGTGGTTTTAGGTTTCTCATGGATTTTTAAGGGGTTTAGCATGTTTTGGGTTTTTTGGGTTTCCTTAGAGGTTTTTATGGTTTTTAGTTATTTTATAGGGTTTCAGAGTATTTAGGGTTTTAGGATTTTTTTATCATTTTTAGAAGTTTTTATTGGTTTTTTTGGTACTTTATGGTTTTTAGGGGTTTGGGGTTTTTTGTGGTTTTAACAGGTTTTAGGGTTTTAATAGTGTTTAAGGGGTTTAAATGGCCTTTTAGTGTTTTATAGGGTTTTGTAGCAAATTTAAGGGATCTTTGTTTTTTATAGTCTATTAGGAAATTTCGGGGGTTTAGGGTTTTTAGGGGTTTTATGATTTTAGTTTATTGTGGGTGTATTATGGTTTTTAGGGGTTTTATATTTTTACAGTTTTTTAAGATTTTAGGGTGTCTTAGTGTTTTTAGGGGTAATGTGTTTTTAGGGATTTTAGTGATTTTTTTGTTTTTAAATTTTTTAGGATTTTCGTAGGGTTTTTAGGTTTTTAGGGTATTTAAGATTTTTAGGGATTTTAGGGTGTATTAACGATTTGTAATGGTGTTTTAGGGTTTAAGAGACTGTGGTGTATTTAGGGTTACTAATTTATTTATAGTTTCTATAGACTTTTTGTATTTTTTAGGGTGTTTTATGGTATTTAGAGTTATTTAGGAGTTTTTAGAGTTTTTATGGTTTTTAGGGGTTAGTGAATTTTTTGGGTTTTTATGAAATTTTAAGGGTTTTGTGGTTTTTTTGGGTTTTTATGTTTTTAGTGTTTATAGGGTTTGATGGGAGTAGTGTTTTTATGGTTTTTATGTTTTAGGGTTTTTTGATTTTTTTCATTATTTGTTGGTTTTCTAACTATTTAAGGGTTGTTTTAGTTTTTTTAATGGTTTTATATTTTTTTGGATTTAATCATTTTTAGGGGTCTAAGGATGATTTTATTTTTTTAGGGTTTTAGGGAATTTTATGGTTATTTCAAGGTGTTTTAGGGTTTTATGGTTTTTATGTTTTTTAGGGGATTCAGTGGAATTTTGGTTAGTGTCTTTGGAGGTGGGGTAGGGTTTTTTGGGTCTTTTACAGGGTTTAGGTGGGTTTTATGGGTTATTAGGATTGTTTAGGTTTTTTTTAAAATTTTTTACTTTTTTTAGTTATTTTAGGATTTTTAGGGGTTTTGTCGTTTTGAATGGTTTTTAGTGTTTTTAGGATTATTAAGGTTTTAGGGTTTTTTGAGTTTTTATTATTTTTAGCACTTTTTGGTTTTAATAGATTTTTAAGAATTTTTGGGGTTTTAATGGTTTAAAGGGGTTCATGTTTTTTAGGGTTTTTAGGGGTTTTATGGTTTTTAATATTTCTAGAATTTTTAGATTTTTTGGGAGTATTTGGGATTTGGGTGGTTTTTTTGGGTTTTATGGTTTCTATGGGTTTTTAGGGTTTTAGGGAGGTTTTAGGGTTTTTATGGTTTTTAGAGGTTTTTAGGATTTCTAGGGTTTTCATTATATTTATTTGGGTTTTTAGATTTTTTAGTATTTAGGGGTTTAAGGTTTTACATGATTTTAATTGTTTTTAGGGGGTTTTAGAGATTTATATGATTTTTGGGTTTTTAGGATTGATTTATGGTTTATGGGATATTTTGGTTTCTTTACTATTTTGAATGTTTTTTGGGGTTTCTGTGTTTTAGTGTGTGTTTATGGTTTTTAGGGGGTTAAACGGTTTTTAGTGTCTCTTAGGGTCTCTATAGGGTTATTTAGGCCCATTTAGGTGTTTTAGTGGTCCTAGGGTATTTTAAAAGTTTTAGGGTTTTTATAGTTTTTAAGGGATTTAGGGTTTTTAGGATCATTTTTTTTGGGTTTTATGGATTTTTATACTTTAATGGAGTTTAATGGGTTTTAGGAGTTTTAGGGTTTTATGGTTTTTAGGGGTTTTAGTTTTTTTAGGGGTTCTTTTATGTGTTAGGTTTTTAGAGGGTTTTATAGTTATAAAGGTTTTATAGGGTTTTAGGGATATTCATGGGTTTTGGTAGTTTTAGGTTTTCAGGGTCACTAGGTCATTTGTAGTATTTTAAAATATTTTTTGGGATTTTATAGTTTTTAGGCTTTTTATAGTTTTATATAGTTTTTTATGTTTTAAAGGTTTAGGGGTTAAAAGAATTTGAAGGAATTTTAAGAGTGTTTATGTGTTCTTAGGGGTTTATGGTTTTTTGGGGTTTTAATTGTTTTAGAGGTTTTAGGGTTTTTTACGGTTTTTCTGGTGGCTTTAGGAATTTTAGGGTTTTAAGGATTTTTGGGGACCTTTAGGGTTTTTAGTGGATTTGGAGTCTTTTATTATTTTTAGTGTTTTTATGGTCATTTAGGGGGTGTTTATTGTCCTTAGTTTATTTTTGGGGATTTTGGGGTTTCTAAGGTCCTTAGGGTTTTTCTGATCTTTAAGGGATTTTTTGGGGTTTTTAGGTCTTTTTTTTTGGTTATTTAGGGTTTTCAGAGTTTTTTGGGGTTTTATGTTTTTTTTCAGTTTTAGTATTTTTATTGATTTATTTTATTTTTAATGGGTTTTATTGTTTTTACGGTTTTTATGGTCTTGTATGGTTTTGAGGGGTTTTAGGATTTTTTCGATGTTTTTTTAAATGTAGGGCTTTTGGGTTTCAAGGGGGTTTATGGTTTTTAGGGGTTTAGGGGTTTGTATGTTTATAGGGCTAATAGGGTGTTTAGGTATTTAAGGGATTTTTATAAATTTAGGGGGTTTTATGGTTTCTTAGGGTTTTTAGCATTTTTAGGGTTGTTATGTGTTTTCAGGTTTTTAGGGTTCTTACGCATTTTCAGGTTTTAAGGATTTTAAGGGTTTTTTAGGATTTTAGAGTTTTTTAGGGTATTTATGTTTTTAGTTATCTTTTTGGGTTTTCATATTTTTGGGGATATTTTTTATTTTAATGATGTTTTATGGTTTTTTTTGAATTGTTTAGGGGTTTTCATATCTTTTTATGGATTTTTATGGTTTTAGAGTTTTTGAGGGGATTTTTGGGGTTTCTAGTGTTTTTATGGTTTTACGGTTTTCTAGATTTTTTTAAGGTTTTAGGGTTTTTATGTATTTTTATGTGTTTTGTGGTTTTATAGGGATTTTAGCAGTTTTAGGGTTCTTGGGGTTTTTCAAGGGTTTCTAGGGTTTTTATTGTTCATAGATATTTTATGTTTTAGGGTATTATGTGTTTTTGTTAATATTATGGATTTTTAGGGGTCTTACAATATTCCAAGGAGTTTTAGGGTTTTAGGGTTTTAAATGGGTTTTATTATTTTTAGATTTTTAGGGTTTTTATGAGGATTGAGGGTTTTTTATGTTTTTTAGGAAATTTAGGTTTATTAGTGCTTTAGGGTTTTTAGGGTTTTAGGGGTTTTAGTGTTACAGGCTTTTAATTGTTTTAAATGTCCTTTAGGAACTTTGAGTTTTTTTATGTATTATGGATTTTATGGTATTTAGGTTCTTATATAGGTTTTTATGTTTTTTAGTTTTTTCTTATCATTTTTTGGGGTTTTAAGGGTTTTTTGGGTTTTATGGATTTTTATTATTTTTTGAATTTGAAATATTTTTTGCGGTTTTTGTTGTTTTTGAGTCATTTTCTTTGTTTTCACGCTTATTAAGCTTTTATTAGGGTTATTAGCATTTTATGGGTTTTTTGGGTTTTGGGGGATTTTTATATTTTTAGTGTTTTTAGTGTTTTATGGTATTTAAGGTATTAGCAATTTTTATATGTTTCAGGGGTTTTAGTGGTTTTAGGTTTTTATGGGTTTTTAGGGATTTTTTTTTGGTTTTTTGGGTTTTTAATGGATTTATTGATTTAGTGTTCTAGGGTAGTTTTTTATTTTTTATGGGGTTATATGGTATTTAAAATATCTAGGGGTTTTATGGATTTTTAGGTATTTTTATGAATTTGGATTTTAATGGTTTCAGGGGTTTTTTTCGACATTCTATGGTTTCTATGGGTTTTTTTATTTTTTATAGTTTTAGTGTTATTATGGGTTTTAATTTTTTTAGGGTTATTTTATTGTTTTCTAGTTTTTGAGGGGGTTTTACAATTTTTTCAGGGTTTTAAGGGTTTTAGGGATTTTTTAGGGTTTTATGGCATTTAATTCCTTTTTAGGGTTTTATGGTTTTATTGAGTTTATTGGGTTTCTTTGGGTTTAGGGGATTTTATGTGTTTTATTTTGGGTTTTAGGGGTTTTATGGTTTTTATGTATTTTTATAAATTTTATGGTTTTATGTTTATTTAGAGTCTCTTAGGGTTTTAGTGGGTTTTAGGGTTTCTTAGTGATTTAAACTTTTTTAGGGGTTCTTGGTTTTTTTGGTTATTATGGATTTTCATGGTATTTTATGAGGTTTTTAAGTTTTTGGGTTTATGGGATTGATTGTATTTTTAGGGTTTTTATGTTTTATTGGTTTTTGGGGTTTCCTTTTTTAAGATTTGAATGAATTTAGGGGTTTTATGCTTTTTATGGTTTTAGGGTTTCTAAGGGTTGCTAGTGGTATTAAGGGTTTTAGGGGATTTAAGGGTGTTATTTTTGTAGGATTTTTTATTTTTTAAGGGATTTCTGTTTTTAGGGTATTTTTGGATGCTATCATTTTAAAGGATTTAAGGTATTTTTTGGGGTCTGGGGTGTTCTTAGTATTTTTTGGGGTTTTAGGGATTATGTGGTGGGGGGGTTGGAGTTTTTGGAATTTTATAGGTTTATGGTATTTCCAATATTTTTAGGGGGTTAGGTTTTTGTTTTTGATTTTAATCAGTATTTATTTTTTAAAGGAATTTATGGTTTTTAAGGTTTTCATCGAGTTTTGGGGTTTTTCAGGGTTCTCGGATTATTTTAGATTATTTTAGTTTTTTATAGTTTTTAGGGTTTTTATTGTTTTTAGGTATTTTAGGGTTTTTATCTGGTTTAGGGGTTTTAATTATTCTTTGGTTTTTAGTATTCTTAAAACGTTTTAGTGACTTTTAGGATTTTTTTTCTTATTTAGGGTTATTTAGTGTTTTTAGGGTTTTTAGGGGTTGTTAGGGAGTTTGGGGGTTTTTGGGTCTTTAGGTCCTTTTAGAAGTTTTATGGGGTTTTTTGGTTTTTAGGGGTTTTAGGTTTTTAGGGTTTTTATGTGGTTTTCAAGGTTGTTATGGATTTTAGAGTTTTTAATGGTTTTTAGGGGTTTTACGGGTTTTAGCAGGTTTTAGAGGTATTTAGGGTTTTATTAGTATTAGGTATTTTGGGTTTTGTTCATGTTTTTAAGTTTTTTGGTTTTTTTAGGATTTTGAGGTATTTTTTAATGTTTTTAGGATTTTAGGGTTGTTTATATTTTTTTGTTTTTGGATTTTTAGATTTTTTGTGTTTTTTTGGGGGTTTTGGGTTTTGTGGGGTTTTGGTTTTTTGGGGGGGCTTTTAAAGGTTTTTAGCGTTTTTTATTTTGTATGATTTTTTTTTTTGTTTTTTGGGTTCTACAGGATTTTAGGGATTTTTGTGTTTTAGGGGTTGTTAGGATTTTTAGTGTAATTTAGGTTTTTATGGGTTTTTATGGTTTTTAGGGGGTTTAGGTTTAATTCAGGTTTTTAAGGGTTTATTGTTTTTTAGTATTTTAGGTTTTTTTGTGTTTTTATGGTTTTAAGGGGTTTTTATATTTTTATGGATTTTTAGGGTGTTTAGGGTTTTTATGTTTTTATTGTTTTTTTCAGTTTTAAGGGTTTTGTGGTTCTCAGTGGTTATAGGGTTTTATTGATTTTTATGGTTATTTAGGGTTTTATGTTTGTTATTGTTTTTAGGGGTTTTAATCATTTTCTGGTATTTTAGTATTTTGTTTGGGTGTTTAGGTTTTTCTAGGATGTTTTAAGGTTTTTTGGGCTTTTCTATAAGTTTTTTGGGGGTTTTATGATTTTTTTGTTTTAATTTGTCTTCAGGTATTTTATGGGTTTCAGGGGTTTTTTGGTTTGTTCATGGGGTTTAATGGTTTTTGGTAATATTTAGGGATATTTCATTATAATGGATTTTAGATGCTTTAGGGTTTTTTTTGATTTTTTTATGTTTTTAGGGGTTTTCAGGGTTTTCCGGGTTTTAAGGGGGTTTTAGTGTTTGTAGGGTTTTTAGTTGTTTTTAGGGATTTTATATTTTAAGGGTGTCTAAGTTTTCTTTGGGAGTTTTAAGATGTTTTAATCAGTTTTAGGCGTTTTTAAGGTATTTTAGGTTTTTACAAGGCTTTAGGCTCTTTTAGGTTTTTAGGGGTTTTATGGTTTTTAATGTTTTTATGGGTGTGGAGGGGTTTAGAGGGTTTGTTTATTTTTAGGGGGTTTTTTGGTGTTTTAAGAGTTTTTAAGGGTTTTAGGGGTTTTAGGATTTTAGGGTATTTTAGGGTTTTTTGGGATTTTAATATTTTAGCGATTTTCTTGAACTTTATGTTTTTAGTGGGTTTTAGGTTAGTATAGGGTCTGAGGGGGTTTGGTGTATTTAAGGGTTTTATTTTGTTTTTTTAATGTTTTTTTTGAGTTTTAGGGGTTTTCATGGGTTTTTAGTTTTTATGGTTTTTAGGGATTTTAGGTATTTTAGGGTTTTTTTGGTTTTTGGGGATTTTTAAGAGTTTTTTGTGTTTTAGTGGGTTTTTAGGTTTTTATGGATTTTTAGGAAAATAGGTTTTTATTTAGTTTTATGTGTTTTTTTTGTATTTAGGGGTTTTAGAAGGTTTTTATGGGTTTTCTGTTTTTTATGGTTTTAGGGTTTTTAAGGATTTTAGTGTTTTATGTGTTTTTTGGGTGTTAGGGTTATTTAGGGTGCTTAAATGTTTTATATATTTTTAGGGTGTTTTAGGGTCTTCTAGGTGTTAGGGTTTTAGGGACATTTATGGGTTTTTAGGGTTTTTCGGGTCCTAGTGTATTTATGGGTTTTAGGTTATTTTTGGTTTAGTTAGGGTTTTTTAAAAATTTTATGCTCTTTAGGGTTTTAGGGGTTTTTAGGTTTTTTTGGGTTTTTAAGGTTTTTTGAATTTTGTTGGGATTTAAGGATTTTTGGGTATTTTCATGTTTTTAGGGATTTTAGGGCCTTTTGGGTTTTATAGGTTTTTTTTTTATCTTTTTGTGGTTTTAGGGTTTTTTGGGAATTTAGGGTCTTCTTTATGGGGTTTTAGGGGTTTTTTTGGGTCTTTTAGGGATATTTATGGATTTTAGCATTTTCAGGGATTTTTAGGATTTTTTATGTGTTTAAGGTATTTAGGGGTTTTAGGGTTTTAGGGTATTGTCGGGTTTTTATGGGTTTTAGGGTTTTTAGGCTTTAAGGGTTATTTAGTGTTTTTAGTTTCTTTAGAGATTTTATCGTTTTAGAGTATTTTATAGCTCTTTACAAAATTTTATGTCCTTTCAGGGGGTTTTAGTGTATTTTAGGATATCTTTGGATTTTAGGGTTCTTTAGGATTTTAGGGTTTTTATGATCTTTTATTTTTTATGGTGTTTTGGGGTATTTTAGTGTTTTTGGAGTCTTTTAGGTGTGTTATATTGATTTTATGGTTTTTAAGGTTTTTGGGGTTTTTAGGGGATTATAATTTTTAATGTTTTTAGGATTTTTAGGGTTTCATGGGGTTTAGGGTATTAGGGGTATTGTGTGTCTTAGGGTTTTTAATGTATTTATTATTTTAGGGTTTTAATTATTTTTATAGTTTTTACAGTTTTTATGTTTTTTTAATTTTTTTAGGGGTTTTGGGTTTTTAAGGGTTTTGGGGTTTTAGTTATTTTAATGGTTTTATAGGTTTTTAGGGTTTTTGGGGTTTTAGGGGTTTTAAGGGTTTTATGTTTTGTATGGTTTTTAGGGTTTTTTGTTTTTTTGGGTGTTTTAGTGTTTTTTAGTGTTTTATGGTTTTTTTATTTTTTGGGTTTTTTTGGTTTATTGGATTTTTTGGGTTTTTTAATGGGTTTTTATGGTTTTATGTTTTTTTTGGTTTATGGGTTCTAGATAGTTTCTTGGTTTGGTGTTTTTATGGTTTTTATGTTTTTTGGACATTTTATTGTATTCTAGGGGGATTTGAAGATTTTTGGTATTTTAGAGTTTCTTATGGTTTTTAGTTTTTCTGGGTTTTTACTCTTTTAAGACATTTTAGGGTATGAAATGGCTTTTAGGGTTTTGGGGTTTTTATAGTTTCAAGGGTTTTTAGGGTTTTAGTTTTTAGGGTTTTAAGGTGTTTTAGTATTTTTATGGTTTTAGAGTATGTTAGTGTATTTTTTTGTTTCTAGGGAATTTACATATTTATGTGGTGTTTTATAGTTTTTATGGAGTATATGAACTTGTAGGTCTTTAGGGGGATTTGGGTTTTCAGGGTTTTTAGAAATATTAACTAGTTTTAGAGGGTTTTATAGTTTTTTGGGGTTTTTTGGGTTTTCATGGCTTTTTAGGGGTTTTATGGGTGTTAGTGCTTTTTAGTTTTTAGGGTGTTTTAACCTTTTTAGGTTTATTTTTAGATTTGAGAGATTTTTAAGATTATATTAGGGGTTTTTGGGTTGTTTACATTTTTAGGTTTTTTTTGGGTTTTAGTGGTTTTCTTGGTTTTTATGGATGAATAGGTTATTTAGGGATTTTAGGTTTTCGATTATTTTTCAATTTTATATGGTCTTTAAGCATTTATAGTTTCTTATGAGGTTTATTTGAGTATTTCAGGGGGTGTAGGGTTTTTAGTGTTTTATGGGTTTTTGGGATTTTTGGGGTTTTGGGCCTTTTAAGGGGTTTTATTGTTTTTATGAGCTTTTAGGGTTTTAATGGTCTTATGGGTCTTAGTGTTTTAAGAGTTTTTAGGTTTTTAATGATTTTTAGGGACTTTAGGGATTTTAAGGGTTTTAGTGTTTTTTGGGTTTTTAGGGGTTTTAGGGTATTTTAGGGGGTTTATGGGTTTTTATGGTTTTTTACGAATTTTTAGGGGGCTTTAGTGTTTTTTGGTTTTCTTGGGTTTTTAAGGGTTTTCAAGGTTTTTAGATTTTTTTGAGGTGTAGGGATTTTTTGGGTTTTTTAGTTTTTAGGGTTTAGAGATATTTTATGGAATTTTAGGGGGGTTTGGTTTTTAATGTGTTTTAGGGGTTTTCAAATGTGATTTATAGTTTTTATGGAATTATTGGGTTTTATGGTATTTTTAAGTGTTTTGGGTTTTTTGGGTTTTTGTGGGTTTTAGTGTTTTTATGGTTTTTAGGGTCTTTTATGTTTTTTTTGGTTTTTTTGGACTTTAAGTGTTTTAAGGGGTTTTTATGATTTCAGCTTCCAATATGTTTTTAGAGGTTTTAGGGTAATTTAGTATTTTTCAAGATACTCTAGTTTTTAGGGGTTTTATAGTCTTTTGGGTTTTTTTGTATTCTTGGGTCTTTCTAGGGTTTCTAGTGACTTTTTGGGGTTTAAGGGTTTATGGGTTTTTAGTGGTTTTTATAGTATTTCAGTGGGATTAAAAGGAATTTAGAGTTTTTTTTGTAATTTTTAGTGATTCCTAGGGTTTTTTTTGAGTTTTTGGAGGTTTTTAGAGTTTTTTGGTGTCTCTTATGATTTTCAGTGTTTTTAGGGTTTTTAATGGTCTTATAGGGTTTTTATTGTATTTATGGTTTTTAGGGTTTTCTAGGGTTTTCTAGGGTTTCTTGGGGTTCCTTATAGTTTTTAGGGTATTTATGGTTTTATTATTTATATAGTTTTTTATGTTTTCTTGTGTGTTTAGTGGTTTTAGGGTTCTTAGGTTATTGTCTGTAGGGTTTGGGCGGGCTTTTAGGGTTTTCATAGGATTTCATAGGGTTATTGAAGTTTTTAGGATTTTAATAGGGGATTCAGTGGGTTTTAGGGGGGGGGGGGTTAGGGGTTTTTATTGAATTTATAGAGTTTTTTATGGTTATTAGTGTTTTATGAATTTTAAATAATTTTGGGTTCTGTTGGGGGTTTTAAAGGTTTTAGGCCTTTTTTATGGGTTTTTTGGATTTTTGGTTTTTATGAGTGTTACCAGTTTTTTAGGGGTTTTAATTTTTTTTTTTTGATTTTTAGGTTTTTAGGGTTTTTTGACTTTATAGGGGTGTAGAGGGCTTTTTGGGTGACTATTTTTCTAGTTGTAGGGTTATTTTTTGGTTTTAGGGTTGTTTTTTGGTTCTATGTTTTTATGTTTTTATGGTTTTTGGGCTATTTGGGGTTTTATGGTGTTTTATAGAGTTTTAGGGGCTTATTGGTTTTTAACTGTTTTTAGAGTTTTTAGTATATTTATGGGTTTTAAGACTTTTAGTGTTTTTAGGGGTATATGTTATTTTATTGTTTTAGCGATGGTTATTTTTTATAGCCTTTTAGGTTGTTAGGGTTTATTTGGGTATTTGGGGGATTTTTTTTTGTTTTTTTGGGTCTTTTAGGGTGTTTAATATGTTTCTTTGGTTTTAGGGGTCTTTTAGGGGTTTCTAGGTGTTTAAGTGTTCTTTGGGATTTTTAGGGTTTCAGGGTGTTTTTTGGTTTTTAGTGTTTTTAGGGATCTAATTTTTTTTGGGGGTTTTAGGATTTCACAGTTTTTAGTGGTTTTGGGTTTTGGGTTTTGGGTTTTGGGTTTTTTTGTGTTTTTAGAGTTTTGATGGGTTTTAGAGTTTAGGGGTCTTTATTAGTTTTTAGGGGTTTAGGTTTTTTGGGGTTTTTTGGCAGTTTTAATTATATTTATGTGTTTTTAGGCTCTATAGTGGTTTTTACTATTTTTAGGGATTTTAGGGCTTTTCATATTTTTAGGGGATTTATGGTTTTTAAGATTTTTTTGGGTTTTAGGGTTTTAGGTATTTTACGAGTTTTTATAGTTTTATCAGGGTTTTATGATTTTTAAGTCTTTATGGGTTTTTTAATGTTCTCTATGGTTTTTCGGGGTTTTCAGGTTATTTTGGGTTTTTAGATTATTTAGGGTATTAGGGTGTTTTAGGGGGTTTTAGGTTTTTTTTATTTTTTTTAGGATTTTTATGTTCTTTTAGGAATTTATCTTTTTTTGGGGGTTTTAGGATCCTAAAGGATTTTTAGGTTTTTAATGGTTTTTAGTGTTTTTTGAATTTTTAGGTTTTTTATACTTTTTAGGATTTTTTCATTATTTTTATAGATTTTAGGATTACTGGGGGTTTAAGGGATTTTAAGGGTGGTTTTCTTGGGGATTTGTTTTTTAATTTTGACATTTTTTGGGTTTTTAATAGTTTGTATGTTTTTTAGGGGTTTTAGATTTTTTTAGGTGTTTAGCGTTTTTGGATTTTTATGGTTTGTAAGGTTTTTAAGGGTTTTAGGGATTTTTTGTGTTTTAGGGTTTTTAGATTCATAATGATATTTTAGGTTTTTTAGGGTTTCATAGGGATTTTTTGATGTTTTGAAATGTTTTAGGGGTTTCTCTATTTTTAGGATTTTTGAGCGGCCTTCCAGGTTTTTGGGTTTTTTTAGAGTTTTAGAATTTTTAGTATTTTTATGGATTTTAAAGTGGTTTAGGGGTTTTAATGTTTTTGGGTTATTAGGGTTTCTTGGGGTTTGTAGGGGAGTTTATGGGTTTTAGAGTGTTTTTAGGTGTTTTTAGGGATTTTAGTGGGTTTAGGGTCTTTATGGTCTTTTAGGGTTTTTGAAGGGTTTTCAAATTTTTATGGGTTTTTAGTTTTTTAGCGATTTTAAGGATAGAAAATGTATTAAATGGAATTTGGTGTTTTTAGGGATTTGTAGGGGTTTTAAGGACTTTTAGGGGGTTTAGAGTTTTTATGGGTTTTTAGGGTTTTTAGAGTTTTAGGGTTTTTTACAGTTTTAAGAATATTTAAGGTCTTTATCATTTTATTGTTTTTCGGTTTTTATAGTTTTTACTTTCTTTTAGGATTTTTACTGTTCTTTTGTATTTTTTTAATTTTTTTAGGTATTTATTAATTTTTTGGGGGGGTTGGATGTTTAGGGTTTATTTATGATTTTTAGGGTTATTTTAGGGTTTTAGTTTATTTAGGGTTTTTATGTTTCTTGTATTGTAATTTTTTATTGTTTTAATGGTTTTAATCATTATTAGGGTTTTAATAATTATTAGGGTTTTAATGATTTTTAGTGTTTCTAGATATTTTTAGGGGTTTTTTGGGTTTTGATGTTTTTAAAGGTTTTTTTGGGGGTTTTTGGGTTTTCTTTGGGATTATATTTGTTTTTAGGGGTTTCTCTGATTTTTCTAGGGGTTTAGGGTTTTCTAATTTTTAGGTATTTTCGAATATTTTAGTGTTTTTAGGGGTTTCTAGAGATTTTAGAGGGTTTTAGTGTTTTAAAATGGTTTTCTGGGGTTTTACGATTTTAAGGATTTGTATGTTTTTTAGGGTTCTTAATATTTTTAGGGTTTTGGTGGTTTTAGGGTTTTATGGTGTTTTATGTTTTTTAGGGTCATATGGGTTTTAGGTATTTTATAATTTTCTAGTGGTATTAGAGTTTATATAGTTTTTAAGGGATTAAGGGTTTTTAGTGTCTTTTAGGGTTTATATGGGGTTATAGGGTCTTTTATTGGTTTTTGGGTTTAAGATTCTTTTAGGGCCTTTAGAATATTTTAGGGGAATTTTTTTGTTTTAATTGTTTTTATTTTTATTTAAGCGGTTTAGGCCACTTTAGGTATTTTTTAGGTGGTTTTATGGCTTTTTAGGGGTTTTAGGTTTTTAGGGGTTTTTAGGGATTTTTAAGATTTTTAGGATTTTTATGTTTCTATGGGGTTGTTAGGGGGTTTAGTTTTTTATGTTGATTTATGGTTATTTGGGTTTTAGGGTCATTAAATGTTTTTATAGGGTTTTAGGGTTTTCAATGATTTTGGGGGGTTTTATTGTTTTTGGGGTTGTAATATTTTTATGGGTTTGCCGGAATTTTTAGGGTTTTTTGGAGTAATTTTGGGTTTTTTTTGTTTATGGGGAGGTTTTAGGGTTTTTAGGGGGGGATATGGATTTAGGGTTATATATGTTATTTTTTAATTTTTAAGGATTGGTGGGGGTTAGAGTTTTATGGGCTATTAATTGGGTTTTAAGAGTTTTATGGTTTTGAGTTTTTAGGGGGTTTAGTGTTTTAGTTTTTTTAGTTTTTATGGTTTTTATGGTGTTTTAGGGTTTTTAAGGTTTTTAGTGTCTTTTAAGGTTTTTAGGAATCTTATGATCTTTTAGGTTATTTTTTGGATTTTAGGCTTCTTTAGGGTTGTTACGGTTCTTTAGGTGTTTTGGTTTTTTTTGTTTAAGGGTTTTTATGGGTTTATTAATTTTGTTTACGGATTTGTTGGGCTTTTAGTTCTTCTAGCGATTTCATGGGTTTTTTGGAATTTAGGGGTTTTAGGGGTTTTTAGAGTGTTTAGGGGTTTGATGGAATTATGTTTTTAGGGGTTTCAAAGTTCTTAGGGGGGTTTGGGTTTTTAGGCTATTAAGGTTTTTTAATTTTAGGGGTTTTATTTGGTTTTTTGGGTTATTTATGATTTTTTAGGGTTTTAGGTTCTTTTAAAAAAATATGTTATTTTAGGGTATTTTTTTGTTTTTTAGGTTTTTATGGTAGTTTAGGGTCTTAGGGTCTTTTAGGGTTTTTATGTTTTTAGTGTCTTTTTCCAAATTTTAAGGCATTTTTGAGTTTTTTTAGATTTTTTTCTTATCATTTTTATGATTTTAGGGTTTTTTATGGTATGGGGTGGATTTTAGGTTTTTTTACAGTTTATGTAATTTTAATATTTCTTGGGCTTTTGGGTATTTTGGGGTTTTAAATGTTTTTTGGGTCCTTTGGGGGGTCAAGGGTTGTTTAGGGTCCTTTAAGTTTTTAGGGTTTTTATGATCCATTATATTTTTTCAGGTTTTTAGGAACCATTAGTGATATTTAGGATTTTTAGGGTCCTTTATGGATTTTGGTATGTTCCGGGACTGTTATGGTTTTTAGGGTTTTTGAGTCCTTTAGGATTTTAAGTTTAGTTTAGTGTTTTTTAGGGGTTTTAATGTTTTTGTGATTTTAGGGTATTTAATGTTCTTTGTGACTTTTAAGGTTTCCAGGGTTTATGTTTTTAAGGATATTTTAGGTTTTTATGGGTTTTCAAGGTTATTTAGGGCGTTTAAGGGTTTTAGGGTCATTTATGGCCTTTTAGTGTTTTTAGGTTTTTTAGGGGTTTTAGTTTTTTACATTTTTTAGTGTGTTTTAGTGGGTTTTAAGTGGTTTTATGGTATTTTATATTTAAATGTTAATTAAGGGTTTTATTGGGTTTTTGGGGATTTTATTATTATTTTTTGGGTTTTGGGATTTTTTCATTTTTATGATCTTGATTGTTTTTATGCTATTTTTATGGATTTTAGATTTTTTAGGGTCTTTAAAGGGTTTTAGTGGTTTAGGGTTTTGATTTTTGTTGGGGTTTTAGGGATTATTTAGGGTTTGTTGGTATTTTAGAGATTTTTAGAAGATTTTTAAGGTATTTTTGGGTGTTAAAAGGTTTTTTAGGTTTTTATGGTTGTTTTGGGTGTTTTATGGATTTTTAGGATTTTTCCGATTTTTTTTAATTTTGTATTTTTTATAGTTTTTAGGTGTTTTGAGGTTTTTAGGGTTTTCATGGATTTTAGGGGGGTTTAGTGTTTTTTAGCATTATTTATGTTTTTATGGTTTTTAGGGATTTTGGGGTTGTTAGGGTTTTAATGGTTTTAGGGTTATTTATGATTATTTTAGGGTTAGAGGGTGCTAGATTTTTTTTATGGTTTTAGTGGATTTATAGAGTTTTACAGTTTTTAGGGTTTTTGTTTTATTGGGTTTTTAGTGTTTATTGTATTTTTTACGTTTTTAAGGTTTTCAATGGTATTTTTAGGATTCTTAGGGTTTTTTTGTTTTTAGTTATTTTTAGGGGTTTTTGAGATTTTAAGGGTTTTAGGGCATTTTAGGTGTTTTAGAAGGATTATAAGGCCTTTTGGTGTTTTAGGTTTTTTTTTGGGATTTTTTGGGGACTTTTATGATTTTATGGTTTTAATGCGTTTTTATGTTGTTAATGGGTTTTTGACCTTTTTATGGGTTGTAGGGAATTTTTTATGTTTTAGGGTTTTTATAGGGTTTTAGGGTTTTTTGGGTGGGGGGGGGGGGGTTGGTTGGGTGGGTAGAGGTTTTATGGTTTTCATGGGAATTTGAGGTTTTTTATGTTTTTTATGGATTTTAGGAACTTTCAGTCTTTTTTGGGTATTTCGGTTTTAGGGATTTTTAGGCAGTTTAATTTTTTTAGGGTTTAAGTGGTCTTAGGGGTTAAGGGTTTTTATGGAATTTTTAGAGTTTTATAGGTTTAAGGGGTTTTGGCTATTTTTGGTTTTTAAGGTTATTTTTTACATTTATTTTTAGTGGTTTTAGGGTTTTCAATATTTTTAAGGTTTTTAGGGTTTCACTGTGTTTGGAAGGGGTTTTAGTGGTTTTATGGGTTTTCAGAGCTTTTTGGGTTTTTTAGGTTTTCTATGGTTTTTATGGTTTTTAGTGTTTTTATATTTTTTATGGGTTTTTAGGTTTTTAGGGGTTTTATGGGTGTTTACATGATTTTAAATACTTTTATGGAACCTTTATGGTTTTATTATATTTTAGTGTTTTATATGTTTTTTTATGGTTTCCAGGGACTTTTAGGATTTTTAGGGGTTTTTGTGTCTTTTATAGTTTTATAGTGTTTTAGGGTCTTATAGGGATTTTCAGGTTTTTAAGTTTTTCTAGAGTTAATCAGGTTTTTTTGCCTTTTAGGGATTTATAGTTTTAGGGTATTATAATTTTTTTTGGTTTTAAATGGTTTTTTAGTATTTAAGGGTTTTTTAGATTTCTGGGGTTTTAGAATATTTTTAGTTTTTAAGGTTTTAAGATTTTTTATGTACTTTATGGGTTTATTGGATTCATTATTGGTTTTTAGGGTTTTTAAGGTTTCTAGGTTTCCTTCAGGGTTTTTGGTTTTTTAATGATATTCAATGGTTTTCTATTTTTATTCATTTCATTATTTTTAGGTGTTTTAAGGTTTTCAAAGTTTTGTAGAGTTTTATAGGGTTTTTGGGTGTTTCTAGGGATTTTTAGGATTTGTAGGGTATTTAGTTTTTCTTGGGGTTTTAAGTTATTTTGATGTTTTTAGTTATTTTTTAGCGTTTTATTGTTTTTTGAGTTTTTTATGGGTTTTAGGGTTTCTATGATTATTTGTGGTTTTAATGGTTTCTATGGTTTTTAGGGTTCAAGGTTTTTTTTTGTGTTTTTATTTTTTTTATGGGATTTTAGGAGTTTAGTGTTTTAGGGTTTTTTGTGGGTTAGGGTATTTTTACTATTTTAGGGCCTTTTAGGGGTTATAAGGGGCAAGGAAGGCTCGGGGCCTGACTATTCCTGACCGCCCCCAAAAGTTATTTAAGAAAAACACGAAGACAGTGCAGACAAGGGAAGGGCGAGGTCAATCAACCCACACCCAAAAACTCTTAACAATCACACACACAAGCCCAAAAAATGAAAAAGACACAAAAACCAGAAACAACAGCAGCATCATCACGTCACATCCAGCCAATACCAGCATTCAGCAGCAACACATCCATGCAGAAACCAATATCCAGCAACATCTCCAAAACATCTCCCAGCCAAACAGAACCAGCATCCCATAACACCAACTAGCCCTCAGCCGCCAGAAAGTCTTCTTCCAAACCAATAGCCAGCACCAGCAGAGGTCCACTACCAAACCTGCCGCAACAAGCTAGCCCCAACAAAAACTTAAAGCCAAACATCCAGCCACATCCAGCATCACAACCAACCAAGAGCCAATACCCATAGTATCTCACAAGCAGACCAGTCACAACCAAAAAACACCATCGATTCACATGCACAACACCACCTCCAGCACCTCCTCTATAGGTGGCAAACAACAACGAGTAGCCCATTATCTAGCATCCATCATCCTCAATCCAGAAAAAACCAAAAATCCAGAAAATCACATCCAACAGCTCCCAGCTAACAACATAGAAATACATAGCAATGAGCATTTTATAGCGGCTCCCGCTTCCGCCAAAATCACGATTCGGCTTCAACATTCGGAGAAAAAAATCCACCACAGTTGAATCACTCGAGAATCGAGTCAAACCATTAGATCGGAACCAGAAAACGTACCTCATGACACATCCCTAGAGAAGCATCCCACTAGAGACATCCACCATAATACAAGACACGAAACTGCAGGAATATACCATCCGAGAAGAAATCCCTGTGTAGGCCTGTAGACCAAGTTGATGTTGCACCTTTCTAAGCCAATGAATCCCTCAACCCTGTTGACCCATCCACAGACGCTTCAGATCTAATAATTTTACCCCGATCCGCGGTTGCATCTCTCCATCGGGAAGCCAAGAAAGTCACCATCACACCTGCCCAAAGTCGTCGCAAATCCAAGGAAACCACCGCATATTCAGATCTGGAGCCAGGGTTTACTTCGCGGTTGGCTTAGAAACCCGCCATGCTTTCACACCGCAGCAACAACGGGAGTCTCCATGACCATCACCAAGCCCGTCGAGCCTCCGAGACTGCACCCAGGCCACCGAAAAGCCATGGATGTCGCCACAAAAGATCATTGAAGATCCATCGGAAAGGAGCAGCACTGAGGATCAAGAGAGAGCACCCAAAGACTTGGCTTCCATCTCTCAGGGGTTTGACTTTAGGGGTTATAAGGTGCTTTAATGGTTTTTAATGTTGTAGGATTTTTAGAGTTTTTAGTTTTTTTTGGGTTTTTATGTTTTTAAGGGTTTATGGGTTTTTGGGTTTTAGTGGTTTTAGGTGTTTTAGGTTTTCTTAGTAGTTTTTGGAGTTTTATGGATTTTTAGTGTTTTAGGGTTTTGGGAATTTTATGTGTTTTAGGGTTTTTGGGGGGGGTTTGGGTTTTTTGGGGTTTTAGGGTTTTTTGGATTGTATAAGGTTTTTTGGGTTTTATGGGGTTTATGTAATTTTAGGGATTTTTATAGTCTTTTAGTGTTTTTTAAAATTTTTGGTTTCTTTTAATGTTTTTATGGTCTTTTATATTTTTTTTTTGTTTTTTGGGTTTTTAGGCTTTTTTGGGGTTTTAAAAGGTTTTTCGGATTTTTTGGTTTATTATGGGTTTTTTTTGGTTTTTAGGGGTTTTTAATACTTTTTAGGGTTTTTTAGTATTTTTATGGGTTTTAGAGTTTTAATGGGTTTTAGGGTGTTTTAGGGGATTTAGGGTATTTTTAGGGGTTTTATGGTCTTCTTAGAGTTTTGGGAATATATAAGAGGATTTAGGTGTTTTGAAGCATTTAGGATTGTTTTTTGGGTTTTTTTTGGGTTTTTAATTTTTTTTAGTTTTAGGGTTTTTACTGGTTTTAGAGTTATTGGGAGTTTTTTTGGGTTTTATACGGGATTCTGGTGTTTTGGCCCTTTTTCCTATTTTTGGGTCTTTTTAGGGTTTTTTGGGTTTATAGACATTTTAGTGTTTTAGGGGGTTTTGGTTTTTAATGTATTTTTAGGTTTTTAAGGGGTTTTAGATAGTTAGGTGTTTTGGGTTTTTACAGATGTAGGATTTTTAGATTTTTTAGTATTTTTAGTGTTTTAGGGATTTTAGGGGTTTTATAGTCTCATATATTTTTATTGGTTTTACAATATTTTAGACGGTTTAGGATTTGAATGGTGTTTTTGTTTTTTATATCTTTAGTTTTATTTGATGTTTATAGGATTTTTTATAGTATTTTAGGGGTTTATGGGGTTTTAATTTTTTTTGATCTTCTTGGATTTCTTGGGTTTTTGGTTCTTTTCGAGTTTTTCGGGTTTTTTGGGTCCTTAGTGTTTATGGCATAGGGTTTAGGGTTTACGTAATATAGTTTAGGGTTTTAGTGTAGGTTTTAGTGTTTAGGTTTTATGATTTGGGGTGTAGGATTTAATGTTTGGGGTGTTTCAAATAGGGTAGATGGATTAAGGTTTGGGGTTGGGGGTATAGGATATAGGGTTTAGTGTGTAGGGTTTTTGGTATTGGGTGTTGGGTGTTCGGTTTTTGGTGTAGGGTTTAGGGTTTGGGGTGTAGGGTGTAGGGTGAAGGGTTTATGTTTTAGGGTTTATGGATTTTTTCCATTTTCAGGGGTTTTAGGGTTTTTAAGGTTTCAAGGGTTTTTTGGGGTTTATTTACTTTTTTTGGGGGGTTTAGGGTTTCTATTTTTTTTCATTTTTTTCATTTTTTGGGGGTGTTTAGGGGTTTTTAGGATTTCGTGTGTTTTTGGGTTTTTAAGACGGTTTTTGCAGTTTTCTCTATTTTAGTGGTTTTTAGGATTATTTAGATATTTTAAGGGTTTGTGGTCTTTTATGGGAGTTATTATTTTTATAGGGTTTTAGGGTTTTTTTCCTTTTATGGTTTCTGTGGTTTTTTGGGTTTTGTGGGTTTTAGGGGCTTTATCAGATTTTAGGGATTTTGGGTTTTTATGGTGTTTTTAGGGTTTTGGGTTTTTTTGGTCTTTTAGGTTTTTAGGGTTTTAAGTAAATTTTAAATATTTATCATGGATTTTTATGTTTTTAGGGATTTTAGGGTCTTTTATGATTTTTTTTGTTTTTTGTGTTTTTTGGTTTTTTGGTGTCTCTAGGATCCTTTAATATTTTTTGGGTTAGTTATGTCTTTTAGTTTTTTTAATAAATTTTAGGGTATATTCCGGTTTTAAGGGTTTTTGGGGTCATTTTGTGTTTTTATGGATTCTAGGGTCTTTTAGGGGGTTTTAGGGGGTTTGGGTGTTTCATGTTTTTAAGGATCTTTTGGGGTTTATAGGTGTTGTATTTATTTTTATGTGTCTTAGAGTTTTTATGGATTTAGGGTTTTGGGGTTTAATTTTTTTTATAGGTTTTAGGGGGGTTTTAGTGGTTTTAAGGTCTATTAATGTTTTTTAGGGTTTCCAGGGAAATTAGGGGGTTTGGTATGTAAGTTTTTTATGGGTTTATAGGGGTTTTATGGTTTTTATTGTTTTTAGTAGTTTTAAGTTGTTTTATAGGGTTATTTTGAGTTTTTTATGGTTTTAGTGTTTTTTGGGTTTTTGTGGTTTTTTGTTTTTAGTGTTTTTTGGATATTTTAGGCTTTTATTGGTTTCTTGGGTTTTTAGGTTTTTTAGGGTGTTTAAGGGATTTTAGGGTTTTGTAATTTTTTAGTTGCTTATGTTTTTTAGGGTTTTTAGGTAATTTTTTGGGTTTTAGGTAATTTTAAGGGTTTTATGGTTTTAGGATCGTTTAGGGTTTTAGGGGGGTTTGGGGGGTTTTATATTTTTTATGGGTTTTATGGGTTTTAGGGGTTTTATCATTTTTTTAGTTTTTAGAGGGTTTTAGGGGTTTTATGGTTTTTTAGGATTTTTAGGAATTTATTAGGCTTTTTTGGTTTTCAATGGGGTTTTAAAGGGTTTTATGGAATTTGTATGGTTTTCAGTGTTTTTAGAGATTTTAGGGGGTTTTCAGGGTTTTAGGTATTTAATGGTATTAATGGGTTATAATAGTTTTTAGGGTTTGAGTAATTTTTAGGGGTTTATAGAGTTTTATAGGGTTTTTGGGGTTTGTAGTGATTTTAGGGGTTTTTATGAGTTTTTAAATATTTTTAGTGTTTTATATGGAATTTAAGAGGTTTTTTGGGTTTTAAGTGTTTTAAGTGTTTTCAGGTATTTTTGGGTTTTGATGGTTTTTGGGGTTTTTATGTTTTTTGGGGATTTATTATTTTTTAGTGTTTTAGGGGGATTTTTTGGGTTTTTATGGTTTTATTAGGGTTTTTTGGGTTTTATTATGGCTTTATGGGGGTTTTTTGATGTTGTTGAAGTTTTTATTGTTTTTATTGGGTTTTAGGGTTTTTAGGGTTTTTTATTGTTTTTTGAGATACTTTGTATTTTAGAACCATAGAGAGGGAGGGGTGATTTGAAGGTTTTATTTTTAGAAATTTCAATACATTTAAATTTTCAATACATTTTGAAATTTAACCCATTGAACTTGTTAGATTAATTATCCTTATCAAATTTCATAATAATTTAAAAAGCATTCAAAGATAAGAATGTATATAAGTCCTGCAACATTTACAAGGTATGGCCTCAACGTGAGAACCTAAATCCTTTCCATTGAGACTCTTATTGGTCAATGGAAGTTCAATGTTAGAAAAAAGTGGGTCCAACTTTGAACAAACTCTCACTAGAGTCTATATATGTCTCGATATGTATGATTTTACTGATTCCCATTAGTTGACCATGTTTTTCTTACAAAAATTAGACAACACAAAAAGCGAAACTTTATAAATTCAAATCCCCATATATGTTCATCAAAAATAGTCTGTTTGATTTCCTACATCTAGTTCACTCTTACTTCGTCCAATGAAATCCTATTCAATTGCCTCACTTAAACTCTATATGACATTTTGACCTATATTTTTTTCTCTAAACAAAAATATCAACCCTCAAAACTCATCTCGAAGACATTTTTCAGAAGAAAATTCCTAGTTTCTCTGAACTGAAAAATTTTCAGATGTTATGGTTGAAATTTTTTGTCTAGTACTCTTCTTCATCTTGATAGTAAACTCGGTTTGAAAATTCAAAATGACTTAAACATTATAGTGTTTATGTTTTTAACCTGTAAAAATAATGTCCTAAAAAAAGTATTTTACTTTCAACCCTCTTTTATAGGTCTATTAGAGATATAAATAGAAGGAATACAATTTCACTTTCCCACTCACAGAAATTCCAAAATCAATTATTCCTGCTTATTCCAAAATGTGCTGAATACTTCACAAATCTTCTAGAATATACCTAAAAAGTATTTAATTCTATAATGTTTTCAACATTCTTCACATTTCCATAACTTCAAATGATATATAACTTTTCAAACATCATTATTTTTTCCCGATGGAAAAATTTAAAAAAGAACAATATCATTAGTCTAAAAATGGTATTTAAAAAGGTTTGTGCAAAGCTCTTAAATCATCATCTGACATATGTTTTTACAATGACTCCTTTTGGAAACTCCTTCATCAAGTGAAAGGTATATCCAGTGAGTTTATAACAAATTCTTCATCTGGATCTTCTTTATACTCCACTGATTTCATCTTTCTTTTGGATCTGCCCGGTTATCCTGTCTCAGCTCAAATATTTCTAAAAAACATCTATGAAAATTCCATCCAATGAATGATTTTTTAATCAATGTTTTTCCAATGAATGTTTTTATGATGGAGTTTCCACCATCCATTCAACTTCACACTTAAAAAACTCTGTAACTTTGAACGCCACTCACCCTATAAATTTTTTTTGCCTCTTGAATTATTGTATAAACTGTGAGTATAGAAACATTATGTTGTCTCTGAAGGTGGTTGACTATATTGTTTCAACTTATGAAGACTTCAGTCACATCTAGAATCTATTTCTAGTGCCCTTCTTGGTTTTCCTGCACTATTTTTATTGTATCAAACTTTTATTTCATTATGTTTGTTTTAAATTTTGTAATTCAACATTTTTCACTTAATTTATTAGAGTTGAATATTTTTTTTTATTTTGTAAATCCATGTACAAAACATAAAAATGGAATTCCATGAATTTTGTTTCCCAATGGTCTATATATGGTAGATCCTTCTCCTTATTCTATAAAAAGATCCATATAATAGAAAAATTATCATTGAGAATTTAAAAAAAAATCATCTGGTGAATTTTGTGTAGTAATATTTTTTTGGTGAAGTTAATCTCTCCGTTTATCAATTATTTATCTGATAACATTCTATATGGTGACACTTCTTTTTGGTGGCTTAAAACGTCCTCTCCCCAATTTAATAAAAAAAATCATGGATTTCATTATGTTATAAAATTTCATGAATAACATAAAATCTTCTTATTTAGAAATAGTGTTTCTTAAAAAAGTTTCTTAACAAACATCCAACTTCATCTAACAAATTTAAAATGGAAATTTATTAAAAAAAATTATTAACAAAGAAAATTACAAAATTGTAGTAGATTTCTTTCACCTATTAACCAAAAACATACTTAAAAAATATGTTTTCAGAAAATAATTTTTTTATGGAAACATCATAAAATATTTTCAATTTCCCTATTTATATTTAGTTAAACCATTCATTAAAAACTTTTTCATTCCAATCAATCTTTTTAACACACATCATTTTCTTAAGCAATTTTTCTCAACACTTTTCAAATTTTCACCATACCATAGCATTTCTCAAAGAGATTATCCTCACACCAAACTACTATAAATAGTAAATTTTTTTAGGGAATTCTATCCCTTAGTGATAATAAATTATTTGGAAATATTAAGATACAATATTCTTCAATTTTATCATCTTCGTTTTTCAGTACCATTTTTTTACTCTCCCAATATTCTCAATGTTTTCTCTCCCCCATTTAATAATAACCACATATTTAAATTCATATAAAAAGGAGGTTTAAAAATATTAGAAAAGTTATTACATTACCCCCAACTTTATCTGCATAATAAAAAGCACAATAGGGGTACTTCCTTAGGATATTTAGGTAGTCTTTAGTGGAGGCAGAATATAAAGCTATAGACTCAATTCCAAAAATCTTTTTTGGCATAGATTTTGTGAAAACATTAACAATTTGATAATTTTTTTAAATTGAATCCAATATAACATATCCACCATTAACATTCCATTTTATTAAATGGTAATTTATATAAATGTTTTTTTGATCTTTAATGTTGTATAATATTTTTGGAAATATAAATGACACTTTGATCATCACAAAAAATATTTAATGGTTTAAAATCATTCACCTTCAAATCATCCAACCCAAATTTCATCCAAATAATTTATGAACATGAATGAGGGGTGAAAACATATTCTGCTTCAGTTGTACTCAATGTAACTGAAGTCAGCTTCATACTAAACAAACTTACAAAACATTCTCCCTATAAAATTATTCCTCCTTATGTTGATTTCTTATCATTTCAATCTCTGGTGTAATAAATATCAGTGTATCCAAAATTTTTATATCACATATTCTTTTATACAATATCCCATAATAAGATCTTCCTTTAACATATCTCAAAACTCTTTTTTCTTCTAAAATATGTGATTCCTTTGGATCACTCTGAAATCTTACACACAAAGTAATAACATCAATATTGTCTATCCTTGAATCTTTGAGGTAGATAATTCTTCCTATCAATATTGGTAATATTTTTGATTCAAACATTTCTCATATTCATATTTACTCATCTTCATACCAATATAAATAGGAGTATAAAATTATTTATAATCTCTTATGCCATGCTTTTTTCAAAAATCCTTTAAATATTTTTTTGTGATAGGATGATATATAATTTCCTCTGTTACACTTGTAATCCTAGAAAGATAGTTAATTCTCTGATCATTGACATATCATATTTTTTCTTCATTTATTTAGAAAAAAATTTATAATAATTTTATGTATCCCATGAAAAAATTATTTCATCAACATAAAAAATTAAAATAAGGTTACATGAGTTCATATCCTTTATATAAACATTTATATCAACATTCCAGTTTGAAAACTTTATGTTTTTTATGAAACTATCATGTTTTTTTACCATGAACAAGGAGATTGTTTCAACATGTATAAGGATTTATTCAACATACACACCTTGCTTCAATATTTTTAATAAAGTAACCCACATGTTTTATAAATGAAAAATTATTCTTATATTTCTCCATTTAAGAAAATGAAATGGACATCCTTATGATAAAATATATAACAACAATTTTCATCCACTTAAAAAAACATTTTTATAGTTTCCAATCTTGTAATGGGTGGATATTTCTTCAAAATACACACCTTACACCTTTGAATATCCTTTGTGAAAAAGTTCACCTTAATTTTTTGAAATTTTTCCTTGTTCATTAGGCTTGTTTCTATACACACACTTTGACCCACAAATATTCTTTCCTGATAAACATAGAATAAGTTCCCATGTTTTATTCTTATCAATCTGATCAAACACTCCTTTCATTGCTTCAATCCATTCTTTATGTTCAATTACCTCTAAATTCAAATCCAGTTCAACCTGTGAGATATGTGATATATGGTTTTATAATATCAACATTCTTCTTGTTTGAACAAGATATTTTTTATTTCTAATAATTTTCTCAGATTCAACCTAATTTTTTTAAGGTATAAAATTTCATTGATTTTCATCCTATATTAATTTCCTTATCATATGATTCTTTTTAATCTTTATGTACCTATTTTTTATCACATTAATCTTCAATTTTTTCATTATCACTGGAAATATTCAAATTATATTCCACAAAATTTTCTAAAACATTTTTTTAAGGAAGATGGATTTTCGACAAATTTCACATCACCTGAATCCACCAACTTTTGTAAATGATTATCCCAACATTTATAACTTCTTTAATTGGATGAATATACCATAAAAATTATTTATTAAACCTTTTCATCAAATTTTATAAGATCCATATTTTTAATCTTTACTACACAAGGACACCCAAGAACAATGAAATATTTAACAAAAGGTTTTTTGTTATAACACATCTCAAAGGAATTCATTTTGGATTATTTATTTAATAAAAAAAATTATACAAGTAAAATAGTATTAAAAATTTATCTTCAGAAAAAGATATAAATATTAAACTTAAATGGAATAATTCTTCCCATTTCTACTGAACTTCTATTTTTTCCTTTCTTCCACACCATTTTGATGAGGGTGGATGGATCACGGTATTTATGTTGGATTAGATTATTATTTATATAGGATTTGAGACCATTAACTTTGTACTCCTTTCCATTTTTAGTTCTTAGCTTCATTATATAAACAAAGAATTCTCTTTCAACTTCCCTTCTAAAAAATTTAAATATTTTGACAACCTATGATTTTTTATTCATAAAAAATATATTTTTAATTTTAGTGAGTTTATAAGTAAAAGTGATAAACAAAGAATATTTTTTTATTGATTTATAATTATCCCACAATGATCAGAGTGTATAATCTCAACAGGTCTGGTAAATTCACTCTAAACATTCTTATTCTATTTACCAATCATCTTTACTTTTAAAAAATTTATACAAATAACAACATAATCCCTAATTAGATGTGGAAATATTATTGAAACATATTATATGGAAACTATTCTAATAAGTTTATATCCTGGATTCCCAATTATTTAGTGATACGACTTTTTTTTATCCTCAGCACTCAAATAAAAATAGATAAAATGTTTTATAATCTAAAAGATATTTCTGTTAGATATTTATCTCATATTAATTAATTTACAATCTTCCAGAATTCTGATGATATATGTATCATTCCTAAATATCACTTCCTTTACATCATCACAATGTTGGATAACACGTATTATTTTTTTTGAAACCATCGACATATAAAACTTCCTTATATTTGAGTTTCTTGTCTTCAATCTCATTTGTTCATATTCTTCTATTTTTTAGAGAACCATCGTGGAAACAATTATATACTCCATCATGATTTTAAAGTTTTTATAGATATTTAAATAACCTATATTATGTGAGAAAAAACCACAATAAATAATCCACTTTTTTCCTATTTCTTGCATTCAAAGTTGTCTCAATAATAAAATATATTTCTTTAATAATCTTATTTATGACATTTTTTCATTTATAACATAAGAAGAGTTTACTCTAAGAGTTGTTAAATATTTTTTAGAAAAGTGACCTAGTTGTTCACATATTCTAAAAAATTCCCCCAAAATACCAAATTTATTTTCCATAGTAATCTTTCAAGAATATTTTTGTGTTACTTTCATTCTCCTATATTATAGGAATGTTTCTTTTTATTTTTATATTATTTCTCCTCCCAAATTCATTCATTATTATAGGGATTAATTTTTTTCCAAAAATTATAATATTTGTTCCCAAATATACTATATATCCAAAAATATCACCAAATACCATCATTCTATAAAAATAAAATCATTCCATATAACTAGTTTGTTGAGTTTTTTAACATCTTTTTGTTTTCTTTTCCCCCTTCTGTGGGAAAAATTTCTTATAGAGGTTATTCTCAACCTTTTCTGATGTGATATATTTATCACATCCATTCTCAATATATGATTTCCCTATAGTTTTTATAACACTTAAATTTTATGTAAAATCATATGAACATTTAAATTTAGTTGTTGAATATTTCAAATAATTCATTGAATAATATTTATCAGCCACTTTAGATTATTTAAATTTTATCTCTGAAGCCTTACTAAAAAAATTACATCTTAATTTTGGTACTTTAAACTCCAATAAGTTTCAATTTAGTTTTATAAACCACATATTCATTAACATAATTTTTTTACTGATATATTCTATCATATTTACTTTATTAATCAACTAATAGTTTGAGATTTATGATCTTAATGATTTAATCATATTCTTATTTAGGAAAATATTTCCTTCCCACATAAATCTATCCAATTTCACTCTTCATCATTTTTATTTCATTAATGAATTTTTTTTCTACTCAAGACATTCCACAAGTTCTTATCTTAGCTGAAACTTGTTTTATGTTTCTTCACCTCATTAATTAATTCACTATTTGAAGAATATTCCTTTATATTAATATTTACAAACAAGGTTCTAAATTTTTTCTAAACATTTAACTTATAATGAACTATTTTCTACAGAGTCATATTCAAATTTGTTACTTAACATGCTTCTTATATTTCCATCAATTTTTTTCTTACCACCAATGTAATTCTTATAAACCCTATAAGTTTTGTTCCACTTCTTCCACTGTGTTTTTTATTCCTAATGATATTCATATTTTCAAACATTATTTATGAGGTAATTCATAAAAAAATTCCCAATTACCCCAAACCTGAAACATTTTGTTGTAATTTTCCTCAATAATTTTCTCTACCTTTTATATATATTTTTGATATATGAGAGATGATCTTTTTATTCATTTCATTTTCTTCCTTATTTTTAGAATCACTAAGGTCAATGATATCAGTATCTTGGATTTTAAGCGTTCTAATACATTAAAATTATAGTTCATCCATGATCATATTTTTGAATGTTGGATATTTCTGTATCCCATTAGAGGTGATATAGTTATACAATTCATCGAGTGATAAATAATATTTATGTAATAATGCTAAGATTTTTGAGTAATAAAATTCATTGAATATTCTCATGATTTTCTTAACAATAATATAATATTCCATGATATCACCAAATTATTTGATATTGTAAATAACTCCATTAACTCTAGAAAAGTAATCACTAATAGTTTATTCATATTCCATTTTAATATCTACAAACTTGCTTCACTAAATTTTTATCTTTTCCACATTTAATTCGGTATTTCCCTTGATGATAATTTTGTGTTTGTCCAAATTTTCATTGGTTTTTTTGAGACCCATCATCTTCATAAAAAAATTTGATAAATAAATTTGAATAGAATTTCTATATTTTCTATCAATCTAAATGTTTATCTAGTTAGAAAAATTAAAAGGATATTTTTTCAAAATGGGTGTAAACCCAATTGTAACTACATCGATAACAACTGGGCCAAGTGATAAAAGATAGGGTATCATTCTATTTTTCTACCCATAACTATTTTTTCCAAAAAAAATCGGAATACCTCATTTTTAAATAAATTGGGATTTTGTATGATAATTATTTAACAAGGGAGCATTATCTCTAATAAAACATGAAGTTCCTTAGGATAATTGAATCTAGGAGATGAGGTTAGGGGGAATCAATTCCTTTTTCTTTAAATTTCAATACATTATGAAATTTACCCCTTGCAACATGTTATAGTTATTTTCCTTATCAACATTTATAACAATATCACTAGTAAAAAATGGTAAGAAAGTAAAAAAGGCTCATAAGATTTAAAAGTTTTAGTTTTAGTGTGAGAACCTACATCCATTACATAGAGACTCTCACTGTTCCATATAAATTTTATATTATAAATAAATGAATAAAAATTTAAGAAAATTCCCATTAGATTCATTCTATATCCAAATAGGTATTCTTATACTGACTGTCATCAATTTAAAGTGTTTTTATTATAAAACTAAGACAACGGTAAAAGTGAAACTTTATAAGTTCATATACCCACATAGAATTTCATATGGAATAGTTCATCTAATTTAAACTATCCTATGATGTACATGCAATGTGATCTTGCTATGTCTGGTGAATTCCCATGTAGTGTCTATCAATGAATCTATGCCTAATATTCTGAACGAAATTATGCCATTGGAACAAAACTATAGAACATCAAAAATATGCTAAAAACATTGTGGGAAAAAAATTATATTCATTTTCATAGAACTAAAAACAATATTAGATACACTGATTGAAATTATATGTCATGTACTCTTATTAAACCTAAAAGAAAACTCTATTGGAAAAAATAAAACAAACACAAACCCTATATCATTTTACCTTTTTATACATATGAATAGTGCCCTAAACAATAAGAAGTATTGTACTTGCATCCCACTTTTATAGGTGTTTTAAAATAAAATTTTTGGGAGACCAATTTCACTTTCTCACTTGCTGAAATTCCAAAATAAATTATTTCCACTTATTATAAAATGTATTGGTTGCTTCTAAAATCATATAGAATATTCCTGAACATTCTTGAATTTTACATTGTTTCTAAATGTCCTCAAATTTTCTTCATATAAAATGATAAGTTACTCATCAAACATATTTAAAATTTTCTAGATTACAAACACTTGAAAAAAAAAGTACAACATCATTTTTCTTAGAAGGATATTTATAAATGTTTACTCAAATCTCATAAATATCCATATGAAATATGTTCATCCAATGAATTCATTATAATCTACTTTATATGGTGAATTTTTTTTCATGAGTTTATAAGAAATTATATATCAATTTATTATTTGTACTCAGCCACTGATTTCTTCATATGACTCACTCTTTTCAGACAAACAGCCTTTTCTCAAACATTTCTCAACAAAATGATCTTTAAAAATTCCATCTAATGAATGTTTTTCCAATGAATATTTGTCTGATGAAATTTTTTCTGATGAATGTTTGTCTGATATACTTTTCTTAGACCATTCAATAGCACACTTCAAAAACTCTACAACTTCAAACACCACACATCTTGTAAGAAAACATCTCCAATTTAATAATCATACAAACTATCTATCCAAAAATCTTCAATTGTCTCTATACATGGTTAACTAAATTTTTAAAACCTCTAAATATTACATTTACATACAAATTATTTTTTTGGTTACATAATTTCTTTTCCTCTACATGTTTGTATTGATTCGAACATTTATTTCTTCCACATTGTTTCAAATTTTGGCATACTCCATTTCTTCACTTCATTTATTTGACTTGACTATTTTCTTCATTTATAAATCTACATGAAATACAAGATAATTAAATTTTATTTCATATTTTTTTTCTATTTTTCTTTATCTAGTAGCCCCAGATCTATATTCTTCCAAAAAAATCACATATATAAAACATTTTCAATGAAAACCTCATGCAATACTTCATCTACTGAACATTTTCTGGTAATTTTTTTAGTGAATTTGATATCTCCCTTTAGAAATTATTCATCTGGTTCCATTCTGTCTAGTGACACTTATTTTTTATGGCTCAAAACTTCCTCTCCCTCTTTTAATAAAAATATTATATCATGACATTCATGATTTTATAAACTCTGTTGAACATCTTATAATTTTCTGATTTCGTAAGATATTTTCTTAATGAACTTCCAACTTTATCTGAAAATTTTATAACAGAACTTTCTTAAATAATTCTTAAGAAACACGATTATAAAAATTTCAATAAATTTATTTCACCAATTAAAATAATAAAGACATAAAAAAAATTTCAACAAATAAAAAACATTTTTAGGAAATCACCTTAAAATATTTTTAGTTTTTTGGATTGTAATGAGTTTTACAGTTTCTTTATGGGTTTTAATGGTTTTTTATGGTTTTAATGATTTTTAGGGATTTTTATGGTTATTAGGTGTTTAGTGGTTTTAGGTATTTTAATGGTTTTAAGTGGTTTTAGTGTTTTATATAGTTTTAGTTTTTTAAGTGTTTCTAGATTTTATAGGTTATTTGAGGTATTTTATGGTTTTTTGGTATTTTATTAGTTTTTTGGATCCTTTTTCTTTTAGATAATTTAAGGGGTTTTTGGGTTTTATGGGTCGTAATGGTTTTTTATTATTTTAGGGTTTTTAGCATCTTCGTAGGGGCTTTTGGAGTTTTGAGGGGTTTTAATGGGTATCAAGATTTTTATTGTTTTTTAGTGATTCTATAATTTTTAATAGGTTTTTAGGGTTTTAGGGTGGTTTATAGATCTTATGGGGTTTTAAGGGGTTTTGGGTTTTTTGGGGTTTTTAGGGATTTCAGGTCTTTCAGGGTTTTTAGGCTTTTAGGGATCTTAAGAAGTTTTAGATATTTTAAGGGATTTTAGGGGATTTTAGGATTCTATGTATTTTTAAGGGTTTTAAGGTTTTATGTGATTGTACGCTTTTTTTGGGTTTTCACGGATTGTTAAGTATTTTTAGTTGTTTTTTATTTTTAGGGTTTTTAGGGGGTTTAGTGTTTTGTAGGGTTATTTAGTGTATTTTTATGGTATTTAGTGGTTTAGGTTTTTTAGGTATTTAAATCTGTTTTATGGATTTTAATGGTTTTTGGGTCTTGTAGGGATTTCTGGGTTTATAGGGTCATTTATGGTTTTTAGGGTCTTTTAGTGGTTTTGGGTATTTTGATATCTTAGGGTACTTAAGGGGTTTTTATGGGGTTTAAGGGTTTTTAGGAGTATAATGGGTTTTAGGATATTTTATGGGTTTTATAGTTTTAGGGTTTCAAATTTTTTTAGGTTTTTAAAGAGTTTTTCGGATTTTTATGGATTTTTTGGGTTTTAGGTTGTTTTTTGGTTTTTATGGTTTTAGGATTTTTTTTCAATTTGGTTTGGTGGAGATGGGGTAGGGTTTTAGGGTTTTAAATGATTATAGGGTTTGTGGGTGTGAGGGGTTCTCTATTATTTTCATGGGTTTTTATTGTTTTTCATTGTGTTTATGGATTTTTAGTATTTTTTAGGATTTTGGGTGGTTTTAGGTTTTATAGGGTTGTTCAGGTTTTTAGGGGTTTTTTAGGTTTTAAGGTTTTTGGGGATTTTAATGTTTTTTATTGTTTTAAGTATTGTTTAAAAAAATTTAATGTATTTTTGGTGAGTTATAATGGTTTTAGTGGTTTTATAGTCTTTTCTAGTTTTTATTTTTTATAGGGTGTTTTTAGAAGCTTATTGGGTTTTAGGGTTTTTAAAGCCTTTTAGGGTTTTTCCGTTTAATTATGGTTTATTTTTGGATTTTTTATCTATTTTTAAGTATATTTTATGGGGTTTTATGTATTTTTAGGGGTAATAGGTTTTTTTATGTTTAGGGTATTTTAGGAGTGTTTTTCGTTTTTAAAATTGTTTTATTATTTTTAGGGTTTTATTGGTTTTGAAGGTTATTTGCGATTTTAGGGTTTTTGTGGGGTTTAGTTCATTTTTAATGGATTTAGTGTTTTTATGGGTTTTATAATTTTTTAGTGTTTCTACTTTTTTTAGGGTTTTTATTTTTTTTGGGGATTTTAGAGATTTTTGGGTTCTTTTATAAGATGTAGGGATCTATTAGGGATTTTAGAGTATTTTGGGTTTTCATGTTTTTAGGGGTTTTATGGTTTGTTAGGTGTGTGGGGTTTTACATTGTTCTTATGGTGTTTAGGATGTTTTAGGTTTCTATTAGGGTCTCTTAGGGGATTTTTGGGGGTTTAGGGTTTTTAGGGTTTTTTATTGTTTTTAAGGATTTTAAGGGTTTTATAGTTTTAATTTTTTTTAGATTTTTTAGATATTTTATGGTTTTTAGGGGTATTAAAGTTTTTAGGGGTTTTATTTGTTTAGTAATTTTTATGGTTTTTAGGGTTTTTCAGTATTTTAGGGTATCCGGTTTCTTTGGGTTGTTTTATGGTTTTATGTATTTTTGGGTTTTTATGTTGTTAGGGTTTTTAGGTGTTTTAGGGATTCCTAGGGTTTTTATTTATTTATGGTTTTCCGGGGTTCTAGTAGTTTTTAGAGTTTTTAGTAGGTTTTTGTATTTTTAGTGTTTTTAGTGGATTTTAGGGTTTTAAATACCTTTTTTAAAATTTTTAGTATTGTTTTAGTGTGTTTTATAGTTTTTTGGGTTTTGGAATTTTTATTATATTTGGGTATTTTTATTGTAATTTAGTGGGTTTTATAGTTTTTTCATGTGTTTTGGGGGTTTATATGATTTTTACAATGTTTAATGTGTTTTTGGGTCTATTAGGTATTTATAGGTATTTTTTTAGGTTTTTCTGGTTTTTAGGGTTTTTAGGGTTGTTGGGATTCCTTAGGGTTTTTAGAGTTGTTTTTTATTTTTGTGGGTTTTTTGAGTTTTTAGGGTTTTACAGTTTCTTTTATATTTTATTAGTTTTTAGGGGTTTTATTTTTTGTGTTACTAAAGGGATTTTAGGGTTTTTGAAGTTTTTAGGGATTTTTTTTTTCAGTTTTAGGGTTTTTTTGGATTTTAAGGATGTTTTTGGAATCCTATGGTTTTCATGTTTTATAGGGTGTTAGGGTTTTTATGGTGTTTTAAGGTGATTTTGTGTGCTTTTGGGTTTTATGGGTTTTAGGGTTCTTTTAGATTTTTGTATGGTTTTATGTGTTTTTAGGGTCTTTTAACTATTTTATAGGAGTCTTAGGGTCATTTAGGATCTTTAAGGGTTTTGGTGGGTCTTTTAGTCCTTTTAGGGTATTTTAAGGTCCTTATGGGTTTTAATGGTTTTAGGGTATTTTATGGTTTTCTAGGATTTTAATTGTTTTTCGGCATTTTTTGGTTTTTTAAGGTTTTAGTGTTTTTAGATATTTTTTGGGTTTTTAAGGATTTTAGGGTTTTAGGGGTTTTATGGTGTTTAGGGATTTTACGGGTTTTTTTATGATTTTTCATATTTTTAATGTTTTAATGTCTTTTCAGGGTTATAGGGGTTTCATGGTTTTTAGGGTTTTATGGTTTAATGGGTTTTTAGTGGTTTTCAGGTTTTATTATGGGTTTTATTGTTTTTGGGGTTTTAAGGGGGTTTCGGTTCTTTATGGTTTTATGGTCTTTTAGGTTTTTGGGTTTTTACAGCCTTTTGGGTTTTTTTGGTTTTTATGGACTTTTTACATTTTTAAGATTTTTATGTTTTTTGGGGTTTTAGGGTCTTTACAGGTTATAAGGTTTTATAGTATATTTAGGGATTTTAGGTTTTCTTATGGTTTTTAAGTATTTTCAGCATTTATGGGGGTTTTAGAGTTTTTAGAGCTCTTAGGGTTTTTAGGCATTTTTAGGGTTTTCTTTTAGTTTTTTGTGTTGTTACAGTTTTTGGGATTTTTGGGGGTTTTAGAATTTCTAGGGGTTTTTAGGGGGTTTGGTGTTTTATTTTTTATGGAATTTAAAGTTTTTAGGGAATTTTTTGTTATTAGTTTTTAGGGTATTTTTGGGATTAAGGGTATTTTAGATATTTTATATTTTTCTGTGTATTTAAGGGATTTAGGGGGTTTTAGGTTATTTTAGGGGGTTTTAATGTTTTGTTGGTCTTGTAGAATTTTTTTGGGACTTTAGGTTGGGTTAGTGTTTTCTATGGATATTTATTGTTTAATGTGTAGGGTTTAGGGTTTAGGGTGCATAGTTTAGCATTTAAGGTATATGATTTTGGGTCTATAGTGCCGGATTTAGTGTTTAGGGTGTAGGGTTTAGGGTGTAGGTATTATTGGGGTACGTTTTTTTAGGTTCTTATAGTCTGTAAGGGTTTTAAGGGTATTTATTAGATTTTTTTGGGTTTTTAAGGTTTTAGGGATTTAAGGATTTTAGTGGTTTTGGGGATTTTTGGTATTTGGGGAGTTTAATGTTTTTATGGGTTTTGGGGGTTTTCAATGTTCTTGGTGTTTTAATGGTTTTAAGTTTTTTATATTTTTATTGGTGTTAAGAGTATTTATGGACGTTTTCACCTTTTAGGGTTTTTTGAATTTTTTTGTGGGTTTTATGGTTATTTGTGGGATATACGGGGTTTTAGGATTTCCAGTGTTTTCATGTTTTTTGGAGTTTTTTTTTAACATTTTTTATTTTAGGGGTTTTCATGTTTTTAGGTCTTTTGGGGTTTTTACAGTTTATAGGGTGTTTAATGGTTTTGGGGGTTTTATGTTTATTTTATGGTTTTTAGGTATTTTTATGGATTTTATGTTTTTAGGGGTTTTTAGGTTTTTAGGGATTTTAGGATTTTTAGGGTATTTTAGTGTTTTTAGGATTCCTATAACTTTTTTACAGTTTTTAGGGTCTTTATAGGTTTCTTAGGGGTGTTAGGGTATTTTATATTTTTTGGGTATTTTATGTATTTAAGGGGTTTTTAGGACTTTTTAGGGTTTTATGGTCTTTTTAGGGATTTTAAGGACAGTTATGGGTTTTATGGTCTTCTAGGGATTTTAGGGGTTTTATGGGGTTTTGGGGTTTTAGGGATTTTTTGGGTTTTTAGGTTTGTATTTATTTTTAATATTTTTGGGGGTTTGGGGTTCTTAGTGTTTTTAGGTGTTTTTTGGGATTTTAGGGGATTTTAGGGTTTTAGAGATTTTTAAGGGTTTTTGGGTTTTTTGGGGTTTTTAAGGATTTTATGGTTTTTATGGGTGTATTATTTTTTACACTTATGTTAGGAGTTTTATTTTTTTTAGTGTTATTAGGTGTTCTTGGGGTCTTTTAGATCCTTTTAGGTTTTTAGGTAATTTTAGGGGTTTTATTCTCTTTTGGGTTTCTATGGGTTTTTTTTTGGTTTTTAGGGTTTTAATTGTTTTTATGGTTTGTTGGGTATTGTAGATTTTTAGGGATTTTACTGTTTTTTTGTTTTTAGGGTCATTATGTGTTTTTAGGGTATTATGGGTTTTATGTTGTTTTTAGGGTGCCTTAGGGTCTTTTTGTGTTTTCATGGGTTTTTATAATTTTCAGATTTTAAGGGTTTTAGAGTTTTCTGAAATTTTCAATGTATTGGATGTATTTTAGGGGCTTTAATTTTTTTATGGTTTTTATCATTTTGAGGTTATTTTAGACTTTTATTTTATTTTTAGGGGATTTATGTGTTTATTGGTCATTTAGGGTTTTGGGGTTTTTTAGATTTTTAGGGTTTTTTGGTATTTTAGGTTTTTCTGGTTCTTAGGGGTTTTGGGAGTTTTAGGGGTTTTATGATTTAATTAGTTTTTTTAGTGTTTTTAGGAGTTTTTTGAGTTTTAGGGTTTTAGTGTTTTCCTGGATTTCATTCACTTTTAGGCTTTTAGGGGGTTTTAGGTTTTTAAGGTTTTTATTGGTTTTAGGGGTTTTAGGTTTTTATGATTTTTTGGGTGATTTAGGGGGTTTTATGGTCTTAAAGAGTTTTTAGGGGTTTTAGAAAATTTTAGAGGTTTTTAGGGGGTTTAGGGTTTTCTTAAGGTTTTTAGGGACTTTTGGGATTTTTAGGGGTTTTAGGGTATTTTATGTTTTTTAAGGTTTTTAGTGCATTTTAGGGTTTTATAGATATTTTACTATTTTTAGGGTATTTTAGTGTTCAATGTATAGGTTTCAGGGTCTAAGGTGTAAGGTTTACAATTTAAGGTGTATGGATTGGGGTTAAGGGTGTAGAGTTTAAGGTTTAGTGTTTTTGGTGTGGAGTTTATGGTTTACGGTGTTGGGTATATTGTTTTGGGTGTAGGTTTTTGGGTCTAGGGTGTAAGGAACAAGGATTTGAGGGTAGGTTTTTGGATTCAGGGTGTTTGATATTAGATATAGTGTGTGTTATTTAGGTTTAATGGGTGCAGGGTATATCGATTTTGTTTTTTTATGGTTTTTTGTGTTTTTAGGTTTTTTAGGTTTTTTTTGGATTTTTAGTGTTTGTAATAATTTTTCTTGTTTTTATGGTTTTTAGGAGTTTAAGGAGTTTAAGGGTTTTTAGGGTATTTTTGTTATATTATGGTATTTATGGACTTTAGGGTTTTGAGGTTTTAGATGTTTTTATGGCATTTAGGGATTTAGGGTGTTTTAGGATTTTAGGGGTGTTTAGGGATTTTAGGTATTTTGAATGGTTTTTGGGGGGTTTTGGTGCTTTTTAAGGGTTTAGTGGTTTTTTTCATTTTAGGATTTTTATGATATATTTTTGGTTGTTTGTTTTTTTTAAGGTTGTTTTTTGGTTTTTAGTGTTTTTTATGGTTTTTTGGTTTTTTGTTTATTTGGGTTTTTTAGGGGTTTTAGGGTTGTATCATCTTAAGTATTTTAAAAGTTTATTATGTTTTTAGGGATTTTTAGTGCTTTAAAATTTATTTTTGGTGTTTTTAATATTTGTAGAGTTTTTATGGTTTTCAGTTTTTTTACGTTTTAGGGGGTTTTATGGGTTTTAGTGTTTTTAGTGGTTTTTAACTTTTTAATGGATTTTAAGGGGTTTTTAGGATATTTATAGTTTTTTAGGGTTTTTTGGTTTTTTGGAATTTTTAGTGGATTATAGGGTTTTTACCCATTTTCGGGTATTTTAAAGATTTTGGGGGTTTTGGGTAATTTGGGTTTACTTATGGATTTTAGGGTTCTTTTGGGTCCTCTTGTATTTTTTGGGTTTTATGTGGTTTTAGTGTTTTTAGGGTTTTTTTAGATTTTTATGGTTTTAGTGTTTTTGGGGTTTTGGGGTTTTGGGGTTTTATAAGGTTTTTTGGGGTTTTAGGTTTTTTGTGGATTTTTACTACTTTTTTTGTTTTTAGGGGTTTTTTAAGGTTTTTTAGGGTTTTAATGGTTTTATAGATCTTAGGGTTTTTATCATTTTTAAAGTTGTTTTATACTTTTTTGGTTTCTTTAGGTTTTTTGGGGTTTTTAGGGTTTTTAGGGTTTTGGGGTTTTAAGGGGTTTTATGGTTCTTTAGGGTTTTAAGGGTTTTCATAAAAATTTTGGGCTTTTGTTCGGAGTTTTAAGGATTTTTAAGGATTTGTTTGATTTTACGTATTTTTATGGGTTTTAGTATTTTATAGGGTTTTTACGGTTTATTAGGTGTTTTTAGACATTTATTGGTTTAGGGGTTTTTTGTGTTTTCATGGATTTTAGGGTTGTAATAGTTTTTTAGGGTATTTAGGGTTTTGGGGGGTTTTAAGATGTTTTAGGGTTTTTAGGGAATTGAAGGGTGTTTAATGGATGTTTATGGGTTTTATAGGGGTTTCAGGTCTTTTTCCTTTTTAGTTTTTAGGATATTTTTAGTTTTAGGGGTTTTATGGTCTTTTAGGGGTGTTTAGTTTCTTTTAGGTGTTTCATGTTTTTTTGGGTTTTTAGCGTTTAAGGGGTTTTATCGTTTTTTGGGTTTTTTTTGTTTTTTGGGGTTTTTAGAGTTTTTTGGTGTTCTATGAGGTTTAGGGCATTATTGTTTTTAAATTATTAGGGGATTTTTGGGTGTTTAGGGGGTTTTTTGAGTTTTTAGGTGTTTTAGGGTTTTAGGGGTTTTTTTGGGTTAGTTGGGGTTTTAAATGTTTTTGGCCTTTTTATGGGTTTTCAGTGGTTTTTGGGTTTTCTTAGGGATTTTTTGTTTTTAGTGTTTTTATAGTTTTTAATGATTTGGTGTTTTCATGGGTTTTAGGGACTTTAGGATTTTTTGGGGTGTTTAGGGGTTTTGAGGATTTTTTGTCTCTTGAAATATTTATAGTGACTTTTAGTTTTTTTTTTGGTTTTTATGGGTTTTATTATCTTTTAAGGTTTTTAGGTTTTTATGTGGGTTTTAGTGTTTTTTGGTTCATTTTGTGGTTTTATGGTGATTTAGGGCTTTAGGGAGGGGGGGGGGGGGTTACGGGTTTTTAGGAGGATAAGGGTTTTTTGGGTGTTTAGGGTCCTTTTGGGTTATTAGTGTTTTTTGAGTCCCTTTGGGTTTTTCGTGTTTTAAGAGTCCTTTTTGGATTTTAGGGTCCTTTATAGTTTTGAGGGGTGTTTGGGTCATTTTTTATTTTAGAGTTTCTGGGGTCTTTTAGGGGTTTATAGGGTTCTTTTGGTTTTTTTGGGTTATTAGGGTCTTTTAGTGCTTTAGGGTCCTTTATGGGGTTTTCACATTTTAGAGTATTTTAGGTTTTTAAGGTTATTTTATGGATTTTTAGTTTTTTAGGGTTTTAGTGACTTATGGAAGTTTTAGGTTCTTTTAGTTGGTTTTAGGTTTTTATGGGGTTTTAGGGTTTTAATGTGTTTTTGTTTTTAGATTTTGTTTTGGGTTTTTCGGGTTTCGAGGGCTTTTAGAGATTCATAGGGATTTTATGGTTTTTAAGGGGTGTTAGGGGGTTTTAGTGTCTTGATGGTTTTTAGGAATTCAATGGTTTTTAATGATTTTATGGGTTTTTAGCTAGTTTTTTTTGGATTTTTAGGGTTCTTAGGGTTTTATGGATTTTTGGGTATTGACAGCTTTTAGGGCTTTTAGGGATTTTTAGGGTTTTTATAATTTTTTATGATTTTTAAGTACTTTAGGGGTTTTATGGTTATTTAATGGTTTATGGATTTTAAGGGTTGTTAGGGGTTTAAAGGGGCTATTATATTTATAGGTGTTTTAGTGTTTTTAGGTTTTTTCATGGTTTTTTAGGATTTTTATCATTTTTACCATTTATATTTATTTTTATGGTTATAAGTGTTTTTTGGGTATTTAGATTTTTTAGAGTTTTTTTTAATTTTTGTAAGGTTTTTTAGTTTTTTTAGGTTTTTAAATAATTTTGTGGTTTTTTGGGTTTTTAGGGTTTTTAAGGGTCTTATGGATTTTAGGGGTTTTAGGGTGTTTAATGTGTTTTAAGAGTCTTTTAGGGGTTTTATGAGGTTCTTTATTATATTTTACGATTTTTTGGGTTTTAGGGTATTTTTAGGGGTTTTAGTGTTTCTAGGGATTTTAGGGTCTTTTAGGGGTTGTTTATGATTTTTAGGGATTGTAGGTGTTATTAGGTTTTTCATGGTTTTTAGGGTATTTATAAATTTTTAGGGGCTTAGGGATTTGAGATGAATTTTGGGTTTTAGGGTTATTATGTGATTTTAGGGATTTTTAGGGGTTTTAGGGTTTTTAGGGATTTTAATGGTATTATTGTATTTTAAAGGGTTTTAGGGTTTTTAGAATTTAAGGGGTTTAAAGGTTTTTATTAGTTTTTTCAGGTTTTTAGGATTTTTTGGGATTTTTTGTTGGGTTTGTAAGCATTTTCAGGTTTTTTGGGGGATTTTAGGGGTTTTATGGTTTTAGGGTCTTTTAGGGTTTTAGGTTTTAAGAGACTTTTAGATTTTTAGGGTGTTTTAGGGGTGTTTATGGGTTTTTTATGTTTAAAGTTTATAGGATTTTTATGTCCTTAGATTATTAGTTGTTTTTATGGTTTTTAGGAATTTAGGGGGTTTTAGTGAGTTTCAATTTTTTATGGTTCTTATGATTTTTAAGGTTTTTAGGGTTTTATGTTTTTTGGACATTTTTTTGCGGGTTTTAAGGATTATTTATAGTTTTAGGGTTAATAAGTTTTTCCGGTTTTTGAGTGGTTTTAAATGGCCTTTTGTGGGTTTATGGTTTTTGGAGGAGTTTTAGATTTTCGGGATTTTTAGTGGTTCTATGGTTTTTAGTGTGTTTTAGGGGTTTTCTAAATTTTAAAGGGTTTTTGTTGTACTTAGGGTTTTTAAGGGGTTTTAGGTATTTTAATAGGATTTAGGGTTTTAGGGGTTTTTAGTTTTTAAGGGTTTTTATGGGTTTTGGGGGTCTTTTTATTTTTTAGTGTTTTTTTGTTTTTAATGTTTCTATGTTTTTTTATGATTTTTAGAGTTTTTTGAAATTTTAGCATTTTTATGGATTTTTTAAGGGTTTTCTAATATTTTATGGTTCTTATGGGGTTTAGAGTTTTTAAGAATATTTTAGGGAATTTTACAATTTTCAGTGGTTTTTTGGTTTTTTTATTATTTATGGTTTTTTATATTTTTTATGGTTTTAGGTAATTTAGGGTTTCTCAAATGTTTTAGTGTTTTCAAAGGGGTTCAGTGTTTTCAAAGGGGTTCTAGGTTCTATTAGGGATTTTATTTTTTTAGAGATTTTATGATTTTCTTGGAGTTTTTAGGGTTTTAAGGTTCTATATTGGTTTTAGATTTTTTTAGATTTTTATTTATTTAGGGGTATTTGTGTTTTTCAGTTTTTAGGTTTTTTAATGGTTTAAGGGTTTTTAGGTTTTTTGGGTGTTTTAGGGGTTTTTAGGGTTCTTAGGATTTTTAGAGTTTTTAGAGAATTTTTTGTCTTCATGTTTTTAACGTTGTTTTGGGGTTTTAGAGGGTTTAGGGTTTTAGGAGTTTTAGTGTGTTTAAGGTATTCATGGGAATTTTAGGAATTATATATTGTTTTATAGTTTTATGGTTTTTGTGTTTTCTAGGGTTTAAGGGTATTAGGATTTTTAGGGGATTAATAGGGTTTTAGGGTTTTCTTTTTTTTATGGTTTCTAGGGTTTTTGTGTTTTCTAGGGTTTAAGAGTATTAGGATTTTTAGGGGTTTAATAGGGTTTTAGGGTTTTCGGTTTTTTATGGTTTCTAGGGTTTTTGTGATTTTTGGGTTTAAACATTTTTTAGGGTATTAAAGGGTTTTAATGTTTTTCATGTTTTAAAGGGTTTTTAGTATTATTATGGTATTATGGTTTTTAGATGTTGTAGGGTCCCAAAAATTTAGCAATGGGAAGTTAAATACTCCCGCAAGTTGGGCAATGAAAAGAAATATGTGACTGGGTTGAAAAATTAAGGAGACAAGTGAATAAATTAGGTTTGGAAATGGACCCAAGACTATCTGTGCACTGATTACAAGGAAAGGTTCACGGAAGGCATAAACTGCGAACCTCTGGTACACAGATGGGCTACTATGCACTGGACCGTGAGGCGTTGACCAGCGAACGAAACTATTCATCCTGAATTTCCACCTGTGAAGTGAAGCCACCACAAACCATTTTCACTAGAGAGAATCAGACAGAGGTATTCCCCACATACCATCCCCATGAGAAATGTGGTTCACAAATGAGGAGAAACTGGTGAAATCCCACACCACCAAAAAGTACATTTGACTGAGTCATCTACGGGCCAGATTTCCTCCATGGGCTTCCCCAAAAGGTGTCGTGTGAATCGCATATAAGGGTTCCCCAGTAATAAGTGTACTCCCATATACGGAACCAAGTACGTGGATGGTACTTGGAGGATAGCTCTTCTGCATACCATCCTACATGTCCATATCCTACATGGCTGGCTCCTTCGTGAACAACATCCTTTGCGAACAGATACTTCATGACCAGCTCCCATAAGGACGCTTCTACATGGCCAACTCATACATGGAAAACCCTATGTGGAAAATAGATTGCGCCCATCGGTCCATACCATGGGGCATGTGCCCCCGCACCCCCACTCAGGATCATTGTCGGGTTGTGGTCATGATCATTCATGTTGATCCCTTCGCTACCGTTTCTCACCCTCATGAAAAATTGAGAATATCACCTCGAACAGTTCGGGTTGGGTCGACAACATTTTCCATTACTCCCTTATTCCACCCAAACATATGTCCCATAAATACCATGATAAGAGACTTTCCTCATACACCTCCCTAAAACCCTATCACCTACCTCCTATACTAGGTTGACCCATAACTCTATGGAAAATATCTGCTTGAATTTTTCTCAAATTCCCATACACATCCTTTCCATCTATAAAACATTGTGTCTCTGGTGATTCTGGTTCCACATAAATTTCCACGGCCATCAGAAGTGGAAGGCTAGCATCCTACGGACACCTTTGTTTTACTACACACATCATTCCCTGGTGGCTCTGTATATGTTGCCTACAAAATGGTAATTAGTCAAAGGAAAATTATTACTTAGGAGAGTCCTTTCCTACCTCTGTATTCCTCAATGGATTCCATGACCCATATCACTTCTCCTGATTTGAGAATCCCAAGAGTTATGGTTTATGCATTTCTTCCCTCACATGTTTGATCCAGGTCAGAACATCCCATCTCAATTATCTTATAGGTAATCATGGATTTGATAACAAATGGTCCAAGATCTATAACCATAAACTATGAGTTATCATCCTAACCAAATGACATTAAACTGTATGGTATTAGTCCCTGCAACATGACATGAAACTGTGGTACCATAATCCAAGCTATATGACTTTAAAATATAGTATACTGGGTGATTTTGGATCTGCATAAACATCCATGGCCATCAGAAATGGATGGTCAGTGTCTTGAGAACACCTCCACTTGATTATTTACATCATTCCCCGGTGGCTCTGTATATGTTTCCCAAAAACAACATATCAACCAGAGACAAATTCACTCTAATGAGATGCCTCTCCTACCTCTATATGCCTCAATGGATTCCATGCCTCATATCATTTCTCATGATCCTAAATTCTCCATAATCATGGTTTACACATTCCTCTCATCTCATGTTCTAGGAACGATAGAACATCCAAACATGATTTTCCTCCAGTTAATCATCGTTTCTATAACAAGTGGTCCTCGTCGTACGACCCTAAACTGAAAGACCCCAAATAGTCCTATCTACATGACATTAAACTATATGGAACTCATCCCTACGACATTACATTAAACTATGACGCCATCATCCAAGCTATATAACTTTAAACAACAGTATACCACATATGAAATTCAAAGTTAACTCCTGAGGTAATCCCCTAGTATTTTTTGAGATATATTACTCTTCACCCTCTTCACCTCAGCTCAGGTTTCGTCCAGATAGATCACCAAGATTTGACTATCCTGGATATCATCATGGGTGAGGGTTTCTTGTTCAAATCCACCCTATCTCCCACTCTCTTGGATTTAGTATCATCTATCAGTAGATTTTGTAGGAAATGGAATCTTCATATCCATTGCCTCCTCTTTTTTCTCACACTAAGCATGACTCACATGGGCTATGAGGTTGGTGGTGATCATGACATCAACATAGTCCCAAAATGGGGGTATCCTCCTAGGTGTAAGCCCCAACCAAACCTTTATATCCTCATGAGTTGAGATCGTCCTCATGATCCCTACAAATGGGAATCTTCCATGCATAAGCCCCAACCCATCTTGAATTTTGAGAACTCTAATGGTTGTTCAAACCAGGATATGTAAGACGCCTTCTTAAAGGCCCAAGCTCAAAAATATTCCCTTTCAAAAGGGTTCTCCCAATCATGTCCCCTCAAATGTACAACTTACGTGCATAATCCCCAACCAATACCAAACTATGAGGGCTCTTATTCCTCTTACAAGGATACATAGGAAGCCCATATCATGGGTTCTATCCCAACATCAATCCATATTCTATCCCCCTAGATGATGATAAAATTCAGATCACCTTATTGTTTGGATTAAGTCTGCATTCCCTCTGAAGCATCAAATCCATGTATCCCTATGACGATCCTTCAAACTAAGGGTAGCCTAGGGATACACTCTTTATGAATTAATCAAGGATTCATAAACATATGAACTTGACTTAAATATATAAGAGAGTCCCTAAAGAGGAAATAATTCTCCCCAAAAGGATCCAATGAGAATTACCTCTTATCCTCTTGAAAAATGGATTCCTTAAGTGTTGTTGGGAAAATCGTCATCCAACGAGTGCCTTCATTTGGAAATCAGGACCATGAATCATGGATACTAGGGTCATTGGGTGTTTCTGGATCCACGAATAAACCTATTGGAGACCATCCAAGGATGTTATTTCCTAAGAGGAGTGATTGCACAAATTCATAATCCTATGCAATTTCCCACTGGGACATATGAATTTGGCACCTAATTCACAATGTAGAAGGGATAAACTGCCCAGTCCCTGTAGGGTAAATCCAATCCCCCCCTTAAAGGATAAGAACATGTATCCAGATGAAACAAATATGGCGGAGGGAAAGTCTCTATAATAATGGATGAATTACCATCTCCTACTAAACCATTTTTGGTTTTTCTACCAAACTTGTAAATGTGCTGCCTCGGAGGTTGAAACAAAAATAGTAAACCCGATGTGAATCGTTAACCAAGGTGGCGGTTTTACCCCACTCAATCCCCTTCACCTCAGAACAAAAAAGGGGAAGGGGGGACAACCTAAATCATCAAATATGCATATGTTTAATAGATGCTACTTTTATAGGGTTTTTTTGTATGTATATGTCATATATATATATATATATATATTAGGTTTCCTCAGGGAAACCTTATATACAAATGACATTTTAACATCTAGTGTAGACACACGCCTTAGCGATCCCGTAGGCGGTCAGGGCCCCGATAAAGACCATGACCCCCTTGCAAACCCATATTCTTCAACGCTGGGTATCCAACATGATGATCAAAGATTACCACTAAAATTTTACTCTACCCATAGTGCAGGCCACAAGACAAGCACTCCAATCTACAATATCTCGCCAGCCGCCTCCTCATCTGTAGCTGGCACCCAAGCACAAGGCAGCCCCAATGGCTGTCTCAAACCATTTCGGGAGCCTATCCCCAGAATGTGACAACAAGTTACTCCCTTATATTAGGGAGGTAGATTAATTAAATGATGATGACTTCATCTCAACTACACAGGGGTCCTACTCACAGTCTCCTACCAAAGAGAATCACCGCTAACACTCAGTGACCAAATCACCTCACATTGAAGAGGACCCGATGTTGAGGGAACTTGCTAAAGTCCAGAAGATCAGGGCCCCTTAGGCTACCCACAAAGGGTGGAAAATAAATAATCAGAAATAGGCTATCACCCTAGTTCCTGAGGTGAAACTCCACCATTCAAACACGATGGCATTCAATGGGCAGAAATACAACTCCGCCTCTCCACATAAGCCAACCACAGAAATAGGGTGGCGCAATACGAGCACAAGCATGATCCTACTAGTTCTTGGTGGTCCTCTCATATAGACAGATTAGAAAATTATAGGTAGATCCAGATATCTTATAATGAACAAGAATCCCATCATCCAAATAGAAAGGAAACCAGCTACATGCTGGCACACATACATGATGATGCATATTAAGCCCATCATCCAAATAGGTCGACAATAAAATATGATTAGATTAAAATTCATATAGATGCATACAAAACCCATGAGACAAATAAAGTGGAAAGTGAGCAGATGAAAATCGCCGCTCATGAATATGAAGCCCACCAGTAAAATATAGTGGCAACCGAAGAAGAAAACCAACGGCAGAATCAATCCCTTGTCCCAACATAGGAGAACTCCTATTAATTATTGACAGCCTATGGAGGAATGGAGCAGGTAAAAACTCCTACTCGGACATCATAATAGGCCTTCATACACATTCTAACTGATGATGTATCTTAGAACATCTTGGAAATAATGGAAGATTAGATGTTGATTTCAGACCATATCCTCCAAACATTCCAAGATATCATTACATTGGCAGAAAAGGCCGAGAACCAAGCCCACGACCCAGTTTCCTCAAATAGAATGACTTACTCGCAAAATGGGTTTGTCACTCTAGATAAGTTATGCATCCTTGATCTAGTCTATGTGGGTAAAAGGAAATATCTTGGGATACACAGACAACCGGATTAGGAACAAAAACTTGTTCCAACTGGGGGATGTCGGTCCAATGTGGTGGCCGCTCCAGGGCAGACATATATCCCTTCCAAAAATAAAGATGTCCATCGTCATATCCTAGTAACATCATGAGACCCAATAAGATAGGGAAACATATATGAAGGTCGTTACTAACAACATGAGACCCATGTTACCTACAAGGGAGTGCCTAGAAATGAAATGCGCCAAAGGAAACCAGAAAATGAAGAGCACATACATGATCCTACTCTATTGGAAGCTAGATTTATTGACACATAGAATATATATCAATAATGTCTCAATACCCTGTTAGTTCATTACCAAATTATGGAAGTGGCAGTAGTAGTTGTGAAGACCCTCCACGTAATGTTGCTACCATCATCTCTAAAGGTCCCCCCCATAGCACCCACAGGGGCTTACTCTGTGGGCCTAGAATGATTGATCATAAGAGCCTATATCTTGATGTGTGTTAGGGTAGCCCTTCTCTTGATCTGAATATTAGATAGCCAGAAGAACCGCACCTTCTTGTCATCTTCCATGAAGGTCCTCCCATTGGTATACGCTGCAGATATGCTTCTCCTTGTAGTCGGACATCGATTCATGATGCTAGTCCTCTCCATGATGACAGTCATTATGAAGGACCTCCCCATAATAGAAGCTGCTGTGAAGTCCCTAGATATAGAAACATAGAGCAATGGAGATGGTCCTACCCTCATTGCAGTACATCCTGAAGTCCCTCCCAAGGATATACGTCGTAGGGACACTCCCCACGGTCGGGCATCAAGTTGCAATGGTATCCCTTGCCATTATATCACCAATTTTATAGGTCATCCCCATAATCAAATTTCATACTCGTAAGAAGGCCCTCCCCTTGCTGGGACAAATGTAAGAATCCCTCCTATGCTAAGGCACTCAGAAATATGGATTTGGACATATCAGACACTCTCTATATGATTAGTGATATCCTTTCTCAACCAAAGGACATTTTAGGGCCACACTCATCTTCGGTGCCACTCTCGCATCGTTCACATATCAATGAGGCTCCCACTAGCTCAGATACTTAGAAAAAACTTATTGAGAAGTAGTCAAGTTGGGCATATCTAGTAGAGGTTTCCCCGGAAGAACAACGGTAGGATATGTTCCTCGTGAGTATACAACTAGCTAAGGATTATATATCAGTGAGGTATTTTCCTACGACTACTTCTCACTTTGATATACCAAGATATTTGTCTATGGAATGTATTCATGACAATCATCTTAATATGTGGATAACTCTTCTCTAGATAAAAGTAAAGTTCTTTCCCTATGAAGGGTATGCAGACCATATCAACATATTAGGGGAGATTCACCATCTAATCAACCTGGAAGCCCTCCCGTCTACATGATATCCATAATCATAAAGGGAAAAGAAAAACCATGAAATGGATTTCCTCCACACACTGCACATGTTTTTTTTCCTCATTGGTGATGCCCCATCTAGAGTTCATATTCGGGGATGAGGAGAACATGGATTTCTACACTTCCCCCACATCTCTTCTAGTAGACCTCTTTGGAAACGAAATCATGAAATTTAATTACCCAAATGTAGAAATAAAATGAAATACCAGCTCCAGAAATATGGAATACTCAACAAAAATCATCCCGGACTATGTCTCAAAAGAGTCAGGTCTGACAAGATCAATCCATTGAAAAGGTTATGAGCTAGGTAACTAAGAACATCCAGCTGGCTTCTTTCCTAAGGTAATCCAACCAGAAAGCAGTACTCATGTCTTCAAAAGCCCATAAATCTCATGTGGGTCCAGCGCCATACTCAGATCACACCCACGTGGGAGTTTGTGAAATAAAAAAAGTATCAATAGGGGAAGATACCGCAATAATGTGGGAATACCCCAACCCATTGGGATGTGGGGATTTTTAACTCAAAATTCCCCCATAAGACCAACAAATCCAGGTCGTAGTACACCAATAGGGTAGAAAGGAAAAAATAATGAGAAAGAAGATGTGATGGCACAAAATCCAAATCCACTCTTGACACTTTTGAACTTCATGTCAGCAGACTTGTTAAATGGGAACCACCCCGCCAAACAGTACAACAAGCACTGTCCCGCCAAATAGCACCATCAGAAGAAGGCAGCCAAACAAAAGAATTTTCAGATCAAGAACTGATCTCTGACTCCATTAATGTCATTCACTTGATGGATACCTTATTTGATGAAGTCTATGGTCGCAAATCCAAATTCCTCACATCCAATTAGATGGTTGGAAGAAGTGGCTACAGAGGATGAGGTTTTCTTGGAAGGAATGATCATGGTATGAGTCAAATTCCTGATCACACCTTAGCTCAAACCGTTAATATTTTGAAAACTCATAGAAGAAGACCCCAAAGGTTGAGTCAAAGTGGTAGGGACCATATTTCATACATATGGTATATTCCAATGGAGTATATTCCATGATATCAATAGATGGAAATCTCATCACGAATCCCACCAATGCAAGGTTTTCGAAGAAGTACTTCGTGTAATGGTGATGTGTGTGGTCTAAACTCTACAACCCTAAATTATGAGTCATTTTCATGACCACATGACATTAAAATATATGGTATTAGTCCCTGCAACACAACATTAAATTGTGATACAAATTTCCTCGCTACATGGCTCTAAACTTCACAATATAGAGTCCTTACTGCAATATGTTAAACTACATAGTATAAATCATCCAAATCGCATAACAATAAACTATACAATCCCAAAATAAATATGTATGGCTTGATTCCCATTCATCAGTGGGATACGTAGTGATGCCTTGAACCTCAATATTGGCCCTACCCCCACAAAAAATGCCTCATTCACATCCTCTAAATCCCCATATTATTAGGGATATCCTTTCTACTCCTTGTTTCATGCAATGAGTATAACTCACATGAGCTTAGGATCAGTGGTAAGGATTCCCTTATGTAAACAAACTATAGAGGAATATGATATACCCGACCCCCATAACAGATTAAACCAAAATTACCATACTCTTATTTCTGAGTCAAATTGGTAGAGGGAACATTTAGAACTACATTTGGATTGACTCCTTCCCTTGTAGGATACATAGTGACTCCCGGATGTGATATCCCTACCTAGACACCAATCAAAAAAATTACCCTTACTTCATGCATAGGTTATAATTCTATAGGGAAATCCATGAAAGGTTCTAACTGGATGACATTAAACTAAACAGTTCATCAAGTGTTATGTACAGAACGATTCTCAAAATTACAAGATCCCAATCATTCCCCCAATTTCCTAAATAACAAATTCAAAGAGATGATGGAAATTCCAAATTTTAATTCAAACACTCATAAGGAGTCAAAGGATCACGATTCCCCCTACATATGAGTCGGATCTATGTCGAAGCTTATGTAGTTCATAGTTTATCACAGTCTGGATATTTCTTACATTTCTAGACCCATATTACCTATTTGTAAAACTCCATAATCTAGGAATGTTTGGATCTAAATTGTCATTCATTTCCATAAAATATGGAAGGCCAATTTCCGGTGGACACCATTTTTTAACTATGAACATCATGCCCTGGTGGATCTGCATATGTTTCCTACAAAAAAATCCATCAACCAAAGGAAAATTTGTCCTCAGGAGAGTCCTCTCCTACCTCGGTATGCCCAATGTCTTCTAAGCCTGATGTCATTTATCCTAATCTAAGTTCTCCAGGGACTATGGTTTACACCTTCCTTCATAACTCATTTATAAGGAATGATAGAATATCCTAACCAAGATTAAATCAAATCTATTTATGGAATTTGTGACCACATAATGTCCTTGTTTCATTACTCTAAACTGTAGAGAATAATTTCCTTGCTACATGACTCTAAACTGCATAACATAATGTCCTCGCTGCATGAATCTAAACTGCACAACATAATGTTCTCACTGCATGACTGTAAACTGCACATCATAATGTCCTCACTGCATGAGACTAAACTACACAGCATAATGTCCTCGTTAAATGAATCTAAACTGTACATTATAATGTCCTTACTACATGACTCTAAAATGCACAAAAAAATGTACTCACCGCACAACATGAAATTGCAAGGATGGAATTTTCATGGAATCATGATTTTAAACTTCATAGCATTTATTTAAGCATAAAATTCTCCCTACCATTTCTTAAGTGTTGATTTGGAATCCTCATCATCCCTTGTTTATCACACCGAGCATAGCTCATGCGATCTTATGGAACTCAACATGAGAACCACCATGAAATCCTGGAAAATCAGTCCAGGAGTTTGGTTGCAGCAGCACGACCATAAAAGGCATGTCATGGTTCCCTTCCCTATAAGGAACCTCGTGCCCTGGATATACGATGTTAAACTAAAAGGTACTCCAAATATGAAACAAATGCCTCACCCTACATATGAGCTAGATCTACATAAGGGATTACCCGATCCCATGAGTGAATCAAAACCCGAATGCTTCTAATGTATCTGGATACAATCTTTCCATACATCAAACTCCATGCTTAGAGTAATCTTGAATCTCCATTATCTTCCACGACCATCAGAGATGGAAATCCAATGTCTTTAGGACACCTTTGTTTGAATATTCACATCATGCCCTGATGGATCTGCATATATCACCTATAAAATAGCCATCATCCAAAGGAAAATTCATACATAAGAGATTCCTCTCCTACCTCAGTACACTTGAAGGCTTCCGAGCCTCATGAAATCCCTCCTAATTCAAGAGACCATAGATTCATGGTTTACATTCTCTTTCCTACCCACATCTTAGACATATCAGAAAATTAGGGTTTGATTCAACTCTAGTCTCCCTTGAGGATTCTGTAAAATAAAGATACCCCATCCATTTGTGTGAAGTTGATCCACATATGAAAAGAAAATTCCCCCACTTATTTCCAAGATTCTCAGAAAATTTCATCCAAATAAATTTCCCGTTTCATGCTTAGGTGCACCCCTTTTTAGAGGTTATATGACATGTTTTGAAATGTTCCAATATCCATAATCCTTCATGGTTATTGGATATGGAAGGCCAGTGTTCTGCAGACACCTTTTTTGACTATGCAAATCACTCCCTAATGGCTCTACATAGGTTACCTACAGAAAAACCATCAATCAAAGGTAAATTTTTCCTCAAGAGAGTCCTTTCTAATTTCAGTATGCTTGTATGACATTTGTGTCCCATCCCTCTCCCTATATTTGGTAAACCTCCATGAATAACTACTTAAATATCATTCCTTTTTCAAATTACCAGACATTAATAGTATTTATAATTGAACTGATGAATAATTTACTCTTCTTTGGTTAGATAAAAATGATCTCCCATAATAGGAGTCAAGTGTCTTGGTTTTATGATGATAAACTGTAAAATTCACCGAACCTCCCTTACACAAGTAAAATTCATGTGGGAGTGGTTTCCCTTTCAAATGAAACACAAATTCACCTAATACTTTTGGATATCATTCCTTATAAAGGCCACCCACAATGGCCTCCTACCTCAAAACAAACCCAAAGTTTTGTGAATTCCCCCAGGCCAACAGAGATGGAAGGCCAGTGTCCTACAAACACCTCTGTTTGACTATGCACATCATGCCCTGGTGGATTTTCATATGTCGCCTATAAAACGCCTATCAATTAAAGGAAAATTCATCATCAGGAGTGTCCTCACCTACCTCTGTATGCCTAACATGGATCTCAAGCTTCATATGCATCCAAAACTCACAAATTTAGTGTTAGGAAAAATCGATCATTCATTTATGAGATTATTAGGACATTCCCAGCTGATGAATCCCACATTGGGGACCCTTCCCCATCAATTGGGGTAAAATATGTTTGACCCAAAACATTAGTAATAAGTTTTATTGGAAATAATATAAACCTCCAATGACATTAAAAAGACACAATACTCACCAAAGTGAAAACCCGCAATGGGAAACACTGGATAAAAGTTGAGTATTAACTCGCCAAACCTATACTATGTATGGTTTAGGAAAAAATGATCAGATATCAAATATTAAAAAGAGACCTAAAGCTTATTAGGGTGAAAAACTAAAAAGGGTAGACAAAAAAAGTCAATTTGAACCCACTAAGTCCACACTAAACATGATTAGAAAAAAATTAGGGTAATAAGAGAAAAAAGAAAAAAAATTGTGGGGTTATCCATGTGACCCCAACAATAGTCAAAATACACTCGCTGAGTCCAATTACTCAGGCAACAATTACTGAATTATCTGATCATTCAAGTCAAGACTGCTTCAAAATTGGAATATCCTCCTCTTCATTCTGGTTAGACCCCATTCTGATGGGGGCAATTTGTAGGGTCTTGAAAATCCAGCAGGGGGAAGGAAAAAACTTCTGCATGTTTAGAAAAGTAATGAAATACATGATTGGATTGAAAAATTGAGGAGAAAAGTTAAGAAATTAGGTTTGGAAAAATATCTAATCTTTTTCATTAAATGATTACCGAGAAAGGTTCAAGGAAGTCATAAACCATGAACCTTCAGTATGCGGATGGCCTACGATGCTCTAGCCTACGAGATGTTGGCTAGAAAAGGAAACTATTCACAGTGAATTCCCACCAATGAACCAAATCTGCTACAAAACATTTTTACTAGATAGAATCTGATAGAGGTACACCATGCAAACTATCTCCATGAATAATGTGGTTTGCGGATGAGTAGAACCCAGAGACATTCCACACCTCCAAAAATTTTGGTTGACTGAGTCATCTGTGAACCATATTTCCTCCATGGGCTTCCACAAAATGTGTCACGTGAATCATAGATATATCTTCCATAATAATATATAAAAGTACCACCATGGAACTAAAAAAGGTGGTTGAAGAATATATAGAGAGAGCTCTAGGATATTAGTAAAAGGGATGAAGAATGTAGAGGTTTCAGAAGAAATTTAACCCACACCCCAAGCAACTCACAGGACTCCATGTTGTATATGAAGTAGTTGGCAGATTCCATCCCATGAACCATAAGTAGTTCATGGAATCCACACCGCAAACCATATGTATAAATCAGTTTGTGTAAATCCTCCCCATGAACTGTATTCATAATACCCTCCATATCCAACCAGTAGAACAATAATAATATATAATAAAAATGGTTCGTGGGTGATCGTATGCGAATAACAGTATGGGGATGCCCATATGTGGATGATAGTACATGGAATCCCATATGCGATTGATAGTATGATGACTCTCATATGCAGAAGATAGTATGAAAACTCCCATATGAAAAACCCATTATGTGGATGATCCTTAGTGGCCAACTCTTCCATGTACCATCCTCTACGGCCATCTCCTTCACGAACAACATCCTTCATGAATAGATATTTCAAAACTAGATCCCATGTAGATGCTCCTATGTAGCCAACTCATACATAGACAACCCTATTCAGAAAAATGATTGCGCCCATTGGTCCATACTACAGGGGATCCCCCCCCCCGCACACCCACTCTGGTTCAGTGTCGGGCTGCAGTCCTAGCCCTCTGGGTCGGTCCCTTTACTACTGTCTCTAACCCCCATGAAAAATCGAGAGTTTCACCTTGAACTTTTCGGGGTGGGTCGATGATATTTTCTATTTCACCATTATGCCTCCCAAACATCCACTCCTTATATACTAAGAGAAGATAAATTAGTCATAAATTACTCAAAAACCCTATCACCTACCTCCTATATCAGGTTGAACTAGAACTCTATAGACAATACTAGTCTGAATGCTTCTTAAATGCCCAGACACATCCTTTCCATCCATCAAACTTTGGGTCTCTAGTGATTCTAGGTCCTCATAAACATCCATGGCCATCAGAAGCAGAATCCCAGTGTCATGCGAACACCTGTGTCTTACTATATACATCATTCCTCAGTGTCTCTGCATATATTTGCTATAAAACCAACATCAACCAAAGGAAAATTATTCCTTATGAGAATCATTTCCTACCTCTATACGCCTTAATGGATTCCAATCCCCATATAATTTCTCCATATATGATAATCCCTAGAGTCACAGTTTACCCTTTTCTTCCCTATCATGTTAGAGGCATGTTAGAACATCACATCCCGATTATCCTACATCTAATCATTGATTCGATAACAAATGGTGCAAAATTTATGACCTTAAACTATATGTTATCATCATGACCACATGACATTAAACTCTATGGTATTAGTCCTTGAAACATGACATGAAACTATGGTGATATCTTCCAAGCTATAATACTTTAAACTATAGTATACTGGGTGATTTTGGATCTTTATAAAAGTCCATGTCTATCAGAAATAGATGCTTTGTGTCCTGAGAACACCTCTTCTTGACTATACGCATCATTCCCTGATGACTCTACATATGTTTCCCAAAAAAACGGCATGTCAACCAAAGAAAAATTCATCCTTATGAGAGGCCTCTCCTACCTCTATACACCTCATTGGCTTATATGTCTCATATTATTTCTCCTGATCTGAAATCCTCCATAATCATGGTTTAAACAATCTACCCCTATTGTTCGAGGAACATTGGAACATCCAAACAAGATTTTACTCCAGTTAATCATGGTTTCTATAACAAGTGGTCATATTCATATGACCCTAAACTGAAAGTCCCCAAATAGTCATATCTATATGAAATTAAACTGTATGAAACTCTTCCCTACAACATGACATTAAACTATGATTCCATAGCCCAAGCTATATGACTTTAAATTGTAGTATACAACATATTACATTCAAAGGGAACTCCTCCTGAGGTAATCCCCTAGTATTTTGTGAGAGTTATTTCTCATCACCCTCTTCACCTCATATCAGGATGCATTCAGATAAATCACCAAGATTTGACTATACTATATATCAACATGTTGAGGGTTTCATGTTCAAATCCCCCCCTCTCTCCCTCTCTCCCAGCTCTAGTATCATCTATCATAAGATGTTATAGGACATGTGATCATCATATCTAATGCCTCTTATTGTTTCTCACACCGAGCATGACTCATGTGGTCTTATAGGTTGGTGGTGATCATGACATCCAAATAGTCCAAAAACATGGGTATCCTACAATGTGTAATCCACAAGAATACTTTTTAATCGTCCTGAGTTGAGATCCACCTCAGGATCCCAAAAAATGGGTAACTTCCATGCATAAGACCCAACCCATCTTTAACTATGATAACTTTGATTCCTGTTCAATCTAGGATACGTACGATGCCTGATTGAAGGCTTGAGCTCAAAAAGGTTCCCTTATGAAAGAGTTCACCCAATAATATCCCCTCAAATGGGAAGCTTCTGTGTGTAGGCCTCAACCCATACCAAAGTACGTGGGCTCCAATTACTCTCTCGAGGATAAGTAGGAAGCCCATCTCATGGGTCTGATCCCAACATCAATCCATCTTACATACCCCTTTATCACGATAAACTCCACACCACCTTATTTCAGGGCTTAAGTTAGCATTTCCTCTGTTACATCAAATCCTTGTATACCTATCACAATCCTACAAACCAGGGGTAGCCCTTCGATACACTCTTCAGGAAAGAACCAAGGATTCAAGAACATATGAACATAACTTAAATATATAAGAGAGCCCCAGAATAGGAATAATTCCCCCCAAAAGGATGAAATGAGCCCAAAATCCCATCCTCTCAACTAATGGAGTCCATAAGTGTTGTTGGCGATATCGTCATCCAAGGAGTACATGCCATTGGAAAGCAGGTCCACGAATCTTGCATACCAGGGTTGTTGGGTATTTCTAGCTCTACAAATAAACCCATTTGGGAAAATCTATGGAAGTTATATCCTAATAGGACAAATTTCACAAATACTTAATCTTGTATAATCTTCTGCTCGGACCATTTGACTATCTAACCTCCTTCGTAATGCAGAATGGATAAACTGCCTAGTCCCCATGGGGTAAATCCAATCCCCCCTTAAAGGATAACGATGCGGATCAGGTCGAAAAAAATATGGTGGTGGGAAATTCATTATTATAGAGAACTAATTCTCATTACCCATCATACCATTTTTTTTATTTTCCCAAATCCATAAATGCACCACCTCGGAGGCCAAAATAGTGGTTTTTATGGATTTAGGTGTTTTAGGGGTTTTAGGTTTTTATAGTGTGTCTAAGAGTTTTATGGATTTTAGTATTTTTTAATGTTTTAAGGGTTTTATGGGTTTATAGGTTTGGGGGCTTTGGTGGGATGTGGATTTTTTGGTGTTTTATTAGTTGTATGGTTTTTAAGGGGTTTTTAATGGTTTTGGGGTTGTTATGGTCTTTCAGGTTTTTAATGTGTTTATGGGTATTACAGTTTTTAGGATTGTTAGATCTTTTTTTGGGTTATTAGGGGGTTTGGGGATTTTTAATTTATTTATGGGTTTAAAATATTTTAATTTTATTTTATCATTATTAGGTATTTTAGGGATTTCAGGGTTTTTATCATTTTTAGGGATTTTGAGGGTGTTTTAAGGGGTTTTTTGGTATTTTATGGTTTTTAGGGTTTTAGTGTTTTTATGGGTTATTAGGGTCTTTAAGGTTTTTAGAGTAATAGGGAAATTTTGATTTTTTGGGGTTTTAGGGGTTTTTAAATAAATTTAGAGTTTTTAGGGATTTTTTGAATGATTTACAATTTTTAATATTTTTTGGGACTTTTAGTGTTTTTATGGGGATTTATGGTTTTTTGGGGTTTTATATGTTTTAGATCCATTTATGATTTTTAGGGTTTTGGGGGTTTTATTTTATTAGTGTTTTTAGATTCCTTGGGGGATTTTTTTCATTTTTAGGTCCGTTTAGGGTTTTTAGGATATTTTTGTGTTTTATGGGTTTTTTTGGGTTTTTGGGTTTTTCAGGTTTTAGCGATTTTTTTTTGTTTTTAAGTTTTATTATATTTTTTACGGGTTTTAGGGTTTTTATGGGGTTTTTGGGATTTATGGTTTTTATTATTATCCAGTGTTTTTATGGTTTTTAAGGGTTTTTTATATTAAGGATTTTTAGGGATTTTTAGGTTTTTTTAGGTTTTTTAGTTTTTTAGATTTTTAGAGTCTTTTAATGTTATAAGAGTTTTTAGGGTTATTTAAGGGGTTTTAGGGTCTTTTAGGGTTTTTAGGGTCATTTAGGGTTTTAGGGGTTTTTAGGCTCTTTTAGGGTTTTTATGAGTTTACAATTTTAAGGGGTTTTAGGGATTTTAAGGTATTTCCGCGATTTTAGGTTCTCATAGGGTTATTAAGGTCTTTTATGGGTTTTTTTGGGTTTTTAGGTACATTTAGGGTTTTATGATTTTAAGTGTAGTTTAGGGTTTTTTGGGTTCCTTAGTGTTTTTAGGGTCCTTAAGGTTTTTTTCCTTCTAGGGATTTTAGGGGTTTTTGTGTCAGTTAGGTTTCTATGGTTTTTATTGTCATTTAGGGTTTTAGGGTATGACATGGTCTTTTAGGGGTGTTTAGGGTCTTTTATGTTTTTTTAGATTCATTTAAGTTTTTTGCGTGTTTTAGAGTTTTTGGGTTTTTAAGGTCTTTTAGGGGTTTTTTTCTTTATGGGTTCTAGAGTTTTTAGGGTTTTTGGGTTTTTGGGTTTTTGTGTTTTTGTGTTTTTTTGGGTTTTTAGTGATTTTATGGTGTTTTTAGGGTTTTTTGAGTATTAGGGATTTTTTGGGGGGTTTAGGGTGTCCATAAGGGTTGTTTTATTAGGTTTGGGGATTATAAGTATTTTTAGGGTTTTTATTGTATTATCTATTTTATGAGTTTTATATTTTTAGGGTTTTTAAGGTTTTTATGGGTTTTATGGGGTTTTCAGGGTTTTAAGGTTTTTGAGCATTTTTATGGATTTTTGGTATTATTAGGAATTACAGTGTATGGTTTAGGGTTTAGGGTTTAGTGTATAGGGTTTCTAGTTTAGGTTTTAGTGTTTATGGTTTTGGGTATATGGTATAAGGATCAATGTGTAGTGTTTATGGTTTACAAATGCTGGGTATATGGTTTTTGGTGTAGGGTTGGGCATTTTGTGTGTATTGTATAGGGTTTATGGTGTGGGGATTATGGTATATGGTGTAGGGTATAGGGTTCATGTTGTAGGGTTATGGGTTTAGGGAGTATTGTTTATGGTTTTGGGGTTTTAATGGTTTCAGGGTTTTAGGGGTTTTAAGGGATTATAGGGGTTTTGGATTCTTTTTGTGAATTTTGGGGTTTTATGGTTTAATTTAGTTTCATCAGGTTTTTAAAAAGTTTTAAGGTTTTATTGTGGTATTAGGTTTTTAGGGTGTTTAGGTATTTTTGGTTTTTTATTTCTTTTAGGAATTTCTTTGGGTTTTCATGTTTTTTGGGGGGTTTTGGTTTTAGGGTTTTTAAGGGTTTTATGTATTTTTAGCTTTTCTTAGTGTTTTTATGCTAGTATTTGTGTTTTTAGGATTTTTATATTTTTCTTGTTATTTGATTTTTTTATGATTTTTAGGGATTTTAGGGTTTTCACGTTTTTAGGATTTATAGGGTATTTAGGGATTTAGGGTTTTTATGGTTTTTTGTGTTTGAGGGTTTTTTTATATTTAGGCTGTTTTTTATTGTGATTTTATGTTTTTTGGGTTTTTAGAGGTTTTTACAATTTTAGGATGTTTTAGGGTTTTCATCGGTTTTTAGGGTTTTTCAATTTTTTTATAGTCTTTAGTGTTTTTGGTGTTATTAGTGTTTATTGTGTTTTAAGGTTTTCTAGGGTGTTTAATGGTTTTTAAATGTTTTAGGGTATTGGGAGATTTTAGATGTTTTAGTGTTATTTTTATTTTCAAAGATTTTATATTTTTTATGGTTTTCTCATGTTTTTTTAAAAAGAATAGGGTTCTAGGGGTTTTTTATGCCATTTCAGATTTTTTTAATTTTAGGGGTTTTTAGTGTTTTTTTATTTTTGATTTTTTTTTGGGTTTTTTTCATTTTTAGTGGGTATAGGTTGTTTTATGTGTTTTAGGGGATTTTAGGGGTTTTTAGGGTTTTTAGGGTTTTTAGTGTTTTAGGGGGTTTATGTTTTTTAGAGTTTTAATGGGTTTTAGGAATTCTTTGTGGGTTTTAGGGGTTTTAGGGTTTTAGGGTTTTGATAGTGTTTAAGGGTTTACAATTTTATTTTATGTGTTTTATAGGGTTTTAGGGTATTTAAAATATTTTTAAGGACTTTTAGGTATGTTTATGGTCTTTTAGGTTTTTAAAGTCATTTTGGGGGTTTTGAGGGTGCTTACGGTTCTTTTAGGGTTTTAGGGGATTTTAGTATTTTCAGGTTTTTGTTGGTTTTTAGGGTTGTTATGTTTTTAGAGGTTTTCCTAGTTTTTAGGATTTTGGAGTCTTTAGAGTTTTAAATTTTTTGGGTTTTAATGGTGTTGGGGTTTTTTGGGGATTTGCGGGGGGGGGGGGTAGGGTTATTCTGGGGTATTTTAGTGTGATTTGAGGTTTTGGGGTATTAGGGTTTTTTAGAGGTTTTATTATTTTTTAGTTCATTTAAATGTTCTTTAGGGATTTAAGTGTTTTTATGCATTTTAGGATTTTTATGGGTTTTTTGAGTTTTGTTAGGGTTTTTAGTTGTTTTAGTTTTTCATTATGGTTTTAATGGTTTTTTGGTGTCTTTGGGTTTTTATGTTCTTTAATGGTTTCAAGTATTTTTAGTTTTTTTGGGGCCATTATAAGTTTTTAGGTGTTTAAGTGTTTTTAGTATGTTTTTAGATTTAGGGGGTTAAGGGCTTTTGGTGCTTTTAGGGTTTTTGGGGTGCTTGGTGTTTTTTGTTTTTTTATTGTTTTTTAATTTCATTAGGGGTTTTTTGTATTTTGGGGAGTTTTTGAGTTTTTAGGGTCCTTTGGGATATTACGGGTTTTAGGGTCCTTCATAAATTTTTTGTGTTTTAAGGGTCCTTTAGGGTTTTTCTGGGTTTTAGGGTACTTTAGGGGTTTTATGGTTTCTATGGTTGTTTGGGACATAAAAGGTGTTTGAGGGTTATTATAGTATTTTAGGGTGTTTAAGAGTGTTTTATAGTGTTTTTGGGTTTTTATGGTTTTTAGTTTATTTTAGGGTTTTTAAGGATTTTAAGGTCTTCTAAGGGTTTTAGTGTCTTTTTGGTATTTTATGAGATTTATGGTTTTTATTGTCCTTTATGGTTTTTGGTTTTTTAGGGTCTTTATGGTGTTTTTGGGGTTTTATGTGTTTCCACAATTTGTTTTGGGTTTTATGGGTTTTTAGGGTTTTTATGTGCTTTTGAGGTTTGGGGTCCTTTAGTGTTTTAGGGTATTTCATGGATTTAGTGTTTTTATGGTTTTAGTGTTTTCGTGGTTTTGGGAGGGGGGTTTGGGTTTTATTTTGAGTTTTCTAGGGTTTTGTGGTTTTATGATTTTTAGGGGTGTTATGGTTTTTAAAATTTTTAATGGTTTTTAAGGGTTATTAGTGTTATGAGTGTTTTAACGGTTTTTTTTAATATTAGGGTTTTTAGTTTTTAGGTATTTTAGGTTTTTTATGGGGTTACGAGTTTTTTGTGTTTTCAGGGGTTATAGGGTTTTCATGGGTTTTATGTCTTATAGGGGTTTTAGTTTTTTAGGTGTTTTTAGGTTGTTTATAGTTTTTAGGGGCTTTAGTTTTTTAGTGTTTTTAATGGTTTGTACGGTTTTTTGGGGTTTTTAGGTTTTTTTGGGTTTTAGGGGTTTTGGTTTCTTATTGGTTTTAGTATTTTTGGGTATTTTGTGATTTCTATCCTTTTGGTGATTTAGGGGATAATAGGGTTTTAGGAGGTTTATATATTTTTAGGCCTTGAATGGTTTTTACGGTTTGTAGATGGTTATAGGTATTTTAAGGGTTTTAAGGTGTTTTAGGGTTTTTAAGGGCTTCTACATGGTTTTAGGTTTTTTACAGGTTTTAGGAGTTTAACGGTTTTTTATGTTTTAGGTGTTTTTAGGGTTTTTAATGGTTTTTTGGATTCTCAACATTTTTTTATTTTTAGGGGTTTAAGGGATTTTTATTGTTTTTTGCGGTATTTAGGGTTTCTATAAGTTTTAAGTGTTTTTTTTGGATTTTAGGGTTTTTAGTTTTTGAGGGGATTTGTGGTTCTTAGTGTTTTTAGGTGGTTTTAGGGTGTTTCACAATTTTGAAATGTTTGTATCCGTTTTTAAGGTTTTGGGTTTTTGGGTTTTTGGTGTTTTTAGGTTTTCTAGGGTTTTTAATGTTTTTAGTGTTTTTTGGTTTTTAGGGTCTTTATGGTTTTATCGTCTTTAAGGTATTTTATAGTTTTTAGTTTTTTTAGTGTTTTATCGTTTTTAGGGTTATTAGGGATTTTTACGGGTTCTTGATTTCTTCGGTGGGTTAGGGATTTTTTTGGTTTTTTTTGGTTTTTTGGTGCTTTTTGGTTTTTTGGTGTTTTATGGTTTTATGATTTTTAGTGTCTTTTAATATTTTTGGGGGTTTTAGGGTCCCTTAAAGGTTTTTAGGGGTTTTAGGGTACTTTAGGGTTTTTAGTATCCTTTCGAGTTTTTTAGTTTTTTGGAGTTTTAAAGGTTTTTAGTGGGTTTAGTGTTTTTAGCGGTTTGATGATTTTTTAAGATTTTAGGGGTTTTATGGTTTTTTTATGTTTTCAAGTTTTTTAGGAAAATTTTGTGTTTCAAGGTTTTCTAGGTTTTCTAGGTTTTTAGGGATCTTTGGGAGTTTATGTATTTTTTTGGGATTTAGGTTTTATGGTGGTTTTTAAGGGTTTTTAACGTTTTTATGGTTTCTATGGTCTTTTAATATTTTGGGGTCTTTTATGGGGTTTTATTATGTTTAGGGTTCTTAGGTAAATTTAGTGTTTCTATGTTGGTTTTGGGGTTCCTAGTGTCTTTTAATGTTTCTAGGGCATGGAAGATGTGAGGGTCGGGCTATTCCCAGCCCCCCCAAATTTATTAGAAAGAAAAAAAGAGACACAACAGACAAGGGAGGGGAGGGGTAAAATGACCCACACCAAAAAACCCATAACAACCCAAGACAAAAGACCCCAAAAAAAAGAAAAATCAAGAATGAAAAAAGAAAAAAAACACACAAAGCAAAGTAGCCACCACCATCATCCAGCATCAACCAGCATCCAGCAGCTTACATCTAACCAATGACCAACATCCAAACTCAAACATAAATCAACATCCAGCAGAAACACGACCATAAACCACAGCTTCAGCACCTCCCATCCAATCAACAACCAGCATCCAGAACCACGAGCATCCAACATCACAGAACCACCAGCATCCAACATCACAAAACCACCAGTATCAAAATCACAATCTTCACCATCACCAGCATTCGACAGCTCACCACCAAGAAGCAACCAGCATCCAATCTCACAAAGACCAGAATCCAGCACCTTCACACCAACACAAGCTACCACCAATAGAACATAACCATCATCACCAAAAGCACACACCCACCAGTAACAAAGGGTCACATCAATACAGCAATCATCATCCTTTTTTCACAAAAACCAGAAGCCAACACCTCCCTACCAAGAAGGTCCATCACAAGAACCACATAACTCACAGACCAACATCAACCCATAGCAAAACCATCCTCCACCACGAACAAATCCATAATAGAAAGATCCAACCAGAAACATCAGCAATATAATCGGGTTTTGGGGGTTTTGGGTCATTTAGGGTATTTTTATGGTTTTTAGGACCCTTTAGGGTTTCTTAGGGGTTTTAAGGTCATTTATGGTTTTAGGGTTTTAGGGCCTTATAGTGTTTTATATTGTTCTTTGGTTTCATTAGGTTTTTTATAGTCTTTTAGTGTTTTAGGGAATTTTTTGGTTTTTAGGATTTAGATGAGTATTTAATGTCCTTTGGTGTTTTTTGGTTTTAGTATATTTAGGGTTTTTAGGGGTTTTAGGTGTTTTAGGGTCTTTTAGTTTTTTCATGGATCATCATGAGTTTGGTGGTTTGGGGTGTTTGTATTTTAGTGGTTTTTATGGTTTTTAGGGTATTTAGGGATTATATGGTTTTGGGTTTTTAGGGTATTCACAGGTTTTGGTGTTTTCATGGTTTTAGGGTCCTTTTGTATTTATAGGGGTTTTCAAGTTTTTATAATTTTTAGGGGTTTTACGGTATTCATGGGGTTTGGGGGGGGGGTATCATCTTTTAGTTTTTTAGTGTTTTTATGGTTTTTAGGTATTTTAATTGTATTTTGGGGTGTTTAGGGTTTTTATGTGCTTTAGGGTTTCTATGGGTTTTATGGTTTTAAATTTAATTTTAGGGATTGGGGGTTGGGGTTTTAGGGTCCATTTGGTATTTTTTTGGGTTTTTAAGGTTTTTTTGGGTTTAAGAGGATTTTATGAATTGTTGAGGTTTTTGGAGGTTTTATGGTTTTTACTTATTATCAGGTTTCTGTGGTTTCTTGGTTTTTTTGATTTCGTAGGATTTTTGGATTTTTTATATTTTCTATGGTTTTAGCATTTTTTAGGGGTTTTAGGTGTTTTTAGGGGTTTAATGATTGTTTAGGGTTTTAGTGGTTTTAGGGTTTATAGTATTCAAGGAGTTTTATGGAATCTTTTATGGGATTAAGGGGTTTTAATAATTTTATAGGGCTATTTAGGTTTTTTATGGTTTTTTGAGGGGTTTATCATTTTAGGGTTTTTTGGAAATTTTGGGGTTTTTAGAATTTTTTAGGGTCTTTGGTGTTTTTAGAGTTTTTAGGGGATTTAGGGATTTTTTGGGGTTTTAGGGGTATTCATGTTTTAAATTATTTTAGTGTTTTATGTGATTTAATGGGTTTTTGGGGTTTTTGGGGTTTTTAGGGTTTTTAGGGTTTTGGGGTTTAGGGGTTGTGGGGTTTTTTAGAGTTTTTGGATTTTTTAGTGTTTTATTGTCTTAAGGGGTTTTCAGGTATATTTTTGGGTATTGTAGGGTTATATCATATTTTAGAGGGTTTTAGTGTCTTTTAGTGTTTTTTAGTTTTCTGGGTTTTTTTTGTTTTTGGGTTTTTTTTATAATTTTTAGGGGTTTTAAGGGTATTTATGGGTTTTAGGGGGTTTTAAGATTTTTTTTGGGTTTTTATGTGTTTTATCCCATTTAGATTTTTTGGGAGTTTTTATGAGTTTTTGGGGGCTTTATTATGGTTTTTAAGGTTTTTGGTTTTTAGGTTTTTTTTATTTTTTAGGGATTTTAGGGATTTTAGGTTTTCTAATTATTGTTAGGTTTCATGATGCTTTTTAGGGGGGTTTCATGTTTTTAATGTTTTTATAGTTTTTATGTTTTTTATGTGTTTTAATGTTTTTAGGGGGTTTATGGGTTTTAGGATGTTTTTAGTGGTTTAATATTTTTTAGGGTATTTTAACTGTATATTTTGGTTTTTGGGGTTATTAATGTTTTTATAGGTTTTTAGTGATTTGGGAATTTTTAGAGGTTTTCATAGTTTTTTAGAGTTTTTTGGGGTTTTAGGATCTTTCAAGGGTTTGAGGGCTTTTGGTACTTTTCAGGGGTTTAATGGTTTTTTAGAGTTTTTATAGGATTTTTTATGGGTTTTAGTTATTTTTAGTGGTTTTAGAGGTTTTGGGGGTGGGGATAAAAAAATTTAGAGGGTTTCGGTTTTTTTGGTGTTTTAGTGGTTTTATGGCCTTCTATGGTGTTTAGTGGGTTTAGGGTGTTTTATATTATTTTATAGTTTTTTAGGTTTATAGTGTTTTAGGTGGTTATTAGTGTTTTTAGGGTTTTTGGGTTTTTAATATTTTTATGGATTTTGTGATTTTTTGGGGTTTTAAAGGGGTATCAGTGTTTATAGTGTTTTTAGGTTATTAGTGGTTTTATGGATTTTAGGGATTTTATGGTTGTTGTTAGGTATTTATGGTTTTTAGGGTTTTTCAGGTATTCTTGGGTTTCTTAGGGTTTTTAGGGTTTTTAGAGATTTTAGGGTTCTTACGGGTTTTAGGGGTTTTAGGTTTTTTATATCTTTGTAGTGGTTTTTATTGTTTTTTTGTAGGGTTTTTAGGGGATTCATAGGTTTTCTAAGGGTTTAAGTATTTTTAGAATTTCCATTGGTTTTGTTTTTCTGTTTTCTTAGGGTTTTAAAAGGACTTTGGGGTTTCATGGGTTTTTGTAGTTTGGGGGGGGGTTATAGTTTTTAGTTTTTTTGGAGATTTTTGTGTTTTTACGGTTTTTAGGGGTTTTATAGGTATTTTAAAACATTTCAAAGGTTTTTTTTTTTATTTTTTATGGTTTTTAGGTTTTTTAGGGTTTTTTTGTTTTTACGGTTTAGAGTTTTTAGGGGGTTTATGGTTTTGTTGGGTTCTTCTGGTTTTTAGGGTTTTTGGGTTTTTGTTTTTTAAGGTTTTCTAGAGTGTTTTAGGGTGTATTATGATTTTGTGTTTTAAAGGGTTTTTAGGGATTTTACTATTTATGTGTTTTAGGGATATTATGATACTTATTTTTTAGGGAGTTTAATGAGTTTTTATGATCCTTCAGCGTTCTTATAGACCTTTTTGTTCTTTTTGGGATTTTAAATGGTTTTAGGTAATTTTAGCAGTTTTAGGGATTTTAGGTTCTTCACAGAGTTTTAGTGTCTTTTAGTATTTTGATAGGGTTTTAGGTTCTTTAATAGTGTTTTAGGGTTTTTAGGGTATTAGGGTTTTTTTAGTATTAAATTATTTTTAGGATTTTATTGGGTTTAGTTATTTTTTAGGGATTTTACAGGATTTTAGGGTTTCAGGGTTATGAAAAGGGTTTAAAACTTTTATACTGCCTTTAATGTTTTGATTAATTTTGGGTTTTTTAGGTTTTTTTGGGTTTTATGGGTTTTTAGAGTCTTTTTTGGTTTTGGGGATTATTTGGTTTTTTTGGGTTTTTAGGGATTTATTTGGACTTTATGGTTTTTTGGGGCACGTTTGGATTTTTAGGGGGTTTTAGGGGTTTTAGGTGCTTTTAGAGTTTTTAGGATTCTATGGAATTTTAGGTTTTTCTATATTTTTAATGGTTTTTAGGGTTTGGTTTTTGTTTTTAAGGGATTTATGGGGTTTTTGGGGATTTAGGGGGTTTTAGTGTTCTTTTTGTTTTTTTTTGGGTTTTTAGGGGTTTTAAGGTGTTTAAAAGGTTTTATAGGTTTTTAGGGTTGTTTAGGGAATTTGGTGTTTTTAGAGGTTTAGGATGTTTTAGGGTTTATTTTAGGTTTTTAGTATTTTTAGATCTTTTATGATTTTGGAGTTTTTAGGGGTTTTTAAGATCATTAACAGTTTTAAAGTTTTAATGTTTTTTTAGGGTTGCCCTATGTTTTTTATTTTTTACTGTTTTCAAGAATTTGGGAGGGGGTAAGGTTTTTATGTTTTGCAGGGGTTTTAGGGTTTTTAGGGGTTTGGGGTTTTTAGGGGCTTTAGGGGTTTCTATGGTGTTTTATTATTTTAAAGTCGTTTGTGCATTTTTTATGGTTTTAGGGGTTTTAGAATATTTTTAACATTTTTAGGCTTTCTAGGACCTTTTTAGGATTTTAGTGTTTTTAGGGTATTTTGGGTCTTAATGTATTTTTGGGTTTTAGGGGTTTTTTGTAATTTTAGGGTCTTTTAGGTGTTTACATTCTTTTATCATTTTTAGGGGTGTTGGGTTTTTAGGGTTTTTTTTGTTTTTAGGATTTGTTAGGGGATTAGTACTTTTATGATTTTTGTAGGAAAGTTTCCAAGTTTTTTGGGTTTTTAGTGAAATTTAGGGTTTTTTAGAGGTTTGGGTTCCTTTTATGGGTTTTAAGGTTTTTTAGGTTCCTATAGTGTTTTTAGGATTTTTGGGGTCCTTTATGGGTTTTAGAGGTTTTAGAGTCTTTTTTGATTTTTAGGTTATTTTTGGCGCTTTAGGGTATTTTAGGGGTTTTAGGTGGTTTTATTTTATTTTAAAGGAGTTTTATGGTTTTTAGATTTTATCATGTGTTTTTGTTATTTTAGGGGTTTTAGTGTTTTAAGCGGGTTTAATGGGTTTTTATGATTTTCTAGGGTTTTGGGGGTTTTTGGGTTTTTTTGGAATTTTAGGGGTTTTAGTGTTTTTCATTGTTTTTTGGTATTTTTAATGTCTTTTAAGGGTTTTAGTTTTTTATGGATTTTATGGGGATTTAGTTTCTTTAGGTATAATGATCGATGCGATATAATAGTCGATGTGATAGTTGATCATTTTCGACCAATCCATACCTAGAATTAAGTCATAGACATCCATATCAATCATAGAGAAGTCCTAAATCAAGTCATACTCATTGATGGTTATAGAACATGATCTTCACACAAAGGTTTGAGATTATATTTTTTTAATAGGAGTTTGAAGTCTCAAATTTGAGGGAATTAGATCAACATGAAAACCCATAATATCAATAGAAAGAGAAGAAATAAAATAATTCAATGCATACATATCAGACATATCTTTCATACTAGCAGCATTCAAAAGAATCATTCCTCTCACCATAAAAATTATCGATTGATCATACATGGTCACTTGCTCATCTACATAAAATTTCTTACTCACCACACTTTTCTCTTTGTTACCCTATTGAGATCGACCCGATTAAGGAATCAGGGTATTCCTAGAATCACCATGGATTTCTCGGGTTTGTTGATGAGAGAAATTCTGATATTCTCATCCCATCGAAGTATACGATGTCTGAGAAGCCTGATATGTGTCCTTATCACCCAACCTCAGACAACTACAATAATAATGTTGTATATGTCCCATATTATTTAAATTATGATATGTTATGGGTGGTTATTTACAATCTCTCTTTATGTGATCAAGAGAACCACATTGAGAACAATCGGGTGTGCCCTTTTGTTTAGAAGGAAGATTCACTAATCCCGCAAATTGATTCTAAGTCTTCCACCCCTTGGAAATAAGTGTCCCTCTTCAACTTATTATGAGTATTCGAGTTTTCATCAGTTCCCATAGGAATTACATGATTCCTCCAAATGTAATTCCTATTATACCCTTTTCTTCCAGTATTTCTCTATTGATCATATCTATATAATACGATATAAAAAGAATGTAAATCTTTGAAATAATCATTGGCCTCAACCTCTTTTAAAAAATGTGTTCCTTCAAATATTCACTTGCAAATTCTTAGTGTGAAAAGTAGACGAAATTCATAAATTTAGCCACATACTATGTCACTGTGAGGTTCTATTGCTTTAAACTGAATAAGTCTATTGTTCTTAGAATATAAAAAGTATGATAATATAATTGTTTGCTAAAAAAATCTTCAAAATCATCCCATGTCATGAATTAGTCCAATTTATCCTGAAATGATAAATCCCACCACATACATGCAAGATATTCTAGCATATATGTTTCAAATATCTGTTTTAGTTAAACTAGTGTGCCAAGGAAATTAAAGATTCAATTCATCATATTTATCCACATTTCTCCTTTTTCCTGTTTTGAATCACCCTAAAAGATGAGTGGATTCCACTTTTGGAGCTGAAATGAATGATCCCCTTTCCTTGGTTCATTATTTTTGTTTCCTTTTATCATGGCCTGAAATTTCTAGACAATACTCTGAAACAAATTTTGGTTCACTCGTGGGGTCCGTGCAACCACATTCTCATCAACCTCTTCATGTTGGTTTCTACAACACCTAACTGCTGTCATTCAGTAAAACCTAAATAAAGCTCCATTTAGTCTCACTATATATAATATAAATTCATAAAATTTAAAATTTACCACAACACACATATCACAACAATAATTTTTAAAATTCAAAAATTTCCACTTTCAAAACATTTTTGAACATTCCACCATGTTTTTGAAAATCAAACCATTTTTAAATATTTTTAAAAATAAACATATTTTCACTAAAACATTCATAATTACTCAAAATTAATTATGTACTATTAGTGGAATGTCATTTATATCACTGAATTTCATGCACTTCTCATTGGATAAACCTGTGATTATGAGGTGGAAACACCTAAAAGTGTCATCAAACACTCATGTACCCAACTCCTTGGTTAATTGAGTTAAAAAAGGTTAACTACACATTTTTATACTTTAAATTTCATGTTTTGAAATTCCTATCACCTTTATACCATCCCAAGAGATAAACCAATATGATTTCAATGTCAAGGAGTGAACAAGATGATTCCATTTTTAAAATATTACCCCTCCTCATTGGCTTGAGAAGTGACAAGGGATCTACTAGGACTTAGGTGACAACCCCTAGACACTAAAGGATGGAAATAAATTCCAAGGGCCTCATAAACAGTTGGGGGATGGTTTTACATTTTAAGATAGAATTTCCAAACCATTGATAACCATAACTACTAAACTTATTAATGATGCATGATTACCATAATGAAAAAAATACAATATTAATCCAAAATAAAATATTAGAGTACAAGAAGAAAATTTTTGTCATAACCAATGAAACTAAATTATAAAAAAACCAAAATACAAAAAAGACACCAATAGAAACTCCCAATATTATCCAAGATACAAATCTACATGCCCAACCAAAGGTATCAAGACACATAACTAAATAACTGGGATACCTTTCCCTTACATATGTCTCAATATATAACATCTTCAAACATACCATAGTTCCTAAGAAGGGGGTTACTATAAAACTTATTAGGATTTCCCCAATGACTTCCCAACTCACACCACTATTATTGAACATTCTATAACATTTATATAAAATAGTTTAAAAATAATTTAATGTAGTTTATACCCTATCAAAATAGTCTTCCAAGGAAAACAAACCAGCAAACCTTAAAACCCATTTTTTCACGGAATAATTCAACAACTATCACAATAATTTTTCAAGGAACATTAACAAATATTTTAACTATTTCTAAATTTGTGATTTGGCATAATAATTTCCATGTCCACACAAAATCTCAACAAAAACACCCACACAAGCTTGTTGTTACCATTGATGGTGGAATTTCACGTCCACACTATATACCTTTGATGGTGGTACTTCATGACCATTATCTATCCCATTAAATTCGTGCCCAAACATTATTCCCAAATCATATAAACCCATTTAAAATAATAATTTACATTAATTAACTAACCATAATTTTAAAATCACCATTTTAAAATTATAAACAACAGTTTCCCAAATATCCAACCAATTCCCATGATTTCCAAATCCATAATACAAACAATAATTCCATCAAATGACACATTTATTATAACAATTTCAATAAATTCATTAAATTATAAATAAATTATTAATGTTCTAATAAATAGGAGTCGATATAGTAGTCATATACCTCTCAAACATAGGTGAAAATGAATAACTACAAAACAAAATTTTCAAACTGGCTTAAATCATCAATATTCCAACTTATATATCATTCCCTTATATAAAAATAATAATATCCCATAAATATTGAAATTAAGAAACATGGATCTATTACCAATGAAATATATGAAATATTATTAAATAGATATCGAGAAGAGATATAAGGAAAATGATGAAGAATGATCACTTAGCGACGAATCCAAGTCTCCGATGCACTTGGATTCACCAAGTAATCGCTCCCGGATTGAAAGGAATTTTCTCCAATACCTTCAAAGGAAGAAAAATTCATGTTATGGAATTTTTAGGGAAATAACATGTGATTTATTTGGTAAATATGATTATATCAAAAAATTCAGATCTAATTATACATGGTTCAATGCTATGGTGCACAGTTACGAAAACGATGCACTAACTAAGCATGAGACACTACCTCCAAAAACACCTTACATGGTTTCCTCCGATGGTTAGAGAAACTATACGCCAACTGTGTTATATGCCACTATCCAAAATTTTATGATTTCTACAAGAAATACTCACGGTTTAGTCAAAAGACTTTACTAATAGTGCACCTCCATAGTGTCTACTGTTTCAGTTGCACGATTTCCAGTATGTGCTTCACAATTTCAAGTAACCGTGGTGAAACCCTGAATGGACAGAAAAGCAAAAAACATTCAAAAAATCCTATAAACCACCCACAACATAACCCAATCATTGTATATACCAAAAATAAATAAATAAATTATGGGTCAAGTACTTGAAACTGGGGGGGGGGTTCTAAATACATGGTTTTTAAATAGTATAAGTATTCATAAAATTTGAACCCACTGTATCTCATGATTTATTGATGTGACTTAATTGATTCTAGATGGATAAGAAATATGAGGTTCTCAAATAAATAATTTAAATAATTTAAATTAAAAAGAATAATAAATTAAATCCATAGGTGAAGAAAAAAATGGACTAGAAATGATGTCGACTAGATTCAAAGAGAAAAGAAGATGAAAAATGGATAAAAAAATGATGAACATGATTTCTTACAATTGGTATCTAATACTAAATGATATTTGATCCAAGATTCTCTAGGAAGTATCCAAGGGAACTTATTCAACATTTTCATATTGAGCACCTGAATGTCCACAAGAAAACAATTGGTAAGGGCAATAAATGGTGGAAATATGGACGAAAGGAGAGAGTTGGTCGAGGTAGAACATAAATAGAACTTATCTCTAAGAAATCTATCCATAAGATTCCACAATGTATGACCAATCCTTTGATAAGTCAAGAATTAAGAAGTAACACAAAGGTTGAATGAAAAAATCACCATAATAAAATTACTTTCATTTATGATGTTCAAAGAGCACAAGGAGTGTCTATTTATATCCAAAGAGTGATACAAAATTATAACACCTAGTTTTCACAAGTAAAAAAGTCTAAATAATCCATATGACAATTTTGGAACATGACCATGACTTTAAAAGAAGGTATCACAAACTATTGGAAAGTAAAAGACAATTAGCCCACAAAAGCACAAAAAATACCTAAAATAGTAAAAAAACACTAAGAAAACATTAAAACCATAAAAAAAATTAAAACCCCTAAAAAAACTAAAAACAATAAACTCCCTAAAAACCCTAAAAACCACGAAAATTCATAAAAACTTTTGAAACCCTAAAACCCCATAAACCCCTAAAACAAAACAAAAAACTCTAAAACAATTTAAACAACTAAAAACATTAAAAAACTATAAAAAATATTTAAAATCCAAAAAAACTAGAAAAACCATAAAACACTAAAAAACCATAAATACCCTAAAAACACAAAAAATCCTAAAAACCCTCAAAATCCCAAAAAAAACTAAAACCCATAAATTCATAAAAAATCCGTAGAAATCTATAAAAATGTAAAAGAACCTAAACAAAATAAAAACCCCTAAGAAAACTTTAAAACCAAAAAAAATAAAACCCGTAAAAACATAAAAAATTATATACACTAAAAAACCCAAAAAACACTCTGGAAACACAAAATCCCCATAAAACCATAAAACCCCTAAAAAACATAAAAACTATAGACGACACATAAAATCCCTAAAAACCCACTAAATCTTTAATAAACCTTTAAACACATAAAATATTAAAAAATGTAAAAAAATCTGATGAACCCTAAAAAACTAAAAAAACCCATAAAACCATAAAAACCCTAAACCCCTATAAATCCCTAAAAACATAAAAATCATAAAAATCATAAAAAGGACATAAAAATCCATAAAAATGTGGAAACCATAAAACCATGAAAAACCCTATGATAACATTAAAATCCTAAAAACACTTAAAATCTAAAAAAACCTAAAAACACTAAAATCCATAAAAACCCTAAAACTCTTCAAAATCCCTAAAAACCATAAAAATAATTAAAATCCAAAAAAGGCCAAAAATTCCTTAAAAATGTAAAAACCCCTTAAAACCCTAAGTAATCCATTAAGAACTAAAAAAGCATAAAGCCCCTAAAAAATCAAAAAAATGCTAGAAACCTGAAAAGTCCCTAAAAATCCATAAAAAACATAAAAACCCATTAAAATCATAAAAAACCCTAAAACCCCATAAAAACTTTAAAAACCACTAAAATACTAAAAACCCTTCAAACCCATAAAAATATTAAAAACTCTAAAAACCCATAAAACCCCTAAACAACTCAAAAAACCCTAAGATCCCAAATGATCCATAAAAATACTAGAAACCCTAAAAGAACCATAAAAATCAGCAAAATCCATAAAACCCTAAAAACAAGTAAAAATTCTAAAATTTCCATAAAAAACATAAAAACATAAAAAACCCTAAAAAATGAAAACCCCTAAGAAAACCATAAAAACCAAAAAAAATTAAAACTGATAAAAACCTAAAAGACGCAAAAATCCTAAAAATCCATAAAAACCATAAAAATCATAAAACCCCAAAAACCATAATACCCCAAAAAACCCATAAAAGCCCTAAAACCCACTAAAAACTCTAAAAAACCGTTCAACCCCAAAAATGTTAAAAAACTCTAAAAATCCTTAAAACCATAAAAAACTCATCAAAACCAAAAAAACAAAAAAAAAATTAAAACCCTAAAAAACATAAGACCCCAAAACAACTAAAAATATCATAATCCATAAAAACCCTAAAAGATAATAAAAATCCTATAAAATCACTAAAAATCCCTATAACGAAAAAACCATAAAAAAGCTAAGAAAAACTTGAAAAATAAAATTAATTAAAACCACTACAAAACTTAAAAAATGTTAAAAACCATATCGACCTCTAAAACCCTAAAAAACCCTAAAATCCATAAATCCTTAAAAACCCAAAAAACCCAAAAAAACATTAAAACCCACTAAAAACTATAAAATACCATGAAACCGCTAAAAATTTACAAAAGTAAAAAAATACCTTAAAACCCATAAAGATTTAAAAAAACCATAAAAACCCAATAAAACGATAAAACCCTAAAACCCTGAAAAACCTAAAACCCCTCAAAATCCATAAAAACCCTCAAAACACATAAAAATCCTAAAAAATCTCTAAAAATCACTAAAAATGTAAAAAACCATAAAAACCCTCAAAAACACTATGAAAACCTTCAAAACCGAAAAACACTTAAACTCTTAAAAACCAAAAAATGATAAAAATAAAAAAACCCGTAAAAATCATAAAACCCTCAAAATAACTAAAAAGCCTAAAAATCCATACAAATCCTAAAAAATACCAAAAAATCCAAAAAAAATTAAAAAACCAAGAAAACCCCTAAGAAACTCTTTAAAACCTAAAGATAAGAAAACCCTAAAAGTCCCCAATACCCTAAAAACATAAAGACCTAAAAATAATAAAACCAAAAAATCCAAAAAACCACTAAACACAAAAAACCCTTTAAAAAACATTTAAAACTCTAAAAAGCCATAAAAACACAACAAAAAACATAAAAAAAGACCTAAAACACCAAAAAACCATAAAATCCATAATAAGGAGAAAAAACCTCAAACCCTAAAATAATTAAAAATCCTAAAAACCATAAAATCCTAAAAACCACTAAAAATCCAAAAAAAACATACAAAATCCTAGAAACCCATTAAAACCCAAAGAAAAAAAATTAAAAACCTAAAAACACATAAAATCCATAAGAAACCTAAAAAACACTTAAAACCCTGAAAAAACATAAAATTACCCTAAAAGCCCTAAAAACCCCAAAAAACACAAAAACCCCTATAAAACCTTTAAAATGCAAAAACCCCTATAAACACATAAAAATTTTAGAAGATCAAAAAAAATCTTAAAATCACTGTGAAACTAAAAAAACACTAAAATACCCAAAAAATCCTAACAAACCTAAAAACCTTCATAATCCCAAAAAACCCAAAAAACCATAAAATACAAAAAATCCCTAAAATTACCTAAAAACCGAAAAAATCAAAAAAACATGAAAACCATAAAAACAATAAAAACCTAAAAACACTTAAAACACCAAAAACATTAAAAATTCTAAAATCCCTAAAAATTCTAAAAAAAACTAAAAACCCTAAAAACCACAAAACCCGTAAAGACTTTTAAAACCCTAAAACCCCATAAAGCACTAAAAATTTAGTAAAAACTCTAAAACCATTTAAACCCTAAAAATGTTATAAACTCTAAATAATATTTTTCACCACAAAAAATAAAAAATACACTAAAAAAATAAAAAATAATGAAAACCCTAAAACTCCTAAAACCCCCTAAAAACAAAAAAAAAACCTCAAAACCCAAAAAACCATAAAATATTAAAATTTCATAAAAATCCCTCAAAAAATAAAAAACCCTAAAGACCCTGAAAACCCCTAAGAAAACCATAAAAGACTAAAAACACTTAAAATCCATATAAACATAAAATTCACTAAAACCCCTAAAATCCCGAAAACCCCTATAAATATGCTAAAACCCTAAAAATTATTTACAACCTTAAAACCCCATAAAAACCCCTGAAAACTCTAAAACCTAATAAAAACTCTAAAAATCTTTTAAAACACTAAAAATTATAAAAAAAACATTTAAATACCATAAAAACCCTTAAAACCTTTTAAAACCATTAATCCACAAAAAAAACTATTAAAATCCTAAAACCCCAAAAATTCACAAAAAAACCCCTCAAAATCCCTAAAAATCCTAAAACCCTAAAAACCATAAAAATCAAAAAAAAATCCAAAGATGACTACAAACATACACAATGCTGAAAACCCTAAAAACCATAATCAAACCCTAAAAACCTAAAATCTATTAAAACCCCTATGAATCCTAAAAAATTATAAACCCTAAAAAACCTAAAAACCCAAAAAACCCAAAAAACCCAAAAAACCAAAAAATTCCCTAAAAACATAAAACCCCAAAACTCATAGAAACCCAAAAAAACATTAAATATAAATAAAACTTATAAACCCCTAAAAATCTTAAAAATTATAAAAAATCTTAAAAACCCTACAAAACACAGAAACCATAAGAAAAAAAAACAAAAAACCCCTAAAACCCATAAAAATCCTAAAAATTCATAGAAACCCTAAAACTATAAAAATCCATAATATTCTATAAAAATCCTGAAAATTGATAAAAAAAACCTAAAAACCCTAAAAAACCATTTCAAAACCATAAAAATATAAAAACACTTAAAACCCCTAAAAATATAAATAACCCTAAAAACAGAAAAAACATAAAATCCAAAAAAAACCTTGAAAAAACATAAAACCCTTAAAAACCATTAGAAACCCATAAAACTCTAAAAACCAACTAAAAACTCCTAAAACCATTTAAACCGCCAAAAAATCTAAAAACCCTAAAAAACTAAAGAACCTTAAAAAATAAAAAAAAACATTAATACACAAAAAAAACATTCAAACCCGAAAAATACCTAAAACCTAAAAATCCATAATAACCCTAAAAATCCCTAAAAATAAAAAAAATATTTAAAAATCTCAATAAACCTAAAAAATGATAAAACTTTGAAAATAATTAGAAAACCATAAAATACTACAAGAACTAGAAACCTTAAAAATCATGATTTTTTTTAAACCTATAAAAAAAACTCGTAAAAACAACAAAAATCCCTAAAAACCATGAAAAACTATAAAAACCATAAAACCCTAAATATACACTAAAAACTATAAAACTGCTTTAAACCAATAAAAAAATTTAATAACTCTAAAAAAATTTAAAAACATAAAAAAAAACCTGAAAACCCCTAAAAACCATAAAAAACATAAAAAATACCAAAAAATCCCGAAAAAATAAAAAAGCTTCTAACCCTGAAAAACTATATGAAAACCCTAAAAACCTGAAAACAATTAAAAACCCTAAAAACCTAAAAAACACTAAAAACTCTAAAAAATACTATAAGACCCTAAAACCCTAAACAGCCTAAACCCATTAAATACCCCTAAAAACCATAAAACTATAAAACCATAAAAACCATAAAAACCACTAAAAACTCTAAAACAAATTTAAACCCTGAAAATGTTAAAGAAAACTCTAAAAGCCGTTAAAAACTAAAAAACTAAAAAACCCCCAAAATACCATGAAAACCCAAAAACAGTAAACACCCCAAAACCCCTAAAAATCCATAAAATCACTAAAAAACCTTAAAAATCCTACAAAATCCCTAAATATCAAAAAACATATATAAATTACTAAAAACTCTGAAAACCTAAAATAAAACCATAAAAATGTAAAAGCACTTAAAACCCCTAAATATCTTAAAAAATCATAGAACCCTAAAAACCCTAGAAATACCCTAAAAAAATAAATCCCCTAAAAACCCCTAAAACCATAAAACCCCTAAAAACATTAAAACCCCTTAAAATACATAAAACCCTAAAACCAATAATAAGTAAAAGTCTCCTTTAATCCCCTAAAACGATTAAAAAATATAAAGAACCTTAAAAACCATAAAAAACTCATAAAAATCCCAAAACATCCTAATAAAACCATGAAACACCTAAAAACACTTAAAACTATTAAAAAACTAAAAATTCCAAAACCTTAAGAGACACTAAAATGATAAAAACCACTAAAAACCATTAAAACCCTAAAACTCCATAAAAACCCTAAAACCACAAAAAAACCCAAAATCCCTTCAAAATCCAAAAAACATTTAAAAACACTAAAAACCAATAAAATTCGGAAATGAATGAAAAAAACCCTCTAAATAAACAAAAACCCTAATCAACCATAAAAATTCTAAAAAATATGGAAATATCCCAAAAAACCTAAAATCCCTAAAATCCCTAAGAAACTCTAAAAAACTCCAACACACTAAAACCCATAAAAAATTAAAAACCAATAAAAATCCTAAAAACACACTAAAAACCCCAAAAACCAATCCCACGCCTAAAGATATTGAAACTCTAAAAACGTTAAAAAAATTAAAAATCCTTTAAAACACTAAAAAAACCAAATAACCCAAAAAACCCTAAAGCCACTAAGAACCCTCAAAATCCCTAAAAACCCTAAAAACCTATAAAATCCATAAAAATACATAATAATACCTAAAAAATTATGAAAACATAAAAACCCTCAGAAAACCTTAAAAAACTAAAAAAACATTAAATCCATACAATCCTAAAAACAATAAAAACAATAAAAAACCCTAAAACCCCCCAAAAAACCTTAAATACCATAAACCCCCAAACCCTAAAACCATAAAAACTCATAAAAACTCATAAAAACCAGAACACCCCCCACCATAAAACTATAAAAACAATTTAAACCCCTGAAAATGATAAAAAAATATCTAAAAAACATTAAAAACCCTAAAAGACTAAAAAAATCCTCTAAAGGGTAAAAAAACTAGAAAAAACATAAATACCCTAAATACCCCTAAAACTATCATAAAACATAAAAAAACTCTAAAATAATAAAAATCATAAAAGACAAAAAATCTATAAAAATTTTAAAAATGCTAAAAACACTGAAAGACTCGAATAAATTATTAAAAAATTAAAACATAGAAAACTCTTAAAAATCCTATAAAATGATAAAAAACCAAAAACCCATAAAACCCATAAAACCCTTAAAATCATAAAAACCAGGAAAAAAATATAAAACCCAATAAACCCCTCAAAACATAAAAGAACTACGAAAACATTAAAACCCTAAAGAACTAAAAAACACATTGAAACCCCAATAAATACATAAAACCCCAAAAAAATCCCCAAAACAACCTAAAACCCATCAAAATCCCAAAAAACCATAAAAACCATAAAACACTAAAAAATCCCTAAAATGTAAAAAACCAGAAAACCCTAACAAACACTATGGAAACTATAAACACCTAAAACACTAAAAAACCCTAAAATCCAAAAAACGCTAAAAAAGTTAATGCTCATTAAAACCATACAACCCCTAAAAATCGTAGTAAACTCTAAAAACCATAAACACCCTAAAACCCCACTAAAACACTAAAAATATTTTAAACCCTAACAAATATAAAAAATATAAAATCATTAAAGTCCCTAAAAACTATAAAAACCCATAAACACCAAGAAAGCATAAAAACCCTAGACACCCTAAAACCCCCAAAATCCCAAAAAACCCTAAAAACATAAAAATGCCTAAAAAATTAAAAAACCGTCGAAAACAATAAAAACCCTAAAACTGTAAAAAAATACTTAAAACCACCAAGAACATAAAAAATACTAAAAACCCTAATATACCTTAAACCCCTAAAAACTAAGGACCCTTAAAAATCATAAAACATCTAAAAATGATAAAAACCCTAAAAACAATAAAAACCCAAAAAACCACTACAAAATCTAAAAATCATTTAAACCCCAAAAAATGTTAAAAAAAATCTAAAAACAGAAGAAACCCACAAAAAATTAAATAACCTTAAAACCCAAAAACCTTTAAAACCCTTAAAACCCCTTAAAGCTTCAAAATCCCTAAATACCTTAAAAACCATAAAAATACTAAAATTCCCTAATATTACTACAAAAATAAAAAAACCCTAAAATACCTAAAAACTCCAAAGAAACCCATTAAAAACTATAAAAACATAGAATCCCTAAAAACCCTAAAAAAGGCCATAAACCCCAAACACCATAAAACTCCTAAAAACCATAAACCACCTAAAAACCAAAAAAACACTAATACCCATAAAACTCTTAAAACCAACCGAGAACTCTAAAACCCCTTTAAACCCATAAAACATAAAAAAACTAAAAACCCAAAAAACTCAAAAAAAAATCCACAAAACCAAAAAACACCAAAAAACCCTAAAACCCCTCAAAATCCATAAAAAACCTAAAAACCATAAAAACCTAAAAAATCCATACAAATACCGAAAAATTTAAAAAACCCAAAAAACATTAAAAACCCTTAAGAAAATATTATAAACACAAAATCACTTAAAACCCAAAAAAACAAAAAAAAGATAAAATCATAAAATATTATAAAAAAACCCTAAAACTAATAAAATATCCATAAAACCTTAAAACCCCTAAAAATGAATAAAAACCCTAGAATCCCAAAAAAAGTTATAAAACCAACTAAACCCTTAAAAATGTTAAAAAGCTATATAATACCATCAAAACCATGAAAAACTAAAAAAATCCACCCCCCTAGTAAAAAAATTAAAAAAAACAAAAAACCCTAAAAAATCACTAAAAACCCACAAAAATGATAAAAACCCTTAAAAAATGAAATATAAAAAAGCATAAAAACACTAAAACCACTATAAAACCTAAAAATAAAAAAATACTAAAAAACGCTAAAAACACCTTAAACACCCTTAAACCCCTAAAACAATAAAACCCCTAAAACGATAAAAATACCAACAACCCGATAGAAACCCTAAAACGCCACACAATTTTTGAAAAAAAACCATAAAAACCTAAAAACCCATAAACCCCTTGAAATCCCTAAAAACACTAAAACCTAATAAAAATATAAAAATAAAAAAACAATTCTAAAAATGTAAAAACCCTAAAAATTGAAAAAAAACTGAAGAAAACCTTAAAAATCCTAAAAACACTTACAACCCCTAAAAAAATAAAAAATATAAAAACCCCTAACAACCCCTAAAGGTCTACAAAATCCCTAAAAACAAAAAAAATTAGAAATCTATAAAGATCCCTAAAAATGTAAAAAACCATAAAACCCCAAAAACCCCCCAATAAAACCTTAAAAACCTTAAAACCCTAAAAACACCTAATACCCTTAAATACCAAAAAAATTAAAAAACAATAAAAACCCTAAAACCCCTAAAATCCATAAAACACATAAAACCACTAAAAACCTATAATAACTGAAAACAACAACTAAAAACTATATAAATCCTTTAAACTCCTAAAAATGATAAAAAAAATATAAAAAACCAAAAAAACCTTTAAACTAAAAAAAGTCTGAAACCCCAAAAAAATCCTAATCATTAAAATCCTCAAAGGGCCATAATAATCCCTAAAAATATAAAAACCCAAAAAACCATGAAATACCATTGAAAAAATTTCAAAACCTAAAATTTTTTAAACCCATAAAAAATTTATAAAACGCTAAAAACCCTAAAATCCATCAAAATCTTTAGAACCCCTAAAAATAAAAAGAACTATAAAATCCATAAAATTTAGTAAAAAAAACTCTACAATCACTAAAAATTGTAAGCAAAACATAAAAACCTAAAATTATTTAAATCACATAAAAAAACCTAAAATATGATAAAACCCTAAAAATAAATTAAAACCATAAAAACTGTAAATATCCATAAGAACCATAAAAAACATAATAACCCAAAAAACCCTTAAACAACCACTAAAACTCTAAAATCTCTTTAAAACCCTGAAAAATTACAAAACTATAAAATACCATAAAATTAATAAAAACACTAAACCCCATAAAATACCCATAGAAGCTATAAAAATCCTAAAAACCCTTGAATCACTGAAAATCCCAAAAAAACCATAAAAATATTAAATAATGATATAAATCCATAAAAATTAAAAAAATTCCAAAACCCATAAAAACTATTGATAAAAACTAGAAAAACATAAAACAATTAGAACTCCTAAACCCCTAAAAATTTATAAAAACCTTAAAACTCTAAAAACCCCTAAAAACCCTCAAAATCCCACAAAACCATAAAAATATATAAAAAACCGAAAATATCCCTAAAAACCCCAAAAGTACAGAAAACCCTAAAAACCCTGAAAGCCCTAAAAACCCATAAGAAACCCCTAAAAACATAAAAACACTTTAAATAATAAGAACCTAAAAAATCTAATTCCTTTGGTATATGTTTCTTTTTCCTTGAATAAAACAAAAAGAATTTAAAAATTCAAAAAAAAAACCCTAGGTGTGGGTATTGGCGCTCCTGCACTGCTTTTTTTTCTATTTCTTATCATTGGCTGGTTGGAAGGTCCAGGTGGTAGTACTAATGTGCAGTGTTTGGATGATCTGCTGGGTGAATGCTGGAATTGGATGCTGGTGTGTGGTTGCTCACTATTTTCGTTCCCCTTGACTTGTGCACCCACCTCTGCTCTTACTGCCCTTCCCAACACACTAAACCCCATCTTGGTCTAGTTTGATGGTGTACGGGTTGGTTTTAGGATGTAGGTGGTGGTTCAGCTTAGTGTCAAGGGTGCATCTCAGCGGGGCGGTATGTTTAAGTGGTGCATGTTTGATAAACTTATGTTGTAGTATAGGCTGATGGTTGTCAATCTCGGTACGGTGCTGAAATAAGGTGCTGTTGTGGCTGGGATTTTCTGTGGTTCTTCTGATATCTTACTGTTGAATGTTGATGAAGCTACGGTTATGATTATGGTGATGATGAATGATGGCTGCTGACTGGCCGAGAGGTGATGGTGGGGACTTTTCAGTTTTTTTTGTTCCTTTTGGTTTTTGTGTTTTTTGGGACTTTTGGTTTTTTGGTTTGGAGATGTTAAGGTTTTTTGGGTGTGGGTCGTTTGACCCCTCCCCTCCCTTGTTTTCTGTGTCTATTTTTTTATTTCTAATAAATTGGGGGGGGGGCTGAGAATAGCCCGAACCTCGCATCTTCCTTTCCCATTTAACTGCATTTTTTTCTAAAAAACTCTAAAAACATTAAATACCCTAAAATCTCACAAAAATCATAAAAACTATAAAAGACTATAAAAATCCTAAAAACCCAAATAACCCTCAAAATTTGTAAAATCACTAAAACCCCACCAAAATCATAAAAAAATTACTATAAATTCCTACAATTTTAAAAACACTAAATACCCTTTAAATACCTAATAAAATCTAAAAACTATAAATTCTAAGACACATAAATCCAATAAAAATCCTGAAAAAGCTAAAAAACCAAAAAATCCCCAAAACCCTCAAAAACCATAAAACCCCCAAAATCCCTAAGAACACAAAAACCTGAAAAACTATAAAAATCCCTAAAATGCAGAAAAATATCTAAAATCCTAAGAAATTATACAACAATGAAAACCCCAAAAATTATTAAAAAAAGAAAAAATTATTAAAACCCATAGAAGACCAAAAAATGAAAAAACCATAAAAATAGTAAAAGACCCTAAAAATTCAAAAAACCATAAAACCTTTAAAAACATAACAACCCCTACAACCCAATAAAAACCCTTAAACCCACTAAAAAAATCCAAAATACCATTAAAATAATAAAACATTAAACAAAAACTCTAAAAACCTTAAATACTCTAAATAAACTCTAAAAGCCCCAAAAATAATAAAAACTCTAAAAACGATAATAAATGCCTAAAAATAACTAAAAACATGAAAACCATAAAAAGTATGAAAACCCCTATTAAAACCAAAAATCCCCCAAACACTTTAAACCCCTAAAACCCTAAACCACCATAAAAATACAAAATAAGCCCTAAAAATACCTAAAACATAAAAAATCCCAAAGAAAATTGAAAGACCCTAAGAAAGAATTAATAACCTATAAAAACATAAAACCCCTACAACTGAAAAATACTAAAAACACTAAAAATCCTAAAAAGTCAATAAAAACCCTAAACCCCCTAAAACCATAAAAAACACTAAAAACAATAAAAAACCTGAAACCAATTAAAACCACTAAAAATCCTATACCACATTTAAACCTATAAAAACTCTAATAAATATAAAAAACATAAAAAACTAAAAATCCCTAAAAATATATAAAATCCATAAAAACCCTAAACACCCTAAAAATCCTAAGAACCCTAAAAATCTCTAAAAACCATTAAAATCCTAATAAATCTCTAAAAATACCTAAAAACATAGAAACCCATAAAAAGTATAAAAACATTAAAAATACCTAAGAAAACATGAAAACCCTAAAACATGTAAAATCCCTAAAAACCTATAAAATTATAAAAACCATAGAAACTCTAAAACCCCTAAAAACCCTAAATCCCACAAAGCCCCTCAAAATACCTAAAAAACCTAAGAACAATAGAAATCATAAAAAACCATAAAAAACCTAAAAACATAAAAACCCTAAAAACATAAAAAACCCTTAAAACACTGAAAGACCCCAAGAATTCCTTAAAACATAAAAATAATTGAAATCCCAAAAAACCTAAAAATTGCTAAAAGCCACCGAAAATCCTAAATACCTAAAATACCTAAAAAACCTAAAAACCTAAAAACCTAGAAAAATCCTAAAAAATATGTAAAATTCATAAAAGCATAAAAACCCCAAAACACCTCAAAAACTAAAATAAAACCATTAAAACCTAAAAACACATAAAACCCATAATAAATAAAAAAACTAAATAACCCAAAAAACACTAAAAGACCCTAAAAACCCTAAAAACCCTTAAAAACTATAAAACCCCCTAAAACCTAAAAAACCTCTAAAAACCCATACAAACTTTAAGAAACACTACAAACTATAAAAAACCCTTTAAACCGCTAAAAATGTTAAAAACTCTAAAACCTCTTAAAAAATATAAAAACTAAAAAATCCTAAAACCCAAAACATCCATAAACCCCTAAGATCCCAAAAATCCTTAAAACTATCAAAATCCCTAAAACCCCTAAAAACCATAAAAATACTAAAAAATCCCCAAAATACCTAAAAATATAAAAAACCTTAAAAACCAAGAAAAAAATTAATGAAACCATAAAATCCTAAAACATTCAGAACCCTTAAAAACAATTTAAACCATTAAAAAACCTAAAAACCATAAAAATCCAAAAAACCCCTAAAAACACTAAAAACTCTTGAAAAATAAAAATCCTAAAAAATCCTAAAAAAATTAAAATCCTAAAAAACTAGAAAAACCCTAATAAAAACATAAAAACCTAAAAAACATAAAATCCCTAAAAACCTAAAAACACTCAAAATCATAAAAACCAAAAAAGGACGAAAAACACTTTAACCCCTTAAAACCCTTAAAATCCGAAAAACTAAAAAATCCTATAAAAACCCTAATAACTATAAAAAACACTAATAACCCTTTAAGAACCTAAAAACATTAGAAAGATATAAGCCACCTTATAACCCACAATAAACTCAAAAAAAACCATAAAAACCATAAAAACAAAAAAAAACCCTAAAACCCTAAAAATACCTAAAATCCTAAGAATCCCTAAAAACCCCCAAAAACCATAAAAATCCAAAATGTACCTAAAAATCCCAAGAAAAGATAAAAACCCCAAAACCCATGATAAACAATAAGAATACCTAAAAACAAAAAAACACATATAGCCTCTAAAAACCTAAAAAGGCTAAAAACCATAAAACCTCTAAAAATCCCAAAAAGACCATAAAAACCCTAAAACCCTAAAAACCAAAACCCCCCTAGAACCCTTAAAAACACTATAAACCCATAAAATCCCAAAAAACCCACCAAAAATCCAGAATCCCTTTAAACAACCAAAAGAATTTAAAAACTCTTAAAAACAATCAATCCCCTTAAAACCTCAAAAAAACCAAAAAACCTCAAAAAACATATAAATCATAAAATCCATAAGACCCTAAAAAACCCAAAAACCCTCAAAATCCCTAAAAATCTAAAAAACCAAAAAATTAGTTAAAAACCATACAAAAAACATGAAAACATAAACACACTCAAAACAAATAAAAAAAATTAAATCACTATAAATCAAAAAAATCCTAAAAACCCATAATCAGTCAAAAACACGGAAAACCATAAAAATCCTTAAAATCCTAAAAAAAATAAAAATCCCAAAACCCTGAAAACCCATTAAAAAATGATAAAAATAAAAAAACTCTTAAAACACCCAAAAAACTAAAAACACTAAAAATACCCAAAACCAAAAAAATCCCTAAAACCCTAAAAATCCAAAAAACCTCGAAACATCCAAAAGGCCTATAAAAACCCTAAAAACAGGAAAAACAATAAAAACACTTTAAACCCCAAAAAATGTTTAAAAACAAAAATGAACCTTAAAAACATAAAAAAAATATAAAAACCCCGTAAAATGAAAAAAACAAGAAACCATAAAACCCCTAAAAATCCACAAAATCGCTAAAATCCTAAAAAACCATAAAAGTATTAAAATACCCCCTAAAAATTCATAAAATGTAAAAAAACATAAATACCTCGGAAACTTATAAGAAAACCTTAAAACCTAAAAACATATAAAACCCCTAAAACCCAAAAAATGCTAAGAGCCCTAAAAATCCATAAAAGACCTAAAAATCCACAAAATCTCTAAAAACCATAAAAATCCAAAACAATTCCCTAAAATACCTAAAAATGTAAAAAACCCTAAAAAACTAAAAACACTATAAAATCCATAAAAACCGAAAAAACATAAAACCTATAAAACAAAAAATAACGCTAAACCCCCTAAGAACCTTGAAAAATACCCTAACAAACCCAAGAACAACTAAAGACCATAAAACCCTTGAATATTTTGAAAACCTCAAAACCCATAAAAACCAAAAAAATAGTAGAAACTCTAAAATCCGGTTAGACCCCTAAAAATTTTAAAAATTCTTAAAAAGCATAAAATCAAAAAAATCCCCCAAAATCCAAAAAAACATAAACACCCTAAAAACCATAAAATTTCTCAAAATCCCTAAAAACCCTAAAAACCCATAAAAATAATAAAAAATCCCTATAAAATAGTACAAAACTAAAAAATCCTTAAAACCCTAAGAAAACCATAAAAAAAAATAAAAAAACTTTAAACCCCTAAAAAGAAAAGGAAAAAACAGCTGAAAAGCTAGAAGATGTGATGGAGGTGCACTATCTTGGCTCTCTCTCGCGTTCGACGCCACTTCTGTGGTCTCCCCTACATTCTGCTCGTGGATTCGATTATGGATCATCGGTTCTTGCTGGTTCTTGGTGAAGGTCTGCTCTGGATGCACTATTCGGTCTCAAGGTGGTGGTGGTCTCCTATATTTGGTGGCATCGACTACCCTAGAAGGTGTATTTGTCTAGGCCATTGGCTTCAGATCCTTGCAGGGCTTCTCTCCTTTTCTGGTGTGATCAGGATTCGATGGCTATGGAGGTTGCGTGATCTGTTGTGGATTCATATTTTTTTCAATTTTGAAAGTGAATTCACTGAAAATCAACCACGAATAGGGATCGAGATGGTAGATCTGAAGTGTCCATAGGTAGCTGAACGGGGTCGAGGGCCTCTTCAACAAAGAAGGTTGCAGCGACGGCTTGGTCGATGGTTAGTTTCCTACCCAGGACTTTCCTCACTGATGGTTCTTCAAATATGCCACATCTTCATTTTTGGTTCTTTTTTTGGGCGGTCTATGCTGCATTTGCTCACATTGTGGCTTGGGCTCTTCAAGTATCACCTTTTGATCACCATACAGGAAAATCCATGTGGTTTTAGGTCTTATCTTACGGCAAATGGCTATGGTGGCCACTGCTCCCAAGACTTGTCATGAGGCATAGTTCAATGTTTTAATTTAATTTATAGTTCCTATATTATGGTATGACTTTGTGATGGAGTGAATCAGTTGTGGAAGATCATATTATTGGAATGATGATTCTGGATCTTGAGTTTAGAAAAAGGGGGAGCCACTATAAAATGTTGTATGTTGTGTTTGTCTATGCTGTTGGTTGGGAGCTGCTGGATGTAATTTGTAGGATGTTGGGTCTTGATTTAATTGAAGGTTATGAATGTTGGATAATGGGTTGTTGGTTGTCGCTTGATGTATATAGAGGCGGTGTAATAGGTTTTGCTGCTTTTCTTGAGTGTTGGTTGGAGGGTGTGGTTGGATTGGTTGTGAATCGAAGGTGGTGCTGTTTATTTATTGTGAATGGCCTTCTCATGAGTTACAATGGGCTTTGTCTGATGGTGATGGATGGTGATTGGTCGGGAGGTGCGGGATGCTTGGTTAGGAGTTGCAGGTGGCTAGAATCTGAGATGAGGTACACTAGGATATGTCTATGTATATGGTAGTAGATGTTGGAATTTGAGCTGTTGGATGCTTGTTGTGCTTGGATGGGAGGAATACCCTGGCCGTTGAAGGTGTTGAAGGAGATGCTAATGCTGAATGTGATGGATGGTGGACTATATGCTGTGAGATGCTAGTTGTTGATTGTCTAGGAGGTGCTAATGGAGATGATGGTGAATGTCTGCTCTGTTTGGGGTTTGTGTGTTTTTTGGGTTTTAGGTTTTCTAGGTTTGGGGTTCTTAAGGGTTTTTGGGTGTGGATCATTTGACCCCACCCCTCCCTTGTCTTCTGTTTCTTTTTTCTAATAAATTTTGGGTGTCCCGAAATAGACTGGCCTCAAATCTTCCTTGCCCTAAAAACAAAAAAAATGTAAAAATTATAAAAACCTAAAAAATCTATAAAAACCCTAAATAACCCTAAAACCATCAAAATTCATAAAAACCCTAAAAACTGTAAATACCCTAAAAATCCATAAAAATCTATAAAAACATAAAAATATATAAACCCTAAAAATCCCTATGGAAACCTTGTAATCCAAATAACACTGAAAACCCCTAAAAACCTAAAAAATTCTAAAAAAACATAAAACCCCTAAAATAGCCTAAAAACCCCAGAACCCCTAAAACCATAAAACCCCTAAACACTATAAAAAATCCCTAAATCCAATAAAAATCCTAAAAAACTCTAAAAACTATAAAAAACCCATTAAACCCCTACGAACATTAAAATACATTAAAAACCCTTAAAAACCCTAAAAATATATAAAAACAACTACAAAATTTAAAAGCACTAATACCCAAAAAACACTAAAACCCCTAAAAACCTAAAAAAATCCCTAAAACCATAAAATACTAAAAATCCATAAAATTACCGGAAACCCAAAATACCTAAAAAACCTGAAAAAATAAAAAAACCTAAAAAACCTAAAAAAAATTAAAAAACCTAAAAACCTAAAAAACACTGAAAACCCTAAAACACCCTAAAAACCATAAAATCCCTAAAACCCCTCAAAATTTATAAAAATCTTAAAAATTCACAAAAGTACTAAAAACCCTAAAAATCCATAAAATTTTAAAATATCTAAATTCCTTTTAAAACAAAAATTAAATAATAAAAAATAAAAACACTTAAATCCACTACAAAACCTTCAAAACACTAAAAATGATAAAACCCCATGAAGGACACTAAAAAACCAAAATCCCATAAACCATAAAATACCCTAAAACCATAAAACCCCTAAACCCCATAAAAACACTAAAAAAGAACTAAAAACTTGAAAAACCCTAACAAACTAAAAACCATGATACCCCTAAAAATTCTAAAAATCCTCAAAATCCCTAAAAACCCTAAAAACCATAAAAATCCAAAAAACACTCAAAATCCCTAAAAATGTAAAAACTATAAAGACACTCAAAATCCATAAGAAAACATTAAAATCCTAAAATAATTTTAATCCCCTAAAAATATAAAAACCAAAAAACTCATAATAAACCATAAACCCTAAAAAAAATCCCTAAAACCAATAAAATTTGAAAAAGGATATAAAGATCCTAAAAATAGAAAAAACCATAATAACCTTAAAAAATATAATAAATCCTTAAAACCATAAAAAAATAAAAACAATTAATACCCATAAAATACCTAAAAACACTAAAACCCCTAAAAACCCAAAAAATTCTAAAATCGATAAAAACCCTTAAATCCTTAAAAACCTATAAAAACCCAAAACAACCGTTAAAAACTCTAAAATTCCTTTAAAACCCAAAAATAGTTTAAAAAGAACTTAAAATCTTAAAAACCTATACACTCAAAAAACCCAACCCCCCCTAAAAAATCCCTATCTATGAAAATCTTAAAAGGTATAAGAAAATACCTTTAAAAAATCCTAAAAGCCATAAAATAACCTAGCAAAACCGTGAAAGTATAAAAATTCTAAAAATAGACAAAACCAAAAAAGTATAAAATCCTAAGAACCCCAAATGTCCTTAAACACCTAAAAAACATAAAAATCCTATAAACATCGTAAAAAACATTAAAAATATAAAACCCATGAAAACCATAAAAACCACCAAGGAAAAACTAAAAACCTAAGAAAAGTTAATACTCATAATAACATAAAATAAAATAAAATACCTAAAAACCATAAAAGAAGATAAATGACAACAACCCCTAAAAAAGTAAAAAAACCTACAAATATTAAAAACAGTATAAAACGATAAAAACAATTAAATCCCACTGAAACACTAAAATCCTTTTTAACCTATAAAAATATTATAAGACTATAAAAATATGTAAAAACAAAAAAACTAAGAAAACCCATAAATACCCATAAAAAATATAAAAACCCAAAAACCCTTGAATAACTCAAAATCACTAAAATGCAATAAAAATCTTTAAAAACCCTAAAAATATCTAAAAAACCCCTAAAACCCTTAAAACCCTCCATAAGAAACCATTTAAAACCTAAAAACAGAAAAAACATATAAAAACCCTAAAAATGCTAACAACCCTAAAAACCCTAAAACCCCTAAAAACCATAAAAATCCCTAAAACCCTAAAAATCCTAAAAATCATAAAAATTACATAAAACCCCTAAATATTAAAAAACCCTAAAACACTGAAAAACCCTAACAAAACCCAAAAAACCTAAAACACATAAAATCCCCCAAAAAACCAAAAAACACTAATTTCTTTGATATATTTTTTCTATCCAAAAAACCTTAACACACTAAACCCCACATAAAAATACCCAGAATCCCAAATAAAACTAAAAACTCTAAATACCATTTATAATCAAAAAAATGTTAAAAAACTCTAAAAAACCATAAAGACCATAAAAACTCACAAAACCCCTAAAATCCCCCCAAAAACCATAAATCCCTAAAAACCCTAAAAACAGTCAAAATATCTAAAATCCCAAAAACCCCATAAATATCCAAAAACCCCTAAAAATCCATAAAAATGTATAAACCCCTAAAAGACCTAGAAAACCCTAAGAAGTCCATAAAACCTAAAAACACTTAAAACCTCTAAAAAACCTAAAGCCACCTAAAAACCCTAAAAACCCCTAAAAACCTAGAAAAAGTAAATAAACCCTAAAAATCTCTAAAGAGGCTAAAAAAAATAAAAATAAAAAGGACCCCTTATAATCCCTAAAAACCCTGAAGATTAATTTTGCGGAGGCAGTGAAATTGGTGATTTCACTTACCTTCTCTGATTTTGATCCTCCCTCTCCCGGTCGAGTCATTCAGAAGGGTCGGGTGGCTCGCATTTTAGCTAATCGTGAGGTAGTGGAGGAAAGGCACAATCTCTGCTGATTCTCCATCATTCCCATGGTGTTGACCCTGAAGGGTGAGCAGCTCTAGAAATTGTCTGACTTCCCCAACTAGGTCAAGGAGATATTGGGTTTCTTTGAATGGTGAATGACTGCCCTGGGGAGAGGGTATTATCATATTGTCTTCCCATCGTATGAGTGGAAGTGATGAGAACAGAGCTTTGGGTCCCTCAACTTGAATCAGGGCCTCTTAAGGATCCAAGATTGGGATCGGAATTTAGACCCATTGAATGTTAAGAATACCTCTGTGTAGGTATGGATTTGAATATGTAAGCTTAGCAGGTTTTATTGGCACCCTCGGATTTTATAGGAAATTGAATCCTCGGTGGGTTATCCTATTCGCATTGTTAAGGAGACAGAAAATCCAAAGTATGTGCATTATACTCGTGTCCTTGTTGAGGTTGATTTAGCTTCCACGCTGATTGAGGAAGTGGTGAGCAACACTAATGAAGATATATTCACGTTGGAAATTCAATATGAGCACAAACCCCAACTTTTCCTTCACTGCAACCTCTTTGGACATCTCATCTATGATTGTCGGTGACTGAAAGTGTGCACCAAGTTCAATCTTAAAGGGTATGTTATAGAATCCTACAACTGGAAATCAGGAGCTGGAGTGGGGAAGTAGGACCCCATGCCTGGTTAGGCACCAGCCCCCTCTTAGCCTGGTCCAGCTGTGGTAGGAAGTCCTGCGAAGATGGCTTCATAAAGCGGGTGTCGAGGGTGGATGACACCTGCTACCAAGAGACACCCCCTCATATGCAGGGAGTGGCTGCTGGGCCTAACCCCCTGCTGATCAGGTGACTGATCTAGTCTCTACTACCTTAGAGCCTACTACTGCCATCCCTTACTCGCAGGCAGCCATGGCTGAGCCCGGCCAGACTTCCACTAATCCTTGTCCAGTCATGATGGTGAGCCCTACGCCGCTTGCTACCTTTCCCAAGGAGGTACCAGTGGTGGATGGAATCTGCTTCTAGGGAATGCCCCCTCTCATGCAGGAGATGGCTATTGGGCTAGCCCTTCCTATGTCTATTTCTATTCCATGGTCTACTACTGCCTTCCCTAGTCCTGGGAAAGACTACTCTCCTTTAGCCCTCCTGTCACTGACTGATGACTCATTTATGGATGTGTCCTCTGGTAAGACTGCATAGTGAAGTACGGTAAGGTGTACCTTCCCCATGAACAAGTTCACCCTTCTCAGTGGTAGCTTCTGGGCTGATGAGGCTGAGGAGAAGAATGATGAGGAGGCAGAAGGATCTGCCAATCTGGATGACGAGGACCTACCACATGATGTTTGTTCTTAGTCTATGGATGATTCTGGATTGAAATACCGGATCTATAAATCCACCGATCCTTCCCATAAGAATAACCATGTGGGAATTCCCAAAAATAACGGGAAAAAAGTTAAAGGGAAAGGCAATGCCTCTGAATGAAAACACCAGCCCTGTGAGAGGGGTGACTCCCATCTAAATAAATGAGGATCCTATTCTGGAACTGCCAGGGGATTGGTAATCTTCCCACTGACTCATCCCTTAGGAATTTTCTTCTTTCTCAGAGGCCTATGATTCTTGGAATCACTAAACCAATGATCTCATTTGATAACTGGATGGGCTTCAACTGGGGTAACCTTGGATACTCCTGTGTTGCTAAGACTTCTAATGAGAATGGTTTGGACACCTTATGGGTGCTGAAGCATGATGACATACAGTTGTTGTCTATATATGTGAGTACCCAGGTCATCATCTTGTCTGTTATATGCAGTGATACCCCTCTTTCCCTGTCCTTTGTGTTTTCATCTTGCTCATACACAAGGAGAAAAGCCCTATGAAAAAAAATGATTACTCTAAATGGGCTTATCAAGAATAACTGGATTGTGATTGGGGATTTCAACACTGGTTTGTGCCCGGATGAGAGGATTGGCTCCAACTTCTCTCACTAGGTTGCTGAGGACTTTTCCTTCTACATAGATACTTCTGATCTCATGGAAGTTCTTGTTTCTATAGCCTCCTTTACTTTAGGTCATTTCATTGTTAATGGAAGGCAAGAAAGCAAGTTGTACATGTGTTTTTATAGGATCAGTGAAAGGCGTACTCCTTTTGATGTCTCCAGATTTACCTTCCCCAAATTTCACTCAGATCATAATCCCTTGATTGCTGAATGTTATATGGGTTCTTCAAGGTCATCACACCTACCCTTCAGGTTCAATAATGTATGGACCACAGTTCCAGGCTGTTGGGAAATTGTCACCAATGGTTTGAGTGAAGACTTCTGGGGCAGTCACTACTATATTTTGGTTTCTAATCTTAAAAAAATCAAATCCTTACTCAAGGAGTGGATTAGGAAATGATTATCTAGGCTAGATGATGATATTCAGGCTGCTGAGCAATAGCTCACCTTCCACCAGGATTCCAACCAGCACATGTATCTACCCTCTCGAGAGGAGTTACAGCTTCATTTCAAGCTATATGATCTTATGGATCTTATAGAAAAGCTGTCCAAAAATCAGTTCAATGTTAGATGGGTCAATGATGGAGATCACAACTTGAAATATTTCCACTGGTTTCATAGGGAGAAAATGGTTAAAAATTGTTTAAAAATAGTTTATATCTCAGGCTCTACCTTCACCTCGGAGGATGATATTTTCACTTCTATTATCAATCACTTCTAGGATATTTACTCGGATAATGGTGTGGATTACACCCTCCCATTGATGGATTCCATCATGCCATGCATTGATGAGATGAAGAACAGGGCTTTAATGATTTCCCCACTTGAGGAGGAAGTAATGGCTTCTTTGTTCTCTTCGAACATTGATAGTGCAGTAGGACAGGATGGATTCACAAACAAGTTCTTCATGTCATACCGGGATATCATGCATGTGGGCATCACCAGCGCTGTGAGAGAATTTTTTATCTCCAGTGTTTTTCAACATGGAGTCAACTATAATTTCATTGACCTGATTCCCAAATAGGACAATGCCATTGACATTGGTGACTTTCAGCCAATGGCTATTGGGAATACTATTCCGAAAATCATCAGCAAGATTCTGGTCATGAAAATTGAGAAATTTGCGGGGGAAATTCTCACTCCAGATAAATTTGGGTTCATCTCAGGGAGGAACATCTAGAAATGCCTATTCATATCCTCGGAGGGCATAAACGTCATGCGGAAGCAGTCTAGGAAGGGAAACTTTGCGGTTAATATTGACATCTCTAAGATTTCTGACACTATTAAGTGGAGTTTCATTTTTCAGGTTCTCTCCAAGTATGGCTTCTCGAACAAATTTATTAAGATGGTTATGCCCATCATAAGAAATTATTGGGTCTCCATCCTTATAAATGGATCTACCAATGGGGTTTTTACCTTTCTCCTGTGGGGTTAGATAGGGTGACCTGCTATCAAGAATTCTCTTCGCGACTACTGAGGATTACTTGAGCAGGTGTCTTATTGACCTTGTCCAGGCTGGTCACTTCAATTCTATTAGGGTAGGGAAATGTCTTCATGTGTCGTCCCATCTATTTTACACTGATGATATTATTCTGTTTGGGAATGCTGACAAACATACCTTGTTCTCAATCCGGATGATTTTTCGGCATTATGAAAATTTTGCGGGGCAATCTATCAGTTGGAACAAGTCTTTGATTGTCATTGGGGAGGGGTTCTCTCGGACCCTTCAGATTTCCATTGAAAGGCCCATTGGGGTCAAGAGAGGATCATTTCTTTTTTATTACCAGTGTTCCCCCATTTTCTGGGGATGAGTCAATCATTGTCACCTTGAGAGCATTGCCACAAGAATTACTCAACATCTGGCGAAATGGAAAGGGAAGTGCCTATCACAAGATGGAAGGGTCTACCTAATCTTCTCGGTTATCAATTATATGTTCACATATGATTTCTCTATCCATAGATGGCCGATTAACCTTGTTAAGGACCTGAAAGCAAAGATCAGGAACTTTTCATTGACGGGTTTCATTAGTGAATGGAAATTGATTATGGTGGCCTGGAGGGACTATACCAAGCCAATTGAGCTGGGAGGGCTTGGCATCAAAGGCCTAAAGAGATATAATGATGCTATCCTTGAAAAACTTACTTGGGGGTGGCTTAAACATAGCAATGGGGGCTTGGGATTCACTCGGGTGAGGTCTGTCCTTAAACATTGTGATGAGTATATAGGTTACGTACCTCCTCTGTTTGGCTAGCAGTTCATGATTTTTAAAAGGTTATTATTTCTCACTTGAAATGGATTACTTCAAATCACATGGAATTGAATGCTTGGTCCACGCACTGGCTTGATGGGCCTCTTCAAGAATGCATGATTCCTCCTGCTGGCCTTAGGAGCTTGTCCATCGCAACACTCATTCGTCGGCTGGAAGAGCTTGAGGTGCTCCTCCCAACTGAATCCTTTATTCAAATTCAGCATTATGCCTTTGTTGACTTTGACATCTTGATTTTGAAACCCATCCTCTTTGGGTGGATTAATGATAAGGATTATTATCAGTATAATTGCACCCAGGGATCCCCTCCCCGACCTGGATCTTCAAATTTAGGAGGAATTTCATCCCTCCATCTAGCCATCTCCTTCTTTGGAAACTCTGGAAGAATCAGCTGCCTATGCAGAACTAGTTACAGAAATCGGGACACAACCTTTCCTCTATATGTTTTCTCTGCCTAATCTCCAAAGAGACTATTCATCACACATTTCTCCAATGCAGATTTGGTGCAGTGCTTTGGAGATACATAAAGCAGATTTTTGGGCTCCCAGCATGCTTGGACAGACCTCTCTTTGAGCTCTTAGGTGACTTGACCAGCTAGGATTATAGTGAACAGGTACGCAACCTCCTGATGGTTGCTGCTGTAGCCACAATCTCTTATATTTGGACCGCTCAGAATACAGTTTCCTTCAACAAGAAGTATCTCTCCATCTGTGGTGGTGTGGTGATGATTCATAAGGCTGTCTATGCGGCATCCCGCATCCAGACAGGCTCAATGGAGAATGAAGTTAGATAACTCATTATTCTTCGGCTGCTTGGTGTCTCTGGAAGGACCAAAAAGCCAATGGTTCCCAAGTTCATCTGCTAAATCCCCCATTCCCCTCTTAGATTAAGGTTAACGTGGATGGTGTTGCCCTGGGTTTGTCGGGTCCTGCTGGGTGTGGTGGAATATTTCACACCTTTCGGGGCTTCATCAAAGGATGTTACCATCACTTCATTGGTGATGGGTGCGCCCTTGAAGATGAAATGTGGGCTATGATGAAGGAGATTAAGTATGTTGTTAGCTTTGGATAGAGCTTTCTCTGGCTTGAATCTGATTCCATACTTGCCGTGAATGGCCTTAAAAACAGATCTAAGTACGTTCCCTAGAGGATCCGCCTCAATGGATTGAGTGCCTTAGCCTGGGTCAAAGGCTAAACCTCACTGTGACACATGGCTATCGGGAGGCGAATGCGGTTGCGGATGCTCATTCCAAGTAGGCCATTGTGGATAGGAGTTCGATGTAGTCCTTTATTGCCACACCTTCTTGCTCTCTGCTTGTGAATTCTGAAATTAAGGGTGAGTTTCCCTGTTAGTAACTCCTCCATGTAGCACTTTGTTGTTTCTCTGTTCTTGTTATAAAATTTGGGGGGCCAGGCTAGCCTAGTCTCGAGCCTTCCTTGCCCTAAAACCTAAAAGACCCCTAAAACCATAAAATTCCTAAAAAAATAAACGCCCTAAAAACCAACTAAAAACTCCAAAATCCCATTAAACTCTTAAAAAGTTTTAAAATACTTTAAAACCATAAAAACTCTAAAAAACACTAATACCCGTAAAACCCCCAAAAATCCCATAAAACCCTAAAAGAACTCAAACATCCCTAAAAATCTCTAAACATCTAAAAACCCTAAAACCCATGAAAACCCCTAAGAAAACCTAAAAAACCAAAAAAAAATTAAACCCCTACAACATAAAAATGATAAAACCCTAAAAAAATCTAAATACCCTAAAAAACCAAAAACCCCTCTGAATCTCTAAAAACTCTAAAACCCATTAAAATCATATATAATCCCTAAAACTCCTTAAAAACATAAAAATCCACAAAACCCCTAAAAAATCCAAAGAAAACCTATAAAACCAAAAAACACTTAAAACCCCTAAAACCCTAAAAAATGCTAAAAACACTACAAAACCCAAGAAGACCCCAAAACCCTACAACAACTAAAAACAAGAAACCCCCCTAAAACCCTTAAAAACCCAAAAATCACATGAAAATCCCTAAAAACTGTAAAAACTCTTTAAACCCCTTAAAATTTTAAAAAAAATATAAAACCCTAAAAAACAAAACAAAAACTATAAAAACCTAAAAACCATAACACCCTAAAAAATCCAAAAAAAACTAGTAAAATCCCTAAAACCCATAAAAACCATAAAAATCCTAATAAATCCCTAAAAATCCCTAAAAACGTAAAAACCATAAAAAAACCTGAAAACCCATAAGAAAACATTAAAAATCTAAAAACACATAAATCGGCTAAAAACCCTAAAAACACTAAAAATCGTATAAAACCCCTAAACCCCCTAAAAATCCCTAAAAATCCCTAAAAATCCAAAAAATAATAAAATCCTAGAAATCCCTAAAAACATAAAAAACCCTAAATACCATAAGAAATCCTTAAAAATCTAAATATAGTTAAAACACATAAAAACCTAAAATTTTCAAAAACCTCTAGAAAAAAATAAAAACTCTATGAAACCAAAATATCCCTCAAAATCCCTAAAAATCTAAAAATCAATAAAATAAAAAAATCCATAAAATCCATAAAAACATAATAACAAAAAACACCTCAAAACCCCTAAGAAAACCATTAAAATCTAAAAACACTTTAAACCCACCAAACCTTTAAAAATGAACATAAAAGTAATTATAACCATAAAACCCCTAAAACCCTTAAAACCCCATTAAAACTCTAAGAATCATTAAAAACTCGATATAAATTTTAAACCCTTAAAAATGTTTAAAATCTCTAAAAGTCCATAAAACCTCTAAAAACAAAAAAAAACCTCTAAAAATAGAAAAACATAGAAACTTAAGAATATTAAGAGACCCTAATAACCATGAAAATACCTAAATACCCTAAAAACCATTAAAATACTAAAAAGTCAATAAAATCCCTAAAAACATAAAAAACACTTAAAACTCAAAAAACCATAAGAAAAAAATTAAATACTAGAACATTTAAAACCCATAAAAATATAAAAAACACAATAACCCCTAAGAAACCAAACCCCCCCCCCCCCAAAAATCCATAAAAACCCACAAAAACATTAAAACCCTGAAAACCCATAATGATCCTAAAAATCCCTAAATACATTAAAACTCCAATAGATCCCAAAAAAAACTATAAGAAAACAATGAAAACCTAAAAAACATAAAACCAGTAAAAAATATAATACCTATCAAAAACATAAAAACCCAAAAGACCCTAAACCCTTAAAAACCCGAAAATCTGTAAAACCCCTAAAACCTTAAAAACCCTAAAACCCCCGAAAAATAGAAAACATATACTAAAAAACTCTAAAAACCCATTAAACAAACAAAATTGATAAAAAATTTATATGAAACCATAAAAAACCTATAAAACTCAAAAACCCAACAAACAAAAATCCATAAAAACCATAGAAACACTAAAATCCCTTAAAATCACTAAAAACCCGGAAAACTATAAAATTCCTAAGACCTAAAAATCCTTAAAAAGTTATAAGACCTAATACCTCATAATATATCTAACAAAGCATAAAAAACATAAAACAATTTAAACCCCTAAATACCTAAAAACCATAATAAACCCTAAAAACACTAAAAAGACACTAAAACCCATCAAACCCCTAAAAACCATAAAAACCCCTAGAACCCTTAGAAAACTCTAAAACCCCATAGAACCCCTAAAACTCACTAAAAATATAAAAATACTTTAAACCCCTAAAAACCTAAAAAACTCTAAAAAATATCAAACCCAAAAAAATCTAAAAAAACTGAACACCTAAAATATATAAAAATCATAAAAAGTCTAAAAAACCATAAAACCATCAAAATACCTAAAATAAAAATTCCCAAATCCCTAAAAAACCCTAAGAAAATCATAAAAACATAGAGACACTCAAAACTCCTAAAAAACCTAAAAAATTATAAAAGGCCAAAAAACCCAAATAAATCACTCATCCCCCTAAAATCCTTAAAAAACTCAAGAAACCATAAATGTCATAAAAATGATGAAAAATCCCTAAAAATGTAAAAATAGAAAAAAACCATGAAAACCATGAAAAACCATAAGAAACCCTTAAAAACCTAAAACACTTAAAACCCTGTAAGAAACCTAAAAAACGCTAAAAACACTACAAAGAACCAAAAAATGCCAAAATACCCTAAAAACCTAAAAAAATTCATAAAAACCCATAAACATATAAAACACACTCAAAACTCTAACAACCCGTTAAAATCCAAAAAAATGTCAAAAAACTCTACAAACCTCAAAACCTCTAAAAAACTCTAAAAACCCCTAAAAACAAAAAAAAACATAAATTCCTTAAAAACCCCCAAATCCAACAAAATCCCTAAAAAACCTAAAAACCATAAGAATATTTAAAAATAACTAAAAATACAAAAAAACATAAAAACCCTGAAAAAACCCTGAAAAATCCTATGAAAACCTTTGAAAACTAAAAACAGATAAAAACCCTAAAAAAAACATGAAAACCCCTAAAAATCCATAAAAACCAAAAAAAACTACAAAATTTATAAAAACCCTATAAAACCCGAAAAATATAAAAAACCACTAAAATCCCTAAAAACCTAAAAACCCCTAAAAACCTTGAAGATACCTAAGAAAACTAAAAAACCCTAAAAAACATAAAACTCCTAAAAACATAAAAAATGCAACAAACCCTAACAGACTCTAAAAACCCTCAAGCCCCCTTAAAAACATAAAAATACCTAAAATTAAAAAACACATAAATACCATAAACCCACTAAAAAAATCTAAAAACCCTTTAAACCCATGAAACATTAAAAAACAATTAAAAACCTTTAAAACACTTAAAAAATAAATATCTAAAATCCCCAAAAAACTATAAAAACCATAAAACCCTAAAAACCCAAAAAACATCAAAATCTACAAAATCCCGAAAAACCATAAAAATCCTAAAAACCAAATAAAAATTCCTAAAAATGTAAAAACCCCTAATAACCATGTAAAACATTAATAAAACATTAAAAACCAAAAAACTCTTATAACTCCTAAACACATAAGAAAAACAAAAAACACAAAAACCCTAAGAACCCTTAAAGCACTTCCAAATCAATAAAACCCTAAAAACCATAAAAATCCTAAAAACCCTAAAAATCCCAAAAAACATAAAAACCCTAAAAACCTTTATAAATCCTATGAAAACCATAAAATCCAAAAAAAAATTAAAACCCCTAAAGACCTAAAATTCCCTAAACACACCAAAAACCTGTAAATGAACACAAAACCCCATAAAAATGATTTAAAACACCACTCAAAACACTGATAGACCTTTACAACCCTAAAGAAGATAAAAACTATAAAAACCTTCAAAACCCTAAAAAACTCAAAAACCCCTAAAAACCCAAAAAACCATGAAAATACAAAAAACCCAAAAAACTCAAAATCACTAAAACCCCTAAAAAAATAAAATACAAAAAACCCATAAAAACCACAAAAATTTAAAAATCCATAGAATCCATAAAAACTAAAAGAAAACCTTAAAAAATAAAAAAAATCCTAAAAATAATAAAAAGGCCCTAGAATCCCTAAAAACATAAAAAATGCAAAAAACCCTAAGAAAAAATTAAAAACCTAAAAAACACTTAAAACCCAAAAAACCTAAAAAATGCAAAAAACACTAAAAATTGTTAATAGCCCTAAATTCCCTAAAACCCCATAAAAACATAAAAACCCTAAAACCCCATAAATTAACCTAAAACATAAAAAACTCTAAAACCTTTAACCAAATAAAAATTTAAAAACTCGCAAAAAACTTTTAAACACTAAAAACTAAAAAAACCCCAAAAAACCCGAAACAAAAACAAAAACCCTGAAAATCAATAAAACACTAAAAAACCCCTAGAAATCTATAAAATCCTAAAAAATTGTAACAATTCTTAAAAATAAAAAAAAACTAAACCCTAAAATCCCTAAAACCTCAAAATCCCTAAAAACCAAAAAACCCATAAAAATCCTCAAAATCCCTAAAAGTCCCATAAAACCCAAAAAATTGAACAAATAATGAAAAACCCTATGAATCCTTAAAATCCAAAAAAAAATTAAAACCCCTAACAACCTAAAAATTCTAAAGAACCAAAAAAACCATAAACACCCTAACAGCCCTAAAAACCCTAAAACCCCTAAAAACCAAAAAAAACATAAAAGTCCATAAAAATGGAAAAATACTAAAAACTATAAAAACCATTAAGATCACTAAAAATGTTAAAAAGAAACTTTAAAAAATCATAAAACCTTAAAAAACTCAGAAAAACCCTAAAAACTAAAAAAAACCCATATAAATCCTAAAACCCCAAAAAACCCTAATAAATTTGGGTGTGGGTCATTTGACCCCTCCCCTCTCTTGTAGGTTGTGTCTCTTATTTTATTTCTAATAAATTTGGGGGGTTGAGAATAGCCAGACCCTTGCATCTTCCTTTCCTGAAAAAACCATAAAACCATAAAAAATCCTAAAAACCCGAAAAATCCCTAAAAAGATAAAAATGTAAAAAACCCTAAAAACAATACCATAAGAAAAACATAAAAAAGTAAAACAAATAAAACCCCCAAAACCTAAGAAATAAAAAATCCATAAAAACACTACAAATCATAATAATTCTTAAAACCACAAAAACACCTAAAACCCCATAAAACTCTTAAAGATCCACAAAGAATTTTAAAACCCACTTAAAATCATAAAAATGGTATTTTTTTAATAAAACATTTAAAACCATAAAACTCCAAAACAACCAGAAAACCCAAAGAAATCATAAAATCCCTCACAATCACTATAAACCCAAACAACCAAAAATCCCAAAAAATAGCTAAAAATGTAAAAAGAATATCCCTAAAAACCCTGAAAACCCCTAAAAAAATATTAAAAACCTAAAACCACATAAAACCCCAAAAAACATAAAAAACACTAAAAATCCTAAAAATACACTAAAAATTCCCCAAATGCCCTATAAACCATAAAACCACTAAAAACATTAAAGAACACTAAAAATGATAAAAACACTAATAACCACTAAAAACTGTAAAAATACTTTAAACCCCTAAAAATGTTACAAAACTCTAAAAAACATAAAACACTAAAAAATGAAAAATGATTCTTAAAATCCCAATAACCCCTAAAGTCCTAAAAACCCCAAAAACCAAAAAAATTACTAAAAACTCTAAAACCAATAAAAATATTAAAAAAGTCCCTAATTTCCCCTAAAACATAAAATCCATAGAATCCTAGAAAAACCCAAAAATCATTGAAAATATTAAAACACCTAAAACACAAAAAAACCAAAAAAATGTTAACAATAGAAAAAAAAACAAAAAAAAACAAAAAACCATTTAAAACATTCAAAAAATATTAAACCCCATAAAAATGTAAAATGGTCCTAATAACTTTAAAAATCACATTATACACCAAAAACTTTAAAAACCTAAAAAACATAAATGCCTAAAAAAATGCAAAAAACACTAAAAGACAAAAAAACCCTAAATACCCCCAAAAATCTTAAAACAGCTCAAAATACTTGAAGACACTAAAATTATGTAAGAAGCCTAAAAAATCACTAAAACCACCAAAAACATAAAAAAACTCAATACCCCTTAAAATCTATAAGAAAACATTAAAAACATAACACACAAATTCCCCAAAAACCTAAATAAAGATGAAAAACTTATGGAAACCCTAAAAATGTTAAAAACCTCAAAAAAACATAAATTTGGGCCTTTTGGACTTTTGTATGTGCCGGTAACCAGGGTTTTGGGTGTGGGTTCTTTGACCCTACCCCTCCCTTGTCTGTTGTGTCCCTTTTCATAATAAATTTCGGGGGTCAGAAATAGCCTGACCTCACACCTTCCTTTCCCTAAATCAGCATAAAAACCAAAAATACCACTAAAAACTATAAAAACCATTTAATCCCCTTAATAATTAAAAAAACTCTAAAAACTTTAAAAAAATAAAAAAACTTAAAAACCCAAATAAACTATATAAACCATAAAAACTCAACAAAGCCCTAAAATCCTCAAAACCCTAAACCCTTTTAAACCATATAAAAATCAAAAAAAAAATACTTTAAAATCCTAGAAAAATATGAAAAAACATTTAAACACTGAAAATCTCTAACAAAACCTTAAAATACTAAAAAAAAAATAAAACCAAAAAAACCAAATAACAGTCAAATTCCTAAAAACCGTAAAAACCACAAAACACCTAAAAATATAAAACCCCCTAAAAACCATATAAAACCCCTAAAAACCTATAAAAACCTTTAAAATCACTAAAAACTCTAAAAACCATTTAAACCCCTAAAAATAATTAAATAACTCTAAAATCCTTAAAAAAATAAAAAATATAGAAAACCCCTAAAAATAAATAAAACCTAAAAACCATAAAACTTTTAAAACCCTAAAACCCCAAAAAAACCCTAAAAACATTGAAATACTAAAATCCCAAAAAATAAAAAAAAACCTAAGAATGCATAAAAACATTAAAAGACCCTGAGAAGACTTTAAAAACCTAAAAACACGTAAAACCCCTAAAAACATAAAAATTCTAAAAACCTTAAAAAGTCTATAAGGGCCTAAAATCCTTCAAAAACCATAAAAACCTCTTAAAACATGAAAAGTATTAAAAACCCTAAAAAAATAGTAAAAATCTTAAAACCCTTTAAAGCCCAAAAACCATTATGAATCTACAAAAATATTTAAAATACCTAAAAACTCAAAAAATCCTAAAAACAAAAGAAAACATAAAAACCATAATGATAATTAAAACCCCTAAATCCCAAAACACAATAAAAACATGAAAATCTTAAAAGAACCCTGAAAATACCTAAAAACATAAAAAACCCTTCAAACCCATAATAAAACATTAAAAAACTAAAAATATTTAAAACCCATAAAATCCCTAAAAACACTAAAAAACATAAAACTCCCTAAAAACTGTAAAATCCAAATAACCATAAGATCCCTAAAAACCATAAACCCCTTAAAACCCATAAATTTTTTTAATAACCCTAAAACCCCTAAAACCCCTCTAAAACTATAAAAATGTTAAAAACAAATAAAAAACCTTTAATCACCGTAAAAACTCAGAAACCCCCTAAAAACCCAAATCCCCCACCACCATCAAAATCCCTAAAAACCATAAAAAATAAAAAATACCTAAAAAGTCCTGAAAATTTCCTAAAAACGTAAAAAAACTAAAACACTAAAAACCAGGGAAAAACTAAAAACCCTAAAATACATAAAAATGTGAAAACCCCCCAAAACCCCTAAAAAATCCAAAACCCCTAAAAACTGAAAAAGCCCAAAAAAACTTCCCTTAAAACACTTAAAAACAATAATCCCATAAAACTATGAAAACCACAAAAAACTCTAAAATCCCTTTAATCCCTTAAAAAAGTTAGAATGCTCAAAGAAACCATAAAATCCCAAAAGAACCCAAAAAATCCCTAAAACCCAAAAAAAACTGTAAGCCCTAAAACAACCCTAAAACCATCAAAATCCCTAAAAACCTGAAAAGCTCATAAAACCAATAAAAAACCCCAGAAATCCCTAAAAATGTAAAAAACTCTAGAATCCCTAAAACCCCAAAAAAAAATTAAATACGTAAAAAATCATAAAATCTGTGAAAAACCTAAAAGCACTAAAAACCCTAAAAATAATAAAAGACCTTAAAACCCCTAAAGACCCTAAAAACCCTAGAACCACAAAAAAATTAAAACCCCCAAAAAACCTAAAAAATCATAAAAAAATATTAAAAAAATTTAAACCCCTAAAAATGTTAAAAACTATAAAAAACATTAAAACCCCTAAAAAATCAGAAAAAACCTAAATCCCCAAAAAACACATAAAACCCAACCCCCCCCCAAGAACCCCCCAAATACATAAAATCCCCAAAATCCATAAAAATCCATAAAAATCCATAAAAACCACTATAAAAATAAAAAACCATAAAACCCTAAGAATCCATTAAAACCCTAAAAACAATTAAAGACCTTAAAAACACTAAAAAACCTAAAAACCCTAAAAACGCTAAAAACACTAAAAACATCTTAAAACCCTAAAAACCCTAAAAAAAATCATGAAACCCTAAAAACCAAAAAACCCTAATAACCTTAAAGCCCCCTACAAACCAATAAAAAACCTATGAAAAAACCAAAAACTTAAAAAATCTATTAGGCCCCTAACGACATTATAAAATTTTAAATACTAATAAAATGCTAATAAATAAAAAAAATCCCAAAATAATATAAAAACCATAAAAATCATAAAAACCCTAAAAACAATAAAAACCCTCAAAACCGCTAAAAAATAAAAAACTTAAAATACTAATAAACCATAATAATCTAGAAAAATCTTAAAAAACCTTAAATAACTATAAATAGATAAACGCCCTAAAAACCTAAAAAATGATATCAAACCCAAAACCCATGAAATATCCATAAAAAACTAAACCCTAGATTCCTTAAAAACCATAAACCCCTTAAAAACCTAAAAAATGATAGCCACCCTAAAAACACTGAAATATCCATAAAAACCATAAAAAACTAAACCCTAGATTCCTTAAAAACCATAAAACCCCTAAAAACCATAAAAATCTTAAAAACCCATGAACCCATTTAAATAACCCTAAACCCTTTAAACCTCTAAAACATTAAAATTTCTAAAAAATAATAAACACCCTAAAAAACTCAAAAAACTATAAAAACCTAAAATCCCATAAAAACCCTCAAAACACATAAAACCATTCAAATGCCATAAAATATTAAAAGGCCTTAAAATCCTTAAAAAGGGGAGAAAAACTAAAAACCCTGGAACCACTATGAAAACATTTAAAACTTTTAAAAAATATAAAAGAAATCAAAAACATAAAAATGCTAAAAACCCAAAAAAACCATAAAAATACTAAAATCCATAAGAACTAATAAAAACCATAAAAACCCATAAAAACACTATAAATCCCACTAAAAACTCTAAGAACCCAATAAATAACTAAAAATGTTAAAAAAAACACTAAAAACTATAAAAACATTAAAAACTAAAAAAACCTAAAAAATCAACAAAACCCATAAAAAAGAAATCCAAAAAACCAAAAAAAACCTTAAAAACCTTAAAAACCCTAAAAACCATTAGAATCCAAAAAATCCCAAAAAATCCCTAAAATTTAAAAAAACCATAAAAACTCAGAAAACCACTAAGAAAAACATAAAATTCAAAAAAAAATTAAAACCATAGAAACCTAAGAATGCATTAAACCCTAAAAGAACATAAAACCATACAATCTCTTAAAAACCATAAAACCCATAAAAACCATAAAAATACTAAGACACTATAAAAACACTAAACACCACTAAAACCTCTAAAAACCATTTAAACACCAAAAAATATTTTAAAACCCTAAAAACTATTAAAAAAATAAAAAAAATCCCTAAAAACCTATAAAATCTATCAAACCCCTAAAACCCTAGAAACCACAAAACCCTCAAAATCCATAAAAACCCTAAAAACCATAAAAATCTGAAAAATGACTTAAAATCAAAAATTAATAAAAAAATCCATAAACCCTAAAAAACGCTAATAAAACCATAAAAACCTAACAACACTTATATCCCCAAAAAACCTAAAAACAATAAAATACCCTAAAAATCTTAAGTACCCTAAAAACCAATAAGAACTCTTTAAACCCCAAAAAATACTAAAATAATCCAAAAAAATCAAACCCTAAATACAAGAAAAATATTAAAACCCCAAGAAAAACATTATACCATAAAATCTCAAAAAATCATAAAACCCCTCAAAATTAAAATACCTAAAAACCATATATATCCTAAAAATATTACTATATATCTCTAAAAACATAAAAACCTATAAAAAACCTAAGAAACCCTTTAAAACCTAAGAACACTTAAACCCCCTAAAAACCTATAAAATGATAAAATCAAAAAAACCCTAAAAACAAAAAAACACCCCAAATTCCAAAAACCCTAAAAACCCATAAATTCCATAAAACCCAAAAAAATACCTAAAAATGAAAAAAACACTAAATCACTTAAAAATACTTACAAAAACATAATAACATAAAAATAGTTTAAACCCCTAAAAACAATAAAAATGTTAAAATCCCTAGAATACCCTAAATCCGACAATAAATAATAAAACCCCAAGAAATGTTTAAAAACCTAAAACCCACAAAATCCTAAAAACCCTCTAAGAACTCTAAAAACAATTTAAACCCCTTAAAACATTAAATACTCTAAAAAACAAAAAAAAAATAAAAAACTAAAAAAAATAAAGAAATAAAAACCCTAAAACCCACAAAATCTTTAATACACCTAAAAATTATAAAAAAACATTAAAAATACCTAAAAACATAAAAAAACATAAAAAATGATAAAACCCTCAATAACCCTAAATAGAACTAAAAATCTAAATACTCTTGAAAACCATAAACCATGAAAATAAAAAAACCCATTACAACCCAAAAACTGATAAAAACTCCAAAAACCATTTAAACCCCTAAAAACATTAAAAAACTCTAAAAATCATAAAAAATCAAGAAACCCTAAAAACCAAAAAACCATAAAACTCAAAAATAAAACTAAAACCCTTAAAGTCCATAAAATCAATAAACCCCTTTAAAAATCCCAAAAAACTTAAATTACCAAAAAATTGAACAAAATCCTAAAAAAACCTATGAAAAAAATAAAAAAAACTCTTAAAACCCTAAAAAGATAAAAATGATAAAAACCCAAAAAAATAAGAAAAAACACTAAAAACCATTTAAACCACAAAAATATTTTAAAAAATCTAAAAACCCTAAATACTCAAAAAAAAACAAACGCAAACCAAAATACCCTAAAAACTCTAAAACCACACAAGATCCCTAAAACCCCTAAAAAACTATAAACATCATAAAAATCGAAAAAAAACCTAAAACCCAAAAACCCCCTAAAAACCAAAAAACCCATAAGAAAACCTCAAAAACATATAAAAACATAAAATCCTTAAGAAATAAAAAAATTCAAAACCCCCTAAAACCCCTAAAAAAATCCTAAAAACCATTAAAACCCATAAAAACATTAAAAAACACTTAAATATCAAAATCCATAAAAAGGAATAAAAATATATAAAAATTTTAAACAATAGAAACATTAAAAAACTCTAAAAATACTAAAAAGAATAAAAAAATTAAAAACACTAAAAACCCAAAAAACCATAAAACCCTAGAAAGAAATAAAGAAACCAAGAAACCCTCAAAATTCCTAAAAAAATAAAAACACTAAAAATCCATATCAATACCAAAAAACATTAAAACCTGAAAAACCCTAAAACCCTTAAAAATGTTAAAAAAATCCTAAAAAACCATAAAAACACTAAAAACCCAAAAAAAAAAGAAAACCTAGAAAACTAAAAAACACCAGAATAAAACTCAAACTTCCTAAAAACTCCGAAAATAAAAAAACCCAAATAAATCCTAAAAAATACCATAAAAGAGAAAAACCCAGAAAACACTAAAATCCCAAAAAACCCATAAAATCCCTAAAAATCCTTAAAATCACTAAATACCCATAAAATTCATAAAAATTCCCCATAAACCCCTAAAAAATAAAAAACCCTAAAAATTCATAAATAAACATTAAAAACCTAAAAACACTTGAAAAGACCTTAGAATCCTACAAACCCCTTAAACCCATAAAACTACTAAAATATTCAAAAACCCCTAAAATCCTATAAAAGACATAAAAACACTAAAGACTCTAAAAACCTTTTAAACCCTAAAATATATTCTAAAAAACCATAATACTGCTAAAAACTAGAAAACCCTAAAAATTGAAAAAAACCTAAAAATCCAAAAAACCCTAAAAATCCCTAACCCCCCCCCCCCGAAATCAATAAAAACCACAAAAATCCCAAAAATTCCCTAGAAGTCAAAAAATAAACATAAAAACCCATAAAAACATGGAAACCTCAAAAAATTCATAAAAATAAAAAAATTTAAATCACTTAAAAACTTATTAAACACAAAAAACCCTAAAAATCTGACAACCCATAAGACCCCCCCTAAAATTATAAAAACAAAAAACCCTATAAAAATCCAGAAAACCACTAAAAAGGATAAAAACCACTAAAATTTAAAAAACCCTAAAACCGCAATAAAAACAATAAAAATCCCAAAACCGTCAAAATCCCCTAAACCGTAAAAAAATAAAAATCAAAAAAAATTAATAAAAAGTCCCAAAAGGAAAAAAACCTTAAACCACTGAAACACTCTATGAAATACTTAGAAATTTTAAAACACATAAAACACCTAAAAATCCAAAAAAGTGATAAAAAACCTAAAACACTAAAAACCCTAAAAACCCTAAAACCCTAAAACCCCCTAAAAATTTTATGACCCATAAGAACCCATAAGACCCTAAAACCGACTAAAAACTCTTAAAACCCTTTAAACCCATAAATCTTTAAAAGCATCTAAAAACCCATAAAACCCAAAAAACTCAAAAAAGACCCTAAAAAGCACAAAAAAACCATAAAACACATAAAACCCCCAAAAAAACCAAAAAACCATAAAAATCCTAAATGCACTAAAAATACCTAAAATTTTAAAAACCCAAAACAGCTTTAAAAACTCTAAGAGAACATTAAAAAAAACAAAAACCCTTAAACCCCTTATAATAAATGAAAAAAACTAAAATAAAAAAAACAAAAAAAACACTAAATTTTCAAAAATCCTATGAAACCCTAAAATCCATAAAAATCATAAAAATCCCTAAAAATACCTTAAAACATAAAAAATCTTAAAAAAATAGAAAAATCCTAAGAAAACATTAAAATATAAAAAAGTTCAGAGATTTAAAACCTAAAAAACTAGAAAACCACTAGAAGACCATAAAAATCCTATAAAACCATAATAATCATAAAACCCATAAAACCTAAGAACCTTTAAATACACATAAAACCCCTAAAACAACTAAATAATCCAAAACCACTCTAAAATTTTAAAAACCTTAAAAACTCTAAAAACTATTCAAATCTCAAAAAAAAACCCCATAAACCCAAAAAACCATAAACCACCTATAAAGAAATACAAAACCTCAAAATCCCTAAATCTCCTTAAAACAATAAAAATCCTAAAAATTCCCTAAAAATAATTAAAAAAAATAAGAAAACCCTAAAATGAATGAAACCCCTAAAAACAATAAAAAAATTAAACCCCTAAATAACTAAAAAAATGCTAAAAACCTTGAAAATAAAAAAACCCTAAAGAATCATAACACCCTTAAAAATCTCTAAAAAACCTATAAAACCATAAAAATATAAAACAAACCCTAAAAACCCAAAAAAATATATACCATCCTAAAATCTCTAAAACCCCTAAGAAACCCATAAAATCCTAAAAACATTAAAACCCCTTAAAAACCTAAAATACGCTAAAACCCATAAAAGATCCTAAAATCCCTAAACCCCTAAATCCACTAAAAACCATAAAAACCCCAAAATACCTTAAAACCCCTAAAACCCATAAATATCCTAAGAAACCACTAAAAAGCCTTTAAAACATTGAAAATTTTAAAAAAACTATAGAAACCCTTAAAAACGAAAAAAACCAAAAAAATACAAAAATACAAAAAAAAAACAAAACCCATAAAAATCATAAAACCACTAAAACCCCTGAAAATACCTAAAAACACTAAAAACTATGAAAACATAAAATTGATGAGGTATGAAACATAATCCAAGGAACAGTAGGGGAGGTATGGTTCCCAAATAACTACCAGGTCTACATGGGTGGTAACAATCCCATCCTGAAGATTGATGACGTATGAAAATTCCTCCAAGGAATGGCCCCTGTCACCTCTCAATGATCCATGAGGGGTATGATGTGGTGAAAATGAGAAATAAGAGGCATCATTTAATATCCTGACCACATCGGTAACATTTAGAGTCTAGGGATGAACAACATAAATGTTGAGAAGATCCGGATGAATGTTAGAATGGGGAACTCGTGTAGTATGCTCGTATTCATAACATGGTAAGTGTTCTGCCATCCACTCATATAGGAATAGGAATGGTCCACTAAGACGATCTAGAGACCGACTTTCCTAAATATGTTCCAATAAGTCATAAAGCCAGGTTAGGGTAGGAAGGGCCGAATTGATGGGTCGACCCTCCACCAGCATGGCCGCCATCTTCAAAGTGCAGGCCCGAACCCCTGTGTATACATCACAATATGGGAAGAGCCATCCACTTAAGAACATGGAAAAGAAACCTACTAGCATAAGTACAGGTGAAATGTCAAGACAAAGCTCATATCCTCATGTGGCATACCTCCCTGATTCAAGGATAACACATGTGTACCTATAGTTTGGCGGGACTGATGGGTTGGGTGAGTTTGATTACGGAACGCCTTCGGCTTAGGCCTGTTCATCTGTAAGAATAGCCTTATCCACGCGTCGAACGGGGTGAGGGAACGGACCTTGAGGGGATGATATAGTGACCCCGCTGCCATGACCAGTAAGCTCTTTGTAAAAAGGAGGCATGTGATTAGTATCATTCCATGTAGTTTCTACTGGGAGAAAATCGGCATACATCTCACTGAGGATAGGGAGACCTCAAAGCTAGTAGAAGTCCCATAGACTGATCCCCACCTCTCCATGCAGTAGGTGAAATTTTTTAGTGTTCTAACACCAACATATCATCAATTCTGGGAGAATTTCGCCTGAATAGAAGATTGAAAACTGAGACACCCAGGCTGCTTGGTGCAAGCCCACCACCTCCAACTAGTGGGGAGAATACAAAGAGTTCTGATTCACCTAGAATTCCCAAGCCCACTAATCAGAGAAACATCCTCCAGCCAGCAAATCCCATTTGGTGCCCCACCCACCACTATGATTTACTAGAGAGATGCTGATAATGGATGGGTATTCTCGGATGTCTAGTCTTGGGACAACATTGTGGCACCCATAGTTTCCTTGATTCCATGTTGAACCTCGCAATATGAAAATGTTTTCCTGAATATGAGTGCCGATGAATTATCCAGTTGGGGAAATTTGGTCACGATCATGATCTCGTGGTGCCTCTAAAAGGATGAAAGGGATGTCAGAGTCAAGAAATGGCAGACGCACATCGGCGGGAAGACCAAAGATGTAAAGTGGAAACTATATGGACAACAGGTAAGAAAGAAGCTATGGCGTCAAGAAGACCATTAGAACGATGTCATGGGGAATGATGTGGATTTCAATATTATCATCCCTATTCCTCGCCATGGTGGCCCTCGTCTTCATCGATTTACTAGCAGCCTGAGAATCATCCATTGTAACCTGCATAGGAATATCTAGAAGACAATGAGAAATCATTCCGATAATAATTTTTGGGTAAAGGTTATGGAAAAAATTGCTAAAGGACTTGAAACATGTCAAAAAAAGGCTCAGTGTACTGTTGCTAAAAGCAGTATGCGGAAATAGCATTCTGCGTACATCATAACATGCGGAATCTACTCCACCCTCAACTATGGTATCTGGATACTATTCCCCACGTACATCCATGGTACATTGAATGACCGTGAGGCACAGGCCCACAAACCGTTGGCTGGCAAATAGAACGGTCTGCAGAATTTAGAAATAGTGAACCTCCACCTCGGTTTAGTTTGTTTTTAGAAGTTGTGGCTTAAAATTTAGGTCTGTATTAGTAGTTTTTGAGGTTCGGTTCACTAATTCATGTTCGGTATGCGAAGAAGTCAGCGGAGTAGTGTTATTTCATGTGGAATCCAAGTTTTATGTTTAAAATTTCCACAGTCCCATTTATGGAATCCAAAATACAGTACGAGGATGGGGAAATGGAAAGGAAATCAGTTCGCAAAATGTACAGAGCAGTTCATGAACACAGTTTTCGCAAGGAGCATGGTATGTGAATGTGAAGGAGGCTGAAAAACTAGGAGTACTTTTCACCAAGTGAAACGGTAAAAGATAACTGAATTTGTCCCCTATATATAGGTGTGGTCCCCTCCTACCAGGTCTACCTATTCTACAATGAACTATTTCAGTTCAAGACTACTTCTACATCGGAATATTCCTCTTTTCTTTCCGAACGGACACCATTCAAATGGTGGAATTTATAGGGTCCTACATATTTCACCAAGGAGAAGAAATACTCCCATAATCAATTTAAATAATGAATCATGCACTTCTATATGTTAATCAAGGAGTAGGGACTCAAATTGTGTTTTATTTCATTGAATGAACTTGAAGGAATTCATGTTTTTAAATGGAAAGAATACCATCACTGGGAAAGGTACGAGAAGAATATGGATCGCGAACCACCATGTATGTGGGACAGTCTGCGAACTGCTGGCCCGCGAAACAATGGCTAGCGAGGAGGGGAAACTGGAAACTATGTCAATTGAAGGTGTTCTACGTGGAAGAACATCTGCATACCATGCCACGAACCCCTCAGTTCACATATTGAGAGAAAGAATAGGGATCCACAAACCATTATCGTAAAGAAAAGTCTCTACGAACCCCGGTTGACCGAGTCTTCTATGGGTTAGAAAATTGCTTTAGTGGGCCCCTAAAAATAGTTTTGAGTTCCCAGTAGATACGATTGCTCTGATGCTCTATAAAAGGAGAACAGTAGAAGAAGAAAATAGTGGCAGAGAGGAGACAAAAAAAGGGAAGTACGAGTGATGAAATCTTGAGGAAAAATCATAGGTTGCACTTCGGATTCCATATTTTTTCATTAGTAAAGCACGAACCGCATCTCACTCCCTACATAGGTACAACTGGCTGTGAGCCATAAAAATATAGGAATTGAATAATAATAATAGAATTCAAAACACAACTGGTAAACCATAAACCAAAGAATTTTCATGGATTAATTTCACGCGAATGGTAATTCCCTCGAGCATCCTTTAATATGGTGCTCCACATAGCGTACCACTTCATGGACTAGACTCGGTGTCGTGTATCAAATTGTTACACGGATATAACCCAAAGAGGCACGGTAATCCACGTACCACATTGGTACGCGATTGGCGAAACCAATGCCCGCGTACCACCTCGGTACGAGGATGTCTCTCCTACCCGCATACCACTATAGTATGCATTGCCTTCCCCATCCCGCATGAGAAACTCATATGCTGAATGTGGTGTTTTCGAGTATTATTCCCTCTATTTCCAACCTCACCCCTCCATTACTGTCCAATCCTCCACAATCCCTCTGCTAACCAGTCCTCCGGCGCTAGGCTAAAGCCTCCACCAAATCCACCGGACCAGTATGGTCAGACAATCGGGTGGATCAGTGTGCCGTATTGAGTCTATATAACTATGGTAAGTGGATTCATGAAGGCCCTCCCAATAAAGGCTCAGGCTTTTGAAATGACTATAAGGATACATTCCCATGGTAACCTAGATTCCAACCTTGGGATGCCGACGGTAACCTCACCATTCTTGAGATTAGGGATGATCACTTTCTTTTCCATTCAATGAGGAATAGTGACCAGTCAAAGGGGTTATGTTCGCTCCACCCTTTGAGGAGGAAGAAACTCTTCCCCTTACTAGAACATTCTTTAGGTCCCTCCCACTGAGGTAAGTCCACAATATTCTAAGCCAAGACCGCATGAACTTTTATGTCATTTCACATGGAAAGGTTCATCACTCCGCTCCCTCATGCACCGTCGCTCTGGCCTCTTCCGCCATGGGCTCTCCCTCCCCCACCAAAAGGGGAGGAGTCATGTGAATTGTTATATCTTTCAAATCCACTTGTTTCTAACACCAATCATGAATCACTTGGGATTATATGTTTGTGAGGATAACAACATCAGCACACCATCTGAACTAGGAGAACTCTGATTCCTAATCAAACCAAGATATGTAGGACACCTACCAGAAGGATTGATCTCAAAAGGGTTCCCATCCAAAAGGGTCTACCCAATCATGTTTCCTCAAATGGGAAGCTTCCATTTGTAGTCCCCACACCTTCTGAAATACGAGAACTCTGACTCGAGATCAAACCAGGATATTTAGGATGCCTACAAGAAGGCTTGATCTCAAAAGGGTGTCCTTCCAAAAGGGTCCCCCAAATCATGTTTCCTCAAATGGGCAGCTTCCATGAGTAAGCCCCACACTATTTGAACTACAAGAACTCTGATTCCTGACCAAACCAGGATACATAGGACGCCTAACAAAAGGCCTGATCTCAAAAGGGTGCCCATTCCAAAAGGGTCCACCCAATCATGGGTGTGAAATGAGCAGCTTCTATATGTAATCCCCAAACATTCTATACTACATGGGATCTGATTCCTCTCCTGAGGATACATAGGAAGCCCTCTTTGTGGACCTGATCCCAACATAATGTCACCTTTTATCCTCCGTAGATGACGATAAACTCCAGATAACCTTACAATATGGCTAAGTTTGCATCACCTCCACGACATCAAACATATGCATGCTCATAATGATCTTGAAAACTAGGGGTAGACTACACTATACCAATTTTTTTTACATGAAAGACTTTATATTGCCTATCAAGAATCCATTTTGGCTCATAAACCACTATAGAATCCAGATCAAGGTCAATGAGATCCTATCAAATCACATGGTTAGGTATAGGTTGATACATCTTAAATTGAGATAGATGAAACAAATTATGCACTAAATTGAACCTTGGTGGAAAATCCAACCATTATTCCACCTCACCCATCCATTCAATTGTCTCAAAAGGTCCTTTATATAGAGAATAAAACAATAAATTCTTCTAAAAATGATGATGTCAGATCCTTAAAGATATTCCCAAGAACACATGACCACTCACTTAAAAAACAACCATCAACGATGTTCCATATATGATTTCCAATGACTCTATTCCACCTCCATCATCTTATTGGTTAAATGAATCTTATCCATTGTCTATTTCACAAGTATTTGTATATCCAGGGAAGTCTCATCTGTTTCCACCCAAAAAAGTGGATAACTACAATGAATCCCATACAATGCTTTAAAATGAGCCATATGCATCGAGGTATGATAACTTTTGTTGTAAAAGTAATCCACTAAAGGTATGTTCTCCTCCCATGATCACCCAAAATCCATTACACAATACCTAACCATGAACTCCAATGTTTAGATCATCATTTAATATTTTCTATCTATTTTTTGATGATACACCGTGATCATAGTCAACTGATTACAAAGGACTTACTAAAAATATTTCCAAAAATGATATGTAAATCGGGGGTTTATGTCAGTTACAATCGATATAGGAACACAATTTCAAATTAAATCTTCTTAGATATATATTTTTGAAAAGTACTCCATTGTATTGGATTAATTAATAGGGATTAAATGAGATGAATGTGTGATATGATTCACTACCTCCCATATAGATTCATGTTTTAGAACTATCGTTCTTTGACCTGTTAAAAAATCAATAGATATCTATCCCCATTTACACATGGGAATCAATAAACACTGAAAAATACCCGTCAGTTGTTGGTGATCTTACATAAACATCTTATAGGTGAGGCATCTCAAAATAAACTTATCCACCTTTCGTTTCACGTGAGACCACAAAAAATTTCTTTTTAGTGACTTATACATCATTTTTATTCTAGGATGAAAAAGCTCATATCGAATGGTGATAAGCATGAAGGAGTTGTTATTAAAAGGAAAAAGGTACAAACATCCGATCATGAAACTAAAAAAATGATCTTATATCTTGATTCCATCCCCAAATTTTCTCCCCACCATTAAGTTTTGAAATCATAACAACTCATTCAGAATCAGATGTCTATGCCTATTTAACGTTCTCTACCAAATCAGGCACAAAAGAAACTTGAATGAAAAAAGTAACACTACCTCAATATTTACTATCCAATTGTATTTTAGTAATCACCGACATTAGATTAAATTTATATGAAGCTTATTTCACCAACTTACTATATAAATTTCTACTCAATGCATCTTATACAGATATCCCTTTACATGTTGTATACATTAATTCAATGTCAAACATTTGAAGATTCTCCATCCATCTTCTTTTTCTCAAATTCAAAAATAATTGTGATAAATTTTTTTGAAGCTCTTATGATCCATTAATATCATGAATTTATCACCAAAAAGATAATGACACCAGTTCTTCAAAGCATGGGCCAAAAAAACTAATTCCAAATAAAGTGTTGGGTACTTATTCTCATGAAACCATAACTTTTGTGATCAATAATAAACAAAATGATCTCCCTACATGAGAAAAATCCCCAAACCATATCTCAAAGAATCACAATAGACCACGTAGCCTCATCCAGATTATGGGAATATCAAGATCAATGATGATGTAAGACAAACATTAAGGTATCAATAATACTTTTGACATTGATTATTCTATTGGCATGGAATACATAACTTTGTCAAATCTATCATTGGTGAATCCATTCTTGCAATTTATTGAACAAAACATCAAGAATAACTAGTAAGACCAAGAAAACTATATATATGAAAGACATTATTTGGTGGTTTCTAAGGTATCACAACCTCTACCTTTTCTGGTTCTATCAAAACACCTTTTCCAGATATAACATGGCCAATAAAACACACATATTGTGTCAAAAAATCACACTTTGAATGTTTATAATACAAATGATGGTCTTGCATGATATCCAACACTATCTCTAATTATTCCTCATGATCAACATATTTCCTAGAATAAAATAGTATGTTATTCACAAATACCAGCAAAATATAATCCAAATACATTTTAAATATCCAATTCATAAATTCTAAAAATATATTTCGAACATTTGTAATACCAAAAGTCATAACCACATACTCATAATGTATATATCTACTTATGAAATCTATTTTCATAATATCTGACATATGATCCCATAGTTGGTGATATCCTAAATGAATTTAAATTTTGGAGAACCACTAGGCTCTGATAAATTTAGGAAATAGGTCATCAATGCCTTGAAGGGGATACCGATTCATTTTTATATCTTCATTAAGAATACGATAATCCACACAATGTATAAGAGTTCCATCATATTTTTTCACAAAAAGAACCGGTGATTCCCATAGAGATGCACTACGAGGAATGAAATCTTTGATTTTCTAATATTAAAACTAGAATTTCAATTAAATTATATTTATTAGTGGCTTCTAATGAGATAGAATTGAGACAAGTCTAGTTCTTGGTAAGAGATAAATCATAAACTCTACTTCTCTTGTGGGTGGAAACCCTGGGAAATTATGAAGAAACAAATAAGTAAAATAATCAAAAAATTATGGGAAACCAGGTTTCTTGATCTCATCCAATAATTTCTGATGTTAAGGATTCCAACATAGATTAGATAGTTCCAACTGCAGGTTCCAACAATCCTAATCCACTTGCCTTTACATTCCAATTTCCTCTAAATATATGTTCAACACCATTATAACTTGTTAAAATAACCTTTTATGTATAACATTCAATGCGAGATTTAAAAATTTTAACCAATCCATACATAGGATTAAGTCGTAGACATCCATATCAAGCATAGAGAAGTTACAAATCAATTTATCCCCATCGATAGTTATTGACCATGATTTTCACATAAAGGCTCAACATTCTTTTTTTCCAAGAGGAGGTTGATGTTTAAAAATAAATGGAATCATCTCAACATAAAAACTTAGAGTATAAAAAACATGATAATTAATAAATGAATGTAATGCACCCATATAAAAAAAATATTTTGTAAGTGTACATTCAAAATAATTATACCTCTCACTGTTGAATGATCTGATTGATCATCCATGATTTCATTATTAGCTCCATAAAATTTCTTACTCGCTGTGCTTTTCTCATTATTACCCTATTGAGATTTCCCTAGTCAAAAATTCATAATATTCATAGAATCTTCATGGATTATTCTATTTTTATGATGAGATAAATTCTGTTGTAGTCATCTCATTGAAGCATACAATTCATTTTAAGCATGATATGTGTCCCTAGAAAATGAAATCAGAGCACCGAGACAATAATTTCATATATGTCCCATATTATTTCAATTTCGACTTGCTCTAGGAGGGTTTTAATAAACATTATTTATATGATCAAGAGAACCATATGGAAAATAATTAGTTGTACCCTTTGTTATTGGAGAAAGATTCACTGATCTCACCATCTTATTTTGAGTCATACCAACACCTTGGAAATAGGTGTCCCATTTTCTCTTATTCCTAGTATTACAGCTCCCACTAGTTCCCATAGGAATTAACATTCATCATAAAACTTTATTTCCTAAAATATAAATTTCTACCATTCTTTACCTATTGACCATATTTGTATAATGTGATACACAAATCACGAAAATCATTGAGAAAATCATTGGCCTCAAACCAAATTAAAAAATGTGTTCCTTTAAGGACTCACTTATAATAACTTATGTTGAAAATCAGACTAAATTCCTAAATTTCGCCACATACTCTATCATTGTGAGTTTCTCTTTCATCAAACTAATGATGTTTTTTGTTCTTATAACTAAAAAGTATTCAGATATAATTTTTTGTTAAACAATTATTCAAAATATTACCATGTCATGCCTTGGTTCAATTTATCCTAAACTGTTAAATCCCACCATAGGCATACACGATCTTCTATATTTTACTTTTCCAACTCCATAATTATCTTAGATATTGTTCCTAGAAAATGAAATATTCAATTCATCATATTTTTCCAAATTTTTTTCTTTTTATGGTTTTTAATCACCCTAAAAGATAGGTGGATTTTTCTTTTGGAACTGAACTGGTTGATTCACTCACCTAGAATCATTGTTTATGTTACCTCTTTCCACAACCTATAATTATTTGAAAATAATTTGAACTAGTTATTTTTTTACATGTGGCTCAAGTACAACCACATTCTCAATAGCCTCTTCTAGTTGGTTTCTACAGAACCAACTCGAATCTATTCACTATAACAAAAATTAAACTCTATTTAGTCTCACTCTCTATCAATTATTGGCTTAGTAATTTCAAATTTACCACATCAGACATATCACAATAGATCTTTAAAAAATCAACAATTTACAATTTCAAACCATTTTTGAAAATTACACCATACTTTTGAAAATCATAACATTTTCCACTATTTTCAAAACTCAACACTTTTTCACCTACTCAAAAATCATTACTCAAAATTAATTACATGTTTTTAATGGGAAGTAATTTCTAATAATGCATGTCATGTTCTTATCATCGGCTACACCCAAGACAATGAGGTGACAAATCCTAGAAGTTTCTCAATACACTCATGCACCCAACTCATTGGTAACTTGAGTTTCAGCATAAAGAGATTATTTATGAATTTTTATGATTTAAATTTCTATTTCCCTACAATAAAATCTCCTTTATATCATCCCAAGAGATATAAAATTATGATTTAAAATTCAAGGACCGAACAAGATGATATAATTTCTAACATCTCATCCTTTCTCATTGGCATGAGAAGTGATAGAGGGGATACTATTAATTAGGTGATATCCCCAAGACACTAAAGGCTAACAATAAATTCCAAATGCCTCATAAATAGTTTTGGTATGATTATAAATTTTAAGATAAAATGATCAAAATAATGATAAACATAATAACCAAACTTCTTAATGATCCATGATTACTAAAATGAATGCCAATATAATACTAAACAAATAGAAAATATCATTGTATAAGTGGAATAAATGTGACATAACCAATGGAACCAAATAATAAAAAAAATTAAAAGAGTAACAAGAAACTAACAAAAACTCCCAATATTCTCCAAGCTCCAAATACTCATTCCCAACCAAATGTATCAATAAAAATCACCAAAGAACTAGAATAACCTTCCTTTACCAGTTTCTCGATATATAAAATCTACAAATGCACCATATTGCTTAAGAAGGGGGTGAGTATAAAACTCAGTAGAATTTCCAAATTGACTTAACAACACACAAAACTATGATTTAACATGTTAGAACATCTATATAAAATAGTTTAATGTAAATTTAATGAAATTAATATCCAACCAAAATATTTTTCCAAGGAAAACAATCAAACAAACCATCAAAACCATTCTTTTCATGGAATATATCAACAAATGACACAATTATTGTTCAAGGAACGTAAAAAATGATTTTAATAATTTCTCAATTTTTGATATGGCATAAACATTTCCATGTCCAATAATATCCTCAATATAAACACACAGATAAGATTGGTGTTACCATTGACGGTGTAACTTCACATCCATACAATGTCCCTTTGATGATGGTATTTCATGACCATTATCCATCCCATTTTACTCATTCCCAATCGTTATGCCCAAATAATATCGAACCATTTCAATAAAAGAATTTTAAAAAATAAATTAATTTTATCAAACAATCATAATTTTAAAATCACCATTTTAAAATTATAAATAATGATTTTTTGAAAATCCCTCCAATTCCAATGATTTCCAAAACCATAATTCAAATGAAAATCCCGTCAAATCAAATCATGATTTTCACAAAACATTAAATGAATTTAATGAATTTAAAATCAAGCCTTGAAGTTATAATCAATAGGATTCAAGAGATAATCTACCTACCTATCAAAAATTGGTGAAAATTATGAACAACACAACAAATTTAAAAAACAAGTTTAAAAATTCATGATTTCAACTTAGATCTCGTTCACTTCAGTCAAAATAATCATATTCCATCAAGATTGACATCATAAAACATAGATATATCACAAAAGAACTAGATATAGGATTATAATATAGGTAAGGAGAAGATATAAAATAAAATGATGAGGAATGATCACTTACTGATGAATTTGAGTATCCAATGCACTTGGATTTTTATGGAATTCCAACTTGAAAAAACGAAATTGTCTCCACTGAAGAGGGAGGATGATGAATTTGTGTTATGTACTATTTAGTAAAAAATTTGTCTAGATGGTAAAGAAGAATAGATAAGAAATTTTATAATCTTTTTTTTTGAAGTGCATGATTTGAGTGAACGATTAGGAAAATCAGGCGCTGACCATGCCCGATTCACTCCCTCTAAACTCACCTCTCAAAGTTGGGTCATATGGTTAGAAAAACCATGCACCAAACGTGCTATAAAATATAGTAAATCATTGTTAAATTTAATATGGAAATCATAACAATTTGGTCAAACTGTGCACCTAACATTGTGCCTCCCTAGTTTCCACTTGTTTCTTTTTTACACTTTCTTAGAGGTGTTTCACGGTTTCTACTAACCGTTCTCAAATCACGCACCTACAAAAAATCATCAAAAACATTCCAAAGATCCTATGAACCTCCAAAAACTTTACCCAGTCATTTTAAAAACATAAAATACATAAATAAGGGGTTATTTACTTGACACCGAGGGTGCTACATTTAGTGTTTTAAAATTATAGAGTTCATCATAAAAAGTGAGCCTACTATATCTCATGATTTATAGATTTGTTTTCAATGATTCTAGATGGAGAAGAAATAATAGCCTCTCAAATACAATATTGATATATCTGTACATAAAAAATGATGAATAAATGATGCTTTTTGGTGAATAAAAAATGTACTAGAATTGATGTTGACCAGATTAAAAGAGAAAAGAAGATGGAAGAAGGGATAAAAATGATGAACCAGATTTTATGTAATTGGGATATGATACCAAATGATACAAGATCTAATAACTACTAGGAACTATCCTAATAACCTTGTACAACATCCACATGTTGAGAACCTAGATATCCATAACAAAACAAGTGGGAAGGGATATACATGGTGGAAATAATGAAGAAATGAGAGAGTTGGTCAAGGTAGAACACCAACAAAACTTGTATCTAAGAACTCCCTCCCCAAGATGCCATAAAGGATGACTAGTCCTTTGATAAATCAAGAATTAAGTAGGAACCAAAAGTTTTTAATAAAAACTAACTTTAATAACATTAACTTCATTCATGATGTTGAAAGAGTACAAGTGGTGGCTATTTATAGCCAAAGAGTGACACAAATGTCTAACACCAAATTTCTATATGTCAAAAAGGTTAAATGGTGATTTTGACAATTTTGGGGCATGCCCATGATTTTAATGGACAAGTAGAATACCTTTTCTGAATGTAAATCCAACCGTCCCACCAAACTAGACTTTGAAGATTCCATGTGGATGGGATAAAAATTCATAGTACACTATTGTATATGTCTTTAAAATCATGTTTGGGCATTAATTAATGTAAATATTTGACCAAATTATTCCCCCAAGAAAGTGCATTTGACCTCGGCTTGGTATTCCATTATTTACCCATTTAAGGCCTCCTTCATTATCTTTGTCCACTCCCTTATTATTGGGCCACCAACTCCTCACAACAGGTCTTTTGGAATCATGTGTATTCTACCCTCCTCATCAAGTACACCTTCAACCCCTCGATTCCCATGGGTTCCATGATCCTCATCAAAACATAATAAAACATAAAAAACTAAATACATTTAAAACCCCTAAAAAACATAAAATACCTAAAAAAACTGAAAAACCATAAAAAACATAAATTCCCAATAACCGCAAAATCCCTAAAACCCTAAATCCCTAAAAGATCCTAAAAATCCATAAAAGAGGAAAAAACCTAGAAGCCATTATAAACCATAAGAAACCCTTAAAACCTAATAACACTTAAAACCCCCAAAAAACCAAAAAATACTAAAAACCCTCCAAACCCAAAAAATCCAGGAAACCCTAAAAACCCATATAGTCCTTAAAACCCCTAAAACCCAATAAAACCCTAAACCCACCCCCCCAAACTATAAAAATCATTTAAAAAAATGATAAAAATACTAAAAAACATTTAAAACCCTACAAAATCTTATAAACCATAGAAATCTAAAAGATTCCCTAAAAACACAAAAGAAAACTCAGAAAACCCTCAAAATACCTAAAAACCATAAAAATCCTAAAAATATCTTAAAATACCTGTAAATATTAAAAAAACCTTAAAACCATAAAAAAACCCTAACGAAACATAAAAACCTAAAAAAAATTAAAACCCCTAAAAACCATAAAAACACCTTAAAAACATAAAAAACCCAAAAAACCCAAAAAACCCCATAAAAACCATAAAAAACCTAAAAACCACTAATTTTTTTTAAAAATACCTCTAGGAACCTAAAAAAATAAAAAAATCTAAAAATGAATACAAATAATAAAAATTCAAAAAACCAAAAAACCCAAAAAAACAGTAAAGCCCATAAAAAACCCAAAACCCAAAACTCCCTAAAAAACTATAAAAATCCAAAAAGATCCCTAAAAACATAAAAAACACTAAACATAAGAAAAACCCTAAGAAAATATTAAAAATAAAAAAACACATAAAACCCCTAAAAACATTAAAAAACATAAAACCCCCAAAACATCTAAAAATCAGAAAAACCTCAAAAACCCATTAAGAAACCCTTTAAACCATAAAACCCTAAAACCCCCACAAAATTTTTTAAAACCCCTTAAAAGCACTAAGAACATTAAAATAGTCAAAAAAATCCTAAAAAATGAAGAAAAAATTCACAACACCCCAAAATACCAAAAAACCCAAAAAACCAAAAAAACCTAAAAACAATAAAAATCCAATACAAATCCCTAAAAAATAACATAAAACCCTTAAAACCCATAATAAATCCTTAAAAAATACATACAACTAAACCCCTAAAAAACCAAAAAACTCTAAAAACCCTAAAAAACCTAAAAACACTAAAAAAACCCTAAAAACCCTAAAAATCCACAAAAACCCTTAATAACCATAAAAATCCTATAAATTAAAAAATAAATCTAAAAAAATAAAAAACCCTAAAACCCCTAAAACCAAATAAAGCATTAAAAACTAAAAAATATTAAAAATACTAAAATACCTAAAAACAACAAAAACCTAAAAAAACCAAAAAACCAAAAAACAAAAAAACCATAAAAAACCTAAAAACTGAAAACCCCCTAAAACCCATAAAACCCTATAAACCACTAAAAACTATAAATATCATTTAAACCCCAAACAACATTAAAAAAAAATATAAAAACAATAAAACCCCTATAATTATTAAAAAAAACAAAAAATACCAAAAACCCAAAAAAACCTAAAAATCCCTAAAATACATAATTTTTTTAAAAAAACATAAAAACACATAAAAACATAAAACCCCATAAAGCCCCTGAAAAAACATTAAAAAACGTAAAAACTATAAACAATTAAAACCCGACAAAACCTAAAAACCCTAAAGACCATAGAAAACGGCAAAGAACCTTAAAAACCCTAAAAACCCATAAAAACCTAAAAAACCTAAAAAACCCAATAAATATTAGAAAAACAATTTAGAACCGTAGAAATGTTTAAAACACTAAAAAACTCTAAAAATACTAAAAACTAAAAAAACCCTAAAAACCTAAAACCCCATAAGAACCCCTAAAAACCCTCAAAATTCCTAAAACCCCTAAAAATTTATGAATACCAAAAAAACCTAAAAATCGATAAAAATATAAAAAACCACTAAATCAGTGAAAACCCCTAAAAACCTAAACAACTATAAAACACCTAAAAACCCTTAAAAACGTAAAAACCATGAAAACCCCAAAAACATAAAAAACCCATATATCTATAAAAATACACTAAAACCTGTAAAACCACTTTAACCTCTGAAATTTTTAAAAACTCTAAAAACCTTAATAAACCTAAAAAACTAAAAAATACACATAAAACCCAGGAAAAACAATAAAATTCATCAAACCCTAAAAACTCCAAAAAAACCTAAAATCCAAAAAGACTATAAAAAGCAAAAGAAACCATAAAAACCTAAAGAAACCTAAAATCCCTAAAAAACTAATAAAACCTCAAAAACCTAGAAACACATAATACCCCTAAAAAACCAAAAAATAATAAAATCCTAAAAAACCCTATAAACTCTAAAAATCCCTCAAAAACCCCAAATAAAAAAAATCAAAAAATCAAAATAAAAATTCTAAAATTACCTAAAAATCCATAAAAATGTAAAAACCACTACAAACATTTAAAATACCTTATAAAATCATAAAAACCTAAAACACTTAAAACCCCTAAAAATATGAAAAACTATATAAATCCTAAATGACCATAAAGCCCTGAAACCACTGAAAACCCTAAAACCACTAAAAGTCTTAAAAACCCTAACACCCCATAAAACCCATTGAAATCTCTAAAAAACTTTTGACCCCGTGTAAATGTTAAAAAACTCTAAAAAATAAAAAAACCCTAAAAACTCAAAAGTATATCTAAAACACAAAAAAACCATGAAACCCCTAAAAACCATAAAACCCCTTAAAATCCCGAAAAACCTTAAAACCCATAAAAATACAAAAAGGTCTAGAAAATCCCAAAAAATGTAAACAACCGTAAAAATATTGAAAACTCCAAATAAAAGCTTACCAAATAAAAACGCATTACAACCCCTAAAAACTCAAAAATGCTTAATACCTTAAAAATATTAAAAACCCCCCGAAAAAACCTAAAGGCTACTAAAAACAATTAACACCCCAAATACCCATAAAAACCCTAAAACCACTAAAAACAATTTAAACCATTAAAGGTGTTAAAAAACTCTAAAAACACGTAAAATACAAAAAAAACTCAAAAATCTCTAAAACCCCCAAAAAAAATCCCTAAAAACCTAAAATTCTCTAAACTCCCTCAATAACCCTAAACTAATAAATATTATAAAAACACCTAAAAAGAACCAAAAACTTAAAAAACCTAAAATCCTTGAAAAACCCAAAGAAAAACATAAAAAAAATTAAAACCCCTAAAATAACTAAGAACACAAAAAAACCCTAAAAGCCATAAAAAACCTAAAAACCCCAAATCCCTAAAATACCTAAAAAACTAAAAAAATCAAAATCCTAAAAATCCAAAAAATCCCTAAAAATATAAAAAACACTAAAATATTGAAAAAAACATAAGAAATCAATAAATCCATAAATCACATATGAGCCTTAAAAACCTAAATATTATAAAACCCCCGAAACCATAAAACCCCTAAAAACCACAGAAAACCCTAAAGTCTGATAGAAACCTTAATGTAACTAAAACCAAACAAATACGTTACACAACTAAAAATTTTATAAAACATAAAAAACCATAAATCCCCTAAAAACTCACAAAAAACCCCTAAGAACCCAAAAAACCAAAAATCCCATAAAAATACTAAAACACATCAAATTCCATAAAAACCATAAAAACCATAAAAATTATAAAAAAGATATAAAAATTCCTAAAATATAAAAACCGCTAAAAACCATAAAATCACTTAACCTCGTCCCCCAAGTCATTAATACCAATAAAATTTCTAAAAAACTCGAAAATCCCTAAAAGTAAAATAAACACAATAAATCGAAAAAACCATGAGAGATGCTTAAAAACATAACTACACATTAACCCACTAAAATACATAAAAACACTAAAAACCATAATGGACCCTAAATCTCTTAAAATCCACTAAAAACCATAAATACCCATACAACCGCGAAAACCCTAAAACCCATATAAACAGTAAAAACAAAAAAAACTCGAAAAACCCAAAAAACACTAAAAACCCTTATAACCCTAAAAACTAAAAATCACATTTAAAACCCAAAAAACCATAAAATCCATAAAAAACCCCAAGCCATGAAAACCCTTAAAAACACATAAACCATAAAAAATGCAAAATCACAAAAAAATACAAATTTTTTTAAAAACCCTAAAAACCCAAAATACCCTAAGAAAATATTAAAAACCGAAACAAACATGAAACATCTAAAAACCCTATGAAGGGATAAGAATCCAAAAAACCCAAAGAATCATAAAAACTATAAAAACTCATGAAAATTATAAATACCCTGAAACCCAATATAGCCTTAAGAAAACTAACAAATCTAAAATACCATTAATCCACTAAAAATGTTAAAAAACACTAGAAAACCTTACATACCTTAAAAATTCTAAAAACTCTAGAAAAATAAAAACCCTTAAAACCCAAAAAATAGTAAAACCCACCAAATTCGTCAAAACCAGAAAAACCTATAAAATTCCTAAAATCCTTAAAAATCCATTAAAACTAAAATAATTCTGAAAAACATGAAAACCCATAATAAAACTTTAAAACACTCAAAACCCCTAAAAACCTAAAAATGATTAAAACCCTAACAACATTAAAAACCCTAAACACTCTCCAAATCCCTAAAAAATAAAATATCATAATATCCTACAAAAACCATAAACATCCCTATAAACCTAAGGAACTCTAAAAAACTAAGAAAAAACTTAAGAGAACAATAAAAACCTAAAACACATAAAACCCCAAAGATACCTAAAAACACTAAAAACCCCAAAAAATGTCAATAACCAAAAAATCCCAAAAATTAAATAAAAATCACAAAAAAAACATAAGGAAGCCTAAAAACAAAGAAAAAACCTAAGAAAACATTAAAAATATAAAACACATAAAACCCATAAGATGCCTACAAATACTAAAACCCCTAAAAGACCCTAAAAACCATAAAACCTTTAAAAAGAATAAAACCACTTAAAAACATAAAAACTTCTAAAAAATCAAAAGAAAACCTCAAAACCACTAAAAACTCTAAAAGCACTTTAAACCCCTAAAATTCTGAAAATTATCCAAAGAAATTAAAAGCCCTAAAAAACTCAAAAAACCTCAAAAAACCCAAAAAACCAAAAAATTGTCAAAACCCCTAAAAACATTAAAATTCCTAATAACTATTAAAATCCCAAAAAATATCTAAAAAAAATAAAAAACTAAAAACCATAATAAAACATTTAAAACCTAAAAGCACATAAAACCCCTAAAAACCAAAAATGCTAAAAAACCATAAAAATCATATATACCACAAACACCCCAAAAATCATAAAAAACCCTATAACCCAATAAAATTTGAAAAACCCACTCAAATATCTGAAAACAATTTAAACCCATAAAAATTTTAAAAGACACTAAAAATCCTTACATACCCTAGAAAACTCAAAATACGTCTAAAAACAAAAAAACAAAAAAACCTTAAAACGCTAAAAACCCTCAAAACCCGTAAAACCCAAAAAACCCATAAAAATAATAATTGTTTTATAAATACATAAATATGTAAATATCCCAAAAAAATCTAAAAACCCCATGGAAAACATTAAAAACCTCACAACACTTAAAACCCCCCAAAAAATAAAAAAGTAAAAACCCATAAATCCATAAAACCACTAAAAACAATATAAAACCTAAAAAATATATAAAACTCATAAAAATCATAAAAAACCCTAAAATTTATAAAACATAAAAATCAATAAATCCTTAATAAAAACAAAAAATCCTAAAAAACATTAAATTGATAAAAAACAAAAAAACAGTGAATACCCTAAAACAACACTAAAAACCATAAAATCTATAAAAACCATAAAACCCTTAAAAACCGTTGAATTCCTAAAATTCCATAAAACCCTAAAAACCAATAAAAAGGTAAAAACTATTTTAAACCTCTATAAATGATAAAAAAACTCCAAAAATATCAAAAAATAGTAAAAACACAACCCCCAACCCAACAAACTCTATAACCCTAAGAAACCCTAAAACCCCTCAAAATCCATAAAAAAGTCCTAAAAAGTGTAAAAATTCTTAAACTCCTAAAACCCTAAAAACCCCTAAGAAACCCTTAAAAACATAAAACACAAAAAAACCATAAAAACCTAAAAAACACAAAAAAAACCCTAAAAACCCTAAAAACCCTAAAAACCTGAAAAATCCCTAAAATATGTGAAATCCCCTAAAAACCCATAAATTCTACTAAGAACTATAAAAACCCTTTAAACTCCTAAAAATTAAAAAAAAACTAATAACCCATAAAGACCATAAAAATTAAGAAAACAATAAAAACCCCAAAACTAAAAAAACCCTAAAGTACCCTAATACCACACAAAATAACTAAAAACCCTAACACCCATAAAAATATTAAAAAAGACATAAAATTCCTAAAAATGAAAAAACCACTAAAAATCTAGAAAACCTATACGAAAACCACAAAATCCCAAAACACTTAAAACCCTTTTAAAAACTACAAATTCTAAAAACCCTAAAAATGTGAAAAACCATGAAAAACCTAGAAACCATAAAGCCTCTAAAAAAATAAATATACTTAAAAACCCATAAAACCCTAAAATTGATAAAACTATAAAATACATTTAAACTCCTAAAAATGATAAAAAACTCTAAAAAACATAATAACCCAAATAAACCCAAAAAACCCTAAAACTACCAAAAAATCATGAAACCCCAAAAAATAAAAAATAAAGTCAAATTCCCAAAGTACCCAAAAAATCATAAAAATCCTATGAAATCCCAAAAGATACCTAAAAACAAAAAAAAAACACTGAAAACAATGAAAATCAAAAATAAATCCTTAAAAACCATAAGTCACTTGATCCTCTTAAAACCTACAAAACACCGAAAACCCTAAAAGCCTCAAAATCCAAAAAAAATAAAAAACCATAAAAATAATAAAAATTCCATAAAAATATCTAAACCATAAAAAACCTTGAAGAACACTAAAAACATTAAAACCCTATAACACTTACAATACTTAAAAACCTAAAAATACTAAAAACCCAAAAATACATTAAGAACCCATAAAACCATAAAACTCCTCAAAACATTAAAATCCCAAAATACTCATAAAACCCATAAAAACCAATAAAAACTCTAAAAACCCTTTAAACCCTTAATAAAATTAAAAAATAAGAAGAAATTATTAAAACCCTAGCAAACTAAAAAATACCCCTAAAACCCAAAAAAAACTACAGAAACCCTAAAACCCCTCAAAATCCCTAAAAACCCAAAAAACAAAAAAAATAATAAAAAATCACTAAAACCTTTAGAAATTTAAAAAAATCCTGAAAACCCCAAAGAAAACCATAAAAATCATAAAAACCACAAAACCCCTAAAATCTATAAAGCCCTTAAAAACACATAAAACCTCTAAAAGAACTAAAAACCCTAAAACCCTTTATATCTCTAAAAATTTCAAGAAAGTATAAAAAATCATAAAAATCATAAATAGAAAAAAACCCCATAACAATTAAAAAACCCAAAAAAATACAATACCCCTAAAAACCCTAAAACCTTGAATAATGTGAAAACCTCCCAAACCCATTAGAATAATAAAAAATCCGTAAATATCCCTAAAAAAATAAAAAACCCTAAAAACATGAAAAACATTAAAAAACCTTAAAACCTAGACAACTTAAAACACATACAAACCTAAAGAATGAAAAAAACCATAAAAAACCAGAAAAACTCTAAAACATTAAAAAACACATAAAACCCTAAAACCCCTAAAAACCTCTAAACACTCTCAAAATCATTTAAATCCCTAAAAATGATAGAAAACACCAAAAACCCTAAAAAACATAAAAACCCCCTAAAAACATAAAAATCCTATAAAAAATCTAACCCCCCAATCCTAATGATCCATAAAAACATAAAAATCTTAAAGAATCCCTAAAAACAATAAAATATTAAAAACCCAAAAAACATGAAAACCCATAATAAAATATGTAAACCATAAAAAAATTAATACCCCAAAAGAACCTCAAAATGCTAAAACCATAAAAAACAAAACAAATCCTAAAAAACCTCAATATCCATAACAAACCTAAAAAATCATAAAATTCTTAAAAACCCTAAAAATCCTTTAAAATCTAATAAACCCTAAAATCCTTAGAAAAACAAAGAAAACCCTAAAAACATAAAAACACATAAAACCCCTAAAAACCAAGAATTACTAAAAACCAATAAGAACCCTAAAAACCATAAAAACCCTAAAAACATAAAAACCCCTCAAACCATAAAAACCTTTAAAATCCATAAATACCCCAAAAATACAAAAACAATATAAAAAAACCCTTAAACCCCTAAAAACTTAATTAAACTATAAAAACCTTCAAACCCTAAAAATCTAAAAAATATCCTAAAACCCAAAAAAAGTCATAAAAACCAATGAATTTGAAAAAACCCTCAAAATCCCCAAATCCCCTAAAAACTATAAAATTCCTAAAAATCCTTAAAAATTACTTAAAACATGAAAATCCATAAAAAATCTAAAAAAATTGAAGAAAACATTATAATCCTTAAAACAAATGAAAACACAAAAAATCTAAATGCTATAAAAACTAATAAAAACCATAAATCTATAAAACGGCCCAAAAACATTTAAAAAACTTAAAACTGCATAAAAACATTAAAACCCACTAAAAACTCTAAAAACCCATTAAAAAAATAAAAACATTTAAAAAATATTAAAACCCCCCAAAAAAACTCAAAAACCCTGAAACTCCTAAAAACCCATAAAACCCTAAAATCTATAAAAAAACCTTAAAATCCCTAAAAATCCTAAAAACCTTAAAATCCTAAAAAACCAAAAAAAATAACTAAAAATGTAAAAACCCATAAATTTTTTAAATTAACCTATGAAAAACTCAAAAAACAAAAAATACTTGAAATACCTAAAAAACATAAAAACATTAATGCCACTAAAAACCATAAAAATCCAAAAAAATCTAAAAACTCCTCAAAATCCCTAAAAAACCTGAAAACCCTAAAAATTACTAAAAAACCCAAAAAATCCAAAATAATAAAAAAACCCAAAAAAATCCAAAATAATAAAAAAACCCTAAAACCCTAAAAACCCCTTATAAAACCTAAAAACATAAAAAAAAACTTAAATCCTCTAAAATCTTAAAAACGCTAGAAACCCTAAAAACTATAAAACCCCCCCAAAACCTTAAAAACCCAAACCCCATAAAAAACCTAATAACCAATAAAAATTTAAAAAACCCATCAAACCCCTAAAAACAATGAAAGAATTTAAGAACCCTTTAAAACATTATATAACTCCAAATAAACATAAAAACCCAAAAAACCCCTAAAATCATAATACCTAAATAACTATGAAAACCCTCAAACCACTAAAAACACTAAAAGACAAAAAAAATATAAAGTACTCAAAATCCCTAAATATGTAAGAAACCATAAAAATAGGAAAAATACCTATGAAAACCTTAAAAAATTAAAACACTTAAGAACTATAAAAACCTAAAAATGCTAAAAACCCCAAAACCCCTAAAATCATTAAAACCCCTCGAAATATCGAAAAGTGATAAAAAACCATTAAAAGCCAAAAATACCACTAAAAATCCTAAAAAATGTTAAAAATCGAGTAATGGTAAAAAACCCAATGAAAACATTAAAATCCTAAAAATACTTAAAACCAATAAAAACACAAAAAATGATAAATACCCTAAAACCATAAAAATCCTTAAAACCATTAAAAACATAAAAACCCATAAAAACCATAAAAAACCTAAATCCCATAAAACCCAAAAAAACCCACTAAAATCTATAAAAACGATTAAACCCCTAAAAATGTTTAAACTCAAAAAATACTAAAAAACAAATAAACTTAGAAAAAAACTAAAAACCTAAAAAACAAAAAAAACATAGAGAACTCTAAAACCACTAAGAACCCTCAAAAACCCAAAAAAAATCTAGAAACCATAAAAATCATAATAAATACAGAAAATCGATAAAAACATAAAAAACCCTAAAACATTGAAAACCATAAGAAAACCATAAAACTCTTAAAAAACATAAAACCCTTAGAAAACCTAAAAACGCTAAAACCCATAAGAAAAACCTAAAAACCCTAAAAACCATAAAAACCATCATAATACTTAAAATCCCAAAAAACCTTGAAAACCCTTAAGAAAACATTAAGAACCTAAAAACACTTCAAGCCACTACAAATCCTAAAAACACTAAAACCCCTAAAAATAATAACCCCTAAAACCAAAAAAAACTCTAAACACCCATAAAACCGATAAAACTACTGAAAACTAGAAAACCCCTTTAAACCCTATAAAAATGTTAAAAATCTCTAAAAACCTTTAAAACCCTAAAAACTGAATAGATACCCAAAAACAAAAAAAATGACACAGTAACCCTAAAAATAATAAAAACCCTAAAAACCATAAAACCCCTAAAAACCTAAAAACAATAAAACCCTAAAATTTCCCTAAAATTTCCTAAAAACATAAAGGCCTAAAAATAAGAAAACCCCTAAGAAAAAGTGCAAAAACTAAAAAACAAAAAACCCCTAAAAAACCTAAAAACATTAAACTCCCGAAAAACCTTAAGAAAATTTAAAAAGTCTGAAAATCCCTAAAAACCCTATAACTCATAAAAATATTAAAAACCCGTAAAATCTATTTAAAGGGAAAAAATAATTTTTTAATAAAACCATAAGAACCTAAAAGCACTTTAAACCCCAAAATACCTAAAATATTCTAGAATCTCTAAGATGCATGAAAACCATGAAAACCCAAAAAAAGCTAAAAATATCTTAAAACCCCCTAAAACCCCTAAAACCCAAAAAACCAAAAAACCAATAGATACTAAAAAAATCCTTTAAACACCTAAGAATGTTAAAAACATTAAAAAAAATAAATACCATTAAAAAATAAAAAAACACTAATACCCAAAAAAACATAAAAACCGAAAAAACACCCCAAAAACATTAAATTCCCTAAGAAACTATAAAATTCCAAATAAATCTCTTAAAATCCTTAAAAATATAAAAACCCAAAAATCCCTAAAAATCCCTTTAAACCCTAAAAATAAATAAAAATCTCCAAAATAAATAAAAATAACTAAAAATCTAAAAAAATACTTAAAACCCTAAAAAACCTAAGAAATCCTTAAAACATAAAAACTAAAAAACCCTAAAAAAACTAAAAAATGCTAAAATACCTAAAAACCCCATAAAACCATCAAAATCCAAAAAACCCCATAAAAATTATTAAACATCAATAAAATATTTAAAACCCATTTAATTTACTAATTTGTTTAAAAAAATCTAAAAAAAACCATTAAAACCCTAAAAACTCAAAAAAACCCTTAAAAACAAAAAACCCCTAAAACCCTAAAAAAACTCAGAACCCTAAACAAACCTAAAAACCCATAAAATCCAAATAAATCCCTAAAAATGTAAAAAACCATAAAAAATAAAAAAAGGAATTTTTAATAACCTAAAAACACTTAAAACCCCTAAAAACCAAAAAAATGAAACAAAGATTAAAAATCCTAAAAACCCAAAAAACTAAAAAACCCCTAAACTATAATAATACTAAAAAATACCTTAAATCCATAAAAAACCATAAAAACCAAGAAAAACCCTAAGGAAAACATAAAAAAATCACATAAAACCTTAAAATCCTGAAAATGCTAAAAACCTTAAAAAACCATAAAACCCTAGAACCCTAAAAATCACTAAAAACCATAAAAACATTAAAAATGCTGTAAAATCCCTAAACCCACCTAAAAATGTAACAATTATTTAATTTTTTTAAAAAACATAAAATATTTCCATCCCTTAAATAACCTAAAAACGCTAAAAACACTAAAATGTCCCTAAAAACATGAAAACACTAAAAACCCATAAAAACTTCTAAAAACCATAAAAACAATAAAAACCCTAAAAACCACTCAAAACTATAAAAAACCATTTAAAATCTAAAAAACTCTGAAAAACCCTAAAAAATAAATAAAACCCCATATAACCATTATAACCCCTAATGCCCTAAAAATCCCTAAAAACCCATAAAAATCCTAAAAATTCCATAAAATCCCTTAAAATGTAAAAACCCCAAAATCTCTGGAAATACTAAGAAAATCCTAAAAACACATTAAACCCTTAAAATATTAAAAAATTTAAAACCATAAAAATTTAGAAATTCCTAAACCCCTCAAAATCCCTAAAAACCCTATAAGACATAAAAATCATAAAAAAAATCTTAAATAACCCCAAAAAATACCTAAAATTGTTAAGCATGATAAAAACCCGGAAAACCCCTAAGAATATCATAAATATATATAAGTAACCCCCCAAAAAACCTAAAAATGTTGAAAACCCTAAAAAAATCTAAAATCCATAAAAAACCTTTAAACCCCTCAAAATCCCTATAAGACCAAAAATCCCTAAAAACCCTAACAAACCTAAAATCCCTTAAAAACCTAAAAACCCATAAGAATACCTTAAAAACATAAATTCACTTAAAACCCCTAAATACCTAAATATAATAAATACCCTAAAAACAATAAAAACCAAGAAAACCATATGAACTATAAAAACCCCTAAAAACCTTAAAAATGCTAAAAACCCGGAGAAAACCTAAAAACCCACTAAAAGCTCGAAACCCCCCATTAAACCCCTAAAAACGTTAAAAACTCTAAAAACTAAAAAAACCTAAAAAATTCATAAAACAAAACCTAAAAACCAAAAAACCCTAAAAAAGTGAAAGTCAAAGAAAACTGAAAAGTCATAAAAATCATAGTAGACCTAAAAATCTCTAGAAATATAAAAACCCCATAAAACCTAGAAAAACATTAAGAGATCCAAAAAATCCTAAAAACACTTAAAACCCCTAAAAAAACTAAAACTCTCAAAACCCATAAAAACCATAAAAACAACAACAATCCTCTAAAAACCATAAAAACCATAAAAACACATTAAACCCCAAAACCCACTAAAAACTCTAAAAATACATTAAATTCATAATAACATCAGAAACAATAAAAAATATTTAAAACCCTAAAAAACTCAAAAAACCCTAAATCCCAAAAAATCAATTAATCCCTAAAATCCTATAACCCTGCAACCCCTAAAATCTTGTAAAAACCATACAAACCCATAAAAATCCAAAAAACCTCCTAAAAATTCCTAAAAATTTAAAAAACCGTAAAAACCATGAAAAAATATATGAAAAACATTAAAACCCCAAAAATATAAAAAATGATAAAATCCCTAAAATCCATTAAAACCCCTAAAAACACTAAAACCCCTCAAAAATTAAATAAACCCTAAAAACCCATAAAATTATAAAAAACCATAAAATCAAATAAAACATATAAATACCAAAAAATGCTGAGAAACCATAATAAAACCTTAAAAACATAAAAATAGATAAAATTCCAAAAAACCTAAAAATGCTGAAAACCATAAAAAACTCTAAAATACCCTAAAATCCCAGAACCCCATAAAAACCATAAAACCCCCCAAAACATTAAAGAACCCTAAAATCCCATAAAAACCATAAAAGATTGTAAAACTCTATAATCCCCTGAAAACCCAAAAAAAGATTAAAAAATCTAAAAAACTTAAAAACACAAAACTTCTAAAAATCCTGAAAACCAAAAAAACCATAAAACACTAAACAACAAAAAAACGCCTAAAAATTCTCAGAATCCCTAAAACCCCCAAAAACTGATAAAAATTATAAAAAATCCATAAAAATTCCAAAAAATTTAAAAATACCTAAAAACCATGGAAAACTATAAGAAAGACTTAAAAACATAAAATCACTTAAGACCCCTAAAACCTAACAATGCTAAAAACCCTAAAAACCTTAAAAAACAAAAAAACCTAAAAAACCTTCAAAACCCTAAAAATCCGTAGAAGCCCTAAACCACTAAAAACTCTTAAAACCCTTAAAAACCATAAACACATTAAAAACTCTAAAAAACCTTAACAACCTCAAAAAAAATCAAAGAAACCCCTAAGAACCCAAAAAACCATAAAACATTTAAAAACTCTAAAAAACCCTAAAACCGATCAAAATCCCAAAAACAATAAAATATATAAAAATCATCAAAGGTCCATAAAAATCCAAAATAACATAAAAACACCTAAAACCCATAAGAAAGCATTACACGCGAATAAACACTTAAAACTCCTAAAAATATAAAAAAAACTGAAAACCCTAAAATTTCCTATAACCCATAAAAACCAGTAAAAACATTTAAAAACTGTCAAACACCATAAACATCCTAAAACCCCGCTAAAAACCAAAGAACCCTATAAAAACTTAAAACATTAAAGAACTGTAAAAACCATTAATACCCTCAAAATCCCTAAAAACAATAAAAACCATAAAAATACTAAAAAGGATCTAGAAATCCCTAAAAACCCAAAATCTCTAAAAACCAGAAAACCCCCTAATAGAACCATAAAAATTTAAAAACACTTAAAACCCCTAAAAACATAAAAAATGCTAAAAACCCTAAAAACCCTAAAACACTAAAAAATTAATAAAACCCCCAAAATACCTAAAAATAATGAAAACCCATAAAAATACTTAAAATTTTTTAAAGAACCCTTAAAACCCTTAACGAATATTAGAAATACATATAAATAAAAAACACTTAAAACCCATAAAAAACTAAAAAATGCTAAAAACCATAAAATTTCTTCACAAACATAAATAAACCTAGAAACTATAAAAACCCCAAAAAACCTCAAAAATCCATAAAATCCATTAAAATCACAAATATTATAAAACCCCTTTAAACCCCCCCAAAATATTTAAAATCATAAAAAACCATAAAAACACTAAAAACCCTAAAGAACCCTAAAAATCCCACGAAATCTCTAAAAATCCTAAAAACCCATAAAATTCAAAAATAGGTCCTAAAAATACCAAAAAATGTAAAAACCACAAAAACCTAGAAAAAGACTAAGAAAAACTCAAAAATATAAAAATACTTAATCCCTTTAAAACATAAAATATCTAAAAACCCAAAAAACCCTATAACCCCTAAAAGTCCCTTAAACCCCTATAGACCCATAAAATCCTAAAAAATCCCTAAAAACCCCTAAAAACAAAAAATACATAAACCCTAAAACCCCTTAGAAATCCTTAAAAACCTAAAAACATTTAAAATCCCAAAAACCATAAAAAATGCTAAAAATCCTTAATGGACCTAAGAATCCTATATACTATAGAAACACCTAAAAATCATTAAAATCCCTAGAAATCCATAAAAACCCTAAAACCCAAATAAAAACTCCAAAACCCCTATAAACTCCAAAAAAAGTTGAAAAACTCTAAAAGACCATAAAAACCCAAAGGAACTCAATAAACCTTAAAACCCCAAAAAACCCATAAAAACCTAACAAACCCTAAAAGGCCACAAAATCTGTAAAAACCCTAAAAATCAATATTAATTCTAAAAATCCATAAAAATACCCAAAAATATAAATAATCATTAAAACCTTGAAAGATAATTTAAAAACCTTATGAATCTAAAAATACTAAAACCCCCTAAAAATCAAAAAAGCGTTGAAACCCCTAAAAACCATAAAACCTAAAAAACCACATAAATTCCCTAAAAACATTTTAAACCCTAAAAATCCATAAGAACCATCAAAAGCCACCAAAACCTCTAAAACCTGTTAAATCCCTAAAAATTTTAAAAAACTCTAAAACCCTTAAAATCCTCAAAAAATAAAAACGCCCCTAAAAACCCTAAACCCAATAAAAATACTAAAATCCCTAAAAATATATGAAACCCTAAAAACTAGAAAAATCCTAAAAAACTATAAAAATCCATTAAAAACCTAAGACCCCTAAAATTGCTAAACACCTCAAAGAAAACCATAAAAAAGTAAAACCCCTAAATACGCTAAACACCCTAAAAACACATAAAACCCAAAAACCCTAAAAATCCCTTAAAACTATAAAAATCCTAAAAAAATCAATAACTATCACTAAAAATGTAAAAAAGTCAAGGACCTTGAAAACCATGACAAACCCCTAGAAAATAATAACACATAAAAACCCAAAAATCCATAAAAATGATAAAAATCCTAAAAAATGCTCAAAAGACCCTAAACAATAACTAAAAACATAAAAACCCCAAATACCTTATAAACCTAAAAACCCATAAAACCCCCAAAACTAATAAAAAACTATAAAAACACTTCAAAATCATAAAAATGTTAAAAAATGCTAAAAAACCATAAAACCTGTAAAAAGAACTCAAAAAACACTAAAATACTAAAAAACCCAAAAAATATCTAAGAACAAAAAAAACCCATAAATACCATAAGAAAACCTTAAAACCATAAAAATAGTAAAAACCCTAAAAATGGTAAAAACCCTAAAAATCATAAAAACCCTAAAAACATAAAAACCCTAAAAAACTGGAAAATACCTAAAACAAACAAATCATAAAAATCATAAAGAACCCAAAACCCCTAAATATCTAAAAAACCATAAAAAACCTGGAAAACCCCTAAAAACATTCAAAACATAAAAATTCTAAAAAACCTAAAAACCACTAAAAGGCCACAAAACCATAAAACCATAAAACCCTGAAGAACTTTAACACACCCTAAAACCCATAAATACCCTAAAAACCACTTAAAATTTTAATACATTTTAGACCCTTAAAAATGATAAAAACTCAAAAAATCCAAGAAAATTAAAAAACCATAAAAATCTAATAAAATCCAAAAAAACAAAAAAACCCCTCAAAATCTATAAAAACCTTAAAAGACCATAAAAATCATAAAAACCCCCAAAATCCCCAAAAAATAAAAAAATCTAAAAACCCTAAAACACCCTATGGAAATATTACAAACCTAAAAATATGTGAAACCCCTAATAACATAAAAATAAAAAAAACCGTAAAAATATTTAAAACCCTAAAAACCTTAAAACCATAAAAGCATAAAAATCTATAAAAATATCAAAAAATGTAAAAAAATATAAAAACCTTGAATAATACCAAGAAAATCTTAAAACCCAGAAAACACATAAAACCCCTAAAAAACTAAAAATGCTAAAAACCCAAATAAACACTAAAAATACCATAAAAACCCTAAAAACTCTATAAACCGTAATACACCTAAAGACCATAAAAACCTGAAAACAAAAAAATCACAAGAATCCCAATAAAAACCATAAAAACCCTATAAATCACTGAAAACATTAAAAAAATATAAAAAAACATAAAACCCTAAAAAATTAAATACCCATAAACCCCCCAAAAACCATAAAAACCCTAAAACCCACGAAATCTCCAAAAACCCCAAAAAGTATAAAAAAACTAAATAAGTCCCTAAAAAATCCCAAAAAATTAAAAAACCCAAAAAAAACATGAAAAATCTTAAGAAAATCTTAAAAATATGAAAACACTTAAAACCTTTAGAGACCTAAAAACAATAAAACCCTAAAAACCCTAAAATCATTGAAATTCCCCCAAACCCCTCAAAATCCACAAATACTATAAAATTTATAAAAATCCAAAAAATCCCTAAAAATCCATAAAAATGAAAAAACCTAAAAATCCAGAAAACCCCTATCAAACATAAAAAATGTAAAAACCAAAAATCATAATAAAATGACCCTAAATACCTAAATAACACTATAAATGATAAAACCCACTAAAACCGATAAAACCCTAAAAACTAATAAATACCCTAAAAATTGGAAGGAGTGAACAAATCCCATTGATATGGGTGGGCTCGATATAAAGGATCTCATAAAATTCAATGATGCATTGATTGGTAAATTCACATGGAATCTATTCAATCCAAAAGACTCCAGTATGGGCTTCCTAAGGGAAAGGTTCAGCCAAAGGTTGTGTAATTATATCTCTGGATATATCCTTTCCTTAGTCTGGACCAACATCAAACATTCATGGAGGGAGATTGTGCAAAAATCGGGATGGTTTGTTTCAAGACACTCGGGGCTTAATTACTGGACAACCACATGGCTTGAGAGATCACTTGCTGAATCTCTTCAGCCACTGCAGAACCTGCAACATCTATCCATTGTAGAGCTTCTATGCATTATAGATGAGCTGGAGAGTGCCCTGCCAACTGAAATCATCTTTCAATTCTAGAGATATAACTTCATTGAGGAATACTGCATTATATGGATGCCAAACCGAATTGGAAAGCTATGTACAAAGTAACTCTACCGGTTCAAATGTGAACAAAGAAATCAGCCACCTGTATGGATTTCAAAATTCCGAAGACCATTTATACCTCCCTCTACATACCATCTGCTATGGAAAATTTGGAAGAACAGGTTGCCTATAAAGGAGTGGCTAATGGGGAGTGGCTGGAAGCTAGCCTCGGCCTGTCCCCTTTGTTTGCAGGCCAAGGAAAATGTGCAGCATCTATTCCTTGGATGAAGGCAGGTTGCGGCGCTATGGGAGAACATACAACATACCTTGTAGCTTCAGATCTTCACGAAATACACACTTGAGGACCTATTCACCAGCATTGTGGGGATACGCTGCAGTGAGCAGATTTCCAATTTGCTTCTTCCTACTTCTGCTGGACTTGTGGAATATATATGGGTAGCCAGGAATAAAATGGTGGTTCATAATGCCGGCTACTCAATGTGGAGCGGAGTTTTGGAGATACACAAGGCAATACGGAATGCATCGGAGATACAAAATGGTGCCATGAATAATGACATGAATGACCTCATCATACTATGGTCTATTGGAGTGTCAGGAAGATGCAGAAAACCACTGGTGCCAAGGTACATTCGCTGGACTCCCCCACTCCCTGGCTGGATAATGGTAAATGTTGATGTTGTGGGCTCTGCTTCACCCGGCCTCTCGGGATGTGGAGGTTTCTTTCGTACTTGTTGAGGCATCGTCAAAGGATCATACTACCACTTCATCAGAAATGGATGTGCCTATGAAGCTGAACTTCAAGGCATTGTTAAGGCGGTTCAATATACAACCTGCTTCCAATGGACGAACCTTTAGATTGAATCTGACTCTATGTTGGATGTGGAGGCCTTTAAAACCAAGACGCGAATGGTACCATGGAGGATGTTGTCGCAATGTAACACCTTTCTATGGGAATCACAAGTGCTCAACATCTAAGTCACGCAAGTATTCAGGGAGGCGAACGCTGTGGCGGATACCCAATCCAAACATGCAACTGAAGAAGGGTGTTCGATGTTGTCCTTTCGTGTCCCACAGTTCTGTAATCCGTTTGTCGAGTCGGACATGAAGGGTGAGGTGCACACCCGACTATGCAGTTCCTCCTTGTAATGTAGTGTATTATGTTTTTTAATCAATTTGGGGGGACCGGGGGACTGGTCTCAAACCTTTTTGTCCCTAAAAATCATTAAAATCCCTAAAAACGCTAAAAACCATAAATATACTAAAAATTTCCAAAAAATCCAAAAAAAGTAAAAGATAAATAAACCCTTAAAAACCTAATAGAAATAATTAAAGCCTAAATGAAATTAAAACACCTAAAAATATATAAAACACCAAAAATACAAAAAAATGCTAAAACCCCCAAAAAAACATAAAACACTCCAAATCCCTAAAACTCATAAAAATCCTAAAAAATACCTAAAACCACTAAAAGTCTATAAAAACCCTAAAAATGATGAATAAACCAAAGAAACCGTGAAAAACCTAAAATATATAAAAACCCTAAAAACCCAAAAAATTGGTAAAACCCCCTAAAAATACCGTAAAACCTCTAAAAACAATAAAAACTATTAAAACCACTAAAAACATTAAAAACTCTAAAACAAAGAAAAACCCTAAAAACACAACGAACTCTAAAATCCTATTAATCTCCTAAAGTGTTAAAAAATTTAAAAAACTTTATACCATCAAAAATAAAATAAACCTAAATACCAAAAATACCAAAAGACACCTAAAAACCTTAAATAACCCCAAAACCCTCAAAATCCCAAAAATCCCAAAAATCCATAAGAAATCCTATAAATCCATAAAATATCATAAGAATGTAGAAAACCCTAAAACCCCTGAAAAACCCTGAAAAAAAACTAAGAAAACCTTAAAAACCGAAACACACTTAAAACCCCTAAAAACATAAAAACGATAAAAAGCATAAAAACCCAAAAAACCAAAAAAAACTCCAAAAAACCCATCAAAATACCTAAAAACACTAAAAACCATAAAATTTAAAAAATTTCACTAAAAAAATAAAAAAGTAAAAAAACCCTAAAAACCATGAAAAACCATTAGGAAAACTTTAAAACCGAAAAAAACATAAAACCTCATAAAAAACTAAAAACGCAAAACCCTTAAAACCATAAAAGTCCCTAAAACATGAAAACCCTTAAAAAACCATAAAACCCTTAAAAACCATAAAATACCCTAAAACCCAAAAAACCAAACCACTAAGGACTTTAAAAACTATTTAAACCCGTAAATATTTTAAAAATCCTAAAAAACTATAATACCCCTAAAAAAAGGAAAACAAAAAACCATAAAAACCTAAAAACCAGAAAAAATTCTAAAATCCTCAAAACCCTAAAAACACTAAAATTCGAAAAATGCTAAAAAAATACGTAAAATTCTAAAAAAAATAAAAACCAGTAAAATACCTAAGAAAACCTTAAAAACCATAAAACACATTAAACCCCTAAAAACCTAAAAATGCTATAATCCCTAAAACCACCTAAAAGAAAAAAAATAAAAATCCCTCATTATCCCTAAAATCCCTAAAAACCAAAAAAATCTTATAATATCCATAAAAAACCCAAAAAAAAACAAAAAAACAAAAAACATTAAAAACACCAAAAGAAAACATTAAAAACCTAAAAACCCATCATACCAAAACCCTATTAATTCTAAAAATACTAAAAATACCATACATATTCTAAAAACCCGTAAACCATAAAAACCCCATAAAACCTCAAAAATCCATAGAATCCTAAAACCCCTAAAAGATATAAATTCCCTATAAACCCATAAAAACATTAAAAACTCTAAAACATATTTAAAACCCTAAAAAACTCAATAAAACCCAAAAAAACCCCGATAATCTTTTAAAAACCCTAAAAACTCAAAAAACCCTAAAACCCATCAAAGTCCCTAAAAACCCTAAAAAAGAAAGAAAAACTACTAAAAAAATTATTAACCCCTAAAAGCCTGAAAACCCCTAAGAAATCCTTAAAAAACTAAAAACACATAAAAATCCAAAAAAAAACTTAAAAACAATAAAAACACTAAAATGAGTAAAAATCCCAAAAAATCCCTAAAAACCTAAAAACCATAAAAATCCTAAAAACCCTAAAATCCACAAAAACCTAAACACCCCTATGAAACATTAAAAATAGAAAAACATATAAAACCCCTAAAACCCAAAAAAATGATAAAACCCCTAAAAACCCCAAAAATCATAAATCCCCCCAAAATCATAACAACCCATAAAAATCCTAAAAACCCACCAAAATCTATAAAATTATTTTAAAACCATAATAACATTACAAAAATATAAAATACCTTAAAAACCCAAAAATAAAATTAAAAAAAAACACAAAATCCCAAAAATACCTTAAAAATGTAAAACCCCTAAAAACCCTAAAACACATCCAAATCCCTAAGAACTCAAAAACCCCATACAGATCCAAAAAATTCATAAATATTACTATAAACATAAAACCCCTGAAACACTATGAAAACCATAAAATTATAAAAACACTCTAAACCCCAAAAAATTAGAAAATGATAAGACCCCTAAAGGATCCAAAAATCACTAAAAACCTAAAACCCCTCAAAATCCCTAAAAAATCCTAAAATGCTATAAAAACTCTAAAAAGTCCTAAGATACATAAAAATATAAAAAACCTGAAATAAAATTAAAAATAAAAATAAAAACATAAAAACCCTAAAAAAATAAAAAAATCATAAACAAACTAAATACCCAAAAAACCCAAAAAAACCAGCTAAAAATTTAAAAACCCTTTAATCCTATTAAAATGTTAAAAAACTCTAAAAACGATTAAAAACCCTAAAAACTCAAAAAAACTAAAAAACCCAAAAAATACCATAAGAACTATAAAACCCCATAAAACTCCTCAAAATCCATAAAATCCTTAATAAAGATAAAAATACTAAGAAACCCAAAAAACCCTAAAAACATAAAAACCCGAAAAACCATGAGAAATCCAAAGAAACCCATAAAAACCAAAAGACCCATAAAACTCCGAAAACCTTAAAAATGATGGAGACCACACAAAACACTATACCCCAACCATAAAAACCATAAAAAAACCTAAAAAAAATAAAAAACCCTAAAAACCCATAAACCCCTAAAAACCTATAAAAATAATAAAAACCCTTTAAACCCATTAAAATTTTAAAAAGCTATAAAAACCATAAAACTATAAAAAAATAAAAAAAACATAAAACCCCCAAAATAATAAAACTCTAAAACCCCTTAAAAACCATAAAACCTTAAAGTTCCTAAAAAATCCCTAAAATCCCTAAAAATTTAAAAACCTTAAAAACCCTTTAGAAAATCTTAAAAACCTAATATCACTTAAAACTGCTAAAATCCTAAAAAATAAACCTTAAAACCCCCCTAAACCCCTAACAACCCTAAACCCCCCAAAATCCCTAAAACCCCATACACCCATAAAATTCCAAAAAAAAAATAAATAAAATTCCCTAAAAAATGTCAAATTCACCAAAACCAGTAAAAATAGTAAAAGAACATAAAACTAAAAACAATTAAAACCCCTAAAAGATTAAAAATGCTAAAAAAAAATAACCAGGAGTCCTAAAACCAATAAACACCCATAAAACCCTAAAAAATTTTAATCCCCATAAAACCATAAAAACTACTAAAAAATCTTAAAACCATTTAAACACCTAAATGTTAAAAATACCCTAGAATACTTAAAACCCCATTAAAATTAAAAAAACCACTAAAACCAAAAAAAAATAAAATCCTTAAAACCCTAAAAACCCTAAATTCCCTCATTATCCCAAAAAACCCATAAAAATACTTAAAACCCAAAAATGCCTAAAAAGTAAAAACCCCTAAAACCCTTTAAAAAACTATGAAAAAATTAAAAACAAAGAAACCCATAAAACCAATAAGAACCTAAATAATACTAAAAACAGTTAAAAACTCTAAAAACCTTAAAACCCTTAAAAACACTAAAAACAACTAAAATCCAAAAAATCCAAAAAATTCCTAAAAATCCATAAAATCGTAAAAAACCCCAAAAAACCAAGAAAAACCTAAGAAAACCGTAGAAAACATAAAAACACTTACTACACTTAAAAACTAAAAAAAATGAAAAACCCAAAAGACCCCCAAAAACCCAAAAACCCTTAAAACCCATAACCCCCCCCCCCCCCTCAAAACATTAAAAACACATAAAAACCCTAAAATCCCACTAAAAACTCTAAAACTCATTACACCCCTAAAAACATTAAAAACTCTAAATAACCATAAACACTCAAAAATACTCAAAAAAACTCAAAAAACCACGGAAACCTAAAAACCCTAGAAACCCCAAAAACCCTCAAAATTTTTAAATACCCAGAAAACCCATTAAAATATTGAAAAAGGCCTAAAATACCTACAAATGTAAAAAACAAAAAATAGAAAAAGCCTATAAGATAACCATAAAAATATAAAAACACTTAAAAACCAAAACAATTAAAACCCCAAAAAACACTCAAATTCACAAAACCCTAAAAACCCATAAAAAACAAAAAATCAATAAAAATACCTAAAATGTAAAAAGCACTAAAAACCTAAAAAATCTTAAAGGAAACCATAAAAACCTTAAAAAAACTCAATCTGAAAACAAATTTTTTTCCAAAAACCCGAAAACCCTAAAAATACCTTTAAAAACATAAAACCCAAAAAAACCATCAAAACCCCTAAAAACATAAAACCCTAAAAAACTCATAAAAACCTAAAAAATAATAAAAACTCTAAAACAACGTTAAACCCCTAAAAATGATTAATAAAAATAAAAACCCATAAAAAACAAATAACTCAAAAAAACCCCTAAAACCAAAATAAATACATAAAAACAAAAAAAACACTCATAATCCCTAAAAACTGAAAAACGGATAAAATTCCAAAAAATAACTAACTGGTTGACATTGGCGGCAACATTGACTGACCTATTCTCTTTTGTGTTTTTGGAATTTTTTGGGATTTGGGTTTTGGGTTGTCTTATGGTTTCAGGTGTGGGATGTTTGGCCCCACACCTCCTTTTGTGTTGTGGCGACGAATTTTTCTTTATACAATTTGGGGGACCAAGAATAGTATGGACCCACATATTCCTTTCCCTAAAAACATAAACTACCCTAAAACCCTAAAAACACTAAGAAACACTTAAAACCTAAAAACACTTAAAACCCTTAAAAACCAAAAAAACGATAAAATCACTAGAAATACCTAAAACCCCTAAAAACTCAAAAACCCCTAAAAATATAAAAAAACATAACAACCATAATAATCCTTAAAAATCCCAATAAATACATAAAAATATAAAAATGATTAAAATCCTTGAAACTCCCTAATAAAACATTAAAAACCTAAAAAACATAACATAGCTAAAAATGTGGAAAACTATATCAACCCTTTAAACTCCTAAAATGTTAAAATTCTATAAAAACCCTAAAAATCCAAAAAACAAAAAAAAAACCTAAAAACCTTTAAAACCCAAAAAAACCATAAAAACCCTAAAACCATATAAAACCATAAAAATACATAAAAACTCTAAGGAACCATAAAAATAAAAAACAATCCCTAAAAATTCATAAAATTGGTAAAAACCAAGAAAAAACATAAGAAAACCTTAAAAACCTAAAAACCAATAAAACCTCTAAAAAACCCAAAAGACTCTAAAACCCCAAAAAACCCTAAAACCCCAGAAAAAAAAATAGAGAAAAAACCCATAAAATAATAAAAATACTAAGAAAACCCTAAATATCCCTAAAATATAAAAAAACCTAAAAACCTAAAAAACCCTGCGAAAAATATAAAAAAACACTTAAAAACTATAAAAAGATTAAAAAATGATAAAAACTCTAAAAACCCTTAAAAGACCCTAAAAACCCTATCATCCCCAAAAACCATAAAAAACCTAAAAACCATAATTTTTTATAAAAAACTCTAAAACCCATAAAAATCTAAAAGACTACTAAAACCTCTAAAAACCAATTAAAACCATATAATGTTTTAAAAACTCTAAAAAATCGTAATAACCCAAAAAAACTCAAGAAAAACCCTAAAAACCTCAAAAAAACCAAAAAAACCCAAAAAGATCCAAAAACTATGCAAAATCCATAAAAACACTAAAAAACCAAAGACACCCCTTAAAATTTTATAAAAAAAATAAAAACCCTAAGATAAAAATATAAACCAAAAAACAGTTATAAACCAAATTGTTTTTGAAAAAATCATTAAACCCCAATAAACCCAAAAAATCATAAAACTCCTAAAAATCCTTGAAAACACTAAATACCATAAACAACTACAAAAATATTAAAAATTCACTAAATATCCCTCAAAAGGTAAAAACCCTGAAAATTTTGAAAACCGTTAATAAAAACATAAAAACCTAAAAAACCTAAAACCCAAAAAAAACCTAAAAATTCTGAAAACCTTAAAAACCCTTCAAGACCCTAAAAATCCTAATACCCATCAAAACCCCTAAACACTTTAAAAAATCCTAAAAACACTAAAATAAGTAAATCTATAAAAAACAATTCAAATACATAAAAATGTTAAGAAAACACAAAAAACATTTAAAAAATAGAAAAATTTAAACTAAAAACCGAAAAAACATAAACCCCTGCAAACCCTAAAAATTTTAAAAACCATAAAATACCTAAAAACACCCCAAAACCAGAAAAATCATAAAAAATCCCTAAAATTACCTAAAACATAAAAAATCTTAAAACCCCATAAGAAAAACTTAAAAAACAAAAACCCTAAAAACACATAAAACCCCTTAAAACCTAAAGAACACTAAAAACACTAAAAAACCCGAAATTTTTTAATCCAATAGAATCACTCAAAATCCCTAAAAACCATAAAAATAATAAAAAATACTCAAAATACCTAAACTATTGAAAAACACAAAAAACCCAAATAAAACCTCAAAAAACTAAAAAAACATAAAACCACTAAAAACAAAAAAACAACCTAAAAATACCCTCAAACCAATAAAAATCACTAAAAAATTAAAACCCCTAAAAATCATAAAACCCTTAAACCAAATTAAAAATCTAAATGCAACTAAAAATACAAAAATAATTTAGACACAAAACAAGATTAAGAAACTAAAAAAATTTAAAACCATACAAACTCAAAACAAACCCTAAAAACCAAAATAAACCATAAAACTCCAAAGACCCCATAAAACTCTAAAAACCCTCAAAATCCCTAAAAACCCAAAACCCATAAAATTTCTAAAAAGGTCACTAAAATCCCTAAAAATGTAAAAAAACCCTTAAAACCTTAAATCATAAGAAATCGGTAAAACCCTACAAACACTCAAAACCTCCAAAGACCTAAAAATTCTTATAAACCTAAAAAACTCTAAAAACCCGAGAAACAAAAAAACCATAAAACACTTAAAAAATCAAAAACCCATAAAAACCCTAAAACCACTAAAAACACTAAAAACACTTGAAATTCATAAAATGTTAAAAATTATAAAAAACCTTTAAAACACAGAAAAATCAAAGAAACACTAAAATCCCAAAAAAACCTTAAAACCCTAAAACCCCTCAAAATCCCAAAAAAAAACAAAAAACCCAAAAAAACACAAAAAAAATACCTAAAAACCCCTAAAACAAAAAAAATATTAATAACCCTAAAACCACATAATAAAACCATAAAACCCTAAAAACACAAAAAACCCCTAAAAACCTAAAAATGTATGAAAACCCTAAAAACCCTAAAAACATAAAAATGCTATAAACCTTCAAAATTCATAAAAACCCTAAAAACCCATAAAAATCATAAAAGTCCTTAAAAATATCTAAAATCATAAAAAGACCAAAAACCCCTGTAAAACACTAAGAAAACATAAATACCTAAAACCACGTAAAACCCATAAACCCCCCACAAAACCCTAAAACACCAAAAACCTAAATAGAAAATAAAACCCCTAAATTCCATTAAAAACCCTAAAGACACAGAAAACAATAAAACCCCACTAAAATCTCAAAAAAATAATTTAAATTGCTAAAAATGTTAAAAAATAGTAAAAATCAGAAAAAACCCTCAAACCCAATAATACCATATGAACCCTAAATTCACAAAAACACTCCAAAACCATAAAACCCCATAAAAATCATAAATATACCAAAAATTCCCAAAAAATGTAAAAAAAACAAAAAAACCTTAAAACCCATAAGAAAACCTAAAAATATAATAACACTTAAATCCACTAAAAACATAAAGACAAAACAAAACCCCTTAAATGCCCTAAAACCCCTAAAACCCACTAAAACCATAAAATCCCCTTAACACCTTAAAAAACTAAAAAACCATGAAAACCATGAAAAGTAAAAAAAAATAAAAACCCTTTAAAACCCTATAAATTTTGAAAAAACACTAAAAACCCGTAAAACCCCTAAAAATTCCAAAAAACCCTAAAACCCAAAAAAACCATAAAACTATAAAAAAACCCTCAAAATTCCAAAAAACTATAAAAATCCATAAAACCGAAAAAAATCCCTAAAAATTCCTAAAAAATTTAAATGCCCTTAAAAACCCTAAAAAAATATAAGAAAACCTAAAAATCGAAATAAAAATTAATTCTGAAAAAACCAAAAAATGATAAATATCATAAAACCCAAAAAAACCAATAAAAAGTTTACAATCCATTAAAACTCCTAAAAACATTAAAACCCAAAAAATCCAATAAAGAACCAACAAATGTCTAAAAACTCTAAATTCCCCTTAAACCCCTAAAAACGTTAAAATACTCTAGAAACAAATAAAAACAAAAATAAACTCAAAAAAAAAACAAAACAAAAAAAGAAAAAACCCTAAAACCCTCAAAGTACCTAAAAACCCTAAAAGGCATCAAAATACAAAAAAAATACTAAATTTTCCTAAAAAAGTAAAAAACCCCAAAAAACCATAGAAGTCCATAATAAAGACATAAAAACCTAAAAACACTAAAAATGTCAAAAACATTAAAAACCTAAAAACACTAAAATTCCCTAAAACCCCTAAAAACCATAAAAATCCTAAAAAATCCCCAAAATCCCTAAAACACCCTGAAAATATTGAAAACCCCTAAGAAAAACATAATAACATAAAAAAATACATAAAACTATTAAAACACCTCAAATTGCTGAAAACCATAAAAGTCCCTGAGTACCCTAAATCCATAAAAACCCACTAAACCGTTAAAACTCTTAGAGATACTTAAATAACATAAAAACCACTAAAAAAATCTGAAAACCCCTTCAAACCCATAAACATGATAAAAATATAAAAAACCATAAAACCCTAAAAAAACTAAAAACACCATAAAAACCCAAAAAACCATAAAACTATAAAAATACTAAAAAATTATAAAAACCCCTCAAAATCCCTAAAACCCTAAAAATCCTAAAATACAAAAATACCCTAAAAAACCCCAAGAAACATTTAAAACCTTAAAACACATAAAACCCAAAAAAAGCCTAGAAAGACACCAAATACCATAAAAACATCTAAAACCACTGACAAACCCTAAATAACCCTAAAACCCTCAAAATACCAAAAAAACACTAAAAACAATAAAAATACTAAAAAAGACATAAAAATCCCTAAATTGTAAAAAACCCCAAACCCTGAAAACCCCTATGAAAACATTAAACTCAACAATAACCCTAAAAATGTTAAAAATAATTAAAATCGTAGAAACCAAAAAACCCCTAAAACCATTAAAACAATGAAAATCAATAAAAACTATAAAAGAAATAAAAACTATAATAACCCATCAGACACGTAAAAATGTCAAAAAAACATAAAAATACCTTAAACACAAAAAAACTCAAAAAAACCCTAAAACCCCCCAAAAAACCATAAAAATCCTAAAACCATAAAAGTCCTCCAAATCCCTAAAAACCCAAAAAAAACCATAAAAAATTAAACAAAATACCCAAAATGTATGAAACCCCTAAAACACTAAAAATCTTTAATAAAACATTAAAAACCTAAAAACACATAAACACATAAAAAACATTAAAAATACTAATAACCATATAATTCCTAAATCTTAAAGACACCTATAAACTCTCAAAATTCCTAAAACCATTAAAAATAATAAAAATCATAAAAAATCCCTAAAAATCCCAACAAACATAAAAATCAATAAAACCCTGAAAAATCCTATAAAAACCATAAAAACATAAAATCTCTTAATAACCCTATAAAACCAAAAAAATAAAAAATCCTTAAAAACCATAAAAGACCATAAAAACTAATAAAAACCTTTTAAAACCCTAAAACCCATAAAAACCTACCAAAACCACTAAAATCTCATAAAACAATAAAAACCTCTAAAAATATTAAAAACACTAAAAACCCTAAAACATCTCAAAATCACAAAATCCCAAAAAAACCAAAAAATATTAAAAAATCCCTAAAAATCGCAAATAATGTAAAAAAATCTAAAAAACCAGAAAACTCCTAATAAAACATTAAAAAACTAAAATCACATAAAATCCCTATGATACCAAAAAATGGTAAAAACAAAAAACATCACTAAAAAGACCAAAAAAATTAAAAAACCCAAAAACCAATAAATCCCCTAAAAACCTCAAAAGCCCCATTAAAACTGAAAACCCATTAAAAATATAAAAGAACATTTAAAATCCTAAAAACATTAAATACAATAAAAATATGAAAAACTCTAAATAAACTCAAAAAAACCTAACCCCCCCCCCCAAACTATAAAACTGTTAAAACCATAAAAACCCACAAAATCCCTAAAAACCCATAGAATCCTAATAAATCCCAAAAAAACCCTAAAAATATAGAAATCCATAAAAACAATGAAAAACCCTACGAAAACCTATTATGGGCCGTTTGACCCCTCCCCTCCCTTGTCTGTTGCATATTTTTTATTAATAAAATTTGGGGGGTTGGGAATAGCCCGATCCTCGCATCTCTCATTGCCCTATGAAAACCTAAACACCCTTAAAAACCTTAAAATCCCTAAAAACCCTAAAAACCCATAAAATCCAATAAACCCATAATACTAGTAAAAATATTAGAAACCCATAAAAACCATAAAAACCCGAAAAACCCACTAGAAATTATTAAAACCCACTGTGTCCCTTAAAACAATAAATAATTAAAACCTCAAAATCCAAAAAAACCCTTAAATCCCTAAAAATGTAAAAGACCCTTAAACCCTTGAAACCCCATAAGAAATCCCATAAAATCTCAAAACACTGAAAAAACCTATAAAATCTAAAAAACGTTATAAACCATAAAAATATTAAAAACTCTCAAAATCCCTAAACACCCTAAAAAGAAGTAAAAATCCTAAAAATCCCCAATAGTCCCTATAAACATAAAAACCTCTAATAACATTTAAATTCCCAAAGAATACATAAAAAACTAAAAACAATTAAAACCCATAAGTACCATAAATGTTTTTAAACCCCCTAAAAGACCCTATAAAACCCTGAAAACCCAAAAATAACTAAAAACCATAAAAACATTTAAAAACATTAAAATACCATAAAAATACCTAAAACCCCTAAAATCTACTAAAAACAATGAACCCCTTTAAACCTATAAAAATGTTAAAAAATTAAAAACCCATAAAACCCCTAAAAACCCTTGAATCCCAAAAAAAACATAAAAACCGTAAAAACCCATAAAGCCCCTCAAAATCCCCAAGAATCCTGAAAATCATAATAATTAAAAAAATACTTAAAAAATATAAAAAAATACCTTGAAAACCCATAATAAAACCTGAAATCCTTAAAACACTTACAACCCCAAACCACACAAAAAAGGCTAAAACCCCTAAAAACCCTAAAAACCTAAAAACAACAAAAAATCCTAAAAAACCTCAAAATACCTCAAAATACCTAAAAAATAAAATAACTATACCGTAAAAACAATAATAAAATATTTAAAACCAAAAATAATTAAATACCCTAAAAACTAATGACACAAAAAACTCTAAAAACCATAAAAGACCCTGAAAACCCTGAAACCCATAAAAACAAAAGAAACCCTAAATATCATAAAAACCCTAAAAACATATAAAAACCCTAAAACCCACTAAAAAATCTTAAATAACCATCAATCCAAAAAAATTAAAAATATCACACAAATATTAAAACAATAAAAACAAAAAAAATCCCTAAATCCCCCAAAAAACGAAAAAACAATAAAAACCCTAAAAATCTATAATACCTGTCAAATTACATAATTAGCCTATAAACTGAAAAATCCATATAAATCACCCAAAAAATAGAAACCCTATAAAAACCATAAAATTTTAAAAACACTTAAAACCCCTAAAAAACAAAAGAACGACAAAACCCCTAAAAACTATAAAAACACTAAAACCCCTAAAAACCAAAAAAAATCTCTAAAACCCCTTAATATCCTAAAAAATCCCTAAAATCCATAAAAACATGAAAAACCCAAAAACCCCTAAAAGACTCTAAGAAAACCATAAAAAGAAAAGGCACTTAAAATCCCTAAAAAACCTAAAAAACCTAAAAATCCAAAAAAAACCCTAAGAAGACCGCCAACCCCTGAAAACCATAAAGCCCTTAAAAACCTCAAAGAACCGTAAAAATCATAAAACCCCGCCAAAATCTTTAAAACCCACTTTGAACCCTAAAAACATTAATAATATTTATGATGCTTTAAAACCCCAAAACACATAAAAAACCCTAAAAACCTAAAATAACCATAAATCCCCTAAAACCATAAAAAATTCTAAAATTATAAAAATCCCTAAAGCCCTAGAAAAACTATAATCCCTTAAAAAGTAAATAACCCTAAAAACCATAAATACCCCAAATAAAAACTTAAGTAACTAAAAAAATTAAAGCCACTAAATATCTAAAAATTATAAAAATATAAAAACCCCAAAAACCCAAAAATCCTAAAATATCTAAAAGCCATATAAATCCCTAAAAACACTAAAAATTCATGAAAATCATAAAAATCCCTAAAAATATAAACTACGTAAAAATCCCAAAAAACATGGAAAACACTAGAAAACATGTACAAACCAAAAGACACTTAATACCCATCAAAATTATAATAACTATAAAAACTACAAGAACCTTAAATACCCCTAAAAACCATAAAACCTTCTAAAAACATTAAAAACCCATAAAAACCCAAAATAACAATAAAAAATCTAAAAACCCTTTTAACCACTAAAAATGATAGATTACTAAATAAAACCTTTAAAAACTATAAAGGTATAAAATCCCTAAAATCCACCAAAACCATTAAATCCCTAAAGTCCATAAAACCCATCAAAATCTCGAAAACCCCTAAAAACCATGAAAACCCAAAAAAATGCATAAAAGACATAAAAACATAATAACCCTAAAAACCTTAAAAACCTATAATAAATCCTTAAATACCTTAAAATACTTAAATCCCCTAAAACCCCATAAAACCTTAGGACCCAAAAAACAATCAGAATCCCTAAACACACTAAAAACCCTAAAAATCCTTAAAAAAGTAAAATTCATGAAGAACAAAAAAAACCATAAAAAACCCAAAATCCCTAAGAAAAGCTTAGAAAATCATTAAACCCTTGAAAAGCCTAAAAAAATCTAAAACCCCAGAAAACCACTAAAAAGTCCCAAAAATCCAAAAAAATCCCTAAAAACATTTACAACCCATAATCACCATAAAACCATAACAACACTCTAAAAACTCTAAAAATAATTCAATCCCCTAAAATCTTTAAAAAACTCTAAAAACCCTGAAATCTCTATAAACTAAAAAAACACTAATAAACCAAAAAGGCCCTAAAAACCCAAAAAAAACCTCTAAATCCATAAAAACCGTAAACCCCTCAACAATTCCAAACTAATTCACTAAAAATACCTAAATCCATAAGACACTCAAAAATAATGAAAAACCCTAATAATAACTTAAAAACAAGAAAACACAAAAAACCATTAAAAACCTAAAAAATATTAAACCTTAAAAAACCAAAAAATCCCTCAAACACCATGAAAACCCCCAAATAACCAAAAAATCCATAAAAATCCCAAAAAATGTAAAAAAACCCAAAAAACCATGAAATACCCAAAGAACACAATAAAAAACTAAAAAACAATAAAAACCATTAAAAACCTAAAAATGATAAAAACCGTAAAACCCCTAAAAGACTCTAAAACCCCTGAAATCCCTAAAACCATAAAACCCCTAAAACCATAAAACCATAAAACCCAAAAAAATACTAAAAAAACCTCCAAAAATATTAAAATCCATTTAAACCCCTAAAAACGTTAAAAAACTCTAAAAACCATAAAACACAAAAAATACCCCAACAAGTTTCCAAATATCTAAAAACCCTAAAAAACCATACAAATCCTAAAATTCCCTAAAAATCCCTAAATATTTCAAAAACCAAAAAATCCAGAAAAACCTTATGAAAACAATAAAAACATAAAAACACTTAAAACACATAAAAACAAAAAAAGGCTAAAAACCCTGAAAACCCTAAAAACCCTAAAATCCATAAATATCCTAAAAATTCATAAAAACACTAAAAACAATAAAAATTCAAAAAAACATAAAAAATCACCAAAAATATAAAAACCCTAAAACCCATATGAAAATAATAAAAACCTAAAAACACATTAAAAACTAGAAACCCTAAAAAATGTTAAAAAGCTAAAAACCCAAAAAATACCCTAAACCCCCAAAGATCCCTAAAAACCATTAAAACTCAAAAAAAACCATTAAAACCCTAAAAAATATTAAAAACACTAAAAAAAGAAAAAATATAAAAAACTTATACCCTATAAATGTTTAAAAACTCTAAAAAACATGAAATCCAATAAAAACACCAAAAAAAAAAAAAAAAAAAAAAAAAAAAAAAAAAAAAAAAAAAAAAAAAAAAAAAAAAAAAAAAAAAAAAACATAAAACCCAAAACCATAAAAATATTGAGAAATCCTTAAAAATTCCAAAACACCTAAAAATCTCTAAAACCCCTAAAAACCAATAAGAAAACATTAAAAAACCAAAAAACACTTAAAACCTCTAAAAACCGTAAAATTTTAGAATCCTTGAAAAACCATAAAAACCCTCAAAATACCCAAAAACCAAAAACCCAAAAAACCATAAAAAATTCTTAAAAATTCATAAAAGTTTCAAAACCTCTAAAAACCTCTATGAAAACCATAATACCGCTAAAACTCTTAAAACCACATTAGAAGCTAAAAATATATAAAACTGGTAAAAATATCATAAAAATAATCTAAAATCCCTAAAAACCTTAAAAAATCATAAAAATATTAAACCCCTTAAAAATCCATAAAAACCATAAAAACCCACTATGAACTCTAGAAAACCGTTAAACCCTTAAAAATGTTAAAAAGATCTAAAAAACTCAAAAAAACCTAACACCAATCAAAATCACTAAAAACTATAAAAAATATAAAATTAAAAAAACCCTAAAATCCCAAAAAACTTAAAAATTTCTAATAACATTGAAAATCCAAATAAAACATTAAAAACCTATAAAAAATAAAACCTATAAAAAAACACAACCCCCCCCCCAAAAAAAAACCCTGATAAACCTTAAAAATACTATAAATCACTAAAAACCTTGAATAATGATAAAAATCCTAAAAAAATATGAAAAATCCCTAAAAAAGTAAAATCCCTACAAATCATGAAAACCCCTAAGAAAGCCGTAAAAAATAAAAAAAACATAAAACACCAAAAAATATTGAAAACCCTTCAAAGACCCCAAAAATCCTAAAAACACTAAACCCCCCCTAAAAACACAAAAAAATAAAAACCCATAAAAACCTAAAAAAATATCTAAAAAATAAAAAAACCCATTAAACCCCTAAAAACATAAAAAATGTCTACAAACTTTAGAAAACCCTAAAAAATGAAAAAACCCCATAAACCACAAAAAATCAATAAAAACCTTAGAAACTCCTAAAACCCCCTAAAAACCCTCTGAACCACTAATTACCGTAAGACTATAAATATGTAAAAAAATGTTAAAAATCCCTAAAAACATAAAAAACCCTAAAAACACTGAATACACCTAACAAAACCATTAAAACATTAAAACACTTAAAACCAATAAAACACAAAACCCATAAATATCCTAAAAATACTCTAAAACCCAATAAAAACCATAAAAACCTATAAAACAATAAAAACAATAAAAACCCATTAAAACAAAAAATACCGCCAACCACCACTAAAAATTAATATAACCATTTAAACAACTAAAAACATTAAAATACTCATCAAAAAATTAAAAACACAAAAAAATTCAAAAACACCCACAAATCCAAAAAACCCTAAAAACCTCAAATATCTATAAAATTTATACAACTATAAAAATCCAAAATAATTCCTTTAAAATCCATAAAAACATAAAAAATCCTAAAAACCTAGAAAATCCCTAAGAAAACCATGAAAACATAAGAAAGCTTAAAACCTATAAAAACCTAAAAAAACATTACAAACTATCAAAATCAATAAAGAACTAAAAAACAAAATAATCATAAAAATACCTAAAATCTATAAAAAAATGAAAAACCCTATAAACCCTGAAAATCCCTTAGATAACATTGAAACCCTAAAAATAGTTAAAACCCCTAAAATATTTAAAACCCCTAAGAAACCTAAAAATGATAAAAACCCAAAAAAATCCCCAAAAAAATCTAAAATCCCCTAAAAACTATAATAACTGTAAAAATATTAAAAACCAATAAAACCCTAAAAAATTACAATTAAAACTTTGAAAGTCCATAATAAAACATTAAAAAACAAACAACACTTAAAACCTCCAAAAACCAAAAAATGATAATAACCCTAACCCCCCCCCCCCAAACCCCAAAAACCCATAAAACTTTAAAAACTATAAAAATCCATGAAAAGTCTAAGGACTCAAAAAACCCTAAAACCCAAAGAACACTATAAAACCCTAAAAACCCATAAAACCCTCAAAATACCTAAGAACTCAAAAAACCCCCAAAAATCGATAAAATCCCTAAATCCACTAAAAATGTAAAAAACCTATAAAAAATTGAAAAAAACCTAAGAAAAATATAAAAATCTAAAACCCTTAAAAATGCTAAACACGCCAAAAACCCAGAAACACTAAAACCCCTAAAACTCCAAAATCACCAAAAGTCCTAAAAACTAAAAAACCTAACAAACCTCCTAATAATCCATAAAAGGTAAAAACATCCTGAAACACTAAAAGGCCACAAGACATCCAAAAAAATATAAAAAAAAACTTAAAACCTAAGACACCGTAAAAACCATAAAACTATAAATAACCCAAAAACCCTAAAATTCATAAAACCCCTAAAAACCATAAAAACCTCTAAAAATTGAGAAAACCCTAAAAACCACTAAAAACTCCAAAAATCCTTTAAAACCATAAAAATAGTAAAAACATTAGAAACCCTTAAAACAAAAAACACAAAAAATATACAGAAACACCAAAAAAACCATAGAAACAATAAAAATAATAAAAAACCCTAAAAGCCCTCAAAATCCCAAAAAACTATAAAAAATAATAAATATAAGAAGAAAAACTAAAAACCCATAAAAACATAAAAAACACTAAAAACCCTGAAAAATACATATAAATTCTTTAAAACATAAACACACTTAAAACCCACAAAAACCATAAAAAACCAAAAACCCAAAAACCCTTAAAAATCATAAAAACATAAAAAAATCCCAAAAACCAATATAACATTAAAACTGAATAGGCCCTCTAAAAACTATTTAAACCATTAAAAACTTCAAAAAAACTCTAAATACACTAAAAACAATAAAAAAACTCAAAAAACCATAAAATCCCAACAAACACAAAAAATAGTAAAAACCCTAAAAACATAAAAACACTCAAAATCAAAAAAAATAATACCGAAAACTATAAAATTCCAAAAAATTCATGAAAAATACATAAAAACATATAAAATAGTAAAAACCATGAAAAATGATATGAAAACAATAAATACTTAAAAATAAATAAAATCCTTAGAAACCAAAAAAAAATCCAAAAACACTAACCCCCAAATAAAGCCATAAATGCCCTCAAAATCCCAAAAACCCTAAAAACTATAATACTATTAAAAGACCTAAAAACCCAAAAAACCAAAAAACCAAACAAACCCTGAAAACCCTATGAAAACATTAAAAACCAAAAAACACTTAAAACCACTAAAAACAAAAAAAAATTAAGAACCCTAAAAGACCTTAAAACCACTAACAACCATAAACCCCTAAAATCCTTAAAACCCTAAAACACATAAAAATACTTAAACCACCTAAAAAACATAAAAAAACTAGAAATAAAAAAACTCTAAAATCCTAAAAAACCTAAAAACTCTAAAATCACTGAAAATATATAAAAACCATAAAAAAATAAAAAACCAAAAATACATAAAAATCCCTAAAGCTTCAAAAACCTAAAAGCCCTGAAAACCCATATGAAAAACAAAAACCTATAAAAAATTAAAATCCATTAAAACATTAAAAAAACTAAAAACCATAAAAATCCAAAAAACCCTAAAAACAAAAAACCCATACAAACCATTATAACCCAAACACACATAAAAACTCTAAAAATAACTAAAAACTCAGAAAAACCTTTAAACCCTTAAAAACATTAAAAAACTACACAAAACCCTAAAAACACAAAAAAACCATAAAAATAAAAAACCCATAAAACACTAAATATCTGTTAAACCTCTCAAAATCACTAAAAACACCAAACAACCCCATAAAAATCCACAAAAAATCCCTAAAAATAGTTAAATTATAAAATTTCCGAAAAAACCCTCAAGAACACTAAGAAAAACATAAAACCTAAAACCACATAAAACTCCAAAAACATAATAACAATAAAACCCCCAAAAAACCTAACAACACTAACAACCCTAAAAACAATAAAAACAATAAAAAATAAAAAAAATCACGTAAAATATCTAAAAACATAAAAACCCTAAAACCCCCATACAAACTCTATGAAAACATTAAAAACCAAAAAAAAAACTAAGAAAACAAAAACATCTAAAAATTTCTTAAATACATAAATGACACTAAAAATACTAAAATCCTCTAAAAACCATAAAGCCCCCTAAAACCATTAATATCCCTAAAACCCATGAAAATCATAAAACTAAAAAAATATAAAACCCTTAAATCCAATAAATTTTTAAAAAAACATAAAACCATTAAAAATATAAAAAACACAAAAAACCATAAAAATAATAAAAACCAAAAAACCATAAAACCCTCAAAACCCTAAAACTCACAAAATCCCTAAAAACCCTAAAAAAGTATAAAAAATACATAAAAATTCCCAAAAATAAAATAAAAAACTTCATAACCTTTAAGTAAACCTTAAAAGCTTAAAACCACTTAAAACCTATAAAAACCAAAAAACATTATAAAAACAATAAAAAGAACCTAAAAACCCTAAAATCCCATAAAAACCATAAACCCCTAAAAAGAATAAAAACCCTAAAAACCTATAAAACCCTACAAACAAATAAAAAAAATATTTATAATTCACAATATGTTAAATAAATATAAAACACATTAAAACCCATATAAAACTCTTACAACCATAAATCCCAAAAAAAACTTTAAAGCCCATAAATAGTATAAAACCCCACAAAATCCATAAACCTCCAAAATTCCATAAAAATCCAAAAAAAACCCCGAAAAATACATAAAATGTAATAAACCCCTAAAAACCCTAAAACCCCAAATAAAACCATAAAAACCTTAAAACACAGAAATCCACAAAAAAAAATTAACACTAAAAACCCTAAAACACCCAAAAATCACTAAAACCCCTAAAAACCATAAAAACCCTAAAAACCCAAAAAAAACACTAAAACCATAAAAACCCATAAAACCCTAAAAATGACTACAAACTCGTAAAATTTTTTAAACATCTAAAAATGTTAAAAAAATCTAGGCAACCATAAAACCATGAAAAACAATAAAAAACCTAAAATCCCCAAAAACCATAAAACCCAAAAGAGCATTGAAATCCCTAAAACCCCTCAAAATCCATGAAAACCCTAAAATACCATAAAAATACTAAAGAATCCCTAAAATCCCTAAAAATGTAAAATTCCCTAAAAACCATGAAAAACATAAGAATAACATAAAAACAAAAGAACACATAAAATAAATAACAACCAAAAAAATCTAAAAATCCTAACAAACCAAAAAACTCGAAAAACCATAAAACAATAAAAACCCATAAAAACCAAAATAATCACAATAACCATAAAAATCCTAAAAAACCTAAGAACCCTTAAACCCTAAAAACCCTAACTCCCCTAAAAATGAAAAAAAAACTCTAAAAACCTTAAAACCATAAAAAAACTAAAAAAACTCCAAAACACCCAAAAAAACCATAAAAACCCTAAAAACGCACAAAATCCCTAAAAACTATAAAATTTTAAAAAATATTAAAAACACCCTGAAAACAAAAAAAAATCTTAAACACCCTAAAAACTGTTAGAAAGTCCTTAAATACTAAAAAAATTAAAAACCCCTAAAAACTAAAAAATTATAAAACCCTAAAACCCTAAAAAACATAAAAACTTCTAAAGACCATAAAAACCCTAACAACCCATAAAAACCCCAAAGACCCACTAAAAACTATAAAAACTCTTTAAAACCCTAAAAAGATTTATAAAATCAAAAAATAATTAAAAATCCTAAATAACTAAATTAAAAACCTTGAAAAACCAGAAAACATATAAAACCATAAACCCCCTATAACACTTAAAACCCCCCAAAACCTAAAAATCACTAAAAAACTTAAAACCATAAAAATCCTTAAAAAAACTAAATCCATAAACTCTTAAAAAACACTAAAAACCCTAAAAATGTATAAATCCCAAAAAAACTGTCAAAATACTTGAGTGAAATTTAAAAACATAAAAAACTTAAAACTGCTAAAAACATAAAAAATACAAAAAACATACCCTAAAAACATAAAAACGCCTAAAAAATAAAAAACCCTATAAACCCATAACAACACTATAAACCACTAAAAACACTAAAAACCTGTTAAACCCCGAAAAACATGAAAAACATTAAAAGCCTTAAAACCACTAAAAATTAAAATAACCAAAATACCATAAAAACCCTAAATCCCCTAAACCCCTAAAACCCTTAAAAACCCTAAAAACCCTAAAAACAATAAAATTCATAAAAATACCTAAAATTGTATAAATCGCTAGAAATCTAGAAAATCCAAATAAAATCTTAAAAACCTAGAAACACATGAAACAACTGAAAACATGTATATTTCTAAAAACCCAAAAAACCTTGAAAATAATAAAGTCCTCTAAGAACCTTAAAATATCCAAAAATAGATATAATCCATGAAAACCCACTAAAAACTATATAAACCCTTTAAACCCCTAAAAACAGAAAAAACACTAAAAAATCATAAAATTGTAAAAAACTCAAAAAAATCATAGAAACCCTAAAACCCCAAAAACCATCAAAATCCATAAAAACCCAAAAAGACCAGAAAAATCATAATAAATCCCTAAAAATAACTCAAAAAATAAAAACCCTAAAAACCATAAAGACCCCTAAACACCATAAAAACCCAAAAACACATAAGACCAAACAAATCACTAAAAACTCTAAAAAACTATAAAACCCCTAAAACGTTAAAAAAATATAAAAAACATAAACCCAAAAAAAACTCAAAAAACCCAAAAACCCAAAGAAATATTAAAAAACATAAAAACCCTCAAAATCCCTAAAAACCCTAATAAAAAAAATCCGAAAAAATACCTGAAAACACATAAAATCATAAAAACCCCCAAATCCCTGAAACCCCCTAAAAACATAAAAAACCTTAAAAATACCTAAAATTACCTAATAATGTAAAAACATAGAAATCCTTGAAGAACTATAAGAACAACTAAAAAACCTAAAAACACATAAAACCCCTAAAATCTTAAAAAATGCTAAAACCCCTAAAAACCATAAAACCCTAAATAACCTAAAAGCTGTAAAAATTTCTAAAAACCCTAAAAAATATAAAATTCCGAAAAATGTCCGAAAAATTAATTATAACATAAAAAACCCTAAAATCCTTGAAAAAACCTATGAAAACCATAAAAACCTAAAAACACTTAAAACCACTAAAAACCCCGAAAAGTGCCTAAAACACCCTAAAAACAAGGAAAGTACCTAAAAATGTTAAAACCATAAAAAATCAATAAAATAAAAAAACAGTAAAAACTCTGAAACCTTTTAAACACTTAAAATTTTAAAAACTATAAAAAACATTAAATTTCCTAAATAATAAAAAACCCCATAAAACCCAAAACCACCATAAAATACATCAAAATATTAAAAACCCTAAAACCCTAAAAATATCTAGAATCTGAAAAACATAAAAATCCTAAAAATTCATAAAAACCCCAAAATGTAAGAAACCATGAAAATCCCCAAAAAACCCTTAGAAATAAAAAAACACTTAAAAACACTCAAACCCTAAAAACCATACAAGACCCTAAAAACCCTAAAACCCCCTAAAACCAAAAAACCACTTAAAAATATAAAACCATACAACCCCATAAAAACCATAAAAACCACTAAAAACACTAAGACCATTTATCCCTCAAGAATATTTAAAAATAAAAATTACAAAAAAATATAAAACCCATAAAGACAATTGAATAGACTACAAATCTTTTTGAACCCTAAAGCCATAAATTTCTAGAAATACACAAAAAATCATTAAAAATATAAAAAACCCAGAAACCCCAAAAACCCAAAAGAAAAACATAAAACCTAAAACACTTAAAACAACTAAAAGACTGAAAATTCGAAAAACCTTAAAAAACAAAAAAACACTAAAAACTATAAAAACCATAAAATCAAAAAATCCTTAAAAAATAATAAATTCCTATACCCCCCCAAACAACAAAAGACACTAAAAACCTTTTGAACCACTAAAATGTTAAAATATTTTAAAAAACCAAAAAACCCTAATAACTCAATAAAAACCCTCAAACCCCCCAAAACCCACAAAGACACTAAAAAATATAAACCCCACAAAAATCCCAAAAAACCCAAAGAGTCTATAAAAATACTAATAAATCCCTAAATAAACATAAAATGTAAAAAAACTCTAAAAACATCAAAAAACCCCTAATAAAATATTAAAACATAAAAAGACTTAAAATCACTAAAAATCATAACAAATGATAAAAACATTATAGGGTTCTGAACATTCTGCATAAGGGAAGGAAGATACTCCCTTAACATCAGTGGAAGAATCTACCCAATATTCATCAAGAATTTTGGAAGAAAATGAAAAATGTTTCTAAGAAGTGGTGAAGGACCTAACCAGTCCTTGTACCAGTTCGTCATCAATGGTACGCGGCCGATTCAGCGAACCACACCACCCACAGATTCCATTTTTCATGAAATGTAGGTGGAGCTCCTACATGGGCACAAACCAAATAGCCAAAAAAGTGCGGATGGATTGATACATAGATGCAGACCCCCCTGCCGCACAGAGCATCATTCATGAAATGGAGGCAGAACCCCTCGTGGCCGCAAAGCACCCTCTTGACTGAGTTGGTTTGCGGGAGAGGTGCATTCAATATACCCCTTGAACCTTGGGTTGACTAAGTCATATGTATGCCATGTTTCCTACCATGGGCCTCCATAAAAGATGCTACATGACCATAGATACAGCCCTTTCCTCCTCTATGAATGGACGTCAAGGGGGAGAAGAAAGGCGTCAGCTGATTGAGGATCAGATTCTTCGCGATAGACTTTTGGAGAAGGAAGTGGCTTCCGGGAGCTTAGGATTTCACAGACCGTGAAGATCCAATTTTTGAACCAGCAAAAGGTATAAACTGGGGGAGAATTTTTAAGAACTGAACAACGGATAAGTAAATAGATAAACTACAAACCTAAAATTGGTAAACCACAAACCAAGGCCCCTACGCAGATGCACTCCCTGCGAACTAGGGATTCTATGACCCTTCTTCGATGAAGCACACCGCATAGTACCCTCCAACGCAGGAGAAACCCTAACCGGCGCTGCTCCTAGCCACCGCCGCTTAAGCGGACTCCAGCGTCACATACCAATTTTTTATGCAGACCAAACCCGAAGTCGTGTACCACTTCTGTATGTAGGATTGCCCTTAGTTCGTGTACCACACTGGTACGCAGACGACCTCTCCATCCACGTAGCACCTACCTGCGTGAAAGGTGACACTCCTCATATTTACATGTAGCCTACCAAGGCCTTTGGTGTTTCCATCCCTTGAGTCATATAAGGCCCTTTCAATTCAGTCCAACCCTCCTAAATCCCCTCAGTAGCCTATCCATCGGCACCAAACCAAGGCCACCCCCAATGCCATCTGATTGGAATGTTGAATCCTTCAGGCACATTAGCGCGTCCTCCTCAGTTCACATACCCTTGGTAGGCAGAGACAAATGGGATACCCCGTCCATTGAATGGACATCTGAAGCATTTTTGGGTTCACATACCCACGGTAGTGCAGATTCCGAGCCCGAGATCCCCTTTCTTCCTCTCCACTCTTTAGGATTGAGGGATCCTTCTCACTTTTCTATTCAAGGAGGTCCAACGATGATTACTTCTCCCCTCCCCGGGAGAGAGCGATAGGGCATCCTTCCTAGAGTAAGCCCCACACCATCCTTACCGAATGGAAATAGCCTTTCCCCATTCATCTGAGAAGGTTCATTGTATCATTCCCTCACCCACAGTTTCCACAGCCTCTTCCACCGCGGGCTCTCCCTCCCCCACCAACAGGGGAGGAGCCATGGGCATTATCTAATATTTCACAGCCTCTTATTTCTCACACCGATCATGACTCGCGTGGGATTAGAGGTTTTTAAGGATTATAATTCACCAAACCCTTCCAAACTACGTGGGTTTTGATCTATGTCTCCAAAGCAAGGTACATAGGAAGCCACCCTGAGGTTCAATCATAACTCTAGACACCAACCACATGTAAGCCCCGACCATATCCCAACTCAGTCCACCAACCACATTTAATCCCTGACCATACCCCAACATGGGCTGCCAACCACACCCTCGACAAGAAACTATTACGTGTAATCCCTAGCCTTCCAAAACTACGTACACTTTGATTCGCAACCAACTAGGATACGTAGGAAAACTCCCTGGGGTCCGAAATCTAAGTATGATACCCATATACCCATATCATATTGTGTCCTCATGCCCCTGGAAGGATCATTCCTGGGCCTAGGAAATAATTTTCCCTCAGGTCCTCTCGGCCTATTCGGTGTAAGCCCCACACCAACCTTGACTAGTCACCTGTTGCCTAGATGTCCTTGCCACATGATGTCAAAATGTATGGTTGGGTCCTTGTCACATAACCTTAAAAGGTTATGTGTCTTATTAAGTGGCACGAACTACGTGGAATCTGATTCCTCTCACGAGGTTACATAGGAAGCCCATATTCTGGGTTCGATCCAGATGCTCAAGTCACTCTCTATCCACCCTAGATGACAATAAACTCTCGAGCGCCTAATTTTTAGGCTTGAGACCAGTGTTTTATAAACTAACTCAAACTTACCTAGAATCATTAATCCAATGAGGGATGGTAAACTCATATGTAGATAGTTCTAGATCCCTATTTATACATGTGACTTGCAACCCAGGGGTAATCCATGGATAAAATTCTTGGGGATAAACCAAAGATTCGCGGACATATGAACACATCTTAAATCTATAAGAGAGTCCCAGAATATGAAATAATTCCCCCAAAAGGGTTCCATGAGCCCAACTTCACATCCTCTCAACCAATGTGAGTTCTTAAGTGTTGTTGGCCATATCCCCCAACGAGGACCTACCTTTGGAAAGCAAGTCCATGGATCATTGGATAGAAGAACCTTTAGGAGTTTCTAGATCTGTGAATAAACCCGTTGGAGACCATGAGAAGACAAGGAGATAGGGAACCCGATATGAATGATTAAACATCACCAACTACCTTTAATCAAACACGTGAACTGATCATGTCCCATTTTTTGTGAAACAAAAATGGTGAACCTGACGTGAATATTTAACAAGCATGACAGATTTACACTAATCTGAAATTCTACATAACAATAAATGGATGATTAATATCCAATGGTCAGTCTTGTTCATTCTCCATCCAAAAACAATGGACCCAGTCGTGAGCCTTTGACCAATGTGGTGAAATAATCCCACTTTGCGCCCCCATTGTTGTTAAAAAGGAGGGCCAAGAAATGTCATTAATTACGCATGGGATTATGAGATTCTATGTTGATAGGTTTTTCTATTTGTACTTTCCAAATGTTTTATAGGTATTAAGTAGAGCATCCATCAATATAATGGCGACTCAGGAATTCACAGACATACATGATGATCAACACAAAGACAGGGCCTCTCAATCGATAGAGGACCCCGTCGCCCACTAAGCATCTTCAACACTGGGTCTCAGACGCACTGATCCAAGAGTACGATCTGAACGGTACTTTCCTGACTGTGGTTGTGGCTATGTATACCTTGTAGTCAGCCAAGTCCCATCAGCCACTTTCCCAATAGTGATCAAGGGAGAATATCTAGGTAGCCCCTGCAGCCTTCATGAACCATTTTGGGAGCCTATCCCCAGAACAAGACAATGAATACCTCCCTTATCTTAGGTAGGTGGATGAGGTCGATGCTGATGACTTCATGAATGCCAGAAAAGGTTCCTCTCCAAGGTCCCCACTAGAAGACATCGTCGCAACTATTCCGCGACCTTGTATCCTCACCCTGAATAGGATACCACCCCAAGGATCTACACCCACACTCCCCGAGCTTCGACTACTCAGACCGTCTGCCTAGGGCGGTGAATATACAACTAGGAACAGGTCGTCACCATAGTTCTTAAGGAATATTTTCGCTGCTCAGACATGGAGGTATATCACGGGTAGGACCATGCACCTGTCCTCTCTTCCAAATCCTGTCATCCCATCATGGAGGAAACCTATGATCCGGTGTGCATCCCCATTAAGCCTCGTCAAGACCGTCACCCATATAGGAAAACACCTACCTAGTAGGCACCTCTCCCCACCTGGGATGATAAATCCCACCAACCAGACATGGTGGAAATCCAGGGCCTACAGGACCAGCTCCTCACAGAGGCTCCTAATGCCCGTCATCCCGATATAAGGGTGGTTAACAAGCGAGCACATCTCCCTGCCGACAGAGACCACCAACTCGATACAGTGGGACACCAACATATTCAGGGCCATCTCCCTATGGATTCATGTAAATTTAATTATCCCTATCTGGCGGAAAATGGATAAGTAAGCTAGCATATCCCAACACAAGGGTTGACTCCTTCACATGCCCCGACATAAGATAATCGTCAATATCCACTGGCCACTGGAGGTCCAGAGCAGGACATTCCAACTCTAATAGAGGAATGGTCTCTCATACCCATTCCATCCAAGGATGTCTCTCTACATATCCTGGAAATGATAGAGGAGAAGTTATCGATCCCAGATCATATCATGAAGACATTCCAGAATGTAATTGCATCGGTGGCAACAATAAGGACTCGGGCCTGTGATCATATCTCCTCAATTAAGGTGACTTATCTAAGAGATGAGAAATCCACCTCATAGCAGATCTGTATCCCTACTTCCACCTAGGAGGGTCGTCAGCTATATCTCGTGATACAAGGGCAACCAGATCGAGCATACTCACTCGTTCCAACTAGGGGACACCCATCCATCATGGGGGATGCTCTAGGGTAGGAATATATCCCTGCCCAAAATCAAGATTTTTGTTGGAATATCATGGAAACATCACAAGACCCAATTAGATAGGGACCAAGAGGTGACGACCGTTATCAATAGTAGATGGTACCCACTGCCCACAAGAGAGCGCACCAAACATGTTAAAGGAATCCAGAAAATAAATATTGGATCCATGACTCTACTCTGCTGGAATCTAGGGTTCTCAATTCCTAAAAACGTGTCTCAAAGGCTCGAAACCCTATCAAACCATTACCATGCTATGGGAGTGGTAGTAGCAATTGAGAAGATCCTCCCCATAATGTCGCTACCAGAAGCTCTGAAGGTCCTCCCTAGAGCACCCCTGAGGTACTCCCTCATGGGAATATAACGATCGATGACGAGAGTTCCTCTTTTGATGCGAGTCACAAAATCCCTCTATGTGGATAGAAGATCCAGCAGAAATAAGTTCCTCTACTTGTTACGGTCTACCCTAATCGTCCTCCCCAGGGTATACACTTCAAAAACTCTACGTGGAGTGGGACCTCAGATTATGATGGTAGTCCTCACCATCATTATCGCAATAGTGAAGTTCCTCCCTACAGTGACCTCTCATATTGAAAATAATTTCCTCCCCTTGTCGTTACCTGCCTTGAAGGTCTTCCCCATGGGTTGCGTTGCACCGATATTCTACCCATCCAAGCATTAGATTATAGTGGTTGTCTTACCCACTATAATAGCAGAGGTCCTCCCCACAGAGATGTCAGGAATCAAGAAGGCCCTCCCCTCATTGTAGTACATTATAAAGGACCTCCCTAGGGTGTTCTCCATATATATTATCCCTACAACAGCTATGATGGTAGTCCTCTCCATTACGGCAGATGTGATGGTATTCCTCACTATCATGGCCTCCATTGCAAAGGTCCTCCCCGTAATGGCCTTAAGAAACAAGAAGGTCCTCCCCTTATAGTAGTGTGTCTTGAAGGCCCTCCCCATGATGCACACCAAACATCAAACCATTATGGTCATCCTCTCCACCAAGATAGCCATTGTGAATGCCCTCCATGCAATGGACTTGAACAGCAAGAATGTCCTCCCCCTGCTACAGTCCACTCTGAAGGTCCTCCATAGGGTATGCACTATGGAATTATTTCTAGAAGTCATACATAAAGCTGCGATGGTATTCCTCACCAATGCAGCTCCAACAGTATAGGTCCTCCCCATGGCGACATATCATAGTGACATGAAGGTCCTCCCCCTACCGAAAAAAGTACCAAAAATCCCTCCTATACTGAGGCACTCAGAAGGAGAGAATCAAGCATGTCGGATTCCCAGTTAGTGATCAACGACATCCTTCTTCAATCTGGAAATCGTTCGGGAACACATTCATCCTCTGAGCCACCCTGGAGACGCCCACATAATGGTTCAATACCAACCAGCCCTGCTACCTCTAATCATACTGTCAAGGAGCATCTCAGCTGGGCTGATCAAGTAGAGGAATCGCTAGCAAAGGAACATGCTGATATATTGCACCTGAGGAAATGGTTGTTCAGGGATGATATACCTGCAATGTTTTGTCCCACAAACACCTCTCAGTTCGAAATACCTATAGAGTTGTCGGAAGGAAGAATACATGGAATCCTCTCCAATATTTGGACAACCCTTCGCCGGTTTAAATTAATCTTTCTACCATATGAAGGGTATGTAGATCATGTCAATACAATAGGAGATCTCCTGCATCACATTGACCTGGAAGCCCTTCCTTCGGCATGACGACCGTGATCAGAGCGGCACAAGAGGGACCTTGAGTCAACCTACCTCTGTGCACTACACAAATTGAATCAACTTATTGATGATGCTCCAACGGTAATTCATATTCGTGGATGGGGAGAACATGAGGCTCTTCATTTCACTCCACTTCCCATCCAGCAGAACCCATTAGGCGTAAGGTCTTTCAATGTCATCACATCAAGACGAAAATCAAGTGATGTCCCTATTCAGGATAGGAGACACATATGATAGAAACATGCCTTGACTAATTCTCAAAAGCATCAGGCCCGATGAGAGAAAACCATTCATGAACTCCGGAATCAATCTACCGAAAAAATTTATCAAGAATTTCTCCTAAGAAAATCCAATCAGCGATCGGTGCTTGCCTCAATATAGAGAATTAATACAGAGTTGAACTTGACACCATGACCAGCTCAACCTCGAATTGGATCACACGAGATCAGGAAGGAAGCGATAGCAGCTGCCATAATACGGGACCAACCCCAGCCTGCAAAGCTAGGGGAATTTTTTACAACAAATTCCCCTGTAAGACCAGAAAAAATTTGAAGAGGTGTGGTTTCCTAGGAATGGAGCCAACCCCAGCCCCCAGGGTTGCAGGCGTTTTTTCCTCAACAACAACCTACCCCACAAGAATCAGTATTCTCTCATTTGGGGAGGGTAGTGAGAAGAGGGGGTTCCTTTCTAGTATCATCCTTTTGAAGCATCATCCCCTCCAAGAGGGAGGTGTGCCATAAGGTCACACCGAGGATCCTTCCGCATCACCCTTCATCAAGAAACTCGAAGACAATCCTGGGATAGAAGGGGGGAAACTAGTATGAGGCATAGAAGGTCCACTTAATACTTAAAAGATGACACCTTCTCAACCTTGTATTATGCATCTATAAACATCTTAGATGTTAAAACCATAGGTAGCACCAAAGAAGATGTAAAACTGTATGGATCGGGATAAGATGGTTCTGTTCAGGATGTGATTTAAAATTAGCCATCATGCGTGCACACCCCGAACCAGAGGGCCGCCCTGAACGTGGCCACTCAGGAAAACCCCCCTCCACTTCCCCAGTGAGTTTCCAATAGGGAAAGGAAAAAAGTCCTGGTTTTCCTGAACCTATCATCTTCACCCAAAACAAATGATCCTCCCACGCTCGAAGAGTGGTTTTTTTGACAGGAGTAGGAAATGAAGGAATTTAGGCAGATTAATTCCAAACTACTCTAGAGGAACTATCCTTGCGAATACGTTCCTTAATATGGGCCACAATACGCACTTCTAACAAGTGCGCCTCAACAAAAAGGGTTTTCCTCGGAAAATAAAACAAGGTTAGGGCCCCCACCCAATGTGGAAACTGGCCCATCCAACTACCTGAACTTGGGTTCAGAAGAATACCAAGACTTCCCTCCACTCAGAAAGCAACTAGAGCGAGTACATCTAAATCCTCTAATGGTACCACTGATGGAATATGCACCTCAGGTACCAGCCGAGCCATCACATTAAGCAGTACCCCAGGCTATACCCATTCGGGATTAGGCTTAACAGTATGTAAAATAGGGTCTCACCAACACCATCGATACACTAACATCATGATTAGAAACAATGGAAGGTTGGTTTGCTCTGATACCTCTAGAGAGAAATCCTTACCCAAACTGGGTGAGAAACATGCTGCCCCCACCCAATTTTGGGAGCCCTATATTCCCTATATTCAATGGACCAGGAAACCCATAACATCATTTGATGCACTACGTGTCTCATTACAACCCTATGATGCGAACTCCAGAACAACAAGAAGTAGTGAAAATTAGATTCTTTGTATGAACCTTATAAGGTTTGGACTTCGTCTGGTACACAAGTTTTCCAGCTCAGTCAATAAAAGTATGGGAGGATCTTTGACAATAGTTCCTATTCCACTTCAGCTTAACATTAACCAAGACAATGGTTAGTGACCTCAGGAATTGCAAACAGAGGGGGAATGAGAGGGTCTCAGACATCATCTCCATATGGAAGGGTATGACCTACTGTCTGAACCATCCATTTCCCCAGGACGAGATTCTTGCAATATGCATCGACAACCTCTGAGATGAGATGATAATTCCAGTCATACCAGTGAAATGCAGCACTGGATTACGGGATTTTTCTTTTATTTCTCAGAGAATTTAAGACTCCCTGCAGTGGACTAACCTCATGTCCCGAATATCCTCACCAGCTCTTGCAAAGAGACCAGGTAGAGATGTAGCATCCTATGTCACTCTCAAGATAGCCCCCTCACCTTCTCCACCACCTAGGCCTCTGCCGAATCACCAAGGGCCTCTGACGTATCAATGACTACCTCTTCCCCAGTAAGACGATCAAAGAGGACTTAGACGTAACCAATTTTATGAATGAATAAATAAATCATACTCATTCTGATAGGACCAAGTATGTGGCAATTAAATAGCCTCCATTAATTGAAACATTCTCCACTTAATAGAGCCAAGAAATACTGAAGAATTTGTCCTTGACAACTGACCAGATTATTGTCCCTACCATCGGATGTTGGGACACAATATTCAAGAATGCTTCATCTTCAAAGACCTCCTACAAAGGATGGTGGACTCTGGGTAGGTCAAGCTAGGACTTCCCCAAGCACACGTAGAATATGTTTTTTCCACTGACCTAGATAAGGGGGAGGTTTGGAATAAAGTCGTTAAAAAAAGGGATCAGAAATGTGATGGTTGGATGACTCGAAAGACGGTCAACCAAGCTCATGGAATACTCTGAGATCAATTGTAGCAATCAGTTATGCTGCCAACAAATCCTAATGAAATACAACCACCATCCTCGGACCCACAACCATCCAAAATATGGTCATCCATGTGTAATCATAGAGGGAAGTAATTTTTACAAGAGGAGCAGTCTGTGACAGGGCCAAAGATAGCCTTGAAACTTTCAGATTTCATGCCCTCAGGCTTGACACAATGGGATCTAACCCACAAAAAACACCATCAAAGGTATCCAACCAAGCTAATATTTCATTGAACAAGGAAAAAATCTTTGGTTCTATCAACATAATCCATTTAATGAAACCATTCTCTGACGAGGAGTATGGTTATGAACCCGAGTTCCTGACACCCGATCAGGGGACTGGAAGGAGGAATCACAGAGGCATGGGATATCAAGGCAGATGCAGCTGTGGCTAGAACTGATGCTACGGTTATTCCCCAACTCAAACCATCAATATTGTAGAAACTATCGGGATATCCCTTCAACGGACTCAAAAGGAGAAAGAATATTCCCCTGCCCCCACGAGAAGTCACTATGGACCCATTGTTTTGTGCTACCCGTTAGAGGAGGAACAAGTGTCTATCCACCTAAGGCGCACGATTAAACCAACCAGGTCAGGTCCCCAGAATGCAGAAGCACCACCAACTCTTCCTCTTGTGACTGGTCCCTCCTCATCTCATGCTCCATCCTCTAAGGTGCCTGTTAAAGAGGTCCCACAAATGGAGAAGCGCCAGCTTCTGGAGAAAAATTATGATATACTAAAGAAGCTAGCCTCAGTACCATCCAAGATATTAATCATGGATACCCTAATTTTTTCAGTAGACCTCAGGGAGGAACTTATAGAAGTACAACTCATGCCCTAGGAATTTCAATCTGAATTCGTTGCCGCTGAGATATATCGAACGGAGACTGGCCAAGATGAATGTAATGCAGTGATTTCCTTCACTAATCAAAATGAAGATTCCACCATGCAAGGACACATCAAACCCCTAGAAGAGTCTGGCATGCTGATTGACATTGATGTCTGGAAATTCTTCATCGACAATGAATCTGGAGTCAACCTTCTCCAACTACAAATATTTTGTTGGTTCGGCTATGATGAGGACAATATGTCACCCTCGGCCACAAATCTCTTGGGTTATGACAAGAGTGAACATATGACAGTGGAAAAAATCAAGCTTAGAACCCATTTTGGTGACTTTCTTTCCCATTCAGAGTTCCTAGTGGTTTAGAAAAGCACAAAATTCAACGCCCTGTTAGGAAGGCCATGGCTGCATCAACACATGGCCATTCCTTCATCCTAACACTAGTGTATCAAATTTTTCTTCAACGGACATGGTGGGACATTTTAAGCTGACAAGGCCCCTTTCAATATCATCGAGTCACATTACATTGATGTTGTATTTTACGAGAAAATGGGGAAGACATCTGCAATTGATGGTTTTGATTGGGTCCCCACCCCAAACGGTCTAGAAGTGGTTCCCAAACACCCCCTCAAGAAGCTCGGTGAAGAGTACGTGCTTCCCATCAACCATGTTGAGAGCAAGAATCTGAGTCCAAATGCATATCCAACTATTCTCATGATCTCAGTTATGACAGCCATGTCTGACAATGTAGAAGCACCTGCTGACCCTCAATCTGAGGAAGAATGCTTGATCAAGGGTGCCCACGCCCCATCCTTGGAATCGCAAGATATCCCTACTGCACTCTCTGAAGCAGAAGAAGGACAAGACACTTGTCACCCCCATGATTCTCCCTCTCGAGAGGTTCCCTTGCAACCAATTGAGTTAGAGGAGGCCGCTTCCGCCACAGAGCGCCCATGCGACATCTTGCCTCTGAGATTTGGAGAGCCCACATCAAGAGCTCTCTCCCTGTCAGATGAAGAAGAGTAGAAGGATTTGGGGGAATAAGAGGAAGAGAACCTTAGAGATGCCCCTCTTACATTTGAAGTGGGAATCTATATCACTGTTGATGAACTCAGGTAAATAATCATGGGTACCGAAGAAGACCCGAGACACACTCTTATTAGTGAAGACATGTCTTTTGAGGAACAAGAGGTATATACATCCTTCTTGACATGTCATCGAGATGTTTTCACCTGGAATTACAAAGAAATTCCAGGACTCAATCCCGAGGTGGTGACGCACCACCTAGGCTTTCCAGAAGATCACCAAGGCTATAAGAAAGCCGCTAGAAGGACACACCCCACACATGCGTCCAAGATAGAGGATGAAGTCGACAAGCTCATCAAAGAAGACTTCATTATAGAGGTCCAATATCCGATCTTTTTGGCCAACATATTCCCCATCAAAAAGAATAACGGATAGATCCGTGTCTGCATTGATTTTAGAGATCTTAATCGGAATTTCCCAAACGACTATTTCCTAGTCCGGATCACCAAACTCTTGATCGATGCGACAACATTATATAAGGATCTATCCTTCATGGAAGGTTATTTTGGATATAATCAAATCATAATGGCCCGAGAAGATGAATAATCCATTTCCTTTAGGTCCCCCAGTGAATACTTTGCTACAAGGTCATTCCCTTTGGTCAAAAAAATACTGGTGCCACATATCAACGTGCCATGCATCGCATTTTGGAACCTTTTTTGGGAAGTTTGTCGAATGTTATGTTGAGGACTTGGTGGTCAAATCATGGCAGCGCTCAGATTACCTGTCAGAACTTGAAACCGTCTTTATAAAACTTTAGTGACACTGCCTGAAGATGAACCCCTTGAAATGTGCCTTCAGGGTTACCTCTAGGAAATTTCTTGGCTTCATCGTACGCCATTAAGGCATAAAAATAGACCCTAAGAAGAAAAATTCTATCCTTGGTTTTCCACATCCCCACAACCTCACTAAGCTCAGAGGACTCCAAGGACACATAGCCAATATCATGTGTTTTATAGCCAACCTTGCAGGAAAATGTTTTCCTTTACCAGGTTGATGAAGAAGGTAGTTACCTACCATTGGACAGATGATTTCCAAAAGGCATTAAAAAGCCTCAAGAAGTACCTCTTGAGTCCACTGGTGCTCATGCTTCCAGATGAATAAAGGATACTTATCCAATACTTGACGACCTTAGAACAGTCACTAGGATCCTTCCACGCACAGAATAATGACGCCGACAGTGAAAAAACCTTTATTATCTCAGCCAAACCATGATCAATGTTGAGACCCGATATTAAAATATCGAGAAGATATGTTTGGTTCTGGTCTTCATGGACCATATGTTGAGAAATTATCTGCAGCATCATGAATTCCAACTAATCTCATATAGAATCCACTAAAGTAAATCCTCAGTAATGTAATGCTAACCAGAAGCCTATCCTGATGGGTAGTCATCTTGCAATAGTTTGACATCTGTTTTGGGCCTCATAAATCTACTAAGGGCCTAGATTTTGCAAAATATTTCGCAGAGCATCCCCCGTTAGGGACTGCCTCATTAGACATAGAAATCCCCGATTAAGATGTTTTCTCTGTGAAAAAAGGATTCCCAAATGTGGTAAATGTACTTCGATGGTGCATCCAGAAGCCTGAAAGGTAAAATATTGAAAGACCCCAAGTTTAACAAGGTGGGGTTTGGAGTCATACTCATATCCCCATAGCAGGCAGTTTTTCTATATTCATTCCTCTTGTTAGAAGGATGCACAAACAATGAGGCAGAATACCAGGCCCTCATTGCAGATCCAGAGCTCACACTCTAGGTGCATGTGAAGCACCTCAATGTAAAAGGTGACTCAGAACTAGTAATCAAGAAACTCAATTGTGACTATGCTATTAAGAAGGAGGATCTGATCCCCCTGTTTGACCATGTTCGAGGTTTAATTGCAGAGTTCCCCACAGAACTGACATTGACCTATCTTCCCCTATCTCAGAATGCCCATGCTGATATGTTAAAAAATGCGACCACAACCCTAGATGACCCAGATTGGGATGAAACAGTTATCAGCTTTTCTCACCATCGAATGGTCTTGATGTATGTTCAAACTAACGTAGAAGAAATTGAAGAAGTTAGCCCAGTCCCTAAGCCATTTGCTCCTACTACCGATTTGATGACTCCCATTACAAAATACCTTCAAAGGGGAGAACTTCTATTAGACAGGGATGGAAGAGAGAAAATATGGAGAATGGCAGTCAATTTTGTCTTATATAGTGACATGGGCCAGTAGAAGGTCCTCTACAAGTGAGGCCTTGACGGTGTCCTTAGATGTATTGATGGAGAAGAGACTGATACTGTCATTAGTGAAGTGCTTGCCGGAGTGTGTCAAGAACATCAATCGATATCTAAGCTTTCTCATCAGATTCAAAGTCTTGGATTCTATTGGCCCACCCTTGAATGGGATTGTGCGAACTTTACCTCGAAATTCCACTCCTACCAAATTCATGCCAACTTAATTCATCAGACCCTGGAGCTACTTTACCAATCTATGTACTCTTGGCCATTCTCCATCTAGGGAATGGACCTTGTGGGACTATATCCTTTTGCCATGGTCAAACAATTCAAATATATTCTCATAGTAACCGACTTCTTTTCCATGTGGGCAGAAGTTTCACTCCTTAAAGAAGTTGGGGAAAGAAGCATCGTCAGCTTCATGAAATCCAATATCAACACCAAATTTGGTGTCTCTCATACAATACTGACAGACAACATCACCAACTTCAACTCTGCTGAATTGGAGAAACTATACCCAGAATATGGTATCAAGACCAACTGTTCATCCCACTACCATGCAGTGGCCAACAGATAGATATAGGCCTTCAAAAAGACCCTTTCCAACAGACTCCAGAAAATGGTAGACGAAGACAAGATGTCATGTCTAGAAAAACTCTTCCATGCCTTGTCGGACTATCAATCCACAACTCGCACCACTACCCAGGCCACTCCATACTCATTAGTATACGGAATGGAAGTAGTTCTTCCCATTGAACTCCAATTTTCGTCACTCTGTGTTTCCATTTGTGATCAACTATCAGATGATGAGCAAGTGGAAAAGCGATTTGATGAATTGGGGTGACTAGATGATAAGCGGTTGCACACTTTTCACCACCTGGAAGTATATCAGAACCATATTGCATGATCCTTTAATAAAATGGTTTGTCTTCAGTCTTTCCTCGAAGGAGAATTGGTATTGGTCCTCTGGATCCCCGATGATACCTGGAAAAAAGCTGCAGAAGCTAGAACCAAGGTGGGAGGGACCATATGTCATACACAATGTCTACTCCAATAGAGCATATGTCCTGATCTCTATGGATGCGAATCTCACCACCGCTCCTACAAACACGAGATTTATGAAGAAATATTTTGTGTAACCATAAGAGAAGTTTTCGTCTGAGCTGTAGGACATTAAACTAACAAGCCCAAAATTTCCTTACTGCATGAAAATAAACTACCTAGTAGAGTGCTCTTATCACACGATGTTAAACTGCATGGTACTTCATCCCTACAACATGACAATTAACTATTCCACGCTAGTCCAAACTCTATGAACCTGAACCAAAAGCCAATAATCCTGATACTATGATTTCAAACTGTCCAGGATTTTCCCCCTTGAGGTGTGTTCCAGAGGCTCCCATCCTCATTCACGTCGGTTCTGCTACAAAATCATAGCATTAACCTCTGTTTGGAAGCAATTACTGCAAGTCCGAGCTCTATGACCACAAACTATGAGAAATAAGTCCTTAATGCATGATAATAAACTGCATAGTAAATCTTCTGAGCTACAGGATGTTAAATTAAAAATACCTCTCTTCCTTACCACATGACGTTAAACTAAATGGTACTTCATCCCTGCGACATGAAAATAAACTGTGTCATTCCAGTCTGAGCTCTATGACCCCAAAACTAAGAGAATGATGTCTTAGTTGCATGACTTTAAACTGTATAACAAGACAATGACTTTACCTGAGAAGACATTGGTCTCCCGACATTTTTGATCTACTGTGCCACATTCAAATAACTACGGATGGCTTGATTCCTAACCTCGCAAGATATGTAGCGATGTTGGGATTTCTGTATCCTGGCCCTGGCTCCATGAAAAATTTCCCCCCTTTTGCGTATATATCTGATTTGCATAGGAAGACCCTTTCAATTACAAGGGATTTGAGAAATACGTATAGATTGATTCCTTCCCTCGCAGGATATGTAGCGACGCCGGGATTTCAGTATCTTGGCCCAAACACCAAAAAACTGACAACCCTCATCCTTACCACATGATGTTAAACAGCACTGAGCTTGTCCTTACCCCAGGATGTTAAACTTCACGACACCCTTTTATTTTCACGATGATTCATCGTCGTCCTTACTCCATGAAGATAAAATGCATGGAATCCCTTTTCACATCGGGTCGACACTGTTCTTACTTCATGACATTAAACTATATGAATATGATAATGCTAACTGTCCTTACCGCATGAAAATAAACTCCATAGAAATCATCCATAGTGCATAACTCTAAAATTAACGGAGCCCTTCCTTACCGCACGACCATAAACTGCATGGTACAAGTCATAATACACTCCAGATACATGGTAAACCATGGATGGAACACTCCATGCACGTTTGGATGTATCCATTCCATGCATCAGACTCCCTGGCCCAGAGGATTTCGGATCTTCATAATCACCCAAGGCCATCAGAAGTGGAATATCATCGACCTTGAGACACATTTTCATGACTATGCATAACATGCCCTCAGTGGCTCTTCATATTTATCGCCCCTAGTCCATCTACCAAAGGAAAGTCTTCCGCAGGAGATGCTCTTCCTAGCTTCATATTCATACTGACCCTAGAGCCCCCATATCACATTCCCCAATCAAAAAAATTCTGGATCTATGGTTTACATTTTTGTCTCCTTCACATATAGACGTTGCGAGTGTTCCCCTACTTGGTTAGCTTGTGTATCCAACCGTGGTTCCTATGACGGTCTACATCCCTGAATTAATGCCAGAGTTATGCTGCTTTAACCCAACAGAAAATTGCTATATGCTTGATTTTTGTATGCTCGGACACATCTCTCCCCATCTGCCAGACTCTGTGTCATGAGAGATCCCAGATCTTCATAATAATTCAACGCCATCAGAAGTGGAAGGTCATCGACCGACGGACACCTTTGTATGACTATGCATACCATTCCCTCAATGGCTCTGCATATTGATCTCCCTTAGCCCGTCTACCAAAGGCAAGTCTTCCTCAGGTGACAATCTTCCTATCTCTGTATTCTTACCGGCCTTAGATCCCATATACCATATAAAACACTAAAACTATAAAAAACCTTAAAAACCTAAAAACACTAAAAGCCACATAAAGAAGAAAAAATGCTAAAAACCCTGAAAACCCTAAACACCATAAATATATCTAAAAACCCTAAAAAAATCTAAAAACCAATAAAAAATACAAAATCCACTAAAAATTAAAAAAACACTTTTAATCCCCTATAAAGGTTTAAAAACTATCAAAGACTATAAAACCACAAAAAACCCAAAATAACAAATAAAAATCCTAAAAACCCTCAAAAACCCTTAAATTCCTAAAAAACCATAAAAACCTATAAAAAACCAAAAAAACACAGAAATACATAAAAACATAAAAAACAATAAAAACCATGAAAACCCAATGAAAAACATAATAACCTAAAAACATTTAAAAACCCCTAAAACCACTAAGAACAATAAAAACCTAAAAAACCCACAAAAAACAAAAAACCCTAGAAAATCCTAAAAACCATAAAACCCATAAAACCCACTGAAAACTATAAAAACCCTTATAACCTCTAACAATGTTACCAACTCTAAAAACCATTAAACCTATATAAATTATAAAAAAACCCTAAAAACAAAAAAACCATAATAACCATAAAATCCCTAAAACCACTCAAAATCTTTAAAAAATCTAAAAAGAAATGAAAATCTTTAAAAATCCTAAAAGTACCTAAAATATAAAAAAAATTGAAAACCCTAAGAAAATGTTGAAAAATGAAAAACATTTAAAACCCCTAAAAACCTAAAAACACAAATACCCTATAAACCATAAAAACCGCAAAAAACCCATAAAACCCAATAAAAACACATAACACCCACTAAAAATTATAAAACCCCTTTAAACCCCTAAAAATTTTATGATGACTCTAAAAACCCTTTAAACCCCTAAAAATTCAAAAAAACCCAAAACTAAAAAAAATCCTACAACCCCTAAAAACCGTAAAAACCATAAAATTCCTTAAAACCCTAAAAAACTATAAAAATAATAAAAATTCCCTAAATATACTTAAAATTTTAAATAATTCTATAAAACCTGAAAACCCCAATAAAAAAACACCTAAAACCCCTAAAAACATAAAAATTCTAAAAACCCTAAAAACCATAAAACCCCATAGAAACCATAAAAACCCTTTAAAAAACATAAAAACTCTAAAACAATAAAAAACTCTAAAAACCATTTAAACCCCTAAAACATTTTAAATTCTAAAAAACCATAAAACCCCAAAATACTCAAAAAAACCTAAATACCCAAAAAAATCCAAAAAACCAATAAAACACCCAGAATCCCTAAAACCCTAAAAAACATTAAAATCCTTAAAAGGACCTCTAACCAATAAAAAATTAAAAACCCATAAAAATCCTAAGAAAAAATTAAAAGCCTAAAAACACTTAAAACCCAAAAAACCCAAAAACACTGAAAGCCATAAAAAATCAAAAAATTATAAATTCACTAAAAACCATAAATCCCCATAAAAATTTTTAATAAACAACGAAACTATAAAACCCATTTAAACACTTAAAAATGTTAAAAAACTGTAAAAACCCATAAAAACACAAATACACTCTAAAACCCCAAAAAACTATAAAACCCTGAAAACCCCTAGAAACCCAAAAAAACCCTAAAAATCGTATAATATACCAAAAATTAACTATAAACATAGAAACCCTAAAATCCCTAATAAAAGTTTAAAAACATAAAATATTTAAAACTCCAATAAAACTAAAAATAAAAAACACCTAAAACCCGTAAAAACCCTAAACCCTGAAAATCATTAAAAAACTTACAACCATAGAAATTGTTAAAAAATCTTTTAAAATTCCAAAAAATGAAAAAACTTCCTAAAACCCCTGAAAAACATTAAGAATCCCTTAAAATCTAAAAACACTTCACACCCAAAAATAAAATAAAAAATGTTATAACCACTAAAACCCCCTAAAAAGACTGTAAAAACCATAAAACTCCTAAAAGCCATCAAAATCCTAAAATCCTTAAAAACCACTTAAAAACCCAAAAAACACCTAATAATCCAAAAATATTATGGAAACCATTTAGAAACTTAATAACATTTAAAACTCTAAATAAATTAAAAAAAATAAAGAATAAAAAAATACCCTAAAAATTGAAAGAAACATAGAAACCCTAAAAAACCTAAAAACCCTCAAAATCCCTAAAATCATAAAATCCATAAAAACCCTAAAAACCCATAAAAATTTAAAAACCATAAAAATACATAAGAAAACCATAAAAACCTAAAAATAATTTACACCACTAAAAATTCTAAAAAAGCTAAAACCCTAAAAACCCTAAAACCCAAAAAACCATAAAAACCCTAAAATCCCTTAAAAACCTAAGACCACACTAAAAAATCTAAAACCTGGTAAATGTATAAAAGAAATAATAATCTAACAAATAATTAAAACCCCGAAAAACATAAAAACCCAAAAAAAAATAAAAATCCTAAATATATAAAAACCCTAAAACATCCCAAAGAAACTAAAGGCCTTAAAAAACCATAAAATTGCTAAAAATCCTTAAAAATATAAAAACCTCTAAAACATGAACAAACCCTAAGAATACATTAAAAAAATAAAAACACATGAAACCCCTAAAAACCTAATTAATGATAAAAACATAAAAAAAATCCTAAAACACCTAAAAACACAAAGAAAGCAAATAAATTGTTAAACCCCCTAAAAATCATAAAAAGTCCCTGAAAATCAATAAAAACATAAAAAACCCCAAATAACATTGAAAACCCCAAAGAAAACCTTATCAATCAAAAAACACAGAAAATACCAAAAAAACCCAAAACAATGCTGAAACCACTAAAGGACAATAAAAACCTAAAAAACATTCAACAATAAAACCCCTAAAACCTTAAAACCCCTAAATCCCACAATAATCTAAACACCCACTAAAAATTATAAAAACCATATAAATCCATAAAATCAATAAAAATTCTAAAATCCTAAAACCCTAAAAAACTAAAAAAACCTAAATACCCAAAAAACATAAACACTAAAAAAACCCTAAAACCCAAAAAATCCATAAAACCCTATAAATCATAAAAATCCTAAAAAATCCCTACAAATATCTAAAAACAAAAAAACCCTAAAAACCATAAGAAAACGTTAATAACCTAAAAATACATAAAACCCATAAAAAACTAAAATTAATAAAAATATGAGAAATCCCTAAAAACATTAATAACCCTAAAAACCCATAAAAATACTAAAAACCAATAAATACTCTAAAAAACCTTTAAACCCCTAATTTTTTTTAATAAAATATAAAAAATATTAGAACCCCTAAAACTCAATAAAACCTAAAAACTGAAGAAAAAAAATCATAAAAACCCTAAAACTAAAAACCTAAAAGTGATAAAAATCCCTAAAACCCCAAAAATCCATTAAAATATTAAAAACCATTAAAAGTGAAAAAAAAATTAAAAAACCGCTAAAAACCCTAAAAACACCTAAGAAATCCTTAAAAACATTAAAAATGTAGAAATATGTAGAAACCACTAAAAACCCATAAAACCTTAAAAACCATAAAAAGTATAAAACCCATAAAACCCTAGAAACCAATAAAAACTCTAAAAACCCTTTAAATACATAAAAAAATTTAAAAACTCTAAGAAACCTTAAAACACTAAAAACTCAAAAAATATGAAAAACCAAAAAATACTAAAAATCCCTAAAACCCCTAAAACTGTAAAAATAATTAAAACCCTAAAATACATAAAAATATATATATACATTAAAAAACTAGAAACCATGTAAGGAAAACATAAAAAACTAAGAAAACGTAAAACCCCTAACATAAACAAAAAATTCTAAAATTCCTAAGAAACCTAAAAAATTGTAAAATCCTATAAATCCTCTAATTCCATAAAAACCCTAAAACCCATAAATATCATAAAAATTACATAAAATTCCTAAAAAGGTAAAGAACTCAAAAAATCCATAAGAAAACCTTAAAAACATGAAAACAGATAAATCCTCTAAAAACCTAAAAAATGTTAAAAATCCAAAAAACCATAAAGACCCCAAAAACCTAAAAAGCCCCTAACATCCAAAAAACCCGTAAAACCATAAAAACCAATAAAACACATAAAAATACAATAAAAAATATAGAAACCTTTTACACCCCTAGAAACAATAAAAACATTAAAAACCACAATACCATTAAAAAACTCAAAAAACCCAAAACCCTGAAAAAACCAATAAAACCCCACAAAATCTCTAAAATCCCTAAAACCATAAAATTCTATAAATATCCCTAAGAATACCATGAAAAAACACTCACTAAGGCCTCTGAGTGGCAAATCTCCTCTCCTCCTCGCACCGCCTAGGTTTTCCTCTACTTTCTTCCCCCTTCCTCCTCCGGCGAGGTCCGACCTCGGTGCTTCTTGTCCTGCTTTGGCTCGGAAACTGCTGGTGTTGGATTTGCGTGTTCTGGTCGGTCCGGTGGTTGCTTGGTCGCGCCCATTTTTCTCCAGATCTGATGCGTTGGGTCTTCGGATGGGGGGATATTTCCCGGCTTGCCCAATGCGCGTCCCACCTCCGGATCTTGCTTCTTGGTGCTTGGTTTCGGGTTATGAAATGCTGCGAAGGTTCCCCTCTCGTTCTTCAGGTTCGTTTCAAGCTTCTAGAGTGTCTTTTTTCGGGACCCGGTTTCGTTGCGGCGAAGGTTCCCCTCTCGGCTCAAGGTCACTAGTCGGCCTCTGGCGTGCGTGGTTCGAGACCTGGCTTCGGTTGCTGCTCCCCCCTCCAGCTCCTGATCAGTTGCAGATCTGGTGGTACCGATGTCGGCTTGTCTGCAGGGCTCCTCCGTTTCGTTTGCCTTGCGCCAGATCTGGAGAGCGCGGTGTCAACCCCGGCATGCTCCCGAACCCTCAAATGTCTCCCTGGTTCGATGTCGGCTGTAGGTATGGCTTGGTGTGCTCATGTTCGAGTCCTGTTGCTTGGAGAAGGGAGGCTTTGGTTTCTTCTGATTCTCTGTCTCTTGATGATACTTATGGTCTTTGGTTGTGGTTCTTTGCACTGGTTTTTGACATGCAATGGAGGATTTGATTTGATGTGGTTGATGGTAATGTTGGTGTTAGTGAAAAAAATGCTGCTGCAGTGGAAGTGGGATGCTGGGGGATGTTTGGTGGTCGAAAGAGGTGCTAGCTGTCTGAAAATGAGGATGCAGGTTGCTGGTTTGTTGTGGATGTTGGTTGGCTGGTTGCTGCTGCTGGATGTTGTTTGTTGCTGTAGTCTGAATGCTGGTTGTTGGTTAGCTGTGAGCTGCTGGATGCTGGTTAACGCTGGATGTAGTGTTGTTGGATGCTGGTACTGGCTGGATGTGATGTGATGATGCTGCGGTTTTGTCTGTTTTTTGTGTCTTTTTCTTTCTTTGTTTTTCTTTCTTTGGCGTGGGTTGTAAGGGTTTATGGGTGTGGGTCATTCGACCCCTCCCGTCCCTTGTCTGCAGTGTTTGTGTCCTTTTGTTTAATAAATTTTGGGGGTGCCAGGAATAGCCTGGACCCAAGCCTTATTTTCCCTAAGAATACCTAAAAATTAAAAACCCTAAAAATATAGAAACCCCTAATAAATTATTAAAACATAAAAACACATAAACCCCCCAAAACTCTAAAAAACACTAAAAATCCCCCAAACCCCTAGAACCCCCTAAAACCATAAAAAAAGCTAAAAGCTATAAAAACCCTAAAACCCACTAAAACTATAAAACCCTTTAAATCCATTAAAACTTCAAAAAACTATAAAACCGCTTAAAAAACTATAAAACTAAAAAACTAAAAAACTAAAAAACTAAAAAAAACTAAAAAACACCTAAAATCCCCAAAAACAATAAAAACCAAAAACCCTAAAAACAATAAAAATCCCTAAAGAAGAAAAAACCATAAAAATCCTAAAAAAATCCTTAAAAATACCTAAACAAATAAAAAAACTTAATAAACCTATAAAAATATTAAAACCCTAAAAACACTTAAAACCCGTAAAAGCAAAGAAAACGCTAGAAAACCTAAAAACCCTCAAAATTCCTAAAAACCCTAAAACCCCCATAAAATCCTAAAAAAGCCCTAAAAATACCTAAAATCATAAAAAAATCCTTGAAAAAACTAAACAATCCGAAGAAAAAAATTAAAATCTTAATAAATATATAAAACCATTAAAAACATAAAAACACTAAAAACATTAAAACACCCAAAAAAGACAATTAAAACCCTAAAACCCAAAAAAATAAAAAACCATAAACCATAAAGACATAAAAATTATCAATCCCCTAATAACCACTAAAAATTCTAATAACCCTTCAAACCCATAAAAATATAAAAAAATTCTATAAAACCTTAAAACCCCTAAATAACTCAAAAACCCTTAAAAACCAAAATATATATAAAACCCCTAAAACCCTAAAACCTTAAAAACCCTAAAAATATTTAAAACCATAATAAACCCATACAAATCCAAAATATCCTTAAAAATACTTAAAAACTTAAAAAAACATAAAAAACATGAAAACTCTTGAGAAAACATTAAAAATAATTAAACACGTAAAAACCCTACAAACCACAAAATTGATAAAACCCATAAAAACACCTAGAAACCCTAAAAACTATAAAAACCATAACAACCCATAAAAATAAGAAATATAAAAACCCGTTAAACACATAAAAACCATAAAAACACTTAAAACAATAAAAACAAAAAAACCCAAAAATCCAAAAAAACACTAAAACCCCTAAAAACATTAAAACCTCTAAAACCCCGAAAAATATATAAAAACCCTAAAAACCATAATAAACAAAAAATCCCTAAAAACCTATAAAATGATAAAAACCATAAAAACCCTAAACTTCCATATAACCCTATAAATCGATAAATACCCTAAAAACCATAAAAATAACAAAAAAACCCATAAAAACCCTAAAAACGTAAAAAACCCTGAAACCCCCAATGAATTTCCTAGAAACCTAAAAACACATTAAATGAATAAAAACTCTAAACAATTATAAAACCTGCTAAAAACTCTTAGAGACCTTAAAACACATAAAAACCTTGAAACCCCATAAATACTCTAAAAACGTAATAAACTCTAAAACCCCCTTATCCCTTAAAAATGTAAAAAATATCTAAAACACATAAAAACCAAAAAAATCAAAAATAACCCTAAAACACTAATACCATAAAAACTATAAAATCCCTAAAAACCCAAAAACCATAAAAATACCTAAAACCCTAAAAACCTTAAAATCTAAAAAAATAAATAAAAATCCATAAAAAATCCTAAAAATTTTAAAAACACCAAATAAATCCTTAAAAATCCAAGAAAAACTTTAAACCCCTAAAAACATAAAAATTATAAAAACCATAAAAACCCCTAAAGACCAAAAAAACCAAAAAAAACCCTTAAAACCATAGAAATCCTAAAACCCCATAAAAATCCTAAAACCCGATAAAAAGTCTAAAAACAACTTAAATCCAAAAAAACAAAAGACCTATAAAAAACATAAAACCCCTATAAAACTAAAAAAACACTAGAAACTGAGAGAATCCATAAAACAATAAAAAGAATAAAAATATTTAAACCCGTCAAAATCCTTATAACCCTTAAAAACCCAAAAAATACTAAAAAACCCTAAAAAACCAACAAACCTTGATAAGCCCTAAGAAAACATTAAAAACCTAAAAATTCTTAAAACATTAAAAATGATAAGAACCATAAAACCCTTAAAACCATAAATCCCATAAAACCATAAAAACATTCAAAAAATTAAAAACTATTAAACCCCTAAAAATGTTAAAAAAACTCTACCAAACTTTAGAACCCCTAAAAAATAAAAAACTAAAAACCCCCAAAACCATGAAAACCGAAAAACCATGAAAATCCCAAATAACAATAAAAAATTATAAAAAAACCAAATAAAATATGTAAAAACCATAAAAACATAAAAAACCTAAAGACCGTAAAAACCCCAAATAAAACCACAAAAACCTAAAACGCGTAGAACTCCTAAAAAATGAAAAGAACCCTAAAGAAATCTAAAAACCCTCAAAATACCTAAAACCCCTAAAAAATAAATAAAAATAAATAAAATGTAAAAACCCCTAAAAACCTAAAACCCCTAAAAACATTAAAACCCTAAAAACACCTAAAACCCAAAAAATTATAAAAATTCTAAAAACTATAAAAAGGATATAAAAACCACAAAAATTGTATAAACGATTAAAATCCCAGGAACACCATAAAGCCTCATAAATTCCCATAAGTATCCTTAAAACCACTAAAATATCTAAAACCCCTTTAATCCCCAAAAAATGTTAAAAAAATATAAAAACATTGAGAATATTAAAGCCTAAAAAAATCCCTTAAAACCTAATATAACAAAAAAACACTAAAAATCATAAAACCCTCAAATCCAAAAAACCCCTAAAACCCAATAAAAATCCTGAAAAAGATATAAAATTCTGAAAAAACATACAAAAACCCTAAAACACTGTAAAACACTAAGAAAACCATAAAACCCTAAAAATACATAAAATCACTAAAACCTAAAAACAACAAAACCCATAAAAACCCCAAAACCAAAAAAATATAACAACCCTAAAACATTAAAAACAAGAAAAACCCATAAACACCTTAAAATGAACTAAAAACTCTAGAAGCCCTTTCAAACCCTAAAAATGTTAAAAAATAAAAAGCCTAAAATATCCTACAGAAAAAATACCGTAGAAAACCAAAAAATAATATAAAAACCCTAACAACCTAAAAAACTATGAAAACCCTAAAAATCCTAAAAATCCCTTAAAAGCATAAAGATACTAAAAATCTCTACAACCCATGAAAATGTAAAAACACTTAAAAACCTAGATAACCCTATGAAAACATTAAAAACCTAAAAACATTTAAAACCCCTAAAATCATTAAAATGATAAAACCCTTGAAAATACTAAAAAACCCAAAAATTATAAAAACCATAAAAACCATAACAATCATTAAAAACACTAAAAACCCATAAAAACACAAAAACCACTAAAAACTATAAAAACCCTTTTAACACCTATGAAGGGAGATGGAGGAGCACTCTTTCGGTCCTCTCACTCGCTCAACGCCTCTTTCAGGTCTTGATTCTACTTGGAGCATTGGTGTTGGCTCCTTGTTTCTCCCTGGTTTTCAGCGATGACATGCTCCCGTTACACTCTTCAGGATCAAGTCAGAGGAGTTGACAGCTTTAGAGGTTCTTCGATATTCTGATCGCCTTGATCTAGAAGACGAAGTCAATGATGTAGTTGGTTTTGGTCTTTAGACACAGATCGGGGTTCTTCCAGATCTAGGATTTCCTTGGATGGGTAAGTGGGGTCGTGGGCTTTGATGGTGAAGAAGGTGGTTTAGGTTTCCCTGGTCATAGTCTCTTCGACGACATGGTGAGGAAACACATACAAGAATGACTTTTCATCGTCTTGTGAAGAGGCTACAGGTTTGTATTTCAATTTTCTTAGATCTACTTCATGCTTTTGATGATGGGATCGCAGAATTGCGTTGTGTTATGGTGGCTGCTCCGATCTATGGTTTCTCATGCTATGGCTGGCTTAGTTGTGAACCGTTGAGGATCTTGGATGATTTGTTCCTATTTTTCTTGATTTGGTTGATGCTGCTATGGATTTTGGTGTGTGCCAGGAAGAGAGATAGGGTGTTTTTTTATGCTTGTTCATAAGGCGTCGAAGGAGTTGTTGGCTGTTGGAAACTTTGGTGCTGGATGGAGCCTAGAGAGGATGGTTTTGCTCTTCTGGAGATGGATCTTCCTAACAAGGAGGTGTTGGAAGCTGAAAATGGAGTGTCTCAATGCTGCTTGATTTTTTTGTTGCGTTTTGGGCTTGGATGCAGGTGCTTTCATTCTTTCTTTTCTTTCTTATAAATTGGTGTTGTTGTTTGTGAGTTTCTGGACACTGGATTGTTTTTGGGCTCTGTGGCTTGGTTCTAGGTGTGGGCATTGGCGCTCCTGCATTTCTTTTGTTCTTCCAATGCTTGTAGTTGGCTTCATGGAATGTCCTGGTGATAGTGCTGATGTGCATTGCTTGGATGATCTACTGTGTGACTGCTGGAATTGGCTACTGGTGTGTGGTTGCTCACCATTGTCATTCCCCTTGACTCATGCACCCACCTCTGCTTTTACTTCCCTTCCCATCACACTGGACCCCATTTTGGTCTGGTTTGATGGTGTTTTGGCTGGTCTTGGGATGGTGTTGGTGGCTCAGAATGGTGTAAAAGGTGTGTCTTGGTGGGGTGGTATGGCTAAGTGGTGCAGGTTTGATAAAATTATGTTGGAGTATAGGATGCGGATGGTTTCTGACGGTTTCTGATCTTGGTTCGGTGCTGAAATAAGGTGCTGTTGTGGTTGGGCTTTACTGTGGTACTTCCGATATCATGCTGATGAATGATGATGAAGATGTTATTATGGTTATGGTGATGATGAATGATGGTTGATGATTGGCTTGGAGGTGTTGAGGGGGACATTTCAGTTTTCCTGTTCTTTTTTGGATTTGGTGTGTTCTTTGGGTCTTTGGGTTTTTTTGGGTTTGGGGTTGTTAAGGGTTTTTGGGTGTGGGTTGTTTGGCCCCTCCCCTCCCTTGTCTGTTGTGTCCCTTTTTTCTAATAAATTTGGTGGGGTCGGGAATAGCCCGACCCTCGCATCTTCCTTTCCATTTTAACACCTAAAAACATAAAAATAAAAAAAACATAAAACACTAAAAAACCCGACATACCCAAAAAACCATAGATACCCCAAAAACCCCAAAAAACCCAAAAAAAACTATAAAAACTATAGAAATCCTAAAAAACCCTAAAAATTCATAAAAATGTTAAAACCCCTGAAAAAACCTATGAAAACACTAAAAACATAAAAACACTTTGAACCCCTAAAACCTAAAAAATGATAAAAACCATAAAGACCCTAAACACCTTGAAAACCCTAAAAAACCTAAAACCCTAAAAACCACTAAAAACCCATAAAAACCTAAAACCACTAAAAAAATCCATTAAATCCTAAAAAACTATAAAATTAAATAGCATGAAAGCTAAAAAACTCAAAAAATCTCCTAAAAACAAAATAAAACTGTAAAAACATAAAAAATCCCCATATATCCTTAAAAATACCTAAAATCACTACAAATATATAATTCATTAAAATTCCCTAAAATTACAAAAAAATATAGAAAACCCCACAACTCTGAAAACCCCTCACAAAACCTCCAAAACCTAAAAACACTTAAAACCACTAAAGATCGGAAAATGATAAAAATCATAAAAACCCTTAAGAACCCTAAAATCCTTTAAACCCATAACAACACATAAAAACCTTAAAAAACATAAAAACCCATAAAAACCTAAAAACCAAAAAAAATATTAAAACCCTTTAAACCCCTAAAAATATTAAAAACCTCTAAAAACATTAAAACCCAAGATACTCAAAAAACCCTAAAAACCCAAAACACATTGAAACACAAAAAACCCTTAAATACCCTTGAAATTCATAAAAACCCTAAAAACCCATAAAAGTTTGATTTTTATTACAAATATCTAAAAACATTAGATACTCTAAAACCCTAAAATCCAATATAAAACCCTTAATAACCTATAATCACATAAAACCACTAAAAACCAAAAAAAATATAAAAACCCTAAAAGGGAACAAAAAACCTCAAAATCCATATAATCCCCGAAAAAACATTAAAAAATCCAAGAAACCCCCAAAACCCTTAAATACAAACTAAAACTCAAAAAATACTTTATATCCATAAGACTATAAAAACACCAAAAACAATTGAACCCCAAAAAACAAAAAAAAACCCAAAACCCCATTAAAACCCTTAAAACCCTATAAAACCTCAAAATCCTTAAAAACCAAAAAACAATAAAAAACCTAAAAAAACCTTGAATCCCCCATAAAACCCCTAAAAACCCAAAAATGGTAAAATCCCTAAAAACAATAATGACCTTAAAAACCCTAAAACCCGTAAAAAACATAAAACCCCTAAAAACGTTAAAAACCTTAAATCCCATAAAAATTCTAAAAGGCATTAAAAACTCTAAAAGGCCTTTAAACCCCAAAAAACGTGAATTTTTTTAAAATGGTTTAAAAACCCTAAAGAAATCAATTAGTCTTTAAAGACCAAAAAAAAGCAAAAAATATCCTAAAATACCTAGAAACCCTTATCCCCCTCAAAATCATTAAAAACCATAAAAACCATAAAAATCCAAAAAATTCCAAACATCCCTAAAAACTTAAAAAACCGAAAAAACCCAAAAAATTCTAAAAACTATAAAAACACTTAAAATAAATTATTTATGATGATGAAAAATGGGAGATGAGCGGCCGGGAGAGGGCAGTGAGTGCGAACACCGCGATTCACGAAGCTTCACATATGTGGTTGTCGGGAACACCCTCATCCGATCTGTTGCTCCAGATGTCTACCTAACACCCATTGATTCCTTTCATCTAAAGATGTTTCATCACAGAGGTGACGCAGCCATAGCATTTTCGAATGAGGAGGTTCATTCGAATCCATTGGTTTTACTGATTTTGAAATTTTCCTTCTCAACTCGCTGAATATTACGATTCGTTTCTTCTATGAAAATAATTACTATAGGCTATGGTCTAGGGGTTCTTGGAATTTTGGGGGCTACATGATGAAGGTCCTAAAATGGTTCCCTACATTTGATTTCAGAAATGAATCCCTGATTGTCCCTGTCTGGTTAGGGTTTCCCGGACTGTCGTTTCACTTCTTCAAACAAATTGGCCTCTTTCCTATTGCTAAACTTATAGGTCATCCCATTAAGTTATATTCTTCTACTAAAAATCTCACAAGGTCATTGGTTGTGCATGTGTGTGTTGAGGTTGACCTTACGCTGCAACTACCTTCAGTTATTTGGATCCAGAATAGTGATGTGGGTTTTTTTTCAAGAAGTGGTTTATGAAAACTTACCTAGATACTGCTATAATTTCTTACATCTTGGGCACTCCATTGGAGATTGTGGCACTCGGAAGGACCCTTTGAATAATAATTATGTTGGAAAACCTCTGCCGAGTAAAAGAAAATCAGTTTGGGTTGAGAAAGAGAGAAGTCCTCTTGTTGAACAAGCTAAACCCTAGAATGTTAAGGCCCCATTTATGTCTTCATCAATCCCAAATTCTTAACCAGTGCAGCCTCAGTGCTCTCAGGTCGATTTTTTTTCTAGGATTGTGGATGCGGTCTATAATTTTGAACCTATTAATGACAATCTAGGAGCGATTCCACCTTCTCATGGGGATTCCCAAGAAACTCACTCTGTTCATGGTGATTTAAATCATGCTGATAATGATCATGCACATCAAAATAAGGAAGCTTATATGCATTCGAGTGCAAATAAAGTTAAGAAACCTCTTACTAATCCTGATGGTTTCATCACTCTGCATCCCAAGAAGACTCAAAAACACATTGATTACTCTAAGTTGGAGAGAACCATTGTCACTAGATCTTCAGGGATTCAAATGAATGAAATTCGCATCCCTCCATAGCCAGTACTCAATGAAAATTCACCTACATAAGTATCCTTTGAAGAGGGGGACTCCTCGTCGGGTGAAGGGGAATGCTACCATTGGTTTGAGGAACAAGAGGATATAATTACACTTATAAATTTCAATCGTGTGATTAAGTAACGATGCAAGGATGACTTTTACCCTTGGATTGAGGAGTAAAAAAGGGTGTCTTTTGGAAGATATCGTAACTTGAAAATATTTGTTGATGACTATCTCATTATTAGGGAACGAATGTTTGATAGAGTGGAATTTGAGCTTGATCAAAACCCTGATTTTTATTACCTTCAAATTTGGTGGGAATAGATCTCTCGTAAGATTGTCTTGGCTGCTTCTTGCTATATCCATGGTTTTGCAGCTCTAGGAGGGTGTGGTAACCTGCCTGATGTGTTCTTCTTGCATAATATCACCATGTAGCCATAACACAAGTTTTGGGAAATTCAAACCTTGTCATTTGTGGTTGTGGGTTGTGCCTTTTCTGTGTTTCATGCCTTGGAGGACGATGATGGTTTCACTCAAAAAGTAACAGAGTTTGTTGGCCTAGATTACATGTATTCGCTGGATTATTCGATTCCTCTATAATGGAGAAGCATAAGATAGGTTGTTCTTGCAGAGTTAGAGGTTGTTACCTTGTGTGATGTGAGCATGCTTGTTCCTCAAGAATTTCTATCCATATCATTGGGTGGTCAAAATTTCATCTCTTCATGTGAACAACACATATGCTAAACTGGGTGGAAGCATTCAACAATGAGTACGTGCTTTAGCAGCTGGAAATGATGTCATTTTCTACATAAATGATTCAATTGCTGCCGCTTTGGTGTTGGCCTTAAGTGAGACATTCTAATTACCTACTCTACATATTGTGTTTGGTGAGGACTCAAACATGGGTGGTTGCTTCTCTATGTATGCATTCCAACTCATATGGATTTGCATGGATTATTGAGGTGCTTCTTGCCATTTTCTTTCTTATTTTTGCTTTTTTATCTTGTTGTTACAAGCTCCCTATACCTCCTCTAATCACCTGACTTTTATATTTTTCATATTAAATTTTGGGGAGTATGGGTTCTACTCATGCTCCGAGCCTTTCCGAGACAAAAACACTTAAAACCCAATAAAATGTAAAAAAACTAAAACACCGTAAAACCCGTAAAACCACAAAACCCATATGGTCCTTAAAAACCATAAAACCACATAAAAATTCTCAAAATCCCTCAAAATCCACTAAAACGTGAAGACCCCTAAAAACCATGAAAACACATAATGTTTTTATAAAAACATAAAAACACTTAAAACCCCTAAAACCCCAAATACCCCAAAAAATGAAAAAACCCTAAAACCATAAGACCAATAAAAATCCCTAAACCTATAAAAAACTAAAAACCCATAAAACCGTAAAACCTAATAAAAACCTATAAAACCCTTTAAACCCCTACAATTATAAAAACTATAAAAAACATTAAAACTTAAAAAACTCAAAAAAAAACAATAAACTGAAAGAAAACATAATAAAAAAAATAAAACCATAAAAACTCCAAAAACCCCCCAAAATCCCTAAAAACCCATAAAAATCCAAAAAAAGGCATAAAAACCCCTAAAATCCTTAAAAAAGAAATACCCAAAAAAACACAAAACCCCCTTTGAAAATATTAAAAACCCCAAAACACATAAAACCACTAATACATAAAAAATGAAAAAAATACTAAAAAACATTAAAACAATGAAAAATGTTAAAAACTATAAAAATGCAAAAATAAAAAAAACCCATAAAACCCAAAAAAGAAATAAAAACAATAAAAACCTTAAAAACCGTAAAACCAGTCAAAATCCATAAAACCTCTAAAAACAAAAAAAACTAGAATAATCCCTAAAGATCCATAAAAATGTAAAAACCCTTATAAACTATGAAAAACCCTATGAAAACCTTAAAAATCAAAAAATATTAAAACCTGTAAAAACCTAAAAAATGAAAAAAACCCTAAAAACCCTAAAAACCCTAAACCCCTCAAAATCATTAATACTCTAAAAATCATAAAAATACTAAAAACGACCTAAAATCCCTAAAACATAAAATACCCTAAGAAAACCTTCAAAACCTATAAACAAATTAAAACACCTAAATACCCTAAAAACTCTAAAAACCTAAGAAAACTAGAACCCATAAACCATAAAAAATTATATAAACCATAAAAAACCCTGAAAACCAATAAAAACCCTAAAAGAAAACTAAAAACTCTAAAAAACATTTTAACCACTAAAATCATTAATAATTATAAAAAACCTTAAAACCATAAATATCTCAGAAAAACCCTAAAACCAAAATATATATAAAAAACCTAAAAATCTTCAAAATCCCCAAAAAATCATAAAAAGCATAAAAATCCACAATAAATCTCTAAAAATCCCTAAAACATGAAAACAATAAAAATCCTTAAAACCCTTAAGAAAACATTAAATAATAATACACTCAAAACCCCTTAAAACCTAAACACCCCTGAAACCACAAATAACCCTAAAAATCATAAAAAAAATCTAAAATCCCATCAAATCCCTAAATCCCCCAAAAACTCTAAAAACCCTAAAAACTCAAAACCCCAAAAAATCATTAAACACTAAAATACTTCATTATCCCAAAACCCCATAAAATCCTTAAAAAATCCCTAAATATCCCTTTAATAATAAAAATCCTAAAACCCTAAAAAGCCCCCAAAACCTTAAAAACCTAAAAACACTTAAAACCAATAAAAACCTAAAAATGATAAAAACCCCAAATAACTAAAAAACCTTCAAAGTCCAAAAAAAACCCCAAAATATCCTAACGAATCCAATAAAACCCTAAAAACACAAAAACCACTAAAAATCTAAAAAATCGAAATAAAAACATAAAAACCTCAGAACACTTAAAACCACTAAAAACATAAAAAACTCTAAAAACCATAAGAATCATAAAAACTAAAAAAACCCTCATAATACCTAAAATCCAAAAAAACAATTAAAATTCTTTAAAATCCCTAAAAACCCTATAAACATAAAAACCACTAAAAACATTGAAATCGCTATGAAAATTGTAAAAACCTAAAAACACATAAAACCCCTAAAAACCTAAAAATGCTAAAACCCTAAAGGACACTAAAACCCCTTAAAACTCCTTAAAATCATAAAATGTCTAATAACATTAACAATACCTAAACACTAATAAAAAAACAAAAAATACAATAAATAATCTTAAACCCTTTCAACCCACAAAAAGATAAAAACTATAAAAAATCAAAAAAACCCTATAACTAAAATAAACATAAAATACTATTAAAACCATAAAGGCCTAAAAACTCCAAAAACTCAAAATCCATAAAAACCTTATACACCCTAAAAATACAAAAATGACCTAAAAATAACTAAAAACATAAAACCCTCAAAACCATGAAAACCCCTAAGAAAAAAATACAAAAACACTAAAAACCCAAAAAAAACCTCTAAAACCCCTAAAACCCCTAAAAACCATACAAACCATAAAATTCTTAAAAATAGCTAAAAATTACTAAAATGTAAAAAACTCTAAAGAACCCTAAGAAAACTATAAAACACTTAAAACCCAAAAATACTAAAAAATCCCTAAAATCCCAAAAAAAACCCCTAAAAACCTTAAAATCCCTAAAAAACCGAAAAATCATAAAAATAAAAAAAAATCACTTAAAATATCTAAAATATAAAAAAAATCCTAAAAATCATGAAAAACATAAAGAAAACCTTAAAAACCTAAAAACACTAAAATATCAAAAAAAACTAAAAATGCAAAAAAAAAACATAAAACCCTATAATCCCATAACTCTTAAAAATTTAAAAATCAATAAAAACACATAAAAAACCTAAAACCACTAAAAATTGTAAAAACCCTTGAAACCCCGAAAAACATCAAAAATATCTAAAAACCAAAAAACCAACTAATCCCCTAAAACTACTAAAAAATATAAAAAAATATAAATTCCTAAAAATCCTTAAAAACCCATAAAATCCTAAAAATCTTAAAATTCCTAAAATTACCTGAAATCCATAAAAATTTGATAAACCCTAAATATACATGAAAAACCATAAGAAATCCATAAAGACCTAAAAAACATAAAACACCAAAAAATAAAAATAATAAAACCCATAAAAACCCCTAAAACCCTAAAAACCAAAAACCCCTAAATCACTAAAAACCCACTAAAAACTAAAATTCTTTTAAACCCCTAAAAATTTTAAAATAGTAAATAAACTTAAAAATACTAAAAAACTCAATAAAACCATAAAACCCAAATAAATATAAAATTCAAAAAAATCCTAAAATCCTAAAACCCCTCAAAATCCCCAAAAATCCATAAAATCAGAAAAAACTATAAATACCTTTAAAAACCCTATGAAAAAATTAAAACCATAAAACACCTAAAAACTCTAAACACCTTAAAATTTATAAAAACCACAAAACCCCCAAAAACCCCTCAACATCCCTAAAAACTCAAAAAACCATAAAAATTCTATGAAATCCCTAAAAATTCATTAAAATGTAAAAAAGATTAAAACCATAAAAACCCTAAGAAAACCCAAAAACCCAAAAACACTTAAAACCCTTAAAACATAAAATTTTTAAAACACCTAAAAACCTAAAAAACCTTAATCCCAAAAAAAACCCTAAACCCAAAAAAACCTGTAAAACCATAAAACCCCTAAAAATATTAAAATCCTATAACATCCATAAACACCATTAAAATCCCTTTAAACCCTTAAAAATGATAAAAAATATAAAAACTATAAAACCTTAAAAAACTAAAAAAACAAATATATCAAAAAACCATAAAAACCATAAAAACCATAAAAACCATAAAAATCCTCAAAATCTCTAAAAACCCAAAAAACCATAAAATTCCCAAAATTACCTTAAAACATAAAAACCCTAAAACCGTAAAAACCCCTAAGAAAACAATAAAAACCATAAATATCCTCAAAATATATAAAAACCCAAATAACCATAAAATTCCTAAAATTACCTTAAATAATAAAAACCCTAAAACCATAAAAACCTTTAAGAAAACTATAAAAACCTAAAAAGCATAAACCCCCTAAAAACCCTAAAACCCAGGACCTAAAAATTAATTTTTTTATTTCCAGATCACATTTAAAAATAATGTCGGAAAATCTTACATGTAAAAACTTGAGTGTGATAAAAATAAAGGGAACTCAAAAAAATCATTACAGAAAAATGTAAGATTATTAGAATTACTCGCCATGTATATGCCCCATTACAGTATAGTAACCGACATATTTGGAATTTCCTTGATAAGATCTTCGAAATGATTGGCCATCTTGTCCCATGTCTGGATATATTCCTCTAAATTTATTTTCCCCTAGTACATTCCAATATCCAATATTTATTTTTGTTCCACGCAAATTGATCATCATTAATAAAAACTTGGATCAATCTCTCATAAATTCTTTTAGAATCTACATTTGAAACATTGATATTAAAATCGTTATCTAACATATCTTTCGTTGAATGAAGAAGAAGCACTAGTACAACATACTCATCATAAAAAGGTGTTCCTACCGCCCTACAATACAACATTTATGAACTTCCACTGGGTTTGACCAGGACTCTACCTCGATTATATTTGATTTTCCATCTGATATTGGGAACATATGCTTTGGAAGTTTCAAGTAATATTCACACTACATTGTTTTTTCCTTTTTATTGAATGTAAAGTTACCAAAATCAATATTTCCTTGGTTCCCATTCTTCATGCTTCTCCCAATAATAATCAACATATATTGATATTTATCCCACTCTAATGAATATTTGGAGTATGATTCCATGTTGTGCAAAAGTTATTGGACATCCTATACCCAATCCTCATGAACATTTTTTAATCCCATCAAAGGAAAAGAATTTGTGTTCCTTTTAAATTTAAATTATTTGAATCTTTCAACATCACCTTTATTTTGAATTAATCTCCCATCCTCTAGATCCTATTATAAACATCAACTCCTCAACTCAACTTCTACTTGGAACCAACAAATCCTTCATGTACCATGCATTCTAGTGATACACCGTCATCAATTTTCACAACACCTAAATTCCTTGAACCATAAGTAATATTTGGATGAAAAACATTAGATCACCCTTTCATTGTGTCTCTAGTAATAGAGAAATCCATATTATCTAAAAAAGAAACATATCATGAAGGATTTCCAGGATGGAGCATTACATCAGAAGTTTATGTCATAATCACTTCCTTGGAGGATTTTGTAGGTCAATCATCTCCTTCCCTTGGACTGGGATCAATCAACTCTTCACCTATATTTCAATTTCCCTATACCGTTTGAGCATAATATGTGACCATATTAGAAACAACATTTAATTACTAAATAAATGGCCATGCCCCTTTTGAATGTTGGTGTCCTTTACAGTTCCATCTGAAGCCAACTGATCAGTTGTGTGGCTAATTGGTAGATCAACCCCTGTCAACTACCCATCCACATGTGGTCCAAAGCGCACTGCCTCCAAATTACTTCCTTGATCAAATTGATCTTGTTTCTTCACATATGAGAATTTGTAATAGACATCATACAATTTCCACTACATACCATCTCTAAATACATCTTTTGGTAGTTGAACGTACTCCTACAGCCACACAATATCATTAGGTTGGAAATTATTTTACAAGAAGAAAAGAAATCACTCCACGACTCAAAAACAATATATTTCTTATAGAAAAACTCTTCCCCAATAGCGATCAAAAAATTCTCTGTCAGATATCTTGAGATATCAGCCTCAACAAAAATTCATGGAGAAATGGTCTAAAAAATATATCTATTTCAACTATCGAAACATAAATACTGACCAAAAATATTCCCTAAACTCTAAATAATTGAAGGATTATGAAAAGGGAGAGGGTGTTCGAGAAACCTTACCCAAATACCTATGCTCAGGGTATCGTGCTTCATATGCAATTAATAATTCCATCAGAATAGGAGGAAATGGGATTCATTGTATATGTAGGGGGATCTGGACTAGGCTTGGACCAAGTAATTCTCCAAAGTGAATCGAATCCTAATATGCCTGTTTTGAAGAAGACCCATGGTTGCACGTTCCTGTAATCCCCATGATCTAAAAATAAAATCCTATAAATCCCTAAAATTCATAAAAATATAAAAAACCCCAGAAACCTTGTAAAACCCTAATAAAACCCTAAAAACCTAAAAACACATAAAACTCTTAGGAGAACTAAAAATGAAAAAAAATCTAAAAAACCCTAAAAAAACTAAAAAACCCAAAAAAACCTAAAAACCAAAAATCCATAAAAACCTTAACACCCCATAAAACCCATAAAAATATTAACAACCCACTAAAAATCTAAAAATCCTTTAAAACACTAAAAATGTTAAAAACCATTTAAAAACCCATTAAAACCCAAAAAACTCAAAAAACCACTAAAACCGCAAAAAACAAAAAAACCCTAAAAACCTTAAAAATCCCTAAAATCCAAAAAAATGATAAAAATCCTAAAAAATAACTACAACCCACCTAAAAACATAAAATCCCCTAAAAACATGAAAAACCCTAAGAAAACATTAAATAACAAAAAAAATGTAAACCCCCTAAAAACTAAAAATGCTAAAACCCTTAAAAACCCCAAAACCGCTAAAAACCCTAATAACTAAAAAACCCCAAAAACCATCAAAAACCCAAAAAACATAAAACCCCCAAAAAATATAAAATTACTCTAAAACTAGTTAAACACCTAAAATTTTTAAAAATCCCAATAAACCATAAAACCCTGCAAAAAACCCGAAAACCCCAAAAAAACACTAAAACCCGAAATACCATAAAACTCGAAAAACCCTCAAAATCAATACACCCCAAAAAACCATAAAAATCTTTAAAAAATCCACAAAAACCGTAAAAATTTAAAAAACCCAAAAAACCATGAAAACCATAAGAAAAACATAAAATCCTAAAACTAATTAAAATCCCCAAAAAAATAATAAAAACCCTAAAACCATAAAAAACTAAAAAAATATAAAATCTAATAATACCACTAAAGACCACTAAAAACAATATAATCCATTTAAACCTCTAAAATGTTAAAAGAATTCTAAAGCCCCTAAAAATCAATAAAAATTAAAAAAACCATAAGAAGCCTACAAAACATAAAAAACCCTAAAACCCCTCAAAATCTCTAAATACCAAAAAATACTAAAACTCCCTAAAAAACTACAACATAAAAAACACAAAAACCCTGAAAAGCACTAATAAAAACTAAAAAATCTAAAACACTTAAAACCCTTAAAAAATAAAAAAATGTTAAAACCCCCCAAAAAACCATAAAATCTTTAAAACACATAAAAACAATAAAAACCCAATAATATCTCTAAAATACATTAAAATAAAAAATACCTAAAACCCTGAAAACCCCAAAGAAAATCGTAAAAACCAAAAAACACTTAAAACCAATAAAAACCAAAAAACTCTAAGAACCCTAAAAACCCCAAAAAAACCCAAAAAACCAAAAAACCCCCTAAAATTAATAAAACCACTAAAACCCATAATAACCATAAAAACACTAAAACATTTTAAACCCCTAAAACGTGAAAAAAGTCTAAAAAACCTCTAAAACCCTTAAAACATAAGAAACAGAAAACCCAAAAAATGTAAAAACCCTTAAAATCCCTAAACCCCCTCAAAATCCCTAAAAATAAATAATATCCTAAAAATACCTATAAATGAATAAATAAATTAAAAATCACTAAAAGCCAAGAAAAATAGTAAGAAAATCTTAAAACAAAAAACCACTTAAAAACCCTAAAAACCTAAATAACGTTAAAATCCCTAAAACCCCTATAAATCCTAAAACCCCTAAAAATCATAAAAAACCCAAAAACCTATAAAAACCGTAAAACCCCTGAACCATAAAAGACTAATAAAAACAATAAAACCCCTTTAAACCCCTATTGTTTTTTAAAAAAACCATAAAAATCCTAAAAAAACATAAAAACCAAAAAACCCATGAAACCCTCAAAACCCAAAAACTATAAAAACCTATAAAAATCCTAAAAAATCCATAAATAATTCTAAAAACACTAAAAACCCTAAAACCCATAAGAAAAACATTAAAATCTAGATCATATAAAACCACTAAAAACCTAAAAATGCTAAACCCGATAAGAACCCTAAAAACCCATAAAAATCTATAAAATTCCCTCAAAATCCATAAAAATGAAACAAAGCCTTAAAAACCCTGAAAACCCCTAAGAAAACCTTATATTCATCAAAACACATAAAACCCCTTAAAAACCAAAAAAAATATAAAAACCCTAAAACACTAAAAAGACCATAAATACCCGAAAAATACATAAAAATCATAAAACCCCTAAAAACATAAAACCCATAAAACCCTAAACACCCAAAAATAACTATAAAAAACCTTTAAATCCCTAATTTTTTTAAAAAACTCTAAAAATATTAGAAATAATACAAACTCAAAAAAAACCCTAAAAACAAAAAAACTCCATAAAAAACATAAAATGAATAAAAATCCAAAAAAGCCTTAAATTCCCAAAAAATACTAAAAACCCAAAAACTATAAAAACCATAAAATGTCAGAAAAATTCCTATAAATTTAAAAAACCCTAAAAAATTAAAACCCCCTAAAAAATCTTATAAAAACATAAAACCATAAAAAACCTAAAAATCCAAAAAACCCTCAAAATCCACAAAAAACCTAAAAACCCATAAAAATTCTAAAAAATCCCTAAAATCTATTAAAAGTAAAAACTATAAAAAAATTGAAACCTATAAGAAAACATTAAATACCAAAGAAAATATATAACCCATAAAAAATAAAAACATTGGGAACCGTAAAAAACCTAAAAGACCCTAAAAACCCTAAAATCCAATTAAAACCATAAAAACACTAAATTCTTTAAAAACACTAGAAACCCATAAAAACCCAAAAGCACTATAAACTCTAAAAACACTTTGAAATCGTAAAAATGTTTAAATATTTAAATCCAATAAAATTAGAAAACATAAAATAAACCCTAAAAACATAAAAACCATAAAAACCCTAGAAATCTTCAAAAACCCTAAAAACACTCAAAATCCCTAAAAACCCTAAAAACCCATAAAAATCCAAAACACACACTAAAAATATCTAAAAATATAAACATCACTAAAAAAATATAAAAAATACTTAGAAAACCATACAACCTAGAAAAAAGCTTAAAACCCAAAAAACCCTTAAAAACTCTAAAATTCATAAGAACCATAAATCCCACTAAAAACCATAATAACCATAAAACTACATAAAACCCCTAAAAATAATAAAAATCAAAACCCAATTAAACTAATAAAAATATTAAAAAAACTATAAAAACCTTTTAAACCATATAAACCCAATAAAATCCCAAAAATTGTAAAAAAACCCCCGAAAAAACCATAAAACCCCAAAAACCCTAAATCCCTAAAAATCCCTAAAAGCCATAAAAACCATAAAAATCCTAAAAAATCACAAAAAATACCTACAAACGTAAAAAGTTCCTAAAAACATAGAAAACATTTAAAACATAAAAAATTCAAACCCAAAAAACTCTAAAAACACTAAAACCCATAAAAAACCCTAAAAACCTAAAAACCCATAAAACGCCCAAAAAACCATAAAACCCCAAAAACCCATAAAAACCAATTAAAATCACTGAAAACCCTTTGATCCCCTAAAATAAATATTGAACTCTAAACACTTTTAAAACCCTAAAAAAATCAAGAAACCCTTAATTCCTAAAAATCCATTAAAAACATAAAACCCTCAAAATCCCAAAAACCCTAAAAACCAAAAAATATCCTAAAAAATCCCTGAAAACAAAAAATACACTAAAAACACCTAAGAAAAAATTAAAAAATGAAAAATAATTAAAACACCTAAAATCTTAAAAATTCTACAAACCCAAAAAGACAAAAAAACCACATCAACCGTAAAACCCCAAGAAACCTTAAAACCATATAACCCATAAAAATTCTTAAAAATCCACTATAAACTCTAAAAATTATTTAAACCCCTAAAATGATAAAAAATCTAGAAAATGTTAAAAATCCTAAAAAATACAAAAAATAACTCCAAAACCCCACTAACCATAAAAATTCAAGAAACAAAAAAAAAACAAAAAAACCCCTCAAAATCAATAAAAACCTAAAACCCACAAAAAATTCATAAAAACCCCTAGAAATTTAAAAACTCATAAGAATAGTAAAAAACTCTAAAAAACATAGAAACTTGAAAACACTTAAAACCCCTGAAAACCTAAAAGAGTTAAAACCCCTAAAACCATAAAGCCTCTTAAAACCCGCAAGATCCTTAAACCCCTAAAAACCCAAAAAACCCATAAAAGACCTAAAAACAACTAAAAGGTGAAAACCATAAAAACCACTAAGAAAACCCTAAAATCCAAAAAAAAATTAAAACCCAAAAACCTAAAAAACATGAAAAACCCTAAAAACCATAAAAACCATAGATTCCCTAAAAACCCATCAAACCCTAAAAACCACATAAAACTCTAAACACCCTTTAAAACCCTTAAACAATATAAAACTCTAAAAATACTCAAAAACCATTATAAATCAAAAAGAACACTAAAACCCAAATAAACCGTAAAAACACTAAAAACACTAAAAACACTAAAACCCATCAAAATACGTAAAACCCATAAACCACCCAAAAAATAACTAAAAGATCTAAAAATGTAAAAACTACTAAAAAACCCTAAAAACAGCTAAAAACATTAAAAACCTAAAAAATAATAAAACCCCAAAAAATAATTAAACCCCTAAAAACCATTATAATATTAAAATCACTAAAAATATCTAAAAACAAAAAAAACATATAAAATACTAAAAATCCCTAAAATCACTAAAAACATAAAAACCCTAAAATCTTGAAAACAAGTTAGATCTTTTAAAACACTAAAAACCCTTAAAACACCTAAAAACCTAAAAGAAATAAAAACCCTTAGAACCCCTAAAAATACCCTAAAAATACAAATAAAATCCCTAAATACCATGAAAATTACTAAAAACCAAAAAAAACACTACACCCATAAAAAAAACCTAAAAACTACTAAAAAAATAAAAAAGCACTTTAAACCCCTAAAAACATTAAAAAATTATAAAATCTATAAAACCCTAAAATCTAAAAAACCCCTAAAATCCCATAAAATACCATAAGACCCTAAAACCCTCAAAATCCAAAAAACCCATCAAAATCCTGAAAAACCCAAAATATCCCTAAATAGGTAAAAAACCATAAAAACCCTAAAAACCTAATAAAACATCAAAACCATAAAAACCATTTAAAACCCCAAAAAACTAAAAAATTTCTAAAACCCCTAAAACATTTAAAACCCCTAAAAACCATAAAAACATAAAAACCCTAAAAACCCTAAAAATCCAAGAATCCCACTAAAATATATAAAAACCCATTAAACACATAAAATTCCAAAAAACTCTTAAAAACCATAAAAACCCAAAAAAGATTTAAAAATCCCCCCCCCCAAAACCCCAAAACCCTCATAATCCCTAAGACCTATAAAAAAAATAAAAACCCTAAAAATAACTAAAAACATAAAGAAAAATAAAAACCATGAAACCCCTAAGTATACCATTAGAACCTAACAACACTTAAAATCATAAATGACCTAAAAATTCCCAAAACACTAAAAATCATTAAACCAAAAAACCTCATAAAATCATAAAAAACCCAAAAACACCAAAAACTACTAAAACTATAAAAACCATTTAAAACCTTAAAAACATTAAAGACTCCAAAAACAATTAATAACCCTAAAAACTCAAAAAACTCCTAAAAATTCAAAAAACCATAAATACCCTAAAAACCATAAACCCCTAAAAATCCATAAAATAGTTGAATCCCATAAAATTATAAACCCCCCTAAAAATCCCTAAAATATAAAAGATTTTAAAAGCCATGAAAACCCATAAAAAAAATTCAAAAACAAAAAAAACACTTAAAAACAATAAAATCCAAAAAAATAAAAAAAACACCTAAAAACACTAAACTGCTAAAAACCATAAAAATAAGTAAAAACCACAAACCCATAAAAATTATAACACATACTAAATAATATAAAACCCTTAAAATCCATTAAAATTTTAACAAACTAAAAAAAACCCAAAAATCCTAAAAAATAAATAAAAAATATAAAACCCCAAAAAACCCAAATGACCCCTAAAAACCCTAAAAACCATAATCCCTAAAATCCCTAAAACCATAAAAAGTAATAAAATACCTAAAAATACCTAAAAATATAAAAAATCCTAAAAACCCTGAAAACACTATTAAAACATTAAAAACCTAAAAACCCTTAAAAACCTAAAAATGATAAAATCCCTAAAAATGCTATAAAATCCTCAAAATATTTAAAAGCTGTAAAACACTATAAAAAACCAAAAAACATCTATGAATTCCTAAAAACCCAAAAAAACTCATAAAAACTCAAAGAAAACCTTAAGAATCTAAAAAAAACTTAAAACCCATAAAAACCTAAAAATTGATCAAAACCATACGAAACCCTAGAAAACATAAAAAACATAACAACCCTAAAACCATTAAATCCCTAAAACTCTAAAAACTAAAAAATATAAAAACAATTTTAACCCATAAACAATGCGAAAACCTCTAAAACACCTTAAAATCCTAATAGACTCAAAAAAAACCCAAAAAACCAGAAAAACCCTAACGAACCTAAAATCCCTAAAACCCCTTAAAATCCATAAAATCCATAAAAACCCTAAATACCCGAAAATTCCTAAAAATCACTAAAAATCTCAAAAAACGTAAAAATATATAAAATGCTAAATAATCCTATGAAAACCTTAAAAATATAAAAAAAATCAAACCCTTAAAACACTGAAAAAAATATAAAACACCTAAATACCTAAAAACCCCTAAAAACTATAAAAACACCTAAATACCATCAAAAACCCTAAAAAATGAAATCCCTAAAAATTACTAAATACACTAAAAAGTATTAAAACCCCTAAAAAGGTCAAAAACCCTATTTTTTAAAAAAAAACCTAAATACTCAAAAAACCTTAAAACCCCCAAAAAAACATGAAAACCCTAATAATCCTAAAATACCTTAAAAACCATCAAAATCCCTACAACCCATTAAAATTACCATTGGGAGAGAGGATATCATAGTCTTGTGGGTTGGTCAAGGGGTTGTGGATGGATTTTTTAGGGTGTTAGTGGTGGGTTGCTGCTCTATTTTGTGGGTTGTGCTAGTTGTGGGATAGGGAAGGTTGTGGGGGAACTAGAGAAGTTTTTGGGGGATTTTATTTTGGTTGAGGTGAGGAAGGTCAGGCCTGTCTCAGGTGCGTGTCATTGGAAGGTAGGGTAGTGTTTGGTGCAGGTGTACGACTTGAAGGGTTGGGTTGTGCAAGATGCATGTGTTCAGCTGACAGGGTTGGGCTACAGGTTGCAGGTGATGTATATGGGAGGCTGGTGCATGAAGAGGTGCTTACGACTATGTGGTGTGGGCTAGTGTGGGAGATGGTGGTGGTTTCTACTGATTTTTTTGTGCATGTGTGTGGTTGGTGGTGTGTGCATGTGTGATATTGTTTTTTCTTCGGAACATCTTGAGGCCTTGGTGGTGTTGTCTCTCAGAGTTCTTTCTAGTTCGATGCTTGGAGATACTAGGTCTCCTTCTGCTGGTTTGATGGGGCCCGTCTGATTAGATCATGTCCTCTAGGATGCGGATTAATGTTCATTATAGATCATGTTCACTTGGTGGGTGAATTTTGGTTCTTATTATGGTGTTCATTTCTACTATATTCTTTTGGTTTTACATTCTTTTCGGGATTTTGTGTTGTCATATATTATTTGGTTCATTGGTGGGTGTGTTACTATGCTGTCATAGTGGTGGTGCGTTATTGGTCACTTAGTCTTTTTGGGTGCCTTCCTGGGTGGATTTATGCTTTATTAGTCCTTATTCATATGTTTCTTTGGTCAAACATCCTTTCATCCTTAGGTGATTCTATTTTTAATTCATATTATCCATATTTAATCCTATAAAATCACTAAAATTCCTTAAAAATGTAAAAAATCATAAATATCCGGAAAAACTATAAGAAACCCTTAAAAACCATGAAATAGTTAAAACCCCTAAAAACCTAAAATAATATAAAAACCCAAAAACCCAAAAAACTCTTAAAAAACCAAACAATCCCTCACAATCCCTAGAAACCCAAAAGAACAAAAAAAACCATAAACAAGGATAAAAAATTCCCTAAAAACCTAAAAATTCATAAAAACCCAAAAAACCACTATGAAAACCATAAAACCCTAAAACACTTAAAATCCCTAAAACCCTAAAAAACACTAAAACCCCTAAGAATCCCTAAAATTCATAATAATATATAAAAACCCGAAAACCCAAAAACCCCTCAAAATCCATAAAAACATAAAAAATGATTAAAACCTAAAAATCTCTAGGAATACTAAAAAATTTAAAATCCCTAAAAACCAAGAAACCCCATAATAAAACCTTAAAAACATAAAAACACTTTAGAACCCTAAAACCATAAAAATCATAAAACACCTAAAAGCCCCTTAAAACCCCTAAAACCATAGAATCCATAAAAACCTTAAAGACCATAAAATTGCATAAATTGCTAAAAACAACTAAAAAATCTAAAAACTATTTAAACACCTAAACACGTTAAAATATAAGATCCTAAAAAACCCTAAAAAAGAAATAAAAATATACAAACCCAAATGGATGTCTCTTGAGGTAGTGTATCTCTCGGGAGTCCCATGTCTGTAGTGGATTCACTACCATGTTTTGGAACTAGTTTTCTTGGTGGCTTCATCTTGATTGCCTTTGTTGAAGGGTTTTTCAATGTTCTCTTCAATAGAGGTTTTTGATTAATCTGGTTTTTTTTCATGGATTGTTTTTTATCAGTGGTGGGGCTCATGGTTTCCCTTTCTCATCACCAATGGCTCTATCGATGGTCCTTATTTTGTGATATGTTTTCTCCTCTGTCAGGGTTTTCTTAGGATCTGTTGGCTATTGATTCATTAGCATCCATCATTTGTTGGGTTTTGGGGGGTGGTAGCTGGTTTTTTAGCTTCACTAATGGTTCTTTGGGGGTTGAGGTTTTTAGGTTGTGTTCTCCTTCCCAATAGTTTTTCATGAGCACATGGATGAAGTGGGTTTCATGCATGTGTTGGGGTGGAGGTGATGTTCTCCAGTTCTCTAAATTAGCTCATCGGCCACTTTGAGGTTTATTGGTTTCTTGAAGTGGATTCTTCACCCCAACAGTTTCCCTGGTTTGATGGATATTCTCAGATTTTTGTGCGAGTTTTTGGTTTGTGTCTCTCAGTGGCATGTGGATTCATAGTTGGTGTGTGAGTTCAGTGTTGGAACTGGATTCTTCCTCATGATAAGGCATGTGGAGGGTTCTTATCCAATTATGGGTAAGTGGTTTGAGGTCATATTGACTGAGATGTCTTGATTTTCTATCATGGGGGTGGGACTACCAGCCTATTGTGTCTTCTTCGATGATTTTAGGTTGATGATGTTTGTTTTTTGTTCTTCTTTGATGGAATTTCGACATTTTCATCAGGGCCTTAGGTTCATTGACCTCTTATTTAGTGGTCCTCACTACCAAGGGTGGTGGTTTCCTAACTTCCTCTTCTATAGTGGTTCCACATGAGTTCTTCATATATTGTTTTTTCAGTTTTGGGTTCATGATCAGTGTGCCTTAATAATCTTATATATCTAAGATCATCTTTCGGGGATATTTAGTTTGTTGGTTGAGGGTTTGTCGTCCAACATCACTCCAATTTTTTGGTTTTTAGTTTGATGGTATGTCAGTCATTGTTTCTAGGGTTTTCAGTAGCTCAATTCAGTTTGGAGGCTAGTGAAGCTCATCAGTATGCTTGATGGGTTTTTCATCTCCTCCTATCAGGTGGTTGATGATGAGGCTGCTCTGATCTTTATGCTTATTTGGAAATGGAATCATGATTTGTGGATTAACTCATATAGGGTTTCGTGGCTAGTGTTCACTAATGCTTCTACATTATGTGGTCATTGGTTTTCATGGGCCATTGTAGAGTTGTATGCTATATTCTTCTAGGTGATGTCTAGTGTATGTGTTGTAGTGGTGGTGATCCTTTTTTGAAGGGTGTGGTTTTTTTATGGTTTCTTGTGCCGGATGGAGATTTTTTATATGGAGGGGTGTGGACTACTTGTTGGGAGTTGGTTTGGAGATACTAGTGCTATGGGGTGTCCGTGAGTGTGTCTTTCTGGGCGTGGTCTAATGTTTATGTTGGGGTGTCTTGAGGATTCCTCCTTGTGAAGGAGAGGAATATACATGATAGGAGTTGTAAGTTGGGTGCTTGTGATGTGGCTCTTGGTTGTTGTGAGTGATACTGATCTAGAGAGGGCGGTTTTTTTTCTTTATTGGTTTTGGATGATGATGCTATTGTAGGGGAAGTGTGTTTCTTTGAACTAGTGTAGTGGGGTACTGGGATATATCATAGGTTCTATGAGGTGATGCAGTGGATGGTGGTTTTATAGGATGATGGGTGATGATTTTGGGTGTTGGATCTGATGATAGATGGTATTGAGGGGTTTTGGGATCCTCTAAGAGGGAATTTGAAGAGGAAAGGTCGGTGTTGGTTGTGTGTAGGGGCTATAGGTTTTATTGGTGTTGTCTAGGAGATTTTAGAGGTCATGTTGTTGTGGAATGGATTTCTACTTGATCCTATTGGGGGTTTTGAGCTGGTGTGGGGGTTGTTTGCTAGTTCTGTTGGTGTAGTGTGGGATATATCTTTGAGGGGGTGTGCTTCAGGAGTGGCGCAAGTTGGTGTTGGTGGATAGTGATGTTGGTTTGGTTTCATTGGTGGTCAATGGACACTATTATTGGCTTGGAGGTGTTGGTTTTTTTAGTTGATAGGGTTGATACTGAAGCGTTGTTTGTTGTATGTGTTTTCACTACTACGCTTGTTGTTGGTTGGTGTTGTGGGAGTGGAGCGGGTGACCTATTAGTAGGGATTTTTTCTTGTGTAGAGTGGGATGTTTCTATTTCCAGTTATCTAGTTCTATCTAAGGGTGTATGTTGATGGAAATCTTGTAGCTTGGGGTTTAGTGGTGAGAGCTCGAGGTTTAGTGCTGATAGGGTTAGAGGACTCTACCTCGATTATATTTGATTTTCCATCTGATATTGGGACCATATGCTTTGGAAGTTTCAAGTAATATTCACACTACATTGTTTTTTCCTTTTTATTGAATGTAAAGTTACCAAAATCAATATTTCCTTGGTTCGCATTCTTCATGCTTCTCCCAATAATCATCAACATATATTGATATTTATCCCACTCTAATGAATATTTGGAGTATGATTCCATGTTGTGCAAAAGTTATTGGACATCCTATACCCAATCCTCATGAACATTTTTTGATCCCATCAAAGGAAAAGAATTCGTGTTCCTTTTAGATTTAAATTATTTGAATCTTTCAACATCACCTTTATTTTGAATTAATCTCCCATCCTCTGGATCCTATTATAAACATCAACTCCTCAACTCAACTTCTACTTGGAACCAACAAATCCTTCATGTACCATGCATTCTAGTGATACACCGTCATCAATTTTCACAACACCTAAATTCCTTGAACCATAAGTAATATTTGGATGAAAAACATTAGATCACCCTTTCATTGTGTCTCCAGTAATAGAGAAATCCATATTATCTAAAAAAGACACATATCATGAAGGATTTCCAGGATGGAGCATTACATCAGAAGTCTATGTCATAATCACTTCCTTGGAGGATGTTGTAGGTCAATCATCTCCTTCCCTTGGACTGGGATCAATCAATTCTTCACCTATATTTCAATTTCCCTATACCGTTTGAGCATAATATGTTACCATATTAGAAACGACATTTAATTCCTAAATAAATGGCCATGCCCCTTTTGAATGTTGGTGTCCTTTACAGTTCCATCCGAAGCCAACTGATCAGTTGTGTGGCTAATTGGTAGATCAGCCCCCGTCAACTCCCCATCCACATGTGGTCCAAAGCGCACTGCCTCCAAATTACTTCCTTGATCAAATTGATCTTGTTTCTTCACATATGAGAATTTGTAATAGACATCATACAATTTCCACTACATACCATCCCTAAATACATCTTTTGGTAGTTGAACGTACTCCTACAGCCACACAATATCATTAGGTTGGAAATTATTTTACAAGAAGAAAAGAAATCACTCCACGACTCAAAAACAATAGATTTCTTATAGAAAAACTCTTCCCCAATAGCGATCAAAAAATTCTCTGTCAGATATCTTGAGATATCAGCCTCAACAAAAATTCATGGAGAAATGGTCTAAAAAATATATCTATTTCAACTATCGAAACATAAATACTGACCAAAAATATTCCCTAAACTCTAAATAATTGAAGGATTTTGAAAAGGGAGAGGGTGTTCGAGAAACCTTACCCAAATACCTATGCTCAGGGTATCGTGCTTCATATGCAATTATTAATTCCATCAGAATAGGAGGAAATGGGATTCATTGTATATGTAGGGGGATCTGGACTAGGCTTGGACCAAGTAATTCTCCAAAGTGAATCGAATCCTAATATGCCTGTTTTGAAGAAGACCCATGGTTGCACGTTCCTGTAATCCCCATGATCTAAAAATAAAATCCTATAAATCCCTAAAATTCTTAAAAATATAAAAAACCCCAGAAACCTTGTAAAACCCTAATAAAACCCTAAAAACCTAAAAACACATAAAACTCTTAGGAGAACTAAAAATGAAAAAAAATCTAAAAAACCCTAAAAAAACTAAAAAACCCAAAAAAACCTAAAAACCAAAAATCCATAAAAACCTTAACACCCCATAAAACCCATAAAAATATTAACAACCCACTAAAAATCTAAAAATCCTTTAAAACACTAAAAATGTTAAAAACCATTTAAAAACCCATTAAAACCCAAAAAACTCAAAAAATCACTAAAACCGCAAAAAACAAAAAAACCCTAAAAACCTTAAAAATCCCTAAAATCCAAAAAAATGATAAAAATCCTAAAAAATAACTACAACCCACCTAAAAACATAAAATCCCCTAAAAACATGAAAACCCCTAAGAAAACATTAAATAAAAAAAAATGTAAACCCCCTAAAAACTAAAAATGCTAAAACCCTTAAAAACCCCAAAACCGCTAAAAACCCTAATAACTAAAAAACCCCAAAAACCATCAAAAACCCAAAAAACATAAAAACCCCAAAAAATATATAATTACTCTAAAACTAGTTAAACACCTAAAAATTTTAAAATTCCCAATAAACCATAAAACCCTGCAAAAAACCTGAAAACCCCAAAAAAACAATAAAACCCGAAATACCATAAAACTCAAAAAACCCTCAAAATCAATACACCCCAAAAAACCATAAAAATCTTTAAAAAATCCACAAAAACCGTAATAATTTAAAAAACCCAAAAAACCATGAAAACCATAAGAAAAACATAAAATCCTAAAACTAATTAAAATCCCCAAAAAAATAATAAAAACCCTAAAACCATAAAAAACTAAAAAAATATAAAATCCAATAATACCACTAAAGACCACTAAAAACAATATAATCCATTTAAACCTCTAAAATGTTAAAAGAATTCTAAAGCCCCTTAAAATCAATAAAAATTAAAAAAACCATAAGAAGCCTACAAAACATAAAAAACCCTAAAACCCCTCAAAATCTCTAAAAACCAAAAAATACTAAAACTCCCTAAAAAACTACAACATAAAAAACACAAAAACCATGAAAAGCACTAATAAAAACTAAAAAACCTAAAACACTTAAAACCCTTAAAAAATAAAAAAATGTTAAAACCCCCCAAAAAACCCTAAAAATCTCTAAAACACATAAAAACAATAAAAACCCAATAATATCTCTAAAATACATAAAAATAAAAAATACCTAAAACCCTGAAAACCCAAAAGAAAATCGTAAAAACCAAAAAACACTTAAAACCAATAAAAACCAAAAAACTCTAAGAACCCTAAAAACCCCAAAAAACCCAAAAAACCCAAAAAACCAAAAAACCCCCTAAAATTAAAAAAACCACTAAAACCCATAATAACCATAAAAACACTAAAACATTTTAAACCCCTAAAACGTGAAAAAAGTATAAAAAACCTCTAAAACCCTTAAAACATAAGAAACAGAAAACCCAAAAAATGTAAAAACCCTTAAAATCCCTAAACCCCCTCAAAATCCCTAAAAAGCAATAATATCCTAAAAATACCTAGAAATGAATAAATAATTTAAAAATCACTAAAAACCAAGAAAAATAGTAAGAAAATCTTAAAACAAAAAACCACTTAAAAACCCTAAAAACCTAAATAACGTTAAAATCCCTAAAACCCCTATAAATCCTAAAACCCCTAAAAATCATAAAAAACCCAAAACCCTATAAAAACCGTAAAACCCCTGAACCATAAAAGACTAATAAAAACAATAAAACCCCTTTAAACCCCTATTGTTTTAAAAAAAACCATAAAAATCCTAAAAAAACATAAAAACCAAAAAACCCATGAAACCCTCAAAAACCCAAAACTATAAAAACCAATAAAAATCCTAAAAAATCCATAAATAATTCTAAAAACACTAAAAACCCTAAAACCCCTAAGAAAAACATTAAAATCTAGATCATATAAAACCACTAAAAACCTAAAAATGCTAAACCCGATAAGAACCCTAAAAACCCATAAAAATCTATAAAATTCCCTCAAAATCCATAAAAATGAAACAAAGCCTTAAAAACCCTGAAAACCCCTAAGAAAACCTTATATTCATCAAAACACATAAAACCCCTTAAAAACCAAAAAAAATATAAAAACCCTAAAACACTAAAAAGACCATAAATACCTGAAAAATACATAAAAATCATAAAACCCCTAAAAACATAAAACCCATAAAACCCTAAACACCCAAAAATAACTATAAAAAACCTTTAAATCCCTAATTTTTTTTAAAAACTCTAAAAATATTAGAAATAATACAAACTCAAAAAAACCCTAAAAACAAAAAAACTCCATAAAAAACATAAAATGAACAAAAATCCAAAGAAGCCTTAAATTCCCAAAAAATACTAAAAACCCAAAAACTATAAAAACCATAAAATGTCAGAAAAATTCCTATAAATTTAAAAAACCCTAAAAACCTGAAACCCCCTAAAAAAATCTTAAAAAAACATAAAACCATAAAAACCCTAAAAATCCAAAAAACCCTCAAAATCAACAAAAAACCTAAAAACCCATAAAAATTTTAAAAAAGCCCTAAAATCCATTAAAATTAATAACTATAAAAACATTGAAACCTATAAGAAAACATTAAATACCAAAGAAAATATATAAACCATAAAAAATAAAAACATTGGGAACCGTAAAAAACCTAAAAGACCCTAAAAACCCTAAAATCCAATTAAAACCATAAAAACACTAAATTCTTTAAAAACACTAGAAACCCATAAAAACCCAAAAGCACTAAAAACTCTAAAAACACTTTGAAATCGTAAAAATGTTTAAATATTTAAATCCAATAAAATTCGAAAACATAAAATAAACCCTAAAAACATAAAAACCATAAAAACCCTAGAAATCTTCAAAAACCCTAAAAACACTCAAAATCCCTAAAAACCCTAAAAACCCATAAAAATCCAAAACACACACTAAAAATATCTAAAAATATAAACATCACTAAAAAAATATAAAAAATACATAGAAAACCATACAACCTAGAAAAAAGCTTAAAACCCCAAAAAACCCTTAAAAACTCTAAAATTGATAAGAACCATAAATCCCACTAAAAACCATAATAACCATAAAACTGCATAAAAACCCTAAAAATAATAAAAATCAAAACCCAATTAAACTTATAAAAATATTAAAAAAACTATAAAAACCTTTTAAACCATATAAACCCAATAAAATCCCAAAAATTGTAAAAAAAACCCCGAAAAAACCATAAAACCCCAAAAACCCTAAATCCCTAAAAATCCCTAAAAGCCATAAAAACCATAAAAACCCTAAAAAATCACAAAAAATACCTACAAACGTAAAAAGTTCCTAAAAACATAGAAAACCTTTAAAACATAAAAAATTCAAACCCAAAAAACTCTAAAAACACTAAAACCCATAAAAAACCCTAAAAACCTTAAAACCCATAAAACCCCCAAAAAACCATAAAACCCCAAAAACCCATAAAAACCAATTAAAATCACTGAAAACCCTTTGATCCCCTAAAATAAATATTGAACTCTAAACACTTTTAAAACCCTAAAAAAATCAAGAAACCATTAATTCCTAAAAATCCATAAAAAACATAAAACCCTCAAAATCCCAAAAACCCTAAAAACCAAAAAATATCCTAAAAAATCCCTGAAAACAAAAAATACACTAAAAACCCTAAGAAAAAATTAAAAAATGAAAAATAATTAAAACACCTAAAATCTTAAAAATTCTACAAACCCAAAAAGAAAAAAAAACCCACATCAACCGTAAAACCCCAAGAAACCTTAAAACCATATAACCCATAAAAGTTCTTAAAAATCCACTATAAACTCTAAAAATTATTTAAACCCCTAAAATGATAAAAAAAATCTAGAAAATGTTAAAAATCCTAAAAAATCCAAAAAATAACTCCAAAACCCCACTAACCATAAAAATTCAAGAAACAAAAAAAAACAAAAAAACCCCTCAAAATCAATAAAAACCTAAAACCCACAAAAAATTCATAAAAACCCCTAGAAATTTAAAAACTCATAAGAATATTAAAAAACTCTAAAAAACATAGAAACTTAAAAACACTTAAAACCCCTGAAAACCTAAAAGAGTTAAAACCCCTAAAACCATAAAGCCTCTTAAAACCCTCAAGATCCTTAAACCCCTAAAAACCCAAAAAACCCATAAAAGACCTAAAAACACCTAAAAAGGTGAAAACCATAAAAACCACTAAGAAAACCCTAAAATCCAAAAAATAATTATAACCCAAAAACCTAAAAAACACGAAAAACCCTAAAAACCATAAAAACCATAGATTCCCTAAAAACCCATCAAACCCTAAAAACCACATAAAACTCTAAACACCCTTTAAAACCCTTAAACAATATAAAACTCTAAAAATACTCAAAAACCATTATAAATCAAAAAGAACACTAAAACCCAAATAAACCGTAAAAACACTAAAAACACTAAAAACACTAAAACCCATCAAAATACGTAAAACCCATAACCACCCAAAAAATAACTAAAATATCTAAAAATGTAAAAACTCCTAAAAAACCCTGAAAACAGCTAAAAAAATTAAAAACCTAAAAACAAATAAAACCCCAAAAAATAATTAAACCCCTAAAAACCATTATAATAATAAAATCACTCAAAATATCTAAAAACAAAAAAAACATATAAAATACTAAAAATCCCTAAAATCACTAAAAACATAAAAACCCTAAAATCTTGAAAACAAGTTAGATCTTTTAAAACACTAAAAACCCTTAAAACACCTAAATACCTAAAAGAAATAAAAACCCTTAGAACCCCTAAAAATACCCTAAAAATACAAATAAAATCCCTAAATACCATGAAAATTACTAAAAACCAAAAAAAACCCTACAACCAATGAAAAAACCTAAAAACTACTAAAAAAATAAAAAAGCACTTTAAAACCCTAAAAACATTAAAAAATTATAAAATCTATAAAACCCTAAAATCTAAAAAACCCCTAAAATCCCATAAAATACCATAAGACCCTAAAACCCTCAAAATCCAAAAAACCCATCAAAATCCTGAAAAACCCAAAATATCCCTAAATAGGTAAAAAACCATAAAAACCTAATAAAACATCAAAACCATAAAAACCATTTAAAACCCCAAAAAACTAAAAAATTGCTAAAACCCCTAAAACATTTAAAACCCCTAAAAACCATAAAAACATAAAAACCCTAAAAACCGTAAAAATCCAAGAATCCCACTAAAATATATAAAAACCCATTAAACACATAAAATTCCAAAAAACTCTTAAAAACCATAAAAACCCAAAAAAGATTTAAAAATCCCCCCCCAAAACCCCAAAACCCCTCATAATCCCTAAGACCTATAAAAAAATAAAAACCCTAAAAATAACTAAAAACATAAAGAAAAATAAAAACCATGAAACCCCTAAGTATACCATTAGAACCTAACAACACTTAAAATCATAAATGACCTAAAAATTCCCAAAACACTAAAAATCATTAAACCAAAAAACCTCATAAAATCATAAAAACCCCAAAAACACCAAAAACTACTAAAACTATAAAAACCATTTAAAACCTTAAAAACATTAAAAACTCCAAAAACAATTAAGAACCCTAAAAACTCAAAAAACTCCTAAAAACTCAAAAAACCATAAATACCCTAAAAACCATAAACCCCTAAAAATCCATAAAATAGTTGAATCCCATAAAAATTATAAACCCCCCTAAAAATCCCTAAAATATAAAAGATTTTAAAAGCCATGAAAACCCATAAAAAAATTAAAAAACAAAAAAAAACACTTAAAAACAATAAAATCCTAAAAAATAAAAAAACCCCTAAAAACACTAAACTGCTAAAAACCATAAAAATAAGTAAAAACCATAAACCCATAAAAATTATAACACATACTAAATAATATAAAACCCTTAAAATCCATTAAAATTTTAACAAACTAAAAAAAACCCAAAAATCCTAAAAAATAAATAAAAAATATAAAACCCCAAAAAACCCAAATAACCCCTAAAAACCCTAAAAACCATAATCCCTAAAATCCCTAAAACCATAAAAAGTAATAAAATACCAAAAAATTCCTAAAAATATAAAAAATCCTAAAAACCCTGAAAACACTATTAAAACATTAAAAACCTAAAAACCCTTAAAAACCTAAAAATGATAAAATCCCTAAAAATGCTTAAAAATACTCAAAATATTTAAAAGCTATAAAACACTATAAAAATTCAAAAAACATCTATGAATTCCTAAAAACCCAAAAAAACTCATAAAAACTCAAAGAAAACCTTAAGAATCTAAAAAAACTTAAAACCCATAAAAACCTAAAAATTGATCAAAACCATACGAAACCCTAGAAAACATAAAAAACATAACAACCCTAAAACCATTAAATCCCTAAAACTCTAAAAACTAAAAAATATAAAAACAATTTTAACCCATAAACAATGCTAAAACCTCTAAAACACCTTAAAATCCTAATAGACTCAAAAAAACCCAAAAAACCAGAAAAACCCTAACGAACCTAAAATCCCTAAAACCCCTTAAAATCCCTAAAATCCATAAAAACCCTAAATACCCGAAAATTCCTAAAAATCACTAAAAATCTCAAAAAACGTAAAAATATGTAAAACACTAAATAATCCTATGAGAACCTTAAAAATATAAAAAAAATCAAACCCTTAAAACACTGAAAAAAATATATAACACCTAAATACCTAAAAACCCCTAAAAACTATAAAAACACCTAAATACCATCAAAAACCCTAAAAAATGAAATCCCTAAAAATTACTAAATACACTAAAAAGTATTAAAACCCCTAAAAAGGTCAAAAACCCCCTTTTTTTTAAAACCTAAATACTCAAAAAACCTTAAAACCCCCAAAAAAACATGAAAACCCTAATAATCCTAAAATACCTTAAAAACCATCAAAATCCCTACAACCCATTAAAATTACCATTGGGAGAGAGGATATCATAGTCTTGTGGGTTGGTCAAGGGGTTGTGGATGGATTTTTTAGGGTGTTAGTGGTGGGTTGCTGCTCTATTTTGTGGGTTGTGCTAGTTGTGGGATAGGGAAGGTTGTGGGGGAACTAGAGATGTTTTTGGGGGATTTTATTTTGGTTGAGGTGAGGAAGGTCAGGCCTGTCTCAGGTGCGTGTCATTGGAAGGTAGGGTAGTGTTTGGTGCAGGTGTACGACTTGAAGGGTTGGGTTGTGCAAGATGCATGTGTTCAGCTGACAGGGTTGGGCTACAGGTTGCAGGTGATGTATATGGGAGGCTGGTGCATGAAGAGGTGCTTACGACTATGTGGTGTGGGCTAGTGTGGGAGATGGTGGTGGTTTCTACTGATTTTTTTGTGCATGTGTGTGGTTGGTGGCGTGTGCATGTGTGATATTGTTTTTTCTTCGGAACATCTTGAGGCCTTGGTGGTGTTGTCTCTCAGAGTTCTTTCTAGTTCGATGCTTGGAGATACTAGGTCTCCTTCTTCTGGTTTGATGGGGCCCATCTGATTAGATCATGTCCTCTAGGATGCGGATTAATGTTCATTATAGATCATGTTCACTTGGTGGGTGAATTTTGGTTCTTATTATGGTGTTCATTTCTACTATATTCTTTTGGTTTTACATTTTTTCGGGCTTTTGTTTTGTCATATATTATTTGGTTCATTGGTGGGTGTGTTACTATGCTGTCATGGTGGTGGTGCGTTATTGGTCACTTAGTCTTTTTGGGTGCCTTCCTGGGTGGATTGATGCTTTATTAGTCTTTATTAATATGTTTCTTTGGTCAAACATCCTTTCATCCTTATGTGATTCTATTTTTAATTCATATTATCCATATTTAATCCTATAAAATCACTAAAATTCCTTAAAAATGTAAAAAATCATAAATATCCGGAAAAACTATAGGAAACCCTTAAAAACCATGAAATAGTTAAAACCCATAAAAACCTAAAATAGTATAAAAACCCAAAAACCCAAAAACCTCTTAAAAAACCAAACAATCCCTCACAATCCCTAGAAACCCAAAATAACAAAAAAAAACCATAAACAAGGATAAAAAATTCCCTAAAAACCTAAAAATTCATAAAAACCCAAAAAACCACTATGAAAACCATAAAACCATAAAACACTTAAAATCCCTAAAACCCTAAAAAACACTAAAACCCCTAAGAATCCCTAAAATTCATAATAATATATAAAAACCCGAAAACCCGAAAACCCCTCAAAATCCATAAAAACATAAAAAATGATTAAAACCTAAAAATCTCTAGGAATACTAAAAAATTTAAAATCCCTAAAAACCAAGAAACCCCATAATAAATCCTTAAAAACATAAAAACACTTTAGAACCCTAAAACCATAAAAATCATAAAACACCTAAAAGCCCCTTAAAACCCCTAAAACCATAGAATCCATAAAAACCTTAAAGACCATAAAATCGCATAAATTGCTAAAAACAACTAAAAAATCTAAAAACTATTTAAACACCTAAACACGTTAAAATATAAGATCCTAAAAACCCTAAAAAAGAAATAAAAATATACAAACCCAAAGGGATGTCGCTTGAGGTAGTGTATCTCTCGGGAGTCCCATGTCTGTAGTGGATTCACTACCATGTTTTGGAACTAGTTTTCTTGGTGGCTTCATCTTGATTGCCTTTGTTGAAGGGTTTTTCAATGTTCTCTTCAACAGAGGTTTTTGATTAATCTGGTTTTTTTTTCATGGATTGTTTTTTATCAGTGGTGGGACTCATGGTTTCCCTTTCTCATCACCAATGGCTCTATCGATGGTCCTTATTTTGTGATATTTTTTCTCCTCTGTCAGGGTTTTCTTAGGATCTGTTGGCTATTGATTCATTAGCATCCATCATTTTTTTGGTTTTGGGGGGTGGTAGCTGGTTTTTTAGCTTCACTAATGGTTCTTTGGGGGTTGAGGTTTTTAGGTTGTGTTCTCCTTCCCAATAGTTTTTCATGAGCACATGGATGAAGTGGGTTTCATGCATGTGTTGGGGTGGAGGTGATGTTCTCCAGTTCTCTAAATTAGCTCATCGGCCACTTTGAGGTTCATTGGTTTCTTGAAGTGGATTCTTCACCCCAACAGTTTCCCTGGTTTGATGGATATTCTAAGATTTTTGTGGGAGTTTTTGGTTTGTGTCTCTCAGTGGCATGTGGATTCATAGTTGGTGTGTGAGTTCAGTGTTGGAACTGGATTCTTCCTCATGATAAGGCATGTGGAGGGTTCTTATCCAATTATGGGTAAGTGGTTTGAGGTCATATTGACTGAGATGTCTTGATTTTCTATCATGGGGGTGGGACTACTAGCCTATTGTGTCTTCTTCGATGATTTTAGGTTGATGATGTTTGTTTTTTGTTCTTCTTTGATGGAATTTCGACATTTTCATCAGGGCCTTAGGTTCATTGACCTCTTATTTAGTGGTCCTCACTACTAAGGGTGGTGGTTTCCTAACTTCCTCTTCTATAGTGGTTCCACATGAGTTCTTCATATATTGTTTTTTCAGTTTTGGGTTCATGATCGGTGTGCCTTAATAATCTTATATATCTAAGATCATCTTTCGGGGATATTTAGTTTGTTGGTTGAGGTTTTGTCGTCCAACATCACTCCAATTTTTTGGTTTTTAGTTTGATGGTATGTCAGTCATTGTTTCTAGGGTTTTCAGTAGCTCAATTCAGTTTGGAGGCTAGTGAAGCTCATCAGTATGCTTGATGGGTTTTTCATCTCCTCCTATCAGGTGGTTGATGATGAGGCTGCTCTGATCTTTATGCTTATTTGGAAATGGAATCATGATTTGTGGATTCAATCATATAGGGTTTCCTGGCTAGTGTTCACTAATGCTTCTACATTCTGTGGTCATCGGTTTTCATGGGTCATTGTAGAGTTGTATGCTATATTCTTCTAGGTGATGTCTAGTGTCTGTGTTCTAGTGGTGGTGATCCTTTTTTGAAGGGTGTGGTTTTTTTATGGTTTCTTGTGCCGGATAGAGATTTTTTATATGGAGGGGTGTGGAATACTTGTTGGGAGTTGGTTTGGAGATACTAGTGTTATGGGGTGTCCGTGAGTGTGTCTTTCTGGGCGTGGTCTAATGTTTATGTTGGGGTGTCTTGAGGATTCCTCCTTGTGAAGGAGAGGAATATACATAATAGGAGTTGGAAGTTGGGTGCTTGTGATGTGGTTCTTGGTTGTTTTGAGTGATACTGATCTAGAGAGGGCGGTTTTTTTTTCTTTATTGGTTTTGGATGATGATGCTATTGTAGGGGAAGTGTGTTTCTTTAAACTAGTGTAGTGGGGTACTGGGATATATCATAGGTTCTAGGAGGTGATGCAGTGGCTGGTGGTTTTATAGGATGATGGGTGATGATTTTGGGTGTTGGATCTGATGATAGATGGTATTGAGGGGTTTTGGGATCTTCTAAGAGGGAATTTGAAGAGGAAAGGTTGGTGTTGGTTGTGTGTAGGGGCTATAGGTTTTATTGGTGTTGTCTAGGAGATTTTAGAGGTCATGTTGTTGTGGAATGGATTTCTACTTGATCCTCTTGTGGGTTTTGAGCTGGTGTGGGGGTTGTTTGCTAGTTCTGTTGGTGTAGTGTGGGATATATCTTTGAGGGGGTGTGCTTTAGGAGTGGCGCAAGTTGGTGTTGGTGGATAGTGATGTTGGTTTGGTTTCATTGGTGGTCAATGGACACTATTATTGGCTTGGAGGTGTTGGTTTTTTTAGTTGATAGGGTTGATACTGAAGCGTTGTTTGTTGTATGTGTTTTCACTGCTATGCTTGTTGTTGGTTGGTGTTGTGGGAGTGGAGCGGGTGACCTATTAGTAGGGATTTTTTCTTGTGTAGAGTGGTATGTTTCTATTTCCAGTTATCTTGTTCTATCTAAGGGTGTATGTTGATATAAATCTTGTAGCTTGGGGTTTAGTGGTGAGAGCTCGAGGTTTAGTGCTGATAGGGTTAGAGGGGTCTACTCATTTTCTCAGTGGATTTGGGACGTTCACTTGGTTTACATGAGGATTTCATGCTATGTTCTGGATTCTTTGGTATTTCTGGTTATTGGAAAAATCTATTTGATTGTAAGGAGTGTTTTTTCCTTTGATGGTTTTCAACTCTTGCATGTGTACAGGGGCGGTGGAGTGCGAAATGCTGGCTTGGGCCCGAGTTTCACTTCCTTGTTCTCTGTCACTACGGACCTTTGTTCTAGGTTATTCACCCTTTGGATGATCCTCTATTACATTAATTCATTTTCCATTTTCATATACTCGTTCTATTTTCCTTGAAAAAAACCCTTAAAACACAAAGAAAACCATAAAAACACTAAAAAACCAAAAAACCCTCAAAATCAATAACAACCCTAAGAACCATAGAAATCCTTAAAAGACCCAAAAAATTCCTAAAACCTAAAAACCCTAAAAAAACATAATAAAACCTTTAATACCTAAAAGCAAAGAAAATACCTAAATAATAATAATCTCTAAAACCAATAAAAACACTAAAAACCCCTAAAACCGTAAAAACTATAAAAACCCTTTAAACCCCAAATAACCCAATATAAACTCTAATAACACTTTAAACATCTAAAAAGGATAAAAAACACTAAAAATCCATAAAACCCTAAAAATCTCATAAAAACACTAAAACCCAAAAAAACCAAAAAAACCCTAAAACCCCCCAAAAAAAGAAAAATCCCAAAAAGTCCCTAAAAACACTAAAAACCATAAAAATTATAAAAACATCCCTAAATCCCTAAAAACACAAAAAAAACCTAAAATCCAAAAACCCTATGAAAACCATAAAAAACTAACAAACCTAAAAAAATCTAAAACCCCTTAAAACCCATAAAACCATAAAACCATAAAACCACTAAAAATAATAAATAAACCTAAACCCATAAATACCCTAAAAATAGTAAAAAATCAAAATTCTCTTTAAACCCCTAAAAATGTTTAAAAATTCTAAAAACATTAAAACCCCTAAAAATAAAAAAAATGAAAGGGCTATCGATTAAGATTTCATAACTATCGGGAGCCCCATGCCCATGGTGCATTTTATGTTGTGATTTGGAACCAGGTTTCCAATTGGCTTTGGATTGCTTTCCTTTATTGAAGGTGTCTTAAATGGTATCTTCAATAAAGGTTTTTGGTCAAGCTAGTTTTGGTTCATGGTAGGATTCTATCTGTGGTGGGGCTAGCGGTTTTATTCATCATCAACAGTGGCTCTGTTGATGCTATTTGTCTCATGATGGGTTTTTATCATCAACAATGGTCATCTTAGATTCAGTTGGATGTTGGATTGTTGGACTTCATCCTTCCTTTGGTTTTGGGGTGTGGTGGATGGTTTTGTATGTTCATAAATGGTTTTCTAGGGGTTGTGGTTTTCAGAATACATTCTCCTTACCAATGGTTCTTCAGGAGTGCATGGGTAATGTGGGTTTCGTTCCTATTTCAGGTCGATGGTGTTGTTCGCCGGCACTACATGCTCACCGATCAACTGGTTTGAGGGTTGTCAATTTCTGGTGGGGTATTCATCTTCCAAAGACATTATTAGTTCAACAATGTTTTTCATTATGGTGTAGAGATTTTTGGTTAGTGTTCTTTGGCAGTGCATGGGTTCAGACATGGAATCTGAGTTTGGTGTTGGCACTAGTATCTTCCCCATGTTGGGTCATGTGATAAGTTCTTATCCTTTCGGGGGTTTGTGGTTTGTGGTTGTGTGGACCAGGGATTCTCAATTTTCTATAGTGGGGGTGGGACTACTGTCCAGTTGTGTCTTATTTGGAGATGCGATATTTATGAAATTCGTTGATGTACCATTTTCAATGGTGTTTCAAAAGATTCATCAGTAATATAGGTTTTTTTCTGCTCCAATTCATTGGTCCTGATCACCCATGGTGTCAGTTTCCCAACATCTAGTTCTGCAGTGGGTTCAAATGAGTTCATCAGATTCTGTTCAGCATTGGGTTCGAGAATGTTTTCCCTTCATCATATTATCATTTAGAGCTTGGTGTTCGTGTTTATTTGGTTTTCTAGATGAGGGTTCATTGGCCAGCATCCCTTCTATTTTATATTTTCATGTTTGTGGTCCATACTCTGGTGTTTATTGGTTTATCAGTTTCTATCTTTGGTTCAAAGGTTAACGAGACTCATCAGTCTACTTGATTTTTTTCATCTATTAATATTGGGTGGTTGAGGACAAGGATGTTCTAATCATTCTTCTCCTTTGTAAATGGTGGCATGACTAGGGGATTCATTCTTGGAGGGTTTATTTTCTAGTTTTCTATACTACTTCTGCATACTGGGATCATCAGTTGTCACATGTCATTATGAAGTTACAGGTTGAATTATACTGGGTGATGTTTGGTGGGCTTGTTCTAGTGGTGATGATACTTTATAGTGTGGTGTAAGATGATGTTGGTTGATTTACTGGGTTAGAGCGGTCTCAAATGGAGGGGTTTGGACTACTTTATGGGATTTAGTTTAGTGATTCTAGTGCTACAGGGTGTCTGTACTGGTGGCTTTTAGGGAATAGTCTGATACTGGTGATGGGTGGTTTAAGGCTGCCTACTTATGGTGGATAGGATGATTGTTGTGGGGTGTTGAAATATGGGTGTTGGTGTTGTGGATCTTGGTTGATGGTAGTGATACTAGTGTGGAATAGGTGGCTACTGTTTTTGTTGCTAGTTCTAGGTCCTGATGTTGGTGCAGGGCTGGTTTGCTACTTGGAACTACTGTAACAAGGTGATAGAATATGTCGCAGGTGATTGGAAGTGGTGTACCTTCTAGGGGTTTACCAGCAAACTGGGTGATGATTTGTGGTGTTGGATCATTTGGGAGATTTTTTTAGGTATGTTAAGAGATGATTATGAGAGAGAAAAAGAGTCATGGATTGCTTTAGTCGGGTTCCATGGCTACAAATATGGCTTGACATTGCTATGACGTGTTGGAGGTCATGTTGTGGAATGGGTTGTTACTAGAGCATGGATTCCATTGTGGGATGTGATTTGGTGTGGGAGTTATTTGATAGTTATATTGGTGTAGTGCAAGCTACTACATTGATAATTTGTGTTGTGGGAATGTTATATGTTGGTGTGGTTGATGGTGTTGTTGGTTTGGGTCCCTTTCTGGTGGTCGTACGTTATTGTTGACTGGGATGTGTTATTGTTGATTGGGATTCAACTGATTCTCTATTTTTTGTAGGGTTCTATTCTAGTATAGGTGTTGTTGAATGGTGTTGTTTGAGTGGACAAGGATTCTGATTGGAGGGGAGTGTTGCTGCTGTGGAGTGGGATATTTCTGTTTCTACTGACATGGCTCTACAGAGGGATTGTTTTTTATTTAAATATGGGATCTCTAGGTTTAGTGTGGAGAGATAGGGGTTTAGTGGTGATGGAGTTAGAGGGGTTTTTTGGGTTTCTCAGTAGATTCATCCTACTCTCTTGGATTTTTTGAGGTTTTCTTGATGTGACCTAGATGCATTGGACTTACTGGTTGGTCGCGTTGTCTATTTGGTGGTGGGGAGTGCTGCTGACTTTGGATGTTTGCTGACGCTTGCATGTGGATACAGAAAGTGAAGCTAGATTGGGAGATGGGTGATGGAGTTGTTTGTTGCTAGAGTTGGGGGCTTGGTAGTCTAAGGGGGTGAAGGGGGTGGGTTTTGCTATCGGGGATTGCTTCAGCTATTGAGTGTTGGAGTGGGAAGAGGATAATGGATATTGCGAGTCTGGTTGTGGGTCCTCAGCTGAAGTAGGGGTTGTGGTTTGGTGGTGCTGGTGGGTTTTCTTTGGCTCATTGGTGTGGCTACTTCTAGTTGGTGGGATAGATTTGTGTGACAGGATGAGGGATGGTTGGTGCTAGCTGGGTGTAGAGACTCCAAGTGTGTCTAGTGTTGTCTAGGATGTGTTGGTGGTTGTTTTCCTTTAGAGTGGGTTACCTTTGGAGGCTAGTTTCTTTTGGGGGATATGAGCTGGTGCAATGGGGTTTTGGTTGATTATGTGAGAATGTGGGATTATTAATTCGTGGGTTGTGTTGCGGTAGTGGATCAGGATGGTACGGGCGGCTGGAGTTCTTCATTTGGTTCCATTTCTATTGGTAATATAGAGAGCCAGTTTCTTAGGTTCTGGCTTTGTTTCACCCTTAGGTGATTCTATTGTAATTCAATTCTATTTATTTTATATAATACTATCTATTTTCCTTATAAAAAACTCTAATACCCCATAAAACACTAAAAAGTCAAAAAAATCCATAAAACCCAAAAATAATTATAGAACCCTAAAACCCTAAAAGCCCCCAAAATAAAAAAATAATAAAAAAACCATAAAAATTATAAAAATTCCCAAAAAACCATAAAACATAAAAAAAAATTAAAAACCATAAAAACCCCTAATAATACCTTAAAAACCTAAAAACACTTAAAATCTCTAAAATACCTAAAAAACATAAAAACCGTAAAACCCATTAAAACCTTAAAACCCTAAAAAATCATAAAAACAATAAAACCCACTAAAAATCCAAAAATCCTTTAAACCCACAAAAACATTAGAAAAATATAAAAATAATAAAATGCATAAAACTCAAAAAAAACCCTAAAACCAAAAAACACATAAAAACACTAAAAACCCCTAAAACACTCAAAATCCCTAAAAACCCATAAAATTAAACAAATCCTAAAAATTATTTAAAAATACAGAAAAACGTTAAAACCCCTCAAAAACTAAAAACCACATAGTAAACCTTAAAAATATGAAAACACATAAAACCCCAAAAAATCTAAAAATCCCAAAACCCTAAATAACCTAAAAACCACAAAATACATAAAAATCCCAAAAAATACAAAAATGTAAAAACCCCTAAAACCCATGAAAACCCCAATGAAAAACTAAAAAACATAAAAATGATAAAACCCTAAAAAACCTTGAATACCCTAAATACCCTAAAAACTATAAAACCCTCTTAAAACCATGAAAAACATGATATCTCATAAAATCCCTAAAACCACTAAAAACATTAAAAACCTATTAATACACATAAAAACATTAAAAAACATTAAAAACCCTTTGAACCCCTAAAAAATAAAAAATCCATAAAAACCCAAAAAATCATAAAATCCCTCAAAAACCTAAAAACCTGAAAATCGATAGAAACCGTAAAGACCATAAAAATCCTAAAAAATATTTAAAATCCCTAAAAACATAAAAAACCTAAAAAAGTAAGAAAACATTAATAACATAAAAATTATTTAAACCCCTAAAAACCAAAAAAAGAAAAAAACCCAAAAAAACTAAAAATCCAAAAAACCATAAAATTGTTAAAACATTAAAACCCCCTAACAAATAAAAACCATAAAACCCACTAAAAACTTTAAAAACAACCAATAAAAACAATAAAAAACTATAAAAACTATAAAAACCTAAAAACACAGAAAGTCCCTAAAACCAATATAAATTCTAAAAAATACCTAAAATTCAATAAAAATGTAAAAAAACTAAAATCCCTGAAACCCCTAATAGAATTTTAAAAACTTAAAAACACTTTAAACCCCTAAAAACATAAAAATGGTAAAAACCCTAAAACCATAAAAACCATAAAACCTAAAATTCTCTCAAAATCCCTAAAAACCCTAAAACCCAATAAAAATCATTAAAAAAAAGAAAAATCCCTAAAAATTTTAAAAAATAATTATGATACTAAAAACCCTAAAAAAATATTAAAAACATAAAAACACCTAAAAAACTAAACAACACTAAAAACCATTAAAAACCGTAATAGGCCCTAATACCCCAAAAGCCTCTAAAAGCTATAAAAACCAATAAAAACAATTAAAATCCATAAAACCCCATAAAACCTTAAAACCCACTAAATACTCTAAAAAACATTTCAACGCCTAAAATCATTAAAAAACAATAAAAGTAATAAAAACCCTAAAAAACTCAAATAAAACCCTAAAAACCAAAAAACCACAAAAACCCCTATATAAAAATAAGACCTGCAAAATTCCTAAACCCCATAAAAATCCCAAAAAGATCCTAAAAATTACTTAAATTTATAAAATATCTAAAACCATAAAAAAATCTAAGAAATAATTAAAAAACTAAAACCCCCTAAAACCCGTAAATAACCTTGAAACCGTCAAAATACCTAAAACCCCTAAAAACCCTAAAACCCCAAAAAAATCCCTAAAAATATCAAAAAAAATGTAAGAACACCTAAAAACCATTATACCCCATAAGATAACCATAAAGACATAAAAACAAATAAAACCCCTAAAATCTAAATAAACTCTAAAAATCCTAAAAAACCACAAAACGCCCTAAAAATCCTCAAACCCCTAAAACACATAATCACCCTAAAACCCCACCAAAACTCTAAAAACCTTTTAAACCACTAACATTGTTAATAAACTCTATAAAACCTTAAAAACCCTAAAGACTGAAACAATTAAAAAACCCAAAAAAGCATTAAAAAACCTAAAACCCATAAAAACCTAAAAATTCTCAAACTTTCTAAAAATTATAAAATAATAAAACCCTAAAAACCCCAAAAAATTCATAAAAACATAACAACCACTAAAAACCATGAAAACCCAAAAATAAGACCATAAAAACCTAGATCACTTAAAACCCCTAAACACCTAAAAACCCCTAAACCCAATTGAAAATTCATAAAACCACATAAAAACCATAAAGACCACAAAAACACTAAAATAACCTTTAATCCCTTAAGAACATTAAAAAACTCAAAAAATCCCTAAAAAATAAAAAACAAAAAAAAACCTAAAAATCCCTAAAAACCATAGAAACCCATAAATGTTTTAAAAAAGAACTAAAAATCCCTAGAAACATAAAAAAAAACCATAAAACACTGAAAACCTCAACGAAAACCTTAAAAACCTAAAACACATAAAAATATAAAAACCTAAAACTCGGTAAAATCCCTAAAAACCCTAAAAAACAAAAACCCTAAAAACCATAAAAACCACTAATAACCTTAAAACCACTAAAAACCAATAAAAATACTAAAAAAATATAAAAATCCTCTAGACCCCTAAAAACATTAAACAACTCTTAAAACATTAAAACCCATAAAAAACAATAAAAACTCTAAAAACCGAACCCCCCCCCTCCCAAAAAAAACAAAAAAATATCAAATCCTTAAAATCCTTATATACCCATAAAAATCGAAATATTACCTAACAATATATCAAAGGAATAAAACTCTAAAAACTATAAAATCAAAATAAAACCTTAAAATCCTAAAAAAACGTAAAACCCCTAAAAATTCAAAAATCTCAAAAATCCCTAAAAACCATCAAATCCATAAAATCCAAAATATCCTTCAAAATTTTAAAAACTAAAAAAACCTAAAAACCATAAAAAAAATAAAAACTATAAGACCCTATAAACCATAAAAGGCATTAGAAAACTCTAAAAACCGATAAAAACCTATAAATATAAAAACCCCTAAAACCCAAAAAACAAAAAATACCATAAAAATCCAAAACACCCTAATAATCCCTAAAAACAAAAAATCATAAAAACAAAAAAAATACACAAAAATCAATAAAATATAATAACCCTTAGAAACATGAAAACCCCTAAGGAAACATTAAAAACCTAAAAATACTTAAAACCCTAAGAAACCTAAAAATAATAAAAATCCTAAAAGCCCTAAAAATCCCTAAAACACCACAAAATCTAAAAAACCCTACAAACCATAAAGATCATAAAAATCATAAAATTGCTGAAATATATAAGAATATAAAAAAACCAAAAAATCTTGAAAACCCATAAGAAAACCATAAAGCATGAAAACGCTTAAAACCCCGAAAAAACTAAAAAAACCTAAAAACCCATTAAAACATTAAAAAACCTAAAATCCCATAACAACCCAAAAAACTACTAAATACTATTAAACCCCTTTAAATAACTCAAATGGTTAAAAACTATAAAAAATACCTTAAAACCCCTGAAAATATCAAAAAAAATCCCCACAAAACCATAAAAATATTAAAAACACTAAAAACCACTATAAACCCTTAAAATACCTAAAAACCCAAGAAAAGCATTGAATATCCCAAAAAAAATAAAAAAACCTAAAAACCCTAAGAAAAAAATGAAAACCTAAAAATCTATAAAAACCTAAAATCAATAAAATCAATAACAACCATAATAGCCTAAAAATTCTAAAACCCCTCAAAATCCATAAAACCCCTAAAAATCCTTTAAAATAATTAAAAATCCATAAGAATCCCTAAAAACCCCTAAAAACAAATGAAAAACAAAAAAAACAAAAAACACTTAAAACCCTTAAAAAGAACCAAATACTCTAGAAACTATAAAAACCCTAAAACCATAAAAATGCATCAAAACCCTGAAACCCCCCAAAAAACCCTAGAAACCCTCTCAGACCATAAATTTTTTAAAAACCTATAAAAACTATATAAAATCTAAAAACTGAATAAAAAATGATATTAATGCAAAAAACCCTAAAAATCCTAAAAACCCTGAAAACCCTCCAAATCCAAAAAAAACATAAAAACCATACAAATCCTAAAAATTCTCTATAAATACCTAAAAATTTAAAAAACACTAAAATCCCTAAAACCCCATTGAAAACCATAAAAACGTAAAAAAACATAAAACCCATAAAAATCGTTAAAACTATAAAAGATTTAAAAACCATAAAAACCCTAAAAACCGATAAAACCCCAAAACCCCACTAAAAACCCCTAAAACCATTTAAAACCCTATAAACATTAAAAAACCTCTAAAATAACATAAAACCTTTGAAAAACTCAAAACCCCCCAAAAAACAAAAAAAAAACATAAAAACCATAAAAATCCCTAAAAACCCTAAAACCCAGAAAACCCATCAAAATCCCTAAAAACCCTAAAACCCATAAAAAAGCCCTAAAATTATTAAAAACAAACAAACCCCTTAAACCCCTTATAAATCCAAATAAGACCTTAAGAATCTAAAAATACTGAAAACCAATAAATCCCTTAAAAATGCTAAAAACCCTAAAATAGCCTAAAACCCTAAAACCATAAACCCCTAAAAACATTAAAAAATCCTTAAAACCAATAAAAACTAAAAAATCCATTAAGAACTATAAAAACCCAACAAACCCCATTTGTTTTAAAATCACTGAAAACTCATAGAAACCCTAAAAACTCAAAAAAACCCTAAAACCCCTAAAAATTATAAAAACCCTCATTATTCCTAAAAACCCTAAAACCATAGTAACCATAAAAATCATTAAAAATACCTAAAAATTTATAAACCACTAAACAGCCTAAAAACCCCTCAGAAAACCTTAAAAACATAAAAGAACATAAAGCCATAAAAACTCTAAAAAATCTAAAAACCCCAAAACACCCTATAAACCCCTAAAAACTATAAAAACAATAAACCCCCTTAAAATATTAAAATCCCAGAAAAACCAAAAAACCAAAAAAATCTCATTTGAGATGCTCGAGGTGGCCCAAGATTCACGACCTAGGGAGGAGGATGACAGATATTGTTATTGGATAAGTAGTGAATGGAGGTTTTGTATAGTGGAAGCAGTTAGTCAGCCAACATTTTAAGGATTGTGACATACTACTTAGACAACACACTTAAGTGACATATGTGATGCTGAATCCACACAACAAGAAACTTGGTTTGAGGCATGAAATTGGGGGATTTGTGATCTTTGATCTCAAATCATACCTATATATTGATAGTTAACAATACCAAAGTGAAATGGAAAAAATTAAGGATCCTCACAATAGACATTATAAATATATAGAGTTTAACTAATGAAAATAAAAATAACAATACAATTCCATGGGGTGGATTTTTACATCCTAGGGGCGACACATAATGTCAAGGGTCTAATTACCTAATGTCATAAAGCATATTTCTACCTTTCCCCCACAAATTCAAAAAGTTAAAGTCTAAAAATTAACTTTTGAAAAAGTATAACCCGTCTTTCCACCCATAGCACACCACATTTGACTTTGGTGTCCAAAGATAACAATCTAGAATCTCCATATTGGTAAGGATTACAAAATTCATGCAACCATGTATCTTGGACCTCAAACATATCATTTGGTCTTAAATAAGAGAGATAATAATTTCATTGGAAACTTCCATGCACACACCTTAGATTTGGTCCTTTTGAAGTAACAAGATGGGATCTCATTTACACTTGTAGTCTCTTTAATTTTTCGTGCATCATTGGGATTTGAAAATCAAACTCCACACATGTCATCAATTCATTTTCATCAACTAGTTTTATATAATCCTCCCCCTATTTAAAATGATTCAATGCCCAACTCTTCATCATCAAAATCAAGATATGAGGAATAATTAGAAAAATTGACTTTAAAAATTGTACCATATTCACCTTTCAATGTGATCTAATAATCAATCATATCAAGAACTAATTATGGTCCATATTGCTATATCTTTAGAATTAATATAACATTCTTTTGAATCCAATCCATCTTATTTTATTTCTCATGGTATTGATTAACATTCTATTTTCCTTCTTATTTTTACTTCCCTACAAAGTTTATGAAACTTTATTAATAAGTGTATGTAGGATAAATCTAAAATGAGTTTTAGATGGATAAAATTGATTAGTATAGTGATCTTCCCTTTTATAAGAAAACCCCACATGTGGTATACACACTTTATAAGCCTTTATACTCATGATGTTGTTATTGAATTTTTGAATTTTTTTCTCTCTCTAATAGGTAGCAAACAAGGTGGCGCATCCTCAAGAATGACACCATCATACACCTCTGACCAACATTCTACAATATTAGACAATGAAGTTGTTAAGTTGTTAGTGTTTAAAATTTCATCCTTGTACATTAATACCAAGAGGGTTTTCTATGAAATAAAATATTCCTCAACCTCTATATTCTCTATCATCATCACATTTTTTCACTCAATGACATATATTTTATCTATTGACTTTAAAATAAACCTTATTTCTTGTCTTCACTCATTCTCACCTCACCCCTCATTCTCAACTTTTTTATTCTCCTCCATTTTTTCCTCCTCTCAAAAAACGAGATCCCCTAAAAATTGTTTGATTGACATCCATATAAAGGTTATTAGTTCTCCTAGAAGTATAATAAAATGATGTTTTAGAAAACCAACATGTGTCATATGATAATAATATTTCCATAGTATACCTAAAAGTAAGTGGAATTCCTTTATTGGTACAATATCATATAGTAGCTCATCATTACACTTCCAAATGGTTAATAAGACCTTCATTCGTATAGTGACCTTCATATCTCCACAATCATTCAACCACTAATGTTGGTATGGATGTTGGTTCTTCAAAGTTATTAGTCCCAACTTCACTACCAACATGGTTCTCACCACATTTTTATAACTAACCCCATCAATGATGGAACTTCATACCTTTTTATTTATTTTTCACTGGGTATGGATGAAGTTCTCCCTTTTTTCCTTCTCATTAGAAGTCATTTGATCACTCAAAACCCATCATTTGAGGAGAAGCACACATTCTTCTTCAAATTACCCATTATCGACTTTTGAGGACTCCTTTTCCTATTCCTATAATATATATCCATTCATATTTTATTCTGTATACTTTTTTAGGGTCATGGTTCTCTAGTTTGGGCATTCACTATCAATGTGACCCCTTCCTTGACATTTGAAAGATCGAATATCCTGATTTCTCATTTTTTTTGCCTCAAAAGTAGGATTATTGGGTGGTAGAATTGCCTCATCACTTTTATGATCAACCAACTCTTTCTTTATTGATTATTTAAAAGTATTCTTTCCAGAATATATCCTTTGAGTGAAAGGGGTGGGTGGTTTCCTCTTTTTTTTCTTCCTTTTTATTTGTTTCTCGTATTTGGTGGCTTGGTGGATCATATATTATATCTCCAAATGATGTTACTTCCCCATTTAATAGAAAATTTCCTAATTTATTCCACATAAAAACCACACAATGGTTGTCTTAGGATATTCCTCAATATTTTCTCAAATCATGGAAATTTTCATGTCCATGTAGTAATGTTCAACATTATCACTCAATTGGGTGATGTGTTGAAATTTTTTATGGATATCTATTTGGTAATGTGAGGTAATGAACAACTTATTCATGGAAAACATCATTTCATGTCAAGTTTTTGTGGGAAGTCTTCCATATCTATACCTCTCCTTTTTCATTTTACCCCTCAAAATTAATGAATAATCTGAAAATTCCTGGGAAGAATGTTTAACCTTTTCTAATTGGAAACTGCATTGCATGAAAATACTTTCTCAATATATATCTCCCATACTAAGTATTCTTCTTGATCACATATTCCTTGTAAATTGAGAACCATCACCTTAATACCTCTATGTAATTCACCATTATACAGTCTCCTTTAGAGTCATCAAGATTTTGTAACCTCCTCATCCTTTGTGGGATATCCTCAAAATCGTCATCAAAGTTCTTTACCTCATCCTCGATGATGTGGGGACAATGTGGTGCTATAGTTACTCATGGGTTATCATGGACCATCCTCAGTCTTGGTTGATTATATAGGTCTTAAATCCTATCATGTATCACTGACAAAATCCTATAAATAATCTTATCTAAATGACTCACCAAAGATTCCATTTGGAGTTACGTAGCTTCTAGTGAAAGAGATCTACTTCAGCTTCTTTATAACTAACATAAATGATTATCTTCCCATGACCTTTTTCCAAGATAGGTAACACAAATACATACAAATGCTGGGAGGAAAAACCACAATAATACACACACAATCACATACCCAAAATACACACACATATGGATGCACACTAACACAAAAAAGATGTACACATTCACAGATACAAGGATACACACTCACACACATATGATACACACACAAGATGTAGAAAATCACACAGACAAACAAAAAAACAAGATGTACGCACTCACACACACAAGGATACATCCCACATACACAAGATGTACACAATCACACACACACACTCAAGAATTTTTTGTGTGTGCTTATTTATCTCCAATTTTGGACACTTAATTCAAATCCAAATATCTTATGAAATCTAATACTTTATTTGTGGAGATCATGAGAAAAAATTACTCACCCAACCAAGATCATGTTGGGTAATGGATTAACTCAACCCACTTGAGTAGTAAACAGTTAAAAATGGTAATGGTTTGAAAAGAGGTTTAAAATGAGTAAAAGGAGGAAAATGGGATAGAACATTGTGGTGTGTGGGTTTTTCCTGATTGTAAAAGACATGAAAAATTAATAAAAATATGATATAGTTATGAAGTGAAATGATATAGAAAGTTATGTGTCTAATTGGAAAGTGATAATAATGTAAATGATGAAGAAGTAATTGTATCCAATTTTTTTCTTATTCCTCCCCTTTTTTAAATATCCCCCAAAAAATATTTTATTAGTGTTTTAAAAAACAATATGATGAATGGAGTGTAAGACAATTCTTTTTTGAAATATCTTAAAGGATGTCCTTATTTTTGAAAATCCAAAAATGACGAGGTGAGAGAATTTTATTTTATGCTCCAGAAACAAATCATTTATAATGAGTTAAATGTTAAAGGATGATGAATGAATAATTATATAAAAGTAAAATTTTTCAATCTTGAACAACATAGACCAATTATGGAGTTTTAAAACGATTTTTTATGTATATTTTTATTTTTTAAAATGGAGGATAATAAGGAAATATTAGATTGAAAATAGATATACAGGATAAAAAAGGGTGATAGATACATAACATGTCAACTAGAGATCTGATACCAATTGATGGAAGATGCTTAGTGTGGCCCAATTGTCATGACATAGGGTGGAAAATGGAAAATACGGTTCAAGTATAAGTGGAAGATAATGGTTTTAGATAATGGAAACATGTAGTCAGCTAATTTTATATGGGGCATGACCTACTACTAAGACAGCACACTCAATGGAGGGATGTGATGGCCAATCCAGACACTAACACACTTGGGTTGAGGCACATAATTGGGGGATTTACAATCTTGTATCACCAATATAACATGCATATAGGGAAGTGAAAAATACAAAAGAGAAAGGGAATAATGTAAGGATCCTCACAAAAGAAATAATAAAATCGCATACTTTCATGAATTCAAACTTGAATGAGAATACAATTCCATTGGGCATTTATTTATAGCCAAGGGGTGACACAGAAGGTCAAGGGTCAAATAAAATAAATTCAAAAATCATATCCCTACCTATTACCCTTAAATTCAAAACTTAAAAGTCTAATAATGACTTTTTTTGGTAAATTAGGTTCTGTATTTCCACCTATAGCCCGCTAGATTTTACATTGAGTACCTAGCCCACCAGATTTGACTTTGGTGACCAAAGATTTTATTCTATAATCTCATTGTGGGAAATAATTCCAAAAATTGTGCAACCAGGTGCCATTGGATTTTGGTATCTAACTTGGGATTAAATAATATTGGAAATAATCCCATTTTCTACTTCTATGTATGCATTGTGGGTTTGATCCTTTTAATGCAATGAAATGGGCTCTCGTTTCCACTCACAGTCTCTTTAATTTTCCTTTCATAATTGGGCCTTAAAACTCTAACTCCACATATTCCATCAAGAAATTATTAACCACTAGTTTTATATCAAACTTTAAAAACCCATTTAAACCCCTAAGAGGGTTTAAAAACACTAAAAATGTTAAAATCCCTAAAATATAAAAAAACCCCAAAAAACCAAAAAACCCTAAAAAACCTAAAAAAACCAAAATCCTCTCAAAATCCCTAAAAACCCTAAAAATAATTAAAATCATAAAAATACCAAAAAAACCCTAAAATGATAAAAACCTTAAAACCCCTAAAATCCCTAAGAAAACCTTAAAACCCTAAAAACACTTAAATACAAAAATAAAACATAAAAATTATAAAATCCCTAAAATAAATAACCCCCACCCTTGAAAACCCTCAAATTCCCTAAAACACCTCAAAAATCAAAAAAAAATAAAATACAAAATGTCCCTAAAAATCCCTAAGAAAATAGAAAACCTTCCAAACGTAGAAAACCCCGAAGAAAACCTTAAAAACCAAAAAACACTTAAAACCTATAAAAAGAATAGTAATCCCTAAAAACCCTAAAACCCATTAAAATCATAAAAACCTAAAAAACCTTATGAACCCATAAAAAACATAAAACCCTAAAAACTCATTGAAATCTATAAAAACCATATAAACCCCAAAAAATATAAAAAAACTAAAAATCATAAAACTATAAAAACTCAAAAAAACATACAGATCCAAAAAACAAAAAACCCCTAAAAACACAAAAACCAATCAAAATCTACAAAAGCCCAAAAAACCCATTAAAATCCAAAAAAAATCACCAAAATCCATAAAAATGTAAAACCCCTAAAAAACCAAAGAATAACTTAACAACAAAAAATAAATTAAAACCACCAAAACCATAAAATTATAAAAACCCTAAAAATCCTAAAAACCCTAAAAAACAAAACAAACCAATTAAAATATTAAAAACTATAAAAAATTGTTAAAACTGATAAAAAAACTAAAAACCACTGAAATTTTAAAAACCCTTTAAACCCCTAAAAACATTTAATACTCTAAAAAACCATAAAACCCTAAAAAAATACTTTAAATCGTAAACCCCTAAAACCTCTAAAAATCTAAAAACCTCGAAAACTACAAAAATAATAAGAAATGCCTAAAAATATCTAAAAATCTAAAAACCCTAAAAACACCTAATAAATTCCTTAAACCTTAACACACATAAAAACCCTAAAATACCTATAAACACTACAAACGCTAAAAACCTAAAAACCCAAAAAACCCTAAACCTTAAAAATATCTAAAAACACTAAACCCATAAAAATCCCAAAAGCCCCAAATATCCCTAAATACATAAAAAACACTAAAATACTAGAAATTCAATGACAAAACAATAAAAACCTAAAAATACTTAAAACCCTTAAAAATCCTAAAAAACTCTAAAAATACTAAAAAACACTAAAACACCTAAAACCCATAAACCACTAAAAATTAAAAACCACTAAAAACCCAAAAAACCTAAAAACCTACTAAAAACTCTAAAAAACATTAAACCCATAAAAGTGTTAAAAACTCTTAAAAAATAAAAAAAACAAAAAAAAATCAAAAAACACTAAAACTAAAAAAGTCATAAAAACAATAAAACCCCCAGAAACCTAAATACCATAAAAAGCATTAAAATTTCCAAAAAATCCAAAAAAATGTAAAAAACCCTAAAACACTTGAAAACCCATAAGGAGAACATAAAAACCTATAAATAATTAAAACTCTTAAAAAACCTAAAACACTAAAAACCCAACAAAACCATGTAACGGCTAAAATCCAAAAACACCTTAAAATCCTTAAAACCCCTAAAAATCATTAAATAATTAAAAATCCCTAAAAACCATATAAGTGTAAAAAACCATAAAAGCATGAAAAATACTATGAAAAAAATAAAAAATATCAAAACAATTAAACCCCTCAAAACCTAAAAAATGCTAAAAACCCAAAACCCTTAAATAGACCATAAAGCCTAAAAACCATAAAACCAACTAAAAACTCTAAATATCCTATAATCAACAAAAAAATTAAAATTTTATGGAAAACCCTAAAAATCTAATAGACTAAAAAAACCTATAAACCCAAACACCGCATAAGATTATTTAAAACCCTAAAAAGCAAAAAAAAAATCCTCAAAAATCCCTAAAACCCTTAAATCCATAAATATCCTAAAAAAGAACTAAAAATACCTTAAAATTTAAAAAAAACCCATAAAGACACTGAAAACCCCTAATAAAGCCTAAAAAATCTAAAAAATGCTAAAAAACCCATAAAAACCTCTAAATTGAAAAAAACCCCAAAAACCATAAACACCCCTACAAACCTTAATAGACCTTATAACCACATAAAAACCCTAAAAACAACCCAAAAACACTAAAAACATTTAAAATATTCAAAATGTTAAAAAATAGTACAAACCCATAAAACCCCAAAAAACTAATGAACCATAAAAACAAAAAAACCCCTAGAAACGCTAAAAATTCCAAAAAAAAAACTAAACACTAAAAAAATCATAAAAAATCCATAAAAACCATAAAAATGTAAAAAAACACTAAAGAAACCTAAAAAACCTAATAAAACCATAAAAACCAAAAAAAACTTAAAACCCCTAAAACCCTAAAAATGATAAAAATCCTAAAAACCCCTAAAATTCATAAAACCCCTAAAACCCCTAAAATCCATAAACCACTAAAAAAATTAAAAACAAAAAGAACTTATAAAAATTTAATCACCGCTAAAAACCATATTACATTTAGACTCAAAAAAACGTTGAAAAACTCTAAAAAACATTTGAAACACTAAAAACACAAAAAAAATCCCTAAAACCCTAAAAACCATAAAAACCATAACAACCCTTAAAAACCCTAAATTCCCTTTAAAAAAACTTAAAACCCCAAAAACCATAAAATACAAAGAAATTCCTAAACATATAAAAAAATTAAAATACCCTAAAAACCCTGAAAACTCCTAAGAAAACCATAAAAATCTAAAACATATAATACCCCTAAAAACCTAAACAAACAAAACCCCTAAAAAATACATAAAATCCCTAAAACACCTAAAAACACTCAAAATCCCTAAATACCATAAAAACCATACAAATTCTAAAAAATCCATAAATAATCTCTAAAAACAAAAAAAAACACTATAAATCTTAAAATCCACTAATTAAAACATAAAAACCTAAAAACACTTAAAAACCTAAAAAACCAAAAAAAATGAAAAAACCTAAAAACATTTAAATGACCCTAAAACCCCAAAAAACCATAAAAACATTAAAAACACCACAAAAACATAAAAACCCATAAAATATAAAAAACCACTAGAAACACTAAAAACCTTTCAGACCCCTAAAATTTAAAAACTCCAAAAAAAACATTAAATCTCTAAAAAACTCTAAAAACCCTGAAAATCCCAAAAACCAATAAAAACCCAAGAACACTAAAAAACTATTAAAATCATTAAAATCCCTAAAAAACATAAATACCATAAAAACCTAAAATATCCCTAAATATCTATAAAAACATAAAAACCCTAAAAACTATGAAAATATCCTATGAAAACCTTAAAATTATTAAAACAAAAAAAAACCCTAAATCCCCTAAAAACCCTAAAAACAAAAAAAACTATAAATACCCAAAAAACACATAAAAACACAAAAAACCTTAAGTACCATAAACCCCCTAAAAACAAAAAAACAAAAAATCATAAAACATTAAAAAATCAACTAAAACATTAAAAAATCGTAAAACCCATAAAAACATTAAAAAAAACTAAAAACATTAAAACAACTTTAAACCTTAAAAAATGTTTAAAAACTAAAAAAAACATAAAATCCCTAAAAAAATAAAAACAAATCTAAAAACCAAAAAAACATGCTAAAACCCATAAACCCCCTCAAATCCTCTACAACCCCTAAAAAAATAAAAAACATAAATTATCCCTAAAAATCCCTAAAAATTAAAAAAAATCAAAAAATCCCGGAAGAGTCCTAAGATGACATTAAAAATTTAAAAAAAATTAAAAATCCTAAAAAACCTAAAAATTACTAAATTCCCTACAAAACATAAAAACCAACAAAATCCCTAAAAATGAAAAAAACCCATAAAAATTATAAAAAATCCAAAAAATCCCTAAAAAGGAAAAAACCCCTAAAACCTAGAAAAACCATCAGAAAACTTAAAAAATATAAAAAACTTCAAACCCAAAAAATGTGAAAACCCCTTAAAGACCCTAATAACCCTAAAACCCTACTAAAACTCAAAAAAACCTTTTAAACCTCTAAAAATATTAAAAAACTTGAATACAATAAAAATTTATAAAACTAAAAAACCATAAAACCACAAAAAACATAAAATCCCTAAAAACTATAGGAAACTAGAAAACCCCACAATGTCTTTAAAAACCCAAAAAACCATAAAAATCTTAAAAAAACCATGAAAATACATAAATATTTAAAAAAACCCTAAGACCCATTAAAAATCATTAAATAACCCTAAAAACATAAAAACACTTTAACTCCCTAAAAAACCTAAAAAACACAAAAAACCCTAAAAACCTAAAAACCCATAAAAACCATAAAAACCACAAAAACTCTAAAAACCCTTGAAACCCCTATAAACATTAACGAACTATGAAAAACCTTAAAAACCATAAAATATAAAAAAAACCCTAAAACTGTAAAAACCCCTCAAACCCCTACAAAACCCTAAAAACCCAAAAAATTCCTAAAAACCCTAAAAACCAAAAAAATACTAAAAAAGAACTAAAAATTCATAAAAATGTAAAAAAACCTAAAACACAATAAAACTCGAAAGAAATCCATAAAAACCTAAAATAAATCAAACCCCTAAGTAAACTAGAAAATTCTAAAAACCTTAAAAACCATAAAACCCCTAAAATCCATTAAAACATTAAAAACCCATAAAAACGAAAAAACTACTAAAAAATCTAAAAAACCTTTAATCCCCTAAAAATTTGAAAAAAAACATTAAAATCCTAAAAAACATAGATTACCCTAATACCCTAAAAACCCATAAAACCCAAAAAACCCCAAAAAACCAATAATTCATCAAAATCACAAAAAACCTAAAAACCATAAAAACTTAAAAATTCTCAAAAAATACATAAAAATGTAAAAAAACGAATGAACCTTCAAAAAACTAATAAAACCATAAAACATAAAAAAACCTTAATCCCCTAAAAAACATAAAATTGCTAGTAACCATTAAAACACCCAAATCCTACAAAACCCATTAATGCCATAAAAACCATAAAATCCCATAAGAATCCTATAAAAATAAAAATAAAATCCAAAAACATTTAAGCCCTTCAAAATTTTTAAATACTATAAAACCATTAAAATACCTAAAAACTAAAAAAAACCCTAAAACCCTAATAAAATAAAAAACCATAAAAACACTAAAACCCCCCAAAATGCCTAAAAGTCCAAAAAATCTTAAAAACCTAAATATACTTATATATCCCTAAAAACATAAAATCCCTAAAAACAGAAAACCCCAAAGAATACCTTAAAAACCTAAAAACCCTTAAAAACCCTAAAAACTAAAAAATACTAAAAACCCAAAAATCCATTAAAACCAAGAAAACCTTTAAACCCTTTAAACCCTAAAAACAATTAAAACCCTTAAAAACCATAAAAATCCTAAGAATCCATGAAAACTCCAAAAACCTAAAAACATTTTGAAACTCAAAAAAACCCTTGGAAAACCTTATGAAAATAAAAATACTTTAAACCCCTAAAAACCCCAAATACTCTAAAACCCTCAATAACTTCTAAAAACCTTAAAACCCTAAAAAACATAAAAACCCTTAAATACCCTTAAAACACAAAATAGACATAAAACACTAAAAACCCACTAAAATTACTAAAACCCTTTAAACCCCTAAAAATGATAAAAAAAATATTAAAAACCCCTAAACAAACTCAAAAAACCCCCAAAATCCCCAAAGTACCACAAAAAACCGAAAAAATCCATAAAACAAATCCCAAAAACAATGAAAAACCCTAAGAAGACCTTAAAAACCAAAAAACATATAGATAATCTAAAAAATAAAAATGCTAAATACCCTAAAATCAATAAAAATCCTAATGACCATATCAACCATTAAAAACCATAAAACCCATTAAACACTAAAAAACTAATAAAAACTCTAAAAACCCTCTAAAATCCTAAAAATGTAAAAAAGTATAAAAATATTTAATCCTTAAAATCTAAAAAAATTATAAAAAACCAAAAAGGAAAAAATATAAACCACTAAGAAACCCTACAAACCCTATTATTTCCTTAAAACCCCTAAAAAAATAAAACCCTTAAAAATCCAAAAAAAATGTAAATAACCCTAAACCCATAGAAAACCAAACAAAACCACAAAAATTTTAAAACATATAAAACAAAAAAACCCTAAAAAACAATGAAAATCATAAAACCACTATAAAACCCAAAGAACTCTCAAAATCCCTTAAAACAATAAAACCCATAAAAATAAAAATATTCATTAAAAATCCCGAAAATGTAATAACCCCTAAAAATCATGAAAACCCATAAGAAAACATTAAAATCCTACAACCATAAAATCCCCTAAAAAAATAAAATGTTATAAATCTGAAAAAAAAAATCTAGAAACCCTAAAAACCCTAAAAACCAAAAAATCCGCCCAAAAAAACATAAAAACCCTAAAAACCATAAACACGGTAAGAACCATTAAAAACTCTAAAAAAATTAATCCCAATTTTTTTAAAACTATATGAAACATAAAAACCCTATAAAATTAAAAAAACCCCAAAAAACCAAAAAATAATAAAAACCCTAACACTCTTGACACCCAATACTGGAAATATGATCTATACCAACATTTTTGGGAAAACCGTTGGTATAGTTCACTAATTTGGCCCTATAACAATGGTTTGGACAAAACCGTTGGCATAGGTCACTTATAAGGACCTATACCAACGGTTTTGGTGAAACCATTGGTATAGGTCCAAAAATCAAAGAACATATACCAACGATTCTCAAAATCGTTGGTATAAGTCTATACCAATGGTTTTGAGAATTGTTGGTATAGGTACAAGTATTTTTAATGGAATCTTATTACAGAGGACATTAAATAAATCAAAATATAAAATAAATATGATAATAAATATATATATTTATGAAATTATGTTCACAAAAGTAAGTTAGGTTAGTGCTTAGGTCGTTTAATCACAAACTAGAGGTTCTAGGATCAAAACCTACTGAATGGTTATTTTTTGAATTATATATACCAACGAATTTATGGAACCGTTGGTATAGATTTTCATATTAGTTATACAAACGGTTTTCAAAACCCTTGGTATAGGTCTATACCAACGGTTTTCCCAAAACCATTGGTATATTCCTATCCCCACAGCTTACTTGGCAACGATTCTCCAAACCATTAGTGTAGGCTATACCAACGGTTTAGAGGCCTATACCAACAGTTATGAACCATTGGTATAGGGTATGTTTTTCAGTAGTGACCCCTTATAATCTCTAAAAACCCTAAAACCTTAAAAAATACTAAAAATACCTAAAAATTGAAAAGATGTAAAAAATATTTAAAACCCTAATAAATCTTTCAAAACCTGAAAACACTTAAAACCCCTAAAACCTAAAAAATGATAAAAACTCCCAAAATCCCTAAAACGCTAAACACCAAAAAATTCCTAAAAATTACATTAAAATATAAAAACACCTAAAAACCTAGAAAACTCATGATAAAATCATTAGAAACTAAAAACATAATACTCATAAAAACCTAAAAAGGGTAAAAACCATAAAAACCCTAAAAGACCCTAAAACCCCAAAAAACCCAAAAATCCCTAAAAACCATAAAACCCCTAAAAACATTAAATCCCTATTAAAACCTTAAAAACCCACTAAAACTCTAAAATCACTTTAAACACTTAGAAACAGTAAAAAACCTATAAATCTTTAAAAACCTGAAAACTCCATATTCCCTAAAAACCCAAAAAACAAAACGCCCAAAAAAATACTAAAAATACCTAAAAACATAGAAAACCCAAAAAACCCAAAAAAACCCTAAGAAAACATTAAAAACCTATAATCTATTAAAAACACTAAAAAACATAAAAATACTAAAAGCCATAAAAATCCTAAAAACCCTGTAATCCAGAAAACCCTAAACCTTAAAAAACCTCAATACCGAATAAAACCCAAAAAAACACAGAAAAACACTAAAAACCCTTTAAACGCTGATTTTTATAAATTCTAAAAAAACTTAAAATTTATAAAAATGAAAAATAAACCTTAAGTCACCAAAAAACAATAAAGACCTCAAAATCCCTGAAGACCATAAAAATCTAAAAAATCTCAAAAAATTCCTAAAAACATAAATATCTCAAAAAACACCTAAAAACACTAATAAATTAATCAAAATTTAAAATCACTTAAAACCCTTGAAAACCCTAAAAATGATAAAAACACATAGAAACACTAAAAACTCTAAAACCCCTGAAAATCCATAAAATCCATAAAACCCAATAAAAAACCTAAAATAACCCCTCAAAATCCCTAAACATGTTGACAACCCTAAAATATTGTAAAAATACTCAGAAAAACATAAAAACTAAAAAACTCTTAAAATCCTCAAAAAACATAAAAACACTAAGAACCCTAAAACCCATTAAACCCCTAAAACCATAAAAATCCCTAAAACGCCATTAAAACCCTAAAACCAACTAAAAACTCTAAAACCCCCTTAAACCACTATAAATATTAAAAACACTAAAAACCTTAAAACACTAAAAAACCCCAAACAACCCATAAAAACCCATAAAAACCCTACAAACCCTAAAGAACCTTGAAACACTCAAAATACAAAAAAAAGTACAAAAAATTCATAAAAATAAATAAAGATCCTAAAAATCAATAAAAATAAATAAAAATGAAAATCCCCTAAAAACCTGAAAAACCCATAAGAAAACATCAAAAAACCTTAAAAATACTTAAAAACCCTAAAACCATAATAAATGATAGAAACCCAAATTGAACCTAAAACCCTAAAAACCATGAAACCCTCATAATCCGTAAATCCCTAAAAAAGAATAAAATCATAAAAAGACCTAAAAATTAATAAATATGTAAAAATCTCTAAAAACATGGAAACCCCTTAGAAAATATTAAAACCATAAAAACAATTAAAACCCCTAAAAATGTATGAAACACTAAAATCGCTATGAAAATCATAAAACCAAAAAAATTTCAAAACCCCTAGAAACGATTTTTTTTAAAAAACCCTTAAAATACTAAAACCCTGAAAAACCATAAATACACCTTAAACCCTTAGAACCCCTAATAATATAAAAAACTCCAAATATCCTGCTAAAAACAGTAAAAACCCACTAAACCCATAAAAAAATTAAAAACTCTAAAAACCCATTTCACACCTAAAAAACTAAAAAAACCTTAAAAACCTAAAAAACCCAGAAAGACTCCAAAATCCTATATAATTCGTAAAAATTCCAAAAAAACCCTAAAAATTCATAAAAAACCCTATAATATCCCTAAAATAACAGAAAAATGTAATGAGCCTTAAAAACGTGTAAAATCCCTAATAAAACCTTGAAAACATAAAAACACATAAAACCCCTAAAAACATAAAAAATTCTAAAACCCATAAATAACCCTAAAATCCATCCAAATCCCCAAAAACCCCATAAAATACTAAAACCCCCTAAAAATCCTAAAAAAAATAAAAACCATAAAAAACATGAAAACCCCTATGAAAACTCTAATAGCATAAAAACATAAAGCCCCTAGAAACATAAAAACAATAAAAACCATAAAAAATACTAAAGCCCCTAAAAACCCTAAGAATCCCAAAAAAACATTAAAACCATACTAGAACACTAATTACTGTAGGGGACGTTTTCTTGTGCAGGTGATGTTGGAGTGGAGTGGGCTGCTGCTTGGTGGGGAGTGATACTCGAGTGGAGAAAACTACTTCTAGTGCTCAGGTTGTTGGTGATAATGTTCTATTACTGAGGGATATATTTTGTTTGGAATCCGAGGGCTAATGCTTCGTTAGGTGATGAGGATATTACTATCTTATAGGGCGTAGCGATTTCTGAGAGTTCACTACTAGGAGATAGTGCGGGGGAGGAGGTTTTTGGGTTCCCAGAACTGGTTGTTGGGATCTAGAGATGGTGAGCTAGAATTTTTTATTTTTGATTCTTTGGTCATCATGAGGATATGAATCCTTTTCCCATAAATGGTTTTGATATGATTCATGAGTTTTCTTGGGCTGTTTCTGAGCTATTGTGTGGATGGAATTTGTGAGAGTTCTTGAGAATAATATCTAGGGAATTGTTTGGATGGGCTTCGTGAGGTTTTTAAGCCCATTTTTTAGGCTGTGGTTCAGATTGGTTTTAAGAGGTTTCTTAGGCATGTTTTCTATGTATTGGTTTTTATTTGATTCACGAGGTTCCTCATGCCTTTGTTCTAGTTACCTGATTTAAATTTATTGAGATTTGGCTACATTTCACCCTTGGGGAATTGAGTTAGTTCAATTCCCTTACTTTTATATACCACTTTAAATTTTCCACATAAAAGAAACTCTAAAATACCTTAAAAACATAAAAAAGTCTAAAATCTAAAAATAAAACCACAAGAACCCTAAAAAATATCGACATTCATAATAATACAAAAATCCATAAAATTTGGTAAATTTCCATAAAAACGTAGAAAACCATAAAAACCATGAAAACACCTTAGATAACCTTAAAAATATAAAAACAATTAATACCCCTAAAAACATAAAAAACTCTATAAACCCTACAAAACACTCAAAACCCCAAAAACACTAAAAATCATAAAAAACCCTAAAAATTTTAAAAACCTAAAACCCATAAAACCCTAAAAACCACTAAAAACTCTAAAAACCCATTAAACCCCTAAAAATGTAAACAAACTCTAAAAACATTAAAATCCCTGAAAAACTCAAAAACCCCTAAAAACCTAAAAAACCATAAAAACCATAAAAACCTAAAAAAAGTAAAACCCCTCAAAATCCCTAAAAACCCTAAAACACCATACAAATCCTTGAAAATCCCTAAAAATCCCCCCAAAAAAATAAAAAACACTAAAAACCCTAAAAATCCCTAAAAATTCCTAAAAAATATAATAACACCAAAACCCCCTAAAAAACTAAAAAATGCTGAACACCCTAAAAACCCTAAGAACCCAAAAAACCCCTCATAATCTGTAAAATCCCTAAAAAACTATAAAAATCCTAAAAAAAACCCAAAAATATATAAAAACATAAAAATCCATTAAACCCTAGAAAGCACCAGGAAATCCTTAAACACATAAAAACAAAGAAAACCCCTAAAACCAAAAAAATCTAAAAACCCAAAAAATACTAAAAATGATTAAACCCTAAAAACCATAAATTCTCCTAAAAACCAAAAAACCCATTAAAATTCCCAAAAACTATTTAAACAAACTAACAACTCTAAAAACCAAAAACCCCCAAAAATGTTAGAAAATATAAAAACATTAAAAACCCTAAAAAACTCAAAAAACCATAAAATCCAAAAAAGGCATAAAAAATGTAAAAACCACAAAAACCATAAAATCCTCAATATCCCTAAAAAACCTAAAAATCCATAAAAATCCCAAAAAAAACAATCATAATCCCTAAAAATTTAAAAAAATCTAAAATCATTGAAAACCCCAAAGAAATCGTTAAAAACCTAAAAACACATAAATCCCCGAAAAACCTAAAAATTTCTAAAAATCCCTAAAAACTATAATACCATAAAAACCCTTGAAAACCATAAAAAACACAAAAAAACCCATAATACTAAAAAAAGCACTAAAACACCTAAAAACCTCTAAACCTCTAAAAATGTTAAAAAAATTATAAAAATCCATAATAACCCTAAATAATGAAAAAACCCTATGTACAAAAAAACCAAAACACTACTAAAATCCTAAAAACCCTAAAATCCCTAAAACCCTAAATAATTAAAAATCATTAAAACCCCTAAAAGTCACTAAAATCGTAAAAAACCCTAAAACCCCAAAACCCTAATAAAACCTAAAAAACATAAAATAACATAAAACATAAAAAACCAAAAAAACAATAAAATCATTAAATCTCTATGAACCTGAAAAAACCATAAGAACCCTCAAAATCATTAAAAACACTGGAATCCAAAAAATACTTTAAATTCCCCAAAAATCCCAAAAAATGTAAAAAACCCTAAAAAATAAAAAAACAACTCTATGAAATTTTTAAAAAACTAAAACCACATAAAACCCGTAAAATCATAAAAATGTTAAAACCCTAAAAAACCTAAAAACACTAAAATCCACAAATCCCCTATAAACCATAAAATCCCTAAAAACCCATAAACACCCTTAAAACCAGAACAAAATCCAAAAACCCTTCTAACCCCTAAAAATGTTAAAAAATATGAAAACATTAAAAACAATTAAAAAAAACATCAAGACCTTCAAAATCCGTATAAACCCTAAAAACTATAAATATACTAAAAACACCCTAATAATCCCTAAATATGTAAAAAACCATAAAAACCTAAAAAACCCTAACAAAAGCATAAAAAAATAATAAAGACGCAAAAGAACCTACAAAAAGGATAACACCATAAAAGTCCCTAAAAACCCTAAAACCCCTAAAAATCCAAAAGAATCTCTAAAAATGTAAAACCCCTAAAAACATAAAAACTGTAAGAAAACCATAAAAACCAACACAAAACATTGAAAACTAAAAAACCTAAAAATTATAAAAAATCTAAAAAATTCCAAAAGACCCTAAATACCCTAGAAACTATAAAACCCTTGAAAAATATAAAAACCACTAAAAACCTAAAACCCCCATAAAACCCTTAAAACCAATAAAAATTCTAAAACCACTTTAAACCCTTAAAAATAATAAATACTCTAAAACATATAAAATCCCTAAAAAAACTCAAAAAACCATAAAACTGAAATAAGCATAAAAACAATAAAAAACCTAGAAAACCCTCAATATCCCCAAAACCATAAAAACCCATAAAAATTCTAAAAAAATATCTAAAAATTTCTAAAACGTAAAAAAACCTAAAACCCTAAATAGAACCTTAAAACCTGAGAAATAATTATAAATCATAAAAAACATAAAAATTCTAAAAGCCCTGAAAACTATAAAACCCATAAAATCAATAATACCCTTAAGACCCTAAAGCTGAAAGATGGCGATTCGGCTCTCTCGCGATGGCGATTCTCCTCTTCCTTGGCAAGCTTAAAGACGATGATCGCTCTTGCGCCGCGACCTCCCCCCTTTGCGGAGGAGGGGCCTCCACTGGCTCCTGTTGATAACTGTCCTTTTGTTCCATTCTCGGATCCAGACCTGCTTCCCCCTTTTCCGCGGATTGATATTTTCCCTATGGCACCTGATTTGCAAAAAGGCTATCCGCAACTCTGGTTATCGATTGCGGAGTTTAATGAGGCCTCCGCTCTGCATAAGCTGACCTTGGTGGCTCGGTTCTTGAATTGGCGACCTCCAGTGGATGTTTTTTTACAGATTTGTGTTTGAAAAATGGGACCTCTGAGAACACGCAACGGTAGGTCTTCTTGATAGTCGTCATATCTTGATTCAATTTGCATCAGAGGTGGATTTGGTCAATGATTGATCTACAGATCCAAGAATATGCAATGGTGCCCGGTTTGTTCATTCTTAGTGGAGCTTTGATCTGTTCTTGAATCGAGACTCTCTGATGGTTGCATTGTGGGTTAGTATTCCGGAACTGCCCCTTCCATTTCAAATTTTTTTCCATTATCTCTATGCTGGGAAATCTTGTGGCAAGGTTCTTGTGTGTGGATAGTAGGACTCGGGCCCTTTGCCACCCAGTTTCCCCAAGGGATTTTATTGAAGTTGATGCTTCTAAAGGACCGGTTGACTTTATTTGGATTTTTGTTGGTGAGGGGCTTCAGTGGAAGCAACCTGTTATCTTCGAGTCATGGACTGATTTCTGCTCCTCCTGTTGGCATCTGGGTCATATTCCTCAGGCTTGTAGGTGTGGTGTCATGAGTTGTTGTGTTTTGAATCATGATCATGAGGTGGCAGGTGAAGGGAACCAGGGCCTTGGCGCGGTGCGGAAGGTGGTGCAAGATAGCCCTTCGGTTGTGCTTGAGGGAAATGGGTCTGCAGTGGATAAACACATTGTTGAGAAAGTGGTTGTCTTGTGTCAACCTGAACCCAAAGTGCATGATATTTTCAAGTGCTTGACAAGTGATCTGAAGCTCCCGGATGCTGGAAGTTCTCTTGTCATGGAGGTTTCTGTTGGGATGGAGTTTGATAAGGAGGTGCAAGGGCCCTTGGACAATGTGGGATGTGAGATCTCTACTGAACTGATACAGAATAAGGTGCAGGCCGCTGGTGCTCGGCATTGTGGAGGGAACGTGACTCAGAATCCTACAGTGGCTGATACTGGGAGTGAGAAGCCTCCTTTTCAGGTGCTGACGGATGTGCTTATTACTAGACAGGGGGGAGGGAATGTGGACCAGCATGCTAGTGAAGCTCGGATGATATTGAGCACTTTTGGGAGCCTTGATAGTGCTGGTGAATGGGAGCATAAGGTGAGGGCTGATCTGGGGGTTCAGAATGGTGTGAATGCTTCCCAGGCCGAGGGTGATGGGGGTGTCCTCACCAGGTTTTTGATTAGCCCTTCAGAACCCCTTGATCTAGTTCTGATTGCAGTGGATTCTTCAGAGGTGTATGATGGGAATTTTGTTGAGGATGGGATGATTAAGGACAATGAGGATGAGAACTCAAAACGTTTGGTTCTGAAAGACCTGGATTTGGAGGACCCCAATGTGTTGATTGTACCTATGCAGTCTTCTCTTTTTCATGATGGAATGGAATCCGAGTGTTCGATGCTTTGGGAGAGTGGTTCTGATGATATATCTAGGATGAAATCCAACATGGGCCACATTTTAAAGGATAAGGCCTTTCCTGCTGGGAAGGAAAAATTTTCCGGGGGCCTGTCCAAGGAGTGGTTCCCCCCTCCCACCTCATGTTTTCTCACCCAGGAGGACACTGTTATCCATGTTCAAGAAAATCATGGTGATATTGGCACAGTAGGCTTGAAAGTGAGGAGGCCAAGGAAGTACTACTCTTCCATTCCGAGAAAGGTATCTACGAGGGCCTCCAGCAAAGCTTCGAAGAATTCCTCTGGCAAGGTGGTGTGGTCTGCTAAGAAGCAGCTGAATGTGGAGCAGGTAAAGTTAATGGAATACTACACCAACTTCATGAGGCAGTATGATTCTTCAGAGTGGGAGTCAGTTGACACTGATGCGACCTCTGGTTATGGTGCTGATGGGGACCCCCCTGGTGCGGATTATGATAATGATGGTGGGGAAGGTTGGTAGACCAGTTCTGGACACTGGTGGTTGGTTAGCTGGGAAATGCTGGTGGTGATGTTTCTGCGTTCGGTTGCGCTTATGCTGTGATTTGAGGCTGCTGGTTTTGTTTGGCTGTGATGCTGGATTTGGTGTTGTTTGTTGCTGGGGCCGTTTTTGAGTCTTTTTCTTTCTTTGTTCTTCTTTTTTGGCGTGGGTTGTAAGGGGTTTCTGGGTGCAGGTCGTTTGACCCCTCCCCTCCCTTGTCTACTGTCTCTCCTTTTTTCTTGCTAATAAATTTGGGGGGGGGTTGGGAATATCCCGACCCTCACATCTTCCTTTCCATAAAACCCTTAAACCTTATAAACCCCCAAAACCCATAAAAACCCAAAAAATAAATAAAAACTCCAAAAACCCTTTAAGCGTGTGAAAACATTAAAAAAATCTAAAAAGCCTTAAAAATCCTAAAAAAATAAAATAACCATAAAACCCTAAAAATCCTTAAAAACCCTAAATAATCATAAAAATCCAAATAGGGTGTCAAAAATCATTAGGAAAGTAAAAGCCCCTAAAATCCCTAAAAATTGTAAGAAAAACATAAAAGTTTAGATACTCATAAAACCACTAAAAACCCTAAAAAACTCTAAAAACCTTAAGAACCCCTAAAAACCAGGAAAAACTATAAAAAACCTGAAAATCCATTAAAATCCTAAACCCCCATAAAATCCAAAAATTCTAAAAAACCTTAAAAACCCATAAATATTCTCATAAAACCATAAAAACCTAAAAATAGTTAAAATGCCTAAAAAATCCTACAAAGTCTAAAAACCGAATAAAACCTAAAAAACATAAGAACCTCAAAAACTATAAAGACCATAAAGACCATAATACCCCAAAAAACCATCAAATCCATTAAAAATATTTAAAAACTCTTAAAAATCATAAAACCATTATAAAACTAAAAAATACTAAAGAAACAAAAAAACCTAAAACCCCTAAAACCCCTAAAAACCTCAAAACCCAAGAGACATAAAAACCCATTAAAATACTAAAATTCCATAAAAATCCCTAAAATATAAAAAACGTTAGAAAACATGAAAAACCTTAAGAAATCCTTAACACATGAAAATAGTTAATACCCCTAAAACCCCCAAAAACACCAAAACCCCTAAATTCCTAAAAAACCTAAATCCCTAAAAACCATAAATTCCCCAAAAACCCATCAAAAACACTAAAACCCCAAAAAAACCCTAAAAAAATAATAAATCTAAAAACCCTTTAAAACCCTAAAAATGTTAAAAACTCTAAAAACCCTTAAAACCCAAAAAATAATTCAAAATACCCAAAAACTATATCAACCCTAAAAACACTTGAAAACTCTCTAAACATTCCAAATCCCTAAATACACAAAAATACAATAAAAATCCGGAAAACCCAAAAAAAATCCTTAAACACATAAAAACATAAAAACTCTAAAAACCCTAAGAAAACTTCAAAATCCTAGAGAAACTTAAAACCCATAAAAAACTCAAAAATTATAAAAACTCTAAAGAACCCTAAAACCCTTAAGAACACTACAAACCATAAAACCCTGTTAAAATTAAAAACACTAAAAAAATATAAACCCTGAAAAATACTAAAAATTATAAAACCCTTAAAACCCCTAAAAACATTGAAAATTTAAAAAAAACCACAAAACATGAAAAAATTAAATAAATCCCTAAAAAACAAAAAACCCGAAAAACCCGAAAAACCCAAAAACCCAAAAAACCTTAAAATCCATAAACACGCAAAAAATAATAAAATTCCTAGAAAAATCCCAAAAAAATCCCAAAAAAATAAAAACAACTAAAACTCATAAAAATGTTAGGAATTTCATAAAAATATAAAAACACTTGAAACCCCTAAGAAAATAAAACCAAATATGCTAAAAATCAAGAAAACACTGAAAAATCTAAAAACCATAAAAACTCCTAAAAACCCTGAAAGACCAATTAAAATCATAAAACCACTATATATTATAAAAACCCTTTAAACCCCAAAATATGTTCAAAAAAATAAAAACCAAAAAAACCTACAAAATCAAAAAAAACCCTAAGACCATAAAAATATAAAAACACTAAAAAAATAAAGCTCTCAAAATCCCTGAAAACCTTAAAAGACCAAAAGAACCTAAAAAATACCTAAAAATCCCTAAAAACATAAATTTCTCTAAAATCCTTGAAAAGACTTAAGAGAACCTTAAAAACATAAAAAAAACCTTTAAAAACCATAAAAACTAAGAAACCTATAAAACACCAAATTCCATAAAAAACTCAAAAATAAAAAAAAACAGAAAAAACCTTAAATACACATAAAAATCTAAAAGAACCCTAAAAACACTAAAACCCCTTTAAAATCCAAAAAAATTTATCAAAACCCTTAAACCCCTAAAAAACTCAAAAACCCGAAAACCCCGAAAAACCTAAAACCCTCAAAACCCTAAAAAAGTATTAAAAACCTCAAAATTCCTAAAAACCCTACAAACCATAAATATCCTAAAAGTCCCTAAAATCCCTAAAACATAAAAACCCTAAAAACACAAAGAAAACTTTTCAACCCTAAAAACAATTAAAACCCTTAAAACCTAAAAAATGCTAGAAAACCTAAATGATCCTAAAACCCCTAGAAACATCTAAAAACCATAAATCCCCCAAAACGGTAATAAGAAATAAAAATTCAAAAAACCCAAAAAAGTAACTAAAAATTCAAAAACCCATTGAATCCCCTAAAAACATGAAAAACTCTAAAAACCCATAAAACCGTAAAAAACTCAAAAAATTCCAAAATACAAAAAAACATAAAAACCCTAAAAACAATAATAATCATAAAATGACGTAAAAATACCTAAAAATTAAAAACCATAAAACCCTAAAGGCCTCGAATAAAGACTTAAAACCTAAAAACACTAAAAACCCCTAAAACCCTAAAAGCTTAGAAAATATTAACAATCCATAAAAATCCCAAAAACCATAAAACCCCTAAAGACCATAAAAAAATTCAAACACCCATAAAATCCCTAAAAACCACTAAAAGTCTAAAAACCCTTCAACCTCTAAAAACGTTAAAAACTCTAAAAAACCTTAAAAACACTAAAAACCCTAATATAGCCATAAAAACCCAAAAAACTCAAAAAAAACAATCAAAATCCATAAAAACCCTAAAAATAATAAAAATCCTAAAGAAGGGCTAAAATTCATAAAAAGTAAAAAAACCGAAAAACCCTGAAAATCATAGGAAAACTGTTAAAAAATTAAAAATGATTTAAACTCCTAAAAACCATAAAAATGATAAAACCCCCCAAAACCCAAAAAAACTACTAAAACCCTAAAAATCATAAAAACCCTTAAAACCATAATAAACCTAAAATCCCATAAAAACCAAAGCATCCGCTAAAAACTATAAAAACTATTTAAACACATAAAAACATTAAAAACTAAAAAAAACATTAGAAAACCTAAAAAACTAAAAATAACCCCTAAAACAACTAAAAACTCTAAAAAACTGTTAAACCCATAAAATGTTATAATAATTTAAAAACCAGTAAACCCCTAAAAGACTCAAAAAACCCTAAATTCCATAAAGACCGTAAATCACCAAAAACCCATGAAAGCCCTAAAAAACTGAAAATCCTTAAAAACCCTAAAAAGCATAAAAATCCTAAAAAATCACTAAAAATAGCTAAAAATTTAAAAACCCCAAAAAACACTATAAAACCTAAGAAAAAAATAAAAACTAAATAATGAAAAAAACCATAAAAACCGTAAAAAACCCTAAACACCCCTCAAAATCCAAAAAACCCCTAAAAACCTAGAAAAATCCTAAAAAATCCCTAAAAAATCCTAAAAATGTGAAAATTATAAAAACCCTATAGGAAATGAGAAAACATTAATTATGTAAAAACAATTAAAACCCTAAATAACCTTAAACCATTAAAAACCTTAAAAATCCGTAAAAACCCTAAAACACTTAAAAACATAATAATCCATAAAAACCTTAAAAACCTAAAAACCCATTAAAAACCACCCAAATCACTAAAAATTATAAAAACCATTTAAACCCCTATAAATGTTAAAAACTATAAAAAATATTAAAACCCCTAGAAAATATAAAAACCCAAAAAACCCAAAAGAACACTAAGGATCCTAAAACCCTAAAACCCTAAACACCCTAAAAATCCCAAAAACTCCTAAAAACCATAAAAATCCTAAAAAATCATAAACATTCATAAAATTTTGATAACCCAAAAAACTCAAAAAACCCATAAGAAACCCCTAAAAACATAAAAAATATAAATTTCATAAAAACCCTAAAAAATAAAAAAAGGCTAAAAAACCCTAAACCCTCCAAAATCCCTAAAAACATAAGAAACCATAAAAATGATAAAAAATACCTAAAAATCACTAAAATTATAAAACCCGTAAAAACCATTAAAACCCACAAGAAAACCATTAATACCTAAAAAAGCATAAAATCCCTAAAAATACTAAAAAATGGTAAAAAATAATAAAACAGATTGAAAAAGCTAAAAACCCCTAAAAACTAAAAAACTCATAAAACCCCGTAAAATCCATTAAAACACAATAAATACTCTAAAAACACTTTAAATCCCTAAAACATTAAAAATCAATAAAAACCTTAAAAAATCGAAATAAACAAAAAACCCAAAAACCCCCAAAAAAACCCATAAAAATATAAAAAAACCCTAAACATCCATAATATTCTCAAAATCCTTACAAAACCTAAAAGACCATAAAAATCCTAAAAACCCCTAAAAATCCCAAAAAAATTAAAAAACTCTAAAAACCCTAAACAATCCTATGAAAACCTTAAACAGCTAAAAATAATTAAACTAATAAAAAACAAATAAAATGCTAAAACCACAAAAAAATACAAAAACCATTAAATCCCTAAAACCCATAAAAATGCATAAAGACCCTAAAAACCTAAAAACCCTAAATAACTAAAAAAACTCTAAAAACCACAAAAATGAAAAATCCTTTTAACTCCAATTTTTTTGAAAAACTAAAAAAAACTAAAAACCAAAAAAAAACCCTAAAACCAAAAAAAAATATTAAGAACCCTAAAAACCCTAGAAAACCCTAAAATCGCCAAAAATACAACAAAACCCTTAAAACCCAAAAAAATCATAAAATATCTAAAAATTTCAAGAAACAAAAAAACCCATAAAAACCCTCAAAAACCCTTGGAAAACCATAAATACATAAAAAAAGAACCCCTAAAAACCTAAAAAATACTAAAACCCTAAAAAACCATAAAAACACTAAAAACCCATAAAATCATAAAATCTATAGAAGCCATAAAAAACCCATGATCCCATAAAAATCCAAAAAATAACTAAAACATTAAAACCCCTTTAAATCCCTAAAAACATAAAAAATGCCAAAAACCATAGTATGGTAAAAAACATAAAAAATCCTAAATATCTCAAAAAACCCAAAACCCCCTAAAAGCCGTAAAACCCTCAAAATCTATAAAAACCCTAAAAACCTATAAACATACTAAAAAATCCCTAAAATCCAAAAAATGTGAAAAACACTAAAAACCCAAAAAATATCCTAAGAAGACATTAAAAAACAAAAAACCTATTAAAACCCCTAAAAGTATATAATACGAAAAACCATAAAAACCCTAAAAACCAAAAGAAACCTCAAAATCCTTAAAAACCACCCAAATAAAAAAAAACCTAACTAAACCCAAAAACATTAAAAATCATAAGAACCCTAAAAACCCCTAATAAACTCATAAAAACCAAAAAACACATAAACCCCTAAAAACCTAAAAACACAAAAAAACATAAAGACCCTAAAAACCCTAACCCCGCCCTCAAGAATAAAACCCCTTAATCCTAAAAAACCCAAAAAACACATAAAAACTCTAAAAATCACTAAAAACTCTAAAACCATTTATACCCCAAAAAAACATTAAAATTATCTAAAAACCCAAAAAACCATAAAAACCTTCAAAACCCTAAACATCTTCAAAATCTCTAATTATCCTAAAAAATGTTAAAAGCATAAAAATTCCCAAAAAAATCCCTAAAATGTAAAAAACCCCAAAAACCTAAATACACTTTTAACTATTAAAAACATAAAAATACTAAAAGTCTTAAAAAACCTAAAATCCCTAAAAACAATAAAACCCATAAAACCCATAAAAACCATTAAAAACTCAAAATGCCCATAAAAACAACTAAAATATCTAAATAAATTTAAACACCTAAAATGATAAAAAATATAAAAATAATAAAACCCTAAAAACTATAAATCCCTAAAGACAAAAAACACATAAAAATGAAAAAAACCCTAAAGTACCTAAAAAATAGTCAAACACTCTAAAACCATTAAATCCTAAAATATCCCTAAAAATCCATAAATATTTAAAATGTTATAAAAACCCTAAAACAACTAACAAATCCTTAAAGACATAAAAGCACTTAAAACCCTTAATAACCCAAAAACACAAAAAATCCCAAAAGACCCTAAAAATAACCAAAAACCCTAAAAACCCCAACAAGTCATAAAAACCCATTAAAATCCTTAATAATCATCAAAACCCAAAAAACCATTAAAAAATATAAAAAAAAACATTAAACTAAAAAATAAAAAACATATCAAAAAATCCTAAAAATCATAAAAAAAACATAAAAACCCCTAGAATCCAAAAAATTGATAAAACCCCTAAAAATATAAAAAATCCTTAAAAATAGTACAAAACCATAAAAATACTAAAAAACCCAATAATTTCCTAACAATGTAAAAAACCCTAAATCCCTAAAAAACCATTGGAAAACCTCATAAAAATAATTACACATAAAACCCACAGAAAACCTAAAAGATGATAAAACCCTAAAATATCCTAAAATCACCTAAAACCCTATATGACCTAAAAACTATAAAAATCATAAAAAAACTAAAAATATAAAAAAACCATAAACCACTAAAAACACTTTAAACCCATAAAAAATGTTTAAAAACACTAAAAAACCGTAAACCCCCTAAAAATACATTAAAAATCCTTAAAACCCCAAAAACCCAATAAAAACCCAAAAACCCCTAAAAACAAAAAAATCCCTCAAAATCCATAAAACCCTAAAAACCCATAAAATCCTAAAAAATCCATAATAATCCCTAAAAACAAAAAAAACTCTAAGAACCTAGAGAAACCTGATGAAACCCTTAGAATCCTAAAATGTCTTAAAACCCATAAAAATAAAAAAATGCTAAAAACCATAAAACCCAAAAAACCAAAAAACATTAAAAAAATAGAAACATTAAATCCCAATAAAACCCATAAAAACTCTAAAAATTCACCAAATAACTCAAAAAACTTTTAAATCCCTAAAAAAATTATGAAACTTAGAAACACACAAAACACTAATAATAAAAACACCCCTAAAAACCCTAAAAATCTCAAAATTCATAAAAATACTAAAAAACTAAAAAACAAAAAAACCAAAAAAATAGCAAAAAATGCCTAAAAATGAAAATAATCCTAAAAGACATGAAAACCCTTATAAAAACCTTAAAAATCTAACAAAACTGAAAACCCCTAAAAACCTAAAAAATGATAAAAATAGTAACAAAACTAAAATACACTAAAATACAAAAAACCTCTAAAAACCATAAAAAACCCTTTAAAAACCTTTAAAATAATAAAAACCATAAAAACCCTAAAAAATACTAAAAATTATAAAAACCCATTAAAACATACAAATGTTAAAAATACCAAAATTATAAAAAACTATAAAACCTTAAAATCACCCTTAAAAAATAAAAAACCTAAAAGCCATAATACAGTGAAAATCCCTAAAATCCTAAAAAAATAAAAAACATGAAAACCCTAAAAATACCTAAAAATGTGAAATCCCATAAAAGCCCAAAAAGTACGTAAGAAACCCTTAAAAACCAAAAAAATAACTACAAAACCTAAAAAAATTAAAATTATAAAAACTCTAATAAAGCCAAAAAAACCCTAAACACCTCAAAAACCTCAACAATCCAAAATACCCATAAAAATTATGAAAATCAATAAAATACATAAACATTTAAGAACCCTGGAAAACCCTAAAAAACATTAGAAACCAAAAAACACATAAAACCACTAAAAAACATAAAAATTCTAAAAATCAAAAAAGACCCGAAAAACCCTAAAACCATAAAAACCATAAATACCCTAAAAACCTTATAAATTATAAAACCACAAAAAACCCAAAAAACCACTAAAAAATATATAATATCATTAAAAACAAAAAAAATATAACAATCCAAACACCTTAAAACTATAAAAAATCAAAAAAATTCCAAAGAATCCAAAAAAACCAAAAAAACACAAAAAACCCGAAATCCCTAAAAATCCCTAAAAACCCTAAAAGCCAAAAAATTATCTAAAAACCCACTAAAATTACCTGAAACCATAGAAAAACCAAAATACCTAGAAAAACTCTATGAAATTATTAAAAACCGAAAAAAATTTAAAAACCTAACAAACTAAAAAATGATCAACCCCCTAAATTACCCTTAAAATTCCACATACCCCTCAAAAAAATTAAAACCCCTAAAAATCCAAAAACCATAACAACCATGAAAATCTATAAAATCCATTTATTCCCCCACGTTAAAAATCACTGAAAAACCATTAAAACCCAAAAAACTAAAAAACCTGAAATACCAAAAAAATCCATAAAACCCTAAAAACCCTAAAACCCGTCAAAATCCCTAAAAGACCTAGAAAACCATAAAAATGAAAGAAAAACAAAAAAAATCCTTGAAAATATAAAGGAAATTAAAAACTAGAATAACACTAAGAAAACCTTAAAAACATAAAAATCATAAAACCCCTAAAAACAAAAAAAACACTAAAACCCCTAAAAAATCTTAAAAAACACAAAAAACTGAAAACCATAGAAATCCTTAAAACATAATATACACAAAAACCCAAAAATAACCACTAAAAACTCTAAAACCCCATTAAAACCCCCAAAAATTAAAACACTCCTAAAAATTATGAAATCTTAAAAAACTAAAAAACCCAAAATACCAAAAAATATACAAAAAAACGATAAAACCCTAAAAAGGTTAAATGAACTTATAAACCTTTAAAACCCGAAAAAACCAAAAAAACTTTTAAAGATCCAAAAAAATCTATAAAAATTATTGAAAACATAAAAACTCTAAAAACCTTGAAAAAATCTAATAATACCTTAAAACTAGAACTCTTAAAACCCCTAAAAACCTAAAAACCCTAAAACCTTATAAAACAAAAATACCCCTAAAAACATTAAAAACCCCTCAAAACCCGTAAAACCCAAAAGAACCACACTGAAAACATTATAATATATTTAAACACCTAATAACATTAAAAATCTCTAAAAACCCTTTAAACTCCAAAAAAACTCAAAAAACCTCTCAAAACCCAAAAAATCCAAAAACAACCCCTAAAAACCTAAAACCCCCTCAAAATCCCTAAAACCCTAAAAAACAATAAACTTTTTAAAAATCACAAGAAATGCCTAAAAAACTAAAAAACCTGAAAAAACCTATGAAAACCATAAAAACCTAAAAACACGTATAACCCCTATAAATCATAAAAAACACTAATGCCATAAAAAACCCTAAAACCATAAAAACCAATAAATCCATGAAAACATAAAAAATATCGAAAAACCCCAAAGAAACCCTAAAAACCCACTAAAATATCTAAATAACATTCATACCCCCAATTTTTTAAAAAATAATAAAAACATTCAAAACCCAAAAAACTGAATAAAAACTCAAAAAAACACTAAAAACTATAAAAACTCTAAACTCCCTAAAACCCCTCAAAATCCCTAAAAGTCCTAAAACCCAAAAAATCCTAAAACATACCTAAGAAATTGTAAAAATGTGAAAACCCATAAAACCCTCAAACCCCTAAAAAACCTTAAAAACCTAAAAACACTTAAAACCCCTAAAAACCTAAAAAATGATAAAAATAGAAAAAACCATAAAAAGACCATAAAACCCCAAAACCCTTAAATACCACAAATCCCCCTAAAAACCATAAAACCCCTCAAACACATAAAGACCTTAAAACCACACTAAAAACTCTAAAAACCCTTTAATCCCATAAATCATTAAAAACCTCTAAAAATTTGAAGATAATAAAAAACCTTAATCCCCAAAAAAAGTCAAAAAATCCTAAAACAAAAACAAATCATGAAACCCATAAAAACCCCAAAATACCAAAACCCTCAAGATCCCTAAAAACTATAAAAATAATAAAAATCCTAAAAAATCACTAAATATACATAAAAAATAAAAAACCCTAAAAAAACTGAAAATCCCAAGGAATTCGTTAAAAACCTAAATACACTTAAAACCCCTAAAAACAAAAAAATGATAAAAACCCTAAAAAATCAGAGAAACACTTAGAACAATAAAAAACCCAAAACCCCCCTAAAAAAACTAAAACCCCTAAAAACTATAAAAACCCTCTAAACCCCTAAAAAGGTAAAATTACACAAAAATCATTAAAAACTATAGAAAACATAAAAAAATGAAAGACTAAGAAACTCTTAAAAATCCTATAAAATCTTTGAAACTCTCAAAGTCCATAAATCCCTAAAACAATAAAATACCTAAAAATTCCAAAAAACATCAAAGTCCCAAAAACCTTAAAAACCCTAATAACACCTTAAAAACCTAAACACACTTAAAACCCTTGAGAAACCAAAAAACTCTAAAACCCCTAAAATTCATAAAACCACCTAAATCATTAAAAATCGTAAAAACACATAAATACCCTAAAAACCCACTAAAAAAATAAAACCCCTTAAACGCCTAAAAATGAAAAAACACTAAAAACCCATAAAATCTAAAAAAACACCCAAAAAATATTAAAACCTAAAAACACTAATAAATTCTAAAAACCCACAAAATAAAAAAACAAAAAACAAAATTTCTAAAAAAATCCATAAAAATGTAAACACCCCAAAAGACCCTAAAAAACCTAAAAACACTTAAACCCCCTTAAAAATGGAAAATGTTAAAACCCCTAAAAACCCTAAAACCCCTAAAAACATAAAAACAATAATTTCGGAAAAAACCCTTAAAACTACTAAAAACATAAAAATTATATCCCTAAATTTTAAAAAAAACACCGAATAATAATAAAAACCCTCAAAAACAAAAAAAACCCCATTAAACACCAAAAAAATCCTAATAGTCCTAAATACAATAAACATCTAAAAATACCCTAAAATGTAAAATACTATAAAATCACTGGAAAAACATTATTCCCAAAAACACATAAGATCACTAAAAACATAAAAATTCTAAAACCCAAGACCCGAAACACCCTAAAATCCATAAAACCATAAACCCCTAAAAACATTAAATAAACCAAAAAACTAATAAAAACAATAAAAATCAACTAGAAAATCTAAAAACATAATAAACCTCTAAAAATTTTAAATAACTATAAAACCCTTAAAAACCAAAAAAACTCAAAAAAACCAGAAACCCCAAAAAAACAAAAAAAACAAAAAAATATAAAAAAACTAATCCCCTTAAAATCCCTAAAACCCTAAAACCCCTAAAAATCCTAAAAACCCAAAAACTCCCTAAAAATATAAAAAAAACCCCTAAAGACCCTGAAAACCCCTAAGAACACCTTAAAAACATAAAATCACTTAAAATCATTAAAAAACAAAAAAATGCAATAAACACTAAAACCCTAAAAATACCTAAGAACCTAAAAACCATAAAAATAATAAAAAACCTAAAACCCTAAAAACACATAAAACCCCAAAAAAACTAGTAATACCCTTATAAACCCCTAAAAACATTAAAAACTCTAAAATCCATAAAAATCATTAAAAACATAAAATATCCCAAAACTCCCTAAAAACCAAAAATCCCTAAAAACCCATAAACACTAAAAATACCTGAAAACCCTAAAACCCCATAAAAATCATAAAAAGTCAAAAAAACTTCAAAAAAACATAAAAAACCTTAAAACCATGATAAAACATAATAAAACCTTAACAACATAAAAACACGAAAAATGCTTAGAAAACCTATAAATATTAAAAACCCTAAAAAACCTGAGAAATCTAAAAACCCTAAAACCCCTAAAAATGATAAAAGAAGAAAACCCATAAAATCCCTATAAACCCACTAAAACTATAAAAACCCTTTAAACCCTTAAAAAGGTTGAAAAACTCTAAAAACAAGATAACCCAAAAAACACAAATAAAACCCTAAAAACCCAAAATTCCCAAAAACACTAAAAACATAAAAACCCGAAAACCCAAAAACCACTCAAGACCCCCAAAACCATAAAAAACATAAACTCTAAAAATGTCCTAAAAATCCCTGATAACATAAAAGACCCTAAAAAACCTAACAAAACCACAAAAACCTAAAAACTCTTAAAACCCCTAAAAACCCAAAAAACTCTTAAAACACTAAAACCCCTAAGAAAACTAAAAACCTCTAAACCATTCAAAAGCACTAAAATAATAAAAAACCATATAAATACAAAAATCCCATAAAAAACAATAAAAACCTCAAATACCCTACCAAAACCTTAAAAACCTAAAAACAATTTAAACCCATAAAAAACAAAAAAAATGGTAAAAACCCTAAAAAACATGAAAACACCCTAAAAAACAAAATATCATCTAAAAAACACCTAAAAATGTAAAAAAATAAAACCCATTAAAACCCAAAAGTCTAACTGAAAACTCTAAAATCCATTTAACCCCAAAAATGTTAAAAAACTATAAAAACCACAAAAACCCTTAAAATATGAGAAAAAACTGAACACCCCATAAAAACCATAACAACACTAAACCTATAAAAAACCCTCAAAGTCCATAAAAAACCTAAAAACCCATAAGATTATTAAAAAAAGAAATCATAAAAATACAAAAAGGCATCAAAAACCACTAAAACCTTGATAAACCCTAAAAATCTTTAATAACCTAAAAACACCTAAATCCCCAAAAAACCCAAAAATGCTAAAAATAGGGGAAAAATTTAAAAACCATAAAAACCAATAAAACCATTAAACCCTAAAAAGCCTAAAACCACTAAAAATATAAAAACCCTTCAATCCATTATATAAATTTAAAACTCTAAAAACCATAAAACCCCCCAAAAAACATAAAAAACCCAAAAACCCAAAAAACCCTTCAAAATCCCAAGAAACCCTAACAAATATAAAAAACATAAACAAGCCCGTAAAATCCCTAAAACTCAAAAATTCCTTAAAACCCTAAAAACCCTATGAAATATTTTAAAATATAAAAACCTTAAACCCCTAAAAATGTAAATAATCTATAAATCCTAGAAAAAGACAAAAACCCTAAAAACCATCCAAAACCCTGAAAAACCCCGAGAACCCAAAAAAAATATAGGAAATCCCAAAAATTGTAAAAACCCACTAAAAACCTTGAAAATATTTTGCAAAACCATAAAAACCTAAAACACTTTAAACCCCTTAAAAACTACAAAATTACTAAAATACCAAAAAGACCCTAAAACCCCTCGAAAAACCATAAGAACCCTCAAACCTTAAAAACACCAAAAAACCCATAGAACCCCCTAAATACACTAAAAAAATTAATCCCCTAAAATCATTAAAATAGTATAAAAAATATTAAAAACACAATAAATTCAAAAAAACCCTAAAACCCCCTAAAACCCCCTAAAACCCTCAAAATATCTAAAAACATTAAAATAAGATAAAATCCATTAAAATACCTCAAAATTTAAAAACACTAAAACCCCAGAAAAAGACCTACGAGAAACTAACAACCCTATAAAGACTTAAAAAACATAAACAACTAAATAACGCAAAAAACACTAAAAATCATAAATAACCTATAAACCATAAAACCCATAAAACCCTTAAAAACCCTAAAATCCCACAAATACTCTAAAAAGTCCCAAAAAAACTCACAAAAAACTTTTAACCCTTAGAAATGATAAAAACTCTTAAAAACCTCAAAACGCTAAAAAAAACCCTAAAAAGTGAAAACCCCATAAAAACTCTAAAAACCCATTGAACCCTCAAAATCAAAAATAAAATATTTATAAACAGTAAAAATCCTAAAAAATTACAAAAAATACATAAAAATGTGAAAACCCCTAAAAACCCAAAAAATCACAAAGAAAACCGTAAAAACCTAGTAACACTAAAAACCCAAAAGAAAATGAAATAAACCATAAAATACCCTAAAACCCCTACAAACTCCTAAAAACCATAAAACCCCATAAAAACCATAACAACCCTAAAGACCCAAAAATATCATAAAAAATAAGTAAATGTATAAAAACCATTGAAACCCCTAAAACATTAAACAACTATATAAAAACTAAAAAACTAAAAAAACCTAACAACCTAAAAAACCATAAAAACCCAAAAAACCCTAAAAATCATCAAAATCCATTAAACCCATAAGGAATCATAAAATCCCAAAAAATACCAAAAATATTTTAAAACATAAAAAAAATAAAAATCCTAAAAAAAACCCCAATAAAATCCATAAAAACCTAAAAAAAATCAAACCCCAAATCAAATAAAAAATTATTAAAACCATAACAAGCCTAAAGAAGACCTTACAAACCACAAAAAACCACTAAAATCCTTAAAACACACAAAAAACCTTAAAACCAATAAAAATCCATAAATACCATAAAATTACTAAAATCTCTAAATACCATTTAAACCACGAAAATTGTTAAAAGCCCTATAAAAATCCTTATATAACTTGAAAAATTCAAAAAAATACCTAAAACCCAAAAAATATAAAAACCATAAAACCCTAAAGAACCTTAAAAACCCTTAAAATCTTTAATAACCCTAAAAATCCATAAAAATCAAAAAAAAGATCAAAAAATCAATAAATACTTAAAATAACCTGAAACCCCTAAAACCTAAGCAAATATTAAAAAATGAAAAACTCTTAAAACCCTTAAATATACTAAAAATTATAAAAACCCTAAAACCCCTAAAAACCATAAAACCCCCTAAAGACCATAAAATTCTGAAAATCCAATTAAAACCTTACCGACACTAAAAACTATAAACACCCTTTATACCACTAATAATGTTTAAAAAATATAAAAAAATATTAAAATCCCTAGAAAATGAAAATACCCAAAAAACTCAAACCACCAAAAAACCCGAAAACATATATGAACCCCAAAACCCCCCCAAATCCCTTAAAACAAAAATAAATCTAAAAAACTGGAAAAATAAATAAAAATCCCAAAATAAAATAAAAAACCCTCAGACCAAAAAAATCCATTTGAAAACCTTAAAAATATAAAGACACATAAAACCCTTAAAACCTATAAATAGGAAAATCTTAAAAACCCCTAAATCCCCTAAAACCCCTAAACACCATAAAATCCCCTAAAAATCATGAAAACCCCTAAGAACATTAAAAAACACTAAAACCCCTAAAAACCCTATAAACCAAAAAAATCTATAGAAACCCTTCAAACCACTAAAAACGTTAGAAACTCTTGAAAACATTAAAAACCTGAAAAAAATTAAAAAAACCCCCTAAATCCCAGAATACCCAAAAAACCCTAAAAACCCATAAAACCCATAAAATCTCCAAGAAACCCAAAAATAATAAAAAATCTAAAAAATCCTTAAAAATATAAGTCTCTAAAACTATGAAACCCACTAAGAAAAAATTACAAATCGAAAATCATTTAAAACCCATTAAAAAAAGATCCTAAAACCCCTAGAAACCATAACAACCATAAACTAGAAAAATCCATAATACACCTAAAAACATTAAAATTGTAAAAAATAATAAAAACCAAAAATCCACTAAAAACTATAAGAACTGTTTAATTCCCACAAAACATTAAAAACTAAAAAAAACCTTAAAATCCTAAAATTGGAAAAAAACACAAAACCATAAAAAACCATAAAAAGAGTAAAAAATCCTAAAACCCTTCAAAATATCTAAAGACCATAAAAACTATAAAAATCCAAAAAAAATATATCTACAAATCCCTAAATATGTAAAAAACCATAAAACCCAAAAACAAACCCAAGGAAAAAAATTAAAAAACCAAAAACACTTAAAACCACTAATAACCAAAAAAAGGTTTAAAACCCTAAAACCATAAAAATACTAAAAAATCCAAAAACACCATATAAACCCCCAAAAACCATAAAACCCCTAAAACCCCATTAAATTCCCAAAACCACAAAAAAAACCCTAAAAATCAAAAAAAAACCCAAAAATGTTAAAAAACTCTAAAAACCTAAAAAACATGAAACAAAAAAAACTAAAAACCCAATAAAATAATAAAATAATCTAAAAACCACCAAATCCCTAAAGATACTAAAAACCAACAAAAAACATTAAAAATCCCAAAAAATCTCAAAAAACATAAAAGTTTCTAAAAACATGGAAAACCCCAAATAAAACCTTAACAACCTAAAAACAATTAAAACCCAAAAAAATGAGATAAATGCTAAAAACCCTAGAAAACACTAGAAAACACTAAAACCATAAAAACCCTAAAACCAAAAACCCACTAAAACTATAAAAATAATTAACAACACATAAAAACCCTAAAGAACAAAAAAACCCTAAAAACATTTTAAACACCTAAAATTCTTAAAAAAACTATAAAACCCCATTAAAATACTAAAAATTCAAAAAAAACTAAAAAACAAAAAAAAATCTAAAAAACCCCTCAAAATCCCTAAAACCCCTTAAAACCATAAAAATCTTAAAAATCCCAAAATATCCATAATAAACATAAAAAACCGTAAACCCCTTGTATCACCATAAGAAAAACATCATAACCCAAATACACTTAAAACCCATAAAACATAAAAATGATGAAAATATTACAAATCCAAAAAACACCTAAAAACCATAAAACCCCTAAAACAATAAAAACCCATAAACCCTAAAATAACTATAAAAACCCCACTAAAAACTCTAAAAAACCCTTAAACCCATAAAATGTAAGAAAAATATAAAAAAACTCATTAGTACCATAAATACTAAAAACAAAACCTACAAACCTAAAAAAAATAAAAACCCTAAAAAACACTAAAACCCCATTATCTCTAAAAACCCTTAAAACCAAAAAAAACATAAAAAGTCCTAAAAATTAATAAAAATTTAAAATACCCTTAAAACCAAGAAATCCCATAAGAAAACCATAAAACCATAAAACACTTAAAACACCAAAAAACTAAAAAAATTGATAAAAACCTAAAAACCCTAAAACCAATGAAAACCATTAAAAACAAAAAAAACATTAAACAACCCTCAAAAGTAATAAAAACCATAAACACCACAAGAATTTTTAAAAACCCAAAAAAAACTATAAATACCCACAAAGCCCTAAAATAACCCAAAACCCTCAAAATCCCTAAAAACACTAAAAACCATAAATATCATAAAAAAGACATTAAAATAATTAAAAACATAAAAAACCCTAAAAACAATGGAAAACGATAATAAAACTTCAAAAACCGAAAAGCACATAAAACCTCTAAAACTCCGAAAAAAATAAAATCCCTAAATCCCCTAAAATGACACTCAAAACCCTAAAACCACAAAAATCTATAAGAACCACTAAAAACCAAATTACCCCTAAAAATCAAAAAAAATCCTAACCCCCCCCCCTTCCCAAACTCCAAATTCCCAATAATCACCTAAAAATGTAAAAATACTCTGAAAACCTTAAAAATACTAAAAACTCAAAAAACCTAAAAAATCAAAAGTCATAAAAACAATAAAAACCAAACATCCCCTCCAAATCCCTAAAACCCCTAAACACTAAAAAAATACTAAATATCCATAAAAATACCTAAAAACATAAAAACCCTAAAACCCCTAAAACCCATTAAAAATTATAAAAGCTGTAAAACCATTAAAAATTCTAAAACCTAATTAAAACTCTAAAAACCCTAGAAACCCCCCAAAAATATAAAAAACTCTAAAGACCCTTAAAACCCCTAAAAACTAAAAAATCCACTAAAATCCCCCAAATAGAAATAGAAACATTAAAAACCACTAAGAAGCATTAAAACCCATAAAACCCTAAAAGCTATAAAAATCCATTAAAATCTTTAAAAATACCTAAAAATGTAAAAAAACCCTAAAACCACAAAACCCTAAGAAACCCATAATACCCAAAAACAAATTAAACCAATAATAAAACCTAAAAAATATTAATAATCCTAAAAACCATAAAACCATAAAAACCTTAAAACCTATAAATACATTAATACCCCAAAAAACACATAGAAAACCCACTAAAACCTATAAACCCTTTAACCTCAAAAAACATTAAAAAAATATAAAAACCGATAAAATGATAAAAACTCAATTAAAAACTCCCTAAACCCCAAAAACTGATAAGAACCCAAAAAACCTAAAAAACCCTAAAAACACTCAGAATCCTTAAAATTCATAAAAACCTAAAAAAAATCTAAAAAGTCCCTAAAGATGTAAAAAACCATAAAAACCCTGAAAACCCCTAGGAGAACCTCAAAAACCTAAAAACAAATAACCCCCCCCCCCCAAGCATAAAAAATGCTAAAAACCACAAAACCCTAGGAGACCCTTAAAACCCTAAAAACCCAAAAACCATAAATCCCCTATAATCTTTAAAAACACAAAAAACCCTAAAAATCATCAAACCAAATCATCAAACCACGCTAAAAACACTAAAACCCTATAATCTCCTAAAAACCTTAAAAACAATAAAAATGTTAAAAAAATAAAAATAATAATGAATCCACAAAACCCTCTAAAACCCTATAAACCCTAAACCCTAAAAACCTATTAAAAAACAGAAACCCCACTAAAATCACCAAAAATACTTTAATCCCCTACAAAACATTAAAAACTCTAAAGATCCTTAAATACCCTTAAATATTAAAAATTCACCAAAACCCTAAAAATCCTACAATACTAAACACCTTAAACCACTAAAAACTGTAAAAAATACCTAAAACCTGAAAAACATAAAAATGCTAAAAAAATACCTAACCCCCCCCCCCCCAAATTTAAAAACTATGAAACCATAAATATCCTAAGAGTACCTCAAAAACCTAAAAAAACTTAAAATCCCAATAATCTTAGAAACTATAAAAAACCCAAAAAATCCCATAAACACCCTAAATACCCTAAAACTACAAAAACCATAAAACCCCTAAAAACCAAAAAAACCTTTAAAACCCATAAAAACCTAAAAATCACGATAAACTATAAAAACCAAAAAAACCAAAAAACCACTAAAAACATTAAAAAAGTATACAAAACCATAAAACCCATTGAAAATCAAAAAATATTAAAAAAATAAAAAACCATAAAACACTAAAAACACGCAAACCCCTCAGAATCCCTAAAACACTTAATAATAATAAAATTCCTAAAAAATCCCAAAAATATCCTTAAAACATAGAAACCATTAAAATTCCTGAAAACCCCTAAAAAACCAAAAAAACTCAAAATACTGAAAACCCCTAAATACCAAAAAAATTATAAAAAACCTAAAAACCTCAAAAACCACTAAAAATGAAAAAAACACAAGATAATACTAAAAACTGTAAAATGCCTAAAAACCTAAAAAAATCCATAAACCCACTAAAAACTCTAAAAACCCTTTAAACCCCTAAAAACATTTAAAACACTATACCATAACAACCTAAAAAACTAAAAATAAAACCATAAAAACAAAAAAAACCCTAAAACCCTAAAAAAATCTTTAAAACCCCTCAAAATAACTTAAAACCATAAAAATAATAAAAAACCATAAAAATCATCCAAAAAGTAAAAAATACCTTAAAAAATTAATAAAATATTAAAAATCTAAAATCACTTAAAACACCTAGAAAACCAAAAAAAATATAAAAACCCTAAAACCCTAAAAACCATAAAAACCACAAAAATCATAATAATATTTAAAACCCCTAAAACCCCAATAGACCAATGAAAATTTCAAAACCCATTTAAAACCTGTGAAATAATTAAAAACTCAAAAAACCCCCAAAAACACAAGAAAACCCTAAAAACAGAAAAAACCATAAAACCCCTAAAAACCACCAAAATCCCAAAAAACCTAAAATCTTTTAAAATACCTAAATGTACTAAAAACCCATAAAAAATAAATTCAAAACAATAAAAATCCCTAAAAACTATAAAAAACACTAAAGGCCTTGATTTTTTTTGAAAACCGTAAAAACCTGAAAACACTTTACACCCCTAAAGAAGTAAAAAATGCTAAACACCCTAAAAACCCTAAATCCTTAAAACCATAAAATCCCAAAAACATTAAAAAAATACTAAAACCACAAAAAACCATAAAACCCTCCTAAAAACTCTAAAAATACATTAAACCTATAAAAATTAAAAAACATAAAAAAAACCATAAAACCCCTAAATATTAAAAAAAACCCTATAAACAAAAAATCCATAAATCCCTAAAAATGCTATAACCCCGAAAACACCTCAAAATCCCAAAAAACCCTAAAATCAAAATAAATCCTAAAATAAAATAAAAATAAATAAAAATACAAAAATCTAGATAGACTCATGGAAAAACATAAAAACATAAAAACACTTAAACCCACTAAAAACCCTAAAAACACTAAAAACACTAAATAACCCTAAAAACCTAAAAAACCCTATACCCCCTCAAAATTTCTAAAAATTGTAAAATACTTAAAATTTCCTAGCTACCAGAATCTTGAAAATCAAAGGAAAGATGGTGGCGCACTCCCCTGGGTCTCCCACTCGCTCGATGCCTCTTTTAGGGTTTCCCCAGGATCCGGTTTGGAGGATCAGTGTTGGATCCTCGCTTCATCCCAGTTCTCTACTATGGAATGATCTAGATGCTCTCTTCAGCCTCAAGGTGATGGTGGCTTTCGGTCTTCGATGACTTCTACTTCCCTGATCGTCTTTTCTCTGGATTTCGGACTTGGATGAGGCTTTGCTCCTTTGCTGGTGCATCTATGATCCGACAGCTGTGGTGGTTGCGAGGTCTTCAGATCGGTCCGATCTAGAATGTGATGAAGTCTACAGCTGCTATCAGCCATGGATTAGGGTCATTTTTTCAGATATAGAGTTTCCACAGACGAGTCATTGGGGTCAAGGGAATAAACAGTCGAGATGGTTGTTTCAGTGATATAGGTTCTGGACTCCTCGACGGTTGGTTATCTACCCTGGTTTCCTACTTTGGTGCCTGGTTTCTCCTCGGAAGGCGCTTTGTGTGTATACATGATTTATCTACTATTATGGATTGTTCTTCTGGTTTTTTGGTTTCTTGTCTAGGCTCGTCATATGGTTTGGATTGAGTCTCCTGCTAAGATGGTTTTGGCTTTATAGATTTCTTTGACGTTGTTGTGGTAATTGGTGTGTGCCGATGTGAGAGAGTGGGTGTTTGTCACTACTGGATTATGAGCTGATGTCAACGAGTTTGGTGCTGGTGGATCTGTATTGCTGGTAGTGGATCTTCTTGGTGAGGAGGTGCTGGAGGTTGTTGATTCTAGTGGTTTTGTGCTGCTGACGGTTGATCTGCTTGGAAAGAAGATGATGGACGATGGTAACTTTGCTGAGGGATGGTTGCTGCTTAGATGGGATGTGATGAAGTTGATGATCTTGAGTTTAATGTGAATGGTTCTGTGCTGTTGTTGGTGGATCTCTTTGGTGAGGAGATCTTGGATGCTGGAAGTTGTGAGAATGGATGCCGGTTTGGGACTAAAGTTTCCGCATTACAAGTTTTGTTGTTTTTTGGTTGTGGCTGAACTGGATGAGAACCAATTCTAGTGCTGATTCATAAAATTGGGTCACTAGGTGCTGTGGTTTGGTTTGGGAACTAACTGGTTTGTAGTTATCTCTTGTTGGAATCGGATCTGCTGAGAGCTGGTTAATATTTGATGGAGACATTACTATCAGGTGATGGTTGATACTTAGTTGAGGAATAGGATGGTTACTACTTCTTGGATGAGTAGTGATGAAGTGGGTGTCAATGAGGTGAAGGAACTGAATGCTGGGAAGCATGGTGCAGGTACTGGTTACTCCTTGGCAGGGGGATTGGAGCTATTGAATGCTAGAGTTGGATGAGAAGGTGTTGAAGTTGTTGTTGTGTTTTTGTCTTTTGTGTCCTTTTATTTCTGTGTTTTCCTTTTGGGGATTGTTTTTTGGGTATGGGTCGATGGACCTTTCCCCTCCCTAGTCTGTAGTGTCCTCTTTTTCATAATAAATTTTGGGGGATCCAAGAACAGCCGGGTTCCCGTATCTTCATTGTCCTCAAAATTCCCTAAAATCCCATAAAAACATAAAAACCCTAAAACCGTGAAAAACATCTAAAAATATTAAAATACTAAAAAAATCTAAGCCCCATAAAAACCTAATCCCCAAACCATAAAATCCTTAAAAACCAAAAAAACCAATAAAACCCATAAAAAACCTAAAACACACTAAATATCTAAAAAAAATTCATCCATTTAAAAACTCTACAAACTTAAAATACCCTAAAAACTCAAAAAAAACCAAAAAACCCTAAAATAACCATAATTCCCCTAAAATACTAACATCTATAAAATCCCTAAAAATCCTGAAAACATTAAAAATCCAAAAAAATCCCCCAAAATCCTTGAAATTATAAAAAATAAATAAAAACCATGAAATTACTTAAGAAAATATTAAAAACATAAGAACACTTTAAAACCCTATAAAACACTAAAAACCATAAAAATCCTAAAACTACTAAAAATAATAAAATCCCTTAAAAACATATAATACCTTAAAAACCCCAAAAAGAACTAAATACTCTAAAAATCCTTTAAAACCATAAAACCTTTAAAACCTAAAAAACTAAAAACCATCAAAATCTGTAAAAACCATAAAAGTGATAAAAATACGTAAAAATCCATAAATAACCTAAAAATATTAAAAACACTAAAACCCCTAAGAGAATGTTGAAACCAAAAAATATAAAAAACTAAAAACACCTAAAAACTATAAAACCCCTAAATATATTTAAAAACCCTAAAAACCACAAAATCCCTAAAAACCAAAAGAAACCATAAAATTTAAAAAAATCCCCAAAAATACATAAAAACATAAAAACCCATAAATTCCATGAAACCCATGATAAAACATTAACAACCTAAAAACACATAACACCCCAAAAATATAAAAAATCATAACACCATAAAAAAGCATAGAACCCCTTAGAATCCCAAAATAAAATAAAACCATAAGAATCTAGAAAGAGCCAAAAAATCCATAAAAACATAAAAAACCACAAAACCCAGAAGATGCCTAAGAAAACCATTAAAACCAAAAATTAATTTTAATCAATTAAAAACATAAAAAATGAATAAAAAACACAAAAAAACCATAAAAGGATCCTAAAATATCTAAAACCCCCCAAAAAACCATAAAACCCTTTAAAACCTAGAAAATCCTAAAAATGCTTAAATTTTCCAACATACCTTTAAACTCCAAATAATTTTAAACACTATAAATAATCATAAAACCCAAAGAAATCAAAAAAAAGATAAAAACCCATAAAACCCATAAAACCCCCCAAAAACCCCTTAAAATACATAGAAATCATAAAAATCCATAAAATTCAAAAAAATACCTAAATATCCCTTAAAACGTAAAATACACTAAAAACCGTGAAAACCCATAATAAAACTATAAAAACCTAAACACTCCTAAACCCCTAAAAACCTAAAAATTGTAAAAACCCTAAAATCATAAAAACACATAAAAACCATAAAAACCTGAAAAACCCCAAGAATCCTAAGAAACCACTAAAATATATAAAACCCCTTTAAAGCCCTAAATGTTTCAAAAAAAATATAAAAACTCATGATAAACCTAAAATTTCAAAAACACCCCAAAACCCTTAAAAAATTAAAAACCCTAAAAAACCTCAAAATCCCTAAAACAACTAAAAACCCAAAAAAATACAAAAATTTCCCTAAAAATCCAAATTCATAAAAACCCTTGAATAAACTATAATAAAACCTTAAAAAACATTTAAAATCCCAAAAAAACCAAAAAATTCTAAAAAACCTAAAAACCCTAAAAACCCTTAAGACCCTCAAAATCCCTAAAACCCTAAAAACCATAAAATTGTTAAAATTCCCGAAACCCCGTAAAAAAATAGAACCCTAAATTCCTTGAAAACCCAAAAGAAACCCTAAAAAAACTAAATCCACATAAAACCCAAAAAAAACAAAAAAACAAAAAAAACCCTAAAAATCCCTAAAAAGACCACATAAACCCTAGAACCCCTAGAAACCATAATAGCCCATAAAACCTTTAAAAAATCTAAAAACTCATAAAAACCGTAAATGCCACAAAAAATATAAAAATACTATAAACTCATAGAATCATTATAAAAATATAAAAAACCATAATAATCCTAGACAACTCAAAAAAAACACTAAAACCATAAAAACTAAGAAAACCCTAAAACCCCTCAAAATCCTTAAAAATCATAAAAATCCTAAAACAAGGACTAAAAAATTACTAAAAAATAAAACACCCTAAAAAACATAAAAATCCATAAGAAATAATTAAAAACCTAAAAACATATAAAAACCACAAAAAACTAAAAAATAAAAAAACCCTAAAAACCCTAAAAACCACTAAAAACCCTAAAAACCACTAAAAACCATAAAAACGTGTAAAAACTTTAATAAAACACATAAAATTCATAAAACCACTAAAAAAATTTCAAAATCATTTAAACCCATAAAAATGATAAAATCCTGAAAAAAACTGAAGAAAACCCAAAAAATATAAAAAACCAAAAAAACAGATAAACCACAAAACCCCTAAAAATCCATAAAAACCATAAAAACCATAAAATCCATAAAAAGCACAAAAATCCAAAAAAACCTTAAATATTCCAAAAAAGTAAAAAACCCTAAAACTGTCTAAAACCCTAAGAAATCCTTAAAAACCGAAAAACACATAAACCATTAAAAAAATATAGAAAATGATAAAAAACCTAAATACCCTTAACATCCTAAAAAACTCAAATAATGATCAAAATCTCTAAAATCTCTGAAAACCATAAAAATAAAAAAAGACCTAAAATTCCTTATAAACATAGAAAACCCAAAAAAACCATGAAACTCACTAATAAAATATTAAAAACCATAAATCACATAAATCACCCCAAACTCGATTATAAATTTTTATTTCAATGCCACTTTAATGGAGAAGTGGGAACCAGACAATAAAAAATAACATTCAATACATACAGAAGGAATCACATAAAATACCTAAAAACCCAAAAATCTAAAAAACCCTAAAAATCCTTAAACATTAAATCACCTAAAACCATCAAATCAATAAATAAATTAAAAAACTATAAAAATCCTAAAAAACTCTAAAAATCCCTAAAATATGAAAATCCTAAAGCCGCTAAAAATCACTAAGAAAAACCTAAATACCTAAAAACATGTAAAACCCCTAAAAACCTAAAAAACACTAAAACCTAGAAAAAAACCAAAAAAGACCCTAAGAACCCTAAAACCAACTAAAACAATAAAACCCCAAAAAACCTTAGAAATCCATAAAAAACATAAAGTTTTTGAAATCCCGTTGAACCCTTAAAAATATTTAAAAACTATTAAATACCTTTAAAACCCTAAAAACTCAAACAATTCCTAAATACCAAATAAAATCATAAAACACTAAAATCCCACAAATTCCATAAAATCCGTAAAAAACCTATAAAAATCATAAAAGGCCCTAAATGTCCCTAAAAATATCAAAACCCTAAAACCATAAAACCCCCTATGATAACCTAAGAACCTAAAAACACTTAAAATCCCTAAGAACATGAATGTTGTAAAATCCCTAAAAACCGATTAAAATAATGAAAAACCCTAAAAATCTATAAAATCCCTAAAACAAAAAAAAATCATTAAAAACCTTAAAAATCCATACAATCATAAAGAACCCTAAAAACCACTTATAAAACCTTAAAAACCAAAAAACACTTAAAACATGTAAAAGACCCAAAATGCTAAAAAACCTAATACCCTAAAAACCATAAAAACCCTAAAACCCCTAAAAACACTTAAAACATGTAAAAGACCCAAAATGCTAAAAACCCTAATACCCTAAAAACCATAAAAACCCTAAAACCCCTAAAAACACTAAAACTATAAAAACCAATTAAACCCCTAAAAATGTTAAAAAAATATAAAAACCTAAAAACCCTAAAAACTCAAAAATACATTACAACCTGAAAAAATAGGAAAACCCATAAAACCCTAAGAAACAGAAAAACCCTAAAATTCCTTAAAATCCCTAAAGAACCTAAAAACTCATAAAAATCATAGAAAACCCCCCAAAAAATCATTAAAAACATAAATAATCATAAGAAACAATTCCAATACCTAAAACACCTAAAAATAATTAAAACCCATAATAATTCGAAAACATGGTAAAACAAATAAATCATCCTAATGTGGCCCTAAAACCCTAAAACCACTAAAATTCATCAAAACCTAAAAAAATAAAAAATACCCAAAAAACGAACTGAAAACAATAAAAACCCTTTAAACACTAAAAAGGTTAAAAAAACCATAAAACACTGTAAAACTAAAAAAACCTAAATACAAAACAAATAAAAAAACACTAGAAGCACTAAAACCCCTCAAAATCCCAAAAAAATATAAATATCCTAAAATAGTACTAAAAATACATAGAAACATAAAAACCCAAAAATCTATGAAAAACACTAAGAAAACATTAAAAACCTAAAAACAGTTGAAACCAATAAAAACCCAAAAAATTCCAAAAATTTCTATAAAACCCTAAAAGGCCATAAAACCCTAAAACCCGTAAAACCTAAAAAACACAAAAAATCATAAAAACCCCATAAAACCAATGAAAATGCTAAAAAATCTAAAAACCCATTAAACACCTAAAACCTCAAAAAACCCTAAATCACCCAAAAACACAAAAACTATAAAAATCCTATAAAGCATGGAAATCTCTTAAAATAACTAACGAACATAAAATACAAAAAAAATATGAAAAATAACTAAAAATCCCTGAAAACATAAAAAACCTAAAAACCCTTTAAAACCCTATAACCCAAAATATTGATAAAAACGAAAAAAAACTCTAAAAAACCATTAATACACAAAAAGCAGAAAAAAACCGTAAAACCCCATAAAAACCTAAAAAGTGTTAAAAAGTCACAAAACCCCTTCAAACTCAAAATAACATTAAAAAACTTTAAAAACCATTAAAACCCTAAAAACTCAAAAAAAACCTAAAAACGCCAAAAAACCAAAAGAGACAAAAAAACCCCAGAAAATCCCCTAAAACCCTAATAAAACAAAAAAATAAAAAAAATCCTTAAAAATCACTAAAAATTAAAAAAAACCTAAAACCCTATGAAAACATTAAAAATCTAAAAACACTTAAAACCATTAAAACCATTAAAACCTAAAAATGATAAAAAAAAATACTAATAATAATTAAAACCCTTAAAAACCTAAGAACCCTAAAAACCCTAAAAACCAATAAAACTGATAAAAATCATGAAAAATATTTAAGAATACCTAAAAATCGTAAAACCCCTAAAAACACTGGAAACTCCAAAGAAAACATTAAAAATGTAAAATAATTTATATCCCCTAAAAATACAAAAAAATCATAAAACCCCTAAAAGGCCGTAAAAACACAAAAAAACACTAAAACCCTCTAAATCTCATAAAATCATAAATACATTAAAAACCACTAAAAAATATAAAATCCTTTTATACCCCTAAAAACATTAAAAAAATCTAAAAACCTAAACACCCCTAAAACCCCCCAAAAAACCTTAAAACCCTTAAAACCCTAAAAGCCCTCATAATATCAAAAAACCATAAAAACGCATAAAATCCTAAAAAATCCATATTAATACCTAAAAAAGTCAAAACCTGTAAAAAAACCTAAAAACCCTAAAAAACCTTAAAAACCTGAAAATGATAAAAAAAAATATATAAAAACCTAAAAAACCTCTAAAAACATCAAAATACCTCAAAAACCTAAAAACCGTCAAAATCATAAAAAACCCTAAATATAGATAAAAACGAAAAAACTAAAAACACCTGAAAAACATTAATAATACCTTAAAACCTAAAACCAATTAAAAAGCCTCAAAAAGCATAAAACGCTAAAAACCCGATAGGCCCTAAAACTCTAAAAACCCCTAAAATCCCTAAAACACCCAAAAAATATGAAAACACCCTAAACCCATTAAAACCTTAAACCACTAAAAACCCTAAAAATCCTTTAAAACACAAACAATGTTAAAAAACACTAAAAACCCATAAAAACTCTAAAAAACTCAATAAAAATAGGAAAAACCCAAAAAACTATAAAAACCAAAAAAAAACTTAAAACCATCAAAATACCAAAAAAAAATACTAAAAACAATAAATATCATAAAAATACCTAATACCCCTTAAAATGTAAAAAAGGCTGAAAAACTAAAAGGCCATATGAAAACATTAAAAACCTAAAAAATAAAAAAAAAGAAAAAAAACACTAAAAACCATAAAAAACCAAAAACCCCAGAAAATCCCAAAAAACCAAAAAAAATCCATAAAAAATAATAAAAATTTCTTAAAAATCCCAAAAATTTTAAAAAATCTAAACACCTTGAAAACCCCTAAGAGAAATTTAAAAATATAAAAACACTTAAAACCATTACAAAACCTAAAAATCACTTAATACCTCAAAAGACCCTAAAAATCCTAAATACCATTGAAAACCTTAAAACCCCCTAAAAACCGTAAAAACCGTCAAATTATAAAACCCATTAATATCTCTAGAAACCCTTTAAACTCTTAAAAACCTTAAATACTCTAAAAACGTTAAAAACCCTACAAAATTAAAAATACCAAAAAATCCCAATAAATCAATAAAAACCCTAAAAAACCCTAAATTCCATCAAAATTCCTTAAAACCTTAAAACCCCTAAAAATCCTAAAAAATCTCGGAAATACCCTTAAGATCATAAAAACATTAAAAACCGTGAAACTGTAAAGAAAACCATAAAAACCTAAAAACACATAAAACCCTTCAAAAACCTAAAAAACTATAAAAAACCTACAATCCACCAAAAAATATAAAACATAGAAAACCTAAAACCCCTAAAAACTCATAAAAACCCTCAACACCTAAAAAATCTAAAAACCCTTTAAATTACTAAAGACATTAAAATACACTAAAAACCTAAAAACTATAAAAAACATAAAAAAACAATTAAAAACTTATAAAACCCTAATGCCCAAAAATGATACATAAAAACAATAAATTCCTAAAAATCCTAAAAAACTCTAAAAATCAATAAAAATGTAAAAAACAAGAAAAACTCTAAAAAACATAAGAAAACCTAAAAAAACTAAAATTAATTATAACCCATATAAAAAATGATAAAATCCCTAAAAAACCCTAAAATCCTTAAAAATCCGAAAAACCATCAAAATCCGTAAAACCATAAAAACCATAAAAATACTAAAAACGCCCTAAAAATCCATAAATTATAAAAATCAGGAAAGACCTTGAAAATCCCTAAGAAAAACTTAAACACCTAAAATATTTAAAACCCAAAAAAAAATAAAAACACAAAAAAACCTACAAACCATAAAAACTGTAAAAACACTCAAAATTCATAAAATCCATAAAAACCATAAATATCCTAAAAAATACCTAGAAATCCCTTAAAATGTAACAAACTATAAAAATTGAGAAACCCTAATAAAAGCTTAAAAACTAAAAAACATATGAAACCACTAAAAAAGACAGAAATGCAAAAGACAATAAAACATCCTAAAACCCCACTATACAAAAAAAACCCCAAAAATTTTAAAAAACCCATAAAAACCCCTTGAATCCCAAAAAACCATAAAAATAATGAAAACCTTAAAAATGTAAAAAAAATAAAAAAAACCCCATAAAATGAAATAAACAAAAAAAACCCCTAAAAACGCTAAAATAAATAATAAAACCCGAATAAAATGAAAAACCCTAAAAACCATAAAAACCATAAAAATCCATACAAACCCTAAAACCCATAAAAATTTAAAAATCCATAGAAATCCATTAAAACGTGAAAACCCATAAAAATGATGAGAACCCTAAGAAAACCTTAAAACCCAAAAAAAATCTTAAATCTCCTAAATAAACCAAAAATAATCCAAAAACCTCTTAAAAGGTTAAAACCCAAAAAACTATAAAAACCATAAAAATCCCAGAAAACATAAAAGACCCTAAACACTGTAAAATCCATAGAAACCACTAAAAACTATAAAATCCCTTTAAATCCCTCAAAATAATAAAAAAATACAAAAACCATAAAACCTTAAAAAACTAAAAAAACTGAAAAACCCAGAAGTACCATGAAACACCCCAAACCCCCTAAAACGCCTCAAAATTCTTGAAAAACAAAAAAGTCCAAAAAATCATAATAAATCCAAAAAATCCCTAAAAACATAAAAAACCCTAAAACCCTAAAAACCCCAAATAAAATCTTAAAAACCTAAAACACCTAAAACACCTAAAAGACAAAAATATGAAAAAACCCTAAAACCCTAGTAAGCAAAAACCCAAAAAACCCCAAAAACCAGTAAAAACCCATTAGTCACATAAAAATGGTAAAAAATCTACAAAATATACTAATCCCTAACAAACCAAAAAAAACCATAAAGCCCCCAAAACCCTCAAATTCCCTAAAAACCGAAAAAAACATAAAAACCCAAATAAAACCTTAAAATCCCTAAAAACGTAAATAAATATAAAAACTCTGAAAACCCTTAATAAAACATAAAAAACTAAAAACAATAAAACCCCTAAAAATATAAAGATGTAAATAACAAAAAAAACCCAAAACCACTAAAAACGTAAAAGCACTCAAAATCCCGAGAAACCCAAAAAATCATAAAAATCAATAAAAATATAAAAACACTCTAAAACCCATGAAAACTCTAAGATAACCATAAAATTACTAAAAACACCTAAAAAATATAAAACTTAAAAATGCTAAAAATTGTAAATACCTAAAAATCTAAAAACCACAAAAAAACATAAAAACCACTAAAAACCATAAACGCCTAAATCCCCATAAAATTAATAAAAACACACTAAAAAATATAAAATCCCTTTAAATACATAAAACTATTAAAAACATTTAAAGTCCTTTAAAACACTAAAAAACTCAAAAAACACATAATAACATAAAACCCCCAAAAACCCCTCAAAACCCTAAAAGCCTAAAAATTCCTTAAAACCTTAAAACCCCTTAAATTCATAAAAACATAAAGAAATTCACAAAAATGTAAAAACATGTAAAATCCCAGTAATCCCTAAGAAAACTCTAAAAACATAAATCACTTAAAACCCTAAAAAACATAAAAAATCCTAAAAGCACTAAAAATCCCTTAACCCCCTAAACCCTAAAAACCATCAAAATCCCTAAAAACTATAAAACCCATAAAAATTGAAAAAATCTATAAAAATACCTAAATACATAAAAAACCGTGAAAACCATCAAAACCCTATGAAAACTATAAAAACCTAAAATCATTTAAAACCCGAAAAAATGAAAAAACCCTAAAAGTCTCAAAATAACCAAAATATCCCCAAAACCAATATAACCCCTAAAGACATTAAAAACCATAAAATAGTATAAACACCCTAAAAACCACTAGAAACCCAAAAAACACTAATATATAATATCCCCTGAAAAACCAAAAACTGTTAAGAAAGTATAAAAGACCATAAAACCTCTAATAAATTAAAAAAACATAAACTTCCAAAAATATTGAAACCTTTAAACCCATAAGACCCTAAAAATCCATAAAACCCCTAAAAACCTCAAAATCATAAAAAATCCCTTAACATCACTAAAATAATAAAATAATTAAGTAACCCCAAAGAAAAAAATAAAAACCTAAAAACACATAATGTCGGTAAGAAACATAAAAAATACTAAACACCCAAAAACCCAAAAAACCCTAAAAATCCAAATATCCTTAAAAACTAAAAAAATACATAAAAAAATTAAAGAGACCTAAAACCCCATAAACCCGTAAAACCAATAAATATTCAAAAAACCCTTTAAATCCTTAACAATTTTAAAAAAATCCTAAAATCCCAAAGAAACTGTAAATCCCTCAAAAGCATAAAAACTCTAAAACCCTCAAATTAACCAAAAATCATAAAAACCATAAAAATCCTAAAAAAATACACAAAATCCCTAAAACATAAAAAACCCAAAATACTTCAAAACCCATAAAAAACATAAAATCCAAGAAACACTTAAAACAAATAAAAACCCAAAAAAGTATAAAAAAACAAAAAAAAATATAAAAAACACCTAAAAACTAGAATAACCATAAAACCCAAAACAACATTAAAAACCTGAAAGACATATAAATCCTCTAAAAACTAATGCAAATTCTAAAATCTATTTAAAACCCTAAAAAATAAAAAAACTCTAAAAAACCATAAATAACCTAAAAATTCCAAAAAACCTCTAAAAACTAAAAAAAAAAATCTAAAATCTATAAAACCCCTAAAAAATCTTGAAAACACTAAAAATCCCTTAAAACCGCAAAATTCATAAAAAATCTATAAAAATCCCTAAAAATGTCAAAACCCTTGAAACCCCTAAAAACCCTAAGAAAAAACATAAAAATAAAAAAATACTTAAAACCACAAAAAAATTAGAAACCAATAAAAACCCTAAAAAACCAAAAAATCATAAAATCCATAAAACCCCAAAAAACTGTAAAAAACCCTAAAGACTATAATAAACAGAAATATTTCTAAAAACCCTTTGAACCCATAAAAATGATAAAAATTCTTAAAACCCTCAATACCAAAAAAATAAAAAAAATACCCCAATACCGCAAAAAACTCCTAAATATCCTCCAAATCACTAAAAACCCTTTTAACTATAAACATCGTAAAAATCCCTAAAATCCCTAAAAACATACAAAATCCTAAACTTTTTGAAAACACGTACGAAAACATAAAAACCAAAAAAAACCAAATAACAATAAAAATTCTAAAAATCCAAAAAATACTAAAAAACCCTAAAACCCCTAAAACCCCCAAAATACCTAAAAACCTTGAAAACCCATAAAATTCATAAAAATTCTTTAAAAATCCATAAAAACATAAAAACCCAAAAAACCTAAAAACCCCAAAGAAGACATTAAAACCATAAAAACACTTAAAACAACAAAAATACTGTAAAAATAAAAAATTAAAATACCCTAAAACACTAAAACACCAAAACCCCTAAAACTAATAAAAAAACAAAAAAACAACAAAAAAACCATAAAACCCTCTAAAACTCTAAAAACAATTTAAACCCTTAAAATTATGAAACTCTAATAATGCCTTAAAAATTAAAATGTAAAAACCCTGAAAATCTATAATAAAAACAAAAAACCTAAAAGCACCTAAAAAAACTCAAAAAATAAAAAAAAAATAGAACTTAAACCCGAAATGACCAAAAACACTAAAAACCTTCAAAATCAATAAAATCCCTAAGAATAAAAAAATACAAAAAATCCCTATAAATCCATACAAGTGTAAAAATCATAAAAACCCAGAAAAAAAATATTAAAATCATAAATACAAAATCCCTATAACCATTAATGAAAAAAATAGTAAAAACACTAAAAGACCTTAAAAAACTAAAAACACCTAAAACCCATAAAAACAACTAAAAAAAGTAAAACCCATAAAATCATAAATCCACTAAAATATCTAGAAACCATTTAAACCCCAAAACATTAAAAACCCTAAAAACATTTAAACTTGTAAAAAACCGAAGAAATATATTAAAAACCAAAAAAATACAATAAAAACCCAAAAAATACAAAAATCCCTCAAAATCTCAAAAAACTGTAAAACCCATAAATATCCTAAAAATCTCTAAAAAACATATAATTAAAAAATTCCCTAAAACTAGGAAAAATCATAAGAAAAAAATAATAAACCCTAAAAACACTTTAAAACTGTAATAACCCAAAAAATTCAAAAAAAATATAAAAGCCCATAAAAACCATGAAAACACTAAAACCATAAAATCCATAAAAACATTAAAAACCCTAAAACCCAAATAACACTAAAATTCACTAAAAACTCTAAATACCCATTAAACACATAAAAATGCTACAAAAATAAAAAAAACTATAAAATCCATAAAATCTGAAAAAAAAACCCAAAACCCCAAATAAACCATAAAACCCTAAAACCATAAAAAAACCCAAAACCCTCAAAATCCCTAAAACCCCTAAGAACCTTATGACACCTCAAAATCCAAAAAGACAATAAAAATCTATAAAAATCCTAAAAAATCCCTAAAAATCCATAAAAACATAAAAACCCCCCAAGAGCTTGAAAACACTTAAGAAAACATTAAAAATAAAAAAAACACATAAAACCACTAAAAAATATAAAAATTCTAAGAACTATAAAAACCATAATATGACCCCAAAAAATCATAAAAATCCCTAAATACCAAAAAGCAAAAAAAACATCTAAAACCCCAATAAAACATACAAAAACCTAAGAAACAAATAAAAAATCAAATACCCTTTAAACCCTAAAAATTATAAAGAAATAAAAAACATAAAACCCCTTAAAACAAAAAAAAATCATAAAAAAAAATAAATCCATAGAAACCTAAAAAAGTCTAAAAACACAAAAAATCCCTGAAAATCTCTAAAAACCTTAAAAACAATAAAAATTTAAAATATCCCTTGAAAATCCATGAAAAGGTAAAAAGAGCTAAAAACCCATAACAAAACCTTAAAACCCTTAGAACACTTAAAAAACTTAAAAACCTAAAAAAAACAAAACAATCCCTAAACCCCTAAAAACTACAAATACTATAGAAATCCATGAAAACCAAGAAAACCCCTAAAACCAATAAAATGCTAATAATAATGAAATATCTAAAAAAACTTTAAAGATTTAAAATAATTAAAAGATAAAAAACATTAAAACTGCTAAAAATTTACCAAACCCCTAAAAACAAAAAAAAAACATAAAAATACTAAAAATCCCTAAAAATCTCTAAAAAAAAGTTAAACCCCTAAAACCCCATAGAAAACAATAAAAACCTAAAAAAATTAAAAACCACATAAAAACATAAAACACTAAAAACCCTAAAAATTCGAAATAGCCCTACACACCCTAGAAACCGTAAAACCCATAAAAATCCATCAAAGACCAGAAAATTACAAATAAATCCAAAAAACCTATTAGACCCCTAAAAACAATACAAAACTCTAACAAATCGTAAAACCCAAAAAACTCAAAGAAAAACCGTAAAACCCATTATAATTTTTAAAAATTTAAAAACCATAAAAATCCTATAAATTTGTAAAAATCCCTAAAACATAAAAAAATCCTAAAAATCAGAAAAAACATTAAAAAACATTAAAAACCTCAAAAACACTTAAAATCCCAAAAAACATAAAAATTATAAAAACCCTAAAAGACCCTAAAACCCCTGAAACCCATAAAAACTCTAAAAACCCTAAATACCTAAAAAAACATTAAAAACCTATAAAACCCAAAATAAAATTAAATACTAAAAACAACTTTAAACCCCTAAAACTGAAAAAAAAAACTCCTAAAAACCTTAAAAACCCTAAAAAATAAAGTTGAAAATTAAAAAAAACCATAAAACCCCAAAAAAAATCTAAAAACCCTAAAAACCCTAAAAACACTAAAAATCCTAAAAATTCCATAAAAATACCTAAAAACATAAAAAAACCTTGAAAACCCTTAAGAAACCCTTACAAACCTAAAAACACTTAAAACCATTAAAAACATAAAAAAGCTAAAAACCATAAAAAAACACTAAGAACTCTAAAAATCCATAAACACCCTTCAAAATCCTATAAAATAACTTAAAATTACAATAAATTTATAAAACCATAAAACACTTACAAAATATAAGAAAACCATAAAAACCTAAAAATAAATAAACCCCTAAAAAACATAAAAATGCTAAAAACCCAAAAGAGTCTCTAAAGACCCAAAAAACCTCAAAAAAAATAAAAACCCTTAAAACATCAAGAAAAATTAAAAACCCATAAAAAACCAAAAAACCTATAAAAAATATATATACTCATTAAACCCCTAAAAACCATAAAAACCATAAAAATACTAAAAAATCCATAAAAATAACTAGAGACATAAAAAACACCCCAAAACCCTGAAGCCCCAAAAGTGAACCTTAGAAACCTAAAAACATGAAAAAAAACATAAAAAATAAAAAAAACACTAAAAATAAAAAAACCCTAAAACATGTGAATACCCTAAAAACCCTAAAATACAAAAAAATACATAAAACAATAAAAAACTGTAAAAACAATAAAAAATAATTAAAAAATCTAAAAACCCTTTAAACCCGTAAAATATTAAAAAAATAAAAAAAATATTAAAAAACCAATGAAACTCAAAAATTTCCGTAAATCCTAAAAACACCATAAAAACCCTAACTACCTTTATCCATCAAAATCACTAAAAAATAAAAAAACCATTAAAATTCATAAGAAATCCATAAAAGTATCTAAGTTTTTAAAAAACCTAAAATAAAGAAAAACCCACAGAAAACCTTAGAAACCTAAAAATTCGTTGAAACTCTTAAATAAACCTAAAAATTAAAAAATACCATAAAATAACATAGTAACCATAAAATCCCTCAAAATCATTAAAACCCCTAAAAATAAAAAAAAAATCCAAAAAATAACTAAAAACCATCAAAATGTAAGAAACCCCAACAAAACTAAAACCCCCTAAGAAAACCTTAGAATCCTAAAAAAATTTAAAACCCCTAAAAATCTATAAATCACTAAAATCATTAAAATACCATAAAAACCCTAAAATCAATAAAACCCCTAAAAACAATAAATCTCTAATAGCCCATAAAAGTCCTAAAAATAAACTAAAAACTCTAAATCCCTTTAATCCACTAAAAAGGATTAAATACTCTGAAAAACATTAAAACACTAAAGAAACAAAAAAACCTTATTAACCCAAAAATCCACAAAACCCTATTAACCCCTAAAAAACCTAAAAATCCTAAAATCCCTTAAAATCTATAAAAACCATAAAAACACATAAAAATCCTTGAAAATGTGAAAATTACCTTAAACATAAAAAATTCTAAAAATGATGTAAAACCATAAGAAAACCTTAAAAACAAAAAAAATCCCTAAAAATTTAAAATACCTAAAAATAATAAAAAACCCTAAAACACTAAAAAACTCTAAAAACCCTCAAAATCCTACCAACCCTACAAATATAAAAATCCTAAAAAATACATAAAAACCCTAAAAATGTAAAAAAACCCTAAATCCCTGAAAACCCCCTAATAACACAATGAAAACATAAAAAACATAAAATCCCAAAAAAACCTAAAAACCCATTAAAAAACAATAAGACTTTAAAACCCTAAAAACCGTTAAACCCCTAAAACCCCAAAACAAAAATCTAAAATACACAAAAAAACTAAAAACCCTTTAGAACCCTAAGAACATAAAAAAATAGAAAAACAATAAACACCTAAAAACTAAAAACATCTAAAAACAAAAAAACAAACAAAAAGACCCTAAAAACCCAAAAAAACACCCAATATCCTATAAAACCGTAAAAACAAAAAAAATTCACAAAAATCCATAAAAACATAAAAAACCCTAAACCTTGAAAAACAATAATAAAACATAAAAAAAAATAAAATAATTAAAACCAATACAAAACTTATAAAATGCCAAAAACCCTAAAAACAAAAAAAACCCCCAAAAACCTTAAAAAACTCTAGAACCCATTAAAAACAAAAAACCCACTAGAACTCTATAAAATATATAAGCCCTTAATAATGTTAAAAAGCTTAAAAAACCTTAAATCCCTTAAGAATCTTTAAAAAACCCTGAAACCACAAAGAACCATATAAAAACCTAAAAACCATAAGAAAACCCCAAAACACTCAAAATAATTAAAACCCATAGAACACATAATAATCCTAAAAAATAAATAGAAATCCATAAAAATTTAAAAAATCCAAAAAACCTAACAAACCATAAGAAAACCTCAAAGACCTGAAAACTTTTAAAACCCTTAGAAAACCTAAAAAAACTACAAATCCTAAAAAACCATAAAAGACCCTAAAACCAAAACAACCCATAAAAACCCTAATAATTCATGTAAAACTCTAAATACCTTTTTGACCCCTAATAACATTAAAAAAATACAAAAAAATATTAAAAAAAACTCAAAAAATCCTAAAAACAAAAAACCTATAAAAACCATATAAACCGTAAAAACCCTAAGAACCCTATAAATCCATAAAACCACTTAAAAGCATAAAAACCAAAAGAATTATAAAATTCCTTGAAAACATAATAAACACTAAAAACCCTGAAAACCCTTAATAAAATCATGAAAACAATATTACACTTAAAACCCCTAAAAAAATAAAATACTGAAAACCCTAAGAACACCTAAAACACATAAAAACAATAAAACATAGTAAAACATTAAAACCCCTTAAAACAAATAAAAAACTTAAAAACAACTAAAAAACTAAAATACATTTCAACCCCAATTTTTTTTAAAAACTCTATAAAATATTAGAACCCCTAAAAACTCGTAAAACACCTAAAACCCCAAAAACCATAAAAAATAAAAATAAACATTAAAAACACTAATAATCATAAAAATCACTAAAACCCATCAATATCACTAAAAACCAAAAAGACCACTAAAATATATAAAAATCTATAAAAATCCTTAAAAATCCAAAAAAATAAAAAAAAATGTAAAAACCAAGAGACACCCCAAGAAAACCTTATAAACCTAAAGAATCTTAAAAAACCAAAAAACCTAAAAATGATAAAACCCTAAACACCTGAAAATCCCTGAAAATCATAAAAACCCATAAAATTATAAAAAATCCATAAAATCCCTAATAACATAAAAACCATAAAAATCATAGAAACCTTAAGAAAAACATAAAAAAAATTGATTGGAATGACACAAGGGGATGTGGGTGCGCAAGGTTTGCGAGCTGAGGGGCACTCTCCTGGTGCTGGTGGGATGTGGGGATGTGGGCAGCACTCTCCTGGAGGTAGGCTCACCTCATTTTGCGGAATGGGCCAGCGGAGTGGAGGACCTACTGTGTAATCCTATTGTGGAACTGATTGGGGTGTCAGGCGATATGGCCCCGAACCTAAAAACATCCAGGTCGTTTTTGGAACCCAATCTGCTGAAGATAATTGTGTGCTGCTCTATGATATGATGATGGTTGAATGGGAAAGGTTTCCCCTTTAGGGGGGAAGCTAAGATTCTCATAGAGAGATTTGTTGAGGATGACTACATGATAAATGTTGTTATGGCCAGGTCGAAGGAAGAAAAGAATAAGCTATTAGAAAGGAGTTATGAAAATTCTGGGTCTGAAAAAAAAAAGGGTGCAAAAAGGCCTCAAGTGCGGCTAATGATGGAGTCGTTCGTGAGGAAGCTATGCATGAGGATGGTTCCATCTCTTCTCCACTAAAGTGTAGGCTGCGGAAGGATTACTCTGCCCTCCCGTGAACTATGGCGACCCGAGCCACCTCCAAGAAGGTCAAGCTAAATCTCAATGTCAATTTGCGGGAGGAGCCTGCACAAACTGCTGAGTAGAAGAGGGCAAGAGAGCAGCTTTTGTCGATGCTCAGAATGCAAGAGGAGTATGAGTCTGGTTGGGATTCTATGGATACGGGTGCTGAATCAGACTTTTGCTTTACTGGTGTGGGCGCTGGCCTGAGAGCGATTTTCAGTTGCTGCGGTGGAGAGCTGGATGACTTTGGTGGTGATATTGACTGATATGCTCTTTTGTCTGTTTCTTTAATTTTGGACCTTTTCTGTTTGTTTTTATTGATCTTTATTTTTTTGGGGTTCTTGGGTCTGGGGTTTGTCAAGGATTTTTGGGTGCGGGCTGTTTGACCCCCGCCTCCCTTGTCTACCGCATCTTCTTTTTTATAAAATTTGGGGGTTCGGGAATAGCATGACCCTCATATCTTCCTTGCCCTAAAAACCATAAATCCCTAAAACCCCATAAAACCACTAAAACCCAACTAAAAATATAAAACATTATATAAATACCAAAAAACATTAAAAACTCTAAAAAACATAAAAACCATAAAAACTCCAAAAAAATGTCTAAAAACCAAAGAAACCATAAAAACACTAAAAAACCTCAATATCCCAAAAAACACTAAAAACATTGACATCCTATAAAATCCCAATAAATAATTATAAAAGTAAAAACCACACAAAAACCTGAGAAACCCTGAGAAGAACAAAAAAATGTAAAATCACTAAAAAACCTAAAAAATGATAAAACCCTAAAAACCATAACAACCCTTAAAACCCTAAAAACCATAAAACCCCAAAAAACCAAAGAAACCCAAAAATAAAATAAAACCATAAAACCCAATAAAAACTCTAACAACCCTTTAAAAACCTAAAAACATAAAAAAATTTAGGAACATTAGAAACCATAAAAACATAAAAAAACATGAAACCCAAATAATCCATAAAACTGCTAAATTCATTAAAAACCATAAAAACCATAAAAATCCCTAAAAACCTTAAAACTATAAAAATCTTAAAATTTACATAAAAATCCATAGAAACATAAAAATCTGTAAATACCTTCAAAATCATTAAGAAAACCTCAAAACCAAAGTATAATTAAAACCCCTAAAAAAGATAAAAAAAACTATAAAACCCTAAGAAACCCTAAAAGACCCTAAAAACCCTAAAACCGTGTAAAAACCATAAAACCTCTATAAACCTTAAAACCCCTAAAAACCCAAAAAAAGATAAAAACACTCTGAAAAACATAAATCTTATAAACCACTAGAAATGTTAAAAAATTGAAAAAACATTAAAAACCATAATAAAAAAAACCCTAAAATCCCCAAAACCATAATAACCCTAAAAACCATGAAATCACGTAAAATCACTACAAACATAAAAATCATAAAAATCATAAAAAATTACCAAAAAGTCCCTTAAATTATAAATAACCCAAAAAAACATAAAATGAGAATGAAAATATTAAAAACCTAAAAATATTTAAAGACCCTAAAAACCTAAAAAATGCTAAAACCACAAAAGAACCCCTAAAACACCTAAGAACAGAAAACCCCAAAAAAAATAAAAAATCTATAAACCCTAAAAACCAATAAATAATATAAACCCCTTGTAACACATAAAAAAATTTAAAAAATTTAAAAAATATTAAAATCACATGAAAACTAAAAAAACCCTTAAAACCCAGAAAAAATAAACAACTGAAACCCTAAAAAACACTTACACCCCTCCAAATAAATAAAACCCTAAAACCATAGAAATCCTAAAAAATAAATAAAAAATAACTAAGAATGTAAAAACCTCTAAAATCCCTAAAAATCCCAAAGAAAATCATAAAAATCAAGAACAATGAAACCCCTAAAACTGCTAAAAACCTTAAGAATCCTTTATAACCGAAAATACTATAAAAATCGTAAAAAATCTCTAAAAATCCATAAAAATGTAAAACAACTTAAAAACATGGAAAATCCTAAGAAAAAAATAAAACCTAAAAACACTTAAAACCCTTAAAAACGTAAAAAATTATAAAAACCCCCAAAACCCCATAAAAGACCCAACAAACCCAAAAAATCTTAAAAACCATAAAACCCATAAAGAACATAAAAAACCATAAAAACCATAATTACCCTAAAACCCCCATGAAAATTATAAAAACCCTTTTAAACCACTAAAGCATTAAAAAACACTAGAAAGCCTTAAAACCCCTAAAAACACAAAAAGTCCCTAAAAACCTAAAAATCAATAAAAATCCTAAAATAGCCCCAAAAATCCCTTAAAATGTAAAACTACAAAGAAACCCATGAAACCCCTTTGGAAAAAATATATACGTAAAAACACTTGAAACTATAAAATTATTAATCATTATTAAAACCCTTAGAAACTTAAATAGACCCTAAACCCCATAAAAAACTACTAAAAACCCTAAAAACCCATAAAAACCTTAAAAAACCTAAAATTCTATAAAAACCAAAAAAATCCACAAAAACCTTTATAACTCCTTTAAATCCCTATAAATGTTAAGAAACTCTAAAGACATTAAAAACTATAAAACACTCAATACAACCCTAAAACCCTAAAAAATCATAAAAACCATAAAACCCAACAAAATCCCTAAAAACCTAAAAAAATATAAAAATTCAAAAAAAAGAACACAAATTCCCGATGAACATTAAATAAATTAAAATCCCTAGAACCCCTGTGAAAACCTTAAAACCCTAAAAAAATTTAAAACCCCTAAAAACCTAAAAATACTAAAACCCCAAAAAAATTGACATACCTTAAAAACTATTAAAAGTTCTAAATAACCCTAAAAATCCCTAAATTCCTCTAAAATCTCTAAAAACCCTTTTAAACTCCTAAAAATGTTAAAAACAATAAAAACCCTTAAAACACTAAAATAATAAATAAAATACCACTTAAAAAATGAAAACCCATAATTTTTTTAAAAACCATAAAACCCCTAAACACACCTAAAAACCCTAAACCCCCAAAAAAATCATAAAAAGAACAAAAAATCTATGAAAACATAAAAACCCTAAAAAAATATGAAAACCCCCAAAAAAATATAAAAACATTAAAATTATTAATCCCCTAAAAACCTATAAAACATTAATGACCCTAAAAACCATAAAACCCCATAACACAATGAAAACCCATAAAAACCCATAAAACCCCTATAAACACTAAAAACACTAAAAACTCTTTAAACCCATAAAAACATTAAAAACATTAAAAACTCTAAAATACCTTTAAACTCTGAAAAACTAAAAGAACTTTAAAACCCTAAAACTAAAAAATCATAAAGACCAAAAAAACCCTAAAAAACATAAAAACCATCAGAATCCCTAAAAATACTAAAAACCATAAAAATTATAAAAAATTTATAAAAATCCCGAGGAATGTAAAAACCATAAAATCCTAGAAAAATACATAGAAAATCCTTAAAAACAAAAAAACTCTTTAAACCCCAGAGAAACAAATAAAATCTAAAAACTATAAAACCCTAAAACACCTAAAACCCCTCAAAATCTCTGAAACCCTAAAACCATAAAATCCTTATAAATCCATCAAAATCTGATAAAACATTAAAATATAGAATAAATCGTGAAAACGCATAATAAAATATTTTAAAAACTAAAAATACATAATTCCCTAAAAATGTAAACACACTAAAAACCCTTAATGACCCTGAAAACCTAAACCCCTAAAAACCAAAATAACTGCCAAAAACCTCAAAACCCTTAAAATCCCATAAAAACACAAAAACCACAAAAAACCTGAAAAACCCTTTAAACCACTAAAAATCATAAATAAATATAAAAACCATTAAAAATCCAAAAAACCTCCTAAAACCCTAAAAACCAAAAAACAAATCCATAAAATTCTAACAACCCTATAAACCCTAAAAACCCTCAAAATCCTTAAAAACCTTAAAACCCATAAAATTACACCAAAATCCTTAAATATGTAAAACCACTAAGTTCCCTGAAGAAACCTAAGAAATCCATAAAAACCTAAAAAACCCTAAACCCTTAAAACCAAAAAAACCGTAATAAAACTCCAAAACCCCCTAAAATTCTTAATAACCCACTAGAAATCTAGAAATATTTTAAACTCATAAAAAAAATTTAAAAACTAGAAAAACATTAAACCCCTAAAATATAAAAAAAACCTAAAACCCCCAAAAAACCAAAAAACCCCCCAAATCCCCCAAAACCTAAAAAATCCATAAAACCCCTAAAATATCACAAAATCCTAAAAAATCAATAAAAATTCCTAAAAATGTAAATAACTCCAAAACATAGAAAAATCATAAGAAATCCTTAAAAACCTAAAAACACTTAAAACACCTAAAAATATAAAAAAAATTAAATGCCAAAAATACCCATAATAGACCCTAAACCTCAAAAAAAACCTTTAGAAACCCCAAAACCCCGCAAAAAACACTAAAAAATCTAAGAACATGTTCAACCACGAAAACTTTTAATGACACTAAATGACCATGAAAACTCTAAAAACTCAATGAAACCCTAAAAAACATAAAACCAATTTAAACACTAAAAATACCTAAAAGCCCATAAAAACTATAAAAAACCTATAAGAATTGTTAAAACCACCTTAAACATAAAAAACCCTAAAACCCTGAAAAACATTCTGAAAACCATAAAAACCTAAAAACACTTAAAACCCCTAAAAATCTAAAAAATGCAAGAAACCTAAAAAAACCTCTAAAACCCTAAAATCCCTAAAATCCAAAAAAACCATAAAACATTAAAAACCCTAAAATCTTGAAACACCCCTAAAACCCACTAAATTCTTGAAAAACAATTTAATCTCCTAAAACATTTAAGAAATATAAAAACCATAAAAATCCTAAATTATTTAACAGAAACCTTAAAAGCATCAAAAACTAAAAAACCAAAAAACCCTAAAAACCCCTAAAAACAATCAAAATCCCTAAAACACTAAAAAAAGTAAAAATACTAAAAAATAGGTAAAAATCCTTAAAAATGAAAAGGCCCTAAAACCAATAAAACACTAAAAACAAATAAAAATATAAAAACACAGAAATCCCCTACAAAACCTAAGAAATGCTAAAAAAACTAAAAACCCTAAAAGACAAAAAAACCCTAAAACCCATAAAACCACTAAAAACCATAAAAACCCCTAAAAACTCTTAAAATCCTAAAACCACTAAAAATTATAAAAAACTTTTAAATCCATGAAAACATTAAAAACTCTAAGAAACCATAAAAACAAAAAGAATATCAAAAAAACACAAAAAATCCATAAAAACCCTATAAACCCTATAAAAACAATACAACCTAAAAATCCTTATAAACCATAAAAATTTAAACAAAGCCCCAAAAATCACCCAAAATGTAAAAAACCCTAAAACCCTTAAAAACCTATGAAAACCTAAAAAACGTAAAAATACCTAAAATATAAAATATGATAAACCCCATAAAAACCATAAAAACACTTAAAATCACTAAATACCCTAAAAACCAAAAAAAATCCCTCAAAATCCCTAAAAATGGAAAAACACCTGAAAACCTAGAAAATCTCAAAGAAAACCTAAAAAGTGTAAAAACATGTAAATCCCTCCAAAATCATAAAGAACCCTAAAATTCTTAAAAACACCAAATACACCCTAAAAACCCTAAAAATCTCTAAAAACCATAAAACCACTAAAATACAAACAAAACCCAAAAAACAACTAAAAAATTTTAAAACTATTTAGGCCACTAAAAACATTAAAAACTCTAAAAAAAACATAACCCCTAAAACGAAAAAAAACGTTAAAATGAAAAACCATTAATACCCAAAATACCATAAATATGCCAAGAATCCCAAAATAACATAAAATTCATAAAATTCCATAAAAATAACTAAATACATAAACAACCCAAACACCCCTAAAAACCCATAAGAAAAACATTAAACCCTAAAAACAATTTAAACCCCTAAAAATATAAAAAACAATAAAATCCATGAAACCCCTAAAAACAAATAAAAACCCTAAAAACTCAAAAAATCTTTAAAAACAAATAAAAATATTTAAAACCCCCCAAATACCAAAAAATACTTGAAAACCCCGATAAAACTTTAAAAATCAAAAAACACTTAAAACCCCTAATAACACAAAAACCCCTTAAAATATGCAAAAACCCCTAAAACCCTAAAAATAAAATAAATCACTAAAAAAATTATCCCTAAAATCCAAAACGCACTTAAAACTCAAAAAACCCATTAAACTCCTAAAAACTCTAAAAACCAGAAAAACTCAAAAAGATAAGAAAAAACCCTAAAACTGAAAAAAAACCATAAACCACCTAAAATAGCATAAAAACTCAAAGTCCCTAAAATCCATAAAAACACATACAAATCCAAAAAATCCTTATATATGCCTAAAAATTAATAAATATATAAAAATTCATAAAAACATTAAAAACCCAAAATAAAATTTTCAAAAACCGAAAAACACATAAAATCCATAAAAACCTAAAATACAATAAAATCCCTAAATACCCCAAATACCCCAAACCCCTAAAAATCATAAAAAACAATAAAAATAAGAAAAAACACTAAAACCCATAATACCCTAAAAACCACTAAACCCTATTAAAACCCTTTAAACACATAAAAAAATTTTAAACATTAAAACCTCATAAAAACGCTCAAAAAACGATTAAAATCTAAAAATTCGATAAAAATTACTAAAATAAATTTAAATCTTAAAAATTCCATATAAATCTCTAAAAATATAATATAAAACTAAAAGCTGGAAAAATCCTTAAGAAAATATTTAAAATTGAAAAATAGTTAACCCCCCCCCCCAAAAAAAACTAAAAAACATTAAAAAACATAAAAGACCCTAAAAGGCCCTAAAAACCATAAAACCCCTAATACCATAAAAAACCTAAAAACCTTAAAAATCCTAAAAACCCTTAAAAACCATAAATAACCACAAAAAACTCTAAAAACCCATAAAACACCAAAAAATCCTAAATACCCCTAAAATTCTAAAAACTAAAAAAACCACAAAATAAAAAAACCATAAAACCCCTAAAAATCCTAAAACACCTCAAAATCCCTAAAAAACATAAAAACCCATAAATTCTTTAAAAAGCCCCAAAAATCCATAAAAGTGTAAAAACCCTAAAAACCTTAAAGAAAACCATAAAAACTTTAAACCCCAAAAAACGTAAAAAATGGACAAACATTAAAACCCTCAAACCCCTTAAAAACCATAAAATCGATAAAAATTCCTAAAATCCATTTAAACATGAAAACCCATAAAAATCCAAACAAATCCATAAAAATCCATCCAAATGTGAAAACCCAAAAAATGTCGAAAAACCGTAAAAATATCTTAAAACCAAAAAATTATTAAAACCCCTAAAACCTAAATAATTGAAAAAATTAAAAAAACCCTAACAAACCATAAAAATATTAAAAGATAAATAAACAGTAAAAACCCATAAAAATCAATAAAATACCGCAAAAAAATATTAATAACCTAAAAAAACATATAACCCATAAAAAGAAAAAACACTAAAAAATATTCAAACACTAAAAACCACGAAAACATAAAAAAATTATAATAACACAAAAAGACAATAAAAACCCAAAAAAACTTAGAACCCCATTTAGACCACTAAAAATGTTAAAAAAATCTAAAAAACCATAAATCCACAAAACTATAAAAACCCATAAAACCCAAAAAAGCCATAAAATCCCTAAAAACCCTATAAAAACCCTAAAACCGTTCAAAATCCTTAAAAACCCTAAAAACCCCTAAAAATCATAAAATACATAAAATACCTAATAAATTAAAAAAACTAAAAAACCAAAAACCCACTTAGAAAATATTAAAATCCTAAAAACACATAGAACCCCTAAAATCCTAATAATGTAAAAAACCCCCAAAAAACCAAAAAACCCCTAAAAAAATAAATACCATTAAAAAATCATAGAAACCAAAAAAAAATACAAGAAACACTAAAAACCCAAACTACCAGAAAAACATTATACCAGAAAAACCATAAACACGTTAAATTCCCTAAAACACCTAAAACCCCATAAAAATATTAAAAATGCTAAAATATTTTAAAAATGTAAAAAAAAACTCAAGCCTTGAAAAACTAAAAAAAAATATGAAAACCTAAAAATGTTTAAAACTCCTAAAAACTCAATAAATGGTTAAAATCCTAAGAAAATTCTAAGAAACCTAAAAACCCTTAAAATTCCTAAAAACTTTTAAAACACTAAAACCCTGTTAAAGCCCTTAAAACCCACTAAAAAGTCTAAAAACCAATTTAAACACCTTAGACGTTAAAAAAATATAAAATGTATTAAAAACCCAAAAAAATAAAAATAACCCCAAAATGATAAATAACTTAAACTCCCCTAAAAACCCTAAAGACCCTAAAAACCATAAAATTCATAAAAATACAAAAAAAATGTAAAAAATCATAAAATACCAAAAGAAATCATATGAAATCCTTAAAAACCTAAAAACACTTAAAACCACAAAAAAATAAAAAAAATGGTAAAACCCTAAAAACCCTTTAAAACCATAAAACCACAAAACCCCTAAAATCCCTAAAAACCCATAAAAATCCAAAAACCCCATTAAAAATGCCAAAAAAATCTCCCAAACCCTCAAAATCCATAAAAACCATAAAAACCCAAAAACACTAAAACCCCTTAAAAACCTAAGAACCCCTTAAATACACTAAGATTCCAAAAATCATCTAAAAACCATAATATCTCTAAAACCATAGAAACCCTAAAATCCCATAAAAACCATAAAACACCACTAAAAATTTAAAAACACTTTAGACCCCTAAAAATGTTCAAAACTCTAATATACCTTTAAAAAATAAAAAACTCAAAAAACCCCAAAACCCCTAAATACCTTTAATACCTAAATAACATAAAACCAATAACCCCCCCACCCCACGAATACCTAAAACCCTAAAAACCAATAAAATATTTAAAAATTCCATTAAAACATAAAAAACCAAAAGACCCTGAAAATCTCAAAGCCAATCATAAAAACCTAAAAACACTTAAAACTCATAGAAAACCTAGTAAATTTAAAAACACTAATACCCTAATAAACCATTGAAATCCTAAAAATAAAAAGAACCATAAAAACCATAGAAAATCCTAAAAACCTATAAAAACCCCAAAACCCACTAAAACATCATACAAACCTTTAAACCCTTATATCTTTTAAAAACTATAAAAAACCATAAAACTATAAAAAACCCTAAAAACAAAAAAAACATAAAAAAACTAAAAAAAACTTAAAATCCTAAACCCCTCAAAACCCTAACACACTAAAAATAATAAAAATACAAAAAATCCAAAAAACTGAATTTTGGGTGGGCCGGGAATAGCCCGGCCCTCACATCTTCCTGGCCCCTAAAAAATAAAAAAAATCTAAATCCCTAAAAACCTTAAAAAACCTCAAAATCCATAAAAACCTTAAAACATCATAAAATTAATAAAAATCCCTAAAAATACATAAAAACAAATGAAAACATAAAAACATGAAAACAGCCTAAAAATATTTAGAAACCTAAAATAATTTAAACACCAAAAAACCTAAAAAATCAAAATAACCATAAAAGACCCAAAAAACACAAAACTAAAAAAATTAAAAATCGTAAAAAAGCTCAAAAAACCTAAAAATTTAAAAACCCCGAAAAACACGGTAAAACCCTCAGAAAAACCTAAAAATATAAAAATATTTAAAAACCCAAAAAATCACTTAAAATCATTAAAAAACTTAAGGAGCCATAAAAATCATTAAAAACTCAGAAGTCACAATAAACACTATAAAATCTAAAAACTCCAAAGAAAACATTTAAAATCTAAAAACAATTAAAACCCAAAAAACATAAAAATAAAATAAAATCCAAAAGACCCAAAAAACCATAAAGCCACTAAAAACCATAAAACTAACTAAAAATATTAAAAAAACCAAAAAACCCCAAAACAATATAAAAAAACTAAAATATAATAAATACTTAAAAGAACCTTTAAATCCTTAAAAACATAAATCAAATTCTAAAAACCATAAAAACCATAAAAACATGAAAAAAGTTATAAAAACCAGAAAAATCCAAAAAGAATCCAAAAAAATAAAAAAAAACCCTCAAAATCCCAAAAAACCTAAAATTATAAAATATTTTAATACCCTAAAAATACCTAATGACATAAAAAACTATTTTTTTTTGAAAAAGTTGAAAATATAAATACACAATACACCATCAAAAAAAACATAAAAAATTCTAAAACCCTAAAAACTTAAAAACCAATGAACCCAATAAATACCCCATAAAACTATAAAAGTCACAAAAAACTCTAAAAACCCTTTAAAACCCAAAAAAAATAAAAAATATTATAAATCACGAAACCTGAATTTAATCAAAACAGCCTCAAACCCCCTTAAAACACATAACACTCAAAAAATCCAACAAAATACCTAAAACCCTAAAAACCATAAAAATCTTAAAATATACCTATAAATCCATAACAAGGTAAATACCTTAAAAATCATAAAATCCCTAATAAAACATTAAAAAAAACCCCATAAAAACTTATAATCTCAAAAAACACAAAAAATCATTAAAAAACATTAAAACCCACAAAAACCCTAAAATCCTAAAACCATAAAAATATTAAAAAACCTCTAACATGCCTAAAAAAGTAAAAAAACAAAAAAAATCATGAAATCCCATATGTAAACCATAAATACCTAAAAAAACTTTAACCCCCTAAAAACTAAAAAATACAAAAAACCCTAAAAGAACCTAAATCCCTAAAAATCAATAAAAACCCATAAAACACCTAAAAACCATAAAAAAACTAAATACAGATAAGAAATTTGAAAACCACAAAAAACACTAACATCCCAATAAACCCTAAAAAATGAAAAATATCTAAAAACACAAACCCCCCCCCCTCCATAACCGAAAAGACCATAAAAATTCCTAAAACGCAAAGCAAACGATAAAAAACCCTAAAAACCATAAATGTCCCTAAATATGTAAAAAACCATGAAAACCCATAAGAAAATGATAAAAACACTTAAAACCTTTGAAAACACTAAAACATACAAAAAAATCCTTAAAACCCTAAAAATGCATCAAAACAAAAAAACATAAAAATCCTAAAAACCCCTAAAACCCTAATAAAGCCTATGAAAACCTTAAAAAACTAAAAAAAATTAAAACCCAAAAAAACCTAAAAAATCTAAAAACCATTAAACCCCTAAAGGATTCTAAAGACCCAAAAAAACCCTATTAATTCATAAAAACCTTAAAAACCCTAAAAACCACTAAAACTTCTAAAACCCCTTTAAAACCATAAAACGTTAAAAACTCTAAAATACCCAACAACCCTATAAAGTCAAAAAAACCCCAAAAAACCAAATAAACCAGATGAACCCTAAAACCCCAAATCCATAAAAATGATATTAAAACTTAATAATCCCTAAAACCTAAAACCCCTAAAAACCTAAAAAAAATTAAAACCTAAAAACATTTAATACCCCTAAAATGTAAAGAAAACTAAAAACCATAAAACTCTAAAAAACACTAAAACCCTAAAAAATATACAACCCCTAAAACCCTTAAAACCAAAAAAACTAAAAACCAATGAGAACTCCAAAAACAATTTAATAAAATAAAAATTTTAAAAAAACTCTAGAAAACCTTAAAATAATAAATACCCCTAAAAACCTAAAATTTCCAAAAACACTAAAAGTAACGAAAACCCTAAAAACATAAGAAACCCCTAAAACCCATTAATAAAACAAAAAACCCATGAATAAATTTTTAAAATTCTTAAAACACTTAAACCTCAAAAAATGTTAAAAAACACTCAAAAAAATAAAAGCACTAAAAACCCAAAACCACTAAAAATTTATAAAAACATAATAAACTATAAAAATCCTAAAAAATCCCTATACATCTGTAAAAACATAAAAACCACATAAATACTACAAACCCCCAAATAAAACATTTCAAACAAAAAAACTTGAAACCCTAAAAATAATAAAATTGATGAAACGCTACAAACCTTAAAAACCCTAAATACCATCAAAATTGCTAAAACCCCCAAAAAAACATAAAAATCCTAAAAATACATAAAAATCACAAAAAACCTATATAACACTAAAAATCAGGAAAAAATAATAAAACCTTAAAACTCTAAAAATAATTAAAACTAAAAAAACATAAAAATGATAAAAACCCTAAAACACCTTAATAAACATAAAACCCATTATAATCCTAAAAAATCATAAAAAAATAAAATCGTAATAAACCCAATAAACCCTAAAATATAATAAAAAATCCTTAAAAAACTAAAACTATTAAAATCCCTAAAAACCTAAAAATTCTAAAAACCCTAAAAGAACTGAAAACCCAAAAAGTCCTTAAAACACCTAAATACTATAAAACCCCTAAAAATAGAAAAGTAAAATCTAAAATATCTTTAAAAACCTAAAAAAATTAAAATAATTTAAAAAACATTAAAAACTCTAAAAACTCAAAAAAATTGTACAACCCATTAAAAGGGTAATGTCCCTAAAAACCATAAAACCCTCAGAATCCATAAATACCCTAAAAACCATAAAAACATAATAAATCCCTAAAAATACCTAAAAATAAAAAAAACATTAAATACCTTGAAATGATCGAAGAAAAACATAAAACCTAAAAACACTTAAAACTCCTAAAAACCAAAAAAATGATAAAACCCCTAAAAACCATAAAATCAGTAAAAATCTAAAAACCATAAAATCCAAAAAAACCTTAAAACCAAAAAACCATAAAAACATAAAATTATTAAAAACACTAAAAACCAATAAAACCATTAAATACCACTAAGTACTATAAAACCCCCTTTAAACACCAAAAATGTTAATAAACACTAAAAACCCATTAAACCCGTAAAAAACTAGGAAAACACAGAAACCCCTAAAAGTCCAAAAAACCCTAAAAACCTCAAAAACCGTAAGTACCATTAAAATCCTATAAAACCTATAAATCACCTAAAATTATAAAAAACCCGAAAAATATAAAAAACTCTAAAAATATTGAAAATCCTCAACAAAACTTTATCAAACTTAAAACACTTAAAACCCTAAAAAACTAAAAACGCTAAAAAAGAAATACCCTAAAAACTCTCAAAATCAATAAAACCCTTAAAACCATAAAAATAATAAGAAAAAATAAAAATACCTAAAACCATAAAAACCCATAAAACCATTGAAAATCCCTAAGAAAACCTTAAAACCCTAAAAAACAAAAAAACCCCTAATAACCTAAAAAATTCCAGGAAACCTCAAAAACATTAAAAATCCTAAAAAACACTAAAAACCCCTAAAAATTTAAAAACATTAAAATCATAAAATCCTATAAATACATTAAAAACACGGAAGCCTCATAAATACCATATAACCCACTAATAACTCTAAAATCCCTTTTAAACCCCTAATAAAGTCAAAACACTCTAAAATCAATAAAAATACAATGAAATCAAAAAAAACTCTAAAAACCATAAATAAATTTAAAAGCCCAAAAAATCTATAAAAACATAAAAAACACTAAAAACCATGAAATCCCGAAAAAACATCAAGATAATTAGAATTATTATAACCACTATAAAACCAAAAAAAACACTAAAACACCAAAAAAAAGTATAAAACCCCCAAAACACTAAAAATAATCAAAATCCCTAAAAACCCAAAAACATAAAAATCATCAAATTTCCCCAAAAAAATCCCTAAAAATGTAAAAGCCCCTAAAAAAAATAAAACCCAAAAATCCCCTCAAAACTATAAAAACCATAAAAATTACTCAATATCCTAAAAACTATAAAAAACTGAAAAAACCAAAAGACCAAAAAAACTATTAATGTTCTAGAAACTCTAAAAACCATAAAAACCCTAAAAACATAAAAATACTAAATGCCCTAAAATAACAAGAAATGAAAAAACCCCTAAAAACCTGAAAAAACCCTTAAAAACAAAATAAACTAAAAACACTTAAACCCCAACTAATTTAAAAATGATAAGAACCTAATAGTACACAAAAAACTAAAAAAACTCTGAAACCCTCAAAATCCTAAAAATCCCTAAAAATCCTAAAATACCCCCAAAATCCTTAAAAATATAAAAAAACCCCTAAAACACAAGGGGAGAACCCTAATTCAATACTTAGATGGAATTTTTGGGGACTAGAGGAGGAGTGGTGTTCTGGAAGTGGGCAACCAGTTGCTGGTTTTGTCTGTTGTTGCTTTGAATAATCGGTTTGAAGAATTGGACTCGACTGAGTTAAATGGTGGTGAGGATGAGTAGGGGGTCCCAAGAAAGGTGAGGTGGCAGGGCAGTTGGAGATAACTGGGACTGAGAAAGATATGTTTTTGGTTGGGTAGGAGATGTTTTTGGTGGGGTAGCGGTTCAAGGAGGGATCCCCTAGTCAAAGCATGGATGACCTAGTGGAGCTGTATGCTGAGAGTGGTGTTTCTAGGTAGGGTGGTAGGGGGAACTCATCATTGCCCCATGGTGAGGAGGCAGTTTCAGATCGTGCAGAGGACCGGGGCAGGTGTCCACTGTAGGGGAGAGATAGCAGAATTGGTGAAGGAGGCCTTGCCCTGACCTTGTACAAATGCCCAAATGGAAATGTTTAGAGAAAGGGTTCAGCGTGGGGATGCCTTTGGAACATCCTCTGAAGGGTGAAAGGACGTTGTGGCTAGTGACGAAGTTCTAGTTGAGAGATTAGATCCTTTGTATAGTGTCATATGTGTCTCCCCCCCCCCAACAAAGGTGGAGTAGGGAATATTCATCTCTTCCGATGCCCATGGAAACTAGGGAGACCTCTATGGTAGAGAAGATAAAACTGAAATTCAATAGGGAGAGTTACCTTCACACTCTGCTGAAAATGAGAGGCTCAGAGAAAAGTACTTGTCACTAGTTGGACATTGGGTGGATTTTGAGTCGGGATGGGAATCCATGGACACGAGGGTTGACTCGGACTATGGCTTTACTGATGTGGCTACCGGACTGGACTTAGATGATGATCCTTACACTGCAGGCTTGGTGCCTGACTTTATAGGCAACATTTATTGATTTGTTCTTTTTTCAGTCTCTTTTTGTTTTCTGGATGGTTTTGGGTACCAGGTCTATGGGGGGTGTTGGGGGTTTTTTTGTGGGTCATTTGACCCTCACCCTCCTTTTTTTTGGCTTTCCATTATTTTCTATACATTTTGGAGGGACCATTTGTAGCATGGACCTGCATCTTCCTTTCCCTAAAAACCATTAAAAACTCTAAAAACCCCTTAAACCCCTAAAAAAATTATAAACTCAAAAAACCTAAAATTAAAAAAAAAATAGCCCTAAAAATCCAAAAAAACACCTAAAAACTATAAAAACCCTAAAAACCCAAAAAAACCATAATCCATAAAAAACCTTAAAAAATAAAAATACTAAGCAATCCTTAAAAATCCTATGAATTTAAAGTACCATAAAACCCCTAAAAACCATAAGAAAACCATAAAATCCTAAAAAAACTTAAAAGCCTAAAAACATAAAAACACTAATACCCTTAAAAACCATAAAAATATAAAAAGATTAAGAAAACCTAAAACCACATAAAAACTCTAAAGTACCACTAAAAATATAAAATATTTTTAAAAACCTAAAAATTATTAAAACACTAAATAACCTCATAAACACATAAAAATCTAAAAAAACAGAAAAACCAAAAAACCCAAAAAAATAAGAACCCTAAAAACATAGGAAAATTCTATGAAAATCTTAAAAACTTTAAAAACACTTAAAACCCTAAAATGCGTAAAAAACTAAAAAGACCCATAACCACTAAAAAAACTAATAACCATTAGACCCATAAAAACATCAATAACCCTAAAAACAATAAAACAATAAAAAATTCACTAAAAACATTAAAATCCATTTAATCCCCAAAAAATTCTAAAAACTCTAAAAAAAATTAAAACCCCTAAAAAAGTCAAAAAATCATAAAATTGAAAAAAAATATATTATGAAACTAAAAAACCCATAAATCCATAAAACAGGTAAAAAACACTAAAAATTTAATAACCAATTTAAAAATCAAAAAACATTTAAACACTCTAAAAACCATAACCCCCCCCCCCCCACTCAAAATATGAACTAAAAACACAAAAACCATAAAATACATAAAACCCCAAAAAACCATACAAAACTATAAACCCTAAAAACCCACTAAATAATATAAACCCCTTGTAACCCATAAAAAATTAAAAAAATATAAAAAAACATAATATCCCATGAAGACTCAAAAACCCCTTAAAACCCAGAAAAAATAAACAACTAAAACCCTAAAAAACACTTAAACCCCTCAGAATAAATAAAACCCAAAAACCATAGAAATCCTAAAAAATACCTTAAAATACCTAAGAAAATAAAACCCCCTAAAATCCCTAAAAAGCCTTAAGAAAACCATAAAAACCAAAAACAGTGAAAACCCCTAAAACCGCTAAAATCCTTCAGAATCCCTAAATGCCCAAAATACTATAAAAATCCTAAAAAATCGGTAAAAATCCATTAAAACATAAAAAACCATAAAAACATGGGAAATACTAAGAAAAACCTAAACACTAAAAACACTTAAAACTCCTCAAAACCTAAAAAATGATAAAAACCCTAAAACCCCATAAAAGACCCAACAAACCCAAAAAAAACTTAAAACCCATAAAACCCCTAAAAAACATAAAAACCCATAAAAATCATAATTACCCTAAAACCCCACTAAAATTATAAAAACCCTTTTAAACCCTTAAATCATTAAAAACACTAAAAACCCTTAAAACCCCTAAAAACCCAAAAAATTCCCTAAAAACTTAAAAAACAATAAAAATCCTAAAAAAGCCCCAAAAATCCCTTAAAATGTAAAACCCCCCAAAACCCATGAAACCCATATGGAAAACTTATAGATGTAAAAACACTTGAAACTACAAAATTATTAATCATTTTTAAAACACTTAGAAACTTAAATAGACCCTAAACCCCCTAAAAACTCCTAAAAACCTTAAAACCCCTAAAAACCATAAAACCCCTAAAATACCATACAAATAGAGAAATCTAAAAAACCTCTAAACCCCCTTTAATGTCCTATAAATGATAGAAAACTCTAAAAACCTTAAAAACCATAAAACACTCAATACAACCCTAAAACCCCAAAAAATCATAAAAACCATAAAACCCATCAAAATCCCTAAAAACCTAAAAAAATATATAAATTCAAAAAAAGAACCCAAAATCCCTATGAACTTTAAATACATTAAAATACCTAAAAACCCCTAATAAATCCCTAAAACCATAAATATTTTAAATCCTATAAAAACCTAATTATACTAAAACCCCAAAATTTTATATACCTTAAAAACTGTTAAAAATATTAAATAACCCTAAAAACCCCATAAAACCCCTAAAATCCTCTAAAATCTCTAAAAACCCTTTAAACCCCTAAAAATGTTAAAAACAATAAAAACCCTTAAAACATTAAATAATAAATAAAATACCACTCAAACAATAAAAACACATAAAAATTTTAAAAACCACAAAACCCCTACAAACACCTAAAAACCCTAAACCCCCAAAAAAATCATAAAAAGAACTAAAAATATAGGAAAACATAAAAACCCTAAATAAGCTGAAAACCCCCCAAAAACATAAAAACTTTAAAATTATTAAGCCCCTAAAAACCTATAAAACACAAATAACCATAAAAACCCTAAAACCCCATAACAAAATGAAAAAACATAAAAACCCATAAAACCCAAAAAAACCACTAAAAACTAAAAAAACTCTTTAAACCCATAAAAACATTAAAAACCCTAAAATACCTTAAAAGTACCAAAAACGAAAAAACTATAAATCCCTAAAACCAAAAAATCAAAAAAACCAAAAAAAACCCTAAAAACTAAAAAAACCATCACAATCCCTAAAAATACTAAAAATAATAAAAATTAAAAAAATCCATAAAAATCCCTAAGAATATAAAAACCATAAATTACTAGAAAAATACATAGAAAATAATTAAAATCAAAAAAAAACATTAAACCCCTAAAAACAAAAAAAATTCTAAAAACCATAAAACCCCTAAAACACCTAAAACCCCTCAAAATCTCTAAAACCCTAAAACCCATAAAATCCTTATAAATCCATCAAAATATCATAAAACAAAAAAATATAATTTATGTCCTGAAAAACCCTAATAAATCATTTTAAAACCTAAAAATACTTAAAACCCAAAAAATGTAAACACACTAAAAACACTAAATGACCCTAAAACCCTATAAACCTCTAAAAAATAGAATAACCGCCAAAAACCTCAAAACCCAAAAATCCCATGAAAACACAAAAAACCACAAAAAACCCATAAAACCATTTAACCCCTTAAAAATCATAAATAAATCTTAAGACCCCAAAAAACCCTAACACCCCCAAAAATCCATAAAATCCTAAAAACCCTAAAAACCCTCAAAATACATAAAAACCTTAAAACCAATAAAAGTACCCAAAAATCCCTAAATATGTAAAAACCCCTAAGTACCCTGAAAAAACCTAAGAAAACCATAAAAACATAAAAACCCCTAAACTCTTATAACACTAAAACCTTAACAAAACTTTAAATCCCCCTAAAATCCTTAACAACCCACTAAAAATATGGAAATCCTTTAAACCCATAAAAAATTTTAAAAACTGAAAAAACATTAAAACCCCTAAAAAATAAAAAAAACCTAAAACCCCCCAAATACCATAAAACCTCCAAAATCCCCCAAAACCTAACAAAATCCATAAAACCCATAAAATATCATAAAATACTTAAACATTGATAAAAATCCATAAAAATGTAAAAAACTCTAAAACCCAAAAAAGCATACGAAAACCTTAAAACCTTAAAACACTTAAAAGACCTAAAAAACTAAAAAAAAATATAAATTAAAAAAATACCCATAAAAGACACTAAAACCCAAAAAACCTTTATAAACCCCAAAACCCGTAAAATCCCTAAAAAATCTAAGAACACATTCCACCACTAAATATTTTAAAAATAATAAATAACCATGAAAACTCTAAAAACTCAACAAAACCCTAAAAACCCTAAAAACATTTAAATTAATAAAAAAACCTAAAAACCATAAACAAACATAAAAATCCTATAAAAAGTATTAAAACCCCCTAAAACATAATAAATTCTAGAAACCCTGAAAAACATTCTGAATACCTTACAAACCTAAAAACACTTATAACCCTTAAAATCCTAAAAAATGTAGGAAAACTAAAAAACCCCTAAAAACCCTAAAATCCCTAAAATCCATAAAAACCATAAAACATAAAAATCCTAAAATTTTGAAAAAACCCCTAAACCCACTAAATACGTGAAAAAAATTATTCTCCTAAAACTTTTAAGAAATAAAAAAACTGTAAAAATCATAATTTTTTTAACAGAAACCTTAAAAGCACCAAAAACTAAAAAAAATAAATCCCTAAAAATCCCTAAAAACCACTAAAATCCCTAAAACCCCTAAAAATGTAAAAAAAAGAGGTACAAATCCCTAAAATTGAAAAAGAACCTAAAACCATTAAAACACTAAGAAACACATTAAAGTCTACAAACACAGAAATACCCTATAAAACCTAAGAAATGCTAAAAACACTAAAAACCCTAAAGACCCAAAAAAAACCTTAAAAACCATATGACCACAAAATACCCTAAAACCAAAAAAAACCATAAAAACCCCAAAAAATTAATAAAATCCTAAAAAAACTAAAAAATCTATTTTTTTTTAATCCTTGAAAATGTAAAAATCTCTAAAAACCAAAAAAAATAAACTAAAAACCCCCTAAAATCCCATAAAAACCATATAAACCCTATAAATACCATAAAACCTAACAATCGTTATAAACCATAAAAATTCATACAAAGCCAAAAAATCAACCAAAATGTAAAAAACCCTAAAACCCTTAAAAACAATTTGAAAAACTAAAAAATGTAAAAAACATAAAATATAAAATATACTAAAAGACATAAAAACCAAAAAAACTCTTAAAATCAATAAAACCCCTAAAAACCAAAACAAAATCCCTCAAAATCCCTAAAAATAAAAAATCACCAGAAAACCTTGAAAATATCAACGAAAACCTTAAAAACCTAAAACACATAAAACCCCCCAAAATCATAAAGAAACCTAAAATACATAAAACACCAAATACACCCTAAAAACCCCTAAAAATCCCTAAAAATCATAAAACCACTAAAATAAACCCAAATCCTTAAAAACTACTAAAAATTTTAAAAACCATTTAGTCCACTAAAAACATTACAAACTCTGAATAACCACAACCCCTAAAAACTAAAAAAAACATAAAATGAAAAAAAAACATTAATACCCAAAAAACCATCAATATGCCAGGAATCCCTAAAAACCATAAAAATCCTAAAATTACTTAAAAATGACTAAAGATGTAAACAACCTTAAAACCCATGAAAACCCATAAGAAAAACTTTAAACTCTAAAAATACTTTAAACCCCTAAAATTTTAAAAAACAATAAAATCCATGAAACCCCTAAAAACCATTAAAAACCCACAAAATCTATAAAAACAAATAAAAATATTTTAAACCCCCCAAATACCAAAAAAAACTTGAAAACCCCTATAAAAACCCTAAAACCATAAAAACACTTAAAACCCTTAAAACCCCTAAAAACACTAATACCCCTTAAAACCTCTAAAAACCCTAAAACTCTAAAAATAATATAAACCACTAAAAACATTAATCCCTAAAACCAAAAACCCACTCAAAATTATAAAAACCCATTAATCCCCTAAAAACTCTAAAAACCATAAAAGCACAAAATGATATCAAAAAACCCTAAAACTCAAAAAACCATAAAATACCTAAAATACCATAAAAACACTCAAAATCCATAAAATCCATAAAAACACATAAAAATACGAAAAATCCTTAAAAATACCTAAAAATTCCTAAATATATAAAAAGTCATAAAAACATTAAAAACCCAAAATAAAAATTTAAATACCTAAAAAGACATAAAATCACAAAAAACCTAAAATACAATGAAATCCCAAAAAATGATAAAAACCCCCTAAAAATACCACAAATACGCCAAAACCCCTAAAAATCATAAATAACCATAAAAACAAGAAAAATCACTAAAACCCATAAAACCCTAAAAACCACTAAAACCTATTAAAAGGCTTTAAATCTCTAAAAACGTTTAAAACATTAAAAACCCATAAAAATAAAAAAATCGAAAACAAAAAAAAACCATAAAAATCTGAAAAATCCAGAAAAATTCCAGAAGAAATTTAAATCTTAAAAATTCTATAGAAATCTCTAAAAATTTAAAAAAAATACAAACCCAGAAAATTCCAAAGAAAATATTAAAAAAGTAATAATAGTTAAAACCCACCAAAAACATAAAAAACATTAAAAAACAATAAAACCCCAAAAACCATAAAAACCCTGAAAATCTTAAAAACGCTTAAAAACCATAAATAACCACCAAATACTATAAAACCCCATAAAACACCTAAAAACCCTAAAAACCCTAAAACCCCCTAAAAACCTTAAAAACACAAAAAAACTAAAAATCAAAAAACCATAAACCCCTAAAAATGCTAAAACATCTCAAAATCCATAAAAACCATAAAACCCATAAATTCTTAAACAAGCCCTGAAAATCCATAAAAGTGTAAAAACCCTTAAAACCCTAAAAACCCTAAATAAAACCTTAAAAACCTAGAAATAATTAAACCCCTAAAAAACATAAAATAGGAAAAAACCCTAAAACCCCCAAACCCCTTAAAAACCCTAAATCCCTAAAAATATCTAAAATCCATTTAAACAATAAAAACATAAAAATCCTAACAAATCCATAAAAATCCATCAAAATGTGAAAACCCAAAAAATGTATAAAAAACTTAAAAAAACCTTAAAACCAAAAAATTCATAAAACCCCTAAAAAGCTAAGAAAATTGTAAAAACTAAAAAATCCTAATAAACCATAAAAAACCTAAAAGATAACTACATATTAAAAACCACTAAAAATCCTGAAAATCCATCAGAAAAACATTAAGAACCTAAAAACACATATAACCCGAAAAAAGAAAAAATACGCAAAAAAATATTCAAACACTGAAAACCATAAAAACATAAAAAAGTTCTAAAAACGCATAAAGACCCTAAAAACCAAAAACTAACTCAAAAACCCCATTATAGCACTAAAAATGTTAAAAAAAATAAAAAATAATAAAACCACAAAATTATAAAAACCCTTAAAAGCCAAACAAACCATCAAATCCCTAAAAACCCTATAAAACCCCTAAAACCATTCAAAATCCTTAAAAACCCTAAAAAATAATAAAAATTCTAAAATACCTAAAAATACCTAAGAACGTAAAAAAACTAAAAACCTGAAAACAAACTTAGAAAACATTAAAATCTTAAAAACACATAAAACCCCTAAAAACTAAAAATGAAAAAAATCCCAAGGAACCATAAAACCCATAAAAAGCATTAAAAAATCATAAAAACCCAAAAAATACTAGAAACACTAAAAACCCTTTAAACCCCTAAAACATTAAAAAATTCTAAAAAAATTAAAACAATAAAACCTCAAAATACCTTTAAACCCCAAAATAAAAAAACACCCTTAAATTATAAAAACCATAAACCCCTTAAATTCCCTAAAACACCTAAAAACCCATAAAAATCTTAAACAATGCTTAAAATTTCTAAAAATGTAAGAAACCTAAATCCTTGAAATATCGAAAGAAAAATATGAAAACCTAAAAATGTTTAAAACCCCTAAAACCCCAATAAATGGTTAAAACCCTAAAAAAACTGTAAGAACCCTAAAAACCCTTAAAATTCCAAAAAAGCTTTAAAACACTAAAAACCCATTAAAGCCCTTAAAACCCATTGAAAAGTCTAAAAAACCATTTAGATACCTAAAATGTAAAAAAATATAAAATATACTAAAACCCCTAAAAAATAAAAATAACCATGAAACCCCAAAAATGATAAATACCTTAAACACCCATAAAATCCCTATAAACCCCTATAACCCCATAAAATTCTTAAAAATCCCATAAAATTTAAACAACCAAAAAATACCATAAAACCCCTAAGAAAACCTTAAAACCCTAAAAACACTTAAACCCACTAAAAATCGAAAAAATTGAAAAAAACCCTAAAAACCCTTTGAAACAATTAAACCCTAAAACCCCTAAAATCCATAAAAACCATAAAAACCATAAAAACTAGTAAAAATCCAAAAAACCATTAAAACCCAAAACAAAATCTACAAAACTCTCAAAATCCATAAAAACAGTAAAAACCCCAAAACATTAAAAACTGTTGAAAACCTAAGAACCCCATAAATACAGTGATATACGAAAAATCATCTAAAAACCATAATATCTCTAAAACCATAGAAAACCTAAAATCTAATAAAAACTATAAAACCACACTAAAAATATAAAAACCATTTAGACCCATAAAAATGTTAAAAACTCTAATATACCTTTAAAAAATAAAAAACTCAAAAAACCCCAAAACCCCAAAATACATTTAATCCCTAATCCCATAAAAACAATACCCCCCCCAATACCTACAACCTTAAAAACGATTAAAATATTTAAAAATAAAAAAAATCCATTAAAATATGAAAAAACCAAAAGACATAAAAATCTCAAAAAGAATCTTAAAAACCTAAAAACACCTAAAACCCATAGAAAACATAATAAGGCTAAAAACACTAATACCCTAATAAATCCTTAAAATCCAAAAAATAAGAAAAAAAACATAAAAACCATAAAAAAATCCAAAAAACCCATAAAAACTATAAAACCCACAAAAACATCTTATCACCCTTTAACCCCATAAATCCGTTAAAAACTATACAAACCATAAAACACTAAAAAACCCTTGAAACAAAAGAAAAAAATAAAATACCTAAAAACACTAAAAATCCTAGACCCCTCAAAACCCTAACATGCTAAAAACAATAAAAATACAAAAAAATACAAAAAAACAAAAAAACACAGAAAACCTCCAAAAAACCATTAAAAAATTTACACTTAAAAACACTTTAAACCCCTAAAATAAAAAATTCTAAATCCCTAAAAACCTTAACAACCTCAAAATCCCTAATAACCTTAAAACATCATAAAATTACTAAAAATCCCTAAAAATACATAAAAACAAATGAAAACATAAATTCACTGAAATACCTAAGAAAATTTTAAAAAACGAAAATAATTAAAACCCAGAAAAATGTAAAAAAATTAAAAAAACAATAAAAGACCAAAAAACACAAAACTAAAAAAATAAAAAAATTAATAAAAACCTTAACGCCCCCAAAAATCCATAAAAAACATAAAATAACATAAACACCCTAAAAACTAAAAATCCCCTAAAACGCCAAATAACCATAAAAACCGTAAAAACAATCAATATACCTAAATCTCCCCCAAAAAATAAAAATCCTAGAAAAGCTAAAAAAATATAAAAATTTGAAAAAACCTAAAAACAGGGAAAAACCCTCACAAAAACCTAAAAATATAAAAAAAATTAAAACCCCAAAAAAACACATAAAATCATAAAAAACCTTAAGGAACCATAAAAATCCTTAAAACCCATAAAATATAATAAAACACTACAAAATATGAAAACCCCAAAGAAAACATTTAAAACCAAAAAACACTTAGATCCCAAAAAAACCTAAGAAACTAAAAATCCAAAAAGACCCTAAAAACCCTAAAACCACTAAAACCCATAAAACCAACTAAAAATCTTAAAAATCCTAAAACCTTAAAAAACATATAGAAATCCTAAAAGACACTAAATACTCTAAAGAACCTTTAAATCCTAAAAACTGTAAATAAAATTCTAAAAACCATAAAAAAAACATAAAAACTTGAAAAAATCCAAAAAACCTCAAAAACCCAAAAACAATCCTAAAAACAATTAAAAAACTCACTCAAAACCCCCAAAATCCCTAAAAAACTACAAAAATAAAATATTTTAAAACCCTAAAAATACCTAAAGACATAAAAAAACTAAAAAATGTAAGAAAACATTAAAAACATAAATACACATTACACCAACCAAAAAACATAAATAATGCTTAAACCCTAAAAACATTAAAAATTAATGAACCTAATAAAAACCCCATAAAACTATAAAAATCACCAAAAACTCTAAAAACCCTTTAAACCCCTAAAAATATTAAAAACTATTATAAGCCATCAAAACAAAATTTAATCAAAACAACCTCAAACCCACATAAAACCCAAAAAACCCCCCAAAATCCCAAAAAATCCCTAAAACCCTAAAAACCATAAAAATCCTAAAAAATCCCAACAAATCCATAACAAGGTAAATAGCTTAAAAAACCTAATATCCCTAATAAAACATTAAAAAAACATAAAACCCCAAAAAAACCTTAAAATACCAAAAAACAAAAAAAAACATTAAAAAACATTAAAAACCATAAAACTCTAAAATACAAAATCCATAAAAATATTAAAGAACATCTAACATCCATAAAAAAGTAAAAAAAGCCAACAAAGCATGAAATCCCGTATGTAAACCGTAAAGACATAAAAAAACTTTAAACCCCTAAAAACCTAAAAATGTAAAAAACCCTAAAAAACCCTAAATCCCTCAAAATCCCTAAAAACCCATAAAACCCTTAAAAACATTAAATAACCTAAATACACAAAAGAAATATGAAAAATAAAAAAAACAGCAACACCCCTCTAAACCCAAAATTTTTTAAAAACCTCTAAAAACACAACTCCCCCCCCCCCAAACCGTGAAGACCATAAAAATCACTAAAATGCAAAAAAAAATGATAAAAATCCTAAAAACCCATAAAAATAACTAAATATGTAAAAAAAACCCACGAAAACCCATAAGAAAATGATAAAAACAATTAAAACCTATAAAAACCCTAAAATATACAAAAAAACCAAAAAACACTAAAACCCTAAATATGAATATAAACAAAAAAACCATAAAAATCCTAAAACCCCCTAATAATACCCAAAAACAAAAAAACCCTAAAAACCCAATGAAACCCATGAAAACCGTTAAAAACTAAAAAAAATTAAAACAAAAAAAAATACAAATTCTATAAAACATTAAACCCCTAAAGGATCCTTAAGACCCAAAAAACCCCTAAAAACATAAGAATCTATAAAAACCTTAAAACCCTAAAACCACTAAAACCTATAAAATCCCTTTAAAACCATAAAACGTTAAAAACTCTAAAATACCCGACAACCCTAAAAACTCAAAAAAAACCCCAAAAAACAAAAAAAACAAATAAACCATAAAACCCCAAATCCATAAAAATGATACTAAACCTTAAAAATATCTAAAACCTAAAAACCCATAAAAACATAAAAAAAATTAAAAAATTAAAATATTTAATACCCCTAAAAATGTAAAAAATACTAAAAACCTTAAAACTCTAAAAAACACTAAAACCCAACAAACTATAAAACCCCTAAAACCCTTAAAACCCAAAAAAACTAAAAACCAATGAAAACTCTAAAGACAATTTAATCAACTAAAAATGTTAAAAAACTCAAGAAAACCAAAAAATTATAAATACCCCTAAAAACCTAAAAATTCCAAAAACACTAAAAGTAAATAAAACCCTAAAAACAATAGAAACCACTAAAAATCATTAAGAAAACAAAAAACCCATGAAAAAATTCTAAAAACACTTAAACCTCAACAAATTTTAAAAAACTCTAAAAAACATAAAAACACTCAAAAACCCTAAAACCACACAAAATTTATAAAAACATAATAAACTATAAAAATTCTAAAAAATACCTGATCATCTGTAAAAACCTAAGAAACCCTTAAATACTACAGAAAACCAAAGAAAACATTTCAAACAAAAAAACCTCAAACCACAAAAAATATTAAAATGGAAGAGGCGCTAAAAACCCTAAAAACCCTCAAAATCCCTAAAAACTCCAAAAAAAATTAAAATCCTAAAAATCCATAAAAATCACAAAAAATCTAAATAACACTAAAAATCATGAAAAATATTATAAAACCATAAATCCCTAAAAATAAATAAAACTCAGAAAAACATAAAAACGCTAAAAACCCTATAAATCCTTAAAAACATAAAACCCATAAAAATCCTAAAAATTACTAAAAACCCTAAATTCCTTATAAACCCAAAAAAACCAAAAATAAAAGAAGAAATCCATAAATAACTAAAACTATTAAAATCCCAAAAAAACCTAAAAATTCTAAAAACCCTAAAAGAACCTAAACCCCAAAAAACCCCTAATAACCTTTAAAACTCCTAAATACCATAAAACCCCTAAATACCATAAAACCCCTAAAAATAGAAAATTAAAATCTAAAATCACTTAAAAACCTAATAACATTAAAATAATTTGAAAAACATTAAAAACTCTAAAAACTCAAAAAAACCGTATAACCCATTAAAATTGTAAAGTCCATAAAAATCCTAAAACCCTCAGAATCCATAAATCCCCCAAAAACCATAAAAACATAATAAATCCCTAAAAATACCCAAAAAACAAAAAACATTAAATACCTTGAAATGACTAAAGAAAAACATAAAACCTAAAAAACACGTAAAACTCATAAAAACCAAAAAAATGGTAAAACCCCTAAAAACCATAAAATCTCTAAAAACCTAAAAACCCTAAAACCATAAAAACCTAAAATCCTTAAAAACACTAAAAACCCATAAAACCATTAAATACCACAAAGTACTATAAAACCCCCTTTAAACCCCTAAAATGTAAAAAAACACTAAAAACCCATTAAAACCTTAAAAAACTAGGAAAAATCAGAAAAACATAAAAGTCCTAAAAACCCTAAAAACCTCAACAACCATAAATACCATTAAAATCTTATAAATCCCTAAAACACCTAAAATTATAAAAAAGCCAAAAAATATAAAAAACTCTAAAAATATTGAAAACTCTCAGTAAAACCATAACAAACTAAAAACACTTAAACCCCTAAAAAACTAAAAACACTGAAAATGAAAAAAAACCTAAAAAACCCTAAAAACTCTCAAAATCACTAAAACCCATAAAACCATAAAAAATAAGAAAAGCTAAAAATACCTAAAACCATAAAAACCCATAAAATAATTTAAAATCCATAAGAAAACCATAAAAACCTAAAAAACATAAAACCCATAATAACCTAAAAAATTATTGGAAATCTAAAAAACATTAAAAATCCTAAAAAACACTAAAAACCCTTAAAATTTTAAAAAACATTAAATATATAAAATCCAATAAAAGAATTAAAAACATTGCAACCTCATAAAAACCATATATCCCACTAATAACTCTAAAATCCCTTTTAAACCCCTAAAAATTATAAAACACTCTAAAAACTATAAAAATACTCTGAATTCAAAAAAAACTCTAAAAAACATAAATATATTTAAAATCCCAAAAAATCCATAAAAATATAAAAAAACTCTAAAAACCATAAAATCCCGAAGAAAACATCAAAAAATTAGAATAATTATAACCCATATAAAACCTAAAAACACTAAAACACCTAAAAAAGTGTAAAACCACTAAAACCCTAATAATAATCAGAATCCCTAAAACCAAAAAAAACATAAAAATCATCAAAATTCCCAAAACAATCCCTAAAAACCTAACAAACCCTAAAAACAATACAACCCAAAAAATCCCTTAAAACTATAAAAACCACAAAAAAAATACTAGAAACCCAAAAAACTATATAAAACTAAAAAACCCAAAAGACCAAAAAAATATTAACATTCTATAAATGCTAAAACGCATAAAAAACCTAAAAACATAAAAATCATAAATTCCCTAAAATCACGAAAAATGAAAAAACCCCTAAAAACATGAAAACCCCCTAAAAACATAATAACATAAAAACACTTTAAACCCACCCAAAACATAAAAAATAATAAAAACTTAAAAGAACATAAAAAATAAAAACTCTAAAACCCTCAAAATCCTAAAAATCCATAAAAAACCTAAAAGACCACAAAATCCCTGAAAATATAAAAAATCCCTAAAACACAAGGAGATCCCCTGATGCAATACTCAGATGGAATTGTTATGGATTGGAGGAGGAGCAGTGGTATGGAAGGCAGAAACCAGTTTTTGGTGTTGTCTGTTGTTTCTTTGAATAATCAGTTTGATGAATTGGCCTCTACTGAGTTAAATGGTGGTGAGGATAGGTAGGGGTGTCCGAGCAAGGGGAGGTGGTGGGGCAGGTGGAGATAGCTGGGATTGGGAAAGATATGTTTTTGGTTGGGAAGGATATGATTTTTTTGGGGTGGTGGTTCAAGGAGGGATCCCCTTATCGAAGCCTGGATGACCTAGTGGAGTTGTATGCTGAGAGTGGTGTTTCTAGGCAGGGTGGAAGGGGGGATCTCGTCACTGACTCATGGTGAGGAGGCAGTTGCAGATTGTGCAGAGGACCTTGGAAGGTGTCCGCTTCCAGGGAGGGATAGCAGAATAGAAGGAGTGACCTTCGCACTCTACTGAAAATGATAATCTCAGAGAGAAGTACTTTTTACCGGTTGGACTGCGGGAGGTTTTTGCGTCGGGATGGGAATCCATGGACATGAGGGTTGAATCAGACTATGGATTTACTGATGTGCCTGCTGGACTAGACTTGGATGATGATCCTTATACTGAGGGGTTGGTTCATGACTTTGGAGGCAATATTGATTGATTTGTTCCTTTTTGTGTCTCTTTATTTTTTGGATGGTTTTGGGTACCCGGTCTATGAGGGGGCGGGGGTGTTGGGGGTTTGGGGTGTGGGTCATTTGACCCTAGCCCTCCATTTTTTGGAATGCCTTTATTTTTTATACATTTTTGAGGGACCATGAGTAGCATGGACCTGTATCTTCCTTTCCTTAAAAACCCTAAAACCCCTAAAACCCCTAAAAAATTAAAAACTCAAAAAATCTTTATTTTTTTAAATTAAAATAGCCCTAAAAATAAAAAAACACGTAAAAACTCTAAAAACCCTAAAAAAATAAAAAAAAATCTATAAAAAACTAAAAAAATAAAAATATTAAACAATCCCTAAAAACCCTAAGAATTTAAAGAACCATAAAACCACTAAATACCATAAGAAAACCATAAAAACCTAAAAACACTTAAACCCCTAAAAACAAAAAAAACACTAAAACCCTTAAAACCCATAAAAATATAAAAATACTAAGAAACCCTAAAACCACATAAAAACTCTAAAGTATCACTAAAAATATAAAATCTTTTTAAACCCCTCAAAATTATTGAAACAATAAAAATCTCATAAACACTAAAAAAATAAAAAAAACACTGAAAAACCAAAAAATCCCAAAAAAATCTTAAATAATGTCAAAATCCCTAATACCACTAAAAAATAAAAATCCTAACAAAAACCCTACAGGTACCTTAAAATGTAAAAACACCAAAACCCGAGAGAAAACCTTAAGAAAACCATAAAAACCTAAAAACACTTAAAACCCTAAAGGTCTAAAAAATCTAAAATCCCTAAAAACCCCAAAACCCAGAAACACCTACAAAACTTAAAGGACTCTAAAACCCATAAACAATAAAAAGACCAAAAAAACTCTAAAAAATATAAATTCCTAAAAATGTTAACAAAATAAAAAAAAAGATAAAACCCAAAAATCTCAAAAATCCTTAAAACCAAAAAATAACCCTCAAAAACACTAAAATACCAAAAATACCTAAAAACACTTAAAATCCCTAATAACACTAAAAACACCTAAAATCGTAAATAAACAATAAAAATCCCAAAAATCCTAAATACCCCCCAAAACCCAAAAAATAATAAGAAAACCTTAACAACCTAAAAAACATAAAACCACTAAAAACCTAAAAATTGATAAAAACCATGAAGAAATTAACAATGATTAGAACCCTCTAAATCCCCAAATCCCTAAAAACCATAAGTATCATAAAAAATCTCTAAAAATTCCTATCTAATTAAAAAACCCTAAATCCCAAAAAAATCCCAAAAAACCATAAAAACCTAAAAACACATAAAACCTATGAAACAGAATAGACCAAAAAAGACCCTAAAAACATGAAAAGTCCTTAAAACCAACAAAACCAACAAAAAACAAGAAAACCCTAAAAACCCAAAAAATCCAATAAAACCACCTAAAACTATAAAAACACATTAAACCCATAAAATTATTAAAAACTCTATAAGACCATAAAAACCTTAAAATCTCAAAAAGACCCCTAAACACCTAAAAACATAAAACCCTAGAAAACATTAAAAACCCTCAAAATCCATAAAACCCTAAAAATATATAAAAATAACTAAAATAAATAAAAATGTAAAAAACTTTAATAAACTTGAAAAAATCCTAAGAAAACCATAATAACCTTAAAACACTTAAGACCCCTAAAAACATAAAAAATGATTAAATCACAAAAATCCCCCCAAAACCCTAAAAATATAAAATCCCTAAAAACTTTTAAAACCCCTAAAAACCATAAATACCATAAATACCAACTAAAATTATAAAACCCATTTAAACCCCTATGAATTATAAAAAATATTAAAAAGCAAAAAAAACTATAAAACCTCAAAAAAATTAATAAACCCTACAAACCCAAAAATCAATAATAACATAAAAATACTGAAAAACCCAAAAAATTGCAGAAAATATAAAAAAACTAAAACCCTAAAAACAGCTAACAAAACCATAAAGTACTAAAAACTCTTTAAACAACTAAAATACTAAAAAATGTAAAAACTGATTTCAAACCCTAGAAAAATATAAAAACCCAAAAACCGATATAAATCCATAAAAACACGAAAAACTATAAAAATCCTAAAATAATTAAAAATCCCAAAAAAAGTAAAAAAACTCTAAAACCTTTTAAAAACTATAAGAAAAATTAGAATACCAAAAAAATGTAAAACCCATAAAACACATAAAAATTATAAAAACCCAAAAAACCATAACATCCCTAAAAACCAAAAAACCCCTTATAAAACCCATAAACCCCCAAAATAACCACTAAAAACTCTAAAACCCATTTAAACACCTAAAAACGATAAAAAAAACTCAATAAACATTAAAAAATATAAAAACCTAAAATTCCCTAAAACCCAAAAAACCCCAAAAAACATTAAAACCCTGAAAAACCCTAAATCCCACAAAATACTTAAAAACACTAAAAAAAATAAATTCACTAAAAGCCTTAAAATCCTTAAAAATGTGAAAAAACTAAAAAAACACTCAAAATTCCTTATAAAACCTTTAAATCATAAAAATTATAAAAATCTATGAAAAACAAAAAACCAAAAAAATCCAAAAAACAATAAAAAACTAAAACCCTAAACACCCTGAAAATCCCTAAACACCCAAAACCCATAAAAATACTGCAAAATACTAAAAAACTTGATAAAATCATAAAAAACCCCTGAAACCTTGAGAAACCAAAAGAAAATCCTAAAAACGTAAAAACACTTAAAACCCAAAAAAACTTAGAGACACTAAGTCCCCTAAAAGTACCAACATCCATAAAACCACTAAAAACCCTAAAAACCATAAAACCCTAAATCAAATAAAAACTCTAAACCCCCTTTAAACCCTTAAAAATTTTAAAAACTCTAAAATTACTTAAAATCCATAATAACTCAAAAAAATAACAAAACCCCCAAAGAAACCATAAAAACCCTAAAACCCCAAAAAATCCCTAAAAACCTAAAACCCATAAAATTACTAAAAACGCCATTAAAATATTTGAAAACATAAAATAAACCTTAAGACCTTAAAAACCCTGAGAAAACCTTAAAAACCTAGAAACACATAGAAACACGAAAAGCCCCTAAAAACCAAAAAAACCTTTAAAAATGGAAGACCCAGAAAACCTAAAAATACCTAATAACCGAAAGAGCTCCTAAAAACTTAAGAACCCCTAAAACCCAATAATAACCCAAAAACCCACAAAAAACTATAATAACCATTTAAACCCATACAAATGTTGAAACTAAAACATATATTAGAAACCTTAAAAACATAGAAAAATCATAAATACCGAAAAAACTGAAAAACCCCTTAAAACCTTACAAAACCCTAAAACCCTCAATAACCCTAAAAAGAATAAATGTCCTAAAAATACCTAGAAATCCCTAAAAACATAAAAAACCCCAAAATAAAGAAAACCCTAAGAAAACCTTAAAAAGATGAAACACCTAAACCCATAAAAATCCACAAAAATGGTAAAACCCATTAAAATCCAAAAAACCCCTAAAGACGATAAAAATCCAAAAAATTCCCTAAAAATACCCAAATAATAATAAAAAACCTCAAAACATAGAAAAATTGTATGAAAACCTTAAAAACCTAAAATAACTTAAAATCCTAAAAGGTGTAAAAAAATATAAAGACACAAACCCCTAAAAAACCTAATAACCATTAGACCCATAAAAACATTAAAAACCATAAAAACCAATAAAATAACCAAAAATTCACTGAAAAAATAAAAATCCATTTAATCCCTAAAAAATTCTAAAAACTCTAAAAAAATTAAAACCCCTAAAAAAGTCAAAAAAATCATAAAATTGAAAAAAAATCTTATGAAACTAAAAACCCCATAAATCCATAAAACAAGTAAAAACCGCTAAAAATTACAAAACCAATTTAAAAACCAAAAAGAAATTTAAACACTCTAAAAACCATACCCCCCCCCCAACTCAAAATATGAACTATAAACCCAAAAACCATAAAATACATAAAAACACTAAAACCCCTAATAACCCTAAAAAACCTAAAACCCCTAAAAGAAAAACATTCCTAAAGAACCTATGAAACCCATACAAATGTAAAACACCCTAGAAACCCTAAAAACATTATAAATACCCTAAAACCATAAAAAACACATCAAATTCCTAAAATACATAAAATGACAATATCCATTAAATCCAAAGAAATCCTAAAACCCTAAAATCCCTCCAAATCCTAAAAAACAATAAGAAAACCATAAATATCCTAAAAATAACATAAATTTAATAAGAAAAGAAAAAACCCTAAAACCCTAATAACCAAAATAAAAACATAAAAACCCAAGAACACATAAAAACATAAAAAACATAGAAACTATAAAATCCATAAAGGGTGGTACTCAAATAAATCTTAGAAGATAGAGACATTGTGATGTGGGGGTATCTCTTCGAATAATTTAATGAACCCTTATAGTGCAAACCATTATCCTCAATATATTCGATATTTTTGTTTATATACTCTATTTATCGAATGATTCATGGAATCCTTTGATCCTGAATGGGAGCGTTATTTCGACTCCATCTCTCTGAAAATGAAGGAAGAAAACACCCTTGCAGGTGATTATCCTAACCAGGTAGTGCATGACAAATATAAATGGATTTCACTCCTCAAGGCACTCAAGGTTACATATCTACTCATGAAAACATCATCGAAGCATAAAATGTTAAAACAATATGGATGATGGAGGATTTCTAGTAGAGGCCTATCCTGAGGTGCTTCAATAGCAAGCCCAGATGTGTATGTTTTTAGTTATGTCTCACATTTCTTACATAAAAGGTAATAAAACCTTGACATATTTGGATCTAAAACACTGGATTTCCCACAGTTGGGGATTTCCAATTTGGAAACTCATCCAACTAGGTAAAGGCTATTTTCATACCATGCTTACCCCTCATGATGAATTCGACCGGTTATGGAAGATATATAATATTCAACTTAAACTCGGCCTACTTTGTATCTCAGAATGGGATTTTTCTTTTAACCCAAACACTCATAGGAACACTATGAAAAATATTTGGATTAGATTACATAAACTCAATTAGTTTTTTGTCACTCAAAGATCTTAAATGATACATCCTCTTTCATTGGTACTCCACTTAAGATTGACCAGAGAACATTAAATGGGTAACTAGGTTTATTTGTGAGAGTAATGGTTGAAGTTAATCTTGAATCTAAGCTACGAAAAAGCATTTCTTTTATTGATAATGATTCTTATAATGAGGTGAAGGTTGAATATGAGTGTAATCCTCAAGTTTTTTAGTATTTACAAATCATAGGCTATTCAATTCTATATTGTAGAGTGTTGAAGACACAGGTCACCCAACCTAATGACACTAAATGGACTAAATCCAAGAGGCAAAAGAAAGAAAAAGGAACTACCTTAGATAAAAATGAGCCCTCTAGGAAGAAAAATGAAAAATGGGTAGTCAAGTAAATGATATTGAATCCTACAGGGGATGAAGTAATAAAATCATTAACTGAGTTAGAGGAAGAACATGGAAATGAAAATGAAGTGAAATTCTTAATTGAGGAAATTGAAACAAGTATCATGGATATCTTCAAATAATCCCAAATTTAACCTAAAACTATGATTTTAGAGTCAAACATTAAGCTCCCTATCGTCCCTAGTTGGGCTGTATATCCTCGATGGGTTCTTACTAAGGAATAGGAGTGCATTTCTCACATTTCAGTTCCCCCCATTGGGGTAATGGGTGACCTGAATGCTGATATCTCAATGATCACACCGATTGGGGAGAATAGAACTTCTGTAGTCACAAGTGACTCTATCCATGTTGAGAAAAACAATTCCCCCTTGATATACACAGTATTGAGGACAAAAACATTAATACAATGGATCGGGGATTTATTAAAAATATGTAGACTGAACAGAGCTGAAAATATTCTTATTTTGATAATATTTTCACACCCATTAACTTGAATTAATATGTTGATAATAAAAAACATTAGGTTACTACTATTTATTCCACAAAGTTCACACACTTGACTTCAATTTCTGATGATTTTATGTCCAATACTGACCTGCCTATCTTGAATGAGATGCCATTGACTAAAAATAATAGTCCACTGGTATCTCCTTCAAATAAAAAAATGTGTCACCTATTATCTATTTAAGATTGTGTAGGTTCTATTAACATTATCCATGTTTCTCCAGTGATAAAGTAGGAAAAGGAAACAACCTCAACCAATGCTAAAACTACTAGGATATCATCTAGAAATAAGGGTTATGGGAACAATAGAAAAGGAATCTCCATCCCCGAAAACAAGTTTTAATGAATATTTATGTTGGAATTGTCAGGATATAGTAAACCCTAACACCTTTAATGTCTTAAAAAGATCTATCAATACTCATCATCCTAATGTATTTTCAATTGCTAACCCAAAAAATAGTTTTACATCTTAATATTTGAATCAATGCTAGTTTGGTTATATTTTTTAGGATCTTGTAAAAATTGCATAGCTATTGAGAGCCTTTGGATATTTTCTCAATATTCTTTATACAAATTTAACATTTTTAATATTTATGATCAATCTTTGACCTGTGATTTTATATTTTATCACTCTCAAATCTATTATTATTATGTATATGAAAATAATATTTACCAAGATAGGATACCCTTTTGGAATGATCTCTACCACCTAAGATATAACATTCATGACCCTTGTTTTGTAGTGGGTGAATTTAATGACATTATTTCCCAAAGTGATAAAATGGAACCATCTCACTAAACTATTTCTTAAAGGGTATTTAAAACCTCCATTGTTGATAATAATCTTATTGAAATTAATCTCACTGGTGCCAAGTATATGTGGTGTAGAAAATATTACAATAGAGTAGTTTCTATCAAATTATATAGGTCTTTCACATTTATTCTAGCCCTGGATAAATGGGACAAAATCTATAGCATCATCCTTACTAAGCTTTTTTCTATCTACCATCCAATCCTGGTCAAATTCTCTTTAAATAACACCAATCTATTTTTACCATTTAGATATAACATTGCTTGGCCTTCAGACTCTGATAGTGTTATTTTTATAAAAAATTTGTGGTCCTCCATATGCAATTTCAATGATAATTTTTACCGTATCATTAAATTAAAAATTAAAAATAGGTCCTTAAAAAATGGAGTAGATCAAAATCTAGATAAATGGAGAACATCAACTTCCTTTTAGAGAAGGAACATTCCCAAATTCAGAATTCCACTACTTGTACTAATTTTTATTCTGATCCCCAACAGGAAATTAATATTACTATAAATTTTTTTTCCATGCTCACCATCAAGGGTAAAATTTAAAAACAAATATTTAAAGCTAAATGGATCACTGATGGTGACAGAAATACTAAATTCTATAATTTCCTTTATAGTACTAGGAAGGTGTGTAGGCCTTTATCCTTCCTAAGAGATAGGGACAACCTCATTGATACTGAAGAAGGTATTTATAATCATATTTTCATTTACTTTGAAAATATTTTCAATGGGGTTGACGTTAATATAGATCTTTTACCTGATGTCATTATGATCATTGTGAATAAAGAGGAAAACTCCTTTTTCAATATCATTCCACATGATCATGAAATTAGAGACACTATATTTAGATTAAATCATTATAGTGCTCTGGGTCCTAATGGATTAAATAATGGATTATATCAGCAATTTTGGGATGTGATTCAAGATGATGTTTGTGTATTGGTAAGTAATATCTTTTCTAAAGGTATTCTTCCACAAAGGTTGAACTCCCAATTCCTCTCCTTAATCCCTAAAGTGGATAATGCTTTAGAGATTCTTCTCTTCAGCCCTATTTTCATTATTAATACTCTTCTTAAAATCATAACCAAGATTCTTGATAATATAATTTATTCTATCATCAATAAAATTGTGTCTTGGAACCAATTTGGTTTTATAAAAGGAAGTCCAATCAAATATTGCATTTTCTTTTCCTCAGAATTCACTAACGTATTAAATAAAGATAGTAGAGGTTTAAATATTTCCATCAAACATGATATTTGGAATGATTTTGACACCATTGATTGGATTTTTATTTTAAAATTTTTACATGGTTATGGGTTTAATGAATCTTTCATTAGAAGAATTAAAACTCTTTTCAATTCAACCTTCATTTAAATCCTTATTAATGGATCTCCTAAGGACTACTTGAAAGGAAAAAAAGGTTTCTGACAGGGTGACCCCATCTCCAATGTTCTTTTCTCAATTGTCGATGATTAATTAAGAAGATTAATTGCACATATTGAAGATCAAAACAAGATTAAACCAATACATGCCTCTAGGAATTTGACTGTAGCCACAAATCTCTTATACACTAATGTAATCATTCTTTTTTACAATGTGATAAAAAAAATATCAACAATATCAAATGTGCACTCTCGCACAATGAAGATGTTTCTGTGAAAACCACCAGTTGGAGGAAATCCTACATCTTTTTGGAATTGGTTTCCTTGTAATATAAAATCTAATATTATCAATATTTTAGAAATTAATGAAGGATCCCTCCCCTTAAACTATGTTGGTGTTCACATTTTTTTGGGCAGACCCATGTCTAGTTACATTTCTAAATTTTTTGACCAAATCTTCCACCAACTCTTCTTGTGGAAAGGGAAATCCATCTCCATGGCTGGAAGGATCGTTCATATCAAGTCCACGATTGATTCTAAAATAGTATATTTTATAATGGTTTATAATGGCCTGCCGTTATTTAAAAAAAATAAATGTTTCCAAAAAAACATTGTGTAGAGTAGAAGCATGCTTGAAAGGAAACTGGTGACTATACCATATTCAACTTATTTTAAGCCTTTGGAAAAAGGTTGACTTGACATAAAAAATCTCAAGATCATAAATGAGGCCTTACATGCCAGGCTCATTTAGAACCTACTTCATAATAACTCTAACCCACTCTCTTTCCTCAAAAACTAATTTCTTGAAAAATTAAAGAAACAAAATTTATATTATAATATATCTTCCATATGGACTTCTATTAAAAAGGAAATTTCCAATATCATGTCTAAATTTAGATAGAAGGTGAGAAAATACTCCTCTTTGAACTTCTAGATTGATAACTGGACTAGTGCTTCTCTCATTTCAATGGTTTCCACCACTCAACCACCTGATCACACTAATAATACAATTAATGATATGTTACGATCTAAAAACTTTAATTTACCAAAAAAATATTAAGCAGGTCATTTAAAACTATCCCTTTTCCAACACTAAATATTTTTTAATTTCAAAACCTGATCATAAAGTCATACTTAACTCTAAAAAATTTTATAAACATATTCTTAGTAAATCTGACAAAAATTTGTGGTGGGTATTTTTTTAATAAATTATGGTCAAATCCCTCATGATTCATGTTTGTTTCGAGCATTGTTCAAAAAGGGATCTCACTAACACTTCTCTATAATCTTTTGGGATTGAATTGTTTTTCTAAATGAAATCTATGTAATCTACATCAGGAAGAAATTAACAACCTGTTTGTTTATTGTTCTATGGACACTGCTCTTTGGAATTATGGATTTGATCTTTTTGAGTGCAGATTGTTACTTCATGACACTATCAAAACTCAACTACAACATTGTGTGGATATGAAAGCCTCCTAGTAAATCAAGAATTTCTTCATAATTGATGTAGCTCACCTTCTCCATGTGATCTGGTATGATAAAAATGCTCTTATTCATAGAAACTACTCATTTAGTCTTAATGCAAGAAGATGAGAATTCTCCCTGACATTCAGGAAGCCACCTCTATTTAGAAGGGTCTTTGATGTAACACATTTAGAGACATTGGGATTCGGTAGCCGCTTGGGGTGAAGAGTATTTATCCTCAGCCTAGAAACAGTTTTGAGTTTTTCTGGCAAGCTCTGCCCCGAGGCCGGATTAAAGTTAATGTTGATGGTGCTTCTAAAGGAAACTCGGGATCCCTAAGTTGTTGTGTGATCTAAAAAAACCACACTGGGAAGACACTAGGATGATTCTATGGCAGTTGTGGTGTCACCTCGTCTCCAGAAGCCGAAATTATGGGAGTGATTCATCCAATATCTTTTGGTAAGAAACTTGGTTGTAACAATCTCTGGATGGAAAGAGATTCAACGTCCATTGTGAAGATCTTTAGAATGGTGTAGTACGCCTTCCATGCCCGATTACATCATGTTTAATAGAGTTTCTACATTCACTCATTGATACTAGAAATATTGCGACTCATAGCTTTCATAATGAGAATAATGTTTTTGATTCACTTGCTAACATGGGAGTCAACCAAGACATTACATGGTTAAATGAACTCTTTATTGATTTATTTTCTCTTTATGATAGGGATTGTAAAAAAATCCCATATTTTAGACCCATGTAATATATTTCTTTAATATAGTTATTGTTTTGGTCTTTGACCAAAACACAACTATTTAAAAAAATCTTCAAAACCCCTAAATTCTAAAAACACCAAAAAATCATAAACCCCCTAAAACCCATATATCCCTAAAACACCATAAAACCATAAATCACTAAAAAATCTTGAAAACCATTAAACCCCTAAAATTTTTACAAAACTCTAAACATATTAAAACCCCTAAAAAATGATAAATCCCAAAACCCCCTAAAAATCCCAAAAACACATTAAAATCCCAAAAAACCTAAAAACAATAAAATCATTAAAACATCATTAAAAACCCTAAAATTGTAGGAATCCATAAATAAAAAAAAACCACAAGAAAACAATCAAGACATAAAATCACATAAAACCCCAAACAATCCTAAAAAATACTAAAAACCCTGAATTACCCTTAAAACCCAAAAAACCCATCAAACACCTAAAAAATATTTAAAACCCTAAAAACCGAAAAAACTACAAAAACTAAATATTCAACTAAAAATGATAAAAAAACTCTAAAAATCATAAAAACACAAAAAAAAACTCAAAAAAATACCCTAAAACCCAAATAACCATAAAATTTATAAAAATCCTCAAAATCCCTAAAAACCCAAGAAACCCATAAAATCCTAAAAAAGATATTAAAATCACTAAAAAGGTAAAAAAATCCTAAAATTCATGACAAACCATAAGGGAACCATAAAAACCTAAAAACACTTAAAACCCTTAAAAACTAAAAAAACGCTAAAAACCCCTAACACCCATATAAAACCCAAAAATCACAAAAAATCATAAAAACCAATAAAAACGATAAAAATAACTAAAAAACATAAAACAACTAGAAAAAAATTAAAAAACCAAAAACCAATAAAAATAATAAAACCCCTTCAAACACCTAAAAACATTAAAAAGAATTTAAAAACATTAAAAATCTGAAAAACATAGAAAACCCCTAAAAACCATAAAAACCAAAAAAACCTTAATCCAAAAAAACCCTAAAAATAATAGTAATAATAAAATCCATCAAAATCCCTAATAACATAAAACCCCCAAAAACCATTAAAACCCTATGAAAATATCAAAAACCTAAAAACATTTAAAACCCATAACAACCTAAAAATGCTAGAAAATTCTAAAAACCTAAAAAAACTAAAAACCATAAAAATTCTGAAATAACCTCAATATCCCTAAACCCAACAGAAACCATAACAATCCTAAAAAATCCATAAATCCCAAAAAACATAAAAATCCCAAAAAAACCATAACATCCCCTAAGAAAACCATAAAAACCTAAAAAAACCTAAAACCCCTAAAAACATTAAAAATTATACAAACCCTAAAAACCGCTAATGACCATAAAAGCCTTAAAATACCCTAAAATTAATAAAAACTCTTAAAAACATAAAAAACCTTTAATCCCATAAAAATGTTAAAAATATAAAATAATTAAAAAAACATTAAAAACTCAAAAAACCCTAAAAATAAAAAAAACAGAAAAAACCTAAATCACCAAAAAACCCAACAAAATCCCTAAAAACCCTTGAAAAAATAAAAAACATAAAAATCCATAAAAACCCCATAAAAATGCTAAAAACTATTAAAACCCTGAAAATCCATTAGAAAACCTTAGAGACCAAAAAAAATTAACACCCTAAAAACCAAAAAATCCTAAAATCCTAAATACTCCTAAAACAAATAAAACCCAAAAGAAACCTCAATATCCCTAAAACCTATAAAAACCCATAAATAAACAAAAAAACATAAAAATCGCTAAAAATGTAAAAAACCCTAAAAACATAAACCCCCAAAGAAAACCTTAAAAAATTTAAAACACTTAAATCCCCTAAAACCATAAAATGTGCTAAAAATCCTAGAAGAGAAAAAAAACCGAAAAGCCCTCTAAAAATCATAAAAAATCCAAAAATAATAAAAACACCTAAAACACATAAAAAACCTAATAAACCACTAAAAACTCTAAAAACCTTAAAAAAATATAACACCCCTAATAAAACTAACCCCCCAAACCCCAAAACTATAAACCCACCCAAAATCCCTAAAAACCTTAAAACCCCATAATAATAATAATAATCCCTAAAATCTCTAAAAATGTAAAAAAACATAGAAAAACCCAAAAAACATTAAAAACCTAAAAACACATAAAACCTTTAAAAACCTAAAATTTCTAGAAACCCTAAAAACACTAAAAACCTTAAAAATCCTAAATACAAAAAAAATCCCTAAAAATGTTAAAATTTCAAAAAACCCAAGAAAACCATAAAAACCACTAAAAACTCAAAAAGACCTTTAAACCCATAAAAGAATTAAAAAAAATACAAACCTAAAGAACACTAAAAGTCTAAAAATACAATTTTTTAAAGAAACAATAAAACCCTAAGAACTCAAAAATCTCTTAAAAACCTAAAAAACCCTAAAATAATAATAAAAATCAAAAAATCCATATTGTTCCCTAAAAATATAAAACAAAATCCATTAAATACCATAAAAAATTATATGAAAGCATAAGAAACATAAAAGCCCTTGAAACCCCTAAATACATAACAGACACTAAAAACCCTAAAACCCCCCAGAACCCCTAAAACCCCCCAAATTTTTTAAAATCCAAAAAATTATAAAATCCTCCAAATCGCTAAAAATAATAAAAAATATAAAGAAACCTAAAACCCTAAATATCATTAAGAAAACCTTATAACCTAAAACACTAAATACATTTAAAATCATAAAAATGATAAAAATCTAAAAAACCGATAAAAACAAAAAATCCACTAAATATCATTAATGTCCCTAATAATCCATAAAAACCCTTAAAACCACTAAAAACTATAAAAACCATTTAAACCCAAAGAAATGTTAAAATAACTCTAAAAAACATTTAGACACCTAAAAAACTAAAAATCCCAAAAACCTAAAAAATCATAAAATCCCTAAACCCTGGACACCTTAAAAACCTCAAGATCTCTAAAAATCATAAATAAACCAAAAAGTCCTTAGAAGCCATAAAAATAATTAAAAACCTAAAAAATGCTAAAAATCCTAATGAAACCTTAAAACATAAAAACAATTTTACCCCTAAAAACCTAAGATGCTAAAAGCCATAAAACCATAAGAAACCCCTTAAAACACCCAAAATCCCTTAAAACCCTAAAAACATATAAATCCTAAAAAACATAAAAATCTCTAAAAATGTAAAAAATACAAAAAACATCAAAAATCCTAGCAAAAACCTAAAAAAAAAGAAAACACATAAACCCCCTAAAAACATAAAAAGTCTAAAAATCACTAAAAACCATTTAAAATCCAAAAAACCATTCAAAACTCTTAATAAAATATAAATTACAAAAATTATAAAAAACTCTAAAACAAATTAAAAACCTTAAAAACTTAAAAAACCTTATAACCCCATATAAACCTTAAAAACCATAAAAACTAAAAAAACCCCTAAAACCCCTCAAAATCTCTAAAAACCCAAAAAAACAAAAAACTTAAAAAAGTCATAAGAATACCTAAAAAAACCATAAAAACAAATGAAAACACATAATAAATTCTGAAAAAATGAAAACACTTAAAACCCCTAATAACCCAAAAAAATCCTAAAAACCCTAAAAACCATGAAGCACTAAAAACACTTAAAACCCTAGTATACATAAAACCCCTAAAACCTTTAAAATCCCTAAAACCCCATAAAAATCTTAAAAAGCAATTAAAAACTCTAAAACCCCTTTAAACACCTAAAAATGTGAGAAACACTTAAAAACCTTAAAACCCTAACAACAACAAAAAAGCCTAAAAAACAAAAAAAACCTTTAAAAACTCAAAAAACCAAAAAATACCCTAAAAACCCTAAAAACCTGAAAAATCATAAAAATTCCTAAAATTTCCTAAAAAGGAAATAAACCTAAAAACCCTAAAAACAAAAAGAAAATATTAAAAACAAAAAAAATAATTAAATCCCCTAAAAACCTAAAAACACAAAAAACCTTAAACACCCCTAAAACCCCTAAAATCCCAAAAACTCCCAAAATCCCTAAAACCTATAAAAATCCAAAAAAATACTAAAATTCTCTAAAAATATAAAAACCCAAATAAAACCTGAAAAACTCTAAGAAAAGCCTAAAAACCTTAAATCTCATAAATGCCTTAAAAACCAAAAAAAAATGCCCTAAAATCCCAAAAACCATAAAAACAATAAAACCCATAAAATCATTAAAAACTGTAAAACCTAAGAAAACCTTAATAACCACTAATAAAATATAAAAACCATTCTAACCCCTAAAAAGTTAAAAACTCTGAAAACCCATAAAAACATGAAAAAATAAAATAAAAACTAAAAACCATAAAAATCGCAATACCCCAAAAGACCATAAAGCACCTCAAAATTACTATTAACCCTAAAAACTATAAAAATCCTAACAAATCCCTAAAAATATCTAAAAATTAAAAAAAAAATCTAAGAACCATTAAAAACCATAGAATACATTAATACCCAAAGCATACATAAAACCCAAAAAAACTAAAAACCACTAAAGACTCTCAGAATCCCTAATAACTCTTAAACCCCCCCCCCCAATCCCTCAAAATACCTAAAATCCATAAAATACATAAATAATGATAAAAATACCTAAAAATCTTTAAAAAAATAAAAAACTCAAAAAAAAACTTGAAAACCCCTAACGAAACCGTAAAAACATAAAACACTTAAAACCCCTAAAACCCTAAAAAATTCTAAAAACCCTAATTGTACCTAAAAACCCTAAAACTACTAAAAACACTAAAACCCATAAAAAATTTAAATACCCCTAAAAACCCTAATAAATAAAAACTATAAAACCACTTTAAATCCCTAAAAATTAAAATATATAGAAACATTAAACTCTTAAAAAACCCAAAAGACCAAAAAACCCAAAAAAGAACTAAAAACCCTAAAAACCCTCAGAATTACTAAAAAGCTAAAATGCATAAAAATCACAAAAAAATGTAAAATCCATAAAAATAGCAGAAAGAAAAAAAATTATGAAAACCCCTAAGAAAACAACAAAAAACTAAAAAAACATAAGACCACTAAAAAGTAAAAAAAATCAAAAGACCAAAAACAATCCAAAAAAACTAATAAAATCCATAAAACCCTAAAACCTTCAATAAACCAAAAAAATAATAAAAATCCTAAAAACAAATAAAACTCTAAAAACCAGCTACACCCCATTTTTTTTAAAATACTCTAAAAAATAATTAAATTCCTAAAATACCAAAAACCTTGAAAAAATAGAAATAATCATAAAAACCATAAAACCCTAAAAATACAAAAAATAAAAAAACCCTAAAAATCCCTAAAAACCTAAATACCATAAAAACCTAAAAATCCATAAAAATTCTTAAAAATGTAAAAAACACTAAAAACTATGAAAAGAACTAATAAAAAAAAACCTAAAAAATATTTAGACCCCTAAAAACTAAAAATAGATAAAACCCCAAAAAAACCATGGATACCCTAAAAACCCTAAAAAATCACAAAATCCTAAAAACCCAAAAAACCCCAAAAATTCCAAAAATTCCCTAAAACCTCTAAAAATGTTAAAAAACTTTAAAAACCCTTAGAAAAAAACCTAAAACACTTAAAACATAAAAATACATAGAATAATGTTAAAAACCATTAGAGAATCTGAAAAAGATCCTAAAAGAGAAAAAATTCCTAATAACCATAAAAACTGTTAAAACCTTAAAAACCATAAAAACCTAAAAAAATATAAATTGAAAATAAAACATATAAAAACCATTTAAACCCATATTTTTTAAAAAAACATTAAAAACTGTAAAACTAAAAAACCCCTTAAAGCCAAAAAAACATTAAAATCCCAAATAACCCAAAAAGACCCTAAAACCCCTTAAAATCTCTAAAACCCCAAAACCCATAAAAATCTTAAAAAAATCTAAAAAAATCTAAAAATTTAACAAGCCTTGGAATCCTTGAAAACCCCTATGAAAACTTTAGAAACCAAAAATCACATTAAACCCCCAAAAAATTAAAAAATTAAAAAAATTAAAAAACTGTAAAAAAAAACTAATAACCCTCAATAACACTCAATATCCATAAAAAACAAAAAATAATCATAAAAACCTTTAAAAACCCCAAAAAATTCTTAAAAATGTGAAATACCCAAACCCCTAAAAATCCTAAGATGATCATAAAATCATAAAAACAATTAAAATACCTGATAAACCTAAAAAACACTAAAAACCCTTAAACCTATGAAAAGAACCAAAAACCCCAAAAACCTGTAAATCCTTAAAACCCCTAAAAACATAAAAGACTTTAAAAACCCCAAAAACCGTAAAAAATCACTAAAAACTCTAAACACCCTTTATACCCCTAAAATTTTAAAAAAACTCTGGAAAACCTTAAAAACCTAAAAAACTCAAAAAAAACCTTGTAAAATCCAAAAAAAACCATCAAAACCCAGAAAACCCTAAAACCCCTTAAAATCCAAAAAATATCCTTAAACAACCATAAAAATCCTAAAAAATCCCTATAAATGCCAAAAATCTAAAAAAACTCTAAAATCAATTAAAACCCATAAAAAACCTTAAAATCCTAAAACACTTAAAACCCTTAAAAATTTAACAAATGCAAAAAAAACATAAAAAACCCTAAAAAACCTAAAAAAACATAAAACCCCTAAAAACCTTAAAATCCCCCAAAACCACAAAAACCCCAAGATACCAATAAAAAGACTAAAAACCCATTAAACCCCTAAAAATTTTAAATTCTCTAAAACCCATAAAAACCCTAAAAACCCAAAAAAATCCTAAATCCCCCAAAAAATTCATAAAACCCTAAAACCCTCAAGACCCCTAAAAATAATAAAAATCCAAAAATATCATGAAAAAAATTAAAAACCTAAAAAAGTATGGCAAAACATAAGAAAACCTTAAAAACCTAAATAAACTAAAAACACATAAAAATATAAAAAATCATAAAATCCTTTAAAACCATAAAAACCCATGAAACCCTGAATATCCCAATAATCCCCAAAACCCATAATAATCCTAAAAACTCCCAAAAAATCCAAAAAATGTAAAAAACTATAAAAACAGTGAAAACCCTAGGAAAACCTTAGTAACATAAAAACACATTAAACCCTAGAAAACCCTAAAATGACAAGAACCCAAAATAAAACCCAAAGACCCTGAAAATCCTAAAACCCCTAACTACCATAAAACCCCTACAACCTTAAAATCACTAAAAAACATAAAACCCCTCAAACCCCACTAAAAACTCTAAAAACCCATAAAACCCATAATTTTTTTTAAAAAACATAAGATCCCAAAAAAGCTAAAAACCAAAAAACAAAAAAATCATAAAAACCGTAATTTTTTTAAAAAATCATAAAAACTCTCATAATCTCTAAAAACCCTAACAACCAAAAAAATATAAAATAGACCTAAAAATCCATAAAATAAAAAAATATCAAAAAACTTCTAAGAAAACCATAAAATCCTAAAAACTTTTAAAACCCCTAAAATGCTAAAAACCCAGAAAATCCTAAAATCCATGAAACTCTCCAAATCCCTAAAACACTAAAAACAATAAAAATATCAAAAAAGCCTGAAAAATCCAGCAAAACATAAAAACCCTAAAACTAATAAATACCCTAAGAAAACATTAAAACCTAAAAATACTTAAAACCATTAAAAATCCAAAAAATATAAAAACCCTAAAAATCCTAAAAGAACCTAAAAACTCCAAAAATAACTAAAAACAATAAAAATACCAAAAACCATAAAATCTAAAAATCCCCATAAAAACCATAAAACACACAAAAAACTATAAAAATACTTTAAATGCCTAAAATTGTTAAAAATATATAAAAAATCCCTAAACCCCAAAAAACCGAAAAGAAACATAACACCCAAAAAATCACAAAACCCTAAAAACCCTTTAAAGGCCCTAAAAACCATAATATCCTATAAAGACCTAAAAATATATAAATATATAAAATCCCTAAAAATAAATAAGGAGACAATTAAAATAAAGAAACCTAAACCCCTAAAAATATAAAAAATGCTAAATACCCTTTAAAACTGTAAAAACCCTAAAAACTATAAAACCCCTCAAAATCCCTTAAATCCTAAAAATCCAAATAAAACCTTAAAAACCTAAAAACGCATAAAACACCTAAAAAACGAGAAACCTAAAAAAACCTGTAAAGTACCTAAAAACCCAAAAAACCCAAAAATCCTTAAAACATTAAAAAACCAAAATAACCTTAAATATCCCTAAAAACCAATAAAACCCCTAAAGACAACTGATAACTCTAAAAAACCATTAAACCCATCCAAACATTTAAAAACACTAGAAAACCATAACACCCCTAAAAAGATAAAAACCATAAAATGCTAAAAACACCATACAACCCCTAAAAACTAAAAAGACCCTAAAAATCCCCAAATGCCTAAAAACATAAAAATCCCAAAAGATATAAATATTACAAAAAACATAAAAATCCAAAAAACCATGAGAAACCCTAAGAAAAACTTAAAAAACTAAAAACACTTAAAACCCCTAAAAACCTAAAAATGTTGATAACCCTAAAAAATCCAAAAAAACACTAAAAAAATTAAATACCATAAAACCCCTCAAAACCTCAAAAAACCTAAAAACATATAAATCCAAAAAAAAACCCATAAAACAAAAAAACCACTAAAAACTCTAAAAACACTCTAAACCCCTAATTTTTTTTAAAAAACCGTTGAAACAGTAAAAAACTCAAAAAATTCCTCCAAACCCAAAAAAAACATAAAAACCTAAAAACTATGAAATATTAAAAATAATAAAACCCTAAGAAAAACAAAAATACTCAAAAGCCCCAAAAATATGTGAAAACATAAAAAACCCTAAAAACCCATCAGAATACCTTAAAATCCTAAAAACACATAAAACCATAAAAACAGATAAAAACGTTAAAACCCCTCAAAAAACCTAAAATTCCCTAAAAACCTCAAAATATCGAAAATCATGAAAATCTCAAAAACCCCATAAAAATCCCAAAAAGTTCTAAAAATATTTAAAAACCTAAAAAACCCTAAAAACCATGAAAACACCCTAACAAAGAATTTAAAACCAAGAAACACATAAAACTCATAAAAACATTAAAAACACTAAAAACCAGAATATCTTAAAATAACCCTAAAAACATAGAATCCCCCACGAGGCATAAAAATCTCTTAAAACCTTTAGAAACCCAAAAAACCCATAAAAACCACTAAAAATGTAAAATTAATTTAAACCAATTAAAACATTATAAAGTATAAAAAACCATAACAATCCTAAAAATCACAAAAAAACCCAAAAACCCCAAAAAACCCGTAAAACCCTAATAATGTTAAATCCCTAAAAATCCTAAATATCCTAAAACCTTTAAAAATCCTAAAAAGCCAAAAATATCCCTAAAAATTTAAAAACTCTAAATAAAAAAACCCTATGAAATCATTAAAATCCTAAAACACTTAAAACATCAAAAAATCATAAAAAACATTGAAACCCCTCAAAACCCTAAAAATCCTAAAAATACTAAAAACCATAATACACCAAAAGACGTTAAAACCCTAAAACAATTAAAAACTAAAATAACCACACAAAAAAATAAAAATCCTTTATACCCCTAGAAACGTTAAAAAACTATAAAAAACTTTACATCCCTAAAAAAATAAAAAACCCTAAAACCCAAAAAAACCAACAAAACCCTAAAACCCCTCAAAATCCCTAAAAATCCTAAAAACCATAAAATCCTAAAAATCCCTAAAATAGTAAAAAAACCCTAAAAACACATAAGAAAACCTTAAGAACCTAAAAATTACATAATACCACTAAAAACCCTAAAAATGCTAAAACCCCTAAAAAACTCAAAAAAACTCTCAAAATCCCTAGAAACCCTAAAAAACATAAAATCCTAAAAAACTCTAAAAATCCAAAAAAATCCTAAAACCATGAACACCACTCAAAAAACAAGAAAAACCTAAAAACACTTAAAACCCCCAAAAACATAAAACCCCAAAACCTAAAAATACCCTAAAAACACTAAAAACCACTAAAAACCATAAAACACTTAGAAAATATAAATACCATAACAATTATTAAAAACTCTAAAGACGCTTTAAATCCATAAAATGATAAAAAGCTCAAAAACACATGAAAACACCTAAAAATATAACCCCCCCCCCCATAAATCCCCAAAAAAATCATAAAAACCATAAAACCCCATACAACCTCTCAAAGTCTGTAAACATTAGAAAACTCATAAAATTCTATGGAACCATAAAATCCAAAAAAAATGTAAAATACTATAAACACACTGAAAACCCCAAATAAGACCTTACAAACCTAAAAATAGATAAATCACCTAAAACCCCTAAAAACGTAAAAACTCTATTATCCCCTAAAATCACTAAAAAAACTAAAATCACACCATATCCCTAGATATCCTAAAAAACATAAAAAATCAAAAAAATTCCTAGAAATCAATAAAAATGTTAAAAACCCTAAAAACCCTAAAAACCCTTCGAGAACTTGAAACACCAAAATATACTTAAAACCCCTAAAAACTAAATAAATCTAAAAACCATAAAAATCATTAAATGAACAAAAAAACCCTAAAAACCTATAAACCCCTTTAAACCCCTTTAAACCCCTAAAACCATATAAAATCATAAAACCCATAAAAACAACTATAAAGCCACTAAAACTATAAAAACCCTTTAAAACCCTAAAAATTTGAAAAACTGTATAAAAACTTTTAACCCATAAGAATAAAAAAAATCCCTTAAAACCCCAAAAAACCTTAAAAACAGTAAAACCCTAAAAGGCCCTAGAAGCCCTAAGATCCCAAAACATCTAAAAATCATAAAGAAGCTATAAATAAATAAAAATACATAAAACCTAGAAAAACATAATAACCCTAAAAACCCCTAAGAAAACCGTAAAAACCTAAAAACACTTGAAACCTCTTAAAACATAAAAATGCTAAAAACTCGAAAAAAACACTAAAACCTTCAAAACCTTCAAAATCCAAAAAATCCCTAAAAACCATAGAAATCCTAAAACTTACCTAAATGTCCCTAAAAACATAATAAATCCCAAAAATACCCTACAAATCCTAAGGAAAAAAATAAAAACCCTGAAAGGCATAAGACCTCTAAAAACCTAAAAATGTTAATACCCCTAAAATGACACTAAAAAAATAAAAAACCCTAAAAACTATAAAAACGCTAAAACACCTTAAAAACGCTAAAAAAGAACTAAAACTCAAAAAACACGTTACACCCCTAAAAATGATAAAAACACTAAAAAATTCATAAATCCCTAAAAAACTAAAAAAACACTAAAAATACAAAAATCAATAAAAATCCAACAAACCGTCAAAATCATTAATAACCATAAAACCATAAAAATCCATAAAATATAAAAAAATCCCTAAAAATAGAGAAATCACAAAAAACAATGAAAACCCATAAGGAAACCATAAAACATAAAAATAATTACACCACTAAAAGACTAAAAAATTCTCAAAATTCTAGAAAACAATAAAAAAACCCTAAAATCCCTAAAAACCACTAAAAACTATAAAAACACTTAAATAAATAAAACTCTAAAACCCACTAAAAATATAAAAAAACATTAAACACCTAAAAACGTTAAATAACTATAAAAACTATAAAAACACTAAAAAAACTCAAAAAAAAATTAAAAATAAAGGAGCAAAAAAACCCTACAAACCACTAAAAACCATCAAAATCCATAAAAACACTAAAAAAATAAAATTAATAAAAAATTCCTAAGAACCCTAAAAACAAAAAAACCATAAAACTCGGAAAACCCCAAAGAAACATTAAAAACATAAAAAAAATATAACCCCTAAAAATGATAAAAAAACTAAAACACTAAAAACCATAAAAACCCTAAACCCAAAAAACCATCAAAACCCTAAAAATCCCTAAACTCCCCAAAAAACAGCAAAAATCCTAAAAATCCTTAAAACATAAAAAACATAAAAACCTAAAAAACCCAAAAACCCCTAAAAGACCCTAAAAGATGCTAAAAATTCTAAAAATCTATTAAAATTGAAAAATACCCTAAAAACTCAAAAACCCATAAAATCCCTAAAAACCACTAAAAATACTATAAAAAATAAATCAGTAATAGTGTTAAAAACTCTAAAAACTCATAAAATACTAAAAAATAAAAAAGAAATCATAAAATCCCTGAAGACCCTAAAAAACCCAAAAACCCCTCAAAACCCCTAAAACCCCTATAAAACCATATAAATCCTAAAGAATCCCTAAAAACCCTTAAAATGTAAAAAACCATAAAAAATCCTGATAAATCCTAAGAAAACATTATAAACAAAAAAAATCACAAAATCCCTAAAAATCTAAAAACTGCTAAAACCCCTAGAAACCCTAAAAGCCATTAAAACCATTAAAACCTATAAACACCCCAAAATTCTTAAAAATTATAAAAACTGTAAAAATTAAAAAAAATACTTAAAAATCCATAAAAACATAAAAACCAAAAATACCAAAAAAAATCCCCTTAGAAAACCTTTAAAACAAAAAATACTAAAAATCCCTAAAACGCTAAAATGGTTAAAACCCTAAAAAATCTAAGAAGACTCTAAAAACCCTAAAACACCTACAAACCTAAAAAACTAAAATATTCAATAAAACTCAAAACTAGTAAAAACTATAAAATAACTTTTAACCCCTAAAATGTTTAAAAACTAAAAAACTACATAAAACACCAAAAAATTCAAAAAACCATAAAAACAAAAAAATAATATAAAAAACCCGAAAAACCATAAAACCCTAAAACCCCTCAGAGACCATAATATCCCAAAAACGATAAAATCCTAAAGAATCCCTAAAAATCACTTAAAAATCAAAAATCCCTCAATTTCTAAAAAATCTATATGAAATCCATAAAAAATAAAAACACCAAAAAAACCTATAAAACTCTTAAAATCTTGAAAACCCTAAAAACCCAAAAAAAAACCCCAAATACCCACAAAAATACTAAAAACCCTAGAAACCCATAAAAACCCAAAAATTCCCAAAGCATCCATAAAATTGTGAAATCCCATAAAAACCCTAAAATCCCTAGAAAACCATTAAATCCAAAAAAAATTAAATCCAACAAAATACATAATAAATACAAAAAACCATAAAACACCCCAAAACCACTAAAAACGCATAAAAATCCATAACAACCCCAAATCCACTAAACCACTAAAAATCATTTAAACCACAAAACTGGTAAAAAAACACTAAAAAACAAAAAAAACTCTAAAAATACCCAAAAACCTTAAAAAACCCTAAACCCCTCAAAATCCCTAAAAACCTTACAAAACAATAAAAATCCTTAAAATGCCTAAAAATCAATAAAAACACAAAGAACACTAAAAACCCTGAAACCCCAAAGAAAATATTAAAAATACAAAATAAGTGAATACATAAAAATCCTGGAATTCTAAAACCCCAAAAACCCTAAAAACCCTAAAAACCTGAAAAATTATTAAAAAACTAAAATCCATAAAAATTCTAAAAGCACAAAAAAATCCCAAAAAAATTAGAAAAAACCTAAAAACCCTGAAAAACCCTATGGAAACCTTAAAAACAAAAAAGCACATAAAACATCAAAAAAACCTAAAAAATTCTGAAAACCGTAAAAACCCCAAAGTACACTAAAACCTCAAACCCCTTAAAAATGTAAAATACTCTAAAAATATTAAAAACTACTAAAACCCATTAAAACCTTAAACCCACTAAAAATAGAATCCCCCTTTAAAACCCTACAAACATTAAAAAACTAAAAACCATTAAAAATTCCCAAACCCCAAAAACCCTAGAAAACCCATAAAAACCTAATACCTTAAAAACCTTTAAAAACCTCAAAATCCATAAAACCACTAAAAACCATAAAAATCCAAAAAAATCCATAAAAATAAAAAAGACCTTAAAAATTTTAAAGACCACTAATAAAAACTTAATAACAAAAAAACTCCTATAAACACCTATAAACATAAAAACAACCCCCCATAAAAGATCATAAAACAAAAAAAAACCCAAAATAACATAAAAATCCCTAAATTTTTTTAAAAAATCTAAAACCCATAAAATCCATAAAACCCACTAAACCCCCTTAAAATTATTTAAACCCAAAAAAATTAAAAACACTAAAAACCATCAAAACCATTAAAACTCAAAAAAAAATCCTTAAAAACCTCATAGAATGATAAAAACCTTATAACCCCTAAAAAATCCAAAAAACTCCTAAAAATATCAAAAAACCATAAAACCCTTAAAAATCATTAAAAAAACTAAAAATGTAAGACACCCAAAAAACCTTGGAAACTCCTAAGAAAACCATAAAATCTTTAAAACACTTAAAAACCTAAAAACAAAAAATTCTAAAAACCCAAAAAACCCATAAACCAGTAAAAACAATAAATCCCCAAAAAATCCAAAAAAACCCATAAAATCCTAAAAAATTCCATAAAACATAAAAAAAATAAAAAACATGAAAAAACCAAATAAAAACATAAAAACCTAAATACACTAAAACCCCTAAAACACCTTAAAATCTCGTAACATCCCTTAAAATCCAAAAAAACAAAAAGAAACATAAATATCCAAAAATATCTATAAAATCCCTAAAACATAAATGCCCTAAAAATCCTAAAAATCCCTTAGAAAACCTAAAAAAAATAATAATAATAACACCTAAAAAAACCCAAAACCCTAAAAGATACAAAAACCAAAAAATTACCTAAAACCCATAAAACCCATAAAAACCATAAAATACCTAAAACCCATAAAACCCTAAAAATCAATAAAAACACTTAAACACCTAAAAACATTAAAACCTCTAAAAAATAATTAAAATATTAAAAACTAAAAAAACCCCTATATCCCAAAAAACATAAAAACCCAAAAAACCAAAATAAAAACCCTCAATGTCCCTAAAAACACTAAAATCCATAAAAATATTAATGAACACAAAAAAAATACCTATAAATATCAAAAACATTAAAAACATTGAAAACCCCTATGAAATCCCTAAAAACAAAAAACTCATAAAACCCCTAAAAAACCTAAAAGATGAAAAAAATCCTAAATCCCATAAAAAACGTAAAACCCCTAAAATCCTCAAAATCCATAAAAATCATAAAATCCCATTAAATCATTAAGAACCCTAAAATCACAAAAAAACATAAAAAAATCCTAAAAACCCTAGGAAACCTTTAAGAACCTAAAATCACATAAACACCTAAAAACCTAAAAATGTAAAAATTGATAAAAAACCCTAAAAATAAAATAAAAAAATTAAACCCTTATAGACCATAAAAACCCTAAAACCCAATAAACCCTAAAACCGAAAATATAAAAAACCTAAAACCCTTAAAAAATCATTAAAATCATCAATTTCCCAAAAAATCTTAAAAAATATAAAAAACTAAAAATCCCTAAAAATACCTAAAAACATAAAAACCTAAAAAAACCTTAAACAATTTAATAAAACCTAAAAAACCTAAAAACACTTAAAACCTTTATTTTTTTAAAAACCCTAAATACGAAAAAAAACCCTAAAAACAAAAAAAAACCTTAAAACCCCCTAAAACCCTTTAAAATCCTAAAAAAACTAAAATTTTAAAAACACTATAAACCCTTTGAAATATTTAAAAACTCTAGGAACCCTTAAAACCACTAGAATGTCAAAAACCCATAAAAACCCTAAATCCCCTAAAACCCCTTAAAATATCTTAAAACCATAAATATCCATAAAAATCCTAAAAACCATTAATATCCCCAAAAACAAAAAAAACCCAAGAACCATAAAAAAACTCTATGAAAACATTTAAAAACTAAAAACAAATAAAATCCCAAAAAACCTAAAAATTATAAATGAACTAAAAAACCCTAAAAAATATCAACTTCCCCACAATCCCTAAAAAATAAAAATATTTAAAAGTACCTAATAATCCTTAAAAAAAGTAAAAAATCCTAAAGACCCTGAAAACCCAAAAGAAAAAAATAAATACCTCAAATCACATAAAACCCTAAAAACCTAAAAACATATTAATACCAGAATAATACCCAGAAAAAGACAATGAAAATCCTAAAAACCCTAAAAGGCTAAAAACAATAAAAACAATAAATCCACACCAAAAACACAAAAATAACATTAAACCCCTAAAAATGATAAAAAACTAATTAACCCTATAAAACTAAAAAACCCTATAAAAAACAAAAACCCCATAAAAACCTTAAAAACATTAAAATCCCTAAAAACACTTAAAATCCAAAAAAACCCTAAAAACCCAAAATTCCAAAAAAAATAACTAAAAATATAAAAATTCTATGAATCTTGAAAACCCTAATAAAACTGTAAAAAAATACAAACACATAAAACACCTAAAAACATAAAAATAAAAAACCCTAAAAGACCCTAAAAACCCTAAAACAAAAAACATCTCTAAAACCCCTAAAAACCCTAAAACCCACAAAAAACATAAAAACACACTAAAAATATAAAAACCTTTTAATCCCCTAAAAAATTTTAAAAAATTCTACAAATCCTAAAAAAATAAAATAAAAACACCTAATACCCAAAAAAACTGTGAAACCCTAAAACCGCTAAAAACCCTAAAAACACTCAAAATCCCAAAAAACTAAAAAACCATAAAAAATATTAAAAACTCCTAAAAAAACCAAAAAAAACATAAAACACCCTAAAAACCAAGAAAACCCCAAATATTACCTTAAAAAAATAAAAGTACATAAAATACCTAAAAACAAGAAAAAACACTAAAACCCCTTAAAACCCTTAAAACACTCCAAATCCCTAAATAGCCTAAAAAACCAAAAAATCCCTAAAAGTAAATAAAAATGTAAAAACACCTAAAAACACTTAAAACCCACATGAAAAACATAAAAACACTTAAAACCCCAAAAAAACCTAAAAATGCTAAAACCCCTAAATGCAATAAAAAACATAAAACCCCCTAAACCCGCTCAAAATCCATAAAACCATAAAAATCCAAAAAAATGGACCTTCAAATAATTAAAATCATAAAAATACTTAAAACCCTAGAAAACCCTATGAAAAAGATAGAAACATAAAAACACTTAAAACACCTAAAAACCTAAAAATGATAAAAAAAACCTAAAAACCCTAAAGTACCAAAAAAGCCTAAAACACCATAAAAACCTAAACACCCCTAATAACATTAAAAATAGTAAAAACATATAAAGCCCTAAAATCCACTAAAAACTCTTAAATCACTTTCGTCCCATAAAAATGTTTAAAAACATTAAAAAATCATAAATAACTAAAAACCCTAACATCCCAAAAAACCCTAAAATCCTTTAAAATTTATTAAAAACAAAAAAAACATAAATATCTTAAAAATTATTTAAAATTCATAAAAACATAAAAACCTCTAAAAACATGAAAACCCCATAGAATACCTCAAAAAACTAAAAGCTCTTGAAACCCTAAAAAACCTGACAATGCTAAAAACATTAAAAACTCAAAAAATCCCAAAAAACCATAAAAATCATTAAAATACCTAATTTTTTTAAAAAACATTAAAACCCCTAAAACCTCTATAATACCTTATGAAAAACATAAAACCTAAAAACACTTAAAACCCCTAAAAAACCTAAAAATGTCAAAACCCTTAAAAAGAACGTAAAAATCCTAAAACCCCCTAAAACCCCTAAAAATACCAAGAAAATATCCAGACCACATTAAAACTATAAATACCATTAGAAAAAACAAAAAACATTTAAACCCCTAAAAAAATTAAAAACAAAAAACATTAAAACCCTAAAAATTCCAAAAAAAACTATAAAAACCCCAAAATCCATAAAAACCCTAAAAACACATAATTTTTTGTAAAACACCCTAAAATACCTAATAATGTAAAAGGCCCTAAAATCCATTAGATACCCTAAGAAAAACGTAAAACTCAAAAAAAAATTAAAACCCCCAAGATACATAAAAATGCTAAAAACACTAAAAACCCCTAAAAACCTAAAATTCATAAAAACCCATAAAAAATTCAAAATCCCTAAAACCACATAATACCTTAAATATTCCAAAAGACACTAGAAAACTATAAAAACTCTAAAATAATTAAAAAAATGAAAACCTAAAAAACAAAAAACCCATAAAAATCCTCAAAACACTCAAAATCCCTACAAACCCTAAAAACTAAAAAAATCCTTAAAATACCTAAAAAACCAAGAAACCTAAAAAAATCTATAACCCTGAAAACCCCTAAAAATTAAAAAAATGAAAACACTTAAAACCTCTAAAAACCTTAAAATTCTAAAAACACTAAGATACCAAAAAAAACAAAAAACCATAAAACTCCTAAAAACATGAAAAACCATAAAAACCCATTAAACAACTAAAAAAACTAAAAACATTAAAAACCATTTAGACCTATAAAACATTTAAAAACTCTTAAAAAAATAAAACACTTCAAAAACCCTATACCCCACAAAATCCCTAAAAACATAAAAACCATAAAAATTCATTAAACCAATTAGAAATCCTTAAATCATAAAAAACCCTAGAAAACCTAAAAACCCTTAAAATTTTAAAATAAAAAAAAACCCAAAAACCCCAAAAACAATAAAAACCCCAAAAAACATAAAAAAACTAAAAACCCACAAAACTGTAAATAGCACTAAAAAATAAAAAAACCATTTAAACCCCTAAAAACATTAACAAACCCTAAAAAAATTAATACACTAAAAACATAAAAACCATAAAAAAAATAAAAAACTCATTAAATCCTAAAAACCCCAAACCCCTAAAATTTTAAAAATCCCAAAACCCCTAAAAATGATTAAAATTATAAAAATTTAAAAAAATCCCTAAAAAATCAAAACACCCTAAAATTATTTAAAACTATAAGAAGACCATAAAAAAGTAAAAACAATTAAACCCCTTAAAATTGTGAAAAATTATAAATCCCCTAAAAACCATAAAAACAGAAACCTTGGATGCATCAAAAACCTCCTAAAAATAATAAATTCTAGTGACCCTTAAAAACACTAAAATCTAATTAAAAACTGAAAACCCATTTAAAACATAAAAAATTGTAAAAAAACCCTAAAATATATTTAAAATCCCCAAAACTCTCAAAATAAAATTAAAAACAAGAAAACATAATAACTCTAAAAACCAAAAGATCCCTAAAAACCTTAAAAACAAATAAAAATCATTAAAAATCCCCAAAAAATAATAAACCATAAAAAACCTAAAAATCAAATAAAAACATTACAAACATTATAATAATTAAACACCCTGAAAAATCTAAAAAAAATTAAATCCCTAACAAACCCAAAAAACCCAAAAAACCCCTAAAACCCCTAAAAAATACTTAAAACCCGTAAAAATTAAAAAAAACCTATAAAATCCCAAAAAATCATAAAAATGTAGAAAACCCATAAAATCCATGAAAACCCACCACAAAACTTTAAAAACTTAAAAACACTTAAACCACCTAATAATGCTAAAAATGCTAAAAACACTAAAAATCCCTAAAAGACCCTAAAAATCATAAAACCCACCAACACAAAAAAAAACAATAAAAACCATTAAAATCCCTAAAATCCAAAAAAACTCTAAATGTTGAAAAAAACTATAAAATCTATTCAATCCCCTATGAAAGTTAAAAACTCAAAAAAACCATAAAAACCAAAAAATACTAAAAAAATCCCTAAAACCCAAAAAATCATAATACCCAAAAAAACACTCAAAAAATAAGAAAAATTGTAAAAATACTTAAACCCTAAAAAATATAAAAACCCCTAAAGCCATTAAAAATATTAAATACCTAAAAACCGTTAAAATATCTAAAAATACTAAAATCATAAAATACCCAAAAAACCCCTAGTACCTCTAGAAACCATTAGTACCCCTATAAATCATATAAAATCCTAAAAACCCACATAAAACATAAAAAATACAAACTATAAAAACCATTCAAATCCTAAAAAACTTTAAAAATCTATAAGAAACCTTAAAACCCCTAAACACTCAAAAAACCCCTAAATACACAAAAAACATTTAACCCCTAAAAAACACTAAAACCTTGAAACCCGTAAAAAACCATAAAATTCACAAAATTCCATAAAAAATATTAAAATCATTAGAAACAATAAAAAATTGAAAAACCCTTAGAAAACCTTAAAACCCTAAAAACACTTAAAACCCCAAAAAACATAAAAAATGATAAGAACCCTAAAAAACATAGAATCCCAAAAAACCCTAAAATCCATAAAAATCCCTAAAACACCTAAAAATAAAAAAAATTATAAAAAGACCGATAAATCCCTAAAAACAAAAAAACACCAAAAATCCTAAAAATACCATAAAAACCAAAAACCCCTAGAAACCATAACAACAACCAAAAACCTTAAAAACCCCTTAAAAATGTTAAAAATATCTAAAAACCTTAAAACCCTAAAAACTCAAAAAAAAACCCTAAAACCCCCAAAAAATCCATAAAAAACCTAAAAACCCTCAAAATCCCTAAATACCCAAAAATCAATAAAAATAAAAATAAAATCCCGAAAAATTCAAAAAATTCAAAAATTGATAAAAAAGCTAAAAACCCGAAAAGACCCTAAAAACACTAACACCCCACTAAAACCCCCTAGAAATCCATAAATTCCCTAAAAATATATAAGATCCCTAAAACTACTAAAAATATAAAAACCCAATAAACACCTAAAAACATTTAAAACTATTGAAAACCATAAAAATCCTAAAAAACTAAAAAAATCCATAATAACAAAAAAACCATAAAACCCAAAAACCCCAAAAAAATCCCAATCACCTTGAAAATCCCTAAAAATTATAGAAACACATATAAACCCTAAAAAAATCCTTAAAAATAACTAAATACAAAAAAACAAAAAAACATTAAAACCCCTAAGAAAAACCTTATAACATAAAAACAATTAAACCCCTAGAAAAATAAAAAACACTAAAATCCCTAAAAACCCAAGAAACCTCAAAAACCCTAAAACCATTCAAACTCCAAAAAAAAATAAAAACCCTAAAATCCTAAAAAATCCCTAAAAACCCTAATAAGCTAAAAAACCTAGAAACCCTAAAAAACCGAAAGAAAACCCTAAAATCCTAAAAATACTTAAAACCAAAAAAACCAAAAAAATCTAAAACCCCTAAAAAGGAATTAAAAACCCAAAAACTTCTAAAACCCATAAAAACCATTAAAACCCAAAAAATCACTTTAAACTAAAAATATCATAAACCCATTAAAAACAATAAAACCCTTTTAAACCCTTAAAACATTAAAAACTCTAAAAACATTATATTCCAAAAAAAAATAAAAAAACCTAAAATCCCCAAAAACTAAGAAAACCCTAAAAACCATAAAAATTAATAAAACTAAAAACCCAAAATAGCCTAAAAATCCATAAAACTCCTAGAAATCCATTAAAATTATGAAACCATAAAAACCGTAAAAACCGTAAATAACTACAAACACATAAAAACCAAAAACACCTAAAAACAATAAATCCTCTAAAAACACATAAATCCCTCAAAATACCTAATAAAAATAAACACAAACAAAAATAATAAAAATCATTAAAAATCACTAAAATGTAAAAGACACTAAAAACCAAAAAAATAATAAGAATACTATAAAAACCTAAAAATAATTAGAACACTTAAAAACCTAAAAAATAATAAAACTCTTAAAGTCTCTAAAAACATAAAAATCCTTAAAAACCATAAAACCCCTAAAAAACAAAAAAAAAACCCTAAAACCAAATAAAAACATTAAATAAAAACTAAAAACTCTAAAACCCCATTAAATACCAAAAAACATTTAGAAATATTAAAAACATTAAAAAAATTATAACCTCTAAGAAACTAAAAAAACCAAAAACCATCAAAAACTAAAACCACTAAAAACCCTAAAACCCCTCAAAATTCAAAAAATTGAAAATTCCTAAAAAACAATAGAGATCCTAAAAAAACCATAAAAATCCCAAAAACATTTAAGAAAACCATTAAAACCTAAGAACACTTAAATCCCAAAAATAATATAAAAAACATTAAAAACCCTAAATCACCTAAAATCATACAACCCTAATAATCCATAAAACCCCTAAAAACATGAAAACCTAAAAAACCTTAAAATCCCTAAAAATTTAAATAACCCTAAAAATCCTAAAAACACATTATAAAATGTTAAAAACCAAAATAAACTTAAAACCCATAAAAATCCTAAAAAATGCAAAAAATTCTAAAAACAATAAAAGACCCTAAGATCCCATAAAACCATAAAAACCCTAAAACCATAAATATCTAAAAACCCATAAAATCTGTAAAACCCAGTAAAAACTCTAAAAAACCATTAAACACCTAAAAATATTAAAAACTCTAAAAAATCATAAAAACTATAAGTAAATAAAAAACCCCTAAGAACCCAAAAAAACCATAAAAATCATAAAAATGAAAAGAAAACATAAAAACTCCCAAATTCCTTTAAACCCCCAAAAAAAGATCCCTAAAAAATACCTCAAAATTTAAAAACCCCTAAAACCTTGAAAACCCCTATGAAAACAATAAAAACACTTAAAACCCCCAAAAACATTAAAAAATGATAATAAACATAAATATCCATAAAAACCACAAATCCCTAACAATCCTAAAAAATATATAAAAACCCTAAAAACTCCAAAATCCCTTTAGACCCCTCAAAACGTTTAAAACATTAAAAAACAATAAAAATCCAAAATCATAAATAAAACCATAAAAAATCATTAAACCCCTCAAAATGCCAAAAAAAAATTTAAAACCCATAAAAACTCTAAAAACCTTTAAAAACCATAAAAATAAATGTCCCACTAAAACCCTAAAACCTATAAAAAATCCTAGAAAAAATAAAAACAATTAAAACCCATAAAACCTAAAAGTGGAAAACCCCCAAAAACCTTAAAAACATTAAAAACACTAAAAACTTCTTAAAACCCTAAAATACCATAAAATTATTTAAAAATACCTTAAAATCATTAAAAACGTTAAAACACTAAAAACCCTAAAAAACCATAAGACAACATTATAAACATAAATTCACTTTAAAAACCTAAAAACCTAAGAAACCCTAACACCCTAAAAACCATAAAACACTCAAAATTAATAAAAACCCAAAAAAGACCATCAAAATTCCTAAAATCATAAAAAAACCAGAAAACCCATTAGATAATAGTAAAAACCTAAAAAACATTTAAATCCCCAAAGACCTCAAAAATACTAAAAACCCCTAAAAAGACACTAAAAACAAAAAAAATCCCTTGAAACCATAAAACCCATAAAAAATTAAAAACCCATAAAACACTAAAAAACTCTAAAAACCTTTAAACCCCAAGAAAAGTGAAAAAACTCTAAAAGAACATTAAAACCCTAAAAACTCAAAAACAAAAAAACACAAAACAATCATAAATCCCTAAAAACCCTAAAGCCCTAAAAATACTTAAAATTCAAAAAAACCTTAAAAATCCTATGAAATGCCTTATAATAACTAAAAACAGAATTATCCTAAAAACCCTGAAAAACACATAGAAAACCTTGAAACAATAAAAAGACATAAAACTAAAAAAACATAAAAACCCTAAAAACATAAAAACCCTAACCGCCTAAAAGATCATAAAACCCTAAAAATCCCTAAAACCTCTTGAAAACCATAAAATTCCTAAAAAACTAATAATCCAAAAAAATAAAACCCCTAAAAACCTTTAAAACCCCTAGAAAACCTTAAAAAACTAAAGACACTTAAAAACCATAAAAAACCCAAAAATGGGGAAAACCCAAAAAAATGTAAAATACCATAAAAATGCTTAAATCCCTAAAAATATTTAAATACCCTAAAATTAATAAAAAACTAAAAACCCAGTAAAAAATCTAAAAACACATCAAACTTCTAAATAAGTTAAAAAACCCTAAAAACCCTTACTGACACTCAAAAAAAATATAAAAAAACCCCAAAAAACCAAAAAAAAACTAAATGATATTGGAAAACCATAAAACCATCAAAATTAAAAAATAACCATAAAAGTCATAAAAAAGGTCTAAACACCCTAAATATGTAAAAACACATAAAATCATGAAAACAGATACAAAAACCTAAAAATCATAAAAAAACATAGAACCACTAAAAACCTAAAAAATCCTACAAATGCTAAAACCCCTAAAACCATTAATAACCGATAAAACCATCAATATTATGAATAATCTTAAAAACCATAAAAATCATAAAATCCCCAAAAAACGTAAAAACCCTAAAAACCTAGAAATACCTGAATAAACCCTTAAAAACTAAATTGCGTAAAACCCCTAAAAACCTAAAATACTCTAAAAAACTTAAAACCCCCAAAAAATACACTAGAAATCCAAAAAACCATAAAAACCCTAAAACCCATAAAAAATCTGAACAACCACTAAAGACTCTAAAATCCCTTTAAACCCCTAAAAATGTTAAAAAAATATAAAAAACTTTTAAACACTAAAAAAATAAAAAAATCATAAAAACCGAAAAAATAAAAATAAAAAACCCCCAAAAAACTCAAAGTCACTAAAAACCTTACAAACCCATAAAAATAATTTAAAACCTATAAATATAAAAAAACCATAAAACACTAAAAATACTGAAAGACCCTAAGAGATACTTAAAATCTTAGAAAATATTAAAACCCCGAACAAACCTAAAAAACCTAAAAAACCCTTAAAACCCTAAAAAACCTAAAAACCCATAAAACCAACTCTAAAACCCTAAAACCATTAATAAAAAATAAACATATAGAAAAAGAACTAGAAATATAAAAAAATTTAAAAAAACATAAAACCCCAAAATATCAATAAGAAAACCTCAAAAACCTAAAAACAGTTAAAACCCCTAAAACCCCAAGAAACCATAAAAACCACTAAGAACATAAAACCCCATAAATACCCAAAAAATAACTAAAAACATAAAAAAGCATTTAAAAGCATAAAAAGAATACAAAATTGTAGAAACCATTAAAACTCTTAAAAACTAAAAAAATTGAAAACCCAAAAAAATAATAAAAACCCTAAAACCCCCTAAAATCTCTAAAAACCCTAAAAACCATGAAATTTAAAAAAATATATCTAAAAACCAGAAAATTTAATAAACCATTATTTCCATGAAAACCCCTAAGAAAACCATAAAACCCAAAAAACACTTTAAAAAAATAAAAAAAAATAAATGTTCAAATAAAACATGAAAAACTTAAAAACACTACAACACCCTAAAAACCATTAAAATCCCTAAAAAACTCTTACAGTCAATAGAAAACCTAAAAAAAATCCATAAATACCTAAAAACACACAAAAATCATGAAATCCACTAAGAAAACCATAAAAATAGACAAAATAAAAACACCTAAAAACATAAAAGCCCTAAAAAAAACTAAAAACCTAAACATCAAAACAAGATCCCTAAAACCCTAATAATGCAATAAAATCCATAGAAATGCCTAAAAATGTAAAAAACACTAAAAACCTATGAAATATTTAAAAAACTAAAAAACGTAAATCCCTTAAAAAACTAAAAATTATTAAAAACCCTAAAAATACACTAAAGACCCTAAAACTCCTAAAATAATAAAAACCCCTAAAAACATAAAATTAAAAAAAACCCATAAAACCCCATAAACGCACTAAAAATCTAAGAACACTTTAAATCCTAAAAAATGTTTAAAAAATATAGAAAAAAAATTAAAAAATACAACAATAAAAAAACACCTAATGATCAAAAAACCAATAAAAAATCTAAAAACCATAAAAACATAAAAAATACTTAAAAACCAAAAAAAACAATAAAAATCCAAAAATCCAAAAAAATCCCTAAAAATGTAAAAAATCATAAAAACCTAAAAACTTGAAAACCCCTATTATAAACTTAAATTCCTAAAAAAACTTGAAACCCTCAAAAACCTAAAAAATGCCAATGACCTAGAAGACCATAAAAGCCATCAAAATCCCTAATATCCCTAAAAACCATAAAAGTCCAAAACTATCCCTAAAAAGTAATAAACCCTAAAAACATTGAAAATACCTAAGGAAACCTTAAAAACTGAAAAATACATAGAAACACTAAAAAAAATATTAAAAGCACTAAAAGACCCTAAAAACCATAAAACCCCCAAAAAGCATAAAAACAAATGAAACCTTAAAAACACCTCAAAACCCATCAAAATAATAAAAACCCACTAAAAAAATAAAGAACATTAAACCCCTAAAAATGTTAAAAAACTAAAAACTCCTTAAAAACCCTAACAATGCAAAATACCATAAAACCCCCAAAATTGATTAAAACCTAAAAAACCTTAAAATCCCAAAAACCCATAAAAATTCTAAAAATCCATAATAATATCTAAATACGTAAAAACCCTAAAATCCATGACATGTACTAAGAAAACATTGCAGGCCTAAAAAACTATTAAACCCCCTAAGAACCCAAAAAACTATATAACAACTAAAACCGCCAAAAAACATAAAATACACCTAAAAACTATTAAAACCCCAAAATACCCATAAGAACCCTAAAAAACTAAACGCTCTAAAAAACTAATTGTCAAAAAATCCCTAATGAAACATAGAAAAACTAAAACACTTAAACCCCCAATACCTAAAAAGTGCAAAAAACCTTGGAAAATCCTAAAAACCTAAAAACCCATTAAAACCTTCTAAATCCCTAATAAACTTGAAAACATTAAAAATCCAAAAAAATACCCCAATATTTTAAAAACATAAAATCCCTACGAAAACCGTAAAAACATAAAAATTAATAAATCCCCTGAAAACCCTAATAATGGTTTAAAATCTTAAAAACCCAAAAAAGGTCATAAAAACCCTAAAACTTCTAAAAACCATAAAACCCTTCAAACTATTAAAAATTTTAAAAGACCATTAAAACCTTAAAAACCACAAAAAACACTAAAACCCATTTAAAACCCCAAAATGATAAAAATTATAAAAACCGTTAACCCCCTAAAAATCTCAAAACCCCCCTAGAACCCAACAAAATCATAAAACCCTAAATACACTAAAAAAACTGTAAAATCCCCAAATCCCCAAACCCCTAAAAACAATAAAACCCTAAAAATCTCTAAAAATCATTAAAAACACAGAAAACCCATAAGAAAACCTTACAACCTAAAAACAATTAAATCACTTAAAAACCTAAAAAATTCTAAAACCCTAAATTCCCCAATACCCTAAAAACCCTAAAACCCCTCAAAATCAATAAAAATCATAAAACCCAATAAAATCCTAAAAAATATCTAAAAGTCCCTAAAAATGTAAAAAACCATAAAACCCCTAAGAAAACCTAAAAACACATCATAAACCCTAAAACCTTTCAAAATACCTAAAAACTATATAAATCGATGAAAACCCATAAAATTACTAAGAATGTAAACAACCCAAAAACAATGAAAACCCCAAATAAATTCTTAGAAACATAAAACACATAAAACCCCCAAAACCTAAAATCTCTAAATAGACCAAAAACCCTAAAACATGAATAAACATTGAGACCCGTCAAATTCCTTACAAACAAAAAAAAGAACCTAAAAATCCAAAAAATCACTAAAAATAACTAAAAACATAAAAACCCATAAAAACCAAGAAAACACCTATTAAAACGTCTAAAACCTAAAAGCAGAATAATCACTTAAAAAGAAAAAAAATGTTAAAACCCGCAGAAACCGTAAAAACAGTAAAAAACCTAAAACCCCTAAAATACACTAAAACACTAAAAGCAATAAAATATTAAAAATCTCTAAAAACGTAAAATATCCTAAATACATAGAAAACACCTAAGAAAACCATAAATACCAAAAATACATAAAAACATAAAAAACCAAACATGTTAAAATCCATAAAATTCGGTAAAACACTTAAAACACTTAAAACTGTAAAAACCCTAAGAACCTCTAAAAACCATAAAAACACATAAAAACCAATAAATCCACTAAAAACTCTAAAACCCCTATAAACCCTTAAAAATGTTATAAATATCTAAAATCCTTTATAAACCCCAAAAACTAAAAAACACCTAAAAACTCAAAAAACCATAAAACACTAAAAATCATAAAACCCATAAAAGTACTAAAAACCCTAAAAATCTTCAAAACCATACAAATACTAAAAAATCCAAAAAAATCCTTCAAACAAAAAAACCATAAAAACCTGATAAACACTAAGAAACCCTTAAAAAACTAAAAACACTTAAAACCCATAAAAATGTAAAAAATGTTTATAACCATAAAAAACCCCTAAAACCCTAATAACCCTAAAAATCTCTAAAAACACTAAAAACATAAATATTCTAAAAAATCCCTAAAAAACCAAAAAATGAAAAAATTTAAACCCCCTAAAATCTATAATGAAACCTTAAAACCCAAAAATATTTAAAACCCCTAAAAACATAAAAATTGGAAAACCATAAAAGACAATAAAAACCATAAAACCCCTACAATCCAAAAAAAAACCTATAAAAACCTCAAAAAAACATGAAAACACATAAAACCCTATAAAATCACTAATAAATCTAAAAACAATTTAAACCACTAAAAATGTTAAAAACTATAAAACCGCTTAAAAAACAAAAATACAGAGAAAAACCTAAAAACCAAAAAACTCAAAAAAATCATAAAAAGCCAAAAAAACACCTCAAAATAACTAAAAACCCAAAAAACATTTAAATCATAAAAATCATTAAAAATTTAGTAAAAATAAATAAAACATTAAAAAATATAAACCCCTAAAAACCCTAAGAAAAACCTCATAACACTTTAAACCCCTTAAAAATCTGAAATGTTAAAAACTGAATAAACAAAAAAAGACCCTAAAAATTTTAAAGTTTCCTACAAAATATAAAAAACCTTAAAACCCCATTAAACCCCTAAAAACCCACTAAAACTCTAAAAAACATTAAAATCCCTAAATTTTTTTGAAAACTCTAGAAAACTGAAAACACCTAAAAAACTCAAAAAACCCGCCAAAATCCAAAAAATCCAAAAAATCTATAAAAACCCTAAAACACAAAAATCTTAAAAACAATGAAAACAACTAAAAATTCATAAAAAATAAAAATATAAAACCCCTAAAAATATAAATAATAATAAAATCTATAAAAACCCTTAAAACCCTAAAGTCCCTAAAAACACCAAAATCTCTAAAAACCAAAGAAAATCCAAAAAATACCTACAAATCTTTAAAAAGTTAATAAAACCCTAAAACCCTAAACAATAATAAAAAAATCTTAAAACCCAAAAAAACACATAAAAACCCTAAAAATTATAAAAACTCTAAAACCATCATTAAACCCTAAGACCCCACAAAATCCCTAAAACCCCTAAAAACCATAAAAATCCTAAAAAGGAACTAAAAATCCCAAAAAATTTAAAAACCACTAAAAACCCAAAAAATAATAAGCAGACCCAAAAAACTAAAAAAACATAAAACCCCTAAAAACCCTAAAAACCCTAAAAATACTTTAAACTTTTAAAAACCTCAAAATCTCCAAAAACCAAAAAAACATAAAAATCCTAAAAATCCCGAAAAAATGCTTAAAATATAAAAAACCTTAAAATCGTTAAAAACACAAAGAAATCTATAAAAACCAAAAAAATAATTAAAACTCCTAAAAACATAAAAAAAATTAAACACACTAAAAAGACCTAAAAAGCCCCTAAAAATCATTAAAATTTCTAAATGACCTAAAAACCCATAAAAACCCTAACAAAGAACTAAAAAATCTAAAGGACCTTTAAATCCTTAAAAACAAAAAACACTAGAAACCCTTAAAATCATAAAATACTAAAAAATTCCGAAGACCCAAAATTTCATGAAACCCCCAAAAACCCCTAAAAAATCCTAAAATTAATCAAAATCCCAAAAAAACCAAAAAAAATAAAATCCAAAAAAATCCTTCAAAACACAAAATCACTAAAATTCCTAAAACCCCTAATAAATCCTTTAATTCCTGAAAACACATAAAACACATAAAAACCTAAAAAAATGCTAAAATCTAAAAAATTCCCCAAAACTCCAAAAACTAAAAAACTTCAAAAACCCATAAAACACATAAAAACCCTAAAACCATTAAAAATATAAAAACCCTTCAAGCCCCTAAAAATGTTAAATACTCTAAAAACCATAAAACCTCTAAGAACTCAAAAGATCCTAAATCACTTTAAGGAAAACATAATAATTATAAAAATTCCCAAAAACCATAAAATCATTCAAATCCAAAAATCCATAAAAACATAAAAATATAAAATCCCTAAAAAACCCAAAAACTGAAAACCCATAAGAAAACCTTAAAGGACTAAAAACACTTAAGACCCCAAGAAACCTAAAAATAATAAAAACAATAAAAACCCACAACGTCCTAAAAAAGAAAAAAATACTGAACAATTTATATAAATCCCTAAAACATAAAAAACCCTAAAAACGAATAAAATTTTTGGGATAACCTTAAAAACTGAAAATACACATAAAACCCCTAAAAATAAAAAAACCCTAAAACCCTTAAAACCAATAAATACCCTAAAACCACCAAATAATCTAAAATCCTATTAAACACCTAAAGAACTCTATAAAATCGTGAAGCACATGAAAAAACTCAAAAAATCAATACAAACCCAAAAACTCATAAAAACCCAAAAACCATAAAACCCGTCCTAATACCTAAAATCCCTACAAATCCTGTAAATCCAAAAAAAATACATAAAATCCCTAACAACATAAAAAACAGTAAAAAAATTGAAATCCCCTAACAAATCCTTAAAAAAAAAAATAGAACCCCTAAAAACCTACAAATGCTAAACCCTCTAAAAACCCTAAAAACACACAAAATCTCTAACACACTAAAAAGACAAAAAAATCAGCAAAAATATCTAAAAATCCCAATAAACATTAAAAACACTTAAAACCTAGAAAAAATACAAGAAAACGTTAAAAACCCAAAAATAGTCAACACCCTAAAAACCCAAAAAACGATAAAACCCCTACAAAACCGTAAAAGACCATGAGAACAATAAAAACCCATATTAATAGTAAATTCTCATTAAAACCTTTAAAACCCCTTAAACCCAATAAAAACCCTAAAACCCATAAAAACTAAGGAAAACTAAAAAAAATAAAAACACTGAAACCCCAGAAAAACCTAAAAACACTAAAAATCCCAAAAATGCCATAAAAACCCTAAAACACCTAAAACCAAAAAATCCCTTAAAAACCCAAAAAAAACCCCAAAAAATCCACTAAAACTATAAAAATAAATTAAACCTCTAAAAATATTAAAAAAATATACAAAAACATAAAACCCCTAAAAACTCAAATAATATCCTAAAAATAAAAAAATACCCTAAAAACCATAAAAACCCAAAAACATCAAAATCCCTAAAAACAAAAAAAACCATAAGAATTACTAAAATATCTAAAAATGTAAAAAACCTTAAAAACCCTGAAAATTGCTTAGAAGACATTAAAAAATAAAAAATGCTAAAAACCCTAAAAACCATAAAACAACTAAAAACATTAGAACCCTAAAAATACCATAAAATACCTAATAAACCACCAAAAACTCTAAAAACCCTTTAACCCCCTAAAAACATTTAAAACCACTAAATATCCTTAAAAACCCTAAAATAAAGACAAGAAACCATATGGAACCCAAAAATAATAAAAATATTAAAAACCATAAAAACCATCAAAATTCCTAAAAAACATTTCATGTCTTGTTCTGTTTGGGATTCATAAGGTTCCTGAAGCTGCTTTACCAGAAATGGTCTGGATGGTATTCTCTTTTTTTCTCAGGCCCATTTTCCTGGGTTCGGTTGTTTGGGCTTCATGAGGTTTCTCGATCCCATTTTCATTTTTTGTTATTGGTGTGGGCCATTAAACCATTTGGTTTCACCATTTGGGTAATTACATTGTACTTAAATTCCTTTCCTTTTTATATATTACATTTTATTTTCCTTGAAAAACCCCTAAAATCCCCAAAAACCATAAAAACATTAATCCTCAAAAGAACCCCAAAAACCCTAAAAATCCTTAAAAACCCTAAAAATAATAAAAATATTTAAGAAACCCTAAAACCACCCAAAAAAACATAGAAAAAATTAAAACAGATGAAAATACCTAAGAAAGTGAAGCCTAAAAACACTTAAAACAACTAAAAATCAAAAACAAATCAAAAAAGCCTAACCCCCTGAAACCCACAAAATCCGTAAAAACCCTAAAAACTATAAAAATTTAAAAAAAAATCCATAAAATCCATAAAAATGTAAAAAACATTAAAAACACTTCAAACCCCCATGAAAACCAAAAAACCAAAAAATACATAAAACCCCCAAAGAACCTAAGAAACACTACAAACCCAAAAAAACCACGAATTCCATAAAAACTATAAAAACCCCAAGAAGACTTAAGAAACCCTATATACCTATAAATCCCCTAAAACTACTAAAAACTATAAAAACCCTTTAAACATATAAAAATACTATAAAACTCTAAAAGAACATTAAAACACTAAAAACCCAAAAAAAACCCTTAAAATCCCTAAAACAGCTAAAGACCCATAAAAATCCTAAAATTCCCAAAAATACCAAAAAATGTAAAATACCATAAATTTTATGAAAACGCCTAAGATAACCTTAAAAAACTAAAAACACTTTAAACCCATAACAACCTAGATAATGCTATAAACCCTAAACCACCCTAAAAATAACCTTTAAACCCTTAAAACTCCTACAAATCTTAAAAACCATAAAAACCAATAATACATTATAAACAATAAAAAATTTTAAACCCATTAAACACAAAAAAGTTAAAATACTATAAAAACCATAAAAACCCTAAAAAACTCAATAAAACAATAAAACCTAAAGAACCCCTAAAAACCTTAAAATCCCTAAAAACCATAAAATTACATAAAAATCCCTAAAAACATACAAAACTCAAGAAATCATAAAAATAACTAAAAAACAAAAAAAAAATAAAGACACAAATAACACCTAATAACCCTAAAAACCCAAAAATCCTCAAAAAATACCTAAAAAATCTAAAAACCACAAAACCTAAAAAATACTAAAAAATCCCTAAAAATATAAAAAACCCTAAAAACCCCAAGAAAACTATAAAAAACTAAAAAAGTTGAAAACACCTAAAATACATAAAATTATAAAAACCCTAAACCCCTAAAAAAATTTATACCCTAAAAATAATTAAAATTCCTAAAAACCCTATTAAATAAAAAATCAAAAAACCCTAAAAATACCTAAAAATGTACAAAAACCTAAAAACTCAAAAAAGCCTAAATAAAAACTTAAATGCCTAAAAATAGTTAAAACCCCCATAATCATAAAAATCCCAAAACCCTTAAAGAATCAAGAAAACCAACCAACCCAAAAAACTATAAAAATGCATAAAGAAATGAAAAACCCTAAAACCCCATAAAAACCCAAAAACCACACAAAACCCTAAAAACTCTTTAAACCCTAGAAAATGTTAAAATATTCTAAAAAAACATAAAAACCAAAAAACATAAAAAACCTTAAATACCCAAAACACCTTAAAAACTGTAAAACTTGTAAAAACCACTAAACCAACAAAAAATCCCAAAAAACCCTGAAAACTATAAAAATACTTAAAATCCCTAAAAACCCAAAAAAATCGTAAAAAAATAAAAACCTGAACACCACTATGGAAACCTTAAAAACCTAGAAATTCATATTACCCCTAAAAACTAATAAAACAAAAAATACTCTAAAAAACCATACAAAACCATAAAACACTAAAAAACCATAAAAACACATAAATCCTTAATAACACTAAAACCCGTAAAAATACTAAAAAAATACATTAAAATATCTTAAAAACTATAAACCCTACAAACTCTAAGAATACATTAAAACCCAAAAAAACACATAACACCCCTAAAAACATAAAAATTAAAAAAACCCTAAAAACACTAAAATCCTAAAAAATACTAAAACCCCTCAAAATCCTTAAATACCCCCAATAAACCCTAAAAATCCAAAAAAGTGATAATATATCTAAAAAGTAAACCCCCCCCCCCAAATCCCTTGAAAATCCAATGAAAACCTTGAATATTTAAAACACTTAAAACCCTAAAAAACTAAAAGATGATAATATCCTAAAAATTATAAAAAGACCTTAAAAACTCTAAAAATCCATAAAAACCCTCAAAATATATAAAAGCACTAAAATCCCATGAAAACCATAAAACCCGTAAAACATTTTAAACTCTTTAAACCCCTAAAAATGTTAAAAAATCAGAGAAAAAAATTAAAGGCCCTAAAAACTCAAAAAAAAAATCCATTATAAGGCAAAAAAACGAAAAAAATTTCTAAATACCCAAAACCCCTAAAAATCCATTAAAATCCCTACCAGACCATAAAATTATAAAGTCCCTAAAAACCCCTAAAGAAGTATGAATCCCGAAAAACCCTAAAAAACTAAATAAAACCTTAAAAACAATAAAATAAATAAAACCCCAAAAAACATAAAAAAATGAAATAACCCAAAAACCCCTATGAACCCCCAATAACCCTAAAACCCCCAAAACCGTTAAAAATCCAAAAAAACCATCAAAATCCATAAAACCCTTAAAAACCATCAAAATCTTAAAAAATTCCCAAAATCCCAAAAAAATGTAAAAAAACCTAAAAATTGACAAAACCCATAATAAAACCTTAAAAACCTAAAAACCCTTAAGACTACTAAAAAAGATAAACCCCTAAAAATCCTAAGAACCAAAAAAACCAAAAAACCCTAAAATTCTCCTAAAACTATAAAATCCATTAAAAATCCTAAAAATGTAAAAAAAAAATAGAAAATTCTAAAATACCAAAAAAATAAAAAAACACTAAAATCCAAAAACCATACTAACCCAAAAAACCAAAAAACCAAAAAACCATCAAAATCCTTAAAAAATCTAAAATTCATAAAAATCCTAAAAAGGCCAAAAAAATCCATAATAACCTAAAAACCATAAATCTATAAAGAAAAAAATAAAATCTAAATAAACATAAAACCCCTAAAAACCTAAAAAATCCCAAAATCGTTAAAAACATAAAAACCCTAAAACCCTCAAAATCACTAAAACCCCTAAAAATTATATGAATTGTAAAATATCCCTAAAAATCCCTAAAAACAAAAAAAACTCTAAACCCCAAAAAACCCTATGAAATCCTTAGAAGTCGGAAAACACCTAAAACCTTTATAAAACCAAAAAAGATTATGAAAACCCTAAAAACGAAAAAAATACCCTAAAACCCAAAAAAACCACTAAAAACCATAAAACCCCAAAATCCCTAAAAATCTTTAATACCCCTAAAAATCCGGAGAAACCAAAAAAACTACTAAAAACACTAAAACCCTTTAAACCACTAAAAACATTAAAAAAACTCAAAAAACCTTAAAAACCCCAAAAAATTTCAAAAGACCCTAAAACCCAAAAAAACCATAAAAACCATAAAAACCATAAAAAACTCCAAACCCTCAAAATAAAAAAAACTAGTGAAATTAATAAAAAAAATCCTAAAATTTCATAAAAATCCTTAAATAAAAAAATATCTCAAAAAACATAAAAACCCCTAAAAACCCTGAAACTCCCAAGGAAAACCCTAAAAAAATAAAAAAATTGAATTCCCTAAAAAACTCCAAATCGATTAGAACACTAAAAACCCTTAAAACATTGAAAACACACAAAATTCCAAAAAACCATAAAGTCCATAAAACACATAAAAATATTATAAATACCAAAAAACATAAATAACCATAAAAACCATAAAAAACCTAAAACCCATAAAACCAAGAAAAATATAAAAACCCTCAAAAACCTAGAAATAACACAAATACACTAAAAAATCCTAAAAACCCCAAAGCCCCTAAAAATCCTAAAAATCCTAAAAACTCTACAAAAAAAATAAAAATGCTAAAAACCGTTTAATCCCCAAAAATCATTAAAAACTCTAAATCCCCTTTAAAATCCTAAGAATCTAAAAAACCCAAAAATAAAAAAAACAAGGAGAACCATAACACCCATAAAACCCTCAAAATCCATAAAAACCTAAAATCCCAAAAAATCCTAACACCCCATAAAAATCCATAAGAAGTAACATATACTAAAAATCCTTGAAAACTATAACAAAACCTCAAAAATATAAAAATAATTAAAACCCCTAAAAACATAAAATATTTAAAAGACTCTAAAAACCCAAAAGAAACCCTAAAACCATCAAAATCCATAAAACTATAAAAATAATAGAAATACAAAAAATTACGTAAAAACCTTATTAATGTATAAACCACTAAGAACCATGAGAAACCCTAATAAAATAATTAAAATATAAAAACAGTTTAAACCACTTAAAACTATAAAAATTCTAAAAAGCCTGAAAACCCATAAAACAAAAAAAACAAAAAAAAAACTAATAAAAAATTCTAAAAGCAATTTAAACCACTATAAATTTTTTAAAACATAAAAAACCATAAAAAATCAAAAATAACCCAAAAACCTCAAGAAAATCATAAAAAACCAAAAAACACTAAAACCCTGAAAATCCCTAAAACCATAAAATCCATAAAAACCATAGAAAATCCCAAAAATGTCTAATAATTTAAAATCCATAAAAACCCAAAAATCCCCAAATATAACCATAAATAAATCAAAACACTTAAAATCTCTAAAAATCTAAAAAACATGAAAAGCACTAAAACCATAAGGAAACGTAAAATACCTCAAAATTCCTAATAAACCAAAAAACATAAAAAAATCTTAAATATTACCTAAAAATCCCTAAAAACATAAAAAATAATAAAACCCCCAAAAACCCTATGAAAACATTAAAAAAACGTAAAACCCTTTAAAATATAATAAACACTAAAAACTCTAAAAAACCCTAAAAATACCCAAAAAACATATAAAACCAAAAATTCTAAAAAACCTAAAAATATTAAAAAAAACCAAAACCCATAAATACCCAAAACCCCACTAAAAACTAAAAAAACACTTTAAACACTGAAAAAAGTTAAAAAAATCTAAAAACCACTACAACCCAAAGAAACTCAAAACCCCAAAAAACACAATAACAACCCTAAAACCACTAAAAACATAAAACCCATCAAAATCCCTAAAGACCCTAAAAATAAAAAACCTAAATTTTCTAAAAACCTAAATATACCCTAAAAACCATAAAATACTCACATAAAACATTAAAAACCCTAAAACACTTAAAACCCCAAAAACCTTCAAAACACCAAACACTCGAAAAACCATAAAAACCATCAAAATCCATAAAACCCATAAAAAGCATAAAAATACTAAAAACCCATAAAATGTTGACAAAACATAAAAAACCTAAAAACCCTAAAAAAAGAAAAAATTTAACACCTAAATAAAATTCAAAACCAATATAAATCCCAAAAACCCATTAGAATATCTAAAAAGACCTTAAAACAAAAATTCCTAAAATGAAAAAAAAAACTAAAATCCCTATAAACCAAAAAAATGTTAAAAATTGTCAAAATCATTAAAAACCCAAAAAAACAGAAAAATAACTCTTGAATCCTAAAAAACCATAAAAACCAAAAAAAACTCAAAAAACCCAAAGCCCCCAAAATCCCCAAAATCACTAAAAACCGTCAAAAAGACTAAAAAATATCTAATACCAAATAAATTTAAAAAAATCTAAAAACCCTAGAAAATGATAAGAATACATTTCAAACCATAAAAAACATAAAACCCCTTTAAACAAAAAAACTCTAAAAACCTTTAAAAACCTAGAAAATCCGAAAACCCCAAAAATCCCCAAAACCATAAAAACCATAAAAATCCGAAAAAATATATAAAAATCCATAAAATCCTAAAAATCCTAAAACCCAAAAAAGCCTAAGAAACCCACACAAAAAAACACTTAAAACCCTAAAAACCTAAAAACAAAAAAAAAATCCATAGGAAGACAATAAAACCCAAAAAATCCCATAAAAATCCTACAAATATTAAGAAACACTAAAAAATAATAAAACCCATGAAAAACTAATAAAAACTCTAAATTCTCTTTAAACCCCTAAAATCATTAAAAAAACCCTAAAAATTTGAAAACCCTAAAAAACTAAATAAACACTAAAACCCCAAAAAACCATAAAACACCAAAACCCCTAAAAACACTAAAAAAATAAAAATCCAAAAAAATCTCTACATAACAACAAAAATATAAAAAACCCTAAAACATTGAAAACCCTAATAAAAAACATAAAAACCTAAACACACTGAAACCCCTAAAAACCTAAAAAATGCTAAAAAACATACCCCCCAAATCCCTAAAAACACTTAAACCCGTAAAAACCCTCCAAATTTAAAAACCCATAAAAACATTAATACCTCAAACCCCTAAAAATTCTGTAAAACATAAAATGCAAAATAACCATAAAAAATCTAAAAACCTTTTAAATCACAAAAAAAAACCCCAAAACCCCCCTTAGAACCCACTAAAAACTCTAAAAACCCTTTATAACATACAATACACTAATAAATAAATAATATTGTTAAACCCCTAAAAATCAAAAATGGCCATTAAACCCCCGAAACCCAAAAAATCATGAAAACCCCCAAAAATCCCTAATTCCCCAAAAAATCCCTAAAACCATTAAACCTATAAAACCCTTAAAATATGTAAAAATACATTAAAATATAAAATCCCCTAAAAACCTTGAAAACCCATTTGAAAATCATAAAAACCTAAATAAGAGAAATTGATAAAAACCATAAAAAAACCGTAAAACCCGTAAATAAAACTTAAATCCCTCAAAAATATCTAAAACCATAAAACCCAATCAAATATTTAAAAAATAGTTAAACGACCTTAAAATGTAAAAACCCCAAAAAACACTGAAAAACATATGAAAACCTAAAAATCATAAAAACACTTTAAACCCTTAAAACACTAAAAGCCCAAAAAACCATAAGACTGTAAAAACCTTAAAACCCATAAAACCCCCTAAAAACATTAATAAGAAAAAAACAGAAAAAATTCATAAAACATATAAAAACTCTAAAAACCTTTGAACCCTTAAAAACATTAAAAACTCTAAAAAACCCAAGAAACCACTAAAAACTAAAAAACTCATACAACCCCAAAAAAATCATAAAACCACTAAAAACAATAAAAACACCTAAAAACCATAAAAATTGCAAAAAACCCTAAAAATACATAAAAATCTAGGGTAATCCATAAAAATACTCAAAAATTAAAAAACCTAACCGTGAAAAACCTTATAATAACTTTAGAAACCTAAAAACACTTAAAACCAAAAAGGGCTAAAAATCTCAAAAAACGTCTAATAAAACTAAAATACCTTAGAATCCCTAAGTATCGTAAAAAAAATCTAAAATTCACTAAAAATCTCTAAAAATTTAAAAAACACATAAAAAACTGAAAACCAATAGGAAAACCTTAAAACCCTTAAAACAATTAAAACCACTTATAAACTAAAAATGATAAAAACCCTAAAAATAACATTAAAACCCTAAAACCACATAAAACCATAAAACACATCAAAACATGAAGAACCCCAAAAACTCATAAAAACCCTAAAAACTAACAAATTCCATAGACCACCATTATACCACTAAAATGGTAAAAACTCAAAAAATAATAAAAACCCTAAAAAACTAAAAAATGAACCTTAAAAACCAAAAAAACCAAAGACACTCCTAAAGACGATAATAATTCTAAAAAATCACTAAAAATCCCTAAAACCCATGAAAAACCAATTAAAAACATTAAAAACCTAAAAACCCTAAAACCCCTGAAAAACCTGTAAATTGCTAAAACCCCTAAAATCATTAAAAACCATAAAACCAACCAAAATCCCTAAATACCTAAATACCATAAAAATCCTATAAAATTCCAAAAAAACCAAAAAACATAAAACAACCATGAAATCCATAAAAACATTATAAAAACCATAAATTCCTATAAACATTTAAAACCATTAAAATCCCAAAAACACTAAAAACCCTAAAACACCTAAAAATACCCTAAAATACTAAAACCCCCAAAAGAACCACAAAACCCCTTCAAGTCATAAGAAACCTTATGAACCCATAAAAATCCTAAAACCCAATAAAAACACTAAAAACCATTGAAATCATTAAAATTGTTAAATAAATATAAAACCATAAAAACCATAAAACCCCTAATTACTCAAACAACCCTAAAATCTAAAAAACAAAAAACCCCTAAAAACCTAAAGACCCCTAAAACCCCAAAAATCCCTAGAAAATCTAAAAACCCATAAAAATACTAAAGAATTCCTCAAAATTCATAAATACTTCAAAAAACCTTGAAAACCCTGAAACCCTATAAAAACATTAAAACCTTAAAAACACTAAAACCCCCTATGAAACTAAAATTCCAAAAAACCCTAAAAATCATAAAAACATAAAAAACATTAAAAAACTAAAAATCCTTAAAAACCAAAAAACCAAAAATATCCAAAAGAACCCTACAAATCCATAAAAACTAAAAACCCCTAAAAACAATGAAAACCCCTAAAAAACCCTAAAAACCTAAAAAACTCAAAACCCCTAAAAAATTCAAAAACACATAAAAAACCCGAAATGACCCAAAAATCCTCAAAAACCTTAAAACCACCGAAAACCATTAGAACCCAAAACCCATAAAAACTGAAAACTATAAAAACCCTTTATACCACTAAATACATTTCAAAATCTAAAAAAATTAAAGCGCATAAAAAACTAAAAATTAACAACCACAAAACCATAAAAACAATAATAATATTAAAAATCCCTAAAAAACCTCAATATCACTAAAAACATAAAAACATGGAAATCCTAAAAAAGATCTAAAAATACCATAAAAAGTAAAAAAACCCATAACACCCCTAATAATCACTAATAAATCCTTAAAAACCTAAAAATAGCTAAAAATAAATTAAAATAAATAAAAATAAAAAACCCTATAAACCATAAACACCCCTAAAACCTTAAAAAAACCACAAAACCGATGAAAAAATATAAAACCCACTAAAAACACACAAAAAAATTAAACACATTAAAATTTTTAAAAAAACTAGAAAAATAATTAATATCATAAAAACTATAAAAATATATAAAATCTAAAAAACTAAAATATTCCTAAAAACCCTAAAAACCCTCAAAAACCCAAAAACCCCTAAAAATGCATAAAATCCTAAAAAATCCCTAAAATCACTAAAATGGTATAAAATAATAAAAACACTGAAAACCACTAATAAAACATTAAAAAACCTAAAACCCATGAAAACCTAAAAAATTATAAAACCGTAAAAATCCCTAAATCCCCTTAAAACCCATAAACCCATAAAATTCCTAGAAACCCACTAAAATTTTTAAAGAACTTTTTAACCCCTGAAAAATTTAAAAAATTTAAATACCTTAAAGCCCATAAAATATAAAAACACTAAAGACCTAAAAATACCTTTAAATCCATATAAACAATAAAACTCCAAAAACCCCTCAAAATGACTAAAAACTGTAAAAATTCTAAAAAATCAATAGAAATCACCAAAAACATAAAAAATTCTAAAACTATAAAAGAACCTAAAAAACCATAAAAACATAAAAACACATAAAAAACCTAAAAATTTTAAAATTTTAAAAACCCCTAATAAACCCTCAAAATCATTTATACACTAAAAACTGTAAAAATCCTTAAAAATATAAAAAACCCATTAAAACGTAACAAACCCTATGAATGATAAAAATCTCAATGCAAACCCTAAAACCCTAAAAACATATTAAACACCTAAAAACAAAAAAACACTAAAAAACCTAACAAACCATAAAATACCCAAAAAACCTTAAAACACTTATATTTCATAATAACCCCTAATAAAATTAATAAACAATAAAAAATATAACGAATAAAAAAAATCTAAAAACACTTTTTACACTTAAAAACATGAAAAAAATCTAAAAATCGTGAAACCAAGAAAACTAAAAAAACTCTAAAAACCCAAAAAACCCTATAGAAACAATATAACCTCTAAAAACCTGAAAACCATAAAAATACCTAAAACCCTAAAAACCTATAAAAACCCTAAAATACCAAAAAAGGTAAAGAACCCTAAAACCCTGAAAACGCTGAAAAATACCTAAAAATAAACATAAAAACCCTAAATAATCTAATAACGTTAAAAACCCTAAAACCCATAAAACCCTGAAACCCCCTATAAATGCTCAAAATCCATAAAAATAATAAAAATTCATAAAAATCCTAAAAACCCAAAAAAACCCTTTAAAATGGTAAAATACCTAAAATACCATAAACCCATAAGTAAAACATTAAATCATGAAATCACATAAAATACCTAAAAAACCATAAAAAACTTTAAAAATCCTAAAAAATCATAAAAACCCCAAAAACCACTAATTTTTTTAAAAACCCATTAAACCTCTTAAAACATTAAAAAATTCTAATAACCTTAAAAACCCTAAAAACTAAACAAAAACCTAAAACCCGAATGAAAGTATAAACCGCTAAAAACTAACAAAACAAAACAAAACCCTCAATATAATTAAAGACCCAAATAAGCATAAACACAAAGAAATATCTAAAAATACCTAAACATTTTAAAAACCATAAATGCCCTGAAAATACTAAGATAATTTTAAAAACCTATAAAAACATTAAACCCCTCAAAAACATGAAAAACAGTAAATCCCTGAAAACTATGAAATCCTAAAAACCATATATATCAAAAAAACCATAAAAAGTATGAAAATCATAAAAATTTCTTAAAACCATAAAAACCCTAAAAACATAAAAACAGTAAAAACCCTGAAAACTATAAAAAAAACCTTAAAAACCCATAAAACCCCTAAAACAAATAAAAAAGATAAAAACCCCAAATGACCCTAAAAATTGGTGAATCCCTAAAAACCATAAAAACCAATTAAACCTTTAAAATCCTAAAAAACCATTAAAACCCTAAATTAGCTACAAATTTTAAACCCCTTAAAACTCTAAAAACAATAAAAAAACTCCAAAAACTGTAAAACCATTAATAAATGTAAAACCCAAAACCCCCAAAAAACCATAAAAACCCAGAATACCCTTAAAATCCCTAAAACCCCTAAAAACTATTAAAACCATAAAAAACATAAAGTACTTAAAAAAATAAAAACCTAAAATACCCTTAAAACACCTAGGAAAAACCTTAAAAATTAGAAACACATAAAACCCAAAAAAAATCCTTAAAAATGCTAAAACCCCAAAAATGATAAACTTGTTAAAACCACTCAAAATCCTAAAAAACCCTAAAACCATAAAAATCCTAAAAAATAAAAAAATATACATACAAACAAAAAAACCCTAAAAACCATAAGAAACCTTTTAAAACCTAAAAGCATTGAAAACACTTAAAAACCTAAAAATGCTAAAAACCCTAAAGACCCCTTAAAACCATAAAACCCCTAAAAACCTAAAAACCCATTAACCACAGAAATCCCCTATAAACCACATTAATCTCTAAAAATCATTAAACCCCCTAAAAACATTAAAAACTCTACAAAAAACTTAAAAACACTAAAAAGATGAAAATCCCAAAAACCCAAAAAAATCTACAAAAACCCAAAAAACCCCAAATCACCATCAAAATCCCTAAAACCCCATAAAAATTCTAAAATATAAAAAAACCCTAAAAAATCAAAACCTCTAAAAATCCTAAAATCCAATATGAAAACTATAAAAAAACATAAAACCCTTTAAAAACTAAAAAATGATATAAACCCCAAAATCCATTAAAACCCAAAAAATTCCAAAATACCCATAAAAATATCAAAATCCTAAAAATAAATAAAAACATAAAAAATCTTACAACCATTAATAACCCCTATGAAAAAATTAAAATCCTAAAAACACTAAAAGTAATAAAAACCCTAAAATGATAAAAATATGAAAAGAAACACTAAAACCCCAAAAACCAGTAAAAACCATAAACCCCCTAAAAACTTTAAAACCCCCTAAAACCCTAAAACCCACTTTAAACTCTAAAAAATATTCAGACCACTAAAAATGTTAAAAATTATAAAAAACCATAAAACCCTAAAAACACAAAAAAATCTAAATCCCCAAAAAACCATAAAAAATAAAAAACCCTAAAACCATAAAACCCAAAAAATAATTTAAAGTGATGAAAAAAAATAAAAATCCTACAAAAGACCAAAAAATCTCTAAAAATATAAAAAACTCTAAAAACTGTCAAAAACCATAAAAACAATAAAAAGTAAAAATGATTAAAACCCCTAAAAATCATAAAATCTATACAAAATTATAATAATCATAAAAACCATCAAAATCCATAAAACCCTAAAAACATAAATCACCCATAAATTCTAAAAAACACTAAATATGTAAAAACCCAAAAAAATTTGAAAACCCATAAGAAAACATTAAAATCATAAAAAAAACATAAAACCCTGCCAAAAAATACCAGATGCTAGAAATGCTAAAAAGTTCCTAAAAATCACAAAACACTAAAATAAATTAAAATCTCTAAAACCTGTAAAAACCACTATACTCATCAAATTCCATAAAACCCATAAAAAAGAATAAAAAGAATAAAAGAAAACATTTGAAAACTAAAATCACTTAAAACCACAAAGAAAACCCAAAAAACACTAAAACCCCTCGCATGGTCCGACCATGGTGACTAAGGCTCCACCCTAGATTGGAATTGATGGAGGTAGTTCACAAGTGCCTTAGCTTCATTTTTTATCTGTGGGGGCCTCTTCGCGCCTTTAGGCTTCTAGATATGACTTTAGCTTCGGATTGCTAGTTGCTAGCTCTAATTCGCACAGAGGTGACTTCAACTCTCTTGGCTTTAGGATCCCTGTCTCGTTTCGGCTTGCATCGGTTATGTCTGGTCCAGATCTGGATTTCCAGATCAGTGACTTGATTTCTTGAACTGGGATCATTTGTGGATATGAGAGTTTGGTGTTGGGCATGGAGTTCTTGGTGTCTGATTTGGAGTTCCCCTACACTAGGGATCTCATTGTGGCCTCTACGTGCTCGTCGCTGCCTCCGGATTGTTTGTTGCAGGATCTGGATATCTCCTCTTGGACTTCGGGATCTCGTCTCAGCTATGATTTTCTTGGTGTATGACCTGGATTCCGGCCACAAAATCCCATCCCGGCTTGACGGTGGTTCTGGTGTGCTTTGGTCTGTTCGGAATTGGCTCATGTGGCCTAGAGGGGGGAGGCCTCGCAAGCCGTTTCTTCTGGTTTCTTGATATTTTATTCAAATGTTCTGGGATTTTTGTTGTGGTGTGTGTTTTTTGTGGTTTCTGATGCTATTTTCTGGTCACTGATTGCTGGAAGATGATGTTTCTTGGTGGTTAATTTTGTGATAGTGTTTTTCTTGGGGCTGATAATGGTGGGTGTTTGTGACTTTGTGGAGTTGAAGCTGGGTTGAAGAAGTTGTTGCATATGGTTTGGTGTTGCTCGCTGCTGGTTACTGATGGACTGAGAGGTGATATTGGAGAATTTTCTGTTTTTCTACATTGTGTGTTTTTTGGTTTTTTTCTTTAGGGTTTTTTTTGGGTTGTGGTTATAAAGGGTTTTTTAGGGTTTGGGTTATTTGACCACTCTCCTCCCTTTTTTATGCATCTTTTGTTTATAAAAAATTGGGGGGGGGGGGGGGAATAGCCTGACCCTTGCATATTCCTTGCCCTAAAAGCTATAAAATTCCCCAAAAATCTTTTAAAACCCCTCAAAATCCCCAAAAACCCTAAAATCCATAAAAATCCTAAAAATTTCCTAAAAATTAAAAAATTAAAAATCCCTAAAAACCATAAAATCCCCTAATAAACATTTTAAAACATAATGACACTCAAATTCCCTAAAACCCCTAAAAACACTAAAAACCCTAAAACCCCCTAAAAAGACCCCAGAACCCCCTAAAAAGACCCTAAAACCACTAAAAACCATAAATCCCATAAAAACCACAAAATACCTAAAAACCCATAAAACCCCAACAAATCCAATTCAAACTCTAAAAAATAATTAAACCCTATAAATTTAAACAAAAAAAGATTAAAACCCCAATAACCCAAAAAAAACACCTAAAACCCCAAAAAACCCCTAAAACCACTAAACATCCTAAATATCCATAAAAAAATAAAAACCATAGAAATATAAAAAAATCCCTAGGAATCCCTAGAAACAGAGAAAGTCCCACAAACTATAAAAACACAAAAAACCACTAAAAACAAAAAAAAACTTCTAAAAACCTTAGAAAACCCAAACAACTTATAAAACCCTAGAAAATAACTAATACCACTAAAATCCCATTAATCCTTTAAAATGTTTCAAAAACTCTAAAAAACATTTAAACCCTAAAAAAATCCTAAAACCGAAAAAAAGAACATAAACCCTTAAAAACACAAAAACTCTCAAAATTTTAAAAAACCCTAAAGTCCATAAAAATAAAAATAAAATAATGAATACTTAAATTGAAAAAACCTAAGAAAATCCTAAAAAACACCCAAATAAAATGTTAAAAAATAAAAAAAAATCTTTAAACCTTTAAAAAAAACATAAAACACTAAGAACTTGATATAAACCTAAAACCCCTAAAACCCTCAAAATCCTAAAAACCCTAAAAACAATAAAAATCCTAAAAACCCTAAAAATACCTAAAAAATGTAAAAACCCTAAAAACCCTAAAAACCCTAATAAAAACCAAAAAAAAATATAAATACTTTCAGTCATTAAATATCTAAAATGGTTAAAAACCATAAAAACCCAAAAGAAGTCCCTAAAAATACCTAAAACCCATAAAACTAATAAAAACCCCTAAACCATAAAAAATAAACAAAAATACTCATAAAAACAACTAAAAATATATAGAAACACTTTAAACCTCTATAAACGTTAAAAAACCTTAGAAACCTTAAAAAATTAATGAATCCTAAAAGCCCAAAAAACTATAAAACCCTAAACCGCTAAACCACCCAAAATCCTTAAAACTGTCTAAAATTCATAATAACTTTAATAAATTCCTAAAGATTCCTAAAAATATAAGAAACCCTAAAACCCAAAAAAAAATTAAAATCCAAAAAAACCCAAAACCCCCCTAAATACCTAAAAAGAGATAATAACCCTAAAAACCCTTAAAACCCTATAAACATTAAAAACTCTCAAAATCCCTATAAAACCTAAAAATCCATAACAATACTAAAAAATCTCTAAAAATAATGTAAAATATAAAAACCCATAAAAAATCTAAAAAACCAAAGAAAAACATAAAAACATAAAAAAACATAAAACCACTAAAAATCCTAAAAACACTAAAAATAAAAAAAAACCCTAAAAGACCCAAAAAATGCTAATAACCCCCCCCCCCCAAAATAAAAAAACTTAATAAAATTAAAAAACCTAAAAACCCTTTAAATTAATATAAAACACTAAAAACTCTAAAGAACACTTAAAACACCTAAAAATATTAAAAAGTCAAAAAATCCATAAAATCCCTTAAAAACTCAAAAAAACCTAAACAATAAATCCCTGTAAAAAGCGTAAAATCTCTAAAAACCATAAAAGTACCGAAAACCCATAAAACTCAATAAAAATCCAAAAAATCACTAAATATACGTAAAAATATAAAACCCCCCAAAACCCTACAAACTTATAAGAAAACCTTGAAAACCTAAAAAAAATTAAAACCCCAAAAAACATAAAAATGTAAAAAAAAAAATTAAAACCCTAAGAACAAAAAATTCCCTAAAAACCAGAAAAATCCATAAAAACCTAGAAAATAGATAAAAATCCTAAAAAATTTCTATAAATATCTAAAAACATAAAAAACCATAAAAACATGAAAAATAATAAGAAAACTATAAAAAATTAAAAAAAAAAATAAAACCCCTAAATTACCTAAAAATTACAATAAACTCGTACAAACATAAAAAGACCCTAAAACCCTAAAACCCAATAAAATCTTATAAAACCCTAAAAACCTATATAAATCCTAAAAACCCACTAAAAACTCTAAAAACCCTTTAAAACCCTAAAAATATTAAAAAAAATAAAAACCATAAAACCACATAAATAAACAAAAAACCCTAAAAACACAAAAAACAATAAACCCTTAGAACCCCTAAAAACCCATAAAACCCTCAATATTTATAAAACCCCTAAAAACCATAAAATTCCTAAAAAATTACCTGAAATCACAAAAAACATAAAACCACAAAAGAACCCTAAGAAAATCATAAAAACCCTAAGAAAATCATAAAAACCAAAAATACACTTCAAACCCCTAAAAAATAATCTAAAAACATTTGAACCCCATAAAAAGACCCTAAAAATCATAAAACCCTTAACCCCCCCCCCCCAATTTTAAATAAAGCCCTAAAACCCAAAAAACCACAAAAAAGCACTAAAAACTCTAAAAAAATTTAAACCCATAATAACATTAAAAAAATATAAAAACCCTTAAAACCCTTAAAAATCAAAATAACCCCTAAAAACCCAAAAAAACAAAAAAAAACCAAGAAAATTGATGAAAACCCTAAAATCCCTAAAACCCCAAAAAACATCAAAAACCTAAAAATGTCTGAAAACCCAATTAAAACATAAAAAACCCTTAAAAAACCTCAACCCCCCCCCCCAAGATACCATTAAAACCCTATGAATAATTAAAACACATAAAACCCTAAAAATCTTTAGAAACCATAAACACCATAAATCCTTAAAAAGCATTAAACCCCCTCAAAATCCCTAAAACCATAAAAAACATAAAAATACAAAAAACACTAAAAACCCTAAAAACATAAAAACATTGAAACCCCAAAAGAAAACCCTGAAAATAAAAAAAAATACTTGTAGCCCATAAAACCAAAAAAAAGCTCAAAAACCTTAAAAACCCTTAGAACACATAAAAACCATAGACCCCACTAAAACTCAAAAAAAAATTAAACAACTAAAAAAATTAAAAACTCTAAAAACCCCTAAAACCCCTAAAAAACCTAAAATTGAAAAAACAAAACAAAAAAAAAAACAAAAAAACCATAAAAATTGCTAAAAATTGTCAAAATATCTAAAAACGCAAACAAATCTTAAAAAATAGCTAAAAAGATAAAAACCTATGAAAATATCTTATAAAAAATAAAAAACACGAATACACGTATAACCCCTAAATAAAAAAAATAAATACCCTAAATTCCCTAAATACCCCTAAAAACAGAAAAAACCATAGAAACCCATAAAACCCTAAAAATCACTAAAAACTATAAAAACTCCTTAAACCCCTAAAACACTTACAAAACTATAAAAAACATAAAACCCTAAAAAACATAAAAACCCCTAACAAAAAATCATAAAACACAAAAACCATTAAAATCATTAAAACCCAAAAAATTATCAAAATCCTAAAAAATCATTAAAAACCCCTAAAACCCCCAAAGAAAACACTCAAAATCGTAAAACACTTAAACCCAGAAAACCTAAAAATGCTAAAATCCTAAAACCCTTAAAACCCTTAAAACCATGAAAACCCTGAAAACCCCTCAAAATACTTAACAAACCCAAAAAACATTAAAATGTCCTTAAAAATCCCTATTTAAATAAAAAAACTAAAAACACTAATAAAACCATAAAAAACTAAAAAAACTTAAAACCACTAAAAACCCGACAAATTATAAAAATCCTAAAAGACCGTAAAAACCCAAAAACCACTAAAAACTAAAAACCCCCTAAAACCCTTAATATCCATAAAACCAATAAATATTCAAAACTACTATAAAATCTAAAAGCACTTTATACCCCTAAAATTATTAAATATTCCAAAAAACCATTATAATACTAAAAAATAAAAAATCAATTATAAAAAAAAACCATATGAAATATAAAACCCTCTAAAAACCTAAAGACCATAAAACCCATAAAAATCCTAAAACTCCCTAAAAATACATAAAAATGTGAAGAACCTAAAAATCCTTAAAATCCCTAAGAAAAACATAAAACCCTATAAAATACATAAAACACTTTAAACATAAAAAAAGAAAAAAAACCCTAAACCCCCTAAAACCCCTAAAACCATAAAAAACCCCTAAACACCCTCCATCCCTGAAATACACTAAAGTACTATAAAAATCCTTAAAAATCCAAAAATCCATAAAAATGTAAACAACCCAAAATATCTTATGAAACCCATAAAACCCAAAAAAACATAAAACCTCTTAAATTATTAAAAACACTAAAACCCATAGAATCTTCTAAAAGACCCTAAAAACAATAAAAACTTCAAAAACCCATGAAAATCATAAAAAACCCCAAAAACCCAAAAATACCATAAAACCCACTAAAAACGCTAAAAACCCTTTAAACCCATAAAAATGATAGCTATCTCAAAAAATCTATTAAAACCAAAAAAAAAACTCAAAAAACCCCTTAAACCCCCATAAAACCATTAAATCCCCCAAAACCCAAAGCACATTAAAATCCCTAAAAACCAAAAAAAAACTAAAAAGACTGAAAAATCCAAAAAATCCATAAAAATGTAAAAAAAACCCCTTAAAACCCAAAAAACTCCTTATAAAACCTTAAAAACATAAAAATTTTAAAAAAAAGAAAAATGTAAAAAACCCTAAAAACCCTCAAAAACATAAAAATCTCTATAAATCCCTAAAAATACTTAGAAACATAAAAAATCCTAAAAACCCTTAAAAACTATAATAAACCGTTAAAACCTAAAAACACATGAAAATCCTTAAAAACTATAAAAACACTAAAAACCCTCAAATTCCCAAAATCCATAAAAACCATATAAAACCAAAAAAATCACTAATTTTTTTTAAAAACATAAAAAACAATAAATACCCTGAAAACACATAAGAAAACTTTAAATGATTATAAACACGCAAAAACATAAAAACCTAAAAAATAAATATGACCCTAAAACCATAAGAAGATCCTAATAACCCTAAAGTCCTCTAAAAACCATTAAACAACTAAAAACATAAAAACACATAAAAATCCTAAAAACACACTATAAACTCAAAAAATCCATGAAACCTCCTAAAATGTTTAAAACTGTAAAAACCCTTAAGAACCCTAAAAACTAAAAAACACTAAAACCCAAAAAACAATAAAAACCATAAAAACCATAAAAAACCCTCAAAAAACATCAAAACCCTAAAAAATTTCTAAAACCTAAAATGACTATAAAAATCATTAAAATTTACTAAGAATCCCTAAAAACATAAAAACTTTAAATACTAGAAAAAATCATAAGAAAACCTTAAAATCCAAAAAAAGACATAAAACCCCTAAAAACCAAAAAAAACACTAAAACCTCTAAAAACCTTGAAACCCCTAAAAACCCTGAAAACCATTAAAATCCTAAGAAACACAAAAAATCCAGAAAACTATAAAAAACCCTAAAAACTCTAAAAACCCTAAGAAAACCTTAAAAACCTAAAAAACAAAAAACCATAGAAACCCTAATTACACTAAGAAGACCCTAAAACCCATAAAAACTCATAAATACTTTAAAAATCAATAAAAATATTAAAAAAATATAAAACCTATCAAACCCATAAAAAACTCTAAAAATAGGAAAATACTTTAAACCCCTAAGAATATTAAAAATACTATAAAATATTTGGAACCCAAAAAAACATGAATGAAACCCTAAAACCCAAAAAAACAATAAAATCCTAAAAATCTCAAATCACTCAAAATCCCTAGAAACCCTAAAAACCATAAAAATAAAAAAAAACCCTTAAAAATCCCTAAAAACTTGGAAAAAATAAAAAATATAAAAACCATATAAAAAAATTAAAAACCAAATAAAAATTAAAAACCATAAAAACCTAAAACCGCTAAAATATATAAAACACTAAAAGCCTTCAAAATTCCCTAAAACCACAAAAACCAACAAAAATCCTAAAAGAGACCTTAAATCCCTAAAAACATAACACCCCCCAAAAACCCGAAAGCCCATAAGAAAACCTTAAAAACATAAAACACTTAAAACATTAAAAATAAATAAAAAAAATCTAATACCCTAAAAATCCTAAAAAGACCCTAAAAACTCTAAAAACCCTTAAAACCATAAAAACTAATAAAAATATTAAATATCACAAAATATCAATAAAACATCTAAAAACCAACTAAAAACTATAGAAACCCCTGAATCTATTAAAAATTTTAAAAAATATAAAAAAAATTAAAACCCAAAAAAACCGAAAACAATCCTAAAAAATCCGAAAAAAAACATAATGCCCTAAAAACACTAAAAAACCCTAAAACCCCTCAAAATCCCTAAAACCACTAAAACCCATAAACATCTTAAAACCATTAAAAAGTGATAAAAGAATAACCCCCCCCCCCCCAATTAAAAATACCTATGAAAACAAAAAAACCAAAAAAAAAACATAATACCCCCCACGATCCTAAAAATTCTAAAAACCCCAAAAACAATAAAAATCATAAAAACCTTAAAAACCATAAAAATACCTAAAAACCATAAAAATCCTAAAATATCCCAAAAAATACATAAAAACATAAAAACCCTTTAAAATTCTAGGAAATTCTTAAAAATGTAAAAACACTAAAAAACCCTAAAAACATAAAAAATGTTAAAACCCTTAAAAACCTTAAAACCACCTAAAACTCATAAACACCACTAAACAACTAAAAAACATTAAAAGCAATAAAACCCCTAAAAACCCACAAAAACCCATTAAAACACTAAAAAAATTAGAAAACACTAAAAACCCATAAAAACCACAAAAAATAAAAAACAATAAAAATCCTAAAAGACCATAAAAACCTACAAACCAATCAAATTCCCTAAAGACATAAAAAACTGAAGACCCCGAAAATCCATAAGAAAACATAAAAAATGTAAAAAAACATAAATACACTAAAAAAAATAAAAACTTTAAAACCCCTAAACCCCCTAAAAAACCCAAAACCCCTCAATATCCATAAAATCATAAAAATCATAAAAATATTTGAAAACCTTTAAAATCCGTAATAATGTAAAAAACTCTAAAACCCCAAAAAAACCTTATAAAACCATCAAAACCTAAAAAAACATAAAACCCCTAAAAATCCTAAAAAATGTTAAATCCCCTAAACAAAATGAAATCCTAAGAAACCATAATAACTCTCAAAATCTCTACAACCCTAAAACACATAAAAATACTAAAAAATCACTAAAATCCCTAAAAAATAAAAAAACCATAAAACCCCTGGAAAAACCTAAGAAAATACTAAAAACCATAAAACATTTAAATCCCCTAAAAACCTATAAATGTTAAAAACCATAAAACACGAAAATGCCTATGAAAAAAATAAAACCCAAAAGAAGAATAAAACCCATAAAACATTAAAAACCTTTAAAACCCATTAAAACCACTGAAAATTATAAAAACCTTTTAAACCCCATAAAAAGTAAAAAAATAAATAAAAACTTTCAAACCCCTAAAGAACTCAAAAATACTATAAACCCTAAAAATCCTATAAACCTAAAAAAATAAATTAAATAAAAATCCATAAAAATGCATAAATTGTAAAAACCCCATAATAAAAACCTAAAAAATGAAAAAAAAACATAAATCCTCTAAAAATATAAAAACCTAAAAAATTAAAAAAACAGTAAACCCCTAAAAATAATAAATCCCTAAAAACCTTCAAAGTCCCTAAAAAATCAAAAAAACCACAAAAGTCCCTAAAAAATCCTAAAAACATAAACAACCCTGAAAACCCTAAACCCCCCCCCCCTAAGAAATCCTTAAAAACAAAAAAACACTTAAAACCATAAAAATACTATAAAACCCCAAAAAACCACTATATCAAAAATAGCATTTAAAAACATTAAAAACCCTAAACAATAATAAAACCCTAAAACCCCATTAAAAACTCAAAAATCCTTTAACCCCTCCAAACATTAAAAACTCTAAAAAGCCTAAAAATTGAAAAAAAACAAATAAGTTCCTAATATCCCAAATAAACCATAGAACCGCTTAAAATCGTAATTAAACCTAAAAACCCACGAAATCCTTAAAAATCCCAAAAAATCATAAAATTCCTAAAAATCCCTCAAAATTCCAAGAAACATAAAACCCCAAAAACCCCTATGAAAATGATAAATACCCAAAACCAATTTAAAATCATAAAATTAAAAAGACCATGAAATCCTTAAAAAACAAAATAAACTTAAAAACCATTTAAATCCCTAAAACCCCTAAAAATAATAAAAATTCTAAAAGTTCCCTAAAATGTATAATAAAACAAAAATACCAAACAAACCTGAAAACCATATGAAAAATTTAAAAACACAAAAAAAATTAAAACACATAAAAGGAAAAAAAGATAAAATCCAAAAACCCCTAAAAAACCATAAAATCCCCTAAATCCATGAAAAGCCTAAAACCCCCAAAAACCCATAAAACACACAAAACCCCCTAAAACCATAAAACCTTAAAAACCAATAAAACCCCTAAAAACCACTAAAAACTCTAAAAACCCATTAAAACCCATAAGAACTACAAAAAATATAGAAAACCTAAAAAACATTAAAATCTCAAATAAAACCCTAAAAACCTGAAAACCCCAATAAAACCCTAAAAACCTAAAAACACTAAAACCCATCAAAATCCCTAAACCACTAAAAACATGAATAATCCCATGAAATCCTTAAAACCCTAAATCAATTAAAACTACTAATAAACATAATAATGCTAAAATCCTAAAAATCCTAAAAACATTAAAATTAAAAAATCCCTAAAATCCCTAGAAATGTTAAAACCCAAAAAACATTGAAAAATCCAATGAAAACCATAAAAATATAAAAACACTTAACGCCCCTAAAAACCCAAAAAATGATAAAAACAATAAAAGTTACTAAAACCCTAAAACCCCCCCCTAAAACCATAAAAACCCCTAAAACCATAAATACCCTAATAACCAATAAAAAACCTTAAAGACCACTAAAAACTCAAAAAACGAATTCAACCCCTAAAAATGTTAAAAAATATAAATAACTTTTGAAACCCAAAAAAACTCCAAAGATCCCTAAAAACCACAAAAACATTAAAACCCCTTAAAATACCTAAAAGGTATAAAAACCATAAAATACATAAAAAATCCCTCAATATATTTAAAAACGTCAACAACCCTAAACCCTTGAAAAACTATAAGAATAACCTAAAAACACTTAAAACATAGAAAACACCTCTAAAACACTAAAAATCGTTTAATATCATAAAACCCATGAAAACTATAAAAACCCTAAATCCCATCTAAATACTTAAATACCCTAGAAAAAACCTAAAATCATAAAAATACATAGAAATCTCTTAAAAGGTAATAAATCCTAAAATGTTAAACACCCCTCAAAAAACCATAAAAACTTAAAAACACCTAAAACCAATAAAAAATAAAAACAAAAACCTAAAACCCCTTAAAAAAACCTTAAAACAATAAAAGCCCTAAAAACTATAAAAACAACTAAAAATCAAAGAAAACCCTAAAAACAAATATAGCCCCTAAAACCAATTAAGTACATAAAACCATTTATAACCATAAAAACATTAAAAACCTCTAAAACCCCTAAAATCATTTATAAAACTCAGAAAACCCTAAAAAAATAAAAAAAATCCCTCCAACCCAAAAAACTAAAAAACCCTCAAAATCCTTAAAAACATAAAAATTCAATAAAAATCCAAAAATAGACATAAAAATAACTAAAAATGTAAAAAACACTAAAAATCCTGGAAACCCTATGAAAATCATATAAGCCTAAAAACACTTAAAACCCAGGAAAACCTACACCCCCCCCCCCAAACCCTAAACACCCCTAAAACCCTCAAATTCCCCAAAAACCCATAAAAATCCTAAAAATTCCATAAGAATCCCAAAAAATGTAAAAAACCTTAAAGACCCTTAAAAACCTAAGATCATTTAAAAACGCTAAACCCCTAAAATGGCCATAAAAATACAAAAAATCAAAAAAACCATAAAACCCCCTAAATTCTATAAAAATCCATAAAAACATAAAAACCCTCTAAAATATCTAAACACCCTTTAGAGAACTAAAAATGATAAAAACACTTAAAAATAAGAAAAACCATTAAAAATCAAAAAAAAACAATAAAAATCCATAAAAAACTACAAACCCTAAAAAAGAATAAATACCCTCAAAACTCATAAAAACCATAAAATCAATAAAAATCCAAAAAATCTGTAAAATAAAGAACAATATTGAATACACTAAAAACCCAGAAAACCCCTAAAAACCTTTAAAACCTAAAAATACATAAAACGCCTAAAAACCTAAAAACACTAAAAACCCTAAGACCCCTTATTTAATCAATAATCCCTAGAAACCTATAAAACCAAAACCCATAAAATGTTAAAAAGAACAAAAAAATAATGAAAACCATAAAAACCATAAAAAATTCTAAAAAACCTTTAAACCTTAAAAAATGTTACTAATATCTCAAAACATTAAAACCCCTAAAAACTCAAAAAAACCTAAAACTCAAAAAATCCTAAAAACCCTAAAAACCCTACAAGCCCTACAAAACCCCAAAATCCATTAACCCTTCCAAAAATTCATAAAAAAATTAAAAGGCATCAAAATCCCTAAAAACCTAAAAACTCCTAAAAACTCTGAAAACCCCAATAAACACCTCAAAAACCCTAAAAACGCTTAAAACCCCTAAAAACCTAAAAACGCTAAAAACCCTAGAGATACCTAACATACCCTAAAAACCCGAAAATTCCCTAAAACCATACCCCCCAACCATAAAATCCTAAAAACCATTAAAACACAAAAACTAAAAAAACATTAAAAACTCTTCAAAACACTAAAAAAGTTTAAAAAAACTCTAAAAACCATTAAAAAAATAAAAAATAAATTAAAAAACTAAAACCCCAAAAAAACCTAAAAACCTAAAAACCCTTAAAAATCCCTAAAACCCAAAAAATATAACAATAATATAAATAAAAAAAATGTAAAAGAACCTAAAACCCTAAAAACAGTAAGAAAACCATAAAACCTAAAAAACAATAAGACCCCTAAAATTACTAAAAAACACTAAAACCCCTAAAATAACCAAAAAAACCATAAAGTCCATAAAATCCCTAAAACCCCTTAAAACCATAAAAACCTTTAAAACACATAAAAACCTATAAAACCACAATAATATCCCCAAAAAAATTAAACCCCAAAAAGGTAAAAAAAATCCAAAAATTCATTAAACCCTAAAAACAGGCCCTCGCCCCCCCCCCCCCCCACACACGCATATCCGAATAAACCAAAAAACTCCAAAACCCTAAAAACCCCTAAAAACCATAAAAACCATCAAAATCAAAAAATAAATCCATAAATATATTTAAAAACATAAAAAACCTATAAACCATTAAAATCCCTTAAAAACCTAAAAATAATTAAAACCCCAAAAAACCTAAAAACTCTTAAACCCCTAAAAACATTAAAAACTCTAAAAACCCTTAAACCCCCTAAAACTAAAGAATCCCTAAAACCCAAAAAACCATAAAAACCCTAAAACCCTAAATCCCCTAAAAACCCTAAAAATCTTTAAAAACCTAAAAAATCAAAATAATCATCGAAAATTCCTATAAATTTCTTAAAATGTAAAAAAACGTAAAATCCCCGAAAACCCCTTTGAAAACAATAAAAAACTAAAAACACTAAAAACCCCTGAAAACCCTAAAAAATTCTAAAAACCCTTAAAACCCTAAAACCCATCAAAATCCATAACATTCATAAAAAACTAATAAAAACCTTAAAACCCTTGAAATATAAAAACCCTAGAAATATAAAAACCCTAAATACCTTGAAAACCCATAAGAAAAATTGTAATAACCCAAAAAACACAAAAACCCCCAAAACCCTAAAACACACAGAAAACAATAAAACCACCAAAAACCCTAAAATCAAATACAATCCTTAAAAACCAAAAAACCTTGAATAAATATAAAACTATTAAAACCCTAAAAAATAAAAAACTTCAAAAAACCTTAAAACCCCATAAAATATCAAAAACTATAAAACCCAAAAAAACCAAACAAACCCAAAAAAAACTTAAAGAACCTTGAAAACCCTAAAAATATCTAAAATCCCAAAAAATCCTTAAAAAATTCCTAAGATCCCTAAAATTGTGAAACCCCCAAAAAACTCTTAAAACCCCTTAAAAACAATTATAACTTAAAACACTTAAAACCCTAACCTCCTAAAAAACACTAATGACCCTAAATACTCAAAAAGCCAAAAAAACACTAAAAACCATAAAAATCCCATTAAACATTAAAAACCATAATTATAACCCCAAACCCCAAAAACTTATGAAAATGTAAAAAACCCCTAAAAACCCCTAGGAAAACCATAAAAACCTAAAAAAACTTTAAACCCATAATAACCTAAAAATGAAAAAAAACACCTAAAAATTCCTGAAAAGACACTAAAAACCCTAAAACACCCTAAAACCCTAAAGAAACCTAAAACATTACAAACAGTACAACCCATAAAAACCCGAAAACCCACTAAAAACTATAAAAACCATTTAAACCCCAAAATATGTTAAAAACTATAAAACCCTTAAAAATCATAAAAAACTCAAAGAAAACCCCCAAAACCCCCAAAAAACTATAAGAAATCTAAAAACCCAAAAAACCCAAAAAACCATTAATATACATAAAGAACCTAAAAAATAAAAATACAACAAAAATCTAAAAATTTAGAACCCTTAAAGCCCCTGAAAAACCATAAGAAAACATTAAAAACCTAAAAACACGTAAATCCACAAAAAAACATAAAAAACACTAAAATCCCTAAAACCCTTCAAAAACCTCAAAATCACAAAAAAAACCTAAAAAATAAAAATATAATAAATTCCTAAAAATAACTAAAAATTTTAAAACCCTAAAAAATGATAAAAACCCTAAAGACCCTAAAAACCTTAAAACCCCTAAAAACCGTAAAAACCCTAAAAATCATAAAAATTCATAAAAACCCAAAAACCCCCACTAAAAATTCTTAAACCTTATGAACACCTAAAAATATTAAAAATCTATAAGAATCCTTAAAATCCCTAAAAAACCAAAAACCACTAAAACCCCAAAAAAACCAGCAAAAACCAATAAAAACCCAAAAATCCAAAAAACACTAAAAATCATAAAATACCTAAAACCCTAAAAATCATAAAAATCCAAAAAAGTCCTTTAAACTCGTAAAATTTAGAGACCCCTAAAAAATATTTAAAACCCCCAAGAAATACCTAAAAACAAAAAAAACATTAAACCCCTAAAATCCATACAATTTTTAAAAAATATAAAAATCCTTAAAAACTATAAAAACATGAAAACCCCAAAAAATTCATAAAACCTTAAAAAAACCTAAAAAACCTAAAAATACCCAACAAACCCTAAAAATGTAAAAAATGCTAAAAATTCCTAAGAAACCCTTAAAATCATAAAAACATTAGAACCCCTAAAACCCATATAAGGGAAAAAATTCTAAACACCCCTAAAACCCAAAAGAACCCCAAAACGGTATAAAAACCCCAAAAGCCATAAAAATGTGATTAAACCCCTAAAAACTTAAAAAACTACTAAATAATCCAAAACCCATTAAACCCATAAAAAATTAATAACTATAAAATACTCTAAAACCCTAAAAATAAAAAAACCAAATACACCAAAAAACAATAAAAACATTTAAATCCCTAAAAAAATTTAAAATCCTAAAGACCCAAAAAAAACTAGAAAATTCCTATAAATCCCTATAAATCTCTAAAAACATAAAAAAACCCCGGAAAAAACCCAAAAAACCATAAAAAACTAAAAATATTAAAACTCGTAAAAATAATACAAATTGTAAAAACACCAAAAAACTAAAAACCTTAAAAACCTAAAAACTAAAAACTGTGAAATTCACAAAAACCCTAATAATTTAGAAAAATACTTAAAAATATTTAATAATGTAAACAACCCTAAAAACCCTGAAATAAATTTAAAACCCTTAATATCTAAAAAACATAAACCTCTAAAAACCATAAAACCCCTAAAAATACTCTAACCCCCTAAAACACCAAAAACAATAAAAACCCACAAAACCTTTCAAACCCTAAAAACCCAATGAACACTAAAAAGACGCTAAAAAATCTAAAATCCCTTTTAACCCATTAAAAATTTAAAAAACTCTAAGAATCCTTTATAAACCAAAAAAAATCAAAAAACCATGAAAACCCTAAAGAACCATCAAAACCATGATTACGTTAAAAAATCCAAAAAACATCAAAATCCCTAAAAAGGTAAATAACCATAAAATTCCAATAAATCCCTAAAAATGGTAAAACCATAAAAAACCTGAAAAATCCTAATAAAACCTTAAAATCCTAAAAAAAACTAAATCCCTTAAAAACCTAAAAACCATAAAAAAATATTAAAAACCCTTAAAAATAATAAAAACCATGCAAATTTATAAATATCCTAAAAACACATAAAAATCCCAAAAGTCATAAAACTCCTTAAAAACATGAAAATCCCAAAAAAATGAAATCCCATAAGAGAACTAAAAACCCTAAAAATAGTTAAAACCCATAAAAACCAATAAAATTCTAAAACCCAAAAACCTATAAAAATAATTTAAAACCCATAAATATAAAAAAACCATAAAACACTAAAAATACTGAAAGACCCTAAGAGATACTTAAAATCTTAGAAAATATTAAAACCCCGAAAAAACCTAAAAAACCTAAAAACCCCTTAAAACCCTAAAAAACCTAAAACCCCATAAAACCAACTCAAAAACCCTAAAACCATTAATAAAAAATAAACATATAGAAAAAGAACTAGAAATATAAAAAAATGTAAAAAAACCTAAAACCCCAAAATATCAATAAGAAAACCTCAAAAACCTAAAAACAGTTAAAACCCCTAAAAACATAAAACCCATAAAACCCCTAAAACCCCAAGAAACCCTAAAAACCACTAAGAACATAAAACCACATAAATACCCAAAAAATAACTAAAAACATAAAAAAGCATTTAAAATCATAAAAAGAATACAAAATTGTAGAAACCATTAAAACTCTTAAAAACTAAAAAAATTGAAAACCCAAAAAAATAATAAAAACCCTAAAACCCCCTAAAATCTCTAAAAACCCTAAAAACCATGAAATTAAAAAAAATACCTAAAAACCTAAAAATTTAATAAACCATTATATCCATGAAAACCCCTAAGAAAACCATAAAACCCAAAAAACACTTTAAAAAATAAAAAAAATAAATGTTCAAATAAAACAAGAAAACCATAAAAACACTACAACACCCTAAAAACCATTAAAATCCCTAAAAAACTCTAACAGTCAATAGAAAACCTAAAAAAACAAAAAATCCATAAATACCAAAAAACACACAAAAATCATGAAATCCACTAAGAAAACCATAAAAATAGACAAAATAAAAACACCTAAAAACATAAAAGCCCTAAAAAAACTAAAAACCTAAAGATCAAAACAAGATCCCTAAAACCCTAATAATGCAATAAAATCCATAGAAATGCCTAAAAATGTAAAAAACACTAAAAACCTATGAAATCTTTAAAAAACTAAAAAAATGTAAATCCCTTAAAAAAACTAAAAATTGTTAAAAACCCTAAAAATACACTAAAGACCCTAAAACTCCTAAAATAATAAAAACCCCTAAAAACATAAAATTAAAAAAACCCATAAAACCCCATAAATGAACTAAAAATCTAAGAACACTTTAAATCCTAAAAAATGTTTAAAAAATATTGAAAAAAATTAAAGAATACAAAAAAAAAATAAAAAACACCTAATGATCAAAAAAACAATAAAAAATCTAAAAACCATAAAAACATAAAAAATACTTAAAAACAAAAAAAAACAATAAAAATCCAAAAAAATCCCTAAAAATGTAAAAAATCATAAAAACCTGAAAACTTGAAAACCCCTATTATAAACTTAAATTCCTAAAAAAACTTGAAACCCTCAAAAACCTAAAAAATTCCAATTACCTAGAAGACCATAAAAGCCATGAAAATCCCTAATATCCCTAAAAACCATAAAAGTCCAAAAATATCCCTAAAAAGTAATAAACCCTATAAACTTTGAAAATACCTAAGGAAACCTTAAAAACTGAAAAATACATAGAAACACTAAAAAAAATATTAAAAGCACTAAAAGACCCTAAAAACCATAAAACCCCCAAAAACCATAAAAACACATGAAACCTTAAAAACACCTCAAAACCCATCAAAATAATAAAAACCCACTAAAAACAATAAAGAACTTTAAACCCCTAAAAATGTTAAAAAACTAAAAACTCCTTAAAAACCCTAACAACTCAAAATACCATAAAACCCCCAAAAATTGATTAAAACCTAAAAACCCTTAAAATCACAAAAACCCATAAAAATTATAAAAAACCATAATAATATCTAAATACGTAAAAACCCTAAAATCCATGACATGTACTAAGAAAACATTGCATGCCTAAAAAACTATTAAACCCCCTAAGAACCCAAAAAACTATATAACCACTAAAACCGCCAAAAAACATAAAATACACCTAAAAACTATTAAAACCCAAAAATACCCATAAGAACCCTAAAAAACTAAATGCTCTAAAAAACTAATAGTCAAAAAATACCTAATGAAACATAGAAAAACTAAAACACTTAAACCCCCAATACCTAAAAAGTGCAAAAACCTTGGAAAATCCTAAAAACCTAAAAACCCATTAAAACCTTCTAAATCCCTAATAAACTTGAAAACATTAAAAACCCAAAAAAATACCCCAAAATTTAAAAAACATAAAATCCCTACAAAAACCTTAAAAACATAAAAATAAATAAATCCCCTAAAAACCCTAATAATGGTTTAAAATATTAAAAACCCAAAAAAGGTCATAAAAACCCTAAAACTTCTAAAAACCATAAAACCCTTCAAACTATTAAAAATTTTAAAAGACCATTAAAACCTTAAAAACCCCAAAAAACACTAAAACCCATTTAAAACCCCAAAATGATAAAAATTATAAAAACCGTTAACCCCCTAAAAATCTCAAAAACCCCCTAGAACCCAACAAAATCGTAAAACCCTAAATACACTAAAAAAATGTAAAATCCCTCAAATCCCCAAACCCATAAAAACAATAAAACCGTAAAAATCTCTAAAAATCAGTAAAAACACAAAAAACCCATAAGAAAACCTTACAACCTAAAAACAATTAAATCACTTAAAAACCTAAAAAATTCTAAAACCCTAAATTCCCCAATACCCTAAAACCCTAACACCCCTCAAAATCAATAAAAAACATAAAACCCAATAAAATCCTAAAAAATATCTAAAAGTCCCTAAAAATGTAAAAAAAAACCCTAAAACCCCTAAGAAAACCTAAAAACACATCATAAAACCTAAAACCTTTCAAAATACCTAAAAACTATATAAATCGATGAAAACCCATAAAATTACTAAGAATGTAAACAACCCAAAAACTGTGAAAACCCCAAAGAAATCCTTAGAAACATAAAACACATAAAACCCCCCAGATCCTAAAATCGCTAAATAGACCAAAAACCCTAAAACACGAATAAAAATTAAGACCCGTCAAATTTCTTACAAACAAAAAAAAGAACCTAAAAATCCAAAAAATCACTAAAAATAACTAAAAACATAAAAACCCATAAAAACCCAGAAAACACCTATTAAAACGTCTAAAACCTAAAAACACAATAATCCCTTAAAAACAAAAAAAATTCTAAAACCCGTAGAAACCGTAAAAACAGTAAAAAACCCAAAACCCCTAAAATACACTAAAACACTAAAAGCAATAAAATATTAAAAATCTCTAAAAACGTAAAATATCTTAAATACTTAGAAAACAACTAAGAAAACCATAAATACCAAAAATACATAAAAACATAAAAAACCAAACATGTTAAAATCCATAAAATTCCGTAAAACATGTAAAACACTTAAAACCGTAAAAACCCTAAGAACCTCTAAAAACCATAAAAACACATAAAACCCAATAAAGCCACTAAAAACTCTAAAAACTCTATAAACCCTTAAAAATGTTATAAATATCTAAAATCCTTTATAAACCCCAAAAACTAAAAAACACCTAAAAACTCAAAAAAACCATAAAACACTAAAAACCATAAAACCCATAAAAGTACTAAAAATCCCTAAAAATCCTCAAAACTATACAAATACTAAAAAATCCAAAAAAATCCTTCAAACAAAAAAACCATAAAAACCTCATAAACACTAAGAAACCCTTAAAAACCTAAAAGCACTTAAAACCCATAAAAATGTAAAAAATGTTTATAACCATAAAAAACCCCTAAAACCCTAATAACCCTAAAAATCTCTAAAAACACTAAAAACATAAATATTCTAAAAAATCCCTAAAAATACCAAAAAATGAAAAATTCAAACCCCCTAAAATCCATAATGAAACCTTAAAACCCAAAAATATTTAAAACTCATAAAAACATAAAAATTGGAAAACCATAAAAGACAATAAAAACCATAAAACCCCTACAAACCAAAACAAACATATAAAAACCTCAAAAAAACATGAAAACACATAAAACCCTATAAAATCACTAATAACTCTAAAAACAATTTAAACCACTAAAAATGTTAAAAGCTATAAAACCACTTAAAAAACAAAAATACATAGAAAAACCTAAAAACCAAAAAACTCGAAAAATCATAAAAAGCCAAAAAAAACACCTCAAAATAACTAAAAAACCTAAAAACATATAAATCATAAAAATCATTAAAAATATAGTAAAAATAAATAGAACATTAAAAAATATAAACCCCTAAAAACCCTAAGAAAAACCTCATAACACTTAAAACCCCTTAAAAACCCGAAATGCTAAAAACTGAATAAACAAAAAAAGACCCTAAAAATTATAAAATTTCCTACAAAATATAAAAAACCTTAAAACCCCATTAAACCCCTAAAAACCCACTAAAACTGTAAAAAACATTAAAATCCCTAAATTTTTTTGAAAACTCTAGAAAACTGAAAACACCTAAAAAACTCAAAAAACCCGCCAAAATCCAAAAAATCCAAAAAATCTATAAAAACCATAAAACACAAAAATCCTAAAAACAATGAAGACAACTAAAAATTCATAAAAAATAAAAATATAAAACCCCTAAAAAATATAAATAATAATAAAATCTATAAAAACCCTTAAAATCCTAAAGTCCCTAAAAACACAAAAATTTCTAAAAACCAAAGAAAATCCAAAAAAATACCTACAATCTTTAAAAAGTTAATAAAACCATAAAACCCTAAACAATAATAAAAAAACCTTAAAACCCAAAAAACACATAAAAACCCTAAAATTAATAAAAACTCTAAAACCATCATTAAACCCTAAGACCCCACAAAATCCCTAAAACCCCTAAAAACCATAAAAATCCTAAAAAGGAACTAAAAATCCCTAAAAATTTAAAAACCCCTAAAACCCCAAAAATAATAAGCAGACCCAAAAAAACTGAAAAAACATAAAACCCCTAAAAACCTTTAAAACACTAAAAATACTTTAAAATTTTAAAAACCTCAAAATCTCCAAAAACCAAAAAAACTTAAAAATCCTAAAAATCCCAAAAAAATGCCTAAAATGAAAAAAACCTTAAAATCGTTAAAAACACAAAGAAATCTATAAAAACCAAAAAAAATTAAAACACCTAAAAACAGAAAAAAATTAAACACACTAAAAAGACCTAAAAGCCCCTAAAAATCATTAAACTTTCTAAATGACCTAAAAACCCATAAAAACCCTAACAAAGAACTAAAAAATCTAAAGGACCTTTAAATCCCTAAAAACAAAAAAAAACACTAGAAAACCTTAAAATCGTAAAATACTAAAAAATCCCGAAGACCCAAAAATTCATAAAACCCCAAAAACCCCTAAAAAATCCTAAAATTAATCAAAATCCCAAAAAACCAAAAAAAATAAAATCCAAAAAAATCCCTCAAAACACAAAATCACTAAAATCCCTAAAACCCCTAATAAATCCTTTAATGCCTGAAAACATATAAAAACCATAAAAACCTAAAAAATGCTAAAAACCGAAAAATTCCCCAAAACTCCAAAAACTAAAAAACCTCAAAAACCCATAAAACACATAAAAACCCTAAAACCAGTAAAAATATAAAAACCCTTCAAGCCCCTAAAAATGATAAAAACTCTAAAGACCATAAAACCTCTAAGAACTCAAAAGATCCTAAATTGATTTAAGGAAAACATAATAATTATAAAAATTCCAAAAAACCCTAAAATCATTCAAATCCAAAAATCCATAAAAACATAAAAATATAAAATACCTAAAAAACCCAAAAACTGAAAACCCCTAAGAAAACCTTAAAGGACTAAAACCACTTAAGACCCCAAGAAACCTAAAAATAATAAAAACAATAAAAACCCACAACGTCCTAAAAAAGAAAAAAATACTGAACAATTTATATAAATCCCTAAAACATAAAAAACCCTAAAAACGATTAAAATTTTTGGGATAAACTTTAAAACTGAAAATACACATAAAACCCCTAAAAAATAAAAAAAACCCTAAAACCATTAAAACAAATAAATACTCTAAAACCACCAAATAATCTAAAATCCTATTAAACACCTAAAAACTCTATAAAATCGTGAAGCACATAAAAAAACTCAAAAAATCTATACAAACCCAAAAACTCATAAAAACCCAAAAACCATAAAACCCGTCCTAATACCTAAAATCCCTACAAATCCTGTAAATCCAAAAGAAATACCTAAAATCCCTAACAACATAAAAACAGTAAAAACATTGAAATCCCCTAACAAATCCTTAAAAAATTAAAAAAAATTAGAACCCCTAAAAACCTACAAATGCTAAACCCTCTAAAAACCCTAAAAACACACAAAATATCTAACACACTAAAAAGACAAAAAAATCAGAAAAAAATATCTAAAAATCCCAATAAACATTAAAAACACTTAAAACCTAGAAAAAATACAAGAAAACATTAAATACCCAAAAATAGTCAACACCCTAAAAACCCAAAAAATGATAAAACCCCTACAAACCCGTAAAAGACCATGAGAACAATAAAAACCCATATTAATAGTAAATTCTCATAAAAACCTTTAAAACCCCTTAAACCCAATAAAAACCCTAAAAACCATAAAAAACTAAGGAAAACTAAAAAAATTAAAAACACTGAAACCCCACAAAAACCTAAAAACACTAAAAATCCCAAAAATGCCATAAAAACCCTAAAACACCTAAAACCAAAAGATCCCTTAAAAACCCAAAAAAAACCCAAAAAATCCACTAAAACTATAAAAATAAATTAAACCTCTAAAAATGTTAAAAAAATATACAAAAACATAAAACCCCTAAAAACTCAAATAATTTCCTAAAAATTAAAAAATACCCTAAAACCATAAAAACCCAAAAACATCAAAATCCCTAAAAACACAAAAATAACCATAAGAATTCCTAAAATATCTAAAAATGTAAAAAACCTTAAAAACCCTGAAAATTGCTTAGAAAAAATTAAAAAATAAAAAATGCTAAAATCCCTAAAAACCATAAAACAACTAAAAACATTAGAACCCTAAAAATACCATAAAATACATAATAAACCACCAAAAACTCTAAAAACCCTTTAACCCCCTAAAAACATTTAAAACCACTAAATGTCCTTAAAAACCCTAAAATAAAGACAAGAAACCATATGGAACCCAAAAATAATAAAAATATTAAAAACCATAAAAACCATCAAAATTCCTAAAAAACATTTCATGTCTTGTTATGTTTGGGATTCATAAGGTTCCTGAAGCTACTTTACCATAAATGGTCTGGATGGTATTCTCTTTTTTTCTCAGGCCCATTTTCCTGGGTTCGGTTGTTTGGGCTTCATGAGGTTTCTCGAGCCCATTTTCATTTTTTGTTTTTGGTGTGGGCCATTAAACCATTTGGTTTCACCATTTGGGTAATTACATTGTACTTAAATTCCTTTCCTTTTTATATATTACATTTTATTTTCCTTGAAAAAACCCTAAAATCCCCAAAAACCATAAAAACATTAATCCTCAAAAGAACCCCAAAAACCCTAAAAATCCCTAAAAACCCTAAAAATAATAAAAATATTTAAGAAACCCTAAAACCACCCAAAAAAACATAGAAAACATTAAAACACATGAAAATACCTAAGAAAGTGAAGCCTAAAAACACTTAAAACAACTAAAAATCAAAAAAAAAAGTCAAAAAAGCCTAACTCCCAGAAACCCACAAAATCCTTAAAAACCCTAAAAACTATAAAAATTTAAAAAAATCCATAAAATCCATAAAAATGTAAAAAACATTAAAAACACTTCAAACCCCAATGAAAACCAAAAAACCAAAAAATACATAAAACCCCCAAAGAACCTAAGAAACACTACAAACCATAAAAAACCCCGAATTCCATAAAAAACTATAGAAACCCCAAGAAGCCTTAAGAAACCCTATATACATATAAATCCCCTAAAACTACTAAAAACTCTAAAAACCCTTTAAACATATAAAAATATTATAAAACTCTAAAAGAACATTAAAACACTTAAAACCCAAAAAACCCTTAAAATCCATAAAACAGCTAAAGACCCATAAAAATCCTAAAATTCCCAAAAATACCAAAAAATGTAAAAAATCATAAATTTTATGAAAAAGCCTAAGATAACCTTAAAAATCTAAAAACACTTTAAACCCATAACAACCTAGATAAGGCTATAAACCCTAAACCACCCTAAAAACACCCTTAAAACCCTTAAAACTCCTACAAAGCTTAAAAATCATAAAAACCAATAATACATTAAAACCAATAAAAAATTTAAAACCCATTAAACACAAAAAAAGTTAAAATACTATAAAAACCATAAAACCCTAAAAAACTCAATAAAACCCTAAAACCTAAAGAACCCCTAAAAACCTTAAAATCCCTAATAACCATAAAATTACATAAAAATCCCTAAAAACATACAACACTCAAGAAATCATAAAAATAACTAAAAAACTAAAAAAAATAAAGACACAAAAAACACCTAAAAACCCTAAAACCCCAAAAATCCCCAAAAAATACCTAAAAAATCTAAAAACCACAAAAACCTAAAAAATACAAAAAATTCCCTAAAAATATAAAAAACCCTAAAAACCCCAAGAAAACTATAAAAAACTAAAAAAGCTGAAAACACCTAAAATACATAAAATTATAAAAACCCTAAACCCCTAAAAAAATTTATACCCTAAAAATAATTAAAATTCGTAAAAACCCTATTAAATAAAAAATCAAAAAACCCTAAAAATACCTAAAAATGTACAAAAACCTAAAAACTCAAAAAAGCCTAAATAAAAACTTAAAAGCCTAAAAATAGTTAAAACCCCCATAATCATAAAAATCCCAAAACCTTTAATGAATCAAGAAAACCAACCAACCCAAAAAACTATAAAAATGCATAAAGAAATGAAAAACCCTAAAACCCCATAAAAACCCAAAAACCACACAAAACCCTAAAAACTCTTTAAACCCTACAAAATGTTAAAATATTCCAAAAAACCATAAAAACCCAAAAACATAAAAACCATAAATACCCAAAACACCTTAAAAACTGTAAAACTTGTAAAAACCACTAAACCAACAAAAATCCCAAAAAACCCTGAAAACTATAAAAATACTTAAAATCCCTAAAAAACCACAAAATCCTTAAAAAAACCTGAACACCACTATGGAAACCTTAAAAACCTAGAAATTCATATTACCCCTAAAAACTAATAAAACAAAAAATACTCTAAAAAACCATAAAAACACATAAATCCTTAATAACACTAAAAACCATAAAAATACTAAAAAATACATTAAAATATCTTAAAAAATATAAACCCTACAAACTCTAAGAATACATTAAAACCCAAAAAAACACATAACACCCCTAAAAACATAAAAATCACAAAAACCCTAAAAACCCTAAAAACCCTAAAATCCTAAAAAATACTAAAACCCCTCAAAATCCTTAAATACCCCCAATAAACCCTAAAAATCCAAAAAAGTGAAAATATATCTAAAAAGTAAACCCCCCCCCCCCAATCCCTTGAAAATACAATGAAAACCTTGAATATTTAAAACACTTAAAACCCTAAAAAACTAAAAGATGATAATATCCTAAAAATTATAAAAATACCTTAAAAATTCTAAAAATCTATAAAACCCTCAAAATATATAAAAGCACTAAAATCCCATGAAAACCATAAAACCAGTAAAACATTTTAAACACTTTAAACCCCTAAAATGTTAAAAAATCAGAGAAAAAAATTAAAGGCCCGAAAAACTCAAAAAAAATCCATTGTAAGGCAAAAAAACGAAAAAAATTCCTAAATACCCAAAACACCTAAAAATCCATTAAAATCCCTACCAGACCATAACATTATAAAGTCCCTAAAAACCCCTAAAGAAGTATGAATCCCAAAAACCCTAAAAAACTAAAGAAAACCTTAAAAACAATAAAATAAATAAAACCCCAAAAAACATAAAAAAATGAAATAACCCAAAAACCCCTATGAACTCCCAATAACCCTAAAACCCCCAAAACCCTTAAAAATCCAAACAAACCATAAAAATCCATAAAACCCTTAAAAACCATGAAAATCCTAAAAAATTCCCAAAATCCCAAAAAAAATTAAAAAAACCTTAAAATTGACAAAACCCATAACAAAACCTTAAAAACCTAAAAACCTTTTAGACTACTAAAAAAGATAAACCCCTAAAAATCCTAAGAACCAAAAAAACCAAAAAACCCTAAAATTCTCCTAAAACTATAAAATCCATTGAAAATCCTAAAAATGTAAAAAAAATTTGAAAATTCTAAAATACCAAAAAAATAAAAAAAACACTAAAATCCAAAAACCATACAAACCCAAAAAACCAAAAAACCAAAAAACCATCAAAATCATTAAAAAATCTAAAATTCATAAAACTCCTAAAAAGGCCAAAAAAATCCATAATAACCTAAAAACCATAAATCTATAAAGAAAACAATAAAATCTAAATAAACATAAAACCCATAAAAACCTAAAAAATCCCAAAATCGTTAAAAACATAAAAACCCTAAAACCCTCAAAATCACTAAAACCCCTAAAAATTATATGAATTGTAAAATATCCCTAAAAATCCCTAAAAACAAAAAAAATCTAATCCCCAAAAAACCCTATGAAATCCTTAGAAATCAGAAAACACCTAAAACCTTTATAAAACCTAAAAAAATTATGAAAACCCTAAAAATGAAAAAAAAATACCCTAAAACCCAAAAAACCACTAAAAACCCTAAAACCCTAAAATCCCTAAAAATCATTAATACACCTAAAAATCCGGAGAAACCCAAAAAACTACTAAAAACACTAAAACCCTTTAAACCACTAAAAACATTAAAAAAACTTTAATAACCTTAAAAACCCCAAAAATTTTCAAAAGACCCTAAAACCCAAAAAAACCATAAAACCATAAAATCCATAAAAAAACTCCAAACCCTCAAAATAAATAAAAACTAGTGAAATTAATAAAAAAATCCTAAAATTTTATAAAAATCCTTAAATCAAAAAATATCTCAAAAAAACATAAAAACCCCTAAAAACACTGAAACTCCCAAGGAAAACCCTAAAAACATAAAAAAATTAAATTCCCAAAAAAACTCCAAATCGATTAGAACACTAAAAACCCTTAAAACATTGAAACACACAAAATTCAAAAAAACCATAAAGTCCATAAAACACATAAAAATATTATAAATACCAAAAAAACATAAATAACCATAAAAACCATAAAAAACCTAAAACCCATAAAACCAAAAAAAAATATATAAACCCTCAAAAACCTAGAAATAACACAAATACACTAAAAAATCCTAAAAACCCCAAAGCCCCTAAAAATCCTAGAAATCCTAAAAAATCTACAAAAAAAATAAAAATGCTAAAAACCGTTTAATCCCCAAAAATCATTAAAAACTCTAAATCCCCTTTAAAATCCTAAGAATCTCAAAAACCCAAAAATCAAAAAAAAACAAGGAGAACCATAACGCCCATAAAACCCTCAAAATCCATAAAAACCTAAAAGCCCAAAAAATCCTAACACCCCATAAAAATCCATAAAAAGTAACATATACTAAAAATCCTGGAAAACTATAACAAAACCTCAAAAATATAAAAATAATTAAAACCCCTAAAAACATAAAATATTTAAAAGACTCTAAAAACCCAAAAGAAACCCTAAAACCATCAAAATCCATAAAACTATAAAAATAATAGAAATAAAAAAAATTACCTAAAAACCTTATTAATGTATAAATCACTAAGAACCATGAAAACCCCTAATAAAATAATGAAAATATAAAAACAGTTTAAACCCCTAAAAACCATAAAAATGCTAAAAAGCCTGAAAACCCCTAAAAACCCATAAAACAAAAAAAACAAAGAAAACTAATAAAAAAAATCTAAAATCAATTTAAACCACTATAAATTTTTTAAAACCTAAAAAACCATAAAAAATCAAAAATAACCCAAAAACCTCAAGAAAATCATAAAAACCCAAAAAACACTAAAACCCTGAAAATCCCTAAAACCATAAAATCCATAAAAACCATAGAAAATCCCAAAAATGTCTAAAAATTTAAAATCCATAAAAACCCAAAAATCCCCAAAGAAAATCGTAAATAACTAAAAACACTTAAAATCTCTAAAAATCTAAAAAACAAGAAAAGCACTAAAACCATAAGAAAACGTAAAATACCTCAAAATTCCTAATAAACCAAAAAACATAAAAAAATATTAAATATTACCTAAAAATCCCTAAAAACATAAAAAATAATAAAACCCCCAAAAACCCTATGAAAACATTAAAAAAACGTAAAACCCTTTAAAATGTAATAAACACTAAAAACTCTAAAAACCCCTAAAAATACCCAAAAAACATATAAAACCTAAAATTCTTAAAAACCTAAAAATATTAAAAAAAACAAAACCCATAAATACCCAAAACCCCACTAAAAACTAAAAAAACACTTTAAACACTGAAACAAGTTAAAAAAATCTAAAAACCACTACAACCCAAAGAAACTCAAAACCCCAAAAAACACAATAACAACCCTAAAACCACTAAAAACCTAAAACCCATCAAAATCCCTAAAGACCCTAAAAATAAAAAACCTAAATTTTCTAAAAACCTAAATATACCCTAAAAACCATAAAAAAACTCACATAAAACATTAAAAACCCTAAAACACTTAAAACCCCAAAAACCTTCAAAACACCAAACACTCGAAAAACCATAAAAACCATCAAAATCCCTAAAACCCATAAAAAGCATAAAAATACTAAAAACCCATAAAAATGTTGAAAAAACATAAAAAACCTAAAAACCCTAAAAAAACGAAAAAATTTAACACCTAAAAAAAATTCAAAACCCATATAAATCCCAAAAACCCATTAGAAATTCTAAAAAGACCTCAAAACAAAATGCCTAAAATGAAAAAAAAACTAAAATCCCTATAAACCAAAAAAATGTTAAAAATTTTCAAAATCATTAAAAACCCAAAAAAACAGAAAAATAACTCTTGAATCCTAAAAAACCATAAAAACCAAAAAAACTCAAAAAACCCAAAGCCCCCAAAATCCCCAAAATCCCTAAAAACCGTAAAAAAGACTAAAAAATATCTAATAGAAAATAAATTAAAAAAATCTAAAAACCCTAGAAAATGATAAGAATACATTTCAAACCATAAAAAACATAAAACCCCTTAAAACCAAAAAAAACTCTAAAAACCTTTAAAAACCTAGAAAATCTGAAAACCCCAAAAATCCCCAAAACCTTAAAAACCATAAAAATCCGAAAAATATATAAAAATACATAAAATCCTAAAAATCCTAAAACCCAAAAAAGCCTAAGAAACCCACACAAAAAAAACACTTAAAACCCTAAAAACCTAAAAACAAAAAAAATCCATAAGAAGACAATAAAACCCAAAAAAACCCATAAAACTCCTACAAATATTAAGAAACACTAAAAAATAATAAAACCCATGAAAAACTAATAAAAACTCTAAATTCTCTTTAAACCCCTAAAATCATTAAAAAAACCCTAAAAATTTGAAAACCCTAAAAAACTAAATAAACACTAAAACCCCAAAAAACCATAAAACACCAAAACCCCTAAAAACACTAAAAAAATAAAAAACCACAAAAATCCCTACATAACAGAAAAATATAAAAAACCCTAAAACATTGAAAACCCTAATAAAAAACATAATAACCTAAACACACTAAAACCCCTAAAAACCTAAAAAATGCTAAAAAACATACCCCCCCCAAAATCCCTAAAAACACTTAAACCCGTAAAAACCCTCCAAATTTAAAAACCCATAAAAACATTAATACCTCAAAACCCTAAAAAGTCTATAAAACATAAAATGAAAAATAACCATAAAAAATCTAAAAACCTTTAAAATCACAAAAAAAAACCCAAAACCCCCCTTAGAACCCACTAAAAACTCTAAAAACCCTTTATAACATACAATACACTAATAAATAAATAATATTGTTAAACCCCTAAAAATCAAAAATGGCCATTAAACCCCCGAAACCCAAAAAATCACGAAAACCCCCAAAAAATCCCTAATACCCCAAAAAATCCCTAAAACCATTAAACCTATAAAACCCTTAAAATATGTAAAAATAAATTAAAATATAAAATCCCCTCAAAACCTTGAAAACCCATATGAAAATCATAAAAACCTAAATAACTGAAATTGATAAAAACCATAAAAAACCCTAAAACCCGTAAATAAAACTTAAATCCCTCAAAAATCTCTAAAAACCATAAAACCCCATCAAATATTTAAAAAACAGTTAAACGACCTAAAAATGTAAAAACCCCAAAAAACACTGAAAAACATATGAAAACATAAAAATCATAAAAAAAACTTTAAACCCTTAAAACACTAAAAGCCCAAAAAACCATAAGACTGTAAAAACCTTAAAACCCATAAAAACCCCTAAAACATTAATAAGAAAAAAACAGAAAAAATCCATAAAACATATAAAAACTCTAAAAACCTTTGAACCCTTAAAAACATTAAAAACTCTAAAAAACCAAGAAACCAATAAAAACTAAAAAACTCATACAACCCAAAAAAAATCATAAAACCACTAAAAACAATAAAGACACCTAAAAACCATAAAAATTGCAAAAAACCCTAAAAATACATCAAAATCTAGGGTAATCCATAAAAATACTCAAAAATTAAAAAACCTAACCGTGAAAAACCTTATAATAACTTTAGAAACCTAAAAACACTTAAAACCAAAAAGGGCTAAAAATCTCAAAAAAAGTCTAATAACACTAAAATACCATAGAATCCCTAAGTATCGTAAAAAAATCTAAAATTCACTAAAAATATCTAAAAATTTAAAAAACACATAAAAACCTAAAAACTAATAGGAAAACCTTAAAACCCTTAAAACAATTAAAACCACTTAAAAACTAAAAATGATAAAAACCTTAAAAATAACATTAAAACCCTAAAACCACATAAAACCATAAAACACCTCAAAACATGAAGAACCCCAAAAACGCATAAAAACCATAAAAACTAACAAATTCCATAGACCACCATTATACCACTAAAATGGTAAAAACTCAAAAAATAATAAAAACCCTAAAAAACTAAAAAATGAACCTTAAAACCCAAAAAAACCAAAGACACTCCTAAAGACGATAATAATTCTAAAAAATCACTAAAAAACCCTAAAACCCATGAAAACCCAATTAAAAACATTAAAAACCTAAAAACCCTAAAACCCCTGAAAACCCTGTAAATTGCTAAAACCCCTAAAATCATTAAAAACCATAAAACCAACCAAAATCTCTAAATACCTAAATACCATAAAAATCCTATAAAATTCAAAAAAAAAAGCAAAAAACATAAAACAACCATGAAATCCATAAAAACTTTATAAAACCATAAAATCCTATAAACATTTAAAACCATTAAAATCCCAAAAACACTAAAAACCCTAAAACACCTAAAAATACCCTAAAATACTAAAACCCCCAAAAGAACCAAAAAAACCCCTTCAAGTCATAAGAAACCTTATGAACCCATAAAAATCCTAAAACCCAATAAAAACACTAAAAACCATTGAAATCATTAAAATTTTTAAATAAATATAAAACCATAAAAACCATAAAACCCCTAATTACTGAAAAAACCCTAAAATCTAAAAAACAAAAACCCCTAAAAACCTAAAGACCCCTAAAACCCCAAAAATCCCTAGAAAATCTAAAAACCCATAAAAATACTAAAGAATTCCTCAAAATCCATAAATACTTCAAAAAACCTTGAAAACCCTGAAACCCTATAAAAACATTAAATCCTTAAAAACACTAAAACCCACTATGAAACTAAAATTCCAAAAAACCTTAAAAATCATAAAAAACATAAAAAACATTAAAAAACTAAAAATCCTTAAAAACCAAAAAACCATAAATATCCAAAAGAACCCTACAAATACATAAAAACTAAAAACCCCTAGAAACAATGAAAACCCCTAAAAAACCCTAAAAACCTAAAAAACAAAAAACCCCTAAAAAAATTCAAAAACACATAAAAAACCCGAAATGAACCAAAAACCCCTAAAAACCTTAAAACCACCGAAAACCATTAGAACCCAAAACCCATAAAAACTGAAAAACTATAAAACCCCTTTATACCACTAAATACATTTTAAAATCTAAAAAAATTAAAGCGCATAAAAAACTAAAAATTAACAACAACAAAACCATAAAAACAATAATAATATTAAAAATCCCTAAAAAACCTCAAAATCACTAAAAACATAAAAACATGGAAATCATAAAAAAGATCTAAAAATACCATAAAAAGTAAAAAAACCCATAACACCCCTGAAAATCACTAATAAATCCTTAAAAAACTAAAAATAGCTAAAAATAAATTAAAATAAATAGAAACAAAAAACCCTATAAACCATAAAAACCCTAAAAACCATAAAAACCCCTAAAACCTTAAAAAAACTACAAAACCCATGAAAAAATATAAAACCCACTAAAAACACTAAAAAAAATTTCAACGCATTAAAATGTTTAAAAAAACTATAAAAATAATTAATATCATAAAAACTATAAAAATATATAAAATCTAAAAAACTAAAATATTCCTAAAAACCCTAAAAACCCTAAAAACCCCAAAAACCCCTAAAAATACATAAAATCCTAAAAATCCCTAAAATCACTAAAATGGTATAAAATAATAAAAACACTGAAAACCACTAATAAAACATTAAAAAACCCAAAACCCATGAAAACCAAAAAAATTATAAAACCCTAAAAATCCCTAAATCCACTTAAAACCCATAAACACATAAAATTTATAGAAACCCACTAAAATATTTAAACAACTTTTTAACCCCTGAAAAATTTAAAAAATTTAAATACCTTAAATCCCATAAAATATAAAAACACTAAAGACCTAAAAATCCCTTTAAAACCATATAAACAATAAAACTCCAAAAACCCCTCAAAATGACTAAAAACTGTAAAAATTCTAACAAATCCATAGAAATCACCAAAAACATAAAAAATTCTAAATCTATAAAAGAACCTAAAAACCATAAAAACCTAAAAACACATAAAAAACCTAAAAATCTTAAAATTTTAAAAACCCCTAATAAACCCTCAAAATCATTTATACACTAAAAACTGTAAAAATCCTTAAAAATACAAAAAAAAACCATTAAAACGTAACAAACCCTAAGAATGCTAAAAAATCTCAATGAAAACCCTAAAACCCTAAAAACATATTAAACACCTAAAAACAAAAAAACACTAAAAAAGTTGTTGCATATGGTTTTGTTCAAATGTTATGGGATTTTTGTTGTGGTGTGTGTTTTTTGTGGTTTCTGATGCTGTTTTCTGTTCACTGATTGCTGGAATATGATGTTTCTTGGTGGTTAATTTTGTGATAGTGTTTTTCTTGGGGCTGATAATGGTGGGTGTTTGTGAATTTGTGGAGTTGAAGCTAGGTTGAAGAAGTTGTTGCATATGGTTTGGTGTTGCTCGCTGCTGGTTACTGATGGGCTGAGAGGTGATATTGGAGAATTTTCTGTTTTTCTACATTGTGTGTTTTTTGGTTTTTTTTCTTTAGGGTTTTTTTGGGTTGTGGTTATAAAGGGTTTTTTGGGTTTGGGTTATTTGACCACTCTCCTCCCTTGTTTTATAAATCTTTTTTTATAATAAATTGGGGGGGGGGGGTCGGGAATAGCCAGACCCTCACATATTCCTTGCCCTAGAACCTATAAAATTCCCAAAAAATCCTTTAAAACCCCTCAAAATCCGCAAAAACCCTAAAATCCATAAAAATCCTAAAAATTTCCTAAAAATTAAAAATCCCTAAAAACCATAAAACCCCTAATAAACATTTTAAAACATAATGACACTCAAATTCCCTAAAACCCCTAAAAACACTAAAAACCCTAAAACCCCCTAAAAAGACCCCAGAACCCCCTAAAAAGGCCCTAAAACCCCTAAAAACCATAAATCCCATAAAAACCACAAAATACCTAAAAACCCATAAAACCCCAACAAATCCAATTCAAACTGTAAAAAATAATTAAACCCTATAAATTTAAACAAAAAAATCTTAAAACCCCAAAAACCCAAAAAACCCAAAAAACCCCAAAAAACCCCTAAAACCACTAAACATCCTAAATATCCATAAAAAAAACCATAGAAATACAAAAAAATCCCTAGGAATCCCTAGAAACAGAGAAAGTCCCACAAACTATAAAAACACAAAAAACCACTAAAAACAAAAAAAACTTCTAAAAACCTTAGAAAACCCTAACAACTTATAAAACCCTAAAAAATAACTAATACCACTAAAATCCCATTAATCATTTAAAATGTTTCAAAAACTCTAAAAAACATTTAAACCCTAAAAAAATCCTAAAAACCGAAAAAAAGAACATAAACCCTTAAAAACACAAAAACTCTCAAAATTTTAAAAAACCCTAAAGTCCATAAAAATAAAAAAAATAATTAATGAATATTTAAATTGAAAAAACCTAAGAAAACCCTAAAAAACCCAAATAAAATGTTAAAAATAAAAAAAAACTTTAAACCTTTAAAAAATATAAAACACTAAGAACTTGATATAAACCTAAAACCCCTAAAACCCTCAAAATCTTTAAAAACCCTAAAAACAATAAAAATCCTAAAAACCCTAAAAATACCTAAAAATGTAAAAACCCTAAAAATCATTAAAACCCTAATAAAAACCAAAAAAAATAAAAATACTTTCAATCATTAAAAATCTAAAATGGTTAAAAACCATAAAAACCCAAAAGAAGTCCCTAAAAATACCCTAAAACCCATAAAACTAATAAAAACCCCTAAAACCATAAAAAATAAACAAAAAACTCATAAAAAACAACTAAAAATATATAGAAACACTTTAAACCTCTATAAACGTTAAAAAACCTTAGAAACCTTAAAAAATTAATGAATCCTAAAATCCCAAAAAACTATAAAACCCTAAACCACTAAACCACCCAAAATCCTTAAAACTGTCTAAAATTCATAATAATCTTAATAAATTCCTAAAGATTTCTAAAAATATAAGAAACCCTAAAACCCAAAAAAAATAAAATCCAAAAAACCCAAAACCCCCCTAAATACCTAAAAAGAGATAATAACCCTAAAACCCTAAAAACCCTATAAACATTAAAAACTCTCAAAATCCCTATAAACCCTAAAAATCCATAACAATACTAAAAAATCTCTAAAAATACTTTAAAATATAAAAACCCATAAAATATCTAAAAAACCAAAGAAAAACATAAAAACATAAAAAAACATAAAACCACTAAAAACCCTAAAAACACTAAAAATAAAAAAACCCTAAAAGACCCAAAAAATGCTAATAACCCCCCAAAAATAAAGAAAACTTAATAAAATTAAAAAACCTAAAAACCCTTTAAATTACTATAAAACACTAAAAACTCTAAAGAACACTAAAAACACCTAAAAAATTAAAAAGTCAAAAAATCCATAAAATCCCTTAAAAACTCAAAAAAAACCTAAACAATAAATCCCTATAAAAGCCTAAAATATCTAAAAACCATAAAAGTACCGAAAAACCATAAAAGTCAATAAAAATCCAAAAATCACTAAATATACGTAAAAATATAAAACCCCCAAAAACCTTACAAACTTATAAGAAAACCTTGAAAAATAAAAAACACTAAAATCCCTAAAAAACCCAAGAATCCTCAAAAACCCTAAAACCAATCAAACTCCCAAAAAACAATAAAAACCCTAAAATCCTAAAAAATCCCTAAAAACCCTAATAACCTAAAAAACCTAGAAACCCTAAAAACCCGAAAGAAAACCCTAAAATCCTAAAACTACTTAAAACCAAAAAAATCTAAAACCCCGAAAAAGTAATTAAAAACCCAAAAACATCTAAAACCCATAAAAACCATTAAAACCCAAAAAAATCACTTTAAATTAAAAATATCATAAACCCATTAAAAACAATAAAACCCTTTTAAACCCTTAAAACATTAAAAACATTAAAAGCATTAAATTCCAAAAAAAATAAAAAAAAACCTAAAATCCCCAAAAACTAAGAAAACCCTAAAAACCATAAAAATTAATAAAACTAAAAACCCAAAATAACCTAAAAATCCATAAAACCCCTAGAAATCCATTAAAATAATGAAACCATAAAAACCATAAAAACCGTAAATAACTACAAACACATAAAAACCAAAAACACATAAAAACAATAAATCCTCTAAAAACACATAAATCCTTCAAAATACCTAATAAATCTAAACACAATTAAAAATAATAAAAATCATTAAAAATCACTAAAATTTAAAAGACACTAAAAACCAAAAAAATAATAAGAATACTATAAAAACCTGAAAATAATTAGAACACCTAAAAACCTAAAAAATAATAAAACTCTTAAAGTCTCTAAAAACCTAAAAATCCTTAAAAACCATAAAACCCCTAAAAAACAAAAAAAAACCCTAAAACCAAATAAAAACATTAAATAAAAACTAAAAACTCTAAAAACCCATTAAATACCAAAAAAAATTTAGAAATATTAGAAACATTAAAAAAAATTATAACCTCTAAGAAACTAAAAAAACCAAAAACCATCAAAAACTAAAACCACTAAAAACCCTAAAACCCCTCAAAATTCAAAATATTGAAAATTCATAAAAATCAATAGAGGTCCTAAAAAAACCATAAAAATCCCAAAAACATTTAAGAAAACCATTAAAACCTAAGAACACTTAAATCAAAAAAATAATATAAAAAACATTAAAAACCCTAAATCACCTAAAACCATACAACCCTAATAATCCATAAAACCCCTAAAAACATAAAAACCTAAAAAACCTTAAAATCCCTAAAAATTTAAATAACCCTAAAAATCATGAAAACACATTATAAAATGTTAAAAACCAAAATAAACTTAAAACCCATAAAAATCCTAAAAATGAAAAAAATTCTAAAAACAATAAAAGACCCTAAGATCCCATAAAACCATAAAAACCCAAAAACCATAAATATCTAAAAACCCATAAAATCTGTAAAACCTAGAAAAAACTCTAAAAAACCATTAAACAACTAAAAATATTAAAAAATCTAAAAAATAATAAAAACTCTAAGTACATAAAAAACCCCTAAGAACCCAAAAAACCATAAAAATCATAAAAATGAAAAGAAAACATAAAAACTCCCAAATTCCTTTAAACCCCCAAAAAAAGATCCCTAAAAAATACCTCAAAATTTAAAAACCCCTAAAACCATGAAACCCCCTAAGAAAACCATAAAAACACTTAAAACCCCCAAAAACCTTAAAAAATAATATTAAACATAAATATCCATAACAACCACAAATCCCTAACAATCCTAAAAAATATATAAAAACCCTAAAAACTCCAAAATCCCTTTAGACCCCTCAAAACGTTTAAAACAATAAAAAACAATAAAAATCCAAAATCATAAATAAAACCATAAAAAATCATTAAACCCCTCAAAATGCCAAAAAAAAATTAAAAACCCATAAAAACTCTAAAAACCCTTAAAAACCATTAAAATAAATTTCCCACTAAAATCCTAAAACCTATAAAAAATCCTAGAAAATATAAAAACAATTAAAACCCATAAAACCTAAAGGTGGAAAACCCCCAAAAACCTTAAAAGCCTTAAAAACACTAAAAACTTCTTAAAACCCTAAAATAACATAAAATTATTTAAAAATACCTTAAAATCATTAAAAACGTTAAAACACTAAAAACCCTAAAAAACCATAAGACAACATTATAAACATAAATTCACTTCAAAAACCTAAAAACCTAAGAAACCATAACACCCTAAAAACCATAAAACACTCAAAATTAATAAAAAACCAAAAAACCCAAAAAGACCATCAAAATTCCTAAAATCATAAAAAAACCAGAAAACCCATTAGAAAATAGTAAAAACCTAAAAACATTTAAAGCCCCAAAGACCTCAAAAATACTAAAAACCCCTAAAAAGACACTAAAAACAAAAACAATCCCTCGAAACCATAAAACCCATAAAAACATTAAAAACCCATAAAACACTAAAAAACTCTAAAAACCTTTAAACCCCAAGAAAAGTGGAAAAACTCTAAAAGAACATTAAAACCCTAAAAACTCAAAAACCAAAAAACACAAAACAATCATAAATCCCTAAAAACCCTAAAGCCCTAAAAATACTTAAAATTCAAAAAAAAACCTTAAAAATCCAATGAAATGCCTTATAATAACTAAAAACAAAATTATCCTAAAAACCCTGAAAACACATAGAAAACCATGAAACAATAAAAATACATAAAACTAAAAAAACATAAAAACCCTAAAAACATAAAAACCCTAACCCCCTAAAAGATCATAAAACCCTAAAAATCCCTAAAACCTCTTGAAAACAATAAAATTCCTATAAAACTAATAATCCAAACAAATAAAACCCCTAAAAACCTTTAAAACCCCTAGAAAACCTTAAAAAACTAAAGACACTTAAAAACCATAAAAAACCAAAAAATGGGGAAAACCCAAAAAAATGTAAAATACAATAAAAATTCTTAAATCCCTAAAAATATTTAAATACCCTAAAATTAATAAAATACTAAAAAACCAAGTAAAAAATCTAAAAAAACATCAAACTTCTAAATAATTTAAAAAACCCTAAAAACCCTTACTGACACTCAAAAAAAATATAAAAAAACCCCAAAAAACCAAAAAAACCTAAATGATATTAGAAAACCATAAAACCATCAAAATTAAAAAATAACCATGAAAGTCATAAAAAAGGCCTAAAAACCCTAAATATGTAAAAACACATAAAATCATGAAAACAGATACAAAAACCTAAAAATCATAATAAAAAACTTAGAACCACTAAAAAACTAAAAAATCCTACAAATTCTAAAACCCCTAAAACCATTAATAACCGATAAAACCATCAATATTATGAAAAATCTTAAAAACCATAAAAATCATAAAAACCCCAAAAAACGTAAAAACCCTGAAAACCTAGAAATACCTGAATAAACCCTTAAAAACTAAATTGCGTAAAACCCCTAAAAACCTAAAATACTCTAAAAAACTTAAAACCCCTAAAAAATACACTAGAAATCCAAAAAACCATAAAAACCCTAAAACCCATAAAACATCTGAACAACCACTAAAGACTCTAAAATCCCTTTAAACCTAAAAATGTTAAAAAAATATAAAAAACTTTTAAACACTAAAAAAATAAAAAAAATCATAAGAACCGAAAAAATAAAAATTAAAAACCCCCAAAAAACTCAAAGTCACTAAAAACCTTACAAACTTATAAAAATAATTTAAAACCCATAAATATAAAAAAACCATAAAACACTAAAAATACTGAAAGACCCTAAGAGATACTTAAAATCTTAGAAAATATTATAACCCCGAAAAAGCCTAAAAAACCTAAAAATCCATAAAACCAACTCTAAAACCCTAAAACCATTAATAAACAATAAAAATATAGAAAAAGAACTAGAAATATAAAAAAATGTAAAAAAACCTAAAACCCCAAAATATCAATAAGAAAACCTCAAAAACCTAAAAACAGTTAAAACCCCTAAAAAACATAAAACCCCTAAAACCCCAAGAAACCATAAAAACCACTAAGAACATAAAACCCCATAAATACCCAAAAAATAACTAAAAACATAAAAAAGCATTTAAAAGCATAAAATGAATACAAAATTGTAGAAACCATTAAAACTCTTAAAAACTAAAAAAATTGAAACCCCAAAAAAATAATAAAAACCCTAAAACCCCCTAAAATCTCTAAAAACCCTAAAAACCATGAAATTTAAAAAAAATACCTAAAAACCTAAAAATTTAATAAACCATTATATCCATGAAAACCCCTAAGAAAACCATAAAACCCAAAAAACACTTTAAAAAACTAAAAAAAATAAATGTTCAAATAAAACAAGAAAACCTTAAAAACACTACAACACCCTAAAAACCATTAAAATCCCTAAAAAACTCTAACAGTCAATAGAAAACCTAAAAAAACTAAAAATCCATAAATACCTAAAAACACACAAAAATCATGAAACCCACTAAGAAAACCATAAAAATAGACAAAATAAAAACACCTAAAAACATAAAATCCCTAAAAAAATAACTAAAAACCTAAAGATCAAAACAAGATCCCTAAAACCCTAATAATGCAATAAAATCCGTAAAAATGCCTAAAAATGTAAAAAACACTAAAAACCTATGAAATCTTTAAAAAACTAAAAAAACGTAAATCCCTTAAAAAAACTAAAAATTGTTAAAAACCCTAAAAATACACTAAAGACCCTAAAACTCCTAAAATAATAAAAACCCCTAAAAACATAAAATTAAAAAAAACCCATAAAACCCCATAAACGCACTAAAAATCTAAGAACACTTTAAATCCTAAAAAATGATTAAAAAATATAGAAAAAAATAAAAAAATACAACAAAAATAAGAAACACCTAATGATAAAAAAACCAATAAAAATCTAAAAACCATAAAAACATAAAAAATACTTAAAAACCAAAAAAAACAATAAAAATCCAAAAATCCAAAAAAATCCCTAAAAATGTAAAAAATCATAAAAACCTGAAAACTTGAAAACCCCTATTATAAACTTAAATTCGTAAAAAAAACTTGAAACCCTCAAAAACCAAAAAAAATGCCAATTACCTAGAAGACCATAAAAGCCATCAAAATCCCTAATATCCCTAAAAAACCATAAAAGTCCAAAACTATCCCTAAAAAGTAATAAACCCTAAAAGCTTTGAAAATACCTAAGGAAACCTTAAAAACTGAAAAATACATAGAAACACTAACAAAATATTAAAAGCACTAAAAGACCCTAAAAACCATAAAACCCCCAAAAACCATAAAAACACATGAAACCTTAAAAACACCTCAAAACCCATCAAAATAATAAAAACCCACTAAAAACAATAAAGAACTTTAAACCCCTAAAAATGTTAAAAAACTAAAAACTCCTTAAAAACCCTAACAACGCAAAAAAACATAAAACCCCCAAAATTGATTAAAACCTAAAAACCCTTAAAATCCCAAAAACCCATAAAAATTCTAAAAATCCATAATAATATCTAAATACGTAAAAACCCTAAAATCGATGACATGTACTAAGAAAACATTACATACCTAAAAAACTATTAAACCCCCGAAGAACCAAAAAAAAACTATATAACCACTAAAACCGCCAAAAAACATAAAATACACCTAAAAACTATTAAAACCCCAAAATACCCATAAGAACCCTAAAAAACTAAATGCTCTAAAAAACTAATAGTCAAAAAATCCCTAATGAAACATAGAAAAACTAAAACACTTAAACCCCCCGAGACCAAAAAAGTGCAAAAAACCTTGGAAAATCCTAAAAACCTAAATACTCATTAAAACCTTCTAAATCCCTAATAAACTTGAAAACATTAAAAATCCAAAAAAAATACCCCAAAATTTAAAAAACATAAAATCCCTACGAAAACCTTAAAAACATAAAAATTAATAAATCCCCTAAAAACCCTAATAATGGTTTAAAATCTTAAAAACCCAAAAAAGGTCATAAAAACCCTAAAACTTCTAAAAACCATAAAACCCTTCAAACTATTAAAAATTTTAAATGACCATTAAAACCTTAAAAACCACAAAAAACACTAAAACCCATTTAAAACCCCAAAATGATAAAAATTATAAAAACCGTTAACCCCCTAAAAATCTCAAAACTCCCCTAGAACCCAACAAAATCATAAAACCCTAAATACACTAAAAAATGTAAAATCCCTCAAATCCCCAAACCCCTAAAAACAATAAAACCCTAAAAATCTCTAAAAATCAGTAAAAACACAGAAAACCCATAAGAAAACCTTACAACCTAAAAACAATTAAATCACTTAAAAACCTTAAAAATTCTAAAACCCTAAATTCCCCAATACCCTAAAAACCCTAAAACCCCTCAAAATCAATAAAAATCATAAAACCCAATAAAATCCTAAAAAATATCTAAAAGTCCCTAAAAATGTAAAAAAACCCTAAAACCCCTAAGAAGACCTAAAAACACATCATAAACCCTAAAACTTTTCAAAATACCTAAAAACTATATAAATCGATGAAAACCCATAAAATTACTAAGAATGTAAACAACCCAAAAACTATGAAAAACCCAAAGAAATCCTTAGAAACATAAAACACATAAAACCCCCCAAAACCTAAAATCGCTAAATAGACCAAAAACCCTAAAACACGAATAAACATTGAGACCCGTCAAATTCCTTACAAACAAAAAAAAGAACCTAAAAATCCAAAAAATCACTAAAAATAACTAAAAACATAAAAACCCATAAAAACCCAGAAAACACCTATTAAAACGTCTAAAACCTAAAAACACAATAATCCCTTAAAAAGAAAAAAAATGCTAAAACCCGCAGAAACCGTAAAAACAGTAAAAAACCTAAAACCCCTAAAATACACTAAAACACTAAAAGCAATAAAATATTAAAAATCTCTAAAAACGTAAAATATCCTAAATACTTAGAAAACGCCTAAGAAAACCATAAATACCAAAAATACATAAAAACATAAAAAACCAAACATGTTAAAATCCATAAAATTCCGTAAAACACGTAAAACACTTAAAACCGTAAAAACCCTAAAAACCTCTAAAAACCATAAAAACACATAAAACCCAATAAAGCCACTAAAAACTCTAAAAACCCTATAAACCCTTAAAAATGTTATAAATATCTAAAATCCTTTATAAACCCCAAAAACTAAAAACACCTAAAAACTCAAAAAACCATAAAACACTAAAAATCATAAAACCCATAAAAGTACTAAAAATCCCTAAAAATCCTCAAAACCATACAAATACTAAAAAATCCAAAAACATCCTTCAAACAAAAAACCATAAAAACCTGATAAACACTAAGAAACCCTTAAAAACCTAAAAACACTTAAAACCCATAAAAATGTAAAAAATGTTTATAAACATAAAAAACCCCTAAAACCCTAATAACCCTAAAAATCTCTAAAAACACTAAAAACATAAATATTCTAAAAAATCCCTAAAAAACCAAAAAATGAAAAAATGCAAACCCCCTAAAATCCATAATGAAACCTTACAACCCAAAAATATTTAAAACCCCTAAAAACATAAAAATTGGAAAACCATAAAAGACAATAAAAACCATAAAACCCCTACAAACAAAAAAACCTATAAAAACCTCAAAAAAACATGAAAACACATAAAACCCTATAAAATCACTAATAAATCTAAAAACAATTTAAACCACTAAAAATGTTAAAAACTATAAAACCGCTTAAAAAACAAAAATACAGAGAGAAACCTAAAAACCAAAAAACTCAAAAAAATCATAAAAAGCCAAAAAAACGCCTCAAAATAACTAAAAACCCTAAAAACATATAAATCATAAAAATCATTAAAAATTTAGTAAAAATAAATAAAACATTAAGAAATATAAACCCCTAAAAACCCTAAGAAAAACCTCATAACACTTAAAACCCCTTATTAACCTGAAATGTTAAAAACTGAATAAACAAAAAAAGACCCTAAAAATTATAAAGTTTCCTACAAAATATAAAAAACCTTAAAACCCCATTAAACCCCTAAAAACCCACTAAAACTCTAAAAAACATTAAAATCCCTAAAAAAATTGAAAACTCTAGAAAACTGAAAACACCTAAAAAACTCAAAAAACCCGCCAAAATCCAAAAAATCCAAACAATCTATAAAAACCCTAAAACACAAAAATCATAAAAACAATGAAAACAACTAAAAATTCATAAAAAATAAAAATATAAAACCCCTAAAAAATATAAATAATAATAAAATCTATAAAAACCCTTAAAACCCTAAAGTCCCTAAAAACACCAAAATCTCTAAAAACCAAAGAAAATCCAAAAAATTACCTACAAATCTTTAAAAAGTTAATAAAACCCTAAAACCCTAAACAATAATAAAAAACCCTTAAAACCCAAAAAAACACATAAAAACCCTAAAAATTATAAAAACTCTAAAACCATCATTAAACCCTAAGACCCCACAAAATCCCTAAAACCCCTAAAAACCATAAAAATCCTAAAAAGGAACTAAAAATCCCTAAAAATTTAAAAACCCCTAAAAACCCAAATAATAATAAGCAGACCCAAAAAACTAAAAAAACATAAAACCCCTAAAAACCCTAGAAACCCTAAAAAACCCTAAAAATAATTTAAACTTTTAAAAACCTCAAAATCTCCAAAAACCAAAAAAACATAAAAATCCTAAAAATCCCAAAAAAATGCTTAAAATGTAAAAAACCTTAAAATCGTTAAAAACACAAAGAAATCTATAAAAATTAAAAAAAAACTCCTAAAAACATAAAAAAATTAAACACACTAAAAAGACCTAAAAAGCCCCTAAAAATCATTAAAATTTCTAAATGACCTAAAAACCCATAAAAACCCTAACAAAGAACTAAAAAATCTAAAGGACCTTTAAATCCCTAAAAACAAAAAAAAACACTAGAAACCCTTAAAATAGTAAAATACTAAAAAATCCCGAAGACCCAAAAATTCATGAAACCCCAAAAAGCCCTAAAAAATCCTAAAATTAATCAAAATCCCAAAAAAACAAAAAAAAATAAAATCCAAAAAAAATCCCTCAAAACACAAAATCACTAAAATTCCTAAAACCCCTAATAAATCCTTTAATGCCTGAAAACACATAAAACGCATAAAAACCTAAAAAATGCTAAAAACTGAAAAATTCCCCAAAACTCCAAAAACTAAAAAACCTAAAAAACCCATAAAACTCATAAAAACCCTAAAACCATTAAAAATATAAAAAACCCTTCAAGCCCCTAAAAATTTTAAAAACTCTAAAAACCATTAAACCTTTAAGAACTCAAAAGATCCTAAATCACTTTAAGGAAAACATAATAATTATAAAAATTCCAAAAAACCATAAAATCATTCAAATCCAAAAATCCATAAAAACATAAAAATATAAAATCCCTAAAAAACCCAAAAACTGAAAACCCCTATGAAAACCTTAAAGGACTAAAAACACTTAAGACCCCAAGAAACCTAAAAATAATAAAAACAATAAAAACCCACAACGTCCTAAAAAAGAAAAAAATACTGAACAATTTATATAAATCCCTCAAACATAAAAAACCCTAAAAACGATTAAAATTTTTGGCATAACCTTAAAAACTGAAAATACACATAAAACCCCTAAAAAATAAAAAAAAACCATAAAACCCTTAATACCAATAAATACCCTAAAAGCACCAAATGATCTAAAATCCTATTAAACACCTAAAAAACTCTATAAAATCGTGAAGCACATGAAAAAACTCAAAAAATATATACAAACCCCAAAACTCATAAAAACCCAAAAACCATAAAACCCGTCCTAATGCCTAAAATCCCTACAAATCCTATAAATCCAAAAAAAATACCTAAAATCCCTAACAACATAAAAAACAGTAAAAACATTGAAATCCTCTAACAAATCCTTAAAAAAATAAAATAAAAATTAGAACCCCTAAAAACCTACAAATGCTAAACCCTCTAAAAACCCTAAAAACACACAAAATCTCTAACACACTAAAAAGGCAAAAAAATCAGAAAAAAATATCTAAAAATCCCAATAAACATTAAAAACACCTAAAACCTAGAAAAAATACAAGAAAACGTTAAAAACCCAAAAATAGTCAACACTCTAAAAACCCAAAAAATGATAAAACCCCTACAAAACTGTAAAAGACCATGAGAACAATAAAAACCCATATTAATAGTAAATTCTCATAAAAACCTTTAAAACCCCTTAAACCCAATAAAAACCCTAAAACCCATTAAAACTAAGGAAAACTAAAAAAAATAAAAACACTGAAACCCCACAAAAACCTAAAAACACTAAAAATCCCAAAAATGCCATAAAAACCCTAAAACACCTAAAACCAAAAAATCCCTTAAAAACCCAAAAAAACCCCAAAAAATCCACTAAAACTATAAAAATAAATTAAACCTCTAAAAATGTTAAAAAATATACAAAAACATAAAACCCCTAAAAACTCAAATAATATCCTAAAAATTAAAAAATACCCTAAAAACCATAAAAACCCAAAAACATCAAAATCCCTAAAAACACAAAAAAACCATAAGAATTCCTAAAATATCTAAAAATGTAAAAAACCTTAAAAACCCTGAAAATTGCTTAGAAAACATTAAAAAATAAAAAATGCTAAAAACCCTAAAAACCATAAAACAACTAAAAACATTATAACCCTAAAAATACCATAAAATACCTAATAAACCACCAAAAACTCTAAAAACCCTTTAACCCCCTAAAAACATTTAAAACCACTAAATATCCTTAAAACCCTAAAATAAAGACAAGAAACCATACGGAACCCAAAAATAATAAAAATATTAAAAACCATAAAAACCATCAAAATTTCTAAAAAACATTTCATGTCTTGTTCTGTTTGGGATTCATAAGGTTCCTGAAGCTGCTTTACCAGAAATGGTCTGGATTGTATTCTCTTTTTTTCTCAGGCCCATTTTCCTGGGTTCGGTTGTTTGGGCTTCATGAGGTTTCTCGAGCCCATTTTCATTTTTTGTTATTGGTGTGGGCCATTAAACCATTTGGTTTCACTATTTGGGTAATTACATTGTACTTAAATTCCTTTCCTTTTTATATATTACATTTTATTTTCCTTGAAAAAACCCTAAAATTCCCAAAAACCATAAAAACATTAATCCTCAAAAGAACCCCCAAAACCCTAAAAATCCCTAAAAACCCTAAAAATAATAAAAATATTTAAGAAACCCTAAAACCACCCAAAAAAACATAGAAAACATTAAAATAGATGAAAATACCTAAGAAAGTGAAGCCTAAAAACACTTAAAACAACTAAAAATCAAAAAAAAATCAAAAAAGCCTAACCCCCTGAAACCCACAAAATCCTTAAAACCCTAAAAACTATAAAAATTTAAAAAAATCCATAAAATCCATAAAAATGTAAAAAACATTAAAAACACTTCAAACCCCCATGAAAACCAAAAAACAAAAAAAATACATAAAACCACCAAAGAACCTAAGAAACACTACAAACCCAAAAAAACCCCGAATTCCATAAAAAATTATAAAAACCCCAAGAAGCCTTAAGAAACCCTATATACCTATAAATCCCCTAAAACTAATAAAAACACTAAAACCCCTTTAAACATATAAAAATACTATAAAACTCTAAAAGAACATTAAAACACTAAAAACCCAAAAAACCCTTAAAATCCCTAAAACAGCTAAAGACCCATAAAAATCCTAAAATTCCCAAAAATACCAAAAAATGTAAAAAACCATAAATTTTATGAAAACACCTAAGATAACCTTAAAAAACTAAAAACTCTTTAAACCCATAACAACCTAGATAATGCTATAAACCCTAAACCACCCTAAAAAGTCCCTTTAAACCCTTAAAACTCCTACAAATCGTAAAAACCATAAAAACCAATAATACATTAAAACAAATAAAAAAATTTAAACCCATTAAACACAAAAAAAGTTAAAATACTATAAAAACCATAAAAACCCTAAAAAACTCAATAAAACCCTAAAACCTAAAGAACCCCTAAAAACCTTAAAATCCCTAAAAACCATAAAATTACATAAAAATCCCTAAAAACATACAACACTCAAGAAATCATAAAAATAACTAAAAAACTAAAAAAAATAAAGACACAAAAAACACCTAAAAACCCTAAAAACCCAAAAATCCCCAAATAATACCTAAAAAATCTAAAAACCACAAAAACCTAAAAAATACTAAAAAATCCCTAAAAATATAAAAAACCCTAAAAACACCATGAAAACTATAAAAAACTAAAAAATATGAAAACACCTAAAATACATAAAATTATAAAAACCCTAAACCCCTAAAAAAATTTATACCCTAAAAATAATTAAAATTCGTAAAAACCCTATTAAATAAAAAATCAAAAAACCCTAAAAATACCTAAAAATGTACAAAAACCTAAAAACTCAAAAAAGCCTAAATAAAAACATAAAAGCCTAAAAATAGTTAAAACCCCCATAATCATAAAAATCCCAAAACCCTTAAAGAATCAAGAAAACCAACCAACCCAAAAAACAATAAAAATGCATAAAGAAATGAAAAACCCTAAAACCCCATAAAAACCCAAAAACCACACATAACCATAAAAAATCTTTAAACCCTACAAAATGTTAAAATATTCCAAAAAACCATAAAAACCAAAAAAAATAAAAAACCCTAAATACCCAAAACACCTTAAAAACTGTAAGACTTGTAAAAACCACTAAACCAACAAAAAATCCCAAAAAACCCTGAAAACTATAAAAATGCTTAAAATCCCTAAAAACCCAAAAAATCCTAAAAAAATAAAAACCTGAACACCACTATGGAAACCTTAAAAACCTAGAAATTCATATTACCACTAAAAACTAATAAAACAAAAAATACTCTAAAAAACCATACAAAACCCTAAAACACTAAAAAACTATAAAAACACATAAATCCTTAATAACACTAAAAACCATAAAAATACTAAAAAAATACATTAAAATATATTAAAAAATATAAACCCTAAAAACTCTAAGAATACATTAAAACCCAAAAAAACACATAACACCCCTAAAAACATAAAAATCACAAAATCCCTAAAAACCCTAAAATCCTAAAAAATACTAAAACCCCTCAAAATCCTTAAATACCCCCAATAAACCCTAAAAATCCAAAAAAGTGAAAATATATCTAAAAAGTAACCCCCCCCCCCCAAATCCCTTGAAAATCCAATGAAAACCTTGAATATTTAAAACATTAAAACCCTAAAAAACTAAAAGATGATAATATCCTAAAAATTATAAAAAGACCTAAAAAACTCTAAAAATCCACAAAAACCATCAAAATATATAAAAGCACTAAAATCCCATGAAAACCATAAAACCCGTAAAACATTTTAAACTCTTTAAACCCCTAAAAACTCAAAAAAAATCCATTGCAAGGCAAAAAAAATGAAAAAAAATCCTAAATACCAAAAACCCCTAAAAATCCATTAAAATCCCTACCAGACCATAAAATTATAAAGTCCCTAAAAACCCCTAAAGAAGTATGAATCCCGAAAAACCCTAAAAAACTAAAGAAAACCTTAAAAAAAATAAAAAAAATAAAACCCCAAAAAACATAAAAAAATGAAATAACCCAAAAACCCCTATGAACCCCCAATAACCCTAAAACCCCCAAAAACCTTAAAAAGCCAAAAAAAACATCAAAATCCATAAAACCCTTAAAAACCATGAAAATCCTAAAAAATTCCCAAAATCCCAAAAAAATGTAAAAAACCTAAAAATTGACAAAACCCATAATAAAACCTTAAAAACCTAAAAACCCTTAAGACTACTAAAAAAGATAAACCCCTAAAAAACCTAAGAACCAAAAAAACCAAAAAACCCTAAAATTCTCCTAAAACTATAAAATCCATTAAAAATCCTAAAAATGTAAAAAAAATTAGAAAATTCTAAAATACCAAAAAAATAAAAAAAACACTAAAATCAAAACACTATACAAACCCAAAAAACCAAAAAACCAAAAAACCATCAAAATCCTTAAAAAATATAAAATTCATAAAAATCCTAAAAAGGCCAAAAAATCCATAATAACCTAAAAACCATAAATCTATAAAGAAAACAATAAAATCTAAATAAACATAAAACCCCTAAAAACCTAAAAAATCCCAAAATCGTTAAAAACATAAAAACCCTTAAACCCTCAAAATCACTAAAACCCCTAAAAATTATATGAATTGTAAAATATCCCTAAAAATCCCTAAAAACAAAAAAAACTCTAAACCCCAAAAAACCCTATGAAATCCTTAGAAATCGGAAAACACCTAAAACCTTTATAAAACCTAAAAAAATTATGAAAATCCTAAAAACGAAAAAAATACCCTAAACCCCAAAAAACCACTAAAAACCCTAAAACCCTAAAATCCCTAAAAATCATTAATACCCCTAAAAATCCGGAGAAACCCAAAAAACTACTAAAAACACTAAAAAATTTTAAACCACTAAAAACATTAAAAAAAACTTTAATAACCTTAAAAACCCCAAAAAATTTCAAAAGACCCTAAAACCCAAAAAAACATAAAACCATAAAAACCATAAAAAAACTCCAAACCCTCAAAATAAATAAAAACTAGTGAAATTAATAAAAAAATCCTAAAATTTCATAAAAATCCTTAAATCAAAAAATATCTCAAAAAAACATAAAAACCCCTAAAAACCCTGAAACTCCCAAGGAAAACCCTAAAAACATAAAAAAATTAAATTCCCTAAAAAACTCCAAATCGATTAGAACACTAAAAACCCTTAAAACATTGAAAACACACAAAATTCCAAAAAACCATAAATTCCATACAACACATAAAAATATTATAAATACCAAAAAACATAAATAACCATAAAAACCATAAAAAACCTAAAACCCATAAAACCAAAAAAAATATAAAAACCCTCAAAAACCTAGAAATAACACAAATACACTAAAAAGTCCTAAAAACCCCAAAGCCCCTAAAAATCCTAAAAATCCTAAAAACTCTACAAAAAAAATAAAAATGCTAAAAACGGTTTAATCCCCAAAAATCATTAAAAACTCTAAATCCCCTTTAAAATCCTATGATTCTCAAAAACCCAAAAATCAAAAAAAAAATAAGGAGAACCATAACACCCATAAAACCCTCAAAATCCATAAAAACCTAAAATCCCAAAAAATCCTAGCACCCCATAAAAATCCATAAGAAGTAACATATACTAAAAATCCTTGAAAACTATAACAAAACCTCAAATATATAAAAATAATTAAAATCCCTAAAAACATAAAATATTTAAAAGACTCTAAAAACCCAAAAGAAACCCTAAAACCATCAAAATCCATAAAACTATAAAAATAATAAAAATACAAAAAATTACCTAAAAACCTTATTAATGTATAAACCACTAAGAACCATGAAAAACCCTAATAAAATAATGAAAATATAAAAACAGTTTAAACCCCTTAAAACCATAAAAATGGTAAAAAGCCTGAAAACCCCTAAAAACCCATAAAACAAAAAAAACAAAAAAAAACTAATAAAAAAAATCTAAAAGCAATTTAAACCACTATAAATTTTTTAAAACCTAAAAAACCATAAAAAATCAAAAATAACCCAAAAACGTCAAGAAAATCATAAAAAACCAAAAAACACTAAAACCCTGAAAATCCCTAAAACCATAAAATCCATAAAAACCATAGAAAATCCCAAAAATGTCTAAAAATTTAAAATCCATAAAAACCCAAAAATCCCCGAAGAAAACCGTAAATAAATAAAAACAATTAAAATCTCTAAAAATCTAAAAAACATGAAAAGCACTAAAACCATAAGAAAACGTAAAATACCTCAAAATTCCTAATAAACCAAAAAACATAAAAAAAATCTTAAATATTACCTAAAAATCCCTAAAAACATAAAAAATAATAATACCCCCAAAAACCCTATGAAAACATTAAAAAACGTAAAACCCTTTAAAATATAATAAACACTAAAAACTCTAAAAAACCCTAAAAATACCCAAAAACATATAAAACCTAAAATTCTAAAAAACCTAAAAATATTAAAAAAAACCAAAACCCATAAATACCCAAAACCCCACTAAAAACTAAAAAAACGCTTTAAACACTGAAACAAGCTAAAAAAATCTAAAAACCACTACAACCCAAAGAAACTCAAAACCCCAAAAAACACAATAACAACCCTAAAACCACTAAAAACCTAAAACCCATCAAAATCCCTAAAGACCCTAAAAATAAAAAACCTAAATTTTCTAAAAACCTAAATATACCATAAAACCATAAAAAACTCACATAAAACATTAAAAACCCTAAAACACTTAAAACCCCAAAAACCTTCAAAACACCAAACACTCGAAAAACCATAAAAACCATCAAAATCCCTAAAACCCATAAAAAGCATAAAAATACTAAAAACCCATAAAATGTTGAAAAAACATAAAAAACCTAAAAACCCTTAAAAAAAGATAAAATTTAACACCGAAATAAAATTAAAAACCCATATAAATCCCAAAAACCCATTAGAAATTCTAAAAAGACCTCAAAACAAAAATTCCTAAAATGAAAAAAAAAACTAAAATCCCTATAAACCAAAAAAATGTTAAAAATTGTCAAAATCATTAAAAACCCAAAAAAACAGAAAAATAACTCTTGAATCCTAAAAAACCCTAAAAACCAAAAAAAAACTCAAAAAACCCAAAGCCCCCAAAATCCCCAAAATCCCTAAAAACCGTAAAAGACACTAAAAAATATCTAATAGCAAATAAATTAAAAAAAATTCTAAAAACCCTAGAAAATGATAAGAATACATTTCAAACCATAAAAAACATAAAACCCCTTAAAACAAAAAAAACTCTAAAAACCTTTAAAACCCTTGAAAATCTGAAAACCCCAAAAATCCCCAAAACCTTAAAAACCATAAAAATCCGAAAAAATATATAAAAATCCATAAAATCCATAAAATCCTAAAACCCAAAAAAGCCTAAGAAACCCACACAAAAAAACACTTAAAACCCAAAAAACCTAAAAATAAAAAAAAAATCCATAAGAAGACAATAAAACCCACAAAAACCCATAAAACTCCTACAAATATTAAGAAACACTAAAAAATAATAAAACCCATGAAAAACAAATAAAAACTCTAAATTCTATTTAAACCCCTAAAATCATTAAAAAAACCCTAAAAATTTGAAAACCCTAAAAAACTAAATAAAAACTAAAACCCCAAAAAACCATAAAACACCAAAACCCCTAAAAACACTAAAAAAATAAAAATCCACAAAAATCCCTACATAACAACAAAAATATAAAAAACCCTAAAACATTGAAAACCCTAATAAAAAACATAAAAACCTAAACACACTAAAACCCCTAAAAACCTAAAAAAATGCTAAAAAACATACCCCCCCCAAATCCCTAAAAACACTTAAACCCGTAAAAACCCTCCAAATTTAAAAACCCATAAAAACATTAATACCTCAAAACCCTAAAAATTCTGTAAAACATAAAATGAAAAATAACCATAAAAAATCTAAAAACCTTTAAAATCACAAAAAAACCCCAAAACCCCCCTTAGAACCCACTAAAAACTCTAAAAACCCTTTATAACATAAAATACACTAATAAATAAATAATATTGTTAAACCCCTAAAAATAAAAAATGGCCATTAAACCCCCGAAACCCAAAAAATCATGAAAACCCCCCAAAAATCCCTAATTCCCCAAAAAATCCCTAAAACCATTAAACCTATAAAACCCTTAAAATATGTAAAAATACATTAAAATATAAAATCCCCTAAAAACCTTGAAAACCCATATGAAAATAATAAAAACCTAAATAACAGAAATTGATAAAAACCATAAAAAACCCTAAGACCCGTAAATAAAACTTAAATCCCTCAAAAATCTCTAAAAACCATAAAACCCCATCAAATATTTAAAAAACAGTTAAACGACCTAAAAATGTAAAAACCCCAAAAAACACTGAAAAACATATGAAAACCTAAAAATCATAAAAACACTTTAAACCCTTAAAACACTAAAAGCCCAAAAAACCATAAGACTGTAAAAACCTTAAAACCCATAAAAACCCCTAAAAACATTAATAAGAAAAAAACAGAAAAAATTCATAAAACATATAAAAACTCTAAAAACCTTTTAACCCATAAAAACATTAAAAACTCTAAAAAACCCAAGAAACCACTAAAAACTAAAATACTCATACAACCCCAAAAAAATCATAAAACCACTAAAAACAATAAAAACACCTAAAAACCATAAAAATTGCAAAAAACCCTAAAAATACATAAAAATCTAGGGTAATCCATAAAAATACTCAAAAATTTAAAAACTTAACCGTGAAAAACCTTATAATAACTTTAGAAACCTAAAAACACTTAAAACCAAAAAGGGCTAAAAATCTCAAAAAAATTCTAATAACACTAAAATACCTTAGAATCCCTAAGTATCGTAAAAAAAATCTAAAATTCACTAAAAATCTCTAAAAATTTAAAAAACACATAAAAAACTGAAAACCAATAGGAAAACCTTAAAACCCTTAAAAAAATTAAAACCACTTAAAAACTAAAAATGATAAAAACCCTAAAAATAACATTATAACCCTAAAACCACATAAAACCATAAAACACCTCAAAACATGAAGAACCCCAAAAACGCATAAAAACCCTAAAAACTAACAAATTCCATAGACCACCATTATACCACTAAAATGGTAAAAACTCAAAAAATAATAAAAACCCTAAAAAACTAAAAATTGAACCTTAAAAACCAAAAAAACCAAAGAAACTCCTAAATACGATAATAATTCTAAAAAATCACTAAAAATCCCTAAAACCCATGAAAAACCAATTAAAACATTAAAAACCTAAAAACCCTAAAACCCCTGAAAAACCTGTAAATTGCTAAAACCCCTAAAATCATTAAAAACCATAAAACCAACCAAAATCCCTAAATATCTAAATACCATAAAAATCCTATAAAATTCCAAAAAAACCAAAAAACATAAAACAACCATGAAATCCATAAAAACATTATAAAAACCATAAAATCCTATAAACATTTAAAACCATTAAAATCCCAAAAACACTAAAAACCCTAAAACACCTAAAAATACCCTAAAATACTAAAAACCCCAAAAGAACCGCAAAAACCCCTTCAAGTCATAAGAAGCCTTATGAACCCATAAAAATCCTAAAACCCAATAAAAACACTAAAAACCATTGAAATCATTAAAATTGTTAAATAAATATAAAAGCATAAAAACCATAAAACCCCTAATTACTCAAAAAACCCTAAAATCTAAAAAACAAAAAACCCCTAAAAAACTAAAGACCCCTAAAACCCCAAAAATCCCTAGAAAATCTAAAAACCCATAAAAATACTAAAGAATTCCTCAAAATCCATAAATACGTCAAAAAACCTTGAAAACCCTAAAACCTTATAAAAACATTAAAACCTTAAAAACACTAAAACCCCCTATGAAACTAAAATTCCAAAAAACCCTAAAAATCATAAAAACATAAAAAAACATTAAAAAACTAAAAATCCTTAAAAACCAAAAAACCATAAATATCCAAAATAACCCTACAAATCCATAAAAACTAAAAACCCCTAAAAACAATGAAAACCCCTAAAAAACCCTAAAAACCTAAAAAACACAAAACCCCTAAAAAATTCAAAAACACATAAAAAACCCGAAATGACCCAAAAACCCCTAAAAACCTTAAAACCACCGAAAACCATTAGAACCCAAAACCCATAAAAACTGAAAAACTATAAAAACCCTTTATACCACTAAATACATTTCAAAATCTAAAAAAATTAAAGAGCATAAAAAACTAAAAATTAACAACAACAAAACCATAAAAATAATAATAATAATATTAAAAATCCCTAAAAAACCTCAATATCACTAAAAACATAAAAACATGAAAATCCTAAAAAAGATCTAAAAATACCATAAAAAGGAAAAAAACCCATAACACCCCTGAAAATCACTAATAAATCCTTAAAAACCTAAAAATAGCTGCAAAAAATTAAAATAAATAAAAACAAAAAACCCTATAAACCATAAAAACCCTAAAAACCATAAAAACCCCTAAAACCTTAAAAAAACCACAAAACCCATGAAAAAAAATATAAAACCCACTAAAAACACTAAAAACAATTTAAACACATTAAAATGTTTAAAAAACTATAAAAATAATTAATATCATAAAAACTATAAAAATATATAAAATCTAAAAAACTAAAATATTCCTAAAAACCCTAAAAACCCTCAAAAACCCAAAAACCCCTAAAAATGCATAAAATCCTAAAAAATCCCTAAAATCACTAAAATGGTATAAAATAATAAAAACACTGAAAACCACTAATAAAACATTAAAAAACCTAAAACCCATGAAAACCTAAAAAATTATAAAACCCTAAAAATCCCTAAATCCCCTTAAAACCCATAAACCCAAAAAATTCCTAGAAACCCACTAAAATTTTTAAAGAACTTTTTAACCCCTGAAAAATTTAAAAAATTTAAATACCTTAAATCCCATAAAATATAAAAACACTAAAGACCTAAAAATCCCTTTAAAACCATATAAACAATAAAACTCCAAAAACCCCTCAAAATGACTAAAAACTGTAAAAATTCTGAAAAATCCATAGAAATAACCAAAAACATAAAAAATTCTAAAACTATCAAAGAACCTAAAAAACCATAAAAACCTAAAAACACATAAAAACCTAAAAATATTAAAATTTTAAAAACCCCTAATAAACCCTCAAAATCATTTATACACTAAAAACTGTAAAAATCCTTAAAAATACAAAAAAAACCATTAAAACGTAACAAACCCTAAGAATGCTAAAAATCTCAATGCAAACCCTAAAACCCTAAAAACATATTAAACACCTAAAAACAAAAAAAACACTAAAAAACCTAACAAACCATAAAAGACCCAAAAAACCTTAAAACACTTAAATTTCATAATAACCCCTAATAAAATTAATAAACAATAAAAAATATAACGAATAAAAAAAATCTAAAAACACTTTTTACACTTAAAAACATGAAAAAAATCTAAAAATTTTGAAAACAAGAAAACTAAAAAAACTCTAAAAACCCAAAAACCCCTATAGAAACAATATAACCTCTAAAAACCTGAAAACTATAAAAATACCTAAAACCCTAAAAACCTATAAAAACCCTAAAATACCAAAAAAGGTAAAGAACCCTAAATCCCTGAAAACGCTGAAAAATACCTAAAAATAAACATAAAAACCCTAAATAATCTAATAACGTTAAAAACCCTAAAACCCATAAAACCCTGAAACCCCCTATAAATGCTCAAAATCCATAAAAATAATAAAAACCCATAAAAATCCTAAAAACCCAAAAAACCCCTTTAAAATGGTAAAATACCCCAAATACCATAAACCCCTAAGAAAAACATTAAATCATGAAATCACATAAAATACCAAAAAACCATAAAAAACTTTAAAAATCCTAAAAAATCATAAACACCCCAAAAACCACTAATTTTTTTTAAAACCCATTAGACCTCTTAAAACATTAAAAAAATCTAATAACCTTAAAAACCCTAAAAACTAAACAAAACCCTAAACCCCGAATGAAAGTATAAACCACTAATAACTAAAAAAACAAAAAAACCCCTCAAAATAATTAAAGACCCAAATAAGCATAAACACAAAGAAAGATCTAAAAATACCTAAACATTTTAGAAACCATAAATGCCCTGAAAATACTAAGATAATTTTAAAAACCTATAAAAACTTTAAACCCCTCAAAAACATGAAAAACAATAAAACCCGGAAAACTATGAAATCCTAAAAACCATATTATCCAAAAAACCATAAAAAGTATGAAAATCATAAAAATTTCTTAAAACCATAAAAACCCTAAAAACATAAAAACAGTAAAAACCCTGAAAACTGTAAAAAAACCTTAAAAACCCATAAAACCCCTAAAACATCTAAAAATGATAAAAACCCCAAATGACCCTAAAAATTGGTAAATCTCTAAAAACCATAAAAACCAATTAAACCTTTAAAATACTAAAAACCATTAAAACCCTAAATTAGCTACAAATTTTAAACCCCTTAAAACTCTAAAAACAATAAAAAACTCCAAAAACTGTAAAACCATTAAAAAATGTAAAACCCAAAACCCCAAAAAAACCATAAAAACCCAGAATACCCTTAAAATCCCTAAAACCCCTAAAAACTATAAAAACCATAAAAAACATAAATTACTTAAAAAAATAAAAACCTAAAATACCCTTAAAACACATAGGAAAAACCTTAAAAATTAGAAACACATAAAACCCAAAAAAATCCTTAAAAATGCTAAAACCCCAAAAATGATAAACTTGTTAAAACCAATCAAAATCCTAAAAAACTCTAAAACCATAAAAATCCAAAAAAATACAAAATTATACATACAAACAAAAAAACCCTAAAAACCATAAGAAACCTTTTAAAACCTAAAAGCATTGAAAACACTTGAAACTTAAAAATGCTAAAAACCCTAAAGACCCGTTAAAACCATAAAACCCCTAAAAACCTAAAAACCCCTTAACCACAGAAATCCCCTATAAACCACTTTAATCTCTAAAAATCATTAAACCCCCTAAAACATTAAAAACTCTACAAAAACCTAAAAACACTAAAAAGATGAAAAATCCCAAAAACCCAAAAAAATCTACAAAAACCCAAAAAACCCCAAATCACCATCAAAATCCCTAAAAACCCATAAAAATTATAAAATATAAAAAAACCCTAAAAATAAAAAGCTCTAAAAATCCTAAAATCCAATATGAAAACTATAAAAAAACATAAAACCCTTTAAAAACTAAAAAATGATATAAACCCCAAAATCCATTAAAACCCAAAAAATTCCAAAAAACCCATAAAAATATCAAAATCCTAAAAATAAATAAAAACATAAAAAATATTACAACCATTAAGAACCCCTATGAAAAAATTAAAATCCTAAAAACACTAAAAGCAATAAAAACCCTAAAAATGATAAAAATACGAAAAGAAACACTAAAACCCCAAAACCCAGTAAAAACCATAAACCCCCTAAAAACTTTAAAACCCCCTAAAACCCTAAAACCCACTTTAAACTCTAAAAAATATTCAGACCACTAAAAATGTTAAAAATTATAAAAAACCATAAAACCCTAAAAACACAAAAAAAAAATCTAAATCCCCAAAAAACCATAAAAAATAAAAAACCCTAAAACCCTAAAACCCAAAAAATAATTTAAAGTGATGAAAAAAACATAAAAATCCTACAAAAATCCAAAAAATCTCTAAAAATATAAAAAACTATAAAAACTGTCAAAAACCATAAAAACAATAAAAAGTAAAAATGATTAAAACCCCTAAAAATCGTAAAATCTATTCAAAACTATAATAATCATAAAAACCATCAAAATCCATAAAACCCTAAAAACATAAATCACCCAAAAATTCCAAAAAACACTAAAGATGTTAAAACCCAAAAAAACATGAAAACCCATAAGAAAACATTAAAATCATAAAAAAACATAAAACCCTTCCAAAAAATACCAGATGCTAAAAATGCTAAAAAGTTCATAAAAATCACAAAACACTAAAATAAATTAAAATCTCTAAAACCCGTAAAAACCACTATACTCATCAAATTCCATAAAACCCATAAAAAATAATAAAAGGACTAAAAGAAAACATTTGAAAACTAAAATCACTTAAAACCACAAAGAAAACCCAAAAAAAACTAAAACCCCTCGCATGGTCCGACCATGGTGACTAAGGATCTACCCTAGATTGGAATTGATGGAGGTAGTTCACAAGTGCCTTAGCTTCATTTTTTATCTGTGGGGGCCTCTTCGCGCCTCTCGGCTTCTAGATATGACTTTAGCTTCGGATTGCTAGTTGCTGGCTCTAATTCGCACAGAGGTGACTTCAACTCTCTTGGCTTTAGGATCCCTGTCTCGTTTTGGCTTGCATCGGTTATGTCTGGTCCATATCTGGATTGCTAGATCAGTGACTTGATTTCTTGAACTGGGATCATTTGTGGATATGAGAGTTTGGTGTTGGGCTTGGAGTTCTTGGTGTCTGATTTGGAGTTCCCCTACACTAGGGATCTCATTGTGGCCTCTACGTGCTCGTCTCTGCCTCCGGATTGATTGTTGCAGGATCTGGATAGCTCCTCTTGGACTTCGGGATCTCGTCTCAGCTGCGATTTTCTTGGTGTAGGACCTGGCTTCCGGCCACAAAATCCCATCCCGGCTTGACGGTGGTTCTGGTGTGCTTTGGTCTGCTAAGAATTGGCTCATGTGGCCTAGAGGGGGGAGGCCTCGCAAGCCGTTTCTTCTGGTTTCTTGAGATTTTATTCAAATGTTCTGGGATTTTTGTTGTGGTGTGTGTTTTTTGTGGTTTCTGATGCTGTTTTCTGGTCACGGATTGCTGGAAGATGATGTTTCTTGGTGGTTAATTTTGTGATAGTGTTTTTCTTGGGGCTGATAATGGTGGGTGTTTGTGACTTTGTGGAGTTGAAGCTGGGTTGAAGAAGTTGTTGCATATGGTTTGGTGTTGCTCGCTGCTGGTTACTGATGGGCTGAGAGGTGATATTGGAGAATTTTCTGTTTTTCTACATTGTGTGTTTTTTGGTTTTTTTCTTTAGGGTTTTTTTGGGTTGTGGTTATAAAGGGTTTTTTGGGTTTGGGTTATTTGACCACTCTCCTCCCTTGTTTTATGCATCTTTTTTTTCAAAAAAAATTGGGGGGGGGGGGTCTGGAATAGCCTGACCCTCGCATATTCCTTGCCCTAAAAGCTATAAAATTCCCAAAAATTCTTTTAAACCCCTCAAAATCCCCAAAAACCCTAAAATCCATAGAAATCCTAAAAATTTCTTAAAAACTGAAAAATTAAAAATCCCTAAAAACCATAAAATCCCCTAATAAACATTTTAAAACATAATGACACTCAAATGCCCTAAAACCCCTAAAAACACTAAAAACCCTAAAAACCCCGAAAAAGACCCCAGAACCCCCTAAAAAGACCCTAAAACCCCTAAAAACCATAAATCCCATAAAAACCACAAAATACCTAAAAACCCATAAAACCCCACCAAATCCAATTCAAACTCTAAAAAATAATTAAACCCTATAAATTTAAACAAAAAAATCTTAAAACCCCAAAAAACCAAAAAAAACACCTAAAACCCCAAAAAAACCCCTAAAACCACTAAACATCCTAAATATCCATAAAAAAAATAAAAAAACATAGAAATACAAAAAAATCCCTAGGAATCCCTAGAAACAGAGAAAGTCCCACAAACTATAAAAACACAAAAAACCACTAAAAACAAAAAAAACTTCTAAAAACCTTAGAAAACCCTAACAACTTATAAAACCCTAAAAAATAACTAATACCACTAAAATCCCATTAATCCTTTAAAATGTTTCAAAAACTCTAAAAACATTTAAACCCTAAAAAAATCCTAAAAACCGAAAAAAAGAACATAAACCCTTAAAAACACAAAAACTCTCAAAATTTTAAAAAACCCTAAAGTCCATAAAAATAAAAATAAAATAATGAATATTTAAATTGAAAAAACCTAAGAAAATCCTAAAAAACCCAAATAAAAAGTTAAAAATAAAAAAAACTTTAAACCTTTAAAAAACATAAAACACTAAGAACTTGATATAAACCTAAAACCCCTAAAACCCTCAAAATCCCTAAAACCCTAAAAACAATAAAAATCCTAAAAACCCTAAAAATACCTAAAAATGTAAAAACCCTAAAAACCCTTAAAACCCTAATAAAAACTAAAAAAATATAAATACATTCAGTCATTAAATATCTAAAATGGTTAAAAACCATAAAAACCCAAAAGAAGTCCCTAAAAATACCCTAAAACCCATAAAACTAATAAAAACCCCTAAAACCATAAAAAATAAACAAAAAAACTCATAAAAAACAACTAAAAATATATAGAAACACTTTAAACCTCTATAAACGTTAAAAAACTTTAGAAACCTTAAAAAATTAATGAATCCTAAAAGCCCAAAAAACTATAAAACCCTAAACCACTAAACCACCCAAAATCCTTAAAACTGTCTAAAATTCATAATAATCTTAATAAATTCCTAAAGATTCCTAAAAATATAAGAAACCCTAAAACCCAAAAAAAATTAAAATCCAAAAAATCCAAAACCCCCCTAAATACCTAAAAAGAGATAATAACCCTAAAACCCTAAAAACCCTATAAACATTAAAAACTCTCAAAATCCCTATAAACCCTAAAAATCCATAACAATACTAAAAAATCTCTAAAAATACTGTAAAATATAAAAACCCATAAAAAATCTAAAAAACCAAAGAAAAACATAAAAACATAAAAAAAACATAAAACCACTAAAAATCCTAAAAACACTAAAAATAAAAAAAACCCTAAAAGACCCAAAAAAATGCTAATAACCCCCCCCCCCCCAAATAAAAAAACTTAATAAAATTAAAAAACCTAAAAACCCTTTAAATTACAATAAAACACTAAAAACTCTAAAGAACACTTAAAACACCAAAAAATATTAAAAAGTCAAAAAAATCCATAAAATCCCTTAAAAACTCAAAAAAACCTAAACAATAAATCCCTGTAAAAAGCGTAAAATCTCTAAAAACCATAAAAACCATAAAATTACCGAAAAACCATAAAAGTCAATAAAAATCCAAAAAATCACTAAATATACGTAAATATATAAAACCCCCCAAAACCCTAAAAACTTATAAGAAAACCTTGAAAACCTAAAAAAAATTAAAACCCCAAAAAACATAAAAATGTAAAAAAAATTAAAACCCTAAGAACAAAAAATGCCCTAAAAACCAGAAAAATCCATAAAAACCTAGAAAATAGATAAAAATCCTAAAAAATTTCTATAAATATCTAAAAACATAAAAAACCATAAAAACATGAAAAATAATAAGAAAACTATAAAAAATTAAAAAAAATAAAACCCCTAAATTACCTAAAAATTACAATAAACTCGTACAAACCTAAAAAGACCCTAAAACCCTAAAACCCAATAAAATCTTATAAAACCCTAAAAACCTATATAAATCCTAAAAACCCACTAAAAACTCTAAAAACCCTCTAAAACCCTAAAAATATTAAAAAAAATAAAAACCATAAAACCCCAAAAATAAACAAAAAACCCTAAAAACACAAAAAAACAATAAACCCTTAGAACCCCTAAAAACCCATAAAACCTTCAATATTTATAAAACCCCTAAAAACCATAAAAATCCTAAAAAATTACCTGAAATCCCAAAAAATATAAAACCATAAAAAACCCTAAGAAAATCATAAAAACCAAAAATACACTTTAAACCCCTAAAAAAAATAATCTAAAAACATTTGAACCCCCTAAAAAGACCCTAAAAATCATAAAACCCTTAACCCCCCCCCCCATTTTAAATAAATCCCTAAAACCCAAAAAACCACAAAAAAGCCCTAAAAACTCTAAAAAAAATTAAACCCATAATAACATTAAAAAAATATAAAAACCTTTAAAACCCTTAAAAATCAAAAGAACCCCTAAAAACGCAAAAAAACAAAAAAACCAAGAAAAATGATGAAAACCCTAAAATTCCTAAAACCCCAAAAAACATCAAAAACCTAAAAATGTCTGAAAACCCAATTAAAACATAAAAACCCCTAAAAAACCTCAACCCCCCCACCCAAGATACCATTACAACCCTATGAATAATTAAAACACAGAAAACCCTAAAAAGCTTTAGAAACCTTAAACACCATAAATCCTTAAAAAGCATTAAACCCACTCAAAATCCCTAAAACCATAAAAAACATAAAAATACAAAAAACACTAAAAACCCTAAAAACATAAAAACATTGAAACCCCAAAAGAAAACCCTGAAAATAAAAAAAATACTTGTAGCCCATAAAACCAAAAAAAAAGCCCAAAAAACTTAAAAATCCTTACAACACATAAAAACCATAAACCCCACTAAAACTCAAAAAAACATTAAAAACTCTAAAAACCCATAAAACCCCTAAAAATCTAAAATTGAAAAAACAAAACAAAACAAAAACAAAAAAAAACCATAAAAATTGCTAAAAATTGTCAAAATATCTAAAAACCCAAAAAAATCTTAAAAAATAGCTAAAAAGATAAAAACCTATGAAAATATCTTATAAAAAATAAAAAACACGAATACACGTATAACCCCTAAATAAAGAAATAAATACCCTAAATTCCCCAAATACCCCTAAAAACAGAAAAAACCATAAAAACCCATAAAACCCTAAAAATCACTAAAAACTATAAAAACTCTTTAAACCCCTAAACCCTTAAAAAACTATAAAAAACATAAAACCCTAAAAAACATAAAAACCCCTAACAAAAAATCTTAAAACACAAAAACCATTAAAATCATTAAAACCCTAAAAATTATCAAAATCCTAAAAATCATTAAAAACCCCTAAAACATAAAAAACCTAAAACCCCCTAAGAAAACATTCAAAATCGTAAAACACTTAAACCCAGAAAACCTAAAAATGCTAAAATCCTAAAACCCTTAAAACCCTTAAAACCATGAAAACCCTGAAAACCCCTCAAAATACTTAACAAACCCAAAAAACATTAAAATGTCCTTAAAAATACCTATTTGAATAAAAAAAACTAAAAACACTAATAAAACCATAAAAAACTAAAAAAACTTAAAACCACTAAAAACCCGACAAATTATAAAAATCCTAAAAGACCGTAAAAACCCAAAAACCTCTAAAAACTAAAAACCCCCTAAAACCCTTAATATCCATAAAACCAATAAATATCCAAAACTACTATAAAATCTAAAAGCACTTTATACCCCTAAAATTATTAAATATTCCAAAAAACCATTATAATACTAAAAAATAAAAAATCAATTATAACAAAAAACCATATGAAACATAAAACCCTCTAAAAACCTAAAAACCATAAAACCCATAAAAATCCTAAAACTCCCTAAAAATACATAAAAATGTGAAGAACCTAAAAATCCTTAAAATCCATAAGAAAAACATAAAACCCTATAAAATACATAAAACACTTTAAACATAAAAAAAGAAAAAAACCCTAAACCCCCTAAAACCCCTAAAACCATAAAAAAACCCCTAAACACTCTCCAGCCCTGAAATACACTAAAGTACTATAAAAATCCTTAAAAATCCAAAAAACCATAAAAATGTAAACAACCCAAAATATCCTATGAAACCCATAAAACCCAAAAAAACATAAAACCTCTTAAATTATTAAAAACACTAAAACCCATAGAATCTTCTAAAAGACCCTAAAAACAATAAAAACTACAAACACCCATGAAAATCATAAAAAACCCCAAAAACCCAAAAATACCATAAAACCCACTAAAAACGCTAAAAACCCTTTAAACCCATAAAAATGATAGCTATCTCAAAAAAACTATTAAAACCATAAAAAAACTCAAAAAACCCCTTAAACCCCCATAAAACCATTAAATCCCCCAAAACCCAAAGCACATTAAAATCCCAAAAAACCAAAAAAAAACTAAAAATCCAAAAAATCCAAAAAATCCATAAAAATGAAAAAAAACCCCTTAAAACCCAAAAAACACCTTATAAAACCTTAAAAACTTAAAAAATTTAAAAATATAGAAAAATGTAAAAAACCCTAAAAACCCTCAAAAACATAAAAATCTCTATAAATCCCTAAAAAACCTTAGAAACATAAAAAATACTAAAAACCCTTAAAAACTATAATAAACCGTTAAAACCTAAAAACACATGAAAATCCTTAAAAACTATAAAAACACTAAAAACCCTTAAATTCCCAAAATTCATAAAAACCATATAAAACCAAAAAATCACTAAATTTTTTTAAAAACATAAAAAACAATAAATACCCTGAAAACACATAAGAAAACTTTAAATGATTATAAACACGTAAAAACATAAAAACCTAAAAAATGAATATGACCCTAAAACCATAAGAAGATCCTAATAACCCTAAAGTCCTCTAAAAACCATAAAACAACTAAAAACATAAAAACACATAAAAATCCTAAAAACACACTATAAACTCAAAAAATCCATGAAAACTCCTAAAATGTTTAAAACTCTAAAAACCCTTAGAAACCCTAAAAACTAAAAAACCCTAAAACCCAAAAAACAATAAAAACCATAAAAACCATTAAAAACCCTCAAAAAACATCAAAACCCTAAAAAATTTCCAAAACCCAAAAAGACTATAAAAATCCTTAAAATGTACTAAGAATCCCTAAAAACATAAAAACTTTAAATACAAGAAAAATTCATAAGAAAACCGTAAAATCCAAAAAAAACACATAAAACCCCTAAAAACCAAAAAAAACACTAAAACCTCTAAAAACCTTGAAACCCCTAAAAACCCTGAAAACCATTAAAATCCTAAGAAACACAAAAAATCCAAAAAACTATAAAAAACCCTAAAAACTATAAAAACCCTAAGAAAAACTTAAAAACCTAAAAAACAAAAAACCATAGAAACCCTAATTACACTAAGAAGACCCTAAAACCCATAAAAACTCATAAATACTTTAAAAATCAATAAAAATATTAAAAAAATATAAAACCTATCAAACCCTTAAAAAACTCTAAAAATAGGAAAATAATTTAAACCCCTAAGAATATTAGAAATACTATAAGATATTTGGAACCCAAAAAAACATGAATGAAACCCTAAAACCCAAAAAAACAATAAAATCCTAAAAATCCCAAATCACTCAAAATCCCTAGAAACCCTAAAAACCATAAAAATAAAAAAACCCTTAAAAATCCCTAAAAACTTGGCAAAAATAAAAAATCTAAAAACCATATAAAAAAATTAAAAACCATAAAAACCTAAAAATGCTAAAATATATAAAACACTAAAAGCCTTCAAAATTCCCTAAAACCACAAAAACCAACAAAAATACTAAAAGAGACCTTAAATCCCTAAAAACATAACACCCCCCAAAAACCCGAAAGCCCATAACAAATCCTTAAAAACATAAAACACTTAAAACATTAAAAATAAATAAATAAAATCTAATACCCTAAAAATCCTAAAAAGACCCTAAAAACTCTAAAAACCCTTAAAACCATAAAAAATAATAAAAATATTAAATATCACAAAATATCAGTAGAACATATAAAAAACGACTAAAAACTATAGAAACCCCTGAATCTATTAAAAATGTTAAAAAATCTAAAATAAATTAAAACCCAAAAAAATCGAAAACAATCCTAAAAAATCCGAAAAAATACATAATGCCCTAAAAACACTAAAAAACCCTAAAACCCCTCAAAATCCCCAAAACCCCTAAAACCCATAAACATCTTAAAACCCTTAAAAAGTGATAAAAGAATAACCCCCCCCCCCCAATTAAAAATACCTATGAAAACCAAAAAACCAAAAAAAACATAATACCCCCACGATCCTAAAAATTCTAAAAACCCCAAAAATAATAAAAATCATAAAAACCTTAAAAACCATAAAAATACCTAAAAAACATAAAAATCGTAAAATATCCCAAAAAATACATAAAAACATAAAAAACCCTTTAAACTTCTAGGAAATTTTTAAAAATGTAAAAACACTAAAAAACCCTAAAAACATAAAAAATGTTAAAACCCTTAAAAACCTTAAAACCACCTAAAACTCATAAACACCATTAAACAACTAAAAAACATTAAAAGCAATAAAAAACCTAAAAACCCACTAAAACCCATTAAGACACTAAAAAAATTAGAAAACACTAAAAGCCCATAAAAACCATAAAAAATAAAAAACAATAAAAATCCTAAAAGACCATAAAAACCTACAAACCAATCAAATTCCCTAAAGACATAAAAAACTGAAGACCCCGAAAATCCATAAGAAAACATAAAAAATGTAAAAACACATAAATACACTAAAAAAAATAAAAACTATAAACCCCCTCAAAAACCCAAAACCCCTCAATATCCATAAAATCATAAAATTCATAAAAATCTTTGAAAACCTTAAAAATCCGTAACAATGTAAAAAACTCTAAAACCCCAAAAAACCTTATAAAACCATCAAAACATAAAAAAACATAAAACCCCTAAAAACCATAAAAATGTTAAATCCCCTAAACAAAATTAAATCCTAAGAAACCATAATAACTCTCAAAATCTCTAAAACCCTAAAACACATAAAAATACTAAAAAATCACTAAAATCCCTAAAAAATAAAAAAACCATAAAACCCCTGGAAAAACCTAAGAAAATACTAAAAACCATAAAACATTTAAATCCCCTAAAAACCTATAAATGTTAAAAACCCTAAAACACGAAAATTCCTATGAAAACCATAAAACCCAAAAGAAGAATAAAACCCATAAAACATTAAAAACCTTTAAAACCCATTAAAACCACTGAAAATTTTAAAAACCTTTTAAACCCCATAAAAAGTAAAAAAATAAATAAATAACTTCAAACCCTTAAAGAACTCAAAAATACTATAAACCCTAAAAATCCTATAAACCTAAAAAAACAAATTAAATAAATATCTATAAAAATGCATAAATTGTAAAAACCCCATAATAAAAACCTAAAAAATGAAAAAAAACATAAATCCTCTAAAAATATAAAAACCTAAAAAATTAAAAAAACATTAAACCCCTAAAAATAATAAATCCCTAAAAACCTTCAAAGTCCCTATAAAATCAAAAAAACCACAAAAGTCCCTAAAAATCCTAAAAACATAAACAACCCTGAAAACCCTAAAACCCCCTAAGAAATCCTTAAAAACAAAAAAACACTTAAAACCATAAAAATACTATAAAAACACAAAAACCACTATATCAAAAATAGAATTTAAAAACATTAAAAACCCTAAACAATAATAAAACCCTAAAACCCCATTAAAAACTCAAAAAATCCTTTAACCCCTCCAAAAATTAAAAACTCTAAAAAAACTAAAAATTGAAAAAAAACAAATAAGTTCCTAATATCCCAAATAAACCATAGAACCGCTTAAAATCGTAATTAAACCTAAAAACCCACGAAATCCTTAAAAATCCCAAAAAATCATAAAATTCCTAAAAATCCCTCAAAATTCCAAGAAACATAAAACCCCAAAAACCCCTATGAAAATGATAAATACCTAAAACCAACTTAAAATCGTAAAATTAAAAAGACCATGAAATCCTTAAAAAACTAAATAAACTTAAAAACCATTTAAATCCCTAGAACCCCTAAAAATAATAAAAATTCTAAAAGTTCCCTAAAATGTATAATAACACAAAAATACCAAACAAACCTGAAAACCATATGAAAAATTTAAAAACACAAAAAAAAAATTAAAACACATAAAAGGAAAAAAATATAAAATCCAAAAACCCCTAAAAAACCATAAAATCCCTTAAATCCATGAAAAGCCTAAAACCCCCAAAAACCCATAAAAGACACAAAACCCCCTAAAACCATAAAACCTTAAAAACCAATAAAACCCCTAAAAACCACTAAAAACTCTAAAAACCCATTAAAACCCATAAGAACTAAAAAAAATATAGAAAACCTAAAAAACATTAAAATCTCAAATAAAACCCTAAAAACCTGAAAACCCCCAATAAAACCCTAAAAACCTAAAAACAGTAAAACCCATCAAATTCCCTAAACCGCTAAAAACATGAATAATCCCATGAAATCCTTAAAACCCTAAATCAATTAAAACTACTAAAAACATAATAATGATAAAATCCTAAAAATCCTAAAAACATTAAAATTAAAAAATCCCTAAAATCCCTAGAAATGTTAAAACCCAAAAAACATTGAAAAAATCCAATGGAAACCATAAAAATCTAAAAACACTTAACGCCCCTAAAACCCAAAAAATGATAAAAACAATAAAAGTTACTAAAACCCTAAACCCCCCCCCCTAAAACCATAAAAACCCCTAAAACCATAAATACCCTAATAACCAATAAAAAACCTTAAAGACCACTAAAAACTCTAAAAACAAATTCAACCCCTAAAAATGTTAAAAAATATAAATAACTTTTGAAACCCAAAAAAACTCCAAAGATCCCTAAAAACCATAAAAATATTTAAACCCCTTAAAATACCTAAAAGGTATAAAAACCATAAAAGACCTAAAAAATCCCTCAATATATTTAAAAACTTCAACTACCCTAAACCCTTGAAAAACTATAAGAATAACCTAAAAACACTTAAAACATAGAAAACACCTCTAAAACACTAAAAATCGTTTAATATCATAAAACCCATGAAAACCATAAAAACCCTAAATCCCATCTAAATACTTAAATACCCTAGAAAAACCTAAAAATCATAAAAATACATAGAAATCTCTTAAAAGGTAATAAATCCTAAAATGTTAAACACCCCTCAAAAAACCATAAAAACTTAAAAACACCTAAAACCAATAAAAAATAAAAACAAAAACCTAAAAACCCTTAAAAAGACCTTAATGAAATAAAAGCCCTAAAAACTATAAAAACAACTAAAAATCAAAGAAAACCCTAAAAACAAATATAGCCCCTAAAACCAATTAATTACATAAAACCATTTATAACCATAAAAACATTAAAAACCTCTAAAACCCCTAAAATCATTTATAAAACTCAGAAAACCCTAAAAAATAAAAAAAAGCCCTCCAACCCAAAAAACTAAAAAACCCTCAAAATCCTTAAAGACATAAAAATTCAATAAAAATCCAAAAATAGACATAAAAATAACTAAAAATATAAAAAACACTAAAAATCCTGGAAACCCTATGAAAACCATATAAGCCTAAAAACACTTAAAACCCAGGAAAACCTAACCCCCCCCCCCCCCCCCAAAACCCTAAACACCCCTAAAACCCTCAAATTCCCCAAAAACCCATAAAAATCCTAAAAATTCCATAAAAATCCCAAAAAATGTAAAAAACCCTAAAAAACTGAAAAACCTTAAAGACCCTTAAAAACCTAAGATCATTTAAAAACGCTAAACCCCTAAAATGGCCATAAAAATACAAAATACCAAAAAAACCATAAAACCCCCTAAATTCTATAAAAATCCATAAAAACATAAAAAACCTCTAAAATATCTAAACACCCTTTAGAGAACTAAAAATGATAAAACACTTAAAAATAAGAAAAACCATTAAAAATCAAAAAAACAATAAAAATCCATAAAAAACTACAAACCCTAAAAAAGAGTAAATACCCTCAAAACCCGTAAAAACCATAAAATCAATAAAAATCCAAAACATCTCTAAAATAAAGAACAAGATTGAATACACTAAAAACCCAGAAAACCCCTAAAAACCTTTAAAACCTAAAAATACATAAAACACCTAAAAACCTAAAAACACTAAAAACCCTAAGACCCCTTGTTTAATCAATAATCCCTAGAAACCTATAAAACCGAAACCCATAAAATGTTAAAAAGAACAAAAAAATAATGAAAACCATAAAAACCATAAAAAATTATAAAAACCCTTTAAACCTTAAAAAATGTTACTAATATCTCAAAACATTAAAACCCCTAAAAACTCAAAAAACCCTAAAACTCAAAAAATCCTAAAAACCCTAAAAACCCTACAAGCCCTACAAAACCCCAAAATCCATTAACCCTTCTAAAAATTCATAAAAAAATTAAAAGGCATCAAAATCCCTAAAAACCTAAAAACTCCTAAAAACTCTGAAAACCCCAATAAACACCTCAAAAACCCTAAAAACGCTTAAAACCCCTAAAAACCTAAAAAAAGCTAAAAACCCTAGAGATACCTAACATACCCTAAAAACCCTAAAATTCCCTAAAACCATACCCCCCAACCATAAAATCCTAAAAACCATTAAAACACTAAAACTAAAAAAACATTAAAAACTCTTCAAAACACTAAAAAAGTTTAAAAAAACTCTAAAAACCATTAAAAAAATAAAAAATAAATTAAAAAACTAAAACCCCAAAAAAACCTAAAAACCTAAAAACCCCTAAAAATCCCTAAAACCCAAAAACAAATAACAATAATATAAATAAAAAATGTAAAAGAACCTAAAACCCTAAAACAGTAAGAAAACCATAAAACCTAAAAAATAATAAGACCCCTAAAATTACTAAAAAACACTAAAACCCCTAAAATAACCAAAAAACCATAAAGTCCATAAAATCCCTAAAACCCCTCAAAACCATAAAAACCTTTAAAACACATAAAAACCTATAAAACCACAATAATATCCTCAAAAAAATTAAACCCCAAAAAGGTAAAAAAAAATCCAAAAATTCATTAAACCCTAAAAACAGACCCTCGCCCCCCCCCCCCCACCCCACACACACACAAATCCGAATAAACCAAAAAACTCCAAAACCCTAAAAACCCCTAAAAACCATAAAAACCATCAAAATACAAAAATAAATCCATAAATATATTTAAAAACATAAAAAAAACCTATAAACCATTAGAATCCCTTAAAAACCTAAAAATAATTAAAACCCCAAAAAACCTAAAAACTCTTAAACCCCTAAAAACATTAAAAACTCTAAAAACCCTTAAACCCCCTAAAACTAAAGAATCCCTAAGACCCAAAAAACCATAAAACCCCTAAAACCCTAAATCCCCTAAAAACCCTAAAAATCCTTAAAAACCTATGAAATCAAAATAATCATCGAAAATTCCTATAAATTTCTTAAAATGTAAAAAAACGTAAAATCCCCGAAAACCCCTTTGAAAACAATAAAAAACTAAAAACACTAAAAACCCCTAAAATCCTTAAAAAATTCTAAAAACCCTTAAAACCCTAAAACCCATCAAAATCCATAACATTCATAAAAAACTAATAAAAACCTTAAAACCCTTGAAATATAAAAACCCTACAAATATAAATACCCTAAATACCTTGAAAACCCATAAGAAAAATTGTAATAACCCAAAAAACACAAAAACCCCCAAAACCCTAAAACACACAGAAAACAATAAAACCACCAAAAACCCTAAAATCAAATACAATCCTTAAAAACCAAAAAACCTTGAATAAATATAAAACTATTAAAACCCTAAAAAATAAAAAACATTAAAAAACCTTAAAACCCAATAAAATATCAAAAAACTATAAAACCCAAAAAAACCAAACAAACCCAAAAAAAACTTAAAGAACCTTGAAAACCCTAAAAATCTCTAAAATCTCAAAAAATCCTTAAAAAATTCCTAAGATCCCTAAAATTGTGAAACCCCCAAAAAACTCTTAAAACCCCTTAAAAACAATTATAACTTAAAACACTTAAAACCCTAACCTTTTAAATAACACTAATGACCCTAAATACTCAAAAACCCAAAAAAAACACTAAAATCCATAAAAATCCCATAAAACATTAAAAACCATAATTATAACCCCAAACCCCAAAAACTTCTGAAAATGTAAAATACCCCTAAAAACCCCTAGGAAAACCATAAAAACCTAAAAAAACTTTAAACCCATAATAACCTAAAAATGAAAAAAGACACCTAAAAATTCCTGAAAAGACACTAAAACCCCTAAAACACCCTAAAACCCTAAAGAAACCTAAAACATTACAAACAGTACAACCCATAAAAACCCGAAAACCCACTAAAAACTATAAAAACCATTTAAACCCCAAAATATGTTAAAAACTATAAAACCCTTAAAAATCATAAAAAATCAAAGAAAACCCCCAAATCCCTCAAAAAAAACTATAAGAAATCTAAAAACCCAAAAAACCCAAAAAAACCCTTAATATACCTAAAGAACCTAAAAAAATAAAAATACAACAAAAATCTAAAAATTTAGAACCCTTAAAGGCCCTGAAAAACCATAAGAAAACATTAAAAACCTAAAAACACGTAAATCCACAAAATACATAAAAAACACTAAAATCCCTAAAACCCTTCAAAAACCTCAAAATCCCAAAAAAACCTAAAAAATAAAAATATAATAAATTCCTAAAAATAACTAAAAATTTAAAAACCCTAAAAATGATAAAAACCCTAAAGACTCTAAAAACCTTGAAACCCATAAAAACCATAAAAACCCTAAAAACCATAAAAATTCATAAAAACCCAAAAAACCCCCACTAAAAATTCTTAAACCTTATGAACACCTAAAAATATTAAAAATCTATAAGAATCCTTAAAATCCCTAAAAAACTAAAAAACCACTAAAACCCCAAAAAAACCAGAAAAAACCAATAAAAACCCAAAAATCCAAAAAATACTAAAAATCATAAAATACCTAAAACCCTAAAAATCATAAAAATCCAAAAAAATCCTTTAAACTCCTAAAATTTAGAGACCCCTAAAAAATATTTAAAACCCCCAAGAAATACCTAAAAATAAAAAAAACATTAAACCCCTAAAATCCATAAAATTTTTAAAAAATATAAAAATCCTTAAAACCTATAAAAACATGAAAACCCCAAAAAAATCATAAAACCTTAAAAAAAACCTAAAAAACCTTAAAATACCCAACAAACCCTAAAAATGTAAAAAATGCTAAAAATTCCTAAGAAACCCTTAAAATCATAAAAACATGAGAACCCCTAAAACCCATACAAGGGAAAAAATTATAAACACCCCTAAAACCCAAAAGAACCCCAAAACGGTATAAAAAACCCCAAAAGCCATAAAAATGTGATTAAACCCCTAAAAACTTAAAAAACTACAAAATAATCTAAAACCCATTAAACCCATAAAAAATTAATAACTATAAAATACTCTAAAACCCTAAAAATAAAAAAAAAAACCAACTACACTAAAAAACAATAAAAACATTTAAATCCCTAAAAATCTTTAAAATCCTAAAGACCCAAAAAAACTAGAAAATTCGTATAAAGCCCTAAAAATCTCTACAAACATAAAAAACCCCCCGAAAAACCCCAAAAAACCATAAAAAACTAAAAATATTAAAACTCGTAAAAATAATAAAAATTGTAAAAACTCCAAAAAACTAAAAACCTTAAAAACCTAAAAACTAAAAACTGTGAAATTCACAAAAACCCTAAAAATTTAGAAAAATCCTTAAAAATATTTAATAATGTAAACAACCCTAAAAACCCTGAAATAAATTAAAAACCCTTAATATCTAAAAAACATAAACCTCTAAAAACCATAAAACCCCTAAAAATACTCTAACCCCCTCAAACACCAAAAACAATAAAAACCCACAAAACCTTTCAAACCCTAAAAACCCAATGAACACTAAAAAGACACTAAAAAATATAAAATCCATTTTAACCCATTAAAAATTTAAAAAACTCTAAGAATCCTTTATAAACCAAAAAAAATAAAAAAACCATGAAAACCCTAAAGAACCATCAAAACCATGATTACATTAAAAAATCCAAAAAACATCAAAATCCCTAAAATGTTAAATAAACATAAAATTCCAATAAATCCCTAAAATGGTAAAACCATAAAAAATCTGAAAAATCCTAATAAAACCTCAAAAACCTAAAAAAAAACTAAATCCCTTAAAAACCTAAAAACCATAAAAAATATTAAAAACCCTAAAAATAATAAAAACCATGCAAATTTATAAATATCCTAAAAACCCATAAAAATACCAAAAGTCATAAAACTCCTTAAAAACATGAAAATCCCAAAAAAAAAATGAAATCCCATAAGAGAACCAGAAACCCTAAAAATAGTTAAAACCCATAAAAACCAATAAAATTCTAAAACCCAAAAACCCCTAAAATACTCAAAAACCCCTGAAACCCATTAAAAACACCAAAAAACAATAAAACCCTAAAAACCAATTAAAACCCTAAAATATTCTAAAAATATAAAAAACTTTTAAACCCTCAAAAAATAAAAAAACCTCAAAAAACCCTCATAATCCATAAAACCCCTAAAACTAAAAAAATCCTAAAAATCCATAAAAATCCATAAAAATGTAAAAAACCCAAAAAAACCCCACAAAAAACCTTAAAACATAGAAACACTTAAAACCACTAAGAAAACTAAAAATGCCTAAAACCCATAAAACCCCTAAAACCCTACAAACCCTAAAAACCCTTAAAAACCCTTAAAAACCATAAAGCCCTTCAAAATCAATAAAACCCTTAAAAACCCATAAAATGAAAAAAAAACTCCCTAGAAATATCTTCAAACAAAAAAATACTTAAAACCTTGAAAACCCATAATTAAAACATAACACCTAAAAAAACATAAAAGCCTTAAATTTCAAAAACACTAAATGTCCCCAACAACCCTAAAACCCCAAATAACATAACAAACCATAAAACCAATCAAACCCCTAAAAACTAATAAAAACACTAAAATCCATTTAAACCCCAGAAACATTGAAAACTCTAAAAAAACATTTAAAACCGTAAAAAACACAAAAAAAACTGAAAAAAGAAAGAGATGAAAAACCAAAAAACCAAAAAACCCTTAAAAACATGAAAAATTCAAAAAACCATAAAAATCTTAAAATATCCAAAAAATTTAAATTAAAATACCTTAAAAAACCTGCAATGTATTATGAAAAATTTAAAACCTAAAAACACTTAAAATCACTAAAAGCCTAAAAATTCTAAAAACCCTAAAACCCATCCAAATCCTGAAAAACTCTAAAACCCTAAAATCATAAAAAAGACCTAAAAATCCCTAAAAACTTAATAAAACCATAGAAAACCCTATGATTCCCTTAAAATACTAAAAACACATAAAACCACCAAAAATTTAAAAAAAGATATGAACCATAATAAAACCCTAAAAAGACCCTAAAACCCCTAAAAATCATAAAAACCATAAAAACGCCAAGAATCATTACAAACCCTAAAAACCCATAAAATCCCTAAAAAACACTAAAAACTAGATAACCCTTTAAACTAATAAAATGTAAAATAAACTGAAAAAAAACATTACAACCCTTAAAAACTAAAAACCCCTAAAATCCAAAATGCCAAAAATCCCTTAAAACCCCTAAAAACACTCAACATAACTATAACTCCTAAAAACCCAATAAAATCAATAAAAATATCTAAGCATCCCTAAAAATGTAAAAACCCTGAAAACCCCTATGAAAACCTTAAAAATATGAACACTCCTTAGACCCCTAACAAACAAAAAAAATGGTGAAACCCCAAAACCCATCAAAATACCTAAAACCCAGAAAAACATATTAACAAACCAAAAAAGGGCATAAAAATATCTACAAACAAAAAAACATTAAATATATTATAAAACACTAAGAAAAAATTAAAATCCAAAAAACAAATAAAACCCCTAAATTATATAAAATGCTAATAAAACCCAAAACTCCTAAAAGACCCTAAAACCCCAAAAAACCCAAAAATAATTTATACATCAAAAACATAAAAAACCCAAAAATTCCATAAAAAACCTAAAAACAATTAAAATTTCACAGAACCCTTTAAACCCCTAAAGATGTTAAAAAAATAAAAAAAACCATAAAAACTAAAAAACATCCCTAAACTCCAAAAAACACAAAATCCCTCAAAATAATTTAAAACCCTTAAAACCATAAAATTCCTATAAAATTGTAAAAATCCTTAAAATGTAAAAAACGTTAAAAACAATGAATTTCATAAAAACCAAAATTCCTTAAAAGACCCTAAAAACACTAAAAAGCCTAAAAAGCCTCAAAATCCCTAAAAACCCTAAAACCATAAAAACCCCAAAAATATCTTAAAAAGGCCCAAAAATCCATGAAATCGTAAAATCCCCTAAAACAATGAAAACCCCTGAGAAAGAAATAAAAACATAAAAAACTTTAAACCCTTAAAAATCCTAAAAACACTAAAAACAAAAAACCCCTTAAAAGAACATAAGACCCTAAAAATTATAAAACCCCTAAAAATATTAATTATCCTTCAAACCCAAAATAATCAATAAAAATTCAAAATTCCTTTAAACATTTAAAATATTAAAAAACTATAAAAACCCATAATACACTAAAAAACCCTGAATCCCCATAAAAAAACTTGAAAACCCATAAAACCCCACAAATCCTTAAAACACCTCAAAATCTCTAAAACCCCAAAAACATATCATAAAATTACCTAAAAATCCATATGAAAATAAAAAACCTTAAACCTTTAGAAGACACAAAGACAACCATAAAAACATAAAAACACTTAAAACCCATAAAAACTGAAAAAACATAGAAAACACTAAAATAATATAAAACCAATAAAGTACCTAAAACCCTCAAATTCCCTAAAAACCCTAAAAATAATAAAAATCATAAAAATTCCTTAAAATACCTAAAAACATAAAAAATATTAGAACACTAAGAATCTGAAAAAACCCTTCCAAACTGAAAAAAAAAATTAAACCCTTAAAAAACCTAAATGTCCTAAAACCCAAAAAAACAAAATCAATAAAAATACCTACAAAAACTCAAAAAACCCCAAAAAACCCTAAAACACCACAAAACCCTCTAAATCCCTAAAGAGTAAAAACCCTTAAAAATCCTATAAAAACCCTAAAAACAATAAAAACACAAAGAAACCATAAGAACCCTTAAAAACATAAGAAAAAATTAAAATAATAAAAACTTCCAAAACCTCTTTAAACATAAAAACCCTAAAGACCCAAAAAACCATTAAAATGATAAAAATTCATTAAAAATCGCTAAAGATATAAAAACCCCTAAAAAACAAGAAAACACATAAAAACCTTTAAACCTAAATTCATATAAAATCCCAAAAAAACAAAAATCCCTAGAAACACTAAAAATAGTATAAAACCTAAAAAAATAAAAATATTTAAAAACTATAAAACATAAAAATATAAAAAATAACTAAAAATCATTTAAAATATTAAAACCCTAAAAAACTCCAGGATAACTAAAAAACCAAAAAACGCTTAAACCCCCAAAAAACCTAAAAAATGAGAAAAATCATAAAACCCCCTAAAAATACCCTAACAACCGTTAATCTCTAAAAACCATACAACCCCATAAAAACCTTAATAACATAAAAACCCATAAAGAATTAAACACCATGAAAAACTCAAAACACCCTTTAAACCACTAAAAATGATAAAATACTCCAATAGCGCCTTTAAAAAATAACTCTAAAAACTGAAAAAAAAAAACCATAAAACCTATAAAACCTTAAAATCCCTAAGAACCATCAAAATCCCAAAAACCCATAAAAAATAAAAATAAAACCCTAAAAGCCTAATAAACTATAAAAATCCTAAAAAATATCTAAAAATTCAAAAAACCCTAAAATCCATGAAAACCCATATGAAAACCTTAAAACCCTAAAAACACTTAAAACCCCTAAAAAATAAAAACCCTAAACCCCTAAAAAACCTAAATGACTCTAAAAGCACTAAACCACCTAAAACTATAAAAACCCTAAAATCTTAAAACCCTAAAAACCCATAAAAACTCTAAAAACCTTCTAAAAAATCTAAAAAATGCTTTAAACCCCTAAAACAGGATACAATATAAAAGACCCTAAAAACCTAAAAACTCACAAAAAATCCCTAAAAACACCAAAAACCCATAAAATCCATAAAAACAAATAAAAACCAGAAAAATAATTAAAATACATAAAAAATAATTAAAAACCTAAATGGCCCTAAAAATCCCGAAAAAAGTAAAAAACCTAAATACATTGAAAAAAAAGGAAAACATAAAATACAAAAAAAAACATTTTGAACCCCTAAAAAACTCAAAATCCAAAAAACATTTATAAAAACCCAAAAACCCTCAAAATCCTAGAAAACACTAAAACCCCATATAAATCTGAAAAACCCCTTAAAATTATACAAAATATAAAAATTCATAAAAACCCTAACTACCCCAATGAAACCGTTAAAAAACTAAAAACACTTAAAACCCTAAAAACCAAAAAATGACTAAAAAGAAAAAAACCCTAAACCCTAAAAACCATAAAACATATAATGACCCCCCAAAACCATTAAAAACCTCAAAAAAAAACATAAAACCCTCTAAACCCCTAAAAAACTTTAAAAATATAATATCCTTGATAAATATAAAAACTCAAAAAAACCCACAGAATACACAAAAAACTATAGAAATCGTAAATACCCTAAACACCTTCAATCCCTAAAAACCCAAAAAATCCATAAAAATCCTACAGAAGACTTAAAAATCCCAAAAAATATAAAAAACCATTAAAATAATTAAATTCCCTATGATAACCTTCAAAACCAAAAGACACTAAAATCACTAAAAACCCTAATACCCCTCAAAATCCATAAAAACCCTAAAATTCATAAAATTATAAAAATGCATTAAGGATACCAAAAAAATAATGTACATTAAAACATCTAAAACCTGAAAAACCCATTAAAAAATAAAAACATGTTAAACACCTAATAAAACCTAAAATCCATAAAACCCCTAAAACTATAAAGACCCTAAAATCCCTAAAAACCCCAAAAGACTATAAAAAACCTTACAACCCTTTAGAACCTTAATAACCCATAAAACCCCTAAGAAACCACTAAAAACACTAAAAAACCATATATACCCTAAAAATGATAAAAATTTATAAAAATACATAAAAACTGTAAAAAACAAAAAAAAAACAAAACAAACAACCATTAAAACAATAAAAACCATAAACACCACAAATTTCCCAAAAAATCAAAAAACCCATAAAAATACTAAAAAAATTTAAAAGCCCGTATATTTTTTAAATAACTTGAAATCCCATTAAAATCATTATAAAATAAAAAACATAAAACCCAAAGAAATCCTAAAAAATGCAGGAAAATGATAAAAACCCAAAAAATCCCAAAAAAAATCAATAAAAATCCCTAAAATAACATAAAACATAAAAAATCATAAAAACCTAAAAAATCGTAATCAAATATTAAAAGAATAAAAACACTTAAAACGCATAAAAACCTAATAATTTCTAAAGAAACTAAAAACACATCAAACCCAAACATGTATAAAACCCACAAATTCCCCCAAAACCATAAAAAATTAAAATCCTAAAAAATCCTTACAAATCAACTAAAACATAAAAAATCCAAAAATCTTTGAAAACCCCTTTGAAAACCATATAAACCTAAAAGCACAAAAAACCCCAAAAAACTTAAAAACTCTAAAAACCATAAAATTCCTAAAACCCTAAAAACATTAAAACTCGCAAAACCCATAAAAACCTTTACAACTCTAAAAACCCATTAAATCAGTAAAAAAATAAAAAATATAAAAAACCTTAAAACCCATAAAAACCTAAAAAACACAAATTAAAACCGTAAACCCCAAAAAACAATAAAATCCCTAAAAATACCTAAACACCCAAAAAACATTAAATTACTATAAAATCCTTAAAATTCAATTGAAAAGTTAAAAAACCTAAAAACATAGAAAACCATTACGAAAAACATAAAACCATTAAAACACTTAAAACCAAAGAAAACCAAAAAAACATTAAAACCATGAAAAACTCTAAAACCCATAAAATACCTAAATACCTGAAACACCCTAAACACCATAAAAACCCCTAAAACTCCTAAAGACCCATAAACATATTTAAAAATCACTCAATATCCCTTAAAACGTAAAAAAATAAAAAACCCGAAAAACAATAACAAAAAAATAAAGTACTAAAAACACTAAAAACCCCTAAAAACGAGAAGGATGGAAGCGCACTCTCCTATATCTCTCTCTCTCTCAATGACTCTTCGTATGGTTTCTTCATGGGGTCTTGATGATGGCTCCTCGATCTTCTCTCGGTGTTGGTGTTCTCTGGTTGCGTTCCTCAAACTCAAGTCGGTGTTTCTTCGGCGGCTTCGTCCTCCTCGAGCGGTTCCCTTACTCTGGATTTTATATTCAGAAGGGATTTTGTTTCTTTGCTGGAGTTCTTGGGTTTCATTATCTTTGGAGGTTATGTAGGTTGCTACGGACTCAGATCATTCTGATATGGCCTGTAACGTTCAAGGCTCACTAGCGATTGGCTTCCTTCATGGATTTTTATCACGGATCGGGTTGACATTGCAGATCTGGGACAGGCAGATCAATGGAGTCAGCGGCCTCAACGATGGAGCAGGGTGCATCAGCGACGTGGGTTCTGGCCTCAACGATGGATGATCTTTCTGGATTTTCTGCTTCAGTCTTCCACGTGTTTTGTTAAGTTGAGTTTCTGCGGCATTGATCTGCAACTGGTTGTTTCTGGGGAGATTTTATGGATCTGTGGTGGTCTTTGGAGGTTGGTGATTGTGGATGAGATGGGGGCTCTTAGATATACCTAAAGGCTTCAAGAGGCACAAATGATATCAGCTTGGCATAGGTTTCTGCGGAAATATCAGGATTGTATTTCTGACGTTCCTCCCACAGATCGGTTTCATGCTAATGATGAAGGTCATGTTATGTTATGTTGTGATATGAATGTTATGTCTGATTGTGGTCTCTTGCATTGTGGTTGGTTTGGTCATGATTCATCGAGGGTGATGGATACTTTTTCGGTTGAGTGGTGTCGGTTTTGTGTGTCTGGTTATGGTGAGATGCTAGAGCTCGCCTAGCCAGGAGGAGTTGGTTGCCGTTTTTTGAGCTGTTGTATGAGTTTTGCTTCTGGTTGTTGGTTTTCTCTTAAGTTGCTGCTAATTTTTGTCTAGATCTTGAGTTGCTGGATGTTGAAATGCTGGACTTCAGTTGCCCTCGAGGACTGGAGGTGGTGGGTGCTGGATTTTTGTTTTGGTGGGGTTGTAAGGAATTGGTGCTGCTGGTTGGTGAGGTGGAAGCAGGCTGCTGGGAGATGTTTGTTTGAAAGAGGAGCTGGTTGTCTGAACATGGGGTGATATATGTTGGTTTTTGTATGGTTTGGATATGATAAAGCTATTGTTTATGATTTAGGAGTTGTTTTTATGATGTTGGTGGTGGTTATGATTGGAAAGGAGGTGATGGAGGCTAGAGACAATGAATCTGGGTGCTGGATGCTGCTTGGATGGGAGGTGCTGAAGGTGCATTTTTTGAAATACTGCTGGTTGTTGTTTGGCGGGGTGATGTTGGGGACTTCTTGGTTTTTATGATCTATTTGGCTTTGGGTGTTTTTTCTTATTTTAATTTTTCTTGTTTTGGTGTGGGTTGTAAATGGTTGTTGGGTGTGGGTTGTTTGACCCCTCCCCTCCCTTGTCTGATGTGACTCTTTTTTCCTTTCTAATAAATTTTTTTTTGGGGGGGGATAGCCTGACCCTCGCATCTTCCTTACCCTAAAAACCTAAAACCATTGAAAACTGCAAAAGACCCCCAAAATCTCAAAATCATAAAAACCATACAACCCATAAAAACTTTGAAAAACCTAAAATCCCTTAAAAACCACAAAAAACACTAAAAACCATTTAAACACCTAAAAAAGTTTAAAAAAATCTAAAAACCCATAAAAAATCCAAAACGCCCTAAAAACACATAAAAATGTAAAAATCAAAAAAACCCCTAGGAAATCCTTAATAACTTTTGAACACTTAAAACCCCTAAAATCATAAAATACACAAAAAACCCTAAAACCCATAAAGTCACTAAAAAACTTAAAATACATAAAAAACCCTAAAACCCCTAAAAATCATAAAAATCATTAAAATTCACAAAAACCCATAAAACATAAAAACACAAAAACTCTAAAAACCCCTATTAAAACTATAAAACCAAAAAACCAAAATCCCCCCCTCCAAACTAAAAATTTCTAAATACCCTAAAAGTCCCAAAAACCCATAAGTACCTCTAAATACAATAAAAACACTAAACCCTAAAAATCTACTAAAAACTCTTAAAATTCTTTAAACCCTCAAACTTTTAAAAAAATAAAAAAAAAATTAAAACCCCTAAAAAATAAAAAAACACTTAAAACCATAAAAGACCTTCAGAATCAAAAAAACCCATAAAACCATAAGAAGACGTAAAAAGCATTAAAAATCCAAAAAACACATAAAATCCCTAAACATTAAACACTCTAAAAACCCTCTATACCACTTAATAAAATAAAAACTATTAAAAAAATAAAATCCCTAAAATATAAAACAAACCCTAAAACCCAAAAAAATAATAAAAAATGCTAAAAATCATAAAAAACCTAAAAACACTCAAAATCCCTATAAACCCTAAAAACATAAAAATCCTAAAAAGGAACTAAAAATCCCTAGAAACATTAAAAACCCTCAAACCCCTTAAAAACCCTAAGAAAACCAATAAAATCCAAAAACACTTAATATCCCTAGAAAATCTATAAGATGAAAAAACCTAAAAATACAAAAGAGACCCTAAAACCAAAAAGTCCCTAAAACCCATAAAAACCCAAAAAACAAAAAAGAACCCATAAAACCCCATAAAACCCAAAAAAACCCCTAAAAACCAACAAATATATAAAAACACTAAAACCCATAAAAATTTTAAAAAATCCATAAAAAGGTATAAAAAATAGGAAAATTCCTAAAAACCTTTTCAACATCTTTGAAAACCTTAAAAAATATAAAACCCCTAAAAGAAAAAAGAGATAAAACCACTAAACTTTTTTAAAACCACTAAAAACCATAAAACACCCTAGAGACCTTAAAACCCATAAAACCACATAAAAACCCTAAAACGCCACTAAAAACTCTAAAAACCATTTAAACCTATAAAAATTCTAAAAAGTATAGAAAATCATAAAACCATAAATACTCAAAAAGACCCTAAATAACCCAAAAACCCATAATACCCATAAAACCCCTAAAACCCCACAAAATGCCTAAAAACAATACAAAACCATAAAAATCATAAAAATGACTAAAGATTCCCTAAAAATGTAAAACCATAAAATCCATGAAAACCCCTAAGAAAACCATAAAACTTAAAAAACTCTTAACACCCCTAAAATTCCCAAAAAAAACACTATAAACCCAAAATCCCATAAAACCACAAATAATTTTCAAAGTCCTTAAAAAACCCAAAAACCCATTAAAATCCTTAAAACCCTAAAAACCCTAAAAACCTTATGAAATTCTTAAAAACCTAAAAACACTTAAAACCCCTAAAAACTATAAATGCTAAAAACTCTAAATAACCCAAGAAACACACTTAAACCCCTAAAACCCCCTAAAACATTTAAAACCCCTAAAAACAATAAACCCCAAAAAACCCACAAAAAACCAAAAAATACCACTAAAAACTATAAAACCCCTAAAAACTAGAAAACCCTAAAAACCAAAAAAACCAATAAAAACCCAAAAACCCCTAAAATCCATAAAACCCCATCAACAACCCTAAAACCCTAAAAAATGAAAACCCGTAAGACAACCTTAAAAATATAAAAAAACATAAAAAACTAAAACCAAAATGAAGATAAAAAACCAAAAAACCAAAAAACACCTAAAACCTAAAAACCCTCAAAATAATCACAAAAACCCCAAACAAAACATAAAATCCCACAAAATTTCCTAAAAATCCTTAAAAATGAAAAATATCCAAAAATCCCTAAGAGAAACTTAAAATCCTATAATAATATAAAACCCCTAAAACCCATTAAAATTTTAGAACCCCTAAACCCCATAAAATGTCCATAAAAACCAAAAAAATACCCTAAAACCAAAATAACACCTAAAAACATTAACCCCCCCCCCCCCCCAATACCTCTAAAACCCTGCTTAAAATTCTAAAAACCCTTTAATACACTAAAAATAGTAAACATATTAAGAAAACCTAAAAACCCTATCAAACTCAGAAGACCCCTAAAACCTAAAGAAACCCAAAAAAACCATAAATCCCTAAAATTCTCTAAAAACCCAAAATCCCATTAATATTATAACCCCCCCCCCTAAAATACCTAAAAACAAAAAAACCCTCGAGAACTTCAAAAACTATAAGATAGTGTAAGAAACCTAAAAACACATCAAATACATTGAAATAAAAAAATGATAAAAATAATAAAAACCCTAAAACCCCTCAAAAACCCTAAAAATGCTTTCGAAAATAATTAAAACCCAAAAACTCTAAAACCTCCAAAAAATAAAAAAATGATAAAAACCCTAAAAAACCTAATTGACCCTCAAAACAATAAAAACCATAAAATCACCTAAAAATTAAAAACACATAAAAACCCATCAAAACCACAAACAAATAAAAACTATAAAAACTCTTTAAACCCCAAAAAACACAAAAAATCTCTAAAAACCCTTAAAAGCCATAAAAACTAAAAAAACCCAAAAAAATAAAAAAAACATAAAAAACATAAAAATCCTCCACACCCCTCAAAATACCTAAACCCTAGAAAACATAGAAATCCTAAAAATCCCTCAAATTTCAAAAAAAAAGTAAAAACCCTAAAAAATAATAATATTTTTAAAAAACCTAAATATATATAAACACTTAAAACCATTAAAAATCCGAAAAACACTAAAACCCTAAAACCCAATCAACCCCAAATCCCCAAACCCCATAAAAATACAAAAAAATACATAAAAATAAATAAAAACATAAAAAATCCCAAAACCATTAAAATACTCTAAGAAAACTATAAACACCCTCAAAATACCTAAAATCCCATAAAACCCATAAAAATATAAAAGAAACCCCTAAAAATCCATAAAAACATGAAAAAACTATAAAAACCGAAATAAAATGTTAAAACCATAAAAACACATAAAGCCCCTAAAAAGCTAAAACCCTTAAAAACCATACAACTATAAAAACCTCTAAAAACATAAAAACCCTAGAAACCCATAATACACTAACAAAAAACATAAAACTATATAAACCATTTAAACACCTAAAAATTTTAAAAACTTTAAAAACACCTTAAAAACCTAAAAAGAAAAAAAAAACAAAAACCCTAAAAAACTAAAAAACCACTAAAACTCCCAAAATCCATAAACCAATAAAAACTATAAAAATAATAATAAATCCATAAAAATCTAAAAAAATGTAAAAAAAAATTGAACACCTAAAAACCCTAAGAAAACCTTAAAAATCTTATAATAGTTAAAAACACCTAAAAAACAAAAAAATCTAAACACCATAAGAAACCATAAAAACCCTAAAACCCCTCAAAATACCTAAAAATTCTAAAAACCCATAAACCTCCTATTGATACACTAAAACCCATAAATATGTTAAAACTCCAAAAAACCATAATCAAAACCATAAAATCCTAAGAACACATAAAACACATAAAAACATACAATTCTAAAAACCCTAAAACAATAAAACCCCTAAAAATTGTAAAAAACATAAAAACTTTAAAAACTGTAAAAATATTTAATTCATAAAAACACACAAAAAACACTAAAATCCATTTAAATCAATAAATATTATAAAAAACCTAAAAAAACTTAAAAACCCTAAAAAATAATAAAACTCTAAACCCCAATAAAACATTAAAACATCTAAAAAGCCTCAAAATCTCTAAAGACCCAAAAAAATAATCAAAATCCTAAAAAATAAAAAAAAATACAAAAAACAAAAAAAAAATTGAAAACCCCTAAGATTACCATAAAAATATAAAAAAAAATAGAACCCCTAAAACCCTTAAAATTTTAAACACCCTAAACCCCTAAAACCCATCTAAATCTCTAATAACCCAAAAATACATAAAAATCCTACAAAATCGCAAAAATTGTTAAAAAACAAAAAAAGCTATAAAACCCTAATAAATCCTTGAAAACTTAGAACACTTAAACCCCCAAAAAATTTAAAAAATTCTAGAACCCCTAAAAACTGTAAAAACACCCTAAAACCCATAAAAATCCCAAAAAAACACTTAAAAACCATAAAAACACCAAAAACCCATAAAACCCACATAAAAACACTAAAACCCACAAAAATATATATAAATCCATTAAATCCCAAAATCTGTTAACAAACTTCAATAAACATTAAAAATCCTAAAACTCAAAAAAAATAAAAAACACAAAAAAAATAACCATTAAAACCCTAAAATCCCTAAAATCCCTTGAAAATCCTAAATTTCATAAAATTCCAAAAAAAATAAAAATATTAAAAAATCCAAAAAATCCTAAAAAATGTAAAACACTATGAAATCCCTAAAAACCATAAGAAATCATTAAAAACCCAAAGACAGGTAAAACCCCTTAAATCCAAAAAACCTTTAAAATCCTAAGAAATATGAAAAATCCTTAAAACACTTAATATTATCAAAAACCATAAAACCCCATAAAAATCCTTAAAGGACCTAAAAATTCCTAATAACATAAAAACTCCTAGAACTCCTAAGAATACCTCACATCCTAAAAACACATATAAAAATCATAAACACCTTTAAAACCCATAAAATAACCTAAACCCCATAAAAACCTTAAATCTATTTAAAACTCTCAAAACACTTTAAACCCCTAAAAACGTTCAAAAATAAAAAAAATCTAAAAACTATAAAAAACATAAAAAACACTAACAACAAAAAAAGACCTTAAAAATAATAAAAACCATAAAACCACCAAAACACTGCAAATACCTAAAAAAAGAAAGCCAAAAAACCCATAAAAATCCCCAAAAATCCGTAAAAATATAAAAAACAAATCCTTGAAAAAAAACATATGATTATCATAAAACCTAAAAGCCCATAAAAACCACTAAAAACATTGAACACCCTTTAAACACATAAGAATTTCCTAATCCTAAAAAAACCTAAAAAATCATAAACACATAAAAAACCCTAAATCTCCAAAATACTATAAAAATCATAAAATCCCAAAGAACTCCAAAAACCCTCAAAATACCTAAAAACCTTAAAAACAATAAAAGTTTAAAAAATAACTAAAAGTACCTAAAAACATAAAAATCTTTAAAACCCTAAAACACATTAGAAAACAATAAAAACCTAAAAAACGTATGTCCCATAAAAAGAAAAAAAATCTAAAAACCCTATGAAATTATAAAAACCCTAAAACCCCTAAAGACCATAAAATTCCCTAAAACCCCTAAAAACCATAAAAATTCTAAAAAAATCTAAAAATCGCAAAAAAAATTAAATACCAAAAATAATCCTAGAAAAACTTAAGAAACCAGTACAAAAATAAATAAAATTAAAAGCACTCAAATCCCAAAAAATCAGAAAAATGTAAATACACTAAAATGATCGTAAAACCCCTAAAAGACAATAAAAACCATAAAAACCCCTAACCCCCCCCCCCCCTAATAAATCCATAAACACCCTAAAAACCCACTAAAAACTCTGAAACCCCTTTAAACCTCTAAAAAAATTAAAAAAACTCTAAAACCCATAAAAACCCTAAAAACTAAAAAGAAACCTAAATCTAAAATAAACACTCAAACCCTTAAAACCCCCAAAAACCCAAAAAACCCTCAAAATCCTTAAAAATCATAAAAACCATAAAAATACTAAAAAAATCCCTAGTATTAGATAAAGACGTAGAAAACACCAAAAACCCTAAAAACTATTAAGGAAACTATAAAAACCCAAAAAAAATTAAAACCCCTAAAATACATTAAAAACCAAAAAAACCATAAAAACACTAACAACCCTCAAAATCCCTAAAACCCTAACAATAATAAAAATCCTAAAAATACCTTAGAATCTCTAAAAACATAAAAACCCCTAAAAACCCTTAAAACCTAAGGAAAAAATTAAAACCATAAAACACTTAAATACACTAAAAAATAAAAAATTAAAATACCCCTAAAAACCCTAAAAGACACCAAAAACCCTAAAAACACATAAAAACCATAAACTACTAAAAAATCTAAAAATCCATTAAACCTATAAAATTCGTTAAAATCTGTAAAACAAATTATAATCCAAACAAATCAAGAAAACCTAAAACCCAAAAAACATAACCCCCCAAACCCTTAATACCCTCATAATCCAAAAAACCCAAAAAACCAAAAAAATACTAAAAATTACCTAAAATTCTCTATAAACATAAAAACCCCTAAAACCCTAAAAAACTATACGAAAACATTAAAAACATAAAAACACATAAATTCCCTAAAAACATAAAAACACCCAAAACTCTAAAAACCATAAACCCCTAAAAACACAAAAAAACCCTGAAAATCACCTGAATCCCTATAAACAATAAAAAACCATAAAATTGCTATAAATCCCTAATAATGTAAAAATGATAAAAACCCTAAGAAAACCCAAAAAACCTAAAAAAACATAAAACCACTAAAAAACCTAACAAACACTAAAAACCTTAAGAAGACCCTAAAAACCATAAAAACTATAAAAAACACAAAAAACCCCTAAAACCTAAAAACCCTAAATACCAGAAAAAACCTAAAAACCAATAAAAACTCCATCAACCATTTAAACCCCTAAAAAGGTTAACAAAATCTAATAAACCATAAGAGAAAAAAATCAATAAAAACCCTAAGACCCTAAAACCCCCTAAAACACTCAAAATCCCCAAAACACTAAAAAACCATAAAAATCACACAATCCCATGAAATCCCTAAAAGAAAAAAATATTAAAAACCCTAAAAAATAGAAAGAAAACCATAAAATGTAAAAAAACAAAAACTCACTAAAAACATAAAAATTTCTAAAAACTATGAAAACCGTAAAACTTTAAAAACCATAAAACCCCTAAAATTCATAAAAACACTAAAACCCACTAAAAATATAGAAACCCATTAAATCCCTAAAAATTCAAAAAACACTAAAAACTATATAACCAATAAAAAACTAAAAAAAACATAGAAACCACACAAAACCCTAAAAACCCGAAAAACTGTAAAAACCCTAAAACCCCTAAAAATCAAAAGAAAAACCCAAAAACCAAAAAAAAATCCTAAAAACCCAAAAAATCTATAAAAATGTAAAAACCCCAAAAAACTCATAAAACCCCAAAGGAAACATTAAATAACCAAATATAGATAAAACACATAAAAACCCCTAAACCCTTAAGAACCATTAAAATACCTAAAACACTAAACAAAATCCATAAAATCCATAATAATACATAAAAATTTAAAAAAAAACCCTAACACCCTAAAAACCCAAAATAAAATCATAAAAATAAAAATACACTTAAACCCCCTAAAAACCCTAAAAATTGAAAAAAAAAACGAAAAAACTGAAAAACCCAACTTAGAACCACAAAACCCCAAAAAAAACCTTAAGATGCCCTAAAACCCATGAAATTCATAAAAAACTAAAAATTATAAAAAAAACCATTAAACCCCTAAAAACATTATAGAGATATAAATAATATTAAACAACCTAAAAACACAAAAAACCAATAGAAACCCTAAAAACCATATAACCCCTAAAAATCCATAAAAACTGTAAGATTACATAAAAATACTAAAAATCACTAAAATCTCTAAAAGTGTAAAAAACCCAAAAGCACCTTAAAACCCCTATGTAAATATTAGAATACTAAATAAATTAAAAAAACTAAAAAACATAAAAATTATAAAAACCCTAAAACCCTCAACTCATTAAAAACCCTAAAAACCCATAAAAATATTTTAAAATCCCAAAAAATCTCTTAAAACATAAAAAACCCTAAAAACCAGGAAAAACGCTAAGAAAAACATAAAATCCTAAAAACAATTAAAACCCCTAAAACCTAAAATAAATATAAACACTAAAAACCCTAAAACACCAAAAAACCAGAAAACCCCTTAAATGCTTAAAAACCTAAAAACTAATAAAACCCCAACAAAACACTAAAAAATCTAAAAACACTTTAAACCCCTAATATGTTAAAAAACTATAAAAACTTAAAATCCTTAAAAACTAAAAAACACTAAAACCCTAAAAAAACATAAAAATCCTTAAAACCCCTAAAACCCCTAAAAATTCCCTAAAACCCTAAAAACTAGAAAAATCTAAAAATCACTAAAAATCGCTAAAAACATAAAAACCTTAAATACCCAAAAAACCAAATGAAAAATTTTAAAACCTAAAAACACTTAAATCCCCTAAAAACCTAAAAAATACTAAAAATCATAAAAACCCTAAAACACCTAAAAATCCTATAAAACCACAAAATCCCTAAAAATCCTAAAACCCATAAAAATCCTGAAAAACCTTATAAATACCTTAAAACAAAAAACACCTTAAAACCCTAAAAATATATGAAAACATTAAACACATAAAAACACATAATACCCCCAAAATCTCATAAATTATGAAAACCGTAAAGAACCACAAAAATACCCAATAACCCAGAAAATCCCATAAAACAATAAAAACCCTAAAACCCTTAAAAACACTAAAAATCCCTAAAACACAAAAAACCTACCAAAAACATTAAAAACCTTGAAAAACTCCAAAAACCACCATAAAAAAATAAAAACCCTAACAAACCCTAATACCCCTTTCCAAATACATAAAAAACATAGAAACCAAAAAAATACTAAAAATCCCAAAAATTTACTAAAAAAATAAAAAAAACCCTAAAAATTGCTTAGAAAAATGTAACAACCTGAAAATAATTAATACCACTAAAATCCTAAAAACTCAAAAAACCATAAATACCCCCAAAAAAACTTAAAAGCCAAAGACTCGTAATAGTTATAAAAAACCAAAAACCCATAAAAATTCCAAAAAACCACTAAATACTGCAAAAAACCACTAAACCCCTAAAAATGTTAAAACACTATTAAAATCCTAAAAAACTCATGAAATACTAAAAAATCAAAAATGACCAAAAAAATATTAAAAACCACAAAAAACCACAAAAAAATCAAAATCCCCAAAAATCCTAAAATACATAAAAATCCTAAAATATCCCTAAAAATCCATATGAACATAAAAACCCCTAAAATACTTAAAACCCCTTAGAAAACCTTAAACACATAAAAACACTTAAAACACATAAAAAACCTAAAAACAATAAAAATATAAAAACTAATAGAATCACTAAAAAATTAATATCCCTTAAAAATCTAAAAACTATAAAAATACTAAAAAATACCTAAAATACATCAAATCATACAAACCCAAAAAACTCAGAAAACCCCAAATAAAACATTAAACACCTAAAAACACTTAAAACCCCTAAAAACCCAAAAATTCTTAAAACATAAAAATTATTAAAACCATATAAACCCATACAACCATTAAAACCCACTAAAAATTTCTAAAAACCCTTTAGAACCATAAAAACCTAAAACCCTAAAAACATTAAAAACCATTAAACCCAAGAAATCAATAAAAACCCTATAAACTCCCAAGAACCCTCAAAATCCTTAAAACCCCTAAAATTAATAAAAATATTAAAAATGTCCTAAAAATCCCAAAAATAATAAAACCCTAAAAACCCGTAAAACCCCTTAGAAAACCATAAAACCCTAAAAACACATAAAACCATTAAAACCCCAAATAACATTGAGATGCCTAAAAACCCTTAAAAATATTAAAACCCATAAAAACCCTCAAAATCCCTAAAACTACTAAAAACCATAAAAATCACTAAAAACCTTAAAAATATCTAAAAACATAAAAAACCCTAATACCCCCTAGGAAAACCTTAGAAACCAAAAACCCTTAAAATACCTAACATAACTTAGGAAATCTAAAAACCATAAAAATCCCTAAAAAGACCCTAAAACCCTAAAACAACTGAAACCCACAAAACAACTAAAAACCACACAGACCTATAAAACCCTTAAAATACCAGAAAAACCTATAAAACCCTTAAAATACACTATAAACTCTAAAAAACCTACAAACCCCTAAAATGTTAAAAACTCTAAAAACCTTAAAAACCCTAAAAATAACCCCCCCCCCCACCCTCAAAACCCAAAAAAACACATAAAAACCCTCAAACCCCAAAACAACCTAAAAATTGTAAATATTTTCCAAAACCTTAAAAACCAATATAAATAATAAAAATATCTAAAAACCCCTAAAACAAAAAAACCTTAAAACCCATAAAACCCTAAAAATACCTTAAAAATAGAAGTGCCTAAGAAAGATCCAAGTATGATTGAGTGGGGTAGAGGTGAAGCGGCATTATATTTTTATTTTATTTTTCCTTACTAATAAATAAACATTCACATACAATTAAATATGTCTTTACCTGATAAAAAAAATCAAACTCACATCCATAGGAAGACAATAATTTACAAGGTTAACTGCTCAACAATAGTAGCTAAATCCTTTGTATGGTTTGTAAATGATCCCAACACCACACAATACATTAGAAAACAATAATTTTTCATGGAATAAAATGAGTTGGATATGACCTTACACCTTTGTAGCATAATGAAAACAATCTAACAATGCGTTTTCTTCTTCTAGAAAAAATAATGCATTATAATTTTTGTAACAGACATGTTTCCATAATTCATGATCAACTTTCAAAAACAATATCTTTAAAACAATTATTCACTTTCTTAACCAATAGAGGTTAAGAACGTATTCTAGTATTCATAATAATACTTTGTTAGATTTCTCTATCTAATTTTCAAGTCTGATTTCTCAATACAATAATCTTGTTATGTCATAATACTGCTGAAATAATTCTAAACTTATGCTTCCTCAGTTCAAAAATCTCAATACAATTTTCCCAATCTGATTATCCAGTTCAATACGATAGTTGGATGAATACAATCTTCTTCCTTCTTATTCTTCTTATTCTTATTCTATCCATCTCACTTCTTCATGATTTTTTTTGGAAGATTCTTCTTGTTATAATTATGGAGCTTCTCACTCCTCTTTCATGAGTGATGCAAGTCTTAGAATATACCAAGTATTCTCTTCCTTTTAAACACACACCAAAATAGTTTAAGCAGGATTCTAAAAAGTTTTTCATGCTTCAGAAAATTTTCCAAATCCTTAATATTCTTTAAATCTCATATATCTCTTTGAATTATTCAACACCTTTTCAAATCTTTAGATCTCCTTGATTTTCATATTTTTATTTTACTTATTAAACCATATTTGAATTTTAGATCTTCTCTTGACTTTAGCTCCCATAATTATTTATAAAAAATATTCAATCCAATTCTGAATTTTCATTCTTATTTTCCAATTACGATTATCCATTACAATGGTCATCATTATTTATTGATCTAATTATAAATTTAGAAATGAATACTTCTTAACAAACATTAGTCTAATTCTGTTTCTTGATTTTGATTGCCCAATATGATTTCTTCATTATGATAATTACATTTGGTCACTCCTATTTTCTTGACCCACTTGAAAATAAATTATAACTATATACATCTCATAACACATATATGAATCAATTGAAAAAAATAATCTTCCCATTTTGATTTCCTCATTATGATGAAGACAACAAATTCTTTAATGTGTTGCTCTGTTTCAATTATGACAAATTTAAAACATATATCCTCCCATTATGATACTCTATAAAAACTAATAAAAATAATGGAAACCAAATTATTGTTGCTTTAAGAAATATTTTTATCCCCCTTAGACAACACTTTTAAAAAGTATTCAAATAGAACTCTTCTTTTTAGGATTTTCTCTTGACACACTTGTTAGAGATACTAAAAACATTATTTATCACCTGACTCAATCTAAAAATCATCTCAATTAGAAATGGTTGACTATATTTTTTATTGATATGAATTTTAACAAACTTTTCTTATTAAATTTTCCCAACATCTCCCAAGAAAATTGTTCATAAATACATTTCCTCTTTAAAATCATTTCTTTTCAATCTACCTACGATGTCATATGTATATCAAAACAATGTAATGATTAATCGATGTCAAAGTAACTCATATTATCAGTATAACACTAAGGCCAATGGACTTTATCTATTGGAAAATTATTTATTCTAATGAATATGATAATTCAATCCATCCAGACATCAAACAATTTTGAATATAGAGATCTTAGACTAATGAAAATGATACCAGAATGGTTTTCCTTAAACAAAATTTCTTCTTCCACAAACTCATCCTTGTATCATTACTTCTTCATGACTTTGAGAATGTTGAAGATAAGCTTCAACATATTTTAACTTACTATAGAATGTATTGAAACTTCCATATATTCCATCAATATGTTTCTTTCTAATCAAACATGAACAATATTGGAAAAACCTTTTATCCCCCTTTCCTTGATAAGGCTTGCATCACAAGTTCTCCAAAAAATTATGATATTTTTGAAATAAAACATATAAAATAATCATTGTATTTACACTGGATCCTATGTAGAATATTATTATCTTCCTCATTATAATTAGAACCTCATTTCGGACCCTAGGTGGATCTCATGATCAATTTCTCCAGAAAAATTTCTCTCTATCCATTGGTTTTTCTTAAATAATTCTAGTTTGATTTCCGGAATATGATGATATGGTGAGTCTGATCTTCATGCCAATGGTTTTGGATCTGATTTTATCCTCTTCATACACACCCTTCTTCAATCCATATTTCAATTACCTTCTAATCATACTTTATTTCTTCAACATAATCAACATATTAATTTAATGTTAATAAATGCAACCAAAACATAGTTGGGTCTTAAAATATTCCCCTTTGTGTTTGTTATCAATGCGAAATTTAATAGATTTTCATCTTTCTCCCAATTTTTTATTTCTCCCACTATTTCTTTCTCCCACTGTTTCTTATCTACCCCCTTATTGAAAATAAAACTCAAGGGGTCTGTCATGATAATTTTCCCCCTTATTGAAAAATGATCCTATATTCAAGGGTTAGAACTTTTTATCTCCAAATATTGAAGCTCTTATTCAAGAGATCATATGTATCACATGATTTCCTTAATAAATATACTTCAAATAAACAAATATATGTTTGTGTTGTCGAAACCAATGTAGAAAAAAAGAGTGTATAATGAAGGTTATCAATATTTTCCATTACACAACATTCATATGATACCTTTTCATGTCTCTTTCTACATTCTTATGACTGCAGAAATGTTTAAAATATTTTTGTTAAGATAAAATTTACTGACACCCATCTCAATAAACATATAATTTTTTTTATAAAAACATATCTTAAAAAACATAATTTTAGTAACCTCATTACTTTCTTTTTTAATAATAGTAATATATTCATCATCACCTGCTTCCTTATATTGAATCCTTCAATTCCATTCAAGTTACTATAAATATGAAAAGATTTTCAGAACAAGGAGGAACCTAATTTGTTCTATAGAAGCAACAACTAGACTGGGATTCTTCTCTCAGTCTTGACTTTTTTTTTCTTTTTTTCTTAGATTTCGCATTAGATGTTCTTTCTTTATTCTCTTCATCCTTCTAGGATTTTGTAACAATATTATTATTATCTGTAGAGTTTTATGATAAGGATGTTGACTTTTCTTCAACTTTAGCAACCTATTTTCTACAATTATATTGTAACATCTTCTTTTTGTATTCTTCATGGGATGGGAAAATATTCAAACAACTTTTTGTAACATGCCCATTTTGCTCACATATCTTGTATATTTTATGATTCTTCAAATCATAATATATTGATATCTTTTTATCAACATTGTTGAAAATTTCAGAAACATTATTCTTACCCTTTTCCTCAGATTATTTTTTTATTATTTCAACTTTATATCAATTTTTACATATTATAAACAAATAATTAAGCACTATTTCTTAATGAACATGGCATGTTTACCTTTCCTAGAATTAAAATTACTATTCTCATAATTATTACGAACATCCATCTCATGATTATTCCTTTGAGTGGATTGAATCCCCCTCAATATTTTTCTTATATAACTCATGGAACATTTATAATGTTGTTGGTTAAACCAACACATATTATCAATGTGTATGAATCCACCAAAATTCCAGCAATACCCCTAGAAGGAATACCTTCTTCTATAATTTCTATATTGTTTGGAATTGTTGAAATGTTTCTCAGTAACCATTTCATCTTTTTTAACTTAACTTTATTGACCACCAACTATTCTATTATCCACCAAATTCTTCCTTTTTAGCTCATTTTTCTTTTTAGCCATTTCAGAACCAGAATAATTTGAACACATTTCATAATCATAATTTTTATAAACTTATAATGTGTTAAAAATATATTTTTGTAGACATTTTTTAATTTTAATCATTAAATGTTTTTAATATTTTTGACATTGATTTTAAATTAAATTATAGTAAATTCATTTTTATATATGTTTAAAAATCATACTAGAGTCTTAATTTAAAATGTATCCATTTAATTTTAAAATATATATAATATTTATAAAATTATCATTCTTTTAAAAATAAATTTTTTACTGTGGTAACAATATTTATCTTGGTAACTTAATTTTATTCCTAAAAATAAAATTTACCCCACTAACTAATTTGAAAAATTATTATTACAAATATTCAGATAATTTTATAAGATTCAATTTCAAAAATCGATAAGAATTAATTTTAATATAAGTTTGCATAATGCATAAATTTTTTTAAGAAATATATATCTTCTAAGCATAAAATGACTATTGTTTTATTATAAATTATTATATAGTTTTTATAAATTTTTTACTTCTATTGATACTCTAAAAATTAATGAATATAATATAATAGTAATATTTTATATTTTTATTAAGGTAACATGATTTTTATTTTAGTTCAGTATTGCGTGCAAGACAAGCTACTCATATGATGCTTAATTTTGGGAATGTAATTACAAATATAGTGATTCATTACATTTTCCTATCAAACTGTATCATATTTCACATGATAAAAATTAAAATAGTCCCTATTGAAATGGTCTCATGTTTTAGGGTTGAACACATTTCAATCAACTTCCTTGACGAGCTAAATATTGTTAAACATATTATTCTGGTATATATCTTGGACCCTATTTATGAACCTAGGGTGAGGTAGATTCTTGAGGACATGCATGGTTTAAATGTGGGAGTTTATGATTAATATAAATTTATAATAATATTTTACGTCATTTTTAAATATATTTTATATGATTTCATTTCACAAATAATTATTTGTAATTGAATTTATCAATTTTTTTTATTTTATATATTCTTTTTAGGAAACATGAACTTTAATTCCTTTTTCAAGTCATTTTTGGTATATATTTGAACCATTAATTTTTTAACATATATTTTCATAATGAATATATAATTTTTTGAGGATGTGGTGTCTTTTAAATTTTATTTAAACATAAAACATAAATTTTTAATATTTAAAAAAGATCTTTTAATCAAACTGTATATAATTCTTAATTATGTATATTAGTTTTATAATTAAATAAAAATATTATTAAACTATATGTTATAATAATAATTAAACTTATATAATTATATAATTATTTATTATTTAATCATATACATATTAACATGATATATATATTTATACATTATGTAAATTGTGTATATAATTATCTAATATGTGAATCATTAGTTATATAAATTTTTATTTATAATATTAATTTTATTTTTGTTTTATATTATTTATACATTCATTTTATTTATCAATAACTTAATTTATATATTCAAAAAAATCTTTTATAACAACTCTTATTTTTATTTATTCAAATAGGAAAGAGAAAAAACATACATGAAAGCCTAGAAAGAAAGTGATGGTAGAAAATAAGGTGGATAGAATAAATGAAGGCTTGGTGAATTAATAGTTGAAAGTATATTACAAGGTAAAGGAAGACTCCCATGGGAGGACATGGTATCAACATCACCATTAAACTACCCATATGAAGCAAGGGATTCATTCAATATATTATCTTCTCTTTATGTGTGAGAAATAATAGTACCCACTTCCAACTTCATGGTATTAGCCTAAATATGGTATGTGACTGAATAGTGGGTTGTTTCCTGATTCTTAAAAACGTGATAATGATAGTAGCATCAAGTTTAATACAAGATAGTAAGATATCCTTCACATTGCACAGGTTGAGACCAAAAAAACACCTTTTACTCTTCTCAAAGTGATGACCCATGGCAAGAATTTGTACTGAATCCCAACACCACTAATCCATAATGATCTTGAACTACATGTTTTTATTACATTTTGTTTTTATAGTAAAATTAAATAGTGATTATCTTAAACTTGAGATATGGAAGATTCCATAAAACCCAGTCTTGGAGAAGTGATTTAAACAAGCCCGACCTGGGACTCAGATCCATGATAATACCAAATTAATTCTATAGACCAAAAACTCATGAAAGTTTTGTGAAGATATTTTCTATGGATTCAACTGACTAAGAAGTGAAGAACCTACATTTAGATACTAATGATATACCTCTAATCAATATTGTGTAATTTTTAAGTAGTGGGTTCTTTCTAATATGCCAAATAAGGAAGGTAATTTTAATAGGTGTGCACTTATTATAGATATAGGACCCCCAATAATTATTTCTCTTTGGATTCCTATTAAATGAGTGCAATGCGATTGAAGAGAATAGTTCATTGTCACAGGGTAAGTATACTATAATATCCTTATCCTATTAGAGAATAATTTCTCTAATAATGGAAATATGGTTCTCATTAAGAACCATGTGATGGATAGTCAAATATGAAAATATCTCTGTAACTATAATTTTCAATGTTATACACCCAAGAAAGTGAAGCTGAACACCTATCCACCAATCCTTCCAAAAAGATATATCACCAATACCCATAATAAAATGATCTTAATAAATGATGAAGGTAATAAATGACACCATTTATTCCATATTTTAGAAGACTATCCACCCATGTAACCATATCCCTAATATTCTCATGCTTAGGTCAAATTAGTTGTGCCCAAAGGAAGGTTACAACAATAAAGTCTGAATTTTTCATTATATGAAGATAAATCATCATTTCCCCTCATCCTTATAGATTAATATCACCATCCCCTATAGGAAGAGATAATTATTTACAACCATCCTGATAAAATCATTTAACTACGCCAATACCAAATATAAAATTTGAGAAAATCATCTCCAGTTTGAGATGGGCTGACTTAGTCACCACTATAATGAAGAGTAAATAAATTAGCATAGAGTATAGGTTATTCGTGACCAAATTTATCCTTCTAATAGAAGATAATAGACTACTCTTACATTATTGAATTCATCCAGATAATTTTAAAACTATAAAATCAAAATGAAGGATTATCACAGGCCCATAGATCAAAGGAACCTCAAGGTACTCAAAATAAAAAATTGTCCTATTTATACTGAACCACCTCTCATGGAGTTCACTCCTCTTATAAGTAATTTTATCATAAACCACAAAACTTCTCAATCTATATTTCATGGTATATATACTCCATAAACCAAAAGTTTTGAGAAGGTCCACATATTTGGCCATGGATTTTGTAACGTCTTTAATTTTTTAAGGTACGTTGTTTATAATTTTTTATGTTGTTCAATATTTCTTCCATGGAGTTATATCTATTGTGTAAAATGGAATTGGGATTGGTTTATAGAGGTTTGAGTTCATAGTGGTCTGATTGGTGGATAAAACAATGCCACCAACTAGCTGGTGGGGTACACCAACCAGCCCGTGGTGCGGGTAGTGGGACATGGGTTTTTGCAGATCCCACTAGTGGGTTGATAGTGGAGGTAGAATTATTTCATTCTTTAGAGGCACACCAGACCATCAGTGGCACCCAGAATGAGGGATAATTAAGGGTGTTTACATCTTTTCCATCTAATTTGATTATAAAACTAACCCTCACCCAAATCTGACCCTAATTCATGAACCCCCTAGAGATATATTCCTTGGTGATCTGGTATTACTTTTTCTCTACTCTTGGGTGATTGAGATCTAGATCGATATGGGGAATCAATTGAGGTTAGATACATTTGTTCTAAGCCCAATTCTACTTCTTTCTCTATAATTGATCATAGATCTAATCTATGTTTTCTAGATCTATGGATCTCCACCTATATATAATGGAGAACTCATGCTTGATTTATATATCGGTATTGGATCAACAGATTTGGTGGCCTCGCTTTGATCGATTATAGATCTATCGTTGATGGTGAATCCCTTTTGTTAAGTTGATATAGATTTCATCCCTTATCATGATTATTTCCCTAAATTAAAATCCTATAGGTTCAATATTGGTGGATTGGGTCTTGTTCTAGTGAACATCATTGTAGAGGCATGATCTGAGTTTCATTCCTCCATAGACCTAGGATTTTTTCATAAACATGTAAAAGGCAAGAATTCCTTACCCTCTCGGGACTTTGTATATAATTTTTTAGTATGATTGGATTGTGTATATTCCTAGTTTAGAGTCCCTTATATGATAAGTGTTGGGTGTGATTGGGTATCCCATGGGGCCTTATATTGGAATGGATTGTGTGTTCCTTTCTATGTTGTTTATCATTTGTATAATATTTCATAACCTATGGAATGTTTGATATGCCATGTTGTTTTTTTCTGTTTCATTTATTACTTGTGTAATATTTCATAACATGTGGAATAATTATTGTGGTATATAATTCCATTCTATGTTATTCCATACATATGGGTTTTTATATAGCCAGTTGAATCTCTATTTCAGTGTTTGGTTTGATAGGTGGCTCAGTGGGACTTATCCAACCCCTTAAAGAGAGAGTGTAGATGAAATGAATCAATGGTTGTGGTTTTGCGTAGGATAATGAGTGCTTAAACTTGGAACATGTCTAGTCTATGGGAAATTACATACACCATTGGAAGAGGGCCCATTTATTTTGGTATGGTATATCAATGGGGAACTTTCTTACATATGAGAGAGTTACAATGTATCACATATTCCAAGCATGCATACATAAAATTCAAGTAGGTGACCAAGAGTCATGGATGTGACATTCCCTTAGAGGTGATCATGTATTTTTTTCCATAAAGCTGGAACATGAATTTTACTTAAAGGAATATGGAGTTACATATGAAGATGTGAGTCATGTGATGACTACATATGATATTATCCTTGTATAGATCTGAATCAGGTACGACCAGGGTGTATAGAATCATCATTAGTGTAAGGTCTCCTGGTACTTGATTGGTTTTTTTATTTTGTGTGAATTTACCTTCCATCATGACATGCACTTATATATACATATATACTTATGTTAAGTAAACATTAGTGGTTTCCTACAGGTTTTATAGTCACACCTTGCATGATCATTTTTGTGTGTATGCAAACTTCATGATTAGGGACCTAAAGAACGAAACGGGCCCTACAATAGGTTACTGGGGAGATTATTTTTGGGAGATGGAAGAGATATCAAGATAGACACCATATTGTTGTTTCAACACTTTTATTTGTTATCATTTCTATTTGTACTATTATTATTATTGACAAACAACATAGGGGGTCCTCTTAGTGTATTTATTGTGTGACCTGATATGAAATTAGTTATAGTATCTTATTTATGTTATCTTCCACTATGATGTTGAGTTGGATTATTTTTATGTTGATATATTTTAGTGTTTCAAAATGATTACTTATGATATAGTCTTCTCATAGAATTATAAAACCCTCACCACTAATCGGAAACCTCTTTCATATGGGGAGGTGCACATGAGGTCATGTGGAATTTTGGCTTAGACCCAATTATTCAAGTCGGTATATTACAAAATGGTATCAAAGTTTAGTTTCCTTTCTTTTCTTATTGGCTATTCTTGTAAATGGTAGAAAGAAGAAAGGCTATGTGGAATTTGGGTAGGGGAGTTTCCATTTTCCTATCCATATCATGTGTAATGGACCTCTGAGTTACCATGATGGGATTTCTAATATAGTTTATAGGATTTAGGTCCATTCATACATCATGAATAGGAACTTAGGATCACATGTAATGTATATACCTATTGTTTATTTCATAGTATTTATTTAGTTAAATGTATTAATTTGTACTTTTTGGTGATATATCAGTGATATCTAATGTTGTGATATATATTTAATGTAATTGATTAGTTGTAATTTTTCATTCTATTATGTAATATATATATATATATATATGATTATGGATAACATGCATATATAGAGGACTAGTTTGGGATTGATCCTTAGGCGGAGCTATGAGGGTTATAATTTTTATGTGGGTATCTTATAGGATAGACCTTCCTATATAAATCCTTTATGTGTACCCTATATATGATTAAGTTTTACTCGTAATAACGTTTTTGTAAGCGTTCTACATGTTTGTTTGTTGTTTAAAAAAAATATCACCTTTGAGATTCCAGAATTCTTCTACTGACAACATACCAGTTCTACCACAGGCTATGTAGGAGGATTCCCTTAAGCGTGTTCTCAAACTTTCTTTTATGATTCAGGCAATGAACACACCCTATCATGAAGTCTTATAGATTGTGCCTCCTCAGGTCGTAGGGTCATAGAGGATGATGGTTGACTATGCATGAAACATTCAACTCCAGCATCCACCATTATTCTAGGGAACAAGTTTTCCTATGTATATTGAGGACTGGATTGATATTATTGAATCTAACATTAACCTAGTAGATACTCCTAAGGATTGGAGGGTGAATATTTCCACCTTTATGCTTCAAGGAACTTATAAGTGGTGGTGGGATTTTATGGGATAGGAAGGTAGATAGGGGTGAGGGTCTTACTTTGGGGGCCTTAAAGGAGATTTTATTCAAGGAATTATTTCCCGATGCATTGAAGCTGGACCGAGCACTATAGTTTTTGAAGATTCAATAGTGGATGATGTTAGTTTCTTCTTACTTTTCCCATTTTATAGATTTACTATTGTTTGATTCTATATTGGCTGGGAATTAGGCACAGAAGGCTAGGAATATTGATATTGGACATCATCTAGAGTTGAGACATCAGGTTAGGGACTATGACATGATGATGTTTCCGGGGGTTATTTGAAAGTCCCCATCTTATGAGAAGCACCTAGAGGAGGACATGGTTGCAGGTTTTCTTCCATATTACTGTTCATTAACTATCGTATTTCCTATTACTGAAATCAGTTCATCTTTTGGTAGAAATAATAGTAATTCTTAGTAGGTACAATAGGGTAGCAGATGGAGGGAGTAGAGTAGGGACTCCTCTAATTTTTGTGGGGAGTCTCTACCATGTGTTATCACTATTGATGAAAAGAAAATATTAGTACATCGTTCATAAAGACACCTAATAAATTTCACTAATATATAAATATAGGTCATATCAGTGCTTTTTTTCTAAGATTTCACATCTAGATTCCAGAATCTCATGTCAGGGTGTGGGTATAGGTAATCAGTAGTAGACACATGCTCCACAAACTTTAGGGACTCAGGTGAGTCATGCACTACAAAGTCAAGGTCAATCTCTAGAGGTGGGAATGATGGATGTGATGGATATGGTTCCAATTGTCATTTGAGAGGGGCCTTCAATAGTTAGAGGTGTGATATTCCTTACCTCTACTATTTCTATTGATTTATTTGATACATGATATTCCCATTATTTTATATCTATTCACATCATCGTTGGCCTAGATTTATTGATTAAATTATCTTCTGAGTTACTCTCTCTTAACATGCCCTTGGGAAAGAAATTAGATTATCTGTAGTGATGACCTAAGTGTCTCATAGTTATTTATAGCTATATACATATGTGGGAATTCATGATCTTATAGATGAATAGTTTCAATGTGATATTTGTAAAATATTGGTTGACTAGTTATCAAACTCATATCGACTATTATCTGAGACATGTCTCTTTCACCACACCTAGAGGAGAGAGGTTCGTGTTAACCGGTGAGTGGGATGTCAGAGCAGGTGAGATGGGATAAAACCTAATCTGAATTGTAATTATCACAGTGCAGGTAACAGGTTTGGATCTCATAGAAGACTCAAAATTAATCCCCTTTATCTTCACTATTATAGTGGATAGCTACAGGGATGTTTTCTATATGACTTATCAAGTCTTCCTCCAGATAGAGGAATTTTGTTTGAGATTGATCTTAAACTTGAGGAACAACCAATATTGATTCTTCCTTATCGTATAACTCTATTTGTGTTGAGAGAGTTGAAGGTTCAGTTATAGTATTTAAGGACGAGGGGATTTATCTGACCAAACACATCTCATTGGGGTGTTCTAGTTTTATTTTTCAAGAAGGAGGAAAATATTATATAGCTCTTTTTGGAATATAGGAAGGTTAATTAAGTAACAATAAAGAATAATTACCCTTTACCTAAGATTGAAAAACTATTTAATCAGTTATGGGGAGCCTAGTGGTTTTCCAAAATTCATCTTCATTTAGTCTACCACCACTTGTGAGTAAGAGGGGATGATATTCCCAAGACAAAATTTAGGAGAATTTATTGATTTTATGAGTATCTTTTCATGCCTTTTGGGTTGAAAAATTATCCAAAAGTGTTTTTTCATATTATAAATAGGATTTTTTATCCATACCTTGACTCTTTAGTCATTGTATTCATGGAATATAACCTAATATATTCAATGAATTCATATATGCATGAAAGGAACCATGATATTGTATTGATTACACTTCAATAACATCATCTTTATGCCAAACTATTGAAGTTTCACTTTTGGATTCAAGAGGTATGGTTCCTTATGCATGAAATTTATGAGGAAGGGATTTTAGTGGATCCAAAAAAGTAGGGTGATTATGTCTTTCTAACCTCCCAGTAATGTGTTTGAGATCAAGAGATTCCTTATGATTATTGGGGTATTATCAATGTTTCATATAGTACTTCTCCCATTTTTTAGTATCTATGAATGATCTTTCCAAAAAGGGGGTGATGTTTGAGTGGTATGATCAATACGAAGAGGCCTTCCTAGAGTTGATGAAATTGATGACGAATCCAATTTTGATTCTTTCTGATTCTAAGATTGGATATGCAATGTACTGTGATGCCTGAAAATATAGGTTGGGAGATATGTTAATGTGGAGGGATCAGTTGGTCACTTATGGTTAACTTCATCTACAAACCCATGATAAAAACTACCCAATGTATGAATTAGATTTGGTTGTTTTGGTCCACACCCTGTAGTTTCAGTGATATTAACACTTTAGTGAAAAAAAATTCTTCTAAACAAACCACAAGATCTTGGGATACATCTTCTCTCAGTGAGATATTGATCTGAGGATGATGTGTTGGGTGGAATATTTGAAGAATTTTAACGTTGAGATAGCCTATGATCCTGGTAAAGGTATTGTATTTTCACATGCACTCAGTAAGAAAATTCTAGAAATGTAGGATCTTAGAGAGTGGACTTCACATGAGGAATTATGTCTCATGATTTTGATGTTTGAATGGCTAGTGGTGGTTTTTGAGGATCATGTAGTTATGAAATATATAACTTTAGTTATCACATATTCTTTAGTGGACCAAGAAAAGGTCATCCAAGAGTCACATTCCGAGTTTCCAATGATTGAGGAGCACTTTTAAGGGGATAATTATGTTCCAGGTTGGTCCTTAGATGATAAAGATGTGATCTATGTTCATGGGAGGTTAGTAGTGTCATCTTCCTTGAGGGAGGAGATGATGAGAGACTCTCATTCTTCTAAGAGGGTAGTGTATCCAGGGTCGACAAAGATTTACCATGATATCCAACATCAATTTTGATGGCCATTTATGCACAGGGACACTTCCAGTTTTTCTTTGAAATTCTTTAACTACTAGAGGGTTAACATCAAGCATCATCATCTTGGTGGTTCTCTTCGGTCACTCCTAGTGCCTATATCGAAGTGGGATGATGTGATAATTTACTTCATGAAGGGGTTACCGGGGACCCTGAGAATTCTTGATGCTTTTTAGGTTTTAGATAATGAAAGTGGCTCATTTCATACCAATTTGGGAGACACTTAGTGGATGATTTGGGAAAGATGTATGTATGGGAGATTATATTCTTACATGGGGATCCTTTGAGAATCATATCAGATAGGGAAATGTGCTTCATGGCATGATTTTGGTAGGGATTATAAAAGGATTTGGGTACCTTTCTGAAACTAAGTACCACACATCATCTGCAGATGAATGGATATTCAAAGAGGATGATACAAATTTTAAATGATATGTTGCGGGCATGAATTTTGGACATCAGTGGAGATTAGTATGGTCACCTAATATTAGTTAAGTTCAATTAAAATAATATATTCCAAGATTCAATTCAGATGGAACCTTATGAGACTCTTTATGGTTGGTCATGTCACTCACCGTTGAGTTAGCATGTGGCAGGTGAGGTTGCAGTTTTGGGACTAAGCATGGTACATGATACCTATGAGAGAGTGCAGTTGATCTGGAAGAGGATAATCACCCTAAAAGATCTTGGTTTTTATTTTATGTATAAAACCTTTCAATTTTATTTTTAATTCTTTTTTTAACTATATAAATTTTCCTAATCACATAAAGGTGGAACTATGAGTGTGTGGGGATTGTTTGAAGCCTAGATCTTTGATTTATTGAGGAAAAGGGTCAGGCACATGGTTTGACTAAACCGTGCAATAGAGGTCGCATGGTTTGGAAAACCGTGTGGGGTGCTATAGGGATCCACATAGGGGAGTGCACGGGCTGAGCACAGTTGGGAAAACTATGCTCCCCAGCTAGGTGGTTCAACTATCCATAGACCATGGTAGGTTCATGGTTAGTGCATGGTTTGGCCAAATGTGCAGACAAACCATGTACCCTTTAAAATTTGGGGTAAAATTCCATTTTTTTCATCCTTTTTAATAACCCTATTCTTTTTCTTTTCTTCCAACACATAGATGGATCACCTCTGTTGAGAGAACCTCTTCCACAACTAGCATAGGATTTTAATCCATTCCTCCATGTGGCCTCTATTTGTGATGAAATTTATCATGTTGTATCACCACTAGTAAGATATCTATTCCTTTAGATCCATTCTTCATTCATCTTCTTATCAACAAAGTTATTTTGGTGTGAGCTCATATTCTCTATTTTTAGGGAATTTTTCCATTTTTTCTTTCTTCTAATATAGACCAAACCGAAGTTCAATACTAGATGAGTGTTCCTCCATAGGCATAAGGTAGGTGTTTTATGACTTTTCCCTCAAGTCACATCACTTTTGAATTGTTTTCATTATGCCACGCACCAGTTTAACTGTGTGTTGACTCTAAAATTTATATGATTTAATGTAAAATTTCTAATTCAAATCTAAATCTCTAATGAAACTAATTTAAATCATTGGACGTTGAGACCACAATACCAACAACCCAATTAGGTTTTTTTCCTAGTTATTTCTCCAATAACCAATGTCGTGACAACCTAAAAACCCATTTAGGTGTTCTTGAATTTACCTTTATTATGGTCAGTCTTTTTAATTAAATGAATTATAAATTATTAAATATAAATCTTAAATCACTCATTTTTTTATGTATATAATTAAATTTTTATGGTCTCTTGTCCCTCTTTGACCCTTTTCATCTTAATGAAAGGTTTCATAATTAACCTAAGTAAATTGTAATATGAATGGTTGTTAAATGACCTATGATGACTTATGAATATATATAAATATGAGTATATGGTTCTGATCACATATGGACCTTTTCAAAATTATAGGAATGGTCAGAATTGAGCCCACCTTTGATTCCGGAGGTAATTTCTTGAGTACTTAGAGGATGCCATTCTAATTCATTGATCCAGTTTCCAAGGAAGATACCAACCTTGGAACTCATACCCTGTCTATTAGAGGATTCTCAATGTGACACTGTAGGATCCCTATTCTCCTTTAAAAAAATAGAAAGCCTTGGATTCACTCCTTGGACTCAACATGATATCATAGGACATGCAACATCTTGGATTATTATCCTTGGGTTCCATTAATTCTTAGCCCGAAATTTACCTTGGACTTGATCCATGGACTTAGTTAGACATATTTTCTAGTGGAATTGATTGGTTGTACCCCTTATATTACACTTATCCATTATTTATAGGATGCATGGTTATGTTCTGTGAGTTATCCATACCTTATAAGGTCAAGTATTCCTTATTTCCTCTTTGTATCTTTATTATTATTATCATAATTACTTCCCATGGTCACTACTATTATATTACATAATAACTTGATTAAATAATTAAAAGAACATAATATTAGAGACATCTAGCATAGACTGAAGCGGGTATGGTCACCAGGAGTTCCACAAATAACCTGAGCTCGACTTGGGTTGTATACCTATTTTACTTTGATATACTTTCACAATTTTACAGTTTATAATCACAAAATTGATTTTTATAGATAATTTTGGTGGCGGCCTATTGATTTTATCTAACACCTTATTCAAGCTGATGATGGTACCCATGCATATTATGTGATTGTAGGTGTGGATAAATTGAAGTGTCTAGTTGTGGATGCATAACTTCTTGTATTAGGATAGAAGTTTGGTAGTATATGATCGAGTCGGTTCTCAAGATACTTGTATTTTTTTGGGTCTTTTTTTACTCTTTTGTATCTACCTTCTTCCTTTTATACTTGATCCTTCAATTAGAGACATGACATCATTATTGTATATAGTATGGTTTTATCTTTTGAGTTAATTATTTATGACTCATATGTTTATCCTTTTTTTCTTCTTTATTCATTATTATTTAATATTTTATTCAATACTTATTTATACATTTTTTACTATTTTTTCACTCTAATCATGAGGGTATAGTCTCCCCATAGTACCACCATGGACCCTCACTGATAGTCAGAATCCTCTGGTATATAAGGAGGTACACTTGAGGGCATGTGGCCAACTGATTCAGTTATTATTACCCAGTGATCTGGTCTAGGATGTCACAAAGTGGTATCAGAGGTTTATTTTTCTTTATCTTACTATTTGGGTTGGTAAACATGAGAGTAGTATATGTTAGAATTTGGTAATGATCATGTGTCTGGGAGTAGCTAACCAACATATGGGAAAAAAATACAAATTTCATGTGATGAGATTTAATATTCTGGATTATGTTTCTTACAGTTTCACTGATTTCTCTATTGGGTAACGTAAATGAGGTGTGGTGTAGATTATGGTGTTTCTAGTTATGCCTTATTTTTACCCTATTATAGCATGGATGTGTTGATCATGTATCATTATAGACACATTAGGGAATAAAATGTCATGTATTATTCCATTCCATGTAGGTTTCATTATTTAACTCAAATATATATGTTGTATGTTCCTTGAGAGATATATTTGTTTTTCCAATAACACTTTTGTAAGAAAAAAGTGATTAAATAATTGGTTATTAAAGTGTGTGCATCAAACTAAATGGTGTTTTCCCGTATAGTTTGATTATTCCACAATAATTGAAAAATTATAACATGTTTGAGTTATGTAACTGAGGTGACATAAACTTAAATGTTATTTGATTTTAAATACATGAATGTCATTTGTAATATAAACAGTGTGTGTACCTCTATAAATTGGTAATAGTGATTCATTAAGTCAAATCATATTATATTTCCTATTACATTTTTCTATCAAATGTAAAGGTCTGGATACAGTTAAATGAACTGAAAATTATAATTTATAAAGAAATTACTTATATAAATTGGTAACGGTATTTCATTTTATGGTCTATAATAAGAATGAAAGAACTGATAAACCCTAAATTCAAATGTGGTCATCATCAACTGAAAGTGAGTTTCCTCTATAACTTGCAATTGAAACTCCATGTACCAGGACCCTTGGGTAAAATAAAGAACTTAACCCATACTTGACCTTAGTAATGGGATGTAGGCAATGTCTATTGTCGTTCTTTATGATTGTTCTTATCACCTAGGACATACTTTAGGATCTGGTAGAGGGGTGTGACTCTTATATACAAAGGATTGTACCTGTCATATTATTATGTTTATGGTATTTCATTATAAAATTATATCTAAGGAATTTTCTTGGAATTTGTAGAGTTATTACACCAATAAGTACTCGAGTTGTTCTCCAGGAGGGTGGTGATTACCATGCTCCAAAGATGGTGGTCCCTGAACCATCAGTGTTACCTCTAGTGGTTCCACCTGTGGCACCTCCTACTATTTATAATGTGGGAAATAGTTCCCAGTTTTAATATAGATTCCTCCATCTTATGCAGACTATGTAGAGAGCTCTATGACCTACCTCTTTCATGGTAGAATTGGCATGATAGTTTTAGGAGCATCATTCTCCCAATTTTTTGGGGGATGGAATTCCTCAGGATATGGATTCATGTATGGAGGACATGTTATTGATTTTCAAGAACCTCGAGACCCCTCCTATGAGGAGATTAAATCTCCCCACTTACATGCATCATGGTCTTGCTAATAATTGGTGGGATTTTCTAAATCAGTTTGATCAGCACCAAGGTGAAACTTGAAGATAATTCTAGTCTAGTTTTTATGTCTTCTTCTTCCCAGAGATTCTAATATATGGTCAGTCCAAATAGTTCATGTACCTGGATCAAGGAACAATTTCCATCGTGAACTATTCTTCTTACTTTACTGAGCTTCAGTGTTTTTCACCGACCTTAACTGGAGATGAGAAATCTAGGGTGAGACACTTCAAGGATGGGATTAAATACACGATCTGATCTTCGGTAAATTTCTTCAGGTTAGCTACCATCTCAAATATTGTGAATAAATCCCTTATCACTGAATCTAATCTAAGGGAACCTAGTGGTATAGGGCATGGTGTCTTAGTACCAATACAGAGTAGTGGTTCTTCTAATGGATGGAAATTTCGACATAATAATTATAATAAGGGAAGTGGTAGCTAAAGCATCTGCAGTAGAAGTTCATTAGTGTGCCATTAGTGTGGGAGGCAGGGCCATTTAAAGACTCAAGTGACAGGAACCCAGTCGAGTGCAGGTCCTATAGCCGAATGGTCCATCTTCAAAGATTATGTTGAACCTTCCTATTTGTTTCTAGTGGGAGAGGATATGTGCTGTAAAGACCCAAACATTTCACAGAAAATTTTTTCTTAAATTATTTGGAATTTTAGGAGTCTACAGTTTCTGACGGCACCTGATTCCAAGTCCCGGTGTGCCTGGAATAATTTTCTGAAGTTTTTATTCTGGAACGTTCAGTAAACGCACGTGCGGGTTTTTTCTATCTTTTGAACTGGTACTCGGAATTGAAATCTGAGGACACCGATGAACTCACGGCGCCAATATTCACTTAAGGGGACCTTTACCGTAGTAGCATTTTATACAGGTTGAAAGTTAATTTTTGGGAATTCTTAATAAACTAAATAAAAAATTATGTGTTACGTAATTATTTTGTTAAGGGGTGTTTATTTTCTCCAAAGAGGAGTTGGAGGTGGGGCCCACATCCCACATAACCTCCCATGAGAGGATATTGTGGGGTGGGGCCCACATGAACACAAACCCCTCAAATCCCCATGAAACCCCCCCTTTAACTCTTAAAACATTCCACCTCCCTTCTTTTGAATTCTAAACCTTTCACTTTCTTTCATTAATTTGCCAACACCATTTAATTAATTAATTGAGCTCCATAATTAATTAATTAATTTGAGTGTTTGGTTTTTGAATTTATTCTTCCAACATTAAAAGAAGAGAATGCATTCTTTTAATTGGGTTGGCATAATCTTGCTTTGGGGAGCTTGGGAGAATTGGGAGGATAATACTCTCTCGACGAAGAATGGTGAAGCCCACGAAGAACGCCCATATTCTTTCGTCTTCCTCCACGTCAAGGGAGAAGACGCCTCCCACAAAGAACATCGCCAATGACTTTTCCTCCGACGTTGACAGAACAAAATATGTCTTACGCGACACCGTCTTCCGCATCTTCAACAACCTTCTTCGATTCAAGGTAGGGGAATTTATTTATTTTTAAATGAATAAAATGTATAACTCATTCTTCGATGAATGTTCTGGCTCGTCTTTGGGCATTTGATATCATCAAATGCGGAGGGCGCAGGCCAATCAAACACGGAATGACGCCTCTCTGTTGATTCATTATTGTGTTAAAAATGGAGACGGAGCCGGAAGGGCATGGTGCCATCGCACCGCGCCAGAGGAAAGAGGCCACGACCATGAGCTGGCGGCAACCGAAGGGGGCGGAAACCGGAGGCCGCGGCCAGGCCGGGCTGTGGCGGTGGAGAACTAGCGCTGTTACACCGGCCGCATGAAGGAAACTACGGCCCACAACCGCGGGCCACTTGGACGAAGAAGAACTGGCCGGCTAAAGCCAGCCGGGCTGGAGGACCGCAGCGCCCACTTGGCGCCGCCCTGTGGAGAAGACCATGGCCCACTGTGCGGGATGCTCTGTTGGGCCAATCGGTCGGCCGCTTGCCGGTCGGGCTGGAAGACCGCGGCGCCACTTGGAATCGCGTGGAGGTAGACCGTGGCCCGCTCACGCTGGACAGAACCGTCCAGCTGGGCAGGGAGAGGCGGCGCCGCTCGGCGCCGCCGGACGAACCAGATTGGCCCGCTCCACGGGCCGGGACCGCAGGTGGCCCGCACCCCACCGGGTCGGACCCGCTAAACTAGGTTGGGCCGACCCCTAGCTGGGCCAGACCCGTCTAGTCAGGTCGGGCCAAAATGCCAGCCCACTGGGCTTGACGGGTCGGGCCCAACATCGCCTAAATGCGAATATCTTCAAGACCGTGCATCCGAACGATGCACCGTCTGCGGAACTGAGACCCTTGCGATGACATGGTCCTTTTACAATACTCTAAGTGAGTTTTTGATGAATTTGTAAAATGTTCAGGTTTGGATCGATTGTAAATCCAATAGAGCCCCTGGAACGGAAAAGCCTATAACTCTCAGATCGGGCGTCTGATTGACACGCCATCTATCGCATTGGGTTTCTTTTGATGAGACGGAACTTCAGGATACATCAACTTAGTACTTCTTTATAGTTTATGTATCGACCCCCCTTTGCTCGAGGAGCAGACCCTCCCAGAATTGAGTGTGTTGTGTGCAGGAACCCTAGAGCTGGCTGCGACTACGACAACTACTATACTGGAATCCTTCGTGGGTTCGACGATGACGACTACTGTACTGGAATACTGTGTGGGTTCGACAGTTCTGACTTCTATTCTTGTATCCAGTGTGGGTCCCACAGAATAGCTGGTCATGTATCCTGTGTGGGTATGACAGATCATATGAATTATAGTTGGTCCTGTATCCTGTGTGGGTTTGACAGCTTAGACAAGATAGATGGTCTTGTATCCTGTGTGGGTCTGACAACATAGACGAGATAGCTAGTCCTGTATCCTGTGTGGTTCTGATAGCTTAGATGATCCAGTGCCTACATCTGATCATCTATATCTCTCTATTATTGTGGCATACTTGTGTGAGATGAGACTTGCCTTTCAATCATTATCATCGATGTGAATGACCTTACTTCCTGTGTGGACTGGGTTGTGCTTGGGCTTGAGAGTTAGAGTCGAACTGTGATTGGTAACTTAGGTATATTTATGGGCATATACCTAAGTAGGGTTCATTGATACTTCGTGATTGTATCTTTTTTCTGTGGTTTATCCTTCGTGGATTCTGGGAGACTTTCGGGGGTCTCGGGGTCCCTACTAAGTACTGTTATACTCACCCCTGCATGGGCTATGCCCGCACTTCGCTGTGTTGGTTGCAGAATAAGGACAACACTGATCAATGTAGGGAGTTGTAGAGCTGGACGGTACCTGGAGGTAGACCACTTGGCGAGACGTACACAGAGCGGACAGACGGACCTGGTGTGCTGAGGAGGCCATCTACACCTGCCCTTCAGGTGGGATTCTCGGAGGATGACCTAGTGGTTGTTGTTTACCTTTCTGCAGTTGTACTACCTTTTTAGTTGTTTGTACTTTACTTTTAGGCTTGTATTTTCAGCCCCTTTCCTTTCAGCACATTCTTTTGTATACATCTTTACTTAGTGTTTACTTCCAGTTGCATACTCTATTGTTTTTGTTTACTTTTTAAAGGAAATGAATTCCCTTTTTATCGGGATTACACCTTTGGTGCTAGTCGCTAGCCCCTAGCCTATGAAAGGCGGGCTTGGGGTAGTCATGGCACGGGCCCCAAGGACGGGTCGTGACAAATTTGTATCACAGGAGTCGTTTCTACCGCAGAACTTAGACTCTGATTCTTTTAACGGAAATAGTGGTAAGTGTTTTGGGTGTGGTTATCAGTTTAGGGAAACCGGTGTTGGGGTGGTGGCTGACGTATCTATACACTAGGACTCTGACTTCTGATCTCCGACTTAGTGCACGAAAACACTGATTGCATGTTTGTTTCTTTTGAAAAAAAATTCTTCATGATTACTTTTTATCAGCTCACCAGGTATACTGTTTTAACCATTGTGGACCTGTTTCATTTCAGTATGGCTCCACAAAGGCAGCCAGCTAGGGTTCCGAGTTTCGTACGAGATGGTGGCCCATCGAGCGATGAGGCCTCACTGCAGGTCCCCATCACAACGGAGGTACCAGCAGTACCACTTCCCGCTGGGCCACTAATACCACCATCTCCAGTAGCAGAGATTGCACGCCTCCTGAGTGTGCTGCATGAGTTCCAACACCAGAGACCGCTCAGGTTCCGCGGAGAGACGGACCCACAGGTATCTGAGGATTGGCTGGAGGCTATCGTGAGAGTTTTCAGATTGGTAGGGACACCAGCCGACCTTATGGTGATCCTTGCCACGAGTCTCCTACACGCAGCAGTAGGTAGATGGTCGAGCTTGATGCCCTAGGTGCATGACAAGGCATCACTACTCTAGATGGACTTTGAGAGTCTCTTCCGCTCGGAGTTTATTCCAGCCACACTTCATGCGGTGAGGATTCAGGAGTTACTACTTCTGCAGCAGGGCAGCATAACAGTATCTTAGTACTCAGCGAGGTTCACTGACCTCTCTCACTACTCCACGGATATGGTGCGGCACCCGTTCTTCAGGGCCCGGACCTTCGAGCAGGGACTCAGGCATGAGATCAGGGCTTCGACAATTCCCCTCAGCATTCTGATGCAGGCATGGGTACTGGAGCGAGCCCTTCTAGTGGAGAGTTTTCTCACTGAGCAGTCACCAGCGGCGAGACCCACCACAGGGCGACACGTAGTGAAGTCTTCTACAGCCGACAGTATACAGATGACGCAGAGGTCCAGGCGGACCAGGACATCAGGTGGGAGACCCCAGGATACGGGTTCGGTTGTGCTGGGCACATGAGACAGAGTAAGTTATACGATAATCAGGCAGTGCCATGCATGCAGCGGGCAGGGCCACATGGCTCATGACTGCCCGACCCGCCATGCAGATGAGCAGAAGACATTAAAGGGACCTCCCAGGCATAGGCAGAGGTTCAACCATGGTGGTCTGTATGGAGCAGGTGAACACGGAAGAGGAGCTGGCCGAGAAGCGGGTGGTGGATGATGTTTTGAGGCTCTACCACCACCACTAGGAGGTCCACCCCGACCATAGGGAGCTGGCGGACAGAGGCGAGCTCAGCTCTAGGCAGTCGAGACCAATGACCACGGCACACCTGAGATGATTCGAGGTACTATTTGTGTCTACTCCACCCTTGTTGTAGTACTTATAGACATAGGTGCGGGTCATTCTTTCATTGTCACTGCCCTTGTTTGGAGCTCGGAGATTCTGACAGAGTCGTTGGCTCGATCATTACGGCAAGAGACTCCTACGGGAGAAGACTCGATGATTACGCACCGGTGTCGGCAGTGTGAGCTTACTCTAGGAGGTGATAGTTTCAGCTGGTATCTTCTTGTAGTTGCGTCGAGGCCTTACGACATCATCTTGGGAATGGACTAGTTATCTACAGTCCATGCTCAGATCGACTGTATTAGGCACAAAGTGCGGTGTATTCGCACGGATGGGACCAGGTTCACCTTCACCGTCGAGAAGGGATCCTTAGCATTGTAGGATGGACTTACGCAGATGAGGGGGCAGCCGATCACACCTCATTTGGCTAATCTCATCCTCAGAGTGGTTGATGTGCGGAGTCCAAGTTTTCAAGTTATGGTGGATAAGTACGCGGATGTTTTTCCTAATGACGTTCCAGGACTACCTCCTCGCAGAGAGGTAGACTTCTACATTTACCTGTACCCCGGGACAGCACCGATATCTACTCCAGCATATTGGATGGCTCCTGCCAAGATTCGTGAGTTGCGGGTACAGCTAGAGGACTTGCAGGGGTAGGGATTTATCCAACCTAGTGTTTCACCCTGGGCATCTCTAATTTTGTTCTCCAAGAAGCAGGATGGGAGATTGTGATTGTGTGTCGACTATCGTCACCTGAATCATGTGACCGTGAAGAACAAGTACCCACTCCCAAGGATTGAAGACCTCTTTGATCAGCTCTAGGGAGCACGATGGTTCTCGAAGATAGACCTCAGGTTAGGCCATCACCTGTTCAGAGTTCGAGATGAGGATGTGTAGAAGACGGCCTTCAGGTGTCGTTATGGCCACTACAAGTTCTTGGTTATGCCCTTTAGTGTAACCAATGCTCTAGAAGTGTTCATGAGTCTCATGAACAGGATCTTCCAGCCTTACCTCGATCGATTTTTTGTAGTCTTCATAGACGATATACTGATTTACTCGACTACTGAGGAGGAGCATGCCTACCATTTGCGAGTAGTACTAGATACACTCCGAGAGAACCATCTTTATGTTAAACTCTTGAAGTGATAGTTCTGGATTTGAGAGGTTCACTTCTTGGGACACATCATCTCGGAGGCTGGAGTTGTAGTGGATCCAGTGAAGATCGATGCAGTACTTGCTTGGGAGCCACCCATGAGTGTGGCGAAGGTGCGGAGTTTCCTGGGACTAGCTGGGTACTATCGAAGATTTGTTCCAAACTTCTCCAAAGTTGCATCACCGCTTTAAGATTTGATGAAGAAGGGGAAACCCTTCGTGTGGTCAGAGAGGTGCCAGCAGAGCTTTCAGGAGCTGAGGCAGAGGTTGACCAGTCCACCCATCTTGAGGCTACCAGAGGAGGGTGTAGGGTATGTAGTTTACTACGATGCATCAGGGACCGGACTCGGGTGTGTTATAATGTAGGAGTGAGCAGTGATCGCATACGATTCACAACATTTGAGACATCATGAGCAGAACTACACTACCCATGACCTGGAGTTAGCAGCAGGGGTCTTCACCTTGAAAATGTGGCGGCACTATTTGATGGGCGAGCATTTTATAGTCTACTCTGACCACCAGATTCTCAGGTATATCTTCTCACAGAAGGACCTGAACCTGAGATAACGGTGATGGCTTGAGTTCCTCTAGGACTATGACTTCAAGATAGTCTATACTCCTAGTAAGGGGAATGTTGTAGTAGATTCTCTCAGCAAGAGATCAGGTATTCAGCTGCTAGGAGAGGTGACAGAGCAGCTGGCCGCGTTGCAGATATCCTTTGTGGATAGAGATGGAGCAGCCTTTCTACAGTCACTCCTCCACTTCTTCAGCAAGTCAGAGAGGCGTAGCGTGGGGATGTTTATTTTGACACATGACATGCTCAGATATCCTCAGGGTAGGCACCTGAAGGATTTTCTGAACGTGGGGAGCACGTCATCCTCTTCAGAGGACGTACCATGGTACCAATTTCACTACAGGAGGAGGTTTTGAGGGAGTTCCACACTTCCCCTCTAGTGGTACATCCAGGAGTGGCGAAGATGTACCAGGACCTCAGAAGACAGCACTGGTGGCCGAGTATGAAGAAGGTGGTAGAAGATTTTGTCTCACGATGCCTCACTTGTCAACAAGTGAAGGTGGAGCACCAGGTTCCAGCAGGCTTGGTTCAGCCCTTAGAGGTCCTAGAGTAGAAGTGGGATGGGATATCCGTGGATTTCGTGACAGGACTTCCATGTACATCTAGAGGACACGACTCTATCTGGGTGATCATTGACCGACTCACCAAGTCGGCCCACTTCCTACCGATCACAGAGTAGGGTTCAGTAGAGATCTTGGGATGCCTCTACGTCCAGGAAATTGTGCGTTTACATGGATTACCTTCTTCTATTGTCTCCGATCATGACGCACGATTCACTTCCCGACTATGGAAGGGGTTACAGGAGGCTTTTGGGATGTAGCTTCACTTGAGTGTCGCCTTCCATCCTCAGACAGATGGTCATACCGAGAGGACCATTCAGACTCTCGAGGACATGCTCCGTGCATGCATCCTCGACTTTGGTCGCAGTTGGGAGGATCACTTACCCTTGGTGGAGTTTGCGTACAACAACAGCTACCACTCCACCATCGGGATGGCCCCTTAGGAGGCACTATACGGCCGACCTTGAAGATCAAATCTATGCTGGATTGACCCAGGGGAGTCAGCACTTGTAGGACCAGAGATGGTGCAGGCTACGACGGAGAAGGTGCAGATCATCCAAGAGCAGATGAAGACTACACAGAGCAGATAGAAGTCCTATGCTGATAGGAGACGGAGACTACTGGAGTTCGAGTATGGCGACCACATCTTTCTACGTGTCTCACCTCGACGAGGTCTATGGAGATATGACTAAGGTGGAAAGTTATCTTCGCGATTTATCGGGCCGTTCCAGGTCCTTAGTAGACTTAGCGAGGTGGCTTACAGCCTGGCCCTTCCACCTCAGTTTCACCGGGTTCATGACGTCTTCCACGTATCTCAGCTGAGGAGATATGTGCATGACCCATCCCACATCATCGACCACGGGGAGATGGACATCGATGATGGGGAAACTTTCATGCACGTCCCAGTGGAGATTGAGGATCGACAGGAGCGGTTCCTGCATGGATGGTCGATTCCTCTACTGCGTGTTCGCTGGTAGCACGGGATCCTTCAAGAGATCACATTGGAGTGGGAGGCTCAAATGCATGCTCAGTACCCTCATTTGTTTCCCTATTGTGTTTTTTAGCTTTACGGGAATGTAACGCCCTGAGGTGGGGGTAATTTAAAGACCCGGAAATTTCATGGAAATTTTTTTCTTAAATTATTTGGAATTTTACGCGTCTTAAATTTCTGACGGCACCTAATTCCGAGGCCCGGTGTGCCCAGAATAATTTTCTGAAGTTTTTATTTAGGTACGTTCAGTAAATGTATGTGCAGGCTTTTTCTATCTTTTGAACCGGTGCTCGGAATTGAAATCTGAGGACACCAATGAGCTCATAGCACCGGTATTCGCTTAAGGGGACATTTGTCGTAGTTGTGTTTTATGTAGGTTGAAAGTTAATTTTTGGGAATTCTTAATAAACTAAATAAAAAATTATGTGTTACATAATTTTTTTGTTAAGGGGTGGTTATTTTCTCCAAATAGGAGTTGGAGGTGGGGCCCACATCCCATATAACCTCCCATGAGAGGATATTGTGTGGTGGGGCCCACACGAACACAGACCCCTCAACTCCCCTTGAAACCCACCTTTAACTCTTAAAACTCTCCACCTCCCTTCTTTTTAATTTTAAACCTTTCACTTTCATTCATTAATTTTCCAACACCATTTAATTAATTAATTGAGCTCCACTATTAATTAATTAATTTGAGTGTTTGATTTTTGAATTTATTTTTCCAACATTAAAAGAAGATAATTCATTCTTTTAATTGGGTTGGCATAATTTTTCATTGGGGGGATTGGGAGAATTGGGAAAATAATACTCTCTCGACGAAGAACGGAGATTCCCATGAAGAACGCCCATCTTATTTCTTCTTCCTCCGTGTCAAGGGAGAATACGTTGCCCACGAAGAACATCACCAACGAATTTTCCTCAGACTTTGACAGAACAACATCCATTTTACACGACGTCGTCTTCCGCGTCTTCAACAACGTTCTTCGATTCAAGGTAGGGGAATTTATTTATTTTTAAATGAATTAAATTTATACCTCATTCATAGATTAATGTCCTGGTTTTTCTTTGTCCATTTGATATCATCTAATGTGGAGGGTGCGGGCCGAACAAACAAAGCTCGAATCCTCTCCATTGATTCTTGATTGTGTTAAAAATGGAGACGGAGTAGGAAGGGCGTGGTGTCGTCGCACCATGCCAGAGGAAAGAGGCAACAGCCATGAGGCAGTGACGACCGAAGGGGGTGGCAACTGGAGGCCACAGCTAGGACAGGCCATGGAGGTGGAGGACCGGCACCGTCGCACCGGACGCGTGGAGGATACCACAGCCCACAACCGAGGGCCGCTCGGCCGAAGAAGAACCATCCAGCTAAAGCCGACCGGGCTGGAGGACCGCGACAATCAATTGGCGCTGCGTTGTGGAGAAGACTGCGGCCCGTTGTGCGGGTCGCTCTGCTAGGCGAACCTGCTGGTCAGGCTGGAAGACCGTGGCGCCTCTTGGAACCGCACGGAGGGAGATCGTGGCCTGTTGTGCGGGATTCTCGTGCTGGATAGAACAGGCCGGCTTCGGACTGGCGGGCAGGGAAAGGCGGCGCTGCTCGGCTCTGCCGGGTGAACCGTATCGGCCCACTCTGTGGGCCGGGTCAGCAGGTGGGCTGCACCCCACCGGGCCGGGTCGACCCCCCATCCAGGTCAGACCCGCCAAACCAGGCCGGGCTGACCCCCAGTTGGTTCGGACCCGCCGAGTCGGTCCGGGCTTACCCGCCAACCCACAGGGCTTGACGGGTCAGGTCCGACATCGCCTAAATGTGAATGTCTTCAAGACCGTGTGTCCGAATGATGTTCCTTCTGCGGAACTGGGACCCTTGCGACAAGGAAGTCCTTTTACAATACTCTAAGTGAGTTTTTTATGACTTTGTAAAACATCCGGGTTTGGATCGAGCGTAAATTCAACCAGGCCCCTAGAATAAAAAATCCTATAACTCTTAGACCGGGTGTCCGATTGACGCGTCGTCTGTCGCGTTGGGTTTATTTTAATGAGACGGAACGTTGGGATACATCAACTCAGGAATTAGTGATAGTTAATGTATCGAATACCCTTTGCTCGAGGAGAGGACCCTCCCGGAATCGAGCGTGTTGTGTGCGGGAACCCTAGAGCTGGCTGCGACTGCGACAACTACTATACTGGAATCCTCCATGGGTTCGACGATGAAAACTACTATACCAGAATATTGTGTGGGTTCGACAGTTCTGAATTCTATTCCTGTATCCTGTGTTGGTCCGACAGAATAGCTGGTCATGTATCCTGTGTGGGTCTGACAGCTCAGATGAATTATAGCTGGTCCTGTATCTTGTGTGGGTCCAACAGCTTAGACAAGATAGCTGGTCATGTATCCTGTGTGGGTCCGACAGCATAGACGAGATAGCTAGTCCTGTATCCTGTGTGGGTCCGACAGCTTAGCTGGTCCTGTATCCTATGTGGGTCTGACAGCTTAGATGATCCAATGGCTACATCTGATAGTCTATATCTCTCTACTATTATGGCATACCTGTGTGATCTGAGACTTATCTTTCAATCATTATCATCTATGTGAATGACCTTACTTCCTGTGTGGACTGGGTTATGCTTGGGCTCGAGAGTTGGAGTTGAACTGTGATTGGTAACTTAAGGTATATATATGGTCAAATACCTAGATAGGGTTTGTTGATACTTTGTGATTGTATCTTTCTTCTATGGTTTATCCTTTGTGGATTCTAGGAGACCTTCAGGGGTCTCGTCGTCCCTACTGAGTATCATTATACCCACCCCTACATGGGCTATGCCTGTACTTCGTTGTGTTGGTTGTAGATGATGGACATCACTGATCGAGATAGAGAGTTGTAGAGCTGGACGGTACTCGGAGGTAGACCACTTGGCGAGACATACATGGAGTGGGCGGACGGACGGACCTGGGGTGCTGAGGAGGACATCTGTACCCACCCATTAGGTGGGATTCCCGAAGGATGACTCAGTGGTTGTTGTTTAACTTTATGTAGTTGTACTACCTTTTCAGTTGTTTGTACTTTACTATTGGGCTTGTATTTCCGTCCCCTTTCCTTTCAACACTTTATTTTGTATACAGCTTTACTTAGTGTTTACTTTCAGTTGCGTACTCTGTTGTTTTTGTTTACTTTTTAAAGGCAATGCCTTCCCTTTTTATCGTGATTACGCCTTTAGTGCTAGTCGCCAGCCCCTGGCCTATGGAAGGTGGGCTTGGGGTAGTCACGACACGGGCCCCGAGGACGGGTCGTGACATGTGCCATATCCACCTTCTATAGTAGGATCAATACCACCACATTAGGTAAGGAGTTGGGGTGGCACTGGACAATTAGGATGAGGAGGAGTTCATGGATATGGTATCCATACTTTTATTTTTCAGTGCAGCTGAGTAGACCCTCTTAGGGTAGTCCAACTATATCTTAGGTCCATAGATCAGGATAGCTGTGTAAATACCCGACCCAAGTTTCCTAGAGACGGTTCCTTGTTACATTACATTGGAATGATTACAGGAAATTTGTATCCCAAAGGAACAAATAGTTTAGTATATTTGGAAACAATATGCAAACATAAGTGTAACATTATAACTTGTAACGAAATACAATATATCATTTTTTTTGAAAACATCCATATCTCCTAGGTTATCCCTGAAGTTTATTCATTATATACATCTTCATATGCTAGGAAAAATAAAACATACAAAAGGGGTGATCTCAAACATTAAGTAATGGGAAGTAATACAATGAAAGATATCATAAACATAAACATTGGGCATGGAGAATAACTAAAAACACATTCTTTTAAAAATAAACTTGAACATAATATAGAAGGAATAGGAGCTGAATAAATAATTCCACAATAAAACATAATCATAGGTATTCTACTAGTCGAATAACTACATGAACTTTCAATTACTAGTTTCATAATAAGGTAAATTCATAATGTGGGACATCATAACCATACCATTAAAGCCTCATGCTAAGACCATAAATAATCATTTTGGCAAGGCCTCTTGTCAAGACCATAGTTTGTCTCATGTGACCTACCGATGCACCAAGGGGCTATAGAGGGCCCCACACAACACTTAATAATTCCAATGAGTTCCTATTATGAATGGGGATAAACATAAACAATGTATACATTCACATTGAAACTAACATATCAAATGTAAATAACTTTCCACATACATTAAACATAAACACTAACCATTCAAAGTAAATTGGTGAATGCTATCAAGATAGAACATCAAAATTCAAACTAATAAGGAAACCTTCAACAACATATTGTAGATGATATCATAAGATATAAACCTCTATGAAATAAAATATTCATCAAAGAATATTGAAATAAATAATGATACTTTTAAATGAGACCATGGAGAAATTATTGAGGAAATAATCCTTAAACATTACAAAGCGTCACATACCACCTTGAAACATTTAAATCATAATCCCTTAAAATATCATGATAATAAGTAGACTCTTTATATGATATACTAAGGGGTTTTTCATACACCACATGTAAGTAATAAGTGATGAACAAGGCATATATCTCATAAATGTTAAAGTGAGGTGAGAAAAATCTATTTTACTATACAAAGAATAGTTCTTTTGGAAAATCATTTTTATTTGTCATAAATTTTGTTTTAAACATGTATATCCTAGAAAATAAAAGGTAAGGACATTGAGATTAAATTTTAATCATAAATTATGTCCTGCTAAAGTGAAATCATGTAAAAAGTGTTTTTAAAGAAGCTTTAGAATTAAAACATTTTAGTGCAGTTTAAGGAATTCATTAAAGAGAGTTTAAAGTACAAAGGCATGTTTGCTTTCATAAAACTAGAAATAAACAAAAATATATTTTTCATGTTAAAAGTTGTGATTTTAGAAAGACAAATCTTGCTTAAAAGAGATTATATAGTGAACATCAAAATAGGTAAGAATTCGAGAAGTTCCTTGAATCGGGCTTGTGTTTCGGAAGAATTTTTGAAAGATTCTTTTAAAACATGTCACTACCCATAAAATAAATAAGTATTATGATTAATAAAAATATATATAACATTAAAATGTAATTTACGAGGAGTAAAAAATATAATAATAATTTCATTGAGGTGAGTAGAGAATAAGAGCAGCCCGAATGAAAATGGATGTTCGAGTAGAAAATACTTAAAACTTTGTAATCAATTGAATCATATGTAAAAAAATTAATAATCATAAAATGATACATTTAATATTATGAAAATAAATATATTCATGATATTAAACATCAATGGGAAGTATAAATGCACCATACACAAGTAACAGTAGTGAATATGGAATATCTCACAAAATTGGAAGTGAGATGAAGAAACTCTTACCTTAAGTCTAAAGGTGTTCTCCACTTGATCTTAATGACCTGAATAATAAAATTTAGGTTCATTAATGAATAATTACATAATCTAAACTTCTTTTAGATGAATTATTATAACCTTATTAAGTTCATTCATGGCCTTTTTGACGTGTTAAGTGGTTCAAATTAATTGTTCGAGTCTGTTTGTTTCATGATCGGTATACTTATATACATGAACGGAGAATCATATAAAATGAGAATGGTTGTTCAGAATTGAAGTTATATATTATTATTGAACATAAAAAAGGTTACATGATGATAAATTTAATTTGGTTTCTTATATTGAAGATGAATCATTATATAACTTATTTAATGATAACTGTTTGGGTTAACTAGCGATTTTTAAACACAACGAACTCATTTTGCTTTTTAAATCAAAATCATGTGTAAAAAAAGATTACAGAACCATAAATGAGAAAGAATACATATATTATATTTTATTTTAACCATAATAATGGTTTCATGACCATAATTTAATATTGTAATAGAAATTGAAAACTCGTTGTCCTTGAATGTGGTAAATTAGAAAATCTCAGATGGTGTTTTTTACTACTAGCATAAAAGAATGTTAAAGGAGAGATGATAATAACTTATTCCACAATCCTAAAAAAATTAAATTAAATTTAAAGTACTGGAGTTTTCAAAACATTTGGATGAGGATAGGTGAGGATATAAAGTAAAACAATGTAACTTGAAAAGAAAGTAAAAGAATTGAAAAGAGGAATTTACCTCTTGAATTAATCTTCCTTGAGAGCCTCTTTAGGGGAGATGATTTGGTCTTTTTATGAGACCAAGGGTTTTTGGATGTGTGGGAGGATCTTGGGAGTATATTTGATCAAAATTTAGACAAGGAAAAAGGCTTTAGAGGAGTGAATAGAAGAGGGAGTGAGGGGGCTTATAGTGGAGGAGAGGATTAATTTTTGAATATCTTAATCATTATTTTATTATTTTTCTCAATATCAGTAACAGTATTTATTCTTGTGACCAAGAATAGTAATATGTTAATTTTAGTTATAATCAAGTTGAATTACATCCACCTTAAATCACCTAGGACTCAATAGATTAAATATTTAGTATTTATCGTAAATTATCATATTTTACTATTCACCAAAAAATAAAGTATTTTGGAAAAATCTCAAAAATTCACCATAACAATTTTTTGACGTGTAGAATCCAAAAATGAAGAAACTTTTATCAAAATAATTTTATAAATATGTGAAATTTAATTTTTAAATAATATCATTATTTAATTGAAAAATACATATTTTAAATTTAAAACTGATTTTGTAATACTTTCAAAAATTTACCAAGGGCTCATGAAATTATCCCAAAATAATTTGGAAACAAAATATTTATTTAGGAAGATATTTTATGAAAATGAATTTTAAATGCATTTATTAATTTAAAACTGTTATGAAATATTTATCACTCACAAAAATACCAATACTTAATCAATAATTCATAAAATGTTCTATTTTATTTATAATGTGCCTAAATTTTATTTATACATCCATGGATGAGGTTAATATTAATAAGGGTATATTACTATTCATAAGGGAAAGTTACTATTTAGAAAAAATTAAGTTGATTCTATCAGACTCCAAACATCTCCCTGAATGCAACCATGTATATCATATTTTTTGAAATTCAAAACAAAAATGTGGAAAAATTATGTTCATTGGCTAGGTTATAACAAAGTTTTGTTTGTAGAGACTCAATGTCTTAGGCATTCATTATTAAATTTATTTTCAAATCCTTTGGGTTTTACATTCTCCCATCATTACAAAAAAAATCTCCTTCAAATTTTAAATCAAACATCAAAAGTTAATGGTTAATACTTGAAAATTCCCTTGTGGGAAACCCATTTCAGAACTAAGGTTAAAATATCCTCTTGATAAGAAAGAAAGGTAAATGAATTGGTTACTAGAAACCCACACATTATAACTGTACAACATGATCATGGAAGAATAATCAATCCATCTTGTTCAGATGGAAGGTGATAAACAACATGCTCAGATGAAAGATCATTACCACAAAACTTTAAACTACAGTTATGAAAATTTTCATTGATATCATGAAAAAATATGATAATTGGACAACTTTTTTATTTAATACTCTTTTCATAAAGTTAAGGAATTATTCCATTCTTATAAGAGTACAAATATATGTTTCTATTTCATAAACACAACCTTATCCTTTTTTTATCCCTTGAAATATCTATACTTCAACTCTTAGCACATGTTTCATCATGTGGTGAAATTATACTCAAAAACCTCATAAAATGATCAACTTAAACCATTTAATAAATGGTTTAATATTCCAAAATATTAGGATTCAATACTTATCATTCCCATATACATCCTTGTTAGATCCATGTACACAGGGTCCTTGTAAATCCTCATTTTGTTTAGAACTCCATGATCTGTCCTACTCAATGCATCTGTTAACTTATTTTCCTTTAATCAACATGAAGAAGAACTAAATTTTCACATTACAACAATGTGAATATCGTCTTCATGTGTCCTCTTGAAATATGTTAATAAATCAAATTACCATAAAACATTATTAGAAACATGGATTCATCCTTACACATTCTGTTGAATATATTATTTATATCCAAAAATGTTGTATAATCCATCAATGATAGCATATACCACTTGTTGACAAGATAATAATTAGTTTTGAGGTAGTCAGTACTAATCCAAATCAATCATTTCTTCATCATTATATTAATAATTGAGAATATATTTAGGGTTGTCTTTACCTCAACTATATACTTTCCCAGGATATTAAATTTCTACTGAGTCACTTATCCTTGGTATAATTCATCATACGACCTCAAATACATAATAAAATAGTACTACAGTACAATCCTCATATATTCCATAATTATTATAACCAGTACATTTCTGATAAAATATTAAAATGAAATGATTCTTGAAGAGGAATATTAATCCTTCCACATTATCTATGGTAGTATCATGAATTGATCATTATCTAGTAACATCATTTATTGAATATTGCTTTGACACTTGGGATGTTGATCCACATAGTGTCCCATCTCCTTGCAGTTGAAGCATTGTACATTGGAAACCTTTTTCTTACCCTTTCAATCATGAAATTGGTGTCATTTTTCTCCACACTTATAACAAACTCTCATTCCCTTTAATCATTTACCAGGATGATTCTTTACACAGTTATCACATTTGGGAAACCTATTCTTTCCCTTCTTCCCTTTATCCGTCTTTTTCTCTGTCATCCTCGTCTTTTATTGGTTCCCTTCAAAGCCATATGAATCATATAATTCTTTACATATCTTGTTAACACATTATAATATTTCCTCATATGATTAGGGTATTAGGGAGACTTTCTTCCTCTAAAATTATGGCTTGAGACCATTAGAGATATGATCCTTCTTACTCTTTGCATCACATGCATTGGTGAGGTTCTCATTCCTTTTTCTAGGTTACATTTTTAATAAATTACATATAATATACTAGCTCATAAAATTATGAATTCTATATAAATATAAAAATGGTAAAGAATATTGAAAAAATTTATGCATCATAAATCCTAGATACTTTAGTTACCATGGGGGCATAAATCCTTAATAATGGTGCGTAAAGAAAATATCAATTATCCTAATCATATCCCTCGGGAGTGTCAAAAAAAGTGTATAGTAGGGGACATTGTTGTGTACCCGGATACCCCGGGTCAATCCCAAAACTCCTTGTCGGATTTTTTGCATCTAGATACATCTGTTCCTAAACCACGTCCACGTGTAGTATCCAGATATGGATGTATTTTCTAGAAAGATCCACATAATATCTTTCTTACATCATTTTAGGATGTTCTTGTACATTTATCCTCAAAGACTATCTTAGGGTTTTTTCCCTAATATATGTTTTCTAAATCTAGTATCCAAGTTTTCAACTGAACTTCCTTTGATACTAACTGTAATGCCCCGAACCAAGTTTTCCAGAGTTAATGCATTATTTCATTACATTGTAATTCTTAAAAGAAAATTGTATCTGAATGGACCAAGTATTTTAGTATTTTTTTTAAACAAGATACAAACACAAGTTCAACATTAAAACTTGAAATTAAATACATTATAGAAATTCCTCGTTTGGTAACATCTATATCTCCTAGGTTATCCCTATAGTTCAGTCATAATATACTTCTTCACATTCTGGGAAAAATAAAACATAAGAAAGGGGTGAGCTCAAATTCTCAACAAGGATAAGTAATACAATGGAAGATATTATAAATTTAAAAATTAAGCATGGAGAATAACTAAAAACAAAATACTTTAAAAATAAACTTGAACATAATATTGCAGGAGTAAGAGCTCAATAAATAATGAAATAATAAAGCATAATCATGGGTATTCTACTAGTCGAATAACCACATGAACTTTCAATTACTAGTTTCATAATTAGGTAAATCCATCATACGGGACATCATAGTTATACCATCAAGGCCTCGTTCCAAGACCATAAATATTTATTTTGTCAAGGCCTCATGCCAAGACCATAGTTTGTCTCATGAGACCTATCGATGCACCGAGGGGATACAGTGGGTCCCACCTAACACTTACTAAGTCCAATGCATTCCTCTTATGAATGGGGATAAATATAAACAATATATACTTTTATATTGAAACTCAAAAATCAAATGTAAATATATTTCCTCGTATATTAAACATAAACCCCAAACATTTGAAGTAAATTAGTGAATGGTATCATGATAGAACATCCATATTCAAACTAATTAGAAAGACTTCAAAAAAATATTTTAGATCATATAATATGGTATAAACCTCTATGAAATACAAAATTCATTAAAGGATATTAACATAAATAAAGATACTTTTAAATGATACCATTGAGAAATTCTTGCGGAAATAATCCTTAAACATTCCAAAGTGTCTCATACCACCATGAAACATTCAAATAATAATCCCTTAGAATATCATGAGAATAAGTAGACTCTTGATATGATATACCAAGGGGAATTACATACACCACATTCAAGGAATATTTGGTGAACAAGGAATATATCTCATAAAATTTAATGTGAGGTGAGAAAAATCTAATTTACTTTGGAAAGAAGAGTTATTTTGGAAAATCCATTTTATTTGTCCTAAATATGGTTTTAAACATGTATATCCTAGAAAATAAAATAGGTAATGACATTGAGATTACATTTGAGGCCTAAATGATGACCCACTGAAGTGAAATCATGTAAAAATTGTTTTTAAAGAATCTTTAGATTTAAAACATTTTAGGGAAGTTTAAGGAATTCATTAAAGAGATTTTAAAGAGAAAAGGAATGTTTGATTTCAAAAAACTAGAAATGAAAAAAAAAATATTTTTCATGTCAAAAGGTTTAATTTTAGAATGATTAATTTGTCTTAAAATAAATTATAGAGTGAACTTCAAAATAGGTAAGAATTCGAGAAGTTCCTCGAATCGGGCTTGCATTTCGGAAGAATTTTTGAAAGATTATTTTAAAAAATGTTACTCCCCATAATATAAATAATCATTGTTATTGGTAAACATATATAGAACATTCACATAGAATTTATGAGAAGTAAAAAATAATAAATAAAAATTATATTGAGGTGAGTAGAGAATAAGAGCAACCTGAATGAAAATGGAGGTTCGGGTAGAAAATACTTAAAACATTATAATCAATTGAATTGTAACTCTGAAAATTAAAAATAATAAAATGATGCATTTAATATTATTAAAAAAAGAGATTCATGATATAAAACATCAATGGGAAGTATACATACACAATACATAATTAATAGTAGTGAATGTGGAATATCTCTCTAAAATGGAAGTGAGATGAAGAAACTCTTACCTTAAGTCTGAATGTGTTCTCTGATTGATATTAAGGACCTGATTAATCAAATTTAGGTTAATTAATTAATAATTACATAATCCAAAATTATTTTAATTGATTTATTATAACCTTATTAAGTTCATCCATGGCCTTTTTGATGGGTTAAGATATTTAATTTAATTGTTTGGGTCCATTTGTTTCATGATCAGTATACTTATATACATTAACAGAGAATCATATAAAATGAGGATGGTTGTCCATAATTGAAGTAATATATTATTAGTGAACATAAAAAAGGTTACATGGTTGTAAATTTAATTTGGTTTTTTTGAGTGAAGATGAGTCATTATATAAGTTCTTTAATGATAACTGTTTGGGTTAATTGGCATTTTTTAACACAACAAACTCGTTTTTCTTTTTAAATCAAAACAATATGTAAAAAAATATTCTAGAACCATAGATGAGAAAAAATAAATATATTATATTATGGTTCAAACATAATAATGGTCTCATGAACAGATTTCAATATGGTAATAGAAATTGAAAACACATCATCCTTGAATGTGGTAAATTAGCACATCCTGGTTGGTGTTTTTTACTACTAGAAAAGAAGATTGTCAAAGGAGAGATAATAATAACTTATTCCATAATCATAAAAAATTAACATACATTTAAATTACTAGAGCTTTCAAAATATTAGGATGAGGAGAGGTGAGGATATAAAGGAAAACAAAGCAACTTGAAAAGAAAGTAAAATAATTGAAAAGAGGAATTTACCTCTTGAATTAATCTTCCTTGAGAGCCTCTTTAGGGGAGATGATTTGGTATTTTTATGTGACCAAGGGTTTCTAGACGTGGGGGAGGATCTTGGGAGGAGGTTTGAGAAAAATTCAGACAAGGCACAAGGCATTAGAGGAGTTAAGAGAAGAGGGAGTGAGGGGGTTATAGTGGAGGAGAGGATTAATTTTTGAATATCTTAATCATTATTTTATTATTTTTCTCAATACCAGCAATAGTATTGATTCTTGTGAACAAGAATAGTAATATGTGCATATGAGTTTCAACCAAGTTGTCTTACATCATCCTTAAATCACCAATGACTCGATAAATTATGTATTTAGTATTTATCGTAAATTATCATATTTTACTATTCACCTAAAATTGAAGTATTTTAGAAAAAACCCAAAAATTCACCATAACTATTTTTTTGATGTGTAGAATCCAAAAATGAAGAAAATTTTATAAAAATAATTTTTTAAATATGTGAAATTTTATTTTTAAATAATATCATTATTTAATTGAAAATACATATTTTAAATTTAAAACTGATTTTGTAATACTTTCAAAATTTAACCAAGGCCTCATAAAATTATCCCAAAATCATTGGAAGAAAATATTTATTTAGGAACATATTTAATGAAAATTAATTTTAAATCCATTTATTAATTTAAAACTGTAATTAAATATTTATCACTCAAAAAATACCAATACTTAATCAATAATTTATAAAATGTTCTATTTCATTTATAATGTGCCTGAATTTTATTTATACATCCATTGGTGAGGTTACTATTCACAAGGGTATATTAATATTCACAAGGTTAAGTTACTATTTACCTAAAATTAAGTTGATCTTACCAGACTCCAAACATCAACTTGAACACAACTGTGTATGTCAAATTTTTGAAATTCAAAACAAAAATGTGGAAAAATTATGTTCATTGACTAGGTTATAAAAATTTTTGTTTTATAGAGACTCAATGCTTCATGCATTCATTATTAAGTTTATTTTAAAATCCTTGGGATTTTACATTATCCCATCCTTACAAAAATTTCTTCCTTGAAATTTTAAATCAAACATCAAAAGTTTATGTTTAATACTTGAAAATTCCCTTGTGGGAAACCCATATCAGAACTACGGTTAAAATATCCTCTTCATAAGAGAGAAAGGTAAATGCATTGGTTACTAGAAAACTACACATTATAATTGTACAACATGATCATGGAAGAATAATCAATCCATAATTTTTAGATGGAAGGTGATAGACAACATGTTCAGATAAAAGATCATTACCAAAAAACTATAAACTACAGTTACAAAAAATTTCATTGATATCATGAAAAAATATGATAATTGGACAACTTTTTTATTTAATAATTTTTTCCTAGAGTTGACGAATTATTCCATTCTTATTAGAGTAAAAATATATGTTTCTATTTCATAAACACAAACTTATCTGTTGTTTATGCCTTGAACTATCTATATTTCAACTCTTAGAATAGGTTGAATCATGTGGTGACATTATACTCAAAAACCTCATACAATGATCAAATTAAACCATTTCATAAATGGTTTAACGTTCCAAAAGATTAGGATCCAATAATTTAGAATTATTCCCATATACATCCTTGTTATATCCGTATACGTAGGGTCCTTGGAAATCCTCCTTTTTTTAGAACTCCTTGATATGTCCTACTTAATGCATCTGCTACGTTATTTTCCTTTAATCAACATGAATAAGCCCTAAATTTTCACATTCCAAAAATGTAAATATCTTCATCATGTTTCCTATGGAACTATGTTAATAACTCAAATTACCATAAAACATTATTAGAAACATGGATTCATCCTTACACATGTTGTTGGATATATTCTTTATATCCAAAAATGTTGTAAACTCTATCAATGATAGCATAGAACACTTGTCGAAAAGACAATAATCAGTTTTGAGGTAGTCATTATTAATCCAAATCAATTAGTTCTTCATCATTATCTTAATAATCTAGAATATATTTCGGGTTGTCTTTACCTCAACCATATACATTCACAAGATATTAAATTTCTACTGAGTCACTTATCTTTAGTTCAATTCATCATATGACCTCAAATACTTAATGAAATATTAATGCAGTACAATCCTTATATATTCCATAATTCTTATAACCAGTACATTGGTGATAAAATATTCAAATGAAATGATTCTTAATGAGGCATATTAATCCTTCCACATTATCTATGGTAGTATCATGACTTTATAAATATCTAGTAAATTCCTTTGGGTCATATTCCTTTGATGTTTGGAACATTGATCCCCATATTGTCCCATCTCCTTACAATTGAAGCATTTTACATCGGAAACATTTTTCTTACCATTTCAATCACGAAATTGGTGTCATTTTTCTCTACACTTATAACAAACTATCATTCCCTTAAATGATTTACCAGTATAATTATTTCCACAATTATTAGATATGGGAAACCCCTTCTTTCCCTTCTTCCATTTATCAGTCTTTTTCTCTACCATCCTCTTATTTTCTTGATTCCCTTCAAAGCCATAGGACTCATAAAATTATTTACATATATTTTTAACACATGATAATATTTCCTCATATGATGAGGATACTAGGGAGACTATCTTCCTTCGAAATGATCTCTTGAGACCATTAGATATATTATCCTTCTTACTCTTTGCATCGCGTGCATTGGTGAGTTTCTCATTCCTTATGATAGGAACCGTTTTTAATCAATTACATATATTATACTAGCTCATAAAATTATAAACTCTCTATAAATATAAAAATGGTAAAGAATGTAGAATAAATTTATGTGTCATAAATCCAAGAACCTTTGGTTACCTTTGGGGCATAAATCCATAATAATGGTGCGTAAAGAAAATAAAAATTATCCTAATCATATCCCCCATGAGTGTCAAACCAGGTGTGCAGTAAGTGCCACTATCGTGTACCAGTATAACCTAGGTCAACCCTGAAACTCCTTTTCAGAGTTGTTACTCCTAGATACATATGTTCCAGAACCACTTCTACTTGTAGGATCCAGACAGGGATGTATTTTCTAGAAATATCCACACAATATCTTTCTTAACAGCATTTTAGTATGTTCTTGTACGTTTATCCTCAAAATCTATCTTAGGTTTTTTCCCTAATCTACGTTTTCTAATTCTAGTTTCTAAGTTTTCTACTAAACTTCCTTAGATACTAAATGTAATGCACCGGACCAAGTTTTCTAGATCTGATGCATTATTTCATTACATTGGAATTCTTACAAGAAATGTGTATCCCGAAGGACCGAGTATTTTAGTAGTTTTTTAAAACCAGATACATACATAAGTTCACCCTTAAAACTTGAAATTAAATAAAATATATAAATTACTTTGAAAACATCTATATCTCCTAGTTTATCCCTGCAGTTCATTCATAAAATACTTCTTCACATCCTAGGAAAAATAAAACATAAGAAAGGGGTAAGCTAAAATGCTCAATATGGATAAGTAATACAGCAGAAGGTATCATAAACATAAAAATTAGGCATAAATGATAACTAAAAAAATAATTTAAAAATAAACTTGAACATAATATAGCAGGAATAAGAGCTGAATAAATAATGCAATAATAAAACATAATCATGGGTATTATACTAGTCGAATAACCGCATTAACTTTCAATTACTAGTTTCATAATGAGGTAAATTCATGATGTGAGACATCATAATCATACTATCAAGGCCTCATGCCAAGACCATAAATATTAATTTTGTTAAGGCCTCATACCAAGACCATAGTTTATCTCATGAGACCTACCGATGCACTGAGGGGCTACAACGGGTCCCACCCGACACTTACTAACCCAATGCATTCCTCTTATGAATGAGGATAAATATAAACAACATATATAGTCATATTGAAACTCATATATCAAATTTAAATATCTTCCCTCATACATTAAACATAATCACTAACCATTCGAAGTAAATTTTTGAATGGTATCAAGATAGAACATCCACATTCAAACTAATTAGAAACCCTTCAAAAAATATTTTAGATCATATCATAATATATAAACCTCTATAAAAAAAGATTCATCAAAGGATATTAACATAAATAAAGATACTTTTAAATGATACTATTGATAAATTCTTAAGGAAATAATCCTTAAACATTCCAAAGTGTCCCATACCACCATGAAACATTCAAATAATAATCCCTTATAATATCATGATAATAAGTAGACTCTCGATATTAAATACCAAGGGGAATTACATACACCACATTCAAGGAATAAGTGGTGAACACAGAATATATTTCAAAAAAGTTAAAGTGACGTGAGAAAAATATAATTTACTTTCGAAAGAAGAGTACTTTTGTAAAATCATTTGTATTTTTCATAAATATGGTTTTAAAAATGTATATACTAAAATATAAAATAGGGATATACATTGAGATTACATTTGAGGCCTAAATGATGTCCCACTAAACTGAAATCATGTAAAAAGTTTTTTTAATGAATCTTTAGAATTAAAACATTTTAGTGCAGTTTAAGGAATTCATTAAAGAGTTTTTAAAGATTAAATGAATTTTTTCTTTAATAAAACTAGAAATGAAACAAAATATATATTTCATGATAAAATGTGTTATTTTAGAAAGATAAATCTGGCTTAAAATAAATTATAGATTGAACTTCAAAATAGGTAAGAATTCGAAAAGTTCCTTGAATCGGGCTTGCATTTCAGAAGAATTTTTGAATGATTATTTTAAAAAATGCCACTCCCCATAAAATAAAGAATGATTATTATTGGTAAAAATATATAAAAAATTCACATAGAATTTATGAGAAGTAAGAAATAATAAATAATAATTTCATTGAGATGAGTAGAGAATAAGAGCAACCTGAATGAAAATGGAGGATTGGGTAGAAAATACTTACAACTCTGTAATCAATTGAATCGTATGTCACAAAATTAACAAACATAAAATGACAAATTTTATATTATGAAAAAAATAGATTCATGATATGAAACATCAATGGGAAGTATAGATACACCATACACAAATAATAGTATTGAATAAGGAATATCTCGCAAAAATGGAAGTGAGATGAAGAAACTCTTACCTTAAGTCTGAATGTGTTATCCGCTTGATCTTAATGACCTGAATAATCAAATTTAGGTTCATTAATTAATAATTACAGAATATAAAATTCTTTTAATTGATTTATTGTAAACTTATTAAGTTTATTCATGGCCTTTTTTATGGGTTAATAGGTTCAATTTAATTGTTCAGGTCCATTTGTTTCATGATCAGTATACTTATATACATGAAAAAAGAATCATATAAAATGAGGATGATTTTCCATAATTGAAGTTATATATTATTATTGAATATACATAAGGTTACATGTTTGTAAATTTCATTTGGTTTCTTGGGGTGAAGATGAATAATTATATAAGTTATTTAATGATAATCGTTTGGGTTAATTGGCAGTTTTTGAACACAATGAACTCATTTTTCTTTTTAAATCAAAACCATGTGCACAAAAAGATTACAGAACCATAGATGATACATAATACATATATTATATTCTTTTTCAACCATAATAATGGTTACATGACCAGAATTGAATACAGTAATAGAAATTTAAAACCCATCATCCTTGAATGTGGTAAATTAGCACATCTCGGATGAGGTTTTTTACTACTAGCATAAATGAAGGTTAAAGGAGATATGATAATAAATTATTCCATAATAATAATAATAAATGTAAATTAATAGAGTTTTAAAAACATTTGGATGAGGATAGGTGAGGGTAGAAAGGAAAACAAAGGAACTTGAAAAGAAAGTAAAAGAATTGAAAAGAGGAATTTACCTCTTGAATTAATCTTCCTTGAGGGACACTTTAGGGGGGATGATTTGGTATTTTTATGAGGCCAAGGGTTCTTGGATGTGGGGGAGGTTCTTGGGAGAATATTTCAGCAAAAAATTTACAAGACAAAAGTCATTAGAGGAGTGAAGAGAAGAGGGATTGAGGGGGTTATAGTGGAGGAGAGGAGTAATTTTTGAATATCTTAATCATTATTTTATTATTTTTATTAATACCAACAATAGTATTGATTATTGTGACCAATAATAGTAATGTGTGCATGTGAGTTCAAACCAAGTTTTCTTACATCATCCTTACATCACTTATGACTCAATAAATCATGCATTTAGTATTTATCATAAATTATCATATTTTATTATTCACCTAAAATTGAAGTATTTTAGAAAAATCCAAAAAATTCACCATAGCCATTTTTTGATGTGTAGAATCCAAAAATGAAGTCCACTTTTCAAAATAATTTTCTAAATATGTGAAATTTAATTTTTAAATAATATCATTATTTAATAGAAAAAGACAGATTTTAAATTTAAAACTAATTTTGTAATACATTAAAAAATTAACCAAGGCCTCATAAAATTATCCAATAATCATTAGACCATAAAATATTTATTTAGGAATATATTTTATGAAAATTAATTTTAAATTCACTTATTAATTTAAAACGGTAATTAAATATTTATCACTCGCAAAAATACCAATACTTAATCAATAATTTATAAAATAGTCTATTTCATTTATAATGTACCTAAATTTTATTTATACATCCATTAGTGAGGTTACTATTCATAAGGGTATATTACTATTCATAAGGGTACATTACTATTCATAAGGGTAAGTTACTGTTCACCAAAAATTAAGTTGATTCTGTCATACTCCAAACATCACTCTAAACGCAATCGTGTATGTCATATTTTTGAAATTCAAAGCACGTAAGTGGAAAAACTATTTTCATTGGCTAGGTTATAATAAAGTGTTATTTTTTAGAGACTCAGTGTTTCATGAAATAAATATTAAAATTATTTTCAAATCCTTGGGGTGTTACAAGTTTTTCATAGTACAGTCGATACCTGATAAGCATAGCATAGGTTCATCAAAAGTATGAGGTGCTATTTTAGTAGCCTATATTATTGCATCTTCTTTGTTCAATATCGGTGTCTCACACTCCTTTATTTCTATATGGATCTTGGAAATTCTTGGGCTTGAAATTCAGTACTTCTATGGAATGATGAAACCTGATTCTCCAATGGGATTGTGGTCAGAGAATGTACACCAATGTTGGGAGTGTTCTCTTGAGATTGGAGGATGTAATTTCTTATGGAGCCTTTTCGTCCATGAGATGATAGGTTTCAATATCATATTTGGGATGTGTTAAAATGGAGGACAAATTAACTCAATACCCATGATACATCCTTAGAGAGTCTTTGGAATTTACTTATAATGAATTGTAAATATGACATAATACCTCAACTTCGATGTAGGACACACATCCTCTAATACTCCCCCTCAATCTAGGTGTACATATTTTGTATACATAATTAAATACAAACAAAGAAAAAACATGCTCAACACTCCCCCTAAAGCTGGACATACCCAACTTGATTACATAACAATAAAAAACATAATAAAATAAAAAAACCATGGATTCTCCCTTTAAATAAGTAGTTGGACGATGCTGCTGAAAAAGATATGCAATTGAGTAACAATGATTGTCATGAAGAACCGATTGGAATAGATGTAAAATTAATTCATCCTAAAGAATAGATGGATTGTTTCATGGAAATAATAGCTTAGAAAAAATAATTTAGGCATTTAAGAAAAATATGTGGAGGGATAGTGATCGAATGTCCGGCATTAACAACCGGGTTGCATCAATTGTACAGTGAAACAACATAAGTGGAAATGAAAATTGGGTGGAGGAGGGGGGTGTCTGGGTCGTACACTTTTGGATTACGAAGGGATAATTTGCATAGAAGGGTAGGGGGTGAAGGAGGAAATCCTTGTGGGGAATATGTGGTAGGGTGGTGTGACTGGGTTTATGTGAGAGAGAAACATGGATGACGATTACATAAAGAATAGTGATTTGCACGCTTGAAGATTGCTACCATGGTGCACATCTAGTGCAGCTCTATCATGGGAAGTGGGACTCAAATACTAGAACACCAAGGTAGGGGAATTTGGGATGGATTTCATTATAAGGGTCTACTCCAAGTTTATCCAGTAGGGGTGCACATGTAGGATTCACAATGGTAGAAGTGAGAGGGGTGGAATGATAGGCTTCATCGGTGCAGATATAAGATAAAGGTGATGTGCGAGGGGGTAGATAGAATGGGTAGAGTCACTGTTATAATGGAATTTGGTGAGATATATAACACCCCCCCCCCCCAAAGGTAGGGATATCATAGGGTAGGGTTTCAATATAAAAAGAGAGGGAAATAGAGGTTTTTTGGTTAGACTCCCTCTGGTACCATGTTATAATGGAGGAGAGTAGACCCAATAACAAAGATACCTCCTAAGAGAGGACATGGTTTTTATTTATAATGAATAATAAATATGACACAACACCTCAACCTCAATGTGGGACACACATCCTCTAATAGGATGGATTGGATAGTGTCTTATCATGTCTGTATTAATTGTTATCACATAATGTTGTCTTTCATGTCGCATGAGGGTAGTAGATATGTGCATAAGGGCGAATGGTATGTCTAGGCTGGTCGAGCTGGACTAGAGAATCATGGGATGGGTGGAGTGACAACCTATATTTCTAGGATTTTATGGAGGATCAGGGAGTATTTCATTCAAATTTTACTCCTGTAATAGATCATTTCAGGAATTTCTTCCCTCATGATTTTTCTAGGTTACCTCCTAATAAAGTGGAGGATTCCTCTATCGATCTAGTTCTAGGAGCATCACCAATATTCATTCCTCCTTATAGGATGGCTACTATTGTGTTGTAGGAGATCAATAGGTAGATAGAGGACTTGAAATATAAGGTTTTTATCCAAATCAGTAACTCACCTTGGGTTTCACCCATTATTTTCATGAAGAAGGAGGATGGGGCCCTTAGGCTATACGTGGATACCCAATTATTGAACCATCATATAGTTAAGAACTGATATCCTTTTACTTGCATAAATGATCTTTTCGACCAACTTCGAGAAGTAAAATTATTCTCAAAGATTGATTTAAGGTCAATATGTCACCGGGTATGTGGAATACCTTTATACATACCTCATACAATGTTTTTTAGTGTGTATGGTCATTATGATTATTTGTTTGTGTCGTTCGGTCTTATGAATGCGACCTCTTTTTTCATGGCCTTGATGAATCGTGTTTTCCACCCATACCGGGATTCCTTTATTGTTGTGTTCATGGATGAAATCTTGGCATACTCAAAGACTCGACATGATCATTCCAAACACCTTGATATCATTTTTAATATGCTAATAGAGCATATGTTGTATGCCAAACTCACTAAATTCTACTTATGGTTCGACAATGTTAACTTATGGAGTCATATTATATCAGAATTAAGAATATTAGTTGACCTAGAGAACGTTAGGGTCATAGTTTCCTGAGAAAATTCCAAGAATGTGTTTTACATATAGAGTTTCTTGGGGATGGATGGATATTACCAGCATTTTATATAGGATTTTTTCTTGTCTTGCAGCACCGCTTTCAGGCTTGACCAAGAAGGGTGTAAAGTTTATCTAGTCTAAAGAATGCATGAAATATTTTCAGAAGTTTAAGGTAAGACTCACCTCATACCAGATTATGATCCTACATGAGCCTAAAAGGGAATATACAGTGTTTTTTATGCCTAGGGGAATTGGTCAAGGTGAAGTTCTGATTTGGAATATTGAGTTGTTGTGTGCAAGTCTCGGTGGTTTTGGCCTCATGAGCATACCATCTTGATGCATGAACTTGAGCTAACATCAATTTTCTATACCTTACATTGCAGGAGATGCTCTTTACTAGGAGAGCACACTACTACAACAAATAATCCTTTAATAGTGCTATAATATACATTTATCAGTTCTAAAAACGTGTTGATAATCTAAGAATGATTAAAAGCCCAAAACTTTTATTAGTGCTAAAAAAGAACAGTTAAAGGGGGTAAAAAAAACTAGATGTCCATGAGCATCCGACCCATTTATCAATGCTTCCATGACCCCTTTAACAGTGCTCCACCCCCCCCCCCCCCCCATCAGTGCCTTTCACCCCCCCCCCCTTATTGGAGGTTTTTAAATTTCTAGCCTCATGTGCACCCACCTAGATTCAAACCCTGCACCTCTCCTTCAAAGATGGAAGTCCTTTACCACTACACCATGTTGTTTTATTGTCTATTTAATGGTATATATATATATATATTTACATATATATTTACATATATTTATATAACTATTTTTAAATACATTTATATAATATATGTCTTTGTGTGATATATATATATACTTATATTTATTTAAATATATTATATATTATATTCATTTACATATACTCGAATAAAATATAAACATATATCTATTTATTAATACACACATATATGTTTATGTATCTATAATGTAAAAAATGGTTAGATACTATTTTAAATACATTTTTAGAATATATATTTATTTACATATATTAGAATATACATTTTTATATAAATATTTTGATATATGTATTTATATGAGTGATTTATTATAAGTAAATATAGTAAAACATGAATATATATAATTATAAATAAAATTATGTTGTGAAAAATGATAAAATTACAAAGCCATCATATCAATACGAATGTGATCCCCAAAAATAAATTCAGTCCCGATAGAAAAAGGGAAAAAATACCCCCTCAAATGAGGCTTAAAATCCATCGAATGTTAGGGTACCCAAACTAAAAACCCGGTTTTGAAAGAATTATGGGCCCTTTTTAGCCTCAAAAAATGTGACCAAGGGTTTACCATAAGTCACTAGGGTGTAAATCTCGTCACAGGCTTTGATTTGATATATGGTAGAGCCCAAATGGACCCTAGGATCAAAAGTTATGGTCGTTTTAATTTTGAGTTATGTTTTCAACTTATTTTTGATATTTTATTAATTTTTTGATATTTTTATCTTTAAATGGATATTAAATGACTATTAATCAGTAATAATAAGAAAATTATTAATTAAAAATATTTTACTAATTATTTTATAATTCATTTTCACTAAATATCTTATATTTTAAGTGTAAATGCCTATGTACCTCATCTAAAACATATTTTAAAATAAATATTATATTTATATAAGTATAAATATATTTGTATACTAATATATTATTTTTAATGAAATATAATTTTTTTGAAGTATACTTTTATCATTACTTGTAAAAAAGTGATGATAAAGGGGGGGTCTTTATCAGTGCTTCTGAAAAAGTGCTGATAAAACCCCCCTTGATCAGTTCTTTTTTACAAGCACTGATAAAGGTCTCCCTTGAAAAGAGATTTCTTTAGCACTATTAAAGAACCCCTTTAACAGTGCTAAAAAAATTATAGTTAAAGACCCCCTTTAATAGCGCTTTTTTAGCGCTAACAAAGGGGGTCTTTAACAACGTTTTTAGCTAGCACTGTTAAAGCCCCAGCACAGGATAAACCCATTTTTGTTGTAGTGGTGCTTTATGGTGTATATGAACCAATAAAACCCCAAGTATATCTTTATAAAACCTGACTTGAACCTCATAAAATGGAGATGGGTCGAATACCTTCATTCCTTAGATTCTAAGTTTTCCTATATGCCTGATAAGGGTGCTACTATTGCCAATGCTCTGAGCTGGAAGGCTCAGACGTAAGCTATTCAGGAATCCAACAATGAATGGAGGTTGATGGACCTTATTTCTGGGATCCATCTAGATGTTCTGGAAAGTTTCGATAGGCCTTTTCTTAAATCCTTTGTGGTAGCCTCAGCACTTCTAGATATAATGAAGAGGAGGCAGTTCTCATATCCTTAAGGATTATCCCTAAGGGAGAGTATTTCATGTGCAGACCCACCACCAGATTTCTTGGCCAATAGAGATGACATCCTTCTTATACATGGACACATCTGGGTTCCCACAAAAAAACAAGATAAATTAATGTGATAATACCATGCTTCACAATGGGTAGCGTACCCAGGTATTTCCAAGATGTATCATGACATGCACCACCAATATTGGTTTCCTAAAATGAAACTTTACATTTTGGGTTTTATAACTCGGTGTTCCACCTATCAATAGGTGAAGGCAGAGCACCAGTGGCTAGAAGTCTTTTTACAGCTGTTACTGGTTCCAGAATGTAAATTGGACAATTTCATGATAGATTTTGTGATTGGTTTACTGAGGTCGCCTCAAGGTAGCAACGCAGTTCGGGTATCCATGGACAGGTTGATAGAGGTATCCAACTTCCTTCCTATCCAAGAGACTTTCTCAATGGATGGTATGGGAATACTGTACATTTGTGATATTATACACCTACACAAGGTCCCACATACTATAATTTCTAATAGGTATTCTCATTTCACATCGAGTTTTGGGTAGGGGTTGCAAAAACAACTGGGTACATAGGTACATCTGAGTACAACTTACTAAACTCAGACTGATGTCCAGTGAAAATGGACAATACATATTCTAAAGGAAATGCTGCGAGTGTGTGTTCTTGATTTTGTTAGGTTCCTAGGAGAAAAATATTCATCATTCTGATTTCAACTACAATAAAAACTATTAGGCGACCAAACATATGGATCCTTATGAGGCCTTATTTGATAGGTTGTGTCAATCACCTCTGTGCTGGATAGAGGTAGGAGAGGTAGTGCTACTAGGACCTCATCTCATTCAGGAGACTTCAAAATAGGTGCATATTATACGAAATTGTATGGTTTTTGCTCAGTATAGATATAAATATTACATATATTATCTCTATTGACCACTAGAGTTTGTGGTAGGGAGTCATGATTTATTATTTGTTTCCCCTAGACTAGTGCATAAATGGATTCAAAAACAATAGAAGTTATTTCCTTATTACATTGAGCCCTTCGAGATTTTTGAGAGAGTCAGGCCGGTAGACTATCGGTTCTAATTACCTAAATGGTACTGAGACATGAACAACATCTTCCATGTATCTCAACTTTGACAATATCATTTAGATCTGTCTTTCATTATTCAACCTGGGGATGTTGAATTAGAGGTTGATTCATCCTTTTAGGATCACACTATTCATATTGTGGACCAAGCATGGAGGCTCTCCAAGGCAGTTCGATTCCTCTAATATGGGTGTTATGGAAGCATGGAATTATACAGGATGAGACCAAGGAGCGATAGGTTGATGTATGTTCTCATTGGTTGGAGTTATTTTCATATGATGTTTTACCGCCCATAAATGGAAAACATGGGGATGATCTGGTTTAAGGTTGGAGGAATATAATATCCCAATTTTTCATTGAGGTATGAAACCTTTTAAATTAAGTTTGAATACTCTATTTTATCCTTATTAATATTCCTAATCACTTAGAGGTGTAACTGAGAGTTTATGTGGATTGTATAGTGCTCGAAGCTCTGAGTAATTGAGGAAAAGGGCCAGGTACATGGTTTGATCAAACCATGCACTGGAGGTCGCATGGTTCAGACAAACCATGTGGGGTATTACAAGTATTCATAAAGGGGAGTACATAGACTAAGCATAGTTATAAAAATCATACTCCCTAACCATCTGAGTCCACTATACATGGACATTTTAAGTCACATGATTGGATCACGGTTTGGCCAACCGTGCACCTTTTAAAATTTTGGCAAAAACACTATTTTTCCCTCCTTTTTTAGAACCCACTTATTTATATTTTCCTCCAATGTATAATAGGATATCCTCTATTGAGAGATCCTCCTCCACACCTATTCTAGGATTTTAATTTGTTCCTCAATCTAGCCTCTGTTTGCGATGTTGTCTGTCACATTGGATCACCATAGGTAAGCTCTCCATTCCTTTAGATCCTTTTATTTTCCATATTCTTATAGATGAGGTTATTTTGGTGCCATCTCATATGACATATTTTTAGGTAATTTGTCTATTCTTACATTTTCTTCTCATATATATCATACCATAGGCTGATACAAGATGAGTGTTCCTCCACTAGCATACGGTAGTTGGTCTATGAATTTTCCGTCAAGTCTCATTGTTTATGAATTGTTGTTGTTGTGCTGAACACTGGTTTAACTATGTGTCGCCTCTAAAATTCATATGATTTAAATTAAATTTTCTAATTGTAATCTAAATCTTTAATGAGACCAATTAATATCATTAGATGTTGATACCACAATGCCAACCACCCAATTAGGGTGTGTTCAATGTTATGCCTTCGATGACCAATGTTGTGAAAACCCAGAAAAACAGTTTAGGTTTGATTGACATGACCTTTATTATGGTAAGTAATTTTAATTAAGTGAATTGTAAATAATTAAATGGAAATCATAAATAAATTTTATTTTAATATATATAATTGAATTATTGTGGTTTCATGTCCCTCATTTCCCCTTATCATATTAATGAAAGGTGTTGAAACGAACCTAACTAAATTGTAATAGGCATGGTTGTTACTTAGCCTATGATGACTTATGAGTATACAAAAATATGATTATATAGTACCTATTTCATATGGAACTTTTCATATTTATAGGAATGGTCAAAATTTTGCCTATTTGGATTCCCGAGGGAATTATTTAAGCACTCAGAGTAAGCCATTCTGATTCATTGACATGGTTTCCAAGGGAGATACCCACCTTGGAACTCAGTCCTTGTAGTTAGATTATGCCCAACGGGACACTGTAGGATCCCTATGTAATAACCCAAACTACTATAAATGAAGTTTCCCTTTTGGATTTAATTAAATTTCTTATTCTGTAATATGGTTATATAAAACACATGTAATTCCTTAGTTATATATTATTTGATTTAAAAGACTGTTAATAATATTTACCATTATTAATATATCCATTGAACACTAATCACATTATTAGTATAAATATAGGGATTTTAATAAATCCAATTGACTCTGAAAAAGGAAGTGATGACCACAACTAGTGCAATCATGACCTATGAATCCCATTTATTAGAGCTTCCGAGGGAGAAATCATCTATAGTATTTTCTCTTTACCAAGTCCAATATGAGATCCAACAACATAATAAAGAGAAAAACCATTTATAGTAGAAGTTCAAGCTCATTGAGATCACGGACCAAACCATGTTCATCGAACAGACCCATGAAAGTCTCACTATGGTGCACCTTACTCTTAGGGCATATATCAATGTAATAAAGGGATATGTATCATGAAATTAATAATATGAATATGTATATTGTATATAATAATTAATTTATTTTCATTTTTTATTGTTACTTTATAAATGATTTTGATTTTTATTCAATTAAACACAAATTGTATTTTTAGGTAATATTCAAATTAAATTAAAAGATTTATTTTAATAAATTAATGGATTTTTGAAATAAATGGTATTTTAATACAATTTTATAATTAAATAAGTTTTATTGGTTATAAATGTTCATATATTTTTTATGAAGTGAAATGTACTTTTTATAAGGGTTTAAAAACTGTTATTGTTAAAAACCAAGAATTTTTCAATAATTGTTGAATATTATTTTAAAAGTGAAAATGGAAATATTTATAAAATTATTTAGATAAAATTAATATTATTTTTGGAATCATAATCTCAAAATTATACAATGGTGAATTTTTTAAAATTTTCTGAGATAATTGAATTCTCAGGTAAAAATTAAATACAATATAAATATATAGTGTGTTTTATGACATCATAATGGCCCAAAAATGATGTAATAAATAATATAATTGGTATAATAGGCCAAATATATTTTTTCCCTTTAAAATAATTTTATTTTAAGTTTATTTTATTAATTTTATAACTCCTTTAAGAATCCTCAAAAATATATAATATATTTTATGATTTTAAATTCATTTCTTGAAAGTAGTGAATTACCTCCACATAAGAAAGGGTAATATTTTAATATTTTCATACCTTTTCCTAATAAAATAATTAAAACCTCCAAACATTTTAAAAAACCATGGTAAGGTTTTTAGTTATGATTAATTTATTATATAGATTCCAAAACCTAAGTTTGTGAAATATTAAACAATTCCCCTCTCATTTCATATATAAACCAACAAAATATCCAACTTATCATCACTCAAAATACTTGGATCACTATATTAATCTCCCCTCCACTCTCTATAATCCTCCCAAGGCACCCTAAGCTCTCAATAATCCCCTTTTCAAGATTTTGGAGCTACACACTCAAGTAAAGGTTCTTTCTTTTCTCATCTTTATCCAAGTTTCTTTATATTTTTATTCCATTTTATATTCAATTACTAATGATGGGGTATTTTTTCAAACCTCCCCCATGCTTCCATTATTATTTTGAAATTATTAGATACCCCTTTCTCTCTCATTAATCCCTCCCATGTACACCTGTTACTATGCCAAAATTTCATAAGCATCATTTCCTTTCTCTTTTTTCAAGCTTATTTATTATCATATGCCTTGTTTTTATAATTAAATATGTTTAATCATGTCCTTATAAGTCCCTATTACTTTCCAATTCATGTAAAAATGATTATAGACAAATTTCTCTCTCATCAACCCATTTTATAAATTGTTAAGTGATGTTGTTATGCTGCTGAATTTTCACCACAATTTTCCATGACAAACCAATTGTGTAGTGAATACCATACCCATTTCATATCAAGGGTGTTAAATTTTATACACATAAACCTTTTTATTGAGGACTTATGTGTATTTATTCCATACTCCTTGATTGTGTTATACATTATTATGATGAATGAATCCATGTTTTATGATCTATGTGGCACACTTAAGCATGAAAATTAAATTTAAGTGACAGGTACACCTGGAATTGTATATAACTCCAATGCATTGGGTAATTTGTAGTATCATGATATGTCTTGTTGGGATAGGGGTGTACCTGATTCCTTTATAGGAATTTTTCCACCATAAATTCTTGGCGTTTTAGCCTTGACCTATGTCTATGATGCAGTGTTTTAAGTTGTTTCCACATTTCCCATGTTATGATTATCATGTTATATCATGCCTTATTATTCATGTTCCTTTATGCCTCATTGATATGACTTATCTAACATGTATTATTATTTTCATGTTATTTCTTGTTTATTCTCATACTGGTCTTTATGGATCACCCCTTTCTTATGTATTTCCCTAGGTTATACAATGTAGTTTTAATCTCAAGTATGTTAAAGAAGTTTTCAATAAAGATGTTGTAATTCATGTTTAAAGTTTTAATTCAGTGTACCTAATTCCCAAATACACTAGACTTATTGATATTTCGGGTTGTATTAAGTGTAATTTTTTGTAATTAAATCATGTATTAATGTGTAATAAAGATAAGGTTTTTTATAGTTGGTATCAAAGGAAACGTTTAGTTATTTTTTGGATTTGGATTAGAAAACTCTATAAAAATAATTATAGATAATACTAAGTATAAGAATACATCCCTAAAATTATAGTGAGTATATACTAAGTGGTTTATCAAGAAAATAAATCCCTCTGTAGATACTACAAGTGGACATGGTTCTGGAAGAGATGTACCCAGGGGTAACAATTCCGACAAGGTGCCCTGGTCCTGACTCGGGGTAACCTAGTACATGAAAATGGGTCTTACTGCACAACTAGTTTGACACTCCTGGGGGATATGATTTAGTAAATTCAAAATATTATTATGAACCATTCTTAAAGGAAAAAAAATTGGATAAGAATATATGTTATTAAATAGATCATTGATAACATAGATTGAAGACTAGAAATTCATAAGTTAAGGAAATACATGTAATTTATAAGTTATACCTTTAATGACATTGGATTCTCCTTTATGTGTTTAATAGTTTGAAAATAATCAGCCTTAATTTTCCTTTTATTCTAGAAAATGACCAAAAATAGGAGGAATCAGGTAAACAATCATCATGAAGGGTAATGTGGAGACTCCCCCAATGAGATGCACATCCCAATGGGAGTAAAAATCATGAAATTCATGAAGATACTCTCTTAGATGACTCAAGTAGTTAATAGAAACATAGAGTAGGAGCATCCAAATCCCACAAAAATAGAACATGCCACAATAGATATATTCGTGCGAAAAGTCCTCCTACTTTCAATGGATCATCTGATCCCTTAATCACTGAACAATATATAAACTCCATTGAGATTATCTTCTACATCCTTCAATGCTCCGAACAGAGAAGTTTCTTTTGTTCTTTTTTCATATGGAAGGTGAAGCTAACAAATGGTGGGAATTGATCCAAAATATAAAGCCAGAGGAAGAGATCGAGGTAATGGAATGGAAGTATTTCTAGAAAATGTTTTTCAAAAAATATTTTCCCCACACCATCTGACATAAAATGGAAATGGATTTCTATTCCCTCAAGAAAAAATAAAACAAATAAATTAGGTAATATGAGGAAAACATCACAAGGTTTTCATAATATGCCTCCCTCTTCTTCATTGCCCCTGAGTTCAAGGTTGTCCACTTCTTTGGTGGGACAAATCCTATCCTATAGAAATCCCTAACGATCTTTGACATTGATAGTTGTGAGGAAATTTTCTGATGTGCCCTCAAAGTTGAAATATAGATTGGTGAATCTCAAGGTTATCATGGGGATAAGAGGTGGAAATCGGAGATCAATTCTGGAGGTCTGATAGAGAGATCTAATGGTGCTAATAAATTTCAATATCCCAATTTCCATAGATGCAGAAAGAAGCACCCTAAAAATTTCTTGAAGGGGGTGAAAAAATGCTATAGGTGTAGGAAGGAAGCTCACCTATCTAGAAATTACTGGTAGGAAAAACCCAATACTACAATACAAGAAATTAATTCTCCAGTCAACCCTCATCATATTGTTCATTACTACAACTTCAAGGAACCAGGTCATTTTTATTACCAATGAACTAAGCCAAGGTGTTTTTAAGACAATCAACAACCTCCAAGGTAGTAAGGGGGAGCTTTTTTCATTACAACTGTCGAAGTAGATCCCAAAAATAAGGGGTGATAGATACACTATTTATTCATTCAATAATAGATAATGTACTTTTTTATTCTGGTTCTATGCATTTCTTCATATCATGAAATTTTAGTAAAACTATTCAAACACCATCACAAATCATGGAAGTGGAGTTTTCGGTGAACACAAAAAATGGGGTAGTTATTGCATCTCAAGTATATAACTCCCTCCTATAACCATTTGTGGGATGAGCTTACCAATGAACCTTATCATACTCCCTTTGGGTGAATTTGATGCAGTTTTGGGCATGGATTTACTTTCCCTATATAAATCCAACATATATTTCCATGAAAATTAAATCACTCTCTGTATTGTGAATCAACCCTTGATTCTGTACAAGTGAAAGGAGGAGGAGGAATCTTCTTTAGAACTATCATCTCAAGAATGGATATTATTTCTCTATGAGAAACCATGTCTAGCTCAAATGACTGATTTTAAGGAAAGAATCATCCATGAAGACATTCTAGTTGTGAGGTAATACGTTGATGTGTTTCCTAAGGAATTGTTTGGTATTCCTCCTAGCAGAGATGATGAATTTTCAATTGATCTTATACCTGGGGTGTTTCCATTATCCAAGAATCCATATACAATGACTATTGTGGAACTTGAGGAGCTGAAGAAACAACTAAAAGAGAATCTGGTTTCTGGTTTCATATTCCCAAGTGATTCACCATGGGGTGCACCAGTCCTCTTCGTTTAGAATAAGGATGGGTCAATGCACCTTTGCATTGATTATCGTGAGCTCAAAAAGATCATTGTAACGAGAAATTATCCTCTTCTATAGATTGATGAATTATTTTATTATCTATGTGGAGAACAAAACATTTTCAAGGTGGATCTACAGTTGGGATATTACCATGTTAGGGTGAAGGAGTATATCCCCAGGACTTCTTTTCATACAAGGTACATTCACTATGAATTCATAGTAATTCCATTCAGACTCACTAATGCTCCAGCAATATTCATGTACTTGATGAATAGAGTCTTTAGTGATTACCATGAAAAATTTTTGTTAGTATTTATAGATGATATTCTAATATACTAAAATATTAAGGAGGAGCATGAGTATCATTTGATTACTATGCTAAATACTTTGTGAAAGGAAAATATTTATGCCAAGTATAGAAAATGTGAGTTATGGTTGAAGAAAGCCTCTTTCTTAGGGAATATAATCATGAGAAATGGTATATCTATAGACCCTTAGAAAATAGAAGCAATTGAAGGATGGATGGGGCCAACATATATGAAAAATATCCATAGTTTCCTTGGGTTAGCTGGGTAATATCTCCGATTCGTGAGAAATTTCTCATGATTTTCAAACCCTCTTACGAAACTAACTCAAAAGAGATTAAACATTTCGTGGAATAATGAATGTGAAAAAAGCTTCAAGGAGTTGAAAAGTAGGCTTATCACTGAGCTTGTGCTCATTCTACCTACAATTGGAGAGTTTTTCATTGTATTCAGTAATGCTTTGAAGAAGGTAATGGGATTTGTTTTGATGAAAAATGACAAATCCATTGCCTATGCTTCAAGGAAGTTGAAATTTAATGAACAGAACTACCCAACACATGATCTATAGTTGGTTGTAGTGCTTTTTTCTTTAAAAATTTTGAGTCATTATTTCTTTGGGGAGAAGTGTGAAATATATATGGATAAAATAAGTCTCAATTATATATTCACACAAAAAGAGATGATTATGAACCAATGAAGATGGCTAGAGCTGATCAAAGACTATGACTTCTCAATTCACTAACATCCAAGGAAATAAAATAAAGTTAAAGATGATCTAAGTATAAAGGATCCATCAATTCTATCATTGATGATAATTTAGAAGGATCTGATCTTCTTATACTTGAAAAGGATAGACATCGGAATCATAAAGGAAGTAACATCATCAATCCTTTCACAAATGATTACTCAATCATATCTTCTAGAGATGTTAAAGGATTCTTAAAGAGATGATGTGGAAATTCATAAGAAAGTGGAAACTATAAGAAAAGTGAATTCTTTATAGTTCAATGTTAATGAAGAATTTGTTGTATTATTTAGGTCAAGACTATGTGTACCATCAAATCCTATGTTAATAAAGGAGTTGTTAGATGATGCACAAATCTCAACCTTCTCTATCCATCCTAGAAGCACAAAGATGTATCAAGATCTTCAAGAACACTATTGGTGGGAAAATATGTAGAAGGAGATTGAAGAATATACATCAAGATGTATTGAATGTTATCAAGTGAAGAAAGAAAGGAAAAAATATAATAGGATGACTCAACCATTACCCATACCTACATGGAAATTGGAACAAATCACCATGGACTTTGTCACCGGGATTCCTAATACATCTATAAGAAATAATGCTATATGGGTTATAGTGGATAATATTTCAAAGACTACACACTTCATTGTGATTTAAGAGGATTTATCATTGGGTTAACCTAGATGAATATACATTAGAGAAGTGGTGAGGCTGCATGGTGTACCAATATTGATTGTATCTGATCAAGATCCAAGATTCAACTATAAGTTCTCGAAGAGTCTCTAGTATTCTTTGACTAATGAGTAGAACTTTAGCACAACCTATCACCCTCAAACTGATGGTAAATCTAAGTGTACTATCTAGACACTTGAGGACATGTTGATAGAATGATCAATGGACTTAAAAGGATGATAGGATCAACATATTCCTCTAGTTGAGTTCTCTTACAACAATAATTTCTACTCGAGTATACAAATGGATCCCTATGAAGCCCTTTATGGGAATAGGTGATGAAAACCTACATGTTGGGATGAAGTTGTGGAATAAAAACTACTAGGTTCTGAAATAGTTGAGGAAATGTTGGAGAAGGTAAGACCATTAAACAACACATCAAGGATGCTCATAGTTGACATAAGAGTTACATTGAAAATTGTTAATGGGACAAAGAGTTTAATTTTGGAGACATAGTTTTCCTCCACATATCTCTATGTAAGAAAGTGATGATATTTGGAAATAAGGGAAATTTTATTCCAAGATACATCGACCCCTTTGATATCCTTGATTGCATCGGAGTAGTGGAATAATGAATAGCACTCCCACATAAACTATCTCAAGTACACGACGTATTCCATGTATCTATATTAAGTAAGTACATACCAAATCCCTCACATGTACTCAATCTTGAGGTGGTACCATTAGATAATGACCTCTCTTATGAGGAGTAGCCGATGAAGATCTTATATTGTAGATATAAAGTTCTAGGGAATACTACAATGAACCAAGTAAAAGTGTTGAATAGAAACCAAAAGTTTGAATAAGAAATGTGTGTAATGGAGGAGGTGATGAAACAAAGTTACCCTCATGTATTTTAAGGTGGTAAATGAAAATTTTGAGGGTGAAATTTCTTAAGGGGGAAGATTGTAATGACCCGAATTGTTATAAATGAAGTTTCCCTTTGGGATTTAATTAGATGTCTTATTATGTAATATGGTTATAGAAAACACATGCACTTACTTGGTTATATATTATTGGATTTAAAATAATATTAAGAATATTTATCATTGTTAATATATTCATTGAACAGTGACCATGTTATTAGTATAAATATAGGGCTTTTAACAAATACAATTGACTTAGACAAAGGAAGTGATGGCCTCAATCAATAGAATTGTTCCCTATGACCATTTATCAGATCTTATGTGGGATATAGAATCTATGGTATTTTCCCTTGACCAAGACCAAGATGAGATCCAACAACTTAATCATGTGTAAAACTGTTTACGGAAGAAGTTCAAGCTCATCAATATCATGGCCCAAACCATATTTGTTGAACGGCCCCATGAAAGTCTCACCATCAAGAACCTTAAACATAAGGAATAATACTATGTAATAAAGGTATATGTATCAATACATTAATAATATGAATATTTATATTTTATATAATAATGAATTTATTTTCATTTTTATTGTTACATTATAAATGATTTTGATTTTGATTCAGTTAAACACACATTGCATTTTCAGGTAAAATTCTAATTCAATTAAGGGATTTGTTTTGATTAATTAATATATTTTTTAAATGAATAGTATTTTTTTAAATTTTAATTATTAAATAATTTTTATTAGTTATAAATGGTCATATAGTTTTTATGAAGTGAAATGTACTTTTTATAAAGGTTCAAAAACTGTTATTGTCAAAAACCCAGCATTTTTTAATAAATGTCAAATATTATATTAAAAGTGAAAATGAAAATATTTGTAAAATTATTTATATAAAATAAATATTATTTTTGGAATCATAACATCAAAATTATCCAATGGTGAATTTTTCATAATTTTTTGGGGCAGTTGAATTTTCGGGTAAAAATTAAATTCCATATAAATATATGATGTGATTTATGACATCATAATGACCCAAAATGATGTAATAAATACTAAAATATGTATCCTTGGAAAAATATATGTTTTAAACTTAAAATAATGTGATTTTAAGTTTATTTTATTAATTTTATAATTCCTTTATGAATCCTCCAAAATATATAATATATTTTATGATTTTAAATTCATTTGTTTAAAAGAGTGACTCACCTCCACGTAAGAAAGGGTAATATTTTAATATTTTAGTCCCATTACCTAATAAAATAACTAAAATATCCCCATTTTGGAAAAAACCATGGGTAAAAAACATGGTAAGGTTTGTGGTTTGGATTATTTTATTATTTAGAGTCGAAAACCCAAGTTTGTTAAATATTAAAGAATTCCCCTCTCATTTCCTATATAAACCAACCCAAGATCCCACTTATATTCACTAAAAAACCTTGGAGAACATTAGTACTCTATAATAACCACTGGATAATTATTCCAAGGATCCCCAAGCTCAAAATACTCCCATTTTCAATCTTTTAGAGCTACACACTCAAGTAAGGGTTTTTTCCTTTGTTCTCTTTATCCTAGTTTCTTTATCTTCTTATGACCTTTTATTTTAAATTAATAATGATGGGGTATGTTTTCACACCTCCTCCATAATTACCTTATTATTTCTAAATGATGATATACCCCTTTATCTCTCATTAATCCCTCCCATGTACACCTATTATCATGCTGAAATTTCAAAAGCATCCTTTCCTTTCTCTTTTTTCAAGCTTATTTATTACCATATGCTTTATTTTTATAATTATATATGTGTGGAAATTTCCTTAAATGTACCTATTACTATCCAATTAATTTAAAAATTATTAAATACCCATTTATCTCTCATAAACCCATTTTATAAATTTTTAAGTGATGCTGTTATGCTGCCGAATTTTCACCATTCTTTTCCATGCCAAACCAATTGTGTAGTGAATATCATACCCATTTCATATCAAGGGTGTTCAATTTTATGAACATGTAAATTTTTATTTGGGAATTACATGTATGTATTACACACTCCTTAATCATGAAATAAATTATTATGATGGATGAATCCATGTTTTATGATCAATGTGGAACACTTAAGCATTAGAATGAAATGAAAGTGACAGGTACACCCAGAATTATATAGCGCTGCAATGCATTTGGTAATTTTTAGTATCATGATACATAATTTTGGGATGGTTTTGTACCTGATTTATTTATGGGACTTTTACTAGCATGAATTCATGGTGTTTTAGCCTTGAAATTTGTTTATGATGTAGTGTTTTAAGTTGTTACCACGTTTTCCATGTTATGGTTATCATGTTATATCATACCATATTATTCATGTTCCTTTATGCCTCATTGATATGCCTTGTATAACATGTATTATTATCTTTATTTTATTCCATGTTTATTCCCTTACTGGGATTTATGGCTCATCTCTTTCTTATGTATTTCCCCAGGTTATCCAATGCAGTTTTAAGCTCAATCATGTTAAAGATGTTTTCAATAAAGATGTTGTAATTCATGTTTAAAATTTTTAATGAAATGTACCTAATTCCAAAATACACTATAGTTATTGATAATTTGGGTTGTATTAAGTGTAATTTTATGTAATTAAATCATGTATTAATTTGTTTTAAATAGAAGCATTTTTATACCCAATTCTCCTTCAAAAATTTAGAATGCCTTAAATTCACTGCTTAAATTCAATGTGATATATTTGGACGTGTGATGCCTTAGATTATTCTCCTTGGACTCTAATCATTATTAGATCAGGATTTACCTTGGTATTGATCTGAAAACTACTTTAGACATATTTTCCAACGGAATTCTTTTTGTATAACCCTTGGATTACACTTATCCCTTATTGCTAGTAAGCATGATTGGGTACCGTGAGCTAGCCAGACCTTCTATGGTCAAGGATGCCTTGTTTATTAATTTTATACTTTATATTATTATTATCATTAGTTCTTGTGGTCACTAGTTTCATATTCCCTAATACCTTGATTAAAAAATTAAATGAACACATGCTTAGAGACATCCGACATAGGCTGAAGCATGTATAGTCAGCCAGGTGTCCCATAAGGAAATTAAGAATAACTTGGGTTGTATTTAATTCCTTATTTAATTTGATATATGTTCACATTGTTATAGATTTTATTCATATACTGGATTTATATATATATTTTTTGTGGTAGACTAATAATTTCATCTCACATCTTATCTACGATACCGATGGTACCCGAATAGATTATATGATTGTAGGTTTGGATAAGGGGAAGCATCCAGTCTTGTATGTGTGACTTTTTTAATTAGTATGGAAGCTTGGAAGTAGATGATCGGGACAGTTCTTTGGATTTTGGATAGTTTTGGTAATTTTTACTCTTTTGTATCTATCTATTTCCTTGTATACTTGATCCTTTTTATAGATACATGACATCATTATTTTATATGGTATGGTTTTAGATTTTAATTTGATTATTTATGACTCAGATATTTATAATTTCCACTTCCTTATTCAATATTATTGCATATGTTATTCACTACTTATTTATACATTTTTTACCAATGTGTTCCACTCTGATCATGAGGTTATAGTCTCCCCACCTTAACAAATTGGACTCTCATTGCTAGTCGGTAGCCTCTAGTGTATGGGGAGGCAGGCTTGAGGCCATGTGGACAACTAGTTTAGTTGATGTTTCCTAGAGAGATGGTCCAAGACTCCATACAAAAATCATAGAAAACAATGATCATATTCCAATAGGAGGATATGGTCCTTAGATTTTATGAGTGGCCATGTTTTCTTACAGGTGAATCCTTGACTAGGGAATTGATGGTTATGGAAGCAAGGGAAGATAACACCGATATTTTCTTGGACTGATCGAGATTACCAAGAATATATGGACAATGATCTACCATTTGGATCTTCCTTCATGATACCAAGGTATACATGATGTGTTAAATATGTATCAACTTTAGAGGTACATTCCTGATCCTACACATATGATCTTCTATAAGGAAAATTAGTTGGCTCTTGAAAAATCATTTACGGAGCGCTTGATGCAGATCTTAGACCAAAGTGATAAAGTGTTGTGAGGGAAGATGGCGCCACTTGACAGAGTCCTTTGGAAGTATGGATGGATTCAAGAGGATACTTAGGATAATGAGTTTAATTTTCATTGTGTGAGTTTTAGATTTGGGCACATTTTCCTAATTTGTACAATCAATTCTTCTAGATACATTTATCATGGACAATAATTCATTAGATGGGGAGAATTGTAACATCATTAATTTTTCAAGATAAGTTGTTTATAAGATTTCGCGTATCTTATTTTATTTTTCTTCTATATAGGTATTCTTATTGGGTAAAAGGGCCTTGGAATTGGGTTATAGAGGTCCGAGTCCTTAATGGGTTTCTTAGTGGCTAAAATAAGGCCACCAGCTAGCTGGTGGGGTGGGTCGGCCAGCAGATGGTGTTGGTCAGAGTATCTACATTTCTGTAGATCTCATCGGCCCACTGGTAGCACCCAAAACCAGGAATAATTATGGTAATTTCCATATTTTATCTCTAATATTATTATTAAAATAACACTAACCCAAATGTGACCCTAATGTACCAGAACCCCTTTGAGATCTCTTCATTCATGATCTATGATTTCTATTCTTTTCCTCTTGGGAGTTTAAAGTCCAGATCAATCTGGAGGGTGAATTGAGGTTATATGAATCATTTATAAGCCTAATTATCTTTATTTATTTGGATTTGATCATAGATCTAAGCCATGATAGACAAATTCAGGGATCTCAGCCTAGATATAATGGAGAACTCATGCTTGATTGATATATCGGTGTTGGATCATGGGATTTGGTGGCCTCATTTTGATTGATTTGAGATCTACCATTGACGGTGAATCCCTTTTGGTAAGTTGATATGTATTTCATCCCTCTTCATGATTATTTCATTGAATTCATATCATAGAGGTTCTATATTGATGGATTGGGTCTTTTTCTAGTAAACATTGGTGAATAGGCATGATTTGACTACCATTCCTCCATATACCTTGGATTTTGGCATCAAAACTATTGACACTCCCTTTTTTCATGTGAAAATAATAATTTTCAAATGGAAATAAATCAAGTAAAATAGAAGTGAAGAATTCAAAGGGGAACACACTTTTCCAAAGGAATACCATGCAGGCCTTAAGTCACTCTCATCGCCTAGGTCTAGTTTGCGCACCAACAGCATCATACATGTCCAAACAGGCATGCATAAGAGAATTTCTCTAGTCATACATGTTCACTAAATAGTGTGAACCACATGTGTGAGGCACTGAATGCATTTTAATGACATGTAAAATTGATTATGATTTTAATGTTGATTTATGTTGAAACCAAGGTTGTTCTTTGCTGGAAAAGGAGTTCGGTTTGTGTTTTTAGTCAATCTACATTGGTTTGATCATGGTTTGGGTTTCTTATGGTCAACCCTTTAATGGAAGATCAGGGAGATTACATGGAAAGGGGTCATACAGTTTTATCTGAAAGCAGTATTTAAGGTGGCGCCATTCTCCAGTGTTTGCCAAATTTTTAGGGAAGAAAATCAGAAAATGGAGAAATGTGTTTTTGGAAAAGGAAGGTGCGCGAAAGATTTTAAGTGAGCATGAAAGTTTGTTTTTTGTGATCAATAATGAAGGTGTTTTTAGAAATTGCACGCAAGACATGTTTCAGTATTAGAATGTCAAAAAATGGCAAAGTCGTGGAGTGTGCGGAAGATGATATTGCACAAAAGGGTTTACGAGCCCAATGCGACGTCAAAAGGGGGTTTGCGTGCTCATGAAGAATCTTGCACGTACCAACAAAAATAGATTGGGATCTTGCGTGTAGGTTTATCAAGGGCCTATAAATATGTGGCTATCTGTAAGGAAGACTTAATAATTTTCCATCGAAAAATCAGTAGCTCATCTGCGTGAAAGATTTGCGAGCGAAGGATTTGAAGAGAGTAAATCTTGTGCACAAGGTGTTCCTTTAGTCTGAAAAGACCAAGTGAACCCTTTGGTGTAGTTTTCTGAAAGATAAGGGTTGCGCAGAAAGTTGGTGTTGCGTGAAATTCATCTTTCATGACAATTCTCAAATCTTGTGCGCAAGTTGGGGTATTGCGTGCAAGTGCGGTGTTATGCTTCTGGAAGGGTTCTGATTATCCAGTTCAGTGGTTCAGTGCTTTCAAGTGCATCAATCCAGAAATTCAATGCAAGCAGTGGATTGTTCTGAACAAAAACAAAGACTTCAATGAAAATCTATTGAAGAGACCTTCATGTCGATAAACTGAGTTTGAATTCTCTCAAGGTAGTGAGCGAGGGGGAGTTGAAGGAAGTGATCTGAGGGATTTTGTGAGTGTTCCCTAAACCTTTGTAAAGGTAGTGTTCCTGGCACATAGTGTATGTTACCGAAACTTGTAATCCATAAACTAGTGAATATTAGTATATTTTGGTATGACCGACACACTATTGGAATATAATCCTTGGATTTAGCCCTTTGCGATGAAATAAGTAAAACTGTTGTGTCAACTCCCTGCTTTCATTTGTTTGACAGATTTAACAAGTTCCTACCAATGTGGGAACAAGATCCACAACTCTAAAGAGAAAAAGTTGACACCCTGATTCACCCCTCCCCTCTCAGGGTGTTTTGGGGTCCTTCGATTTGTATTCTAGGGAAGACCCTAGGTCGTCTCTCAAGGAGAATTGATGGGTTTAGAGTGTGCATTTTAAATAATAAGTACTAAAATAGGGGGTGGTTTTGAAAATAGTTTTAGGATGAAATGACTTAATTGAAATATTAAAAGTTGAGAAACCAAATGGATTTTAAAAAATATGAGATAAAAGAGTTCATTGTAATTTCACTACACACATTTCAAGTTCATTTTTCATATAAATTCATTTAGTTTTGGAGTAATTATTTGGTTGAAATTAATTGGAATCCCGATTATTTTCTAAGCTTTTATTTCAATGTTTAAAGAACTCAACCCTAACATAAAAATTGTATCATCAAGGTCTAGACCTTATTCATGGAAAAATAGATTCCAAAGAAAATTTAAATCTCAAGAAGGTGGGTATGAAAAGTATTGTTGTGCTTTTCAATCGGAACAACACAAGTCATGCACTCAAAACCACACATTGATCGATTAGACATTAAGAGCAAAACATTCACATGTATCAAAACAAGCATTCAAATATGAAATCATGTAAGGTAAATAGAATTAAATGTTTAAAAACCCAAATTACTCCAAACTAGTAGCTAATATATGCATCAGAACTCCCTTGACATTTGTGTATCCCCCTCATAATGAATGCCCACCGTTTAGCTCGACATCGGGAGTAGGAGGAGGCTTGGGTGGAACTCCTTCTTCATTCTCGACCCCCCTATGAGGATAGGGGCCTCAAGAACTTCAAATATGAGTATAAGACTTCTATGGAACTCCAAATTGGCATCACTTCACTCCTTGGCCGAACTTACAAATGGGGTTCCCAAGGTTCCTTTTTATAGACAAAATGGGAAGTGGTTTTGGGCACCCAGATTTTGATAAACCACTTGAAGGATGGTTTTCGGCTACTAGACAGTCGAATCTCTCTTTCGAAAAAACAGAAAAGTTTTATCCCCACTTACTTACTATCACCACAGAATGTTTTGAATAATTTGTACAATCACAGATCAAGATATGGATATATTATAGAATGCCACTTTTGACTTTGTGTCAATTCAGTGGCTTGGACAGATCAGTTCGGATGGGCCCCATAGAATCCGAATCTAGATTGGGTGACTTGATATGAAATGTAGCCTATTAAAATTTGGACCGGAACACAAAAAATTTAACCCATTTGGATGCATGGTATAGTAGCAGTGTATGGATTAATCCACTGGTGTTCTTGGATCCTGTGCAGTTTGGCCCATTTTTCTTGGACTTCATCATGGGTCCTCCAAATCACCTCCACCTTCAATGAAATTATCAAAACAAGTAACATTTCCATTTTTAACAGTGATAAAAATAAAATAATTTAATCAAACATGAATTGAATTTTGTTATTGTATTTGGAATTTACAACACAAATTTAGTTTAATACAATGGTGTAAGGGTAAAAATGAAATAGTGAATCGTGGTATGATCACACCCCCAAACCTAAACATTTCCACTCCTAGGAAAAGTCATATTTCCAAAAATTATGCATGTAGATATTTCCAACTTCATAAATATTTAACATTCAATGTAAATTTAGTTCTTGATATAAATGTGATCAAATAAAAAAATCACATCGAAGAGTTATTCTCAATGATCATTGAAAAAGACGTTACAAAAAATGTATCCAAATGAAATTACTAGTGATACATGATACCAATCAAAGAAAATAATTCAAAATTTTATCATGTCACTAATTATCCACATGTGTTTGTGAAAACAATTTCATGCTATTATTTCCGCTTTCTATTGAGTAAAAATAAGTTATTTTAATAATTGTATACTTACAATATCCTTTCCTCTGAACTTGCCCCACATCCTTTGGAATAAAATTTCAAGACCAACTCACTTAAGCATTCCCATAAGTCAAACCATAAGTTCTCGACCTAGATATACCCATATGTTGCACATTTCATCACTCCCCTCATTGTTTTTTCAGAATTTTTAGTTGGAACAAATCTCACACTCTTCTCCCAATCCATATTTGATCTCCTCATGACACTAATTATAATAGTTATAAAAAGAGGAAGTTGTTGAATAAGGGTACTTACCTCTTTGAACTTTGTGTCCACCTTCTTCTCGAATTCAGTACTTTGCACCTCGTGGACACCTCGAATGGGTACACTAGACCTTGAACCAAATTGTTGAGTATTCTGCGCCATGCTCTCAATCATGTTCCTTGCAACAATTGGGGTTTTATCTACTAGTACACCACCTGTAGTAGCATCAATCATGTTAAAATCAATTGGAATTAAACCATCATAAAAATATTGTATTAAAAGTTGATCGCTTATTTGGTGGTGTGGAAAAATTGAACAAAATATTTTAAATCTTTACCAATATTCATGAAGTGTTTCCCCTTGAGATTGTCTTATACCACATATTTCTTTCCTTATTGTTGCAGTTCAAGAGGCTGGGATATATTTTTCAAGAAAAAGTTGTTTCATGTTTACCTAGACTCTTATTAGGGAATTAACATAATAAAGAGAGTATTTTGTAGTATATTCTAAATACAACGGGAGTGAAATAAGCTTACTTGTTCCTCATCCACATTAGCAGTTTTCAATATTCAACAAACAGTGTGAAATTATTTTAAATGCTTATGTGTATTCTCTCCAAGAACTCCATGGAATCCTGGTAATAGATGAATTAAACAAGATTTTAGTTCAAAATTGGGTGCCTCACCTTGTAATTGAATGTATATGGGTTGGATATTGACATAAAGTGAGGTTAGTTTTTTTAGTGTTCAATTTTTTTCAGCCATGTTATACAATTTTATTTCAGTTTTGATGTTGGTTCAAGAAGAAGAAGATGAAGGATCAAGAAGAGTGTTGTTGTCTTGTGTGTCCCCCTTCAAAGGGTTCTCTTGTGCATCTCGGGGTCACTGAAGTAACATCCTCTCTAGTTCAGGTTCAAAAGGTGGTAAATCTCCCAGATCAGAACACATCATAAACAAAACCTACACAAGAAATAAATCAAAACACAAAAATAAATGTAAAGGTATAAGATAAAACAAATAAATATTCACAAAATTTACAAGAATCATATAAAAAACATGCACTTAAAAACCAAAGTGCTCCCCATCAACGGTGCCAAAATTTGAATGCACTGTCATACCACATAAAATTAATTATGATTTTATGGTTGATTTATAGTATAAGGAATACCCCAGGTAATCTCTCAAGGAGCGTTGGTGGGTTTATAGTGTGCATTTTAAATAAGAAGTACTAAAATAAGGTGTGGTTTTGAAAATAGTTTTAGGATGAAATGACTTAATTGAAAGATTAAAAGTTGAGAAACCAAATGGATTTTAAAAAATATGAGATAAAAGGGTTCATTGTGATTTCACTACACACATTTCAAGTTCATTGTTCATAGATATTCATTTAGTTTTGGAGTAATTCTTTGGTTGAAATTAATTGGAATCCCGATTATTTTCTAATATTTTATTTCAATGATTAAAGAACTCAACCTTGGAATAACAATTGTATCATCAAGGTCTAGTTCTTATGCATGTAATAATATCTTCCAAAGAAAATTGAAATCTCATGAAGGTGGGAATGAAAAGTATTGATGTTCTTTCCAATCATAACAACACAAGTCACGCACTCAAAACCTCACACCGATCGGTTAGAAATTAAGATCATAACATTCACATGTATCAAAAAAGAATTAAAATATGAAATCATGCAAGGTACATGGAATTAAATGTTTAAATACCCAAATTACTCCAAACTAGTAGCTAATATATGCATCGAAACTCCCTTGACAAGTGTTTATCTCCCTCACAACAAACGCCCATCGTTTAGCTCGACATCGGGAGGAGGAGGAAGCTTGGGTGGAACTCCTTCTTCATTTTCGATCCCCCTATGAGGATAGGGGCCTCCATAACTTCAAAGATAAGTATAAGAATCCTCTGGAGCTCCAAATTTTCAGCACTTCACTCCTTGTCCGAACTTACAAATGGGGTGCCCAAGGTGCCTTTTTATAGCCAAAATGGGAAGTGGTTTTGGGCACCCAGATTTTGATAAAACCACTTGAATGATGGTTTTCAGCTTCTAGATAGTCGAATATCTCTTTTTAAAACAATATAAAGTTGTAGACCCACTTCCTTAATATTACCAATGAAAGTTTGGCATCATTTGGACAATCACAGCTCTAGATATGGACATATTACAGAATTCCACTTTTGACTTTGTGCAGATTCGGTGGCTTGGAAAGATCAGTTCAGATGGCCCCCATAGAAGCCGAATCTAGATTGGGTTCCGTGAGATGAAATGTATCCTATTGAAATTTGTACTGGCCCACAAAATATCAGCCCATTTGGATGCACGGTATAGTATTAGTGTGTGGATTAATCCACTGGTGTGCTTGGATCCTCTGTAGTTTGCCCCATTTTTCTTGGACATCATCATGGGTCCTCCAAATCACCTCCACCTTCAATGAAATTATAAAAAAAAGTAACATTTACCTTTTTAATAGTGATAAAAACAAAATAATTGAATCAAACATGAGTTTTATTTTGTTATTATATTTTGAATTTATAACACAAATTCATTTTAATACAATGGTGTAAGGGTAAAAATGAAACAGTGAATCGTGGTATGATCAGACACCTCCTTCACCTAGGGTCCCTGTATTTCCTATAAACAGGACCTTTTGGCTCCTTATTTGAAATGACTATAAAACCTAGAGAAGCCTCAAATCTTTTCTCACCCTAGTCCTTCACCCAAGCCTTCAGAAACATTCAAGTGGATTTTTAAGCCTCAAAAGAATAGGGAATTAAGATGGATGGTAGGATTGAATTTCCATTACTGTTTTAAACATGAGATCACCTGTGTGATCCACCTCCCATAAGCCAAACCCACTAGGTAAAATTCCCCTTAACAACCCCATGACTTAAGCACCAGTCATCCAAAGACACCTGTGGATACCCATGGAGCCTAGAGAAAATCATCACACAAGTGTTGTTACACATCTATTCCATCACCTAGATATATCACTAGATCACCTAGGTTTTCCCTGTGTAAGACACCTTCAGCTTTCCCAACCATCACTTGCGCGATCTTTCTTCAGCTTGTCCAACCTCCCCCTACATAGGCCCCTTTTGAGCCATCTCTTCATGACACCAATGGCAGGGCACCTCCTTTATGGGGAATCCTGTCTAAGGGATACCAAATAAAATCCTCCACTGACGCCTCCATACTTGAACAACCATGGTTAAAGAAACACCAGCGTTTCTCCCATTCAGTTATGTATTCCTTCAGTAAGATATTTCCTTCACTTGATCTACATGATGGTTAGGTTCTTCATGGTGTGTGAAGTTATGAATACCTATAATAACGAGGATCCCAACCTTGGGGAAAATTCCAGGGACCTCCCAGTCTCAAACATGAGGTTTGGGGGTTTTTTCTCCCCTTATCATCTATAAGACCAAGGAACTACCATTTCGTGCAGTGATTGGGGTCATGATTTATTTTCCCTTTGGGTATTAGTTACTTATCCTCCTCTCTTCACTTTAACTTGGATATAGGACATACCTCTTGGAGTAATCCCTTAGCCTTTCTTATGGGCTATATCCATATGAGTATCCATATGTGCCTATCCCGGTTACGAAACAAGAGAGGATATGGGCACATCAAATCCCTTTGTTCTTCTCCCATCACACAAGACTCATCCACCATTGGATGAATGATATTGTGTGGTTTGTAAAATCTTTGACATCCTATTATTTCTCATACCAATCTTAACTCTCATGAGATTATATCCAAGTTATGATCATGGAATCCACACGATCAGATGCATGTCTTGGAATATATTCCTATTTTGGATCTTCCTCTTTCCTTCCTTCAAAGGGGATCTATAGGTGTGGGTCCTTAAAATAATATATCCAATGAGATGGGAATCCTCTATTATGGTGTAATCCTCAAAACCATTATTTAACCTTCAAAGGGGGAATATTTCTGATAAAGCAACCTATGGTCCTCCTGTTTAGTATAATCCCCAACTATTCCCACTCAAATGGGTATCCTCATATATGGTGTAAGCCCCAAAACTATTCATTAACCTTCAAAGGGACCACATTCTTGATAAATAAACCTATGGTCCTCTTATTCGATATAATACCCAACCATACCCACTCAAATGAGAAACCTTATATGTGGTGTAATCCCCGAAACCATGTTATCACCATATCAAAAGGTTGAATACCCTATAAGACAAATCTTTAGAGGCCCTTCATAGGTGTGGGTCCTCACAACCAAACTACATGGTCTTTGATTCCTATCCAAATGGGATACATAGGAAGACTCTCTGAGGTCCAAACCCAGTATCCCAAAATCACCTTAATTTCCTCAGGGCCATATTCCTAGTATGGTCACATCCAACCTAGGATACAATATCCCTTATGAGTTCCCTAGGTTTCTTCGGTTTAATTCTCACACTAGTTATTTGACTATCCATCTTCCACCTAGATGTTCATACTAAATGAAGTTAAATTTCACTATTTTATCCTCATGAAATGACCATAAAATTGTAGTTTGTGTCCCATTAAGTGGAACTGAATTATGTAAGTTCTGGTGGGAAATAGATGATAGAAGCCTAGACACACCCCTAATATAGCCATGTGATGGGAATATATCCTCATTTTATCCACTAAAGTTACTCAATACATCCTGATGATGGTGAAATAGTGGATACAAATCCCCTCCTACATCCTTAAAACATTCCATAACAAAATAAAGATAGCGGAAGTGGTAGAGGGGAAGAGTCACAACTCCATCCCAACAATTGGGGTGACTCACCAACATAAAATAAGGGTCACTCTGGATAATACACACACCTATTCTCTCATCTGGGAGGGTTGTGGTCCAAATTTCTCCATGATATACGAACAACCATATTGGTCCCATATCCCCATTCCAACTAGAGGTAATCGGTCTATCCTAATTTCCACTCTAGGGCAGGCACAAACCCATTCCAAAATTCCAAAAACCTCTTAGAAAATTCCAACATAAACATGGGATCTAATCAAACAATCTTCCATATATGAAAGTTTTTATCCCCAAAAAGTGGCCCTAGTCATCTACATGAAGGAAACCAACAATAATCCTCAGCAAAGGTGACTATAAAATCAAGAGTCATTTTATAATCTCACTCTGATTAATTCTGGAGTTCTTGAATCCTTCAGACGGTTATCTGTGGTAGCTTAAAATAATACTCTTCCATTACCAAATTAAAAAAATAGTAGGAGTAGTTCTGGAGGTCCTCCATAGACATCTTACCTTGACTTCTCTCTTCATGTCCTGAATTTGATCAATCTTGAGATCCCATCTCTTAATGATCACCATGTCATCCCTCTGTGTGACTAAAAGATCAAGCAGTAAGGAGGTCCTCCCATTGTTATCATCCTCCATAAAGGTTATCCTTGGGGTATATTCTATAGGAACTATCCTTATAGTCAGACATAAATATGTGATAGTAGTCCTTCCCATGATGGTAGTCATTATGAATTTCCTCCTCACAGTGACATTTCAATTTGATAAGAAGGTCCTCCCCTTTCTAATTTAATGATGAGAAACCCCTCTTATTGTTATGCACTTGGGAAAATGAGGCCAGTTATGCATGATGACTCTTTAGTGAAAAGTGAAATCCTTTCTCAGCCAGAAGACATCCCAAGGAAATGGTTATTCTCCAAACCACTCTGGGATTTCCTACCTTCTAAAATGATTGTGGAAATCATAGTTAGTCATTTTGTTTGCATCAAAGTAGCGGGGAACTGTTCACTTTGGTAGGACCGTATTAAGGACACTATAGTATAAGAATAATAATACATGTTGAAAATGAGGTTAAATTTGGATAAATATGACATACCATTCATGTTTTGGACCATAGTCACTCCTTAATATATCATTCCAGAAGCATTGACATAAGGTTGTGTGCCCAAAATCCACCACAATATATATAATAATCTTCATCACTTAAAATAAAAAACATTACCTTTCAATGAATATCCAAATCACCTAAAGGTAATATAAGGGATACACCATCAAATTTTCTTCGCATCCCTCCTAGCTACATGACATCTGAAAGTGGGAAAGATAAAAGAAACCTTTTAATGCACATTTCGCGATGTGTTAAACGGGATGCATCACCTGATCACAAACACCCCATATAGTGTTCATATCATAGGATGGGTAAAACGCAAGGTGTTTCATTTCACCACACTCCTCAATTAGAAAATCACACTAAAAGTGACATAATTAAATGTCATAACCTTAGGCTGGATTCAAAGAATTGGATCTGTTCACAATAGATGGTATGCTCGGTAAAAACAGTCCATGGATGACTCCCAAAAACACCGAGATATAAGAGAGAAGTTCATAAAAAAACCCTATATAAAGCATCAAAAAATACTAAGAAATAATCACAAATAATGGAGACCAATCATTCAATTTGGTTGGAATAGGTTGAGGGGACTCTAGAAAAAGATAAAGAAGACATTCGAAACATTAGGATATAGTTGTATAAAGATGAAATACCAATCATGTTCTGGCCCTTATCCAATTATCAATACAACATTCCATAGGTGTTTTTGGAAGATTGTGTGCATGAAATACACATCAATATATGGAAAACTATTTAGTACTTAAAATACAAAAACAATTAATTACGATGAATATCCAAGTCATGTTGAGGTAATGGAATGGATACATCATCAAAGCAACTTGGAAACCCTCCAAGATGCATGACACCCGAAAGTGGAAAAGCTATAAGGATCCCTTCAACATACATGTCTCGATGCATTAAAATGGATGTGTCATATAATAATTGATTCCCCATCTGGTATTCATATCAAAGGATGGGTAAAACAAAGAGTGTTTCATTTCACCATTATCCTCAATCAGAAAATACCTCCAAAAGTGATATCATGAAATTTCATAACCTCAAGATAGCTTCAAGGAATAGGGTATGTTCAGATAGATGGTATAATCAGTAGAAACCAGAACTTATGAATCCTGGAAAAATCAATCTAGAAGATTGTGATCCAAAAATGAACTACTGCATCAATCATCCAAAAAAATCATCACGACTTCCACCTAAGGGAGTCTATCATCAAGCATCACCAATATCTTTAGAAGTAGTTGAATCAGGTGAAAACCATATAATTTACATATCCCATGTTCAGACACAACTTTTTAAAATTGAGAAAGTATCCATGGTAGTAGAATCCATAACAATCATGTCACACCCTAACCATTGGTTTTCTTTATTTTTATTCTCTTCATGGTTATCATTATTTTGGTTGAGTTTTAGGTCAAGTTCCTGGTGGATATTTTTAATTTTGGAGGTTTTGGGTGAGTTTTGTCCCTATACATAATTTGAGAATAGTTTGGGCCAAACTGTGTGAGGCCTGGGACAAACTGTGCGGCTCCTTGGTGGTTTATAGAACAAGGCCCATAGTTTATGCATGGTTTGGAGAAACTGTACAGTAAGAGTGTGGGGAGGATCTATAATTTGACATATCCATTTCACATGGTTGGGGAATGATTTCCCAAACTATGTAACTATAATGTGTGTGTTCCCCTTCTCTCAATTAGGCTTCATATGGTTGGCACATGGTTTGGTAAATTGTACAGCTAAACTATGCGAGTTTCTAATGTCCTTTAAAATCGTGAAATCCCTCTTTTCCCCTCACTCTTTTTTACCCATTTCAGGTTTTCCTCCTATTTTCTTCACCTAGGTGCATGTTAGGGCCTCCCAAGTGTCTCTCCCTTATCACCCCTTCCTTCATGGTTTCCTCCCCAAGCTTCTAAGGTGAGTTACTCTTGGTTTTTTGGTGTTTTCCTTCTCTTCTCCCCTTCCTCTCTTGTATCTCTTGTTCTTATTAACTTGTATCTCTTTTGGATGAACCCTAAGGGTTAGGTTTTATGTTTTTATTATGTTACATTGATTCTAGTGTGTTTGGATTGTTTCTTGGGGATTTTTCTTTCTTATACGAGATTTTTTTTGAACATGTGCATCATTTAAGTAGGTGTTTCTATCCATTTCCTTTCTGAAGAATACTATTGAATGCTTTATATTTCCTAATCGATTTATAAATGTGATATTATTTCTTATGATGTGTTAGTATAAATTTTTTTTGTGTTTACATGGTGTTAATTTAGTGTAAATTAGTTGTCAAGGGTTTTCTCCAATTATTCCTATATATATATATATATATATATATATGCAAGTGAGGTGTTTGATGAAATTCCAATTGTCCTTTAAAAATGAAATTGAGTATTTACGGATGGTGTTTGTCTTGGTGGTATATTTTCCATTTTTTTTCCTTATGAATTTATCTTGGTGTGTTTTTGTGATGCCTCATTGTGGTTTGGTGCCCATGTGTGTGTCATTGTGATTAGTATTAATGGAAATGGTGATTATTTGAGTTGTTTTTTGGTATTTTATGGTTTATTATGGTTGTTCCATTGGATGTAAGAATATCCATGTGTACAGAGGGTGCACATATATATATATCCACAATAATGATAATGTCTTTCTAACATGATTTTCACTTTAAAATTTTGGTTTTCAAAACACCTCTTATTCTTCCTTCTTCTTTTCTTTATCCCTCATGTTTCCTTCAAAGATTATTTTAAAACCACAATGGTTCCCAAATGGTTCTTTGATTTTCAAATGATCTCAAATGTGTTTCTTATAAGTGTTTATTAAATCATGTCCCATTTGGCACCTTGTAATGTGTTTTGGTAACTAAATGTCATAAAGGAACATTTCGAATCTTCTAAGGTTGAATGGTGTTCTATTCTAAGTTTTGAAAATGGTTTTGGAAATGAATTGGGATTTGTAAATGATAAGACTCGGTTGGTACTTGTGGTGTTTTGGAAAGTGGGTTTGAAACTCATGTGATGTGTAGTCCCAGTTGTCACCTTGGATGATTTGATGTATGATGGAAACCTATATGGTAGTCCTTCTGAGGGGAGGGTCATCACATGGGTGGTTTTGGAGTTTAAGATAGGCATGTACGATGGAATATGTGGGTTATCTATTTATACCACTTGTTTGATGACCTACTCATTATCTATGTACTATTATCATGGAATTTTCGGGCATTATCTATAGTGTATAAGGATGGTTTCTTATTGGTCATGATTAGACGGACTACTACCCCATGAATTTTTTGAGAGGATAAGTGAGATGTTCCACTGGTGAGGCTATTTTAGAGAAGCTAGGTTGGTTATTGACTATGGAGCTGCACCATATGTCAGAAGGTGAGTTCAATTAGAGTATGTTTAGGGATTACTTCTATAGATGTTTAGGAAATTCCTATGATTATATCTATATATTCTATTTTATTATTCCCTACTTTATTTCCTACTATGTCATTTCCTACTTTCTTTTACTATTTCCTTTATTTTATAGAATTTATTTTGATCACCTAATTTGGTATATTCTTTAGGGTATTGGTTTTATAAGATGGGTTTTAAAATGAGAATTTGTTTGAAAAAGTGAATGTTTTGTATTGTTTTAAAATTAGATTTTATGGAAAATGTGTGTTTGGTTCTTTAAATGTTAAAAACCTACTTTCTAAATGTATTTAATACTAGTTTTTATAGACTATTCTAGGAAAGTAAATGTATTGACTCTGGTGATTACCTATTGAGTTGTTTTATGCTCACACCATACTTGTGCCACTTAGCATCATTAGACCCAAGATATTTTGAAGGTCCAATTCTATTTAGGTTGCCTATATAGTGGGCTAGTTTATATATGGTGGTTACCAAGAGGTAATGTGGAGATTCAGTCAAGTTTCAGTTTGTTTTTAGCTCCATTTTTATTTTCTTTTTTTAGATGTAGTTGTATCTAGATATTTTTAATGTATTTATTGATGTTAATTTTATTGTTTTATGTTGTGTACTCTTCTTGGTTATTTGATCCTAGTTTTTACTGGGATAAATCACTCCCACTGTGATATCTTTGGTTCCTAAAGCTAGTCAACATCCTAGGGGGATAAAAAATTCCTCTTGGGCCTTATCTTGGGCCAGGTTGATTGTCGAGTTGGATGGAAGCCCAACCTGGTTCAGGAAAAAATGGTATTAGAGAAGCCCTTTTTTATTTGGGTTGTAAGGTATTTTGGATTTAGGACTATCAGAGCTCGATAGGTAGGAATGGGAAGTGTTTCATGAACATTTACTCGTCTTAAGCCTTTAGTTACTTGGGGTAGTATAGGACTAGAGTCTTTTTTTGGTTTCTGGGTGTGGGTATTGGGAATGAAAATGGAGGTGAACTAATTTTATGGAGTGGGATTACATATAGTGACCCATGTGGACACCGAGTGCACAGTTCAAGATACTTCTAGTGGTTGGAGATTTCATGGGACATGGTCCACTAAACCATGTGGTTGGGTTATGACTGGCCACTAGTTCCCTATTCTTAGATTCTGGTGTGAGTTATGTCTTGTCTTGATTTTTTATCATTGTGTGTGTATTTGAAATAGAAAATGGTTTTTCAGAAATAAAAAAAGGATTTTAAAAAGAAAAATGACTTTAGAGTAGTGATTTGTTTTAAAAGTGGGAGTTTGGTGTTTGAATTGGATTGGATAATGGGTTTTGGTTTTGAAAAGTGGCATTGGGATAAAATAGTCTTGAATTTTAAATGAAAATGGTGGTTTTGAAAGATGATTTTTGGTTTTTTTGTGATTTTTGGTTTATGAGAGTGGTGTTTTGGCTTGGGAAGTTTATTTTGGTTGAGTTTTGTTGATTGTTGATTTTGGTTTTGTGTTCTGTGTTATTTAGAGCATGCCACCTAGAAGGGTCTCAAAGGTTTCTTGTGGGTCTTTTATAGTATTTATCCCTACCCAGAATCTGAGTGGAGTGGTGGAGTTTTGTTCCTATCGGTTGTTTCACATCTTCCATGGGGACCAATTACTATCATAATCTATTGAATGGTTTGATGAAGTTGAATGTGACTTCAGGTATTTTGGAACTCCCAAAGCTGTGAGGGTGCATGCTTTTTTGAGATCATTTTAAGGTTTCAGTTTGGATCAGTGGAATATGATTTTCCAGAATCGTTGCAAGATGGGATGTCCTGGGAAATATTTAAGACCAATTTTATCCAATGGTTTATACCTAAATAAGTGAATTTTGGGGAAGTGGTGGAGCTCCTGATCATTCAGCAAGGTTATAAGATGGTTCAGGCATATATTGATTGCTTTAAGTATTTAGTTTCCTTTACTTTGGATATATCATCAAAGAATTATCTCAAGAATCTAATTCTCATCTAGGGTATTCATATAGAGATTAAGGATCACGCACTCTCATCTGATGAAGTTATATTTAGTAAGATTGTGTATGAAGATTTTATGGTTGATTTGGTTCTCGAAATGAAGTCAATGGTAGTTGTCACTCATGGGGGTTCCTTATTTAGTAAGAGGTGTGTGTTAGAGGAACCTATTTCTAAGAAGTATCCTTCATCAGTTCTAGCTTCTCATTTGTTGGGTGATTTGTTCATGCTCTTCCAGTGTCGTTGGTTTAGGAATTCAAATTCATCTTTCTATATTCTTATGAAGGATTTTAGACGATTTGTTCATTTGGGTTACCTAAATAAGCTCTACAAGCAGAGTATCTAGAAAAGGAAGTCTCGATCGGTGGTTGTCTTCTCCTAACTATGGGGTAGTAGATGATTTTAGACATTATAGATCTACTCATAGGCCCTAGAGTGAATCTTTTCATGAAATCAGGAATCTATGGGGGTGTGGGGAACCTTGATACATCTTTTATCTCCTTCAATGGAGTGGAGACAGTGTAACACCCTGAGATTTTATGAAAAATATTCTTTTTAATTTCATTAATGTCTTGTGTTGTACGCTACACCAAAAGAAGCTTGCACAACACGCAACCCTGACTTGGCTTGCATTACACGTAATCACGACCTTCCTCGATAGTGTGTGTAGTACGCAATACCGAGTTTCACTAAACAACGAAATGCTATTAAAATATTATTAAAACTAGTCGTTATGAATAGTAATAACCACCTTTTAAAATTTTAGAAATTTCATCTCTCAAAATGGAATTCATTTTTGGATTCGGAGTATCGAATTTAGCCTAAGGTGAAATTTTGGTACTTTTCGGATAACTTTCATATTCTGATGAATAGTGAAAATTACTAAATTTTAATTAAAAACAACTTTTTTTAATCGAAATAATTAATAGTGATAAATTATTAATTTGAGTGGTTTTAAAATATATTTAGAATATATTTTTACAATTTAATACAATGTTGGCCATTGGATGTAATTCTACATTTAAACCAGACATAAACAAGTGTCAATCTTTTGATAGTTATTATCTCTTAAGAACACGCTATTTGTTTTGACGACAGAAATTAATTTTTAAATTAATTAATGTAACTGATATGTTTTGAATTTGGTAAAATAGACCTCATTTTTGAGTTCATAATATCAAATATATCTTAGGCCTAATTTTTGGTATTTTTCTGGAAACTTTCAATTTTTGATGAATAGTGAAACCACTAAGTGGTAGTTAAAAAAACTGAATTTTTCATAAAACTTAATTTTACCGCTTCTGTGAGTAGAATTTTGAAAATCCGAGAGACATGGTTGATGTCAGTAAGTAAAATGTGGTTCAACGAGATGAAAATAATTTTTTGGTGAATAGTAACTTTTTACTTGTTTTTACCACGGTTAAAAGTAAATAGGGTAATTAAGGGTAAAAATGATATTATTATTACCCTAACACATGTCCTAATTCTATTAGACAAGTGTAATTCGACCAAAAACAACCTTAGGAATAAAATATGACCATTTAGGCCCACTTGGATTAGATTAGGACATTTATTATTAATTTATTTAAAGAAGGGTTAAAATAGTTAAAATCAAAGTTTAATAAGTAAATAATTTTTAATATGGGGTTATACATAAGATAAATTAGACTATAAATATTAATTAGAAATCTAAAAAGATTTCCTACATAATTGTATTTTATATGTAATTTTTAGACATTAAATAATTTAATTTATTTATGACACAACGATGATGCAGTAATTATCTTATTAATGAAATATTCACATAATTGATGTTATAAATACCCAAATAAATATAATTTGAGACTTTTTATGAAATCCACTAATTTTATAAGTTAATATGACATGTTAGTATTGATTTAATTAACGTTTTTCCAACTTATCATTCTGTTATGAGTTTCACAAAAATCAATTACTAAATAGTGTCAAAATTGACATAAAATAGTTTTTAAAACAAATATTATATTATTAATTGTTATTTTATTCCTAAAAATCTAAGGTTCGGCCAAATGAATTAGATAAGGTTATATATATTAATAATAAACAACATGGGGTTCGTTTTTCTTGATATAGTAAGTTTATTAACCTTATAGTATAAGAACACAAGAAGACACGGTAAAAGTAAAATTATTTAACTTAATGTTAAATATACATGATAAGGTTAAAATAGGAACCTAAACTTGTCTAAATTATATTGGATGAGAGGATTTCGACCCATCCCCACCTTAGCCTAGAAATAAATCAATTTGGAGCTATTTAAAACCAAAATTGACTTTATAATAAAATAATATTTTTAGTTATTCCAAAGGTGCCCCTCTCCTCCCTTATAAAAGGGAACCTCCTCCCTCTCTTCCTCACACAACTTTGAGCCTTCAAGCTCGTCCAACCCCTACCAAATTCTCTTCTCCACTTCCCTAGAAACATCCTAGAGGTTCTGGTCTTCCTCAAAGACCAATTTTAGTTCCCTAAGAGGAGGTCTCAAAGAGGCGCTTCAAAGAAGAGGTAATTTCCGTTACCGATTCTTTCACCTTTATTTCTTCTTCCACTTCTTCTTATTAGGTTGTTACATTATGAAGTAATAACATCAGTATCAATAATATACTGATATGTTATTATAAGTATGAAAAACCCTATTTCACCATCTATCCATCCTACGGAAAACGAAATCACCGCACGTGCGTACGTACGGAATACCGTCTCCACGCCGTGGTGAAATCTATTTTCCACCACCACCTTAATTGGATGGGTATAATGGTGTAATGAGTAACTATATATGAGTATTATAAAGTGATATTGATACTGAAATAGTATACATACACTTCAACACAATTCCACGACCATGGGAACGATATCATCGCTCGTGCGTACGTACGGACTACCGTCTCCACGACGCGATGAGATTCATTATCCATGTTAACCATTCCAGAATGATTATAAAGTATATATAATGAATAATAATGAAATATATGACATTGTAAATCTACAGGATTTATGTATATATATATTTCATCTACTTACTTCCATTCAAGACAATAAGGAAAGGAAAACAGCGTTCATGCGTACGTACGGACTACCGTCTCCATGAAAGGTGTGTTTCATTTCATTTATCTATCTATTATATATATATATATATATACTGAATATATATGATATATAAATCATATTTTATATTCTGGATGTAATTAACTCATGATATAATAATGTCAAGAACAACAAGTCCAAACACCTACGATAAATGAAACGATTTTACCCAAAATGCTTCTTTAACATGGAATTTACAAAAGAACGGGTAATATAAAGTCATAAGTGAACCATATATGATATCATAACAATGAATATGATTCTGTAATAAGTTAATGACATTATTTAAATCATTATACAGGAGGTTCAGATATGTACAAAACATATCGGACATAAGGTAAGGGAAATATCACAATCTCATTTTTATCCGAGATTGTTTATATTTTGGAATTTACTGGGGTGCATTTTATCATCCACATCCATGTTTCCTCAATATGTGATATTTACATCATTCTACAATAGTTTATATCCAATTTTACCCTTCGGTTAGTTTTTAGTAAAAGATATGAAAGGAATCTTTTGCCGTTTTTCGTACGAGGTAATTTTTGACTTTTCCGACAAAAGTACGAAAAGAATGTTTTCTTTTAACTTATACGGAATGAATGGATTTTTAAAACATTATTTCCAAGAAGCTCCCTTCACAAGTTTTCATGTTTATTTTTAATCAACTTATTTTAGTTTAAAATTGTATGACATGATAAGAAAGGAAAATGTTTTTGAAGTAGAAAGGATATTTTCCTCAAGAATGGAGTTCAAGTGTTTTATCAAAATTATTTTCCATCTAAGATAATATAGGGTTCTGTTTCTATACCTATTATTACATTGATTTGATTATGTTGTGATCTAATTATTTTTATGAATTCCTGTATCTTATATGAATTGTTTGATGATGTCACGATGTTTAAGATTCCCATTTTTATTACATGTGTTATGCAATGATGTATGATTTATGATTTTGTGGCACACATAAGAATGGTATAATTATGAGATGGGTGGGACCTATATCTCCTTCCAATGAATTGGGTAAAGATTTTATATCTCATGAGATAGACATGGCTGGAACGGTAGGTTATACCGGTTCAGTGAAACAGGACTGAAATGAGGAGTGAACTCGGTTCAGAAATGGACTTTGTACACTAAGATAGTCTTGGAAATGAGTCTTGACTAATAAGAAATGATTCTCTATGATTATTTATTTATGACACAAAGTTTCATGTTTTAAGTTATGATTATTGGGATTTCATTTCACTACTATGATTTATCCCATGTTATGAAATTATGCTCTCTTTTGCAGGTTAAGATTTCCAAAATGTTATGTTCTTATGAATATGATGTGATTGATATTTATTTTGTTTACCCTTACTGAGCATTTGATCTCACCCTTTTATGTTTTCTTTTCCCTAGGATATAAAGAAAGGTTTTAGGTAAAAAAAAGGGAAGATATTTATGGGAGATGTTGAAGATCTTTCACCACGATTAGAAGATTATATTCCGAGTTTCCAAAGACACTAAACTATTACGATCCTTGTGTGTGTGTTTTTGTTATGTACTAAGTATTCCGCAAAAGTAATGTAATATCCATGTACTTCAAGATTCGGGTCTCTACAGTTGGTATCAGAGGAAAGGTTTAGTCAACCTTTGGAAACTAGGATATGAGAACATTAGTGAGATCCCTAGAGATATTTCTAAGGTATGTCTAGGGATGTCCCTAAGGATAAGTATACGTATAGGATATAGTCCTAGAACTACGGTAAAGATCTTAGAATTTAACCTAAGATGTTAGATATTAAGGGTACTCCCCCTTTACTATGTTGTTTTCCCTAGCATTATTTTTGCCTCTCACACTATTCTTTTTGGGTTTTAGAAAATGGCTGGAAACAAGATGATTCACGATAATGGAGGATATGATGGACAATGGAATGATATTCTTCATGAGCAACCAAATGAAATGGGATTTGGAAGTCCAAACATCATTATTATGCCGATTCAGAAATCTCATAATATGATCAATAAAGTAAAATTTGGTAAGTTTCCTGACTCGGCTAATAAGAGAAAGATGAAGTTTCATGATGATCATAGAGGAAAGAAAGTTCAATTTCCCCTATGAAAATCATGTGGGAAGAGGCATCAAGGAGAATGTTTCAAAGGAACTGGAAGATGCTTTGGGTGTGGAAAAGAAGGACACAAAGCCAGTAAGTGCAAAGGAAAAGGTTCAGTTAACACCAGGGATGAGGATAATGGTATTGCTACGACATCAACAATGGTTAAATGTTTTAAATGTGGAATGTACGGGCATTATGCAAACCAATGCCCTAAGGGAAAGTCTCATGAAGAGAATCAGTATGGTCGTATGGGTAGTATTTATGTTGATGATGATGAAGAGACTACAAATGATATGTGAGATGAAAGAATTGTTGAAGCTCGGTCAATGGTTTAAGAATGTAGTGGAATGATTACATGTTTATCATGTGTAATGTTGTATAAGTAATCTCATGGTACTATGGAATAAAGAGACATCTAAGGATTGTTACACTGTTGTCTTTCCTTGAGTTTTGAAAGTGTATGATTAATGGTACCAGTATCCATGAAAGGTTATTCAGATATTTTTGGAATGTAGATGATATACGCATAATGAAGGGATAAGGAGAAAATTAAATGTTTGATAGTATTCATGAGCTCGTGAGTGATATAAGGACTAAGTGATATCATGGTTTGAGTATATATAATTTTGAGGATTTTGGTATGTGGAAAGTGTTAACTTTTAACTGCATTCATGTTTTCACTAAGGTTCAATGGGTATTCAAGAGAATACATGATTAAGGCCTTTTAATGTTTGGAATGTGACCAACAAGACATATCTTATGATATATGGGGATCAACGATGGTATTAAATATCTGGTAATCGTTTTCACTATATTATGAGATTGGACTGAAGTATTATGGATAAGACTAAAGATTGGAATGGATTATGTTGGACATAAGTTAGTATTGTTTAAGGATAGAAGTTTTTTCGATATTATTGATGGGATGTTATAGTAATATAGTTTTAGAAAAAGGACAACCTGCAGGACGGGCGACAGCCCATCGCGTCGGACAAGGTCGTGGGAATCGAACCCACAATTGAAGTGCGACTAGCCTTTATCGCCTACCACTAGCCTACAGGAAGTCCCTGGTTAGTAGAAACTAGTTTTATTTTATTAAGCGGTATGATATATGAAGTATAAGTTCATTTTTGGAACCATATACGATTAACCATAAGATGGACTTATAACTTTTGTTAACCTTTTGTTTGAAAGAGATGGAATAACCCATCATTCTATCACAAGATCTGCTAACACATCACGAATAACCAATTCAACTTCATTTCTTTAAGGGATGAAGTGGAAATTGTTCAATTCACGAACAACAGTGAGATTGTACCAAAATCAAGCAAGTATTTCTTCTAATTCAAAATTTTCAACTTTAGGGAAATGATATTGAAAACCAAAAATGTTGTCCTAGTGCCCTTATATCCGATGAATCAGATGGTACCCTAGATCATCACAAATTTATGGCTTTGTGATTGTTGGCTTTTCCATAGCCATGTTCTCTACCACTCTCCATCAGAACATGATGGATAGATTTCTCTTCCATATCCACATTTTCACCTATGTGGAAACCCAGTGATTAGTTTATTTGGGTAACTGTTACGTTTCATACTTTTGTTTTTAAATATTGGTATTATTATTCCTTTTTACTATGTGGGTTTATATCAAAGAAACTTTCGAATAGTAAACCATTTATAACCCCGACGAATTTCGAGGGATAAATTCATTTTAAGGGGGGTAGAATGTAACACCCCGAGATTTTATGAAAAATATTCTTTTTAATTTCATTAATGTCTTGTGTTGTATGCTACACCAAAATAATCTTGCACAACACGCAACCCTGACTTGGCTTGCATTACACGCAATCACGACCTTCCTCGATAGCGTGTGTAGTACGCAATACCGAGTTTCACTAAACAACGAAATGCTATTAAAATATTATTAAAACTAGCCATTATGAATAGTAATAACCACCTTTTAAAATTTTAGAAATTTTATCTCTCAAAATGGAATTCATTTTTGGATTCGGAGTATCGAATTTAGCTTAAGGTGAAATTTTCGTACTTTTCGGATAACTTTCATATTCTGATGAATAGTGAAAATTACTAAATTTTAATTAAAAACAACTTTTTTTAATCGAAATAATTAATAGTGATAAATTATTAATTTGAGTGGTTTTAAAATATATTTAGAATATATTTTTACAATTTAATACAATGTTGGCCATTGGATGTAATTCTACATTTAAACCAGACATAAACAAGTGTCAATCTTTTGATAATTATTATCTCTTAAGAAAACGCTATTTGTTTTGACGACGGGAATTAATTTTTAAATTAATTAATGCAACTGATATGTTTTTAATTTCGTAAAATAGACATCATTTTTGAGTTCATAATATCAAATATAGCTTAGGCCTAATTTTTGGTATTTTTCTGGAAACTTTCAATTTTTGATGAATAGTGAAACCACTAAGTGGTAGTTAAAAAAACTGAATTTTTCATAAAACATAATTTTACCTCTTCTGTGAGTAGAATTTCGAAAATCCGAGAGACACGGTTGAAGTCAGTAAGTAAAATGTGGTTCAATGAGATGAAAATAATTTTTTGGTGAATAGTAACTTTTTACTTTTTTTTACCACGGTTAAAAGTAAATAGGGTAATTAAGGGTAAAAATGATATTATTATTACCCTAACACATGTCCTAATTCTATTGGACAAGTGTAATTCGACCAAAAACAACCTTAGGAATAAAATATGACCATTTAGGCCCACATGGATTAGATTAGGACATTTATTATTAATTTATTTAAAGAAGGGTTAAAATAGTTAAAATCGAAGTTTAATAAGTAAATAATTTTTAATATGGGGTTATACATAAGATAAATTCGACTATAAATATTAATTATAAAGATAAAAATATTTCCTACATAATGGTATTTTATTTGTAATTTTTAGACATTAAATAATTTAATTTATTTGTGACACAACGATGATGCAGTAATTATCTTATTAATGAAATATTGACATAATTGATGTTATAAATACCCAAATAAATATAATTTGAGACTTTTTATGAAATCCACTAATTTTCTAAGTTAATATGACATTTTATTATTGATTTAATTAACTTTTTTCGAACTTATCATTCTGTTATGATTTTCACAAAAATCAATTACTAAATAGTATCGAAATTGACATAAAATAGTTTTTAAAACAAATATTATATTATTAATTGTTATTTTATTCCTAAAAATCTAAGGTTCGGCCAAATGACTTAGATAAGGTTATATATATTAATAATAAACAACTTGGGGTTCGTTTTTCTTGATATAGTATGTTTATTAACCTTATAGTATAAGAACACAAGAAGACACGGTAAAAGTAAAATTATTTAACTTAATGTTAAATCTACATGATAAGGTTAAAATAGGAACCTAAACTTGTCTAAATTCTATTGTATGAGAGGATTCCGACCCATCCCAACCTTAGCCTAGAAATAAATTAATTTGGATCTATTTAAAACCAAACTTGACTTTATAATAAAATAATATTTTTAGTTATTCCAAAGGTGCCCCTCTCCTCCCTTATAAAAGGGCACCTCCTCCCTCTCTTCCTCACACAACTCTGAGCCTTCAAGATTGGCGAACCCCTGCCAAATTCTCTTCTCCACTTCCCTAGAAACATCCTAGAGGTTCTGTTCTTCCTCAAAGACCAATTTTAGTTCCCTAAGAGGAGGTCTCAAAGAGGCGCTTCAAAGAAGAGGTAATTTCTGTTACCGATTCTTTCACCTTTATTTCTTCTTCCACTTCTTCTTCTTAGGTTGTTACATTATGAAGTAATAAAATCAGTATCAATCATATACTAATATGTTATTATAAGTATGAAACAACCTTATTTCACCATCTATCCATCCTACGGAAAACGAAATCATCGCGCGTGCGTACGTACGGAATACCGTCTCCACGCCGTGGTGAAATCTATTTTCCACCACCACCTTAATTGGATGGTTATAATGGTGTAATGAGTAACTATATATGATTATTATAAATTTATATTGATACTGAAATAGTATACATACACTTCAACACAATTCAACAACCATGGGAATGATATCATCGCTCGTGCGTACGTACGGACTACCGTCTCCACGACGCGATGAGATTCATTATCCATGTTAACCATTACAGAATGATTATAAAGTATATATAATGAATAATAATTAAATATATGACATGGTAAATCTACTGGATTTATGTATATATATATGTCATCTACTTACTTCCATTCAAGACAATAAGGAAAGTAAAACAGCGTTCATGCGTACGTACGGACTACCGTCTCCATGAACGGTGTGTTTCATTTCATTTATCTATCTATTATATATATATATATATAATTAATATATATGATATATAAATCATATTTTATATTCTGGATGTAAGTAACTCATGATATAATAATGTCAAGAACAACAAGTCCAAACACCTACGATAAATGAAACGATTTTACCCAAAACGCTTCTTTAACATGGAATTTACAAAAGAACGAGTAATATAAAGTCATAAGTGAACCATATATGATATCATAACAGTGAATATGATTCTGTAATAATTTAATGACATTATTTAAATCATTATACAGGAGGTTCGGATACGTATAAAGCATATCGGACATAAGGTAAGGGAAATATCACAATCTCATTTTTATCCAAGATTATTTATATTTTGGAATTTACTGGGGTGCATTTTATCATCCACATCCATGTTTCCTAAATATATAATATTTACATCATTCTAAAATATTTTATATCCAATTTTACCCTTCGGTGAGTTTTTAGTAAAAGATATGAAAGGAATCTTTTGTCGTTTTTCGTACGAGGTAATTTTTGACTTTTCCGACAAAAGTACGAAAAGAATGTTTTATTTTAACTTATATGGAATGAATGGATTTTTAAAACATTATTTCCAAGAAGCTACATTCACAAGTTTTCATGTTTATTTTTAATCAACTTATTTTAGTTTAAAATTGTATGACATGATAAGAAAGGAAAATGTTTTTTAAGTAGAAAGGATATTTTCCTCAAGAATGGAGTTCAAGTGTTTTATCAAAATTATTTTCCATCTAAGATAATATAGGGTTCTGTTTCTATCCCTATTATTACATTGATTTTATTATGTTGTGATCGAATTATTTTTATTAATTCCTTTATCTTATATGAATTGTTTGATGATGTCACGATGTTTAAGATTCCCATTTTTATTACATGTGTTATGCAATGATGTATGATTTATGATTTTGTGGCACACATAAGAATGGTATAATTATGAGATGGCTGGGACCTATATCTCCCTCCAATGCATTGGGTAAAGATTTTATATCTCATGAGATAGACATGGCTGGAACGGTAGGTTATACCGGTTCAGTGAAACAGGACTGAAACGAGGAGTGAACTCGGTTCAGAAATGGAATTTGTCCACTAAGATAGTCTTGGAAATGAGTCTTGACTAATAAGAAATGATTCTCTATGATTATTTGTGTTTGCCACAAAGTTTCATATTTTAAGTTATGATTATTGGGATTTCATTTCACTACTATGATTTATCCCATGTTATGAAATTATGCTCTCTTTTGTAGGTTAAGATTTCCAAAATGTTATGTTCTTATGAATATGATGTGATTTATATTTCTTTGGTTTACCCTTACTGAGCATTTGAGCTCACCCTTTTATGTTTTCTTTTCCCCAGGATATAAATAAATGTTTTAGGTAAAAAAAAGTGAAGATCTTTATGGGAGATGTTGAAGATCTTTCACCACGATTAGAAGATTATATTCCGAGTTTCCAAAGACACTAAACTATTACGATCCTTGTGTGTGTGTTTTTGTTATGTACTAAGTATTCTGTAAAATTAATGTAATGTCCATGTAGGTCAAGCTTCGATTCTCTACAGACAGTTTATATGTTCCTATCATAGTTTTATTTTTCATTGTAAGATCCTTCTTTTTGTAAAAAAATGGTGGGATCATTCTCTTATAATTATAGTAGTTGTTCATTTTTGGATGTGATTCCTTGATCCATTTTTCATTCTTGTGTACTTGGCTTCATTGTGGTTTGATTTTTGGTTTTTGGGTTGTGATCCTTTTGGATATGCTTAGGTTTTAGAAAATGAGAAATCATTCTTCAATTCATTGTTTGGTTCGAGTTCCTTCCATGTCTTTCTCATTTATGTTAGGAGGTTTTTGGTTCATTTTGGAAGTTCCCTTGTAGGTGTTGTGGTGTTAGTTGGGTTCTTGTAGTGGGGAGAACCCTCCTCCTTTTTTCTATGGTTCCCTTTTGTTGTGATCTTCTCTAGGGATGGTCATGTGTGCCTTGTGTATTTGAAAGGTCAAATTGAGGATCATGTTTTTGTTTCACTTTGTTTAGTTTTGGGTTTTAGTTCTAATTCCTCATTTGGATGGGTGGATTTTGGGTGGTAGAAAATGTATTTAGTGGGGAAATTTGTCACACTCCAACCACATTTTTTCTTTATTTTTATTCTCTTTATGGTGTCTATTCTTTTGGTTGAGGTTTATGTTGATTTCTCGATGTATGTTTTGAGTTTAAGAGTTTTCGACTGAGTTTTAGACCTACGCACAGTTTGAAAATGGTTTGGTCCAAATCATGTGAGGCCCAAGACAAACTATGTGGCTCCTGGGTGGTGTTTGGGACAAGGCACATAGATTTCACACAGTTAGGATAAACTATGTAATAAGCATGCAGATAGGATCTGTAATTTGACAGATCCATTTCACACAATTTTCACATAGTTTCCCAAACTACGGTGTCAGCCCATGCGTGTTCCACATCTCTCTGGTAGGGTGCACATAGTTGGTGCACAGTTTGGTAAACAATGTAGCTAAACTATGAAAGTTTCCCAGGTCCTTTAAAATCATTAAACTCTCTATATATTTTAACCCATTTTTATTTTTCCTCCCCTTTTCTCGACCTAGGCGCATGAGAGGGCCTGCCAAGCCCCTCTACCTTGGCTCCCCTTCCTCCAAGGTTGCCTCCTCAAGTTTCTAAGGTGAGTTCCTCTTGGTTTTTGGGTGTTTTTTCTTCTCTTCTTCCCTTCCTCTCTTTCCTATCTTGTTCTTCTTCACTTGAATCCCTTTTGGATGAACTCTAAGGGTTTGGTTTGATGTGTGGCTTGTGTTCCACTGAATATAGGTTGTGTGGATTGTTTCTTGAGGATTTTTCTTCCTTATTTGAGATTTTTATTGCATCCGAACATCGTTGAGGTTGGTGTTTATATCCCTTCCATTTTTAAAGAATATCATTGAATTCTTAATCTTTCCTAGTTTATTTATTAATGTGATGTTATTTCTTTTGGTGAGTTGGTATAATTTTTTTGGTTTTTTAAATGGTGTTAATTTAGTGTTAATGGGTTTTCAAGAGTTTTAGTTAATTATGCCTTTATATATATATATGCATGTGAGGTGTTTGATGAAATTCCAATTGGCCTTTATAAATGGAATTGGGTATTTCTGGATGGTGTTTGTCTTGGTGTGATTTTATCCATTTGTTTTTCCTTGTGAATTGATCTTGGTGTGTTGTCGTGATGATTCATTGTAGTTCGGTGTCCATTTGTGGGATATTTTGATTGTTAGTAACATTATTGGTGATTATTTGAGTTAGTTTTTGGGTATTTTATGGTTTACTATGGTTGTTCCATTGGATGTGGCCATATCCATGTGTGTATGGGTTTCACATATGGATAAGAACAAAAATGATAATGGATTTATAACATGATGCTCACTTTAAACTCATGGTTTTCAAAACACATCTTCTTCTCCCTTCTTCTTTTCTTTATCCCTCATGTTTCCTTCAAAGATTCTTTTAAAACCCCAATGGTTCCCAAATGGTTCTTTGGTTTTCAAATGAATTCAAATGTAGTTCTCAAATTTTCTTCTTAAATCATGTCCCATGTGGAACCTTGGAATGTGGTTTGGTAATTAAAAGACATAAAGGCCTTTTTGGAATCTTCTAATCTTGAATGGTGTTATCTTATCATTTTTGGAAATGGTTTTGGAAATGAATTGGGATTTATAAATGATAATTCATAGTTGGTACTTGTGGTTTTTTGGAAAGTGGTTTTGAAACTCATGTGATGTGTAGGCTTGGTTGGAACCTTGGATGATTTGATGTGTGATGGGCACCTATATGGTAGTCACTCCAAGGGGAGGTTCATCACTTAGGTGGTGTATAAGTTTGAGCTAGGCATGCACTGTGGCATCTGTGGGTTATTGGTTTACTCCATGCTTGTGATGACCTACTCATTGTCCACATGCTATTATCATGGGATTCTTGGTCATCATCTATAGGGTTGAGTGACGGTTGCTTACTGGTCCTGATTAGATAGACTAGTACCCCCTGGATTTCTTGAGAGGCTAGGTGGGATGTGCAATTGGGGATGCTAGTTTAGAGAATATAGGTTGGATATTGACTATAGTGATGCATCGTATTCCAGAAGGTGAGTCTGATTAATGTACATACAGGGATTTATTCTAGATATGTTTTGTAAATTCCCATAATTATATATATATTTTCTATTTTATTTTACTACACATGATTCCCATATCTATTAGTTCCTCCTTTCTTGTAATGTTTCCTTTATTTTCTAGCATTGGTTTTAATCACCTATTTTGGTATCTTCTTTTGGGTATTGGGTTTATAAATTGGGTTTCAAAATGAGAATCTATATTAAAAAGGTAAATTTTTGTATCGTTTTCAAAAGATATTTTCTGTAAAGTATGTGTTTAGTTCCTTAAATATTAGAAACCTACTTTCTAAATGTATTTAAAATTAGTTTTTATAGAATTTTTTGGGAATGTAAGTGTGTAGACTCTATAGTGATTACCTACTTAGCTGTTTTATAATAATACCCTACTTTTTCCACTCAGTATTGATAGACCTGATCTCTATTTTAGGTTTAGTTCTATTTAGGTGGTCTATGGAGCGAGCTAATTTATGAATGGTGGTGACTTAGAGGTCACATGGAGATATGTTTGGGTTCCATATTCATTTTAGTTCTATTTTTAGTTTCTATTTTATTAAAATATAGTTGTATCTAGATCTTGTTTATGAATTTTTTGATGTTCATTATTATTGTTTTATGTTGTGTACATTGTTTGGTTATTTGATCCTGGTTATTGTTGGGATAAATCATTTACACTTTGATATCTTTGATTTCTAGTTCTAGTCTCTATCCTGGGAGGATCAGGAATTCCTTTCAGGCCTTGTCTTGGGATGGGTCGGGTGTTGGGTTGGATGACAACCCTAGTTTGTGACAAATCTAGGAGAAACCCTAGCCCATTAAGCTGGGGTATTTTTTAACACAACCCTCAAGATTAGTAAACCATGCTCAATTTTTTTTTGAAAATAGAATGGTAACATCTCTAGCCCATAAGTCTAGGGGATTTTTTACCCCAACTTCCTCCTCAACGAAAGTAGGTCTTCTCCTAATTATGGGAAGCACAAAAAATTGATCTTATTAGTTTGTACCATCTTTTGACCTGGTGTCCTCACTGGGAATATACATGAAAAAAAATTATGGAGATTCCCTTCGGGTCACCGTCTACCAAATTGTTCCAAGGGTACTAGTGGAGGAGAGGAAGAGGACTCCTAGAATGAATAAACAAGGGAAGCCTCTCAATGAGGCTGATGAAATGACTAAAATGTATTATGTATGAGTGAATTTCATTAACACCACCCCCATAGAAACTACAAAACATGTGGTCAATACAAAGGAGGAGGAATTTTTGGTTCATAATAAGATTCACACTGAATGTATTGAAGCAGGTATGAATATCCAGAACCAAATGCTTTCTTTGAATTTGGGTATTCAATCAACCAATCCATTACTACCTCCTCAATGAGCATCTACCAAAGAAAAGGGTAAAGGTAAGGTTATGCATCACTCACCTCCTGAAGAGTTTGAACCCATCACACTCGAGAAAATATTTTCTTAGTTGGAGGAAGATATGAAATTGATGAGGAGATGTAATCAAGAATTACTCTAAGGAAAAATTCCCACCGAATATGTTCTACAAACATAGCCTCATCCATCGATTCCAACCGATGTACCTTAATAAAGAGGTTCACCCCATTAAATTAAATGGAACCAGAACAACCGCTCAATGTGTGGGACTGAAGGCCCATATATTTTGACCCCACGAAAGTGATATATTAGGATTTTCCTCTCTTGGTCACACACCTAGGACAGGGTTATACACACCCTCACAAACCAGCCCTTGTGGTAAACCCACTATGGGTGCAAATAGATACATCGTAGATGGCTATACCTGTTGTAACCCCTTCTCAAGATCATATTCAATCATACATCACTAAGTAGATCATCAATACTATAGATTCATTAATATATAGGAATCCCCAAATATCAAGCCTCAGAGGGGCCTCTTCCCATTTCTCCTGCGGACCTAGGGTTTCCCGACACTTTTTTTTCTCCCCCCTTCAGGTTGAGATCTGTTTTTGGCAACATTGGTTCGACTCGGCATGGGCATCGATCTTGTGTGGTGGCGTTGGATCTCAGGGGTGCTTCGATTGGCGGCTCGGTGTGGGATTGACATTGTGCCATGGTCAACATCACCGTATCGGTAGGGCTTAGTGCTTGTGCGGCGATGGCAGTTCTTGGTGGGGCTTCGGTGGATAGCTCGACGTGGGTCTGATGTCATGCCATGGTCGGCATCTCCGATTCTCAGTGGGACTTTAGTCTTCAGTGCCTCACTTCTCGGCGTTTCTTTGACAGTCAGGTCGGGTCCCCTGTTTCAGTGTTCAGTGGCATCATGTTTAGGCAGTGCTTTGGTGGTCCGATGGCGAGCAGCTCGGGGATAGATCTACAACGCTATGGAGGGGGAGGTTTTCTCCTTAGATCCTGTGAGTTTTTGACTGGTTGTTGATTTGGTGTTTTTGTGATCTTGTTCTCTGGCTGGATCTCTATGGATTCCTTGGTTCAACATCAATGGTCCTTCTATTCACTCCTTATCATTGTGAATCTTGTGTTAGAAACTAATAAGGGTGCATAGTGGTTCTGATCAGATTAGATCCATTCCCAGAGCGGAGTTTCTGTTTCAGAAAGACTTAGATTCCCTTATTGGTGTTGGTGTTCCCTCAGCATGGGGTTGGGTCATCCGGTTCTTGGTGATGATGCCTTGATATCGTGTTTTTTGAACTGCCTTCTGGTTATCTGTGGCTATGGTGGTGGGAGTGTCCTGAGCAGGACGGTGGGGTTGGTCCAGGATGGTTGAGGTTGGTGGTTCTTTGGTTTTGTATTTTCAGAATGATGGAAGGGCTTGCGAGACTTGTTGGTACGGTGTTGCTCCTGAACTCGACCACGTGGAGCAGGATCTAGAGGAGATTCCAAAGCTAGTTGTTCATCATTGTAGTGCTTTATGGATTTGGACATTTGATAGGGTATGGCGTAAGCCATTGGATCGGGTCTGTGCTTTGACACAGGACACTTTCTTGTTGTTCAACCTTGCACCGGTCGAGAGATTTTCATGATCATTTGATGGGGAGGGGTAGCTCTGTTGGAGTTGGTGGCCTAGAACCAACTAATTTGTACTTTCTTCATTAATAAAAGCCTTATCACATCTTGATTGTTCTTCTGCGTGACAATGCATGTGATAATGTCCTAAGGATATCTGTTGCATTAAAGGGTCATAGTGGATTGCTGCTATAATGAGAACCCGGAAGTGCCATAACACTATTCTTGAATATATGTTCTATGACCGGATGATATTATTTGAGGGACACAAATAATATAGGCCATTAGGGTTGAGGACTCATAAAACTTTGAGGCACCATCTCATGGTGTTCGCCCTCGGTAATATCCAGGAGAATATTATGAGAACGAGACCCGCCAGTAGGAAATCCACATTTCATAGTGTCATTGAATGTTCCTATCTGTGGATATGTGTATTGATCCTTATACTTTAATATTATTGTTAATGGTTATTACAACTCGCACACTTAGATGTATTGATGAAAACTATGATGACACACTGTTCGCAGCGAGGTAGGATACGTTGGGTGCGTCATGAGTAATACTGCATTAATAGATAATGCGAGAAAGGATTTGTCCCTTCTATTCCATAACAGAAGTAGATATATCAGGCCCTTTTATGGAATTAATATAGCCTAAATAAATCCATGTCCATGGTAAGGTATGGGAGAGTTCAATTTTGGAAAGTCAAAGAAAGAATAATCGAGCACATGGGTTGATGGCACTAGCATGTAACCTGCTTGATTAGAGATATCGAGAAAAAGGGATTATATTACACGGTAAACGTTCATAGGAGGTGACACGTCATTTCGGCGTTAACTTATTTATCTATGGGTACCTTGGCGTGTTGCTAGACGCTATCCTTGGACTTTAGGTAGACTCCGCCTAATGCCACCGAGAAAGGGTCCTAGAGGGCCACACACTAAGTGTGTCTATCTATCTCAGTTAAATATTAATTTGACAAGTTAAATAAATATTATTCCCGACTGTGGTTTAATAATTATTTAAGGATGCATGATCACATTTATTTCGACACTAGTTATTTGAGAGAATTTATTGTGGATGAAATAATATTTATTAGCGAGTGATATAGTTATATTTATTTAAGAAATAAATATCCATTACTAAAGGTCTAATAAATGTGGTGGAGGAAATAAAGAAAAGTGGAAAATAAAAGTACACACCATGTATATTTAATATACATGCTGTGTAGGTTTTATGGAAAAACAAGTACACGTCGTGTGTTAATGATTACACGGTGTGTAGTTTTTCAAGTTGGGATTTTGAGGAAATAATATCATTATTGTGATATTTATTATAAATAGTGTTGGCGCATGTCAAGGAATTAATCATTCAACATGGGGGGTTTTCAATAAGAGTTAATGAAATAAATAGAATGCGTAACACGTTTATTTATTGTCATAACTCTGTAAACCTAAAACCTGATTATAAATATCCTTACAACCCAAACACTTTTCTCCAATGGTTGTGCACAACAATTCTGGAGAATTCTTTCAAGGCTGAAAGAACTACTTCCTCCAAGAATGCTCTCAAGACCGAGAGAGATCCTCCACCATCGGATCAAGGCGATCGAAGGTGGACATCACAAGTGAAGGTTCTTCCATGATAGCACCCATAGATCACTTCGACGACGTCCAGAGATACGTGGCACACGTGTGGATCAACACTAGAGGAATCCTACACTTGGATTCTACGACACAACGACGGATCACGGGATCGTGACCGGAGACATCAACGAAGAAAGAATTCTATCAAGGTAATTCTTGTGAATTAATTAAATTAATTATAACCAACATATGATGATCCTATCTCTATAGTTTCGGGAATCCCTATTAAATTTTTCATTCCTCGTTCTATTCCGAAGATTCGGCGTTTTACATCGTGATGAATCTCGGATTAAAAATTTTTTAACGTTAAAATTAAAGTTGGGAAAACCCACTAACGTGCTTCCACTGCGCCCGGAACCTACAAGTGGTATCAAAGCGGTCATATCGTTGATTATAATTATATAGTTTTTTCATTGATGTTTTACACATTTAATAATTTCGTTGTTTCAATTCAAGTTTAATCGTTCTGGAAATATGATTCTCAAGATCTATTCCTCCTCCCTCATTTCTCGTTCACCTCACAAAAATTAATTTTTCTTTTAATTTTGATTAAAATAAAATAGAGAAACTCATCCAGAGGAGCCAAACGTTTTTGGTCGTACAACACCACAATACACGGCGTGTATTCGGAAGTACACGTCGTGTAGTCTAGGTTCAATGCATTGACTGATCCCCCAAATTAGGTCATGTATTAGAGTATACCTAAGTTATTTATGACACCGTGTGTTGACCAGGAACATGTGGCATGCGGTTTCTGGATTACACGTCGTGTGGTCCAACTGAACACGGCGTATAGTCCCTTCGGGTTCGGGTTGGACCGTGTACCCCGTACACGGCTTGCCCAGCTGGAAACCGTGTAACTTGGAAACAACACGGTGTGTGTCCCATAGAACACGCCATGTACTCCGAAAATTTCCGAAGTACATTAACATGCCATGTCCCCGAGCGTGTACTTCGGATGGACAGTGAAGAAAAGTACGCGCCGTGTAGTCGGAACTACACGGCGTGTACTCACCCAAATTACATAGATTTATTAAAATTTATTATTATATTATACAAACCCTTGAGACGTGTACCATGGTGCAGGCATAAAGCTAAGGCACAGCATGTGATAGGTGTTTTATATATATGTGTTTAATTTAACATCTGCGTAATGAACGAGAATTCACCTGGTTGCCTCCAAGGTACAAGTTTCGTACAAGGATAATTTTAAATGAATTTATTTGTTTAAAATTATGATGGATGAGAATCTCAAGGAAGTTCAGAAAATGGTTTAATATAAAAGGATTGATTAATTAAAGATAATTAATTGATTTGAGTGTGATTTATCTTAAACAAGAATGATTAAACAATTGAATGCTAGTTTTATTTATGCGTAAATATCGTTGCATGTATGGATGATCATGAGCTATACCGAGACCTTTGTATGTGAATGGTTTCTTTTAATTTATTTATTTAAATTAAAAATTTTGGCCTGCGAGCCATCTCCTCATTAATATGTAGGGCCTTCGTGCCCAATGATTCCTTTATGTAAAAACCCCTTTTTACCCCTCACATGCATGTGAGATAAATGCATATGTAATGGATGGAGCTCCCAAGCTAGTGGAGGTGGCTCAAGTTAGGAGCCAAGGTGAAACCAATCCAAGGAGATAAAAAAGGTGGACAGGTGGAAAGCTGTAAACACGAACCCACAAGGTTCAAGGTGTTTCTATCCTAGGTCTTGGGTTAGTTTATCAACCACTAGATAAACTAACCAATAGAACAATCTCATGATCATATCATTTATTTTATTTCCGTCAGTTACATGGTTTATTTATAGTGGGTGTGTTGTCATGATCACACAATTAATGAATTAAACAAGCATGCAAGATGGAACTAAAAAACAGATTATGTGTAAATATTATCTTAGACGTGGTTAATCACTTAAGTATATCCCACTTATTATTAAAAATCATGTAATCAAAGATAATAAAATGGAAATTTATGTATAAGGATAAAATCCCTCAAAATAAATATTAAGTTGGTATAGCCTTCCATAATCTTGGTTAGAATCGAACCATAGTTCAAAGTGCTTGACCAACCCTAGTTGGGGTGCTTTCAATTATCGGGAAATTCTAATTCAAGGTTTTAGGTTGACTTGACTTGGTTCGCATCAAGGGTTGACTACCACAGCAGGACTTGGTGTGACCAAGAGGCAAAGGTTGAGGAAATCCAAAATAAAAGGATTTCAGGATTGGGGAGTCCACTCAGTGGATCAAGGAGCTGTGAGTTAATGCAGTTGGAATTTGGAATGCCTACCTAAAACCCTTCAAGTTTCTTGACCAACCCTAGTTGGGGTAATTCAAAGGGAAATATGGATCCTTTCCACTAGAATATTCAGGCAACAGAATATTCCGAAGTCAATGGTGAGGGCTATTGGATTTTGATAAAATAATGGGAGACTAATAAGTATTAATTTATTTATTTGTCTCACTTTGTAATAAAGTACTAAACCTTTGCTCATCTTAATTTGTAGAAAAGGAAAGATAATGACTTCAAACATATCATTACACACCATACTTGAGAAGAAAAACCTTCTCACTGGAACAAATTTCCAAGAGTGGCAGAGGCGTTTACACGTCATCCTTCACCACGAAAGGAAATTGTATGTGCTGGAAGATCCTATTCCAGTTGTGCCTGGGAAAGAGGCCAGTGATGAGGAATTATCTCTCTATATGAAACACATAGATGATTCCATATATTTCTAGTGTTCCATAATATCAACCATGTCCAATGATCTCTTGAAGCAACATGAAAACATGGATGCGTATAGCATGATGTCTCACCATAAGGATCTCTACTAAGAGAAAGATAGACAGGAGAGGTATGAGATCTCCAATGCTTTGTTTACAACTAATCTTGGAGAGTCTGTGCCAGCTGGGCCTTAGGTAGTCAAGCTTATTTGCTACATTGAACACCTGTACATCTTAGGGATTAAATTCTCAGATTATTTGCATACAGATCTTATCCTATCATCACTGCCCAAGACCTTCTCTAGCTTCATTATCAATTATAACATGAGCGGCAATGAGAAGAGTATATCGGAGCTTCTGACCTTGATTCACCAGGTAGACAAGGACATGGGGTGTGACAAACCTATAGTCCTTATGGTGAATAAGAAAAGGAAGGACAAGGTAAAGGGGACAAAGACTTATAAACGGTCTGAAGCCCCCGAGCACCGTCCTTCCAAGAAGGGGATGATCTAGAGTTAGGGCAAGGAACAGGAGGCGGTGTGTTTTGCATGTGGAAAGCAAGCCCACTAGAAGAGAAACTGTACCCAGAAGCGTGGGGACACTAAAGGTGTGTTTGTTATTGAGTGTAATCATTCTATTTCTACACATTGGGTATTAGATACAGCTTGTGGGGATCACATCTATATTCAAATGCAGGAACCAAGTAGATTTAGAAAGATTGCAAGAGGAGAGGTGGATCTTCGAGCTGCCAATGGCGCAAGGCTGGCTACGTTGGCTATTGGTGATTACCACCTCTCACTACCGACTGGGATGATTCTGGTTTTATATAACTGTTATTATGTGCCTAGTGTTACCAAGAACATAATTTTTGTATCTTGTTTGGATATGGATGGATTTGTTTTCAAATTTGGAAATAAGGGTTGTCTCTTTTATAAGAACAACATATGTTATGGTATGGAACATTTAAATAATGGTTTGTATGTATTAAATAACGAAAACCAAGTGTTGGCAATCGATAACGAAACAAACTCACATGAATCATACATCACCCAGTTGTGGCATCACCGTCTCGGTCATGTAAACAAGAAGCGCTTGACAAAGCTCTGCCAAGATGGTGATTTAGACTCTACTGAGATAAAACTACTTGATAGATGTCACGCTTGTTTACAAGGTAAAATGACCATGCCGCCTTTCGGTGGACATAGTGAAAGGGCCACAGAGCTTCTAGGATTGGTGCACACGGATGTTTGTGGACCATTTTCAATAGAAGCTAGAGGTGGATATTCTTACTTCATTACTTTTACTGATGATTTGAGTAGATATGGATACTTCTACTTAATGAGGTATAAGTCAGAGGTCTTATAGAAATTTAAGGAATTCATGAATGAAGTAGATAATCATCTTGGTAATAAGATAAAGAAACTTCAATCGGATTGAGGTGGAGAATATCTGAACCAAGAGTTCATTGATCTTCTACGGGAGTCTGGGATTATATCTCAGCTCACTCCTCCTTATACACCACATTGGAATGGTGTTAGTGAAAGGAGGAAACGCAGCTTGTTGGACATGGTGAGGTCGATGATGAGTCATGCGGATCTTCCATTATCATTTTGGGGATATGCATTACAAACTGCGGCATACACATTAAACCGAGTACCAACTAAGGCGGAAAATGGAATTTCCTCTGAGTTATGGAATGGAAAGAAACCCATTTTGTCACACACATGTGTATGGGGATGCGAGGTGTTTGTTAAGTCCTTCTTGGGCAACAAACTAGCACCCTAGGGCACGAAGTGTATCTTTATAAGATTTCCCAAGGAAACTAAAGGATATTACCTATATAACCCTTCAGACAAGAAAGTGATTATCGCCATACAAGCCGTCTTTCTTGAGAGGGAGAACATCCTCAAGAAGGATAGTGGGAGAAATATTGACTTCAACAAAGTTTATGCTTAAGATACACAGGAGTTGGTACAGGAACAAGTTCCACAGGTCCCCGTGGAAGAGGTTCCAGAAACACAAGTACTGCGTAGGAGCTCAAGAGAGGTAAGGGAGCCAGATAGATTTGGTTTCCTAGTCACCGAGGATGGTGAATCATTATTGTTGGACAATGATGAACCTCTCTCATATAAGGAATCAGTAGAAAGCTCAGAAGATTCAAGATGGCTAGAAGCTATGAATTCTGAGATAGATTCCATGTATCAGAACCAAGTCTGGGTTCTGGTCAATGATCCAGTTGATGTAAAGCCTATTGGATGAAAATGGGTATTCAAGAGAAAACTGGACATGGAAGGTCAAGTTAGCACCTATAAATCAAGGCTAGTAGTTAAGGATTCAGACAGCGTAAAGGAATTGACTATGATGAGTCCTTCTTGCCAGTTTCCATGTTTAAATCCATAAGAATCATACTTGCCATTGCATCTTACCATGACTATGAGATTTGGAAGATGGATGTCACAACAGCATTCCTTAACGGGAACCTTTAGAAAGATGTCTATATGACACAACCAGAAGGGTTTGTGACACTAGGTGAAGCCAAATGGTTTTGCAAGTTACAGAAATCCATTTATGGATTAAAGAAAGCATCTAGTTCATGGAACATTCGATTTGATGAAGCCATAAAGGAATTTGAGTTTATTAATAATGAATGTGATCCATGTGTTTATAAACAGTTTAATGGGAATGCGATCGTTATCCTAGTAGTATATGTTGATGACATATTGCTTATTGGAAACGATGTAACAGTCTTACAGTCAGTTAAGGACTGGTTGAAAAAGTGTTTCTCCATGAAGGACTTGGGTGAAGCAGACTACATTCTAGGGATCAAGATCATTCGTGATATATCCAAGAGGCTTCTTGGACTAAGTCAGAGTACATACATTGACCAGATACTAAATAGATTTAGTATGGAACAATCCAAGAGGGTATTGGTTCCAGTGTCACATGGCCTACATCTTTCTAAGAAAATGTGTCCTCAAAGACAACAAGAGAAAGATATAATGAGTAAGATCCCATACGCTTCATCTATAGGATGCATCATGTATGCCATGTTATGTAAAAGGATTGATGTTGCATGTGCACTGATCATGGTAGGCAGATATCAAGCAGATCCAGGAGAACAGCATTAGACTGTTGTTAAGACTATCCTTAAGTATCTGAGAAGAACTAAGGATATGTTCCTGGTGTATGGAGGAGACGAGGAGCTTCTCATCAGAGGGTATGCTGATGCTGGTTTTCAGACAGATTAGAATGAACTGAAGTCGCAATCTGGATATGTTTTCTGTCTCAATGGAGGAGCTGTGAGTTGGAAGAGTTCAAAGCAGCCAGTTTTCACCGATTCTACAGTGGAGTTTGAATATATAGCAGCTTCTGATACAGCCAAGGAAGCCATCTGGATTCGGAACTTTGTCATGGATCTTGATGTGGTGCCTAGCAGTAAAGATCCCATTACATTGTATTGTGATAATACTACAGCAGTGGCTCTTGAAAAAGAACCAAGGTCACATAAACGAACAAAGCACATACTCTGGAAGTATCACCTCTTGAGGGATTTCTATCAAAGGGGTGAAGTTGCAGTGAGAAGAGTTTCCAAAAAAGAGAACGTGGTGGACCCCATGACTAAAGTCCTATCTCAGCAGAAGCATGAATATCATGTGAGAGCTAGCAGGTTAAAGGTTGTTAGCAGTTGGTTCTAGTCCAAGTGGGAGTCTGTTGGAGTTGGTGGCCTAGAACCAAATACTTTGTACTTTATTCATTAATAAAAGCCTTATCACATCTTTATTTTTCTTCTGTGTGACAATGCATGTGATAATGTCCTAAGGATAGCTATTGCATTAAAGGGTCATAGCGGATCCCTGCTATGATGAGAACCCGGAAGTTCCATAACACTGTTCTTGAATATATGTTCTATGGCCGGATGATATTATTTGAGGGACACAAATAATATAGGCCATTAGAGGTGAGGACTCATTAAACTTTGAGGCACCATCTCATGGTGTGCACCCTTGGTAATATCCAGGAGGATATTATGAGAACGAGACCCACCAGTAAGAAATCCACATTTCATAGTGTCATTGGATGTTCCTATCTATGGACGTGTGTATTGGTCCTTAAACTTTAAGATTATTGTTAATGGGTATTACAACTCGCTCACTTAGATGTATTGACGAAAACTGTGATGACACACTGTTAGTATTGAGGTAGGATATGTTGGGTGTGTCATGAGTAATACTGCATTAACAGATAATGCGAGAAAGGATTTGTCCCTTCTGTTCCATAATGGAAGTATATATCTTAGGCCCTTTGATGGAATTAATATAGCCTAAATAATTCCATGGCCATGGTAAGGTATGGGAGAGTTCAATTCTGTAAATTCAAAGAAATAATAATCGAGCACATGGGTTGATGGTACTAGCATGCAACCCTCTTGATTAGAGATATCGAGACAAATGGATTATATTACACGGTAAACATTTGTAGGAGGTGACAAGTCATTGCGGCGTTAACTTCTTTCTCTATGGGTGCCTTGGCATGTTTCTAGATGCTAACCTTGGACTTTAGGCAGACTCCACCTAATGCCACTGAGAAAGGGGCCTAGAGGGTCACACACTAAGTGTGTCCATCTATCTCAGTTAAATATTAATTTAACAAGTTAAATAAAGATTATTCCCGACCGTGGTTTAATAATTATTTAAGGATGCATGATCGCATTTATTTTGACACTAGTTATTTGAGAGAATATATTGTGGATGAAATAATATTTATTAGCGAGTGATGAAGTTATATTTATTTAAGAAATAAATAGCCATTACTCAAGGTCTAATAAGTGTGGTGGAGGAAATAAAGAAAAGTGGAAAATAAAAGTACATGCCGTGTATATTTAATATACACACCGTGTAGGTTTTATGGAAAAACAAGTACATGTCGTGTATTAATGATTACACGGCGTTCAGTTTTTCAAGTCAGGATTTTGAGGAAATAATATCATTATTGTGATATTTATTATAATCAGTGTTGGCGCATGTCAAGGAATTAATCATTCGACATGGGGGGTTTTCAATAAGAGTTAATGAAATAAATAAAATGAGTAACGCATTTATTTATTATCATAACTCTTTAAACCTCAAACCTAATTATAAATATCCTCACAACCCCAACACCTTTCCCAATGGTTGTGCACAACAATTCTGGAGAATTATTTCAAGGCCGAAAGAACTACTTCCTCTAAGAATGCTCTCAAGACCGAGAGAGATCCTCCTCCATTAGATCAAGGCGATCGAAGGAGGACATTGAAAGAAAAGGTTATTCCGCGCTAGCACCCGGAGATCCCTTCGGCGACGTCTGGAGATACGTGGCACACGTGTGGATCACCTCTAGAGGAATCCTACACTTGGATTCTACGACGCAACGACGGATCACAGGATCGTGACCAGATACATCAATGAAGAAAGAATTCCACCAAGGTAATTCTTGTGAATTAATTAAATTAATTATAACCAACATATGATGATCCTATCTCTATGGTTCTGGGATTCCCTCTTAAGTTTTTCGTTCCTCGTTCTATTCTGAAGATTCGGCATTTTACATCGTGATGAATCTCAGATTGAATGTTGTTTAATGTTAAAATTGAAGTTGGGAAAACCCACCAATGCGCTTCCACTGTGCCCGGAACCTACAAGCTTCATGTTATTAGTTTAGTTTATCTCACCTAACCTTCGGGTCATGAACTATTTTATGCCAATGATGTCTGTTAGGGTTTCCCCCTCCATCCATTAAAAGGGGGATTTCTTTTTAATAATAAAACATTTGAAGGCCTTTGGGCCATTCGATGAATTAACATATAGGTTGGAAGCTATATAATAATGGAATGCACTAGTGTAGTCATAAAGGAAGCCTTAACATGAATTGGTTGATTCGACCCCTCCCCCGCCAAATTTTTGAAACCCTACATTTTTTACTTTTAATGGATTGGGGGATCCAAAGTAGCATTTGATGTATTTAGTGTCTCATTGTAATACCATGATGGGAAAACCTAAATAGAAATAAAAAGTTAAACTTAGATTCTTCATAAAAACACAATAATGGACAACCTTGGTATGGTACACCATTTTTCTAGATCGGTCAATCACGAGATGGGAAGATTTGTGTTGGAAGTTTCCCTTTCAGTTTAACTCAATACTGTAGAAGATAATATTACCCATCCTATCAAACCTTAGATAGTGGGATAATGGGAGGGTCTTGGATTTCATTGATTTATGGAAAGGATTGAACTACTCCCTGAACCTACATCTTCCCCAAGGATATTTTTTGTCTATCTATATAGAGAATCTCCATGATGAGTTTTGTACTCCATTCATCCCTATGAAATATATAGGAAGGTTTCAGGATCTCATAATAGTTTCTCAAAAAATGGAATATTCCATCTTGCGAACCAAGTCCAAGTACTGAGTAATTCCATTAACCTGAGGGAAGGAATGGAACACCCCAAGCTCAATAAATTTAGGTTGGGAGTCAATTTCATCTCTCCATCAAAGGAAATATTTCCTTACTCATTCCTATTATCATAAGGTTGTAAAAACAATGATGTGGAATATCATTCTCTCATTGTAGGTCTATAATTGGCCCTCCAAATTCCCCTAGACCCCTTGATGGTGAAAAGAGATTCAATGTTCATGATTAAGTAGATAAAATATGATTACGCCATCAAAAAGGAAGATATTATCCCCTTTCTTGACTATGTGTGTGGATTAATGGAAGAATTTCCCTTAGATCCAACATTGATTCATGTCCCATGAAAACATAATTCCTATTCCAATCCATTAGTGAATACATCCACATCTCTGGTGGATCCAGACCGGGCTGAAACAATCATCAACATTGTGAATCACTGAATGGTCTCACATTTTGTTCATGTCAACATAGAAGAAATAAATAAATATAGTCCCTTCCCCAAACTATATAGTCCCATGACTAGTAAGATGATGACCATTGTTGACTACCTTCAAAATGGAGTGATCTCATAAGATAGATCTAGAAAAGTGAAAATTCAATGATGAGATACCAACTTCACTCTTTATGATGTCCCAAATCACCAGAACATTCTCTATAAATGATTATTTGATGGAGCCCTTCTCCAGAGAATCGATAGAGAAGAGACCATTGCCTTCATAAAACAAGTACATATGGGATCCTATGGTTCTCACCAGTTAGGGTTTAATCTTTCTAATAAAATCTAGATTATTTGATACTTCTATCCTTCATTGATATAGGATTTCATGAAATTCACTAAGAAGTTTCATTCCTCTTAGGTGCACACCATATTCATCCATCAACCCCTAGAGTTTCTACAAAAATTAAAATACTCATGGTCATTCACCATATCGGAAATGGAAGTTGTAGGTCTGTATCCTTTTTTTATGGACAGTCATTTCAAATACATCCTAACTGCTATCGTCTTCTTCTCCAAATGGGATAAAGCAACACCTATCAAGGAAGTTGGGGATAAAATAATATTCATCTTTATAAAATCCTACATCATTACTATATTTGGTGTCCCACATACAATACTGACAAAAAATGGCACAAATTTCTATTCTTCTAAGTTGTAGTAGCTGTATCAATAGTATAACATCAAATACAACCATTCATCTTGCTATCATGTAGTGGTTAATGGATAGATAGAGGCCTCCAACAAGACCCTATTGAATACACTTCAAAAGATGGTGGATATAGACAAGGATTCTTTTCATTAAAATATATAACATTCCTTGTGGGTCTATTAAGCTATAACCCATATTACCACATAGAAAACCCCATATTCACTTGTATATGGAACAGAAGCAGTCCTGCTCATTGAGGTTCAATTTTCCTCACTTCACATTTCTGTCTACAAAAAATTATACATATATGAGAAATCCCAAAAAAGGATGGATGAATTGGAACAACTTGATTATAAAATAATTCATACCTTGCATCACTTTTAAGTCCATCAAAATTGTATAGCATGAGATTTTAACAAGAAATTCTACCCCTACTCGTTCCTTTAAGGAGAGCTGATATTGATCCTTAGGAATCTGACGATACCAAGGAAGAAGCCTTAGAATCTTGATCCAAAGTGAGAGGGACCTTATTCCATACCCAAGGTCCACTCTAACGGTGCATATTCCCTGATCTTGATGGATGGAGAGCTCATTATGGCCCTTACCGATGTAATATTTCTTAAGAAATACATCATGTGATAATGAAACCCTCATCCATGTCATAAGATGATAAACTGCATGACACCTTTATCCTAACCGTATAAAATTAAACAACATGGTTTCCACATATTTATTTGATGAGATTAAAATGTGTAGAAATATGGTCCTAGATGCATGACCATAAAAGGCAAATAAAATGGTCCCAATCATACAACCCAAAACTATGAGACACTATTTTTTGATATGTAATACTCTATACTATATAGCCAAACATCCAAGTCACAAGATATTAAACTATATAAAAATGACCTCATCACATGATGTAAAACTACATGGTTCACATCCTTGTTACATGACATAAAACTACATAACATTTTATTTTATTCTTGATCAGATCATAATCATTAGTGTTAGTCTCCCACCAAACATTTTTTCTAAGAACTATGTGTGTCTTGAGTAGTGATGCCCAAATATCCAATCATGTGTCTATCTAAAACATAAAAATATCCCATTCCCTATGTATAGGTCTTACCTACATGGGGAACGTTTATACATGAACAATGTGTGGCTTGATTCTCACCCGAATGAGATATGTAGTGATGCCCAAATCTAATGTCTTGAGACCAGCCGTAAGCACAAAAAAACACCCTTTCCTTCATACAAACCAAATCTATACAAGAAAACTTAATTCAGGTTACCTCATTTAGGATCCCATAATGTAAATAGAAACATCCCTCTCCCACATATAAAAAACTATACAGGGGGGCTCTACACTCCATGTCCAATACTGGTCCAAATGTTTCTTTTATGGTTGGACATCTTCCTTCCCCAAATCATACTCCTTATTCTGGGAAATTTAGAATCTCCATAATCTTTATCTATCCATCAGTAATAGATTTTCAGATTCCTAAAGACACCTTTTTTTGACTATGCAGTAATACGCCCCATTTGGTTTTTCATGAGTCACCTGCAAAAAGGGTCTGTCAACCAGAGGCACAATAATCCTTTGTATATACCTCTTCTATATATGTAAACCCCAACAACATGATGATGGAGAACTATTTTAAATCATGGTCAGCTATCATTCCTTTAATTTTTTTCTCATCTCACTCCTCCTAGTTTGAGAACCCTTAAGATCATGGCTTACAATTTCCTTCCTCACGTCTGAAGTATGATGGGGAATCCTTTTCCTGGTAAGCCTTATATCACTCACCATTTCCATGAAAGATGGTCCTAGTCATATGACCTAAAACTATAAGACACCATTTTTTCCAAGTCACATGAAATTAAAATTTACAATAACATCTTCATAAAACAATGTTAAAATGTAGTATTACCATGTGTACCAAGCATACAATGCCTTGGGAAACTAACTCAGGAAGCCTCATATAAAAAATATAGTATTCCTCTCATGATATGATTTCCTGAATGCCTAATTATCATTCATAAGGTTTTGTTCCTTCTTTTCCACATTGGGTGTCCTTCATCCTTACTACATGACACTAAATGTTATGGTTAACATCCCTCTTATTCAGTGTTATAATTCAATAACTATGTGTGGATTTCTTCCTTTCATTACAATATACATCATGAAACCTGTATCTACAGTCTTAGGTCCATCCACAATATTTATTTTTTCATGTCAAGTCACCTTTATCCTTAACGCATGATTCTAAACTGCATGGATGATTTCATCATTGAATGAAACTAAACTGCATAGTTTTTTAGGATTTCATACAAATTGATACTCATTCCCATGAGATAAATAGTGACACCAAGATCCTACATCCTTTTCCATCCACCACAAAATCAAAATGACCATGTAATTTCTTTTTATCGACTTTGTGAGGTGTAATAAACCTTGTCCACTCCTTGTTTCTCACACTGATCATAGCTCACATGAGCTTAGGAGTTTTGGTAAAATATTCCCCGCATGATCAAGGCATGTCAGTTCATGTCAGTTTTATCAAGGTCCTTGATGCAAGACCTTAAAAGGAACACTAGACTTCCTAAACTCATGATGTTAAAATTCACGGTTGATATATCGTATATGAAATAAATTTAAGAACAATGTGAGGCTTGATTCTTTCTTTTATAGGATATATAACGGCGCATAAATCCTATGTCTTTATCCCATATTCAATATAAAAAAATCCCTTTTATTGTGTATGGATTAGACCTACATAGGGAAAGAATTTATCCCCATTCTTGGGTAATTTTGAAATGAAATTCTTCTTCCATACTCAGAAACTTTCCTTCCACAAACCAAACTCTCTGTCCAAGGAAATTTTAGTCTCCATAAACTTTTTCCAACCATCGGTGGTAGAACATTAGATTCATGAGGATGAATTTTTCTAACTATGCAGTAATGCACCTTAATTGGCTTTACATAAGTTTCCCACCAAAAGTGCATGTCATCCAAAGGATTATATTGTTTGTCTATCCATTGATATGCCATATTTTTCTTTTCATAAGTCACCCATAAAAAGTTATTTTCAACCAAAATCGCATTCATCCTTGGGAGATACCTCTTCTCTCATCGTAATCCCAAAAAAAAATTCTTATCACCTTTCAGATCCAAAAACCCCCAAATTGTAGCTTAAAAATTGTTCCCCTTCATACATGAAGATGATGGAACATTATTGAATAGATTACTGTGAAAGGGAGAGTAGTTAATCTATCAGTCAAAGCTAAATGACCTTAAACTATATCCCTCAAAATCTTTGTCATAAGATGTTAAAATACACGGTACATGTATTATTCACATTTCATTAATCTGCACTAGGATTCAACCCTTGTCAGGGAGGAGCCTTTCCTCCTAATGTTGGTCACCCAAAAAATACCCCTCATTTACATGAAGAAAATTCATGTTGCAGTGGTTTCTCATTCATAGAAAATTCCAACACAGATGCTCCATTAATTCTCAAACACATTACCTTCACAAACCACCCTCTGTGGTCTTGAGAAATTGGGATCTTCATAAAATCCTAGGCCACTGACAATAGAAATTTAGATTCTTGAAGACACCTTTTTCTGACTATATAGTAATACATACAAGTTTGGATTTTCATAATTTTCCCACAAAAAGGGCCTTTCAATAGGAGGCACATTCATCCTTTAGAGAGACCTCTTATATCTCTTTAATCCCTAAAAACTTCATGCTATAAACTTATTTTCGACTATAGTCTATGGTCATACCTTTCATAATTGTCTCGAATCATTTTTTATATCCATAGATCACAAAATCATGACTCAAAAATCCCCCTTGTGTGTGTTTAAATAATTTAGGGACATTCTCGTACAATAATCCCTTATTGGGTCATTAATCCATAACTAATGGCCAAAGATGATTGACCTAAAACATAAGTTTCATTATTCTAACTTGAAAAAATCTAGATTAACCACAAAAAGAGACGCAGTACTCACCGGGTTGAAAATCAAAAAAAGGGAACCTTGGGAAAAAGTATAGTATTAGTTCACTAGACGTGCACTCCATAAGGTTTATAAAAAAAATGAGGAATGAAAAGGAAGATTCATAATACTTGTTAGGATGAAAACCCACAAAGGGAGGAATAAACAAAATCCAAGTATCACCCATTAAGTAATATCCATTTTAACTTAGGAAAAACATAAGGAGATGACACAAAAGACACAAAGTTTGTAGGGATTTTCATATGAACCAAAAAAAGGGGAATTGTTCTCACTAGGTATCATTTCTTAGGAAAAAATCTTATCATCCTTTCACAGTTGAGATAGATTCAAATACCACCAAATGACTTTATAATTTGTCAATGTACCATAAAGTTACCTTAGAATTACATTATTTTCATTCTGAACAAATATAATTCTAAGGGGGTGATTTTTTTGACACTCCATTTTATCACATGAAAATAATAAGTTTCAAGGGTAAATAATTCAAGGAAAAGATATGTGAATAATTCCAAGGGTCACACACTTCACCAAATGCATGTTGTATAGGTCCCAAATAACCATCACCACACAGGTCTAGCCTGCATTCCAGTGTTACTGCATAGGTCCAAACAGCCATGCCCAGAAGAATTGCATAGGTCATACGTGCACGCTGACTAGCGCGACCCACCTGGGCAAGACACCTTCTTCACCCAGGGTCTCAACATTGCCTATAAATAGGACCCTAGGGCTCCTCATTTGAAATGACTGGAAAACTCTGAGAAGCCTCAAAGCTCTTATCACCCTAGTCCTTCGTCCTGGACTTCAAAAACATTTAGGTAGACTTATAAGCCTCTAAAGAAGAAGGAATTATGAGGGGTAGTAGGATTGAATTTAACTTTCTGTTCTAAACATGAGAGAACCTACTTGGGACACCATCACTAATCCAAAAACACTGAGGTAAAGTTCCCTTCTCAATCTAAATACTTAAGCACTAGTTGTCCAAAGATACTAAGGAGACCCTTGGAGCCTAGAGTAAGGCATTTCCCAATTGTTATCACCCAGTTTTTTCATCACCTGAAGATATCATAAACTTTCCTAGGTCTTCCCTATGTGATCCATATTCATCTCTCTCATCCCTCATCTACACAAGCCTCCTTCAGTTTTCCCACCCCCCCCCCCCCTTGCAACCCCCACTACCACAAAACTGGGTTTCCGCAGTACCACCCTTTATCAGCGCTAAAAAAGTGCATATAAAGGGGGGGGGCCTTTATCAACGCTAAAAAAAAGCACTTAGTACTGTTAAAAGTGACCCTTTATTAGTGCTTTTTAGCGCTGATAAAGCCCCCCTTTATCAGTGCTTTTTTAGTGCTGTTAAAGAGGACCCCTTTATCATCTCTTTTTTTAGTAGCACTGATAAAGGAGGGGCTTTATCAACGCTTTTTCCTAGCGCTGATAAAGTTTATATTTCAAAAAAATCATGAAAAATAATATATTGTTATATAATTATATTTATATTTATATAAATATAATATATATTTTTTAAATATGTTTTAGATAAGTATAAATAGACTATTACATTTAATATATAAGAAATTTAGTGAAAATTGCTTTAAAATATTTTAAAATATATTATTAATTAATAATTTTCTAATTATCATCGATTAATAATCATTTAATAATAAATTGAAGACACAAAAATAAAAAAAAACTAATAAAAGATATAAATTATGTTGAAAATGTAACTCAAACTTCAAACGGGCATAACTTTTGATCCGAGTGTCCGTTTGAGCTATACAGCATATCAAATCAAAGATTCACTACTACAAATATGCCTTTTATCAGCACTAAAAATGTCCTTTAATAGTGCTAGAAAAGAGTTGTTAAAGCTAGTGAAGATAAAGGGGGGGTCTCCTTTATCAGCGCTTCAAAAAGCGCTGATAAAGATCCCTTTTATTAGCGCTTTGTTTTAGCGCTGATAAAAGACCCCTTTATTAGCGCTTCCTTTATCAGCACTTTCGTTTTAGCGCTGATAAAAGGTAAAAAAATTAAAAAAATACTGCCAATCGGGGGGACTTTTATAGCTCTTGAGCCCCCCCTTTTACAGTGCTTTTCTGCCACCCTACAGCGCCCCACGCACTCCCTCCACCCTTTATCAGCGCTTGCTCCCATATTCCCCCATGCGCGCGCACCCCTGCCACCACCAAGATTTGAACTTGAGACCTCCACCTTGCGCGCCTAAGCCCTTACCACTCCTCTATTTTGATTTGTTTTCCATTTCATGATATATATATATATATATATATATATTTAGTTATATTTATTCGTATGGTAATATATATTTATATTAATATATATATAGTTATATTAATATTTATATATAGTTATATTAATATATATCTCTATTTATATATATATAGTTATATTTATTCGTATAGTGATATATATTTATATTAATATATATATATATATATAGTTATATTAATATATATAGTTATATTAATATATATAGTTATATTAATATATATAGTTATATTAATATATATATATATATAGTTATATTAATATATATATAGTTATATTAATATATAAATATATATATAGTTATATTAATATATATATATATAGCTATATTAATATATATCTCTATTTATATATATATATAGTTATATTTATTCGTATAGTAATATATATTTATATTAATATATATATATAGTTATATTAATATATATATATATATTTATATTAATATATATATTTATAGTGATATTAATATATATATTTATAGTGATATTAATATATATATATATGTATATTTATATTAATATATATATATAGTTAGATTAATATATATATATATAGTTAGATTAATATATAGGTATATAAATATTCATATATTTTTATTTTAAATAAAATGGATATTATTTATTATTTAGATAAAGCTAATATATTTTATATATAAATATATTTTATTATTTATATTTATAATTAAATTTTTATGTGTGAATATATAAAAATATGTATATATTGTTATATATTTGATTATAAATAGCGGTGCATTATAAAAAATAATTAAATTTCAAAGACATAATATCAATATGAATACCTTGGAATAAATTCAGTCCCCACCAAAAAAATCCAATAATACCCCCTTAAACGAGGCTGAAAATCCACCAAATGTTAAAAAATAGGGGTACCTCGACTAAAAACTCAGTTTTGGAGGCCTTTTGGGCCTCTTTTGGCCTCAATAAAACCTTGACCAAGGTTTCCCTGATCAATGAGGCGTAGAGCTCGTCACATGCTTTGATTTGATATGTGGTAGAGCTCAAACGGACATCAGGATCAAAAGTTATGGCCATTTGAAGTTCGAGTTGCGTTTTTAACATATTTTGGATCTTTTTTTAATTTTTTTATATTTTTAGTCTTCAATTTGTTATTAAATTACTATTAATCCATAATAATTATCAAATTATTAATTAAAAATATTTTTTAATTTTTTTTATAATCCATTTTCACTAAATATCTTATATATTAAGTATATTAAGTGTAAATGTTTATTTATACTTATCTAAAATATATTTAAAAATTATATATTATATTTATATCAATATACCTATATTTATATATTAATATATTATTTTTAATTAATTTTTTTTGAAGTCGACCCTTTATCAGCGCTACTAAAAAAAGCGCTGATAAAGGGGGTCCCTTTATCAGCGCTGATAAAGGGGATGCCTTTATCAACACTTTTTCGTTAGCACTGATAAAGGTTAGCACTGGTAAAAACTATTTTTGTGGTAGTTATTGCGATGATCTCTACATCATAATGACTAAAGGAAACCTTCTGTCACGTTTGTTGAGGCCCAAAAAGGCCTAGAATGCCTCCAAAATAGAGTTTTTAGTCGGTATACCCCGAATTTTAACATTCAAACAGGTATAACATATGATCCGAATGTTTTCTAGGCATGTACCCTATATCATATCAAATATTGTTTCATTTTCTTTGATTTGGATGGTTTTGGAGTTGAAATGGACTTTTAGATTAGAATTTATGGTCGTTTCAACATTCTTTGGCTTTTCAAATACACACATATATATATTTATTCGTAAATATGTGTGTGTGTGTGTGTGTCTCTCTGTGTGTGTGTGTGTGTGTGTTGTATACATGTATGTATGTATTTATTTATTTATTTATAAACACACATAAAAACATATTTTAAAAATGTATTTAAAACTAATCTTATAAATATATATTAATATACAAATAAATATAAGGATAAAAAATTATAACTAAAAATATGTATATAAATAAATATAAATATAAATTAATATATGAATAAATATATATATACTAATATATGAATAAATATATATGTATTAATATAAAAAAATATTTATATTAATATGAATCTATATTAATATACGAATAAATATAACAGTATATATATAAATATATATAAATATAAATTAATATACTAATAAATATATATATATATATTAATATATTAATAAATATATATGTATTAATATAACTAAATATATTTATATTAATATGAACTATATTAATATATGAATAAATATAACTATATATATATATAGATATATCATTAAATAGAGAAAAAAACTAAATAGCTTAGTGGTAAAGGTGCAGGCACACAAGGGGGGAGGTCTTGAGTCCGAGTTCGGGTGGAAGGAGGGAGGGGCACACAGGCATGTAGGGGATGCGCGGGAAAGGGCAGTGCATGGGAGAGTGGGAGGGGGTCCACCTAGCATAGATAGGGGGCCAACCGCTGTTAAAAGCTCCCCCTCCCACATTATATATTATGTTTATTTTTTTTTACTTTTATCGGCGCTTTTCTAAGCACTGATAAAAGGGGACCCCTATCTTCACCTCAATTAACATCACTTTTTTAGTACTTTTAATGAACTTTTCTAGCGCTGATAAAGTCCATATTTGTAGTAGTGTAATTTGATCCCTATATTCCTTCCTCCAATGGTAGGGAAAATCTTTCCTTAGGACTCCCATCTGAGGAATACCAAATCAAAGCCTCCACTAAATCCTCAAGAATTTCACAACCATGGAGAAAGACACACAAATGTGTCTCCCATTCGGTTATGAATTCCTTTAGTAAGAGGTGTCTTGAACTTATCCTACCTGATAGGTAGGGTCCTTGGGGTGTGTATAGTTATGCATCCATATGGTAATGAGAAAACCACCCTTAGGGGAACTTCTAAGGACCTCCTGGACTCAGACACAAGAGGCAGGTATTTGTCCTCCCCTTCTCATCTCTAAGACAAAGGACCTCCCATTTCAGATGGTCGGGGAGGGTGGGGGGGGGGGTCACGCTTGCATTTACCTTTGGGGATTAGTTCATTATCCTCCTCTATTCTCTAGATCTGGGAGATAAGGAATCCCCCCAATAATAATCCCCTATCCTTTCTTATGGACCATAGCCAGATGGGTTACTAGATGTTCCTATCATGGTCTGTGAATAGTATTAACTACTATAGAGATAAGGACCTAGAGGGTCACATGTTAAGAGTAGTCAAATTTCATTTTTATTCTAAATAATATGAGTATATGACATGGTGGGGCCCACAACAGGGTTCTGGAGATGTCCAATTGTGAATGATCTCCATGAAATTAATAAATTCTTATTATTTTATTTTCGAATAACTAGTATTGAATTTATTTATTAAAAAATATTCACAATATTTTTAGGTGAATACATGGGAAAATATTTAATGAATGAATATTGTATTAATATTCAAGTTTTGTTTAATATTTTTTGGAATGATGTGTCAAGTTAATGGATTGATTTTATCAGGTAATATAATTATTATATTATAAGTAAATAAAAAAATATCAATTATATCGATCACTCATTAAATCATTCATAAGATGTTCATGGAATATTTAGTGATTAAAACATATTCGGGGGTTAGGGAGCCAATATTGGGTATTATATACTTCACTATATAAGGAAAAAAAGGCTCTTGTTCACAAAATTATTCATCACAGGAATTTGAGATCCCCTCTCTCATCTACCACTCATCCTAGAGATAGAAACTCTCAATCTAAGAAATCAATCGAAGTTACTCTTTATGGATCGAATGATCAATTTAGTGGTGTTCATCGGGACATTTAAGGAATCATCATATATTTTCACTAGCACTTGGATATCAATGATCAAAATTCGAATAAATTTTTTATGCGTGTGTGGATGATCTAGATGGATCCAACTTCAGTTCCTTCAAGAAATGGTCGATAACAATGAATGATTTTTGAACATGTCTTAAAATTTATTGAGGCAAGTTATTAGAATTATTTTTGTGCTTAATTCCTTCATGTGAGGTCTTAGGCCTTCATACCAAGATTCTCATTGCTGGAGAAGACATAGTTACATCAATCAGTGATGCAAATTTTTATATCCCCAACCCATATGCTTCTGTTGTGTGTCCTGATACCTTCAATTGGTATTATTTCTAGAATTTTATTGCTTAATTAAATAAAAAAATTTAATTTTGTATTAAATTATAGTATATGACATCATCACGGTCCCATCACACCTAACTGAGTGTTTATCTGATCGTAGATGACCAAGTTGCAGTCATTCGATCATAGATGACCAAGTTTCAGTCATCCAATTTGGGATGACCAATATGTATTGATATGTGTTTCATAGTGCCTATCATGGTTTAAATCTTTTAAAAGGGTACATTATCTAGAAGAATAGTTTATACTATGAAATAGACCTTCGACATTGGTAGAGCCCACTGTATGAAACCACCAAGATATAAACTGATCAAAAGAATCATGGTTAATAATGATACCATATGGATACCAAGTAGGTACAAGATAAAATAAGTCATTTATATTCTTAGAAAAAGTTTCCCCTCTGATTATATATTATAGTTTTTATAGCCTAGGAATTTAGAGATTAGTTGAATACATTTATGTTAAATTTCATTTCCAAAAGATAACAGTCTATAGTGGGAATGAAATACCAAGAACGTAACCTTCATGAGGATATATCCATCCCATAAAACCTTTTCTAAAGTAACCCAAGATAAAAATAACTTAAATAATACATTAATTTCATGATTTATATAAAACATCTCACAAACAGTCACACAAATCTAGGACTAGAGGGTTTAATGTCTTAAAGATTAGCTACACAAAGATCTTATTTTACAAATCTTGAAAAATTTACTCAATAATCAAGATCCTATAGATCCTTTTCTAGACATATCACTTGATACAATCATCTTCATAACAAGGTGATGGAAACATGAGATAGGGGTATGTTCATACACTTATTAAGGCAAAAAATATCACAATGTATCATATCATAAACAAGAAGAAGAACATGTGGAAGAAGATAAATATCTTATCAAAAGATCATATGACCATAGGTGATAATCATAAAACATGATATAGCATCATAAGATTATAAAATTATCTTTATATAAGCATAAAAGATATTACATGGCTTAAAATACATCTCAATAATCATAAAACATGTGATCATTACATAAGAGTGTGGAATACTTTAAAAATAAGGCATAACAAGAAAACATGGAATATCATGAAAATAAAATTCATCTTGGAAATATGGTATAACTTTATAAAAAACATGGAAATGGAATATCATGATAAGAAATTTGAAAATGTGGTATAAATTGATAAAAAATATGGAAATTTAGCATAATCACAAGCATAGTAAAACATTTTTGAGTAAACTCTCTATTCCCATGCCTATGTGATCATACTCATTATGTCAACGCCTCAAAAAGTGAGCAAACTCATTATTTACATGCCTATGTGAACAAACTCATTATGTTTTCATATGAATATATCATGAGATATAAAATTAAACAAATGAATTGGAGGGATATATAAGACCTCTCCCATCATTATTCTTATATATGTGTTCTATATAAAATCAATCATCATCATATCTTAAAGAACCCATGTAAAAATAATGGGTTTCTAATGATTTTCAAAAGTATCACATAACATGAACTTGAGGAATCATAAGATATAAGAAAAATCACATTTTAAAAAAGGAATCATATCATAATAAAATATATATGGTGATAAAAATAACACTTTATGAGGTATAAACCCTGGAGGAAAAATAGAAGTGTAAATACAAAAGTTTTCACAAAAAAAAATTATTGTTATAAAAGATGAAGTGTAAATTACTTTCAAAAAACATTTTTATGCAGGGAAATAGAATAATTTTGAAAACCTTATTATAAATAGTTACAAATAAACAGTCCTTAAAAATAAGCAAAATCAATATAATAAATTTGGAGTGGTAAATATAGAAAAGAAATGACTTTATTAATCTTTTTAGTTCATTTTAAAAAAACCACATCAAATAAATATTGAAAGACTTTAATTTATTAAAATATTTAAAGTAAAATATGAATAATATAAAAAACAAAACATATTTGGATTTTATTAAAGAAAACACTATTGGTATAAAAAACATAGACATGGAAGAGAATATTAGTTGGTAATAATGGGAGTTATTCTTACTAAGGTTATAGTTTTATTTTGGAAAATATTTTATCAAATAAGTGGTTATTGATGATGAAAAGTAATTTCCCCAGAGAAAAATAGTAAATAACACATAAAAATGTGGAATAAAAAAATAAATGAAATATCAAAAATTATATTCAATAAGAAATAATATCCCCCAATTAAACTAAAATTGAGTTGATGAAACCCTTACCTTGAATTCCTTCTTAGTTGATTGTGCTCTAGATTCCTATATGGAAAACATAACAATCTTAATAACCTATTGTAGAACCTTATTCAGGACTATATAATTTTATAAAATTAATTTTAAACTATTATCTACATTTATATTAGTTATTTAATATCTATTTTCAATATTGGGTGTGACTAACTGTAGAGCCCCATAATGGACTAGGTTCCACTGAGAGGGGGTGAATCAGTGGTACACTTGTTTATAGAAATTCTTTTTTTTACTTTGAATTCAACATTTTGAACTTGTTAAGATTCTCAATCCACTCTATAATTATCTTTCAATATCACTTTGTGCATAGAAATAAAATAAGAGAGGGCAACACATGATATTTACGAGGTTTAATAATGAAAGGTATACTCCTTGCCATGTTGGTTAGATACACCGACATGGATTGTAACATCCCAAGAATCTGTGTTTCATATAATGGTAAATTTTATATTTTATATTATGCATTATTTAAACAAACTAGTTTCTTATGGAAAAGTAATAATAAAATTTTAATTTATTATAAAATAGAGTAAACACACAAATGAACGAAATGCTCTTTATTCAAAGGGGAAAACCATAGTAATTACAATACACTGAGATCAAATGGGAAATTAATCTAACCAAAGATACCAATTAAAAACCCTATTAAGATTATAGGAAGATCACACAAAACAAAAAATACCCCAAGAAGATAATAGGGGTCCTTAGAAATCGGCATAACGAGCATGAGAACGGCCAAAGCCACCACAACCACACTAAGAATTAAAGGGATTACTTGAAACATCTTCTTCTTCTTGTTCCTCCTCGAACACCTTAAGCTTAAGACACCCCAAGTCTTGGTTTTATAGGGCACCAATCCAACCGTTACCTTTTTATATAGCTGTTGGAATCTTTAAACCTAATGACCGTTGGGTTTTAAAATTAACAAGGTTTATCTTTTATAAATTTGATTTTTATAATCTTATGGTATTTCGAACGTTTTACTATATATCTAGATGTTTTAATTATATTTTCAATAACATAATTGTTTTTAAAAATCCTAATGTTCATTTATATAGTTCAAAACCTAGTAATTTAAAATATCTTTTAAATATTATAAAGGATATAACTCCTAAAGAGGGTAATTTATAAATAATGAAACCAACATACCCTTGTTGACATGGTTTGAAAATAAGGAGTATATTTTCTTAAACCTTTTAAAGTTTAGTATGTAAAGTATAAAATATATGTCTTCTAAAAAGAGTTTTATCAATTAGTAAGTATTTTATAATTTAGAATTGGATTTTGGATTTGAAAATTCTAAATTCATAGTATTTATAATAGGTTATATAAATTTAATTTATAATATTAATGTTTCATACATTATTACATACTGTTTAGTTTACATTTTATATGCTCTATTATTTCAAATTATCTAAATTAATTTTTAATAAAAATTGGGATGGGACCTGGCCAGCCAAGAGAAGCCCTTAGGGTCTAGCCCTCAAGAGCAAGGTCGAATCCCCTGAGGCGACCGAAGGGAACCAAGTGAGTCCGAGCCAAGTAGAGGTTGGGCCAGGTCTCGCGCGGGCCCTTATATAAGACCCGCGGCACGTGGTGCGTGAGGGTGGGCCAAAGGCCCACAGGGAATAGTGTATAAGGCCCCATGGTGTGTGTGTTCGTGTCATCGGGATGAGGAGGGAGTGCTCTGGATTATAATCCGCACTCGAAACTCAGTTCGTTTCGATGTGGGATAGTGAATTTTCAGTGACGTGCGATCTGAGACGTCCGCCGCATCTCACGCTTGATCTGAGCCATTTTCACGATTGAAGCTGCATGATCACCCCGCTCCGCCCATAGCTGTTCGATCCAGACAGGCGTGATCACAGTCGTCCGCTCCATTTCTCCTTCTTCCTTTCGTCGTCTACCTCAGCAAGCCATCCTGTGGCTATCACCATCACCTCCCTCTCCCTCTCCACTACATCTCATCGGCCCGTGACCCTCTAAGAACCCCCTTTGGCCTCACCTTTCCACGTACCTACCTTCCATTTTTCCTCAAAGCTTATCCACCAGAGCCAAGCTCCTCAGGTGAGTTTATATAATATATATATATATATATATATATATATATATATATATATATGTTTGCATTATTGTATCGTGGGAGTCTCTCTCCAACTCGAAGCTTTGTCTTCTCCCTCGGTGGTCAAGCAATAGGGTCCTTGGGTTTGAGCCGAGGTATGGTGATCTTATAAACCCCTCTCCCATGTAAACAAAACCCTATGGGTTCACCTATTTCTGCACCTCTCCATCTCTCTCTCAAGTTTCTGTGGATCTTCAGCAAGCTTCCCCTCTCTGCCAGTCTGACTCTCCTCCTCCTTTTCGGTAAGGGGATTTATCCATTTGTTTTTGTGATGAAAATATTGATATACAACCACTGTGTATAGTCGTTTATATAGTATGTATATATAAATATATATACTCAATATAAGTATTGTTTCCCTTCCTCCTCTAAAATAGGGTGTACGGTTTTTGTTTGGGTTTTCCTAAACGGTATAGGGGTTGATATCTCTCGGTTTTCTTCTACAAAATATGAATTCGTATATATATATATATATATATAATTTTAAAACAAGTATATATAAATATATACACCCCAAACCCCCTTGTTTTAAAATCTCCCCTGGAGTTTATTCATGTTTATGTGTCTAAGTAGTTTATGTAAGGTTTTCATTCGTGCCAAACCCATAAATTATTATATGTATTTTCAGGTGTTTAGATATATATATATATATATATCCCAACCCAAATCTATTTTTAAAGGTTCTAAAATAAGACATTATGCTATACAAAGTATATATACACATTAAGGGTGTTTTAAGTTTATATGAAAGTCCTTCTTTGATTATATATATGTGCAGTTATTTAATTATGTAATTATGCATGTATGTTTTCCAATAAAAACATTTATGATTTTTAAGACTTGAATATCCATCCTTAAATAATATTTTATGTGCAAACTAAGTTTTGGGTTAAATGGAATTATATTTCTAAAACCTAATTATATATATATATATATATATGTGACACAATCCAAATCTGTTTTATAATTTTTAAAAGATGATTTCCAAGAATTAGGTAATGATTTAGATGAAAAATGTCATTTGGGTTTAATTGGATTTATACTTGGTATGAAAAACCCTAATTTTTTGTATATGTAAGTACATCCGGTCATATATGTTTTCAAATGCAATTGATTATTATTTTTAAGACATGAATTCTAACCCTTAAATAATATTTTAGATGCAAATTAGTCTTTTGGTTTAAGTATAATTATGTTATAGTTTTTATATGTTTATGTGTTTATGGTTTCATATATAATAAACCCTATTTTCAAATACAATTATCAGGATTTAATTGTTGTTTTAACACATATAATGTTTTAGTGTTTGCCTAAGCCTATATGTATTTTATGTGAGCATACATTAAAGAGCTGGTTTAATTAAGTAGTCATACTATCATATACCCTCGATGTAATTTATGTTTTTAAAAGAATGTGCTTCGGCCTATTTTGAATTAAAGGACTAAGAATTCATGGGTTTATTTCATCATGTAGTATCCATTTATTATTTGATGTTAAACCTGTTGTAGTGTTTATTAGTGGTTTATCAGGTTATGGTTTAGTTGCAAGTTTAATATCCTGGTTAACGCCTTAACTAATGAGAAGTGTTTTCTTTAAGTAATTCCTTTCCATGAAAAAAGAATTTTTAAAGAGTTATCATTTAACACATCTTGTGTAAAACATTACCATTTTATGTGCTTTAGTAATTATCCTATGTACATAGATTGTTTACTAAACCATGCCTGCTTTTGAACAATTATTCCATATTTGCAATGTTATCTGTCATGTCATGTATTTGTAGACCAATTGTATAATGGTTTCATTTTCCATATTATTGATCATCATGCATGAATATGACATACCATGATAATGAACTAAGAACTAAATTACCCAAAGTGGTGTGGGAAACCTTGGGTAGTGAGAAATAAAATTTAATTATTCAAGGTGGTATAGGACACTTTGAATAATGTGAATTATGAAACCAAGTAATAGGTGTACTGGGAATGATAAGTAATTAATAAATCAAAGTGGTATGCACACTTTGATTTAGATATATAAGGAATTCATTGGACCAAGTATGTTTTGGGTTGGGGTCTGGTTACAGAAGACCCTCCGGGTTGGTGTCCAGTTATAGTGGCACTCCGGGATAGTGTTTGGTTATTAGAGGCACTCCGGGTTAGAGTCTGGTTATAGAGGCTCTCTGGGTTGGGGTTTGGTTACAGTTATACCCCTAGGTCTTGGCATGAGGCCTTGACACAGTCCAGCATATTCACTTCCTTCATTATGACTATGTAATTTAATTAACCAGAAAAAAATATTCGACTAGTAGAATATTTGGTTAATGAGCTTATGGATTTTGGCCGAGGCCTTAATCATCAGACGTCTTGGCCGAGGCCTTGAAAAAATATTTCATAATGTCCTGCATTTTTATTTTCACTATGTGTATGTTAAATCACTTTACCAAATGAATATTCGACTAAGTGTAATATCCTTTTTTAAGAGCCATTTCTTATAAGTATCAGAAAAATAGAAGTTTATATCAGGACATGTGTATAGCACTCAATGATTTTTAGTATTAAATGTATGAAAATGAAGTGATTACCTTTAAGCGCAACTCTAATTATTCACTACACTTAGATATTTACTTTGTGCTCACATATATTCTCATGTCATACAGGTTTAGAATTTCTTTTATTCAGCATGCCTCTATTTGAATGGGTATCTATGAAATTTTGATATCATTTTCTAATTGAGCACCATTATGATATGAACATGTGAAAAAGTATTTATTTAAGAAGTTTGTTTTGTGAAATGTTTTAAAGAATGTATTCAAAAGTTTTAATGGTTTATTTTAAAACCCCTTACTGGGCATTCGTATGCTCACCCTACAATTTAAATAAAAAATTTTCAGGTATCAATCATGTCTTCAATGAAGTTTCAGAATGCAGCTGGTTTCCAAGAGCCTGAACCGAATTCGATCCTCTGTATGGCACCAGCTCCGGGTACTCAGAAGCGGGGGCGTGATAGTTGGTATCAGAGGATTCGGTTTGGATAACTCTGGAAAACCAGAACTGAACAATGAAAAAATTACTTAAGAAATAATAAGAATGATATTTTTCTTAATTTTCAGATGGAAAACGAAAGTACTTGTCTTTTGTCTCTTCCAACAGAACCATTTGAGACCATAGTGGGAAAATCGTGTGTAGAAAACTATGAGACTTTTGAAAATATTTGTTTATCATGCAAAACCCTCTACCGAGTATCCAACTCTCCTCATGTACTCTAAATTCACCATGGAGTAGGTTTCGTCTATTACCTCACGATGAATGCTCAACTCCCGTTCTATGTACGGAAATGGAAATACTTCGAGGGTATCTTTAAATGTTTTATCCTAGACTATAATTTCTTTTCTCATAAGGACTTTGAGGAGGATGCACAAGGGGCAACCTCTGGGCAGTGTATCTATGTCAAATTTTGACCTACGGTCTTCGTGGTCAAGTTATGGACTTTTATACCCTTGAGAATGAGAATACTCGTTTGCATTATCGGCATCAAGTTTATGCCGATGTCGCTCAACTTGATACCTGACATGCTTCTCTCAATCTGAATTCTAGATGTCCACACACGGTTGATCCTTGTTGCACACGTTGCATCTGGACCAAGGAGATAGAATAATTTATAACCGCATTGGGGATCTATTTGTCTGAGAACTGGGGAAATACCCAACATTAGTGGAATCTATGAGGAGTCATTTTAGAGGACGCCCATAAATCCATACTAGTGTTTTGTGGGAGGGATCAAGAGATTACGTAATTTATTGAGTTTTATAAATCATGTCTAATGATTGATGTTGTATACTCTATTTTGATATGCTTTTATATTAAACAAATGACTCTTCTTAAACTATAATTTCCAAACTGATGGTTGACTTCTCAAAAAATTTCAGATAGAAGATATGAGTTTACAAACCAATATTTTATCACTACCTACCAAGTTTTTAGAGACTATAATTTTCAATACATGCTATGAAGATGACAATCCCTATGCCAACCTACGTCTGACTTGTAAACTACTCCATTAGGTATCGAATCGTCCAGACATTCTCCATCTTTACCAAGGAAGCAATCTGGTCTATTACCGAATTAAATATACACAATTTTCTACATATAGGAAAAGTGGAAAGTTTCAAGAAGCCATTTTTCTATGTTTCACTTTGGATGGTAACTACCGAGCTATAGGTAAATTTCTAGAAGCTTCTTTGGATGGTGACCATCGAGCAGCCTACCTATTTCAGGTCCTGAGTTTTTGTATGTATGGGGAACTCTACGACATCAATATTTTCAAGAACGATGTGGTGCATGGAAATTATAGGGATTTATTCCACTCTGAACTTTCCAACCTCCACATTTCTCATGCCTCTTTATGGAAGGTCGAGTTCTTTAGGAACAGGTACGACCCCAGTTGTTCACAGTGTGTCTGGGCCAAAGAGATCGACCATCAGAATACTACCTTATGGATCCACCTGAGGTGGTCAGCACCCTACCATTAGTGGTGTTCCAGGTAAAGGGACATCGGGTGTGATGTGTGTTTGGTGTTACTGTGGTTAGTGTACGAGCATTTTAGAATTTCAAGGATACAATTATTTGTAGGGGGAATAATATAACATCCCAAGAATCTATGTTTCATATAATGGTAAATTTTATATTTTATGTTACCCATTAATCAAACAAACTAGTTTCTTATGGAAAAGTAATAATAAAATTTTAATTTATTATAAAATAGAGTAAACACACAAATGAACAAAAGGCTCTTTATTCAAATGGGGACATCATAGTAATTACAATACACTGAGATAAAATGAGAAATTAAGCTAACCAAAGATACCAATTAAAAACCCTATTAAGATTACAGGAAGACCACACAAAACAACTAAGACCCCTAGAAGATAATAGGGGTCCTTATCATTCGGCATAACGAGCATGAGAACGGCCAAAGCCACCACAGCCACACTAAGCACTAAAGGGATGACTTGAACCATCTTCTTCTTTTTCTTCTTCCTCAAACACCTTAAGCTTAAGACACCCAAAGTCTTGGTTTTATAGGGAACCAATCTGACCATTACCTTTTTATATAGCTGTTGTAATCTTTAAACATAATGACCATTGGGTTTTTAAATTAATGAGGTTTATCTTTTATAAACTTGGTTTTTATAATATTATGGTATTTCGAACGTTTTACTATATATCTAGACGTTTTAATTATATTTTCAATAATATAGTTGTTTTTAAAAATCCTAATGTTTATTCATATAGTTCAAAACCTATTAATTTAAAATATCTTTTAAATATTATAAAGGATATAACTCCTAAAGAGGGTATTTTATAAAGAATGAAATCAACATACCCTTGTTGGAATGGTTTGAAAATAAGGAATATATTTTCTTAAACATTTTAAAGTTTAGTATGTAAAGTATGAAATATATGTCTTCTAAAAAGAGTTTTATCAATTAGTAAGTATTTTATAATTTAGAATTGGATTTTGGATATGAAAATTATAAATTCATAGTATTTATAATAGGTTATATAAATTCAATTTATAATATTAATGTTTCATACATTATTACATACTGTTTAGTTTACATTTTATATGCTCTATTATTTCAAATTATTTAAATGAATTTTTAATAAAAATTGGGAGGTGACCCGGCCAGCCGAGGGTAGCCCTTAGGGCCAAGCCCTCAAGAGCAAGGTCGAATCCCCTGAGGCGACCGAAGGGAACCAACCGAGTCCGAGCCAAGTAGAGGTTGGGCCTGGTCGCGCGTGGGCCCATTTCTAAGGCCCGCGGCACATGGTGTGTGTGGGTGGGCCAAAGGCCCGCAGGGGACCGTGTATAAGGCCTCGTGGTGTGTGTGTTCGTGTCATCGAGATGAGGTGGGAGTGCTCTGGCTTATAAGCCACACTCGAAACTCAGTTCGTTTCGATGTGGGATGACGAATTTTTGGTGACGCGCGATCTGAGCCGTTCACCGCATCTCGCACTCGATCTAATCGGTTCATGCGATCAAAGCCGTGTGATCGCCCTGCTCCGCCCACAATCTTTCGATCCAAACCAGCGTGATCACAGTCGTTTGTTCCATTTCTCCTTCTTCCTCGCATCGTCTTCTTCAGCAATCCATCATGTGGCTATCACTGTCACCTCCCTCTCCCTCTCCACTACATCTCATCGGCCCCTGACCCACTAAGAACCCCCTTTGGCCTCTCCTTTACACAAACCTACCTTCCCCTTTGCCTTTAAGCTTATCCACCCGAGCCAAGCTCCTCAGGTGAGGTTATATAAAAAATATATATATGTTTGCATTATTGTATTGTGGGAGTCTCTCTCCAACTCGAATCTTTGTCTTCTCCCTTGGTGGTCAAGAAATAGGGTCCTCGGGTTTGAACCGAGGCATGGGGATCTTTTAAACCACTCTCTCATGCAAAAAAAACCCTACAGGTTCACCTCTTGCTCCACCTCTCTATCTCTCTCTCAAGTTTCTTCAAATCTTTAGCAAGCTTCCCCTCTCTGCCAGTCTGACTCTCCTCCTCCTTTTTGGTAATGGGATTGATCCATTTTTTTGTGATGCAAAGCTTGATATACACCCACTGTGTATAGTCGTTTATATAGTATGTATATATAAATATATATACTCAGTATAAGTATTGTTTCCCTTCCTCCTCTAAAACAGGGTGTATAGTTTTTGATTGGGTTTTCCTAAATGGTATAGGGGTTGATATCTCTCAGTTTTCTTCTACAAACAGTGTATTAATGTATATATATATATATAATTTTAAAATGAGTATATATAAATATATATACCCCAAACCCCCTTGTTTTAAAAGCTCCCCTAAAGTTTATTCATGTTTATGTGTCTAAGTAGTTTATGTAAGGTTTTCATTCATGCCAAACCCATAAATTATTATATGTATTTTTGGGTGTTTAGATATAAATATCTATATATATATATATATATACCAACCCAAATCTATTTTTAAAGGTTCACAAATAAGTTAGTATGCTATACAAAGTATATATACACATTAAGGGTGTTTTAAGTTTATATGAAAGTCCTTCTTTGATTATATATATGTGCAATTATGTAATTATGTAATTATGCATGTATGTTTTCCAATACAAAAATTTATGTTTTTTAAGACTTGAATATCCATCCTTAAATAATATTTTATATGTGAACTATGTTTTGGGTTAAATGGAATTATGTTTCTAAAACCTAATTATATTTACATATATATATATATACATATTTATGTAACACAATCCAAATCTGTTTTATAATTTTTAAAAGATTATTTCTAAGACTTAGGGAATGATTTAGATGCGAAATATCATTTGGGTTCAATTAGATTTATACTTGGTATGAAAAAACCCTAATTTTTTGTATAAGTAAGTACATCTGGTCATATATGTTTTCAAATTCAATTGATTATGATTTTCAAGACATGAATTCTAACCCTTAAATGATATTTTATATGAAAATTAGGCTTTTGGTTTAAGTATAATTATGTTATAGTTTTTATATGTTTATGTGCTTATTGTTTCATATATAATAAACCCTATTTTCAAATACAATTCTCCGGATTTAATTGATGTTTTAACACATGTAAGGTTTTAGTGTTTGTCTAAGCCTATATGTATTTTATATGAGCATACACTAAAGAGCCTCTTTAATTAAGTAGTCATACTGTCATATACCCTCGATGTAATTTATGTTTTTAAAATAATGTGCTTCAGCCTATTTTAAATTAAAGGACTAAGAATTCATGGGTTTATGTCATCATGTAGTATCCATTTATTATTTTATGTTAAACCTGTTGGAGTGTTTATTAGTGGTTAATCAGGTTATGGTTTAGTTTCAAGTTCAATATCCTAGTTAATTCATTAATTAATGACAAGTGTTTTCTTTAAGTAATTCCTTTCCATGAAATAAGAATTTTTAAAGAGTTATCATTTAACACATCTTGTGGAAAACCTTATCATTTTATGTGCTTTAGTAATTATCCTGTGTACATAGATTGTTTACTAAACCATGCCTGCTTTTGAACAATTACTCCATATATGCAATGTTATCTGTCATGTCATGTATTTGTAGACCAATTGTATAATGGTTTCTTTGTCCATATTATTGATCATCATGCATGCATATGACATACCATGATAATGAACTAAGAACTAAATTACCCAAAGTGGTATGGGACACATTGGGTAGTGAGAAATAAAATTTAATTATTCAAGGTGGTATGGGACACTTTGAATAATGTGAATTATGAAACCAAGTAATAGGTGTACTGGGAATGAAAAGTAATTAATAAATCAAAGTGGTATGCGCACTTTGATTTAGATATATGAGGAATGCATTAGAACAAGTACGTTCCGGGTTGGGGTCCTGTTACAGTAGACCCTCTGGGTTGGTGTCCGGTTATAGAGGAAATTTGGGCTAGTGTCCGGTTATTATAGGCACTCCGGGTTAGAGTTCAGTTATAGAGGCTCTCCGGGTTGGGTTCCAGTTACAGTTAGCCCCCTAGGTCTTGGAACGAGGCCTTGACACGGTCCGACATATGCCCTTCCTTCATTATGACTATGTAATTTAATTAACCAGAGAAAAATATCCGACTCGTAGAATATTTTTTTAAAGAGATTATGGATTTTGGTCGAGGCCTTAATCATCAGACGTCTTGGACGAGGCCTTGAAAAAATATTTCAGAATGTCTTGCATTTTTTATTTTCACTATATGTATATTAAATCACTTTACCAAATGAATATTCAACTATGTGGAATATCCTTTGTTAAGAGCCATTACTTATAAGTATCAGAAAAATAGAAGTTTATGGCATGACATGTGTATAGAACTCAGTTATTTTTAGTATTAAATGTATGAAAATGAAGTGATTACCTTTAAGATCAACTCTGATTATTCACTACACTTAACTGTTTACTTTTTACTCACATATATTCTCATGTCATACAGGTTTATAATTTCTTTTATTCAGCATGCCTCTATTTGAATGGGTATCTATGAAATTCTTATATCATTTTCTAATTGAGCACCATTATGATATGAACATGTGACACAACATTTATTTAAGAAGTATGTTTTTTGAAATGGTTTAAAGAATGTTTTCAAAAGTTTTAATGGTTTATTTTTAAACCCCTTACTGGGCATTCGTATGCTCACCCTATGTTTTAAATGAAAATTTTCAGGTATCAATCATGTCTTCAATGAAGTTTCAGAATGCAGCTGGTTTCCCAGAGCCTGAACCGAATTTCATCCTATGTATGGCACCAGCTCCGGGTACTCAGGAGTGGGGGTGTGACAGTTGGTATCAAGGACTCGGTTTGGATAACTCTGGAAAACCAGAACTGAATAATGAAAAATTTACTTAAGCGATAATAAGAACGATGTTTTTCTTAATTTTCAGATGGAAAACGAAAGTACTTGTCTTGTGTCTCTTCCAAAAGAAGCATTAGAGACCATAGTGGGAAAATCATGTGTAGAAAACTATGATACTTTTGAAAATATTATTTTATCATGAAAAACCCTCTACTGAGTATCCAACTCTCCTCGTGTACTCTAACTTCACCATGGAGCAGATTTCGTCTATTACCTCACAATGAACGCTCAACTCCCATTATATGTATGATAAGGGAAATACTTTAAGGGTATATTTAAATGTTTTATGCTAGCTAATAATTTACTTTCTCTTAAGGACTTTGAGGAGGCTGCACAAGGGGGCGACCTCCGGGCAGCGTATCAATGTCAAATTTTGACCTACGGTCTCCGTGGTCGACTTATGGACTTTTAAGCCCTTGAGAATAAGAATACTCGTTTGCATTATCGGCATCAAGTTCATGCCGATGTCGCTCAACTTGATACCCGACAATATTCTCTCAGTCTGAATTCTATATGTCCACAAACGGCTGATCCTAGTTGCACATGTTGCATCTGGACCATAGAGATAGAAGAATTTATAACCGCATTGGGGATCCGTTTTTCTGAGAACTAGGGAAATACCCAACATTAGTGGAATCTATGAGGGCTCATTTTAGAGGAATCCAGGAAATCCATACTAGTGTTTTGTGGGAGGGAGAAAGAGATTACGTAATTTCATGAGTTTTATAAATCATGTCTAATGATTGATGTTGTATACTCTGTTTTGATATGCTTTTATATTAAACAAATGACTCTTCTTAAACTAGAATTTCCAAACTGAAGGTTGACTGCTTAAAAAATTTTAGATAGAAGATATGAGTTCACAAACCAATATTTTATCACTACCTACCAAGTTGTTAGAGATTATAATTGTCAATACATGCTCTGAAGATGACAAGCCCTATGCCAACCTACATCTGACTTGTAAACTACTCCATCGGGTATCGAATCATCCAAACATTCTCCATCTTTACCAATGAAGCAATCTCATCTATTACCGAATTGCATATACACAATTTTTTTCATATAGGAAAAGTGGAAAGTTTCAAGAAGCCATTTTTCTATGTTTCACTTTGGATAATAACTACCGAGCTGTAGGTAAATTTCTAGAAGCTGCTTTGGATGGTGACCATCGAGTGGCCTATCTATTCCAGGTCCTAAGTTTTAGTATGTATGGGGAACTCTACGACATAAATATTTTCTGGAACGACGTGGTGCGTGGCAATTATAGGGATTTAGTCCACTCTTAACTTTCCAACCTCCACATTTCTCATGCCTCTTTATGGAAGGTCGAGTGCTTTAGGCACAGGTATGACCCCATCTGTTATAGTGTGTCTGGGCCAAAGAGAACAATCAGCTGAATACTACCTTATGGATCCACTTGAGGTCATCAGCACCCTATGATTGGTGGTGTTCCCGATAAAGGGAAGTCGGGTGTGACATGTGTCTGGTGTTACTGTGGTTAGTGTACGAGCATTTTAGAATTTTGAGGACACAATTCTTTGTAGGGGGATAATATAACATCCCAAGAATCTATGTTTCATATAATGGTAAATTTTATATTTTATGTTACCCATTAACCGAACGAACCGGTTTCTTATGGAAAAGTAATAATGAAATTTTAATTTATTATAAAATAGAGTAAACACACAAATGAACGAAATACTATTTATTCAAATGGGAACACCACAGTAATTACAATACACTGAGATCAAATGGGAAATTAAGCTAACCAAAGAAACCAATTAAAAACCCTATTAAGATTACAGGAAGACCACACAAAACAACGAAGACCCCGGGAAGATAATAGTGGTCCTTAGCATCCGACATAACGAGTATGAGAACGGTCAAAGCCACCACAGCCACACTAAGCACTAATGGGATGACTTGAACCATATTCTTCTTCTTCTTCTTCCTCAAACACCTTAAGTTTAAGACACCACAAGTCTTGGTTTTATAGGGCACCAATCCGACTATTACCTTTTTATATATCTATTGGAATATTTAAACCTAATGACCAATGGGTTTTTAAAATAAAGAGGTTTATCTTTTATAAACTTGGTTTTTATGATCTTATGATATTTCGAACGTTTTACTATATATCTTGACATTTTAATTATATTTTCAATAACATATTTCTTTTTACAAATCCTAAGGTTTATTCATATAGTTCAAAACCTAGTTATTTAAAATATCTTTTAAATATTATAAAGGATATAACTCCTAAAGAGGGTATTTTATAAAGAATGAAACCAGAATACCCTTGTTGGCATGGTTTGAAAATAAGGAGTATATTTTCTTAAACCTTTTAAAGTTTATTATGTAAAGTATGAAATATATGTCTTCTAAAAAGAGTTTTATCAATTAGTAAGTATTTTATAATTTAGAATTGGATATTGGATTTGAAAATTATAAATTCATAGTATTTATAATAGGTTATATAAATTCAATTTATAATATTGATGTTTCATACATTATTACATACTGTTTAGTTTAAATTTTATATGCTCTATTATTTCAAATTATTTAAATGAATTTTTAATAAAAATTGGGAGGGTACCCGGCCAGCTGAGGGTAGCCCTTAGGGCCAAGCCCTCAAGAGCAAGGTTGAATCCCCTAAGGCAGCCGAAGGGAACCAAGTGAGTCCGAGCCATGTAGAGGCTGGGCCAGGTCTCACGTGGGCCCGCGTTTAAGGCCTGCGGCGCGTGGTGCATGATGGTGGGCCAAAGGCCCGCAGGGGCCCGTGTATAAGGCCCTGTGGTGTGTGTGTTCGTGTCATCAGGATGAGGCGGGAGCACTCTGGATTATAATCCATGTTTGAAACTCAGTTCATTTCGATGTGGGATGATGAATTTTTGGTGACGCGTGATCTGAGCCATTCACCGCATCTCACGCTCTATCTGAGCCATTCACGTGATCGAAGCCGCATGATCACCCCACTCCACCCATAGCCATTCGATCCAGACCAGCATGATCACAGCCATCCATTTCATTTCTCCTTCTTCCTCGCGTCGTCTTCTTCAGCAAGCCATCCTGTGGCTATCACCGTCACCTCTCTCTCCCTCTCCACTACATCTCATCGGCCTGTGACCCTCTAAGAACCCCCTTTGGCCTCGCCTTTCCACAAACCTACCTTCCCTTTTACCTTGATGCTTATCCACCCGAGCCAAGCTCCTCGTGTGAGGTTATAATATATATATATATATATATATATATATATATATATATATATTTGCATTATTGTATCGTGGGAGTCTCTCTCCAACTCGAAGCTTTGTCTTCTCCCTCGGTGGTCAATAAATTGGGTCCTTGGGTTTGAGCCGAGGCATGGGGATCTTTTAAACCCCTCTCTCATGTAAACGAAACCCTACGGGTTCACCTCTTGCTCCACCTCTCCATCTCTCTATCAAGTTTATGTGAATATTTAGCAAGCTTCCCCTCTCTGCCAGTCCGACTCTCCTCCTCCTTTTCGGTAAGGGGATTTATCCATTTGTTTTTGTGATGCAAATCTTGATATACACCCACTGTGTATAGTCGTTTATATAGTATGTATATATAAATATATATACTCAGTATAAGTATCGTTTCCCTTCCTCCTCTAAAACAGGGCGTATGTTTTTTAATTGGGTTTTCTTAAATGGTATAGGGGTTGATATCTCTCAGTTTTCTTCTAAAAACTATGTATTCATGTGTGTGTGTGTGTGTGTGTCTATATATATAATTTTAAAACGAGTATATATAAATATATATACCCCAAACCCCCTTGTTTTAAAAGATCCCATGGAGTTTATTCATGTTTATGTGTCTAAGTAGTTTATGTAAGGTTTTCATTCATGCCAAACCCATAAATTACTATATGTATTTTCAGGTGTTTAGATATAAATATATATATATATATATATATCCCAACCCAAATCTATTTTTAAAGGTTCTAAAATAATTCAGTATGCTATACAAAGTATATATAAACATTAAGAGTGTTTTAAGTTTATATGAAAGTCCTTCATTGATTATATATATGTGAAATTATTTAATTATGTAATTATGCATTTATGTTTTCCAATACAAACATTTATGATTTTTAAGACTTGAACATCCATCCTTAAAAAATATTTTATATGCAAACTAAGTTTTGGGTTAAATGGAATTATGTTTCTAAAACCTAATTATATTAACATATATATATATATACATATTTATGTGACACAATCCAAATCTATTTTATAATTTTTAAAAGATTATTTCCAAGACTTAGGTAATGATTTAGATGTGAAATGTCATTTGGGTTCAATTGGATTTATACTTGGTATGAAAAACCCTAATTTTTTGTATATGTAAGTACATCCGATCATATATATTTTCAAATGAAATTGATTATGATTTTCAAGACATGAATTCTAACCCTTAAATAATATTTTAGTTGAAAATTAGGCTTTTGGTTTAAGTATAATTATGTTATAGTGTTTATATGTTTATGTGTTTATGGTTTCATATATAATAAAACCTATTTTCAAATACAATTCTCATGATTTAATTTATGTTTTAACACATGTAAGGTTTTAGTGTTTTCCTAAGCCTATATGTATTATTTATAAGCATACATTAAAGAGCATGTTTAGTAAAGTAGTCATACTGTCATATAACCTCAATGTAATTTATGTTTTTAAAAGAATGTGTTTCAGCCTATTTTAAATTAAAGGACTAAGAATTCATGGGTTTATGTCATCATGTAGTATCCATTTATTCTTTGATGTTAAACCTACTATAGTGTTTATTAGTGTTTAATTAGGTTATGGTTTAGTTGCAAGTTCAATATCCTGGTTAATGCCTTAACTAATGACAAGTGTTTTCTTTAAGTAATTCCTTTCCACGAAATAAAATTTTTTAAAGAGTTATCATTTAACACCTCTTGTGGCAAACATTACCATTTTGTGTGATTTAGTAATTATCCTGTGTATATAGATTTTTTACTAAACCATCCCTGCTTTTGAACAATTATTCCATATTTGCAATGTTATCTGTCATTCCATGTCTTTGTAGACCAATTTTATAATGGTTTCCTTGTCCATATTGTTGATCATAATGCATGCATATGACATACCATGATAATGAACTAAGAACTAAATTACCCAAAGTGGTCTGGGACACCTTGGGTAGTGAGAAATAAAATTTAATTATTAAAAGTGGTATGGGACACTTTGAATAATGTGAATTATGAAACCATGTAATAGGTTTACTGGGAATGATAAGTAATTAATAAATCAAAGTGGTATGCGCACTTTGATTTAGATATATGAGGAATGCATTGGACCAAGTATGTTCTAGGTTGGGGTCTGGTTACAGCAGACCCTTTGGGTTGGTGTTCGGTTACAGAGGCACTCCGGGCTAGTTTCTGGTTATTAGAGGCACTTAGGGTTATATTCCAGTTATAGAGGCTCTCCGAGTTGGAGTCCAGTTACAGTTAGCCCCCTAGGTCTTGGCACGAGTCCTTGACATGGTCCAACATATGCACTTCCTTCATTATGACTATGTAATTTAATTAACCAGAAAAAAAATATTCGACTAGTAGAATATTTCGTTAAAGAGCTTATGGATTTTGGGCGAGGCCTTAATCATCAGACATCTTGGTCAAGGCCTTGACAAAACATTTTAGAATGTCCTGCATTTTTATTTTCAATATGTGTATATTAAATCACTTAACCAAATGAATATTCGACTAAGTGGAATATCCTTTGTTAAGAGACATTGCTTATAAGTATCAGAAAAATAGAAGTTTATGGCATGACATTTGTATAGCACTCAATGATTTTTAGTATTAAATGTATGAAAATGAAGTGATTACCTTTTAGCGCAACTCTGATTATTCACTACACTTAGCTGTTTACTTTGTTCTCACATATATTCTCATGACATATAGTTTTAGAATTTCTTTTATTCATCATTCCTCTATTTGAATGGGTATCTAGGAAATTCTGATATCATTTTCTAATTGATCACCATTATGATATGAACATGTGACACAACATTTATTTAAGAAGTATGTTTTGTGATATGGTTTAAAGAATATTTTCAAAAGTTTTAATGGTTTATTTTAAGACCCCTTACTAGGCATTCGTATGCTCTCCCTGCGTTTTAAATGAAAATTTTTCAGGTATCAATCATGTCTTCAATGAAGTTTCAGAATGTAGTTGGTTTCCCAGAGCCTGAACTGAATTCAATCCTCTGTATAGCACCAGCTCCAGGTACTTAGGAGTGGGGGCATGACATGGATTTTATTCACTCTCACCAAAAGTGAATTCAATTGATTTCAACTCCAAATGAAAGACTTCTCTTCTAGCTCTAGCTGAGAGACTCTATTTTATTTTGGCTCCAAGAAAAATACTTCTTGATCTGACTCCAAATGAGAGACTCCTTCTGCTCCTGGATCCAACCAAAAGACTTCAACAACTCTCGAAACCAACCAAAAGGCTTCACCTTTATTGAAGGATTTTATCCACTGCAAGTTGATCTATGGTCTTCCTATGCAAGCTTATAGGATCTGAATTTCTCATGTATAACCTCAAGAACTTCAGCAGTGTTAGTCTTGGGAATCATTCCAGATTTGATGAAATATGGATTCTCCTCAATCTTTGAATGCTCGAGCACTCTTTTTTCTTCTTCTTCAAAGGCTCACAGCTTCAAAATATTTCTTTCTTTGATACAAAAATGTATTATGGTCTCAAAGGATATTTCAATTTAGTATATATTTTTCATCACCTACACACACATATTTATACACAAAACAATGTGGTTCATGGGGCTCAATAATTCACATAATTTAAATTCTCCCATTTAAATCCACAATTAAATGTGTTAAGAATTATACACATTAATTTTTCTTCTTAAAAATATAAATACTCGAATGTTTCTTAGGTATTTATATTACTATTTTAAATACCCCAATGAGCATGGGTATTATTTCACTCATTTTAAATACCCCTTTGACTATGGATATTATATTTATTATATTTGAATACCCCATAACACAATGGTATTATTTTTTCATACAACTCATATCTTATTTCTTCTTCATGTGGAATTAGCCTTTATGGCTCACCATACATGCATGCATGCATGCATGCTTAAAACTAATTCACAGGCTATCTTAGTCACCTAAGAGACTCTGATTCATTCTACTTGATGCAATATTTCCATTATTTTTTAGTATATCTTATATCTTTAAACACTTGAAGGAATTGGGTATTATTTCTGTTTACACCCACTGCCACCCTACATGCATGAATTCATGAATCTGCTCAAAATATAAAACCCAAATAATTTGATCTATGTATTTATGCCTCACATGGTATGAAAATACTCATGGATCACTATAAAAATACCTAAATGAATATTGGGATTAACCTTAATCTTATCACATGGCTAAGTGTAATAGTCACAGTTCACCCTTTCTTTAATCACTTGAAGGATTCAAGTTTCATTTTATTCTTCATGTAGGATATTTATTACCTATAGATCACTTTGATTTTCAAAATGTAAATAAATAAAACATCTCATATTTAAACACACAAATTATCGAGCTTACCCATTCATTCTCCTTCATTTTATTTTCATGAATGCAATGTGAATCTTCATGCATGCCCCATTTTTATCATACCTATGCATTAATCAAATAATTTATCTCGTCTAGGCAGTTGGATTCACCAATGGAAAACATCATTGTTCGGGTACCATATGTTCATGCATTTCCATGCATGAATATTGTTTCCAATTAAATACCTTGGTATCTCTAAGATTACATGATTTCAATGAGGACTTTAATTTGAATTATAGACATTATTCCATGATGTTTGAGCTCAAAAATGATAGAAGATCCTACTGAAAATTACCCTCAAACACGGCAGGAGGAAGAAAAATGCCCCAGGTTGATTGGAAGGCTTGGATTGGTTGCATCATGCGGTATGTATTCTATCCATCATTTTAAATGATGGTGGAACAATGTTTAGAACCTCCATGTCCCACATCAATTATATCATACATTTAGGGTGAGGTATATTAATCAAATTTCACTACCAACTCACAAAATTCTTGAACCCCCACTAGAAAAGCCTTGTACTGGCTCTCCCTTCCACCATGTCTTGCCCTGTATGGTGGCGTCAATGCTGCACACTCACATGAACTTCTTATGGGTGACCTTCTGCAGACCTTATATATGGGGCTTCACCTATTCTTCTTGTGGGATTTCCCAAGTAGGTTCTCTTTGGTGTGGTTTACTTTGGTCCCACAAGATCCCTTGGTCAAGCCTGGCCTAAGCAGGTTTATGGGTTGGACATAATTTAATGAGGCCACCATTATACATATAAATTATCTAAGTATAGAATATCTTCAATCCATTATCAAATAAAATTACAACCAATCCTTTATTCATATTAAAAATAATATTTTTCATTCTCTTCAATAAATTTCCAAGACCAAATATTTCTCTTTTATTCTTATTCACTTCATGAAATAAAATATTTCATGGACATCAATTTTGAAAAATAATGTGAAAACTTCTTAGAACATGTCATTTACATTGGATATCACTTTAATAATCATCAGAGTTCACATGGATAATTTTCCAAGCATGAAATCCAATTCCATTTCATGAATCCATAACAATTATTTAGGTATCAACACTTCATCAAAACTCACCAAACACATATTGACATATCATTGAAAAAAAATTCAATCACTCGGGCCAAAAATCTCCCCTTTGTATTTTTTTGTCAATATATATTCACACATTAAGAAGTAAATATGTGCTCTCAAAAAATTCTCCCCTTTTTATAATCAAATGAAAAAGGATAAGTTGGGGTCTTCTCATCTCATATTTTTCTCAAAAAATTGATCTTATTCATTATATGAAACTTTATTGATCACTTAAAAGGATGATCTCACATATTTATATTATCAAAGAGCCTTTATTTAATCAACTCTAAGTATATATGGTATAACCAGGTTTAGAAAATAAGATAGATATAATAAAGGTTGTCTAAGTTGTCCATAAATTACCATGCATGTGAAATCATGCTTAAATATTCTAAATTCTCATTAAAGGAGTTAAAAATAATCATATTTATCAATATAATTTTAAATCCTACACACACTTAAACAAATACATCATAAAGTTCAAGTGTAAAGAAATAACTCCCCCTTTTTGAAATCTTATCATCAATCTACCCCCCCCCCAAATTGATATGATTAATAAAAGTAAAAATAGTGATGAGAGTGTGATTGGAACACCTCTAACTTCATGTAAGATCCCCCTCAAGGGATGCACATTTCCATTTAATGGAATTCAGTAGAATCCATGAAGTAGTATCACCTCATGTTGTCCAGCATTGATATCCTCAAACATTTCTTTAAATTCCCTAGATATTTTTTAAACACATAAAATGGTTGAGAATAAGGAGGAACCATTTTGTTCATCATGTGTAACATTCAGGTTGGGAACTACCTCTCAACCTAGGCCATTCTTTTCTCTTAATTTTAGTTAAATTATTATAAAATTTGTGGGGAATAACTTTTTCCACATTACTTTTTATAAATACTTTCCTTCCTTTAGTTTTATAAATTTTTTCAAATTCTTCCAATTGTTTATCGAATTTTAGTTAGTTTATCTAAATTATTAGGCACTCTTTATTGTCCTATTTAGAATCTCCCTTTAATTTGGGAGAGGGTCTCTCAATTTTCTTCTGTTTTATACTATCTTTAGATTTTATCCACCTTTATTATAGATTTTTATGATTTTTATGAATTGAAATGTTTTACCAACACTCCAATTATTTGTGCTCAAATTTCCAGCAACACTAGTAATAGCCTATGACCCTTCTTCTCTTCTTTTGTGGTGAGGTCTATTTATATTTTTCATATTGTGAAACTTTATGTTTTTCCTATAACCACCACTATTTGAGATACTTTTTGGGGAATACCACTTTAGATACACCCTTGATATGGTGATTTTATTATAATTTTTCACAATCTATACTTTCCCTGAGTTTGGTTTAAAATCTATACTAGAACTTGAAAAAACATTAGTACTCAAAATAGTTTATGGGTTATGGGATACCTTCTTCTTGGAGGATGTTTACATATGATTAGAGAATTATATCAAGATCTTCTTAAAGTCATGGTTTTTAAATCACATTTTTGTAGCAACATTTCTTTTTCCCTAAATATGGGAAGTTTCAGCTTGTAGTGATTGTTGATTCTTAAATTTCACCTCTACCTCTAAAAACTTCTTGTTGAGAGAGTTTTTCTCATTCTAAGATGATATTAACTTATATTCCCAATACTCCTTCAGTTTATTCATTTATTATTCATGAATTTTTATTCAATCTTTCAAAGAATTATCAAGATCCTTTATCTTGTTATCTTTATCTTCCAATTGAGCTGATTTAAAAATCAAAAAAACTTTGTGCAATTTTTCAAATGCAAGGAAACTCTACACAAATACAATCTCAAAGAAATACTTCACACAAAAAGTTCTTTGTAATTATTCAATTAATTTATTATATATTCCATTAAAAAGAGATATAATTTCATCTTTTTATTTTACAAGTTTTGTGAGAGTGTTAGATATACCAATCTTTTTAACTAATGCATCTTCAATTGAATCAAATTATTATTCCAGCTTTAATTTTTCATTATAAAGATACTTGAAACATCCAACAATACAATTTACAACATTTTTAGAATTTTTTTTCAGATTTTATTTATATTTTGAAATATGATCAAAAAGTGATACATCATCACCATAGCTTGAGTAGGCTTTATTAGTAGAAAAATAATGGAAAAATTATTTCATGTTGTGACTTTCAGATTACCATCAATTGGAGATGTATTTCCATTTACATTAAGATTCATATTCAAAAAAATTCCTATCTTTTCTTTATATTATTCTTAGTCTTCAAAGAAATATCCATTTTATGTTTATCACTAATTTCCTAAAATCCGCACTTCATAAATACTCTCTTGGATATTTAGAGGTTACTTATTCTCTAATACCACTTTTAGAGCCCCAAGATGGATTAGGATCTATTGAAAGGTGGAGTGAATCAGTGGTAAACTCTTTTTAAAAATTCCTTTTTTTACATAGAATTCAACTTATTGAAAATTTTGAGGTTCTCAATCCACTCTATAATTATCTCTCAATATCACTTCGTGTGCAGTAATAAAATAAGAGAGGGTAGAACATGATATTTACAATGTTTGGAAATAAAATTTATACTCCTTTTCATGTTGGTTAGACACCCTAACATGGATTGTATTCACTATCTCCATAAGTGAATACAACTGCTTTTAACTCCAACTAAAAGACATCTAATCCAGATCCAACTAAGAGACTCTATTTTCTTTTGGCTCCAACCAAAATAATTCTAGCTCCAACTCCAACCAAGAGACTCCTCCTGTTTCTATATCCAACCAGAAGACTTCAACAGCTCCTGGCACCAATCAAAAGGCTTCACCTTTATTGAAGGATTTTATCCACTACAGGTTGATCTTTGATCTTCCTCCACAAGCTTGTAGGATATAAATTGATTTTTTACAACATCAAGAACTTAAGTAGTGATGGTTTCAAAAATCCTTCCAGATTTGGTGCAATCTGGATTCCTCTCAATCTTTGAATGCTTGGGAACTCTTGTTTCTTCTTCTTCAAAGGATCCCAGCTTCAAAATCATTCTTTCTTTGATAAAAAAATGTATTGGGATCTCAAAGGATATTGAAATTCAGTATATATTTCTCATCACTTGCATACATATATTTATACACAAAACAATATGGTTCATGGGGTCTCAAAAATTCACATGATTTAAATTATCCCATTTAAACCCTCAATTAAATGTGTTAAGAATTAAGCACATTAATTATCATTATTGAAAATATAAATAAATAGATGATTCTTAGGTTTTTATATTACACATTGAAATACCCCAATGGACATGGTTATTATTTCACTCATTTTAAATACTGTATTGATTTCGGGTATTATATTTATTATCTTTGAATATCCTATAAACTTTGGATATCCTTTTTCCATGAAACTCTTATCTTATTTCTTCCTCACATGGAATTAGCCTTCATGGATCACCATACATGCATGTATGCATGAAAATCATTCTCATGCAATCTCAATCACCTGAGAGACTCAGTTTCATTATTCTTCACATGGGATTGCCATTATTTTGGCAGTATAGCTTCCATCATCAAACACCTGAAGGACTTAGGTGTTTCTTATTTCTGTTCACACCCACTTCCACCTTTTATGCATGAATTCATGCATCTCCTCAAAATATAATACCTGAATAATAGGATCTATGTATTTATGATTCATGTAGTATAAAAATATCCATGACATAATATCAAAATACTTGAATGAATATCAGGCTTAACCTTGATCTTCTCATGCGGCTAACTGCAACAGTCGCAGCTCAACCTTTCTTTAAACATCCAAAGGACTCAAGTTTCCTTTTCTTCTCCACTTGGTCTCATTATTACCTAAAAATCACTCTATTTTTTACACTGTTAATAAATGAAGAATATCATATTTAAACACCTGAATGACTAGGTTTCCTCATTCATTCTCCTTCATTCAATTTTCATGCATGTATTGAAGAGCTGGATGAATTCCTCATTTTTATCATAGCTATGAATTAATATAAGCATGTATCTCATCCATATGGTATTCTTAATCAATTAAGAAAATCACCATTCAAGTACCTTATGTTCATGCATTTCCATACATGAATATTGTTTCCAATTAAATACCTCAGTCTTTCCAAGACTTCAAGAGTTCAATGTGGCCTTTGGTTTGACTCATGGACATTCATCCATGACGTTCATGGATTGAAAATGGTATAATATCCCACTGCAAATCACCCATGAATAATATAGGAATAAAAACACCCCAGCTTGATTGGATGACTCATATCAGCCACATCATGCGGTCCATGTTATGTTCATAATTTTAAATGGTGGAAGAAAAGTGTGCAGAACCTCCACATCCCACATTGAATCTATCATATGTCTGGGGTTTTCTATATCAACCAAAGTTCACTTCCAACTCCCAAAAGTCATGAACCCCCACTGGTACCACCATGTTTCGGTTCTCCCTAACTCCATGCCACCAAATATGGTTGTGTTGACACTGCCCACTCACATGTGCTCCTTATGGGTGACCTCCTATTGGCATTATACATAGGCCTACATGTAATGGATTGAACCCATTCCAGTCCATTCCTTTGTGAAAAAATAGTGTTTGAGGTGTTCTAGGGATCCATGGTGACTCATTTCAAGAGTTTTCCAAAAATCCAATTTTTCCAATGGTAGGTCATGTTGGTGGATCACTATTAGTGGGTCGCATTAGTGACTTTTTATCGATGGGTCACATCAGTGACTCACTATCGGTAGTTTGTGTCGGTGGGTAACATCGTTGACTCACTATCTATAGGTCGCATCGGTGGGTCATGTCATTGGCTCACTGTTGGTGAGTGTCATCGGTGAGTGGCATCGGTAGGTGGCCTCAATGAGTGGATTCGGTGAGTGGTGTTGGTGGGTCAAATTGGTGGATCACATCAGTGACACACCCAATGGTGAGTCATTTCTATCTTTTCCCAGTTTTTCCAATTTCTCCCCTCTTACATTTTATTTGACGTAAACCGACTTTGAAACCTTGTTTTACCATTTTAGAAGTAGTTTCAAAGGATATTAATTATATTTTTAATATCCTAACACCCCTAATACTTTTAAATTTCCAACCCATGTGGTATTGGCCATAACATAACTTTTAAGTACGTTGAAATTGTCTCCCTTCCATTGATATAGGATCTGGCCTTTTCTAAAGTCGATATCCTTTCTTCCTTGAACCCTTATGTTTTCTCTTAGTACAACCATATCCTTTATTTCCCATGGAGTCGTGTGTTGTGTTGTGTCATTTGGATCCATTTTTCCTTTGGATTTTTTCTTGCTACTCGCAAACCCCCCCTATTTTTGGTGTAAAGAGGAGTTGTTTATCGTCTGTTGTTCTAGGTAGCGATTTCTTCATCTCTCTTTTAATTATGTATCATGTGGGGTGGGTATACTGATGTATTCTTGTGAATACGATTGGATCCATTTTAAAATAATTATTAAATGAGTGGCGGGGAAGATGATGATGATGCTTTTTTTATCTGTTATCCTTGATCCATTATGTGAATTGTGTTGGTCGTATGCCTTCTGAAAATCATGGTCATTGGTGGTCTCTGTTTTCACACCTAACTCATGAATACTTGTTGTTAATCTTATATTGAATGGTTGTGAACATGAAAACTTTATTAATCACATGTATCTGGTTAATTAAATGGATTCCCTGGGATCAAACTTGTTATGTGATAACCTGTGATTTAACAAAGTGGAATTAAACAATGAGTGTGTTAAATATGAATACACTTTGCCTTGTTTGGTGTGGTTGTGTATAGTGTGTGGATATTTTCTATCTTGTGATTTTTATGGGTTTTGTGGTGCTACTGTTGAGAGAATGGAGGTGTGTTTTGATGGATTAAGGTTGTAATGGAATCTAAAGTTGAGATATTGTTTGATTTTGGAATGGGTGAGTGGTGTTTTTCAGTTGGACTACAATTAGGTTATGTTTTATTAATTTTGTTGGGCATGGTGTGGATATATAGTGGGGCTGTCGATTATAGTTGTGATGTGATATGTTGGAGGGTGTTGTTTTGAGTTGGGGGTTTCACCTTAGGTTGGGTGGCATTACTTTGAATAATGATAATGGAAGTGGTTGGATTGGTTTCTAAGTGGGGAGGAGGTGTGAAGTGGGGTGTTTTATCCTTGTTTCTTTCCTATCTGTGGCTTGATTATGGGGTTGGTCATGTGTTGTGGTTGTTAGTTTCCCAATTATGGATGGAATAACTGGTAAATTCTTAATAATATCAAAATGATTGGGTGTTAAGTGGTTTTCTTTTAACAGCTTCATAAGTGACCTTCGTTCATCCTGATACATGAATGTAGAGGTAGCAGTAAAGGTGACAGTGTTATTGGGTGGTTGTTTGTTTGAGAAACCATAGGTTGGGATGAGTGTTTGGTACCTATATATACATACTTGTACTTTCTTGTTATTCTATACTCATCACACACTAGTTGAGTACTATGTACCAAACACCCCCATTGTTACGGGGGAGGGTATCTTTCCAAAACATCTCAGTGGGAGGATGGATGTCTTCCAACCCGATATTCCCTACTCCCTCTGCTAGGCGGTGATAGCCCAAGACTCTTTGGGAAGATTTTTGTTGGGACCACTTTGTGTATGAAGATTGTATTTGTTGTCAACAGTTGTCAATGTTGGTCAAAATGAATAAAGATATGAAGAAGGACTAAAATGTTTGTGGAGATTGGCCGAAGTGAGGTTTCCTTGAGAATTGTTTTGGAATCATAACATTAGATTTTATACTTGAGCAATTCTATTAGACGATCAATTCAGACGATTGTTGAAATGATCCAAAGTTCAAAGAACTTGTGTCAAAGGTGACACATTGTTTACAACAATGAAGAATGGAGAAGTATCATCTATCTAAGTATGGTTGAAGAAGAATGGGGATTTGAAGAAGACCATGAAATTCTTCATGATAAAAATCCATGCAAGAGATTACTTGAAGAATTAAATCATATGATTTGCATGAAGTGTAGAATGATGGCTGAAGAAGAAGAGAGAATGTGGAAGGGCTTGGCATTCTGAGGTAGCCATGCATTTCGCATTATATCCAAATCAGACGATGCATTGCTGGTATGTATTTCACACATATCATGAGTTAGGAGAACTTGTGATGCAAGCCTTATGAAGGAAAGGGGGAGAAATGATGATGCCAGTCATATAACGTTTTGATTGGAAGGAATGATGCTGCTAGAGGATAGGGAAGTTTTAGTTCCCATTGCAACTCTGGTGATGCTAAAGCTGATCTATCAAAGGATAAATATCACGATAGTGGGATTCGTGATAAGAGCAGAAGAATGGTTATGGGAAGCAGTGAAGAGAGAAAATGACAAAGCAATGGACAATCTGGGGATGGCAGAAAAGCACAGTTTAAGGTGGTGCCATTTTCCAGTGTTTGCCAAATTTTAGGGCCTGAAAATCGGGAGATGAAGAAATGTTTTTGGCAATGGATGGAGCATGCAAGATTGAAGATGGTTTAGATTTTTTCATGCAAGGCATGATTCAAGGTCAGAACATCGAAAAATGACAAAGGCATGGAGTGCGCGGAAATTTAGGCAGGTTGCGTGAAAAAATAAAGTGGTGCGCGAAATAGTAGCGGGTTGCGCGAAATATCTATGGGATGCGCGAAATAGAGGAATGATGTTTTTTGTGCAAAAGGTGTTTCGAGATCAGAAGCTCAAAAATTTTCAAAGGCATGAGCTGCGCGAAAAATTGGATCATTGCGCGAAATACGATGTCACGTGAAAGGATGGGTTTGCGCACAATATGGAATGCGGTGTGGAATTTTGCGTGCAATTGGTGCTTCATACTTAGAATGATGAAAATTGGAAAAGGCATGAAATGCGTGAAATATTGGAGCAGTGCGCGAAATATGATGTCGTGGGAAAGGTTGGTTTTGCGCGCAATATGGAACGTGGTGTGGAATTTTGCGCGCAATTGGTGTATTTTGATTAGATAGTCGAAAAATGGCAAAGTCCTGAGGTGCGCGAAAAATCTAGGAAGGTGCGTGTAATCTCAAGAATTGAGGGACAGTTTTACGCGCAGAAAGGGGTTTTACGCGCAGGGTCCAAACTGCCGATAAATATGAGGTGACCCCCTCTCATTGTGTGTGACTTGACACATAGGCAAATACCGAGCTCTGACGCATGGAAAAATTGAAGTATAGAGTATTGCGCGAAAAGAATAAGTGTTGCGCGAAAAAGGAACTGTTGCGCGAAATAGGAAGTTCTGTGCGAAAAAGAAAAGTTGCGCGAAAAGGGTTTTTTCGCGCCAAAAGGTGTTTTTACGCGCAAGGCTTGAATTTTACATGCAAGCCACCTAGAAGGTTGCACGAAAAAATTGAGGGTCCCGTAGGCCTTCGATAGGTGCATAGCACTCTCGAAGAATCTTTGTGAAGAAGAAAGAACTGTGAACCATTCGGTTTCACAAATAGAAGTTGAACCGCACTCACACGACTGGTGTTTAACACTATCGTTGTGCATTGTGAAGTGAAGATGAACAAGATGTGAAACTGAATTCATATCTGCACCAAGGAAGAAGGTAGTATACCAATACACTCTTGTGTTGGTATTGAGAATTGAAGAAAGAGATTAGAACACTGTAATTATACTGTGTCAAAGAGAAAGAAGAGAAGAAGAAGAACAGAGTATGCCCAACTGAAGGCTGACAATTATTCAGGGCAGTTTAATTCTGATGATGCTAAGATGACCTGGTCTTCATTGTTCTGATAATCACAAAGGGATTTTGTGATTCCAGAAGATTGAAGCAGAAGCGATCTCAGTGTAGCTGGTTTTTCACTGAAGAAGAAGGGGGAGAAGATTGTGCAGCTTTCAGGTTTGCTGCAGAGAAAGAAGTGGTTGTTTACCTGCATGCTGCTAGGCAGGTAATAATTGAATAGAGGAAGAACAAAGTAGCACTGTGACATCCAATAGGTCTCAACAGGTGAAAGATTCTTTTGGTGTTGCAAACTCTTTTAACAGAGAGAATACTGTCTTTAGAGGCAGTATAAAGAACCAGCTAGAGGCTGCAAAAGACTGTCTCCATAGGCAGTATAAAGAACTAGCTAGAGGCTGCAAGTTGGACTAGGTCATCACCAGTCCAGGGAAGAGGATTGTTTCCCACCCCCCCTCCAAAGTGTAGGGACTCAAACTGGCTATAGGGTTGTTTTCCTAGCCACTCCATTGTAACAAAATTTTACATTATAGTGGAGAATCCATGCAATGGTCATCCCCATGCATGGTAAGGACGTAGCTACTCTTATTGAGTGGTGAACCTTGTAAAAATATCGTGTTCATATCTTTACCACTTTCTATTATTGAATGCGACATGGAAAATAGAATAATAGAATCAAGATCCTAACAGGTCTAGAGGTACAGGGATAAAAGTTGGAATTGGTTTAAAAATTCCCCAACACTGATTCACCCCCCCTCTTAGTGTTAGGTATATCCCAAACTGGTCCTCTCAGTTATTTTTTTTGTGAGGACCAGGTGTGTGTGGGTGAGATGTTCCTCCTAGGTGTCTTTAGTATGAGATGTGTTGTGGTTCCCAGGTGTCTTCAGGATGTGGTGTGGTTTGTGGCCCAGGTGAGTGTGGGCAGAATGTGATGTGGTATATGGATCAGGTGAGTATGGGAGGGTTTTTACGTGGTTCTTTCAGAAGAGGTGGGCGTGTCATGAAATTTTTCATTAGGGTGTGAGAGTGGCTAATCAGTGGGAAAGTGGTGTGGGTACCCTATCATTGATGTGCTTACTCTATTACTTTACTTGACTTGCATTATTTGGTGAGATTTCCTTTGGTGTAGATGGGTTGGCTAGTATACCTTGTTAGGTGTTTTTGGTTTCTTCTGTTTCTCACAGGTGCATTAGTATGATTCTACAATTGTGCATGAGAGACTTTGTTTTCCCTACCGAATGTACTTGTATGCTCACCCTATGTATGTAAACCTATTTTCAGGTTTCCACAAGGATAATGGGGACTGTGGTAGGAATTACTATCTTAACCTTTGGGATAGTTGTTGTTTCACTTCTTAGCCTTGTTTTTGGTATTTACTTTGGATACACTAGTTTTGTAACAATTATATTTTTAAACATGCATGTGGGATGGATTTTGTATTTACTTTATATATATGTCTTGGAGTTATTTTTTGGTTGATACATCTTATCTCCCGATCTTAGTTACTATAAAAAGGGTAATGCATCCCATTTTGAGAGATTAGCATACCCTTGGTACTAGTCGCCACCCCAAGGCCTACTGGAGGTAGGACTCATGGGTTATTATCTCTCTTTCTCTATTTCTAGCTTAGGAGGGGCATATTTGGAGGGAGGGGGTCATGACAGAATGATATTAGAGGTGATAGTTGATAGATTGGATGGATTTTGCAGTTAGGAATGGTGAGGATTACATGGGTTGGTATGGAAATAGTGTTAGGTGACCTTGGTGTGTGACATAGTCTAGGAACGACTGGCTAGGACATGGGATTTTAGGGTCCCCCATGATCCAATGCAAGGACTCTAAGATTACCGATTGACTAAGTGAGGCCACATTGTTTGTAGGGTAGAGACTCTAGGAGGGGTACATGCTTCATGATTACTCGTGTTTTTGTTTTAATTGTGTGTTTCTAGTAATTTAAATATATAAATAATTAATATTAATATTAAACAAAATTCCATTCTACTCAGGATTAGGAGTTCCTTGTTTACTTTTCAGCTATGGCACCTAGTCATCGTCCACGAGTAGCTCAGGCAGTGGAGGATTATCAGGTCGATCTGGCTGATTGGCGGAGGGTTGATCCAGAGGATGAGGACAACCATTGGAATATAATGTCATGTTCTTTCCAGGATCATGAAAAATAATTTTTTTGGTAGTGAACCAATAATAGTTTTCATGGTATTCAATAAATTTCCAAGCTCATATCTTTCTCTCTTAATCTTCTTCACTTCACAAAATAAGATATTTCATGGCCACCACTTGTAGAAAACAATGTGAAAACTCCTTACCACATGTCATTTATATTTTAGATCGCTTCAACAATCATTAGAGTTCGAATAGAGAATTCTCCAAGCATGAAATCCAATATTATTTAATGAATATATAACAATTCTCCATGAATTGAAACACTATTAAAACTCACCAAACACATATTGATATATCATTGACATTAAATTCAATCAATAGGCCCAACAAAAATCTCGATCGTTTTGAAATAATTTCATAATATTAGTGTTGTTCCTCATTCTTATCCCAAATTTTATCATTCCCATATCATATAAGGTAATACAATTGATTTTTTTTATAATTATTTATAATTTTATAGTTTCATTTAATAAGTATTTTAGTTATTATCCATGATGACAATGTAAGTGACAAACATGTTTTTCTAATTTATAAAAAATGAATGGTGTTGTCTTAATTAAAGATTTAAATGTTTATATTAACCATAAAAAACAAAAAAAAACATTATTTACTTATTAATATTCAATACTGAGTTTCTAAATCCATCCTTGATAGAAATTTATAGCATTTTTCAGGTAGGTGGATAAACTTACCCAACAAGAACATGCTACTATCTATGTGTGAGTATGGCTATGGAGGATATTATTTTGTTATAATATCACTATCATAGAAGTATAATGACATTATTTATATTTCATTAATGCGATTAATCAGAATTTATAATAGTTATAATAAAAAGGTAAATTAAAAATAAGTTGTCACTTATAAATAAATCATTTTACCTCTTGGTAAGTTTGTTTTTGGTGGTTAGTTTTATAATGATCGCTTATTGCTAATATTACTTATGGAATGCCTAATTTAAATTTAAAAAAATATAAATCATGAAATAAATAAAATATTTATTCAATATACCCATTTCTATAAACATGCTTGATATTTAGTGATGACAAATGAAATGTTTTGATCATGGAGTTGGTAGTATTCTCACGCACATGAGTAATCACAACAACAAAAAAGCACTGAGTAGCGGTGGTTTTAATTAGAACTATATTGTTCTGTCATGGTTTCAAAAAAAAATTCGCTAAATCTAGTTTCGACATCCAATACATGGTAGTTTCTTAAATTTAGTGTCGATTTTTGGTAAACATTGTAGAAATCATATTTAGCGGCGGTTATTTTTGTTATAGCAGAGTTTTCTTAGGAAAAAATAACAATAATTTCACGAAAGTTAAAACTGCCGCCAAATCCCAAAAAAATCCACCCACAAAACTACTGCAAAAATGATTAAAACTATTGCAAAAAAATAGTGTATCATATTTAGTAGCATTTTTACCACTGCGAATAAAAATATGCCATATTTAGTGGTGGTTTAAACTTTTTCTAAATGTTTATTTACAAAAAAATGTCAACTTCAAATTCTGTATCCCCATAACTACCCTGAGAAAAAATCAAACCATGTATATCTCCTATTAGTAGAACACAAAATCCCTATCATAAGCACAAAAAAATTAGATATATATTAAAAATATGGAATAAAAAAATAATTATATTAATTTACATCCAACCATAAAGGTTTTAGCTATATGTCACAAATGATACATCAAAAAACCCTCTCATTCCATATTAGTCCAAGAGATAAAAAAATACCACTAATCACTGCTAGATGAACTCTGCTCGTCACCCTCTCCATCTCCATCTCCATCTCTACTTACTACTACCAGAACATGTAAGACAATTATATTGAAAATTAAAAAGTGATGTATATTTATATTTATACTTAAGACAAATAAGATTTTGTGAACTAAATGATTTTGAAGTTGTGTGATTTACATGCTCACCACCAGTCATCAATGAAATATCACCGAGGACATATCTATTCATCTTCAGATATAAATAAACCAACACTTTCAGCAAATAGAATAATTTTGAAAATATTATAATTTAATAACATAATGATAATCGATTACACCATAATTTATTAAAATTACCTTTATCTATGAAAAAAAACTTCATTTTTCTAAGATGAAGACATATGCCTCCAATCATCGTACGTAATCAGGAGGTTAACTGGCTCTGCCACCCGATGGCCTAGAATCTGACCAAATAATCCCATAGAGTCATCTGTAGGGACCATGTAGTAGTCAAAAGGGACAACTATCTTTAGTCTATTCAGATTCCAAATATCTGAACTTTTCATATTTTTCCCAGTAGTAGAATTATTTCCATATTTTATGAAAAAACAGTTAGTAGTATAAAAAATGGCAATAACTTCATTCATATTAAAATTTGTACCTATAATAGTCACACTCCAATTTCCCCCATGAAGAACCAGGAGTGGCATGTTGCCTCACTTATGAGGCTATTGAAAGAGGAGGACTCAACCGAGCTATTGATGGGATGCAGATGGAGGGTGTGAGAGACGGTGTAGGGTGGAAAGTAGATGGTGTCTCATATTCTATAGAGAGAGAGACATATGGATCGTCACCTGTAGGTATGGTTGAGGGAACATCGACTGAGGGTCGAATGGTATCAATATAACACTTCCTCCTTGGAATTCCTATAAATTAACCAAATAAATTTAACTTCAGAACAAATATTTCAAAAAATCATGTAGAAAAAAAATTAGAAATGATAACATATCCACAGTACTCAAAAACAAAATATACATAACTATGATAATGAATTACTTCATAGATGACCTAAGTGGTTGATAAATTAATTTATGACTGCACATATAATCATTTTCTCCTTCAATCATGTTGTTTTCCTACTCAATAATTACTTCATCTACTTAATCCACCCTTTCAAGACTGATATTTTCAATATCATGATGGACAAATAATATCACTTCTTACTATTGATGGGATTAAATATAAGAGGTCAAATCTTACACTTCATCACCAATATCATACAAGTATATTTTTTAACATGAGAAACTACACTCCACACTTCATATGTGACATCTTCTGCATAATATACCTTTTTTTATTGTGATGATAAGATATATGGATCATGTAATTAACAGTCACCAACATCCATCAAGTGAGAGAATTTCACAAAAGTAAATTGCAAGGAATCTCCTTTAACACCCCTCATAAAATCAACCCAATTGAATTTAAAGAAAATAACTGAAAAATGGCTGTGATAGTTTAATTTGATAATATCAGTCAACTTTCCATAGTATCCCACTTCAATAAATGTAAATATACCACTATCCTATGTTTTTAAACTCACTTCCCCATCTATAGTATGAAATTTAAAGTCATTCACATTATAAGCATTGAACTTTCTAGCCGGTTTTAGAGGACCTTGAACAAGAAACTTCAAATATTATGACAACTCAGCTTGATTATCAGTATTCATGATCTACAAAAATTAATATACATTATTACATTTAAAATATATATGTGTCAACCTAATATCTGTATTGATTGCAATATTTATACACTTACATGTCGTGAAAACCGTTCTATAAGCTCTTTATTAACATATTTTGTTATATCTTTCTCATTCCATGTTTGGCCTCTCATTCATCTCTTTTTTTTATCCTCAACTCTTCAATAAATGGATCTGAAATTTCACTATTCAACAATACATATCTATGCACCTATGATAATTTCATTTATGTCAATGTAACATTTGATCTCCTCCCAACTGATCGGCCAATAGTAGGAAATATTTTTTATTTCCCATGTAGTTTATATTGAGTTAATGTGTCATCAATATGTCCAACTTGATTGAATATTTTCTCAATATCATTAATGTATCTAGAAAAAATGGTAAGAAACTCCTCTACCAAATATCCTTCAAAAATAAAGCCTTTAGGTTGAGCTTTATTTTTCCTATATGATTATTACAAATGCCCAAGATATCTGTGAAATAAAATAAAAAAACATACTTGTGTATTTAATGAAGTTCCAATAATTGTTTATGTAAAATAAAAACATATAAATAAAGTACCTATCAATTGGATACATCCATCGATAATGTATAAGGCCTCTTAATTTAGTTTCCTCAACCAAATTCATAGTTAAATGCATCATGATAGTAAAAAGACAAAGGAAAGATCATCTCCATTTCACAATGTGTCAATAAAAATCTCTATTGAAGGTTTTCAATCTCAAATGGTTGTATATTTTTCTCACATATTTGTTTGAAGAATGTGAAAAATTGGAGTACAACAACAACATCTTTTTCAGGTTATAATATACAATGCCAATGGTAGTAACTATTGTAACAAAATATGTGAATTTTGACTTTTCAATCCCTGTAACCTATGATTATTTACATCAATACACCTTAAGATATTACTTGAATACCCATCAGATACCTTTAAATGTAATAAAATTCAAAGGATTGTATCTTTATCCCTATTTTTCATTGTAAAAATTTTCGGAGCATACTTTTCATTCTCATCTAGCTAGAGATCACACCTTATGTTTATTTCTTGTAAGTTTTTCTGAGAATTGAGATGATCCTTCGATTTTCCATGATCATTAAACAATGTAAAGATCAAATTGTCAAAAACATTCTTCTTAGTATGCATCACATCAAGATTATGCCACAACAAATTAAATTACCAATACAGAATATTGAAGAATATACTTTTTTTCTTCCATTATTGCATTCTAATTTCACTTAATGATGCACTTTGAACTTTTTTCCCACTATCATTCAAATGATACACCTTCACAAATTTTGTTTCAACATTTCCAAGTTGTGACAATATTTTAGAACCTCTTAAAAAATTTGGAGGTGGTCTATGATCAATAGAACTATTGAATTTTTATCTTTTCAATCAAATTCTATGAGATTCATCGAGAAATCATCAATGACATAAGAAGAACCATTTTCTACTATGAGGTAGTCATTTAGGATCAAAATCAAAGTTACAAATAGGAAAATCCAAACCCGTGTAAGTGTTCCAACTAGCTAAATCCCCAATTCTAGGGAAGTATCTAATGGTCCACATTAGAACAGCTTGTATTTTGAACATTGTTCTAGAAGATTCATCATATGTATCAAAATTGTTTCTCCATAACTCCTTTAATTATTCAATTAAAGGATGAAAGTATACATCAATATCATTTCTAGGAATTTTTTCTAGTAATAATCATCAAAATGATAAAAATACATTTGCTTCATACACATCCACAGAGGCAGATTGTAAGGGATCAAAATAATTGGCCCAATTCTATAAATGGAGCTCAAAGTCCCAAATGGGTTTAATCCATTTGTAGCCAATCCCAGTTGAACATTCCTAGGATAAGATGAGAAATATGGATTTAATGAATCAAATTTCATCCCCAATTTTGAATCTCTTGGATGTCTCATTAACCCATCATTGTTATTGTATACAGAATACCACTTCATGTATTCAGTGGTTTTTGATGACAGGAATAATCTTTGCAATCGTGGCTTTAAAGGAGAGTAATGAAAAACCTCTGTAGGTGTGTTTATTTTCTTCTTATTTATGTTAGTTTGTTTATTTAGACTTCCAACATCACCCATTGACTTCCATATAGAAGAAGAACATTTTTTTCAATCCTATCTACTTGAATCATCTCCCCAATAAATCATATAATCATTGGTACACACATGTATTTTTGTATAAGTCAGACTTATATTTTTCACAACTTTTTCATATCATAAAAATACTTAGGGATATTTGCTTCAGGAAATTCATCACCCAAAAATTCCAATATCATGGTCATAAAATTATTTTTAATTCCACATAGGAATTTGATATGGTACAACTTCAACAGAAAAGAAAGTTTTGAATATTTAAAACATCCACTATAAAATTGTTGATTTCCATCATCAACTAAACCATGAAATGTATTTTTCTTCTTAGTGGAGTTTTCACTTACATTAGTCTCCACATAATAAATATGAGGATCCAATGATATGTTACAATCTTGATTTGGTTGTCCTGTAGTCTCAAAAACATCACTTGTGAATTTGTTATTTGTATCACCCTCAACTGGTTGTTCTGATATGTTTTGATGTTGGTGTTGGTGTCTCATAATGCTGAATTCAACATTTATAAGGTTTTTCATTTCATTTTTCATTGTTGGTGAAGTTGGGAGCTCATTTTATCGATTGACATTAGTGCTCAAAATTTCTGTAATGTTTGGTTCTCCATGCCAAATCCTACAAAAATATTGAGAAAGGAATTGCTTCAATATTAGGTTTTCGTAAACTTCATCCCTCTTCAACCATCTTATAAATTTACATTTAAGACATGTACATCTTATTCTCCCATCAATGGATCAATTGAAAATTGAAAAATCTAAAAAATCCTCCAAACCCTTATCATATTGAGTTGTGTTCCTCTATAATGTGATCCAACTTTTATCCATATCACAATATGTATACACTTTATTAAAAAAAAGTAAAACACATAAGTATTACTAAGTAGGAAAATAGATAAATGGAAGTGAAAAAAACACAACCAAAGTAGTTATAAGAAGACTCATATAAATATTAAAAAATTAAATCTAAAAAAAGGAAATCAATCATGTATAGTATTTCTAGTGGTGATCTAAGAGAATCTTTTTTTGTATGTCACATTATATTTTTCCTTATTTACATATGGTACATCTCAAACCAACTAGAGTGGTTTTAAAATTACCTAACAGATGTGACATAAAAACAATATTGATAATGTTATATATGTGACATAAAAACAAGACTAACAATGTTTCTTGTAAATTAATTATTGTAATGTGTGGTATTGATCAATGTATCTAACATAAGCGACCTTCATCATTTCATAAGTCACTATCGTAACTTATAGTTACAATCATAACTCACCTGATGATGTTAGATTTTGATTTAATCGTTAATATGGATAGTTAATTTCTATGATTCATAACTTCCACCATAATCTCCCATTAAACAAAATTTATAGAGGTGAGTGTTTATAGGCCAATAAATGGATATATGGGAGGATTAGGAATGTGGGATGTTTAATGACTTGGAGGCCTCTAAATAGGACTCTTGGGAATGGATCACCAAGTAACATGACTGAAAAGGAAAAATTTCTTCTTTATATTATCGTCCCACATGTTTCCAAATATCTCATCACTTTTCAAGATTGAAAAGAAGACCGAAGTCTGGTTTTGGAGAATAGAGATCATTATATATCCAATATAAATTTTCTCTATGCTTTTCCTTTTATATTTCGGTTAATCTGCATGTCACGACCCGTCCCACAGGCCCCATGACATGACTACCCCAATCCCACCTTCCATAGTCCAGGGTTTGGTGACTTGCACCGGAAAGGAATATCCCTAAAATGGGAAGGCATTGCCTCAAAACTTGTACACACACAGATATGGCACATTGCACAAAAGTAAAACACAACGGAATAAGAAACATACAACCACAACTAAAACCCACCACTGAGTGTAAAAGTAAGTATTGAAAGTAAAGGGGCCAGCATACAAGACCAACTGAAAAGAAGGTACAAAAAAAATAGCACCTGAGATCATCCTCTAAGGATCCTACCTAAAGGGTACTACATCTCATCTTTGTGGATCTCCATGCCAACCGATCACCTCTGTACACCATTTTGTCCTGGATCCCAAGTCTCGGTCAAATCTGTCTATCGTCTGCACGAGACACAACAAGCTGCAAGCGAATCCCATGCAGGGGTAAGTATAACACTACCCAGTAGGGACCCTGAGACCCCCAAAGGTCTCCCAGAATTCCACAAAGGAGAAACCACAAAGCATGATCCCAATAACAAATCACAAGTAAATACTCAACTAAAACCACGTATACAACCTAAAGAACAAGAATAATGATGCTTAGTCATAAAGCTAGATCATCTTATTCTGTTGAGAGGATTTTTCTTTTGAACCACTCAAGGTCTATAGGTGTTAACCCACAGATGATCACTAGGTGTTGACCCATAGAGGATCGCTAGGTGATGACCAACAGAGGATCACTATGTGCTAACCCACATAGGATCACTATGTTTTAACCCACAGAGGATTGTTAGGTGCTGACCCATAGAGTATTGCTAGGTGCTGACCCACAGAGGATCACTAGGTGTTGACACACTGAGGATTGCAATGTGATGACCCATAGAGGATCACTACATGCTGACCCATAGAGGATCACTAAGTGTTAACCCACAGAGGACCGCTAAGTGCTGAACCAAGGAGGATCGTTATTCTTTCATCACTTCATAGTCAACCACTGGATTCCTATACTAAGAACGCTTGATTCCAGAAGGATTCACTACTAAAGCCATTGGTCATACCATAACCACCACTAAGTCCCATGAAGATGTAACCTGATTAACCTCCATGTCCAAAGGGTTCCAATGAAACAAACAGCACGTCAATCGGATGCCCGGTCTGTAAGTTATAGGCATTTTAGTGTCGGGGGCCCGGTTGGATTCGAGTCCGATCCAACTTGGCCATACTCCAACTTTCTAAAAAACCAAAATGAGGTATCTCAAAAGGACTACCTCATCCTAAGGGTTCCAGTTCTGTATAGGGATCATCAAACGGACATCCAGTTTAGGAGATATTCCCCTTTAAGTGAAATTACGCCTAAATGGGTATGGGTCTGGTCCGACCCGGTCAGACCGAACCGACCCAGCCTACAGGGCTCGGTCCGAAGGGGCTGGGCTCGGCCCGGTTCGGCTGGGCTCGGCCCACCCGGTTGGGTGCGACTCGCCAGCTGGGCATGTGGGTCGGCTCCCCTCGCAAAGAGACTAAAGTCCACTCTGCTCTTCAATTAGTGGCGCCAGTTGGAGTTGATCCACCTAGTCAGTCTGTGTGGACTGGTCAATTGTGGGACCCGCGGGGCGTGGTTCCTCCCACCACCGCGGATCGGAGCCATGGCCATCCTCCATGGCTTTCCATCTTCCATCAACATGGCTGACATCAGGCGACCGCCCTTGTCCACTGCAGCGCCTTCAGGCACCACCACCTCTTTGCAGTTGACGAGACCCAGCTACTGCCTCCTCTGGTCTTGGTTTCACCACGTCAATGGAGCTTCCATGGGCCTCCGGTAAAGCTCCATAGGTCCATTTTATTTTTTGACTATGCCTACAGGTCTCCTGGGACACTTCCATCACTATGTGGCTCTCGGTTTCATCTTGTCTTCGTATTAGTCGATCACCCACGAAGAATTCAACCAAATCACAAAAGGCGAAGGGTTCGAGCCTTATTTGGTTCAGCCTGCGCCCTACACGTAAGCATTATAACAAGGGGAGAGATCAAAAATCATCAAGATAATATGAATTCATAAAACTCTTAGAAATAATTCAAGATAATCCCCTACCTCGAATTATTTGGAAGACGTTGTGGATGAGGAAGATGAACCAGCGTTCGAAGGTGCTTGTCGTCGCCCGTTGTTGTCTGATTCGAATCCTCTAACAGTTGTCAAAGCTCCATTATACATTGGTGGAAGACATCTCCAACACTTCTTTATAGGTTCCTCTCATGAGTGACCAAAAACCATGCCCAAGCTTTGTTTAAATAAGTGACTAATCTCTCACATTGTGTTTAATATTATGATTCATTAATTAACCATAATTAATGAGTCAATTAAACACACAAGTGTTGTCATTAAAAAATAAAAGAAATGAGAGGTTCAATACATTAAAAGTATCTTTAATGTCTTGACATTGCACTGCAGTCCCACCACCACCGCTCAAAGTTTGCAAAATAGAAAAATAAAATAACCTTTTGTTATTTTATTATTTTATTACTCTATTTCAAAAGATCTGAAATTTAACTTTTCAGTCTGAATTTTTCTGAAAAAATTTAATCATCCCTTAAGCAGGTATCGGCACTGTAAATTCAATGGTTCCATTGGATTTTAAATCCATGAACCAGTTCAAAAGATAGAAATCGCCACTCGCATATTTATTGAAAGTATCTTAAAAAAGTTCAAAATTTCATTTCGGGCTCTCCAGCCCTCGGAATCACGTGCCATCAATTTTCGTAGATTCATGATAATCCAAAATAATTTAAAAAATATATGTGGAAAATTCAGGTCTTTACATCCTCCCCACCTTAGGGCTTTATGTTCGTGAAATCCACAACAAACTGGGGAAACAAATGGGGGTACTGAGCACGTATATGAGCCTCCCACTCCCATGTGCTCTCCTATAGGTTCATGTGCTTCCACTAAACTTACACCAGAGGAATCGACCAACCACGAAGGACCTATTCCTATCGATCCTCTATCTCCACATGGAACTTCACAAACGTCGCCTCATTGTCAATATCCTGCTCGCCCTAGTCGATAATGTGTGATGGATCATGCACGTACCTCCTCAACTGTGACACGTGGAAAACATTATGCACCCGGTACATCTGTGGGGGAAGAGCTAGGTGGTATGACACCATTATTACTATGCTGAGGATATGGAAAGGTCCAATGAACCTTGAAGATAGCTTTCCGCCTCAGCCAAATCTCTATAATCCTCGTCGGGGTGAGACCCATAGGAAGACATGGTCTCCATCCTTGAACTACAAGGGTCTCCGTCTCTTGTTGGAATAAGACTTCTTCTAGCTATGTGAGGTCTTCATCTTCTCCTAAATGATTTTAACCTTCTCAGTGGTATCCCATACCAACTCTGGACCCATAAGTGTTGACTTCCCTGGGTCTTTCCCGCATAGAGGTGACCTGCATGGTCACTCGTACAAGGCCTCAAATGATGCCATGCCGATGGTGAAGTGATAACTATTATTGTATGTGAACTCCACTAGTGGCACGTGGTCCTCCCAACTATGGCCAAAATCAAGGACACAAGAACAAAGCATCAGAATAGTCCACTCCGTCTAACCATCTGTCTGAGGATGAAAGGTGATGCTCAAGCGTAGCTGAGTCCCAAACACCTCCTGTAATCCCTTCCACAACTAGGATGCAAAATGGGCATCACAATCTGAGACGATCATCAATGGAACCCCATGAATCCGTACTATATCATGTAAATAGAGGCATCCTAATCCCTCCATTGATCCCTGCTCTTGGATGGTTAGGAAGTGGGACGACTTGGTGTGTCGGTCAACGATCACCCAGATGGAATTGTGGCCCCTGGACGTACATGGTATCCCTATCACGAAGTCCATAGAGATTCTATCCCACTTCCACTTTGTCACCTCAAGTGGTTGAGTCAAGCCTACTGGAACCTGGTGATCAGCCTTCACTTTCTAATAAGTGAGGCATCGTGAAACAAACTCTGCCACTGCTTTCTTCATCTCTAACCACTAGTACTGACGTCCGAGGTCTTGGTACATCTTTGTTACACCGAGATTTACCACCAAAGGGGATATATGGAACTCCCTCAACACCTCCTATCATAGTGTCACTGGTACCATGGTACGTCCTCTGAAAAGGATGACATGCTCCCCACCTTCAGAAAATCCTTCAGGAGCCCATCTTGAGGATATATGATCACGTTGGGCCTTGCAGTCAACGTTCCCAATTTGTTCCGTATGTACTCACTGAAGGAGTGGGGGAGTGACAGTCATGGACTGGAGGTATGTTTCTCCATCTCTATCCATGAAGGATAACTGCAACATAGCTAGTTTCTATGTCGCCTCACTCAGCAACTGTAACCCAGGCCTCCTGTAGAGTGTGTCTTCCACCACATTCCCCTTCCCAGAAGTGTAGACTAACTCAAAGTCATAGTCCTAGAGGAACTCCAGCCATCACTGTTGTCTTAGGTTCAGGTCCTTCTTTGAGAATATATACCTGAGACTCTTGGGATTAGAGTATACAGTAAACCGTTCACCCATCAAGTATTACTTCCACATATTCAAGGAAAAGGCCAATGCTGCTAACTCTAGGTCATGGGTAGCATAGTTCTGCTCATGTTGTCTCAATTGTCATGAGTCGTAAGTGATCACCATTCACTCCTACATCAGGACACATCCCAGTCTGGTCCTAGATGAATCAAAGTATACTACATACCCAATTCCCTCTTTTGGTAACCTCAAGATGGGGGCACTCGTCAGTCTCCGTCTCAGCTCCTGGAAACTTTGCTGGTATCTCTCTGTCTATAAGAAAGGTTTTCCCTTATTTTTCAAAGCTGAAAATGGTGCTACTACTCTAGAAAAGTTAGGTGAAAATCTCTAGTAGTACCCAACCAACCCCAGGAAACTCCGCACCTCGGTCACACACCTAAGTGGATCCCAAGCAAGCACTGCCTCTATCTTCGCCAAATCCACCGCAACTCCATCCTCTGAGATAATGTGTCCCAGAAAGTGGACCTCCCATATCCAGAACTAGAACTTCGAGAGCTTACCATAAAGATAGTTCTCTCATAGTGTATCTAGAACTATCTGTAGATGAGTGGCGTGCTCCTCCTCCGACGCTGAGTACACCAAGATGTCGTCAATGAAGACCACCATGAAGTGATTAAGATAAGGCTGGAATATCCTGTTCAAGAGTCCCATGAACACTTCTGGGGTGTTGGTCATGATGAAAGGCATCACCAAGAACTCATAGTGGTCATACCGGAATCTGAAGGCCGTCTTTTGTACGTCATCATCCCATACCTTGATCTGATGATAACCTGATCTGAGGTCTATCTTCAAAAACCACTGAGCTCCCTTCAGCTGATTGAAGAGATCGTCAATCATCAAGAGTAGATACTTGTTCTTCATGGTCACCTGATTCAGATGCTGATAGTCCACGCAAATTCTAAAACTTTCATCTTCCTTATTGGTGAACAAAATTGGGGATGCCCATGGGAAACATGGGCCTTATGAACCCCTTATCCTAAAAGTCCTCCAGTTGTACCCTCAACTCACGAAGCTCTGCAGGAGCCATCTGATATGATGGTGTAGATATCGGTTCCATACTGGGGTACAGGTCAATGTATAAGTCTACCTCTCTATGAGGAGGTACTCCCAGAACATCATCAGGAAAGACATCAACATCCTGGTCCACCACTATAGGATAACTTGGACTCCTCTCGTCAACTACTTTGAGGGTGAGGCTAGCCAATTGATGAGTGATCGGCTGCACCCTCCTTTGACAAAGTCCATCCTGAGTTGAAAAGGTTCCCTTCTCACTGGTAGAGGAAAACTTGGTTCCATCCTCATGGTCACACCACACTTTGCACCTAAAACAATCGATCTGAGCATGGACCGTGGATAACCAGTCCATACCCATAATGACATCATAAGGCCTGGACGCTGCTACTAGGTGATCCAAGCCAAATTTCTCGCCTCCTAGAGTAATCTCACACTGTCGGCACCAGTACATAATCATCCAATCCTCTCCCATAGGAGTCTCTAATCATAAGGATCAAGCCAATGGCTCTATGGGAATCTTTGAGCTCCGAACGAGAGTCATGGAAATAAAAGAGTGACTAGAACTTGTGTCTATAAGATCTGTATCTAGGGTAGAGTAGACATAGATCGTACCTCAAATCATCTCTGGAGCATCGTGGTTATAGGAATCAGCTTCCTAAATCTGTGATCATTCATATCCACCTGCTCCTTGAGGTCGGGGTGGACCACCTGGAGGTGGTGGTGGTAAAACCTCAAACTGTTACCCACCGCCTACTGCACAACCTGCTCATCTGCCACATCTACCGCCCTATGGACCTCCTCACTCAAATCTCCGCCTCTTCCTTGGTGGTCCATCGAACATCTGTTGATTATCCAAGTGGGAATTCGGACAATTGAGGTCCATATGCCCCTGTCTGCCACAAGAGTAATAGACTTTAGTCCTTAGATGACCTCCTTTTCCTTGCGAGCTTCGCGCCTCTGACCCTGTGTCCTGAACTTTTCCTCCAGAAGGCTTTTCCCACTTGGACCTCTACGTCATCTTCCTACTACTTGCTACATATGACTCAGTTACCTTTTGTATGGTGGTGGCTCTCACTGTTGGTGCCTGCTCAGTTAGGAAGCTATCCACCAATAGTGCTTGCTCAAGAACTCCAACCTACATCAGGATATTGAGCAATATCATTGACACTTCCATCTCCCGTTAGAGACCCTTCTCAAAGGTTGGGGTCCTAAAGAAAGGGTCTCATGCCATATCGGTGAAGTAGCGAGAGGGGTTAGTGAATCTCGTAGAGTACTGGGCCACCGTCAGGCTACCCTATTATAAGTGTTTTAGCTCCTAAATACACACAGAGCATAGAGTCATTGGAATGAAATCCACCCTAAAGAGTCTCTCAAAGTCCAACTAGGTGAGGGTTGTCTCATCGTGCAACTAGATCATTAGGCTCCACCATATCCCTATTGTGCCCTGGAAGAGACTAGCAGTTAGGATCAATATCTAGTCTATTGGTGTCCCAACTAGGTGGAAGAATCATGCCATAGACTCCATCCAGTCCTCAGCTACATGCGGTTTGGTCTCGCCTTGAAACCTTAGAGGCCACTGTCTATGGAACTCGGGCAACGTGCTCAGTCGGCGTGCATGGTCTGCTAGTGGGGCTGGTGGAAACTACTTCCCTATGGGTGGGGGTGCTGTTGGAACACCTCTCAAAGGTACTATTGCAGAAAGAGGGCCCTGTATTGAAGCCTCATCCCTCGGTGGACCATCATCATGAACTCCCTCTAGAATCCTGGCTGGTTGTCTACGCGGTGAAGTCCTGTAAAAAAACAGATGTTCCATGGTCAATAAGTTATACCTGGTTATCTAACTCAAAAGAGATCAAAAGAAAAAAAATTTAAAAACACACACAATCAGTGTTTTCATGTGCTGAGTTGGAAATCAGAATTCAGGCTCCTGGTGTATGGATACGTCGGTCACCACACCAACACTGGACTCTCTGGACTGAAATCCGAACTCAAGACACTTAACACTATAGCTCCATTGAAAATATCAGAGTCTTAGTTCTTTGGTAGAACTGGTTGTGCTTTGATACCACTTTGTCATGACCCATCCTCTGAGGCCCATGTCGTGACTACCCCAAGCCCACCTTTCATAGGCCAGGGGTTGGAGAGTAACATCGGAAATCCATATCCCTAAAATAGTAAGGCATTTCCTCAAAACTTATACACACATAGCTAGGGCACACTACGCACAAGTAAAATAGAATAGAAGAAAAAATATACAACCAAAACTAAAAACCACCACTGAGTGTAAAAGTAAGTACTGAAAGTAAAGGGGCCAGTATACAAACCCAACCAGAAAGAAGGTACAAAAAAAAGAAAAACAACTCCTGAGATCGTCTTCCAAGGATCCTACCTGACGGGTAGGTACAGCTCATCTCTATAGATCTCCATGCCAATAGGTCACCTCCGTACACCATCTAGTCCTAGCTCCCAAATCTCGGTCAAAGATTCCCATCATCTGCACTAGACACAATAAGGTGCAGGAGAAGCCCATGCAGGGGTCAGTATAACAATACCCAGTAGGGACCCTGAGACCCCTGAAGGTCTCCAAGAATTCTATAAAGGGAAAACCACAAAGCATAATCCCAATCACAAAGAACAAGTAAATACTCATCTCAAACCAGGTATACTACTTAAAGAACAAGAATAAGGACGATTAGTCATAAAGATAGATCATATTATTCTATCATGAGGCTTTTTCTACTGAATCGCTCAAGGTTGCTAGGATTTGACTCATAGATGATCGCTAGGTGTTGACCCACATAGGATCACTAGGTGATGACCCACGGAGGATCGCTACGTGCTGACCCATAGAGGATCACTTTGTGCTGGCCCACAAACGATTGCTAGGTGCTGACCCACAGAGGATCACTAGGTGCAGACCCATAGAGGATACCTAGGTGCTGACCCAAAAAGGATCGCTTTGTGCTAACCCTTAGAGGATATATACATGCAGACCCATGGAGGATAGCAAAGTCATGACACATGGAGGATCGCTAAGTGCTGATCCATAGAGGATTGTTATTACTTCATCATGTCACAGTCATCCACTGGATTCTCGCACTAAGTGCGCTTGATTCCAGAAGCATCCAATCCTCAAGCCATTGGTCGTACCTCAAACACCAAAAATTCCCACAAATATGTAACCCAATGAACCACCTTGTCATAAGGGTTCTAACACAATAGACGGCGCGTCAATCGGACGCCCGGTACGTAAGTTATAGGCATTTTAGTGATGGGGGCCCGGTTGGATTCAAGTCTGATCCAACCCGACCATACTCTAACTTTCTCTAAAACCCATGCGGAGTATCTCAAAAGGACCACCTCATCCTAAGGGTTCTACCACCGTAGACAATTTTTCAAACGGACGTCCGGTTTAGGGGATATCCCCCTTAAAGCAAAACTGGGCCTAAATGGGTTTGGGTCCGGTCCGACCCGGTCCGACCAACCCGACTCGACCCGCTGGGCCCGGCCTGAAGGGCCTAGTCTCAGCCCAGTTAGGTTGGGCCCGGCCCGAAGGGGCTGGGCCTCGGGCTCGGCCCGACCCACCCGGCTGGGTGTATCCCACCAGACTGCTGGACCAACCCGGCCCGCTAGCTAAGCGCATGGATTGGCTCCCATCCCGAATGGACTAAATTCCATTTGGCTCTTCAATCAATGGTTCTAGTTGGTGCCACTCCACATGGACGGTCTATGTGGACCGATCAATTGCGGGACCCATGAGGCGCGGGTCCGCCCGCCACCGTGGCGCGCCGTCTTCCTTCAACACGGTCGGCGTCGGCCAGCCGCCCTTGTCTGTCGCAGCACCTTCATGCGCTGCCTCCTCTTTATTATTTCATAATAGTCAAACTCTTTACTATATATATCTCTAGTTGTGATTATGGGAAGTTCACATCATTAGTATGATGTTAATAAAATAATTTCATTATCAATTCCCCTATTAGTCCCCATTCATTGTCAATATTTTTTTAATAATCATTTACTTGTTCCATATAACTCTTCAATGTTTCATAGTTGTCTTTCATCCCAAAAAATTCCTTAAAATGATTTTATCACTTTGAATTATCGGATTATATAAGTTATTTTAATTATACACATGGTTTCAGATTCAACCAGAGCCACCTCATACGTCATGATTAATATAGAAACTTTGATCAACTAGAACATATACTCATATCTAAATCTTCTATTAGTTAACTAATTGAATTTGGATCTCCAAATGCTCAACACACAACTTTTGACCTTCATAATTTCTTTTCTAATTTACTTTAAAAAATATTCCAAGGTGTTTATTTCTCACTCATACAAACCTTAGTATAAAATGAAACTTTCTTGGGATCTCAATTTCTTTCAACATGCTTGGGATATTTAACTCACTTCCAATAGATTTCGTATTTTCCACAATCCACATTGATATCCCAATTTTATTGAAAAAAATACAACACAAACACAATGTGGGCTCAACACTCATATCAGTGATCGCTCAACACTTCACCACAAAACCAAAATCATTTCATTGTATATGAGCTAGATGAAGTGGTGGGTGAAAAAATATTATCACCCCAAGTAGTCAGAGTAAAATATCAACTCAAAACAATCACATTCAATTAAATATAACAACACTAAAATTGAAATCAAATAAAAAAAAGGATTTTCTATTGATAAAAAAAATTAAGTATAAAAAGGTTCTTCTTTCCCTTCTCCAAACATCAAAAGGGTTTTGGACATCCATGTGTAGGGTCACACTGATATTCCAGGAATATTGAAAAAAAATAAAACACCCACACAATGTGTAATCAATAATCATATGAGTGATCACTCAATAATTCACCACAAAACCCTAATCATTACATTGTATATGAGCAATAAAGAGTGGGAAGACAAAAACCTCTCAAATAAACCTGAAGGGGAGAAGGGGGTCGGTGTGAGGGGGTGTGAAGGGGATGGTGATGGAGTAGGTAGCCAATGGTGAGGGGAGAACAGGTTCAGCTTGAGGGGGATTGGGTTTGTTGGAAACTAGGAAGAGTGGGTGAGGGGTCTTGAGTTTGTGGGGTGGGGTGACGGTGATGAGTAGTAGGGTGTCGGCGACAGGGTGGGTTCTTGGTCTCAAGAGGGTGCTAGGGTTTCATGGGGTTGGTATAATGACCCATAATTTGCATACATTGTTATTACATCAGAATTGAAGTATATTTATTACAACATAGTACAAAACCATGATAGGACCGTATAGGTATAGTGTCTTTAGAAACTAAGAAACATAAACAACTGGTTCATAAAATATCTACATTGTCTCCCATTTATTTCATCATAAATAGACTCCTTTTTGGAATATCATATTTAATACCCTTCTTCCTGGCCTAGGGAAAAGAAACATACAAAAGGGTGAGATAAAATTCTCAGTAGGGGTAAACAAAGGAAATATCAATCATATCATATTCATAAGAACATATCATTTGAAAATCTTATCCTGCATAAGAGATCACAATATCATGTCATGGGATAAATCACAGAAGTGCAATGTAATCCCAATAATCATAACATAAGACATGAAACTTTGTGGCATAAACACATAAGAAAATAAAATCATTTCATATTAGTCAAGGATCATTTCCAAGACCATCATAGCAGACAAAGTCCATTACTGAACTGAGTTCACTCCTCATTCCAGTCCTGTATTACTGAACCAGATTAACTTGTCTTTCCAGCCATGTCTATATCATGTGATATAAATCTTTACCCAATGAATTAGAGGTAGATATAGGTCTCACCCATCTCATAATTAAACCATTCTTATGTTTTCCACAAAAATATAAATCATACATCATAGCATAACCCATGTAATAAAATGGGATTCTTAAATATCATGCCATCATAACATAATCAATATAAGATAAAAGGACTTAATAAAAATAATTCCATCATAATGTAATCAAATAAAAGTAATAATAGGGATATAAATATAACCCTATATCATCTTATATGGAAAATAATTTTGACAAAACACTTGAAATTAGTTATTGAGGAAAATATCCTTTCTTCTTCAAAAACATTTTCTTTTCTCAATATGTCGTGAAATTTTAAAAGAAAAGAAGTTAATTGAAATTAAACTTGAAAACTTGTAAATGAATCTTAATGTAAATAATTCTATATGAATTTGTAAAAATCCATTCATGCCGTATAAGTTAAAAAACATTCTCCTTGTACTTTTGTCGAAAAAGTAAAAAAGTAACCCATAAGGTAAAAAAATATTCCTTCCATATTATGTGGTAAAAGTCAAAAAAAGGTAAAAATGACTTTAAATATATATGTAATAATAGTAAACATTTTATGAAAACATTTTTAGAAAACATTGACATGAATGATAAATATAACCCCAGTAAATACTTACGAATAAACAATCTCAGATAAGAACAAGATTGGAAAATTTATGCCTTACCTTAAGTCTGATATGCTTCTTATGTATCCAAAACTTCTTTATAATGATTCAAATAATGTTACAGATTTATTCCATAATCATAATAATTTTTATGATAAAATTTATGATCATATTTTCATCTATTTTTTAGTCACATTTAATTGTTACTCGTTATTCGGATATTAACTTATTTATGTTCTTACGTATGTTTTATAGGATAAGTTCTTATTCCTATTTTTAGGTTATAGTTATATCATTTACAGAATGGTATTAGTATAATATATATCATATTTATTCATTCAATTCATTTATATAATCATGGTTTAATGAATATCATGTAGAATGAATCACATCGCACCGTGGAGACGGTAAGCCGTATGTACGCATGAGAGATGATATTGTTCCCATAATTGTTGGATGGTATTAAAGTAGATGGTGTATAGTATCTCATAATTAGTATAATTTTATATTATTTATATATAGGTATTATTTACACCATTATACCCATCCAAGTAAGGTGGTGGTGAAAAAGAGATTACACCACGGCGTGGAGACGGTAAGCCGTAGGTACACACGCGCGGTGATTTCATTTTTTTGTAGGATGGATAGAAGGTGAAATAGGTTGTTTCATATTTATAATAACATATTAATATATGAGTGATACTAATGTTATTATTTTATGATGAAACAAACAAAGAAGAGAAAGTGGAAGAAGAAAGAAACTTCAAAGAATTGGTAGAAGAGATTACCTCTTCCTCGACGTGCCTCTTTTGAATATCCACTTAGGGAACTAGAGTTGGTCTTTTGAGAAGACAAGAACCTATAGAATGTTACTAGGGAAGTTGATAAGAGTAATGGGTAGGGTTTTTTCAAGATTGAATGCTCAAAATGGAGTTAAGAGGAGAGGGAGGAGGTTCCCTTTTATAAGTGAGGAGAGTAGCACTTTAGGAAACTCTCAAAAATATTAATTTAAAATAAAATCCAAACCTACACAAAATCCTCCAAAGTGTCCCTAATTATAAGATGTGATGAGATAGGGTTGTAATCCCATCAACCAATAAATTTTGGAAAACTTATTTTTTTCAATTTAAACCTTATCTTTTTAATTGACCCTTAGTTATTCTATTAATGTTTAATTTTGATAATAACATTCTAAATATTTAATGGTAATGAATATTTACTTATTTGGTGATAATTGACCATAAATTGATAATTTATGATATTTTATACCTTATAATTATCACTTTTTAATTTTTAAATATTTTTATGATTTTTAAATTATTTAATAAAATGTTATGTTTATAAAATATAAATAGTGTCAATTTTGACACTATTCATTTATTAGTCATTAAATAAACTTCACACATAATATAAATTATAAAAAAAATATTAAATACACCCCTAAAATGTCATAGGCACCTAGAAAATTCATGGAGAACATTAATTGGTTCATGTGATATTTCTTTTAACATTTTTAAAACCATTTATTTGATATTTCTATTAATAAAATAATTTCTACATCACTATTGTGTCATAATTAATGGTAATTATTTAATATCTAAAAATTATAAATAAATTTTTAGGATTTGGTTAATTATTTTATATTTTCAGATACTATGTATAGTTGATTTTATCTCCTATTTTTCCATATATTAAAATTAATACACTTATATAAAAATAGATTGTGACACTTTTTCCATTTCATTAGTTGTTATTACATTCATGTCATTTTCATAGGTAAGTGTCAACAAAGTGATTAAATTTTTAATAATATATGATAAGGGTCTAATTTAATCATACAATAATATTTTTACAGCTGTTAAGGTAATTTTATAATGTTATTTTTACCCTTAATTACACGATTCACCTTTACCAATGGTAATAAAAATAATTACGAATGTTACTATTCATAATGCCAAAAATAAAAGTAGCCTATTAAAATAATTTGGACCTAATGATTGCAAATATGGAATCCATTTTTCCAAATTCAAAACACATAAGTTGCAGTAATTAATTTAAAATTAATCCCATTGTTGAGAAAATGGGTTTTAAAAGTTAAAACATTGCAAAAGATTGAAATGTTTTTACTAATGAATTCAATGTAAAATTATTGACAATGAAATAAATTATATTAAATGGTAAAAAAATATTCTATTTATACTTTAAAACAATTAAACATTATAATTTAACCATATAAATTATCTCAATGAAAAAAGTTTTTTTTAATTAAAATTTAGCGTATTTTTACTATTCATCAAAATATGAAAGTTGTTAGAAAATATCAAAAATGTATCCAAAGTAAATTTTATAACTAGCTTAGAAATAACATGTGTATTTTTTCATATAAAAATCATTAATCTTTCAAAGTCTTAATTCAAAATGGGTTCGCCATTCCAAGGTGTAAAATTAACCTTTTTTAAAAAACATCAAATAGGGATTTATTCATAACCTATGACTAAAATATCCATTGAATGAATATCAAAAATATTTTATTAAGAATATAACACACACATATGTATATATATATCTTATTAATTTCATTACCAAAATTAATTCACTCTAAAATAAAAATATATAATTGATTTATATTTTTCATAATGCATTTTCATAAGTTAGTTATAATTATTCCTGCAAACCTAATAGCTAGGATATAACAGTAATTTTATATAAAGGGAATCTCACAGTTCATTTAAACTCACAATTGCGTGAAAATAAAGCTAATGAAGGATAAAAAATATTTAAATAAAATATTAATAATAACATCCGGGTGTTACATTCTACCCCCTTAAACTGAATTTCTACCTCGAAATTTGTCACTTGGAAATACACAGATGAGGATACCTATCCCTCATCATATCCTCAAGTTCCTATGTAGCTTCTTATAATTGATGGTTCCTCCATAAAACTTTAACCAAATGAGTGGTCTTGTTTTGTAAAACATTTTCACAATGATCCAGAATCTCTATCAGTTGTTCTTTATAAGAAAGACCTTACGCCAGCGGTACGACTTATGAGCTTAGTACATGTGAAGGATCAGGTATGTACTTTCTCAGGAGGGATACATGGAACACATCATGAACATGATAGAGATTTGGTGGAAGCGCTAATTGGTAAGATACCTTCCCAACACGGTCTAGAATTTCAAAAGGATTGATATACCTAGGGCTCAACTTTCCCTTCTTTCCAAATCTCATTACTCTCTTCCAGGGAGATATTCATAAGAACAGCATATCACCCACTTCAAACTCTAGGTCTTTTCATTGGTTGTCAGCATTAATTTTTTGTCAAGTCTAAGATGTTCTTATATGTTGTTGACTATATATGACATTTTCTTCCATTTCATCAACAAGATCTAGTCCTAATAGCTTTCTTTCCTCAACTTCATCCTAGCAAGTTGGAGTTCTGCACTTATTTACATAGAGGGCTTCATAAGGAGCCATTTGAATACTGAAGTAAAAGATATTATTGTAATAAAATTACACCAATGTTAGGTGTTTATATCAAGCACATTTTAAATCCATAGAGAGAGCTCTCAACATGTCTTCCAGAGTTTGAATTGTCCTCTCATACTGACTGTCTGTCTGAGGATGATAAGCAGTGATGAAACTTAACTCTATCTCTAAATCATGATGAAGACTTCACCAGAACTTCGAGGTAAAACTTGAATCCCAATAAGATATAATGGAAAGTGGAACTCCATGAAATCTTACCACTTCTTTTACATATATCCTACCAATCTGATCAAGAGATAAATCCTCTCTAATAGCAACGAAGTGTTCCGACTTCGTAAGGCGATCAACTATAACCCAGATAGCATTATTGTCTTTGGATGTTTTGGGAAGTCCAATGAAAAAGTCCATATTTATTTTTTCCCATTTCCATTCTGGTATGGGTAATGGTTTAACATCCCCTTATACTTTTGTCTTTTAGCTTTAACTTGCTGACAAACCAAGCATCAAGAGACATATTCATCATCATCTCTTTTCATGCCATCCTACTAGAAGTACTCTTTCAGGTCATTGTACATCTTCGTGCTTCCAGGGTGAATAGAGAATGAAGAACTATGAGCCTCATACAATAGCTCCTTCTTTAATTCTATTATGGGAGGAACACAATCCCAATTCATGAACCTTATTATTTCATCACAATCAAGGTTGAATTCAGGAAAATTTCTCACCTTCTTTTGAAACTCTACATCTTCATTTTGTGCCTCTTTAATCATCACATGTATAGATGGTTGGACATTCATTTGAGAAAGATAATATTTCTCCCCATTCATTATAATTTCAATATCTATCCTTTGAAAATCCATAAATATTGGATCTTTCATTATCCTCATCATGGATAGGTTAGCATGGTCTTGTCAACATAATGCATCTTCCACCTTGTTTTCTTTCTCAGGGTGGTAATGTATTGAGCAGTCGTAATCTTTAATCAACTCCAACCATCTTATTTGGAACATATTCATCTCCTTTTGTGTGAAAATATACTTTAAAATTTTATTATCATTATAAATATCACACCATTCACCATAAAGATAATTCCTCCATATCTTTAATGCAAATATTACTACAGTTAACTCCAAATCATGATTTGGGTAATTTTTCTCAGGTATTTTCCACTATTGTGAGGCATAAGCTATCACAATATCATTTTTGATGAGAATAAAACCCCATACCATTCTTGGATGAATCACTGTATATCACAAACCTTTCTCCACTACAAGGAAGTGTGAGAACAGGTGCACTGACTAACCTTCTTTTTAACTCTTTAAAATTCTCTTCACATTCCTCCGTCCAAACAAACTTAACTCCTTTTATAGTCAACCTGGTGAGTGGATTAGATAATCATGAAAATTATTTCAAAAAACGCTGATAATATCCATCCAAACCAAGAAAACTTTGGATCTTAGTTACTGTTGTTGGTCTCGACCATCTTTCAATAACCTCTGTTTTTGCTGGATCCAAAGATATCTCCTCTCTTGAGATTATGTGACCCAAAAATGAAACTTTTTGAAGCCAAAATTCACACTTGGTAAATTTGGCATAAATATTCTTCTTTATTAGGGTCTTAAGTAAAATTCTCAAGTGATCTTCATGTTCTTCCTCGCTATTTGAATAAACAAGAATATAATCTATAAAGACTACCAAAAACTGATCAAGATAGTCTCTAAAGACTCTATTCATTAGATCCATGAAGATAGCAGAAACATTAGTAAGACCAAAAGGCATCACTATAAATTTATCGTGTCCATACCTTGTAAGGAATTTCATCTTTGGTATATCCTCCTTGTTGACCCTTAATTGATTATACCATGAACAAAGATTAATCTTGGAAAAGTATTGAGCTCCGCGTAGTTGGTCAAATAAGTCATAAATTCATGGGAGAGGATATTTGTGATTGATAGTGATCTTGTTATGTTCTCCATAATCAATATGGAGTCTCATTGATCCATCTTTATTCTTAACAAACAGAACAGGTGCTCCCCAAGGTGACACACTATGGTGTATAAATCCCTTATCAATATTCTCTTGGATTTTCTTCTTCAATTCATGCTACTCAATTGGGGCCATTATATAAGGTGTCTTTGAAATAGGCATAGAACCCGGTATGAGTTCTATTGAAAACTCAACTTCAAGATTTGGTGGAGACCTAGAAATTCCTCCAGAAAGACATCATCAAACTCCCATACAATGGGTGTATTATTAATTGTGAGTTTCTCTCCAACCATTTGAGATAAATAACCTTCATTTATTGGAATCAAGACCCATAATATGGATGAAATTTCTACTATAAGTTTGTATTCAACCTTCCATCGATAGGTGATCGTAGATTGATCTAGAATATGAAATGTGACTTCTCTTATTTGAAAATTGATATGATATCCATATAAAGAAATCCAATCCATGCCAAGAATCACATCAAATTCCATTATAGGAAGGATCACAATATTTGTAGGAAGCACTTTCTCCCAAACTTCAATCGGAGAAGAATTGTAAACTTTTGATGCGACTGTTGTGCCATTAGGAGTTTTCACAGCTAACTCCACATCTAATTTTTGAGGTAATACGACAATACCCTTAGAAAATTCTTCAGAAATAAAAGATTGATTGGATCCAAAATCAAATAAAACATTTTCTACTTTAGAGTGGATGGTAAGTGTACCTTTCACCACTTCATTATCATACTCCACATCACCGATAGTAATTGCATGTGACTTTCCTTTGCCTTTTTCCTTAAGAGTTTTTTGAAATTGATCATCATAAATAACCCTTGGATTAGGTCATTGATTTGAATAATGCCCTATTTCCTTGAACTTGTAACATTTAAGTGTGGGAGCTGCATTCTGTATAGCCTTTTATTTGTTCACATCATTAGACATATTTTTCCATCACTTCAGCATTCAATTGCCCGATGACCTTCTTTTCCACACTTAAAACATTTACTTGTCCCTTTAAGACAATTCCCTCCATGTTTCTTTCCACACATTGAGCATAAGGAAATACTCATCTTCTTTTCAGTGTAGTCATTAGATTTTCCTATGAATTCCATTTTCCTCTTCTTATCAAACCCATATGACTGATGGGTTACTCCAATATCCATCTCAACCTTGAGAGCACATCGAAAAATTTCCTCGTAGCTATTGAAGTTTCTTATGGATAATTCCCATCAGATACTTGGTTTTAAGCCACTAAAGAATCGATCGATATTACTCTCAGGTTGGATAATAATTCTAGAAGCGTACCTTGCAAGTCTTGTAAAATTTTCTTTGTAGGTACCAACAAATTCATCATCCTTTTAATTCAATTCAAGAAACTCCTTCTCCATCTTTGTTCGAAGAATATGAGGGAAGTACTTATTGAAAAATAAGTTCTTTAACTCGTCCCATTCTATGGACTCAATTTCATCTCTTTGCCTTGTATTCTTTATAAGATTACACCATTGATCAACTTCACCTTCCAAACGATATACTGCTAAGATGAATTTATCATGTTCAGAACATTGTAGAACTGAATATATCTTTTCAGTGGTATTGATCCATTGTTTAGCCACTAATGGATCAGAAGACCCGCTGAATGAAGGTGGACGCTACCTCATTAAGGATTCAACAAAAAATTTATCCTTATTTTGCTAGTTTTGAATTCTTGCATGATTCATAGCTTGAGAATGTTGTGTGAGCATGGCTACAAGATTTTTCATTCCAACTCCAATAAAATTTGGTTGCTCAGGGGGACAATCATTGCATCGCCCGTCTCATTCTACATTAATGTGGTTCCTTTGGGTTCCATCCATTGAATAAAACCAAGAAGAATACTGTGAGAAACACTAATCATAATAGAAAAACCACATAATCAAGAATAAAATTTCAATTTAGCACACTTTAGGTTTTATCATAGCTTATTCATGGTCGTTTATAAAACACTTGGATTGCATCCTATACTTAGACATATCCATATGGTTATTACTAAGGCTTTCTTATCCTAGTTTCCAAAGGTTAACTATACCTTTCTTCTGATACCAAATATAACAACCCATACTTTACATACATTTTTATTACTTAAAAATTGATGTATATTTATTACAACATATAACAAAACCATGACAGGACAATATAATTATAGTGTCTTTAGAAACTAGGAAACATAAAAAACTAGTTCATAAAATATCTATATTGTCTCTCATTTATTTCATCATAACTAGACTCTATTTTGGCATATCATATTTAATACCCTTATTACTTACCTGGGGAAAAGAAACATACAAATGGGTGAGCTAAAATTCTCAGTAAGGGTAAATAAAGTAAATATCAATCATATCATATTTATAAGAACATATCATTTGAAAATGTTATCCTACATAAGTGATCACAATATCATGTCATGGTATAAATCATAGAAGTGAAATGTAATCCCAATAATCATAACATAATACATGAAACTTTGTGGCATACACACGTAATCATAGAAAATCATTTCATATTATTCAAGGCTCACTTCCAAGACCATCATAGCAAACAATGTCAATTACTGAACCGAGTTCACTCCTCGTCCTAGTCCTGTATTACTTGACCATATTAACTTGTTGTTTCAGCCATGTCTATCTCATGAGATATAAATCTTTACCCAATTAATTTGAGGTAAATATAGGTCCCACTCATCTCATAATGAAATCATTCTTACATGTTCCACAAAAACATAAATCATACATCATAGTATAACCCATGTAATAAAATGGGATTCTTAAACATCATTCCATCATAACATAATCCATATAAGATAAAAGGAATTAATAAAAATAATTCCACCATAACTTAATCAAATCAAAGTAATAATAGGGATAAAAACATAACCCTATATCATCTTTGATGGAACATAATTTTGATATAACACTTGAACTTAGTTCTTGAGAAAAATATCCTTTCTTCTTCAAAAACATTTTATTTTCTCAATATGTCGTTCAATTTTAAAAGAAAATAAGTTAATTGAAAATAAACTTGAAAACTTGTAAAGGAATCTTACTAGAAATAATTCTATATGAAAGCGTAAAAATCCACTCATGCTGTATAAGTTAAAAAAAATTCTCCTCGTACTTTTGCTGGAAAAGTCAAAAAGTACCTCATATGGTAAACAAAAGAGAGATTCCTTCCATACCATGTGGTAAAAGTAAATAAGGGTAAAAATGACTTTAAATATACATGGAAGAATAGTAAACATTTTATGAAAACATTTTTTGAAAACATGGACATGGATGATAAATATAACCCCAGTAAATACTTACGAATAAACAATCTCAGATAAAAACAAGATTGAAAAAGTTATCTCTTACTGTAGGTCCAATATGCTTCATATTTATCTGAACCTCCAATATAATGATTTAAATAATTTTATGGATTTATTAAAGAATCATAATCATTTTTATGATAGTATTTATGATCATATTTTCAACAGTTTGTTAGTAACATTTCATTGTTTTTCGTTATTAGGGTATTAACTGTTTTATGTTCTTACGTATGTTTTGTCGGATAAGTTCTTGTTCCTATTTTTAGGTTATAGTTATATAATTTACATAATGTTATTCGTATAATATATATCATATTTACTCATTAAAATAATTTATATAATCATTGTTTAATGAATATCATGTAGAACGAATCACATCGCACCGTGGAGTCGGTAAGCCGTACGTACGCACGAGCGATGATATCGTTCCCATAATTGTTGAATGGTATTGAATTGGATGGTGTATAGTATATAAGAATTATTATAATGTTAAAATTTTCATATATAGGTATTATTTACACCATTATACCCATCCAATTAAGGCGGTGGTGAAAAATAGTACACACCACGGCGTGGAGATGGTAAACCGTACATACGCACAAGCAGTGATTTTGTTTTTTGTAGGATGGATAAAAGGTGAAATAGGGTTGTTTAATATTTATAATAACATATCAGTATATTAGTGATACTGAATTTTTTATTTTATAATGAAAAAACTAAATAAGAGGAAGTAGAAGAAGAAAGAAACATGAAAGAATCGGTAGAAGAGATTACCTCTTCCTCGACGTGCCTCCTATGAATTTCCACATAGGGAACTAGATTCGGTCTTTTAAGAAGACTAGAACCTCCATAATGTTACTAGGGAAGTTGAGAAGAGTAATGGTCAGGGTTTTGAAGATCTTAAAGCCTCAAAATCAAGTGAATATGAGAGATAGGAGGTTCCCTTTTATAAGAGAGGAGAGGGACACTTTAGAAAACTCTCAAAAATATTGATTTATAATAAAATCAAACCCTACCCAAAATCCTACAAAGTGTCCCTAATTATAATATGAGATGAGATAGGGTTGTAATATCATTAACCAATAAATTTTAGACAAATTATTTTTTCAATTTAAACCTTATCTTTTTAATTGACCCTTAGTTATTATATTAAAGTTTAATTTTGCAAATAACATTCTAAATATATAATGGTAATGAATATTTACTTATGGGGGGTTAATTGACCATAAATGGATAATTTATGATATTTTAGACCTTATAATTATCACTTTTTAATTTTTAACTATTTTTATTATTTTTAAATAATTTAATAAAATGTTATGTTTATAAAATATAAATAGTGTCAATTTTGACACTATTCATTTATTAGACTTTAAATAAAATTCACACAGAAGATAAATTCGAATAAAAATATTAAATACACTCCTAACATGTCATATTCACATATAAAATTCAAGGATAAAATTAATTAGTTCATATGATATTTCTTTTAACATTTTTAAAACCATTTATTTAATATTTCTATTAATAAAATAATTTCTACATCATTATTGTGTCATCATTAATGGTAATTATTTAATATCTAAAAATTATAAATAAATTTTTATGATCTGTTTAATTATTTTATATTTCTAGATACTATCTATAATAGATTTTATCTCATATTTTTCCATATATTAAAATTAATACACTTATATAAAAAGAGATTGTGACACTTTGTCCATTTCATTAGTTTTTATTAAATTCTTGTATCATAGGTAAGTGGAAATAAAGTGATTCCATTTTTAAAAATAAATGATAATTGTCGAATTTAATCATCCAATAATATTTTTACAGCTATTAAGGTAATTTTATAATATTAGTTTTACCCTTAATTACCCGATTCACTTTTATCTATGGTAATAAAAATAATTACCAAAGTTACTATTCATAATAACCAAAAATAGAAGTAACCTATTAAAATAATTTGGACCTAATGATTCCAACTATGGAATCAATTTTTCCAAATTCTAAACACAGAAGTTTCAGTAATTATTTTAAAATTAATCTTGTTGTTGAGAAAATGGGTTTTAAAAGTTAAAACATTGCAAAAGATTGAATTGTTTTTACCTATGAATTCAATGTAAAATTAATGAAAATGACATAAATTATATTAAATGGTAAAAATATATTTTATTTATACTTTAAAACTATTAAATATTATAATTTAACCATATAAATTATCCAATGAAAAAAAATTGTTTTTAATTAAAATTTAGCGTATTTTTACTATTCATCAAAATATGAAAGTCGTCAGAAAATATCAAAAATTTATCCAAAGTAAATTTTTATATCCCTATTTAAAATAAAATGTTTATGTTGTCATATAAAAATAATTAATGTGTAAAAGCCTTAATTTAAAATGGGTTTTCCATTCAAAGGTGTAAAATTGACCTTTTAAAAAAAACATCAAATAGGGTTTTATTCATAACCTATGACTAAAATATCCATTGAATGAATATCAACAATATTTTATTAAGCATATAACACGTATATATATCTTATTAATTTCATTACAAAAATTAATTCACTATAAAATACAAATATCTAATTGATTTATATTTTTCATAATGCATTTTCATAAGTTAGTTATAATTATTCCTTCAAACATAACGGCTAGGATATAACGGTAATTTTATATTAAGGGAATCTCACAGTTCCTTTAAAATCACGATTTCATGAAAATAAATCTACTGAAGGATAAAAAATATTTAAAGAAAATATTTAATAAAAACATCTGGGTGTTACATTCTACCCCCCTTAAACTGAATTTCACCCTTGAAATTCATCACTTGGAAATACACAGATGAGGATACCTCTCCCTCATAATATCCTCAAGTTCCCATGTAGCTTATTCAAATTGGTATTTTATCCATAAAACTTTAACCAAGTGAGTGGTCTTGTTTCATAGAAATTTTTCGCTACCATCCAGAATCTCTATCGATTGTTCTTAAAAAGAAAGAACTTGCTCCCAACAGTACGACTTTTGAGCTTAGTACAAGTGATGGATCAGGTATGTACTTTCTCAAGAGGGATACATGGAACACATCATGAACTTGAGAGATATTCGGTGGAAGCTTCAATCAGAAAGCTACCTTCCCAACATGATCCAGAATTTCTAAAGGACTGATATACCTAGGGCTCAGCTTACCCTTCTTTCCAAATATCATTACTCTCTTCCAGGGAGATATTTATAAGAACACCTTATCACCCACTTCAAACTCAAACCCTTTTATTCGGTTGTCAGTATAACTTTTTTATCGACTCTAAGCTTCTCTTATATGTGGTTGAATAGGTCTGACCTTTTCTTCCATTTCATCAACAAGATCAGGTCCTAATAGCTTTCTTTCCCCAACTTCATCCCAGCAAGTTGGAGTTATGCACTTCTTTCCATACAGGGTTTCATAAGGATAAATCTGAATACTGGAGTGAAAGATATTATTGTAAGAAAATTCCACCAATGGTAGGTGATAATCTCAACCACCTTTTAAATCCATAGGGGAAGCTCTCAACATGTCTTCCAGAGTTTGAATTTTCCTCTCAGACTGAATGTCTATATAAGGTTGATAAGCAGTACTGAAACTTAACTCTGTGTCTAAATCATACTAAAGACTTCGCTAGAACTTCGAGGTAAACCTTGGACCTCGATCAGATATAATGGAAAGTTTTACTCCATGAAATATTACCACTTCCTTTACATATATCCTGGAAAGATGATCAAGAGAGAAATCCTCTTTAAAATCAATGAAGTGTGCCGACTTCATAAGGCGATCAACTATAACCTGGATAACATTATTGCCTTTGGATGTTTTGGGAAGTCTGATGACAAAGTCCATAGTGATGTTTTCCCATTTCCATTCTAGTATGGTTAATGGTTGTAACATCACCTTAGACTTTTATCTTTCAGCCTTAACTTGCTGACAAACCAGGCATCGAGAGACATATTCAGTGACATATATTTTCTTTCCATCCCACCAAAAGTACTCTTTCAGGTCCTGGTACATTTTCATGCTTCCAGTGTGAATAGAGAATAAAGAACTATAAGCATCATCCAATAGCTCCTTCTTTAATTATGGTATGAGAGGAACAAAAACCTGATTCCTGAACCTTATTATTTCATCACAATAAAGATTAAATTAAGGAACATTTCACACCTTCTTTTGTAACTCTATATCTTCCTTCTGTGCCTCTTTAATCTTCACATGTATAGATCGTTGAACATTCATTTGATAAAGATAAGATTTCTCCCCTTTTGTTATAATTTCAAGATCCATCCTTTGAAAATCCATAAATATTGGATCTTCCATGATCCTCATCATGGATAAGCTGGCATGGTCTTGTGGACTTAATGATTCTACCACCTTGTTTGCTTTCCCAGGGTGATAATGTATTGAGAATTCGTAATATTTAATCATGTGAAACCATATTATTTGGCACATATTCAGCTCCTTTTGTGTGAAAATATACTTTAAACTTTTATGATCAGTATAAATATCACACCTTTCACCATAAAGAAAATGCCTCCATATCTTTAATGAAAATATTACTCCAGCTAACTCCAAATCATGAGTTGGGTAATTTTGCTCATGTATTTTAAAATTTCGTGAGGGATAAGCTATCACCATATCATTTTGCATGAGAACACATCCCAACCCCTTCTTAGATGTATCCTTGTAGATCACAAATCGTTCTCCACTACAAGGCAGTGTGAGAACAGGTGCACTGGCTAACTTTATTTTTAGATCATTGAAATTCTCTTCACATTCCTCCGTCAAAACGAACTTAACTCCTTTCCAAGTCATCTTGGTGAGTGGATTAGATAATCGTGAAAAATCATTCACAAAATGATGATAATATCTAGCCAAACCAAGAAAACTTCGAATCTCAATTACTTTTATTGGTCTCAGCCATCTTTCAATAACCACTGTTTTTGCTGCATCCATAGATATCCCCTCTCTTGAGATTAAGTGACCCAAAAATGAAACTTTTTGAAGCCAAAATTCACACTTCGTAAATTTGGAATAAAGATTCTCCTTTCTCAGGATCTTCAGTACAATTATTAAGTGATCTTCATGTTCTTCCTTTCTCTTTGAATAGAGAAAAATATAATTTATAAAGACTACCACAAACTGATCAAGATAGTCTCTAAAGAATCTATTCCTTAGATCCATGAAGATAGCAAGGGCATTAGTAAGACCAAAAGACATCACTATAAATTCATAGTTTCCATACCTTGTAGAGAATTCCATCTTTGGTATATCCTCCTTTTTGACCCTTAATTGATGATACCCTGAATGAAAATCAATCTTGGAAAAGTATTGAGCTCCGCGTAGTTTGTCAAATAAGTCATCAATGAGTGGGAGAGGATATTTGTTCTTGATAGTGATCTTGTTAAGTTCTCAATAATCAATTCAGAGTCTCATTGATCCATCTTTCTTCTTAACAAACAGAATAGGTTCCCCCAAGGTGACGCACTAGGGCGTATGAATCCCTTATAAAGATTCTCTTGGAGTTTCTTCTTTAATTCATGCAACTTAATTAGTTCCATTCTATAAGGTGTATTTTAAATAGGTATAGAACCTGGTATGAGTTCTATTGAAAACTCAACTTCACAGTTCGGTGGAAGACCTGGCAATTCCTTTGAAAAGACATCATCAAAATCCCATACAATGGGTGTATTCTTAATCATGAGTTTCTCTCCAACCATTTGAGATAAATAACCTTCATTTCTTGAAATCAAGACCCATAAGATGGAGGAAATTTCTACTAGAAGGTTATATTAATCATCACATTGATAGATGATCATAGATTGATCTGGAATAAGAAATGTGACTTCCCTTCTTTGGAAATTGATATGAGCTCTATATAAAGAAAGAAAATCCATGCTAAGAATCACATCAAATTCCACTATAAGAAGGATCATAAGATTTGCAGGAATCACTTTCCCTCAAACTTTAATCGGAGAAGAATTGTAAACTTTTGATGCGACAGTTGTGCCATTAGGAGTTGTCACAGCTAACTCAACATCTAATTGTTGAGGTAATACAATGATACCCTTAGAAAATTCTTCATAAATAAAAGAGTGGGTGGATCCAGAATCAGAAAAAACATTTTCTACTTTAGAGTTGATGGTATTTTTACCTTTAACCACTTAATTATCTTACTCCACATCGCCGGTAGTAATTTCATGTGACTTTCCTTTGTCTTTTTTATTAAGAGTTTGTTGATGTCAATCATCATCAATAACTGTTGGATTATGGAATTGATTGGAATAATGCCCCATTTCTTTTCACTTGTAACATTGAAGTGTAGGTGGTGCATTATGTATATCCTTTTCTTTGTTCGCATCATTAGACATCTTTTTTCCCATCACTTCAGTATTCAATTTCCTAATGAACTTCTTTTCCACACTTAAAACATTTACTTTTCCATTTAAGAAAATCCCCTCTATGTTTCTTTACACACATTGAGCATAAGGGAAAAATTATCTTCTTTTTAGTGTGGTCTTTAGATTTTCTTTTGAATTCCATTTTCCTCTTCTTATCAAACCAGTATGACTGATGGGTTACTCCAATCACCATCTCAACCTTGAGATCACATCGAACAATTTACTCATTTCTATTGATTTCCAGTATGGATAATTACCTTCAGAGAATTGGTTTTAAGACACTAAATAATCGATCGATCTTACTCTCAGGTTAGATAATAATTCCGGAAGCGTACCTTTCAAGTCTTGTAAAATTTTCTTCATAGGTACCAATGGATTCATCATCCTTTTAATTCAGTTCAAGAAACTTATTCTCCATATTTTTTTTGATGAATATGAGGGAAGTACTTATTGAAACATAAGTTCTTGAATTCGTCCCATTCCATGGACTCAATTTAATCTCTTTGCCTTGTATTCTTGATAAGATTCCACCATTGATCAGATTCACCTTCCAAAAGATATACTGCTAAGATGAATTTATCATGTTTAGAACATTTTAGAACTGAAAATATCTTTTCAGTAGTATTGGTCCATTGTTCAACCACTAATGGATCAGAAGACCTGCTGCATGAAGTTGGACGCTTCCTCGTGAAGGATTCAATAGAATGTTGCTCCTTCATTTACTCACTTGGAATTACTACATGATTCATAGCTTGAGAAAGTTGTGTGAGCATGTCTACAATATTTTTTATTCTAGCTCCCATAACATTTGGTTTCTTAGGGGGATAATCATTACATTGCTCGTCACATTCAGCGTTTATGTGGTTCCTTCAGGTTCCAACCATTGACTAAAACCAAGAAGCGTAGTGTGAGAAACACTAATCATAAAAGGAAAACCACATAATCAAGAATAAAATTTCAATTTATCACACTTTAGGTTTTATTGTAGGTTATTCATGGTCATTTAAAAAACACTAGGATTGTATCCTATACTTATACATATCCTTATGATTCTTACTAATGCTTTCTCATCCTAGTTTCCAAAGGTTAAGTATACCTTTCCTCTAATACCAACTATAATGACACATACTTTACATAAATTATTATTACTTTATAATTGAAGTATATTTATTACAATATATAACAAAACCATGACCATACCATATAGGTATAGTGTCTTTAGAAACTGGGAAACATAAAACACTAGTTCATAAAACATCTACATTGTTTCTCGTTTATTTCATTATAACTAGAATCATTTTTGGCATATCATATTTAATACCCTTATTCCTGACCAGGGGAAAAGAAACATAAAAAAGGGTGAGCTTAAAGGCTCAATAAGGTTAAACAAATAAAATATCAATCATATCATATTCATAAGAACATATCCTTTGAAAATCATATCCTGCATAAGAGATCGCAAAATCATGCCATGGGATAAATCATAGAAGTTAAATGTAATCCCAATAATCATAACATAAGACATGAAACTTTGTGTCATACACACATAAGCATAGAAAATCATTTCATATTATTCAAGGCTCATTTCCAAGACTATCATAGCTGACAAATTCCATTACTGAACCGAGTTCTCTCCTCATTCTAGCCCTTTATCACTGAACCGAATTAACTTTTCATTCCATCCATGTCTGTATCATGAGATATAAATCTGTAGCCAATGAATTGGAGGGAGATATAGGTTCCACCCATCTCATAATGAAACTATTATTATGTGTGCCACAAATACATAAATCATACATCATAGCATAACCCATGTAATAAAATGGGATTCTTAAACATCATGTCATCATAATATAAGACAAAAGGAATTTATAAAAATAATTCCATCATAAAATAATCAAATAAAATTAATAATAGGGATAGAAACATAACCCTATATCATCTTATATGGAAAATAATTTTGATAAAACACTTGAACTTAGTTCGTGAGGAAAATATCCTTTCTTCTTCAAAAACATTTTCTTTTATCAATATGTCATCCAATTTTAAAATAAAATAAGTTAATTAAAAATAAAATTGAAAAATTATAAAGTAAGCTTCTTGGAAATAATTCTCTATAAAATCATAAAAATCTGTTCATACCGTATAAGTTAAAAAACATTATCCTCATACTTTTTCTGGAAAAGTAAAAAAGTACCTCGTATGGTAAACAAAAAAAATATTCCTTCCATACCATGTGGTAAAAGTAAAAAAATGGTAAAAATGACTTTACATATACATGGAATAATAATAAACATTTTATGAAAACATTTTTAGAAAACATGTACATGGATGATAAATATAACCCCAGTAAATACGTACGAATAAACAATCTCAGATAAAAATGAGATTGGAAAGGTTATCCCTTACCTTAGGTCCAATATGATTTTTATGTATCTGAACTTCCTGTATAATGATTTAAATAATGATACATATTTATTTCATAATCATAATAATTTTTATGATCACATTTTCATCCGTTTGTTAGTAACATTTCATTGGTACTCGTTATTCGGGTATTAACTGCTTTATGTTCTTACGTATGTTTTGTCGGATAAGTTCTTCTTACTCTTTTTAGGTTATAGTTATATCATTTACATCATGGTATTATTATAATATATATCATATTTATTCATTCAATTCATTTATATAATCATGGTTTAATGAAGATCATGTATAACGAATCAAATCGCACTGTGGAGACGGTAATCCGTACGTACGCATGAGCGACGATATCGTTCCCATGATTAGTGAATGGTATGGAAGTGGATGGTGTATAGTATCTCAGATTTAGTATAATTTTACATTATTCATATATAGGTATTATTTATACCATTATACCCATCCATGTAAGGTGGGGGTGAAAAACAGATTACACCACGATGTGGAGATGGTAAGTCGTACGTACGCACGTGCGGTGATTTTGTTTTTTGTAGGATGGATAGAAGGTGAAATAGGGTTGTTTCAAATTTATAATAACATATCAGTATATGAGTGATACTGATGTTTTTATTTTATAATTAAACAACTAAATAAGAGGAATTAGAAGAAGAAAGAAACCTGAAAGAATCGGTAGAAGAGATTACCTCTTCCTCGATGTGCCTCCTTTGAATTTCCACTTAGGGCACCAAAGTCAATCTTTTGAGAAGACCAGAACCTCCAGAATGTTACTAGAGAAGTTTATAAGAGTAATGGGTAGGTTTTGGCCAAGCTTGAAGGCTCAAAATGGAGTGAAGAGTAGAGGTAGGAGGTTCCCTTTTATAAGAGAGGAGAGGGGCACTTTATGAAACTCTCAAAATATTAATTTATAATAAAATCCAACCCTACCCAAAAACCTCCAAAGTGTCCCTAATTAGAATATGAAATGAGATAGGGTTTTAATATCATCAAAAAATAAATTTTGGACAAATTTTGTTTTCAATTTAAACCTTATCTTTTTAATTGACCCTCAGTTATTCTATTAATGTTTAATTTTGGTTATAACATTCTAAATATTTAATGGTAATGAATATTTACTTATGCGGGGTTAATTGACCATAAATGGGTAATTTATGATATTTTAGAGCTTATAATTATCACTTTATAATTTTTAAATATTTTTATGATTTTTAAATAATTTAATAAAATTTTATGTTTGTAAAATTACAATAGTGTCAATTTTGACACAATTCATTTATTAGACTTTAAATAAAATTCACACAGAAGATAAATTCAAAAAAAATATTAAATACACTCCTAACATGTAATAGTAACCTCTAAAATTCATGTAGAACATTAATTATTTCATATGTTATTTCTTTTAACATTTTTAAAACCATTTATTTGATATTTCTATTAATAAAATAATTTCTACATCACTATTGTGTCATCATTAATGGTAATTATTTAATCTCTAAAAATTATAAATAAATTTTTATGATGTGGGTAATTATTTTATCTTTCCAGAGACTATATATAATTGATTTTATCTCCTATTTATCCATATATTAAAATTAAAATACTTATATAAAAAGAGATTATGACACTTTGTCCATTTCATTAGTTTTTATTACATTCATGTCATTTTCATACGTAAGTGGCAATAAAGTGATTAAATTTATAAAAATAGATAATAAGTGTATAATTTAATCATCCAATAGGATTTTTATAGGTTTTAAGGTAATTTTATAGTATTATTTTTACCATTAATTACCCGATTCACCTTTAACCATAGTAATAAAAATAATTACCAAAGTTACTATTTATAATGACCAAAAATAAAATTAGTCTATTAACATAATTTGGACCTAAGGATTCCAAATATAAAATCCATTTTTCAAAATTTGAAACACATAAGTTTCCGTAATTAATTTAAAATTAATCTCATTTTTGAGAAAAGGGTTTTAAAAGGTAAAACATTGCAAAAGATTGAAATGTTTTTACCTATGAATTCAATGTTAAATTAATGATAATGAAATAAATTATATTAAATGGTAAAAATATATTCTATTTATACTTTAAAAACATTCAATATTATAATTCAACCATATAAATTATCTCAATGAATAAAATTTGTTTTTAATTAAAATTTATAGTATTTTTACTATTCATCAAAATATGAAAGTTATCAGAAAATATTAAAAATTTATCCAAAGTAAATTTTTGTACCCCACTTAAAAATAAAATTTTTATGTTGTCATATAAAAATCATTAATGTTTCAAAGTCTTAATTTAAAATGGGTTCACCATTCAAAGGTGTAAAATTAATATTTTTAAAAAAAACATCAAATAGGGTTTTATTTATAAACTATGACTAAAATATCCATTGAATGAATATAAAAAATATTTTATTAAGTATATAACACATATATATCTTATTAATTTCATTAAAAAAATTAATTCACTCTAAAATACAAATATCTAATTGATTTATATTTTTCATAATGCATTTTCATAAGTTAGTTATAATTATTCCCGCTAACCTAACAGCTAGGCTATAACGGTAATTTTTTATTAAGGGCATCTCACAGTTCATTTAAAATCATGATTGTGTGAAAATCAAGCTATTTAAGGATAAAATTTATTTAAAGAAAATATTTGATAAAAACATCTGGGTGTTATAGTCGGGGGATGGGGGGATCGGGTTTGGGGGGTGGGGCGAAGAAGTATCATGGGTTAACAAAGGTTTTAGCGGCAGTTTTTAAAAAACACCCCTATATTTTGACAATTTTTTTTAGTATCCGTTTAATAAATTTCCACTAAAAACCTACCGCTAATTACTGATTTTGGTGTAGTGATTGTTTTCATTTTTTTGATTGAATGGGAGTGGAATAGATAATGGTTATACCATCAATATAGTAAATTTTTTGTATATTATTTATATTGATGTCATTATATACATATGGTTAGAATGAGTTTGAGGAGGGTGGATAAATAATGGAAGTTAAAGGGTGAGTAATACGTACATTAAGAATTTGGATCTTCTCTTGAAGTATCCTTTGGAAATGAAGGACTTCAGGCATTATGTTGAGGATAGTGTTTTTGCTGATAGTTTATATTATTTTGTTAAATAGAAAAAAATTATTTTAAAATATTTATTGAAAATATTTTTCTTATATATTATTTCAATTTAATATTATTACATGCGTTAAGATTAATTACTATTAAATTTTTAAAATACATAGTTTTATATTTCTGTTTGAAATATATATATATATATATCAATACATATATACATAAATGTGTGTGTGTCAATACATTTATAGTTTCTTTTTAAAAAATTATATTATATTTTTTTAGTGTTTATATATTTTGTTTACCTTGTTTTATATTTTTTCAAGTATAATATATACATTAATACATGTATCTGTATATATGCATATATTAATTATTTTAATTTTATTTATTTATTTATTTATTTATTTATTTATTTAAACCATATACAGTGTCACCATCTTCTCTGAGATCATCATCCCAATGTTTGTTTTCATACCCACAGGATCATCCATGATTGAGCGATATATGAAACACCAACACCGCATCTCTATTTCAACTTACACTATTCATATTCTTCGTAGCTCAACACCAACTCCCTGTTTGTGCCTACGACACCAACACTAAATTCCTTCATGCAGTGTGACATCACTTTCACCATCTGGTTTGACCTTTAGCACTCCACTAGAATCTCTTGAACCAACAACCGGTAGTGGCTTCCTACTCTAGTGCATCCACATTGCAACCCATCTTCTTCAGTGATGCAATGAGAGTAGTAGCTCGCGACATCACCCAACCTCCCTCTCCTCTATATACTCACCATGAAGGAGTATATTAACCAATAGTATAATTTTCCATGAGACAACTATCTACCTACCATGCCCTTAAAATTTTACTGACTGTGAGTTTTGATAAGTTACTACAAGTAATAATTCTACTTACCATGAGCCAAGGCCGCAACCTATCATGAGTGAATAGTGGTTATCATGAATTAAAATACTACCTACAGTGAATCTTACCACAAGTGTAGCTACTAGGTATTTTATTTTGTTATAGTAAGTATAAAAATATTTTTTACTGCATTAAATATTATTTTTAAATTGATCTAAAAGGCATTTTAAAATTACTATGTATGAATTAAATCTTAAGTATCTCACGTGGTCAGTATACCGACCACACGACAATTATTTTTCATTGTCATTATACCAACTGCATGATCAAAAATAGTCACACAGTCAGCATACTAACCATACATGCACAGTAATTATACCGACCGCATGTGATGAAATGGTCGGTATACCGACTGCATGACTAATTCATCACATTTTCAGTATATTACTTTGCATATTTTTCAGAACATCAATATTTTACAAAACGCTTTATTTTAGTGTTATTTGTATATATTTATCAACTACAGGTGTGTTAAATTTATTTTTATCATTCTAATGATTTGTAAATAGTTATATATTATAACAAGTATGTGAAAAATATTTTATGGATAAAATTTTACAAAATTATTATAGAAATAATAATTTTCATAATAATTATATTATGCTCTGGTTTTCATTATATTTTGAATTATCGCTTTACAAAAAAAATTATAATGTTTCTTAATAATTTAAACATTCTAAAAATTATCATTTATCCTAATGATCTTTTTCCAAGTTTCTCGAAGTTATTCCTTGCAGGAGTAAAAGAGTGAGAAGATTCTAAGTATGAGCGTGACATTTAAAATTATAGGTTAGAGATATATTTTCAATGTTTATTACGTTTCTAATGTCTCTTTCTATGATTATCCAATGATATGCTCCAAGATATTTGGATTTAATGACTTGTAGTTATCCACTGTAATGAAAATCAATAAATGTGATAAAATAAACCTGACAAAGTTTATTGAAGTATGATTGATGATGATGATTAAGAAGATCATAGCAGTAGATGAATACATCATTCTTAAGAGCTTTGAAAAGTATTGAATCTCAACTATGACTATTTTTTCACTGTTGTGATCACAAAGGACTTCATCATTTTCATCATCCACTACTGAAGTGATCGAATTTCTTGAGCAGCATTAACATTAATGATTATCTTCTCATCTGTTATTCTTAGTTCTTTATGTTCTTCACCATTGTGTTTCTTCTTTTTGTTTTTTGTACTCTAGAGTTGGCCTAATATTTTCCCATTCAAAAGTTTTCATATGGGTTACTCATCCCATATAAATGGAAGGTCAGATTATGAATCCCAGACATGATTCAGGTGGGTTTTGACTCCTTTAAAAGTTGAGGGTTATACTACCAGGTGAGAAAAATGTACGTCTGTAAGAAATTGGGTTCTCATTACCTATAAAAAGTAAGGAACTCATAAATACAAGTCTCCACACAAAGCATATTATATTGAAGAGTATATTGGGATCTTGGTAATCTGATCTTCAATAAAAAACTTGCTCTGAAAAAAAAAATATCTTCTTCTCAATTAAAATTGTTTAACACTCTGATAATTATATTCTATTAATTAATTTTTAAAAGGATTATTCACCCCCACCCTTCTAGTCAATATTTCCATAAACTCAGACCTAAAAAATAGTATCAGAGTGTGGTGACTTTTAAGGAATGGTTATAACTGTTTCATTATCTTTTTTGAACTTAGCATTATCTTAAACATAACATTCTAAAGAAAGATCCACTACTTTGTTATAGAAAGTCAGGAATTTGAGATGTTGAATCCCATCAGGAAACCTCACTACAATGTAAGTGACTATGTTTAATGGAAAGATTAGATGGAGGTATTTCTAAAAAATGTAGGTCTTTAATTTTGGACTATTATGTCAAAACCTTATAAACTTCCTGAAGTAGATTTAGAACCTCTAGATGATAGTGATGTTATAAAATGTGTTCTAAATTACAAAGTTATGAATTGTCTATATTTTTATTTAAGTATAAATATATATATACATGTTTCTTCATGTAAAACTACTTTTTATATCTGGAGGACTTTAAAAGTTACTCATCGAGGAGTTGATAAGTTTCATAGAACCAATCTTGGTATTCATTGCACTATTACAAAAATACATTTTTCATGTTGGTTTTTTTAGGTTTTTAATGTCGATTTTAGGGGAAATGTTATTATAGGTGATGTAAAAATCATATTTTTAAACATCAGTTAATATAATCGATGTTAGAATTATTATTTTTAAGTTTTTTTACATTGGTTATCTTTTAACCAACATGAAATGTAACATACCACATTGGATTTTTTATAACCGACTTTCAATGTTACTTTTTATGATAGTTATAAAATAACTGATATAAACAAATAGTTTTATTTAGTTTTTTACATCTTTTATTTTATAACATATGTAAAATATCTATTTTTTACATTTTTTATAAAATAATCGTTGTAAAAAAACATTCATTTTTTAACTTTCAATGTTGATTACTCCATTGGATAAAAATACATGAACATTAAAAGGAAAAAAGATCATAAAAACCTAATGGAATATAGACAAAGAAACGTAAATCTTTGAAATGATTTTTAATCTTGACATACTCTCCATCAATATAATTCTCTTCAGATGAAATATCTCATGAGGCAAATAAAGTTGTGGAATATTAGATGTAATTTTAAACTCTGAACAAATATTTTTCATTTTAACGTCATTTGAAGAGGGATCCTTAATGATAAGAAAAACGGAATAATTAAATGGGGTATCAATTGAGAAAACCAATAAAAACACATTAAATCGTAGAAAAATAATTATAAATACCATGAAAAATTCACCGAATGAAGAATTGGTGTAATGATTATGAATATTTGAAGAGTTGAATCGGTGGGAAGTTGATAATGGTTGAAAGAGTTAATCATGAAAGGAATACATGTGGAGCATGAAAGAATAAAAATTCACTTGAAAATAAAACCATGGTATAATAAAATTTACATGGAAATTGAATGTTTCAAAGGAATATTGTCAAAAAAATGAATTCCTCTTTGGTGAGATCTAAAATTTAATCTTTTATGTCGGTTATTTTAAAACCAATGTCAAAACCCACATTTATTCACACCAGTTTTTATCATGAATTAACATAATACCTACCGTGAAGCTTACTACAGGTGTAGTACTTACTGAAAGGTTTTATATTTTGTTACGGTAAATATAAAAATATTTTTTACCACATGAAATATTATTTTTAAATTGATCGCAAAGGCATTTTAAAATTACTATGCATGAATTAATTCTTAAGTATGTTACGCAGTCAGTATACTGACCGCACGAAAAATACGTTGCACGGTCAGTATACCAATCGCATGATCAAAATAGTCATACGGTCAGCATACCAACCATGTACACATGGTAAGTATACCGATGTGATATCTATTTTTCATTCATGTATTTTATGGTATTTTAATATATTGGCTTCTATATTTTAAAGATTATTCTTTCCAATTTGTGAATTGTTTAACTCATTTTTTGTTTTATGGAATGATATAATAGATAATTGAAAAAGGAGAAAAAAGACACTTCATGCCATTAGCGATGTGAAGCAGTTTGACATCGGATTTTTGAGGATGGTCATGGAGCACTTCCAATGCACAAAACTAAAGAACTAAGAAAAAACAAGGCATCCAGAGCAGAAAACTGCCATTAAACATTGTGTAATCATTACACATCATGTATCAATGCATGTCATTAAATAGATACACATCATGAAGTGAATAAAATCAACATAAATATCTACACATCGTGTAAAGTGTCAGGATAGGATTTAAGCAGCCAAATTTGACATATCTTTAATTTTTTGCAAGATTTAAGACATGGGACCCACCCATGACCAACTTTTGACCCATCATTTATGTCGTTCATGGATACCCAAACCCATATGGTGCCTATAAATAAAAGGTCATCTTACATCAATGTAAGATATCCTAGAGTCCAAAAATACAATTTCACATGAACCCTAAAAACCCTAGCACGATTTTCAAATCAGATTCAAAACCAATCAATCTCTTGTTCTTTGCTTTATTCTTTAATTTTCTTAAAACTATTTCCAAGAATCAATTTTGATTCATATAAAACTATGAAAACCCTAATGATTACTAATTATAAAGTATATGTGGATGAATCTAGACAGTATGTAATTCATACATGTATTTAACTAAATCAAGGCTTGATATTATGTTTCTTATATGTAAATGTGCAAGATATCAATATAATACAAAAGAATGTCATTTAAAGGTTTCAAAAATAATAATCAGATACATTAAAGGAATTTTCAACATTGTTTTATTTTACTTCAATCAAAACTGTTTTAATATTTTATCTTTCTCTGATTCTAACTTTGGGCGCAGCAAATATGATGGGAAAATTACATCAGGTATGTGTTACTTATTAGGTAAATGTTTAATATCATAGTGTTATAGAAATAAATTATAAGTTACATTGTCAATATTCTAGGCTTATCACATTTCTGTTATAAATTTTTGCGCTCAAAGCCTCTGGGTAAAACAAACTCTATGTGATTTCAATGTTTACTTAGATAAAATGCTCATATTCTGTTATAATACTTCTGATATTTCAATATCTAAAAAACTTTTATAGAATTATTAGAATAAGAACATAGATTTTTAGATTCCACTTTTTAAGATATCATTTCAATAAAGGGGACATTATTTTATAATACATTTCAATAGAAAACCAACTTGAAAACATATTTACTAAATGACTAGATTATGTTAGGTTTAAAAAATTAAATTTTGTATTGGGCTTAATGGAGATTTAGTTTCTGAGAGCATGCTAATATTTGTTTTATTATTTGTATAACTTCATTGGAAATGAATGAATTCATGGGTATTTATCCCTAGATTATTTTTTTATATACAATATTTTTCTTCTTTTAATATTTTTCTTCTTCTTTTTGATAAATTTCCAAAAGTGGGTAAAAATTGGGAATTTTAAAAAAAAATAAAAGTATTATTTTCAACTTTAAGTTTAAAAAAAGAGGAGATTGTTTGTTCTAATATTTTATGTTATTTGTTTTATTATTTTGTTAAATTCAAAACCATTCTTTTAAAATATTTATTGAAAATATTTTTCATATATATTATTTTATTTTAAAATTATTTCATGTGTTAAGATTAATTAGTATTAAATTTTTAAAATACAAAGTTTTATATATTTTTTGACATATATATATATATATATATCAATACATACATATGTGTGTTTTTGTGTTAATACATTCATGATTTTTTTCAAACTTTATATCATATTTTTTAGTGTTTAAATATTTGTTATACCTTGTTATATATATTTTTTAAGTATAATATATATATATATATATATATATATTAATACGTGTATATATATATGTATATATAAATTATTTCAAATTATATATATATATATAAGTCATATGATATATGTATATATATATATATATATATATATTTACACCATATACAGCATCATCATTTTTTTCAAGAGTGGAATCCCTGCGTGCATTTTTTCATACCAACAGGGTCATCCATGATCGAGCAACACAAGAAACACCATCACCACATATCCATTTTAACTAAAACTATTCATATTCTTTATATATCATCACCAAATCCCTATTTGGGCCCATGACATTGACACTGAGCTCCTTCATGCAGTGGGATATCACCAGCACCATCTGGTATAACCTTTAGCATTGCACTCGACTCACTTGAACCAATAACCAGTAGCATCTTCCTACTTTGTTCATTCTTGCTTCACACACCTAGAATGCACTAGTTCACATCTACAAGATCATAAACCAGTTCAGCTATGATAGTGATGTAGAAAACCTCCTCTGTTTCAACAGCAGTATCCATGCAACACCAGTGATTCGACCTCCAACACATCCGCATAGTATCCCGACTTGTTTGGCGATGCAATGGCAGCAACAGCTCGCGATACTGGGCAGCCTACCTCTCTACTCTATACTCACTATTATTTAGTATATGATCCTACCATATAAGTTTCCATGAGACAAATATCTACCTACCATGCCTTTAATTCTGCTAACTGTGAGCTTTGAGAAGTTACCACAAGTGAGAATTCTACTTACCGTGAGCCAAGTTTGCAACCTACCGTCAGTGAAGTGTAGTTAACATGAATTAAAATAATACATATCATGAAGATTAATAAAAGTGCAGTACTTACCACAAGGTGTTCTATTTTTTATGGTAAATATAAAAATATTTTTTACCCCATGAAATGTTAAATTTAAATTGATCGTAAAGGCATTTTAAAATTATTGTGCATGAATTAATTCTTGAGTACGTTGTATAGTTAGTATACTGACCACATGATAAATATGTCACACGGTCATTATACCCATCACATGATCAAAATAGTAACATGGTCACCATATTTACCATGTATACATTGTAAGTATACCGATCTGATATCTATTTTCCATGCATGTATTTTATGGTATTTTAATATATTGACTTCTATGGTTTAACTATTACTCTTTCCAATTTGTGAATTTTTTAACTAATTTTCTATTTTATGGTAGGATACAAAAGATAATTGAAAAAGGAGAAAAAATATACTTCATTCCATGAGTGAAGTGAAGCAGTACGACACCGTATTTTTGAGGATGGTCATAGAGCACTCCCAAGGAACATAACTGAAGAACCGAGGCAAAACAAGCCATCCAGAGCAAAAAAAAATTGACATTAAAAATCATGTAATAATTAGACATAATGTACTGGTGCAAGTCATGAAAGAGAGACAATTCATGAAGTGGATAAAATCAACATAAATATTTACATTTTGTGTAAACATTTCACATCATGTAAAGTGTCGGGATGAGATTTAACCAGCCATATTTGATGTATCTTTAATTTTTGGAAAGATTTAAGACATGGGACCCAACCATGAATAACTTTTGACCCATCCTTTATGTCATTCATGGATACCTAACCCCATATAGTGCCTATAAATAAACATCCAGCCTACTACTAGGGAATAGATCTTAGATACCAAAGCTTGGTGTGAGAAATTGTGTTGCATAGGGTCCTCCCTAGTTTCATCTTTGCTTTCATTATGCTTTAATTTTCATTTCTCCTACCATCGTATACTCTCATCACTAGGATGAGGGGTAAACCCTTTTTATTATAGGGTTATTTAATTTAAGGGGGAAGGTGTTTTTGGATTGATTTCATTTTATTATGTTCATGTATTTGGTTTTCCATAATTTAACCTTCAACTTCCAATCCCTTTATTTTCATTTTTTCATGATAATTGATAATTAAATCTGAAAGAGAATTTAAAATTTTACAACTAAAATCCCTAAGGGAGGCATGATCATTGTCATATTTAGGTAAATCAGGTTTAAATATGGTATCGAGACAAACTTGATTCTGTGAAACCCTAAATTACCTGAGTAAGGGAAATGTGGGATTTTCGCATCAAGGAGGGGATTCCATGACCATTGAGTCTCCCTTATCTTGAATCTAACACCAATAATGAATTAATAAACCTATTTTCAAAAATAAAATTGCACCTGAACCCTAAAAACATTTCATTCTTTTCAAATATGATTCAAAACCAATAAATCTATTGCGCATTGATTTCTTCTTTCATTTTCTCAAAACTATTTCCAAAATAACCATTTTTTTTGTTTTCTTAAAATCAATCAAACCAATATTTTCTCACCTATTTATTCAATATAATAAAATTAAATCTTTTAAAAACTAATCAAACTAATTCTCCATCTCTGTGGGTTCAACCTCAAACTTACCAATACTACATTTTAATTAATTGAGTAGCATTTTTTGATTTTTTTTATAAATTTTTTATTTTGATTACACTCATTGGGAAATAACAATGCCCCACAAGTGTGTCGCAGTCAAGTGTGATGGCATGGTAAGTATACTGACCACATGACTAATTCATTGCATGGTCAATATATTACTTTTCTTATTTTTTAAAACATCAATATTTTCCAGAAATCACTATTTTAGTGTTATTTATATATATTGATTAACTGTAAGTCAATTAAATTTATTTTTAAAATTATAATGATTTTGAAAATATTATACCTTATAAAAATAATGTGAAAATTATTTGATGTAGAAAATATTCTAAAATTAGTATGGAAATAATAATTTTCATAATAATTATTTTATGCTCTATTTTTCTTTATATTTTTAATTTTTGATTTACTGCAACATTGTTATAATGTTTCTTAACAATTTAAACATTCAAAAAATTCTCATTTATCCTAAAAATATTTTTCTAAGGGTATTAAAGTTATTCCTTGTAGGAATAAAAGAGAGTGAAGATTCTAAGTATGTGAATGACATTTCAAATTATAGGCAATGGATATATTTTCAATGTTTATTATTTTTCTAACATTTCTTTCTTTGATTATCCAATGAGATGCTCCAAGATATTTGGGGTTAATTATTTTCAATTAGCCATTGCAATGAAAACAAAAAAAATGTGTTAAAATAAACTCAATAAAGTTTATTGAAGCAAGATTGACAACGACTATTAAGACAATCATAGAAATAAAAGAATACAAAATTCTTACAATCTTTGTAAAGTATCAAATCTTGACTATGACTACTATTAAATTGCTTCAATTATGAAGTACTTCATCATTTTCATCATCCAATAATGAAGTGATTTAATTTCTTAAGCTGCATCAACATTCAAGATTATATGATCATTTTTTTTCTAAGTTATTTTTTTCATCATTATATTTCTTCTTTCTGATATTATTAATCTAGAGTTCATTTAAAGTTTCTTCATTAAAAATATTCCATATGGGTTATTCCTCCCATCTAAAAGAAAGGTTGGGTTGTGACTCCTGAAAAAAAATCAGGTGTGTTATGACTCATTCAAAAGTCAGTGTTTATACTACCAGGTGAGAAAAAAGTTATGTATATATGCAATTGGGTTCTCAATCCCTATCAAAATTGAGGAACTAGTAAATACCAGTCTTCTCATAGAGTTGAGGAGATTGAAGAGTGGATTGGTGGTCTGAACTACTATAAAAAACATCTTGTTTTATTTGTTTTATTTTCCACTGCTAAATTAACACAGTTTAACACTCTGATAATGAGGTACAAATATTTGGAAAAGAATTTTAGGTAAGGGGTAAGAATGTAATTACATGAGAGTTAGGTGATTTAGGTGGGGAAATATTGGTGAGACATGTACGTTTGAATTTACAACCTAACAAAGGTATTATATAAGGTCTAAGTGTCAAATTGAATTAGTAAAATTCAATCCACATTAAATTACCCATTTTAACACTTATTAATTTTGATTAAATATTAATCTTTGTTGTTATTTTATCACTAAAAATATAAGATTAAACTTCTTACCAAATTTCAACATAATAAATTTGATTTTGGAATCCATTTAACCTAATTTAATTTTTAAATATTATAAAATTGACTTTTAATTTTAAAAATATAATGTGTTGAAAAATTGTTATGTGGAAAAAAAATTAATCATTTAAGTGTTCTTAATATTATTTAACATTAATTATCAATTAAATAGTGTTAATTAATTTATATATATAATTAAACATAATATTAGAGTCTTAATTTAAAATATATCTATTTAATTTAAAAAAATGCAATATTTAGAAAAGTATCATTCTTTGAAAAATAATTTTTTTACCACAGTAACTAATATTTACCTTGGTAAATTAATTTTATTCCAAAAAATGAAATTTTCCCAATTACCGAATTTGAAAATCATGATTAAAAATATTTAAATCATTTTATATGATTGAATTTATAAATGTGATAAAATCAATTTTAATATAAGAACACATAATGTATAAAAAATATTTATGAAACATGTATCTTCTAAGCATAAAATGAAATTTGTTTTATTATACCTTTTTATATATTTTTTATAAAATGGTTAATTATATTTATACCCACCAATTTAATGGCTATAATATAATGGTAATATATAATAATTTTTTTAAGGTGTCACGATTTTTGTTTTTGTTCAGTGTTGTGTGAAAGACAAGCTACTCACACGATGTTTAATTAAGGAAAAGTTGTTACTAAAATCATGGGTTGTTACATTTTACCCCCTTAAAAATAATTTCATATTTCAAATTTTATTACATAAATGAAAATAAGTTAGGGTAATTTTCTCATATCACATCCTTAGGTTCCAATGTATCCCCCCTCAAACTTATAATTTTTTCACATAACTTTGACTATATGGGCAGTCTTGTTCCTCAGAACCTTGTCTCTTCAATCCATAGTCTCAACATTTTATTCTTTATATGAAAGGTCATGTTCCAATTTTATAGCTTTCATGATAGTACATTTGATGGATATGGTATGTAATTCCTCAAAATTGGTACATGGAGCACATCGTTCACTTGAGATAGATGTGGAGGGAGTGTTAAGAGATATGTTATTTCCCTGAAATGATAAAGTATCTTGAAGGGACTGATGTATCCAGGGATTAACTTCCCTTTGTTCCAAAATCTCATAACCCACTTCTAAGGAGATATTCAAAGTAACACCTTGTCGCCAACTTTGAACTCTATATCTCATTAATGATTATTTGTATAACTCTTTCTTTGAATTTTTTCCACCTTCATATGTCGTTGAATGGTTTAAAACTTCTATATAATTTCTTCAAAAAAATCAAGTCCTATAATATTCCTCTCTCCAACTTCATCCCAGTATATTGTAGGCCTACATATCTTCCCCTAAATCACCTCATATAGTTTCATTTGAATACTAAAATTGAAACTATTATTATATGAGAACTCTAACAGGAGGAGGTGTTGATCCAACATCCTTGAAAATCCATCAAATAAGATCTTGACATATCCTATATAGTTTTAATGGTCCTATAAAACTGAAAATCTATCTAGGGATGATAATCAATTCGGAAACTCAACTCCATCTATAATTATTTCTAAATACTTCTCTAGAACCTTGAGGTAAAACTTAGATCCTGATCAGATATAATGGAGAGTGGTACTCCATGTAGTATTACTACTTTCCTTATGTATATCATGGTGATTTACTCAAGAGGGAAATATTATTTTATGTAAATATAATTTTTTTATTTTTAAGGCGATAGACTGAAACCCAAATGGAATTATATCCTTTAGATGTCTTAGGGAGTTCTATAATGAAATCCTTGGTAATTTTTTCCTATTTCCATATTGTTACAGGTAATGGTTGCAACATACCCTTAGAATTTTTCATTTATGTTTAACTTTATGGCATACCAAGAATCGAGATATGCATTCTAAAATTTATCTCTTCATGATATCCCACCAAAAAAATTTCGATCTCTATACATCTCTATGCTTCCAATATGAATAGGGAAGGATGAGCTATGTGTATTATCCAAAAGTTCCTTCTTCCATTATAGTTTTGATGGGACACATGCCTAGGTTCTAGACATTATAAATCTGTCTTTATCAAAGTTAAACTCTAGATTATTTGCTGCCTTTTCCTATAGATCTATGTCATCTTTTTGGGCTTCTTTGATCTTCATGTGGATGGAAGGTTAAGCAGTTATTTGGTAAAATAATATTTCTCTCATCCCATTATGACTTCAAGATTAATCCTCTACAAATCCATGAATATTGGGTATTTTTCAATCCTCATAATGGATAAAGTAGCATTGTCTTTCCTATTCATAGCATCATTCATCTTAATTCCCTTCCCTGTGTGGTAATGTATTGAGAATTCATGATATTTTATGAGTTCCAACTATCTATTTTGATGCATATTCAACTCATTTTGTGTTAATATGTATTTAAATATCTTTTAATTAGTATATATATATCATACCTTTACCCATAGAGATAATTTCTCCAAATCCTTAATTCAAGGATCATTGTCGGCAACAAAAAATCACGTGTCGAGTGATTTTTCTCATGAATCTTTAATTTTCATAAGGCATAAACAATTAAATTATCATTCTTCATGAGGTAATAACCTAATCCCTTTTGTAAATCATCATTTTATATTACAAAATCTTCCCCAATGTAGGTTAATGTAAGTATTGGAACACTAACCAACCTATTTTTTAGTTCCTTGAAACTTTCTTCACATTCCTATATCCAAAGGAACTTTAGTACCTTCCATGTTAACTTGGTTAATGGATTTTATAGACATCATAAATTACTCACAAAGTGACTATAGTGTCCATATAACCTAATAAAACTAAAAATCTTAGTAATTGTGGTTTTTATAGATCATTGGTTAATAACATCCATAATTCACACTTTATAGGCTTAAAATTTCTCCTTTCTCGAGGTCTTGAATTCAATCCTCAAATGATCTTCATTCTATTCCTTTATTTTTGAATATATGAGAATATTTTTTTTAAAGACAGTCAAAAATTGATCAATGTAGTCTCTAAACACTAGTGCAGAAAACATTTTTTACGTCGGTTATTTTTCATTATTTACGTCGGTTTTTAGGCGACGTTATTACGGACGACGTTATAAATAACGTTTTTTACGTCGGTTATTTAAAACCCGACGTAACATCCCTAACATCACGGTGTTTATCACGTCGGTTCATTAATAACCAACGTGATAAATATGCGCGGGGGGGGGGGGGGGGGTTATCACGTCGGTTATTTTCTAAACCGACGTGATAAAACGCCTGGGATATCGTTTATCACGTCGGTTATGACATAACCGACGTGATTAACCCTTCCCCGGGCCTATTATCACGTCGGTTTCTTAAATAACCGACGTGATAAAAAGGCCTGGGAAACGTTTTAGCACGTCGGTTATCCAATAACCGACGTGGTAAATCGATTCCCAGGCCTTTTAGCACGTCGGTTATATTAAGAACTGACGTGATAAAAGGCCCGGGAACGGTTTATCACGTCGGTTCTCGAAAAAACCGACGTGATAAACCCCTACCGATTTATTTACCACGTCGGTTATAAAATAACCGACGTGAAAGCCATATTTTTTTTTTAAATAATTGCACTGCTCTCACCAAAAAGCAACCAGAAACCAAACAACAAAAATAACCATGCCAGCCCTCCCCCAAGCCCCAACTGAACCCCACCCTCATCTATACCCACCTAACAACCTGGCCAGCCCTCCCCCACCACATTGGAGCCCCACCACAACCCTTGGACAGCCCCCCACCCCTTGGACAGCCCCCCCACCCTCATTTACACCCCCACGACCCCTAGTACAGCCTCAAACACCCATTGGACACCCCTCCCATATCCCTTGGACACCCCCCACCCCTTGGACACCCCCCACCCCTTGGACAGCCCCCCCCCCCCCCACCCTCATTTACACCCCCAAGACCCCTAGTACAGCCTCAAACACCCATTGGACACCCCCCCACACCTTGACAGCCCTCCCAGACCCCTTGGACACCCCCCCCCCCCCGACCCCTGGACACCCCCCCGAGCCCTTGGACAGCCCCAAACACCCCTTGGACACCCCTCCCATATCCCTTGGACACCCCCCCCACCCCTTGGACACCCCCACCCCTTGGACAGCCCCCCCACCCTCATTTACACCCAACCGTCCCCTTGGACAGAACTCCCAGACACCTTGGACACCACTCCCATATCCCTTGGACACCCCCCCACCCCTTGGACACCCCCCACCCCTTCGACATCCCCCCCCCCACCCTCATTTACACCCCCCGAACACTAGGACAGCCCCAAACACCCCTTGGACACCCCTCCCATATCCCTTGTACACCCCCCCACCCCTTGGACACCCCCCACCCCTTGGACAGCCCCCCCCCCCCCACCCCCTGGAGACCCCCCCCCCCCCCCGACCCCTTGGAAACCCGCCCTACCCCTTGGAAACCCCCCCCCCCCCCCCCATCCCCTTGGACAGCCCCAAACACCCCTTGGACACCCCTCCTATATCCCTTGGACACCCCCCCCCCCCCCCACCACTTGGACACCCCCCCCCACCCCTTGGACAGCCCCCACCCTCATTTACACCCAACCGACTCCTTGGACAGCCCCAAACACACCTTGGACACCCCTCCCATATCCCTTGGACACCCCCCACCCCTTGGACACCCCCCCCCCCACCCTCATTTACACCCCCCCCCCCCCCCGACCCCTAGGACAGCCCCAAACACACCTTGGACACCCCTCCCATATCCCTTGGACACCCCACAAACACCCACCCACCCCCTTGGAACCTCTCCCCCCATACCAAAATCCAGACCAGAAAAACCATCAACAGTAGACCAAAACAAGAAGTAGAGAAAAATTAAACATTCACTTATATAACATTCAAAACTTACACTGTCAACTTCAAAAAAAACTAAATCCAACCTAAATGACTACGAAATACACAATTACATTGACAATATTCAAAATTACATTTTACATTACAAACAACTAAAATTCAATCAAACCTGTAAAATAATTTGACCACTCCACTTGTAAGTGTTTGATATCTTCAGCAGTAAAGGGTTGAGGGTCATCAAAAAGCTACAAAGGAAAAGGATAGTAGTCAACGTGTATAATGAATAAATAAAATTGAAATATTATGAGAAAGAGGAAATCTTACCAGGTCAAAACTCAGAACTGTCCCAATTGTTATTATTTCATACATAAATATTAACATGTAATATCCGCATTCGATGATGCCTTGTTGCTCATGACATTTCTGTTTGAATGAGTGTAAATTCAATATATTATTTTTATGTAATAAATCAAAATGTACAAATTATAAATGGATATTTACCTTCGCATGTACATATTTGATCTTGAAATTCCTTTTCTTTGCGCTTTTTCGAAAGTGGACCCATGCCCTGTTAGAAAATAATACGAATGGGGTAAATTTAAAATTCATTATAATATATAAAACTATTGTGAAATTGAAACTTACATTTCCAATATATTCTTAAAACTTTCTCACACATCATCATGGAGAGAGCATATCCAATAAAGTGTTTTCTCCCTAGGGCAAAAAACCCCTAACATCCAATGATCCCTGATAAAAGGAAATTTAACGTTAGTGGTTTTTTATGTTAAAAGATAATTAACTCTTTGAGAGGGATGTGTTTCATACCTCTCAAAAAAAGGCATCATCCAACACTGTGTGATTACATTATTTTCAAATCTATCAGCAATATAAAGCATTCTTTGTTCCTCATCCAATGCACATGCTTCAGGGGAAATCAATTGTGGGTCCACGAATCCATATACATCTGTCAGCTCATTCCTCTCACAAATTTTATACAGATACCTAATACAAAGCAGACATAAGTATACATTTTTAATAAATATAACGCAAGGAAAAGGTTTTAAGACTTACATGATAAAAATTTTCACCACGTTGATGCCCAACTTATCTCCAGTGACAAACTCCATGATATCAGTTTTCATAATCCCCACACTTAGTTCACGTCCACAGACATGAGCTTCCATTGTAAAGTCATAATGATCCGCCAACAAATTTGAATATCTTGACAATTTGTCAAGACTGCTAGTATCTGCATCTGATGTCATAGCTATCTGTCTTTGTTGTTGTCTATACAGTATTTCTTTACCTTTGAAGTATTCCTGTAAAAATAAATTGAAAAATATATTAGTTTTCAAATGATAAAACATTAATAAAAATATAAAATAAAAGATATAACATCCATACCTCTATGGTAATGAGTCGAAGAAGTATGGATGGCCAAAGTAAAAAATGGCCGATACTATGTCCAACTGTCATCACCTCATCTGTAGGTAATGGTATCCGAGCTGATCTATCTATAATATCCTGTACAGTGACCCTCTGATTATCTACCTCTAACTGTTGATGATGAACTGTATCTCCTATACAATATACCATCCCATATGCAACTATATGATGTTGAGGATCATCAACATACAACTCACAATAAGTAGGTAGCTGCGGCGGAGTAGGAGGATCAAAAATGGGGTCCGCAGGCTGAGGTGGGGGAGTGGGAGCTACTGGGAGAGGTGGAGTGGGAGCTGCATCCTGAAATTGTCTTTGCAAGTCTGCAAACATAAACTGCACCAATGCTCTAATCTTTTCCTCCATTGTCGCATTAATATTATGGACTTCAGCCTCCAAGGATTCTATTTTTTTTTATAAACTCCCTCAACGTTAGAAGTTGAGGAACGTGGCAACACTTTTCTTACCGATACACCTGCCGTATATCCTCTTACACGGCCAGGATGTTCGGGCTTTCCCAATGCCACAGATAAAATATCTTCCCTCCCAGATGGTGTAAATGTCCCCTGTGAACTCTGCTCCTCAAGAGAGTCCTGTAATAATTAATTGAACATTTCTATAATGATTGGAAATATATGACGAAAATAGTAAACTTAAATAAATAAAATAGATATCTTACAATCCTCTCAACTACGAGTCTCGATTCTTCCGAAAGATATTGTCCTTTTTTGCCCTTCCGAGCTCTTTTCCATTTCTCATGTCTAGATGGAGGGGATGGAGGGGCCACCTCTCCAGAGCTTGAAGATTCAGCTCTTAGTTGTTGAAATTTTTCTTCCATCATTTGTTCTTCCAATAATGCATACCCTCCCCGAGATAAACTATGAGGGTATACATTTTTAGATTGGATCTCTTGATGAGCTTTCCTTGTTTGCTGTAAATTAAGAATAAGTAATCATTAACAAAACAATAATAAGATCATTTATATAAGAAAGCTTATAAAAGTTTACATTGCCCTTACCAAAAATGATTCTTTTCTTCTACTTTCAAAAAATTGTCTCCATGTGTCTTCATCTATAAAAGGATATATACGACATGAATTCTCACGACTCCTATGACCATAAATGAAATCAGATGAGAGGGTTGATTTGAAATCCCTCCATCTCCTAGCAGCCAACGATAAGCATTTCTTCCTGACTCCTCCAGTGTCAGGAATATCAAATGTCATCTGATAAAAAAGAGGTTAAAAATATTATATATACTAGAAACATTTAAAGAAAAGTCAAACAATAGCAAAAGATCTTACCAAAATGGTCTCCCACAGCTGAGAAATTATCGCCTTATCCACACTTCTCCAATCATCATAGAGAATGCTTACTTTTCTCTTAGCCTGAGTTGCTACAAAACCCTTAAAATCTTTAGCATTTGGACCTCTAGGAAGATCATCATCATCAAACTCCACGACTATCCTCTCCTCCTTCGTACGGGCAAGTGATAATTTTGGTAAACGTGTGCACCCACGCTTACCAACCTTTGAACTCTTTTTCATAATAGGAGCATGTGAATGTTCCTCCCCAGATGTATGACCAATATGCTCATCTCCAGAATCATGTGGCTGATCAACTGATTGATCTGTCATTTTCCTTCAAATCAAAAAAACAAACATTAGTTCACAAATATACAAATTCAAATATTGTAATACTACTTAATCAGAAAATAGAAAAGTGTACTAAATTACATAATAGTAAACATTGGTAATATGGTAAGCATGTTAAACAATGATAAACATGGTAAAAACAGTCTGTTGTACCCCTCTCTCTTGGATTTTAATGATCACAATCACTCTTATTATGTTCTAACTTGTTTTCAAGTGTTTTTGTTGATAGGCAAAAGGTTTCCAAGGAGTTGGCCCAAGAAAGCTGAAAAGTGGACTCACTGAGTCCACCGGTCAGCCGGAGGACCCAGGCAGTAGACTTGCCCACTGCCTGGTGTCACCGGTCGGCCGCTGGCTCATCACCGGCCGGCCGGTGGACCAGACAGAGCTTTGCTGTCTGGACCACCGGCCAACCGGTGATCCACCACCGGCCAGCCGGTGCGCCCAGGACTTCTCCTCTTTACGGTTTTTATTGTTTTATCATTTTGGTTTGATACATGTTTTAATAAGTAAAAAATTTACAATATCTAACATTATATGAAAAAACTAAATGTAAACAAGAAATAAACATGTGTTACCTGTAATTTTAGGAATGTACAGTTGGATTGTTTTCCCAAATTCCTTCGTCGTGATCGTTCCTTATGGCACAAACCATGTCTTCAACATACTCATCATTATGTTCTGTTAATCTTTCCATGGAAGTAGGGATCTCACATAAATCAGCATCTTCATCAAATTCATCCTCACCAACATATTGTTTTTTCCCTTGTAAAACAACAGCCCACTGCATATCTGATTGATCTACTACATAGAAAATTTTTTTGGCATGTGTTGCCATTATAAAAGAATCAGCTGTGTCTTCCAATCTATTCAGATTAACAAGTGTCATTCCAAATTCATCGTGTCTGACACTGTTGTTACCGATAAACCATTTACAGTTAAAAACAGGAACTTTAATTTTAAAGTAATCAGCCTCCCATATGTCTTCAATCACTCCATAATATGCACTTGATGCCGAAATTGGGTTTCTGTCCTTAGCACTCGAAAAATGCATTGCTTCTGCAAACACCAATACACCACTATTCTGAACTGCACTTCTGTTGTCCTGAGCTTTCGTATGAAATGTATAGCCATTAATGTCATAAGCGGACCATGTTATCACATTTAAAGATGGACCACCCACTATCCATTTTAATGTCTCTGATACATCTGATCTACCCAGCAAGGTCTTTTTAAACCATGGCAAAAAAGTTTTGTTGTGCTCATTCAAAATACACATTTCTTTCTTCTTTGGATGACATTGTTTCAACTCATTAATATGCAATGTGATATACGGTTGAACATCAGCTATGTTATTCAAGATGTATGATTCTAACTTCTTCATCTGTTCAGCTGACAGTGATTTGACTTTCAAGCCACGAATCCCCTTTCCCTCATTATTAACCCGTTCATGGCGAGATGGAGGCAAACCTATGTGTTGCGCCGTATCCAAGTAGCTCGTACAAAACTCTGCTACCTCCTCAGAAATATACTTTTCAATAATGGAGGCTTCAGGTCGATATGGATTTTTAACATATCCCTTTAATATTTTCATATACCTTTCAAAAGGATACATCCAACGAAGATATATAGGTCCACAAAGCTTTATTTCTCGAACCAGATGAATCATTAAATGCACCATCATATCAAAAAAAGTTGGAGGAAAATACATTTCCAAATGACAAAGTATAAAAATTGCATCCTTTTCCAAAATGTTCAAAGCATTCACATCAATCGCCTTGTTACAAATTGAATTGAAAAAATAACACAACCTCATTATAGTCTTTCTGACACGGATGGGCAATATTCCACGCAGTGCAACTGGTAGAATTTGTTGCATCATGACGTGACAATCATGTGATTTCATACCTATCAACTTCAAGTCTTTCAATGAGACAAAATTTTTTACATTTGAAGAATAACCTTGAGGCACTTTGATATCATGAAGACACTGACAGAAGCTACTTTTCTCCCTCTTCGATAATGTATGACAAGCCGGGGGAAGAAATGTTCATCTTCCTTTAGGAGTGGGAGCTAACTCCAAACGTATTCCCATTGATAGTAGGTCTAACCTTGCATTCAACCCATCTTTTGTCTTTCCTTTAATATCTAGCAATGTTCCGATCAAAGAATCACAGATATTCTTCTCCACGTGCATGACATCAATATTATGTTTGACTTCATGATACCTCCAATATGGTAGCTCAAAAAATATTGACCTTTTCTTCCAAATATGTCTATAATTACCAGATTTCTGTGTCTTTCCCAATGTCACATCAAGGTTTTTCACCCTCTCAAAATAAAAATCTGGGGATAAAGGTTTTGGAGCAGTATCAAATTCTTGTGAGCCATTGAATGCCTTTTTTAGTCTTCTATAAGGGTGATCCATAGGCAAAAACTTTCGATGACCCATGTACAATGTTTTCCTCCCATGATGCAATTGACAATATGACATCTGTTGTTCGCAAATTGGACATGCTTTATGCCCTTTAACACTGTATCCAGACAAATTTCCATATGCTGGGAAGTCATTTATAGTGAATAGAAGCACTGCATGTAGTTGAAAATATTCCATTTTATAAGAATCACACACCCTAATACCATCAGCCCATAACAGTTTCAAATCATCAATCAGCGGTGACAAGTATACATAAATATCATTGCCGGGTTGCTTTGGACCAGAGATCATGATACTCAACATGACATATTTGTGATTCATACAAACTTCAGGAGAGAGGTTGTAAATTATGAATAAAACAGCCCATGAACTATGTGTGCTACTGAGGGTTCGGTATGGATTCATTCCATCTGTGCACAAGCCTAGTCTCAGATTTCTAATTTCATTTCCAAATGTAGGGTACTGGGCATCAATTTTCTTCCATTGTGGACAATCAGCTGGATGACGTATTTTTCCATCACATACCCGCTCATCAGCATGCCATCTTAACCTTTTTGCATCATGTGAATTAGCAAATAAACATTTGAAACGAGGAATTATAGAAAGATACCAAAATACCTTTGAAGGGAGCTTTGTAATCTCTACATCAGCTTGTGATTTTTCTTTCACCTTATACCGTGATGTCCCACATTTAGGACACTCTTTCAGAAATTCATATTCCTTCCTATATATAATGCAGTCATTCGGACAGGCATGTATTTTCCTGTATCCCAATCCCATTGGGCATAATATTTTTTTGGCCTTATAATGTGAATCTGGAAGATCGTTATCTTTTGGAAGAATGTCTTTCATCAATTGTAGCAGCTCTGTAAAACTTCTGTCACTCCATCCATGTTTCGCCTTCAGGTTAATCAATCTTAACATCGCCGACAAAACCGTAAAATCTGTACAACCAGGATATAATGGTTTTTCGGCATCACCATATAGACGTGCAACTGTCGGTTCTATCTCAATTTGTTCTGCTACAATATCGCGAATCATTTCTTCAATTCCATCGGAGTTACCATCTTGCGATTCATTATCATCAGTGACATTCTGTCCAGTTTCGCCATGCCAAATCCAAGGGTTGTAACTCGGATTGAAACCATGACAAATCAGATGATCTTTTATCTCTCTACTTTTCAACTTCTTCATATTCAGACATTTCAGGCATGGACAGAAAAAAATGTCACTACTTGGAACATTTCGTTTAGAAAATTCCAAAAAGGCATCAACACCTTCCTCATATTCATTGCTCATTCGATGTGCCGTAATCCAACTTTGACTCATTATTACCTATAACAAATAGCAAAAATATATATTTTTTTTAGATAAGACAAATATATGTTTATATGAAAAAAATCACAATTTGAATGTAAACAATTTTGAAATATAAAACAAATCGATGTGTATTTAAAAAAATATGCTTGAATATTATTTTTTAAACAAAATATAGTAAGATATAACACCCCCCCTGGACACCCCCCGACCCCTCTGGACAGCCCCCCACCCCTCCTGGACACCACCCCCCACCCCCTACCCCCTTGGACACCCCCCTGGACATCCCCCAACCCTCTGGGCAGCCCCCCCACCCACCCGGACAACCCCAAATACCCTCTGGAGAGGCCTCCACCCACTTGGACAGCCCCCCACACCCATCCACCCCCTTGGACACCCCCCTGGACACCCCACCGACCCCTCTGGACAGGCCGCCACCCCCTTGGACAGCCCCCCACACCCACCCATCCCCTTGGACACCACCCTGGACACCCCCCGACCCCTCTGGACAGCCCCCGACCCCTCTAGAAAGCACCCCCACCCCTCCTGGACACAACCCCCCACCCCCGACCTGCTTGGACACCCCCCTGGACACCCCCCAACCCTCTGGACAGCCCCTCCACCCCTCCTAAACACCACCCCCCACCCCATACCCCCTTGGACACCCCCCTGGACACCCCCCAACACCCACCCACACCCTTGGACAGCCCCCCACACCCACCCACCCCCTTGTAAACCCCCCTGGACACCCCCTGACCCCTCTGGACAGCCCCCCGCCCCTCCTGGACACCACCCCCCACCCCCTACCCCCTTGGACACCCCCCTGGACATCCCCCAACCCTCTGGACAGCCCCCCACCCACCCGGACAACCCCAAATACCCTCTGGAGAGGCCGCCACCCACTTGGACAGCCCCCCACACCCATCCAACCCCTTGGACACCCCCTTGGACACCCCACCGACCCCTCTGGACAGGCCGCCACCCCCTTGGATAGCCCCCCACACCCACCCATCCCCTTGGACACCACCCTGGACACCCCCCGACCCCTCTGGACAGCCCCCGACCCCTCTAGAAAGCACCCCCACCCCTCCTGGACACAACCCCCCACCCCCGACCTGCTTGGACACCCCCCTGGACACCCCCCAACCCTCTGGACAGCCCCCCCCCCACCCCTCCTAAACACCACCCCCACCCCCCACCCCCTACCCCCCTTGGACACCCCCCAACACCCACCCACACCGTTGGACAGCCCCCCACACCCACCCACCCCCTTGTAAACCCCCCTGGACACCCCCCGATCCCTCTGGACAGCCCCCCGCCCCTCCTGGACACCACCCCCCACCCCCTACCCCCTTGGACACCCCCCTGGACATCCCCCAACCCTCTGGACAGCCCCCCCCACCCACCCGGACAACCCCAAATACCCTCTGGAGAGGCCGCCACCCACTTGGACAGCCCCCCCACACCCATCCAACCCCTTGGACACCCCCTGGACACCCCACCGACCCCTCTGGACAGGCCGCCACCCCCTTGGACAGCCCCCCACACCCACCCATCCCCTTGGACACCACCCTGGACACCCCCCGACCCCTCTGGACAGCCCCCGACCCCTCTAGAAAGAACCCCCACCCCTACCCACCCTGGACACCACCCCCCACCCCCTCCCCCCCTTGGACACCCCCCTGGACACCCCCCAACACCCACCCACACCCTTGGACAGCCCCCCACACCCACCCACCCCCTTGTAAACCCCCCTGGACACCCCCCGACCCCTCTGGACAGCCCCCCGCCCCTCCTGGACACCACCCCCCACACCCTACCCCCTTGGACACCCCCCTGGACACCCCCCAACCCTCTTGATAGCCCTCCCACCCCCCTGGAATCACTGAAAATTTACCATAACAAGAAGTTGGGCCATTCAAAGAATGTTTTTAGGTGTGGCGGAAGAACTGAGTTTCAATAGATAGAGAAGGAACTCGACATTAGGTTGTCTATTCCAGGTGTGGATTTGAAGGAGTTAATGTTTGTTCAGTGACCCAAGAGATTGAATCAAAAATTCAGATGTTGTGCCATTTTCTCATGATGAGGATGAATAATTGGTGGGGTTTGACTTTTAAATGGAGAGCTTAGCAGACCATCATATTTTCTATAGATCAGTAAAGGATGTTAGCATCGAACATAAGGCTTAAGGGATGCTTTCAGATCCAAATATGTATGTTGATGGATGCAATGGATCTAGTAGAGGTTCTAGAAAGAATGGTGGTTTTATTTGTTTAGGATAAGTAGTGAAGAAAAAACTAGTTAATTTTTTACTTGCTGAAAAGAGGGTATCTAAAATTTTTAACATGCTGAGGGGAAATCTGGCGAGTCCTCCTCGTGAAACTTTGTTTGCAGGGGGTGAAAATGGTGATGTGATCCCAAATCCATGCACCTATGCCATGGTTGTGTGTGAATAAAGTAGTAACAACTGTAAAAGGGCAACCCATCCAAATGGACACGCCCCAACCCTCTCGGGGATTTATAGAAAACGATGAAAAATTAGTGAAATCATAAAATTAGTCAATATTGCAAGTCGAACTAATAGATCTAGGGATGATAAATAAGATTATGGTGCCAAAACGAGTTAAAAGGGTTCGCAATTGAAGAATCTTAGCTAGTTTCAACAAAAAAATCACAACACATATATATATACTATCCGCGAAAAAAAACGAACGAGTGGGAGGATTACCTGAGTGCTGCGAGTTTAGATGATTGATCCGAGGAGATTAAATATGAGAAACGATGATCGCAAAACGAATCTAAACCAACGAAATGTACGAGCCAATTCGGGTTTACGCGCGAGAGAGACGAGTCACGACTGTCAAAGGTAAACTCGCGAATCACAATCCACGGGTCTGGGTAAATTTTTAAATGAGTTATCACGTCGGTTATTGAATAACCGACATGATAATTGTTTTAAAAACATTTATAACGTCGGTTATTCAATAACCGACGTAAAAACCTTCCTCCGATTCTTTTTTTACGTCGGTTATTTTATAACCGACGTTATAAAGGGCTCAAAATCCGCGTTTTATTACGTCGGTTATTCCATAACCGACGTCAAAAACATCTGCGGATTCTTTTTTTACGTCGGTTATAAAATAACCGACGTAAAAAGGCCTTCAAAAACCGCATTTTTTACGTCGGTTATTGAATAACCGACGTAACAAACGCCCCCCCGCTTCTGTTTTTTACGGCGGTTAATGTATAACCGACGTAAAAAACGAAGCCGCGCGATTAATAACGTCGGTTATAAAAATAACCGACGTTAAAGGTGTACTAAACACAGGTTTTTATGTCGGTTATTAAATAACCGACGTAAAAAACCTCGTTTTACATATTATGACGTCGGTTTTATATAACCGACGTAAAAAATGGTGACGTAAAAAACGTTTTCTGCACTAGTGAAAGACTCAATTCATTAGATCCATGAAGATAGTTGGGGTATTCATAAGTCCTGAGGGAATCATTATAAATTCATAGTGTTCATACCCCATATGAAAAGTTGTCTTGGAAATATCTTACCTTTTTACCCTTAACTAATGGTATCCAGATCGAAGTTCAATCTTTGATAATTATCAGTCTCCTATGAGTTTATTAAACATATCATCGATATGGGGTGGAGGGTACTTGTTCTTAATCATGATTTTATTAATCACATGATAATTAATTTAAAGGCGCATTGATCTATATTTCTTTTTGAGAAAGAGGATAGGTGCACCTTGTAAGGACCCAAATCCAGAGCCACATAACTGGTGCCCTGTACCCGATTCGCCACATGAACTCAAGCGAATTTCCCCAAAAGCCAGAGGCTTCCGACTAGCTGTGAGGGCTTGGTGAGTTTTTGGGGAAACTATGACCTCATTTGGTAAAGTATACAGCGGAAGAAAAAACATAAACAATAGCGGAAGTAGTAAATAGCATACAACAACTGAACTAAAAGTTGAAGAAATGACTGATATAATAATGATGTAGAATGGTACATGTATCTATTGGAAAGCAGTAAACAAAACAACGTGCTGAAATACAACTGAAACCAAGTACTAAACGTAAACAGCAACTCCAGCAGCATCGCGAGCCAAATCCCGGTCTCATGCTCTCCACCTCTAACTAGCAATCAAGTACCTGATGTAGAAGGGCCAAAATCCCTATCTACACCTGCAACTATATAATCTGTTTGGGCTGAAAATCAGGACCCAAACAGGGTGTGAGAATAATCCCAGTAGGCAACCACCATAAGATTTGTTCCCTACTATCAGTGAGTAATATAGCAAAAGTAAAGGGAAATAAGTACAGTGATGAACTAAGAGTATACCAGTAAATAATCCTACTAATTACCATTCACATTCATTTTATTAAACAACCAGGGAAAAACTATCAAAGCATTCTATTCCAAGGTAAGCAAGTAACACCGCAGGTATCTCAAAAGACTACTGAAACACAAGCAGTACAAAACCCAAGCTTGTTCTTTGGCTTGGTGGACTCGTCACAAAAAACCATAAAAATTCACACTGACCCTCTGGGTGGCTCAAACTATCAGACCCCTATAGTCCAGTAATCAAACAAGGCACAAAAACTCTGGGAAGCTCTCACGTCAATTCCCCTATGGTCTTGCAACGATAACTACAGACTCTCTGAGGAAGCAATTACATCTAATTCCTATTGTGGTATCGATGCGTGGGTAAACTAAGAACACTCTTGGGAAGCACAAAGTCCTATTCCTGTAGGTCCTTCATATGAAACTAAAACCAACAGACCCTCTAGGGAAGCACTTAATCGTCTATTCCCTCTTTAATCTCCCGCACCAGGTTCTCACAGCCAAGAGCAGTCCAGTCATGCGTAGTCGACTGTCAGCAGCACTAAGTAAGTTCAACAACTACTTGGCTAATATCTACCCTGCATCAAAATCATTTAAATAGCAGGAAAAACATGCAATCGGTGATAACAAGTAAACTAAGAATTGCAATAGGGTTTGCCTCACAGACAAACGGTGCCAAACGGCGATAAACAACCAAACAGGGAGAAATGCCCATGGGATGATCCTCAAACATGAAACCAAGCATATATTAGCAACAATTAATCATAAGATAACATGAAATCTAGGGAAAATAAACAATAGAATCAAAATCCTAAACCTGGGATACCCGATACATGGGTATCCGACACTTTTGCAACCAAAACTCAAGGAACTTCAACGTAGGGCCACAAACCACCTACCTCGATCCTCGAAGATCGATATACTTGAACCTTGTCCCGTGAATCGGCCTAGAACGAAGTAGATCTGCAAAAATGTCTAAAACGTTCAACCTCAGATAACTCAAACGAGAGGAAGAATCCGGAAACGAGGCCAAAGAAGAACCAAGAACTCACCACTGTGATTCTTCTGCAATTGACGAAGTTTGATTCGGACAACCGGTGACAGATCGGTGGCTCGGAGAAGAATCAAACTCCTCGGACGCTCTAGATGGAATTAGGCGGAGAAGAAGACGTTTATGAGCATTAGGTGCGACCCCAGTCCGATTAATGAAATAAAAAGAAAGTACATGGCGTGTACTTTTAAAGTACACGACGTGTAGTGGGTTTTTCCGTACTCTGCCAAAATCGGCCTCCACATCACCCCTACACACCGTGTGTGTGGCCCGGGCACGGCCAGCACACGACTTCGAGTGGTAAAATAGTACACGGTGTGTACTCAGAAAGTATACAACGTGTACTTCAAAAATTTCCAGAAACTGTATTTTTCCCAAAAACTCCAGAAAAAGGAAAAACATACCTCAAACGAAGAACCGGGTTCTTACAAACTTCCCCCCTTAAATAAATTTATCCCCGAATTTCCCTAAAGAGGTGTAGAATAAGGAACATCGAATAACTCTGGCCACTGCGATCGCATATCAGTCTCTCTCTCCCAAGTCTCGTCCTGTATACGGTCATGCTACCATAGCACCCGTACCAGAGGAACAGACTGGCCATGGAGTACCTTTGCACTATGATCAACAAACCTGATAGGATGCTCCTAGAAATATGCATCCTGCTCTAGTTCAACTTCCTCGAGATGAAATACATGAGACAAGTCTAGGAAATACCATCGAAGCTGAGAAACATAAAAGACGTCATGCATGGCTTGGTACCTCTGAGGTAACTGCAACCTGTAAGCAACCAGCCCGACTTTCTCCAGAACCTCAAACGGCCCAATGTATCTCGGTGAAAGCATTCTCTGCCTCCTAATCCTCTTATGTCCCAACCTCGGGGTAATGCGTAGGAAAACCTGATCTCTGACCTTGAATTCTAAAGGTCGTCTCCGCTGATCAGCATAAGACTTCTGCCGAGATTGTGCAGTAGCCATTCTCTTCCGAATCAACTCCACCTGCTTCGTGGTCTCCTGAACGAGATGAGGTCCCAGTAAGGCTTCCTCTCCTACCTCTAGCCAGCATAAAGGTGATCGGCATGGCCTACCGTACAAAGCCTCGTAAGGTTCCATCTGAATAGTTTCCTGAAAACTGCTGTTGTAGGCGAACTCCACCAGAGGGATATGCTTCTCCCAAGTACCACCAAATTCTAGAATGCAAGATCAAAGAATATCTTCAAGCACCTAGATTGTATGCTCATACTGGCCATCAGTCTAGGGATGGTAAGATGTACTTAGAAGCACTTGTGTACCCAGAGCCCTCTATAGCCCCTGCCAGAAGTGCGAAGTAAAACGCGGATCCCTGTCTAAAAAAATGGAGTGTGGAACTCCATGAAGACGTACAATCTCTTGGATGTACAATCATCCCGGCTCATCAACACTGAAGGTCTCCTTGATCAGAAATAAGTGTGCAACCTTCATGATCCTATCCACTATAACCCAAATCGCATCATTTCCTCAAGGAGATCTCGGTAAACCTGTCACGAAGTCCATCGCGACATCATTCCATTTCTACTCAGGAATGGGTAACTGCTGCAAAAGCCCTGCTAGTCGCTGATGCTCTGCCTTCACCTGCTGATAGGTGGAACACCGCATAACAAAACCAGCCACATCCTTCTTCATACCTGGACACCAATACAGATGACATAAGTCTCGGTACATTTTGGTGACACCAGGATGAACTGCCCAAGATAAAGCATGAAACTCATGCATCAGCACCTCATGTATGTCCACTGAAACCCATATGCGGCCATGAAAATATATAACCTCGTCATCTCCCACTGTCCACCCCGGATTAGGGTCTCCATCTGACACACCCTCCCATAGGACTAGGCCTTCTGGGTCTGATAGCTGCCTCATTCGAACTCGATCTAAAAGAGTAGAGGTAACAGCTATAGAAGAAATAACTGTATGCCCCTGTCTATCGTGCACCTCCAAATGCATCTCAGAGAATAGATCCATAAGCTGCCACTCGCTGCTGGCCTCCTGAACTGCCTGCAACTGAGTCCTCCTGCTCAGTGTGTCAGCCACAACATTTCCTTTCCTAGGCGTATAAGAAAGCTCGAAGTCGAAAGACTGTAGGTACTCGACCCACCTCCGCTGTCTCAGATTCAAGTCACACTGCATGAATATATACCTGAGGTTCTTGTGGTCAGTATATAACACAAAATGCTCTCCCATGAGATAGTGCCTCCAACAACGCAAAGTATGAACAACCACAACCAATTTCAGGTCGTGCGTAGGATAGTTCTTCTCATGGGGCCTCAACTGTCGAGATCTGTACGTAACAACATGATCTTCCTGCATAATCACTGCTCCAAGCCCGATGCCAGATGCATCACAGAAAACTATATAACTCTTTCCCAACTCTGGAAGAACTAGAATCAGTGCTGAAGTCAATCTCCCCTTCATCTCCTGGAAGGCTGATTCGCAAGATTCTGACCAAACGTACTTCACATCTTTCTTAGTCAAGACCATCAATGGCACTGCTAAGCGTGATAAGTCCTGTATAAACCACATGTAATAACCAGCCAATCCCAAGAAACTTCGTACCTCAAAGACATTATTTGAATTCTCCCAAGTAACTACTTCTCTCACCTTCTCTGGGTCTACTGATACTCATGTCTCTGAGATGACATGACCCAGAAAGTGAATCTCATCCATCCAGAAGTGGCACTTTGAGAGCTTATCATATAACTGATGCTATCTCAGTGTACTCAATATGATCTCAAGATGGGTAGCATGGTCGTGTCGAGTGTGAGATTACACCAAGATATCGTCCACAAAGACAATGAAGAAAGAGTCCAAGTAAGGATGGAAAACTCTGTTCATCAGTGCCATGAAAACTATCGGCGTGTTCGTGAGACCGAACGACATAACCAGATACTCGTACAGACCATACCTGCTTCAGAAAGCTGTGAGAGGTATATCAGATGGTCTGACCTGCAACTGATGATAGTCGGATGTCAAGTCGATCTTCGAGAATACCCTAGCTCCTAGAAGCTGATAAAAAATATCATCAATCCTCGGCAATGGATATCGGTTCTTGATCGTCAACTGGTTCAACTTTCGATAGTCCACACAAAGTTGTAAGGTACCATCTTCCTTCTTCGCAAAAAACATAGGCAAACCCCAAGGGGGAGTACTGGGTCGGATAAAACCCTTTGCCTGAAACTCCTCCAACTTCTTCTTGAGTTCTTGAAACTCAGGCATAGCTATCCTATAAGGAGGTATGGATACCGAGGCTGCTCTAGGAATAAGCTCAATAGAGAAGTCTACCTAACGCTCTGGAGGCAACCCTGAAAAGTCTTCTGGAAAGACATCCGGAAAATGGTCAACTATCAGAGGGAAGTCCATCTAAGAAGTTCCCTGATCATCCAGATATAAACTAGAAATCTGGGTTGTAACACTACCCAACCCATGATGCTCTGTTCCAGCTCTGCTTGCCTGGACATCCCGTTCTCCCTTGTGAAGAAAAGACCCGCCCTCTGGTGAAGTGAAACTCACCCTGCGGCGATAACAATAGACAAAGGCCTAAAAAGGAACTAGCCAGTCCATTCCGAGAATGAAATCATAACCCATCATCTCAAGGACATAAAGATCCCACAACAAGTGACACCCACCAACCTCAAGGGGGTCACTCCTTGCACTGACGCACACTAGTAGTTCTATGTCCCAAAGGAATGCATACTTCCAACGTATCCTCAGAAGTAAGGATAGTAAGTCTAAGGCTCTCCACAGTGTGCACATAAATAAAGCTATGAGAATCTCTGGTATCGAAAAGTGCAGAAGATAAAACTGAGGCTACTAAGATCATACCTCGAACTGTGGAAGGTCCAGGATCCTACTCCCGATGGATCTTCTCTACCACAAACGTCTGGCCAGTACCGTGGCCCTGTGTAGCAGCCTGATATCCCTGAGCTGATCCTCCCTGAGCCTGACCACCGCGTCTACAACCTATACCCTTGCCTGAACGACCTGAAGAACTCCAGCCCCCAGTCTGCTAGGGAACTGGTAATCCTGCTCCTGTACGAGGAGTAGAAACCGAACCTCCTTCACTAACTTCAGGAAGAGAACCCTGCAAAAACGCTGCAGATGACCCATATTACTGTAAGATCGGCACTCCACTGGATCTCTCGGGCACTGAGGCTTCTTATTCCCGCTCTTTCCACACTGATAGCACACCACCTGGTTGCCAGAAGGAAGATCCCATCTTCCGGAAGAATTACCTCCCTTCCTCGAGTCACCTCGAGTAGACTCTCGGTGGCGTTTCCTGATGTCAGTATGCAATGAATCAGTCTTGGATGCTGAACTGCCCTGTTCAACAGCTCTAGTCTCCCTCATATTCCGTTTGGTGATCAACGCCTGGTTGACTATTAGGGTAATAGAAGTCAACTAGAAGATGTTCACCTGCGATCTGATCTCTGGTTTGAGGCCTTCCTCAAACTTCCTTGCCAAAAACAGCTCGTCATTTCCCGGAACGGGAGTGAAACACTGTAACTCAGTGAAATGGGAGGAATAATCCATAACTGAAAGAGTACCCTGTTGCAGTTTCATGAACTCTCTGGCTCTGTCAGCCCTCAGCGTCGCCGGATAGAAGTAGTCATAGAACGTACGTTGGAATTCGTCCCAATCCATAGTCTGTTGGCTCCCTGCCTACGAGACTACATCCCACCATCTCTTGGAAAATCTCGCAGCATGTAAGTCGCGAGATTCACCCTTCTTTCTGGGGGTGTCTCCAAATGATCGAATATGGAAATCATGGTTTCTAGCCATGACTCTGCAGCCTGAGGTCTTCTATCCCCTGTGAAAGTGGGAGGATGCTGCTGCTGGAAGACTCGCGTCAACTCTTCCATAGACGGGGTAGGATGCTGAGCTCCCTGGAAGGTCAGCATGAACCTCATGAAACCCTCTCTGAATTGAGCGTCAAAACCAGTGTCTAGAATCACTGCAGGTGCGATGTCTGGAATGATCGGCGGAACTACCGGTAGTCCCTGGTCTTCCATATCAGGCGTACGGTCATTGCCTGGTTCCTGGCATGCAACGGGAGGACGTCTTGGTGCCATATCCTTGAAAGGTCAAAAGCACACCTCATATTTAGGATTAACAAGGGAATAAACACAAGAGTACAAAACAGGAACAGGAGGGGGAAAACACTTAAATTTACAAAACACGACTACATGGTGTGTATTTAAACTACACGGCGTGTTTGTTAAATCCATTTACATGGGTGTGTACTTCCACCACCACTAGTTGTGTAACATCCCAGGCTACATGGCGTGTGGTCCCAAAACACGACATGTACTTGAACTCCACTCCCCTGGTCGAGTCTCTTTACATGGCTAACCTACACAGTTCTCCTAATTCTAAACTACACGGCGTGTTCACTAAGGACACGGCGTGTACTATACAGGCTTCGGCGACCCGCGTAGCGGTTACACGGCCGGCTACACGGATGACCCCTACACGGCATGTTCTGAACAAACACGGAATGTATAAGAATAGATAACACCGACCTGTGTTGTTTCTGACACGGCCAGGTACCCAGAAGAAAACTACACGGCGTGTTCGTATAGAACACAGTGTGTACTACGCGAGTTTTCCCGGTCTGTGTTGTTAGTGACACAGCTGGGTACACGGTTGACTACTACATGGCATGTACTTATGTTACACGGCGTGTCCCAGAAGACTCTCCACCACCTTGTTTATCTGTTCACACAGTTAGTAACACAGTTTAAAAACTACACGGCGTGTAGTAATAAAGTACACACCGTGTATTCTGGGTTTTTCCAGGAAGTAACTCAGAAACTACACCGAATGCCAGAAACACTGAAAAACAAACATCTATGTTCCAAATTCCGATCCATGGGGGCCCATACTCCTCGAAATTCAAATCTTGACATCACAACAATGCATATATCAAATAAAACAGGATAACAAATATGCCCGTCACAGCAACTATCACAACAACATGCATAATTTATCACGACATCTATCACAACAGCATGAAATTATAATGCACCCTAGATGGAATGGTAAAATGCATGACATGTGATTTCCTACCCAGTGCCTATATGATCCATGAGATGGAACACCCTCATCTCATCAGGTTGCAACAAAATAGGACCACAATCATATAAATTGTAACAGCACAAAACATGTGCATCACCCAATAGTGAAATATAATAAACTGTAACACTTACAAAAACCAAAAATTGCAATTACGAGGTAATATAGATTTTCCCTGAACACGAGTTAATTACTCTCGGGCATAGTTAAGTACTAACTACCCATTTCTTCCTATCCCTATCTATTTTCACAAAATAGTAAAGCAATACAAAAGAAGAAAACTCCTCTGATACCACTTTGTAACGACCTGAATCCGGAGCCACATAACTGGTGCCCCGTACCCGGTTTTCCACATGACCTCAAGAACGTTTCCCCAAACGCCAGAGGCTACCGACTAGCAGTGAGGGCCTTGGTGAGTCTGTGGGGAAACTATTCCCTCATTTGGTAAAGTATACAGCGGAAGAACAAACATAAACAATAGCGGAAGTAGTAAACATCATACAACAACTGAACTAAAAGTCAAAGTAATTACTGATATAATAATGATGCAGAATGGTACATGTATCTATTGGAAAGAAGTAAACAAAACAACGTGCTGAAATACAACTGAAACCAAGTACTAAACGTAAACAGCAACTCCAGTAGCATCGCGAGCCAAAGCCTGGTCCCATGCTCTCCAGCTCCAACCATCAATCAAGTACCTGAGGTAGAAGATTCACAATCCCTATCTACACCTGCAACCATATAATCTGTTTGGGCTGAAAATCAGGACCCAAATAGGGTGTGAGAATAATCCCAGTAGGCAACCACCACAAGATTTGTTCCCTATTGTCAGTGAGTAATATAGCAAAAGTAAAGGGAAATAAGTACAGTGATGAACTAAGAGTATACCAGTAAATAATCCTACCAATTACCATTCACATTCATTTTATTAAACAACCAGGGAAAAAATAGAAAATCATTCTATTCCAAGGTAAGCAAGTAACACCGCAGGTATCTCAAAAGACTACCGAAACACAAGCAGTACAAAACCCAAGATTGTTCTTTGGCTTGGTGGACTCATCACAACCAACCATCAAAATTCACACAGACCCTCTGGGTGTCTCAAACTATCAGACCCCTATAGTCTAGTAATCAAACAAGGCACAGACACTCTGGGAATCTCTCACGTCAATTCCCATATGGTCTTGCAATGATAGCTACAGACTCTCTGAGGAAGCACTTACGTCTAATTCCTCCTGTGGTCTCGATGCGTGGGTAAACTAAGAACACTCTTAGGAAGCCCAAAGTCCTATTCCCATAGGTCCTGCGTATGAAACTAAAACCAACAGACCTTCTAGGGAATCACTTAATCGTCTATTCCCTCTTTGATCTCCCGCACCAGGTTCTCACAGCCCTGAGCAGTCCAGTTGTGCGTAATCGACTGTCAGCAGCCCTAAGTAAGTTCAACAACTACTTGTCTAATAGCTACCATGCATCAAAAGAATTTAAACAGCAGGCAACACATGCAATCAGTGATAACAAGTAAACTAACAATTGCAATAGGGTTTGCCTCACAGGCAAACGGTTCCAAACGGCGATAAACAGCCAAACAGGGAGAAACACCCGTGGGATGATCCTAAAACATGAAACCAAGCATATATTATCAACAATTAATCATACGATAATAGTCAATCTTAGGAAAATAAACAATATAATCAAAATCCTAAACCCGGGATACCTGATACATGGGTATCCGACACTTTTGCAACCAAAACTCAAGGAACTTCAATGTAGGGCCACAAACCACCTACCTCGATCCTCGAAGATCGATATACTTGAACCTTGGCCCGTGAATTGACCTATAACTGAGTAGATCTGCAAAAAAGTCTAAAACGTTCAACCTCAAATAACTCACATGAGAGGAAGAATCTGGAAACGAGGCCAAAGAAGAACCAAGAACTCACTGTTGCGATTCTTCTCCAATCGACGGAGTTTGATTCGGACAACCAGTGAAGGATCGGTGGCTTGAAGAAGAATCAGCCTCCTCGGACGCTCTTGATGGAATTAGGCGGATAAGAAGACGTTTATGAGCATTAGGCACGACCCCGGTCCAATTAATGAAATAAAAAGAAAGTACACGACATGTACTTTTAAAGTACACGACGTGTAGTGGGTTTTTCCGTACTTCGCCAAAATCGGCCTCCACGTCACCCCTACACACCATGTGTGTGGCCCGGGCACGGCCAGCACATGGCTTCGAGCGGGAAAAGAGTACACGGTGTGTACTTAGAAAGTACACGGCGTGTACTTCAAAAATTTCCAGAAACTTTATTTTTTCCAAAAACTCCAGAAAAAGGAAAAACATACCTCAAACGAAGATCTGGGTTCTTACACACCCCATGGTAAATAACTAGGGTGTATAAAACTCTTTTCTGTGTTCTCTTGCAGTTACTTATTTAATTCCTCCAATTCAATGGGAACCGTTATATATGGGATTTTTGAGATAGGCATGGATCGAGGTATGAGTTCGATTGAAAACTCAACAACACGCTTTGGGGGAAGACCATGTAATTAATCCAAAAATACATCAGTATATTCTCATACAATAGGTATGTCATCAATGTTGACTTCCACCCTAATGATTTGAGTCAAGAGTCCCACATATTGGGTATCATAATCCATATCATATCATTTTATTCCACATGGAGTTCATAATCATACTTACATTGATACTTGATAGCATGATGATTTTGGGATATGAATGATATTTCCTTATCCTAGAATTTGACATGTGATTTATATAGGGAAAGTCAATCCATACCCAATATTGTGTCAAATTCAACCAAATGAAGAAAAATTAGATCTTTATGAAGTATCCTCCAACAAATCTAAGTTATAGAATATTTATATATTTTAGACGTGATCATTATGTCATCAGGGGTTTTTATAGATATTTTAATATCCATTGCTTGAGGTGGTGATTTCACATTCTTATAAAACATTTGTGATGTAAAAATCTTGATGAACCATATGCAGATAAGGTATTAACATATAGGAAAAATAGATCAATTGTACATCACATCACGTCATTATCATGCTCTTCCTCAATGGTAGTGATAATGAATACCCTTCTATGTTCCTGGAGTTTGGGAGGTTTTTAGGGCCTATTTTCTTTATTGAACTGATGGTTGGGGAATTGATTCACATAATTCCCAAAATCCTTACACTCAAAGCATTACAGTTTGGGTGGATCATTAGTTGGTACCTTCTTATATATTATTGGGTCAATAGGTCTCCTATACTTACTTTAATAATTGTAGGATTGGTTTACTATTTTACCACACTTAAAACATTACTTTAATCCCCTGAAAAAATTATCTGGGTTCTTTATCCCACCTTTATTACATGTAGAAAAGTATAATTTCTTCCCACCATGTGTTTTATTATCATATCTTTCATAATACTCCGCATCCCTTTTATTTTAGCCATAATAATGAGAGGTTCTACTTTTCATCTCTAATTTAAGAGCACATCCAATAGTCTCTTCATAGCTACTGAAGTCTATTATGGATAACACCCTTCAAAGATTAGTATTTGATCTAGTAAATAAGTGATTGGTTTTACTTTTTGTGTTAGGAATGCCTCATGAGTCTTGTGATTTTTTTTCATAAGATCCAATAGATTTATCCTATTTTTGCTTAAATTATAATAATTCTCACTCTATATTTGTGTGAATGGTCTATGGAAAATACTCAGTGAAATATATAATCTTTAACTCTCCCATTACATAGAGTATACCTTCTAATTTCCCATTGTATTCCTAATAATATTCCCCTCTGGTCAGCATCACCTTCTTAATGATAGATGGACAAAACAACTTTCTCATGGTTTGAGCACTGGAGAATGGAAAATATCTTTTTCATTAAATTGAACCACTACTTAGAAACTAGTGTATTATAAGACTTGATAAAAGTGGTTGGGTGTTGCCTCATGAATGAATTGATATAAAGATACTCTTTCTTTAGAATGTTTGGGATCTCAACATGATTCATGTTGTTTTTTAGAACTTGAGAGAGTTGGGTGAGCATTTCCATGAGGTTTTGATCCCATTAAATAGTCTCCTTATAGATACTGAAGTTTTTTATGGCTAACACCCTTGAAAAAATTACTTCAAATCATGATCCTCTAGACCCTTTTCTAGAAATATCACATAATATAATCATATTCATAAACTTGGAAATGAAAACATAAGAAAAGGGTGAGCTTAGACGCTCTTTAAGGGAAAAATATCATAACATCTCATATCATAAACATTATGGAGAACATGAGGAAGAGAAAAAATATATTAATAAAGTGTCATAAGATCATAGATTAAAATTGTAAAACATGATAGAGAAATATAATATCATAAAAAGATCACTAAGAAAACATAAAAGTTATAACATGGCTCAAAAAACATCTCAATAGTCATAAAACAGGTGAGAATGACATAAGAGTGTTGAATACTTTAAGAATAAGGAATAACATGAAAACAAAGCTGATTAACATCCAAAGTAGAGAAATCTGTCTGAGAGTTGGCTATGAGCTGGTAAATTTCAATATTCATTGATCGATGAAGAACTGTGATTTAAGGAAATACAATGAGTTTTTAAAAGAAAAAATACCCAAATTTTAGGGTATCACTAAAGTTGAAGAAGTACATGAGGTAGTTTCGGTTGTGGAAGAGGATAATCCCAATAGAATATCTAATAAGAAGAAAGATAATATGATAACCAAGACCGCTAACACCAAAGGAGCGATCAAATTCACTACATTTGATAAAGGCAAAATGTATGTTTGGAACATGACCTTCCATTTAGTTCATTAGGATTGAGGAACAAATAGTGGATCTGTCTGATGGAAATAAAGCAGGAGCTACCATTGGGGAGAGTTAATCAGTTTATAGATAATGGACATGGAACGAACTATGTGGATAGGAAACAAATGAGACCATTTATAGACCCTAATGGGGTAAAAAAATTTCAATCATCTGTCACATGAAATAAAGATGAAAGAGGTATGGTCAAGATAATTATGTTAAACAAAAGTTCTTCCGAGAGGCAACTCAGGTTTTTTTTATTTTTTTTATTTGGTTTTTAGGTGTGAAAACTCTCTCTTTAAATATTTCAAAATTCATTGATAATGGACTATTCATTCACTTGTTTATATTTATTGATAACTTCCAAGGATAATTATCATGCCATAAATTTAAATTTATTTTTCAATAAATTTGAATGAGAATAATGGGGGAAATAATTAGTAGGGATAAGCATGTGGATTAGGATTTTACAAATCATTATTTGAGGAGAATGTTAATAATTGTAAATGAAATGTTTCTGAGATTTGGTCATACTTTTAATTTCTAATATTTGCATTAATTGATTTAATTTTTTTGTGCATTGTCATGAGTAGTTGTCCCAACCATTCATCTCCTTCCCAAGGCATCCTTCGAGCCCAATATTTCTCATTCTTTCTACAATATACTTCTTATAAAACTCAGGCATGTTCTCTTCTAAAACTTGTTTGGAATCTTATAAAAGTTATGAATAAACATGTAAAGACCCGTAAAATTCAAGGGAAATTTTTTCTTAATTTTCTTTTGAATTTTACAAGAGCGCGGTTTCAGACGGCACCTGATTCCGAGGCCCGGAGTGCCCGGAATCATTTTCCGAAGTTTGGCTCGGGTACGTTCAGTGAACGAACGAGCGGAAATTTCTAACTTTTGATCCGGTGCTCGGAATTGAAATCCGAGGGCACCGATGAACTCGCAGCGCCGATATTCGCTTAAAGAGACCTTCTCGGAAGTTGCGTTTGTTGCGGGATGAGAGTTAGTTTTTGGGAGATTAGAATAAGTTAAATAAAAATTGTGTATTACATATTTTTATTTAAACTTATTAGTTAACTTCTCTCAAAGGAAGTTAGGGGTGGGACCCACCCCCACTTAACCTCCCTTGAGAGGATTAAGTGTGGTGGGGCCCACACGAACCCTAAACCTTTCATCTTCTCCCAACTTCCTTAACCCCTCATTAAATGACATGAGTTATTTAATTTTGGAGTTAATCTTTTTGAATTTCAAACCTTTGAAATTCTTGTGTTAAGTTTTTGATTAAATTAAGCTCTTCTCTCTTTTTGTTGGGTTAGAACTCTTTAGCCAACTTGAGAGTTTTTGAGAGATCCTCCTCCTTCTTCTTCAACTTGACGAAGAATGCTCAACTTGACGAAGAACGCTCAACTTGACGAAGAACGCTCAACTTGACGAAGAACGCTCAAGTTCCGACGAAGAACGACGCTCCTCTCTTCTTCGTCTTCCGTGTCAACGAGAGGGAACGCCGCTTCTTCCTCGGACATCCTTCGTCGGCATACGAAGATTCGTCAACGACGTACTTCTTCAGACGCACCTCTTCGTCATCGGATTTGATGAACGGCTACCGCGACGCCCGACCTCCGCGACGTCATCTTCCGCGGAACGTTGACAAATCTTCGAACCTATACCCGAGGTAGGGGTTGTTGATTTTTGTTTAATTATTTTATTCTTGATCGTGGATCTTGCAAGTCTAACGTGTGGATTTTGAATATTTTAAGTTGTGTTATTATTTAATGTGAGGGGGGGCGGACCGCATGAACACGGCCGAACCCCCCTCCATCGTTCATGTTGTTTATCTTGCGGGTGGAAGCAAGGTGGCGTGGTGTCGTCGCACCATGCGGATAATTGTATGTTTATCTTGCGCGCGCGCGCCATGGAAGAATCTTCAAGAACGCGACGCCGCCGCGCCGCATCAAGGGGAATCGAAGGCGCGGCGGAGGGGCGCGGTGCCACCGCACCGCGCCGGACGAAGAACACCGCGGCCGGTTCCGGGCCGCGGCGGAATGAGAAGACCGGCGGCCGGGCCGCCGGCGTCGGAAGCCGAAGAGGGGACCGGATTTTCCGGTCCCGTTGGAGAAAACCGGACGGCCAGCTGGCTGGCCGGATGGTAGTAAACCGGGGAAAATTAATTCCCCGGCCAGCACACAAAACCCCCCTCATTATGAGGGGGGCGGTTTCCATGAAGGGGGGGCAGCAGCCCCCCGATTTTTCCTCAAGTCGGCCCCCACGTGGGGGCCGTTTTTTTTTTGCAAAGGGCGCGGCATTAGCCGCGCCGCCCCTTCCAATCAGCGGGGGAATTGATTCCCCCCGCGCTGCCTCCGTGCGGCGCCAGCCGCCGCGCCGCCGCGCCACCGCGCCGCCGCGCCGCCGGCCGGCCGGCCGGCCGAGCCGGGTCGGGCCGACCCAGGGGGGGGTCGGGCCGGGTCGGCCCGGACCCAGACCCCCCGTTTCGAATCAGTTTCGGTCTTTGGGCCATAACTTGAGCCACGGACCTCCGATCGACGAACCGTCTGCGGAAACGCGATCCTTGGATCGAGTCGGTCGTTTCGGTATATCGCACTCAAAGTTTCGGATTACTTTGAGTTCGGCCGGGTTGATTCGTTCACGAAACCAACCGGGCCTTCGGAGCGGAAACGCTCATATCTTGAGCTACGGACGTCCGATTGACGTGCCGTCAGCTGTGTTGTGTTCCTCTTAGTGAGACGGATCTTTTGGCATACTTCGCCCGAGGTTTGGACGCAGGTGGAGTACAGTCGGGTTGGTTTTGCCTTAAAACCCAACCGGGCCCCGGGGACGAAAATGCCAATAACTCTCAGACCGGGCGTCCGATCGACGCGCCGTCTGTTGCGTTGAGTTCCTGTTGACGATACGGAACTTTTGGATACATCAACTCTGGACTTTGTGACAGTTGATGTATCAGCCTCTCGGCTCGTGGAGCGGACCCTCCGAACGAGCTTGCTGTGTGCGGGAACCCTAGTGCTGGCTGCGACTGTTACTGTGACTACTACTGCTACTACTGCTACTGTGACTGCGACGACGACAGTACAGAGATCCTGTGTGGATTCGACGACGACGACTACAGCACTCAGCGATCCTACGTGGATCAGTGCTACAGGTCCTGTGTGGGCCTGATCCTATGTGGGTCCGATCCTGTGTGGGTCCTTGCGCTCAGCGGTCCTGTGTGAACCAGCGCCTACAGGTCCTGTGTGGGCCCGATCATGTGTGGGTCTTTGCGGGGGTTAGTTACCTATCGATCCTTCGTGGGTCCGACGACTTAGATGGATCAGAGATCATCTTTATCGTCCTTTGAAGAAGTATACCTGTGTGAGCTGAATTCTGTTGCTTTCCTGTGTGGATTGTGTTGTGCTATCCTGTGTGGATTACAATATGTTTTCCTGTGTGGAATACGTTTACTTTCCTGTGTGGGCTGAGTTGTACTTGGGCTCGGAGGTTGGAGCGTATTTGAAATTGATGTCTTAGGTATATGTATGGGCATATACCTAAGCAGTGTCGGTTGTTACTTCGTGATTATACCTTTCTTCGTGGTTTATCCTTTGTGGATTTGAGAGACCTTCAGGGGTCTCGGGGTCCCTACTGAGTAGCTTATACTCACCCCTGCACGGGCTTTGCCCGCACTACGTTGTGTTGGTTGCAGACGACGGACAGCGTTGACCTTAGCTGAGGCTTGCAGAGCGGGACGGTACCCGGAGGTGGACCACTGGGCGGGAAGTGCTCGGAGCGGACGGCGGGACCCGTGGAGCTGTGGAGCTATATGTACCCACCCTTCAGGTGGGATTTCCGGTGGACAACTCGGTGTAGCGGCTTTTACTTTTCAGTTGCTGTTTTCCCTTTCGAGTTGTACTTTACTTTCAGTTTGGGTTTGTATACTGGCCCATTTACTTTTCCGCACTTTCAGTTGTACTCTACTTTTGCTTAGTGTTTACTTTCCGCTTGCTTACTCTGTGGTGTTTGTTTACTTTACAAAGGCAATGCCTTCCCTTTTTACCGGGATTTACATCTTGGTGCTAGTCGCTAGCCCCTGGCCTATGGAAGGCGGGCTTGGGGTAGTCACGGCACGGACCCCGAGGGCGGGTCGTGACAAATTGGTATCAGAGGAGTTCGGTTCTACCGCGAACTCTGATCTTTTCTATGTGAAGCAATAATGTTTAGCGTATTGAGTGTGGTTATCAGTCCAGGGAGTCCAGTGTTGGTGCGGCGGCCGACGTATCCGTACACCAGGACTCTGACTTCTGATTTCCGACTTAATGCACGAAAACATTGATTGCGTGTGTGTTTCAAAGTTTTCTTTGTGATTACTTATATCAGCTCACCAGGTATACTGTTCTGACCGTGGCACACCTGTTTCCTTTTCAGGATGGCCCCACGACGGCAGCCAGCTAGGGTTCCGAGAGTCGAGCGTGACGACAGCCCACCGAGCGACGAGGCCTCGGTGCAGGGCCCTTTGTCAGCAGTGGCACCGGCAGTAGCTCTACCCGCCGAGCCCCCGATGCTTCCAGCAGCAGCCGCTGACGATGCACGTCGCCTCAGCGCACTGCATGAGTTTCAGCGCCAGTGACCGCCCAGGTTTCGCGGGGAGACGGATCCCCAGGCAGCAGAGGACTGGCTGGAGGCAGTGGTACGAGTGTTTAGGCTAGTGAGGACACCAGCAGACCTCATGGTGATCCTCGCTGCGAGCCTACTACATGCAGCAGCAGGACGATGGTGGAGCTTGATGCTCCAGGTGCACGATGAGGCATCTCTACTTTGGACGGACTTTGAGAGCCTCTTCCGCTCGGAGTTCATCCCAGCCACCCTTCGTGCGGTGCGTATCCAGGAGCTTCTTCAGCTGCGGCAGGGCAGCATGACAGTCGCTCAGTACTCGGCGAGATTTACCGATCTCTCGCGCTACTCGACCGACATGGTACGGGACCCATTCTTCTAGGCCCGGACCTTCGAGCAGGGTTTGAGACACGAGATCAGGGCATCGCTGATCTCCCTCAGCATACCGACTCAGACAGGAGTACTGGAGCGGGCCCTTCTGATCGAGAGCTTCCTTGCTGAGTCTACACCAGCACAGAGACCCACCGCAGGGCGGCACGTGGCAGAGTCATCTGCAGCAGGCAGTCGACGGATGACTCAGGGGTCCAGACAGACCAGACCTTCGGGCAGACGATCTCAGGGCACTGGCTCAGCAGTGCGGGGAACACAGCGAGGAGCCAGTCTTTCGAGAGGCAGATAGTGCTACTCGTGCGGCGGGCAGGGCCACATGGCTCGTGACTGCCCGACCCGTCGTGCCGAGGAGCAGCAGTCAGTTGATGGACCACCGAGGCAGAGGCAGAGGGTCGACCGTGGCGGTCCGCAGGGAGGAGGCGGACGAGGCAGAGGAGCTGGACGAGCAGCCGGTGGTGGGCGACGCTTTGAGGCTCTGCCACCACCACCACCAGGAGGTCCACCCCGACCACAGGGAGCTGGAGGGCAGAGACAGGCACAGCTCTAGGAAGCAGAGGCCTACGACCACGGCGCACCCGAGATGATTCGAGGTACTATCTGTGTCTACTCCACCCTTTCTGCAGTTCTTATAGACACAGGAGCGAGTCACTCTTTCATAGCCGCTGCTCTTGTTCAGAGCTCGGAGATTCCGATAGAGCCGTTGGCTCGATCCTTACGGCTAGAGACTCCTACGGGAGCAGACTCGACGATTACGCACTGGTGCCGGCAGTGTGAGCTTACTCTAGGAGGCGACAGCTTCGGCTGGGATCTTCTTGTAGCAGCGTCGAGGCCTTACGACGTCATCTTGGGCATGGATTGGCTATCTACGGTCCATGCACAGATTGACTGTTTTAGGCGCAAGGTGCGATGTGTACGCACCGACGGGAGCAGGTTCACCTTCACCGGCGAGAAGGGAGCCTTAGCAGCACAGGATGGACTTCCGCGGAGGAGAGGACAGCCCATCACTCATCAGTTGGCTAGCCTTATCCTTGGAGCAGTTGACGTGCGGAGTCCTGGTTTTCCTGCAGTGGTGGATCAGTTTGCGGACATTTTTCCCGACGATGTTCCAGGGCTACCTCCTCGCAGAGAGGTAGACTTTTATATTGACTTGTACCCTGGGACAGCCCCGATATCCACTCCAGCATATCGGATGGCCCCCACCGAGCTTCGAGAGCTACGGGTACAGTTGGAGGACTTGCAGGGCAAGGGGTTCATCCGACCCAGTGTTTCACCCTGGGCTTCCCCGATTTTGTTTGCCAAGAAGGCGGACGGGAGCTTGCGACTCTGTGTTGACTATCGTCGCCTGAACCAGGTGACAGTGAGGAACAAGTATCCGCTATCGAGGATTGATGACCTCTTTGATCAGCTCAAGGGAGCACGGTGGTTCTCGAAAATAGACCTCAGGTCAGGCTATCATCAACTCAGAGTCAGAGACGAGGATGTGCAGAAGACAGCCTTCAGATGTCGGTATGGCCACTATGAGTTCTTGGTTATGCCATTCGGTGTAACCAATGCTCCAGCAGTGTTCATGGCTCTCATGAACAGGATCTTTCAGCCATACCTCGATCGGTTTGTCGTGGTCTTCATCGACGACATTCTGATTTACTCTACGACAGAGGAGGAGCACGCCTATCACTTGCGAGTAGTACTAGACACACTCCGAGAGCACCAGCTTTATGGTAAGCTCTCGAAGTGCCAGTTCTGGATACGTGAGGTCCACTTCTTGGGACACGTTATCTCTGAGGTGGGAGTTGCAGTGGATCCCGCGAAGATTGATGATGTGTTAGCTTGGGAGCCACCCAGGAGCGTGACTGAGGTTCAGAGTTTCTTGGGACTAGCTGGATACTATCGGAGATTCGTGCCAGACTTCTCTAGAGTTGCGTCATCACTCACAACTTTGACGAAGAAGGGGAAACCCTTCGTGTGGTCAGACAGATGTCAGCAGAGCTTCCAGGAGCTGAGACAGAGATTGACTAGCGCACCTATCTTGAGGTTGCCCGAGGAGGGAGTAGGGTACGTAGTCTACTGCGATGCATCAGGGACCGGACTCGGATGTGTTCTGATGCAGGAGCGGGTAGTGATCGCCTATGGATCACGTCAGTTGAGGCCGCATGATCAGAACTACGCTACCCATGACCTGGAGTTAGCAGCAGTGGTATTCGCTCTGAAGACATGGCGACACTATCTGATGGGCGAGCGCTTTACAGTCTTTTCTGATCATCAGAGTCTCAGGTATATCTTCTCTCAGAAGGACCTGAACCTGAGACAGCGGCGATGGCTCGAGTTCTTCCAGGACTATGACTTTGAGATAGTCTATACTCCTGGGAAGGGGAACGTAGTAGCTGATGCCCTTAGCAGGAGGACAGGCATTCAGCTACTTGAGGAGGCGATAGAGCAGCTAGCCTCTTTGCAGATATCCTTCGTGGATAGAGATGGAGCAGCCTTCCTTCAGTCTCTCACAGTCACTCCTCCACTACTGCAGTGGGTCAGAGAGGCACAGCGTGAGGACGCTGACTGTGAGACACGGCGTGCACAGATATCCTCGGAACAGGCACCTGATGGTTTCTCCCTTGGGGCAGAGCACGACATCCTTTTCAGAGGACGTACCTTGGTACCAGTCGCTTTGCGAGAGGAAGTGCTGAGAGAGTTTCACACTTCTCCTTTGGCGGTACATCCTGGAGTGGCGAAGATGTACCAGGACCTCAGACGACAGCACTGGTGGCCGGGCATGAAGAAGGAAGTAGCAGAGTTCGTTTCTCGATGCCTCACCTGCCAGCAGGTGAAGGCAGAGCATCAGGTACCAGCAGGATTGGTACAGCCCTTGGAGGTTCCGGAGTGGAAGTGGGACGGCATATCTATGGACTTTGTGACTGGACTTCCACGTACTTCCAGAGGTCACGACTCCATCTGGGTGATTGTTGACCGACTCACCAAGTCGGCACACTTCTTACCCATCAGAGAGCAGGGCTCAGTGGAGAGCTTGGGACGTCTTTACGTTCAGGAGATTGTGCGGCTCCACGACGTGCCATCATCTATCGTCTCCGATCGAGATGCTCGCTTTACTTCCCGGCTTTGGAAGGGGTTACAGGAGGCGTTCGGGACGCAGCTACGTTTGAGCACAGCCTTTCACCCTCAGACGGATGGTCAGACGGAGAGGACCATTCAGACTCTCGAGGACATGCTCCGCGCATGTGTCCTCGACTTTGGTCGTAGCTGGGAGGACCACCTATCCTTGGTGGAGTTTGCGTACAACAACAGCTACCACTCCACCATCAGGATGGCACCGTACGAGGCTTTGTACGGCAGACCTTGTAGATCTCCTTTGTGCTGGACAGACCCTGGGGAGTCAGCACTAGTGGGACCGGAGATGGTCCAGGACACGACAGAGAAGGTCCAGATCATCCAGGAGCGGATGAGGACAGCTCAGAGCCGGCATAAGTCATATGCTGACAGGAGGCGGAGGCCACTAGAGTTCGAGGATGGCGACCACGTCTTCTTGCGGGTCTCACCTCGACGTGGTATTCGGAGATTTGGCCGAGGCGGCAAGTTATCTCCGCGCTTCATCGGACCCTTCCAGGTCCTCAGCAGGATTGGTGAGGTGGCTTATCACCTGGCTCTACCACCTCAGTTGCACCGGGTGCACGACGTCTTCCACGTGTCTCAGCTGAGGAGATACGTGCACGACCCGACGCACATCATTGACCATGGGGAGCTTGACGTTGACGATGGGGAGACTTTTACGGAGGTCCCGGTGGAGATAGAGGATCGACAGGAGAGGGTCCTGCGTGGGCGATCGATTCCTCTTGTGTGCATCAGATGGCAGCACGGGAATCTCCAGGAGAGCACATGGGAGCGGGAGGCTCAGATGCGTGCTCAGTACCCTCATTTGTTTCCCTAGTTTTTGATGTATCTTTACGGGGACGTAAAGCCCTGAGGTGGGAGTAATGTAAAGACCCGTAAAATTCAAGGGAAATTTTTTCTTAATTTTCTTTTGAATTTTACAAGAGCGCGGTTTCAGACGGCACCTGATTCCGAGGCCCGGAGTGCCCGGAATCATTTTCCGAAGTTTGGATCGAGTACGTTCAGTGAACGAACGAGCGGAAATTTCTAACTTTTGATCCGGTGCTCGGAATTGAAATCTGAGGGCACTGATGAACTCACAGCGCCGATATTCGCTTAAAGAGACCTTCTCGGAAGTTGCGTTTGTTGCGGGATGAGAGTTAGTTTTTGGGAGATTAGAATAAGTTAAATAAAAATTGTGTATTACATATTTTTATTTAAACTTATTAGTTAACTTCTCTCAAAGGAAGTTAGGGGTGGGACCCACCCCCACTTAACCTCCCTTGAGAGGATTAAGTGTGGTGGGGCCCACACGAACCCTAAACCTTTCATCTTCTCCCAACTTCCTTAACCCCTAATTAAATGACATGAGTTATTTAATTTTGGAGTTAATCTTTTTGAATTTCAAACCTTTGAAATTCTTGTGTTAAGTTTTTGATTAAATTAAGCTCTTCTCTCTTTTTGTTGGGTTAGAACTCTTTAGCCAACTTGAGAGTTTTTGAGAGCTCCTCCTCCTTCTTCTTCAACTTGACGAAGAACGCTCAACTTGACGAAGAACGCTCAACTTGACGAAGAACGCTCAACTTGACGAAGAACACTCAAGTTCCGACGAAGAACGACGCTCCTCTCTTCTTCGTCTTCCGTGTCAACGAGAGGGAACGCCGCTTCTTCCTCGGACATCCTTCATCGGCATACGAAGATTCGTCAACGACGTACTTCTTCGGACGCACCTCTTCGTCATCGGATTTGACGAACGGCTACCGCGACGCCCGACCTCCGCGACGTCATCTTCCGCGGAACGTTGACAAATCTTCGAACCTATACCCGAGGTAGGGGTTGTCGATTTTTGTTTAATTATTTTATTCTTGATCGTGGATCTTGCAAGTCTAACGTGTGGCTTTTGAATATTTTAAGTTGTGTTATTATTTAACGTGAGGGGGGCCGGACCGCATGAACACGGCCGAACCCCCCTCCATCGTTCATGTTGTTTATCTTGCGGGTGGAAGCAAGGTGGCGTGGTGCCGTCGCACCACGCGGATAATTGTATGTTTATCTTGCGCGCGCGCGCCATGGAAGAATCTTCAAGAACGCGACACCGCCGCGCCGCATCAAGGGGAATCGAAGGCGCGGCGGAATGAGAAGACCGGCGGCCGGGCCGCCGGCGTCGGAAGCCGAAGAGGGGACCGGATTTTCTGGTCCCGTTGGAGAAAACCGGCCGGCCAGCTGGCCGGCCGGATGGTAGTAAACCGGGGAAAATTAATTCCCCGGCCAGCACACAAAACCCCCCTCATTATGAGGGGGGCGGTTTCCATGAAGGGGGGGGGGGTAGCAGCCCCCCGGTTTTTCCTCAAGCCAGCCCCCACGTGGGGGCCGTTTTTTTTTTTGCAAAGGGCGCGACATTAGCCGCGCCGCCCCTTCCAATCAGCGGGGGAATTGATTCCCCCCGCGCTGCCTCCGTGCGGCACCAGCCGCCGCGCCGCCGCGCCGCCGGCCGGCCGGCCGGCCGGGCCGGGTCGGACTCGGGTCGGGTCGACCCGGTTCGGGCCGACCCAGGGGGGGTCGGGCCGGGTCGGCCCGGACCCGGACCCCCCGTTTCGAATAAGTTTCGGTCTTTGGTCCATAACTTGAGCCACGGACCTCCGATCGACGAACCGTCTGCGGAAACGCGATCCTTGGATCGAGTCGGTCGTTTAGGTATATCGCACTCAAAGTTTCGGATTACTTTGAGTTCGGCCGGGTTGATTCGTTCACGAAACCAACCGGGCCTTCGGAGCGGAAACGCTCATATCTTGAGCTACGGACGTCCGATTGACGTGCCGTCAGCTGTGTTGTGTTCCTCTTAGTGAGACAGATCTTTTGGCATACTCTGCCCGAGGTTTGGACGCAGGTGGAGTACGGTCGGGTTGGTTTTGCCTTAAAAACCAACCGGGCCCCAGGGACGAAAATGCCAATAACTCTCAGACCGGGCGTCCGATCGACGCGCCGTCTGTTGCGTTGAGTTCCTGTTGACGATACGGAACTTTTGGATACATCAACTCTAGACTTTGTGACAGTTGATGTATCAGCCTCTCGGCTCGTGGAGCGGACCCTCCGAACGAGCTTGCTGTGTGCGGGAACCCTAGTGCTGGCTGCGACTGTTACTATGACTACTACTGCTACTACTGCTACTGTGACTGCGACGACGACAGTACAGAGATCCTGTGTGGATTCGACGACGACGACTACAGCACTCAGCGATCCTACGTGGATCAGTGCTACAGGTCCTGTGTGGGCCTGATCCTGTGTGGGTCCGATCCTGTGTGGGTCCTTGCGCTCAGCGGTCCTCTGTGAACCAGCGCCTACAGGTCCTGTGTGGGCCCGATCCTGTGTGGGTCTTTGCGGGGGTTAGTTACCTATCGATCCTTCGTGGGTCCGACGAATTAGATGGATCAGAGATCATCTTTATCGTCCTTTGAAGAAGTATACCTGTGTGAGCTGAATTCTGTTGCTTTCCTGTGTGGATTGTGTTGTGCTATCCTGTGTGGATTACAATATGTTTTCCTGTGTGGAATACGTTTACTTTCCTGTGTGGACTGAGTTGTACTTGGGCTCGGAGGTTGGAGCGTATTTGAAATTGATGTCTTAGGTATATGTATGGGCATATACCTAAGCAGTGTCGGTTGTTACTTCGTGATTGTACCTTTCTTCGTGGTTTATCCTTTGTGGATTTGAGAGACCTTCAGGGGTCTCGGGGTCCCTACTGAGTAGCTTATACTCACCCCTGCACGGGCTTTGCCCGCACTACGTTGTGTTGGTTGTAGACGACGGACAGCGTTGACCTTAGCTGAGGCTTGCAGAGCGGGACGGTACCCGGAGGTGGACCACTGGGCGGGACGTGCTCGGAGCGGACGGCGGGACCCGTGGAGCTGTGGAGCTATCTGTACCCACCCTTCAGGTGGGATTTCCGGTGGACAGCTCGGTGTAGCGGCTTTTACTTTTCAGTTGCTGTTTTCCCTTTCGAGTTGTACTTTACTTTCAGTTTGGGTTTGTATACTGGCCCATTTACTTTTCCGCACTTTCAGTTGTACTCTACTTTTGCTTAGTGTTTACTTTCCGCTTGCTTACTCTGTGGTGTTTGTTTACTTTACAAAGGCAATGCCTTCCCTTTTTACCGGGATTTACGCCTTGGTGCTAGTCGCCAGCCCCTGGCCTATGGAAGGCGGGCTTGGGGTAGTCACGGCACGGACCCCGAGGGCGGGTCGTGACAAAACAGATTCAATTTTAATATGATTGAGGCATTCTTTTTAATTAACCCTTTATTCTTGGTACCCCCTTTCATTAATCTTTTTTTAATCTCATAGAAGGAATAAATAGACTTTTTAGGAAATGAGCGGAGTTTCAACCATATATTATCTATTCATACCTACTTCTAAATTTTTTTCATGATATTTAAAATAATAGGTGTGGGGGATATATTTTCCATGGTGTACCAAATGTACTACAATAAGGTTATTTCGTTGGGGATTTTCATCGAATTTTGGGGATAGTCTGTGAAATTACTCATTGTATTTTATTTTTCACCTATCTTTATATATATATATATATATATATTTGTATATATATATATATATATTAAAAAATGGATTGTGTATTGGGAGGATAAAAAATCACCATTACCAAACTGATGATATTTTAGTTATATGTGGTTAGGTGGTGGATGTGAGATTTTTCTTAAACGTAATTTTTGAAAAAGAAAGAAATGAAAAGAAAGAAAGATATAATGATTAATATATTACTCTTGCATGTATCATAGTCCCACTTTGAGATTTTTGGAATGAAGAAAGAAATGACATATGTGAGGGAGATTTATATTGAGCTTATCTTTAAATATCATGCATTACACTTTAGATTCAAACCTAATTTTGAGTGTTATTTGTTCACATCATTTACCAACCTTCCCTAAAGTCTCAGAGAAATTTGAACCTTAGGATGAAGCCCTCGTGATTACTTGTGATTATATATTTACACAGTGGATATTCTTGATGTCTTGCAATAATATGGTAAGTGACATATTATTGAGGTATGTGCATCACTCTATTCATTTGTACCTTGATGATGAGTGGAAAAATTCACATGAGATAAATTTCAAATGGTATTCATATTAATAATGAATTGAAAAATGAAAATGGGTGATTGAAAATGTTTGGCTATTTAAAAAGAGGAAAATTAAAATACATGGTTAATTTGTATTATTTGAAAAATAAGGTGTTAATAAATTTTTCACATGTGATTATTGAACATTTAACTTTTCATTTGATCAATTTTTTTTGTTGACATTGAGTTTAAATCATGGTAGAGTAAGCATCCATTGTAGTATATTGAGATTCAATCCTCAAGGAAAAGTATGAATTCAATTGTGGGGTGATTTGATACATTCATTTATTGTATACATTTTATGGGTTTTTATGCAATGATTTTTGTAAATAAATAATTAATCTTTACAAAAATGATACTTTTTATTGTGTTTTGTGATAATTAGAAGGCGGTCATGAACTGGAAAAGAATCACCCCAACCTACCGGGAAATAGAGATTCACAACTTGTGACACTACACGTCAAGAGTTTAATTTATGATGTGAGTGTATCAAGGTAGAAGTAGATCTATATAATCCATTAGTGTCGCATATTATAGGATGTGTAAAATATACACGTTGTGAACCCATCAACAAAAGCAATATAAAAACGATTTAAACATGCAATATTTTATGGGATTTATGGATTTTTGACCATGGAATTCCATGAATATAATAATATGACATCAAAGTTCATTTTTTACCCAAAAATTGACCCAAGGATCGATCTATGCCTATAAATAGAGGCTCTTGCTACTGTTAATAGGAGATCTGGAGACCAAATCTTGGAGTGAGAAGTTGTGCTATGTAGGGTGCTCACCAGTTTCATATCCATCTTTCATTTATGATTTCACTATATATATTCATTCCCCCTTACTCCCATGTAACTAGGATTAGGGGGTAAACTCTCCTTGTTTTAGGATTATGTAGCTGAAGGTGGGAGGTTTCTTTAGATTTATTCCTTTTATTCTATTCATGTATCTATTTTTCTATAATTTGTTTAATCAATTCCAAACCCTTTATTTTTATTTTTATCATGATCATTGAGATAATTTCTATAAAGTAAACTTTATAATTTTTAAACGGGTTACCCTAAATTGAGTCTTGACCATTGTCACATTTAAGGAAACTAGGTTTAAATATGGTATCAAGACAAACTCAATTCAGCAAAACCCTAAATTATCGTACCAAGAGAAATTGGGTATTGTCACATTAAGGAGGGGATATTGTGTCCATTGGATCCACCTCATCTCAACTTTCATTCCAAACATGGATTAATCAATTTATTTTCTGAAATAAAATTACACTTGAACCCTAAAACTTAAAAACTTTGGCATGCATTTCAAATCAGATTTCAAACCAAAAAATATGTTTCACTTTTCTTTCTTCATTATTTTTTCCAAAACTATTTACAAAACCCAAACTTCTATTTTCTTTTCTTCACCTCTTTCTTCAAACAAAATTAAATAACACAATTATTTTTAAAAAAACCTAATCAAAATAATTTCATTATCTATGTGGGATCTATCTTGATCTTTTTTATATATTAATTTTAATTAACTAAGTAGGATTGATCTGAGTTTTATAAATTTTTATTTTGATAATATGTGATGGAAATAATGATTCCCTTTGGACCCTTCAATAGCATATCATGAAAAATTAAATGTATCTTATAAATGTGGCATTACTTGATTAACAACTTGTAAATGTGTCATAAATTGATAAACAACTTGGAAATGTGGCACAACTTTATAAAAAACATGTAAATGTGGCATAACCAAAATCATAGGAAAACCTTTTGATCAAACTCTTTATACCCACACCTATATAAAAAACTCATTATGTGCACACCTAAAAATGTAAGAAAAAGCATTATGTTCATGCTTGTGTGAAAAAATAATTTTTTCCATGAATGGATATATCATGAGATATAAACATAGATCAATGCATTGGAGGGTGATATAATACCCCAACCTTCATCATCCATACATATGTGTCCCACTTAAAATCAATCATCATCATATCTTAAAGAACATGTGTAAAAAGAATGGTCTTCTTAAAATTTTAAAAAAAATCACATAACATGAACTTAAAAATAATAATATATCCAAAAAATATAATTTCTCAAAAGGATTCATATAATAATAAAATATATAGGGTGATCAAAACATCAATTCATGCGAGATATACCTTGGAGGAAAAATAGAAGTGAAAATACAAAATTTTTCACAAAACCTTTTAAATATTGTTATAAAAGATAAAGTAAAAGTTACATTCAAAAAATGATAATGTAAATTGAAGAATTTTAAGAAACTTTTTTTAAATATTTCCAAATAAATAATCCTTTAAAAGAAACAAAATCAAGCTAATAAATCTGGAGTGGTAGATAATGAAAGGAAATGACCTTGTTAAGATTTTTAGGTTGCTTAAAAAAACACATTAGAGAAATGATGAAAGATTTTAATTTATTAAAATAAAAGGAAAATATTAAAAATGTATAAAGTAAAAAAATAATTTTATTTCATTAACTAAAATTCTTTTTATATAAAAAAACATAGACGTTTAATTTAAGATTCATTGGTAAGAATGAGAAGTATTTTTTCCAATGTTATACATTTATTTTGGAAAAAGGTTTATCAAAAAAGTGGTTACTGATTTTGGGAAGTAATTTACCCATATAACAAGATTAAATCACACATAAAAAATGGGAATGTAAAGATAAAATAAATATTTAAAATTATATTCAATAAAAAAATATTATAACCCAATGAATCATAAATTGACTCGATGAATAATTTACCTTGAATTCTCATTTAGTTAATAACACTATAACCTCATATATAACAAACATAGATATATTAATCACCTATTTAATAAATTTATTCATATCTATAACCTTTCATAAACTTCATTTAAAATTATTATCTACATTTATGTTAGTTATTCTATATTTTCAATATCGTGTGTGAGTAATCTTATTCATTTTGAAATAGTTTCTTAATAGTGGTGTTATTCCTCATTATTCTCAAAAATTTCATAATTATCATGTCATAAAATTTACACAAATTTATGTTTTATAATTATTTATAATGTTATAATTTCATTTCATAAGTATTTTAGTTATTATCTATGACGATGAAGTCAATGACATGCTTGTTTTGGTGATTTATATTGAATGAACAATGTTATCTTAATTGATGATTTAAATGTTTATATTACAAATATAGAACTAAAAAAATTACTTACTTATTAATATCCAATATTAATTTTATAAATCCATACTTGATATATTTTTATATCATTGTTCATGTAGGTGGTTAAATTAACCCAATAATATCAAGCTACAATCTGTGTGAGTATAGTTATGGAAGAGAATATTTTGTTATAATATCACTATCAAAAAGTATAATAAAATTATTTATATGTAATTAATGTAATTAATTAGAATTTTTTTTAGATATAAGAATAGGGTAAATGAAAAATAAGTTATCACTTATAAATAAACCTCTTTCCCACTTGGTATGTTCATTTTAGGTGATGAAAAATGAAATGTGCACTTCATGGAGGCGGTAGTCTGCACACGTGCATGAGAAAATTTTTCATTTTTTTATTGAATGGGAGGGGAATACATAATGGTTCTATCATTAATAAAGTAACATTTCAGTATATTATTTGTATTAATGTAATTATGTGCATATTTTTAGAATGTTTTTGGTGGAGGGTGGATAAATAAAGTAAGTTAAAGGGTAAGTAATACTTACGTTGAGAATTTAGATCTTCTCTTGAAGTGTCCTTTAGAAATGAAGAACTTGAGGAACTCTATTGAGGATATAGGGTGTAAAAAATGTATAGGTGATTTAGAATAAGTAAATTGGTTATAGTTTCATGGTAATTTTTAACTAGAGGTGTGTCTTGAAATGCGAGGAAGATATCTCCTTTTATAGGTGAAAAATAGGGACAAATCTTTGTAAAATAATGTTGGGTAAAGGATAATAATGAAATTACATGAGAGTTAGGGGGTTAGGTGGATAAATGTTGGTCATAAATATAGTTATGACTTTAAAACCTAAAAAATTAATTTTATAAATTATAAGTAACAAAATTATCTAATAAAATTCAATCCATATTAGATTACGCATTTTAACACTTATTAATCTTGATTAAATATTAATCATGGTTATTATTTTATCACTTAAAAAATAAGATGAACCTTATTATAAAATTTCATCATGATGAATCCAAATTTGGAGTCCATTTAATATAATTCAATTTCTAAATATGATAAAATTAAATTTTAAATTGAAACATATAATGTTTTGAAAAACTATTTTATAGAAAAAATGTAATTTTTATCATTAAGTGTTTTTAAAATTATTTGAAATTGATTGTCAATTAAATGTATTAATTCATTTTTATATAGGTTTAAAAATCATATTATATTCTTAATTTAAAATATATCCATTTAATTTTAAAATATATACAATATTTATAAAAGTAACATTCTTTGAAAAATAATTGTTTTACCGCAATAACTAATATTTACATGGTAACTTAATTTTATTCCCAAAAATGAAATTGATCTCATCACCTAATTTGAAAAATGATAATTAAAAATATTCAAATATTTTTATAAGATTCGATTTCTAAAAGTGGTAAGAATCAATTTTAATATAAGTGTGCATAACGCATAAAAATAATTTTAAGAAATAGATATCTTCTAATCATGAAATGACCTTAGTTTTATTATAAATTATTATATAGTTTTTATAAAGTGGTTTATCCTATTGATACTCGCCAATTTAACTAATATAATATAATGGTAATATTTTTTAATTTTATTAAGGTAACATGATTTTCATTTTAGTTCAATGTTATGTGCAAGACAAGTAACTTACACGATGTTTCATTTAGTTAAAGTAATTACCAAAATCATGGGTTCCTACATTGTCCTGTAAAACTGTATCATATTGCACATGACTAAGATTACAATAGTCCATATTGAAATGGACTCATGTTACAGGGGTTATCATATGTCAATCAACTTCCTTGATGATTTAAATACTATTAAACAAATTACTCTTGTATATATCTAGAACTGTGTTTGTGAAACTAGGATAAGGTAGATTCTTGAGGAAAAACATGGTTTATGTGTGGGAGTTTATGATTAAAATAAATTTTTAATAATATTTTACATCATTTTTACATATATTTTATATAATTTCATTTCAAAAATCATTATTTGTCATTGATTTTATCAATTTTTTGATTTTATATATACTTTTTGGGAAACATGGACTTTAATGCCTTTTTCAAGTCATTTTTTGTATATATTTGTACTACTCATTTTTTAACATATATTTTCATACTTGAATACATAACTTTTTGGTGATGTAGTGTCTTTTAAATCATTTTTTTAAAAGATTTTAAAGGGTACTTTTAATCAAACTATATAATCCTTAATTATATGTATAATTTTTATAATTAAATAAAAATATTATTTAACCATATATTATAATAATAATTCAATTTATATAATTATTTATTTTTTAATCATATAAATATTAACATGATTCAAATATTTATACATTATATAAATTATGTATATAATTATCTAATACGTGAATCATTAGTTATATAAATTTTCATTTATAATATTAATTTTATTTATGTTATGTATTATTTATACATGAATTTGATTTATCAATACCTTAATTTATATATTTTAAAAAATATTTTATCACAACTATTATTTTTATTTATTCAAACAGGAAAGAGAAAAACCACAAATGAAAGCCAAGAAATAAATGGAAGGAAATCATTAAGGTGGATATAATAAATGAAGGCTATGTGAATTTATAGTTGAAAGTATATTATAAGGTAAAGGAAGACTCCTATGGGAGGAAATGATCTCAACATCACTAGTCATCTACCCATATGAATCAAGGGAATCAACCAACATATTATCTTCTCTGTGTGTGAGAAATAATAGTACCCACTTCCATCTTCTTGGAGTAGGCCTAAATATGGTATGTTACTGAATATTTGGTTGTTTCTAGGTTATTCAAAAACTTGATAATGATATTAGCATCAAGTTTAATACAAGCTAGTGGGATACCCTTCACATTGCACAAATTGAGACCAAACAGAAACACATTTACCTCTTCTAGAAGTGAGGACCCATGCCCAAAGTTTGTATTGAACCCCAACACCATTGAACCATATTGATTTCAAACTATGCCTATGTATTCCATGTTATTGTTATAGGAAAAACCATCAGTGTTTAGCTTAAACTCGAGATATGGAGTATTCCATCAAAACCGGTCTGGGAGAAGTGATTCAAAGGAGCCTAGCCTAGGATTCAAATTCATGATATTACCTAAGTAATTATATATACCCAAAACTCATGAAAATTTAGCGAAGAGGTTTTCTATGGATTCAACTGACTAAGAATTCAATCACCTACATTTAGATACTAAGTATGTACCTATAATAAAGATAGTTTTTCTTTATAATAAACCAATTAAAGAAGCTAATTTTAATAGGTATTCACTTATTATAGATAAAGGACCCCCGTCAATCATTTGGATTTAGATTCCTGTTAAATGAGTGAAATATAATTGAGGATAATATGTCATTAGCACTAGGTAAGTAGACTGGATTATCCTTATCTGATGAGAGAATAATGTCTTTGGTAATTATCTTTAGGTTCTCTTCAAGAACCGTGTGATGGATGGTCAGATTTGAAAATATCTCTGTAATTATAATGCTCTATGTTAGGAACCATAGAAAGTGAAGCTGAAAACCTATCCACAAATCCTTCTAAAAAGAAATATCACAAGTACCCATAATCCAATGAGCTTAATCAATGATATAAGTAAGAATTTACACTATTTATTTCCATATTTTAGAAGACTATCCACCATTACCCCCTATACCCATATCCAAAATATTCCCATGCCTAGCTCAAATTTACCACACCCAAATAGAGGAGCCAACCATAAATTCTGAATCCATCATTACCTTGATGATCCTTAATCATTTCCCCTAATCCTTCTAGATTAATAAAACCTCTTCCATAAGAAGAGATAATGATTTCCAACTAGCCTAATGAAACCATTTATCTATGCCAATACCCCATAAAAAATTTAAGAACATCATCTCTAATTGAAGATGGGATGACTTAGGAACCACTACCATGAAGAGTAAATAAATTATCATAGAGGATAGGTTACTCTTTATAAAAGTGATCCTACATCAGAAGATAAAAGACTAATCTTCCAGTTATAAATTCAGCTAGATAATTTTAAAACTATGAAATCAGAATTACAAATTCTTACATGCCCATGGATCAAAGGAACCTCAAGGTACAGAAAAAACCATCCTTCTTATAACTAACCACCTCTCAATGAGTTCCCTCATCTTGTAAGGAATTTTATCAAAAATCAAAAAACTTCTCATACTAGAGTTCATGGTCTGGCTACTCCATAAACAATTAGTTTTGAGAAGGTTCATGGATTTGGCCATGTATTTTATAATATCCTTGATTTTTGATGGTATGTTGTTTATGAGTTTTGATGTATCTTGTTCTATTTTTCCATGGAGGTATGTTTATTGGGAAAAATGTCCTTAGGATTGGGTTATAGAGGTTGGAGGTCATAATGGTATTCTTGGTGGCTAAATCAAGGCCACCAACTAGCTGGTGCAGTACATTGGCCACCGGTGGTGCTGGCAGTGGGACATGTATTTCTATAGATCCCACTATCTAGTCGATGGCTGAGGCAGAATGCTTGCATTCCCCACAAGCACACCATCCCACCGGTAGCACCCATAATCAAGTATAATTAAGGGTGATTCCATATGTTTCCTCTACTCTGATTATGAAACTAACCTTCAATTGAATCTGGCCCTAATGTAATAATAACCCCTTAGAGAGCTCTTCCTTGGTTCTCTAGGATTCCTCGTCCTCTCCTCTTAGGTAATTGAAGTCTATATCGATCTGGGGTGTCAATTGAGGCTAGATCCATCTATTATAATCCTAATTATACTTATTTATCTGGAATTGGTCTTAGATTTAATCCATGTGGTCCAGATCTATGGATCTCAACCTAAATCTGAGGGAGAACTCGTGCTTTATTGATATATTGGTGTTGGATCATAGGATTTGGTTCCTCACTTTGATCAATTCTAGATATATCATTGATGGTGAATCCATTTTGGTAATATGATATGGATTTCATCCCTTAGCATGATTCATTCCTTGAATTCCAATCCTATAGGTTCTATGTTGATGGATTAGGCATTTTTATAGTGAACATTGTTGTGCGGACATGATATGAGTGTCATTCCTCCACATAACTTGGATTTTGGCATAAACATGTTAAAGGAAGGAATTCCTTACCATCTTGTGCCTTTGTATATAATTTTTTATCATGATTAGATTGTTTATATTCCTAGTGTAGAGACCCTTATGTGATAGATGTGGGGTGTGATTGGGTATCCCATAAGGCCTTAGATTAGTATGTCTTGTGTGTTCCTTTATATGTTGTGTATTATTTGTAAAATATTTCATATAATGTAGATTCCATGTTGTTATTTTTTTTTGTTTATTACTTGTATAATATTTCATAGCATGTGGAATACTTATTCTGATATAACATTCCCTTCTACATTATTCCTTAAATATGGATTTGTACATATTAGGTGGAATCTCTATTTCGGTGTTCAGGTTGATAGGTGGCCCTGGTAGACTTAGCCGACCCCTTAGAGGGAGAGTGTGGACGATATGAATCAATGGTTGTGGATTTTTGCAGGATGGAGAGTACCTAAACTTGGCACATGTCTATCCCATGGGGAATTCCATACACCATTGGAAGAGGGTCTATATATTATGGTATGTTCTATCGATGGGGAACACCCTTGCATATGAGAGAGTTTAATTCTCTCAAGCATGTCAAGTATGCATACCATCAAAGTCGAGCAAGTAACCATGATTCTTAGTTGTGACATTCCCTTAGAGGTGGGCATGAAGTTTTTCCTTAAAGGTGGAATGTGAATTTTCCTTAAAGGAGGATGGAGTTACATAGCATGATTAGAGTCATGTGATGACTACATATGATATTCTTTTGACATGGTTTCAAAGAAGGTATGACCGGGATGTGTGGCAACATGGTTAGCGCATGGTTGCTCAGTACATGATTGGATTTTTTTTTCTTGTATGTGGATTCACCTTCCATCATGACATACACTTATATATAAAAATACACTTATGTTGGGGACACATTGGAGGTGTCCTACTAGGTTTATAGTAGCACCTTGCACGATCATTTTGGTGTGCGTGCAAAATTCATGATCAGGGGCCCAGAGAAGGGAAAGGGCCCTATGATAGGTTTTTGAGGATCTTCGAGTTGGGAGATGGACACGATATTGAGATAGAATTTTGGATTTTTGTCATATCACTTTTATTTGTTATCATTTCTAGTTATACTACTATGCTTTTTGACTTTCCACACTTGGGGTCTTCTTGGTGTATTTATTGTGTGACCTGATATGACACCAGTTACAGTGTATTGTTTATGCTATCTTACAGTGTGATATTGAGTTGGTTTATTTTTATATTGGTATATTTTAGTGTTTATCTATGATTATTAATGGTATAGCCTCCTCACAGCATTCTTAAACCCTTTCCACTAGTTGGAAGGCTCTTGCATATGGGGAGGTGCACATGAGGTCATGTGTAATTTTGGCTCATACGCATTGATTCGAGTCAAGATATTAAAAAATGGTATTAAAGTTGATTTTCCTTTATTTTCATCTTTTCTATTCTTGGACATGGTATAAAGGACATAGGTAGTGTGGAACTTGGGTAGGGGAGTTGTCAGGTGCCTGGCCATCTCATGTGTAATGGACATTCAAGTTATCATGATGGGATTTCTTTTACAGTTTATGGTATTTGGGTGTGTTCATACATCATCAATAGGCACATAGGATCACATTTCATATATGTATAGTAATTATTTAATTAAATTCCTTTATTTGTGCCTTGTTTGGTGATAAATATGTGATATTTGATGTTGTGATATATATGTATTGGAATTGGTTAGTTGAAATTGTGCATGTTTTTATGTTTTATATATATGTGTGTGTGATTTTGGATAACATGCAGGTATGGAGTTCTAGTCTAGGCTTGAGCCTTAGGTAGAGCTGGGAGGGTTACACCTTGTATTTGGGTATCCTCTAGGATAAATCTTACTATATAAATACCTTATGTGTACATTATAAATGATTAAGTTGTACTATTAATAAAGTTTTTTTAAGTGTTATACATGTTCATTAGGCATTTCAAGAAGAAAAAAATCCACCTCAGAGATGCTAGGATTCTACTACTGAAGTCACCCCAATTCCACCACAGGCTATGAAAGAGGATTCCCTTGAGCATGCTCTCGCACCTACTTCGGTGGTTCAAGTGGTGAACCCACCCCATCCTAGAGTCTTACAAATTTCTACAACTCAGGGTGGAGGGGAATATAGGATGATGGTTGAATATGCCCAAAACATTCAACTCCAGCATCCACCATCATTCCAGGGCACTGGTGGTCCTCGGGATGTTGTGGACTAGATTGATATTATGGAAGGTATCTTAAACCTAGTAGAATCCTAAGAATAGGAGGGTGAATATGAATTACTTTCTACTTTAGGGACCTGTTGTGAGGTGGTGGGGTGTTATGGGATAGGCAGGAAAGCATGAGGGTGTTACTTGGGGGGGCTTCAAGGAGTTTTTCTTCAAGGAGTTCTTTTTAATGTGTGGAAGCTAGACTAAGAACAGAAGTTTATGGAGCTTCAGCAGGGGACGATGTCGGTTTCCTCTTACTTGGCCCATTTTATGGAGTTTCTATTATTTTATTCTCTATTAGATGGGAATGATCCACAAAAGGTTATGAATTTTGAGATTGTTCTTCATCTGGATCTTAGGCATCAGGTCGGGGGCTTTGACCTGACGACGTATGATAAGGTGCTTCGCAAGGCCCAAACTTTTTAGAAGGGGCTAGAGGAGGATAAGGTTATAGGTTTTCTTCCAACTTATTGTGCACTGATGACCATAATTCCTAGTGATAAAAAGGGAATCTTCTGGTAGTAGTTATAGGATGTGTGAGGAGGTACAATAGGGAAGTAGATATGTGAAGAAGATTATGGCCTCCTATACTCCCTCTATGGTAGGAGGATCTACCAAGTGTTATAACTGTGGAAGAAAAGTACATTTCAATACATCATGCACAAATACACCTAAGAAATTTCACTGATGTGGAAAGATGGGTCATCTCCAGTGATTTTGTTCCAAGATGCCATGTCCAAATTTGAGAAGCTTGGGTTAGGGTGTGGGTACAGGTCCTCAGTAGTAGACCCATACACCGTGGACTTTGGTGACTCAGAAAATTCATGCACCATAAAGGCAAGGTCGAGCTTAGGAGGCAGGCATGATACATGTGATGGATGAGGTTTTAGTTGTCATTGGAGATGGACCTTCAATAGTTAGAGGCATGGTCTCCATTACATCAACTCTTTCTAATTCTTTATTTGATACATGAGATTCCTATTCTTTTATATCTAATCACTTCATTTTTTGCCTATATTTACTGATTAAGTTATCTTTTAAGTTACTATCACTTGAAACACCCTTGGAAAATAAATTAGTCTATCTCCAATGATATCCTATGTGTCACGTGGTTATCACTGGATATAGACATCAGTGGGAATTCATGATCTTAGAGATGAGTAGTTTTGATGTGGTATTTTCAGTAGATTTTTTGACTAGTTATCAAGATCATATCGATTATTAATGGAGACATGTAACTTTCACGATGCCTAGAGGATAGAGGTTTGTGTTAACCAGTGAGTGGGATTTCAGAGCAGGAAGGATGGGACCACTAGATTGGAGTTTTCATGACACGTGTATTAGGTTTGGCTCTTATAGTAGAATCAGCAATAACCCCATCTATCTTCCCTTTAGTAGTGTATAGTTATCAGGATGTGTTCCTAGATTACTTCTCAAGTCTTCCTCTAGATAGAGGAGTTGCATTTGAGAATGTTATTAAACCTTAGGGAAAATCGATATTGATTATTCTTTATTATTTAACATCAGATGAGTTAAGATATTTAAAGTTTTAGTTAGAGGATTTTAATATGATAGGCTTTATTCAACCAAGCACGTCTCATTGGGGTGCTCCAGAGTTATTTTTCAAGAAGGAATAAATTAGTCTATATATTTGTTTTGAATACATAAAGTTGTTGGATTGGTGTAGTCTGATTCGTTCTAGATGATGATTGGGCCGAATGCTTTCAACCCATACTGCACAGTCGACCATAACTCCACGGACTTCCAACTATCGACCACTATAGCAGAGCTAGTTGGCTGACACCAATAGGGAACTATAGCGGTATAGAACTTTGTAATAACTACTATAGTTCCATGAAATTCAAGCCATTGGACACTATAGCACCTTGGAATTGGGTGTTCCTAGCACTATAGTGATGCGGACTTTCAATCACCTTTAATTGTAGTACAACGGAATTTTTTGTGTGATTGGTGGAATAGTGATTCATTCTCCCTATTATCCCATTTCAAGCTAGGGTTTTGTGTGTTATTGAGAACCCTAAAACTCCCTATAATTTTTTGATCCTGACTATAGTGATTTTTCTACCTCTCTGTGGATATAAGGATCATTTCCTTAACCATTTAAATCTCTGTGTCCTAAGTGTTTTTTTCTTATGTCTTTTTTTCGTCATCCACAAATTTTTTCTATCATTTCAACTCTCGATTCTTCCACAAAAACTATTATCAAAGGTTGAGTTAAGATTTCACAAATTGAATTATGGCTATGGAATAATCCAAGGTAAATATCAATCACTATTATGGAACTAACTTCAGCTACTAGAGGATAAAAATTGAAGACTATCTTTACCATAAGAAAATGCATTTTCTACTTCTAGGTTTAAAGCCAATAGACTTAGAGCAGTCAGAGTGGGAGTGATATATTGATGGGTTCTAGAATTTTTGCACCTTATGTGGGACAAAAATGTTGTGTTCAACATCATAGGGGATAATATAATTATTGTAATGATGAAATCTCTCTCAAATATGTATGATAATCCCTCTACGGAAAACAAAGTGCACTTGATACTATGATTGTTCAAAAAAATTTAAGGGAGAATTGTTGTAGATCATATAAATGAATTCAAAACCATCATAAGTCAACATACATTAGTGAAAATTACACTTTGTGATGAGTTATGTGCATTGGTTTTACTGTATTCATTACCTAAAAGTTGGGAAGTGACTGTAACAACTATGAGTAGTTCTTCAAGGAATACTAAGCTAGTTTTGAAGGATGTATGGGACCTAATCCTCATTGAGGATATATGAATAAGAGAATCAGGTAGATTATCTAATTCTACTCTGAACATTGAAGGAATATGAAGATATTCATAGAGAGACAATCGTAGAGGATGATCAAGGTCAATAGGAAAGATAAGAGACAAGAAAAAGGGGACTGGTCCAACCTACTATATTTGCAAGAAGAAAGGACACGTCAAGAAATAGTGCAGAGAAAAATGTAAGGGACCTGAAACCAATGGAAAAAAACAATGGAAAAAAACAATGGTTGAAGGAAATGATGAAATGTTTCTACTAAGCATGGAAAAACCTATGGGTTCTTATATTTTAGACTCAAGGGTGTCTTTACATTCCACATCAGAGAAGGGTTTCCTAAAAAAATTCTTTCTAGAAATTTTGGAAAGGTACATCTTACTGATGATGAACCCTTACAGATTGTGAGGAAGGGTGATACATGGATCAATATCAACAGTGGAAGTCTCCTGATTATGGAAAATGTGATGTATATCCCTAGTTTAAGAATAAATATTATTTTTGTTTGGAAGATTTATGATACAGGATTTAGTACCACATTTACTGGTGGTTCCTGAATGATTACCAAAGGATCTATAGTCATAGCTTGGGGAGAAAATAATGGTACCTTGTACAACATGAAATAAACTAGGATGTATATTCTTTCATCAGAAAATGATATTAGGGATTCAAAACTGTGGCACAACAGGATAGATCACATGATTGAGAATGGGATGAAGGTGTTGGAAACAAAAGGACTTCTACCAAAGCTAAAGTTAGTAGATGTTTTCCTTTGTGAAGATTTTATTTTCAAAAAGTATAAGGTGTATTTTGAAAAAGTAGGAATAAAACTAAAGTATAAGAATATGGACCTTGTGAACACAGATGTTTGGGGGCCTGCACTAGTAGATTCCCTTGGAGGGTCACAATATTATGTGACATTTATTGATGAATCGGATAGAAAGTTATGGGTTTACTTTCTGAAAATAAAATAAGATTTGTTTATTATGTTATAGAAGTGGAAGATCATTGTGGAGAATAAGTCAAGATCAATGATGAAATGCTTGAGGACTAAAAATGTTGGGGATTATATCAGTCAAGAGTTCAGAGAATTTTGTTCCAATAATGTAATTCAGTGGGAGAATATTATCTCAGGAACACCACATCAGAATGGTGTAGTTGAAAGGATTAATAGGACATTGAATGAACGTTCCAGGAGAATGATACTACACTCAAGGTTATACAAGATCTTTTGGGCTGATGAAATAAACATGGAAGCATATCTCATTAACAGGAGTCTATCTGTACCAATGGTATAATGTCTACTCGAGGATATCTAGTCTGGTAAGGAGGTAAGACTCTTACACTTACAAGTTTTTGGAAGTTTTTCAAATGTATATATTGATTCTAATGCAAGGGACAAGCTTGATGCTAAGTCCAAACCATGCTTCTTCATGGGATATGGTAAAAAATAATAATGGTCCTACCCTCGGAGCATCATATCCTCTCCTGTTGCAGTGCCTAGGGTTTTCCACTGGTTTCTCTTCCCTACCCCCTCTCGCCTGACTCAATCCTAAAGGTGAATACATTTGGTTCATCTCAATGTTGGTGTGTCCTAGCGTCGTCCTGGCATGGTGGAGCTTCGACATCTCTTTGTTGCCTTTTGATGAACATGTATCGGTGGGAATTTGTCTCTCAGCTCAGTGGGATTGTTGTTTCGGTGATGATGCGGCTCATCATGCCGCTCAGATCGGTTCAGCGACCTCATGGTTGCAATGGTCCTAGCTTCCTGGTTCGGTCCGGCGCGGCCAGGTTCCATTTCTGACTCGCTTCCTTTGTAGCTCGGCAGTAGATCTAGAGTGGTCGGAGGGGGGCCATTGGTTTTGTTGATTCTATGAGTTCTTTTCAGGTTTTTTATTTTTTGATGTTTGTGGTTGTTCAGTTGGATGGATTTGGATACTTTGGGTTTCGCTGCTCAGACTCTTGGATGGGTTTTGGTTGGGGTCACTCTGGTTCCAGTGATTCGTGTTGGATTGATGATAGAGAAGCATTTTGGTTGTTGTTAAATTTCTATGGTGTTGATTATGTGATTTCGTGTTAAGGCTTTGTGTTGGTTGAAATTGTGATTTGGTCGAATGGTTTTAGTGTTGTTCTGTTTGAGTGGCGGTGCTACGGTTCGCAGTTCATGGGACAATGCATCCAGTTCACTTCAAGGAATGGTTCCAGAAGAGGTTTAGAGCAAGGAGCTTCCAAATATCATGTCTATCCAGATTTGGATGTTTGAGAGGGTATGGATTTTTCCATTGGTATTGTGCCTGTGCATCATTGCACGGGACTGCTATCCGACCAGCGATGGGAAGTTGGAAGCTCATCTTAATTATTTTGATGTTGGGTAGGGGTCCTTCTTTGTAGCCTTGAATTGGTTTGTTTTTTTTCTCTATAACTTTGGATTGTGGGGATTGATTGTTTTTATGTCTATGAAGTCTATTGGGTTTCCTTTTCCCATAAAAAAAGGGTATATCTTAATAAAAAATTAATTTTTAGTCATTGGCTATGGTGCTGATGAGTTTAGTTACCGCTTCCAGGATGATCTCAACAAGATGGTCATCAAGATCCAGAACATGGTATTTAATGAAGGTGTCATGTATAAGGATCACCATGTAATTGAAGATTAAAATGGGGACAAATAATTATAGTGAAAAGAGAAAGTGGAGCTTGAAGTTGTACCTGAGCATAAGACATCAAAATGAGTGGTGCATACTCCTCAAGTGGATTTGAGGAGATCAACAAGGGTGAGAAGCTCTGTATATATATATTCACCATTATTACACTATTTTTTATTGAATAATGATTGAGAACCAAAAAATTTGAAGAGACAATGCAATTGAAGGAGTCAAGCAAGTGGGAGTAGGCCATGAAGGAAGAATTTCTTCACTACATGACAAAAATACTTGGGAGTTGACACATATGCTACAAGGGAAGAAATAATTGCCAAAAAAATGGGTATACCAGGTCAATTAAGAACATCATGGTAAGGGGAGGCTCAAGTAAATGATCATGGTGAAAGGATATTGACCAAATGTGGGAGTGGATTTCACTAAAATTTTCTCACTTATAGTGAAGCTTACCACCATCTGGGTGGTTCTTCACATCGTAGAATCATAAGACCTATATCTTGAGTAGCTTGATGTGAATATGGATTTCCATCATGGATATCTAGAGGAGTAAATCTATATGTAGCATCTAGAGGGATATGTTGAGTCTAGGAAGGAATACCTTGTGTGAAAACTCTAGAAAATATTGTATGGGTTGAAGTAGGCACCCAGGCAGTGGAACAAAAAGTTTTATATATTCATGACTAAAAATGAATACAAACTATGTGTAATGGATCTATGTTTCTACATCAAGTATTTTGGTGATGAATATATTATATTTTTTCTGTATATGGATGACACGGTCATTGCAAGATCATGTATTAAGAGGATTGATGATTTGAAATAGAAGTTGTATGAGGAGTTTGAAATGAAGGATCTTGGAGGAGATAGAAAGATTTTGGGGATGAAGGTCAAGAGAGACTATGCAAATAGAACCTTAATGTTATCACATGATGACTACATTGTGAAGGTTCAAAGAAGATCCATTATTTTAGAAGAAAATCTAGTCTCTATTCCCCTAGAGGTCCATTTCAAAAATCAAAGTAGAAATCACTAAAAACAAAAGAAGAGGTTTGGTACATGGGAAAGCTTCTATATGCATTAGTTGTTGTAATCCTGATGTATTCCTTGGTCTGCACTCAACCTGACATTACTCATGCAGTGGGAGTTGTGAGAAGGTACATGGCTAACCCTAGAAAGCAACATTGGGAAGCTATGAAGTGGATAATGAGGTATTTGAATGGTAGAAAGGACGTATCTCTATGCTTTGAGAAAGGAAATTCATTGTAGGGTTATATGTATGCTGACCTTGGAGGTGATGTCGATAGCATTAGAAGTACCATAGGTTATTTATTTACCTATGGAGGAGCTGAAGTAAGTTTTATATCACAATTATAGAATTTGGTGGCTTTATCTACCACAGAGGTAGAATACATTGTTGTAACATAAGATGGGAAGGAGATGGTTTTGTTGAAGAACTTCTTGGATGAGTTGGAAAGAAAGTGAGGGGAGAATTTATTATATTATTATAGTTAGAGTGATATAAATCTTTCAAAGAACCCAATGTTTCATTCTTGGATGAAGCACATTCAGTTGAAGTAACATTTCATCATAGGTTTGATACAAGATGGGTTGCTGACATTGCAAAATAATTTTAGAACCAACAATCTGGTAGAAATGTTGATGAAGCTAATGGTAATACAGAAGTTAAGGAACTATTGTGCCTCAGTTTGTCTCCACTGATTAATGGAGGATGAGAGGAAGAATAAGGGAGGACACGATGGGAGAAAAAAAATGAAAATAGACGGTATTTCATGAATCGTTAGCTAAAATTGAAGTTGTGAATTGAAATAATGCCACTAGTGAGTGAAGAAGAGAATTAGATCAGATTAAATAATTTGTCTTAGTTAGTGGCAATGAAGCAGGTCAGCATAGTGGATAAAGCTCAACGTGGGTGATTGTTGGATTGGTGCATCCTGATCCGTTCTAGATAGTGATTGGGTCGAATACTTTCGGCCCATGTTGTGCACCATTACACAACTCTGCAAACTTCCAGTCATCATCCATTATATCTCCACGGAATTCCAACCATCGATCACTATATCACCTTGGACTTGGGTGGTTCAGGCACTGTAGTGATGCAGACTTACATCCACATTTTAATATTGCACAACATACTTTCTGTTTGGTTGGTGTAATAGTGTTTCATTCTTCTTATTATCCCATTTAGGACTAGGGTTTTGTGTGTGATTGAGAAACCTAAAACTCCCTGTGATTTTTTTCTCCTAAATATATTGATTTTTCTGCTTCTCCATGGATTTAGGGATCATTTCCCAAACCACATAAATCCTTGTGTCCTGGGTGTTTCTTTATTCTATCTTTTTTTCTTCATCCACAAACTTTTTTTGTCATTGAGACTTCCAAAGTTTCTATAACAGAAGATGAATTAAGTAATGGTGAATAAAAGGTAACCCTTACCTAGGATTGAAAACCCATTTAATCAGTTACGAGGATCCCAGTAGTTTTAAAAAATTGATCTTCATTCAGGATACCAAAAGTTGTGAGTTAGAGAGGATAATATTCCCAATACTAGGTTTAGGAGAATATATGGACTGTATGATTATCTTGTCATGCCTTTGGGTTGAAAAATTCTTCAGCAGTGTTTATAGCTCTCATAAATATGATTTTTCATCCATAACTTTACTCCTTAGTCATTGTATTCATGGAAGATATCCTGATATATTTGAGGACTTCATATATGCATGTTAGGCACCTTGAGATTGTATTGAGTACACTTAGATCACATCAGCTTTATGTCAAACTACCAAACTTTCACTTTTGGAATCAATATTTATGGTTCCTTGTGTGTGTAATTTATGAGGTAGGGATTTTAGTGGACGAAATAACTTAGGGTTCATGATGTCTTGGGAATGTACTAGGAATGTGTTTGAGATCAAGAGTTTCCTTAGTCTTGTGGGGTATTATCAATGTTCCATCCATAAATTCTCACATTGGCAGTGTCAACGATAGAACTATCCAAAAAGGGGGTGAAGTTTGAGTGATCTGATCTATGTGAAGATGCCTTCCTAAAGATGAAGAGGAAATTAATGATGAATCTAGTTTTGATTCTTCCTAAGCCTAAGATCAGATATGCAATGTACTATGATGCATTAGGAGTTGGGTTGGGAGCTGCGTTGATGCGGGAGGGATCAGGTAGTCACTTATGGGTCATGTCAGCTACAAACCCATGTGTGGAATTACCCCATTCATGAATTAGAGTTTTTAGTTTTGGTACATTCCCTAAAGTGTTTGAGATATTATCACTTCAAGGAGAGTTTTATTGTCTAAACAGACCATAAGAGATTATGATACATCTTCTTTGTTTGAGATCCTAATCTGAGGCAGATGTGTTGGATGGAGTATCTATAGAAATTTGGCTTTGAGATAGCCTATGATCCATGGAAAGGTAATTTATTTGCAGATTCACTTAGTAGGAAAATTCCAGAGATGCAGGATCTTGGACAGCAACCTTCACATGAGGAATAGTGTCTGATGAGTTTGATGGTGGAATGTCTAGTGGATGTTTTTTAGGATCATGGAGTTATGACATGTGAACCTTTAGTTGTCACATATTATTTATTGGACCAATTAAAGGTTAACCATGAGTCATATCTTGAGTTTATAGTGATGTAGGAGAGCTCCATAGTGAATTATTATGTTCCAAGGTGGTCCTTAGATGATGATGATGATGATGTGACCTTTGTTCATGGGAGGTTAGTAGTGTCAGATTACTTGGGGGAGGAGAGGATGATAAACTCTCATGCTTCAAATATGGTAGTGAATCTTAGGTCAACAAAGATGTACCATGATATCTAACATCAGTTTTGGTGGTTAGGTATGAAGAGGTACATTACCGGTTTTGTTTCGCAATTCCTAACTTTCCAGAGGGTTGAGGGTGAGCATCGGCGTCCTAGTGGTTTGATTCAGTCACTTTTAGTTACTACGTGGAAGTGGGAAAATGTGATGATAGGCTTCATGATGGGGTTACCTAGCACCCTGAGGATTCATGATGTTTTTTGAGTGATAATTGATCGACTGACAAAATCGGCTCATTTCTTGTCAATTCGGGAGACCATTTTAGTGGATGAGTTGGGAAATATGCATGTATAGGAGATTATATGGCTTCATGGTGATCATATGAGCATCATATCAAAAATGGATGTATGTTTCACATCATGGTTTTGATAGGTCTTACATAAATATTTGGGTACCTAGATGAAACTGAGTACATCTTGTCATCTACAAACGAATGGACAGTGAGAGAGGACAATACATATTTTAAAGGATATGTTGCGTGCATGAATTTTGGACTTTTTTGAACTTAGGACAATCACATAAGCTTGTTTAAGTTTGAGTACAATAATATCTTATAGGATTATATTTAAATGACACCTTATGAATCTCATTATGGTTGGTCATGTCACTCACCACTATATTGGTGGGAGGAAGGTGAGGCAGTAGTTGTGGGGACAAGCTTGGTACAGGAGACCTCGAAGAGAGTGCAGTTGATCCAGAAGTAGTTAATCACCACTCAGAGTAAATAGAGGTCATATGTCAATAAAAGGAGAAGACCCTTGTAATTTATTGTGAGCGACCAAGTTTTCTTATGGGTGACTCTTTAACTAGGTCATTGATAGCTACGGAACCAAGGGAACCTAGCACCTAGATTTTATTGGTCCGGTCAAGATTACCGAACGTATCAAGACAACGATATACCATTTTCATCTTCCTACATGACACCAAGGAATACATGATGTATTCCATGTTTCTCATATTTAGAGGTACATGTACAATCCTACACATATGATCGATTGTGAGGATTTTGAGTTTGAGCTTGACACGTCATTTATGGAACACCTGATGTGGATCATAGAACAAAGAGAAAAAGTCTTGCGATGAAATATGGTGCCACTTGTCAGGGTCCTTTGGTGGCATGGATGTATTCAAGAGAAGACTTTGGAGTGTGAGTTTGATGTTTGGAGTGTGATTTTGATGTTAAGGTGAAGTGGCCTAAGTTTTTCGATCAAGACTTCTATAAACAATTATCAGGGATGAGAAGTCATTATATGGGGATAATTGTAACATCTTTGATATTTCAATATATATTTTTTCTAAGTTTTGGTGTATCTTGTTTTATTTTTCTTTGATGGAGGTATTTTTATTGGTTAAAAGGGCCTTGGAATTGGGTTATAGAGTTTTAAAGCCTCAATGGTCTTCTTGGTGGCTAAAACAAGTCCACGACTAGCCGATGGGGTGCATCGGTCAACCAGTGGTGCTGGTAATGGGACCTGCATTTCTACAGATCTCATCAGCCTTCCGATGGTGCCCAGAATTGGGAAAAATTAAGGTCATATTTTCTTTTCCCTCTAATTAAAGTATTAAAATAAAACTTGCCCAAATTTGACCATAATGTGACTAAAACCCCTATGAGAGATCTTTATTGGTTCTATAGGATTCCTCTTCTTCTCCTCTTGGGTGTTTGAAGTATAAATCAATCAGGATCATCAATTAAGGTTAGATCCATCTATTATAAGCCTAATTATATGTATTTGATCATAGATCTAAGCCATGTTGGATATATTCATGGATCTATACCTAGATATAATGGATAAATCATGCTTTATTGATAGATCATTATTGGATCATAGGATTTGGTGGCCTCATTTTGATCGATTTGAGATCTACCGTTGATGGTGAATCCCTTTTGGTAAGTTGATAAGGATTTCATACCTCGACATGATTATTCCATTGAATTCCTATCCTATAGTTTCTATGTTGATGGATTGGGTCATGTTCTAGTGAAACTTTGTTTGCAGGAATGATTTGGGTGTCATTCCTCAAAAGACCTTGGATTTTGGAATCAACACGTTAAAGGTAGGAAGTCCTTACCATATTGGGTCTTTATGTAAGATCTTGGAATTTGTATAGGTATGTTACAATTTAAATCTTGGTTTAAATCCCTTAAATTTTGTTAATTAAATGTTTATTAAGTGTATGATGAGGCTCAAGGGTGTCCTGGGGGTTCAGGACATGAAAGAAAGGGGGAATTGGGCCATCTTGTGCATGTTTCATGATTCATGCACGGTTAGTAGTAACGGTGTTCCCAAACCCTGCTATCCAAGTGGAGGGGTGAATGGTTAGGTAAACCATGCATGGGGGAGGCCAAAATATGTGGGATTTGATAGATCCATTCCACATAGTTTGTTAAACTGTGTGGGATCCCCAAGTAACTGTGCGACCTAGCCGCTCTTGGACAGAGGCTGATGCATGATTTGCACACGGATTGGAAAACTGTTTGTCTCATTAAATGTGGGATTTTACCCTTTTTCACCCTTTGGTATTTATGTGTTATGATTGATTTTTCTCCTCATTTATTCTATAGAAACCTTATTGACAAACCAAAACACCCAAGGCTTCCCAAAGATAAATCTTCTTCGATTCTAATCCATTTGGAGCATTGTTGGGTGTGAATCGAAGCTATGGGTAAGTCTAACACTCTTATTCATTCCATTTTTATGATTAGGGATTTTGTAGTTTTTATTCTCATTATAAATCCCTAATACCATCTTTTTCTAATGGGTATTTGTTTGGGGATTTGAGTGGTTTTTGGATTCGACTCAAAGTCTAAGGTTGAGTGTGTGGTTGCCTTCAGAATCGGGGCAGGTGGTCTAAAAGTTATATCTCGTAGTGTTAATGTTGGTTTATGTGTATGTGGTTGTGTTATTGGTTACATATTATTGAGATTTTTATTCCCTTGGTTATATTTAGTAAATTTATTGATTAAATGATGAATTTAACCCCTCATGATCCCCTTGGGATGTGTTGGGGTTGATTTGACTGATTTAAGGGCCACCCATGAGGTGTTCTGCTTCTTTAACATAAATTCAAAATGATAAGTGTAGAAATGATTTGTTATCACATAGATCCCATAATAAATGTGTTGAAATGTTAGGTTAGGTTATGGAATGAAACTAATGAAAATTGGGTTTAATTGATAACTTGTCATAAGGGGTTGTTTGGTATGATGTTATTAAGTTAAATGCGAAATGAATTAAAAAGGGTAAACTCATTGATTGGATAAGGCAATGTGAATGATAATTAAGTTAATTGGAATAAATAATGTAAATGATAATGGATAAATGGGTTAAGGAATGAATATGATTGATGTGTTGAATGATCCATGAATCATGAATGTTATCTGTGTTAAATGAATATGGTTTGTGAATTGATATATGTGGTATGTGGTTAAAGAAGAATGTTTACATGGCTTGATGTTGTGTGGGTATTGGAATTGAGGATCTACACCCATGGTTTGGGTTAGACTAAGGCTATAAACCCCTCCCCCGTAATGCATGGTTTGGGGAGAGGACTGAGGCTCTATAGCTCTAATGGTTACATTTTATGCGACCACCAGGACCAAGGCTCCAAGGTAGGTGTGATTCTTTTTTGTAAAATTTTTTCCCCTAGTGAGGTAGGGAACTTGATATATCCCATTATTCGTTATATTTGGATGGAATAGGTCGTAGTGAAATGGATGTGAAATTGATGAAAAATGCCTAACCCATGGAATGAATGATGTAATGGTTTAAGTGAACTTAGTTAACTAACAGACCCCAATTTACTTTTATTTAACTTATTGTTTATTTAATATTTTCATAAACTATCTGTTTAGACCAGATATTGTGTATAAATCATTGGTGGTGGCCTACTGAGTTGTACTCACACCCTACTTGGACCTCCATTGGGTACTTGAGTAGACTTCATGCTTGTAGGTCAGGACAAGGGCAAGGGCCCTATGCAAGAGGGTTGAGTTGGGATGGGAATGTGCATGGTGGAGAGATACAGAATTGGATTTAGGACCCATTTTGGGGGTTTATTTTGTTGTATTTATTTTTGGTTTCATTTACACTTGGCATTGCATTACATGACATAAAATATTTACTGGTTTTTTGTGGTATTTTACCTATTTTTGGGAAATGGTTGGTAAATCATGGTTATTATTATGGTTTATGGTTTACTGTTTCCTTTATTTATCATTTTTATTTATTGTGTCTTACTTTGATAAAGAGGGTATAGTATCCCCACATATTACATTAGACCCATACTTCTAGTTGGCAGCCTCTGGCATATGGGGAGGTGTGCCTGAGGTCATGTGGCGACCCAACTCGAAGAACCATTTAGTGGGTCCAAGGTTGGGGATGTTAAAAAGTGGTATCATAGGGGTTCTTTTATATTGACTTGTTATTTGGTAATGGTAGAAAATATATTAGTAAGTTTAAATCCTTGTAAATGAGCTCATGCATGGGATTATCTAACCCATGTATGAGGGAAAACCCAAGTAACCCATGGTGGGAATTGTTGTTCTCGATGCATGTTGTTACAGTTGAATGATATTTCACCATTGGGTGATGCACATGTTGTGTGATGTGACTATTTTAAGATATTTTTCTCATGGATTAAATGGTATGATTTTTTGAATTCATGCATCATTTTAAGTACTTAGGGATATAGATGGAAGTCATCATGGTAGTCACACACTAGGAGGATGTGTGGTACATGAAGGATAAAATGTATTTCTTTTTCTTTGAAAAATTTACCAATGTGGTGTCTAAAAAAACAGTGTAAATGAAAAAATTGAAATAATTTGAATCAATGGTTAAATAATAGTTCCTAATGGAAATTGTAAGTGGATTAAAATTTTTGTGGTAACAAGTTGTAAATATGGAAAGGTTTTTAAAAGAGAAAGACTTACATTGTGGAAGTGAAGATGGTAAAAGAATGATGCTTGATGAAAATGGATTGTGGTTGTGTAAGTTGGTTTACCCCATGTTGACCATGACCGCAGTAGGGAAGGCTAAGGGTAGTGATAGAGGTGTGACAATATTCATTGGGATAGTGTATGTGAAAAGGGTTTTTTTATGGCTAGTGGAGAGACTTATTTTGTGAAAACTGTGGATGTTTTATGTTATGTGTTCTGAGATGTGTGTTTGTAATTATAGAGAAATGATGCCACGAATTTTTTTTTGGGTTGGGAGACAAGAGGATATCTCCAAGAATGATCCTTCAGAGATGGGGAAAGAAATACTAATGGTTCAAGGTAACAGAGGAGAGAATAAATTTCATGAGAACTTTTCTCATTTTATACAGATGATGGAACAGGACCTAGGGCAGTTCATGCCAAGTATGTTCAACCTAACTATATAGTTTCAGTTACAGCACCCTCAAACATTTACTAGAGAAGGTGGACCCGAGGTAGCAGACTTATGGATAGAATCCGTACAAATGATTTTGGATCACTTGGAGAATCCTCGTGAGAAGAGAGTTAAGTTGGTGGCTTACATGTTGTGGGGACTGACAAAGTTTTGGTGGGATATTTTCTTCCATACATAGCAAGATGACGGTATGCTATGGAAATAATTCTAGGAAAATTTTCTAAAACACTTATATCTAGAGACATTGAGGTAAGATAATTATATGAATTTTATGAGTTTGACTCAAGGAACTGTATTAGTGATGGATTATGTTGGTCGCTTCACAGATTTGCAATTCTTTTTCCCATTGTTGGTATGGTACAAGGCATTTATGACAAGGTTTTTTTAGGATGGACTTAGACATGAGATCAATTCCTAGGTTAATATATTCCATTTAAATAGTTTTATTGAGGTTTTGGATCATTCCCTTATTTCAAAAGGGAACTTAAAGGAGGATTATAGTAGTGGGCATATGGTTATAGTGGGATGATCTAGTGGTGAAACTTATGAGTGTGGGAAGCATCGCTTTGAGAGTCTTCATTAGGGAAGTGGTGTGCAGAGTAGTTAGAGAAGAGGACAAACTTCTTAGGGTGGTGACTAGGTATTTTTCTATTAGTGTGGTAGGCTAGGATACATGAGTGGTCAGTTACCCTGACCACCGATTAAGTGACAAGCGTGTGGAAGGATGGGGAATGTGAAGAGATTATATAGAAACCCTATACATTTAGGTAATGATAAAGGATCAATGATGATTTATAGTGAAGTTAGGGGACGGTTACCCCATATCAAGAAGGCGGTTGGAGATCTATCATCTATACTGATCGGGGTGGTGGACATGGTACTCCAGGATGAGAGCATTCTTATCAGCAGGATAGTGCAGCACTAGGAATTCAAGTCAGATCCTAGGATTGAGGGGAAAGTTTTCTTCATGTAGTCTGACCAGCAACTGGAGGTGGTGAGGCCATACCATTGATAGTTTGAGGTATAATTCTTATAGATTTCATGCTCACTAGTGCCTTATTTGATATAGTTGGTTCACATTATTTTATATATTCTTGGTTTGTGAGTGTGTTGGTCCTAGAAGTGGAATATATATGTGGGGTTATATTGATTAAAACACTGTTATATGTGTGAGAAGAAAATATCTAACAATGTAAGGAGTGTTCCCTTGAGGTTGGGGGGTACTGCTTCCTGTGAGACTTGTTTGTGCTCGAGATGTCAGTTTTTGATATAATTTTGGGCATGGATTAGCTGGTGTTGTACCAAGACCATATCGATTGTTACTATCGCAGGGTAAAGTTCATGTCCTTGGAAGGTGATTTCTATGTCCATCGTGGGGAATGGGATATCTGATCGGGTCGGATAGGGATAATCAATCAGTTTTTGGTTGAACTCACAACCCATGTGGCTTGTATTGTGCTTGATGATGGGGCAGAAGAGAAGTTTTCCTTTACTTTGGTGGTGGATTAGTTTCAGTATGTGTTTCATGATGAATTCTTGAGACTGCCACCCAAGAGAGATGTTGAGTTCATAATAGATTTGTTGTTAGGAGCATAGCTAGTTTCTATTCCACCATATAGAATAGAAACAGAGGAACTTCAGGAACTTAAAAACTGGTTGAAGGAATTGGATAACAAGGGGTTTATTCATCTGATTACCTCACCTTGGGGATCTCCCATGTTATCCATTAATAAGGTTTATGGATCCTTATGGCTATGCGCCAATTATAGGAACCTGAATCGGATGAAAATTAAGAATTGATACCCTATTCCTTGAATCAATGATCTTTTTTAACAACTTATGGGTGCATCAGTGTTCTGAAAAATTGAATTGAGATCAGGGAATCATCAACTAAGGCAGAGACCTTCCGATATACTACTGACTACCTTCAGGATCAGGTATGGTTTGTATGATTTTTTTGTCATTCCATTTGGGTTGACCAATGCACTGATAGTGTTTATGGCCCTAATGAACCAAATCATTCACCCATAGCTGGATCAGTTTGTATTAGTCTTTTTTATAACATTTTAGTTTACTCCAAAACCCCTTTTCATCATTCCAAACATCTTGATATCATCCTGAGAATACTAAGAGATCATATGATGTACGCTAAGCTATCCAAGTGACATTTCTGGATTGACAAGGTAAATTTATTGGGTCATATCATTTTTGAGGAAGGTGTGTTGATGGACCATTAAAAGTGAAATATGTTGTATCTTAGGATCATCCCAAGAATTTTTTTTTATGTCAAGAGTTTTCTAGGTTTGTTAGACTACTACCTAATTTTCATCAAATACTTTTACTACCTGGTAGCACCACTATCGAGATTGACCAAGAAGTTCATCAAGTTTGAATGGTTCAGGGAAGTGATAATTATTTCTAGGAGTTGAATAAGTGGCTGAATTCTACACCAATTTTGATCATACCTAATCTAGGTAGGGAGTATATCTTGTTTTTTGATGTGTATGGTTTTAGACCGGGGGCGGTGTTGATGCAGAATGATCGAGTAGTGGCGTATGGGTCACAACAGTTGAGGCCTAATGAATGAAATTACCCTATGCACAATCTTGAGTTGTTCATGGTATTTTATGCTTTGAAATAATGGGGGAATTATTTCTTAGGAGAGATTTTTACCATGTATAACAATAATAAAATCCTTAATTACATATTCTCCTAGCATGATTTAAATATTTGGTAGTGAAGATGGCATGAGTACATGCAGTCCTTCGATTTTTAGCTGGTTTATACACCAGGAAATGAAAATAGTGTTGAAGATTCTTTGAGTTGGAAGACTCAAAGATAGGTGGTTCAAGAATCTAGTTCTGAGTGGAGGATAATGTCATTGTTTGTAGAGATTCATCTAGAGGTACAGGGTGGACAAGGTTAGATGACTCTTGTATCCTTGGTATTTAAGTACGTACTTATTATCTGGATCAAGGAGATGAAATATGAGGATCCATAATTCTTGGATCTAATAGAAATTCTTTAAGGTGTGGAATCACCTTTTGGTTGGACTATGGATGATGATGAGATCATTTATGTTCATGGTTATGTTGTCATGCCTACTTATATGTAGGAAGAATTGATGTGTGAGTTCCATGCCTCAAAGTGGGAAGTGCATCCTGGTCTAACCAAAATGTATCATGGTCTTTGTAATAAGTATTGGTGGCCAAGGATGAAGAAATAGGTTGTGGGTTTTTTGAAACGGTGTTACACCTATTAGTAGGTGAAGGCTGAGCATCAGTGACAAGGTGGTTTATTATATCCCTTTCCCATTCTGAAATGTAAATGGGATGATGTGAATATGTATTTTGTGGTGGGTCTTCCAAGGACACATCAAAATAATGATGCAATATGGGTAGTGGTGTACCGGTTGTCCAAGGTGGAATGTTTCTTACCTATTTTAGAGACCTTCAGCTATTGACTAGTTGGGTGAGTTGTATGTTCAAAAAAATAGTGAGGTTTCATGGGGTGTCACGGACTATAGTTTCGGATCATGATCTATGGTTTACTTCATACTTATTGCAGGGGTTATAGAAAACACTTGGTACCCTGGTGTTTTTGAGTATGACCATCCACCAACAAATGGATGGGAAATCAAAGCATACTATTCAGGAGCTAGAGGATTTGTTGAGGAATTATGTCTTAGATTTTGGTGGATCTTGAGAAAATCGCTTGGAACTTATCAAGTTCACCTATAAAAATAGATACCATATAACAATTAATATGGAACCATATGAGGCACTCTATGGTAAACCATGTAGATCTCCATTATGATGTATAGAAGTTGGGGAATTAGAGTTGTTGGGACCGAGGCTCATGCAGGAGATGTTGAAATAGGTTCAATTGATTAGGAAATGGATGGATATAACACAGAGTAGGAAAAATTTTTATGCGGATTGGCGTCATTGACCTCTTGATTTTAGGGTCAGTGATCATGTCTTTTTATGGGTGTTTCCAAGGTTGGCTCACTGTTGAATTCAAAAGTAGGGCAAGTTAGTGCCTAGGTACGTGGGGTAATTTGAGATTGTGGAGAGGATCAGACTAGTGGTATACCAATTGGATCTTCAACAGTGGTATAGTGGAATGCACGATGTTTTTCATTTATCACAGCTTCGACAGTATCACTCCAACCCATCTCATGTGATTGAGGTATATGATGTTGAGCTTGAGGTTGATGCATCCTTTGAGGATCATCTGGTTCATATTGTGCATTGTAGTGAGAAATTATTGTAGAGAAAGACTATGAATTTGGTTTGGGTGTAATGGAAGCATGGTAATTTTCATAAAGAAACTTGGGAGAGAGAGACGGATATGCGAGCCTAGTGGCCCGAACTCTTTTCTTTGGGATCTCATTGATGCTTAGGAGGAGTGGATTGAGGATGATCCATTATAATGTGGAAAGATTGTAAGATCTAAGACTTCATGGAGGTATTTTCATGTTTAAATATTGGTTTAATTAAATGTTATCAGGTTTATGAGGAGTCTCAGGGGTGTCCTAGGGGTTTAGAACATAAAATAAATGGTGTATCAGTCCATCCTGTTTATTTTCCATGGTTGGCACATAGTTAGTAGTAATCATTCACTCAAACCATGCTAGCCAGGAGGTGGGGTGCATGGTTAGGTAAACCGTGCAAGGGGGAGGCCAAACCATGTGGGGTTGGACAAATCCGTTCCACACATTTAGCATACAGTTTGTTAAATCATGCAGGATCCCTAGGTAACCGTGAAACCTAACCCCTCTTAGATAGAGGCTGGCACATGTTTGTCACATAGTTTAGAAAACCATGTGGACAAACCCTGTGCCTCATTAAAATTGGGATTTTACCCTTTTCCCCTTTAATGATTTATGTGTTCTATATTATTTTTCTCCTCATTTCTTCTCTAGTAACCCTAGTGATGAACCAAAATGCCGAATTCTTCCCAAGGATAAATCTCCTTTAATTTTAATCCATTTGGAGCATCGTTGTGTGCGAATCAAATCTTTGTGTAATTATAACACGCCTCTTCCTTCTCTTTTTTGTATTAGGGATTGTGTAGATGTTCTTCTCCTTCTAAATCCCTAAGAACCTATTTTTCTAGTGGATATTATTTTGGGAATTATAGTGGTGTTTGTATTTGAATCAAATTCTAAGGTTGAGTGTGTGGTTGCCTTCATAATCGAGGTAGGTGGTCTACAAGTTATGTCTGATAGTCTTAATGTTGTTTTATGTGTATGTGGTTGTGTTATTGGTTCCCTATTATTTTGATTTTGATTCCCTTGGTTATGTTTAGTAAATTTATTGATTAAATGATGAATTTAACCCCTCGTGATCCCCATGGGATGTGTTGAGGTTGATTTGATCGGGTTAAGGGCCACCCATGGGGTGTGCTTCTTCTTGAACATAAATTCAAAATGATAAGTGTAGAATTGATTTGTTATGACATAGATCCCATTATATTTTTTTTTGACATGTTATATTGGGTTATGGAATGAAACTAATGATAATTGGGTTTAATTGATAACTTGGCATAAGGGTTTGTTTGGTATGATGATATTAAGTTAAATGATAAATGGATTAAAAAGGGTAAACTCATTGATTGTCTAAGGCAATGTGATTGATAATTGATTTAATTGGAATAAATCATGTAAATGAGAATTGATAAAGGGTTTTAATGCATGAAGAAGATTTATGTGTTGAATGAACCATGATACTTGAATTTTATGTGTGTTAAATGAATATGGTTTGTGAATTGATATATGTGGTAAATTATTAAAGAATCATGGGCACATGGATTGATGTTATGTGGGGTATTAGACTTGAGGATCAACACCCATAGGTTAGGTAGACTGAGGCTATAAACCCCACCCGCTTAATGAATGGGTTTGGGAGAGGATAGAGGCTATATACCCTTAATGGTTGCATTTGATGAGACCACCTAGAATGAGGCTCCAAGGTAAGTGTGATGCTTTATTGTAAAATGTTTTCCCCTAGTGAGGTAGATAATTTGATATATCCCCTTATAAATTATAGTCAGCTAGCATAGGTCGTAGTGAAATGGATGTGAAATTGATGAAAATGCCTAAACCATGGAACGAATAATGTAATGGTTTAAGTGAACTTGGTAACTAATGGAACCCGGTTTTCTTTTATTTAACTTGATTTTTATTTCATACTTGCATACACTATCTGTTTAGACTAGATATTTTGTAGACACCATTGGTGGTGTCCTACTAAGTTGTACTCATACACTACTCATTCCACCACTGGGTACCCGAGTAGAATTCATGCTTGAAGGTCAGGAAAAGGTCTAGGGATCTATGCTAGATTGTTTAGTTAGGATTGGTATGTGAATGGTGGAGGGATCCAAACTTGGATTTATGATTCGTTTTGGGGGGTTTTTTGTTGTCTTTACTTTGGGTTTCCTTTACACTTGTCACTGTAAGGAATGACATAACATATTTACTATTTGGTTGTGGGCTTGTACCCAGTTTTGGGAAATGTTTGGTAAAGAATGTTTATTATCATGGTTTATGGTTTACTATTTCATTTATTTTTCATTGTTATCTTATGTGGTTTACTTTGATAAAGAGGGTATATTCTCCCCACATGTTACATTAGACCCTCACTGATTTTTTGTAGCCTCTGGAATACAGGGAGGTGCGCTTGAGGTCATGTGGTGACATGACTCAGGTAACCATTTAGTGGCTCCCAAGTTGGGGATGTTACACTTTGTATGGAACTATTTGGCACAATTGGGTTGTGTATGTCACTAGGGTAGAGACCCTTGTGTGATTAGTGTTGGGTGTACTTGGGTAACCCATGATACCTTAGCTTGGTATGTATTGTGTGTTCATTTCTATGTTGTGTAGTTTTTGTATAATATTTCATAGCTCGTGGAATGTTTGATATGTCATGTTGTTACTTGTTATGGTGTTTATTACTTTTGTAATATTTCATAGTCTATAGAATAATTATTGTGATATATCATTCCTTACTTCATTATACCTTACATTAGGATTTTTACATAGTCGGTGGAATATATGTTTTAATATTCAAGTTGATATGTGGCCCTAAAGGACTTAGCCAACCCCCATAAAGGGGGAGTGTGGATGACATGACTAGATGGTTTTTACCTTGTGTAAGATGGTGAATGCCTGAACTTGGCATGTGTCTAGCCCATGGGGAATTCCATACGCCATTGGAAGCGGTTCCATATATGTCGATATGATCAAACAATGGGGAATGTTCAAGTGTATGAGAGAGTTATATTTTCTCAGGAATGCCAAGTGTGTTTACCATCAAAGGTAAGTAACCATGAGTCATGGTGGTAAAATTCCCTTAGAGGTGAGCATGGAGTTGTTCCTTAAAGGCAGAACATGCATTTTCCTTAAAAGCAGATGGAGTTACATAGCATGATCTAAGTTGTGTGATGACTACACGTGATATTATTATGTCAATCCACCGAAGAAGGTATGACCAAGGCTCATGGTATCTTGTTTAGCGCATGGTTTCTCAGTACATGATTGGTTGTTCTCATGTGTGTTCATTTACCTTCCATCATGATATACACTTCTATATATATATGAAATTCTGTTAAGGACAAATCAATGGTGTCTTAATGAGTTTATACTCACACCATTCATGGAAATTTTGGTGTGCGTGCAGACTTCATGATCAAGAACCCAAATAAGTGAAAAGGCCTTGCAGTAGGTCATTGAGGAGCTTGGAGTTGGGAGATAGATGCGGTATCGGGACAGACTCTGGATGGTTGTTGCAACACTTTTACTTATTATCATTTCTAGTTTTACTACTATGTTTTTTGACCTATATTTAACAAATATAATTTTTAAATTTATTGTTGTAAAATATTATATTGATTATTTATGGAGCTAAGCACTGAGATGGCATAATATTATGAGTCCCGGTGTGACCAAAATTAATTTTTGAAATATATTAAATATATTAAATTATCGTATGCATGATTTTCCTAAAAAAGTGAAATAAATTCTATATCGAGTCTCAAATTGGAAATCTGAGCCATTCACTGAGTTAAGAGAATGGTTTTTACCCTAGGAGCGATATAACCTTGGAGTGTGTCATATTCTCAGGTTGAGCACGGTCGTGGGCAGACGTTTAAAGAAATTAATTGAATTTATTTATTTATTTATTTAATTACCCTAACCTAGATTTTCTCTATATAAAAGTTGTTATGGAATATTTTTAGGGTTATCTACATAACCCTAAAAATTGAGGGGATCCATTGGAGATCATTGGAGGAGTTTCTATTGATGAACAACAACCAGATCATGGATCATCGATCGATGTGCAATGGAACTCAAGGATCTCATCAACAACAACAGCACATAACCATTCTTCTCCAACGATTGATCCAAATTGAAGTAGGATGATGTTTTATTTAGATTATTTCCCTGTTTATTTATATGATTAATGTTAATCAATCTACTAAAATATTTATTTAGAGATCGTTCATATTGTGGGTATGGGATTTTTCTGGGTGGATTATAGAGAGAATTTTTTATTTTTGTTATGGTTCTTCATTTTCTATTCTAATGGAGATGGATCGAGGCCAACAAAATAGAGTCTATGTTTGTTCCTCTTTTATGTTTTTATTGTATTTCAACCATCATTCTTCTTACATTCATCACTAGAATTCATTTTAACCAGTGGTTCAATGAAATACTGGATAATCAACCGTTGTGCCCCATTTCTTGATGAAACGTATTGATGTCATAGATTCGGGTTCGGCATTCATGATAGATTGAGATATGGTAGAAACAGCCTTTGATGAGGATTAGATTAGAGATTTTTTGTGGGTTTTTGATGAACGATGGTGGCGTAGCTTCGGGTAGCAATTTCTGGAAAATTGGAAGCTGGAATCCATCCACTGGCAGTAGCAAGGCTTTTCAAACCCTAGATCTAAGGTTCATGAGTGCGTTTGATGGGGGTAGAAATGGATCTAAAAACATGTGAATATTCCATGGGATCTATGAAATATCAGGTTATAGGACATGTATTTTGGGTTTACACGCTGCGTGGGACCCCTGGTGTGGCGATAGGGTTTCCATGGAGAAGATAAATATCACATGGCGTGTGACCCCTGTAACACTGCATGTGACCCCTGTCACATAGTGTATGAACCTTTCTTGGTAGCTTGGTCTGTATCTAGGAAGGTGCACAGGCATGGTAATAGGTATTCATACATGAACACAAACATGGTAAGGATTATATGGGCTCGGACATGTTGTGTGCTCTAGCATAGACACGGTCATGGGTCATGATACATAGATAGGACCTAATGCTGAAGGGACGCACCTTATACTCCTTCAAAAAAGGATTAGAGCCCTTTTCCTCTTTATCTTAGATAAGTTTCACTAGGTATTGATCCCTTGATACATTCCCTGAGGGTTAGTATGAAATCACGTCCTACACATAGGATGGTGATCCCTTCAATGGGACTTCTTGGATATAATTTTTGGAATACTTCTATGAGGCCCGAAGTGAGATCATTTATCATCATCTTTCCCTAGGTGGAGTTCTTGATATCATCGTGACCAACACTACATGGGTGTTAATCCTCAACTTAGCAGGTTATTCCAGATTGAGTTGTTAGTATACCCCATGGATTTGGGTGTGATATTCATCTGTGTATCATTACCTTTATACTTCCAGTGTATACTTCTTATGGAGAGACCCGATGAGAAGTAAATTTCAAATAGATGACATTGTTGTTATCTGACTCATGGATTGTGTTATCCTGAATGATTGTTATATGGAAACTTCAAGAAGGATTCCTAGGTTGACACTATGATTGTGACTTTACCATGAGATGGCATGTCTTTATTGAGTATATCTAGATATTATTGTTATATGTGATTTAGAAATATATATGTGATGAGATAACTATTATTATTGATGTTATATGCTTAGTGATTTCGGGGTGTCCTGCTAGGTATTGTTATATTCACCCATGCATGGGATTTTCAAGCACATGTCATGTCTTATGAAGACGATCAACTTTTGATAAAGTCCTAGAGGGGCCAAGACTTGGTGGAGCCTAGTGATCTAGTCTAACCGAGCTGTGTTCCGGTGGTTACCTTGATAATAGTCCCCTTCTATACTTTCAGGTTTTACTTTTTTTTTAGTTTCTTTGTAGAGGGATTTTATTTGGCTATGTTTGCATTCTAGTACTTTTTTTCACACTATGATAGTGGGATTTAGATGTATTCATGCATGGTTTGTCATTTTTTTTTACATTTCATCATTTTATGTGCTTGGAGATGTGTGTGTGTTTATAATTATATTAGGCCAAGGCATCTCATGTGAGTGATATTCCTACTCGGCACTAGTTGTCATCCCCTAACCTGTTGGAGGTGTACTTGGGGTAGTCATGACACGGGCCCCATTGGGATGGTTTGAGATAGAGTTATATTAGATTAGTTAGTTCTAACATAGGACTAGAGTTTGTGAGATTCATTTGGGGAAATAGTGTTAAGTGTTTCATGTTTAGATTTCAAGCCATAGAATCCAGTATTGATGCAGCGGCTGACATATCCATACACCAAGACTCTAATCACCTGTCTTTTGACTCAGTACATATAGGAACTGGTTGCAAGGAAAATATTGGTACATGCATCATATAGGAATTTATTGTGGTTTTCATGTCCTTATTGAGTCATATCTATGGATATACTCAATGATTGTGGTATGTCTTGTCTATTTACTCATTGATCATGGCTCATCTTGTCTATTTCAGGATTCTTTTGAAACATATGTCAGCTAGGATTTAGCATCAGGATCATAAGGATGATCTCCTCAATTATGAGGTATCAATATAGGTACATGTTCCAGAGGTGTTTCCTTTAGGTGGTTCACCAGTTAGACCACCACCTATCGAGCAGTATATGGTACATGTAGTATCAACAGATGAGGTCCACATTCTGAGTGCACTTCATGAGTTTCAGTAATGAAGACCCCTCAATTTTCATGGAGAACCCAACACAGAGGTATCTGAGGACTATCTTAAGGTAGTGAAGTGACTTTTACATCTTTTGAGGACACCGTAAGATTATATGGTGGTCCTCACAGTGAGACTTCTCCTTGGCTCTACATGATGATGGTGGGGTTTGGTGAACCGGTCGTATGATGAGGCTACTCTAGAATGGTCAGAGTTTGAGCATCTTTTTAGAGAGTATTTTTCTCTAGCTATATTGAGGGTAGTGAGAAAATATGAGTTTCTACAGCTTCATCAGGTCATTATAATAGTGAGTGAGTATTCATCAAGGTTCACCAACCTCTCTAGGTACTCGATGGATATGGTTCATGATCAATTATTTAAAGATCGGACCTTCGAGCAAGGAATACATAGAGATATTTGATCTGGTGTTATACCTATATGCATTCCAACCTATTTTGGGGTGATAGAATGAGCTTTTTTGCTTTAGAGTTTCCTGGTTGAGCAGACACAGACAGCTGTTGACAATAGTAGGCACACAGGAGAAAAGATATCTATAGTAGGAATCCAACATCAGACTCAGGGACCTAGACATGTGAGATGTTTTGATATTCGATCCCAAGACAGAGGGTCTACGGTTTAGGGATCACTTGATGGGTATAGTCATCCCAAGGATATTTGATGCTGCTCTTATGATGGCATGGAACATCTTATAAGGACCGGATCTTATTACATACATAATCTTGAATTTATTCAAGAAAACACTTCCTTTTACATTGAGTATCTTTTCATATTTAGATATTTAGATAATTAGGACAATACATTCATAACATTACACATTATTACAGAGTGGATACCATAAAAACAGTTTCCATTTTTTTCAAAATATAAAACATTAAAACTTAAAACAAGACTCCTTGACAATTATTAAACATTTAACATGGATACCTTCCTTGTCTTACACATCCATTAACCTATGAAAATCATTTAAAAACTTGGGATGAGCACAAAATCTCAGTAAGGGATGGAAAAGAAGTAAATATCACATTAGTCCATGAATACTCGTAACGTATGAAAGCATTTTCAAAAGACATTCTTGTCACCCATATATACTTACTTTGTGTGACATGAGGTTTATAAAATATCCACACAAAACATTAGAACATAAATATAATCATAAATTTATCCTGGGGAATTACTTATATAATCTTGTAACAATTCTTGGCTACCTTATAATTTGTAACCCTCACGGCAACCTTACTTTGTGTAACCATCGTAGTTACACTTGGAGTAACCATACGTCCAACCACCAACTTACTCATACCCAATGCATTGGAGGGAGATATAGGTCCCACTACTCATCATAAATAATTCCCAAGAACCAAAACATAATCATACAAGAGTAATAATTCCATAAAAACATTGCTTTGGAATTTCGTAAAACCGAATTTAAAAAGAGGATTTTTAAAGAAAATCCCCTTATAAATATCATACAATTGAAGAGAGACTTAATATATTGGATGGAGTACGTATATATACTTTAAATAAACATAATAAAAAATAATATAAACATAACCCATCACACAAATAATTTAAATAGCACATAAATAATGAAGTAGAAGGTTAACCCAAAGAATGGAAATCGGGTTAAGAATTCCCTTACCTCAGGTATGTCTTACTTAAAACTTGTTTAAACTTCCTATATAATGGTTAAAAGAGTGTTATTAGTATTTTAAAAAAACATTTTCATGTTTATAACATCTTATATTATCATTTCATAACATCATTTTACCCTTTAATTGTTAGTATTTTGCTCCTTTCACTGTTTTTTGGTGAGTTCTTAACATGATTTCCATGATTGGTTCATGGTGGATGTTCTTGTCGATTGAAAGTGAAATTCCATAATTGGAATGGAAAGGTATTTAAATATTTCAAGTACCATAATTTATACCATTTATCATTTTTATGTTTAATATGAGGATGATTCATAAGTTAAAACATTAATGATGTTCGTTTAGATCATTTTAGTGGTTCTTTGATAATAACAACCTCATTTCGTTTTATAAATTAAAACCATGTGTTAAAACTAATTTCAGAACAATTGATGAGACATAATACATATATTATAACCTAGTTCAACCATAAAAATTGTTTCATGACCAGACTTGAAGGATTTAAAGAAAAATGAAATCACATCGTCCACAATGTCGGTAATTTGACACATCATGGACAATGTTTTTAATTCTTTGAATAAGTGGGAGAGGAGAAGAACAATGATGATGAATTTTTCATGAACATGAGAACATCCAGAATATACATGATTCTAAAGATTTCATGTCTCTTGGATAAGAGGGGGTGAGGAAAGAAGAAAAAGGAATCATGAAATAAAAGAAAACTTGAGAAATTTCTCACGAAAATTCGGCAGTCTAACGGCATTTCTTAAAATTTCATAAAAATATTTTGATGAGAGAAAGGGAATATCTCATCACTAATACATAATATGGAAAGTAAGGGGGTATATGGAATGAAATATCCCAACATAATTCAAAGGTAAATGAAGATAATAACATTAAATTAAAGAAAAGAATGAAAATAAAAGAGGATGTTTACCTCTTGATCTCTTCTCTTTGAGATCCTTCTTAAGGGCTTTGGTTTTGGTCTTTTAGTGAGACCAGAAGCTCTAGGAAGTGGGGAAGAGACTTGGGAGGAGTATTGGGCAGAACTTAGGCATGGATCAAGGCTTGAGAGGTGTGGCATGAAGAGGGGAGTGAGGGTGGTATTTATAGTGGGGGAGGGGGTATTTTTCATTATTTTAATCATTATTATAATATTTTTGCCCAAGATTATGAATAGTCTTAGTTCATGTGACCTAAAATAGTAATAATGTCATGTGATTTCTATCCAAGTGGCCTTTCATCACTTATGATGTCATAAATAGTGTATTTTACTGATAATTTGATTATACAGTATTTTATCGTATTTCACTATTCACTGAAAAATCAAGAATTTCATAAAAAACCCAAAAAATTACCCTAACCATTTTTCAACGTGTATAATTCAAAAATGAATTCCATTTTTTGAAAATAATTTTCTAAATATTATTAATTTAATTTTTAAATAAAATCATACTTAAGTCAAAAATTAACAATTCTAATTCTATAACTACTTCTAAATCACGATGAAAAATTAACCAAGATGTTATTATCTTAAAGCCTTAAGAAAATAAAATAATAATAAAATTTACTATTCATTAGGTTCATATTACTATTCATAAGGGTATGTTACTATTCACCAAAAAAACAAGTTGGTTCTAATAGACTCCAAATAACATACTAAACATAATTATAGAAGACAGTTTCTTGAAATTCAAAACATAGAAGTGGAAAAGTTATGTTTTAAAGGCTAGTTAAAAATATCTACTTAAAACAAAGTTCCATGCATTTCTATTTATTTTTAGAAAAACTTGGGGTGTTACATTATCCACACCTTCTGGAAATTGCGTCCTCGCAATTTTATTTACTTATTAAACAACTGAGGGTACTTTTTCCTCATAGCATTTTTAGACTCCCATGTTGCTTCTTCAACCATGTGGTTTCTCCACAAAACCTTTACCTATTGGATTACCTTATTCTGCAATACTTTTTCCCTTCGATCAAGAATCTGAACTGGTTTCTCTTCATAATAAAGGTTCTCTTCTAGCTAAACTACTTCTGGGCTCAAGTCATGTGATGAATCTGGTACATACTTTCTCAACATCGAAACATGAAAAACATTGTGTACCTGAAACAAACTCGGAGGAAAAGCTACGCGGTATGCAATTGTTTTAACTTTCTCCAAGATTTCAAAAGGACCAATGAACTGTGGACTTATCTTCCCTTTCTTAGAGAAACGCATCACACTTTTCCAAGGAGATATTTTAAGGAAAACATGGTCACCAACCTCGAAAGAGAAGTCTTTCCTTCTGTTATCTGCAAAAATTTTCTACCTGCTCTGAGCTTCCCTCGTGTGTTGCTGTATTATCCTCACTTTCTCAACCACTTCTTCTACAAATTCTAGCCCCATCAACTTTCTTTCACTGACTTCATCCCAAAATGCTGGAGTCCGACACTGCTTCCCATACAAGGCCTCAAAAGGTTCCATCTGAATACTGGAATGAAAACTGATATTATAAGAAAACTCAACTAAAGAAATTTGTTGATCCCAACTTCCCTAATAGTCCATTGAATAAGCTCGAAGCATATCCTCCAAAGTTTTAATCATTCGTTCTGACTGACCATCTGATTGAGGATGAAAAGTTGTACTGAAATTTAACTTTGTGTCCAACGACTTCTGAAGTCCCTTCCAAAAGTTAGAAGTGAACTTGGGATCTTGGTCAGATACAATGGAAAGAGGAACTCCATGTAACATGACAATATCCTTGAGGTACAATCGAAAAAGCTGATCTAAAGTCATTGTGTCTCGAATAGAAATAAAATGTGAAAACTTTGTTAGTCAATAAACAATAACCCAAATCGCATTGTTACCTAGAGAATTATTTGGTAGTCCCACCACAAATTCCATGGATAAATTCTACCATTTCCACTCTGGCACTAGAAAAGGCTGAAGCATCCCCTTTGGTAAATGCCGCTCAACTTTAACCTATTGACACGTCAAACATTTCATGGTAAAATCAGCAATATCTCTTTTCATTCCATCCCACCAATAATACTCCTGAAGGTCTCTGTACATCTTAGTACTTCCAGGATGAACAGAAAATAGAGAACTATGAGCTTCGCACAACAAATATTTCTTCAACTTAGAATCACTAGGCACACACAACCTTTTTCCAAATCTTAAAACACAATCTTTGTCAAGGTTAAATTCTGGAAACGTACCCATTTTAACCAATTATACCTTTTTCTATAGCTCATGGGCTTCCTTCTGTACTTGCTTAATTCTATCTGACAACGAAGACTGCACTGAAACCTGAAACAAAATAGATTCATTCCCTGCACCAACAACTTCTAATCCAAAATTCATCAAATCATTAATCAAGGGATCATGTTCCAAATGTAACATGGTTAATGATGCATGATGTTTCCGACTCAAGGCATCCACAACTTTGTTTGCTTTTCTAGGATGGTAATTGATCATGTAGTCATAATCCTTTATTAGTTCAAGTCATATTATTTACCTCATGTTTAATTCCTTCTGAGTGAATATATACTTCAGACTTTTATGGTCAGTATATATTTGACTTTTGGTTCCATATAAATGATGCCTCCATATTTTCAAAGAAAAAACCACAGCTGCCAATTCCAAATCTTGTGTGGGATAATTTAGCTCATGAGGTTTAAGTTTTCTCAAATCATAGGAAATTACCTGATCATTCTACATCAAAACACAACCAAGTCCCTTCAAAGAAGAATCTCTATAGATGACAAACTCACCAATCCAGGAAGGTAAGGCCAAAACTGGAGCATTTACCAATCTCTTATTCAGTTCCTGAAAAAAAACATCACATTCCTCTATCCAAACATATTTAACCCCTTTCCGTGTTAACTTAGTTATCGAGCTAGATAACCGTGAAAAGTTATTAACAAACCGTCGATAATAACCTGCTAACCCAAGAAAACTACGAATCTCTGTAAAATTTGTGGGTCTTGGTCATTCATCAACTACTTTTGTTTTATTAGGATCAATTGTTATTCCATCCTTATTTACAATGTGCCCAATAAAATAAATCTGTTGCAACCAAAAATCACACTTGCTGAATTTTCTATATAGTTTTTGTTCTTTTAATGTTTGTAAAACAACCCTTAGATTTTTTTCATGCTCCTCTTTATTTTTAGAAAATATCATAATGTAATCAATAAATAAAACCACAAACTTATCCAAGAACTCGTGAAATACTCTATTCATAAGATTCATGAATACAACAGGTGCATTAGTTAATCCAAACGGCATAACAACAAATTCATAATGCCCATATCTAGTATGAAAGGTAGTTTTTGGGATGTCATCCTCTTTCACCTTCAGCTGATGGTATCTGGATCTCAAGTCAATCTTGGAAAAGTACTGAGCTCCCTGGAGCTGATCAAATAAGTCATCGATATGAGGCAAAGGATACTTGTTTTTAATAGTGATGTTATTAAAAGCTCTATAATCAATGCAAAGTCTCATGGAACCATCTTTATTTTTAACAAACAAAATAGGGGATCGCCATGGTGAAGTGCTCAGGACGAATGAAGCCTTTTTCAAGAAAATACAGCAACTGATTTTTAAATTCAAGAAGTTCTATTGGAGCCATACGATAAGGGGTTTATGAAATTGGCTTAGCATCAGGAACTAAGTAAATTGTGAATTCGACTTCTCGATTAGGTATGACACTGGGTAACTCATCAGGAAAAACATCAAGGTATTCATTTACCACTAGCACATAATTAATTTGAATAGTTCCCTTGTTTTCAACAATATGAGCAAGATAACTTTGATTTCCATCTTTCAATAGTTTCTCATCTTCCTGATATGTTATCAATTTTATGGTTTCATTCTTGTATACAAACTGAAACTCTTTCTGAAAAACAACTTCTTTAGCTCTACAGTAAATCTTAGCATGATAATCAGAAATCTAGTCCATCCCCAGAATAACATCAAACTCTACTAAGGGTAAAACAACAAGGTTTGTAGGTAAATTATTTCCACAGACCACAATAGAAAGATTCTTATAATTCCTCTTTAATATAATATTTTTTATGGTGTTTTAACAACAAGTTTGGGTCTCATTTGTTGAGGTGATATTTCCAATTTACTATAAAATTTCTCAGAGATGAAGGAATGTGTAGACCCCATATAAAACAAAACTTTAGAAAAATCTGTGTGAATAAACAATGTACCTGATACAACTTCATTGGATGGCCTGACATCTGCTGTCATAGTCACAAAGAATCTCACTATCCCTTTCTGCTTGTAGTCTTTCATCTTTGTATCATTCGGATCTCTCTTTGGGAAGCATGTGAATAATGACCCATCTAACCACATTTAAAACACTTTACAATCTGATTTTCAGGATTATTCTTAGGATCATTTTCATTACAATCTCAAGCCATATGTCCAAACTTACAACATTTAAAACACTTCCCAGTTTTTCTAAGACATTCCCTAGGGTGTTTCTTGCCACACTTTTCACAAACTGAAAATTGGATTTTCTTACCATCAGATTTCTTTGGTTGATTCTTACCCATTTATTTCCAAGTGGACCTTTTCTTATCTTTGTTTCCAAAATTCACGTGATCACTAGCAAACTCCATCTCTACCCTCTCAGCACATCAGAAAAGTTTCTCATAACTTTTGAATTCACAGGAGACCAACTCCCTTTGATACCTTGGCTTCAATCCTAAGTAAAAGCGGTTGATTTTGATATCAGAGTCTAGAATAAGATTTTAGGAATACCTCACCAGTCGGGTGAAGTTCGCTTCATACACAACCACTGAATCTTCCTCCTTCTGTTTCAATTCAAGGAATTGCTTCTCCATTCTAATTCGCACCACCTTAGGAAAATATTTTTCAAGGAAAAGACTTTTGAATTCATCCCACTCTAAGGCATCAAAATCCTCTCTACCCCTGATATTTCTTACCATTTACCACCACTGATAAGATTCCCCTTCAAAATGATAAATGGAAAGACTTACCTTTTGATTGTCTGAACATCCCATAACATCGAATATCTTTTCAATGGCTTTGATCCATCCTTCAGCTGCTACTGGGTCAGAAGATCCATTGAATGCAGGAGGGTGTTGTCTCATAAAATGTTCCACTATTGTCATGTTCTGTTGTGGTACCTCTATTGGTTCTCTTTCATGGATGCCACCACCATTTATTGCCTGCGTTAGCTGATCCATTACTGTCATAAACTGCTCGGTTCCAATCCCTACCATTCTGGGTTGTAGTTCCGGAAGGATGTCATTCTGTCAGTGCCTCTCCTCTTCAGCATCCATGTTCTTTCTGTGGACAACCATTCTGAATAAACATGTCTTAGATGAAGAAACATGGTAATTTTTAATTCTAAAACATTTCAAATTAAACATAGAGTGAAAATCATTTATTGTATTCTATTAACATCACCCTAACCCCTAAATTTATCTAAACTATCCTTTGATACCAACTATAAGGACCCGCCCTTATTACATACATAATCTTGAATTTAGTCAAGAAAACACTTCATTTTACATTGAGTATCTTTTCAAGTTTATATCTTTAGATAATTAGGACAATACATTAATAACATTACACATTATTACAGAGTGGATACCATAAAAATAGTTTCCATTTTTTTCAAAATATAAAACATTAGAACTTAAAACAAGAATCCTTGACAATTCTTCAACATTTAACATGGATTACTTACTTGTCTTACACATCCATTAACCTTTGAAAATCATTTAAAAACTTGGGATGAGCACAAAATCTCAGTAAGGGATGGAAAAGAAAGAAATATCACATTATTCCATGAATGCTCATAACGTATGAAAGCATTTTGATAAGACATTCTAGTCACCCATATATACTTAATTTGTGTAACATGAGATTTACACAAGATCCACACAAAAAATTAGAACATAAATATAATCATAAAGGTATCTTGGGGCATTACTTACATAATCTTGTAACCATTCTTGGCTACCTTATAATTTGTAACCCTCACGGCTACTTTACTTTGTGTAACCATTGTGGTTACACTTGGAATAACCATACGACTGACCTCCAACTTACTCATACCCAATACATTAGAGAGAGATATAGGTCCCACCCTTCATCAAAAATAATTCCCAAGAACCAAAACATAATCATACAACATGAATAATTCCATAAAAACATTGCTTTGGAATTTCATAAAACCAAATTTAAAAAGAGGATTTTTAAAGAATATCCCATTATAAATATCATACAATTGAAGAGAGACTTAATATATTAGATTGAGTATGTATATATACTATAAATACACATAATAAAACATAATATAAATAGAACCCATCACACAAACAACTTAAATAGCACATAAATAATGAAGTAGAAGGTTAACCCAAAGAATGGAAATCGGGTTAAGAATTCCCTTACCTCGGGTCTGGTTTACTTAAAACTTGTTTAAAATTCCTATATAATAGTTAAAAGAGTTTTATTAGTATTTTAAAAAAACATTTTCATGTTTATAACATCTTATATTATCATTTCATAACATCATTTCACCCTTTAATTGTTAGTATTTTTCTCCTTGCACTGTTTTTGGGTGAGTTCTTAACATGATTTCCATGATTGGTTCATGGTGGATGTTCTTGTCGATTGGAAGTGAAATTCCAGAATTGGAATGAAAAGGTATTTACATATTTCCAGTTCCATAATTTATACCATTTACCATTTTTATGTTTAATATGAGGATGATTCATAAGTTAAAACATTAATGATGTTCGTTTAGATCATTTTAGTGGTTCTTTGATAATAACGACCTCATTTCGTTTTATAAATTAAAACCATGTGTTAAAACGAATTCCAGAACCATTGATGAGACATAATATATATATTATAACCTTGTTCAACCATAAAAATGGTTTCATTACTAGACTTTAAGGATTTAAAGAAAAATGAAATCACATCGTCCATGATGTCGGTAATTCGACACATCATGGACAATGTTTTTAATTCTTTGAATAAGTGGGAGAGGAGAAGAACAATGATGATGAAATTTTCTATGAACATGAGAAAATCCAGAATATACATTATTATATAGATTTCATGCGTCTTGAATAAGATGTTGTGAGGAAAGAAGAAAAAGTAATCATGAAATAAAAGAAAACTTGAGAAATTTCTCACTAAAATTCGGCAGCCATACGGCGTCTCTTAAAATTTCATAAAAATAGTTTGATGAGAGAAAGGGAATATCTCATCACTCATAAATAATATTGACAGTAAGGGGGGATATGGAAGGAAATATCCCAACATAATCCAAAGGTAAAGGAAGAGAATAACATAAAATGAAAGAAAAGAAACAAAATAAAAGAGGATGTTTACCTCTTGATCTCTTCTCCTTGAGATCCTTCTTAAGGGATTTAGTTTTGGTCTTTTAGTGAGACCGGTAGCTCTAGGATGTGGGGAAGAGCCTTGTGATGTGTATTGGGTAGAACTTAGGCATGGCTCAAGTCTAGATAGGTGTGAGAAGAAGAGGGGAGTGAGGGTGGTATTTCTAGTGGAGGAGAGGGGGTATTTTTCATTATTTTAATCATTATTATAATATTTTTGCCCAAGATTATGAATAGTCTTAGTTCATGAGACCTAAACTAGTAATAATGGCATGTGAGTTTGAACCAAGTGGCCTTGGTTCATATTTAATATTATTTTAGTGAGACCGGCAGCTCTAGGACTTGGGGAAGAGCCTTGGGAGGAGTATTGGACAGAACTTAGGCATGTCTCAAGCCTTGAGAGGTTTGGGAAGAAGAGGGGAGTGAGGGTGGTATTTATAGTGGAGTAGAGGGGGTATTTTGCATTATTTTAGTCATTATTATAATATTTTTTCCCAAGATTATGAATAGTCTTAGTTTATGTGACCTAAAATTGTAATAATGCCATGTGAGTTCAAACCAAGTGGCCTTGGTTCATATTTAACCAAGATGTTATTATCTTAAATCCTTAAGAAAATAAAATAATAATATTTAATATTCATTAGGTTAATATTACTATTCATAAGGTTATGTTACTATTCACCAAAAAAACAAGTTGGTTCCAATATACTCTAAATAACATACTGAATACAATTGTAGATGAAAGTTTCTTGAAATTATAAACATAGAAGTGGAAAAGTTATGTTTTAAAGGATAGTTAAAATTATCTACTTAAAACAAAGTTCCATTCATTTCTGTTTATTTTTAGAAAAACTTGGGGTGTTACACATCTTTCATGAGATTTTCCGACCCATCATACGGATGACAGAGAGACAGTTGATAGGCCACCTAGGCAGAGGTAGTAGTGGGATCAGACAGTTTTGTATGGTAGTGGATGTGGAAGAGGATCTAGGAGAGTAGTTGGAGGTGGTTGATGTTTTGACTTGCGGCTACCACCACCCCCAGGTAGTCCACTCTAGGCTCCGGGATCTGGGGGACATGGGAGAGGGAACCTACAGGTGGTTGAGGCTTATGACACAGAGATTCCGGGGATAATATGAGGTACAATCTACATATTTTATACCTTATTTGTAGTAATTATAGACACAGGTGTGAGTCATTCCATTATTTACACTTATGTGGTTTGAGGCTTAGAGATTCTAGTTGAGCCCTTAGATCTCCCATTGCTCTTGAAGACTCCAACTAGAGGTGACTCAATGATCACACACTTTTGTAGATGGTGTGACCTGACTCTTGTAGATGATGGTTTCATTTGGGATCTCTTTGTAGTAGTGATGAGGCCTTATGATTTCATTTTAGGTATGTACTGATATCTACAGTTCATGCCCTGATAGACTATTTCAGGCATAGGATGCAATATGTCTGCAGTGATGGAATGAGATTTTATTTTGTGGATGAAAAGGAAACCCATGAAGAACATGATAGAATCATGCATAGGAGGTGCAGTTGATTACTCATCAGTTGGATAGCATGACCCTTGGTGTAGTGGATGCTATGGATTTTTAGTTCCCTACAGTGTTGGTGGAGTATGGGGACATCTTTCCTGGGGTCATTTTAGGCTTACCTCTCTACCGATAGATATACTTCTACATTGATCTATACTCTGAGACGACCCTGATATTTGCACCAACATATCAGATGGCTCCCACAGAGCTTCACGAAGTGAGGGTGCAGTTGGAGGACTTGTAGATTAAGGGGTTTTTATTATCCAATGTTTCACCCTGGGCATCCCCAATATTGTTCGCCAAGAAGGCGGATGGGATCTTGAGTTTATATGTGGAATATCATCACCTAAACCAAGTGACTGTAAAGAACAAGTATCCACTATTGAGGAAAAATGACCTCTTTGATCAGTTGATAGGGGAATGATGCTTCTTGAAGATTGACCCTAGATCAGGCTATCACCATTGGTGAGTACAAAATGAGAATATACTGAAGATGGCATTCAGATGAAGCTGCAGTCACTATGATTACTTGGTGATTCCCTTTGGCATGAAAAATTCCCTAACAGTGTTCATGGGACTAATGAACCAGATATTTCATCATTTCTTTGATTGGTTTATGGTATTATTAGTGTACTCAACATCTAAGGAGGAGTATACGAGACACATGAGGATGGTTATGAACATACTCTAATAGCACCATCTTTATAGGAAGCTCTCAAAGTGTCAGTTTTAGATTTAGGAGGTCCACTTTCTGGGACATGTTTGTCACATCCGTGTTTCTGTTTTGAGGTATTCCTTTGTTTATTTTTGGTTATGTGTTAATTCCTTATTTTACTCGAGATTTTATGGTGAAAATTGAGGATTTTGGTCTTGGAAGCATGTGGTGCACATTTGGTTCATGGTTAGAGGAAATTGTACGCCCTTTCCTAGGAAACCATGGGGCCAATTTTAATTTTTGGACAATAGATATTGCACGGTTATTTCATGGTTTGGAACACTGTGCAGGATAAACATGCATCTTGTTACTCTTGGAGAGTGAGGGACACACAATTTCCACATGGTTTGGAAGCCATGTGAGAAAATCATGCGACCTGTCCAGGTCATTAAAAAGTGTGATTTCACCTTTCTACCCTCTTTGATTATTAACCCCAAACATCCATTATTCCCCTATCCTAGTTCTTATGACCCAAAGGTATCCCCTATATTCCTCTCCAAGCTTCCTATCCTCCTACCAAGTTTGGATCTAGGGTTTCTTTCAAGGTTTTGGGGTAATTTCTCGAGGTATTCTCCTAATCACTTCTCCCTCTTCCTTATCCTTCCATTTTATCCTGATTTCATATTCTACCTTAGTCTTGTGGATCTAGGGTTCCTATTTTGTTGTGTTTAATTTAGGGGTTTTGTGTTTCTAAGGTTCTTTGTGGTTTTTCTTGCTTCTCCGGAACCCTGTGAGTTTCTTTTGTGTGGGCGTCATTGAAGAATCATGAGTTTGAGGTAGGTTTCCATATTCACTTTCCCTTTAAGTTTAATAATCCTTGGTTTATTTCTTTTTTCACCTTCCTTATATGTTAAATATTGATGTGTGATCTTTACAATAATTTTTTGATATTAAATGAGGTGGTTTTCTTGATTTCTTTGAAGTATATGGCATTGTTTCATTAAAATATTCATACCAAGTGTTTGATAAAATTCCTAGTTGGATTTTCCAAGTGATTTTTGGTTTTTAAGGCATGTTTTGGATTTTTAAATGTATTTTTGGCATTTAAAATGGTCATTTGGATTTCTAAAATGGATTTCTGAATGGTTTTGGACTTCAAAGTAGTGTGCATTTGGTTCTTTGAAAATTTTTTGGAATGTGATGATGGTGTGTGGCCCATTTTGAATCTTGATGAAAGTGGAATTGGTTTGAAAATGTGGTGTGAGTGTTTAAATTAAATTTTCTAAAATCATTATGAAATTAAAAATGGTGTGTTTTCACCTTTTTGTAAAGGTGGATTTGGTCCTTTGAAAAAGGGTGGTTTCTTAAAGTGTGGTTGAGGCCTGTTTGGTGATTTTTTGAAATGAGTGGTCTTGCAAATTCTCCTTGGATAATTCTATTTCCTTGGTTATGTGGATTGTTTTGGGAGGCCCATCCTAAGAGGATCCCTTATGATTGGATAGTTTAAAGGTAAGATATTGTTCCTTGGGATGGATTGGGGTGACTTTTTGTGTGGATTTCTTGTGTGTGGTATATGTGCATGTGATTGGATGCTTTGTTGGAATTGTTAAATCACCCCCACTTTAATATTGACATGGGAACCTAGCATAGCTAGTGGAATTTTGGTGAATGGTTACTGCGCTAGCTTAGGATTTTTCTCTGGCTAGTGTCCTATTGTAGTGGATTTGTTTTTTTTATGGTATAGTGACCCTCAATCAGACCAGGTAGGGTACGAATGAGCATGTGGGTGATAATTGAAGCCATCGGGTGAGTCATGCCTACGGATGAGTCAATATGTATAGTATGTTCTGGATTATTCAACTGAGATCCTAGGTTCTCCCACGTCTTTTGGAACTTAGTTTTCTATGGAAGATGATTGAGATGTTTTTGGTTGCTTACTCTGGCTTTCGTGTTTCCATTTCCCTTATCATCTGATCGTCATTGTTTCTCTCTTGTGTGGTGTACCTCTTATAAAAATTGATGAGTTGGTTTTCAAAGGTTTTTGGAAAATGTTTTCAAAATGTTCTACACTTCCCTTTCCCCATTTTAAGTGAAAACATTATTCTTCTTCTATAAGGTGATAATGGTTCTTTCCTGTAAAATATTTGGTTTTAAATGAAAAGGGCAATAGACCATGTTTGGATTTAAAAACAAAGAGCATGTGAAAATCCTAGTTTTATATATTTTATTTAAAACCTAAGATTGAGGTTTATTTTATTTAAAGTAAATGCGTTGGTAATATATTTTTTTGGGAATTCCTACTAAGTTTTAATACTCACACCTATAGTTTTTTCTTATTTTTAGCTTTTATTGTAGGTTCCAGTTTGGTTTCCATTGCTGTGGGTGGTGGTTAGTTTTGGTATTATAGAGTTTCCCTTGGGGTCACATGGATATGTTGTAGTTTTTAGGTTCAGTTTGGGTTTTGTTGTATATATTTTTTGTATTTTAAGTTCTTGTATAAATGATGCTCAGTTAGGTTATTTTATTTATTTATCAGGTTTCTTTGTTATTATCTATTGTTTAGTTTATTTATATTGGGTGAAATCATTCCTTTGTATACTCTGTTAATGCCCTGGAACTAGTTTCTATCCTAGGAGGATTGGGAATTCTTCTTGGGACTTTCCATGGACCGACTCAGGTGATCGGTATGGGGTCAACCCAGGTTGGTTCGTGACAAAATGGTATCAATGTAGGTTGGGTTATTTGGCAGACCTTGCTTTTAGAGTGCCCTTTGTTATTTGGGATGTCAAGGTAGATGGAGTAGGACTGTTAGAACATGGGGTGTTGGTATGAGTGAGTGTCTATCCAACACAAAACCTAGGGTTTCCTGGGGAAGTTAGGTTATGTTTTATTTCTTTGGTTCTTGGGGTTTGTTTGGTGTTTGGGAAAATGAAAAGTGAGTCGAGCTAAAGGTCTTAGTGAGATCATAGGGCCTATCAAGCCATGTGGAGTTGGGGATATGTTCCTATAATACTCTCCATGACAGTGGTGTTATTGGCATATGGCCTCCAATTATATAGACAGGTCACCCATCGACACTAGTTTCCCCTTGTATGTTGTTTTGGGTCTTCCTTGATTCTGAAAATTGTTTTGAAAACCCTTGTTTTGGAATTGTGAAAACTGATTTAAAGTGGTAATGGTTTTGTTTTTGGAAGATGTAAAATGAGTTTTCAGATTTATTTTGAATAAATCCTTAGAAAATTTATTTTTATAAGATGATTTTTAGGTCAAACGGGGATGGGTTTAAAGATATTGAGTTTCTATGATCAAAACCTAGGGTTTGTTGAAATTTTTTTCTTGGAAAATAGAAATTTATTTTAAAAAGGATTTTGGAAACCTGTATTTGATAAAATGATTTTTAATCAAATGGATTTTTATGGAATGAGATTTGTTGAAATGAAGGATATATTTTAAATGGGATGAGTTGGGTTTTTGAATGGATCTCACAGGATTTTTATTTTTGGATGGAATAAAATGGATTAAAGTGTATAGTTTTAAAATGATTTTTAATTTAGTAGGTGGTGGTTTTTTGAAAAAGTTTTGTGAAATTTAAAAGGGGAAGTGGGTCAAGGATTTGAAAGTCGGGTTAAATTTTTTTATTGGAAAGTAGAAAGGTCTTTTTTTGAACTTTGGTATTCTCATGAGTTCTCACATGCATGGATGTGTTTGATGAAGTGGATGGTTGATGGCATGGGAAGATGAGTGACTGGATTGGAATGAGTGTATGGGTGCCCGAATTGGTATGGTAATGTGCATGTGTGAGGCTCTAAGGAATACCATTGATGATTGTGAAACTTATCAAGTTTGTCTTGCTTTTCGAAATATATTTTTTAAGAGAAAAAGAAAATGTGATGTTTTGGTAACCAGTAATTAGGTGGATTTTTTTATTATGATTTGGGAAATTCTATTTATGTGGAGTTTTGAGTTTGAGTATTCTTTTTGATGAATTTTATTTTTGATTGATTTCTTGGTTTTATTGTTGATTAGTGTACGCCCCCACCAAAGATTTGATGGATATTCGAGGTGTAGCTATGGGTGGTTCGCCATTAGAATACCCTCTAGTTAATCAACCCATATATTCCCTTCTAGAATTTCTGAAGTTGGATCCTCCTCTCTTTTATGGTCAAGAAGATCCCCTTGAAGCAGAAGAGTGGATGTGTAAAATTGATAGAAAATTCAGTTTCCTGGAGGTTATTGAGTCGTTTAAGGTAAATTGTCTCACCTTTATGCTTGAAGGAATAACCTGGAAGTGGTGTAAGTATATCTCTCAAAAAAAGCCTAGGAAATATCCTACCTTAGAGGTCTTCAAGGCCTCATTCATCTAGAATTATTTCTCTAAGGCAACAAATGTGAGGAAGGGTATGGAGATGTGTTGTCTGCAGCAAGGTGATGGATCATTGTTGGACTTATTTTTTCATTTTTTGGATCTAGTTTCATTCCATAAGGAGTGGATTGTGAATGATTCCTTGAAGGCTCGACGTTTTGAGAGCGGGCTATCTACAGTTGAAGGTATTGAAGTCTGGTATAACCTCCTTTGTCGATGTGGTGAGATAATATATTCAGTTGGAATTTGTGCTAGCATGAGTTCTTGAGAAGACCAACCTTCCTCCAGTATTTGGGATCAGTGAAGGGAATTATAGTAAGGAGATCGGAAAGTGGCTGGAAGATGGTGGTGCTGGTAGGGGAATTAAAAGGCCTTTAGATCTCTCATCAACTTCCTCTAAGCATAGGATCATGGTGTTTCATCAGTGAAAAAAGTTAGATCATAAGAAGTTGTCATGTCCAAATTCTCCAAAGACATTCCATGCCTTTGGAAGCTTGGGTCACTTTCAACAGCTATGTCAAGGTGTTTCCAAGAAGTAACATGGAGCCAGATCCGCCCCTTCAAAAAACAACCTAGCCTATTTACAGGAGTATGGTGCTAGCTTGGGCTCTTCTTTAAGATCCTTTCTATTTTAGTGTTCCTTCCATTTTAATGGTTTTGTCTGGTGGTGTTTCATGATGTTTTATTTTAGTTAAAATGTAAAAGTTAATTTTGTGGACCTCTTAAGAACTTCATATTAAATGTAAGTGTGTTTGAATTTTGGAAGTTCTGATTTTTTTCTATTTTAAGAGGAGGTGTGTTTTGTGTGTATCTTTTTCCTGTTGTTTCTCATTTGGGTGAAAGAGGATGAGGTGTGGGAATCTTCTAAATACTTTTCTTGGTGAAATTTCCTTGTTTGAGAAAGTGAGTCTCGTTGTGTGTCATGTTCTTATGGTTCTACATGGGATGATGTGTGGATACTAATGGAACCAAAAACAAAGAGTTCTGATTGAGGGTTATTAGCTTCTAACTATGGGTAAGCAAATACTTCAAGACATCAGGGCTCTAGCCATAGGTCCCAAATTGAATCTCTTCATGTAGTCAGGAATATCTAGGGGTGTGGGGAACCTTGGATCAACACTTATCTTCATTGTTGGTATATAGGTGGTTTAAGTGTTTCTATGGTCATTTCCCTTGTTGTTGTAAGTTTCTCCTTATGGAAAAAAATTTTGGTGGTCTTTTCCTTGTGCAATTATAGTGGTTGGGCCTTTCGGATGTGCATATCGTTTTGATTGTCCTGGTGTGGATAGCCCTTGTGGATTAGTTTTGGTTTGATTTGTGCTCTTCTGGGGTTGGTTGCATCTTGTAGAGATGATGAATTGTGGATTATATCGCCATTTGGGTTGGGGTAAATTTTTTCGGGACCCCCCTTTTGGGTGGTAATGTTTTGTTCTGGGTGAGGAGTTCCTAAGTTAGTCTGTGTTGGGTTTCCCTATGATGTATTGTGCTATTTGATTTAAGTTGTTCAGCTCTTAATGGTGGGGAGACCCACTGCGGATCTTGTTGTGGTCTCTTCTAGAGTTGGTTGAGGATAACTAGTTTGTAATGGTGGTGAGTCCGTTCTGGCCTCCTGTGTTTGAAAACTGTTTTGGCCTTTGGTGTTAGTTTAGCTCTAGGTGGTTTCTTTCAAAGTTTTTTATCTTGGTCCTTTATCATTAGGATGGACATCGTACTTTTGGATTATGACCGATAGTTTTTCTTATGTCAAGGTTTTAGAAGTTGTCATTTAAATTTTCTATTGTTTTTAGAGATGTGGTTTTTGTTTTCTAGTTTGTTTTTGGTAGAGGTGTGTGTTTTCTTTTTGGTGGCAGTTGAGGTGATTTTGGTTTGAGGATTTGAATCATGTGATCATGTGAACCATGTCCCTTGAATCTATCAACTAGATATTTTGTGGCTTTTGGGGGGCAGAAAGCGTAATGGTGGGGATAATTTTCACATCCATATTTTTTTTTGAGGAATTCCTTTGTTTATTTTTGGTCCCATGGTCATTCCTAAGTTTCCTCGGGAGTTTTTGGTGAAAAATTAAGATTTTAGTCTTGTAGAAAATGGTTCATGGGGGTCGCATGGTTAGAGGAAATTATATGCCCTTTCCCAGGAAATCATGCAACCAATTTTAATTTTTGGACAGTGGTGACCACACAGTTGTCGCACGGTTTGGAAGACTGTGTGGGATAACTGTGTGGCTTGTTCCCCTTGGAAAGTTGGGGACACATGGTTTCCACATGGTTGGGAAAACTATGCAGGCAAATTGTGGGACATATCTAGGTCATTAAAAAGTGTGATTTTACCTTTATACCCTCTCATTTTTTAACCCAAACTGCCCATTATTCCCCTATATTGGTTTTTTTGACCCAAAGGGAGCCCCTCCCTTCCTCTCCAAGCTTCCTCTTCTCCTCCCAAGCTTTGATTTAGGGTTTTATTCATGGTTTTGGGGTGATTTATCAAGGTATTCTCCTCCTCACTTCTCCATCTTCCTTCTCCTTCCATTTTCTCTTGATTTCCTCTTCTCCTATGGTCATGTGGATCTAAGGCTCATGTTTTTTTATGTTTGATTTAGGGGTTTTTTGTGTTTAAGGTTCTTTGTGGTTGTTTTTTCTTCTTTGGACCCTTTCAAGGTTGTTTCAGGTGGGCCTCATTGAAGTGTCTTGAGTTTAAGGTAGGTTTATCTTTGCACTTGTCCTTTAAGTTTAAGAATCATTAGTTTATTTCTTTTCCCACCTTCTTTATATGTTAAATAGTGATGTGTGAACTTTATAATAATTTTTTTATATTAAATGAGGTTTTTTCCTTTATTATCTTCAAGTGTATGGCATTGTTTCATTAATATATACACACCAAGTGTTTGATAAAATGTTTAGTTGGATTTTGTAAGTGATTTGTGGTTTTTAAGTCATGGTGTGGATTTGTAAATGTATTTTTGGCATCTAAAATTGTGGTTTAGATTTCTCAAATGTATTTTTAAATGGTTTCAGACTTGAAAGTATTGTTTGTTTAGTTCTTTGAAAATGGTTTGGCATGTGACGATAGTGTGTGGACTATTTGGCATCTTGATGAAAGTGGAATTAGTTTCAAAAATGTGGTGTGATTGTTTAAATGGAATTTTGTAAAATGATTCCAAAATTAAAAATGGTGTGTTTTCACCTTTTTGGAAAGGTGTATTTGGTCCTTTGAAAAAATTTGGTTTCTTAAATGGTTCTTGATCCCCATTTGGCGCTTCTGTGAAATGAGTGGTCTTGAAAATTCTCCTTGGATAATTCTCTTTCCATGGTCATATTGATTATTGTGGGAGGCCCATTCTGAGAGGCTCCCTTGTGATCGGATGGTTTAAATTAAAGAGACTATTCCTTGGGGTGAGTTGGTGGTGACTTGTTGTGTGAATTACTTATGTACGATATATAGGTGTGTGATTGGATGCTTGGTTGGAATTGTTGGATCACCCCCACTTTAGTCTTGACATGGGAACCTGGAATAGCTAGCATAATTTTGGTGAATTGTTGTTGCACTATCTTAGGATTTCTTTCTGGCTAGTGTCTTGTAGTAGGGGATTTGTTTTGTTTTTGTTTTTATGGGATAGTTCCCCTTGGTCAAACCAGGTAGGGTGTGATCGAGCGTGTGGGTGACAATTGATGTCATTGGGTGAGGCATGCCTTCAAGATGAGTCAAGATGTATAGTATGTTCTAGATTATTCCACTGATCTCCTAGTTTCTCCCATGTCTTTCAGAACTTAGTTGTCTGTATCAGATGATTGAGATGCCTGTGGTTGGTTACTATTGATTTCTTGTTTCACTTTCCCTTATCATGTGATTGTCATTGTTGTTATCTTGTGTGGTGTACCTCTTATGAAAAGTGATTAGTTGGTTTTCAAAGGTTTTGGAAAGATGTTTTGAAAATGTTTTACACTCCCCTTTACCATTTTTAAGTAAAAACATTATTCTTATTTTCTAAGGTGCTAATGGTTCTTTCTTGGAAAAGATTTGGTTTTAAATGAAAATCACAATGGACCTTGTTTGGTTTTAAAGAGAAAGCATGTGTTAAAATCATAGTTTTATATATTTTATTTCAAACCTGAGATTAATGTTGATTTTATTTAAGAAAATTCATTGGGAATATATTTTTTTGGGCATTCCTACCAAGTTTTAATACTCACACCTATAGTTCTTTTATTTTAATTTTGGTGTAGGTTCTGGCTTGGTTTCAATCACTGTGGGTGATGGTTGGTTTTGGTATTAGAGATTGACCCTTGGGGTCACATGGAGACATTTTGGTTGTTAGGTTCACTTTGGGTTTTTTTTATAGTTTTTTTTATTTTTAGTTATTGTATAAATGATTCTCAGATTGGTTATTTTATTTATTTATCATGTTGCTCTATTATTTTCCACTGTTTAGTTTATTTATATTGGGATAAATAGTTCCCTTGGTAACTTTGTTGATTCCCTGGCACTAGTTGTCAGCCTGGGAGGACTAGGAACAACTATTGGGCCTTTCCATCGATCGACTCAGGTGACCAGTTCAGGGTCGACTCGGGTTGTTTTATGACAACGTTATCTCACCAAATGGTGTGACAATGGACTCGATGAAGGTTGAGGAAGTTTCAGATTGGGAGACACCTAAGAGTGTGATAGAGGTGTGGAGCTTCCTTAGGTCAGCAAGATACTATCATAGATTCATACCTATCTCCTCTAGGATATCAACTCTGTTGACGTCTTTGACCTGAAAGGGGCATCCTTTCATGTGTATGGAGAGGTTCTAGTAGGCTTTCCAAGAGTTAAAATAGAGATTTATGATTACTCTCATCTAATGATTTCCAGAGGAGGGTGTTGAGTACGTAGTGTCCTATGATGCATTAGGAACCAGGCTTGGTTATATTTTGATGAAGAGGTGAGCAGTTATTTTTTATGGTTCATGTTAGTTGAGACCACATGATAAGAACTACATGACCCACAGTATTAAATTAACAGTGGTAGTATTCACACTGAAGATGTGGAGACACTACCTTATAAGTGAGTAGTTTTTCATCTATTCTGAACACAAGAGTCTCACGTATATCTTCTCTCAGAAGGATCTTAACTTGAGAAAAAAGGTAGTAGCTAGATTTTCTCTAAGATTATGACTTCAAGATTGTCTATACTCCTAGAAAGAGGAACATGGTAGTAGATTCTCTAAGTAGGAGATATTTTTCATAATACCTAAGCAAGACATCATAGTAGTTTGCCTCATTATTTATATCCTTTGTGGATGGAGATGGAGTAGTTTACATCTAGTCGATGGTTATTACCCATCCACTTATATAGCGATTTAGGGAGGCACGGGTTGGTAATACTAATTGTGAGACCCTACACACTCAGATATTCACTGGACATGCTCTTGATGGATTTTTTAAAGGTGGAAACCATGCCATTCTTTTCAGAGAATGCATGATGGTACCAGTGATGTTGTAGGAGGAGATTCTAAGAGAGTTTCATACATCTTCTTTGGCTGTAAATCCATGTGTGGAAAAGATGTACTAGGAAATCCAATGTTATTTTTGGTGGACAGTGATAAAGAAGGGAGTTGCAGAGTTTGTCTCTTGATGTCTTAATTTTCAGAAAGTGAAGGATGAGCACCAAGTTCTAGTGGGTCTATCTCAACTCTTTAAGGTTCCAGAGTGTAATTTGGATGTTATTTCTATGATATTCATTATGGGGTCACCACATACGTCTAGGGGACATGATGTCATCCGGGTGATCACAGACCGACTCACCAAGTCATCCCACTTCTTATCTATTCGGGATCATAGTTTGGTAGAGAGCTTGAGATGCCTCTAGGTGTAGGAGATAGTTTGACTTCATGGAGTTCCTTTGAAGTTCATTTCTGACCATGATGCTTGCTTCACATCCCATTTATATAAGGGATTATGGGAGGATTTTTTGACTTAGTTTCATTTGAGCATGTCTTTTCACCTCCAGAGTGACAGTCAGACTGAGCAGACCATTCAATTCTTGGAGGACATGTTATGAGCTTACATGTTAAACTTTGACCATAGTTGGGAGGATCATCTACCATTGGTAGAGTTTTAATACAACAAAATATATCATTCCACCATTAGTATGGAACCAATATAGTCCTTGTATGGATGAACCTACAAGTCACCCCTATGTTGGACTAACTAATGAGAGTTGACACTTATGGGCCAGGAGCGGACGAGGACTGCCCAGAGCCATCATAAGTCCTATGCGGGCTGAATATGGAGGCCTTTGGAGTTAAAATAGGGAGACCATGTGTTCTTATGGATTTCACCTCGATAGGGATTGCAGATATTTGGTTTTGATAGAAAACTATATTTGGGATTCATTGACCCTTTCAAGATATTGCGTAGAGTTGGCGAGGTGGTGTACTGCTTAGCTCTACTGTCGTAGCTAGTATGGGCACACGACGGATGTTTGGGTTGAGCGTGGTTGTGGGAAGATGTTTAAATACTTTATTTGAATAAATTAATTTATTTAATTAACTACCCAAACATAGATTTTCTCTATATAAATGCTATTATGGAGGATTTTCAGGGCTATTCGTAACCCTACAAACCGAGGGGATCTATTGGAGAGCGTTGGAGGAGTTTCCATTGATGAACGAAGACCGGATTGTGGATCATCAATTGGTGTGCGATGAAACCCAGAGATCTTTCCAACAACAATGACATGTAACCCTTCTTCACTAACGATTGAACCAAATCAAGGTAGGATGATGTTTTATTTGGATTTTTCCCTCTTTATTTCTATGATGAACACGAATCAATCATCCAACAGATTAATTCACAGATTGGTCATATTGCGGGTATGGAATTTATCTATAGGTATTATTGGGAGAATGGTTTATTTTTTTAAAGTTCTTAATTTTTCATTCCAATGGATATGAATTGAGGCTAATCGAGCATAGTCAAGGTTTGTTCCTCTTGCATGTTTCTTGGATTTCTCCCACCATTCTTTATACATTCATCGTCAGTATTCATTTTGACTGATGGTTCGATTAAATACTGAATAATCAATCATTGTTCCCTCATTTCTTGGCACAACAGATTGATGTTGTGGATCTAAGTTCAGAATTAATGTTAGATCGATATGTGGTGGTGATAGCGTTGGATAGGGACCAGATAATAGGCATTTGTGTGTGGGTTTTTGACAAACGATAGAGGTATAGATTCAAGTAGAAATTTCCGACAAACCAAAAGCTGGAATCTAGCCACTGGTGGAGGTAAGTCTAGTCAAACCCCAGATCCGAGGTTCATGGGTGCATTTAATGGTGGAAGAAACAGATCTGGATGATGCGTGAAGCTTCCATAAGATCTTTGAAATCTCACATTACACGACATGTATTTCAATTTTACACAGCATGTGGGACCCCTAGTGTGGTTCTAGGGTTTCCATGAAGAAGATAAATATCACACGATGTGTGACCCCTATAACACGGTGTGTGACCAATACTTGGAGGATCTACATGTACCTAGGAAGGTAAATGGGCATGGGATTGGGTGCAACTATGCATACATAGACACGGCCAGCCGGACACAGACACGGCCAGTCGGACACAGACACGGCCAGGAGTACATGGTCTCGGACATTCCGTGTAATCTGGAATGGACACGGGCACAGGTTGTGATACATAGGAAGGACCTAGTGCCGAAGGGACACACCATGTATTACAAGTGAACTCCATGTACTCCTTAAAAGAAGGCTTAGATCTCTTTTCTTCTTCATCTTGAACAAGTTTCATTAGGGATCATTCCCTTAATCCATTCTCTGAGGGTTATAATGGAATCACATCCTACACATAGGATGGTGATACCTTTAGTGATACTAGAGTGTGGTCCTCTATCATCATCTTTCCCTGGGTGGGGTTCTTAGTATCATTGTGATCAACACTATGCGGGCGTTGATCCTCAACTTAGTGGGTTATTCCAAATTGAGTTGTTAGGTATACCACATGGACTTGGGTGTGATTCTCATCTATGTATCATTATCTTCAGTCTTCTAGCGTATACTACTTATGGTTAAACCTGATGAGTAGTATATCTCATATGGATTCCATTAGTGTTATCTAACTCATGGAGCGTGTTTTCTTGGATGAGTATTATGTGGAACCTTTGAGTAGGATTCCTAGGCTGGTATTATGGTTGTGACTTTACCTTGAGATTGCATGTCTTTGTTGAGTATATCTAGATATTATTGTTATATGTGTTGTAGAGATATATCTTCAATGAGATGACTGTTATTCTTGATGTTATATTCTTAGTTATTTCAAGGTTTCCTGCTGGGTATTATTATACTCACTCCTACAAGGGTTTTTCCCGCACGTGTCATGTCTTATGTAGACGATTGACCTTTTGACAGAATTATAGAGGGGCCAGGACCAAGTGAAGCTTAGTTATCCAGACTGTCCGAAGTGTGTTCTAATGGTTACCTTGACACCAGTCTCTTTCTATACTTTCATGTTGGACTTGTTTTCAGTTTCTTTGTAGTGGGATTATATTTCAACCTTTTTCATTCCAGTACTCGTTGTCATACTTTGATAGTGGGATTTAGATGTATGCATGCATGGTTTATCAGTTATTTTACATTTCATCATTGTACAGGCTTAGAGATGTGTACATGTGTACAAATACATTAGGATAAGGCCTCCAATGTGAGTGATATGACTACTCATAGCTAGTCTCCAGCCCCTAGACTATTAGAGGTGGACTTGGGGTAGTCGCGACATGGTCCCCATTGGGACGAGTCATGAAACTATCACACTAGGGATCCACTTGGTTTATTTATTATGTGACCTGTTATGATATATGTTATAGCATCTTGTTTATGTTATCTTTCGTTATGATATTGAGTTGGCTTATGTTTATGTTGATATATTTTGGTGTCCTACTGTTATTATCGAGGGTATAGTCTCCCCACAATGTTATTGAACCCTCTTCACTAATCAGCAGCCTTCGTCATACAAGGAGTCATGAATGAGGTCATGTGGAACTTCATCTCAGACCTAGTGATTCGGGTCGAAGTGTTACAAAATGGTATCAGGTGTGAGTTTCTTTTATATTCTTCTTGGCTATTCTAGGGCATGGTAGAAAGGTGATAGGCCATGTTGAACTCGGGCAGAAAAGTTTCCATATGTCCATTCACCTCATGTGTAATGTTAATAGGATTTTTTTTACAATTTATGGGATTTGGTTGTGTTCATGTATCATGAATAGGAATGTAGGATCAGATCCACACCCTATATATGATCATCCCACCACTTCATAATTTTCTTCTTAAGATTTTTTAGTTTTCCCTGAAGCATAACATGGGAGGTCCAATAGAAACCTCACTCCATGAAGTGAAAACCACTTGACGAAATTTTTTAATCCATGGTTGAGAGTAGACAAATACACATTTCATGGAGGAGTGTTCACTTAGACTGATAACCAACACTGAGTGATCAAATAATCACCAGGGTGGATGCAAAACCTTCATGCCACAAAAAGAGTTTATCCCTTGAAGGTTCAAGGGGAACCTATTGAGCCATAACCTAACACACTTATCACCAATATGATTATTACACCATGTAAAGATATCACTATATAAACCCAGATCAACCAACTTATTACTATCTATGAAAGATTTAAATTCATCCATCGAATTCTTTGAGTAAACACAACCTCCCCTTTTCTTATTAGAATATGAAATAGTGTTAAATACTCCCCTAACTAACCAAGGTAATGAAAAAGGGTTTATTCTAGATAAATCAAAAAAAACATGTGTTCTTTCCCCACTTCACACCTCACATACACTACTATGAAGAAGAACTCCACATTTAGAAACAAATCTTTAAGTATGATGTATTTATATGAAGCATTTTCATAAGATATAAAATTGGATTCCTTATATAGGATCCAAATGTGGTAATTGGTTAGAGAAACATTCATGAAATGATGAAAGAAAAATCTAGATGAAAAACCCTTAAGATCAACCTCATTGTGATTTAGTTCCAATAACACAAGAACCATGAAATTGAATTTGGACACATGTTTCTTCATATATTTGCACTTAGAAGATACCAAAAACCCCTAATATTCTAAAAAATCATTAATCATATTTATTTTATTTGAAAAACTCAGCGGCTTATCCACCAGAGGAGTCAAAAAGTTGATTTTGTGCAACATCGTTCTTAAATTGAGAGAAAGTTTTGATCCTATTGGAGCTATAGTTGATCTCCAAAGAATTATTCTGGGATGGATTCTTCCGTATTTTTTTAGTAGTCAGTGTCATATTAACATCAGGACCTCCCTCTAGTAGACTAAAGGATATTTTATAGAAAAAAACTACCAATGGGGGAAGGGACACATCATCCCTCTAAGGAACACCAAATTTCTTCAAAAGATCCCTGATAGGAAATGGCGCATGGATTAATAGGTGATGTGTGAACCATGTTTCTAGTTTCATTATTCTAAGAGATCCTAGATGGTGATTCATCATCCATCACAATGACCAAGATCCTATCATTATGAGTCACATCACCCGGTGAGATAATCCCACTGACGGAATAACATCTTCAGCAATACCATCATCTAGAAGCATCGGGACCAATAAAGTCATGAGATATAGACCCTTGAAGGAACTTTTAATAATCATAAGACTATTCTCTCCAAATTGGGATCCCTTGAGTTTCTCTAAAGGAAAACCATCCACACCTTTTGGAGGTACTAAGCATATATGAGGTCTCAGTTGGATAACCATAAGAGCTAGTTTGGTAGGGGTGATATCGAGAGAAAATAAATGATATTGATGGGAGAAATTGGTTTTCTATATTTGGAAAGGTAATGTAAAGGGGAGAGAAATGATAAGGGGTGAAATGGAGAGAAATGGATTTCTCTCCTGGTATTGTTTTTAAATCACCCCAAAATTTGGATGATTTGGAAATAAATGATGGTGGAGGGTTGTTGATATTTTAAAATTATAATTTTATCCATATTTTCTACATGTATCAAAAAATAATTTCTTTTCTTTTCCCTTAAAAAGATTCAACAAACAAGATGGAGAGAAATTAAAATCATTTCTTTTCTTTTACTAAGTTATTGATTCAAACACAAGGAGAGAAATTACAATCATTTCTTTTCTTTTTTTTATAAACTATCAAATCATTTCTTTTATTTTTTTTATAAACTATCAAATCAATTATTTCCTTTTACTAAAATATCACCAAACATAGTGGAGTGTGATACATATCAGGAGGAGCATAGGATGATCAAGCTGATGATGAAGAGATTTCATGAAAGTAAACTCCGACCAAAATAGATGGCCTCAGACCAAGATCCTGGTGAGAAATCAAAGAACCTCGCAATAGGGAAGTAAAAGCTGGATTCTTCCCCCAATACTGAGTTATCTTCATAAACCAATCAAGGTTATGCCCTTGAAGTTGATAGTGGGAGGAAAATTTGAGGCCACACTCATTAAAAATCTTTTTCCAAACAAAAAACTCATCCCGAGAGGGATTTAGAGATATCCATCTCTAAGAAGATTAAAGGGGGTGTGGGTTAAAGGATATCCAGTGATAGGTTGTTCACCTGAATACAATTTCCCAAGTATTTTTTGAATCCCCTAAGAACTGCTAGATTTTGAAACAGAATAGAGATACCAGGAAGTCGAATCCAAAGAGCTATAGTAGAGGGATCTCTCTGCCGATGAAAGTTTAAGGTCCACTTGAAGAAAAGAAAATGAGATCAAACATGCACATGATAATCCCAAGACCAAGAAATGCCAAAATCCACATCAGATTAGAGGATACACAAATTTCTACCAACAAGGGAGCTAACAGAATCCGAAGATGTTAGGCCCCAATATGAGTTAGCCAATCGAACAAACATGATCACAAATGTGCAATATTGGCTGAAATTTTTTATAAGGGTATGAAAATGGAATGAAGTAGTATCTGAAAACACAGAGGAGGAGAGACCAAAAATCAGTGCACCGTCAAAAAAAACCTAAGGTTTATGAGAGATCAAAATAGGAGGATCCAACTAAGAACCCATAAGAGGATCTAAGGCTTATGATAACAGACTACCCATAATCTCCTTAAATGAGGAGCGATGACCATTAGGACCTTCTGATGCCAAGAATCAATGAAGATCTTTCCCACTGCCAGACGAAGGGGTCAGACGGCTTGTCACATCCTGTTTGATTTAGAAATGAGGATTCATTGAGAGAGAGTTTTCCATTTAGATAAACTAGTATCCAACTAGGGCATTTAATTACAAATTTGTATACACACTCATAATTTTAAGTTAACCTTTTTACTAATACAATAAAAGAAAGAGAAACATAAGAGTAAATAATAGACAGTACATAAAACAAAACTGAATTTTTCTTTTTGTGTCATAAAATGTTTTAAGAATCATTACATCATTGAAAGAAAAACAAATATATATTGAAATTGATATGGTTGTGATTTTTACAATATAATAGAGGTTATAGAACATTATAAATTGAAAACACATAATTCATGATTCCCAAAAAGAGTGTCATGGAATTCCTAAAACAAACTACTCATAAATTTTCTAAAAAGAAATTTTGAGTCACAGTGAAAATGGAGAAGAGACACTCAAAAGGAGCATTTGATGAAACCTTGAAAGATCAAACTGAATGTATATGAATAAAAAATAATATTGAACAGTAGATGAGTCATAGAATATTGTTTAAAGTCCCATAGAGGCGTAATTCACAATAAAATTTAATAGAACATATGGTTCAATAGAATGCATATACAGGAGTTCAAACAGGAAAAACAATAGTGTGCATAGAGTATTTTAAACTTGATTCAAAATAATACACCGTCATAGGATAAATAAAAAATAAACATTAGCCTATTATATCTAAACTTCTAGAAGCTGACTTTAGATAGTTAAAAATAACAGAACAATCGAGGTTTGAGATAATGAGAACAAAACCTCTGATTATAACCTATGGATCTTTCATATTTAGTGCACATTTGAGAATTAGAAGGTGAAGATGTTGCAAAAATATATAAACCAGTAATATAATTATTGATTATTGATGAATAAATTGATAAAATATAACTGATAGAGAGAATGTTAAAATTTATGAAGATTACATTTTTGTCATAAACCATATTGGTAATGTATGGAAAACTATATTTTTTTGTTTTTTTCATTCTCACTTAATATCATCTATATTTGGTAGCATTAACACCTGTTTCTGCATCACTGAACACCTTTAGAGGCTCTCAACATAGGATCCCCTCTATGTTGTTCTATTAAATGGTGGATGTAGGCAAGATGGGAATATGTGTAAACAGTATTTAAATAATATTAATAAACTATATTCATATATGTAATGTTGAAATATTGAATATCGAATAAAATAAGGGCAACAACTTATGGATAGAAACACCTATTTTGAATAGAAAAACCTTAAATAAAATGCATGAGCTCCAAATAACTATCCATATGAATAGAAACACCTATTTTGAAATATTAAACTATATGCAAATTTGCATACAGTTGAAGTTGGAGCTACAGTTGTAGTTAGAGCGCATACAGTGGAAGATAAACTATATGCATATATTTATAAATGGTATTCATATATTTATACTAAATTGGTAACAATTTTGAAGTATTAAATTGTATTCATATATGCAGACTTGAAGTTGGAGCTCATACAATTTATATAGTTGAATTTGGAGATCATACAGTTAAATATAATAAATTGTATGCATATATGATTGATCTCAACACCTTATTATGGATAGAAACACCTTCAAGGGTTGAGGTTTGATTGTAGAGGGAAGCTAGAGGTGATCAAAATGATAGATGATGGTGACTCCAAGAGAGATTGTGGTCAGGGATGGGAGGGAGTGAGTGGTGGATCTCTAGTATGTTTGATATATTCGTCTCTGGTGGGCGTTTTTTGAGGTATCAGGGGTGTGTAATGGGTGGTGACAACAACCAACTTCATGTGTGGCTCAATATTTCTATCATTGTTGCTCTTGAGGCATCGATGGGGACGCTAATTCACTCGTGTATGTTGTTGGGATAGGATTTCCAGGCTCTACCCATTAATAGAAGGTAATAAAAATATTTAAATATTAATGAAAACTAATATGAAATAAAATCATAAAAGGAATAATGAATATTAATTTCTTTGACCAAATGGCATAATATAAGACTTGAAATGAGCTCCAAATTCAACAAAATTAGATTCATGTTTTAAACATATTTTAAAATAATATGTTATGTAACATGTAAGTGAATGTTCACACTAAAATGAGATAAAGTTGAAAAAGTTAACCTATGTGAGCTAAGTGAAGTCTTAACAATCATACAGAACATATGCATATAATATACATAATATGAAACGTGATCAGTCTAAATGGTAAGAAAATGTTAATTAAATAATGTTTATAATGATTAAGTCATGTCCATAAATAATTTTCTTAATTCTATATAATTATATTGAGGATGATGCACAATTTGATGTATATTCTTTAATTGAATAGATAGGAAGAGATATTTTTGGGAAAAAATGATTTTATGTATTTATGAAAATGAAAAGGCATATATAGGTTGTTTCTATACTTTATTGTTTTCCCTACACTTTAAAAAATATTTTATAACACATTTTCAAATGTATATTTGAAAAATAAAAACATAAAATATTTTCTAAAACCAAACAAAATTTTAATTTTTCTGTTATAATGTTTTTCTCTCTTGGGACTGGGTTACAAGCAAATAACATCACTTTTTTGAATCACCATTCAACTCATGATAACTTTTGAAACTTCAATGGAATGAATATCTCTTTCACAAGCTACCAAGCTACTAGATTCAAGGAGAACCAAAGTAACTACCAAATATGAGTACTGCAAATGGAAAAAACAACTCATGATTAGAACAATCAATAACATTGACATCAGTACCTATAATACTTAGCATTATTTGACAAAAAATGTCAAAAACTACTTAAAGAACTAATCAATTATGATAGGAAATTTGAAAACATAAGTGGTGTTTATTCATTTTTATGTATTTTTTATCATACAAATTCATACCACATCCAACAATAAATTAATCAATCCCTACAAACCATGGTTGAATTTAGAAATTAAAATATGTTTATTCACTCACTACAACAAAAACGGGCAAGGGAAGCGCTACCCCTTTATCAGCGTTTTTTTTAGTAGCACTGATAAAGGGGGGATTTATCAGTGCTTTTTTCTACCGGTGATAAATTTTATGTTTAAAAAAAATCATGAAAATTTTTTTTTTGTTATATAAGTATATTTATATTGATATAAATATAATATATATATTTTAAATATGTTTTAGATACGTATAAATAGACTATTAAATTTAATATATAATAAATTTAATGAAAATGGATTTAAAACATTTAAAAAAACATTATTAATTAATAATTTTATAATTATTATCGATTAAAAATCATTTAATAACAATTTGAAGACACAAAAAATCAAAACAATTAATAAAAGATCTAAAATAAGTTGCAAATGTAACTCAAACTTCAAACGGCCATAACTTTTGATCTGGGTGTCCGTTTGAGCTCTACAGCATATCAAATCAAAGCCTACGATGGGATTTACGTGGTGGTGACCCAGGAAAAGCCTCTATCACAATTTTTTAGACCAAAAAAGGCTTAGAAGGCCACAAAAACTGAGTTTTTAGTCGGGATACCCCGATTTGTTAACATTCAAATGGGTATAACTTCTGATCTAGATTTCCGTTATCCCTGTACCACATATCATATCGAATATTGTTTCATTTTATTCGATCTGACTAGTTGTGGAGTTGCAACAAGCTTCTAGATTATAAGTTATGATCATTTTAACATTCTATGGATTTTTAAATACACATATATATGTATTTATTCGTAAATATATATGTGTCTGTGCGTGTGTTGTATATATGTATGTAATTATTTATTTACTTAATTATAAACACACATTAAAAACATATTTCATAAATGTATTTAAAAATAATCTTATAAGTATATATTAATATACAAATAAATATACGGATAAAAAATTATAACTAAAAATATATATATATAAATAAATAAATATAAATATATATTAATATACGAATGAATATATATATACTAATATATGAATAAATATATTTATATTAATATGATTCTATATCAATATATGAATAAATATAACTATATATATATATATAAATAGATATATCATTAAATAGAGAAAAAAAAACAAGCATAGTGGTAAAGGTGCAGCCGCGAAAGGGGGGGAGGTTGCGAGTTCGGGTTCGGGTGGAAGCGCAAAGAGGTGCACGCATGTGAGGATGCATGGGAAGGCCAATGTGCAGGAGACCTCCTAGCGCTGATAAAGGGGGGGTCAAGCACTTTTAAAATCTCTCCCCACATTATTTGATTCTTTTTTTTTGAATTTTATCAGTACTTTTTTAGCGCTGATAAAAGGGGCCTTTATCAGCGATTTTCGGAGCGCTGATAAAAGGGACCCCCCCTATATTAGCACTGAGCTTTACAGTGCTTTTTTAGCACTGTTAAAGCCTATTTTGAGCGCTGATATAGGCCATTTTTTTAGTAGTGACTGCATCAAAAATCACCATAATGTTAGCTTCAATTTTAAATTCATGATTAGATCATTAAATAGACATTTTGATGTAGAAAAAAAAAGATTGGTCTATCAATTAAACATTGGATTGTTCTTAAAAATCATTAGAATAAACAGAGGACACCGAACACCCACTGCACAAAAAAATCAATAGAGCACACTGAACACCCATTGCAATAAAGGACACAAACACCCACTAGACTTATCACCTAGAATCCACATCACAAATAGAATCACATTGATAAATATAATCTACTAAGAGATCAAAAATCATATTGTAAGAACCAAAAAAATGGGAACAATCTAGAAAGAACCATGGAAAATATAATTGAAATTAGGATTGTACAATACAAATTTTGATAATATAATTAAAAGTTTTAAAGTTGTAAATTTACTATGTTTTTTCAGTCATTTTTTCCCTTTTGAGGGTGAGGAAATTACCCATGGGATGTCTCTTTGATCATAAAGTGTTTAATGTGAATGTGATGTGTTTTTCAACACATCGGTATCATCTTCCAAATTGAAATGTGGAATCAAATTTATGTGTGCAATAAAAAAATGGATAAATAAAAAGAATTTCATTTCTTGGAGATTAAATAAGGGTGTTAATTCTTAGATAAGAAAACCAAATACCTTATTTCGCACATTAAAAAAATATAACATTTCAATTTAAAATTATTGTATGCTTAGAAACTACCATAATTCAAACAGTTAAACTTGTGCAGTATAGAAGGATTACTATACATGTAATATTTTAATATAAATCTATTCAAAAGAGCATCACAAAAGTATATTGATATTGGCCTACTGTTCATACAAACTAAAATAAATAAACAATTAATGTTTTATTATGTAAAGTTTAAAGTTTTGGAGTAAAGATGGAGATGGAAAGAATAGTAGTGAATTTCATTGTGAGAAAAACCATGTACAAACTACAAGCCTATGTAGAAATAATCAATTATTCATGTATCTGTATCCATGGAATTTTCATAGAAGTTGACTTTCCCCTCATCCTCAGTTTATTCTAATCATCTATCTTCCATAATAACACTTTTCCTTGGCCAACAAATTATTTAACATATGAAAACTTACCAGTACACATGAAACACCATCAGCATCCATAAAAATTTATTTAATGTGCAATATAATATCATAGGATATTCCTTATAAATCTCTAAAAAATGAGTATAATGTATCTTTTAGATCAAGTTCAAAAGGGTCAAAATATCATACCGTTGTAGTAACATCCAATTTTGGAACTTGAATTCCATGGAAGATTCCATAAATATATCATTGTTTCATATACATTATCAAAGTATAAAGTTTTTTATCAAAGTATCATATTGTTTCATATACTTCATATATTTATCAAAGTATCATTCTTTATTTTTTGAATAAAATGATTAAATTTTGAAATTAATAATCTAAAAAGTATAAATAAACTAATAAAATATTATGAAAAAAATCCTGGAAACTGAGCATTTGGGGACATGAATGATGGGTGGTGGGGCATTCTCACACTTGTAATATGCATTTAGTGGTAATATATCTCCCTCTATTATGAAAAATGACAATTAGAGTACTAATAACAATTAATAATTAATATTATTATAATAGTGATATGGGTAATAATTAGAGAAATAAAAGGGGGAGAATTTGTGTTTATTGATTGTGGAGGGTGATATGATGGGGAACCTAAAATCCCCCTAGACTAGATTTGATGGTTATGGAGAAATGAATCATTAATATCATGGAGATAAATAATAAACACACTAATCCAAAAGAACCTTATTATATATGATACCCTCATTAGTAAGACATTGATCATTTGGTGAGACATCGTCACATAAAAGAAAACATATTTAGTGAAAACAACTTAAGCATATAAAAAACTACTTATCAAAGATAAGTAACACATAAAATAGATAATAACATCGAAACAGATTATGGATCAATACAAAATCATAAATATTTAAAAAATATATCTATATATGTTTCCATGATAATTAGTTTAGGTAACCCTCAGATGTAAAATTAGAAAGTGAAGTCAGAGGGAATACATTGGGAAATAAGAGATGGGTTTTGTTTTATGCACAACAGTTGATTCAATTTCCTATATATGTGAATATTTTGAAAAGATATCACCCTGGTGATGAGAACATAAACAAAAAATCCATAAATAATTAGAAAATAATAATAATAAGTTATAATATCATAGAATTCGATGATAAACATCAACCAAGTGATAGCTCATCCTTCCTGGTAAGGATGTAAGATCTCTACCCATCCCCAAAATTACAAATGATTGATAGTGTGCGAACATGATTGAAAAACCTCCACAAATTTTGAATAATGAACCAATGTAATAAATAATTTTATGAATGATAATAAATAATAAATGTATAAAATAAGGTTAAAGTAATATCTCAAATTCAATTAAATATATGATCACTTTAAAATAAAATTCAATGCCAATTAAAAATAAGTCATCATTTTATAATATAATAACTTATCCTTATAATTAATATAAGAACATGTGGAATATAGTTATCATTTTAAACATATAGAATAGAGATCTCAGGTTTTTAGGAAGAGGGGTGGCGTTAGTGGGCACAAAAAATCAGGATACCCTCTTGAAATGAAGGTCAAAATGAAAATATTAGAGATGTAAATATTTTGGGAATGCCTAACATAGGGTAGTCATGTTAGGAAACCCTTCTAACCAATATGGTAATACAAAAATATAGGGAAGGGATAAGATGTGGATGTTGTCAATTCAGCTATTGGTGACCAAACTAAAACAACACCATGGAGATTTCAGAAGTAAAGAAAAAATACCATAGTAGTATATATTTATACTTACATGTTAGGAAAAATTAAATAAAACCACAATCATATAGTTTAAAATTTCTCATGAAGCTGAGAAATTCAAAACTACGTAGACAAAGTAAAAAAATAGTGGAAACAAAAATTAATGGGTAAATGGAAATATTTTACTACTTATACTGATAGAACCTACATTTAAATATGATCACATGCATATTCAATTTACTAATTCTTATTTTTTGTTTTAAAAAAAAATATATCATTATATGATTCTTAGGTAGTGGATCTTGTGGAAAAAAACATGTATAAAATAGTTGAGACAACACTATAGGGATGAAATAATGTTTCAACAGTAGATACCTTGCATTGTTTGGAGCTACAAATCTCAAGATCTAGCTGCAATGATCCTGAATATGATTTATTATATTCATAAAATTAATCCATTATCAAATATGTAATTTCCTTTATAAATTCCAAAAAATTGACGATCATAAAGTTTCTAGAAATAATAATCAATCATGAATGGTCAATCATATATTGAATAAAAATTACTAACACTAACATTACTTTCTTAGGTTTTGTTTGGACACCAAAACTATCTTGTTTTTGTTGTGTAGACTATATTTATTATTATTTGCTTCTAAAGATTTATTTCATCACTACCATGTGGATGTGGAACAAATGTGGTCAGATAATTTATAAATCTACCTATAGAACATTCTCCTACATGTGCATACATCTTAAGAATGAGATATGATCTCCCAAAAGAGTTCATAGGCCATGATAACTGGGGATAAAAAACCAATGTCCTAAATGGCATGTTGGTAATCCATTTATTCTGATAAAAAAGATTATAGTTTTTGTTAGTCCATGCAATTATAAAATTTAATATTTTCAATTTGGTAAAAAACTTGTCAAGGAAAGTTTACATAATCAAATATTTATGTTGCTTAAAATCCAAAAAAAATGATAATATCTATGTTTCTATTATAAAACACATGATTTATAAAATAGATGGTGTGAAAAACTGACTTTTTTTTGGGTTTAAAGTATGGGTTAGGTAGATTTAATTAACAGGATTTATTTGAGAATCAAAAAAATATTATGTATTTCAACTACCTTAAGACCCTTTAAAATATTTTTGGGAATTTTTTGTGAAAAAAAGTCAAGTTGAAAACACTTAATAATAGATAGCGTGATTGGAGACTTAACCAAACATTAATCCAAATTAAGAAAGTACCCCCATGCATAAAATAATAGGAGGAAGAGAACCGAATGATGAACATCTAAATTATCTGTTATAAGGGTGCTTACCAATAACTTGAAGCAAGTTCCCTTATATAAACAACACACATTTCATATCTATTATAAAAAACAAACAAAATGTTAGTGAAGAATAAAAACATATGGGATCAAATTTGAATAAATTAAAACTGCATGCATTTCCAATTTCATTTTGACTAAAGATGCAACCTGAATTTTTTAAATTTGATAAATTCATTACATAATCAACATGTAAGAAAAAATTATCATTATGTCAATGGTTTTAACCTAAATACATCTCATATTTAGAAAAACAATTAATTATGTAACATAAAAAATTATAAGAATATGATTGTTCAAGGATTCAAAACAACATTAGACCATGGGTTAGGTTAGAAGATTCTAATCATTCATCACTTTGGATCTACCTACAAATTGTAACTATCAATTAGTTCACAAGAATTAAGCGTGATAAAATTATCACTCAAAACTATCAATTAAAGTAAAGGATATTAAAAACTTTAAGGTTTAATGATCCTTGATTGCAAAATCAGGAAATATAAATTGATCACAAAAATCTAATAAATTCATTATCGTTTGGATTTTTTATTTCTAATTTACCTCGATAAATTCATAGATCAAAGCTTGTGGATATTAAAATATTTAAATGGGTAAAAATATGAGACACTAAGAGACAAGCAGGTCAAGAACAAATGCACCAATCCATAAGAACCTAAAAAATTACAATACCCTGATCATTAGAGTGGTAATAACATGGGGATACATCACCATATAAAATAAAACATATCTATATAAAATTATTTAAGGATCATATAAAAGAAAACACCTCATTTAGTTTTAGTTTTAACAAATAAATGGTAAACAAATTTAAAATTTCAAAAAAAAAATTGAAGATTTTTGATGACCTCTATTTTTCTCATAAAATGATGGCATAGAAATCTGGAATTGAGAAACCTGCATTCTAAGTAAATGAATAAAAATATTAAATGAAAAGAACAAATAAAATTACACAAAAAAAATATTATACGCTATGATCTCATATAACAAACAATAAATCAGAATATAGAATATGAAAAAAAATTAAAATCAACAATGAAAACCACAGAATAAAATATTAACTGAATTTTTAAAAACAATAGTAATTCAACTGATAGCTGACCTCCATTTTTTTCATAAAACACTGGAATGACAATATGGAATTGATAAAACTATATTATAAAGAAATTAATAAAAATATTAAATGACAAGAACAAATAAAATTACACAAAAAATCAAAAAAAAAATATATGATGTGATCTTAGATAATATCAATTGAATGAAATGAATTTAAATTTTCTAATAGAAATAATGAAAGTTAGAAAAATAATTATCAAGGGAAGTTTGTTTTCATACCTAAAACAAAATATAAGTATATTCACTTCTTGATATCACAGATCATAGCTTGAAGATCTTAAAATGTTTAAATGGGTAAAAATATGAGAGACTAAGAGACATGAAGGTCAATAAAAAATGCACCAATCCATAAGAACCTCAAAATATACAATACCCTGATCATTAGAGTGGATATAACATGGTCAAACATCACCATATAAAATAAAACATGTCTAGAGATAATAATTTAAGGATTATATAAAATGAAACACCTCATTTAGTTGTAGTTTAAACAAATAAATGGTAAAAAAATAGAATTTCAAAAAATATAATTCATGGAAGAAAAACATAAAAGGCATAAAGAATTTTAATTACTTCGATCAGATGGCATAAAGACTTGAAATGAGCTCTAACTTAAACTATTTAAGAGAAGATAATAAAAATATATAAATAATGTTTTTAAGATCATTGTAAAATGGAAAAATTAGATTCATATCAACCTATAGAATTTTAAAACACATATGATTAAAATAATAAAATGAAATCAAAATAGATAGTGAATAAATAACAATAGATGGTGATTGAAAATACCCATATAAATTTTCTTTAGGTCCCTCCCTCATAAAACTTTATAGTCCATTCCTGATTATGATTTAATTTAGCACAACCTATTTACCTTAAAGAGAAAAACATATGATAAAAAAGCATAGAAGACATAAATAATTTTTATTTATTCAACCAGATTGTATAATCTAATACTTGAAATGGCCTTTGAATTCAACTATTTAAGAGAATATAATAAAAATATTTTTGTAATGAAATTTAATAGGAAATAAAATCATAAAATTCATAAATAATTTTAATTTATTTAAGAATATGGCATAATATAAAACTTAAAATGAAAGAAGATTGATCCACAAGGCCACACAAAAAGGGCATAGAAACTTACGTTTTATCTTTGGAAGATAGATTGATCCACAATTACATGCCCCTTTGGGTTTCTTCTCCTACTAGCATTTTTGAGTGAATTATCCATTTTCCTACAGTCATCCACTATATAAACTAAATGAGAGTGCAGATATTTGGACTTAAAATAGTTGATAGCATGCCAAAGAAGTGGGGGCATGAAACTGAACATCACTAGTGTTGATTGTAACCTTGTGGCTGAAAAGTCTTGATGGGTAAAGGCCCCATGAATTATAGAAAACCATATATTTTAGTATAATATCATGAAGAGATAATGAATTATAATCAAAATAATAATTGGGTTTGGAGGGTACCTGCAACATATATTTCATGGTTTTAAAGCCTAGAAATCAGAAATAGTCATGCCCCAAGGAAGAGAAATAGGAGACAATGAAAGAGGAAAAAAATAAAAAATTGAAACACAGATAAAAAACCTATGTGTGGATGATCAGGAAACCCTAAAAGAGGATAAACTACAAATAAATACACAAAACATTATTCAGACACTTTTTTTTAAAATTAAAATGATAGAGATCACAATTCAGTTATCTTTTACCCTAGAAATCATCTAACATGAGAAATGGATCCAAATTCTTTAACTCAACCCTGGACATTAACTTGAAATGGTCAAAACATATACTAAATAGTCCACAACCCAAATAACCAAATATCAACCTATAAAGAACACATGAATCAAAAAACACAGATGAAGATTAAGGATGATAAAGAAGAAAGGACAGTTAAGAAGGTTTAAGGGGGATAGAAACTTTCAATGCTTCACTTGAATATTCTAAACCTGTGAAGGTGGAGGTAGAGTCGGAGGCCAAGGTGAAGTCAGAGGTAGATGTCGAGGAAAAGTTAAATGTCGAGGAAAATTTGGAGGCTGAGGAGAAGTCGGAGGTGGAGGATGTTTCACAGGATGAGGTTGAGGCTAAGGTGAATTCAGAGGTAGAGACGGATGTGGAGGCCATTGCAAAGGAGGAGGCATAGGCGGAGGCCTATGCGGAGGAGGTGGTGAAAGCAGACTGATGCGGAGGAGAGTTGAGGAGGGGATGCGAAGATGGGATTGTGAGGAGGAGATTTGGGGTGTGGGGGAGAAATTTTGGAGAACATATGTGTGGAGATTGAGCAGAATTGAAGGTGAGGGAGATGTGTAATAGAGATTTTCTCTATAGGTGACATGTTTAAGAAATTTTACAAGATTTAGTATAGATAATGGATTTTTTCAATAATACATTAATTTTTATAATTATATTTGTATTATTTTTTATATAATTAATTATGTGTATATATTATTATATGATTATTTTTCTTAACATAAAATAAATTATTTATTATATAATGATAATTATTTTCAGTACTATAGATAACACATTTAAAACTGTAGAAAATTGGTTTTATCAATGCTAAAAAAACATTATTAACCTAATAATCATTAAATTATTCAGTCTTTATCAGTGTTTTTTTAACATTAATAAAAATTGAAAAAAAAAATATTGTTTTTTGAGTTCTCTTCCCCACCCTACACATGACCCACTCCTATTATTTTCACCCCCCCCCCCTCCTATTAATGTTTATAACCCCTATTTTTCAACGATTTTCTATCCCTAACTACCTATTCAATTGTCTGTGTGCCTGGACTTGGTCTTGTGACCTCCCTTGTGCATTTTGAACCCCTTTATCACTACCTCAAACTTGTTGTGTTCTATATTTTATGATATTTCTATTGATTTATATATATTTACATACATACTTTTTATTTATATATTTATATATATTTATATAATTATTTTTAAATACATTTATTAAATATATGTTTGTGTGTGTGCGATATATATATATACACACACACACTTATATTTATTTAAATATATTATATATTAATATTAATTTATATATATTAGAATATAAATATAAATATATATCTATTTATTAATACACACACATATGACCTGAATGGCCTGAAGGCCTTTTTTTATTGATTTTTGATAACCCCCCTTTCAAGGGATGAGGGGGAACCCTTACAAGGCCTATAGGATTAGAAATTACATTGCTTGTAGGCTTTGAGAAATTACAGGACCCGTATGTCTTAAGGAAATCATATAGACTATGACTACTTGAAACCACCCCTCCCCAGCATCTCCATCGTGATCAGCTCTCCACCTTTTGCATGATTGTTCGGCTAGCATGTCCATGTGCAAGTGCACAGGTGTGGTACCGATGGAAAATCCCATACCCTCTCATTCTTCCTAAATCCGTTTAGCCCATGCTCTTGGGGAATGCTCCCTACTCTTGAATCCTCTTCTGGGGTGGTTCCTTGTAGAATATGTCTGTCCAACTACATATCAGGTGGCCCTTAAGGCCTTGAGGGGGCCTGAAGACCATGAGGTGGCCCAAAATCCTTACTGACCCAAAGGCCTTGGGTGGCCCGAAGGCCTTAAGGACTCCAAGCCCAAACCGGTGGCTCAATATGAATAGTTCCAGTTGCTACAGTACATAAAAGTACCTACTATAGTACCTGCTATAGTAACCTGGAATTATGCCTCCGCCTAGTTTTGAACCTGGGTCTCGTGAATGTAGTTAGAGAGACCTCACCAACTAGGCTGAGGCTCATGTGTGATACACACACATATGTATATATAAACATTATATATATATATATATATATATATTTGTATAAGTATATATATATATATATATATATATATTCATATATTTTTTCAATGTAAAAAAATTATTAGATATTGTTTTAAATAAAATGGATAATAATGATTTCCATATGATTTATATAATTATTTTTAAATTCATTTTTAAAATATTTCTATATATTTTATATTTAGGTCTAAATTTTATACATTACATATATAGTTATATGTCTATATATTTATAAATATTTACATATAATTGTATATTTATATATAATTTTTTTATAATGTGTTTATAAATATTTATTATAAATACTATATTTAATGACAATGATATATTTATAAAAAAACATTTATAAATGATGTATTTACACAATATTGACACACACACATATATTTACACACACACGTGCACATTTATATTTCACACATACATGCACAAATATTTACAAACATGTATTTATTTACATATGTTAGAATATACACATAAATATATATTTTTTATTTACACACACATATTTATATATAAACATTACTTTTATAGGTATATATATTAATGATTTTTTCTAAATTAAATAAAATTACTGATTTTTTATTTTAAATAAAATGAATAATAAATATTTATTTTCATATGGTTTATATATTTAAAAATAATTTTTTATGTAAATGTGTTTAAATATTTATTTGTACAACTTATTTCTTATATGTAAATATAAGAAAATATTCATATATTTAATTAAAAATAAAAATAAAATATGAAAAATGATAAAATTTCAAAACCAAAATATTTATATGAATGTAATACTTGAGAATAAATCCAGTATCCACTAAAAAAGAATAATAATACCATCTTAAATGAAGTTTAAATCTCATTTAATATTAAAAAACTAAGTATCTCAACTAAAAAATCAATTTTGAAGGCCTTCCAGACCTTTTTTGACCTTGAAAAAATAGTGATCAGGGCTCTTCCTGATTAACATGTCATGTATCTCTTTGTAGACTTTGATTTGATATGTGGTAGATCCCAAATAGACACCCAAATCAAAAGTTATGACCTTTTGAAGTTCAAGTCATGTTTTCAACTTATCTTAGATCGCTCATTCATTTATAAATTTTTTATGTCATTAAATTGTTATTAAATGACTATTACTCATTAATAATTAGAAAATTATTACTTAATATTATTTTTTAATTATTTTAAAATTCATTTTCACTAAATATTTTATATATTAAGTGAAAATGAATATTTAGACTTTTATAAATAATATTTAATAAAATATATTATATTTATGTCAATATAAATATATATATATATTTATTAATATATGTTTTTTAATGATATATAATTTTATTATTAAACATACCTTTTATTAGTGCTGAAACAAATGTTGATAAAGGGTGTCTTATATCAGCACTAAAACAAAAGGTGATGATAAAGATGATGTTTATCATGGTTTTTTAGTGGTGATTAAAGATACCCTTTATTATTTCTATAAAAAAGAGGTGATAAAGGGTGTTTTTATCATCACTAAAAAAGCACTGATAAATAGGGCCTTTTATTAGCGCTTTTTTTAGCACTGATAAAAGAATCCTTTATCATCACTTTTTGATAACACTGATAAAGATACCCCCTTTATCATCCCTTTTAACTAGTACTGATAAAGGGTATCACTTGATATTGCGCAAGCTGTAGTATTTTTTAACATTCATATATTTTTTGATTTAATTCACCTAATATTTATACTACTTATAACTACTGTATTTATATTTAATAATAATATGTTTTTATTAATTTTTTGATTTTTATTTTGTATGTAGAAAATATATAAAGGAGTTGTTGGATTAATAATCAACTCATGTTACATTAACTCAATGCCCTTTGCATCATACCATAAATTGGTGACACTAGAAACACTTGATGCATCCACAAACACATGTTGTGATTGTATCACAATGATGCCTACATCCAATATTAGGACACAAAATTATTTGATACCACCCACACCATATTCAAATGATAGTGAAGCCACCACAATTTTGCAAGTGTAGATAATACACATAGTGAAGTGCATTCAACATAATCAGTGTTACAAGCCTCTATTTTTTGATATTTTGATGAATAGTGGAGGGTAGCTCCAACGTGAAGAACAAACTAAAATTTCTATGGTAATGAACTTGACTCATTCTACAATATACTATTAAAACTTCTTGTAATGTAAATAGATTCAGTGAAAAATCATTTCATGTTCTAAGGAACCAACACAGCTTAGTCACACATGGAATGGAGCCTACATCATTGATGATTAATATGAAAAGTCCATAATGTAGCCCATGGTGTCAACATAGGTAGTTTCATCTCATTTTTTAATTTTTTCAATTGATGAAGCCCGACTCCACTATAATATTCTCCTACACACAATCCATGATTCATCACACATAAATGGGCATCCAAGAACAATTAAAAAAGTGTTGATATGATAAAAAATGGTTTTAGATCTCATCATCGACACACTTAGAAGACATCCAATGAAGGAAACGCCTATACAAGGTTGTTTCAAAAAATTATTTAGTGGACCACCATGTTCCCACTTTTCATAATACTAATATGAGAAGTATAATGGAGTATAATTTTATCAACTAAAAATAAAAGGAAAGTGTAAGGACTTTTGTTTCTCCAGATGTTGAATTTGAGCAGAAATTGGAATTTTTGCATTTGGGAGTTTGTGAGGGGTAAAATGATCCTTTTCACCTATAATATGATCTTGGTTTTTTTAACTCTTTGTTAGTCCCGAAATAAGGTGTTTACCCTAGTACAAGTGTTTGGTGGAATTCTGAGTCGTATGAATTTTGGAAGAATATTTAATATTTAATTAATTAAATATTAAATTACTTCCATGGGTTCAGGTGGTGATATCTTTTTAATGAAGTGTCATATTGATATTCTAACTTCTTGATTGAGTCCAAAATGGGGGGTTTCCTTAGGTTAGTATAAACCCTCTTCACGTTCTGGGGCTCAATATAGGTGTTCTAAATGGGCATAATTATTTAATTAATTAAAAGACCCCCCCCCCCATTTTTTGATTCCCATGAATTATAGGAAGAGGGGGATGGATTCTACCTTGCATGTGATGATCAGAATAATAGGGAGGGGGAGGTTCCTTTGGAATTCATTCATGGTGGAGATCAAGACCAGATCGAGGTGCAGCCGCTTCTAAGAGTGGATTTGGACCCGAAGCTTCGGCATTTTTTTGTTAGATAGGTTGGTTTTTGAGTTTTATTCCCTATTCCCCATAACTATGTTATTTTCAAGTTTTAAAGACCTATTATGACTACTAAGGACCCCACGGGGGTTGATTTGTGCTTAATCGGGGAAAGATGAGGGTTCTGGGAGGTTCGTAGGGGTTTCCCATTCGGAAACCCTGACTACATGCTATGTGGTTTTAAGAACACACACCATGTGTTCTTCCCATTCAGGGGAGATGGAATTTTTGGATATACACATCATTTAATAGAAGTACACATTATGAATTGGTACATTTCCATGTGTTGGTACATGGATGTGTAGTTGGGCAAATAGAATTTTGGAACTACACATCGTGTACTTGGAGTACACGTTGTGTAGTGGGGCTTGGCCATATGGCCAAGTACATAAGCAGACACCCCATGTAAGAGAGACATGACTGTGTAGAAGAACATTGCTAGACTCTAGGTATGACATGGCCCTATAAGTAGTACACAACCATACCCTATGTAGGTCGTGGTCGTGTAGTGGTACATGGCCAGACCCCATGTATGCCAATCTGTGTAGAAGTACATGGCCATGTAGGGGGTTTTTGGATTACATGATGTGTACTTGGGGGTTCACTCCATGTATTACCCATTTGTTTCCCTTTTGAGGGTTTTGAGTGATTTTTCACCTCAAAGCCTAAATGAGACACACAATAAGGGTCAATTTTGAGTGCTTTTCTACTCAGAACACTATGGTGGATCCCTTAGGGTGTTTTTAGGAATCTAAGAGGCAGTTTGGGGTGAGTAAGTTATGACATAGATGTTTTCCTCCATAAAGTGATTTCATCTATCTCTTGAGAGTGATACATGGGATGAGACCCAGGTTTGGGTCATGAGGATGATTGGAGGACATCATATGAGTTCATTTAAGACCTCTATTGGTGTTGTAATGGGACTATCCCCGGTTAGTGGGATTGGGATATGACTTTAAATAGTGGATAGGTGGGAAAGGGGATGATCTCGAGGCCATATCCCTTATGATGTATTCTACCTTTGAGGCATGTGAGGCCATGAGATGATAGAGACCGGATTGCGGGATGTATTTCTCCGAGACATGGGGGTTATCCTGAGAGATTAGTTGTTACCAAGGATTGTAATAGGGATTCCTCTTTTTATGTGTTGACCTACAGGTCCAGTTATATTACTAATTGATAAGATTACCCTAATTAGGTGCATGTGTTTGACTAGTATTGGTTATGGGTGATCCCTTAGGACCCAAATTGATGTATGAGTCGATGGGTATGAGATATTGATAATGAGCATGGGTGTTTGTCAAACCCTTGATATGTTTCTCTCTTTATTGAGGTTTAGAATGAGTTTACATTTATAGGGTTGTTGTGATATGGTAAGGATTCCATGTTTTTGATCCTGGTTTAATGATATGTGTTTCCATCATTGAGAGAGTTAGACATGATGCTCCATATTGGTAGCGGTATTTTGTTTATGGTTTCAACGCTATACTGAGGTTCCATGAACATTTTTTTCTTTCGATATTGATTAGGTTGGTGTACATGGTGTTCCACATATATGTTTGAGGTTAGTGGAAATAGAATTCCACATATGTGGATAGATGTTAAACTGATGATCAAGGCATGGGTAATATACTATATGGATTAGTTGTCAGACTGAGGCTCTAGAAATTGATATTATACTTTATTGTTTCAATGTTAGATGTATTCTCTAGGAAATGATGGTATACTAGCTAAAATGGATGGTGGAATGTCATTTTAATCCATGGTTTAGGTGTCGGACTGATGCTCCAGGTACTATTGTTTTTATGTATGGTTTAGGTGTCAGACTGATACTCTAGGAACTATTGTTTTCATGTATGTTTTGGGTGCTGGATTGATGATTCATGTACTATGGTTTAAGACACATGGGTGAGATTTTAGAATGATGATCTAGGTTTTGGAAGAAATTTATAATGGTATGAGTATCTGGGATTGATGTGTCTAATTACTGAGTAAAATATAACATGTGAAGTCATGAGGTTTGATTATAATTCTATTAGAGTAAAGACAACATGTTTTTTGGGACACATGGTCATCAAGACATGCTCAAAGATACTCGACATTGGATGAAGCGAGTATGGTTGATCAAGGTCCTGGACCTAAATAATTGATGGTGATTTTATTTATCTTTATTTTAGTTATGTTTCAGGTAGTCATGTTATATCTCATGAGTATGCACTTATAGAATCAATTTATAGGTTCACCATTGGGGTTTCCCTATGAATATTTATTTATCACCCCCTGTACGTACACCTCGGTATATGTGAATACCTTATGTATGATTTCAGGTTGAGAACAAATGCATGATTGATAGGGTGAAGGACAAATAGTGAATAATTGAGTAGGTTTATCATGTGCATTCTAATGATCAAGTTGGAGAAACTTGATATGTTTACTCCCAAAATTACCCTTACATTCACTTATAAAATGATAACCCTACATTATTGAAAATGTAACGGTTACTCCCAAAACTACTCGTCCATTCACTTATAAATGGAAAACCTTCCACCACTTCAAGACCCACCATCTATAAAATTTATCCTTGAAAATATTCTAATTTATTACCCCCATAACCCTCTCCCATGTTAAAAATCTTAGAGTCACCATTATTTTGTATAAGGCCTTCATTTCAAAGTAATATTCCTAGTGAAAATTTAAGTCCCTGACGTGAGTATCCACTTCTTCTTAGTATTTCCTTCTTAATTTTTACTATCCTAACCTTATATAAACTTACTAATATAATTAAATTAGAATCATTATTATACTTAAATTTCATTATATTAATTCAATAATAAATATTCAATCCTTTCCATAAAATTAGGAAAATAAGATAACATCGATTGTGCATACATGCAGATTACCGCCTCCACGAAGCGATGTTGTTCATTTCTCATCATTTCCTCTCAAGATTGGTATCAAGGATAAATTTGGTGAATAAATATTTTTTATATTTCAAAAATAAAATTCTGAAATTTTCATTATTCATATACCATCATTTCATCCATTTATTGGGAAATGAGACTATTAATCGTGCATACGGCGAACTACTGCCTCTACAAACGATGCATTTCACTTTTCATATCCACCCATATTGGGTGGTAATAAGAATATAATTAATATGGATATATTATAACTACCAAATTTTTAATATTCTGAATATATAATACTATCATCATCTAAATACATTCACTTACTCATTAAAAAATTATAAAATATTACTGTTTGGGTTGGTTTTACCACATATGTGAATGATAATATAATTTTTATGTCATGAATGATTAAAGATTATTATATAATGATAATATAATGTAATAATAATTAATTTAAAATTTATTCTTGATTTTTGAAAGGTTTTTTTAATATTTTTAATATTTATTATTTTATCTCCTTTTGATCTTTAAACATGTTAAAACTAGTTTATCATGTTTTCCATGTTCATAGACCATGTTCATTTCTTTCACTTAATGATAATAAGAATTAAGTAATATTTATAAAATAATGATTAATATATATTTAATAATCAAGTAATAAAGAACCTGAATCCACTTAGTCTAAATCAACTCTATTACTATGATATTTGAACAAAACAAACAAACAAACATTCTAACTTCTATTAGTGAAAATAACTATAACTAAGTAATATATTTATAATGAAGGATTATAAATAATATTTATAAATTGAAATAAATTTGAATAAGTTCATGAATTAATTACTTTAGTTAGTTATGTTCATTATATAGGAAGTTAGAACAAGTCTAAGTTAGCAGAAACTAAAGGTAAGGATTTTCAACTCAAATTCCTCTCTTTGAGAAATGTTTGGTATTATGAACCTAATTTATTTCATGTAGTGTATATATTTAATATTTGAGATATCATATCATGTAATATATTTTAATTATGGTACTCAAATTTAAATTTAAATCCCTATCCTTCAAGGGGTTTTGATTAAATTGTTACTCAAGCTGCCAGGGTTCTTTGTCTCAAACTTTAATTCCTTGATACATGTTTATGTTATGAATATTGTAATATCCCAAACCTCATCATTGGATTGAGAAATATAGAGGGAATTACTTTTCCTTAAGATACATTTCTGAGGTTCCAAAGTCTAGTAATAAAATCCAAGGGCTTCATTAACAGATGGGGTACAGTTTTCCCTTTGAAAATAAAACAACAAACCAAACATTCTATAACCAAATAATCTACTACATGATACATGATATCAATTAAAGACAAATAAAAGCAACCATTGATATTAAAATCAATCTAAAACCAAGTACCATAGAAGAAGAATACAATATCAATGTATATATAAGAAGACAAAACTCAAAGACTCTAATGAAAAAACTCTAAATCTCCAAACATGCTCCATGCTCCAACTCCAAAAAACAACCCAAGTATCATAAAGTACTGATAAAGATGTGTGATACTTTACCTTTTCCCATGTCTCAATAAAAAAATATACAAAATCACCAAAGTGACAAAGTATGGGTGAGTAATGAAACTCGATAGATTTTCCCCCCAATGACTTCCCTACTCACACCACTAGGACAGAACATGTTAGCACATTTATATAAACAATTTATATAAAACAATTTTCTAAAATAGTTTATATAAAAATATAAACAAGTTCCATAGTAAAATAGTTTACTCAAAACAACAACAAGTTCCAAGTAAATAAACCAAACAGTGTTCTAAAATCATTTCATAAATTTTAATTTTGGAATAATCTATTCCTTTCCACATATCTACATATTCAACCATGCATGAAACCTAGACCTCCCTATACTCATGAGTGGTGAGTCATCCTTTCACTAAGTCGTCTCTTAATGAACCATTTTATGGGGTAGATATCAGACCCTTATCCATCCCACTAATGATGGGGGAGACTCCTTACCATTATCCATCTTGAATGCACATGAACACAAGCAACCATTATGCCAAAAACCGATCTTCCAAAATAACCATTTCAATAAAACCATTATTTTATTGAAAATTTTTCAAAAAACTATTTCAAATCAACCATCCTATTTGTTTTCAATAAAACCATCCATTTATTGAAAACATTTTTATTAAACCATTTACTCCAATTCCAAAAAATCCACATTTTAAAATAAATATTTTAAAATTAAGAAAACAAAGTACTTTCTAAATAACACCCAATTTCTATATTTCCAAAAACCATCACTCAAGAGGGTTTTCAAAAATAATTTCATTGAAAATTCATAATAAATTACAATAAAAATAAACAATTTGAAATAAATCCTTCATATTCTAAATAGAGGGGTCAAGAGTGTAGTCACATACCTTGAAAGATTTGGTGAAAATGGAAAATGGCATATAAACATTCATGATACTGGGTTGAATCTCCAAAAACCTAGCTTAGATATCTTCCCATATTATTAAAAAGGCCAAATATAATCATATTTTTCCTTAAATACCTTAGATATATCCACAACAGGCGTAGATCTAAGAAACAAAGAGACATAGAGAAAAATATCTAAGGAAACCCACCAAGAATAACAAAAAATGATGACTTATTGTGAGAATATGGCTTCAAAACACCAAGAGAAGCCTTTGGATAACCTTCAGATGACCTCTGGACTAATGGGATAATCCTCCTTATCCTTATAGAGGAAGAAACCATGGGATAGGGTCGGTTTGGAGCACAAATGAGGGGTAAAAACATTAAACCGACCTAGATCCACTTTTTGTGGATCTTATTTTTTAACCATGAATGGTTATTCACACAGTTAGAAAAACCATGTGCTAACTATGTGTCAAATTCAGTCTCAAGAAGGTACCACTCATGGTTTGATCACATGGTTTCCAAACCATGCACCAAATATTCCAAATCCCACTGTCTCAAGTGGAATGGTTTCCCCTGGATGGCCGCACAGTTTGGCCAAAGCATGTCCCTCCCATGCACCTTCCCCTTAGCCTATGTCTCACTGTGCATGGTTTCCTATAGGTGTTGCATGGGTTCTCCAAACCATGCACTAACTTTTCACCCTTATAAAAGCCCCAAAAACACTAAAAATTTTCTCCAAACTCTCCCAAAAATCACCCATATAATTTATATAATTAAAAAGCATAAAATAAGGGTTACTTACTTGAAATTGGGGGTGCTACATTCTCCCCAAAATTGGAATTTAAATATCTAGAAAGTAGAAAATTATCACTAACCTGAAATAGTTATAGTAATTTCTCTTTCATTTCTTTCTCCCATTAACAAGTCTCTTCCGGAATCTAACCATATTGCCACAAAACCCGCACTAGAACAATGCTTTTTCCATGAAATAATTTCTCTTACCTATCCACAATCCGCACTAGGATATGTACCAATGAATCATCTGGATCTAGTTCAACATGATCCCATCGAATCACATGGTTAGGATCAGGTTGATACTTTTTCAACTGAGATACATAGAACACATTATGCACTACACTAAACTATGGTGGAAAATCCAACCAATATTCCACCTCACCAACCCATTATAGTATCTCAAAAGGGCTTATATAACTAGGAGATAACTTCACCTTCTTCCCAAAACATTGGTGTCCAATCCTTGGAGATATCCTCAAGAACACATGATCACTCACCATGAATGAAATTGGATGTTGATGACGATCTGCATATAATTTCTAATGACTCTGATCTATCTCTATCTATTTTCTGATCAACTGAATCTTCTCTATTGTCTCTTGGATAAGGCTTGGACCAACCAATGCATTCCCACCTATTTCCACCCAACAATGTAGATAATGATAAGGAAACCCATACAATGATTCAAACGGATCTATTTGTATTGAGGTCTAATGACTATTGTTATATGAGAACTCCACTAACGATATATGATATTCCCACAATCCATCAAAATCCATTAAACAAGCCTGAAACATGTCATCCAATGTCTGGATTGTCCTTTTGAATTTTCCATCCATCTAGAGGTGATACGCCATACTCATGGTCAACTGAGTCCAAAGGTTTTTTTATAAGGATTTACAAAAATGAGATGTAAACATAGGATCTCTGTCTGACACGATTAAAAATGGTAATATATGTCTGTTTACCACCACTCAGATATAGATTTTTGATAATTCCTCCATCATATGATATTCAAAAATAGGGATGAAATGAGCTGACCTTGTGATATGATCTACTATCACCCATATGGAATTGTGTTTCTAAACTGTTCTTGGGATACCTATTACAAAATCTATAAATATCTTCTCTAACTTAAAAACAAAAATAGGTAAAGACTATAACATACCTAATGGTCATTGATTATCTTCCTTAACTTACTGAAAAAATTAAGCATATCTAAACAAAATCAACCACTTTCCTTTTCATACTGTTCCACCAAAACTATTATTTCAATTCCTGGTGAATCTTCTATATTCTAGGATGAACAGCCCATCATGAATGGTGGTAAGCATGAAGAAGTTGTTCCAAAAAATCCATAGGTATGACCATCTGATTTATGAACCACAAAACTAAATTCTCGTTTAGTTTCCATCCCTCAATGGTCTCCCCACCATTGATTTTTGACCTTGTCACATCACATTCTGAATCAAACATTTGTGCCTATTTAACCATCTTTACCAAATTATGAACTAAATAAACTTGAAAGAAAACTACAAATTCCCCTCAGTCTTCACATTTTAAGTACATGTTGTCTATAATCGACATCAACTACCACTTATCTGAAGCTTCTTTATCCAACTAAGCATATTAATTTCTACTTAATTAATTGACCAATTAATTTCCTTTACCCAGTGTATACATCAAATAAAATTCAAACATTTTGAGATACTCCATCCATCTTCTTTGTCTCAAATTCAAATATCATTGTGAGAAAATATATTTCAAGATCTTATGATCTATGAACACAATAAATTTCTCACTAAAGAGATAATGATGACAAGTCATCAAATCATGGACTACCATGGCCAACTCGAAATCGTGTGTTGGGTAGTTCATTTCATGTACTCATAACTACCTTGATCCATAAGAAACAACATGATCTCCCTACATGAGAACAAATCCTAACCCGGATCCTAAATTATCACAATACACCACATACCCTTGTCTTGATTCTGGAAAAGGAAAGATTGGTGCTGATGTAAGGCAAACCTTTATCTCATGAAAAATATTTCTATCATTGTTCATCCCATTGTAATTGAACATTATTCTTTTTAAAATTTGTCATGGAAAAATCAAGTCATGATAATTCATGAACAAAGAATCAGTAATAACCAACAAGAAAAGGAAACTCCATATCTCAAAGATGTTATTTGGAGGTTTCCATGAGATAACAGCTTCAATATTTTCTGGATCCATAGAAACACCTCTTTCAGAAATTACATGGAAAAGGAAACATACCTCTTGTATTCAAAAATTTCACTTTGATAATTTTTCATACAACGTATGGTTCTTAAAGATTCCCATAACTATATCCAAGTTTTTCTCATGCTCATCCCTTTTCCTTGAATACACCAATATGTCATCCACAAACAATGTCATGAAATAATCTAGATATCATTGAAATATCTGATTCATAAATTCCATAAAGACTGTTGGTGCATTCATTAGACCAAAAGTCATAACAATATATTCATAATGGCCATATCTATTTCTGAAAGTTGTCTTCACAATATCCTCCTTCTGAACCCACAATTGGGGATATCCTGATTACAAGTCAATTTTGAAGAACCATTGAGCTTACCTAAATTGATAAAACAGATCATCAATTTGTGGAATTGGATACTGATTCTTTTTCATAATTTTATTAAGCTTATGATAATCCACACACAGCCTTAGAGTTTCATTCGCATTTTTCAAAAGCTATATTGGTGCTACCTAAGGAGATGTTCTTGTCCAAATGAAACCTTTGCTTTACAGCTCCTCCAAATGCACTTTCAATTCCATTAAATTTTTTGGTTCCATCTAATAAGATGGAAGGTAAATAGGTCTGGTCCCTGGAAGGAGATAAATCGTAAACTCCACTTCTCTTATAGGTGGAAATCCTAATAAATTTTAGGGAAGCACGTCTAGAAACTGATCCACCACTACTAGAAAATTATTCTTCTCGACCTTGTCTATCGATGCCAAATACAATGCTGATAGTTGGTATGAGATCCTTCCAACTATTGGTGATAACAATATCTTTTCACTATCCTTTATATTCCAATCTCATTGAAATAAATGATCAACACCGTCTTCTATTGAGAAATTGACCTTCCATGTATAACAATTAATGTGAGCCTTGAACATTGTCATCCAATCCATACCCAATATTATATCATAGACATCCATATCAAGCATAGAGAAATATCATTTCAAATTAACACCATCAATAGTTATAGATAATTCTTTATACACAAAGGCTTGATATTCTCTTTGTCCCATAGGAGTTTTAAGTTTTAACATAGAAGGCATCATCTCAACTTTTAAACTTAAAAAATCAATAGCATGAGAAGAAATAAATAAATGGGATGCGCCCATATCAAACAAATATTGAATAAGGGTAGAATTTAAAATAATATTAACTCTCACAATAGATAGTCTAGATTGATCATCCATAATAACTTTCTCATCTCCATCTAATTGATTTCTCACTACAATTTGTTCCTTCATTCCTTATTGAGATTTCCCTTATTGAGGAGTCATGGTATTCTTGGAATCACAATGTCTAGCTCTATTCTACTAATGATATTGATTCTTCTACCCTCCTTCCTTCAAATCATATGATGTCTGTGATACATGAGGTGTGTCCTAAATGCCCAAACTTGGAGCACTATGAAAATATCATTGAAGATACCCATCTTTCTGAAATTTTTGTATGCTCTTGGTGGTGTTGTGCACTTTTGCTTAATGTGACTTGGTAAACCACACTAAAAACATCCAGTCTTAGTCTTAGGTCTTAGAGGAAGGTTAATTGATCTTGTGATGTGATTTTGATGTGTTCCGCCTCTGTGAGAAAAGATGTACCTCTTCCTCTTTCCCTTAAAGTTAGATTTCTCACCTCCTATCATGAATACAACCATACTTACTCCAATTTGATTTTTAGTAGTGACAGATATCGTAAAAAGAGTATCTAGTTGTAGTCCTTGATCAACAGTTTGAAAATCCTAAGCTATGATTTGGACCAACTATTGGTTCACTTATGGATCAAGTGGAACCACATTCTCAATATCCTCTTTTGACTGGTTCTTATGACACCTACTGGGTGTTATTTTCTAGAAACACAACACACACCATAAGTTTCACTCTCTATTAACTTAAGGATTAGCATTTTAAATTCTACCACATCATAATATCACATTAGGGCCTTCCAAACTCAACCATTTTCCATGTTCAACTATTTTTTAAAAATATATACTTGATTTTGAAAATCAAACCATTTTAAAATATACCACATTGATTCTCTTTTTCAAAAAAAATCATTATAAAACAAATTTAACATTTTTCAAAAATCAACAAATTGCATCAAATCATTACTCAAATGAGATATGAACTCCTAGTGGGAATTAATTTCTATAATTCATGTCATGCTCATCTCATTGGATAAGACCATGATATTGATATTTCAATTCCTATAAGTTTCTAAAAACACTTATATATCCAAATCCTAGGTAAATTTAAGTTTAACATAAAAATATTAGCTACATCTCTTTATGCTCAACATTTCAAGTCCCAATAATCCTACTCCTTTCTACCAACCAGACATAAGGAATAGACTAAGATGAATTTCAACTATGGGACCATCAAAACTAATGACCAATTGTTAGTCAAGGACCAAACAAGATAATACCACTTGTAACATCTTGAGCCTCCTCATTGGCTTGAGAAGGTGGGAGGACATTACTTGGCCTTAAGCGACACCCCCAAGGTGCCAAAGGCTATAAATAAATTCTAAGGGCTTCATTAATATATGGGGATGATTTTCCCTTTGAAAATAAAACAACCAACCAAACATGACATAACCAAATGATCCACTACATAATGCATGATATCAATTAAAGACAAATCAAATCAACCATTGATATTAAAATCAAACTAAAACCAAGTACCACAGTGGAAGACTACAATATCAAAGTATATAGTGAAATAAAAAAGTCAAAGACTCCAATGAAAAACTCCAAAGCTTCAAACATAATCCATGCTCCAACTCCACAAAAAACCCCAAGTATCACAAATTACTACTAAAGATGTGTGATACTTTACCTTTGACCATGTCTCGATAAAAAACATTTGAAAAAGAACCAAAGTTCCAAAGTAGGGGTGATTGATGAAACTAAGTAGATTTTATCCCAAATGATTTTCTACTCACACCACTAGGATAGAACATGTTAGCACATTATATAAATATTTTATATAAAACAGTTTTATAAAACAGTTTATATCCAAATATAAACAAGTTCCATAGTAAAACAGTTTACTCAAAACAACAAAAAGTTCCAAGGAAAGCAACCAAACAATTTTATAAAATCATTTCAAAAATTCCTCTTTTGGATCAACCCATTACTTTACACATATCTACACATTCAACCATGTATGAAACCTGGACCTACCTATACTAATGATTAGTGATTCATCCTTTCACTAAGCCATCACTTAATGGACCATTTGATGGGGGAGAGCCCTGGCCCTTATCCATCCCACTAATTATGGGGGAGACTCCTTACCCTTATCCATCCTGAATAAACATGAACATATATAACCATTATTCCAAAAACCCAATGCCAAAACAACTATTTCAACCATTTAAATAAAACCATTCTTTTATTGAAAACCTTTAAAACAACTATTTCAAATAAACCATCCCAATTCATTTTAATAAAACTATACTTTTATCAAAAACATTTCTATTAAATCATTTACCCCAATTCCATGAAATCGGCATTTTAAAATCAATATTTTAAAATTAAGAAAACAAATAACTTTCTACAAAACACCCAATTTCCATGTTTCTACAAATTGTAAATCAAGAGGGTTTTCAACAATCATTGCACATAATATTCACAATAAATTACAATAAAAATAACCAATTTTAAATCAATCCTTTATATTATAAATATAAGAGTCGAGAATGAAGCCGCCTACCTCGAAATATTTGGTGAAAACGGAAAACAACACAAAAAAGTTCATGAGACCATGTTGAATCTCTAAAAACCCACCTTAGATATCTTACTCTATCATAAAAAAGTCAAAACATAATAATATTTGTCATAAAATACCTTATATCTATCCAAAAAAGGCATAGATGGAAAAACCACCAAGAAAAACCAAGAACGATAACTTATTGTGGGAATCTGGCTTCAAAACACCAAGAGAAGCCTTGAGATCGCCTATAAATTGATGGGAGAAGCCTCCTTAGCCTTATAGAAGAATAAATCTAGAGATAGGGATAGTTTGGGGAATAAATGAGGGGTTAAAACATTAATCCGACCTAGATCCACTTTTTGTGGATCTTGTTTTTAAACCGTGCATGGTTAGTCACACGGTTAGGAAAACCGTGTGCTAACTGTGCGGAAACTTCAATATCAAGAAGGTAACTCACACCATTGTCTCACACGGTTTCAAAACCATGTTCCAACCATGAAAAATCCCACCATCTCAAGTGGTACAGTTTTTCATGGGTGGCCACACGGTTTGGCCAAACTGTGCGCCTCCCATGCGCCTTATCATTAGCCACTATCTCACTATGTAAGATTTCTTTTAATTGTTGCACGGTTTACCCAAACCATTCACCAACTATGAACCCTTATAAAATCCACAAAAACACTTCAAAAAATATCCAGACTCTCCCAAACTTCACCCATATACTTTACATACTTAAAAATCATAAAATAAGGGTTACTTACTTGAAACTGGGGGTGCTACAAATCATGTTTTCCATTTAATGGTGTATTAACTACCCATGGATGTATATTTATCATAATTTTTTTTATTCAAGTGAAATACTAATCCAATTCAGTTTATTTTCATCAAATATATTTTTAATCATTTGTTACCTCACTTATAAATCCTTTTGGTAACTCAATTTTCATTTATTTAGTTATGAATGGCCTCTTGGAATTAAAACTTGGATGAATTCTATTAATTGATTGTATTATGTTGTATTATATTTTTTTACATGAATTTAAATATCTACTATATAATACATATTTTTTAATTATTTCTTACATTAAAGAGTATGTTTCCCATAAGGGATATTGATAACTCAAAACTCCTTTATTTGAGTTATATTGTTTCATCGTGAACTTATTTCTTCATTTCTTGGGTTACCACACCCTAATTTATTATTTTATGGTAATTTCTCTACCACTATGAGGAAAAATATATTTTTATAAAAAAAATTATTACTCATTTTAGAATGTTAGTTTTGAATAAATGTATTTTCAAAATAATAAAAGGGGTTTTCCTTTCAATTTCATGTGTTTTTTCTTCCTACCCTATTTTCCCCAAGATAAAATTTAGGTATTTTAAAGAATCCATTATTGGGTATTATTTTTAAAATTAATGGTTTAAAAAATCTTTCATGTCACATTTTCAAAATTTACCTTTGAAAATGACATGTAAATTTTTTATTTTACATCAATGTTAAAAATATTTTCTAAAGGCCATTTTAAGTTTTTGATTACATTTACCTTATAATTTTAAAAAATATTTACCCTATTTGGGTTTATGTTTCATGATTTATCCTCTAATATATATATTTATCATTTGGGATATTGAAATCATGGTATCAAATAATTTGATTCTTTATCCCTTCTATTGTGATATACTTCGAAACATTCTTTTTATGAGGGTGTTTTTAATTTATGTCAACACCCTTCTATGTTTTCTTTATTTCATTAGAGTTATGTTTTTTCAACCATACACCTTTGTTCTTTGTATGGGTTATAATCATTTTATCCCTTTTATTAACATGTGGAAAAGTATTGTTGTTCTGTATATTGTTATTCCAATATGAATGATTATTGGTAAGTTGAGGATTTATTGTTTGACCATCCAACTTCTTTATATAGATGGTTTATGATCATGTTATCACTTTTATTGACATAGGTAAAGGTATTAACATTATTCATGATTATTTATTTCTAACATATGTTTATTATGTATTAACATTCTATATTTTTCATTATATGGATATTCATGTTTTCTATTTATCTAGAGGTTCCTTAAGAAATGGTATGAAATCTCATATTGACACTTATGGAGAATGCATTGGACTTAAAAAAAGTGAAGGATATGGCCCAAAATTATATATCCCCTCGATGTATCGATTGGTATTTTTAGACAAAATAGCTTGGTTTTTGGTGTATACATCTCCCAATATTGGTATAGTGTCTTGGAACAAGTCCTTGACAACATGTTTTTGATGTCCACCATTATGCATTCTATCGATATGAGATCAATATTATTGATATGAATGTTTTTATTTATTATCATAGATATATCATGATATCAGTTTCAATTGATTATGAAATTATTCAGATTATTTATTCATGTCATATTTTCCATTCTATGATTATGTTATTGAAAAATTCAGTTATATTTTTCCCTTTCTGAGTGTTTGAGCACACCCTTTCTTATGTTTCCATTTCCCCGGGTAATAAAGAAAATTATTACACATGATATGTATAAAAATATAGCATATGTGGAGAATTTATGTGAGATATTGAAGACTTACAATGGATTAATAAGTTTCTTATATAGTGGTAAATAATTATACATCGGTTGAGGAAGACATGGGTTTTGTTAGTTTATTTTTTTTATCCTAATTATTTAAAGTTATAAACCTAAAAGGTCTTGGGAATTTATATAATAAAATGTTTAATTTAAGTTATGTAATTAGGGATAATTATGTTTGTGAATATATAGTTAGTATTGAATCTAGTATGTAAAATATGTGTTTATGGCACTAGATCTAGGAGTACGAGCCTAGGGCATCATAGATATGGCATCGATATAGGGTTTAGTTAACTTTGGAGATTATGAATTTTGTTGAGGATAATTTAAGGGTTGATAAGTTAGGGTTGATAATAATATCAAAGGTATAAAAAGCACTTTGGTATAGTATATGATTTAACATTAAGCTAATAATTCACTTTTTATTTGGTGATTAAAATAAGATAATTTTAGAGAAAACCCTAGGGATAATTCTAAGAAAGAATTATATGTATAATATAATGTCCCAAAGTTTTGTAAAAATAGAGATTTTGTGGTTCTCCTTGAAATTACATTATTTTATAGATACTACAAGTGGATATAGGCTCTATCACATATGTTCCTAGGGGTAATAACCCTGAAAATTTTAGATTGAGTATTAACTTGATCATCACCTAGTGCATGAAAAAAAGGCCTAACTACACACCTGTTTTGGTTAATTCAAATTCTATTTATAAACCATTATGAGTGATTTGAATTTTTTTAGGTTAGATAACCTAATAGGAAAGTGAACATGGATAATATAGATTGAAATATAGAGATTCATAAGTTAAGGTACATATTAATCAATATGTTCTTTCTTATATAATGGATAAGCTGGATTTTGAGACCATATATTTTAATTATCTTTGAGAAGTTATTGGTAATTTGGGGTCTTTATTTTCATTATTAGTTTAATAAGTGTGATAGAACCCAACTTAAAGTAACCTAGGTTTAAATAAGAATTATATTTGTTAAACTGAAAGTGATATTGGTTGAACCAAGTCTAATACAAGTTGAGTTGTAAAAACTATAAGATAACATGAGAGTGTTATAAATTGAGACATCTTGAAGGTCAAATTTTCCTATGGTTATTTATGATAATTATATTATAATAATCATCAATCATGTTAAATGTTTTGTTTTTAGTGATGGTTGAATCCCAAATAAACCAAGTTAACAATAGATGCCATGGAAAAATGCAGAAATTGTCCTAATAAACAACCTAATAGGATAAGGGATAGAGTGAGAAATATTGTGATTATGTAAAATAAACTATCATAAATTCCTATTAACAACATGAACATAGTTTAAATCCAAACCACACCAAATAAGATAAGGATAGAATCTCATAGGAATTTAGATGACCAATATGATAAAGGAAAGAAGATTCAATTTTCTACATGTCAAAAATGTGGGAAGAAACATGGGGGTAATTTCCTTAACGGGATGGTTAAATTATATAAGTGTGGAGATTAAGGTCATTATACACACAAGTGTAATGGAAATAGAAAAGCTATAAAAAATTATCTTCAATTGTAAGATAGTTGAGAATTATGTGGATCAATGTCCCAATCCAAGGGCCAATAAGGGAGATAGTCACCAAAAACCATGTGAACAAGGAAAATCCTATGAAACTACTAATAATGTATCAGATAGTGAGTTTTCACTCTATAGTGTTCTATGTCATGTATTTTTTCACCAACTACTGGATATTGAGTTATAAATAAAAACCCCTTGCGGTATGATTATCATATAAATCATTTTCAAGGTTTTTGGGAAGTTATTCCATGTGGATTTAGAACTTTTTACCTTATTATAATTCCATGTGAAATTAGGAATGGGTTATCTCCCTTATAAAGTTATTATAATAATTTTTCATATAGATAAATCTCATTCCACGTCACAAATAAACTCATGATCATCTAGTGGTGTGTGGTTAATTACAAGTTCCCTATTAAAATTACTATGATCTTATAAGCCAAACTGTGAGAATGAAATTTATTTAATGGGGGAATGTAACACCCTGAGATTTTAATATATTAATTCCTTTAAATGATCCAAATTTGGTTGATAGCTTTCTACACACGTAGCACCGAACTTAAATAAAATCATAGATATATTTAGATAAAATATAAAAATTTAATTATGACCATTAAAACCTAGAAATTGAATTACCAAGAATAAATAAGAGTAATCACTTTATGAAATATATTTTAAAATAAAATAAACTCTAATTTTGATATGAATTAAATTCAATTGGTATAGCTAAAATAACTAATGTGATCATTTTATACTTAGAAATGTATTATTATAAATATTTCATTTTTATATGATATGCATTTCTATTCCAATAAACTTTTGATGAATGATGATAAAATATATATGATATGAATAATTTTTTAATACCAATTTAATTAGTAAATAATAGTAAATATGAATGATATTGGTTAATATTCTAAAAAACTATTTTCCTATAAAAACAATTTTTCATTATATATCACCTTTTATTTAAAAATTAAATTTCTAAAATTTAGAATTTTAATTTTAAAAATAAACATTATTTTTTTATTCATCATAATAAAATTTTCTTAAGATTAATTTTTGGTATTTTTCCAAAAATATTGATTTTTTGGCAAGTAGGGTAAATACCATTTTTGTTAAAACCATGACTCTTATGACATTTCTAGGATATAAGCATTAAATAAAACTCAAAAAACCATTCAATTAATAAAATATATATTTAAGTAATGATATTAATAATTTTAAAATAGTCTTTGAACTTATAAATCCTATGTCCAACATTTTTAGATCTAATTAAAATGTTACTTTAATAAAAAAATTGGTCTTTTCTTAGAATCAAGTATTTTCAAGGTGTGATTTGATTTAGGATTTCCTTTAAAACCTAATACCTTTTTTAAATAAATTTATTTATTTAATTAAAATAATTATCCAAGATAATTTTATATTATATATAAATTTAAAGCTTAAAAATGTTATTTTTCTAAAAATGTTTTTACGTGATTATGTGTTTTTATATTAAAATTAAAATTTAAAACCTTTAAAATATTATTTAATAAAAGTATTTTCAAATTTTAAATAAAAATTATAAAATTAGTTTAAAGTTTCAATATAAATTTTTTCATTAAAATTCATTACTAAGGTTAAAATTTAATTACCAAGTTAAAAGTAATTTAGGGTAAAAGTTAAAATGTTAAACTAAAAATACTAAAAACCCTAAAATTTGTCTCAAAAAGGAGTCTTTGAGGTGAATTTATAACCGAACTCACTTTACCCCTCTTATTTTTCCATTTTATTTCCATTGACCCTTGAATAGTAACCTTACATTATTGAAAATGTAAGGTTTAATCCCAAAACTACCCTTCCCTTCACTTATATAAGGGTAACCCTTCCATCACTTCAAAACTCACCTCAACATCAAATTTCTCCTTGAATATTAGACACTTTTATCCTCCTAGAACCCTATTCCATGTTAAAAATCTTCTTTTCACCATTAGTTAACATAATGACTTCATTTCAAAGGATAGTTCCTAGCGAAAATTCAATTTATCGGTGTGACTATCCACTTCTTCTTAGCATTTCATTATTAATTTTTACAATACTAACATTATATAAACTTATTAATATAATTAAATTAGTTTAATTAGTATACTAAAATTTAATTATATTAATTGTAAATAAAATATTCAATCATTTCGATCCCCTAAAAAACAAGATGGCATTGATCGTGAGCACATGCAGATTACTGCCTCCATAAAGCAATGTTGTTCGTTTCTCATCATCGTATCTTAAGGACGGTATCAAGGGTGGATTTGATGAATAAATATTTTTTTATATGAAAAAAATTAAATTATTAAATGATCATTTTTCATATACCATCATTTCTTCCATTAATTGAGAAATTGGATCGTTAATCGTGCACATGGTGGACTACCTCCTCCACGGACGACAAATTTAGTTTGTCATCCCCACCCATCTGAGATGGTTATAATAATGGATTTAATAATTATATATTAAAATTATCACATTTTTATGATTTTAAATATTTCATACTATCATTATCTTAAAAAATTCCCTTACTCGTGAAAATATTATAAAACACTACTTTTGGGTTGATTTTACCACCAACATGAATGATATTATATTGTTTATATCATGAATGATTAAAGTTTTTTATATAATTATAATATCGTGAAAAAATAATTATTTTTATTTTTATTAATAATTATAGATTTTTTTAATATTTTTAATATTTATTAATATATCACCTTTCGATCGTTAAACATGTCGAAACTAGTTTATCGTGTTTTCCATTTTCACAAACCATGTTCATTTCTTTCACTTAATGAAAATAAGGATTAAGTAATAATTATAAAACAATGATTATTATATCATGAATAATCAAGGAATGATGAAACTATAACTACTTAGTAATAATCCACTCTGTTACCTCGATATTTTAATGAGATAAACAAACAGACGTTCTAACATTTGTTAGTGAAAATAACTATAAATAAGTAATATATTTGTAATGAAGAATTATAAATAATTTTTATAAAGGGTAATAAGTTTGAATAAGGTCATAAATTAATTACTTAAGTTAGTTGTGTTCATTATATAGGAGGTTATAACAAGGATGAGTTTGTAGAAACTCAAGATAAGGGTTTTCATCTCAAATTCCTCTCTTTGAGACATGTTTGTTATTATACACATAATTTCATTTATATAGTGTATATAATTCCTATTTGAGATATCTATAATACCCTGACCTGAACCACTAGGTCTGATCCATAGATCCACAATACCTCATATGTGCCTCCCTATACATAAGAGGTTGCCGACTAGTAGTGAGGATCTGAATACTGTCAGCGGGGAGACTATACCATCAGTATCATATCCTCACACCAATAATATATATAAAAAATATTGAAACTATGAATAATAACTGTGGAAAATAGAATATCATAATGTAATATTAGATGGAACATAATTCATATAAATAAATAAATGGGCTCCCAATGTGTCAAGCCAAACTATAGTATTAGTATAGGAAGACAAATAAATAGAACTATGTAGAAATCATCTGAAGTTCGTCTCAGTCCCACCACCATCTCCATTCTCCCCAACTCAGCTATTTTACATGGTTACCTTACCCTTTCTTGGATATCTATACATGAATTTTTTAGGCGCGTTGAGATTCTTGTGTGGGGTGTGAGGAAAAAAACTCATTAGGACACCACTAATGAATCCTTAACAAGTGTGCGCAAGTATAACATGTGTATTCCATGATAATAATAAATGCACAAGAAAGAATAAATAATTACATACTTATCACCCATCTTCTAACCAAACCACCATGAGCCCTAACTATACCTACTCTAGGCCCATAACAAAAGGAATATCAGGATATCAGAAGTAATCAAGAACTATCCACAAGGCTAGTAAAATTACTGTTTGACATCCTCAAGGCATAATGTGAACATGATACTCAACATCCACTAGGCATTAGGTGAATCATGATACTCATAATCTATTAGGAATTGAGTTATCATGCTAATTAATATCCACTAGGCATCGAGTAAATAATCCACATTGAATCCACTAGTCTTCGAGTGAATTACACAACATCCATGAGGCATCACCATATCCCTACCCTATGCTCAAGTCCATCATCACCATCATTGCAAGTCATGCACACTACCCCTCTAAGGTATAACCATGTAATGATGAACCACCTTTTTCAAGCACCAATAAAAATACCTCCAAAGTCATGGTAACACACATAACAAGGTAGATCATATAAAGTAAAGAATAACATATCATCATGAGAAAATAGTAGTAACATACAATACTTATGATCAACATCAAACATGATCAAATAAGCTATAAGAATACTTATGGAAAAGAGTATCATAAATGGGTATCATGGGCTATGAACACACCCACATGTGATCACAATCAATCATGGTCATCAAATCATGACAACACAAGAAATATATAAAGGAAACATGTGTATACAAGAACCCAAAATGGTAAAGAACATCCTACCTCAAGGTAGTTGATGAATTATTCCTAAGTTTTTCAAGTATTAATGCATGAACCACATTTTACACCCATTTAAGACTAGATCACATATCAATTATGAATTTTAAGGGTTTTGGTTCATCAAGAATGAGGTTTATACAAGATAATCAAGGATATTCCATGTCAAGAAGAGTGGTTCTAGAATCACATACCTCATGGAGTCCATCAACAGAACCAATTATGAGGTATGCCAAAGAAGAGGATGCCAATTAACTAGATCTATTGATAGTTGGGGGGTGGATCATAAATTTCTCATCTATTATAGAATAGAACCTCAGGTCTAACCGAAGAATATCAATCCGTCATCATTCCATAAAATAAAATAGATTGAAAATGATAACCAAGAGTAAGAGAGTCTAAATAAGATCAATCTATGGAAACTTAATTGGAAACATCCACTATTCATAAGGAATTTAACTCCAGTAAAAATGGAATTCATTGACACATCTAAACCACCATTGATCTAGCAATATTTCAAGAATCCATCATTATTGGGCATTGTAATTCATAGATCAGGCATCTAAATTTTGAATCTATGAATCATATTAATAGAAAAGAGGTGGTTCAAGAATAAAATTGAAGAATGAAGGGTTTTTGTATCACATAGCTCAATTATAGATCTTCACCTCACTTAGATTCACCAGAATCTAACTTTGTAAGAGAGGGAATCATCCGGGAAGACTAGAAGAGTCTCAAAAATTAGGATATATTCCTATACAAATAATAATAGGTCAAAACAAACCATAAATGGACATCAGGATAAATTTGGATCATTAATCTCACATTTTCATGGTTTAGATGCATGGTTTGACAAACCGTGTGCCCTTTAAGGGCTTATGGACAAGCCACATGATTTGTTAAACTATTAAACAACCATATTGTTTATCACTGGATCTTACTACATGGATTTCTAGGTGATTCCTCATAGTTTTTAAAAAAATTCACCTTAACCATGTGCCACCCCTTGATCCTGTGCCTCTAGTTTCATAGTTTCTTAGATAATCCACATGGTTTGGTAAAACCATGATTAAAATATAAACACTTTAAAAGGACCTAAAATCTATTTGAAACCATCCAAAAACCCTTGAAACTCATCAAAAAAACATAGCTAAAAAAAATGTGATAAACTGATAAAATTATCTCATAAAACACCTGAAAAATATGAGTCTATTACATTCCCCTCCTATGAAGACTTCTTGTCCTCAAGAAGCATCTCTATGAATCCTGCTCGAACAACTCAGGTCACTAATCCAGAAGATGTTCCTTCCATTCCCAAGTCTCCTCCTAGATTTATCCATTTTTTCATAGAATCCAAACAATTGGTACCATCTTCCATCATAGAACTCTCTCACTCTATTCTACAATCCATGTTGGGCGCTCCATGTATGATGCATTAGGATCTATCTCAACATCCTCATTGTTGATAAAATGAATGGGTTCAATCATGTGCTTCCAGAGATGAGACACATGAAACACATCATTCATACCTCAGTAATGGAAATGAGGATCCATATGATACACCACTATCCCAACCTGATCGATGATCTTGAAGGGACCAAAAAGCATGGGGCTAGCTTCCATTACTTCCCCAAATTTCAGTGGCCTAACTAAGGAGTCACTCTCATAAAAACTTGGTCACTTATAGAAAAATAAAAAGGTATCCTCCTACGGTTGGGATAGGATTCCTTCCTACTTTGATCTATAATAAAACTCTCCTAAATTAGTTGTACTCTCTCTAAGGTCTTATGCACTATACTAGGCCCCACAACTGTTGCCTTACCAGACTTGTGCTAACAAAGTGGTGAATGATATATCACACCATAGAGAGTCTCATAAGATTCCATCTGAATCAAATTCTAGTAACTATTATTGTATGTAAACTCAAACAAGGTTGGGTGATCACCTAAGCTCTAATGAAATCTATAATAAAAGATCAGGGCATATCCTCAAAGATACGAATCGTCCGCTCTGATTGTCCATCTATCTAGGGGTGGTATGTTGTGCTCAATTTTAGCTAAGTCCCTAAGTTCCTTTATAATACCTACCAAAATCATGATGTAAAACATGTGTATCTGTCAGATATAATTCTCAAGGGAACTCCATAAAATTGTACTATCTCATAGACATATAACTTTCTCATATCATCCACTGAGTGAGTCTCATGAATCAGTAAGAAATGAGAATTTTTTTTTAATTGATTGACAATCACCCTGATAACTTTACATATCTTCAAGGTCCTAGGTAACCCTATCACAAATTCCATCATGAAATCCTCTCACTTACACATGGGAATAGGAAGTGATTGAAGTAAACCACTAGGACGTTGGTGCTCGATATTTATCCTCAGGTGGGTAAGTTATAAGGAAACAAATCCAGCAATATCTCTCTTAATCCTTGGCCACCACCCACTTAGAACTATATAAGTCTATCATTAGATCTTCCCAAATAGAATCAAGGACTAAAAATCTCCCATGTATTGGGATCATGTCATCACCATCCAATGACCACCTGTTTATCAGGTCACCACCTGCTAGTTGTTCCCAAATCTTAGCACACTTAGGGTGGGATTCTTGGATAGACTTCACCTAGTATACTAAATAATATGTGGTTAATAATTGATCACATTTCATTAATCCATGATCCTTATAAGGATTCATCCTCCAATAAACTAACAAGATTATTAGGTTCCATTTTTACTCTAAAGGTTGTTCACCAAGATCCTGAACTACCAGCATCTTATAGCTAAGATAATCTACAACAATTTTTCCTTTACTTGGTGTATAGGTCATCTCAAATTCAAACATCTACAGATACTTTACCCAGATCCTATTCCCCAAATTCAATCCCCACTGTGTGAATATATAATGAAGGATCTTATGGTTTGTGTAGAAAATAAAAATCTCACCAAATAGATAGTGTGTCCAACACTTCAAATCATGGACGACAACTACCAGATCTAAGTCATGGGTAGGATAGTTTTTCTCATGGTGTCATAAATGACATGATCCATAAGAAACTATTATCTCCCACTGTATCAAAACTTATCCCAAACCAATGTATGATGAATCAAATTTTACAGAATAACCAAACACTATCTTATGGAGAATAAACATTGGAGTTATAGTCAACCTCCCCTTCAGCTTGATAAAATCCTCTTTACACTGGTTTAACCATTGAAACTTTACCCCTTTATTTGTCATTACAGTCATGGGTACTAAGAGAAGTCCTAGATAAAACATCAGTGGTATCTCACTAAACCTATAAATCTCCTGATCATTAACATATTCTAAGGATGTTTCTAGGAAATAACCACCTCCAATTTCTATGGGTCCACTGATATACTGGTCTTAGAAACAACATTCCCCAAGAACTTCAACTCCTGAATCCAAAATTTACACTTCGATAGCTTAGCATAAATCTAATGTTCTTGAAGTGTACACTGGAATATCTCGAGATGTTTTTTATGATTATCTAGGTTTGGTGAGTATATGATGATGTCATCAATGAACACCATGATTATTGAGTCAAGATATGGGTTGGAGATATTTTTCATGAGATTAATGAACACCGTCAGCACATTTTTTAGTCCAAATGGAATCACTAAATACTCATATAGCTGATACCTGCTCCAAAACACCATATTTAGGATTTACTCATCTATAACCCACAACTGGTGATATCCTAAATGAAGATCAATCTTATAGAATCACTTGGCTCCCAAAAGTTGAAAAAAAGATCATTGATCCTGGATAAAGGATACCCATTCTTTACTATCACCAAATTCATATTTCGGTAATCTATACAGTGTCAAAGACTACCATCCACCTTCTTAGTGAAAAAAATAGGTGCACCCAACAGTGAAATACTCATCCTATATACAGAAAGTTTGAATAATACCAGCTTATAAATCCTCATCTAAACCCCTATAGATAGTTAAGGCTTTGTGAAAAACCTTCAGGAATGTTGTTAGGTCAAAATTTGAACCTGTCATCTGATGTCAGGATGAAGTCTAATCTCAAACTTCCAAGCCTTTTGTGCCTCATTTCCATCCAAGAGAATATCAAAGTAAAGTTTCTTAGTGAAATGAGAGGAGTATACATATACCATCATGGAACCCTTTTCTATTTCCATAAACTCTTGCGATAGATCTAGATTTAGAGTGTTAGGGAAAAAATCCATGAAGAACGAGTCCTTCAAGGAATCCCATGTGAGACCCTAAATTCTTCCATCTTATCTCATCATACCTAACCACCTCTTAGTGGGTCTATATAGCATGAATATTTGCCTATTTACCTTATTTTCCTCAGGTGTCTCAATAAAAGGCACCCTTGGTGATGTTTATCCATACCCCTACATCCTTTGGCCCTCTAGTGCCTTAAAAGACTGGTGGATGTTGAAGCTAAAAGTCTCTGGCATAGTTGGCCAAAAAACTCAGTGCCCCTCCACCCCAGAAATGAATAAGAAGAAAGACTCTTAGTTGAGGTGGGCCCACTTCTTTCACTACTATAAAAGGTTTAGGATTATGATTTGCTACACCCTTATGCATAGCAGGTGGTGGAACAAGGGAATCCTTCCTAGCAGAAGCATCCTAGCCCACATCAGCTGGTGGTCCCATCTGTCTTCTTCTAGGAAGAATCTTCTATAACATAAAGAAAACATTACAAAAACTAAGTCATTAAGGTAGTTCCTAATCAGAATATGGTTTCACAAAAATGATTTACTAGGAGGCTATCCACAACCTAAGATATATCTCTCCTAACACTAACCAAGGATTTCCATTCCTGCACATTAGTCACAGTCATATATATAGAAACATAACAACATGATCAGGTTATAATAACTAATTCTAGAATGGATATATCACAATATCATGGAAAATAAACATATCAGTCAATAAAGGATATGAGTTTATCTTGAATAGACAGCACAATTAAAGGAATTAAATTAAATAACTAGTATGCAACACAATAATAGATATATATATAGCATGTGATTATATGTGTCTAATCATGATGCATGAATACACCCAAAATCCCATAAAACTATAACAAAAATCCCATAAATGATAACTAGGAGGTTTGTTTCACATAAGCTAGTTGGGAAAATGGTTACTCCCTTACCTGAGTCATACACAACCTATCACTTTTCTACCATGTCCTAGGTTATTTAAAAGAAATGAATAAAAACTCCTCAGATACCATTTTGAAACACCCTTAATTGAACCACCAAGTCCAATCTAAAGATACATATAACCTCATGAGTTACAATCTGTATGAAAGAGGTTGTTGATTAGTAGTGAGATTCTGAACATCGTCGGTGGGAAGACTACACCCACAGTATCATATCCTCACACCAATAATATAAATAAATAAAATAGAAAATTGGAGTAATCAAGGTGGAAAATAAAACATCATAATTTAGTATCAGATTGAACATAAGTAATAAAAATAAATAAATGATCTCCTAGAATGGAAATAAAAACCAGAGTATAAGTGAAATTAGATAAATAAATAAAACTATGCATAAATCCTCTGGCTTCTATCCTAGTCCCACTACCATATCCATTATCCACAACTTAGTCATTTTTCACAAGCCCCTTTCCCTTTCCTAGATCCATATAGATAAAGTCTTCATGTGCATCGGGATATTCAAGAAGGGTATGAGTAATAAAACCTAATATGACACCACCAATGAATCTTTAACAAGTGTGCACATGCATAAAAAGTGTATTCCATGATAACAATAAATACACAAGCAAGCATAACCAATCACATACTGAGAACTAGTATTCTAACCAATCCATAATGATCCTTGTTCGTACCTACTTCAGCACCATGCTAAAAATAATATCAGGATATCAGAAGTAATCAAGTAATTTCCATAAGGCTAGTAAACATATTGCTTGAAATCCTCAAGGCATTGTGTGAACATGCTACTCAGCATCCACTAGGAATAAAATTAATCATGCTACTCAGTATCCACTATGCATCAAGTGATCATGCTACTCTACATCCAGTAAGCATGTAATCTCATGGAATCCCATATAAAAATTTTGAAAATTAAATGGGATTATTTAGAGACTAGGATCTTAGATGGTATGTGATTACGAGGCCTAGAGTGACCATAATGTATTTTTGAACTATTTTTAAAGTTCATTAAATAATTGTGCAAGCGGGTTTTTCTAAATTTAAACCAGTAACCATATCAAAAATATGAGAGTATAGTTGAACTCAAAGTGTTGGGATTCTCCAAGGAAGGTCCTCACATCGACCGATGTGGGTCAACTGAAAAAGATAGTTTTCAAGACTTTGAGAAGAAGAAAAATAACTTAAAGAAAGATATTTTATTATTTTCTCTTCATCTTAACATAGAGACTCATCAGCACTGCAGTACAATGACGAGTACATGCTGAATCCATTAATGAACCTCATTAATGAATAAGTGTGGTGACACTACAATGTGTAGCGTGTCTTCCTTATTTAATTAAATAGGGATACAGGGTTGAAAAACAACCCTAGAATTCCTCTGACGAATGAAGAAGGAAACCTCTCCAACGATGAATGTCGGTGAATCGAAAAGCGGTGATGACACCCTTGGAAAGAGTATTTGGGACTAGAGATCGAAGAATGATGACGGATAATCATCCTCAACCAACTTCCTTTTTCCCAGGTAGGGTTTTATTTTTCTATGTGATTACCTTCCCCTATTCTTCTTTATAAAAAATGAACACAGGTCAATCCACTAATAGATTTACCCGCGGATCGGTCGTCTTTGTAGGACATGGGAATTTGCATGCGGGGAATTATGGGAAGTGGATTTGGGTTTTGATTATCCTTTGTTAAACCTATTAACAAGGACAAACAAAACTGACACGAACAAATGTCATGGTACGTCCCTTGTGTGTACGTTGCATGTTCTTCTACTTTGTCCTTTTATTCGTTCTTCGTGACGTGATAGCAATCGCAATCCAAGAAGGACCACAGCGGTGGATCAACCTGAGCAGGGGGCCGAGGGAGACGATGGCATCAGGTGAACGACATCTGGCATGGGATCTGGTGGTGGTGGATGGATATTCACGTCCAAGCGGGCCACAGTGATAACGGAAGGTTGCGGCCAGGAGGGCCACGGTAGCGACAAGGGTCGTTGGCTCGAAATCAGGCAGCAGTGGCCCACGGCGGTGGCCGTGGGTGGGAGGTGGTGTGCCCCGGAGCTGTACTGAGGTGGCGGAGTCTGTGGCCTGTAGGGGCCATGGTGGTCGAGGGGGTCGGCGCCACATTGGTTCAAGTGGCCTGCTGGCCAGGCCGTGACGTGCGATGGCACGCGGTCCATGCTGGACCGCCTGCAGAGGGGAGGTGGTCGGCCTCAGCCGGCTACATGGCTATGCAAACTGGACACCAGTGGGAATCAAGGATGGACCCAAACCAGCCCATCGATGCAGGTCGGGCTGGCGAAGTGAACCGAGCCGCTGGGCGCCCCTGGCTAGAGGAGAACCGGCTCGCCATACGGACTAGACCAGATAGGAAACCATGCCATTGTGTGGCCTAACTACAAATAAATGGGTCCCACTGAGTCATATTGGGCCAGAGAATGTGGACCAGGTCACTGGGCGACTCGGTGGGCTGGACCCACGACCGAACTAGGCCAGGTTCAGCAAGGCCTAATGGGACTGGCCACTAGGCCAGGCCAGACTAGGTCGGCCCAGACCCAACCGGGTCAGGTTGGTTTGGTTGAAACGGTTTGGGTCATATAGGACCTCCAGGCCGGGTTGGTCGGGTCGGTCCGACCAAGTCGTACCGGGCCTAGATGCAACCAGCCCCTATTTACTAAAATGTTAATATCTTTCAGACTGGGCATCCAATTGACGCGTCGTCTATGGTATTGGGACCCTTGAAACGAGAAGGTCCTTTGGGTATACTCTAAGTGAGTTTTTGTGGAAGTTGAGATATGACCAATGGATTGAGGAGTAGATTCTCCCAGAATTAAGCTCACTTGAGATCTGGAATCCTACGGTTGGCTATGACATGAAGGATATGACGAGCAGACCTCAGTGGTCCAGTATCTGGTCAAACCTCATTGGTCTAGTAGCCGAGGGGACCTCATTGGTCCAGTAGCTGAGCAGACCTCAGTGGTCAAGTAGCTAAGCGGACCTCAATGGTCCAACAGCCTAGCGAACCTCAGTTACTCATCAGGGTGATTCCCTTAGTAGTACAAGATGATTTAACTTTATAACTGATAATCTTAATTTCTATAATTTGACTTATACCAGGTGTGAGATGTCTTTGCTTTGTGGTCTTTCTTTGTGGTCTTTCTTTATGGTCTTGCTTTGTGGTCTTTCCTTTGTGGTTTGGGGTCCCTACTGAGTATTGTGTTACTCACCCCCGTACGGGCTTCGCCCACATGTGTCGTGTCTTGTATAGGTGATTGACACTTTAACGAAGAGCTTGCTATTCCGAGACCATGTGGTGATCAGTGATATGGGATGGATGGGTGTACTTCTATAGCTACGGGCAGTTACCCTTCACCTACCCTTTAGGTGGGGTCTCGAGTAGACGGACCATCGAATTTGTACTTTCCTTTGTGGTTTTGGGCTTGTATTATGGACCCTTTGTACTTTCAATTTGTATTGTACTCTCAGTAGTTGTATTAGTGATAGTTGTGTTTCACTTTTTGTTTACTTTCCTCAGTTTGAGATTTGTGCGTGTGTACAGGTTTAAAGGAAAATGTCTTCCGTTTTTGGGATATACCTACTCGGTGCTAGTCACCAGCCCCTGGCCTATGGAAGGTGGGCTTGGGGTAGTCATAGCATGGTTCCTAGGAGATAGGTCATGAAAAAGTGGTATTAAATGGTGTTCGGTTCTACTAGAAGAACTAAGAGTCTGTAAATCTTTATGGGGAAACAGTGTTAAGTGTTTTGAGTTCAGCTTTCAGCCTAGGAAGTCTATTGTTGGTGTAGTAGCTAATGTATCCATACACCAGGACCCTAAATTCTCCTTTCCAACTCGGTAAATGAAAATACTGGTTGCATGCATCTTTGAATGTTTTCTCATGATATTTCTGAGTCAGAGTTATCTCACCATGTATAATCTATTAAACGTGATTCATCTTGATCACTTTCTAGATGCCTCCACATAGATAGCCAGCCAAGATTCAAGTGCACGACTGCAAGGATGGTCCACAGAGGGATAAGGCTTCAGTACAGGGACCGTTGCTTGAGATAGTACCTTCAGGTAGTATCCCAATGATACCATAGCCTATTGGTCGGCAGTTACTATCGGTGCTACAAGTATAGGACGCAAATAGGATCAATTACTTACATGAGTTCCAGAGATAGAAATATACCAAGTTCAAGGGAGAGACAGATCCTCATGTCATTGAGGATTGGTTGGAGGTGGTGACATGAGTCTTCCGCTTAGTGAGGACACCACTTGACCATATGGCATTTCTAGCTGTTAGCCTTCTGTAGGGATCAGCAGGGAGATGGTGGAGTTTGATAATCCAGACACACAAGGAGGAGACCCTCACCTAGTCTGAATTTGAGCTACTTTTTAGGGAGGATTTCTTCCCCATGACTTTGCGCTCACTGCGCATTTAAGAGCTGCTTCACCTACAACAGGGTAGCTGGATAGTGGTTGAGTACTCTGCGAGGTTCAAAAACCTCTCTCGTTACTCTATAGATATGGTACAGGACCCTTTCTTTAGGGCCCGAACCTTTGATTAGGGACTCCAATGGGAGATCAGGGAATCAATGATTTCCCTCGGCATCTTTACATAGGCTGGGGTGCTGGAGCGATCTCTACTAGTGGAGAGCTTCCTCATAGAGCAGGAACCGATGGTGAGAGCTACCATCGGGTGACATGTGGCCGAGTCATCAGTGGCAGGTAGCCAACAGATTATGCAGAGGCCCAAACGGTCCAAACCATCAGGATGATGACCCTAGGACTCAGGTTCAGTGGTACGAATCTCTCGAGGCAGAGGGAGTCATAAGAGGAGAAGAGTAAGATATGCGTGTGGTGGGCAGGGGAATATGGCTTGGGATTGCTCGACTCACCGCACAGAGGACTGAAAAATGGTCAATGGACCGCTGAGGTAGTGGCGGAGATAAGAATAGGGTGGTCCTATAGGCGGCGGACATGGCAGAGGAGCAGGAAGAGTAGTAGGAGGTGGGCGTAGGTATGAGTTACTACCACCACCACCCTTAGGTGGTCTACCATGGGCTCTAGAAGCAGGTGGATAGGGGCGAGCTCAGCTTCAGGAAATCGAGGCCTATGGTCTCGACATCCCAGAGATGATATGAGGTATAATATGTTTCTTCTCCACATTAGTTTTAGTTCTTATAGACATAGGTTCCAGTCACTCTTTATTTTTTGTGGACCTGGTTCAGAGCTCGAAGATCTTGATTGAGCCATTGGCTCAATCCTTACAATTAGAGACTCCTACGAGAGGGTATTCAAAGATCACACACTGGTGCCGATGGTGTGATCTTACTCTTGGAGGTAAGAGCTTAAGCTGGGATCTCCTAGTAGCTACGTTGAGACCTTAAGACATCATTCTGGGTATGGACTGGATATCAACAGTTCATGCTCAGATTGATTGTTTTAGGCACACAGTGTAGTGTGTCCACGGAGATGGGAACCGGTTTTCCTTTGTCGGAGAGAATGGAAATGGAGTAGTGCGGGATAGACTCTTACATAGGAGGGTGAATTAGATCACTCATAAGCTAGCTAGAATATCCCTCAATGTAGTGGATGAGATGAGTCCATGGTTTCCTACAGTGGTGGATGAGTACGAGGAAATATTTCTAGAGGATGTTCCTGGAATAACTCCTCATAGAGAGGTAGAATTATACATTGATCTATACCTTAGGAAGACACTGATATCTACACCTGTATATCAGATAGATCCCCCAGAGCTCCAGGAGTTAAGGGTACTATTGGCAGACTTGTAGAGGAATGGGTTTGTAAGGCCCAGTGTTTCACCATGGGCAGCCCCAGTGTTGTTTTCCTAGAAGGTAGACATAATATTTAGGTTATGTGTGGACTTTCGGTGCCTGAAATAGGTGATTGTGAAGAACAAGTATCCTCTACTGAGGATTTATAACCTCTTAGGTCAGCTGAAGGGAGCGAGATGGTTCTTGAAGATAGACCTCAGATCAGGCTATCACCAGCTTTGAGCACGAGATGAAGACATCTTAAAGACAGCTTTTAGATATCACTACATCCACTATGAGTACTTAGTAATTACATTTGTCATGAATAACTCCCAATAAGTGTTCATGGAACTCATGAATAGGATCTTTCAATCGTACTTAGACTGGTTTGTAGTGGTCTCCATTGATGACATCTTAGTGTATTCAACGTCTGAGGAGGAGCATGTGATACACTTGAGGATGGTTCTAGACACACTCTGAGAGCACCAAATTTGTGAAAATTTCTCAAAGTGTGAGTTCTAGATACGAAAAGTCCACTTTTTGGGACATTTCATCTCATAGGATGGAGTTGTGGTGGATCTAGTGATGATTGAGGTGATGATTTATTGGGACCCACCCAAGATCATTACTGAGGTGTGAAGTTTCCTTGGGTTGGTTGGGTACTATTGGAGGTTTTTACCTGACTTCTCTAGGGTGGAATCACCCATGACATCATTGACGAAGAAGGAAAAACCCTTCGTGTGGACAGAAAGATGCCAGCAGAGCTTTCAGTAGCTGAGACAGAGCTTGACGAGTGCTTCTATATTGAGGTTTCTAGAGGAGGGAACCGACTATGTGGTGTTCTGTAATGCATCAAGAACCAGGCTTGGTTGTGTCCTGATGTAGGGGCAAGCAGTTATTGCTTATGGCTCATGATAATTGAGACTACATTATAAGAACTATGTGACTCATGACCTTGAGTTGGCAGTGGTATTCTTCACACTGAAGATATGGTGACACTACCTTATAGGAAACAATTAATCATCTACTCTGACCAAAAGAGTCTCAAGTATATGTTTTCTCATAAGGATATTAATCTGAGATAGCGAAGTTGGCTAGAGTTCTTCCAGGACTATGAATTTGAGATATTTTATACTCCTAGGAAGGGTAACATGGTGGAAAATGATCTCATTAGGATATCGACTTCACAAATACTGAATGAGGACTCAGAGCAGTTGGCCTCAATTCAGATGTCCTTAGTGGATAGAGAGGAGGTAGCTTTTCTTCAGTTGATGTTAGTTGCCCCTCCACTCTTATAGTGAGTCAGGGAGGTGCAACTCGAAAATACCAACTATGAAACTACACGTGCCCAGATGTCCACATGGCATGCCCTTGATAGATATTCAAAAGGTGGGGAGCACATCATCCTTTTAAAAGGATGCACTATAGTACTAGTGTAGTTATAGGAGAAGGTATTGAGGGAGTTCCATACATCCTCTTTGGCAGTACATCTAGGTGTGGAAAAGATGTACCAGGACCTCCGACGTTAGTACTGGTGGCTGAGGATGAATAAGGAAGTAGAAGAGTTTATCTTGATATGACTCAATTGTTAGAAAGTGAAGGCTGAGCAACAGGTTTCAGTAGGTTTGACACAACCAATCAAGGTACCAGAGTGGAAGTAGTATGGGATATCTATGGACTTCATGAAAGTCTTACCCCGTATCCAGGTGTCATGATACCATCTGGGTGATTGTAGACCGACTCACCAAGTTGGCCCACTTTCTACCCATTCAAGAGTAGGGTACAGTAGAGATCTTGGGACACCTCTATGTGCAGGAGATAGTTAGACTCAATGGAGTAACATCTACTCTAGTCTCAGATCATGATGCATGCTTTACATCCTAGTTTTAGAAGGGATTCTAGCAGGCATTTGGGAATCAGTTGTGTTTGAGCACAGCCCTTCACCCATAGATTGATGGTTAGACGGAGCAAACCATATAGACCTTGGAGGACATGATTTGTGCTTGAGTTATTGATTTTTTTCGCAGTTGGGAGGACCATATACCAGTGGTGGAGATTGCGTACAACAATATCTATCACTCCACCATTGGCATGGCACTGTTTGAGGCATTGTACGGACGACCATGTAGGTCATTATTATGTTGGATAGACCAAGGGGAGTCAGTACTCATGGGTCCAGAGATGGTGCAGGCTACCGCTGAGAAGGTGCAAGTCATCCAAGAGTGGATGAAGACTGCACAGAGCCGATAGAATTCATATGATGATAGGTGATGGAGACCCTTGGAGTTTGAGGAGGGGGCCACATGTTCCTATGGGTCACTCCTCGATGATGGATATAGATATTTAGCTGGGGTGGTAAGTTATCTATGAGGTTCATCGGACCTTTCTTAATACTGCGTAGAGTGGGTGAGGTGGCATACCGCTTGGCTCTGCCGCTGTAGTTAGAGTGGGTGCATGATGTATTCCACATATCCCAGTTGAGGAGATACATGCATGACCCATCTTATGTCATTGACCATGGTGAAATGGAGATTGACGACAGGGTGAAATTCATGGAGTATCTGGTAGAGATAGAGGATCTATAGGAGAGGATCCTTCATGGTTGGTTGATTCCTATGGTATATGTTTGTTGGTAGCATAGGAATCTCCAAGAGATCACGTGGGATTGGGAGGCTCAGACTCATTCTTAGTATCCCCATTTGTTTGATTAGCCCTTATTTTGGATTATGAGGACATAAATCCCTAAAGGTGGGGGTAATTTAATGTCTCAGAATTCCAAGTAAAATTTTTGAAAATTAAATGGGATTATTTTGAGACTGGGTTCTGAGACGGCACATGATTCTGAGTCCTGGAGTGGTCAGAATGTATTTTCAAACTATTTTTAAAGTTCATTAAATAATCATGCGAGTTTGTTTTTCTAACTTTTAAAATGGTGCCTAGATCAAAAATCTGAGGGCACCGTTGAACTCTAAACATTAGGATTCTCCTAGGAAGGGCCTAACATCAATCAGTGTGGGTCGACCAAAAAATATAGTTTTTAAGACTTTGAGAAGAAAAATAAAATAACTTAAAGAAAGTTATTTTATTATTTTCTATTCATCGTTAATCAATGACTCGTCAACGCTGCGGTATAGCAACGAGGAGATGTTGAATCCATTAATGAACATCATTAATGAATCAATTTGGTGACGCTGCAATGCGCAGCCCATCTTCTATCTTTAATTAAACAAGGATTAAAGGTTGACAAACAACCCTATAATTCCTTTGATGAACAATGAAGGAAACCTATCCAACGACGAATTTCGGTGAATCGAAAAGCAGTGACGACACCCTAGGAGAGCAGATTTGGGAACGGAGATCGACAGATGATGATGGAAAATCATCCTCAACCAATTTTCTTTTTCCCACGTAGGGTTTTATTTTTCTAAGTGATTACCTTCCCTCGTTCTTCTTCCTAAACGATGAATGCAGGTCAATACACTAATAGATTTACCCACAGATCGGTCATCTTTATGGGACATGGGAATTTTCATGTGGGGAATTATGGGAAGTGGATTTGAATTTTTATTATCCTTTGTTAAACCTCATAAAAAGGACAAACCATGCTGACATGAAAAAAGGTTGTGTTATGTCCTTTGTGTGTTCTTTGTATGTTCTTTTACTCCTTTCTTTTATCCATTCTTCATGACGTGATGGAAACCGCGGTCCAAGAAGGACCACAACAGTTGATCAACCCGGAAAGGAGGCCAAGGGAGACGGCGGCGCTGGGTGAATGACCGCCGATATGAGAGCTGGCAGTGGTGTAGGGAAAGTCGTGGCCAAGTGGTCTATGGTGGTAGGAAGGACGACCGGATCGAAATATGATGGTGGTGGCCCATGGCGGTGGACAGCGGCGGTGGCCGCAGGTGGGAGGCAGGGAGGTCGTGGCTAGTAGGGGTCGCGGTGGTGCAGAAGGCAGCACCGGTCGGGTGTTTCATCAGTTCTAATGGGTTGTGAGATGGGTTTCAGTGTGCACTGGCACATGGTCTATGTTGGGTTACGTGTGAAAGGGAGGCGGTCGGCCTCATCTAACCACATGGCTGTGTGAACTAGATGCCAGTGGGAATTCGGGATGGACCCAAGCCGGCATGCCAATGGGGGCCAAGCTGACTGAGTGAATCAAGCCTCTAGGTGGCCTGGGATATAGGAGAACTGTCCCTCTATGTGGACCGGTCTAGATAGGAAACTGAGTCGTTGTGCGGTCCGGCTAGAAATAAACCGGTCCGACTAATTCGGATCAAGTCTGAGAATGCGGCCCGGAGGGCTGGACCCATGGCCAAATCGGGTTAGGTCCGACAAGGCCTAATGGGCCTTTCCACTGGGCCAAGCCAGACTGGGTTGGTTCATGTGGGACCCCCCGGGTCGGGTTGGTTGGGTCAGTTTGACCAAGTCGGACCGGGCCTGGATGCAACCGGCCCCTGTTTACTAAAACGACAATATCTTTCAGACTTGTCATCTGATTGACGCATCGTCTATAGCGTTGGGACCGTTGCGAAAAGACGGTCCTTTGGGTATACTATAAGTGAGTTTTTGTGACAATCAAGATATGACTGATGGCTTGAGGATTATATTCTCTTAGAATCAAGCGCACTTGAGAGTGGGAATTGTACGGATGGTTGTGACATGAAGGATATGAAGAGCTGACCTCGGTGGTCCAGTAGCTGAGCAGACCACAATAGTTCAGTAGCTGAGCAGACCTCAGTGGTCCAGTATCCGATAGGACCTCGGTGGTCTAGTAGCTGAGCAAAACTTAGTGGTCCAGTATCCGAGTGGACCTCAGTGGTCTAATAGCTGAGCGGACCTCATTAGTCCAGTAGCTCAGCAAACCTTAGTGGTCTGGTAGCAGAGCAGACCTTAGTGGTTCGGTACCTGATCAAATCTCAGTCGTCTAGTAACTGATTAGACCTTAGTGTTCTAGTATTCGAGCGAACCTCGGTGACTCATCAAGGATTAGTCCCTCAGCAGTACAAGATGATTCATCTTTACGAATGATAATCTTACTTTCTTTACTTTGAGTTATACCTAGTGTGAGCTATCTTTGCTTTATGGTATTTCTTTGTGGTATTTCCTTTGTGGTTTGGGGTCTCTATTGAGTATTTTGTTACTCACCCCTATACAGGATTTTTTCACACATGTCATGTCTCTTGTAGGTGATCAACGCTTCGATGAAGACCTTGGTGGTCCGAGACTAGGTGGTTCTCAGTGAGATGGGATGGACAGGCATACTTCTACGGCTACAGGAAACTACCCTTCACCTACCCTTCAGGTAGGGTCTCGAGCAGAAGGATCGTGGTAGTTTTACTTTCCTTTGTGGTTTTGGGCTTGTATTCTATCCTCTTTATACTTTTAGTTTGTATTGTACTCTCAGTAGTTGTCTCAGTGAGTATTGTGGTTTACTTTGTGATTACATTCCGTAGTTTGAGCTTGGTTTGTGTGTATAGTTTTAAAGTAAAATGACTTCCCTTTTGGGGATATGCCTACTCAGTTCTATTCGACATCCCCTAGCCTATGGAAGGCGGACTTAGAGTATTCATAGCATGGGCCCTGGGGTACGGGTTGTGACAAAGCATCGAGTAAACATGTCACTTAGAATCCACTAGGAATCAAGTGAATCACATGCAATCCATGAGTCATCATCATATCCTTACCCCATGTTCAGGTCCATCATCATAATTTGTGTAAACGTTTCCTCTAAAGGATAACCATGTCATGGTGGTCTACATGTTCTATGCACCATTAACAATACCTCTAAATGAATGACAACACGCATAATAGGGTAGATCATATAAAGAAAATCATAACATATAATCATGAGAAAATAGTAGCAACATAAAATATATTTGATCAACATCAAACATGATCAAATAAGCTACAAGCATACTCATGGAAACAAGTATCATAAATGAGTCTCACAAACTACACACACACCCACATGATATCACAATCAAGAACACTCATCAAATCATGCCAACATAAGAAATATACCAAGGAAACATGTGCATACAAGACATCCTAATGGTAATGAACTTCCTACCTCAAAATTTTTTATGAAGTATTCCCAAGGTTCATCAAGGATTAACACCTGAACTACATCGCACACCTATGGAGAACTAGCTCACACATCATGGATGCCTATTTCAGGTTATGGTTCATCAATAATGAGATTCAAAAAAAAGAATCAAGAAGATTTCTATCAAGAAGGGTGGTTCTAGAATCACATACCTCATGGATTCCATCTATAAAACCAATTACAAGGTATGTTAAAGGAGAGGACTCCAATTCATTATATTTTTTTCGATTAAGGAACATCTTATTAATTCCTCATTGATTCTAGAAGAGAACCTCAATATTATCCAATAAACATCAATAAATCATCAATCCATCAACATAGAAGAGATTAAAAATGATGATAAAGAATAATATATTCTTAAGATGATGTATTTATGGAAACATTACTGAAAACATCCACTTTTCATGAAAATTTTAACTCCAATAAAAAGGGATATTGTTGACACATTAAAACCACCACTGATGTTTCCAAAATTCAAAAATTAATTGTTATTTGGAATTTTAATTCATAGATTGACCATTGAAATACAAAATCTATGAATAATCTTAATAGAAAATAGGTAGATCAAGAATAAACTCTAAGAATATAGGGTTTTGTATCACATACCTCAAATTTAGATCTTTGCCTCACTTAGAATATCCATAATCTAGCTTTGGAGGATAGGGAATCATATGGGAAGGCTAGAGGAATCTCATAAATTAGGAGATCCTAATATACAAATAATGGGTCAAAACATACCATAAATGTTCATTAAGGGGGAATTAAGATCATTAATTTCATGTGTATATGGTTTAGACACACAGTTTGACAAACTATGCACCAACAGTGTTCCCTTTCCAAGCTTCTGGACAAGCTTCACAATTTGGATTCATAGTTTTTTAAACCATGTTACCACATGGTTTTCTAGGTGAGGATGCATGGTTATTCAAACCATGAGCCTTAATTGTGTTCCACACCTTAAGCCTCTTCCTATAGTTTCAGAGTTTCCTGTAGAATCCACATGGTTTAGGAAAATCGTTCTCAAACTATACACCCTTTAAATGTCCCTCAAAGCTCTTTGAAACCATCTGAAAACCCCCAGAACTCATCCCAAACAAAACATGGATTAAAATATATGATTAAAGGTATAAATTATCACATAACACGCCCAAAAAACTTATGGCCATTGCAATATCATATCTTTGAATATATTTTAATCATGGCATGTTCAATTACTAGACCTCTCCTTCAAGGAGTTTTGATTTAATTATTACTCAATATGCAAGGGTTCTTTATCTCAAACTTTAATTCCTTGAGACAAGTTTATGTTATGCACCATGTTTTCCATTGAATAGTGTATTCACTACCCATGGATGTATATTTATCATAAATTTTTTTTATTCATGTGAAATACTATTCCAAATTAGTTCCTTTTCATCAAATGGATTTTTGACTCAGTTGTTACCCTAGTTGTAAATCTTTTTAGTAACTCAATTTTCATTCATTGGGTTATGAATGTCTTATAGGACTTAAAAGTTGGTTACATTCTACCAACTAATTATATTATGGGATATTCTATTTATTTTCCATGAATTTACATTGCTACCATATAATACACCTTTTTGAAACATTTCTTACTTCAAGGAGTATGTTGCCCATAAGGGATATTGATAACTCAAATATCATTTCTTTGAGTTATATTGTTTTATCATGAACTTATTTATTCCATGATTGGGTTATCCCACCCTAATATTTTATTTTATGGTAATTTATATACCTATATGGGGAAATATATATTTTGATAAAAAATAAATTTTTGTTACTCCTTTTAAAATGAAAGTTTTGAACAAAGGTATTTTCAAAATAATAAAAAGGGTTTTTCATTTCACGTTCCTATATTTTGTCTTCCTATACTCTTTTCTACAAGATAAAATTTATATCTTTCCAAGGATATATTATTGGATATTATTTTTAAAATTAAAGTTTTACATAATCTTTCACATCACCTTTTCAAAAGTTACCTTTAAAAGTGACATGTAATTTTTTATTTTACATCAAAGTTAAAAATGTTTTATAAAATCTATTTTAAGTTTTCAATTCCATTTCCCTTATAATTTTCAAAATTATTTTCCATAATGGTTTATATGTTTTGTGATTTATCCTATAATATATATATATATATATATCATTCGGGGGATTGAACTCATGGTATCAAATAATTCGGTTCTTAATCTCTTATTTTTCGATACCATTCAAATAATTCTTTTTATGAGAGAGTTTTTAATTCATATTAACACCCTTATATGTTTACTTTGTTTGATTAGGGTTATGTTCTTTTGAAACCACCCCCATTTTTTCTTTGAATGGGTTATGATCATGTTGTACCTTTTATTGACATGGGGAAAGGTATTGGTGTTCCATATATTATCACTCCAATACAGATGATTATTAGAAAGTTGACTATGTATTACATGACCATCCACCATATTTCATTGGATGGTTTATGACCATGTTATACCTTTTATTGACATGGGGAAAATTATTGATATTCTTGATTATTATTGACTACTAACGGAGGTTATTTATGTATTTACATTTTTATATTTCATTAAATGGATATCCATATTTTTTATTCAACTGGTCCCTAATAAATTGTATGAAATGTATTCTTAACTCTTAGGTGAATGAATTAGACTTAAACAATTGATCGGTAAATCCTATAATTATATATCCCCTCGATGTATCATCAGTTCTTAGGAGACAAAATAGTTTGGGTTTTGGTGTATACCTCTCCCCATTTAAGAATAGTGTCTTGTCATAAGGTCTTAATAGCATGTTTTTGATGTCCAAAATTATGTATTCCATTAGTATGAGACCATTATTATTGATATCCATGTTTTCATTTATTTTCATGAATATAAAATGATCTTAGTTTTAGCTGATTATGTAATTATTCATATTATTTATTCCATCCATATTAAGTGTTCCATGCTTATTGTTTTGATATCTTCAATTATATATTGGCTTTACTAAGAGTTTGAGCTCACCCCTTCTCATGTTTACATTTCCCTGGGTTATGAAGAAAATTATTACACATGATATTTCTAATAGGATATACCTTGTGGATAATTTATGGGAGATATTGGATACTTATTATGGATTAATAAGTTTCTTATATAGTGACAAAAAATATACATTAGTTGAGAAATACATGGGTTTTGTTAGTTTATTTTTTGAACTAATTCTATATATCTCTAAACCTAAAAGTTATTAGGAATGCATGTAGTGCGATGTTTTCTTTATGTCATTTAATTATGGGATAATTATGTCTCGGATTATATAGTTGATATTGAAGCTAGTATGTAAAGTATGTGTTTATGGTATCATATCTAAGAGAGTGGGTTCGAGGTGTCATATATTTGGTATCAATAATTATAATGATTGTCACGACCCATCCCCCAGGGCCCGTGCTGTGACTACCTCAAGCCCGCCTTCCATAGGCCTGGGGTAAGTGACTAGCACCAAAAAGGCATTTCCCTAAAATAAGAAGGCATTGCCTCAAAACTTGTACACACAGAGATAGGGTACACTGTGCACAAGTAAAACACAATGGAATAAGAAAGGTGCAACCACAACTAAAAACCACCATAGAGTGTAAAAGTAAGTACAGAAGTAAAGGGGCCAGAATACAAGCCCAGCTGAAATGGAAATACAGCAAAAGGGGGAAATAGGTCATGAGGTCTTTCGCCATGGTTTCTACTTGAAGGATAGGTTCAGCTCTTTATTGCGTCTCTCCACATCAACCGGTCACCTCTGTACACCGTCAAGTCCTAGCTCCTTGAGACTTAGTCAAAGATTCCCATCATATTCACAAGACACGACAAGGTGCGGGAGAAGACCGTGTAGGGGTGAGAATAACAATACCCATTAAGGACCCCGAGACCCCCGAAGGTCTCTCAGAATTCTAAAAAGGAAAAACAACAAAGCATGATCTCAATCACATATCACAAAGAAAAATACAGCTCACACCAGGTTTAACTTAAGTAAAGAAGTACGTATGTTTAGTCATAAAGCTAGATCATCTTATTCTTTCATGAGGCTCTACTACTGACCCACACAGGATCTCTCGGTGCTGATCCACACAGGATCACTCGGTGTTAATCCACAAAGTATTTCTCAGTGCTGATCCACAGAGGATTGCTTGGTGTTGATCCACATAGGATCCCTCGGTGCTGATCCACATAGGATCGCTCGGTGTTGATCCACAGAGGATCACTATTCATTCTTCACACCTCACCTAGCCATTGGATTCCCGCACAAAGCATGCATGATTCTGGGAGGATCCTCTCCTCAAGCCATCGGTCATATTTAAACCAGCATGAAGTCCTAGGAATAAGTAACCTGATGAAATGCCATGTCATAAGGGTTCCAACGCAATAGAAGGCGCGTCAACTGGACGCCCGGTCTGTAAGTTATAGTCATTTTAGTGCTAAGGGCCCGGTTGGATTCGGGTGCAATCCAACCCAGCCAATCTCCAAATTTCTCTGAAACTCATGTGGAGTATCTCAAAAGGACCCCCATGTTCTAAGGGTTCTAGCTCCGTAGATAGTTCGTCAATCGGACATCTGTTTTAAGAGATGTGCCCAATTAAGCATAACTAGGCCAAAAAGGGTCTGGATCTAGTCCGACCCAGTTTGGTTGTAGCTGGTCCAGCCCAATGGGTCGTAGGTTCAGCCCACTGGCAGTGGGATAGGCCCGTTGGTCCATGTGTTTGGCCCGGCCCACCCAGTTGGGCGCGACCTGTCGGGCCTCGGAACCACCCAGCCCATTGTCCGGGTGCGGGGTCCACTCCCCTTCCTAAACAGTCGAGACATTCTGGTTTTTAAAGTGGTGGTGCGGGATGTAGCCTCACCACCAGGTCAGTCTGCTCGGACCAGTCACTCGTGGGACTCATGGGCACGGGTCCTCCCTTAGCCGCGGCTCAAATCTGTGGCCTTCCTCCGCAGCGTGCTGCCTCGTGACAACATGGTCGACGATGGTCGGTCGCCCCTTCCATCCACTACGGCTTGGATCTGTGGCCCTCCTCCATGGCGCACTGCTGCAGCGCGCCACTGTTTTCAACACGATCAGCGTCGGCCAGCCTCCCTTTTTTGTCACAGCACCTTTGGGCGCCGCCTCTTCTTCGCGGCCGGTGGGTTCCAGCCACTGTCTTCTCCGGTCGCCAGCACCGCCGCACTGGCGAAGCTTCCATGGGCCTCTGGTGAAGCACTGGAGGTCCATTTCTTCTACTGACTGCACTTATGGGCCATCTGAGATGCTTCCATCACTGTGTGGCTCTCGATTTGGCCTTGCTGCGTTGTTTCTCGGTCGCCCACGAAGAAACACAACCAATACAAGAATGGCAGAGGGTTTGGGCCTTGTTCATTAGGTACGTTCCCTCCTCATTAGCATTATAACTTGGGAATCAATACAAGAATTTACAATTATTAATTAAACAATGAAACCCCCTACCTCGAGCTCAGTAGAAGTCACTGCGGACAAGGAAGGAGTGTCCGCATCTGAGGGTGTTGTAGAAGAAGGATAAGGTTCACGTCCCTTGGCGCTCGTCGTTGAATCCTCCAATAGTTGTCGAAGCCTCATTATAGGTTGGTGGAAGACACCATGGCACTTCATCAGAGGTTCCTCTCTTGAGTTCCAAAAACCCATGTCTGAGCTTCGTTTAAATAGATGAAAGAGAGGATCAATGCACCGCACAATTAATGAGGTTCATTAATGAATTGAATTAATGAACCTATTAATTCTCCCAATGGTGCGGTTACACAACCAAGTGTAACTGGCCATTTAATGTCCTGACAACCCAGCGGTCCCGCTACCGCCGCTCAATAGTTACAAGAAAGAAATAAAATAACTCATTGAGTTATTTTTTTTTAAGTCCAAAAATTAACTTTTTTGTCTGACCCTTTCCGGTCGAAGTTAATCTCCCATTAAGTGAATCTCGGCACTGCGGATTCAATGGTACCCTTGGATTTTTAATCCAACCACCAGTTTAAAATATAGAAATCACTGCCCGCACGTTTACTGAATGTACCTTAAAAAAGTTCAAAAATTATTAATAGTCACCCTTGACTCGCACCGGTCGAGGTTAGGCTCTGCCTAAGGGAAACACTCCCTCATGAGCTCAACAATACTCTCATATTTCCAATCTGAGTTACTGTTTATGAGTTAAAGAATTTAACAATAAAATAATTGTTACTTAATTATTTTATTTACGGCCAAAAACTAACTTCCACTGTTGGCCCACGCCAGCCAACGTTAGGATCTTCCTAAAGAAAAAATACCCTCACAAGCTCATTGGTGGTCTCAAATTTTTAATCTGAGTCACCATTCGTGAGTTATAAGCATTTGAAAAATAAAATAATTTTATTTAATTATTTTATTTGCGATTATGCCATTTTTGGGTTTTCACACTGGAGGCCTGCGCTGACTAAACTTAAGTCATTCATAGGGTAAACCCGCCATCCTAAACGTAATGGTGGCCTCAGATTTCTGATTCGGGCACCTGTTTAAGAGTTATTCCACTTTTTCATGAAAACTACTCACGCGTGCTATTTAAAGCTTAACATTTTTTGACGGATCATTCTGGGCACTCCGAGCCTCGGAATCATGTGCCATCAATTTTATCAGTCTTGTAATAATTACATATAATTAAAAAAATACCAAAATTTTGGGACATTATATTCTCCCCACCTTAGGTCTTTACGTCCCCGAAATCCAAAACAAAGGAAAATCAAACAAATAAGGGTACTAAGCACAAATCTGAGCCTTCGGCTCCCATGTGCTCTCCTAGAGGTTCCCATGCTGCCACCAAACTTGCACTATAGGGATCAACTGTCCATGAAGGACTCGCTCCTTTTGATCCTCTAACTCCACCTAGAACTCCGTAAAAGTCACTCAGTCATCAAATTCCAACTCACCCTAGTCGATAACATGTGATGGATCATACACGCATCTCCTCAACTATAACACATGGAAAACATTATGCACTTGGTGCATCTATGGGGGAAGAACTAGGTGGTACTCCACCTCACCAACTCTATTGAGAATCTAAAAAGGTCCGATGAACCTTATAGATAGCTTGCTGCCCCGGCCGAATCTCTGCAATCATCGTCGGGGTGAGACCTGTAGGAAGACATGGTCTCCCTCCTTGAACTCTAAGGGTTTCTGTCTCTTATAGGCATAAGACTTTTTCCTACTCTATGCATTCTTCATCCCCTCCTGGATGATCTACACCTTCTCAATGGTAGCCCGTACCAACTCTGGGCCCATAAGTGCTGAATCCCCTGGGTCTGTCTAGCATAGAGTTGATCTACACAGTCGCACATACAATGCCTCAAATGGTTTCATGTAGATGGTGGAGTGATAACTATTGTTGTATGAGAAATCCCCTAGTGGTAGGTGATCCTCCCAACTATGACCAAAATCTAGGACGCAAGCACGAAGCATGTCCTCCAAGATCTGTATGGTCCGCTCCATCTGACCATCAGTCTGGGGCTAAAAAATTGTGCTCAAGTGTGATGGAACCTGATGCTCAGCTTTCTCTTACTGAAAAGTGAGGCATCATGATACGAACTTTTCCACCACTTTCTTCATCCCTGGCCACCAGTACTGATGTTGGAGGTCCTGGTACATCATTGTCACACCTGGATGTACCACCAAATGGGATTTTTGGAACTCTCTCAATCACTTCCTCTCGTAGCATCACCGGTACCATGGTGCGTCCTCTGAAAAGGATGACATGCTCCCCAACTTAAAAAAAAAATCCCTCAGGAGCCTTTCCTAAGGATATTTGACAACATTGGGTCTCATAGTTCATGTCCCTAAGCTATGCATCCCAAACTCGCTAAAGGAATGGGGGAGTGACAGTCATAGACTGAAGGTAAGCTGGTCCATCACTATCCATAAAGGATATCTGCAACGTGGCTAGCTACTTTGTCACCTCACTCAGCAACTGCAGACTAGACCTCCTGGTGAGCATGTCTACCACCACGTCCCCCTTCCCTGGAGTATAGATTATCTCAAATTCATAGTCCCGGTGTAACTCCAACCATCATTGTTGTATCAACTACTGAAAATCCTATAGGCACCTTTCCATCCATGCGAAAGGCTAACCCTTTTAACTGATTGGTGTGCCATCGACCCTCTGGTAGTGGGTACTCATTCTTCACATCCACTTGGTTAAACTGCCGGTAATCCACAATTAACCTCAAACACTGGGTCTTACTAGGCCCTTCCTCTGCAATTCTCCCAACTATACTCTCATCTCCCGAAGCTCTGTGGGAGCCATCCGATATGCAGTTGAATATATCAATGTCATCCCTGGGTATGATCCAATTCATAATTCCCTCTCCTTGTGGGGAGTTAATCCTAGAAACATCTTTAGAAAGGATGTTCCTGCACTCTACCACTACTTTTGGGAACTGAAAACTCAAAACTTCTGTTGTTGTGAGGGTAAAGTTGGCCGACTCAAGAGTGATCGGTTGCACCCTCATATGCATGAGTTTATCCCATGCTGCTTGGGTTTCCTTTTTCAATTACCAAGGAAAATATCATTCCAAAGTTGTATATATACCACATACTTTTTTCCTAAAACATTCAATCTGAGCATGAACTGTGGATGACCAGTCCATATTCAAACTAACATCGTAAGGCCTCGACGCTGCCACCAATAGGTTCCAACCGAAACTCTCACCTCAAGGGTTAGATCACACTATCAACATAAGTGTGATTATCTATTATCCTCTCATAGGTATCTCTAGATGTAAGTTTCAAGTCAACGGTTTAACCGGAGACTCTAGGTATTGAACAAGATTCATGACAAGAATGAATGATTAGTACATATGTCTATTAATTACGGTAGCTAGTAGTAGAAACAGACCGTACCTCAAATCATTCATGGAGCCCTTGGGTCATACTCTTGGACTGCATGCAGCTACTCCCTTCCCCTATCCTTCATCACCCTAAGCCTGGTGGGGACCACATTAGTGTAGTGGTTATAACATGTCGAAATGTACACCATCTTCTATTGCTCTCCTAGCTCCCCTTCCACATTTTCTTCTCTTCAGATTCATTTGTCCCTATCACTTCCTATTCCTAAAATATTTTACACATCTATGTCTCTGAGACTGATGTCGGTTTACTAATTTCCCACTATTGACATTCACTAGCTGCATCTACTCATCCAAATAATTTTTAACCACAAAGGTTCTCTCTAGCACCCTAACATAAGTAGGAATGCACAGAGTAATAGTGTTGGTTCAGATGTCACTAAACATGTCTCGCTCGGAGGTCTGAGCCCTGAATCACTGGTCTTATCGTATTCATCGAGTACCTGGAATAGTCGGTACACCTCGATGAATGCCCAATTAATGACATGTCGTCCTGTCAAAATTGTAGAAGCACTTGGGAACACAAACCCCCTTAGCTTTTCATGGCAATAGAAACCCTTATCTGAGGAAGGTTATCAAGCTCTATCCATGGAAAAAGTCACCTCATAATAAGATAGGGGTAATCTAAACCCTGTCATTTCCCTACTGAGCCACATAGAATGCTCACTACCAGGACCACCATCTGATCTAATGGTGCCTTGGCTAGATGGAAACTCAGTCACCACCTCAAGCTAGTCCTTAGACACCTATGAGTCAGGATCACCTTGGAACCTGAGGGGTATCTATCACTGAAACTCATATAAGGCATTGATCCTATATGTGTTCTCTACCGGTAATGCCGGTAGTAACAATTGACCAACGGGCAATGGTATCGATGGGACACCACCCGAAGGTACCATCTCGGGAAATAGTCCTTGTACTGAAGTCTCATCACACTGTGGACCATCCTCATGGTCACGCATTGGAATCATGGTTGGATGTCTACGTGGAGGCATCTTGAAAGAGAATCAAGATGAACCACGGTCAATAAGTTATACCTGGTGAGCTGACTCAAAAGCGATCAAAATAAAAACATTTCAAAAACACACACAATCTGTGTTTTTGTGTACCAAGTTGGAAAACAAAATTCAAGTTCTTGCTGTATGGATACATCAGTCGTCGCACTAACACTGGACTCCCTGGAATAAAATATAAACTCAAGAAACTTAACACTATTGATCCATTGAAAACATAGACTCTTAGTTCTTCTGGTATAACTGAACCCCTTTAATACCACTTTGTCACAACCCGTCCCCCAGGGCCCATGTCGTGACTACCCCAAGCCCACCTTTCATAGGCCAGGGGTTGGCGACTATTACTGGACAGGCATTTCACTAAAATGGGAAGGCATTGCCTCAAAACCTATACACACAAAGATAGGGTACACTGCGCACAAGTAAAACACAATGGAAGAAGAAAGGTGCAACCACAACTAAAAAACATCACATAGTGTAAAAGTAAGTACTGAAGTAAAGGGGACAGAATACAAGCCCAACTGAAATGGAAATACAGAAAAAAGGGGAAATAGCTCTTGAGTTTGTTCACCAAGGATCCTACTTCAAGGGTAGTTACATCTCATCATTTTATCTCTCCACGTTAACCGGTCACCTCCGTACACCATCAAGTCCGGGCTCCTCGAGACTCGATCAAAGTTTCCCATCGTCTGCACAAGATACAACAAGATGCGGGAAAAACCCATGTAGGGTGAGTATAACAATACCCAGTAAGGACCCTAAGACCCCTAAAGGTCTCCCATAATTCCAAAAAAGAAAAACCACAAATCATGATCTCAATCAAAAATCACAAAGCAAAAGACAGCTCACATCAGGTTTAACTTAAGTATAGAAGTACAGATGTTTAGTCATAAAGGTAAATCATCTTATTCTATCATGAGGCTCTACTGATGACCCACACAGGATCACTCGGTTCTGATCCACACAGGATTGCTCGGTTCTAATCGACAGAGGATCGCTCGGTGTTGATCCACACAAGATCGTTCGGTGCTGATCCACACAGGATCGCTCGGTGCTGATCCACACAGGATCACTCAGTGATGATCTACACAGGATCGCTCGATGCTAATCCATACAGGATCGCTCAATGCTGATCCACACAGGATAACTCGGTGTTGATCCACACAGGATCGTTTGGTGCAGATCCACAGAGGATTTCTCGGTGTTGATCCGCATAGGATCGTTATTCATTCTTCACGTCTCAGCCAGCCACTGGATTCCTGCACAAAGCACACATGATTCTGGTAGGATCCGCTCCTCAATACATCAGTCATATTTCAACTGGTACTAAGTACCACTAAGAATTAAGCTGATGAAATTTCATGTCATAAGGGTTCCAATGCAATAGACGAAACGTCAACCAGACGCCCGGTCAGTAAGTTATAGGCATTTTAGTGTCGAGGGCCCGGTTGGATTCGGGTGCGATCCAACCCGGACAAACACCAAATTTCTCTCAAACTCACATGGAGTATCTCAAAAGGACACCCACATCCTAAGGGTTGTATCACCATAGATGGTTCATCGATTGAACGTTTGGTTTAAAAGATATTCCCAATTAAGCGTAACTAGGCCGAAAAGGGTCCGGATCCGGTCCGACCCGGTCGGACCGACCCGACCTGGCCTGTTGGGCTCAGCCCAATTCGGGGGGGCCTTGGGCTTGGCCTGCTGGGCTACGGGTTCGACCCGACCCACCCGGTTGGGTGCGGCCCACCAGGCCGCGGAACCACCCGGCCCGCTATTCGGGCGTGGGGGTATGCTCCCCTTCCCGAACGGCTGAACCGTTCGGGTTTTTAAAGTGGTAGCATCGTATGGCATTGTACCACCTGGCCAGTCACCCGCAGGACCCATGGGGTATGGGTCTTCCCTCCGCTGCGGCTCGAAGCCATGACATTCCTCTACGGCATGCTGTTGCGGCACGCCGCTTGGTGACAATGCGGCTGGAAATGTTCAGTTGCCCCTTCCGTTTGTCACGACTCAGAGCCACGACCCTCCTCTATGGCGTGACGCCATTATCAATGCAACCATCATCAGCCAGCGGCCTGTGTCCATAGCGGTGCCTTCAGGCACCGCCTATTCTTCATGGTCGGTGAGTGATGGTCGCTGCCTTCTCTGGTCGTTGGCATCGCCGCACTGACGAATCTTTCACGGGCCTCTGGTGAAGGTTCAGAGGTCTGTTTTCTCTACCGACTGTACCTATAGGCCACCCTAGATTCTTCCATCACTGTGTGGATCCTAGTTTGGCCTTTCGGCATTGTTTCTCGGTCGCCCACGAAGAAACAGAACCAAACCAAGAACGACGGAGGGTCCAGACCTTGTTCGTTCGGCCCGTTCCCTCCACGTTAGCATTATAACATGGGAAGAAATACAAGAATTTACAATTCTTAATTAAATAATGAAACCCCCTTACCTCGAGAAGTCGATGTAGATGAGGAAGGATTGTCCCTATATGAGGGTGTTGCGGATGAAGGAGAAGTTTTACGTCCCTTGGCACTCGTCGTTGAATCCTCTAATGGTCGTCGAAGCCTCGTTCTAGGTTGGTGGAAGATTACACAACACTTCTTCATAGGTTCGTCTCTTGAGTGCCAAAAACCCATGTCTGAGCTTCGTTTAAATAGAAAAAAGATAGGATCAACGCACCGCACAATTAATGAGGTTCATTAATGAATTGAATTAATGAACCTATTAATTCTCCCAATGGTGTGGTTACAAAACCAAGTGTAACCAGCCATTTAATGGCCTGACAACCCAGCGGTCCCGCCATCGCCTCTCAACAGTTACAAGAAAGAAATAAAATAACTCATTGAGTATTTTTTGTAAAGTCTAAAAATTAACTTTTTCGTCCGACCTTTGTTGGTCGAAGTTAATCTCCCCTTAAGTGAATCCTAGCACTGTAGATTCAATGGTGTCCTCGTATTTTTAATCTGAGCACCGGTTTAGAAGATAGAAATTGTCGCCTGCACGTTTATTGAACATACCTTATAAAAAAGTTCAAAAATTATTATCAGTCACCCTTGACCCGCGCTGGTCAAGGTTAGGCTATGCCTAAGAGAAACACACCCTCACAAGATCAATGGTACTCTTGTATTTCCAATCCGAGTTACCATTTAGGAGTTAAAGAATTTAACAATAAAATAATTATTAATTATTTTATTTACAGCCAAAAACTAACTTTCACTGTTGGCCTGCGCCGGCCAAGGTTAGGATCTACCTAAGGAAAACATACCCTCTCTAGCTCAGCGGTGGTCTCAGATTTTTAATCTAAGTCATCGTTCGAGAGTTATAATCATTTGAAAAATAAAATGATTTTATTTAATTATTTTATTTATGGTTATGCCATTTTTTGGTTTTCACATTGGAGGCATGCGCCAACTAAACTTAAGTCATACCTAGAGTTAACCTGCCATCCTGAATGCAACGGTGGCCTCAGATTTCTGATTTAGGCACCCTTTTAAGAGTTATTCCACATTTTCAGGAAAACTTCTCATGCGCGCTATTTAAAGCTTAACATTTTTCGACAGATCATTTCAGGCTCTTCGAGCCTCGGAATCATGTGTCGTCAATTTTCTCAATCTCATAATAATCACATATAATTTAAAAAAATATATACAGAAATTGTGGGACATTACAATGATATGGTATTCAGTGATGTTTTATTGGAGGATATTATGGATTTGTAGTTGATGAGGGTGTTAGTAGGTATAGTGCATGATGAATATTGAAAATATGTTTTTATATAAATTTTCATAGGTTTTATTATTCCATGATGTGTACTTTTATCAAGTTGGTCTCTGGATAATCCTTATATCATCATCCATCAAGGTGGTCTCTAGTTGTTTCACATTTTCTCATTCATCAAGTGGGATTTTGGAAGTTATATGTCGTGGTTTATCAAGATAATATCTAGATAATCCACACATCCTCATCCATTGATATAGGATAGGGATTTTATATCATTTAATCCATTAAGGGGTAATTTTTATAGTTATTTTATTGTCATGTAACTAGATAACATGGATTAATTCATAGATGATGTCATGTTGATGAAGATATAGATAGAATATATTATATGGTGTGTGCATAGGTTTGTGTATTTATTTAGTGAGTGATGTTTTATTGAGATACAAGGTAGTTAAACTTGAGGGAATATGTGGTTTGGCTAGTTATTATTAATGAGGAATTTACATAGAAATTAGTTTTATGATTTTAATTAAGTTTGGGTAGGTAATTTTTTTTATAGTGGTACACTATTTTTTTCACTGGAATTTTATTTTCAAGTTCATTTAGTAGAGTATATTGATTTGTGATGATACTAAAAGGTAACATGTTCTCACCCATCTATATACACACTTGTATGTTTTTATTTATTACTTTTTGGGTTTTTTAGTGAAGGATTTGGTGATGTTGTTCAGGTTATTACATGGGGTTTTATTGGAGTGATAATGAACTACATGTTTTTGGATTCATTATGGTTTTCAATTAGGAGTTGATGTTATTACTATATAATATTTAATATTATTGGAATTAATGTTTTTTATTTGAAATTTATTTGAGGATATATTCATTTTTGTGATTATTTAAGATTGCATTTAGTTAAAGTTGGATGTTTAAGGTTATTCAAGGGAAATGCTTTCCATATATTCGATTTATGCTCTAGAAACTAGTCATTAGCCTCTCTCCTATCTGAGATAGACTTGGGGTGTCTCTTTTAGTCTCATTACTAGACTAGGGTGGGGTTTTATTGGGGTTAAGTTGTGAAAAATTATTATAAAATATATATGTGATGTGATTTCAATGTAAGAACTCCATTTGAACTCATCTACTAATAGTTTTAAGGTTCACAACACCATAACACATATCGGATCCACCACTAATACTTTAATGAAATCTACATGGTTAATATCATGTCAACACATAAGTTACCATGTCAAGGTGAGTATAAATACCAAGTATAATCTTACTAAGTATAAAATCATACTGAGTAAAATAGCATGTACTTGTAATAAATCACATTATACAAAATTATAATAAAAATATTTCTATTATAAGTTGATCAAATCACTAAGTGATACCCAAGTTTTCATAATAACTCAAAAAAAATGTATCTCCATAAATAATATAGTATTCCTAATTAATATTCACACATGAAAATAAAAAGACTAAAACTGACTACAAAATTTATGGGAGAGTTATCTACAGGTATGTATCCTTGGAATGTTAATATTTTAATACCTTTTTTAAGTTTACCTGGACATGAATTTAGTATCTTATTATTATAATCCCATTATATCTTAGTTTATTTTCATCTCAATAATTTTATCTTAAGGTCACTCAACTATGTTAGTTAAGTCACCAAGTAATTATTTTATTGTTCCAATCATTCCATCTCCCTAAAAATTCACTCTAACCAAAAAAATATTTATGTTTATTCATTTATAACCTACATCTAACTTAGGTAAGTCCCTAAAAAATGACTATTGCATGAAAAATAATTATGGAAACATTGATTCTATTTTATTTATATGGGTTTTAAAATAAAAATAACAATGACATATTTTTAAGAAGTGCAATTATAAAAAATAGATAATCATCCAGGTAATTTCAATACCCTAATCCGAGAATATCTCCCCTGGATACCATTTATTTCCTGATAGTTCACCATTATAAAATGAGAATAATGGTTTCCATGTTATCTATATGAATGATCGTGAAAAAATTTAAGCTCATCCAATTATAAAAAGTTATCCTATCAATCATATATTTTTATCAAGATTTATACCTATTTTAAATACATCTAGATTTAAATCTCTATAAATTCTTCTCAAACCATAAACTTCATAAAAACCATTAATTACCAAGGTTATTTTTTATTTGTTTTTATTTTTTAATCACACTATCCTAGATCACTTATGAATTAGCTTTTTTATACACACTTCCTTAATAAAAATAGAGTATCTAACCTATCATTTATGCTTATACATCATTTTCATATGATATAATTATAATAAAACATTAACCTAATGTTCGAAATTCCTATATAAGTAAAAAATGGAATCTATATAATTTTTTAAATCCTATTCAAACAAGATCAACCATACTCAAACTTGGTATAAGTGTTCAAATTAGGTTTCACACATCTTTTAATATCTCCCTTTATCTCCCAAAATTATTGCATACCTTGAAAAGTCTATTTTTATTATCCTTTATTGCTTCAAACATTCAAAACTGTAAGCCTCCAAAATAACCTTTTATACACATATTTAAACTTTGAAAACCATTAAATTTTTATATAAAAATATAAATGGGGATAGGGATTTTTTTGTGGCTTAGTTGGAAAAAAAATATTTTCATTATAAAAAACAACTGGACTATAAAAATAGTCCATACAACACGTATAAAGGGAATATAGAGAGTAAATTCAAGAGTAGAAATTTGGGAACATTTGTGCCTATAAATTTCGTGAATAATATATTTTTTATAACTTTAATGTGTGTGTGAGTGTTATTTATGTTTATAGGTGCGGAAAATGCCTTTTTGGTGACTTATCAGCACTAATATACACATCACATAAAATAATGTGAGATTTTAAGGGATGTTTTATTATAATAATTGATACATATTAACATAAAATAAATAAATATATTTATCCCTTAATTTAAAATTTAATTGTCATGATTTTTTATAAATCTCACCTTGAAACCACTAAAGGATTTTAGAGACATCTAAAAATTCCAAAAAAAGTAGTGGGAAAACACAAAAAAAAACCTACAATAATATCATATGGGAGAGGTTTTTAAGAAGAATTGTGAAGAATATAAAATATATGAATACCTATTATTTTTAAATCCAATATTCATCCTACATGCACTTAATGATGATCATTGGGTAAAAACCATAAGTTTCATTTCTACATAACTAATACACTAGTTTTATGAATCATGAACCATATTCATAGGACCACTATTTTGCCCATGGCATGATAGTACCACACAAGAAAGGGAAGTAGAGTAAGAATAGATATTCTTGACCTAATTAATTTTTATACCATCAAATATTCTTTCAAAGAGGCTTGTAATCCTTTAAATAGCATTTTTTCAATAAATAAATGAGGCTCCAAGAATTTGAACCCTTTTTAATTATTCATTTTATTTTTTTTTAATTATAATATTTATAATATACATACAAAATTATACCAAATACATTTAATTATTTAACATTCAAATAATTAATGAAACTATTTAAAATCCACTTACATGCCAACTAATGATGTGCTTGATTCCATAATATGATAAAATATGTGAAATTTTGAAATTAAATGTAAAGTAACATGACACATGTAGATACAATGAGATGTTATATATAACAAGGATATGTATAACCATGTATATCACATGTTGTGATATTATAAATATCCTTTCATGTGATATATATAATTTAGTGTAATTTTATTTATAGTCGACAACATAGCCACTGATATCGGTGATGACATAGGAGATGGAAAAGTCAATGGAGCGACAATGGGTACAGACCCAGGTACACGTTGGCATAACACAGGATATAGGTAGGGGGATTTGGTCCATGTAATAGATTTCAATCCATAGGGCCTTCAGTCCATTAAATTGTAATGGGTCAGCTATGAAGTGGGTTAAACCTTGGATTAAGTGTAGTTTTAACTTTTTGGACCATGGGTGTGAGTGTTGTTTCCTTTTCTTCTAACCTCCAAGACCTTAATAGATTTTTAATTTATAGAAAAATGAAAATTTAGCCTCTAGAAAAATTTCATTACAATTCATTCTATAAATGGACCCAACATGATCTCCCTAAAAACATGTATCTCCATAAAATCATACACCAAATTTATCTCAATACATAATTCATAGTCATATAATACCTTTTTCAAAGACATCAAGAATAGCCATGGTACATGGAATGTTGTCAATCTCATATAAGCTAACTTATTCATTCTTGATTCTCTCGGTTGGACTAACCAATATAGATGAATACATCACATGTCATTCATCCAAGTAGATAAACATGTAATATGTAACTATACTAGGTATAAACATAAACTTCCCCAGTCTCACTCGATCTAGGGAATATGTGACATATTATTCCTTTAAGAGGATAAATATCATCCTGGTTAAGATAAACTCATTACATGATCAACAACATAACCAACCACATCCTAATTAGCACAATCATTATGGTGGTATAAATAAAGGTATCAAAGTATAAAGGTTCATGTGTAGGGTACCTTATTAACCATGGCTATTGGGGATCACTATGAAACAATCTCCCCAAGTATACTACTAACATTATTTATGAAATTCCATGTACTATACTAAAGTGAGTTGGTCCAAAAAAAATTCATGCAAATGTATCATGAGTGAAATTTGTGTCTTCATATTACCCCCTACTCATTTTAATATTAACATATATTTACAAAACATGACTTTATATGATGATCAATAATTGGGTATAACTTCTAAGTTTATCTATGTGGGATTTTTCATTATTCAACTCTCATGTTACAAATAAAGTTCACATAAATGTATGATAATGTGGAAATTTCCTTTATAAAAACATGATACATTTGTATAATTCTAAATATTTCTATCATATGAATTAGATTTTAGGATATACTAAAAAAATTAAATTTAAGTCATTACAATCATATATTTACACATAAATACTTAAAGTAGTGTATATGTATTGTGTTTGTGGTATTTTCGAAATAAGGTTACATCAACATGTAACATATACTATATCATCATGTACCTATATAATATATCATTATATCAACCCTCCCAATAAACACTTTAATTACACTATGTATTAGAAATATACATTTGGTTTTAATGGGGACATTAGGGTTTTACCCGCAATTAAGAACAAAATTATGTTCAAAAATTTCAAATCCAAGTAGTTTATTTCATCACATCTAATGTTGTGACATATTTAACTTTTATAGAAACTATTCTAACTCATGTTTAATTTTTAAAATTAAAATTCAAAACCTTAATTGATATTATTTATTATCACTTTAAGATGGTAATTAGGAAACATAACACGGAACTATTTTCTTGAGGCCTCAATTCTCTCTCCCAAAGGCTCCCTCACCTTGGGTTCTAGGGTTTCCTCGCCTACTCCCTAGCTTCACTGGTGTTTCTAATTTAGTGATGGATACCTGTCACTCATTGTTCAGTAGGTCTATCCTCTCTCTACTGTTCATCCTAGATTTATTCCTTTTCCATCTTTGATTCAGTTTCTTTCACCTTTATGGATCTCAAGTGATGGTGATGCTTCTCTTTTTTATGTTTTTGTATTTATCCTCTAGGACCCCCCACTCTTATGAAATTAATTCCCTTCTTTTTTATCCCTTAACATAAGTCATCCCTAGGTTTTATTATAGTGTTTTCCCTTAATTCTAGTTCTTTCCAAGTATCGATGTGTTTGAATTCCATCCCAGAGCGGTGTTTCTTTTTTAAATAACATTGTTTCCCTTCACTGGTGATGTTTATTGGTCCTATTTATTATGACTTACATACCTATTTTATTGAATTTATTTCTTATCCCTAGGAAATATGGCCCATAATAAATAATTTTTTTGAGGTGATGAGAGGTCACAGATGCATTATTTGGATGGTTATTTAGGTTATGAAGATGAGGTTTCCTTTTTGATTTTATATTCTTTTTAAGTCTCTCCTATCTAACTATCACTCTGGTTTTGTGATTTTCAATCATTGATTTATGGGTATCTTTCAGTCCCCATCATAGGTCTTCCAACCATGCAGTGGTGGTTGTCGGGTCTTTGTTTCTTTCATGTAGTTCATCGACCCTAATTTCTTGATCCACTTTTTGGGTAGTTATTAGGTATGATTCCTTGATGTTGTAATATCTAGTGAAGTTAACATTAGTTTCATGGTGGAATCCTTATTATTGGAATTACCATGTGTGTTGGGTGGTGGTTTCATTAGTGATGATATGAAAATTACTAATTTTACTTCAAATGGATTGAATATAAACCTAGTAGTTTCGGTTTTTCTATTAGGGTTCTTATTATCCCTAGTGTTATTGGATAAATATTGGTATTAGTCCTCAATGGAAATGAGTATCCAAGATGGAAATGGTGATGGGAACCCTACTAGCGACTATGAAATCATGGTGGAAATATTCTAGTGATATAACTTTTTATATTGGTGTGTGACTCAAAGAATCCCTTAGTCCTACTCATAGATCAAGGCACTAAGTTTATGCCTTTTTTTCTCAATATGTGCTAGTGGGATGGTATTTTCTAGTCTAGTATAACCTTTTAATTCGTTTTTTTTTCTTGATTTTTGTGGTTATTTGGTGATTGGGTGTTTGGGTTTGGTCTATGGCCTATATTTGGGTTTTTTATTGGCCTTTATTTGGTTCTAAATCAACCTCAAAGTGGTTTTGAAAATATAAAAAAAAATGTATTAGAGAAAATCACCACTTTAATATCACACCCTTAATTCTTCTTAAGCGTTTATGAATATTCTTGGATGTTACACAGTGGTTCTTACTATGATTTTACTAGTAACTAGATCTTTATAGGATTCAAATTATTTGATAAATAAAATTTCACTCCTAAAATAATTATTTCATATATAACCTCTTGGATACCTTTTATAAATTGAATTCTCAAAACATTTTGAAACTAATCCATCCTCCATATTACGAAAATTTCCTACATTTTATGTAATACCCATATTTTTTATATGAATTTTAAATCATCTTTATATTGATTTTTTAGTGAAAATAGTAAATTTTGTAGTTTTGGGTTTTATACATAACTAAGGTGTATGATTTACTCAAATCATATTCAAATAAACATCACACCATTATAAATTTACTATTTAAGAAAACAAACATGATTAAGGTTCATGTTTTATAGAACATGCATAGTAATTATGAAACTAACTAAAATGTGTTTTAACATTCTTATTTAAATTATTTTACACTCTCTCCTCAACCCCCTTGATCTCACATGTTCCAAGTATCTTATATGGTGATTTTGGAGATTATATTTCCTATCCTAGACTATACTCTTCTATTTTTAATGTATCAACATTTAAACCTAAGTTAATAACCGTATGATCTTCTATTATTTACCTTATTATCTTTTAAGTTTTTATTGGAGCACTATTCCTTAATATTCTTAGGTATTTTTAGTTGAATTTGTGTTTGGGATATGGGGTTTTTAGTAGGTGTTATAAAATCATTATGGGACTTGAGTTCCTCTCTAATATAGAAATTTTAACTTTTTAAGAGTTGATTTATGGTAGAGGGATCTATATATTCTTCATGTATATATAAAACATTGGTTTCTTAGGTAAAGAGAGTTGGGGAAAGGTTATTATCAAATTGATTTTTTTCTTTTTATGAAAAGATATATTTCGTGAGTTTCATAAAGTAAACTCATATGTTTATTAATTTTAGTTTAATAATAATTAAGTTATAATATTAGTTTTTTCACTTATTTGTTATTTACTATATCTTTATTCATGTTTTATTTATAAAATAATGAATTAAATTGGTTTGTTTGGTTAATGTATTGCCTTTTTTATTTAAATTTCATCACTCTAAATTAATTTGGGAGTATTTAAGTGGATTTTCATATTGGTATAACCCATTGAAAATGATGGGGAACTTATGATTAGGTTGTATATATTTATTCATTTGAGTGTTTATGTCTATTCCTAAGTGTAGGTGTTAAAATTTTTGTTTAGGCTTATTAAGAAATGAATCATAGTTCAGTTGGCACTCTAGGGTCATGATCTAAGTGGTTCAACCTATTTATTACCCAATATGGTATTCATACTCAATATACTTAATTAAGAATTGATATAGTAAAATCAAATTAAATTGTATGTTTTTTAGATATTATTAATCCTTGTGACTATTAAATTTTTTTATCAGTGTGAGTGATGGTTATTATTTTATATCTTAATTTTATTATTTAACTTTGTGGGAATGATATGCATATATTTTCAAACTTATGTTTGATTCCTTTGTTTTCATTTAGATTATATTCTTGTGGGGTTATTAAGGAAAATCCTACTAAGTATTATTTTAATAATCTCATACATGTATACTTGGGTTTGTGTAAATGTTTCTCAATGTGACACGGTCAATGGATATACCTCCCTCTTTATTATTTATGGACCATAGATATTACAGTGGAAATATGGAGTGGAGTGGTGTTTCATTGGTCCAACATGGTGTATTATTAGAGTTTGGACACTTGTTATGGATGTTAGATATCCCTTTCATTTTTTAGTTCAGTATGGTATATATAGGCCTGTTTTTTTAGATATTGACTTTGTGTTCATATTATATGATACTTGGTTTATTATGGTGAATATCATTCATATGTTATTAATTATTTTGTTATATATCATGCATCATGTAAAATTTTGTAATGTTCTAAAATTTACTAAGATATATAGATACTCATAAGAAGAAATGGGGGAAGCCTAAAATGTAATCCCTATGAAATATTGGGAAAAAATTCCTTCATTAAACAAGTTAGTGGATTTATCTAGTATATAGATACCTCATGATGGATTTTTGGGAAAATCCTTATCATTATAAGTTGAATTATTTCTAGGTAAAATCACCCTCTAGTGATTTTAATTAAACCCTTGACATAAATTTCTAAAATCTATTGATTAGGGGACACACCTAAGTCCACATGGCATTCTAGGTTAGGCATCCAATTCGGGGTATTACATGTTAACTTTGAACCTCATAAGATTAAAATTATCTATTTAGTTTCCAAATAGATATATTTATTCACAATGAGAATTAAAAATGTGATCCAAAAAACATTTTTTAGTTCTAAGGAATTATTATAAAAAATATTATACATTACCTTGGGATATTTTAAAAATAATCAGATTTTATTTAAAGTCTGGTTAAATGGTGTGTGTGTACTTCACAACCGAAAATCATTTATAAATGAAAAATTCATAAAATCTAATACAAATATCATAGGGTATATTATAAATTTATTAATAATAAATAATTTTCAGTTTGAATTCATAAGAAGGTATTATTCATAAAATTATGAAATTATTTCATACTTTTAATTGATCACTAAACTATTTTTCTTAAGTATTCACCATATCAATCTAATTGAAGCATCGTAATACATTTCAAAATTGATTCTATAACTCATTTTTAATACCTTAAAATTTTTAAATATTTCAATATTTAACCACTACTTCTTCATGTGCATAATAAACCACAATCATCAATATATATTAGATGAAATATTTCACAAACCAATTCTCCTTTTTACCAAATGTAAATTCAACAGGTGATTTCAGAATCAATAATTTTGTCTTTTCTTATTTTATATGTAATCTTTGTATATAATGAACAAACAATTAATCACATGTCCAATTATATCAAATATTTCATTCTTATAAATGAATAAACTCTTATTTATAAAGATGAAATAAAATCCCCTCTCATCAAAAAATAATAATAAATAATATTTCTATTTTTAGTAAAAACATAGTGACAATTTTTAAATTCTCGAACTAATCCACTAGGTAAACATAGATCATACTTACCCAACCTAAATTAATTAAACCTTAATTAATTTAAAACATAGATATTTTCATCTATATTAATCAATTATTTTTTATTTCTAAGTACATGTACATCTACACATATATGTAATGCATAATCAATATCTGAAACCCATGAATTATATGTAAATAAATTTATTTATAAATTATATCATTATTTATGTTCAAAAGTATTATCTTTGTAATTGGTAAGACTAATCAAATTATAATACCAAACTAATAAACTATTTATACTAAATAAATATCTCAACGTCAAAAAAGTTTGTTGTTAATACTATATAATGTAAATAATTTTTTCTGGTGTGTATCAGGATTTAAAAGTATTTGATAATGAATTTTATTAAATTCAATCCTAATAAAATAATAACCCTTTATATCATAAATATTATTATGAAAAGATATATATTTAACTAATAATTTAGTTCAATTTACTATCCATATAATCATTTAGTTATTTAGGTAGAACATCATGTTAATTATATTATATATAACTTTTGGATAGTTAGGTGAAATAAAATATTTCCCTAATTTATATAATAAATCATCCTAACATAATTCTTCTAGTTACCTATATTTTAGGGTTACCAAGAAAGTATTACACAAATTTTATAGTCTAATATTTCACTACAATTTTATTCTACCTTATTATTCATCTCAATGAATAACTAATTTATCATATGTGTCTTACACAAGATAATTCATGGAAAATTAAATTTTTAGGTTACATGTATCTAATGATTAAGGACTTAAAATTTAATAACTTTGGAATGAATCTAATGCTTAATATTTCCATTGGTTTTAAAGATATCACTATCTATTTTATATTTATATCTCATGTATATTTCATCCCATGCATTCTCTATATGTATACATGTTTCTAATGATTTAATTTTCACATATCATGATTATATAACCAAATTAACATATTCTTATTATATTAATTTATAACTCTTAAACAACTAATGATTTGTGTTATGAATCCATAGTAAAAATTTAATTATAATATTAAAAAAAATACCCAAATGCATCACATGTAAATTCTACATGAATTTTTTTTATAAAATCGATTAAAATCATAAAAAACCAAAATCCTAATCATGAGAACATATGGTATGATGGTTAGTCAAATTAAATATTTCTATATAAGGCATGGTCCCTAAAAATAGTAATTTAGTGCCACAAATTTCTCTTCAAAATAAATTTTCCTAAAATAATAATTCAACTCATGTTTTGATTTTACTATATTTATTCATGCGTGATGGTCATCAATTTATGCTTGATTTTTCATTGATTTTTATTTTAAATATGATCAACTTTACCCTAAATCTTGGTATTTTTGAGTATCTTTTAGTGGAATTCATGAAAATTGATAAAATTTTGAGTTTTCAAGCAAGGTAAAAAATTAGGCATCATTTAGATCTGGAAAAAATAAAAAAAAATAAAAAAATAAAGAAATACAAATTATGTTCTTTCATAGTCACATTCCATGTAGATAGGATAATATAAGACTAGAATCAGGGATATTAAATGCTAATATAAAGTTATAGAAAATATTTCTTGTTGGTGGTGGTAGATACGCCTTGTCCTTAACCTGCCACTTCATGATTGGTGGAAAAAATTACACAACATTACTTGTGGGTGGAAATAGACATGTTGCATACCACTTTCCCCACCAACCATTGATGGATAAAAGCCTAATATGGGTGAACCACCACGTGTGAAGATAGAAAATGTGTTTGTTGATCAACTATATGTTGTGTAATTATTTACACATGATGTAGTAATAAAAACCTATAAATAGATACCTTGGGCATTCATTTGGAAGATAATAGAAATCAAGATAAACTATCCAAGTGTTATTTTTTTATCGTGATTTGTTTTTAATATAATTTCTTTTTCCTTTTTTTATTTTATTCTTATTTTCTCTCCTACATTACTTAAAAATATCTTCTAACCATAAGAAGTAGTTATTTTATACTCATATTTTTTGTAACTCACATGTCCATGAGAGGCTAACAATTCAAATGTATTGGGTGATGGAATTTTTATGTATTTTAATATGTAAATTTTCTTCCTCTCTTCTATTTTTTTAAATTATTCATTATTGTATTTTAATTATAACATATTTAAGAAACCTTTCTCCCTATTTATATGTACCAGTTTTATTTAAATAGGATTAAACAAATGTTTTTACTAGTATAAAATTATATGACCATTATAGTGGCATGTTATCATTCTTTGAGAAAGATATAAAAACAATTCCAATATTTGATTAATATCAAACTAATGATTAATTAATATTTAAAATTATTAAATAATTGTCTGAACATTTTAATAATATTTACATTAGATTTCATATAGTAATAATGGTAATTTTAATACATCCATGAATAAGATGAATTCCTTTTTATTTACTTTTTTTCAATTCCATAACCACTACATGTTTTCATATAATAGTTTTTATCAATTAAATTCAATACAATTTTACTAAAATCCATCAATAAATCCATGGTTGATGGAGAACTAAATAAATTAAACTAAAAACAACCATGAAACATGATAGATTATAAGGAAACATCAATATATAGTATGAAATCAAGAATTATTCAATATTAGATCTAGGTTAATAGCATCAGGATCAAGTACAAGATAATGAAAATAATTAAACCTAATGTTTAATTTGTAAGTTTACTAAGTAAATACCCAAATCAAAATGTCTCAAATTTCCTTGAAATTTTTTATACTTTTCATTATAATAGAGTTTCAGAATATGTAGTGCATCTCAATTTCTTTTTATTTTCTCTGGGTGGCTAAGAAAAGGATTGGATAAAAATCTAACTAGATAATCTATCAGTACATGCGATATTCTTACACAAAATTTTATTTCAAAATATTTTCTTCCATTAAAAATAGTTAAAATTGATTCATACATCCATAACTTGAAACTAAATAATTTAGAATCTATGTATGAGGTATAATATAGGTATAAGAAATATTTTTAGAAAATTTCCACATCTAGACATATTCTTTGGTTACAAATGAATTTTTTTATATTTATTTGGTATAAGAAAAATTATTTTTATTGGATATAGAAACAGGAAGATGGGACATTAGAAACCAGCCATGGGAGATATATGGTTTAATGGATGACATGTTTTCAATAATATTTTAGTAAACTCTAAGAATGATACAAAAAGGAGAGTCATCTATTAATATTATTTCATGATGATGTTTTATTCCCTATTAGATGTTATCTTTCAAAAATATTAATTTTAAAAAATCTAAAAATTCTATAGAAATCAACACTATTAAATCTAAAACCTACATTGAGTATGAGGAAATACATCCAAGATGTAATTTACCATAGAGAAACCAAAATTATGAATCCAAATTCATTGATTATAATAAACCTTATGGTTAATTTCAAAACCCATATAATCAAAACTATAAATCTAACACTAAATATTTTAGGGTGGGTTAACAATCAATACAAACACTAATGAAACCTTGAGGACTGCCAAGATACCAATGACCATGATAATTCCATAATGAATACCATCAGTAATAAGGTGGTTTCCAACAATATCATATACAATAGTTTTACTAATAATCCCTATTATAAGAAGAGTAATAGTGTCAAGAACCTCTAAAATTACTAGAGGATATGATATCAAATTTTATGATGGTACCTAAGATAAGGTTGAAAAATCAAGAATCTATCACTAAAATCCTAGAAATAGAAATTTTAAAATTGGTAAACCAGATGTAAAATAGGACTCCATGTATGCTTCCATGCTTAACTAAATCCAATCCCATTGCTAAAGTGAAATATATATCTTTGAATATTAATGTCTAGTTGGATGATGAGTGTTTTAATAATGATGAGTAAGATGACTTATACCATACTACTAATAAAGAAGTTGTGGGAATTGACGTCTTGTATTGAGTCATAAAAGAATTCCTAATACATGAAATCATCATAGGTCATCATCGATGATAAGATCTAATCCCACTCAAAGTTGGAGAATCAGAATCAGAATCAGAAGTAGAACCTAAAACACTATAACCCATTCTCATGGATGAATTAGTTAAAATGGAAAGACAAAATAACATACCTATAAAATTAATATACCCTATATGATTTAGAATATCATCTATTATTGGCTCCTACAAAACTGAACATACATTATATGATTTAGGGGAGGGGTAAATTTAATGAATATTAGATTATATATAGAATTGGGAATAGAAAATTTAAAATAACTTAGTTATATTTTCATCCAATTAAGAAATCATTGATGATAATATTCAGATTTTTAGAAGATGTAATCCTTTTCATGGAGGCTTTCAAATTTCTAAATAAATTTTTAATCATTGAGATAGAATATGAATCTTTAAATATTATCATTTTATGAAAAAATAACCAGTCTATAAATTATAAATGTTACAAAGGGAATGATCATTTTAAGGATACATGATTAAACAAAACAATGGAAACTAAACTCTTGATTTAATGAAATAAACCCTCAGTTCATGAACAAGTAAAATTGGAATCAACATACAATAGATAAGATTTAATATTTGAAACTTCGGTGTATTAATTAAATGACAAATTAAAATACCTTATGTTTTATTGTGTAGAAAGTGGATCAAGGAAGAGATCATTCCAAGAAGATAAAACAACCTTGGGAAAGTGATATTAAGAAAGAGATTTACCTACTAGGTGGAGGAATATGAAATCAAGTGGGCCCTAATAAATTAAGACCATAAACATATATAAGATAAAATTCTGATAAAAAAGGTAAATAACTAAGATCATTCACACGAAAAACAAGTAAGTTAATCTAAGGATGTAAAATAATCACCTTATAAGAGGTAGCGTAACATGTTTATTTACACACAAACACACTCACACACATAAAACACACATATATATTTTTTTATAAAATGGCATATATATATAATAAATAATTAAATTTTATAGATTTATATAATAATATGTCATATAATGTCACACATTTCATATATTTATATACTCATGTGTGTGTGTGTGTGATTATAATTACATAAATGAACAACATATATAAGTATATAAATATATGACATCTAGGGGATTACATTACATGTACTTATATAAATATATACACTTTAACTATTTTATTTTGTTATTTATTTATATATATTATATATAAATATATATATACACACTAAATGTTTTAAACATCAAAATAAAAAATAAAAAAATAAAAAACAACATTGAGGTTTATGTCAATGGGAAGGTACGCTTCAGGAGACCAATAAAATTTCAGTTCAAATCACCATACTCAACCTTCTGTATATGGATCAGTGTTTTTATTTGAAATCACATGTTATGATAGTTATATATTGAAAAATAATAATAATGGATAATAAATAATTAGTAAATACATGTAAATTGATGTTTGGGAGCATCCTAGAAGACCATCCCATCATAGGTTTGAGTCCCCACCCAGACTTCAGGCTACAAGGATTCCTTTTTAAGATATGGTTATTAATGCGATATATATTTTTAAAATAAATATAAAAAAATTATATAAATTGAGTGTGGATATTTTTTACACCAATGGTTAGGTATAGAGAGTTTTACTTTAAATACATGTTTATTTCATCATTTTTAAGACTAACATATATAATAATACAACTCCAAAAAACAAAAAGCTTTATGCCTTAGGAAAATTAGGCTCATACAACATAAATTAATATGAAACATTAAACTTTATTTAAATCCTTAATAATAGTAACCTTTTATATTTTAAAATCCATTTAATACATGTAATAGTCTATGGACATACATCAAATAAAGGGTGAGCTAAAATCCTAGTAAGTGGAGGAATAATAAGAAGAAACATGTGTCATGAATCAATATAAGTACACAAGTGAGATAATAATAATCATCATATCATGATCATAGGATCATCATCTTAAGGATATATAACTCATTTAAAGGGTATGTGGAATAAATCGCATGCATAATACTTAAAAATCATTGTAACGCCCCAACCCCAGAAGCCTAGATTCGGTGCATTATTATGTATCATTGGCATGATCACAAAAGATCAAGTCTCAAAAGACCGATTAGTTTAGTAGCCTTGGAAGTACTAGATACATTCATAAGGTTTACATTACATCATAAAATGTAAAACTACAACAACATTGTTTCCATATACAACACTGAGATCCCATAGACTATCCCTGTAGGTCAGTCATAATATACTTCTTTGCATCCTAGGAAAAATAAAACATAGAAAGGGGTGAGATCAGATGCTCAGTAAGGATAACAATATAGTGGAAACTTTCATAAATAATCATAAACATTTAAGGCAATATATAAGACTAAAACAAAAGCCTTTTAAACTTGAACTTCAGCATAATATGGAAAAGATAAAATCAAATAATATCATTTACTTATTCACATGCATATTCTACTAGTTGAATAATCACATGAAATATCAATATCCACTTTCATAATGATGGAATGCATAATGCCAGACTTTCATAACCACATAGTCAAGGCCTTGTTCCAAGACTACAAATAAGATTTTGTCAAGGCCTTATGCCAAGACACTAGTTTGTCTCATGAGACCTACCGATGCATCGAGGATCTATAGCTGGCTCCACCCATCCCTTACTAAGTCCAATGCATTCCTCATATAAAAAGGTTTAAACAAAACATAAACATTCGTATTAAAACTATCATACGAAATGTCAATACTTTATCCATAAACTATGAATGGTATAAAAATAACACATCGACAGTAAAACATATCACAAAACCTTCAATACAATATATAAGTTTATTATCATAATAAATCAACTTCAAATAAGTTTAAATCCATCAAAGGATGTTGATATAGATGAAAATTATTTGTAAAACTCTTAGAGAGAAATATCCCTTTTTCATAAAAAAAATTAAAAGTAACACAATTTATAAAGAAAGACAACTAAAGAAATTTTTGAATCAAAGTGTACCATACCACTTTGAAACTTTTTAAAGGAATTAACATTTTAAAAACATTCATGTCCATATAAATAAATCCTTAAAAACCATTTTGAAAACATGGACATTAATGAGAATGATTTAAAAGAATAAATATTTAAAACATTTAAAATTATGTTTTAGTAAAAAGGTACCTTAAAAATAATCCCTTTGAAAACTATTTTATGAAACATGAACTTGGATAATAAATATGTCCCAGTAGATACTTAAGTAAAAACAACCTCGGATAATAAAGAGATTGTGAAATTAACCCTTACCTTGTACTTTTCCTTGGTCGAGGGTAGGTTAACCTTATGTATAATAGTTAAATCATTGTTATTAAATTATAAAAGAACCATATAATTAATTATTATATCATATATGATACATTTATGACTTTATACTACCTATTTAATAATGATTTCCATGTAAAATTAACATTTTAGGTAATAATCACTTTCTTTATCGTACGTGTTTTAAATTGTTATTATTGATCATATCATTTAGATCATTATTTAAATACTTCAAGAATATAAACCTTGATTTATATATCATATATATTTATAATATAAATATTTATAATAGATAGATATATGAAATGGAAGGCACCGTTTATGGATATGGTATGTCATTCGAACGCATAAACGTTGTTTCTGTTTTCATATCATATTGAACAGAAGTAAGAGAATAAGATATATGTAAGTATATATATATATCTAGTATCATTATTATGTTATATATTACATACTTATTTATAATATACATATATTTTTATAATCATCATTGAATGGTGATCGTGGAAATGAATCTCATCGCGTCGTGGAGACAGTAATCCGTACGTACACACAAGCGACAATATCATTACATTGATGGAAAAATCATATGTAATTGGATGGTATATCATATATAAATAATCATTAACATGTTATATTTATTATTTACATCAGTTATACTCATTATTATACCCATCCAAATAATGAAATGTTTAAATAACAAACTACACCACGACGTGGAGAAGGTAATCCGTACGTACGCACGTATGGTGACTTTGTCATTTATAGGATGGAAAGAATAATGAATATGGTTGTACCATTTTTATAATAACATCAAAGTATATATAAGATACTTTAGTTATTATTTTATAATGGAAACAATAAATAAATAGGAATTGGAAGAAGAAAAGAACATGAAAGAGGTGATGAAATATTTACCTCTTCTTTGGGTTCTTCCTTTTGATTTGATCAAAAGGGCTCCCTAGGTTGTCTTTCTGACTAAATGAATGCCTCTAGGATAAATGTAGTACAGTTGAGAGGATATTTGGGTAGGTTTTTGCAGAGCCAAATGGCTTTGAAGGTGTGAATTTGAGAGAAGTGGGAGTGCCCTTTTATAAGAGGGGTGAGGGGCACCTTAGGAAAAGATTGAAATATTATTTTATAATAAAATAATATTCAGTTTATAATGGCTCCAAATTGATTTATTTCGAATCTAAAGTGGGGATGGGTCTAAATAATCTCAACCAATAGGTTTGTGACAAGTTTAGGTTACCATTTTAACCTTATCTTTTAGATTTAACTCTAAGTTAAATAATTTAACGTTTACCATGTCTTCTTGTATTCTTACACTATATGGTTAATAAAAATACTATAAACATCCAAGAAAACATAATGTGGCTCATTAATGACCTATATAATATTATTTAATCCCTATATATTAACCTTATATTTTTAGGAATATTATATCAACCAATAATAAAGTATTTGTTTTAAAAATTAATTTATGTCAATTTTGACACTATTTGGTATTTTGTTTTTGTGAAAGTCATAACAACCTTATCACTTTGAAAAAAATTATCTAATAAACCCTAACATGTCATATTAACCTATAAAATTATCATAATTCATAAAAAGTCTCAAATTACAATTATTTGGATATTTATAAAATCAATTATTTTAATATTTCATTAATAAGGTAATTACTGCATCATCATTGTGTCATAAATAAATTAAATTATTTAATGTCTAAAAATTATAAATAAAATAAAATTACGTAGGAAATCTTTTTATATTTCTAATGAATATTTATAGTAGAATTTATCTTATGTGTAACCCTATATTAAAAATGGTTTAGTTATTAAACTTTGAATTTAACACTTTTAACTCTTCTTTGAATTAAATAATAATAAATGTCCTAATCTAATCCAAGTGGACCTAAAGGGTCATATTTTATTCCTAAGGTTTTTTTGGCCTAATTAAACTTATCCAATAGAATTAGGACATGTGTTCGGGTAATAATAATATCATTTTTACCTTTAATTACCCTATTTACTTTTAACCGTGGTAAATAAAAGTCAAAAGTTACTATTCACCAAAAATTATTTTTATCTTACTAAACCAAATTTTACTTACTGATATCAATCGTGTCTCTTATATTTTTGATATTCAATTCACATAAGCGGTAAAATTAAGTTTTATGAAAATTTGCAAATGCTCCTAGGAGGTGGGTAAAAGACGGTAAAAAGTTCAATAAAATTTTTATATATCTAAAATTATTATAAACTGACTCCAATGAATTACATTGAACTTATATAGGTATTATGTATCTATTTTTACCTAAAATAAATTTAAATAAAATAAATAATTATTTAAATAAAAAGTCAGTTTTAACCAATAACTGAGTGTTTTTCACTATTCATCAAAAATTGAAAGTTTTCAGAAAAATACCAAAATTTTACCCTAAGATAATTTTGATATTATGAATTAAAAAAATAAGTCTATTTTACCAAATTCAAAACATAGAAGTTTAATTTTATAATTTAAAATTAATTCCCGTTTTCAAAACCAAAAAGCGTGTTTTTAAGAAATAATAACAAACAAAAGATTGATACATGTTTATGTTCAATTTCAAAGTGAAATTATTTTCAATAAATAACATTGGATTAAATGGTAAAAATATAATCTATTTATACTTCCAAACCATTAAAATTTATAATTTAACACTACAAATTATTTTGATTAAAAATGTTGTTTTCAGTTAAAATATAGTATTTTTCATTATTCACCCAAATATGAAAGTTATCAGAAAAACACCAAAAATTTATTGAAACTAAATTATTATGTCCCTATTCTAAAGAATAAGTTTATTTTGTCAAATTGAATATATAAAAGTTTAAAATATTTGATTTAAAAAGGGTTCTCCATTAAAAGTCAGTAAAATTTCATTTTTAAAAAAATACTTCTTTTATCTGAAAAAAATGAATTTGTTTTTTCATTATGTCTAAGAAATGAATAATATTTATTCTAAAATTATAGGTATTATATAAAGTTAAAAATTTAGTTAATACTATTCATAACCTTTTTTGAACGGCTAGTTTGGTAAGTTGTGGTGCGCTCGAACTCGGTGTTGCGTGTAGTGCAAGTTATTGAATTACTTTGAATAAATAACATACTATGAAATCTTGGGGTGTTAGATTCTTCCCTCCTTCAATAAATTGCGTCCTTTAAATTTGAAATTGTTCTTTAAAAATAAAAGGTTGAAAATAAAAAATAATTTTGTGGGAAAACCCACATCGGAAATTGGGTTAATAAAATTTAGTCATAATAAGAGGAAAAGGGGAATGAAAAAGTCACCACCAAATTATGATATCGATTAGGAGAACATTGGTGGAAATTAGAGACACATAATTGGAGGAAAAACATAAATATTTATAGGGAGTGATTGAGGTCATCAGTCACAAACAATTGTAGAATTCAGGGCTTCAAAGCCATCAATCTATGATGATTTAAAATATCATCGATTCAAAAAAACATAAGGTATTATGATAACACATTTTTAGTTTTAATATCCCTTACCCAATGTTTAAGAATTAATTTCTTCATAGAATAAGAGAAGAAGAAAATATATACTTGACAAGTAGAGTTCCATCCTTTAACTAATTTCTACCACAAACTCATCTTCCACTCTAAAAGATAATAGAACTTAAAAAATATTCTATTTATCCTATTCATATAGGGTTTCAAAAAAATTAAATTATAATTAACCTATCATACCCTTTAAAAAAAGAAACTATATTATAGAATTCAGGGACTTCACGTAGTCCAGTGGTATGCAGTAAATCCCAATCGCACTATGGTTGTGGGTTTGATTCCCACAGCTTTGTCTGACGCGACGGGTTATCACACAGTTTGTGTGTTATCCTTTTTATAAAAATACAAAAATAACCTAAACAATAGTATACAATTTCAAACATAATCCATTCCAACCTTTAGACTTATCCAAAATACTTCTATCCAAACTCACAGTCCAAAATTTATAAGAAAGTTAAACACAATGAAGATCCTTTTTGTCACGTAATAACATGTGAACGCCTTCATCATGTATTATTTTAAAACATGGCAACACCCTAAATTACCATAAAACCTTATTGATTACATTCATGCTCCCTTATCCTTTATATAATACTGGATATATTCCTTATATCCAAAAATATTGAATATTCCAACAATGATGAAATAAACAAACTATTAATCAGTTCCAAGTCAAGAATATCCAATATAATTTATCCAAATCAACCATCTCTTATTAAAAAATCACTAAATAATTATTTGTACCATATTAAGGATTACATTTCCTTCAACCATGTATTTTTTCAAAAAAGTGTAGCTTACTATTAAGTCACTTTTCTTAGAACCATATAATCTCAAATACTCAATAAAATAGTACTGCAGTACAATCCTTATTTATCTCCATAATTCATATAACCAGTATATTGTTGATACAACACTCAAATGAAATAATTCTATAATAACAACATAAGAACACTAGTCATTCATCTTCATCTGAGGTAGTATCATAACTTGATTATTATCCAATTGCATCATTTAAGGTATACTCTGATGACTGGGACATTAATTTGTGTAGTGTCCCAACGCCTTGCAGATAAAGCATTGTACATTTGAAACTTTTTTTCTTACCCTTGCAATCAAGTACTTGGTGTCCTTTTTCTCCACACTTATAACAAACCCTCATTCCCTTCAAGCATTTACCAAGGTTATTCTTTCCACAGTTATCACATATGGGAAAATCCTTCTTTTCCCTCTTCCCTTTATCCATCTTTCTCTCTTCCATCCTTTTCTTCTCTTGCTTCCCTTCAAAGCCATAGGACTCAGAGAATTATTTACTTATCTTATTAACATATGATACTATTTATTCTTATGTTGATAATAAATGAGAGACTATTTCCCTTCTAAATGTTGGATTAATACCAAGAAAGATATGATCCTTATTACTCTTTGAATCATACATATTGCTGGAGTTCACATTCCTTCTACTGGGTTCCATTTCTATACAATGTCATACACTAGGTCAGTTTATGAATTGCAATGAATAATTACAAACTTGTAAAATACCTAATGTAAATTGAAAAATTTATGGATATAATCCATAATCATAAAAATATTTTCTTGAGGAGGTATATACTCGTAAATCCTTCATAATGATTTATAAATAAAATTAGAATTATCCTAAGCATATCCTCCAGGAGTGTCGTAACCAAGAGTGCAGTAAGGCCCGTTTTCGTACACCAGTTCTCATTCGAGTCTAGCTCAAAGCGGTGTTTTTGGGTTTTTCCCCTAGGTACATTTGTGCCAGAGCCGCCTCTACCTACTCATATCCAGATAGGTATGTATTTTCTTGGAAAACTCACAAAATCTCTACATTACCAAAATTCTAGAAAGTTATTATATACTAATCCTCAAAGTCTATCATATGGTAATGTGATCTAATCAAAGTTTATCTAAATCTAGTTTCCAAGGTTATTGCTAAACTTCCTCTGATACCAACTGTAACGCCTCAACCCCATAAGCCCATAGTTGGTGCATTATTACGTATCATTGGCATAATCACAAAAGATCAAGTCTCTAAAGACCGATTAGTTTAGTTGCCTTGGAAGTACTAGATACATTCATAAGGTTTACATTAAATCATAAAATGGAAAACTACAATAACATTGTTTCCATATACAACACTGAGATCCCATGGACTATCCCTGCAGGTCAGTCATAATATACTTATTCACATCCTGGGAAAAATAAAGCATAGAAAGGGGTGAGCTCAGATGCTCAGTACGGATAACAATATAGCGGAAACTCTTATAAATAAGCATAAACATTTAAGGAAATGTATAAGACTAAAACAAAATACTTTTAAACTTGAACTTCATCATAATATAGCAAATATAAAATCAAATAATTTCATTTAATTATTCACATGGATATTCTACTAGTTGAATAATCACATGCAATATCAATATCCACTTTCATAATGATGGAATGCATAATGCCAGACTTTGATAACCACATAGTCAAGGCCTTGTGCGAAGACTACAAATCAGATTTTGTCAAGGCCTTATGCCAAGACACTAGTTTGTCTCATGAGACCTATTGATGCATCGAGAAGCTATAGTGGGCTCCACCCGTCACTTACTAAGTCCAATGCATTACTCATATGAAAAGGTTTAAACATAACATAAACATTCATATTAAAACTAGCATACAAAATGTCAATACTTTATCCATAAACCATGAATGGTATAAAAATAACACATCCACAGTCAAACATATCACAAAACCTTTAATACAATATGGAAGTGATATATCATAATAAATCAACATCAAATAAGTTTAAAATCCATCAAAGGATGTTGATATAGATGAAAATGATTTGTAAAACTCTTTGAGAGAAATATCCATTTTTCATAAAAACATTTAAAAGTCACACAATTTATAAAGAAAGACATTTAAATACATTTTTGAATCAGTGTCCCATACCACTTTGAAACTTTTTAAAGGAATTAAAATTTTAAAAACATTCATGTTCATATAAATAAAGCCTTAAAAACCATTTTGAAAACATGGACATTAATGAGAATGATTTAAAAGAATAAATATTTAAAACATTTAAAATGATGTTTTAGTAAAAAGGTACCTTAAAAATAATCCATTTGAAAACTCTTTTATAAAACCTATACGTTGATAATAAATATGTCCCAGTAAATACTTATGTAAAAACAACCTCGGATAATAAAGAGATTGTGAAATTAACCCTTATTTTGTAATTTTCCTTGGTTGAGGGTAGGTTAAACTCTTGTATAATAGTTAAATAATTGTTATTAAATTATAAAAGAACCATATAATTAATTATTATATCATATATGATCCATTTATGACTTTATACTACCCATTTAATAATGATTTCCATGTTAAATTAACATTTTAGGTAATAATCACTTTCTTTATCGTACGTGTTTTAACTTGATATTATTGATCGTATCATTTAGATCATGATTTAAATACTTCAAAAATATCAAACTTGATTTATATATCATATATTTTTAGTATATAAATATTTATAATAGATAGATATATAAAATGGAAGTCACCATTTATGGAGACGGTATGTCGTTCGTACGCATAAACATTGTTTCCGTTTTCATATCGTATTGAATGGAAGTAAGAGAATAAGATATATGTAAGTATATATATATCTATCCAATAGAATTATTAGTTCATATATTAAATACTTATTAATAATATATATATATATATATATATATAATCATCGTTGAATGGTGATCGTGGAAATGAATCTCATCGCATTGTGGAGACGGTAATCCGTACGTACGCACGAGCGACAATATCATTATATTGATGGAGAAATCATATGTAATTGGATGTTATATCATATATACATAATAATTAAAATTTTATATTTATTATTTACATCATTTATACTCATTATTATACCCATTCAAATAATGAAATGTTTGAATAACAAACTACACCACGACGTGGAGACGGTAATCTGTACGTACGCACATATGGTGACTTCATCATTTATATGATGGAAAGAATAATGAATATGGTTGTAAAATTTTTATAATAACATCACAATATATATGAGATACTGTATTTATTATTTTATAATGGAAACAACAAAGAAAGAGGAAGTGGAAGAAGAAAAGAACTTGAAATAGGTGATGAAATATTTACCTCTTCTTTGGGTTCTTCCTTTTTATTTGATCAAAAGGGCTCCTTAGGTTGGCTTTATGACTAAAGGAAGGCCTCTAGGATTAAGGTAGGATGGTTGAGAGGATATTTGGGCAGGGTTTGGCAGAGTCAAATGGCTTTGAAGGTGTGAATTTGAGAGAAGGGGGAGTTCCCTTTTATAAGAGGGGTGAGGGGCACCTTAGGAAAAGATTGAAATATTATTTTATAATAAAATCATATTCGATTTATAATGGCTCCAAATTTATTTATTTAGAAGAGAAATTGGGGAAGGGTTGACATAATCTCAACCAATAGGTTTTATACAAGTTTAGGTTACCATTTTAACCTTATCTTTTAGACTTAACTCTAAGTTAAATAATTTAACTTTTACCGTGACTTCTTGTATTCTTACACTATATGGTTAATAAACTTACTATAAACATCCAAGAGAACATAAAGTGTTTCATTAATGAAATATATAATATTATTTAATCCCTTTGGAATAACCTTATATTTTTAGGAATATTATATCAACCAATAATATAGTATTTTCTTAAAAAAATAATTTATGTCAGTTTTGACACTATTTGGTATTTTGTTTTTGTTTAAGTCATAACAACCTTATCACTTTGAAAAAAAATTATCTAATCAACCCTAACATGTCATATTAACCTATAAAATTAGTGTAATTCATAAAAAGTCTCAAATTACATTTATTTGGATATTTATAAGATCAATTATTTTAATATTTCATTAATAAGGTAATTACTGCATCATCATTGTGTCATAAATAAATTAAATTATTTAATGTCTAAAAATTATAAATAAAATACCATTATGTATGAAATATTTTTATCTTTCTAATTAATATTTATAGTCGAATATATCTTATGTGTAACCCTATATTAAAAATGGTTTAGTTATTAAACATTGAATTTAACACTTTTAACTCTTCTTTGAATTAAATAATAATAAATGTCCTAATCTAATACAAGTGGACCTAAAGGTTCATATTTTATTAATAAGGTTTTTTTTGGTCGAATTAAACTTATCCAATAGAATTAGGACGTGTGTTAGGGTAATAATAATATCATTTTTACCTTTAATTACCCTATTTACTTTTAACCGTGGTAAATAAAAGTCAAAAGTTACTATTCACAAAAAATTATTCTTATCTTACTGAACCACATTTTACTTACTGATATCAACTCTGTCTCTTGGATTTTTGAAATTCAATTCACATAAGCGGTAAAATTAAGTTTTATGCAAATTTGTAAATGCTTTTAGGAGGTGGGTAAAAGACAGTAAAAAGTTCAATAAAATTTTTATATATCTAAAATTATTATAAACTGACTCTAATGAATTACATTGAACTTATATAGGTATTATGTATCTATTTTGACCTAAAATAAATTTAAATAAAATAAATAATTATTTAAATAAAAAATTGGTTTTAACCAATAACTCGGTGTTTTTCACTATTCATCAAAAATTGAAAGTTTTCAGAAAAATACCAAAATTTCACCCTAAGTTATTTTTGATATTCTGAATTCAAAAAATAATTCTATTTTACCAAATTCATAACATAGAAGTTTCATTTTTAATTTAAAATTAATTCCCATTGTCAAAACCAAAAAACGTGTTTTTAAGAAATAATAACTAACAAAAGATTGATACTTGTTTATGTTCAATTTCAAAGTGAAATTATTTCCAATGAATAAAATTAGATTAAATGGTAAAAAAATATTCTATTTATACTTCCAAACCATTAAAATGTATAATTTAACACTACAAATTATTTTGATTAAAAAAGTTGTTTTCAGTTAAAATATAGTAATTTTCAATATTCACCCAAATATGAAAGTTATTAGAAAAACACCAAAAATTTATTGAAACTAAATTCTTATGTCCTGATTCTAAAGAAGAAGTTTATTTTTGTCAAATTTAATATATAAAAGTTTCAAATATTGGATTTAAAAAGGGCTCTCCATTAAAAGTCAGTAAAATTGCATTTTTAAAAAAATATTTCTTTTATCTGAAAAAAATGAATTTGTTTTTTCATTATGTCTATGAAACTCATAATATGGATTCTAAAATTATAAGGATTATATAAAGTTCAAAATTTAGTTAATATTATTCATAACCTCTTTTGAACGGCTAGTTTGGTAAGTTGTGGTGCGGTCGAACTCGGTGTTGCGTGTACTGCAAGTTATTGAATTACTTTGAAGAAATAACATACTATGAAATCTTGGGGTGTTACAATCATAATCATAAGTCATGTATTACTACAGAGACTTCATAAAATTATGGACAAAGCTAACTGTGTCATTTACATTCATAACATTGTTGAAAAACCTAACTACATCATGTTTATTCATAATAATATCATGAGATATAACACTTTACCAAATTAATTAAAGGGACATATCATTTTAGGCTCACTCACCACATTATAATATGCTCATAATCATGTATTCCACATGAAAAGGGAACATATATTAATCATAAACATAAAATAAATCCATGAGAAGCTTAAAGGTTCCCAAAATAATAATTTAAAATATCATTTTGGACATTAAAGGGTAACGTAAAATGATATTTCATGGTTTATAAAGATAAGAAGGAACAATATATGAATAATCAATTTGATGTTTTGAAAATAAGGACTTTATAAATAATCATTTGAGGTTTCTGATAATTTATCCCATGGAAATATAACATGCATATCCATAGAATAAAAAAGTTTTAAGTTGAATAAAAGAGATTTATATGTGATTTAATTAATATTTAGAAGAATAATGTGTTAAAAGAGAGGTATATATAGGATAAACTCAAAAGAAGTAAGTTTAACTCAAGATCCCCCTTACCTTAGGTCATGTTTTGTTTTTTCATGTTTTCACCTCCTATATAATCAAATTATGTTTATTAAAACATTAATCAAGAAGTATGTTATATTAATTTTAATTATTATTGATCGATTATAATCATTTAAATTTTTTTATTAAAATTTCATAGAAGATTAAATGGTTCAATGACATTTTTGTTTGAATTATTCCATTTTTTTGATTTCGTGGTTTGATTCATTGTTATTTATCCATTACAAAAATTAAGTTTAAAAGCATAAAAATATATAAAATTTCATATTTATATACTATATATTGGTTATACTAACCATCCATAAAGGAAATGATAATTGAATAATTGACATCATCCTTGTAGGTGGTAAACCAACCATTAAAAGGACTTTATCGAGAGAGAGAGAGAATATGAATACATTATAAATAGTTTATAATAACCATATATTATCATAATAAAAATTAAATATAGATAATTAATATATTCTAGATATCTATAAAGGTAGTGATATATAAAAAATTGATAATTTCCTCTTATGCGGGTAAACTTTCCATTAATGGGACATTATAAAAAAAGGGAGAGAGATTATATATACATTATAAATAGATTATTGTAATTTTATAGTAGAATAATGACTTAAATATCATGTTAATATACTAATTGGTTGATTTTAGGAAGATTTTTTTAGAAATTAATGGGATAATATAATAATTAAATAAGATAAGTGAAATAAAAAGGGATTATGTGTTACCTCATCCTAGATGTTTACTCTTTTTAGGGGATAACACCTTTAAGGCTTAGAGTGAGGTGAAATCAGCACATCTTTATGGATCTAAGGAGGCTTAGGATGAGATAATTGAGTATAAATTTGTTAATTTAATGGATTTATGATGTTATTTTCTAAGGGGGTGAGTAAAGGTATTTATACTTGAATGGGAGGTGTATTTTAGGTAAAAATCATGAATAAGATATTTTTTAAAAATAAATACTTGAAATAGTGGTCTTATTTGAGATTATGAATATTATTTGCTTAAAAATATTACTTTTTATGGATTCCAAACCATTTAAAAATTTAATTTATTAGTTTAAAAAAAATAAAGGAGGAAAAACATAGTTTTTTAATTTTATAATTTATCTTTTTAGGCTTTGGAAGGTGATTTTCAAGTTTGGAAATTAATTTTATTGTCTTTAAAATGAATAATTTATCTTATTAAACCTATTTTTAGTTTAGAAAAACATTTTAGAAATTATTAGCACATTATTATATTAAAATTATGTAATAAAACATGTAACACCCAAAAATTCTAAAATAAGAACATTGTATTTGGTATCATATGTGACACGCAACACTAAGATTAAATAACCCACAAAATATGTTTTTTTAAAATTTAATCTCTTTGATAGCTTGTGAAACACACAACCCTGATTCTAAATGAACTGTAATATAGTATACTATTATAACCTAGAAATTAAATTGTAAGGTATGAATAGTACTAACTAAATTATTAAAAATATGGTTATCTATTGATTATAAATAAAATAATAATTATTTAAAAGAAAAAAAAGAAATGTTTTTTGAAAAAACCTTATTTTTTCTAAAAAATGGTTTAGTTACACTTTGCGCACATAATTTAAAATTAATTTATACCTATTTTAGAAAATTTATATGATAAAATGAAATTAATTTTTTAAATCAGGATATAAAAATTATTTTAGTGTGAATTCTTTGGATTTTTCTGAAATGTTTCATTTTTCAATGAATAGTGAAAAATACTGAATTTTAATTGAAAACTACCTTTTTGTTTAAATTATTTATAGAGTTGAATTATATTTTGAAATAATTTTAAAGTAAAATTAGTTTAATTATATATCTATTAATCCAATTTAGGTTATTAGAATCATTTTCATATTGAATTTTGATATAAAAACATTGTAAACTTTTGAACATTTTCTTTTTAAAAGCCCACTTTCTCGTTGTGCCTACGGGATTAATTTTAAATTAAATTTTTCCACTTATGTGAATGTAATTTTGAAAAATGGAATTAATATTTAGAATAAGAATAATTTATATTATCTATGAATGACAACTTAATTTTTGACCAAAATTAATAGTGAAAACAATAAACATTATTTACCGTGGTTAAGGTAAAAATGGATTTACTTGAGGGTTAAACTAAAAATATAAGGGTTAAAATGAACTAAAAACAAGTCTATAATCTATTTTCTAGAAATATTTTAATCCTATAATTTATAAGGATCAGTAATACTCCATTTTGGACCCTTTCGGAATGTGAAAAATGTGGGTACACCTATTTCTTTTCAAAAATTACAAGTGTGACACTCACCTCACTTATAAAAGGTCACCCCTCTCCTCTCTTCTTCACACCTTAAAAAACTTTTTTAGGCCAATAATTTACCAAATCACTTCCCATATTCCCTACTATAATCCTAGAAGCCTTACTTTGGCCAAAAATCCAAACTAGGAAGGATTTTGGTGCAAACCTAATGAGGTTACCTGAAGAAGAGGCAACAATCTTTAACGAGTGTTTTTATTTTATTTCATCTCCCACATCCTTTGATTCTTATTAAACAATGATGATATAATAACCTCAGTGTCTTAAATATAATGTTATGTTGTTATGTTTAGGTCATGACCTACAACTATCCCCACTTCCATCAAATGGGTCACAAAATCATCATTTGTGTGTGTGGCGGAATACCACTTTGTGAGCCAATGTCATTCATTTCTTCATTACCACCTCTCACGATTGGGTATGATGATGGATCTAAAGTATATATATGATATTTATAGTATAATTAAACTTTTGTAGTCATTATATCATATATACCTTTTTTACTTTTCATTCTGCATGGGATATAATAATGTTGCTCGTATGTACGGCGGACTACCGCCCCATGAAGCAATGTGTTTCGTTTTTCACTAACGCTTTACATAGAAGGTAATAAGGATAAATTTAATGAATATATGCACTACTATAAAATGCATAGTATACAATTTTAGCAAAAAGAGTTGATAAAGGATGCCTTTATCAGTGCATTTTTTAGCATTGATAAAGGTCTCGATCACATGTGCTAGTCCCACATCGAAATAATGCAAGTTCAATCTCTTCTTTATAAATGATTCCATCGCAACACAAGCTTAGAAGCATGCTACAGATATGGGCTCATGCATACACTTTCCACACACATGAATATGGGCCATTCCACGGGAATGTCAGGGCCTTGGCCCACTCTATGCTTCCTGCGGGCCTTGCCCACCCTCATACGCATGGCCAAGTTCGACACGACCCGGCTCCCTTGCCCCACCATCTGAGCCTATACATGACCCAACCCGCGGTCATCCCCCATATTTTTAGCCAATATAAAAAATATAAAAATATAAAAAAAATGAAATATTTAAAAAAAATAAAAAAATCAAATGAATAAATAAAAAAAATATTAAATATATTATTGATTAAATAATTATTAATAAATTTAATATATATATATATATATATTATATAAATATTAATAAATAGTATATATTAAATATATATATATATAATGATTAAATTGAAAAAATTAAACAAATAAAAATTAAAAATGAGTCAATTAAAAAATTTATTAAAAAATTTATTAATTAAATAATTATTAATAAAAATTAATAACATTAATATACATATATATAATTTATAAATATTAATAAATAGTATATATTAAATATAGATATATAAAATGAATAAATTGTAGTAATTAAACAAAAAAATTAAAAATGAATAAATTACAAAATTATTAAAAAAATAATGAAACATTATTAATATAAATAAATAAATTTAATATATATATATATATTAATTATAAGTAGTAATAAATAATATATATTTAATATAAATATAGAAAATGAATAAAATATAATAATTAAAAACATATTAATGTCTTATTCATTTTTAATGGTTTTTATACATAATTATTCATTAATACATTTAATATTTTTAATATAGAAATATATTCATATATATTTCTATATATTTCTATATATATATATATCAATATATATAATATTTCCAAAAATATGATTTATACAATAAAAAAATTATCCTTATATTAAATAAGTCATGTATTTAGGGAATAATGATTTATAAATAAAAATTAAAAATGAGTAAATTTAAAAAAAATTAAAAAATTATTATTAATTAAATAATTATTGATAAAAATGAATAAATTTAATATACATATATATTAATTATAAAATATTAATAAATATTATAATGTAAATATAGATATATAAAATGAATAAATTGTAATAATTAAATAAAAAATTAAAAATGAATAAATTGTAATAATTAAATAAAAAATTAAAAATGAATAAATTAAAAAATTATAAATGAAATAATTATTAATAAAAATGAATAAATTTAATATACACACATATATATATATTAATTATAAATATTAATAAAATTATATATTAAATATAAATATAAAAAATGAATAAAATGTAATAATTAAAAACATATTAATTTATTATTTGTTTTTAATCGATTTTATACATAATTATTCATTGATACATTTAATATAGAAATATATTCATATATATTTATATATATATATATATCAATATATATATAATATTTCACAAAATATGATTTATATAATACAAAACATTTATGCTTACATTATATAAGTCATATATTTAGTGAAGAATGTTTTATAATTAAAAATTAAAATTAATTAAAAATATTTACTAATTATATCGTGTAATGTACATTAATTGAATGTCATTTTATTTTTCAATTTAACATATATCAAACGTGTGTTACATTGATTTCACACATAAATATGTGTAATTAATGCATTTTTATATACAACAAACACACACAAATATTTATTTAATTAATGAAATATTATATAGAAACACATACACCTAATATTTATGTAATTTATTCAAATTTTAATATTCATTTTAGAATTTAATTTAATAACATGATACATTTAATATATTTTTATTTTAATCAGTAAATTTTATTTATTTATTTTGATATTATTACAGTAAGGTATTATTTATTCATTTTTAATATTTTTTATTTTTTTAGGATTTAATCATTTTCTAATATTTATTTTTATATATTTATTTACTATGTTTTAATATTTTCAATATGTATTAATCTTCATTTCAATATATATCCTTATGTTTTTAATAATTTTTATTTAATTAATAAAACTTATCCATTTTTTCAATGTTTTTAAAGTGTACTCGTTTTTAATTATTCAGTTTCACTCATTTTTAACATGCATGCGATTAATATTATATATTCATTAATAATATTAAAAATATATTTTTAAATACATATTTATAAATAAATATATTTATAAATGTATATTTACTATATTTATAAAATTATATATTTATAATTATAAATAAATAAATATTATTTTTTAGAAAAACTATTTATATAATTATAAAAAAATAGTTATATATTTAAATAATTATAAAATTATAATAAAAATATTTAAATAATGATTATATTTACTATATTTATATTTATGTTTATCTTTATATTTATATATGGCTATTAAATATATATATATATATATAATTATATAAATATATATAATGATATAAATACATAAATATTATTTTTTAAAGTATTTATATAATTATAAATAAATAATTATAAAATTATAATTAATATATTTAAATAATGAATATATTTACTACATTTATATATATTTATTAAATATATTTATTTATTTATTTATATAATTATATATATATTAATATAAATATATTTATAATTATAAATATATTTACAAATATATTTATTTATAAATATATTTATAAATTTATATTTACTATTTTTGTAAAATTATATATTTATAATTATAAATAAATAAATATTATTTTTTTAAAAGTATTTATATAATTATAAAAAAAATTATATATTTAAATAATTATAAAATTATAAGAAATATATTTAAATAATGAATATATTCAATATATTTATTATATATAAATATTAGGTGTTTGGGGGACAATTACATTAAACATACACACCACACACACAGGCCGGAAAGGTAGGCCATAACCCCCCCCCCCTCCAAGGGATAGTCCCACAAACTGGCCTCAAGGCCCAGTGCAGCGTCATGCCCACATCATGCCCACATCATGCCTACATCATGCATGTGTCATGCATGTGTCACCGTATGCCAGCGTCATACCTATATCACCGCCTACCTGTGGAAATTTACTCCCACCTGGATTTGAACCTATGTTTGATGCAGGATTATGGGGAGCCTTTACCACTCGAGAAAGCCCCCAGTTGTATTATATATATATATATATAGTTATATAATTATATATAATTATATAAATATATATAATAATATAAATATATATAATTATATAAATATATATAATTATATAAATATATATAATTATATAAATTCATTTATAATCATATAAAAATATTTATAATTATATTTACAAATATATTTATTTATAATTATAATTATAAATTCTTTATCAGTGGTAAAGTTTTAGCACTTATAAAGATACCTTTTATGATCAATTATTATTTTAGTGCTGATAAAAGGTATCTTTATGAGTTCTTTTTGGAAGCGCTGATAAAATCCTCCCTGGTCTTTTTAAAAGAACCCTAACAGACCTGATTTCAGTCACACCTCTCAAGCTCTTGTAGAAGTCTATTGCTATCGTCGCTCCCCCTTGACTTTTCATTGATGAATTAAGCCTCAAATCTAAGTTATTTTATTTTTTTTCTCCTCCTCTCTTGTTGCTTGCTTGTTCGGGTTCCACAGTGTGAATTAGTGCAGCATTTTCTTGGATCGGTGTTGTCATGGGTTCCAAGTTTAGGGTATCTACTCATTGTTCGAATCTTGTTGATTTCATAAGCCTGAATGATCAAAACCTCACCCTTTGAGTTCAACAATCCCCTATAATTGGTTTGGGTTCCTTAGTAATTTTAGGCCTAAAATCATATCTTCCTCTTCTTTTTTCTGTCCCTGTGCAGTGAGGTGTGGCATGAGAGCTTCCCATAAAACTTGTATAGATTCATCTTGAATTTTTACATAGTAGCAGCAACTCAATAGACTTTTTATTTTCATTTAGGTAGAAAAACAAATATTTTTTTATATTTAAAACATTTATTATCATCTTGTTAATCATCTATATTTAATCTTCATTTTGATCACTAATATTGAATTTCAAATATCAACATTTTAAATTCAAAATATAAATAATATTGATCTCCTTATCTTCCATGTCATTTCATTTTCATAAAATCGTTCTTGTAGAGAAGGATTGGAAAAGCTTCATGTTGTTTTGGACAAGAAAGAATGGATTTGGAATCATCATAATTAATTCCCTTCATCTGTTTTTAAAATTGTAAACTCTCTTTAGATTTGGAAGAATTCTTCAATTTTTTTATGCTATGATGATTACATAGATCAAGTAATGATAATTATGCACAGAGGATTCATGATTATGTAGAAAATAATTCATTCTTACATATGAATTAATGATTACACAAATGAGGGATGATCCTTACATGGGTTGATGTGTACACAAATTATGCTTACATGACCTCAATAATCCTTACGTAGAACAAAGTTCAACCTTACATGGGTCCAAGTCATGTTTACATAGATAAGGAATTATGTTTATATAGAGTGAATCTATACTTATGCGGATTAATTCATCCTTACACATATAATAGTTTGTACTGACATCGCTCTGGATTCATTTTTACACAGCTCATGACTCTTCCATTTTTCATATTTCTAGCTCAAAATTTTCATATTTCATTAGATTAATTCATAAACACATAAAATCATTGTTGACCCATATCAATATCTTTAATTCACATTAAATTATCTTCCAATAATTTTGGGAATTATTAAAATAATTCCAAACCCATTTTATCTCATTTCAATGCCCTTTGCATTATATAGAATATGCAAGATGGAGTATTTCAATATCCTTCACTACCTCCACTCATTACATACTTAATGAACCTTCTTCCAAGAGATATTGATCTTTGATTTTAGTATCGAATATGCTAAGTAACTCAATAAAGGTTTCCTTAAAACTCTAGATATATTCTCCCAATCATTAATCCTTTTTAAACCTTTTCAAATGCAGCTTATACAAGCTATCTAGAACAGTTAAACAACCATATCATCTTCTAACTTCTTTTTAAAATTGTAGATAGTTATCCAACCTTCAACACTTTTATTTAGCATAAAAACTATCTCATCAATCATATTATGTGAAGGGATACTCACCAAGCATCTAACTCTTCCACATTCCTTTTCCAAAATAGGAAAATTACTCCATTACATGTCCAATGATTTCCAACTCCAACTTCATTCTTCTTTAAAACACATTGAATTTCCTTTACATTGACAACCAATTTGCAAAAAAATATAACTTCAACCCTTGGGAACTTCACTAATCAATTTAATTTATTGTGTTTTAAATTTTCAATACTTAAGAAAAATAGTTATTTAAAAAAATAACATATTTTTAATATTATATAATTTTAAACACCACCTATAAAATTTAATTATTCATTTTAAAAACATTTAATAATTTTTTTCCAACATATTTATTAGTGATGATTATATTAATATATGTCTATAAGTGATTCATTTGAGTAATAAATCCATTTTATTAACATTGTTAATAAGATATTTTATAATTATACATGAAATAAATATTTGAAGGCTTTCTTTGAATTTTGAAACTGCAATGGTTATCTCAACATGAGTGTGTGTAAGATCATACAACTAAACCTTCTCATAGTCACACCAATCAAGGATCCCCTTATAGGGATTATACTGTTGTTTCTACTTTTTTCATCTTTAGGAAACAAACTAAGAAATTTTGTCACGACCCATCCTAGTGGGGCCTACGCTGCGACTCCCCAATTCCACCTCCAATAGGCCAGGGGCTGGTGACTAACACTGAGTAGGCATATTACTAACATGGGAGGCATTGCCTAAGTACCTGTACACATGCACACATATCCAAGACCACAATGCTGAAATGTAAAAACAACAACTAGGGAACAAAATACATGCATACAACTAAACCCAACCAACAGAGTACGATGGGAAGTAAATTACTTGAAAGTAAATTGGGCCAGAATACAAGCCCACCAAAAAACAAGAGTCCAAAAACTAAAAACTCCAACCTGTAAACACAAAGAGGTACTGGGACTGCTACTCATAGCCGTAGGAATACCTCGTACTATATGGAACTCAGAAATCTTGGTCCTGTCTTGGTCCACCCTAGACTCTGTCAAAAGGTTGATCGTCTGCACAAGACACGACACGTGCAGGCAAATCCCGTGCAGGGGTGAGTATAACAATACTCAGTAGAGGACCCCAAAAAACACAAAGCAATAAAAAAGGAAATGTATAGTCATCTCTACACAGTGTATGTCCAATGAACATATAATAGCTGAAAACAATCTAGAGATACTCAAAACTGATGCCCATAGTCTAGAGACAAGTCACACAACCGCATTCCCCCACTAGGGATTCATTTTGAAGATTCCACAAAGCACTCGTCTGGGAGAACTCACTCCATGAGTCTAATAGCTCTAATGATGTCTGTTCGAGAAGTATTGTCCATAGAGAAAAGTTACGAGAGATAGATACACTCATTCTGGGAGAACACACTCCTGAGTGGGGAAAGATCATGATACATAGATAAGGATCACTGCCAGGGCCTTGGAGGATATCAAGACTCATCCAGATTCACCTGCTAAGTAGAGGATTGGAGCCCTGTGGGGATAGTCATGTCGATACCTGACTCTACCTAGGGTCAATAATGGATAGAGGATCTCGCTCCAAGCCTCTCGAAGGGATACCTGACTCTATCTCGGAAAGTCCTGCTGAAGGGATCATACTCCTAAAAAAGGAAATGATACCTAACCTTTAGGGGAATGATAAAAGGGGGAACTAACTCAAATGAAACATGTCCAAGATACAGTGGACAAGAAGATCAATCCATATGTTAAAAAGTACACGGTGTGTAGAAGTTTCACACGCTATGTCTTCTGAACCTAGGTATTTCCCATGTACAACGGCCCATGTCGTAAGGCTTGTCGTGTAGAAAGGTCAGTACACGATGTGTAGTACAGATCACACGCTGTGTCTGAGTAACTGGGGTCGGCTCTGTGTACGTGGCCTTGTGCCCATACACAGATTTATCTCGTGGCACCATCTTGTGTAACTGGTACATGGGATAACATGTGCAGTTGGCCTAGTCTAGACATGTGGTGGAGTACACGGCTGTGTACTCCATCCATCCATCCAACGGCCTGAAGGCCTTCAAATTTTTTTTATTATATGATAAAGCCCCCTTTTAAGGGATGAAAGGGGTGAAACCCAAAAACATCATGGACATAGGACAATACACTCGAAGGATAGAAAGAATAAAAACCAGAAATACATCATTGAACTACTCCTCCTAGCATTTGAACATGAAGAATCTCTCCACCATTGCAAGGAAAATCAGCAAGCAAGTATCCTGTGTCTAGCACAGGCCCGATCCGATGGCTGACGCCATACCCTCTCAAACAACCAAATCCAAAAAACCCTACAAAAATGAAATACTAGCTCTGAACCTCCTATGAAGTCTGTTCATGAAGTCATCCGGATCACAGACTTCCCTCCTTCGAACAACGAACCATTCAAGCAGAGAAAAACCACCATGCTACGACACAGATTTCCAAGGCCGCAAGGGACCATTCCTCTAAATCAACGCATACAAATCCGATACGATTACCAGAACAACCCATGGATCACCAAATCAACAGACTTTGTCCATCCAAGAGGACCTTCAAAAATCAAAATCACACCACCAGTGCATCAACAAAGCAAAAATTTCAAACATACCTCCAAGAACAACGCCATCAAAACCAACCCAAAAGACCATTGATATACAAAACCACCACAGAAAACATAAACCAGTTTCTCCACACCCTATGATCGCTTAGTAGCCAAAGTAGAGCCACTCTGGGGTGATAAATCACGCCAGAACTATCACCGGGCCGCGCCGTTGCGAACCTAAGATCCCAAAGATGAAACCGCGCAGAAGTCGTCACCCATCCGTCGCCAAGCCGTCGCGAAATCGTATCCTTGGACTCCATAACCGTAGTTGATCCGAGGTGAACGCCAGATCCAACGATGATCCGAGATCTGGCGGATCTACCAACGAGCGAGGTCAAGATGGTCGTTGCATAGTCGAGGGCACCCAACACCACCTGAGAGAAGCTGTTGTTGACGAGGAAAACATTCGTTTTCATGCTAGGAATTTCCGAGATGAAGCCGAACCGAGGACGAGGCAGATGGCATTAAGCCATCCGAGCAAATTCGGAAGATGGGAGGAGGAGAAACGAAAGGAAAACCTAGGTGGCACAGAAGGGAAGGATGTCGCCGCTCAGAGGCTCCCATTCGTTTTGCATCACTATGACCCCATTAAAACATTTCAAATTTCCTGTTTACTCCATCCCAGGTATGTGCATTGCTTGTGATACACGTCGAGTCTGCGTAAGGACCCAAACGTCATGTTATTTGGGTAACATGTCGTGCCATTGCTTCGTTCATCGTGAAACCCTAGCCATCGTTGAGCTGGTCCCACACGGCATGTTCTTAGGGATACACGTCGTGTTCTTCAAAAATTTACAGAAATGATGCCCATCACCGTCGCACCCCGGTTTCTCCTCCGATCCTTGATCCGGCCACCCGATCACCTCGAAACTCAAGATCTGTGGTCTTCCTACCATCACGAAGCCTATTCCATCAGTTTTGGGCCTCCGATCAGCCCCAAAAACGTGTTTAGATCCACCCGCGCAAAGAACGCTTGAAGAACGGGAACTCCCAAACCGTGTTGATTCGTCTGCCACCATCGTTGCTGCACCTCCTCTAGGTTGTCATGATGTCGGATCTCCAATTTGGGATCATTGCGTTGTAGAACGGATGCACAACGATCCGTTGTTCATTGCCCCGTGAATAATGCGAAGAACACAAGTAAAAAGGAGAAGAAATCCAAAAACAAATCAAGGAACAAACCTCCACCGTCGTTCGTCACGGCATTGATCCACTCCCATTAGTAGGATCAAAATAAGTATAATCAAAACAACCAAAAATAATCTATAATGGATTAAATCCATGAATCAGAAACCTAAAGAAAAGACAATAATAACCCTCCCGTAAGAACGTACGATCTGCGGATCAACTTGTTCATGGGTTGATCCGCGTTCTTCATTTTAATCCAAGAATAGGGAAAAGAAGAATCAAAATAGCAAACCCATACCTCTGTCATTAATGAAGAGGGAGATTGGTTTTTGGTCAGGATTTGATCTCGCTGTGCAACGATCCATGCGTCGTTGTTCGTCAGCGTCCATCAAAAATCTTCTAAGGTTGGATCCTCTTTAAAGCTCCAGAGGATTATAGGGGGGGAATATCCAGGGTTGTGAGTCTAACCCTGGGCTCCTGCTTATTTAAATAAAATAAGCATCATTGCATCATGGAAACATTTTAAAATAAAATAAATTTTTAATTTAGTTTATTTCTTCTAAAATGTTTCTTCTAAAACACCCAAAAACTAACTTTTGCAGTCGACCTGCACCGGTCGATATTAAGCCCTAACTAAGGTAAAGTAACTACTCTGAACGCAATGGTGCCCTCATATTTTTGATTGGGGCACCCGTTTAAAAGTTATTCCACTTTTTCAAGAAAAATTCTCATGCGCGTTGTTTAAAGTTTAAATAAATTTCAAACATTTATTCTAGGAACTCCGGGCCTTAGAATCGCACATCGTCAGAAGTTCTAGTCTCAAAATAATTCCATATAAAATTTAAAAATAATACATTAAAAATCAGAGATAATAAAATCTCCCCACCTTGGGGATTTGCGTCCCCAAAAAGCCAAAACAAGGCTACTCAAAAAGATGTGGGTATTGTGCACGAATATGAGCCTCCTGCTCCCACATGCTCTCCTGAAGATTCTCGTGTTGCCACCAGACATGAATCAATGGAATCGATCACCCATGAAGTATCCTCTCCTGCTGATCCTCGATGTCCACCAGGTACACAGCACAGGTCACTCCATCCTCGATGTTAAGTTTTCCCCAGTCGATGACATGCGATGGTTCATGCACTTAACTCCTCACCTCGGGGTGCTCGTCAAACTCTGCCTCAACTACTAAAAAGCCTGTTGGAACTTCTCCATCCACATGAAGGGTTTCCCCTTCCTGGTCAAGGCTTTCATCGGTGCTGATATTTAGTAGAAATTAGGAATTAATCTCCAGTAATATCCTGCCCACCCAAGGAAGCTTCGCACCTCCGTCACGCTCTGAGGTGGATCCCATTCTAACACTACCTTCACCTTGGCTGGGTCCATAGCTACTCCATCTACTAAAATGACATGTTCTAGAAAGTGGACCTCCCGAATCTAGAACTAGCACTTCAAGAGCTTCCCATAAAATTGGTGCTCTCAGAGTACATCTAGAACCATCTGCAGGTGTCTCGCGTGCTCCTCCTATGATATCGAGTACACAAGGATGTCGTTGATGAAGACCACTACAAACCGGTCTAAGTATGGCTGGAAGATCCGGATCATCAGTCCCATGAACACTGTGGGGCGTTTGTCATGCCGAAAGGCATCACTAAGTACTCATAGTGACCATAGTGGCATCTAAAAGTCATCTTTGGTATATCATTGTCCCGTACTCATAATTAGTGGTAACCTGATCGAAGGTCAACCTTCGAGAACCATTGTGCCTCTCTTAGCTGTTCGAAAAGGTCATCGATCCTCGGTAGTGGATACTTGTTCTTCACTGTTACCTGGTTCAGGTGCCGGTAATCCATTGACAACCTCAAACTTCCATTTTCCTTCTTGGAAAACAATATTGTGGCCGCTCAGGGTGAAACACTAGGTCTCACGAAACCCTTGCTTTGCAAATCCTCCAACTGCACCCTCATCTCGTGAAGCTCTGCGGGAGCCATCCAATATGCTGATGAGGAAATCAGTGTCGTCCCGGGGTATAAGTCGATGAAAAGGTCAATTTCTCAGTGGGGAGGTAGTCCTAGAACATCTTTGGGAAATACATCCTCGTACTCCGCCACTACTGCTGGGAATAGGAAGCTCACAACATCTACTACTCTAAGGGTAAGGCTAGCCAACTCATGAGTGATCGGTTTTACCCTACTACACATGAGCCCATACTCTGCTGCCTGAGTCTCCCTTTCACCGAAAAAGGAAAACCTCATCCCATCGCTACAGACACACCGCACTCTTCGCCTAAAGCAGTCAATCTAGACATGGATCGAGGATAACCAATCCATACCAAGAATGATGTTGTAAGGCCCTAACGCTAACACCAAGAGGTTCCAACCAAAACTCTCACCTCCAAGGGTAATATCACACTGTTTGCAATGGTGTGTGATCATAGATCCTCCTCCGGTAGTGTCTCCAAGCATAAGGATCGAGTCAACGGCTCTACTGGAATCTCAAGTTTTTTCACAAGACATGTGGAGAGGAAGGACTAACTGTCACCTGTGTCTATAAGTATGGCAGCTAAGGTATAGAAGACACATATCATACCTCAGATCATCCCTGGTGTCCCTAGGTCATATGCATCGACCGCATGCATTTGTCCCTGCCCCTGTCCCCTAGCTCCCTGAGCCTGGTGCGGACCTCCTGGGGGTGGTGGTGGAAGTAGATAGAAGCATATGCCACCACCTGCAACTCTCCCTGCTCCTTCTCCATGTCCGTTTCCTGGCGGGTCTGTCTGCTCCACTCTCTGTCTCTACCTTGGTGGTCCATCCACCGCCTCCCTGTCAGCAGCTCGATGGGTTAGACAATCTCTAGCGTGATGTCCCCTACTATCGCACAAGTAGCATTGCCTCTCCCTATGCTGACTTGATCCAGCCTGAGATACCTAGACTATTGATCCCCTGTGCCTGACATCGGCTCCTTATGGATGAGGTCTCCACACCTGTGTGCCTGTTGCAAATTTTCGTCGGTTGTCTCTGCTCTGCCAAGAATCTCTCGATCACCAAGGCTCACTTGAGCACTCCAGCATAAGTCGAAATGAATAGAGGCACGACACTAGCTCCGATATCCCATCGTAGACCTCACTTGAAGGTCCGAGCTCTGAAGTACTAATCCCTAACCATATCCATTAAGTACCTGGTGAGGTTGGTGAACCTCGATGAATAGTCAGCCACCATCAAAATGCCCTACTGGAGCTGAAGGAGCTCTTAGATACGCACTACTCTCAGCATAACTGGGGAGAACTACTCCCTAAATAGTTGCTCAAACTCCATCCACAAAAGAGTCTCATCATCGTGATTCTGTGTGGTCAGACTCCACCATCGTCCCACTGAACCTTGAAGAAGTCTCACTCCTAGGATCATTATCTGGTCTGCCGGTGTCCTCACAAGATGGAAAACTTTGGTCACCGCCTCAAGCTAGTCCTCAGCCACCTGAGGGTCAGGATCACCTCAGAACCTGAGGAGTCTCTATCTCTGGAACTCATGGAGTGCGCTCAGCCTACGCCCCTCGTTGGTCGGTACTGCAGGTACCACGGGCTACTCCACTGGTGGTGGTATAACAGGTGCACCACCTAGAGGCAACGCCTGGTGAACTGGTCCCTATATCGAAACCTTGTCACTGAGGGGGTCATCCTCACGATCGTGCTGCTGAATCCTAGCGGGTATGCATCATAGAGGCATCTTGTAAGGAACAATATGTACCATGGTCAAAGAGTATATATGGATATCTAAAAGAAAGGACATGAAAAACACAACTCATTCCTATATAATGCATGTACCAATCTCTTATTTCCCTTCAACTGGTGTTTTCATATACTGAGTCGAAAAGAAGGTTATCAGAGTCTTGGTGTATGAATATGTCGGCCGCCCACACCAACACTGGAGTCTCTGGCCTGAAAGCCGAACTCGAAACACTTAACACTGTTTCCCCAAACCAATCTCACAGACTCTTGGTTCTAAGGTAGAACCGGCCACATCTGACACCACTCTGTCACGACTCGTCCCAATGGGGCCCGCACCGCGACTCCCCAAGCCCGCCTCTAATAGGCCAAGGGCTGGTGACTAGCACTGAGTAGGCATATTACTAACATGTCAGGCATTGCCTAAGTACCTGTACACACGCACACATCTCCAATCCCACAAATGCTGAAATGTAAAAAAACCACTAGAGAACAAAATGCAAGCATACAACTAAACCCAACCAACAGAGTATGACAGGAAGTAAAGTATTGAAAGTAAATTGGGCCAGAATACAAGCCTACCAAAAAAAACAAGAGTCTAAAAACTACAAATTCCAACCTGTAAACACTAAGAGGTACTGGGATTGCTACTTGTAGTCGTAGAAACACCTCGGCCTATAGGGAACTCAGAAAGCTAGGTCATGTCCTGGTATTCCCTGGACTCTGTCAAAAGGTTGCTCGTCTGCACAAGACATGACACGTGCGGGTAAAGCCTGTGCATGGGTGAGTATAACAATATTCAGTAGAGGACCCCAAAAACAACAAAACAATAAACAAAGGAAAGGTACAGTCATCTCTACATAGTATATGTCCACTGAACATATAATAGGTGAACACGATCCAGGTATACTCAAAACCTAGACCCATAGTCTAGAGACAAGTCACACAACCACATTCCCCTTCTAGGGATTCAGTTTGAAGATTCCATGAAGCACTCATCTGGGAGAACTCACTCCGCAAGTCTGATAGCTCTGATGATGTCCGTCCGAGAAGCACTATCCATCAGAAAAATTCAAGAGAGATAGATATACTCATTTTGGTAGAACACACTCCTGAGTGGGGAAAGATCATGATACACATATGAGGATCATTGTCATGGCCTTGGTGGATATCACGACTCATCTGGATTCACCTGCTAAGTATAGGATTGGTGCCCGGTAGGGATAGTCACTTCGATACCTAACTCTACCTAGGGTCAATAATGGATAAAGGATCTCACTTCGGGCCTCTCGGAGGGATATCTGACTTTATCTCAGAAATTCCTGTTGAAGGGATCATACTCCTGAAAAATGAAACGATACCTAACCTTCAGGGGAACAAGAAAAAGGGGCACTAACCCAAATGAAACATGTCCAAGATACGGTGGACAAGAATATCAAGCCATGTACTGAAAATTAAACGGCATGTAGAAGTGTCACACGTCGTGTCTTATGACCCCGGGTACTACCCATGTACAATGGCCCATGTTTCAAGTCTTGTCGTGTAGAAGGTCAGTACACGGCGTGTAGTACAGATCACACGCCATGACCGAGTAACTGGGGTTGGCTCTATGTACGCGGCCGTGAGCCCGTACATAGATTTATCCTGTGTGCACCATCCCATGTAATCGGTACATGGGATAACCCGTGCAGCTAGCCTGGTTTGGTCGTGTGGTGGAGTACACGGCTGTGTACTAAATCCCGTGTTTGTGTATTGCTCGGGATACATGCTGAGTCCACATAAGGACCCACACGTCATGTTCTTCAGGGAACACGCCGTGTCATTGCTTTGTGCATCGCAAAACCCTAGACACCGCTAAGCCAGTCCTACACAGCGTGTTCTTAGGGATATATGTTGTGTTCTTTGGAAATTTCTAGAAATGATGCCCATCACTGTCACACCCCGGTTTCTCCTCCGATCCTTGATCCTGCCACCCGATCACCTCGAAACTCAAGATCTGGGGTCCTCCTGCCATCATGAAGCCAATTACATTGGTTTTGGGCCTCTGATCGGCCCCAAAAACGTGTTCTGATCCACCCACGCGAAGAACACTTGAAGAACGAGAACTCCTAAACTGTGTCGATTCGTCTGCCGCCATCACCGTCGCACCTCCTCTAGGTCATCAAGATGTCAGATCTTCAATTTGGGATAGTTGCGTTGAAAAACAGATGCACAATGATCCATTTTTCATTGCCCCATGAAGAATGTGAAGAAAATAAGTAAAAAGGGGAAGAAATCCAAAAGAAAATCGAGGAATGAACCTCCACCATCGTTCATCATGGTGTTGATCCGCTCCCATTAGTAGGATCAAATGGATCATAATCAAAACAACCAAAAATAATCTAGCATGGATTAAATCCCAAAATCATAAACTCAAAGAAAATAAAATAATAACCCTCCAGCAAGAACGTATGATCTGCGGATCAACCTGTTCGCGGGTTGATCCATGTTTGTCGTTTTAATCCAAGAACGGGGAAAAAATTGAAATAACAAACCCCTGCCTCTATCGTCGGCGAAGAGGGAGATATAATTATATTTAAGAAAATAATATTATATTATTATTATTATGGAAATATAAAATATTACATACCTCATTTCCATAATGATCATTGAAAAATGGAAACGATACCCATGCATATGTACGGCCAATTGTCTACATGATTGTAACGTACTTCATTTCGCAAAACCATATTTCATGATTCATATTAAAAGAATAATTGATATATAAATATTATTATTATTTCATTATTATTATTCTAGATATTAATTAAATGTATAATATATGTAATAACCAGATCTCTCATAACAAAATACGCATGAGAAAACAAGGCAATTAACACCGAAAATAATGAAAGATAATTAACTAACGGGTGATAAGATGTTATAAAAGGGTCATATATGATATTATAAATATTAATATGGTTATTTTATAATTTAATATCATGTTTAAAATCACAATAAAATAGGTTAATGCATGTTCAACCAAAAGGAAACATAGGGTAAGGGATTTCTAAACTCAATTTCCATTCACTGGGTTAAAATTCCACTTCATTGATTATGTCATGTTAATATTATGTGTGTAATGACCAGTGATTATTTTATATTTTATTTCCATTTATTTTATATGTAATTAAATTTGATACACATAATAAATTCATTGATTAATCCTCACTTCAATGATGTGATCTTTGTAAGGGATTTTGTCTCAATTTCCTTTCATTGAGGCACATTTGTATGTTATACACCAATTTATTTTATATGGTGTATATGATAATCATTTGACATGAAATATAATTATTAATTAATAATTAATGGTATTTTAAGTTTTGATTTTAATTATTTCATCCAATGGGTTTTGACTTAAAAGTTACTAAGTGGTAAAGAATTTCATAACTCAATTTCGTTTCATTGGGTTATATTACGCCCTCATTGCCTTTGGTATTATAAGATTATGTTTGTAATGAATTTTTAATATCTATTTTTTTATTTCCACTTATTTTATGTGGATTTAAATATGATACAAATAATCAATTCATTGGTTAATTCTCACTTCAACGATATGATCATTGTAAGGTTTTATTTCACAATCTCATTCTAATCAAGGTTGTTTATTCTTGAATTTAATTTGAAGGAAATTATTTTATAATTGTTTAATAAAACCTTTAATTTTATTCTTATATGGTTATTCATGAAATTTTTCAAGTAATAGTAACATTTTTACACTCTTTGGTACTTTAAATAATTGAGAAATATTTTTAAGAAAATCTAACTTTATTTCTCTCTTCGGTCAAAAATCCATTTTCTTCCAAAACTATGATTTCTAAAAATGTTTTAAAAAATGTTTTTAACTATTTAAAAGTGATTTATTAAATACATTTTTACCCATTTCTACCTTTTAAAAAAATCAAAGGAATCTTCATGTCATTTTCAAAACAGGGCTCGTTTGGCTTTTACCAAAAAAAGTGAAAGGAATCTTTGTTTTAACGCGTACGGTATAAATAGAATTTCCAGCTTTCATGACCACTCAAAATTTTAAAATCTTTTTTTATAAGTTTCAAAGGTTATTTTCAATGAAAATTATTTTCAAAATTTTTTGTGTAATTTTAGTTTAAAAAGGTTATTTTCAAAATGAAAAGGATATTTTCCTCAAGAATGTTTTTAAAGATATTTTTATGGTATTTTTATTCATCAATGAAAAAAACCCTTTATTATTACTCCAATGAGTATATGTTGTATTGATACCATCCATATTATTTATATGGATGGTTTATGATCATTTGACCAAGTAAAGTATTGACATTCGCTTTCTTGAATCATTTTTATAGTCATTCACTTTCCCTTGAAATATTTACTTTCTTGTGATCATTAGAAATTAAATTTCTCTTAAATATACATTTTATTTATCATGGATATGCTTATTTCTTAAAATGTATCTCATTTTTACAAAAAAAATTACTTTGAAAGTAATTTTATTGACTGGTGAAATATTAATAATATATATTCTTTCTTCAATACATATGTTTAATAGTAATGCATATTGATTCATAAATTAAATCTATCATTTGATATGTGAGGATAATTTAGGCCTATAGTGATGGGTGGGTTATAGTATTATATATCCCTTATATGCATTAGTAGGTCTCATGAGACAAATTAGTAAGCTAGCATTAAATGGGTTTGATTCTATAGTTTTAAACTGTCTTGTGAAAGGTCTTGATGGTAGAGGTATCATGTTCCTGAGATATAATGTATAATAATTAATCATTTCCTTGATTAATAATTCAGTTATTATTATACTTGATATTTTAATAATGATATTGTAATGGCCCGGACCTCTCCGGTCCATTACTTTGTGAAAATGTGGTGTTGGAGGTGTTCTGGGAGGTCAAGGTGACTTATCCCCAACACTTTGCCAAATTTCCAGTTATGTGAACAGTGTTTCCAGTTTTATGAACAGTATCGGTAGGTGAACAATGTTTCTATCGGTGAGGTTCAGTGAACAGTGTTTCTATCAGGGAGGTTCTATCGGTGGACTTCTAATGGTAGACTTGAACAGTGTTTCCAGAACGGTAACCTTCTAACAGTGACCTTCTAACGGTAGACTTGAACAGTGTTTCCAGAACGGTAACCTTCTAATGGTGACCTTCTAACGGTGGACTTGAATAGTGTTTCCAGAACGGTAACCTTCTAACGGTGACCTTCTAATGGTAGACTTGAACAGTGTTTCCAGAACGGTAACCTTCTAACGGTGACCTTCTAACAGTGGACTTGAACAGTGTTTTCAGAACGGTAACCTTCTAACGGTGACCTTCTAATGGTGGACTTGAACAGTGTTTCCAGAACGGTAACCTTCTAACGATGACCTTATAACGGTAGACTTGAATAGTTTTTCCAGAACGGTAACCTTCTAATGGTGACCTTCTAACGGTGGACTTGAAAAGTGTTTCCAGTACAGTAACCTTCTAACGGTGACCTTCTAAAGGGAGACTTAAACAGTGTTTCCAGAATGGTAACCTTCTAACGGTGACCTTCTAACGCTGGAATTGAACAGTGTTTCCATAACGGTAACCTTCTAATGGTGACCTTCTAACGGTAGAATTGAATAGTGTTTCCATAACGGTAACCTTCTAACGGTGGACTTGAACAGTGTTTCCAGCTTCCTACAGTTTCACCCCTTTGACGTTTCCTTTGACGTAAAATACATTTAAAGCCTTATTTTAAGGACCCTTAAGGCCGATTCAAATGCCATAAATCCTATATTAATTATTCCTATGGATCAGGATGTTTTACTTGGTCAAACCGCGTGGGTTAATGCGATCCGTTTTTAGTGGATAATTAACCGGATCTTAAACTGTCGCCCCATTAAATCTTCAAAAAGGGATGAGATATCATTCTCCCTTGTTCTTCCTCCTTGTTCTCGGATAAGAGACACTAGAACCTTTCAATCATTCCCATAGGAGTTTCACAATCAAATCCTAATCCTCCGATTGGTTCCGCTCTCTTTTGGATGCAACCGAGCTGTGTCGGTCAATCTTCCCAATAAGGTATGTTTTATCGTCATTCCTTTGGGTATCATCTTCTCTTGTTCCTCCCTTCCATATTATACCATGTAATATCCAAGATTCTAATGGTTTTTTCTTGGGGTTTCTTGGTACTGTCGTACCGTGGCATCCTCCAGTGGATGCAGTTGCCGTGAGAGGAGAATTGTGACCCGTTGTGTGGATAAAGAACGTCAAGAACTCTTCGAGGTAGGGGATTCATGGCTTCTCTAATTGTATATGTGAAATCGTAGAATTAGCATGATTTATCCCTTTGGATCACAATGGAATTGACCTAATTAAATACTTGAACTGGATTAAAATAATTGGTTGATCGCATGTTGTTGCTTTGTACCGTGATAACGGTTTGCCTCATGTTTTGCTAGATAGAGTGATATCTATGGTTTCTTGATTTGTTTTTTGTTCTTGATGGAAATTGATAATGAACGTAAAGCTGGAATTAATTGTTAATTAATTGCTTAAATATAAAGAGGCATGTAAATGAATTTGGTTGTTGCTGTTGTTGTAGTTGTTCTAATTTGAGGTTAATCAAAGTAGGGCAGTAAGCATGGTTATTTAATTGTGATAGCTTACTGATTAGGTCTCCCATAATTAGAACCTACGAATAACAAATCTGCTAATTCAGTATGGATTAAAGAACAGATTGTGTGAGAATTTCTTAAAGGGTTATGAGTTACCCTCTTGATTGTTAAAGGGTCAAGAGCCCATTGATGTGATGTTGTGTTTTCTTGTTGCTTGTGCTGTGAGCCTGGATGGCTGTTGTGATATGTGGAGGCAGGGAGGCCTTGTGGTTGTGGCAGAATATGATGCCTAGAGTGGAGATATGCATCAGTTTATGCATGTGGGTGTCAGGTAGGACACCAGGGATGATGGAATGGGATGGATGTGGTTGTTGGATGTTTGGTGGTTTAATTGGTTGTTTATCTGCTTTACTTTACCCCACTGCTCAAGGCAGTTGGTTTTGATTACCCTTCTTCCGAAAGAGGTGAAGACACGCGGGGTATGCCACGTGCTTTCCATGTTTAGACTCTCGAGGGAGAATGGGTCTACGCTCCTACTATAGGCAGCAAAGAGTATAACTACTCACCGTGTTGATCCCCCTTGTGTTTAGTAGCATAGGTTGTTTTTCTAGAATGCCTGGTAATGTGGGAAGGTAATTCTGTAATGAATAATTGAATAATTGAATAAATGATGTTAACTCATGGGGTTGGAGTTGCTGAAACATAATGACAAGGTTGTAATTTGGAAGGTACAGTGGATATTGGGTGTGATTCTAATGAAGTTTAATGTTAAATTATTCATGGTTAATTATTGTTTAAAGAATTAATTAACGTACAGTGGAATTGATAAAAAGGGAATGAAATTATCTAATAAACCTCTTCAAATGGTTGTGTGCTATAGGATACCGTGTCTTATAAGTAGCAGCCCGGAGTCTGAGAGATGTTAGCTGCAGTTGTATCTAAGACTAGGTAATGCCCATAGTGTGGATGTGATTTATATATATATTCTATACTTTTTGTGTTTCTATATGCTACTCCACCCTGTCGGTAAGGGAAACTGACACCCCGAGGATTCTGATCCCTAGGGGTGTTTTCCCCAACATTTTGATGGGAGGTCAAATGGATGACTACCCCCTTTGGCCCCGCTCTCTTCTCTTGGTAGATACATGTGCCAACAGGCACAACTGTTAGTTTCCCCATATATGTGTGTAGAGGGTTGTAATGGATTGTGGTTATTTCACATGCATATATTCTGGGTATAGTATCATATGGACTACTATAGGTGTAACATGTATAGGTTGTGATGGCTTGAGGATCCCTACTCGGTGTATGGGCTATAATGGCTTGAGGTATAATACCCGATGTATGATACACGTTATGCGGGCTGTGGTGGATCCCGGAACTTACCTGGTTACTTTTGGTTGTGAGGATGGTGTGGTTCTTCGGCCAGGTGTCTGCGGGTAAGCCTTTGTGGTGCACGAGGTGCAGATTGTGGAGTTTAGCCCAGGTGTCTGTGTTCAAGCCTTTAGAGAGAGATGCACAGGACGTATGTCGTTGGGGAAAAGCGGCAAACTAGTGGGGAAGTATTAGCAGGGTACCCTTTATATTTTTCATTATATGCTATATTCTTGTATGCATTACTTGGCGAGAGTGGCCATGGTGAGGTTGGGAACTTAGTATACCTGTTTAGGTGACGAGTTAGTTTCACTTGTTGTTCACTAGGCTTTAGCATGATTTCTTTACTTTTTCATGAGAGGCTTGGGGAGGATCCTACTGAGTATATTGTTATACTCACCCTATGTATATATAAACTATTTTTCAGGTCACTTGGAGTAGGTTGGAGATCAAGCTGGTTACTACTAGCTTGTGGTTGGAGGAGGAGCTGTTCGGGCTTGTGGTCGCTGCCGTTTTAATTTCTTTTGGGTACTTTTAGTTTCCCCTTTCAGTTGTAGTACTTTTGCATGAAATTTCATATATGTACTTGGGTTTCTTTTATATTTAAGTTCTGAGTTGGAGTTAATTGGTGTCTATCTTATCTCTCTCTTCTGCATGTGTTCTCTTAGAGGGTAATGCCTCCCATTTGTGTGTTTATTATACCCTCGGTGCTAGTCGCCAACCCGAGGCCTACTGGAGGCGGGACTCAGGGGTCATTATCTCTCTTCTCACATTTCCCGCCCAGGAGGGGTACACTTTGTGGGGAGGGGATCATGACAGAGTGGTATCAGAGGGAGGTTGAGGGATAGGATGGAGTTTGGAGTTAGGCACAGGTGAGGTTGCATGGAATGGTAGGGAAATGGTGTCATTCATGTTTATTAAGTGGGGTAAACACTGGAGACCGGCAAAGACATAGGCGTTTAGGGCCCCCTATGATCTGTTGCATGGACCTTTATGTTTACGATGGCTACTAAACAAAGTGATACTGGTTGAAGGGTAGAGACCTAGGAAAGGATCATGCATCATTCTTCTTTGCGCCTGTGTTTGAATGGGTAGACCTTGTGATAGGTTAACCTAAAATTAATAAAAGAAAAAAATTAATTTATTAATGTTGAGTCTTCCATATTCCAGGCTTAGGAGCTCTAATAGTTGTTATTTTACAGGTATGGCTCCAGGTCGACGTCCTCATCAAGTTTGCGCAGAAGATGTCCAACAGGTTATTCCAGCAGATCACCGCCGAGTAGAGGTTGACGATGATGACACTTGGAGGAAGACGCTTCGAGAGTTTCAGCGCCAGAGTCTGCAGAAGTACGAGGGCTCCGTTTCAGATGCAGTCACAGAATACTGGTTGGAGGAGGTCGAGATAGGCTTCAGTTCGATTCGTGCTCGGAAGGAACACTGGGTGTCCTTGGTTGTGACGATACTGCATGGAGCAGTAAGGCAATGGTGTTTCTTGTTCCTCGGGGATCGTGAGGAGTCAGCGATCTCATGGGAGGAGTTTCGAGACAGGTTTAGAGTCGAGTTTCTTTCTTCGACTGTGAAGGCGTCCAGTCGCCAGGAGCTTCTTACCCTTCGACAGGGGAGCTCCAGTGTTCAAGAGTTTGGAATCCGTTTCAGGAACCTTCTACGATATGCTTCAGACCTATTACCAGATGAGGAGGCCAGGGAGATGCATTTTGAGGAGACTTTGCGTCCAGAGATCCAGTGCCAGGTCACCCCATTTATGTTGAAGACATATCTTGAGGTGTCGGCGAGGGCATAGGTTGTTGAGAGGACTTTGGCCAGGACCGGATCGTCATGAGAGGGGAATCTTCATGATTCCTCACGAAGCAGAGATGTGGTCTGGGGTTCCCGGTTTTCAGGGAAGAAGAGTTTTCATTCACCTAGGGGTAGGTCCCAACCCTTCCCATCTCATTTCTCCGGAGGCAGAAACTCTCAGGCCTATGCCAAGGGATCAGGTGCTTGTTTTTCTTGTGGTGGCCATGGTCATCAGCAGCGGGAGTGCCCAACTTTTCAGAGCAGTCATCGTGCACCGGGAACCCCGCTCCAGGTTCCTCCGTTGAGGCAGTTCTGGCCGAGACAGCAGTAGCAGGTTGCACCAGCTTTAGATCACTAGAGGGTAGATGGAGCAGGCAGAGGACAGCCCCATGACGCTCCCCATCCTCAGATAGCAGAGCACGGTTGTGGTGGTGGTCGTCATCAGGGTCAGAGAGGCCATAGAGGAGGTCGTGGCCAGCTTCATGCTCTAGCGTTGCCAGCCCCAGGTGAGCCAGATGTCATTTGAGGTACCCTTTTCTTGTTTTCTACCTTTGTGTATGCCTTGTTTGATTCAGGAGAAACACACTCCTTCATATCACCTACCCTTGTCCATGCTTTGGGACTTGAGGTAAAGAGGCTTCCAATGCCCTTGGCGTTGACTACGCCAGTTGGAGGTTGAGCCGACTTGTTTGAAGTATGTAGAGAATATGAGCTAGTGTTGGGGAAACACCGCTCTTGGGGAGATTTCCTATGTTTATGAATACAACCATATGATGTCATCCTCGGCGTGGATTGGTTGTATTTGGTGCAGGCTATTGTGGATTGCTACAGGAATAAGTTCGTTTTCTTTGATGAAGATGGAGAGAAAGTGGTGTTTGTTGGTGAGCGAGATCCTCGGATGGGTCATAGACGAGTTCCATCCTTATCATCCATGATGGCTGAGATGATGCTAAGTTCTTCAGAGGTTCATTAGTTGGTGTTTCCTAGGGTTGTAGAGGAGTACCCCGATGTCTTTCCAGAATAGGTTGTAGCGTTACCCCCTCGACGAGAGATAGAGTTTGGAATCGAGCTACAGCTAGGAGTGTCTCCTATCTCTATGTCTCCATATAGGATGGCCCCTTCTAAGTTACGAGAGCTACGTATACAGCTTTATGGTTTGTTGTAGTGCGGTTTTGTTCGGCCAAGTGTTTCATCGTGGGGTGCACCAGTTTTGTTTGTGAAAAAGGCTGACGACAGTTTGTGGTTGTGCGTTGATTATCGTCGATTAAACAAAGTGACAATAAAGAACCGCTATCCTCTCCAGCGGATTGATGACTTATTCGATCAACTGAAGGGTGCAAGTTGGTTCTCAAAGATTGACTTGCGGTCAGGATATCATCGGATGCGTGTAAAGGATGAGGATATCCCGAAGACTGCTTTCTGTTGTCGTCATGGGCATTATGAGTTTGTTGTAATGCCATTCGGTGTGACGAATGCTCTAGCTGTTTTCATGGGGTTGATGAATGTTGTGTTCCGTGAATTCCTGGAAAAGTTTGTTGTGGTTTTCATTGACGACATCCTTGTGTACTCCACATCTGAAGAGGAGCATGAAGAGAATCTACGAGCCGTTTTGGGAGTTCTTCACCAACATCAGTTGTTTGGGAAGTTGTCGAAGTGTGAGTTTTGGGCTCGATAAGTTCGTTTCTTGGGGCATGTTGTGTCCCAATAGGGAGTAGTTGTGGATCCGTCGAAGATAGAAGCAGTGGTGTCTTGGGCATCCCCCAAGACCGTGTTAGAGGTACGAAGTTTCCTTGGTCTCGCAGACTATTATAGGAGGTTTGTAGCCAATTTCTCCCGAGTTGCGACTCCTTTGACAGATTTGACCAAGAAGGATCAAGCATTCATATGGACTGATTAATGTCAGGAAGATTTCGAGTATCTAAAGGAGAAGTTGGTAAGTGCTCCAGTCCTTTGTCTTCCAGCGGAGGGAGTCTAGTTTGATGTTTTCTGTGATGCTTCACATCTGGGGCTAGGCTATGTTCTCATGCAGCAGAGGTTAGTTGTTTCTTATGGTTCTCGGCAGTTGCGTCCCCATGAATGCAACTATGCCACCCATGATCTTGAGTTGGCAGCCATGGTGTTTTCTCTGAAGTTGTGGAGACATTACCTCATTGGTGAGCACTTTGTGGTTTTCACCGATCATAAGAGTTTGAGGTATGTTTTCTCCCAACGTGACTTGAACTTGAGGCAGCGTCGGTGGATGGAGTTCTTGTAGTAATACGACTTTGAAATATCGTATACACCTGGAAAAGGGAATGTTGTAGCTGATGCACTGAGCCGAAAGTCACGTAATGATGTTGTGCGTGAATCTGGTGATTCCTGGAGAGTGATGGAAGAGCTATCAGCTCTGCATCTTGATATGGGAGAAGTTGGGGGTAGAGGTTGTGTCACGACCCGTCCTCGGGGCCTGTGTCGTGACTACCCCAAGCCCGCCTTCCATAGGCCAGGGGCTGGCGACTAGCACCAAGGCGTAAATCCCGGTAAAAAGGGAAGGCATTGCCTTTGTAAAGTAAACATGCACCACAGAGTAAGCAAGCAGAAAAAGAAAACACTAAGTAAAAACAGAGTACAATTGTAAGTGCGGAAAGTAAGTGGGCCAGTATACAAACCCAAACTGAAAGTAAAGTACAACTTGAAAGGGAAAAAAGCAACTGAAAAGTAAAAGCCACTACGCCGAGCTGTCCACTGGAAATCCCACCTGAAGGGTGGGTACAGATAGCTCCACTGCTCCTCGGTCCTGGCGTCCGCTCCGAGTACGTCCCGCCCAGTGGTCCACCTCCCGGTACCGTCCTACTCTGCAAGACTCAACCACGATCAACGTTGTCCGTTGTCTGCAACCAACACAACGTAGTGCGGGCATTGCCCGTGCAGGGGTGAGTATAAGATACTCAGTAGGGACCCCGAGACCCCCGAAGGTCTCCCAAAATCCACAAAGGATAAACCACAAAGGAAAGATACAATCACGAAGTAACAACCGACACTGCTTAGGTATATGCCCATACATATATCTAAGTCATCAATTCCAATACGCTCCAACCTCCGAGCCCAAGAACAACCCAGTCCACACAGGAAAGTGTACGTATTCCACACAGGAAAGAAAAACTTAATCCACACAGGATAGCACAACACAATCCACACAGGAAAGCAAACAGGATTTAGCTCACACAGGTACACATCATTTGCAAAGCAAGAGAGATGATCAGATGTAGTCACTGATTCATCTTACTGGGACCCACATAGGATACAAGCACTGTTGACATCGTCGTCGAACCCACATAGGATTCCGATACAATTTTCTTCATCGTCTAACCCACATAGGATTCCAGTACGATAGTCTTCATCGTCGAACCCACATAGGATTCCAGCAGGATTGTCTTCATCGTCGAACCCACATAGGATTCCGGTACGATTGTCTTCATCGTCGAACCCACATAGGATTCTAGTACGATTGTCTTCATCGTCGAACCCACATAGGATTCCAGTACGATAGTCTTCATCGTCGAACCCACATAGGATTCCAGTACGATAGTCTTCATCGTCGAACCCACATAGGATTCCAGTATGATTGTCTTCGTCGTCGAACCCACATAGGATTCCAGTACGATTGTCTTCATCGTCGAACCCACATAGGATTCCAGTATGATATTCTTCATCGTCGAACCCACATAGGATTCCAGCACGATTGTCTTCATCGTCGAACCCACATAGGATTTCAGTACGATTGTCTTCATCGTCACAGTAGCAGTCGCAGCCAGCACTAGGGTTTCCGCACACAGCAAGCTCGTTCGGGAGGGTCCGCTCCACAAGCCGAGAGTTTGATACATCAACTGACACATATTCCAGATCTGATGTATCCAAAAGTTCCGTATCGTCAACAGGAACTCATCGTCGCAGACGGCACGTCAATCGGACGCCCGGTCTGAGAGTTATTGGCTTTTTCGTCCCAGGGGCCCGGTTGGTTTTTAAGGAAAAACCAACCTGACCATACTCCACATGCATCCAAACCTCGGACGGAGTATGCCAAAAGATCCGTCTCACTTAGAGGAATTCAACGAAGTCGACGGCACGTCGATCGGACGTCCGAAACTCAAGATATGAGTGTTTCCGATCCGAATGCCCGGTTGGTTTTGTGTACGAACCAACCCGGCCGAACCCAAAGTATTCCTAAACCTTGAGTGCGATATACCGAAATGACCGTCTCGTTCCAAGGATCGTGTCTCCACTGATGGTACATCGATTGGAGGTCCTTAACCCAAGTTATGGGCAAAAGACCATAGACGGTCCGAAAACGGGGGTTTCGGGCCCGGCGCGGGCCGGCCTGGCGGACCGGCTGGGCACAGCGCGCTCAGCGCGCTGTCGGCTTGGCCAGTGGCCGAGCCATTTCGGCAAAGGGGGGGCGCCTTCCCCCCTGTGTACCCCCCCCCCCCCCATTTATGGGGGCCGTTTGGATGTCCAGCCGGGGGAATTTAATTCCCCCGGCTTCTCCCTATCCGGCCGGCCCGACCTGGCCGGCCGGTTCCTGTTCAGCGGGACCGGCGATGGCCGGTCCCCTTCCAACTCCGATGCCGGCGGCCTGGTCCGACCGCCAGTCACCTTTCTCCGCCGCGGCCCGGAACCGGTCGCGGCCCTTGTCGTCCGGCACGGTGCGACGGCACCGCGCCCCTCCACCGCGGCCCCGCTCCGGCCGCGGCATCTTCGGTTTTCTTCGACGCGGCGCGACGGCATCACGTCCTTGAATTTATTTCCACGGTACGGCGTGACGGCGCCGCGCATTTTTCCTTTCTCTTGATTCTGCGTGGTGCGACGGCACCACGCCTTCCCGTACCAAACCACAAGGAATCATTCATGAAATAAGGAGGAGGGTCGACCGTGTTTGTGCGGTCCGGCCCCCTCGCGTTATTCGATAACAATTGGTTTTAATCCACGAAGATCATCAAGTTGGTATTCACGAACAAAATAGATAAATAAAACCCCTACCTCGGTTTCAAGAACGGTGTACGTCAACGAGCCGCGGAAGACGAGCGTCGCGGAGGTCGGGATTCGCGGAAAATGAACGTCGACGTCGCAAAGCGAGGATTCGAAGTCGTTGATGGAGATTTCGTCGCGGAAAACCATTGCGGAAGAGACGACACGGAAGAAGAACGTCGTGTCGCGGATACGGCGTCGCGGAAGAACCTTTGCGGAAAGAAACGTCGCGTCGCGGGTCAATGTCGCGGAGAACGAACGTCGATTCCGTTGTCGTCGAGGTGCGTCCGAAGAGGAAACGTCGCGGAAGAAGAACGTCGTGGAAGAAGTTCTCCACGTTCTTCGGTGGAGATGTTCTTTGTTGAAGAAGAAGATGTTCTTCCCAAAACCTCTCAACGACAAACTCTAACAACCCAAATAAAATAAGTTCCTTTCTTATTTTATTAACACAACAACTCTTTTGAATTTCAAGAGTTTGAAATTCAATTAACCACACACAACTCACCTCATTAAACTTATTACATTAAAGTCATAAGTTATAACTTAAGTTAAAAAAATTAAAGTGGGAGTTGAGGGGGGTTTAGAGGATATGAAGGGGTGGGGTTCGTGTGGGCCCCACCACCCTCATAACCTCCCAAGGGAGGTTGGGTGGTTACCCAACTTCCATCAAGAACTAAACACTTAGAGTAAAAATAATAAAAATTGTAGAGTAATTATAAAATAAACTTCCACAATTTTTATCATCAAGACTCGTGTAAACGCAACTCCGGAACAGGAGTTCCTAAGAAATTACCGGCGTTGCGGTTCCATTGGTGCCCTCGGAATTCGCTTCCAGGCACCGGTTCAAAAGTTAGAAATTTCTCACTCGTTCGTTCACTGAACGTACCCGAGCTAAACTTCGGATAGAAATTACGGGCACTCCGGGCCTCGGAATCAAGTGCCATCTGAAACTGCGTTCTTGTAAAATCCCAAAGAAAATTAAGAAAAAAATTTCCCTTGAATTTTACGAGTCTTTACATTACTCCCACCTCAGGGCTTTACGTCCTCGTAAAGATACATCATAACTAGGGAAACAAATGAGGGTACTGAGCACGCATTTGAGCCTCCCGCTCCCAAGTGCTCTCCTGGAGGTTCCCGTGCTGCCATCTGATGCGCACTAGAGGAATCGACCATCCATGTAGGACCCGCTCCTGTCGATCCTCGATCTCCACCGGGACCTCTGCAAAAGTCGCCCCATCATCAACGTCAAGCTCCCCATGGTCAATTATGTGCGTCGGGTCATGCACGTATCTTCTCAGCTGAGATACGTGGAAGACGTCGTGCACCCGGTGAAACTGAGGTGGTAGAGCCAAGCGATAAGCCACCTCGCCAATCCTGCTGAGGACCTGGAATGGTCCGATGAAGCGTGGAGACAACTTTCCGCCTCGGCCAAATCTCCATAATCCACGTCGAGGTGAGACACGCAAGAAGACATGGTCGCCATCCTCGAACTCTAGTGGCCTCCGCCTCCTGTCAGCATATGACTTCTGCCGGCTCTGAGCTGTCCTCATCCGCTCCTGGATGATCTGGACCTTCTCTGGTTCTACAAGAGCTGCTGCAATTTCTTCTTTACCGATAATAGAAATCCGGTCTCATCCCTTGGATGAACCACGTTCTTCACCTAATACAGTCAATCCCATCATGGATGATACAAACCCATAGCAAGGATGACGTCTTAAGGCCTCGACGCTACTACCAAGAGATCCAACCGTTACTCTCGCCTCCAAGGGTTGAGTCACACTGTCGGCATCAGTGTGTGGTAACTGGGTCTCCTCCAGTAGGTATCTCTCAAGTGAGGGTCAAGTCAACAGTCTAAACTAGAACCTCTTAGTAACAACACAAGAGAGGACAGGAAAGTAAAAGCCACACAAAAAAAAAGGTGTCTTTTATTACTGCAGCTCAAGTACAAAGACACAAAGCATCTACAACATACAACAACAAAACTAAAGGCAACATAAACAAAAGTCTCCAGGTTTGGAGCTAGTCCTGCTCCTGTCCACCTTCTCCCGGAGCTCCATGATCGTAGGCCTCAGTTGCCTGAAGCTGAGCTCTCCCATGTCCTCATGTCCCCTGCGGTCGGGGTGGACCTCCTGGTGGTAGTGGTGGAAACACCCCGAAGCGTCGTCCAGCTCCAGCTGCACGGCCAGCTCCTCTGCCTCGCCCGCCTTCTCTCTATAGACCGTCATGGTCGAACCTCTGCCTGGGAGGTCCCTCTACCGCCTGTTGTCCATCAGCAGGACGAGTCGGGTAGTCTTGAGCCATGTGACCTTGCCCACCGCATGCGTAGCATTGCCTGCTCCTCGAGTAGCTGGCTCTCCTTCGTGTTCCCCGCACAACCAAATAATCACCCTGAGATTTCCCATCTGAAGGTCTAGCCCGCTTAGACCTCTGCGTCACCTGTCGACTGCCAGCTGCAGAAAACTCTGCTACGGGTCGTCCTGTGGAGGGTCCTGCCGCTGGTGCTTGCTCGGCGAGGAAACTCTCTACTAAAAGGGCTCTCTCCAACACCTATGTCTGCGTCGGAATGTTGAGGGAGATCATCGAGGCCCTGATCTCATGCCTCAGTCCCTGCTCGAAGGTCCGGGCCCGAAAGAACGGATCCCGTACCATATCGGTGGAGTAGCGCGAGAGATCAGTAAATCTCGTCGAGTACTGGGCAACCGTCATGCTGCCCTGCTGCAGCTGTAGTAGCTCCTGGATACGCACCGCACGGAGGGTGGTTGGGACGAACTCCGAGCGGAAGATGCTCTCAAAGTCCGTCCAGAGGAGAGATGCCTCATCGTACACCTGGAGCATCAAGCTCCACCATCTACCTGCCGCCGCGTGTAAGAGGCTCGCTGCGAGGATCACCATGAGGTCTATTGGTGTCCTCACTAATCGAAAAACTCTCACCACTGCCTACATCCAGTCCTCGGCTTCCTGGGGGTCCGTCTCCCAGCGGAACCTGGGCAGTCGCTGGCACTGGAACTCATGCAGTGCACTGAGGTGACGTGCATCGTCAGCGGCTGGTGCTGGAAGCATCGGTGGCTCGGCGGGTAGGGCTACCGCCGGTGCAACTGCTGACAAAGGGCCCTGCACTGAGGCATCGTCGCTCGGTGGTTTGTCGTCACGCTCGACTCTCGGAACCCTAGCTGGCTGCCGTCGTGGGTCCATCCTGAAAAGAAACAGGTGCGCCACGGTCAGAACAGTATACCTGGTGAGATGATACAAGTAATCACAAAGAAAACTTCAAACACACACACAATCAATTTTTTTATGCATTAAGTCGGAAATCAGAAGTCAGGGTCCTGGTGTACGGATACGTCGGCCGCCGCACCAAAACTGGGATCCCTGGACTGATAACCACACTCAATACGCTAAACACTATTACTTCACATAGAAGAAAGATCATAGTCTGCGGTAGAACAAACCACATCTGATACCAATTTGTCACGACCCGTCCTCGGGGCCCGTGCCGTGACTACCCCAAGCCCGCCTTCCATAGGCCAGGGACTGGTGACTAGCACCAAGGCGTAAATCCCGGTAAAAAGGGAAGGCATTGCCTTTGTAAAGTAAACAAGCACCACAGAGTAAGCAAGTGGAAAAAGAAAACACTAAGTAAAAACAGAGTACAACTGTGAGTGAGGAAAGTAAGTGGGCCAGTATACAAACCCAAACTGAAAGTAAAGTACAACTCAAAAGGGAAAACAACAACTGAAAAGTAAAAGCCACTACGCCGAGCAGTCCACTAGAAATCCCACCTGAAGGGTGGATACAGATAGCTCCACTACTCCTCGGTCCCGGTGTCCGCTCTGAGTACGTCCCGCCCAATGGTCCACCTCCAGGTACCGTCCTGCTCTGCAAGCCTCAACCACGATCAACGTTGTCCGTAGTTTGCAACCAACACAACATAGTGCGGGCATTGCCCGTGTAGGGGTGAGTATAAGCTACTCAGTAGGCACCCCGAGACCCCCGAAGGTCTCCCAAAATCCACAAAGGATAAACCACAAAGGAAAGATACAATCACGAAGTAACAACTGACACTGCTTAGGTATATGCCCATACATATACCTAAGTCATCAATTCCAATACGCTCCAACCTCCGAGCCCAAGAACAACCCATTCCACACAGGAAAGTGTATGTATTCCACACAGGAAAGCAAAATGTAATCCACACAGGATAGCACAACACAATCCACACAGGAAAGCAAACAGGATTCATCTCACACAGGTACACATCATTTGTAAAGCAAGAGAGATGATCAGATGTAGTCACTGATTCATATTACTGGGACCCACGTAGGATACAAGCACTGTTGACATCGTCGTCGAACCCACATAGGATTCCGATACAATTTTCTTCATCGTCGATCCCACATAGGATTCCAGTACGATAGTCTTTATCGTCGAACCCACATAGGATTCCAGCACGATTGTCTTCATCGTCGAACCCACATAGGATTCCAGTACGATTGTCTTTATCGTCAAACCCACATAGGATTCCAGTACGATTGTCTTCATCGTCGAACCCACATAGGATTCCAGTACGATAGTCTTCATCGTCGAACCCACATAGGATTCTAGTACGATAGTCTTCATCGTCGAACCCACATAGGATTCCAGTACGATTGTCTTCATCGTCGAACCCACATAGGATTCCAGTACGATTGTCTTCATCGTCGAACCTGCATAGGATTCCAGTATGATAGTCTTCATCGTCGAACCCACATAGGATTCCAGCACGATTTTCTTCACCGTCGAACCCACATAGGATTCCAGTACGATTGTCTTCGTCGTCATAGTAGCAGTCGCAGCCAGCACTAGGGTTTCCGCAAACAGCAAGCTCGTTCAAGAGGGTCCGCTCCACGAGCCGAGAGGCTGATACATCAACTGACACATAGTCCAGAGTTGATGTATCCAAAAGTTCCGTATCGTCAACAGGAACTCATCGTCGCAGACGGCACGTCAATCGGATGCCCGGTCTGAGAGTTATTGGCTTTTTCGTCCCAGGGGCCCGGTTGGTTTTTAAGGCAAAACCAACCCGACCGTACTCCACCTGCGTCCAAACCTCGGGCGTAGTATTCCAAAATATCTGTCTCACTTAGAGGAATTCAATGAAGTCGACGGCACGTCAATCGGATGTCCGATGCTCAAGATATGAGTGTTTCCGCTCCGAAGGCCCGGTTGGTTTCGTGTACGAACCAACCCGGACGAACCCAAAGTATTCCGAAACCTTGAGTGCGATATACCTAAACGACCTCCTCGTTCCAAGGATCGTGTCGCCACTGACGGTGCATCGATCGGAGGTCCATAGCCCAAGTTATGGGAAAAAGATCGTAGATGGTCCGAAAACAGGGGTTTCGGGCCCGGACCGACCCGGCCCGAGACCCCCCGGTCGGCCCGAACCGGGTCGACCCGCCCCGGTCCGGGTCGGCCCGGCCCGATGCGGCCCGGCCCGGCCTGGCGGACCGGCTGGGCACAGCATGCCCAGCGCGCTGCCGGCTCGGCCAGTGGTCGAGCCGTTTCGGCAAAGGGGGGGCGCTTGCCCCCTTGTGTAACCCCCCCCCCCCCCCATTTATGGGGGCCGTTTGGATGTCCAGCTGGGGGAATTTAATTCCCCCGGCTCCTCCCTGTCCGGCCGGCCCGACCTGGCCGACTGGTTCCTGTTCAGCGGGACCGGCGATGGCCGGTCCCCTTCCAGCTCCGACGTCGGCGGCCCGGTCCGGCCGCCGATCACCTTGCTCTGCCGCGGCCCGGAACCGGCCGCAGCCCTTGTCATCCGGCGCGGTGCGACGGCACCGCGCCTCTCCGCCACGGCCCCGCTCCGGCCACGGCATCTTCAGTTTTGTTCGACGCGGCACGACGGCGTCGCGTCCTTGAATTTCTTTCCACGGCGCCGCGCATTTTTCTTTTCTCTTGATTCTGTGTGGTGCGACGGCACCACGTCTTCCCCTACCAAACCACAAGGAATCATTCATGAAATAAGGAGGAGGGTCGGCCGTGTTTGTGCGGTCCGTCCCCCTCGCGTTATTCGATAACAATTGGTTTTAATCCATGAAGATCGTCAAGTTAGTATTCACGAACAAAATAAATAAATAAAACCCCTACCTCGGTTTCAAGAACGGTGTATGTCAACGAGCCATGGAAGACGAGTGTCGCGGAGGTCGGGCGTCGCGGAAAATGAACTTCAACGTCGCGAAGCAAGGATTCAAAGTCGTTGACGGAGATTTCGTCGCGGAAAACCGTCGCGGAAGAGACGACGCGGAAGAAGAACGTCGCGTCGCGGATACAGCGTCGCGGAAGAACCATTGCGGAAAGAGACGTCGCGTCGCAGGTCGATGCCACGGAGAACGAACGTCGATTCCATTGTCGTCGAGGTGCGTCCGAAGAGGAAACTTCGCAGAAGAATAACGTCGTGGAAGAAGTTCTCCACGTTCTTCGGCGGAGATGTTCTTCGTTGAAGAAGAAGATGTTCTTACCAAAACCTCTCAACGACAAACTCTAACAACCCAAATAAAATAAGTTCATTTCTCATTTTATTAACACAACAACTCTTTTGAATTTCAAGAGTTTGAAATTCAATTAACCACACACAACTCACCTCATTAAACTTATTACATTAAAGTCATAAGTTATAACTTAAGTTAACAAAATTAAAGTGGGAGTTAAGGGGGGTTTAGAGGATATAAAGGGGTGGGGTTTGTGTGGGCCCCACCACCCTAATAACCTTCCAAGGGAGGTTGGGTGGTTACCCAACTTCCATCAAGAACTAAACACTTAGAGTAAAAATAATAAAAATTGTAGAGTAATTATAAAATAAACTTCCACAATTTTTATCATCAACACTCGTGTAAACGCAACTCCGGAATAGGAGTTCCTAAGCAATTACCGGTGTTGCGGTTCCATTGGTGCCCTCGGAATTTGCTTCCGGGCACCGGTTCAAAAGTTAGAAATTTCCCGCTCGTTCGTTCACTGAACGTACCTGTGCTAAACTTCGGATAGAAATTCCGGGCACTCCGGGCCTCGGAATCAAGTATCTTCTGAAACTGCATTCTTGTAAAATCTCAAAGAAAATTAAGAAAAAAAATTCCCTTGAATTTTACGGGTCTTTACAGGTTTTCTTTTCCAGATGACGGTGCAGTCATCCCTGATGCAGAAGGTGGAAGATTCTCATTTGGTGATCTAGAGGTGGAAGTTTGGAGAGATAGAGTTGTTTGTGGTGAGGCCCCTGATGGTTGGTCAGAGGATGAACAACACCGAGTGTTGTATCATGGCAATCTTTTTGTTCCCTTGGCGATGCGCGAGATGGTTCTCTGAGAGTTCCATAGTTCGCCCTTGGCAGTACATCCTGGTGTGACAAAGATGTACCGATCCTTGAGGAGTTAGTTTTGGTGGCCTGGGCTGAAGCGTGCGGTTGTAGAGTGTGTGTCTCGGTGTTTAGTCTGCCAGAAGGTGAAGTCCGAACACCATGTTCCTGGTGGTCTTCTCCAGTAATTAGAGATTCCTCAGTGTAAGTGGGAGGACATCTCAATGGAATTTGTTACATGTTTACCTCGAGCTTTGGGAGGAAATGATGCTATATGGGTGATAGTGGATCGTTTAACAAAATCGGCCCACTTCATAGCGATCAAGGAGTCGAGCTCAGTGGAAGTTTTGTCGAGGCATTATCTATAGGAGGTGGTGAGAATTCATGGAGTACCTAGGACGATCATTTCTGATTGAGATCCTCGTTTTACCTCCAGGGTGTGGAGAGGTCTCCAGCATGCTTTTGGCTCTCAACTGTGCCTTAGCACTGCTTTTCATCCTCAAACGGATGTTCAGACAGAGCGAACCATCCAGACTCTTGAAGACATGTTTCGCTCTTGTGTTCTTGATTTTGGATGTTCATGGATGAAGAAATTACCCTTGGTAGAGTTCTCTTAAAATAATAGTTTTCACTCTACCATCGGTATGGCGTCGTTTGAAGCCTTGTATGGCCGGCCATGCCGTTCTCCGTTGTGCTGGATTGGGGTCGGAGAGTTAGAAATTCTCGGACCAGAACTAGTGAAGAATACAACAGAGATGGTTCAGGTGATTCGTGAGAGGATGAAGACAGCGCAAGATCATCAAAAATCATATGTTGATCAAAGAAGGATACCCTTAGAGTTTAATGTTGGGGATCATGTGTTTCTGAAGGAGACTCCCCGTCGTGGGCAGTGAAGGTTTGGTCGTGGAAGTAAGCTTTCTCCCCGGTTTGTTGGGCCTTTCGAGGTGTTAGCTCGTGTTGGAGCTGTGGCGTATCGAGTAGCACTTCCCCCTCAGATGAGTCAGATACATGATGTTTTCCATGTATCACAGCTCCGTCGTTATCTTCATGATGAATCTCATGTTATCGATTGGGGAGAGATCGATATTGATGATGATGAAACCTTCGAGGAGCGACCTGTGGAGATCCAAGACCGCAAGGAGAAGGTGTTGTGTGGGCGTTCTATCCCCTTAGTTCGTGTCTTGTGGCGACACGGTGGCATGGAGAAGAGTACCTGGGAGCGTGAGTCACAGATACGTGCTCAGTACCCAGAGTTGTTTAATGTTTAAATCCTTTCATGTAATGATGTTTCCTTTGTGGTTAGACCTTTCATGTTTTATTTATGTACCTTTTATGTGATGTTATGATTGAATTTTTTGGATATGGATTGTTTGTTCCCATACTCTCGAATGTCGTAGTTTTGTTCCAGCCTTCGAACAACTCATGGTGGTTTTCCCCTGAGAGGTATCTTATGGGGTGGTTGTTCGGACCCCTCTTTTCTTCTATGTTGGTTTTTAATTATCGAGGATGAGAATGTTTTGAGAGGTATCTAATGTAATGGCCCGAACCTCTCCGGTCCATTATTTTGTGAAAATGTGGTGTTGGAGGTGTTCCGGGAGGTCAAGGTGACTTATCCCCAACACTTTGCCAAATTTCTAGTTCTGTGAACAGTGTTTCCAGTTTTATAAACAGTATCGGTAGTTGAACAGTGTTTTTATCAGTGAGGTTCAGTGAATAGTGTTTCTATCAGTGAGGTTCTATCGGTGGACTTCTAAAGGTAGACTTGAACAGTGTTTCCAGAATGGTAACCTTATAACGGTGACCTTCTAACGGTAGACTTGAACAGTGTTTCCAGAACGGTAACCTTCTAACGGTGACCATCTAACAGTGGACTTGAATAGTGTTTCCAGAATGGTAACCTTCTAATGGTGACCTTCTAACGGTAGACTTGAACAGTGTTTCCATAACGGTAACCTTCTAACGGTGACCTTCTAACGGTGGACTTGAACAGTGTTTCCAGAACGGTAACCTTCTAACGGTGACCTTCTAATGGTGGACTTGAACAGTCTTTCCAGAATGTTAACCTTCTAACGGTGACCTTATAACAGTAGACTTGAACAGTGTTTCCAGAATGGTAACCTTCTAACGGTGACCTTCTAACGGTGGACTTGAACAGTGTTTCCAGAACGGTAACCTTCTAACGGTAGACTTGAACAGTGTTTCCAGAACAGTAACCTTCTAACGGTGACCTTCTAACAGTGGACTTGAATAGTGTTTCCATAACGGTAACCTTCTAATGGTGACCTTCTAACAATAGACTTGAATAGTGTTTCCATAACGGTAACCTTATAACGGTGACCTTCTAACGGTGGACTTGAACAGTGTTTTCAGCTTCCTATAGTTTCACCCCTTTGACGTTTCCTTTGACGTAAAATACATTTAAAGCCTTATTTTAAGGACTCTTAAGGCCGATTCAAATTCCATAAATCCTATATTAATTATTCTTATGGCTCGGGATGTTTTACTTGGTCAAACCACGTGGGTTAATGCGATCCGTTTTTAGTGGAGAATTAACTGGATCTTAAACTGTCACCCCATTAAATCTTCAAAAAGGGATGAGATATCATTCTCCCTTTTTCTTCCTCCTTGTTCTCAGCTAAGAGACACTATAACCTTTCAATCATTCTTGTATGAGTTTCACAATCAAATCCTAATCCTCTGATTGGTTCCGCTCTATTTTGGATGCATCCGAGTTGTGTCGGTCAATCTTCCCAATAAGGTATGTTTTATCGTTGTTCCTTTGGGGATCATCTTCTCTTGTTCCTCCCTTACATATTATACCATGTAATCTCCAAGATTCTAATGGGTTTTTCTTGGGGTTGGTTGGTACTGTCGTACCGTGGCATCCTCCAGTGGATGCAGTTGTCGTGAGAGGAGAATTGTGACCCGTTACGTGGATAAAGAATGTCAAGAACTCTTCGAGGTAGGGTATTCATGGATTCTCTAATTGTATAAGTGAAATTGTAGAATTATCATGATTTATACCTTTGGATCACAATTTAATTGACCTAATTAAATACTTGAACCGGATTAAAAGAATTGGTTGATCGCATGTTGTTGCTTTGTACCATGATAACAGTTTGCCTCATGTTTTGCTAGATAGAGTGATATCTATGGTTTCTTGATTTGTTTTTCATTCTTGATGGAAATTAATAATGAACGTAAAGCTGGAATTAATTTTTAATTAATTGGATAAAGATAAAGAGACATGTAAATGAATCTTGTTGTTGCCGTTGTTGTAGTTGTTCTAATTTGAGGTTAATCAAATTAGGGCAGTAAGCATGGTTATTTAATTGTGATAGCTTACTGATTAGGTCTCCCATAATTGGAACCTACAAATAAAAAATCTGCTAATTCATTATGGATTAAAGAACAGATTGTGTGAGAATTTCTTAAAGGGTTCTGAGTTACCCTCTTGATTATTAAAGGGTCAAGATCCCATTGATGTGATTTTGTGTTTTCTTGCTGCTTGTGCTGTGAGCCTGGATGGCTGTTGTGATATATGGAGGCAGGGAGGCCTTGTGGTTGTGGAAGAAGATGACGCCTAGAGTGGCGAGATGCATCGGTTTATGCATGTGGGTGTCAGGGAGGACACCAGGGATGATAGAATGGGATGGATGTGGTTGTTGGATGTTTGGTGGTTTGATTGGTTGTTTATCTGCTTTACTTTTCCCCACTGCTCAAGGCATCTGGTTTTTCTTACCCTTCTTTTGAAAGAGGCGAAGACACATGGGGTATGCCACGTGCTTTCCGTGTTTAGACTCTCGAGGGAGAATAGGACTACGCTCTTGCTATAGGCGTAAAAGACTTGATGGGTAGTATAACTACTCACCGTGTTGAGCCCCCTTGTGTTTAGTAGCATAGGTTGTTTTTCTAGAATGCCTGGGAATGTGGGAAGGTAATTCTGTAATGAATAATTGAATAAATGATGTTAACTCATGGGGTTAGAGTTTCTGAAACATAATGACAAGGTTTTAATTTGTAAGGTACAGTGGATATTGGGTGTGATGCTAATGAAGTTTAATGTTAAATTATTCATGGTTAATTATTGTTTAAAGAATTAATTAACATACAGTGGAATTGATAAAAAGGGAATGAAGTTATCTAATAAACCTCTTAAAATGGTTGTGTGCTATAGGATACCTTGTCTTAGAAGTAGCAGCCCGGAGTCTGAGAGACGTTAGCTGTAGTTGTATCTAAGACTAGGTAATGCCCATAGTGTGGATGTGAGTTATATATATATTCTGTACTTTTTGTGTTTATATATGCTACTCCACCCTATCGGTAAGGGCAACTTACACCCTGGGGATTCTGAGCCCTAGGGGGTGTTTTCCCCAACATTCTGATGGGAGGTCGAATGGATGACTACCCCCTTTGGCCCCACTCTCTTCTCTTGGTAGATACATGTGCCAACAGGCACAACGGTTAGTTTCCACATATATGTGTGTGGAGGGCTATAATGTCTTGTGGTTATTTCACACGCATATATTCTGGGTATAGTATCTTATGGACTACTATAGGTGTAACGTGTATAGGCTGTGATGGCTTGAGGATCCCTACTCGGTGTATGGGCTATAATGGATTGAGGTATAATACCCGATGTATGATACACATTATGCAGGCTGTGGTGGCTCCCGGAACTTACCTGATTACTTTTGGTTGTGAGGATGGTGTGGTTCTTCGCCCAGGTGTCTACGGGCAAGCCTTTGTGGTGCACGAGGTGCAGATTGTGCAGTTTAGCCCAGGTGTCTACGGGCAAGCCTTTGGAGAGAGATGCACAGGACATATGTCGTTGGGGAAAAGCGGCAAACCAGTGGGGAAGTAGTAGCAGGGTACCCTTGATATTTTTCATTATATGCTATATTCTTGTATGTGTTACTTGGAGAGAGTGGCCATGGTGAGGTTGGGAACTTAGTATACCTGTTTAGGTGACGAGTTAGTTTCACTTGTTGTTCACTAGGATTTAGCATGATTTCTTTACTTTTGCACAAGAGTCTTGGGGAGGATCCTACTGAGTATACTGTTATACTCACCCTATATATATATAAACTGTTTTTCAGGTCACTTGGAGCAGGTTAGAGATCAAGCTGGTTACTACTAGCTTGTGGTTGGAGGAGGAGTTGTTCGGGCTTGTGGTCACTGCCATTTTACTTTCTTTTGGGTACATTTTGTTTCCCCTTTTAGTTGTAGTACTTTTTCATGACATTTCATATATGTACTTGGGTTTCTTTTATATTTTAGTTTTGAGTTGGAGTTGATTGGTGTCTATCTTATCTCTCTCTTCCGCATGTGTTCTCTTAGAGGGTAATGCCTCCCATTTGTGTGTTTACTATACCCTCGGTGCTAGTTGCCAACCCGGGGCCTACTGCAGGCGGGACTCGGGGGTCATTATCTCTCTTCTCACATTACCGTCCCAGGAGGGGTACACTTTTTGGGGAGGGGGTTGTGATAGATATTATATTTGGATTCATTTTATTCTCAGTTTATTGATTAAATGACATGTGTTTTCAGTTATTTACCTTACCATATTGATTATACCTTATCTTATTATCCATGATATTTTCATAATGATATAATCTCTAGATGTATTTAATTATTAGTTTATTGATTAAATGCCATGTGTTTTTAGTTATTTACCTTTCTATATTAATTATGCCTTATCTAATTATTATAGCCATGTTATTGATTAAATGAAATGTGTGTTTAGTTATTTACCTTGTCGTATTGGTTATTATTTATTGATTTATGATAGCTTCCATTGTATATAACCCTTACTTAGAATTTAAGCTTACCCTTATTTTGTATCCTTTCCCTAGGATTCCATGGGGTTTACTATGATTTATGTGTAAGGATATTCTAGACGAAATAATGTTATTCTCAAAAAAATTATGTTGTAATTTTTGTTTTCAAATGTAATATGGGACTCAATTATGTATCTTGTTTACCAATAATAATAAACTATTTGGTATTTCGATATGTGATTCCTTGTATCCTATGTCAATGTAATAAAGCAGGCAATGTCTCCAAGATATTGGGGTTGTGATAGCTACAAAACTTACAATATCTAAAAAGGTATATTTTTATTATTTACCTAAAAGTTGATGTTTTTATTAATACAAAAAAATCATTCTTAGAAAATTTTAGTGTGTTGATTCCAAAAATTATATTCATTTTATAAAAATAAATTTCAAATTCATGTAATTTTAGTATTTAAATATTAACATTAAAATTAGGGTTTTTACAAAATATATTAAAATATGGTATATTAAAATGTATGATTAACTCTCTTTTAGTTTTATAATTTGAATATTTATTTTATGTTATTTAAATATTTATATTTACTTATTTTAATCATGTTAAATGTTATTTAGAAGTAAGATTACTATTTCAATGGTCAAGATACTATTTTAATGGTTAGGTTATTATTTCAACGGTTGTATCACTATTCCAGTGGTCAAATTTACTATTCTAATAGCCATATTAGATTTATTATTAATATAAATAACTCTTATCTCATTCATTAATCATTCACTTAGTTTTCTCTCAAAGTTATTTGCATCCTTTGCAAAATGAAAGTCATATTTAAAATGATTTGTTTTCTTTTTAAAGTGTTGTTCATGACTGTGATAATTCTAGGAGACCAGGGTGCTTCTGAATTTAAAATTCTTATTATATTATTTATTTATTTTTATTGTCTCGTTATATGATTTTAATTTTTATAGAGTATATTTTTTCTCCATATGTAATGTTTTATATTAATGAATTAAACTTCCATTGTTTTTATGACATTGTGCATGTGTTTTATTCTGTATATTATATTTAAATATAACAAACGTATATATTAAGAGGGAAAATTTTATATAGAAAATTTGGAGTCATTACATTCTTCCCCCATTTATAAATTTTATCCTCAAAATTTCAACTCATATCCACAGTTGAGAATATACAGGGGTACTTTTGATTCATTACAGCCATAGGTTTACATGTTTAATCCTCATACTTATGGTTTTTATAAAGTACTTTGATAATGTGAGTAGTCTTTTTGTATTCAATTTTGTCTCTATAGTCCAATATTTTCACCAGTTGTTCCTCATAATAGTGTTCATGCTCCAATTTTTTCACTTTTGGATTCAATATATATGACGGATCGGGTATGTACTTCTTTAGGAGAGATAAATGGAACACATTATGTAATTGAGTCAGGTTTGATGGGATTTCTTATCTATAGGTCACAACTCCTACTTTATCAATGATCTTAAAGTATCCATTGCCCCTAAGGTTGAGTTTTACCTTCTTTTCATCCCCCATGACTCTCTTTTGGGGATATATTCAAAGGAATGATTTTTTCTCTAACATCAAACTCTAAGTCCCTTTGATTAATTTTATCATATAATTTATACTAACTTTGAGCAGATTTTATGTGTTATTGAATGGATTAAACCTTCATGATCATTTCTTACACAAGTTTGGGTCCTAGAAGCTTTCATTCACCAACATCATCCTAACACATTATAGTTTTGCATATATTCCCATATAGAGTGTCTTAAGGGGGAATCTGAATACTTGAATTGAAACTATTATGGTATGAGAACACGACCAATGGAAGATATTGATCCTAGCCTCCTTTTAAGTTTATTAAGAAAGGTACCAGTATGTCTTCAAGATTCTGAATGGGTCATTCAGATTGACCACCGGTCTTGGGATGATAGGTTGTACTAAATTTAAACTCAATATTCAAGGCATGTTGAAGAATCCTTAAGAACTTAGAGCTGAACCTTATATCCCAATCAGATGCGATCAAAAGTGGTGTCTCATGCAACCCCACCACTTACTTGACATATGTCATGGAAATTTGATTGTGCGAGAAATTTTTACAAATGGTGATGGAGTGAATATTATTGGTAAGTAAATTCACCACAAAACTTATGTAATTGTTTCCTTTAAATGTATTTAAAAGACTCGTAACAAATTTCATGGTGATGTTCTCCCATTTCTATGTTGGTATGTCTAATGATTGCATCGCCCCCTTGAATTTTTGATGTTATACCTTAACTTATTGACATGCTAAGCATTATGGAGTACTAAAAAATCTCCTTCTTTATGTTACCCTTATTGAAGTGCTCTCAGAGATATCTTAGTACTTCTATAGTAGAAGAGAAATATGATCTATGTACATCATCCAATGGATCCTTCTTTATCTCCAGTGTTAATGGTAGGTAGAGTCTAGTTCCAAACTGAATGAATCCATCTTTATGGATATTGAATTCATGAAGCTTACCTTATTTGGTTTCTCTCTAATATTTAACTTCTTATATTATTTTTATTATTTAATTATATGTATTTTTTAAGTTTTATTATATTTAATTTTTAATTATTAACTTAATAAATAATTTACATGTTAAAATATTAATTTTATAAATTAATGTATTTTTTTGTTTTTACTAATTTTATTAATTAATCAATCGTTTAAGGTTTTAAATTGTAAATAAGTAATTAATTTTTTAATAATGGGTGTTTTAAGTCATGCACATAATTAGTTCTTACTTGTGTTATAAAAATTAAAATATATTGTAAATTAATTTTATTATTTAATATAAATAAATTTAAAAAAATGATGTTCTAAAAATAAAAAATAAAAATATTTAAATAAATTATTCATGATAACTTATTATTTTTTAAATGATTATATAATTTTTATGAATTTATTATTATTATTATTATGTAGATATCATAATTTTATTTAATTACCAAGGTAAAAATGACCACGAATTCCCAAAACCTTCATAAATAGACAACCTTAAGGTTTATCTAACCTTGTAATGGATTAGACCTCTCTAGTCCATTACTTTGTAAAAATACAGTGTTTGAAGTGTTTTGGTAGGTCAAGGTGACTCATTTCAAGAGTTTACTAAATTTCTAGTTTTTCCAACGGTAGCTCAGAACAGTGAGTCGCATCGGTGAGTCGTAGCGGTGAGTCAGAATCGATGAGTCAGGACCGATAAGTCAGAACGATGACTCGCACTGGTGACTCGCAACGGTGAGTCACTGGCGGTAGGTCACGACAGTAGGTCGTGATGGTAGGTCACCAGCGGTGAGTCGTTCAATAGTAACTCGCCCAACGGTGAGTCGTCTAATGGTGACTCATCCAATGGTGAATCATTCAATAGTGAGTCACCCAATGGTGACTCTTCCACTGGTATCTTTTCCAATGGTGATTCATCCAATGGTGACTCATCCATCGGTAGCTCGTCATCGACAGCTCATACCGGTGACTCATCTACCGGTTACTCTTTTCCAACTATTTTTCAAAATTCTATAATTCTTCAGTTTTTTCAGTTTTACCCCCTTTAATGTTTTATTTCATGTAAAATGAATTTAACACCATATTTAATGGTTTTTGGACTCATTTAAATTCAAATATATCTTCTAAAAACCTGAAGCTTCTTTTGACTTCTAGACCATGGGTTCTTGGTCAAGATCTGCATGTAATGGCCTTCAAAAACTATTCCTTCTATTGATTTAGGATCTGGAATTTCGAAATCTGAGATCCTCTCTTCCTTGTACACTACCATTTTCTCTTGGAACACCCTGAACCTTTCTTCCCTGAGGATTCGTGCATTTTTTTGTAGCCTTTGGATCACATTTTCCCTAGAGGTTCTTCCTGCAGCCTTCACAATTTCTTTTTTAGCGCAATAAGGAAGTGTTGATCATCTATTCTTTAAGGTAGGGATTCCTTAATCTCTTTGTTATTCATGTATCTTTCAAGGTGGGTGTATTAATGTCTCCTTATGAAGATAGTAGAATACCAAATAAATAAATATAATTTAATCGGTTTAATATCAACATACGGGGCCAGGAAAAGTGACTTATGCTCTGCTTTGTTATCTATTGATGTTGTGAATTGTATGGGATATATGACTACTAAAAATCATGGTCATTGGTGGTCCTTGTTTGTGAACCTATTATGGATTTTCAATGTTTATTATTGGTCTTCTGTTTAATGAATGTATGTATATTAAATCACTTAACCACATACACTCGGCCAATAAATGGATGCCCCGGGATAAAATTGTTTCTATGATAACCCCAGAAGTTAACAAGTGTAATTAAAGAACAGATCCTTATTAAATATGAATATGTTTTATTTGGTTTGTGTGGTGGTACGGTTGTAGGCATGGCTAGGTGATGTGGGGTGGTTCGAGTGTTGTGATGGAATCTTAGGTTTAGAGATTTTTTTATTGTGAAATGAAAGGGAAGTGTTGTACAGTAGGGCAGCCATCCAGTTGTGCTATGTTTATATTTTTAGATGTGTTGGGTGTGGTGTGGTTATGTAGAAAGTCTTCCAAGAATGGTTGTGGTGAGATGTTTTGTTGAGTGTGGCTGTGAGTTGGGGGTTTTTTGTGGTTGAGATGATGGATTTGGCAGAATGACTTTAAAGAATGATAATGGCAATGGGTGGTATGGGTAATTCTCCCAGAGTTTCTCTATGAGTATCATGAATAAATATTCAACCCATGTCTCGGGATCAACTTATGTTATGTTATGAATGGGTGTTAAATGGAGAGGAATGTGAAGATACATTAGTTTATATCTCTCTTCTCCTTCTGATATGACTTTGGTTGTGTTTCTTGTTGTGGTTTATGTTTAGTAGTTTCCCAAGTAGTGATGGAATGAAAAAATTAATTGTTAATAGAAAATGAGATTTTGGTTGAGCTAAATAATGAAGTGAATTGGTGTTAAGTGAAGGATATTTGTGAATCCACTTTAATTTATCAACTTCTGAAGTGACTGTTAATGATACTAGTAAATTAATTTAGAGGTATCATTAAGGGAGGTTTTATGAGTTGGTCTTTTGTTTGAGAACCCATAGGTTGAGTAGGATTGTTTGGTATTATATATATATACATGAATTTTCCTTTGTTATTTCTATAAAAAACCCACCCTAGTTGAGAACTATGTGTCGAACACCCTCATTTTCACGGGGAGGGTTTCTTTTCTAAACACCCTGGTGGGAGGATGGATGGTTAGCCACCCAATCTTCCCTGATCCCTCTTCCAGGTGGTGATAGCCCAAGTTTCTTTAGGCGGGTTATGGTTCATGAGGACCAGGTGTGTGCAGGCGAGTTGTGTTTCCTAGGTGTCTTCGGGATGGGATGTGTGGTGTTCTCAGGTGTCTTCAGGATGTGATGCGGTATGTGTCCCAAGTGTCTGTGGGCAATATATAGTTGTGAGGATCAGGTGTGTGCGGGTGGGATGTGATGTGGTATGTGTCCCAAGTGTCTATGGGATAGATGTGGTTGTGAGGCCCAGGTGCGTGCATTTGGTTTGTGATGTGGTTCTTTCAGAAGAGATGGGAGCACCAGGACATTTTCCATTAGGGTGTGAGAGCGGATAATCAGTGGGAAAGTGGTGCGGGGTACCCTACTATCGATTTTATTACTATATTACTTTACTTTACTTGTGTTATTTTGTGAGTGTTCCTTGGAGGGGTTGGGATGGTTAGTATACCTTATTATGTGTTGTTGGTTCTGTTGTTTTCTCACAGGAGCATTATTATGCTTCTCCAACTTATGCACGAGAGACTTTAGTTTTCCTATTGAGTATACTTTTATGCTCACCCTACATTAAAAAACTAATTTTAGGTTTCCAGGAGGACTACGGGGACTGTGTTGGGTGTTACTAGCTCAAACTTTGGGACAATTTTTATATCACTTCTTAGCCTTACTTTTGGGTATTTAATTTGGGGATTTTCTTTGTATTTGTAATGGTTTTATTTTAAACATGCATGTGGGATGGATTTTGGTTTTCTTTTATATATTTATTGGAGTTTTTTTGGGGTTGAAACATCTTATCTCCTGATCTCGGTTAATATAAAAGGGTAATGCCTTCCATTTTTGTGATATTTGTATAACCTTGGTGTTGGTCGCCACCTTGGGGCCTACTGGAGGCAGAAATCAGGGGTAATTATCTCCCTTTCTTCATTTCCAGCCCGGGAGGGGTATCTTTGGATGGAGGGGGTCGTGAAATAATGGTATCATAGGTGATGGTTAAGATACATGATGGAGTTTGGAGTTAGGAACATTGAGGATTTCATGGGTTGGTGGGGAAATAGTGTTAGGTGATCTTGGTGCATGACATGGGCTAGGGAAGACTGGCTAGGACATGATATTTTAGGCCCCCCCATGATCCTATGTAAGGACTCTAAGCTTACCGAATGAACAAGTGAGTCTCTATAGTTTGTAGGGTAGAGACCCTAGGAAAGGTACATGCATCATAATGACTTGTGTTCTTGTCTAAATTGGGTGTTTTGGGGAATTTTACATGGAAAAAAATGAGTTAAATGAGTTAAAATGAATCTTAAATAAAATTATATACTACTCAGGCTTAGGAATACCTTGTTTACTTTTTTTAGCTATGTAACTCTGTCATTGTCCATGTGTGACTCGGGCAGTTGAGGCTCAGTAGAATGATCTGGTTGATCGGTGGAGGGTTGATCTAATGGAGGAGGAGGACTAGTGGAAAATAACATTACGTACTTCCCAGTGACAGGCCTTGGGAAAGTATGAGGGTGGTGTTTCAAACATGGAGATGAAGAGCTGACTCTAGTAGATTGAGATCACCTTCAGTTTGATTCAGGCTCTGATGTATTACTGGGTTCCTTTAGCAGTGAGCTAGATGCAGGGAGCTACGCCTCAGTGGTGGACGTTGTACCTAGGGGAGATAAAGGAGGTTGACATTTTGTGGGTCGATTTCAATAAGGAGTTCCAATCAGAATTCCTTTAATCAACCATGAAGGCTGAGAAGATATAGGAGTTACTCTCCCTCTAGAAAGGGAATATGTTGGTATGGGAGATGGGGATTAAGTTCAAGGATATCCTTTGTTTTTTCCCGGATCTCTTTCGAATGAGGAGTCTCGTGTGATATGTCTAGAGGAGGCACTTTTCCCTTCTATCTAGTACACGGTCACCCCATTTATGTTTCCGACATACTTGGAGGTTCAGAATAAGGAAGAAGTGATTGAGTGGATGCACTCGCGAGGAGTTCTACCACAATAGGGGATTCAGTAGGGTTCTTCGAGAGGTAGGGTTACCAGTAGTATGTCTCAAGCTCTAGGGCCTTTGAGGATTTTACTGATGGGGATTCGACCTCAGTATTTTCCATTTTGACCTTCTGATCCTTGTTCCTTTCCTATGGGCTTGGGGACGATATGTTTCTTTTGTAGGGTTTGCAGCCAACTTTAGAACTAGTTCCTAGTGGCTGTTCAAGATCAGTGTGGTGGAGGTGGACAGGTTCTGCACCAGCCTCAATAGCAGTTGTTTTCTAGGCCGTTTCAGAAGCAGGGATAGTAGGATCATGCTTCACCAAAGGGATATAGAGTAGGTAGAGGCCTACATCAAGGTGTTCCTTAGGGACCTTGACCCGAAAATGGTTGTGGGGGTGATCATTAATAGAGGAGAAGAGGAGATAGGCATGATCAGTTACATATTGCAGAGGCAGCTGTTCCAGTAGGGCCAAAGATCTTTTGAGGTACAATCAACTTGTTTAGTACCCTTACTTGTGATTTGTTTGATTCAGGATCTTCACACTCCTTTTTCACACCTAGTCTAGCCCATGCTATGGGACTAGACATAGAGAGGCTTCCCATGCCCCTGGTGTTGAGTATGCTAGTAGGATGTCAGACTATCTTATTTGATGTGTGCTGGGGATGTAGACTGATGATGGGACCAGATCAGTCCCATGGGGATCTTTTCTTGCTATAGATATATCTATACGATGTCATTATCCACATCAACTAGTTTTATTATGTGAATTCCATTATCAACTTCTTTGAGAGAAAAGTCTTGTTTTCAGACGTGGATGGCCAGTGTGTGGCTTTCGTGGGTGAGTGAAGTTGTTGGGTGGGCGGTCGGCGTATAGAACCTCTTCTTTCCTTATTAACCAAGATGTAAGTGGAATCAAGGGATGATAAAATAGTGAAGGTTTCCAGGGTTTTTGGGGAGTTCCTAGATGTTTTTATTGAGAAGGTTGTGACTCTACCCCCTCTATGTGACATTGATTTCAAGATAGACTTGCAACATGGTGCTTCTCTGATTTCGATGGATACTTATCAGATTGAACCATCTAAGTTACGGGAGTTGAGGATACAAATAGATGACCTGATGAAGAAAGGATTTATCTGGTCCAGTGTGTCTTCATGGGGTGCTTCGGTGTTGTTTTAAAAGAAGTCATATGGTGGTATGAGCTTGTGCATAGATTACTGGAGGTTGAATCAGGTGATGGTCAATAACCATTATCCTCTACCGAGGATAGACGATATTTTCGAATAGGTGAGAGAAGAAAGATGGTTTTCTAAGATCTATCTATGGTCTGGATATCACTAGTTGAGGGTGAAGGAGGGTGATATCCTGAAGACTGCTTTTAGATGTAGGTATGGGCACTTCAAGTTCTTAGTCATGTCGTTCAGTGTTATGAACGCACCAGCCATGTTCATGGGGATTATGAACTACTTCTTCCATGAGTTATTGTACCGATTCATTTCTATATTCATTGATGAAATCTTAATCTACTCAAATTCATAGAAGGAGCATACCAATCATCTCAGGACTATATTATAGGTCCTTTAACGCCACCAGATCTATATAAAGTTGTCCAAGTTCAAGTTATAGGCATGATAGGTGCATTTAATTGGACTTTTGGTGTCACATCAGGGTGTATAAGTGTACCCATCGAAGTTCAAGGTAGTTATTTATTAGGAATCACCCAATAATGTTGCATAGTTTTGCAATTTTCTCAGTCCGGCGGGCTATTACCAGAGATTTTCACATGATTTCTCTCTAGTTTCAGCTTTGACTAGAAAAGACCATGATTTTGTGTGGAGAAAGCAGTTCCAGGTAGCGTTTGACTATCTGAAGGGGAATTTGTTCAGTGCTCTAGTTTCCAGAGGTGGGTGTGATGTTTGAGGTGTTTTGTGATGCTTCCTATCTGGGCTTGGGATGAATCTTGATAAAAAAAAAGGGTATTGATCTCTTATGGGTCTAGGAAATTAAGTCCCCATGAACCTAATTATGCCACCCGCGATTTGGAGTTTGCAGTAGATGTGTTTGTGATGAAGTTGTGGCAGCATTACCTCATTGGGGAGTGCTTTGTAGTCTTCAAATATCACAAGGGCTTGAGGTATATATTTTCCCAGCAAGATATAAACTTGTTATAGTGGAGGTGGATAGAGTTTCTTCATAACTTTGATTTTGAGATCTCCTACACCTCAATAAAGGGGAATTTTGTGGCCAATTCTTTGAGCAGGAATTCATAGAAGGAGATAGTTCAGGATTCTATGGATGCTTGTAAGGTGATGGAGGAGTTGTAATCCATACACTTAGATGTAGGAATGGATGGTGGTAGTGGTTGTTTGTTTCAAATGATGGTGAATTCTTCTCTGATGCAATAGGTGGAGGAGTCCTGGTGGGGAGACTCAGAGGTAGAGGTGATGCACGACCACATTGACCATGGTGATGCTCCGGAGGGATGGTCAAAGGATGTTCAGAATCAAATGATGTTTCATGGAAGGATGTTTGATCCTGTGGCGATACATGAGGTAATACTCTATGAGTTTCTTATCTCACCTTTAGTGGTGCACTCAAGAGTTTCCAATGTGTATCATGGCTTAAGGGAGCAGTTTTGGTGGCTCAGGATGAAACAGACAGTAGCAGAGTTTGTGTCAAGATTCTTAGTGTTCCAGCTGGTGAAGGCTTATCATTGTGTTCCTAGTGGTTTTTTGCAGCCCTTAGATGTCTCTAAGTGGAATTGGGATGACATCTCAATGGATTTCTTCACAGGGTTGCCCATGTCTTAGGGAGGCTACGATGCTATCTGGGTGGTAGTGGATTAACTGAAGAAATTGGATCACTTCTTAGCAATCAAGGAGTCAAGTGTAGTGGATACCTTAGAAAAGAGGTATGTGGGTGATGTGGTGAGTTTTCATGGAGTTTCCAGATCCATTGTCTCAGATCGGGATACATGTTTTACCTCACAATTCTAGAGGGGATTACAGCATGATTTTGGCACTCAGTTACGCCTCAATAATGCCTTCCACCCTCAGACAGATGGGTAGATAGAATGGACTATTCAAACACTGGAATACGTGTTTCGGGCATGCGTCTTGGACTTTGGAGGATCTTGGGTATGAAAATTTTCCTTGGTAGAGTTTTCTTACAATAATATCTATCACTATTCCATTGGAATGGATCCATTTGAATCTTTATATAGAATATCATGTCGTTAACCTTTGTGCTGGACATAGGTTGGGGAGACAGCTATTCTTGGCCCCAAGGTTGTATAGAGAATGAAAGAGAAGGTTCATCTTGTTCATGAGAGGATAAAAGAGGCACATTACCGGTATAAGTCATGTGTTGATCATAGTAGAAGGCCCTTGAAGTTTGAGGTTTGGAATCACAAGTTCTTGAAGGTTTCCCCTCAATGTGGGAAGTAGAGGTTTGGTAGAATGAGAAAGATTTCTCCTAGGTTCCTTTGACACTTTTATGTGTTGGTATGAGTTGGATAAGTGGCATACCAGTTAGTGTTTCCATCGTAGTTAGATAGGATCCATGACATCTTTCATATCTCTCAGCTTCACCGGTATCTTCACGATGACTCCCATGTCATTGACTAGGGAGATTTGGATATTAAAGATGACATGACATATATGGAGAGGCCATTAGATTTCTAGGATCATCGATAAAAGGTGTTGCGTAGTCATACCATTCCTTTGGTTCATGTTTTGTGGAGGCATGATGTCCTGGAGGAGAATACTTGGGAGCGAGAAGTGTATATGCATGCCCAGTACCCAGAGTTGTTTTGAATTTTTCCCTAATCTGTTTTGCTTTGAAGTGTAATGATTGAACCTTTTTTGTTATGATATGAGTTGTTTCCTTGTTCCATGATGTGTGATAAAGTCCTGACATGTGAAAAGGGGAGGACCTAATTCTTAATCGAGATGCATTAATTTCGATGCGATTAAATCTGTGTGGGTGATTCAGTGCCACCTAAAGCATATAGTATCTTGAGATGGGGAAGGAATTCCCTGATTCGCATGTTCAAACAGTGTGGTTATTATGCTTTTATGGTGTTCCTTGTGGTTTTTTGGTTTAGTAGATGTTGGAGGAGGTGTTCTTGAATGTGGAGTTTTTCACTCCAATTTTCAAACAACACAGGGTGGTTTATTGTTGAACTTTTATATCGGTAGCGGTGTTTTAAGAATATCAAGATCCTTGATAGGTATCTCATGAGGTGGTTGTTTGGACCCCTCTTTATTCTAGGTTTGGTTTTGAATTCTCAAGGGAGAGAATAGTTTGAGAGGTATCTGAAGTAATGGCTCGGACCTCTCCAGTCCATTACTTTGTGAAAATATGGTGTTTGAAGTGTTCTGGGAGGTCAAGGTGACTCATTTCAAGAGTTTACTAAATTTATAGTTTTTCCAATGGTAGATTAGAATATTGAGTCGCAGTGGTGAGTCAAGACTGGTGATCCAGGACTGATAATTCAAAATAGTCATTCGCACTAGTGACTCGCAACAGTGAGTCACTAATGATAGGTCGCAACAGTATGTCACCAGCGGTGAGTCGTCAGACGGTAACTCACCCAACGGTGAGTCATCTGATAGTGAATCATCTAATAGTCATCCTCCCAATGGTAACTCATCCACCAATAGCTTTTCCAATGGTGAGTCAACCAACGGTAACTCATCCACCGGTAACTCATCACTGGTAGCTCACATCGGTGACTCATCCACCAATGACTCATCCACCGGTGACTCATCCCTCGGTGACTCATTTCCATCAGTTTGTCAAAATTTCTGAATTCTTTATTTTTTCTAGTTTCTCCCCCTTTAAAATTTTATTTGACATAAAATGAATTTAACACCATATTTAATGGTTTTTGGATTCATTTCAAATCGTATCTATCTTCTAAAAACCTAAAGCTTCCTTTGACTTCCAAACCGCGTGGTCATGGTTAAGATATGCCTTTAATGGCCTTCAAAAATCATTCCTTCCATTGATTTAGGATATGGACATTCTAAAGCCGAGATCATATCTTCCTTGTGCGCTCCCATTTTATCTTGGTGTGCACCGAGACTTTCTCCCCTGAAGAGACGTGTGTTGTGTTGTAGCCTTTGGATCGCATTTTCCCTAGAGGTTCTTCATGCTGCCTACTCACTCCCTGTTTTGGAATAATAAGGAAGTGTTGATCATCTATTATTCGAGTTAGGGATTCCTTTGTATATCTTTTATTCTTGTATCATGCAGGGTGGGTGTATGAATGTCTCCTTGTAAATATAGCATAATACCAAATAAATAAAGATAATTTAATCAGTTTAAGATCAACATGTGGGGCCGAGAAAAGTGACTTATTTTCTGCTTTGTTATCTGTTGATGTTTTGAATTGTATGGGATATGTGCCTACTAAAAATCATGGTCGTTGGTGGTCCTTTTTTTCACACCTATGATGTCTTGTGAGTGATTATTATTAGTCTTCTATTGAATTAATGTATGTATATGAAATTGGTTAACCACATACACTCGGCTAATAAATGAATTCCCCAGGATCAAACTATTTCTATGATAACCCTGAAAGTTAACAAGTGGAATTAAATAATGGATCCTTGTTAAATCTAAATATTTTTTGTTTGGTTTGTGTGGTGGTATGATCATGGGCATGGCTGAGAGATGTGGGGTAGTTCAGGTGGTGTCATGGAATATCAGGTTGAGAGATTGTTTGATTGTGAAATGGATGGGCAGTGTTGTTCGATGGGGCTTCCATCCAGTTGTGATATGTTTATATTGTTGGATGTGATGGGTGTAGTTTGGTTATGCAGTAGGGCTGACAAGAATGGTTTTGGTGAGAAGTGTTGTTGAGTGCAGTTGTGAGTTGGGGATTTTTTTGTGGTTGAGATGATGGATTGGGCAGAATGACTTTGAAGAATGATGGTGGAAGTGGGTGGTATGGGTAATTTTCTTGGAGTTTCTCCATGAGTATCATGAAGAAATCTTCACCCTGTGTCTTGGGATCAATGTATGTTATGTTATAAATGGGTATTAAATAGAGAGGAATGTGAAGCTACTTTATTTTATATGGATCTTCACCTTCTAAAATGACTTTGGTTGTGTTTCCTGTCACGTCTTATGTTTATTAGTTGTTCGGTTAGTGATGGAATGAACAAATGAATTGTTAATAGAGAATGGTATTTTTGTTGAGATAAATAATGAAGTGAGTGGGTGTTAAGTTAAGGATCTTTATGAAGCCGATTTAATTTATCAACTTTCAAAGTGACTGTTGCTAATACTAATAAGTGCATGAGTTTAATTTTAGGGTTTGGATATTTGTGTAGGATTCGTGGGATCATCCTCAAGGTTGAAATAGAGGTGGGGAAATGAACTCCCCTAAAACATTTTGTTCTCTTGATGTTACTGACCATATCCTGATCAGTATTGAGAATTTATGCTTCTGATCCTATCTTTTACGAGTCGTTCCATGAATCATTTAGTGGTCATTGGATCATGTCTGAGAAGGATGATTACAAAGGTGTTTGTAAGCATTAAAAAATAGAGTTACATGATGATTATGGACTGCTAGTGAGTGAAGAAGCTAAGAAATATGATATTGTTAAAGAAATTGATAAAGTTGTTCCTCTCAAGGACCAAACTGATATCCTCCAATTTGAGACACAGCTTCAGAAGGGCTTAAATGTAGTGGTGTGTATTTTAAATTCCTTAGAGTATAAGATTATGGATTAAAACCAAAGTATTTTGACAACAAGTATCCCTAATCCATCATTTTTTGACCTGAAAAATGTGGTGCCACAAACAAGGTGCACTTTATCCTAAAGCATACAAACCCTGAGATTGGGAAGTATGTGGAGCACCATCTCAAGTTACCACCCTCTGTTCTGTCTGAAAATTTTTCCCATGTGTATAATGCCATTCAAAAACTAGATAATTAACTAAAAATTCTTATTGAAGGAGAAGAAAATAATAAATTGAACTTCATGTTAGATAAAGATTTTGAGTAAAGAATTATTCCTCCTAAAAAGATTCCTGATCAGGGTGACAAGAAACCTAAGGAATGGGATGAGAGACCAAAAATTCATGATCTCATTGCATTAAATCCAGATGATTGGGATAAGGATGCGCCCATGGAAATTGAGTATAAGGAAGCTGTGAAGCCTAAAGGGTGGCTGGATGATGATCCAAAAGAGATCGATGATCTAGATTTATCAAAACCAGAGGACTGGGATGAGAAAGAGGATAGAGGATGGGAGTATCTGAAGACCGATAACCCTAAGTGCATGGAATATCTTAGGTGTGGAAAGTGGAAGAGACCGATAAAGAGGAATACAACTTATAAAGGGAAATGTCTTAATCCTCTCATAGACAACCCTAACTACAAGGGTGTCTGGAAGCCCTGGGAGATCCCTAATTCAAACTACTTTAAACTTGAGAAGATGAATTTTGAGTCGATTGCTACTGGTGGCATTGAAATTTGGATTATAGAAGATATAATCTTGTTTGATAACATTCTTATAGTGCCTGACGGTAATATTGTGGAGTTTTACAGGGAGACTACATGGAATCCAAAGTTTGATGTTGAGAAAGAGAAGTAGAAGGCAGAAGAAGAAGAAATCAATGATTCTTCTGATCGGTTATCTGGATTGAACAAGAAGGTTTTCGATAACCTATAAAAGTTTTTTGATGTTCCATTCCTAGAATCATATAGGCCTCATATTCTAGATATCATTAGGAAGGGTGAACAAAAACCTAATCTAACAATCGGCGTCCTCGTTTATGTGGCTATTATCATACTTATGATTATGTTTAAGATAATATTTGATGGAAAGAATCTATTGCATATTGTGAGAAATGATTTTGGGGTTCTTCTGAGTCTGCTACCCAGACTGGTTCGAACGCGCAAGAAAGCAATAAGGAGGAGAATGAAGAAGAGAATGAGAAGTAAGATCAAGATGAGGGTGGTTCTCATTGGAGGTCCACTAACTGGGGGAGTCTTTAACTTTCAATTATTTGGAATAAGGTGGTAAGGGTTAGTGTGGTTAGTTATTGTTATGTTGTGTTATTAGTTGAGCATCATTTTTTCTATGTTTGAGATATTTTCTTCTTAACCCTATAGCTTAAATTTTCCAATTGGAAAAAACTGTTGTATGTTACTAGTAAATGCATTTAGAGGTAGTAGCAAAGGTGGTTTTGTGAGTTGGTCTTTTTTTGAGAACCCATAGGTTATGTATGAGTGTTTGGTATTATATATATATACATGTATTTCCATTTGTGATTTATATACACACCCCATCCTAGTTGAGCACTATGTTCCAAACACCCCCATTATCACGAGAGAGGGTGTCTTTTCCAAATATCCCAGTGGGAGGATGGATGGCTGCTCACCCACTCTTCCCTACTCCCTCTTCTAGGTGGTGATAGCCCAATTTTCTTCAGGCAGGTTTTGATTTGTGAGGCCTAGGTGTGTTTAGGTGAGTTGTGTTTCCCATGTGTCTTCGGGATGAGATGTGTTGTGTTCCCAGGTGTCTTCAGGATGTGATGTGGTATGTGGACTAGGTGTTTGCGGGTGACACGTAGTTGTGAGTCCCATGTGTGTGTGGGCGGGATGTGATGTGGTATGTGGCCCAAGTGTCTACAGGTGATATGCGGTTGTGAGGCCCAGGTGTGTGCGGTTGGGTTGTGATGTGGTTCTTTCGGAAGAGGTGGGGGCACCAGGACATTTGTCGTTTGCATGTGATAATAGTTAACCAGTGAGAAAGTGGTGTGGGGTACCTTACCATCGATGTGCTTACTATATTATTTTACTTGACTTGCATTACTTGGTGAGTGTGCCTTGGAGAGGTTGGGATGGTTAGTGTACCTTGTTAGGTATTGTTCATTTTGATGTTTTCTCATGGGATCATTAGTATGCTTCTCCCACTTGTGCACATGAGACTTTAGTTTTCCTACTAAGTATACTTTTATGTTCACCCTACATTATAAAACTGCATTAAGGTTTCTAGGAGGACTATGGGGACTGTGTCGGGCATTACTATCTCAGACTTTGGGAGAGTTTTTGTGTCGCTGCTTAGCTGTACTTTTGGGTATTTACTTTGGAGATTTTCTTTTTATTTGTAACATTTTTATTTTAAACATACATGTGAGATGGATTTTGGTTTTCTTTTATATATGTCTTAGAGTTGTTTTGGGGTTGATACATCTTATCTCCCAATATTGGTTAATATAAAATGGTAATGTCTTCCATTTTTGTGAGATTTGTATACCCTTGGTGTCGGTCTCCATCCCAAGGCCTACTAGAGTTGGGACTCGGTGGTCATTATCTCCTTTTCTTCATTGTCATCCTGGGAGGGGTATCTTTGGAGGGAGTGGGTCATGAAAAACCTTTGTAATTCTATCTGTTAGATTATATATTTTATGGATTAACCGCAACCCTTGGATTATATCACATGTACTCTATATATATGGCTATATATTAATGAAATGGGTGAATTTTTAGGCTCAACATTGTGTTCCCTCTACTTCTTTTTTTCCTATTATATTTGTATTTCCATTTTTCATCATCATCATCATATGAATATTTGAAGCTTGTTTAATCAATGATACACATTTCCTGTGATTGATTATTCATTCCCAATTTTGAAATTCCTCACGGTTTCAATCGATGTTCAATCAGTCTCACAACATGTAATCAGCATGATTCTCTCCTCCACATTGTGCATTGTGATAATGTTGTTGTCATCACAATCATCTATGTAATATGACTTTTACATGAAAAAATTGAGTCTTATTTTCTATGTCATATTTATTTCTCCCCTCTTAATAACATTGAAAAAATAAATGAATTATTTTTAATCTTTTATTGTGGGAAAAATAATGGGCTCTTAAAGAGAATTTTTTACTCATGATTATAAAATTTCAATCCATTCCTTGAAGTGAATGTGACTAGTTATTATTGAAATTGTATTAACAGCTGACATGTTCGATGTCGAGAATAATAGAATTCATCGTATGAAAATATGAAACAATGCCACTGGAAGTGGTCAAACGATGAACATCGCACACCTATAATATGTTGAGTTGAATTTTGATAATTAGTGATGAACATCGTGTACTTTTCATATGTCTAGATGAAGTTCGTTGATCATATCATGGACCATGAAATTTCTTATATCTTATTCCTTTGTTCACCTTGAAGGTGTCAAGTTTTATTATGGTGTATAAAGGCTCATGGAGAAGATGATGAAATTGATGAATTAAATATCCACACTATTATCTTTATGGAATTATAAAACCTGAACAAATAATTTTATTTTGTTCCCTAAAGTGAATGATAATGTTTATTAAAATAATTACATTTCATTCCCAAAAGTGAACGAAAATATAAAAGATTTTATTTTTAATTATGTTCAGATGAATATGATATTTTTCAATAATCATTATGCCTTATTTTTTTATGAAATAAGATAAAAAAATAATAATAATATAATCACCATATGTGGTTTTATGATAATACATATTTAAATAGTGCATACTTGAAGGATGATATAAAAATAATTTCTTCTGACATTATTATTGAAGAATGTATTCATTTTTCAATTACTTCCTTTACAACAACAATATCAAGGGGGAAAATTATTATTTATCATGAGCTTATAGATTATCAATACCATCTCAAACAATTTTATACCTTGAATTGGATGTTATTATTCTTATAGTGCATAAATGAGATTATTTTATTTCATAGTTCTAATAATACAATATATTTTATGAAAATGATTTTACCACCTGAATTAGTTAAACAATGGTAATCATGATAAATAAAATTAGTAATTTTTTACAAGATGGTCATTATTGAGAAATGATGAATTGTTATACATGGATCATGAAATACAATGAATTAATTCATTACTTGATGTGAATGTAATTTTAATTACTCTATTTCATTCATTGAAGATAATGAAATTAATCACAAAAATTGATATGATTTGGGCTGCTCATACTTAAAATTTTATCATGAATATCTGAGAGTTGATGAAATTTTATCAAATGATTTCTCCTTCATTTGGTAAAGTTAATGGTGTTATAAAAATTATTCTATAAATTATAATTTTTTATGGTGATGTGGTGTGTGTTTTGAATCTATAAGATTCTTACACATTAGTTCTCGATACCACGTTCACCAGTTTTAAAATATATGGGGGCTCCACTCCCAAGTAGATGTATTGTAAAATACTATTTAGTCCAAAAGTTCCAAAATAAACAATAATTCTCTTGGTTATGGTATTAAACCCTTATGATTATATTATGAATTCATCAACCATTGTGAGTGGAAATTATAATGATAAATATGAGTATGCATAATGTAAGATCTTGAATATCTTATATACATCAATCTTAAATAAAGGGTTTTGATTAAATACTTAAAGGGAACTAATGTTTGTTTATAAATCTTGGAGAGTTAGTATATTATCATGTAAGTACATTTACTAATATTATAAATTAAAGGCTCTATAAGTGTGAAAATATTCCTACCTAGTTGTATAAGATTTTTAATCAATAAATGCTTTGTTATATCTAAAGTCTTGATGAGATATATTATACATCAATGATATTATTGAAAAGGAATATCATATAGAGACATTGGATGAAATAGGTACCTTGATACATAATAAGCATTTATAATTGATAAAAATTGATTCTAAATAATTTGTTATATGCAATTAAATCATTTATGGTAAACCATATGTTTATTGTTCTAACACATTTAAATACATTACATGGTAATTCAATTTTTGAAGGATAAAATGTAATAAAAAATATTGATATAAGTATACATGATCATCAATTTTTTTATAAAATAGTAGAAATCCATTAGGGGGGGAGTAATTAATTTATTAAATGGATGTATGTCTACTAAATTAGAATTATTAATTCTCATTGTGTTATTATGAATCTCCCTTCTATGATGATTTAAAAAAAATTCAAGGTAAATCATATATATCCTCACCGACTATATTAGAAATATTTATATGAAGTAAATAGTTATGAAATATAAATATGGGTGTACCCATCTACCATGTGAAACCATTTAAATATTATATGACATGTGAATCTATTAATGGACACATGTGTTATTATTTGTTGATGGGTAGACATGTCATGCTATGAATTCTGATTAAAATAAATATTGATCATCGCATGCGATATATAAATATGGTCCATCAGATCCATTGATAATATGTTCACAAAACTTATATGAACAATTCAACTATGATGTGTTGAAAATCTATAGCATGATTATACACACCAGGAGTGTGGTTGAGATGATTATATAAAATCATTGTTCATCATGAGTTAAAAGAAATAAATATATTTTCCTTTAAAGAAGAAAATGAATATATTTAAAACATTATATCTTTTTGGATATTTTCCCTGAAGTGACACTGGTACTAGATAAATTATGAGATCTCATTAGATGTTATTGATGATATATTTTGAATTTTTAAATGATTTCAAAACTCATCTATGAAAATGGATTTTGATATATGTCTACATCATAATAATTGGCCAAAGGTATTAAAGAAGTATATGATATGTTCAAAATATAAATTTTTGGATTTGTTATCCAAGATACAAAGACTATTGAATACCGATGATTTTATTATAATAAATAGTATTCCTTATAAATTTAGATATTTATATATGTTTGGGTTATTTCCAATTGATTTTCATCACTATTTATTGATTACAACATCTATATATGAATCCTTGATGGGTTCTAAATGCCTGAAGCATATTCAAAATTATAAAATTTTCATCCAATTTGATAAATTATTATATTGGGTGAACCAAATAATATTTATTTCATGTATCCATATTAATATAAGAAATAATATAAAATTGATTTTATCATCCCATGGTTTGTATGAATCATTGTATTCATCGTGTTATCAAGATGTTTTGAAAGAATCAAAACTCTAGAAGAATTTTTTGAAAGTAATGAATTATTTAACCATGGAATTTCATGGAATGTCCTTGTATTTTGAATTAATCATCCAGAATACGAAACATTAAATTTTGGAATAATATTACATATTTATGAAATTTCCCTTAACAATTAAATCTCTTACTTCCAAGAGTGATATATATCATACATGATGGGGTAGTAAAGAACTTATTTATCCTTGAAGGATTAAATATAAATGTAAATTTTATACCTAAAGGATATATATGTTCATGTGCATACATGCCTATTTAATGGCAAGAAAACATATTAAAATGAAAGATAATTTTCTTCCCTACTCATTGAAATTTAAAGGGTATAAATTATTATTATTTCTAAATTCAAAACTGAATGTTTTGGTTATGAATTGATTGTGTCCATCCTATGAGTTAATCAATGTAGTAATGATCATTATGGGAGGAAGATGTGACTGTTGTATTATTTTTTCCTTAGTTAAGTTTTTTCCAATTGGGTTTTTCCTGATAATGTTTTTAATGATGAAACACTATGAAGACTTGATGTTATTGTAATCTTTTTCCCTAATTAAGGGTTTTTTCATGAAAGGGTTATTCCCTGATGAGTTTTTTAATGATACAATCATACATCACAATGTATATTCAAGTGAATGTTATAAATTATTATGTATATCTATAATTAATGGAAACTATTGGTCTTCCCCATGAGTTAAAATTTTTAATGAGGTAATTCATTATTACCCATGGTCTTCCTACCATGTCTAGAAGACATAATTAAATAATGATATTAATTGATGTCCTGAAGACACAACTATAATTACCCCAAAACCGGTATCCCAGATTTGGTTCCTTACTTTATTACATTGTCATAGATACAGTATTCAAATCCAAAAGGACCGAATAGTTTAGCAGTTTTCAAAAACGAGATTACAAACATGATACCCATATTACATTGGGAAAAGAAAATAAAGCATAAGAAAAGTAAAATATAAGAATCCTTGAAACTCATTCCAATAATTCATCTTCACATCATGGGGAAAGTAAAAAAAATAAGGGTGGGATCAAATTCTCAGTAAGGGTTAGGTACAGCGGAAGCTATCAAGAATCAACAATGAATAATCAATGTGAAAAGGTAAATAACTGAACACACGTGAAATTTATATAACTATATAATTCATAATCAATATGGAAAGGTAAATATTTGAACACACATACCATTTAGATAACTGAATATGGAATAATTAATATAAAAAGGTAAATAACTGAACACACATTCCATTTAATCAATAAGATGAGAATGAAATGAATCCATAGATTTTGTCATGGTGAAAATATCATGGATAATAATAACTGAATTATCAATGTAGGAAATTATTAATTATTATATGTCATGTTTTCTAGGCACATTATACCTTTACCATCAAGATATGTTCTCAAGACAGTTCAAAACTAATGGGTAAAAACCCATCTAATTTGGCCAAATAATTTGTCTCATGAGACTACTGATACATCAAGGGTCTATCATTAATTAGGATCTACCCATTTCAATAGGTCCAAATCATTAATAATATATCAAATAATAAATTTAATAATGTTCCTTATCATCAAATATCTATACTGAGTAAAGAATACAGATTTATCAATATTTCCCTAGTAAATCAAATAACTTTAAGAGTAAACACCATATGTAAGATGGTATATGATTTAGAAAATAATAATATCCATCACACAAGAATATTTATGTTTAATAGTAATGTAATTTCCCATGAAAAAATAATTACAATAAATTTATTATTTCAATAGAAAGTTAACAATCACAAAAGAAAGTGAGATTTCACAATAACTTATATCACTTGGTAATTTTCAAATCAATTCCCATTAGATGAAATAATTAAAATTATAACTTAAAATACCATGAATAATTAATTATTTATGATATTATATTTCAAATTGGTTATTATATACACCACATAAAAGTTAATTTGTGAATAATAACAAATAAGCCTCAATGGAATGTAAATTGTGATAAAATCCCTTACCTTGCGCTTCCTTTTGGTTGAACACTCTTTAACCTTATTTATAATGGTTTTAAAAATGTTATTAACTTACACCATAACTATATTAATATTTATAATATTATATATTATTATTTTATAAAATATTATCACTTTTTTTTAATAATATTTCATTATATTCATTGTTTCGGGTGTTAATTGCCTTGTTTTTCGAGTATGTTTTGACCTGTTATTTTGTGTTCCCGTTATATAGATAATGATTTTATCATATAAAAAATTTAAATAATTATGTAAATATAATATATATTTATTATATATTTATTTATAGTAATCTATAAAATTTAGTGATGGGAAATAAAATGCATCGTCCATGGAGACAATAGGTCGTACGTACGCATGAACGTTGTTTACATTTTCTTATCATATTAAAGAAAGAAAAGTAAATGATATATATGTATATTATCATTATAGTATTATCTTTATTTCATATATTTTACATATTTTTATCAAAATTATCATTAATTCATTCCATATAAAGTGTGAACGAATCACATTGCTTCATGAGGCGGTAGTATGTCGTACACACGAACGACGTTATCGTATTCTCACAAAATGGAAAGTATGAAGTTATGTGTTATATAATAATTTTATAAGCATAAATACATAATAAATATCATAAATATAATATTTAAATATTATTCCATCATTATTCCCAACCTTGAAATGTGGTAATGGAAAAACGAATGACATCGGTTCATGAGGCGGTAGTCCGTTGTACACACGAATAATGATTTCATAACCCATTTTATGTAAGTGTGTGAATTTATAAGTAATAACCTTAACATAAAAAAATATAATTATATTTAAGATACTTATGTTATTATATAATAATTATATAAAAATAATTTAAGTGTTTTGAGGAAGAAATAAATCAAAAACATTTGTTGATGAATATTACCTTTTCTTCGAGTATCTCATTTTGGTTTTCACCAAAGGCCTTTCTTGGTTGGATTTATGCATAAATTTTGGCTTATAGGATGAGAATATAGAATTTATAAAGTTATTTTTTTAGGGTTTTTTTTAATCCAAATTGCTTGGTAGGTGTGAAGAAGTGGGGAGAGTGAATTCCCTTTTATAATGGAGTGACATTCTTGTAAATACCCAAAAGTATTCACTATTGGGAGGTCTCCCTTACCTCATGTGCTTCAAAAATAGATAAATATTGAAATTTAGGTATTAATTGGTCGATAAATACCTCCACCACATAAAATAAATACATTTTTTATCAATTTATTCCTTAGTCTTTAAGTTTACTCAATTTTATCTTTATAGTTTTTACCAAGGTAACTTGTATCTTTTTATTTACCTTTGTAATTTATCGATAAATATTATAATTAAAAATATATTTATTAGATAATTTATACCCACTTAATCCAAATATTAATTCCAATTCATTAAATAAAAATCTTATGTGTGTGTGAAATTAATTTTAATACAAATGCATATAATGCGCAAAACCCCGTTTTAACCATAATCGCATTAATTAATTTTAATCGTTTTCACTAATAATTATGGTAAAAAATTAATACGGAATTATTATATAATATAAATTATTAATATTATAAATATTTAATCCATTTTTATAAACCCCATTCATAGAATTGGTAGAATTTAATTTAAAATTAATCCTGCAGACGTGATGAGAAAGTGGGTTTTTCAAGTGAAAATGTTCAAAAGTTTAGTAAGTTTTTATATCCAAATTAAATATAAAATTGATTGAAATTATATAAATTGGATTAATAGATATATAATTTAACTATTTTTACTTTAAAACCAACTCAAAATATAATTTAACATTATAAATTATTTAGATTAAAAGTCAGTTTTCAATTAAAATTCAACATTTTTCACTATTCATCAAAAATAAAACCTCTAAGAAAAATACAAAAAATTAACCCTAATATAATTTTGAAATTTATAATTTAAAAATTAAGTTTATTTTTTCAAATAAAATTTATAAAAAAATTAAAATTTATTTTTAAAATATGTGTGTCATTAAAAGGTGGCAAAATTGTCTTTAAAAAAACATAGCTTTTTATGCGTAAAATATGATTTGTTATTATCTTATGCCTATAAAATATATTGAATGAATTTAAAAACATTTTATTGAATATATATAATATATAAATTTCATTAATAGAATCCACTAATAGTAATTAATTTAATTTATTAAGATAAAACTCTTTTGGAGCATAAAAATAGTTTTTTATAAAAACATTTCCTTTATATTCAATTGGTTTTTATATTCATTTATAAATAATTGGTAACCAATGAATTAAATCATATATTTTCATAATTTAGTTAATCCTATTTATAACCATTAATTTAACAACTATGAGATAATTTTAATTTTAAATAATAATATTAATAATATGCAGTAAAACTCAATCTTGCGTGTAACGCAAGCTATCGAAGAAATTCATTGTTGCGTGTAACACAAGATAACTCAGTGTTGTGTGAATTGAAAGCTATATCATAGATTTAATTTATTTAAAATGGTAAATATATTGTAAAGTCTCTATATTTTATATTCCTTTATATGCTTATTATGGCATGTCACATAGGCAATTGAATAAAATGTTGTTCTTTTAGAATTTGGGGGTGTTTCCAAAACTGAATAACTAAGAGAAGTTGGGAACACTGCACACTTTTTTCCTTCATCGGGTTTTTCTCACTAGGTTTTCCTGATGAAGTTTTTAATGTGGAAACATAACATGAAATTCAATTACTTTGGCTTAACTTATTTTTCTCACAAGGTTTTTTTTAAATGAATATTATTGTAATATCTCGTATTTTTTCAGGTACGTTCCTCTTTTAGTTTTGTGTTAAACAACTTTTGCTGGGTTTTACTATGTCTTTAAACCTTGGTGGTTGAGTCTTGTTTGGATATTTAGATAATTTGTTGGGGAAAATGACCTAAATATCAGGGATGTATGTTTATTTGAATTAATTGAGTCTAGGTATAAACATGTTAAATGATCTTATGAAGGTTTTCCATAAGTTGGAAGGCTTCAGAGGTGGTTTGGGTTCTTTCATATATGTTGGGATGAAAACTATCCATTGGAAAATTACATTCCATGTATATGTTACATGATGTGTAATTGTCACTGGACTCATGTCGTGAACTGGCTCATGACGTAAAGGTTACACATCACGTACCTAGTTCATGTCATGTAATGGTCAATTGGGATAAATATTAACCTGAGGAAATAAGTTTTTTGGTATATAACTTTATGAATAAATACACAACATGAAAATGGATTACACGCTATTTAATTCTCATGATTAGAGGTTTCAAGTAGCATCATACGCCTATGTCTCATTCCACCATTTTGTACAGCCCCTCCTCTCGAGCCCTAGGCAACTCCCAGTGATTGTGGGGATATTTCATCACCTTCAGACATCACAGTTTGGTCTTTGATCTTTTCTAGGTCTCTTTTCTTTGGTCTTCTTCCCCATTCCTCGTTCTTCTATCGAAGCAGAGTTTTATTTTGATCTCTGTTGTGGAACCCTATTGATCTTGTTTCCATGTGATCTAGGTTCATTCTTATGAACATTTGTGCCTCCATTCTTGTTGGTGATTCCTGTTGGAAGTGTTGCTAAACCATCGGATAAAGGTAAGGGTTCTAAAATATAACCCTATGGTCTACTTAATTCTCAAGTATGTGCAATATTTCAATTGTACCATCATAATGGGTGAATTGATTAATTGAATGATGAATTGGATTATTCCTTGGATCCCTTTGGATCAAATTGATAGAGACCTAGATTATAGATACCCATTGGGTGAGTGAACCCTTGGATATATATATATATATATATATGAATTGGCTAATAGATTAAAGCATGTTTAACATGATATGAGGTTTGGGTTATTGTCTATTATAGACTCACCTTGGTAATTCATTTGTTTATTGAAATGGATAACATGTTAATGGTTTGAGACCAACTTGATAAAAAAAAGGGTAATTGAAAGATAAATGGTAATTTTTAGAATTAGCCATTGTGTCTTATGATATGATATCCTTGCTTTTATGACTTTTTGTGTTAAAATGATGTAATACTTATATTGAGCAGACTCTATCCATCCCCATGCTGAAATTCATATATTGAGTAGGCTCCATTGAGTCCCATGTTGTAATGCTTATATTGAGTAGGTTCTGTCCGGCCTTATGTTGTAATGATTATATTGAGCAGACTATACACAGTCTCGTGTTGTAATTCTTATATTGAGCGGGATCTACCCAGTATCATGTTGTAATACTTATATCAAGTGGCCTTTTCCCATTCCCATATTGAAATGCTTATATTGAGTGGGATCCATCCAGTCTTATGTTGAAATGCTTATATAGCAAGGTTGACTCAGATCTGTGTGATTTTACCATGGATATATGGTTATTGGTTGGAATGGTTCTGATACATGCTCAGAGACATTCTATCATGGTACTGAAGTAGGTTTATTATTATATTGTATTAATTGATTAATTAATACACATGTTTATCACTTATTACATGCACTTATTATCAGACTAGTTTGGTTTAGAAATATTGGTGTCAACCTATTGAGTTTTACTCACACCCTACCTGGGTCATCATTTGGTGCCTGAGTAGATTACACAGATGTAGGTTTGCACAAGGTCAAGAGACCTTGTTACTGATTTTTTTTCTTATTGGATAGGATGGAGTTTGGAGATGGGTCTAACATGGGGTTTGGGACTAGGGTATTTTGGTATTATTTTTGTGTCAGATAATTCTTTTATTTGTATTGTTTTCAATTTGAATTTTAGATACATCTTAGCTTTTCATTACATGATTCATTATTATTGGTTTATTGGTTCCTCCTTTTATTTCCCAGTTTTATTATATATTGTTTCTGCTATTTTTTCTTTACTTTTATATTTATTAGTATGGATTATTACACTATAGTGTACTCTATTTCAGGAGGTATAGTCTCCCCACAATACATATCACACCCCTGCTTCTAGTTAGAGGCCTCTGGAATACGAGGAAGCATGCTTGAGGTTTAGTATGTAAAGACACAAATTTTCCATGTAATTTTTTTTATTATATGTAATTATTACGAATCTTCAAAAATCGACGGCGTGTGATTCTGAGGCTCAGTGTGCCCGGAATAAATTTCTAAAAAAAATTAAGGTACGTTCAGTAAGCACGCGGGTGGTATTTTCTATCTTTTGAATCTGTGCTCGGATTAAAAATCCAAAGGCACCGTTAAATCAGCAGCGCCGGGATTCACTTAAGGGAGGCTTCACTTCGACCGTAGTAGGTCGGATGAAAAAGTTAGATTTTGGACTTTTAAAAGAATAATAAAATAACAATGTTATTTTATTTCTCTCCCTTTTCTTTTATTCCAACGGACAAGCAGCGGTGGCAGGACCAACGACACGTCAAGCCATTAAATGTCTTGACTCCCCTTTATTCTTATAACTGCACCTTTGGAATTAGGAAGGTTACTTAATTAAATGAACCCCATTAATTCCACGTGTGTTACTTTCCCTTAAGGGTGTAATTTTGACTCGGGCCGGCCCGAACATCCCCATGAGGCGGCCTGAGCCCGGCCTCGGGCCGGCCCAAACCATCAGTTCAGGCCAGGCTTTTTCGGGCTGGGCCGAGCTTTTTCGAGTCGGGCCATGGTGGGCCTTTATTATTTTCAAAATTATTGTTTGTTTTAAAACTTGTTTTAAACATTTTTATTTAAACATTTTTTAACATTTATTTTAAAAAAATACATTTATTTTTAAACAAATGCTTTTTGTAAAAATGTTTATTTTATTTTTTATTAACATTTTACGGTGGGTGGATATGTTTTTTTGTCTAAATTGATTTATATATTGTGAATCTATATATATAATTTTCAAATTGTAAAAAAAAATTAATGAGGGGTTTTGGGGGGTGCGCAGCAATAGGTGAGTTTAAAGTCTTGTTATTTAAATGTTTTTTAACATTTATTTAAAACATTTTTTACATTTAATTTTTTTAACTTATTTATAATTTTTTAAGCATTTGTTAAAATTTTTTATTTAAAAGTTTTTATTTAAACCATTTTTAACATATGTTTAAAACGCTTTTTTACATTTTTTTAATGATTAATTTAAAACATTTTTTATTTTTTTTTAAACGCATGTTGTTTAAAAGTATTTTTTTAAAACATTTAACATTTTTCATATTGTAATGTAAAAATTATTTTTTAAGTGTTTGTTTTAAAAAAATTAATTTAAGTGTTTGTTTTTAAAACTTTTTTTAAACATTTGTTTAAAACATTTTTATTTAATTTTTTTAAACTATTTTTTAACACTTGTTTAAAATGATTTTACATTTATTTTTATACATTTAATTTAAAACGTTTTTTTGAACGCGTGTTTTTTATATGTATTTTTTAAAAAAATTAACATGTTTTATGTAAAAACAATTTTTTATTAACATTTTACAATGGGTGGATTTTTTATTTTTTTCTAAATAGATTTATATATGTCTATGAATTTATATATATTATATGCAAATTGAAAAAAAAAATATTAATTAGGGATTGGGGGTGCGCAGTAGTGGGTTGTGGGTTTAAAGCATTTTTATTTAAACGTTTTTTATCATTTATTTAAAACATTTATTTACATTTATTTTTTTAACTTATTTATGAAAATTATTTTTAAGCGTTTGTTTAATTTAAAACATTTTGTTAAACGATTTTTAATTTTTTTTTTTGCAGGGTAGGCCCAGCCCAGCCCGATCCTATTCGGGCCGGGCCGAAATTACAGCCTTATGGAGTGCGCAGCAGTGGGTGAGTTAATTTTTTTCTAAATAGATTTATATATGTATATATAATATATATAATATATAAAAGTTTCATCATATTTAAAAAAAATTAATGAGGTTGGGGGTGTACGAACATCATTGGGTGAGTAGTTATTTTTTTGTTAATATATAATAAGTTATTTTATATATATATAATATGAAAAAATTGTAAAAAAATAATTAGGGGTTGGGGGGTGTGCCGCAGTGGGTGGGTTAATTTTTTTTTTCAAAATAGATTTATATATAATATATGAAGTTGGAACATATTTAAAAAAATTAATGAGGTTAGGGGACATGCACAAACATCATTAGGTGAGTGTGTTATTTTTTTGTTAATATAAAATAAGTTATTATATATATAATATTAAATCATTGACACACACACACACACACACACACATATATATATATTATTAATGGTAATTGATATATATTATTAATAGCTTTATATATATATATATATATTAATGGATTTGTTTATATATATATATATTATCATATCATTGATATATATATTATTAATGGATTTGTTTATATATATATAATATGCAAGTTTCATCATATTTTAAAAAATAATAATGAGGTTGGGGGCGTGCGCGAACATTATTGGGTGAGTGTGTTATTTTTTCAATATATAATAAGTTATTATATATATATAATGTTAAATTATTAATGTGTGTGTGTGTGTGTGTAATATGAGAAAATTGTAAAAATAATAATTAGGGTTTGGGGGGTGCACTGCATGGGTTAATTTTTTTTCTAAATAGATTTATAAATGTATAGTATATATAATATATGCAAGTTGCAACATACTTAAAAAAATTAATGAGGTCGTGAGATGTGCACTAACATCATTAGGTGAGTGTATTATTTTTTTATTAATGTACAACAAGTCATTATATATATATATATATATTAATAACTTTTTTTATATATATATTATATTAAATCATTTATATATATATATATATTATTAATGTATTTTTAAAATCCACACTTAATTGATATATATTATTAATGACTTTGTTTATATATATACATTATTATATATATATATATATAATTATATATCGTTGTATATATATATACACACACACATTATAATTATATATAATAATAATTATATGTATATATATACACATTATTAAATATATAATATATATTATATATATTATATATTATTTTTTGTTAATATATAATGATATATATATATATATATACATATATATAAATTCTGGTGATAATATAACAGGCGCAACCTTGGAAGCTTGAGGTAGGGGGGTCAAATCTCCCTACCAACAGTTTCCTGTTAATTTTTTTTACAGCAGTTGGGCTTCGCACGGGCCAGTGGGCTGGGATTTTTTAGGTCGGCCCGGCCTGGCCCGTGGGCCTTCTTGGATAGGCCCAGGCCCGACCCGATGAACCTACGGCCCGAGCCCAGCCTGGCCCTACGTGGGCTTTGCCGGGCCGGGTCGCTCGGGCTTCCGGGTCGGGCCTGTTGGGCTTTCGGGCCGTCGGGCAAAAATTACACCCTTACTCACCCTCCTCCTCTCCTATTTATATGGAGCTCGGGGAGGAGTGTTGGCACGGCTTCATCAACCGATGAAGTTCTAGAAAAGTACCACATCGCCAACCACTTGGAGGACGAGAATGGTTTCAGCGAGCGGTGACGAGCGCCACTAAATCATGAACCAAAGACAACAACGAAGAAGTTCTATCGATCGATGATAGCGAACGTCTCTTCTAGGTAGGGGATTTATTTTGAAGTTGTCTTTGATGAATTAAATTTATCTCCCCCTTGTTATCCTGTAATGCGGAGGGCGTGGGCTAAACAAACAAGGCCCGGACCCTCCGCCGCTTCGTTCTTGATGTGAACTTCGGGGAACAATTTCTAACTCGATGGCAACACGAAATATCGGGTCACGCTATGACAATGGCAGTGCAGGAGAGCCGTAGGCATAGACGACACCAAGAATGGACACCGGAGCACGCCCGGTGACCTGCGGAAGAAACCGTCAGCACGCCATGTCGGCGGTGGCCGGAGAAGACTCACGGCAACCGGCCGCGGGTGGTGGAAGGCGCCGCTCAACGACGCACTGTGGTGGTCAAAGGCGGTCGGCACGAGCCGGCCACGCGGGATAAGGGCGGCGCCCGCATGTGCCACTGGCAGAAGCGTCCGCGACCAGCAGGTCACGGCAGGAGGAGCGGCGCGGCCCCACGCCATGCCACGTTGGTGAACTCGGTCAACCAAACGACCGACCGTTTAATGTGGTGGGGTAGCGCCCCACCGGCTGGGTGAAACGGCCCCGCAACTGTGGGGCCAACGGAAGAAAACGGTCCACCTTCTGGCGGATCGGCTGGACACGGGCCAACCAAGCTGACTGGACCCGCGGCCTAGTGGACCAGTGCGGGTGGGCCGAGCCCCACCCGGCGGGTCGGGCCAACCGCGACCTGGGCCCGCGAACCGAACTAGGCCGACCCCGACAAGCCGAACCCAATGAACTGGGCCAACCCTTAATGTGATGGACCCGGGCGGGGTCAGATAGACCCCAGGACCCGTTGCGTCGGGTCGGTCTGACCGAGTCAGACTGGGCCCAGACCCAACCGGTCCCGGAATAAAGAAATGCCTGTAACTGATGAACCGAGTGTTTTTTCAACATTCCATCAGTGGAATTGGGATCCTTTTTGGGAAGAGGTCCCTTTGGCATATTCTAGTGGGTCTGACCAAGCTAGGCTAGACCGAGGTGCGATCACCCCCATTTCACAGAAAGGGATGCAACTAATAGATTGGGTGTCCGGTTGATGCGCCCGTCTGTTGTGTTGGAACCCTTAGGATGATGTGGTCCTTTTGAAATACTCCACGAAAGTTTTGTAGAAAATTGGAGTATGTCTGGGTTAGATCGACTCCAAATCCAATCGGGCCTCGACACTAAAATGTTAATAACTTACAGACTGGACGTCCGGTTGATGCACCATATTTTGTGTTGGGACCCTTATGACGTGAGGGATCATTGGGTTACTTCTTTGTGGGACTTCGTGCCGGTTGAAATACGACTGGTTTCTTGAGGGGCAGTTCTCTCAGAATCAAGCGTGCTATGAGTGGGAATCCAGTGGCCGGTAGTGAGGCAGAGGTTGGAGACATATCATACGGAGGTTAGTACCGAGCGATCCTGTGTGGGTCAGCACCTAGCGACCCTGTGTGGATCAGCACCTCGCGACCCGATAAGGACCTGCCTTAGAGCGGCCCATCGTGGATCAGCGACATACCGATCCTGTGTGGGTCAGATCTTGTGTGGGTCAGCACTCAGCAATCCTGTGTGGGTCAGTGCATACCGATCCTGTGTGGGTCAAATCCTGTGTGGGTCATTACAGGGGTTAGTACCTATCGACTCCGGATGGGTCAGATCCTGTGTGGGTCATTGTAGGGGTTTGTACCTATCGACTCCGGGCGGGTCTGATCCTGTGTGTGTCATTGTGGGGGTTAGTACCTATCGATCCTATGTGGTTCGGACTCTGTATGGTCATCAGTAGTGCCTCTTGATAGAATAAGATAATCTATCTTCGTGACTAATCATTTGTACTTATATACTTCACTAATACCTAGTTTGAGCTGTGTCTATTGCTTTGGGCTTTGTGATTGAGATCATGCTTTGTGGTTTGCCTTTGTGGAATTCTGTGAGACCTTCAGGGGTCTCAGGGTCCCTACTGAGTATTGTTATACTCACCCCTGCATGGGCTTCGCCCGCACCTTGTTGTGTCTTGTGCAGACAATGAGCAGTTGGGCTGAGACTTGAGGGATCCAAGACCATGTGGTACACGGAGGGGATGGGTTAACATGGAGTGTTATGGAGATGATATGTACCTACCCTTTAGGTAGGAACCTCAGTGGATGATCCAGGAGCTATTTTCTCTTTTTAGTTGTACTTTTACTTTTTAGTTGGGCTTGTATTATGGCCCCTTTACTTTCAATACCATTTTTACTACAGCAGTTTACTTTTTGGTTGCTTCTTGTTGTGTTCTTGGTTTGTGTGTTTGTACAGGTTTAAAGGCAATGTCTTCCCATTTTAGGGATACTTCTTTTTGGTGCTAGTTTCCAACCCCTGGCCTATGGAAAGCATGCTTAGGATAGTCACGGCACAAGCCCTGGGGGACTGGTCGCGACAAAGTGGTATCAGAGGAGTCGGTTCTACCGAAGAACTAGGACTCTGATGTTTTTAATGGAGAAATAGTGTTAAGTGTTTTGAGTGTGGTTTTCAGTTTGGGGAATCCAATGTTGGTGCGACGGCCGATGTATCCATACACCAGGACCCTGAATTCTGATTTCTGACTCGGTGCACGAAAACACTAATTGTGTGTGTTTTGGAAGTGCTTTACTTTTGATCTCTTTGAGTTATCTCACCAGGTATAACTTTTTGACTACGGTGCACCTGTTTTCCTTCAGGATGCCACCACATAGACATCCAACCAGGATTCCTGAGAGTGTACATGATGACGGACCACCGAGTGATTGGGCCTCAGTGCAGAGCCCTCTTACGACATTAGCACCTCCGGGTGGTGTACCAACAACACCACTACCTGTTGGGCAGCTGTTTTCACCAGCCCCACCAGCAGATGGTGCATGCTGACTGAGCACGTTGCACGAGTTTCAGTGACAGGGGCATCCGAGGTTCCGAGGAGAGATGGATCTGAAGGTGGATGAGGACTAGCTGAAGGCTTTTTCTAGAGTTTTTTGCCTGTTTGGGACACCAGATGACCTAATGGTGATCCTAGATGCCAGTCTTTTCTAGAGAGTAGCAAGGAGATGGTAGACCCTGACGATCCAGATGCACGAAGAGGCGACCCTCACCTGGGCAGATTTTGAGGGCCTCTTTAGGGCAGAGTTTTTTCTAGAGACTCTATTCTCTGTGCATATTTAGGAGCTCCTACACTTACAGCAGGGTATCTTAACCATGGACCAATACTTGGCGAAGTTCACCAACCTCTCACGCTACTCTGCCGACATGGTGCGGGACCCTTTCTTTAGGGCCCGGACCTTCGAGCAGGGACTCCTATGGGAGATCAGAGCTTAGATGGTATCTCTTAACATCCTAATTCATGCTGGAGTTCTAGAGAGATCACTCTTGGTGGAGAGATTCCTTGTAGAGCAGACACCGACAGCGAGACCCACCACCAGGCGACACGAAGCAAAGTCCTCTATGGCTGGTAGTAGGCAGATGACACAGAGTTCCAAGCAGAACAGACCTTCTGTTGGATGACCCTGAGACACAGGGTTAGAGGTGCGAAGCTTGTGAGGTAGAGGAGGTCAGCTGGGAGGCAGGATATGCTTCATGTGCGGCGGGCAGGGCCACATGGCTCGCGACTGCCTAACCCGCCTTACCGACGATCAGCAGACAGTCAAGGGACCACTAAGGCAGAGACAGAGATTCGAGTGAGGAATTCCATAGGGGCAGTAGACGTGGCAGAGGAGTGGTTCATGCAATGGGTGGTGGACGAAAGTTAGAGGTTCTACCACCACCACCTCCAGGTGGTGCACCCCAACCATAGGGAGCAGGAGGAAAGGGACGAGCTCAGCTCCAGGCAGCTGAGGCCTACAACCACAGCACTCCAGAGATTATTTGAGGTACGATCTATGTATAATCCACCTTAGCTGTAGTACTTATAGACATAGGTTGTAACATCCTGGTTCTGGAAGCCACCCAGAGGCGCCCCATACCCGATTGGTCACATGGCCTCAAGTGCATTTCCCCAAACGCCAGAGGCTGCCGACTAGCAGCGAGGGCCTTGGGTGTGATAGAGGGGAAACTATGCCCTCATTGGCAGAGTACACAATGGAAGAAAAATAAACATTCAATAACAGAAGTAGTAATAACCAAAAATATAAACAGCATAAGACTAAATCAAAAAACTGGAGCACATATTCATATATATATATGAAATGATGCATGATACATAACTAGGAAAGCATCCAAACAAGTCACAATGCTAGAAAACACTACAGTACCAAAACAAGTACAAAAGAAAAGTAAACGACTCCTCAGCATCGCAAGCCAAAGCTTGGTCCCATGCTCCCCTGCTCCAAGAAATCAAGTTCCAAAAGTCGAAGGGCGCTTACCCTTGTCTATAACTGCAACAACATAGTCTTCTTGGGCCCAAAAGCATGGCCCAAACAGGGTGTGAGATAAAATCCTAGTAGGAATTCACCCGAAGATCTGTGCCTAACAGTCAGTGAGTATATGGCAGGTAAAGGTGCAATAAGCAGTAAACAGCAATAGCAAGCAGTAGGCAGTAAACAGTAAGCAATAAAACAGGATGATACATAGCAGCAATCAATCCACAAAAAATCAACAGCAGTGAAATAAACAGCTAACAAATAGGAAACCCTCTGGGAAGTACTCGCAGGCATCCCCTCTGGTCCTATCCAAAAAGTACCACAATCCTCTGGGCAGTGCACTCAGCCTAACCCATTTGGCTTGGTCATACGAATTTATCAGACTCTCTAGGGAAGCTCACTCGGTCAATTCCCCTTATAGTCTAGGGTAGTCAGGGACTCTCTTGAGGAAGATCACGCGGTCTAACCCTCTTATCCCCAAGGTCTAGAGACTCTCTGAGGAAGCTATCTCGGTCAATTCCTCCTATAGCCTCAGGTATACCACAGACTCTCTAAGGAATCTCACTCGGTTAATTCCTCCTCTAGCCTGGGAAGGTTCTTAAAGAGATTCAAACAAGGTAAGACTCTCTGAGGAAGCTCACTCGGTCTACCCTCTTGTAGTCTATAAAATCCAAGACTCTCTGGGAGCTCACTCGGTTCATCCCCTCTGTAGTCTGTAATATCTAAGACTCTCTGGGAAGCTCACTCGGTCTATCCCTTATAGTCTACAGCACCAGGTTCTCTCAGCCCCGTGCCAGTCAGTGCATAAAAAATCTATAAGGACAAAGTACACCTATAGAGCTACTTGGCTAACCAAAGTACACCTATAGATCTACTTAGCTAAACAGTCTACAAGGCATCAAGCATGTCATGAGTTTCACTTGAACCTATAACTGCAAGGCGTGAAACAGGTGTAACAGCCAAAGGCAACCAAGACCCAAAGGTCGTAACAGAATGAAGCAAGTAGAATACATCCAAGCACAACAAATTTATCCTCTAACATGGTCAAATTACCTCTGCACAATCATACAGGCATGGCAGGAAAACAACAAAGGAAAAAAGGGTAATCATGCAATACCCCGTTCACGGGTATTGGTGGAAATTTGCACATAAAACTCAGAGACTTTGAACGGTAAGGCACAAACCACCTACCTCGATCCTAGGAGATCGATATACTTGAACCACGGTGGCTAATTCCCCCTAGAACTTCATAGATCTGAAAAAACGCACAAAACGTCCAACCTTAGATAACTTGAGAAGGAGGAAGAATTGGAAAACAAGGCTCAAGCAGAAGGAAGAACTCACCGTTGCGCTTCCAACACAATCGACCGTGCTCGAATCGGAGAACGGACGGAGAGGTAGGAGCTCCGGAAATATTTGGCCGTATGGGTCTCTCTCAGACGAACCAGACCTAGAAGAAGATGATTATGGAGATGAGGTGCAACCCCGGTCCGTTTAGTGAAAAAAAAGAAAAGTACACGGCGTGTATTTTTTAAGTACATGGTGTGTAGTGGGATTTTCCGTACTCCGCCAAAATCGGCCTCCACGTCACCCCTACACACCATGTGTGTGGCCCGGACATGGATAGCATACGGCTTCGAGCCGGAGAAGAGTACACAGTGTGTACTCAGAAAGTACACGGCGTGTACTTCAAAATTTTCCAGAAACTCCATTTTTCTTAAAAACTCCAGAAAAAGGAAAAGAGTACCTGAAATGAAGATCCGAGTTATTACAAACTTCCCCCCTTAAAGAAATTCATCCCCGAATTTCCTTAGATGGTCATAGAAGAATGATCCTCAAACAGTTTTGGTCACTGCGATCGAACCTCGGCCTCCCTCTCACAAGTCTCATCCTGTACTCGCTTGTGCTGCCATAGCACTCATACCAGAGGAACAGACCGGCCTCGGAGAACCTTCATACTGCGATCGACAATCCGGATGGGATGCTCTTCAAACGACGCATCCGCTTCGAGCTCAACCTCATCGGGATGAAAGACATGAGACGGGTCTGAAAAGTAACGTCGGAGCTGAGAGACATGGAAGACGTCATCCATAGCCTGGTACCTCTGAGTTAGTTGCAACCGATAGGCAATCGGTCCAACTCTCTCCAATACCTCAAATGGCTCGACGTACCACAGTGAAAGCTTACCCTATCTCCGAATACTCTTGTGTCCCAACCTCGGTGCGACACGTAGGAAAACCTGTTCTCCGACCTTGAACTCCATAGGTCACCTCCGCTGATCAGCATAAGACTTCTGTCGAGACTGTGTTATGGCCATCCTCTTTCGAATCAACTCTATCTGCTCTAAGGTCTCCTGAACAAGACGAGGTCCTAGAAAAGATGCCTCTCCTACCTCTAGCCAGTATAAGGGTGATCGGCATGGACTACTGTACAGAGCCTCATATGGTGCCATCTGAATGTTCGCCTGGAAACTGTTGTTGTAGGTGAACTCCACCAGAGGAATATGCTTCTCCCAGGAACTGTCAAAGTCTAGGATGCAAGCTCTAAGAATATCCTCAAGCACCTGGATCGTGCACTCGGACTGGCCATCAGTCTGGGGATGGTATGCCATACTCAGAAGTACCTAGGTACCCAAAGCCTTCTGAAGTCCCTGCTAGAACTGAGAGGTAAAGCGTGCATCCCTATCTGAAACAATAGAGTGTGGAACTCCATGCAGAAGAACGATATCTCCGATGTACAGTCGTCCCAGATCATCAACATTGAAGGTCCCCTTGATTGGAAAGAAGTGTGCTACCTTCGTAAGCCTGTCAACGACGACCCAAACAGCATCACTTCCCCGAGGTGACCTTGGTAACCCGGTCACGAAATCCATTGCAACATCATTCCACTTCCACTCCGGAATGGGTAACTGCTGTAAAAGCCCTGCTGGTCGCTGATGTTCTGCTTTCACCTGCTGACAAGTAGAATATCTCATGACAAAACCAGAAACATCCCTCTTCATACCTGGCCACTAGTACTGGCGATATAGATTCTGATACATCTTGGTGACACCAGGATGAACTTCCCAAACTGAGGAATTAAAATCCTGCATCAGCTCCTCGCGTATGTCTAATGGCACCCATACGCATCCCTGGAAACGCAAGATCACATCTTCGCCCACTGTCCATCTAGGAAGAGGGTCCCTTCCTGACACATTCTCCCGCAAGACCAAGGCCTCTGAGTCTGATAGCTGCCTCATTCGCACCCAATCAAGAAGTGTAGAGGTAATAGCTGTAGAAGAAAGAAAGGTATGTCCCCGCCTATCGTGCACCTCCAGATGCATCTCAGAGAACAGATCCATAAGCTGCCACTCACTGCTGGCCTCCTGAACTACCTGAATCTGAGTTCATCTGCTCAATGCATCTGCCACTGCATTGCCCTTTCCCAGCGTATAGGCGAGCTCGAAGTCAAAGGACTGAAGATACTCGACCCACCTATGCTGTCTTAGATTCAGATCACGCTGAGTGAAGATATACTTGATACTCTTGTGGTCGGTGAAAACCAAAAATTGCTCTCCCAGAAGATAGTGTCTCCAACAGCGCAAGGCATGAACAACTGCTGCCAACTCCAGATCGTGCATCGGGTAGTTCCTCTCGTGTGGCCTCAACTGCCAAGACCCATACACAACGAATCCATCTCCCTGTATGAGCACAGCTCCCAACCCGATACCTAAAGCATTACAGTAAACAATGTATCTCTTGCCCGGCTCTGGAAATGCTAGTATCGGTGCTGACATCAACCTCCCTTTCAGCTCCTGAAAGGCTGACTCACAAGAATCTGACCATAAAAACTTCACTCCCTTCTTGGTCAGACCTGTCAACAGTGCTTCTAGGTGCGAGAAGTCCTAAATGAAGTGTCTGTAGTATCCGGCCAGCCCTAGGAAACTCCACACCTCAAAGATGCTCTTCGGCTGCTCCCAGGAAACTACAGCTCTCACTTTCTCTGGGTCCACTGACACTCCTGTCTCTAAGATAACATGACCCATGAAGTGAATCTGATCCATCCAAAAGTGTCACTTTGAGAGTTTAGCATACATCCGATGCTCTCTCAGTGTATTCATAACGATCTCAAGATGTGTGGCATGGTCGTGTCGAGTGTGAGAGTACACCAAGATATCGTCCACGAAGACCACGATAAAGGAGTCCAAGTACGGATGGAACACTCAGTTCATCAGTGCCATGAAGACTGCAGGCGCGTTCATGAGACCGAATGGCATGACTGTATACTCATAAAGACCATACCTGCTCCTGAAAGCTGTCAGAGGTATATCTGATGGTCTAACGCGCAACTGATGATAACCGGACCTCAAGTTGATCTTCGAGAACACCCGGGCTCCTCGAAGATGATCAAAGAGTTCATCGATCCTCAGCAAGGGATATCGGTTCTTGATCGTCAACTGGTTCAGCTTCCGATAATCCACACAAAGCCGAAGGGTACCATCTGCCTTCTTCGCGAACAGGACAGGCGAACCCCAAGGAGAAGTACTAGGTCGGATGAAACCCTTTGCCTGCAACTCCTCCAACTACTTCTTGAGCTCCTGAAACTCAGGTGTATCCATCCTATAAGGAGGAATGGACATTGGTGTCACTCCTGGTATGAGATCAATCAAGAAGTCTACCTCACACTTCGGAGGTAAACCTGAAAATTCCTCTGGAAAGACATCCCTGTAATGATCTACCACTGGAGGAAAGTCTAACTGTGAAGTCCCCTGGTCATCCAGATAAATACTGGAAATTTGGGTTGTAACTTCCCCTATCCCATGATGCTCTGGTCCCACTCTACCCGCCTGGACATCCCACTCGCCTCTATGAAGGAAGGATCTACCCTCTGGTGATATGAAACTCACCCTGCGGCGATAACAATCGACAACTGCCTGGAAAGAAACTAACCAGTACATCCCTAGAATGATGTCATAGCCCGTCATCTCTAGGACATAGAGGTCCCATAAGAAATTACACCCTGCAACCTCAAGAGGGCACTCTCTGCACTTACGTATGCTAGATGTCCTCGTTCCCAACAGTGTGTCAAGAGTCAACAAGTCGGCAGACGAAAAGATATAGAGCCCAAGGCTCTCCACAACCGCAACAGAGATAAAGATATGGGAAGCACTAGTATTGAAAAGAGATGAAGATAAAACTGAGGCTACTAAGATCGTACCTCGCACTATAGAAGGGCCAGGATCCTGCTCCTGATAGGTCTACTCCACGGTGAAAGACTGGCCTGCACCGCGGCCCTGCGCCCCTGGATGACCGCTCTGAGATGATCCACTCTGTTGTCGCTGATGACCTGGTGACTGACCACCACGGCCGCGACCTCCACTTTGGCCTGAACGGCCGGAAGAACTCCAGTTCCCTGACTGGTGGGAAACTGTTGAAGCATCTCCAGAATGTGGGGTCATATAGGAACCACTACCACCAGCTGAAGGTGAGAAGATGTGATAGAAACGCTGAAGATGGACCATCTTGTCGCAAGACCGGCACTCCATCAGATCCCTCTGGCACTGAGGCCTAGTATTCTCACTCCTACCTCACTGGTAGCATACAACTTGGCTGCCAAAAAATGCATCCCGTGAACCTCGATCTCCTCGAGAAGACTCTCTGCGACACTTCCTACTGTCCGTAGGAGGAACACCAGCTCTGGATATCGAACCGCCCTGGATCACTGCTCTAGAATCTCTCAGATTGTGCTCAGTGATCAGCTCCTAGTTGATGATGGAGGATATCGAAGTCAACTGAAAGATATTTGCCTGGGAACAGATTTCCTGCCTGAGACCATCCTCGAACTTCCTAACAAGGAACAACTCATCACCTGTTGGGATCGGTGTGAAATGATGCAGCTCAGTGAAGCGAGACGAGTACTCCATAACAGAGAGAGTACCCTGCAGCAGACTCATGAACTCCCGGGCTCGATCGTCCCTCATGGTCTCCAGATAGAAGTAGTCATAGAAGGTGAATCGAAACTCATCCCAAGACATATCCAGCTGACGCCCCGACCATGAGATCACCTCCCACCACCTCTTGGAGGTGTCCCAGAGCATATAAGTAGCCAGCTTTACCCTTTTCTCTGGAGGGATCTCTAGGTGCTCAAAGATGGTCAGTGTGGCCTCTATCCACGACTCTGTAGCCTGAGGTCCTCCATCCCCTAAAAAAGTAGGAGGATGTTGCAGGTGGAAAACCCGTGTCAACTCATCCATCGACGGGGCAGGAGGCGACGCTCCCTAGAAGGTATGCATCATCCTCAGAAAACCTTCCCTGAACTGCGCATCAGTGCCTGCAAATGGTATGACAGCCAGTGCCAAGGCTGGCTCGACTGAAGGATCGGTAGGAAGTCCCTGATCAGTCATATCTAGCATCTGATCACTGCCTGACGACAGACGTACTACCGGAGGATGTCTCGGAGGCATAGATCTGAAAGATCAAAAGCACACCTTAGATCAAGAAAACAAGGACAGAGAACACAAGAGTACAAAACATGAATAGGGGAAGAAAAACACACAAGTTTACAAAACATGACTACACGGCATGTATAAAAACTACACGGCGTGTCTTCTTAAGCCACTGACATGGGTGTGTACCCTTTCCCTACAGGTCGTGTAACACCTCAAACTACACGGCGTGTTGACCCAACACACGACGTGTACATGAAGACTATTCCCATTCCCGAGTCTCTTTACACGGCTAACTAACATGGTTCAAACTAACCTCAGACTACACGGCGTGTTCCCTAGGGACACGGCGTGTACCAGACACTGACTCGACGGCCCGTGTTGTTGGTTATACGGTCGTCTACATGGCTGGACCTTACACGGCATGTTTCGAACAAACACGGCGTGTATAGGAGAAGGTGACATTGTCCCGTGTTGTTCATGACACGTCCGGGTACCTGGGAAAGACTACACGGCATGTTCCGAAAGCAACATGGCATGTCTCAGAGAAGGTTACGCCGACACGTGTTGTTCGTGACACGGTCGGGTACTTGGACAGGACTACACGGCGTGTTCCTTTACAACACGGCGTGTTCTACTCGAGCTTCCCCGACTGTGTTGTTAGTGACACGGTCAGGTACAAGGCTCTACACTACACGGCATGTACATACCATACACGGTGTGCTCCTGACATTATTTTCACAACACCGTGTTCCTGAACACACAGTCAGTAACACGACCTAAAAACTACACGGCATGTAACCAGAAAGTACACGCCGTGTATTCTGGGTTTTTCTGGGTAGTAGCTCAGAAACTGCACAGAAGCCCAGAAACACAGAAAACAAGGCAAAGAGGTGCCAAATTCCGATCCGTGAGGGCCCATACTCCCCGCGAATCAAAGCTTGGCATCCCCTACAGTCATGTACAAGAGAAAACAGGATCATGATCCACCAATTTCTGATTCAAGAGGGCCCATAACACCACAAGAATCAAAAATTGGCGTTCATTCAAACAAATTATAATAAAAAAATCCTCTAACAAGGCAACATAGATTCTATCAAGAATCTATTACAACAGCATGCATAATCTACACAACGTCTATCACAACAGAATGCAATCGCTAATGCACCCTAAATGGCATGTCAAGAATGCATGGCATGTGATTTCTACAAGTTCCTTTGTGATGCATGAGATGGAATACCCTCATCTCATCGGGTTGCGACAGAAATAGAACCGTAATATCAAAACAATAACAGCACAAGGCTCGTGAATCACTCTAGGTGAAATCATATCAACCGTAAAATCTCAAAACCAGAAAACTGCAATAAATGAGGTAGTATGGATTTTCCCTGTACACGGGTTAGCTACTCCCGGGCACAGCTTATTACCAAGTACCAAATTCGTCCTATCCCTGGATAAAGTCTCCAAATAGTAAATAAAGAGAAAATAATCCCTCTAATACCACTTTGTAACATCCCGGTTCCGGAAGCCACCCAGAGGCGCCCCGTACCCGGTTGGTCACATGGCCTCAAGCACATTTCTCTAAATGCCAGAGGCTGCTGACTAGCAGCGAGGTCCTTGGGTGTGATAATGGGGAAACTATTCCCTCATTGGTAGAGTACACAGTGGAAGAAAAATAAACATGCAGTAACGGAATCGGTAATAACCAACAATATAAACAGCGGAAGACTAAATCAACAAACTGGAGCACATATGCATATATATATATATATATGAAATGATTCATGATACATAACTAGGAAAGAATCCAAAAAAGTCACAATGCTGGAAAACACTACAGAACCAAAACAAGTACAAAAGAAAAGTAAACAACTCCTTAACATCGCAAGCCAAAGCTTGGTCCCATGCTCCCCTGCTCCAAGTAAACAAGTTCCAGAAGTCGAAGGGCGCTTGCACTTGTCTATACCTGCAACAACATAGTCTGCTTAGGCCCAAAAGCATGGCCCAAACAGGGTGTGAGATAAAATCTCAGTAGGCATTCACCCGAAGATCTATGCCTAACAGTTAGTGAGTATATGGCAGGTAAAAGTACAATAAGCAGTAAACAACAACAGCAAGTAGTAGGCAGTAAATAGTAAGTAGTAAAATAGGATGATACATAGCAGCAATCAATCCACAACAAATCAACAGCAGTGAAACAAACAGCTAACAAACAGGAAACCCTATGGGAAGTACTCGCAGCCATCCCCTCTGGTCATATCCAAGAAGTACCACAACCCTCTGGGCAGTGCACTCAGCCTAACCCCTCTGTCTTGGTCATACGAATTTATCAGACTCTCTGGGGAAACTCACTCAGTCAATTCCCCTTATAGTCTAGGGTATTCAGGGACTCTCTTGAGGAAGATCATGCGGTCTAACCCTCTTAGCCCCAAGGTCTAGAGACTCTCTGAGGAAGCTATCTCATTCAATTCCTCCTATAGCCTCAGGTATACCACAGACTCTCTGAGGAATCTCACTCGGTCAATTCCTCCTCTAGCCTGGGAAGGCTCTTAAAGAGATTCAAACAAGGTAAGATTCTCTGAGGAAGCTCACTCGGTCTACCCTCCTGTAGTCTATAAAATCAAAGACTCTCTGGGAGCTCACTCGGTCCATCCCCTCTATAGTCTGTAATATCTAAGACTCTCTAAGAAGCTCACTCGGTCTATCCCTTATAGTCTATAGCACCAGGTTCTCTCAGCCCCATGCCAGTCAGTGCATAAAAATGCTATAAGGCCAAAGTACACCTATAGAAATACTTGGATAACCAAAGTACACCTATAGAGCTACTTAGCTAAACAGTCTACAAGGAATCAAGCATGTCATGAGTTTCACTTGAACCTATAACCGCAAGGCGTGAAACAGGTGTAACAGCCAAAGGTAACCAAGACCCAAAGGTCGTAATAGAATGAAGCAAAGAAAATACATCCAAGCATAAAAAATTTATCCTCTAACATGGTCAAATTACCTCTACACAAGCATACAGGCACGGTAGGAAAACAACAAGGGAAAAAAGGGTAATCATGCAATACCCCGTTCATGGGTATCAGTGGAAATTCGCACATAAAACTCAGAGACTTTGAACGGTAAGGCACAAACCACCTACCACGATCTTAGGAGATCGATATACTTGAACCACGATGGCTAATTCCCCCTATAATGTCGTAGATCTGGGAAAACGCACAAAATGTTCAACCTCAGATAACTTGATAAGGAGGAATAATTGGAAAACAAGGCTCAAGTAGAAGGAAGAACTCACTGTTGCGCTTCCAACGCAATCGACCGTGCTCGAATCGGAGAACGGATAGAGAGGCGGGATCTCAGGAAAGATTTGGTCGTACAGGTCGCTCTCGGACGAACCAGACCTAGAAGAAGAAGATTATGGAGATGAGGCACGACCCCGGTCCGTTTAGTGAAAAAAAAAGTACACGACGTGTATTTTTTAAGTACACGGCGTGTAGTGTGTTTTTTTGTACTCCGCCAAAATCGGCCTCCACGTCACCCCTACACACCGTGTGTGTGGCCCGGACATGGCCACCACACGGCTTCGAGCCGGAGAAGAGTACACGGTGTGTACTCAGAAAGTACACGGTGTGTACTTCGAAATTTTCCAGAAACTCCATTTTTCTTAAAAACTCCAGAAAAAGGAAAAGCGTACCTGAAACAAAGATCCGGGTTCTTACATAGGTTCCAGTCACTATTTCATTGTCACAGCTCTCGTTCAGAGTTCGAAGATTCTAGTGGAGTCGTTGGCTCGATCCTTACGATTAGAGACTCCTTTGGGAGAAGATTCGATTATTAAACACTGATTTCGGTAGTGTGAACTTACTCTAGGAGGTGAGATCTTCGGCTAGGATCTTCTAGTAGCGGCATCAAGGCCTTACAACGTCATCTTGGGTATGGACTTGTTATCCACATTCCATGATCAGATTGACTGTATTTGGTGCAAAGTGCGGTGTGTTTGTGAGGATGGGACCAAGTTTTCCTTCACCGACAAGAAGGGAACCTTTGTATCATAGGATGGACTTACCTGGAGGAGGGTGCAACCGATCACACATCAATTGGCTAGCCTTACCCTTGGAGTAGTTGATTTTGGGAGTCTGATATATCCTGTAGTGGTGGAACAGTATGTCGATGTCTTCCCTGATGATGTTCCAGGACTACCTCCTCATAGAGAGGTGGACTTCAACATCGACTTGTACCCTGGGACAACACTGATATCTACTCTAGCATATCGGATGGCTCCAGTGGAGCTTTGTGAGTTACGGGTACAGTTAGAGGACTTATAGAGGAAGGGGAAAAGGCCCAGTGTTTCTCTATGGGCAACCTCGATTTTGTTCTCTAAAAAGGTATATGGGAGTTTGAGGCTCTATGTGGATTATCGGCGCCTAAACCAGGTGACCGTAAAGAACAGTGTATCCACTTCTAAGGATTGATGATCTTTTTTATCATCTAAAGGGAGCTTGTTGGTTTTCGAAGATAGACCTTAGATCAGGCTATCATCAGCTCATGGTACAAGATGAAGATGTGTAGAAGACGACCTTCAGATGCCGGTATGGCCACTATGATTTCTTGGTTATGCCATTCTGTATGACCAACACCCCTACAGTGTTCATGGGACTCATGAGCAGGATCTTATATCCATACCTCGATCGCTTTGTGGTGGTCTTCATCGACGAAATATTGGTGTACTTAGTGACGGAGGAGGAGCATGCCTATCATCTGGAGATAGTACTAGATACACTCTAAGAGCACTAGATTTATGGTAAACTCTCGAAGTGTCAGTTCTGGATATGGAAGGTCCACTTTCTAGTACACATTATCTCGAAGGATGGAGTTGCGGTGGATCCGGAAAAGATAGAGGTTTTGCTTGCTTGGGAGCCACCCAGAAGTATGACCGAGGTGTGGAGTTTCCTAGGGTTGGTTGGGTACTACCGGAGATTCTTACTTGACTTTTCCAAAGTTGAAGCACCCTTTTCAACATTGATGAAGAAGGTACAACCCTTCATATGGATGGAGAGATTCCATCAGAGTTTTCAGGAGTTGAGGCAGAGACTGAAGAGTGCCCCCATCTTGAGGATACCAGAATAGGGAGTTGGGTATGTAGTCTAATGTGACACGTTAGGGACCAGACTTGGATGTGTCCTGATGCAGGAGCGAGTAGTGATCACTTATGGTTCACGACAGCTAAGACATCATGAGCAGAACTACGCTAAACATGACCTGGAGTTAGCAACAGTGGTCTTCACCTTGAATATGTGGTGATGCTACTTGATGGGTGAACAGTTTACTACTTACTCTAATCATAAGAGTATCAGGTATATCTTCTCGCAGAAAGACCTGAACCTGAGACAACAACGTTGGCTAGAGTTCCTCCAGGCCTATGACTTTGAGATAGTATACACTCCTGAAAAGGGGAACATAGTAGCAGACGCACTCAGCAGGAGGTCTGGTCTACAGTTGCTGAGTGAGGTGACAAAGTAGCTAGTCGTGTTACAAATATCCTTTCTGGATAGAGATGGTGCAGCTTACCTCCAATCTATGACTATCACTCCCTCACTTCTTTAGTGAGTTCGGGAGGAACAGCTTGGAGACATTGACTGCGAGGCTCGACGTGCTCAGATATCCACAGGACATGCACCTGATGGATTTTCTAAATGTGGGGATCACGTCATCCTCTTCATAGGATGCACCATAGTCCCGGTGGCACTATGGTACGAGGTGTTGAGGGATTTCCATACATCCCCTCTAGCGGTACATCCTGGTGTGGAGAATATGTACCAGGACCTCTGTCATCAGCACTAGTGGCTAGGGATGAAGAAGGCAGTGGCAGAGTTTGTTTTATGATGCCTCACTTGTCATCAAGTGAAGGTGGAGCATCAGGTTCCAGCAGGCTTAGTGCAACCACTAAAGGTATCGGATTGGAAGTGGGATGGCATCTCCATGGACTTCATGACAAGGATACCAATACGTCCAGGGGCCACGATTCCATCTGGGTGATCATTGACAGACTCACCAATTCAGACCACTTCCTACCCATTTGAGATCAGGGATTAGTAGAGGGCTTGGGATGCCTCTATGTATAGGAGATTGTACGGCTTCATGGGGTTCCATCGAAAATCGTATCTGGTCATGACACACGTTTTACATCCCGGTTTTGGAAGAGATTATAGGAGGTGTTTGGGACTCAACTACGTTTGAGCGACATCTTTCATCCTCAGACAGATGGTGAGATAGAGCAGACCATTCAAACACTGTAGGACATATTTCATGCTTGAGTCCTAGATTTTGGCCGTAGTTCGAAGGATCACTTGCCTTTGGTGGAGTTTGTGTACAACAACAGCTATCACTCCACCATCGGTATGGCGCCGTTTGAGGCCTTGTATGATCGGTCATGTAGATCACCTCTATGCTGGACAGACCCAGGGGAGTTAGCACTTATGGGTCTAAAGTTGGTACAGGCTACCAATGAGAAGGTGCAGATCATCCAGGAGCAGATGAAGACTACACAGAGTAGACAGAAGTCTTATGCTGACAGGAGACAAAGACCTTTGGAGTTCGAGGAGGGAGACCATGTCTTCCAACGGGTCTCACCTCGATGAGTTTTATGGAGATTTGGCTGGGGCAGCAAGTTATCTCTGAGGTTCATTGAACCCTTTCAGGTTCTCAGTAGAGTTGGTGAGGTGGTGTATTTCTTAGCTCTTCCCCCACAGATGCATCGGGTGCATGACGTTTTCCATGTGTCACAGCTGGGGAAGTATGTGCATGATCCATCGCACGTTATTGACGGGGGAGATCTAGACATTGATGATGGGGTAACTTTTATGGAGGTTCCAATGGAGATTGAGGATCGACATGAGTGGGTCCTTCGTGGATGATCGCTACCTCTTGTGCGCGTTCACTGGCAGCACGGAGACCTCCATGAGAGCACATGGGAACAACATCGTTGGAATTAGGAAGTTTCCTTAATTAAATGAACCTCATGTGGGTTTGCTGGCAGCACCGGGACCTCCATGAGAGCACATGGGAATGGCACCGTTGGAATTAGGAAGGTTCCTTAATTAAATGAACCCCATTAATTCCACATGCGTTACTCACCCTCCTCCTATCCTATTTATATGGAGTTTGGGGAGGAGTGTTGGCACGAATTCACCAAGCGACGAAGCTCTGGAAAATTACCATGACGCCAAACACTTGGAGGACAAGACCGGTTTCAGCGAACGATGATGAGCGCCACCGAATCACAAACCGACGACAATGACGAAGGAGTTCCATCCATTGATGACAACGAACGTCTCTTCTAGGTAGGGGGTTTATTTTGAAGTTGTCTTTGATGAATTAAATTTATCTCCCACTTATTATCATGTAATGCGGAGGGCGCGGGCCAAACAAATAAGTCTCAGACCCTCCGCCACTTCATTCTTGATGTGAACTTTGGGGAACAATTTCCAACTCAACGACAACACGAAATAGCGGGTCACGCTATGACGGCAGCGGTGTGGGAGAGCCCTAGGTGCAAACGACACCAAGAATGGACACCAGAGCATGCCCGGTGACCCACGGAAGAAATCGATGGCGCGTCATGTCAGTGGCGGCCGATGGTGGTCGGAGAAGACCCACGACAACCAGCCGCGGGCGGTGGAAGGCAGCGCGTGACGGTGTGCCGTGGTGGCCGAAGGCGACCGGCCTGAGCCGGCCGCACAGGACTAGGGCAGCGCTCGTAGGTGCCGCCGGCGGAAGCGGATGTGGCCAGTAGGTCACGGAAGGAAGAGCAGCATGGCCCCGCGCCGCATCGCGTTAGTGAACCCGGTTGGCCAAATGGCCGACCGTTTAATGTGGTGGGGCAGCGCCCCACCTACTGGGCGAAACGACCTAGCAACCGCGGGGCCAGCGGAAGAAAACGGTCTGCCTTCTGGTTGACCGGCTGGATGCAGGCCGACCGAGCAGAACGGACCCACCCAGCAGGTCGGGCCGGACCTGCTGGCAGGCCGGGCTGGACCCGCAGGCCAACGCGGGTGGGTCGAGCCCCACCTGGCGGGCCAGGCCAACCGCGACTTGGGCCCGCGAACTGAACCGGGCCAACCCCGATGGGCTAGACCCAGTGAACTGGGTAGACCCTTAACAAGCTAGACCCGGGTGAGGTCAAATAAACCCCAAGACCCATTGCGTCGGTCCGGTCTGACTGAGTCATACCAGGCCCAGACCCAACCGGTCCCCGAATAAAGAAATGTTTATAACTGATGAACCGAGTGTTCGTTCGACATTCCATTAGTGGCATTGGGATCTTTTTTTGGAAGTGGTCCTTTTGGCATATTCCGGTGAGCCCGACCGAGCCGGGCCGGACCGAGGTGCGATCACCCCCATTTCACGGAAAGGGATGCAACTAACAGACTAGGCGTCCAGTTGATGCATTTTATGTTGTGTTGGAACCCTTAGGATGATTCATTCCTTTTGAAATAATCCACAAGAGTTTTGGAGAAAATTGGATTACGGACGGGTTGGATCAACTCCAAATCCAATCGGGCCCTCGACACTAAAATGTCAATAACTTACAAACCGGGCGTCTGGTTGACGCATCTTCTTTTGCATTGGGACCCTTATGACATAAAGAATCATCGGGCTAATTCTTCATGGTAATTCGTGCTATTTGAAATACAAATGGTGTCTTGAGGAGTAGTTCTCTCAGAATCAAGCGTGCTATGAGCGAGAATCTAGTGGCTGGCAGTGAGGCGGAGGTTGGAGACAGATCATACGGAGGTTAGTACCAAGTGATCTTGTGTGGGTCAACACCTAGAGATCCTGTGTGGATCAGCACCGAGCGATTCTGTGTGGATCAACACCTAGCGACCCTGTGTGGATCAACACCTCGCGACCCGACAAGGACCCTCCTTAGAGCAGCCTGTCGTGGATCAGCGACATAATAATCCTATGTGGGTCAGATCCTGTGTGGGTCAACGCTCAGTGATCCTATGTGGGTCAGCGCATATCGATCCTGTGTCAGTCAAATCCTGTGTGAGTCATTGCGGAGGTTAGTACCTATCGACTCCGGGTGGGTCAGATCCTGTGTGGGTCATTACGGGGGTTAGTACCTATCGAATTCAGGCGGGTTAGATCATGTGTGTGCCATTGAGAGGTTTAGTACCTATCGATCCTATGTGGTTCAGACTTCGTATGGTCAGTAGTAGTGCATCTTGACAGAATAAGATGATCTAGCTTTGCGACTAATCATCTGTACTTCTATACTTCACTAATACCTAATTTGATCTGAGACTCTATTTGAGATGTGTCTATTGCTTTGTGCTTTGTGATTGAGATCATGATTTATGGTTTGCCTTTGTGGAATTATGTGAGACATTCGGGGGTCTTGGGGTCCCTACTGAGTATTGTTATACTCACCCCTGCATGGGCTTTGCCCGCACTTTGTTGTGTCTTGTGCAGACGACGAGCAGCTAGGCTGAGACTTGAGGGAGCCAAGACCAGGCAGTACAGATAGGGTACGGGCTGATGTGGAGTGTTGTGAAGACGATATGTACCTACCCTTCAGGTAGGAACCTCGATGGATGATCCAGGATCTATTTTCTCTTTTCAGTTGTACTTGTACTTTTCAGTTGGGAATGTATTCTGGACCCTTTACTTTTAGTACCATTTTTACTACAGTAGTTTACTTCATGGTTGCTTCTTATTGTGTTCTTGGTTTGTGTGTTTGTAAAGGTTTAAAGGTAATGTCTTCCTGTTTTAGGGATACGCCTTTTTGGTGCTAGTCGTCAACCCCTAGCCTGTGGAAGGCGGGCTTGGGGTAGTCACAGCACGGGCTCCGGGGGATGGGTCGTGACACAGTAACCAACCTATTTTGGCCACATGAGAGAGTTCCATATTGGGGGACATTATAAAGTGGTATCAAAGAGAAACATTTTTCTTTTTTGTTGATTTACTATTTCGAAAAGGTAGAAGTGAGATTAGGATGTGTTGGGACTTGGTAATGATCTTGTACATGGGAGTAGCCAGACCATGTATAGGAGAAAATCTGAGTGCCCAGGGATGAGATTGTTGTTTATGTTGTTCACTTGTTATAGTTGATGTTATTTTACCCTGAGTGATTCACATGTTGTGTGATGTTATTATTTCATGATGAAATTTTATTTATATTTCTACTCATGTCCTGGTATAGCGTGAGTTGAGTATGCATGCATCATGATAGGCACATAGGGATATATATTGACGTGAATTGTTCATGATAGAGACATATTTAATTCATGTGTTATATGCTTACCTATATGAATTGTGAAATGAGATATTTTTTATGTTTGATAAATGAAATGAATAAACTATTATTTCATTCTAAAAAACTTTTAAACCATGTTTAGAGAGACCAGGAGTAGTGGTTCTTTATTATTATCACTTTTTGAGGTTGATCTTGTTGTTATAGCCAGAGTTCTAAGGAGTGTGTTTTTCTTATAGAGAAAATGCCTCCCCATCATCTTTGAGTTAAGCATCAGGAGAGTGGAAATCAGAATGCTCCTAATACTACTGAGATAGAGCTTCCTATATCTCTTAAGGATCAAATGGATGTTCATCTCAGAGAAAGATTCTTGAGGGTCATGTGATCACTGGAAAGGGAGACTATTCACACAGTGTATGTGATGTTTGAGCTGATGAGAGAGTTTTAGCTACAAAATCTGCCTATATTCACTAGGGAGGGAGGCCCCCCAGTAGACAAAATCTGTATTGAGTTAGTTTATAATATCTTCAATCACATTGAGACACCCACAGATAGGAGGGTGAAGCTTATTGCGTATATGCTCTATGGACCTTCCAAGTGTTGGTGAGACATTCTAGAGTAGTTTGGGTAGTAGTATGAGTTATCTTGGAAGGAATTTGAAGATAATTTCTTGATCCAATTCTATCTATAGATGTTGAGGGATGATATGGCTCATGGGTTCATGAATCTGATGTAGGAAATAATGTTGGTGATAGACTATGTTGATTGTTTCATCGACCTACAGTGCTTTGCACCATCTTTAGCTACCGATGAGATCTTCAGGGAAAGACATTTTTAGGTTGTTATTCTCTATGAGATCAGGTCATGGGTGAATGTTTTTCACCTGAGTAAATTTTCAGACTTTATAAAGTAGACACTCATCATGGAAGGAAATCTGAGAGAGGCTCCAAGTAGTGTCCATGGTATTTCAATAGGTTGAACTGGGATCTCTTCTTTTGGTTAAAAGAAGCATCGCTATGATAGTTTCTATCAAGGAAATTGCGAGTAGAGCATCCAGGGAAGTGGGAAACCATCTCAGGACTGCATTCCATTACAGTGTTATTAGTATTGAAAGTTGTGCCACAAACGGACTCAGTTCCCATACCTTGATTTGGAGTTCCATGCTTGTGATAGGCTAGGACAACTTTCTAAGTTTTATAGTAAATTCTCGCAGTAGAGTAGTGGTAGGGGATTATGATACATACCAGAGTCCGGGAAGGACTCAACTACTCCTCGACAGATAGGTAGCCGGAGTTCTATAGGATGTTTTGGGAGAGGTAGAGGATGACATACCCTAGTGCAGGAGTAACATTAATAGAAAAAGGTAATATCTCAGGGGATTTGGACTAGAACCTAGATAATAAGGGTGAGTTAGATGCACGCTATATAGACTACTCTGGATATTGTGGATATAGGACCTTCTACCGTTAGAGGTACGATTCTTGTATCATCTACCCTTGCTTCTGTTTTGTTTGATACAGGAGAATCACATTCCTTTTTATACGCTCTTTTTTAAAGTGGTTTGGGATTGGATGTGGAAATATTTAATGGTGTTTTGATCATCAACATATTGTTGGGAGTGTGGTCAGAGAATATCAAATGTTTCAAGGTGTGTTCTCTAGAGATCTAAGGTTACCGTTTCTTTTATGAATTGCTCATGTTGGAAATGAAATGTTTTGATTTGATTCTTGATATGGATTGGTTAGTCCTATACTAGGCTTATATTGACTATTACTAGAGGAGAGTTACCTTTCTATCTCTGAAAGGAGACATTTATTCTCACAAAGGTGGGTAGGATTTTCAGGATGATCATGCGAGACCAATTCAGTGCAGATTGGATTGTCTCATAGATCAGATAACAATTCTTATTCTGGATGATGGAAGAATACAGCAAGATTCTTTTCCTCTAGTGGTAGACCATTTTTAGGATGTCTTTCCTGACGAGTTCTATGGATTACTGCCCAAGCGAGAGATCAAGTTCACAATCGAGTTTGTACCAGGAGCAAAGATGGTTTCTATCTCGCCTTATAGAATGGCGCCAATAAAGATTCAGTATTTGAAAGTTTAGTTGGAAGGTATGGAAGTTAAAGTTCATATGGCCTATTACATATCTATGGGTTTATCCAATTCTTTTTACTAAGAAGGCTAACGCGACTTTTCACTTATATGTGGATTATCGGAGATTGAACCAGATAACGGTTAAGAACCAATATCCCCTTATGTGTATCAATGATATCTTTAATAAACTAAGAGGTGTTATGATCTTCTCTAAGATAGATTTTAGATCACGATACCACTAGTTTAGGGTGAGACCATCAGACATACCTTGGACTACTTTTAAGAGCAGATATGGATTGTATGAGTTCATAGTGATGTCATTTGGTTTGAAAAAATCACTAGTGGTATTCATAGCCTTGATGAATCTTATCTTTCATAATTTTCTAGAATAGTTTGTGGTGGTTTTTTTTCATCAACATATTAGTGTACTCCTAGTTAGTATATAATCATTTGAAACATCTTGATATTTTCTTAATTACATTGTGAGAGCATCGGATTTATGCCAAGTTAACCATATGTAGTTTCTAGATTGATAAAGTGAACTTATTAGGTCATGTAATCTTAGGGGAAGGAGTGTTTATGGAGACAAAGAAAGTTTTAGTCATGGTATATTAGGAGTGACCCAAGAATTTATCTAAGATTTAGAGATTTTTGGGTTTAACAGATTATTACTGGTGTTTTATCCAAGACTTCTCTTGTCTGGCAGCATTGATGTTAGGGCTGACCAAGAAAAGGGTGAAGTTTGTTTGATCAAATGATTATAAGGGATATTTTTAGTATCTAAAAGGAAGGTTTAACTCAGCACCTATTATCACTTTACCTGTGACAAGTAAGGTGTAACATCCCTCGATCTAACACTCTCTCACGTGGCCAAAACGAGTTGGTTACAATACCTCAAGAGTGCCTCCTCGTACGCCAAAGGCTTCCGAATAGTAGTAGGGGTGTGATATGTATAGTGGGGTGACTATAAACCATGGAACAAAGTTACAACACATCAGAACATTAGAAATATAAATAAATAAATAAAATAATAAATATCATAGTGTGTAAGTAATGGAAACAATACAATACAGTGAAAAATTCAATAATTAAAGCCAATGGAATAATACAATAAATAATAAGGTAATAATGTAATGTAATGCTGGAATATAACTAAATGTCATGCTAGAAGTAATACAAATGAAATAGTAGAATACTAAAAGACCACGGTCCTGAATGCCATATTAGTATTGTCTCCAAACTTCAGCCCATCTAGTAAGAAACAATCAACAGCAAGGTCCCTTGCCCTTGTCGAAACCTGCATCCATGTAATATACTCAGGTACCAAATAGAGGCCTGAGTAGGGTGTGAGTATAACTCAGTAAGTCAACATTATTGTATCTAAACATAACCAGTATGATAAAAATCTTATGAAATAATGCAATAAACAAGTGTATTAATTAATTAAACAATTAAATCAATACCATATCAACCTGCTTCAGCATCATGTCAGAATGTCTCTAAGCATGTATCACAATCATGCCAACCATAACCATATAAACATGGTAAAATATAACCTACCTCAATTCCATGCCAAAATTTATCTGAGCGTGCCTCACAACCATGCCAACCATAACCTTATAAACAAGGTATAAATCACCCAGATATGGGTCAAAACCTGCTATATAAACATTTTAGCATTTAATCAGGGCCAAGAATAGTATATAATAATTTCATCATGTATCAGGTCCAAGATTGGTGTATAATCATTTCATCACGCGTCACTGATCATATCCTACTATATAAGCATTTCAACATGTCTTAGGGAATAGCCCGGTATATAATAATTTCAGCATGTCTTAGGGACAAGCTCCATATATAATCATTACAGAATGTGAATTGGTCCAACACACTATATAAGTATTTCAGAATTTAAATAAAAACACATGTCATAGAAACAAAGATATCTCAATATCACATAATAAGGATCAATGGTTAATTATGAAAATTATTGTTTATCTTTCAATACACATTTCATTTATCATTTGGTCTTAAACCAATAACATTTTAGTCATTTCAATAATTAGGCCAAGAAAAGGTGAATCTATATTAAGCAACCACCCAAATCCCATGTCATGTTAAACACACTTTAATTCATTAATCAATTCATTTATAAACAAGGGTTCACTTCCTTGAACAGTATCCCAAGCCAGGTCAACAACCAATTGGATCCAAAGGGATTATGATGACTAATCCAAATCATCATTTAAGTAATTTAGGCACATTTTATGTTGGTGAAATTTAAATATTACACATACTTGATAATTATGAACCATAGGTTAAAGGTTTAGACCCCTACCTTTAACCTATGATCAAACAATGCTTCCCACAGAAAACACCCATGAGGAAGAATGTGAAGATGATCTCAAGAAGGATCCTAGATTAAAACCAACCAAGATCAAAACCAACAATGATCACAGTCAAAAGGTTACACCATAACAATAAGAGAACAAAGGGAGAGAAGGTAAAACTAAATAAAAACCACTTACTAGGGATTAGATGCATTATTGTAACATACAAAATCAAAAGAGGCATTCCAAAATTACTTGGATACTTCCCTAGGTTCTATAGGAGGAAGCTTCACATCAGGGAATGAGATCAATCTTGGACACAAAACCTTTTAAAATTCTTCTTGGGAAATTACAGGGCATGTAATTCAATTATACGTCATGTATTTCTTTTTAGATGGATATACCAAAAAACACATCGCCTCAAGTAATTTTTAACACTGCGCGAACATTACACAATGTGTAATGTCTTTACGGCATTTATTCATTTCACATCATCAACCAAGTTCACAACTTGTGCCTGAAAATAGTTACGCATTGAGTAACTTCATTACACAACATGTAATTTCTTTGTAGATAGCCTTCAGCCTTTTTCCCATGGAAAGAACCCAAACCACCTATGAATCCATACAAAGCATGGAAAACCTTCATAAACCCATTTAACACATTTATAACTAGACTCTATTAATTCAAACAATATATATCCCCAAACTTTAGGTCATTTTCCCCAACAAAGGCTCTCCATCTCCAAACAAGACTCGATCACCAAGGCTCAAACAAAAAACTCAAAAGAGGGACATGATTGGTAAAATAAGGGATCTTACAACCTCACCACCATATAATATCTCATCCTCGAGATTCTCCAAGCATCATTGTGGGGCCTCAGTGAACAAGTCTAGAAACTGTGCTTGTGTATTAAAATCCCTCTCTTAGGTCTCCACTTGAAATCTATCATGCTTCCACTACACTCGAACCAAAGGAATCTTCCTTCCCTAGAGATACTTCTTACTACAGTTCACAAACCATATCATATGATCCTCAAAGGACACATCAACACTAAGCTCGATGTCTGCTACATCTATCACATGAGATGTGTCTGAATAATATCTCTGAAGCTGTGAAACATGAAACAATTCATGCATGTAACTTTAGCATTGTGGAAGGGATAATTGGTATTCCGCTAGACCGACCATATCCACTATCTCAAATTTCCTAACAAAATTGGGCACTATCTTTCTTTGTTTCCTGATACAACATTTCCCCAACCTAGGAAACACCTGAAGAAAAACATAATGACCAACCTTGAACTCTAGAGGACACCTCCAATTTTCAGCATACTATTTCTTCCTACTCTGCATGGTCACCAACTACCTCCTGATCAACTGAACCTGCTCAAACGTCTCATGCACAAGACTAGTCCCAACAAGTGTTAACTCGCCTTCCTCTATCCAACAAAGAGGTAAATGACATGGCCTTCCATATAAATCCTTAAAGGTTACATCTATATTGATTCTTGGAAGTTTTTATTATGTGAAAAATCCATGAGTGCCATATAATACTCCCAAGAACCACCAAAATACAAAACATGGGCTCGTAACATATCCTCTAGAACTTGAATAGTCATCTCCAATTGACTGTGAGTCTGAGGATGATATCCCATACTCAAAAGAACCTATGATCCTAGAGCCTTATGAAGACCCTACTAGAAACGTGATGTGAAATGAGGATCTCTATCAGAATTGATACTCCTCAGAACACCATGTATATAAAATACCTCACGCACATAAATAATACCTAGATCATCAACTGTAAAGGTATCCCTGATTAGAAAAAATTGGAATACCTTCATCAATCGATCAAAAATCACCCATACAACATCATTATTATGGTTTTTCCTGGGTAATACTATCAAAAAATCCATAGTGACATCATCCCATTTCAACTCAGAAATGGGAAAAGGATGAAAAATCCCATATGGACTCTGATGCTCATCTTTCACTTATTGAAAAGTGAAAAATCTCGCCATAAATCCTACTACCTTCTTATTCATTCCTGGCCACTAGTATTTTCTACAGATATCATGATACATCTTTTCAAACTAGGATATATCACCTATCTAGAAGCATAAAACTCTCTCATCGTCTCCTCAAGTAAGCTTGTAGGAACCCATACTCAGCCATGGAAAGAAGATAATTGCCACTACCAAGAGATCATCCTGATGGTGTCTACCCACCATATAAGATGCCTCTCATAACTAATCACTTCAGATCAGATAACTAATTGGTCTTGATCCATTCCAAAAGCAGGGTTATAACAGATGTTGAAGTTAGGGTTACTCTTCCTTGGGACTCCTGAACATATAGATGCATGTATGAAAAGAGGGTCATCATATACCACTCATCACAAGACTCTCGTACTACCTTTTTATGAATCTTTCAGTTCAATGCATCGATAATGACATTTCCCTTTTCCATTGTATAATCCAACTTGAAGTGACTGCAGATACTCAACCTACCTCCTCTGCCAAAGGTTTAGGTCCTGCTAAGAAAATATGTACCTAAGGCTCTTGTGGTCCGTGTATACCAAAAACCTCTCACCCATGAGATAATACCTCTAGAATTTCAAGGCATGTACCACTAATACTAACTCCAAATCATGAGTAGGATAATTCCTCTCATGCGATCGTAGCTGTATGGAGCCATAAGCAACCACTCGATCCTCCTTCATCAGGACTTCTCTGAGTCTAACTTTGGATTCATCACATTACACAATATATGCATTAATCAGTACAGGTAAAGTGATGAAAGGCGTTGAGATCAACCTACATTTCAGATCCTAAAAATCTCTCTTGCAAGCATCTAATCAAACAAACTCCACTCCCTTTTTGGTTAGCCTTGACATTGGTGATTCTAAACAGGAGAAGCCCTATATAAAGCATCGATAATAACCAATTAAACCTAGAAATCTATGCATGTCAAAGAAATTCTTGGGATTCTCCCAAGATAACATGGATTTAATTTTCTCTAGGTCCATTGACACTTCTACCTCTGAGATGACATGGACTAATAAGTGAAATTTATCAAACTAGAAATTGTATTTGGTTAGCTTGGCATAAATATGATGCTCTATCAATGTACTCAGGATGATGTCAAGATGTTGGGCATGACCGTCTGTTGATTGGGAGTACACTAACATCTCATCGACAAAAACCACCACAAATTGATCCATAAAAGGATGAAATATCCTATTCATCAAGGACATGAATAACACCAGTGCATTGGTCAAACCAAATGGTATCACTGTGAACTCATATAAGCCACACCTACGCCTAAAATTAGTCTGAGGTATGTGTGATGGTATCACCCTCAACTGATTGTATCATGATCTCAAATTTATCTTATAGAAGATCTTAGAACCTCTCAAATGATAAAAAATATCATCTATGTGAAGAAGGGGGTACAAGTTATTAACCTTCATCTAATTCAGTCTTTGATAATCCACACACAAGCACATAGTCTCATCAGCCTTCTTGGCGAAGAGAACTGGACCACCCTAATGAGATGTACTAGGTCATATGAAACCTTTATATTATAGATCTTACAAATAAACTTTAAACTCTCAAAGATATATTGTTTCCATTCTATAAGGCAGGATAGAAACTGGCTCTACTCCCAGTACCAACTCGATCATAAACTTGATCTCTCACTTGGGCAGTAATCCATAGATTTCATTTGGAAAAACATCCTGAAAATTTTATACCATTGGAGGAAAATAATATCATTTCATTTCACCATTATCTAGATAAAGACCAACTATTTAAACCATGATACAATTCAACATGTGCTAAATTGGTCCTGCATGGCCAGCCTAAAGGTCCCATTAACCCTGGTGAGAATAGCTACCTCCTTTTGGAGATAAAAATGCAACTCTCCTCTGGTAATGGTCAATATGATCTTGGTATAAAACTAAAAAATCCATACAAATATTCAAATAAAATAATTTCTAGCATAAAAAATCCCCAAAAGAAATGGTAACCACTAATCTCTTGAGAACACGTCTTGCAACGTTTTATATTCCCTGACCACACTCCCAATGGTGTGTCGATGGTAAAAAATTCATCCAATATTTCTACATATAAGCCCAAACCATTAACAAAAAGGGTGGATAAAAAGTAATTTGATGCTCATGTATCAAAAAAACACAAGAAAGGGTAGATTATATAAGAATCACATCTTTGATAGTAGAAGGTCCTGCATCCATAGTAGCCAGAGTAGTCTGCAAAATGTGCATCTGACTAGCCCCTCTTCTCTAGGCTCCAACATGACTCCTGTGAACTATATGCTCTTCCTAGTACTACCATTCCTACATTAGGGTACCTTATCCCCTACCTCGGACAGAACATCTTGCGTAACTCTAGCTACCTATCTACTAAAGAGTAGTTGAGTCTCTCCCAGACTCTAGCACTTGTCCTGATCCCCTTCCACTACTCTACTATTGTATTCCCCTATAAAACCTCTATAGGTGGATCATACTTCCACAAGAACAACACTCCAAAGTAGGTTACATACACTGATGTCGTTTGTGGACCATCTTTCCACACTCATGCACTACAATGGAACATGGTCCTGAGATGGCTGCCCACTGTCCTAACTTCTCTAACCACTGTTTCCTTGGTGAATACTATCATAATGATGCTTCTTTCTACAAGAATAAGAGTTCATAGTTTTCACAACACAAACATCCTGACCACTAATTGGTACCTCTCTCATATTCCCTTTTGTGATGAGTGTCTAATACATCACATCTGTAAAACTGCTCAAATGGAACACATTCACCTACAACCTGATCTCATGGCGAAGACCATCTTAAAAATTTCTCACCCTCTGGATATCTCATCAACTACCAAAGATGGCACAAAGCATTGTAAGTCGGTGAAATGTTCATCATAGTCCAACACTGACATGTACTCTTGTATCAGGTGCATTAAATCACAAGCCTTCTCATCCCTAAATGTGTCAGGATAGAAATGGATCAGGTAATTCATCTCAAAGTCCTTCCAGGATAACTCCTCCTACTATGTTGACTGCTCCAGAATATCCCACCAATGCTTGTTAGGTCCACAAAACATATATGCAACAAGCTTCACCCTCCTATATGCAGGTGTCTTAAGATACCTAAAGATCATCTAGATTGACTCAATCTAGAACTCAGTTGTCTAGGGGCCTCCCTCCCCCATGAATATAGGTAGATGTTGTATTTGTAACTCTCTCTTCAACTCAGACATTGAAGGTACAATGTGAATGGTCTTTCTTTTCATGGATCGCATAACCCTCAGGAAGTTATTATGAAGAAAAACATCCATATAATCCTTAGGAACTATAGGAATCTCTGGTTTAGTTGCATTATGAGTGTGATGATTTCCACTCTCCTGAAGCTCAACTCGAATACGATGATGAGGCATTTTCTCTACAAGACAAACACACTCCTTAGAACATTTTCTATAACAACTAGGTCAACCTCAACAGGTGACAACAATAGAGAACCACTAACTCTTGATCTCTCTAAACATGGCTTACAAGTTTTTTATCATGACATAATAGTTTATTTATTTCATTTCTTAGATATAATAGGTATCTTATATCATAGTTCAATAGGAAAGTATATATCACATGAAATAAATATGTCCCTATCATGAACAATTCATGTAAATATATAGCGCTATATGCCTATTATGATTCATGAATACTCATTATGTGCCATACTGCACCATAACTATAAATATCAAGAACTAGTAACATCATGAGATAATAACCTCACATAACATGTGAATGAATCAGGGTGAAATAACATCAACTGTAATAAGAAAATAATATAAACAACAATCCACCCCTAGGAACTTGGATTTTCCCCTGTACATGGGTTATCTAATCCCATGAAAAAGATCATTACCAAGTCCCAAGACATCCTATTCACCTTTATACATTTCCCAAATAGTGAAGAAATAGAAAAGAAACCTAGTGTGATCTGATACCACTTTGTAACATCCCCCAATCTGACACTCTCACATGGCCAAAACTGGTTGGTTATGAGACCACAAGTGTGCCTCTCCATATTTCAGAGGCTGGTGACTAGTAGAATGGGTGTGATATGTATAGTGGGGAGACTATACCTTCTAGAATAGATTTACAACATAGTGGAACATTAAAAATATAAATAAATAAATAAAATAATAAATATCATAGTGCAGGAGTAATGTAAACAATACAATACAATGGAAAAGACAACAATAGAATCCAATAGAATAATACAATAAATAATAAGAGAATAATTTAATTTCATGCTAGAATTTAACTAAATGTATTGCTAGAAGTAATAAAAATGAAAGGCTATAAAACTCAAAAGGCCTTGGTCTCGAACCCCACGTCAGTCCCATTTACAAACTCCAGCCCATCAAGCAAGAAACAATCAAAAGTAAGGTCCCTTTCCCTTGTCCAAACCCACATCCATGTAATATACTCAGATACCAAATGGCAGTCTGAGTAGGTTGTCAGTATAACTCAGTAGGTCAACACCATTATGTCTAAACATAACTTGTCTGATAACAAGTGTATGCAATAATGCAATAAACAAGTGTATTAATTAAGTAAACAAATAAATCAATACCACAACAACCTGCTTCAGCACCATGCTGAAATGTCTCTTAGCATGTCTCACAACCATTTCAACTGTAACCATATAAACATGGTAAAATATAACTTTCCTCGGCACCATGTTGAAATGTCTCTAAGCATGTCTCACAACCATTCCAACCGTAACCATATAAACAAGGTATAAATCACACAAATCTGGGTCAAAACCTGCTATATAATAATTTCAGCATGTAATTAGGTTTGAAATTGGTATATAAGCATTTCAGCATGTATCAGGGCCAAGCCCAGTATATAATAATTTCAGTATGTGTCACTGATCATAGCCCGCTATATAATCATTTCAGCACGTCTCATGTCATAGCCCTATATATAAGAATTTCAGCATATCTTAGGGCCAAGCTCGATATATAAGAATTACAACATCTGAACTGGTCCAACACCCAATATAATCATTTCGGCATTTAAATCACAAAACATATCATAACAACAAAGATATCTCAATGTCAAATCATAAGGCTCAATGGTTAATTATACAAATTTCCATTTATCTTTCAATTGAACATTTCATTTATCATTTGGTATTAAACCAATAACATGTTATTCACTTTAATAATCAGTCCAATCCAAGGTTATTCTATATCGAGTAACCACCCAAATCCCATGTCATTCTAAACACACTTTAAGTCATTAATCAATTCATTTATAAACAAGGGTTCACTTCCCTGAATGGTAGCCATAATCCAAGTCAAAAACCAATTGGATCCAAAGGGATTCCAAGGATTAATCCAAATAATCATTTAATTAATTTAGCTACACTTTATGTTGGAACAATTGAAATATTTCAAATAATTGACAATTATCAACCATAGGGTAAAGTTTTAGACCCCATACCTTTAACCGAAAATCGAACAACATTTCCTATGGAAAACACCCATGAGGAAGAGTGTGAAAATGATCTTAAGAAGGATCCTAGATCAAAACTAACCAAGATCAAAACCAACAATGATCACAGTCAAAAAGTTACTCCGCAACGATCGGAGAACAAAGGGAGAGAAGGGAAAACTGAAGTAAAACCACTTACCAGGGATCAGATGCATGATTGGGACGTTCAGAATCAAGAGAGGTGCTCCAAAATCGCTTGGACGCTACCCTAAGATCGAGAGGAGGAATCTGCATGTGAGGTAATGAGATCAATATCATGCACGGCACCTTTTAAAATTCTGATCAGGAAATTAAATGGTGTGTAATTCATTTACACGTCGTGTATTTATTTTTAGACGGATACACTGAAAAACACGTCACCTTGGGTGATTTTTAAAACTGCCCAAACATTACATGATGTGTAATGACTTTATGGTGTGTATTCATTTCATGTCATGAATTAGGCTCATGGCTTGTGCCTAGAAATAGTTACACGTCGTGTGACTTCATTACATAGTGTGTAATTGTTCTGCAGACATCCTTCATTCTATTTCCCATGGAAAGAACCTGAACCACCTCTGAAGTCATGAAAAGAATGGAAAACCCTTATAAACCCATTTAACGCATTTATACTTGGAATCCATTAATTCAAACAACATTTATCCCCAAACTTTAGTTCATTTCCCCCAATAAATTCTCTCCATATCCGAACAAGACTTGACCACCAAGACTCAAATGAAAAAATCAAATAGGGACATACTTGAAAAAATATGAGATCTTACATAATAAATATACCATGTACTATGATGCATCCAGAGTTAGACTCAAAGTAATTATGATGCAGGAGGATCGAGCAGTTTCTTATGGCTCCAGACAACTGAGACCGCATGGGAGGAATTATCCTACTCACGATATAAAGTTAATTGTGGAGGTACATTCCTTGAGATACTAGAGACACTATATTTTGGGTGAGAGTTTTATGATATACATGGACCACAAGAGCCTTAGGTACATCTTTTCTCAGTAGGACCTGATCCTTCGGCAGAGGATGTGGGTCGAGTATCTACAGTCTTTCAACATTGAGTTGGCACATACACCAGGAAAGGGCAATGTCATTGTCAATTCCTTGAGAAAGAATATATAGACAGAGGTAGTGTGGGAGTCTTGCGACAAGTGGTGGATGATGACACTCGTTGTAGACATGAATTTAGATGTTTAGGAGTCTCAGGGATGAGTAGTTATGACCTAGACATCTGTTATACCCATTCTTTTAGATCGGATCAAGATAGAGCAGTTATCTAATCCAGAGGAATTAGTTTAAAGAGAAAACTTATATGGTGGGGAGACACCATCAGGATGGTCTCTTGGAAGCAACAATTATCTTCTTTTTCATTTTCGAGTATGGGTTAATACGGGTTTTCATGAGGTGATGATAAGATAATTTCATGATTTTAGATGGGTGATACATCCTGGTTTTAAAAAGATGTATTGTGATCTCTATAGATAGTACCGGTGGTTAGGAATATAGAATGAGGTAGTGGGATTTGTGGCAAGATGTTTTACCTGTCATCAGGTGAAAGTCGAGCATTAGATGCTAGTTGGGTTGTTGCAGCCTCTTCCCATTCTGAAGTGGAGATGAGATGATGTCACTGTGGATTTTGTGACAGGATTACCTAGGACACCCCATAAGAACGATGCAGTATGGGTGATCATGGATCGACTGACGAAGGTAGTTCACTTCTTTCCTATCAGGGAGACCTTCAACATTGATGATATGGGTTGTATGTACATGTGTGAGGTAGTTCGGTTGCATGATGTTATGAGGAGTGTCATTTCAGATAGAGATCTTCATTTCACATCGTGATTCTGGTGGGGTCTTCAGAAGGATCTAGGATCATAGGTTCTTTTGAGAACAACTTATCATCCCTAGACTAACGGCCAATCTTAATGGACTATTCAAGTTTTAGAGAATATGTTATGAGCCTATGTTTTGGATTTTAGTGGTTCATGAGAGAAACATATGGAACTCATGGAGTTTTCATATAATAATAGCTTCCAAGAATCGATCGAGATGGAGCCTTTTGAGGCTTTGTATGGAAGGCCATATTGTTTGACTCTTTGTTGGTTAGAGGCAGGTGAGTTAGTGATTATTGGGCCTAGGATCATGTAGGAGACATCTGAGCAGGTTCAGCTTATCAGGAGTCAATTGGTAACTGCACAGAGCAAACGGAAATCATACACTAACCATCGGAGATGACCTCTAGAGTTCGAGGTTGGTCATCGTGTTTCCCTTGGGGTGTTGCCTAGGTTGGGGAAATGCTGTATTAGGAAACAGTGAAAGCTAGCACCTGGGTTTTTCAGGCTGTTTGAGATAGTGGATAGGGTCGGTCTGGTGGAGTACCAATTAGCTCTTCCATAGTGCTACAGTGTCATGAAAGACATGTTTCACATGTCATGACTTGAGAGATATTATCCCAACCCTTCTCATGTGGTGGACGTCAAGGACGTCAAGATTTGTGTCGATGCATCCTTTGAAGATCATCTGATATGGATTGTGGACTATAGTGAGAAGTATCTTTAGGGAAGGACTATACCCCTGGTTTGTGTGTAGTGCTAGCATGAGCGTGTTCAGGAGGAGACCTGAGATAGGGAGTCTAATATGCGAGCACAATGGCCGGACTTTTTTGCTGAGACACCACAGTGATGCTTAGAGCAGCTCGGGGATGAGTTTTTATATGGTAGGAAGGTTATAAGATCCCATATTTTTCAGGTATATCCTTCTTTGAGTTTTGTTTTAAACATATTTTGTTGGTTTTTCTTATGTCTTTAATCCTTGGTGGTTGAGTCTTGTTCAGAAATGGGAAGCCTTTTGGGGGGGAAATGGCCTAAAGATCAGAAATGTATGTTTATTTGGATTAATGGAGTTCATGTATAAATATGTTAAATGAGATTACGAAGGTTTTCCATAAGTTGGAAGGCTTCAGAGGTGGTTCGGGTGCTTTTATAGAGGCTTGGATGAAAATTGTCCACTTGAAAATTACAAGTCGTGTATATGTTACATGATGTGTAACTGTCACTAGACTCATGTCATGAGCTGGTTCATAATGTGAAGGTCACATGTCGTGTACCTAGTTCACGTCATGTAATGCTCGATCGGGATAAATATTAACCCAAGGCGACAAGTTTTTCTATGTATCCCTTTATGAAGAAATACATGACATGTAAATTGATTACACGTTGTGTAATTCTCACAAGCAACGGTTTTAAGTAGCATTGTACGCCTGTTTCTCATTCCATCATTTTGTGCAGCCCCTCCTCTCAAGCCCTATGTGACTCTCGATGATTCTGGGGTGATTTCATCACCTCCAGAAATCGTGGTTTGGTGTTTGATCTCTAGTAGGTCTCTTTGCTTTGGTCTTCTACCCCATTTCTCTTTATTCCATTGAAGTTGTGTTTTCTTTTGATCTCCGCTATGGAACCATGTTGATCTTGTTTCCATGTGATCTAGGCTCCTTCTTGTGAACATCTACATCTCTGTTCTTGTTGGTGATTCTTGTTGGAAGTGTTGCTAAATCACTAAATAAAGGTAAGAGTTATAAAACCTAACCCCATGGTCTACTTAATTTTCAAGTACGTGCAATATTGTGATTGCGCCAACATAATATATGCATTAATTAATTGAATGATGATTTGGATTATTCCTTGGATCCCTTTGGATCAAATTGATAGCGACCTGGCTTATGGCTACCCATTGGGTGAGCAAACCCTCATATATATATATATATATATATATATATATATATATGTATGTATGTATGTATGTATGTATGTATGTATGTATGTATGTATGCATGTATGTATGTATGTATGTATGTATGTATGTATGTATGTATGTATGTATGTATGTATGTATGTATGTATGTATGTATGTATGTATGTATGTATGTATGTATGTATGTATGTATGTATGTGAATTGGAAAATGGCTTAGCACATGAGCCTTAGCCTGATTTGTGAGGACTCCTTAAGCGCATCCACGAGACCCAGGATCAAATTCGGGCGAAGGCATACTTCTGGGGGGTGTTGTAGCAGGTATTGTTTAGTATTGTAACAGTCAGAACTATTCACCTTCGGGCCGCTAGTTTGGTCCTGGAGTCCTTCAGGCATTCGGCCCACTCAGGTCTTCGGGTCAGTAAGGCTTTCGGGCCACCTTAAGGCCTTCGGGTCACCTTAAGGCCTTCGGGCCACCTCAAGGCCTTTGGGCCACATGATGTGTAGATGAAAAACCAGACAGATTCTACAAGGAATAAGCTTCATAGAAGGATTCAAAGTATGCACATTCACCATAGCAGAGCTGTCGAATTTAGAAGAATGAGAGGGTGTGACATTTGTCATCGGTACCTATCCCTGCACAAGACAGCTAGTCGAGCAGCCATGCAAAGGGGGAGAGTTGACCACGATGCAAATGTTGGGGATTGGCAGTTTCATGTAGTCATAGTCTGGGATGAATTCCTTTAAGACCTTCGGGTCCTGTAATGTCACAAAGCCTGTGGGCCATGTTCAGGTTCCCCTTCAACCCTTAAAAGGGGGACTATCAAAAATGAATAAAAATTGAAGGCTTTCAGGCCATTCAGACAAATGGCTTAAAGTGTGTTTAACATGACATGGGGTTCAAATGATTGCTTGTTATAGACTCACCATGAAAATGGATTTGTTTATTGAAATGGATGACATGTTAATGGTTTAAGACGACTTGATAAAAGAAATGGGTAATTAAAAGATAAATGGTAATTTGCAGAATTAACCATTGTGACTTATGATGTGATATCTTTATTATTATGACTTCTTGTATTAAAATGTTGTAATGCTTATATTAAGCGGGCATTGCTCAGTCCCATGCTGTAATGTTTATATTGAGCGGGCTCCGCCCAATCTCATGCCGAAATGCTTATATTGAGCGGGCTCCTCCCAGTTCCTTGCTGAAATGCTTATATGGGGGGATTGACCCAGATTTTTGTTACGGATATACACTACTAGAAAAACAGGTATTTGCGACGGGTCATTTGTGACGGGATCCCGTCGCAAATGGCCTTTTGCGACGGGGGCCCGTCGCAAATCGCCCGTTGCGGAAAACGTCATCGCAACAACACTTATTGGCGACGGGACCGTCGCTAAGGATATTATTTGCGACGGGGATCCTTCCCGTTGCAAATATTACTCCGTATATTTGTAAAAACTTTTAAAATAGTAATTGCGACGAGGCCCGTCGTAACAGGTATTTGCGACGGGCCCCGTCGCAATTACTATTTTTTAAAAAAAAACTATTATTAAATTATTTTAATGAATATAATAATAATACTATTTGCGACGGGCATAGTATCCCGTCGCAAATACTATAAAAAAATAAAAAAAATAAACTATTAATAAATTATTTTAATTAATATAATAATAATCCAATTATAATTCAAAAATAAAAAATAATAAAATATTAATAAATTATTTTAATTAATATAATAATAGAATTATAATTCACAAATAAAAATAATAAATTATTAATAAATTATTTTAATTAATATAATAATAATAGAATTATAATTCAAAAATAAAAAATAATAGAATATTAATAAATGATTTAATTAATATAATAATATTAGAATTATAATTCATAAATAAAAAAAATATTAATAAGTTATTTTAATTAATATAAAAATTTAATAAGTTATTTTAATTAATATAAAAATAATAGAATTATTTTACATTCAAATATTAAAATAATTCAAATATTACAAAAAAATATAATTAAATTATAATATTATAAAATTTTAATATATATATAAAATTTAATATTATAAAATATAAATAATATTATTATTCATATTAATATTTTTATTTCAAAATATAATATTATTAATATTTTATAATATGAGACAGAAACTACGAATAGAAAAAAATTCATATTTTGATTTAACAAACTTTATAACATAAAAACAAACTCTAATCTGAAGGAGGGGGGAGGGGGGGATCTGCAGATGCTGGTGGAGGAAACTTCATCCCTAAAGCATGAGTGAGTCGGCGCATGTACTTCATCTGCTCCTGGTGCTGCTGCTGCCACCGACTCATCTGCTCCTCGTACAGCTGTTGTTGGCGTCGACGCTCCTCCTCATGCTGCTGCTGCTGCTGACGCATCTGCTCCTGCTCCTGTCGGAGACTCTCTATCAGTGTAGTCTGAGATCGCAACTGATTCTCATACTGTGTAGCAGAAGAAGATGCACGAGCTCCTCTCGAGTTGGACGCCGACATCGCAGCACTGCCATAATAATCTTCGGGAGTCAGTCGAGAGCTAATACCTACTACCCGGCCCTTCTCGAAGGCATACTAGGTGGCCTACATCCATGTCGCCTCATCAAACTGACGGCCAGTGGTCTGATCTGATGACTCGTCCTGACTCTCAGGCCGGGTCTGTGACGTTGCGGCCTCATATGACTCCTGTAGTTGCAATTTAAAATTAAAATTGTGAATATATTATATGCAGTTAATTTTTAAACTTGAAAACAAATAATACTGACCACGATGTGATGCTGACGATCACCTCTGAGCTCCCCAGTAGCAGGATCACTATACATCCTCTGATATACGTCGTACTCTGTAATATCGGGGTGCTCGACAGCCTATAAGAATAAAAAATAAACTGTTAATATTTATAGTTATATAAAATATTTATAAATAATGTACGTACCAGATGTTGTCTATGAGTACTGAAAGAACGACTCCCAGCTCGATGAGTCACCTCCTGTCTCCCCCGATTCTGCCTCCCCACCAATGATCTCCTCTGAAAGGCACCACTCAACCAGTGCGCACATAATCCATCCCATACATGGGATGAAATGTACTCTGGTCGGTGTGCTCTACATGACTCGTCAAAATCTGACACTCCTACTTTCTTCATGGCAGATTTTCTTAAATTGTGCAAAAACTGACAAAAGCGATCACACATGGCCACCTCCCATGCCTTGTGGATGACGTCACGCATGGTATCCTCGATCGGATACCATAAACCCTACAAATAAATCAAAATATCAAGTTAGAAATGAAATAATTTTCAAAATAAAAATTATTTATTTACGTACGTACCAACCAATGGCCGAACATGGCCTACTGCACATCAATGGGAATCTGCTCCCATGTGGTCCACGGCTGAGAGAAATAGTTGCGCAAAATAGCGCTGCCCTGTCTGACTGCTATATGCGGAAAACTGTAAAAATAATAAACATTTATTATGTGAATAGATTAATGAAATCTTAGTCAAATCCACAGATTATCACACAGGTTATCACACCTCCGTGTGCATGGATCAAACCCAAGACGTGGACGTCGCTCAGGGACGGGGTCAGGAATCATCAATCGTGCAAGACCGCGCCCCCTCCGCATACTCCCTAGAGCGCCTGCAGGCTGAGGGTCATCTGCCAGCAACTCATCCGCATCGAAAGGCAGTTCAGCATCCGCCAACTCACGAAATGTGTCGTCGTCCATCTGAAACAGAAAATGTTAATGTTGTTAGCAAATAATTGATAATTACTATTATATATACATATATATATATATTATGATTATATATAACTACCATGGAATTCTATCAGTGTTCATCTTCATCATCATCTTCATATATGTCAATGTCATCTTCATATTCCTCCTCAACATCATCGATATCCATTCGAGTTCCATTTGCTTCATCTCTTACCATTTCAAATTCATATGTGACATCATTAACATCATCGTCATCACCGACTCTTAAATGTGGGGTGTCGTCATCGATACTCATGTCTCTTTGTAAAAAAGATTGATTTTGATGACTCTCTTGAAAAACTTCAATTCTTTGCACATCAGTGAAAGCACATTCACTTTGACTAAACTGATTGTCTCGAATTTTGATTTTTATTACACTCCACCAATCAGTCAAGTCTCTTGATGTAGCACAATACTTTGCGTAATAAACTTGATGTGCCTGTTGAGCCAATAAGAATGGTTCATTTACTGCGAGAACACTTTTACATTTAATATCGATGATTCCATGAGTCGGATGAACACGCACGCCTCTCTCTGTATCCAACCACCGACATTTGAACATGGTTATGTAATGTTGTCCAAGATAACAGAGTTCAATGATTTCATCAAGTATGCCATAAAAGTCAACTTCATTTTCTCGATGATGAGATCCTCTCAAGCTAACTCCATTGTTCATTGTTTTTTTCGATTCCCCATATGCATGTGTGTGAAATCGAAATCCATTCACCACATATGCATTATAAGTTTTAACAAGTTTGGAAGGTGGGTTACTCAATATACACAGCCGTTTGTCAATTTTATCAGCATGTCGAGACACCTGAAAATTTGTGAAATAATTATCAATATAGTAAACTATACATTGAATGAGTTGCTAAAAGATAAAGAATTTATGTTACCAGTTTTTGAAACCACTAAGAGAAATTTTTCAGTCGGCGTTCTTCGAGAGCAGCTGCTGTAATTTGTGGAATTTGTTTCTTGATATGATTATCATACAACCTATAAAAACCAAAGTTATTTATTGTAACATAAATGATAGAATAAGTGATATAAACACTTACAGTACAACTGATGTCATCTCTTCACAGTTGAGAAGAACATACGTATGAGCTCTGTGATGTTCATCATCTGAAAGCCAGCGTTCATAAACTCCACCAAAACCAAGCTCTGGCTGGTTGAAAACAGATAATTGATTGTCGATTTCATCAATATTCCTCTCGTTCCATCCCATTCGGTTGTGTTTTGAAGGATACTCAGATTCAAAATAATGGGAGCAGAAAAAAGATATTTCCTCTTGCAAATAAGCTTCTGCAATAGATCCTTCAACAAATGCTTTGTTACGTACTTTTCTTTTCAATTTTTGCATGCATCTTTCAAATGGGTACATCCATCGAAATTGTACTGGACCTCCACATTTGGCTTCATATGGAAAATGTAACATCAAATGTTCCATTGAGTCGAAGAAAGACAACGGAAATATTTTTTCCAGTTTACATATAATTACAACATCTTCTTCAAGTTTGCATAGAGCATCATAATCTGCTATAGCCGCACAAATTTCCCGAAAAAAATGAGACATGTTTGTTATGGAATCCCAAATCACAGAATTCAACAGACCTCTTAATCCAATGGGTAGAAGTCTTTCCATTATAACATGACAATCATGTCTTTTTAATCCAGTAATATGACCATTCTTTACACATCTACCCAAATTGGAAGCACAGCCATCTGGAAGTCTCAAATCTGCAATCCACTAACAAAATAATAAACGGTTTTCTTTAGACAGTGTATAAGCTGCTTTTGGTTTCAGTAACTTTTTTGTTCTGACATTCTCAAATAGTTCCAGTTCTGGACGCCTGCAAATTTGGGCAAGATCTAAACGTGCATTTACATTGTCTTTTCTCTTTCCTGGCATATCCAAAACTGTATGAAACAAATTATCAAAACAGTTCTTCTCAATATGCATGACATCTAACATGTGTCGGACCAACAAATCAGACCAATATGGAAAATCCCAAAATATGCTACGTTTAATCCAATTGTGTTCTTTCCCAAAACCAGAAATTTTCTGTTGGTTTATTGTGGGACCAAAAGTGATGGGAGGTAATGAAAATACAACTGATTTTAACTCCGAACCTGATAGCATTTTTTGAGGTCCATCCCTTTCAACTGTTCCTTTTCTGAAATGAGATCTGTTTCTGCGAAAAGGATGATCAGCTGGAAAAAATTTGTGATGACAGTCAAAATAACAAGGTTTCTTTCCATGAATGAGCATAAATGCTTTGTTCTCTCCCATGCAGTAAGGACATGATTTCTGACCATGTGTACTCCAGCCAGATAACATCCCATAAGCCGGGAAGTCACTAATTGTCCACATCAATGCTGCTCTCAGTATGAAATTCTGTTTCGTTGCAACATCATATGTACTAACACCAGTACTCCACAATAAACTTAATTCATCAATCAATGGTTTCAAATAAATATCAATATTTTTCTTCGGATGTCCTGGAATTAGTAAAGTCAAAAAGATATATGGCTCATTCATCAACATCCATGGAGGTAAATTGTACGGAGTTAAAAAAACAGGACAACATGAATATTGACTACCATAAGATCCGAACGGACAGAAACCATGTTGTCCTTCTTTATATCTCAGTTGCCCACATGTTGGACAACTATCTAACGACTCATTTTCCCCAGAATATAAAATGCAGTCATTTGAACATGCATGAATCTTCTGACAAGTAAGTCCCAAATTTCGAACCAGCCTCTTACTCTCATAGTAATTTACAGGCAAAACATTTCCTTCGGGTAACCGTGTTTTAAGCAAATAAAATATCTGGTCAAAACAGGTGTTTGACATTCCATTATCTGATTTGATAGCCATAAATTTTGCAACTGCTTCTAATTTGCTCATCTTGCATCCAGGATATAATGCATCCTCAGCAGACCTCAACAACTCATAAAATTCAGACGGTGCCAACTCAGGATTTGAAGCTATATCAGCCGGAGTTTCTGTATGTTGAACAGATGAACCTGCAACATCATGTACTAAATCTTGAAACCGAGATGGATCTGGAATCAAGTTGGTATCACCTGCTCTGGAACTGCGTTCACCGTATTGATACCAAAAAACATAATCTGGTTGAAAACCAAAACGCAAGAGATGTCCCCCCACTTTGTCAAATGTGTCAAACGTTCTCAATGCACATTTTCTACAAGGGCATTTTATTTTGCCTTCTAAAACAAATTCTGGATTTGATGCCGCAAATGATAAAAAAGTCTCCACACCCTCTACATATATTGGATTTAAACCAGAACCGTTTGGATTTCTACGTTGATTTATCCATATGCGGTCACCTAATAATGATTGTTGACGACCTCGTTGTTCCATATTTTTCTATAAAATATAAAAGCATTACTGGTTTTGAATAATTTGTTAGAAAAAACACTCAAGCAAGGATAATTATAGAGTTTACATCATACACGACTGACGCAAACTTTTTATTGAGATAGACCTAAAAATTGACCCTTTAAGAATTGAATATGTTGAGAATAAAGCAAAACCTGTTACAAATATTGATAATTTTAATATTATATAAATTTTTTATTATTTTCATAGTACTAATATTATTTTTTCATAAATATTAATTATATAATAATAACATTATTACATTATTAGTATATTTTATTATTAATATTAAAATAATATAATTTTCTATATTATATACAATTCTCCTTTCATCTGTGTGTTTAACATTCTGTCTCCACATGTAATATTTGCATTCACTTTCACCTCTCCATTAGTGAGTAGGTTGATAATTTTGAAAAAGAATGCAAATATTACATGTGGAGACAGAAAACACACAGATGAAAGGAGAATTGTATATAATATAGAAAATTATATTATTTTAATATTAATAATAAAATATATTAATAATGTAATAATGTTATTATTCCTAATTATTGGTAATTATTCCTAATTATTGGTAATTATTCCTAATTATTGGTAATTATTCCTAATTATTGATAATTATTTCTAACTGATGGTAATTATTGGTAATTAATGGTAATTATTCCTAATTATTGGTAATTATTGGTAATTATTCCTAATTATTGGTAATTATTCATATAATTACCAATAATTAGGAATAATAACATTATTAGTATATTTTATTATTGATATTAAAATAATATAATTTTCTATATTATATACAATTCTCCTTTCATCTGTGTGTTTTCTATCTCCACATAGAGATATTACATGTGGAGACAGAAAACACACAGATGAAAGGAGAATTGTATATAATATAAAAAATTATATTATTTTAATATTAATAATAAAATATAATTATAATGTAATAATGTTATTATTCCTAATTATTGGTAATTATTCCTAATTATTGGTAATTCTTACTAATTATTGATAATTATTACTAATTATTGGTAATCATTACGAATCATTACTAATTATTGGTAATTATTCCTAATTATTGGTAATTATTCCTAATTATTGGTAATCATTCCTAATTATTGGTAATTATTCCTAATTATTGGTAATTGTTCCTAATTATTGGTAATTATTGGTAATTATTGGTAATTATTGGTAATTATTGGTAATTATTGGTAATTATTGGTAATTATTGGTAATTATTGGTAATTATTGGTAATTATTATTAATTATTGGTAATTATTACTAATTATTGGTAATTATTACTAATTATTGGTAATTATTACTAATTATTGGTAATTATTGCTAATTATTACTAATTATTACTAATTATTGGTAATTATTACTAATTATCACTAATTATTGGTAATTATTATTAATTATTACTAATTATTGGTAATTATTATTAATTATTACTAATTAGTGGTAATTATTGGTAATTATTACTAATTATTACCAATTATTACTAATTATTGGTAATTATTGGTAATTATTGGTAATTATTACTAATTATGGATAATTATCGGTAATTATTACTAATTATGGATAATTATTGGTAATTATTTCTAACTAATGGTAATTATTGGTAATTATTTCTAATTATTACTAATTATTGGTAATTATTACTAATTATTGGTAATTATTACTAATTATTACTAATTATTGGTAATTATTACTAATTGTGGATAATTATTGGTAATTAGTAAATTATGACTAATTATTCGTAATTATCGGTAGTTATTACTAATTATGGATAATTATTGGTAATTAGTAAATTATTACTAATTATTGGTAATTCTTGGCAATTATTGGTAATTATTACTAATTATGGATAATTATTGGTAATTATTACTAATTATGGATAATTATTGGTAATTATTACTAATTATTGATAATTATTTGTAATTATTACTAATTATTGGTAATTATTACTAATTATTGCTAATTATTGGTAATTATTATTAATTATTACTAATTATTGGTAATTATTGGTAATTATTACTAATTATTCCTAATTATTGGTAATTATTACTAATTATTACTATTTAGTACTAAATATTGGTAATTATTGGTAATTATTACTAATTATTGCTAATTATTAGTAATTATTACTAATTATTGTTAATTATTAGTAATTATTACTAATTATTACGAATTATTGGTAATTATTGGAAATTATTACTAATTATTGGTAGTTATTGAAAATTATTACTAATTATTGGTAATTATTGGAAATTATTACTAATTATTGGTAATTATTACGAATTATTAGTAATTATTACTAATTATTATTAATTATTGGTAATTATTGATAATTATTACTAATTATTGGTAATTATTGGTAATTATTACTAGTTATTCCTAATTATTGGTATTTATTACTAATTATTAGCATTTATTCTTAATTATTAGAAATTATTACTAATTATTCCTAAGTACTATTAACTATGAACAATGAATACTAATAATTTAAATTTATTAAGTAACAAAATAATGTAAATATAATTAAATTACAACTAATTAAGAATAATTGAAACTAATAAAAAATTTAAAATAAATATTAAATTAAAATGAACATAAATACCTTTAAAATTGATCTGAGGTTGATCTCTGGTTGTTGTTGAAAACTTCAATATCAACTCCGGAAAAAAAAAATTAAACTTAAGAAACGCTGAACTCTAAAAATAGAGTTTTGAGAGAAGAAGAAGATCGAGTTTGAGAATGAATGAAAAAAACGGATGGGGGGTATTTATAGGTTAGATCATTTGCGACGGGTCTATTTGCGACGGGTATCCCGTCGCAAATACATTAGCTCTCACTTATTACGGTCAACGGTTAAATAGTTATTTGCGACGGGTCCCGTCGCAAATAATAACCTGCCGACATACTATTTGCGACAGAGGTATATTCCCATCGCGAAGAGCTTTTACCGCCGCCGGTTATTTGCGACGGGCGGTAACCGCCCGTCGCAAATAACTTTCCCGCGATTTGGCGCGCAAAGCGCGCCAGTCCTTTTGCGACGGGGAAAGCTAACCCGTCGCAAATAACTACTTATTTGCGATGGGCAAATTCCCCCGTCGCAAATAAGTTTCTAACGGGACTATTTGCGACGGGATTTATCCCCGTCACAAATAACCCGTCGCAAATACTCATTTTTCCTGTAGTGATATGGTTATTGGTTGACATAGCTGTGTTACATGCTCAGAGACATTCTGGCATGACGCCGAAGCAAGTTGATTCGTATATTATATTAATTGATTAATTAATACCTCTGTTTATCGCTTATTGCATGCACTTATTATCAAACTGGTTTTGTTTAGACATGGTGGTATCAACCTACTAAGTTTTACTCACACCCTACTCGGACCGCCATTTGGTGCCCAAACAGATTACATGGATGTAGGTTTAGACAAGAGCAAAGTTTCATATTGCTGCTTTTGTTGCTTGTTGGATGAGTTGAAGTTTGGATATGGGTCCGACGTGAGATTCAGGACCAGGGTCTTTTGGGGTTATTTTTGTGTCAAGTGATTCTTTTATTTGTATTGTTTTCAGTTTGACATTTAGATACATCTCAGCTTATTATCACATGATTCATTATTATTGGTTTATTGGTTCCTCTTTTTATTTCTCAGTTGTATTATATACAGTTTCCACCGTTTTTTTCGTTACTCTGATATTTATTATTATGGATTATTCTGTTGTAGTGTACTTTATGCTAGATGGTATAGTCTCTCCATTATACATGTCACACCTTCGCTGCTAGTCGGTAGCTTCTGACGCACAAGAAGACGCGCTTGAGGTACAGTAACCAACCCGTTTTGAACACGTGAGAGTGCTAGATCGAGGGACGTTGCAATTATATAAGATTTCATATAATTATAACATCAAAGAGAGTGTTATGAAATTATTATTATTATTATGTGGATGTCATAGTGTTATTCAACTACCAAGATAGTAATGACCCCTAATTCTCAAACCCTTCATAAATTACCAATTTTTTTGTTTCTCGAACATTTGGAATTCCAGTCGTTGGATTATATGTTGTTGAGATTAACCCCAATCGTTGGATCATATTACATGTACTATATATACATGTATTGATATATATTAATGAAATGAGTGAACTTTAGGGCCCTATATTGTGATCCATCTACTTCTTGTTTTTTTTTCTTATATTTATATTCTCATTTGTTTTTATCATTGTTATATTCGACGCTCAACAATACACATCGTTTACAATCAATCATTCATTCTCGGTTTTGAAATTTACGATGGAGGTTTCACAACAATATATATTTTTAATGTTAATTTTTTTAACACTTTCATAAATTTATCAATCAATTAAATCTGTTAACAATGATAATAATTATATTCATTCATTTTTAAACACATGAAGGTTATTTGTTTGCTATGAACATTGCAGGTTCACTGTCATGACCTAGGGTTCCACCACAAGCTTCACTGGAGAGCCGATTTATTGAGAAGGGGGCTCGATTATAGCGATTTCCACCAAGTGTTGTTGACGATTGAGAATGAAAGGGGGTCGAGCGTTGCAAGCCACGTCAAGGATTTTATCATGGTAGAAAAGGAGGCCGATGTTTTATGTCAAATATTGAAGTTGCAATCGCTGATGGTGGCTGCATATTAGAGGAACATCAGGTGACCGGTGTCTGAAGGGTCCCAGTGATCGTTCACCATCGAAGAGTTGTTCGATGGAAGATCCAACAAGTTGTCAAGTAACTGCATGCGAAGAGTTCGGATTTTCTAGATTCACTGCACCGTGTTTATTGAAGGGGAGTGTCTGAGTATGTCACTGAAGAGAACACGCGTCTGGTGGAAATTAAACACTGATTTAAAGAAGCTTCGTAAAACCTGAACCGGTCAGAGGAGAGAGACATTGCGCAAAGAAGATTTCTAGTAGAGTTCCGGAGAGAGATAGAGTTGCACATGTCCGAGGTTCCTTCGACCAAAACAACTTTTTGTGATTTTTTCCCCTTGTTTTAGTTTCTTTGTTTTTTGTACATGGATTGAAATGTGTAGTTGCATGGAGTTTGTCTATTAGCATAGGATTTCATTACTACTGTGGTCATAGGTTGTCTTCATCAATTTTTATTCTCTGATTTCCAACAGTGGTAGGGCGTTTCAATTTAGGTTTAATAGTAGGACTGTTTTCTTTAGTATTATGCTTAGTTTCATGTTCTTTCTTCCAATAAACCTTGTTTGAATACCGTCTTTTAATAAATTTAGTTCTATCCAAGCTTCATTCTTCTAGACCCTGCAATCCATCCGCCACCATCAAGTTCTTGTGTAATTTGTAGAAGCAGTAAAGTGTTTAGGCTCTTAAAATTATTGAATTTCTTTTGCTTCTTGTGTTCATTGATAAACATGCTGTGAATCTCAATCTTTTTACTTATGTTGTCTAAAGTTAGCTTGCTCTTGCTTAAAACAACACCGTTTGCTGCGTAAAAACTTGTCATTATTCGTTATTTTTCAAGCTGCTAAACTTTGAAATAAAGAGATTTTGCATTGAAATATCGAGCAGTGAGTAGATATTTAGGATGTGACTGATTTTAGAGGTTTGAGAAGTGTTGAATGAAAGTCTAACTATTAATGATTCTTAAACCTTCTTAAGCTGCACTAATCATTTTCCATGAATTATTGGAAGATGTTTAAGTTAATTGCTCTTTGATCACAGGTTATCATTAGTTTGAATTAGAGATAATGTTTTACCATTGATTCTTGGATTAAAGAGTTGATAAAACACTTCAATCTAGTTTGAACTGGTGGTATTGAGTTCATCTTAAGATGGAATATATTTTTAAACTTGATGATTTAGATACTCCTTAAAACTTGAAAATGAATCATAGTATTGTTTAGCGAGAGAAAAAAACCTGAAATGAGGTTCTTTGAACCTGTTAAGGCTATTAGAGTGAAATTTATTGCCTACTTGATGGTTTTGACCCTGAAATTGAAAAATCACATACTGGCATTAGGAAAATAGTTAATGAAGGGAAGGGGCGACCTCGTAACTCTTGTGAAAACATCAACATGGCCAACCCAAATGCCGAGAAAACCCTTAAGAAGCTAGCCGCTCCTGATTTTTACAACAGAACTGTTAAAATTCAATATCCTAATTTAAATGAAAATTTTGAGTTAAAACCCAGAATGATTCTGTTATGGTTTGGTGTGTGTGCGTGCTAAGAGGAAGAAAAGTACTTCATACAGAAAAAGAGAATTCAGTATGATATTACCGGTGGTTCGGAATTACAACTTCAAGGAGAAATAATTAGTCCACCTGCTGCAGGTTGAAGAAGCTCGGAGTCAGACCACTTCCCCCTCTGCCCGTTTATGTTCCAACAGAAAATACTTCTAACAAAATGCCTTCCCTCTCTCTTTCCAGCTGCACATATACCCGATCGTGTGTGTGTGCCCCACGTGCCCCACTAACCAACTCAGGCCGCCTTTTCCATTCCGCCCCTCCTCTGATAAGTGTGTATAAGGGGAGGAGGTCAGCAGCATGGGGTATCACCCCCAGGAACCGGAACCGAACAACTAACAATTCCCCCCTCGGCAGCATGGGGTATCACCCCCAGGAACCGGAACCGAACAACTAACAATTCCCCCCTCGGCAAATGGCACCTTGTCCTCAATGTGTAATTCTGGAAACTGAGAAAGAATTTGTTCTGTATCTTCCCATGTGGACTCCTCTGATGGTTGACCATGCCACTGAACTAACCAAACGCCCTGAGGATGGCCGGGTGCAGATTTTGCTGCCAATATCACTGCAGGAAAGGAGCTGAAAGCTGGGGTGCTGTCCCACGAATCGGGAAGCTCAGAATGTATTGGTGATTGACCCACTGCCCGTTTGAGTTACGAAACATGAAAGACTGGATGTACCTGCGTGGTGGGAGGCAACATGTGTCTGTAAGCAGTATTCCCCAGGTGCGCTTCAATCGGAAAATGGCCATAATAGCGGGCTGCCAATTTTGGAGTTAATTTGGCAGTCTTGGTAGTTTGTATATTGGGCCGGAGTTTGACAAAAACAAGATCCCCAACAGAAAAAGAAACATCTCTGCGGTGCTTGTTGGCCATGTGGACCATAATCTGTTGGGCACGAGTGAGATGATGACGAAGTTGGTCCAATAGTTGATCACGTTCAGCAAGAAGAGTAGCCACTGTATCCACTGGTGTAGCATCACTAGCAAAGCGCTGCACAGTAGGAGACTTACGACCGTAGACAGCCTCAAAAGGAGACATCTTGGTGGAAGAATGGAAAACAGTATTGTAACAATATTCTGCCCATGGTATCCACCGAGACCAAATGAGGAGCCTTTCAGAAGCAAAGCAACGTAAATAGGTACCGAGGCATTTGTTTACTATCTATGTTTGGCCATCCATTTGTGGGTGGTAGGATGACCTCATTTTGAGGGTAGTGCCCTCGAGGTGGAACAATTCTTTCCAAAAATTACTCACAAAGATGGGATCCCGGTCGCTGAGGATAGAACCAAGAATGCCATGTAAACGAACTACCTCTTTGATGAGAAGTTCAGCAACTGTCTTGGCTGTGTAAGGATGCCGGAGCAGCAAAAAATGGGCATATTTGGTAAACCGATCTACAACCACCAGAATAACACCATATCCCTGAGATTTAGGCAATCCGGAAAGGAAATCCATGGAAATATCTCCCCAAAACCGTGCCGAAATAGGAAGGGGCTGGAGAAGTCCGACATGAGACATTGTCTGAGTTTTATGACGTTGACATGTGTCACACTCTCGGACAAACTGGTGAATATGTTTGGACATTCCCCTCCAGAACAGCCCAACTGCAAGGCGTTTATAGGTTTTTAGAAATCCTGCATGGCCTCCCACCGGAGAGGTATGGTAATAATTCAGGAACTTAGGTGTAAGGCTGGAGTTTGGAGATAAAACCAAGCGGTCACGATAATAGAGCAGGCTGTGGTGCACCGTATACCCAGGTTGCACAGGAGACTGGAGTTCTACAGCAGAAATAATCTCCTTAAGGTCAGGATCCTGCTGGTACTCTGCCTTGATGATGTCCATTTCCAGCCACAACGGTTCAGAAACTGCTGACCCTAAGGAGAGAGGTTCAGTACATGTATCCAGGTCACCAGTAGCTCGGCGGGAAAGTGAGTCGGTTGCTTGATTTCTGCGTCCAGGCTTGTATCGCTGGCTGAGAATATGTTTGAGGGCTTTATGATCTGTATAAAAAATGAAGTGATTGCCAACAAGATATTGTCTCCAATGGTTTATAGCTAACACGAGAGCCATCACCTCTTTTTCATAAATAGACTTGGAGAGGTTGGTTTCAACCAATGCTTTATTGAAATAGGCTATGGGCCATCCAGCTTGCATGAGGACAGCCCCGACCCCCTGTCCAGAAGCATCACAATCAATGATAAATGGATGTTGGAAATCAGGCAAAGCAAGAAGTGGGGCTGAAACTAAACACTTCTTAAGAGCCACAAAGGCCTGTTCAGCTGCCAACGACCAGTGGAAATTGTTTTTCTTAGTCAATTCGGTAAGGGGCTTGACAATCTTTCCATAATCTTCCACAAATTTCCAATAATAACCGGTTAAACCCAAAAATCCTCAAATTTCCTTAACAGATTGTGGACGAGGCTAGTTAAGTACACATTCAATTTTTGCGGGATCCATCGAAACTCCGTTTGAAGAGATATCATGGCCAAGGTACTCCACGGTGGGTTGAGCAAAAAAACATTTTTTTCAGGTTTAGGCGGAGCTGATTTTTCTGTAAAACCCTGAAGACTGTATTAAGGTGTTGCATATGGTCTTCCCAGCTTCTGCTATAAACAAGGATATCATCGAATAATACCAAAACAGACTTCCTCAAATATTCTTTGAACATTCTGTTCATGGTAGACTGAAATGTAGTCGGGGCATTCATCAACCTGAATGGCATGGCGAGGAATTCATAATGTCCGTCGTGTGTGCGGAATGCCGTCTTGTGTACATCCGCTGCTTGTACCTGGATTTGATGAAACCCGAACTTCAAGTCCGATTTGGAGAAAAAATTAGCTCCGTGTTTCCGTCCATTAGTTCTTCAATAATGGGAATAGGAAACCTGTCCGGAACAGTAAATTTATTTAGTGCTCGATAATCGATGCACACCCTCCAATTTCTGTCTTTTTTCTTAACAAGAATAAGAGGACTAGCAAACGGGCTGCAACTATGTTGGATTACTCCCTAGTCCAACGAATCATTTACTTGGTTTTCGACTTAATCCGTGATACATGAGCCAATTTATAAGGTCTAATACTAACCGGTGTTGCCACGACCATAAGGGTAATGGCGTGGTCTGTCTCCCGAGGTGGAGGAAGGCCTTGCGACTTCTCAAAGATAAACCGAAAGCTATTCAAAAATTTGTTCAGCTGAAACCTGTCTGCTTCTCTGCTATGTAAGACGTTCTCTGGAAACTGTAACTGCACCAGCCACGCCCAGCCTTCAAGAATTAGAGTCTTGGCTTGCATGTGGTTTTGAGGTCCCCAAGAACTCTCCTCTTCAGCTACATTTCCTTGTAACTTAACTTCCTCCCCTTGCCATATGAATTCCATGGTTTTATGACTCCGGTTAGTCAAATCATTGTCCAAACTCCTCAGCCACTGCATCTCCAATACTATGTCCGGTCCGCCAATATCAAAGACGAAGGCGTCCACCGTTACACAAAAATTTTCCAGGCTGATTTGGATTTGTTTGCATAGGCCCTGTGAGAGAGCTCGAGAGCCATTGCCAAGAGTGATCCCGAATGGCTTGGTGGGGTTAACCTTCACGCTTTCAAGTTTGGCCAATCATCTAGAGATGAAGTTATGGCTGGCTCCGCTATCGACCAACACTTGCATCGGCACACCAGGTAAATGACAAGCCAACATCATCGAGTCTGCTCCAACATCACTTATACTACGGAACTCAACCGGCTCTTCGGATCGTTCTGCCAGCTGCCTGTCTTATTTTTCTTGCCCTGCTTTTATACAATCAATTTCTTCCTTTACTACGTCTCCTTCCCGTTGTTCCTCTGGTTCTTCGTACTCCCACACCAACACCCGTAAATGTTTTTCGGGGCATTTGTCCATTGGTTCGAAAGGCTGGCCACAACGGAAACATAAGCCTTTCAGCTTCCGTTCCTCCCTTTCTTTTCGGCTCAAAGCCCACCCAGTTCCATCGGTCTTCCCCAACTACCTTTTTTAATTCGTCACGATTATGCTCAAATACAGGACGGTTGGCGGGAAAATTCGTTGCTACAACTCCTGTGTTTCGTGGAATAGGTGGCGCCACTGGTCGGGAACGTCAACCACGTAGCACTCCCTCACTAATTAGTTCTCTTTCAACCTTCTTTGCCAAAATTATCATTCGGAACTTATTAGCCGACTTGTGTCGAGATCCAGTTTTCTATTTCCGGACGTAGTCCTCTCATAAAGAGACTCATGTACCATGGCTCTGGAAAATCTGCAAGTCTTAAGGCAATCTGTTCAAATTCCTCAATGTATTCATCCACTGAGCCGGTTTGTTTCAGGTTTTTTAAAAACCTTAATGGATCCCCGTCGGTGTTTTTCCTATACCGGTCCAGGAACGCTGGCTAGAATGTATTTCAGGAAGCACCAGGTGTGACACTGTGCCAGGATAAAAACCAGTACAACGTTGTACCTGTTGGTCGGAGTAGAGCCCTCAAGAGGGGAGGTGAATTGAGTATCTATTTAAAATTTCTGTTTAAAAAATATTCCTAAAAGGTTTCCCCAATAAAGTTAACTACCACCCAGTTAATCAAGTTTATACTGTTATGAAAGTTTGACTGTTTAAATAACTTCTTAGAAGATTGATTAATTCTCAGTAATCTTAATATTGGTTATTAACATTACTTTTGAAGCTATTCTAATAAGAAAATACAATTATAACTTCTTTCCAAGATTAACTATCAAAGTAAATTTAGTGATTTCTGGATTATACAGTAAACAAAGAAAACTAAATTAAGCAGCACAGCGGATAAAACAAGTGGTTCAGTCTCAAGCCGGACCTAATCCACTCCACTTGGTGATCACCTGCTACCAAGTAGTTTATATGAATAAACTTGATTCACACCCTGGATTGGGGTTAACAACAGTACACAAGACTGTCCAGGTCACACGACCTCTTTCACAGTTCTTCGTGGGTACAAACTACTAGGCCTCACAGGGACCTCTTCCACACTTATCTGTGGGTATACACAAGTGTAAAAAGATGTTTGAGAAATGATATCTTGTATCCTTCAGTTTAATGCAGGAGACAGTGTGTTCTTATACAGATACACACACTGCTCGAAAGCTAATAAAATGATACACAACAGAACAGAAATGACAAGACAAGGTTAGAAGTGCACTGAGCGGTTGTCTATTCAGCTCTGGACTTCTAGGATGAAGCAGATGCAGAAATCGAGTTCTCGTGTGGAAAACAGAGTATCGCAAGTCATCTAGATCTGGCGTGTGTTCTTCGTGGTGTTTGACAATGCGAAGATGTCCTCAACTCTGGGATTCGAGTATGCTTCGTGTCTTCTTCAGGAATGTTGAGTTGCACGTGTCGGTTCTTTTCTCAGGTAAGCTCGTGTGTTCTTCTTGGTATTACACTCTGTATATCTTATTTCTGAGCCGCTCTTCTTTTTTATTCTTGAAGTGCATGTGTTGGAGCCGACAGGATGCATGCATTCTGCACTTCGTACTTCGTACTGTCAGGTGACATGTCTACAAAGAAACATTAATTATGTCAGTGCATTTAAACTCTTCAAATATGACCGTTAGAGACTAAATTGAAAAACGACAAAACAAATTAAGAAACAGTGTCACAGTTAGTCAGAAAACGGTGTCTCCATGAAGCGGTGTCTTATGATCACGGTGTCTGGTCACAGTGTTTGGTTCACGGTGTCTGGTCACAGTGTTTGGTTTGTTGTACCTCTCGTACCTCTCGTGGTTTAATTTTCATGATCACAATCACTCTCTTATTTATCTAATCTTGTTTTAAGTGTTTTTGGATGATAGACATGGTTTAAGGTGGCCAAGGAATTGGGCCAAGAAAGCAAGAAGCCAAAGTGGACTGTTTTTCAGTCCACCGGCCAACCGGTGGAAGACCACCGGCCAACCGATGGAGGCCTGGACAGAAGGCATCCCTCTGTCCAGACCACCGGCCAACCGGTGTCTCAGCACCGGCCAGCCGGTGGAACCCAGACAGAAGGGGTAGCTACTGCCTCCTCACCGGCCAACCGGTGGCCTCCTCACCGGCCAGCCGGTGACGCCTGGACAGAAGCCCTCCTCCATTTTGCAAGCACCGGCCAACCGGTGGCCTAACACCGGTCAGCCGGTGGAGCCAGTCAAACTAGCCGTTGGGCTTTGACCAGGCTTGTCCACTTGACTCCCAACGGCTCCGAAGGCCTCTCCAACGGCTCCGAAGCCTCCCAAAGGTCATTTGAGGGTTCCCCCTCTATAAATATAGGACTAGGAAGCCCCAGAACACTAGCGAAACATAAAGGAAGCCCACGGACACATTTTACATCATTTGGTGAACCTCCGGCGAATTCCTTCAAGGAACCTCCACTTGCTCCAACTCAATTCCACATCCAAGGAGCACCACCATAGAAGCTTGGGAGCGCTCTTCATCAAACTCCATCAATCCTTTGGCGCCCAAGGCTTCTCCCCATTACGGTTTTTCTTGCTTTATTTATTTTGAGCATCAAATTGGGTTTGTGCCTACAAACCCCCATCTCTTTCTCTCATCCTCTCTTTTGGGTTCTCACACCACCTTCAAGGTGTGAAGAGGTTGGTCAAGCCTTTCCTTTAAAAGGCTTGAGACATAGGTGAGCTAGCCTTCACCTGTAAGAAGGCTAGTGGGTTCTTGCATAACCATTAAAAGCAAGCTGTAATAGGTCCTAGACTACCTTAAAGTCTAGTGGGTTTCTTGCTAAAACCATTGAAAAGCAAGCGGTAGTTAATCTCTCAACGGTTGAGTTGGGAGCGGAGACGTAGGCTTGGGTTTAAGCCGAACTCCGTTATCAAGTTGCGTGTCTTGCCTCTTTTATTTCCGCTGCACTTTAACTTTGATTTCAAATTGTTAATTAATTTTTAAAAGGCAATTCACCCCCCCTCTTGCCATCACTTTCTTCACTCTCCGACCAACATGGTTCACGGTGTCTGGTTCACGGTGTTTGGTCACAGTGTCTGGTTCACTGTGTGTGGTCACGGTGTCTGGTTCACGGTGTCTGGTTCACGGTGTCTGGTTCACGGTGTCTGGTTCACGGTGTCTGGTTCACGGTGTCTGGTCACGGTGTCTGGTCACGGTGTCTGTTTCACGGTGTCTGTTTCACGGTGTCTGGTTCACGGTGTCTGGTTCACTTTGCCAGAAAAACATAACTGGTGGTAGACTCACAGTGTCTCAGACTTAGCCAAATATCTGTATTCAGACTTAAGCAGTGATATTCATAGAATGGATTAGACTTAATTATTTATCAAAGAAATCATTATAAAGTAAATCAAATATAGTGTATAGTAATCAGACTGAATGTATAGCAATTAAGATCTTGGATAGCTTTACTTAAAGCATAAAGATACTAATCATCTGTATATGATTTGAGACAGATTACAGGATTACCAGTCTTTACAGAATATATATGATTTGTGATTATTAAAACATGATTGATACATGAGGAGTCCAACAATCTCCCCCTTTCTGATGATCACAAATCATGTGTATTTAGAGTGTATTTGTCTCCAATATAAACTACATATTTCACTAATCTTACTTTGGGGGTGCATATTTCTCCCCCTTTTGGGATTATCAAAAAGAGTGAATTAGAAATAGACAATAAAAGTGCACAATGCATTAGATAAAAAGAGTGACATTACAAAGAGTAAAACAAATGCAGCAAGATCCCTATCAAAAGATAGTAGTCACTGTTCTTCATCACTGTTCTTCATCACTGGCTGGTCTACTCCTTGCCCTTAGCAACAACATCAGAAGAAGAGGCCATAGGAGCAGAGGTTGAAGTGGAAGAAGGGAGTGAACTCGTTGTCAGAGAAGGTAAAGGACGACCTTCAAAGACAGAAGGGGCCAAGGTAGAGGTAGTAGAAGACCGAGACAACTGTTGATCAAGGATTACAGGCCTGATCTGACTCAGAGCCTGACTGACAAACATAGATGTGGAGGCTAGAGCAGAGGTGAAGGTAGGTAAACCCGATCTCAGAGGTGCAGCTGCAGGAGCAACAATGGCTGTACTCTGAACATGAAGATACGATCGCAGAAGCTTGATAAAGTCAGAAATGATTTCACCACCATACTGCATGGCTTTTTCAAAGCCATCCTTGTTCTCCATAAACTTGTCTAACAAACGAGTGAACTCTATGAGCTTCTGGACTTGAGTCTTGAAGGCTTGAGTAACAGGAGGAATCCTCAGATTTTCCACAAGGTACTTGAAGTGATTTTTCATGTCATTCTTAGAGAAGATCCGGTTGAAGTAGAAGTCCACTTTCATGGCAATTTCTTGCTGAGCATCATTAGCAATCTTGGAATGAATTCTTACCAAATCAAGAACTCTGTCACTGTTCTTGATAACTTCGGATAGATTCTTTATTAAAACCACTAAGCACAGCCTGAAGTTCTTCTTTGACCACTGTTCGAAACAGATCACTGTCTAAAGAAGGTTGAGAAGATTGTCCAGAGGCATGAGAAACAGTGACAGTCGAGGTAAGAGATTTCAGTTGATTGAACACTTTCTGAAGGCACCCCTTATACTCATCAGTTAACTTGTTAAGTTTAATAACAAGTTCACGCATCTCTTGAACAATCTATTTGTTTCTTTCATCTACTTTTTCTGCTAAAGAGGTTAGATGAGGCTGAATCAGTGAGGCTTTTTCTTGTGGGGTCTGAGTAACAATATTCTCAACAGGATGAGAAGCAGGCTCTGGTCTCGAGTTCAACACTTTTTTCATATTGTCAACCATACTTCTTAGAGTCTTTACTTCATCACTTAGCAGTTTGTTCTCAATTCTGGTTTCTTGAATCTCATGGAGCATCTTGGGTTGAATCTGCCAAATAATTTTCTCCAGCAACAGTGAAACATCTCTTTCACTCAAATTTGTTACAGGAGCTGGTTGGGTATTCAGGAGCTTTTCAACCTCAGCCAAAAGGGTAGCCCCAAATTCTTTCAAGTCATCCTTATTCACCAAGGTTGGAGGTTCTTGTGAAGGCTCAGAGATAGAAGCTGAGATAGGCTCAGGTTCTTTGGCAGAAATAGCTTCAGGAGCAGATGCCATTTTTAACTGAAACATAGTAGTCAAATCAAGACCTTTGACTGAGACTTCCTGTGAATCATTCACATCGAAATAACTGGGGAATTTATACCATATGTCCACTGAGCTTGGATCAATCGGATTTGGTACTTTAACAGATTCAAGACTGAGGGGATGCTCCCCTTCAACAGGTGCATCTTCCTCAAGATTGAGAGATTTAGATCCTTGATCCATGTGAACGATGTCATCCCTGATTTCCTCAACCATTTCCTTTCAAGCCAATTGAAAGGCTTGCTCCATTCTCTTTTTAGCAGAAAGAATGACTTCAGGAACAACTTGTTCCTCTGGGAGTTCCTCAAGTGCATCTTCTTGCATAACATGGAGATCTTCTTCTATATTTTTTTCCACATCATTTTTTTCGGTTACCTTAGCAACATATTCTTCCTCTACATATTCCTCACCAGCAGTTTCTTGCACAAGAGACATATTTTCTTCTATATGCTCTTCTACAACTTCCTTTTCTCTTTCAACATCAACAAATTCTTCTTCAGCAATGGGTTGTTCTTCCAAATCAACAACCTTTTCAGGAACAGGTATTTCCTTCTCAATTATGACTTGAGGAGCCGGTGTACTGTCTTCCTCATCAAGAACAGTTTCCCTCAGAGGTACAACAACCTCTCCTTCTTCTTCCTCATCAAAATATTCAACAAGTTCATCTGGCTCCAATTCAGGATCAGAAATACCTTTAGGTCTTGAAGGGTGTTCCACTGGATTAAACTTTTCAAAGATTCTATCATTATCTTCCACCCATTCCTTTTTCCAAAGATTCCAATTGTTTTTCATTCTCTTTATAATAACTTTTGAAAGACAAAACTCTTAATCCTTGATAACTTCTTCATTTGGTTCAACTAATCATTTGGCATGAAGCATGACTGAGATAAGCCGAGAATAAAATAGGGAGGTTGACTTAGAGGTGGTTTTGATCAACTCACACATATGGTGTATAATATACTTGAAAAGATTGATCTTATGTCCATTCTTCATGAGATGTATCAAAAATACATCCTGATATTTGAGTACAGTGAAATCACCTTTTCTCTGGGGCTAATTAAATTCTGAATAAACTTGAACAGAAGTCTAGATTCTCCATCTAGCTCGGCAGTGATGGCTCTCCTCTTGGTTCCATTTCCAGTTAAACTCTTCAAAGCATCTTCCAAAACAAAGAATTCACTTGGAGGTGGAGGACCTCTCTGGTAGTCCTCACAAATACCTTCATGAGGTATCCTAAGGCATGCAACCCATAACCTCGAAGAAAAAGTGCATCTCTGGCCATTTATCCAACTTCTTACAACATAACCATCTTTAGAATCAAAAGAAAATTGTACAAACAGATAAAATTTTGCAACTAGCTTTGGATAGATAGGCCTATCCTCCTTAGTAAACCAATCTAGCCAACCTTGCTTTGTTAGCACTTTCAACACCAAAGACTTACTCGTCAGAAGCCACTTAGGGCATATCTCTTTCTCAGGTACTACTATTCGGTTTACCGGATTTGGATTCAGAGGACCCTTGGGTGCTAACTTAGGCGCGATCTTCCTCTTCTTCTTTGAACTGCGTTTCTCAGGAGTTGACGATGAAGGATGTTTCATCATGGGCATTCACCGAAGGTTCGAGAGAGAGAAGGGTTGAAGAGGGGTGACGGTATGAGAGAATAGAAGAGGGCTCGAGTGAAGAGCAAGTGAAACTTCTTTTACTTTATCATTTAGGAATACCAATCGTCGCAAAAACAAAAACGCAGGAAAGTAAAAGGGTAAAACAATGAAATACCGCGATACAGATTCTAATTTATAAATAAAACAATAAGGCATCTTTATGGTGAGACAGTAACTGACTCTCATGGTGAGACAGTAACAGGCGTTCACGGTGAGACCGTAATCGATTTTCATGGTGGGACCGTAATAATGTGATTTTTAGACTGTGCGACCGTATTGTTTGAGACAATGAGTGTTAGACAGTAATCAAGAAATAGTAACTATGAGACCGTAAACATGAAACAGTAAGATATGAAACAGTAAGATATCTACTTAAGGTTTATCATTCCAAATTCATGTATGATGTAATTTATTCTTTCAGAATTTAATGGTTTGGTGAATATATCAGCAAACTGATATTCAGTTCCAATGAATTCCAAAGTGATATCACCTTTTTGATAATGATCTCTCAAAAAGTGATGTCTTACATCAATATGCTTTGTCCTAGAGTGTGAAACAGGATTTTTCGAGATGTTAATAGCACTTGTATTGTCACAATTTATTGGTACATGCAGAATTGATATCCATAATCTAGAAATGTATGTTTCATCCACAAAATTTGTGCACAACAACTACCAGCATCTATGTACTCAGCTTCTGCAATAGATAATGCAATAGAATTTTGTTTCTTACTACACCATGATACCAGTGACTTGTCTAAAAAGTGATATGTTCCAGAGGTGCTTTTTCTATCTAACTTACAACCACCAAAGTCTGCATCAGAATTGCTAACTAATTCAAATGATTGTCCTCTAGGATAGAACAGTCCTAGATTGAGTGTATGCTTGAGATATTTGAAAATTCTCTTAACATTTAAATGAGATTCTTTAGGATTTGCTTGAAAACGAGCACACATACACACACTAAACATATTGTCAGGTCGGCTAACAGTTAAGTAGAGTAAGCTTCTAATCATTCCTCTGTAAGTAGTTTGATCAACAGATTTTCCATCTTCATCAAGATCCAACTTACACGTAGTACTCATTGGAGTGTCACTACTTTTAGTGCTATCCAAACCAAAACGTTTAGAAGATCTCTAGTATATTTGCTTTGATTTAAAATAATACCATCATTATTTTGAAAGATTTGAAATCCAAGAAAGAATTTTAGTTCACCCATTAAACTCATTTCAAATTCGTTTTGCATCATTTTAGAAAAATAAATACATAAAGAATTTCTTGAAGATTCAAAGATAATGTCATCTACATAAATTTGAACTACTAAAACATCATTGAAAATTCGTTTTATAAAAAGGGCAGGATCAGCTATTCCTTTTGTAAAACCTTAAGAAAGGTACATAGTCTATCATACCAAGCTCTTGGAGCTTGTTTTAAACCATATAAAGTTTTTGATAATTTAAAAATATGATTTGAAAAATGAGGATTTGTAAAACCAGGGGGTTGCTCAACAAATACATCCTCAGCTATATATCCGTTTAGGAATGCACTCTTAACATCAATTTGATATAATTTGAAATTCAGGTGTGCAACATAAGCAAGCTGAATTCCGATGGCTTCAAGTCTAGCTATTGGTGCAAAAGTCTCTTCACAGTCAATTCATTCTTCTTGACTCTAGCCTTGTGCAACCAATCTAGCCTTCTTTCTAACTATGTTACCAGCTTCATCTACTTTATTTCTAAACACCACTTAGTCCCTATGGTGAATGTGTATTTGGGTCTTTCAACAAGTTTTCAAACTTTGTTCCTTTCAAACTGATTAAGTTCTTCTTGCATATCCATCACTCAAAATTCATCATAGATAACATCATTAATGTTTTTAGGTTCAAGTTGTGACAAGAAGACTTAGATGTTCAACCTGATTTTTAAGAGAAGCTCTAGTTTGAGTTCCTTTGTCTAAGTCTCCTACAACATCATCTAAGGGATGGTTCTTAAGAGTTCTAATAGCTCTAGAAAAGGACAAACTAGTAATTTCAGGTTCTTCAGCAGGGTTAGGTTCATTGTGACTTGAGTTTAAGGAATTTCCACAGCTGGAAGTTTTCACAGATTCCTTCATAGGATGGTTGGAGGATTTTGAATTAATGTTCAGATTTGATACATCATCCTCCAAGTTCTCTAGAGTGGTCTTAGGCTCATGTGGATCTATTTCATCAAATTTAATATGAACAAATTCTTCCACACATTTAGTTCTTTTATTAAACACTCTATAGGCTTTACTAGAGATGGAATATCCTAAAAAGATTCCTTCATCACTCTTGGATGCAAATTTGTCAAGATTGTCCTTAGTATTAAGTATATAGACTTTGCAACCAAAAACTTTGAAGTAGCTAACTTTGGGTTTTCTATTGTTCCATAACTCATAAGGGGTTTTCTTAATAACTGGTCTAATCAATACTCTATTGATTATGCAACATGCTGTATTTACAACTTCAGCCCAAAAATAAACAGGTAGGTCATACTCACTAAGCATGGTTCTAGCAATCTCTTGCAGGATTCTATTTTTTATTTCTACAACTCCATTTTGTTGAGGTGTTCTAGGGGCAGAGAAATTATGACTATAGTCATTTTGTGAGCAAAAGGATTCAAACTCTTGGTTTTCAAACTCACGGCCATGATCACTTCTCAAGGTCTTAATTCTAAGTCCACTAAGATTTTCTACAGACTTGAGTATTTAATGAAGTAAGAATATGCTTCATTTTTGTGAGCTAGAAAGTATACCCAAGTGTATCTAGAAAAATAATCTACAAGAAAATAAACATAGTGCTTCCCATTTAAACTAGAAACTCTAGATGATCCAAACAAATCCATGTGAACCAGTTCGAGAGGTTGAGAAGTTGACACTTCTTTCTTTGATTTGAAGGAAATTTTGTGTTGTTTTCCCTTTTGACAGGGATTACATGCTTTACCATTTGGAAACTCAAGTTTGGGTAGGTCTTTGACTAAGCTTTTTCTAGTTAGCTTTCTAAGGGAGTGAATATTACAATGTCCTAGTCTCCTATGCCAAAGCCAAGACTCTTTATGAAATACACTTAGACATGAAGCATTTTGAGAAGCTAAAGAATCTAAGTTAACAGAATAAACATTTTCATTTCTTAATGCAGAAAACACTAATTCATCTTTAGAATTAAAAACATTGCAAACATCATTTTCAAATTTAACATGAAATCCATCATCACATAGTTGTGAGATACTAAGCAGATTATATTTCAAACCATCAACAAACAATACTTTGGAAATTAAAACTGAGTTAGAGTTACCGATTTGGCCAAGGCCAATGATTTTTCCTTTGGCATTGTCACCGAATGTGACATGTTCTCCATCAATTTTTATTAGGTTCTTGAAGCACGAGTAGTCTCCTGTCATGTGTCTTGAACACCCACTGTCCAAGTACCATAAAATTTTACAGGAACTCATTAAGCAGCTTTCCTACAAAATGATTAAGTAAAAACAGATTTTGGTACCCATACTTGTTTGGGTCCATTAACATTAGTGATAAGTGCTTTGGGAACCCATATCCGCCTTGTAGGTTTCCTATAAGCATTATGTAGAGTATTTGAAAAATAAACTCTATTTGGTCCAGAAAAACTTGAAACAATAGAGAGTGTATCATAACTTGAACTAGTTGATTTGTTCCCAGAACTGAGAGTAAAGCTGTATGCCCTAGTATATTTAGGAGCAATTTGTTTGCCTAGCATTTGAGTAAGAGTATTTTCCCCATTAGTAAACTTTTCTAGGTCTTTCTTCAATTGCTCATTAGACATTTTTAATTCATTGTTTTCCTTGAGCAGTTGAGCATTTTTCTCTTTTTCAGTTGTGAGTTCAGATTTAACAGTCACAGTAAGAGCATGTTGTTTCTTCAAAGATTTATATTTATCTTTTAGTTCATTGCATGTTTCTTCAAGCATATTGCAGTATTCAAACATTTCTTCATTAGACATATTTTCAGGGTCACTCTCATCTCCAAAATAGTATGAATTATGTACAGGGGAGTCTAGTGTTACCTCAGATGTGTTTGTCATAAAACACATATTGGCTTTGTTAGCCTGTTCATCATGTGAAGATTTTGAGTCACTTGAACTGTCCTCAGAAGCATTCCAGGTTGCTTTAATTGCCTTTTTATACTTTCTGTCTTTGTCCTCATATTTCTTTTTGTACTTGAGTTCTGGACAATCAACCTTGATATGTCCTTTGCGCTTACATTCACAGCAGATAATTTCATCAGTCTTGTCACTTCTTTTCCAATCTTTCTTCCAACTTCCTTTTTGATCATATTTTCCCCTGAAGTTAGGCTTTCTAAAAAAGTTCTTGTAAAATCTCTTGAATCTTCTGACTAATTGAGCCATCTCCTTATCACTGTCAGGTGGTGACTGTTCACTGCTGGAACTCTCTACAGAAGCTTCCAATTTCTCTGTCTTTGTGTTTAGAGGTGGTGGTTTTGAGTGCAACTGATTTTCGTTTGGGTTCATCCTCCTCGTTGACTTTCAGCTCCTCTTCATACATCATCAGTTTGCCAATGAGTTCTTTTACAGGTAGCATGCTGATTTCACATGATTCTCTAATAGAGACAGAGGTTCCTCTTCATCTGTCAGGTAGATATATGAGAATTCTCATAATCTGTTACTTGACAGTGACTTCTCGTCCAAGAGAAATCATTGTGTTTACAATTTCGTTGAACCTGAGATACATGTCAGAAATAGGCTCATCATGTTTCATTTTAAAGTTATCATATTTGATAGTATAAGCATTAAGTCTCATCTCTTTTACACTAGATGTTCCTTCATGTGAAATACACAAGGTATCTCAAATTTCATGGACAGTTTTACAAGCAGAAATTCTATTAAATTCCTCATCTCCTAAGGAGCAGTATAAAGCATTCATTGCTTTGCAATTTTTATTGTAGGCAGTTTTGGTAGGTTCATCCCAAGTGATTCTATCAGCAGCAGGAATCTTATATTCATCTATAATGGAAGACCAAATTTCAAAACCCATACTTTCTAAATGCATTTTCATTTTGATTTTCCATTGAGCATAATTGATGCCATTAAAGAATGGTGGTTTGTTGGTTGCAACATCTTCCAATCTATTATCCATAATAAAGAAATACTTTGAAAGAGCTAGAAATTTAGAATTAACAGAAATTTACAGATCTTTAAAGTACAACTACAATCACAGTTGAATAAGGTTAAAAACAGAGTCTTAATAGGATTAACAAACGATCATCTGATACCAAATGTTAGTCGGAGTAGAGTACTCAAGAGGGGGGGTGAATCGAGTATCTATTTAAAATTTCTGTTTAAAAAATTTTCCTAAAAGGTTTCCCCAATAAAGTTAACTACAACCCAGTTAATCAAGGTTATACTGTTATTAAAGTTTGACTGTTTAAATAACTTCTTAGAAGATTGATTAATTCTCAATAATCTTAATATTGGTTATTAACATTACTTTTGAAGCTATTCTAATAAGGCAATACAATTATAATTTCTTTTCAAGATTAACTATCAAAGTAAATTTAGTGATTTCTGGATTATACAATAAACAGAGAAAACTAAATTAAGCAGCACAGCGGATAAAACAAGTGGTTCAGTTTCAAGCGGAGACCTAATCCACTCCACATGAAATTACATTATGCACAAATTTGTATGGAAGGTACTGTTGGAACCTCAGCTTTTAAGACAAGTTGATCGCAGCCCTTGGAACCTCAGCTTCTCTGTCCACTACTGCTTCCAACTGACAGCTATCGCAACAAACTAAGAACACCAGCCGCGGAAGTCCTCCTCTGCTCTAGCTTCCCCAGCGGAGTCGCCAAACGGTTATGGTTTGGTGTGTGTGCGTGCTAAGAGGAAGAACAAGTACTTCATAAAGAAAAAGAGAATTCAGTATGATATTACCAGTGGTTCGGAATTACAACTAAGGAGAAAGAATTCGGTACAGTAAGCTGAGAATAGGAGAGTCCTACAATTCGTCCGCCTGCTGCAGGTTTAAGAAGCTCGGAGTCAGACCACTTCCCCCTCTGCCCGTTTCTGTTCCAACAGAAAATACTTCTAACAGAATTCCTTCCCTCTCTCTTCCCAGCTGCACATATATTGGATCGTGGGTGTGTGTGCCCCACGTGCCCCACTAACCAACTCAGGCCGCCTTTCCCATTCTGCCCCTCCTCCCCTGATAAGGGTGTATAATGGGAGGACGTGGACAGAATGGGGTATCACCCCCAGGAACCGGAACCAAACAGCTAATAGATTCAGCTTCTTCCAAAATTTAACAGGTTAGTAGGGGAGAATCCTCACATACACTTGAAACAATTTCATGTTAATTTATGTACCATGAAAATCCAAGTGGTGAATCAAATAAGTCAGACAAATAGTGGATGAATAAATTTGGTACTATAATGAGAGAACTTTCTATGAAAGTCTCATATCATCCTAGTATATTGTCTAATCCATCACCGAGCCATTCAGCACTTCGGTTTCATCTAATTCTTCATCCCAATGTGCATCTGTCCATCCATCCCATCACTGTGTCATTCACCACTTTGGTTTCAATTCCTCATTGCAATTTGCATCTGCCCATCCATCCCATTCTGCATTCCAAATTCAATCTCAACCACTATTTCTACCACCATTCCAACCATATTTCCAACAACCATTTCTACCTCCCACCTCACAATTTCCTGTGGTCTTTGTTCATGAAGTGACCACCCAACCGATTCTTGAAATTATTTGAAAAATATATCGGATGAATTTTTTAAAAATCAAGAAGTTGATGCTATTTATGAGCTAAGAAATAACTCTTTTAACAATCAAAATTCTTTTTAACCAACCAACCACCTTTTAGAAACTTTAACCAAGCAAGAAATAACCAGTTTTCTAACAATTGAAACTCTTTACTCTAACTTTAGGAATAATCAATTCAATAATACTAACCAATTCCCTAAAAACAACCAATGGTCCAACCATCATTCTAATTTTCCTAATAATCAAAACATTCAAAACTTTAACCAAAATCAAAATAATGTATATATTCAAAACCAAAATCATTTTAATTAACCCGTAGAAAATCAATTTTCTAGAAACCAATATTTTTCTAACCTAACCAACCATGAATCATTGCCATTTTGTAACAACCATCCACCTAACAACTTTAAACAAAACAGATTTAGCCAAAACAACCAAAAACCAAGAAACTTTAACCAATAAAATTCAAACAATTCCAATGGAGTATCACCATAAAAAACAACCATAAGAAAATTCTATTGAGAACCGGATTTTTTTTTAATGTAGAGGGGATACAAAGTGAAAATGCAACAGACACACCTGAATGAGCCAGTTCGGACTGAACCCTACGCCCCCCCCCCCAAACCGGCCCTTTTTTATGGCTAAAGCCCCTTTTTTTGCATGTGAAGCATGGTCATCCGTCCCCCCCATTCATGTAATCATGCATGGTCATCCAGCCAGCCACATGTGGAGCGTGCTAAACCGCCCACGTCGCCTGAATTCCACGAGGCTACCGCCCCCAATTGTCGCTAACTGAAGATGCCCGCCCTCTCCCATTGACGACATCTTTTCACTCCGGTAAGAAGCACCAACGCCGTGAAGTCTCACCTCCCCGTGTGATCGTTGCACGTGCCCAAGGCCTACAAATTTGAATGTCACACGAAGCACGAAGCCCCTAAACAGCCAGCAGACCCTGGAAAGTCATGATCCATCATGATCTTCCACCAAATAAAACCCACAAGGCAGCAGTCAGGAATCAAACTCTATCCAAAAACATGCCCTTGGTCAGTACTTGACCATTTTAGCACCAGATCATTTGCAATTGAGAACCAAAATTCTTCCATTAAAAGTCTAGTAGGAAAAATGAATTCTCAATTAAGACTATTAAATAAATTCATGCAAAACTTTAATGGATAATTACTTTCACCACTTCAAAATCCAAACGGTAATGTGAATGAAATAGAACTTAGGTATGGAAATTCATTAATTCAACCTAAAAAAATCTATTAAAAATGACATAAAAGGTGAAAATAGTGCTGAAAATGTTAAAACCGAATAAGAAGTTTTCCACCCGTCCTTTTGAGAAATTGTTTGTGGAAAACTGTAATTCTACTCTTAAAAAGATACAAAATCCTACTGTTTTTAAGAAAAACTTGTTATCCTGGTTGAAAACCAGGCTATTTTGGGTGGTAAACCTGCTTAATTTACTAAACAATCCTCCTATAATTCAAGTTTTGAACCTGTCAGTCCTGCAGCCCCTATAGTCCCTTTTCCTCAAGCTTTAAACAAAGCTAAAAATCCTATTGAACCTGAACCTAGGTTTCTTGAAATTTTTAGGAAAGTTGAGTTAAATATCTCATTGCTTAAAGTTGTGAAGCAAATCACTAAATATGCTAAATTCAAAGGAAATTTTCACCTGCCAAAGGAAGATAAATGTCATCCAAAATGGGTCTCATTGTTCAATCTCTGTTAAATGCAAGGATCCTAGTTCATTTTACATTCTTTGTCAAATAAGTAATTTTAAAATATAGTACATTTGTTGATCTAGGTGCTTCAGTTAATGTTATTCCAAAATTAATCTTTAATTTGATTCATGGTAGTCTAGGTCCACACTCTATAAAAAACTAATGTTATTTTGCAACTTTCAACCAAAAGCATAACTGTAAGAGTCTTCTAAAGGAAAATTACCTCTCATTTTAGAAATACCCTTCCTAATGACCTCTAGAGCAAAGATTGATGTCTATTCTGACACTTTGAATATGGAATTTTGTGATAAAGTGGTGAAATTCAACATTTTGGATTTCATGAAGTCCCCCTTGAAAACCAGACTTTGTACAAAATTGATTCTTTGATGAATGATTGTTAAATTCTGAAAAAATAAGCTTCATTTACAACTTGTGTAAAGATTCAACATTTATGAAGTTTGTGTGTTTAATAGTGAGCCTTTAGCTAAGTTAAAGGAGCAAAAATCTGAAAAGCATTTGTTTGAAGTTCGTTTTGAATGATTAATTTCCACCAAGTTGTAGACTGTTTTGATGGATTTCAATTAATTAATGATGTGACAGTTGCTTTAGAGCAACCTGGACTTCTAAATTGTAAGAAAATTTTTAATATTGTTCTATAAATTTGCACTATGCAGAATTCTGGAAATGCATTCTGCCAAGAGAAGAATTCTAGAAAAAGATGAAAATCAGTGTTTTCACTTAATAGAAACACTGTTTTTTAATCCGAAAAAGGTAATTCTGCTCTGGAGAGCCTTGAAAATGCTAAATTAAACATCACTAATTCCAATTTAAATGAAGAAAATACCAATTTAAATTAAAAACAGGGTGAATCTAAATATCACCCCAAACATCTAAAATACGTGTTTTTCGAAGGAAATAAAAACTATCAAGCGATTGTTTCATCTAATTTAACTATTGAATAGGAAAATAAATAAATTAAAGTCTTGGAATCAAATAAGACACCCATCAGGTGGACCTTATTTAATAATGCTGGAATTAATCCAGCCCTTTACATGCATAGAATTTACCTAGAAGAACACTCTAAACCTATTAGATAGCCCCAAAGGAGGTTCAATCCTCTTATATTAGAAATTGTTGGAAGAAGTCACAAGATTATTAAGTCCTGGCATAATTTATCTTCTTTCAGATGGTAAGTGGGCGAGTCCTGTTCAAATAGTCCCTAAAGAGTGGTATAACAGGCGTGACAAACTAGCAAGGAGAGTTGATACTCATTAGAGTTAAGAATAAGTGGAGAGTTTGTATAGATTATAGGAGGTTGAATGAGGTCACTAGGAAATATCACTAACCACTTTTGTTCTTAGATCAAATTTATGAAAGGTTAGTCGTAAAGTCACACTTTTGCTTTCTAGATGATCATACTGGTTATTTTCAAATTCCTAGAGCGCCTAAAGACCAAGATAACACCATGTAACATACCAGCTCGAGTATCTGGCCACTATATCCAAACTTGCATGCCACAAAGCCCAAAGTGTGCTCTTGATCAGCAAATGCCAGCAACTAGTGCCGAGGGTATCATATGAAAATTGTTAGTAATATTTCCCCTTTATAATATCTAAAGAATAAATGACACTAACCAAAGCTCATCAATAAACTAAACATACATAATACCATCCATGACCTCATATCATCAACAAATGAACATGTACAATATTGAGAGGGTACTATACAAGATCCAACATGAGAAAAAAAACGTTAAGAAATCCTCACACGCCACATGAACCCCTTGCATGTCGCCACTTCCACAGTCTTGCACATGAGCTATGGTCCACAATTAGGAATGAGATTACCAACCAGTTCTAAAAAAAGCGATCAAGAAAAGATGAGGAAACACACACCGAAGTGTGTGTATAGGGTGTGAGCTAAAACTCAATAGGATACCACCATGAATCTATACTTTCCCTTTTACTTTAAAAATCCATACATGGTAGTTTGAACTATAAATATAAATGTAAGCCTTGTATTTTAAGTAAAACTAATACCCCCCACACATCAATTCATCATTGTGTTTAATAAAAATAAGTAAGTAAATAATTGAATAATTTGAAGAATTACACTTGAAAATTATAGATTTTATATTGAAAAGGAATAACTAATACCTAATAATGGAATACAAGTTCAAAAACCATTGATACATCATACATACAAATGCATGGAAGTCATATATGGAATTCAGTAAACCCTTTGTAGTTCTAAAATAATTGTTCAACGGATGTTGCTGCTTCCATAACACCTACATTGTTATTTCCAATAAGAAAACAAATAAACAAATAATTGATTTTTCAATAAAAACCAGACAAACAAAACAAATATATTGATAATGGACAAAGCTAGGACTATTATTCTTATGGTTTTCTTAAAATGAGATATTCAATAGGTTATTGAATGTATTGGATCCATGGAAACTGCATCAACAATACAAAAAGAAATGTTGGACCCCATTTCATTTAATTGAGTATTTCTGAGTCCCACATCGGACTTACCCTCTCTGTATTTTGTTTTACTCTATAAAAGAACATCCTCACCTCACATTGAGGTAAGGGGAATTCACCCGTCTACATGGTATCAGAGGGATTTTTATCCCAAACCCTCCCTCCTCTGCGGATTCCCGGCGTCCTCCCGGCCCCGCCTCTCTCCCTGCTGCCCTAGCCATTCCCGGCCGCCCCCCCCCCTCCTATCCCGGTGCAGCTCTCTCGCCTGGCTCCTCTCCGGCCTGGCCATTCCCGGCGGCCCTCCCTCCCAGCGGCGCTCCCGGCCAGCCCCACCGTGCGTGCGCCCAGCCCCTGCGGCTCACCTCCCGGCGACCCTCCATCCTCCCGGCGCGGTTCTTCCCGTCGACGTCCAAGCCCCGACGGCCTCCCGCGCCTCCCGGTGCTCCCAGCGCCTCCCGCTGCTCCCGGCGCCTCCCGCTGCTCCCGCGCGCTCCCGGCTCCCCGGCTCCCAGCTCTCCCCGGCGTCTCCGGCTCGCCCCGACGTCCCGGCTCCCAGGCTCCCCGGCGTCCCGTCTCCCGGCTCCCCGGCTCCCGGCGCCTCGCCCCGACGCCTCGCTGCGGCGCATCCCGCCCTCGACGCCTCGCCCTCGGCGCATCCCGCCCTCGGCGCCCCGCCCAGGGGCCTCGCCCTCGGCGTCCCGCTCTCGGTGACTCGCCCCGCTTCGCCCCGACACCCTCACCCTCGCCTGGCGCGCTCCCGGCAACCCTCCTCCAGCACCTCCCGCTGCCCCGCGCCTCCCAGCAGAGCGCCCTTCTCCCGGCAGCACGCCCTCATCCCGGCAGCGCGCCCTCGTTCCGGCGGCCCTTCCAGCACGCGCACGTCCTGCGCCCGATCCTCCCGCCGGCCCGCTGCATCAGCTCCCGACGCTTCCATAGCGGACTCCTCGGGACGTGGTCGTGCTTCACGTCGTCCACGTCCCTTTTGTCACCATTGTGGCAAGTTTGGCCACCTGATCGCCCGATGTTGGGTCCTGCATGGCCGACCCTCTCAGCACCCGCGGCAGGGACAGCCCGCGGTCCGGGATGTGTCCTCGACTGTCGCCTCTCTTTTCCCGTCTCTGGCCCTGTCTATGGCCGACCTCAGGCGGCCTCCTGATCCACCGGCCTCTGTCCGCCCCGCTCCCTCCTCGGCTTCTCTGGCCCGTACTGTTTGCCCCACTGCCTTGGTCAGCCAGTGCTCCCCTGCATGGCTGCTGGACTCAGGTGCCTCCGACCACCTCACCGGTGATGCTGGTATGCTGACGTCTTACTGCACTTATGTCGGCTCTTCCGCCATCACCGTCGCTGATGGCTCCACTATCCCCATAGCGGGCTTCGACGCATGCTCCCTGACTCCCTTGATTCACCTACCCTCTGTGGCACATGTGCCCCGCAGTCCCTTTAATCTACTTTCCATCAGTAAACTGACTAAGGATTATAACTGTGCGGCCATATTTACATCTTCTGGTGTTGTGTTTCAGGAGCAGACTACGAACCAGGAACTTGGTCGAGGCCGGCTTCGAGACGGGGTCTACATGTTCGAGGGACCAACACCCATTGCTTGCACGTCTACCTCTTCTCGGGCACTAGATCTTCATTCCCGATTGGGCCACCCGCCTGCATCCACCATTCATCAGATGTTTCCGAACTTCCATCGGACTCCTACTTTTCATTGTGAGTCCTGTTCTTTTGCGAAACATCATCGCTCTTCCTACATTCCTCGCACGGATACACGGGCCTCCCACCCCTTTGATCTGGTTCATTCAGATGTTTGGGGCCCGTGTACCATTCCGAGTCACTTGGGCTATAAATACTATATCTCTTTCATTGATGACTATTCGTGCATGACGTGGCTTTACCTTCTTCGAGAACGCTCCGAAGTGTTTTCCACCTTCCAAACCTTTTTCAATGAAATTAAGACCCGTTTTTCTATCTCTGTCAAATGTCTCCGCTCGGATAATGGGCGCGAGTATCTCTCCACTTCCTTTCGGCAGTTTCTCCAGGCAAATGGTATCCTTCATCAGACCTCCTGTCCTGATACACCCCAGCAGAACGGCGTGGCCGAGCGGAAACACAGACATATTCTGGAGACTGCTCGTGCCCTCATCTTCCACCGTCAGGTGCCTCTGTTTTTTTGGGGAGATGTCATTCTCACTGCTACATACCTCATCAATCGCCTTCCTTCTTCTATCCTTAAGGGGGAGACTCCCTTTCGGGCTCTTTTCCCCACTCTCCCTCTTCATTCCCTCCCTCTTCGAGTGTTTGGCTGCTTGTGTTATGTTCGTGACACTCGCCCTGGCCGCACCAAACTCTCTCCCAAATCCCTCCGCTGCATATTCCTTGGTTATTCCCGCACTCAGCGCGAATACCGCTGCTTCTCCCCGGACCTTCGCCGGTATGTCATCTCCGCAGATGTCTCCTTTGTTGAGGGTTCTCCATTCTCCTTTCCCTCTCCTCCTCCTGACTTTGCTATTGATAACTGTCTTCCCCTCATCATTCTTCCTCCACCGGCGTCAACCCCTGTTGACACCCATTTTGGTCAGGTCTACTCCCGCCGTCCTTCGACTGTATCCCCCGTTTCGGCCCGTGACACTGATGCTCCCGCTTCGTCCCCTGCTCCTGCTCCGCCACCCGAGGACGTGCCCATTGCCCTCCGGAAAGGTACTCGCTCCTGCCAGAGTACTCCTCTATTTGTCTCTTCATACAGGGGTCTGTCCGCTCTGGAGACAGTTTCTATACCTCTACCTCGCACGGTTGGTGAAGCCAAATCTCACCCCGGGTGGTTAGCTGCAATGCGGGATGAATTGCAGGCTCTGGAGGAAAACCATACTTGGGATCTTGTCCCCCTTCCAGCCGGCAAACAGGCAGTGGGCAGCAAATGGATTTATACGATCCGTCTCAATCCCGACGGCTCTCTTTGCCGCCTCAAAGCCCGGCTGGTGGCAAAGGGGTTTGCTCAGACATATGGCATCGACTACTTTGAGACCTACTCTCCGGTCGCCAAGATGGCCTCTGTCCGCCTGTTCATCTCTTTGGCTACTCATGATCACTGACCACTTCATCAGCTAGATGTCAAGAATGCCTTTCTCCATGGCGTTCTTGAGGAAGAAGTCTACCTGAAGCAGCCCCCTGGTTTTTCTGCCTCCGGTGTCGACTCCCATGTCTGCCGCCTCCGTCGGTCGCTCTATGGCCTCAAGCAATCTCCTCGGGCTTGGTTTGGCCGCTTCACCACTGTCCTCACAGCCTTTGGCCTCTCCCGGAGTCTGAAGGACCACACCGTCTTCTTCCGTACGACACCGCACGACTGTATCTTGCTCGTGGTATATGTTGATGATATCATCATCACAGGAAGCGACTCCAGAGGGATCGTCAGCCTCAAGGCGCACCTTCACCAAAACTTTCATACAAAAGATCTTGGTCCCCTGACTTACTTTCTTGGCATCGAGGTCTCCCGTTCTGAAGACTCGATCTCTCTCTGCCAGCGTAGGTATGCTCTTGATATCTTGCAGGATGCCGGTCTGAGCACCGCCACTGCCGTGGACACCCCACTTGAGCCTGGCGAACGTACTCTCCATTCCGACTCGGAACCATTTCCTCATCCCGAGCGCTATCGACGTCTGGTGGGTAAGCTGAACTACCTCACCATGACGCGACCCGACATTGCCTGCGCCGTTGGCAAAGTCAGCCAGTTCATGGAGCATCCAACCCAATCTCAGTGGGATGCTGTCCTTCGCATTGCCAAATACATCAAGCGGGACCCTGCACGTGGCCTTCAGTATTCCCGTCATGCTCACTTGGATGTTGAAGCCTTCTGTGATGCCGACTACGCAGGTTGTCTTGCGACCCTCAAGTCTACTTTGGGGTTCGCCGTGTTCTTCGCCGGTAACCTCATCTCTTGGCGCAGCAAGAAGCAGACTGTCGTCTCCAGATCGAGTGCCGAGGCTGAATACCGAGCCATGACCACCGTCACCACTGAGATCCTCTGGCTTCGGCATCTCCTACATGAGCTTGCCTTCCTGGCACACACCCCTGCTCATATCTGGTGTGACAATCAGACCGCCACGAAGATTGTCTCGAATCCCGTCTTTCATGAACGAACTAAGCATATCGAGGTGGACTGCCACTTCCTCCGCCACCATCTAGCGCAGCACCATATCAGCTTTGGCCATGTACCGACGGCAGATCAGCTTGCCGATCTCTTCACCAAAGGTCTCCCAGGGGCTCGCCTTGACTCTCTCACTTCTAGGCTGGGGATTCACAGCCTCCATAGCCCAGCTTGAGGGGGAGTCTGAGTTTGTCTTGTCGTCTTTTCTTTGTGGGACTCAATCCAATTTGGGCATGTTCAGCTTGAGGGGGAGTGTTGGACCCCATTTCATTTAATTGGGTATTTCTGAGTCCCACATTGGACTTACCCTCTCTGTATTTTGTTTTACTCCTCTATAAAAGAACATCCTCACCTCACATTGAGGTAAGGGGAATTCACCCATCTACAAGAAACATATTCCATATTGCATGAATTCTAGATTCAATATTCTATACATGAATAAAATTCAAATTTCTTTATCATAGGATATTTAAGTATCGGTGAAGCTTCTTTACTTGCAGGGTACTTGATGTGGGATAGTGTACAAGGTGATGGTACACGCATAGAAAGGGGAGGAGAAAGCAGTTAAGGTGTTTGTGGAAGCCAAAACCAAAGTCGTGGTTACAATTGAATTGCATTGGGAGGACAATCAGAAAGTGAGAAATGACGACATCTAAATTACTGAAGTCTAGTGAGTCAAATGATAAACATGGATGCATCTAATTTGAAAAAAAAAATCTATAATACACATTCCAGTTTGTGCATATAAGCCACATAATAGAAACTAAAGAGGATGTTCTTGGAGCACAGATCCTACTTGATTGCTTGAAGAATGCACCGAGTTGCATCTGAAATGAATGTTATGCCTGGAACTAATTTCTTCGGATCAAGATGCATCTGATCACAATATCCACAACCATCTAAGCACATCCTGAGAGCATCTGTATAGGAGCATCCAATCATTCAAATCCAGTAACCAAAGCACAATATTACAATTTAGATAGTATGCTCGAAACACATCTCCCTCATATCCTTCAATATGACATGCCTCTTCCACTGGTGCAACATGGTTGAACAAATCTACAGAGCATAGATGACCAACAACATCCAATAAAATATTGAGCATTCAGAAAGTTATAATCATTAGGACATAAACAGTTCAGCTTCGGTGACACTAAGAACTGTTGAAAATTTCTTCATTCACCATGATCATATATAAGTTGTATCAGATTATTTTTACAAAGAGGTCATTATAATCTAATAAAAACAATAGTTAGTAGTTACAGAAGCCCAAAGTTATGCACTAAGAGTAAATATATGAAATTTTAAGGTCATTATTTCAAGCATTTGAGATAATATATTATCAATAGTCCAGAAAAATACAAAACCATTCAAGACAAACCAATGTCATATAAATTTTAATATACGTACAAATTCAAATAAAATTTGAATAAAAATCAAATCAAAGAAAAGATTAATTTAAACCAAAATTAATGTATCCGTGGAAAAGTGTTGCTGTAATGATTAGTGAGATGATTTTGAACATAAACATGAAAGTGATATATCTTTCTATGGAAATGGTTTGAATAAAAAATAATATGAATAAAAAATGATAGGAGTGTACATAAAATTATGAAAATAAAAAAATGATAGTAAAACAAAACAATTTTAATAACTATTGATTTTTTGAAAATATAACATAATGCAGAAGTGTATTTTCTTTTATATAAAAAGTATGGATGTAAACTTGATGTTATGAATTGAAAAATCATTGATTCAGTGGCCTAGAATATAATGCATGAGCAGATGCATCGAAATAAAAACAATCAATAGTTGTAACAAAATTGTGAAAAAGTAAAGAAACACATAAGCAATAAAATAGATGCATGCTTATACAGGTTCATATAAAATGAAAGCTAGAGGATTGATGTAGAAAGTTATGTTTAAATGAAATGTTTTACTTATATGAATGTTAAAAAAGTTAAATAAAACATCAAATGTTATAACATTTGAAGTAAATGTTATTAATTAAAAATATGACAGTGCAATCATGATGGAATCTAAGAAAACCAATATCTTTTCCTTTCCCTAAGATATGGAAGTGATCATTTGAAAATATATATCTACCAGATGTCAAATGTTTTGTAGAAGAATCAATGTTTAGAATTGGGCCTTACATATTGAATGATGTAAGAGTTGAGCTCGAGGACGGATTGCAATGCAGTTCTATTTTAATAACAGTTATGAAAAATATAAACATAAAACATAAATATATTAGAGTGATATGATTTAGAAATGCAAGCAATTGTAAATATGATATAAAACATCAAAACATAAAGTATGAAATATATTCAATTGTTGTCACTAATATCAATGTTTTTGTTACATATTAAATGTGGGAGTTATTGAGGATAACTATGGGTTGATGTGTATACTAGAATGTGATCAATGTGTTTTTGGTACACACAGTTTGGCCAATACCATTTCCTTGTGAAAATAATGATTTCACAGAGGCTCCTAATAGTGAAGAACAATATTCATATTGTTTAGCATATATATCAAAGACACCAAAATATTGGTAAATATGAAAATAATCATTTAAGAACCAAAATCCAGGAAAATTGCAATAAATTTCAATAAGTTAATAAATATGAAAATTCAGTGTACCTATTGTAATGAGTAAATAAAATTTATCAATAAGAATTTCATCCAATCAATTTCTATATTTAAAGGTTTGGACAATCAGTGTTTTAATGATTTTAAAGTTAATATGTTATAGCTTTTATATGAAACAAACCTGATAGTATTGGAAAGTGATTCCTGATTGTGTATGTTTAAATTGGGAGATATATCTGATATAGGCAGTACTAAAATAGTAACAACTGGAATGATATAGTTAACCTGAAAAATATATAATGAATATATTTTATTAGCTTGATATATTTAGTTATTAAATATGTAACATAGAAAGTAGTTAAATGGATACAAGTCAGTGAACATTTTCTGGCATGTATGCAATTATTTTACCCATTGTAATAGATGAATTTCTAATAAGTCCCCTAACAGGAAAATTAGAAATTGGGTGATTTCCTAAGAAAAAAAAATGTCAATAAACATTTATCTTCCGTGTAACATAAATATGACCACAAATAATATTATGTGAAAAGAACAAAAAAACCTAAACATATTTCAAAATTAAACAACAATAAAACAACAATAAAACAACAAACAAATTTAAATATAATATATAAGATGACACACACACACATATCAACTGTATGGTTAGACTTTTCCACAAACCATTATAAGCATTTGATTTTCTTTTTAATAAAGATAAGCAATATAAAAAATATAGAGTAAATCAAAGACAATATATGGTAATCATTGGAAATAGTTTGAAAATTGATGGTATGACAATGAAAATTAAAAATCAAAACATATAAGATATGTTGAAAACATAATATATAGACATCAACTATTTGAGTTTGTAAAGGACATTAATAGAGACTAACATAGGACATTAATACCGCATTGTTAAAGCGATGATATAAGATAGTGAATAACTAACATGATTTTGATAATAAGAAGTGTTGGACCAACTGATGGATTCTATGGAAAAGGCACCCCCTATCTCCATCATCATCTTGAGTCCAGGAGGGGGCAATTTATGTATGAGAACCTACACCATATATGATTTTGAACTCACTTACAGGACAACAAATATGTTATACACGACCTAAAAAAAATAGATCCCCATCTCAATATCTGATGAGAAACACATATGAGATCAGTCCAAAAGTAAGTTCTGCCTAGTTTAGGAACTAAGAGTGTGGCATTCATGTCACTTGCAATTGAAACCATGACACAAATCCTTTTAGCAGAGAAAATAAAAAATTTAATTAGTAAATTCATATAGTAATGCAACACCAAAAGGGAGATGGTATCAGAAACAATATGTAATGACAACCACATACAACTATTCACATTTGATTCAAACATCCATTGCGTGAAACTATAAAATAGGAATTTATAATGATAACTAATAGTTACAAATTAATTTTAGTCACAATGAACATTTATAACCCATGTCATATTTTTTTACAAGGAGATCAATATAATCCATTTTAATTTAGTTAATATTCATTATTTTATTATAACAAACAATAAGGAAAATCAATTGGTAACAGATGCCCATAGCTAAACCTTAATACTACAAATAATCCATTTTAAGGAAATCACTCAAAACATTTTAGATAATATATCATCAACGGTCAAGGAAAAACAAACTAATGTCTCATAAAAGATAAGTAAATATACAGAGATTGAAAATAAATTTGAATATCAACCATAGAAAAGAAGAGATTAACTAAATTTAATGTATACATGAAAAATATTAAAGTATCCATAATGATTATTGAAATGATTTATTTAGAAGATAAACATGAAGGTGATCCATATTTCCATGGAATACTTCTACATGTTTGATGATAACTGGTGGCAATCAGCTTGCAAAAAATTTAAATTGCAATAGAAAAAAGCGAGTTTCCAAAGAAGTTCAAATCACTAATGGTCTTTGTAGAAAAGTATCAAATATAAAAAATATAAATGAAATTGGTAATAAAAGCCCATGGAAAATGGATAACCTTAAGGGACATGAGAAGAAAACGCTCTCAATTGAACTCTGTGAGGCCATGACAGTCCTATAAGTTGACATTTTTCACCCCTATTGTTGTGCAGTTAGAGGATGTTATGTCTTTCAAAACTTAATGTTCAATAAAATCACAATTCAACTAAATATACAAAGACAAAAGAATATCTAATTACTCAATTTAATCATATATTCATAGCAACAACATATTTTTTCACAAATCCAAAAATAAAATGGATGAGATTGGATTGAATACTCATTCTTAGGCAGACCCATTTTGATGATGCCTGTGCCCATTTCTCATTGTAATCCACTACCCTCACGGGGGGATTGAAGATTGAAAGATGACTTCTTCAGGAGGAAATGAAAAACAGATGACTTTGGAAGGAAATGATTTACTTCTGGAGGAGACAGAAAATGCATGCCTTTATGAGGAAACAATGATTGGAGATTTTAAATGAATTGCAAGGTTAGCACCCAGAATACACGCACAACAGAGGTCTTGAGCCTAGAGAAGAGATGGCAGGATGAGAGGTGGAGCGGTGTGGAGGAAGAGGGGTATGGAAGTGGAGGCGGAGGTAGGGATCCGAGAATTTGGAGGTTGGGAGCTGGATAATGGGGTGACGACATAGACAACTAGGCAGAGAGATGTAGATAATAGAGAGGTGAACCTGGGGAGTCGGAGGAGCAGGTGAGGTGGAAACCATAGTTAGGTGATCAATATAAAAGTGACTGATGATGGAGCAACCAACAAAAAAAAACCCTAACGTAGAAGTCGAGAGAGATGGGGGACGCGTGTAACATCCTGAGATTTTATGAAATATATTTTTTAATTTCTTTGATACCTTGTGTTACACGCAACACCAAGCCTAAACAAACCATGAAATATTATTATTTAAAAACGATCATTATAACCCAACCATTAAAATTGACAGGTATGAATAGTATTAACCACATTATGAAATATATATAAAGGTCATAATCAATACAAATGTATTGATTAATTCTTAGGAATTATACACTCAATTTTTAGAAAAGACATTTGATTCTTCAAAAATTGCATTTATTGTTTTTTGTGATATAATATTATAATTAATTTATGAAACTTTTAGAAATTTTATTTTCTAAAAAGGATATCATTTTTGATATCACCATATCAAAATTATCTTGGGTTAAATTTTGATATTTTTATGAAAAGTTTGTTTTTTCGATGAATAGTGAAAAATATTGGTTTTTATTGAAAATTATATTTTATTTTAAAGTATTTATAAAGTTAAATTTTATTTTGGATCAGTTTTAAAATTTCATTAGTTCCTTTTTATTAAACATAATCCAATTATAATCTTGTAAAGAAATTTTATACTTGAATTTAGTATAAAAACATTTTTGTACTTAAAAAGACATTTGTCTAAAAAGCAGTTTTCATCGTGTTTTGCACACTTATTTTAAAATTAATTTCTACCACTTATAGATATTCAATTTGATCTAATGAATTCCATATTTGGAAAATAAGCCCCATTTTTTTGTCAATTTTTTTTAAGGGGTGAGTTCTGGTCAAAAGACCAGAACTTAGAGATTTATTCAAAATAAAGGAGAAACAAACAAGTTACAAAAGACGGAAAGAGGGCAATTTTCTAGAGTCCTTAATAAAGAAGGGGGTCAACTCCGGAGGGAGGTCATTCCTCCAAGTGATCTCATGTGAGACCCCCATGTTGGCTAGCCCATCAGCGATCATATTAGCCTCACGATAGGTATGAGTGGCAATAAAGTTGAGGCCATTGAGAGCGGCGAGGCATTCCATCCATCGGGGGGTTGAGGGTAAATGCTCTAAAGGAGTCAGACAAGGATACCCGCTCTCCCCATTTTTTTTTCAATAAGAATAGTAACCGTGGTAAAATTTATCACCTCGGTAAAGGGTAAATTAGATTAATCTAGGTTAAAACCAATTGATAAGACCATAATTTTTCATCTTAATTATTATTTGATGAAGATAAATCTACCATTATAACCTTAGTCTCTAAATTGATTTGTTCAATGGAAACTTTTCCCTGAAAATGACCTATATAAAATTTAAAGCAAAGAAAGTTACAAAATGTCACTATCTTAGTTTTAAATATATTTTTTGTGTTCACATAGGGACAAAATCAAGTTATGAATGAATATAAATGTTGATTTTGTGCATAATGAAATTATCTTCATAATGGTAATTTATTTATAATTTTTATTGATTAATTAATTACCTTAATTGCTTACGGAACACTAATACAATATTAATTCAATTAATAGAAAAACAAAATAAATGATTTTAAAAATATGAAAAGTAATATAATTTGAGTGATTTATAGTGTTACATGAATTTTGTAGATGAATATAACATATTAGTTATGTGTAAAAGGACTAGATTCGAATTCCAACATTGTATTTATGTCTTTTAATTCAAATTAAATGAATAGTGTCAAAATTGACATTAATGATATTTTATCAAAATAATATTTTATTAAATTATTTAAAAATCATAAAAATATTGAAATAGGAAAAGGTGGATAAAATATGGTAATAATAATAATAATATTTTATAACTTGGTGATTTATGAGCTAATTTCTACTTTATATGTAAAATTATAACCCTTCAAGAGTGAAAACGACGTTACCATGATTAATGTTAAAATAGGTTAACTAAGGGGTTAAACCAAAATATAAGGTTTAAAACACCACTTAAATTGCCCAAATTTTATTGATTGATGGGATTTCAACCCCATAATACCTTATATTTGAATCCTTGTCCATTTGGAACCATTTGGATAGAGAATGAATTTATTATATTTTAATCCTTTAAGAAATTTCAAGAGTACCCCTCCCCTCACTTATAAAAGGGCACCCCTTCTTTCTCTTCTTCACATTACTTTGAGCCTTTTAACTCAACCAAAACTTGCCAAATTCTCTTCCCAACCCCCCTAGACACATTATAGAGGTGATGGTATTCCAAAAAAGTCCAACCCTAGGGTCCTTAAGAGGAAATATAAAGGAGTTGTTTCAAAGAAGAGGAGGTTCGAACACATACGAAGGAAGTCAGACCTGAGGTAAAAGATTTTTGTCTCACTTTTATTTCCGCGAGTCACATGCCATATTCACCCCTTGTTTCTTTAATGTTCTGTATATATTTCCCATAAATGTGTTTTATGATTCTTATTATAAAATTTATGAGGAATTACATAACCATCTAATGTTATTTCTTTCATGGGTCTTATGATTCAAATGTGACCAAAATAGTAAGAGTTTTATGTTACAATCTCATTATTTATCGAGATTGTTTACAATTAAATTTATGATAATGAAATCTTAAGATATAATTCTCAATAAAATCATGAATTTTATTCTTCTCTATTTATTTATTGAGAATACATATTTTCCTTACATTTTCTTCACCTTAAGTACTCAAAAGACTAAAAATATGTTTTTAAGGAAAATAAATTTTATTTCTCTCTTCGGTTGATTTTTTTTATTACATATCCATGTTTTCTAAAAATATTTTAAAAAATGTTTTAATATTCTCCCATGATTGTTTAAAGTCATTTTTACCCATGTTGGACTTTTTACAAAATGGTTTAAAAGGAATCTTATTGTCATTTTTTGAATGATGTACTTTTTTGGCTTTTTACAAAAGTGTGAAAATAATTTTTTTCTTTTAACTTATATGGAATGGATAGAATTTCCTACCATCATGATCGCTCAATGATTTGAAGCTTACTTTACAAATTTTCATGGTTCTTTTCAAAGAAATTGTTTTCTATAATATTTTGGGAATTTTTAGATTTTAAATAAATGATTTCAAAATGAAAATATTATTTTATTTTCAATATTCTAGAGATCTTTTAAATAAATATTCTAGTGATTTTTTAAAGAGATTTTTCATCCATGATAACATCATTTGATGTTAATTATTCTTTATTGGGGATATGATCCAATGATTCTTTTCTTATTATTTCTATGGGTTTATGATTATGATGATTAGATGTTTATGAAACCTATTTATTTTCTATGGGTTATGTTATAATGTTTTGATTTATGATCATGTGAAATTTATATGAATGAATTTTGATTATGTGACAGCTGGGTCTATTAAATCCCTCCAATGAATTGGGTAAAGATGGATAACTCATGAGGTAAATATGTTATACATGAACTTGATTCCATGTTCACAATTTCATGCGTGGATATGGTTTTCATGTCCATAAGATTAAATGTGGACCTAAATTTCATGTCCATAAGATTAAGCATGGTCCTGACTTTGATTTCTATAATTTTATACATAAACTTGACTTTCATATCCATAAGATGATGCGTGGACCTGATTTTCATGTCCATAAGTTTATCCAAGGGCCTAATTTCATATCCTTAACTTAATGAGTGAACCTATTTTTATTTTTACATGTTCACAATGTTATAAGCTTATGTTTTCTCCATATTCATGTGTCTATGTTATGCTCTTATGGATCATGTTCATTGAATTCCTTTATAATCCATGTCTTTTGATCTGTCAAGCTTTATGCCGTGACTTAAGATTATGATCTTTGATATACAGGGCATGGTTTTCGAATGTTATGCTCATGTTCTCATATCCTTATGCTCATGTTATATTTTTACCTCCCTTGTTTACCCTTACTAATCATCTCAGCTCACCCTTATGTTTCCTTTCCCTAAGTAATGGAGAGAGGTTTTAGGTATGATTTGTTTAATAAGGGTGCTAATTATGAGGAAATAAGTGGGTGATGATGTAGATATCTTATGAACCAGTCATTTATGTATCCAAGTTTCCAAATATACTAGACCTATACAATTCTGGCGTGGTTTGTTATGTTATGTGTTGAATATTCATCTCATAAAATGTAATATCTATGTATAGAAAGTATGGGTCACTATAGTTTGTATCTGAGTATGGTTTAGGTAACCTTTTAAAACTAAGATGAGAAAACATTAGTGAGAACCCTGAGGATAGGTCTAAGTATAGGATAACATCCTAAGGTTTTGGTAATGATCATGGATGACCTAGGATAAACCTATGATGTCATAGATTGAAAATAAAGTGTTTGGATTTAAACATCCAATAAGTGTTTTTTCATGGTTATGTGGTTTTACACCATGATTATCATTGTTCACACTATGTTTTTTGATTTCATTCAATGATTGGAACCTGAAGGAATCATGTGAAAAATGAATGTGATGGCCAATGAAACATCCATCCTCATAAGAAACCAAATGGATTAATAGCTGGGATGCAATATCTTGTGACTATGCTCACTCAACTATCTCAAGCTATTGGTGGTAATATGGATCATGTTGAACTTCTGAATGCACCAATGAGGGAGAAAAATGTTATTGAATCTTTTATATGACAACATACGCCCTTCTATGGGTCTTCTGATCATGAGAAATGGATCAATGCAATAGAAAATATATTTTCCATTCTTCAGTGCTTAGACCATGAAAAATTTATCCTAGTTGTTTATCATTTGGAAGGTGAAGTAGATCAATGATGGAATCTTATTAAGAATATGAGGAAATATGAGAAAATTGAATCTATGGGATGCGATGAGTTTGAGGGAATATTTTTAATTAAGTACTTATCTCATATTCTACGTACAAAAATGGAGAAGGAATTCCTTGATCTTAAGTGGAAGGATGATGAATCCATTGGTACCTATGAGACAAATTTTAAAAAACTTTCAAGGTATGATTTAGGTTTAATCATCATTCTAAAAGAAAAATTGATCTATTCTTTAGTGGTTTGAAACTAAGTCTTAAAAAGGCATTATCCATAAAGTAATTTTGAAGATATGAAGAAATCATTTGATGTGAAATGAAAGTGGAAATGGAAGATGGAAACCCTCAAGGTTCTCGTGATAAGAAAAGGAAGATAGAGCTTTATAGAAGCTTCAATGATTTTTTCACATGGAGGGAAGAAAAAGTTTCAACCTACTACTTGCTAAAAATGTGGGAATGAGCACTCAGGTGAATGTCTAAAAGGAACAAGATGATGTTTCAAGTGTGGGAAGCCTGACCATCGAGCAAAAGAATGTTGAAGTGATGTGAAGAGGTTGATCAATGAAATAAATAGAGAGAAAGATCAATAGAATAAACAACTCACACTCCAATGCTATAAATGGAATGATTTTGGAAATTATACGAATCAATGCGCTAATCCAAGGGCTAATAAAGATAATAAGCCACAAAAACCTCTAAAGTCAAAGGACAAATGGAAAACTTATGCAATTACAATAGTTGAAGTGAATCATGATAGTTATGGCACACTTATCCTCTAATCTATAATTAGAGATTTCATGTTTATGTTTGTATGAATAATCCCTATGAAAATCTTATCCTTTAGTGAAATTTAATGCGATTATGAGCATTTATTATCTCTCCCTACATAGATTCCATATAAATTTCTTGAATAAGGAAATCATATTTGATATTCTGAATCAACTTATGATATTATATCAGTGCAAGGATGAACCCAAACCTCCAATAGAAATATTTTTGGCTAAGTTAAGAGATTATTTAAGGAATAAGGGGTGAATTATATTTTGTAATCATATATGATTTTATCGTGACTTTATTTTGGGAAATTATTAGTATATATTGGAGAATATATGATTAGGGTATATATATTTTAGTATGAGACTTTATGAGTGATTAAAATTATTGATAAGTTTATCATGGAAGGATATGATATCAAATCATCTTTGGGTCTTAAGGTTAAATATTTATGGAATGAATTATGTTGAAATTTGAGTGTTATTGTTTGAGGTTAAGGTATGATTTACCATATTAGTTAACCTGCACTAATCATTTTGGTTTTGGTAAATCTAGATACATAAGGAATGACTTATCATTCTTTTATGGATCTTTTTATCCATTAAAAGTCAATTTTAGTGCTTCATTCATGAAAAAATCATCTTAAATATTCATTTGTTGAAGTAAGAATGAAGTGGAAATTGATTAAAGCACAACCAAAGGATGAAATTGTGCTTATGGTATGGAAATAACTCAAGTATATTTTCTCATGTTCTCTATCTTTATCTCTCAAATTTAGGAAACATATTTTGAAATAAAATGTTACACTTTTACCATAATTTTCAATGAAACGATGGTATTTTCACTTATCACAAATTTATGGTTTTGTGGTCATTAAATTTCTCCTGACCATATTCTCTATCACTCTCTATCAGTCATTGGATGTTATTTTTCACTACCATGTCCATATTTTCACTTCCCATTAATATTCTCCTATTCAGAAGCCTAGATGAACTTTGTATTTCCATTTCTTTTTTAAGAGGAAGTTTTATTAACCCTTTTTATGATGTGGTTTTCCACAAATTACTTTTAAAATATCAAACCTTTGATTACCAAGAACAAGTTCAAATTTTGAAAATGAAATTTATTATAGGGGGAAGAATGTAATGATCCCAAATTCTATCAATGAAATTCACCTTATTATAATTATGTCATATAGTATAAATCACATAAAATAACAAACACAAAACAAACTTTATAAATGAATAATGAATAAAATAATAGGTTTTTTCATAAATTAAGTAACCTATACCAATGAAATAGTAACTTGACCTTTGGAATAGTAATATGACCCATATGAATAGTAAACCAACCAATAGAATAGTAAACTTACCAATGAAATTATAAATAAAATTTATGAATCTTATAAATGAAAATATGATATAATTATATCATAGTTTAAGTAAATATTTTTTTTGAAAATGATAAATTAAGTGTTGGTATTTTTTATAAAACATAAATGTTTATTTACAATTTTATAATTAATATAATGATTAAAATAATATTTATTTTCATAAAATAGATTCATAAATTAATATTTTTTTGTATTATGATTATAATATAATTTTATGAGACATTAATTAATTTTTCAAAGTGTTATAAAATCGGTTATAATTTTAAAATCGGTATTTTTCAAGTAAATGAAAATTTTAATTAAAAATTAAATTTATCATATTTATAAAATTATTTTCATAAAATGGAGTTAATTTTTTAATTATACACGTTGAATAATGTCTAGGGTTATTTTTTTGGGATTTTTATGAAATAGTTGGATTTTTGTTGAATAGTGAAATATGGTAATTTACAATATTTAACATTTTAAGCCAAATACATGAATTTTAACATCATGAATGATGTAAGAAACAATTAGTTAAAAATAACATGTACTAGTTATATTATTATTCAAAATAATCCACACTATTTCTTATCTTGAGCCAAAATAATAAACAAATGATTAAAATAATCAAAACATACCCCTCTCCTCTACTATAAATACCACCCTCACCACCCCTTCTCCTTAGATCTCCAAAGCCTTGAATCTTATCCAAATTCTGACCAATACCCTACCAATATTCACCCACACTTCTAAGATCCTTTAGTCTCAACCAAAGATCAAACTCAAGTGCCTGAAGGAGGTTCTCAAGGAGGAGAATTCAAGAGGTAAAAACCTCTTTCTTTTTCTTTTAATTTCTTTTCGATTTATTTTATTTTCTTATTCTATACTCACCCCTTATCCAAGTGATATGATAAATCCAGTATATTTTATATACTTTAATGTTACTTTGTTTTTGAAAAAACCCATCATCATTTCTCTTCCTCTCTCTTTTTTTTCTAAAAATGAAAACATCATCTGTGATGTGTTGATTTATCGCATTCAAGGATGACGAGTTTTCAATTTCCATTACCGCCTTCAAGGATGGTCATAAAACCATTTTTATGGTTAAAAAATATTATAATATATGTATTTCAACTTATTTAATGTTCTTTAACCATTTTATATACATAATATTAATTAATAAAATAAAACTAGTTCATGATGATTGAAAAAATTCCAAAATAATCTAAACAGTTATCATTATCATTTTATCTAATGAATCATCCTCACATATGGAACCAAAATGATATATAAGACCATTTAATATTATGGAAGTTAATTAAAAACATATAATTTCAATTCTAGAAAAATATTCTAATTTTACATGATTTTTCATACATGTATACAAGTAAACCAATCATGAAAACCAAGGAAACGAATGCTCCCGAATGATAAAATTGTATCTTATAACTCATCAAAAAGGCCATAAATGAACTTAATAAAATTATACTAAATCAAATATAGGTATAAAAGGTTCTAAATTAATTAATTAATGTATTTAATTTGATTATCTAGGACATTAATATCAAGTGAAGAAAACTTTCAGACATAAGGTAGGTATTGTACCTGAACCTCTATTTTTTCCTTCAAGTTACTCTTTATCTCTCTTTACCCCAATATAATTATTATTTATTATTATTTAATTATTATAAATTTTTTGTATATGTTTCAAACTCATGTATCCATATCATATCATCATTCTTTGATGGGTAAACACATGTTTTAAAAAAGTTCCCTTCTCAATTCTTCCTGATAAGCAAGCCCAATTAAATGAAACTTCCTGATTTCTCACTCATTTTTAAGTGCACTCCATAATCTGTTTTAATCCAGCATTATTTTTATAAAATAAATCATTTTATCATGAAAAAAAATATTGATTTATTTTTGGTTTTATGAAAACAAATACGTCTTTTCCTCTTTAAACGCTCTTTAATATTTTCCTTAAACTGCATTAAAATGTTTCATTTCTAATGTCTCTTAGACACTCTTTTTACGTGTTTTCACTTCAGTTTGACATCAATTATCATGATCTATTCATATTTTTCTTTATGAATTTCCATGTATTATTTAAATTCAATATTTCATGGACACCATTATGATATTCCCTTTTGATATGCCTTATGACGTGATTATGATACCCAATTCTTTCCATGGGTAACCCTTATGCTTGATTCTTCATATGGAACACATATGCATGAAAATGTTTTGATGGGTGCACCCAAATATCACTCCAATGCATTGGGTAATGTTTAGCCTCATGAGATGTCATGTGAAATGGTCTTGGTGGTATCCTTGAATCATGCTTATGTCATGTTTTATGTTTTTCCACATTTCTATGATTCCATGATTACATGATACCATGTTCCATATGTTATGTTTCCATGTGTTTATTCATGTTCCATGTATTTTTATGTCATCATGTTATGCCTTCTAACCCATGTTCTATGCTTTATTCCTATGTTTATTCCCTTACGAGGATTTTTAGCCCATCCCTTTGTTCATGTATTCCCCAGGTTACCCTATGAAAATATTAGAGCTAAATGGGAGTTATGAGCTCATTATGGAGTTTAAATAAAAGATGTTTTGACCTTGGTTTCATGTTTTCAATTTGATGTACCTAATCCTCCAAAGTCACTAGAATTTACGATCCTTGGTTTGTATTTGAAGTCTAGTTATGCTTAAAATCATGTAATAATATGTGTAAAAGGCTAGGGTCTCTATAAATAATGTAACACCTTGGTATTTTATGAAATATATTTTTTAATTTCTTCGATAGCTTGGGTTACACACAACATCGAGCCTAAACAAACAATGAAATATTATTATTTAAATATGGCCATTATAACCTACCCATTAAAATTTGAGGGTATGAATATATGAAATATATATAAAGGTCCTAATCAATACAAATTTATTGATTAATGTTTAGGAATTAAACACTCAATTTTTAGAAGACATTTTATTCTTCAAAAGTGGTATTTATTACTTTTTGTGATAAAATATTATAATTAATTTCTATTTTTTTTGAAATTTTGTTTGATAAAAATTATATAATTTTTGACATTATTATATAAAAATTATCTTATGGTGAAATTTTGAGATTTTTTTTTGAAAAGTTTGATTTTTCAGTGAATAATGAAAAATATTGGTTTTTATTGAAAATTTTATTTTCTTTTAAAGTATTTATAAAGTAAAATTTTATTTTGGATTAATTTTCAAATTTAATTTTTTCATTTTTATTAAAAATAATCCAATTATTTTCTTTGGAATTAATTTTATACTTGAGTTTAGTATAAAAAACTTTTTGTTCTTAAAAAGGCATTTTTCTAAAAAGCGGGTTTCATTGTGTTTTGTAAAATTATTTTAAAATTAATTTATACCACTTATTGGTATTCAATTTGATAAAATGGATTGCATATTTAAAATAATAAGGTTAAAATTTTATAAATATTTATTTTTTATTTTTGGTCAATATGATTATTAACTGTGGTAAAATTTATCATCTCGGTAAAGGGTAAATAAGATTAATCTGGTTTAAAACTAAGTGATAAGACCATAATATTTAATTTTAATTCTTATTGGATAAATATAATTCTATAATTATCACCTTAGGATTTAAATTTATTTTTTTAATTGACACTTGTCCATGAAAATGACCTATATAATATTTAAAGCAAAGAAAGTTACAAAATGTCACTCCCTCAGTTTCAAATATCTTTTATGTGTTCACATAAGGAAAAATCAAGTTATGAATGAATATAAATGTCTATTTTGTGTATAATGAAATTATCTTCATGATGGTAATTAATTTATAATTTTAATTGTAACACCCCAAGCTTCCACAGTACGTTTCCCTTTGAATAATGCAATAGCTTTCCTTGTACGCAACTTGGAGTTTTAACACACCACAACCAATCAAACTAGCTGTTATGAATAGTAATACCAACCTTTTGAAATTTTATAAATTTTATTTTTCAAAATGGACTTCATTTTTGGATTTTTAATATCAAAATTATCTTAGGGTAATTTTTTTGTATTGTTCTAAAAATTTCAATTTTTGATGAATAGTGAAAAACACCGCGTTATTATTTAAAACCTAATTTTTATTTAAATAATTATTTATTTTATTTAAATTTATTTTATGTCAAAAAATATACATAATACCTATATAAGATCAATGTAACTCATTGGAGTTATTTTATAATAAGATTAGATGTATAAAATTTTATTAAACATTTTACCGTCTTTTACCCACCTTCTAGGCACATTTGAAAATTTGCATAAAAAATAATTTTACCACTTCTATGAATTGAATTTAAAAAATACAATAGTCATGGTTAATATTAGTAAGTAAAATGTAGTTTAATAAGATGAAAATAATTTTTGGTAAATAGTAACTTTTGACTTTTATTTACCACGGTTAAAAGTAAATAGGGTAATTAAAGGTAAAAATGATATTATTATTAGCCTAAAACATGTCCTAATTCCATTGAATAAGTCTATTTTGACCAAAAAAACCTTATGAATAAAATATGATCTTTTTGGTCCACTTGGATTAGATTATGACATTTATTATTATTTTATTTAAAGAAGAGTTAAAAGTGTTAAATTCAAAGTTTAATAACTAAACCATTTTTAATATAGGGCTATAAATAAGATAAATTCAACTATAAATATTCATTATAAATATAAAAAGATTTCCTACATAATGGTATTATATTTATAATTTTTAGACATTAAATAATTAAATTTATTTATGACACAATGACGATGCAGTAATTACCTTATTCATGAAAGATTAAAATAATTGATATTATAAATATCAAAATAAATGTAAATTGAGACATATGATGAATTAAAATAATTTTATAGGTTAGTATGACATGTTAGAGTTTATTAAATATTTTTTTTCTAAGTGATAAAGTTTTTATGACTTTCACAAAAATAAAATACCAAATAGTGTCAAAATTGACATAAATGAGTTAAAAAAATACTATATTATTAAATGATATAATATTCCTAAAAATATAAGGTTCATCAAAAGGACTTATATAATTATAAATATGTCATTAATGAACCACTTGGGGTTTTCTTGGCTTTTTATAGTAACTTTATTAACCATTTATTATAATAATACAACAATACATGGTAAAAGTTAAACTATTTAACTAAGAGTTAAATCTAAAAGATAAGGTTAATATGGTGACCTAAACCTATCTAAAACCTATTATTTAAGAGGTTTTAGACCCATCCCCACCTTATCCTTAAGATAAATCCTTTTGGAGCCATTAGAAACCGAATATGATTGTATAATAAAATAATATTTCAAGCTTTTCCTAAAGTGACCCTCACCTCCCTTATAAAAGGGTACTTCCCCTTCTCTCAAAATCACACCTCAAAATCCATTTGTCTCGGAAAACCCCTAATCAAATATCCTTCCAAATACCCTAAATTCTACCTATAGGCCTTACATTGATCATAAATCCAACCTAAGGGTCCCTTTTGATCAAATCAAAAGGAAACACCCGAAGAAGAGGTAATAATTTCACCACCTTTTTCAAAGTTCTTTTCTTCTTCCACTTCCTATTTATTTGTTGTTTCCATACCAAAATAATAACTCTAGTACCTTATACATACTATGATGTTATTATAAATATGTTACAACCATATTTATTATTCTATCCATCCTATGAATGACAAGTCACCATACGTGCGTACATACGACTTACTGTCTCCACGTCATGGTGTAGTTTGTTATTCAAACACTTCATGATTTGGATGGGTATAATAATGAGTATAACTGATGTAAATAATAAATATAACATGTTAAGGATTATGTATATATTATATACCATCCAATTACATACGATTTCACCATCAATAGAATGATATTTTCGCTCGTGTGTACGTATAGATTACCGTCACCACGAACGCAATGAAATTCATTCCTCATCATAACCATTAAAGAATAATTTTCATTTTATGATTAAAAATAATGTTTAAGAACTTAATATAATTTTTTATATGAATCAAATAAATCCTATCCATAAAAAACATGACTTACGTAACCAAGCATATAAAGAAAAATGAATCAGTTAACACCCAAAATAATGATACTACTGAAATATTATTAACCAAGAAATATTAAAAGATCATATATGATATCATATTTATGTGTTTGGTTATTTTATAATTTAATAATAATGATTTAACTATTATACAGAAGGTTAATATACCCTCGATCAATGAAAAGTACAAGGTAAGGGTTAATTCTACAATCTCTCCATTATCCGAGGTTGTTTATACGTGAGTATCTACTGGGACCTCTTTATCATCCACATCCATGTTTCTTAAAAAAAATGTATTTCAAAACATTTTTACTTTTTCATATAATATGGGTTAATTTCATTTTTACCCTTGTTTGACTTTTTATAATATGTTATAAAGGAATCTTTCCGTCGTTTTCCAAACAAGGTCCTTTACGACCTTTTCGACAAAATTAAGGAAAAATATTTTTTTAACTTATACGAAGGGTGCGTCTATTTTTTTCCATTATAACACCTTCGAAGATTCCCTTACAATATTATATGGATATTTACAAAATAAATGTTTTATTTTATAATTGTGTGACTTTTAAATGGTTTCAAAATAGAAAGAGGTATTTCTTTTAAATAGTTTTCATTTCATCTATGTCAACATCCTTTGATGGATTTTAAACTTGTTTGAAGTTGATTTATTATGATACAAATCATTAATACTGTATTGAAGGTTTTGTGATATGTTTGACTATGGATGTATTATTTTTATATCATTCATGGTTTATGGGTAAAGTATTGACATTTTGTATGCTAGTTTTAATATGAATGTTTATGTTATGTTTAAACCTTTTCATATGAGGAATGCATTGGGCTTAGTAAGTGATGGGTGGAGCCCACTATAGCTCTTTGATGCATTGGTAGGTCTCATGATACAAACTAGTGTCTTTTCATAAGGCCTTGACAAAATCTTATTTTTAGTCTTGGCACGAGGCCTTGACTATGTGGTTATGAAGTCTAACATTATGTATTCCATCATTATGAAATTAGATATTGATATTACATGTGATTATTCGACTAGTATAATATCCATGTGAATAAGTAAATGACATTATTTGATTTATCTTTACCATATTATACTGAATTTTAAGTTTAAAAGTCTTGTGTTTTAGTCTTATACATTTCCTTAAATGTTTATGCTTATTTATGAAAGTTTCCACTATATTGTTATCCTTACTGATCATCTGAGCTCACCCCTTTCTATGTTTTATTTTTCCCAGGATGCGAAGAAGTATATTATGACTAATGTACAGGGATATTATAAGGAATATGAATATGGTCAATGGAGAAAATTTTGTTGTTGTTTTTCATTTTATAATTTAATGTAAAACTTATGTATGTATATAGTACTTCCAAGGCTACTAAACTGATCGGTCTTTCAGGATTTGATCCCTTGTGATCATGCCAATGTTATGTAATAATGCACCGACTCTGGGTAACTAGGGTTGGGGTGTTACAGTTGGTATCAAAGGAAGTTTAGTACAAACATTGGAAGCTATATTTAGAAAAACTCTGATTAGAGAATATTACCCTAAGATAGACTTTGAGGATTAGTATAGAAGAAATTCCTATAATTTTGGTAATGTAGAGATTTTGTAAGTTTTACAAGAAATAAATCTCTATCTGGATATGAGTAGGTAGAGACGGCTCTGGAACAGATGTACCTAGGAGTGAAAAATCTGAAAATGAGTTTGGGCTTGACCCGAGGTATCCTGGTACATGACAATGGGTCTTGCTACACTCTTGGTTACGACACTCCTGGGGGATATGCTTAGGATAATTCACATTTTCATTACAAACCATTATGAAGGATTTATGATTATATACCTTCTAAAAGAAAACATATTTATGATTATGGATTATATCCATAAACTGTTCAATTTATGTTAAGTTCTTTATAGGTTTGAAATTATGTATTGCGATTCATAAACTAATCTATTGTATTCCATTGTTTAGAAATGGAACCTAGTGGAAGGAATGTAAACCATATCAATGCACATAATCCATGTAGGTATTTATATCCTACTCAAGATAATTATAGTGGAGCTGGTGATGCAATTGGTGCTGATCAGCTTATCACCATACTAGGACAACTCACTCAGGTTATGAATAATAACCTTACCCGTATGGAGCACCATGATCCACAACACGGAGGATCAATGTTATACCGCTTAATGAGGAAAAAACCACCAAAATTCAATGGGAATACAAATCCATTTTTATCCAAGCAATGGATAAGTTACATAGAGAAAATATTTCATGCTTTGGGAAGTAAAGAAAGGGAAAAAGTTGTCATGAAAATTTATCACCTCATGGGAGATGTAGATCAATGGTGGTCATTAATTAAAAACACAAAGGAAGATAAAAAAGTATAAAATATGGAATGGAGGGAGTTTAAAGAGATTTTCTTAGAAAAATAATTTCCTCATGACCATCGAGTGGATATGGAAAGAAAATTTCTGAGTCTGAGGCAAAAGGAGGATGAGAATGTCGCAAAGTACAAGGCCAACTTTATAAGGTTAGCAAGTAATGCAGCAAATTATATACATAACTCAAGGAGTAAGATTGATCGATTCTTTGATGGTTTAAAACCATTTATCCATTGAGAATTAGTCTCATAATCCTTATCATCATATGAAGATATTGCCTCATGTGCTATCGAGACAGAAAATGAATTCTCTAAGTATTACGACTTTAAAGCAAAGCAAGAGAAGAAGAGATCTGCTGAACACTTTGTAAATGGAAATAAAGGGAAGAAGGTAAAATTTGAATTTCCATCCTGCGATAAATGTGGGAAGAAACACCCTGGTACTTTCCTGAAGGGAATGAGAGTTTGTTAAAAGTGTGGTGAAAAAGGCCACCAAGCTCGTGATTATAAGGGAAAGAAAGAGGCTGTCAATGTTGAATGCTATAATTGTAGAGAAATGGGGAATTATGCAAATGAATGTCTTAAGATCTAAGGAAACTTACCTCAGAAAAGTCCAAGGGAGCAAGGACAATCTTATGCAATCACTACTTCCAAGGTTGAAGCTTCGAATGACATGGTGGCAGGTAATTTAATGGTTTACTAAAGTTTAGACAATGCTTTATTTGATTATGGATCATCGCATTGTTTCATATCTTTCGAGTTTGCTAAGAAAATTAGATATTTCCAATTTGATTTAACAAGGGAGTTTTCAGTCAAAACTCCTCAGGGAAGTATCATTGCAACATAGTTTTGTGAATTAGTCTCCATTAGGGTATATAAATGTTCTTTATCCGCTGATCTCATCATCATACCCATGATTGAATTTGATATAATTCTCAATATGGATTGGATTTTGGACCATGATGCGAAAATTTATTGTAAGAAGGAGGATACAATTTTCGATGATGATAAGGAGTACCTTATCTTTATAGCAGAAATTTCACCACCTGATTCTTATCTAGATCTACCCCCAGTAGCTCAACTAAATTCAATTATTGGGGAGAAAGAGAATGAAATAACTATGGGTGAGGAAAATAATGTTCAAATAGAGTATGTACCTATTTTGAAAGAATATGTTGATGTGTTTCCAGAGGATTTACTTGGACATCCTCTAGAACGAGAAATTGAGTTTTCCATTGATTTAATTCCTGGTTCAAGGCCCATATAGAAGACCCATTATAGAATGTCCAATGTGGAATTAGTGGAACTAAATAAACAACTAGAGGAATTGAGTAATAAGGGATTTATTCACCCTAGTGTTTCTCCATGGGGAGTCCCTATTATTTTTGTTAATAATAAAGATGGGTCTATGAGGTTGTGCATTGACTATAGGGAGATCAATGCTATAATAATAAAGAACAAGTATCCCCTACCTCGCATTGATGATCTATTCGACCAACTTCATGGAGCTCAATATTTTTCAAAGATTGACCTTCGATATGGATATCATCAGTTGTGTGTTAAGAAGGAATACAGTCTGAAAACAGTATCTCAAACTAGGTATGGGCATTACAAGTTTATAATAATGCATTTTGGACTGACTAATGCACTCTCTATTTTTATGGATCTAATGAATAGAGTTTTCAAGGAATATCTTGATGAATTTTTAGTAGTATTTATTGATGATATCTTGGTATACTCAAAAAGCTATGAAGATCATGAAAATCACTTGCAACCTATTCTAAAAACCCTCAGAAGAAATGAATTATATGGGAAGTTTAGCAAGTGTGAATTCTGGATTTGGGAAATTTATTTTCTTGGCCATATTGTCTCTAAGTATGGAATCTCTATAGATCCTTCAAAGACCAAGGCAATCCAAGAATGGACAACACCAATGAGTATAACTGAGGTACGCAGTTTTATTGGTTTAGGAGGTTATTATCAGTGTTTCGTCCAGAATTTTTCCCACTGGAAAACCCATTAACCAAGCTCACACGTAAAGGGGTTAAATTTGTTTGGACAAAAGAGTGTGAATAATGTTTTCAAGAACTAAATAGAAGATTAGTTAATGATCCTATCTTGATTTTACCATTAGGGAATGATGGGTTTGTTATTTATAATGATGCTTCAAAGAAAGGACTTAGTTGTGTACTTATGCAAAATGATAGAGTTATTGCCTATGTATCACGACAACTAAAAATTCATGAACAAAAATATCCTACTCATGATCTTGAGTTAGCAGCTGTAATATTTTCTTTAAAGATATAGAGAAACTATCTTTATAGTGAAAAATGTGAGATTTATACCAATCACAAGATTTTGAAGTATATTTTCTCACAGAAAGAACTCAACATGAGGAAAATATGATGGCTTGAACTACTCAAGGATTATGATTTCACTATACACTACCACCTGGGGAAGGAAAATAAGGTGTCAGATACTTTGAGAAGAAAGGATCATGGAGTTTTGAACAAGATGCGAGTTGAAAGGGATCCTATGGTCATGGATCTAGTAAAAATAGATATGGGAATAATCATGGAAGGTGAAACATAAGTATTATTTCAAATGATTTCCAAACCATATTTACTAGAAAGGAAAAAAATTTCTCAGACTGATGATGAGGAGTTTCAAAAGAAAATTAAAACTGTGAATGATGGGAGATTGATCAATTTTGTATATGAATATGGGATTTTGAAATTTGGGAAGAGTCTTTGTGTTCCTAACATACATGATCTAAAAAGGTAATTGTTGGATGATGCTCATAGCTCCAATTTCTCTATACACCTTGGTATCACTAATATGTATAGAGATTTTAAGGATCATTTTTGTTGGGACAACATGAAGAGAGATATTTCTGATTATGTGTCAAGATGTATGGTTTTTCAATAGGTGAAGGCTGGAAGACAACATCCTAGAGGAGTCATGCGACCTCTTCCCATACCTGAGTGTAAATGGGATGATATTACAATGGACTTTGTCTTGGGGCTACCAAAGACTCCTAGAAGGAATGATGCAATATGGGTCATTGTTGATCATCTTACCAAGTCATCACATTTTCTTGCTATAAGAGAAGATTTACCACTCAAATTTTTAGCAAGACTATATATTACTGAATTTGTAAGACTTCATGGAGTACCCCTATCGATGTAGAAAATTGGTTTCGTGGGATTTTTGATTTTTGAATCTTTGTGGGTTTAGCGTTTGGATGGCATGCGGTTTGTCTGTGAGGTTTCCGGTTTTCCTAAACCGGCTATTTTGAAAATCAAAAAAAGGGATTTGCAGTACATCAAGATTCTGGAAAAGTCTTCAGAAGGAATTGGATACTAAACTTCATTTAAGCACTACCTACCACCCTCAAACTGATGGACAATTAGAACGAACTATTCAAACCTTAGAAGACATGTTGAGATCTTGCTCACTTGACTTTCAAGGTATGTGGGATTAGTATTTACCTCTGGTAGAATTTTCCTATAATAATAGCTTCCATTTAAGTATTCAGATGACACCATATGAAGTGTTACATGGAAAGAGATGTCGCACACCAACTTGCTGGGATGATGTTGGTGAAAGAAAACTCGTAGGCCCAGAACTTATTGAGGAAACAATGGAAAAGGTGAAGATTATCCAAACCCACATCAAAGCAGCTCAAAGTAGGTAAAAGAGCTATGACGATAACCTAAGGAAGGATTTAGAATTTCAAGTAGGAGATCATGTTTTCTTGAAGGTATCTCCATGGAAGGGTGTTATACGTTTCACTAAGAAGGGTAAATTAAGTCCCAGGTACATCGGACCTTTCGAAATTCTAGAACGAATTGGAGTTTTAGCTTATCATTTAGCAATGCCGCCAAATCTCTCCAAAGTTCATGATGTGTTCCACGTATCACTGTTGATAAAATACATGCCTGACCCAATGCATGTACTCACCTATGAAGAAATAGAACTAGAACCTGAACTATCTTATTGCAAAGAGCCTATTAGAATTAATGATACCAGAGAACAAGTGTTGAGAAACCAGATGACTCATCTGGTAAAAGTTCTATGGAGAAATCATACAATGGAAGAGGCAACGTGGGAACCCGAGGAGCTTATGATGAAGAACCACCCGAATATTTTTATGCAGTAATATTATATAAATTTCAAGGACAAAATTATTTGAAGGAGGGGAGAATGTAACACCCCAAGCTTCCATAGTATGTTTCACTCTGAATAATGCAATAGCTTGCGTTGTACGCAACTTGGAGTTTTAATACACCATGACCAATCAAAATAGCTGTTATGAATAGTAATACCAACATTTTAAAAAATTTTAAATTTTATTTTTCAAAATGGACTTCATTTTTGGATTCAAAATATCAAAATTAGCTTCGGGTGAATTTTTGGTATTTTTCTGAAAACCTTCACTTTGATGAATAGTGAAAAACACTACGTTATTGTTTAAAAGATAATTTTTATTTAAATAATTATTTATTTTATTTAAATTTATTTTATGTAAAAATAGATACATAATATCTATATAAGTTCAATGTAATTCATTGGAGTTATTTTATAATAATATTAGATGTATAAAATTTTATTGAACTTTTTACCGTCTTTTACCCACCTTCTAGGCACATTTGAAAATTTGCATAAAACTTAATTTTATCGCTTCTGTAAATTGAATTTCAAAAATCCGAGAGACATGATTAATATCAGTAAGTAAAATGTGGTTCAATAAGATGAAAATAATTTTTGGTGAATAGTAACTTTTGACTTTTATTTACCACAGTTAAAAGTAAACAGAGTAATTAAAGGTAAAATCGATATTATTATTACGCTAACACATGTACTAATTATATTGGATAAGTGTATTTCAACCAAAAAAAACCTTAGGAATAAAATATTATCCTTTTGGTCCACTTGGATTAGATTAGGACATTTATTATTATTTTATTTAAAGAAGAGTTAAAAGTATTAAATTCAAAGTTTAATAACTAAACCATTTTTAATACAGGGTTATACATAAGATAAATTCGACTATAAATATTCATTATAAAGATAAAAAATTTCCTACATAATGGTATTTTATTTATAATTTTTAGACATTAAATAATTAAATTTATTTATGACACAATAATGATGCAGTAGTTACCTTATTCATGAAAGATTAGAATAATTGACATTATAAATATCCAAATAAATGTAAATTGATACTTATGATGAATTACACTAATTTTCTAGGTTATCATGACATTTTAGGGTTTATTAAATAATTTTTTTTGAATTGATAAAGTTTTTATGACTTTCACAAAAACAAAATACCAAATAGTGTCAAAATTGACATAAATGAGTTTTTAAAACAAATACTATATTATTAAATGATATAATATTACTAAAAATCTAAGGTTCAGAAAAAGGAATTATATAATTATAAATATTTCATTAATTAACCACTTGGGGTTCTATTGGCTTTTTATAGTAAGTTTATTAACCATTTATTATAATAATACAAAAATACATGGTAAAAGTTAAACTATTTAACTAAGAGTTAAATCTAAAAATAAGGTTAATATGGTGACCTAAAACTGTCTAAAAGCTATTGGTTGAAAGGTTTTAGACCCATACCCACCTTATACTTAAAATAAATCCTTTTTGATCAATTAGAAACCGAATATGATTTTATAATAAAGTAATATTTCAAGCTTTTCCTAAAGTGACCCTCACCTCCTTTATAAAAGGGTACTTCCCCTTCTCTCAAAATCACACCTAAAAATCCATTTGGATCATCCAAACCTGCTCAAATATCCTCCCAACTACCCTCAATTATACCTATAGGCCTTACTTTGATAAAAAATCCAACCTAAGGAGCCCTTTTGATCAAATCAAAAGGAAACACCCAAAGAAGAGGTAATAATTTCACCACCTTTTTCAAAGTTCTTTTTTTCTTCCACTTCCTATTTCTTTGTTGTTTCCATACCAAAATAATAACTCCAGTACTTTATACATAATATTATGTTATTATAAATATGGTACAACCATATTCATTATTCTATCCATCCTATGAATGACAAGTCACCATACGTGCGTACATACGACTTACCGTCTCCACGTCGTGGTGTAGTTTTTTATTCAAACACTTCATGATTTGGATGGGTATAATAATGATTATAAATGATGTAAATAATAAATATAACATGTTAAGGATTTTTTATATATAATATACCATCCAATTACATTCAATTTCACCATCAATAGAATGATATTGTCGCTCGTGTGTACGTACGGATTACCGTCTCCATGAACGCAATGAAATTCATTCCCCATCATAACCATTAAAGAATAATTTTCATTTTATGATTAAAAATAATGTTTAGGAACTTAATATAATTCTATATATGAATAAAATAAATCATATCCATAACAAACATGGCTTATGTAACCAAGAATACAAAATAAAACAAATCAGTTAACACCCGAAATAATGATACTACTAAAATATTATTAACAAAGGAATATTAGAAGATCATATATGATATCATATTTATGTATTTGGTTCTTGTATAATTTAATAAAAATGATTTAACTATTATATAGGAGGTTAAAATACCCTTTATCAAGGAAAAGTAAAAGGTAATGGTTAATTATACAATCAATTCATTATATAAGGTTATTTATACGTGAGTATCTACTGGGACCTCTTTATCATACAAATCCGTGTTTCTTAAAAAAATGTATTTAAAAACATTTTTACTATTTCTTAGAATATGGTTTAAATTTATTTATACCCTTTTTTGACTTTTTATAATATTTTTATAAAGGAATATTTCCGTCATTTTCCAAACAAGGTCCTTTACAAACTTTTTGAAAAAATTAAGGAAAGAATGTTTTTTAACTTATACAGTGGGTGCAACTATTTTCCGCCGTTATAACTCCTTCTAATCTTCCCTTACAAAATTATAATAATATTTCCAAAATAAATGTTTTATTTTATAATTATGTGACTTTTAAATGGTTTCAAAATATAAAGAGGTACTTCTTTTAAATAGTTTTCATTTCATCTATGTCAACATCCTTTGATGGATTTTAAACTTGTTTGAAGTTGATTTATTATGATAAAAATATTACATATTATATTTAAGGTTTTGTGATATGTTTTACTATGGATGTGTTATTTTTATATCATTCATGGTTTATGGGTAAAGTATTAACATTTCATATGATAGTTTTAATACGAATGTTTATGTTATGTTTAAACCTTTTCATATGAGGAATGCATTGGACTTAGTAAGTGATGGGTGGAGCCTACTATAGATTCTCGATGCATCGGTAGGTCTCATGATACAAAATAGGGTCTTGGATTAAGGCCTTGAAAAAATATTATTTGTAGTCTTGACACGAGGCCTTGACTATGTGGTTATGAAGTCTGGCATTATGCATTCCATCATTATGAACATGGCTATTGATATTACATGTGATTATCGACTATTAGAATATCCATGTGAACAAGTAAATGGAATAATTTGATTTATATTTTCCATATTATGATGAATTTTAAGTTTAAAAGGCTCGTGTTTTAGTCTTATACATTGCCTTAAATGTTTATGCTTATTTATGAAACTTTTTGCTATATTGTTATCCTTACTGAGCATCTGAGCTCACCCCTTTCTATATTTTATTTTTCCCAGGATGCGAAGAAGTACATTATGACTGACCTGTAGGGATAGTATAAGGGATATGAATGTGGTCAATGGAGATAATGTTGTTGTTGTTTTTCATTTTATAATGTAATGTAAAACTTATGTATGTATCTAGAACTTCCAAGGCTACTAAACTAATCGGTCTTTCAGGATTTGATCCCTTGTGATCATGTTAATGTTATGTAATAATGAACCAACTTTGGGTAACTAGGTATGGGGATTTACATTAGTGATTAAATAATTAACTTAAATTTTTGCACAACGCCAATATAGAATTTATTTAATTAATATAAAAATAAAATAAATTATTTTAAAAATATTAAAAGAAATATAATTTGAGTAATTTATAGCATTCTATGAATTTTTTAGATGAATCTAACATATTATTGGTGTGTAAAATGATTATATTTTAATTCAAACTTTGTGTTTATGTATTTTAAGTCAAATTAAATAAAGTGTAAAAATTGGCATTAATGATATTTTATCAAAGTAATATTTTATTAAATTACTTATAAATTATAAAAATATTGAAATAGGACATGGTGGAAAATATATGGTAAAAATTATAATAATATTTTATACCTTGGTGATTAATGATCCAATTTTCATCTTATATGTAAAATTATAACCTTTTAAGAGAAAAAAAGATATTACTGTGGTTAATGTTAAAATAGGTTAACTAAGGGGTTAAGTCAAAAAATAAGGTTTAAAGAACCACTTAAACCTATCCAAATTTTATTGTTGATGGGATTTCAACCCCATCCTACCTTATCTTCAAATACCTATCCATTTGGAATCATTTTACTATAGAATAACTTTATTATATTTTAATATTTTATGAAATTCCAAGAGTGTCCCTCCCCTCACTTATAAAAGGGCACATCTACTTTCTCTTATTCACATCACTTTAGGCCTTCTATCTTGACCAAACTATACAAAATTCTCTTCCCACCCCCTAAAAAAATTCTAGAGGTGTTGGTCTTCTAAAAATACCAACCCTAGGGTCCTTAAGAGGAAATTTAAAGTATTTTTTTCAAAGAAGAGGATGTTCAAACACATACAAAGGAAGTTGGACCTGAGGTAAGAGATTTTTGTCCCATTTTTATTTCTGTGAGACACATGTCATATTAAACACTTATTTGTTTTGTGTGGTTTATATAATATCCATGAATGTATTTTATTATTATTCTTATAAAATTTATCAGGAATTACATATCCATCTAATGTTATTTCTTTTAAGGGAATTACGATTCAATGTTACCAAAGCGGTTAGGGTTTTATGTTACAATCTCATTGTTGATCGAGATTTTTTATGATTAAATTTACAATGATGAAATATTATTATATACTTATTTAGAAACTCATGAATTATTATTATACTCTAGTTATTTCTTGAGAATACATGTTTTACTTTCATTTTCCTCACCTTAAGTACTCAAGAGGATGAACATATGTTTTTAAGAAAAATCGACTTCATTTCTCTCTTCGACCGAAAAATATTTTTCTTCAATATCCATGTTTTCTAAAAATATTTTAAATAATGTTTTAATATTCTCATATAATCATTTAAATTCAGTTTTATCCATGTTTGAATTTTAATTTTTTTTAAAAGAAATCATTTTTGTGAACAAAGTACTTTTTGACTTTTTACAAAAGTGTGAAAAGAATGTTTTTCTTTTAACTTATACGGCATGAATGAAATTTCCTTCTAGAATTACCACTCAATGCTTTGAACATTATTTACATGTTTTCATGGTTCTTTTTAGATAATTTTTTTCCATAATATTTTGAAAATTTCTATATTTTAAATAAATTATTTCAAAATGAAAAGAGCATTTTCCTCAATAATTATTTAAATAATATTTTAAATAAAATTTTCATCCATGATAACATCCTTTAATATTAATTATAATTTACTGGGGATGTGATCAATTATACCATCCTTATTATTTCTCTAAGTGGTTTATGATTATGATGATGATATGTTTACAAAACCTGTTTATTTTCCATGGGTTATGTTATAATGTTATGATTTATGATCTTGTTTCATTTATATGAATGAATTAGAATCATATGATAGTTGAGTCTATTCAATAAATCTAATGTATTGGGTAATGACGGATAATTATTGAGGTAAATATGTTATATGTGAACCCAATTTCATGTTCACAATTTCATGTGTGGACCTGGTTTTTATGTCCATAAGATTAAGTGTGGACCTGACTTTCATGTCCATAAGATTAAGAACAGACTTGAATTTCATGTCTATAAGTTTATGCATGGACCTGGCTTTCATGCCCATAATATTATGCATGGGCCTGATTTTCATGTCTATCAGTTTATGTAAGGGAATGATTTTATGTCCGTAACTTAATGAGTGAACCCTTTTCATCTTATACATGTTCACAATGTTATAATCTTATGTTTTCCCACATTCTTACGTCTATTTTATGCTTTCATGACTCATTTTAATTGAATTAATTTATGATTTATGTCTTATAAACTATCATGATTTATTCTATGACAAAATATTATGATATTTGATATCTATAGTATGGTTTTCAAATGTTAATTCATGTTCTCATATCCTTATGGTCATGTTATAATTTTATCTCCCTTGTTTATCCTTACTGGGAATATGAGCTCACCCTTTATTATGTTTCATTTCCCTAGATAATGAAGAAAGGTTTTAGGTATGATATGTCTAAGAAGGGTGCTAGTTATGTAAAAATAAGTGAGAAACAATGTAGACATCTTATGAATCTATCATTTATGTATCCAAGTTTCCAAAGATACTAGACCTATACGATTATGGCATGAATTGTTATTTTATATATATTTAATATTCATTTAATAAAATTTAATATCTATGTATGGAATTATGGGTTGCTATAACACGTGTAATGAAGGATGGAGAGGGAAGAGTGCATGGGGGGGGGGATTTTGGAGGGAAATCAGTCCATATGGAGTAGATAGGTGGCATCGGGAAAACCTAACTTTAGTAGATTAATAGATAAGTAACATAGAAAGGTTACATTTAAACATAATTTAAAAGAAGAAATTCAGAATATGAAAATGTATGCTTAAAACAATAAATATCCAATGACCATCATGGGAGAAACTATAGGGATCTATGGTAGAGAAAATATTGGGTCACTATATTGAACATATCCAAATAGCATGAAAGATCCGTTAGATAGAGCCTCATAATGACCTAGTGTGAGGAAAAAAATAGGGATAATAAAGGAAGTATACACTTGATAGGGATTAAAATATACTAGATAGGTCTTACTATGAACTAGCTTGGGGTGACACATTAGGTTACCGCCACCCCAGAGGGGTCCTGGTGAGTTGAGTCATGTCAATGCTTTTTCGAAATGCAGGTTGTTGGGGCTATAGTGTGGAGCAGGGTAGTCAGCTGTAGGGATGGGGGGTAGGGTAGGGGGTTTTGTTTTATTTTATTAGTGGTTGTTTTTAGTAGTGGTAGGTAAGGGTTTGTTAGAAAATATTTGTGGCTATTAAATAAGGGGTATTGATTGCTGGGGGGAGAAAAATTTCATTTTGGGTTTTCTTTCGGACAGCTATTGGTGCACGACTGTGGGAGGTCTCTCATAAGCTCATCAGAGGTGTTATTTTTGAGGATATTTCTTCTCCTTTACATTGTATCTCCATTCCTCATTCTTCTTCTGGTAATAATTTTAGTATCTATTGTTATCTCTTTATCTTCTACCCAAGTAATGTTGCGTGCTCATTGTTAGGAGGGATTCTTAACAATATTTGTGATTTCATTGAGTTATTAGATGTTATGTTCTGGTTGATTTCATGCATTTTAATTCTTGGAAGATGCATTATGATTTTCATTGAGATATTGGATGCTTTATACTGCTTCATTATTTTCTTTTTCATTCTTTGATGAACTCAAGGAATAAGTTCTTGATCGCTGGTGGTGCGTCTTTGCTGGGAATGCAATTGCTAGTGTGACTAAAGAAAGAGATTATTTATCCTGAAAAAAAAGAATACAATGCAACAACCGATTGTCCTTTTCTACCACTAGGTAATTACACTAGGGAAGAAACCATTGGGGTACCGCTTAAGAGATCACAATCTCTGGAGAAGATGTTCTTTCTAGATTGAAGTGAGGGAACACGATCACAGCTGGTAGATGAATGTTGAGAAAATGAAATCAGAAGTGAGAGACTAAATTTGACACAAGGAGAAAGCTGATTATTCTCTGTATATTAAAAATAATAAAAATAATAATAGAGAGAAGTATGTGGCAAGAGTATTTTATTGTAGGATGCCACCCAAAATGAAGATTAACATACCTACAGGAGCTTCTACTATGGAGATGAATCTAGAATTCTTGATGAAAACATAGATGGATTAGATGTAGAAGATTTAAAGATATATGGAAATATTAGAAAAATTGAAGGTAGAGGATGCGATCCGTGAGTGATATAAGGACCTGATGTTAATGAAGAATAAAATTTGAGAATTTTCTAATCTGTATGTACAACACCAAAATTCTGGTTCCATGGAACCTATTTCCATGGAAGAGTTGAATCCAAGAAAACTTTCTACTACATAGGAGTGAAAGAGAGTCTGCTGTGAGAAGCGCAAAGGGAGTGAGTCCTACAAAACAAGAATAGGATGACCAATAGACATGTCTTTTAGAGTTGTTGTACACTTTTTGGAGTTTGGTCAGGTGGGGAGGATAGAAAAATCAACGGTTGAGGATGTTGATGCTATATAGGAAAGCTTGGGTAGCAAAGATGGTATCTGAGCAAGTGTTGGGAGCTGTACTAGTAGAGCGATGGAATATACGTTGGTTCCATGTTTGGGAAATATGAAAAAGTGATGAACATGCAAAAAAAATCAAAGTGAACATGTAGCAGAAAAATAAAATCTTTCCATCCAAAGAAAAGAAGATGTGAAGTGAAAAAAATAAATGTGAAGAATATAAAAGGTTGACACCAAAAATTTTTACATGGAAAACTCAATGAGGGAAAAACCATGGGACCTAGTCCAAAAAGGGGGATCCACTAAAATCAGGAGGTACATGGTAGAGACTCCCCAAAAAATGGAAGGTATCTCAAAAGTAATACTTAAGAATAAAAACAGTGAATCAAAGACTGAGAGTAGAAAAAATGATCATTGAACAAAGGCGATCACCAAATGGGATTTTCTCTCAGTATTGTTGGTGTTGGTATGTGGAAATTCATTACCACTACCTCCTTATATAGGGAAAAATAATCCACATCAAATAATGTCACCGCACAAAAAAATGTGTCACCGCATGAATTAATTCACGCAGTCTTGACCCACATCCAAAACATCTATGTTTTATAGAGACGTATGGGAACCAATTGAGGAGGCATCCAAAAAACTCCCCCTCCGACTCAAGTAGAGATCATCACCAACCCTGAAATCAATCAGAAAGTCTCAAATTTTCATTTGGGTAAATTCTTGGTCAATATGTCTGATCCGTTTTCATCAGTGTGGATATTCTCAAGATCTAACTATCACGAATCAAGGACTTTGCGGATCCAATGATATCGAATATTGATATGTTTCGACCTGCCATGAAAAGTGGAATTATTTCCTAAAAAATAGCACTCTGACTATCCCAAAACAAAACAAACCTATCCTAATTTAAATTGAGCTCTCAAATAAAATCTTTTATCCACAAAAATTCTTTTCATGCCTCTATATCTACAATAAAATATGATTCTGTGGTAGATAAATAAATACATCTTTACAATCTAGACTGCCAAGATATTGCTCCCCCTAAAAAAGTGATCAAATAGCCTAAAGTAAACTTCCTCAAATTGACATCTCCTACCATATCTAAATCTGTAAAGACACAAAGCATAGGTTCCCCTTTTCCAAAACACAATATCAGATCAGAAGTACCATAAAGATAACGAAAAATATTCTTCACTACTCTCCAATGATATATTCTTGTATTTGATAGAAAACGACTGACCACTCTAACTGTATGAGCTATATCAAGTCTAGTACATACCATCACATACATCAAACATACAACGATAGATGAATAAGGTATGTTCTACATCTCCCCTCACTCTTCATCGTTATAAGGTGACCGATTGATACTGTGATTAAAATGTAAAGCAATAGGAGTACTAACCACTTTATCTTTATCCATATAAAATCTATGAAGAACCTTATCAATGTATCTCTCCTGAGATAACCATAATTTATTGGCCTTTTTATCATGAGAGATCATCATGACAAGAATCTGTCGTGCTGGACCCAAGTCTTTCATCGCGAAATACTGACAAATATATTTCTTCAATCTATCAATTCTAGAAGCATCATGACCAAAAATGAGCATATCATCAATATAAAGCAACAATATAATAAAATCATCATTAGTAAATCTTTGAACAAAAACACAATGATTAGAAGATGTCTTCCTGAAACCCTGATGACAAATTAAAGATTCAAACTTCTTATACCACTTCCTCAGAGCTTTCTTCAAACCATAAAAACTCTTCTTCAACCTACACACATGGTTTTATTTACCTGTTTCAACAAAACCCTCTGGTTTCTCCATATAAATCTCCTCTAAATCTCCATGGAGGAAAGCTTTCTTCACATCCATATGCTCAATCTGCAAATCCAAACTTGCATCCAAACTAAGAACAACCTGAATGGAAGAAATTTCAACAACAGGTTAGAAAATATCATCAAAATCAATACCTTTCTTCTAATGTAAGCCTTTAACAACTAACCTTGCCTTGTATCATGGAACATAACTAGATTATTCATTTTTAATATGATAAATCCACCGATTTTTCAAAGCTCTCTTACCTGTCGGTAACTTCACCAGATCAAAAGTATGGTTGTCATGAAATGATGTCATCTCTTTATCCATTTACACAACTCATCTATCCTTATATTCACTCTCCATTTCCCCATTAAAAGATTCTAGTTCCCCCCCTTCAGTGAAGAGAACATACTCATTAGGTGAATACCGAGTAAAAATGATATGATGCTGAGATGACCTCCAGAGTGGAACTACGAGTTCATTAATAACCCCTAGAACCAGATCATTAGAAACAAATGGTGCATTAGAAACATCAAATCCAACATTTTCACCCTGAGCATCATTATGTACATCAATGTGATCCTCAGAATCAACAATATGAGGTAAATGTGAATCAGAACTTGGATCAAAATTGACAAAACCATCAGAAGTTAGAGAAATAGATTTTTATCCCTTATAAATGTCTATAATAGTCTGATCCTACTTAAACACTGCATCATGAATTCTGACAAGTTTCTTCAAAAAAATATCATAAAACCTATACCCAAACTCATCGTTTCCATATCCAATAAAAATACAATAGTGTGTCTTATCATATATCTTGGATATCTCATCTCTAGGCACATGAACAAAATCCTTACAACCAAAAACATGCAAGTGACCACACTTGATCTCTTTTCCATACCAAAACTTTTCAGGAGTGTCTATCTACAAAGAAACTATAGGTGATAAATTGATAATATAAGTAGCAGTAAGTAAAGCCTCAACCCAAAAATGTCCATGCAACTTTACTTCTGAAAGAAAAAAACGAACTATTTCCAACAGAGTCCTGTTCATCCGCTCTACTTGAAGGAATTGGGCATGCAGTGGAAGCCCCAAACAGGTGGTATTTTAAAAAAATTTCACTTATGATCAACATGAACTTTTCCACTTCAGCGAACAACTACCTAGACAAAGCTGAGGATCTCACGTGAAGGGTTTTAAGCACAAAAATAAACTGTAAAAAAAATACATGGTTTAATAAAAATCCACACATGACGTTTTCTCATCATTATCAATCACTGCTCAAAAAATCCAAAGTCGAATTCCTTTAGATTGTCCACACACGCTTCAAGGAATCCACAGGAGCTCCGTTCGTCGTAATCCAGGTGCTAGCGTGGAATTGCGATGACACATTCGACACTCCAATGATCACCGCATCGCTTCACTAGCGATACATGAGAGAGTGCTCGATCCGTGCTCCTTGTATCCAAAGACCCTATCTCTAGATCTTGGGAGAGAAAAGAGGAGAGAGAATCCCCATGAATTGAACTTGGAAAAATCCCTTCCTCTTCTATTTATAGTGTTTAATTAAAATACCCAATATAGCCTCACCGACCCCGAATACTTAACGCACTACCAAAAATATATTATGACTACTAACCTGTGTCATAAATATTATTATCATTTTATTGTAATATATTAAATATATTACATGACAATAATTGAGTCCAAAACTTGACTTTTTATTCCCATAAATATTAATTGAACCTTGAATAATTTAATATTCTTCAATTAATATTTTTTCATATATTTACTTAAATCTCATAAATACAATTAATAAATAAATAAATTCAATGCTCATTATTCTTAATTTGAATAATATGAATTTATTTATTGCATTGGTGATCGTTTTTCCTTGTACAAATCTTGAACCCCAGTGGCGGGGCCCACCATGTCCAAAACTCATATTCAACTGAATAGGGAAGATTCTCAAATACACTATTGTGTATGAACCACTAGGCCCTTATCTCAATAGTAGTGAATAGTATTCACATACCAAGAGAGAGATCTAGAAACCCATCATAACCCCTGAAGAGATAAGGATTATCACAATAGTGACAACCAACCTACAAACACGTATTGTGTAATATAATCTCTTTGTCTGTAATATCTCATAAAGCAGGACGCACTCAGTGTAATTACCCTTTTATTGATTTATTGTTTGTTGGTTTAACTAGACAGATTTAGCTTAGACTTCCATGGCCATGATCTTATAAAGGTACTGCCATCCCTATCAACATGGCCTGAGATATATTACTTTCATAACCTGGAAGCGACAAATCCTTTCTTGACCATTCAACCAATGTCATGCCACCAATGACATACCCAACACAAAGTACCTCTCCATGAATTCATTGCCATGGTTTTTGTCTTGCATCAAATTATGCAATCAAATGACATACATTGTTAATTATTTCAAGTCAGTAGACCATTACACATGATCGTAGATAGGAATATCCAATGACACTTGAAACATGTGGTGTTCCTATTGGCGGGTCGGTCCTCATGATCTCACTACTAGAGATCACCAAGTGAGAACTTCATGAGAAGAAGTCTCAATGATTATGATCCCTAGCACCTGATAGTCAAACATATAATGTGTCAAATTAGTAAGATATATCTAGAACATAGAACATATATTTAAGATTAATGTCATAATATCTATAGGTTCTCATTATAGCCTAGGATCTGCTATAACCTTTCGATACGACAATTAATCTTTGGAAATTACTATTTCAATAGTGGATATAGAAAAGTATACACTATAATGGTAAGATGACATCATGTATAACTAACTGTATACACGATATGGTAATCAAAAGCACTGAATAGTTGGGTCTAGGGCACCCACTATTTCAACACAGCTACACCATTCAGGCGAGGTGTCTTGGGAGGAGTCTTCTGATGCCGAATACCTTCCTTCCTACAATAATAATAAAAAAAACCACAATAATATCCCCCATTATCAGTGAAAATACATTTCAATTTCTTTCATGATTCCCTCTCAACAGAAAAAAAAAATTTCTTAAAAACACTATGTACCTGACTTTTGGAATTCAAAACATAAACCTAGAGCTTACATGACTATTCATCAATAAATGTCAAAAAATAAATACCGCCAATAATAGTATTATATTTCAAAGTACAAAAAACATTCAAATGTACTAATTCAAGTACCCGTGACAACCTGTGGGGAGGATGACTACTAAAACTCACTCTGCTATGTTTTCCATGATGCAGAAACGTTGGGAGCAACATAAGAAAACAAGGATCATAAAAGAGTAAAAGGGAAAAAAGAACAAGGATATAAGGATTTATGTGGTTTGGGAATAATCCCTACATCCATGGAGAGGCAGAATATTCACTATAATTTTTGGGAGCATAATTAAAGAGTTTTTTAGTAAGTAACCCTAGCCCGAAATGGGCTACAAATGGAGAAGACGATCCACCAACTTCACAGGAAGTCCATGTCACTATAGTGAAAGACAACCACCCAAGTCAAAAGTGCTATAGTGATTGCAGACTGGAATTCCAATAGGATACAATAAAGTTGACTCCAAAGTCTTCACTGCTACAGTTCTCTGTCGGTGTTGGTCGGTCATCTCTATTATAGTGGTTAAAGATACTACAATGCCTAAAATTTTTGGAATGGGGGCTGAAGGCCCCCGGACCCTCGAAGTAGGGGTGTGTTTCCCCCTGCAACTCCCAACAAGCTCACTACAGAGCTCGACCTATGAAATTTGTAGGCTGGTGCACAGTACGGGCCCCAAGCATTCAGCCCAACTAGATCGGGGTACGCCAATCCAACATTCCATCCATGCAATGATCACATGTGTCAAATTTGATACTCTTCAAATCAAGAAGAAGATTTATCTTATTCAAACAACCAATTCCTTTCTCACTAATGTGACTGAGCCTCTTATGCCACAACTTGGATGAAACACTACACTCAACTACACAAGCATCATCGCAAGAAATAAAAGCTCTAGTCCAGTACAAACCTGACTGCTTCTTCCCTTGAGCCACAATCAAAGAGACCTTGGAAATATTCTATTGGAAATCACCAAAAGTACTGATAAACCCTTCATAATTAAGAATAATGGTAGAAATAAGATTCAAGATAACCTCTAATGCATGTCGAACATTCTTCAAAATCAGCTTACTTCATGTACTGGTCTCTAAAAAAAATTCATGATACCCACAACATCAGCATGAACATAATTTACCATCTTCAAAATCCCAAAATTACCTATTCTGTAAGACGTAAAGAACTCCTTCTTCAATGACAGATAAAAACAAGCACCACTATCAACAACCCAACAAGAACCATCAGAAGAAATATTAATGGATTCATAAACAATAACAAGATAACCCCCTGTAGTAGTGGTGACATGATCATCTCCATATCCATTTTTCTTCTGTGTATTTTCCTTCATTATAATCTATATTTTCAACTGATAACAAAACTTATTAACATGCCCCTTCTTACTTCAATGATGACATTCAAAATCTCTCCGCTTTGATCTAGATTTTCTTCTGCCTCTACTCTTACCTCGACTGCTCTATCCTTGGTCCTAGCTTCTCCCCCCGTTCTCTGTGACTAAAATATCTAAAGAATATTTCTCCTAAGTATGTCTCCTTACCTCTTCCTTTAAAATAGCAGACATAACAAAACTAAATGTCACAACACCATTAGGAGAAGAACCGGTTAAAGTAACACGTAAATTCTCCTAATAATCAGGTAAAGTGTTAATCAACAAAATAGCTAAAACCACATCTTGAAAATTGACACCCATGCCAAAAAACTGATCAAAACATCCCTAATATTCACTTAAATAGTCATAAATATACATACCTTCTTTGTACCTCAAATTCATCATTTTTTTGAGAGGAAATAATTTATTGTTTCATATCTTGGAAGCATAGGTCATATCAATCTTCTCACACAAAGTTATGACATGAGAGATGTTGAAAATGTGGTTCATCATGTTGTCTTAAACCCATTGAAGAATGAAGCCACAAAATATCTCATGCTTGAACTCCCATTCTTCATCTGAAATCCTTTTTTTTTTCTGGGTACTAAACACCAGAAGATTCATTTTCTTTACCAAAAGTAGATCCTTCATTTTAAGTCTCTGCATATGGTAGTTGGCACCATTCAACAAAATCATTCGACTATAATTTTCCTCTATAATAAATATGAAATAAAAACCAAACCCTATAATACCAAATGTTGGGAAATATGAAAAAGCAATGAACACACAAACAAAATCAAAGAAAATTTGCAACGGAAAAATAAAATCTTTCCCTCCAAATAAAAGCAGATGCGCAGCGACCCGAAAATAAATGTGCAGAATATAAAAGGTTGACACCAGAAATTTTTACGTGGAAAACCCAATGAGGGAAAAACTAAGGGACCTAGTCTAGAAAGAGGGATCCACTAAAATCAAGAGTTACATAGTAGAAACCCCCCCAAAATGGAAGGGATCTCAAAAGTAATACTCAAGAATAAAAGCAGTGATAAAAAGTCTGAGAGCAGGAAAAATGATCATTGAACAAAGGCGATCACAAAATGGGATTTGAGCTCGATATTTTTGGTGTTAGTATATAGAAATGCCTTATCTCTACCTCATTATATAGGGAAAAAAAATTTGCATTAAATAATTCCACCGCATCAAAAATGTGTCACCATGTGAATTAATTCACACGGTATTGACCCGCATTAAAAACATTCACATTTCATAGAGATGCGTGGGAACCAATTAAGGAGGTTCCTAATACCATTGGTTGTTAGAAACCTATGGATTTTAAAAAAGTGCTATATAGGTAGTGTATCTTCAAGGAACAATTCAAATTTGGGGTAGAGTGGGTTAGATACTACTAAAATTGGAGTCGGTATTGTTGAAGCTTTGACATTGTGGGGGGCTTCTAAAGAAAGGGTAGTCACTACTAGAATCACCTTGTCTGAGGCTGCAAAACTTAGGAGGAGGCATATTGCAATAAAAGTTAATCTTCTTAGGATTAAGTTCTTTAGTGAAGTATGGGATGTTGGGGATAAAAAAGAATTCATAGAAGCCCGAGAACCATCACATCAAATAGAGCTTCATCATGTTCCAAATTTTCTTACACAAGAGGGAGTGAAGGATGCTAGGATAGAGGTTCTTATGATGGATGTTGGGAGCACAACAATTTTTTGGCCACTAAAAGCTTCCCCTTCCATTAAATTATTCTTCTAGAACATGATTGGATCACCGAGTGCATGCATCAAATGATCCTCCTCTATATCCTTTCACTCAAACTCCACTATACTGAAAGCTTCCACCAAACTATTTTTGTTCAACACCCGTGTTTGAACTAGGGTTGTCGAGTGCTCCCTGTAGTTTACAACAGGGGAATAATCACCTCTTTTCTACTTCCAATTGTTTCACATGGTATTGAAAAAGGCCATGCTGTGGAGCCACACATTCTGAGTTGAACATGGGGCCTAGGGGAGTTTTATATGTGATTGATAAATCAAAAGGAAACTCCCATTATCATGAGGCCTTTTCCATAATGGGTGGGATGCCCTTAAAAAAAATTGTATAGGTGAGACTCCCAAAGTGGACAAAATCATGGTTGTGATGGGTGGACAGGTCCTATATGTGGTATTAGAGTACTGGGGGCATCTCCAAACCACTCAGGTAATGTTTATGGGGATATGATTCAACTATATTCCTCTAAACTATCGAGTGAGTATCTCGTTGAACTATATCTATTTAATGATGTTGCTGCTTTCGTTGATCACGTGTTGTTCATCTACATCTGGTGAAATCTTCTGTTGTCCTGAATCTAATCATCCCATAAAAAGGTTTATTATCTTCATCTGGTTTGCACCAACTATATCTTATGACACTCATCTTTTGTAAATTATAACACTTGACTAGAAATAGTTATCACACTAAAATCTAACAAGAAATACCATCTTAGTACAGAAAGGATGATAGAAGGTCTAGTGGGGGGGGGTGAATTTACCATATAAAAATTTAGAGCAGTAAAGCAGCGGAAATTAAGAAAAAGAACATAATTTTTTTATAGCAGTTCTATCCAAATTTCACCTACTATACTCAGTGAGAGATGCACTTTCACTACTTTATTTTTGAGGGGAATCATAATCTTATAGAACACGTACCTTTTCTAGTGGAGGTATAACTATAAAGATACTGAATTTTGTATGATAAGTCACAAACCATAATTTTTTTTGAATAATATATAACCTATCCTTAATTTTAGATTCCAGGAGTCACAACCCTAATGACCTAACTTTATAATCTGGGAGTTAAACCTGAAAAACCTGACTTTAGAATCTAGAAGTCACAACCCAAAAAACTGAATTTAGACACTAATAGTTACAACCTGAAAAATGAAAATGATTTTGTATTGTCAAAGCATTAAACATAGTAACAACATAGATGAGAAGATAGAAAGAATTAAAACAAAATACTCAAACTAAACCAGACAAAAGTTGATGAAGAATGATATAAAACAACCTCTTATTGTTGAGTAAGGGTCAGAGTGTCTCTTTAAGGTTAATTTATGTATTCGTCATAGAAGATTCAATTTATATTTGAGATATCATCATCAATGGTAAAGAATTTGTATAGGATTACCTGAAGGTTCATAGAGTATGAGTGATTTATATTTATTCAAGTAAAAAGTGAATCATCATATGTAATAATCTCTTTCCATGCATTCTTTGAGTCCTTATATAGAAACCTATTTGGGATACACAATCGAATAAACTGTTAGAACAATTCAAAATAATAAAAGTAGAGTTAACCATAAATATAATGGACATAAAATAGATTCTAGAAATATTTAAGAATTAAAACTAATTTAAATTTATCATTTGAACAAATTTAAACAATTCAAAAAAATTTAAATTCAAATGTTCAAACTATCTCAGTAAAGCTCGATCAAAGAAATCACAAACATATTAACCGTGTAAAAAACACTTTCTAAATTCATGCATCAAATATGAAAAAAATGTAAATATATATTTAAGATACTAAAAAATACTTTGAACAAGTTCATAGAAATTTAATATTAATTATAGAATAATTAAAAAAAACAAACATTAGTTATATTTGAAAATCAGTGTAACACATGGTGTGTATTTCCATGAAGATTAAAACAAGAATTAAAACATCATTAATACACTGTGCATAAATTTTGCATGGATTTAGAAAAATTAATAATCAATTCAGAACCCAATAAAAATATTAAAAACAAGATGTATAAACTGTCAAAAAATAAAATATTGAATAAATATAAAAACAGGTCATAATAATATTTTGAAATAAAAATAATTTAGATTCGAGCATGGTAGTAGAAATGATAAAACCTGGTAATTGTGGCACCATGTAGTGTTCACATTAAATGATCACGACTCACGGTCACAAATTTCATCCACGGACACATAACTCATTCTTGGTCACATATACATGCTACCATGAATAGAGAAGGCATGCTACTGTGAGATTCCATGCTATAGTGAAGTGGATGAAAGACCTGCTACTGTGCCACGATCAAGGAGCTACTACCATGAACATGACCAGGTGCTATCATGGACAATTTCACCATAATTCTAGCGAGATATCATGCCACAGTGACACGCACGGTCAGAGGAGGGTAGCTGTTGTGCTACTGTGGGAGTGCATGCGCTGCTGCTACCACGAGCGATTGTACTTCCATTGGAACTCCATGTGCATGGATGAAGGTGGTTCTACCATGAAGGATTGAAGTGTGAAGCAGTGCAACTTGAAGACCCGCACGTTCGAACCGTTGTGCTACTGTGAGAAGTTGATGAATCCCCATAGTCAAAGGAGAGTGATTTTGTGGATCACGATGTTGTCGTGAAGTTGAAATAGGGGAACTATTGTCGTGCATGCATGACCAAAAGGAAAAAGAAGAGTACTGTACACACACACATATGAGTATTATACTATTTATATATATATAATGATATATATGTAAAAAATATATTTAAACAAATAAATATATATAACTTGTGATATAAAACAATAACACTAAAAATAAAACTATATATTTTTCATAAAATAATTAAAATATTAAAGTATGGTGTGATACTAAATTGAAAATAATAATTGATCAACCTAAAACATGAGATATAAAATTAAATATGCTGAAAATTTAAAGAACATGATTATATTAAATAAAAAAAATCATATTAATTAACACATGTATATAGACATGCTAACCAAAATTAAGACACTTAATCATTAACATGATTTTCACATTTGATAATAAAATTTAAACATACTGAACAAGATAATTAAAATACTTGAAGAAAATGTACACTATATCACACAATAAAATATTAAGTATATTTTCAATGCATGTAAAGCATATAAAATAAATTAATGAACTTAGAACACATGTTAGGTAATTTTAATCAAACAAAATATGAATACAACAGTATGTTGTTCTCAAGGCCAACCACAAAAAATAAACATGGAGGAGGAATTTAGTTGATTTTATATCCATTTAACAAAAATTCAAGATATTTTACTAAATTTTCAAAGGGGGTAATTTTTTTTCAAACATCTTTATAATGAACATTCTCAAAAAATTAAAAATTAAAAAGAAATACTGATCATAAAAAAGATGCTTTATTGAAAGTGAGGGGAGTTTTTTTACATGTAAATACTTTTTTGGTAAGAACCAACTCCTTTTTAAGTATGAATTTCTAATCATTTAAATACCATTCCTCAACCTCATAAGTTACTTGAAAATCCCTATGATTTATTTATTTTATATTTAAAGTTAAATAAAAACTAAATAAAATGAAATCTTATGGAAACATGTTCAGACAATTCAGTTTTGAGAAAAACTCAATAAAAACTTCACGAGTGAGCTTGTATCCATGAGAATGGGTGAGTTTAAAGAAAAAAAATATGGAGTAAATACATGGAAATATGTAAAAAATATAGAATAAAATACATTGTATTCTTTAACTTATTTTAAAAGAAAAAAATAGTACTATGGTATTATGCACGAAAATGTAATTAGGAGTAAACACATTTATTTCAATATGGTTTCCTAAATAAACCTAGAGTGAAAAAGGTCTAAGTGTGGGAAAATTTCATGATACTCAATTTATTCTTGTTTTTACTTTGATTTTTTTTTTCAAAAATAATAATAAATTTTATCCTCTATCTTTTTATTTTAAACATCATTTAGTGGAATTCATGAAAATTTATTAAAGTAAAAACACATTACTACACATAGTAATAAACTTATTCAAAAAAAGTGTAATAAACATAGTGTTATTTTATATTCACATGTTGTGTATATATTATAACACATTACTACACATGAAAAGGCTACCCATCGACAACCAGTCTTGGACTACTCACCATGTCATTGCTAGTGGACATAACATATACGTCACCTACCGCTCTATGATTGGTGGATGATTTTGACACTACATGAAATGTGGGTGGTGGTGGACATATCTTGTACTACCCACACCAACCATTTATAGTAAAATGTAAAATATTGGTGAACAACCACATGGAAAATTAGAAAAAGTGGCTGTCAACTAACAATACACCTTGTAATCATATACATGCAGTGTGGTTATAAACCCCCATAAATAGAGACCTTGCAAAGTCAATATGGAGGTGAAAAGGAAGATATAGAAACTTTTTCAGTGTTGTTTATTAGGTATTAACTTTTTTTTTGTAACACCCCAAGATTTCATAGTATGTTATCTCTTCAAAGTAATTCAATAACTTGCGCTACACGCAACACTGAGTTCGAGCGCGCCACGACTTACCAAACCAGCCGTTCAAAAAGAGGTTATGAATAATATTACCTAAATTTTGAATTTTATATACTCCATATAATTTTAAAATCTATATTATGTGTTTCTTAGACATAATATAAGAACAAATTTATTTTTTTAGATAAACAAAGTTTTTTTTGAAAAAATGCAATTTTACCGCCTTTTAATGGATAACCCTTTTAAAACCAATATTTGACACTTTTATATATTCAATTTAATTAAATTAAATGCTTATTTATAATTTTTATATAAAAATTCAGTTTGGATAAATTTTTGGTAATTTTCTGATAACTTTCATATTTTGATGAATACTGAAAAATACTAAATTTTAATTAAAAACAACATTTTTAATCGAAATAATTTATAGTGTTAAATTATGAATTTGAAAGTCTTGGAAGTATAATTAGACTATATTTTTACCATTTAATACAATTTAGGTCATTATAAGTAATTTCACATTTAAATTTGACATAAACACATGTTAATCTTACGATAGTTTTTACTTTTTAAAAAACCCACCTTTTGGTTTTGACAACGGGAATTAATTTTAAATTAATTAATGTAACTTATATGTTTTAATTTAGTAAAATATAATTAATTTTTGAATTCGGAATATCAAAATTATCTTAGGGTGATTTTTTGGTATTTTTATGAAAACTTTCAATTTTTGATGAATAGTGAAAAACTCTACGTTATTGTTTAAAACTGAATTTTTATTTAAATAATTATTTATTTTATTTAAATTTATTTTAAGTCAAAATAGTTATATAATATCTATATAAGTTCAATGTAATTCATTGGAGTCATTTTATAATAAAATTAGATATATAAAATTTTATTGAACTCTTTAACGTCTTTTACCCACCTTCTAGGCACATTTGCAAATTTGCATAAAACATAATTTTACCACTTCTGTGAATTGAATTTAAAAAATAAAAAAGAAATGGTTGAAATCAGTAAGTAAAATATGGTTCAATAAGATGAAAATAATTTTTGGCGAATAGTAACTTTTGACTTTTATTTACCATGGTTAAAAGTAAATAGGGCAATTAAAGGTAAAAATGATATTATAATTACCCTAACACATGTCCTAATTCTATTGGATAAGTTTATTTTGACCAAAACCAACCTTATAAATAAAATATGATCCTTTTGGTCCACTTGTATTAGATTAGGACATTTATTATTATTTTATTTAAAGAAGAGTTAAAAGTGTTAAATTCAAAGTTTAATAACTAAACCATTTTTAATATAGGTTTATACATAAGATAAATTAGACTATAAATAATAATTATAAAGATAAAAATATTTCCTATATAATGGTATTTTATTTATAAATTTTATAGATTAAATAATTAAATTTATTTGTGACACAATGATGATGCCGTAATTACTTTATCAATGAAAGATTAAAATAATTGATATTATAAATATAAAAATAAATGTAAATTAAGGATTTTGATGCCATTCATGAATTTTCTAGGTTAATATTACATTTTAGGGTTTATTAAATAATTTTTTTTGATGTGATAAAGTTTTTATGACTTAAAAAAAACAAAATACCAAATAGTGTCAAAATTGACATAAATGAGTTTTTAAAACAAATACTACATTATTAATTGATATAATATTTATAAAAATATAAATTTCCACCGAAGGACTTAGATAAGGTTATATATATCAATAATTAACCACTTGGGGTTATCTTGTCTTTTTATAGTAATTTTATTAACCATTTATTATGATAATACAAGAGGACATGGTAAAAAATAAACTATTTAACTAAGAGTTAAATCTAAAGGATAGGGTTAATATGGTGACCTAAACTTGTCTAAAACCTATTGGTTGAGATTATTTAAAACTATAAACACCTTATATTATAAATAAATTAATTTTTAGCCATTATAAACTGAAAATTATTTTATAATAAAATAATATTTCAAACTTTTCCTAAAGTGACCCTCACCTCTCTTATAAAAGGGTACTTACCCTTCTCTTAAAATATCACCTCCAATGCCATTTGTATCATCCAAACCCTACCCAAATCTCCTATGAACTTACCTAAATTCAACCTAGAGGCATTACCTTGAGTAGAAATCCAACCTAAGGAGCCCTTTCATTCAAATCAAAAGGAAACACCCAAAGAAGAGGTAATTATTTTATCACCTCTTTCAAAGTTCTTTTCTTCTTCCACATTCTTTTTCTTTGTTATTTACATACCAAAATAATAAATACAGTACCTTATACTTAATATTATGTTATTATAAATATGGTACAACCATATTCATTACTCTATCCATCCTTTGAATGATAATGCCACTATGCGTGCATACGCACGACTTACCGTCTCCACGTCATGGTGTAATTTGTTATTCAACAATATGTTATTTGGATGGATAAAATTATGAGTAATATATATATAAATAATAAAAATAACATGATAATTTCTCTGTACAATTAATATATCATCCAATTCCACACCTTTTAATCATTAAGAAAATGATATCGTCGCTCGTGTGTACGTACGACTTACCCTCTCCACGACGTGATGAGATTCATTTCCATGTTCACCGTTCAATGATGATTATAAAAATATATATTATTAATAAGTATATAATATATGAAATAATAATTCCACTAGATATATATATATATGTATGTACTTACATATATCTTATTCACTTACTTCTGTTCAATATGATATGAAAACGGAAACAATGTTTATGCGTACATACGGCCTACCATCTCCATAAATAGTGTTTTCTATTTTATATATCTATCTATTATACATATTTATATTCTAAATATATATTATATATAAATAATTTTTTATATTCTGTAAGTATTTAAATCATTATCCAAATGATACGAACAAGAATAACAAGTTAAAACACGTACGATAAATAAAGAGGTTATTACCCGAAATGTTAATTTAACATGGAAATAATTATTAAATGGATAGTATAAAGTCATAAATGAATCATGTATGATATAATAAATATGAATATGGTTATGGTATAATTTAATAACATACTATGGTCATTATATAGGTGGTTAAGCGTACCCTCTACCAAAGGAAAGTACAAGGTAAGAGTTATTTTCTCAATCTCATTATTATCCGAGATTTTTTATCTGTAAGTATCTACTGAGAAATATTTATTATCTATGTCTATGTTTCATTAAAATGTTAAAAAAAGGAATCTTTTAAGGTTTCATGGAAGGGAATATTTAAATATATCATCATTTTAATTTTTTCTAAAGATATATTTTTCTAAATCTTTTTAATTAATATCCATGTTTTCAAAATGATTTTAAGGATTTATTTACGTGGACATGATTGTTTTAAAGTGTTAATTTCTTTAAAAAGTTTAAAATTGGTATGGGATAGTTTGATTTAAAAATATCTTTTAAATGAATTACTTTATAAATTGTGTGACTTTTAAATGATTTCATGAAAATGGATATTTCTCTAAAAGAGTTTTATTGATTATTTTAAACTATGTCAACATCCTTTATTGGATATTATTATTGATTGAGGTTGATTTACTATAATACAATCTTCCATATTGTATTGAATAAGTTATGATATGTTTGACCGTGTATATAATATTTTTATACCATTCTTGGTTTATGGTTCAAGTATTAACATTTTGTATGTTAGTTTTAATACGAATGTTTATGTTATGTTTCAACATTTTCATATGAGGAATGCATTGGAATTAGTAAGTGACAGGTGGAGCCCGCTATAGCTCCTCAATGTATCGGTAGGTCTCATGAGACAAATTAGTGTCTTGGCATAAGGCCTTGAAAAAAATTTTATTTATAGTCTTGACACGAGGCCTTGACTATGTGGTAATGATGTCCGGTGTTAGGCATTCCCTCATTATGAAATTAATTATTACATGTGATTATTTGGCTAGTAGAATATCCATGTACATGTTTATATGGTAATGTTTTATTTAATTTCTCTATATTATGTTCAAGTTTATGTTTAAAAGGCTTTTTATTTTATTACACATCTTTCTTTAAAAGTTTATAGCTTCCACTAAATTATTTACCCTTACCGAGCATCTGAGCTCACCCCTTTATTATATTTTGTTTTCCCAGGATTCCAAGAAGTGTATTATGTTTGATATGAAGGGTTAATCTAGGGTAATAATGGTATTCTCAATGGATTATTTATGTTGTGTTTTATGTTTGAATGTGTAATGTAACATTCATGTATGTAATATATTTTCCAAGACTGCTAAACTGATCGGTCTTTTGGGACTTGATTTCTTGTAATCATGGAAATGCATTAAAATAATGCACCAGCTCTAGTCTTCTGGGGTTATGGAATTACAGTTGGTATCAGAGGAAGTTTAGTACAAACCTTGGAAACTAGATTTAGAAAAACTCTGATTAGAGAACATTACCCTAAGATATACTTTGAGGATTATTATATAAGAACTTCCTAGAATTCAATAATGTAGAGATTTTATGAATTTTACAAGAAATACATCCTTGTCTGGATATGAGCAGGTAGGGGCAGCTCTGGAACAGATGTACCTAGGAGTGAAAACTCTTACAAGGAGTTTTGGGCTTGACCCAGGGTATCCTAGTACATGACAACGGGCCTTGCTGCACTCTTGGTTACAACACTCTCAAGGGATATGCTTAGGACAATTCACATTTTATTTACAAACCATTATGAAGGATTTATGAGTAAATATGCTAGCAAGGAAACCATTTTTATGATTACGAGACTATATGTGTGACAATATTCAATTAATGTTGAGAATTTTTCTAGTTTTTAGATTATACAGTATGATATGATCTAACCTAGTGTATGCCGTCATTTAGAAATGGCGCCCAGTAGAAGGAATGAGAACTCCAGCAATACGCATGATCCAAAGATTCAGAAGAATCATATATTTCATGGTCTTAAGCCATAATTTAGAAGGGAAATAGTCTCCCACATATTCTCATCATATGAAGAAATAATATCATGTGTTAATAAGATAATTAATGAATTTTCTGAGTTCTGTGGCTTTGAAGGGAAACAAGAGAAGAAGAGGATGATAGAGAAAAATATAGATAAAGGAAAAAAGGAAAAAAAAGATTTTCCCACATGTGATAAATGTGGAAAGAATCACCTTGGTAAATTATTTAAGTGAATGAGAGGTTGTTATAAGTGTGGAGAAAAATGACACCATGTACGTGATTGAAAGGGTAAGAAAAAGGTTTCAAATTTACAATGCTTCATCTGCAAGAGTTGGGACACTACGCGAATCAATGTTCAAATCATCAGAGTATGCCCCAAATGATGCTATTGGATAATAATCAAGTTATGATACTACCATATATGAAGAGGAATGACTAGTGTTATTATGTTGTTATTAAATAATTATTTCATTTGAGTGTTGTATCAACAATTTACTAGTTATATTAATTATGGAAATAAATAAGGATTTTACTGCAGTACTATTTCATTGAGGATTTTAGATTATATGGTTCTATGAAAAGTGAATCAAAAACAATTTAAACTTTTTGGAAAATACATGGTTTAAGGAAATATAAACCTTAATATGGTTATGATATTGAGGTAGTGATTTTGGAATAAGATATGATTGATTTGGATAAATTATATTCAATATTCTTGACTACTTTGAAACTAATTAATTGTTTATTTATTCCATTATTGTTGGAGTTTACAAAATTTTTGGATATAAGGAGTATATCCAGTATTATATAAGGAATAAGGGAGCATGAATGTAATCAATAAGGTTTTATGGTAATTCAGGGTGTTACCGTGTTTTAAAAGAATACATGATGAAGGTATTCACATGTTATTACGTGGCAAAAAGAATCTTCATTGTGTTTACCTTCCTTATAAATTTTGGATTGCGAGTTTGGACAGAATTATTTTGGATAAGTCTAAAGGTTGGAATGGATTAAGTCTAACATTGTATAATATTGTTAAGTTTAAATAATTTCTTAAGATTATTTTTGGATTGTTATAAAAAGGACAACCCAGAGGTTGGGCAACAACCCATCGCATCCGGCAAGGCCGCGAGACTTGAACCCGCAACCGAAGGGCGACAAGGGTGAATCACCTACCACTGGTCTACATGATGTCCTGGTTTATATAATGTAGTTTTTTTAAATAATCTGAAAAATTAATTATAAATTCATTATTTTTGGAACCCTATACGATTAGGATAAATAGAATATTTTTGAATTCTATTATCTTTTGAAGTGAAAGATGAGTTTTTGGTAGAAATTAGTTGAAGGATGAAACTCGACTTTTCAAGTATATATTTTTTCCTCTTATTATATGAATAAATTAATTCTTAAAATTTAGGGAATGGATATTAAAACCAAAAATGGGTTATCCTAATAACTTATGTTTCGTTGAACCGATGATATTTTAAATCATCATAGATTGATGGCTTTGAGGACCTCAATTTTACACTTGTTTTTGATTGATGACCTCAATCACTACCTATAAATATTTAAATTTTCCATACAATTATGTGTCTCTAATTGCCACCAATTTTCTCCTAATCGATATCATAATTTGGGGGTGACTTTTTCATTTCCCTTTCCCTCTTATTAAGAATAAATTTTATTAACCCAATTTCCGATGTGGGTTTTCCACAAAGGTATTTTTCTATTTTTAAACATTTATTTTTGAAGAATAATTTCAAATTTAAAGGAAGTAATTTATTTAAATAGGGGAGAATGTAACACCCCAAGATTTCATAGTATGTTATCTCTTCAAAGTAATTCAATGACTTGCGCTACACGCAACACTGAGTTCGAGCGCATCACGACTTACCAAACTAGCCGTTCAAAAAGAGGTTATGAATAGTTTTAACTGAATTTTGAATTTTATATACTCCATATAATTTTAGAATTCATATTATGTGTTTCTTATATATAATATAATAACACATTCATTTTTTTCAGATAAAAGAAGTATTTTTCAAAAAATGCAATTTTACCGCCTTTTAATGGAGAACCCCTTTTAAAACCAATATTTAACACTTATATATATTAAATTTAATGAAATTAAATTCTTCTTTAGAATCATGATATAAAAATTTAGTTTGGATAAATTTTTGGTACTTTTCTGATAACTTTCATATTTTGATGAATACTGAAAAATACTAAATTTTAATTAAAAACAACCTTTTTAATCGAAATAATTTATAGTGTTAAATTATGAATTTGAGTGGTCTGGAAGTATAATTATATTATATTTTTATCATTTAATACAATTTAGGTCATTATAAGTAATTTTACATTTAAATTTGACATAAACACATATAAATCTTTTGATAGTTTTTACTTTTTAAAAAACCCGCCTTTTGGTTTTGACAATAGGAATTAATTTTAAATTAATTAATGAAACTTCTATGCTTAAAATTTGGTAAAATAGAATTTATTTTTGAATTCTGAATATAAAAATTATCTTAGGGTGAATTTTTGGTATTTTTCTGAAAACTTTCAATTTTTGATGAATAGTGAAAAACACTACATTATTTTTTAAAACTGAATTTTTATTTAAATAATTATTTATTTTATTTAAATTTATTTTAAGTAAAAATAGTTATATAATAACTATATAAGTTCAATGTAATTCATTAGAGTTATTTGATAATAAAATTAGATATATAAAATTTTATTGAACTTTTTAACGCCTTTTACCCACCTTCTAGGCACATTTGCAAATTTGCATAAAACGTAATTTTAAATCTTATGTGAATTGAATTTAAAAAATCTGAAAGATACGGTTAAAATCAGTAAGTAAAATGTGGTTCAATAAGATGGAAATAATTTTTGGTGAATAATAACTTTTGACTTTTATTTACCACAGTTAAAAGTAAATAGGGTAATTAAAGGTAAAAATGATATTGTAATTTCCCTAAAACATATCCTAATTCTATTTTATAAGTGTATTTCCACCAAAACCAACCTTAGGAATAAAATATGATCTTTTTGGTCCACTTGGATTAGATTAGTACATTTATTATTATTTTATTAAAAGAAGAGTTAAAAGTGTTAAATTCAAAGTTTAATAACTAAACCATTTTTAATATAGGGTTATACATAAGATAAATTCGAATATAAATATTCAATATAAATATAAAAATATTTCCTAAATAATGGTATTTTATTTATAAATTTTAGAGATTAAATAATTAAATTTATTTATGACACAATGACGATGTAGTAATTACTTTATCAATGAAATATTAAAATAATTGATATTATAACTATAAAAATAAATGTAAATTTAGGATTTTGATGCCATAAACAAATTTTATAGGTTAATATGACATTTTAGGGTTTATTAAATAATTTTTTTTGAAGTGATTAAGTTGTTATGACTTTAACAAAAACAAAATACCAAATAGTATCAAAATTGACATAAATGAGTTTTTAAAACAAATACTATATTATTAATTGATATAATATTTTAAAAAATATAAGGTTCGGACAAAGGACTTATATAAGGTTATATATATCAATAATTAACCACTTGGGGTTATCTTGACTTTTTATATTATTTTTATTTACCATTTATTATAATAATACAAGAGGACATGGTAAAAGATAAACTATTTAACTAAGTGTTAAATCTAAAAGATAGGGTTAATATGGTGACCTAAACTTGTCTAAAACCAATTGGTTGAGATTATTTCTACCCATACCCACCTTATCTTCAAAATAAATTAATTTTGAGCCATTAGAAACCGAAAATTATTTTATAATAATATAATATTTCAAACTTTTCCTAAAGTGACCCTCACCTCTCTTATAAAAGGGTACTTCCCCTTCTCTTAAAATAACACCTACAAAGCCATTTGTCTTGGCCAAAACCTGCCAAAATCTCCTCCCAACTTCTATCAATTCAACCTAGAGGCCATCCCTTGATAAGAAATCCAACCTAAGGAGCCCTTTTGTTCAAATCAAAATGAAACACCCAAAGAAGAGGTAATTATTTTATCACCTCTTTCAAAGTTCTTTTCTTCTTCCACTTTATTTTTCTTTGTTATTTCCATAACAAAATAATAAATCCAGTACCTTATACATACTTTGATTTTATTATAAATATGGTACAACCATATTCATTAATTTATCCATTATATGAATGATAATGTCACCATGCGTTCGTACGTACGACTTACCGTCTTCACGTCATGGTGTAATTTGTTATTCAACACTATGTTATTTGGATGGATATAATGATGAGTAATATGTATATAAATAATAAAAATAACATGATAATTTCTCTGTATAATTAATATAACATCCAATTCCACACCTTTTAATCATTAAGGAAATGATATTATTGGCTGTGTGTACGTACGGCTTACCGTCTCCACGACGCGATGAGATTCATTTCCACGTTCACCATTCAACGATGATTATAAAAATATATATTATTAATAAGTATGTAATATATGAAATAATAATGACACTAGATATATATATATATGTATGTACTTACATATATCTTATTCACTTACTTCTGTTCAATATGATATAAAAACGGAAACAACGTTTATGCATACGTACGACCTACCGTCTCCATAAATGGTGTTTTCCATTTCATATATCTATATATTATACATATTTATATTCTAAATATATATTATATATAAATACTTTTTTATATTATATAATTATTTAAATCATGATCTAAATGATACGAACAAGAATAACAAGTTAAAACACATAAGATAAAGAAATTGATTATTACCCGAAATGTTAATTTAACATGGAAATCATTATTAAATGGGTAGTATAAAGTCATAAATGAATCATTTATGATATAATAAATATGAATATGGTTTTGGTATAATTTAATAACATACTATGGTCATTATACAAGAGGTTAAACGTACCCTCGACCAAAGGAAAGTACAAGGTAAGAGTTATTTTCTCAATCTCATTATTATCCGAGATTGTTTATCTGTAAGTATCTACTGGGACATATTTATTATCTATATCCATGTTTCATTAAAATGTTTTAAAAAAATGAATCTTTTATGGTTTTATGGAAGGGAATATTTAAATAGATCATCATTTTAAATGTTTTTAAATATTTATTTTTCTAAATCATTTTAATTAATGTCCATATTTTCAAAATGATTTTAAGGATTTATTTACATGGACATTATTGTTTTAAAGTTTTAATGTATTTAAAAAGTTTCAAATTGTTATGGGACAATTTGATTAAAATATATTTTAAATGACTTCCTTTATAAATTGTGCGACTTTTAAATGATTTCATGAAAATGGGTATTTCTTTAAAAGAGTTTTATTGATTATTTTCAACTATGTCAACATACTTTATTGGATATTATTCTTGATTGAGGTTGATTTACTATAATACAATCTTATATATTTTATTTAATGAGTTATGATATTTTTGACTGTGGGTGTGCTATTTTTATACCATTCATGGTTTATTGTTCAAGTATTAACATTTTGTATACTAGTGTTAATATAAATGTTTATGTTATGTTTCAACATTTTCATATGCGGAATGTATTGGTCTTAGTAAGTGACGGGTGGAGCCTGCTATAGATCCTCGATGCATCGGTAGGTATCATGAGATAAATTAGTGTCTTGGCATAAGGCCTTGACACAAATTTTATTTTTATTCTTGGCACGAGGCCTTGACCATGTGGTAATGACGTCCGACGTTAAGCATTCCCTCATTATGAAATTAATTATTACATGTGATTATTTGACTAGTAGAATATCCATGTGCATGTTTATATGTTAATGTTTGATTTATTTTCTCCATATTATGTTCAAGTTTATGTTTAAAAGGATGCTATTATTATTACACATATTGGGCCTACGGGTCATGTACGGGTTCCCCTTCAACCCTTAAAAGGGGGATTATCCATAATAAAATAAAAATGAAGGCCTTTAAGCCATTTAGGTATTATGTTTGATATACAGGGTTAAGCTAGGGGAATAATGGCATTCTAAACAGATTATTTATGTTGTATTTTATTTTTGAATGTGTAATGTAATGTTCATGTATGTAATCTATTTTCCAAGACAGCTAAACTGATCAGTATTTCAGGACTTGATTCCTTGTAATCATGCCAATGCATTAAAATAATGTACCAGATCCAGGCTTCTGGGTTTGGGGCGTTACATTTTTAGTGTAATTTGATTTTTCATTTATTCCCCTATTCTCTCCCACCTTACTTTAAAATCCCTTCCACCCTTGGGATGAACTGTATTCATGCTCATATTCTTTATAATTCCCATGGACATGGGAGTATAAGAAGCCATGTATAGAGATTATGGAATTGGGATGTATTTTAATAAGTAGAATTTCTTCCACTCATAGATTGCTTTTAATAATTAATTATTGGATTTTTTTATGCATTCATTGAAAAACCTTTCATCCTGATTTGATGGAAAAATTTTATTTATGGATAAAACCAATTTTTTCCTAGTTTATAGCTATATGATCATTATAATGGAATGTTATCCATTCTTTGAGGAAAATCCAAACCTAATTCCAATATTTGATTAATATCAGACCAAATATTAATTAATGTTGAAATTATCATATGTTTTTTTGATCATGATGACCACACAAACACACATGTATATATTTTATTCCTTAAAAAAATAATGGTAATTTTAATTTAGCCAAAATAATGAATTCCTTTTTATTTAATTCTCTTCAATTTCATAACCTTTAATTATTTTTATAAAATAATTTTTATCAAATCCATTCACTATGATTTTGAAAAAAACCATGAATTAATTATCTATCTAAGCATCATAAAATAGAAAAATATAAAACCATATATTTGTGGGACCAACCCTTACTCCCACTATCTATTTAGTTAGATATTTAGGGAAATATATATATTCTAATAGCATACCTTATGACAAGTTTGGAGATGAGAAATCACTCAACTTGGCCTCACCCTCTCTTAATTAATCTCTTAGATTAATTAAAACAGTGCAAAAATAACTTTTGAATTAAAATATGAAAAATGAAATTTCCATGAAAAAGGGTCCCCAGTGGAAAAATAAAAAATATATTGCTAATAGGACTTCATATAAAAATTCTATTATATAGTATTTCTCAGACTAATTTGTTTCATTTAGGGTTGAAGTTCATAATTTTTGAGTTTTGGACCCCTAGTAGGGCTGTTTTTTTTATAAATAGATATTTTCACTCTATTACATCGATGTGGGGGAAATAGGTTACATTAAAAAGAAAATCATGGAACACAAAAATGAAGGAAAGTGCCTAGTGATGCTCAAACTCGAAGCCTCACCAAGACCCACAAGGGTAGATATCATTGAGCTTCACCCCAATGGAATATAAAGTTGCACTCTAATTACTATTATGAGTATAGATTTTGAGATAAATGAATTCATAAGATATTTTTAGGAATTATATATACCACCCACCTTGAGGTAGGACTATTAAGACCTCTTATTAGACTTTTGAATTTCATTTTGATCGTAGTTTATTGAAATTTTAAAATCCAGTGCATTATTATTATAAATTTATTTATTATTAATTTAACAACAATAATAATTGGTGGTAAATAATGGTTTCCCACCATGGTATCTCCATCATTGTGCTACTCAGCTACACAACCTTCACTATGGTATATCCAGTTCCCCCTCCACTCAAAACCAATATTCCAAATACACTGAGTCGCCAATATCACAATTCCACCACCCTCCTAGTGGTTGTGTCTATAAAACTCCATATTATTTGAGTTCACTTTAAACTAGAAAAAAATTATATTTTAGTTTAATAAAATCCAACTAAATTTTATTTTTTTTGGTTTTGAATCGACAAGAGGATGTTAGTTCATTATCTAGAAATTTAAATGAAGGTTTTAGAGATGTATAGATAGGTAAAAAATCTCAAGTAGAAAATTTTGACCTCTCATAGTTTTAATAATCACAAATCATACTTAACTATGTTTCTAATGAGTTCACTATGTTATGTTATATTTTGGACTTATAAGATAATTTGGAAGATTTTTCAAAGTACAACTCACCGTTCTTGAGTCACCACTCTGATTCACTTCTAAGGATGACTTACCGCTCCTGACTCACCACTCCCAACTCACTGCTCTCGACACAACACTCTGGATTTTCTACTAAGGACGACTTACTGCTCCTGACTCACTACTCTTGATGCACCATTCTGAATTCACCAAGTCTGAGTCACCATTCCAAAGACTCACCGTTCTAAGGACTCACCATTCCAAAGACATCATTCGAAAGAGACCATTCTAAAACTAGACTCACCACTCAAAAGACTTACTGCTACCTTTAATTTATCATTTTAGATTCAATATTCTTAATGGTCATATTTTTTGAACTTAATGCTACTAATTATTTTAATGAATTTTTTCCAGCCTTTTGCAGAAAACATGTAAATAGATGACAAACTGCAGTATGAGGTATGAGATACCAGAACATGATCGAGAACATTCTATATGTCAGTTGTAGTGTATAAATATAAAAACTAAATATCTAAAAATATACAAAACAAAATGAAATAGAAGGTTCATGGTGATAGACGAGAATGAAAATGACTCAAAAAATGTGCAATACCAAAAGTGATTGTGTTACATGTGTGCAAGATTATACTTCAAGCATTCAAAGAACACACGAAGAAGCAGATTACTGTACATTTGGTTCATTCATAAAACACAAGAAAAAATCTTCCACGACACTCTATTTTACAAAAACTTCTAGAAAAATGACTCGAGATTCATTTCAATCTACCTTAAAGGAGTCACAAATCTATAACGCATATCAAACAGAGCAACGCTATCTCTTATACTCTTTTATCTACTCTATTTATGAAATTTATTTACATTACGAGCAGTGTGAGATTATCTTTGTTTTATGAAAATACACTGAATCTTGTGCATAACTATAATATACACAAATATATTCTCAACTTATCTTTTTTCACCTTATATTCTCACAGATAATAGTGGAATAAGCCCCTATATGTCCTGTCACATTTTTCACTCCCACAAAAATTGTGGAAGGGATTTTTGTGACCTGGAAAACACTGTATGTGCTGTTGTATACCTAAATATAGGTTGTGGATAAAGTTTATTTCTATAAACTTCTTGGTAGAAAGTGATCACCAATTGGATAGGACTAAGTCTCAGCTTGAGACCAAACCTATTGTTATTATTTCCACTGCACCTTTTAAAGTTCCATTTTTACTACTTTAACTATTTAACTCTGAAAACATTTCTTTCACTTTGATAGTTAATATTATATAGTGTTTATATTATAATTTGATTAAGTAAATTGATTTCAAAAGTTAAAATAGTATTTAATATTATTTAAACTAAGAACGAATCACTCGTTGATTTTTTTAAAAGATCAAAACTTTTATAAATATGCTACTTTGATTGACTAAGCACTGTTTTATTCTGATTTGGGTGATTTCTTTTTAAATCCATTTTAAATATAAATTTTTATTAGTAACTCAATTCACCCCCTATTGAGTGTCCTACTCCCACCAACAAAAAATATATATGGAGAATTTTAAAAAAAGAGAAAAAAGGAAGTGAATGGTGGAAGAAGAGGGATACTGAGTACCTGATATCATGCCATTGGGTAACCAGTATGACATGTAATAAAACAAGCCAATACCCTTTTCCCCTAAAACCCTGTGGTTAGCCATTAAGAAACTAGTGGTCCACTGAGTAGTTTTTGGGTGTTCACTAGGTAATGAGTGGAGTATTTTGATATATTTATTTTAATAGGGGAAGCATGGTAATGTTACATAATGATTTATTTTAAAGGGGAAGGGGTGGATATGGAAGGAAGTGGCATGAAGAGGGAAGATTTCTACCTTTCCCTCTCATCCTCTTTCTAATTTTCTCTTCAGTTAGGTGAACATAGGGTGAAAAAATCAATGATCTATCTACGTTAATACATTCACATTAATGATAAAAATTTAGTCTTATGGTATCATCACATGTTTCTTCATCATTTACTACCTTATATCTAAATATTAATTTTCGGTTGTTCATAGTGATGTTTTCAGATCTAGATTGATCAAGAAAATTTAATCGATAATATTTGATTTGTGTGCTATGATCGATGTATGAGGCAGGTATACCAAAACTTTTATGGAAGTTTTTGTATTATGAAAGTGTTCATGTGATATTGGGGATAGTAATGGACATAGGGGACTAATAAAGGAACCTCAGGATAATAAAAACTATGATTAAATTCATGGGGTCTAAGTAGACCAGTGTTGTCACCCCGTTATGACCTTGTAATTTTTGGGCAGTTCAACATCATTTTTGCCTAAAGATCCATGTAAAATAGTAATGTAAATAGGATCTGTAGGAGAATTCTAGGTACACATAAAAATAATAATTAATTCATGTAAATTATGGTGATTGGGTCATACATTCCTCCATGGGTGAAATAATTTTTTGGTAGCTGAGAAATAGTTCCACATAAGGGATTCATAGGGGGTCCTTGGGAAATAGAAATTAAATGAGTATATTAGGTATAAAAATAACTATAAATATATTCATAGTATATATAAATAATGATATGGTCATACTTGTAATAATCCCCTCTTCATGGGTACCCCTTTGGGCTGGTGGTGAAGATGGGTGTGGCCCCCGAAGTCCATCTCCATTTGGTCACAGGTTGACGAATAACACTGAGAGTATAAAATGAATAAATATGAGAGACATAACCCTCAATATATCCTAGTAAATAAAAAAAACCACCAATTAAATCCATAAACTAAATAAATAAAAAAATCTCAAAACATTAATGTAAAGTCATACAAAGTAGAATCAACTCAAAATATACCACGAGAAATGCCTTAGAAGCGACCATGAACTCCAACAGCTTCTGAACAACTTCTACGAGCTAGTAATGCCCAACTCAATCACTAAACAACTCTTGTAGACCTAAAAAAATATATTTATACATATATGGGGTGAGCATGCAAGTATAGTATGCTCAATAGGATCCTCCCCGAACCCTATCATGCAAATATGGAAGAATCATACTAAAGACTAGTGAATAAATATAGAAATCAACTCGTTACCTAAATCAGGTGAAATATATCAAAAACTCACCAAGACTCACTTATCAATTAATTTATATAAATAGGTAACACCATATAAAAAACATATATATAAGGTACCCCACAATCCATTTTCTTGCTGAACCATTTACCCTAAAACCCAACATCTTATTTTAGGGTGCTACTATATCCACCATAAATCATATTTCTCATCCGTGAAAACTTATCAAAACCACATCATCATCAAACCCTACACATCTATGCACACATACAACAACCGTATCATGATCACATATCTATAATCACATAATAGAATTGAGAGTGATCACAACCCTTGTAAGTATACACTATGACTTAAACCATTAGATCCCATGCATAAATACACATGTATAACTATAATCCATTATAACCTAATACAAGTATATACTATAACATTAAGCCTCCATAACCTACTTATAATTTTATGTAATAATTGAGATCCATTACAACTTGCATGATTACATACCCTATTCCATAAGCCACCACAACCCGAATATTTCTACATATCATGCTATGTCTAGAAGAGAGAGAGGGGTAGAGGGAGTAGTTATCCATAACTACATAGATGTTTGGAACACACCCAAAACCCAAGGACATTATGGGAGTTAGTTTCCCATACCAAATCGGGTGGTGGAGCATAAGAAGTGATAGGACATAATGATAGTGTATCACACAACCATTCTAAGAGCAACTATCCTACCCTATACTTGAACTATAACTAAAATCCCATATGATAACCCTAATGCCATATTTAGTAATAGAATGAAAATACCCATCTAAGCATACAAGAATCAAAGTCTATCATCATTAATCATTTAGTAATTTAATAATTACCATTTTACTTATAAAACCCCATCAAAAAATTTTATTATCATTTTCTCTAACCATCGAAATCCAGAGTGTTTTTGTAATTCACATTCAAATTGCAAATTTCATGGCCATGCTCTTTTAAGGCATTTATCCAAACATATCCACTGTTCTCTCTCATTGTATCATCACCAACATCAACATCCATTCCTACCAGTTCATTATAATTCATTATTATTCCAAAATCTTAGGTATTCTATGACCCAACCAATCCTATCACAAGGGAGATATATATTAGAAGGAAACAAGAATACTTCAATGAGCATAAATAAGGAAAAAAACCGAGAAACAAGAAAAATACCCACCAAGAAAGGCTCCCACTCAGATACAACAATCCCAACATCATCCTTAACACCTTTCCACATTATCCATACCATCCCACCATAACCGAAACCACGCCACTACCACAACCATGAAAAAACAACCCACCCCTCACCTTTACAACCAAACACACTAGGTTTTACATAAATACACAAAAATAGATCTATCATCACATTATTTAAATAAAAACGAATCATATTTTCAATAAAACAAACTCAAGGAGTAATCAATGGTGTACCATCAAAGAATACAATCTTTTAACAAACAATTATATTGTTTTAAACAACCCCAAACATTTATTTCTAGAAAAAAAATTTTCCTTAACCATTTTGAATTAACCAATTCATTATGAGCATATTTCAAAAACTAAAAAAATATAAAACAACCACTAATATTATCTACAATTAACTAATGAATATGCTCAAAGCAACACCTTTCATGTTAAGAAATTTTAATAAATAATGATAAACTTAATTTCATGTGAAGCATTACTTATTCTATTTATCTTACCATATTTATGTTGTTATTTGGATTTTAATCATTTAAATAATTCTAAGTAATAATAATAATCATAGTAGAAAATTCTCACACTATCTATAAAATCACATGTGATAAACAATATAAATAATTCATAATCACATACAGTTACAACACCCTTACAATTCTTCCAAATTTATTATTTTCCAATAATTATCTTATTTAAGGTCAATCTCGAACATTTACCCATTAAGATAAAGAATTTTAATCCCACATCAACACATAAAACAAGGAGAAGTTTATGAATCCCCTTCCTCAATATTAAGTTTAAATGTTTACCAAACAAGAATAAAAAGATGATAGAGGAACTCCAACACAACACCTCACGATGATCCCATGAATCCTAAAGACATATTCCCATCAAGATTAATCCATCTATCATTGATAGGAAACCAAAAAATTAAAGGAATATGATATGTCATGGATCGAAAAAAACAAAAGAGAGAGGGTCAAGAAGCAAACTAGAGGAAAAGGAGAGTCTACTTGATTTGAGGATTATTATTGCACATAAAAGGCCTAGGTTTGACTATAAAATACTAGGCTTGTCAAAAAATATCCCACAACCACCTAGTGTTCGAAGGGAGAAGGGGGAAATAGGAGGAATTTGAGAGAATCCTAAAATTTATATTTTGTCTTGGAAAACACAGTGTCATGACATGATGGGAATCCATCACACTACGTTGGCCTAGATATGAAGATCACAACATGATTTCCCCACATGGATCCTCCCCTTTCTCATGGTCAATATTTTCATCTTCAATGGATTATAGAAACTCACGGTGTGATAAAGGGTGTCACTCCATGACCTTGAAATCCAAAAAAATCATATAACATTGACCACCCCTCCTTAATCTTCTCGACCCCCAAAAAATACCACAACACGACCTAAGTGCCATGGCATGACAAGCCCTAATGATATAACCAAAGAAATACAATCCTTTGGGAATCATGATGAAGCCAATCCCTTTTCACCATGACCATAGTAATGTAAAATTAAATAAATATTATTTTAATCTATACATAACATTTTACACTTGAGAAAAATCCTCCTCAAAGCCCTCACAGTGTGATACACATCCACCATGACGCAATCCAACTTTCTTCTAGAAACAGTGTGAACTCTAACTATCCTAATTTACACCCCTAGGATATGGCAGATCCCCATGATGTGACACATCTCCCAAATGACCTCCAATAACATGGTACCTACCATCATGTTGTGACTCAATTATTCTAGAATAAACCTGAAACTCTGGAATCTCATTCCTTCAACCTCAAGACCACAAATAAGCAATTCCAAGACTCTCTCAAAACCTAAGAATCGAAAAAGGGAGGGTTTGAGAAAATATGGACTGTTACATCCGAAACCTATCAAATTATTATTATTATTGAGAATTTAAAACAAAACTTGGGAAGGAAATATGGAGCTAACCCCCCCCCACATGAGATACTTATCAAGTATTTCATTTTAAAAAGAAAACATCCAACTCATCAGAAGTAAAAAGACGCATAAACCCACAACATCATCAATTATCTCATAAATCAACCAAGGTTATACATATACTATCAATAAAATAAAACATCAAACAAATTGGGATATTGAACATGCATATAAAACTCATGTTCCCAAGTACACTCCTCTAAGCCACAATGTCACCATATGATATAAAACAAAGGAATATAAATTCTGCAAAACAACTTCTCTTGAAAACCTTGAATATCAACATGTCATTCCTTTAATTTCATATCATATTTAACTTTGAAATTGCCTCATTAAATGAAATGATAATTTTCATGAAGATACTGATGAAGTCAAAATACATGAAAGACATCATAGATCTGGTTCATCTATGGGGAAAGTTTTAACTGGAATGAAAAAAACTCTAACATGTTCCGACACACCAAAAGGCCCAAAAAACTGGGGAGAAACCTTAGTCCCATGAGCAAGACTCTGCTTCCCACAATGGGGAGATAATTTTAAGAAAACATGATCTCCAATTTCAAACTCCATAGGTTTCCTCCTATGATCAACATAGGGTTTCATATGATTCTTCTATACTTTTATCTACTCATGAATCACATGCACCTTATATTTCAGGCTATGCATCAATTCTAGACCAAGAATAGAAGAATATCCAAGCTCATTCCCACCCAAAAGAGATCTACAGGGTTGTCTATACAATGCTTTGAATGATTCCATACTAATAGTAGAGTGATAATTGTTATTATAAGATAACTCTACCAAGGTTAGGTGCTTCACCAAAAAACATCCAAAATATAGAATTCATGAACAAAACATGTCTTCCTAAGTCTGGATAGTTTGCTATATCTAACCTATGGATGAAAAGAGGTACAAAGTTATAGCTGAGATCCAAAATCACATTAGAGAAACTTCCACACCTGAGAGGTGAAATGGGGATAATGATAAGATATTATCATCTCCAAGTTCTCATGAATCCTCTCAAGGTATGATACATATAAGATACACTAGTATGTACCATCAAATATGAATTGTAGAGCTCACGAAGAATCACCTCACACATCTCCAAATGAATAAAGATCCTTCCCTGAAGCAACACTCGATGTTGATCATTCTTAACCATCCCTCAGGGGAATCACTGCTAACAACATGATTCCATTATACTTCCACCTCAGAATATCCCAACTGGGATTCCTCCACTCTCTGCACCAAATATGACTACACAACCATCTGATAGAGACACCCTCTTCCATTAACTACTCCCATATCAAGGTGTATCATTATAATCTCCTTCATCACTCTCCAAACATCTCCAGACTCAAATGAAAAATAACCACATGATTTCCTGCTCGACATGTTAGCCACAACATTTCCTTTTCTCTATAATGACTTGGATTTTTCATGTATTATTTTTAGATATTATATAGATTATCTTCAAGAATAAGTGATGAGACGACGTGCGATTCTAAGGCTCAATGTGTACAAAATAAATGTTTGAAATATATTAAATATATTTAATAGCACAAGGGCACATTTTTTTTGAAAAAATGGAATAACTACCAAACGGGGTCCTGAATCATAAATATGAATCCACTGTTGAGTTAAGAATGTGGGTTTTACCTTAGGTGTGACATAACCTTTGTCGGTGTGGGCCGTTTGTGAAAAATTCATCGTAGGAATAATTAAATAAAATAAATAAAATAAATAAAATATTTAATTTATTTTGTATATTTTTATGTGGTGAATGAATTATCCTTTAATTATACAGTTATAGAAATTCATCAGGCTTGGCCACTCAAACCCTAGAGATTTTATACAAATGTTGGAGAGCTTTTCCTGGTGAACGACGATGGATTGAGATTAGATCATGGATCATTACGCCAACAGAGTTCATGGATTTTTTCAACGATGATAATGAAAACACTATTCATCAAAAATTTATCCAAAATCCAAGTAGGATGTTTTTATTTGTTATTTACATTTAGTTTCTTAACCCCAAACAAACTTGGATCAATTCCATGAACAAAATTGAGACATGCATCGTTGATAGAATTAAATTGATGGAATTGTTTATTTGTTCATTAATTTATCCCTCTTCATTTTCCCCTTCTATGAAAAAAAATTGAGGCCAAATTAACAATGACCAAGGTTAATTCCTCATATTTTATGGTTTATGGATTTCTTCCCCTGTTATTCACACGTTCATCGCAAGAGTTTTCTTTTGAACCATGGTTTGATGGAATACCTGGTATTCAATCATTTTATGACTATTCTTCATCACAAAGGATCAGTAATATGGGTACAAATTGTGATTGATTATGTGGTTGATGTGTGATAACAATGGTGGAATATCGGGAGCGGAACAAATGGATTTACGGTTCCAGTTCTTCTTAATTTTGATGAACAATGATGATTTTGCTCAAAGAATCATCTTCAAATAATATTTGGAGCCCAAAATCCTGAGATCTAGAAACTAGAGGCCTAGATTAACCTTGATATATAGGTTTAGGCAATTGAGGTGGCTCTAAATAAGCATAGGATGAAACGAAAGAGGATTTAGAAATCGAGAGCAACATGATGTGTAATACGACATTACATAATCTGTGTCCCCTTGGCTACGGTGCTAGGGTTCTAGATGAAGTTAAATATCACACATCATGTGAATTATTCACATGAAATTTGACCCCTTTCATAAGGATTAACATGTAATTCAAAGATTACATGAACATGGGAAAAAGTAAATAACCAGATGGCATGCTGTGCACTTTGACATAGACACATCTTGGTATACACGGGCTGGTACACATACATGGATTGGTGTACACATGATGATACATGGACAATACCACCATAAAAATACATGGATAGGTTACATGGGTAGGATACTGTGTTTCTCTACATGTTGTGTACTTCTTCTACACACTGTATATATGGATATTTACATGCTGTGTGAGGATCTTCCACATGGGAAAGCATGGGGATAGCTGGACACACCATGTACCCCCTGGTACATGCCATGTACTCACTTAAAGAGTGTTTTTAGCTCTTTGTTTTCTCATTTGAGACCATTATAGGTTGAGTGTGTTACCTTAGTCCTTTCCCTCAAAGGTATGGTGTGACATTACATCCCCATTACTGAATTGTGACCCCCTCTAGAAGCTGAGTCTCAGATAGAGTTGTAGGGTCCCTCTATGAGATTAGAGTGAGATCCTCTATCATACTTTATTCCCTAGGTGTGGTTTATGGAATCAGGATAACCTCCTTGAGGAAGACATTAATCCTCCATCTATAAGGTTGTATTGATAGGGTTAGTGATATCATTGACATACAATCCTCTACATAGTGGGTTGATCTAGATTGGATTTTTGGTGTCTCTTAGCAGTTCTGGGTGTGAAACCCTATCTATATATTGGTTTCTTATTAGACTAGTGAGGTTTCTTGGATAGGGACCAATGATCTATAACTCTTAGTATATTTTATTCTATGATCGAATTTCTCATGGAGTGGATTCTCCTGGAACGAGTGTTTCTTTGAGCAGAATCCTATGGATGATAGTTGTTTATGATAGCCTGGTGGAATGGTGTCTTTCCTGAGTATATCTGGGTGTTTTTATTATACATTTATTTCTATATCTTGTATTGAGATGAATATACTTATTTCTTCATGATTAGTGTTTTTAAGGTGTCCTACTGAGTTTTTTTATACTCACACCTGCATGGACTTTACCCACATGTGTCATGTCTTATGTAGAAGATGACCGCTTTGATGGTGTCCTGGGAGGATAGGGAGTAGGTGTAGCATAGCTAGAGCTTTTTAGACTAAGGTGTTTTACTGGGATATTTCATTTTACTTAGTCTTCACCCTTGGAGCAGGGTGTACTCTTTATATGTTTTGGTTTGTATTGTATTTGGACCCCAATTTTTCTATTTTTAGTACTTACTATCATACTATATTGTGGGATATTAGATGTATACATGCATTATTTTATTTTCTTTAAATTTCAACATTGTGTTCACTTGGAGATGTGTGCATGTGTACAAGTAATTTAGGCTAATACCTCCTATTTTTAGGATATGACTACTCAGAGTTGCTATTCAACCCCTAATCTATTAGAGGTGGGATTGGGATAGTCATAGGTTAAACCTCGGTGGGTCAGTTCATGGTAGAGTGTTATCAGAGTGGTCAGTTTTACCTTAATACTGAAGTTAGTGATATTTTTTTGGGGTAATAGTGTTTAATGTTTTGAGTTTGGATTTTAATAGTGTTGGTGTGGAGAGCAATGTATCCATATACCAGGACTCTGATCACATTCCTTTCGACTCGGTACATGTAAACATTGGTTGTAGGGATTTTTTGGGTACATGCATCATATAGTAATAGTTGTATTTTCCATGTCCTTATTAAGTCATCTCCCTAGATATACTCTTTTGACCATGGTATATCATGTTTTATTTTAGTATGCCTCCATATAGATAACTAGCTAGGATTCCACTATGTGATCATGAGGATGATCCAACCTATGAAGATGCATCGATATAGGGACCTATACCAGAGATATCACCTATGGGTGGTTTACTGGATATACTACCACTCGTTGAGATGCATCCAACGCTGGTAGTACCAGTTGATGATGCACATAGGTTGAGTGTGTTGTATGAGTCTCATAGGTAGTGACCTCTTAGGTTTTGGGGTGAGCCAGACCTCCATGTGGTTAAGGACTAGATAGAGGCAGTCACTTGTGTTTTCCACCTTGTGAGGATACCTAAAGATCATATGGCGGTCCTCATAGTGAGTCTTCTTTAGGGATATTTTGGGTTATGGTAGAGCTTAGTAACTTAGTCACATGATAATACAACTCTCTCCTGGCTAGACTTTAAGTTTCTATTCATTGTGGAGTTCTATCCATCTATGTTGTTATCGGTATGCATACAAGAGCTTCTGCATCTTTAGCAGTGTAGTATGACTATAGAAGAGTACTCAATGAGGTTTACTGATCTTCTGCATTACTCCTTGGATATGGTATGAGATCAGTTCTTTAGAGATTAAACCTTTGACCAGGGATTACACTAGGACATCATAGATTCAGTGGTATCCCTTTGCATTCCCACATATGCTAGGGTGATTTAGCGAATATTGGTCATAGAGAGATTTCTGGAAGAGCAAGCACCGATAGTGAGAGCTAGTAGTGGGCCCCCAATAGATGATACCTCATCAGTAGAAAAACGATGATAGTCACAAGGATCCAATCATGTCAAAAACTTCAAGAGGTGATCCTAAGATGTAGTCTTAGCGATGAAAGGATCTTAGGGTGGATCAAATCATCCAAGAGAGAGGTGGTGTTTCTCCCACGATGGTCAGTGACATATGGATCGAGATTGCCTGACCCATCATGTAGCTGATCATGAGATGGTCAAGGGATTTCCGAGATAAAGATAGAGGTAGGAGCATGGTGGTTCACAAGGAAAAGAATGTGGCAGAGGTTCCAGTAGGGTAGTAGGAGGTGGTCACAGGTTTGACCTATTACCACCACCACCCTCAGGTGGTCCACTCTAGACTCAATGAGCTGGTGGATAGGGATGAGAATACCTGCAAACTATAGAGTCCTATGACCCTAAGGCTCTAGAGATAATACAAGGTATGATTTGTGTCTTTTATACTTTAGCTATAGTATTTATAGACACAATTTTTAGTCATTTATTTCTTTACACTTATTTGGTTCGACACTTAGGGATTCTGGTTGATCCATTGGCTCGACCCATGCGATTGGAGACTCTAATAGGTGGTGAATTAGGGATTACACACCTATCCCAATAGTGAAATATGATGCTTGGAGGTGAGAGTTTTTATGGGATCTCTTCATTATAAAAATGATTCCTTATGAAGTCATCTTAGGTATGAACTGGATATCCAAAATTCATGCCCATATTGAATGTTTTAGCTAGAGGATGCGGTCTATCCATAGTGATGAAATGAACTTTTCTTTTTTGGGTGAAAAGAAAACCTTGGTAGAGTAGGATGAGCTCAAGAATAGGAGAGTGCATACAATTACTCACCAGTTGGCTATCATGACTCTTAGAGCAGTGGATGCTTTGGGATATTAGTTTTCTACAGTGGTGGCAGAGTATGAGGATTCCTTTTATGAGAACATACTAGGTTTACAACCTTGTCAATAGCTAGAATTATGCATCAAATTTAATCCGAGGATGGAACCAATATATGCACTAGCATATCAGATGGATCACATAGAGCTTTGATAAATGATTCTACAGTTGGAGGACTTACAAGAGAAGGGATTTGTGAGACCCAGTGTTTCCCCCTGGGCATACCCAAATTTTTTTCCAAGAAGACAGACACGAGCTTGAGGTTATGTGTGGATTATCGATGCCTGAATCAAGTTCTCATGAAGAATAATTATACACTACCAAGTATCTATGACCTATTTTATTATTTGAGAGGGGCACGATGGTTTTAACACCCCAAGATTTCATAGTAAGTTATTTTCTTTAAAGTAATTCAATAGCTTTCGCTACACGCAACACCGAGTTTGAGTGCACCACGACTTACCAAACTAGTCATTCAAAAGTGGTTATGAATAGTATTGACTGAATTTTGAATTTTATATACTCCATATAATTTTAGAATCCATATTATGTGTTTCTTATACATAATATAATAACAAATTCATTTTTTCAGATAAATGAAGTATTTTTCAAAAAATGAAATTTTACCACCTTCTAATGGAAAACTCTTTTTAAAACCAATAATTGACACTTTTATATATTAAATTTAATGAAATTAAATTCCTCTTTAGAATCATGTCAGAAAAATTTATTTTGAATAAAATTTTGGTACCTTTCTGATAGCTTTCATATTTTGATGAATACTGAAAAATACTAAATTTTAATTGAAAACAATTTTTTTAATAAAAATAATTTATAGGGTTAAATTATGAATTTGAATGGTTTGTAAGTATAATTATATTATATTTTTATCATTTAATACAATTTAGGTCATTATAAGTAATTTCACATTTTAAATTTGACATAAACACATGTCAATCTTTTAATAGTTTTTACTTTTTAAAAAACCGGCTTTTCGGTTTCGACAACGATAATTTTTTTAAATTAATTAATGAAACTTATATGTTTTGAATTTGGTAAAATATAATTAATTCTTGAATTCTAAATATCAAAATTATCTTAGGGTGATTTTTTGGTATTTTTCTGAAAACATTCAATTTTTGATGAATAGTGAAAAACACTGCGTTATAGTTTAAAACCGAATTTTCTTTAAATAATTATTTATTTTATTTAAATTTATTTTAAGTCAAAATATATATATAATAACTATATAATTTCAATTTAATTCATTGGAGTCATTTTATATTAAAATTAGATGTATAAAATTTTATTGAACTTTTTACCGTCTTTTACCCACCTTTTAAGAGTATTTGTAAATTTGCTTAAAACTTAATTTTACCACTTATGTGAGTTGAATTTCAAAAATCCGGGAGACAAGGTTGACATCAGTAAGTAAAATTTGGTTCAATAAGATGAAAATACTTTTTGGTGAATAGTAACTTTTGACTTTTATTTACCACGATTAAAAGTAATTAGGGTAATTAAGGGTAAAAATGATATTATAATTACTCTAACACATGTCCTAATACTATTGGATAAGTGTAATTAGAACAAAAACAACCTTAGGAATAAAATATGATCCTATTTGGTCCACTTGAATTAGATTTGGACATTTATTATTACTTTATTTAAAGAAGAGTTAAAAGAGTTAAATTCAAAGTTTAATAACTAAATAATTTTTAATATAGGGTTGTAAATAAGATAAATTAGATTATAAATAGTAATTAGAAAGATAAAACTATTTACTACATAATGGTATTTTATTTATAATTTTTAGACACTAAATAATTAAATTTATTTTTGACACAATGATGATGCAATAATTACCTTATTAATGACATATTAAAATAATTGATATTATAAATATACAAATAAATGTGATTTGAGACTTTTGATGAATTAAACGAATTTTATAGGTTAATATGATATGTTAGAATTTATTAAATAATTTTTGTTTGAAGAAATCGTGTTGTTATGATTTTCACAAAAACCAAATACTAAATAATGTCAAAATTGACATAAATGAGTTTTTAAAACAAATACCATATTATTGGTTGATATAATATTCCTAAAAATCCAAGGTTCAGAAAAAGGGCTTAAATAATATTATATATGTCATTAATTAACCACTTGAGGTTCTCTTGGAAGTTTAGAGTAAGTTTATTAACCATATAGTGTAAGAATGCAAGAAGACACGGTAAAAGTTAAACTATTTAACTAAGAGTTAAATCTAAAAGATAAGGTTAAAATGGTAACCTAAACTTGTCTAAAACCTATTGGTTGAAATTTTTTAGATCCATACCCACCTTATATTATAAATAAATCATTTTTGAGCCATTAGAAACCGAAAATGATTTTATTATAAAATAATATTTCAAGGTTTTCCTAAAGTGAGCCTCACCCCTCTTATAAAAGGGAACTTCCCCTTCTCTCAAAATCACACCTCCAAAGCCATTTGTATTGGAAAAACCCTACCAAAATATCCTCATAACATCCATCAAATCAACCTAGAGTCCTTAATTTTATCAAAAAGCCAACCTAAGGATCCCTTTTGATCAACTCAAAAGGAAACACCCAAAGAAGAGGTAATAATTTCACCACCCTCTTTCAAGTTCTTTTCTCCTTCCACTTCCACTTTCTTTGTTGTTTCCATACCAAAATAATAAATCCATTATCTCCTATATACTATTATGTTATTATAAATATGTTTCAATTATATTCATTATTCTATACATCCTATAAATGACAAAGTCACCATACGTGCGTACGTACGGCTTACCGTCTCCACGTCGTGGTGTAGTTTGTTATTCAAACACTCCATTATTTGTATGTGTATAATAATGAGTATAACTGATGTAAATAATAAATATAACATTTTAATTATTAATTATATATGATATAACATCCAATTACATACAATTCCACCATCAATATAATGATATTGTCGCTCGTGCGTACGTACGGATTACCGTCTCCACGAGGCGATGAGATTCATTCCCATGTTCACCATTCAACGATGATTATAAAAATATATATTATTAATAATCATGTAATATATGACATAATAATTCTACTGGATATATATATATAAATATGTATGTATGTACTTACATATATCTTATTCACTTACTTCCGTTCAATACGATATGAAAATGGAAACAACGTTTATGCCTACGTATGGCCTACCGTATCCATAAATGGTGCTTTCCATTTCATATATCTATCTATTATAAATATTTATATTCTAAATATATATTATATATAAATCAATCTTTATATTCTGGAAGTATTTAAATCATGATATAAATGATACGATCAAGAATAACAAGTTAAAACACGTACGATAAAGAAAGCGATTATTACCCAAAAAGTTAATTTAACATGGAAATAATTATTAAATGGGTAGTATAAAGTAATAAATGAATCATGTATGATATAATAAATATGAATACGGTTCTGGTATAATCTAATAACATACTATGGTAATTATACATGAGGTTAAACGCACCCTAGACCAAAGGAAAGTGCAAGGTAAGGGGTTTCTTATCTCACTTTTAATTCTGTGAGATATTGTGTACTACAATTTGATATATATTATAATTATTATATTTATATTCATGGTATTATGTGATTAATTTGGTGGTTATTAACTTTTGGTCATATGAATCGATTGATTACAACATGGTAAGGGGTTTTCATCTCACTTCTTATTTCCTTGAGATTCACGCTATATTGCCACTATTTACTTTTGTGTGGTGTATGTACTAACCATGATTGTATTCCTTATGTAATATAATTTAATTTATGGGTATTTAAATCCTAATTTTATGATCCTTCTTTCATGAGGTGTATGTTTCGTAAGTCACCAAATCGGTAAGGGAATTTCTAATTTCGATTTCCACTCATTGGGTTTTACGCAAACTTCATTGATTATTTTACTCCAAGATTATGCATGAAATAACTATTTATTTATTTATGTAGTAATTTAAACTCCCCTTTGTGTGGTTATTATTTTGATACACATAATCACTCCATTAATAAATTCTCAAGTCATCGATATGAACTTGATAAGAGTAATCTTAACTCAATTTTCATTAATTGAGTTAAACATCCAAATCATGGTGTTGTTGTTACAAGAATATGTGTGAATGTCCAATGATTGTTTTACACTTAATATCCAATCATATTTAGTGTATTTTAATTTTTCACACATAATTATGTCATTGATTTATCCTTAATCTAAGGATACAATCTTTATAAGGGATTTCATCTCAACTTACATTCCATTGGGACTTATTTTTTGTTATGCGCCAATTCACTTTTATTTGTTATATATAATGTAATTTGACATAATATATCATGAATACCTTTATTCTCATGATATTATTAAGTTTTTATTACCTAAATTATTTTTATTCAAGCGTCTCTCATTTGGTTAGGAACTCTAACTAAAATATCATTTTTAATGTTTTAAAATTTTATTCTTCTAAATATTTCTCATTAATGTCCATGTTTTAAAAATGGTTTTAAGGATTTATTTATATGGAATTTAATGTTTTAAAATTAAAATTCCTTTTAAAAGTTTCAATTTGGTATTGGAAACTTTTATTCAAAAATCTATTTTAAACAGCTTCTTGATAAATAGTGATACTTTTAAATGTTTTCAAGAAAAAGGGGGATATTTCTCTCAAATAGTTTTGATGATTATTTTAATATATGTAAATATCCTTCATTATTCTCGATTGAGGTTAATTTTTTATAATAAAATCTTACATATTGTATTGAATGAGTTATGTTTGACTTTGTATGTGCTATTTTTGTACCATTAATGATTTATGGTTAAAGTATTGACATTTCGTATGTTAGTTTTATTATAAATGTTCAGATTATGTTTCACCCTTTCATATAAGGAATGTATTGGACTTAGTAAGTGACGGGTGGAGCTCTATATAGCTACTCTATGCATCGGTAGGTCTTATGAGACAAAATAGTGTCTTAGCCCAAGTCCTTGAAAAAATCTTATTTGTAGTCTTGGTACAAGGCCTTGACTATGTGGTTATGAATTCTGGAATTATGCATTCCATCATTATGAAATTGGCTATTTATATTACATGTGATTATTCGACTAGTAGAATATCCATGTGAATAAGTAAATGGAATTATTTGATTTATCTCTTCCATATTATTCTGAAGTTTAAGTTTAAAAGGATTGTGTTCTAGTATTATACATTTCCTTAAATGTTTGTTATTATTTATTACAGTTTTCGCTATATTGTTATCGTTACTAAGCATCTGAGCTCACCCCTTTCTTATGTTTTATTTTTCCCAGGATGAAAAGAAGTATATTACAATTAACATATAGGAATAGGCTAATAGATATAAGAGTATTCAAAGGAGACACAATGTTTTTTTATTTCATTATGTAATGTAAGACTTATGTATGTATCTAGCACTTCCAAGGCTACTAAACTAATTAGTCTTTCGAGACATGATTCCTTGTATCATGCCAATGTTATGTAATAATGCACCGATTCTGGGTAACTAGGGTCAGGGAGTTATTGTTGGTATCAGATGAAGTTTAGTATAAACATTGGAAGCTAGATTTAAAAAAAACTCTGATTAGGAAACACTACCCTAAGATATACATTTAGGATTAGTATAGAATAACATCCAAAAATTTTGGTAATGTAAATATTATGTGGGTTTTCCAAGCAATACATTCTGTCTAGACACGAGCAGGTAGAGGCGGCACTTGCACAGATGTACCTAGGAGTGAAAACTCCGACAAGGAGTTTCGGGCTTGACCTAGGGTATCCTGGTACAGGACAACAGGCCTTGCTACACTCTTGGTTATGACACTCCTGGGGGATATGCTTAGGATAATTCACATTTTCTTTACAAACTGATTTGATGGATTTTAATATAAGATGTGAATAAATAAACTTGGTTAATCTTAAGGTGTTTTAGATTGAAAATAAGGTGTTATTATATTCTCTAAATGATTTTATGACTCACATTATGATTTCTTGTGTTAGTCAATGGCTGGATTCCAAGGAAGTCATAGTAACATTGAACATGATGTATAAGGTGGGAATTATGGTGGAAATGATCAATGAAATGGATTATTAATAGGTGTAAAAGATATCATGTTCATAACGAATCAGTTTTCCAAAAATATGATCAAAAACATATATATTAACCAAGTCCTAGACTCAACAAAGAATAGAAAGGTGGTGAATGATAAGAGCTCCAGCAGTGGAGACCATGGCGAAAAGAAAGCTCAATTTCCATCATGCAGGAAATGTGTAAGGAGACACCTAGGAAAGTGTCTCAATGGAACAAAGAAATTCTTTATGTGTGGGAAAGAAGGACATAAAGTAAATAATTGCTGAGGAAAAATGAAGAGTACTATGGAAGAAAATAAAAATGATCCCAAGAATCCATTTACAGTAAATTTCCGTAAATGTAGGGGTCCTGGGAATTACCTGAGTGAATTATCTATTTTTTAGGATAACTGTTTGGTCAAGGAATAACCTATTTGGAAATAAATGGATAAAAAATGTTTAAAAGTATTAGTACTCTTTGTTAATGGGATTACTTTGGAAGAATTTTCTCTTGTATGTGTAACCCTGCAGTTTGTTATGTAAAAATGCTATTTTAGGAAGAATTATCTTTTCTATTATAGTTATAAATAACCATTTGGGTTTATATGATCCTTGAATTTGAGGAAATTGCAATTTATTAAAATTTGGGATGAAAATGAGGGGTATGAGATAACATTTGTGGTGAAATTATGTTATGGTTATTTTGAAGAATTTTTCTCATTTTGGGAATGTTATAAAATATAGTTTTTGAAAAAGGACAACCCAAAGACCGTGTGCCAACCTGTCGTGTTAGACAAAGATATGGGAATCGAACCCACAACCAGAGTGTGATTGGGATTTATCATCTACCACTGGATTATGTGAAGTCCCTAGTTAGTGTGACTAATTCTTTTTTGTTAAATTATTTTATTGATCAATAATAATTTGATTTGGGATCTTAGGTATTATCAAATGGATATCCTTAGTATAGAAAAATGATTTGGTTATTAAGTGATAAATGTTATTTTGGAAGACATTTTCTCTGTTGGGAACACTATATGCATAAGGAAAATAGAATACTATGAGATTTAATTTGAGGAGTAATGGTGGATTTTTATATTTGTTTTTATTGTGGATTTATAGCGATTTGGGTTATTTAGGGAAATGATTAACCTATCATTGAGAATATGTTATTAGGTTAATTACTTTAAGTATGTGACTTTAAGAGTAGTTGATGTTATTTAGAGATACAATTTAACTTGGAAGACTACGTAATCAAATTATTCTAAGTTTTGGGTTTCTATATTAGTTTGGATTATATTGAATTATTTTAATGACAATTTTTTATTGAATGGTATTTATTGAATTTTGGGTATTGTTGGTTTAATTTTAGAAATTAAGATTAGTATTTATTTCTCTAAAGGATTATCCTTTTTTGGGATCATCTGATCTTGTACTAACCATTTTGGTTTTGGTTAATCTCTAAAGGAAAAGTAAATATATAGTTTATCCTTTGTGGATCAGGTGATTCTCTAGAAGTTGATTCTAGCACTTTAGGTGTGACCAAGTCATATTTAATACTCATCGTTTGAAAAAAAGATGAGTTAGTAGTAGAAATTTATTAAAGGATGAAACTCTACTTAAAAAGTAAGTATATCTCTTTATGTTCTTAGTCAATCTCATAAATAAATTCCTTAACTTTATGAAATGGAACTTAAAAAAAAACGTTGTCCATTTACTTTTCCTACTGGGAAACTAATGTCCGTTTATCCCATCACAAGTTTATGGTTTTCTTGTTGTTAAATTTCTCCTGATCATGTTTTCTATCACTCTCCATCATAACTTGACACTTATTTTATCTTCCATATCCATGTTTTCCAACATGTAATCCTAGTATGGGTTATCTCAGGAGACCTTTGTACTTCTCTTTCTTTCTTTCAAAGTGATAGTTTTATTGACTCTTTTTCCGATGTAGAACTTTCAATGAATTTCCCAAGCCCAATTTTAAAATTGCGAGGAAGAAATTTCCAAAAGGGGGGGGGGAGAATTTAACACCCCAATATTTCATAGTAAGTTATTTTCTTTAAAGTAATTCAATAGATTGAGCTACAAGAAACACCAAGTTTGAGCGCACCCTGACTTACCAAACTAGTCTTTCAAAAGCATTTATGAATATTATTAACTGAATTTTGAGTTTTATATACTCCATATATTTTTAGAATCCATATTATGTGTTTCTTAGACATAATATAAGAACAAATTCATTTTTTTCCATATAAAAGAAGTATTTTTCAAAAAATGAAATTTTACCACCTTCTAATAGAAAAACCTTTTTAAAACCAATAATTGAAAATTTTATATATTCAATTTAATGAAATTAAATTCTTCTTTATAATCGGGACATAAAAATTTATTTTGAATAAAATTTTGGTACTTTTCTGATAACTTTCATATTTTGATGAATACTGAAAAATACTAACTTTTAAATGAAACAACTTTTTAATAAAAATAATTTATAGGGTTAAATTATGCATTTGAATGGTTTGGAAGTATAATTAGATTATATTTTTATCATTTAATACAATTTAGGTCATTATAATTAATTTCAAATTTAAATTTGATATAAACACATGTCAATCTTTTGATAGTTTTTACTTTTTAAAAAACCCACTTTTCGGTTATGACAATATGAATTTATTTTAAATTAATTAACACAAATTCTATGTTTTGAATTTGGTAAAATAGAATTCATTTTTTAATTCATAATATCAAAATTATCTTAGGGTGAATTTTTGGTATTTTTCTAAAAACATTCAATTTTTGATGAATAGTGAAAAACACCGCGTTATAGTTTAAAACTGACTTTTTATTTAAATAATTATTTATTTTATTTAAATATATTTTAAGTAAAAATAGTTATATAATACCTATATAAGTTAAATTTAATTAATTGGGGTCATTTTATAATAAAATTAGATGTATAAAATTTTATTGAATTTTTTACAGTCTTTTACCCACCTTCTAGGAGCATTTGAAAATTTGCATAAAACTTAATTTTACCACTTCTGTGAGTTGAATTTCAAAAATCTGAGAAACATGATTGAAATTAGTAAGTAAAATGTGGTTCAATAAGATGAAAATATTTTTTGGTGATTAGTGATTTTTGACTTTTATTTACCATGGTTAAAAGTAAATAGGGTAATTAAGGGTAAAAATGATATTATAATTACCATAACACATGTCCTAATTCTATTGGATAATTGTAATTAGACCAAAAACAACCTTAGGAGTTAAATATGATCCTATTTGGTCTACTTGGATTATATTAGGACATTTATTATTATTTTATTTGAAGAAGAGTTAAAAGAGTTAAATTCAAAGTTTAATAACTAAACCATTTTTAATATAGGGTTATACATAAGATAAATTAGACTATAAATATTAATTATAAATATAAAAATATTTCCTACATAATGATATTTTATTTATAAATTTTAGACACTATAATTAAATTTATTTATGACACAATGATGATGTAGTAATTACCTTATTAATGAAAGATTAAAATAATTGATATTATAAATATCCAAATAAATGTAATTTGAGACTTTTGATGAATTCCACTATTTTAATAGGTTAATATGTCATGTTAGGGTTTATTAAATAATTTTTTTACAAGTAATCATGCTGTTATGATTTTCACAAAAACCAAATACTAAATAATGTCAAAATTCACATAAATGAGTTTTTAAAACAAATACTATATTATTGGTTGATATAATATTCCTAAAAATATAAGGTTCAGACAAAGGGATTAAATAATATTATATATGTAATTAATGAACCACTTGAGGTCCTCTTGGAAGTTTAGATTAATTTTATTAACCATATAGTGTAAGAATACAAGAAGACACGGTAAAAGTTAAACTATTTAACTAAGAGTTAAATCTAAAAGATAAGGTTAAAATGGTAACCTAAACTTGTCTAAAACCTATTGGTTGAGAGTTTTTAGATCCATAACCACATTATCTTTAAAATAAATCATTTTGGAGCCATTATAAACCAAAAATTATTTTATTATAAAATAATATTTCAAGGTTTTCCTAAAGTGACTCTCACCCCTCTTATAAAAGGGCACTTCCACTTCTCTCAAAATCAGACCTCCAAAGCCATTTGGATCATCCAAAACCTGCCCAAATATCCTCCCAACTTCCCTCAAATCAACTTAGAGTCCTTAATTTTATCATAAATGAAACCTAAGGATCCCTTTTGATCAACTCAAAAGGAAACACCCGAAGAAGAGGTAATAATTTCACCACCCTCTTTCAAGTTCTTTTCTTCTTCCACTTCCTCTTTATTTGTTGTTTCCATACCAAAATAATAAATCCAGTACCTACTACATAATATTATTTTATTATAAATATGTTTCAACCATATTCGTTATTCTATCCATCCTATAAATGACAAAGTCACCATACGTACGTACGTATGGCTTACCGTCTCCACGTCGTGGTGTAGTTTGTTATTCAAACACTTCATTATTTGGAATGGTATAATAATGAGTATGAATTATTTAAATAATAAATATAACATGTTAATGATTCTTTATATATGATATACCATCCAATTACATATGATTTCACCATCAATATAATGATATTGTCTCTCGTGCGTACGTACAGATTACCGTCTCCGCGACGTGATGAGATTCATTACCATGTTCACCATTCAACGATGATTATAAAAATATATATTATTAATAAGTATGTAATAAATGGCATAATAATTCTATTTTAGATATATATATATATATTTATGTACTTACATATATCTTATTCACTTACTTCCGTTCAATACGATATGAAAACTGAAACAACGTTTATGCGTACGTACGATCTACCGTATCCATAAACGGTGCTTTCCATTTCATATATATATCTATTATAAATATTAATATTATAAATATATATAATATATAAATCAATATTTATATTATGGAAGTATTTAAATCTTGATCTAAATGATATGATCAAGAATAACAAGTTAAAACACGTATGATAAAGAAAGCGATTATTACCCAAAATGTTATTTTAACATGGAAATCATTATTAAATGTATAGTATAAAGTAATAAATGAACCATGTACGATATAATAAATATTAATATGGTTCTGGTATAATTTAATAACATACTATGGTCATTATACAGAAGGTTAAACGTACCCTCGACCAAAGAAAAGTGCAAGGTAAGAGGTTTCTTATCTCACTTTTAATTCTATGAGATTTCTATTGTTCGCAACTTATTTATTGCATGTGGTGTTTTTTGTACTAAAATTTGATATATATTATCATTATTCTCTTTATATTCATGATATTATTTTATTTATTTGGTTTTTATTAACTTTTGTTCATACGACTTGATTGATTACAACATGGTAAGGGGTTTTCATCTCACTTCTTATTTCCGTGAGATTCATGCTTTATTAACACTATTTTTTTGTGTGGTGTATGTAATACCCATGATTGTATTAATTATTTAATATAATATAATTTATGGGTATTTAAATCTTCATTTTATGATCCTTCTTTCATGGGGTGTATGTTTTATAAGTCACCAAATCAGTAAGGGAATTTCTAATTTCAATTTCCACTAATTGGGTTTTACACAAACTTCATTGATTATTTTACTCCAAGATTATGCGTGAAATGACTATTTGTTTATTTATGTAGTAATTTACACTCCCCTTTGTGTTGTTATTCTTTTGATACACATAATCACTTCATTGATAAATTCTCATGTCATCCATATGAACTTGATAAGAGTAATCTTAACTCAATTTCCATTCATTGAGTTAAACATCCAAGTAATTGGTGTTATTGTTACAAGAATATGTGTGAATGTCCTCTGATTTTTTTACACTAAATATCCAATAATATTTAGTGTATTTATATTTTCACACATAATTATGTCATTGATTTATCCTTAACCTAAGGATACGGTCTTTATAAGGGATTTCATCTCAACTTACATTCCATTGAGACTTATTTGTTGTTATGCACCAATTCACTTTTATTTGGTGTATATACTGTACTTTGACATAATATATCATGAATCCCTTTATTATCAAGATATTATTAAGTTTTTATTTCCTCAATTATTTGTATTCAAGCATCTCTCATTTGGTTACGAACTCTAACTAAAATATCATTTTAAATGTTTTTAAAATTTATTCTTCTAAATATTTCTCATTAATTTACATGTTTTAAAAATGGTTTTAAGGATTTATTTATATGGAAATTAATGTTTTAAAATTAAAATTCCTTTTAAAAGTTTAAAATTGGTATGGGAAACTTTGATTAAAAAATCTATTTTAAACAGCTTCTTGACAAATAATGATAATTTTAAATGTTTTCAAGAAAAAGGGGGATATTTCTCTCAAATAGTTTTGATGATTATTTTCATCTATGTCAATATCCTTCATTATTCTCGATTGAGGTTAATTTATTATAATAAAATCTTCCATATTGTATTTAATGAGTTATGTTTGACTGTGGATGCGCTATTTTTATACCATTCATGGTTTATGGTTAAAGTATTGACATTTCCCATGTTAGTTTTAATACGAATGTTCAGATTATGTTTCACCATTTCATATGAGGAATGAATTGGACTTAGTAAGTGATGGGTAGAGCCCGCTATAGCTCCTCAATGCATAGTTAGGTCTCATGAGACAAACTAGTGTCTTGGTACAATGCCTTGACAAGATATTATTTGTAGTCTTGGCACAAGGCCTTGACTATATGGTTATGAAATCTGGCATTATGCATTCCATCATTATGAAATTGGATATTGATATTACATGTGATTATTTGACCAGTAGAATATCCATGTGAATAAGTAAATGGAATTATTTGATTTATCTTTTCCATATTATGCTTAAGTTTAAGTTTAAAAGGCTTGTGTTCTAGTCTTATACATTGCCTTAAATGCTGGTTCTTATTTATGTCAGTTTATGCTATATTGTTATCCTTACTAAGCATCTCAGCTCACCTCTTTCTTATGTTTTATTTTTCCTAGTATGAAAATAATTATATTACGATTAACCTGCAGGAATAGGCTAAGGGATATAAGAGTGTTAAAAGGAGACACAATGTTTTTTTATTTCATTATGTAATGTAAAACTTATGTATATATCTAGTACTTCCAAGGCTACTAAACTGATCGGTCTTTCGGGACATGATTTCTTTTATCATGCCAATGTTATGTAATAATGTACCGATTTTGGGTAACTGGGGTCAAGGAGTTACAATGGTTCTCAAAGATCGACCACAGATTAGGCTATCATGAGGTGTGAGTACAAGAAAATGATATAAAAAAGACAAAATTATGATGCTGTTATAGTCACCATGAGTACTTGATGATGTCATTGGACATGAAGAATTCCCCAGTAATGTTCATGGGACACTTGAACTAGATCTTTCATCCTTTCCTAGATAGGTTCATGGAGGTCTTCATCGATGACATCCTAGTGTATTCGATGTTTGAGGAGGAGCATGCGAGACACTTGAGGATGATTTTGGACACACTCTGAGAGAACCAGCTTTGCGAGAATCTCTCAAAGTGTCAGTTTTGGTTTAGAGAGGTCCAATTTATGGGACACATCATCTCAGAGGCTAGGGTAGTGGTGGATCCAGCAAAGGTTGAGGCAATGCTTTATTGGGAGCCACCTAAGAGTGCTACCGAGGTGTGAAGTTTCCTTAGGATAGAATGGTAATATTAGAGGTTTGTACCCGATTTATTCAAAGTGTAAGCAACCTTGATAGATTTTAATTGGAAGTGGAAAACTTTTGTGTGGATGGAAAGGTTTCAATAGTGCTTTCAGGAGCTGAGGAAGATATTTACGAGCACTCCTATCTTGATATTTCCTAATGAGTGTGTCGAGTACATAGTGCTATGTAATGCATCAGGAACCAGACTTGGTTGTGCTCTGATGTAGAGGTAGGTAGTGATTTCCTATGGTTCATGCCAATTGAGACCACATGATAAAAAATACATGACCCAAGATATCAAGTTAGCAGTGGTAGTATTTGCATTGAAGGTTTGGTGACATTACCAGATGGTAGAGCGATTTGTTTTTTACTCTGACCACAAGAGTCTCAAGTATATATTATCGCAAAAGGATATTAAGTTAATATAGAGACAATGGATATAGTTACTCTAGGAATATGAATTTAAGATTTTCTATACTCCTAGGAAGGGGAACATGGTGGAAGACACTCTCAGTAGGAGATATTATTCTCAGTTATTGGTCGAGGCATTTGAGAAGTTAGCATTATTGCAGTTGTTCGTTGTGAAAAAATATATTTATTTATATATTTAGTTGATGGTTGTTACCCCACCAATTTTTAAGCATTTCAGGGATAAAAAATGAGGAGATAACAACTATGAGACCTTACATACTCAGATATCCACTAGACATGCTCCTGATGGATATTATGAAGGTGGAGAGCACACTATCTTTTTCAGAGGATGGACAATTGTACCTTTGAAGTTGTGGGAGGAGGTGTTGCAGGAGTTTCATCTGTCCCATTTGGCAGTACATCCAGGTGTGGAAATGATGAACTAGGACATCTAATGTCAGTTTTGATGGCCATGATTGAAGAAAGGTGTTGTAGAGTTTATCTCTCAATGCCTCACTTTTCAGTAAGCGGAGGTAGGGCACCAGGTTCTAGTGGGTTTAAACCAACCCATTGAGGTTCTAGAGTGGAAGTGGGATGGTATTTATATGGACTTCATGATGGCATTACCACATATGTCTAGGGGACACAATGCTATTTGGGTGATCATATACTGACTCACCATGTTAGCTTACTTACTAGACATTTGAGAGCATATTTTAGTTGGGATGCCTCTATGTACAGAAGATAGTCTGAATCCATGGAGTTACCTCAGTGATTATCTCTGAACATGATGCTCAATTAAAATCTCAGTTATGGAGGGGATTGAAGAAGGATTTTGGGACTTAGTTATGCTTGAGCATAGCGTTTCACTTCAGACTGATGACCAGATAGAGTGGACCATTAAGGTCTTGGAGAACATCATACAGGATTTCATTTTGGACTTTGGTCGTATTTGTGAGGATCACCTACCCTTGGTGGAGTTTTCATACAATAATAGCTACAATTCCACCATTGGTATGACACAATTCAATGTTTTTTATGTGAAACTTTCATGACCCCCTCCCTCTAAAGAGGCCCCTTTTGAACTGGTAATGAAGAAAGAGAGATAATAACCCCTCGAGTCCCACCTCCAGTAGGCCCTGGGGTGGAGACCAACACCAAAGGTATAAAAATCTCTCAAAATGGTAGGCATTACCCTTTTATAGTAACCAAGATTGGGAGATAAGATGTATTAACCAAAAAAAACTCTAAGACACATATATAAAAGAAATCCAAAATCCATCCCACATTCATGTTTAAAAATATAACTGTTACAAAACAAGTGTCTCCAAGGTAAATACCAAAATAAATTCAAAGTGACACAAAAATTGTCCCAAAGTTCGAGCTAGTAATGCCCAAAATAGTCCCTGTAGTCCTCATAGAAACCTGAAAATAGTTTTATATATGTAGGGTGAGCATACAAGTAAATTCAGTAGGGAAAACCAAATTCTATCATTCACAAGTGGAGAAACATACTAATGCCCCTATGAGAAATAATAGAAACCAAAAGCACCTAACAAGGTATACTAGCCACCCCAACCTCACCAAAGGCATGATCACCAAATAATACAAGTAAAGTAATATAGTAATCACATTAATGATAGGGTACCCCACACCACTTTCCCACTGATTAGACACTTTCACACCCTAACGGAAGACGTCCTGGAACTCCTACCTCTTCCGAAATAACCACATCACAACCTTCCCCCACACACATGGGCCTTAAAACTACATCTCATCCTACCCGCAGACACCTAGGCCACAAACCACACCACATCCCGAAGACACCTAGGAACCACAACACATCTCATCCCAAAGACACTTGGGAACTACAACTTACCTGCACACACCAGGTCCTCACAAACCAAAACCTTCCTGAAGAGTCTTGGGATATCACCTACTAGAATAGGGAACAAGGAAGAGCAGGTGGCTAACCATCCATCCTCCCAACGTGATGTTTGAGAAAGACACCATCCCTCGTAACAATGGGGGTGTTAAGCACGTAGTTATCAACAAGGGTGGGGTGCATATAGAATCAAAAGAGAGTACAAGTATGTATATATAAGTATCAAACACTCAGACCAACCTATGGGTTCTCAAGAAAACAACCACCCCATAACACTTTCACATTTTCTGCTACCTCTAAATGAACGTAAGAGGATGAATGACAGTCACTTATGAAGTTGATAAAATAAAGCCTCTTAATACCCAATCATTTTGATGTTATTAATAATTTACCATTTATTCCATCCTTACCTAGGAAAATAACAACCACAGTATAAGACCAACCTCACAACCAAGCCAAATAGAGGAAGAAAACTATGATAAAACACCCACTTCACACTTCCTTCCCACTTAGCACCCAAGCCAACCACTTCCATTATCATTCATCAAAGTAATGCAGCCCAAACTAAGGAAAAAACCTCCAAATCACAATAGAACCCTCCAACATATCACATCTTAACCATACTCGACCACCCCGCTGCATATCCACACCATGCCCATAAAAAAAAAACACAACTCAGTTGCAGTCCCACTACAAAACAATGCTCACTCATTCCATAATAAAACAATCTCTCAACCTGAGATTCCATTAAACCCTTAAACCATTCACACACACCATCATGCTCTCAATAGTAGAACCACACAACTTGTACAAAGAACAAGATAGAAAATATCCACACACAACACACAACCACACCAAACAAGGAAAGGTGTATTCATATTTAACACACTCATTATTTAATTTAACTTTTATAAATGAGAGGTTATCACATAATAAGTTTAATCCTAGGGAATCCATTTAATTAACCAAATATACATGATTAATAAAGTTTTCATGTTTATAACCATTCAACATAATATTAATTAAAAATATTTGTGAGTAAGGTGTGCAAACAAAGACAACCAATAACCATGATTTTCAGAAGGAATACGACCAACATAATTCACAACATAGATCAAAGATAACAGATAAAACAAAACAAACATCATCATATTCCCCACCACTCATTTATTACTTCGTTTAAAATGGATCCAACTGTATTCACAAGAATACATCATTATACCCACCCCACATGATACACAATTAAAATATAGATGAAGGAATACCTACCTAGAACACCATATGATCAACAAATCTTCCTTGCACCAAAAATAGGGGGGTGCGTGAGTAGTAGGAAGGAAACCAAGGGAAAACTAGATCTGAATGTCACAACACAACACAAAAATCCATGGGAAAGAAAGGATATGGGTGTACCAAGAGAAAACTGAAGGGTTCAAGGAAGAGAGGATCTCATCTTCAGAAAATTCCAAATCCTATATCAATGGAAGGGAGACGATTTCAACATACTTAAAAGTCAGGTTGTGGCCAAGACCACATATCTTGGACGTTTCAAAGTCTCGGGGAGAATTGGAATATTAAAGATATAATTAACATCATTTTAAAATTATTTAGAAGTGGTCAAACAAAGTTTTAAACTCAATTTATGTCAAATAAAATGTAAGAGGGGTGAAACTGGAAAAAATTGGGAAAAGCTAGAAATGACTCACTATTGGGTGTGTCACTGATGCGAGTCACTAACATGACTCACCAACAAGAATCACCAATTCCAATCACTAATTCCACTAACCAATTCCACCTACCAATTCCACTCACCAATTCTACCTATCGACACCACTCATCGACACGACCTACCAACATTGAGTCACTAATGTGACCTACCGACAACAACCTACTGACAGCGAGTCACCGACGTAACCTACCGACGTGACCTACCAATAGTGAGTCACCAATGAGACCTAACAATAGAGACTTACTAACAATTATTCACCAATGCGACCCATCAAAGAAACTTACTAACACCACCTACCGATGCCACCCACCATTGAAAAAATTGGATTTTTGGAAAACTATTAAAATAAGTCACCGTGACATCCCAGAACACATCAAACAATGGATTTTCACAAAGGAACAAACTAGAGGGGTCTGGGACATTACATTAGATACCTCTAAATCTATTCTTTCTATCAATAATTTAAAACCAAACCCAGAAGAAAAAGGGTCCCGAACAACCACCTCATAAGATACCTCTCAAGGATGAACCACCTCATTGGTTTCAAAGATGAAGTGAAACCTTGACATCAAAGAACACCTCCTTAGAAATATACTACCCCAAATGACTATAAGGCACACCATAAGAGTACTTAAACAACACTATCTAGACACATGAATCAGGTAATTCCTCCATCCATGTCAAGATACTATCTGCTTTGGGCGACACTGACTCACCCACACAAGCTTAATCACATCTCAGTTAATGAACCTCGATTATGAATCAGGTCCTCCACTTTCCACCGGTCAGGACTTCATCACACATTATGGAACAAGGAATAAACTCATCTCATATAAAATAAGGTTCAATAATCTCATCACAAAGGGAAAAAATAATAAAAAACTTAAAAAAACTCTTGTTACTGGGTACACATCTGCATCTCCCTTTCCCAAGTACCCTCTTTTAGGCCACCATGCCTCCACAACACACAAACCAAAGGAATGGTCTGTCAATGCAGCACCTTTATTGATAAACTTGGATCTCCAATGGCCACTCCAAAAATGTTGAATCATCCTCAATATCCAACTCTCCCCAGTCAATGACACAGGATTCATCGTGAAGATACTAACAAAGCTAAGAGACATGAAATACACCGTGGATCCTCTCTAACTACGATGATGATGAAAACTAGTATTCCAACTTGCCAACTCACCCCAACACCTCAAAGGGTCTAATGAACCTGGGAGAAATCTTTCTCCCTCTACCAAACCTACATTGCCCACGTTGAGGGGAAACCTTCAAGAACACATGGTACCGAACCTTGAACTCCAAGGGCCTCCTCCTATGATCTTCGTATAACTTATTATATTCATGTGATTATTTCATCCTCTCATGGACAAGCTAAACATTATCTATCATGCTCCACACTACCTTGGGATCAAGAAAAACTATCTCCCCAACTTCTATCCAGCATAAAGGTGAACAACATAGTCTCCCATACAAGGCTTCAAATGGATCCATACTAATGGAAGAGTGATAACTATTATTGTAAAAAAAATCTACCGAGGGCAGGTGTTGTACCCAAGATCCACCAAAGTCCAAGACACATGCCCACAACATGTACTCCAATGTCTGGATGGTCTGCTCTGTCTGCCCATCCGTCTGAGGGTGGAAGGTAGTACTGAGGTGAAACTGAGTGCCAAAAGCATGCTACAATCCCCTCTAGAATCGCGAGGTAAAATATATATCCCAATATGTGACGATGGATCTCAAAACTCCTTGAAACTGAACCACCTCATCTACGCACCTTAAATCCAATGAATCCACCGTGCTCAACTCCTTGATCACTAAGAAGTGAGATGATTTCATCAACTGATCCACCAATATCCATATTTCATCATATCCTCCCTGAGCCCTAGGTAATCATGTGAAAAAATCTATCGATATGTCATCCCACTTTCACTTAGGGACATCTAAGGGATGCAACAAACCATCAGGAACATGGTACTCATATTTTACCTATTGTAACACTAAGAACTTCGCCACAAACTCCGCCACTGACCACTTCATTTCGGGCCACCAAAACTAAATCCTCAATCCATAGTAAATCTTGTAAACTCTTGGGTGTACCACTAAAGTTGAGATGTGAAACTCATAGATAACTCCCTCATGCATTTCCCTTGGAACAAACAGTTTCCCATGAAACAACATATGATTCCAACCATCCTCTGACCATCCTTCCGGAATATGACTATGGTCAACACAATCATGCATCACCTCTGCCTATGAGTCTCCCCATTGAGACTCCTCCACCTGATGCATCAAAGTAGACTACACTGTCATCTAAAATAGACAGCCTCTTCCGCCATCCATTCTTGCATCTAAGTGCAAGGCCTCCAACTCCTCCATTGCCTTCCAAGAATCTATAGATTCCCAAACAACCTTCTTATATGAATTCCTGCTTAAAGCATCGTCTACAACATTACCCTTCCATGAGGTATAAGAGATATTGAAATATTAATCTTGAAGAAACTCCATTCACCTTTACCATCGAAAGTTCAGGTCTCACTGGGAAAAGATACACCTCAATCTATTATGATATGTGAAGACCACAAAGTGCTCCCCAATGAGGTAATGTCACCAAAACTTCATCGCGAACATGACCACTGCTATATCTAGATCATGGGTGGCATATTTACGTTCATGATAAAATAACTTCGTAGACCCATAAGAGACCACTCCTCACTGTTGCATCAGTATGCATCCTAAGACTAGATGGTAAGCATCATAAAAAACTTCGAACATCACCCCTTCCTCTGGAAACCAGAGCACAGAATAACTTCCCCTTCAGGTATTTGAAATATTCCTGACACTACCCACTCCACACAAAGGCCTGGTCCTTTCTAGTCAGAACCATTATCAGAGCTGCAACTTGAGAGAAATCAGGTAAAAATATCTGATAATAGTATACCATACTGAGAAAACTGTGAACCTCTACCACATTATTGGGTGATACCTATAAAAAAATTACTTCTACCTTCGACGGGTCCACTGATACACCTTGTTGCGACACCACATGTCCAAGGAAATGCACCTCTTGTGTCCAGAAATTACACTTGGACAACTTTCCATAGAGCCGGTGGCATCAAAGGACCTCCAGGATAGTCCTGAGATGATTGGTATGATCCTCCTCTAACTTCAAGTATATAAAGATATCATGAAGGAATATGAAGACGAACCATTTCAGAAACTCATGAAATACAGAGTTCATGAGCCCCATGAATATGGTTGGTGCGTTCGTAACATTAAATGACATAACCATGAACTTGAAGTGCCCATACCTACACCTAAAATCAGTCTTTGGGACTTCACCCTCCTTCACCCTCAACTGGTGATACCCAGAACATAGATCGATCTTAGAAAACCAACTTACTCCCCTTAGCTGGTTGAAAAGATATTATACCCTTAGAAGAGGATAACGATTCTTTATCGTTACTTGATTCAACCTCTGGTAGTCTATGCATAGCCTCATACCACCATATGCCTTATTTTTTGACAAGACCAGAGCACCCCATGGTGAAACACTAGGCTGGATAAATCCCTTAATCAAGTTTTCAATCTGAATCCACAGCTCTCGCAGCTCAGAAGGTTCCATCCGATGAGGATCCATCAAAATCGAAGAAGCATCGGGCTGTAAGTCTATCCCAAAATCAACATCAAGTTGAGGGGATAGAGTCAAAACCTCCTCAGGGAAGACATCCAATAATTCCCAAAAAATAGTGGGAACCTCCTACATATTATAATCCACAGATTCCACTAACATCTCAGCCAATAAAGAAAGAATGGGCCTCATATGCCAACTGCCCGTTTGACAACTCCACTTGCCAATGATATCCACACGTTGACCATCCACATATGAAAACATGTATCTCCTCCAAAATAATTCGATAACAGAATGAAAAAAGTATAACCAATCAATGTCGAGGATGAAATCATACAGTTTCATCTATAATAGGAAAATATCCCCATGAGACTGATACAACCCCATAATCAGTCTACATCCCCAAAACACATCAAACAAGATGGTCTGACCTCCAACCAACATACTCAACACTAGGGGTATGAGAAGCCTATATACATCTAGTCCCAGAGAATGGGATAAATTTGGTGAAACAAAGGAGTGTGAAGCTTCTGAATCAAAAAATCATAAGTAAGAGTACCGAACAAACTGATCGTACCTCGAATGATCTCCAGCCCTGCTAGAACTGCTGCCTCTATGGTGTGCAACTAACCACACCCAGCTCCTCTCCCCCTTTTCTAATGACCGACTCCTCAATCACATCCAGTTCAAGGTCCCTAAAGAACACCCTGAGGTTGGACCCTACTTGCTCCATCTCCCGTCGGTAGAGAAGGAGCTTGTTGTCCCTTATACTGAAATGGCCTGGTCAATAACTGCTACTGAGGTGGGCACTGAACCTTCCCACCTCCACCATAACATGCTCGAATGGCCATCAGACACTAAACCTAAAGGTACCCACAAACTCCATAGATAAAACACACCAGCTCTAGAGGATTTCAGGATAGGTACGAGGACTAGAAGGTCGAAATGGAAACTGCTGAGGTCGACTCCTTAACAGTCAAAACCTTAAAGGAATTAGTGCCTGAGACCTTCCACTAGTAGCCTTTACCTTATAAGAACCATGATGGATCCCCTATCATAGTAGAATCCTCATGATTTCATTCTATCAACTACCTCCACCTTCTTCTGGACCTCTAGGTATATTGGTAAGGTGAAGGGAGTAACTACGTATTGGAGAAAAGGATGAAGTTCCTACTCTAAGCATCTCACCCAAGATTCCTCATATGGAAAGAGATCTGGAGTGAAGTGAAGGAGATCATTTAACTTGATCCCCAACTATCATACTGACATAATAACTTGCTGGAGGGAGAGTATCTCTTGTCAATTCTCAGTCTTTAGGGTAGAAGAATGGAATTCTGCCTAGAACTCCTCAAAATTGACCTACAGAACATCAACCTCCTTTATCTCCCCAAGGTACAACATCCACCACTAACGCGCAACTCCCCTCATCTAAATAACCATCAATGGATCCCAGTACTCCATCGGAGCCTGAATCAAGATGAAGGTGATATCAAGTTCCTTGAGCCATCTCTCCATCTCCATGTTCAAGACACTTCCATCATACTTTCCCAAGGCCTACTACTGGAAAGCACATAATATTCTTTGCCACTGGTTTTCCTCCTCCTCTGGATCAACCCTCTGCCGATCAACCGGATCATCATGCTGAGCCTCCACTGCCTGAGCCACTCGTGGATGACGAATTTGTTCCATAGCTGAAAAGTAAACAAGGAACTCCTAAGCCCGAGTAGTATGGAATTTTGTTTAATATTCATTTTAACTTGTTGTTTATTTAAATTCCCCAAAATTACCAATTCAAACAAAAATGTAAGTCATCATGATGAATGTAACTCTCCTAGGGTATTTACCCTAAAAACAATGCAGCTTCACTTGGTCATTAAGTAAGCTCAGATTCCTTTCATCGGATCATGGGGGGACCCTAAAATCCTATGTCCTAGTTAGTCTATCCCGACCTATGTCATGCACCAAGGTCATATAACACTGTTTCCCTACCAACCCATGCAATCATAAATGTTTCTAACTCCAAACTTCATCCTATCTCTCAACCATCACCTCTTATACCATTCTGTCACAACCCACTCCCTCCAAAGATGCCCCTCCTGAGCTGGAAATAGAGAGAGAGAGATAATAACCCCCTAGTATCACCTACAGTAGGCCACAGGGTGGCGACCAACACCAAGGGCATACAAATCTTGAAAAATGGGAGGCATTTCCCTTTTATAGTAACCAAGATCGGGAGATAAGATGTATCAACCACAAAAACAACTCCAAGATATATATATATATATATATATATATATAATAAATTCAAAATCTATCCCACATGCATGTTTAAAAATATAACTGTTACAAAACAAGTGTCTCCAAGGTAAATACCAAAAAACAAGGATAAGCAGTGACACAACAACTGTTCCGAAGTCTGAGCTAGTAATTCCTAGAACGGTCCCCATAGTCCTCCTGGAAACCTAAAAATAGTTTTATATATATAGGGTGAGAATACAAGTACACTCAGTAGGGAAAACCAAAGTCTCTCATGCACAGGTGGAGAAACATAAAAATTCCACCATAAGAAACAGAAGAAACCAAAAGCACCTAACAAGGTATACTAGCCACCCTAACCTCACCAAAGGCACACTCACCATATAATGCAAGTAAAGTAAAGTAATATATTAAGAACATCGATGATAGGGTACCCTGAACCACTTTCCCATTTATTAACCACTCTCACACCCTAACAAAAGACATCCTGTCACTCCCACCTCTTCCAAAAGAACCACATAAAAACCCTCCCACACACACCTGGGCCTCGCAACTATATATCATTCTGCCCACATATACCTAGGTCACAAACCACACCACATCCCAAAGACACCTTGGAACCACAACACATCTCATCCCCAAGACACCTGAGAACCACAACTCGCCCACACACACCTAGGCCTCAAAAACCAAAACCCACCCGAAGAGTCTTAGGATATCACCACCTGGAAGAGGAAGCAGAGAAGATAGGGTGGCCATCCATCTATCCTCCCATTGATATGTTTGGGAAAGACACCCACCCCTATAATAATGGGGGTGTTTGGCACGTATTTCTCTACTAGGGTGGGGTGCATATAGAATTACAATAGAGTACAAGTATGTATATATAGGTACCGAATACTCATCCCAACCTATGGGTTCTCAAGAAAACAACCACCCCATAACACTGCCACCTTTGCTGCTACCTCTAAATGCATGTATCAATATGAATGATGGTCACTTCCAAATTTGATAAAAGAAATCTGCTTAACACCCAATAATTTTGATGTTATTAAGAAATTACTTGTTATTACATACCTACCTAGGTAACTAAAAACCACATCACATGACTAGCCTCACAACCAAGCTAAATAGAGGAAGAAACTATGATAAAATACCCACTTCAAACTTTCTCTCCACTTAGTACCCAATCCAACCATTTCCATTATCATTATTCAATGCAATTCTACCCAAACTAAGGAAAAAAACCCAACTCAAAACATCACCCTACAGTATATCACATCACAAACATACTCGACAGCCCTATTACATGTCCAAACCATGCCTAACAAAAAAAAAACACAACCCAATTGTAGTCCCACTGCAAAACACTGCTCACCCATTCCAAAATCAAACAATATATCAACTTGAGATTCCATTACACCCTTAAACCATCCACACACACTATCGTGCTCTCAACAGAAGCACCAAAAAACCCTTACAAAGAACACGACAAAAAATATCCACACACAAAACATAGCCACAACAAACAAGGTAAGGTCTATTCATATTTAACTCACTCATTATTTAATTACACTTTGATAAATTAGGGGTTATAAAAGAATAAATTTTATCTTGGGGAATCCATTTAATTAACTGGATATACATTATTAATCAAGTTTTCATGTTCACAGCTGTTCAATAGAAAATTAGCAACAAATATTCACGAGTCAGGTACGCAAATATAGACCACCAACAACCATGATTTTAATAAGGTATACAACCAACATAATTCACAACATGAATCAAAGATAACAAATAAAACAAAACAAAAAACCTCATCATATTCCCCGCTACTCATTTATTACTTCATTTAAAATGGATCCAACCATATTCACAAGAATAAATTAGTATACCCACCCCAAATGATACATAATTAAAAGATATACAAAGGAATCCCTACTTGGAACAACATAAGATCAACAACTCCTCCTTGAACCAAAAATAGGGGGTGTGCGAGTAGTAGGAAAGTTTCCAAGTGAAAACTGGATTCGAAGGTCACAACAAAACACAAGACTCCATGGGGAAGAAAGGCTCTAAGAGTACCAATAGAAAATGGAAGTGTTCAAGGAAGAGAGGATATCGGCTTTAGAAAAGGTCAGATCCTATATCAATGGAAGAGAGATGATTTCAATGTACTTAAAAGTTGGGTCGTGGCCAAGACCACACAACTTGTCCATTTAAAAGTCTCAGGGGTGTCAGGATATTAAAGATATAATTAATATCATTTTAAACTACATTAGAAATTATCAAACAAGGTTTTAACCTTGATTTACTTCAAATAAAATGTAAGAGGGGAGAAACTATAAAGACTAAGAAAAGACGGAAAAGACTCACCGTTGGGTGTGTCACCAATGAAACTCATCGACATGATTCACCAACACCACTCACCGACGCCAAAAAACAACACCACCTACTGACGCCACTCCCTGATGCCACCTACTAACGCCACTCACTGACACCACTCACCGACAGTGAGCCACCGACGTAACCTACTGACAGCGAGTCACCGACGTGACCTACCAATATAAAGTCACCAACGTGACCCACCTATGTGACCTACTGATGAGACCTACTAATAGCGAGTCACTGATAAGACCTAATGGCAGTGACCTACTAATAGAGAGTCATTGATGTGACCCACTGATGTGACCTACCGACGCCACCTACTAACGCCACCTACTGTTGGAAAAACCTTTTTTTTGGAAAAATCTTGAAATGAGTCACCATGACCTCCTAGAACACCTCAAACACTAGATTTTCACAAAGGAATATACCAGAGTGTCTGGGACATTAAAAAACCCCACAAGTCACCACTTTTTTGACTGATCTAGGTGATTCAACACTCATGGGCTCGGTGCTGGTGGAAGCTACTACAAAGAATTTGAAGATAATTTAGGAGTGTATGAGGACTATACAGAGCCATCAAAAGTCTTATGAGGACCAATGAAGAAGTTCTATAGAGTTTGAGGATGGAGACCATGTGTTCCTGAGGGTCTCACCTAGACATGGATTTAGGAGATTTGGCCATGGCGTCAAGTTGTCTCTAAGAATATTTGGTTCCTTTTAGATAGTGTGTATAGTTGGGTAGGTGGTGTATCACTTAGCTCTACCACCACAGTTGGACTGGGTACACGACATCTTCCATGTATCGTAACTGAGGTGGTACTTGCAGAAATCATCATATGCTATTGATTAGGGCGGGATGGAAATTGAGGATGGAGCTAACTTTGCAGAGTACCTAGTGTAGATCAAGGATTGACAAGAGTGGATCCTTCATGGGTGTTCGATTCCCCTTGTGCATGTCTGGTGGTAGCACAAGAATCTTTAAGAGAGCACCTGGGAGTGAAGGACCTAAATGCAATCCCAATACCTTCGTCTTTTGGAGTATATTTTTATTTTTTTAGGTTTAAAGGCCCTAGAGTGGGGAGAATGTAATGACTCTGATTTTACATGTATTATTTTTGGATATTAAATGGACTATATTTGAGACCAAGCACTAAGACGACATGTAATTCTGAGGCCCTGTGTGTCTAGAATAAATATTTGAAATATTTGAAATATATTTAATTTCACACATGCACATTTTTCCTAAAAAAGTGTAACAACTCTCAAAAAGGGGCCCATATCAAAAATATGAGGGCACCATTGATTTTAGAATGTGGGTTTTACCCTAGGAATGACATAACCTTTTTCAACACAAGCTATTTGTGAAAAATTCATCATGGGTGTAATTAAATAAAATAAATAAAATAAATAAAATAAATAAAATAATTAATTTATTTCATTTATTTTTACATAGAAACTGAATTATCCTTTAATTATATGGTTATAGAAATTCTTTAGTGTTGGCCACTCAAACCCTAAAGATTTTAGAAAACCATTGGAGAGATTTTACTAGAGAACGATGATGAATCGAGATCAGATCATGGATCATTGTGCCAATAGATTTTTTGGATCTCATAAATGATTAAAACATGAACTTTATTCCTAAATGATCAATCTAAACCCTATGTAAGATATTTTTCTTTGTGATTTCCATCCCGTTTCTTAACCTTAGATGAAAGCAGATCAATTCCATGAACAAAATTGATACATGCATCATTGGTAGAATTAAATTGGTAGAATTGTTTATTTATTCAATAATTTATTACTATTTTTTCATATCATTATATGAAAATTAATCTAGGATAGATGAACAATGTATTATTTTCATTCCTCACATTTTATGGTTTATGTATTTCTTCCCCCTTTCTCTGCACGTTCATCGTGGGCATTTTATTTTGGCCTATGGGTCAACAAAATACCTAGTATTCTATTGTTGTGTGACCATTCTTCGATGAAATGGATCAGTACCATGGGTACAGTTCATGATCGATGATGTGGTCAAGGTGCGATGATGGTGGTATATGATTGGGAGTGGAATAGATGGAATTACGGTTCCCATTCTTCCCAGTTTTGTAGAACAAAGACATTTTTTCTCAACAAATCATCTTAAAAGTATATTAGGAGCCCAAAATACTGAGATCTAGAAACTAGAGGCCTGAAATAACCCTGATCTATTGATTTTGTCAAGGTAGGAGGATCTGATGAAGCACAAGATGACATGAAAGAAGATTTGGAAATCACAAGCAACACAACATGTAATCCGTCATTACACACCATGTGGCCCCCCTGGATATGAAGCTAGGGTTTTGAATGAAGTTAAATATCACACAATATGAGACTCGGTCACATGACATGTTACTTCCATAAGGTTAAACATGTACTTTAGAGAGTACACAGACCTGAGAAAAAGTACATGACCAGATGGCACGCCATGTACTTTGACACAGACACAACTTGGTGTACACTAGTTGGTACACGTACATGGCTTGGTGTACACGAGCTGGTACATGGACACAACCACCATACAATTACATGGAAAATCTAAATAGGTAGGATACTATGTGTCTTTACATTCCATGAACTTCTTCTACACACCATGTATATGAATACATACATACCGTGTGAGGCTCTTCCACATGGGCATACATGGGGATAGTTAGACAGGTCATGTACCCCTGGTACATGCCATGTACTCCCTTCAAGAGTGTTTTTAGCTCTTTGTTTTTTTATTTTGGACCAGTATATATTGATTGTGTTCCCTTGTTCCTTTTTCTTAAGGGTATGATGTGACATTACATCCCTATCACTGGATTGTGATCTCTTCTAGAGGGTGAGTCTCAAATAGAGTTGTAGTGTCCCTCAACAAGACTGGAGTGAGATCCTCAATCATCCTTTATTACCTAGGTGGGTTTTGTGGAATAAATATAAAATCCCTAAATAGGGAATTGATCCTCCATCTAGTAGGCTGTATCAATGGGGTTAGTGGTATCATTGACGTATGATCCCCTACGTAGGGGGTTGATATAGATTAGGTTTCTGGTGCACCATAGCAATTAATGGCATGAACCTTATCTATGTATCAGGGTCTTATTACCAGTGATATTTATTTGGTGGGGTCTATTGATCTATACCTCTTCATCGAGTGTCTCTGATGACATCATGACTTGTGGAGTGGATTCTCCCAGAATAAGTGTTGTTTCGAGAAGAATCCTATGGATGACAGTTGGTTATGACCGCCTATGGAATGGCATCTTTCCTAAGTATATCAAGGGTGTTTCTATTATACATTTATTTATATTTCTTATATTGATCTAACTATACCAGTGATTCATGTTTAATGTTTTTAGAATGTCCTACTGAGTATTTTTATACTGACCCCTATATGGGCTTTGCCTATACATGTCGTGTCTTATATAGATGATGACCCTTTTGATGATGTCCTAGGAGGATAGGGAGAAGGTTGATCATAACTAGATATTTTCAGACTGAGGTGTTTTACCAGGAGCTTTCAATTGAGTTAGTTCTCACCCTTGGAGTAGGGTGGACTCTTTATAGTTTCTATTTGGGCTTGTATTTGGCCCCCCTTTTCCATTTTTAGTACTTTACTATTGTATTCTATTGTGGGATTTTATATGTATACATGCATTGTTTCAGTTATTTTACATTTTAGAATTGTGTGGGCTTGGATATGCGTGTGTTCATGTATATGTACTTTTGGGTAATGTCTCCCATTTATGGGATATTCCTACTCATCATTGGTCACCACCCCCTAACGCATTGGAGGTGGGCTTGGGGTAGTCACGGGTCGGACCTCAATGGGTTGGGTTGTGAAATTTTTTATGTATAAGAAATATATAAGTCTTTAATATTATAATAATTCCATCCATTGTCACTGTTACAAGTTCAAATCATGTTGGGAGAAGATATACCTCAAAATTTTGTAATATGTGAAGACCAAAAATAATTCACTGATGTAGTAATACTTCCACTACTTCAGATCACACACCACTATAGTAAGATTAAGATCATGGGTAGTCTAGTTACACTCATGAGATAGTATCTACTGATACTCATTAAAGATAAATTCTCTCTACTATATCAAAATGTAGCCCAATCCAAGACACGAAGTGTCGCGATAAACCTCAAATATAATTCCCTCCTCTGGAAAATAGATAATAGGAGAATCAAACATATTCTTATTTAAATAGGTAAAATTAGTTTGACACTGGTTAGTCCATACAAAAATATGATCTTTTTAGGTCAAGTTTTTCAGAGGATTATTTGAGGGAATTCTGATATGAACCTCTCATAATTTCCTGTAAGTCCAAAGAAACTATGAATCTCTGTAAAATTCTTGGGGGATAGTTAAGAAACAACCACCTCGATCTTTAAAAGATCTACAATCACTCTTCCTTGAGACATGACATATCCCATAAACATAGTTGATGAGTTCATGACACCAAAGGGAATTACAATGGAATCATAGCACCCATAATGAAATCTGAAGGAAATCTTCAAAATATCTCCATCCCTTACCTACGATCTTCAAAATATCCTCATTCCTTACTCGCATATGATGATATTTTGACCATATATTGATCTTTGAAAACCAATTATCTCCATTTAGATGATGAAATAAATCCTCAATTTATGGAATATGGTAGTGTTTTTTCACCATCACATGGTTCAAGTGGCGATAATCAATAAAATGATGTAGACTACCACCTTCATTCTTTGAGAACATGACTTGATCTTTCCAAAGAAACACACTAGGCCGAATAAAAACTCTCTATAAAAGATCATAAATATGAATCCATAGCTACCACAACTTAGATGACAATATCCAATACAAATAAATCGATATCGGAGAGACACTCGGTTGTAACTCTATCCCAAACTTGTTCTCGCATCAAGGGGGTAGCGTCACAACCTCTTCAAGAAAGTCATTAGAATAATCTTCTACAATGTTGAGAAACACTATATATTGAACCTCTAATGAACTCAACATCATCTCAACTATTATAGAAGATAAAAAATCAATATGCATATGACCGATTCAATGGTATCACTCACTATAGAACAAAACACACTCACCATTATCATAGAAGAATATAACCCACCTCCTGAAGAAATCAATAATATCCTACACTGAATACAGCAGTCCATGCTGAGGATGTTGTTGCATAGTTGTATCTGAAAACATAGTAAATCTCATGAAGAGAGATGAAAACCTAATATCATCTCACAATCTCTATATACATAATATAATTTAGATATAATTTGAATTGACGTAGTCAATTATGATGAAACTGAATGCCTCCCCCACTGAATTACTAGAGAATAAACTCGGGTGGGTGTAATAAAGGTGTGAATAACTCTTGAATAAAAAAAGGAATACACTCAAGTAGAATATAAATAGATGATACCTCACAAAATGTTTGGATCACTTGGCTTTGGTAACATTAAGGCATGCATATGAATGCATCCTACCTCGCGACCTCTCTAGACCTAATAGTGACCACCTCCATGGTCATTCTTTGCTCTGTGTCCCTATGGATGAGGATCATCACAAGGTTTTTCTTTTCCCACCCCATCTCCTCTCTGCTGATCATAGACTGAAGCACCCTAGAGGATATTACTACAATGACTAGACTTGAAGTGGGCTTCCAGATCCACACCGAATACTAAGTAATTTCATACACTCCAACTTCAAATGGTCATGATCATTACACAAAAACAAACCATGTATGATCTCCCTGTAAGGGTACAAGAACCACTAGCTACGATGAAATAGGATGAGAAGGCTGTAACCAACTCCCCAGTGTCTAAAACTTTACCTTACTAGGCAATTTATAAATTCTTCTCAAAACTCTTATTTGAGGAGAGTTTTGATGACTCCCCTCCTATGACAGTCTGGTCTTAGCTATAATCCTCTCAATAATCTTTTCCTTCACTAGCACCTTGTGATTTGTCAAAAATATTAAGGGGTTGACTTAATGCTGGATCTTCAAATGTAAAGCCTCATTGAAATTCATCGCCATAGCCTCCTTATTAGGAATAAGTTTTGAAGCATAACAGAGGATATTCTTATACTGAATATAAAACTCTTGCAACTAGAAATTACCTGGCGGAGAGTAATAATACCATGACAACATGCCACCTTCATGATTAAATAAAATCATCTAGAAACTGATCATGAAACTTCTCCCATGAAATTGATGTCTCCTTGTGATCCTTAAGGAACAAAAATAACCATTTTCATGTAGCACCACACAACATAATAATGACCAATGAAATTTGATGTTCCTTCCAAGCATGGATAAAACTGAAAGTAATCCCTATATCCTATAACCAAGCCTCGATCTTTTGACCTGAGCCTCTCTGGTATGGTGATCTGTTGAAACATCTTGGAGAACATCATCGACATGGACCTGATGATGACATTAATCTGGACTCATACCTACAAAATAGTAAACTATTAGACTCCTTAAATATAGATTATGAAATACTTAGGATTAATTAATTAAGATCCATCCTAATTCCCTTTATATACCCAAATCGATCAAATTCACATAAAATCATGATAGATGATCTTTACTTAGATCTATACCCTATGAGAAGCATTAATTTACTTAATAAGTTCAATAAAATTAAGGTCCTTATTTCGAATTGAAGGTGACCCTAAACTCTGGTGTCTTAGAAAACCTTAATTTATTTCATCATGTACTAAGTTAAACTGATAGTGTTTCACTACAAACCTATGTAATCCTCACCATTTCCTATCCCCAAGCTTCATTATATCCCTCAACCAAAAGTTTTGATACCGCTCTGTTAGGACCCCATATTGGTACCCCTTCTCAGTGGGTAGTGAAGATGAGAGTGACCCCTGAAACACACCTCTAATTGGTTATGGGTTGGTGACTAACACTAAGGGTATAGAACACTTACCTATGGGATGAATTACCCTTAATATATCCTGATAAATAAGTAAAAATATACCAATCAAATCCATAACATAAATAAATAACTGATCCCAATACATAAATGTAATGTCATACAAAGTAGAAACAACTGAATATATTCCATGATCGATGCCTAGATATCATCCACAAACACTATCCTCTCCTAAAAAAAACAATGAGTTAGTATCATCTATCTTGATAACCAACTCCTACAGACCTGAAAACATATTTATATATATATGGTATGTCCATATAGGTATACTTAGTAGGATACTCTTTGAAACATCTCATGAAAATTTGGAAGAAACATACTAAATATAACCAAATAAAAAGATAAATCACCTTGTTTCCTAAATCAGGTGAACTATATTCCAACCTCACCAAGACTAACTCATCAAGTAACACACATAAAATAGGCAAAACCATAGGAAAATCATATATATAAGAAATGTACCCCGCATCCACTTTCCCTCTAAATAATTCACCTAAAACCTAATTTTTTTATGTCCTAATGATTTCACACCTTATATAAATCATACTACATATCCTTGAAAACTTATCATAACCACATCATCATCAAATTATACACACCCATGCACATATTCCACAACCAAATCATCATCACATGTACATAACCACATAGTAGAATCAAGATCCATCACAACATAAGTAATTATACACCATTCCTTAAGAGATTATAGCCTATGCATAAATAAACATGAATAATCGTAAGTCATTACACCTAGATACAATTATATTCTATAACCTTAAGTTGTATGTAATAATTGAGAGCCATTACAACCCATATGAGTACATAATTTATTGTGTAATCCACCACAACATTGATATGCCTATATTCCATGCTATGTTTAGAAGAGAGATAGGGGAAGAGTGGTCATCCATACATATATACAACAACCTTGATGTTGGGAACCCACCCTAAACACCAGGCCAATATGGTCATCATCTTTCCATACTGAATCGAGTTATGGAACATAAGAAGTAATAGAACATAATTATAGTATAAAAAACAACCATCATAAGGGAAACTATCCTACCCTAGACTTGAACTATAGATAACATCTCACATGATAACCCAATTTCCATCACTAGGATGAGAAATCCATTACTCATCTAAGAATAAACACATCAAAGTTCATAATTATTAATCATTTATTAATTTAACAATTACCATTCACCTTATAAAACCCCACCATCAATTTTGGGTAGCATTTACTTTAACCATTTAAATCCATGGTGCTTTTATAATTCACATTCTGATTCCAAATTTCATGACCATGCTCCTTTAAAGCTCTTATCCAAACCAATCCATGGTTCCCTATTATTGTATCATCATCAATATCAGCACCCATTCCCATTAGTTCATTATAAATCATTATCATTCCAAAATCCTGGGTATTCTAAGACCTAACCAATCCCATCTCAAGTAAGAGATATACTCAAAGAAAACAATAAAACTAAATTAAGTAGAAATAAGCTCAATAGCTAAGCAACATGAAAAAAAACCACTAATAAAGGCTCCCACTTAGAGACAACCATCCCAACACCATCCCCAACACCTTTCTACATCATCCATACCATCCCACCATCATAGACATCAATCCACTACCACAACCGAGGAAAAACAACCCACCCCTTGCCTTTACAACCAACCATACCTGGTTTCACCTAAATAAACAACAAGGGATCTATCATCTCATTATTTAAATGGAACTAAATCATATTTTAATAACAAAAAACTCAAATATAAATCAATAATATACCATAAAATCATATTAGATTATAGAAAACAAGCCTAGGATTTAAAACAACCCTAAACATTTATTTCCAAAAAAAAAACATTTACCATTACTGTCTTGAATTAACCAATTAATTATGAGAAGATTTCAACAAACAATAAATCTAAAATAACTTTGAATAGAAAATACAATAAACCAATGAATATGATCAAAGCAATAACTTTCATGTTAAGAAATTTTAAGAAATAATGATAAACTTAATTCATGTACCTCATTCCTTATTATCTTCATCATACCATCTTTATGTTGTTATATATATTTTAAGTGTTTCAATAATTATAAGGAATAAAAATATTCATATTAGGAAATTATCACACTATCTAGAAAATCTCATGAGGAAACTATCATAAATAAAGTTTAATCGCATGTAATCACAAAACCCTTTAAATTATTCCAAATTCCTTAATTTTGGATCAATATCTTCATTAAGGTCAATATAAACCATTTTTGTATTAAGATAAAGCATTATAATCCCACATTGACACATAAAGTAAGTATAATTTTAAAATCTCTTATCTCAATATGGAGCTTCAACATTCACCGAACGAGAATGGTAAGATGATCAAGGAACACCAACACAACACGTAATGAGGATCCCATGAATCACAAAGACACTATAATATCAAGAGTCCTATATAAATCATCAACATAAAACCATATAAATTAGAGGAATAAGATTTTATATGTTTTGTAAAGTAAAAACGAGAGAGGTTTAAGAAGTAAAAAAGAGAAAAAAGAGAGTTACCTTGGCTCGAGGATCATCATTGCACAAGCAAAGGCCTAGGGTTCGACTACAAAGGCCTAGGATCATACAAAATCTACTAAAGTCTCATAGGGTTCGAAGGAAGAAGGGGGAAATACAAGGAATTCAATACCCCTAAAATTTATATTCAAGTCTAGAAAATAGAACACCATGGCGTGGCATGAGTCCTCCATGCTACGATGACATAGATCTGAAAAAATGACAACATAATTTCCTTATGTGACTCCCCACCTTTATCATAGTTGAAAATCATGTATTCAATGGAATTAAAGAATATCATGATATGGACAATGGTGTTTCACCAAAACATTCAAAACCCTAAAAATCACATGAAATTTCTAGCCCCTCCTCTTTAATCCACTCGAACCCAAACAAACACTACAATGCGTCCTAAACACCATGACACGATGACCCCCAATGGTTGAACCAAGGAAATACAATCCTATGGATTTCATGGTGCGGACAAGACCATCACACCATGACTATAGAAATTGGAAAATAAATAAATATTATTTTAATGCATAAGTAACATTTTACACTTAACCAAAATCCTCTTCAGAGCCTTCACGCCACGACACACATCCACCATGTTGCGACCCAACTTCCTCCTCAAAATAGAATGAACTCTAACTATCACACCTTACAACCCTAGTCCATGATAGATCTATGAATCATGAAACATATCCCAAATAACCCCCCATTACATGAAACTTATCATCAGACCACGAATAAACTCTTCTAGAAGAAACCTACAACTCTGACAACTCCTTACTTCAACCTCAATACCACCACCTAGCACTCCCCAGACTCCCTCAAAACCCAAGAATTAATAAAGGGAGGGTTAAATAAAATTCATGTTCTTACAATACTTGATAATTTAAAAAAATTATAGATCTCATTGAGGTAGTCGCACAATGGGGTATGCGAGATATTTAATTGGGATAATGTTTATTAAAATTTTGATATTCTTATTAAATCTACGAGCATGCTAAATTATGTTAGATATACCATGTAATGGATAAATATTATGATTTATACATGTGATTTCATTAAAATATGTGTTAGGTAACCCAATTATTTAAATATTGTATTTATATATATGTGTGTGTGAGATTCTTGATAAATAATAAATTAATGGAATGTGGGGGAAGGAGAGTAAGAATCACTTTAAAAGGGTTTATGTGTTATATTATGGAATGAGTATGGGAATTTTATTTGTTGGTTGAGATAAATTTGATTTCACTCTTTTTTATTTTTATATAGAATGATATTATATTTTTATTTTGAAAACATCTGTGATGATGATGGGATCGAGTCATCCACCCATGGTGGGTTAATTCAGAGAGATTGAGACTCAGACAAAGGAGGTTGAAGTTCAAGGGAATTTTAGGTATATCCTTGGTGGGGTGGGAATAACGATATTTGGGAGATAGATAGTGGATTCTTTCTTGATGAGAGCTATGAGTGATCTTATATCATGGTAAATGATGGATTTTTTCTTAACATGACTTATTATCTTGCCAATGTGCTGAGATAGAGTGATTGTGTTGGTATTTCACCTAAGAAATGAGCCATTGAAATGGGGATTGTGATCTTTCTAGGGTAGCGCACCAGTGTGAGGGTCATGGTTATCCATTGGTGAAGTGATATAGTGTGATGGAGATCGATATATCGCAAGGGTAGAGAACAAAGACAATGGGTATAGTTAGTAAATCTGGCATTAGGATAGTGTGATGGGGATCAATGTCTTGATAGGAGGATTGAGATCTCTATAGGGAATAGTTCCAATGTGAGGGGTATAATTAGTTATCATTGTAGTGAGCTAATGTTATAGGAATTGGGATCTAGACAATGTATAATGTCAAAGTAAAGGGTATAAATAGTCATTGGGGTAGTGATTTAGTGCGATACATTTTTTTACTCTCCAGGGATAGGGGTCATTGAGATAGGGATATTTTTTTATGGGTCAAATATGTTATATTACAAATATTGATATAATGAGATGTGGACCATATATGCCATTGATATTGATATAATTTGATTTTAATCTACTCTTATACATATTGACTCAATATGATTTGACATGGGCTAGCTATATTATATCATTACACCTAATATGATACACTATTCATTTTCTATGTTATATCATGACTCCTGATATGATGTGATATAAGTTTTCTATGTAACACCATAACTCATAATATGATTTAACATAGGCTAGCTATACAACACTATAACATGAGTGGGATAAATTATGTATCGATGAAAAAATTATGTCGATGTTGAGCCATGTCATGATGCAACTAAGTATTTTAAAAGATAGAGATTAAATTCCAGGTCAACTTTGTTACACCACAACCCAAGGGTGGTCTATGTTACATCACAACTTAAGAAAATATTTTTAGGGTAGGATATGTTATGTTGTGACCTAATATTAATTGGGATAGTGATTTTATTCATGGTTCATAATTGTTACATTTCAAACCATGAGAGTTCTATTTCATTCTAGGCCATGGATGTACATACACCCATTTCTAGGACCTACGCGTTAATACAAAATCACGACTGTTATCTTATTCAACGAGCATGATGTGGTTTTGGTTTAAAAAGGTATGGTCAGTGACCATGGTATCTTGGTAAACCCATGGGAAATTGAAAAGTTGTTTCCCATTGATTATTGTACCAAAATTTCATATTGTATTTGTGCATATTGGATTTTACATTGCATGTGGTCTCATGAAATGAGCACATGCATACACATGTATATCACAATTTATGTTTAGGGTATTTTTTTGTGCCTATTATTCCATTATACATACACCCTATATATATATACCTAGGAACACATGGTAACACCTTGATATTTTAAAAGAACACTATATTTGATAGTGTACAAGGCATGCAACACCAGACTTAAACAAACCAAAAAATATTATTATTTAAATATGATTATTATAACCTAGCTATTGAATTTATGGGTATAAATAGTCTTAACCAAATTATGAAATCTATATAAAGGTTCTATTCAATAAAATTTGTTGATTAATTTTTAGGAAATAAGCACTCAATTTTTAGTAGTCATTTTATTCTTTAAAAATATGTTTTCTTCCAAAAATGATTTTGATTGCTTTTTGTGTGTGAATATTATAATTAATTTCTGAAAATTTTAGAAATTTAATTTAGTAAAAATTATACAATTTTTTAAATCATCATATCAAAATTATTTTAAGGTGATTTCTTTTGAAAAGATTGATTTTTCATTGAGTAGTGGAAAATACATTTTTTTTTGTAAAACCGTCATTTATTTTCATTAAAGTCTCATTATGATTTGAATTTAAAATGAAAGTAATATTAGTATTATTTAATTATATATAATATAATTAATTGCATTTGAATCAAAATTATACATTATTTTGGTATAATTTAATTTTTGTGCTTAAAAACACATTTTTTAAAAAACTGTTTTCCATTTCATTTTACACGTTAATATTAAGATTGATTTCTAACACTTATAAAAATTGAATATTGAAAAATTAATCTAATATTTGGAATAAGGAGGTTCATATTTTTCAAATAAGTCCCTTTTATTTTTGATCATTTTTAATAGTAACTGTAGTAAATATTTTTCACCTCAGTATGTGTAAATTGGGTAATTAAGTAATGAGAAATACATGATGTCATTATTATACTTTTAAATTTCTTTTATATGTTAAGATAGGGATAAAAATATGATTTGAATTAATATTAAAATTTATTTTGAGAATAATGAATTTAGTTTTATGATGATAATTTATTTTTAATTTTTAGTGATGAAATAATTATCTTAAATGCTTATGCAGTACCGACATAATACTTGTGTAAGTAGTAGAAAAATAAAGTAAATGATTTTAAAAACTATAAAGTAATTTTATTTGGGCAAGTTATACTGTCCCATGGATTTTATAGATATATATAATATATTAGTTATTTTTTAAAAGTATATATTTTAATTTCATTTTTATATTTATGAGTTTAAAGTCAAATTAAATGAATAGTTCCAAAAATGAAATTAATGATGTTTTATAATAAAAAATATTTTATTAGATCATTTAAAATTAATAAAAAATCATATTTTATTCCAAGTGAATTATACATGGTTGAAAATATAAAAAATGATCAATTTATGGGTTACTTTTCCTTTTATATTAACTTTCTTGACCCCTAAAGTGTAAAAAACTTTGATATTATGGTAATCATAAAAAGGGTTAACAGGAGGGGGGGGGGGTAAAACAATGATATATGGGTGAATAAATCACCTAAATTTGTCAAAATTTTATTTTATGAGAGTATTTATACTCATACTCATCCTATCTTCTAAATATATCAAATTGGTTCCATTTTTCAAGGAAAATTAATTTATAATATTTTAAGTAATTCTAAGAGCACCCCTTTCTTCAATTATAAAAGGGAACCTTATCTCATCCTTTACTCACACTTTTTAGAACTTTAGTTCATCCAATAATTTCCTATACCTCTCCCAAACTTCACTCCCAATGTCCTAGAGGTCCTGGTCTCACCAAAAACCAAACCTAGGAGGATTAAGGTGTAAGCCAAAGAAGTTTTCTGAGGAGAAGGTATAAGTCATAACCGACCTATTTCAAGTTTATTTCTTCTTAAACCTCCTTAAAATATTCTTTAACCATTATGATATAATAAGATAAGTATCTTCTATATAATAAAATTTTATTATGATTACGGTATAACCCCTTTTCATCTTCTTTTCCATCATATGGGAAATGAAAACATTGCTCGTGTGCACCTGAGAATTACCACCTACATGAAGTGATGTGTTTTATTTTCCATCACTACCAATCGTGGTTATTTATAATGATTAATTTAATATATATATATATATATATATATATGATATTCATGACATTATTATCATTCTAAAAAAAGATATCTAATTTCTTTACTTTTCCATCCATTGGAAAATGATAACTTTGTTCATGCGTACATGTGGATTACCACCACCATAAAAAATGTGATTCAAATCAAGTTTAAAGTGTAGTGAAACTTCACATGAATTATTAGGTGGGAGGCTTGAAATATATATAGGTTTCCTTTCACCTATCATCTGGTCCTCCTTCCACATGTTTGTGTGGATTGGAGGGGTGATCTGTTGCATTTTGTTGGACCAGAATGACACAACTTCTTGGTAGAGGGGGTGAGACATTTCCATTGACTGATCTCACTTTGCATGATCTGGTAGGGGGTGATGAGACTTTTTTTTATTTCTTGTATTTTCTTCTACTTTACTTTTGACATTTGGGTCCATGTTTTGGTCACTAGGTCATGTTTTTTAAGTTATATGTTCCCTTTCCATGTAATGGGTTCCCTCTTCTCCTAGTTCTCAAAAGGGGTTCCCCTTTATTTTTGTTCAATAAAGGGGGATTTCTCCTTAACCTTTTAAAAAATAATAATAATTACCATAAATTTATTCTTCAAGAATAATAATGTATGTGATGAGTTTGACTTGAGGTAGGAGACACTTTAACTTAAAACCTCATTTTAAATGTTTTAAGGTTATTTTTTTCTAAATATTTTTTTTGATGTCCATATTTTTAAAATAATTTTATGGATGTATTTATATATCTATAAATAAATTATAAAGGAAATTTTATGTCTCTTTTTAATTTCTTACAAATATTTTCAAAAATAATCCTTTTATGTATTTTATAAGGAATGTTTTGATTTTTCTTATAAAATAAAAAAAGAGTATTCTAAAATTATACAATGTTAACAACTTTTCTCACCACCACAACCATTATTTGATGTTTTGATTACTTTACAAGCTTCCTTATTTTCTTAAAATAAAAACCCTTCTTCCCTTTATTCTGGGTATTTTACTTTTGGAAATGATTTTTTAAATGGAAAAGGTAGTTTGATATCTGTTTTTTTTGCATATGAATTTAAAAGAGTTTTTCAAGGGTTTAAAGATGAAAAGGTGAAAACTTGAAATGTTTTATTTATGATTTAATACTTTATCATTATATATAATTATGGGTGAACCTGATACAATTTATACAAATGGGTGAGCCTGATATAACTTATTTTATGGGTGAACCTGATATAGCTCTCCACTGCATTGATTAATGTTCATTATATTTAAAGGAAAGAAGAAAAGAGTTAACCAGAGAGGTTTCTACTAATGGTTTAACTGGAGCCATCTATTTCTTACATAGGTTATGAATATAATGATCTAAGTTTCCTAAAGGTATTTATATTTTATTTATATGAGTTTTAAAGTGTTTTCCTTGAGAAAGAAATGTTTTTTACATGTGGATATGATTTATTTTATACGTTAAAAGAATAACGTGGAAAATGTAAACATTTTATGGGTTTTCATGTTTTTCACAAGAATGAAGGATTTCTTACTTATATGTCACTTACTAAGATTTTTGTTTTTCTCATCCTATGTTTTTCAAGTAATTTTTCATAGAGCTTAATAATGAGTAGAAATGTTAATAAATTTAGATTTCTAGATATGAAAGTTACCATGAACAAAGAAAATGTCTTTATAAAGAAATAATTTTGTGAGAAAAATGGATACTATGTGGATGCGTCCACTTTGAAATAGTTTTTCCTAATTCTCTAAAAATATAAACCTAAAATATCCTTGGGTATGTAAGTGATATAATATTTCAGTTTGATTTTATATGTTTTGAAGGGTTAAAATTGAGTCACATTTATCAGTATCAAATATTTAACTATAAAGTTTCTATTTTTAGCACCGGATCTGAGAGTATGGATTCTAGGCTGTTATACATGCAGTTATTCCAATTTACATCAATTTTTTAGAAAATTATTCTAAGACATAAATAGAGGTATGAAGTTTTTTTAGACCTGGGATAGATTAGGATCTTTTTTTTTCAGATTTACCAGGTTAAATACCATGATAAAGGGGTGAATCAAGGTATGATAGATTAAAATATTTTCCCCTTTTGTGGATTTTATTTCATTAAACAAAATTTTTCTCTCTCTATTTATTGTATCAATGAATGAACATAAATTAAAACATTAATAGGACACATCAAATTTACTTGGTTCACCCTCATTGAGCTATATCCAAGGAGCATACAAATTCAATATGTCGATATACCAAATCCACTATATCACACTGCTGTTATAATATTCAGAGTGATATCACTATTTCTCTTGGTTTATAACCATTCACAATTGAGAACTCACTGGTCTCTCTACTTAAGTGTTCACAATTTCCCATTATAATATTATTTTATTGTTTTGAATCAATTCATATTAGGTTCACACATATGTGAGTGTAACTTGAAGCTCTATTTTCATCTAAAAAAATGAAATCCTCATTTTCGCGTAATATTTGATTATTGGAAAACTTATTTGTGAAATGTTATTATCCTTGGGTGGTTCATTGTTCATCAGGTGATTGAACTGCATGATGTCACCATGTGATGTCCACTGCGTGATACTCATCATGTAATGCCTGCAACATTCCTCACGTAGTTATTCTCTCACAAAATCCCTTGCGCGGTTGTTGTTCATTGCGTAATGCCTTATGCAGACTTGATTCTATTTACTTCCTTCATGAAACCCTTTTATATTTAGTGAAAATTACAGAACAATAAATATTATTATAATTTTTTCTCAGTTCTCGATATTAATGAAGTGATTTATAGGTTATTATATAGAAAAGAGCTTTGAAAAAGCCGCTAATTACAAATTATTGTTCACTCCACTGAAAAACCCATCCGCATAAATCCTTCCACCCTTTGAATGTGAATGATGGCATCCTCACATAGACATATGATTTTCTTTCATATTCCTCCTGAATATTACGTGGTCAACCAAAACTACATCACTCTACCATGGAAAATGGCCTCCTCACGCAGTCGTGTGATCCTCTTATACGGTCCGTGTAATCCTTATGTGGTATGCATAATCCTTATGTGAAAACTACCCTTTGACCCATATTTTTGTTTTAAAAAATTTGGTGGACACTGGGAAACATTTTAACCATTAAATATTTTTTTTGAGCAATCAGTATACCTTTGTCAACCGATATCTTTGAAAAAACATAACAACCTAAAATCTCTGAAGTGCCAATGGGAGAGATTTTTTCCAAACACAGTCTTTGTCAAGACTGTCTGGAGGTTAATTAATAATATATTTTTTTATGAATTCATCTATACATTATATTATGATCATATTAAGAGTGATTCCTATTGTATAAAAAATTTAAACCATTATTTTTTACCATGTTACATTTTTTTATTGTTTTGAGTATGATAGGTGATCAAATATCACTGTAATTACACATGGTAATTTATTTGTTCATGTTATATTATTGCTTATAAATGAGAGTATAGTTTAAATGATACTGATCACCACTAGTCAGAAGCCTCTGGCATAAGGGAGAGTGTATGAAGTCCTATGGTGATCCAGTTTAGGCTACGCAGTTCACTACTAGGTCGGGTTGTTACAAATCAGTATGAGGGTTAGAGTATGGGTTTTCTAGGAATGTATAAATTTGGAGATAAGATATTTTGGGATTTGATAAGTGACATATAAATAAAATTGATCCATTTATTTATAGTGTAATCTCAAATTTATTAAGAATTTAGGGAAGTGAGGAGATTAAGACATTCTCACTTGTTTAATCTTTGACATGATTTTGACTCCTAACCACCTATGGTAAGAATGTTGTTAAACCTCATGCATCATGGATAAGTGCATATAGATCCTGGAATATGTGTGCACATGTGAACTTTCTTGGTAAAATGGAAAATGTATTGTTTTAATATGGACTAAAAAATATATGCAGGCTTCATGTTAATTAAAATTTCACTAATAAGTATTTTATGTTTTCTCAACTAATTACTGGTGGACATTTTATTAAGTAGAAAAGATTATGATTATATGATTATATATATGATTCAAAACAAAATAGAAAATGAGGTATATTATATTATGATTTATTTTTCATTGATTGATATGTGGTAACTATGCTTACATAATTATTAAATCATGTTTTCTACTACATGAGTATGTTTTTGTGCATGTTGGAATAATTCCACATTGTATCGGTTCTTGATTGTAAAACATTATGTATGTGCAATTTTTAAAGTGAAAAATGTTTAATTTAAAATAAAAAATAATTTTTTGTAATGATGGAGTTACTTATAAATAAATTTTTAAAAAAGACTTTCCCTATGGTGTATTAAGCATTGTCATTCTTTCTTAGTGTGGATTATTAATTTATTAAAAGACAGGAGATCTCAATCATCTTTTATATGTTTTATTGAATATTTTCATATAATAATGTGTGTGTTAAGTGAAAATTTAACATTGAGTAATCTAAATAGATTGTGTATAGAATTAATTGGGAGAATTAAAATTCTAAATTGAGTGTTTCACTTATGAAATATCGTTTTGAGTGTGAATTAATTGAGAAAATAATGATTTAGTACATGTAGTTAAGTGAACTAAAATAAGGGATAATAAAGATAATACTTGTTAATGTTTATGTGTAGGAATTTTTTGAAAGGTATTTGTTATGTGGTTTTCCAATTATTTTGAGCTCATATTTGATTAGTATATATGATATTTAATTTGAAGTGAACTAAATAGGAATGTGAAAAAGATTTCAATTGAGATAAATATTATATTTATGTTGGAATTGTTAAGTAATAACTCCTTTGGAATTGGTGATATGGATTGATATAATTTATTTATTTAAATGATGATTTATAAAATGGAAAGTGTCATGAGTTGAAAATAATGTTGATATTTAGAGTGAGCTCTAATTAAAAAACCAGAAAGTGTGTTGGAAATTATGGATTGTAAATCTAATTAATGGTGGTATTTAGGATTAATCTAAATTATTTATTATTTGAAAGGATTTTTTTTTAAATTTATAACTTTTAGATGATGTAAAATTAGATTTCATAGGATATAATTTATTATTACATGTTGGAAAATAATTTTTACTACAATTAAGAAGGTGAATTTTCATTAAAATCATGGGATTGAGTTAGAAATATTGTGTTTAGTTATTGATATGATAAATGATAAATTTTAATGTGAAAATATTAGTCGAGTAGATTTTGGATGAGCTTTAATGTTAATTTTTTTTGATGAATTTGAATTAATGATTTGGTGTTGATCATCCCTAGTCGTAGAGTGCCTATTGCCTCAATTTATGTTGGTACAATACAAATTTGTTCCAGTTTACCTATGCTCATTGAAATATCTATTAAATAGGGCCTGCTTTCCTTCAGTTTCATGCTCAGTGATTGGATTTATTGCTAATTCCAAGGCCACTGTGGGTCATCTTGCCTTATTGATTCTCTCCAACATTATTGGTTTTCTTATTTTTCTTGCTATCATCTATTTGAGATTCAGGTACCCGAGTTAGTCAGTGGAATGGAAAAAAACACATTTTTGATTATAATTGGAACACAAATACTACTTGGGATCAAATGAATATCATGGGAATTATCTTACCTTATAAAAGAAATAATCAAGAGGAGGCTTTCACCCAAATGTCTAGCATGACCGCTTCATAATTCAGAGATGCACACATGAAAAATATTCAATATTTATCAATAAGAAAAACCAAACAAGGAATGAGACAACTCATTAACCAAAAGTAAATCCTAGAAACACTAATACAAAATCGTCTTATGACATCACTAAAAATAGGCTTTGTTAGTGAAAAAATAATTGACAATCGGAGCACCATTAAAAGCGCTTTGCATTTATTAGCACTAGAAAAAGTGTTGATAAATGGATTTTATATCAGTGTTAAAACTAAATCACTAATAAAAGGGGTCTTTATCAGCACTGATAAAGACCATGAAACTGCTGCAGGACTACATTAGTCTTATAACTACAAACCAAATCAACAAACATAAGAATATAAATATAAAAAAAAACAGATTGAAATATAAATATAACATTAAACTATCATTTTAATTCAAAATTTACATTAAAAATATTTATATTGATATGATTACAACATTTCTGAGGAGGGGGAGAAATACAATGAAAATCTTACACTAATTCAACAGGGAAGTACTCGATGAGACTTGAATCTAAGACCTCACCGAGACCCTGAAGGACTGATACCACTGAGTTGGACCCTAAGGGCATTGATGTGTTATTTACAATTAATAAAAAAATTTAAATATTATATACTCCACATATGATTAATTATATTATTAATTACTAAGTATATTAATGATATTATCAGTTATACCATTAATTATATCATTAATGATTATATTGTAAATTTTATATTAATTATTGTCAATTTTTTCTGTATGAGGGTGGGGGTTAAATTATATAGGATTAAGTTTTTTTTATTTGAAAAAATGGGAGGGTCCAATGCCAGATGAATTAGTGCATGCCAAAAATGTGGTCAATGCCAGATAAATTGGCGCTCACCCCACTTTAGTTTTTTTATGCACGTCTGTGTATACACACATAAAAAAATAAAATTTAAAATTATTACCTAATTATTAATCTGAGCAGGTTCAGATAATATTTTCAAAACATGAACCCTGTCTGAACCTGATTACAGGGTTACCAAACCCGAAACATATTTACAAATATTTATTTTTCAATATATTTGTAAATAAATATTTTTAAATAAATATTTTTATGCTTTTAAATTAATATATTAATATATTAATATTTACTATATTTATAAAAATATATATTTATATATTTATATATAAATATTTACAAATATATTTATGGATTTATTTATAAATATATTTATGAATACATATTTATATATTTATATATAATTATACATATAAATATATATTTATAATTATATATTTACACTCATTTAAACATATTTATAATTATATAAATAAAAATATATTTTTATGTATAAATAGATAAATATATGAATAAATAAATTTTAATTTTTTTAATTTTTTTTAATTATATTTATAAATGATTATTTCTGTAAATATAGTTACAATTATATATATAAAAACACATTTATACATACAAATATATAAATATACTGTAAATTTATTTATAAATATATTTTAATAATTATATAATTATAATTATAATTATATTTATATAGTTATAAATATTTATTTATAAATAAATTTAAAATATATTTAAAATATATTTAAAAATATCATAAATTGTTTTTTAGTAGGTAGGAGGAAACCCCTATTTTATTATAAACTAAGAAACACCTCTTTTCTGGGTAGAGGGATCCCATTACATGGTCACGAATGTCTAGATGCATAAAAAAATTCAATAAACATGGTTAAATTGTTAATAATAATAATATTAATAATAATATAATTTGGCACCCATCCCATTTTCGACCATCATCGAATCATCTAGAGCTGGCCCCTCCCATTTTCCCAAATAAAAAAGCATACTCCTATATAAAAAACCCCATACAATGATATTTGTGTAATTATAATATTAATTAATAATTATATTAAGAATTATTAATTACATCATTAATTAATAATCTATATAAATTATATTGTTAATTAATGAATATATTAATGATATACAGTCGATTACTACATCTCACAAATGAATTATGGATCATTGTCCTAATGTTTGAAAATAATTCGAGATCCTTTACTTGGTTTTGTCTACGTGACATGCTCTTTAAACTAAATGACTTTTTTATATTAAAAACACGCATTTCGAGTCATACCGACCACATTGTGTTGAATTGACGTGTGGTCGATTCCTACATGATTCAAATGAATTATGGAACATTGTATTATAGTTTGAAAATAATCCGATCTCTTTTGTTTGGTTCTGACAATGTGACACATGTTTTAAACTAAAATGAAACTTATATATTGAAAACATGCACTTCAATTTATATCAGCCACATCGTGTGTCAGATTGACGTGCAATCAATTCCTACACATCAAAAATGAATTATGGATTTTTGTATTAAAATTTAAAAATAATCTGATTTTTTTGCTCAATTTTGGCTATGTGACTCACGTTTTAAACTAAAATGACACTTTTATATTGAAAACATGCACTTATATTCATACCTACTACATTTCATGCCATATTAACATGCAGTCGATTCCTCCACATCAAAAAATAATTATGGATCATTGTCCCATTTTTTGAAAATAATCTGATCTCATTTTCTCAGTTTTGGTTATGTGATGTGTGTTTTAACCTTAAATTGATCTTTTATATTAAAAACACGTACTTTTAGTCATACCAATCACATCATGTGTCAGATTGATATAAACTCAATTTATACACATCACAAATGAATTATAGATAGTTTTCAAAAATTTTGAAAATAATCCAAGATAATTTTCTTAGTTATGGTGAGTGATGTGTGTTTTAAACTAAAATAACACTTTTATATTAAAAACATGCACTGCGAGTCATACCTACCACATCATATGTCAGATTGACAAGAAGATAATTTCCACACATCACAAATTAATTATGGATGATTTTCCTAAATTTAAAAACAATCTGACTTTATTTTTTCAGTTTTGACTACGTGATGCGTGTTTTAAACTAAAATTTAATTTTTATATTGAAAACATGCACTTAAACTCGTATCGACTACATTGTATATCAGATTGATGCAAAATCGATTCCTACACATCATAAATGAATTATGAATCATTGTCCTAAAGTTTCAAAAATAATATAAGATTTTTTCCTGGTTTTTGTTATGTGACACATGTTTTAAACTAAAATGAAACTTTTATATTAAAAACATGCACTTTGATTCATACCGACAACATCATGTGTCAGGTTGATGTGCAGTTGATTCCTATATGGAAAAAATGAATTATGGATATATTTATTAAAGTTTGAAAACAATTAGAGCTCGTTTGATCATTTTTTTTAAAATTGGAAAAATTTTAAAACTAAAATGACACTTCTATATTGAAAAGACACATTTCAAACAATACTGGCCACATTGTGTATCCGATTGATGTGCGGTTGATTTCTATATGACATAAATAATTTATTAATCATTGTTCTAAAGTTTGAAAAGTAAATTGAGATATTTTTATCAGTTTTGGATATATGATGCACATTTTAATCTAAAATGACACTTGTATATATAAAACACATAATTTGAGTCATACATGCTACATTATGTGTCAGATTGATATGTTGTCAATTCTTTCACATCACAAATGAATTATGAATTGTTTTTCTAATGTATGAAAAAATATGAGCTTGTTTACTCAGTTTTGGCTACGATATGCACAATTTAAATTTAAATGAAACTTCTATATTGAAAACAATAACTTTTATTTATATCAATCACATTTTGTGTTAGATTGACATGCGGGAGATTCCTACACATCACAAATGAATTATGGACCATTTTCATAAAATTGGAAAAAAATAAAATATTTTTTGCTTAGTTTGGGATATTGACATGTGTTTTAAACTAAAATGACACCTTTATATTCAAAACAAACACTTTGAGTCATACCAACCACATTGTGTGTCATATTGATGTGTGTTCAATTCCTATACATCATAAATGAAATATGGATCATTATTCTAATGTTTGAAAACAATACAAACTCGTTTGATCAGTTTAGGCTATGTGATACGCATTTTAAATTAAAATGAAACTTTTATATTGAAAACACACACTTAAAGTCATATCGACCACATAATGTGTTTTATTGATGTGCGGTTGATTCCTACACTTCAAGAATGAATTATGGATTGTTGTCCTAAAGTTTTAAAATAATCCGATATTGTTTGTTTCGTTTTGGATATGTGATACATGTTCTAAACTAAAATGAAACTTTTATATTGAAAAAAACATCAAATCATACTAACCACATAGTGTTTCAGATTTATGTAACACCACTATATTTTAAAAGATGAAAATTAGGTTTGATAACATACATGAAATACAACACTGATCTTAAACAAACCATAAAATATTATTATTTAAATATGATCTTTATAACCTAACTATTGAATTAACAGGTATAGATATTATTAATTAAACTATGAAATACATATAAAAGACTTACTAAATATAAATTCACTGATTAATTCTTAGGAAAAAAGAACTTAATTTTTAGTAAAGTTATTTTATGCTTTAGAAATACGTTTTCTTCTAAAATAATTTTTATCACCTTTTGAAACTTTTATAAATAATATTTTATAAAAATAATATCATTTTTTAAATAATAATATCAAAATTATCTTAGGGTAAATTTTTTATATTTTTTTTAAAAAGATTGATTTTCTAATGAATAGTGAAAATACCGATTTTTATTGAAAATTGTATTTTTGTTCCAATCATTTATAAAGTTCAATTGTGTTTCAAAATGATTTAAAATTAAAACTAGTTATATTATATTATTAATATTACAATTAAGTTAATTTGAATAAATTTCATGATTTAATTTAGTATAAAAACATTTTTATACATAAAAAGTCATTTTTTTGAAAAACTGTTTTTCATCGCGTTTTGCATGTTTATATTAAAATTTACTTTTGTAAATTATATAAATTGAATTAATAAAATTGATACTATATTTTAAATAAGGAGTTTCAAACTTTATAAATAAACCCCTTTTATTTTTTGTTCAATATGAATATTAACCTTAGTAAAATTTATCACCTCGGTAAAGGGTATACTGAGCTAATCTATGATAAAACTAAGTGATAAAGTCATAATTTTTCATCCTTATTCTTATTAAATGAGCGGAATTATAAAACTATCACCTTATGATATAATTTTATTTTTTAATGGAAAATTTTACATGAAAATGGTCAATATAATATTTTAATCAAAGAAAGTTACAAAATGTCACTATCTTAGTTTTAAATATTTCTTATGAGTCCACATAGGGACACAAACAAGTGGAGAACAAATATAAATTTATATATTAATAATAATAATCTTATTTTTATGATGGGGATATATTTTAAATTTTTAGGTATTAAATAATTACCCTAATTCTTACACAACATTGAAACAATATTTATTCAATTAATGAAAAAATAAAATAAATGATTTTAAAAACAATAAAAGTGATATGATTTGAATGAGTTAATGTGTCCTACTTATTTTATAAATATATATTACATGCTATATTAGTGTGAAAGGACTATATTATAATTAACCCTTTTAATTAATGTATTTAAATTCAAATTAAATTAATAGTGTTAAAAATGACATTAATGATATTTTATAACAAATAATATTTTAATAAATGATTTAAAATTCATTAAAATCTTAGATTATTCCAAATTAATTTGACATGGTTTTAAAAATCAACCATATCCCATTTATGCATCGTCTTTCATTTTATAGTAACATTATTAACCATTAAAGGGTAGAAAACTTTAATATTACGGTAATTATCAAAAGGGTTATTGAGAGTTAAAACTAAAAGATAAGGGTGAAAACATACCAAAATCATGTAAAAATATTATTTTATGAGATTATGTTTACTTATAATAATATAATATTTGAATTATATCAATTTGGACCCATTTTTATATGAAATAGAATTTATGTTAATTTAATAACTTAAGAAATTCAAAGAATTCCCCTCCCTTCACTTATAAAAAGACACCCCTTATCTCGATTATTTACACCACTTTGATCCATCTAGATCAACAAAACCATGTTCATTAATATTATTGTAACACCCTACCCCTGCCTCATTGGCTTGAGGAGGCGGTGAGGGTTAATTAGCCTTAAGAGACGTTCCCAAGGTGCCAAAGGCTAGCAATAAATGATGAGGGCTTCGAGAACAAATTTTAGAATGATTTTCCCTTAAGAAAAAACCAACCAAACCATCCACTATCAGTCACTATATGATGCATGTCAACCAAAACATTCAAGCATGTATTCCCAAAGGATAACCAAGTTGTTCCACAATACAACCCAAAACCAATACAACCAAAACCATATCAGAGTACTATGCGGAAGACTCAATAAAAGACCCAAAATAAACCAAGGCACACTCCATAGCTCCACACCAAGCTCCATGCTCCAAGCTCTACCCAGACATCACGATGCACCACTAAAGGAGGGTGATGCCTTACCTTTTCCCACGTCACAATACAAAACATCTGCAAAGACACCAACATGCCAAAGCAGGGGGTGAGTATAACTACTCAGTAGGATTTATCCAAATGACTTCCCTATACACGCCACTAGGATAAAACTGTTAGCACATTTATATAAAATAGTTTATATAAAATAATCACAAGTGAAACCATTACCATAAGCCAACACATACTTACCAAGCCACCTCACCCAAACCAAGAAACCAAGGGAAATCCAAATAAAACATGCCACAATCCATTTAATCATTTACATACTAGCACAAAAATTTCCAACTTGAAAATCGATGAACAACAAACAACCAAAACAACCAAACGGTAGAGTTTCCGTCCAACCCGTTCACCCATTCACACCAAGTGGCACTTACCATCTAGTTATCCTTTGATGGTGGCCCTTCCGTCCACTATCCATCCCCTTTTTATAGTGGTACTTCTCGACACTTCCACAAAACATTACAATCAATCCATAACCAAGCATATAACCCACCAAAGTCACAACAACATGCAATCAACCAATTCCATTGCATATCAATCCACTTCAATAAATCACCCATTTATTGAAAACCATTTTCCATGCCCAACAAAATTTCAATAAAACAACCTCTTTATTGAAAACCATTTCCATCAATTATTTTCACAAATCAACTGTAGCATCCCATTTTAAAATCTCCATTTTAAAATCCACAACTATAGCATTTCACCATAAAACCCCCCTTTTCCCAAAAATCCCAAAATGGATTTCCAAACAACTTTTCACATGAAAACTAAATTAATTTCAGGACAACCAAATTAATTGTAACCAAAAACCACTAGCTCTAACCAAGTGGAGTTGAGAGAGAAGCCACCTACCTTTAGGGTTCCTAAGAAATCGACCCACAAGCAACTGCACCTCAAAACCAGTGAACGCACCACCGAAACCTCTCTAGATACCTTTCCCTAGCATTAAAAAACCTTAAAAACATCATCCAAGGAAACAAAAACCATATATATACACACAATAGGTGTAGATCTAGAAAACCGAGAGATAGGGAGATGTATATCTAGAGGAAAACACAAAGAAACCAAGAGGATAAACTTACCCGGGAGAAGCCACCTTCAATCCGCCAAGAAACCTCTTCAAAATGCTTCCAAAATGAGTGGGAGAGCCCCTCCAACCCTTCAAAACTAAATAACCCAAGTAAGGATTGAGTGGGAGATAATTTGGAGAGGAATTAGGCAAGCCCGAGTGAGCCCGGGGTTTAAAACCATATTTTTAAGTGGCCACATGGTTTGGAAAACCGTGTGCTAACTGTGCGCATGCTACTACCTCGAGAGAAAGGGTCTGCACAGTTTCCTCACATGGTTTGGAAAACTGTGCGCAGGCCGTGAAAAGCCTACTATCTCCTCCTACACGGCTTTTTGGAGAATCCGCACAGTTTCCACTAACCGTTCTCAAACCGTGCTCCCTATGCAAAGCCTCCAAACTCATTCAAAACCATTCCAAAATCTCCCAACCTCTTCCCAACTCATCCCATGAAATTTAAACACATAAAAAGTCATAAGAAAAGTCTACATACCACAAAATGGGGGTGCTAAATTCTCCCAACCGTTGGACTTTCCATCCTCAGAAAGTAGTGAACCCACCCTTTGCCGAAAGTGCTCAGGCCACTGCTCAACCATCTCTTTCTCCTGCTCCCAAGTCTCCTCTTGAATCTGACCATGCTACCATATAACATGAACTAAAACTATGATTTTACCACACAAGACTTTATCTTGCCTATCCACAACCCGCACTAGCACGTGCACCAACGAAGCATCCGGTTCTATCTCAACATGATCCCATCGAATCACATGGTCACGATCTGGCTGATACTTTTTCAACTGCGACACATGAAACACATTGTGAACCACACTGAACCTAGGTGGAAAAACCAAATTATAAGACAACTCACCAACCCGCTCAAGAATCTCAAAAGGTCCAATATACCTTAGAGATAACTCTCCCTGCTTCCCAAAATGACGATGTCCCAACCTAGGAGAGATCCTAAAGAAAACATGATCACTCACCTAGAACGACAACAGCCATCGATGATGATCTGCATATGATTTATGATGACTCTAATCCATCTCCATTCTCTTCCTGATTAACCCGATCTTCTCCTTAGTCTCCTGGATAAGGCTCAGTCCAACCATCGAGGACTCACCCGTTTCCACCCAATATAGTGGAGAACGACACGACCACCCATACAACGCTTAAAATAGAGCCATATGTATGGATTCCTGATAACTGTTATTGTATGAAAACTCAACTAATGACAAGTGCTCCTCCCATGAGACACCAAAATCCATGACACAATCCCGCAACATATCCTCCAAAGTTTTTATCGTCCTCTTGGATTGACCATCCGTATGAGGGTGACACACCGTGATCATAACTAACTGTGTCCCAAGGGCTTGCTGCAAGGATTTACAGAAACGAGATGTAAACCTTGGATCTATATCGTATACAATTGAAACTGGAACACCATGAATCTTTACCACCTCCCATATATAGATTTTGTATAGATTCTCTACCGTATGAGATTCACGAATTGGGATGAAATGGGCTAACTTTGTTAGATGATCCACTATCACCCAAATGGCATCGTGCTTTCTGAACGTTCTTGGGAGACTTATTACAAAATCCATCTCTATTTGCTCCCAATTCCAAATAGGGATTGGTAAAGACTGCAACATTCCCGCTGGCCTCTGATGCTCTGCCTTGACCTGCTGACAAGTCAATCATCTCGAAACAAAATCAGCCACACTTGTTTTCATACCATCCCACCAGAACTGCGCTTTCAATGCTTTATACATTTTCTAAATTCTAGGATGAACAACCCACCTGGAATGATGATACGCCCTGAGAAGATCCTCCTGAAAAGAAACTGGTACAACCATCTGATTTCAAAAACACAAAACTGAATCTCTATTCAGTTTCCAACCCTCAATGGTCTCCCCACCATTGAGTCTCGACCTCATGGTCACACACTCAGAATCAGATATCTGTGCCTCTTTAACCAAGAAAACCAATTCATGAATCAACAAAACCAGAAAGAAGACCCCTCAATTGCCCTAGTCTTCACATTCCAACCACATGTCAGCTATAATCGACATCAACTGCCACTGGTCCGATGCCTGTTTCACCATCTGAGCATATGATTTTCTACTTAATGCATCCTCCACCAAATTTCCCTTACCTGGTGTGTAAATTAAGTCAAAATCAAACATCTAGAGATATTAAATCCATCTCCTTTTCCTCAAGTTCAAATCCCATTGTGAGAAAATGTGCTTCAAGCTCTTGTGATCTGTATATACCATGAATTTCCCACCGAAGAGATAATGGCGCCACACTTTCAAAGCATAGACCACTGCTGCCAATTCAAAATCATGTGTTGGGTAGTTCTTATCATGAACCCTCAACTACCATGAGACATACACAAACACATTATTCCCTTGAATGATAACCCACCCCAACCCTAATCCCAATGCCTCTCAATATACCACATACCCTTTTCCTGGTTCTAGAAAAACCAAGATTGGTGCTGATGTAAGGTGACCATTTAGCTCTTCGAAACACTGTTTAAACTGTTCATTCCACTAGAATGGAACATTCTTTCTTGTCAAAGTTGTCATCGGTGAATCCAAACGTGAAAAATCACGAACAAAACGCCGATAATACCCAGCTAGACCAAGGAAACTCCGTACCTCAAACACATTCTTTGGTGGTTGCGACGAGATAACAACCTCTATCTTTTACGGATCCACTAAAACACCTCTTTTAGAAATCAAATGGCCAAGAAAATGAACTTCCTGTATCCAAATGTCACACTTTGACAATTTGGCATACAACCGCTGATCCCTCAAGATCCCCAGCACTATCGCCAAGTGCTGCTCATGCTCCACCCATGTCTTTGAATAAACCGGAATATCGTCTATAAACACCACCACAAATGAATCCAGATATCTCTGAAATATTCTATCAATCAATGCCATGAACACTGCTGGCTCATTCATTAGACCAAAGGGCATAACCACATATTTATAATGGCCATATCTACTTCTGAAAGCTGTTTTAGGAATATCGTCTTTCCTCACCCGCAGTTGATGATATCTTGATCTCAGGTCAATCTTGGAGAACCACTGGGCTCCCCTAAACTGTTTGAAAAAATCATCAATTCATGGAAGTGGATATATGTTCTTTATCGTAACTTGGTTAAGTCTATGATAATCAACACAGAGCCTCAAAGTTCCATCCGCCTTTTTCACAAACAACACCGGAGCTGCCCACAGAGATGTGCTAGGCCGGATAAACCCTTTGTTTTCTAACTCTTCCAACTAGACTTTCAATTCCCACAATTCAGTAGGGTCCATCCGATAAGAAATAAGTGAGATAGGACTGGTCCCTAGAAGGAGATCAATCATAAAATCCACTTCTCTTATGGGAGGTAACCCATAGAATTCTTTTGGAAAAACATCCATGAACTGATCCACCACTACTGGAAGAACATTTTGTTCAAAACCCTCTACCGATTCCAACAACAACACCGCTAACTAATATAATAACGTGCCAACTGCTGGTGCCAACAAACCCATTGCACCCTGCCTTTCATTCCTCTCTCCTCTAAAGAGATTCCTAACGCCATTGTGTGTCGTAAAATCCACTATCCGTGCATTATAGTCAATGTGGGCCTTAAACACCACCATCCAATCCATTCATAGGATTACATCATACCCATCCATCTCAAGCACTAAGAAATTCCAGGTTATCTCAACCTCTCCCACAACAATACTACATGCTCTACACAAGAAGGCTTGACACTCTCTTCGACCCGGAGGAGTTTTAAGTTTCAAAACCGAAGGCATCATTTCTTCCCTTAAACCCAGCAACTCAACCATACATGCATCAATAAAAGAGTGTGAAGCACCCATATCAAACAACACTTGCATCAAGGTAGAATTTAAAAGAATAGTACCTCTCACTGTGGATGGTCCTGACTGATCATCCACCACAACCTTCTTAGCTCCGAAAAATGCCTTTGTTGCCACACTGCTCTTTATTGCTTTTCTGAGGTGTCGTGGTATTCTGAGAATCACCATGACCCACTTTACTCTACTGTTTAGGGGTATGCTGCTATCCCCATCCCGTCAAAGCATACGACATCTACGATCCCTGAGGAGTTTCACACGCACCCAACCATTGAGAATTCCAACAATAACGATGTAGATGCCCCATATGCTTACAATTATGACATGCTCAAGGTTGTGACGTACAATCCCGTTTGATGTGGCTCATAGAACCACACTGAAAACATACCGACTTTATCTGGGGATTCGTATGAAGATTCACCGATCTTTCCGTCAGATTATATGCCATATTCCCACCCTAGGAATAAGTGTCCCTCCTTTTCTTGAACCCAGTGTTAGAGTTACCACTATTCCCCATGGGTACCACCATGCTTCCTCTACTCGGAGATCCCAACAAATCCCACTCAGCCACCGAGGCTATATTCACCATCTCTGTATAATCACCAATACATAGCACCACTATCTTGGAATGAATGTCCTGCCTCAATCCAGCTTCGAAGATATGAGCTTTCAACGATGTACTACCTGCCACCTCAGGTGAAAATCTCACTAATTTCATAAACTTAGCTGTATACTCTATCAAAGATATATAATCTTGCTTCATACTAAATAAATTAGTCATTCACTGAATTCTAAATGTATGTGGGTAGAATTGTTTATTAAACAATTCCTCAAATCCTTCCCACATCATACCTTGGTCCGTTCCATCTTGAACTGCCAACTCCCACCAATGTAGGGAAAGATATTCCAACATATATGTAGCCAACTTCACTTTCAACTCTACTGGTGTTCCCAAGAAATCAAAGATCTTGTTCATTATATTCAACCATGCTTCTTCCCTCTCTGGCTCTGAATCACCCCTGAAGATGGGTGGATTCTGCTTTTGAAACTGAACTGCATGATCCATATGCCTTGGTTCATCCACTTTGTTTCTAATTTCCACAGCTTGGAAAGCTTGCACTATACTCTGCACTAACTACTGGTTCACTTGAGGCTCAGGCGCAACCATGTTCTCATAGTCCACTTCTGGTTGGTCTCTATGATGCCTAACCGGTGCCATTTCTATAAAAAGAAAACAAACAACCATGAGTATCACTTCCATAGACATCAAGAATTCCCGTTTCTAATCAGATTACACAACACTATCACACAAGGCTTTCCACAAGTTCACATTTTCCATGTTTCACCATTTTGAAAACCAAACCATTTTCAAAATACCAAATTTATTCACATTACAATTTCACACATTTGAAAAACCACCATTTCTCAATTCAGACCATAAATTATTATGCCCAATGAAATATGCATCCTAGTGGGAAGTCATTTCTACCATGCATGCCATGCTCATCCCATTGGCTACACCCACAACAATGAAATATCCATTGCCTATAAGTGTCTCCAAAAAACTTATGTACCCAACTCCCTGGTAACTAGAAGTTCAGCATAAGAGGGTCAACTACATCCTTTTATGCTATACATTCCAAGTTCCGACATTCCTATGCCTTGCTACCATCCCGACCCAAGGAATATACCACAAAAAATTCCAACACCAAAACCAATGATCAACATCAATGATCGAACAACTACTCTCACTTGAAATCTAAGGACCGAACAAACTGATACCACTTGTAACACCCTACCCCTGCTTCATTGGCTTGAGGAGGCGGTGAAGGTTACTTGTCCTTAAATGACATTACCAAGGCACTAAAGGCTGGAAATAAATGCCGAGGGCTTCAAGAACAAATTGGAGAATTATTTTCCCTTAAGACAAAACCAACCAAAACATCCCCTATCAATCACTATATGATGCATGTCAACCAAAACATTCAAGCATGTATTCCCAAAGTACAACCAAGTTGTTCCACAATACAACCCAAAACCAATACAACCAAAACCATATTAGAGTACTATGCATAAGAATCAACAAAAGACCCAAAATAAGCCAAGGAACACTCCATGGCTCCACACCAAGCTCCATGCTTCAAGCTCCACCCAGACATCACGATGCACCACTAAAGGAGGGTGATGCCTTACCTTTTCCAACGTCACAATACACAACATCTGCAAAGACACCAACGTTCCAAAGTAGGGGGTGAGTAAAACTACTCAGTAGTATTTCCCCAAATGACTTCCCTACACATGCCACTAGGATAAAACCATTAGCACATTTATATAAAATAGTTTATATAAAATAATCACAAGTGAAACCATTACCATAATCCAACACATCCTTACCAATCCATCTCAACCAAACCAAGAAACCAAGGGAAAGAAAAATAAAACATGCCACAAGCCATTTCATCATTTACATACTAGCACAACAATTTACAAATTAAAAAGAAATACACAACAAACAACCAAAACAACCAAACGGTGGAGCTTCCGTCCAACCCATTCACCTATTCACACCAAGTGGCACTTCCTGTCCACTTATCCTTTGATGGTGGCCCTTCCGTCTACTATCCATCCCCTTTTTATAGTGGTACTTCTTTCCACTTCCACACAACATTACAATCAAGCCATAACCAAGCATATAACCCACCAAAGTCACAATAACATGCAATCAACCAATTCCATTGCATACCAATCCACTTCAATAAATCACCCATTTATTGAAAACCATTTTCCAGGACTAACAACATTTCAATAAAACAAAATCTTTATTGAAAACCATTTACATAAATCATTTTCACAAATAAAACATAACATACCATTTTAAAATATCCATTTTAAAATCCACAACAATAGAATTTCACCATAAAACCCCCTTTTTCCCAAAAATCCCCAAATGGATTTCCAACCAACTTTGCACATGAAAACACAATTAATTTCAGGACAACCAAATTAATTTTAACAAAAAAACACTATCTCTAACCAAGTTGTGTCGAGAGAGAAGCCACCTAACTTTAGGGTTCCCAAGAAATCGACCCACAAGCAACCACACGTCAAAATCGGCGAACGCACCACCGAAACCTCTCTAGATCCCTTTCCCTAGAATTCACAAGCCTTAAAAACATCATCCAAGGAAACCAAAAACCTATATCTACACACAAAGGGTGTAGATATAGAAAACTAAGAGATAGGGAGATGTATATCTAGAGTAAAATACAAAGAAACCAAGAGGAGAGACTTACCCGGGAGAAACCACCTTCAATCCGCCAAGAAAACTCTTCAAAATGCTTCCAAAACGAGTGGGAGAGCCCCTCCAACCCTTGAAAACCGAAGAACCCGAGTGAGGCTTGAGTGGGAGAAACTTTGGAGAGGAATGAGGCAAGCCCGAGTGATCCCAGGTTTTAAAACCCTATTTTTAAGTGGCCGTATAGTTTGGAAAATCGTGCGCTAACCGTGCGCACGCTACTACCTCGAGAGCAAGGGTCTGCATGGTTGCCTCGCGCGGTTTGGAAAACCATGTGCAGGCTGTGTGAAGCCTACTATCTCCCCCTGCACGGTTTCCTGGAGAATCCACACGGTTTCCACTAACCATGCTCAAACCGTGCTCCCTATTCAAAGCCTCCAAACTCATTCAAAACCATTCCAAACTCTCCCAACCTTTTCCCAACTCATCCCATGCACTTTAAATACATTAGAAGGAATAAAAAAGGATACATACCTCAAACTGGGGGTGATACAATTATAAACATACTTATCCAAGTTATAGATGTTATTATCATTCCAAAATACCTACTATATGTCCCTTAAGAAGAGATCTAAAGGAAGTATACCAAATAAGAGGTAATCATCTTTACCGAATTCTTCAAGTTTATTTATTCTTCTACTTCCTATTAAAGTGTTGCATCCATCATAATATAATAGATCCAATATAATAAATATAATTTTTTATAATTATGGTACAACCATATTCCATCCTTTTCCATCCTATAAAAAGAGAAAATATCACTCATGCGTACGTACGACTTACTGTCTCCACGTAGCTGTGTAATTAATTTTTCATCACCATTTCACTTGGATGGTTATAAAGATGAAACTAACGAATATATATGATATTTATTACATAAATATTCTTCTATAATTTAAATATCATATATAATTTCTTACCTTCCAACCCATTGTAAAATGACAATGTCACTCGTGCGCATGTGTAGACTACCACCTCCACAAAGCAATGTGATCCGTTTTTCATTTACACTCTACATGGATGGTAATAATGAAATAATTAATTAATATATATGATATATATTATATAATAATGATTCTGGAAAGTTGAATTATTATTTACCTTTCTTTTGTTCCATCCTTAAAAAAATAAAAATAACGTTCATGCATACATATAATTTATCATATGTATGAACAATGTAATTTATTTTTCTATATATAACTTTTATGGATGACTCTAAATATGTATATAATGAATATATATGTTATTTTAACGAAGAATATATAATAATTATGATAAAATATTTTAATTAAATCATATGTGGTATTATATATATGAGTAAATTTATGTAATAGATATATATTTATTATAATGGAGGTTTAGATGCATATAAAGGAAGTCAAACCAACAGTAAGGGTTTTCTCTTCTCGCCTTTGTTTATGTGAGAGAAATGGCGCATTCACCACTTTCTTATTTTATGTACTGTATATACTTAACCTTTGATATTATATATCATGATTCCATTTATATTCATGGTATTTAAATATTATTTTTAAGTTATTTCATTCATGGGGGTTATGATTCAAAAGTTACCAAAGTGGTAAAAGTTTATTTCACAATCCCATCGTTATCTGGGATTATTTATGTTAAATTCTCTACTAGGAGTATTATTTGAATATTTAAATATTAAAATCCATATATTTTATTCTTATCAAGTTATTTCTTAAAAAAACATGTTTTACTTTCATTTTAATCAACCTAAGTACCCAAGAGACTGGAAATATGTTTTTAAGGATATTCTTTTCATTTTCCAAATGAGATACTTTTTGAATTTTTTAGAATAGGGTGAAATAAATGCTTTTTAACTTATATGACATAAAGAAAATTTACCATCATCATGACCACTCATTGATTTAAATTTTTCTTTACATGTTTATGTTATTTTCAAATAAAATATTTTCCTTAATATTTGATAAATTTTTAGATTTTAAATAAGTGTTTTCAAAGTGAAAAGGGTATTTTCCTCAAGAAAATTTCCAGTGATCTTTTGAAAGTATTTTAATCTATGTTAACTTTGTTTGTTTAATATTATGATTTACTAAGGTTATAATCTTATGATACCATCCAAAATATTTATTTTAATGGTTTATGATCAACTTGACTGGGGAAAGTATTGATATTTTGTATGATTGTTATTCCAATACAAACAGTTACTGATTTTTAAGGCATGTTGAATAAGTTATGTTTATTCATATAATGAATGAATTAAAATTAGTAAATGATGATTAGGGACTAATATATCCCCTTGATGCATCGGTAGATCTTATAAGATAAAATATATTGGGTTTTGGATGAGGTATTACCCATTTATGTAGATTTGTTGTCACAAGGCCTTGATGGTATTTTCAGATGTCTTGGCACAAGTCCTTGATGGTAAGTTTTAGATGTCCAGTATTATGAAATCTATAATTTTGAAATCATTTATTGATGTACATGTGATTATTTTATTTTTTATATCCATGTATAAGCTTATAGATCATGTTATTATTTATATGGAATTATTTAATCATCATTTATTCTTCGTATATCATTCTTTCCTTATTAGATTCCGTTGTATGATTACCCTTACTGAGCATCTAAGCTCTCCCATTTCTTATGTTTCCTTTTACCAGGATTTCAAGAAGTTTATTATGATTGATATCTATAGATATGTTGATGGGAATAATGGTGTTCATAAATAAGGTACCATGTTTTATTTTATGTTTTCAAATGAAATGTGAAATTCAAATATGTATCTAGTTTTCGAAGACTACTAAACTATTCAGTCTTTTAAGATGTGATTCCTTGTATTCAGTGCCAATGTAATAAAGTAACCACCAAATATGTATTACTAAGGTCAAGTTATTTATATTTTGTATCATAAAAAGTTTAGTAGAAACCTTGGGAACTAAATTTAGGAAAACATAGATTAAAGAACATAAGCTTATGACAGACTGAGAATATTCTCAAAGAAACCAAGCTTATGAGTTTGAAATTAATTATACATAAATTTTCAATCTATGCTAATGTTTTACTTTTTTTGACATTATACAATATGATTCATAATGATATGATCTAATATATTTTGTACCATTATTTAGAAACAGTGCTTTGTGGAAGGAATGGAAACTATATCAATGCATGTAATCCATGTTGGGATTTCCCTCTTGGGAAAGATTTTAAAGTTGGATCTAAAGTCACAAATATAAATAAAAAAATCATGTTATGACTAATAACCATTCATATATAGAGCATACATATTTTGTAAGGGTCTTAATGTTAACCATTTATAGAATGGATTAAGATGAACTTTATGTGTTATTGTTAAGGTTTTAGAGATTAATGTAATATTGGATAACTTATACTAAACATTTTGGTTTTAGAAAATATCTAGATATACTAGGAATAAATTTTCATTATTTTATGGATCTTATGATTCATTAAAATTTAATTTGAGTGCTCCAGGCATTAAAAAATCATATTGAATATTTATTTCTCAAAGTAAGAGATGAAGTGGAAATTAATTAAAGCACAACCAAAGGATGTAATTGCACTAAAGTAAGTATATTTTCTTATACTCTCACTCTAGATATAAAATTGATTCCTCAAAATAATCTTGAAATAAAATGTTTTCCTATTACTTTCAATTCAGATGAATTGATGGTCTTTTTCACACCTCATTGATTTATGGTTTTACGGTTGTCAAGTATCTCATGATCATTTACTTTCTTGTGATTAATGTTCTTTGTAACTCTCCATCATTATATGTACATTTTTTTCTTACATGTCCATATTTTCAATTCCCACTAATTTTCTTCTACTCAAAACCCTAGATATGTGTTATTCTAGATGACCTTCGTATCTTTCTTTCCCTCTTTCCAAGAGGAAGTTTTATTAACCCCATTTATGATTTGGGTTTTCCAAAATGGAATTTTCAAATAGAAAAACCTTAAATACTAAAGTTCAAATTTTTAGGATTAAATTTATTATATGGGGGATAATTTAACACTACAATATTTTAAAATAATAAAATTAGGTTCGATAGCGTACACAAAACACAACACTAAGTTTAAACGAACCATGAAATATTATTATTTAAATATTAACATAATAACATAGCTTCTGAATTAGAATGTGTGAATAATATTAATTGAATTATGAAATATATACAAAGTACCTACTCAATAAAAATTCATTTATTAATACTTAGGAAATAAGTACCCAATTTTTAGTAAAGTTATTCCATGCTTCAGAAATATGTTTTCTTAAAAAATTATTTTTATTGATTTTTGGAACTTATAAATTGTATTTTATAAAAATAATATCATTTTTTAAAATTAAAAAATCAAAATTATCTTAGGGTTAAATTTTAATATTTTTCTGAAAAGATTGATTTTCTAGTGAATAGTGAAAAATATCAATTTTTATTGAAAATTGTATTTTTGTTTCAATCATTTAAAAAGTTACATTTCATTTTTAAATGATTTAAAAATAAAATTAGTTCTATTATATTATTAATAATCAAATTAATTTCATTATAATTAATTTCATGATTGAATTTAGTATCAAAAAATTTATACATAAAAACATTTTTTTGAAAAACCGTTTTTCATCACGTTTTGAACGTTTATTTTAAAATTAATTTTTCCACTTATAGAAATTGAATTTTATAAAATTGATTCCATATTTTGAATTATGAGGTTAAAATTTGGTAAATATTCTTCTTTTATTTTCGGTCAATATGAATAGTAACCTTGGTAAGATTTATCACCTCGATAAAGGGTATATCGGGTTAATCTAGGTTAAAATTAAGTGACAATGTCATAATTTTTCATCCTTATTATTATTTAATTAATTTAATTATACCCTTATTAACTTAGGCTCTAATTTTATTTGTTTAATGGACAATTTTTCATGGAAATGATCAATATAATATTTAAATCAATAAAAGTTACAAAATGTCATTCTCTTAGTTTTAAATATCTCTTATGTGTCCATATAAGAAAAAAACAAGTGGTGAATTAATATAAATGGATATTTTGATCATAATAAAATTATTTTCATGATGATAATTTATTTATAATTTGTAGGTATTAAATAATTACCCAAAATACTTACACAATGTTGAAATAATATTTATTCAATTAATGAAAAAAATAAAATTAATGATTTTAAAAATATTAAATGTGATATAATTTTAATGATTTAATGTGTACTGCGAATTTATAGATATATATGACATTTTAGGGATTTTATAAATGATTATATTCTAATTTCCTATTTTTCTATGTATTTTAAGTCAAATTAAATGAATAGTGTTAAAAATGACATTAATGATATTTTATAATAAATAATATTTTATTAAATGATTTAAAATTTATAAAAATATTATATTCATCTAAATAAATGTTATATGGTCCTAAGAATCAACTATGGTCCATTTTTAGGGTTTTTTTTTTCATTTTATAGTAACATTATTAACCCTTAAAAAATTTAATATTATGATAATTGTCAAAAGGGTTAATGGAGGTTAAAATTAAAAGATAAGGGTAAAGACATACCCAAATACTGTAGAAATTTTATTTTATGAGATTATGTTGACTAATAATCATATTATATTTTAATTATATTAAGTTGGATCCATTTTTACATAAAATCAAATTTATATTAATTTAATAATTTAAGAAATTCCAAGAATTCCTCTCTCTCACTTATAAAAGGATACCCATTCACTCAATTATTTACACCAATTTGAGCCGTATAGCTCAAAAAAACCCTACTAATTACTCTTATAAAAATACTTATACAAGTTATAGAGGTTCTTTTCATTCCAAAGTACCTACTCTAAGTTTATTAAGAAGATATCTAAAGGAAGTCTACTAAAAAAGAGGCAATCATCTTTACCATATCCTTCAAGTTTATTTCTTATTCTACTTCCTATTAAAGTGTTTTACCCATGATAATATAATATATATAGTATCATAAATATAATTATATGTTATTATGATTATGGTAAAACCATATTCTATCTTTTTTTAATCATATGGAAAGAAAAAACCTCACTTGTGCGTACTTACGAATTACCATCTCCACATAGTGGTGTAATTCATTTTTCATCACCATTTCACTTGGATGGTTATAATGATGAAAATAATGAATATATATGATATTTATGACATAAATATTCTTCTATAATTAAAATAACATATATAATTTCTTACCATTCAATCCTTTGGAAAAAGATAGTGTCGCTCATGCGTACATGTGGACTACCACCTCCTCGATGCGATGTGATCCGTTTTTCATTTACGCTCCACATGGATGGTAATAAGGATAGAATTAATGAATATATATTATATATATTATATAATAATTATTTTTTAAAAGTGAATTATTATTTACCTTTATTTTTTTCCATCCTCTAAAAAAATGAAAACAATGTTTATGCGTACGTACGACCTACCATCTCTATGAATGGTAGAATTAATTTTTCTATCTATAAATTTTATGGACGAATATAAATATGTATATAATAATAATATATGGTATTTATTTCATGATTAAAATTATATATATTATTTTACCATGATCAAATTACAATGATCGAAACTACTGAACCAAAACATACATGAAAAATGATGCAGTTATTACTCGGAACAACGATTTTAACGAAGAATCATTAATAAACCGGTGATAAGAAATTATAAGTAAATAAAATATGGTATGATATATATGAGTATGGTTTAAAAATATATATATAATAAATATAAATTTATTAAATATGAGGTTCAGATTCATATAAAAGAAGTTGAACCAGCGGTAAGGGTTTTCTCATCTCACTTTTGTTTCCATGAGACATATGTCATATTCACCACTTGTTTATTTTATGTGGTGTATATAATAACACTTAGATATGATATAACATTATTAAATTTATATTAATGTTATTTAAATATTCATTTTATGTTATTTATTTCATGGGTTTTATGATTAAAAAGTTACCAAAACAAAAATGGTTTATTTCACAATATCATTGTTATTCAGGACTATTTATGTAAAAGTCACTACTGAGAGTATTATTTGAATATTTCTATATTAAAAAAATGATTTATTATTATCTAGTGATTTATTGAAAAAATAAGTTTTCCTTTAATTTTACTCAACTTAAGTACTCAATATACCGAAAATATATTTTTAATTAAAATCAAATGTATTTCTCTCTTTGGTCGAAAACCCATTTTATTCCACATCCATGATTTATAAAAACATTATAAAGAAGGATTTTAAATTTTTTTATAAATACCAATCCATAAAAATTACATAATATTTAGTTTTAAGTAAAAAAGTAATTCTCTAAATTTTATTATCCTTTTAGGTTTATAGTTTTAGAGAATTAGGTCATAAATCATACATAACAAAACCATATAATACAAAGTGGACACTTCCGATCAGTATGAATTTTCCCTCAATATAAATTTTTTAAAATAAAACAAGATTTTTTTTATGAAATATCTTCATGAATTTCAACCTAACCTCTTTCTTTCCATTATACATCCTTAAACCTTGTAAAAAACATTTTAAAATGTGATATGAGTGCAAAAATATCAGTAAGGGACATAGAAACAAGAAGTTCACTGGTCCAATGAAAAAAATGAAAACTCATGAAATTTTTTACCTTTATCTCAATGTTATTTTGTTGAATAAAATAAATAATTTACACATGAAAAAACACAAACTTTTTTCTTAAATAAAATCACTAAAACACATATAAATAAAATAAAAACACTTTTTGGAAACTTAGAGCATCACATTTATAACCTATTTTAATCTCATGTTAGAAATAACTGGAGCCCAGTTAAATACATCAGATGAAACCTATAGTAAGTTTATCATTTTTTACTTATTAATAAAAGGAACATTACCCAATGTATTGGAGATTTGTCTAGTAAAACCCATCGTATAAGATATATCGGGCTCACCCGACGCTATTTGGGAACACCCATCATATAAGCTACATCAGGCTCACCCGATTCTATCTGGGCACACCCATTGTATAATATTTATCTGAACCACCCATTTAATATAATTATAAAGTTACATATCATGAATAAAACATTTTATTCTTTCACTTTTTCATCATAAAACTTTAGAAAAACTTTTTTAAACTCGTGTGCAAATCACTTTCTCATATTAAAATACAATTTTCTTTTAAAATTTCATTTTCAATACCAAAATAAAATTTTATTTTAAAAACCATTTTCAATACGAAAATAATCAGAAAAAGGTATGAAGAGTTTTTTATTTTAATAAAACATGATATCTTGTAAAGTAATCCAAATATCAATTAATGGTTATGGAGGATTGAAAAGTCATTGTCACCGTATACATTAAAATATAACATTCCTTTTATTATTTGTAAAGAAAGTCAAACATTCCATACAAAAATTCCCTATTTTTGAAAAAATTTGAACGAAATACGAAAATTTACTTTATAAAACTCTCATGTCCATATAATTACATTCATAAAATAATTTTAAAAATATGGACATGGAAGAGAAAGAGAGTTTGAAGGAAAATGTTAAAAGAAGATTTTTTAAAGAAAAGTCCCTTACCACCTTGGAAACATTTGAATCATATGCCCCATGAGAGAATAAAATTAAAAAAAAACTTTAAATATCATTATAATATATAAATTAATGAAATAAATTTACAAATGGGATGTATATACACCTCATAAAATAATACAGGTGCATAATATCAAAATATTCCCCAATGAAAAAAATTGAGACAAATTCCTTTACTTCAAGTTCAATTCATCATGTTAGTTCTTTATATTAACGAATAATAAACTTATGTTAATTATTTAATTAATTTATAAACGTTTTAAATTTTATTTTTATTTCACTCATTACCATGTTATATACAATTACTTAATCAATTAAGTTTACGTCAGATCTTTTGATGATATTTGAATCAAATGTCCAAAATGACTTTGGTAGGTTGACTATGGTCAAATAGGTCATTATTTCATAATATACAGAATAATAATCATGAAATAATTATAATTTTTAAACATAATTTATAATCTTAAAATCAATCATGAAATATGGTTATGAAAAATGAATCATGTTACAATCATGGAGACGGTAGGTTGTACGTATGCATGAGTAACGTTTCCATTTTTCAATGATCATTATGAAAAGAAGGTAAGTAATATTTTATCTTTAAAGAATGATAATAATGTCATAAATATATTATTATTTCATTAAATATACTTATATATATATTCCATGTATTTTGGTGCTGAAAAAATAATCACATCACTTCATGGAGGCGGTAGTCCGCATGCACGCACGAACAACATTATCATTTTCAATGTAGGAAATAAAATGATATATTATATTTTAATAATGTTAAATATTTCATTAATATCATAATTATTTTATTTATATCACATATATTCATTATATTTATCCTTATTACCTTCCATGTAAAGTGTTAGTGAAAAACAAATCACATCGCTTTGTGAGGCAGTAGTCCACAGTACATATGAGCGACGTTATCGTTTCCCCCATGGAATGTAATGTAATAATGTATGGGTGATATAAAAACTTTATAAGTATAAATATGTCAAAAATATCATATATATACTTAAATATATCATTATAACAAGTCGTTAGAGGTGATGATGGAACACAAATGATATCAGTGTGTAAGGCAGTAGTCCACCGTACACACGAATGATGATTTCGTTACCTATTTGATGGAAGAGAAGACATATATAGGTTATTAAATTAATATAATAACATATAATTTTATTTTAGATAATTTTTTTATTATATAATCATAATTTAATAATATTTTAAGGATTTTCATGAAGAAATAAAATAAAAAGTATTGGTTAAGCACAATACCTCTTCTTCAAACAACCTCCTTAGGTTAGCACCAAAATCCTTATTAAGATGAATTTATAATCAAAAAAGGATTCTAATATATGGGTAGGGAAGTAATTAGGACATTTGGGTAGTAATTGTCTGATAAAAATGGATTTTAAGGTGTTAATAGGAGAGGAGAAGGGGTGGCCTTTTATAAGTGAGGTGAGCGGCACACTTTTAATTTTTTAAAAAGAAAAAGGTATACCCACATTTTTCACACAAAAAAAGTATCCAAAATGGACCATTATATATTCTTAGAAATTATAAGTTCAAAATATGTCCATATAATTGTTTTTGACAAGTTTTTAGGTCATTTTAACCCTTATCTTTTTAGTTTAACCCCCGATAAAACCGGTTTTATCTTAACCATGATAATATTTTTTACAATTTTCACTATTTATTATGGTAAAAAAATAATTTGAACTTATTAGATAATATAAATTATTCTTATTTAAAATATTAAATCCATTTTACCAAATTCAATTCATGGAAGTGGAAAAATTCAATTTAAAATTAAACCCACAAATGCGATGAAAAATTGGTTTTTCAAGAAGTGTATTTTTCAAGAATAAGATGATTTTATATTAAAAATATTACTAGTAATTATCATTTTATAAATTTTAATTAATATTTATAGAAATATAATCTATAAATTTCATTGAAATCAATCTTCATTAGGTGTTTTTTAATTAATTTAAATAGAGAAACATTATGCATTTTAAAACAGTTTTTAGAAAAAAATATTTTATAAACCCAAAAATAAACTATTATAATAAATAATATTTATATTACTTGAATTAATATTAAAAAAATGGAAATTTAAAATTACTTAATTTATTAAAATGAAATTAAATTTTTACAAAAATCAGTATTTTTCACTATTTAATAAAAAATAAATATTTTCTGAAAAATCCAAAAATTTCACCCTAAGTTAATTTTGATATGATGATTTAAAAAATGATATTATATTTTTAAAATTTAAATTATTAAATTTAGAAATCATACTTTTAAATAAAAAATTATAACAAAATAGTTTTATTAAAACTATTTCCCTTTTTTATTTAAAAAATTAATTAATATTTTTATAATGAATATAACTATCTAATTCATATTAATAAACATGAAAGTGATTTATTCAATCATTCCCCAGATTGTAACATTCTTCCTCTCTTTTTTAAATTGCATACTCATAATTTTATTCTCTTATTAAAAAATTGGGCATATCTTTCCCTCATTGCATTTTTAGATTCTAAAGTTGTTTCTTCAACCATCTGGTTTTTTATAAAACCTTTACTTGGTGAATCACCTTATTACGAATTAATTTCTCTTTATGGTTAAGAATATAAATAGGTTGTTCCTCATAATAAATATTCTCTTCCAACTTAACTACTTTAGGGATCAAAACATTGAATCTGATATACACTTCCTTAACATTGAAACACGAAACACATTGTGTATCTAGGATAAACTCAGAGGAAATGAAACTCAATAGGCAAATGATCTAACTTTCTCTAGAATTTTATATGGTCCAATGAAATGTAGGCCTAACATCCATTTTTTTACCAAAACTTATAACTCATTTACATGGATATACTTTGAGAAATACATGATAAACTACCTCGAAAGATAGATCTTTCCTTTGGTTATTTTCATAACTTTTCATCCTAATTTTATTCGTCCTTATATTTTGCTAAATCAAAACCACCTTCTCAATAATTTCCTCTACCAAATCGATTCCCATTAACTTCCTTTCCCCTACTTTATCCAAAAAATTGGAGTCTGATGCCACTTTTCATATAATTTCTCAAAAGGTTTCATATAATAAAATGGAATGAAAACTATTATTATAAGAAAACTCAACCAAAAAAATATGTTGATCCCAAATTCCCTTATAATACATTTAATACGAATGAATAATATATTCCATGGTATGAATAGTTCTCTCAGATTATCCATAAGATTGAATATAAAAAGATGTACTGCAATTTAATTCAGTACCCAATAACTTCTAAAGTCCTTTCAAAAAATAGAGAGATGAAATACATGCAACTTAACTCTCTTTTTTAGATATAGTCAAAAAAGTTGATCCAAAGACATAGTATCTTGTATGGGAAATAAATGTTCAGATTTAGTGAATCAATAAAAAATAACCCAAATTTCATTATTACCTTGTGAAATATTTGGTAATCCCACCATGAAATACATTAATATATTTTCCTGTTTCCAGTCTGGATTGTTAAAGGTTGAAGAATTCCCTTTAGTAATTATCATTTTGTTTTAACCTTATGACAATTAAAATAATTCATGGTAAAGTTATCAATATCTATTTTCATATCATCCCAACAATAATACTCATAATGGTATCGGTACATCTTAGTGCTTCATGATGAATCAAAAATAGAGAACTATGATATTTACTTAACAAATATTTGTTTAACTGGGAACCACAAGGTACACATAATCTTTTTCCAAATATGATAGTAACTTCTTCATCAACATTAAACTCAGGAAACTTACCCCTCTTAATGGATTCTAGATTTTCCCAAAAATCATGATCCACCTTTTGATATTGCTTAATTATTTCTAGCAGAGCCAATTTCACTCAATATTAGAAAAATAGAGTATATCCCTACATAAATAAATTCTAGTCTATAATTCATCAAATCATTAACCAAAGGGTTATGTTTCAAATTTAACATGGTTAATATAACATTATTTTCCATACTCAAAGCATTTGAATCTTTTTTTCTTTTTTGAGGATAGAAATAAACTGTGCAATCATAACCCATGATCAGTTCTATCCATATTCTCTATCTCATGTTCAATTATTTTTTAGTGAATATATACTTTCAAAATTTTATGATTAATATATATTTCATACTATACTCTATACAAATGATGCATCCAAATTTTTAAAATCAAAAACCACAATAGCTAATTGCAGATCATGTGTAGGATAATTTAACTCATAAGGTTTAAACTAGTGTGAATAATAGTAAATTAAATATGCATAAAATATATTGTTTAAAAGTTATTAGGTCATTTTAACCCTTGTATTTTTAGTTTAACCCCCGGTAAAACCATTTTTATCTTGATTGTAGTAAAGGTTTTTTACTGTTTTCACTATTCATTATGGTCAAAAATTAATTTGAATTTATTAGATAATATATTTTTTTCTTATTAGAAATATTAAATCCATTTTACCTAATATAATTCAAATAAATGGAAAAATTAAATTCACAGACGTGATGAAAAAGCAGTTTTTTAAGAAGTGTATTTTTCAAGCATAAGATGCTTTTTTATTAGTTGTATGTATAGTAATTATCATTTTATTAATTTAAATTAATATATATATATATATATATATTTTCTATATATTTCTTTTAAAAAATTACTCATTAGGTGTTTTTTAAATTAATTTAAATAGAGAAACATTATGCACTTTAAAACAGTTTTAAGAAAAAACCCGTTTTTGAAACCCAAAAATAAACTTATAATAAAATTCAATAAAAGTTTTTTCAAAATTAATTAAGTTGATTAAATATAAAAAAATAATTATGTTTCTTAAAATATTATTCAAAACATAATGGGGCTGTCAAATTTTTTAATTTATTAAAATAAAATGAAATTTTTACAAAAAATTGATATTTTCCACTATTCACTGAAAATCAATATTTTCTAAAAAATCCTAAAATTTCACCCTAATTTAATTTTTTACATGATGATTTAAAAAATTATATTCATTTTTTAAAATTAAAATTCTAAAATTTATAAATTAAACATTAAAAAAAACTTATAATAAAAAAGTTTAATTAAAACTATTTCCTTTTTTGATTTAAATATTTCTTTAATATTTTTATAATAAATATAAATATCTAATTCATATTAATAAACATGAAAATTATTTATTATATTATTACCTGAGTTATTATATTTTCTAATAATTTATTAAATATATTTTTATCCATATTTTTATTTTTTAAAAAAATTGTCTAAAAGGAATCTTCTTATCATTTTCATATGAGTTACTTTTTGACTTTTTTACAAAAGGGTGAATTGAATGTTTTTTAGCTTATGCGACATGAATTTTTTTAGCATCATAACCACTAATTTATTTAAATCCTCCATTATAATTTTACAAGGTTATTTTCAAATAAAATGTTTCCCTTAATATTTGGAAATTTTTTAGATTTTAAATAAGTGTTTTCAAAGTGAAAAGGGGTATTTTCCCCAATAAATTCTCCAGTGTTATTTTGAAAGTATTTTCATATATATGAAAATTATTTTTTGAATCTTATTCTTTACTAAGGTTATAATCTTATGATACCATCCACCATATTTATTTGGATGGTATATGATCAGCTTAACTAGGGAAAGTATTGATATTTCGTATGCTCATTCTTATAATATGGAAAATTAATGATTTTAAGTCATATTGATTAACTTACATTGTTTATTCATATGATGAATTCATTAGACTTAGAAAGTGATTTATAGGGACCTCTATTTCCCCCTAATATGTCAGTAGATCTCATGATACAAAATATATTCTTTTTTTTACGGAGGCCTTACCCATTTATATATATGTCTTGGAACATGGCCTTGGCATTATTTTGATATGTATTGGCACAAAGCCTCGATGGTAAGTTTCAGATGCCTGGTATTATGCATTCCATAATTATGAAATCAATTATTGATGTCCATGTAATTATTTGATTTTTTATAATATCCATGGATAATTTTCTAGCCCATGTGATTATTCATATGGCATTATTTGATCATTATTTATTCTTTACATATTATTCATACCTTATTAGATTTCTCTACACACTTACCCTTACTGAGCATCTGAGCTCAGCTCTTTATTATGTTTCATTTTACCATTATGCTAATAAGTGTATTATGATTGATATGTATGGATATGTTAAAGTTAATAATGGTATTCTCAAATAAGATAATATTTTTTATTTAATGTTTTCAAATAAAATGTGAAATTTAAGTATGTATATAATTTTCCAAGAATACTAAACTATTTTATCCTTCAGGCTATGATTCCTTATATCTAGTACTAATGTAATAAAGTAACCACCTAATATGGGTTAATAGGGTCAAGGTATTTTCATTTATGTGTGGGTGATTCCTACATGACACATATGAATTATGTATCATTGTACTAAAGTTTGAAAAGAAACCGAGCTCGTTTTCTCAGTTTTGAAAATGTTATGTTCAATTTATACTTAAATGGAACTTCTATATTGAAAACACATACATTTATTCATACCATCCACATCATGTTTCATATAGAAATGTGGTCAATTACTACAAATAAAAAATGAATTATGGATCATTTTACTAATGTTTGAAAACAATCCAGGCCCATTTACTCAGTTTTGGCTATGTTATGTACGTTTTAAAATAAAATGACACTTCTATATTGAAAACACATATTTCAGGTCACACCTACTTTATCATGTGTTGAATTAACATGCGGTCAATTTGTTCTCATAATAAATGAATTATTTATCACTATCCTAATGTTTAAAAACAATCCAAAATCATTTTCTCGGTTTTGGTTATATGACACACATTTTAAATTTAAATGACACTTCCATATTAAAAAGATACACTTTCAGTCATACCAATCACGTAATGTGTCAGATTGACATGATTTCAATTCCTACAAATCAAAAATTAATTACGAATCGTTTCCCTAAATTTTGAAAACAATATGAGCTTGTTTTCTTTGTTTAATCTATGCGATGTGTGATTTAAACTAAAATGGTACTTTTATATTGAAAACACATACTTCAAGTCACACTGATCACATCATGTATTGGATTGACATGGGGTTAATTACTACATGTCAAAAACGAATTATGGATTATTTTCATAATTTTTTTAAACAATCCAAGATCATTTTCTTGGTTTTGGCTAGTGATATGCGTTTGAAACAAAAATGACACTTTTATATTGAAAACACACACTTTGAGTCACACTGGCCACATAGTATGTCATATTGATGTGCAGTTGATTTTTACACATAAAAAATGAATCATGTATTATTATCCTAAAGTTTAAAAGTAATCCAAGATTATTTCCTTTATTTTGGATATGTTATGTGAGTTTTAAACTAAAATAATACTTTTGTATTAAAAACATGCACTTCAAGTAATACTAGGCACATCTTGGGTTATATTTAAATACTATCAATTCATACACATAAAGAATTAATTAAATATAATTTTATTAAAGTTTTAAAAAATCCAAGACCATTTTCTCAATTTTAGCTATGTGATGCTTGTTTTAAACTAAAATAACACTCTTATATTGAAAACACACACTTTATGTCATACCGACCACATAACATATTGGATTTAAGTGTGGCCAATTCCTAAATGTCACAAATGAATTATGCATTTTCATCATAATTTTTTAAAATAATATGAGCTTGTTTTATTAGTTTTGTCTATGTGAAGTGTGTTTTAAACTAAAATGACACTTTTATATTAAAGACACAAAATGCAAATGATGAGGCTAGAGCTTGGAAGTTCCTTCCCGAAGAGTTGGAAATATGTATTCAAATTTTTGGGTAGAAGTGTAATATACCGTTACCTTTTTGACATGTACATTTTAAGTCTTGTCATGGGTTTCCTTTCTAGTTATCTGGAAAGGGCTGGGAAGGAATTGGGAGGATACCTATAATGGTGAAGTCAAAGATTTGTTGGATTTTCAGCATACAAACTACTAGTTATATAAACTTATGGGGATTTACATGCTGTGTAATTTGGACACATGTTGTGTAAGTTATAAAATAATAATAAATCCTTTTTTAAGAAAATGTGACAACTTTTTTGGTGATTTTGCGATTTTTTAATTACACTACATATAATTGGGTTACACATCATGTAAAGTTATGATGGTTTTTTAACATTAATCTTGGATGAGTTTTGTTTTCCTCCTCTCCATATTTTTATTCTCTCGACCCAAGAGAATCTTCCAGGAAATTTTGGGGCCCTCAAAGCCTTCTGTGTCATTTCGATCAATGATTGATCGTTGCTACGATTTCTGTGTGACTCACTGACTAAGTGTTCTCCCTGTCTCTTCATATATTTCTCTTTAATTACTTGGAGTTTGATATATCATCCTGGGATTTATGGATCTAAACTTCATGTTCTTGAATATTTTTTCTAGGTTAAGTTCCTATGTCTTTTGTACCTTCGTTCTAGTTGGCAGTTTCCATTACGGGCATTGTGTTTCCTTCAAAGGTTGGTGGTTCCGTCATGATTCCCAATTTATGTTAATCCTAAATTTATTTATTTAATTTTAATTGTTTGAATTAAATGAAATTTATTTATTTTAATTAAATGGAATTAAATTGGATTATTTGTAAAAACCTAATTCCATTGAATTAGGGGTTTAAAATGGGTTTTTGGCATGAAATTGGAAAACCACCAATTCCATTGAATTGGGGCATGTTTATGAAATTTTTTGAAATTTAAATTGTTTAATTTAAATTTTGGATTTGATTGAAATTGTTTCAATTAAATTTCTTAATTTAATTATGTAAATGTATTTGATGGAAAATTATGAAAACCCCAATTCTATTAAATTGAGGGTTTATTTTGAAATTGATGGAATCTTGTGAAAAAATAAATTGTTGAATTTTATTTCTGAAAGTGGAATGTAAAATTGGATTTTGAATTGATTTTAAATTCTTATATTGTGAAAATGGATTTAAAATGGTTTTGATAAAAACCATAAGGCATTATATTGGTGAAAATTCATGTTTTGATTAAAAACCTACTTTGGGTTTTAAATAGAAAATTAAAATATTTTAAATAGAGAATGAGATCAATTTTATTTTAATCATTATTAAAATAAATTGTCCATAATTGATTTTTTATTAGAGAACATGAAAGCCTGAGGTAGTTAGTGAGTTATTTGGATAAAAATTTATGATTTACAACATTCCAAAACATAAATGCAACACATCACATCCCTTAAGTGATGGTGATGAGTCCTCTTTGTCCTGAGTTCAAAGGGACGTATGTACATATTTTTGTGTCACCTTGAGTGTGGAGTTATTATATCCTAGAACTATCATACCTTATTAGGCACATGAACATGTTTCTCACTTATTCATATTTTAAATAATATATGTCATTGTTGTAAACTATTTTACCTACCTTCTGATTTATATAAATTGTTTTATATAAATTTGTTCATTTAATCCTTTTTTAAAAGTTCAATTATTTTAGAAATATTCCATCACTTAAAAATTTAATCCTTTTTCTTAAAATATTTCCATCTTTGGAAGTTTAAAGCATGAATTGTTTTAATTATGATTTTAAAATTCCAAACCTATTTTGATTTAAATTAGAAGCACTTTATTTGGTTAATTTAATATTGAAATCTGTTATGGAATACTTGGTGAGACCCTACTAGTATTTTTAGCTCACACCCCACCTATAACTTCAGGTGTTTATAAATTATCTTCTTCTAGGTTTGAGTATGGGTAAAGAACCACTTATAGGTGGTTCTAGCTATTGATCTCTGGAATTGGTGAGTTGCATCCTTTGGGACTTATGAAGTTTTTCCTATTTTCTAGTACTTTTTTCTAGTACTTTGGGTGGTTATTCCTATTTGTCTTATAGTATATATCTCCCTATGGAGTTTCTTTTTTATGCATACCAACTTTTTTCTTTTACTTCTACAATGTTTGTAGAAAAATCATTCCCACTTTCATTTTTAATAATGCCAGGTGCTAGTCATTGATCTGTGGGGATCGAGAATGACCTTTGGGCCATGTCAGGGACAGCTCAGTTATTGTGTTACCAGGGTACCCGGTATAGTTCATGAAAAAGTGATATCATAAGGAGGTTGAGCTTCTTATCTTGAAGTTAGTATGCATTTGTGAAATCTTGTTAGGATTTATGAGGTAGTTTTAATTGAGTGTCTGGACATATCTCACCGAAATGATCCTTAAGTCACCATGGGTGGTTTGGGAAAGTCTTATTGAGGAATAGTTCTAGTCTTTTCCCAATTTGTTATTTTGATAGGTTGAAATCCAAATCTTGTTTTCTATCTGTTGGGATTAATTTCCCTTATTTCTATGTTTGGGTGGTTATCTAATGTATTATTTGTTGTCTTATGATGTTGTGTAACATAATGAATCTGAGAAGATGTGTGAATAAAATCTAGGAATAATTTTCTATGGAACCTCATTGAGTGAATCCTCTCATGGACCTGAGTCTGGTTGAGGTGATTGTGCGCACTGTCCCAGCTCTGGGACAAACACCACCTTTGTTCCCATTCAGGATCCAACTATGGAACCTCAGAGGGAAATTATCAAGATTCATTTTTAAGAGTTCCTTTTCCAAATTCTAGCACCATTAAAAGGATAAAATTATCCTCAAGAGTCTAAATAGTGGTTAAACAAAATGGAGCATTTTTTTGGGTTCTTGGACACACCTGACAAAATTAAGGTGAAGTGTGTCACCTTCATGCTGGAAAGACAGAGCAGAAGATGGTGGGATATGATGGTGATAGTGAAGAAACATGAGGGGTTAGAGGGGAAAGACTTAAAGGTTCTTTTCAATAACTAGTCCAATCCAGAATTGATGATATTATCCAAGGCCACTAATTTTTTCAAACTTGAGAAGACTGAAAATACCGTGATAGACTATGAAAACTGTTTTGATGAGATTGTGTAGTTTTCACCTGATATGGTATAGAATGAGAAGATAAAGGATTTATGGTTTGAGTTGGGACTTAGAAAGGTTATTTTTCTCAGTTTTTATTACTATAGTTTCCTTCTTATGTTTATGTACAAGATAGAGCGTTGATGGTCGATATGGACTTGGCCAACAAGTCAGGGTTATCGGGAGTTTCTTTCTCTCCCAATGGTAATGTGCATTCCTCTAAGGGAAAGAGGAATTTTCATTATTTTCATAGTGGTTCTCATTAGTAGGCTCATTATAGACCTCATGTAGTTCCTGGAATAGGTCCTTTAGTTTTTTAGCTGTGTGGAAAGCCGAGGCATTCAAATAGGTTTTTCACCAAGGCACCCAATAACTATGGCTCTTATGGATTCTCAGATCACTTATAGAGATTATTCAATGTTTATTCCACTCTACATAGTGGCACAGTATCATCAATATCTTCTAAAAATATAGTTTAATCATATGATTCACATGAAAATGGGTTCCAGCCATAAGTATACAGAATGAAGCTTCTTCACATATTAGAAGAGTCTCCAGAGGATGTGGATACTTTTCTAGTGACTGTGATAGGTTCCATTACTATAGATTCATCATTAGTGACTACTATATATGGTACTGGTTCATCTCATTCATTTATTTCAACCCATATTATTAATCTTCTTAATATTCCTATAGAGATTTTATATTATAAAATGGATATTACTACACCCCTTAGTACGAAGAGAGAGCAAGGTATCCGTAGTACCTCTTGTGTTTTATCTATATCAGATGTTGAAGTTTCTTGTAGTTTTCTAATTATTGACATGAAACCTATTAACATCATTTTTGGGATGGATTGGATTGTTTCCAATAAATCATATATTGACTATTATATTCGATGGGTCTCCTTCACTGAACCCAATGGTGTGTGTCGTTTCTTCCAAAGAGAATGGGAAATAAGGCTGAGTAGAGCCATAACTTCTTATTTGGAGTTTGGGAAAGTGATATTGGTTTTTTCCTTTTATCCGGAGTGGGAATATTTAAGATGTGATCTCCCTCCGCTCATTGTCGATTTTCCCAATGTGTTTTCTTCAGATTTCTTTGGTTTTCCCCTGGTAAGGAAGGTTGAGTTTTTTATTGACTTAATGCCTGGTATTCAACCAGTATCTATTCCCTCTTACCATATGGAACCAGCTAAAATGAAAGAGATGAAGTCCTAGTTGGATGATCTTCTTGAGAAAGGCTTCATATGCCTAAGCGTGCCACCTCGGGTGGAACCGTTTATCATTTTTAAGAAGGTTTATAGTTCACTTTTCCTAGGTGTTGATTACCGAAATCTCAATAGAGTTATGGTAAAGAACAAATATATGTTATCTTGGATTGATGATATGTTTGATCAGTTGATAGGGGAAAAGTTTTTTTTGAAGATTGATCTTTTTTCAGGCTACCATCAGTTGAGGATAAAAGAATCTAACATTTAGAAAACCACCTTTTATTGTAGGTACAAACATTGTGAGTACCTTTTCATGACCATTGGTTTAACCAATGTTCCTATAGTTTTCATGTATTTTATGAATATGAATTTACATGAGTACCTTGATACCTTCATGGTGGTATTTGTGGTGACATCCTTTTTTACTCTAAGTCCAAGGAGGATCATGTACATCATTTGAGAATAGTTCTGTATTTTTTAATAAATCACTACCTTTATGACAAGATTTAGAAATGTGATTTTGGATTTAGGAAGTGAAGTTCTTGGGAAACGTGGGTTTGGAACAAGGAATATCAGTTGATCCTGAGAAGGTGAAGTTTGTTATAACTTGGGAGCAACCAAAAAATTTCTTCAAGATTCAAAGATTATTGGGATTAGTTGAATATTATTTCTGGTTTGTGATGGAATCATCAAAGTTTTATTCTTCGATGATTTCACTAACTTGAAAGGGAGTAAAGTTTTCTTGGAATGAGAAATTTCAATTTTTTTTAAAATGAAACATCTTTTGACTACTACACTGGTGTTGACTCTACCAGAGGCCTACCAGAGCTATGTGGTCTTTTGTGATGCATCAGGTTCAGTCTTGGGTTGCATCCTCATGAAGGGCTGTCATGCCATTTCTTATAGCTCTCATCATTTTAGGAAACATGAGGATAATTATTTGTCCCATGACCTTGAACATGCAGTTGTGATTAACACACATAAAATTTAGAGGCATTACCTTTTTGGAGAAAGATTTTCCATGTATTCAGGCCACAAGGGATTGAGTTATATCATCTCTCAAAAAAATTTAAATCTCTAATAGAGGAATTGGGTGGAATACCTGTAGTATTTTGATTTCGACATCGATTACACCCCAAGGAAATGGAATTTCATTATAGATGCTTTGATTAGGAAACTTATGACCTAGGCAGTGAAAGAATCATCAAAAGAGTGGAACTTGATGGATATCTTTTCACAGTTTCATATTAGAGTCATGGAATCATGGGTTGAGGTTTCCTTGGCCAATGTTCTGTTGAAATATGGTCTTCTTGAATTTTTTCTTCATGAATAGATGATTGATGAAAAGGTATGTAGAATTAGACACTTTATTAATGGCGGGGATAGCGTGTTTGATTAGTCATTCTCTAAAGATGGACTTATACGCTTTCAAAAACCATTTCGTGGTACCGTATTCAAAAAGTAAAGTTGTAATGGGGATTTCTATAGTTCCTAGTGGGAAGTGCACCTAGGATCTATGAAGGTGTTCTATAACATACGACGACAGTTCTGGTGTCTAGGTATGAGATCTGTAGTTTTTAAGTTTGTTTCTCATTATTATACGTGCCAATAGGTTAAGGATGAGCCCTAGAAACCTTAAAGTTTGCTTCATGCACTTCCAATCCATACTTAGAAGTGGGATGAAATCTCTATAGAATTCTTGGTTGGGTTTCCAATTACCCTAAGAAAGAAGAATTCAATATGGGTTGTGATCAATAGGCTAACTAAATCAGTACACGTTATACCCATCTATGATACAACCAAAGTTAAGGAGTTAGGAAATATCTATGTTAAAGAGAATGTTTGTTTGAACAGAGTTACTTTTGATATAGTTTATGATAGGGATACTTGGTTCACTTCTTACTTTTGGAGAGGCCTTTAGGAGGTACTGGATCTCACATCCATTTGATTATGGCATACCATCCGTAGTCGAATGTCTAGACAGAAAGATCTATAAATATTCTTGAGGATATGATTTGTGCTTATGTTCTTGACTTTAGTGGATAATGGGATGATCACTTGGGACTGGTTGAGTTTTCTCAATAGTTACCAGTACTCAATTAGAATTTTTCCCTTTGGGGTCTTGTATAGATGACCTTATAAATATCTATTTTGTTGGTCGGAGATTGGTGAAAGTTCCTTGGTTGGGCCGAGCTTTGTCCAAGAGACTAAAAAAAAGATCCAGTTGATTCATCAGAGAATTGTGACAACATATATCCAATATAAGTCTTATGTTGATCATCGTCATAGACCTTTGGAGTTATCAGTTGGTGATTAGGTGTTCTTGAATGTTTCACCTTGGTTGGGTCATTGATAGCTTGAGGGAAAGGAAAACTTTCTACTTGTTTTGTGGGACATTTTTAGGTTTTTGAGCAGGTGGTAAAAGTTTCTTACCATTTAGAACTTCCTCCACAGTTGATGTCAATACATAAATTATTCAATGTATCTCAGTTTCGGAAGTATCAATATGATCCATCTCATGTTCTGAGCTAGCGTGATCTTGAAGTTAAACCCAATTTATTCATGACGGAATGACCAGTTAGGATTGTTTTTTCTTAAATGAAGGCACTTTGTGGTAGGATGATACCATTGGTTTGTGTTCTATATCATCACGGTTCTAATTCTCACAAGACATGGGATCACGATGCACTGATTAGAGAGTAGTGGCCTCAACTTTTTGATATGGAATCTTATTGACAAGATTTATGGGGATAAAAAGTTTTTTATGGTGGGGAGGTTGTAACATCCCATTAAATTTTATAAAGTTATGTTTTAATTCTTGTCATAGTTTTCATTTATAATTGTCTGTATAGGGCCAAGAAGGAATTGGGAGGATACCTATAATGGTGAAGTCAAATATTTTTTGGATTTTCAGCATAAAACCTACTGGTTTTGTAGCCTTCTGGGTATTTACACACCGTGTAATGAGGATACATGATGTGTAAGTTATAAAATAATAATAAATTTATTTTTAATAAAAGGAGATGGGTTTTTCATCGATTTTGACATTTTTAAATTGCACAATGTGTAGTTGGGTTACACGTCATGTAAAGTCCCAATGTTTGTTTTAATAGGAAGATTGAATTATTTTTCTTTTCCTCCTCTCCAAATTTCTTTTTTCTTAACCCAAGAGCCTTTTCCAGGTGATTTTGGAGCCCTTAAACACTTACGGGTCATTTCAATCAGAGATTGACCGTTTTTTCAATTTCAGTGTGACTCACCAGGTAAGCATTCTACCTATCTCTTCATATCTTTCTCTTTCATTCCTTGGAGTTCAATAGATCATATTGGTATTGATAGATCTAAACTCTATGTTTTTGAATCTTGTTTCTGGTTTAAGTTCACAGATCTTCTATTCCTTCGTTCTAGTTGGCGGTTTCTATTGCAGACATTGTGTTTTCATGAAAGGTAGGTAGTTCCGTCATGATTCCAAATTTATATTAGCCCTAAATTGATCTATTTAATTTTAATTGTTTTAATTAAATGAAATTTATTGATTTTAATTAAACGGATTTCAATTGGTTTGTTGGAAAACCCCTAATTCTATTGAATTGGGTTTTAAAATGGGTTTTGGTATGAAATAAAAAACCACCAATTCCATTGAATTAGGGCGTGTTTATAGAAATTTGAGAAATTTAAATTATTTAATTTAAATTTGGGATTTGATGGAAATTGTTTCAATTAAAATTTTTAATTTTATTGTGGAAACGGATTTGACAAAAATTTGTGAAAAACCCCAATTCCATTGAATTGGGGGTTTATTGTGAAATTGATGGAATCTTATGAAAAATTAAAATTTTGAATTTAACTTGTGAAAGTGGATTGTGAAATTAGATTGTGAATTGATTTCAAATTCTTATATTGTGATAATGGATTAAAAATGGGTTTGATAAAAATGTTAGGGTTTTATCTTGGTGAAAAGTCATGTTTGGATTAAAAACCCGTTTTGGTTTTTAAATGGAAAATTGGAATATTTGAAATAGAGAATGGGCTCGGTGTTATTTTAATAATTATTAAAATAAATTTCCAATATTTGATTTTTTATTAGATCACATGCAAAAATTAGGTAGTTAGTTAGTTATTTGGATGACACTTCACAATTTACAATTTTCCAAAATATAAATGTAGCATGTCACATCCCATAGGAGATGGTGATGAGTCCTCTTTGGCCTGAGTTAAAAGGGATATATGTACATATTTCTGTGTATCCTTGAGTGTGGATTCCCTATATCCTTGAACTATCGTACCTTCTTAGGCACTTGATCATGCTGTTTGCTTGTTTGTATTTTAAATGAATGTATTCCATTATTGTAAACTATTCTACATTCCATTTAATTTATATAAACTATTTTATATAAAAGTGTTTATTTAATTCATTTTTGAAAAGTTTCATTGTTTTAGAAATATTTCATCACTTGAAAGGTAAATACTTTTCTTAAAATATTTCTATTTTTGAAGTGTAAATTATGAATTGTTTTAATTGTTTTTTAAAATTCCAAACCTATTTTGTTTTATATTATAAGAACTTTATTTGGTTAATTTAATATTGTAATCTATTATGGAATCCTTAGTGAGACCCTATTGGGATTTTTATCTCACACCCTACCTATGCCTTTAGGTGTTTATAGATTATCTCCTTCCTGGTTCGATTAGGGGTAAATAACCAATTGGAGGTAGTTGTAGCTATTGATTTGTGGACTTGGTGAGTTACATCCTTTGGGACTTGGGGAAGTTTTTCCCATTTTTTTGGTACTTGGTTACAGTACTTTGGGTGGTTATTATTATTTTAATTCTGGTACATATCTCCCTGTGGAGTTTCTTTTGTATGTATATTGTCTTGTTTCTTTTACTTCTGCAATTTTTGTGGAAAAATCATTCCAACTTTCATTTTTTATGATGTCAGGTGATATTCTCTAAAATTTGGGGATCGAGAAAGTCCTTTGGGCCATGTCAGGGTCGGATCAGTTATCGGGTTACCGGGGTGCCTGGGTTTATTTATGAAAAGAAAGATCTTTGACCCATTAACCTATCTCCATTATCTCAGTTTCATCTTCAAAGTATAATCTCTCATGAGCACAAACAACTTCGGAAATGTTACTAACTCTACAAGAATCTGTATAGCGTAAACCTCCATTATACTTCTCCTTGATAAATAGTTCAAAAATAATATATAAGCATTAAGATACTAATTCCTCACATCCAAAATGTATCTCTAAGGTTATAGATTGTACTTGATCACAAACATAATAGGTAATCACCTCAACTTGATGCTGACAAACATTATGACACCATTTACTCTATCCACTCATCTATAAACAAATTTACTTCTTTTGAGTATGTTGATTTTTGGAAATATTATTAGTACTGATAAAATATAGAAAAATAAAATATTAACAAATATTTTAAATGAAATTGTAATTACCTTTAGAAATTACCTATTCAGGGATGCTAATATTTTGATGGTATATGATATATTTAATAAATTTTCAAATGTATTATCTATAATAATTGTCATTATTTTTCTTTATACAATAAAGAAACATTGAAAAAAATAATTAAAATATTTTGAAATATATTTTTATTGTTAAATATTACTATATATACCTTAATCTATTTTCATTGGAAGAAATCTATAGGATCCTTATGTAAAGTCACCAACATCATACCATGATTTAGTCTATATTTATAGATAATTTTATCAAAAAAAATTACCATTAAAACAAAAAAATAAGCATATAATTAAAAGTTTATCAGCAAAATGTTGATTTTACTGCATTAAAAATTCACAATAAGCATCTTGTGTTTTTTTGATGTAAATACGTGAATTAGATCCAAAAAATAATAATTTTTGGGTATCCAAATTAATTTTTATGAGCATCTAGTGATTCCTAAAAAAATAAATAAGTAAATAAAATAAGAAAAATATATTTTATATGATTATATTATAGAATATTACCCCTATATTGAAGGCACCAATAGGAGAACGTTTTTTGTTATTTTATTTTTAAACACCCCACTTAGTGCATATTTTTTATTTTCAAATTTTTTCAACTCTAAAGAAACTTTTTTGTAGATAAGATAGAGGGGTTAATGATTCTAAATCATTCTTCATAGGGTTTTCCATTTACACAATAGTTATATATATGCCTAAATAAAATTTGAATAGTTATTATCTATAATGAACATAGTAGATCTTTTTTTAATAGATGGATTATAAAAATGTACCTCATATATGTATTCACAACTGAGACCCCAACCATTATAACTTGATAATATCATTTATACTATCTAGAATAACAATGTCTATAACGAAATATCCAAATATTTCTTCTTCACATTCAATGTAGGGAATATTTCCATCTTTTAATGTTGTATCTATATGAACTTGTAATGTTAATATATATGGTAGTGGAAATGGTGGGGAAAAGGTACTCTCAGAAGGTCCTTTTGATTTATTGGTTGATTCACTGGATTGTCTTGATCTGACCTTCTTTTCCCCATTGTTTTATCCATTTATAAAACCATGCATAATTTTAGATCTTTTTTCATCAACTATTAAAGGTTTTTCATTTGAATTTTTTTAAATAAATACTTCATGCATATTTATAAGATTAGATGACCATGCTACAGAAGTTCTAATAGCATTATCGACCATGGTAACATTCAGATCATCAACCAAATCAAGAAACTAAGTGCTCATCTCATGAGACACTTCATTCCCCACTCTCCTGTGATCTTTTGGGAGTTGTTTATTATGTATCATGTATCCTAATATATTGTACACCATACCCCTCACAACAAGGCGATGCATGAGTATTGAAAGATATAAATCACATAAAACTTCACTCTATAGAATTTTAGTAATATAAAGTTATCAAAAGTTGTTTGATACACATTTAGGATAAAGAATAATGAAAAAATTGATTACCTCAGGTAAGAAAGATAGCTAAGGGGAATGTGTAGCCTCAAAGATAGTGGGTTAATTTGATTATTCATGTACAAATCATTGTTCCATTATTAGTTCACTTTGATCCTTTCACATATATTGGTCTTCCAAACCAGAACAGATAATAATATATTTCAAATCATCCATCTACACCTGCATGATTTTCGTCATCTCATATGTATCTCCTTGTGACTTTTTATTCTAGAAATATTTTTGTGGTTAACCTTCAAAACCTATACCTCTAACACAGACATATTGTTATGGTCTCTTCAAAGTTATTAAAAGTTTTTTTATTCAGGTAAAGTAAAAACTGATTATTATGTCTAAACTAAATAAAAAACATAAAAAAATATTTTTATACAATAATGTTATAAATCATAATGAATTTCTATTATGTAATACTTAAACATGATTCCAATACTGCTTGTGTGTTTTCATCAACTAGTTTACCCTCTTTATTTATGTGGGACTCCTTTCATAGCACATGATGTGGGATGTAAGTGGATTAGATTTTGATTCATCAATATATATAAAAAAGGAACATATTTTGTTTTATATCACACAAAATTTTTATTGTAGATTTAAAATACATAAAATTTTCTTCTTGAGTGAAGCGTACCCTATCCGTGATTTACAATAAGGGTACATGGGATTTGATGCACATTGATTATTTTCATAATTACTTCACTATTTCATAAATGATTTTTTGATTAAAAGTGGATAAAATAAATATTTTAAAATAAAATATTAACAATTATAATTCACCAGAAATTATTATTCATTGAGATGACTAATGAAATATTTCCATGTTTCTTGGTTTATAATGTTTTCATACGTAACTGGTAGGTGGGGGTTTACTTTCCCCTAAAGTCTATGAAATTATACTTTGTAATATGTGTTTAGATGCCTCTATGAGATTTTATAGTGACCATTAAGTCACATTTCTTGTGAAAATTATCTTAAATAAACAAAACCTATAAGAGATAATGAAAAGTAAATCAAAATTTCACTATATAATTTTTTGGTAAAATAGAGAAATCATATCATAACATTTCCTTAGTATCTTCCCATGTGGTTTTATTCAATACATTCATGACATTATGACATGTATCTATATCAATTGGCACATGAATTTTCATTGTGAGCCCAATGTTACTAATGAAAATTTCATTATTTGGGTAAATAATTTGGCTTCATTGATTTCAACCAACATCAAATTTTATACCATTTCTTCCCACCTTTATAATTTTAGTTAACATGGTGATTCTACATTGTTATTGTTTTTTTCATCAACATGTTGTTCATCCCCAAATAATTTCATATTTTCAGCATAGATAGTCAGTTCTTCCTTAGGATTGGTAACATCATTATGGGAAGAAGTCATTATCTATATTAGTTGTTAAAAATTTAATTTAGATTTCATAAATGCAGTAGAGAACCTATAATATTATAAGGGAAAAATAGTATATTAAAAAAAACTTTAACCTTAAAATATGATATTAGAACAATCATATAAATCATTTATTATGTGTATTTGATATCCATTCTTCATCCCTTGATGGATTCAAATATATAAGAATTACTTTGTGGCCTTCAATGTATGGATCAACCACTATACTATTATGTAAAATTTAAAGGTGAGATTGATACCACTCTATAATAGTATTTGTAACAACATATCTTTTAGAAATCCCTTCACACATAAGTCATCCACTGTGATGATATTCTGAGAAAATGATGTTATCAACATCTGATAGGTAATCAATATAGAATTAAAATACTTCTTCAACGATATATCATTATACAATACAACATTCTGAATGAGTTTGATTCTTGACTCACCCTTTCAAAGTCTTCATATATTGTTCAATGGGGTACATCCATAGATATTGGACAATACCACATAGTTGAATATTTATAACCAAGTGAACCATCAGGTGGACCATTATATCAAATAATTATGGTGGTAAAAATATCTCTAATTCACATAATTACTATAATCTCCTTATTCATGATTAATAACTTCTTCAAGTATATAAATTTACTGCCTATGTATTTGAAAAATAAGTAAATTCAATTTATTGTATGCCATAAATTTTAGATAGAATGAAATGTAAAGAGAAAGGGATCAAATAATGCATTGAAACATGATATTCATGTGAATTTTGACCCTATAACTTTAAATTAGTCATTGAAATGACATAATTTATATTTCATGAATACCCCTATTGATGTTTTATACCATTAAGAAAATTTAAAAATTAAAAATTTTCTTATTTGGATAGAGTGTAAGCTACTAGAGGAAGAAAAGTTCACCTTTCACCCTTCACCAGTTCCAACTCTTCCCTTATACCCATATCATTCATGTCCAACCTATCCCTGAGGAAATATTTTATTTTTTTAGGAAAATTTTGTAATGTTACAACAACATTATCAAATACATTTTTTTATATGCATGACATCAAGAAAATGGATGATGTACAAATAATTATAGTATGATAATTAAAATAAAATTAATAGTATTTACAATATGATTTTTTAAGATTTTTTGTAAATGGTTTATAAAAAAATTGTCAATATATCTTACTTTATTGAATAGTTGATCACCCATTAGTGGAGACGATGTTGTAACTCATTCTGTATTCCAATAAAATGATGTCATCCAAGAATGATATTTATGTTGTCAGGAAAAAAAATTATGATGTCCTAAAACACAATCTTAGATGAATGTTTTAAACTAAATGAGTGTGTGAATTCTTCACAAATGGGATTCCCCAAAATTACTTTAATGTTATATTCTGAAAAGTTTCCATAAGCAAGAAATTAATTTAGCATCCCACACAACATAGTTCTCAATGTGAATTATTCACTTCTATGAGATTTATACAATGTTACACTAGTACCCCATATAAATTTCAAATCTTTTATTAATGGATCTAAATAGATAGAAATATCATTACTAGGTTGTTTTGGTTTAGATATAAGTAGATACAACATAATGTATTTTCACTTCATGCATAAACATAGTGGGAAGTTATAATTTACCAACATTATTGTCCATATACTATGAATACTAATTTTTACACTAAAATGATTTATTCCATATATAGATAATGCAAGATGAAGGTTTCACGGATCATTTACAAATTTAGGATACTCATAATCAATTTTCTTCCACTGAGGATATTCTAATGGGCGGCGTAGTTTCCCATCTTCAATTATTGTATTTGTGTTCTATTTAAATTGTCTATAAGTTTCCTAAAATCCATATAGTATTCTAAACCTTATAATAATAAGAAATTACCATAAAAAATTCAAAGTACTTGATTCATATTTATTGCATCCATTTTATCTACACTTAGGGAATTTTCTGAGTGATTCATTGTCCATGTGAAATAATATGAAATCATTTGGACATGCATGTATTTTTTCAGAGATCATGCTCACTGAACATAGAATTTTTTTAGAATCATATGTATGACAAGGAAGATCATTTTCTTTTAGTATCATATCATTTAGGAGACCAAGAAATTCTATAAAGATTATTTCACTCCATCTTCTACTAGATTTCAAATTATATTATTTCATTATAGCTGAAAATGTTGTATATTTAGAACAAGAGGAATACAATGGTCTCTTAAAAAAACTATTTAAATTCTAAAAAAAACTTTGGATAATCATAAAGGTCATCTTCAATTGTCATTGTCATTTCTTTCATACAATCTCCATCATCATTTGCACTAGTATTCATATATAATGATCTATAAATCATAGTATCATCCCAATCAGTATGTACATTTAGTTTCTCTTCATGTTTAGTACAACATTTATAGCTATGATCTATTATGTGAAAAATCAAATGTTCTTCCAAATCTTATGAATGAATTTTTCTTGAATGACAACAATGTAAACACGAAAAAAAGGATTTGATAAGGGATATATGAATGATATATTACAAACTTGATGAACTATTTAACTTCATACTCATACTCTTTTGTCATGTTATTAGCGTCCATCTATTTTCAAGTCAAATTCATCCTATAAGTATTAATAGTATTAATTATATATAATAAATAAATAAATACACACAAGGCATGCATATAATGTATATATTCATTGATATATAAACAAAGTATCATAATTTGAGTGTATGCATTATCTATTTGTGGGAATGTTTTAATAGATTGAAAATGTTTTTGATCGATATGCATGAGTGTTTTAAATAAATTTTAAACTAGTTAGTAAAGTGGGTTTCAATTTGATTACTTCAAAAGTTAATAGAGTTAAAAAAAATTAACTCTAGTAAAGGTTTTTGGGATAATTCAAGTAGAGTATATTATAAACCTTAATATAATTTCAAAAATTCTTTGAATATATTTAGTTTTCTCTAGAAGAAATTATAAAAGTTTCAATTTTAGGGTCATGTTTTAATATTTCTCAAATGTTTCTATTGATGGAACATAATCAATGATATTTATGATAGTATTAAAAATACAACCCTAAAAATGGAATAATTAATTTATCCTATTATATAAATGTTACAAAACCTCTAAAACTAGTTACCCAACCCATAAATCCATTTATTATCAAAATAAATTTAATCTATCATAGGAATATTAAAACCTCAAATTATAGGACATGACATTTAGAAAATATCATGTCTTGGATTAGATAATATCTTGCCTTTTTTTTATAAAGAATCCATGTTGAAACATTATCAAACAAATACTATAAAAATTTCATAGTATTAATTTCAACTAGAATTATGCCTGTTTTTTAGAAATTGAATTTAAGAAAATGAGGAATGAAATAGAAAATGCATAAGATTTTGTTTTTATAAATAAAAACATAAAAAATATTGACTTCTATGTTATAACTATGTAATATAATATGTATATTAAAAAAATGAATAAATTTGAAATATAATTCATAAAACATGATTTAAAATGAAAGCATCAAAATTAAGATATTTAACTATCTAAATATCATACAAAAACAATAAGATTTTTTGTTGAGAATGTCTAAAGAAAAAAAAAATATAAAAATCAACTCTCTAACCAATATAATCCTTTTCATTGAGCATTGATCTTATGAATATATATATATATTCAATATATATATATATATATTAAATATATAAATCATAATATATAAATATATATATATCATAAAAATAAAAAAATAGCAAATTAAACATGCAATATATTCAAATTTAAGAAAACAAAAAACTATGACAAATCAAACGTTGACTAATCAACAATAGACTATAAAAAATATTCAAATTTAAAATATATTCTATTCCAATTGGAAATAACAAATATAAATTAAAATAAAAGGGTGAATATATATAGAGGAAAAATAAACAAATACCATATAAAAAATGAGATATATTTATAAATCATTATAGTGACTTCAATACTACAACATTTTACATTGAGAATAATCAAAACAAAATCAATGACTTAATAAATGATACTACTTAACCATAATAAAATAGTAAAATAATTATTTATAATTGGTGGAAATTGATTAAAATTAAATTGGTTATGATGTAACCTAAAAGGAATTCTAAGATTGAAAGTGGATCTTTCCCCTCATGATGAATGAGTGTGTGTGCCGCACGTAATAGGAAAAACTATTTCTAAGTTGTTATTGTTTTCATTTTTATGGTATTGGGTAGAATTCATAGTAGAAAATAGATTAAATATCATGATATATTATTATTATCTAGAAGAAATAAAATTTTAATGAATATTTAAGAAAACAAGAAACAAAATTCAAACTTCACATTTCTCTATGAAAGCATTGAATGTTGTGGTCCACAATTGAAGTCTATCCAACAATATAAAGAATTAAAATTCAAGGTTTACTTCTAATGACATGACAATAAAAAAGAATATGAACCCTGGTTAAATGGGTCATGGTTTATGAAAGGTTTATTTGCATGATACTTCAAATATTGGTCATTCCAATTGAAATGAAACTAAAATTATTCCCTAGGAAGAACATTTTATATGAGATTGTATGCTTGGTGTGAGGGTGGGGAGCATGAGAAACTGAGGATTGGTGGGTATCAAGACTTTTTGAGTGCTGTAGATCACAAGACATACCCAAATCCTTTGAAAAAAATAAAAAATACACAAAAGATGAAAGATAGACTAAAAATGAGAAGAAAGAATCTCATACCTTGGGTTTTGAGAGTGTTAATTTGTCCAAGAAGTTTGAGGGGGAGTGACAATGAAGGTTCATTTTCATGAGAACTTGAACGATGTGAGAAATGGAGTTATCTGTTAGGGTTCTATTTAAAATAATAGTAGGGTTTTATCAATGATTTCCAAAAAATAATGATAAAGATAGGTTTTATTAATGCTAAAATATAAAGCCCTGATAAAAACTATCTTTATCAACACTTACTATTATTGCTAACAAAGTTGAGTCTTTATCAATGATTTTTAGTGATGATAAAACAAATGTTTATCAGTTCTCAGAGATAGCACTGATAGAGATAAGTTTTATTAGCACTTTATATTTTAGCGCTGATAAATCCTATCTTTTTCAGCACTTTTCGGAAAGAACTGATAAAAACTATATAAAATAAATTTGAAAAATATTAAATGAATATATATTAAAAATGAATAAATTATAAGAAAAGTGAAAAAGAGTTAAATTATTAATGAATAAACAATATTAAATATATAAATGTTATAAATGTGAGAGATTTAATAACTAAAGTTTAATAAACTTTAAAAATATTTAAAAAATTGAATAAGTTTTTTTAATTATATAAATTATTAAAAAAATTAAAAATAAAGATGTAGTTGGGGTTTGGATTAGTGGTAATCACCTGGTAATACCACATCAAAGATAGGGGGTTTAAAATTCATTAGGTGTAGGTTACTGTAGTGGTACTATAGTAGACTATAACACCGATGACACTATAGCGGTGATGGGAATTGAAAGGAACTATAGCAGTCACGGTAGCAGTCAGGGTACTATAGCAGTACTCTTTATCAGAGGGAAATTTGGGCCAAAATATGGGCCTTCAATCTATGTAATGAGATTTAATTCTCTCTAGGCCTATGATCCATGTAATGAGTCTCCTTTACCCAAAAAAAGAGGTCACTTGTTTCAATAAAAAAGAGGCTTCGACCCTAACTTTTAAAAAAATTAAAACAAAATTAAAAATTAATGTGAATTCATTATAAATATGTATATTACAACTATATTGAAAACATTAAATTTTAATGAATAAATATGTATAAAAATAATATTAAAAATTAATAAATTATAAAAATATTAAACGAATAAATATTAAAAATGAATAAATTAAAATGAAAAGTAAAAAATAGTCAATATAACCATTTAATAAATAATACTAAATTATATTAAATGAATGAATGTTAAAAAATAGGAAAGTTTAATAATTAAAAAATAAATAGATTGAAGAAATATTTAAAAAATAAATAAGTGTTTCAAAATATATATATTATTATAAAAATTAAAAAAGAATATATGTTAAAATGAAAATGAATACTTATTAATTATATAAACTGCAACTATATTAAAAGTGTTAAATGTTCTTGAATAAAAATTTATAAATAAATATTAAAAATGGATAAAATTACAAAAATATTAAATAAATAAAAATTGAAAATGAATAAATTACAAGAATAATAAAAATAATAAATATTATCAATGAATAAATAATATTAAAAATGAAAAAATTGAAAAAATATTAAAAAGTAGCAAATAGTATACATTGAATAAAAATATAAAAAAGTAATAAAATTTACTGATTAAAAACATTATATATATTAAATTTATTATGTTAATAAATAAAATTCTATAATATATTATATTAGGTGTAACACCCCAATATTGCATAGTGTGTTATTTCTTCAAAATAATTCAATAACTTACACTACAAGCAACACCGAGTTCAAGCGCACTATGACTTACCAAACAAGCCGTTCAAAAGAGGTTATGAATAGTATTAAATAAATTTTGAACCTTATATAATACTTATAATTTTAGAATCCATATTATTATTTTCTTAGACATAATGTAAGAACAAATTCCTTTTTTCAGATAAAAGAAGTATTTTTCAAAAATGCACTTTTACCAACTTTAATAGTGGACCCTTTTTAAATCCAATATTTTAAACTTTTATATATTCAATTTGACTAAATAAATTTATTATTTAGAATGGGAACATAAAATATTTTACAATGTAACACCCCAAGCTTCCACGATACACTTCTCTTTGAATAATACAGTAGCGTGTGTTGTACGCAACATCGAGTTCTAACACACCACAACCAATCAAACTAGCTGTTATGAATAGTAATACCAACTTTTTGAAATTATATATATTTTATATTTCAAAATGGACTTCATTTTTGGATTATTAATATCGAAATTATCCTAAGATGAATTTTTGGTATTTTTCTAAGAACTTCCAATTTTTATGAATAGTGAAAAATACTTAAAAAAAACTTTTTTAATCAAAATAATTTATAGTGATAAATTATATTATTGAGTGGTTTTAAAGTATAATTATAATATATTTATACCATTTTATCCAATGGTGTTCATTATAATTAATTTCACTTTGAAATTGGACCTAAACAATTGTCAATCTTTTGATATATATTGTTTCTTAAAAACACGCTTTTTGTTTTAACAACGGGAATTAATTTTAAATTAATTTCTGCCACTTCTGTGTTTTGAATTTGGAAAAATGGATTCCATATTTGTAATCAGGATTTTCATATTGTGTAAATAGATAACTTTTATTTTTATACATTTTGAATAATTACTGCGGTAAATATTTTATTTACCATGGTTAAGGGTAAATCCGGTAAATGAGGGTTAAAAAATAATATTATAATAATATTAAATTACCCTAAAACATGTCATAACTTTATTTGTGGATACATTTCCGACCATGGGCATATTTGGGTCAATTTTGGGACGCCATGGAGCCACTTGTAGGTGATAGGGACACTTTATTTTAATTAAGTTAAAATAAGTACAAAAATGACATAAGCATATATCTTTAGAAAAACAATTTTTACATAGGGTTATATATGATTTATTATAGAATATAAATATTTATTAGAAAGATAAAACTATTTCCTACATAATGATATTTTATTTATAATTTTTAGACATTAAATAATTTAATTTATTTATGACACAATGAGGATGCAGTAATTACCATAATAGTGAAAAATTAAAATAATTGATATTATAAATACCCAAGTAAATATAATTGGAGACTTTTGTTGAATTAAACTAATTTTCTAGGTTAATATGACATATTAGTATTGATTTAATTGACATTTTTCGAAGTAATAATTCTTTTATGAGTTTCAAAAAAATCAATTATTGAATAGTGTCAAAATTGACATAAAAGAGTTTTTAAAAACAATATTATATTATTAATTGATATTAAATTCCAAAAAATCTAAGTTTCAGCAAAGAGACTTATATCATGATACGTGTATCATTAATGGACCACTTGGGGGTCTCTTGGATGTATATGGTAAGTTTATTAACCATATAATATAAAAATACAAAGAGACATTGCAAAAGTGAAACTAATTAACTAAGAGTTAATACTTAAAGATAAGGTTAATATAATGACCCAAACCTATCTAAATTCTATTGTTTGAGTGGTTTTAGACCAATACCCACATTAAGATTTAAATAATCAACTTTGGAGCCATTATAAACCGAATATGAATTTATTATAAATTAATATTTATAGCTTTTCCAAAGGTGCCCCTCACCCCTCTTATAAAAGGGAACTCCCCCTTCTCATTACTTCACACCTTCAAAGCCTTTTGGTTAGGCCAAAACCTGCCCAAATACTCTCTAAAATTCCCTCACTACAACCTATAATCCTTAGTTTGATCAGAAAGCCAACCTAAGGATCCCTTTTGATCAAATCAAAAGGAAGAACCCGAAGAAGAGGTAATGATTTCACCACCCATTTTCAAGTTCTTTTCGTCTTCCACTTATTATTTATTTGTTATTACCATTATAAAATAATAAATCCAATATATTATATATAACTTTATGTTATTATAAACATGGTACAACCATATTCAGTATTCTATCCACCCTTTGAATAACATGTCACCATACGTGCGTACGTACGACTTACCGTCTCCACGTCGTGGTGTAATTGTTATTCAATAAATTATTATTTGGATGGGTATAATAATGATGTGTAATTCATGTAAATAATAAATATAACATGATAATTATTCTGTATATATGATATAACATTCAATTATATATTATTTTAATATCAAAAGAATGATATTGTCGCTCGTGCGTACGAACGGACTACCGTCTCCACGAACGCGATGAGATTCATTCTCTATCGTATCCATTCTAGTATAATTATCATTTGATGATTTAAAAATAATGTTTAAGGACTTGATATAATTATGTATATGAACAAGATACAACCTATCCATGAAAAACATGGCTTACATAACAAAACATATAAAAGAAAATGAGTAATTTAACACCCGAAACGATGATAATTCTAAGATATTATTAACAAAGCAATGTTAAAAGATCATATATGATATCATATTAATGTATATGATTATTTAATAATTTAATAACAATTATTTCACCATTATACAGGAGGTTAACCTACCCCAAACCAAGGAAAAGTACAAGGTAAGGGTTTATTTCACAATCTCTTCATTATCTGAGGTTGTTTATACGTAATTATCTACTGAGATCTCTTTATCATCCACATCCATGTTCCTTAAAAATGTATTTAAAACATTTTTACTATTTACTAGAAAATGGGTTAAATTCATTTATACCCTTATGTGTTTTGAAAGGAATCTTTCCGTCGTTTTCCAAACAAGGCACTTTTAACCTTTTCGACCAATTTAAGGTAAGAATGTTTTTTAACTTATACGGCGGGTGCGGCTATTTACCGCCGTTATAAAATTGTCAAAGCTTCCCTTACAATATTATAAGATTATTTTCAAAGTAAATGTTTTATTTTATAATTATGTGACTTTTAAATGATTTCAGAATGAATATTTTAAGAATTTTTGAAAGGTACTCTTTTTCAAGATCGTAATTTTAAATGTTTTAAAGATTTATCTTTCTAAATATTTTAATTAACGTCCATGTTTTCAAATTGATTTTAAGGATTTATTTATATGGACATGAATGTTTTGAAATGATATTTCTTTTTAAAAGTTTCAAAGTGGTATGGGACACTTTGATTCAAAAATCTCTTTTAAATTACTTCCTTTATAAATGTGTGACTTTTCAATGATTTCGAGAAAAGAGATATTTCTCTCAAATTGTTTTGATTTCATCTATGTAAACATCCTTTGATGGATTTTAAGCTTATTTGAAGTTTATTTATTATTATATAATACTTTTGTATTGTATTGAAGGTTTTGTGATATGTTTTACTGTGGATGTGTTATTTTTATACCATTCATGGTTTATGGAGAAAGTATTGACATTTCGTATGCTATTTTTAATACGAATGTTTATGTTATGTTTAAACCTTTTCATATGGGAATGAATTGGACTTAGTAAGTGATGGGTGGAGCCCGCTATAGCTCCTCGATGCATCAGTAGGTCTAATGAGACAAACTAGTGTCTTAGCACACGACCTTGGAAAAATCTTATTTGTAGTCTTGGCACAAGGCCTTGGCTATGTGGTTATGATAATATGGCATTATGCATTCCATTATTATGAAAGTGGTTATTGATATTTCATGTGATTGTTTGACTAGTAGAACATCCATGTGAATAAGTAAATGGAATTATTTCATTTTATCTTTGCCATATTATGTTGAACTTCAAGTTTAAAAGGCTTTTGTTTTAGTTATACATTGCCTTAAATGTTTATGCTTATTTATGAAAGTTTCTGCTGTATTGCTTACCCTTACGGAGCGTTTGAGCTCACCCCTTTGCTATGTTTTATTTTTTCCAGGATTCCAAGAAGTATATTGTGATTGATAAGAAGGGTTAAGACAAGGGAATAATGGCATTCATAAAGGATTATTTATGTTTTTTTGTATGTTATGAAGTGTAATGTAACATTCATGTATGTAATCTATTTTCCAAGACTGCTAAAATAATCGGTCCTTTGGGACTTGATTCCTTGTAATCATGCCAACGTATTAAAATAATGCACCGACTCTGGGTAACTGGGGTCAGAGTGTTACAGTTGGTATCAGAGGAAGTTTAGTACAAACCTTGGAAGCTAGATTTAGATAAACTCTGATTAAAGCACATATCCCTAAGATAGACTTTGAGGATTAGTATAGAAGAACTTCCTAGAATTTTGGTATTGTAGAGATTTTGTGAGTTTTTCGAGCAATACATCCCTGTCTGGATACGAGCAGGTAGAGGCAGCTCTGGCATAGATGTACCTAGGGGTAAAACCTGAAAACACCGCTTTGAGCTGGACTCGAACGGGAACTGGTGCACGACAACGGGCCTTGCTGCACTCTTGGTTACGACACTCCCGGGGGATATGCTTAGGATAATTCTCATTTTCTTTACAAACAATTATGAAGGGTTTATGAGTATATACTTCCTTAAAGGTTACATTTTTATGATTATGGATTATATCCATAAACTATTTAATTTATGTTATGTGTTTTACAAGTTTGGGATTAGGTATTTTTATTCATAAACTAATCTAGTATATGCCATTGTTTAGAAATGGCGCCCAGTAGAAGGAATGAGAACTCCAACAATGCACATGATCCAAAGAGAAAGAAGGATCATATCTTTCATGGTCTTAAGCCAGAATTTATAAGAGAAATATTCTCCCATGTATTATCATCATATGAAGAAATAATATCATGTGTTGATAAGATAAGTAAATAGTTTACTGAGTTCTATGGCTTTGAAGGGAAGCAAGAGAAGAAAAGGATTGAAGAGAGAAATATGGATAAAGGGAAGATAGAAAAGAAGAATTTTTCCATATGTGATAACTGTGGGAAGAAACACCCTGGAACTTGCCTGAAAGGAATGGGAGTTTGTTATAAGTGTGGAGGAAAAGGGCACAAAGTACGTGACTACAAGGGTAATAAAATGGTTTCAAATGTACAATGCTTAATTTGCAAGGAGTTTGGACACTACGCGAACCTATGTCCCAGTCATCAGACTATGCCGCAAATAATGCTATTGGATAATAATAAAGTTATGATACTACCACAGATGAAGAGGACTGATTAGAGTTCTTATGTTGATTATGTCATTTGAGTGTTGTATCAACAATGTACTTGTTATAATAATTATGGAGTATATAAGGATTGTACTGCAGTACTATTTCATTAAGGACTTGAGATTGTGTGGAACAAAGAAAAGTGAATCAATAGCAGGATAAATTTTTGGAAAATATATGGTTGAGAGAATGATAAACCATAATATAGTTCTGATACCGAGGTAGTGATTTTGGAATAATACATGATTGATTTGGATAAATTATATTGGATATTCTTGACTACCTTGAAACTGATTAATGATTTGTATTTTCCATCATTGTTGGGGTTTAAAACATTTTTGTATTGAAGGAGTATATCTATTATTCTTTAAGGAATAAGGTATCATGAATGTAATCAATAAGGTTTTATTGTAATTCAGGATGTTGCAGTGTTTTAAAAGAATACATGATGAAGGTGTTCACATGTTATTACGCGGAAAAAAGGATCTTTATTGTGTTTATCTTCCTTATAAATTTTGGACTGAAGTATTTTGGATAGTTCTAGTTTGGATTATTTTAGATTGCCATAAAAGGACAACCCGGAGGTCGGGCGGCAACCCGTCACATCCAGCAAGGCCGCGAGACTCGAACCCACAACCGAAGGGCGACAAGGGTGTATCACCTACCACTGACCCACGTGATGTCCTGGATTGAATAATGTCGTTTTTTTAATGGTTCTTCTAGATGAATTATAAATTCATTTTTTAACCCTATACGAATAGGATAAATAGAATATTAGTTTTAAGTTCTATTATCTTTTAGAGTGAAAGATGAGTCTGTGGTGGAAATTAGTTAAAGGATGGAACTCTACTTGTCAAGAATATATTTTTCTTCTTCTCTTATTCTATGAAGAAATTAATTCTTATACTTTATTTAAGGAATCCTAAAACCAAAAATGTGTTATCCTAATACCCTATGTTTTGTTGAACCGATGGTATTTCAAATCATCATAGATTGATGAATTTAAGGACCTCAATTTTATATTTGTTTGTGATTGATGACCTCAATCACTACCTATAAATATTTATGTTTTTCCTCCAATTATATGTCTCTAATTGCCACCAATGTTCTCCTAATCGAGATAATAATTTGGTGGTGACCCTTTCATTTCTCCTTTCCTCATATTAAGACTAAATTTTAGTTACCCAATTTCCGATGTGGGTTTTCCCACAAAGATATTTTCTATTTTCAACCTTTTATTTTCTAAGAACAATTTCAAATTGCGAGGATTCAATTTATTGAAGGAGGGGAGAATGTAACACCCCAAGATTGCATAGTGTGTTATTTCTTCAAAATAATTCAATAACTTACACTACTAGCAACACCGAGTTCAAGCGCACTATGACTTACCAAACAAGCCATTAAAAAGAGGTTATGAATAGTATTAACTAAATTTTGAACCTTATATAATACTTATAATTTTATAATCCATATTATTAGTTTCTTAGACATAATGTAAGAATAAATTCCTTTTTCAGATAAAAGAAGTATTTTTCAAAAATGCACTTTTACCAACTTTAATAGTGAACCCTTTTTAAATCCAATATTTTAAACTTTTATATATTCAATTTGACTAAATAAATTTATTATTTAGAATGGTAACATAAAAAATTTTACAATGTAACACCCCAAGCTTCCACGATACACTTCTCTTTGAATAATACAGTAGCGTGTGTTGTACGCAACATCGAGTTCTAACACACCACAACCAATCAAACTAGCCGTTATGAATAGTAATACCTACTTTTTGAAATTATATATATTTTATATTTCAAAATGGACTTCATTTTTGTATTCGGAATATCGAAATTATCCTAAGATGAATTTTTGGTATTTTTCTGAGAACTTCCAATTTTTATGAATAGTGAAAAATACTTAAGAACAACTTTTTTAATCAAAAATAATTTATAGTGATATTTTATATTATTGAGTGGTTTTAAAGTATAATTAGAATATATTTTTACCATTTTATCCAATGGTGTTCATTATAATTAATTTCACTTTGAAATTGAACCTAAACAATTGTCAATCTTTTGATATATATTCTTTCTTAAAAACACGCTTTTTGTTTTAACAACGAGAATTAATTTTAAATTAATTTCTGCAACTTCTGTGTTTTGAATTTGGAAAAATGGATTACATATTTGGAATCAGGAGGTTAATATTTTATAAATAGGTAACTTTTATTTTTAGACATTTTGAATGATTACTGCGGTAAATATTTTATTTACCATGGTTAAGGGTAAATCCGGTAAATAAGGGTTAAAAAATAATATTATAATAATACTAAATTATCCTAAAACGTGTTATAACCTTATTGGTGGATACATTTCCGAACATGGGCATCTTTGGGTCGATTTTGGGACGCCATGGAGCCACTTGTAGGTGATAGGGACACTTTATTTTAATTAAGTTAAAATAAGTACAAAAATGACATAAGCATATATCTTTTAGATAAACAATTTTTACATAGGGTTATATATGTTTTATTTTCTACTATAAATATTCATTAGAAAGATAAAACGATTTCCTACATAATTATATTTTATTTATAATTTTTAGACATTAAATAATTTAATTTATTTATGAAACAATTATGATGCAGTAATTACCATAATAGTGAAAAATTAAAATAATTGATATTATAAATACCCAAATAAATATAATTGGAGACTTTTGTTGAATTAAAATAATTTTATAGGTTAATATGACATATTATGATTGATTTAATTGAATTTTTTTGAATTAATCATTCTGTTATGAGTTTCACAAAAATCAATTATTGAATAGTGTCAAAATTGACATAAAAGAGTTTTTAAAAAAAATATTATATTATTAATTGATATTAAATTACTAAAAATATAAGGTTCGTCCAAGAGACTTATATCATTATAGGTGTATCATTAATGGACCACTTGGGGGTCTATTGGATGTATATGGTTAGTTTATTAACCATATAATATAAAAATACAAAGAGACATTGTAAAAGTGAAACTAATTAACTAAGAGTTAATACTTAAAGATAAGGTTAATATAATGACCCAAACCTGTCTAAATTCTATTTTTTGAGTGGTTTTCGACCCATACCCACCTTAGCCTTTAAATAATAAACTTTGGATCCATTAGAAACTGAATATTAATTTATTATAAATTAATATTTCTTGCTTTTCCAAAGGTGCCCCTCACCCCTCTTATAAAAGGGAACTCCACCTTCTCATTACTTCACACATTTAAAGCCTTTTGGTTCGGTCAAAACCTGACCAAATACTCTTTAAACTTCCCTAAATACAACCTAGAAGCCTTAGTTTGATTATAAAGCCAACATAAGGATCCCTTTTGATCAAATCAAAAGAAAGAACCCGAAGAAGAGGTAATGATTTCACCACCCATTTCAAGTTCTTTTCGTCTTCCACTTATTCTTTCTTTGTTATTAACATTATAAAATAATAACTCTAGTATATTATATATACTTTTATGTTATTATAAATATGGTACAACCATATTCAGTATTCTATCCACCCTTTGAATAACATGTCACCATACGTGCGTACGTACGGCTTACCGTCTCCACGTCGTGGTGTAATTGTTATTCAATAAATTATTATTTGGATGGGTATAATAATGATGTGTAATTCATGTAAATAATAAATATAAAATGATAATTATTCTGTATATATTATATACCATCCAATTATATATTATTTTAATATCAAAAGAATGATATTGTCGCTCGTGCGTACGAACGGACTACCGTCTCCACGAACGCGATGAGATTCATTCTCTATCGTATCCATTAAAGTATAATTATCATTTGATGATTTAAAAATAATGTTTAAGGACTTGATATAATTCTGGATATGAACAAGATAAAACCTATCCATGAAAAACATGGCTTACGTAACAAAACAAATAAAAGAAAAGGAGTAAGTTAACACCCGAAACGATGATAATTCTAAGATATTATTAACAAAGAAATGTTAAAAGATCATATATGATATCATATTAATGTATATGATTATTGAATAATTTAATAAAAATTATTTCACCATTATACAGTAGGTTAACCTACCCCCAACCAAGGAAAAGTACAAGGTAAGGGTTTATTTCACAATCTCTTCATTATCTAAGGTTGTTTATATGTAATTATCTACTGGGATCTCTTTATCATCCACATCCATGTTCCTTAAAAATGTATTTAAAACATTTTTACTATTTACTAGACAATGGGTTAAAGAAATTTATACCCTTATGTGTTTTGAAAGGAATCTTTCCGTCATTTTCGAAACAAGGCACTTTTAACCTTTTCGACAAATTTAAGGTAAGAATGTTTTTTTAACTTACATGGCGGGTGCGGCTATTTACTGCCGTTATAAAATTTTCAGAGCTTCCCTTACAAGCTTATAAGATTATTTTCAAAGTAAATGCTTTATTTTATAATTATGTGACTTTTAAATGATTTCAAAATGAATATTTTAATAATTTTTTAAAGGTACTCTTTTTCAAGATCGTAATTTTAAATGTTTTAAAGATTTATCTTTCTAAATATTTTAATTAATGTCCATGTTTTCAAATTGATTTTAAGGATTTATTTATATAGACATGAATGTTTTGAAATGATATTTCTTTTCAAAAGTTTCAAAGTGGTATGGGACACTTTGATTCAAAAATCTCTTTTAAATTACTTCCTTTATAAATTTGTGACTTTTCAATGATTTTGAGAAAAGAGATATTTCTCTCAAATTGTTTTGATTTCATCTATGTCAACATCCTTTGATGGATTTTAAGCTTATTTGAAGTTGATTTATTATGATACAATACTTTTGTATTGTATTGAAGGTTTTGTGATATGTTTTACTGTGGATGTGTTATTTTTATACCATTCATGGTTTATGGAGAAAGTATTGACATTTCGTATGCTAGTTTTAATATGAATGTTTATGTTATGTTTAAAACTTTTCATATGGGAATGCATTGGACTTAGTAAGTGACGGGTGGAGCCCGCTATAGCTCCTCGATGCATCAGTAGGTCTCATGAGACAAACTAGTGTCTTGGCACAAGGCCTTGGAAAAATCTTATTTGTAGTCTTGACATGAGGCCTTGGATATGTGGTTATGATAGTCTGGCATTATGCATTCCATTATTATGAAAGTGGTTATTGATATTGCATGTGATTGTTCGACTAGTAGAACATCCATGTGAATAAGTAAATGGAATTATTTCATTTTATCTTTTCCATATTATGTTGAAGTTCAAGTTTAAAAGGCTTTTGTTTTAGTTATACATTTCCTTAAATGTTTATTCTTATTTATGAAAGTTTCCGCTGTATTGCTTACCCTTACGGAGCATTTGAGCTCACCCCTTTGCTATGTTTTATTTTTCCCAGGATTCCAAGAAGTATATTGTGATTGATAAGAAGGGTTAAGACAAGGGAATAATGGAATTCATAAAGGATTATTTATGTTTTTTTGTATGTTATGAAGTGTAATGTAACATTCATGTATGTAATCTATTTTCGAAGACTGATAAAATAATCGGTCCTTTGGGACTTGATTCCTTGTAATCATGACAACGTATTAAAATAATGCACCGACTCTGGGTAACTGGGGTCGGGACGTTACATTAGGTGATTGGGGGTACAATTATAATCAAACACACACACACACTGCACATATAGGTTGGGAAGGCAGGTCATAGCCCCCCAAGGGATACCCTACCCAAGCAGACACTTTATTTCATTGATGATTAATGAATTATTATATATAAAAATGCTATAAATAAATAAATTATAAAAATATTAAATGAATAAATATTTAAAATGAATATATTATAAAAAAGTAAAAAAACACTTAACATTATTAATGAATAAATAATATTAAATGAATAAATTTTAAAAATGGGTTAAATTTAATTAAAGGATGAATAGATTGAAAAAATATTAAAAAATGATTTATAGTTATTATTTATATAAATTTTTAAAAATGAAAAAGAAAAAGAAAATGAATATATTTATATATATATATTTAAATGAAAACGAATGCACATATTAATTATATAAATTTATATTGTATTAAAAACATATTAAATGTCAATCAATAAAAAAAAAATTAAAAATGAATTAAATTACAGAAATATTAAACAAATAAAAATAAAAAATGAATAAATTATATATATGTTTATATTAATTAAAAATTAGTAAATAGTATATATTAAATATAAATATAAAAAGTGAATAAAATTTAATAATTAAAAACACAATATATTAAATATTAAATATTAATAAATAAAAATCTAAAAAGATAATATTAACAATGTATTATTTATGTATATTTTTAGGAAGGAAAAAATGACCTCTAAGAACCTGCATGATGCACCTCAAGGTTTTTTATTGGGTTTTTAATTTTTTTTATAAATGGGATAGGGTTTCACGTATTATTAAAAAAGGGTATTGAGTTGTGTGAACTAGGTTCACACATCTCTCCTCACCAGGATGCGTGAATGGGGTTCATGCATCCTGTGCGAATTGTATGAAGGAAGTGTGAACCCCATTCATGCTTCCCTCAGAATTTTTAATTAAGAAAACATCAATAATTATAAATACTAATTAAATATAAATAAATATTAATTAAAAAATCATCAATATGTATAAGATATCAATAAATATAAATAAATAATAATACACATTAATTAAATAATAAAAAATATTAATAATAGTGTTCATGACCATTTTGATCAACTGGTCTGATTCATGGTGCACTACTCGATCGCAAGTAGTGTTTATTCATTATTTGTTGCAGTAGATCCATACATCCAAATTTCTTTCCTACTGAATATTTCAATATGTTAATATATCAACTTTATGTTACCAAACATTCATTCCACTTCCTCTCCCTTATACTATTAGGAAGTAAAAAGTTCAAGGAAAAAGGGTATCAGTTCATAGTTAAGAAAAGTTTCATCCATTATTTCACTCTAAATATACATCAGTTATACTCGGTCTAGAAAATAATAGGATTGGATTTGGGAAACAATGTTTTACTCTACCAACTGATCATGAGACCACCTTAAATGAGAACTCATGTACTTATCATCAAGGGTAATCAAATTTTATTTCAGTATGAAGATATTAAATGATATATGAAACTTTTATTAGAATAATAAACATAAAACTCATGCAATAAATTTAATAAATAGATTAAAACATTCAATTGAAATAGGAAGGATAAATAACATTTGAGCACATCCATACTTCAAGTTTTCTTATGTCATTGATTAATTCAATTACAACCCATTTCTATTGAGTTTATTTTTTTTAACAAAGGAAGAGAGATTTAGAAAAATATACCTCTTTAAATAACATGATCTTCCTAAACATTGTACATTAATTATATTTAATTCTAATTGATATACCAATTTTGGTAGTAATTTCATATTTCTTCATTTACCTCCCCCTCAAGGGAAACAATCATAAACATATTTATAATGGTGGATCTCTTCAACAATTTTTTTCAAGATATTATAATATAGAGAATACAATTGAATTAATGTTCAACTTAAGACTGTCTAGATTTGTAAACATATATAAATTCACCAAGAATGATCTTATTTTCAATATTTATTCTTCAGGAAACCAAAAATATGATCAAAGAATTATGATATCTTCTTTATACTTATTTGTCTTGGATATGATAACACATTCTTAAAATTCATCAATGATGACCATCTTTTGTTATTTGTATTTGAAAACCAATTGAGGAATTATTCAAGGATGATAAATTCTTCATATTTGTGATCAATAATTGATTGCACTCACTGATTATCATGTTCTCCCCATGAGAACTTGGTTCACCATCAATTCCTTATATCATACAGATAGATATAATAAATAATGAATACAGAAATATGGTGTATCTTCCTTACTTTTTAATGTGAATAGGAAGGTTGAGTTTTTTTCTCAATGAAGTTGGTCCAATTCCTCCAGTATTCATGATTTCATATTTGAACATCTATTCTAATTTATATTGGTGTAGAAGGGATCTCTTCACATTTCATTCTAATTTTTGTGGAGATTTTTTTTCCTTATTAGCCTTCATGGATGATGCAATCTTAACCCTCTTAAGGATAATTTCTTATTCTGGAAGAATATAAAATCAATCTTTTTTATAATGTCCATAATTTTATCACCTCATGGAGGTATTTTAACCTTAAAATCCTATAATAAATATTGTGAATCAGTAGAAACTATGTCTTTTTATAAAGTGTGAATATGTATCTTCTCAAAATTGGCCAAATGATCTTCTAATTTCATATATCTCATATTTTTGGTTTTTTTAATATTCAATAATAATCACCTACATTTTAGAAATATCCATTATTCATTCATTTTCTTCTTCATGCAACATTTTTTTAACAAATATTCATTTTCCATGATCTTCTTTGATTTTACATCCAATTTCAAATCATTGATATTAATAATATTTTTCAAGATTTCTTTAAGTTCATGGATCTTTTCATCCAAAGTCATTTTGAATTCAAAATAATTAATATAATTAATATTTATTAATGAATTTAAAAATATTATTTATTATACATATATAAATAATAATACTAAGTATTATTATGAATATCAAAAGCGTAATTATTGATTTTGGTAGATAGTATGATAATAGTAAGACACTTATTAAAAACAAGACCACAAATCTATAAATCAGAACAATAAGTCACATAAAAAATGTATCATACATATAATATCAACCTAATCTATGCCACTGGTGTGGATTCTCCTTTTTCCTATAGCCAAGCATATACCAGATGCATCCATAACATGTTTGTCTATATATCCACTTTGGCGTACAATAATCCTATATATCACCATCGACAACCACCTCCACATCCTCCTGTGCGACAAGCAGTGGATGTATAGTCTCCACACATTTACCCTGTCCAGGATCTAAGGATAGTGGATGCTAGCTAGAACTCCCACCAACATGTGAAGAAGATGGATATTGTGATGATGATTTCTGCATAGTAGGGAGTAATAAAGCATCCAGCTCAGCCCAATCAATATCTATATCTTCCTCTGGATATGGATGAGAAGATGGAGGGGCATCTGATTGATCATGTCGAACACCATCCTCCTGTGGAATAATAACATCTGGCTAATCATGAGGAACATCCTCCTCCTATGGAACAACATCATCCATAACAAGGTCATCACCCCCGGGTACATTTATATCAGTCTCAGCAGGCTCTGCAACCTCATCATTATGCAATGGATCAAATAAAATTCCATGATAAATCTCATTCATCAAAGGAAGCAACTTTGCCACAACACAGTGAAAATATTCCTGGTCAAATACACCTCCCTCTACTGGATCAAACATATGAAGTAGATGACTGATATGAGTATCCTGCAAAAATAAATTCTGCTGTTAAGTAATGTTAATAAAAAATATAATGAACAATGGAAAGAAGAATGTATACTGACTCATGAAAGCCCCATCTGTGCCATTTCAGAAATCTGACTGGGGACTTGCAGTACTAGGACGCATAATCCAGATGATCAAAAAAATAAAAACGTACTGTCCCCACCTCTCATAACCAAAACTCCTATCATATGTCCCATAGATCAATATATGTGGCATGGTATATCCTCCAATAAAAGTCTCTTTTCCTTACATCTTCAGGTAATAAAGTGAATCTAAATGATTGGGTAGGTCAGGAATTGGCTGAAAGAATCTGAACTACCTCAAAACTCTATTGGTCTGATACCATTCGACTATATCAAAATGAATCAATGGAACACCATGCAAGATCCTGTAGCAAGAACCTCCATAAAATATAGTGGAAGAATATATATGATATCATCTCTATATGGAATCCATGTAATCAGAAAGAAAAAAAATAAATAATCAATTAATAAATGAAGATTTGTACATTAAAGAATAAATATTTAACAATATAAATAATAATCACTTATATCGTATGGTCAAAAACTTTCCAACATAAGTCTGTAGGAATGGACATCATGTTTGGAAGTATATGAATGTCAATGTGCCTAACTCCACCTGTAGATAACATTGTTATAGTTAAATTTCATAATAGAAATATATACAATTAAGTTAGACATTAGAAAGAATTAATAACATGCCATCATTCACGCGGAGCCTCTGCTACAATTTATGCAGGCAATGGTGCACGAAAATGTGGAGCTAAACGAGGGATGTACTCCCATACCCACATCTGTAGAAGAATAATGCATCATGTGATCTACATATTATCAACATTACATGCACTGCATAGAACCCTTTATGTATATCCTAGACAAGAATACCCAAACTATACCGGCATGCCTGGTCCAAATCCTCCAGAAAAGGTAAATACATCAGATATACAAATGTAGTGGAGTGATCAACAAAAATTTTTCCATCGATCATCCTCAAAAAATATGCACATAAAAATAACAACACCATAATCTCATCATCATACTATATTAGATGTGCAAAGTGATGGTCTAAATAGGGAATGCATAATCTACCACCAATGATGGGCTTACCATCATCATGAACCTCTATGACTAGTAATCGATGAACAACCTCAAACTAATATACTCCAACTAGGCCTTTCAGATCCACACTGTCAATGGGGATGCCCATCATAATGGACATATCCTACAAGGTAATAGTCATCTCCCCCTCTCTAATATGGAATGCATGTGACTTTGGCCTCCATATCTCTACAAGCGCAACAATGAGATGATGATCAAAAAAGGTGATGCCGCACATCGCTAAGCCATAGAATCCAGTGTGATGAAAATGGGGGATGAAAGTGGTAGGTGGTGAGACATTATGGAAATTATGAGATCTATGGACACTCAAAGGAGACACATGACGTCCCTCTAAAACCATCCATGATGCATGAGTAGCCTAGGATGTGAGAAATGTAAAACCTGTCATCTAAAAAAATGATACCATCATTATTTTTTTATAGTGAATTCAATGAAAATTGTAAACTTTTATTAAAATAAGGTACAATAAGAAAAATAAGGTACAAAATATATGTGGGTAGTGTTGTTGGTTTAGGTTATTAATTTCTTGTTTTATTGATCTACAATGAAGGTTAATTTATTATATTTTTTATATAATGCAGTAGTGATAAAAACCCCACATTGAACATGTAGAAGCATGATATATTCATTTTCATTGTATGTTTATTTTTTTAATAGTTATATTATTGAAAAATTCTTTATGATAGAATCTATAAATGAGACAAACCAAAATTGAAACATGTCAGAAATAGAGTAAGTCAAAAATAAAAGGATTAATTACTGAAACATCCACATATGAAACTAAATATATACATTCATTATAAAATAATTAGACTCTATCATAGATATAGAGACCCTATCCTTTTACACATATCATTACATGATTTTAAGCATAATAAAGCATCATATTACAAGACAAGGATCGTAAAGTCTAGTGTCTTGGAAGACTAGGTACATAAAATTGAAAACATGGGACTAAATAAAACATTTATTTATTTAATTTTCATAATGATATCCTAACTTACATTTTTCTCATAAATATTCATAGGATATCCTTTAGATAACATGAACAAAGGGTTGAGCTAAAAATCCTGGTAAGGGAATAAACATTAGAATAAATCTTTAGCACATGGGTTAGAATCCATGGAATATAAAAACAATGAACATATGGAATAATAATGTATAAACATGGGATCATATAAACATGGATTAATAGCAGTGTTGCGGGAACATAAAACATGAATTTATCATGAGTCAAGTCTCATAGCACATAGAGGAGCACAAGTCACAGTTAACCACAAAGACCGTTGCACATGGTAACACGAGTCAAGGATAACCGCCAAGACCATTGCACATAACATCCCATGAGACTAAACTTTACCCAATACATTAGAGAAATATCTAGGTTCACCCATCATAACATGTTCATGAATATTCTTTCCACATATAGAATCATACATAATCAATTATAAACAAACATAAGGGTTACTCATGGTAAGAATTGGGTATCATAATCACGTCATAAAGCACAACAAATAGGAGTATCATGAAAATGTACATGAAGGAATGGAATTAGATCATACATGGGAAATCCTAGGGTAGGATAGGCCTATATCATGAAAATTTATGTCAACTTGAATTAATAACATGTAAAAAGAGTACTTAAGGAACATTAAAATTAAAAAAATTTAGTGTGGTTAAAGGAAAATATCAAAGATCATTCAAAACATAAAATGGAATAATATTTTATATAAAAACATAAGTGAACCAAGAAAATTTTCCTAATAAAAAGGGTGGTTTTATAAAAATAATTTTGGCTTAAAAACAGACTATATAGCATGATTGAAAATGGGTAAGAATTCGAAAAGTTCCCTTAAACGAGTTTTCTTATCCGGAATTATTGAGGAGAGAACCACTTAAAAACATGTATATAACTAAAAGATAATGATGAATAGACCTTGATACATGATTTTGGAGCATATAAACAAAATTTATATAATTTACATAAAAATAACATATAACTTCATTTGGGTAAAAAGAAAGACAGAGGAACCTAAAGGAATAATGGAGGTTCGGGTAGAATCCCTTACCTTAAGTCTGATGGTGTCCTTATATTGATCTTAATATACTGTATAAACAAATTAAATTCATTAATTAATATTTTTATAACCTATTATTCATATAATTGATTTAGTATATCTTTATTAAGTTCATTTATGATCTTTTTGATAGGTTAAGAGGTTCAATTTTATTGTTTGGGAGCGTTTGTTTCCTTGGTTTTCATGATTGGTTTACTTATATACATGTGAGGATAAACATGTAATATGATAATGGTTGTCTAGAATTGGAGTTATATGTTATTAGTGAACATCCATAAAATTAAATGGTTATAAAATTAATTTGATTATATGGAGTAAAGATGAATCATTATATAAAACTTTAATGATAACCATTTTGGTTAATTGGTGGTTTTTTATCACAACAAAAACAATTTCCTTTATAAATTAATATTATGTGTAAAAAAATATTATAGAACATTAAATAAGTTATAATACATATATTATAGTATGTTTTAACCATAAAAATGGTTTCATGACCATAATTGAATATGGTAATGGAAATTGAAAACCCGTCGTCCTTGAATGTGATAAATTAACACATCTCGGATGGGGTTTTCATTTCTAGTATAAAAGGAGGGGAAATGAGAGATGATGATTAATTATAACATTATAATAAAAACGTTCCATTACATGTAAGGTATTGGAGTTATCATAACATTTGGATGAAAAGAGGTGAGGAAATAAAAATAAATAAATGAACTTGAAAGAAAATAAAATAAATGAAAAGAGGAATTTACCTCTTGAATTTATCTTCCTTGAGAGCCTATTTAGGGGATAAGATTTGGTATTTTAAAGTTACAAAGGGATTATGGACATGGGGTAGAGCTTGTTAGTATATTTTACTAGAATTTAGATGAGGAACAAGACTTTATAGGAGTTAAGAGTAGAGGGGGGTGATGGTGGTTTTTATAGTGAAGGAGAGGGGTGTTTTCTCAATATTTAATTCATTAGTTTATTATTTTGCTCAAGACAAGAAATAGTGATGATTAATGAGACTAAAAACAGTAAGTGGGCATGTGATTTCGAGATAATTTCCTTAAATCATCCATACACCAGTTGATGACATCATAATTCATGTATTTAGCATTTATCATAAATTATCGTATTTCACTATTCATCAAAAATTAAAGTATTTTATAAAAAATCTAAAAAATTAACCCTAAACATTTTTTGATGTGTATAATTCCAAAATAAACTCCATTTTTCAAAAATAATTTTCTAAATATGATAAATTTAATTTTTAGTTAAAACCATAATTTACTTGAAAATACAAATTTTAAAATTAAAACCGCTTTTCTAACACTTTGAAAAATTAATTAAGGTATAATAAAATTATCTTATGATAATAATACATCAAAATAATAATTTAGGAATTAATTTTATTAAAATAAATTTCCTTTTAATTAATCAAAAAAATTGTAATTAAATATACATGACTTACAAAAATACCAACACTTAATTAATAATTTTTAAAATATTCATTTACTTATACTAAGATATAATTATACCATATTGTCACTTATATAAGAAATAAATTTTATTTAAACATTAATTAGTGAGGTTACTATTCAATTATCCAGTTTACTATTCATAAGGGTCACATTACTATTCCAAATGTCAAGTTACTATTTCATCAGTATACGTTACTTAACTTCTAGAGATACCTTTTATTTCACTCATTATTTTTGATAAGGTTTTTATTGTGTTATATAAGTAATATTATGTGATTTTATTATAAGGAATAATTATAAGGAATAATTATAAGTAGGTAATTCCATTTATAAAACATTGGTTCATTACATTCTTCCCCCCTTATGAAATTTCACCCTCAAAATTTCTTTTTACATTATAAACCATAAAAAAGTGTGAGTATTTTTCCTTCATTGCTTCCTTCAGTCCCCATGTTGCCTTTTCGTACTTATGGTCCCATCATAGTACTTTGACCAGGTGAGTAGTCTTGTTGCGTTGAACTTTATCTCCACGATCCAAGATCTTCACTGGATGCTCCTCATAAGAAAGATAATTTTCTAATTGTACCACCTCTAAAGATAGTACATGTGAAGGATCTGGTATGTACTTCCTTAAGAGGGATACATGGAAGAAATCGTGTACTTTAGACATGGTAGGTGGAAGTGCTAGTCGATAGGCCACAACTCCGACACGATCAATAATCTTTAAGGGGATGATGTACCTAGGAATTAGATTTCCTTTCTTCCAAAATCTCATAACCTTATTCCATGGAGATATGTAGAATAATACCATGTCTCCAACTTTAAACTCAAGGTCTCATAGATGATTGTCTACATAGATATTTTGTTGACTTTGGGTAGTTTTGATTTGTTGCTGAATGGTTTTCACCTTCTATACCATTTCTTCAACCATTTTAGGTCCTACAATCTTATTCTCACCAACTTCATCCCAACATTCCATTGCTCTTCACCTTTTCCCATAAAGGAATTCATATGGTTCCATTCAGATGCTGGAGTGTAAACTATTGTTGTAAGATAATTAGATCAGTGGAAGATGTTGGTACCATCCTCCTTTTAAGTCCATAGAACACACTCTCAGCATGTATTCCAGTGTTTGAATAGTTATCACATATTGGCCATTAGTTTGAGGATGATAAGCCATACTGAAGTTCAGTTCAGTGCTTAGAGCATGTTGGAGACTTTTCAAGAACTTTGAGGTGAATCTTGGATCTCTATTAGATACAATAGATATTGGTACTCCATGTATCCTTAAAACCTCTTTGATATATGTCTGTGCAAGCTGATCTAATGATAAGTCCTCTTGAATTTTGATAAAGTGAGATGTCTTTGTTTGATGATCCACAATAACCCATATAGAATTGTTTCCTCTAGATGTCCTTGGAAGTCCAGTGACAAAGTCCATGGTAATGTTCTCCCACTTCCATGTTGGTATGGATAGTGGTTTCATCATCCCCTTAGACTTTTGTCTTTCAACATTCACTTGTTGACATACCAGGCACTTTGATGTACATTCAGCAATCTTCTTCTTCATATTGTCCCACTAAAAGTTATTTCGGAGATCTCGATACATCTTTGAGCTCCCTGGGTGAATAGATAAGGTTGAGCTATGTGTGTCATTAAAAATACCCTTATTTATCTATGGATCATATTCTACACACATTTTTGACCCAAATATTATAACTCCATGCTTGTCAATATTGAACTTAGAGGATTTACCATTTCTGATAACTTCCTCCATTTTCGAAATTTCCACATCATTTCTTTGAGGATCCTTTATTTTATCCATGAGGTATGGATGAAAAATCCTTTGAGAAAGGATTGATGATGTTCCTATATTAATGATTCTCATGTCCATCCTCTTCAAATCTAAGAAGATTGGATCCTTTTCAATTCTCATCATTGATAAAGATACAAGATCCTTTCTACTTAGAGCATCTGCCACCTTATTTGCCTTATCGGGATGGTAGTGGATTGAGCAGTCATAATACTTTATGAGCTCTAACCATATTTTCTAGTGCATATTAAGCTCTTTCTATGTGAATATATATTTGAGACTCTTGTGATCAATATATATCTCACACGTCTCTCGATATATATAATGCCGCTGGATTTTCAAGAAAATATCACAGCTGCCAACTCCAGATCATGCGTGGGGTAGTTTTGCTCATGGATATTCATCTACATTGAGGTGTAGGCTATCAATTTATGATTTTTCATCAGCACACATCCTAATACCATCTTTGAAGCATCATTTTACACAACAAATAGTCCTCCACTTATTGGGAGTGTGAGTACTGGTGTAGTGATAAGCCTATTTTTGAGCTCCTTAAAGCTTCCCTCACATTCTTGAGTCCAGAAAAACTTCACCCCCTTATGTTTCATCTTGGTCATTGGGTTTTACAATCTTGAAAAGTTCTCCACAAATCGTCAGTAATAACCTACTTGAACAAGGAAGCTACGGATCTCCGTTACAGATGTTGGCATGGGCCACTCTTCAATTTCCTTTCTCTTGGAAGGGTATATAGATATCCCTTTATTGGTGATAACATGACCTAAGAATGATACTTCATACAAAACTCACATTTACTATAATTTTCATATAGATTCTCCCTTCATAAAGTATTCAGTACAGTATTCAAATTCTCCTCATGATCCTCCTTGCTCTTGGAGTATATCAAAATATCATCGATAAAGACTATCACAAATTTTTTGAGGTAATATATGAAGAATATATTAATTAGATCCATGAAAATTTCTGGAGCATTAGTGACTCTAAAGGGAATCACTATGAACTGATAGTGTCCATACCTAGTTTTAAAGGAATTATTGGGAGTATCTTCTTTCCTAGCATTTAATTGGTGATATCCCGATCGAAGGTCCACCTTAGAGAAATAACTGGCCCCATAAAGATAGTCAAACAAGTAATATATCTGAGGCAGGGGATACTTTTTATTTATTGTGATTTTATTGAGCTCACAATAATCAATGGAGCGGCACATTGAACCATCCTTATTCTTGATGAAGAGGACTGGAATTCCCCATGGTGAATCACTTTGGTATATAAAACCCTTGTCTAGATTCTCCTGTAACTACTTCTTCAGCTCTTCCAACTCTATGGTGTCCATTATATAAGGTGTCTTTGATATAGATATAGATCCTAGAATAAGTTAAATTGAGAACTCAACCTCTATATTAGGAGGAAGACCAGGAAATTATTTAGGGAATACATCTGTGTAATCCCTCATGATGGGATTGTCTTTGAGCATGATTCTCTCCTCTGTCTCAATAATTTGATCTAGACATGCTTTCTCCTAAGGCGGTAATATCCACATTTGAGATAATGATTCTAAAGGAGATTCATCTTCCTCATTACACTTGTAAAGAATTGGAGGATGCTTTGGGATGTAAATAGTGATATCCCTTTCTCAAAAAATTGATGTTGGATTTGTATAAATATAGCCAATCCATGACCAAGATAAGATATAACTTCCTAAAATGAAGTATAATGAGATTTTTTGGGAGGTTTAGTCCACAAACTTTAATTGAGGAGGAGTTATATACTTTTGGTGTAATAATTCCCCCTTTTTTTGTTCCTATAGATAACTCAATCTCCAAATTTTGAGGCGGTGTTTGAATGGTTCTACTAAACTTTCATGATATGAAAGAATGCATAGCACCTAAATCAAATAGTAAATTCTCTATTCTTGAATGAATAACTAGAATACCTGTCACCACATTGTTGTCCGGCTCAACCTCAGTAGTAGTGATAGCATAATCCCTTCCTTTTTTCCTTAGAGGTTGTTGTTTATTGCCTCCTAAAACCCTTGGATTAGGAAAATTGTTCACATAATTCCCATGTTCCTTGAAGTTGAAACACTAGACTACTAGATGAGTGTTGATCTAAACCTTCCTTTCTTCTTCCACATTAGTGGAATTATTCATATCCCTTTGGCAGTTCTTAGCCAGATGCCCCATCTTTCCACATTTGAAGTAATTTCTAGTTCCCTTTAAACAGTTCCCATGATGATTATTCCCACAATTTTAACACATGGGATGTTCAATATTATTTCCATCATGGGATTTATTCACTGATCCACACATATTAGAATCTATTTTTTGCTTTTTTTCACCAGGCCCATGAGACCATTGAGAGTCTACGATCTCCATTTCAACCTTGAGGGCACAAAATACAATCTCCACATAAATTTTGAAGTCTCGAATTGACAATGATTTTTGTAGACTCGACTTTATCCCACTAAATAAGAGATCCACCTTTATTTTAGTGTTCATGACAAATCCATAGGCATATCTTTCAAGCCTTGTAAAGTTTTCTTCATATGCCTTGATGGACTCATCTTCCTTATACTTAAGTCCGAAGAACTCCCTTTTCCATCTTGAGACTAAGGGTTTAGGGAAAATATTTATTGAAAAGAATTTTCTTGAATTCCTCCTAATACATGGAATCAATTTCCTCCTTGGAAATTGTATTCTTGATCAGTGTCCACCACTGATCATTTTCCCTATCAAAATAATAGACCGCCAGCATGAATTTATCTTCTTCTAAGCACAGGAGGATAGATAATATCTTTTCAATAGAGTTAATCTACTGTTCCATGAGGAGGGGATCAGAATATACACTAAACATGGGAATACTTTTACGCATGAAGGATGTGATGACAACTTTCTCTTTCCTTATAGGAGGAGGGAGTTACACATGATTCAAGTTATTATTCATAACTTGATCCAATTGATAAAGTACTGTCATAAAGTTTTGACCACATGTTCCCATCATATTGGGAATATCATTAGGGAAATCATCACATTGCCTGTCACATTGATTGTTGGCACACATTCTTCTATTCCCTGCCATTAACTAAGAAAAAGAACGTACAATTAGGGGGATTAAAGATGTAGATAATAAGTATAAAAGGAAACTTTAAACATAAAAGGATAAACTTGTAAAGGAAAAGTATATCCTAACTTGTAATTCCCTAGGTTTAAATCTAGGAAATCCTTGATATGTTTCTTAACTTATATTATTATGGGATCCTTTTTTATTCCCTTAATAATGGTTTGTAATGAGATTATGAATTTACCAAATCATATCCCCTGGGAGTGTCAAACCAGGAGTGAAATAAGGCTCATTGTCATGCACCAGTTCCCATTCAAGTCTAGCTCAAAGTGGTGTTTTTGGGTTTTAACCGTAGATACATATGTTCCGGATCCACATCCACTTGTTTGTATCCAGACATGGATGTATTTTATTGATAAAACACTTACTCTATACTTACCAAAATTTAGGGATGTTTTCTTATAGTTAGTCTTATCCATACTATTTTTACTAAAGTGATCTATTCATAATCTCTAAAAATAACTAGAACTTACCTCTAATACCAACTATAGAGACCCTATCCTTTTATACATATCATTACATGATTTTAAGAATAATAAAGCATCATATTACAAGACAAGTATCGTAAAGTATAGTGTCTTGGAAGACTAGGTACATAAAACTGAAAACATGGGACTAAATAAAAAATTTATTTATTTAATATTCACAATGAGATCCAAACTTTCATTGTCATCATACATCTTCATAGGAAAACCTGTGAATAACATGAACAAATGGATGATCTAAAAATCCTGTTAAGGGAATAAACATAAGAATAAAGCTTTAGAACATGGGTTAGAAGGCATGATATAAAAAAATCATTGAACATATGGAATCATAACATATAAACATGAGATCATATAAACACATAGTTATATTAGTGTGGAAGAAACATAAAATATGACTTTAGCATGATTCAATGCTCGTATCACATAGAGGATAACAAGTCAATGTTAACCACCATGACCGTTGCACATGGTAGCACAAGTCAAGGCTAACCACCAAGACCGTTGCACATAACATCTTATGAGACTCAAATCCACCCAATTCATTAGAGTGCTATCTGGGCACACCCATCATAACATGTTCATTAATATTCTTTCCACATATATAATCATACAAAATCAATCATACATAAATATAAGGGTACCAGTGGTAAGAATTGGGTATCATAATCATGTTATAAAGCATAAAAAATGGGAGTATCATAAAAATGTACATGAAGGAATGGAATTAGATAATGAATGGACAATAATAGGGTAGAATAAAACTATATCATGAAAAGTGATGTAAACTTGAAGTAATAACATGTAAAAAAGAGTACTTAAGGAACTTTATAATTAAAACATTTTAGTGCGGTTAAAGTAAAATATCAAAGGTAATTTAAAACATAAAAGGGAATATTATTTTATATAAAACTAGAAGTGAACCAAGAATGTTTTCATAATAAAAATAGTGGTTTTATAAAAATAATGGTGTCTTAAAGACATATTATATTGTGTACTTTAAAATGATCAAGAATTTGAAAAGTTCCCTTAAACGGGTTTTCTTATCAGGAAGTATTGAGGAGGGAAACACTTAAAAACATGTATATCCTCAAAAGGGAATGATGAATAGAAATTGATACATGATTTTGGATCATTTAAAAAAATTTATAATATGTACATAAAAATAATAGATAACTTCATTTGGGTAAAAATAAAGATAGAGCAACCTGAAGGAATAATGGAGGTTCGGGTATAATCCCTCACCTTAAGTCTGATGGTGTAATTCGCTTGATATTAATGTCCTGGATAACCAAATTAAATTAATCAATTAGTATATTCAGAACCTATTCTTAATTTAATTGATTTATTATAGCCTTATTGTCACGACCCGTCCTCGGGGCCCGTGCCGTGACTACCCCAAGCCCGCCTTCCATAGGCCAGGGGCTGGCGACTAGCACCAAAGGCGTAAAATCCCGTTAACTGGGAAGGCATTGCCTTTATAAAAGAAAACAAGCACCACAGAGTACAAGCGGAAGTAAAACACTAAGTACAAAAAGGAGAGCTGAAAAGTAAAAGGGGCCGGAAATACAAGCCCAACTGTAAAGTACAACTCGAAAAGGAAAACAGCGACTGAAAAGTAAAGCTGCTACGCTGAGATGTCCACTGGAAATCCCACCTGAAGGGTGGGTACAGATAGCTCCTCTGCTCCTCGGGTCCCGCCATCCGCTCCGAGTATGTCCCGCCCAGTGGTCCACCTCCGGGTACCGCCTCGTCGTATAGTCCACCTCCAGGTACCGTCCAGTCCTCGAACCTTCGGCTTCTGTCAGCACTGTCCGTCGTCTGCAACCAACACAACGAGGTGCGGGCATAGCCCGTGCAGGGGTGAGTATAACGATACTCAGTAGGGACCCCGAGACCCTCATGGTCTCACTAAACCAACAAGGATAAACTCAAGAAGATCACAACAGATAATCTCTACTTAGGTATATGCCCATACATATACCTAAGTTATTAAGTAACTCATCTCAGTCATGAGGAAACACAAGAATCATGAGATCAACGGATAACCACTACCCAGGTATATGCCCATACATATACCTAAGTTATCAAGTAACCCATCTCAATCACGAGGAAACACAAAGGTCAAAAGTCTCAGCTCAAACCAGGATTTTCATTATCGAAACCGTAACTGCTGAAGAGCTCCGTCTCTAGAGTGTACAGTGGTCCTGTCACGACTCTGAGGCTGCCGCTCACTAACCTAGGACTGCTGAAGTACTCCTCCTGTCGAGTACTGCGGGTTTGCGACCAACTACCTGGCGCTCCGTCCGCTGAGGGTCTGTCGCCAAATACCGGGCGCTACCCAGATAGCCTACTGAGGTACTCCTCCTGTCGAGTACCGCGGGTCTGCTGCCAACTACCAGGCGCTCCGTCCGCCGTGGGTCTGCCGCCAAGTACCGGGCGCTCCGTCCACTGGGATAGTCGACTCACTCCAAGTCGAGTCGGTCAAGCAGTCGTCAGGTCTCAGCCGGCTACACGGTCTCCGTACTCTGCACGCTCGTCTCCTGGAGGGTCCGCTCCACGAGCTACTGGTCGATACTCCAAGTATCTCAAAGTCCCACGAAGAAGTGTCTCAAAGGTCCGTCTCGTCACAGGGGTCTCAACGCAACAGACGGCGCGTCGATCGGACGCCCGGTCTGTGAGTTATTAGCCTTTTCGTCCCAGGGGCCCGGTTGGTTTCGTGAGCGAAACCAATCCCGGCCGTATCTCAACTGTACCCCGAACTCCCATAGGGTAAACTCAAAGGGACCGTTACTCAACGTAACCACCAACGCCGCTGACGGTTCGTCAAACGGACGTCCTGTCTGAAAGATATCAGCTTTCCCGTTCCAGGGGCCCGGTTGGATTTCGGGTACAATCCAACCCGGCCATACTCCGACTGCATCCAAAACTCGGGCGGAGTATGTCAAAAGTTCCGTCTCATCAAGAGGAAGTCAACGAAACAGACGGCGCGTCAATCGGACGCCCGGTCTGTGAGTTATTGGCTTTTTCGTCTCCGGGGCCCGGTTGGTTTTTAAGGCAAAACCAACCCGACCGTACTCCACCTGCGTCCAAACCTCGGGCGGAGTATGCCAAAAGATCCGCCTCATTAAGAGGAACGCAACGCGACTGACGGCGCGTCAATCGGACGTTCGTGGCTCAAGATATGAGCGTTTCCGCTCCGAAGGCCCGGTTGGTTTCGTGAACGAACCAACCCGGCCGAACTCAAAGTAAACCGAAACCTTGAGTGCGATATACCGAAACGACCGTCTCGATCCAAGGATCGCGTTGCCGCAGACGGTTCGTCATTCGGAGGTCCGAGGCTCAAGGTATGAGCCAAAAACCAAATCAGGTTCGAAACGGGGGGGTCCGGGTCCGGGCCGACCCGGCCCGACCCCCCCTGGGCGGCGCGGCGGCCGGCGGCGGACGGCGGCGGCGGACGGCGGCGGCGGGCTGCGGCGGCGGCGGGCCGCGGCGGCGGCGCCAGGCGCCGCACGTGGGGCTGCGCTCGCGGTGGGCTTGCGGGGAGCAAAGCTCCCGCTTTGCTGGAGGGCGGCGCGGCAATCAGCCGCGCCGTTGTTTTTTTTTTAACAAGCGCCCCCCCCACGTGGGGGGCCTGCTGGAGCGGAACCGAGGGGGCAGCCGGCCCCCTCCCTTTAAAAAAAACCGCCCCCCTCTTTAAGAGGGGGGTTTTGCCAGTTGGCCGGGGAATTAATTCCCCGGTTTAACGGCATCCGGCCGGCCAACCGGCCGGCCGGTTTTCTCCAACGGGACCGGAATTTCCGGTCCCCTCTTCGGCTTCCGACGCCGGCGGCCCGGCCGCCGGTCTTCCCTTCCGCCGCGGCCCGGAACCGGCCGCGGTCTCCTCGTTCCGCCGCGGCCCGGAACCGGCCGCGGCGTTCGTCATCCGGCGCGGTGCGTCGGCACCGCGCCCCTTCGCCGTGCTTCGATTCTTTTCAACGCGGCGCGACGGCATCGCGTTCTTGAAGATTTTACCTCGACGTGGCGCGACGGCGCCGCGTAAATTAATTGTACGATCATCCGCGTGGTGCGACGGCACCACGCTACTTGCTTCCACCCGCATGAATAAAATAAGAACGATGGAGGGGGTTCGGCCGTGTTCGTACGGTCCGGCCCCCCTCACGTTAAAATTAATAACGCAACTTAAACAATCAAGCATCAAGTTAGACATGCGAGATCCACGTTCAAGGAAAAGAATAAAGAAATAAAGAACCAACAACCCCTACCTCGGGTTCAAGATTCGAAGAATCGTCTACGTTCCGCGGAAGACGGTGTCGCGGAGGTCGGGTGTCGCGGTCGTCGTTCGTCAAATCCGTTGACGAAGTGTTATGCCCGAAGAGACACGACGTTGGCGAAACTTGTACGCCGACGAAGATGGTCCGAGGAGGAAGCGGCGTTCCCTCTCGTTGACACCGAGGACGAAGAAGAGAGGCGTCGTTCTTCGTTCTTCATCAGAGTTTGAGCGTTCTTCGTTCTTCGTTCTTCGTCAGAGTTGAAGATGAAGAGGAATGCTCTCAAAAGCTCTCAAGGGAACAAACGAACAACCCATAAACAAATAAGATTACATCTTATTTTATTAACACATAACTCAAAGGATTTCAAATGTTTGAAATTCAAAAGAGTTGACTCCCAAAATTAATTAAGAGTAACCTAAGCCAATAAAGAGGGGGTTTAGTACGTTGAGAGAATTTGAAAAGAAAAGGGGTTCGTGTGGGCCCCACCACACTTAATCCTCCCAAGGGAGGTTAAGTGGGTGTGGGTCCCACTCCCAACCTCTTTTGATAGGTTTTTAAATAAGTTAAAATAAAATTTGTCTTACACAAATTTTACTTAACTTAACTGAAAAACCCCAAAACGTAACTTTCAACTCGCAACAAACGCAACTCCCGAAAAGGTCTCTTTAAGCGAATATCGGCGCTGCGAGTTCATCGGTGCCCTCGGATTTCAATTCCGAGCACCGGATCAAAAGTTAGGAATTCCCGCTCGTTCGTTCACTGAACGTACCCGAGCCAAACTTCGGAAATTAATTCCGGGCACTCCGGACCTCGGAATTAGGTGCCGTCTGAAACCGCGCTCTTGTAAAATTCTAAAGAAAATTAAGAAAAAATTTCCCTTGAATTTTACGGGTCTTTACATTACTCCCACCTCAGGGCTTTACGTCCCCGTAAAGATACAACAAAAACTAGGGTAACAAAAGAGGGTACTGAGCACGCATCTGAGCCTCCCGCTCCCATGTGCTCTCCTGGAGATTCCCGTGCCGCCATCTGTTGCGCACAAGAGGAATCGATCGCCCATGTAGGACCCGCTCCTGTCGATCCTCTATCTCCACCGGGACCTCCGAAAAAGTCACCCCATCGTCAACGGCAAGCTCCCCATGGTCAAAGATGTGCGTCGGGTCGTGCACGTATCTCCTCAGCTGGGATACGTGGAAGACGTCGTGCACCCAGTGCAACTGAGGTGGTAGGGCCAGGCGATAAGCCACCTCGCCAACCCTGCTAAGGACTTGGAAGGGTCCGATGAAGCGCGGAGATAACTTGTCGCCTCGGCCAAAACTCCGAATACCACGTCGAGGTGAGACCCGCAAGAAGACGTGGTCACCATCCTCGAACTCTAGTGGCCTCCGCCTCCTGTCAGCGTATGACTTCTGCCGGCTCTGTGTTGTCCTCATCCGCTCCTGGATGACATGGACCTCCTCTGACGTGGCCCAGACCATCTCTGGTCCCACAAGAGCTGCGAGATTTCTTCCTTGCCGATAAGAGAAACCTGGTCTCATCCCCTGGATGGACCACATTCTTTGCCTAAAACAGTCAATCCTAACATGGATGATACTAATCCATACCAAGGATGACGTCGTAAGGCCTCGACGCTACTACTAAGAGATCCAACCGTTACTCTCGCCTCCAAGGGTTGAGTCACACTGTCGGCATCAGTGTGTGGTAACTGGTCTCCTCCAGTAGATGTCTCACAAGTGAGGGTCAAGTCAACAGTCAACTGGAACCTCTTAGTAACATCACAAAAGAGGACAGGAATGAAAACATCACAAAGGATGCGTCTTTTATTATTGCAGCTCATAATACAAGACGCTACACAAAAGCAACATCAACATGGAACTAGAAGTACAAGAGACGTATCCACTAGTTCCGCTCCTGTCCACCTGCTTTACTGTTGCTCAAGCATTTGTCGCTGCCTCAACCTCGGTGGCTCCCTCCAAGCCTGCGGATCGAGGAGTCGGACAGTCACGTGCCAGGTGACCCTTTCCGCGGCATGAGTAACACAACCTGCTCCTTGCACGGCTAGCTCTGTTCCCACTCCGGGTGCCCTGCACCACTGGTCCTAAAACCCGAGATCGCCCAACTGCTGGTCTGGTCCTCCTGGACCTCTGCATCATCTGTCTACTGCCCACAGATGACTCGGCTTCTGATCGAAAAACACGCGGTAAAGGCAGATTCTCCTGTACACGCTCGGGGTGTAGAGATACTGGCACAAACTCCACCCTGAATAAGGTCTCGAAGTCTTCCCATGCGAAGTTCATCTCATCACAAAACTGAAACAAGTGGCTCCACCACCTACCTGCTGCTGCGTGTAGTAGGCTCGCAGCGAGGATCACCATGAGGTCAGCTGGTGTCCTCACTAGCCTAAACACTCGTACCACTGCCTCCAGCCAGTCCTCTGCAGCCTGGGGATCCGTCTCCCCGCGAAACCTGGGCGGTCGCTGGCGCTGAAACTCATGCAGTGCGCTGAGGCGACGTGCATCGTCAGCGGCTGCTGCTGGAAGCATCGGGGGCTCGGCGGGTAGAGCTACCGCCGGTGCCACTACTGGAAAAGGGCCCTGCACCGAGGCCTCGTCGCTCGGTGGGCTGTCGTCACGTTCGATTCTCGGAACCCTAGCTGGCTGCCGTCGTGGGGCCATCCTGAAAGAAACAACGTAACACGATCAAACGATTATACCTGGTGAGCTGACCTGGTTTGAGCTGTTTTAAGGGGGAAAAACTTTTGAAAACACACACGCAATCAGTGTTTTCGTGCACAAAGTCGGAAATCAGTTGTCAGGGTCCTGGTGTATGGATACGTCGGCCGCCCGCACCAAGACTGGACTCCCTGGACTGAAAACCACACTCGGTACCCTTAACACTATCGCTTCACAGAAAGAAAAGATCAGAGTTATAAGTTCTGCGGTAGAACCGAACTCCTCTGATACCAATTTGTCACGACCCGTCCTCGGGGCCCGTGCCGTGACTACCCCAAGCCCGCCTTCCATAGGCCAGGGGCTGGCGACTAGCACCAAAGGCGTAAAATCCCGTTAACTGGGAAGGCATTGCCTTTATAAAAGAAAACAAGCACCACAGAGTACAAGCGGAAGTAAAACACTAAGTACAAAAAGGAGAGCTGAAAAGTAAAAGGGGCCGGAAATACAAGCCCAACTGTAAAGTACAACTCGAAAAGGAAAACAGCGACTGAAAAGTAAAGCTGCTACGCTGAGATGTCCACTGGAAATCCCACCTGAAGGGTGGGTACAGATAGCTCCTCTGCTCCTCGGGTCCCGCCATCCGCTCCGAGTATGTCCCGCCCAGTGGTCCACCTCCGGGTACCGCCTCGTCGTATAGTCCACCTCCAGGTACCGTCCAGTCCTCGAACCTTCGGCTTCTGTCAGCACTGTCCGTCGTCTGCAACCAACACAACGAGGTGCGGGCATAGCCCGTGCAGGGGTGAGTATAACGATACTCAGTAGGGACCCCGAGACCCTCATGGTCTCACTAAACCAACAAGGATAAACTCAAGAAGATCACAACAGATAATCTCTACTTAGGTATATGCCCATACATATACCTAAGTTATTAAGTAACTCATCTCAGTCATGAGGAAACACAAGAATCATGAGATCAACGGATAACCACTACCCAGGTATATGCCCATACATATACCTAAGTTATCAAGTAACCCATCTCAATCATGAGGAAACACAAAGGTCAAAAGTCTCAGCTCAAACCAGGATTTTCATTATCGAAACCGTAACTGCTGAAGAGCTCCGTCTCTAGAGTGTACAGTGGTCCTGTCACGACTCCGAGGCTGCCGCTCACTAACCTAGGACTGCTGAAGTACTCCTCCTGTCGAGTACTGCGGGTTTGCGGCCAACTACCTGGCGCTCCGTCCGCTGAGGGTCTGTCGCCAAATACCGGGCGCTACCCAGATAGCCTACTGAGGTACTCCTCCTGTCGAGTACCGCGAGTCTGCTGCCAACTACCAGGCGCTCCGTCCGCCGTGGGTCTGCCGCCAAGTACCGGGCGCTCCGTCCACTGGGCTAGTCGACTCACTCCAAGTCGAGTCGGTCAAGCAGTCGTCAGGTCTCAGCCGGCTACACGGTCTCCGTACTCTGCACGCTCGTCTCCTGGAGGGTCCGCTCCACGAGCTACTGGTCGATACTCCAAGTATCTCAAAGTCCCACGAAGAAGTGTCTCAAAGGTCCGTCTCATCACAGGGGTCTCAACGCAACAGACGGCGCGTCGATCGGACGCCCGGTCTGTGAGTTATTAGCCTTTTCGTCCCAGGGGCCCGGTTGGTTTCGTGAGCGAAACCAATCCCGGCCGTATCTCAACTGTACCCCGAACTCCCATAGGGTAAACTCAAAGGGACCGTTACTCAACGTAACCACCAACGCCGCTGACGGTTCGTCAAACGGACGTCCTGTCTGAAAGATATCAGCTTTCCCGTTCCAGGGGCCCGGTTGGATTTCGGGTACAATCCAACCCGGCCATACTCCGACTGCATCCAAAACTCGGGCGGAGTATGTCAAAAGTTCCGTCTCATCAAGAGGAAGTCAACGAAACAGACGGCGCGTCAATCGGACGCCCGGTCTGTGAGTTATTGGCTTTTTCGTCTCCGGGGCCCGGTTGGTTTTTAAGGCAAAACCAACCCGACCGTACTCCACCTGCGTCCAAACCTCGGGCGGAGTATGCCAAAAGATCCGCCTCATTAAGAGGAACGCAACGCGACTGACGGCGCGTCAATCGGACGTTCGTGGCTCAAGATATGAGCGTTTCCGCTCCGAAGGCCCGGTTGGTTTCGTGAACGAACCAACCCGGCCGAACTCAAAGTAAACCGAAACCTTGAGTGCGATATACCGAAACGACCGTCTCGATCCAAGGATCGCGTTGCCGCAGACGGTTCGTCATTCGGAGGTCCGAGGCTCAAGGTATGAGCCAAAAACCAAATCAGGTTCGAAACGGGGGGGTCCGGGTCCGGGCCGACCCGGCCCGACCCCCCCTGGGCGGACGGCGGCGGCGGACGGCGGCGCCAGGCGCCGCACGTGGGGCTGCGCTCGCGGTGGGCTTGCGGGGAGCAAAGCTCCCGCTTTTCTGGAGGGCGGCGCGGCAATCATCCGCGCCGTTGTTTTTTTTTAACAAGCGCCCCCCCACGTGGGGGGCCTGCTGGAGCGGAACCGAGGGGGCAGCCGGCCCCCTCCCTTTAAAAAAAACCGCCCCCCTCTTTAAGAGGGGGGTTTTGCCAGTTGGCCGGGGAATTAATTCCCCGGTTTAACGGCATCCGGCCGGCCAACCGGCCGGCCGGTTTTCTCCAACGGGACCGGAATTTCCGGTCCCCTCTTCGGCTTCCGACGCCGGCGGCCCGGCCGCCGGTCTTCCCTTCCGCCGCGGCCCGGAACCGGCCGCGGTCTCCTCGTTCCGCCGCGGCCCGGAACCGGCCGCGGCGTTCGTCATCCGGCGCAGTGCGTCGGCACCGCGCCCCTTCGCCGTGCTTCGATTCTTTTCAACGCGGCGCGACGGCGTCGCGTTCTTGAAGATTTTCCCTCGACGTGGCGCGACGGCGCCGCGTAAATTAATTGTACGATCATCCGCGTGGTGCGACGGCACCACGCTACTTGCTTCCACCCGCATGAATAAAACAAGAACGATGGAGGGGGTTCGGCCGTGTTCGTACGGTCCGGCCCCCCTCACGTTAAAATTAATAACGCAACTTAAACAATCAAGCATCAAGTTAGACATGCGAGATCCACGTTCAAGGAAAAGAATAAAGAAATAAAGAACCAACAACCCCTACCTCGGGTTCAAGATTCGAAGAATCGTCTACGTTCCGCGGAAGACGGTGTCGCGGAGGTCGGGCGTCGCGGTCGTCGTTCGTCAAATCCGTTGACGAAGTGTTATGCCCGAAGAGACACGACGTTGGCGAAACTTGTACGCCGACGAAGATGGTCCGAGGAGGAAGCGGCGTTCCCTCTCGTTGACACCGAGGACGAAGAAGAGAGGCGTCGTTCTTCGTTCTTCATCAGAGTTTGAGCGTTCTTCGTTCTTCGTTCTTCGTCAGAGTTGAAGATGAAGAGGAATGCTCTCAAAAGCTCTCAAGGGAACAAACGAACAACCCATAAACAAATAAGATTACATCTTATTTTATTAACACATAACTCAAAGGATTTCAAATGTTTGAAATTCAAAAGAGTTGACTCCCAAAATTAATTAAGAGTAACCTAAGCCAATAAAGAGGGGGTTTAGTACGTTGAGAGAATTTGAAAAGAAAAGGGGTTCGTGTGGGCCCCACCACACTTAATCCTCCCAAGGGAGGTTAAGTGGGTGTGGGTCCCACTCCCAACCTCTTTTGATAGGTTTTTAAATAAGTTAAAATAAAATTTGTCTTACACAAATTTTACTTAACTTAACTGAAAAACCCCAAAACGTAACTTTCAACTCGCAACAAACGCAACTCCCGAAAAGGTCTCTTTAAGCGAATATCGGCGCTGCGAGTTCATCGGTTCCCTCGGATTTCAATTCCGAGCACCGGATCAAAAGTTAGGAATTCCCGCTCGTTCGTTCACTGAACGTACCCGAGCCAAACTTCGGAAATTAATTCAGGGCACTCCGGACCTCGGAATCAGGTGCCGTCTGAAACCGCGCTCTTGTAAAATTCTAAAGAAAATTAAGAAAAAATTTCCCTTGAATTTTACGGGTCTTTACACTTATTAAGTTTATTCATGACCTTTTTGATGGGTTAAGATGTTCAATTTCATTGTTTGTGAGTGTTTGTTTCCTTGCTTTTCATGATTGGTTTACTTATATACATGTGAGGATAAACATGTAAGATGTGAATGGTTGTAAAGAATTGGATTTATATTTTATTAATGAACATCCAAAATATTAAATATTTATACAATTAATTTTGTTATTTGGAGTGAAGATGAATCGTTATATAAAACTTTAATTATAACCGTTTGGGTTAATTGGCTACTTTTTATCACAACAAACACAATTTTCTTTATAAATTAATATCATGTGAACAAAAAGATTATAGAAAATTAAATAAGTTATAATACATATATTATATTATGGTTCATCCATAAAAATGGTTTCATGACCAGAATTGAGGACGGTAATAGAAATTAAAAACCCATTGTCCTTGAATGTGATAAATTAACACATCTCGGATGGTGTGTTCATTTCTAGTATAAAAGGAGAAAAAATGTGAGATAATGATGAATTATTCCATTATAATAACAAAATTTTAATACATGTAAGGAAATGGAGTTATCATAACATTTGGATGAAAGGAGGCAAGGAAATAAAAACAAAGGAACTTGATAGAAAATAAAAAAAATGAAAAGATGAATTTACCTCTTGAATTTATCTTCATTAAGAGCCTCTTTAGGGGATAGGATTTGGTCTTTTGAAGAGAAAAAGGTATGATGAACATGGGGAGGATATTGGGAGTATATTTTATCAGAATTTAGACAAGTCAAAAGGATTGAGAGTAGTGAATAGAAGAGGAGGGTGAGGGTGGTTTTTACAGTGGAGGAGAGGAGAGTTTTCTCAATATTTAATTCATTAGTTTATTATTTTTCTCAAGAAAAGAAATAGTGCTGGTTATTGAGACTAAAAACAGTAAGTGGGCATGTGATTTTGAGATAATGTCTTTAAATAATCCATACATCAACTGATGACATCATAATTCACGTATTTAGCATTTATTGTAAATTATCGTATTTCTCTATTCATAAAAAATTAAAGTATTTTAGAAAAATCCCAAAAATTCACCCTAATAATTTTTAGATGTATATAATTAAAAAATTAACTCCATTTTTCAAAAATAGTTTTCTAAATATAAGAAATTTAATTTTTAATTAAAATCATAATTTACTTGAAAAATACAAATTTAAAAATTAAAATTTCTTTTCTAACACTTTGAAAAATTAATTAAGTTCTCATAAAATTATGTTATGATCATAAGACATCTAAATAATATTTTATGAATTAATTTTATGAAAATAAATTTTCTTTTAATTAATCAAATAATTGTAATTAAATATACATGACTTACAAAAATACCAACACTTAATCAATAATTTTTAAAATATTTATTTACTTATACTATGATATAATTATACCATATCATCACTTATAAGATAGATAAATTTTACTTATACTTTTTTTAGTGAGTTTACTATTTAATTGGTTAGTTTACTATTCATAAGGGTCACATTACTGTTCCAAAGGTCAAGTTACTATTTCATCAGTATACATTCCTTAACTTCTAGAGATACCTTTTATTTCACTCATTAATTATTTATAAGGTTTGTATCGTGTTCTATAAGTAATATTTTGTGATTTTATTATAAGATATAATTATAATAAGTGAATTCCATTGATAAAACATTGGTTCGTTACAATGGATGATGAGATGTGGAGCTCTGTCCTTCCCCTTGGGGACATCTCTTATGAGTATGTCCTTCTGTGTGAAAAATACTGCATCATAGTCCCCCTCCTTAGTGTTGAAGAAATCCATATCATTTCTGATTTGAGTTGAATTTATTCTTCCTCAGGGCCACAACCTATTAGTATGAATCCAATAATTTAAAAAACAGGAGAAATTGAAAAAAAACATAAATGAAAAAAAAAACAACTTACTAAACATTGAAATATCAGGGACAATGGTTAGATGATCAGTAGATAATGGGATAGAATGAATGTCACCAAGAGGTATCCAAGATTCACTATAACAGTTAACCAAAGTACTCATGTGATACACCAGGTCAACATAGGGATCCTATGATATATTTACTAAAGCACAAGCTGCAATAACATGTGCACATGGATATATCAATGCTTGAAAGTTGCTGCAATCATAGTACCTATTGTCCAACATCACCACAAGCACTCGACCACTGGTCTATATAGCTAGGTTGTAGCACTCTCTAACCTAAAATCTCCTCTTTTGTCTATCAAACTCTACAACACTCCATCTTGAAGCCTCATTCAATATCTGATCAATATCACTTTAAAAATGATGAGTAAAACACATACTCTTTTCCACTCTATGATAGTCCTTTTGGGACCAGTCAACAAAGTAGTGAACACATATATAAAATGTATCTTTCACTAACCCTATGATCGGGAGTTTGTGAACACCCTTGAGGGCCCCATTTATGTACTCCACTGTATTTCTGGTCATATGTCTATATCTCCTACCACAATCATATGCTAATGACCATTTTCCCTTTAAAATCGCATCATATATTCATACACATCTTCATTAGCACTTAGAACCTCTTCCAAACATTGATCAAACCTTATTTTTTGGGGATCATATCCAGAATCCATAAAGAATAATGGTGTTCAGGAATTTCGGTTCCTATTTTTAAAAATATTGGGGACCCTATCCCATTTAAAATAAAAAATAAAAAACCCATTTAAAAAAAATCCACGTGCCTCTAAAAATTAAAATATTCCTTCCCGTTAAGTAAGATATTCCCTTACCGGATGCCTCAAGAACACATTCTTACCTACCAACCACCCCCTCTATTAGACCTTGTACTTTTCTAGCTACCATGGTAGCTGGTTAGTTCACAAAACATAGCCACCATGGAGGACTTCAGTGGTAGGTGGCTGCCCATTGTGGAAGTCCAATGGTTGGTGGAGGGATTGGTGAGGGAGTTGTGTAAAACTTGAAACCCCCACCATGGCTATAAAAGTAAGGCCTAGGGAGCCTTCCAACATCACTAATCCAAGCCAAGAGAGATCCATTGTATCCAAATAGAGTCGGTAGAGATCCATATGTGAGAGAGAGTGGTATAAGGAGGGATTTTTATAAATTCTTTGTTCTTGGTGAAATAAAGGATGATTTCTCCCTCCATTTTTCTCTATTCATGGTCAGCGAATCACAACAAGTGGTATCAAATGGGGTTCTAGTGAAATGATGATGGGTAGTTGAAATTATCTAGTGACCAGAAAATTCCAGTTGCCTGGAATCATGGTTTGAAGGAATATTCTGAAAGCTTGTGTCAAGATGATTCCAATGGCACAAACAACATAAAAAATGGAGATAAAATAAGATCCCTAGGCCTGGTCAAGTTTTGGTCAAACTTTGGGTCCTACAATACACCCTTTCCAGAGAATAAGGTACTATTCCGGTGCCGATGAATTTTCCGGCGAGTTTTTGGTAGCTTATCTGGAATGACACATCATCAACACATCATCACCACATCATTAGAAGATCTCATCCATTGATACAATATTGATCATATCTTGATCAATCAGTGTCTTATTCGATGATCCAAGAGTCGATTACACCATTTTCGACCATTCCGAACGCAACGATGAGCTCCATTTTCCCATATTATGCATGAAATTCTAAAGAATTAAAATTAAATGGAGGGATCATCAATGATATGGATTATCATGTTGACTTCTTTGAACTACTCCATTTGGAAGTCTCGAATGGAAGATCTCCTCAATGATAAGGATATTTTTGACCCCATTGAGAATGAGGGAGTCAACCCTGATGCCACCATGGAAGCGAAGTGGAAAAATCTAAACAAAAATATGATTGGTCAAATCTACCAATGGATCAATCACAAATTTTACCACCATGTTTCTCAAGAGACTGGTGCATACGAACTTTAGAAAAAGTTGGAAAATATGTACCAGTAAAAGACCGACTGAAACAAGATCCTCTTATTGAAGTGGTTGATGAATCTTTGACTACATAGTGGAATATCCATAGTCTAATACACCAGTGAGTTCCAAATCCTAGTGAACCAGTTGGTGGATGTCGGTAAGAAACTAAATGATGAAGATCAGGCGAACCACTTACTTTGCACACTTCCTAATAACTGGGATACACTTGTCTTCTCACTCAGAAACTTAATGCCTGGAGGTAAACTTACCATGGCGATGGTAAAGGATTCTCTATTCAATGAGGAGGCCTGAAGGAAGGATGCAAGTTACAACCAAATGAAATATCTCATTCTGAATAAGTGAGGAAGACAACAAGGAGGAGGCCGTGGGCCAGGAAGTAGAGGCCAAAGTAAGAACATAGAAATATCCATAGATGGTTGGAGGCCAACATAAAAATTATACTATTATGTCATAAAGGGACATATGAAAAAGAATTTCCGAAAGTTGATACAAAAAAATGGTCAAAGTAGTAATCAACGAAGAGGAAATGAAGATGCGCATGTGAGCGTAATCATAGAAGTTGTTCTTTTCTCCAAAGACGAATAATAGGCATTCTTTCATATATCAGGCCAAGACATTGAGTGGGTGGTCGATACTGCTGCATCGTACCACATCACTCCACATCGTGAGTATCTCTTGTCTTATCAAGCTGGTGACTTTGGTGCAGTAAATATGGGGAATACCAGTTCAGTGGAGATTTTTGGCATGGGTGATATCCAAGTCAAGATGAACTTTGGATACACAATCACCCAAAAGGATGTTCATCATGTTCCAAGTCTTCGACTCAACCTGTTATCAGGTGTATCCTTTGATCAAAAAGGATATGAAAAAATCTTCAATAATGTAACATGAAAGATGACAAAAGGAGACATCATCAGCATTCTAGGACACATATACGGTATGTTGTACAAAAATAATGTGAATATATGTACAGACAGACTCAACACAGTGGAAAGAGAGACGTCATCCAATATGTGGCATAAGAGACTTGGCCACATGAGTGAAAGAGGGTTATCTACCTTGATGAAGAATAAGTTCATCAGTATTGATAATGATGCATCACTTGATCCTTGTAAATATTGATTGTATGGGAAGAAGCATAAAGTCTCATTCAATACTGATTCATCAATAAGATTAGAGTTACTGGATATCATTCACTTTTATGTATGCAGACCCATGGAGGTGGATTCACTCGAAGGTAACAAATATTTCCTATCTTTTATTGATGATTCATCTCGAAGGGTGTGAGTGTTCTTCTTACGGATTAAGGACCAAGTACTGGACTACTTCAAGATATTCCACACCATGGTGGATCATGAAACTAGAAGGAAGCTGAAGTGTCTTTGTTCAGACTATAGAGTAGAGTACACATCTAGAGAATTTGATGCTTATTACAGGAGTCAGGGCATCCGACATGAGAGTACGGTCCCACGCACATCAAAACACAACAGATTTTCAGAAAGGATGAACAGAACCATCATGGAGAAGGTTAGAAGCATGATGAGTTTGGATAATATCCCTAAGCCATTATGGGGAGAATCTATTTAGGTTACATGATACCTCATCAATAGACCACTGTCAGTCCCGCTGAATTTTGAGATTCCAAAGAAGAGATAGTCTGGTAAACATAAATCTTACTCTCATTTATGGGTATTTTGAAGTTTGAAATTTTCACATGTATCCAAGGAGCTCAGGTAGAATCTATATGGGAGATCTAATCCATGAATCTTCATCGTCTATGGAGATGAGGAGTTTGGATACAAGCTTTGGGACTCAAAGGAGAATAAGGTGATCAGAAGTATAGATGTCATGTTCCATGAAAACCAGATGATCGAGGACATTCAAAATCATAGAATGTATCGAAGGGAAAGTATCAACGACTCAATTCATGATCCAAAACCTATACCATCACCACCTATCAATGAAGAGGAGGATTTACAAGAATACTCATCGACAACAGACTAGGATGAAGTGTAGGAGGATATTGAGAAGGGGGAGACTCAATCCTCTCCACAAGAAGTTTCATAACCATAAAAGAGCTAGGTGATGTTGGGCCTCTCGAACCCAACATTTCACAGGTTTGAAGATCTTCACAAGGAATGATTCCATTAACAAAATATTTAGAGTCAGATTACTTATTGTTGATTGATGAGGTGGAGCATGAAGGATATCAAGAAGAATATCAACATTTTCTATCTTTGGATATGCAAAGTGATGGATCAACAACTGCTGCAACTTGTAAATATACACACAATGGAGAACCTGGTGGATATGCTGACAAAGGTGGTTGCTCAAGAGAATCCGGACCATTATAGATGCTCCATCAGGTTGTAGCTGGAGGGGGATAATTTTTGGACCTTGTGCTTTTACAGCTACCATGGTAGCTGGTTAGTGAACCAACCATATCCACCATGGAGGACTTCAATGGTAGGTGGATTCCCATTGTGGAAGTCCAATGGTTGGTGGAGGGATTGGTGGGGGAGTTGTGTCAAACTTGACACCCTCACCATGGATACAAAAGTAAGGTCTGGGGATCCTTCCATCATCACTAATCCAGGCCAAGAGAGCTCCATTATATCCAAAGAGAGCCAGGAGTGATCCATGTGTGAGAGAGGGGGTGTAGGGAGGGAGTTTTGTAAGTTCATTGTTCTTGGTGAAATAAAGGATGATTTATCCCTCCATTATTCTCTATTCATGGCCAAAAAATTACAAAACCCTCCATCCTTCTATCTGGAAGTCTAAATATGTTCGACCCTTCAACTCCGGTGATTGCGATGCACACCCATGGCTCACCTAACACCTCCATTAAGGAGGTGATCATCCATATATATTCTCCTTGGTTGGACCATCTCTCCCTGATACTTGAGATCCCAATTGGTGATATTCGATCTGCTTTAGTGGATGGGTCCTCGTCACTTGATTTCCCATCAGTTTCATTTGAGGTTGTCATGGAATTTCATCATTGGAATCTGGTGGCTAGGTTTGGGGAGGACAAACCCCCACTCTACCTCTTCTAGAGCTTTGTTCTCTCTTGGTGTCTGGACAACCAGACTTGTGTTTTGGTTCTAAATAGAAAGGATTTATATGTGATCGGCTCCTAGGAGGATTTTGTGAAAGTGTGGTCTCAAATCCCACAATCCATCCACAAATGGAGTTTCAAACTGGTAAGTTGGTCGATGGAGGCTCACTTCGACTGTTTTCCTCCTTAAGAAGTAGTATGGGTTAATTTTCTTAGTCTACCCCTCCCAATTCACCACCTTAATTTTCTCTATGGCATAAGTGACTCTATAGGATCTTTCCTATGTACAAATGAGTGAAAAATCAAGACATAGGATGTAAGGTTTGTTCAAATTTTTGTGGAAATGGATTTATCTCTCTCTCTTCTGAGCTGCATTCTTCTCAAGTCTAGTGACATGGTATTTTAGAGGAAACCTATGGTCTTACTCTCACCAATGAATTTCTGTATAGGATGTTATCTCTTGGGAAATTCTCTCCCCGTCTATCATAAGTGCCTTACCACCCCACTATCAAATGTCATGGCGGTGGTTCCTGATCCTCAAACTCATTCAGACCCTTATGCTTCTTCTTCTTCACCTCCTTTTTCTCCCTCAGCCTTGTCCCAAGGATACCCCCAAGGTGAAAAGAACATGTACTGACATTGTGGTCTATTTCCACTGACATTCCCCATCCCTACCCTTGAGACAACAAATTATTTTATGTCATCTCAGCTTTTGACCTCCTCCTTTGGGTTGAAGCCCCCATTCCCAAAGAAATTAAATATATGTCAGCATGGTAAGGAACCTATGATTCCCCCGAATATCCATACCAGTGGTCCTTTCCCTTCCTCCTCTCCCACCCATATTTACAATGGCTATAGTGAATTATTACATATGGAACCAGGTATGGAAGATAGTGGTCCCTCTCCTTCCCCCAAAAGCCCCCATATCAGGGGTTAGGCTAAGAGGGAACTACTTTAACCCTATTCACAATTTAGGAGTTTGTCTATGCTGGGAAAAAAATCAAGGCATCTTCCATCTCATTGATTTCCTTTATCCTATGGAATGATCGGGGTTTGGGAACTCGGCTGAAGATAGAATTCATTTCAGCTGAGCTCCCCCAAAACAACACTCCATTGGTGTAAGGGTACATCGAAGGTGTGTGACAATGAAAACACACAAACATGAGAAAAACATAATAAAAAAAGGATTTAATGTGGTTCAGTAGGCTTTCCTACATCCACAGGATAAACAGGGGGGTCAATTTTATTTCTCTCATCTCCGTATCAAACTGGACAGAGGATCACAAACTTACACACAATGGGATTCAAATCATGTTTTTAAAGAGGAAGAAAATAACAACGTCAATGGTTGGGTTTGGGTAGCTCATATACCCGTGTAAACTTCTCCTTCCGCTAGCTGCTCGTCCACCGCATCGTCTACCATCCATTGCACTACCCACTAAATGAGACTTTGCAATAGGGTTATTTCAGACCATGAATCTCTCCATTAATTCTTCCCAAATTTAGGATTATCCCCCACAAACCTCCCCCTCATGACCAATTTGGGGTTGATGCTTAACCTTCAGTCTCCTTGTAGGTGTTGAAAACTTCATCAGAAAATCAAACACACTTCTTCTCACCAGATGAGGTGTCGCTTCCACTATCTTCAAACGAGCTAGGGTTGACTACAGTCTCCATCAAATGATACAACCCTTAGGACTCTTTCCTAGTATGTATCACTATATCCCCAGGTGAGACTTACAAAACTCCACTTGCTATGGAAATCTTGTATCCTTTTGCATCGATATTACTTAATGATAACAATTTCTGTCTCATCCTTGGAAAAAATTTCACGTCACCCAGTTTACGTACTCCTCCATTGGGTGTCTTCAATTTAACCATCCCAAATCCTCAAACCTCTCATGTTGACCCATCACCAAGTATCACTAAATCTCACACCAGCAAAAAGGTATGAAACAAACTTTTCATCGTACATATTTGTACTAAGATACCTGAATCCAAAACCCATCCATCTTCCTTTTGATTTTGAGCCCGCTCATTCTTTCTTTTTATAAATCGATATTCCTGCTTCTTTTTCCTGTATCTTTTGTAGTAATGACACTACATTTCTCCCCATTCAAATCTCCCATCTAAGTGAAATCTTCCCATTGTCACACAGACTTCATCATCTGTTGATAATTCTATGATGTTCTCTTCCTTATCTTCAACTTTCTCTTTCCTAGAAACATACCATTTTTACTATCCACAGTCACTTTTATAGTGACCCTTTTTCTCACAACAGAAACATGTGATTTCTCTAAGATCACATCACCTTGATTTTTTTGACATTATTTACCTCCTAAATTTTGATATTGACTCCTCCCACGTTGATCATCTCACATCACCATGATTGTCTCACCTAAATGCATCACATGTCTTCAAAATGCCTCTGAATCTTGAAGAGATGCCATCAACTCATCCAGCATAAATGTTTCCTTCCCCACAAGTAATGTAGGATCAAGTCCATCAAATGAACTTGGTAGTGATGACAAAAACAAAAGTGCTTTGTCTTCCTCTCCAACCTTCACACCAAACCCCAATAATTGTGTCAGGATCTTGTTGAATTCGTTGATGTGATCCAACAAATTTTGTTCCCTCATCCATCCACAATTGGTGCAATTTCTTCTTTAGGAATAATTTTTTGGTGAGAAACTTTTCCATATATCACTGCTCTAAATTCTTATAGATCTCCTTCAGTGATGTCTCATCCAATACAAAGTACTTTACCTCATTTGCTAGACACAGTTTAATTGTGCTAACAACCCGCATCTTGATCTCTTCTCAATCATCTTTACTAGTTGTATCTGTATTTTCTACAATAAATGGTCTGATCATTCCCTACTTCACAATAATATCTTTCATTGTGATTTTCCACAAGATGAAATTGTTTCGACCATCGAACTTCTCTATCTCAAATTTTTGTAGTCTTCTGTCACCGGCCATCGTCGATGTCACAAAATGCGATCACCACCGTCGATGTCACACCCCTTTTACATCACATTATGGGGTATGATTTATTAAAATATAACCATATGGATGTGTCCATAATGGTGGAAATAGTTATAATCGACTCATGGATCATCGAAAACGAAGTCTGATTGGTTTAGATATCGCCAAAGGAAATATAACGGTCTAGATCACCTGATGATGTGGCGATGACATGGCACGCTAGAGCAGCTTCCAGAATCTCACTGGAAAATTCACTGGTGGAATGAAAAGTTTCACCTTCTCCGACACTGGGTTACTATTCACTCGTGGTTTGACTATAACTTTGATTGGCTCTACAGGGCTCATTTGAACTCTGTTTTCAACGCCTCTTGTGCCGTTGGAATCGTCTCATCACCCTCTTCATGGATCTTGCCTCAAAAAAATTTTCTGAAAACTTTCAATTTTATGGTCACTAGAAAACTCTCCATCACCTATCCATTTTGAACTCTATCACTCTAGATCCCTCTAATACCACTTTTAAGGGCACAGTGAAGGTTCATGGAAACATAAACCCACAAATAGAAGAAAAACAAAAGAATGCGAGGTTTCAACGTGGTTCAAAAGGTTTTCCTACATCCATGGGATAAATGGGGGGGTCAATTTTATTTCTCTCATCTATATATCAACTGGATAGAGGATAAAAAACTTACTCACAATGGGATTTAAATACTATTTTTAAAGAGGAAGCAAACAACCATGTCAATGGTTGGGTTTGGGTAGCTCATTTACCCATGTCAACTTCTACCATCACCTGCTGCTCGTCCACCGCGTCGAATACTATCCACCACCCTACCCACAAAATGAGACTTCACATCAGGGTTGTTGCCGACCATGAATCCATCCATTGATTCCTCCCAAATTTTGGATTGGCCCCCACAATTGATAGCTATTCTCGATCAAAAGAAGCATATGAGAAAGATTCAGAACTTTGATTTAAATCTAAGGCTTCATAACTACATTCCTAGGGAAATTGATAAATGGAATATCTGGGTTTTATGGAATAGCTCTATATCAGTTGAGAAGATTGTTGTTTTTAACCAACATCTTTCCATGAGGACCAGTTTCAGTAACTTCAGTGGTTATTTTTCCTTGGTCTATGCCAAATGTGATGTGAGGGAGAGAGAGATTCTTTGGAAGGATCAAGACACCTTTAACCTAGGGGATGTGTTTTGAATGGTTGGAGGTGACTTCAATGAAATCATGTATATGTAGGAGAATATGGGTGGTGGGATTCTACCTAAGGAAAGACAGATAGGAGTTCACTGGCTTCCCATTGTGCAATGGTCTCTTGGACATGCGGTACACAGGTGAAATGTATAAATGGTGTAATAATTAGAGATGGAACCATCGTATGTGGTGATGACTGGATCAATTCTTGGAAAATATATAGGACATCTCTTCCTTCCCTAACACCAAATCATATTATCTAGTGTGGGTGATCTCATACCATTCTCCAATTCTTGTTCATCTTGTTGATAATAGTAGATATAGCAAGTGCTTCTATTATTCAAGATTATGGGAAAGTGATCTAAATTATGACATGGTGGTGGAATCATCCTGGGATAAATGAATGAATGAGGGATCTTGGAAGGGGTTACACAACAAACTATAACACTTGAAAGAAGATTTTTGATCATGGGTTCCAAGTATGCCTTCCCACTTTCTGGATTTAGATCTAATTATGGATGAAATTGATAAAGAAGAGTTGGAACTCAAATATTGGTGGGATGATAACCTATTTAAAAACCTATTCATCATGAAGAATCTTTTAATGAAGCTTATTCTAAAGAAAGAACGAGTTTCTAGGGAAAGGTCTATAATTACTTGTATCAAGAAGAGTGATAAGAATACTGTCTTCTTCTAGCATGCATAAAAGATATGAAATGTGACAATGACCCAAATATTCTTCTTGAGGATGTTTCCTTCATCAATCATCCTCCCATGGTTGGAGGTATGAGCATGTATTTATTCATCTCTTTACTTTTTTATGTCAAACCTCACATACAAGATGGATACCCTAGAGGACAGTCTACTTTTTTTTGACACTATTTATCTTGTGGTTTATCCTGATGTAAATAGTTTTTTAGCGCATTCCAGATGAGGATGAGGTTTGGGATGTTTTCACTTTACTCAACTCTGTAAGTTCACCCAAACTAGATAGATTCTTAGGCTCCTTTTATAATGTTTCTTGGTACCTCATTAAGAATGAGTCAGCAAGCATCATTCAAGATTTTTTTGGGGGGATCTTAACTTGGGTTTCCTATGCCACCACTTTAAATATCATACCAAAGTATAAATACCCATCCTCTCTTAAAAATGATAGGCCTATCAACATGTGTAATTTCCCATATAAAAATTCCAGCCACTTTTATCAACAAATATCTCTCAGTTCACCTCTATAAATAGATTCCTGATGAACAACAAGGTTTTATCTGGGGTAGTTTGGCCCAATCCTCCATTTCCATGGACCATGAAATGATTGGTGATATCAACAAGAATTCCTTGAGATCTAACATTGTTGTTAAGCTCAATATGTAAAAGGCATATGATAGGGTTGAGTAGAGCTTCATCATCCAAACTATGGGCTGTATGGGCTTCTCGAAGTGGGTGGTTGACCTTTTCTTTAGGTGAATTAGCTCTCCCTAGTTTTCTATATCATCCATGGGGATGAGTTATAGTTTCTTTAAGTTAGTTTGGGGGATAATACAAGGGGACCCTTTATCCCCCAATGTCTTCATTTTGGTTCAATACTCATTCAGTAGGTATTTAAATAAGATCATCAATGAAGGTTGTTTGTATCTATTCCAATCTAGGAAGAACTTTATTATGCTTTATTATCTTTTCTTTGTGGATGATCTTCTTATTTTCATCAATGGTAATAGAGGGCCTATCCAGGAGATCAACTGTATACTAGAAATTTAAAAAAAGTGGAGATTAAAAATCAAGATAAGAGACATGTTTACATATCAAAATCATGATCAGATGGAAGGAGGAAGAAAATCAAGGATATGTTGGGAGTCCAATGAAAAAAATTCCCCATGGATTACTTAGGGGCTCTGCTATCCCTATGAAGGATCCTCATTCAACACTTTTATGGAATTGTTGAAAAAATATCCAACCATATTTCTAATTTAAAAATTAATTTCCTATCCTCTAGGGGATGAATCACCCTGGTTAATAGCATGTTAAACTCTATTACCATGAATGTATTATTGGACATTAATTATCCCAATATGGTTTTTAATAATATTTAATGAATCTTAACCGATTTCATCTAGGATGCGCAAGTAGAGGTAAGACACCTGTCACGACCTGACCCAATGGGGCTCAAGTTGTGACTCCACAATCTCACCTCTAATAGGATAGGGGCTGGTGACTAGCACCGAGTAGTCTATAACACACATGAGAGGCCTTATCCTAAGGTACTTGTACACATGCACCCACACAAACCTCTATTTAACAATGAAGAGATATATAAAAAATGAAAAGAAAAGCATGCATACATCTATCCCACAACCAGAGTACAACTTCAGTACAAAATGAAAAATATAGGGCTCACCAAAAGAAAATAGAAAAAGCGTCCAACCTGCCTTGAAGGAGGGGATCATTGATAAAATCTTGCCAGAAAGATCCTCGACCCAGCTATGGAAAACAACCCAGTTGGTCAAGCTCACTATGCTCCACCTACTCTAGGTCCTCCTGAGACTCCATTGAAAGACCTATGGTCTGGACAAGACACAAAAAATGTGCGGGTAAAGCCTGTGTAGGGGTGATTATAAAAATACTCATTAGGCGCCCGGAAAACCCCAAAAGAAAAGGGAGAAACTAAAAGGAATCAGTCCTCTCATCCTAGCCAGAGAGAACCCAAATGAGATAGAAACTCCATATTGAGACCATCCTCGTCTAAACTCAAATAGTGAGCTCAAACCACATAGTGTTTCATCGAAGATGTGACAACACTGCAATGAAAACCCATAAAATACACCAGATATACTCGTCTTAGGAACCAATCCTCATGAGGGTCTGACCTCATCACCAACGATAGGTTCGACTCGAGGATCTAAGGCAACACATAACTAGGAGAACACACTCCATGAGCTATGTCATCTCAGATGACACTCATCTGAGAGATACACTCCATCAGGTCTCACACCACTATCCCAGATGGACCATCCAAGAGAACACACTTGTCGGATATTGCAGTTAAGAATGTCATGCCAAGACTCAGTGGAAACACTAAACTTATCTGATAGGGGATCACTCCTAGGGTATGCTAGGGGATGCTAGAACCCAACCTGATAACTCAGAGATCTCTCAGATAAGGGATCACTCCCAAGATCCACTGGGGGATACTACAACCTGATACAGTGTTCCAAATATCAAATCACTTAGATAGAGGATCATCACCCGCGCGAAGGTAGTTACGATGATGCAAAAAACTACATATGGTATAACTCATGAAGTAGGGGATCATACCAATGATACCACAAACCCTACCAAAACCACATACTGAGTAGGGGGTCATATAAATGACGATATTGCAACCCTACTATTATGTCCCATTGTGTAGGGGATCATATTCCTAATGACACCACAAACCCTATAGGGTTATACTGTTAGATAGGGGATCACCGCCTGTATATAGATGGTCATAGTGATACCAAGAACCCGATCTAGGGATGTAAAGAAAGAGGATTCTGCCCCAGCCTCACCGGAGGGATTCCCTAACTCTATCTGAACTCATCCCGTCGAGGGGATCAAAAACCTATACAGGGGTTGTAATGCCACATGAACCCTCTTAGTAACAAACCGAGGGATTTCAATCAACCGCTGCTGGTCCAAAAATCACTAACCTAAGCAACCCACAACATCTCCTCACCCCACATCTCCTGGGACCAAACTGAGGCCACCATTGCGTTCTATGAGGAAAAACATTTAAGATAGCATATTTACTCACGAAAAAAAAAAACCAGTGAAAAATCTAATATTCACTATAACAAGCCTAAGTGGGGCCCACTCCTTGATCTTTGAACTCATCAAATAGATAATGCCATTGAGGTCTTCATGAAAAAACACACTGGATCGACTAATCATTCGTCCAAAACGAACACTCAATGAAAAAGGCACATTTTGCCGCAAATGCCCAGAATGAGCCTCATGGGACCCACACACAGATTTCAGATTAAGACACTGAAATTTATCTTGAAATTTTCGCCTTACCATCAAGGTAATAATGCCATTGACAGCGCGTCAATTAGACGCTTCGTGCAGAAGTAATGGCAGATCGAAGTTGAATAACAATAAAATGTTTTCATTATTTCAACGTTTTGTAGACCTGGGCCACAAACCTGATTATTTAATTTTCCAAACTAGCCTCAAAGGGTCTGTCCCGATGAGAGGGTCTTGACTCTATAGATGAATCGCAAATCGGACTCTCGGTTTGTGAGTTACAGGGGTTTAAAGAACCCCTGGGCCCAAAATGGATGGACCGGCCGCCTTCACTGCCGGCTTGCCCCGACCAACGGCCCTCCACTATGCGGCCGATGTGCTCCTGCAAACATGCTGGAACACCGCCACTGACCAGTACTGGAGGGTCTTTCGTGGACTTTCAGAATCGCCCCAGTGGTCCAAATTGCGATTCAGAATCAGTTTTGCGACCCTCGGGACAAGATCTACACTGCTACAATGAAAAATCGATGGAAAATGAAGCATGAAAAGGACCGGGGACTTAAAACTTATACCAAATACCTTTTGGAAGAATTCCGATGCTTCTATTCTAGATCCACGCTCTGAAGTTATTGCTGCATGATCTAGGAGCGTCTGCCGTCAAGATTCGAGACAGAAAGCACTTCATTTCGTTGATTCGACCAGTTCGTCGCGAAGGAGGAAGGAAGGGGAGGGGGATTTGTGTGGTTCCTCCTGATGCACAATGAGGAATAATGGTTGGTGGGTGGGAGATTTAATTTTGATTTAATTAAATCCACTCCACTTAACAGTCCGAATCCCAACTCGCCTCTGACCCGACACCCATTGCTGACAAAGATTAAGTCTCCCTTAGTTTAAACACTATGTTTTAAGCTCAATTGTGGTCTCAAAATTTCAATTCAAGACTTTTTTTAGAAGTTATTCGATCTGGTGTCAAAAATAAATTAATATAATTTATTTACAAAAATTCCCTCAACAGATTTTTCTAAATTAGGTCCACATTGAAAAAACTTATACCCTGCCTAGGGTAAAGGACACACTTTGGACACAACCGTGCCCTCATATTTCTAATCCAAGATTCCTTTTAAGAGATAAATCATTTCCACAATGTGAATAGTATAAAAATACTTAATATTTGTATAAAATTTATTCCGAGCACACCGGGCCTCAGAATCGCACGCCGTCTTCATCCCTAGATTTGGAATTATTCGTAGAAATATTATGAAGTATAATAGGAAAAAACCCGAGTTGCTACATTCTCCCCACCTTAAGAATTTTTGTCCCTAAAAATCCATAAGCATGAGGGAAAGAAAATGAACTCTAATCTAGGTCTCCCACACCAGTGAGTTCACCAAAAACCACAACAAATCCACCAAGGGTCCCCGTGCTTCAACTCTATCATGACTCAACCCAATGAGGCTCGAGCCATGACTCCCCAACACAAAACCCTATCCTGAATGCATAAGTCAGAGGGAATCATCCACCACAACTCAACACTATCCTCTTTGGTGAGAACCGACTCTCCTGTATAGTTTTAATCACATAAAAAAAATGAATCTCAATGGTAGAAGGATACCTATTCCTCATGCATTCAAAGAACGTCAACAACACCAGCATAGGGTCTTTTCAATACCCTGAACAAACCTCGAGAAAGAAACAGAATGGAAAGAGTACCACCTAATAGTGTCTATCAAAACTAATGTAAAAAAGTAGAAAGGACACAAATAATACCTTTGTCCATCCGTAGAGCCTCTGGGTCAATAGGCTCTAAGTCTTGCAGTAGTACACACCCTATCCTCCAGATCCTTGAGCCTAGTGTGGACCACCTAGGGGTGGTGGTGGTGGAAACTCATACCTCCTGCCACCTCCCACTGCTGCACCAGCTCCATTTCCACATCTGCCACCCTATATACCTCCATACTCAAGATGATACCTCTTCCAAGGCGACTTGTAAATATTATCCCTCTCAACAGTATGGTATGTTAGATAGTATCTAGCAATATTTAGCCATCCATCGCAAGTATAACACCACCTATCCTGCGACTGATCAAAATTGGCTTGAGAGACTTAAGATCCCCGAGCCTTAGATCCTCCATCTTAGGGTCACCTCCTGAAACATCACACATGTTTGGACCCCTAAGACTACCGTCATCTACCAACTACCGAATTAGCTGCTGAGGTATCAGCTCCCATGTGCCTCGTACTGACAGTCAGAGTCTGCTCATCTAGAAAACTCTCCACCACCAAGGCCTGCTCCAGCACTCCAACATAGGTCGACATGGACAAGGAAACCACACCTTCTTGTATGTCTCTGCATAGGCCCTGATCAGAGGTCTGATCCCTAAATAATGGGTCTCAAACCATATCCTGGGATTAGTGTGATAGGTCTGTAAAACTCACTCAGTACTCCGACACAGTCATGACCTCCTGTTGAAGCTGCAGAAGCTCCTGGATCGGCACTGACCTCAGCAGGACTAGATAGAACTATTCCTGGAATAGCCACTCAAAATCTATCCACATGAGTGTCTCCTCATTATGGTATTGCATCACCAGACTCCACCATCGCTCGTCCGAACAATGCAGAAGGATCACCGTTAGGACCGACATCTGATTTGGAGGTGTCCTCACTAGGAAAAAAAATCAGGTGACTGCCTCGAGTTAATCATCAGCTTCTAGGGGATTTTGATCACCTTAGTACCTCAGTGGTCGATGCCTCCAAAACTCATGCAATGAACTCATCCTGCATGCATCCTCATCCTGCACTGTCGCCACAACTAGCTACTCGACAGGTAGTGGTTCAACTGGTGGACCACCTGGAGTTCTCAACTCATAACCCGTGTCTTGCTCTAAAGCCTCTAATTAGGGCAGATCATCACCATAATCCCACTATGGAACTTTGTCTGGTTGTCATCATGGAGACATCCTGAAATAACATCAAGACGCATCATGGTCAAAAAGTATATCTAGGGAGCTGACTCAAAAAGGACAAGGAAAACCTAAAACCTAGTCCCATATGATGCATGTACCATTATTTCCCTATGACTAGTGTCATAATGTCCCAAGTTGAAAGGCAGGTTATCAGAGTCCCAGTGAATGGATACGTCAGCCACCACCCTAAAAATGGAGTCCTTGACCTGAAAGCTGAACTCAAAATATCCTAACATCGCCGCAATGCAACTCAATGTAAGATCACAACTAGACCAACTATGCTCCAACATCCCAAAGGTGGAACCTACTCTGATACCACTTTGTCATGACCCAAAACAATGGAGCTTGAGCCATAAATCCCCAAGTCTGCCTCAAATAGGCCAGGGGCTGACGACTAACACTGAGTAGGCTATCACACACATGGGAGGCCTTAGCTTAAGGTACTCGTACACATGCACCCACATACACCTCCATGCAACAGTGCAGAGATATATAAAAATTAAAAAGAAAGGTATGCCTACATATATCCCACAATGAGAGTACAATAATAGTACAAAAGGGAAAATACAGGGCCCACCAAAAGAAAATAGCAAAAGTGTCTAACCTGCTCAAAATGAGGGGATCATTGATAAACTCCTACCTACAAGCTCCTAGGACCAACTCTGGAAAACATGACGATCAGTCAAGATCACAATGCTCTGCCTACTCCAAGTCCTCTTAGGACTCCATCTAAAGACCTATGGTCTACACAAGACACAAGACATGTGCGAGCAAAGCTCATGCAGGGGTGAGTATAAAAATACTTAGTATACTCCCCAAAAACCCCAATAGAAAAGGGGACAAATGAAAGGAATCATTCTGCTCATCCCAGCCAGAGGGGACCCAAATGAGAGAGAAAAACCATCTCGAGGCCATCCTTGACTAAAATCAATCAGTCAGCTCAAACTAGAGGGTGTGTTAATGAAGATGTGACAAAAATACAAAGGAAACCTAGAAAACATGCTAGATATACTCGTCTCAGGAACCAAGACTCATGAGGGTTCGGCCTCATCGCCAACCATAGGTTCAACTCGAGGCTCTAAGGAAACACATAACTAGAAGAACACACTCCATAAGTTCTTTTATCCCAGATGACACTCTTCTGAGAGATACACTCCATCGGGTCTCACACCACCATCCTAGATGGACCATCCAAGGGAAATCGCTGGTCTGATATCGCCATTAAGAACATCACACTAAGAATCAGTGGAAACACCAAACTCCATGGATATGATATCACTCCTAGGTTCTTCTAGGGGATTCTAGAACCCAAACCGAAAACTTAGAGATCTCTTAGATAGGGGAACACTCCCAGGATCGGCTGGGGGATACTACAACCCAATCCGGTGTTCCACAGATCACATCACTCAGATAGAGGATCATCCCCCACTTAAATGTAGTAACGATGATGATAAAAATACCATATAGTATAACTCATGAAGTAAGTGATCATACTGATGATACCACAAACCCTACTGAAACCACATGCTGAGTAGGGGATCATATAGCTGACGATACTCCAACTCTACTATTACCACCCACTATGTAAGGGATCATATTCCTAATGAGGCCACAAACCCTAGAGGGATATCCTCCTAGATAGGGGATCACAATCCATGTATAGATGGTCACAATAATACCAAGAACCTGATCCAGGGAAGCGAAGCTAGAGGATTCTGTCTTGGCCTCACTAGAGGGATGCCACAACTCTATCTTAACTCATCCTATCGAGGGGATAAAAAACTTGTACATGGGTTGTAATTTCACATAAAACCTCTTAGTAATGAACCAAGGGAGTTCAATCAACTACTGCTGGTCCAAAAATTGCTAACCTAAGAGACTTGAAACATCGCCTCACCCTGCATATCTTAGGACCAAACCGAGGCCACCATCACATTCTATGCAAAAAAACATGTAGGATAGGCTATTTACTCGCCTGAAATGGAAAACCAGTGAAAAGGGTACTATTACCATAAAAATCTCAAGTTGGGCCCATGAATTTATCCCTAAACTCATTTAACAGATCATGCTATTGTGATCCTCATGAAAAAATACACAGGATCGACGAATCATTCGTCCAAAACGGACACCTGGAAAAAAAGGAAAATTTTGCTGTAAATGCCCAGAACAGACCTCATGGGGGTCCACACCTAAATTTTGGATTAATCACCCGAAATTTATCTAGAAATTTCCTATTTACAATCAGGATCACAACACCACTGATTGCGCGTCAATTGGACGCTCCGTGCAGAAGTTATGGCATACCGAAGCTGAATAATAATAAAATATTATTATTATTTCAACGTTTTGTAGCCTGAGGCCGCAAAGATGATTATTTAATTTCCCAAACTAGACTCAAAGGATTCTTATAGATTCTAGGGTCTCATCACCACAATCATCTCGCAAATCAGACTCTCAATTTGCGAGTTACAGGGGTTTAAAGAACCCCTGGGCTCAAAATGGCCGTACCGGCCCGCATTGGCCGGCCTGCCTTGGCCTAGGCCGGGACACCTCGGCCGGTGCCCCACACTGCCAAAAATAACTATCCCCCTCTGATTTTCACTGAATTTCTTTCATCCCATGGTGGGCTATTTCCGCCCCTCAACACCACCGCGCTGGTGCCACACCAGCGAGTCTTTCACGGACCGCTGAGATCTCTCTAGTGGTACAAATCGCGATCCCAAACTAGTTATATGACTCTATAGACTATATCTACACTACTAAAATAAAAAGTAGAAGTATAATGAAGCATGAATGGGATCATAGACTTAAAACTCAGATTTCCCACCTTTTGGCGGAACACAAATACTTCTACGCGAGATATGTGCTCCGAAGCTTGTAGTGCACGATCCGGGAGCATCTGCTGTCAAGATCTGAGATTGAAAATGCTTTGTTTCATCGATTCAGCTAGTTCATTGTGAAGGAGGAAGGAATGAGAGGGGGATACATATGGTTACTAATTCTATGAAATGAGGAAGAAGGGTAGGGTGTGATTGAATTTTGATATAATTAAACCTCTCTGCTTAGTAGTCTGGATCCCGACTCGCCTCCGACCCGACGCCCATTGCTGATAAAGATTAAGTTTCCCTTTGGGTAAAAACAGTGTTCTAAACTCAACTGAAGTCTCAGAATTTTGATCCAAGACTTTGTTCAAAAGTTATTTGATCCAACATCCAAAATAAATAAATTTAATTTATTTTCAAAAATGACCTCAATGACTTTTTCTATAGTAGGCCCACACCGAAAAAACTTATACCCTGCCTAGGGTAAACGACATGCTCCGGACACAATAGTTCCCTCATATTTCTTATCCCATCTACCGTTTATCAAATAACTTGTTTCTTCCATTTTCATAGTATAAAAATACTTAATATTTTTATAAAATTTATTCCAGGCACACTGGGCCTCATAATCGCTTTCCATATTCGTGCCTAGCTCTATAATTATTTATAGGAATATTCCAAAGTACAACAAGGAAAAATCCATGTCTCTACACCACCACTAGGATTCATGGTATCAAATGAATCAAGATACTAAAGTCAGAGGTATCAGGCTTAGAAAATTTTCAGATACCAAGAATCTTTTTCAAGCTAGGATGGAAAGGGATTGCATGGAAGGAAGGTCACTATGAGAAATGTTCATTAATGAGAAGTATGGGGTGAGGAAAGATAGATCAGGGGAAGGAGTTCCAAGTTGTGGGACTCTATCAGTCATCATTTTCCAGTTCTTCAGGAAAACTCTATATGGATTGTAGAGTGTGGCACAATTAACTTTTGGAAAGAAAACTGGGTGGGTAGTGTACTAGAATTTCTAGTCTTTCTAGTGTTGGATATCAACTTCATGAAAGACTATAGTTTTCCATAATTTATCCAGGTATTCCTTGATCCAAAACTACAATAGGTCTATGTTTCAGAAACAACAGGAGTCACAACGATAGAATAGGTTTAAAGATGAAGAAAATATAGAAGAAAGAATCACATAGGATACATAGATTTATGTGGTTCGATAAATGATCCCTACGTCCACAAAGAGGAATAAATTTCACTAGTTTTTGGAGCAAAAAATACAGGGAGATATCAATGTTTCACACATAGAAACCCTAGCCCAAAATAGGATAATAAAGAAGATGAAACACTATTGCACCAACAACATAGAAATTCTATTGTGATACAGTGAAGGGTGGATAGAATTCCACATCACTATAGTGTCACGACCACCCAAGGCCAAGTTGATATAGTGGTTGTTGACTAGAAGTCTACATAGCTACATTACTGATATCTCCAAAGTCTGAATTAATACAGTAGTCATACCAAAGTTTGCACTGCTACATTTCCCATTTGGTATCGGTTGGTCAGCTCTACTATAGTCGGTCAGAGTTGCTACAATGCCCCTAAAATTTGGGCCAAAGTTGGGCCAAAGACCTTCAACCCCCAGACTCCTAGATTAAGACACGTTTCCCCTATAACCACCATCAACCTCACCACAGAGTTCAACCCATGAAGTTGTAACTTGGTGCGCAATATGGGTTGAAATCATTCGAGCCAACGTCATCCAATCATATTGGGCTACACTAATCCAATAGTCTATAATAATATTTTAATCAAAGATGAACAAGGTAGATTATTTTTTTATGAATTCATAGAAAATGTTCTTGTTGAAAGTGTATCGACATTTTATGCATGAAAATGTAGATCAAGATACATGGGGGGTTTCCTCTAGTGTAATGAGATTCCTGTGAAGCTTGATTTTATTATCCGACGCATCCATAACCAAGTTATCCCCACTGATGAGGTGGGGAGACATAAATGTATCACCCTTGTTTCTAGGTGAAAATTTTTTCATATCCCCAAGGAGGAGTTTACCATGCATATATTATTTGAATGTGAGTGGGAGTCTTTGGTTTGACATGGTCTTAGTGTTTTTAGTATCCAGGATATGCATGGGATTTCTAGGGACAACATTTTTCCTGTCTGGTTTAGTGCTATGCAGGATAATATAAACAAGTGGAAAGTGGGGGTGTTATTAATGGTGGATAATTGTTGAAGTATTTTGAATTCACCTAACATGGTTAGACCCTAGGGGCTTCCAAGTTTTAGGTTGGAATTAACAGTCAGGGCTCAGACCCTGGTGGTTGAGCTGGTACCCTTTTTTAAACTAGGCTACTCCAAATAATCCATTTAATTTTTTTTCCACCACTAGATCCCTTCCCCATGGGTGTGTTAGTGTTGTTAGAGTTTATTGTTTGGGGATACATTATTTCAGACCCCCTTGACTCATTTGGGCCATGATCCTCTTTTTAATAAAATTTTCTTAACATTGGATGGATGTATATGTTTGTCTCTATAAAATTGAATTAATTTTATATATGTACGTGTGAAATTATTTTATGACGTATTGAGTGTAACATATTTAATCAAAATGTGTAATTAATAATTAAATATTTATTATTTTATATATAATTCAAATTGAAAAACCAAATGAAATTGATAAAACATAATATTATTAAATGTCTAGTAATATTAATTAGTCAATATTTTTACATAATATCAATTTTTAATTAAATTATAACCATTTTTCACTAAATATATGACATATAAATATTATTTTTAATACATTAATTTGAATTATATAAATTATATTTAGGATATATATATATAAATATATATTTCTATATGAAATAATATTTTAAATAATTTATAAATTTTATTTTATGTGTGATTTTTAATTAAATATCTCATATATCAAGTGTAAATTTACATTTGGATTCAAGTAGGGAGGATAAAGGCTATGATCTGGGAGTTTCTCTCTCTAGACATGAATGGTGATTGTGATGTCCCAAATCGATCTTAGGTTTCCATGTCCGCTTCAAACATTTCTCTGGCGTGTCACCCTGTGGAAGGGTCTCTTATCCCTTCCTTAGGTCCCTCTATTTCTTCCTATATCCTTGGTGATTTGGGAAGGCCTTCAGCCATTCTTATTTCTAGGGAACTATATGAAAATAAGGGATTTTCCTTCTACTTTGCTCAGATTGTGGTGGGGCGACATGAATTAGATCCTGCTAGCTCTCTAAAGGATGTAGCAGTTGGTATTTTCCCAAATGACTCTACAATTTTAAGGGTTCGAGTAATGGTTGAGGACCAAATTTCTAAAGAGAAGGTCGATGTGGATACTCAAATCATTGTATACCCTAACCCTGCTCCCGGGACTCTATTCACTGTGTATTCTATCATTAATCCAAGATCCTTTGAGGGTTTTGAAGCAAGTCCATTCCTCATTCCAGGAAGATCACACAGAAAGGAGACAATAACTTTGTCTAAACCAACCATGTCATTATCTACCACAAAATTCAGGAATGTAAGAACTCTATTATCACACATTTATTATTGCAATCTCAAGATTTAGGATTGAGATCCTTGCTTTAATCCAATTTCTATCAAAAAATCAATAACTCAAATTTGGGTTAGAATTAGAAGACTAAGATGGTTCCTATAGCACCCAAAAATTCTATGGGAAATTTCTTTGGTAATTGGAGTCTCTGTCAATATGGATAGAGAAACTAAAAAGACCAGATATATCCATTTTAAGGCTATTAGTGGTGGTTGATCTTATCTTTCTATTGACCAAAATTGTGGTGTTAACATCCCAAAAATTTCAGTTTGACTTGATAGTTGATCATGAAAATATTCCTGATTTTTTGCTCAAGATGTCATAATATAGGGAACTCTTATTCTAATTATTAAAAGATTCTTGTCTTCACCACTTGTGGGTTGAAGGTCCACAATGTGGAAAGGTGCATGGGGAACACTGCTTCTTAAGTGAAGGGTGGTGCTTCTCATCCCTTGGGAGATGATCATAATAGAGTGTTCGATCACACAGTTGTTGATTCAGGGATACATATAGATATTAGGAAGGTCTCTTCTATTGAATGTTGGTCTCTTTATGAGACCCTTGGTTTGGCCCTAGTCTTAACTGAACATGAACATATTGAACCAACTGATCATGGATCTAAGGATTTTAAGAAGGGTAAGGAATCTAAAAGAGCCCCTGGGGTGTCTTCTCAACCCAATGTTGGGTTCAAACCAATGGATGGTATTCATTTTTCTACTTCATCTAATAATGATAAGAAATATTACACCACACCTAGGGTGACTTGGTCCTCGGATGGTAAGCTTGATCTTGATGGGGTTGGCCTCTAGAAAGACTAGTATCATAATACTGGTAGAAGTAGAGGGAAAGGAAATCCACCCCCCTTCAGGTCACTAAGGGAAAATAAGCTATAATGTATGATGAAAGGTACAACCATGGTAAATAAAGTAAGGCAGATGTATCTCTTAAGGTGCAGTAGAATCTTATGGGATCACATACTACGATTAGAACCCCTGTTTAGGTTATTAATCCATATCATCTTATGGAACAACCCAAGGATAAAAGAACAATGGACTATTCTCTTATGTCCAAGGATGGATGTGATCCACCAGTTATGATAGTGATCATTAGTAGTGGTGATGCTTCTAAGGAGTTGGAAGTTTTGGGTAAGGCTATTAAAGCCAATATCTCAACGATGAATTAGATCTATTTGGTATTACCCGAATGCTATTTGATTAGAGTCTCCATAAGACTCATGTATCCTCTATTGACAATACTTTAAAACTTAATGTTGATTAGGTACCTCGGCCTAACCCTTTTAAGGGTAGTTATGTGACAACTATAATTCGGGAAGATACTCAAGCTCCTGAGGAAAGGGAGATTAAGGCTACCATTTTTGTAGATACAGTTGATGGTGGTTCAGGTGATTCCATTTTCAAGGAGGTTTCCTTGGAAACAGTGAACATAGAGGGTGATTCTGGAGATACTATGGGACCGATCAAAAATTGCAAAGTCAGCTTCATGGGATTGTTTCCAATGATGTGGATGAAATAGTCTCCATAGAACCATCTTTATATGAAGTCCATGAGCCTTGGAAGAGATAAAAAAATTTAAAAGCATGACTGACATCTGTATGCCAGATCCCCTCGTGGTAAAGGTTGGCGAGGTCCTTCTATAAACTGTGGTGTTAAATTTGACTTTTAGTGCTTCTTTGGGGTTTTTTTTGATGTTGGCATCTTCTAATACTTCTTTGTTTTTTATTGAGGGATGTTTTTCCATGTCTTTCCCCTTCTCCATGTTATACCCTTTTTATTTTAATAAATGGGATAACACATTATCACCTTATCCCAAACCTATTTAAAAAAATCATAAATGTAAATTTAGTCATATATAAATCATATTTAATAAAATATATTATATTTTTATCAATATAAATATATTTATATATTAATATATGATTTTTAATGATTTTTTTATAAATATACATTTTTCCAGCACATTTTAGCACTAATAAATCCACCCTTTATCAGTGTTAAAAAAATAATGATAAAGAGGTGCCTTTATCATTGCTAAAAAATGTGTTAATAAAGGACTCTATTTATCTGTTATAATAAAAGTGTTGATAACGAGTACATTTATCAGTGATTTTTAGTTAGCACTGATAAAGAGTAATGATGTTTATCATGAGTTTTTTAGTAGTGAAACCATAACCAAAATATCTCAATATATACAAAGTCGAGTTTTAAGATACAATGACTGACATAAAAAATGAGAGATAATTATGTGAATGTTGATGTGGCCCAATACATAAGAACAAAATACCAAAATAGAGAAAATACCACATCTACTCATCTCCATGTGTTGAGAATAGTTATCCTTTGCATGACACCACCACCATACTCAAACCAAAATCCAAAGATTTTAGGTCCACTAGGATATATACCCTGGGGGGGGGGGTGAATCAGGGTATGAAAGATTAAAACAACTACCTCTTTGATCTTGTTTCTTCATTAGACAAAACTCTATTATTTCTCCTTCCCGTTGTAGAGTATGCACAAAAATTAAAGCATGCACATGGCACAACAATTTTACTTGGTTCACCCTCACTGGGCTACGTCCAAAGAGCATACACCGATGATGTTACAATGTACCAGAGGAAATATTTGGAGTTTCAAGTGGGAGATAATGTCTTCTTGAAGGTATCTCCATAGAAGGGTGTTATAATATTTGGAAATAAAATGAAACTAATCCATAGGTACATTGGTACTTTTGAAATTATGGAAAGAATTGTATATGTATCTTACTAATTAGCAATGACACCAAGTCTCTCTAAAGTTCATGATGTGCTCTACATCTATTTGTTAAGGGAGTACATGCCAGACCCAACACATGTTCTCACTTATAAAGAAATAGAATTTAAACCCAATTTATCTTACTATGAAGAGCCTATCTAGATTCTAGGCACTAGAGAATAGGTGTTTAGGAATCAGATAACTCAGATGGTAATGGTACTTTGGAAAAATCATAAAATTGAAGAGGTGATGTGGGAATGAGAGGGAATTATGATGAAGAACTACCTGAATCTTTTTATTAGGTGACATTATAGAAATTGCAAGGAATTTTTTCTGAAAGTGGGAAGAATGTAACAAACCAATATTTTATGGTATATTTTTTTAAATTTGACATCTTTAATAGTTTATGTTGCACTTAACACTGATTTTAAAATCATGATATACTATTAAATATTAACATGAATGCTGTAATAGTAATGTGACCGTTAGGAATATTAATATGTCCATTAGAATAATAACCTCATCTATGAAAGTATAAATAAAATTTTGGTATCTCATAAATGAAAATATAATATATTTATATCATGTCATAAGTAACTAAATATTGTAAAAATGATAAATTAAGTGTTGGTATTTTTGTGAAGTGTAAATATTTATTTACAATTTTATAATTAATAAAATTATTTAAAAGAAAATTTATTTTCTTAAAATAGATCCATAAATTGATATTTTGTTTTATTATAGTTATAATATAATATTATGAGACCATAATTAATTTTTCAAAGTGTTATAAAATTGGTTATAGTATTAAATTGACATTTTTTGAACAAATGGTGATTTTAATGAATAATTAAATCTATCATATATATAAAATTATTTTCATAAAAAGGAGTCCATTTTTTAAATATATATATCAAAAAAAATTTAGGATTATTTTTTGTGTTTTTTCTAAAATAGTTGAATTTTTGATGAATAGTGAAATAAGATAATTTTTGTTATTTAAAATTATTATCCAAATACATGAATTTTTGAGTCATGGATGATGTAAGGATGAGGTAATAACCCATTATTTTTAAATAAAATGATCTAGTTACTTTACTTAGTCATAAAAATCAACACTATTGATAATCTTGAGCCAAAATACTAAATAAATGAATAAAGTAATCAAAAAACACCCCTCTCCTCCCCTATAAATACCACCCCTCCCCAAATCTCCTCCTCAAACCTTATAAGATTTTTAGTTTTCTTATATTCTAAAAAATTCTTCTCCAAAACCTCTTCTACATGTCCAAGACCTACTTTTCTTACCAAAAGACCAAATCCAAGTGCCTTAAGGAGGTTCTTAAGGAGATGACATTCAAGAGGTAAAATGCTCCTTATTTCTCTTTTAATTTCTTTTCATTTATTATCCTACCCTCACCCACCCATTAAAAAAATATTATGATAGATCTAGTATAATATATATATACACTATAAATTTATTATGTTAATGGAATATCCATCATCAAGTCTCTTCTCTTCTCCTTTTATTTTTAAAAATGAAAACATCGTCCATGATGTGTTAATTCACTTCCTTTGTGGACGACAAGTTTTTATTTTTCATTACCGCCATCAAGGCTCATCATAAAACCATTATTATGGTTAAATAATATGTTAATATACATATTATAAGTTATATCATGTTCTGGGACAAGTATATAAACATAATATTAAATATAACGACACAAGCTCATGATAGTTGTAAAAACCACCAACATAAATTAAGACATTTTCATCAAAATTTTATCCAATGAATAATAATCATAGAATATAAAAAAATGATACATGAGGTCATATAAAATTATTTATGTTCATTAATAGTAAATAATTTCACCTTTTTATAAGTTATTCTTACTGGAAAAGAACTCCCATATTTATACTCAAGGGAACTGACCATAAAACCATGAAAAAAATGCTCTTAGAACAAAAAAATTAAACATTATAACTCATCAAAATGACCATAAATGAACTTAATAAAATTATAATAAATTAAATATTTGTTTAATAGGTTTTTAATTAAGTAATTAATGAATCTAATTTTATTATCTAGGATATTAAGTACAATTGAAGAACTCTTTCAGACTTTCAGTAAGGGTTTTCTCATCTCACTTTTATTTTTGTGAGATATTACTTATTCACCACTTATTACTTGTTTATGATATATGAATAATTCACTTTTATATATTATATCATGAATTTATTTATATTCATGTAATTCAATGTTTCATTTTATGATCATTAATTTTATGGGGCATATGGTTTGAATGTTTACAAAGTGGTAAGGGAATTCTTAAACCAATTTCTATTATTTGGGTTAAACTTATACTCCATTGATTATGTCATGATATTATTATTTTTAAAATTAATTTTTATTATCTTATGTTTTATTTACAATTTTTTATATATATATTTACAACTGATAAATATAATCTTTTCATTTGGTTAACGCTCACACTTTCTTTAAAAAACACTCCTTTAAATGTTTCTTTTTTCAAAATTTAAAAGAAATGTTTTTTAACTTATACGACGTGAGAGGATTTTCTCAATTTCATTACACCTTAATGTATTGAGGGATCCTATAAAATTTTACAAGGTTATTTTCAAATATTTTTTTTTCATTTTCATATCTTTTTAAATAAATGGTTTCAAAGTAATAGTTTTTTTCTCCTAGGAATTTTTGAATGATTTTATTAGAGTATTTTCATAGATGTCAACAATATTTGTTCGATATTATTTTTAATTTAGGTTGATATCTTATGATACCATCTGCCATATTTTATTTAATTATTTATGATTAGTTTTACTATGAATGTTCTATTTCGATACCATTCATCATATTACACTGGAGGGTTTATAACTATGTTTATTGTTTGGGAAAACTTATTAAAATTTCATAAGCTAGTTTCAATATAAATTTATACATTGATATGTTTCAACGATTTTATAATAGGAATTAATTAGACTTAATAAGTATCAGGAAAGGCCCGCTATATCCCATCGATGCATTATTAGACCTCATGTGAAAAACTAGTTTGGGTATTGGATGTTGTCTTACCCTATTATGTATGGTGTCTTGGCCAAAGGCTTAACAGTATGTTTATGATGTATCGAATTATTAATTCCCTCATTATGATATTATTTATTAATAATCCATGTGATTATTCTACTAATATAATATCCATGGTTAATTATATTTCTCATGTGATTATTTATATGGAATTATTTGATCAACTTTTATTCATGATTTATTATACTCAAGATTATATTTTAATGGAATGTGTTTTTAGTTATTATCCTTGCATTATATTTTATGTTTATTTATGATATATTCTGATGTATGCTTACCCTTATTGATCATATGATCTCACCCCTTTCTTATGTTTTATTTTCCCCCAAGATGCCAAAATGTATATTATGATTAACATGTAGGGATAAATTAAGATAATATGACTGTTTTAAATAAAGATTCTATGTTGTATTTAATTTCAATTTGTAATGTAATAATTAAGTTTCTATATAGTTTTACAAAGCTACTAAACTATTCATTCCTTCGGGCTGTGATTCACTGTTTATTATGCTAATGAAATAAAGGCACCCGATCTGAGATACTGGGGTTGAGGTCTTTACAGTAATAATCCTCAAACATCACTTGAAAATACAATATTAAGTATGTACCTTACCAAATCAGAACCAAAATCCCCAATGATAGAAATAAAAACCCTTTAAATACTCAAGATACATTTTATTTTAAAATAAAAACTAAGATTATTATTTATATCCACAAGGTTATTTTTTTACCAACTAAACCAAAATAGTATTCCGAAAAACATAACTTCTGAAAAGTTCAATTCCATAACTAGATACATAGGTAATACTATTTATTCAAGGATACCATAAATATGGAAATAATAAAAAAATCATATTAAAAAAAGATAGAAACATTAGAACACCATGATTTAAAACATACAAGTCTATAAAATAATTTGAAAACCTAGTTCCAATTTGGTTTAAACTAAAATAAGTTATTTAGATCGAGATGTGCAACCTATTTTGTGATGATTAAATTGATGCAAGTCTCTATCCTTTTTATGAACTCATACCAAAAATTAAGAATTACACATTCATAACCTAAACATAGAAGGAAATTCATCTTTAAGAATAATGATTGTAAGTTAAAACCATTTAATAAAGTAAACACCAATTTGAATCTTTAAATTATTAAAACACCACATTTATGAAAAAAATTCCTCAAAATAACCTTTCACTAGTTTAAACCAATGAAAACCATCTTTAGGAGTTACATACACAAAAATATTTTTTTGAGATATTCAGGTAAATTTTATGAATAATTTAATGATTAAGAAATTTATCTTCTAAAAATGTGAACACCAAAGGCCACAATACAAGGGTTGAGACCAAAAATAATTATATAATAATAATACCTTAAGAATTCATTCATCTCATATTCCAAATAATATATAAAAAAAGAAACTTGAGATCAAATAAACATTATTAAAATTAATCATTATCAACCCATAAAATTAATAGGAAATATTAAAAAGTGTTAATTAAAACACATAAAAACCAACCTTACATGATTCATGGACTATGTTAATAGTCTACTACCTATGCAACCTACCCATAACTCACTAGTTCCTCTTCTAACTTCCTTTAAAGCAAAATTTTTTACCCATGTAAGAAAGACAAATAAAACCTAAGTCTAAAATTACAGAAGAAAAACTTCCCTTAGAAAAAAAAGGTTAAAAAATAAAAGTGATTCCCATAAAATTCTTGTAATACCATTTCATTTTACATGTATTCCTTTGAAATAAATTTGAACCATTCAATAACTTTCTGTAAATGCAACCCCAAATTTAAATGAACCAATATATATTATGGAATTTATAACCTAGCCATTGTATTGAAAGGTATGAATATGATTAACCAAATTATGAAATATACATATAATTTTTTTCCTTAATTATAATTTATTGATTAATGTCTAATAAATAATCATTAAATTTTAATAAAATCCTTTCATAATTAAATGACCCATTTTTTTAAAGAAATGTATTTTTATATGTATTATGATTTTTTATAAAAAAAAATATATTTATCATTAATAAAAAAGTTATTTTAATGAAATTTATTCTTAATTTATTAATAATAATTCATACATTAGTTATTTAATGGTTAATAATGAAGATAAAATCATTTTAAGGTAAAAACCGTTATTTTTCATAAAACTGTTTTTATATGTGCAATGTGTTTTTATATTAATAATTTAAATAAATCACTATTGATTAATAATGATAATGAAATATGTAGATTCTATATTCAATTAAATATTTTGACATTAGTAATATATTTTTTATAAGTAAAGGAATTAAATTAAATTTTGTTTTATGCTTAAAAATGCATTAAAAAAATTTCATTGTGTTTTACATGATTATTTTAAAATTAGTTGCTGTCACTTATAGAAATTGAATTTTATAAAATTATTTTTATATTTTTAACCATAATATTATAATATTTTAATTATTTCACTTTAATTTTTGGTCATAATAAATAGTAAAAACATTAAAAATTTATTACCGTGGTTATGGTTAAAATGGGTAAACAAAGGGGTTTAAACTAAGAGATAAGGATAAAAATTCCACTTAAAATTGTATAAATATTATTGGTTAAAGATATTTTGACCTTATCTTGTCTTAAATTTGAGTTATTTACCATCTTTATCCACTTTAACAATAAAATGTCTTTATATTATTTAAATATTTTATGTAATTCCTTGTGTGTCCCTCTCCTCACTTGTAAAAGGAAATCTCTTCTCCTCACTTATTCATAAACTTTGAGACCTATATGTTATAAAATAACTACAAAATAAAATTCATAGATTAATTAACTTCAATCTTAATATTATTTTCTTATCCTAAGACCATCCTAATAAGGCTTAAGGTGTAAGACAAATGGGGCCTCTCAAAGAAGTGGTAACCATCTTACCCAACTCCTTTAAAGTTTATTTATTCTTATAATTTATTGGAATATGTAATATAAACCCTAAAATAATTAATACAGTATAATTAATATAATTATATGTTATTATTATTATGGTTCAACCATTTTACACCTCTTCTCCATCAAATTATAAATGAAAGTAATACTCATGCATACGTGTAGACTACCGCCTCCACATAGTGATACAATTCATTTTCTATCACTGACTCACATTTATGAAAATAATGATGGATTTAATAAATATAAATGGTATTTAAGATATAATTATTATTTTTCAATGATAAAATATTATTTATCTTTATTTATTTCTTTTTTTTGTTATAAAAAACAATAATATTCTTGCATATGTACATACTGTTATCTCCATGAACGGTGTAATTAATTTTTATATCTCTGACTTTATGGATGGTTGTAAATATTTATATAATGAAAATGTAATATTTTTATATCACGATTAAAATTCTATATATGATGGATCTATGATAAATATGCAAGGACCATAATTTCCAAATCAAAACATACATGACAAACGAAGTAATTAACACCTAAAATGATGATAATAGTGAAAAATTATTAATGAAAGGGTGATAAAATGTCATAAGTAAACCATGTATGGTATTATAAGTATTATTATTATTATTATTATTATATATAATTATAATAAATTTAAATTTATTATATAATATGTTTAAATAACTTATGAAGCAAGTTGGACCTGAGGTAAAGGATTTATGTTACAATCCAACTTTTTACCTAGATTATTTATGCTTAATTTTTTTGGATAAAATTATATGATCCATATCTCAAAAATATTATTAATTATATTATCCTCTGGTTATTTCTATAAATTATATGTTTTCACTTAATTTTCCCCTCTCTAATATTTTATTTAATTGTTTTCAATAATATTTTTACATTTCTCCAATGACTGATTAAAGTAATTTTTACCCATGTTTGACTTTCTAAAAAAAGTTTTAAAATGAACATTCTTATCAATTTTCAAATGAGGAAATTTTTACTAAATGTGTGAATGTAATATTTATTTTAATGTTTAATGCATAAATAAATTTCCTATCACTATGACTATTCTTTTACTTTAATCTTACTTTACAAATTTCTATAGTTCTTTTAAAAGAATTATTTTCCAAATATTATAGAATTTTTTAGATTTTAAATAAGTGATCTAAAAATAAAAGGGTATTTTCCTTAAGAAATGTTCCAGTTATATTTTAAAGGTATTTCCATATATGAAAAAAAATCCATTGATGTTACTTATGATTTACTAGGGTTATGATCCAATGATTCCATATTTATTCATTATTTATATAGTTTATGATTATGATAATGAAATATTTATGAAACCCATTTTAATTTTCATGGTTTAAGATATGATGAAATGATAAATGTTTTCATGATCTTGTATCATACATATAAATGGATTATGATTATGTGATAGACGGGTCTATTAAATCCTTCTAATGTATTCGGTAAAGACTAATATTTATGTGATCAAAGGGTATATATGAGTTTATCCCAAACCCAAAATAGGGTATACTAGAGGATATACAAATCTTGAAGTAGGTAAATGGGTGTTTATCCCATGACTAACATGTGATGAATGTCTTAGTTGGTATCCTTTATACACCATTTCTATGATTATGATTATACCACAATTTTTATGAATTCTCTATGACATGTTCTTAAGATTATGATTTGATCTCAAGGATCATGATCTTTGATTATTATATAATTCATTTCTTATGATATGATAAAGCCTTATTCCATGATTATGATATATGAGTTACTGGGTATTATTTTCCAATGTTAAACTTATATTATCATAACCTTATGATCATGTTATTCTTACATATGATCATTGACTGATATTTCCCATGTTTACCCTTACAGAGCATACGAGCTCACCCTTTCTTATGTTTCCTTTCTCCAAGTTATAAATAAGGGTTTTAAGTTGGTTATGACTAACAAGTTTACTATGTGATAATATCTTTGTTGGATATATTGAGTATATTTCATGAAATTATATTATTATGTATCTAGTCTTCAAAGAAACTAAACATTTATTGTTTCAAGGCATGTATTGTTATGTGATATATTAAATATCCATCTAAAATGAAGTAATATTTATGCATGTAATGTTTTGGTATCTTGAGTTGGAATTAGAGTAGAGTTTAGTTATTTTAATAGATTAAGATTTTATAATGTTTTTGAAAACCCTTTAAATATGTTTAAATATAGGATAACATCCTGAAGCTTTGGTAAAGTAGATATTGCATCGTTTTCCTAGAAAATACATCACCATATGGATATTGGGAAGTGGATATCACTATGGAATATATTTACATAGGGGTAAAAACTATAAAATGGGAAAATTGGGTATTAACATGATTTTCAACAGTGTATAATGAGTGGGACTAAGACTACCCACCTAGCTAGACATTCTCGAGGGATATGGTTTGGTTAATTCATATTTTATTTTTGAACCATTATGAATGATTTAAATATATAATGACCATAGATGACCTAGGTTAAACCTAATTCATCATATATTTAAAATAAGTTTTAATTATTTATACATCCTATGAATTATTTTTCATGATTATATAATTAATCACTATGATTATTATTCATCCAACTTTTTATTTAGGTTTTACTAAATGGATGATACGAATATGAATATTTTGATAAAAAAATGTGATGGATAATTCAATGATCACACTCATGGAAAACTAAATGAAATAGGAGGTGAAATGTGAAACCTTATAATTATGAAAAACTATCTATCTAAATTTATTATTAATAGCCTCAACTTGGGTGAGTTTCCTGACACACATAATAAGAAAAAAATAGAGTTTCATGGGATTTTAGTTGATTAATACTATAGATAAAATAAGATTCAATTTATCACATACTAATAATGCAGGAAGAAACACCTAGGGATATGTCTCAAAGGAACAAGAATATGTTTTATGTGTGGAAAGGAAGGGCATAAAGTAACTATTTTATGATGAAAAATGAAATTTTTTATGGGGAGAAATAAAGTAAATCCTAAGTGTACATTAATAGTTCAATTTACTATGTGTGGGGAACTTGAGAATTATTTAAGTTAATTACCTAATCCAAGGATAAACTCTTAGAATAAGGAAGGACCTATGTAATGTTAAGAGTAGAAGTGGATCGTGATAGTTTATCCATACTTATCCTCCAATCTAGAGTTTCAGATGTCATGTTATATTCTGTAACAATGTTCTCTATGAAAATATTATTATTCTTCCTTTAGTATAATTTTTTGTGATTTTAGGAATAGATTGAATCTATTTATATAGAGATCATATCAATTACCAAGAAAGGGATTTCATATTTTATATTTTGAATGAACTTGTGATCATTTATCAATGTGATAATGAATATAAGATTCCAATGTAAATTACTTATATTTTATGGGACTTGATTCCCATTCATAAAGGTCATTTATCTCAAATGTTCAGGGAGAAAATCAAATATGAATAAATTCTTTATAGATTACCTTGATCAATTTGTGTTAATATTTATATATGATATTATTATATACTCCAAGAGAAATTAATAGCGTGGAGATCACATGATAATTATGTTGAAGACCCTAGGGAATGAAAACTTATATTCCAAATTTATAAATTATGAATTCAGGATATAAAAAGTATCATTCTTGGGTCACATGATCACAAGAGAGGGTATATCAGTAGATCATTTTGAGATGGAAGTCATTGAATATTGGTCTTAATGAATCACTATGATAGAGTTTTCTAGTTTTCTTAGATTGGATGGATATTATTGATGCTTGGTTAAGAATTTATCATTTTTATATAATCAACTCACCAAGTTAACATGAAAGGGATCCAAGTTCCTTTACACTGATGAATTTGAATAAAATTTCAAGGAGATAAAGAGAAAGTTAGTTAGTACACTTATACTCACATTTATCTATAGTGGAGAAGGGTTTCTGATTTTTAGTGATGTATTGAAGAAGGGAATAAGATGAGTTCTTATGAAAAATTACATGGTGGTAGATTATGCCTCTCTTTAATTAAAGTATCATGAGAAAAATTACCCAACACATGAATTGGAGTTAGAAATAATATATTTTTGCATTAAATTTGTAGAGGTGTAATATTTATAGATAAATGGGTGATATATATAGTGATATTAAAAGTTTAAAGTATATGTTGACTTATAAAGAGTTGAATATGTGCCATATAATATGGTTATAATTGATTAAGTATAATAACTACTCAATACATTACCACCCTGAGAAGGTGAAGAAGGTGGTTGATGCTTTTAGTTAAAAGGATCATGATAAACAATCATTAATGAGGACCAAAAAAGATCCAATATTTATGGATTTGAAAAGGATGTAACTTTAAATATTTAATGAAGGGAGAAATATTATCTTCTAAAATGAGTGTTCAACCATCCATCCATGTGAATATTAAAGAGGCACATAAGAAATATTTAGAGCTATAATAGATTGTTTGAAATGTTCCTAAGTTAAACCTTGATTGTGATGGAAGGATATGGTTCATTAATAGAGTATGTATCCTTATTATACTATAATTGAATAATTTGTTGGATAAATCTCATATATCACCATTCTATATTAATTATATAAGTATAAAGATGTATAGAGACCTTAAGGATTATTTTTTTCTGGCTAACATGAAGAGAGATATTGAGGAGTATGTATCTCGGTGATTGGTATTCCAACAAGTTAATATTGAGAGGAATAATTCTAATGGGATCTCACAACCATTATCTATACCTATATGGAAATAGGAAAAAGTCATCATTGATTTGATCATAGGACTCTCCAAGACATATAATGGGAATAATGCTATTTTATTTGTATTCGATAACCTTATAAATTTAATATATTTAATCACCATCAAAGAATATTTATATATTGATCAACATTCCTGAATATACATTAAGTAATTGGTAAAGTTACATAGAGTACCACATTTTATTGCATCAAATTGAGATATGAAATTTACCTTGAATATCTAGAGAAGTTTTCAGCAAGCTCTGGATACAAAGTTGTGTTTCGGTACTGCCTATCATCCACACACAAATGGTCAGTTTAAGAGATCCATTAAAACCATATAGGATATGCTAATATCATGTTCTATATATTTAAAAGATGGTTTGGATGAACAACTTACTCTTTTAATTTATAAAAAACATCTTTTACTTGAGCATTTAAATAGAACCTAATGAATCCCTTAATGGAAATAAGTAAAAAAATCCAACATGATGGGGATGAGTTATATAATTAAAGATATTGGTACTTGATATATCTAAGGAAACAATATAAAAGTTTAGAAACATTTATAATCACATAAATGTAGCCAAGATTTGATAAATGAGTTATGATGAAAATCATCAATACGATCTAGAATTTGAAGTTAGTGAGAAGGTATTCCTATGAATTTATCCATTAAATAAGGTTATTAGATTCAAAAATAAGGGAAATATAATACCTATGTATATTTACCCCTTTAATATTCTTGATCAATAAGGGATGGTTTCTTATCACTTGGTGCTTCCACCAAACCTCTCTCAAGTTTCGTGATGTGTTCGATGTATCTCTTTTGAGGATGTACATTACTAATCCTTCACATATAATAAAATCAAAGGGTTTTCCACTAGATAATTATCTTTAATATGAAGAGAAACTAATTTAAATCTTGTATTTTAGAGATAAAAGTTCAATGGAATAAGAATACTCACTCGATTAAAGTTCTTTGGAGGAATCAAAAATTTGGGGAGGTTACTTGGCAACTTGAGGATATGATGAAGTATAAGTATCATCATTTGTTTTCATCAGAGTGATGGAATTAAAATATTTGAATTAATTTTAAGAGGGTAGGATATAATCCCCCGAGATTTTATATATATTCATTTGAAATAAATTTGAATTATTTGATAGCTTTCTTTACATTCAGCCCTGAGTTTAAATGAACCTCAATGTATTATGGAATTTATAACCTCGATGTTGGATTAGAGGGTATGAATTGTATTAAAAAAATTATATATATATATAAATTATTTCTTTAATTAATAATTATTTATTAATTAATAATAAATAATAATTAAATTTTAGTAAAATCATTTCCTGGGAAAAAGACATATTTATAGGAAAAGTGTATTTTTCTAGGTGCTATGAATTTATATATAAAAAATATATTAATAATTATTTAAAAGATATTATAATGAAATTTATTGGTAATTTATTAATAATAATTCATACAATACTTATCTAATTGTTATGAATGAAGATGAAATCCTTTGGAGGTAAAAATTGTTATATTTTAAAAAATTGTTTTTTTGTGCACAATGTGATTTTATCTTAATAAAATTAATTAATTACTATTAATTAATAATTATAATTAAATATTTATATTATATATTAAATAAAATATTTTAAAATTCATCTAACAGTTTTTACATAGAAATTAATGAGAGTAAATTAAATTTTATGTTTAAAAATGATTTAAAAAAATATTTTCATTTTGTTTTGTGCGATTATTTTAAAATTAATTTTTGAAATTTAGAAAAATTGAATTTAATAAATTTTTATTAATATTTTTAATTAAAATTTATTAATTTTAATAAGTTCAATTTCATTTTTGGTCATAATGAATATTAGAAATAGTAAAAAGTTATTACCACAGTTAAGGTTAAAACGAGTTAACAAAGGGGGTTAAACTAATAGATAAGGATAAAAATTTCACTTAATACTATATAAATATTATTGTTTGAATATATTTATAAATTATATTATATTAAATTATATTTATTTTCCATTTTTCAACTTTCACCAGAGAATGACTTTATATTATTTAAATCTTTTAAGTAATTCTTTGTGTGTCACCCCTCACTTATAAATTGAAACCTCTTATCCTCCATTACTCATAAACTTTGAGCCCTCTAAATTAGAAAAAAACAACAACCAAAAACTTAATATATTTCTTCCATTTGTTCTTTAGTTTATTTTATTCTCTTATGAACATCCTAATAAGGCTTAATTTGTAAGACAAAGAAGGTATCTCAAAGAAGAGTTAATCATTTATCTGACTCTTTGAAAGTTTATTTATTGTTATAATTACTATAAATATGTTGTATCTATACTAAAATAAATAATAAAATATTATAAATATAATTATATGTTATTACTATTACAGTACAACCATTTTCAACCTCCTTTCCATCAAATGGGAAATGAAAGTATCACTCGCGCATGAGTGTGGACTATTGGCTCCACGTAGAGATATGATTCATTTTCCATATCCTCCTTAAATTTATGGATATAATGATGGATTTAATATATATATATATATATATATAATATTTATGATATAGTTATGATTTTTTAATTAAAAAATATTATTTATCTTTCTTTCCTACTTTTCATTAGACAATAATAACACCATTCATGTGTACATACAAACAACCATCTCCATGAATAGTGTAATTAATTTTTTTATATCTACCTTTATGAATGATTATAAATATTTATATAATGTATATAATGAATATATATGATATTTATATCATTATTAACATTATATACATGATTTAACCATAATAAATATACAAGGATCATAACATTTGAATCAAAACATACATGAAAAATGAAGCAATTAATACCCAAAATGCTGATGATAATGAAATATTGTTAATAAATGGGTGATAATATGTTATATTTAAACCATGTATGGTATTATATTTATTAATATTATTATTTTATAGAATTATAATAAATTTAAATTTATTATACATGAGGTTAAAGTCACTTATGAAGCAAGTCGGACCAAAGGTAAGAGTTTTATGTTACAATCACACTTTTTACCGAGATTGTTTATGATTAAATTTATAATGATGAAATTATATGATATATCTCTAAAAAATATTTTTTATCTTCTTATCATATATTTATTTCCGTAAATTTAAAAATTTCATTTTATTTTCCTCTATCTAAGAACTCAAAAGTTTGAAAGAAGGTTATTAAAGAAAACTGAATTTGTTTTTCTATTTGGATTGGAATATTTTTATTATATGTCCATATCTTACTTATAATATTTTTATTAATATTTTTTATATTCTAAAATAATCAATTAAAATAAAATTTACCCATTTTTTAATTTATATATTTTTTTAAAAGGAATCCTCTTATCATTTTTTGAATGAGGTACTTTTTAACAAGGTGTGAATTTAATCTTTATTTTAACATTTAATACATGAATTTTTTTCCACCCCCATTACTATTATTTTCCTCGAAGATTACTTTAAAAGTTTCCATGGTTCTTTTCAAATATTCTTTTTCCGAATATTCTATATTTTTTATATTTTATATATTTGATTTCAAAATTAAAAGACTATTTTCCTAAAGAAATGTTCTAGTGATATTTTAAAGGTATTTTAATCTATGAAAGAATCCATTGATGTTAATTATGATTCATTAGGGATATGATATAATGATATTATATTTATTCATTCTTTGGATGGTTTATGTTTGTGATAATGAAATATTGATTAAACCCATTTTATTTTTCATGGGTTAATTAATAAAGAAATAATAAATGTTTTCATGATATTATGATATATAAATGAATGGATTATGATTATGTGATGAGTGAGTACATTAAATTCCACCAATTAATTGAATAATTTTTTATGCTTATGAGCTAAAGCGGTACATGTGAAGTTATCCCATGCTTGAAAGAGGGTACATGGGAGGTTATCCCAAGCCTAAGTAGGTACATGGGTGGTTTTCCGAATACTAACATGTGACGAATATCTTGGTGGGTTGCCTTGACAACTGATTTATATGATTATGATTATTACATACATTTTATGACAATCTATAATACTTTTTCTTATTATTATGATACGATCTCATGGCTCATGATCTTTGATTCATCTATGATTTATGTATTATAATCTTCAAAATCCTTATACCATGCCTATGATCTATGAATTTTTGGGTATGATTTTTAAATATTAAGATTATATTCTCACACACCTATAATGATGTTATTCTTATATATGATCATTGACTGACATCTCCTAGGTTTACATTTAATGAGCATCCGAGCTTATAATTTATTTTTTTCATTTACCCAGGTTTTGTAGAATGGTTTTATGTTGGACATGACTAATATGTTTACCATGTGAGAAGAACTTTTTGGGTGATATTGAAGATCATTCATGAAATTAGATGATTATGTATCTAGTCTTCAAATAAACTATACCTTTAAAATTATAGGTAATGTATTGTTATGATATCTTGTGAATATTCATATAAAATGATGTAATAATTATATATGAAATGTTTGGGTCTCCTCACTTCTTTGTATCCAATTGTTGAGCTCTAATAATACCAACTCTGGTCTACCATGAATACCTAAAACAAACCAGGATCAGATACATTTTTTTTCATGAACCAACCTAAAATACCCCTTATCTTGGAAACATATCCACTCATGTAATAGTTCAAAAGTGATTTATTGACTTAAAAAAGTTAGAAACTAGTGTACGGTGATGAAATAAACATTATATGAATGAATTTTACTGATAAAAAAATTAATCAAAAGGAGGCTTCCACTTGGAAGTCTGACATGTCCACTCTATAAATTGGAGATACATACATTAAAAATAAATATTTTTCAATAATATTTAAAACCAAATGAGTTATAAAATAAGTTTTATATCATTAACCAAAAATAAATATTAGAAATAATAACCAAAATATATTAATATAAACAATGTTGAGTTTTAAGATACATATACTAACATAAATTTTGAGAGATTAGAATGTGAAAACTGATGAATGATAATAAATAAGAAGAAAAATATATAAAAATATATTAAATAACATAAACACCTGACTCCACATGCCATGAAAATTGATCATTTTATTGTCACAACCACTATACTCAAACCGAAATCCAAATACCAACTTCCACATCCAAGAAGAACCTATAATAAACCTAAAATGTATATAGGCATGAGAAAATAATTCCCCATAGGTATCCTCCACACACCCCATTAATAAAATTTAAAAGTAAATCCTATTCATGTTGGTTTGGAAATACATCTAAGAAAATAAATTTTTCATTTTAAGTAAAAAAAGTTGAATGATACCATCAGTTAAATTCATTTTATCCAAGGTAAAAATCACACACATTTAAACATAATCAATCATTAAATAATTTTATAAATGGATAAAATTTGAAGTAAAATAAATATTTTCAAATACATACTTTAAAAATAATTACATTAAGTAAGTAAAGTAAAATAACACCCTATTTAATATCCTTTTCAAATTCAACCAAGAATTCAATAGAGATATAAATTTATATTTTTAAAAGTAAATACCCAAAGAGATAAAAATTGACATAACATTTATAAATAAACTAGCATTAAGATAGTATAATCATAACCATCATGGAAATAAACCACTATAAATTAAATAAAATGTAACAAATGATAATATACACTATAGTGATGAAATAAAAAATCAAGGAAAAATCATTAATTTAGATCAAATAATTAAATAGTATAAGAAAAACTAAAAAAAGAATAAAAAAACCTTTCATTTGTAAACAATCCATTTAAAACATAATTTTACCCCTTTATAATTTTTTTAGAAAAAACACTCCTTTGATCATCAGACTACTTAAAAAGCAAATATTAGGAATTTGAACAAACATTTGGAATTAAAAATTTATATGAAAAAAAATTTTAATTATAGAAACATGATAAATAACCTTTGTGATGAATAAAAACCAAGAAAAATATAGTTTCCCTTGAAAATGATTAAAACACACAATTAATAAAATTTATAAAGAGTTCAAGCATGAGGTGTAAATGGGAAATCAATCCACAGATTTAAAATTTAAAGTATACTCATAGAGAAACCTACCTCAATCTATATAATTTGTAAGATGGGGTGTTATTTCACCATGAAGAGGAAAGAGAATCCCCTAAAGGATGATTAATGATCTTTAAATTATAAAAAACCTATTAAAATAACATAACACTACACTCTAGGTTTTTATGAACATTTTAGGGTAAGAAATAAATAGGAAAAGGAAGATAAAGAAGAATAGAGGATGGGGTTTATAAAAATTTATCTAAATAAGTCATCATCCCATATTGAATGAAATCAATGGAAAATCCATGAAAGAGAGGATAATGAGAGGGATGACACTGCACATGGGTCTAGAAATCGAATGGGTGGAAAAAGGGACCCATGAGTTTTTAATTAAATTAGAGAAAATATGAACATTTATTCAATGATAAATTTTATTGTAATTATAAATAATTTATAAATAATAATATTAAATTCATAATATTATTGAATAAAAACCATTTTCATTATGAAAAATTTTAATGATAATGATAGAATCATATGATATGATAGATATGTTGTAATTCATAAATCACACCAATTATACCAATCACATTTTATGATTGATAATTACACTATCAATAATAAAATATGAATTTGGAAAGATATGAAGAATTATCTTATGTGTAAAATGGAATAACTCTAATGTATTACCCTTTTCCATTAGAATGAACCTTATATATCATAGAAGACTCCTAACACTTTACCAATTTATGACCCCTATACGTCAAATGACTCTTAATAATTAGGGAAATTTACTCTTATATAAAAAAAAGTTAAACTTAAATGTATCAAGGATTCCCAAACTTATCCATTTTAAATAAAAATATGATTCTAACATATAAGGAACCCATACATAATAATAAATTTCCCACATGGTGTTTCCAAGACTTATTAATTTCTTTTACCTTCCACAGGGAGGATCTTATGTATGAATGGTAATATACTTTACCATAATTACAACCATTCAATTTTTAAAGTTAATTATAAGGACAAAATAGATATATAATATTAATCCAAAAAACCTCTGAAACCCATCTTCAAAATTATTAACTTCTAGCCTATTTACAATACTTAGGTCTCTACTTATGGAAGATACAACTTCCATATGGTTCATGACTCACATTGTGAGTCCTCTAGTTTAAGTGTCACCTCTCTCTATATAATTAATTTTCCAAAAAAGTTTGGTTTGTTTGGAAATTATAATTTTTGGACTAAATAAGATCTTCTATAACTTCCTGATAAATTATAACCTATAACTCTCAGTAGACATACTCTATGAAAAAACAAAATTATAGTATCTACAGTTTTCATCCTAAAACGTATCCAAATACCTATATACATCCAATAACACCCAAAAAACCCAAGATCCAAACGAAAATAAAGAAATAGAAACAAAATTCACTAAATAATATATCTCACACCAAAAATAACACCACAAGTGTTAGAAAATATGAAGAGATGGTTTTTGTGCATGTTCCAACAACTTAGCTGAGGAAGAAATGGTCTATACCCCATATTTGGTGTTGATAATACCCTATAGTGATAGAGAGGTTTTCTTTTCATAGTCTTTGTTTATTTTCTTATAGATTCCTTCCTAGATGTTTGTTCATCTAGTGGACTTGATGTTGATGAACCATTCAAATCTTCTATGTTCTTTGGTTTGATGGTTATGGTCATAGTTCTTATATTAGATGTTGATAGAACTATGGTTACTCATATTTTAGGAGGGTGTCAACATTGTAGGTATCATCGATGATTTACTTGGTGATAAAGGTATATAACTCCTTAAACATATTATGTGAAATGTGATTCGATGTAGATATCAGGCATATAGGGTGGTTGGTAATAGTCTTATTTTGGGTTATAAGGTATGTTGGTTTGAGGATCTCAAGTTTTTTATGTGGGTTCATGGGCTTGTTATGGTAGTGTATTAGTAGGTTGTTTGGTTTTGTGATGGTCATATGAGTGGTGTAATTACCCCTCCCCCCTTTCCCATCATGTGTGAACCTCTAACCTTTTCCCCTTTTTTATTATATTAACTAATTTTTTTTCTTAAAATAGAGTGGGAAAAATGAAAAATTAAATACATTGAATTATAAATTTATTTAAATGAAAATAAGTATTATAATAAACATGTTAAAGTCTAGATAGTCAAAAATATAGATTAAAAAAATAATAATATAATAAATATGAAATGTACAATCAATATAATTTTATATGGAATGTATCTTAAATATCTTATTTTTGATTTTTCAAAGGGACTGCATGTGGTAGTGGTGCCCATAAAAAAAGGGGGTCATTGAAATGAATCATAGGTAGTAGAAAACCCAAAAACCCCAATAATATTACCAAAATCAACCAAATAATCTTACATAAAATCATGCACAAGACACCCAAAAATCCCAAGAACATAAAAAAATTCCAAACAGGTGTATACCAGCTAGATCATTGAGGTCAACTGAGCATCAAACACATGCCCCCAATCTAGGTGACCCATTAGGATATATGTGATATATTTACCAGTGTGTTCATTGATAAATATTCCCTTAAACCATCTATTGAGTATGTCACCATCAATCATAGTCAGTAAATACTAGATCCGACACTATCTAGAAAGAATTTCCTATCAAGAATTCCACTAATCACCACCACCTAATATCAACATCATGTAAGAATTCACTACTAAGATAGAACAAATCAAAACCAATGATAGGAGAAATAAAATTCAATAAACACGGTTATAACATTGAATAAACTAGCATCGACCAAAATTCCTTCTCCAAAATCCATTACCATACTAACATTGTTTATTTTCACTAAAAAATAGCTCCATCAACCACAAAAATGGAAATAATAATTATTTCCAAGATTGAGGTTCCACAAAATAGTTCTATCAGTCATCATATTATCCATCATTATTTTTTAGTTTAATAAACACAAATTCTACCCCCATATCTATTATATCTATCAATAAAAACATTCAAAACACTATATAATCTATTCTATTGAGCTAAAATAGATAAGAATCTTTAAGAAAGAGTTACATTACATCAAAATATTTATGTCTTAGAGGATGGATTCACAAAACAATGTATCATCACCTCACCATAATAGATATGTGAGAGAATGGTTTAGATAAGAAGAGAAAGTTGGATGTACGAGCCAAAAAGACTATTAAAATAGTGAAAATATAGGTAACTAAAAAAATAAGGACCACAAAGCACCATCATACATAATAATACCACTCAATAAATACCTCACCACTATTATAATAGAACTAAAAAATAAATTTAACACTAGTCTTTCATATAATCCCCACCATACCATCATATAGAACTATATATTTTATTTCCTTTGCTAAACCACCCACCTTTATCTCCACTAGTTTCAATCTTAGGGAATTCTTGTAAATACAAACCATCCACACTAGAGATGACAAGGTAGAACCTCCACCCCTAAGGGGCTGGGAGGAAAAAACTCATCATGACTGAAGGCTAGAAGGATATTCTATGATAGTCGATGAAAAAGTAGAACAAAATTAAAAATATATCTATAGATATATGGGAAAAAAATGTAGTGTGGAAATCTTATAATTATGAATCAACAACCAACCTAGCATTGTTAAAAAATAAGGATCTAGATAACAGTGATAAAATAAAGATACAATGAAAAAGATATAGAAAGACAATGAGAAGAAGGGGAGAATATGGTGATGAGAAGGAACATCAACACCTTTATGAAAAAACTAAAACCGTATAGGTACAAAAGAAATAAACCAAGATATTGAGTCACCATTTCGAATGTCAAGTAATTTAGAAAAAAAGAATTTTTTTTTAAAATAAATTATATAAAGTAAAGTAAATAAGAAAAAAATATATTAAATAATTTCATGATAAGTAATCCCTAGTCCCCATTTTTATAACTAGATGGACACATAAGTTCCTAATCCAAATAAATTATTATATTTTAACCCATAGTTGTATGAATATATAAAAATAAATCCTTATAACTTGTAACTAAGTATAAGAAATGTTCAATTTTATAACCAAGTCCTAAGAGAGGAATTATTTTAATAGAGGATTAGTATAAGAAATTAAATTATTATAAGAAACATTTTTGTTCCTTAAAATTAAAATACAAAGACCATGTTTAGGCATAAAAAATATATATTAAAAAATGATGAAAAAGTGAGCATTAAAAATCACAATATTAAAATTTAAATAGTTATCTTTATCCTCATTATTTCACCCCTATTTTTTAAAAACTAAAGATAACCATTATATAATCTTATTAAAAATTCACAATCACCTAATATCTTATAATAATCCATTAATTTCTATATAAAAACTAGCTATTGTGACATTAATGACAACAATATGGGTGTTCAATTGAGTAAATATTTAAAAGGACATCAAATATTTTTTTAAAATTTATATCATCTAATGTATCTTCATCAAAAGAAATCTATCCATAATAGATTTAATTGATATTCTTTTAAAACTTCTATAATAAAATTTATTTCTAATATTATCTAATCAGATTTCTTTTTGGTATGACTTCATCCCAAGTAACCTTTGGAAATTATTTAGTAAGACTATTTTGGTATACCATCAACCTGGTAGGAATATTTCATATCTAAAAATGTTCACTCTAAAATATGTAGTTTGTTTGTAATACTTTTTTTTTCATAATATTCATAATTATAATAATTAGTTATATTATCTCCTAGTAAATTATTTATCAAAAAAATATGTGTATTAAATTTTTTTGAAAGAAAGGATATTCTGGTTGTCATTTAAAAAATCACCCAACAATCACACCCTTTTTGAAAATACAATACATAGTAGGATTAAGTATAATAAAGTATGAATAGAATTTTAAAGACAAATATAATTATCTTAGAGTAAAAATCGATATAAAAAAGGTATAGATAACTCCATATTATTTAAATATGAATTATTCATTTCACCCTTTCTATTGCAAATAAAAGTTATCTATTATTTATTCAAACTTAATAACTTATCATAATTTTACTATTATCCCCTTTTTTGATTCCAAAAAGGAATAAAAAATAGGTAAGTAAGAGATGAATATATAGAATGGATAAAAATATAAAATATAGAAATAGATTATTATTTTTATTTTACTAAAAAACTAAAAAATATACAAGATTTGAGAAAGAAAGTCAAGATCAATATTTTTTCTCAAGATCCTTAGTCTATTTAAAAGGAAAATCATTATGTATTTCAAGTGTTGGATTCTTATTCTCAGTCACATTCATCCATTCTTTTAAGTTTTCATCATAATAACACGTTTTCATGATTATTTTCATTTCTTTCATCTAATATTCTCTCTAATTAAATAGATTATATTTTTTATGGATACCTATTACTCAAGTATAATATCCTAAGATGAAATTTTAGTAGTAATTGATTTAACATTAGTGTTTTATTTTTCTATCAAACTAATCTTCAATATTATACATGGTAGAGATATCCTCATCTTAAACATCCTTAATATATTCTAATTTTGAATGGTTATATAATTCTTTATCCATTTAATTTTATAGAATATAACTCCTCTGATGAAATATTCTATACTTATATAATGTGACACCTCAAGAAGTAATTTTGAATCATTTTTTTAATAAGTTTATACTTATTCGCTATTATTTTACCCAAAGGTAAAGATACCTTTTTCTAAGATTACATCACTTTTATTCCTTCTTTCATTCTAAAATCTTAATACTTATATTTTTCTTTTCATATTAATTTACCATTAGAGATTTCTATTATGAATGTGACTTGTTTATAGGTTAATTTTATAGATATTTTTAGAGATGATTTCTTTATGGGTGAATTTTTAATAGATTTATTTGAATAATATTTCATATTTGATAATGAAGAAATTATTTATGCGAGTATATCATTAGAATTTTCTATTTATTTTTATTCTAGAGTGTATTTGTTTCTAAATTTTCTAATTTATTTGAATATGTTTCTTTCATTCCATGCTTTTCTGGAAAAGATAATTTATATCCCTTTTTATTCAAAGATACATCATTCAAATTATATTAGAAATATTTAGTAGAGGAATTTTATTTCTTATCAAATAGATGAAATTATATAAATTAAATAAAGGAAAAAATTAAATTTATTATTATATATTTTCACTTTTCTTTCTATACAAGAGAAGGAGTTAACTTTAAATTATTTTTTCAAAAGTTTAGTAAATATTGGTTCCTTGTTATAGGGATCTTTGATTCAAACTAGTGGAAGTACTACTCTAGACTTATTCTCTTCTGGTGATTTATTTTAATCAATATTGTCTTCTCCATAAATCTATTGGGTTTCATTAAATTATTTGTTAGGATTTTGTTCTTTTTTTAGATAGTAAAAATTAATCATCTCCTTCATTGTTTATTTTATACTTTTTTTGATATGTTGAATGAGCTATTATTTACTCTACTTCCTTTAAATTTCTACCTACCTATTTAGGATTATGTATACCCAAAACCATTATAAATATCTTTTATTTTTCATAAATTTTTCCTTTTTATTTTCCTCTAAAGGTTCCTCCTCCATTTCAACTTCATCCTCATTATTGTGAAAGTTGGTTCACTAAACCCAACTTGAGTAGTACTATTCAATTACCATATCTTATATACATACCATTATAAATCATGAATTATTACCATATTAGTGTTGATACTTTGGATTCCACTATTTATATGTTAATTTACTTGGATTATTTTTCATATCAAAAGTTTATAGAAGTTACCGACTATAATGAGAACCTTGAGATATTATGAAAACAATTATAAAAATAGTTCTTATAGCCTAGATACATCATACAGTCAGGACATAGATGATTTATGAATATTAGGTGATATATGATCATAATCATTGATAATTCTTTCCATGAAATTATTACTTAGTTATCTTGAGTATAGGATATCATTAGGACAGACCTGTTAATAGGAACATCACATGTTTTGGGTTCCATTGGTTGTTCCTATCAACATGAATGCATATTGTTCTTTATACATGCGATCATTATCAATGTATATCATTTTATCACATATTTTTGTGCATGATGAAAAATATTATATTTATGTCGTTGTTATGTAGCTTGAATTGGGTGCATCATAAATTGTATGAAATTGGTTGAATGAACAAGAAAGAATTTATCACTTCTGAAAGGAAGATATATTTTAGGAAAAATTGAATAGGATGGTATCACCTTTATTAAATCCATGTCCATGGTGATCAAAGGTAAGTACTTATTGTAATTTAAATAAAAAATAAAGTTATAAAGTATGGTGACATGAAGTGTGCATTATGTTTTATGAGATATCATTAGAAAAAAGTCATTATGTTACACAATGTGTGTTCATAGGAGATTCTCATTTCTATGACCAAAACTTATCAACTTAGGGGCATTTATGAGTTTCTATAATCTAATATTAGTCTATGAGTATCTCTCACTACTATTGGGATAAGGGACTATAGGGCCACTCACAGAGTGTATGAAAAATCTTGTCCAATTCCAATGAATTGAAGTTTAGGACATGTTGGGCCCTGTAGTGGGGGTATAGATATGTTAAAGTATGAAAAATCATAATAAATAAATAAATTTAGTATTATTTAAGTTTATAATAACATGTTTTGAATTTATTTACTCATGTTATTCACAAGTTTCAAGTTAATATGAGGATAATATTTTACAAATGAATGTTTCATTATTCAAGGTTAATTTAATATTTTATGGGAGAAGTGAGCCGAGTTTATGACTTATATTTTATCACATAACATATTTTATATGTTATTAGTATGTGATAAAATATTTATGATATTTTTGATATGTATAGTAAGTCGTAAGTTTCTTTAAGGTCTTATTTATAAGGTTATGTTTATTTGGGGGACAAAACTAAATTTCAGTAAGCTTAAACCCACATATCTAAGATCGAGTGAAGTGAAAATTTGTTAGAATATTTATCCTATGAATTTGGGAGCTTCTCACTCCTCCCTTATGCTTCCCAGAGAGAGTAATAAATGATTCTAGCACTCTGATCCAAGAAATTATTCTTATATTGAAGGAGAATTTCTTGTGTTATTGTTGGTTCCTAGATAATGTCATTGATTCTATATGCTTGCTCCCAAAAATGAACAATCAATGTAACAATAAGATTTTTGAGTGTGTGTGGAAAATATAGAGGGGAAATGGTTTGGAATCTTTAGGAAAAAATTATTAACGATGAGAAAAATGTTCCCACACCTTCAATCGAACAAGGTAGTGATTCAATTTTATTTTTGTGATTATTCTTAATCACATATGATCATTGGGTTGCATTGGGTGACATTTCATTGATGAAGACATTTCTATATCTATCATGACATAAAAAATTAAAAAAAAACATTCATTAAAGTCTTAATCCATACACCGAATACTAATACTTATTTGATAGTCCAACATCTACCTCCATCCCTTAAGATAGTAAAAATGTGTTGGTTGATTATGTATATTCTTTATTATACATGAGTGGTAAAATCCATTTTAAAATAAAAACAATTACGATGACCATTATAAACAAGTTTTATATTGTTTATAGTTGATAAAGACATTACCTAAAGTAATATATACATAAGATGTATATTATCCATATCATAAGAGATAATATGGGTATATCATAATTCATAATTCAGATAAACCATGTCATTGGATTAACCAAAAATAATACATGTTTGGGATATATCGTATTGTAGTGTTGATTAGAATCATATGTTTTGATTCATTATAACATCATATGATACATTGGGTAGATGAATTGTAAGATTTATCACTTGAAAATTCATAAAAATTATCTATAATTATTATGAATGTTTCATATGATGTGATGCATGAGAAGATCAATGATTCATTCATGTAATGAATGCATGAAATGGTCAAAGAATTACTCAAGAATTTTATAATATATGAGTTAATTAATGAACACTCAGGGAGAATCCTCAAGGGCCTATATAAATAGACTAATTCCATAGATATGGTGTCCCTAAAGATGAAAGTCTCTTCTTGATTCTTCTCATATATCACTTCTACATCCTTAACCCCCAAGAGATACTAGCATGAGAGAATCTTTCCCAAGAATTGGGTGATTCATTTCAATCCATGGATACACCATATGGGGAGTTTTATGACTACCTCTAAGTATTTTATATCAAACATGTTATTGATTATTAATGTAATAACAATACAAAATTGAAGGTACACAATATTTCTTCATTTTTAATGTCATGGTTTCTTGTTTCATACATGGTGACCTTGTTATTTGAGGAGTCTAATTATTTTTGTTAGCATGAACAAGTTTCCATTGATCATAAGAAACCCATCAATGGTATCATATCTCCATAATGTTGTTTTATTCTTGAAATCATGTCAAAAAATGAAGGAATTAAATATTGTATTGTATATCATATTGATAATCATTAAATATTTTTGGAATTTTTAATTGTTGTTGGTCTTATGATGTGAGATATTGTGAGAAATGATATTATCACCAAATATTAAACATGATAGCAGAATAGGTGATATAATTTTAATCCTTAAATTTTTCATATATTGTAGTGTATGATATAGTCTATCATATGGTATGGCTGTGCTGCTTGAAGTCTATAAAATAGAGTGTCATATCTTCATTATAATATAATGAATATTGTAATAAATGTATTCTAGACACTGAAGGATTATTCTTTTTATGTCCAATGTTTACAGCTATATTAATATTATACAAGGGTCTTATCATAGGTTGTAATATCCAAGTGCGTGTTGTGTTAATCCTATACAGTGCAGGTCATTGCAGCTTTTCTTAAGCTATAATTCTCAATCATAAAATATGATTAATAATCTTGGAGAATTTTTCACTCAGTGGGTTTTCAATCACTACTTATGATATAATATATATCATTAAATATTATATATGTAGAAAAAATTGATTTTCTATATTTCAATTTAGAAATTAAATACATGGTTTATAAATTGTTTATTAATTATGGAAAAAATATATTTGGATATTTATTTAAATTTATTCAAATGTTTATAAAATAATTAATTATAAGGTATTTATAATTAATTAATTTATTGTTTATAAAACATTTAATAAATAAATATCCAAAATTTTAAATGTTAATATTAAAATACAATTTTAAGTTATATAGAATAACTTATAATTTGGATATTTAATTTTTATATGGAAATTATGAGGGTAATTTATAAAGTGTTTATAAATTAAAAAAACAAAGAAAAAATATAAACAAGTTTATATTTAATGTTATGAATTTTTCATAATAATTAATTTAAATGGTTAAAATTAAAAAAAAATTATTTTTGAAATTATTCCAACCATATCAAAAGTAGTTCTGATAATTGATATTACTAGGGTTTAAATAATATTAAACATTTTATATTTAGAGAATGTAAATTTTTTATATAATATAATTGGAAAATAAAATGTTTATATTTAGTTTAATATCATATATTAAAAGTAAATTCCATAAAAGTAATAATATTAAGGAGTTCATTTTAGAAATTATTATAGATATTTTATATTTAATTAATTATGGAATGTCCATAATAAATGACTAAAATTATAAATTGTTTATAATTGGTTAATTTATGAGTTATTCATATATTTTATTATTTCATGTTTAAATTTATAAATTGTTTATTTAGTTTTTTTATTTGAATATAATTATTATATAATGAATAAATGTATTATTTATATTTAAGAGCTGAAATAATTCTATAAATTTTCATACATGAATATACAAAGTCATATTCTAGGTATGATAATTAATTTAGTTTTATTTTACCATATCTTTGGCTTGTACTGGGTTATGAGCATGAATTATAAAGTTAATTATATTTTATACATATTTTTTTTAGAATTATGATGAAATTTAGGTCTTACTTGAGTAAAGTATCCTTGGGTAAAGTGGTACTTTTGTTTGAACTGATCACTAGACTAGAGGCATATTCCTTATCTCAAAAAGTAGTGGTTGGCTATCTATCACTCCAAGATTAATCTTTTGGGGATTATTGATTTCATATGATTATAGGACTTTACATGAAATGGTTTAATATACCTTATGAAAGAGATTAATTTGGATATGTATGAATATAGTTGTCATATAATTTGGTTTATTAACAAAATATATGAGTTGTGTAAAGGGTTATACAACAATATGGCTTGAATATATTGATTTTTTTAGAAAAAATTTGGATTAAAAATTAAATCATCGTAATAATTCATAAATATAGAGAATAACATAATAATATTATGAGATTAAATCCCATTTAACAATACCAAGTGTGATATTCTATCAAAAGTAAGCACTTTCCAAGACCTCTATCATTCAACTGGGCTGGTTCTACCAAAGAAAGGAGATCCTGAATTATCTAGTGTAGAGAAAGTAAGTAATTAGGTGACCCTAAGAGCCACTTTCCTCATTTTTGTAATTTTCATTGGGTTACAATTAACTGGAAACCCTAATAGTTAGGATACTAGAGAAATGATGTTGAGTTTAATTATATGATGGATTGGGAAAAGAGTTTTCAGCTTAACTATATAAGATTCATATATGTTATGATTGTTATGATGGCCTACCTAAATAGATAATAGGTGAGAGTAATTTCTAATCAGACTCATTTATTAGTGAAATAATTACCTTTTATTACTAATAGATATGATTCAAAAGGGTCTATCTAATTAGTATGAGCATAATTAATAAAAGTTCTTATTTAATCAAAGTAAAACATGATACTCATATGATAAAAGATTATATTTTATATAAATGGATTCATTTTCATCTAGTTATAACTTGAGATCAAACAATTTAAAAGATAATCTTAGTGTAAGTAATCTCTAAATTGGTATAAAAACCTAATAATTATTCTTAAGCAATAAGGAAAATTCTATGTGTTAGAATAATACCTTCCTAAGTAACCTATTATTGAAATTATTCAATAATTGAATATAAATTCATGTGTGATGAATAATGGAATTAAATTAATGTTTTAATGTTATTAAATGTAATATGTCTAAAGGAACTTTAGTCTCTATCCTTATACTGAATGTTATTAAGTGTGCTAATGACTTCGTGTGACTAAAAAATATAATTTAATGCATGATCTATCTGTTAATTCCATTATATAATCATTATTGGAAATGTTCCTATAATGAAAATTAGTTCGATAAAAATTCACCCAATTTCCTCAAAATGTTTAGGATATATGATTATGACACGTGATGTCTAGGATTGGGAGTTGTGTTAACAGTACAATAGGGTAATTGTTTAAGCCAAAATGAAAATATCGGATTGTAAAATTGTAAGCCTTGGTTATTTAAATCTTTATTAGGTGTTAGGAAGGATGTTTTTTTTCCAAATGATAATAATTTTCTAGGATATATGAAGGATTTTGAGAAACTCCATAGAAATTTCATGTTAGATATCAATGATATAGAAATAAATTCTTTGGTTCTAAAGGGTAGATGATGCAAAATATATGTTTTATATCTATTTTAAATATACAAGAGTCCAAAAATAAGGTAAGAATCAATAAATCTTATTTTTTTCATTTCATTTAGTGATAAAATAATTTATACATCAAAAAATAAAATTAAAAGTAATTTATAGTCATAGATGGATCTAATCAAAGGATTTTCATAGTTATCTCTTTTATCAAACATGATAAGAGAAGTTTAATATTAATAATGATTCATTATGAACAATATTAGATATTTTATTTAATACACATGGTTTATGATTCATTGGATTCTATAACATGATTAAAAAGAATACTATAATAAAATGAGTTTTATTTGGGGTAAATAGTCCATCCTATATATTTGTTAAAATATAAATATTTGCACCAACAATTAATGTCATATTTAAAATAATAAAATATTATTTTCAAAAAAATTATTCAAACACATAAGAATACCATATATGATATAGATAAACAATTTATTTGTTAAATATTACCACTTTTGGAAATAAGTGTTATTTTTTGACATAATTGAGTTTGTGTATCTTATCATGGTAATATAAGAGAATAAATTTTCTAAGAGACTAACAGGGGGATACATGGACTTATAAAAGTTCAATTACAAAAAATAAATGGATTAAATCAGTCATAGTTCAAAGTAAATGTCACTTAAATATCATAAAAGGTTTAGGGTATGTTATTAAAATATTTATATAAAGAGTTATATTAAGTTACCATAAAAAAGGGAAATATCAATTTATATCCTAAAAGATTTTAGTATGTGTTGTCAAAGAAATAATGTATATAGTTAAATTTTTTTTACCTAGTTGATCTAAAGGAAAAAATTTGATGTAAAATATTAATGGAATGGAAATGATGATGAAATTTTAAAGAGTTATAAGTAGAAAAAAATCAGTCATTAACATCAAATCATTGGATATTGGGAAGTAAAGGAGTTTAAATACTATGTTAAATGAGTTGAGCATTAGGAATATAGTTATTTAGTCTCACTATTATTCATATTTTACCACTTAATAGATGTTACTTACTATAGGAGTTTAAAAGGAGGTTTTATGAGATGGTGAAATAGAGACATGGTAGGAATTAAATTGAGATTTGATGAGTTTAACAAAAACCTAAATTATAGTGAACAAAATGATCATCTAGTGGTCTATTATATGGAATATAATTAGATGGTAAATTGTTTTTTTGTTAGTGTTCTTAAAAGAGTATAAAAATGTATCATATTATAAAAAAGGTAGTCTTCACTTTATAATTATCTCATTTTGGTTTCATATACTAATGGAGTGAAATAATAACTGAATTATAAAAGTATATTGTTGAGTTATCCCTAAACAATATTTGTCATAGAGTATTTAAGGGTGTGATAAAATGATAATGTTTTAGTGAGTAGGATTTCATATAGATATATGGAATATTCTCATGAGGTATAAAATGTGTTTTTTGTTCTAGATAACCCCCAATTATAGTACAAGGAGTTTCATACACTAGGTTTTTAGTAAAATAGGGGTGAATATTTCAAATTGTTATTTCACCGGTATATTAGGTTGGTGATATACCTATCATGATAAAATTTATACTTTGATAACTTTATTATGAAATATTTGAGTGTTAGATAAAAATGGGATGGTTTGGTATGCTATTGATCATGTCATTGGTTGGATCTTAACCAAGATATCATTTTTTCTCTCTTATGATGAGTATGAAATCTAAGGCCTCGAGTGAGATATATTGGGGAAGTGTACAATCATACCTTATTAATATATATGATGTGATTATCTATTAGGTAAGGGGCATGTGATATGATAATCGATTAGGGTAAATTACATGTAATGTATTCATTGACCTGGTCAGTCAATGCCCAAATAATCAAGAATATATGAGAAGATATATATAATTAACAAAATCTAGGTCATGCAGTTACTCAATGTCTTGGATAAAGGGATCATATGAAAATAAATGATTTCATATGATGAAGATGGTTGACATGGGTATAGAGATACATGTTCTTGATAGATATAACACCATTTCCCTTTATAGCTCCAGTATCACCTAATTATTTACTAGAGGCTTCTCTTTACTTACAATTATAAAATAAAGAATTCATATTTTTTGTCAATTCTTTAAAGTTCCCTGAGGTCAAAATTTGTGTTTGACTACATAGGGATTGAGTTTTAACTCATTTATATGTTCTATTTTTTTTCTTTCAGTTTTTCAAAAAGGAGCTTTGTATGGGTACTCGCGGAGTATTTCATAAGATGTGATACTAGGTTAACTTGATGATAAATTTACAAATTTTTTCTGGAAAATATACAAAATGATTTTTGGATATGATTTCATAAGTTGTTGTATATGATAAAATAAAAGGTGAAATGGAACAAAGTATATGATTATTTTGTGTAAGTTGGAGATTAATGGAGATATGACCTAAATACACATATATATGTGATATATATTGGCCATGCCATAAGAGATGATATGGTTATATCATAATGAATGATTTATAGAAATAATTATATTACCTTAACTAATCATAATGTATGATTGGTATTGTGACACCCACTAGGTCATTGGTATATATATATTTTTTATTTGTTTCATTTTAGTTTCCTTGAAGTTTTCAATAATCAGGGGTTGAAAATGTTATTTTTTTATGAAATAATACAAGAAGCTTGGTTAGTGCATGATTATTGCTAACTTTTTACCCAACCACGCAAGAGGGGAGTGAGGTATCCCAATTCCTTTTTTTGAATATTTACCACATAATTTGTCTAACCATGTGGGATCTTCTAGGTAACCGTGAAACCTAAATTTTAAGGGAGTGACATGAATGGTTGGCATGTAATTTACCAAATAATATGGCCCAACCATGTGGTCTTCCCTTTTTTCTTAAAAATTAAAATTGATCATTTTACCCTCATGATTTTTAAACCCAATTTCCACTTTTTTCTCCCTATTCATTTTTTATCTTTACCTCATCCTAGATCCTACTTCTCCCATGGGTTTTAGTGATTATCCATTGGTTTTGGTGGATTTATTCAAGGTTTCCATGATTTCCTTTGGATTTATCCTCTCCCTTTCATACCTTCACCTTTCTTCAAAAAATATGGAGTTTTGGAATCCTAGAAGGCCATGGGAGATCATCCTATGGTTAAAGATGAGGGTTTAATGAAATTTCTTAATGATATAGGTTTCTGGGGATTCATATATTCCATTTATAGTAGTTTTAAATGAAGGAGATGGTATTTCATCACGTTTAAGGTAGGTTTATCTACATAATGAGGCTTTTCCAGGAAACATCCTAGGTCCTAGAATTTACTTTTGTTTAATTTGATTAAATTTTATTAATATGATCTTAGGGGATATTTTGTTATTATTTGACGTGATTCTTAGTTTGAGTTGGTTTCAAATGGTGTTTTCAAATGGATTTATTTAAAAATAAGTTTTATGACTTAAAAAGTGTTTAATAAAACATTCTGAAGGAAATTATTAGTTACAATGGATATTTCAAAGGGGAGTATTTGTAATTGATATACTTTGATTATATTCAAACTTTATTATATGATTATGTTTATAGTGGCACTAAACTTGATGGTTTATTTTCACATGGGATACCTTGGGTGAGTGGGTAAACCAGACTAAAACAACCCTAATGTAGACTGTGACTTGTCTTGGGAATGTTTCCTAGTTAGACCAAGTGAGCTAATGAGATGTTTTATGTTTCCAAACAAGGATTATTATGAACCTAGTTAGTCTAATAGGACTACTGGGATGGTGATAGGTTCATTTATGACAGATATAGTTCCTGTAGCGAGTCTTAGTTACTTTAAACCCAAGGTTTGAGCCCATATTTCAAGTATAGATTTGGATTGAGATGTGTTTTTTCTTATTTCCCTTCCACTGTCAGATAATTATGCTATTAATTCCATTTTTTACTCAGTTTGATTTATTATTTACTAATTCATATTTCATTTCGAACTTGTTTTATTTAAAATAAACCAAAGGATTTTGATATAATAAAATTTTAAATTAAATAGATTTTAAATGTTTTTTAAACTGGGGATACCAATTTTCATGGAGAAATACATTATGTTAATTCATGATGATATTATACTAGGATTTTCCTCAAACCATTAATATACACATGGGGTATATACAAACTTGGTTTTATAGGATACTGGTAAGGTAAAGAGTTCCATGTAGTTTGATGGATCTTCCTGATGCTCATTGTCCTTCTTCATAACAATGGTGGTGGTGATCGTGTGTCATGAGAATTTTGGGAATGAGTATGGAGTTTTGGGATAATTGAATATTTTATTAAATTTTTTTACTATTCACTTCGTCTATGACCATGTTTTGATGAATTATTTACACGGATGTTTTTGATAACTTATTATGCATATGGGGTGATGTTTATGAGTTATTGGATGTTATTGTTGCCTTATGCTCTATTTTCCTATCCTTATATTTTGAAACTACTTATTTATTAGCATGGTAATCTAATTTATGAATGGGTCATGATAAATTTATAAGAGGAATCCATTTTATTTTTATTTGTATTTTGAGGGTGAAACTATTCCCAAATAGTTGTATTTTGATACCCTGATACCTTTTACCATCCCTTGGTGATCAAGAACACACTTTAAGATTTATTGGGGGCCGTATTAGGTGAAAAATCTGGTTGAACCAAGAAAATTAATTAAAAAATGGTGTCATATCCCTCTTATTATTATAATAATAACGTTAAAATGGAGATATAACCATTAAATATCAAGAGGTAGGTGTGGGGAGTTCTTGTCCAACTCTTCTTCCTGTTTAACTTCAAGTTACCATGGGTGGTTGGGAGTTTTATCTTGGATTTGAGACTGATTTTGAGTTTTTTGAAAATATTTGATGTTTTTTATTGTTTATTATTTTTTTGGGAAAAATTTAGTTTTAGAGTGAAACATGGAAGGAGACCAAAGGTGCATGGTTTAGGCATATATATTTCCAAACCATGCACGATAAATAAATGATTAATTTTTCAATGTTTCCACTAATTTGGTATTAAAAATTGATTTTATTACTTATTTAAGTGTAATTGAGTGTGTTTTTTAATTGAATTATTTATTTTGGAGTTGAAATTTTGCATTAATTTCGTTTTATGTATTTTTTTATAGATCATGACTCCAAGATAGGCCCCTATGAACCTAAGGGAGGGAGATTTAGATGTTATCCTATATGATATACCTTATGTAAAACATGTTATAATTGATTTATTTATCTAGACTATCAGATCCTTGATCTAGGAGAGTGGAAGAGGGAATATGAGGATATTAGACTATGTTCAATAGTTTATTAAAAAAAATCCACCAACATTTAATGGTGATAAAGGATCTCAGTAGGTTGAGAAGTGGATAGAAAATATTTATTGCATATTCCATTTACTAAAGACATCATATAATTATAAATTTTACTTCTCCAACTATATAATTAAAGGACCAAATTATAAGTGGTGGGAGTATATAGTGAAATCCAAGTTGCTTGAGGATATCACCTAGTATGAATTCAAGAATATGATCAATCAATAGTTCTATCTACAAACATTGAGGGTGGTCAAGGATCATGATTTAGAGACCCTTGATGAAGGGAGTCATTTAGTAATAGATTATTACACTCACTTCACCAGGTAGATTCATCATTCACCCATTCTAATCACAAATGAATATCTCATGGTTCGACACTTTAAAATGGGATTAAATCCCAAGAATATGTCAAGGCTTATCTTTTTTTGTCTATGGACCTATAAAGATGTGGTTGACAAGGAAATTATGTTATCGATTGATTTAGTGGGATTGAACAAGCTCATTAGTGACTCTTCAGTGGTAGGAGGTAGTTAGATTTCTTCTTATGGTAAGAAGAGTAAGCGAGAGGAGTTCACCTGTGTAGTGGTGGTGAAACTCACCATTTATTAGACTCCATACCAGTGGTATCTTCAAGGAATAGGGAAGTAACTTGATTCTAGTGTGGGTAAGTAGGATACAATAATCCAAAGTGCTAGGAGGTTCTCAGTACGTGATACTAGTGTGGGAATCAAGTCCATCTTCAACATTTACATAGAGGAACTCCTGAAATAAGTAGAGTAAGATATTATTTTACTAGGAGATCCCATGTTCAATCCGAGGAATCTAATGGTGTGGGGAATGCTTGCATTATTTCATCACAAAACAACATGGAATATGTGAAAATGCATGTGATTATGAGTTAATCATGACTTGATCTAAAAAATTTAATTTAGTTAATTGATTTTGTTAAAAATAATTTAATCAGTATTTTCCTATATTTATCATTAAAATGGATTAATTATCTAAAATCAAATGGATAAATTCATTAATATGTGATATATTGGGGTAATAAATGATGGATAATATGTATGGATGAAAATTATAGGAAATAAACTTATGTGAAATGATTATCATGATGTTATGGTTTAATTAAATGTGTAATTATATAATTGATTCCACTAAATTATGATGATTAATGTGATTTAATTTTATGGGTTTTTGGTAATAGTTGTTATTGGTTGTTATGAAAGTACTTGAAAAAAAAGATTATTTTGGAAATTAAATTCTCTTTGTAATTTATACATATTGATTCTATGCATTATTATTTTATGAATGACTTTGAGATACTATAAAATAAATTTACAAAGTAAATTATTATTAAAATTCACTATTCTAGAAAATTTTACATGAAATGATTTTAATTTAAAACATACCTAACCTAGAAATGAGTATTTTATTCTTGATAAATTTATTTGAGAACATGATGTTTGGGATATGAGTTTTTTAATTGATATATAAATTATTTTTGAAATCCATGTTGATCTAATAATAGATTATTATTTTACCAAAACAGTTTATTAAAATGATATTACATGTTTTTTTAAATCTAATGATATATAACTTCATGAATAGTGAAAAAAGATTTGTAATATTAGTGCTATATTGTTCTGATAATTTATTTATGTAAAAAGGTAGGAAATATGAAATTTTAAATTTTGGTCAAAGAAATTTTACTAAATGTCTTTTGATGTGTGAGGATGTATAATGTAGTCTCTTAAAACTAATGATCTTCATGAGATGTAATTTTTATAAATGATTTTAAAAAATGTTAATATTAAAGATATGTTTGAATTTTGTTAGCATGGTTTTATGTGAAATTATTTTCTCAAGGGATAGATTTGGGTTATGAACCATTATGAATTATTTGAATAGATAATTACTATATATGACCTAGGTTAAACCTAATTAATCATAGATTTAAATTAAGGTTTCATTATTTATACATCCTATGAATTGTTGTTCATGATTATATAATTAACCACTATGATTATTATTGATCAAACATTTAATTTTGGTTTTAGTCAATGGATGAAATGAGTAGGAATATTTTGAACAAAAAATGTGATGAATAATTCAATGATTACACTCATGAAAGAATAAATGAAATAGAAGGTGAAATGTGAAACCTTATGATTATGCCTTACCATCTATATCGATTTATTATTAATAGCCTCAACTTGGGTGTGTTTTCTAACACACCTAATAAGATAAAAATAGAGTTTCATGGGATTTTAGTTGATTAATACCATATATAAAATAAGATTCAATTTATCACATACTAAGAATGTAGGAAGAAACACCTAGGGAAATGTCTCAAATGAACAAGAAGATGTTTTATGTGTGGAAAATAAGGGCATAAAGTAACTAATTTATGATTAAAAATGAAATTTTTGATGGAGATAAATAAAGTTAATCCTAAGTGGACATTAATAGTGCAATGCATTATGTGTGGGGAAATTGATAATTATCTGATTTAATTCCCTAATCCAAGGATAACCTCCTAGACTAAGGAAGGGCATATGTAATGTTAAGATTAGAAGTGGATCATGATGGTTGAGTCATACTTATCCTCCACTCTAGATTTGGGGATGTAATGTTAATTTTTTTTAACAATGTTCCCTATAAAAATATTATCATACTTCATTTAGTATAATTTTATGTGATTTTAAGCATAGATTGAATCTATTTATATAGAGATCATATCGATTACTAATAAAGGGCTGTTATATTTTATATTTTGAATAAACCTATGATAATTTATCAATGTGAGGATGAATATAATATTCCAATGTAAATTACTTATATTTTATGGGTATTGATTCCCATTCATAAAGGTCATTTATCTCCAACGGTTAGGGAGAAAATCAATATTTAATATATGAATATTGTGTAGAAATATGCTGAAGTATTTGTGGAATATTTTCCTAATAACGATGATCAATTTTCAATATAACTCATACATGGTTAGACACCTATTTAAAATAATTCATATAGAATGGAAATGATTGAGTTTCATGAATTGAAAAAGAAACTCAAGTAGAATATTTATAAGGGAATCATTCGAAAAAGTGCATCACCATGGGGTGAAACAATACTTTTAATTAAAAATATAAATGGATTAATAAAACTATTCATTGATTATTAGGAACTTAAAAAGATCAAAATCAAGAATAAGTATCCTTTGTCCCATATTTATTATTTATTAAATCAACTGTGAGGAGCTTAATACTTTTCCAATATTTACCTTTATTCTATATACAATTAGTGAGAGTAAAAAGTGAATACATACTCAAGAGAAAATTCCATACAAGTTATATACACTATGAATTTATAGTGATTACATTTAGACTTACTAATATCCCTTATATATTAATTTATTTAATGAATAGATTATTTATAGATTACCTTGATCAATTTGTGTTAATATTTATAGATGATATTATTATATACTCCAAGAGAAATTAAGTGCATGGAGATCACATTATAATTATGTTTAAGACCCTAGGGAAGGAAAAATTATATTCCAAATTTATAAATTATTAATTCATGTTATAAAATGTTTCATTCTTGGGACACATGATCACAAGTGAGGGTATATCAGTAGATCCTTTTGAGATGTAAGTCATTGAATATTGGTCTTGATGAACCAATGTGATAGAGTTTTCTAGTTTTATTATATTGTATAGATATTATTAAAGTTTGGTTAAGAATTTATCATGTCTATATAATCCACTCACCAAGTTAACATGAAAGGGATCCAAGTTCCTTTGGACTGATGAATGTGAATAAAATTTCAAGGAGCTAAAAAAAAGTTATTTATTACACTTATACTCACATTTATCTATAATGGAGAATGATTTCTAATTTTTAGTAATACATTGAAGAAGGGACTAAGATGAATTATTATGCATAATGACATGGTGGTAGATTATTCCTCTCTTTAATTAAAGTATCATGAGAAAAATTACCTAACACATGACTTGGAGTTAACAATAATTTATTTTTGCATTGAATATATAGAGGTGAAATATTTACAGAGAACTGTGTGATATATATATTGATAATAAAAGTTTAAAGTATATATTGACTTATAAATAGTTGAATATGTTCCATAGAATAATGTTATAATTGATTAATTATAATGGCTACTCAATGCATTACCACCCTGGGAAGGTGAAGAAGGTGGTTGATGCTTTAAGTCAAAAGGATCATGCTAGAATACCTTTAATGAGGATCACAAAAAATCCAATATTTATGAATTTGAAAAGGATGGACCTTTAAATATTGAATAATTGGGAGAAATATTATCTTCTAAAATGAGTGTCCAATCATCCTTCCATGTGAAGATTACAGAGGCACATAAGAAATATTTAAAGCTATAAAAGAAGGTTAGAAATGTTCCTAAGTTAAAACTTGATTGTGATGGAAAGATATGGTTCATTAATAGATTATGTATCATTATTATACTATAATTGAATAATTTGTTGGATAAATATCATATCTCACCATTCTATATTCATTCTATAAGTATGAAGATGTATAGAGACCTTAAGGATTATTTTTTTAGGCTAACATGAAGAGAGATATTGAGGAGTATGTATCTCGGTGATTGGTATTCCAATAAGTTAAGGTTGGGAGGAATAATTCTAAATGGATTTTACAACTATTACCCATACCTATATGGAAATAGAAAAAAGTCATCATTGATTTTATCAAAGGACTCCCCAAGACATATAAAGGGAATAATGGTATTTTATTTGTATTCGATCACCTTATAAAGTTAATACATTTAATCACCATCATATAATATTTATATCTTTATCAACATGACAGAATATACATTAAGGATTTGGTAAATTTACATGGAGTACCACATTTTGTTTCATCAAATTGAGATATGAGATTTACCTTGAAGATCTAGAGAAGTTTTCTCCAAGCTCTGGATACAAAGTTGTGTTTCAGTACTGCCTATCATCCACACACAAATGATTAATTTAAGAGAACTATTAAAAACATAGAGGATATGCTAAGATCATGTTCTCTAGATTTCAAAGGTGGTTTGTATGAACACCCTCCTCTTTTCATTTAAAAAAATCAACTTTTACTTGAGAATTTAAATGGATCCTAATGAATCCCTCTATGGAAATAAGTAAAAAAATTCAACATGATGGGATTAAGTTTTATAATTAAATATATTGGGACTTGATATATCTAAAAAAACAATATATAAGTTTATAACCATTTATAAGCGCATAAAGTTAGCTAAGATTTGATAAAAGCGTTATGCTGAAAATCATCAACACGATATAGAATTTGAAGTTGGGGAGAAGGTATTCATATGAATTTATCAATGAAATAATGTTATTAGATTCCAAAATAAGGGAAATATAATACCTTGGTATATTTCCCCCTTCAATATTCTTGATCAATAAGGGATGGGTTCTTATCACTTAGTGATTCCACCAAACCTCTCTAAAGTTCATGATGTGTTCCATGTATCTCTTTTGAGGAAGTACATACCTAATACTTCACATGTACTAAAATCAAAGGTTGTTCCACTAGATAATCATATTTACTATGAATAGATTCCAATTGAAATCTTGGATTATAGAGATAAAATTTATATGTAACAAGACTACTCACTCGATTAAAGTTATTTAGAGGAATCGAAAATTTGAGGAGGATACTTGGGAACTTGAGGATATGATGAAGTGTAAGTATCTTCATTTGTTTTCATCAGAGTGATGGAATTTAAATACTTGAATTAATTTTAATAGGGTAGGATATAACTCCCATAGATTTTATATGTATTCATTTGAAATAAATTTGAATTATTTGATAGCTTTATTTACATGCAACCCTGAGTTTAAATGAACCTCAATGTATTATGGACTTTATAACCTGAATGTTGGATTAGAGGGTATGAATAGTATCAAACAAATTATATATATATATATAAATTATTTCTTTAATTAATATGTATTTATTAATTCATAATAAAGAATAATTAAATTTCAATAAAATCATTTCATGGATAAAAGACCTATTTTTTTGAAAAATGTATTTTTCTAGGTGTTATGAATTTATATATAAAAAATATATTGAAAATTATTGAAAATATATTTTAATATGATTTATTGGTAATTTATTAACAATAATTCATACAATAGTTACCTAATTTTTAGGAATGAATAAAAAATCATTTGGAGGTAAAAAGAGTTATATTTCAAAAAATTGTTTTTATGTGCACAATGTGATTTTATCTTAATAAATTTAATTAATAGCTATTGATTAATAATTATAATTAAATATTTCTATTATATATTAAATAAAATATTTTAAAATTAATCTAATAGTTTTTACAAGGAAAGAAATGAAAGTAAATTCAATTTTAAGTTTAAAAATGCATTAAAAAAACATTTTCATTGCGTTTTGTGTGATTATTTTAAAATTAATTTTTGAAATTTAGAGAAATTGAGTTAAATAAAATTATTTTAATTTTTTTAATTAAAATTTATTAATTTTTAATAATTTCAATTTATTTTTTTGGTCTTAATGAATGGTATAAACAATAAAAATTTATTACCACGGTTAAGGTTAAAACGAGTTAACAAAGGGGGTTAAACTAATAAATAAGGGTAAACATTACACTTAATAATATCTAAATTTTATTTGTTGAATATATTTATAAATTATATTATATTAAATTCTATTTATTTTCCATTTTTTCCGCTTTCACCAGAAAATAAATTTATATTATTTAAATCTTTTAAGTAATTCCATGTGTGTCCCCCCTCACTTATAAATTGAAACCTTTTATCCTCCATCATTCATAAACTTTGAGCCATCTATATTAGAAAAAAACAACCTAAAAACTTAATATATTTCTTGGATTTGTTCTTGAGTTTCTTTTATTCTCTTATGACCATCCTAATAAGGGTTAATTTGTAAGACAAAGGAGGTCTCTCAAAGAAGAGGTAATCATTTTTCTAACTCTTTGAAAGTTTATTTCTTATTATAATTCCTATAAATATGTGTTATCCATCCTAAAATAATTAATAAAATATCATAGATATAATTATATGTTATTATTATTACAGTACAACCATTTTCCACCTGCCTTCCATTAAATGGGATATGAAAGTATCACTCATGCGTGCGCGTGGACTATTGGGTCCACATAGTGATATGATTCATTTTCCATCACCTCCTTAAATTTATGGATATAATTATGTATTTAATATATATATATATATATAATAATTATGATATAATTATGATTTTTAATTATAAAATATTATATATCTTACTTTTCTACTTTTCATTAGAAAACAAAAACAACATTATTGCGTACGTACAAATAACCATATCCATGAATAGTGTAATTAATTTTTCTATATCTACCTTTATAGACGATTATAAATATTTATATAATGTATATAATGAATATATATGATATTTATATTATTTTTTAAGATTATATACATGATTTAACCATGATCAATATACAAGGATCATAACTTCTGAATAAAAACATACATGACAAATGAAGTAGTTAACACCCAAAATGATGATGATAATGAAATATTGTTAATAAATGAGTGATAATATGTTATATGTAAACCATTTATGGTATAATATTTATTAATATTATTATTTTATAGAATTATAAAAAATTTAAATTTATTATACAGGAGGTTAAAGTCACTTATGAAGCAAGTCATACCTAAGGTAATGGTTTTATGTTATAATTACACTTTTTTACAAAGATGTTTTATTCTTAACTTTATAAATATGAAATTATATTATATATCTATAAAAAATATTATTTATTTTCTTATCCTATATTTATTTCCATAAATTTAAAAATTTCATTTTATTTTGCTCTATCTAAGTACTCAAAAGTTTGAAAGAAGGCTATAAATAAAACTGGATTTTTCTATTTGGTTTGGAATATTTTTATTATATGTCCATATCTTATTTATAATATTTTTAGTAATATGTTTTATATTCTAAAATAATATATTAAATTAAAATTTACCCAATTTTTAATTTACATAATTTTTTTAAAAAAGAATCATCTCATCATTTTGTGAATGAGGTACTTTTTAACAAGGTGTGAATAAAATATTTATTTTAACATTTAATACATGATTTTTTTTCAACACCATGACTATTATTTTCCTTGAATATTCCTTCACAATTTCCCATGGCTATTTTCAAATATTCTTTTTACTAAAATTTTATAGTTTTTATATTTTAAATATTTGATTTTAAAATGAAAAAGTTATTTTCCTCAAGAAATGTTCTAGTGATCTTTTAAACATTTTTTCATCTATGAAAGCAACCATTGATGTTACTTATTATTAACTAGGGATATTATCTAATGATAATATATTTATTCATTCTTTGGATGGTTTATGATTAGGATAATGAAATATTGATTAAACCCATTTTATTTTTCATGGGTTTATCAATGAAGAAATGATAAATGTTTTCAGGATATTATGACATATATATTAATGGATTATGATTATGTGATGAGTGAGTACATTAAATTCATCCAATGCATTGAATAATTGTAAATACTTATGAGATAAAGTGGTATATGTGATGTTATCCCATTCTTGAAAGAGGGTACATGGGAGGTTATCCCAAGCCCGATGTTGGTACATGGGTGGTTATCCCAAGGCTAACATGTGATGAATGTTTTGGTGGGTAGCCTTGACATTAGATTTATATGATTATGATTATACCATACATTTTATGACAATCTCTATGATATGTTCTTAGGATTATGATATGATCTCATGCCTCATGATCTTTGATTCATCTATGATTTATGTCTCATAATATGCCAAATCCTTATACCATGCCTATAATATACGAATTTTTGGGTATGATTTTCAAATATTAAGATTATATTCTCACACCCTTATTCCAATGTTATGATTAAATATAATCATTGACTGATATCTCCCATGTTTACATTTAATGAGAATATGAGCTTATAATTTATTTTGATTCCTTTACCCAGGTTTTGTAGAAGGATTTTAAGTTGGACATGACTAATAAGTTTACCATGCGAGAAGAAATTTTTGAGAGATATTGAAGATCATTCATGAAATTAGATGATTATGTATCTAGTCTTAAAATAAATTATACCTTTAAAATTATAGGGAATATATTGTTATGATATGTAGTTAATATTGATATAAAATGATGTAATACTTATATATGAAATGTTTGGGTCTCTTCACTTCTTCATATCCAACTCTTGAGCTCTAATAATCCCAAATCTTGTATACCATGAATACCTAAAAGAAATGGGGACCTAATATTTTTTTTTCATGAACCAATCTGAAAAAACCTCTGATCTTGGAAACCTATCCACCCATTGAATGGTTCAAAGTGCTTTCTTGATTTCCAAAAGTTGGAAACTAGTGTCTGGTGATGAAATAAACATTATAGGAATGAATTTTCCTGATAAAAAAATTAATCAAAAGGAGGCTTCCACTTGGAAGTCTAACTTTTTCACTCTATAAATTAGAGATCCATACATAAAAAATAAATAGTTTTCAATAATATGTAAAACCAAATGAGGGATAAAATAATATTTATATCATTAACCAAAAATAAATATTATAAATAATAACCAAAATATCTTAATATTAATAATGTTGAGTTTTAAGATACATATAATAACAAAAATTATGAGATATTATAAAGTGAAAAATGATGCTTGATAATAAATAAGAAGAAAAATATATCAAAATAGATTAAATAACATAAAAACTAGACTCCAAATTCCATGGAAATTGATCATTTTCTTATCATCACCACCATACTCGAACCGAAATCCAAATACCAACTTCTACATACAAGAAGAACATATACTAATCCTAAAATGTATATAGGCATGATAAAATAATTCCCTATATGTATAATCCACAAACCCCATTAATAACCTTTAAAAGTAAATCCTATTCATGTTGGTTAGAAAATACAACTATGAAAATAAGTTTTTTATTTCAAGTAAAACAAGTTTCATGGGACCATCACTTAAATTCATTTTAACCAAGGTAAAAATCACACCCATTTAAACACAATTAATCTTTAAATCATTTTATAAAGGGATAAAATTTGAAGTAAAATTAATAATTTCAAATTCATACTTTAAAAATAATCACATTAAGTAGGTAAAGTAAAATAACCCACTCATTAATATCATTTTCAATTTCCACCAAGAATTCACTAGAGATATAAATTTATATTTTTTAAAGGAAATACCCAATGAGATAAAAATTGACATAATATATATAAATAAAATCTCATAAAGTTAGTATAATCATAACCATCAAGGAAATAAACCACCAAATATCAAATCAAATGTAATAAATGATTATATACACTAAAGTGATGAAATAAAAAATCAAATAAAAACCATCAATTAATATCAAATAATCAAAGAGCATAAGGAAAACTCATAAAAGAAGAAAAAAACTTTCATTTATAAACAATCCATTTAAAACATAATTTTACTCCTTTATAAATTTTTTTAGAAAATAAAACTCCTTTGATCACCAAACTACTTAAAAAGGGAATATTAGGAATTTAAAAAAACATTTTGAATTAAAAATTTATATGAAAACAAATTTTAATTATATAAACATGAGAAATAACCATTGTGATGAACAAAAACCAAGATAAAATATAGTTTCCCTTGAAAAGTATTAATATATACAATTAAAAAAATTTATAACGAGTTCACGAATGAGGTGTAAATGGGAAAGAAATCCATGAATTAAAATTTTAATGTATATTCATAGAGAAACCTACCTCAATCTATATAATTTGTAAGATAGGGTGTTATTTCACCATAAATAGGAAAGAGAATCCCCTAAAGGATTATTCATGACCTTTAAATTAGAAAAACCCCAATTAAAATCACATAACACTACACTCTAGGTTTTCTTGAACTTTTTAGGATAAGAAATAAATAGGAAAAGGAAGATCACGAAGAAGAGAGTATGATTTTTAGAACACTTTAACTAAATAAATAATCATCCCACATTGAATGAAATCAATGGAAAATCCATGAAGGAGAGGAGAATTAGAGGGATGACACTGTACAGGGGTCTAGAAATCGAATGGGAGGAAAAAGGGACCCAAGAGTTTTTAATTAAATTAGAGAAAATATGAAAATTTATTTAAAAATAAATTTTAATATAATTATAAATAATTTATAAATCATAATATTCAATTCATAATATTTTTTTTAATAAAAACCATTTTCCATATAAATTTTTTTAATGATAAAGATAAAATCATAGGATATGATAGACATGCTACAATTCATAAATCACACCAATTCTACCAATCACATTTTATGATTGATAATTACACTACCAATCATAAAATATGTATTTGGATAGATATGAATAATTCCCTTATGTAGAAAATGGAATAACTCTAACATAACACCCTTTGTTGTTAGATTGACCCTTATATATCACATAACAATCCCAAAAAATTACCAATTTATAACCCCTATGAATCAAATAGATCTTACTAATTAGGGAAATTTACTCTTATATAACAATAATTTACACATAAATGTATCAATTATTCCAACACTTATCCATTTTTTAATAAAAATATGATTCATACAAATAAGGAACCCATACATAACAATAAATTTCCCACATGGTGTTTCCAAGACTTATCAATTTCCCCAACCTTCCACAGGGTGGATCTTATGTATGAAAGGTAATATTCTATACCATAATTACAACCATTCAATTTTTAAAGTTAATTATAAAGAAAAAAAAATATAATATTAATCCATATAACCTCTGAAACCCTTATTCCAAATTATTAACTTCTAGCCTATTCACCCTACTCAGGTATCTACTTATGGAAGATACAACTTCCACAAGGTTTGTGACTCACATTGCAAGTTCTCTAGTTTAAGTGTCACCTCTATAAATGGAATTAATTTTTCACAAAGTATGGTTTGTTTGGAAATTAAAATTTTTGGACTACCTAAGATCTTCTGTAACTCCCTGATCAATTACAACCTATAACTATTAATATCCATACACTATGAATAATTTTTTTTAGTATCTACATTTTTAATCCTAAATCATATCCAAATACCTATATACATCCAATAACACCCAAAAAACTCAAGATCCAACCCAAAATCAAGAAATAGAAATAAAAGTCACTAAATAATATATCTTACACCTAAAAATAACACTATGGGTGTTAGAAAATATGAAGAGATGATTATTGTTCATGTTCCAACAACTTAGTTGAGGAAGAAATACTCCATACTCCATATTTGGTGTTGATCATACCCTATTGTGGTAGAGAGGTTTTCTTTTCTTGGTGTTTGGTTATTTTCTTAAATATTTCTTCCTAGATGTTTGTTCATCTAGTGGACTTGATGTTGACAACCCCTTCACATATTCTATGTTCTTTGATTTTATAGATATGGTCCCAGTTCTTATATTAGATTTTGATATAACTTTGGTTCCTTAGATTTTAGGAGGGTTTCAACATTATAGGTATCATCTATAATTTACTTGGTGAGAAAGGTATATAATTTCATAAACATATTATGTGAAATGTGATTCGATATAGATATCAGGCATATAGGGTGGTTGGTAATTGTCTTATTTGGGGTCATTAGGTCTGTTGGTTTGAGGGTCTCATGTTTTTTGTGTGGGGTCATGGTCTTGTTATGGTAGTGTATTAGTAGGTTGTTTGGTCTTGTGATAGTAATATCAGTGGAGCAATTCCCCCTTTTCCCTTGCCCATCATGTGAGACCCTCTAATATTTGTCCATTTTTTATTATATTAACTAAAAAATTTTCTTAAAAGAGTGGTAAAAATGAAAAAATTCAATACATTGAAGAATAAATTTATTTAAATGAAAATAAGTATTATAATAAGCATGTTAAAGTCAATATAGTCAACAATATAGATTTAAAAAAAATAATATAATAAATTTGAAATGTATAATCAATATAATTTTATATAGAATGTATCTTAAATATGTTATTTTTGAATTTTCAAATAGACCACATGTGGTAGTGGTGCCAATAAAAAAGGGGTTCAATGAAATGTATCATAGGTAATAGAAAACCCAAACACGCCAAGAATAGCCTCATTATCAATCAAAGAAGCTTACATAAAATCCTGCACAAGCCCCCTAGAAATCCCAATAACATAAAATAAATTCCAAATAGGTGCATTCCAGATCAATCTTTGAGGTCAACTGAGCATCAAACACATGTACCTAATCTAGGTGACACCTTAGGATATATGTGATATATTGAACGGTGTGTTCATTGATAAATATTTTATCACACCATCTATTGAGTATGTCACCATCATTCATAGTCAGTAAATACTAGATCCACCACTATCTAAAAATCATTTCCTATCAGAAATTCCACTAGTCACCACCACCTAATATCAACATCGAGTACGAATTAACCGCTAAGATAAAACAAATCAAAACCAATGATAGAAGATATAAAATTCAATAAAAAAGGATATAACATTGAATAAACTATCATCAACCAAAATACCTTCTCCAAAAGCCACTACCATACTAACATTGTTTATTTTCACTAAAAAATAGCTCCACTAACCACAAAAATGGAAATTATCATTGTTTCCAAGCTTGAGGTTCCACAAAATAGTTCTATCAATCATCATATTATCCATCATTATTTTCTACTTTAATAAACACCCATTATACCTTCATATCTATCATATCTATCACTATAAACATTCAAACCACTATAGAACCTATAATTTTGAGATAACATAGATAAGAATCTATAATAAAGAGTTACACTGCATCAAACCATTGATGTATTAGAGGATGGATTCCCAAAACAATGTCTCATCACCTCACTATAATAGATATGCAAGATAATAGTTTGGATAAGAAGAGAAAGTAGGATTTACCATCCAAAAAAACTTTTAAAATAGTGAAAATATAGGTAACTACAAAAATAAGGACCACAAAGAACCATCATACACAATAATACCACTAAAAAATACCCCACCACTATTATAATAGAACCAGACAATAAATTTAACACTAGTCTTGTAGAGAATCCCTACCATACCACCATATGGAACTATATATTTTATTTCCTTTTCTAAACCACCCCCTTCATCTCCAATAGTTTAAATATTAGGGAATTCTTGTAAATACAAACCATCCACCCTTGAGATGAAAAGGTATAACCTCTACCCCTGAGGGGTTGGGAGGAAAAACCTCATCATAACTTAAGGCTACAAGGTTATTCTATAATAGTCCATGAAAAAGTAGAACAAAATTAAAAACTATATAAGTAGATATATGGGAAAACATGTAGTGTAGAAATCATATAATTATGAATCAACAACCAAACTAATAGTTTTAAAAAATAATGATATTGATAACAGTGATAAAATAAAGATACAATGAAAATGATATAGAAAGATAATGAGAAAAATGGGAGAATATGGTGATGAGAAGGAACATCAACACCTTTAAGAGGAAACTAAAACCCTATAGGTACAAATGAGATAAACCAAGAGATTGATTCACCATTAGTAATGTCATGTAATTTAGAAAGAAAGAATTTTTTTAAAATAAATTATATAAATTAAAGTAAATAAGAACACAATATGTTAAATAACTTCATGATAAGTAATCCCTAGTCCCCATTTTTATAAATAGATGGATACATAAGTTTCTAATATATATAAATTATTATATTTTAACCCATAGTTGTATAAAGATATAAAAATAAATCCAGATAACTTGGAACTAAGTGTAAGAAATGTTAAATTTTATAACCAAGTCCTAAGAAATGAATTATTTGAATATAGGGTTTGTAAGAACCCGAGTCTTTTTTTCCAGGTATGTTTTCCTTTTTATGGTGTTTTTGAGGAAAAGATGAGTTTCTAGAAACTTCTTAAGTACACGCCATATACTTTATAATTACATTTTGTGTACTCGATTACCGTGGGTAGCCATGTTCTGGCCGTGCACACGACCATGTGTGGTGACCTGAAGACCACCTAATGCGGGGACTAGTAAGGGCAAGTACATGTCGTGTACTTATAAAGTACATGCCTTGTAATTTTTTTTTCATTAAATGGAACAAGTCCGCATCTAATTGGTAGAAGCATCTTCTTCTTTGCATTCTTTGACCGAGAGCGTCTGTACGATGTCGATATTTCCTTGAGCCCCCGATCGAGAATCCGTTCTTTGATTCAACCACCATCGATTGCGTTGGGATCACCACGGTAAGCTCTTCCTTCTTCTAGAGATTCATTTCATGATTCCTCTTATTTAAAGAATTATCATCGATTGAGCATTTTTAGCATTTTTGAAGAGCTACAGTGTTATTGGGCGATTCAAGGCTTCATGTTCATGTATAGAGATCCTACAACACAATGGTAGGTGGTTTGTGCCGTTCTGTAGATAGTCTTCGAGTTATATGCTCAAAATTTCCCAACAACCTTGATCGGGGTATTACGTGTTTTAGGTTTTGAACCAGTTAATGCATTCTATGATTAGAATTATTAAGAAGAGGTTAATTGTTGTGAATATGGTTGTTTACCATGTTATATATGTGTTTTACCATGCTTGCACCATTTATAACTGTTTGGTCTAGCTTTGCCTGTTAGGATATTGCTTTGCTTTCCATTCCTAGTACCGTAGGATGAAGTGATTGTATTCTGACATGCTGTTATGCTGTAGAATATTTATCTAAGTAGTTCTTGAGTTTTACCTTGGCCACTATACATTGCTGTGCTCAATTGACTTACATAGGGCCATGAGAACATGGTTTAGTAGAACATAGGGAGAATGGATGTTAATGGATTCTCCAGAGTGTCTGTTTACTGTTACGATGCGAGACCATTGGAGGAATTTACGTAAGTTCTTCCTCAGAGTGTCTACAGTTCCTCAAATCGGGATATAGAGGGAATGAGACATTGAGTACTTCCCCATATCACCTTTTAGTTACCTATACGAGACTATAGGGGGAATTCATAGTGAGTGCTTCCTCAAAGAGTCTATGCTTAAGTTGAACCAGAGGGGTTAGGCTATGTGTACTTCCCTGAGGGTTGCTTATTCTTGTTTGGTTGAACCAGAGGGGTTAGGCAGTGAGTACTCCCAGAGGGTTACCTGATTTGTTTAGATGCTTATTTGATATATGAAATTGAATGCATTTGAACTATAGGATTGTTTACTTTTGCGTACTTCCTTGTTTACTGCTCCATCTTGATTATTGCCTGCCATATATATTCACTAACTGTTAGACAAAAATCTTTAGGTGTTTGCCTACTGAGATTTAGCCTCACAACCTGTTTGGGCCCAAAAAGATTATATTTCTATAGGTATAGATAAGGGAAAGCTCCCTTCTACTTCAAGTACTTGATTGCTGAGGAGATGAGGATCATGGGACCAAGCTGTGGCTTGCGATGCTGTTGGAGTTTATCTATTTCTTTTGCACTTTGATTATTTCTGTATTTCAGCATTGTGACTTGTCTGGCTACTTTCCTAGACATATGTATCATGCATCATAATTATATATATGTGATCCAGTTTATTCTTTCAGTCTTATGCTATTTACTGATGTATGGTATTATTACTGATTCTGCTATTGTATATCTATTTACTTCCACTCTGTTACTCTTCCAATGAGGGCGTAGTTTCCCCACTATCACACCCAAGTCCCTCACTGCTAGTCGTCAGCCTCTGGCATTCGGGGAAATTCACTTGAGGCCATGTGACCAACAGGGTACGGGGAACCTCTAGGCGACTTCCAGAACCCAGACATTACAAAGTGGTATAAGAGGCATTCTTTTTATCTTAACTTTTTGTTTGTAGCTTATAGTTAGGGATAGGAAGAAATAGGTACTTGGTAATAAGCTGTGCCCAAGAGTAGCTAACCCGTGCACAGGGATAAGCCAATTTACCTCATTTATTTCAATTTTTCAGGTTTTTAAATTTTACAGTTGATTTTATTTTCACTATTGGGTGATTCACATGTATTGTGTTATTATTGTTGATGTTATTGAGGTTCCATTTCTATTGCAACCCAATGATATGAGGGTATTCCATCTCATGAATCATATAGGTACTTGCTATAAATCACATATCATGCATTATTTCCATGCCATTTAGGGTTCATTAGTGATTACATGTTGTTATAATAGACGTTGTGCTAGATATGCATGCTGTTGTGATAGATTCCTTGATCGAATAACTACTTTTGATAGGGTATTGCTTTGTGTAAAGCTTCTTTTGAATGAACGCCAAACTTTGGTTCTTGAGGTGTTATGGGCCCTCATGGACTGGAATTTGGTGGATCATTGCTTTGTAATGTTTATATACGACATGTATAAGATGCCAAGATTTTATTCACAGAGAGTGTGGGACCTCACAGATCAGAATTTGAAACTTTAATGTTCGTTTTAGTGTTTTTATGGGTTCTGGAGAAGTTTCTGAGGCTTACTGTCTGAAAAAACCCAGAATACATGGCATGTAATGATGAATATATGTCATGTATTCTTCTATTCGGGAAGAAACTATTTTTATTAAGTACATGCCGTGTAATGTATGTACATGTCTTGTAGTCTCTAACCATGTCAAAGACTGTGGGGGCAGAGACACAGGGTTGGAAAATATATGGTAGGACACGCCGTGTACCAGATGTACACGCCGTATTGTAGAGCCGTATAACTAGCTGTGTGATTAACAACACGAGTCAGTTGAGTCTTTTCTAATACACATCGTATCCATCAGGAACATATCATGTAGTGTAAACCGAGAATCCAGTCGTGTCACAAACAACACAGGATGGTGAAATCTCATAGTACACGTAGTGTATAGCACAAACACGCCATGTAGAGTCAACTGTGTAACTAGCCGTGTCACTAACAACATGAGTCGGTGAAGCTTGTCTAGTACACGCCATGTCTGGAAAGAACACATCGGGTAGTCTTGTTTTAGGAGAACCATGTGGGTTAGTCATGTACAAGAACTCAGGCAGGGGAAGATGATTCAAGTACACATCATGGGCTAGGACAACACCCCATGTGTTTTGGGTGTTACATGATCTGGGTTGGCAGAAGTACACGCCCATGTGAAGGCTTAAGGGAACACACCATGTAGGCATTATACATGCTGTGTATCCATGTTTTGAAAAACTTGAATGCTTTCTTTCTCTTGTTACCTTCCTACACTTCTAGTTTTTAGTCCTTGGAAATTTTTATCTAAGGTGTGCACTTGACCTTGTAGAGTCAATCCACCAATACGTCCTCCAGTTGTTCTCCAGTTACAGGGTAGTGATCAGACGCCAAACATGGCTGATCAAGGACTACCAGAAAATCCTCAAGTTGTTCTAGTCTTGGCACCTGCCATCATTCTGGACACCGGTGCTGATGCACAGTTTTGAGAAGGATTTATAAGGTTCATGCAGACCTTTTGAGGAGTACCACATCCTACCCCTTCTATGGAAGAGTTGACGTGGGTTTTCTAGCAGCAACATCCTCCCACCTTCATAGGGGAAAAAGGACCTCAGGCTGTAGATTCATGGTTAGAATCCATGATTTCTATCTTCGAGCATCTGGAGATGCCTCCAGAGAGGAGGGTGAATCTCGCTACGTAATTTCTTTGAGATTCCACCAAGAGATGGTGGGATGTGATCTCATTGGCAGGACACTAGCAGGTTGTGGCGTGGGATGAGTTCCAGCGTGCCTTTTATGATTACTTCTACCCAGAGTATTTGATGGCTGATTGAGACCAAGAGTTCTTAAGTCTAGAGTAGGGTACGTTTTTTGTTATGGAGTATTCTTCTCAATTCACAGAGCTGCAACACTTCACGCCCATCCCTGGAGGTGATGAGTTATTCCTGGCAAGGAAGTTTGAGGATGGTCTCAGGCACGACATCTGATCTCAGGTGAACATCTTCAGGTTGAATTCCACAACTTCTATCATCAACCAGGTGATGATCATGAAGCGAAATATAAGGGATTCTAGAGTTTTGAGTCAGGTCGTCTCAACATCAGAAGTTGGTATCCCTACTAATGACAGCATGAAGTGCCGTCGGGAGTCTCTGCGCAAAGATTCGAGGAGGCAGGACACTGCTTCTGGTAGCCAAGTGGTGTGCTACCAGTGCAGAAAGAGTGGGCATACTATCCCACATTGCTCTAGAGACCCAATGGAGTGATGATCATGCATCAATATGGTCCATCTTCAGCGTTTCTGTCAGTTTTTCTCACAGGAAGATGGCAACAAGGGTTATTTTATGACTCCTTGTTCTGGAGTAGCACCACCAGTTTCTCACCTGTCTGGGAATTGGATTTCTTCTGGTAGTTCAGGCCGAGGTGAATTTCGTGGCAGTCAGTCTCTAGGATTTCAACAATAGTAGGGTGGATCAACTTAGAGTGGTCAGGTAGGGTCATAGGGCCGCGGTACAGGCCAACCTTTTACAGTGGAGCAGACGCAACAGGAGCAGGATCTTGGAACCTCTACTGTTTGAGGTATGATCCTAGTTGCCTAAGTTTTTGCTTCTTCTATTTTCAATACGGGGGCTTCCCATAAATTTATATATTTTTCTATTGTGGAGAGAATTTGGCTCTGTATCTTTTCTTCTACTAATATCTTGACGCTAGAAACACCATTGGGGACAAGAACAACTAGTTTATGGCAGTGCAAGGAGTGCCCTCTTGAGGTTGGTGGGTGTCACTTCTTATGGGACCTTTATGTCTTAGATATGACAGACTATGACATAATTCTTGGAATGAACTTGTTAGTTCCCTTCCAGGCTATTTTTGGCTGCTATTTTCGTAGGGTGAGTTTCACGTCACCAAAGGGCAGAATGTTTCTTCATAAGGGAGAATGGGATGTCCAGGCAAGCAGAGTGGGAGCCAAGCATCATGGGTTGGGAGGAGTTATATCCTAGATTTCTAGTATATATCAGGATGACCAGGGGACTTCATAGATAGACTTTCCTCCAGTGGTGGATCATTTCAGGGATTTATTTCTAGAGTAATTTTCAGGTTTTCCACCGGAGCAAGAGGTGGAATTTTATATTGACCTTGTGCTAGGAGCGGCACTGATGTCCATACCTCCTTATATGATGGATACACCAGAGTTGCAGGAGCTCAAGAAGCAGTTTGAGGAGTTATAGGAAACGGGTTTCATCCGAACCAGTACATCTCTTTGGGGTTCTCCTATCCTGTTTTCAAATAAGGAAGATGATATCGTCAGACTTTGTGTGGATTATCAGAAGTTGAACCAGTTGACGGTCAAGAACTGATATCCCTTGCCGATGATTGATGATCTCTTTGATCAGTTTCAAGGAGACTAGGTGTTATCAAATATCTAATTGAGGTCTGGTTACCGTCAATAGTGAATTAGACCATTTTATATACCTCTTACAACATTACAGAATAGGTATGGTCTATACGAGTATGTGGTTATGCTGTTCGGTCTCAAGAACGTGCCTGCAGTCTTCATGGCACTGCTGAACTGAGTGTTCCATCCACACTTGGATTATTTCATGGTAGTCTATGTGGATGATATCTTGGTGTACTCTCATACTCGACACGACCATGCTTCCCATCGTGAGATCATTTTGAGTACACTGAGAGAGCATCAGTTATATGCTAATCTCTCAAAATTCCGCTTTTGGATGAACTAGATTCACTTCTTGGGTTATGTTATCTTAGAGACAGAAGTATCAGTAGACCCAGAGAATGTGAGAGAAGTAGTTTCTTGGGAGCATCTGAAGAACATATTTGAGGTACGAAGTTTTCTAGGGCTATCTGGACACTACAGAAATTTCATACAGGACTTTTCATGCATAGCAGCGCCACTGACAAGCCTGACTAAGAAGGGTGAAAAATTATTGGGGTCAGTTTCTTACGAGTCAGCCTTTCAAGAGCTGAAAGGGAGGTTGACTTCATCACTGATACTAGTATTTCCAGAGCAGGGAAAGATCTATACTATTTACTATGATACTTCATGTATCAGGCTGTGAGATGTGCTTATCCAAGGAGAAGGAGTCATTGCGTACGAGTCTCAGAAGTTGGGGCCACATGAGATAAATTACCTGACACACGATCTCGAGTTGGCTACAGTTGTTCATGCTTTACGCTGTTGGATACATTATCTTCTAGGAGAGCATTTTGTGTTTTTCACTAACCACAAAAGTCTCAAATACATATTTACTCAGTGTGACCTAAATTTGAGACAACGAAGGTGGGTTGAGTAACTTCAATCCTTTGACTTTGAGATTTCCTATACGCCTGGGAAAGACAATGCAGTGGCTAATGTGTTGAGAAGGACTCAGATACAGGAATTTTAGGAGGCCAACAGTTAGGGGAAGATTATGGCTCTATTCTCTAAGATGAATTTAGAGGTTTATGACAAACAGGGATAGATGTTTCTATCTTTTATATTTGTTACCTCTACTCTTCTTGATCGAGTGAAAATGAGGTAGCTACGGGAAAGCATGTTAGAAGATGACCCTATTCCTGGATGGACAGTAGGCGAGGATGAGATCTTGCATTTTTAGGGGTGCGTATGGGTGTCAGAAGATATACGTGAGGAGATGATACAAGACTTTAATTCCTCAGTTTGGGAAGTTCATCCTGGTGTCACTAAGATGTATCTTGATCTACACTGTCAGTTTTGGTGGCCAGGTATGAAGAGAGATGTTGCTGGGTTTGTCATGAGATATTCCACCAGTCAGCAGGTGAAGGCGGAGCATCAGCGACCAATAGGTATTTTGCAGCAGTTACCCATTCCCGAGTGGAAATAGAATGATGTCGTGATGGAATTCATGACGGGTTTACCGAGGTCGCCTCATGGGAATGATGCAGTATGGGTTGTCGTTGATAGAATCAAGAAGGTTCCTCACTTCTTGCCATTCAAGGAGACCTTCAGTGTTGGTGAGCTAGGAAGATTGTACATCTGAGATATTGTACATCTACATGGGATTCCACACTCCATTTTTTCATACATGGATGTACTTTTTACTTCTCAGGTTTGGCTGGGGCTACAGAAGGCTTTGGGTATACAAGTACTTTTGAGTACAACTTACCACCCCCAGACAGATGGTCAGTCTAAGCATACGATTCGGGTGCTTGAGGACATGCTATGAGCTTGCATCCTGGATTTTGGAGGTTCTTGGGAGAAGCACATACCTCTGGTGGAGTTTGCATACAACAATATTTTTTAAGAAACTATTCAGATGACACCTTATGAGGCTTTGTACGGTAGGCCATGCCGATCACCCTTATGCTGGATAGAGGCAAAAGAGGTAGCTATGTTGGGACCTCGACTTGTCTAGAAGACCACATAGCAGATAGAGTTGATTCCAAAGAAGATGGATACTACACAATCACGACAAAAGTCTTATGTTGATCGACAGAGATGACCTATAAAGTTTGAGGTCGGAGATCAAGTTTTCCTGCATGTCACACCAAGGTTGGGACACAGGAGTATTAGGAGTTAGGGTAAGCTTTCACTGAGGTACATCAGGCCGTTTGAGGTGTTGGAGAGAGTCAGGTCAGTTTCCTATCGGTTGCGGTTACCTCAAAGGTACTAGGATATGCATGATGTCTTCTACCTTTCTTAGCTTCGACGTTACTTCTTAGATCCGTCTCATGTTTTCCAACCTGAAGAGGTTGAGTTAGAGGTGGATGCATCATTTGAGGAGCATCCTATTCAGATTGTTGATTAAAGTATGAAGGATCTCCGTGGCTGGTCACTTTCTCTTGTATGAGTGTTATGACAACACAGGCGAGTACCGGACAAGACTTAGGAGAGGGAGGCTGATGTACGGTCACAGTGGCCAGAGCTATTCGAGGATTCTTCTTCTATGCCACCTTGCTAGGGAAATTCAGGGAAGAATTTCTTTATGGGGGGGAAGTTTTTAAGAACCTGGGTCTTCTTTTCAGCTATGTTTTCCTTTTTCTGGTGTTTTTGAGAAAAATAAAAGTTTTTGAAAATTTCTTAAGTACATTCCGTGCACTTTATAAGTACATGTCGTGTACTTAGTTACCATGGGTAGCCGTGTTCTAGCCATGTAACGTCCATGCACATGGCCGTGTGTGGTGACCTGGAGACTGCCTAATGTGGGTACAGTAAGGGAAAGTACATGCCATGTACTTCTATAGTACATGCCATGTACTTTCTTTTTTTCATTAAACGGACCAGGGTCACGTCTAATTGTAAGAAGCATCTTCTTATTCGCCTACTTAGACCAAGAGTGTACGTATGACACCGATCATTCCCTAAGACCCTGATCGAGCATCAGTTCTCTGATTTGACTGTTGTCAATTGTGTTGGGATTTCCACAGTAATATCTTCCTTCTTCTCGAGCTTTTTTTCCTGGTTCCTCTTCTTTCAAGAGTTATCCATAGTTGATCTTTTTTATAGTTTTTGTAGATATATGATGTTCTTAGGCGATTCAAAGATTGGGGTTCATGTATAGTGATCCTACAACACTGACGTAGGTGGTTTGTTCCCTTTCGTAGATAGTCTTTGAGTTATATGTGCAAAAGTTCCCAATACCCTCGATTTGGGTATTGCGTGTTTAGGGTTTTGACCCAATTAATGCATGCTATTCTTAGAATGCTTGAGTAGAGGTTAATTGTTGTGAATATGGTTGTTTACCATGTTATGGATGTGTTTTCCCATGCTTGTACCGTTTATGACCATTTGGTGAAGCTTTTCCTATTAGGATATTTCTTTTCTTTCCATGCCTAGTACTATAGGATGAAGTGATTGTATTCTGAAATGATGTTATGCTATAGACTATTTAGCCAAGTAGTTCCCAAGGTTTACCTTGGCCACTATGCATTCCTGTGATCGATTGACTTACACAAGTCCGTGAAAACCTAGTGTAGTAGACCATAGGGAGAATGGATGTTGAGGGCTTCTCCAGAGTGTCTGTTTACTATTACGATGCAAGACCATAGGGGGAATTGACATAAGTGATTCCTCAGAGAGTCTGTAGTTCCTCGATGCGGGCCACAAGAGGAATAGGACATTGAGTTCTTCCCTAGAGCACATTTTATTTACCGATACGAGACTAGAGGGGGAATTGATGGTTAGTGCTTCCTCAGAGAGTCTATTCTTAAGCTGAACCAAAGGGGTTAGACTGTGTATAATTCCCATATGGTTTCTTATTCTTGTTTGTTTGAACTAGAGGGGTTAGGATGTGAGTAATCCTAGAGGGTTACCTTATTTGTTTAGATACTTATTTGATATATGAAATTGAATTCATTTGAATTGTATGATTGTTTACTTTTGAGTACTTCCTTGTTTACTACTCCATCTTGATTATTTCCTGCCATATATATTCACTGACTGTTAGGAATAGATCTTTGGGTGGTTTCCTACTGGTATATAGTCTCAAACCCTGTTTGGGACATGATTTTGGGCCCAAACAGATTATATTGCTGTAGGTATAGATAAGGGAAAGCGTCATTCTATATTAGGTACTTGATTGCTGAGGAGTTGGAGAGCATGAGACCAAGTTGAGGCTTACGATGCTATTAGAGTTTATCTATTTCTTTTTTACTTTGGTGTTTCTTGTATTCTAGCATTATGAATTGTTTTGATGCTTTCCTAGACATATGTATCATGCATCATCATTATATATATGTGCTCCAGTTTATTATTTTAGTCTTTCAATGTTTATTGATGTATGGTATTATTACTTCTTACGCTATTGTATCTTCATTTACTTCTGCTGTGTTACTCTGCCAATGAGGGAACAGGTTCCCCACTATCACACCCAAGGCCCTCGCTGCTAGTCAACAACCTCTGGCATTCGGGGAAACACACTTGAGGCCATGTGATCAACTGAGTACGGGGTGACTTTGGGTGGCTTTTGGAACCAGAACGTTACAAATTGGTATTAAAGTCATTCTTTACTTAGTGTTTGGAGACTATATTTAGGGATAGGATGGAATAGGTACTTGGTAATAAGCTGTTCCCATGAGTAACTAACCCATGTATAGGGAAAATCCAATTTACCTCGTTTATTTCTATTTTTCAGGTTTTTCAATTTTATAGTTGATTTTATTTTCACCATTGGGTGATTCACATGCATTGTGTTATTATTTTTGATGTTATTAAGGTTCCATTTCTATTGCAACCTGATGAGATGAGGGTATTCCATCTCATGTATCATATAGAAACTTTCTAGAAATCACATGTCATGCATTATTTCCATGCCATTTAGGGTGCATTAGTGATTTCATGTTATTTTGATAGATGTTGTGCTAGATATTCATGCTGTTGTGATAGATTCCTTGATACAATAACTTCTTTTGATAGGGTATTGCTCTGTGCAAGGTTTTGTTTGAATAAACGCCAACCTTTGGTGCTTGAGGTGTTATGGGCCCTCATGGACCAGAATTTTTATGGATCATTACTCTGTTATGTTTATATAAGACATGTATAAGGTGACAAGATTTGATTATCGGGGAGTATGGGCCCTCACAGATTGGAATTTGGTAGTTTAATGTTCGTTTAAGTGTTTTTTTGGGTTCCGAAGAATTTTCTGTGGCTTACTGTTCGGAAAAACCCACAATACACGGTGTGTAGTGATGAATACACGCTATGTGTTCTATTAAGGAAGAAACTATTTTTCTTAAGTACACGCCGTGTACTGTATGTACATGCCATGTAGTCTCTAACCGTTTCACATAATGTGTGGGCAGAGACACGGGGTTGGGAAATCTCTGGTAGGATACGCCATGTACCGGATGTACACGCCGTGTTGTAGAGACATATAACCAGCTGTGTAACTAACAACACAGGTCAGTTGAGTCTTTTTTAATACACGTCGTGTCCATCTGGAACACGCCGTGTAGTGTAAACCGAGTATTGGACATGCCACAAACAACATGGTACAATGAAATATCCTAGTACACGATGTGTTTGGAACAAACACGCCCTATAGAGCCAGCCGTGTAGCCAGCCGTGTCACTAACAACACGGGTCGGTGAAGCTCGTCTAGTACACACTGTGTATGTAAAGAACATGCCATGTAGTCTTGTTTTAGGAGAACCGTGTGGGTTAGTCATGTAGAAGAACTCAGGCATGGGAAGAGGATTCAAGTACGCATCGTGTGCTAGGACAACATGCCCTGTGTTTTGGGTGTTACACAACCTGGGTTGGCAGAAGTACACACCCATGTGAAGGCTTAAGGGAACACGACTTGTAAGAATTATATACACCGTGTATCCATGTTTTGAAAAATTTGAATTCTTTCTTTCTGTTGTTCCCTTCTTACACTTCTAGTTTTCAGTCCTTGACAATCCTGATCTATGGTGTACACTTGAACTTACAGAATCATTCCATTGAGACATCCTCCTGTTTTCCTCTAGTTATAGGGCAGTGATCAGATGTCGGACATGGATGATCATAGACTACTTGAAAATACTCTAGTTGTGCCAGTATTGGCACCAGCCATCATTCCGAACACAGGTGCTGATGCACAGTTCCGAGAGGACTTTATTAGGTTCATGCTGAACTTCAGAGGAGTTCCACATCCTTCCCCATCTATGGAAGAGTTTATGTGGATTTTCCAATAGCAGCATCCTCCCACCTTCATAGGGGAAGGAGGAACTTAGGTTGTAGAGTCATGGTTAGAATCCATAATTTCTCTCTTCAAGCATCAAGAGATGCCTCCAGAGAGGAGGGTGAATCTCACTACGTACATGCTTCAGGATTCCACCAAGAGACGGTGAGATGTGATCTCACAGGCAGGAGGCCAATAAGTTATGGTGTGGGATGAGTTCCAGTGTTCCTTCTATTACTACCTCTACCTAGAGACTTTGAGGGCTGATCAAGCCTGAGAGTTCATGAGTCTAGAGTAGGGTACTCTTTCTGTTATGGAGTATTATTTTCTCTTCACAGAGCTGAAGAACTTCACGCCCATCCCAGGAAGTGTTGAGTTATTCCGGGAAAAGAAGTTTGAGGATGATCTCGGGAATGACATCTGATCTCAGGTTAACATTTTCAGGTTGACTTCCATCACTTCTATCATTAACCAGGTTCTGATCAAGAAGTACAATTTGAGGGATTCTGGAGTTTTGAGTCAGGTAGACTCAACATTCGAAGTTGGTATCCCTCCTACTGACAGCATGGAGTGCCGCAGGGATTCTACATGTGGAGATTCGAGGAGGGATAACACTTCTTCTAGTATCCAAGTGGTGTGCTACCAGTGCAGAAAGAGTGGGAATACTAGGTCACATTCCTCGAGAGACCTAGTGGAGTGTCGATCATGCGAAAATATGGGCCATCTTCAGCGTTTTTGCCAGTTTTTATCACCGGAAGTCAACAATAGAGGTTCTTATATGACTCCACATTCGGGAGTAGCATCAACTATTTATCACCAATCTGGTAACTTGAGTTCTTACGACCGTTCAGGCCGAGGTGGAGGTCGCAGCAGTGGTAGTCAGTCGCCAGGATTTCAGTGAAAACAAGGTGGATCTGCTCAGAGTGGTCAGGAAAGGTCACAGTGCTGTGATACATGCTAGACTTTTAAAGTGGAGCAGACCCAGTAGGAGCAGGATCCTAGACCCTCTATTGTTTGAGGTACGATCCTAGTTGCCTTAGTTTTAGCTTCTTCTCTTTTTGATATGGGGGATTCCCATAGATTTATATTTGTTGCTGTTGTGGAGAGCCTTGGGATTTGTATCTTTTCTTATGCTGATATCTTGATTCTAGACACACTATTGGGGACAATAATGACTAGTGTATGACAGTGCAAGGAGTTCCCTCTTGAGGTTGGTGTGTGTCACTTCTTATGGGAACTTTATGTCTTAGAGATGACAGACTATGATGTCATTCTCGAAATGGACTGGTTAATTCCATTCCAGACTATTTTTGATTTCTATCGCTATAGGGTGAGTTTCACATCACCAGAGAGTGGATAGTTTCTTCATATGGGCGAATGGGATGTCCAGGCGAGCAGAACAGGACCCAAGTATCATGGGTTGGGAGGAGTTAAAACCTAGATTGCTATTCTATATCTGGATGACCAGGGACTTCACATATGGACTTTCCTCCAGTGGTGGATCATTTCAGGGATGTATTTCTAGATGACTTTTCAAGTTTTCCTTCAGAGTGAGAGGTGGAATTTTCTTTTGAGCTTGGGCCAAGAGTGACACTGGTGTCCATACCTCCTTAGAGGATGGCTACACCTGAGTTCTATGAGCTCCAGAAGTAGTTTGAGGAGTTGCAGGAAAAGGGTTTCATCCAACCCGATACATCCCCTTGGGGATCAACTATTATATTTTCAAAGAAGGAGGACAATACCCTCATACTTTTCATTGATTATCAGAAGTTGAAATAGTTGAAAATCAATAACTGATATCCCTTGCCGAGGATTGATGATATCTTTGATCATCTTCGAGGAGCTCGGGTGTTATCAAAGATTGAATTGAGTTCTGGCTACCATTAGTTGTGTGTTAGACCATCTAATATACCTCTTACAAACTTCCGAAGTAGGTATGGTCTATACGAGTATGTGATTATGCCGTTCGGTCTCATGAACACAACTGCAATCTTCATGGCACTGGTGAACTGATTATTCCAGCCATACTTGGATTCATTCATGGTAGTCTCTATGGATGATATCTTGGTGTACTCTCATACTCAACATGACCATGATACCCATCTTGAGATTGTTTTGAGTACACTGAGAGAGCATCAGTTATATGATAATATCTTAAAATGCCACTTTTGGATGGACCTGATTCACTTCTTGGGTCATGTTATCTAAGAGAAAGGAGTATCAGTAGACCCAAAGAAGGTGAGAGCAGTAGTTTCCTGGGAGAATCCGAATAACGTATTTGAGGTATGAAGTTTCCTAGGGCTGGCTAGATATTACAGACGTTCATACAAGAATTTTCACGCTTAGCAGCACCACTGATTGGCCTGAATAAGAAGGGTGAAAAATTTTTGTGGTCAATTTCTTGTGAGTTAGACTTTCAAGAGATGAAAGGGAGGTTGAATTCAGCACCAATACTATTATTTCCAGAGCTGGGAAAGATCTATACTATTTACTGTGATGCTTCAGGTATCGGTCTGAGAGCTGTACTTATTCAGAGAGAAGGAGTCGTTGCGTATGGGTCTTGGCAGTTGAGGCCACATGAGAGAAATTACCCGACGTAGGATCTTAAGTTGGTTGTAGTTGTTTATGCTTTATGCTGTTGGAGACATTATATTCTATAAGGGAATTTTGTGGTTTTCACCGACCAAAAAAGTCTCAAGTACATCTTCACTCAGTGTGAATTGAATTTGAGACAACAAAGGTGGGTTGAGTACCTTCAGTCCTTTGACTTTGAGATTGCCTATATGACTTGGAAAGACAATGCGGTGGCTAATGTGCTGAGTTGGAGGACTTAGATACAGGAAGTTTAGGAGGCCAGTAGTGAGTGGAAGCATATGTATTTGTTCTCTAAGATGCATTTGGAGGTGCACGACAGACAGGGGCAAATGTTTCTATCTTTTGTACCTGTTACCTCTTCTCTTATTGATCGAGTGCGAATGAGGAAACTATTATATTCTGAAGGCTTAGTCCTATAGGAAAGCATGTCAGGAGAGAACTATATTCCTAGATGGACAGTATGTGAGGATTAGATATACCATTTGAGGGGTGCATATGGGTGTCAGCAATCATACACGAGGAGCTGATGTGAGATTTTCATTCCTCAGTTTGGGCAGTTCATCCGGGTGTCATGAAGATGTATTGTGATCTACACCATCAATTTTGGTGGCCAGGTATGAAGAGAGTTGTTTCTGGGTTTGTCATGAGATGTTCCACCTGTTAGTAGGTGAAGGGAGAGCATCAGTGACCAATAGGGCTTTTGCAACAGTTACCCATTCCCGAGTGAAAATGGAATGATGTCATGATGGACTTCCTGATGGGTTTGCTAAGGTCACCTCGAGGGAATAATTTAGTATGGGTTGTCATTTCCAGACTCATGAAGGTTTATCACTTCTTTCTGATTAAAGAGACCTTTAGTGTTGATGAGCTGGGAAGATTGTACATTTGAGAGATTGTACGTCTCCATGGGGTTCCACACTCAATTGTTTCAGATAGGGATGCATGTTTTACTTCTCGGGTCTAGCATGGGATACATAAGGCTTTGGGTATATAGGTACTTTTGAGTACATCTTACCACCCCCAAACAGATGGCCAATACAAGCGTACGATTTAGGTGCTTGAGGACATGCTCCAATCATGAATCCTAGATTTTGGAGGTCCTTGGGAGAAACAAATACCTATTGTGGAGTTTTCCTACAATAATAGTTTCTAAGAAACTATTCAGATGGCACCTTATGAGGCTTTGTATGGTAGGCCATTCCGATCACCCATATTTTGGTTGGAGGTAGGAGAGTCAGATTTGCTGGGACCTTGACTAGTCTAGGAGACCATAGAGTAGATAGAGTTGATTCAGAAGAGGATGACTACTACATAGTCACAACAGAAGTCTTATGCTAATTGATAGAGATGACATCGAGATTTTGAGGTCAGAGATCAGGTTTTTCTGCGTGTCACACCGAGGCTGGTACATAGAAGGATTTTGAGGTAGGTTAAGCTTTCACCGATATACGTCGGGTCATTTGAGGTGTCGGAGAGAGTCGGGTTAGATGCCTATCAATTGCAGCTACCTCAGAGGTACCGGGATATTCTTGATATCTTCCATATTTCTCATCCTTGACGTTACTTCTCAGACCGATCTCATGTTTTTTCAACCCGAAGAGGTTGAGTTAGAGGTGGACACCTCATTCAAGGAGCATCCTATCCGGATTGTTGATTGAAGTGAGAAGTTTCTCCATGGCCGGTCTTTTCCTATGGTACAAGTGCTATGGCTGCACGGGTGAGTATAGGATGATACTTGGGAGAGGGAGGCCGATGTACGATCACAGTGGCCAGATATGTTTGAGGATTTTTCTTCTACACCATCTTGTTAGGGAAATCCTGGGACAAGTTTCTTTATGGGGGGAAGTTTGTAAGAACTTGAGTATTTTTTTAGGTATGTTTTCCTTTTTCTGGTGTTTTTGAGAAAAAGAGGAGTTTCTAGAAATTTCTTAAGTACATGCCGTGTACTTTATAAGTACACATTGTGTACTCGGTTACCATGGGTAGCCATGTTCTAGCCGTGTAACGGATGTGCACATGGCTATGTGTTGTGACCTAGAGACCGCCTAATGTGGGGACCAGTAAGGGAAAGTACATGCTGTGTACTTCTAAAGTACATGCCGTGTACTTCTAAAGTACATGCGGTGTACTTTTTTTCCATTAAATAGATCGGGGTCGCGTCTAATTGGCAGAAGCATCTTATTATTCACCTTCTTCGACCGAGAGCATCCGTCTGATGCTGATCTATCCCTGATCCCCTGATCGAGCATCTATTCTCTGATTCAACTACCATAGATTGCGTTGGGATATCCACAGTAAGCTTTTCCTTTATCTATAGCTTCGTTTCCTGATTCCTCTTCTTTCAAGAGTTATCCACGGTTGAGAGTTTTTAACATCTTTGTAGATCTATGGTGTTCTTGGGCGATTCAAGGCTTGAGGTTCACATATAGTGATCCTACAACACTGAGGTAGGTGGTTTGTGCCTTTCTATAGATAGTATTTGAGTTATATGTGAAAATGTTCCCAATACCCTTGATCATGGTATTTCATGTTTAGGGTTTTGACCCAGTTAATGCCTGCTATTCTTATAATTCTTGAATAGAGGTTAATTGTTGTGAATACGGTTATTTACCATGTTATGGATGTTTTTTCCCATGCTTGTACCATTTATAACCATTTAGTCTAGCTTTGCATGTTAGGCTATTGCTTTGCTTTCTATGCCTAGTAATGTAGGATTAAGTGATTGTATTATGACATGATGTTATTCTATAGATTATTTAGCCAAATAGTTCTTAATGTTTACCTTGACCGCTATGAATTGTTGTGATTTATTTACTTACACAGGGCCGTGAAAACCTGGTGTAGTAGACCATAGGGAGAATGGACGTTGAGGGATTTTCCAGAGTGTCTTTTTACTATCATGCTGCGAGACCATAGGGGGAATTGACATAAGTTTTTCCTCAGAGTGTTTGTAGTTCCTCGACATGGGACATAGGGGGAATGGGACATTGAGTGATTCCCTAGAGTGACTTTTAGTTACTGATATGAGACTAGATGGGGAATTGATGGTGACTACTTCCTCAGAGATTCTATGCTTAAGATGAACCAGAGGGGTTAGACTGTGTGTACTTCCCAGAGGTTTGCTTGTTCTTTTTTGGTTGAACCATATGGGTTAGGCTGTGAGTACTCCCAAAGGGTTACCTTATTTTTTTAGCTACTTATTTGGTATATGAAATTGAATGCATTTGAACTGTAGGATTGTTTACTTTTGAATACTTCCTTGTTTACTGCTCCATCTTGTTTATTGCTTGCCATATATATTCACTGACTATTAGGCACATATCTTTGGGTGGTTTCCTACTGGGATATAGTCTCACACCCTATTTGTGCCATGATTTTGGGCCCAAAATGATTATATTGCTCTAGGTATAGATAAGAGAAAGCGCCCTTCTACATTAGGTACTTGATTGTTGAGGAGATGGAGAGCATGGAACCAAGTTGAGGCCTATGATGCTATTGGAGTTTATCTGTTTCTTTTGTACTTTGGTTATTTCTGTATTCCAACATTGTGACTTTTTTGGCTTCTTTCCTGGACATATGTATCATGCATCATAATTATATATATGTGATCCAATTTTTTCTTTTTGTCTTCCATTGTTTACTGATGTATGGTATTATTAATTCTTCCTCTATTATATATCCATTTACTTCTGTTGTGTTACTCTACCAATGAGGTCATAGTTTCCCCACTATCACAGCCAAGGCCCTCGCAGCTAGTCAACAGCCTCTGGTGTTTGGGGAAATGCATTTGAGGCCATGTGACCAACTAGGTAAGGGGTACCTCTAGGTGGATTTCAGAACCAAGATGTTACAGGGTTAGTAGAAGAAATTAAATTATTATAAGAGAAATTTTTGGGCCTTGAAATTAAAATAAAAAGACCATGTCTTGGAATAAAAACAAAATATTAAAAAACAAGGAAAAAGTGATCATTAAAAATCACAATATTAAAATTTAAATAGTTATCTTCATCCTCATTATTTCACCCCTATTTATTGAAAAATAAGGATAACCATTAAATAATATTATTAAAAATTCACAAGCACCAAATATATTTTAAAAATCCTTTAATTTATATATAAAAACTGGATATTGTGACATTAATGACAACATTATGAGTGTTGAATTGAGTAAATCTTTAAAGGGACCTCAAACATTGTTTTCAAATTTATACCATCTAATGGATATTCATATAAATAAAATTCTATACATAATATATTTAATTGATATTATTTTAATACTTCTATAATCAAATTTATTTCTAAAATTATCCAATCAGCTTGCCTTTTGGTATGACTTCATCCCAAGTAACCTTTTGAAATTATTTAGTAAGAATATTTTAGTATTCTATAAATCTGGTAGGAATATTTCATATCTAAAAATGTTCACTATAAAATATGTAGTTTGTTTTTAATAATTTTTTTCATAATATTTATAATTATAATAATTAGTTATATTACCTTCTAGTAAATTATTTATCAAAACTAATATGTGTATTACAATTTTTTGAAAAAAAGGATATTCTGGTTTTTATTTAAAAATCACCCAAGAATAACACCTTTTTGAAAATAAAATACATAGTAAGACTAAGTATAATAAAGCATGAATACAATTTTAAAGACAAATATAATTATCTAATAGTAAAAATAGATATAAAAAGGTATAGATAACTCCCTATTATTTAAATATGGATTATTCATTTCACCCTTTCTATTACAAATAAAATTTATCTATTCTTTATTCAAACATAATAACTTATCATAATTTTACTGTTCTCACCTTTTTTTGATTCCTAAAAGGAATAAAAAAGAGTTATATATGAGATTATTATATAGATTGGATGAAAATATAAAATATAGAACTAGATTAAATAATTGTTTATTTTAGTAAAAAATTAAAAAATATCCAAGATTTGAGAAAGAAAGTCATGATCAATATTTTTTGTCAAGATCCTTACTCCATTTAAAAGGAAAATCATTATGTTTTCAAGTGTTTTATTCTTATTCTCAATCACATTCATCCATTATGTTATGTTTTCATCATAATAACACGTTTTCTTGATTTTTTTCATTTCTTCATTCTAATATTATCTCTAATAGAATAGATCATACTTTATGGATAACTATTCCTTAAGTATAGTATCCTGAGTTGAAATTTTAGTAGTAATTGATGTAATATTAGTCTTTTATTTTTCTATCAACCTAATCTTTAATATTATACATGGTTAAGATATCCTCATATTAAACATCTTTAATATATTCTATGTTTGAATGGTTATATCATTATTTATCCATTTTATTTTGTATAATATAACTCCTATAATGAAATTTTCTATACTTATATAATTTGACCCATTAAGAAGCAATTTTGAATAATTTTCTTTAATAAGTTTATAGTTATTCTCTATTATTTCACCCATAGGTAAAGATCCAATTTTCAAAGATTCCATCACTTTTATTCCTTCTTTAATTATAAAATCTTAACACTTAGAATTTTCTTTTCATCTGAATTTCCTGTTAGAGATGTCTCTTATGAATGTGAATTGTTTATAGGTGAATTTTATATATACCTTTTAGAGATGATTTCTTTATGGGTGTATTTTTAATAGATTTATTTTAATAATATTTCATATTTGATAATGAATACATTATTTATATGAGTATATCATTATAATTTTATATTTCTTATTATTCTAGAGTGTATTTGTTTCTAAAGTTACTTATTTATTTGAATATGTTTCTTTCATTCCAATTTTTTCTAGAAAATATAATTTCTATCCCTTTTAATTCAATTATACATCATCAAAATTATATTAGAAATATTTATTAGAGGAATTTTATTTCTCATATAATGTATGAAATTATATAAATGAAATAAATAATAAAATTTAATTTATTATTATATATTTTCACTTTTCTTTCCATATAAGAGAATGAGTTAACTTTAAATTACTTTTCAGAAGTTCAGTAAATATTGGTTCCTTGATTTAGGGATCTCTGATTCAAACTAGTAGAATTAATACTCTAGACTTATTCTCTTCTAGTGATTTATTTTCATCAATATTGTCTTCTCTATAAATCTATTCATTTTCATTAAATTCGTTGCCATGATTTTGTTTTTTTAGATAGTAAAAATTAATCTTCTCCTTTATTATTTATTTTATTCTTTTTTTGATATGTGGAATGAGTTATTATTTCCTCTACTTCCTTTAAATTTCTACTTACCTCTTTAGGATTATGTATACCCAAAACCATTATAAATATCTTTTATTTTTCATAAATTTTTCCTTCTTCTTTTCCTTTAAAGGTTCCTCTTCTATTTCACCTTCATCCTCATTATTGTGAAAGTTGGTTCCCTAGACCTAACTTGAGTAGTACTATTAAATTACCATATCTTGTATACATACTATTATAAATGATGAATTCTTACCATAATAGTGTTGATACTTTGGATTACACTATTTATATGTTAATTTCCTAGGATTATTTTTCATATCAAAAGTTCATAGAAGTTACTGACTATAATGAGAACCTTGAGATTTTATGAAAACAATTATAAACATATTTCCTATAGCCTAGATACATTATAAAGTTAGGACACAGATGATGTATGAATATTAGGTGATATATGTTCATAATGATTGATACTTTTTATCATGAAATTATTACTTAGTTATCTTGAGTAGAGGATATCATTAGGACTGACCAGTTAATAGGAATGTCACATGTTTTGGTTTCCATTAATTATTCCTATCAACATGCATGCATATTGTTCTATATACCTATGATAATTATCAATGTATATCATTTTATCACATAATTTTGTGCATGATGAAAACCATTATATTTATGTTGCAGTTATGTAGCTTGAATTGGGTGCATCATTAATTGTATGACATAGGTTGGATGAACAAGAAAGAATTTATCACTTCTGAAAGGAAGATATATTTTAGGAATGACTGACTAGGATGGTATCACCTTTATTAAATCCATGTTAATGGTGATCAAAGTTAAGTCCATCCTGTAGTGTAAAGAAAAAATAAAGTTAGAAAGTATGGAGACAATAAGTGTGCATCATGTTTTATTAGATATCATGAGAAAAATTCATTATGTTACACAATGTGTGTTCATAGAATATTCTCATTACTATGACCAAAACATATAACCTTAGAGGCCTTTATGGGTTTCTATAATCTACTCTTAGTCTATGAGTATCTATCACTACTATTAAGATAAGGGACTATAGGTCCACTCACAGAGTGTATGGAAAATCTTGTCCAATTCCAATGAATTGAAGTTTATGACATGGTGGGCCTTGCAGTGGGGGTCTAGATATGTTCAAGTTTGAACAATCATAAGAAATAAATAAATTCAGTATTATTTATTTTAAGAATAAGATTTTTTGAATTTATTTACTCATGTTATTCACAAGTTTCAAGTGAATATGAGGATAATATTTTAGAAATGAATGTTTCATTATTCAAGGTTCATTTAATATTTTATGGGAGAGGTGAGTTGAGTTGATGAATTATATTTTCTCACATAACATATTTTATATGTTATTAGTATGTGATAAAATATTTATGATATTTTGGATATGTATACTAAGTCATAAGTTTCGTTAAGGTCTTATTTATAAGGTAAAGTTTATTTGGGGGACAAGACGATATATCATTAATCTTAAACCCACCTATTTAAGATCAAGTGATGTGAAAATTTGTGGGACTATTTATCCTATGAATTTTGGAGATTCTTAATCCTCCCTTATTCTTCCTAGAGGGAAGAAGAAATGATTCTAGCACTCTGATCCAAGAAATTATTCTTGTATTGAAGGATAAGTGCTTGTGTAATTGTTGGTGCCTAGATAATTTCATATATTATCTATGATTAATCCCAAAAATCAACAATCATTGTACCAATAGGATTTTAGAGTGTGTGTGGAAAATATAGAGGGGGCCTAGTTTAGAATCATCAAGAAAAAATTATTGGCAATGAGCAGAACGTGCCCACACCTTCAATCAAATAAGGTAGTGATTCATTTTTATTTTTATGATTATTCTTAATCACACAATATCATTCAATTGAATTGGGTGACATTTAATCGATGAAGACATTCCTACATCTATAATGACATGATATTTTTTAAAAAATATGCTTCAAAGGCTTACTCCATATGCCCAATACTAATACTTATTTGATAGTCCAACACCTACCTCCATCCCTTAAGATAGTAAAAATGTGTTGGTTGATTATGAATATTCTTTATTATACATGAGTGGTAACATCAATTTTCAAATAAAAACACTTACAATGACCATTATAAACAAGTTTTATATTATTTATAGTTGATAGAGATATTAACTAAAGTCATATATATATATATATATGATTTATATTATCCATATCATAAGAGATAATATGGGTATATCATAATTCATAATTCATAGAAACCATGTCATTGGATTAACCAATCATAATATATGGTTAGGCTATATAGTATTATAGTGTTTATTAGAATCATATTGTATGATTAATTATAACATCAAATGATATATTGGGTGGATGAATTATAATATTTATCTCTAGAAAATTCATACAAATTATCTATCATAATTATGAATGTTTCATATTATGTGATGATTGAGAATATAAATGATTCATTAATGTGATGAATGCATGAAATGGTCAAAGAATTATTCATGAATTTTATAATATACGAGTTAATTAATGAAAAATCAAAGAGCATCCTCAAGGGCCTATATAAATAGACTAATTCCATAGATATGGTGGCCCTAAAGATATAAGTCTCTTCTTTATTCTTCTCATATCTCACTTATACATCCTTAACTCCCAAGAGATACTAGCATGAGAGAATACTTCCCAAGAATTGGGTGATTCAGTTTAATACATGGATAAACCATATGGGGAGTTTGATGACAACCTCTAAGTGTATTATATCAGACATGTTACTGATGATTGATATAATAAAAATCAAAAATGGAAGGTACACAATATTTCTTCATTTTTAGTGTCATGGTTTCTGGTTTCATACATGGTGACATTGGTATTTGAGGACTATAATTGTTTATGTTACTCTGAATTAGTTTACTTTGATCTTAAAAAACCCTACATTGGTATCAAATCTCCATAATGTTGTTTTATTCTTGAAATCATGTCAAAAATGAAGGAATTAAATATTGTATTGTATATCATATTGAGAATCATTAAATATTATTGTAATTTTTAACTGTTGTTGGTCTTATGATGTGAGATATTTTGAGAATTGATATTATCACCAAATATGAAATATGATATCATAATAGGTGATATAATTTTAATCCTTAAAATTTTCATATATTGCAGTTTATGATATAGTCTATCATAAGGTATGGTTGTGCTGCATGAAGTCTATAAAATAGAGTATCATATCATCATTATGATATAATGAATATTGGAATAAATGTATGCCAGACACTAAAGGATTATTCTTATGCTGTCCAATGTTTACAACTATATTAATATTATGCAAGGGGCTTATCATAGGCTGTAATATCCAAGTGCGTGTTGTGTTAATCCTATACAGTGTAAGTCATTATGGATTATCTTAAGCTATAACTTTCAATCATAAAATATGATTAACAATGTTGGAGAGTTTTTCACTCCATGGGGTTTCAATCACTACTTACAATATAAGATATATCATTGAATATGATATATGTAGAAAAATTTGATTTTTATATATTTCAATTTAGAAATTAATTACATGTTTTATAAATTGTTTATAAATTATAAAAAAAGGTATATTTGTATATTTATTTAAATTTATTCAAGTGTTTATAAAATAATTAATTAATTTATTATTTATAAAAAATTTAATTTATAAATATCCACACTTTTTAATGTTAATATTATATTACCATTTGATTTTATATGGAATAAATTATAATTTGGATATAAAATTTTTATATGGAAATTATGAGGGTAATTTATAAAGTGTTTATAAATTACAAAAAATAAGGAAAAAATATAAGAGTTTATATTTAATGTTATGAATTGTTCATAATAATTAATTTAAATAGTTAAAATTTAAAACATTATTTATGAAATTATTCAAACCATATAAAAATTAGTTTTGATAATTGATATTACTAGGGTTTAAATAATATTAAACATTTGATATTTTGAGAATGTAAATTGTTTCCATAATAGAATTAAAAAATAAAATGTTTATATTTAGTTTAGTATCATATATTAAAAGTAAATTCTATATAAGTAATAATATTAAGGAGTTCATATTGGAAATAAATATAAATATTTTATATTTAATTAATTATGGAATGTCCATAATAGATGACTAAAATTATAAAGTGTTTATAATTGGTTAATTTATGAGTTATTCATATATATTTTTTATCTAATGTTTAAATTTATGATTTGTTTATTTATTTAGTTTTATTACCTGAATATAATTATTATATAACTAATAAATATATTATTTATATTTAAGAGTTTAAATACTTTAATAAATTTTTATACATGCATATATAAATTCATATTCTAGGTATGATAGTTAATTTAGTTTATTCTACCATATCTTTGTCTTGTAATGGGTTATGGACATGAATTAGAAAGTTAATTATAGTTTATACATATTTTTTTGTTAGAATTATGAGGAAATTTAGGTCTTACTTGAGTAAAGTATCTTTGGGTAAAGTGGCACTTTGGTTCGAACTACTCACTAGTCTAGAGGCATATGCCTTATCTCAAAAAGTAGTGGTTCGATATCTATCACTTGAAGATTAATATTTTAGGGAGTAATCATTTTATATGATTATAAGACTTTACATGAAATAGTTTCATATACCTTATTAAAGAGATTAATTTGGATATGTATGAATATAGTTGTCAAAAAATTTGGGTTAGTAACACAATATATGAGTTTTGTAAAGGGTTATACAAAAATATGGCTTGAATATGTTGATTTTTTAGAAAACATATGGATTTAAAAATAAATCATTATAATAATTCATAGATACATAGAATAACTTAATAATATTATGAGATTAAATCCCATTTAACAATACTAAGTGTCATATTCCTTCCAAAGTAAGCACTTTACAATACCTCTATCATTCAACATGGTAAGTTCTACCAATGAAAGGGGATCCTGAATTATCTGGTGTAGAGAAAGTAAGTAATTAAGTGACCGTAAAAGCCACTTTACTCATTTTTGTAATTTTCTTTGGGTTACACTTAGCTGTAAACCCTAAGAGTTAGGATACTAGATGAATGATGTTGAGTTTAATTATTTGATGTATTGGAAAAAGAGTTATCAGATCAACTATCTAAGATTCATATATGTTATGATTGTTATGATGGAATACCTAAATAGATAATAGGTAAGAGTAATTTCAAATTGGACTCATTTATTATTAAAAAAATGACCTCTTCCTACTAATGGATATGATGCAAAAGGGTCCATCTAATTAATAGGATCACATTTAATAAAATTTATTATTAAATCAAAGTAAAACATGATACTCATATGATAAAATATTATATTGTATAGAAATGGATTCATTTTCATCTAGTTAGACTTTGAGATCAAACTTTTTAAAAGATAATCTTAGTATAAGTAATATCTAAACTGGTGACGAAACCTAAGAATTATTCTTAAGCAATAAAGAAAAAGTCTTTATGTTAGATTAGTACCTTCCTAAGAAACCTAATATTGAAATTGTTCAATAAGTGAATATAAATTCATGTGTGATGCATGAAGTAATTAAATTAATGTTTCAAAGGTATTAAATATAATATTAATAAAGTAACTTTAGTCTACATCCATATACTCAATGTTATTAAGTGTTCTGATGGCATGGTGGTAATAAAAAATATACTTTAATATATGATCAATCAATTAATTTCATTATATAATCATTATTGGAAGTGTTCCTATAATAAAAATGAGTTCAATAAAAGTTTACCCAATTTCCTCAAAATGTTTAGGATATATGAGTATGACATGTGATGTCTAGGATTAGGTGTTGTGTTAACAGTAAAATAGGGTAAAGGTTTAAGCCAAAATGAAAATATTGGATTGAAAAATTATCAGCCTTGGTCATTTAAATCATAATTAAGTGTTAGGAATGATGTTGTTTCCAAATGATAATAATTTTCTTAGATATATGAAGGATTTTGAGAATCTCCATGGAAATATCATGTTAGATATCAATGTTATAGTAATCAATTCTTTGGTTCTAAATGGTAGATGATGAAAAATATATGTTTTATAACTATTGTGAATATACAAGAGTCCAAAAATAAGGTAAGAATCAATAAATCCTATAGTTTTCATTTGATTTACTGATAAAATAATTTATACGTCAAAAAATAAAATAAAAAGTAATTTTTAGGCATAGATGGATCTAATCAAAGGATTTTCATAGTTATCTCATTTATCATACATGATAAGAGAAGTTTAATATTAACAATGATTCATTATGAATAATATTAGATGTTTTATTTAATACACATGGTTTATTATTAATTGGATTCTATAAAATGCTTAAAAACAATACAAGAATAAAAGGAGTTTTATTTGGGGTAAATATTTCATCCTATATATTTGTTAAAATATAAAGACTTACACCCACAATTAGAGGCATATTTAAAATAATAAAATCTTATTTTTCAAAAAAATTATCCAAACAAATAATAATTCCATATATGATATATATACATTTTTTATTTGTTAAATATTACCAATTTAGGAAATAATTTTTATTTCTTGACATAATTGATTTTGTGTATCTTATCATGGTAATATGAAGAGAATAAATTTTCTAAGAGACTAGAAAGAGGATACATAGACTTATAAAAGTTAAATTATAACAAATAAATGGATGAAACCAACCATATTTCAAAGTAAATGTCAATTAAATAGCACAAAATGTTTAGGATATGTTGGTAAAATAATAATTTAAAGAGTTATATTTAGTTACCATAACAAAGAGAAATATCACTTTATATTCTAAAGGATTTTAGAATGTGTTGATAAAGAAATAATGTATATAGTTACACTTTTTTTTACTTAGTTGATCTCAAGGAACAATTTGATGTAGAAGGTTCAAGGAATGACAATGATGATGAAATTTGAAAGAGTTATAAGTAGAAAAAATCATTCATTAACATCAAAACATTGTATATTGTTATGTAAATGAGTTTAAATACTATGTTCAATGAGTTGAGCATTAGGAATACGGTTATTTAGTATCACTATTATTCATATTGTATCACTTCATATATGTTACTCACTAAAGGAGTTTAAAAGGAGGTTTTATGAGATTTTCACATAGAGACATGGTAGGAATTATATTGAGATATTATGAGTTTAACAAAAACCTAAATTAAAATGAACAAAATGATTATCTAGTGGTCTATTATATGGAATATAATTATATGGTAAGTTATTTTTTTTGTTAGTGTTCTTAAAATAGTATTAAAATTTATCATATTATACAAAAGGTAGTCTCCACTATATCATTATTTCATTTTGGTATCATATACTTATGGAGTGAAATAATAACTGAACTATAAAAGTACATTATTGAGTTACCACTAAATTATATTTGTCATAGAGAATTGTAGGGTGTGATAAATGATAATGTTTTAGTGAGTAGTATTTCATACAGATATATGTAATATGCTCATGAGGTATAAAATGTGTTTTTTGTGCTAGATAACCCCCAATTATACCACATGAAGTTTTATACACTATGTTTTTAGTTTAATAGGGTTGAATATTTCATATTTAGATTTCACCAGTATATTAGTTTGGTGAGATACCTATCATGAGAACCTTTATAATTTTATAACTTTATTATGAAATATTTGAGGATTAGATAATAAGGGGATGGTTGGGTATGCTATTGATCATGTCATCAGTTGGAGATTAACCAAGATATGATTTTTCCTCTCTTATGATGAGTATTAAATCTAGGGCCTCAAGTGAGATATATTGAGGAAGTTTATAGACATAACTTAATAAGACATATGATTAGATTATCTATTAGGTGAGGGGTATGTGATATGATCATCGATAAGGGAAAATTACATGTAATGTTTTTATCGACCTGGCCAGTAAACGCCCAAAGAATCAAGAATATATGAGAAGATATATATAATTAACATAATATATGTCATGTGGTTACTCAATGTCTTGGATAAAGGGACCATATGAAAATATATTATTGCATATGATGAAGATGGCTGGATGGGTATAAAGATACATGTTCTTGATAGAAATCACACCAGTTACCTTTATAGCTTTAGTATCACCTAATTATTTACTAGAGGATTCTCTTTGATTACACTTATAAAATGAAGAATTAATATTTTTTTTCAATTCTACAAAGTCCCCCGAGGTCACAATTTATGTTTGAGTACATAGGGATTGAGTTTTAACTCATTGATATGATCTATTTTTTTTTTCAGATTGTCTAAAAGGGGCTTTGTATGGGTATTCACAATGTATTTCATAAGATGTGATACTAGGTGAAATTGATGATAAATTTATAATTTTTTTCTGGAAAATATCCAAAATGAGTTTTGGATATGATTTCATAAGTTATTGTATATGATTTAATAAAAGGTGAAATGGAACAAAGTATATGATTCTTTAGTGTAAGTTGGAGATTGATGGAAATATGACCTAAATCCATATATATATGTGATATATATTAGCCATATCATAATAGATGATATGGGTATATATTAATGAATGATTTATAGAAATAATTCCATTACTTTAACTAATCAAAATATATGATTGGTATTGTGACACCCACTGGGTCATTGGTATATATATATATATATATATATATATTTTCATTTTAGTTTCCTTGGAGTTTTCATGAATCGGAGGTTGAAAATGTTATTTTTTTTGTGAAATAAGACACAAATCTTGGTTAGTGCATGATTAGTGCTAACATTGCACCCAACCATGCAAGAGGAGAGTGAGGTATCCCAATTCATTTTTTGAGTGGTTACCCTAAGATTTGTCTAACCATGTGGGATCTTTTAAGTAACCATGAAACCTATATTTTAAGGGAGAGTGACATGAATAGTTGGCACATGATTTACCAAATAATATGGCCCAACCATGTGGTTTGCCCATTTTTCTGAAAAATAAAAATCGATCATTTTACCCTAATGATTATTAAAACCTATTTCCCATTTTTTCTCCCCATTAATGTGTTATCCTCCCATCATCCTAGATCCTCCTTCTCTATTGGGTTTTAGTGATTCTCTATTTGTTTTCATGGATTTATTCAAGGTTTCCATGATTTCATTTGGATTTATCCTCTCCATTTCATCCCTTCACCTTTTATTCAAAATATATGGAGTTTCAGAATCCTAGAAGGCAATGGAAGATCAACCTAGGGTTAAGGATGAGGGTTTAATGAAATTTATTAATGATACAGGTTTTTGGGGATTCCTTTATTCCATTTATAGTAGTTTTAAATGAAGGAGATATTATTTCATCATGTTTAAGGTAGGTGTATCTATCTAATGAAACTTTTCCCTAAAACACCCTATGTCCTTGAATTTACTTTTTTTTGATTTGATTAAATTTTATTAATATGATTTTAGGGGATATTGTGTGATTATTTTATGTGATTCTTAGTTTGTGTTGTTTTTAAATGGGTTATTCTAATGGATTTATTTAAAAATAAGTTTTATTAATTAAAAAGTGTTTAATAAAACACTCTGAAGGAAATTATTAGTTTCAATGGATATTTCAAAGGGGATTTATTTATGATTGATATAATTTGATTATAGTCACACTTTATGATATGATTATGTTTATATTGGAACTAAACTTAATGATTTATTTTCATATGGGAGACCTTGGGTGAGTGGGTAAAACATACTAAAGAAACCCTAATGTAGATTGTGAGTTGGATAGGGAATGTTTCCTAGTTAGACCAAGTGAGCTAATGAGATGGATTGTGTTTCCAAAAAAGGATTATTTTGCACCTAGTTATTCTAATAGAACTACTAGGATGGTGATAGGTTCATTGATGACGGATATAGTTCATGTAGTGAGTTGTAGTTACTTTAAACCCAAGGTTTGAGCCCATATTTCATGTATGGATTTGGATTAATATGTGTGTTTTTTTATTTCCCTTTCACCGTCAGATAATTATGCTATTAATTCCATTTTCTTAATCAACTTAATTTATGATTTACTCATTCATATTTCTTTTATAACATTTTTTGTTTCAAATAAACTAAAGTATTTTTATATAATAAAATTTAAATTAAATAGATTTTAAATGTTTTTTTTCAAACTTGGACTAATGATATTCATGGAGAAGTACATTATGTTAATTCATGATGATATCCTACTAGTATTTTCCTAAAACCATTCATATAACCATGGGGTATATAAAAACTTGGTTTTTTTGGATACTGGTAAAGTAAAGAGTTCCATGTAGTTTGGTGGATCTTCTTTATGATCATCATCCTTCATAACAATGGTGGTGGTGATCGTGTGTTATGAGGATTTTGGGAATGAGAAGAGAGTTTTTGGTTCCTTTAAGATTTTATTTTATTTTTTCCCCATCCACTTCGTCTATAACCATGGTTTGATGATTTTTTACATGGATATTTTTAATCACTTATTATGCTTATGGGGTGATGTTTATGAGTAATTGGCTGTTATTGTTTCCTTATTCTCTATTTACCTATCCTTATATTTTGAAACTACTTATTCAATAGAATGGGAATCTAATTTATGAATGGTTCATGATAAATTTATAAGAGGAATCCATTTTATTTTTATTTGGATTTTTAGGGTGAAACTATTCCCAAATAGATGTATTTTGATACCCCGATACCTTTTACAATCCCTTGGTGATCGAGAACGCACTCTGGGATTTATGGTGGGCCATATTAGGTGACACATCTGGTTCAACCAAGAAAATTCATTACAAAATGGTATCATATCCCTCTTTTATTAGAAAAATAAAGGTAAAATGGAGAGATGATCATCATATCTCAAGAGGTAGGTGTGGGGGAGTTCTTGTCCAACTCTTCTTCATGTTGATCTTGTAGTTACGATGGGTGGTTGGGAGTTTTATCTTGTATTTGAGATTGATTTTGAGTTTTTTGATAATATTTGATGTTTTTTATTGTTTATTATTGTTTTTGGGAAGAAATCATGTGTTTTTTAGGAAACTTTTAGTTTTAGGGTGAAATAGAGAAGGAGACCAGGGGTGCATGGTTTAGGAATATTGATTTTCTAACCATGCACGATGAGGAAATGATTAAATTTTTAATATTTCCACCTCTTTGGTATTAAAAATTGATTTTATTACTTATTTAAGTGTAATTGACTGTATTTTTTAATTGAATTATTTATTTTGGAGTTGAAATTTGGTATTAATTGAGTTTTATGTATTTTTTATAGATCATGCCTCCGAGACAGGCCCCTATGAATCGAAGGGAGGTAGATTTAGAGGTTATCCTATATGATGTACCTTACGTAAAACCTGTTATCATTGATTTAGTTATCTAGACTATCAAATCCTGGATCTGGGATATTTGAAGAGGGAAGATGAGGATATTAGATCATGTTCAAGACTTTACTAAAAAAAATCTACCGGTCTTTAATGGCGATAAACGACCTCAGTAGGTTGAGGTCTGGATAGAAAATTTTGATTACATATTCCATTTCCTAAATGAATCATATAATTATAATGTTTACTTCTCCAACTATATAATTAAAGGACTAAGTTAGAAGTGGTGGGAGTCTATAGTGAAATCCAAGTTGCATGAGGATATCACCCGGTCTACATTCAAGAAGATGATCAATCAAAATTTTTATCTAGAAACATTGGGGGTGGTCAAGGATCACAAGTTAGAGACCCTAGAGTAATGGAGTCACTTAGTAATGGAGTATGCCACTCACTTAACCCGGTAGGTTCATCATTCCCCCATTCTAATCACAAATGAATATATCATGGTTCGACACTTTGAAATGGGATTAAAGCCCAAGATTATGACAAGGATTATATATTTTTTTCTGTGGACCTATAAAGATGTGGTTGATAAGGAAATTATGTTAGAGATTGGTTTAATGGGTTTGAAAAAGATCATTAGTTCCTCTAAAGTGGTAGAAGGTAGTTATATTTCTTCTTATGGTAAGAAGATTAAGTGAGAGGATTTCACCAGTGTGGTGGTGGTGGCACTCACCATTTATTAGACTCCATACCAGTGGAATCTTTATGTCATAGGGAAGTAACTTGATTCTAGTGTGGGTAAGTAGGATACACTAATCCAAAGTTCTAGGAGGTTCTCAATATGTGATACTGGTGTGGGAATTATGTCCATCTTCATCATTTACATAGAGTAACTCCTCAAAGAAGTAGAGTAAGATATTCTTTTACTAGGAGATCCCATGTTCAATCAGAGGCATCTAAGGGTGTGGGGGATGATTTCATTATTTCATCACAAAATAACATGGAATATTTGAAAATTAATGTGATTATGTATTAATTATGACTTGATCTAAAAAAATTAATTAATTTAATTTATGTTGTTAATAATAATTCTTTCAGTATTTTCATATATTTATCATTAAAATGGATTTATTAATTAATATAAAATGGATGAATTCATTCATATGTGATATATTGGGGTAATAAATGACAGATAATTTGTATGGATGAAAATTAGAGAAAATAAACTTATGTTAAATGATTATCATGATGTTATGGTTTAATTTAATGTGTGATTATATAATTGATTCCACTAAATTATGATGATTAATGTGATTTAATTTTAGGAGTTTTTGGTAATAGTTGTTATTGGTTGTTATGATAGTATGTGAAAAGAAAGTTTATTTTGGAAATGAATCTCTCTTTAAAATTTATCCATGTTGATCCTATGCAAGATTATTTTATGAATGAATTTTAGATACTATAAATTGAAGTTAAAAAGAAAATTATTATTAAAATTAACTATTCTTGAAAATTTTACTTGAAATGATTTTAATTTAAAATATACATAACCCAGAAATGAGTATTTGATTCTTGATAAATTAATTTTAGAACATGATGTTTGTGAAATGAGTTTTTTAAATGATATATAAATGATGTTTGAAATCCATGTTAATCTAATTATAAATTATTAATTTACCCAAATTGTTTATTAAAATGACAGTACATGTTGTTTTAAATCTAAATATATATAACTTCATGAATAGTGAAATAAGATTTGTAATATTAGTGTTATATTGTTATGATAATTTATTTATGTAATAAGGGAGGCATTATGAAATTATGAATTGTGGTTAGAGAAATTTAACTGATTGTTTTTTGATGAGTGAGGATGTATAATATTGTCTCTTAAAACTAATGATCTTTATGAGATGTAATTTTTATAAATTATTTTAAGAAATGTTATTATTAAAGATATGTTGTAATTTTGTTTGTATGGTTTTATGTGATATTATTTTAAAATAGATTAATGTTATTTAGTTGAAACTATTGTGTTTTTGTGAATTATTTTATCAAAATAATGAATATTTTTTATTAATTGGAAATTATGTTTAGTTTTGGGGTTATATAAATTAAATTTAATATGATGAAGTGTTTATTTTATTATTATGCTAATTTATAAATTATAATTTTAAATTGTGAAATATTTATAAAAGTGAAAAAATGAAATGTTATGTTCCTTGGTATGGAAGAGGTGATTGTTGGGGGGGGGTAGATATTCCTTTTTGATTCATTATTAAAAATTCTAATTTATCAGAGTTATATAATAGTGTTATATATTTTAGTAGAAATAAAACATATAACACAATAAATTTTTATAGAGGTTATGAACACCAAGATCCTAGTCCTCTCTTCAATATCATCTAATCCTTGAGGAGACTGGTATGAAATATATCCTCACTTTTGACTGGTATTGGAAACCCAATTGTATAGAAATACATACATACCTTTGTCACACATGATGGTATAACCCCTGACTTTTGAAGGAGTCACAACCTACCTTCCTTTTGTCTGGGAGAAACAACCCACCTTACTTTTGTACAAGAGGAACAACCCAACCTTCCTTTTAGATTGGAGGAATAACACAATGACAACTTTTTGGATGGTAAAATCATAAATCATGACTCTAGAGAACAAATATGTGATTGGAAGAATTACAACAGAGGAATTACAAAAAAAAAACAAATGAAATAAAAGATTGATTAGATGTTAAAGAAATTTTGTGAAACTTGTTTTCTTTGATCACATAAATGGAGGAAGGTGAGGATGATGAATATCATTGATGATCACAATAGAACAACATATGTTGAAGAAGTTTCTTGATCAATTCGAGAGAAACATGAAAAGTATTATAATATACTTATCGAATGAATCAACTACACTAGTACATTAGGTTTTATCATTGAATAAATCTCCTAAAACATTAAAATAGATATCTAATGGAGCATATCCATGACCAATATATGCACTCCACTTGATAGTGTTTAATAATCAAATAATACGACAATTACCTTAAATTTTTGATGCCGTGATGTAAACAAAAACATATTCATACTAATATTTATTCATGAAATATTAAAGAATATATTTAATATATTAATAATAATAATTCTTAAACAAATAAAAACTAAAAATAATTGAAATAATAATATAATTCTCTAAATTATACATGTAGTATAAATTTATAAAATTAGAGCACCATATAAAAATAATCTGTATGAGCATATGTCACTAAAAAAATACTGAAATTAATTTTTAAACAGTGTTTCAATTTTAATTCAACATAAAATGATAAAAATTAATCAATTTAATATATTTTAAAAATATTAACTAAAATAAATAAATAAAAATTTTAGAAACAAATTTAACTAATGGTGAGACATTACTCACCATTGAGAATAGAGATTAGTGAGAAATTTATCACTATTGGAAATGTCCAATGATGGAAAACATAGTTTTACCTACTATAAAAATTCTAAGAAAAATTAAAAAGAGTTTAACAAGACTAAAAAAAACCAAGCATCTTAACTTTAAATGGTTTAATGAGAACGATAAAACATTTCTCACTGTTGGGTGTCCAACGGTGTCTCATGACTCAGTGTTAGGTTCTAGCGATGACTCATGTCTCACCATTGGGTTCCAATGAAGAATTTTTGAAAAGGTTTGTTAAACAAAATAAAAATTTAATAGATGAATAAATTAAAATTATTAAATTTTCAAGGAATATTATAATAATATAATTTCAAAAAATGAAATTAATATAAAGATACCGCCATGAATCTAGGATAAAAATAAGAAGAATAATTTTTTGATAAAAATTATAAAATAGTTTAAAACATACAAAAAATTATAGAATATAACTTTACAATATGAAAAAAGAAGAAGAAGATTATTTAGGAGCTTATGGATGAAACTTTCACAACAGTGAGTAGTAAAGATAAATAAATGAATAGTGAGACAAAAGAATCATTGTTGAAGATAAAAAATGAGTAAATTTACTCATCATATTCCTCTCAGTGGTGAGTCAAAGACTTAGTATTGGGTTCCAATGATGAGTAAAGTACTCACCGTTGGAGAAAAAATCTCAGCAGAGAAAAGTATCACCATTTGTATAAACCAACTATGTCAAAAAGACTCACTATTGGTTAATATCAATGGTGACTATTAATATCTACTCACCATTGGTAAAAACCAATGGGGACACCATGTGAAACCAAAGATAAGAGAAGTGCGAAACATAAGAAAATAGCTGCGACAAGCAGGTTAAACCACTACTCAAGAGAGGATGCAAGATAGAAGAGAATAAGGAACTTCATGAAGGAAGAGAATATATCTCCTATAGGAAGTTTAAGAAAAACTTTTCCAAATAAAAGGAAAGAAAGATGAAACAAATGGTGAGAAAAATTTCTCATTGTTGTAATTTTTCAATAGAGACAAGAATGTCTCATCATTGGTGAAAACCAATGGTGAAAAAAATATCTCACCATTGGTAAAAAACAGAAATGTTTTAAAACACACACTATTGGGTTATTCCAATAGTTAATCCAAGATCAACAACAATAGAGGATCAAAACAAAGAACTAGATGTAAATAAAAGATCATGTCAACATATCAAGAAAATATTAGAAGAGCAGATAAAGAGGAGAGCATAGATAAAGGCCTCTCGAATAAAAAAGGAAACCCAACATAAAATAGAGAAAACACCAAGATAAAATGAAAATATAAAGCTTTAGGAAACTCATTTAAGACTGTCGAAGACATTGAGGTTTTTTGGTTAATTATTGATGGTTTGAAAACCAAAGAAGATGAGAAGGTCGAACCATGGTTAGCTCAAAAGAGGAAGCAAGACAGAAAAGAAGAACAAAAAGAGAACATGAGAAGAGGAAATAGAAAAGTACTAGAAGATGTTGATGGGAAGAAGTGATGCCAAAGAAAGATGTTATCAGATGACCTACAGTGGTAGAATATGAGCCAAAGAGGAATAGTTTTCACATGAGAGGAAAAGATAATTCAGGAATTCAAAAAAGGATACATATGGAATAGGAGGGAGGCACATATGATAGATCAAAGGATTAGAAAAATCGAGACTAGATTAGACGAACAAAAATGGATCTCGATGAAAAGTTTCATCCCACATCGAAACCATGACATGAAGGGAATGTGGTATATGATCTATGAGGTGATGACCACACACCATAAAAAAAACCACACACATAATTATTAGGAAACCAAAGCCCAAAATATGCGGGTGACACCTTAGGCCTTATACATGGGCCCATATGCACTAAGCGTGTACAATGCTAGCTTAAACTGACTCTATGTAGACTTAATGGCGAGACCTCCCATGGTGTAGAAGTCTGAGTCCCCTTAAATGGTGTGATTGAGGTTCATTGTGAAAATTATTTCACATAGCCTTAATTTTTAAATAACAAAATAAAAATATATAGTAAAAAAAAATTAAATATCATAATAAAATATGAATATATGTCAATAAGAAATAATTTTTTTAACAAAATTGAATTGAATTAAATATTCTATAAATGCAATTTATCAATATAACTATATATATATATAATTGTTAATTCCTAATTACAAACAATCTCAACCTTTTTTTAAATTAAAAATAAAAATATTTATTAAATATTTAAAAAATTTATCCCCCTTTATGAAATTTATCAAAAAATATATTAATAAATAAAATCAATAAAATTGAAAGAAACAGAGTGAAATGTTTCATTTTTCGTATATTGTTAATATATATATTATTATTATTTAACTCTAAAATTTTAAACACTATGGTCTAATTATTACTTATGTTTAGTAGAAAATATTATAGAAATAAATAAAATAACATATATTTTCAATGTTCAAGTAAAAAAATAGACAAGGTTATTTAATTAAAAGTTTTTAGAATATAATTGAGTAATTTCAATTAAAGAAGACATAAATAAAACATTGAATAGATTTATCAAAATAGAATATATACTAAGTAAAATCTAAGATTCCATCATACCCAATTCAAATCATTTATTAGTGCATAAAATAGATACTCCATTTTAAACATAAAATCAACCACTATAAAGGTGAAAAAATACAATATTCTATAAATGAAAATTTTCAAAAAAATTAAAGATATATAATTTTTAATGCCCAATTACTTACAATATCACCCTTTATGTAAATTAGAAAACACAATATTTATTAAATCATCAAAAAAAAATTCCCCCTTTATGAAATTTATCAAAAAATACATTAATAAAACAAATCCATAAAAGTGAAAGAAATAGTGTAAAATATTTCATTTAGGAATATTATTAGAAAATATATTATTATTATTTAACTCTAATATTTTAAACACTATGGTATAATTATTATTTAAGTATTAATAGAAAATATCAGAGAAATAAATAAAATAACTGATATTTTCAAAGTTCAAGTAAACAAATATACAACATTGTTTAATTAAAAGTATTTAGAATATAATAAAAAAAATTTAATTAACAAATAAATACATAAAACATTGAATAGATTTATAAAAATAGAATATATACTAAGTAAAATTTAAGCTTCTATAATACCCAATTCAAAATATACATTAGTGTATAAAATAGATAATTCCTTTTAAATAAAAAATAAACCACTGTAAAAGTGAAAAAATACAATATTCAATGAAAGAATAACTGAGAAAGTCTTATTTTAGAAAATAAATTTTTACCAAAATGATCTAATTACCATTAAATCATAGTGACTATTATTTCACAGAACATTTACCCAAAACATAGAAGTTGCTATTTTTTACATGTTAAGTTTAAACACAAGTAAATTAAAAAAAAATATTTAATTAAATGAAAAAATTATTCTCATGAATAGATTAGATAAAACCAAAACAATTCCAAAATAATTAAACAGTTAATTTTCATTAAAGGTTTTTAAAAAATAAACTCCCCTAAGTTTAATCATATGAATATTAAATTTAAATACATATTAACAAAACCAATTTTATTATCAAAATTAAATCAATTTTTAAATCAATTTATTATTTTAAAAAATTATAATTTTAAATTTAATTAAGATTTATGAAAAGATAAAATATAAATCTCATAATATATTTAGAAATATATTAAAAATTTCTACATATCAGTTGATAAAAAATATTTCAAATAGACTAAGGAATTTTTAAGTGTTCATAAACAAATTGTTTAAAAACTTATTTAAAACTTACATAGTAATACATTATTTTAAATAACAAACAAGGGGTAACTCTCCATAATTCATGCATATTTAAATAAATATAGAAAAATACTATTAAAACATTTTAGAAAAAATAAAACATATAATCCGCATATTTAGAACTAAAGTATTAACAATATAAACTGCAAAAATTTTACATGATAAGGAAAAAGCACATAGAAATTAAATCAAAAGCCTTGAATTTGGAAATAAAATGATTTTATAAAAATATATTAGATATCTTGTATGCCAGCATATCTAATTATATTATAGTATATATTATGCATGAAAGTTAAAAATAAAATTATCTAGGCATGGTGAACGACTTAGGTTAATGGGTTTGAAACATCCTTTCGGAGCCCATTCTATCCATATACCATGTGACTTAGAAACCCTTCAAGAAATCTTCCTTTAAAAAAAATCTAGAAGATAGTTGTTTTGGTACCCAAACTAGTTTGTGTCCAACTGTATTAGTAGAAAATGATTTAGGTACCCAAATAGTTTTGATACATTTCTTCAATGCTCTTCCCCTCTTTCCTTCCATATTTTCCAATTTTCTCCTCCCCTCTTTCTTTCTTCCCTTGGTCTATTCTAATGTCTTGATTCTTTCTCTTTTCCCCATCCTTGACGATTCTCCATTTCCCCACTTGCAATGATATGACGAAAGGTGATTATCCGCTCAATTTTGTCGGTGCTTTCCAGGTGATGTTCATGCTCGACTATTCCGTGGGGAAGTTTTGGTGGTCTTGTTGTATGTTCCTTAACGTGTTTCCCTTATCCACTCATACCCTGCTATGGACTCTAATTACTATTATCCTATCCATGTTGGATATGGAGAACGTGTAAACAAATAGGTTTTGGGTTCGTGAGTCAGCAATCAAAGGTTTTTTCCCTAGTGATTCCATTTTCTGGTTGAAGTCTTCATTCGATGTCTGTTTGGTCACTCTTATCCCTGTCCTAGATTTGTGTTCCTCTATACCTCTCCCATTCGAAGCTGGAGTGGTGTCACTAAGAATTTTTCAGAGGTGGGTGGGTGGCCATCAATGTTATGGATGTGACCAGAGTCAATATGGTTTCTGTTTTTTTAAACTCTTCGTCGATGGTGTTGTTTGGTGTTTCCTGCACCAACTCATTCCCTTCACAATGAAAAGTTTCTTGGGTTCATTTATGTTTTTTCAGATTTTTAACATTGATGGTTTAGTGTGTGGTATTTTTGTTTCTGTTAGACTATTGTTTTAGGTGAGTTACTCTTACCGACACTGAAGATGTCGATACAATGATGGATAATCAGTTTGTTCAGATCATGGATTCTGTGGTTCCCTTGATGGTGTTCTATGATGGCATGACTCAGGCAATTATCTGGTGATTCTGGCATGTTGTGATAGTTCCGGAGATGATGGCGTCAATGTCGACTTGATGAATAGTGGTGATGATGAAGTCTTGGGCATCATGCTACCTTGATTCACGTAAGGAATAAGGCTTGAGGGTGTTTCTATTTTGTAATTTTGTAATTTTGATTTTGAATGTGATATTTTGGGGTGTTTTGGGTGGTTCAAATGTGGTTCAAATGTGGTTTTTATGGGTTCCCACTTATCCTTAAAGTGGATATTTTGAAAATTAAAAAAAATATTAGGAGTATAATTTCATTTCATGTTACAATAAAAGAAGGGAACTGTTAAAATATTTTCATTTATGCCTTAAAAAAATAGTTCTATACATCTTAGGAACCTGAGTATTATTTCCACAACCCATTTTATCATTTTTGGGTTTATTCATATCCATTATTTTATCAATTTTTTCATAGCCTCGAAAAAATAGATAATGTTTCCCTTAAACAAATAATTTACTTTTTAAGGTTTTCATTCTCTATATGAATTACTTCCAACCCATCACATATTTTCAGATTTGAACATTATCTATAATTTCTCAGTTTATTATTTTCATGTTTAAGATTCTTTTGTTCCTCTTCAATTTTATCTAAATCATAATAGACCAATTTAAATCTTCTATATCTATATTTATCATTTTTTGATAAGAAATATTTTATTTTAACATCCCCGTCTTTGAGTTTTATCAATTTAGAATATAGAACAATTTTTTGTTCTATATTTCTTAAAATAGAGACATTTAGTTTTTTATTTTCTTCTTTAATGTTCTTATTTTATCTTTTTAATTCAATGTACAATTCATCTATTCTTAATATGTTACTTTGAAACATTTAAATTTGAAAAGTTAATTCTTAACTTCATTTTCGTTATCAGTTTCATATCCAGAACTCTAATAATAGTCAGAGTGTACCTCATTTATAGTTGTATTCATCAAACATAGATTTGAAGATTTTCTTTGACATTCGCAACCAACACTACTTGAGTATGACTCTTCTATACAAATCTATCCAGTATGATAAGAATTTCACTGTTCATACTTGTATTTATTATCCTTTCCCTTCTATTTTAATTTGGGACAGTCTAATTTTATGTGCCCCTTTTTCCTTCACTAATAACATATTAATTATGAAGGATCATATTTACTGGTCTTACATCTTTTACTACTCTTTATTTCATCCTTATGATAATATTTTCTATGACGCTTCTTAAATCCTCTCTTACCCTTTATGTACTTGTAAAAACCTTTGGTAAAATTAGCAATTTCATCCTTCTAACTTTGATATAAATCAAAATGAGAATAATTTTAGAAATAAAATTTACAATTGATTTAAATTCCATACATTTATTTTAATCATTGTCATCATTATTTTCATTCTTCATTTCTTTCTTATATTGAAGTAGTTATCTTATCAACTCTTCCATAGAATATTCAGTAAAATCATTACTTTCTTTAATAATTTTTTTAATTCCATATCTTGGGTAGAGCTTGAAGCAGTCTTTAAATGAGAGATTCATTCTTCACGGTCTCTCCAAGAGAAAATGTGATATTTATAATTTTTGTAAATCTATTGTACATATCATTTATGATTTCCTAATTAGTCATCCCGAATTCTTGAAACTCAGCTCTATAAATACCTAAATTGGTTCCCTGCAACTTTTTAGTACCTTGACGTGTGACTTCTAAATTCCTCCAAATGTCAGAAGTAGTTTTACAAGATTAAATATGACTATACATATTCCTACTTAAATAATAGTATAAATAATTCATAACATTTCAATTTAAAACACATTTTATAGTATCATTACTTGTAATAGTTTATAAATATACTTCAATAAATTTATATGGTTTTGAAATTATAGGCCAGTAATCAAGACCTATATTTTTAATAAATACCTCCATTCTATCTTTCCATTAAATATAATCACTTCTATTAAAGTGAAGTTGTCTAATAGGATTCAATATCTCAAAATCCTGATTATCCATTACAAATTAGTGGACATTTTTTCTTATTATTTTAAATACAGAATAATGATTAGTTTAGAAATAGATAATGAAACAATTAAAATAAAAATCTTAAAAAGGAACCACCATATGATACCAATTGTTAGGTCCCATGGTATGATAGAGGTGACTAGTGGGGGGGGGGGGTGTGAATAGTTTTTTTGATTTATTATTACAAATTCTAATTTATCATAGTTATATAACAGTTGGGAAGTTGCATCATAAATAAAACGGATGACATGGGTAATTTTTATAGAGGTTTGGATCTCCAAGATCATAGTCCTTACTTCAATCTTCTCTAATCCTCGAGGAGACTGGTATGCACTATATCCTCACTTTTTATAGGGAGTGACAACCCAATTACATACAAATACAGACATACCTTTTTAACACCTCAAGGTATAACCCCTAACTTTTGAGGGAGACACAACCTACCTTATTTTTGTCCAAGAGGAACAACCCACCTTCCTTTTGTCAAGGAGGAATAAACCAACCTTCATTTTAGATGGGAGGAATAACCAAATGAAATATTTTGTATGGGAAAAGTGTAAACCAAGACTCTAGAGAACAAACAGGTCATTAGAAGAATTATAGCGGAGGAATAACAGAGAAATAAATTAAATAACATCTTGAGTAGATGATAAAGAAATTTGGCATGTATCATCTTATTTGGTCACATAAATAGAGGAATATGAGTATGATGAAGATATTTGGTGATCACAACAGAAAAGTAAATGTCAAATAAGTTTCTTGATCAATTCTAGATTAGTAGGAAAAGTATTACTGTATCCTTGTGGAATGAATCAACTGAACTGGTACATTTGTTTTTACCCTTAACTCAATCTTCCAAAACATTAAAACAAATATTTATAGGATTGTATCCATGAAAAATCTATGAATGAAACTTTATAGTGTTTAATAATAAATTAATATGATAAGTACCTTATATTGTTGATGTCACACTGTAAAATAAACACATTTGGACTAATATTCATTCAGGAAATATTAAAATAAATAATTAATATATTAATAATGATAATTATTAAAAAAAATAAAAATAAAAATAATTGGAATAAAAATATAATTATCTAAACTATACTTGCAGTATAAAGTTAGAGAAATATAGCATCATATTAAAATAAAATATATGAGTAGGTGTCACTGAAAAAATGTTGAAAATAATTTTTAAAAAATATTACAATTCTACTTCAACATAAAATGATAAAAATTAATAAATTTAATCCATTTTAACAAAATTAACTAAAATAAATAAATAAAAATTTTATAATCAAATTTAAACTAACAATGAGACATTATACAACATTTAGAATAGAGTGTGGTGAGACATTTCTCATCATTTTAAATGTCCAATTATGGAAAAAAAAGTTTTACCCACTACTGCAATTTTAAGAAAAATTAAAAAAAGTTTAAAGAAACTAAAAACACTACCAATCATCATAATTTTAAATGTTTTAATGAGAATAATCAATAATTTCTCACCATTGGGTGTCCAATAGTGACTCATGACTCACTATTGGGTTCTAGCGGCGACTCATGTCTCACCGTTGGGTTCAAATGGCGACTTGTTGAAATGTATTATTAAAAAACATAAAAATTTAAAGGATTAATAAATCAAACATATTAATTTTTTTAAGGAATCTTATATTAATAAAATTTAACAAAATGAAATTAACACAATTCAATGCTTCTAGGATGAAAATCAATGGAATAATTATCTGATAAAAATTATACAATAGTTTAAAACACACAAGAAATTATAGAATATAAAATTGGAATATGAAAAAGGATGTAGAAGCTTCATTGGGATCTTGTGACTAAAACATTCACAGTATAGAGTACCAAAGATAAACAAATGAAGAGTGGAAAAAAATCATCATTATTGAAGAGAAATGGTGAGTAAATTTACTCACAATTGTTATCATGGTGGTTAGTTAGAGACTCATTATTAGGTTTGAAATGGGAGTAAATTACTTACTATTTGAGACAAAATCTTAGTGGTGAAAAGTCTCCCATTGGTAAAAACCAATAGCGACAGCATGTGAAACCAAAGATAGGAGAAAAAAGAAACAAAATAAAACAGTTGAGACAAGCAGGTCAAACCACTGCTTGAGAGAGGATGAAAGATAGAAGAGAATAAGGAACTACACAAAGAAATATAATATATCTCCTATAGAATGTTGACGAAAAAATTGAACAATGAAAAGGAAAGGAAGAGGAAACAAATGGTGAGAAAAATTTATCATCATTGGAATTTTTCAACAAAGACATGAATATATCACTGTTGTTGAAAAACAATAGTGAACAAAATGTCTCACCATTGGAAAAAACCAATGGTGTCTTAAAACACCCACCATTGGGTTCTTCCAACAGTGATTCCAAGATCAACCAAAACAGAGGGTCAAAACTTCCAACAAGATGTAAAGAAAAGCTCCTATTAACATATCATGATAATATTATAATATTAGATAAATCTAAGAGTGTAGATAAATACCTCTTGAACCCAGAAAGGAAACCCAACATGAAACGAAGAAAATAAAAATAAAAAATGAAAATATAAAGCATAAATAAAATCATTTAATACTATCAAAGACATTGTAGTTTTTTAGAGAACTGTGGATGGTCGGAATAATGAAGAAGATGAAGAGGTTGAACCACGGTAATCTCGAAAGAGGAATAAATATAGAAAATAATAACTAAAATATAACTTAATAAGATGAAAAATAAAAGTAGTATAAGTCATTTATGTAAATAAGAGAAGCTAGAGAAACATGTTTTTGGATGAATTACAATGGTAGAAGACAAGAATAAGAGGAACAATTTACACGAGAGAGGAAAACATAATTCAGGAATTCAAAAAATGGGGCACACATGATAGGAGGGAGGAATAAATGAGAGATCAATAGATGATAAATATAAAGATGAGATCGGACGACCAAAAATGGATCTCAGTGAAAAAGTTTCATCTCACATTGAAACTATGACCTAGAGGGCACATAGTATTTGAGCCATGAGGTGCTGATCATACTCTAGAACAAAAAAACACACACATACTCAGTGGGAAACCCAAGACCAAACTATACATGCAACACCTTGGACCTTAGACATGGGCCTGTAAACACTAGGCATGAAATATGCTAGCTTGAACCAGATCTATGTGAACCACAATGGATGGACCTCCCATGGGGTAGACCACTGGGTCCCATTAAATGGTGTGGTTGAGGTTCAACTTTAAGAGACTTGTACATAGCCTTAATTTTTATATAAAAAAATAAAAATATAAAGTAAAAAATTAAAATATCATAACAACATATTAATATAAGTAAATAAGAAATAATTTTTTAAACAAAATTGAATTGAATTAAATATTATGTAAATGTAATTTATCAAAAAAAGGAACGATATATAATTGTTAAAACCAAATTAAAAACATGAAATAGTGTATGATCTAAACTATGAGTTGTTATAATTGGGTGATTTTGGAATGATTGGGGTGATCTAAAAAACCGTGTTTGAAATTATTTTGGGATATAAATTGAATTTTAAATGGATTCAATTAATTCTGATTATACTTAATTAAATATGGATAATTTCATTAATGAGTTTTGGGTTTGACATGATATTATCGTGGTTTATAGAATTTTTTTGGATCTTTGTTCGAGATTTTGATTTATTTTATGTTTTTAATGTGTTAAAAAGGGTGAAGTAAATGGTTTGAAATTTACAATTTAAAAACAGAAATGAATAAGTTTTGTAAAGCTAAAGGTATTTTTTTTAAAATATTGTTGTTTGATTTAAAATTTTGATACATTCTTGAAGCATCAAGTGTACTATCATGTGACGTAAAATGTTTATTTTAGATGATTATACCTAAGAAAGTTTTAGACACACAAATATGGTTATGATATAATACTAACATTACCATTTCTATTGGTGGGTTACCTTTCACCATTGAGGTAATTATGATGGAACTTTTGATCAAAATGGGAGGATGAGAGGTCATCTCATCATACTAAGTAGTTTTTTCCTATCCTGGGACTCCCTTTTAGATTTAATATATGTTTGTGAACCCATTATCGATACTTCCCTTATAGACATCATTTAATTTCATCACTTATATATTTATTAGGGTTAAGACCATGAGGTTGGAGGTTTTAGTGTGTTGGGTATTACAGATTCTACTTTTATCTTCCTTATGTTATGGAATGAGGGAATCTAATACTCATCACATAAGGAGAGGTGGGAATCTGATGCTTATAAAAAAAGTAGAGGTTGGTATCTAATACTCACCACAAAATGATAGGTGGGTATATTAATATCATCACTAAAGATAGGTTTGTATCTTATGATCATCATGTATGAAGAGGTAGGTTTATATGTTTAAAGCCTTAATGGAAGGTTCTTACAGTTTATAATATAGTGATGAAACTAATGGTTTAATGTCTAGTGGGGATGCTCAGGGTTTATAGACCAATGGGGATGATCATGGTTTATATTCTAATAGGGATGATCGTGGTTTAGAGTCTAATAGGGATGATAATGGTTTAAATACTAGTGGATATTCTCATGGTTTAGTGTCTAGTGGGAATTTTCTATGTTGTAAAGCCATATAGGAAGGCCCTATAGGAGGTTCAATTCTCACAAGAAAGATGATCTGGTTTATAGAATATCATATATAAAATTGGAGTTATGGAAGTTATAAGTTAATATTGGTATTGAACCTCAAAGTGACATCACATGTATCCTATGGATAGTAACAAAAACACACATAGTTTGAGTCACATAGATGTGACATGATTGGTCCATGTAGTCTAATACCATGTGGTAAGGGTTATTGTATCATGAAAGGGGAGAAAATATATTATTGTGTGAGGCTTAAACATTGGTATTCCTAAAACCTAATCAAAATTAATAATGATATGTGTGGGATGTACATAGATGCTTCTTGACTGATGTCTTATGCAATAGTCTCAGAGATGAAAGGATGCAATTTCATTTGTGCACATGGATTTTGAAATATTAAATTGGGATTGTGTGGATAAATTCTCCCATGTTTTATTACTCTCATGGATGTTTGTATCATAAAGGAGGAATTAAATGTGGTTCTATATAACTGGCTCAAACAAGGTTGGTGTTTCACAAAATATTTAGCTTGCATAAGGCATTATTCGCTTATGAAGGATGTGTTATCCATAGAGAGGAAGTAGTGTGAAACTATATCATGTTCTTTACAATGAATTAAAGAGATTTAATGAGATAATTCTCATAAAATTTATCATATTCATGATTCTATGGATGGTTTGCATATTGAATTGCATGAGTAATGAAAATTTGAGGTTACATGAGTGAGAAAATTTAACTTCTTGAAATCTTCAAAAATATTTAATAGAGGTGAGTTAAGGCCTATTTATAGGCATCTTGTCTAATGGAAGTAGGGTTTCATTCAATAGTTACATGTACACACAACTTTAGGTTTTATAGTGCCTCAATTTAAATACTTTCACAAGTCTAGGGTTGTATAAGACTCTGACCATATACTCTAAAATATCTTCCTTTGGTTATTCTTCATTCTTGATCCATCTTAGAACTGTTTTTGAGAATCAAAAAATACCCTCTAGAATTGGGTTCAATGAGGGTGACTAGTATTCATTTATGAGGAATACACTAAAGTTTGGAATTTTTTTCCATGTTCTTATGAAATTATATGAGTCAAAAGGTCTCCCATACATCTATAAATTGGGGTGGAAACCTCATAGGGTACCATAGAACTTTCATAGAAATTAATAAAACCCTATATTTTCATATAAATACATTCTTTAATGAGAGTAATATTAGAATTAAACTTATATTTCATGTGAAATCCATTTATATGAATGAAATTTATGTTAATGTTCCTTTAAATACTTTAATGAATAAGGATTTGTGTGAGAAAAACTCTTTGCATGAATAAGCCTTCTGCTAAATAGGAGAATATTTTTTAATGCATATTCGAATGTCTAACATGACTAATCCATTTTCTTTGAATATTTTTAAATAAATAATGGAAATGATAGAGAAACTTGTAACTAGATCAAGTTAACGGATTCAGCTACTACCCCATATATTGGTGAATTTATTGAGGCTAAACAAATGTGAGTATCTAATTTCCTAAAGACTCCTATAATATGTGTTGAGATTACTAGAAGACATATAAATTGTAATATATAGATTAAATTATTAGAAAAACTATTTTTAAATCTCAACATAATATTTTTGGATAAATATATCTATCATCAACCATGTTATGATAGGGAACAACCTAAATTTGGCCTAAAATATGTGGAATCCCACCAAGATGGGGAAAATGAATATATAACTATTGAGAATTCACCATCATAGTTTGTAAGCATATACTAGGATGGAATAGTGGACAACTAATATGGATGAACTATGGAGCAAGGCTTGATCTAATAAGGTAAATTCAAAGATGAGTGGAAATGGATCCACTGGTTATGATTAACTTGTGAAGAGTTTAGAGATCTCATATATCGAATCAGATGGTATGAGGAACTATAGAAATTATAGTTCCATGCCTAATTCCACCTAGAACTCATCTTGAAGCTGTTGAGTAGGTTGTTATTGGACACTAGAATTTTCTATCATCACTGTGATGAGGTCAGGATTGGTCCATGGAATATCCATAAGATATATGGGGTCCTAATCCTTATTGAAATGTATGATGAGTTTTTTCCAATAAAAAATGTTTGGGGGGATTCATAATAGACTCTATTACTAGAAAAGGTATTACTACTAACTTTAAGGTAGGATCATCAGAACGTTATATAGCTGCACCTTGATGTCCCATTTAAGACATGGTATATTCATTAAAATTCCTGAGGGGATGATAGTGGGGTTGTAAAAAAAATTCAAGAATATATATGTGAGGGAATTTTATGTCACACTAGCTCATCTTGGAGTAGGGTTAGAACATTAAATGAAGATTATAGGTAAGCCTAAAGATGACAAAAAACCTAAGGTTGGTAGGGTTATTAGAGACCTTCCTCATAGGATGACTGTTATCAGTCAGAGATTTCCATATGGTGGGGGGGGGGGGGGGGTGAGGTTAAGAACATTCATGATAGTGGAATAATTAGGATGGGGATACATGATTAACCTCTCCATCCTCATCCTGGTGAATATATATAACTTATTGGGGTATGAGAGTTAGAGGGACATACCTATGAATGTTTGTCGAACAATCTAATTCTTGAATGGGTTGGTCATAAATAACTTTAGGTGAAATGAGTTCTTGAACCCCATCACCCACTCAGACATAGTCTTCAACGTGAAATTGATGAACATAGTTAAGTTATGGCCCCTAGGGATTGATCAGACCATACTGATCACCATGATGAGGTCATACAAAAGATTATATTTCTCCCCCTTCAACACCCCAACTGGAGTCACCATAGTCTATAATAATGAAACCCTTGAGGAGTGGTCATATATGGTAGCCTTCAAGAGTTGGGTGTTGATTATGTAAATTGATGACATCATCATTTATGATTCATATAGCTCATGACGGCTCACACATCAGTTAAATTGCCTCCAGTAGCTCATGCCATGAGTATATACCACGTTCATCATGAGATCCAATCGATGATCATTCAACAACTATAGGGTATTATAGACTAGGAGGCCACCAGTGCAGGAATCACATTATTAGTTGTTAACTCCCCAACTTAATTTCAACAGGACTATGCTTGTAGTTGTACAATGACATATCCTGGGGTGATGTTAAGGCATCTGGTGCCAAGGATAGATGTACCTCCACAAGACTAGGGGTGGTAACGTGGAGGATAATTCTCTTATAGGGGAACTCACTATCCTAATATGAGGGGATACTTATGATGTAGTGGTATCCGAGGAACATATGAAGCCACACAAACAATTACAACGTGAGGCTTTATGGGTGGGAACATATACTGATGAAGGGATTCCCTAAATCCAAAAATACATTGGGTGAGATGCAGCTTCACTACATACAAGAGAGGATGTGGGGGAAGCATCAGTAAACTGGGATATTCCTCATTAAGATTGTGTTAATTAGGGATTCACTCATGATCTGTTAGACCAAATTGATGGACTAGATTGATGATATAGAGGTGTTTCTGGACTCTCAAAATAAGTATGATTTATTCACTAACTGAGTGATTAAATTTATTGATAGGAAATTCAATGAATTATTAAAATATATTTGATCACTCGAAGATTGAAAGCAGAGGGGTTCTGGTGAAAAAGTGTCATAGGGAAGTAATGCATGGTGAGTGGAATCTTCTACATATGGAAAGGAGGTCCCATCTATCAAGCATTCCATAGATATCTCTCTAGACTAGGTAACTTCTATATCTTTCAACTTCCATGGTATTATTATTGTACCTTGACCAACATTGATTTTTTTACTTGTGTAGGGTTCAATAAGAAAGGAAACTTTGAAGTAGCCTCAAGATCATTCATGGAGGAGGGGCGGTGAGTATCTCTCAATTATCTATAAAGTGTTAACAATATCCATTAAATGTATATCCTTCCTAGTGGTTCATGGGGTACTACCTTCCAATGTTTTAGAGGTTTTTCCATCCATCCATCCAACGACCCAAAGGCCTTAAATTTTTTTTATTTAATAAAAACTCTTTTTTAAGGGAAGAAGGGGGGGAGGGGACCTAACAGACATCATTGAAAAAGAAAAACTCATGACCTGAAGGTCAAGAATGAAAAACCATACTGACTACATGGAGAACCCCTCCCCAGCAATTGAACATGAGAAAACACTTCACCGATGCAAGTCTAAACAGCTAGCAAGTCTCCTGTGTCAAAGAACATGCCCGAACTGATAGCTGATGCCATACCCTATCAAACATCCAAATTCAAAAATCACTAAAATTATGAATGGAAGATCTAGAATCTCTTATGGGGCCTGGTCCATGTGGTCAAGTCTGGGTGCATCATCAACCAATAGAATCACAAAAGAAACCATTTCACATTTCGAAATCACAGGTCCAAAACGCCTCCATCAGTGACCATCCTGGACAAGCCCCACTGCCCTCCACTATACACCCCCTCCAGCATAGTCATAATGCCATCAGTAATGGGAAGAGAAGAACCAACAAGGCCAAAACAGGATAACCAAAACCAAATCCACTCAGTTCAAGAAAAATACAGTAATACGAGATCTACCCATTTGAAGAAAATCACACCAATATGAGATCTTCCCAGTGTAAGCCAATCACAGCAAAACCAGAGCTACCCAGTTTAACCAAAACATAACAATACCAAATTAAAACATGTAAAACACAAGAATATTCTCCCTAGAACTACCTCCCCCTTTGAATCACTGAATATCAAGGGCTGGTCCACACCAGAAACCCGCTGGAGACATGCTAGGATGCACTGAAAGCCGAGAACCATGGCCCCGTGTCATCGATGCTGGAAGGCACACCAAACCGACATATGTTGGAGCTGCACCAAGCCTCATCGTCGATGGTAGGAAGAGATGCATGGGACCGATCTCCAACACTCTTCCAGGAAATGATTATGCCGACCATGGGAAATGGATGCACGAATGCATGACAACACCCTATCGAGATGGGGCAAGATGCATTACCCGAACTAAAACATACCGGAGGGGGAAGGGGAAACCACAACCGGGATAAAAAACTAGCCCCTGATGGTTTGGGAGAGAATGCCGCATAGAGGCCTTCCATCCATAAAATATGTTCAATGATTACAACATGTAGTATTTCTGATGATCCACCTACCTCTTAGATTATAAAGTAAACTCAAACCATATTCTTTATTCTAAATTATTTTTGATTACTTTGTATAGAATCTATTTATTTTCTCATTATATTGTTAGAAAATAGGTCAAGGATCCTAGTACAGTGGCCTATGAGTTTTCCAATATTTTTAAGGGGTCCTTAGAAGCGGAGTCTACCTCTAGTGCCTCAGGAATCAACCTATTGGATAGTGTAGTAACTAATCCAAGTCAAGCATACAAGTTCCCTAGCTTTCTAGTGGAGGGGGTGGATGATCTCACACCTACTTTGGAATTAAGTAAGTCTTCATTCCAAAAATATTTTTTATTTTTTCCTTCATTGAATGAACTAACACCTAAATTGTTGTAGAGGTGTTCAAACCCATGAGAGATAAGGAGTACAGGGTTCTAATAGGTTATGAGGATCCTACCACTAACTTGATGGGTGGTGATAAAAATTAGAAACCTAATGTTATTGGTGCTATAATGGTTATCCTAATGGTATGTTGGTGTTAGAGTAGGACCCTATAACAATTATCACACATAAAAATCATTCCATTATCCCAAAGGTTGAGCCTCTTCCTATATCAGTGTAACATAGAAAGCTGAGTCTCCCTTATAAAATGAATCCCATTAATACAATGATTATAGTTGAGAATTTGAAACTATTGATTAAGTTATTATTAGAGCATGAAACTTCCCAAGAAGAAATAGTTGACTCAGGGTTATATGTGGTAGAGGAGAACCAAGTGATCAAGAAATGGGGTTAGAATAACATTCTGGGTCTCATCACCCACACACTATTGGGTCAGATGAAAATACATATGGGAAACTCTCCACCACTAGCTGGTGAACCTGGGTGCTAGAGAGGTCAACAAACACAATCCGAACACCATGAACAAGTAATTGTTGATTAATAATTGGTTGAATGGAGGTATGATAGGCAAAATATATAAGATTCAAGTTTGGATCCTACACTATTGATTCTATGTAAGTGATTCAATTAGAGATCACTCAATAATAATAAAAGGATAAATAGTTATAGTTCCTTGATCAAGTGAGGGAAGAGAAAGTATCCCACTTGTTTACTCATTTAGAAATGGATGAACTTACACTATCCCAAGTAATGTATCAATTGAATGAGAGTAGGGATCAATAAGGTGAAATCTATTCAAGTGGACAATGTGTGCATATAAGAAGAGGCTAAAATGGAGGAGATGACTAGGAAATAGTAGACTACCAAATCATCCCAGAATAGGTTAGAAAAACTTGAGAAGTCAATGGATTAGTCACTATTATAATCCACATTGAATTATAGGTGAGACTCCAACCTTTGGATGAACATGTTTATTATTTTACAAGTAATAAAATCACTACTTGTTTGAACTCCCTATTTTAAAATTTATTTCATCCCGATTATGTTAATGAAATTACCAAGTAAACCTCAAATCCCATGTGATTCATGACTAGAATGAGAAATAAGAGTTAATATATTATCCTTAATATTACATGAGAGCACATAATAGGGGAATATGGGCCATGGTCAGAATGTTATATCGACCAATGTAAGGGATACCATAAAGATGGTGGTTCTAGGTTGAGTGTGATTCCAAAAGATAAGTTTTCCTTATGGTTCTGTAGAGATATACTATAGAGAAACATTAAATGGTGTTATAATTATACTTGATCAAAGGTAAATGGAAGAAAGGTAAAATTTGACTCTAAGAGTTTGAATTAAAGGATGAAGAGTTAGAAAGGCTGAGGATAACCACTGGGAAACTATCTGAATGGTAGGTTAAACTACCATGCTATTAGAGATGAGAGGAAAGAATTTTTATGATGATTATTGGGAAACTCTTCAAAAGGTGTGTTTTATAATTTTATTACTGAGAATTTTTCCTTCAAGATATGTTCTCTAGATGGGAGATAGGCCAAGACTAGGGAAACAATGTTATCATCATAGATCGAGGAGAGTCTATTTGGAAATTAAGTATTGAAGGCTTGATAAAAATTTAAGGGATAAAAAATGTGTTTATAGAAGAGTGGGAGATACTAAAAAATATTTCAATATCTCTAGGTTTATTTCATCATTAATTGATCATATCAATGATGCATACTAGAATAGATTGAAGGTATATAGACTAGTATGATTTTGATGCAGATTAAAATTCTAACCAAGTGAGAGACACATGAATGTGTTTTGATTATGCTCTAAAGTGGGGAATGATATGACCCCTAAGTATGTATAATTTAGGTTGATATATCTTGGAATAAATATGGACTATAGTTTAAGATTATATAGTTTAGAGAGAATGGGTATTGGAGTTTAAGGTTGTAAAATTTGTACCAAATAGGTGATAAAATCTATAAAGTAATAAGGTAAAGGTAAAACCAACATGAATTGAGAGATTAATGTTAATATGGAAACACCTAGGGTTAATGCACACAGTTTAAGGTTCAGATGCTTGGACCATGTTTCTTAGTTTAAGGTCACATAACTCAGACCATGGAGGGATGTTCTTAGTTTATGTTTATGGTACTTGAACTATAGGTTTCTAGGATTTGAGGTCATATAGATTTGACCAAAGTATGTGGTTATGATATTTAACATTATAAAACTTAGACCAAATAAGTGGTTCCCAATTTAAGGTCATATAATTTGAAGTAAGGTTTATAGTTTAATTTTATAGAACTCATAATGATTTTCTAGTATTTAAGGTCATATAACTTTGACCAAAGGATATATTCCTAAGTTAAAGTCATAAAACATGGACTATATCCTTAGAAAAAAATTTCATATTGGTTATATAATGGAAAAAGGTAACTTGACTGAGGGGTACTGCACACTAATATGAGATGATGAGGCTATAATATTTGTGGCTGGTCCTAAGATAAAAGACCTGGGTGTCACTATATATTCTGTGAAATAGGAATTAACCCACATGTAATTATGGGATAAATATTTTCTATAAATATATAGATCATATATAAGGGATGTGTAACACCATTATATTTTAATATACAATTCTCTATTAAATGAATATGATGTTTCACAACATGTACCACACACATGATCGATCTTAAAGGAACTATGATATAGTATAGAAATTTTATTATTTAAATATAACCATTATAGCCTAACCACTATATTAGAGGTTATGAATATAAGTATCCAAATTATGAAATATTTTTCAAATTTTTTTCTTAATATAAATTTATTGATTAATTAAAAGAAAATAATTACCCAATTTTGAATGATAATAATGAAATCATATAAGGTTAAGAACAATTATAAATGAGTTATTTTTTTCTATAAAATTGGTTTTACTATATATTTTATATTTTCATTTAAAATTTAAATTTATAAATTTTATAAATTTAATTTTATAAAAGTAATTTTATTTTTTGTTTCATCATATCAAAATTATCTTATAGTAAAATTTTGGTATTTTTTAGAAAGTGTTTTTTTGAGTGAATAGTGAAAAATATTTAAGATAATGCTATTTTTTGACATTATCATTATATAAGAATTAATTAAAATTTTATAAAAACTTTTTTATAAATAAAATATATATTTAGTGATTAATATAATTTATTTAAAAATATATTTTTTAACTTATAAATCTATGTTGGAAATTTTGAAAATCTTCAAATAAAATTATTTTAGGTTCTTCTCTTTTAATTAAGATTTCATAATTTTAATTTTGGCTTTGGTTTGGTTTGAAAGTAAATTAAGAATTTTTTGATTTAAATTAATCCAATTAATTCCATGGTAATAAAAATCATACTTTATTTTGGTATAAAATCATTTTTATGCTTAAAATGAGCATTTTTCTTAAAATGGTTTTTATTGCATTTTGTGAACTTATATTAAAATTAATTTTTTCCAATTCTAAAAATTTAATATTAAAAAATAGATTTCATATTTAGAATAATTGTATTCAAATTTAGTAATTATTTTAATTTCATTTTTGGTGATAATGAATAGTAACCATGGTAAAACTTTATCACTACCGTAAGGGTTAAAAAGGGATAATAGGGAGTTATGATAAGATACAAGGGTAAAATTATAATAAAAAACTTAATTAAAATTTATTGGTTTATTTTATTTAGACCATAATACTATTATATTATAAAATATGGTAATTTGGATCCAATTTACTTTAGAAATACATATATTACATATTAATTTTCAAGTATTTACAAGTTTTCGACCCACCACACTTATAAAAAAACTCTCCTATCCTCTATTATTCACACAAAATAAATTCATATATCTCTACAATTACCTGAAAAAATACTTTCCAAATATCCCACCCCACTTCCTTGAGGTATTGGTCTCACAAAAAGACCAACCTAGAAGAATTAATGTTTAAGCCAAAGTAGCTTTTCCAAAGAAGATGTATAACTCTTAACCGGGTTCTTTCATGTTTATTTCTTATTATACTCACTTCAAACCTATCATAAACATACTGATATAATAAAATAAATATATAAAATATAATTAAATGTTATTATTTTTATATTATAACCCTTTTTAATCTCTTTTTTCATCTAATGTAAAATGAAAACATTGCTCGTGCGTACGTATGACTACCGTCTCTATGTAGCGATGTAATTCGTTTTTCATCACAAAATCATATGGTTATTTAGAATAATATATCATGAATATATATTATATTTATTAAATAATTATTATTTTTAAAATATTATATATTACTTACCTTTTTACCCTTCCATCTATTGGAAAATGATAACATCACCCTTGTGTACGTGTGAACGACCACCTCCACTAAGCGATGTGATTCATTTTTCATTTCCTCTTTACATGGATGGTTATAAAAATGGTTATAATAAATAAATATGACATTTATAATATTATTATGATTCTATAAAAGTAAATATTTATCTATTTAATTTCATTTTCATCTATTATAAAATGGAAACATCATTCATGCGTACGTATGAACTTCCGTCTCCCTGAAACAATGTAATTTATTTTTTATGTTCACCATACATATATGGTTATAAAAAAATATTTAGTGTATAAAAATTATAATTATAATTTTTTTAATATTTTTTATATTTTTTAATAGTGAACTCTTTTACCAGTGTCAACACACCAAAGTTGTTTTTGAGATTATGAACCGATCGACCTCAAAACATTCGACATATACATAACTAATGTAGTAATTAAATTAAAAATGGTGATAAATGAAATAAAAAGAATAATAATAATGGAATTAATATAATTTTTTTTCTTAATAAATAATTAAACTAATATAATATTATCTTTCAAGATTTATATGAATGAAAAAAATGAGTTGGGACACATGGTAATGGATTTCTCATCTCAAATTCCCTTCATTGAGACTTATTCCATTTTCAACACATGTTTTATTTTTTGTGGTGTATGAACTACCTTGTAGATGTATTTTAACATTAATTTCCTAAAATTAATGTGATTTAAAAATACTTTTAAATTTTTATTCTTTAATGTTCTTTTGATTTTAAAGTTATTAAAAATGCAATGTATTTTCCTTTAAAACATTGTTTTAAAGTTTTCCTTTCAAAATATTTCTCCTCTATATACATGTTCCCTAAATGTTTCAAGAATGATATCATTTATAATTAAAATATTGTTAAAAATAATTTTCAATAACTTTTTCCTTTATTTACCAAGGATTAAAAAGGAATCCTTTCAATGTTTCTCGTTTGAGTTATTTTGAATTTTTCCACAAGTATAAAAGTATGTTTTTTAATACTTACAACATGAACACCTTTCCCTACTATCATAAACATTATTAGTTATCAATATTAATCTATATGTTTATGTATTTTAAAATAATTTTTTCCCATTATTTTGATAATTTTTAGTTCTTAGAATTTACCATAAAAAAGGGATGTTTTCTCTTGATTTTCAATGCGTATTTTAAATGATTTTGTAAAAGGGATTTTTTATTTATGTCAGCATCCTGAATTTTTTTAAAGTAAAGAGTAGTGGTTTAATAGTAATTACACCCTTGTCTTTATAAAAAGAAGTGGATGTAGACTCTGGTATAGATACACCTAGGGTAAATAACTCTAAAAAAGGTTGGTTGGATATTAACTCAATCTTTACTTGGTTCACAACCAGTGGGCCTAACTATACACATGATTTAGAACCCACGAGGGATATTATTTGGATATTTCACATTCTTATTTATAAACCATAATGAATTATTTAAATATATTTTATTTTTTGTCCTTTATATCATTTTTTACTAAATCATATACTCACTATTATATATGATGTGAAAAAAGGAAACTTACTAATATAGTAATTTCATTTACCAGGGAAATATTGAAATTTTGTATCCTCATTTTTAAATATTAATGTTTATGTTAATTATTTATTTTTTTATTATTAATTTCTTTCATATAATTAAGGCATTGTACATAGTGAGTGAACGGGTGGGGCTTGCTATTAGATATCCCCTAGATGCATTGGTATATCTCATGAGAAAAACTAGTCTCTATATTTTGTGTAGACTTAACCAATTATTTATGAAGTATTGACACAAGGACTTTATCATATGTTTATGATATCTTCGAAAAAGGCCTTGAGGCTGAGATTAAGATCTCTTATATTATTAAATATAGCATTATGAAACCAGTTATTATTTTCTATGTTATTATTGACATTTCCATTGGATATATTCTATGTTCAATTTATTGATGTGTTTTTACTAAATCTTTTGATTTTATAAGATAATAAAATGAGACTGTGATCTAAAATAAATTTTATGATAACATAAAAGTGAATGGGTTTTAAGAAAAAGTTTTCATATTTTTCAAATAAATCCTAATTAATTATTATTTTTCCTTTATTATTTATTATGAAATGTTTCATGAAATAATTTTATTATAATTTTTGTTTAAATGGTAAATAAAGGGATATTTTTAACTCAAATTTTATTATTTGAAAAGGAAAATTTTCTTATGGGTTTTCATGAATTTCAAATATATAAACAGGCTTCCTTTTTTATTTCCCTTACCAAGATTTTTTTTTCTCATCCCATGTTTCAAATGTTTTTTCATAGAGATTAAGGATATTTTGAGATTATAACTAGGTTAATGGATACACCCCTTGAATAAAGGAAACGTTTCATGAATGAAATAGTAGTGTAAACATAAGAACCTATTTTTGTATAAAAAATTTATACAATGTGGGATTAATACTTTATTATATAATGGTTTTGGTAATTCTCTAAAACTATAAACCAAAAAGATCCTCAAAATATAGGACTGTGAAACCCTTGCTATAAAACATGTAATTATTGGTTTTGTAAGTTACATGGATTTATAAGAAGGTTGAATGAGGAATTATCCAAGTGATGAGAAGTAAAAGGGATCTCGATACTAGTAGAAGAAATGGCCAATATACCAAGACAAAATGGGATTATAGCTTTTGGATGGGTCTAAGATAAGGAATCTAGGTGTCATTATATATCCTATGGAATAAGAATCAATCCATGCATAGTTCTTATGGGTGGTGCGTTAGGTCAACGAAACCAAGAGGGGAGCATGGTATGAGACTACCAGCATCATAAGGGGGTGTCCAATCGATCGAGGTCCAATGAATCAATTAGATTAAAGTGAGGTACTAGGTACTATTCCTTGTAGGTTAATGCTATGTGGGAAGGATTAAGACAATTAATTTGAGAATCATGTAGAGAGGATATTGATCATGAAATTTAACATCATAAAATGAAGATATAGACAAGATAATGAGGCCTTTATAAGGTACTTTTTAAGAAACATTACATTGGTGGGAGTTGTATTGTGATACCCATATATGGTGGTCAATGAATATGAACTATTAGAGTAGACCTTGTAAATGAAAAAGGATCCTTTCAATTTGGGATCTAATTTGTTTAGTTTTCTTCTAAGTACTATTTTTTTCTCAATGAAAACACTAAATCACACTATAAGAACAAGAGAAGGTGATCTATATTGTTGAATTTTTAAGCCACATGATTCTAATGGACCTTGATATTGTGAAGTACTTGAATCCTATCTTTATAAAGGGTTTCTAACTCAGATATCTAGACTCACGACCTCTCATCCCATGTTAATTAGTTAAAGATGACCATATTATGTGATTGTATTTAAACCTCAATGGAAAAAACTACCACTATTCCATACACTAGGGATTAGGGGGTCACATGTGAAGATGTCTAAGTTGCAGTCTGATATGACCACAATGTATTAGAGTGATTTTTAGGAAACATATCATAGTTTTAATCCACCACATTTAATATAATATTTGAGAGGAATTTGTTTAATGTCATAATCGTTCTATCTGCTAGTGAATGATAGTGGGAAGTATTGTTGGACTTGATATTGTACCTATCATAGACTTTATTTAGCTCATAGATTGAAAAATTGTTACCATTTTTCATGAGAATAGTGTGAGGGATATTAATTGGAAAAATGATGTGGTATTTATTGAGCTTAATCATATACTCAGTCTTGAACTCCATCAAAGGGATGACCTCAACCTATTTTGAAAAGAAATTGGTAATTAACAGAATAAACTTGAACTATCATTTGTTACTGATGGTTAGGGAACCATAACATCGATTCCCCCTTATAAAAAAGGTTTATGAGTACTTGGTGGTATAGGGCATCTCTGGTTGTTAATTAATGATTTTTTTTGAATCTGTAATGTGTGGAACCTCTCAGTGAACTCCACACAGTCATCAATCATGGTGGGATATAAGTACTAAAACCTTTAAATATGGTGGGAGATCCTTAATACTATCTAATTATATCCACATTCCCCAACATACACATTTATAATAATTTAGGAATTTAATTTCCCTTTATGAAAAGGAAAATTATTATTTCAAAAATTCACTTGTAGAGAGATTTCTATGAGTTTGGGATCCAAAAAAGGATGAAATTTTATACCCTTATATAGATTTGATCCTACTAAACCCTAATTGATGAAAAAATTGCATGTTTTAGATACTAAATGAGGGGGGGGGGGGGGTATATAATCATATTATTCTTCAACCACATGGGAATATAAGGGTCTTGACTATTAAGAGTCAGTATCGAGTTTGTTCTCCACTCATTCTTCCATATCAGAAGTTGTAGGAGAGATAAATCTCTAGTGCACCACATAGATGGCCATTTAATAATTATTTATTTCATAAAGTTCCACATAAAAATTATCCATAGTGTTTACCTAATCATAATGATTCAATTATACATGAGACACATTAAGTTCAAAGGGGAATTTGGACTTCAAATCATGGGCACAGTTGAACAGGGGGACGAAATATAGCTTCTTGATAGTGTAGTAACCATTGATTTTCTTGATGAATTGGTTGAGTTAACCCTTAATATGTAGTTATAGAATTTGGATATCAAGGACCGATTGATGTATGAAAATGGGGTATTGGTTTTCAGACTCATTGTCGGTGCATCTCACTGAAAGGAGGAATGAGTTTGAATGGGAAAACTTGAGTGAGGGATAAGAACAAATCCAAGGATAACCCTATTAATATTAGGTCTATTGATCCTCTTCCTAGTTAGACTTAAATAGTAACCTTTAATGTTCATATGATAATATGACACCACTTCATCAATAAATAGAATATCCTCTCCCTGAAAATCGACATCTAAGGGAAACTACTATTGGGTTAGGTGTGAAAAATGAAATCTTATAATTCATTCCCCTTTTCAACCATATAAATAAAGGACCTAATGTCAAATTTATAGAGAACCAATACCCATCATTTAATTCATCCAATTAGAATTGAATTATTAAGTATATAATTAAATAATTTGATGTGGGAAATCGACTATAACTCATGATGATGTGGATAATGTCATATCTTCTAGATTGAAAAAACCATGGTAAGGAAATTATTTTCAATGGGATAATATCTAAACTTAGCTCCTTTCATCATCAAACCATGGTAGTATAGAATGTTATCTTTACCCTAAATGTTCTTATTATCTATTAGGGAATAAAGATACCTCTCTAGGGTTGTCACATAAAGGATAAAAGTTTTCCCATGGATATGAAGCATCAAAACCAGTGGATGAAAAAATACCACTTGATTTTATTTAATGAACCTTGGAATTATACATCCCACCTATAAGTAGTTTATTTTTCATAAACTTCAAGGAATTAATCTTTCCTACTAGATTAGTGAAAAAATTATAAATTTAATCCACATAACATTGGAATCCTCTTAGCTATAAAAAATTTTAGGGAGGAGGTATCTCAATGATGGAATTAATCTTCTCTAGTTCAATTTATATGCCTCTGTATCAGATAAATAAGCTAGGGAATTTCCCATAGGTGATACCAAATAAAAAAAATCAATGGATTCATATTTAGATTATTAGTGTAGAGAATGACTAAAAGTTTCTCAAATTCACTAAGATGGTCCTAACATTGGTGAGATTTGACTATCTGATCATCCACATAACACCACTCCATCTTACCTAGAAGGGTCTTAAAGATGTAATGCATAGCCTGCCTTTTGGGTTCTTTGATATTCTTAAATCTAAAGGGAATCACCAAGTTATAGTAAATTCTCTATAATTTCTCAAGCATAATGGCCTCTACATATTCAAGGTTCATAAAAATTTAATTATATTTTGATTATCTATCCATGATAGAAAGGGCCTGTAAACTAGAAATTACATTAATAAACAACTTTATAACTATAATAAGAATGTTTTTCTTTATATACTGGTAGTTTATATCACAAATTCTGATACAAACTTTTATTTTCCCATTATTATTCATGACATGGAAGTTATTGTCTAACCACATGGGAAAATGGACCTCCTTAACAATATTGAATTTGATTATCTTGTCAAATTTAGCCTCAACCATAAAATTATAGAAGGGGTAAATTTTTTTGGGCACCTATTTATATTCATGGATACTAATGAAAAAACCCCTATAGTGGTTGGAGACTTGAGGATAAAGCCTTGAAATATACTTGTATTTCTATGATAATACATCATTATGTTTTTTTAGAATGAAACATAGCACTCGTACTTGTCAAGAGGCATGGAAACACTGATTAATGTCGACCTTAGGTATTCTTTAGCATCAAGGTTCACCTACATCAACTCATTGATGATGGTGTAAAATACCCATTAAAAAGTATAGTGGGATCCATCTATCTCTTTCTCATCATAATAATGGGGTTTTGATGTGGATTTCAACTTTTCATTTATAGGTGGGAGAGTTTTATAACTTTCCTATATAGAAGTAAAATCCTTCTAAGAGATTATCTAACCTTTTGGTGATCTAGAAACCATATTGGTGGATTATTATATCCTTATAACTTGAAATAGTCTTCTAAACAATCCACAAAGTAAGTTAAAAGACCATGGATCAATCAATCTCTATTTAGTAAACCCTACTCTCTGATATATATGGATGATACATTGATTAATAGTTATAGGGAAAAATCGTTAGCATGTGATGGAGGAGAGTTTATATAGATTCAAGATCACCTATCCCTTATATAAATACTATATGATATGAGAGCACTCATTTATATCCATAATGATGAATTGTTAATTGAGATTTGGAGTTATTTCTTTCAGATGATGGATTGGTATAAGAAAACTGCTCTTCAAGTCATCAAAGGGATCTGATGAGGTGGATTTCAATTCATTTGGGCCATTGAAATGATTGAATCACTCAACCTTGAGTATCCTCTCACTTCTATTGTAATATCCAAAATTAACATAATTAGTTTTACCTGAGTCAAATGGGGTATCATCACCATGGAATATCCCTACTAGTCCATTTTGATATTATTTTGGGCAATGATGATATAATGAAGGGAAATTTACATGTGGGTGTAAAAAAGGACTCCCCAATAATTTATTTAAAGAGGTGTCTTATAAGACTACCATTAATTTAGTATTAAATGAAAAATCACTAAATTGAGTATTTAATTAGTTATTTTTTGAGTGAATTATGAACACACTTTTTTCATATCCTTAAATTGTAAAGTTAGACTTGGATAAATCACCTTAAGTATATCCCATCTTGTGGAGTATTACATTTGGGATAAGATTGATCCTAGAGCCAATTTCCAATAATAATTGATGCACATTTACACCATTGAGATTTTATGAGTCATGGAGGGGGTATATGTGGCCCCATAAGACTATTCCCACACCCTCCCTAGAGAAGGAGATGATGGTCTAGAACTATTCAGGCTTTCCTTTTTCTATACAATAGAATTTAATGGTAGCCACTTATATCTCAAACTTCAAAGATATATACAGGGTCTTGATGAGGGCCTTATGAATCACCATTTATTGGATGAGTTCATTGAGGATTGAGAGCCAATCTAGGATACCAGTGAGGTTCTTGATCACATTGTGCTTCCATGATGGGGATATACTTTTTCACCTAAGGGGTCATTACTAGATTAGAAGTGTGGAGGTCCTAAATATATGGGGTGGAGGGAATTTTACTTCTCCCAATAAATTAATTAGATAGTTTAATGGTTGAGAATCATCTAAGTGGTCAACTAGACAAATGGGATTTAAAGATATATTAAAGGAAATTGCATTGAAGAACTAACCTTTATGATCTTTGGGAAATTATTTCCTTCTTGTTTCATTAGATTATTTTTTAGATATTACACCCCAGGAATTGTGTATTACTAAAAAACAACTTCCCCTAGAATGATAGTGTCAAAGAGAGGATTCAGGATCCAATAGATACACTTCATCCTTAGGATTAGCACAATGGTATACCAATTTGAAGCAATTATAGAGTTATACCATAGTTCTTCATTAGATTATTCATTTAACAACTCACATTCCATGGAATTTAATCCTAATATGACGGGTATGAAATACTAGAGAGTGTACACCTGATTTGGAATTAAAAGAGGATCTTTTTTATCTTTACATATATTGGCACTAATTCCTTAGTGATCCAAAGGGATGTGAATTTAATGGTGTATCCAGAGGGGATGAACTATATGGAAAGGGTTTTGGTTGATTCAACCAACCATGAATTATCCCATGGTATGAGCAACTACATTTTGGGCTATCCAATTCTCTGACTTCTATGAATCTAGACTCAAAAACTACTTCCAATCCCTAGTATCATTATCATTACCCAACAAGGCTAAAATTCTTGTGGTATTCACTCAAGGATAGTCTAAATATAGTATACCATGATCTATAATCTTATAGAACCATTCCATATAAATTAAATAGCCTTATATGGTGTGTATAAGGAACCTATGGTAGGGGAAATATATATAGTGGTTCTTTAACTCACCTTAGTGTGGATTCCTGATGTCTTGAAGCTTGATAAATTTTTTTTAGAGAACATATATAGAATCTATAAACTTTCTCATCCTTGAAAGATTAAACCATATTCTTTATGTCTTTGAATGGTCTTGCCACCTATCCCTTACATGATCCTTAAGAATCATTATTGATGCAAGCCTATGATTACAGATATTTATTTTGTGGGGATACCTAGAACTGAATCGATTGAGGGGATAAAGCTTGTATTATGAAAATCATATCTACCCTTCCATACTTTCACATAATAGAGGGAGGTAGTAGGAGAGATATTTTTTTGGTCCACCACATGGCCTCCTCTAGACAATGTTCCCTTTTAAAAAACTTTTGGAATCTACCTGGGTACTTTAGGGAGACCAATGTTAGGACCAACTTAACCCAGATTTTTTCCATGGACATACTTAAAAGATGATTGAGTGGGAGTTGAATACCAAGGGAGTATTTCAAGATTTTTTATCAAGTTATGAATGTTGTGATGTGTTCATTCTCATACTATTTTTAATTGAATATGTTGTTGAAACTTTTTTAGTGAAAGGTGGAGATGAAATTCTAGAGGAACTATTGATTGAGATCCTTCTAAATAGTGATGGACCCTAGGGCTTTATTTTTTTACTAAAAAAATGTAGGCCCTTCTAATGTTTTAAAAAACTAATGAAACTTATCATTCTCATACTACTACAGGGTACCCAATATCAATCCACTTCAAGAGGTAAAGTTCATGAGGTGTTGATCTGGGTCACTCATTCCATTAAAGGATACAAATCTTGGATTAATGAATTTTGGTGGTGGGGGGATTTGGTCTACCCACTTTGTGTAAAACTTACTTTTAGGTTGTATTGAATATACTTGCATCTTAATGTCCTATAAGATGGAAATGAGGGCATTGATCAATACATTTTGAGAGACTTTATCATGCTTCTGTCCATTTAAGAGTTATCTTACTCACAAAGTGTAATGATTGTGGTCCCAAGGTGGGAAGCCACACTAATCCATTAAAGGGGGAGTCACATGTACTTCTTGACTCAATATTTGGTTTTTAAGAATAACCTACCTTGATCCTAGTGGATTAAATGTGTGATTTTTTTTTATGAAAGTTCATGGGAGGTGTGATGGGTTTATCTTAGAGATTATTCAAATGAGGAAAGTATGTATGAAGTAGGTAAACACTAAGTTATTGACAATCCTTAAGATCATGTAGAAAATAATCATTTTAGGCATCAAAAAATGTTACCTTGGATACATTATCCATAATATAAGGCTCTGACACATCATTTACTTTTTCAAGGTTCCAATGAGTTTTGCAGAATGGTATTACAGTAAGACTCCTAAGACCCATGGCCTATCTTGGATGATGGGTGTGGACACCTCTATGGAGGTTAATGCATCTTTTTTGTTCCTATAGGGTCAAATATTCCTCAACATCTTCATTATTGATGTCATAACCCTGGTTGGTAGGGGGATCAACTATGATGACATTCACTATGGTGGTGGTTGGTTGTGAAGAATCACTAACTTTTTCAAAAGGACAAGATTTGGGAACCTGATATCGATATATGAAAGGAGATAAAAATAGAGATAAATACTATTATTAGCCTCTAAAAAACACATGGGTAGATAATTATTCAATGATTTGATACAATACTATGATATTTTTAGTACATAAATGATAGATTTTTTATTGATATCTATAAGAGTTAGGTTATTTTCCTTGGGAATAATAACAAATTCATCATTTCGATACATCCGATCAAGGTTCTTAAGTTTAGCAGAGCTTTTGGGATACAACATAAATTATCTATGAAGGTGGTTAAATGTCAATGATTTTTTTCCAGAGGTATATTTCATGGTTTTTAGCAAGTAGGTCTAAGACTGAGAAGTGTGTGGTTTCTAATGGTTGGAACATGATCAAAATTTGGTCAGCATATAGGAACTCCCATAGGTTCTCATTATCATCCTAATTTTATTCAAAAAGAAGATATTTCTCTAAATCACTCTATACTTTTATACAAGGATGGTAGAATGACATAAGATGTAGTGATGAAGATAAACTTTATTGTGATACTCTGGTTGGGAGTGTTTTCATCTGGGAAATCCTATCAGAAGTTAGAGAGATGTATTATTAAGATATATTAGTACTGATAAAAATTTATTTAAAGGATGTAGAACCTATTTACTCATCTTGAGGAAACTTTCTATGTACCGATGAATCCATTGAATACTACTCTTCATCATAAAATATTGATCTAGATCCGGATTTTTCCCACCTCCAATGTAGAGGAAGAGAGAATGGATGCTGAAGGCACTGGGAATGAAATCATTGATATTACTTGAAATAAATAAAATACACAATACATACAAAGTTACTTAAAAAGGATATTTGGGATCATGTGAGCCCCGAAATTTTGGATTAACATCCAAATCCACTGATTTCTTTCCTCTTGGGGTAGTTATAGTGGAGCCATGGCTATATCCTTTGACTGAATGACTGAAAATTAATTTTTTATTATAAAAAGGAAAGCCATACAAAAAGAATCACTAGAAATTAAAATCATTACACCAATTTGATCCTCTGAATCATGAGGATCCTTTACATGGGTGTTGTTTTGGATATCATAAATCATGAAAATAAATGGGTTTCATAAACATTTCATCATAGTATATCTCTTGGAAAAGTTATGGTATTTATAAACATCATGCCATTATAAAAATAAATCATAAATAGAAATATTACAGATGTTATAATTAGATCATATCCCCATTAAATAATAATTAACATCAAATAATTTTATCATATAAAAAATGATTTTGAAAGATCAATTGAAATAGTTTTTGAAGAAAATATCCTTTCCATTTTGAAATAATTTTTTTAAAATACATGAAATTAAAATGGAAAAAATTTTCTTGGAAAAGAACCTCATAATGTTGTATAATAATCTTAAAATAATTAAGGAATAATGAGAATAAGGAAATCCACTAATATCATATAATTTAAAAGGACATTTCGTCTATATTTGTTTAGGAAAAGTTACAAAGAAACTCATTTAGAAAATGAAAAAAATAATCCTTTAAAACTATTTTTTAAAAAGTTAAACATGATTAAAAATGACTTAAAATCATAATTTAATAGAAAAAAAATTAGAAACAATTTTATAAAACATGAACATGCAAAAAAGTGAGTTTTTAATGGAAGTATTTAAAATATATTTTTTTAAAAGAAATTCCCTTATAAATATCATATCATTGAAGTGTGAATTAATCAAAGGAATCAAATTATTGTATATTATTTAAATCCACATAAAAAATTTTAAATACAAAATAATATATTACAAATTAATTTCACACTTAATCTTAGTATTACATAATCAATTAAATAGAAGTTTAACCCAAAGAATGGAGATTGGGTAAAGAATTTTAGTCCACTTTGTAATTAGTCAAATCATATGCCCCATAAATGTATTAATTTTAAAATTATACATTTAATACAATGAATATTATTAGATTAATGATATTATATATCAAATTTTAGTATATTTAAACCCCACATAAGAAATAAGTGTAAAATTAGGCATATAACTTACAGAAGTAAAAGTGATACGAGAAACCATTGCCTCACCATTCAATTTAATTTTTTCATACTTTATCCTATTGTATAAAGGTTTAAATAATTTTATTTATTAATTAAATAACTATAATAATATTTATAATACCTTATATGATACTTATATATCATCTTACCACCCATTAATTAAGAATATTTCATTATTTTCAATGTTTCAGGTGCATTCATTTCATGGTTTCATGATCAATTATTTTTTTGTATAATTAAGGATTTTGTTGAAAAATGTGAATAAAACTCCATAAGTTTAATAAAATGGTATTAATAAAATTATATAATTTTAAATTGTCTAATAAATCATTTTTCTTTCTTATATGAGGGTGATTCATTTGATAAAATATTAATGATAAATTTTTAGTTTAATTTGGACATTTTTCAAACATCACGAACTAGTTTTATTTTATTTAATATTAGGTGTATATATTAGTTATATAATATTAAATAGGTTATAATTTAACTATTAATATCTTATTTAACTATAATAATAATTTTATGAACAGCCATGAAGGCAATAATGAAAAAAAAATCATTATCCATGGAGACGATTAACCGCCATAATTTGGACAATGGTTTCATTTCTTTGAAAAAGAGGAGGTAATAAAATGTATGGATATAATATATTACATTATAAGAATAAAATTATAGTATTTTAATGATTTTGGATTTATAATTACTTTATTTATGAATTATTTGTGTATATGGTAGAAGAAGAAAAGAAAATAAGAGAGGTGGTTCGGAAAAATTACCTCTTGAATATCACATCTTTGAAGGATCCCTTAAAGGCCATGTAATTGGTCTTTCGATGATAGAAAAATAAAATTGAAATGGATAGAGTGGGTTGGATATGTATTTTCAGATATTTTAGGTGGTTCAAGTCTTTTTAGGAGAAATTTTATTGTGAGGAATGGTATTTATACTTGAGGAGGGGTAGTTTTAAGTTATTAAATAGTGATTATTTTATATTTACAGCCAACCACATTTGTGTGAAATTAATTAAAAATAATTATATTTATAATTGATTTTTTAAATTATTGTTATTTAATTTAAAAACATTAAAAACTAGTTTAAAATTTTTTTATAGTTATTTTAATCTTTTACCTTTTAACTATAACCTATTTCATTATTTGACCTATATTGCGGTAATTTTTTTACCACTGTAATTTTTTATGACATAAAATAAAAATGACCCAAAAATATAATTTTGAAATTATGATTCCAAATAAGGAATCAATTTTACTAAAATTAAATTAAAATAATTTTAAAAATTATATTTAAAATAAAACCTGTAGACTCGATGAAATGATAAAAGGGTTTTTCAAGAAGTGTATTTATCTAGAAAAAGATCATTTTATATTAACTCTATGAATAATAATAATTATTGTTTGAAACTAAATTAATATTTAATGATATATAATATATAAATTTAATTTAAATCATTCCACCTCAGTGGTAATTTTAATTACTTAAAAATGAGAAAAATTTTGTACTTTAAAACAGTTTTTAGAAAAATGCCATTTTTAAAACAAAAAATAAACTTATTCTAAAATACAATATAAAGTTGATTAAAAATAATTTAAGTGGAAAAAATATAATTAAAAAATTCTTATTTTACTTTGAACCATATTCAAAACATAATGGGACTTTTAAATTACTTAATTTATTGAAAAGAAATGACATTTTTACAAAAATCTATATTTTTCACTATTCACTAAAAAATTAATCTTTTTAGAAGATTCTAAAAAATTCATCCTAAGATAATTTTTTACAGGATGAATCCAAAAATGATGTTAATTTTATAAAATATATTTTCTAAAAATTTCAAAATCATTTATATTTATTTTTTCAAAGAAAGAATGTAACACCCTAAGATTTTATAGTGTTTTATTTCTTCAATATAATACAATAACTTGCATTACACGCAACATCGAGTTCAAGAACACTATGAATTACCAAACAAGACATTCAAAAGAGGTTATGAATAGTATTAACTAAATTTTAAACTTTATATCATCCTTATAATTTTAGAATCCATATTATGAGTTTCTTAGACATAATGTAAGAACAAATTCATTTTCAGTATTGCACTTTTACCAACTTCTAATAGCGAACCCTTTTTAAATACAATATTTTAAACTTTTTGACTAAATAGGGACATCAAAAAAATTTAAAATGAAACATCCCAAGCTTCCACGGTACGCTTTACTTTGAATAATACAGTAGCGTGTGTTGTACGCAACTTCGAGTTCTAACACACACCACAACCAATCAAACTAGCCGTTATGAATAGTAATGCCTAATTTTTGAAATTATATATATTTTATATTTCAAAATGGACTTCATTTTTGGATTCGGAGTATTGAATTTAGCCTAAGGTGAAATTTTGGTACTTTTCAGATAACTTTAATATTTTGATGAATAGTGAAAATTACTAAATTTTAATTAAAAACAACTTTTTTAATCAAAATAATTAATGGTGATAAATTAGGAACTTGAGTGGTTTTAAAGTATAATTATAATATATTTTTACCATTTTATCCAATGGTGTTCATTATAATTAATTTCACTTCGAAATTGGACCCAAACAATTGTCAATCTATTGATATATATTGTTTCTTAAAAACACGCTATTTGTTATGACAGCGGGAATTAATTATAAAATTAATTAATGCAACTTATATGTTTTGAATTTTTTAAAATAGATATCATTTTTGAATTTGGAATATCAATTATAGCTTAGGGTGAAATTTTGGCATTGTTCTGAAAAACGTCAATTTTTGATGAATAGTGAAACTACTAAGTGGTAGTTAAAAAAAACTGAATTTTTCATAAAACTTAATTTTACCGCTTCTGTGAATGGAATTTTAAAAATCCGAGAGACACGGTTAATATCAAGAAGTAAAATGTGGTTCAATGAGATGAAAATAATTTTTGGTGAATAGTAACTTTTTACTTTTATTTACCATGGTTAAAAGTAAATAGGGTAATTAAGGGTAAAAATGATATTAATATTACCCTAAAACATTTCCTAATTCTATTGGACAAGTGTATCTCAACCAAAAACAACCTTAGGAATAAAATATTATCATTTAGGTGCACTTGTATTAGATTAGGACATTTATTATTATTTAATTCAAAGAAGTGTTAAAAGAGTTAAAGTCAAAGTTTATTTACTAAAACATTTTTAATATAGGGTAATACATAAGATAAATTCAATTTTAAATATTCATTAGAAAGATAATAAGATTTAATACATAAGGATATTTTATTTATAATTTTTAGACTTTAAATAATTTAATTTATTTATGACACAATGATGATGCAGAAATTACCATAATTGTGATAAATTAAAATAATTGATATTATAAATTCCCAAATAAATATAATTTCAGGATTTTAATGAATTAAAATAATTTTCTAGAATAATATTACATGTTAGTATTGATTTAATTTACTTTGGTAGAAGTAATCATTCTTTTATGAGTTTCACAAAAATCAATTATTGAATAGTGTCAAAATTGACATAAAAGAGTTTTTAAAACAAATATTATATTATTAATTGATATTAAATTCCTAAAAATCTAAGGTTCGGCCAATAGACTTATATCATGATAGGTTAATCATTAATGGACCACTTTGGGGTCTCTTGGATGTATATAGTAAGTTTATTAACCATGTAATATAAAAATACAAAGAGACATTGTAAACGTGAAACTAATTAACTTAGAGTTAATACTTAAAGATAAGGTTAATATAATGACCCAAACCTGTCTAAATTTTGTTGGTTGAGTGGTTTTCGACCTATCCCCACCTTAACATTTAAATAATCAACTTTGGAGCCATTATAAACCGAATATGAATTTATTATAAATTAATATTTCTAGCTTTTCCAAAGGTGCCCCTCACCCCTCTTATAAAAGGGAACTCCTCCTTCTCATTTATTCACACCTTCAAAGCCTTTTGGTTCGGCCAAACTCTGCCCAAATACTCTCCCAAATTCCCTCACTACAACCTAGAGGCCTTAGTTTGATCATAAAGACAACCTAAGGAGCCCTTTTGATCAAATCAAAAGGAAGAACCCGAAGAAGAGGTAATGTTTTCACCACCCCTTTTCAAGTTCCTTTCTTCTTCCACTTATTCTTTCTTTGTTATTACCACTCTAAAATAATAACTCCAGTATATTATATATACTGTGATGTTATTATAAATATGGTACAACCATATTCAGTATTCTATCCACCCTTTGAATAACATGTCACCATACGTGCGTACGTACGGCTTACCGTCTCCACGTCGTGGTGTAATTGTTATTCAATATATTATTATTTGGATGGGTATAATAATGATGTGTAACTAATTTAAATAATAAATATAACATTTTAATGATTCTGTATATATATACCATCCATTTATATATTATTTTAATATCAAAATAATGATATTGTCGCTCGTGTGTACGTACGGACTACCGTCTCCATGAACGCGATGAGATTCATTCTCCATCGTATCCATTAAAGTATAATGATCATTTGATGATTTAAAAATGATGTTTAAGGACTTGATATAATTATGGATATGAATAAGATACAACCTATCCATAACAAACATGACTTATGTAACAAAACATATAAAATAAAATGAGTAAGTTAACACCCGAAACGATGATAATTCTAAGATATTATTAACAAATCAATGTTAAAAGATCATATATGATATCATATTAATATATATGATTCTTGTATAATTTAATAACAATTATTTCACCATTATACATGAGGTTAACCTACCCCAACCAAGGAAAAGTACAAGGTAAGGGTTTATTTCGTAATCTCTTCATTATCTGAGGTTGTTTATACGTAATAATCTACTGAGATCTCTTTATCATCCACATCCATGTTTCTTAAAAATGAATTTCAAAACATTTTTACTATTTACTAAGATATGGGTTAAAGTCATTTATACCCCTGTTTGACTTTTTATAAGAAGTTTATAAATGAATCTTTCCGTCGTTTTCCAAAGAAGGTGCTTTTAAACCTTTTCGACAAAATTAAGGTAAGAATGTTTTTTTAACTTGTACGGAGGGTGCGGCTATTTACCGCCATTATAAAATTTTCAAAGCTTCCCTTACAATATTACAAGGATATTTTCAAAGTAAATGTTTTATTTTATAATTATGTGACTTTTAAATGATTTCAAAATGAATATTTTAAGAATTTCAGAAAGGTACTCTTTATCAAAATCAGAATTTTAAATGTTTTAAAGATTTATCTTTCTAAATCTTTTTAATTAATGTCCATGTCTTCAAAATAGTTTTTAAGTATTTATTTATATGGATATGAATGTTTTTAAAATGTTAATTAATTTCAAAAGTTTCAAAGTGGCATGGGACACTTTGATTCAAAAATCTTTTTTTAATTACTTCCTTTATAAATGTGTGACTTTTAAATGATTTCAAAAAAAGGAGATATTTCTCTCAAATAGTTTTGATTTCATCTATTTCAACATCCTTTGATGGATTTTATGATTATATGGAGTTGATTTATTATGATACAAAACTTCCATAATGTATTGAAGGTTTTGTGATATGGTTGACCGTGGATGTGTTATTTTTATACCATTCATGGTTTATGGAGAAAGTATTGACATTTTGTATACTAGTTTTAATATGAATGTTTATGTTATGTTTAAACCTTTTCATATGGGAATGCATTGGACTTAGTAAGTGACGGGTGGAGCCCGCTATAGCTTCTCGATGCATCAGTAGGTCTCATGAGACAAACTAGTGTCTTGGCACAAGGCCTTGGAAAAATCTTATTTATAGTCTTGGAACGAGGCCTTGGCTATGTGGTTATGATAGTCTGGCATTATGCATTCCATCATTATGAAAGTGGTTATTGATATTACATGTGATTATTCGATTAGTAGAATATCCATGTGAATAAGTAAATGGAATTATTTCATTTTACTTTTTCCATACTATGTTAAAGTTCAAGTTTAAAAGGCTTTTGTTTTAGTTATACATTGCCTTAAATGTTTATTCTTATTTATGAAAGTTTCCGCTATATTGTTATCCTTACTAGGCATTTGAGCTCACCCCTTTTCTATGTTTTATTTTTCCCAGGAAGTGAAGAAGTAAATTATGAATGACCTACAGTGGGGATATGAGTGTGGAATATGGAGACAATATGTTTTTTTAGTAGTTTTTCACTTTATGATGTAATGTAAGACTTATGAATATATCTAGTGTTTCCAAGGATACTAAACCAATCGGTCTTTCGAGATTTGATCTTTCTTGTGATCATGCCAATGTAATGTAATAATGCACCGACTCTGGGTAACTGGGGTCGGGGCGTTACAGTTGGTATCAGAGTAAGTTTAGTACAAACCTTGGAAGCTAGATTTAGATAAACTCTGATTAGAGCACATAGATTTAAGATGGACTTTGAGGATTAGTATAGAAGAACTTCCTAGAATTTTGGTATTGTAGAGATTTTGTGAGTTTTATGAGAAATACATCCCTGTCTGGATACGAACAGGTAGAGGCGGCTCTGGGACAGATGTACCTAGGGGTAAAACCCGAAAACACCGCTTTGATCTAGACTCGAACGGGAACTGGTGCATGACAACAGACCTTGCTGCACTCTTGGTTACGACACTCCTGGGGGATATGCTTAGGATAATTCTCATTTTCTTTACAAACCATTATGAAGGGTTTATGTGGATTTACTTCCTCAAAACAGAAATTTTTATGATTATCGATTATATCCATAAACTATTTAATTTATGTTATGTGTCTTACAAGTTTGGGATTAGGTATTGTTATTCATAAACTAATCTAGTGTATGCCATTGTTTAGAAATGGTGCCCAGTAGAAGGAATGAGAACTCCAGCAATGCACATGATCCAAAGAGAAAGAAGGATCATATATTTCATGGTCTTAACCCATAATTTATAAGAGAAATAGTCTCCCATGTATTATCATCATATGAAGAAATAATATCATGTATTGATAAGATAAGTAAAGATTTTACTGAGTCCTATGGCTTTGAAGGGAAGCAAGAGAAGAAAAGGATGGAAGAGAGAACGATGGATAAAGGGAAGAGGGAAAATAATAATTTTCCCATATGTGATAAATGTGGGAAGAAACACCCTGGAACTTTTCTGAAAGGAATGAGAGTTTGTTATAAGTGTGGAGGAAAAGGGGACAAAGTACGTGACTGCAAGGGTAAGAAAATGGTTTCAAATGTACAATGATTCATTTGCAATGAGTTTGGACACTATGCGAACCTATGTCCCAGTCATCAGACTATGCCGCAAATGATGCTATTGGATAATAATCAAGTTATGATACTACCACATATGAAGAGGAATGATTAGAGTTCCTATGTTGATTATGTCGTTTGAGTGTTGTATCAACAATGTACTTGTTATAATAATTATGGAGTATATAAGGTTGTACTGCAGTACTATTTCATTAAGGACTTGAGATTGTGTGGAACAAAGAAAAGTGACTCAATAGCAGGTTAAATTTTTGGAAAACATATGGTTGAGAGAAAGATAAACCATAATATGGTTCTGATACCGAGGTAGTGATTTTATAATAATACATGATTGAATTGGATAAATTATATTGGATATTCTTGACTACCTTGAAGCTGATTAATGATTTGTATATTCCATCCTTATTGGGGTTTAAAACATTTTTGGATTGATGAAGTATATCTAGCATTCTATATGGAATAAGGGAGCATGAATGTAATCAATAAGTATTATGGTAATTTAGGATGTTTCAGTGTTTTAAAAGAATACATGATGAAGGTATTCATATGCTATTACGGGGTAAAAAGGATCTACATTAAGTTTACCTTCTTTATAAATATTCGACTGTGAGTTTGGACAGAAGTATTTTGGATAAATTCTAGTTTGAGATTAATTTTTGATTTCCATAAAAGGACAACCCAGAGGTCGGGCGGCAACCCGTCGCGACCGGCAAGGCCGCGAGACTTGAACCCACAACCGAAGGGCGACAAGGGTGTATCACCTACCACTGGCCCACGAGATGTCCTGGATTAAATAATGTATTTTTTTAAAAGATCTGGTAGATGAATTATAAATTCATTTATTTTGGAACCCTGTACGAATAGTATAAATAGAATTTTTTTACGAGTGAAAGATGAGTTTGTGGTAGAAATTTATTAATGGATAAACCTCTAATTATAAAGTAAGTATATCTCCTTATGATCTTAGCCAATCTCATAAATAAATTCCTCAACATTAAGAAAAGGAACTTAGAACAAAAATGTTGTCCTAGATGGTACCTTAAATCATCACTAATTTATGGCTTTGGGATTGTTGGCATTTTCATAGCCATGTTCTCTACCACTCTCCATCAGATAATTGATGGTTATATTTCTCTTCCATATCCATATTTTCCTACATGGAACCCTAGTATGTGTTATTTTCGGTAATCTTCATACTTTCCACTCTTTATTTTAAATAGAGGCCTCATTAATTCATTTTTCGATGTGGGATTTCAACTAAGATATTTTGAAACGTCAAAAATGTGTTATCCTAATACCTTATGTTTTGTTGAATCGATGGTATTTTAAATCATCGTAGATTGATGAATTTTAGGACCTCAATTTTAAACTTGTTTGTGATTGATGACCTCAATCACTACCTATAAATATTTACGTTTTTTCTCCAATTATATGTCTCTAATTGCAACCAATGTTCTCCTAATCGAGATCATAATTTGGTGGTGACCCTTTCATTTCTCTTTTCCTCATACTAAGACTAAATTTTAGTAACCCAATTTCCGATGTGGGTTTTCCCACAAAGATATTTTTTATTTTCAACCTTTTTCGAAGAACAATTTCAAATTGCGAGGACACAATTTATTGAAGGAGGGGAGAATGTAACACCCTAAGATTTCATAGTGTGTTATTTTCTTCAAAATAATACAATAACTTGCACTACACTCAACACCGAGTTCAAGCACACTATGACTTACCAAACAAGCCGTTCAAAAGAGGTTATGAATATTATTAACTAAATTTTAAACTTTATATAATCCTTATAATTTTAGAATCCATATTATGAGTTTCTTAGACATAATGTAAGAACAAATTCATTTTCAGTATTGCACTTTTACCAACTTTTAATAGTGAACCCTTTTTAAATACAATATTTTAAACTTTTTGACTAAATAGGGACATCAAAAAAATTTAAAATGAAACATCCCAAGCTTCCACGGTACGCTTTCCTTTGAATAATATAGTAGCATGTGTTATACGCAACTTTGAGTTCTAACACACACCACAACCAATCAAACTAGCCGTTATGAATAGTAATACCTACTTTTTGAAATTAAATATATTTTATATTTCAAAATGGACTTAATTTTTGGATTCGGAGTATTTAATTTAGCCTAAGGTGAAATTTTGGTACTTTTTGGATAACTTTAATATTTTGATGAATAGTGAAAATTACTAAATTTTAATTAAAAACAACTTTTTTAATAAAAATAATTAATGGTGATAAATTATGAACTTGAGTGGTTTTAAAGTATAATTAGAATATATTTTTACCATTTTATCCAATGGTGTTCATTATAATTAATTTCACTTCGAAATTGGACCTAAACAATTGTCAATCTATTGATATATATTGTTTCTTAAAAACACGTTATTTGTTGTGACAACGGGAATTAATTATAAAATTAATTAATGAAACTTATATGTTTTGAATTTTGTAAAATAGATATCATTTTTTAATTTGGAATATCAATTATATCTTAGGGTGAAATTTTGGCATTGTTCTGAAAAACTTCAATTTTTGATGAATAGTGAAACTACTAAGTGGTAGTTAAAAAAAACTGAATTTTTCATAAAACGTAATTTTACCACTTATGTGAATGGAATTTCAAAAATCCGAGAGACACGGTTAATATCAAGAAGTAAAATTTGGTTCAATGAGATGAAAATAATTTTTGGTGAATAGTAACTTTTTACTTTTATTTACCACGGTTAAAAGTAAATAGGGCAATTAAGGGTAAAAATGATATTAATATTACCCTAACACATGTCCTAATTCTATTGGACATGTGTATCTCGAACAAAAACAACCTTAGGAATAAAATATTATCATTTAGGTCCACTTGGATTAGATTAGGACATTTATTATTATTTAATTCAAAGAAGAGTTAAAAGAGTTAAAATCAAAGTTTATTTACTAAAAAATTTTTAATACAGGGTTATACATAAGATAAATTTGATTGTAAATATTAATTAGAAATATAATAAGATTTCATACATAATGATATTTTATTTATAATTTTTAGACTTTAAATAATTTAATTTATTTATGACACAATGATGATGCGGAAATTACCATAATTGTGACAAATTAAAATAATTGATATTATAAATTCCCAAATAAATATAATTTGAGGCTTTTAATGAATTAAAATAATTTTATAGTCTAATATGACATGTTAGGATTGATTTAATTAACTTTAGTAGAAGTAATCATTCTGTTATGAGTTTCACAAAAATAAATTATTGAATAGTGTCAAAATTGACATAAAAGAGTTTTTAAAACAAATATTATATTATTAATTGATATTAAATTCCTAAAAATCTAAGGTTCGGCCAAGAGACTTATATCATGATATGTTCATCATTAATGGACTACGTGGGGGTCTCTTGGATGTATATAGTATGTTTAGTAACCATATAATATAAAAATACAAAGAGACATTGTAAAAGTGAAACTAATTAGCTTAGAGTTAATACTTAAAGATAAGGTTAATATAATGACCCAAACCTGTCTAAATTCTATTTGTTGAGTGGTTTTAGACCTATACCCACCTTAACATTTAAATAATCAACTTTGGAGCAAATATAAACCAAATATGAATTTATTATAAATTAATATTTCTAGCTTTTCCAAAGGTGCCCCTCACCCCTCTTATAAAAGGGAACTCCTCCTTCTCATTTATTCACACCTTCAAAGCCTTTTGGTTTGGCAAAACTCTGCCCAAATACTCTCCCAACTTCACTCAATACAACCGAGAGGCATTATTTTGATGAGAAAGCCAACCTAAGGATCCCTTTTGATCAAATCAAAAGGAAGAACCCGAAGAAGAGGTAATGTTTTCACCACCCCTTTTCAAGTTCCTTTCTTCTTCCACTTCTTCTTTCTTTGTTATTACCATTCTAAAATAATAACTACAGTATATTATATATACCGTGATGTTATTATAAATATGGTACAACCATATTCAGTATTCTATCCACCCTTTGAATAACATGTCACCATACGTGTGTATGTACGGCTTACCGTCTCCACGTCGTGGTGTAATTGTTATTCAATATATTATTATTTGGATGGGTATAATAATGATGTGTAACTCATGTAAATAATAAATATAACATGTTAATGATTCTGTAAATATATACCATCCATTTATATATTATTTTAATATAAAAAATGATATTTTCGCTCGTGCGTACGTACGGACTACCGTCTCCACGAACGCGATGAGATTCATTCTCCATCGTATCCATTAAAGTATAATTATCATTTGATTATTTAAAAATGATGTTTAATGACTTGATATCATTCTAGATATTAATAAGATACAACCTATCCATAACAAACACGGCTTATTTAACAAAACATATAAAATAAAATGAGTAAGTTAACACCCGAAACGACGATAATTCTAAGATATTATTAACAAATCAATGTTAAAAGATAATATATGATATCATATTAATATATATGATTATTGTATAATTTAATAAAAATTATTTCACCATTATACAGGAGTTTAACCTACCCCAACTAAGGAAAAGTACAAGGTAAGGGTTTATTTTGCAATGTCTTCATTATCCGAGGTTGTTTATACGTAATAATCTACTGGGATCTCTTTATCATCCACATCCTTGTTTCTTAAAAATGAATTTCAAAACATTTTTACTATTTACTAAGATATGGGTTAAAGTCATTTATACCCTTGTTTGAATTTTTATAAAAAGTTTATAAAGGAATATTTCCGTCGTTTTCCAAACAAGGTGCTTTTTAACCTTTTCGACAAAATTAAGGTAAGAATGTTTTTTTTAACTTATACGGTGGGTGCGGCTATTTACCGCTGTTATAAAATTTTCAAAGCTTCCCTTACAATATTACAAAGATATTTTCAAAGTAAATGTTTTATTTTATAATTATGTGACTTTTAAATGATTTCAAAATGAATATTTTAAGAATTTCTGAAAGTTACTCTTTATCAAAATCAGAATTTTAAATGTTTTAAAGATTTATCTTTCTAAATATTTTTAATTAATGTCTATGTCTTCAAAATAGTTTTTAATGATTTATTTATATGGACATGAATGTTTTTAAAATGTTAATTCCTTTCAAAATTTTCAAAGTGGTATGGGACACTTTGATTCAAAAATCTCTTTTTAATTACTTCCTTTATAAATCTGTGACTTTTAAATGATTTAAAAAAAAGGAGATATTTCTCTCAAATAGTTTTGATTTCATCTATGTCAACATATTTTGATGGATTTTATGATTATTTGGAGTTGATTTATTATTATACAAAACTTCCATAATGTATTGAAGGTTTTGTGATATGGTTGACTGTGGATGTGTTATTTTTATACCATTCATGGTTTATGGATAAAGTATTGAAATTTTGTATGCTAGTTTTAATATTAATGTTTATGTTATGTTTAAACCTTTTCATATAGTAATTCATTGGACTTAGTAAGTGACGGGTCGAGCCCGCTATAGCTCCTCGATGCATCGGTAGGTCTCATGAGACAAACTAGTGTCTTGGCACAAGGACTTGGAAAAATCTTATTTATAGTCTTGGCACGAGGCCTTGGCTATGTGGTTATGATAGTCTGGCATTATGCATTCCATCATTATGAAAGTGGTTATTGATATTACATGTGATTATTCGACTAGTAGAATATCCATGTGAATAAGTAAATGGCATTATTTTATTTTACTTTTTCCATACTATGTTGAATTTCAAGTTTAAAAGACTTTTGTTTTAGTTATACATTGCCTTAAATGTTTATTCTTATTTATGAAAGTTTCCGCTATATTGTTATCCTTACTAGGCATTTGAGCTCACCCCTTTTCTATGTTTTATTTTTCCCAGGAAGTGAAGAAGTAAATTATGAATGACCTACAGGGATATTATGTGGGGATATGAGTGTGGAATATGGAGACAATATGTTTTTGTAGTAGTTTTTCAGTTTATGATATAATTTAAGACTTATGAATATATCTAGTGTTTCCAAGGCTACTAAACCAATCGGTCTTTCGATATTTGATCTTTCTTGTGATCATGCCAATGTAATGTAATAATGCACCGACTCTGTGTAACTGGGGTCGGGGCGTTACAAAGAAACAATTTTTTTCCAAGAAAATATATATTTGAAGAACAAAATGAATTTACTAAAAATTATGTATTATTTAATAAGAATAAATTAATAAATGAAAAATGATATGGAAAATTATATATTTCTTAATGTGGTTGATACTAGTTATTACTTCCAATTTATTGGCTAGGTTATAATGGTCGTGTTTAAATAATAATTTTTTTGAAGTTCATTTAAGATTAGTGTTATGTGAAGTATAAGCTATCGAAGAGATTAAATTTATTTAAAAAAAATACAAACCATAAAATATTATGGTGTTATATTACAACCCCCTTAAATTTTTTTAACCCTAAAATTCATTACTTGGGTATAAAAATATAAGGATACCTCTACCCCATCACTTGCTCAAGTTCTCACATTGATTTATCAAATTTATGGTTTCACCACAAAACTTTAACTAGGGGAGTGGTTTTGTTTAGTGGAACTATATATATTATCTATAATCTCTATAAGTTATTATTTATTTGGAATATCTTTCTCCAGGGGTATAACCTCTACGTTTAGTACATGTGAATGATTAGGTATGTACTTTATCAGGAGAGATACATGGAACACATCTTGAACTTGAGAGAGATTCTATGAAAGCACAAATTGATAAGATACCATCATAATTTGATCAAGAATTTTAAAAAACTTAAATCATTGTAATTTTAAATTTCACTTTTAAAATCAATTGTGGATATTTGAAAATTATTTTGTGGAAATCCCACATTGTAGAAAGGGCCAATAAAATATCCTCTTAAAAAGAGGTAAAGTAAAAGGTGAAGAGCACCACAAAAATAGGATTATTATTAGGAGAATATTATTGGAAAGTGAAAATATGGGCATGAAAGAAAATTATAACTATAAAGTTTTGGTGGAGAATAATAGAGAACATGGTCATTAGAAAGTTAATGACCACAAAACTGAAGACTAATTAGGTCTAAAAAATGTCATTGATATCATAATAAATGATGATAATAGGATAACATTTTATTTCAAAATCATTATAGAAGATATAATTACTTGATTTAATATTATAAGTATATTACCACTCTTTGGTTGTTCTTTGATCAATCTCAATTTAATTTATTATTATAATGCCCCAACCTTAATCATTAATTAATCTTGAGATAAGTCAATGATTTGACTTTAATTCACATCGATTATCTTTTCAGGTTTAGATCTTTAGAGAATTAGGTCATAACTTATACATAACATCTTGAATATTAAAATTAGACAATTCTAATCACTATCCATTTTTTTTCATAAAAAAATACTTTTTAAAAAAGAAACATGACATAATTTCATCTTTTAACAACATAAATTTTCCTTGATCCCATCCTTGACTCTATTCTTCTTTATGTCATTTGAAAAACATTTCAAAACATGAGATGATCATAAAAAGCTCAGTAAGGGATAAATAAAGAAATAAAATTGTCAGTTTTGGGATAACATGAAAACCATGAATACTTTATCGTAATGTAATACTTTTCACATTTAAGAGTTAGTAAATATAAATCATTGAATATAATCTCATTACTTACCCTTTTTATAACCAAATGATTACCATAAAGACCATATAAAGACACATATAGAATATAAAGTTAAATTGGGACACAAACATACTTAAATGGAATAAACATATGGTCTAATTCCACACATATCACTAAATATAATAATTGATTTCTTTTCTATTTAAAAACATTAAGGCTTATAGAGGAATCCAAATATCAAATAATGATTACAGGGACTGAGAGGTCATTGTCGCCGCATACGTTAAAAACATTACTTTTGCCGTTTAGTAAAAAAATTCATAGAAAAAAGATTCCATTTGAATGAAATTAAAAGTAAAAGGGGTTTATTTTGAACCTTATAAAACAAGGATGTGTGTATTATATAAATATGCCTTTATGAATGGATATTGAGACAAAATCTCTTACCACTTGAGAAACACTTGAATAAAAATCATAAAGGAATAAAATTAAATATCTCTTTAAATATCATGAGAATATACTAATTCATGATATAAATAGTAAAAAGTGTTGTATATACACATTATAGGATAATATATGTGCATAAAAACAATATATGCCTCAATGAAAGGAGATTGAGATGAAATCCCTTACCTTATGCCCGACTTGTCTTGTTCGTTATTTATCTCCATGAATAATAAACTTAAGTTAATTTCTACTTTCATCGGAGATTTTTTCAAGTTTATTATTATTTTTATATTAATTATTAACTTTATATAAAAATCATATAATTATTCATGTTCTTATTATTTGTTTTGTTGATATTCGGTACTTGAGTCAAAAAATGAACTTGTTATAATTACAAATTGTCCATGTGGTCCAAAGTCCATTATATACAGAATAATATTCATGATTTAAAAATAATATATATTCAGTGTATATGTATTTAGATCTAGTATATATGTATTTATAATAGTACATAACATTTGGATATAATAAATGAAATGCACCATTCATGGAGACTGTTGACCATACATACACATGAACACTACTTTCATTTATTTTTCATATTTAAAGGAATGAAAAATAAATGATACATAAGTATATTATAATTACGGTATAATATAATATAATATATATATTACATAATTTCATTAACTTTATCCTTTATACGTTCCATGTATGGTATGAATGAGTCATATCACTTTGAGGGGGCGGTAGTCCGCACTTCCTCAAATGAAATTATCGTATTTGCACATCATGAAAAGAATAAAAGTATGTTTGTAAATAAAAATTACAGTATCCTAGAGAAAATATAAATATAATATATATCATATATAAATATAGTTCCATCACAATGACAACCATGATAGGTGGTAGGGAAAATCAAACAATCATCGTTTTGTGAGGCATCAGTTCGCCGTACACAGAAACAGTATTTTCGTATCCATTAGATGGAGGGTTTGTAAGTGTGGTTGGAATCCTTATCATAAAAAAATCCTATTATATTTAATATACTGGTGTTTTTATGTAATCAAATAATTAGAATATAAAAGGGAGTGGAGAAGTAAAATAATGGAAAGGAACTTTAGAGAAGAAGCTACCTCTGAAAACGTGTAACTCTCTTTGATTTGAGAAAAAATGATTTCTTGAATTGCCTTCTTCCTAAGGTAAGGATTCTATAAGTAATAGAGGTATTTTGGGAGTTTATTTGGGTAGAGGTTGGATGATCCATGGGGCTTGAGTGGTGTGATTAAATGGTTTGGGGTGATGCCCTTTTATAAGATGGAGGAGGGGAACTTTAGGAAAGTATTGAAATATTATTTTATCATAACATTTTTTTTTTCAGTTTCAAATGGTCCCAAAGTAATTTATTTCAAATATAAGATTATGTTGGATCTAAAACCCCTCAACCAATAGGTTTTAGACAAGTCTAGATCACAAATTTAACCTTATCTTTTAGCATTAACACTTAGTTAACTAATTTAACTCTTACCACGTCTTCTTGTATATTCATACCATATGGTTAATATTGTTACTATAAAATGTCAATAGAACCTCAAGTGGTTCAATAATGAAATTTTCAAAATTATATAATTAATTTTAATAATATTATATTTTTATAACTGTTATATCATTTAATAAAATAGTATTTGTTTTAAAATCTCATTTATGTCAATTTTTATACAATTCATATAATGACTTTTTAAAAATCCATAAAAACCTGATTATTTCAAAAAAACTTCATTTATTCAAAGACAAAAATTAATAATCATACCTAAAATTCGTGTATGTCATAAAAAGTTTCAAGATAATTTTTTTAATATTTATAATCTCATTTATTTAAATCATTCACTAATTAGGTAATCACAACATCATAATTGTGTCATAAATAAATTCATTTATTTGATATCTAAAAATAATAAATAAAATACCATCATGTAGAAAATATTTTAAGATTTTTAATTACTATTTATAGTCAAATATATCACTTATATAACCCCATATAAAAATGGTTTTACTAAAAGATACATGTTTATGTTATATTTTTCTTTACTTTAAATTAATTATTATAAAATGTCATTTTCACATAAAAGTGGCTCTATGGGGTCCCAAAATTGACCCAGGGATTCCCATGGTCAGAAATATATCATCCAATAGAAGTAGGACAAGTTTTAGGGTAGTTTGATATTATTATAATATTATTCTTACCCTTTTTTACCAAATTTACCCTTTAACCATGGTAAATAAAAGAATTAATGAAGTTACTATTCATAATGTCTAAAAATAAAAGGTACCTATTTACAAAATTTTAACCACCAGATTAAAAATATTGAATCAATTTTTCAAAATTCAAAATATATAAGTATAATAAATTAATTTAAAATTAATTCCTATTGTCAAAACCAAAAAGCAGGTTTTTAAGAAGTAATAACTATCAAAATATTGACTTGTGTTTATGTCTACTTAAAAAGTGAAATTACTTCCAATGACCAAAATTGGATTAATTGATAAAAACATAATCTAATTAAACTATAAAACTAATTAAAAATATAATCTAACCATTTAAATAAATCAGATTTAAAGATAGTTTTTACTTTAAATGTAGTATTTTTCACTATTCATTAAAAATGAACTTTATCAGAAAAATACCAAAAATTTACCAAAAGTAAATTTTGATGTCCCTATTCTAAAAAACAAGTTTATTTTATAAAATTTAATATATAAAATTTACAAAAACTATATTTAAAAAGGGTTCACCATCCAAAGGTAGTAAAACTACCTTTTAAAAATATTAGTGTATTTATGCTTAAAATTGGGTTCATTCTCATTTTAAGACTATAAATTTTATCAAATAAATGTAAAAAAAATTAACAAACATGTTTAATAATAATTTCATTAGTTCTGTTCATTACCACCAATACAATGACTAGGTGTTAACTACTGTTTAAAAATAATAATATTATATTATTATTATTATTTTTTTAGTATGACTCAGCCTTGTGTGCAACATAAGATTTCAGAGAAACCCATTTTTGCGCATAAAGTACTCCATAAAACATAGAATCACCTTTAAAGTAAAACTAATATTTAATTCAAAAATATTAATAATTATGAAAATGTTATATTCCTTATTTACCTGGGATGTTATATCCTTACCCCTTTTAGAAATTTTATCCTCGTAATTTTATTTACTTATCAAATAAGTAGGGGTATTTATCCATCATAGAATTTTTATATTCCCTTGTTTCCTCTTCAACAATATATTTTTTCCAAAAAACCATTACTTGATGAATTTCCATATTCAGCAACACTTGCTCTCTTCGGTCAAGAATCTGGACTGGTTATTCCCTATAAGAAAGATTGTCTGAACTACCTATGGATTCAAAATATAAGATAGATCCAACATATACTTCCTCAAAATTTAAACATGAAAAACATTGTGTACCTGGGATAAAATTTGGGGTAAATCCACTCATTAGGTAACTGATCCAACTTTCTCTAAGATTTTCATAGGGTCTAATGAACCTCAGAATCATCTTTCCATTCTTACCAAAACGCATAACACTTTTCCATGGAGAAACTTTGAGAAAGAAATAATCACCTACCTATATAGAATGATCCTTCCTCCAGTTATCTGAAAAAAAATTTCTGCCTGCTCTGATCTGTTCTCATGTGCTGCTGAATCAACTAATTTTTTTTACATCTCTTCTACCAATTCTGGTCCCATCAACTTTCTTTCACCTACATAATCCAAAAAAGCTAGAGTTTAACACCTCTTTCCATATAATGCCTCAAATGGATACATCTCTATACCGGAATGAAAAATATTATTATAAGAAAACTCAACCAAAGAAAGATGTTGTTACCAACTTCCCAATAATCTATTGAACAAGAATGTAGCATATCTTCCAATGTCGGAATTGTTCATTCTGACTTCTCATCTGATAGAGGATGAAAATATGTACTGAAATTTAATTCAGTACCCAATGACTTTTGAAGACCTTACCAAAAGTTAGAAGTGAACCTGTGATCACGATCAGATACAATGGAGAGGGGAACTCCATTTAACCAGACTATCTCATTAATATACAATCAGGAAAGTCGATCTAGAGACAAAGTATCTCGAATAGGAATGAAATGAGAAGATTAAGTTAATCGATCAACAATAACCCAGATCATATTATTACCTTGAGATGTCTTTGGTAATCCCACAATGAAGTCCATGGATTTATTTTCCCATTTCCACTCTACAACCGGTAAAGGCTGAAACATCCCTTTTGGTAACTTTTGCTCTATTTTAACCTGTTTACAAGTCAAACACTTCCGAGTAAAGTTAGAAATATTTATTTTCATTCCATCCCACCAATAATCCTCCCAAATATCTGTATACATCTTAGTGCTACCAAGATGAACTGAAAATGGAGAACTATGAGATTCACATAACAAATCTTTCTTCAACTTTGAATCACAAGGCACACATAATCTCTTACCAACTCTCAAAACACAATCTTTATCAATGTTAAATTCAGGAAACTTACCCTTATAAAAAAATTCTACCTTTCTATGAAACTCACTGTCTTCCCTCTGTGCTTTATTAATTCTTCCTCATAGAGATTCTTTCACTACAACCTGAAACAAAATAGAGGAATTCAACACAAAAACAACTTACAATCCAAAATTCATCAAATCAAAAACCAAAGGATCTTGTTCTAAATGTTTCATGGTTAATATAGCATTACTATTTCAACTCAAAGCATCAGCCACTTTATTTACTTTTCCCGGATGGTAATAGATTGTGAAATCATAATCCTTGATTAATTGTAGCCATCTCCTCTGTCACATGTTCAATTATTTCTGAATAAATATATACTTAAAACTTTTGTGGAAAGTATATATTTCACATTTTACTCCATACAGATGATGCCTTAAAATTTTTAAATAAAAAACCATAGCAGCTAATTCCAAATAATGTGTAGGGTAATTTAACTCATGGGTTTTTAGCTGAAATGAAGCATAACCAATTACCTAATCATTCTGTATTAGGAAACAAACCAGTCCTTTCAACTAATCTTCACTATAGATAACAAAATATCCATTTTTTGAAGGTAATGACAATACTGGAGCATTCACTAATAGTATTTTCAATTCCTAAAAACGAACATCACATTCTTTTTTCCAGATAAATTTAATACTTTTTCGAGTTATCATAGTCAGTGAGCTAGATAACTGTGAAAAATTTTCAACAAACCTTTGGTAACATCCTACCAAACCATGAAAACTATAGATCTATGTGATATTGGTAGGTGTTGTCCACTCTTCAAAATTTTTTTTTATAAGGTTAAACATTTATGCCATCATTAGAAACAATATGACCAAGGAAATAAATTTTTTTCAACCAAAATTCACTCTTACTAAACTTTCCATATAGTTTCTTTTCTTTTAAGGTTTTCAAAACAATTATTAAATGACTTACATGCTTATATTTACTTTTAGAATATACCAAAATATCATCTATAAACACAACCACTATTTATCACCTGATTCAACTGATCCATCACTACAAAAAAACTATTCCATTCTGATTCTGGCCATCTCAAGATGCTAATTTGGAAGGTCATTTCTCTCTATACGCCTTTCCAACATAGATTCCCTATTTCCTCTATGAAAAAACATTCTAACCAAAAATATTTTAAATGATGAAATATGTTAATATTGAAATGCTATATCATTTCAATCTTACCATAAATTATTTTATTTATATTAATTTAACAATATCCTAACTCCTAAAGTTATATAAACTGACCTCTGATACCAAATGTAAGGCCCCAGCCTTAAACATTACTTAATCTCGAGATAAGTCAATAATTTGACTATAATTCACATCGAGGATCTTTTCAGATTTATAGATTTAGAGAATTAGGTCATAACTTATACATAACATCTTGAATATTACAAGTATACACTTCTATTCACAATTCATTTTTTCATAAAACAAAAACTCTTTAAAAAATAAACATGACATCTTTTCATGTTTTAACAGCATAACTTTTCCTTGATCCCATCCTTGAATCTATTCTTCTTTATTTCATGTGGAAAACATTTCAAAACTTAGGATGAGCTTAAAAATAACAATAAGGGTTACATAAATAAAGAAAGCTTTTAGTTTTGGGATAACATGAAAACCATGAATACTTTATCATAAAGTAACACTTTTCACCTTTAAGAGGTAGTAAATATACTTCACTAAATATAAGCTCATTACTTACCCTTTTTGTCACAAAAATATTACTATTAATCCAATAGAAAGAAATATATGGCATATAAATTTAACTTGGGACATAAACATAATTAAATGGAATAACCATATGGTCGACTTCCACACATATCACTAAATGGAATATCCATACGGCCGAATTCCCTACCCAATTCATTGGAGGTTATAACGTAACCACCCATCCTTGGTTTATCATGAAACCACCTATTATTTGGTTTATCACGTAACCACCCATCATTGGTTTATCATGTAACCACCCATAAAATGTCCAAGTACCATTATATAATTATAACACATAAAATATTGAAAATATCAACATTTCACTAATAACATTTCATTTGAAATCACAAGAAATCATTTTAAGATATTGAAATATTCAATCCATTTAAAAAAAATTCGAAACAAAAAAACCCAAAAATGGAATAATGGATTTATTTTCCTTTTAAAAATATTAAGGCTTATAGAGGAAGCCAAATATCAAATAACAATTATGGTGACTGAGAGGTCATTGTCACCGCATACGTTAAAAACATTCCTTTTATTATTTAGTAAAATGATTCATAGAAAAAAGATTCCCTTTGAATGAAATTAAAATCCAAAGGGTTTTATTTTACACCTTATAAAAAATGAGGTGTGTATTATCTAAATATGCCTCAATTAAAGGAGATTGAGATGAAATCCCTTACCAATTGAGAAACACTTGAATAAAAATCATTAAGGAATAAAATTAAACAGAACTTTAAATATCATGAGAATATACTAATTCATGATATAAATAGTCAAAAGGGTTTTATATGAACATTATAGGATAATATATGTGCATAACCACAAGATATTCCTCAATGAAAGGAGATTAATATGAAATCCCTTACCTTGTGTCCGAATTTTCTTGTTCATTCTTTATCTCCATGAATAATAAACTTAAGTTATTTTATAATTGCTTCAGAACATTTTTAAAGTTTATTATTCCATTTATATCACTTATTATCTTTCTATAACAATCATATAATTATTCAAGTTCATATCTGTCATTTTATTGATGTTCAATACTTGATTCAAAAATGAACTTGTTATAATTACAAATTGTCCATGTGGTCAAAAGTCCATTATCTCCAGAATCATATTCATGATTTAAATATCACATATATATATTGTATATGTATTTATATCCAGTATATATGTATTTATAATTTTCCATAAAATTTTTATATAAGAAATGAAATGCATCGTTCATGGAGACGGTAAGCCATACGTACGCATGAACGCTACTTTCATTTATTTTTCATATTTAAAGGAATGAAAACTAAATGATACATAGGTATATTATAATTCATGTATAATATAATATGATATATATATTACAAAAGTTCATTAACTATATCTTTTATACGTTCCATTCATGGCATGAAGATTCATATCACTTTGAGGGGTGGTAGTCTGCACTTCCTCAAATGAAATTATCGTATTTACACATCATGAAAAGAAAAAAGGTATATTTTTAAATAAAAATTATAGTATCATAGATACAATATAAATATAATATATATCACATATAAATACAATTACATCATAATTTCTACCATGAGAGGTGGTAGGGAAAATTGAACAATCATCGTTTCGTGAGGCAGTTGTTCACCGCACACAAAAACAGTATGTTCGTATCCATTAGATGAAGGTGTGTGTAAGTGTAGTTATAATCTTTGTCATAAAAAAATCATAGTATATTTATTATACTGGAGTTTTTATGTAATCAAATAATAATAATATAATATGGAGTGGAGAAGTATAATAATGGAAAGGAACTTTAGAGAAGACGCTACCTCTTAAACGTGTAACTCTCTTGGATTTGAGCCAAAAGGATTTCTTGAATTGCCTTATGCCTAAGGTAAAGATTATTGGAGGAATATAGGGATGTTTGGAGATTATTTGGGTAGAGTTTTGATGATCCAAGGGGCTTGAGATGTGTGATTAAATTGTTAGGGATGATGCCCTTTTATAAGAGGGAGGAGGGGAACTTTAGGAAAGTATTGAAATATTTTATTATTATAACATGATTTCGGTTTAAAATTGTCCCAAAGTCATTTATTTCCATGATAAGATGATTTTTGGTCGAAAAAATTTCAACCAATAGGTATTATAAAAGTATAGGTCACAATTTTAACCTTATATTTTAGCATTAACCCTTAGTTAACTAATTTAACTCTTAGCACGTCTTCTTGTATATTCAAAATATATGGTTAATATAGTTACTATAAAATTACAATCTAACATAAAGTGGTTCCTTAAGGATATTTTAAACATTATATAAGTAATATTTACTAAAATTATATTTTTTGGACTATTATATCATTTAATAAAATATTATTTGTTTTAAAAACTCATTTATGTCAATTTTTATACTATTCATATAATGACTTTTTAAAAATCCATAAAAACTTTATTATTTCTAAAAAACTTCATTAATTTATATATAAAAAGTTATAATCATCCCTAAAATTCTTTTATGGCATAAAAATTTTCAAAATAAATTTATTTTAATATTAATAACCCCTTTTATTTAAACCATTCACTAATAAGGTAATCACTACATCATCATTGTGTCATAAATAAATTTATTTATTTGATGTCTCAAAATTAAAATTAAAATACCAAGATGTGGAAATTTTTTTAGCTTTCTAATTACTATTTATAGTTGAAGATATCACTTATACAACCCAATATAATTTTTTTTACTAAAAGATACAAGTTTACATTACATTTTACTTTACATTAAATTAATTCTTATAAAATGTAATTTTGACATCAAAGTGGATCCATGGGGTCCCAAAATAGATCTAAGGATGACCATGGTCGGAAATATATCATCCAGTAGTAGTAGGACATGTTTTGGGGTAGTTTTAAATTAATATAATATTATTTTTTACCCTTATTTAGCAGATTTACCCTTTAACCATGGTAAATAAAATAATTACTGAAGTTACTATTCCTAATGTATAAAAATAAAAGGTAACTATTTACACAATTTAGAACTCTTGATTCCAAATATGGAATCCATTTTCTAAATTCTAAAGCACTTAAGTGGCTGAAATTAATTTAAAATTAATTCCCATTGTCAAAACCAAAAAGCGGGGTTTTAAGAAGTAATAACTATTAAAATATTGGCATGTGTTTATGTCTAATTAGAAAGAGAAATTACTTCCAATGACAAAAATTGGATTGAATTATAAAAAAATAATCTAATTTAACTTTTAAACTAATTAAAATGATTATATGACCACATAAATAAATGAGATGAAAAGGCAGTTTTGACTTAAAATGCAGTATTTCTCACTATTCATTAAAAATGAACATTATCAGAAAAATACAAAAAATTTACCGAAAGTAAATTTTGATGTCACACTTCTAAATAAGAAGTTTATTTTGTCAAATATAACATATAAAAGTGACAAAATCTATATTTAAAAAGGTTTCTCCATCAAAATGTGGTAAAACTACCTTTTAAGAATTTTGGAGTATTTATGTTTAAAATTGGATTCATTCCCATTTTAAGCCTCTAAATTTTATTGGATAAATGTAGAAAGATTTAAAATACATGTTTAATAATAATATGGTTAGTTCTGTTCATTCCTTCCAATATAACTGCTAGGATTTAACTACCATTTAAAAATAATTATATTATATTTTTTTAGTATGACTCAGCCTTGTGTGCAACATAATATTTCAGAGAAACCCATTGTTAAGTGTTAGGTACACCATCTAAAATAGCACCCAATTTAATGTAAAAATAATATTTAATTCAAAAATATTAATAATTATGAAAATTTCATATTATTTATTTACCTCGGATGTTGCAATTACTTTAAGAAATGAATTCGTAATTATAATGCCTACAGAACTAGTGGCTCTTAAGATCTATAATGAGATGAAAAGTCATTCCTTATGTCTCTAGTTATCATAACCAAATGGTTAGATCAAATTATTCAATATGAATAAATATTCATATGGTTAAGTAATACATTAATCTTTAAAACCTCACCCAAAGTTTAACATAAACAATTTTATAAATGGTTACCCTAATGAACCTTCAATAAAAATTAAATTTCAAAACATTGGAATGAAGGTCACTAAATTTTCAAAATAAACTTATCATTAATACCTTATATAACTTTATGTAGCTCTTAATTGTCACACACCCAACATATGTATTCTATTGAATCATGGTAATAACCTGAATTATGATAAAAATTTAGTGAAAACATGCGTGCTTTAAAAAATTAACTCTTTGCTCATACCATAAATCCAAAAAAATTATAAACTTAGTCCATAAACTACCTTGTCATCATATTACTAAACAATTCAAAATTACTAAATATATCCCATTTATTTTATCACAAAAAACATTATTTTTATCTCATTTTTATCCCATCATCATGCACATATTAAGGGTTATCTTTCCCTTAGTCACGTGTTCTCCAAAACTATCACCTAACCAACTCAATCACTTTTCATGGTTACCGGTACCATTCAACATATACTTTCTAATACTTAAGGAAAAAATACAGTGTAATAATCCTTAGATGTTTCTTTATACCATAATAATATAAAAGTACTTATACAACATTATTCTTATATTACAATACATAAACATACAGTCATTCCCCCTCCTTCTCAAACCATTGACCAAACTTCATCTTTTTATTCCTTAACAATTCTTCTATCTCATATTTCATTGTTAGTCTCTTAATTATGTGAAATATGACCATCACTCATTCAACCCTTCTAATTTCCTTTTCTAACCTTCCCCTTAGGGAATCAATTTTCATAGTGCCTATACATTACACATTTAAAACATTTAAGTGTTGATGATTCTATAGGAATACCATTACTCTCATACATTTTATAAATTGAACCTTTCAATTTTCTTATGAAATTACTTGATTTGTGTTCTTATTTTCCACACCCAAATAATATTATAGTTCCTTTGAACCATTCCCCTTGATGCCTCTTCCCATATGCTTTATATGAGGAAAATTGAACTTTCTTTCCTCTATAGTCACCATGAAACTCCTTCTTTCTCTTATTAAATGGGTTATGAAGTTAACAAAGTTGATACATTTGATCATATTATGACATTTATGATTAGGAAAGATAACAAGGGTTTTCCTTACGAATCCCATTTCATTTGGTTTCTTATGAGGAGGATCATTTCATTATCCATCATATTCACTATTAACATGAATCCTCCTAGTTCAATCCATTGTCTAAAACCCAAAAGCATAGTGTGATAAACACTATTCATAGTTGGGAAACCACATAATTAAGGGAAATTTCTTATAAAATTTAAATATATGACACCTTATGTTTAATCCTAGGTTATTCATGATTGTTACTAAAATTATAGGATTATAACATATACTTACACTTAGGTTTCTTACTAAGGTTTTCTCATCCAAGTTTCCAAAGATTAACTAAACCTTGATCTGATACCAACTATAACTACCCATAATTTTCATACATAGATATTACATATAATAGATGGAAATTTATTACATAACATAAAAAAACCTTTCCTGGATTGGATGGGAATTTTTTCATTCGAAACTTAGAAATAAAAACAATAGGTTTACAAAACATCAACAACATCTCTCACTTATTCCTTGATATATGGAACCCTTTTTGACATGTAATATTTAATGCATTCATTCATATCATGAGGAAAATAAACATAGGAAAAGGGTGATATCATATTATTAGTAAGGGTAAACAAGGTAGATATCAATCATAACATAAGCATAAGGGCATAATAAGATGAACATTACATTTGAAAATTATACTATTTATATCAAATATCCTAACCTTGAGTCATGGGATAAATAATATAAGATAATAAGGAATGAATCACAAGATAAAATGATACATTATAGAATAAAATTGGCATAATACATGAAATGTGCATACAGATAAACTTATAAATTTTTGGACATGTATTAATACAAACAGTCCACTCATTAGGTTAAGGCCATGAAATCAGGCCCTCGCATAAACTTATGAACACGAAACTAGGTTCATGAATTATCTTATGGAAATAAAAAATAGGTCCATGCATAATATAATGGACTTGAAAATAATGTCTAAGTATAATATTTTAAATAGGAAAGCCAATATCACATATAATCGTATGGGCATGAAAACCAGGTCTATGTAAATAATTGTAAACATGAAATATGGTTCATGCATAACACATTTAACAAATGAGTTATCCATATTTACCCAATTTATTGGAGGGAGATATTGGTACCACCTATAAAATAATGAAAAATCATACATATGTGTTCTAAATGAATATAAATCATTCATCATATCATAATCATGAAAAGAAATGGGTTTTATAAACATTCTATCATAGAATATATAATGGAAAAGTAACAGGATTCATAAAAATCATTCCATCATAAGAATAAATAATTCAAATAAATATTGAGCATGATATACTTGGATAATATCCTCAGTAAATCATAAGAAACATCAAATAATTTTATATTAGAAAAAGATTATTTTGAAATATCACTTGAAATAATTCTTGAGGAAAATATCCTTTCCATTTTAAAATCATTTTTTAAAAGCTGAACAATTAAAATTGAAAGAATTTTATTTGAAAATAAAATTTTAATATTTTATATAAATATTCAAATCATTAAGGTTTTATGATTTATGGAAGATACACTAATACTATATAAGTAAATAAAAACATTCATTCTGATTTTTTTTGCAAAAGTCACAAAGAAACTCTTTTAAAAAAATACAAAAGGAATCATTTAAAAATATTTTTTAAAAAAGTCAGACATGACTAAAAATGAATTTAAATAATCATAAGATAATAATAAAAAAATTTCATTTTTTATAAAACATGGACATTGAAGAAAAAGAGAGTTTTTAAGGGAAACTTTTAATAGATAATTTTTAAAATAAAGTCTCTTACAAATATCATATCATTGAAGTAAGAATTAATGAAATGAATAAAATACATGTATCCACTATAAATCCAAATAAAAAAGTGTAAATAAAACATAATATATTCAAAATTAATTTCAAAATTAAGCATAGTATGACATAATCAAGGAAGTACAAGTTTAACCCAAAGAATATAAATTAGGTTAAGAGTTCTCTCCCACTTTGTAATCATTCAAATAATATGCCCCATAAAATTAATAATTATCAAATGAAATATTTAATACCATGAAAATAATTAGATTAATGATATTATATATCAAAGGGAATTATATATATAGTTTACATAAGAAATAAGTGGCGAGGAATCTATATATCTCACATAAGTAAAAGTGAGATGAATAACCTTTATTTCACACTTCCCTTTAGATTTTTTCATAATTTAAACTTCATTATAAAGTTTTAAAGAATTTTATTAATTAATTAAGGAACTATACCAATATTTATAATACATTATATTAACCTTTTATATAATATTACCAACTGTTCATTAATAATATTTCATTATTTTTATTATTTTAGGTGCCTTCATTTCATGGTTTCCTAATCGGTTAATTTGTGTATAATTATGGATTTTATTGAAAAATTGAAATAAAACTACTAAAGTGTTATTAAATTGTATTAATTAAATTAAATACATTTAAATTTTATAATATATCATTATTATTTCTTGCATGAGGATGGTTCATTTGATAAAATGTTAATGATAAATGTTTAGTTTAATTTGGATGTTTTTCCGACCATTACAAACTAGTTTTGTTTTATTTAATATTATGTCTATATATTTGTTGCAGAACATGAAATAGGTTATAATATAACTAATAAGATATTATTTCACTATAATAATACTTTTAATACCCTCCATGAATATATATATGTAAAATGAAAAATCATTATCAATGGAGATGGTTAACCGACATAATTTGGAAAATGGTTTCATTTCCTTGAATAAGAGGAGTTAATAAAAGGGAATAATATAAAATACTCTATTAGAAACATAAAATCATAGTACGTAAATTATTATGTAGTTATTATTACTTTATAGATGAAGTATATGAGAAAAAGGTATAGGAATAAAATAAAATATGAGAGGTAGTTTGAGAAAATTACCTCTTGAATATCACTTCCTTAAAGGATCTCTTAAAGACCATAGAATTGGTATCTTGGTGATACTATTATAGATTGGACATGGGGAGAGTAGGTAAGACTGGATTTAGAAGAAATTTTAGGATATTCACAATTTTTTAGGAGAAAGGTTATGATGAGGAGTGGGATTTATACTTGAGGAGGGATGGTTTTAAGTGATTAAATAATGATTATTTTATATTTAGCGCCTACCACATTTGGATGGAATTAATTAAAATTAATTATATTGATAATTAATGTTTTAAAGGCTGTTTAGGGTATATAAACACATCAAACAACCATTTAAATTTTTATTTTTTTATATATTTTAATCTTTTACCTTTTAACTTTAACCCGCTTCATTATTTTACCTGTACTGTTTTAAATCAATTTTTTTATCTTGATAAATTTTTTATGAATAAAAATGAAAAAAAATTACAACCTAATTTTAAAATTATGATTAAAAATATAAAACCATTTTACCAAATTCAATTCACATAATTTTCAAAATTATATTTAAAATAAAACCCACATACGTGATGAAAAATGGGGTTTTCAAGAAGTATATTTTTCAAGAGAAAGATAATTTTATATTAACTCAATGAATAATAATTATCATCATATGAAACTAAATTAATATTTACTGATAATATATATATATATATATATATATATATATATATATATATATTTCATTTAAAACAATACCCATTAAATATTATTTTAATTACTTAAATAGGAGAAAGATTAAGCACTTTAGAACAGTTTTTAGAAAAATATAATTTTAAAAACCAAAACTAAACTTATTATAAAATAAAGTATAAAATTTATTAAAAATAATAAAATTGGATTAAATATGAATAAAATGTACTTATTTCACTTTAAACTAAATTCAAAACATTATGTTAATTTTAAATTTCTTAATTGATTTAAATTAAATGACATTTTTACAAAAATATGTATTTTTTACTATCCAATGAAAAATTAATATTTTCAGAAGTTTCTAAAAAATTCATCCTAAGATAATATTTAAATTATGAATCCAAAAATTTTGTTAATTTTATCAAATAAATTTTCTAAAGGGTTCGAAATCAATTATATTGATTTTCTCATAGAAATTCCTAAAAAACTTTTTTTGAAGAAAACATATATTTGAAGAACAAAATGATATTACTAAAAATTATTTGTTTTTACTAACCATTAATTAATATACTAAAAATTATTTGTAAAATTATATATTTTATAATTGTTTAATACTATTTATTGTTGCCAATTTAATGGATAGGTTATAATGGTCATGTTAAAATAATAATATTTTTTTGTTCATTTAAGCTTAGTGCTATATGCAATGTAAACTATAAAAGAGATTAATATTATTTTAAAAAATAAATACCATAAAATCTTGGGGTTTTAAAGTGTGTAAAACTATATATCCTTTCCATCACATTAAAAATTTATTATTTTACAAAATTTCCCCTATCAATTTTTGATCCTCTTTAGCCTCATTTATTCTCCCCATCATGCAAAATCCCTCCTTATTGGCTTAAAATATTTAACTCCACTACCTTGGTGGATTATCTTTTAGAACTTTGTGTTTTCACATGAGGTAAGTACATTTATTTGTGTTTTCTTCTCCCATTCCCCCTTCTCATGCTTTTTCTTTTATTTCTATGGATGCATGGAACCCTAGTTGGTGGGGATGGATAAACCTTAGGTTTTAATTGGGCATTTGATTTATTTTCTTATGGATTAGGTGTGTGATGATTTATTCTACTTTTTCCTAGTTATTTTAATCAAAGGCATTGAAGTTGAAACAGATTCAGAGGTAAATGTACCTATTTAAGGGTTCTTTCCATGGATTAACTTTAAGTTCATAATTTCCTTTAGGTTGTGTTTATCCAATTTCCATTTTTTTTGTTTTCGATTTATGGTTATCCCATTATTTGTGATTTTTCACTTGGTTTGGAAATTTAGTGGTTTAATGTGGGTTTTTTAGAATGGGAGTGGCTTGAGTACACTCCCTGAGTTTGATAAAATGAATCAAATAAGTTTCATGTTTTAAATAGGATTTATAAAATGGTTTTACATTGTGAAATGTGTTTTACTAAAATGGGAATGTTTTCTTGTGAAATTGGCTTGTCTTATGGATTTTTATTATGTGGAACTTACTTGGATTATGTTGGCATGGAGTAGTACATGGGTAGACCAGAGTGTGAGAGATGGGTTATTCGAGGGACTATGAAGACTTTAAATAGGAAGAATGTGAGAGCTTATATTTAATATCCAATGGACCATGAGATCCTTTGGTAGGAAGACCATGAGAGATTCTATTAATTTTTTGAGAGACCATAAGAGATTTTGGAGTTGGGCCCAGGGAAGAATGTGAGATATTCTACTTTTCTTAGCTAGATAGCATAATATTTTTAGAATCACTCATATTAGGCCCTTTTGGTTAAAGAACTAGGTGCACATTACTCATTCCAGATTGATGTATATGATTTTTTCATTTTATCAGTGCCATGTTGACGTGATATCATGTATATTATGCCCATTTCCATTTATATGATTTCATGACACTGATGTTATGAACACCTTTATTATTAATTGTCGTATATGTTTAGCATGTTGTGAATTTGTAATTGTCTCTTTATTTTATTCATGTTAGATGATTTTTTGGAAAAATAATTTTTACTTTTGAAGGAAAACCAAAGGGATTTAAAAGGTTTGTTTAAAAGATTTTTTTTCAAAGCGGTTTTGTTTTGAAAATGACTTTTCAAACTAGTTTATTGGTTTTCATGGGTAAAAGACTTAAATAGATTCATTGTGAAATCCTAAAAGGATTTATGACTTACACCATACATATTCCTTTGGGTGTATGTAGAATTTTCTTTATAGGACACTGGTAAAGGAAAAATCACCATGTAACTGGTTGAATTTTCTTGATTACTACCATCCATTGTTTTTAGAGGAGATGTTGTCTCATTAGGATGGATTGTGAGGAGTTTTTAGGACTTTATATCCATTGGGATATTTTTATTAGGATTTTTTCAGTTTTGATCCCATTATTTTGATTGTTGAGATTTTTAATTGTGATACCCTGTTTATGTATTTTTATTGAATGATTTTTAATTGATGTATGTTTTTTCTTATTGAGTGCTCTAGATGTGGAATTTTATTTTTCTGATTTTGATGTTATTGGGGTGGCTGTCTCATTTTATGGATGGGTCATTCTAGTTTACCATGGGAGAAACTATTCCTAAGAGATTTTTTGTTATGTCATGTGCCTATCACTAGATTGTGGTGATCAGGACCATGCTTCGAGCCATGTGGTTGGTTGGCTCAGGTGATGGGACCGGTTTTCCTGAGTCAATTTGTTACAAAATTCTATCATAGATGGTTTTTTATTTAGTTGTAAGTGGTAGAATAGATCTAGGACTCTTGGGATTTGAGATATAGGAATGGGGGAGTGCTTATACAGGTTTTATTCATGTAAAACCATGAGTTTCCTTGGATGGTCTAGGATTTTTTATGTTTTGAGCCTAGTTATGGGTTTTTTTGACGATTCTTTGAACTATTTTCAGGTCAGTATTAAATATCAAGGTGATATGAGGGATATTTTTAGTTTTACGATAAAATGGGGAGGTATAGATTAGGTTCATGGTTAAAGAACATGATTAGTAGTAACCATGGGTAGCCCATGCGGTCTTTTCTATTAGATATTATGACACCCACATGGTCAGAGCACAATTTTTCTAATTGTGCATCTATACCATGAACAAGGGGAAATAATATTTTTTATGTTTTCAATCCTTTTTCATTTGGATTTTATTTTTATGCTTATTATACTTGTTGATACCCATGATAGGGATTCCTTTTAGTTTTTTATGTAGTTTAAGATCGAATTATGTTTTATAGAGTCTGTGTTATTGTGTCTTATATATGATTCCTATAAAAAGGAACTCATCTAGGCATAAAGAGGGTACTAAGAAGAATAAAAAACAGTAGAATTCTCCTCTTGATTTGGAATTGGCGGTTTTATATATTTATATAATCCAATCCCAAGGCCTAGTGGGTGGTTGAGAGATAACAAGGACAATGTAAAATTCTCATGAGTTTCTGAGGAAAAAACCATCAGTGTTCTATTGTGACAAGGGACCCATTGAGCATGAGGAGTGTTTGGATCATATCAAGTGAATATTTATGTTTATGAAGACCCCTAAGACCTCAAAGGTGGTATTTACCATGTATACACTAGAAGTACTAGGTAAGAAATGGTGGGAGTTGATGATGATCTCGAGGAGGCATGAAGATCTCACATGGAGAACTTTCAAGGTGGATTTCAATTGCAAGTTCCACTCAGAGACCTTAAGGGAGAAAAATTCTTACTAGTTATTGAAGTTTGAGAAAGGTAATTATTTATTGATGGAGTATTCCACTAGTTTTACCAAGTTGGTACATGTCTTTTAGGATCTCATCACGAATGACTACCTTAAGGATCAATGTATTGAGATGGGATTGAGGCCATAGATCATATATGTGGGCATTCTTATATATCTATTGACTTATTGAGATATAGTTATAAGTTTTCTATAGTAGTGGTATATTTAACTGGAAGTATAGGTCTTAGTTGTATTCCTTCAGTGGGTGGTAGATTGAGTTCTTTATCTGGATAGAATTAGAAGCATAAAGAGTCTCTCTAGTATAGTGGTAAGAGTTTGCAGTATTCATTAAGCATGGAACCCGTGGATTATTTGGGGAAAAATAATATTTATTTATATCATTGTGAGAATGGTGGACACACTTTTCCCAATTTCCTAAAGACTCTAAGGGCATGCCACCAATGTGGGAGTCTAGGGAATCTTTATCACTTATTTTTGTTTCTTTCATGGGGGAATGGTGCAGGCCCCATGCTCTCAAAGGTTTATCTGGTGTAGTCAAATTATAATAGTGGTAGAGGATATCTCCCTTGAGGAAAGGTAGATTATCACCAAGGTAATAAGACTCTGTTCAGGTCTGATACTATCCATATTCAAGCAATATAGGTTGTACCTAGGATTCAAATTTTGGGCTGGCCACTATGAGAGGTATAGTGTTTATTACTTCTATTATGGAATCTATTTTATTTAATATCGGAACATACCATTATTTTATTTCACTTAGATTTCTTGGTTATTTGGGCATAGTTGATTCTATTTGTGATGGATTTTCTAAACCTATTTGGTTGTAAGAAGGAGTAGGTTTATAAGTGTATAGAGTCCCATGTTTTAATTATAACATGGAATTAATTTAGTATTTACTTATGTTGAACATGGAAATATTTTAACTCATCATTGGTATGGATTGGTTGATCATATTCAAGTAACTACTAGAGTTCTATCACCACAGGGTCCAGTTTTTTACTCCTGATGAGAGCACTCAATTTTTAAGGGTGAGTGAGATCCATGATCTGGGGGGGGGGAAGGACCAATTAATTCAGAAATGAAGATTATTTTGTGTCATTTTTTTGGTCTTTTCTTGAAGATTTCAAGTAGATTCTAGTGGGTGAAATTCTAGTGGTCATGGAAAGGTACATAAATGTGTTTTCAAAGGATTATCTAAGATTTTCAGCCTAGTGAGTGATTGATTTTACTATAAATCTACCCCTTGGGATTATTTTGATCTCCTTCTCATATTATTGGATATCACCAACCAAACTGAAAGAGATAAAGGTTTATTTAAAGGATCTTGAAGGAAAGAGATTTATCCGTCCCAACATGTCACCATGGGATTATCCAATTCTATTTTAAAAGAAGGAATATGCAGACCACCAAATTTTCATAGACTATCATAAACATAACTAGTTGACCATGAAGAATATATACTCATTGCCTAAAATATATGGTCTATTTGATATGATCAAAGGATCCTGATGGTTTTTGAAGATCAACCTAATATTCTAGTACCACCAATTGAGGATTTGATAAAAGGATATTCAAAATACTGTATTTTGATACTGGTATGATCATTTTGAGTATTTGGGTATGCCATTTAGGCTTACCAATTATCCTACATTATTTATGGAATTAATGAATTGGATCTTCTACCACTTTTTAGAATCCTTCATAGTCATTATTATAGATGACATATTGGTGTATTACAAGACACAGGTGGAGCATGTTGACCATATGAAGGTTGTTTTGGGTGTTTTGAGGGATAAACATGTATATAACAAGCTGTGAAAGTGATAGTTTTGGATCTAGGATGTGCTGTTTTTTTGGGCCATGTGATTTCCAAGGTAAGAGTTTCAGTGGATTCAAAGAAAGTATGAGTATTCATGTCTTAGGGGAAACTTGATAATTTTTTCAAGATTTTATGTTTTTTTGGGATTGGATCAGTATTATAGAAATTTCATTTATGAATTCTCCAAACTAGCTTATTCCTTATTGGATTTTATGAGGAAATGGGTAAAGTTTTAGTGGGATGAGAAGCGTTAGAGTGATTTTGAGTAGTTGTAGACCCATTTGATTTCCACACTAGTTATGATTATTCCTGATTTTGGGAGAGATTATAAAGTGTATTATAATTCTTCTGGTGTGTGGGTGGGGTGTGTGCTAATGCTGGAAGACCACATGGTGGACTATTAATCATGAAAACTATGCCTATAAGAGAATAATTACTCCAACCATGACCTAGAATTGGATACAATAATGGATGTGTTCAATATGTGGTTACATTAACTATGTGGATAGAATCTTATAGTATACTCAAATTATAAAATTATGAAGTACATTTTCACCCAGAAAGACCTGAACCTCATGGAGAGATTCTGGATATAATATCTTCAGAACTTTGATTTCGATATTTTATATACACCTGATAAGGGGAATGTGGTAACCAATGCTTTGAGTAAGAAGATTCTAGTGTAGGGAATTTGGGAATCAGTGGATGAGTGGGGTATAATGGGTTTGTTTTCTTATTTGGGGTTGTATGTGTAGGAGTATGTATAGTGGGTGTTCTTCACTAGTTTGTCTGTCACACCCTCTATTATCGATTAGATTATGATTAAGAAAGTATCTAACTCTAATTATTATAAGATTATCAGTGCTTTAAATAGTGGGGAGATCTTAAGTTAGTGTTCTAAGTATCTCAATGGTTCTCTACTTTTACAAAAGCATCTATTAGTTCATTTGATTTTGAGATAGGTGGTAATGTAGGAGGGACATCTCTATAGTTGGGTCATTCACCTTGGGGTAACCATAATTTTTATACCTTTAGAGGTCAATATAGGTGGGTCGGGATGATACATGTAGTTTCAGATTTTTTTTTTCAGATACTTGAGGTGCCAGAGGATTAAAGCTAAGCACTAGAGGCTAGTTGGGTTATTGTAGCCACTTACCATTCTAATGTGGAAGTGAGAGGAGTTATATATATATTTCTTGATCAATATACCTTTTACTCTGGGAGGGAAAGATTATATATGGGTGATTGTTGATTTTTTGAAGAAATTATCCCACTTTCTTCCCATATTAGAGTTGAAAAAGGTAGAGGACCTCAAATGCCTATATATTTGAGAGGTTTTTTGGATTCATGGAGTTCCCTTAGTGATAGTTTCAGACTAGGATTCCCACTTTATTTCCTGATTTTTGAAGGTCATATAGGTGGATTTTGGAGTTAAGATGAGATTGTAAACCATGTATCACCTATATATGGATGGTCAATCTGAGCAGATCATACAAACTCTTGAGGATGTGTTGTTATCTTGTGTGTTTGATTTCAGAGGTTTATGGGAAAGGAACCTGATATTGTTTTATTTTTCTTATAATAACAGTTATCATTCCTTGATCAAAATTACCTTATTTGAGGAATTATATGAGTGGATATTCAAGTCCAAACTATATTGGGATGAGGTGGGAGATAATTCCTTGGTTGGACCGAGCATCATCTAGGAGATGGAGGTGATGACGTGAATATTTTAGAAAATTTTAGTGATAGATTAGAGTATCCAGAAGTCATACACTAATCATTATCATCTCATATTGGAATTTCAACCTGGTGATCAGGTGTTTCTTCAGATATCCATTCAAATAGGAAATTGTCCTCTGTGAAAATGGGGAAAATGGGCATTGTGTTATGTTGGGGAATTTCTTGTTTTAGAGATTCTTGGAAAGGTTTCCTATCAGTTGAATTTTCCACCATGGATGATATTGATCCATGACATTTTTCATGTTTCCTAGTTGAAGAGATACCATCCATACCCATCTCATGTGCTTGAATGGGAATATTTAAAGGTTAATATTGATTCCCCCATCATAGAAGAACATGTTCCTGCTTTAGATTGTTATAAAAAGGCGCTTCATGGTATGTCAACCACATTAGTCTATGTGCCCTAGAAGTGTGGTGGTGATAACAATAAGACATGGGAGTGAGAAGCTTTGGTGAGGTAGTAGTTCCCTCACCTTATTTCTTCTAAGGATTATTGAAGAATTTATTGGAGAAAAAAGAGGAATAGTGGGGAGTTTATTATACCTACTGGGTCACTTTCACATAAAAATTTGAGTTCTATTCACCATTTAGTTTACCCTTTTACGTTCTAGGTTACATGGGTTGGAAAAGCCATTTTTAGGGAATATATATAAATGTGCATGGTTAGCACATAGTTTTTCTAACCATGCGGTTAATTGTGTGAGTGGTGCTAGTTTGGTAGTAGGATTTATCATGGTTTGAGCATGGTTTGTCAAACTGTGTGAGCCTAAGGGGTAACTATATGGTCTATTTTGGGGGAAGTAGTAGCTCTCACATGGTTGGAAAATGTTTTTTAAGCATGTAACCAAACCATGTGGCCTTTCTGGCTCATTAAAAATTTGGTATTTTACTAATTTTCCCTAGTAAAATTTTAACCCCATTTGGTCGCATTTCTTCTCCCCATCATGTGCATCCAAACCTATCTGTATTTTATGATTTCCCTCTTCTCCCTTTGTGGATTCTTCCTGAGATCTTAATGATTTGAATTGAGTTAAGTCCATTTGTTTTTGTTTTCTTCTCCCATTCCCCCTTCACATGCTTGTTCTTCTATTTCCATGGATGTGTGGAAACCTAGTTGGTGGGATGGATAAACCTATAGTTTTTAATGGGGATATTTTTTTTCTTATATATTATGTGTGTGATGATTTATTCTGCAAATTTTGGTCGGTTGTTGTCAAAGGAGATGGATTTAGAACTAATTCTGAGGTAGGTGTCTCTATTTAAGGGTGTTTTCCATGTCTTACCTTTATGTTCAAAATCAATTTTATTTTTTGTTTATAAAATTTCTATTTTTTTGATTTTTGGTTTATGTTTATCCTAATATTTTTGTTTTATGGATTGTTTTGTAAATTTGGTGGTTTAAAATGGGGTTTATAAATGGGAGTGGCTTCAGTGCACTCCAAGTGATTTATAAAACGAATCAAAGAAGCTTTATATTTTAAATTTGATTTATAAAATAGTTTAAGAAATTGTCTTAACTTATGAAAGGTGTTTTAATAAAATGTTAATTTTTTCTTGTGAAATTGGGTTATGTAATGGAATTTGATTATGTGGTACTATCTTAGGATTATTTCGTCCTGGAGTATCACTTGGGTTAAATGGGGTGTGAGCAAGGGGTTATCCAAAAGAATATGAGATCCTTTGGAGAGTAAGACCAAGATATCGTCTATTTTTTCCAATGGACTATGAGAGAATTTGGTAGGAAGACCATGAGAGATTACATTTTTTTTCTAAGAGACTGTGAGAGCTCTTATAGTTGGGCCCGAGGAAAACTGTAAGTGCTTCCATTTTTCTTAACCAGCAATCATACATTTTTTGAATAAATCACATTATAACATTATGGTTAGATCCCTAGGTGAACATTAATAATTATAGATTTATTGATATGAATTTTTAATTTTATTAGTTCCATGTTGATGTTATATCATGTATTTTATGATAATTTTCATTTATATGGATGTATTATATTGATGTTATTGTTAAATTTATTATTCCTTGTTGGATATGTTGTGAATGTTGAAACATTTGACTTGTCTCTTTATTTTTTCCATGTTGGAAGTTGTTTTGGAAACCTTGTATTTAATTTAGAAATAAAAACAAAGGGATTTTAAATTCTTGTCTAAAAGTGAAATACTTAAAAGTGGTTTAGTTTTGAAACAATTTTATTGGTTTTCATGGGTAAAATCCTTAAATAGATTCATGGTGGTATCATGCTAGTATTTTTACCTCACAACCTATATATTCCTTTAGGTGTATTTATACTTTATTTTAAAGGACATAGGTTAATGTAAGATCTCCATATAAAGGGTTGGATATTCTTGATTACCATCATCTGTTGTTTGGTGTAGGAGATGTGACCTCACCGGGTTGGGTCATGAGAAGTCATTTTTGGATTTTTTGATTATTAAGATGTATATATTATTCCTTGTTCATTATTTCTCCCATTATGTTAAGTTTTGACCTTTGGAATTTTGATACCCTATATAGGTCTTGCCATGGAATTATTTGCATATGATGTACATTGTTACTTAAGGTATTTGTTTAGTCATCACTACGTTTCTCTAGATGCGGTATTTTATCATTTTGACTCTGATTTTATTAGTGTGGATATCCAATTAATGGATGGGTCAAGTTGATTTACAATAGGATAAACCATTCCTAATATATATTTTGTTATTCCTAGTGGTTGTTTCCCACCCATGGTGATCGAGAACGCACCTCGAGCCGTGTGGCGGGCTGACATGGGTGACAGGTTGGGTCGACCCATGTTAGTTTGCTATATGTAACTTATTTTAAAAACTAAATTTAAAATTTTAAATTGTAAATTTGGTAAAATAAAATTCATCTTTGAACTCATCTCATTAAAATATACTTATTATGATTTTTTAAATTTTTTCTGAAAAGATTTTTTAGTAAATAATATAGGTTTTGTGATGTTATCTCTATGTAAAAATATATTAGAAGTTTAAAATACTATTTATGTTATGAAATATATATTTAAGTAATAAAATTATTCATTTTAATATATTCTTTGAGCTTATAAATACCATGCATAAAATTTTTATAACTAAATAAAATTATTATTTAAAAAAAATTAATTTCGGTATTCTCTTTGAATGAATTAATTTAAAGGTGAAATTATTTTTTGGATTTATTTGAAATAATAATACCATTAATGTTATTTATAATAAATCTATTTAAATAATTAAAATCAATAATAATGATAATTTTATCTTATATATAAATTTATAGATTAAAACATCATTTTTCTAATTTTTTTACGTGATTAAGTGTGTTAATTTTAAAATTATATTTTTAAAATTTAAAAATTTGTTATGATAAAATGTTTTTAAAATTTAAAATTAGAGTTTTCAAATTAGGTAATAAGATTAATTTTAATTTTAGTTGTCAAAATTAATTACTATGGTTAAAAAACAATTACCTCGACAAAAATTAAAAATGGTAAAAAAACGTTTTACTTAGAGTAAATGAAAAAAACATATTAATATCATGTTTTCAAATAATTATTCAAGATGAATTTAGACTTTATCTTGTCCCAAACTCCACTTTTTCACTTTTGAGCTATTGAACCTTGAATAGTGACATGTGTTTCCAAAAAAATGTCATTTTCTCCTCTAATAAAAGGAAATCACTTACACCCCTTAAAAGATACACTTCACCTTTAAATTAATACTTAAACCTATTCCATTTTAATATACCTATAACCCTATCCCATAACCATAATACCTTTTTCACTCATATTTATCTTATGACCTTCAATTTCAAGGGAACTTCCAAGGGAAAATCAAGTCTCTAACATAAGTATTATCTCTTTATTATACTTTACTTATTAATTTTACTCTTCTGAATATTGTATCAACATAATATTATGATGAATTAAGTATCATTATTATTCTTATATGTTATTATCTTAATGTAACAACCCTTATTTATTCATTTCAATTCACTTATAAAAAAAACAAAAGAGCATCATTAATGTATTGTGCGGACTACCGACTCCATGAAGCGACATAATTTTTTTTCAGTACCAAATTTTATATATGGTATTACTGGTGGTAATGACGAATAAATATGATATATATAATATAATTATTATTCTTAAATTTCAATTTAATATCCACCTTCACCCTCTCTAATGCGTTGAGAAACCAAAACTCTAATCGTGTGTACGTGCGAATTACCACCTCCAAGATGAAATGTTTTTCGTTTAGATTTTAATATATTATCTAAAAATATTGTAATATAGATAAACATTATAAAAAGAATAAAAAGTAATAAAATTATTATTTTATTTTAATTATATTATATGAAAATAAGAACCTCATTAACCATACTCTTCAACTGAGTTAAAGTGTGTTGAAATTTTGGTCGGTTTAACCACCTACGTGAACAACGATTTAATATATGATTATGAATGACTATGGGAAAATGAATAATAATAATATTATTAATAATTTTTTTATTAGTAATAATTTTTTAAATATTATATTATGTTTTAAACTTATTATTAAAGTAACATATTTTGGATAAAATTACTGAAATAATTCATTATCAATTCAGTTTTCAGATAGCGTATCCAAAACAGATATGGAATAAAATAAGAAAATTGTAAATAAATATAATTTATATATTAAATAATCATAAATTATATATAAATAATAAAATTTATATCAAATTATGGGTTATGATATCAAAATTACTAAACATGATAAAAATAATTAAAGTTATCAACTCCTGATGGTCATAATATGCAATAACTAATTAATGTAATCATGATAAATAATTATAATAAGGATTATAAAAGGGAAATTTTTTATGATTATGGTTATGAATTATCTTATTAAGTTTACCATGTTTTTTATAGGAGGTTAGAGTGTGATTAACTAAGTAAGAAAACAAGGTAAGAGTTTCTCATCTAAATTTCCCTTCATTGAGGAATTGTTTGTATTACACACCTATTTTTATTTTAGTGGAATGTATAATAACTTTATGATATATTATATCATGAATTAATTCTCAATTAATGTTATTATAAGTTCAATTTAATGTCCATTCTCATTCAATAGTTTTTATTTAAATGTTTGCCAAGATATAAGGATTTATTTTCAACTTCCATCCAAAAATCGAGATCTCTGAAATGTGATAATCCATCAAGGGAATTTTTATTCTCATTTATTATAATACATAAGTAATTTCCTTATAATATTTATATATATTTTAAAATTCAATTTATCTTCACCAAATTTTAGATTGGAAGTTTTGAAATCTTTTAAGTGATGTGGGTTTTTAATAGGGCTATTTAAAAATGTTTGAAATGTTTTTTCTAGCCTTTCAAAATAAAATGTTTTATCATCCACTCCAAATTTTATTTTGATAAAATTTATATCTTTTTGAAGATTCAATTATTAATTATTATTTTTAAGATTATAATTTTTTGAAATTATTTTCACTTATATTTTTAAGAACTTTATATCTTTTTCAGGTTTCCATTATTAAATATTATTTTTAGAATTAAATGTTTTCAAAGTATTTTCACTTAACTTTTTGAAAACATTATGTATTTATAACATTAAAATATTAGATATTTTTTAAAAGTAAATGTTTTCAATGTATTCTCACTTTTCATTTTTAAAAATTTATTTCCTTTTCAAGGTTCCATGATTAAAGATCCATTTTAAAAGTAAAAGTTTTCAAATTATTTTCACTTTAATTTTTTTAAAACATTATGTTTTTTAAAGTCTCTATTATTAAATTTTGTTTTAAAAGTAAAATTTTTCAAAGTATTTTTACTTCCCCATTTTGAAATAATTACATATTCTTAAAGTATTAATTATTAAATATTATTTTAAATGTACATTTTTTCAAAGTATTTTAGCCCCTTTTTTTTGAAACATTTATGTATTTTCAAGGATATTTTATTTGGAAATAATGTTTTTAAAAATATTTTATTTCCAATTATAATTTTTAATCTGAAAGTAATTTATACTTCACTGTTTTAATTTTTTTTATTTTTTTTTATTTTCAATTCCATTTACCCTACAAGGTTTATATTTCATGATGAGATGTTTTGATAACTATTTAGATGTTATTATGATATGTTTTATTTTGGAAAATGAGACATTTGATATTCTATGATTTCTTTTGTTCATGTTATGAGACGTTTTTGAACATTTTAACAAAACCATTTTTTCCATGTGATTTTTATGATATGATGAATGTTTTATTTTCTAATGGCACTCATATGTATGCATAGAGGAGGTCAGGGTCCTTTATCACCCTCCAATGAATTTTTTAATTATTTATACCTCATGAGAAATGGATTTCAAGCATGGAAATTTTGATTGTTCACAATATGCATCATTGCAATTTTTTTAGTTCACAAAATGAAGCGTGAACATTTTTTTGTTCATAATGTAAAGCATATGAATTTTTTTTTTCAGTTTTCAACATGAATTGTGGGAATTTCTTTTCACAACATGAAGTGAGGGAATTTTTTTTTGTTCACAACATAAATTTGGGACATTTGTTTTGTTCACAATTCTATAATTTATCTATGTTTATAAATTTTCAGCATATTAATTTTTTTATCATGTTATGCCATTTTTTAATGAATGTTCCTTATTTTTAATGTATTACACACTTTTATGTCATAATAACATGTTTTTTTTACTATTGATATGTATTTTGAACTGTGTAATAAATTTTATGATTCTTTAATTATGTTTTTATGATCTTATGTTTCTACATCATTTTTTATGATTATCATCCATGATATTTTGATCTTTTATTAAGATATTTATGTCTTCCTTATATTATCCTTCATGTTTATGATCTATTAATTTATGATATGTGTTTCCCTTACTAAGCGTTTGATCTCACCCCTTCCTTATGTTTCTAATATATATGCTATAATGATGATTATATCATTTGAGATGTCTTGAAAAGGTATAAAGGATGGGTCACTATATAGAGTCCAATGGGGGAACTCATGGTTTAAATTATTTTAGGGAAACTCATGGTTTAGAGTATTTTGGGGATGATCATGGTTTGGAGTATAAAGGGATGATCATGGTTAAGATTCAAGTGGGGATACTCAAGGTTTTATGTCTAGTGGGGACAATCACATTTTAGAGTCTAGTGGGGACACTCACAATTTAGAATACAAAGGGGACTATCTAAGGAATAAATCCTAGTAGGAAAGAACTATGGGTTGTTTGATGTTCTCTAGAGAGGTGATCATGTTTGGGGAATCTCTTCTCTCTAAGGGGAGATAGAGAGACCATAAGGTATGGTTGGGATTGAACATCAAAGTGGTATCCTCCAAATCTTGTGGATATGAATGAAAACCTATATACTTCAAGCCGCATAATTTATGGTCATGTGATTAGACCATTGTAGATAGTTTAACATCACATTGTAAGGATGATTTTTTTGTAAAATAGGTGATAATAAGGGATTTAGAGAGACTTACACAATGAGCTACCTAGATCCTACTTAGAAGCAGAAAGGATATGTGTGGGTCATACAAAAATTATTCCCAACCCATATTTTAGGAAAAGGGATTAAAGATAAAATGATGAAATTATGATTGTGAATATGGAATTTTCAAAAGTGAATTTGTAATGAGAATATTATGTCCCACACATTTTTTATGTTTCATAGAAGTTGGTCTCATGAAGGAGTCATCAAATGGGTTTTTATAACATCGTCTCATGCAATGTATGTGTTGCATGAAGCCTTGGATTTCATTAGGAATTATTATCTTATAATAGATATGTTATTCATGGAGAATAAGTTACATAAAATAGTTTCAAGTGATTTAAAATTAATTTAAGGGATTTTAAGAGGTAATTTGTATTATATTTTCCACCTATATGAGTCCATGAAATCCTCTTGGATTGACTTGTGAGAGGCCTTGAAATTTAAATTTTCATGATTTGATACAACTCTACTTCTAAAAAAGATCTAAAATCTGTTAAAGTAGTGAGATAATATTCATTTATAGGAATATAAATTAATAAAAATAACTTGATCATGATTGGAGTAGGATTATAATAATGATTTTTATGAATTTGATGAAATTATATAGTAAGTGGGATGAAATGAAAATTGAGCATGTGGAAGTGGTATTATGAAATTTTATGGTTTTTTTAAAGTTTAAATTGCATAGTTAGATGATCAATTGTGGTTATGATGGGGTGTTTATGATCATTTTATAAATATATGTAGTGAAATACAACCCAAAAACATGAAGATATATCTTTAAGAATCAAAAAATAAAAAAAACTATAAATATAGAGTACCCGAAAAATGCCAACAGTAGCAGTCTTCTTCTTCTTTTGTGAAGGAGAATGCTTGATAAAGACCATGAAGAAGCAAAAAAAGCACCCTGCCTCCGAGGGGGAAACACTGACCAATGGATCTATGATCGTATCATGAGGATACCCAAATAATTAAGTGGTTCTAGAACCCCCATCTCATACGATGAATAGTAGTACCAGATGAAGTGAGAATTTCGAGGCTTACTCACAATCAGTTGTTGTCAACAGGATAGATCATATCACTTTATAGAGCCATCCGTGATACATTTTATTAAATGAAATTCACCATACATATTTATATATCCATATAAATTATTCCCATTGAAATTAATTTATTGAATCCCATTAAATTAATATTCAATCCATTTAAGTCATTCATAATGTATTGATAATAAAAAACATTTGGGATAAATAAATAAATATATCATATACATATATTTATTATCGCCTGTATTTAATACATGCAAAATAATACCTAAATATAATGAATACTATTAAATTTAAACTTATATATATAATATCATATATATATATTATTTAATATTCAAAAATATCCCACTTGAACTAAAATAACATAACCTATTTATACATAATTTCACAACTCATTATGAATCCATCCAAACTCTTTTGGATACATATTTTCATCATAATCACTTCATTTGGAACAAACACTTTATCCAAAATTTTATCCTTATCTAAGGACCTAATTTTGTTACCCTATGGTCCATATCATCATTAAAAACAACTATGAAATATCTATTTCATATATGTAAGAAAAGATCGGCCTTTAGTAAAGCATGAGTGCCACTTGAGCTACTAAAGGGTCTGGTGTGATCTCCATACAAAATAATCATATCTTTATACGAACATGTAAAAAATATGTATAATATACATCATATTTATATTATATAATCCATTTTCCATGATTGAGAGTGACCACTAGACATGGAACATTTCAATCTAGTATAGGCCTCTCACCATTTTCTTGATTCATTGAAAAATACCGACTAAGTAGATGAATACATCAAATGTCATTCAACTATTTGATACAAAAATCACCTGTCACTTATCCACGTATTTGAACACATCATATGTAAAACAACATAGCATGATAATGAATTTCCTCATCCTAATTTAATCAGGTGTTAGATGTCTTTTCATTTTATATAAGTGGAAAAATACTGTATTGGTTGCATTCCAACAAATGAAATGATTAGAAACATAACCAACCACCCCTATATTATCTAAGTTCATAGGTTTAATTGCACAAGTAGGGTATCAAATTATTATGGTTCCCATGATAGGTATCTCACCAAACTCCAGTAAGAAGTACTAATAATAAGCATACACTCTTAAGTATATCTATGACTATATGAAATTCCATGAGACATACTTTATAAGTTCAGTCCTAGTAATAAGTCTCTAATTATTACCTCAAAAATATATTCTTCAATATCTTATATTCAAACCTTTTTAATGGATATAATAATATATTCAAGATAACCTTTACATATCATCACAACCCATTATACTCCATGATGATCATCGGTTAGGGAAAACTAAAAGTTTTTAATTTTTAGGGGATATTTATCATTAAAATATTTATGTAAAATAAACTACAATTCACATGAATGAATGATAAATAGATATTTCATTTATTATAATAACATGATATTTTTACAATGATTACAAGAAATCTATTAAGTATTAAACACATAGATATATAACATTTCTGTCTTGCAGTTGCTACATTAATGGATTTGGAAAATTACAACCAAATGTAAATCCTTTCACATCCCTATGTGACCATTTGATAAAATACTCCCACAAACCTATTAGCGAGTAACATTTTTTAATTAAGGTATTTTGAATAATGGTGAGTCTTAGGAATAAAATTCCCAATGTTCACATCTTTGAACATATTACACCTCCATGGCTTCACAAGATCAAATTTTATAATGTTATATTTTTATTGCCTATTTAGAACTCTTTCTAAGTATATCATCATCATCCTTGGAACTATTTACTTTAAAAAATTCTCTTGAAATATTTTTTTAAATAATGTAACTTTCTACATTATCAGTTTTCAAGAATATCCTAATCTCTTTTATGATAAATTGATTTCAAATTTTATATGGTAACTAATGTAATAGTTTAAATTTTCCATTACCAACATACCCCAAAAAATTTAGTATATATATTATATTACTTTTGAGTATTAACTGGTGTAATCATTTATGGTATAGTGATGTTCAATTGTTATGGTAACTAAATTTAACTCTTTATATATTTATTTACCATTATATCCTAAACTCCTAAAGGATATCAGTTGAATTTCACTCTCTCACACTAACTAATGTAACTATTTACATTTTTCATTACTTTCATATCCTAAAATTTCTTTTTGGATATAAAATGTAATCTGATTTTTTATGATAACTAAATTTAACACTTTATATTAATTTATATTCATATATCCTAAATATTTTAGTAAATTCAGTGAATAATCACTATAAAATTAGATGGGTATAATAATTTAGATAAAAAAATGTTCACTTTCTTATAGTAACTAAATGTAACTATTACATTTTTCTTTACTATCACATTCCTTTACTCTTTAGGATATTAATCAAAAAATCACTCAAACTCTATAGTGGCCCAAAGTTTTCAAATATAGATATTTCATATTTTTAGATGAAAATTCTTTACATAACATAACAATCCATGAAAAATTCATGTAGGTAAAGTGCCTTTGGAAACTTGGACACATAAATGACTAGTTCATAAAATATCTACATTGTATGTCACTAAGTTATTCATAACTAGAACACTTATTATACATATCATAATTAGTACCTTTCTTCATAACATAGGGAAAGGAAACATAAGAAAGGGTGAGCTTAGATTCTCAGTAAGGGTAAAAAAGAAATATATCAATGATAAATTGAGCCTAAAATGTATATAAGGGTATGCTAATATGATCATAAAATTTTAAAATCATACCCTACATATCATTGATCATAATATTGATTCATGGAATACATCTTGGTAGTTTATAAGATATGAATCGTAATGGAATCAAAGAACACATTCCATGAGAGTATAACATTGGTATAAGAAATAAGTTGGTAGCATACACATAAGAATATAATGTCATTAACTTATTATTCTAAGATCATTTCCAAGAGTATCATGGTGGAATGGGTTCACTCCCTAAATTATTCTAGTAGTCAAGGTTCACTCCCAAGACCGTTATAGTGGAAAACATCCCTTATTGAATTAGGTTCACCCATATTCAAGATCTATTTATCACATGATATCTAAATCTTTACCCAATGTGTTGGTGTGGTATATATGTACCACCTGTCCTTGGTTATAATGCGACCATTGTCCTTAGTTATAACATAACCACCATAATTGGTTATAATGTCACCACATAACTTGGTCATAATATAACCCCCATACTTAGTTATAACATAACCAACATAATTTATTATAACATAACCACTTTTATATAATTAAACCATACATATGTGTTCTATAAGATCCCAAAAATTCATCATATCATTACATCATAACATGTGAAAAGAAAATGGGTTTCATAAACATTTCATCAATTCAGTATAACATAACCCATGGAAAATAAACGGGTTTCATAAACATCTCATAAACATAAAATTAACTATCCATAGAAAGATTAGGAATGGTATCAATGGGTCATACCCTTAGTAAAACATAATTAATATCAAGGTATGTTATCATATATGAAAATTTCTTTAAAAGATAATTGAAATATTTCTTGAGGAAAATAATATTTTCATTTTGAAATGAACATTATTTTTTTTTCAAAATATCATGGGAAACTTTTATTTTAAAATAACCTTCAAAACATATAAAATAAGATTCAAAACATTTACTAGACACAATTTAAGGAAATTCTATTCATGTCATACAATTTAATAGAAAACATTCCTTTCACATTTTAGGTAAAAAATAAAAAAGTAACTTGTTTCAAAAACAACAAGAATATTCATTTTAAACCATTTTACAAAAATTAAATCAAGGTTAAAAATGAATTTAAAAAATTATATGATATTATTAAAATACTTATTTAAAACATTTCTATAAAATAGGGATATGGAAGAAAATGGTTTTTCAACTTAAGGGGGAAGTGAAGTTGATTTTTCATTACCAACATATTTTTAGTCTCTTGAGTACTTAAGTTGAAGAAAATGAATGGAAAAAATTTATTTTCAAGAAATAACTAGGGGATTATAAAATTCAAAATTTTATTAGATAATTAGAATACATTATTGGAAACATAATCATAAACAATCTTTATAAACAATAGATTATAACATAAAACCCTTTATCACATTAGTAAAATTGAATCATTATACCTATTAATGAAAGAACCATATATGGATATTTAAATCCCCATAAATTTAAAAATAATAATCATATAATACATTAATTTGTATTATATAAACCACATAAAAGAAATAAGTTGTGAATATAGTGTGTGCCTCACAAAAATAAAAGTGAGACAAAAATCCCTTACCTTAGGTCCGACATCCTTCATACGCATTGGAACCTCTAGTATAATAAATATAGATTTATTATAAAAATATTATGGAACCATATTAATATATATCATACCATATATTATTTACTTATAACATTTTATCACCCATTTTTTAACACTTCTATATTAAAATCACTATTTTGGGTGATATATACTTTTTTATGTATTTTACGGTTTAGAAGCTTTAGTCCTTTTATTTTGATCATTGTTACATAATATCCAGAATATTAATAATTATATAGATACCATATATATTAATTAAATTCATTTTTATATTTATTCATAAAATATAGATTGAAAAATAAATTACACCATTCATGGAGATGGTAGGCCGTACATACACATGAACAATGTTTTTTTGATGGATGAAATGAAAGAAAGGTAAATAACAAATCACATTTAAAAAATCAGTATTATAACATATATATAATATATATTCATTAAATCCATCCTTATTACTATCCAAGTAAAACAGAAATGAAAAATTAATCACATCACTTTGTAAAGTTGGTAGTCTATACGTACGCACAATCAATGTTATTATTTTAAAAAAATTTAGAGGGTAAGAAGGTCAATATGATATTATAATTATATAATTATAGTTATTTCATAAGTATCATATATAAAAACTAAAATATGGTGATGAAAAATGAATTTTATTACTATGTGGAGACAGTAAGTCGTATGTACGCATGAGCAATATTTTCACTTCCCATTTGAAGGAAAGGTGGTGAATAAAGGTGACTTCATAATCATAATATTTTAGTATATTTATGATTCAGAAACTATTTTTTATAAAGTAAATAACATATTTATAGGATGTAAAATAATAATTAAAAATAATGTGATCAGTTAAAGTGATCAACTATTCTTGGAAATAAATCCTTTAGATCTCCTCTTAAGGGGTCTAGAGTTGGTCTTTTGGGAAGAAAAAAACCTATAGAATGTGGTTATGGAAATTTTAAAGATAAATTAGAAGATATTAGTCAATCTATAAGGATCAAAGTTGTGTGAATAAGGGAAATTAGGGGTACCCTTTTATAATTAAGGTGAAGTTCACCCTTGGAATTTGTTAAAAGATTAAAATATATTAATTATCCAGAAAAATGGTTCAAAATAGACTATAAATGGAAAAGGAATGAAATTTTAGACTATATATTTTACAATTTACCTATTTTAATACTTTAATTATTTTTAATAAATTTAATAAAATATTTTTTTTATTAAATATCATTATTTCCAATTTAGATACTATTTATTTAATTTAACTTAAAATTTATAAAGACAAAGTTTAAATAAAATTATATTTATTTAATATAACTCTAATATGTAATTTTAATCCAAAAAATTCATAGAATCATTATATAATTGAAATTATGTTACTTATAATATTATTATAATCATTTATTATATGTTTTTATTAATTGTAGAAAAATTGTATTAGTGCTGCATCAGCATTTAAGGTCATTATATAATTACTAAAAATTAGAAATAAATGACTATCATGAAAATAATTTCATTAATATAAAAATATATTCTTATATTAATTCATCTTTTTTTACTTATGTGGACATATAGAAGACATTTAAAACTAAGGGAGTGACATTTTGCGACTTTCTTTGCTTTAAATAATATGTAAGTCATTTTCACGAACAATTTTCCATTAAAAAATATAATTAAAGGATAAGGTGATATTTATAAAATTAGATTCATCCAATAAGAATTATGATGAAAAATTACGGCCTTATCACTTAGTTTTAATATAGATTAACCTGCCAAGGTGATGTGTTTTAACACGGTTACTCTTCATATTGAAAAAACTAAAAGGGGAATATATACCAAATATAAAACTCCTGATTATAAATATTTAATTAGTTTTATAAAATTTACTACCTATAATTGGTAAAAATTAATTTTAAATAAGTGTTGAAAATGCGACTAAAAGAGGTTTTGTAGGAAATTGCATTTTTAAGGAAAAAATGATTTTACATTAACTCTATGACTGGTAATCTTCATTATATGAATTTAAACTCCTATAGATAAATATATAATATATAAATTTAATTTAAATAATTCCTAATTAGGGGCTATTTTAAATAATTAAAATGGAAAAACTTTATTCACTTAAAAATAGTTTTTTGAAAAATGTGTTTTTAAGCATAAAAATAGATGTATAAAAAAATCATTAATTTTTTTGATTCAAATAAAATTAATTTTATAATTAAAAATGAAATGAATATTATTTAAATTAAAAAATAAATAAAAAATATGAACAAACATTAAATTACATTCTTCAATGAAAAGAGGAGGTCATTTTAAAAAAAATTGGCATTTTTCAGTATTCACTGGAAAAATCTCTCTTTTCAAAAAATCCAAAAATTAACACTAAGATAATTTTGATATGATAATTTATAAAATTTAATTATTTTATAAAATAAATTTTATAAAATTTCCATAAATCAATTATAAAATTTATTGAAAAAAATCAATAAAATCATTTTTTAAGAAAATGTATTTTGGAAGAATAAAATTACTTTTCTAAAAATTGAGTTATCAATTACTATGAATTTATCTATAAATTTATATTTTTTAGGAAATTTGTAACTCCCCAACCCTAGTTACCTAGAGTTGGTGAATTATTACATAACATTGGGATGATACAAGGAATCATGTCCCGAAAGTCTGACCAGTTTAGTAGCCTTGGAAGTACTAGATACATTCATATGTTTTAAATTACATTATAAAATGAAAAGCTACAACAACATTGTTTCCATAGACCACACTCATATACCCTCAGAATATCCCTACAGGTCAGTCATAAAATACTTCTTCACATCCTGGGAAAAATAAAACATAGAAAGAGGTGAGCTTAGATGCTCAATAAGGATAACAATATAGAATAAACTTTCATAAATAAGCATAAACATTTAAGGGAATGAATAAGACTAAAACAAAATCCTTTTAAACTTGAACTTCAAAATAATGTGGAAAATATAAAATCAAATAATTCCCTTTACTTATTCACATGGATTTATACTAGTCAAATAATTACATGAAATATCAATAGAAACTTTTATAACGATGGAATGCATAATGCCAGACTTCATAACCACATAGGCAAGGCCTTATGCCAACAATACAAATAATATTTTGTCAAGGCCTTGTGCCAAGACACTATTTTGTCTCATGAGACCTAAAGATGCATCTAGGAGCTATAGTGGGATCCACCCGTCACTTACTAAGTCCAATGCATTCCTCATATGAAAAGGTTTAAACATAACATAAACATTCGTATTAAAACTATCATATGAAATGTCAATACTTTATCCATAAACCATGAATGGTATAAAAATAAAACATCCACAGTCAAACATAACTCATTCAATACAATATGAAATATTTTATTATAATAAATCAACCTCAATCGAGAATAATGAAGTATATTGACATAGATGAGGTTAATCATCAAAACTATTTGAGAGAAATATCCCCCCTTTTTCTTTAAAACATTTAAAAGTCTCACTATTTATCAAGAAGCTATTTAAAATAGATTTTTTGAATCAAAGTGTCCCACACTAATTTTAATATTTTAAAATGAATTTAAATTTTAAAACATTAATGTCCATATAAATAAAACCTTAAAACCATTTTTAAAACATGGACATTAATGAGAATGATTTAGAAGAATAAAATTTTAAAACATTTAAAATGATATTTTAGTTAGAGTTCCTAACCAAATGAGACACGCTTGAATAAAAATAATTGAGGTAATAAAAACATTATAATATCACGAGAATAAATGGATTCATGATATACTATGTCAAAATATAGTATATACACCAAATAAAAGTATATTGGCGCATAACAACAAAGAAGTATCAATGGAATGTAAGATGGGATTAATTCTTTATAAAGACCGTATCCTTAGTTTAAGGATAAGTAAATGAAATAATTATGTGTGAAAAATATAAATACACTCAATATGATTGAATATTCAGTGTAAATAAATCATAGGACATTCATACATATTCTTTTCAAAACAACACCAATGACTTTGATGTTTAAATCAATGAATAGAAATTGAGTTAAAATTACTCTTATCAAGTTTATATCGATGACTTGAGAATTTAAAAATGGATTTATTATGTGTATAAATAGTATATACACTCAAAGGGGAGTGGAAATTACTACATAATTAAATAAATAGTGATTTCACACATAATCTTGGGGTAAAGTAATCAATGAAGTTTGCATTAAACCGAATGAGTAGAAATTGAAATTTGAAATTCCCTTATCGATTTGGTAACTTATGAAACCTACACCCCATGAAAGAAGGATCATACAATGATGATGTAAATAACCATAAATTAAACTATATTACACAAACAATACAATCATGGGTAGTACATACACCATACAAAAGTTATCAGTGGCAAATATAGTATGAATCTCACGAGAATAAAAGTGAGATGAAAACCCCTTAACTTGTACTTTTACTTGGTTGAGGGTACTTTAACCTCCTATATAATATTTAAATAATTGTTATTAAATTATACAAGAACTATATACATAAATATGATATCATATATGATACTATAATATTGCATTTTTAATAATATTTTAGTAGTATCATCGTTTCGGGTGTTAACTGATTTGTTTTCCTTCATATTCTTTGTTATGTGAGTCATATTTGTTATAGATGAGATGTATCTTATTCGTATCCAGAATTATATAAAGTCTTTAAACATTTTTTAATCATCAAATGAAAATTAGTCTTGAATGGATATAATGGGGAATGAATCTCATCGCATTCGTGGAGACTGTAATCCAAACGTACGCACGAGCGACAATATCATTCTTTTGATATTAAAATCGTATATAATTGGATGTAATATCATATATAAAGAATAATTATCATGTTATATTTATTATTTTCATCATTTATACTCATTATTATACCCATCCAAATGATGAAGTGTTCGAATAACAAACTACACCACGACATGGAGACGGTAAGCCGTACGTACGCACGTATGGTGACATATCATTCATAGAATGGATAAAATAATGAATATGGTTGTACCATGTTTATAATAACATAAAATTATATATAATATACTGGAGTTATTATTTTATAATATAAACAACAAATAAAGAGGAAGTGGAAGAAGAAAAGAACTTGAAAGAGGTGATGAAATATTTACTTCTTCTTCAGGTTATTCCTTTTCATTTGATAAAAAGGGCTCCTTAGGTTGGCTTTATGACTAAATTAAGGCCACTAGGATGAATTGAGGAGAGTTTGGAGGAAATTTGGTCTGGGGTTGGCCGAGCCTAATAGTTTTGAAGGTGTGAATTTGAGAGAAGGGGAAGTGCCCTTTTATAAGAGGAGTGAGGGGCACCTTAGGAAATGATTGAAATATTATTTTATAATAAAATCATTTTTGATTTATAATGGCTCAAAAATAAATAAATTAAAGTATAAGGTGGGTATGGGTCAAAAACAACTCAACCAATAGGTTTTAGACAGGTTTGGGTCACTATATTAACTTTATCTTTTATATTTAACTCTTTGTTAAATAGTTTGATATTTACCATGTCTCTTTGTATTTTTATATTATCTGGTTAATAAACTTATAATAAAATTCAAAGTGAACCCCAAGTGGTTCATTAATTAAACAACTATCATTATATAAGTCTTTTGGCTGAACATTATATTTTTAGGATTATTATATCAACCAATAATATTGTATTGTTTTAAAAACTCATTTATGTCAATTTTCACATTATTTAATAAATGATTTTTGTTAAAGTACTTAAAACTTTATTAATTCTAAATAAATACATTTAATCAACCCTAAAATTTCATATTAACCTAAAAAATTAGTTTAATTTATTAAAAGTCTCAAATTACATTTATTTGGATATTTATAATATCAATTATTTTAATATTTCATTATTAAGGTAATTACTGTGTCATCATTGTGTCATAAATAAATTAAATTATTTAATGTCTTAAAATTATAAGTAAAATATAATTATGTAGGAAATATTTTTATATTTCTCATGAATATTTATAGTCGAATTTATCTTATTTATAAACCTATATTAAAAATGTTTTAGTTATTAAACTTTGATTTTAATTCTTTTTACTCTTCTTTAAATAAAATAATAATAAATGTCCTAATATAATCCAAGTGGACCTAAAGGATCAAATTTTATTACTAAGGTTGTTTTTGGCCTAATTACACTTATCCAATAGAATTAGGACATGTTTTGGGGGGTAATTATGATATCATTTTTACCCTTAATTACCCTACTTACTTTTAACCGTGGAAAATAAAACTAAAACATTACTATTCACCAAAAAATATTTTCATCTTATTGAACCAAATTTTTCTTACTTATATCAACCGTGTCTCTCATATTTTTAAAATTCTACTCAATGATGCAGTAAAATTATGTTTTATGCGAATTTGCAAATGCTCCTAAAAGGTGGGTAAAAGACGGTAACAAGTTCGTTTAAATTTTATACATCTAATTTTATTATAAAATGACTCAAATTAATTATATAGAAATTATATAGGTATTATTTTTCTATTTTACCTAAAATAAATTTTAATAAAATAAATAATTATTTAAATAAAAGTCAGTTTTAACCAATAACTCAGTGTTTTTCACTATTCATCAAAAATTGAAAGTTTTCAGAAAAATACTAAATTTCACCCTAAGATAATTTTGATATTATGAATTAAAAAATTAAGTCTATTTTACCAAATTAAAAATATATAATTTTCATTTATTAATTTAAAATTAATTCTCGTTGTCAAAACCAAAAAGCGTGTTTTTAAGAAATAATAACTAACAAAAGATTGATACTTGTTTATGTTCAATTTCAAAGTAAAATTATTTCCAATTAATAACAATGGATTAAATGGTAAAAATATAATCTATTTATACTTCTAAACCATTACAATGTATAATTTAACACTACAAATTATTTTTATTAAAAATGTTGTTTTCAATTAAAATATAGTATTTTTCACTATTCACCCAAATATGAAAGTTATCAGAAAAAACCAAACATTTATTGAAACTAAATTCTTATGTCCAGATTCTAAAGAAGAAGTTTATTTTTTAAAATTGAATATATTAAAGTTTCAAATATTGGATTTAAAAAGGGTTCTCCATTTAAAGACATTAAATTTGCATTTTTTTAAAAATATTTCTTTTATCAGAAAAAAATGAATTTGTTTTTTCATTATGTCTAAGAAACTCATAATACGAATTCTAAAATTATAAGAATTATATAAATTTTAAAATTTAGTTAATACTATTTATAACCACTTTTGAACGTCTAGTTTGGTAAGTCGTGGTGCGCTTGAACTCGGTGTAGCGTGTAGCGCAAGCTATTGAATTAAAGAAAATAACTTACTATGAAATCTTGGGTTTTTATATTCTTCCCCCATTTTCTAAATTGTGTCCTCACAATTTTAAAATTGGGCTTGGGAACTTTATTGAAAGTACCACATTGGAAAAATAGTCAATAAAAATATCTCTTTAAAATAAAGAAAGAGAAGTACAAAGGTCACCCGAGATAACCCACTCTAGGATTCCATGTAGGAAAACATGGATACGGAAGATAAAATAATTGTCAAGTTCTGGTGGAAAGTGATAGAAAACATGATTAGTAAAAATTTAACAACAAAAAAACCACAAACATGTGATGAGATAAACGTCCATTAGTTTCCTAGTAGCAAAAGTAAGCTGATATGTTTTTTTTTGTTTTAAGTTCCATTTCATAAAGTTGGGGAATTTATTTATAAGATTGAATATGAACATAAAGATATATACTTAATTTTTATGTAGAGTTTCATACTTTATTAATTTTCTACCACTAACTCATCTTTTTCTTTCAAACGATGAGTATTCAAGAAGACTTGGTCACACCTGAAGCACTAGAATCAACTTCTAGAGAATCACATAATCCACAAAGGATAAACTATATATATATTATCGTGTCTTTAGAGATTAACGAAAACCAAAATGGTTAGTACATGATCAGATGATCCCCAAAAAGGATAATCCTTTAGAGAAATAAATACCTATCTTAATTTATAAAATTAAACCAACAATACCCAGAGTTCAATAAATACCTTCCAATAAACAATTTTCCTTAAAATCCATCAATATAATCCAAACTAATATTGAAACCCAAAACATAAAAGAATTTGATTACACACTCTTCCACATTAAATTGTATTTCTAAATAACATCGACTACTCTTAAAGTCACATACTTAAAAGTAATTAACCTAATCACATATTCTCTATGATAGGTTAATTATTTCCATAAATAACACAAATATCTATAAATCCACAATAAAAAAATAGATAAAAATCCACCATTAATCCTTAAATGAAATCCCATAGTATTATATTTTCCTTAGGCATATAGTATTCCCAACAGAGTGAACGTCTTCCAAAATAACATTTATCACTTAATCCCCAAATCATTTTCCTATACTAAGGATATCCATTATATAAGACATAAGATCCCAAATCAACTTATTATTGATTAATAAAATAATTTAACTAAAAATAATTAGTCACACTAACTAGAGAAATTCACGTAATCTAGTGGTAGGCAATAAATCCCAATCAAACTGTGGTTGTGGGTTCGATTCCTATAGCTTTGTCCGACGTGACAGGTTGTCACACGGTCTGCATGTTGTAATTATTCAAAAACTATATTTTATAATGTTCCCAAAATGAGATAAATTCCTCCAAATAACTATAACATAATTTCACCACAAATGTTATCTCATACCTCACATTTTCATCCCAAAATTTAATAACATAGTATTTCCTCAAATTCAAGGATCATATAAACCCAAATGGTTATTTATAACTATATCAACAATATAAAACACAATTCCTCCTAAAATAGAATTTTCACATAATAAACTATAGGGTTACACATAATATAAAATTAAAGATGAGGTCGAAGCCTTAGTTTATTCGTGGAAGGGGCTACAATAAAAAGAAAAGCATGAAACAAGCAATACCAGGATGAACTCGGCGAGACTCAAACTGGATACCTTTCCAAGACCCACTAAAGCAACAAAGAGCACTAATAATTTTAAACATTTTACCATACATTTATTTCTACATAGGTTCTTCCTTGACCAAGGGGTTATCCTATAGAATATGGCATTCACTAGGGTAATGCCCAAGTCCCCTATATTTACTGCAAATGACTATAAATGGATTCTTGGGATCATTTTTATTTTCTTCCATAGTACTCTTCATTTTTCCTCTACAATTATTTACTTTATGTCCTTCTTTCCCACACATAAATCATTTCTTTGTTCCATTGAGACACTTCCCTAGGTGTCTCCTTCCACATTTCCTGCATGATGGAAATTGAGATTTCTTTTCTCCATGGTCTCCACTGCTGGAGCTCTTTCATTCACCATATTTCTCTTCTTTGTTGATTATGGGAGTTGTTTAATATATATGTTTTTTATCATATTTTTAGAAAAATGATTCGGCATGAACATGATATCTTTTACACCAATCAAAATTCCATTTTTTGCTCATTTACTCTGCTGTGACCACCTTTTACATCATGTTCAATGTTACCATGACTTCCTTGGAATCTTGCTATTGACTAACACAAGAAAGCATATTGTGAGTCATAAAATCATTTAGAGAATATCACAACACCTTATTTTCAATCTAAAACACCTTAGGATTAACGATGGTTATTTATTCTCATCTTATATTAAAATCCTTTAAATCGATTTTTAAATAAAATGTGAATTATCCTAAGCATATCCCCCGGGAGTGTTGTAACCAATAGTGCAGCAAGGCCCATTGTCATGTACAAAGATACACTGGGTCAAGCCTGAAACTACTTGTCAGAGTTTTTCACTCCTAGGTACATATGTTCCAGAGTTGCCTCTACCTGATCATATCCAGACATGGATGTATTATTTAGAAAACCTACATAATCTCTACAATACCAAAATTCTAGGAATTTCTTCTATACTAATCCTCAAAGTCTATCTTAGGGTAATGTGGTCTAATCATAGTTTATCTAAATCTAGATTCCAAGGTTTGTACTAAACTTCCTATGATACCAACTGTAATGCCCCGACCACAATTACCCAGAGTCGGCACATTATTACATAACATTGGCATGATACAAGGAATCATATCCCAAAAGACCGATCAGTTTAGTAGCCTTGTAAGTACTATATGTATTAATAAGTTTTACATTACATTATAAAATGAAAAGTTACAACAACATTGTTTCCATAGAACACACTCATATCCTCTCAGAATATGCCTTCAAGTTAGTCATAAAATACTTCTTCACATCCTGGAAAAAATAAATCATAGAAAGGGGTGATCTTAGATACTCAGTAAGGATAAAAATATAGCGGAAACTTTCACAAATAAGCATAAACATTTAAGGCAATGTAGAAGACTAAAACAAAAGCCTTTTAATCTTGAACTTCAACATAATATGGAAAAGGTAAAATCAAATAATGCCATTTACTTATTCACATGGATATTCTACTAGTAGAATAATCACATGCAATATCAATATCCACTTTCATAATGATGGAATGCATAATTCCAGAATTCATAACCACATATTCAAGGCCTTGGGACCAGACTACAAATAATATTTTGTCAAGGCCTTGTTCCAAGACACTATTTTGTCTCATTAGACCTACCGATGCATCAAGGAGCTATATCAGGCTCCACCCATCACTTACAAAGTCCAATTCATTCCTCATATGAAAAGTTAAACATAACATAAACATTCATATTAAAACTAGCATACGAAATGTCAATAATTTATCCATAAACCATGAATGGTATAAAAATAACACATCCACATTCAAACATAACTCATTTAATACAATATGGAAGATTGTATTATAATAAATCAACCTCAATCGAGAATAATGAAAGATATTGACATAGATGAAGTTAATCATCAAAACTATTTGAGAGAAATATCCCCCTTTTTCTTTAAAACATTTAAAAGTCTCACTATTTATCAAGAAGCTATTTAAAATAGATTTTTGAATCAAAGTGTCCCATTCCACTTTTAATGTTTTAAAAGGAATTTTAATTTTAAAACATTACTATCCATATAAATAAAAACTTGAAACCATTTTTAAAACATGGAAATTAATGAGAATGATTTAGAAGAATTTTTTTTAAAACATTTAAAATGATATTTTAGTTAGAGTTCCTAACCAAATGAGAGATTCTTGAATAAAAATAATTGCGGTAATAAAAACTTTATAATATCATGATAATAAATGGATTCATGATATACTATGTCAAAGTACAGTATATACAACAAATAAAAGTGTATTGGTGCATAACAACAAAGAAGCTCAATGGAATGTAAGATGGAATGAATTACTTTATAAAGATAGTATCCTTAGGTTAAGGATAAATCAATGAAATAATTATGTGTGAAAATTGTAAATACACTCAATATAATTGGATATTCAGTGTAAATCAATCAGAGGACATTCACACATATTTTGTAAAAACAACACCAATGACTTAGATGCTTAACTCAATGAATAGAAATTGAGTTAAAATTACTCTTATCTGGTTTACATCAATGACTTGAGAATTTATCAATGGAGTGATTATGTGTATCAAAATTATATCCATGAAAAGGGTAGTGGAAATTACTACATAAGTAAATAAATAGTGATTTCACACATAATCTTGAGGTAAAGTAATCAATGAAGTTTGCGTAAAACCGAATGAGTGGAAATTGAAATTTGAAATTCTCTTATCGATTTGGTAATTTACGAAACATACACACCATGAAAGAAGGATAATACAATGATTATGTAAATACCCATAAATTAAATTATATTATACAAACAATATAATCATGGGTGGTACGTACACCACACAAAAGGTAGTAGTGGAAAATATAGCATGAATCTCACAGGAATAAAAGTGAGATGAAAACCCTTTACCTTGTACTTTTACTTGGTCGATGGTAATTTAAAATCCTTTATAATAGTTAAATCATTTTTATTAAAACATAAAATAACTATATACATAAATATTATATCATATATGATCCTCTAATATTGATTTTTAATAATATTTTAGTAGTATCATCATTCCGGGTGATAACTAATTTGTTTTCCTTTATATTATTCGTTATGAGAGTCATATTTGTTATGGATGGGATGTTTCTTATTCATATCTAGAATGATATAAAGTCTTAAAACATTATTTTTAATCATCAAATGAAAATTATTCTTGAATGGATACGATGGGAAATGAATCTAATCGCGTTTGTGGAGACGGTAATCCGTACGTATGCACGAGCGACAATATCATTCTTTTGATATTAAAATAATATATAATTTGATGTAATATAATATATAAAAAAATCATTATCATGTTATATTTATTATTTTCATCGTTTATACTCATTATTATACCCATCCAAATGATGAAGTGTTTGAAAAACAAACTACACCACGACGTGGAGACGGTAAGCCGTACGTACGCACGTATGGTGACATGTCATTCATAGGATGGATAAAATAATGAATATGGATCTACCATATTTATAATAAAATCATAGTATATATAATATAATGGAGTTATTATTTTATAATAGAAACAACAAAGAATGTGGAAGTGGAAGAATAAAAGAACTTGAAAGAGGTGATTAAATATTTTCCTCTTCTTCGGGTTCTTCCTTTTGATTTGATCAAAAGGGATCCTTAGGTTGGCTTTATGAATAAATTAAGGCCTATATTATCAAGGTATGAGATTTTTGAGGATATTTGGGCAGTGGTTGGCTGATCCTAATGGCTTTGAAGGTGTGAATTTTATAGAAGGGGAAGTGCCCTTTTATAAGAGGAGTGAGGGGCACCTTAGGAAAAGATTGAAATATTATTTTATAATAAAATAATTTTTGGTTTATAATGGGTAAAAATGAATTATTTAAAGGATAAGGTGGGTATGTGTCTAAAACCACTCAACCAATAGGTTTTATACAAGTTTGGGTCACTATATTAACTTTATCTTTTTTATTTAACTCTTAGTTAAATAGTTTGACATTTACAATGCCTCTTTGTATTTTTATAATATATGGTTAATAAACTTACTATAAACTTCCTAGAGAACCCCAAGTGGTTAATTAATGATAAAAATATCATTATATAAGTCTTTTGGCCGAACTTTAGATTCTTAGGATTATAATATCGACCAATAATATTGTATTTGTTTTTAAAACTCATTTATGTCAATTTTGACATTATTTAATAATTGATTTTTGTTAAAGTCCTAACAACTTTATTAATTAGAACTAAATACATATAATCAACCCTAACATGTCATATTAACTAATAAAATTATTTTAATTTATTAAAAGTCTCAAATTACATTTATTTGGATATTTATAATATCAATTATTTAATATTTCATTATTAAGGTAATTACTACGTCATCATTGTGTCATAAATAAATTAAATTATTTAATTTCTAAAACTTATAAATAAAATATCATTATTAGGTAATTTTTTTATATTTCTAATGAATATTTATATTCGAATTTATCTTTTGTATAACCCTATATTAAAAATGGTTTAGTTATTAAACTTTGATTTTACCTCTTTTAACTCTTCTTTAAATAAAATAATAATAAATGTCCTAATCTAATCCAAGTGGACCTAAAGGATCATATTTTATTATTAAGGTTGTTTTTTTTTGAATCACACTTAACCAATATAATTAGTAAATGTGTTGGGGTGATTATGATATCATTTTTACCCTTAATTACCCTATTTACTTTTAACCGTGGAAAATAAAAGTAAAAAAGCTACTATCCCCCAAGAATTATTTTCATCTTATTGAACCAAATTTTTCTTACAGATATCAACTGTGTCTCTTAGATATTTGAAATTCCATTCACAGAAGTGGTAAAATTAATTTTTATTCAAATTTGAAAATGATCCTTGGAGGTGAGTAAAATACGTTAAAAAGTTCAATAAAATTTTATACATCTAATTTTATTATAAAATGACTCCAATGGATTATATCGAACTCGGTGTTGCGTGTATCACAAGTTATTGAATTAAATAAAATAACTTACTATTAAATCTTGGGGTGTTACAAAATTTATATATATTTAATAAATTATTTAACACTCTTAATATCCAACAATTTAGTAGCTTAGTGATAACATTAAATAATAATATTTTTAATAGTATATCACACTTCATTTAAACTCAATGTTCTGTGTAACGAAATCAATCGAAGAATTTTAATATATTTTAAAGAAAAATTTCATAAAATATTGGGATGTTACATTCCCCACCTTTAATAAATTGTGTTCTCAAAATTTGTGTTTGGTAATCAAGGGTTTCACATTTGATAATTCCTTTATGAAAACCCACATAATAAAAAGGGTTAATAAAACTCTCTCTCAAACAGTGATAATGGGAAGTATGAGGGTCATCTAGGATGGAGAATACAATGTTTCTAAAAAGTTTAACATTAGTTGGAAGATAAAATATGGAACTTTAATAAAAAAATTAATGTCCAAACTTTTATGGAGAGTGATAGAGAACATTGATCACAATAAAGTGAATGATATTGAGAAAGTTAACAACCACAAAACTACAACATAATGAGGTGAGAAAAGACCATCAATTAGTCTTAAAATAAGATAATATGATAACTTTTTTGCAAAAACCTTTTCTTAAAGATGAGGAATTAATTTATCATCTAGACTAAGAACTTATGGAAATATACTTACTTGAAAAGAATAATTTCATCCACTAATAAATGTGAAATCCCATGGTTATCTATATGATAAAACATATGTTTCCAAATTTTAATAACCAATAATTACCTCAAATTAAAATATCATATGAACCCTAAAGGTTATCTATATATTTAAACTTATCTCCTCTAAATGTAAAGGCATCCTTACTCATATAACATTTTTCACATGTTAAACTTAATGTTTACTTATACCTCAAACATTGATCAAAATCAATAAATGTTACGAAATTTTTTAAACTTTTCACTATTCCATTTTTATGTAAAAATTCTATCTAACATATGTTTCCAAATTTTTAAAACAATACATACTATAGAATAATACTTAGGTGTTTTATGATTCTCTTAATATTTATAAAATATCACTATATTATAATTCTCAAAAATATATAAAAATATCCTTAAACCATTAACTATTCTTCTTTGAATTATCCCTTAGTAATTTATTCATATAACTCAAAGATATTAAATATATCCTTATTATTTTTCAATATAAAAAAACTTATGTTTCATACTTAGAACATAAGAAAATAATTCATACTTTAAATATAGACATCACAGTCTTATTTTATGATGTTGATATCCTACTTATCTTCCACCGTTAATTCCATATCTCTAGAATAAAAATAATCACTTTGTTAATGGTATTTCCCATATATAATGAGATAGATAAATTGATATTTTAAAATTAGATAAATAGAAACCATGATACATAGAAATTTTGGATAAATGAAAAGGTGTTGGATATATCAATTATATTCTTTTAAGTGATTTGGATTTTTAAAATGCTTTCAAAATTATTTGAATAATATTTTTCCATGATAGCAATGATTAAATCATTTGGTATGGATAAGAAGTTTGCGAAAGATCACTTTACTTCCATCTTGATAAATGATCCTTAATCTTAAGAAAATAACATCATCAAAATAAGAAATGAATTATTTCATGTTAAAATGAAAATGGTCTAAGTAAAGGAAATACCTATAGAAATTATATTATACTTTAACCTTGAAATCCTTTATACCAATTTAGATTACCTTTCAAAATCCAATATTATGAAATATCATTAATCACCTCAAAAACTATCACTTAAAACTTAAAAATGGGTGTGTTTTTTCCATTTAACTTATGATCAACATTAAACTCATAATGCTATCCATAAATTTCAAGTTAACCTCACATTAAAACATATATTATTCCAAAAATTAACACAAATTTTTTTCATAAAATTAATTCATAGAATATTGAATGTATTCCAAAGATGACGTAAACCACTTTGTCATTAAATCACTATCCAATTTTAAGTTCACTAATACTAACCCATTAGTTTACATTATCTATTTATACCAACAAAAAATTAATAGTTTTCTTGGTTATTGGTACAATTCAACATATGTTTTCAAATCCATAAATAAAACTACTATGGAACAATCCTTAAATTTTTTATGATTATTATATCTAAAATATAATTGATATAATTCTTAAATCTAAATACATAATCACTTTAATCATTCCACTTCATTCATAAATCATTAACTAGGATTTTACATCTTATTCCTTAATACTTATTTCATTTCATATGTAATTTTTAATATCTTCATCATCAATAAAAAAATTAATCATAAAAACATGCTAATCATATTCTTGGGATTTCCTCATAGGTAATATTTTTTCATAATTCCAATACTTTAAAGATTTAAAACACTCAAAAATCAATTATTCATTAGAGAAATAAATATTCCAATTTATTTTGTTAACTATAATTTTCATTTTTCCTTGGTAATTACTTTTTTTTCTTTTCCACACCCAAACCATATTCTTCTTATTCTAAGACATTCCTCTGAGTGATTCTTTTCACATTATTGAAATGTTGGAAGTTGAATCCTCCACCCTCTATGATTATCATAAAACTCCATAATTCTCTTTTTAGTTGTGATAGGAAGCTCATCCAATTCGATTTTGGTAATCATATTACATGATAGATGATTAGGCATAATCAAAAGGTTTCTAATTCCACATCCCATTTAATTTGGTTTCTCATGAGGACAATAATTTCATTTTCCATCACATCCACTATTAATAGAAATACTCCTCATTCTATACATTGAATAAAATGAAAAATTATAGTATGAGAAACAATAATCATAGTGTAAAACCACATAATTATGAAAAATCATTTATAGGATATCTAAATCATGAAACCTTATTCTATGAAACCTTAGGTTCAACCTATGTCATTCCTGATCATTACCCCAAATTTAGTATTTTTACATATACTTAGACTTATCCCAAGGTTTCTCAATAAAGTTATCTCATATTTGTTTCCAAAGGATAACTAAACCTTGCTCTGATACCAACTATAGTGACTGAAACTTTTCAGACATACATATTTCATATTTTGAGGTGAATATTCATTACAAAACATAGTGATCCATTCAATAATTGTATAGGTATAGTGATTTTGGAAACTTGGACACATAAATAATTGGTTTATAAAATATCTACATTATCACCACTATGTTCTTAATAACTAGAACCATTCTTAGTCATATAATACTTACTAAATTTCTTCATAACCTAGGAAAAGGAAACATAATAAAGGGAGATCTCAGATGCTTAGTATGGGTAAACAAGGGAGATATCAATGATCACTTGAACATAACATGAACATAAGGTAATAAGAATATGATAATAATATTTTAAAATCATACAATTTATATCATAGATCATAATCTTGAGTCATGGAAAAAATCTCAGTAGTTCATAAGACATGAATCATAAAGGACTCAAAGAACATGATCCATGAGAGTATAACATTGGTTTAATACCTAATTTTATGTCATACACATAATAATATAAGATAAATTCCTTACTAGTCAAGGATAATTTAAAATATTATCATAGTTTAATTATTTCACTCTCCAGACCATTGTAGTGGTCAATATTAACTCCCAAGACTATTATTATGGACAAAGTCAATTACCTAATTGGTTTTACACCCCATTATACCCTATTTATCTCATTAGATATCAATATTTACCTAATGAATTTTATGGATATATTGGTCCCACCCATCCTTGGTTACAACATGACCACCGTCATTAGTTATAATGTAACCACCATTATTGGTTATAAAGTAACCACCATCCTTGGTTATAATGCAACCACCATACTTGGTTATAACATAACCACCATACTTGGTTATAATTTAACCACCAATACTTAATGAAAAACATAAATATGTGTTCTATAATATCATAAAACATTCATTATATCATCACATCCTAACCCATTCGAATAAAATTAGTTTCATGAAAATTTCATCAATTCACTATGGCATAACCCATATAAAATAAATTTGATTCACAAATATCTCATAAATATAAAAATTAACCATACATATAATTATTAAGAATGGTATAAATGGAACATAACCAAAGTAAATCCTAATTAACATCAAAGGATGATATTTTATATAAAAATTCATTTAAAAGTTCATCGAAATATTTCTTGAGGAAAATGACATTTTAATTTTGAAAATCACTTTTAAAATAAAAAAATTCCCAAAAATAAAATTTAGAAAAAATTATTTGAAAATAAATTTGGAAAATTGAAAATAAATTTTCGAAACATTGATTGGTCATGATAGTGGGAAATTTTTTTCATGTTGTATATTCTAAAAGAAAAAATTCCTTTCATATTTTTGGTAAAAAGATAAAAAGTACCTTGTTTATAAAAAAAAGAACATTCATTATAAACAATTTTTTAAAATTTCATACATGTTTAAGAATAATAATATAATATTTCTATACTTATTCAAAACAGGTTTAGAAAACATGGATATAGAATAAAAAGTTTTTTCAATCGAAGATAGAAATGAACTTGATTTTTATTAAAAATATATTTTTTGTCTCTTGAGTACTTAAGGTGATGAAAATGAATATAAAACATGTATTTTCAAGAAATAACCATGTGATAATAAAATTTATGAGTTTATTATATTATAAGAATTATTAATTGGAAACATAATCATAAAGAGTCCTGATAAACAATGAGATTGTAACATAAAACCATTTACAACTTTGGTAACATTTGAATTGTTAGACCTATGAAAAAAATAATCATACATTGATATATAAATAGACATAAATTTATTAATAATATTAATATAATATATTATTTTAAAGTATATACACCACATAAAAAACAAGTGTAGAATATGGTGTGTCTCATAAAAATAAAATTGAAATGAAAATTCCTTACTTCAGGTCTGACTTACTTTTCATGCATTGGAACCTCATGTATAATAAATATATATTTATTATAAATATATTAAAGAACCATAATACTATATATCATACCATATATTATTTTCTTATAATGTTTTATCACCCATTTATTAAAACTTCTTTATAAAAATCACTATTTGGATTGATATCTACTTTATTTTTTAAATATGTTCCAGTACATTAGTATTGGTACTTGTATTTTTATAACAGTTAAATAATATAATTTTTTTAATAATGATATAAATATAAAATATATTCCTTATATACATTTTTATAGTCATTAATAAAATATATATATTTAAAAATGAATTACAACATTCATGAAGATGGTAGGCCATACATACACAAGAATGAAATTTTCATTTTTTGATGGATGGAAAGAAATAATAGTACATAATAAATAAAATCTATAGAATAATTATTATATCTTATGTATCATATATATTCATTAAATCCATCCTTGTATCCATCAAATTAAAATACAAATAAAAAATGAATCACATCACTTCGTGGATGTGGTAGTGCACGCGTACTCACGATCAACATTATCATTTTCTGATGGGTTGGAAGATAAGAAGGTAGATATGATATTATAATTACAGAAGTATAATAATTCTATAAGTATCATATATAAACATTAAAACCATTATAATAAAAATCCATAAAATATAGTGATGATAAATTAATTCTATCTCTACATGGAGATAGAAAGTCGTATATAAACACGAGCAATATTTTCACTTCCCATTTTATAGAAAGTGGGTGAATAAAGGTCATTTCATAATCATAATAAAATGTAATTATATTTAGTATACTAAAGTTATTGTTTTTTGAATATTATAACAAATTTATAGGAGGTAAAATAATAATTAGAAAGAAAGTGACCGGTTATGGCGATTACCTCTTCTTTAAAATAACTCTTGTATATATCCTCTTAAGGGATATAGATTCTGTCTTTTGGGAATAAAACAAAATATAATATGGTTAGAGAAATATTTAAGATATATTTATAGATTTTGGCCAAGATATAACCCTCAATGTGATGTGAATAAGATAAAGGAGGGGTTCCCTTTTATAATTGAGGGGAGGGGCACCCTTGGAATTTCTTAGAAGATTAAAATAAATTAAATTAATTGTGATGAAAAATTATTATATATTACTTATAAATGGAAGAGTGATGAAAATATAGACAATATATTATACCTAATATAATATTTTAATATTTGAATAAATTTTACTTAATTTAATAAAATATAATTTTCATTAAATATCAATATTTCCAATTTAGAGACTATTCATTTAATTTGAATTAAAATACATAAAAAAAGTTTTAATTAAAATATAATTATTTAAAATAACATTGATATGTCATATTAAGCAAAATAATTCATGTAAAACATTAAATCACTCAAATTATATTACATTTTAAAATTTTAAAATCATTTATTATATTTTTTATTAATTGGAGAAATACCGCATTAATGTTACATAAGCATTTAAGGCCATTATATAATTAATAAAAATTATAAATAAATTTATATTTTTTAAATAATCTCATTAATATCAAAATAAACACTTATATTTTTTTCATAGGTTTTTCTCTATTTGGTCTCATAAGCGACATTTAAAACTAAGAAAGTGAGATTTTGTAACTTTTGTTACTTTAAATATCATATAGGTCATTTTCATGGTCAAGTGTCTATTAAATAGATAAAATTAAATATTTAGGTGATAAGGGTATAACTAAATATATAAAATAAGAATTAAGAATAAACAATATGGTCTTATCACTTATTTTTAATATATATTAACCCGTTTTAGCCTTTACAGAGGAGATAAATTTCATCACAGTTACAATTTATATTGACAAAAAATAAAAGGGGAAAATGTACCAAATTTTATCCTATTGATTATATATATTTAATTAATTTTATAAAATTAAATACATATAAGTGGTAGAAATTAATTTTAAATATGTCTGAAAAATGCGATGAAAATAGGTTTTCCGAAAAATGCATTTTCCAAGAAAAATATGATTTTACATAAACTCCATGTATAATAATTTCCATTATATGAATTTAAATTAATATATATAGATATATAATATATAAATTTAATTTAAATAATTACCCATTAGGGGTTATTTTAAATAATTAAAATGGAAAAATATTATTAACTAAAAAACATGTTTTAGAAAAATGCATTTTAAGCATTAAAATAGATTTATACCAAAAATCATGAAAATTACTGATTAAAATAAAATTAATTTGATTATTAAAAATAAAATTGATAATATTTCAATTTAATACTAAATTAAAAATAAAATAAAACTTTAAATTATTTAATTTAATTACAAAAAAGACAGTTTTATAAAAATCTTTATTTTTCACTATTCATTGAAAAATCAATCTTTTTAGAAAATAACAAAAATTAACCCTATGTTAATTTCGATATGATGATTTAAAAAATGAATTTAATTTTTTCAAATAAATTTTCTTAAATTTCTAGAAATAAATTATAATATTTTTTCATAAAAAGTCATAATCCAATTTTTGAAGAATAAAATGAATTTCCTAAAAATTGAGTGATAAATTAATAAGCATTTATCAAAAAAATTTATTCGGTAGGACCTTTATATATATTTAATAAATTATTTAATCCTATTTATACCTTCTAATTTAGTAGCTAGGTGATAACATTAAATAATAATATTTTTAATATTATATCGTGGTTCGTTTAAACCCATTGTTGTGTGTAATGTAAGTTATCATAGAAGTTAAATATATTGGAAAGAAATATTTCATAAAATCTCAGTGTGTTAGAAACTCAGATTGGAACAATATTTTATTTTTTAACTTTGAACTTCTCTAAGTTCATACATATTCCCACTAGCCTCTTAGACATCATATTATCTTCAGAATATTTTTCTAAGATTCAACACGAAATACTTTGTGTTTTTTAGGAAATAAAATTTATTTCAATTTAGTAGGATTATTAAACCAATAAAATATTTTTTCTATATCATATATGGTATTTTAAATATTTGGAACATTTTTACTTTAAAATAGGACTTTATTGAAATATACCACTAATGGGTGGTAGGAAAACCTTCCAACATATTTAATAAAAAATTATATAAACACTTATATCCCAGATAAACACTTCCAAATATTTTTCCCAGAACATGTTATAGAATCTAATTAATAATAATCAATGTGTATTAATTCAATAATATCATAAAAAATCTTTTTTATCTAATATTGTATTATCTAATAAGACAAGTGAGTTGAAGATACAAATTGTTTACTTAGATTTATTTGAGCACAATAAAATCATTTAAACTAAAATTCTTAATATAGTAACTATTTAATTACTATAATGAATATAATCTACAAGATTAATCAATTATTCCATTGATTTTGAACTCATTTATATTTACAAAAATTTATAAAATATACATTTGGTCTCTCATACCATTAAAAATTAGAAGAATTGATTTCTATAATATCCTTACCTGATATGGAAATTATATGGACTTTCAAAAACACCATCAGGTATATCTTTAATAATATAATAACATTCCATTATTTTTATTCCTTTCCTAATAGAAATATGTTTCAATGAACTTGATTTTCTTCTTGAAGAAACATTATCAACTTTTCAAATAACTTTTCTTCTTATGATTTTGACTTTTTTCTAATTGAACTATATATGTAGTACTAGAATCCAGACATCATATTCCCATTTCATCAATTCTCAACACTTTGAGAATATCATGTAAACTGTTTTTTGACAAATTAAATCATATTGTATAAAAACTTCCATAAATGATAATAGGATTGATTTCCTAACCAAAAAAACCTTTTTATCTTCTATTTGAAGAATGTTATGCAATTAAACTAATCATAAACCATGTGTAAAAACACCTATCTCATTTCATTTAAACAACCATTGTTTACGAGCTATTTTCAAGAGCTAAATGCAATAAAATACACATATTGGGATGAGTTTATCCAATATTAAAGCATGCAAGTTATCAATGTAGAACCTCCTTTTATCCATTACTTGAAATCCAAATTCAAGCTTTAATTATTTATCAAATTCTATCATTTTTTATATTTACAACACTTTTCAAAACATACAACTAATATCATATATCTAATAGTACCATATAATTTATATCTACAACTAATAAAATTTTAAAGAAACTTTTAGTCTTTCTAAGTCATAAATATATTTAATCTTATTTATTATTACTTGATGCACAAAATCATATTGAGTATATGAGACTAAAATCAATTATTTACCCAATCATATTGATTATGTTATTGTAGACTAAGATTCCTTTGTTCATTTTTTATATAGTTTCTTAGAAACCTTAAATTAATAACTTTATGATTCTATAAGCGTATAGAATATATTGCTTCACAAATTTAACACTTGATTACCGAGGAAATAACTATTCTAACACATAAAATTTTCCTTAATAACTTTTTATTAAATTACAAATATTTCTTAAGAACTTTTTTTAAGTTACCAATATTAGGATTTGCATACATTAATATTATCATTTTAATAACTAATATAAAGTTTAGTTTGATGATGATAAGAATTTATCTATAACATACATTTTTATTAGAAGAATATTGTGTGGTATTTCTTTCACTAATGGATTTAAATTAATTTTATCCCACTAAAAAAATTATTCCCTAATAAATCATATGCATTTATTAATCCAAGATCTATATTGTACAATGAAAATGACCCCATTATAGTGAGAAACTCACCCATTAGTTATTTTGGTAGGTCATCTTCCCAATCACAATAGTTGTGATTCTTAGATAATTTAATGGATAAACCTTTATCCAAATATATCATATGAATCCAATAAATTCAATTCCTATGGTTTCCCAACCCTTGGTTTTTATAACTAATTGTAACCAAAAGAAAAGATAAAAAACAAGCTAACAGAAAAAAATATAGGATCACTCTACTATGGAATAAAAATACTCATTGAATAATCATGATTCACTCATTACTTGATTTCATTACATAATATAATCTAAGGGCACCCTACTATAGTGTGAAACAACCCAGTTTGATGGTTGAGGTCTTGAGAAGTGTTTCTATTAAAGGAATATCACACTTAGTATTTAAGGTGTTTTAGTCCCACTAATTTAATATACATCATATGAATATTAAAATCATAACTATTAAATCCTATGTAAAAATTATCTTCCCATGTTTTACTCCCTTTTTTATACACACGATTCTAATAATTTAGTTTTGGAATTCCCAATTCCACCCAAAAAATTGATGTATTCACTTCATATTAATGTGTAACTCTTTACACAACCGACAAGTATTTGTTAATCACCCAAAATAGATTTAAATCATATTCATACATATCCAAATTCATCATATGAATAAGTTATATGAGAACTTCATATAATGTCATAGAGTTATATGAGATTAAAAAACTCCACATGAGTAAGCTCGGAGTGATAAATAACCAACCCCATTTACTTTCCTCGCTAAGGAAAGCATCCAGGAAAGTTGGTGGTCTGATATAAATTCCCTCTACCTATGGATACATTACTCAATAAAGAATTAAATTCATGAATACTATAACACCTAATATGAACAAACTATATCAAACAACTATTATCAAGATCATAACTAAAATCAAAAACTGAGCTCAAGGTATATGAAACTAAATTTATGACATCAAAACTTATTTGATAGGAAAGGATCTATCCTAGAAGTAATTCATCATATAATATTTGGTATACAATCATTAATAATATAAAAAATTTATAACTATGAATAAAATAGGTAATAACCTTTAAATAAATGAATAATCAAAATATTTAAACACGATACAAACATTTATGAAAAATTTCATTAGTAAAAGATAATTATAAATCCTTTTATAATTTTAGCTTTAACATGATTGAAATTTCATAAATCTTGATATAAAATCTTTATATTATTTCATATACAAACTCATTCACATATATCATCATATGCCATTTCCTTTTTAAATATATGATATTATATTAATTATAAACTATTTCTAATTCAATTTCTATTATGTAAAACATGTAAATAATCTAAATATTATATACTTAATTATCATTTAAACAGTGATCACATCAATTATCAAAACACTTTTTATGTAGCTTAAATAATATCAAAATAAATCCACTTTAATATGAATAATTTTAAATTAATTAATTATAAACTAAACATGAATATTAAGGAAACATAATATATAAATAAAAAATTTATTCATTTTACAAAATATGAGATATTTATAAACTATACATAAATAAATTATAATTATAAATCTTTTATAAATTAGGAAGGATATAAATATTTTATATTCATTTAAATATTAACCTCTTCATATTTTATATTAAATGACATTTAAATGAGATTTCATGAATTATAAAACATTTATAATTTGATATTGATTATATAAACATTTTTATATAATTTAAATATCATTTCTATTATAATTTATAAATACATTATAAATCAAACTTTATGATTTATAAACTAACCATTTATTTATATATCCGATAGCATGCCATTTAACTTTTCAAAACGCATTTCAAAAAATATTTTTCAATTAACCATAAACATTTTATAGTTAATTAATTTATATAAAACTATTATAAATATATATAAATATATAAAAATACATTTATCAGTAGTTGTAAATAATTTATAAATAATATAATTCAATTAAAAATTGATTTATCTTGATTAAAACAAATACATTATTTATTTTCATAAACAAATATTAATAAATATGAACTTTTATAATTTATTTCCATGCTTGGAAAATATCATTTTACAATTAAAATTTATTTGTTCGTAAAATAATAATAATATTTATTTAAGAAAGAAGTCTCCATTTAACACCATTTATGGGATTTTTATGGTCATCGTATGATTTTATGCAGTAGAATACAATATAAACTCTTGAACATCTATCTTAAAGATTCAAGACGTAAATATAAATAAAAATTCAGAGTAACCAGAAAACACAATTAACAAGTTTATTTTTCTTCCTCGGTAAAAGATGATGCTTGATAAACATCACAAATAAATGAAAAAAATTCATCTTACCTCCTAGTGGGAACACCAACCAATGGATCTTGTGGGGATACCTAAATGCTGAAGGGGTGATAGTGACTTTTCCCTAGACGATGAACAATAGTACAAGATAATGAGAGAATTGAGAGGATTTATCATGATTGGTTATTTTCAATTGGAGGTATCACATCCATTTATATATACATCCATGATGAGTTTCATTAAATGAAATGTATCATCCATATTTATGTACCCATATAGATTTATTTCCATTGAAATTAATTCATTGAATTCTATTCAATGAATATTTAACCCATTTAATCTATTCATAACATATTGATAAAAAACCATTTGGGAGAAATAAATAAATAAATAAATATATATCATATACATATATTTATCATTGCATGTATTTAATACATTTATAATAATACTTGCATCGAATGCATATTATTAAATCTGCACTTATATATATAATATAATATATTATATATATGTATATATTTTTGTGCATATTCAATAGGTTATGCATGTGATAATCAAAGTGAGAGTATTTGATTTGTTTAAAGTCACGATGGATATTAAATTTGTGTTTAATGGGTTAATGCATGTAATTTTTTAGATAACATGTAATCATGATGATTTGAAATTATTTTATATATGGGCCTATGAATTTTCTTATAGTTTCTTAATTTATAGACTCTCATTTATCATGATATGGTTATTGTGTTAAGAATAATTTTTTTATTAATTTTTAAATGTAAAAATGTTATATTGTTATACTTTTTTATTCATGTGATGAATATGCTAGAAAACAATATTGTAAGAAATGATGATAATTATAAGATCCTTAAATGGGAAGATTAAATGACTTATGTTGTTTTCTAAAAATTTTGTATGTTAATTGAATTATAAGATAAAAATGGAGTTAAATAAATGTTTTTTTGTAAAATAATGATTAATTGAATGATTTATTTATTTAAATGATGTTTTTAATGGACTTAGTTAATTTTTTGGTTAAGTTATTATTGTTGATTGGTTTATGATTTATTATATTATAAATTATATAATGGTAAAATTTTATATTAATTTTTTTGAAGTGATCATTTAACCAAGGTTAAATTATTTATTTGATAAATTCATATATTGGTTGGTTTTTTCTAATGTATTATCTAGTTTAGTGTGTTATTGAAAATTCAGGGTTTTTAGTGGGTTTTTGATTTTAAATCATAGTGGAATTGTGAATGTATCAATTAAAACCTTAATAATAATTAGGTATAGATCATGTTTGGAGGATGGTTGTCAGTTTTCTCTAGTATTATTACTAAAAATTCAAATTATAAATTATATGTTTAATATTTTATCTTGGGGTATTAATGTTGAGATAATAAATTACAATTGTAATGAATTATCCATTATGTAACAAATTTACCTATTTTATGAAATGATTTCATGGGGATCATTATTTTTTTTGTGAATTTGAATGGGGAGTGGTGAGTCCACACTATTTTTATAGACATTTTATTATCTTTATTTTGGTATAATGTGTAGAAATGGATAAATATAAAAGACTGGTGTTTAATGAGGTTTTTACTTGAAGAAATGAATACAATAGAGTATTCATTTTGGTATGTAAATTCCTTTGGTGGGGAGACTCATGTGAAATTTTATTTAGTTGAGGTAAAGTAAATGATAATTGAGATGGTGAAAGATATGGAGGGATATTTTTTCAAGTTATTGAAAATTTATTCAATGAAAATTCTAGGTTTAATAATTGGACATAGGGCCTTAATGGTCAACATTGTTCACTGGAGATGTTCGTTGATGCTTCTCATAGATGAGAATCCTTATTATGGGGAGTTTATAAGAACTTCATATTTATCTAAAATTCATTGAATTTAATTTTGATATTTTTAATTGTTTTATATATTTTGGATATAATTTTTGAGTTAGAGTAATAATTATAGGAAATTTTAGAGTATTTAAAACTATTAAGTGAACTTGGAGTTCACTGTAATAGGATATGAAGACTCTTTTGGGTGCCACTGAGAGACTAGTGTTCTAAATAGAGGAGGGGTGAACTATGGGTGGCCACCAGGAGGTTGATCATGATTCACTGGGTACTCAGTAACACATTGAGAGCCTAGTAGAGACCCAATAGGATTCAAGTGGTGTTTCCAAACCCATTTTTAATAAGGGATCTTTTTCATTTCCCTATCATGATTTATATTTTAAAATATTCTTTTGTTTGGATAAATGGTAATTGAAGATGAATAACTCTATTTTTATACCTCATGTTATCATACATAAATATAATTATGTTCCATTAGATTCAATATAATATATATGGTAATATAATAATTAGTTATGGGGTATTATTCTAAGGAAATGTTGTTTTTATTCTTCTATATTACAATTTGTCTCACACCTAACATTTTAGTGGAATTTATAATTAAATATTATTGAGTACATAATTAATGATGTTTCTCAGTATAGATTTATAATTGATTATAAGTTAGGTGATATTAATCATTTTGTTGAACTTTCATTGATTGTTTTCATGTGAATCATTTGTTTGTTGTGTATGAATTTAATATTGAGTGAGATAAATGGATTGAGTGTGAAATAATTTTTTTATGGAATTAATTAAAATAATTAATGTTTTTAACTGAGTGTTTTTAATATGATAAACTAATTTTAGTTTTAATTAATTCAATATATAATGATATTAGTTCATGGAGTTAATCAGACTAAAATGAGGAATTATATTATCATTGGTAAAAACAATTTTTAATGCCTATATAATAATTTTTTTTTTAAAATTTATTATTTGTAATTAAAATTATTTTAATATCATAGTTTCTTTTAATTAATGATTTTTGATTTAAAGTGAATTAAATGGGTATCTAAAAAAGATTTAATTTGAGATAAATGCTATTTTTTGTGCATAAATTGTTGAGTAAATACACATTTGGAAATTGGGTGTTGACTTAATATCATTTTTGTGTTTAAAAAATTATTTGTAAAATAAAACTTTTTATGAGATGAAAATAAAGGGAGATATTTGGAGTGAGAAATAATTTAAAAACCATATGTGTGATGGAAATTATGGATTATAAATCCAATTCTGATGTTTTAGATTAATTGGAAGTATTTATTATATAAAAATATGGTTTATTTTAAAAACATGTAAATGAGTAGAATACATGATATGAATTATTATCATGTAATAGAAAATATAATTGACCTCTATTAATAATGTTATTTTTCATTGAACTCATAGGATTGAGTTAGGAATGTTTTTTTGGGTATTAAAATGATAAATAATGAAATTTAATTTGAAAATATTAGTTTTAATTGTTTTTAAATTATTTTTGATGATTAAGTTTTTTAATGAATTGGAATTAATTATTTGGTGTTGATGAACCATTTTATAATTAAAATGTTAAATTGTTCAATCTAATTATTAAAGGAATCATGTAATGTAATTTTACATGTTGTGACCTATTTTTTAAATGTTGGAAATCATGTTAGTTTTTTATTAAAAGTTTAATTAAATGATATTATGATATATCATTTCTTTGAAAACATGGATTATTAATTTAGGAGTTTTATTGAGACATATAGGGATGTTAACATTTCTTAAATCGCATGTTTTAAATGCAAGATTAATTTATTTTTATTGAATTTTTTCATATGTAATTGAATAGTGAAACTGATTTTATTTTAGGAAAATAGAATGGGATTAAAACATGAGTTTTAATACTAAAAAATTAATTTTATTTATTGAAAAAATAAATGTATAAATAAATAATGGTAGATGTTTTTATAAAGCATGATAGTTATTATGAACAATTTTCTTGATTGATTAAGCATTGAATGGGTTAGCAAATGTTATTTTTTTGATCTAATATATTATGATACATATTATGTTATAATTAAAGATCTAAGTATTTATCAAACATACATTGTGAGACTTGAAATTCATTAAAATATGACATGATCCATGGGCTTAACTGTTTGATGTGATATGCATTGTGATAGGAAATGATTCAAGATGAGATATTACTAGGGTTGAACTTTTTCTTTGTTATGCCTTAGTATAGGATATTAAATAGGTGATGGATTGAGATGAGATACTTCTAGGATCAACCTTGTGTTATGTTACACTTTGTTCTTGGAAATATGTCGAGGAATCATTTTATTATACAAGTATTAATCATGAGTTGGGGATAAAAACCATGATTTTACAAGGATAAATATGATCCATGGGGATGAATATAAGATGATTTAAGATATGATTTAGGTTATTATGGGGTTTTAATTTTCTAGGTTGAGGAAATAATTGATTCATGTGATTTTATATGATATAATTTTAAAAATATTATAAATATTCACCATTATTAGCCAATGAAGGTAGACATGGTTTTGGGGTGCCTTGGTAAGCACTTGAGGATTCATTGACATGGGTTGTTTTTTACTATATAAATATGTCAAATTCATTATATAGTAACTCATAATAAACATCAGATTATTTTGAACTCTAATTTATTCTTGGGGTCAGGGTAGTTTTCTACTGATATTTTCCTCACAAACTATAATTACACATATCATGTGCGTAAAAAATTCATTTGTTGTAGTATAGATATAGGAAATGGGTTTCCAGGTGAATAAAAATGATTGATTATATCATGGATATGATTTGTGTTTTTTTTGTATTTATACAGTTGAGTTATTTATATGCCTTATTTTGATACATTTCTATTTTATTTCAATATGATTTTATACTTGTGACATGGATTGTAACATGTTTGGTTGCATGTTCTTATTGGGCATTAATGGGATTACATGGAGTTATTTGATGATATTGTTTGTGATATTCCACTATGTTTGAGTATTTAAATTCATTATTATTGAAATGACTTGTGATGGTCCACTAGAGGGTATATCACTCCCTAAATGATACCCATATAACCTTAGGATTATTCACCATCATGAAGTGGTCTGGGAGTTTACTTGAGAATATGTGAAATTTTTACCCAATGGAATAGTTATAGTGGGTTAGGGAATTATAGGAGATTGAGATTATACAATATGAGGTGGATCTAGAGGTATATTATTTGTGAAAAAATAGGGAAGGTGTTGGTATCATAGAGAAAAGTGTTATGAGAGTGACACATACTGAAGATATGTATGGTGAAATTGAGTAATTTATTTATATATAAACCAAGTATAGGTAATAATTATTTTTTGGATACTCTATTTGGATGTGATACATCTGGTATATTGTAACATTACTTAATAGTAAATCATATAGGAATCATTATAGTTTAATGAGAAGAAGGTATTTTACTTTAGATAAATTGGATGTGGCCATAACTAACTTGTATTAGGATGATGTTGGAGGATTTTATGTGATATGATCCATTTAGATGATTTTTTTATCATTTTTTAGTTTATAGGAAGCTAATATGACATGACTCGACCCACCAAGACTCATCATAGTCTAACACTACGTCAAGTGTGATACCCCAAACCTGCTTCCAATAGGATATGGTATGGAAACTATCACCATGAATTCATAACATACATGGGATTCCGTAGCCTATAAATCCTTTAATAAAAATGAATATTCAATAGATGATATAATCAATAACCACCATCCATACACATTAATAGTCAAACTGTATAACAATTCATGTATAAAACATAAACCAAAAGAACAATTCCACATTGGTAAATAATATATGAAGTAATACTATATAACATATCTAAGTATAAAGGAAAAGAAAAATGAAAACACATCCTTGCTCTAGGTACTCTTGGATCTATCTCTAACAGCAACTATCATCACTTTAAACAACCATTCATCGACAATTTCAACTCAACCAGCCCTAAGAACACTAATATCACCTCAAAACATGGATTATTATACACAAACACAACATATGTGGGCATAGAAATCATTTAGGGGTGATTGTAAACATACCCAAAATAATATAAAAAAGTCACAAAATAAATATGAAACGATAAATAATCTTAAAATACCAGGGCAAAGGGAAACATGAAGGAACCCATATATATTCATAGGTTAAGACAACCAATTATTCTAGAATAATCCCAATATCTATGGCTTATCTATATTAAGGATTATGTTTTGCATGAAATCAAAGACACATTTAATGTCAAAATACCTATAAAACCTATATTCAATAGTCTAGATATAAGTTAAATATTAATTGCTACCAAGAATTCCTTCCATTTTTCAAGACCCACAACATTTTTATTACTCATTGTCTACAACTACTCAAACCTCATAACTCACACACCACCTCTCTATAACCATAGTAGGGGAATTACACCTAGCTAAAGGATTATCATCGATTGAGGGAGTACCGACCCCTATAGAGGGACCCACCTCATCAAGGGGATATTTTTTATGAGGGATTTTCTAATTAAATAGATGAAGGGACCACATTCAATATCATGGGAGAGTAATGACTTTTATAGGTGGAGAACCTGTGCCCTATCACGTGGGGGTGTTCCAAGTCTGAGTATAGTATGGGGGACCCATTATTTATCTATATTGAGGGAGTACCTATACCATTCTCAAAATTATTTAATATATAAACTCATTCCCCAATCTAGTATGGGAGTACATACTCCATGATGAATTTGAGGGACCCATTCCTTATCACTAGAATAGATTCAAGGGAGTACCAAAACTCTATGTCTATTCTAAATATCTTGCTCGAATAATGTTGTCTCTTATATGATGATAAGATCCTTCAACTACCTAATATTCCTATCAAATGGTATATGACAACTAATAGGAACTTACCATCCTGATTTACATGTAAAAAAGATCATAATGGACTATTCACTTGTCTAATTTTGACACTAGGAGAGAAGATACAAAAAAACCAAAGATCACATAGTTCTTGGAATATACTATTAATGACACAATATGCAAGCCTTGGGTAGAGTCTTAATATATACCACCATCAATATTCCATTTGAATCTAACTTACTAGATGTTTCCTGGTAGGGTATACGATATATGGGACTAGCATGCCACTTCGACAAGTACCACCAATAGCCCGAGTCATGTGGTCTCAAACAACATGGAATGTTCCCATGTACAAATAATATATGGACCATATGGTATGCCCTAGGTGTTTTAAATGACACATATCATTTCATATAGTTTGAACATGTCATGTAATTATAACCGTATGCTATATATGTCAAACAAGGTGGTTGGGCATGTACTCCATCTCTCCCCAGGTTACATTATTCTGAAGAACACATCCTGTGACTCATATTCACACCCTATGTGATATTTAAATCTCTACATAATCCCTATACCACACTATAAGATATACATTACATGTACCTCAAAGTTACATATCTTATTATATTTAACTTCTATGGAATCCCTAGATATCTTATGGAATATGATACACATCATGTGGTTTATGAACTATATGCCATGTAGTCAGTTTTTATTATATATTCGAGTTAATCGGCTATTTAATTATTGTTATAAACACTACCACCACCTAACACATCATGTTCTATAAATCCCACACCTATTATATTCAATCCCCTATGATCATCATTTCCTCTATAATTGTGGTACCTCACTAGCACCCAAGTATCCACTGTTCATCCTTGCCACTGAATCAACACACTAGCCTCATGTTATGGTATTCATACATATTTATATCATGGTCAAACTATGTTAAACTATCGACCAATTTGAAGGCCTACGATGAGCATCAAGTTTGAGGTGGGAAGAAGAATAATGAACATTGTTTGGTTCCAATACCAACCTTCTAAATTTTCATTTTCAAACATACACTATGAAGAACATAAGAAAATGAAAATTATTTGAATAAAATTTCAATAATGGTTAAAGGTAATAATTAGGAGGAATTTGTACATCAATGAATTTTAGGGTTTAAATAGAAAACCTTAAATAATGATTGTCCAAAATTCATCAAAAATTATTATAATAAAATAATAAAACCAAAATATATATAATTCATGGTTTAATAAAAAAGAGATTATAATAACCTATAACTCTATTATAACAGATAGGAAATTTAAATTTCACAAATAATGGGGAATGTGAGTCAAAAATGAAGTCCTACCTCATGGAGAAAACATATATTCTTTGATTCATTATTTGATACCATGATATTCAACCATGTTTCCACATAAATCCACCTCTACACTAAGATTCAACATTTTCTCCACAACTAAGAATATTATCTATCTCCTCCTAGTGTTCAGTTAAGAAAATGGATCAAACTAGAGGAAATAATATAATGGAAAATATATAAACCAATAGTCAATTCAATCAGTCTATTAATTAATGATTCGAAATGGGTATAGTCTGGAACCCAAAACCCACACAATAAAAATACCTATATGTTTAATAACCCTTTATTCTAGACACAAAAAAGTGTCTAAATTCCCACATAAGACTCCATTTAGGGTATATCACCATTAATTATCATGGGATAATTAATTAATTATTTAATAAATATGAAATATCACATAAAGTCTGACTAGCTCTGAATTCCACTAAACATCATATTGAGGGTAAAAATCACATCCCAAATACAATAAAACGATCAAAATAAAAATATGTGGTCATTAGATAGGGTAAATATACCATTTTACTCCTTTAGAGGACCTTAGTTTTAAAATAAAATATGAGTTAATACTAATTCCAGGAAAATATGAGCTGCTATATACTGCCCACCTTTAATCTTCTTCATCCCCCAAAATTAAACATCTAGGGATAACAAACTAGAAAACTCATATAACAACCTCATGTAAAAAATAACTCATCCTATCAGATTGTCTAAATTTTTTTGGGGGGTACAAATTATATGTGAACATAGAATACAACCCCTATAGGTAAATATCACCTTAGTTATAGACTTAATTCCTTGGTTTTTGACTTCCTCATATGAATAGATTTACTCAACCCCTTCTTGAGAAAATGCTCCAACCAAATAATAAGTCTGTATTACAAGAATATTGATAATATTCCTTTCAAAAAACATTCCAATCCATAGTTCACCCATTCTCATAACACAAATAAAACTGTAAATCATTTGCACCAACATGGATATGGTATGTCAATAAGAACATATTCCATGGGAGTTTTATACCCCCAATATTCCAAGTGAAGCCCATAAAACTACCACATTAGAACCATATATTCACATAAATCTCAATTATTAGGGAATAAAAAAAATATTCCACATAGACCCCATAAGGGATCTCAAGAAACTCTCCTTGAGGGATACTTTAACTCATCATCATCACTAGATAAGGTGTGTGAACTAATGATGAAAACACTAATCACAAGGATATTACTGATACCAAAGCTATATATTTTCTCTAACCTAAGTGGAAACCATACAACCACACATATAACTCCAAATTATATATTATTCACTATAAAGGATAACCTAGTTGGGTTATGGTCACTCTTGATGAAGTAAATTCAAAAGCACACTAAGAAACAAAACCAATCTCCTCAACCTTCCATGTAATTAACCATTATATTTTTGGTGACCCATTCCACCAACATGTTTAAATGGGAATACTATATTAGATCCAAACCCCAAGATAAAAAATCCTAGGACTAAACTGAATAAATAATTTAACCCATAAAGTAACATATTTCCCTTCATAGCTAATTTGTTTAATGATATACACCAATTCTCAATCAGATATACATCACTAAGGTCTCATAACTAATTATGACACTAGATTTTATAACCTCTCATCATTGCACCAAAGATGAGCCTAATGGAAATACCATTATGAAACTATGGAATAGGTTAATGTAATCCCCACTTTTAAGAAAAATAATTAGGTGAACTTCTTGGGAAAATATAACCTGATAAGATCCCATAATTGATACTGCTAAGCTAGACCTCCCATTATTAGTGAGGAGGTGAGGGACACCATATTAGTTCAAAAGTATGATACATGAACCTATCCTATAAAATTAAACTATAATAAGGTTATCGCCTCAGTTTCCACCACCATAAGTTGAGAATGAAATATCCTACTAAGGGCGTCGTCTACCATGCTACTATTTCACCACTCTAATTTACATAACCTATCCATACCTAAAACTCCACAGAGGCCAACTAATACTCTACCAAACAAGATGATTCACCCAAAGAATATGCATCACTCATATGTAAAAATTACACCATGATATTCCACTACATAGGTGATTCTATTAGATATATCCAAGAAAAAACCTTAAACACCCATCTAACCCTAGTAAAATGAGGGTGACATCAATAAATTTCACAAAAAATGATCCATAGGTCTCCTAAATACCACATGGGTTTTTATTACTCTAACTAGGATTCCTCAATTTCCATATCATTTCTTAGATGCTACCTATGAATTTCATCTTTAATAAACCAAAGAATATGACATTAATACTTGAATTGAACCTTAAAAAACTACTTTTCTCATTTCCACTAATCGAAGAGATATTCCATGATCAATGAATCCTTTTCATAAAATGGTATTCCAATTACACTATCAGCTCCCTGATATCAATCAAAATAACCAATAATATTTAGAATATTTTGATGCAGTACTAGAATATAATTCAATTTTAAAGTGAATATTTTAACAAGGGTGTCCTTAGAACATGTTATGGAATAATTTTCATGTGTACCACCACCACTGTGGGAAATTTCTTAACCACAAAATCCATATCACACCAAGATAAAATCCCCAACTGGTGGGTAATAATTCACATTATTATATTGTTCATATTTCTCATCCTTTATGAGGGTCCTACCACTTGGATTTAAAGGATATAATAACGAATTTTAAATATAGTGGAAAAAATATAAAAACCCAAATCCAAGATCAACCTTGAAATATATAAATATCATGTGTATTATAAAATGAAGAAACCATATACCTTTCTATGAATATGGTTGGTGCATCTGTCTTCACCATGTGTGCTTGATAAAGATCACATGAGAGGGAGCCGAATGAAATCCCTCATTTGGAGGTATAAATGAGTTTTATTCAATCACTCGATGCACAAGGGGGATCCTCCGGTCACCCATGGAATGTTAGTTCCTAAAGAGTAAGAGAGATATGAGAATGAGGGAGTTTATCCAAGAATGCATGAGTAGTAATGCTACCATTGTATGGAAATAGTCTCTTTTATATATCCCATGGGGATGCTACCCAATACCATGAATTTACTTATGAGTTTCTTAAATGCATGAGTAAATTATTTCAGTTATATCTTATGTATCCTTTGGTCACACATTCTCTCATTCATTTCATCCTATGAAATGACTAATCAATGATATCCAATGTGTAACATATTTGGATGATAACCCATTAACACTCCAATAGATTATATGAATCATAGAAGTGCCTTAAATATAAACATTTTTTCACATGTATTTAATAATATATAACACACCATATCATACTATATAATTTCACATGTCTTTAGGAAATATTCCTTTTTAATCTCCCATTTAAACTAAAGATTAAAATTCATTCATGTCATTTCACCTTATACCATATCTTATATGAAAACCTATGAAATTACATCCAATACTCATTTTGAATATCTTCCAAATTTTTTTTGCAAAGATATCTTAAAATTCACCATGTATCACATCATATGAAATACCTTATGAATAAAAATCTAAAACTATTTTGTATTAAATCTAATTTTTTTATAGAAACTCATTGAGTTAAACTCAATACCCATTTAGTCAACCAAAAAGTGTGACCCCATGGTCGTTTGTATCATTGAAAAACAATATGAATCACAATATACATAAATGTAATCAAGGAGTTTCCTACAATAAAGCATCAATGATACTCAAGCTATAAAGAGTTCAGATGTGATCTTTATCAAACACATGTATCTATACATATATTTCCACTAGTTTAATCATATTTAAGTGTGCATTATCTTATGAATCCATTGTAAAATACGTCGAGTGACCAAAGTGTCACATCCTATCCCAGTTCACTCTATGAATAGTAATTGAACCGGTTGGTGATAAGGCCTCAAGAACACATCGCTAAATTCTAGAGGCTATTAACTAACAACGGGGCCTATGATGTGTTTTTAGGGAGACTATGACCTCATATCAATTTAATCAACTATTAGAAATAACCAAAACACATCTATGAAAGAAAATAAATAGAGTCTAGAAGCAATAAATATAAAAAGGATATAATAATAAATGAAATTTATTAAAATCCCGATTGACCAAGTTATACATACAAAAATAATTTCCCAATGGACTGATCATATACACAAGAATAAAGGAAATAAAAAAATTATAACTATCTACTACTAACTCAAATCTAAACCACATACCCAATCTCCATATACATATCCGATCCACCTGGCTTGATTACTTTTGGATCTCAGCCCATCCTATTCCTCCAACCATGTGAAGTAACACTTAGGTACCCCAATGTAATGGCGTCCCAAGTAGGGAGTGAGTACAAAAATCAATAGGGAACCACTAATGAAGCCTCAAAAATAGCTAGTAAGATTTATTGTATATATATGTGATCTTCTAATTAGGATAAAAATAATAACAATACTATCTAAAGAACAAAATAAATAATTTTTTTACCAGGGCCTATAGTCATAAGTACATTCTCATGAAATGCTCTCATTCTAGCTAAGATACAACCGAATAAAATGAAATGAAATAAAACCATAGTCCATCCTTGGGTCATTGAACTCAATAGAACATACTTTCTTTAGACAAAACCATAATGTATCTAAACCACATATCATAAGGGTTTCATATTTTAAATATAGGTTGAATTAGTTTAAGCATCAAAACTAGGGATAAAAACTGGTATGTTGGACAATACTAAAAAAAAAGGAGGAATGAAATGTCCAATAATTCCAAATAATGATGAGTAATTCCATGTCAAATAATAATCAAATTAATGATAAGGAACTCTATGTAAAATAAAATTCAAATTAAAATAGTAATGTTATGTCCATCAATTCATGATAAGTGATAGGGAGTTCCATGTCTAAATCCTCTCTACACCCTATATAGGGACGAATCCAAGTGACAATTGGAATCTTGATAAAATAAAATTTAATCAGTAATGCTCAAAATCCATATCCCAGGAAGTAAATCTAGAAATAATTTATACATAAATAATAACCAAGGTAATGTATACATAAAAGAGTGAGGGTGGCCACATTCCTAAACCCACCACTACTTCCAAAACCCCTTGGTCTTACAAGTTTTGTATGGGTTCTATGGTGACACATGATACCATCTATACCCAAACCCATAAGCACAAAGTTGGGGTTGGTCAATCTTCAGGTACTCTCTTGGGTCCCCCAGATCAATACTATAGAGAGGCTTCTAACTCAGAATCCTCAAGGTCTATACATAGGTAGAGTTATCCCTCTAGAGATCTTCTAAGTCAGTACCTTGGTGTCAGGTAAATGCTCGTTGCACTAGGGAATCATATACCATGACATCACGAATAGAGTAGAATAAAATTACTAGATACACATGTTCATGTCACTCAAAAAACCGTTAGGATATGGTTCATGATCCCATCTTGGTGCCAAGGTCTCTCTGGTGGGGTAACAAACCATACCGGTCCTAGAATGCCTAAGGTTTTTCCACTTGGGCATGAAAAAGGCTAACATGTATCAAGGATTTATGTCTCACTACTATGGTATATGGAATTAAACTAGAACCTAGGTGTTGTTAGTGAGCCCTAGCCTTCTTCCATTACAAACATATGATTTAATTAATTAAAAAACCATTGGTATAAATTAAACCGGAGGTGTCACCCTTAGGGATGAGCCCAATAATACACATACTACCATATGCATGCATATATACCATATGGAAGGTACGGCATACCACATACCTTTTAAGAATCATTCCATTAACTTTATAAGTGATGGAAGTAGATTCCAAGGCCCTTCTAATCTTATTTGAAACATACTAGGGTCCTGTCTCACAACTAACCATGTGAAACTAATTAATTGTAATTACATTATAATTAATTAATAAAAATAAAAGAGATATAAATAGATAAATGAATTGAATTACAATGGAATAAACCTCAAAACCTCAATGGTCTATCCCATTACACTAAAACTGTGACCTCACTCTCACAAAAAACCTATGACACATCATCAAAATTGAACTAGGAATAAACCCTAAGAAACAAAATAAAAAAAACCAATAACTTAATTTAATCTTAAAATATTTATGAATTCATCATGGTTCTATACCTCAATGAAACAAAACATGGTAAAGTGAAGATGACCCCCCAGGTCACTCTATTCTTAGGAATATAAAATCCCCATCACTGGTATCTGATTATTATATGTTTCGATGGAATTAGGACCAAAATCCCTTATTGGTGAAACAAACATTTGGGGAAGAATTACAATAACACAATATAGGATAAAAAAGCTAAAGTATTACCTCTAGGCATCCAATGTATCTAACAATATTCTATTTTAACCAAGAATGATGGAGATCTCCCAAGGAGGAAGGGAGAAGGGGGAAGGCGTGCATGGAGGAGATAATGAGTGAAATGAGGAAGAAAATGAGTAATAATATTTAAATATTAGAGGGTAAAAATGATAATTTTTTCCTTTTAATGAGACATATGGTTAGGATGAATAGTTAGGGAAACTGTTTGCTAACCATTTAAGTTTCACTATCCAAAAATCCTTCACTTATAAGGGTTAAAGAACATATTTAATAAAATAGTGTTCCAATAAAATGAGTCCCTTTTCCCCTCTACACCATACTACACAATTTTCTGGGGATCCTCACATGGGTTAAACAAATCATGTGCCCTTACAAAATAGGCAACACATTTAGTACTAACTGTGCACCCTAGGATTCACTTTTAAAAAATTTCAATTTCAGGTCCCACACCCCTGGGATGCTTCCAAAACCTCAATTACACCTTTTGATCTGCATTACACACAAAAAAAAATCAATTTTAGGCATTATAACTTTCAAAATTATACTCAAAACCTCTAATCAAGATTTTACCTATCCAATAACTGAAAATTCAAATTACTTATAAAAATTTATAATAAAAAAACATGGGATTTTACAACATCCCCACCTTAATGATTCTCATACTCAAGAAATATTGGTGGGAATTAAAATGAAAAAACCTAACAAATTAGGTCATGACCTCTTTCAAAATGGATATGCTGTGTTTATAAACGGATAACGTGTCTCGATGCACCACTTTGAACATATGAATATTAACAAACAAAACCTAAGAAAAAAATTATAACTATTATCAAAACAAAAATACAAACATAGTTGAGATCATCAGAGATGAAATATAATCACTTTATCATACAATTTATTAACCACCCTATGGTGCTCCCTGCCATAGGTTATTTCTTTCAATATCAAATTCGGATCCATGAAACTCCCACTGTCAGAATTAAAAAATAAAATATTCCCCAAGAATCCTAATGATACTCCTGATGTGTTCCTAATCTTTATATACCCAATCACACATGATGACACCACTCTCAGTCCTTGATTTGATCTAAACGATCGAATTCCAATTGACTAAGTTTAATCTGGTTGTGTAGGATTCTCCTAAAAAAGATCTAGTTGGCCATTTCACTACACCCATCTTACCCCAATGGAATTCCAGATGTGGTTACTCCCCAACCATATCCAATTATATAAGAGAATGAAGGTCAATTCACTTTTGACTGACTATTTTAAAAAACTCTCAGCTTCAGAATCTGACACATCCCCAAAACCCAATCCTTATGCCATTATCCTAAGGCACACTAAGGCCATTCTAAGAATGATCAGTGAAGACTATAACTAAATTTAGATGATATTTCCTATTCAAACCATTCATTTTTTATTTTATTCATCATGAAACATTATTAAAATTGGTACAATTTTGATCCAACACCCTTAGATCATTACAAGTTATCATGATCCCAACACCTATGCTTGGACTCCACCCAAGTCCCTATTCAAACCTATACCTGACATTCATTGAGTAATCTAGAAGTACCATGTTCCATTTATCCAATAAAATCCAAATTCCAAAACAACCACCCAAATAATAGAATCAAGGTACCACAATACTTCTCACATGAAGGTTTCCCACTAGTGACTAAAATTATGCTCCACACCTTAGGAGTAACATATTAGTATCTCCAAAAAAATCCCTATCACTGTAGCCAAATCCCCATCTAGGTATAGACTTAACTACTAAAAGGGAATGAAACTTTATCACTCCTAAGTTCCAACTTGAAATATTGCCCGTTCTCACTTTCCAAGAACGATTTCTATGGAAAACACTAAATTTCAACTCACAACAAGGGTCACCACCCATAAATGGATAGGGGTGAACACTACACCATTTGGTTTAACATATATTGATACTCAAGTGCAACCTCTACATATTACTTTCATCAAAACAGAAAATAATTTTAGATATATTAGCACATAGATGATTATCTATGAGTATACTCAGGATGATGTTAATATATTGAGTATGATGGTGGAACTTCCAACCCAAATCAACACTGGTATAACTTCTTGACTTGGCAGCTACTGATGATTCATCAATATAGTCCTTGTCTCAAAGTTTGGGTGATGGTATTTTTGGGGTTGCTTCTTCCTCTCTCATTTTCAGCGAGTTCACTATGGTTTTTTGTTTTTCTTCTGGTCCTCTTTCCTTTACCCGTTCCCCTTGCTTTGAGTTTTCTAGTTCATTCAGAGTTGGAATACTGTGAGAGTTTTCATTGAGATGAAATGTTATCATATTATCTATAGTGGTATTGTTCATTAATTTTAGTGTAGTTTGTAGTTGTTGGTCATGGGTTATGGGTGGTTCCAAAGAAGAACCACCATTTTTTGGGTTTGAACTAGTGATAATGTTAATTTTGAGATTGTGGCGAATGATTTTCTAGTGAACGTCAACCAAATTTGGTGGTTTCAGTGATGTTGGGGTGACGATGAATATGGTGATGTGATTGGTGATGAAGATGATGGTGGTTTCGTGAATTGATGAATATGGAAGTTGACATGTTAACGGCTTCGTTGTTGTTTGTGGCACTAGGCTCACGGATGAAATGGGTGATCTGGTCCTCCTCAGGTGCTTTGTTTGATAATCTGGCCCTGTTTTGAAATTTGAAACTTAAATTGTGGGTTTTTTGAAGCTTTTAATCTATTGAAATTTAGTTGGATTGGATTATTTTGGTCTATCTTTTATCTCAACCTCAAAAGTATATTTTTTGAAAAAAGGGGTTAGATGAATGAAAACAATTGTATCTATAGTGGGAGTACACTTATATTATGTTGATAGGAATGTTTCACTTTCCCTAATACACAATAACATAAAACTAGGATATAGTTTACTTTAACCAATCCATGAAACCACATCTACCAACAATGTGTGTCCAGGTCCAACCATTGGTCAACTGCCTCATGAAACCAGATTCATTTCATAGATTTCCCTCATCATGGGGAACATACTTTATTTAACCCAAAGCTATGATTCCACATTCCAGCAAACATCAAATTCTCAAAACCATTGATCATTTTCCTATACTCAACCTCTTACCGAAGTTCCATTCTTAAAACTTTACCAAATGGAACTAGCATTAAATAAACTCACCCCACACAGTCAATGAAAAATCCAATACCAGTTGAATCATGTTCCCATGAGTGTCACATTATAAGTAAAAGTTGTCTGTACTACATGACATGTTAATCTTAACACGCCAAGAGATCCCTCAAAACTCCTCTAAACAATTTATCACCTCACCTATTCAACAATTTATTCTAAATACTCCCATCACTCGGTGTCATTATTTTCACTATAATCTTCTCACACTCTAACATGCGGCTAAAAAGAATCCATTAGTCAATAGGTACAGACACCCAAACAATCATACCCATCAAACTCAATCCTGAAACACAGGCACAATATGTTCTTCATCACAAAGCAAGGGAATAATTATGCGAATAAAAAAAACCTTGAGCACCTTTCATGAATCAACCTCTACATGAGAATACATCCCATGTCACTGTCTCAAAAGGTATCTGTAAACATTGGGCCAATCCTACTCATAGGTTACCCCCGATTAAACTAAATACTATCCTATAAAGGTTTGAGTCACAACTAAGGTCCTCTAGTTCTCCCACCTATACCTACTGATAATTTCTCATAATAGTGTCACAAGGTCTAACCACCTATCCCATTAGTCAATCCTCTCACCAAGGTCACATCTCACGGGGCATTATCCATTCTCTTGTATCAATACAATGCATCAAATGCACTAACAAACCCTATATAAGTGAGGTAAAAATAACATCAACCTATGAGGTTCAAAACTTTTCAACATGGGTTTAATTATACAGGTTTTTAATTTCATGTTATAGATGAAAAAACTCTATAATTTTTAATTGGAAACACATTTAAGTGAAACCCATTTGTAAAAAATAACACATGGAAAGTATTGTAATTTATTAAAATTTTAAGTATTAACCTGCCATGAATCGACTTACTAGGACTTGATCCTCTTCGAGTATCCCCATAAAGGACTTCTCCATAAAGATTCATTATATGAACATAGAAAAGATGATGAACTAAAACTCACCAGGCTTCCCCATATGGTAACACCCCCTGAAGGTAGTCATCCACTATAAACATTTAGGAACCTATCATCATCTCACTAGAGGATCCTACTAGATAAACATAATAATGGATGATTAGGTAAAATATCATAGTAATCTAGATGGGAAAACTACATGTAGTTTGTTAGGAAAATTTACACTAGTAAAAACATGGGATTTAATATCGAGGTTTAAAAAAAAATTATAATAAACCAAAATTAAAAGTGAATCATTTGTATCTTTAATGTCGATTTATTATAAAAAAATGTTAAAAAAATGTTTGATAAATATTTAATGTTTATTTAATGAAAACCAATGTTAAAAAAAATCAATTTTTTTTAGAAACTGACTTGAAAAGTTAAAAAAACTTTTTAACATCGGTTTTTATGAAAATAAAAATAAAAATTCTTTAAAAAAATATTGAAACCCAAAACCCTCATTTTATATGCCATCGACCCTCCTCCTCACTCAACCTTCAACGTCACTGATGACACCCAAAACCCTTGATGTTATTATATCATACCTGTTTATTTGATTTTCATCACTTTTTCATGTTATTTCTTCACGATATTCCATCCTTCATAATATTTTTTATAATCCTTGGTATTATTTACTTCCATGAAACCCTATTTTGGTCAACCAGAAACAGCACCTAAAGGTTTTTATTGTTTCTTTTTTCTACTTCATTTTTATAATTGGTTTTCTTCAATATTGTCGAGTTCTCCCTCTTTCTAATGACCTTGAGTTATTTTTTTAATTAAATATATATTTTTCATTATAAAAATACATATTTTTTAAATGGTTTATTTATTTTTTAAAAGAAAGTAATTTTTTATAAATTATAAATTTAATTCATTCATGTATTTTTTTTCATGCATTTTATTATCAAATTTTAAACTTTTTGTTAGCATTTGTTTAATGCTATAAATTCTCAATTATTATAAATAATTTTTTACAATAATTAGTTTTCTTAAGAAATTTATTTTATTAAAATTGTTTTTATTTAAATTTATTTTATCATTATACTTTTTTTTTAATTGAAAAAGTTTTTTTCTTCAATTTTTTTCATTTATTTATTGTTTTTTTGAAGGCAATTTATTTGTTAAAAATTTATTCATTTTTAAAATATATATTTTTATATATTCTTAATCACTTTTATTTAAAATTTTCAATGACATGTTTTCATCATTAAGTATAAATATTCAGATCAAATGGTTATTAATAATTTATTGTTTTTATTATATGTTTTTAATGTTTAAAATCTATCTATTTATAAATACATTTTGATAGTTATTTGTTTTCAAATATTTACCTTTTATATTGTGATATTATGCATTTAATGGATCATAATTGGATAAATTTAGGATGAAACACTAATGAATATGAAAAAGGAGTTGATTATATCTTGTAATTTTCTAAAGGAAATTTTCAAAGAAAAGATTTTATTTTCTATCCGTGTGTAAAGTGTTTAAATATGAGAAATTTAAATTCCCTAGAAATTAGGGATTATTTAATTTTCTATGGTTTTATCCATAATTATACATGTTGGATATGGAAAGGTTAAATAATAGAACATTCATAATATAATGTTGGTAAAAATATTTAGAATGAGACAAAGGATTATATTGAATAATTAATTCATGATGTAAGAGGTGAAACCATAAAAAATAGTAATTGTTGAACTATTTTATAGAAATTATAAGACCCCATTATTCTCAGGTTGCAGTAAATATATAGTGTTATCAGTAGTTGCAAGATTAGTTAAATTGAAGGGAAAAAATTGGTGGAGTGATAAATTTTTCATTTAGTTTCTTGGTCTTTTAAAAGAGATATTTACAAATGGAAATGGGATTCCACATTCTAATTAAAAGTAAAAGAAAATATTATTCCCAATGGGATTGGGGTATAAAAATATACATTATTTCCCTAATGATTGTGTGTTTTATATGTAGGAATATTTATTTTTATAAAAATATTCTAAATGTGGGGCATCACACTATAATATGGATCAAAAAATTTACTCTTATTCATTCTATGGTAATAACATCCAACCTCTTGCTAAAACAAATTGGCGACTTTCAATAATTCCAATAATTCAACATTAATTCAGTCTTATGTATTGGAATCAAACCTCCTACTAAATAAATTGGGTACCTTCCTATAATTCCTCATTTTAAGCATATATTTGAAAATTCAATTGGTGAAAAAAGGTTAAGATGACATACAAGAAAGAACATCTGTGATGGTAACTTATGTCACCATACTGACTCACCATAGTGAAATAAACTTGAAAAAAATTTCTTAATTTTGGAAGTGAAATTAGAAATATTAGAATGGAACTGTGCATTGATAGAATTAATCCATATCATAGCCTCAATAGACAACATAGATCATGGACTATGTTTTTGGTAGTTTACAACTTATCCCCAAAAAATGTATGATGAAAAAATTTGTTACGAAGATATTGATGATTAATGGAAAAAACCATTAGGAAATAATATTGATGTATGTATTTCACCATTGATTTATGATTTAAAAATTCTATAGGTGACATGTGTTATATTTTTTATTCATAGAAGAAAGAGTATGTTCTTTTACTTTCTATGATAAATTTCAGTATAAATTAATTTTATGAATATAGAAACTTATCTTGATATAGTGTTAAGGGATATAAAGTATGTATAAATTTTAAAGAAGATACTCCATATTATCAATTAAATAATTTAATAAAGACAGTGTTCATGGGACATCAAATATTTTTTTAAATTGATTAACCATAAAATAGATTGAAAAAAATATTTAATGGTTTAATGTAATATAATATCCCCCACAACCATTTTCAATTGAATAATATTATGAGGGGGTTAAAAATATTTATTTCAAATATGGAAAGAATGTAATTTTTCGTCATTAAAAAATTATTTTGAATAAATAATATATATTTTTTGAACTAACTTAATGGATATTTGTAAAGATAAAAAATAACATTGATATTATGAATGTTGAGAAAAAACATATGTGATAGTTTGATTGGAACTTTTTAATACATAAAAAGAAATAAAAAAGATAGATTGCATGCTAGATTAGACTTATTATCCATGGGAATAAATTTGGAGTTATATCCCACTATGAATGGAAATATAACATATTTAGATTATATTTTCACACATTAATCACGAGTGAGAAGATAATTTTTTTTGTGTATGCATGATATTAAAGTAACCAGTTGATATTATTCAAATGTGAAGAATTTGGTTTCATTAAAGGATTGTAAATTAATAGGTATGAAATCTCATGAATGTTAGGTATTGATAAAACAATTCATACTGGTATCACTATATGGTCTATTTCCAACACCTATCCAAAAGTCTATCATCAGGTTATGAATTTTTTTAAAATCCATTTGTAGAAAAGTTGTTGATCCAAATTTTTTAGATGTGTCAGATAATTAAGCTACTCTTGTACTTTCTCAACTTGAAAAGTTTTTCCAACATATGTTTTTTATATAATGGTTCATATTTTGATTCAATCGTTTTGTGAGAAGAATATTTTGGCCAATTTATTTATGTTGGATGTATCCTTTTGAAATATATATGAAAATTTTGAAGTGATATATTAAAAATAATTATCCACTAGAGTCCTATAGTATTCAAAAATATGCATCAAAAGGGGTTATTGAGTTCTTTATAGATTATTTTTATGAAGTGGAACATATTGGTCTTTCTATATTTTGACATATGATAGTTGATAGTGAAAGTAGAGGGATTCAAAGATTAAATGTAATGTTTATTCCACATGATGAAGTGATGCCGAAACATATATACATTTTGAACAATATAGATGAGGTTAAACCATATATATCATCACATATTATAGAATTAAAGGTACGATATCTAAAAATAAATGAATAGTGGTTGATGATTTAGAATAAAAATACATTTTTTCATGGTTTAAAGAGAAATTAATTACAAATATATCTTCTTAAAAAACTTGGAAATGGTTGGCAGAGGGACCATCTATTAATGTGGTCACATGGTATTGTTTTGATCTTAATGGGTACATATTTTACAAAAAACAATATTCTGAAAATAGTATCATTAAAAATAGTGGGATAATGGTCATCACTATAGAACTTCATTGTTTGGGTGAAAAAGATAAAAACTTAATTTTTTGCATCAACATCATATTTTGGATTTCTTGAGGATATTTTTCTTCTTTATTATACTAAATTTTTAGTCAAAGTGTTTAAGTGTAACTACGTTGATAGTAATATTGGTGTGAAACATGATGATAATGGGTTTACATTGGTTTATTTGAAAAGATTTAGTTTCAAAGGGGAACCATTTATCATAGAGACACATGCAAAAAAATATATGTCATTGATCCATCAAATGATCAGTGGTCGGTCATTTTTCAAGGGAAAAGAATTCATTTTTGTGATGAGGATGATGACGATGGTATGGATTTATATGAGTCTTATTCATATATTACATTATTTATGGATGATAATAATGACTATAATTCAGATATTTTCTATATAATATGAAATGATCAGGCTGAAGGGATTTGGGAAAAAACTAAATTACTCTCCTGATTATTTAGGTAAATATTTCTATTTTAATTGTTTTAAATTTACATGTGAAAAATATTTATTTTTATTAATTATTGGATGTTTAATTATATATATTTATTATTTATATGATTTTTTTGTTTAATTTTATATTAAAAAGTTTTGGTTAAATTCTTTTATTATTGAAAAACACTACATACATCATCATGTTTTGGTTAAATTTATACATATAAAAAAACTTTTTTAACTATGATATTTAAATTTATAAATGTTTTTATAATTTAGAATTAATGATTATATTTAATAGTTTAAATTTATTTTCTCGGTTAATAATCCTGAAATCATTATTTTTTTTTGAAAATTATACATGTTTGAAACTATTTTTTTACTTACATATTTTTGTAATCATTTTTTTAAATATTTAATTTTCTAATAACACGTAGGTACACCAAATTTCATTTTATTTTCCTATTTCAATGAAAGACATAGAGGTAAAGCAACATTTAACAAGGTATATGTTTTTTTTCATATTATTAAATATTAAGTAATATAATTATTTATTGAAAGAAAACTTTTAATTTATAAACAATTATTTCAATATTATTGATGTGCCTCATATAGAGGAGTATTCTCTTTATTCTTTAAAGAATTTTATTTTTAGAGTCGATAAATGTGGGATTACATGTTTACCAAAACTATAATTTTCTCAGGGAAACAAGATAAAATATATTAATTTTAGGGATAATAATAACCCAACTAGCCTAAATGAAACATAGTTTATCTATTTTATCTCTATACAGAGACGTTTCAAGATAAAAATTTTATATCCTGATTGCGAGTCTGTTGATAATATAGAAACATATCAGCTGCAGGATTCCATAATGTTAAAATATCTCAATTGATTTATTTTTATATCATTTTTCAAATATTATATATTTTAATTGAGTAATATTTAATTTATTTAATTATAGATGACATTTAATTACGAGGAAATATAATAAATTAATAAAAAAATCAAATCTTTAATGGGGGTTTGATGGAGTGATTTTAAAAAAAAAATTACAGAAAATTATGTGTTTGTAAAGTTATATAATGAAAAATCATGCCTCAAGTATGGATTTTTAGATACAGATATATGGAAGAAAATTTTCACTATGTGACATGATGAATAATTTATGGTATGATAATTATTTTATATTTTAAAATTTATTTTATATTACCTAATTACTTATTAGTTTAATTTTATATAATAAAACTCTAGGAGATCTCATCAAATGATATAGTTGCAAAACATATACCCTTATTCTTTATCACTGGAGGGTATCATTTATTGAAGGTGAAAATAATTTCAAAAAAGTTTGATTCATTAGGATCTCAATCTACCAGTGGTTTAGAAAAGGTCTAGTTTGGACCTCCATCTCCCCTAATCTCCATGAAAAATGGAAAAGAGAGAGAAGAAAGAAATTAAAAGTATATTACAGATCAATCTAAGGAAGCAACTAACATATTTTTTAGAAATTATTTTCTATTTTCTAGGAATGTTTGTATTTTTTTAATTAACAATACTATTATAAAATTTTAATCTTTATATTTAGGATGAACTTAAATAGAAATATATGTAAGGGATTTTTATTCTTGAGGGTAATATGGACATCCTAGATACTGCTTTGGGAAATCCATAACAACCTTTTCATATAAGAGGATATGAGGTGGGTGTTAATATTAGGGAATTTTTTGTCATCAAAGTAAGAAATCAGGTGACCCAAAAAGATATTCCTAAAAATATAAGATGAAATAACTAAAATAGTCTATATGTGATAAAATTCAATCAGCTGTGTAGGCCATGATTGAACAATTCATAGCCTCCACAACTTGTTCATCTTACGCATCTTTCACAGCCTACATATCTTGCACAAACTTCCTACTTAGATCCTCCACCTCCTCATTTGAAATCAAACTTATAATGTGAGTTCTATGCTTAAGATCCCCATCTACGTATTGTAGAGTATATAGTCATATATATTTTTGGACATTTTTTACATTATCATCCTATACAGATGGGTTAGGTAAGAATATCAGTACATGATATTATTTATCCAACTATTCTACTACCATGACCTACTAAGTAGTTTACTAGATTTGGAGATTTCATATATAAATTTCCACTTTGGTCAGCTACCGTTCCTCATTATCTGACATATGATGTATGTATGGTTTTTTAAATATTATTTAAATTTTATTGAAAATTACATATAATATTTTCTGACATTTAATTTATGTAGGAGTATCTAAAATTAAAACAATTATCACAAAATAAATAAAATATTTAGGAACGAAAAACTTCACAAAATTATGAGATTTATGATTGGATAAAAATATTATCCCAAGTTTTTTATTCCTTGGATAATATTTGTGAGTTTCATATGACATATGATATATATAGAAGAGACTATCCATTGATAATATTCAAGAAAGATATCATGGATCTTGTTATTTTGGATAAACTTAGCGTGATTGTGTTGCGGTTTTTTTCTATGCAAGTAAATTTATGTTTGAGTTTTTATTTATTTAAATAAAGGTGATTTCATGTGAATTACTATATTACATATTTAATTTGGTATCTATAATAACTTATTATTCAAAATGCTACCACTCGTATTTATGGTCTTAAGATCCAGAGTACATTCCAATGACTATATAATATATGAATACTTATGCTAGAGTTATATATATATGTGTGTGTGAGTGAGAGAGAGAGATATTATCAAATAAAAATACCAGGTGATGGTTTTTTTTATTCTGTGATGGTTATGATCACTAATATATTTATGAACTAAAATTCATTATAATTCCATTAATTGTGAAATTTTTCTATCATAGAGGTCATTGGATGTTAGGAGTATTCTTCCAAAATGAATGTACAATATATCAGTTTTTCTCTTTATTAGGCGGTGTTTGTAAAAAATTTAACAACTTTTTAGAAAATACATTGTATTCATTTTAGTATGTTCTTTATTTTTAATTCTTATTTTTTATACAGGTTTTTTAGTTGATATATATGAAAATTTAGGTCTTTGATTTTTTTTAACAAATAACAGTTGTCGATAAAACTACCAAATACAATCCAATGCACATAAGTAATGGTAAATATATCTTATATTAGATAATATTTGGTTTTATATAAATATATATGTCAGTTTTTATTTTCAAGTTAATGTTTTTTAACCAAAATGTCATTATCAAAATGGAGGGGTGGAATGTGGTTATTATGTTTTAAGATTCATATATGAGATAATCACAACTAGGTTAAGGATTGAATCCGATAGGGTTAGTTATTTTAATTATCTTATGTTTTATTTCAAAATATTCTTTTTTAATATGATTACATTAATAGTAATTATATATTTTCAATGATGTCGATTAATATGAGAATGATGAACTTACCTATCATCACAGTTTGTTTGAAAACCATTTGTTAAGTGTGATTGTGATTTGAATTATCTTGTATGTCTCTTTTAATTAAAGTTTAATAAATGAGTGTTCATACCAATTTTTTTATTCTTTTAGTTGGTATATTGTATATAATCTTATAGGATTATTCTTTGAATTATGTTAGTGTATTGGTGTAATGCGTAAATATTTTAGAAATTTATTAAACAATTAAGTTTAAATATTTTTTAAAGTTCTTTATTATTAATTATTATTTTTTATATGTGTTTTTATAATTGATATATGAAAATATAGGTAATTGAAAATGTTTAGAGATGATCAATTTTCGATAAAAAACCACATAAAATCAACTATGTGAAATTATTGTTAAATATATTTTATATTAGATAATATATGTTTTGTACTATATATATATGTTCTGGTTTTAGTTTTCATTTAAATTTTTCATAACCACAAATTCATCTTCCAAAAGGAAGGGTGGAATGCAATGATTTTTTTTAATATTTATTTTTGAGATAATCACAAATGGAAAGATGATCGAATTTGATAAGGATTGTTATATTAATTATTTTAGGTTTTATATCAAAATATTTTATTTTTTAATCTTTTGAAATTCATTATTATTGTAGATTTCCAATGATGTTGAGTTGTATACAAATGAAGAACATACCCATCTTCATGATATTATCTTTTCAACCCGAATTAGCACCATAAATTGCACCTTTATACTTATAACATTTAATATAGCCATTTATTGGTATATTTGTAATGTATAGTTCATTTCTAGTTCTTATTTTCACTTAAACCTATATGTTTGTATTTCATACAATTAAATGAATTATCTATGTGTTTAGATTCAGTGTTCTAATTCATCTTGGTTTGACTTCTTCCTTCAGAGTGCCTTCTCCCCCAATTAAAGTTCACTGATTCTTCTACACCTTTTATTGATAATGTTATGTTGAATTTATTTCTATTCATTTATAATATAAGTTTTTTTGTTTTCAAGTTATTTAAAATCATAAGGTGATTTAGTATTAAGTTTATTTATCCTCCCATCTTTATTTTTTTTGTTTTAATCTGGAGTTTTTTTCCCTTTTTTTCCTTTAATCTATAGGGATTTAATAATCAATAATATTATACCCATCTATAGATGGTTTTTTGGTATTAATCCTTAATTTTATTTTCAGTAGGACTCATAAAATTGAAAACCAAATTTTCAATATTTATTCTGAAATCATTTTTATCTAATTTTTTAATATTTTTTTACTCTTGTTTAAAAAAAATTTATTTATGGAAAATCAGTATATTTTTTCTTGTAAAATAAGTATTTTGAAAGGTATATTTCGTTAAATTATGATTTTAGTTGGATTAATTCTATCCACCAACTAATTTATAGTTTTTTGGGTGATGAGTTTTTACATTTAGTTTTCTTTGGGAATAATCATAGTGTTTTAAATTCAAAATATTTGGTAACTCCATTAAGGATGTGATTGTGTTTTTTTACGATTTAGTATCTTATATTAGAACCTCAAATTTTCCTTCAATTCCTTAAAAAAACGTTTATGAATAAATTACTTATAATATTTTTATTGAGTTAATTTTTTAAATGGAACTAAATTTTCATGATTAAAAAAATGGAGGCTTTAGAAACCATGAGTTAATTAGAGGTTTTATGGTTGTTTAATTTATTATTTAATAGATAAAAACTGTAAAATTATATCCTTTTTTTCATGATAAAATGTATGAATTTCATGATGAAGAACTTAAAGTTTTCTTAGGTATTAAATTTTTTAATTTTTCTTATAAAAGATGTGAATTACAGCATCTAAATATCCTTGATTTTATAAGAATTCGTGAAAGAGTTTAAATAATATAATGTTTGGTTGTAGTTAAATTGATTTTGTTATATATAAATAGGTTTTTCATTTATTCATTTTAAAACCCACTAGATTGAAAGTATTTGTGTAAATATCATGTTGTTTTTTACTTTTAAATGATAATAATTATCTTGATGGGTGTTGAGTTATTGGTTTATTTTTTATGTTTAATATTATATTTTCCTGATAAAAAGTGTTCAAAAATTGATTCTTCTTTTATCATAGGTGTTTAATATCATTGAATTAACTGTTTTAGTGAAATGTTTTATGTTTTAAAAGTTTCTTTACCTTTTTATTAAATTGGTTGAGTTTATAATGAATTTATAAATATAAATAAAATATATTTTTAATTATAAAGTTTTTTGGTTAGATTAAAATTATTTATTTTTATATATGTTAAATTTTTTTAGTAATATATATATATATATATAATTGAGTTATATAATGTTTTTAAACTAATCTATGAACACCATGGGTGTTTTGGTTTGTTTATTTAATATGATTAACTTTTTTAATTATTATAAGGTAAAATTTCTTTTACGGTTTTGAATTAAGTTGTACTAAAGATATAATTTGTTTAAAAAAATTGGTTTTTGAATACATAAGTTAATTATTAATATTAATTTGAAGTTAAAATTTTTTCTTTAAAATTTAAAATATAATTCATTGGTTTAATGATAGATTCAAATTATTTTTGATTCAGTTTAAAGATTTTTGAAATTTTAATTGAGTAAAAGGGGATGTAGTTTTATTTGGGATTCTTATTTATAATTGTGTATTAAGAAAAATGGATTTATTTTTTTATAAAAGAAATATTTATCAATCCTGGTCTTGTATTAATTATGTTCTTTATTGATGTAAATTTTAACTTTTTTTTTTATATTATTTAGTTTTAAAATATTTTAATTGGATTTTTGGTGTGTGTTTTATAATTTCATATTTATACATGTTTTATTTTTTTGAATTAGCCTGAAATTTATTATTTTAAGTTGGTTTATGATATTTGGTGGATATATATATATTTTTATTTACATATGTATTCAAAACCAAAAATTCATTTTTGAACCTTTTGTAATATACCTAAGTAAGTATGTTGTGTTTAAATTTAATAGATTTTTCCTATGAATTAAGAAATTGGTATATTTAGTTATTGAATATCCACGGAATATATAAAGTTTTATAATGAGATATTATATAAAAGGATTATAAATCATTAGAAATTTTTTTGAGAATATTATTTCACTATAAATATGTGAATTTTATTGTTTAACATGCCTCAAAAATGTTTATAATCAAAATTATGAAAATTGGTCATAAAACAGATGATTTCAACTTACTAAACAATTACAGAGCATGTTACATGGTTTGAATCATAACTTATCTAACCACGCATAAAAATTATGCATGGTGTTTTATTTGATCTTAAATTTTTACTATGTTTTAGATTTATTATTTTCTTATACACTTAAAATTCAACCTCTTTGATTATGATTCCTTTCATGTGTTCCATATAGGGCTTATTCATGGACTGAGTTTACATTTTTTTCAGCCTGTGTACTATTCTCCCTTATTCATTAGAAATTTGTATCAACCTAACTATCTATAAATAATTATTAAAGGATAACCAATTATGATTAAACTTTAAATTAGTAGGTATGTGTTTTTCATTATATTTTAAAAAAATATTATTTAGATAATATTTTTCTATTTTATGTTTTAAAATTATATTTATTTTTATTGCTTTGTTCTCATTTATATATGTTATTTCTCTACCGCATATTTGATTTTTATAGGTTTTTAGATATTTTTTGGGAATTTAATTTACTATATATATATATATATAAGCATTTAAACTCTCCAAATTGGATTTTTATAAACCGATGTGGAATCAAAATTATGTGTCATTCAATGTTGATTTTTTGTAAAAACCAATGTTGGAAGTATTAAGAGACTTTTTCAGGTGGGATTTTAATGTTAGTTTTTAAAAAAAAATTGAAATCATTAAGCACATTTTTCTAGGGTTAAAAATAATATGACTTTCAAAATTAGTTTTACTAAATAATGACATTGAAATTTCTATATGATATTTTCCTCCTTGGTTTTATTAGAAAACAAATGTAGAAAAATATTTCTAACATCGGTTTATAAAAAAATGATGTTGAAAGACCCCTTAAATTCCCTTTTAGTAAATGTTTAGACATAATTTTTATTAAAACCAATGACAAAACTATTATTTATAACACATCCTTCATAAACATTAGTTAAAAAACAACGTTAAAATGTAAAAAAATTATGTGGAAATATATTTTTCCACTAGTGTTATTTAATCGCACATGAAAAGGATACACCCACGAAGGGTCTGATGAAATGCATCAACTATTAACGCTGCTCTATGAGGGTTAAAGATATACATAAAACATCATCTCAAAAAATCTATTTTTAAATTCACTTATTAGGATAAGTTAAGTAATATTTCATTCCAAGGTATTTAGATTGTTACTAGAACTCAGAAAAAATGAACCAAATAAATAACACCACAAAAGGGGTCCACAACTTGTGCATCATGTGTCCTACTGACCCACTAGGGTCACTGCAATTCTTGTGTTTAAGGAATGATTCATCATCCTAACCATCGAACCTTTCATCGTAGATCCATGTAGCCTACCATCATAAAGATATATATATATATATATATATATAAGTCATTATAACAGAGTATAATTCTGTAGAGGCCTTGTTTTTTCTTATAAGACCTTATAATATATCAAGGTATATTTTTCAGATCCAACAACTAAAATGAAGTGATATTCCAAGGCTTGGTGAGCCCAAAATTAATTTAATAAAAGAATTAAAATATATTTATATCAAGAACATTAAGTGTTTTAGAAATAATGGAATAGATCCTAAATAGAGTATCAAATAGAAAATTTAAGACCATCATTGAATCTAGATCATGGGGTTTACCCTAAGAATGACCTATGTTGGTTGGTGCCAGACATCTAGTTGAGGCTGCTATTGGAAGGTGGATTTAATTAAAATAAATAAATATATTTTTTATTTTTTTTATTAAATGATACAATTAAAACCTATTTAAATACTCTAATATAAAAATTTAGTAGGGTTGGTTGTATAAACACAGAAATATTTGAGAGGAGCTCTGATGACCTTCATTGGTAAATTGACATCAAACAACGATCGATGACTGGATCGAGGAGGATTGATAGACAAAAAACTAAGAAAATCATTCTCATCACTTGAAAATGGATTATTCTCCAAATATTGATACTCAATTGAGGTACAAATCATCAATTATGGTTAAAACCCTTGATTAAATGTTTTATCATGGATATTTTATGATCTTCTTTTGATTCTGTGTATTACAACCCTTTTCATGAGCCTATTTTTGAATTAAATTGTTTTATTAATTTTTTAAAACCATTATCCCACCTAGGATTCCCCAGATTTCAATTTTTAGATAAGAATAATTGTAAAAAAAATGTTTATCATCCTTGTTATTGTGCTTTCTACCATCATTGTTCACGTTATTCACCATTGGACCATGGGGTTGTGGTTCGACTTTGTTGGGGTAGGTTTGAGTGTGATCAAATCCACAGATTCCATATGGTTGTGAGAATAACATTTGGGAATAAAATTTGCAGATAAATCACGATTAATTGTCGAATTTTGGTGATTTTTTTCATTTGTGGTTAAGAGGATGACTGATGGGCGATATGAGGAGTACGAGATATGCTATGGACCCCTGTAGGTGATTGGGATCCCATTTCCATCCATCAGAGGGACAAAATCAATGGGAATAGGTTAAACCTACTAGTTTTAGGTGGTCAAATAGTGGTAATTTTGGTGGTATCCATGGATATAGAATCCATATGAATAACTTGTCTTATAGTTGAAAACCCAACTATACGATGTGTAGTATGATGAACACATGCTGTGTAATACCCCTGGCTATGGTGCTAGGGTTTTTGGGAAGATAAGGATCGAGTTATATGTGGCTAGTCCCACAGGACTTGTGACCCTGCATGGGTGGATAATCATTTTCCAACTACACATGACCAGAACCCCATGTGGGAGGACACACCGTGTACTCTGTGAGTACACGAACTAGGGCCCTACAGACATAGGCATGACCAAGTGCACATGAGAAGGCCCCAAGTGGCTGAGATAGGCTTTCTAGGACATTTATAAGTCATGTTTTATTGAATGGACACTTATCCATGTCCATAGGTGAACACGGCCAGAGAATAGAGAGGAATCACATGTCATGTAGAACCCTAACACTCAGTGTACTACCTTTTTAATAAACTTCCACCTTTAAATTCCCCCTTGTATGGAATTGGATTTTGGCTTGTGTGTAGAATATCCTAAGTTTTTTCCACATAAAATGTGATAATGGACTTCATATTGGATTTCAAGATTTTATTTGGAATGTTTTTATGACAAAACTTCTTTAGGTGATGGTTGATGGCGACAATGATTAGGTAGGATCATTAAGGAGAGTATAGGGTTGGAAACCCCCTAACGTAAAAGAGTATGTGTCCCTCAAACTCCTCGCACTGGTTTGAGTGGTTCCCTCTAACATAATAGGGAATGGATCCTCTACCTACCGAGTGGAACCCCCTTACAGACCAGGGCATGTCTCCACAAGCTTGGGTTCTCTATCTATTGAGTGGAACACCCTTACAGTCTTGGGAGTAGGTCATATACCAACAGAGTGGATCCTTTGAATAACTAGGGAATGTGTCCTCTACCTATTGATTAGAACCCCCATGATGCACTAGGACATGGGTCCTCCATCATCTCTATGGAACCCCCACCTGAAAAACTAGGGCATGGGTCCTCTCTCTTCTAAGTGGCACCCACTAACGCACTAGAGCTTGGGTCCTCTATCAATATATTGAGTGACACCCCCTTATCATACTAAGGTGTGGGTTATATTATTTGAAATTTTTTTCCTCTTAACTATGTGTAATAGTGGAGAGGTGTGGGTCCTCCACATGGTTACTTCCTTAGACACATGAGATGTTGGGGATTAGGGATGGACTTCTTGGACCAGTTGGAAGAATCATCAACCTGATATGGGCCATGTGATAGAGATCACATTTCTATCTCATCTAGAATTCTTATATGATCATATAATATATATATATATATATATATATGTTAATGAGTCTTGATTCCCTATTTCTTGGGGTTGAGATGACTAGTTTTATCGTGTCTTATATTTCTCCCTCTTCATTTTTTATTGCATCCTACTGGGTTTGTATATACTCACCCTTACATGGACTTTGCCTACCCATGTCACATATTATGTAGATAAAATATAGATTGATAGTGTTTTCAAAGGAGAATAGGGATACATGGGTGCATTGACCTCATGCAGTGGTTGGGTATTGGAGATCAATATATTAGAACTCTTAGCTATTTTCTATTCCATTTGATGTTTGGTTGGGATACATTATCTGGTTGAGCATATATTTATCCCTTTACATTTCTAATTACACTATGTCACTATTTTGTATTCCCTATTGGTTACTTCATTCTTGGTTTTAATCTAGATGTTACTGTGTTTTTTTATTCACACACACTTCTATATATAGATGGTTGGGTTCATTAATACAAGTACTTTAGGAAAATACCACCTATGTTATTTATTCCTTATCGATGCTTATCAATAGCCCCTGTGATATGGAGGTGGGCTTAGGGTTTTGCAGGCTTGGTCCTATGTCGACCAGGAAAGCCTCAGTGGGTCAGGTCCTTATAGAGTAATATCATAGGTTGTTTGATGCTTATGAACGTGTTTGAAGTTTTTTCTCCTTATGAGGTTTGTTTCGGAATTAAGGGAAATAGTGTCAAGGTGTATCAAATGCAACTTTTGGTCTAGGAAACCCATTTTTTGTGGTAAATAATGTATTAATCTACCAAGAATCTGATTTCCTCCTTTTTTGAATCAATATACCAAGACATTGGTTTTAGGGAACACTGGTACATGCATCATATAGGATTGATTCCTTTAACAATACTTCTTGATCTAGATCCCCATACATATATGTTTATTTGACTGTGGTACATCTTGATCATTTTCAAGATGCCTTTTCAAAAAAATATAACTAGTTTACCAATTCTAGATAATGTCAATGATCTAATGAGTGATTAGGCCTCATTTTAGGGGCCATCTCATGAGATATTTCCTCCAGGCAGGTAGGTTGAAGAACCTACTAATTTTGAGTTGTATATTATACCAGAAGAGTAGGGTAAGTATGTGTTCAAGCTTATCACACCCTATTAGTTCTATAACTAGAGTTTTTTGAGGTTCCACAGTGATCCAGATCTATAGGTAGTGGATGATTAGATTGATTTGGTGATATGATTTTTCAAACTTATATAGATCCCAAATGATTAGATTTTTTCACTCACAACCAATGATCTTCATTGATCATAAGTTTGTTTTGGTGGCACCAATGAATGATTCACTTATGATTAGTGTGCATGACTGGTTCTTGTGATAAAGATAACATAGGTTTCATATTGATTCATACTACATTTTCATGTGTTTGTGGTTATGCATGATCCTATGGTTTAGATATATCACTCTAATAAGACCCTTTTTGATGGTTTTACTCAAAGTGAGACCTCTCCAAGAATATATTCAGTGTTGGTAGAGCCATGTGATGGATATTTTTAAGAGGGATTTAGAATTAGAAGGAAGAGGGACTCTTTACCTATTGAGATTCACTCTTATGATTCAATTTAATGTTATAAGGGACTCTTGTATTGGAGGCTTGAGTGTGTTTTGAGGTATGAATTGTATCTCCACTACTCTAGCAATAGTTTTAACACAAATTCATAAGCCACATTTTCCTATATGTATCCCTTTCTCGAGACCTAGTGATACCAGTAGAGTAATTTTTTATTAACACTTCTGTTGGAGGATCCTACATAAAGGATTAGTGATTATACATTTCTTCTAATAGGGTGAACTTACTTAGTGAGGAGAGAGTGCCCCACATGAAATATTTATATAGCGGAACTGGGACCCTAATATATTTTCCTAAGTATGGACTGGTCATCTATAATATATGCTCAGATGATTACTACCAGTGAGTGTGGTTGTGATTCTAGTTTATGGGACATAGTTTCTCTCCATTAATAAGGAGTTATCATTGGGAAAAGAATGGTGAGCTCATTCAGAGGAGGTAACATATGATTTATCAATTGTCTACTATTACCATTGGAGTAGTGGATGTTATGATCCCTTAGATTATTGTAATGATGGTGGGGAATTATTATGTATTTTCTGAGGATTTTCTTGGTTTACCCCCCCCCCCACCATGAGATGGACCTCTGTATAGAATTTCACATGGTATGTCCTGATGTTTGTGCCAACAAGTTAGATGACCCCATGGGGATAATAGATTTATTGGTGCAGTTAGAGGGTCTATAGAGGTATGGATTCAAAATGCATAGTGTGTTCACATGTATATCCTTATGTTGTTCTCTGGGGAGGAAGATGAGAGATCATGGTGAGGTGTGGATTGATGTCTCCCAAACTAGATGACTGTCATGATTGAGTATTCACTCCTGAGAATAGATGAATTCTTCGAGAAATGGATTGGGGTGAAGTGGTTCTCAGAGTTTGAACTTAGGTTGGGTTATCACTATATCTTAGTTTGAGAGGATACTATTCCAAAAATTGGCTTTCTAAAGTCACTTCGATCACTTTGAGTTGATGGTGATACTCTTTAGCTTGTTGGATTCCCCATCAGTGTTCAGAGAGTTGTGAATCAGCTCCTTAAACCCATTGTGGGTTAGTTTGTAGTAGTATTCTTCAATGGAACCATTATTTACTCAGAATCAGAGTATTGGAACACAAGACACTTGAGGTTTGATTCTATAAATGCTCTTAGAGAACCAATATCATGGGGAACTCTCAAAGAGTAGGTTTTGGATTCTAAAGGTTTTTGGTGGACTTCTCTAGGATTTTAGACCATTTGACCACATGAATGGAAGAAGGGAAGTTGTTTAGCTGGAATGAGTAGTGTCAGATAGCCTTTGAGGAGTTAAGGATGAGGGTGACTAGTGATCCTATTTAGAGACTAATTTAAGAGTGAATGGAGTACATAATATATTGATATGTCTTTGGAGTTTGGGTTCACTCTGTGTTGATGTAGAGGTTGGGAGTAATCAAATATTGATTGAGGAATTTGATTCCCCATGAGAATAGATAAATTATTCATGACTTAGAGTTGGAAGTGGTAGTCTTCACTCTAATAATGTGGAGCCACTGTATTTTAGGAGGGAACTTTATTATTTACTTAGACAATTAGTGTGTTATATATATATTTATGAAGATAGATCTGAACCTAAGATATAGGTTCTAGTTGAATTTAGTACATGAGTATGACTTTGAGATAGTCTATACTCTTGGGATGACAAACATGGTGGAAAATCCCCTTTGCAAGAAGTCCCATTCTCATATGGTGGAGGAAGCATTTGAGAAAGTAGATTCCCTGTAGAAGACCCTGGTGGAGAAGAGGGGTGTAACTTATCTTCAGTATATAGTGTTGAATATTCTGCTTCTCCATCTTGTGAGGGAGGCTTAGTTGGGAGAAATTTACTATGAGGTACTACATGACCATGTATCCTTAGAAGATTCACTATATGGATTCTCTAAAGGATAGAATCATGTTATCCTTTTCTAGGGATAGTTTGTGGTTCTAGTCATGTTTCAAGAGGAGGTGTTGAGGGAGTTTCACACTTCTACTTTGGTTGTACATCCAGATGCAGGGAAGATGTATAGAGACCATAAACATTAGTTTTGGCGAAATGAAATGAGGTAAAACATTTACAAGTTCATCTCTTGGTGTCTCAAATGTCACCAAGTGAAGGTTGAGAACCATCTTATGGTAGGTTTATTATATCCTCTTAAGATACTAGAGTGGAAATGGTACTACATATCCATGGAAATTATGATTGGGATTTTTCAAACAACAAGAGGCCATGATTCCATTTATGTGATAGTTGACTGACTTACCATGCCAGTACACTTACTTTCTATCAGAGATCATAGTACGATGGAGGTCATCCACATTCATGGGGTTCCCTTTATGATTGTCTATGACTGTGATGCATGGTTCTCATCATAATTATAGAGAGACCTATAGGAGGAATTCATGATGCAATTGAGGATGAGAACTTCTTTTCACCCCTCATAAGGATGGGAAGACTGAGTACACTATCTAGTTGTTGGAGGAAATGTATAGAGATTTCAAATTAGACTTAAGTTGGAGCTAGTATGATACATTTAATTTGGAATAGTTTTCTTATAATAATAGTTATCACTCTACTATTAGCATGACACCTTTTGAGGCCCTATATGGAAGACCTTAAAATCCACCCATATGCTAGAATGTGATTTGTGAGGCATCTCTTATTGGGATATAGATTCTATGGGTGGTTAAAAAGATGGTACAGGTGATTCATGATGGGATAAGGATAGTAGAGATGAAATAAAAATATTATGTATATTGATGAAGTAGGCCCTTGGAGTTTGATAAGGGAGACCATATTTTCTTGAGAGTCACCCCATGATGAGGATTACAGATATTTGTATGGGGAGAAAATATATCGATGAGGTTTATTGGTCCATTTGAGATCTTAAAAAGGGTTGGGAATGTTTATTACCACCTAGAATTACCCCCAAAGTTAGAGTGGGTGCACGAAATATTCCATGTTTCACATTTGGGGAGATACATTCATGACTATAGGCACGTTATTGACTAAGAAAGATAGAAATTGAGCATGGATACAACTTCACAGAGTACTCAGTGGTGAGAGAGGATCTATAGGAGAGGATCCTATATGGATGGACCCTTCCCTTGGTTCATGTGTTGTGGAAGTTTGAGAGCATGTAGGAGAACTATTGGGAGCAGGAGAGCTAGATGGAGGCTCAGTATCCCCACCATTTTGTTTAGTTTGTGATTTTTGGGGATGAAAATAATTTATTGAGGGAATAATATAGAGACCTTTTTTTTACTTTTAATATTTTTAAATATACCATGGAATGTTTTTGGAGCTAGGCATAAGAGGGCATAAGATTCTGAGTCCCTGTGAGCCTGAAATTAATTTTATAAAAATAACAAATATATTTAAACAACACATAATTGTTTTAAGAATAATGAAATATACCATGAATGGAATCTTAAATCCCAAATCTAAGACAACAGTTGAATCTAGAGCATGGTTTTTACCCTAGGTTCTACCTAAGGTTGGTCGGTGGTGAACATCCGAGCGAGTCAGATGTTGGAAGGTGTGTTCAATTAAAATAAATTAACAAATTATTTATTTATTTTCTTAAATGACCTAATTAAATACTCTATAAATAATACATTATAAAAATTATCTAGGGTTAGCCACATGAACCCTTGGACAACTGACATGATCTATGATGATCTTTATCAGAGAATCAAAATCGAACAATGATTGGTGATCAAATTGAGGTGGACCGATAAACATAAGATGCAACATATCATCCTCATCACTGGTAAATGTGTTCTTGTCTAACGATCGATCAAAATTCAAGAAATGGATCTTCAATTGTGGTTTACTCCCATGATTAAAAAATTTATCTTAGATATTTGATTATCTGTTTTTGATTATATATACTCCCAACCTTCACCTAATCCCATTGTTGAATTAAATTGTTTTATTCAATTTATTATTTCTTATTCCATGATCTCAACCTGGATTCCATGATTTTCAACTATTGGTTCATAACACTTGTCCCACAATATTTATCACCCTTTTTATTATGATTCACCCCCATAGTTCTTCATGTTCGTCACCATTGGACTATAGGGTCATAGTTTAACTTTTCATAGGTGGGTTAACGTACAATCAAACCCCGAGATTCATGGAGGTTTTGAGAATGGAATTTGGGAAGTTGTTTTTCATATAGATCAAAATTCATTGTGGGATGTGAGTGATGATTTCTGTATATTTGGGTTCTGAGATGACTGATAGGTGAAATATGGTATATGGGTTACACAACATACCACCATGGGTGATTGAGATCCAATTTTTGACCACTGTAGGGAATTAATCGATGGATGGAGGTGAACCACTCTAGTTTTTGGTGGTCAAATAGTAGGAATCGCAAAAAAGACCATAGATATAGAATCCATGTGAATAACTTGTCTTTCTAAAATAATCCCAACTACACCACATGTATTCTAATGAACACACTCCATATAGTACCCTTGGATGTAGTACTAGTGTTTTTGGAAAGTTAAGGATCAAATGATGTGGGGATATGTCCACATGTCATGTAACCCTCCCTAGGAGGATAAGAGTGTGCTAGATGCATAAATCCATGAACATGTGTGGGAGGACACACCATTCACTCTAGGATTATATGGACATAGTTCTAAAGGATATGGGTATGGATCGGATCACACAGGTAGTCCTTGTGTGGCTGAGAAACATTATGTGATCCCCATACATACCATGTACTATAATATGGACACAGATATGCATCTAGAGGAGAACACATCCAGGTAAAATATTGGGACCTCATGCTATGTGGACCCCTTACTCACTGTGTACTATATTTTTTAGGAACTTCCATCTTTCATATCCCTTTTTCTAGACTTAGAACTTGTCATGTGAGTATCATATACTGAGTTTTCTTCCACATAGAACAAGATGGTGGCATTTGTATTGGATTTTTGAGATATGAAGTTGAATTTTATGAGAGTGATGCTTCTTTAGGACAAAATTTACAATGATAGTGATCATAAAGGATCTTTAGAGATAGCCTAGGGTTGGTACCACCTACAATTCCAGGGTATGGGTACCCCATACTCATCACACTAGTTTGAGTGGAACCCACTTGATAGACTATGGAATAGGTCCTCTACCTATTGAGTAGAATCCCCCCTGCTGGATTGGGGAGTGAGTCCTCTACCTATTAAGTGGAAACCCTTGGTGTACTAGTGCACATGTCCTTTACCTACAAAGTGGATACCCTTAACAGACTTTGGAATGGGTCCTCTACCTACTGAGTGGAACCCCCTGATGCAATAGGGCATGGGTCTTCTATCTTATGAGTGACACTCTCTTGATTCACTAGGGCATAGGTCCTAAATCTTTTGATTGGAACCCCCTTGGAACACTAGGGTGTGGGACCTCTATATATCTACTGAGTGGGACCCTTTTATCATACTAAGGTGTGGGTCCTCTACTTGGATACTGTTTCCCCTTGATAATGTGACATAGTGGAATGGTGGGGTCCTCCATACAGTGAATTCTTTAGAAACACAAGATACTGGGCATCATAGATGGATTACTTGGAGCTATTGGAAGACTCAACCATTTGATATGGGTCATGAAATGGATATACCCTTTCTATATCATATGGGATTAATATATGAGCACATACACGCACAGAAAAACAGACACAAACAAATATATATATATGTGTGTGTGTGTGTGTGTGTGTGTGTGTGTTTCTGTGTGTGTGTGTGTGTTTATGGATTTTGATTCCCTCTTTCTTTGGTTTGAGCTAAATACTTCTATCATGATTTTTATTTATCCCTTTTATGCTTTCAAGGCATCCTTCTGGATATGTATATACTGACCCATGCATGGGAATTTACCAAACATGTCATACCTTATGTAGATGATGTACATGTCAATGGGGATTTCATAGGATAATAGGTATACTTTGGTACATTGACCATGTGCGATGGTTGGGGCTTGGAGATAAAGAGTTGGGATCTCTCAACTATTTTATATTCCATTTTTATTAGGTTGGGACATATTTTCTATGTGGGAATTCATTTTTTCCTTTACATATCATATTACACTATCACACTCTTTTTTATTCCCTAGAGGTTATTACATGCAAGGTTTTTACTCTAGATTTTACTATATTTTTTTCCACTACACTTCTACAAGGTGATAGTTGGGTGCATGCATACAAGCACTCTAAGAATATTCCCCCATTTTAGTTATACATTTTAAGTGATTGTTTCTAGATCCTAGCCTATGGAGGTAGTGTTGGGGTTGTGGTGGCCCAATCTTCAACTGGCTAGGTAGGCCCTAGTGGGTCAGGTCATTAAGAATTCCACCAAGAAACTATTTGGTAAAACAATATTTAGGTTGTAGTTGACACTTTAAATAGTTAACCTCATCATCAGTAGTAAAATCTCACACTAAAAGTTCTATAACATGTGGACCCTATCTTCCAAATACGATGCATGGACAACTACCTATGGCCTCTACTGGATGAGTGTGAAAATCAATCACTAGCTCAAATCCCTTTTTTTCGTTTAAAAAAAAACCACTTTAAGGATGAGTAGGAACCTCACAATACAAGAGCCAAATTTCAAACATCAAAAGACTAAATATCAAACATCACAAACAAACTCCAAAATCCACCCTAAAATACCAAAACACAAATTGAGATTTCAAATCCTCCTCCTCAAGGAACGCTCCTGGATTCACAGTCCACCCCACGTCACCATCACATCCTGTAAATCCAAATCCCTCGAGAAGGACTCATTTCCATTGTCAAAAAACAAATAGAAAAACATCACAATAGGCATAAAACCACCGCCATCATCCTACATCCATCTGAAATCAGAGAAATCAACAATGACAAATCAAGCAAGAACCAAACAATCTTCAGATCCAATATCACATCAACTAATCTTCATTGCTTCTCCATCGCACGATCACCGAAATACTCACATCCGAATGCCATTCACAAAAACCCAAAACCTAACATCAATCTGCAACAATCTGAACCAAATCCTCATCCCAGCACTACGAAGTAGGTCCTCTGTAAGCCAAATCCCAGCGCCGCCATCCTTTTCACACACATGGACCCTGACTTACCACCCATCACACACGCCGAAGATGAGGCATTACCCTCATGCCGCAGAAGCTGGAAATAGCCACAGACTGGAACCGTGCCACATTGAGACCCTATCCAGTTGAGTTGGAAGGGGAAAGACAGCTGTGGTGCAAAACAATGAGGCGACCGAGAGAAGACGCTGACGCCACCGCAACAGAGGATCCGCCGCTACAAAACAAGTGCATTAATAAAAGAAAAATTCATATGAAAATGTAAAATTACATATAAAGAAAAAATACCATATCCTTGGAAACCAAGACATCTTATCTAAATAAGGGTTCTAGATGTACCAGTTTGATTTTCATCACAGGTTCCATCATATTTCTAAAAATTCTACATACCATATAATAAATAGTAAAACAATAGAAAAAATAGCTCTAATACCACTTTTTCATGTCCTGACCTGATTCAATATATGGCCAATAATCGAACCTTTTTGAAACAAGGCCTCAAATGAACCTCCCCATATGTCATTGGATTCTGACTAGTAGTGAGGGTCTAATGTGCGTCTATAGGGATACTATTCCCTCACATCAGAGTAAGAAACAAGTATAAATAAACAAAAAATATTTATAGTTGAAAATAAATAGATTACATAAGTAATAAATATAATAAGACTATAATAATTAATGAAATTTTATTGAAATACAAAACTACCATGTCATACATACAACATTGATCTCCCTCTAGGCCAATCACATACACAGGAATAAAGGACATAAACAAAATTACAAGGTACTACTACTAACTTTGAGATGAAATATATACTAGATAATCCCATACATATTTGATCTAATCTGTTAGATTAGTCCCAGGCCTCTTCCCATCCTGTGCTTTCAACCAAGTAAAGAACTGTTTAGGTACCCCAGTGTAATGGAATCCTGAGAAAGGAGTGTTTAAACAACTCAGTAGGGGAACAACAACACAGTCTCATACATAGAAAATAATACATAGTGTATATATATGCGAGCTACTCTTTAAGAAAAAAAATATAAATAACACTATCTTCCAAATAAAATAAATAATATATTTCTTACCAAGGCCTTCAGTCACAAGTACATGCTCATTAAATGTGCACATTCTTGATGAGATATAACAACCCTTCAATTTATTACACATTAATTTAGGATTTATTACATAAAGGTACACATAATACAAGCTAGAATATTGATAAGTATAGTGTATTTGGTAATTAGGTATATAGAATAACATATTGAACATGGGATATAGTAACATTATTGAAAAATTCCTTAACATTCTTATAAAATTCCATGGGTTTTAAAACTACATGGGATAACCTGGGGGTATACATAAGAAAAGGCTGAGCTATAAATCCTAGTAAGGGAACAAAAACAGCATGAGGTAATACATGATAGACAATAGTTATATCAATGGAGAATAAAAGGAGCTAGAATCATAAACACGAACAATGAGACATGATATGGCATGATAATCATAAAGAAAACAGTGGAAATGTGATAACAACTTAAAACACTACATCATAAACATAGGTCAAGGATAATTGCCAAGACATCATGATGGAAAAATTCACATAAAGCAATTAGGTTCAATAACTCTCCCAAAATGAAATCTAATTATAATAAACATTACCCAATTCATTGGAGTGTTATATGATTCTGGGTGCACCCATCACTTTTATTTCATTCTCATGCTTGATTATTCCACATAGATCATACATCCTAAATTCATTCATCATCATATTTTATTAAATGATAATTTTTTTTGGAATAAATACATTTAACTCTGATTTTAAATAATTATAAGTGTATAAAGGTGAACATCCTTGATAGGAAATGGGTATGGTATTCACTACACAATTGTTTTGGTATGGAAAATAACAATGAAATTTCGAAAACTTTACAATGTCACTTAAAAATTAATAAATTGGATTGATGAGAGAGAAATGGATCTATAATCATTTGGATATAAAATGTAACATTATAGGGACATTTAAAGATATATCCCAACATTATGAATTAGAAATATAAGGAATAGTATAATAAAGAAACTTGAATAAAGAAGAGAAGGCGATGATCTATTACATGAGTGTGTGACTCCAAATGCTTGGGAGGAGCTTTCTGAGAGCTTCGAGACACCTTGGGAGGACTCTAGATAAAGGAGGGAAGAGTAAGAACATGATACGAGAATTTTTAGTGAATGTAAATGGGATATTTCATGGTTTTATATAGGAAATGAGTGGGTAATTCATTATCATTTCTCAAACATAGGTTTTGGACTCTATATAATAAAATAACCAAAACCAAAAACCTTACCATGGTTTATGAACATGTTTTATATCAAATAGGAGTGGGTTTAATTATTTTATAAGGCCATGGACCTAATATAATAAAATAATACCCTTTCTTCTGTGGAAGTGAGTCATATTCTTAAAGAAATGATTTTAAAACCTTAAAATATATTAATGGTTTTGGAGGATTCACAAAGTCTTTATAAAATTAATAAAACAAACATAAAATCAAATTATGTTAAGGTTAAAACATTTATTTTGTCAGATATATAATTTATAGTATTTATTACATCACTTTTGGGTCATTATGATGTCATAATACATTATATATTTAAACGGTATTTGATTTTTACCTAAAAAATTTACTGTCTGAAAAAATTATGAAAAATACGCCGTTAGATAATTTAAAAATTCTAATTTCAAAAAGAAAATTAATTTTTTCAAAATTAATTTCTAAATCTAGATATTTTTACTTTTAAAATAATAATTGATGTTTATTTAGAAATGTTGGGGTTTTTGACAATAAAATTTTTCGAACCGTTATAAAAATTACTTCTGATTTAATAAAATTTATATGATCATTTATATTTGATAAAAAATATTAAATAAAAATATTAAAATATTATTTATTTAAAAAATACATTAATTCTTCAAAATAAATGTCTTAATTTAAATTGATTACAAATTGAAAATACAATTTGTGTTGTATAGTTTAAAAATCAAAACCATTTATAAAGTAATTATGGGAAGAAAATATGAACATTATTCTATTGAAAAAATACAATATACATATTCATATTATTATTTTCATGATAAATATACCTTTAATATAAAAAAACACCCTAAGTGTAAGGTGCGTGATGATAAGACTTTCATGGGGTGGTTTGATGAACATATTTTGGGTCATGATCTTGATGATCTTGAACTTCTCTCATAAACAGTTTTTCTCATGCTTAAGTGGTTGGATTTCAGCTTGGGACTGGTCAAGGGAAAATCCCAGTGATGCTATCTCCCTCAGAATCTTTAATAAATGGGATTTATAGGGTACGATCCAACTATTGAGTTCATCAGTTCCTTTGTCTTTGTAAATTGGATTTTTTAAACCCTATATTTAAAATAATCATGTGATTACTATTCAATAACTATATTATAATTGATAATGATGCTTAACAATCATTTAAACATGATAGGATATAATAAAAAAATATGTTCATGTGTTTTATATAACCATATTACATCTTAAGACATTTAACTAAATCATAAGTTATATTTTATTTATAACAGTTCAAGTTGTTATAATCTACCCCCATTTAGAAATTTCTCCCTCAAAATTTTCTTTTCCCATAATAAAATAGATGAGGGTAACACCATTTCATCACATCCTCTAGTTCCCACACTCCTTCTTTAAACTTTTGGTTTCTCCACATCACTTTAACCAGGTACATTGTCTTATATCATAGAACTTAGTCTCTATGGTATAATATATTCATTGAATACTCCTCATATGAGATATCATTATCCAATAGTACCACCTCTGGATTGAGTACATGTGAGGATTATGGACTCGTGTACTTTAGATAGGTCATGTGAGAGTGATATTTGGTAGTCCACCTCTCTGATGCGATCAATTATCTTAAAGGGGATAATGTATCTTGGACTAAGATTTCCCTTCATCCCAAATCTCATGACTTTATTCCATAGAGATCTACAATGGAATGACATGTCTCTAAAATAAAACTCTAGGTCTCATTGGAAATTGTTAGCATAAGTATTTTTTCAACACTAAGAAGCCTTGATGTGCTGCTGAATGGTCTTAACATTTTAAACAATTTCCTAGACCATTTTAGGACCTAGTAGTTTACATTCAATGAATTCATCCTAGCATGATAGTGTTCTGTATCTTTTACCATAATGGTATTCATATAGAGCCATTTGGATGCTCTAGTGGACACTGTTGTTGTATGAGAACTGGACCAGAGGAAGATGTTGGTCTCATCCTCCTTTGAAGTCCATAAAACATTCTCTCAACATGTATTCTAGAGTCTGAATGTTCTACTCAGACTGGCCATCATTTTGAGGATGATAGGTTTTATTAGAGTTTATATTAGTGTTTAGAGCATGTTGAAGAGTTTTCAACAAAATGGCGATAAATCCTAGATCTAAATCGGATACAATAAATAGTGGTACTCCATGAAGCCTCACCACTTTTTTGATGTATATCTATCCAAGTTATTCAAGTGATAAGTCCTCTAAAATTGTGATAAAGTGAGATTTATTTGTAAAAAGATCCAAAACAAACCATATAGAATTATTTCCTCTAGATTTCTTCAAAAGTCCAGTAACAAATTCCATGGTGATGTTTTCCCATTTTTATATTGGTATGGGTAATAGTAGCATCATCCCCTTAGAATTTTTTCCTCTAAACCTTTACTTACTGACATACCAATCACTTTGATTTATATTCAATGATATACTTTGACATATTGTCCCACAAATATTTCTCTCATATATTTCGATACATGTTTTTCTCCTTAGGTGAATAGAGAAGGTTGAGATATGTGCATCATTCAGAAGCTATCTCTTTATCTCTTAATTGGATAGTACACATAATCATGACTGAAATCATACAACTCCATTCTCATCAATTTTGAACTATGGTGATTTCCCTTTTCTAATAGCTTCAACTTTTTTTATAAATTTCCACATCATCTCTTTGAGGATCCTTTATCTTTTCCAAAATATACGATTGATCAATCATTTGTGAATGGTTTGATTATGTTCCTTCCTTTGTGATCCCCAGGTCCATACTCTTCAATTCTAAGAAGATCAAATCTCTCTCAATTCTCATTAGTGATATAATTTTTAGATACTTTTTAATTAGAGGGTCTACCACATTATTTTCCATCCCAGGATAATAGTGGATTGAGGAGTCATTATCCTTGATCATCTCTAACCATCATTGCTGACACATATTCTTCTCTTTTTGTGTGAATATATACTTTAGGATTTTTTGATCCATATATATTTCACACTTATCCCAAAGAGATATTTTTTCCATATTTTTAAAGTGAAGATTACCACATCTAAATCCAAATCATGTGTGGGGTAGTTCTATTCGTGAAATTTCAACTGCCTTGAAGAATAAAATATGATATTGTCACATAGCTCAATACCTTCTTCGAAGCATCACTGAATAACATGAAAAGTTCTCTACTTGTGGGTAGTGTGAGAATATTGACAGTGATAAGACTCCTTTTCACCTCCATGAATCTCTATTCACATTCATCATTCCAAGAAAACATGACCCCCTTCTGAGTTATCTTGGTTAGATGGTTTTAAAATCGCGATAAATTTCTCCAAAATTGAAAATAGTACATAGTTAATCCAAGGAAACTATAGATATATATCATAGATGTTATCCTCCTCCATCATTAAATCACTTATTTCTTTTAAGGGTTTATAGATATCCAATTTCTTATGATGATATTCCCCAATAATGATACTTCCTTCAATGAGAACTCACTTTTTCAATACCTAGAATAAATCGTATCCTTTTGTAAGGTCTTTAGCATAGTGCCCAGATTCTCCTCGAGATCCTCCTTGATTTGGAGTATATTATAATATCATTGATAAATACTATAAAAAATTTGTTAAAGAAATATTTAAAGACTATATTCATAATGTACCTAATGATTACTGTAGAATTAGTGAGTTTGAATGGAATTACTATGAAATAAAATTGCCCATACCTTGTACAAAAAATTGTCTTTGGGATATCCACCTTCTTCACCCTAACGTGGTAATATTACGACCATAAATCTGCCTTAGAGAAGTATTGTTATCTATATATCTAATCAAACAAGTCATCAATCCATGTTAGTGGATACTTTGACTTTATCATGATATCGTTGAGCTTACGATAATCAACGCAAAGGCAGATTGAGCCATCATTCTTTTTGAAGAAGAGGACTGGTGCACCCCATTATGTAGTACTTGGGCGTGTGAACCCTTTATCTAAATTATCATGTAGTTTTTTCTTTAGCACATCTAGTTACACAACAACCATTATAAATGGAGTCTTGGATAATGATAATGCTCCAGATATAATCCTGATTGAATATTCAATGTCTTCTCTAGGAGGAAGACCATGAAATTCCTCAAGGAACACATCAGTGTATTCCCTCATAATGGGAATGTATTTAAGGATGATTCTTTCCTTATAATAAATCATTTGAGCTATATATTATTACTTTTAGTGATATAATATCTATTCTTGATATGTTGGTTCTATATAAGATTCATCATAATCCTTTCACTTGTACAAAATCAGAGAATGATTTACAGTAGAGAGAGTTATTTCCTTCTCTTGGAAATTTATGTTGTCTCTATATAGGGAAAGGAAATATATACAAATAATTACATAAAATTACACTAAAGAGAGTATGAAAAGGTTTTCTATGATGTTAATCCCACAAATTGTGATGTGGGAGGATTTATATACTTGGGATGCAATAATTTCCACATTTTCCATTTTCACCAATAGCTCTACTTCCCTGCTTTGTAGTGGTGTTTGAATATTTATACTAAACATTAATGATATGAAGGAATTTTAGAACAAGAATAAAAAAGGAAATTTTTTATTCTTGAATAAATAAATAGAATACCTATCACCACTTCATTATTTGGATCCACCTTAGTGGCTATGAGGGAAATAAATGGCCCATGATTCCCTAGAGGATGTTGGTTGCCTCTAAAACCCCATGTATTAGTTCATTGGTTTGAAAAGTTCCCTAGTTACTTAAATTTTAAGTAATGAACAATGTTTTTAGGGTTTAATGGAGAATTCCTCTCCTTGATTTCATTGTTGGGTTTCTCTTGTTGGAAATTGCTAGCTAGGTTCCCTCCTTCCCACACCAAAATTATCTCCTCGCCCCCCTAGACAATTTCTAAGATGCCTTTTTCCACACCTTTGACAAGTGGGATGTTGAAGTTTCCTAGAACCATTAGATTTACACATCAAACCACCATAATTAAACATCACCTTCCTCTTATTATCCCTGTGATACCCTTTAGATTCACTGATATCCATTTTTACTTTGAGTTAACATCATAAAATTTACTCATATCTATCAAAGTCTTAGATTGCTGGGGAGTTTGTAGGCTAGGATTTATCCCACTAAAGAAGTGGTAAACATTTCATTTAGGGGTATGGAAAAAGAAAAAGGTGTATCATTCAAGTATTTTTAAGATTTACTAGTACACCCTAATATATTCATCATCTTTTTTTCTTATGGTTAAGTAAATCTCTTTCCATTTTAAGTCATAGAGTGTGATGAAATTATTTATCAAAAATCATTTTTCAGAATTCCTTGTACCCCGTAACTTAAATATATTCCTCAAGATTTGTATTCTTGAACAATATCCACCACTGATTAGATTCTCCCACCATAATATAAAAATATATTAGAACCATCTCTTTTTTAGAACATTGAGTTATGGAGAATATCTTCTCAGTGGAGTAGATCCATTATTCCTGGAACAAGGGATCAAATAATCTATTTAATGTCGGGGGCCTTTGTTGAATAAAACCCTTAATTATAGCTTGTTATTTATTAGGTGGATTTGGGTGCAACTTTTGATCTAGGATTCTATTCATAACTCGATTCAACTGATAAAGTATCATTACAAAGTTTTTGATTCCTTATCCCATCGGGTTAGGCATCTCATTGGGGCAGTCATCACATTCCTCGTCGCATTGATTATTTTCCAAATTTCTCCCATTTCCAAACATTTTCTTGAACAAAGGGAAAATTTTGGATGATTATTTTTAAAATATTAAATTCATAGAAGGGTATCAATTGACATAAAAGAGATAAATTATAAATTACATATATTTTCCTAACTTATCAATATATAGGCTTCAATATTTGTTATACAATATATTTCCTAACATATATTCTTATGAGAATTTTTTAATCCATTAATAATATTTTTTAACGAGATTATGAATTTACCAAAGCATATCCTTTGGAAGTTTCAAACCAGGGGTGCAGTAAGGCCCATTGTCATGTACTAGTTCCCAGTCAAGTCTAACTCAATGAGGTGTTTTTGGGTTTTACCCCTACATACATATGTTCTAGATCCTCATACACTCTTAGTATCTAGGCATGGATTTAGTTTCTTGATAAACTACTTACTCTATAAATTACAAAATTTAGATATGTTTTCTTATACTAATTCTTATCCCTATGGCCTTTTCTAGATCCTTCAAATCATAATCCCAAAAATAACTAAACTTTTACTTTAATACCAACTATGAAAACCCTTATATTTATTACACATTAATTCATGATTTATTATATAAAATTAAACATAATACAACCTAGAATATACATAGGACTAGTTTATTTGTGAATTAGGTAGATAGCATAACATCTAGAACATGAGATACAACAAAATTACTAAAAACTTCCTTAACATGCTTTTGAAATTCCATGGCTTTTAAAACTGTACAAGATAACATGGGGACATATATAAGAAAAGGGTGTGATATAAATCCCAATAAGGAAATAAAAATGGAATGAGGTAATACATTTTAGATAATAGTAATATCAATGGGTAATCAAATTAGTGAGAATCATACACATGAATAATGATATATGATATGTGACGATAATCATAAGGGAAAGATGGGAAATGTGGAAACAACTTAAAACACTAAATCATAAACAAAGGTTAAGGATAATTTACAATAAATCTTGATAGAAAAAGTCACATAAAGTAATTAGGTTCAATACCTATCCCAACCTAAAGTCTCATGAGACTAAACATTACCAAATGCATTGGAGCGCTATATAATTCTAGACACAACCGTCACTTTCATTTCATTCTCATGCTTAAGTGTACCACATAGATATTACAACATGGATTAATTCATTATCATATATTATTCCATGTTAATGGAGTGTGGAATACATACATGTATGTCCTAATTAAAATAAGTATAAGTGTATAAAGGTTAACACCCTTGATAGGAAATCAGTATGGTATTCACTACATAATTGTTTTGGCATGGATAATCATGGTGAAATTAAGACAACATAATGACATCAATTAAAAATTAATAAATTAGGTTTATGAGAGTGAAATGAGTATCTAATAATTTGGAGATAAAATTTTTAGTAATAGGGACATGGAAATACATTTCCCAACATTTATAATTGTAAATAGATGACATATGATAATAAAGAAACTTGAATAAAGAAGAGAAGGAGAGGATCCCTTACTTGAGTGTGTGACACCAAATGTTTGGGAGAAGCCTCTTGAGAGTTTGGGGGAACCTCAGGAAGACTCTAGAGAGGGTAAGGAAGAGTAAGTATGTGATCCAAGGATTTTTAGTTAAGATAAACGAGAGATTGTGTGGGTTTATATAGGAAATGAGTGGGGAATTTTTATCATTTCTCAAGCTTAGGTTTTGGAATCTATATAATAAAACATCCAAAACCAAAAAACATCACATGTTTTTTCCCATGGTTTATACAAAATGGGACTGGTTTTCATTATTTTATAAGGCGGGGCCAAATATAATAAAATAATACCCTTTATTATGTGGAAGTGAGGCATACTATTAAAGAAATGATTTAAATAAAGTAAAATATATTAATGGTTTTGAGGGATTCAAAAATGATTTATAAAACTAATAAAATAATAAAAAAATCACAAAATTTTTAATGGAAAACATATATTTGGTCTTGGATACCCTTTATAATATTTGTTACATCACTTTTTTTCATTATGACATCATAATACCTACCATATATTTATATGGTATTTAATTTTTACCTGAAAATTTGACTATCTCATAAAATTATGAAAAATTCACTATTGGATAATTTTGAAATTATAATTTCAAAAAAAATCCAATTTATCAATATAATTTTCTGAATATGTGTATTTTAACTTTTAGAATAAAAATTTACATTTTTTGAGAAATGATGTGTTTTTTACAATAATAGTTTTCAAACCCTTATAAAAATTACATTTGACTTCATAAAATTTATATGATCATTTATATTTAATAAAAAATATTTAATAATAATATTAAAATATTATTTATTTCAAAAATCCATTAATTAATCAAAATAAATGTATTAATTGAAATTAAATACTGATTAAAAATAAAATTTGTGTTTTATATTATAAAAATAAAAATAATTTATAAAGTAACGATTAGAAGAAAATATGAAAATTATTATATATAAAAAAAATAAAATATACATATTCATATTATTATAGTCTGGATACATATACCTCTAATAAACCAAAAAAATACCTAAGAGTAATGTGCATGATGGTGCAAATTTCTTAGGGTGGTTCAGTGAATACAGTTAGGGTCATGATCTTGATGAACTTAAAATTATCTCATAAACAGTTTCACTCATACTTAAGTTGTTGTGTATCAGGTTGGGATTAGTCAGTGGAAAATCCCAGTGATTCTATATCCCTTGAAATCTATGATAAATGGGCTTCATAGGGTACAATACTACTGTTTGAGGACATCAATTCCTTTGTTTATGCAAATTGAATTCGTTAAAACCCTATATTTATACTAGTCATGTTATTACTGTTAAATGGTGTAATTGTCACTGGTAAATATGATTAATTATCATTTAAATACTATAGGATATAACAAAACAAAATAAGTGCATGTGTTTTCTATATCCATATTATATATTAATACATTTAACTAAATAATAAGGGAAACATTTTTATGAATGTTCAAGTCGTTACATGAGACACAACCAAATAAAAAAAATATAAAAACCACAGTCAATCCATTGGTCCATAAACCCGATTGACCATACCCGCTTCTTCCAATTCCTAAAATGAATCTAAATCACATATCATAAGGGTCCAATATTTTAAATAAATGGGTAATTAGTCTAAGTATCTGAATCAAGGATTCCAAATGACATTTCTGAAAATCCCATTCAATGATGACAAACACCATGTCCAATAATTCCAAATAATGATGAGGAATTCCATGTCTAACCATATTCAAATTAACGGTGAGTAATTCCATATCAAATGAAATTTAAATTAACAATGTGTAATTCCATGTCCATTAATTAATGATAAGTTATGGGGAGAACCATTCCCATCATCCTCTATATACCCTATACAAGGAAGTATCCTAGTGATACTAGGAATCTGGATAAAGTTACATTCAATTAGTAAGGCTCAAAAACAGGATCTCAAGAAGTACATATGGGAATAATATACGCATCAATAATATATATGTAAAGGAATAAATAAAAGAGTGAGGGTTTGAAAATACCTAAAACCCCTAATACTTCCAAAACCCCTTAGGATTATAGGTTTGGTATAGGTTCTAAAGTGACACACTCCTCCTTCTCTACCCAAAACCATATGCACTATGTCAAGGTTGGTCAAATTTCGGTCATCCAATGGAGTCCCCTAGATCAAAACACTAGAGATGCATCCTAATATGATTCCTTGAGGTCTATAAATAAGTGGAGGTATCTCTATTGAGATATTGTAATTCAGTACCATGGCCTCAGGTCAACTCCTAATGCACTAGGATGTAATATTCCATGGATTATTAAACATAGTATCATGGAATTTATGGATACACATGGTCATCTCTCTAAGGAAGCTGTTAAAAGATTGGTCAGGATACCATCTTGGTGCATAGGTCTCTTTCTAGTGGTCTACACACCCAACCCAATCCCGGGGTGCCTAAGGTTTTTCCACCTAGGCCTGCACAAGGATGACTTGTCTCAAGAAACTATGTCTTGGCTACTATGGGATAGGGCTTTAGACTAGTTCCCAGGGGTTGTTTTTTACCCCTTGAATTCATCCATTACAAACATTTGATTTAATTATTTAAATAGCTATTGGTATAAATTAAAAATGAGGAATTACCCTTATGTGGGAGCCCAAGAATTTACATATTACCATAAACATGCATAGATACCATAAGGATGGTAGTAAATACCACCTACATTTTAAGAAGCTTTCGATTAATATTCCATGGGCTAGAAGTAGTTTAAAGGCCCTTCCATGCTCATTTGAGACTTTCCAAGGTCCTATCTCCCAAAAAAACACACGAAACTAATTAATTATAATTAAATTATAATTAATTAATAAAACTCTACAAGATATAAAAAATATAAAACTTGAATTACAAAGGCATAAAGATCAAAACATCACCAATATATCTTTTTGAACCTGAATCACAACCTAAAAATTTCCAACAACTCGTGAAACATCATCAACCTTGAACCGGTCATAATATGTAATAAAAAACATAAAAAACACCTAAAAATTTCATTTAATATTTATGGTTTTATAAATTCACCGTGGTGGCATACCTCAATGAAACAACATGTAGAAAAGTGAAAACAGCCTCAAAAGTTACACTCTTTAGAGGTAGAGAAAAAATCCATCACTAACATCTAATTCCACCATGCTCCAGTAGAATCAGGACCAAAATCCCTAACCAATGAAACCAACATTAGGGGAATAAGGGTAATAACACAATAGATGCTAACATAGTCAAATACTTACATATAGGATTCTAATTCATCTGCTAACATTCTTTTTGGACCATGACCAAGGGAGATCTCCCATAGGGAAAGGGAGAAGGAGAAGGGAACATGTAGAGGTTGTATTGGATGAAATGAGATTAAAAAATGGTAAAAACATTAAATTTCATAGGGTAAAATATGAATTTTACCTTTTTAATGAGGAAAACGGTTAGGAATCCATTTCACCAACCACGAGGTCATCACTTTCCAAACACCTTTTACCTTGCATGATTATAGTGCATGGTTAGGAAAACCATGCACCAACTATGTGTGTACCTCTTCCCTTCTTCACTAAACCACATGGTTTTTTGTGGATCTTCGCATGGATTAAAGAAATAGTGTTCCTTTAGAAACTGGGACTCATTCTTAGGCAATATGGTTAGTACTAACCATGTTCCAACTATGCACCCCAGGATGCACTTTTCCAAAACTCTTATTTTGGGACCCACACCCCTTGAACACTCCCAAAAGCTCCAAACCACCTTCCGAGCCCCATTACACATCTAAAAAACATTTTGAGGCATTATAACCTTTGTAATTCCATTTCTAACCCTCCATAATTATTCAACCCATCCAATAATTGAAAATTAAAATTTCTTCTGAAACCTTCCATCCCAAAAAAACATAAGATCTTACACATAGGGGGTGGAGTTTGTCAATCCCATATAACAAACTCAACCATTATCAATTCTCCAAGCATAGACCTATCAATTCAGTGAATGGATTATATAATATTTAACTTTATGGATGATCACATCACATGGCCTTCACCTTGATACATAATCACATTATATGTACTATATAGGTGTAGCTATACACTTCCTCGAAAAATTTAATAAAGGTCCCAAATATCATAATATTTATATGAGAGTAAAAATAACATATTAGTTGATCTAAAACTGATGACATGATCAATAATATACCCACCAACCCCCTGATTAGATAAATCATAAATCTAGAATAAGAAAGGTATCAAAGTATGAAAGTTCTCATGTGAGGTATCTCACTAACCTTAGGTGGTGGGGACTCCAAATATGATTTATAAAACCCTAGTATTAAAAATACATAGTTAATACACTACATGTGGTATAATTCATGGTCTATCCAACTTACAAAACCTGTTTTGTACCTCCTGAGCATATTACATTTCCTGATTCAAGAATCGTACTCACTCTAACTGTAACACTTCATCATAACCTATAATAATATATAATGAGCATCAGTTAGGAATAATTCAAAGTTATACTTGGAAAGATCAATTATTATTTCACTTAATGATACATATATTAGTATATATGTTTATGAAACCATTGTGAAATAATGATAAATTTTAGGTTACCTTTTTTATATCACGATACATTTTATATTCCCAAATTTCTTTTAGAATACTTTATAAACCATAAACAAGAACTTTTCTACCATATCATGTATGATATACTTCTAAATATTCCATATGGTTGTTTTACTTTTAAGGGTTTTATTAACTCATTAAATATATATTTAATTACTACCACATCTCAATGTGAATACTTGATAAATGTTTCCCCAACATATTTGAGTGAGTAACATCTATAAATTAATCTAGTTTGAATAATGTTGAGACTTTCAAATCATATTCGTAAAGTTTATCTCCATAACTCCACAACATTAAATGTTTTGATGTTATCATTAACTTTCTAATTATATCTTTTTCTATGTACCAAATTATCATTAAAGAAAACCATTATATAAAACTTTTTTTGAAATATTTTAGTAGCTAATGTAACTATTTACATTTTCACTTACCAACATGTCCTAAACTCATTTATGATAAAATGACATTCACTTTGTTCTAGTAACAAAATTTAACTCTTTACATTTATCAATACCTCCATACTATAAAATATTGTAGGATATTACGTGAAATTCACTTTCTATTTTGACTATTATAATTTTTTATTTCTTAACTTTGAACTTCTATATGTTCAAACAAGCTCCCATTAGCATGTTATACTCTATATTCTCTTTATAATATCATTTTAAGATACACAAACTACTTTTTATTTAAAAAATATCTATTATTTAATAATTTTATAAGTTTTTAAAAAATATATTATTACTTCCATAACATATATTTTTTTCTATGTGTTTGAAGAATTTTTCTGAAAATAATATTACTCTTTAAAATGTTCCACTGATTTTGGTGGAATCTAAATTACTAATATTTTATTAAACATTTGGATAAAAACTTTTTTCCTAGATAAAGATTTTTTATCCTCATCTTTTTTTTAAACATGTTATTGAATCTAATGAATCATAAACCATGTGTATTTCATTTATTATCTCATATTTTACATAATACCTCTTTTTTTAACAAACAACTTCTCTTATCACTTAAGGGAAAATTAAATAATTATACACATCATTTATTTAGATCTATATAAGCTATATGAACTCCTTTACATTCAAATATTTGATGTAACAACCCTTTGATTTATCACTTGAATGAAAAATAAAATATATATCAATTCTTCCCATGATTTTGAACTTTTGTATTTTGACAACACATATAAAATATATATTTTGTATCAAATACCCTTCAAAATCAAATAATTAATTCCAAAAACACTAATATTTGACATGAACATTCCATGGAGTTAAAAAAACCAATTAATGTATCTTATAAAATTATTTACTGTGGAATAATTACTCCTTTATTCATGATTTTACCTTTAGGTTTCAAATACTTTTACTAGATACTTGAAGAAATTTCGTTGGAATTTCAAAATAAATTTTATTCTTCTAGTTTGAAATTTTACCCAATTGTGATGTCATTATACCACAATAACTTATAGATCACATTATTAGATCATCTATTATAAAAACTTTTATAATAACAAGTAAAATTTTATTGAACATATTCACTTTTTTAGAACATTTCCATCAATTATGATAGAATTAATTCCTTTACTTGAAAATAACATATAGAAAATATCTAGTCACACAAAATCATTAACATACCCTATAGCATTTATTATATGAGTGGAGAATAAAATTAATCAGATTAATTTTCATCTAATTCCTCATAAAACTTAATTAAATCATTCTATATTTTCATAAGCATCAAAATTCATTTGTTTAACACTCAGGGTGCATCCCTCCTCTATAGGTATCTATGGGTTTTGATGAATTTATTAACACTCAGGGTGGATCCTCTCACCATCTATGGAATTCCAATGCCTTGGGAAGGGAAAGGGTGAAGATGAAGAGAGCTAAAAGAATAATGGAGTTTCAACCAAGAATCATGATTGATCTTAATACCATTGTGTGATAATATGATATTCTATAGAGGTGTGACAGATACTTTCTGATCCCATCCATTTAATCATGCATTTCTCAAACACATGGGTAAATTCCTTTGGTTACATCTCATATAACCCTAAGCCACACATTCTCCAATCTATTTCTTCTTATAAAATAGATAATCAATGATTTCATATGTTTAGAATATTTTTTTAAACCAATTAATACTCAAATTCATTAGATGAATTATATAAGTGACAAATGAATCTTACCATATGATTTATAGATTTGTGATTCCTAAATCACATAAAATATGACTTCCCAAGGAAAACTATATGATATATTTTATATCATAAAATATGATACACCCATAATTATTAAATATAATACTTTTTCCATATGTTTTTCATACTCTATTACAGACCATATTATACTACATGATATCACATGGATTTAGAAAATATTCCATTCACCAAATCACATTTGTGGGTGGATCTTGACCCTATACTAAACTAATCATCAACTTGAAATAACCATGAAGCATTCAAACATAAATATTAACAAACTAATATGCATTAAGGATGAAGACACAAGTTTAAATTTAGAAATAGTTTCATCCCACAAAAAATATTTTAATATTGAGAAAAAAATCTCACTTTCAACAATGTGAGAAAAGGTATTATCACCACTAGTAGGAGTCTCATTCTACAGTGGGTTGTCTAGAATCTCAACAATAATATTAAAATCCAAAACATCAATATAAAATAAAAAATAATATCTCACACTAGTGTCGATGAGTATGAGTTTCAATGAAGAATACACAACTCATAATTTAAAGTAAAATTGGTGTCCCTTGATTGGATCTATCTATCGGACACAAATATCTTTGACTCTAACCATAATCACCCTACACTATATTAGAGTCACCTATTGGTGGTAATGGGTACCATTAAAAAACCGCCTACCTATAAAAACACCTAAACTACAAGATCATCTATCATAATCTCTACCTAGAATGCCATTAATCCCATAATAATATGGTCCCTGGTCTTATTTTTGTCTTTAATATGGAGGAGTTTACCTTGAACCACACAGTCGAGCCAAAGAAAAATGTTGTCTAATTATAAAACTATATTTCATCACTAATAAGAAATTCTATAGTTTTATGTTATCTCAAGGGATATTGTAAAAGTGGGGGATACAAGATGGTATAACCTCTTCTTGAATTTCACTCAAGAGGTCTATATCAAATACCCAAGTTTGAAAAAAAATCATTCCTAAATCATTTATAAGGATTACCTCATCGATATACCTCAACAAATACATGATTAAGGTCATGTTTTCTAGAAGAGGGTCTAGTAACCTCTAAAATAAATACAAAGTCAATTTTTCTAAATATAAATTATATTGAATGAGAAGGCAACTCCAACCATGGTAGAGTAGAATCATTTTATGTTTGAGTTGAAACCAGCCAATTGATTTTGGTGGTGTGAAAGAATATTGATGAAATAATCCACCATATGTAAAGTGGGCGTAAGCACCAAACAAAAAGTTTGAGTCCCAGACTCTAACTAATCCTTTGTTGCCTGAGGATCAAGTTTACCATAAAACAAAGAAGATCTCTACCACTAGAATTCATGTAGTGTATTCATCCTATTGGTATTCTTGTTAGAATTACCTTAAATCAATGAGAGGTTCTACACTAAGAAAAAATTATTAAGGATATTTCCTATACTTTGGGAAAATATACATCTCAATGAGGTACTAAAATTAATTCCTCATCACATGATAGATTAGAAGTGAGAGACTTATGCACTAAAATGGCTTCATAATGACCCTACCACTGAATATGAGTTTTCTATATATGAGTGAAATCCTATATTTTATAGGATGAAACCATAATTATTAGATCATATCTAGGTGACACGACACAATAAAGATATTAAAAAAGTTATTATCCATTTTATCATGCATGTACCATCAGGATTTCCCCCTTATCCAGTTCCTTGGAGCTCTATGTTAATCATAACAACCGAGACTCTAGAAACCTGAAGTTACTAGTTATATTACATTATTGTTAAAGAATACAAGAGTTTTTAAAGTATCCAACTTAGTAGTTTTGGAATACTATATGTATATATAAATTAAATTTTAAAATATATGTTACATCATGAAAACATTGAGATAACATTATTATCGATTCCACAATATTCCAAAAAATTACACATAGTCATCCACTATGTTTCCTAGGGAAAAAAATAAGAGTGAGATCAAATTCTCAATAAGGCGTGGCATACAGTGGAATACATAATAATATAAACTTGGAATAGGTGTTACAGTAAGAATAAATAAGTAGAAAAAATCCATAATCAATTAAAACTAAGAGAATAATATATATATAGATAGTAATAAAAATAAATAGATTACATGGATAAAAATAACTATATCCTTACTGATGAAATTACTAACTATGAACAACTAATTCCATAGTATAATCCAAGACATCACAATCTTAAACATCAAGATCTTACCATAAAGGAAATATCTTGTTATAGGTAGGAATACACTAAAATAACCAATCACATTTATCACATGAGACCTACTGATGCATCAAGGTGATATATAATGTTTGTCCCCAATCATCAAATGTTTAATTACAATTCATTCATCATGTGAGAAAATGAATAAACAATTCATGATAAAAATTTCCAATTATCATCCCTACTAGAATAATAACATACTGAATATTAATAATTTTCCCCATGTCAACAAGTAGGATAACATTATCATTACCAATCTAGAGATATATGGTGGATGGTTAAAAAATAAAGAACCAACTTTCCAATAATAATCCATATTAGGATAAAAAAATATAGAATGACAGCACTTTTTCCCATTTTAAATAAAGGGATAACATGATCATAACCCATATAGAGAGTTAAAGTTGAAGGTTAAACAATTCATAATCAATATAGAATCTATGGGTAATTATCAATATTAAAGAAAGTACCACTATCAAATAAATAAATATAAATTAGTGGTTATGGGTACATTCAAATTGATGGGTTATCAATAGAATATATTAATTGAGTTCAATGGTTTTGACTGGTAGGAGAAATACTTCATCATGGTTCACAAAGACAATATGAATATACCAAACCATATCCCCTATGAGTGCCTAGATAGGTGTGTTTTCTTAGGCCCACTCATCATGAATCATGGTGGTGGTTGAGTCCATGATTCCACAAACCCTTTTTGGGGTGATTACCCCTAGGAGAATCTATTCCATAATCACATCCACTAAATAGTATCTAAATAGGGATGTTATTACTAGGAAAACCATACGAAATATAATTTCCAAAAATTTAGTATTTTTGGGCATTATGATGGATTAAGAAAAGTCTTTAATGATTTGAAATATTATTTTTAATATATAAAATGATTTTTAATTCCACAAAATTAAAATCATGACAACACTGTAATAAAGGTTTTTAATTAATAATGAAATGGGGGAATGAGAGGACTTATGTCCGAATAATAACAACATAGGAGAGAAGGCTATAATAAAGGGGATAATTAGTCTCTCATTAAAAATATACAAACAAGGATATAATACCATGAATTTATAATCAATAAAATATATGTAAATGGCCTTAAAATAAAATAATTTCAATTAAAAAGGAATGAGAAATATTGGAAACCCTTACCTTTCTATATAGCTTCTTAAAGCATGGGGGAATCCTTAGAACCTTAGGAACTCCTTATGAGGACTTTAGATAGATTCAATGAAAGTAACTTCTTAATAAATTCCTTTGGGTGGTGTGTAATGGGATAATGGGTGGGAGTGAGTTCCTTTTATAAGTGAAAAGAAGTTTTTTCATGGAAACCAATGTTAGGTAAGGGGAAGGAATGGAATCATATGGGTGTTAGGTGAGTTTGGTGAGTTAGGTGAATTTGGTAGAGAAATGGTAAGTGATACATGTGGGTATGAATTTCATATCTAATAAGTCTTTATAGAGTGTGTAAGTAGCCTTTAATTATTAAAAAACATGACACCTCATTTACCCATTTTACCCTTATCAATATTTATAAAAATCAAACTTGGAAATTATTTTATTATTAAAAGTATAAGATGGACCTTTTTAAAAATTATTGACATAATGAATCCAAATCTGGGATCTATTTAACCTAATTCAATTTCTAAATATTATAAATTAACTTTTAAATTAAATCATAATATATAAGAATAAGTATTTTTATAGAAAAATGTATTTTTATATACTAAGTGTTTTTATTCTCATTTACTATAATTATTAATTGAATTAGTGTTTATATATATTATTATTTATTTAAAAAACATATTATTATAATATTTTAAAGTATATTAATGCTGATTATTTATATAAAAAATATATAGCTCTTATAAAATTAATTATTTGAAAAAAAACCATTATACTTTTACCATGGTAATTAATCTTTAATCAATGTAATTTATTTACAGAGACTAACAATAATATTTTCTTTCTCAAATAATTTGAATCAGATTATTATAAATAAAAATCCAATTTTATCGAATAAAATTAATATGTGTAGGTAAAATTGAAATTAATTTTAACAATATCCACATAAAACCCATTTTTTGGAAAAGTGTATTTTTAAGCATAAAAATTATGTTCAGGATAAAATTATCATTTTTTTAGATATAAATTATTTTATTTTAAAAAATATATATTTTATGTGTCTTCCAAATAACTCCAAAATGGAATCATACCAAAATAATATTTAATTAAAAGAAAATACCAAAAAAATATTTTACTAGAAAATAATATTTAATATCATAAAATGTTAAGCATGGGTTCTATAATTTGAAAAATTAATTTCCAGAAACATATAGTTTTACTCCTGAAACATATGTTTGACCATTTAAAAGGTTTTATAAATTTATAGGTATTTCTAATGTAAATAAAATTTATAGTTTCTATAAAAACTGTATTTTTTCACATTCACTTAAAAATAATATACTTTTAAAAAATCCCAAAACGTCATCTTATTCTAATATATTTACAAAGTGTTACAATTTGAATTTTATTTTGGTAAAATTAAATTCTAGCATTAAGAAATTATGATTTTAAATTTACTCATGAATAAATTATCTTCAGAGTGGGAATTATGTAATGGTCCAAGATATGGTGTCTACCTACTATAGTAGGGTCTCAGTTATTTCAATCTAAATATCAAAATAATTTATCCAAAAAACTAGTGTATTTGTTAGTTATTTATCAAATATAGATATTCTTTCTTTATTGATTCTTCATTCTCCATGGTTTCCTATTCTCATTTTCAATTTCTCCAAAGAACTTTCACCAATTGATTTGTTCGATTCCACAACACTTTCTATCTTATGTCAAGAGTCTAGATAGGTTCCTCATTATAAGACATGTTAGGATCCAATTATATTCCTTTATATGTGAGAAAATGAATTGTATCTGACATGTATTTCCTCAGTAATGAAACATGGAAGATTTTGTTTACATTATAATTATGGTGAAGAAAAACCAATCAGTATGATACAACTCTAATTATTTATATTATTTCAGAAGTCCCAATGTACCTAGGGATTAAGTTACCATCTTTACCAAATCTTACAACTCCCTTCCATGGTTAAACCTTAAAGAATACATTACCCCTAACTTGAAATTAAAATTATTTCTTTTGATTATCATCATATATCATTTTCCTACTCTGGGATGCTTTAATATTATCTCAAATATTACATAATTTAACAACATTCAACTCCATAAAATTTGGCCTAACTAGATTTTTTTCTCTATCTTCTTCCCTACAGGTTGGAGTATGACACCTATTTCTATAGAATACTTCATATGGTTCCATCTGGATGCTAAAATGGAAACAATTATTGGATGAAAATTTCACCAAAGGTAGTTACTAATCCCACATACTTTTAAAGACAATATAACAGGATCTCAACATTTATTCTAATTTTTGGATAGTCCTTTTAGACTACCCATTTGTTCGCGTATGATTTGAAGTGATTAAATGTATCTCAGTACTGAGATCCCATTGAATACACTTCTATAATTTTAATGTGAATTAAGGTTCATGATCAAATATAATCAATAGTGGGGCCACATGAAGCATTAAAATTTCATTGATATAGAGATGGGTAAAGTGTGCGAGGGGTAGATCTTCTCTTATCGATATGAAATGAACATAATTATTAATATGATCAATGACGATCCATATAACATAATTACTACATAGTGACTTTTTAAGTAAAATGATATTTCCACTGTAACATTGTCCCAATTCCATATAGGTATTGGAATAGGATTCATGACTCACTTAGGATGTTATATTTTAACCTTAACCTACTAGAAAACTAAGAATCTAGACACATACTCCAAAATTTCCAACTTTATACCATCTCTCCATAAGTTTTGGATTAAAAACTTTTACATTTTTGTTCTATTAGGGTATGTAGAGAAATTGTAACTATATGTATCATATATAAGTTACCTATTAAACTACAGTATAGATAGAACACACAACATATTTCCAAACATCAACACTATCACTATAGATGAAGTCTTTCAAATTTCCATAATTTACTACTTTAATATTCCTTTTCAAGTCCTCATCATCCTACCGGATCTTCTCTATCTTTGCTAGTAAGGATGGTTTAGTAATTTCATTGAAAAGTAATGACAGATCACCTTGCCTAAAAATCACCACATCCATCATTAATAGATATCTATATAAATGATCATTTTTAATCCTCATCATGGTCAAAACTATTAGAGTCTATTCCCTTGATACAAATTTTATATAAATTATCATTACTGATATTCATAGATTTAAATAGTAATAAAGACCTTATCACATCATGATTGTTATTCTATGTAAAATAGTTTGTGATAATATTTTAAGAGCAGTTGTAGCACTAAAAAGTCATAGCAGTTCCCCACTATGATGAGAACCCAGAAGTTCCAAGACATTATTCTTAAATACATGTTCTATAGCTAGATGACATCATCTGTGGGATACAAAAGACACATGAAATCAACGGTGGAGAATAAGATTAATTTAAGGCACATTCTCATGGTGTACAACCTTGGTAATATCCGGTGTAGGATATTACTAGAACAATACTCTCCAGTAGAAAATCCACATTTATAGGTGTCATTATATGTTCCCATATATGGGAATTTGTCTTTATCCTTATACTTTAATATTATTACTAATTATTATTATAATTCTTGCACTTAAATGTATTGATGAAAACAATAATGACATATGTTTGTGGTGTGGTTGGATACATTGGGTGTATCATGAGTAATATTGAATTAATGAATAATTAGAGAAAGGACTTTTCCCTTCTATTCTTTAATGGGAGTTGATATCTTAGGTCCTTTGATGAAAATGATATATCCTAAATAAATCTGTGTCCATGTATTTAAATAAGCAATTTTAATTTCAAGAAAGTCAAATAAAGAGACATAAAAAACATAGGTTGATGGTACCAACATGCAACCTACTTGATTAGAGATATCATGATAAAAAGATTATATTACATAGTAAGAATTTTTATGAGGTATTATTTCATCGCGACATTAAATTATTTCTCTATAGGTTCATTGGTGTGCTGTTAGATACTAACCTTGGACTTTTGGCTTCTTCATCCAATGCCACAGAGAAAGATTCCTAGAGGGTTACAAACGAAGTATATCTAGAATCTTAGTTAAATAATATATTATATTCATTATTTAAAAAGTTGAATAAATATTATTTCTGCATGTGGTTTATTAATTATTCTTGTTTTCTTGATTGTATATATTCCATCACCAGTTATTTAGGAGAATATTGTTGGGTCGGAAGAACACCCCAAGGAGGAATGATGAAGAGGAGGTGTCACTCCATGTGGCCTTGAGGACCTTCTTCTTTCCTTTTTCCTTTGGCGTGGCCCGTTTCTTGTTGAGTGGGCAATCGGGCTTGTAATGGCCCTTTTCGCCGCACCCGTAGCATTTCACCTTGGGCTCGACTTTTGCGGTGGGTTCTTGCTTTCGTGCCTTGCGAGATTTCTTCTTCTTCTTGTGCTTCTTCATGAACTTATGCATTTGGCGGGCGAGATACTCCATTTCCGAGTCGCCGCTTGAAGATGAAGTAGATGAGGAAGATGAGGATGAGGAGGAGCTTACTTCTTTTTGAACCTTGAGGGCGATGTTCTTTGGAGTTTTGATAGGGGTGCCCTCCTTTTGTGCTTGCCTCCTCATCGTGATCTCATAGGTCATTAGGGATCCGATGAGCTCCTCGACCGGCATATTTTTGACGTCCTTAGCTTCTTGGATCGCCGTCACTTTAGGTGCCCATGAGCTCGGAAGGACCCATAGGATCTTCTTGACCATCGTCTCGGCTGAAACATTATCACCAAGAGATTTCCTTCCATTGCACACGTCAGTAAAGCGAGTAAACATATCGGAAATAGACTCATTTGGATGCATTGAAAATGACTCAAAATCTTGCCTATACATGTCCAATCTAGTGTCTTTGACTTTATTAGTGCCCTCATGAGTTACTTCTAAAAGTTTCCAAATTTCATGTGAGGAGGTGCAAGTAGACACTCGATTGAACTCATTTCTATCTAAGCCGCAATGTAGAGCGTTCATGGCTTTGCCATCAAGCTCGAAATTCTTTATATCGGCTTGGGTCCATTTGGATTCATCGGGAGAGGAGAGGGTGTAACCTTGCATGACAATTTTATATATGGGATACCCTATACTTCTAAGAAAGGTAGTCATGCGGGTTTTCCAATAATTATAGTCGGTCCCATCAAAAAATGGAGCCCGACCCAATGAGAGGCCCTCGGGGGCGAAAGAGGTTGATGCCATCTTAATGGATCTTAAAATTTGTAACCGGTTAGGGTATTACACAAACTTCCCTCTGATACCAATTGTTGGGTCGGAAAAAGCAAGGGAAGATGGCAAGTGGGGGGGTGAATTGCCTTTAAAAAAAATGATTGACAAATTAAAATCAGAGTTGAAAGTGCAGCGGAAATAAAGAGGCAAGACACAAGAATTGATAACGGAGTTCGGCCAAAAACCCGGCCTACGTCTCCGCTCCCAACTCAACCGTTGAGAGATTCTACCGCTTGCTTTTCAATGGTTGTAGCAAGAAACCCACTAGGCTTTGAGGTAGCACTAGGACCTATTACAGCTTGCTTTTATTGGTTAAGCAAGAACCCAATGCTTTTAATGGTTAAGCAATAACCCACTAGCCTTTTTAACGGGTGAAGGCTAGCTCACCGACAACTCAAGCCCTTTAAAAGGAAAGGCTTGAAAAACCTCTTCACACCTTAGTGGTGGTGTGAGAACCCAAAGAAAGGGAGATGAGGAAAGAGTTTGGGGTTTGTAGGCACAAACCCAATTTTAAAGCTCAAAAAGAAATAAAACAATAAAAACCGTTATTTAGGAAGACTTGGGCGCCAAATGATTGGTGGAGCTGATGTAGCGTGCTTCTCCCAAGCTTCTTGAGGTGCTCCTTGGATTGGAATTGGATTGAGCACTAGAGGATCCTTTGAGGAAGTCCACCGGAGGTTGGCCAATAGATGGAAAATGAGTATAGTGGCTTTGTAAATGTTCCGGTTGATGTCCGGGGCTTCCTTGGCCTTTATTTATAGGCTAGGAACCCTTGGGGAGGCTTCGGAGCCGTTGGAGAGGTCTTCGGAGCCGTTGGGAGGCAAGTGGAGCAGCCTGGTCAAAGCTCCAACGGCTAGTTTGACTGGGCCACCGGCTGGCCGGTGCAGGGCCACCGGCTGGCCGGTGCCTTGGAATGTGGAGAGAATTCTGGTCCAGGCTCCACCGGTCGACCGGTGAGGAGCCACCGGATGGCCGGTGGTGAGACAGTAGGTCTCACTATTCATCTGGGTGCCACCGGTCGACCGGTGGAGGAGCCACCGGCTGGCCGGTGGCAAGAGAGTAGATTGTACTTTTTGGGCTGGATGCCACAGGTCGACCGGTGGCAGAGCCACCGGTCGACCGGTGGGGAGGCAGTAGCTACCCCTTGAGTCTGGGTTCCACCGGCTGGCCGGTGGTGAAGCCACCGGTCGGCCGGTGGACTGAATTTCAGTCCATTTCTGCCTCTTCCTTGGTCAACTTCTTGGCAATCAAATGCCTATCAACACAAACACTTAGGGGGAGAACTTTCTCATTTTTGATTTAGGGGGAGAACTTTCTCATTTTTGATTCAAAATCTCAAAATTCAAAAATTACATTTGGTTTCAAATTTCAATTTTCAAATCTTTTTCAATTCAATTTAGAATTTTCAATTTTCAATTAGTTTCCAACAGTTGGTATCGAATTTGTTTTTGTTTCAAAACTTTCAATTCAAACTGTTATTCAAATTTTCATTTCAATTTCAAAAATCTCAATTGATTTTCAAATCTCAAATCTTGTTTCCCTCAATCAAGTTTTATGCCCCGTGCTATTTTGATAATCACAAAGGGGGAGAAATTTCTTGATTGATTGGGGGAGAATCTTTTTTATCACGCTTAGTATTTATTTTCAATTTATCATTTAGGCATGCATTTCATTTAAGTTTTTACATTGCTTGATAAGTGATTGTGATCATCAAAATAGGGGGAGATTGTTGTACCCCACACTCTTTGATTTTCATGATCACAATCACTTTAATATGTTTCTAACATTGTGTTTTAAGTGTTTGTGTTGATAGGCATTTGATTGCCAAGAAGTTGACCAAGGAAGAGGCAGAAATGGACTGAAATTCAGTCCACCGGCCGACCGGTGGCTTCACCACCGGCCAGCCGGTGGAACCCAGACTCAAGGGGTAGCTACTGCCTCCCCACCGGTCGACCGGTGGCTCTGCCACCGGTCGACCTGTGGCATCCAGCCCAAAAAGTACAATCTACTCTCTTGCCACCGGCCAGCCGGTGGCTCCTCCACCGGTCGACCGGTGGCACCCAGATGAATAGTGAGACCTACTGTCTCACCACCGGCCATCCGGTGGCTCCTCACCGGTCGACCGGTGGAGCCTGGACCAGAATTCTCTCCACATTCCAAGGCACCGGCCAGCCGGTGGCCCTGCACCGGCCAGCCGGTGGCCCAGTCAAACTAGCCGTTGGAGCTTTGACCAGGCTGCTCCACTTGCCTCCCAACGGCTCCGAAGACCTCTCCAACGGCTCCGAAGCCTCCCCAAGGGTTCCTAGCCTATAAATAAAGGCCAAGGAAGCCCCGGACATCAACCGGAACATTTACAAAGCCACTATACTCATTTTCCATCTATTGGCCAACCTCCGGTGGACTTCCTCAAAGGATCCTCTAGTGCTCAATCCAATTCCAATCCAAGGAGCACCTCAAGAAGCTTGGGAGAAGCACGCTACATCAGCTCCACCAATCATTTGGCGCCCAAGTCTTCCTAAATAACGGTTTTTATTGTTTTATTTCTTTTTGAGCTTTAAAATTGGGTTTGTGCCTACAAACCCCAAACTCTTTCCTCATCTCCCTTTCTTTGGGTTCTCACACCACCACTAAGGTGTGAAGAGGTTTTTCAAGCCTTTCCTTTTAAAGGGCTTGAGTTGTCGGTGAGCTAGCCTTCACCCGTTAAAAAGGCTAGTGGGTTATTGCTTAACCATTAAAAGCATTGGGTTCTTGCTTAACCAATAAAAGCAAGCTGTAATAGGTCCTAGTGCTACCTCAAAGCCTAGTGGGTTTCTTGCTACAACCATTGAAAAGCAAGCGGTAGAATCTCTCAACGGTTGAGTTGGGAGCGGAGACGTAGGCCGGGTTTTTGGCCGAACTCCGTTATCAATTCTTGTGTCTTGCCTCTTTATTTCCGCTGCACTTTCAACTCTGATTTTAATTTGTCAATCATTTTTTTAAAGGCAATTCACCCCCCCACTTGCCATCTTCCCTTGCTTTTTCCGACCCAACAAATATTATGTGAGTGGAATATTTAATAAATACTTATTTTCTATTAGTTAATATAATATTTATTTATTTATTGGATAATAATGAAATGATAATTATTTAATAAATAAATAGACATTATTCAAGGCTCGATAAATATTTTTGAGGAATGGAGGAAAAGTTTAATGGACCATTTATAAATAATATATATTGAATATTATTTGAATATATGATATTTAATTTTATGTCCCATGTTAAGCATATATCTATAAATAATAATATAGACATGGGGTTTCACAAGAGTTTAAATAAATAATAAAGGGAACCTTTGAAATTATTTATTTATAACCATAGGTATATATAAACCCAAATATATTATTTTAAAAGAGATCCAATTCATTTGTTTTGTTGTGAATATTGAATCTGAAGAATCATCTTGAAGTCCTAGAGAGATCCCTTCTCCAATAACGCTCCCAAGAACAGAGAGCGATCTTCCTCCACCTCCCACTTTTGAGTCTAAATAGGCCAAGGAGAACTATTTTAAAGTGATTATCATGGAAATCAAAGACGAATGACACAAGAAATAAGATCTTTTATACTATTACCTAGAGATTCCAATGTTTATGTTCAAATATTTTTGGAACACATGTGGATCACCAATAAAGGGATTCAAATCTTGATTCCTTTAACATAATGATAGTACAACGTAGATCTATTTTTAGATCTGTGAATGAATAAATAATTATCAAAAGGTAATCATTAATTATTAAAATTAATTTTAAATAAAATGTGATGTCCCTACGCTTGGTTATGGGGTTCTAACCCTTATCTATTTTTCTTTGATTCAATTCTGTTTATACCAACATTTAACATTATGTAAATGTATGATTGATCATCGATCATGATAAAAATAAAATTTAGGCACAACCCATTTCATGTTTCCACTTTGCACAGAACCTATAAGTAGTATCATATTAGTCACATAATTACTTATAATTATAGAAAATATCATTAATTTATTTACACATTTTCATTTAGTTTTTAATTTAAGTTTAATCTTTATTTAATATGAATCATGAGATCTTATTATTCCTCTTTAATTTCTCATAAATATAATAGAATTTATTAATTTTATGAATGAAAAAAATCAAGTATATCATCTTGAGGTATCAAGGATTCTAGATGGATAACACAAGCTTACACACCGTGTATCCAGTGGTACCTTCCATGTACTGTTATTCAGTGCACCAAGAATTAATTCATAATTAATTGAAGCCATGTGAATTGAATAAACTTGGTGAATTTAATTATACACTATGTGTCGACCGGGAAATCTACAAACATAGTTAGCTAGGGTACACACTATGTACCCCATATATAGGGCATATAATCTTTAAGTCAAAGACGAGCCATGTATCTTCTAACACGACCTGCCTAACTGGAGATCATGTAACTCAGAGACCACACACCATCTATCCCATGTACACACCATTTACTCTATTTTTATGAGGCAAAAATACCTTTTGATTCCCTAGGCGTGTGTCTTAGATAGACGGTGAGAAACATACACACCATGTAGCTGGATTGTGCATGCAATGTACTTCTACCAAATTATGTAGAATTAAAATTGATTTACTATATCGTTTAAACCTTACAAACATGTTACTACATGCAGTCATTAAGTTGATAGGACACTCCATGTGATGGGTTTTAATATATATATTTAGTTAATTTTTGTGTAATATTCAGATCTGCATATCATGTATGAGTCATATGGAAATTTTTAATCTATATACATTGAATCATAACACATGATAGAAAATCATGCAATCCATGTAATCATTAATTTTATTGTATACATTAGTAAAGTATGTTATAAGTCATGTTTTCCAAATGTCTTAAGAGTAAATAGTATGTGAGTATAATACATGTTGGGTAGATTCAGACGGGTATTCACCATGTTGCCTCCATGGTAAATTTATGTACATAGTTAATTTTAATAAAAAAATTATTTAAAATTATGATGTATGGGAATCTCAAGGATATTCAGATGAGAATTAAGATAAAATAATTGATTAATTAGAGAGGAAAATTAATTTATTTGAGTGTGATTTATCTTAAATAAGAATGATTAATATTTGAATGCTAATTCTATTAATTGTGTAACTCGTTTCATGAATGTGGATGATCATGATCTTAGACCAAGAAATTTTTATGTTATTGTTTTCATTTAATTTATTATTAAATTAATGTGTTGGCATGTATGCCTTCTCTCCTCTTATAATGTAAGGTCATGTATACCCATTTTTTCTTCTATCTTAACACCTTCCCCTCACCTGTGTGTGAGTAGAAGCATCTGTAATTGATGGATCTCCTAATATGGTGGAGGCAATTCATGTTTTGAGTTTAGGTGAAACAAATAAAAGAGAGATACATAGGTGGATAGGTGGAAAGTTATAAAGGAACCTTAATTGGTTCAAAGTGTTTCCCCTAGGTCAATAGTTATTTTATCAACTCCCTGATAAACTAACCATTAGTAATAGATCATGATCATACCTATTTATTATTTAATTTCTCTCAAGTTTCACAGTTATTTCATTTTATATGTTTTATCAAGATCAAATTAATTAATGAATTAAAAAGCATGCAATATAAAACTAAAATAAATAGGCTTATGCATAAATATTATATAAGAATTGGTTAATCAGTTAAGTAAATCCACTTAATATTTAAAATCATGTAATAAATATAATAATTGGAAATTTATGCATAAAATATAAAATAACTCAATTATATATTATGTCGGTATAACCTTATACTACTTCAGTTAAAATCGAACCATAATTCAAAGTGCTTGACCAACCAAATTTGGGGAAATTTCAATTATAAGGGAATTCTAACATGATTTTTTGGGTTGAATTAACTTAGTTCACATCAAGGGTTAACTTCCAAAGTATGAGTTGGTGTAGTTGAGAGGAAAGAGTTTAGGAAATCCAATTTAAGGATTTCAATATTGGGGAGTCGACTCAATAGATCAAGGAACTGTAATTCAATGTAGTTGGAATTTAGAATTCCTACCTAAAACCATTCACATTTATTAAATATGTAATGTTGGGGTAATAAGAAGGGGAATATAGACCCTTTCTATTGGAATGTCTAAGAAATAGGATATTATTAATTCAATTTTGTGGGATATTTAGTTTAAATAAAATAGTAGTATATTAATAAATTTAATATTTATTTATTTGTCTAAATGTTATTAGATAAAGTTCTAAATCTCTTCTAATCATATTTGTAGAATCAAAAATAAAATGACTTCAAATATATCACTATGATCCATACATGAGAAGAATAACCTTCTCACCGACACAAATTTCAAAGAGAGGAAAAGGCACTTATACCTTATCATATACCATGAAAGGAAATTATATATACTAGAAGAACCTATTCTTGATGCACTTGGTAATGAGTATAGTGAGAAGAGTTTTCTCTCTTTGAGAAACATTTGAACGATGCTACATATGTTTAGTGTCTTAGGCTATCATCCATGGCCAATGATATTTTTAAGAAACATAGGGAAATGAGTGCACATAACATGATATATTAGCTTCAAGATATCAATCATGATAAGGCAAGACAAGATAGATACGAGATCTCCAATGCTTTGTTTATAACTAATCATGGATAGTATGTGCTAGTTGGTCCTCATGTAGTAAATCTTATTCGCTACATTTAATGCTTAATCATGTTAGGGATTAAATTTACATATGAGTTGTATCAAGATCTCATACTTTCCTCTCTACCCAAGACGTTCTCTAGTTTTATTATTAATTATTATATGAGAAATAATAAGAATATTCTTTCATTACTTCATTATCTGATTTTGCAAGTGGATATGAACATGGGGTGTGATAATGATGCAGTCCTTATGGTGAATAATAAAAGGAATAACAAGGAAAATGGACCCAAGATTGATAAAAATTCTAGATCTCCCATGCTTCATCCTTCCATGAATCGGAAGATCCATATGAAGTAAAAGGAAAAGTAGGAAATATGTTTTTCAGGTGGAAAGAAAGTCCACTAGAAGAAGAACTACACCTAGAAGAAAGTGGAAGATAAATTTTCATTTGTTATTGAGTGTAATATTTCAATATCTACTCATTGGGTATCATATACAGCTTATGGTTCTCACATACATATCTAAATACAAAAACCAAGTAGATTATGAAATATTGATAAAGGATAGATAGATCTACGATCTTCCAATGGTGCGAGTCTAGCTAATCTAGCCATTGGTGATTACCACTTTTCATTTCCAACAAGAATGATTTGGGTTTTAAAAGATTATTATTATATACCAACTATCACAAAGAACATAATTTATGTATCATTCCTAGATGCAGATGGTTTTATTTTCATTTTTTTAAAGAAAAGTTTTTTATTTTATAAATACAATATATGTTATGTTATGGAACAAATAAATAATATTATATATATATATATATATTAAATTTTGATAACCAAGTATTGGAAATAGATAACAGATCATGTTCACATGACTCTTATAACACCCATATATGTCATCACCATCTTGTCCATGTAAACGAGAAGTGTTTAAAAAATATCTATCAAGATGATTATTTAGACACTTCTAATCTAAAACTACATGAAAGATGTCATGCTTATTTACATGGAAAAGGACTAAACCATCATTCTGTGGATAGGGTGAAAGGGTCACATAGCTTTTTGGATTGGTGTAACATCCCTCCTTCTACTCATTTTCTTGAGAAGGTGGGAGGATGCTACTTAGACTTAAGTGAAATCCCCAAGATGCCAAAGGCTGACAATAAATTCCATACTATTTCAATACAAGTGGGGGATGATTTACCCTTTAAGATTAAAAACCACAAAAAAACAACTGTAAACAAACAATCACCATATGATGCTTGATAAAGAAAGACAACTCAATAATTTCTTTTATAACAAAACCAACCAAAGTGTGCAACAGCAGAATAAAAACTAATCATCAAAGTAAACAGTGGAAAGAAAACTAATAAAATCCATGATGAAAACAATAATCCATGCTCCATAATCTCTAAGATTCAATCAGCAAACAACCCAAGTATCATGAGGTGGTGCTAAACATGTGTGATACTTTACCTTTTCCAATGTCCTAGAAGAGAGATTCTACAAAATCAACAAAGTGGAAAAGAAGGGGTGATTATAAAACTCAGTAGGTTTTCCCAAATAAATTCCTTACTCACACCACTATTATAGAAAAGTTATTAACATTTATATAAAACTATTTACATAAAAAAAATTCAAAAAAAATTATAACTAAATATAAACAAGTTCCAAATACCATTTATAACCAAGAGTCAAAAAGTGCTATTTCAACCAATTTTACAGCAAGTCCCATTTCCAGAAAAAAAAGAGAAAAAAGTATTTAAAACCATTTTCCAATTTAATTTTGGCATAACCATTCCACTTAACCAAACTTCCAACCATGAATGAAACCTAGACCTCCCTATACTTGCAAGAGGTTAATTATCCTTCCACTAAGCCATGACTTAGTAGACCACTTTAATGGGGGTACGTCATACCCATATCCATCCAATTTTTTTTGATGAGGTTCCATTATACCATTATCCATCCCAATTCATATGAACACACACCACAACCCATGGAAAACCCATTCCAAAACCATGTGTGTTCAACCAATTCCACCCATTTTAATACAACTCTTTTTTATTGAAAACCATTAACCATACTAATTCCAAACACCCATTCCATTTCAATAAAAAATTATTTTATTCAAAACCCTTTAATAAAATCCATTTTCCCTAATTCCAAAAAAACCCCATTTTAAAATTTTTATTTAAAAATAAATAATCAAGCACTTTATTCAAGAACACCAATATTCCATGTTTCCACAAACCGAAATACAAGAAGGTTTATGAAGTTCCCAGATCAGTGTGAATCACTGAGAGGGGGAGGGGGTGAATCAGTGATCCTTTATAACTTTTTACTAATTGATTCTTTATCAATTAAACCTCTATGGATGGTTAAAGCCCCGATCCACTCTTCTTGTATCTCTCACCTTTCCACGAATGATGCAGTAAATGTAAAGTCACTGGACACAAGGATTTACAAGGTTCGGCACCAAAGGCCTACGTCCTTGCCATGTTGGTTATACACCCCAACATGGTTTCTCCATTATAACTTGTTAGAATTACAATGGTCGATACAGAGTCCCACTGTATCTCTCCTGAGTCCCACAGGAGGGTCTTTATACTGCGTCCCACAGTGTTACCAGAGTCCCACTGGCCTGCTCCAGAATCCCACTGAAGACTTCTTCCACCCTGAGTCTCACAGGGGGCTTCTCCTGGCTCCTCGAGTCACACGAGTAGCTCTTCTTCTTGTTCAGCTCTTCAAGTATCCTCAGCAGCCTGGGATAAAGGCTGCTGGCCTTGCTCTGTACCTCTGCTCACTTGTGATGAACAGGTATTCTCGTCTTGCTCAGGCTTTATCTCCTTCTTCTCAGTATGACCTGGCCTTCTCTCTTCAATAATCTTCAACAGCCTCTGATAAGGTCTGTTGGTCTTGCTCAGCACTTCTGATCACTTCTGTTGATCAGGATCTTCTCAATCACTGAAAACTCAGACAACTGATATCTCTAACCTCAGTCTGGCTTCAGTCTGACTTCACATCAACTTCATGCACTGAGTGCATGGCATCTCTGCATCCTCATGCATTGATTGCATGGCTTCTCAAATCTCTTCAAGAACTCCTGGTCTTGGACAACTCAATTGCACACCACTGATTTGGACTTTGATTACGTGCGCATGTGCATGCATGTAAGCATGCACTCCCCTTTCTTTCTTCTTGGTGCAATAAACCCACTAAGGGTATATTCTCTTTAATCACACACCTTCTTCACTCACACACTTTGTTCAATTTGTTCACACACTTAATGTGTGTTATACTTTAGTGTGGATGTCCTCTTCCTCCAACTTCTAAATGCGTACACTTTGTACACACCTAGGTTCGGCCTTCTTTGTTACTTGATCAAGTACACATAAATTGTTCTTTGTTTTGCACACACTTGACTTGGGCCTCTTCCCACTTCTTGTTGCACACCCTTAACCCGTAGGTTGTTCTTCAATTTTGCACACACAAGATGTGTCTTCACTTGGTGCACACACAAGGCATGAAAGCCTCGGGTCCTCTTCTCCACTTGGCACACACCCACTGTCCGTAGGTGGTCTTCTTCACTTGATCTCAAATGAGGCGCACAAGGGTCTGCTTGAGCCACGAACAACTTCTCTTCTTCCGTGCAAGCACTTGGGTGCACAAGGCACAAGAGCCGTGCAAGGCCTCGGGTGCAAGGCACCTCAACCACGGGGCGCGCAAGTGCTACTGCCCCGGGTACTTCCTGCCGCGCAAAGGGAAGGCGCGCAGGGAACACTTCACCTCCTTCATCTTGACGCGCAATGGAGTTGCACGCAAGGAACACCTTCAAAGCCTCGGGTGGCTTCGGGACAACAGCCGCGAAAGTAATTTGCGCGGGGCTTCTTTCTTCGTGAGGCAGAGAGCACTCACGGGACTTCGAATTTTCAACAAAGGATAAACAAGCATAACCATCTCCTCGGGCTCTCCTTTTATAGGCAGAGGGATGCCTCAAAACATCCGTGTGGTTTAACTTCAAAATCCCGAAGATTTAGGATCGTTTAAAAATCTTTCCAAATCATGATTTTTATCCTCGGTTCACGCGGGCTTCTTCCTTCTTTTATTTTTCCTCGGCCTTCTTCACATGCATGCACATTCGAACATGTGCATGGCCTCTCTTTTATAATCCATGCAAAACACGAACTCTTCATAGCCTCGGCATCGTTGCTTTCCTCGGCCAAACTCCAATTTTCTCCATTCAACGTGTGCATGCATATTTTATTGCATGATTGTGTTCAGTGTGTTGAGACGAACTCCTTGGACACTTCGGCTCGATTTATGGTGGCCGGGATCTCAAAATCCGGTGGTCGGATGGCCTCTGGTTCAGCGGGGACGTCGCGGGTGCCTCGGTCCAGCTCGAGGTAGGAGACACACCGGGAGCCGTTGGATCGGGCGAATGAAATACATCGGACGGCCTGGATCTGAATGGGAGCGGCGCGATGAGATGTGCGGCCGAGATCCGGCGCGCGATCAATCGTGCGGCCAGGATCCGCTCCTGGAAATTTTTCCGCGTCCCACATCGAAACGGAGCGCGGTTTTTCCGCGGCTTATCACCCAAGCACTCTCCTGTACTCCCCAGTTGAACTTCTCCCCTCACGGTGCCGCCCCGCACCGTGTTCTCTCTGCGAGCGCGCTCTTGCGCCCACCCCTGCAACTCAGGCACGCCACTGGCACCCACTATGCATCCTCGAGCGCGCTCCTCGCGCTCACGCTGCGCGGGCTTCATCACCGCGTGGCCTCGGGGCTTATACACGGCCCCGACCTCCTGCCTCAGGGATATGCTACCTTGGCCTGAGGGTTCCCCATGGGCGTGGTGACCTCGAGTCCCACATGAGCCTTGGGTGATGACCCTCGGCTGGCCTTCCTTGGTGGCTATTTTTTGCTACTTAAAAACACAAGTGCTTTGTTAAAAAACAAATTGAAAAGTGTAAATACCAATTGCCATTCAAGCCATCTTCTAAGAAATTATTTCCATTTCTTCTTCATTCTTCTTCCAAAAACTTCCTCAATGTCTATTTATCACTTTGTAATGGAATTCCCGAAGGTTTTTCATCTTCAACCGAACTCCTGAATCAAAGATTTCTTCAATGTGCTTCATTGATCCAATCAGAGATCAAGTTGGATCAACTTCTAATTCACATGCACTAAGTGATAGTGCATGGACTTCTTCAGCTCACTTCATCCACTTAGAGATTGTGGATAGATCTTCTTCATCTCCTCATGCATTGTCAGTACAATGCATGGTCTTCAAACAATGTTGTGACATTGTATCTACTTGATACAAGTTCTTGGAACTTAAAGATCAGCTCATCAATCGTCTGATGTAATGATGCTCCATCATCATTCATTCTTCAAGTGTTGTAACTTATTATCATCTTGATACAAGTATTGAAACATTAAGATCAGTTCTACAATCGTCTGATATCCATAGAGAATGTTTCAACCACAACATCCTATGTCACTTAGTGAATCTCCTAAGTTACATGCATCTTAGTACCATGGCCATTCTCCATTCATCACCAACACCATCACATCCTTTGTCATTCACATATTGAACCTCCTTGACATCCATCCATTCATTCCTTGACAACAACATACCTCATTGACAACAAATGCAACACAGTGCACTTCAATCTCCCCCTTTGTATTTGTTGGCAATACACTAGAGCACATATGAATGGGTCAATATGTGTGCCAATATTTCTCCCCCTTATTGGAAACCAAATGCAAAGGTGTGGTGTGGTTCTCTTTCAAAAATCTCTTCCTCCCTTTGAAAAGTATTTTCTTGAAAAACACTGAGAGAGGGATGATGTCACATGTTCTCTTTAGCAAAGGACCTTTAGTATATCAACTCTAAGTCTACTTGGGCTAACCCGGTGTAGAAAACAAGAGTGATGTAACCAAGGTACTCAATGCTGTCCAATATTCACTATACATGTGAGATCATGCTTCAAGGGGCTTGAAATTTTTCAGATATAACAATGAATTTGCTAAATCCTGCACAACTTCACCAAACACATTAGAAAGTTCAAGTGCAAAGATAAAGCTCCCCCTTTCATCAATTTGTCTTCAATCAATACTCCCCCTTAATTGTCATGATGAATACAATTAAGAAACAAGGGATGAAAGTATGATTGGAATACCTTCACTTTTCTCAAGATGGTATTAAATCTCAGAATCCCATCTTCTTCAGATAGGCTCCCCCTCAAGGGGTGCACTCCATTCCTTCCAAACCATCCTCCAGCTGAGAATGATCATCATCTTCAATTCCCTGCAATGTCAGCACATGTAAATACAAGTGATTAGGGAATAATATGGAACCTCCTTGGTTCATCAATGTGAACAACAAGGTTGAGAAGATTCTCTCAACCGAGATGTCCCATTTTCACCATTCTTCACACTTGCACGTTTGATCTTCATTGATATTTGTGCTGGTGTGGATCTCAGCACATCTTCATGTGAAATTTTCTTCTTCCCTTTTGCCTTAGCAATTGCCAGAACTTCATCTTCAGCTCTTTGCAGTTCTCTGGCAAGTTGCAACTGATTTGGCCATATGATTAAGAAGTCATTTGGAAGTGTGGCCTCAGTTCTGGAAGTTTTACATGGTTCCTTTGATGCTGTCAAGCTACCTTTCTTAGGCAACTTGTTTTCAATAAATCCCTTCTGGTTCTTCTGGATTGATTGTCTGTTTGAGTCCAGTCTGCCTCTATTGAATTTCATGGCTTCTTTACAAAGATCCATGATATGTCCTTTCTTTCCATAGTAGAAGCATTTCTTCTTGGTGGTCCTTCTGGATGCATCACCCTTCTTGGATTTAGACTCCAAGGTCTTCTCTTCCTTTTTCATAATCTTCTTGGGAGCATCTTCAGCTTTCTTCTGCTTGCTTCCCAAGGATTCTTTCTGAGCCAGGTTCTGTGATCTTTTCTTCTTTTGAGCTCTGGATACAGTTGGAGACTGACATGTATCTTTTTGACCACTTTTGCACACATCCCAGATGTTATCAAGTAATCCAAATCTATTTGCAGTAAATAGATGTCTCTGGACCTGTGGATGCTGCTTCTTTTCCTCTGCCTTTCTCCCCCTTGGCATGGGCTTCCTTTGTGCTTTGACATTTAGTGGATTGTACCAACAATCCTTTTCACAGTGCCCATACTTATTACAACACCAACATTGACCCACAAATCTTGACTTCTTCAGTCCTTCTGATTTTAGGGTACTTTTCTGGAGCTGCTGTGTTGTTTCAGGAGAGCTCTGCTTCTTCATTTTCATCATCCATACTTGTTTGGAATTATTCTTCCATCCTGCACTTTTTGTGGAAACACAATTAGAAGCATTAGTACAAGATGGGATGGATGGTACCTTCCTTTTAGAAGATGTTGCCCTTTTATTAGAGGATGTCCTTCTTTTGGAATCATCCTTATCAATGCACACTTGTGTAGCAACATTTCTAATTTCAGCTGACTGGGAGGATTCAGCTTTGGGTGATTGCAGATTTTTCAATATCACCTCTAGTTCTAAGCATTTCATGTTAAGGGAGTTCTTCTCATCCTCAACAGTTCTTAGCCTTCCTTCCCAATTTTCTTTCAGCTGTTCTAACTGGTCTTCATGAACCTTATTCATTTCTTGTAATGAATTGTCAAGCTCCTTTACCCTGTTTACTTTGTCTTCAAGTTGAGCATCTCTGACATTCATTGAAACTTTGTGCCTCTTTCCCAGTGCATGGAAAACTTCTTTGATCATTATCATAAAGATTTATTTCTCAGAAAGGATTCTTTGCAATTCTTCACAAGTATCTTCATATCTATCATTTCAAAGAGAAACTGTTTCATCCTTAGCCTTCACCAGCTTTCTGAGAGTGTTGGTTGTGCCAACCCTTTTAGCCAATTGGACTTCCAAAGAATTGGCTTCATCTTCTAGCTGTAATTTTTCTTCTTGAAGATCAAGGAGGCCTGTAGCTATACACATTGCCACTTCCTTGGGGACTGTCTTCTGAAGATATTTGATTGCATTTAGAAGATCATCGTTCCTTCCATATTCATCACAGCTAGAGTAGGCTTCATCAGAAGAATAATAAAAGGAATTGTCATCTGATGTGACTTTCACATTTCTTTCCATAGAAGGAGTTTCTCTGATTGCAACAACCTTCTTCCTCATCTTCTTTGCCTGTTTCTTATTTCTATTTTTCTGAGTCTTGGCAGATATCTCCATTTGAGGTTGGTCACTCATTTCCTCAAATCTGCACTCCATAAAGACTCTCTTGGATCTTTTAGAGGTAACCTCCCTCTGATACCAATTGAAGTGCCCAGATCAGTGTGAATCACTGAGAGGGGGAGGGGGTGAATCAGTGATCCTTTATAACTTTTTACTAATTGATTCTTTATCAATTAAACCTCTATGGCTGGTTAAAGCCTCAATCCACTCTTCTTGTATCTCTCACCTTTCCACGAATGATGCAGTAAATGTAAAGGCACTGGACACAAGGATTTACAAGGTTCGGCACCAAAGGGCTACGTCCTTGCCATGTTGGTTATACACCCCAACATGGTTTCTCCATTATAACTTGTTAGAATTACAATGGTCGATACAGAGTCCCACTATATCTCTCCTGAGTCCCACAGGAGGGTCTTTATACTGCGTCCCACAGTGTTACCAGAGTCCCACTGGCCTGCTCCAGAATCCCACTGAAGACTTCTTCCACCCTGAGTCTCACAGGGGGCTTCTCCTGGCTCCTCGAGTCACACGTGTAGCTCTTCTTCTTGTTCATCTCTTCAAGTATCCTCAGCAGCCTGGGATAAAGGCTGCTGGCCTTGCTCTGTACCTCTGCTCACTTGTGATGAACAAGTCTTCTCATCTTGCTCAGGCTTTATCTCCTTCTTCTCAGGATGACCTGGCCTTCTCTCTTTAAGAATCTTCAACAACCTCTGATAAGGTCTGTTGGTCTTTCTCAACACTTCTGATCACTTCTGTTGATCAGGATCTTCTCAATCAATGAAAACTCAGACAACTGATATCTCTAACCTCAGTCTGGCTTTAGTCTGACTTCACATCAACTTCATGCACTGAGTGCATGGCATCTCTGCATCCTCATGCACTGATTGCATGGCTTCTCAAATCTCTTCAAGAACTCCTGGTCTTGGACAACTCAATTGCACACCACTGATTTGGACTTTGATTACGTGCGCATGTGCATGCATGTAAGCATGCACTCCCCTTTCTTTCTACTTGGTGCAATAAACCCACTAAGGGTATATTCTCTTTAAGCACACACCTTCTTCACTCACACACTTTGTTCAATTTGTTCACACACATAATGTGTGTTATACTTTAGTGTGGACGTCCTCTTCCTCCAACTTCTAAATGCGTACACTTTGTACACACCTAGGTTCGGCCTTCTTTGTTACTTGTTCAAGTACACATAAATTGTTCTTTGTTTTGCACACACATGACTTGGGCCTCTTCCCACTTCTTGTTGCACACCCTTAACCCGTAGGTTGTTCTTCAATTTTGCACACACAAGATGTGTCTTCACTTGGTGCACACACAAGGCATGAAAGCCTCGGGTCCTCTTCTCCACTTCGCACACACCCACTGTCCGTAGGTGGTCTTCTTCACATGATCTCAAAGGAGGCGCGCAAGGGTATGCTTGAGCCGCGGCCAACTTCTCTTCTGCCGCGCAAGCACTTGGGTGCACAAGGCACAAGAGCCCTGCAAGGCCTCGGGTGCAAGGCACCTCAACCACGGGGCGCGCAAGTGCTACTGCCCCGGGTACTTCCTGCCGCGCAAAGGGAAGGCGCGCAGGGAACACTTCACCTCCTTCTTCTTGACGCGCAAAGGAGTTGCATGCAAGGAACACCTTCAAAGCCTCGGGTGGCTTCGGGACAACAGCCGCGCAAGTAATTTGCGCGGGGCTTCTTTCTTCGTGAGGCAGAGAGCACTCATGGGACTTCGAATTTTCAACAAAGGATCAGCAAGCATAACCATCTCCTCGGGCTCTCCTTTTATAGGAAGAGGGATGCCTCAAAACATCCGCGTGGTTTAACTTCAAAATCCCGAAGATTTTGGATCGTTTAAAAATCTTTCCAAATCTTGATTTTTATCCTCGGTTCACGTGGGCTTCTTCCTTCTTTTATTTTTCCTCGGCCTTCTTCACATGCATGCACATTCGAACGTGTGCATGGCCTCTCTTTTATAATCCATGCAAAACACGAACTCTTCATAGCCTCATCATCGTTGCTTGCCTCAGACAAACTCCAATTTTCTCCATTCAACGTGTGCATGCATATTTTATTGCATGATTGTGTTCAGTGTGTTGAGACGAACTCCTTGGACACTTCGGCTCGATTTATGGTGGCCGGGATCTCAAAATCCGGTGGTCGGATGGCCTCTGGTTTAGCGGGGACGTCGCGGGTGCCTCGGTCGAGCTCGAGGTAGGAGACACACCGGGAGCCGTTCGATCGGGCAAATGAAAGACATCGGACGGCCTGGATCTGAACGGGAGCGGCGCGATGAGATGTGCGGCCGAGATCCGGCGCGCGATCAATCGTGCGGCCAGGATCCGCTCCTGGAAATTTTTCCGCGTCCCACATCGAAACGGAGCGCGTTTTTTCCGCGGCTTATCACCCAAGCGCTCTCCTTTACTCCCCAGTTTAACTTCTCCCATCACGGTGCCGCCCCGCACCGTGTTTTCTCTGCGGGTGCGCTCTTGCGCCCACCCCTGCCACTCGGGCGCGCCACTGGCGCCCACTATGCATCCTCGAGCGCACTCCTCGCGCTCACGCTGCGCGGGCTTCATCACCGCGTGGCCTCAGGGCTTATACACGGCCCCGACCTCCTGCCTCAGGGATATGCTGCCTTGGCCTGAGGTTTCCCCATGGGTGTGGTGACCTCGAGTCCCACATGGGCCTTGGGTGATGACCCTCAGCTGGACTTCCGTGGTGGCTACTTTTTGCTACTTAAAAACACAAGTGCTTTGTTAAAAAACAAAGTGACAAGTGTAAATGCCAATTGCCATTCAAGCCATCTTCTAAGACATTCTTTCCATTTCTTCTTCATTCTTCTTCCACAAACTTCCTCAATGTCTATTTATCACTTTGGAATGGAATTCCCGAAGGTTTTTCATCTTCAACCGAACTCCTGAATCAAAGATTTCTTCAATGTGCTTCATTGATCCAATCAGAGATCAAGTTGGATCAACTTCTAATTCACATGCACTAAGTGATAGTGCATGGACTTCTTCAGCTCACTTCATCCACTTAGAGATTGTGGATGGATCTTCTTCATCTCCTCATGCATTGTCAGTACAATGCATGGTCTTCAAACAATGTTGTGACATTGTATCTACTTGATACAAGTTCTTGGAACTCAAAGATCAGCTCATCAATCGTCTGATGTAATGATGCTCCATCATCATTCATTCTTCAAGTGTTGTAACTTAGTATCATCTTGATACAAGTATTGAAACATTAAGATCAGTTCTACAATCGTCTGATATCCATAGAGAATGTTTCAACCACAACATCCTATGTCACTTAGTGAATCTCCTAAGTGACATGCATCTTAGTACCATGGCCATTCTCCAGTCATCACCAACACCATCACATCCTTTGTCATTCACATATTGAACCTCCTTGACATCCATCCATTCATTCCTTGACAACAACATACCTCATTGACAACAAATGCAACACAGTGCACTTCAGTTTATAACAATAAAAAAATATCCAATTAATCATCATTTAATCACAAGGAAATCAATTTGAAATCATTACAATAATTTATACTATGATTATTTTAGAGTTAATCCACCTACCTTTACCATTTTGACAAAACTAAAAACGGGTGCAAAACGCTTATGAAACTGGTTAAGAATTTCACAAAACCGCCTTAGATCTCTTACCCTAACTTGATCAAGACAAATATCGACGTATTTGGAATCAAAAATATTATATCTTCCAATTTAGTGTGTAGATATAATAATATGATAAGAGGGAAGATGTAGATCTAAGAAAATGTGACAAGAAAGGTGAAGAACAAGCACTTACGGCAAGAATTGGTCTTCTAAACTCCAAAGGAAGGCTCCAGATCGATTCTAATTCACTCGAGAGAGGCTATCCAACCTTTAATGGAGAATAATCCCAAGTTAGGTCCTAAAAAGAGAAAAAAAGAGTGAGTTAGAGTAAAAAACAAGTGAGATCCAATTTTTTAGGATCTCACATTGACCTTGTGCACACTTTAGTCACACGGTTAGAAAAACCACACACTAACCTTGCGTTAGATACTATTTGGTAAGAAACTTGCATGGATTCCTTTCATGGTATCCATAAAAATTTTAATACCCTACTGAATATATTTTCAAACATCTTCAAATGTTCATGGTTTCTCCTAAGATTTTTGAACGGTTTAGACAAATCGTGCACAACCCATGTGATTCCCCTTTAGCCCCAAAAACTCCTTGAAGGTTCCCCATACTATCCCAAATTTCACCCTTATAATTTGTATGCATAAAAAAATAAAGGGTTACATACCATAAAATTGGGATATTACATTCTCCCCACCATTGGTCTTTCCTTCCTCGGAAATTAGAAAACCATCCTTTCCCTGAAATATTTCTGACAATTTTTCTTTCATTTCCTTATCGCGTTACCAAATCTTTTCCAGAATATGGTCGTGTTTCCATAAAACCACACTATGGCAATGATTTTTCCATGAAATAATTTATCCTACCTATCCACAATCTTCACCAAGATATGTACCAATGAAGAATCCAACTCTAGGTCAATGTGATCCCATCTAATCACATGGCCAGGATCAGGTTGATACCTTTTCAACTGAGATACATGGAACACATCATGCACCGAGCTAAACTGTGGTGGTAACACCAACTGATATTCTACCTCTCCAACCCATTCCAGTATCTCAAAAGTTCCAATGTATCAAGGTGATAACTTTACCTGATTCTCAAAATGATGATTTCTCTGCCTTGGATAGATCCATAAGAATACAAGAGCACTCACCGAAAACAAAAACAGTCTTAAATGATGATCCATATATGGTTTCAGATGACTTTGATCCATATCCATTATATTTATGATAAACTAAATCTTATCATTTGTTTCTTAGACAAGACTCAACCCAACTAATGAATTCTCACCAATTTCCACCCGAAAATGTGAAGAACGAAAAGGATGTCCATACAATGCTTCAAAAAGAGCCATATGTATCGAGGATTGATTTCTTTTATTATACGAGAACTCCACTGAGGGTACATGCTCCTACCATTAGCAAATAAATTCTATTACAAAAGTCTACAACATTTCTTACAAACACTTTTATCTTACTTTCGGATGTCCCATCCATCTGAGGATGATACGCCGTAATCATATTCAACTGAGCCCCAAGAGATTTATGTAAGAATTTACAGAAATGAGAAATGAAACTTGGATATCTATCTCACAAGATTAAAACTATTACACCATGTTTCTTTAAAAATTATTGGATATAGAACTTTTACAGATCATCCACCATATGATTTTCACGAATAGGGACGAATTGGGCCAAATTTGTGAGCATATCCACTATCACCCATATGGAATCATGTTTCTGAACCATTCTTGGGAGACCGATAAAAAAATCCATAGATATATTCTCTCATTTTCACACTAGGATAGGTAATGACTGCAACATTCCTAATGGTCACTAATGCACTGCTTTAACTTCCAAACAAGTTAAGCACCTTGGAATGAACTCAGCCACTTTCCGTCTCATGTCGATCCACCAAAACTGCACCTTCAATGCCTTATAAATCTTTTACATTCCTGGATGTACAACCCATCTAAAATTCTAGTAATAATGGAAAATTTGTTTATGAAAATCCATAAGAATATCCATCCAATCTCTGAACCACAAAACCCAACTCCCATCAAGTTTCCACCCCAAAATGGTCTCCCTTCAATTGACTTTTAAAATCACAACCAGGCATTTCACATTGTATTTTTGTGCCTATTTAACCATATTTATTAAATAAGTAATCACATTAACAAAAAATAAAACCACAACATCACCTCAATCTCCATGGTCAACATGCATATTGGATAGGACTGACATCAAATGCCACTCATCTAAAGCATCTTCTTCCAACTGAGAATATGAATTTATACTTAATTCATCAGCCACCTAATTAACTTTTCCCAATGTATAAATCTATTAAAATTGAAACATCTAAAGACAATAAATTCATCTCCTTTTCTTAGGATTAAAATTTCATTTTGAGAAAATATGTTTTTAGATATTATGATTTGTGAACATAGTAAATTTCTCACCAAAGAGATAGTGATGCCAAGTCATCAAGTCATGGAAAAAAACAGCTAACTCCAAATCATGTGTTGGTTAATTATTCTCATGCACTATTAACTACCTTGAACCATATAAAACAACATGGTATCATTGCATGAGAACACATACCAACCTTGATCCTGAAATAACATAATACATCACATACCCCTTTCCTGATTCTTGAAAAACCAAGATAGGAGTTGATGTAAGATGAAACTTAATCTCATGAAAGGACTTGTAGAATCCCTCATTCCATCAGAATGGAACATTCTTCTTTTTTAAATATTTCATAGGTGATTCTAGTCATGAGAAGTCACGAACAAAATCTCAAGAAGAACCAACAAGACCAAGAAATATTCATATCTCAAAGACCTTTTTCGGTGGTTTCCAATAGATAACAACTTCAATCTTTTTATGATCAACTGAAACACCTTTTTCAGAAATTAAATGGCCACGAAATCATACCTTTTATATCCCAAAATAATAATTATATATTTTTGCATACATATGAAGATCTATCCATATTTATAATACTATCTCCAAGTGTTGCTCATGCTCAACACTTGTCCTCGAATACACCAATATGTCATCCACAAACACCACCACAAAAGAATCCATATGTATTTGAAATATATGATTCATCAATTCCATAAATACTACCAGTGCATTCGTAAGACCAAAAGGCATGACTATGCATTCATAATGGCCATATCTACTTTTAAAAGTTGTCTTCATAATATCTTCCTTTAAAACTCATAATTGGTGATATCCTGATCAAGCTCCCCTCAATAGACCGAACATGTAATCAATGCAAGGAAGTGGATATCTATTCGTTATCGTAACTTTATTAAGTTTACAATAATCCACACACAACCTCAGAGTTCCATCTTCTTTCTTCACGAACAAAAATGGTGCTTCCCAAAGAGACGTGCTCTTCCTAATGAAGCCTTTGCTTTCTAGATATTAAAAATACACTTTCAATTCCATTAACTATGTTGGTTCCATCCAATAAGATGGAAGTTAAATATGACTGGTCCCTAGGAGGAGATCAATCTTAAACTCCACTTCCATTATAGGTGGTAAACTTGAGATGTTCTTGGAAAAAACATCTAGAAATTGATCCAAAACTACTGGAAAACTATTATCCTTGATCTCTTCTATCGATTCCATGGTCAAAACCACCAACTGGTAAGAAATTGATCCCACCTATGTTACCACCAAGACCGTTGCACCTATCTTTTCGACCCTTTTTCCCATGAAGTGATGCTTGATGTTGTCCTTAGTTGTAAAACTAACCATTATACTATAATATTTGATGTGATCTTTTAATTTTTTCACCCAATTCATACCCAAGATTACATCAAATACATCAATTTCCAACACTGAGAAGTACCACTGTATCTCCTCTCCATCAACGGTTATAGAACATGATCTACAAATAATGGCTCAACATTCTCTTTTACTAAGAGGAGTTTGAAGGTTTAATATAAAGGGAATTATATCAGGTTTCAAACATAAAAAATAAATATCATGAGAAGAAATGAAGTAATGGGATGCACCAATATCATACAACACATTCATAAGGGTAGAATTCAATAGAATCATACCTCTCATTGTAGATGGTCCAGCCTGATCATCCAGAATCACCTACTCAAATCCATGCAATTGTTTCATTGTTGCACTCTTCTTCTTATTTCCTTGTTGAGTAGTCATTGTATTACTATAATCACCATGGATAGTTTTTTTTCTACTAATGAGTATGATTCTTCTTTCATCATCCCATCAAAGCATATGTTGCTTGTGACACTTGAGAAGTCTCTTAAGCACCTAACCAAGAAGCACTGCAACAATAGCGCTGAAGGTGACCCATATAATTTCGGTTATGACATGATATAGGTTGTGATGTATACTCTCACTTTATGTGGTCAAGCGAACCACATTGAAAACATCCCACTTTGGTCTTGGGTAATGGAGGAAGGTTCAATGATCTAGCCATCTGATTTTGAGTCCCGCTCCCACCTTGGAAATAGGTGTCCCTATTCCGCTAGCTCCCAACATTCGAGTTCCCAAAAATTCCCATAGGTATCATCAAACTTCCTCCTTCCAGAGTTCCTGAGATATCATGTTCAACCACTATTTCTCTGTTCACCATCTCTGTATAATCAGTAATACAAAGCACCACAATCTTCTATCAAATCTCTTTCCTTAGTCTTGATTCGAATATTCATTCCTTCAAGGACAAACTTATTACAACTTTGTGTGCGAATCACACTAAATTAATGAATTTAGATATATACTCTATGACATAGATATTTTTCTACTTCAAGATGAACAATTCTTTCATTCACTGAATCCTGAACATGGGAGGATATAATTGTTTATTAAACAATTCCTCAAAATCCTTCCAACTAAGACCATGATCCAATTTATCCTGCACTGCTAGATCTCACCACTAGCATAAATGATCCTAAAGTATATAAATTCCCATTTTAACTTTCAACTCTTCTAGTGTGCCGATGAAATTGAAGATACGATTCATCTTATTCGTCCACACCATCGCCTTTTATGGTTCCGAATCACCTCGGAAGATGGATAGATTCTGCGTCATGAACAGGATGGAAGGATCCATATGTCTTGGATAATCTCTCTGGTTCGCTATGTACACATCTTGGAATTATTTGATGATACTTTGAAATAGATCTTAGTTCACCTGTGGTTCAAGTGAAACCATATTCTCTTCAGCTTCTTCTGGTTGGTTTCTACAATGCCTACTAGGTTCCCTTTTCTAAAAAAAATAAACTCTATAAGGATCCATCTATAGAAACTGAAGGCTAATAATTTAAAATTCTATCACATCAACTATCACAACATTTATTTTGAAAATCAACCTTATCCAATTTTAACCGTTTTTTGAAAAATACATACTTGCATTTGAAAATCAACCCATTTTCAAAATTTACCAACCATTCCCTATTCAAAATCTTTCATTTGAAAACAATTTCAACATTTTTCAAAAATCAACACAATGAATCACATCATATATCATTTTTCTAAAATGAAATATGAAATCCTAGTGTGAATTAATTCCTCAAATGCATATGATGCCCATCTCATTGGCTAAATGCATGAAAATGAGATTCCAATATCCAATAAGTGTCTCCAAAATACTTATGTACCCAACTCCCTAGTAATTTAAATTTAAACATAAAAAAGTAAGCTACATATTTTTGTGATCTACATTTAATTTCCCTAAAATACTAATTGTTTATATGATTCTAACCCCAGGAATAGATAAGAATGAATTCAACTCCAAGACCAGGAAACTGAAGACCACTTGTTAGGAATGGACCAAACAAGCTAATAACATTTGTAACATCCCCCCTTCTCCTCATTGTCTTGGGAAGGTGGGAAGATTATACTTGGACTTAAGTGACATCCCCAAGAAGCCAAAGTCTGTAAATAAATGTTGTATGGTTTCAATATAAGTGGGGGATGATTTACCATTTAATAATAAAAACCAAAAATCAACAACCATAACAAAAAAAACTACTATATGATGCTTGATAAGGAAAGTAAACTCAACAATTTCTTTTATAGAAAACCCAAAAAAGTGTGCAACAACAGAATACAAACTAATCATCAAATTAAATATTAAAAATAAATAAAATAATGTCCAAGATGAAAACAAGAATCCATTCTCTAAAAGCTCTATGTTCCAATCACCAAACAACCCAAGTATCATGAGGTGGTACTAAAGACGTGTGATGCTTTTCCTTTTCCCATGTATCAGAAGATAGAATATGAAAAAGCACCAAATTTCCAAACCATTGGTGAGTATAAAACTCTATAGGGTTTCCCCAATGACTTCCCTACTCAATCCACTATTATTAAAAAGTTATAAACATTTATATAAAACCATTTATATAAAATAATTTTGAAAAAACAATTTATAACTAAATATAAACAAGTTATAAAAACCATTTATAACCAACAGTAAATAAGTTCTATTTCAACTAAATTTATAGAAAGTAAAATTTAAATAAAAACAACCAAACAAGGATTTAAAACCATTTCTCAATATCATTTTAGAATAAACATTCCACTTAACCACACTTCTAACCATGCATGCAACATGAACCTCCCTATACTCACGAGCAGTGAGCTATCCTTCCACTAAACCATCACCTAGTGGACCACATTGATGAGGTTAATTTACACCCATATCCATCCCAATATTTTTATGGGGGTCCTTCACACCCTTATCCACCCCAATTCTTATGAACACACACCATAACCCATGCCAAACCCATTCCAAAACCATGTGTGTTCAACCAATTCCACCAATTTCAATACAACCATTATTTTATTGAAAACCATTAAAGAAACCAATTCAAAACACCCATTCCATTTCTATAAAATCATTATTTTTATTGAAAACATTTCCATTAAATCCATTTACCATAATTCTAGGAAAACCCCATTTTAAAATATTCATTTAAAAAATGATAATCATGCACTTTATTCAAGATCACCAATTTTCAAGATTTCCAAAAAAACAACATTAAAGAAGGCTTCTAATAATAAAAAACAGAAAATTAATTATCATTTAATTATAATGTAATAAATTTCAAATCATTACAATTAGTTATACTAGGAGGATTCAAGATTGAATCCACCTACCTCTACCGTTTTGATGAAAACTCAAAATGGATGAAGAACGCTCACAAAACCAGTTAATAATTTCCCAAAACAACATTAATTATCTTACTATAACTTATTAAAAACAAAATATCTACTTATTTTTCATCCTAAATCTTATATCTATAGACAACATGTGTAGATATAAGAATTCAAGAAGTGGGTCGAAGCAGATCTAAGAAAACCTGACAAGAACGGTGAAGAACAAGCACTTACCACTAAAATCGGGTTTATAAACGCCAAATTAAGTCTCCAGATCAATTCCTATTCACTTGGGAGAGGTTATAAAACATTAAATGGATAGAAATCATGATTTAGGATTGCTAAGTATAAAAAAAGGGTAATAGAGTCAAGAACATGTGAGATCCACTTTTTTAGGATCTCATTTTGACCCCGCACATGGTTTAGTCACACAGTTAGAAAAACTATGCACTAAATATTCATTAGATACTATCTAGGAAGACCCTTTAATAACCTCATATCACGATATCCATAACCATGTGCACATCATGGAAATGATACTATCCAAAATTTTCCAAAGTGCACGGTCTCTCCTATGATTTCTGCACAATTTGGACAAACCGTGCACTGCCCATGCATTTCCCCTTTAGCCCCGAAAACTCCTTTAAATTTCCCCAGAATCTCCCAACCTTCACCCTTATACCTTATATACATAAATAAATAAATAAATATTAACATAACTGAAATCTAGGGTACTACAATTGGTGCACACTGATGTGTGTGGACCATATACATTATAAGTTAGAGGTTGGTATTCTTGCTTCATAACTTTTACGAATGAGGTGAGTATATGTAGATATGTGTAATTGATGAGGTATAAGTCCAAGTCCTTTTATAAATTCAAAGAATTAAAAAATTAAGTAGATAATCAACTTATAAATAATATAAAGAATCTTTGATTAGATCTAGGTGGTGAACATCTTAACCAAGAGTTTATCGACTTTTTATGGGAGTTTGGGATTCTATCTCAACTCAATCCACCTTATAAAAAATAGTGGAATAGTGTTAGTAAAAGGATGAACATTAACATTTTATACATGGTATGGTTGATGATGAGTCATGAAGATCATCCATTATCCATCTGGGGATATGCATTAAAAACTGCAACATACAAACTAAAATAAGTACCAACTAAATTGGAAAATGAAATTACCTTTGAGTTATGGGACGTAAAGAAACGTACTTTGTCTCATACATGTGTATGGGGTTGCGATGCATTTCTTAAGGCCTTTTTAGGTAATAAAATAGCACCCTAAGGTACAAAGTTTATCTTTATAGGGTTTCCTAATGAAATTAAGCAATACAACTTACACAACCCCTCTGATAAGAAAGTGACTATCGACAGACAATCCATCTTTATTTACAGTAAGAAAATCATAAAAAAAAATATAGTGGTAGAAAGATTTAATTCGATGAAGTTGATGATTAGGATACAAAAGAGTTGGGAAAGGAACATATTCCATAGGTCCTCATGGAATAAGTAGTTCATAAACCATAAGTATTGTTTAGGAGGACAAGAGAGGTAAGAGAAATATAGAGATATGATATATTAGTCACCAAATATGATAACTAATTATTGGTTGAAAATTATGTACTGATATCCTAAAAATAGGTAGTAGAGAGTTCATAAGATGAATGATTCGATGAATCCATGAATTCCAAAATGGATTATGTGTATCCGAACCAAGTTTGGGTTCTGCTCAATGCACTTGTTGATGAAAATTCCATAGATTGAAAATGGGTATTCAATAGAAAACTATACATGGAAGTTAAATTAAATACCTATAATTCAAGAAAAGTGTTTGAAGGGTTTAAATGACAAAAAGGAATTTAATACGATGAAAACGTTTCACCATTTTCCATATTTGAATCCATCAGAATTATACTTGATATAACAATATACCATGACTATAAAATTTTTTAGATGGATATAAAAACAACTTTCATTAATGGGAGCATTCAAGAATATGTCTACATGACACAAATATAAGGGTTTCTGACTCCAAGTGATGCCAAAAATATTTTCAAGTTGAAAAGATCCATTTATGGATTAAAGAAAGCATCTAGGTTATGGAACATTCTATTCGGTGAAGCTATAAATGAATTTGGTTTTATTAAGAAATAATGTGATCTATGAGTTTATAATAGGTTTAGTGAGAATAACACCATTAAAATAGTAGTATATTTTCATGACCTATTACTTATTGGAAATGACATACCAATCTTACATTCTATTAGGGAATGGTTAGACAAGGGGTTCTATATGAAGAAATTAGGTGAAGTGGCCTATATTATAGGGGATAATGATAATTAGTGATTGATCTAATAGGATTCTTGGTATAAGTCAAATTACACATATTGACTACATACTAAAAAGATTTAGTATGGAAAATACGATATGGGATTAGTTCCTATGTCACATGGTATACATCTTTTTAAGAAAATGTGTCCTCAGATACAACAGGATAAAGAGATAATTAGTAAGATCTCATACACTTAAGTGATTGTATCAATAATGTATGCAATTTTAAGTACTATAATTGATGTTTTATATTCATTTATAAAGGTAGGGAGATATCTAGCTGATCTAGGAGAGAAACATTGGTATACTATTAAGGATATCATGAAGTATTTGTGAAGAACTTAGGATATGTTCATATTATATAGAGGAGGTGAGGAGCTAGTCATTAGGGTTTATAATTATGCTATGTTTCAAATAGATCAAAATGATATGAAGTCACAATCATGATATGTTTTCTATCTCAATGAAGAATCTGTGTGATGGAAGAGTTCAAAGCATCCAATTTTACCTGATTCTATAGTGGAGTCTGAGTATTTTGTGGATTTTGATACAGCAAAGGAATCCATTTGGATATGAAACTTTGTTCAAGAGATTAATTTGAAACCTAGTAGTAAAAATCATATCACATTGTATTGTTATAATACTGTAGTGGTGGATCATACAAAATATCCAAGGTCACACCAACAGAAAAACATATACTCTAGAAGTATCACCACTTGAGGTATTTTTATAATAGGGATGATGTTGTAGAGAGAATAGTTCCCATGCATTAAAATGTGAGGTAACCCTTGATTAATGTCTAATATAAGTAGAAGTAGTATTATCATATTAGAGGTAGTATACTGAAGGATGTTAGCAGTTAACTCATGTACAAGTGGGATTTTGTTGGAGTTAGTGACCTAAAACCAACTTCTATTTACTTTATGATTACATATATTCCTTGTTTTTAATATTAATAACCACCGTATCACATCATGATTTTATTCTATGTAACATATTATATGATAATATCCTAAGAGTAGTTGTCACATTGAAAGGTCATAACAATTCCCCATTATGATAAGAACCCAAAAGTGCCAAAATGATATTCTTAAATATATTTTATATACATGGATGACATAATTTGAGGGACACAAATGATAAAATTTATTAGGGGTGGATACTCATAGGACTTTGAGTCACCTTCTCATGGTGTATGATCTTGGTAATATCTCGAGTAATATATTATGAGAACGAGACCCGCTAGTAGGATATCCATATTTATATGTGTCATTGGATTTTCCTATCGGTGAATGTGTGTCTTGATACCTAGACTTTAATATTATTATTAATGATTATTATAAGTCATGTGATTTTATGTATTGATGAAAATAGTGATGACATATGTTCATGGTGAGGTAGGATGTGTTGGATGTGTGTCGAGTAATTTTTCATTAATGAATAATGTGAGAAATTATTTGTCCCTTATGTCATTTACATAAGTCGATATCTCAAGCCCTTTTATGGAAATTATATAGCCTAAATAAATACATGTTCATGGTGTTCAATATGTAAGTTCAATTTGAGGAAAGTTAAATAAAGAGATAGCGAGTACATAGGTTGATGACACCAACATTCAACCTACTTGATTAAAGATATCATGGTAAGGTGATTATATTACATATTTAGAATCCATAAGGGGTATTATGTCATTACAACATTAAATTATTCCTATATGGGTTCCTTTACATGTTTCTAGATGATAACCTTGGGCTTTAGGGTTCTTTGCATAATTCCACTGAGAAAGTGGCCTAGCGGGTAACACACTAAGTGTATCCAGAATCTAAGTTAAATAATATATTATTTTTAACTGTTTCAATAGATAAATAAATATTATTCCTACATGTGGTTTAATAATTATTCACGTTTTCTTGATCTCATATATCCTTTCACTAGTTATTCAAGAGAATCTTATGTGAGTATAGTATTTAATAATTATTTATTTTCCATTTAGTGAATATAATATTTATTTATTTTTTGAGGAATAATGCTTTTGTATTTCTTTAATAAATAAATTGGTAATAATCAAGGATTAATAAATATTGGGGGGGGGGGGGCTGGAAGACTGACTTTAATGATCCAACGAGGAATAATAAATATTGAATATTATTTGAATAAATAATAATTAAATTTAATTCTCAAGTTAAACACATGTCGAGAAATAATAACTATATAATTATTATAGAAATGTAATTTTTTTGGGTTAAATAAATTATAAAGGGAACTTGTATAATTATTTATTTCTAACCATAGTGATATATAAAACCAATTATATTTTTTTCAAAGAGATCCAATTCATTTGTTTTGTTGCACACAAATAATCCAGAGAATCCACTTGAAGTCCTAGAGAGATCCCTTCCCCAAGAATTCTCCCATGAATGGAGATCCATCATCCTCCACCTCCCACTCTCGAGTATATATAGATTAAGGAGAAAACTTTGGGAGTTATTCTCATGGAAATCAAAGGTGAATGATGAAAGTGATATAATATTTCGTTCTAGCACCCAAAGATTCCTATGAAGACATTTGGATATTTGAGGAACACATGTGAATCACTACTAGAGGGAATTTGATCTCGATTCCTTCAATGCATTGATGGTACAAAATATATATTTTATTACATCGATTGATAAAGAAAAAATTATCACAAGTTAATTCTTAATTATTTAAATTAATTTTAAATAATATGTGGGGATCATGTGCTTGTTTCCGGTGTTAAACCCCTTTTATTATTCATTGATTCAGTTATGTTGATCATGGAGTTTATCATTATATAAATCTCAGATTGATCTTTGATCCTAAAAAAATCCTAGTTGGGAATGACACATCGCATGTTGTTTCTATGCTCAAAACCTAAAATAACATAATGGTCCCTTCTACTCAGTGCTTCAACAACCTTATTTTCCTTCCCAGGGTAGTAGTGTATCGAGAAATCATAGTCCTTGAGTCATTCTAGCCATCATATTTTCCTCATATTGAGTACATTCTGATATAAGATATACTTAAAACTCATGTGGTATCTATATATATATCACATATTTCACCATATAGATATTGAATTCATAATTTCAATGAAAATATTATAGCTACAAGCTCAAGGTCAGAAGTTGGATAGTTTTGTTCAAGGATTTTCAATTACCTTGACACATAGAAAATTTCCCAATCAATCTATATAAGGACACAACTGAGCCCTTTATTAGATGCATTACTATATATTATAAATCCCTCCTTACCTGATAGTAGAGTTAATACCTATTTATTAATCATTACACTCTTCATATCTTAAAAAATTTCCTTACATTCCCTTAACTCTGTGAATTTAAAACCATTATGTGATAACTATGTTAGTGGGTTTTCTAACTAGGATAATTCTTGAACAAACTGATGATAGTAACCTTCCTAACCTAGAAAACATCATATCTCAGTTATGGTTATTATTGTAGTCCATTATTTGACTACCATTTTATTTTAACGATTAAAAAATATTATATCATTGGAGAAAATGTGTCTAAGAAAAGAAAATTTATTAAGCCAAATTTAAAATGTACTATATTTCTCCTATAATTCAATTTTTAGGGTATCCAAAATTATTTACAGATTACTCTCATGTTCTTTATAGATATTAGAGTATATCAAGATATCATCAAAGAATACTAACAAGAAGTTATTAAGGTATTTCATGAATACTCTATTCATTACATCCATAAGGGAAAAATGTTCATTATTTAACCCAAAAAGTATTCCCATAAACTTATAATGTACATAGATTGTTTTAAATGTCATGTTTAGTATATCATACGTTTTCACCCTTAGATAATTATAACCTGAGTGAAGATTGATCTTTGAAAAGTATTAGGCACCCAAAAGTTGATAAAATAAGTCATCAATTCGTGGTAATAGATTCTTACTCCTTTTTGTAATGGTAGTTATCTACCTATAATTGATGCACAATCTCATAGATCTATCCTTATTTTTCCTGAATAAAACCTGGATCCTTGTAGTGAAACACTTGGGTGTATAAATACCTCAATACACTACTCCTAAAATAGTTTATTTAACTCCACCAACTCCACTAGTTTCATTATATAGGGAGTTTTAGATGTAGGCCTTTAATCAAGAATGAGTTTAATAGGGAACTCAAATTCATGCTCTAGTGGATGATTATTTAATTATTATAGAAAAATATAAATTTCTTCTTATACAGTGGATATATACATATATATATATATTATATCCTTTCACTTTCATTCCAATTAATATATAATGTCTTCTCTTTCTCTTTGACATTTTTTTCTATCCATGGTGATTATAGACCTATTCTTCTACAAATTTATTTTTATGACATAAGTCTTGGAGGAATTATTCTCTTTATTAATGGAATTTGAGACTATATCCTCATATGATGAAAATGTTTGAGAGACTAACACCCTTCAAAGGATCAACATTAGCCCATATAAAATCATCAATCTTACCTTTCGATATACATATATAGCCTAAAATTATTCTAGTTGACCTTATAATGTTATACTCATAGTTAATAACATTTTCCTGTTCCTTCTATTTAATATTAAGGAATTGAATTTTCATTTTATCACTTTTTCATGAGGAAATAAAATTTCATAGAATATCTCATTAATTGTTTCCCATTCCATGTACTTTATCTCATATTCCTCCTTAGTGTTTTGAATTTGTGACCACCATTGGTCCACATCCCCCTTTAGATGATAGAACTCCATATGGATTTTTCTTTTTCACTACTTTCCAAAGTGAAAAATTTATTCTCTAGGGACTTGATCCATTCTTTATCTTCTAATGGATTGGTAGTTACACCGAATGATGGATGTTGTTTCCCCAAGAAGAGGTTCAACACTGTCACACAATATTGTGGATCATTAAGTCACTCTATATAGGTGAGATAATTTTTCATAAACTGGGTTAGATGCCCTAATTCAGTTATGAACTAATTTTAATTAAATCCATATTTTTTAACTTATTTTGGTGGAAAATCCCTAAATTAAAGATGGGTGTTGATACAGTTCTCATTCCTCCAATTCTTCATCATCTTTATAAATTTTCATACCCATAATAATCTCTTGATATTGAATTGTAAAATATAATTACTATTAAGTTTTTTATAGTGTTAACTTGATATCATGAGGGTTTTTTCAATGTAATTTCTCTATCTAATTAGGTTACCCTTAATCCAGTACCTAAAGTTCCTATTAAACTTTATTTTATACCAATAGTTAGAATATGAACTCCAGAAAGCCAGATCATATAATTACAATACATTATTGGTACAAAATACAATAGTTTTCATAGGATCTAACAACTTAGTAATCTTATAATACTAGATACATATATAAATTACATTTGAAAATATAAGATGCTATATGAACACATTATAAGAAGATTATTATACCTTCCATTATATCCCTAAAAATTACATATAGTTCTCCTATATGTTTCCCATGGAAAGGAAAACAAATAAGGGTGAGCTCAGATGCTCAGTAAGGGGTATCAAACTACTAAAGGCTTCATAATAGAAAATGGGTAAAAGTGGTATAGAAGGAAAAAATAAAAAATATAAATCCATTTTCAATTGAAACTGAGATCATAATATATCCATGGATAGTGATGAAAATAAACAAATCACATGGATAAAAATAACTGGTTCCTTAGTGATAAAATACATAATTTTAGAAAAATAATTTTATTTCATAAGCCAAGACAACATGATCTTACTGTTAAGGTAATATCTTTTTATGTGAAGTAATACACTAAAATACCCCCATCATGTTTGTCTCAGGAGACCTAACGATGCATTTACAGACTATATAATGTCTTTACCCACCCATAACATGTTTAAGTACAATGTATTCATCATATGAGAAAATAAATAAAAAGTCACAATCAACTTTTCCAATAATCATCCATATTATAAAAGAAATATATGAAACACCAATAATTTTATCCATGTTAATAAATGGGATAACATGATCATAACTCATATAAATATAAAAGGGGTATGGTTAGAAAATATATAGTCAACTTTAAAAAAATAATTTGTATGAAAATAACAACATACATAACTCCAATACTTCTCCCCATGTCAAATATAGGGATAACATGATCATAACCCATCCAAAGAGAGAAATTGAATGGTAAAACAATACATAATCAACATAGAATGTATGAGTTATTCTCAATGTAAAAGAAAGTAAAATTATAAAAGGAATAATATAAGGTAGTGGTAAAGGGTAATTTCAAAGTGATTGGTTATCAATATAATATAGTAATTAAGTTCAATAGTTTTCACTGGTAGGAGAAATCCTTTATCATAGTTCGTAATGATCGTGTTATTATCCCAAAGAATATCACCCAGGGGTGTCTATCAAGGTGTGTAGTTTTAGGCCCATTTGTCATGTGTTAGGGTACCAATTGAGTTAATGATTCAAAAAACTCTTTTATGGTGATTATCCCTTGGTTTATCTATGCCACAACCACAACCACTTTCTAGTATCCAGATATGGATTTCATTTCTAAGAAAACCATACACTCTTTACTTTCCCAAAGTTTATGATTTTTGGGAATTATGATCGGTTAGAAAATGGATTTAACTTGAGGAAATATTTTTTAAAATATTTAAAATGGGGGATAATTCCATATAATTATAATCATGGTGAAATTATAATAAAGTTTTTTAATTGATAATGGATGGGTGGAATGAGAGCACTCATGTCAGTATAATAATGACATAGGAAAAACGTTTTAAATAGAAGGGATAAGTAGTATATCATTAATAAAATATAAAATGGGAGGTAATACCATGAAATTAAAATAAATTAAATATGTGGAATTCGTATTACAATAATATAATTTTAATTTAAAAGGAAAGATAAATATTATAAACCCTTACATTTCTAAGTAGTTTCTTAAAGACTGGTACGACTACTTAGAACCTTGTTAACTTTATCTGATGTATTTATATAGGGATAGGGAAGATGAATTTATGATAAATGCCTTTGGGATGGATTGGAATGAGATAATTGGTGGTATTTAGCTCATTTTATAGGTGAAAAAGAAGGTCTTTTTCATGGAAACTAAATCTAGGAAAGGGGAAAGAATGAAATGTAATGGGTGTTAGGTGGGTTTGGCTAGTTAGGAGATTTAGGTAGAGAAATGGTAGGATATACATGTGTGTATAAATTTAATAACTATCATGGTTTTATATACAGTGTAAGAAACCTTTTAATTATTAAAAAATCAAGATACCTCCTTTAAAAAATTTACCCTTATTAATCTTAATTAAAAATTTACCATGGTAATTATTTTATTATTAAAAATATAATATCACCCTTTTTACAAAATTTCAACATGATGAATCCTAATTTGGGATACATTTATCCTAATTAAACTTCTAAATATAAAAAAAATTCCTTTAAATTAAAACATTACATATATAAAGAACTGTTTTTATAGAAAAATGTCTTTTTATATCTTAATTGTTTTTTATTCTTACTTACAATTAATTATTAATTAAATGAGTGTTTACATAAATTTTTATGAGTTTAAAAAAAATATTAGAGACATATTTTATAGTATATTAATCAAATTTAGTTAGATAAAAATCATATAGTTCTTATAAAACTAATTCTTTAAAAACTGCCATTTTACGTTTATTGTGGTAACTAATATTAAATCTATGTAATTTATTTCCAATTTATGAAAACAATATTTTAATTATTAAATAATTTGGAGTTAAATATTCTAAATATAAATGGAATTTTATTAAATAGAAGTAATGTATGTAGGGAAAATTAAAATTCATTTTAATATTATCTGTGTAAAACCCATTTTCGGGAAAAGAGTATTTTTAAGAATAAAAAGAATGTTTATGAGAAAATTATAATTTTTTTTATTTTCATGAAATAAATTATTTTATTATAAAAAAATAAATTTTATTTCTATTCTAATGAAATCCAAAACCAAATATTACTAAAATAATATTTATTTAAAATAAAAAAAGAATACATTTTCTTTTATTATAAAATATTACTTAAGTTCATAAAATGTTAAAATTAGGTTTTATAATTTAATAATAGTATTTAAAAAACATATGGTTTTAATCCTTAAATAAATCGTTGATAATTTAATGATTTTATATAATTCTAGGTCTTTCTTAGGTAAATAAAATTTATAATGTTGGTAAAAAAATTATTTTTCACTATTAACATAAGGGACCAAGCAATATAACTGAAGGGAGAAATAAATATAATAAATATTTTTCATCCTAAAATCCTTAAAACTCAAGGAATGAGAGAATATAATAATTATATAAACTAAAATTAACATTGGGGTGTCATAAATATCCCCACTATTCTACTTTGTATCCCTAGAAAGTCATCAATAATTGAAGAGAGAAAATATAAAGCTATGATGCCTAAAAAAGAATCAAAATTTCCTCATTAACCACTATCATTAAAATTAAAAATATTAATAAAAATATCCTAAAGGAAACATCCCCCCAAGATTTTATGTTTAGTGGTCGAGGGAAAATGAACATTTTTTGAACTCCCTATCACACGAGACATATATTCAACAAGCCCATTGAGATCACCCCAAACTAGTGATATAAAAACTCAAAATCATAACTTAATTGGAATACATCAAAAAACAGCCTCTTATGGGGATTAAGATTTTATTGAGAGAGCAACCCTAGGTCTCCCCACTATTTATAATTCACCTAATAGTTGAAGAATATATGGGTTACACACACTAGGTCACATACAATTCCATAAAAATTTAAAAACTAGAAAATCTATAAGGGTTAAGAACATAATATTGATAATATTTAATCCACAATATTAAAAATATAAAGGAACTACATTGAACACAAATTCATATCCAATAAAAGTAATATGGGTTACCCTAACAATTCATAATATACTTCAATATCATTTGTTAAAGACACCACCATAACTACTTCCCCCATTCATTCTAATTTGGGACTTGTTCTTACATCGGAAAGGAAACCTAAAAGGCCAATAAAGGTTACTATGGTGGATTCATTGGTTATAGGTTATTTTATTTAATTTAAAGAGGTATTAAAATAATGAAAATTATCACAATGTATTTATAATAATGACTTCATTTTCCTTGGATTAGTGGTGAATATTCGAGTTGGTAGTTCCACCTTGTTACTACATCCTTGATTCAGTTCTTCTATATTTTTCTTTTAATTGGCCAGTCCATCCTTACTAGCATAAAAAAAAATAACCACCTCCCATAGGCTATTTAGTAATAATCAATTCAATAATGATAGACTTACCAACAAATTCCACATAAATATTAAATCCAAAAAAGGGACACTGTTAAACTGAGATTAGGTTGATGTTTTCTTTCAAAGAACAAATACTTATTCAAATCACCAACAAATAGATCTATATTAAAAGGAAATATTCTAGAAAAACATTCAACACAAACATTTTCTGACTATTCACCTTGATGTATGCTCTATAATTCCAATGCCTTCCTGACCATTACATAATGAAGATAATGGAATTGGATCAAAACATTTTTAAAATATTCCCAAGACATACCGCCAAGTGGTTGGGAATGGGTATTTATCTTCAACCACTCTTGACACAACCCCTAGAACAAAACAATAAGGATCTTCACCCTAAAGGATTTAATAGTTACTAAATATTCAAGGATTCAATTAGCTTTGCATAGAAACTCTATCACCTCTTGAGGGACTCAATAACCAAAAAAGTTTGGAGAATCATGATTAAAAATCTCTCACACTTGATCCACAATAAAATAAAACATTTACTTAATACTCTATTAAGAATTTGGGTATATTTAGAGACTAAGAAAACCACATCAAGGAATTACTACTTAAGGAATTCCATCCTTGAGTTTTTGATAATTTCTTGGGGTTCATATTATAAAATAAAATAAAATAACATATTCAAAAAAATAATTTAAAAATGAAACAATGTCACAAATTAAAGAAACTAAAAGCATGAAACTTCCTTTATAGATTCTATCTGAAATCATTGAATATTTTTTATCACATATCCAATTATCAACTATAAAATAACTAAACTATTGAAAATAATTATTATGGTTAAATCATACATTTAGGTACAAAACATTTAACATGAAATTCCATTATTTAAAAACAAAAAATAGGTTATAAAAATACTCTTTGACATATTTTTTTTAAAACTATGAGTTCTCACCTCTATAAAACTATCACATATATTTTGAAATAACCTCATTTTACTTTTAAATAATTAAAATTTTCCTTTTTGAGCCAGTACACCCAAAAAACATTGTGTTCATCCCAAATATTTATAATGAAGTTCGTGGAATTTTTATCAAAAAATTCTATAACAATAAAATAATAACATCCATGAACCTTAAAACTGACTTAATTAATTATAAAAAGTAATAATCATTATAAAAGTATTTTGAAATTCCAAAGTGATGAAAAAAACATAGTTTCTGAATTCTAACACTACATACAATTTTGATTCATGGGTTTTCAAATCATGTTTCATTTGTGTGAGTTCTACTAGAATTCAACCTAAATAGTTTCTCATAGATTGAGTATGGTTTGACAGACCATGTGTTTTACTTGTGTTCCTCTTGTATTTACTACAATTTCACCCTGAATCAAGGAATCTCTAGAAATAAATATTGGGATCTCCATAAAACTTATAGTAGCTAAAATATTATATTTGAAAACTTCACAAATAATTAATCACAATACCTAAATTTGAAACAAAACACCCGAATACCTAAGGATTAGTATGAAGAATAGATATCCAAGAACTCCCTTGAACTTACCTCTTTAGATATGATGATCATATCTACTATATACCTTTACTCTCCCAAATTACCTAAGGTATCTGATACCATTTTGTAACAGACCATCCCCAGTCAACCAGATCCATCACCCAAAACACTCCTCAAAAAGGATAAAATCATGTTCCTAATCACCACAAGTGTTGGAATAGAATCAAGGGTATCAAACACAACCGCTAGGATGATTTCACCCTCATGATCAAATAAACCAAATATTGGGTTTCGATCGGAAATGTGACATGATTCTTCCATATTTTAGATGATCATACCCAAATAATAAAAAATCTTCAGATACAAATTTAACCAATGATGCATAATAGAGATGATTATAAATAAATACAAAAAAATACATTAACAATAAAAATAAAATCATTTAATATAAGATTAAAAACCTAACATGAAACTAAAAATAATGGAAAGGATTGAATGTGATTTTTCATTATAATCCATGATCTTGTTCTAGAACCCAAGAAGAACCCTACATCTACAATGAGAGTCCATGTTACCACTATGATTAAACACCCACCCACATTCCAATGGGGAGAGGTACTGATCCAACATGGAAGCTAAAACTTTCCCACCTGTATGAGACATGGAGACTACATTACAACCAATGTAACTATGTAGGTTGTGATCCAATACCCAGTATGATACCATCAAGAATCCATTTCATTTTTTTTATAAGAGAAACTAAGGACTCTTGTTTAAACATAAGAAAATAGAAAATAGTTTTCCTTATCATTTAAGATATGGAAATTAAACATCACCACAAAAGTTATTTATTAAAAACATTCCTTTATAAAACAAGAACCAATATACACTTTATATTTAGAAATAAATATTTTAAAACAAGACCATTTCAGTAGGTTAATATAGATTTAAATTTTTCTTTCTATAAAAAACTAACCTTTGGAAACAAACCATTTCTTTTCTTTTAAAACATTAATTTTGAAATAAAATATAGATAAGGTAAATGATAAAAACCATAATATTAATAATAAGTAGAATAATGTATTGATTGAAAATAAAACACAAATAAAATATTATTAACATTAATTATCAATTAAAAAATGTAATAATTCATCAAAATTATGCAAAATCCAAGAATAAAGAAACATAAAACATAAAAAAATAAATAATAAAAGCATAAACTATAATACATATCATATAGAATCACCTTAGGGACAAAAAATACAATATTTGATTTACCTATATGTAACTAACTACCTATATATTTTATGGTCCTATACTCATCACCCAAATCACTCTCAAGTAACCTCATCGGAGACGCACTCACTAGCCAGGGTTATAAAAATACAACTAGGGGCTTCTAGTGAGTGTGTAATCTCAAATAGAATTGTACTCATATCTTAATTTCTCACTTATTTGCCTAGGTTTCCCCATGAACTAGATAAAGGACATGGGGAACATTTAATATCCAACAATAACTAAAAATAGTTAAACATAAATAAATATATTGTAAGAAAAACTATCCATCCCACCAACAACACATATTAAATATTTCTTTTTCCAAATATAAAATTATCAATATATAACCCATCCATATCACAATACAAACTATATAGAAAAATAATTAGATAAGGTGGATTGATAAGGGTGTAGTAATATCATTTGACAAAATTTTACATATGGTGATGAATGGGACCTTAGTTATAAATAGTAATTATATCCTTTAAATTTTTTATGAAACAATTTTAAAAGAAATAAAATCTCCAATAAACACGTAAATAATATCAAAACAAAATCATCATCAATAAAAAAATCACTAAAAGAATTCCCATGACAAAAACATCTTTCTTAACTAATAATAGTTTATAAACCAATATACCCCCTACATTATAAATATTGTTTGGTTCAAAACATTATGTGTAAGTTGTTATTTTTAAAGAGAACCCCCACTGTAATTTTATTAAACATGCATTGTGCATCCATATATGCTTAGAATGAAAATACGCCTAAATCAAAAACCTTATCTTCCATAAAAAAAATTAAAATCAGAAAAAAATAAATGGTATTCTTAATAAAACCATCATATATAACTCATGATATACATTTTTATCTAAGAAATAAAAGTTTAAAGAACCATGCACCTAAGGAACTATAAAATAAAAGGAACTAAATAGAAAAACTAACCTTAATATATGGAATAACATCTCTATATATGAACATCACAATATTAGGTCACAAGAGGGACTTTAAAATCCATTGAAACCAAAAACCCACATTATAGGACAACCTCAGTCTGTATCGATCCTAAGGGGAAATTTTGTAACCATATTATGGGACCTATACCTCACCAAGGAATGACCATAGATCAAGAGTGTATCAACCCCCATGGAGGAACCTTTCCTAATTGATGGAAAATTTTGATCAATTATGTTCTAGATCTAATAGGAAAAGTATCTACATTGAAGTGACTCTATCACACCATATATAAATATTACACCATTTGTTATGAATATTCAATACATTTCACAATAATACACACTTGAGGACTATAAATGTTTAGTTTCCTTGGATACTAGATATATAAACATCCTATTTAAGTATAATATTCATCATCTCAAATATCATTCTTTACATACGGTGACCTTTTAGACTCATCTTACTCATAACCTTCTATCAAAACTTAGGGAATGAAAACATAACAAAGGGTGAGATCAGATTCTCACTAAGAGTAAAAATGGGAGATATAAATCATTAGAATATAAGATAATCATCAGGGTATGATAATATATTCAAGTGTATGTTTTTAAAATATTTATACCCAAAAAATATTAGATCATAAGATCAAAATAATTCATTTCTCGAAGTATGATTAATAAACGTGAGAAAGAAGTAATCATAATTCAAGAGTAACAACATATAACTATTTCATCACCAGAATAATAAATCATAATCATGTGAACATATAAAAATCAATAATTTTCACATATAATCGTATGATTATAGTAATAAAGTGATCATAATCATAGGAAATTTTTTTAATAATGCTATTCACAATAATATCCACACATATTCTTGTGAACATTACTAGAAGCAATCATAATCATGCCTCAATATGTGAATAAATCTATTCAAAATCACAGAAACTATTATCATCATCATCATATCATGATACTTAAATATGACAATACCCAATGCATTAGAGGGCTATAATAGAACCAACCCTCACATAATATTAATTCATTCACATAAATTTCACAAGAGCATAAAACATTCATCCTATCATTATCACATAACCAGTGGAAAATAAATGGATCTTCTAAACATATCATCATTATAATCATAGAAAATATAGAGAAATCATAAGGATGTTATAATTGGATCATATCCCTAGTAAAGCATAATTAATATCAAAGTATTTTATCATATATGAAAAAATTATTTAAAATATCTCAAGAATAATTCTTGAGGAAAATACCCATTCATTTTAAAATCACTTATTTTAAATAAAAATATTTTTAAAATATCCAAGAAACTATTTTTTGAAAATTAACATTAAAAATTGTAAAGTAAACTTCAAAACATGGAATGATCATCATAATGGGAAATTTCTTTCATGTTTTAATTATTAAAACAAAGATTTTATTCACACCTTTTATAAAAAGTATCATGTTTAGAAAACAAGGCTATTATTTTTAAATATTTTATAAAAAGTAAAAAATGATGAAAATGAATTAAAATAATCATTGAAAAATATAAAAAATTCGTTTTTGAAAAACATTTTACAAAACATATGTAAGTATGAAAATTTATTTCAAACCGAAAGAGGAGAAATAAGGAAATCGTTTCGTAAAACCATTTTTTGAATATTTTTTGTGTACCAAAGAGAGGAAAACAGTACTAAAACATAAAATTTTTAGAAATAAACAGAGTAAAATAAAAAATGAAAGGGTTTTATCATATAAGAATCATATAAATCCTTCAATGTAAATTCAAGTATAAATAATCCAGATTAAAATGGTATGGAAACATAAATCCATTACCTCAAGTCTAATATTGCATTAAAAGTAAACTAACCTCATGTATAATAAATTTAAATTTATTATCATTCTATACGGGAATAATAAACCTACTTATTATGACATATATGATCAAATTTTTATATTTCAATACCCATTTATTAATAAATCATTATTAGAATCTTCATTTCTGTGCATTGACTATTTTTTTCATGTGAGTTTCAATTTGATAGTTATAGTACATGAACATTGATCATGATTAAATAATTAAAAAAAATTTAACCAAGATACAAATATCATCTATATTTTTTATTTACATATTTATAATCATTCATTAATGGTATAAATAGACAAGTTAATTACACCGCTACATGGAGATGGTAAGCTGTATGTATGCAAGAGCGATGTTTTCATTTTAAATAGGATAGAAAAGAGGTGTATAAAGGTTGTTACATTATCATAATAACAATTCAATATATTGAAGGTAATTAACTCATTAATTTAGAATAGATGCCATAGATTTATAGGAGGTAGAATAAGAAATAAAATTGAAAGTACTTGGTTAAGAGTTATAACTCTTTGTTAAAAAACCACTTTTGGTTAAAATATTAAGTCGTATATCCTAGTTAAACCACTTTAAACACAATTTAACCTCGACTGTGATAACTCATATTTTTACCATGATAATATTATTATATGACCAACAAAAAAAGGTTCATTCTAAAAATATTTTGATAAGTTGATTAAAATATTAGGAATCCATTTTATAATATTTATTTTCATTAGGTGATTGAAACAACTTTTAATATAAGAACACAAAACTCATGAAAAATAGTTTTAAGGGAAATAATTGATTTAAGTGTAAAAAAATTTTATCGAGAGATAAAGTAATAAATTGGTTTACATGAATTTTTTTTGTTAAATAATAAACAGAGGTTTTTTATACCTTTTGAGAAAGTTAAAACAAGATGGAATCTTCTAACCATTCAATTAAAAATAAAGACCCAAAAATAGTTTTAAATTTGAATAAAATATAACATATATTCAAAAAATCAAGAATGGGTTTCAAAATTAAAAATAATGTTTTAAAATATAGTATTTAACTATTTAAACATATATTTTGTCAAAAATAATTACACAATAGGATAATGAAAGTGTTAGAATGATTTAAAATCTTAACCCCATGGTTTTAACCCAATTTTACCTATTTCACCGTGGTAAAAAATATTTACAATGGTTATTATTAATAATAAAAAAATTAAGTTAACCATATTAAATTATATTAATTTTTAATTTTTAAATTATTGAATCTATTTTATAAAATTAAATTGATATAATTGGTAGAATATAATTTAAAAATAAACTAGGAAAATGTGATGAAAAAATAGTTTTCTAGAAAAAATATATTCTTAATTATAAAAAGTTTTTATACCAAAATAAATCATACAATTAATTAAAATGATAATAATTAGATTATTAATAATTTATATTAAGGAATTTATCTTTTAAACCCTTTTAAAATAAAATTTATCTTTGTAAATTATTGAAACAAAAATATTGTTTTAAATAAAAATTGGTATTTTTCAATATTTATTGTAAAATCAATAATTTTAGAAATAAAATTCATTCTAATATAATTTTAATATTATGATTTAAAAAACTAAATCATTTTTATCAAATAAAATTTATAAAAGTTTTATAAATTAATTATAATGTTTTCTCACAAAAATAAATAAAAACCATTTTGAAAAAAATTTATTTTTGAACCATAATATTATTTTACTAAAAATTACGTACTTATTTATAATTGAATTTACATTATATAAATCCTTTATAGATATTTTTCAGAATGTCGTTATTTATATTCATACCTCCAATTTTAAAAACTAAGTTATAACTGTCATGTTTGAATAATAATATTTATATTGTGATTTTTTTTAACTGGTTATTTATTATAAAATAAGATATCAAAGAAATAAAATTTATTTAAAGAGGAACAGATAAAAAAATAATAGTGTTACATTCTACACCCTTATAATGATTTCTCCCTTTAAATTTCATCACTTAGATACAAAAAATTGAGGATAATTCTACATCTTTACATCGTTATGTTCCCATGTAACATCCTTTAATTTATGGGTCTTCCACAAAACATTAACCAAGTTAGTGATATTATTTCATAGTAATTACTCTATATGATCTATAATCTACCATGGTTATTCATTATAAGGGAGATCTTACTCTAGTGGTATAACCTTTGAGTTTAGTACTCTTGAAGGATTAGGTATCTACTTTCTTATGAGAGATACATGGAAAACATCATAAACTTGAAAGAGATTTAGTAAAAGTTTCAAATAATAAGCTAATTTCATGATATAATCAATAATTTTAAAGGAACCAATATATCTAGGGATTATATTTCTTTTCTTTCCCCATATCAAAAACTTATTCCAAGGAGATATTTATAAGAATAACTTGTCACCAACTTTTAACTATGTATCTCATTTAAGATTTTCAACACAACTTTTCTATTGTCTCTAAGTTTCCTTTATATAGAGCTGTAAGAATTTAACCTTTTCTACCATATCATCATCTATTTTAGTCCCTAATATATTTCATTCTCCAACTTCATCCCAACATGTTGTAGTTTTGAAATTCCTTCCATATAAGGCTTCATAAAGATCCATTTGAATTCTTGAGTGAAATATTTTTTTTGTAATAAAATTACAACAAAAGAAGGTATTAATCCCAACCACCATTGAAATCCATAAAGAAAGATCTCAACATGTGTTCTAGAGTTTGAATGGTCCTATCAGACTGACTATCTATCTAAGGATGATATGCAGTATTGAAACTCAATTATGTATCCAAATATTTCTGAAGACTTCTCTAGAACTTTGTGGTAAAACCCATATCCAGATAAGATACAATGGAATGTAAGACTCTATACAAACTTACTATTTCCTTAATGTATATCATATAAATTTAATCAATAGATAAATGTTATCTAATGGAAATGAAGGGCTCTAAATTCATAAGTCAATTCATTAAAACCTAGATAAATTTATGAAATTTATATGTTTTTTTTAATTTGATAATAAAATATATGGTGATGTTTTCCAATTTCCATTCTAGTATGGATAATAGTTGTGAAACCCCCTTAGAATTATATCTCTCCGTATTAACTTACTGACATACCAAGAATCGAGATATGTACTCTGTAACATATCACTTCATGTTTTCCCACTATAAATAAAATTTCAGATCTCTATACATATTTTTAATTATATGATGAATATAGAACGATTAACAGTGAGTTTCATCCAACTACTTCTTCCTCAAATATAGTATGTATGGGAATCATACACAGTTCATGAACCTTATCATTCCATCACAAGAAAGGTTTAACTAAGGAACTTTTCTCACCTTTTTTTAAACACTATGTCTTCCTTCTACACCTATTTAATATTTACATGGATAAATTGTTGAACACTTATTTGAGAAATATAAAATTCCTCCACTTATTTCAATATTTCCAGATCTATCATTTTAAAATCTAGAAATATTGGATATTTTGTGATCCATATCATAGATAAGCCAGTATGATCCATTCAACTTAAACCATTTTCCACTTTGTTTTTTTTCTTGGGAGGTAATGTATTGACTAATCATAATATTTAATCAAATAAAACCAAATTATTTGGTGCATATTCAACAATTTTTATGTGAATATATACCTTAAAATTTTATAATTGGAACATATGTATGAAATTTAACTATAAAGATAATTCCACCATATCTTTAATGAAAAAATTTCCACATCTAACTACAAATCATTATTTGGGTAATTTTTCTCATGAACCTTCAATTGAAATGAGTCATAAACTAACACTATATCATCATGCAAGAAGAAGAATACCAACCCATTCTTTGATACCTAACTAAATATCATAAACCCCACTCCACTATAGGGTAGTGTAATTATAGGTGAACTGACTAACCTTCTCTTCTGTTCCCTGAAATTTTATTCACATTTATCTATCCAAAGAAAATTGTCTCCCTTTTGAGATAATTTGGTGAGCGGATTTGAAAACCTTGAGAAGTTTCTCACAAATAATCACTAATATACATCTAACCCAAGAAAACTATAAATCCCAGTAAACATGGTTGGTCAAGGAAATTACCCAATAACTTTTGTCTTTGAATGATCCTTTGAAATACCCTCTCTTGAAGTTATATGACCCTAGAATGAAACTTTCTGAAGCCAAAATTCATGCTTGGTAAATTTTCGATACAACTTATCCTTCCTTAGGGGTTATAATAACAATTATCAAATTTTATTAATGATCTTCCTTTATCATTGAATATATTAGAATATCATTTATAAGGACCATCAAAAACTAATCTATCCAATATTTAATGGCTATATTTATTATATCCATAAATACAGTAGGGGAATTAGAATGTCCAAATGGAATCACAATAAATTTATAATTCATGTGCCTCATACATAAGGTTATCTTGGGTATATACTCCTTATGAAACCTCAATTTATGATATTTATATTGAATTTAAATTTTATAAAATTATTTAGTTCCTCATAATTGATCAAAAAATAATTGATAGGTGATAAATTATAATTTTTCTTGATAGTGATCTTGTAAAGTCCCAGATAATAAATGAAAAGATGCATTGAACAATATTTATTCTTAAAAAAATAACAAGTGCTCCTTATGGTGATTAACTAGGTAATATGTATCAGTGATTAAGATTCTAGTGGAGTTTCGTCTTCAATTTCTAAAACTAAATTAGGGTCATTCTATAAGGATTATTTGAAATAGGTGTAGCACTGGGTATGAGTTCTATTGAAAAATCAACTTCATAATTCAGAGGAAGACTCAGAAAATCATCTAAAAAGACATAAAAAAACTACCATAAAATAATATTATCCTAAATGTTTAGTTTTTACCCAACTATATAAGACAAATAAACTTCATGGATAGGAATTAAGACCCTCAAGATAGAATTAATATCCATGTGAAATTTTTGTTCATCCTCACACCAAAATAAAATCTTGGTTTGGTTCAGAATATCAAATACGACTTATATTCTCTATAAATTGACATGGTATCTATAAAGAGAGAGTTAATACATGCCCAAAATCATGTAAGATTAAACTAGAGAGACAATCAAAGTATTTTTAGGAATCAAAGTCCCACAAATTTCTCTCAGAGATGAGCTATAGACTTTATGCCTGATCATCGTACCATTATGATTTTTTTATTTCTAACTCATCATTTAATAATTAAGGTGGTTATGTGATACACTCATCAAATTATTTAGATATAAAAGAGTTGGGATATATAGAATCAAATAAAACATTTATAGTTCTAGAGTGGATGTTAACTGTGCGTTTAACCATGTCATTATCTAAAACCAATTTAGTTGTGATAATAAAGGAAATTCTATATACTTTTCCTTATGGGGTTGTTGAGGTCCACTGACTTCATTATCTCTTGGAATAGGTAATTCATTAACATAATTACAAATATTTATTGTCATTAGTCCATGAAATTTATTGGTTGAATCCTTCCTTTTATATGTTTATTTTCCAGGAATTTTCATCCCTTGTTAACAATCACTGGATTGAAGGTTGTCCTTTCCACAATTGAATCTTTTCCTAGTTATATTTAGACAATATCCTAAATGATTTACCCCATTTTTTGGCATGTAGGTGGTTGAAATTTATTTCCTCCTTGAGATTCAACATTCTATTTTCCATGAAGCTCTATTTTTCTCTTCTTTACAATAAAACCAGAAGAATAATGGGAGGTATCGCTCTCCATTTATACATTTATATCACATTTAACTATTTCTTAATTGTTACAAAAGTATCTTATGTATCAAATACTTGTTTTTAATCCACTAAAGAAATGATTATTTTTTCTCATATTATAAACTATAATTTGATAAGAATACCTTTAATGTCTTGAAAAGTTTTCTTTGTCACTACCAATGGATTCATCATACCTCTATTTCATCTCCATAAATTACCATTATATCTTATAATGAATAGTTTTAGGAAATTTTTTATTGAAAAAATACCCTCTTAATCTCCACCCATTCCATGGAGTTTATTTCTTCCTCTTAGACCAAGTTCTTTATAATAGTCCACCATTAATCAGATTATACTTCTAAGTGATATAATGATAATAAAAAATTCTCATAGTCTAAGTAATAAATAATATAAAATATATTTTCCATCACATTAATCCATTTCCTAGAAACCAGTGGATCGAAATACCCATATAAGGTGGGTGTAAATTGTCCTAAAAAAGGATAAGTGGAATTTTTCTCCCTACTTGGTTCATTTAGAACCTCTACATGATCCATTTTACCATTCAAATATTGATTATTTTGAGTGATCATAGTCACACAATATTGAATACGAGATCCCAATATATTTTGTTTCTCTTGAAGATCATCGTTGCATTGATCATCACATTCATTGTTCAAAAAATTTATTCTATTTACAACTATTGACTGTAACAAAAAAAAGTACAAGAATCAAGATACAATAATAAAATTAAAAAAACATATATCCATTGAAATAAACTCTTAATATGTATTAAATTATTATGAATTATTATCAACCTATGACAACTTATGTTTAACCTAGGTCATCCATGAGTATCATCTTTTTAAATCCATCTTAATGGGTCATAATGAAAATGTGAGTTAACCCAAGTATATCTCTGAGGACTATAAAAATAGGTTTAATGAAAGTTCAAACTCACCATAAACAAGAATGATGGATGATATATACTTGAACAACTCTTTTCAGGGTTATTAACCCTAGATGCATCTATTCTAAAACAATGTCCACATATAGTATACATGTAGAGATTTATTTCTAGGAAAACCAAAAAATCTCTTCCTTACCGAAAATTTAGGATTTTATCCTATACTTATACTTATCCCTAATATTTTCATCAATTTTTTTCAAACCATAATATCTAAATATCAGCTCAGCCTTACTATGATACCAACTAAAGTGACCCAATAACAACATACATAAATATAAAATCATTTTACATTAATATTCAATACATTTCACAATAAAACATTCTTTAGGACTATAAAGGTTTAATTTCATTGGATACTAGATACATTAAACTATTATTTAAGTATAATATTCATTATCTAAAACATACTTATTTAAATATGATATCCTTCTATAATGATCACACTTAGAATGTTCAATCAAAACATGGGGAATAGAAACATAAGAAAAGGTTATCTATGATGATCATTAAGGGTAAAAATGGGATATATAAATAATTAGAGCATTAGATGATCATAATGGTATGATAACATATTAAATTACATTTTATTAAAATATTTGTATACATCATAAGCTCCAAAATCAATTATTTTATAGAAGTATGATCAATAAGGGTGTCAAAGCATTAATCATCATTCAAGAGTCATAACATAGGTCTATTGAATCATAAGAATGAGAATTCATAATCTTGTGATCATATGTAAAAAAAGAATTTTCATGCATAATATTGTTAGTATATCTATAAATCTATCATACTCATGTATCAAAATGTTAAAAAATCAATTCACAATCATTTCCACACATATTACTATGAGTAAAACTAGAAGAAGTAATACTCATTCATCAATATGTGAACAAATATATTCATAATAATGTACACACTTATCATAATCATCTCATGAGATATAAATATCACTTTACCCAATGCATTGGTGGTAAATAACAGACCCAACCATCACATAATCATAATTCATTCATATAAATGTCCTAAGATCATAAATCATTCATCATATCACCATAACATAACCCGTGGAAAATAAATGGGATTCCTAAAAATATAATTATCTTAATCATATAACATCTAGATAAAAAATAAGTATGCTATCATTAAATCATATTCATAATAAATTATTATTAAAATCAAAGGATTTTATCATAGATGAAAATTTTATTTAATAGATCTATGGAATAATTTTTGAGGAAAATACACTTTTATTGTGAAATAACTTATTTAAAACCCAAAAATTTCCAAAAATATTGGAAACCACTTTATTTAAAAAGAAATATGAAATTTTTTAAATGAAACTTCAAAACATGGAGTGGTAATGGTGGCATGAAATTCTAATCATGCTATAATTTTTGAAACAATGATTATGTTCACACCTTCGGTAAAAAGAACCATGTTCATAAAATGAAAAGAAGATTCATTTTAAGCTTTTTTAAAAATGTAAAAAATTATAAAAATGAATTTAAATAATCATTCAATAATATTCCAAAAAATCTTTATTTTTTAAAGAAAACATGGATATATATGAAATTTTTTTTCTGACTAAAAGTGGAGAAAAATGGTTGGCTTTTCCTAAAAACATTTTTTAAACCTTTTTGTGTACCAATGAGAGGAAAATGGCACTAAAAATTAGAAATTACAGAAATAAACATATGATAATAATAATTAAATGTGTTAATCATATATGTATAATATAATTTCCTCAATTTAAATTCAAGTATAACCAATCTCGATTTGAATGGGATTGAAACCTAAATCCATTACCTAAAGTCCCGTATTGATTCAAAATCCCTCTAACCTACCATATAGAAATTTTAAATTTTTTATAATTCTATAAAATAACAACATAGATACTTATAATATGATATAGGATCTACATAAAACATTTTATTACCCATTTATTAATAATTCTTTATTAAAATCGTCTTTTCAAGGTGTTAATTATTTCGTTTTTCCGGAGAGTTTCAATTTAGAAATTTTGATACTTGAACTTTGATTATGGTCACATAATATACATAAATTTAATAATGATATAAATATCATATATATTCATTATATATATTTATAATCACCCATAAATAGAATATATATAAAAATTAACTACACCGCTATGTGGAGACAGTAAGTCATATGTACTCATGAGTGACATTTTAATTTTTCTTAAGATGGAAAGGTGGTGGATAATGGTTGTTACATAATAATAATAATATTAATTATGTATATTTAAGACACTAAATTAATTGTTTTATAATGGTAACCAAATATTTATAGGTGGTATAATAATAAATAAAATTGAAATTACTCGATTAAGAGTTACACATCTTTTTTGGAAAGCGTCTTTTGGATTACACCTTAAGGCTTTCAATAATGGTATTTTGGAATAAAAAAATATCTAGGACACGGGTAAAAAATCTAGGAAGGTATTCTGTTAGTTTCTAGTTGATCTATAAAGCTTATTAAGTATGAATAATAGAGGAGAGGTGGTATTATTTTGTAAGGTATGGAAAAGACACAGTTGGAATTACATAAAAGATTAAATAATATATATATCATATATTAGATCTAGTTCCCTATATATAACTAATTTTTACTTTATATTACTTATATTTTCAAGTAATTGAATATTAATATAAATTTCTTATCATGTATTGATTTTTCTTCTTCATAACATTAATGTACTAATGTCCTTGAGTACCTGTCACATTGATAAGTTCATATAAGTTCCATGCAATTATGAGAACCTGGGAATACTATGAAATTATTCCTAAATATTGTTAATAGTTGTATAATGTACTATTATAGGGAACATAGTGTGTATGCCATCATGTGTGAGTTCTTGAAAGAGGATGGTGCTTCTTCTCATGAATTTCGTACTTTGTAATCTCCAAGATGAGAGATTATGAGAACAGACCTTCCAGTGGGAATCACACATGATTTGGTGTCATTCGATATTACTATATGTGAATGTGTGTAATGGTATTTAGACTTTAATATTTTCATTGATTAATTTCATTACTCACACACATAGATTCATAGACCAAAACCATCACACAATATATTGGATGTATGTAGGGTATGTTGGGTGCATCATGATTGACATGTCATTAATGAATAAGTAAAGGGAATATTTTTCCCTTGCATATTTATAGAATATGATATCTTAGAACTTTGACTGGAATATAACCATCAACACTAAATTACATCGTCATGGTGTAATGATATTTATTTCAGATAGTCAAAGAAATACATATCAATCATATAGGTTGGTGACACAGATGTGCAACCTTCTTGATGAGATATTGTGAAAAAGGGATTGTATTACACAGTGAGTTTTCATATGTAGTTTTCATTATTGTGAAATTATGCTATTTATCTTGGGTACTATTACCCATTACATGATATTAATCTTGAACTTTAGGTATACCCATTTAATTCCAACGAAAAATAATCATACAAGGCCATAGACTATGTGTTTCTATTAATCTCGAATAATTCTATATGAATTTAATTAATGGAATAAATATTATTCTCAATAGTGAGGATTAATTTTATTCATGTTTTATTGATCACATAAATTAAAGAAATATTTATTCACTGGATTGTGAATAATATTTATTTATTTATTTTATTGAATATTTAATAAATATCGATTTATTGGTTTGTGAAAAAAATATTGATTTTAGAGTATAAAATATTTTATTTGGGTATTAAATAAATTCTATAGGAGTTAAAATAGACCAAGACTAAGTCTGGTGATAAATATTAAACAAAATGTCAGTTCAATAGTACTTATTTTTGCACAAGTTGGCTTGCACCAAAAAATAATATTAGTATTATTTTATTATGATGAATGGGATTTATTAAAGGTTATTTTATATTATTTAATGGATAGAATGCATTAAATAATTATTTTAACATAAACCCTATCTCTAAAAGTAGACGATTATGTCTATTTTTTAGGGTGTGCAAAAAAAGTGATTAGTGTGAAATCGAAGATAATAGAATTGTTGTAAAAAATGAATTCTCTCTTGACCCCAACTTCAATATACCTATCAAGAACAAGAAACAAGAGAGATATTTATTTAATACTAAAGAATGAGTGATTAATAATGATAAACTTAAGACATTTGATTCACCACACTAGTACCTAGAGATTGAGTTGCATTTCTCGAAGATCATAGAAGAACATGTGGATCACTGGTAGAGGGATTATCTACTTGGATCCTCATAGTTTAACAAATAAAATCTGAAAGGGTATTTTTAGACAATCAATATTCATCAATGGAAGAAGTACCTAGTTCCAGGTATTCATTTCATCAGATATTAAATAAATTAATTATAATTTTTATGTGAAGGATCCTCACTCATGGTTTTGGGTAAGGATAATTAAAATAAATTTTTATATATCACCCACCAATGCACACTTCCAATATTCCTGGAACCATAAAGTTGTATCAGAGGGGTCACCATTAAATTTATAATTATTTATTTCATTTTTGATCGATGCGCAATTGTGGTTAAATTTTCATTTCATGTTATACATTCCTTAACCCGATTTGAATTTACCTATTTTGAGATATTAATCATATGCATTTAGTGTTTCATTTTCTTAATTTTATAAGAATAGATAAAGAATGATTAGTGATTCCCCCAGGAACTTCCATATTTTTGGCTTGTAATATGGGGTTACACGTCATATACTAGGAAGTACATGTTGTGTACCCTAGTGTACTATATATGGATGCACTAGGGGATGCACGATGTGCCACATAATAACTGTACACAGTGTAAACCATGTATTGAAAATATAGGGTGTCACGTGGGTTTTCAGATCACACAACATGTATTGGTGTACATACCATGTAGTATACATGGGGTAGCGGCATAAATTGTGCAATTTGTGTAGTCATTATACATGGTCAAACCATGTGAGACCGACAACCTAAAGAATTTATGAAATACATGGTGTGTATGTGGTGTGAATGAGGTGTATTTGATCAATCCCATATTTGAAGAACACATTCAGTGACCCAGAGAGAAAAACATATACATGGAATAAAGAGATACATAGTGTGTAGCTTTTCTATACATGTCATGGAGTCCCCTACTCGAGAACATGTTGATTTTGCATCAAGTTTTTCAGGAACATGACATTGGGAGTACACGGTGTGTAGATATCCTATACATGTGGTGCTGTCTAGTGAGATATATGTTGAAGACCGAGAAAAGTATCTTGAGAACACGTAAAGCTAATACATGGCATGTATCTATCATGTAAACATAGTGTAGTATAACAAAGGTACACACCAAAAACCCATGGGTGTACCCTAGATACAGAAAATCTGAGATACACGGTGTGTAGCTGGATGTACATTCCTTGTAGTCTCCCATTAATGGATAGAATTAAAAATTACATTAAATTAAAAAATTGAAGCATTAAAAACTTATTTTATTGATTGGAACAACAATTTGTTTTTGAAAATTTAATTATAGTTTTAATGAATTTTAAATGATGAACTAATTTATTGTAATAAATATGTCATGATTTGTTCTTCCAATTATTTTCCATGAATTCCATAGATGATGGTAATCTCTAATTAAGTTTGGATGATCATTAAGATGAAATGGAATTAATTAATTCATTAATTAATAATGCACGAATATTTATCTTAATAATAAATTATTAATAAAGAAATGAATATTAGTAATTTACATTTCCATATTTGTTGCATGTATGACTGATCATGAGCTTGACCGAGACCTATGTATGAGTTGGAATTTATTTAATTTAATTTATTTCTTGGGTTTGAAATTATTTATTATTAAATTAAATGACGGATTGTGAGTCTTACCTCCCTCTATTATTATATAGGACCGGTGTGTCCAAGGATATTGATGTAATCCCTTTAACCAATCCTTTGGTTCTCCTCACCCATGAGTGAGTAATAAATACTTACAATTAATGGATCATCCAAAGCCACATGGAGAAAGTTCAAGATGGAACCATGATGATTACAACTTGGTGATACATAGGTGTATAGGTGGAATGTTGTAGATCATTCCAAGAATTGAAAATGGAGTTACTCACTTAGGTCATATGCTTTTTAATTGTCTTCTTATTAAATCAACTGTTAGATAAAGATCATGATCAGGTCATTTAATTTATTTATTTATTTAAATCTATGAATTATTAATTTTATTTATACAAGACTAAAATCAGATAAATAAAATAATTAATGTGAAAAGACAGAATTTAATTAAATTAATTATGTGTAAATTTTTTATCCAACATGGTTAATTAATTAAGTAATATCCACTTAATATTAACAAGACATGTTAAGGATTAAAAGGATAAAATTTATGCATAATAAATTAAAATCACTCAATTAAATATTATGTGAGACTTGACCTTCCATTACTTGATCTTTAATGAAACTCAGTAGAACTAAGAGTTTGACCAACCCTTATCGGGACACTTAATTTTATAAGGGGAGTTATTACGAAGGTTTTGGGTTTCCATAACAATTTTACATTAAGAGTAGTATCCCTTTCAAGACTTGGTGTAATTTGGAGGCAAGTGTCGAGGAAGTCCAAGTCAGGATTTCCAGATAGCGGATTCCACTCAATGGATCAAGGAGATAAAAGACGATAATTGAGAAAGATGTACCTACCTAAATACCATCAAGTAGCTTGACCAAACCTTATTAGGTTTATACATAGGTGAAAATGAATCCTTGTAACTATAATTTCATAGAAACTATATATTCCATGTTCAATGGTGATGGATATTGAGACTTGATAAAATATTTGGAGATTTAATAAAGGCAACTAAATTTATTATATTTCTCATAATTTGTAATCAGTTAAAGCACTAATCATTCATTTTAATTATTATTGAAAAATAGAAATAAAAATCATAAAAGTAATGAAATATTTCTTTAACTAAGGGTATGTCTTTACAAATAAAAATTTTCAGATTCGGTACAATCGTTTATGCGATGCATGATTATCAAAAAGTTTTTATTATGTGTTGGAATTCCATAATCCTATTCATCCACCCTAGTAAGTGAGTGGAGGTTTAAAGGTAGCATATTAGAGATATGTTGATAATTATTATTATATTTGTTGTGTTTTATTATCAACTATTTTTAAAGATTTGATGATACAACATACATACACGGATGCTTACACCATAATAAAACATATCTATTCTCTTTAGAAATAGAAGGAAAGTCTTGAAATAAATAAGATTGTTAATGCACTATGTTAGTGTAAACTGGAAGAAGGAAATCTAGCTACTGACCCTTATTTAGAAATTTAGGTTATATTGATCAATTAGAGAAATTGGGAATCCACTTGGACAATAAATTATTCATTAATATTATTTTATTATCCTTACCATCAATATTATTCTTATTTTTCCATGATAATGAAAATGGATAAGTCTCTCGGGAAACTTTTGTCCATACTTCACCAAGTATATAAGAACAAGTTGAAACTTGTTCCTCCATAACATATGGTGAAAAATTTGAAAGAAAATTATAAAGATCATATGGATAATATAAAACCAAAAGATCCTTTAAAAAATCCATCAAAGAGAAGAAGTATTTGAATGTATAATAATGAAACTGAGGCTATTTACTTGTCAGGTGGAAATATTGGACACTAGAAAATAAATTTCAATGAATTTAAGAAGCCATAATTCCATCCACATCAGGTATATTCATAAAGTTTATATTCATTAATTGTATATTAAATTCAATATTATTAGAACATATATATATAAATACAGAAAAAAAGATAGAATAGAAGGGTTATAAAGTGAACTAAAAAGGATTCATGAAAGTGTGATTCCAATGCTAGTCAAATGGAGCTAACTACTTTTCATTGATAAATGGATTAATTCATGTTTATAATAATTTTTACCAAAACATTTATCTTAGTTTTTGGATAGACATGATGAGACATTATTTCACATTTGGAATAAATGTTTTTATGGTACTTTAAATACTAAAATATGTGTTCAGTAACTCTTGAATCACATATATCCATTACAATGAATGATGAATATAAAAATATAAGACTTTAACCTCATTATGGAAAGATAATTCTCTATCAAATAAAATTTAATTTATTTTACCTGTTTATTCACTTTAATTTTTTTTAGTATCAATTGAGATAAGGTAATTAATATACAAAAAAACTACTTACTATGTTTCAGTTAAATAAACCTTTACATATAAAGATACATCACAAAGAATTTAAAATTATTTCAGCATGTCCAAGTGAAATATTCTAAAACGGAAGGTAATTTCATATACTACATGTTATTACGTAAAGAAATTTTAGAAATTCTCAGTTCAGTAAATGATTGCACTTGGAAAAGATAGAGGAATATTTGAGCTAGCTTTTCAGAGAACATCCTATCCAAGTAATCATTGATCAAACATGTGGAGTAAAAGTTATCCCAAACTCACATTTACTTATATACATAAATGATTTGATGATAGTAAAAGGAATATTAATAGTTAATCTTATATATATTGAAAATATTCCACTATACCATCTAAGACATATTCCCCAAATAGAAGTGGAAGAACTAACCATATGCCAACTATATTATCTAATGGATGTCATATCAATTACAATATGATAAGAATCTATTAGGGTACTACCGTAAGTGTTTATTGAAAATTATTTTTTAAAATATGATTTTAACTAAAAATGAACATTAAAGCACTAAGGTATATCAATGTTAATGATCCTATATCCAATAAGTATATTAACATATAGTCAATATCGAATATATTTTCATAAATGATGCTTATATCTTGGAATATGGTTGGAGAAAACATAAATTCTATGATTTAAGGATTTGTATTATAAGAAGATGGCATATGAATACTAGATTCCACTGAGTTTAGTGGGGGGAGTTGTTCTAGAGACACAAAATGCATAGAAATTCACAACCAAAGTGGATGTTTATGTTCACTACAGTGGGTGATACATTTATTATTATTTCAAAATAATGATTCTTATAAAGAACCAGTACATGGTAATATTCTAATATTGAAAATTAAATATAAATTAAAGTAATGGACTCCATTTATCAACTTTTGTGACTCTGTATTTGTAATGTTTCTAATACTTAATATTGCAGGTGAGTATTCAAGATAAATAGGGAATGGATGGTATAAGATGGTACCAATAAAACATGATTGATTATTGAATTTTTAGTCTATAAAAAACTTATCACCTATTATTATAACTAAAATCATTTTTGAATTATACTTATCAAATAATAATTCAATGATAATTATATTGGGTTATTGATTTTTAATGCCACCCCATTTATAGGAATACTTATGGAAGATGTCTATATAAAATTACCAAATGTATACCCTATGATATATGTATACTAGGAATATCTAAAAGGTATGGTGATATCAATAAATGTTAATATGATATACAGATTACATAAATTCATTCTAGAATAAATCAGGGATAGTAATCATATAATATTAGTTTGGAAACAAATGAGTGACATGTATCTCAAACTATTTAGCGGGTGGGATATAAGTTTTTAAGATTTATATTTTAATAACATATGAAAACATTTGTTATGTCCAACAAGTTTTTTAATCCTAAGGAATAAAATTTATCTAAGTTTAAAAAAAAGTAAAAACCATGTTCTGGGGAAAATTATTTACATAAAAAGATCTATGTGTTTTTTTAATCTAGTCATATTACATATATTAATAATGTATTCAAAAATTCAAGACCGAATTTTCATTAGCATATAATCCTTCCATTAGAATATACATGGTAATTCGAATTGATTAGGGAGATTAAAAATAATTTCACAAGATTAAGTGCTAGGAACTCATCTAATGTACCATGATATGTACTCAAGTTTGACATTACTGATTCATAAATCATAATAGGTGAATATCAAATAAATCCTATACAATTTCATAGACTTAAAATTATAATAATTCGATGGTACATTGAAAATTAAAACTAAATGAGTTCATGGTGCATGGAGAAGTTATAATACTAGTGATCATGGGAATTGAATATGTATCTTTATTTAGTTAAATTTGATCAAGTATCACTAATAAGGATATATTAATATTCAATAAACACTTATTAAAGATAGTGGTTTTGATATCTACAATATTAGTGTACATTTTGGTTTTTGATACAGATTAAAAAAGGTTTAGCAGCGTCTTGTTCTGATTTTGGGTTATACAGAAAGAAATAGGTTTATAATTTTATGATAAAATTTAAATATGGATTTAGTATGGATGTTAGGATTCTATAATGGGAACAAGAAGTGGATACCCAGTTAAATCACTACAAGATGGATTTTCTCAGGATAGTTATGTTGTAGTAAATAGATTAAGCACATATACATGTGTCTTAACCAATAATAGATATATAAATGTGGCAGGCGTTGAAACTATATCCATATTTAGTAGAAGTATTTTTATCATGTGGGGACTAACCTATCGATTTTTATTTGGCTCTAGTGAAAGTGGGAGTTTCTGGGAGTTGGTTCCCTAGAACCAACTACTTTTTACTTTAGATTAATTATATATTCAAAGAAGTGAATATTAATATAAATTTATTATCACATGTTGATTGTTCTTATTTATAACATTAATGTGATAATGTCCTAGGGTTTCTATCACATTGATTGGTTCATAGAAGTTCCCCACAATAATGAGTACCTTGACATGCTATGATGATATTTTTAAATATAGTTCTATATTTGGATAAAATTATATGACAGGGAAAATTGTATGTATACCATAATGTGTGAATTATCATAAGAGGATGAGTTTTATTCTCATAAAGTTCACACTTAGTAGTCTCTAAGATGAGAGATTATTATAATAGACCTGCTAGTAATAATTCCACATGTTTTGGTGTCATTGGATATTTCTATATGTGGATGTGTGTAATGGTACTTAGAATTTAATATTATTATTGATATATGTCATGACTCATGTACTAAGATTTAATCACTAAAACCATCGTGAAATATATTGGTGGGAAGTAGGGTATGTTTGGTGCATCAGGATTGACATGTCAATAATGAATAATATGAGGAAGAATTTCTCCCTTCCATATTTATGGAAGTTGATATCTTGACCCTTTGATTAGAATAAAATCATCACATTAAATTCCATGGCCATGGTGTAATGACATTAATTTTAGACAGTCAAAGAAAGATGTATCCAACATATAAGTTGGTGACACATATGTGCAACCTACTTTATGAGATATTGTATCAAAGGGATTAAATTATATAGTGAGAATTCATATGTGTTTCTCATAATTGTGATATTAAGTTCTTTCTCTTGGGTTCATTGACTCGTTACTAGTCATTAGTGTTGGAATTTTGGTAAGCCTGCCTAATGCCAATGAGAAAGGATCCTAGAGGGTCACAAACTATGTGTTTCTGTTAATCTTAATTAAATTCTATTTTAATTTAATTGTTGGAATAAATATTATTCTCAATACCAAGAAATAATTTTCATCAAGTTTTATTAATATCATAATTTAAATAAATATTTATTCACCGTATTGTGAATGAAATTTATTTATTTATTTTATTGAATATTTAATAAATATTTATTTACCAGTTTGTGAATAAAATATTTTTTATAGAGAAAAAAATATTTTATTTAGTTATTCCATAAATTCTAAAGGAGTTTCAATGGACCATGACCGATTCTGGTGACAAATATTAATTAACTAGTCGGTCAAATAATACAAGTTATTTCCCAAGTTGGTGCATGCCACAAAATAATTTTATTATGTTTTATGGGTTTTATAAAAGGTTATTATGTTACTTAATGGTTGTAATGAATTGAATAAATATTTTAACCTAAAACAAATCTCTATAAATAGATGGCTATATCTATTATGTAGGGTGTGCAAAAAAATCCATTAGTGTAAAATAAAAAAATATATAATTATTGTACACAATTAATTCTCTATTGACTCCTCATTCTCTATCCATCTCAAGAATGAGAAACACAATATAGATTCCTTCAATACAGAATGGCAAGAAATCAAGAATAAACAACATAAGATATTTGATTTTCCGCACTAGGACTTGGAGAACAAGAGGCGTTTCTCATAGATTCTAGGATCATGTGTGGATCACCACTAGAGGGATTATATCCTTGGATCCTCACATCATAATGGAGGTAATACAAAATGGGCTTTTTAGATAATAAACATTCATAAATGGAGAAAGTTCTTACACCAAGATATTCATTCCTTCAGATATTAAATAAATTAATTATAAATATTATATGCTATATACTCACTCATGGTTTTGGGAATCAATATTTTTTTAATATATCTCCCACCACAACACGCTTCTTCTTTTCCCAGAACCATCAAGTAGTATCAGAGGGGTATTATTTAAATTTATAATTATTTATTTGGTTGTTGATATATGCACAATTGTGGTTAAATTTTCATTTCATATTATTCATTATTTAATCTAATTTGAATTAACATGATTTGACATATTAATCATATTCATTAAATGTTTCATTTAATTAAAGTTCTAAGAATAGATGAATAATTATTAGATATTCCATTGGGAACTTCTAGATTTTTAGCTTATAAGATAGGGTTACACGATATGTACTCGGAAGTACACACTGTGTACCCTAGTTCACTGCATCTAGATGTACATAGTGATACATATAAAACCACAAAGTAATTAATCATGGTGTACACATTGTGTTGACCGTCCAGGGTGGTATGGAGGTTTTTGGATTACACGACGTGTATCAGTGTACACATTGTGTAGTCTACATGAGTTTACATAATAAATCATGTAATCTGTGTGGTCATTATAATGGGAACATGAAAAGTGGATACATGGTGTATAGTTGGCATGTACACACTATGTAGTCAGTCCAAGGCACATACCGTAGACCTAGGCATGTACCATGGATACATGAAAACTGAGATACTTGATGTGTAGCTAGATGCACATGCTGTGTAGTCTCCCATTAATTGAAATAATTAAAAATCACATTAAATTGAAAAATTGCTGAATTAAAACCTTATTTTATTTATTGAAACAAAAAAAATGTGTTTTGATAATCTAATAAGGGTTTTAAAGAATTTTAAATTCTTAATAAATTTATTTCAATAATTATGTCATTATTTGTTCTACCATTTATCTTCCTTGAATACCATAAATGATGGGTATCTCAAATTAAGTTTGGATGATCATTAAGATGAAATGGAATTAATTAATTCATTAATTAATAATTCAATAAATTTTATCTTAATAATAGAGAATGAATAAAGAAATTAATGTTTTGAAGTTACTTTTGCAGATTCGTTGCATGTATGACCGATCATGAGCTTGACCAAGACCTATGTATGTGTTGGAATTTATATAATTTATTTTATTTAATGGGTTTTAAATTATTTAATATTAAATTAAATGATGGTTTTTATTCATCCCTACCTTCATTATTATGTAGGAACCATGTTTCCAAGGATATTTATGTAATCCCCTTTAACCAATCCTTCGGTTCTCCTCACCCGCTTGTGAGTAATAAATACTTGTAATTAATGGACCATCCCAAGGCAAGTGGAGGTAGTTCAAGAGAGAACCATGCTGATGAAAACTAGGTGATGCATAGGTGAATAGGTGCAATGATATAACTCATCCCAAGAATAGAAAATGGAGTTACTCCCCTAGGTCATAGGATGATTTAATGACTTCTTATAAAATCAACTGTTAGATAAATCTCATTATTGGGTCACTTAATTTATTTATTTATTCCTATCTATGAAATATTTATTTTATATATGAAATATTTTAATAACATAAATAAAATAATTAATGTGAAAATATAGAAGTTAAATTAATTAATTATGCATAAATTTTTTATCCAACAAGGTTAATTAATTAAGTAACATCCACTTAAAATTAATTAGACATGTTAAGGATTAAAAAAGATAAAATTTATACATAATAAATTAAATATATTAATTAAATATTAATTAATACTTGGCCTTCCATTACTTGTTTAGGAATGAAACTCAATAGATGTACGTTTTTGACTAATCATAGTTTGGAAACATAATTTTATAAGGGAAATTTTATGAAGGTTTTGGGTTGAATTTAAATTCTACATAAAGAGGGGTATCCCTTTCTATACTTGGTGTAATTTGGAGGCAAGTTTTGAGGAAATAAAAATCATTATTTTAGTATAGAGGACTCTACTCAACAGATCAAGGAGCTGCAAGTCCACAGTGGGCAAAGACCTTCCTACCTAAATACCATCATGTACATTGACCAAACTTTGTTAGAGTTATGTAAAGGGGAATAAAGATAATTTCCACTAGAATAATCTAGAAAATATACATTTTGCATTAAAATTTGAGGGTTATTGAGACATTATAAAATAGTGAGAGATTTAATGAAAACAATTAAATTTATTATATCTCACATAATTTGTAATCAATTAAAGTACTAATACCCTATTTTAATTATTGTAGAAAAATGGAAAGGAAAACCATAAAACAAGTTAAATGATTCCTTAACTCATGTTATGTATGTATAAATACAAATTTTAATATGTGGTAAAATCATTTGTGTGATTCGCTATTATCAAAAATTTTATATTATGTGTTAGAAACCATTTTTCCTTTTCAACCACCCAACAAGTGTAACGCCCCAACCCCAGCTACCCAGAGTCAGTGCATTACTTCGTAACATTGGCATGATCACAAAAGATCAAGTCTCGAAAGACCGATTAGTTTAGTAGCCTTGGAAACACTAGATACATTCATAAACGTTACATTACCTCATAAAGTAAACAACTACAATAACATGGTCTTCATAGTCCACACTCATATCCCTTTCTGACTACCCCTGCAGGTCATTCATAAAATACTTCTTCACATCCTGGATAATATTAAAACATTGAAAGGGGTGAGCTCAGATGCTCAGTAAGGATAACAATATTGCAGAAGCTTTCATAAATAAACATAAAAATTTAAGGCAATGTATAACTAAAACAAAAGCCTTTTAAACTTGAACATCAACATAATATGGAAAAAGTAAAATGAGATAATGCCATTCACTTCTTCACATGGATATTCTACTGGTCGAATAATCACATGCAATATCAATAACCACTTTAATAATGAGGGAATGTATAATTCCAGACATTCTGAAACATTTTGTCAAGGCCTCGGCCAAGACGTCTAAAATGATTAAGGCCTCGGCCAAAACCATAAATCAAATTGGGAAAGGGCCTCGGCCAATTCCACGTCTAGTTGTCTCATGAGACCTACCGATGCATCGAGGAGCTATAGCGGGCTCCACCCGTCACTTATTAAGTCCAATACATTCCTCATATGAATAGGTTTAAACATATCATAAACCATAACATAATCATATCACATAAAACATGCATAAAGGAAACATAACATTTCCACATTTCAATCACAAGATATCAATACAACACATTGATAAAATAAAAACGCTTTCAGAACCATTTTCAATACCAAAATAAAAGAAAGTTACAACTTTGTATTTATTTTTCCTTAAAAAAATGATGGCTTGTAGAGGAAGCCGAAACTCAAATAATGGTCACGGCGGCAGAGAAGTCGTTGTCGCCGCATAAGTATGGAAAGAAAAACATTCCCTTTTGTCGTTTAGCAAAACGCTTCGTATAAAAAGATTCCTTTTGAATAAATGTAAAAGTCAAAGGGGTTTATACACCGTATAAAAGAAAGCTGTGTATAAAACCAAATATGCCTCAATGAAAGGGGATTGAGACGAAGTCCTTAAAAAGATAATTTTTTTATAAAGTAGGTATATTATGTGCATTCACTATAAGTACACATAAATAATGTAAAAATACAAGATAGGACATAATAATATCATGACATAATTTGAAAGTAGGAGATTAACCCAAAGAATAGAAATTGGGTTAAGAAGTTCCCTTACCTCGTGTCCGACTTGACTCAACCGTTCTTTAAACTCCTGAATAATAAACTAGAGTTAATATCTACCTTATTAAGAACCATTTTCAATTTCATTATCCTTTTTATATCACTTATTACAATGTTATGAACATTATGTGATTATTTAAGTTAATAACGGTCGTTTTGTCGATCTTTGATACTTGAGTCAACAATAAACTTCTTATAATTACAAGTTGTTCATGTGGTGAAATATCCATTATATCTAGAATTATATTCATGATTTAGTTATCATATATAACATATATATTCAGTATATACATGCATTTATAATATTAAATAACATTTAGAGGTAAGAAATGAAATGCACCGTTCATGGAGACGGTAAGCCGTACGTACGCATGAACCCTACTTTCATTTCTATTTCATATTTAATGGAATGATGTTATAATTGTATAAAGTTATAATATAATTCCAGTATAATATAATGTATAATACCATTTACTCCATCCTTTATACATCCCACATATGGCATTAACGATTCAAATCACTTTGAGGGGGTGGTAGTCCGCACTTCCTAAAATGAAATTATCGCATTTACCCATAATGGAAATCATAAAGTATGCCATAAATGAGAAATACAGAAGCATAAGTAAAACATAAACATATTATATATCATATATAAATATAGTTACATCTTAATGGCCACCTTTGAAGGTGTTATATGAGTGTTGAACAATCTCATTTCTTGAGGCAGAAATTCACCATCCAAGAAACCGTATGTTCTTTAACCATTAGATGTAGGTGTGTGTAAGTGTAGCTCTAATCCTTATTATAAAAACATCCTAGTATATTTAGGATACTGGTTTTGTTACAAAAGAAAAGAATAAAAAGATTTTAGGGGGTTGGAGAAGGAAAATAAAACAAAACAACATTAGAGAAGACATTACCTCAAAATTGGGTAACTCTTTTTGATTTGAGCCAAAGGCTTCCTCGGGAAGAGTTATGCCCAAAGTGAGGCTTCTAAGAGTAAGAGGGGGAAGTTGGGAGAGTATTTGGGCAGAGTTTGTCCGAGCCAAATGGTTTAAAAGTGTAAATGAGGTGGTAGAGGTGGGGGCCTTTTATAAGTGGAGAGGAGGGGCACTTTTGGAAAGTAATAAAATGTTACTTTATTAAACAATTATTTTCGGATTCTAAAGGTCCCACACTTATATAATTCGTGGCTAAGGTGATAAGGGTTCTAAATCTACCCATACAATAGTCTTTTAACAAGTGTAAGCCTTGTATTGTACATTATCTTTTCATTTTATTAAAATCGTTAAATAATGAGGTCATCGCTGCCTCATAATGATGTCGTAAATAATTTAATTTATTTAATGTCTAAAAATTATAAAAAAATACTATGATGTAGGAAAGAGTTTTAGATTTCCAATGGACGTTTATAGTAAAACATATGACTTGTATAACCCCATATAAAAATTGTTTTAGTAAAACATTTCATGTTTGTGTCATTTTTTACTTTAACATTAAATAAAAGGTATTTATGTCATTTTCCAACTAAAGTGGCTCCATGGGGTCCCCATGTTGACCCATGGATTGTCTTGGTCGGACATGGCACATCCAATGAGTTTAGGACATGTTTCAATCTCATCTCATATTATTAAAACATTATTTTTACCTTAAACTACACTAATTACCTCTAATCGCGATTAAGAACTTAAAAGTTACTATTCACCAAAAAATTATTTTAATCCCATTGAACCAAATTTTACATCCTAATGACAACCATGTATGTAGAATTTTTGAAATTCAAATCACAGAAGTGGTAATGTTTCATTTTAACGAAAAATCAGTTTTTTAACAACCACTTAGTTGTTTCACTATTCATCAAAAATTGAAGTTTTTCAGAATAATGCCAAAATTTCACCCTAAGCTATAATTGATATTCCGAATTCAAAAATGATGTCTATTTTAAAAAATTCCAGAAATATAAGTTGCATTAATTAATTTTATAATTAATTCCCGTTGTCACAACAAATAGCGTGTTTTTAAGAAACAATTTATATCAAAAGATTGGCAATTGTTTATGTCCAATTTCAATGTTAAATTAATTATAATGACCACCATTGGATAAAATGGTAAAAATATATTCTAATTATACTTTAAACCCACTAAATAGTATACTTTATCACTATAAATTATTTTGATTAAAAAAGTTGTTTTTAAGTATTTTTCATTATTCATAAAAAATTAGATGTTCTCAGAAAAATACCAAAAATTCAACTTTGGATAATTTCGATATTATGAATACAAAAATGATGTCCATTATGAAATATAAAATTTCTATAATTTTAAAAAGTGGTTATTACTATTCATAATGGCTACTTTGATTAGTCGCGGTGTTTTAGAACTCTAAGTTGCGTACAATGCAAGCTATTGCATTATTGAATGAGAAGCGTATCGTGGAAGCTCGGGGTGTTACATTCTCCCCTCCTTCAATAAATTGCGTCCTCGCAATTTGAAATTTTTCTTTGAAAATAAAAGGCTGAAAAGAGAAAATACCTTTGAGGAAAACCCACATCAGAAATAAGATTAATAAAATTTAGCCTTAATAAGAGGGAAAGGGAAATGAAAAAGTCACCACCCAATTATGATCTCGATTAGGAGAACATTGGTGGCAATTAGAGACATATAATTGGAGGAAAAACGTAAATATTTGTAGGGAGTGATTGAGGTCATCAATCACAATCAACTGTCAAATTGAGGGCCTCAAAGCCTTCAATCTATGTTGATTTAAAATATCATTAGTTCAACAAGACATAAGGTATTAGGATAACACATTTTTTTGTTTTAATATCCCTTTACTAAAGTTTATGAATTAATTTATTCATTGAATAAGAGATAGGTATATATATATTTATGCTTGACAATTAGAGTTTCAACTTTCAACTCATCTTTCACTCAAAAAGATAATAGAACTCAAAAATATTATACTTATCCTAATTGTATAAGGTTCCAAATGTTAATACATACCATTTAGATTAGAAAAATTATTTTTTAACAACCAGGGACTTCCTGTAGGCTAGTGGTAGGAAATAAAGGCCTGTCGCACTATGGTTGTGGGTTCGATTCCTGCAGCTTTGTCCGACGCGACGGGTTATGCCCCACCCTGCAGGTTGTCCTTTTCCTAAAACTATAGTATTATAATATTCCAAAAATAATCTTCATAAATTTTTTAACCTTAAACAATACTATCCAAAGATCAACTTAATCCACTCCAACCTTTATAGTTATCCAAAATACCTCTGTCCAGACTTTCTCTAAAAGGCCTCTTAATTCCAAAATCAATTTATCAGATTCCCCAAACAAATTAAAGTTTCTCTTTTTGTCACATACTAAAAATATGATTACCTTCATCATATTAAAACCTTACTGAAATCAACAAGTACTGCAGTACAATCCTTATATATATATCACATTATTCTAATAACCAGAATATAATCCATGAGTCCAAAAGCACCAATACATTAGTTATTCTGCTTCAACTGTAGTAACAACATAAGATTGTCCTTGATCCCTTGGCCTTTTCTGAGGTAAGTTTCCCTGGCGTTTAGGACATTCATTTGCATAATGCCCCAATTCCATACAATTGTAGCATTCAACATTGATAGCCTCTTTCTTTCCCTTGCAATCACGCACCTGGTGACCTTTTTCCCCACATTTATAACAAACTCCCATTCCTTTTAGACAAGTACCAGGGTGATTCTTCCCACAATTATCACATAATGGAAAATCCTTCTTTCCCTTTTTCCATTTATCTGTCTCTTGTTCCACCGTTCTCTTCTTCTCTTGATTTACTTTGTTGTCATAAGACTTAGAGAATTCCTTTTCTGTCTTGATAGAACATGAGACAATATCTTAGTATGACGAGAAGGTTTGTGAGACTAATGCTCGACGGAGAAATGGTTTTAACCCATCAAAGAAACGATCAATCTTACTTCTTGGGTTACGTATATAATCTGCAGAATACCTCTCTAACCTTGTAAAGTTGGCCTCATACTTTGCGACATTCTCATCCTCCTTTTGTCTCAGACTCAAAAATTGCCTTTCCATATCTGCTCGATGGTCACAAGAATAGTATTTTTCTAAGAAAAGCTCTTTGAACTCCCTCCATTCCATATTCGATACGTCATCATCTTCCTTTGTGTTTTGAATCAATGACCACCATTGATCAGCATCTCCAGTGAGGCGGTAAACTGCCATGATAACCTTCTCCCTTTCGCTACTCCCCAAGGCGTGGAATATTTTCTCTAAGGTGTTTATCCATTGCTCAGATACTAATGGATTTGAACCCCCATTAAATGTTGGTGGTTTTTTCCTTATGAAGCGGTCTAACATTGATCCTCCACGTTGTGGATCAGGGTGATCCATACGAGTAAGGTTATTATTCATAACTTGAGTGAGTTGTCCCAGTATGGTAATAAGTTGATCAGCACCAGTTGTATCTCCAGATCCACAATAATTATCTTGAGCAGGAGGGAAATCCCTACACGGAGTGCATGCATTGATACAGTTTCCATTCCTTCCACTAGGCACCATTTCTAAACAATGGCATAAACTATATTAGTTTATGAATCAAAATACATAATTCCATACTTGTAATATACTTAACATAAATTGAACTATTTATGGATATAATCCATAAAAATGTTTTCTTTGAGGAAGTATATACTCATAACCGTTCATAGTGGTTTGTAAAGAAAATGAGAATTATCCTAAGCATATCCCCTAGGAGTGTCGTAACCAAGAGTGCAGCAAGGCCCGTTGTCGTGCACCAGTTCCCGTTCGAGTCTAGCTCAAAGCGGTGTTTTCGGGTTTTACCCCTAGGTACATCTGTGCCAGAGCCGCATCTACCTGATCGTATCCAGACAGGGATGTATTTCTCGGAAAACTCACAACATCTCTATAATACCAAAATTCTAGGAAGTTCTTCTATACTAATCCTCAAAGTCTATCTTTGGGCTATGTGCTCTAATCAGAGTTTATCTAAATCTAGCTTCCAAGGTTAGTACTAAACTGCCTCTGATACCAACTGTAACGCCCCAACCCCAGCTACCCAGAGTCGGTGCATTACTTCGTAACATTGGCATGATCACAAAAGATCAAGTATCGAAAGACCGATTAGTTTAGTAGCCTTGGAAACACTAGATACATTCATAAACGTTACATTACATCATAAAGTAAAAAACTACAATAACATGGTCTTCATAGTCCACACTCATATCCCTTTCTGACTACCCCTGAAGGTCATTCATAAAATACTTCTTCACATCCTCGATAATATTAAAACATTGAAAGGGGTGAGCTCAGATTCTCAGTAAGGATAAAAATATTGCGGAAGCTTTCATAAATAAACATAAAAATTTAAGGCAATGTATAACTAAAACAAAAGCCTTTTAAACTTGAACATCAACATAATATGGAAAAAGTAAAATGAGATAATGTCATTCACTTCTTCACATGGATATTCTACTGGTCGAATAATCACATGCAATATCAATAACCACTTTCATAATGAGGGAATGTATAATGCCAGACATTCTGAAACATTTTGTCAAGGCCTTGGCCAAGACGTCTAAAATGATTAAGGCCTCGGCCAAAACCATAAATCATATTGGGAAAGGGCCTCGACCAATTCCACGTCTAGTTGTCTCATGAGACCTACTGATGCATCGAGGAGCTATAGCGGGCTCCACCCGTCACTTATTAAGTCCAATACATTCCTCATATGAATAGGTTTGAACATATCATAAACCATAACATAATCATATCACATAAAACATGCATAAAGGAAACATAACATTTCCACATTTCAATCACAAGATATCAATACAACACATTGATAAAATAAAAATGATTTCAAAACCATTTTCAATACCAAAATAAAAGAAAGTTAAAACTTTTTATCTATTTTTCATTAAAAAAAATGATGGCTTGTAGAGGAAGCCGAAACTCAAATAATGGTCACGGCGGCAGAGAAGTCGTTGTCGCCGCATAATTATGGAAAGAAAAACATTCCCTTTTGTCGTTTATCAAAACGCTTCGTATAAAAAAGATTCCTTTTGAATAAACATAAAAGTCAAAGGGGTTTATACACCGTATAAAAGAAAGCTGTGTATAAAACCAAATATGCCTTAATGAAAGGGGATTGAGACGAAGTCCTTAAAAAGATAATTTTTTTATAAATTAGGTATATTATGTGTATTCACTATAAGTACACATAAATACTGTAAAAATACAAGATAGGACATAATAATATCATGACATAATTTGAAAGTAGGAGATTAACCCAAAGAATAGAAATTGGGTTAAGAAGTTCCCTTACCTCGTGTCCGACTTGACTCAACCGTTCTTTAAACTCCTGAATAATAAACTAGAGTTAATATCTACCTTATTAAGAACCATTTTCAATTTCATTATCCTTTTTATATCACTTATTACAATGTTATGAACATTATGTGATTATTTAAGTTAATAACGGTCGTTTTGTCGATCTTTGATATTTGAGTCAACAATAAACTTTTTATAATTACAAGTTGTTCATGTGGTGAAATATCCATTATATCCAGAATTATATTCATGATTTAGTTATCATATATAACATATATATTCAGTATATACATGCATTTATAATATTAAATAACATTTAGAGGTAAGAAATGAAATGCACCGTTCATGGAGACGGTAAGCCGTACGTACGCATGAACACTACTTTCATTTCTATTTCGTATTTAATGGAATGATGTTATAATTGTATAAAGTTATAATATAATTAAAGTATAATATAATTTATAATACCATTTACTCCATCCTTTATACATCCCACTTATGGCATTAACGATTCAAATCACTTTGAGGGGGCGGTAGTCCGCACTTCCTAAAATGAAATTATCGCATTTACCCATAATGGAAATCATAAAGTTTGCCATAAATGAGAAATACAGAAGCATAAGTAAAACATAAACATATTATATATCATATATAAATATAGTTACATCTTAATGGCCACCTTTGAAGGTGTTATATGAGTGTTGAACAATCATCGTTTCGTGAGGCAGAAATTCACCATCCACAGAAACCGTATGTTCTTTAACCATTAGATGTGGGTGTGTGTAAGTGTACCTTGAATCCTTCTTATAACAACATCCTATTATATTTAGGATACTTGTGTTGTTACAAAAGAAAATAATAAAAAGATTTTAGGGGGTTGGAGAAGGAAAATAAAACAAAACAACATTAGAGAAGACATTACCTCAAAATCGTGTAACTCTTTTTGATTTGAGCCAAAGGCTTCCTTGGGAAGAGTTATGCCCAGAGTGAGGCTTCTAGGATTAATAGGGGGAAGTTGGGAGAGTATTTGGGTAGAGGTTTTCCGAGCCAAATGGCTTAAAAGTGTGAATGAGGTGGTAGAGGTGGGGGGCCTTTTATAAGTGGAGAGGAGGGGCACTTTTGGAAAGTAATAAAATGTTACTTTATCAAACAATGATTTTCGGATTCTAAAGGTCCCACACTTATATAATTCGTGGATAAGGTGATAAGGGTTCGAAATCTACCCATCCAATAGTATTTGGACAAGTGTAAGCCTTGTATTGTACATTATCTTTTCATTTTATTAAAATCGTTAAATAATGTGGTCATCGCTGCATCATAATGATGTCGTAAATAATTTAATTTATTTAATGTCTAAAAATTATAAAAAAAAATACTATGATGTAGGAAATCTTTTTATATTTCCAATGGATATTTATAGTAAAAAATATGACTTGTATAACCCCATATAAAAATTAGTTTAGTAAAACATTTCATGTTTGTGTCATTTTTTACTTTAACATTAAATAAAAGGTATTTATGTCATTTTCCAACTAAAGTGGCTCCATGGGGTCCCCAAGTTGACCCATGGATTGTCTTGGTCGGCCATGGCACATCCAATGAGGGTAGGACATGTGTCAATCTCATCTCATATTATTAAAACATTATTTTTACCTTAAACTACACTAATTACCTCTAATCGCGATTAAGAACTTAAAAGTTACTATTCACAAAAAAATTATTTTAATCCCATTGAACCACATTTTACTTCCTAATGACAACCATGTATGTTGGATTTTTGAAATTCAAATCATAGAAGTGGTAATGTTTCATTTTAACGAAAAATCAGTTTTTTAACAACCACTTAGTGGTTTCACTATTCATCAAAAATTGAAGTTTTTCAGAATAATGCCAAAATTTCACCCTAAGCTATAATTGATATTCCGAATTCAAAAATGATGTATATTTTAAAAAATTCCAAACATATAAGTTGCATTAATTAATTTTATAATTAATTCCCGTTGTCATAACAAATAGCGTGTTTTTAAGAAACAATTTATATCAAAAGATTGGCAATTGTTTATGTCCAATTTCAATGTTAAATTAATTATAATGACCACCATTGGATAAAATGGTAAAAATATATTCTAATTATACTATAAAACCAATAAATAGTATACTTTATCACTATAAATTATTTTTATTAAAAAAGTTGTTTTTAAGTATTTTTCACTATTCATAAAAAATTAGAAGTTCTCAGAAAAATACCAAAAATTCAACTTTGGATAATTTCGATATTACGAATACAAAAATGATGTCCATTATGAAATATAAAATTTCTAAAATTTTAAAAAGTGGTTATTACTATTCATAACGGCTACTTTGATTAGTCGCGGTGTTTTAGAACTCGAAGTTGTGTACAATGCAAGCTATTGCATTATTGAATGAGAAGCGTATCGTGGAAGCTCGTGGTGTTACAACAAGTGAGTGAAGGTGAAAAGGTAGCCTACTAGAGATATGTTGAGTATAATTCATATGTATGTTTTATTATATTATCAACTATGTTTTTAGAGTTTATTATACAACATAAATACATGGATTATCATTCCATGATTACACTAATACATAAAGATAGTAAGTTATACATAATCACTAGCAATGTTTTCACTTTCCATGGGATAAAAAATAGGTTGATAATGATTGTTACATCACCATAATAACAATTAATTATATTTAATAAATTTAATTCATTATTTTTGGAATGGGTATTATAGATTAATGGGAGGTAGAAAAAGAAATAAAATTGAAAGTACTCAGTTAAGAGTTATACCTCATTGTGGGGAAGCCTCTTCTGGATTACACCTTGATCCTTGAAAGGGTGTTATTTTGGAAAGAATAAAATATAGTAGAAATAGATAATAAATATAGGGAGGTAATATATTAGGGAATTTCAGATTTAAATATCTCATGAATTGGTATAATAGGGTAGAGGTGGTATTATTTTATAATGGATGGAAAGGGCACACTTGTAATTACTTAAAAGAATAAATAATATATATATATATATATATAATCATGTAAATTGAAACTAAGGCACCAAAAATAAGAATATAATATGTGATAATGTATAAATAAAATAAAAAAGTCACATTTGGACAAGTTTTGGATACATTATAAGCCTTATCTTCTAGTTAAACAACTTTAAACTTATTTAGACATAAACAATGATAACTCAACTTTTTACCATGATAACAAAATTATGTGAACAAAAATAAAAGGGTCCTTATAATTTTTTTGTACATGATGATTCAAAATTTTTAATCGATTTTATCATTTTTAATTTCAATAGGTGCTACAAATTACTTTCAATATAAAAAAACAAAATTCATGAAAGTAGTTTTTCGGAAAATAATCGATTTAAGAGTAAAAATAATTTTACCTTGAGATGATGTAATAATATTATTTCCAATTTTTTTGTTAGATAATAAACTATGTAATATTTTTAACCTTCTTTAGTGTGACATAATGTAATTTAATCTTCCAACCATTCCATTAAATGAATAGACCCAAAAATAGTATTTAATTTGAATAAAATATAACTTATATTCACAAAAGTAATGCTGGGTTTCCCAAATTCATAATAATATTTTAAAATAAATTATTTAACTCTTTAAAATAATATTTTATTTAAAAAACCTATAAAATAGGATAGAGTCTAGTTTTAGAGATATTTTAAAGGTTTACCCCATGGTTTTAACCCAATTTTACCTCTTTTACAAAGGTGAAAAATATTTACTATGGTTACTATTCATAATGAATCAAAATTAAGTTGAAAAAATTAAATTACATTAATTGTTCTTAATAAAAACATGGAATCTATTTTTTTTAAATTTATAATCACATAATTATAGGAATGTAATTTAAAATTAAACTAGTAAATTGCGATGAAAAGTGGTTTTCTTGAAAAAAAATCATTTTTAATTATAAAAAGTTTTTGAACCAAAATCATGACAAATATTAATTGAAATTTTCATAACTGGTTTTTTTATAACATTAATTAATTAATTTCACCTGGAATTTTTTTTAAATGTAACTTTGTAAATGATTTAAATTAAAATACAGTTTTCAATAAAAATTTATTTTTTCACTAATCATTGTAAATTCAATCATTTCAAAAAAATAAAAACAATCACACTAAGATAAATTTAATATGATTATTTGAAAAATTATACTAGTTTTATCAATTAAAATTTCTGAAAGTGGTATAAATTAATTATAATATTTTCTCAAAAAAAGAAATAAAATAATTTTTTTGAATACTTTTTTTTAAAGCATAACATGATTTTACTAAATGTTTATTGTTATTTATCAATTAATTAACATTATACAAAACCTTTGTATATATTTTTAATAATATGGTTATTCCTATTCATACAACCAATTTTAACAGCTGGGTTATAATGCACTTTTTTTAATAATAATATTTATATCATAGTTCATTTAAACTAAGTGTTCTATATAATGAAATTTACCAAAGAAATAAAATTTATATAAATGGGAATATATAATAAAATATAAAGTTCTTACATACACATAAAATCATAAGGGTTTACTAACTTTTATATATAGAGGAACCATGTCTCACTGTGTGCGGGGGGGGGGGGGGTATCGACTCTAATTATAGCGGGTGACTCGTGCCTCATGGGATTGATGGAGAATCAAACCCATGACATAATTATCCAATATGAAGGACCCATGAAATGAAATAGTTAATGAGGGAGAAATCCATGATTTATGTGTGGGACTCATGCCCTACCATCAATATTACTCTATAGGGGTACTTGAACTTGATGTCTGCTATGGATTTCTCACCTAATCCATGTCATCACCTATATAGATTTAAAATCCTTGAACTACCAAAAAATTATTTCAAATGATCTTGGATGACTAATACGATTATAAAATAATTTTATAAAGGAAATAATCTTTATAATGGGCCATTTACTTGTTTGATTCTAACACTTGGTAAAAAAGATATGAAAAACTCCAAATATTACACAGTGCACGACAAGTACTATTAATGACATGGTGTTTGAGTCTTGATAAAATTATGGGTTTATATTATTTTTTATGTATAGATTTATCCTATATAGAATGTATTTTTAGAATAAATTTCATGTGTGACTCACATACTACTAAGGAATATATCATCAATACCCTAAGGTTGGTGGTCCCAAACTACATGGAATGTCTTGATGTCTACAACATGTACGAAACATGTATTATTCCCTAGGAATGTCCCATGAATCATTTAACTTCATTTAGTTAGAAAATTATGTTCACTTACCACACACCTTGAATTTAAAATCAGGTGTGTGGGACTATACTCCCCTACTTCTTGAGTCGTCTGGTTCTTAAGAATACATTGTGTCACTCATAATCACACTACTTCTGATATTTAGCTTTATGTTTAAACATTAACTAGAAATGGTGACCATAAATGGAATTTTACTTGATGTATGATGCCATTTTATATTTAAAATTAAATTAAACCCTAGTCTCCACATGTAAAACGTTACATAGTGTGTTATTTTAGAATTTCATTCTATGAAGTTGTGTTTTTTTTCAAATCCAAGTTTCATACCAATTTCTTCACTTCCATTATCATTCTCACCAATAACACTGAATAAGTTTTCATATGTTGTAACCCATTTTCCTATAATAATCATCACCATCTTATGATTCTCGTATAGTCATCGTCTCCTCCATCCACATAGCACTCGACCATCACCCGAGTCCTCATGTTGTCTCTTCATCACTACCTCGTCAGAATTACCCCTTCTTCACTAGTATTTAGTTGTATTTCCATTATATCCACCCAATGTTGAATTGTTGGTTAATGTGAATTCAAAAATTTATATTTTAACATAAATTTAAAGAAATAACAAGTAATGGTGGCTGGTGGAGATTCTAGCCTCTCAAAATTTCATTCACAGACACATAATATAAAGAATATGGGAAAATGAAAATTCTTAGAAGAAAATCACAATGATAATAAAATGGATTTTTTTTTTGTAAGAACCAGGATCTTCGTTTCAGGTATGTCTTTCCTTTTTATGGAGTTTTTTTAGAAAAAATGATGTTTATAGAAATTTTTGAAGTACACGCCGTGTAGTTTCTGAGTACTTGTCATGTACTCTTTTCCCGCTCAAAACTGTGTGATACCCATGTCTGGGCCACACACATGGTGTGTAGGGGTGACGTGGAGGCCGATTTTGGTGGAGTATGGAAAGACCTAGTACATGCAGTCTACTCTAAAAGTACACGCCGTGTAATTTCGTTTTTTTCATTAAACAGACCGGGTCACGCCTGAAGCACAGAAAGGTCTTCTTCTAGGTTCCATTCATCCAAGAGCATCGAGGTTCCGCGAATCTTCGACGAGCCCCTGCCACTCCGTCTGTTCCCCGATTTGAGCACCGTTGATTGCGTTGGAATCGTAGCGGTAAGTTCTCCCTTCTACTTGAGCCTTTTTTTTCAATCCCTCCTCTCTCTCAAGTTATCATGGTTTATGTGTTTCGGACATTTTCTCAGATCTACAACATTCTAAAGAGAATCTATCATCGTTTTTCACGTATATCGTTCTCCTAGGATAGAGGTAGGTGGTTTGTGCCTTACCGTTCAAAGTCTTTGATTTTTATGTGCAAATTCCACCAATACCCATGAACGGGGTATTGCGTGTTTACCTTTTTGCCCTTGTTGTTTTCCTTCTTTGCTTGTATGCTTGTGTAGACGTAAATTGATCATGTTAGAGGATACTTTGTTGTTCTTGGATGTTTTTCCCATGCTTTGTTCTATTTATGACCTTTGGGTCTCGTTTGCCTTTGGCTATTACACCTGTTTCCATGCCTTGTGATTGTAGGTTGGAGTGAAATTCATAACATGTTTGTTGCCCTGTAGACTTTTTACCCAAGTAGCTCTATAGGTGTACTTTGGTCATCCAAGTAGCTCTATAGGTGTACTTTGGCCTTATAGCATTATTATGCACTGACTGGCACGGGAAAGAGAGAACCTGGTGCTATAGACTATAAGGGATAGACCGAGTGAGCTTCCTAGAGAGTCTTGGATATTATAGAGTACAGGAGGGTAGACTGAGTGAGCTTCCTCAAAGAGTCTTACCTTGTTTTTTTCTATTTATAAACCTTCCCAGTCTAGAGGAGGAATTAACCGAGTGAGCTTCCTCAGAGAGTCTGTGGTATACCTGAGGCTATAGAAGGAATTGACCGAGATAACTTCCTCAGAGAGTCTCTAGACCTTGGGACTAAGAGGGTTTGACCGAGTGATCTTCCAAAAAGAGTCTCAGACTACCCTAGACTATAAGGGTAATTGACTGAGTGAGCTTCCCTAGAGAGTATCATAAATGCGTATGACCAAGCTAGAGGGGTTAGGCTAAGTCCACTGCCCAGAGGGTTGTGGTATTTCTTGGTTAGGACCAGAGAGGATGATTGTGGGTAATTCCCAGTGGGTTTCCTATTTGTGTTAGGTGTTTTGATTTACTACAGGTGTTGTTGTGGTTGATTACTGTTGTGTATCATCCTGATTTACTGCTTACTGTTTATTATGTACTGCTTTCTGTTGTTGTTTACTGTTTATTGGACTTTTACCTTCCATATACTCACTGACTTTTAGGCACAGATCTTCGGGTGGTTGCCTACTAAAATTATATCTCACACCCTGTTTGGGCCATGCTTTTGGGCCTAAGAAGACTCTGTTTTTGCAAGTATAGACAAGGTAATGTGCCCTTCGACTTCTAGAACTTGATTGCTTGGAGCAGGAGACCAAGGGACCAATCTTTGTCCTGCGATGCTGAGGAGCTGTTTACTTTTCTTTTGTACATGTTTTGGTATTGTGGTGTTTTCAGCATTATGTCTTGTTGGGATGCTTTACTAGAGTTGTATATTTCATCATTCCATATATACATATGTGATCTAGTTTGTTTATTTAATCTTATACTGTTTATTATTGTTGGTTATTCACTACTTCCGCTATTTCATGTTTATCTATTTCCACTGTGTACTCTTCCAATGAGGCCATAGTTTCCCCACTATCACACCCAAGGCCCTCACTGCTAGTCGGTAGCCTCTGGCGTTTTGGGAAATTCTCTTGAGGCCATGTCACCAACAGGGTACGGGGAGCCTCTGGGTGGCTTCCGGAACCGGGACGTTACAAATTGGTATCAGAGGAGTTCCTTTTCTCTTACATTACTTTTTGGAGACATTAGCTAGGGATAGGATGGATTCGGTACTTGGTAATAAGCTGTGCCCGAGAGTAGCTAACCTGTGTATAGGGAAAATCCAAACTACCTCATTTATTGCAGTTTCTGGTTTTGAGATTTTACGGTTGATATGATTTCACCTAGAGTGATTCACATGCTTCGTGCTGTTATTTTTTTGATATTACAGTTCTATTTCTATCGTAACCCGGTGAGATGAGGGTATTCCATCTCATGCATCATATAGGAACTTGTTAGAAATCACATTCCATGCATTCTTGCCATGCCATCTAGGGTGCATTAGCGATTGCGTGTTGTTGTGATAGACTCTATGTAGATTATGTATGATGTTGTAATAGATGCTTGATAGAATCCCTACTATTGTGATAGAGAAATTGATTGTGTTGCACTTTTCTTAAATGAACACCAAATTCTGATTCTTGAGGTGTTATGGGCCCTCTTGAATCAGATGTTGGTGGATCATGATCCTATTTTCTCTTGTACATGACTGTAGAAGATTCCATGCTTTGATTCGCAGGGAGTATGAGCCCTCACAGATCAGAATTTGGCACCTCTTTTCCTTGTTTTCAGTGTTTCTGGGTTTATGTGAGGTTTCTGAGCTACTGCCCAGAAAAACCCAGAATACACAGCGTGTACTTTTTGGATACACGCCATGTAGTTTTCAGGCCGTGTCACTGACCGTGTGAGCAAAAAAATGGTGACGTGAAAATAACTTCAGGAACATGTCGTGTACGGTAGGTGCATGCCGTGTTGTTTTGAACTGTGTACCCTGGCCGTGTCACTAACAACACGGGTCGGGGAAGCTCGAGTAGAACACACCGTGCTAGAAAAGAACACGCCGTGTAGTTTTTTCCCAGGTACCCGGACATGTCACTAACCACACAGGTCGATGTTATCTTCTCCTATACACGCCGTGTTTGTTTGGAACACACTGTGTAAGGTCATTCATGTAGAAGGCTGTGTAACTAACAACACGGGCCGCCGAGACCATTTCTAGTACACGTCGTGTCCCTAGGGAACATGTCGTGTAGTCTCGGGTTAGTTTGGACAGTGTGGGTTAGCCGTGTAAGGAGACTCGGGCAGGGGTTTAGAATTCAAGTACACACCGTGTGTGGGAACAACACACCGTGTAGTTTGGGGGGTTACATGACCAGTAGTGGCAGGAGTACACGCTCATGTTAATGGCTAAATAAGACACGCCGTGTAGTTTTATTTCACGTAGTGTAGTCGTGTTTTGAAAAACCTGATAGTTTATTCCCCTGTTCCCATTTTAAAATCTTGTGTTTTCAGTATTTGTTATCTGGATCTAAGGTGTGCTTTTGATCTCTCAGAGCTATGCCCTTGAGAAATCCTTCGGATGTCCGTCAGTTGTTGGACGGTGACCAGACACCGGATATGGCCGATCAGGGACCTCCTATTGATCCTCCTGCTGTGCCAGCCTTAGCACCAGCAGTTATACCCGTCGGAGGCACCGATACGCAGTTCAGGGAGGACTTCTTGAGGATGTTACAGACTTTTCAGGGAGCGCCGCCTCCTTCCCCATCAATGGATGAGTTGACGCAAGTCTTTCAGCTAAATAATCCTCCTACTTTCTCAGGGGATGGAGGACCCCAGGTTGTAGAGTCATGGTTCAAGGCCACCCAGACTATCTTCGAGCATCTGGAGATACCCCCAGAGAAGAGGGTAATGCTGGCCACCTATATGCTCTGGGACACCGCCAAGAGGTGGTGGGAGGTGATCTTGTAGTTAGGATGCTAGCAGGATATGTCATGGGATGAGTTCCGACGCACCTTCTATGACTACTTCTATCCAGAGACCCTGAGGGCCGATTGAGCCCGGTAGTTTATGAGTCTGCAGCAGGGTACTCTTTCTGTCATGGAGTACTCATCTCGTTTTACTGAGCTTTGGAATTTCACACTGATCCCAACAAGAGATTAGTTGTTCCTTGCTAGGAAGTTTGAGGATGGTCCCAGGCAGGAGATCTGCTCCTGGGTAAATATCTTCTGGTTGACTTCTATATCCCCCATCGTCAACCAGGAGCTGATTACTAAGCGCAATCTGAGGGATTATAGAGTAGTGATCTAGGGCGGTTCGACATCCAGAGCTGGTGTTCCTCCTATGGAGAGTAGGAAGCGTCATAGAGAGTCTTCTCAAGGAGGTCAAGTTTCACAGGATGCGTCTTCTAGCAGCCATGTTTTATTCTACCAGTGTGGTAGGAGTGGTCATACTAGGCCTCAATGCCAGAGAGATCTAATGGAGTGTCGTTCTTGCGGCAAGATGGGCCATCTTCAGCGCTTCTGTCACATTTTCTCACCTTCAACTGGTGGTAGGGGTTCCTCTATGACCCTGTGTTTTGGAGATGCTTCTCCAGTTTCCCACGAGTTTGGGAACTGGATTTCTTACGACCATTCAGGACGAGGTGGAGGTCGCGGCTGTGGTGGTAAGTCACCAAGTCATCAGCAACAACAGAATGGATCAGCTCAGAGCAGTCAGCCAGGGGCGTAGGGCCATGGTGTAGGACAGTCTTTCGCCGTGGAGCAGAACTATCAGGAGCAGGATCATGGCCCTTCTACAGTTCGAGGTACGATCTTAGTAGCCTCAGTTTTATCTTCAGCTCTTTTCGATACTGGTGCTTCACATAGCTTTATCTCTGTTGCGGTTGTGGAGAGACTTGGGCTCTGCATATTTTCATCTACCGACTTGGTGACTATTGAAACGTTGTTGGGAACGAGGACATCTAGTGCACGTTAGTGCAGAGAGTGCCCTCTAGAGGTTGTGGGGTGTCATTTCTTATGGTACCTCTATGTCCTTGAGATGACGGACTATGACATCATTATCAGTATGGACTTGTTGGTTCCCTTCCAAGCAGTCGTCGATTGGTATCGTCGTACGATGAGTTTCATATCACCAGAGGGAGGATCTTTTCTTCAAAGAGGCGAGTGGGATGTCTAGGTGGGTAGAGCTGGACCTAAGCATCATGGTCTAAGAGGAGTTACAGCCCAGATTTCCAGTCTTTATCTGGATGACTAGGGGACTTCACAGTTAGACTTTCCCCTAGTGGTGGATCGTTTTAGGGATGTCTTTGTAGAAGACTTTTCAGGTTTTCCTCTAGAGCATGAGGTAGACATCTCGATTGATCTCTTTCCAGGAGTGGCACCGGTGTCCATTCCCTCTTATAGGATGGCTACACCTGACTTGCAAGAGCTCAAGAAGCAGTTGGAGGAGTTTCAGGAAAAGGGTTTCATCCGACCCAGTACATCTCCTTGGGGTTCGCCTGTCCTGTTTGCAAAAAAAGGAAGACGACACCCTTCGACTTTGTGTGGATTATCAAAAGCTGAATCAGTTGACGGTCAAGAACCGATATCCATTTCTAGGGATAGATGACCTCTTTGATCAGCTTCGAGGAGCCCGAGTGTTCTTGAAGATCAATTTGAGATCTGATTATCATTAGTTGCACATTAGAACATCTGATATACCCCTTACAGCCTTCAAGAGCTGGTATGGTGTCATGTTGTTCGATCTCACGAACACGCCTTCAGTTTTCATGGCACTGATGAACCGAGTGTTCCATCCATACTTGGACTCCTTCGTCGTGGTCTTTGTGGATGATATCTTGGTTTACTCTTGTACTCGACAAGACCATGCTACCCATCTTGAGATCGCTCTGAGTGCACTGAGAGAGTATCGGATATATGATAAACTCTCGAAGTGCCACTTTTGGATGGACCAGATTCAATTCTTGGGTCACATCATCTCAGAGGCTGGAGTATCTGTGGACCCAGAAAAAGTTAGAGTTGTAGTTTCCTGGGAGCAACCGAAGACCGTCTTTGAGGTACAGAGTTTCCTAGGGCTAGCTAGATACTATAGGCGCCTCATACAGAACTTATCACGCCTAGAAGCATCGTTTGAGAGGTCTGAACAAGAATGGAGTGAAGTTTTTATGGTCATATTCTTGTGAGTCAGCCTTTCAAGAGCTGAAGGGGAGGTTGACGTCATCACCAATACTAGTCCTGCCAGAGCCGGGCAAGGGCTACACTGTTTACTATGATGCTTCAGGTATCGGGCTGGGAGCTGTGCTTATGCAGGGAGATGGAGTCGTTGCATATGGGTCTCGGCAGTTGAGGCCACACGAGAGGAATTAACCTACGCACGATCTGGATTTGGAAGCTGTTGTTCATGCCTTACACTGTTAGAGACACTATCTTCTGGGAGAGCACTTTGTGGTTTTCACCGAACACAAGAGTCTCAAGTATATCTTCACTCTGCGTGATCTGAATATGATACAGCACAAGTGGGTCGAGTATCTTCACTATTTTGACTTAGAGCTCGCCTATACAATGGGAAAGGGAAACGTAGTGGAAGAAGCGTTGAGTAGGAGAACTCAGATTTAGGCAGTGTAGGAGGCCAGCAGTGAGTGACAGCTTATGGCTCTGTTCTCTGAGATGCACTTAGAGGTGCACGACAGACAGGTACAGACTTCACTTTCTTCGGTAGCTGTTATTTATACCCTACTTGATCGGGTACGGATGAGGCAACTATTAGATTCATAAGGTTTAGTCATATGGGAGAGTGTGTCAGGAGGGGACCCTCTTCCTAGATGGACCATGGGCGAGGATGAGATCTTGCGTTTCCAGGGATGCGTATGGGTGCCCGCAGACATACACGAGGAGCTAATGCGAGATTTTCATTCCTCAGTTTGGGTAATTCATCCTGGCATCACCAAGATGTATCGCAACTTACCCCGCCAGTACTGGTGGCCAGGTATGAAAAGAGATGTTGTTGGTTTAGTTATGAGATGTTCTACTTATCAGCAGGTGAAATCAGAGCATCAGCGATCAGCGGGGTTTTTGCAGTAGTTACCCATTCCCAAGTGGAAGTGTAATGGTGTTGCAATGGACTTCGTGACCGGGTTACTGAGGTCACATTGGGGGAGTGATGTTGTTTGTGTTTTCGTCAATAGGCTTACAATGGTTGTACACTTCTTGCCGATCAAGGAGACCATCAAAGTTGATGATCTGGGATGACTGTACATCCGAGATATTGTACATCTACATGGAGTTCTACACTCCATTGTTTTAGACAGAGATGTGTGCTTTACCTCTTGGTTCTGTCAGGGACTTCAAAAGTCTTTGGGTACACAAGTACTTTTGAGTACAACATACCATCCCCAGACAGATGGCCAGTCCGAGCACATGATTCAGGTGCTTGAGGATATGCTCCGAGCATGTATTCTAGACTTTGGCGGTTCTTTGGAGAAGCATATACCTCTGGTGGAGTTCGCCTACAAAAATAGTTTTTAGGAAACCATTCAGATGGAACCTTACGAGGCTCTATACGGTTGGCCATGTCGATCACCCTTATGCTAACTAGAGGCAGGAGAGGCAGATTTGTTGGGACCTCGTCTTGTTCAGGAGACCTCAGAGCAGATAGAATTGATTCGGAAGAGGATGGCTACAACACAGTCTCAATAGAAGTCTTATGCTGATCAGTGGAGATGACCTCTGGATTTCAAGGTCGGAGACCAAGTATTCCTGCGTGTCACACTGAGATTGGGACACAAGAGGATTCAGAGATAGGGTAAACATTCACCGTGGTACGTCGGGCCGTTTGAGGTTTTAGAGAGAGTTGGGCCTGTTGCCTATCGGTTGTAGTTACCTCAGAGGTATCGGGCCATGCACAATGTATTCCACATCTCTTAGCTCTGATGTTACTTTTCAGACCCATATCATATCTTTCAGCCCGAGGAGGTTGATCTCGAAGCGGATGCATCGTTTGAGGTGCATCCCATCCGGATTGTTGATCGTAGTACGAAGGTTTTCTGTGGGTGGTCTGTTCCTTTAGTATGGGTGCTTTAGCAGCAAGGGAAAGTACAGGATGAGACTTGGGAGAGGGAGGCCAATGTACGATCGCAGTGGCTGGAGCTGTTCAGGGTTTCTTATTCTACGCCTCTCTAGGGAAATTTGGGGACGAATTTTTTTAAGGGGGGAAGTTTGTAAGAACCCAAATCTTCGTTTCAGGTATGTCTTTCCTTTTTCTGGAGTTTTTGAGAAAAACTGAAGTTTCTAGAAATTTTTTAAGTACACACCGTGTACATTCTGAGTACACGCCGTTTACTCTTTTCCCGCTTGAAACCGTGTGTTGGCCGTGTCCAGGCCACACACACGGTGTGTAGGGGTGACATGGAGGCTGATTTTGGTGGAGTACAGAAAGACCTAGTACACGCCATGTACTCTAAAAGTACACGCCATGTATTATCTTTTTTTTTCATTAAACGGACTAGGGTCACGCCTGACACATAGAAAGGTATTCTTCTAGGTTCTGTTCATCCAAGATCACCGAGGATCCACGAATCTTCGACGAGCCCCCACCTCTCCGTCCGTTCTCTAATTCGAGCACTGTTGATTGCGTTGGATTCTTAGCAATAAGTTCTCCCTTCTGGGTGAGCCTTGTTTTCCAATCCCTCCACTCTCTCAAGTTATCGTGGTTAATGTGTTTCAGACGTTTTCTCAGATCTACGACGTTATAAGGATAATATGTTTTCATTGTTCACGTATATCGATCTCCTAGGATCGAGGTAGGTGGTTTGTGCCTTACCGTTCCAATTCATTGAGTTTTATGTGCAAATTTCACCAATACCTATGAATGGGGTATTGCGTGTTTAACTTTTTACCCTTATTTTTTTTCTTCCTTGCTTCTATGCTTGTGTAGAGGTAAATTGATCATGTTAGAGGATACTTTGTTGTGCTTGGATGTTTTTCCCATGCTTTGTTCTATTTACGACCTTTGGGTCTCATTTTCATTTGGTTGTTACACCTGTTTCCATGCCTTGTGATTATAGTTTGGAGTGAAATTCATAACATGTTTGTTGCCCTATAGATTGTTTAGCCAAGTGGCTCTATAGGTGTACTTTGGTTAGCCAAGTAGCTCTATAGGTGTACTCTGGCCTTATAGCATTATTATGCACTGACTGGCACGAGACTAAGAGAACCTGGTGCTATAAACTATAAGGGATAGATCGAGTGAGCTTCCCAGAGAGTCTTGGATATTATAGACTACATGAGGGTAGACCGAGTGTGATTCCTCAGAGAGTCTTACCTTGTTTTTTTCACTTTAATAACCTTCCCAGGATCGAGGAATAATTTATCGAGTGAGATTACTTAGAGATTATGTGGTATACCTGAGGCTATAGGTGGAATTGACCGAGATATCTTCCTCAGAGAGTCTATAGACCTTGGGGAAAAGAGGGTTAGACCACGTGATCTTCCTCATAGAGTCCCAGACTACCCCAGACTATAAGGGGAATTGACCGAGTGAGATTCCCCAGAGAGTCTCGTAAATTCGTATGAACAAGACAGATGAGTTAGGTTGAGTGCACTGCCCAGAGGGTTGTGGTATTTCTTGGTTAGGACCAGAGGGGATGACTGTGGGTACTTCCTAGTGGGTTTCCTATTTGTGTTAGTTGTTTTGATTTACTGCTGCTACTGTTGTGGTTTATTACTGTTGTGTATCATCCTGCTTTACTGCTTACTGTTTATTGCCTACTGCTTTCTGTTTTTGTTTAATGTTTATTGTACTTTTACCTGCCATATACTCATTGACTATTAGGCATAGATCTTTGGGCGGTTGCCTACTGGGATTTTATCTCACACCCTATTTGGGTCATGCTTTTGGGCCCAAGCATACTATGTTGTTGCAGGTATAGACAAGGGAAAGGGCCCTTCGACTTCTGGAACTTGATTGCTTGGAGCTGGAGAGCAAGGGACCAATCTTTGGCTTGCAATGCTGAGGAGCTATTTAATTTTCTTTTGTACTTTTTTTTGTCACTGTGGTGTTTTCAGCATTGTGACTTTTTTGGCTTCTTTCCTATAGTTGTATCTTGCATCATTCCATATATACATATGTTCTCTAGTTTGTTGATTTAGTCTTCTTCTATTTATTATTGTTGGTTATTCACTGCTTCCGGTATTGCATGTTTATCTATTTCCGTTGTGTACTCATTCAATGAGGGCATGGTTTCCCCAATATCGCACCCAAGGCCCTCGCTTCTAGTCGGTAGCCTCTGGAATTTGGGGAAATGCGTTTGATTCCATGTGACCAACCGGGTACGCGACACCTCTGGGTGGCTTCCGGAACTGGGACATTACAGTTTTGGTGTATTAACATATCAAATAATTATAGGGTTTAAATATAAATCCTAGTATAATTATAATAAAAACAATATCTAAAATTTTATTATAAAATAATAATAAAACCCACTATGATCCCTAATATAATAATAAGATTTTAAAATAATCAGGAACTCTATTCAAATTAAAATGAAATAAAAATTTCATGAATAAAAATTATTAATAATCAAAAATAATTTCCCAACTCATGGTTAATATATAAACATTTCAATTCATTCATAGACTCCTTGAGATTTAGATTTTTATGACGCATGAATCCCCCCTACTCCTTGATTCGACATTGGATCCACATTTAAGAATGTTCTCTATCTTATTATTGGGTTTATTTCAAGAAAATAGATAACCATAGAGGAAATTATATAATGGAAAATTAATAAAACAACAATCAAGTGAAATATACTTTTAATTAAAGACCTGGAATGGGCTTGGTCTAGGGCTTAAAATTTTCACAATTAAATCACCTCTCTTAGGAATAACACCTAATTTCAGACAAAAATGATGGGGAAAATTTCCATCTTAGAAAAAAATTAGGATATATAAACATTAATTCATGTGGTATTATTAATTAATTAATTAGTTTTAAATATTCCTTAAAATTTAACTAACTTTGAATTTCACTAAAGCTCAACCCTAGTGTAAACTCCACACCCCAAAAAATGAAACCTTAAAAATGATTTGAGGTCATTATCCATGGAAAATGTACTTTTTACCCTGTAAAGGAACAATTAATTATAATCTAAGAAATTAGTTAAGTATATTTTGAATAAAACTATGGTTTCTACATAATATAGGTTCATTATTTTGGTAAAATAGCTATTTTCAAGTGGCTTGTTGATTTTTATTCCTTTATTTAGAATCTTCACCCTTTAATTTTATTTTTTTTATAATAAATAACCATTTAAAGGGAGTTGTGTTAACATTAAAAAATCTTTAGCATCTAATAAAAATTACTTGCGCAGAAAAGTAGTCTTTCATTATAATTTTATTGGTTCCCTTGGCCATATATAAATCTAGTGCCTCCAACAACTTTCGAGTGATTAGATTCTTATGGGCATGCACAAGTGTGATTCCAAACACATCATACTCTATCAATTAATTTTAATTTTTTTATTTTATTTTTCCCATTCAATTGTATTCTAATAAAAATCCTTTCTCCCATTAAGTTTGTTATAATTATTTTGGGTTTGAAAGCTTGAATAAATATTTTTTTACGAGGGATGTGTTAGATTAAAGATCTATTGAAGAAATTGTTTAGCATGCACCAGAGAGAATTATGGTTCATCTATATTAAGTATAAAAATATCCTCTCTTCCATGAATAACTTCCACAATAAGAATAATTTTTTCCTTCTTCTAGGATACTAATAGGTTATTACTTGATATTTTCCTGGAATTATTATCTTTCATAGACTACCAATTCATAGACTACCAATTCATTGAAATTTATATGTTCCTCCTTTATCATCTTGAGGTGAATAATCCTCCATTCCAAAGCCTAAATGGTTTTAGAATTAACTCATAAATAATCTATTTCTTCATATATTGGGAATGATTCATAATATTCAAAAACATATTTTAAAGGTTTTCTAATTTTATATTGGTCATTATGTGATATATATCCTCTAATATAAATATTCCACTAATTATTGGAAAATACTTGAAAATATATAATAACTTGAGGATAAATTGATAGATATGTTGATTAAGGTTTAAAATTTTAAGGATACATGAATTAATGACTCTATTCTGGATAATTAAATATTATTATTTCATAATTTAATTAAAATAAACAATCATAACCAAATCTTATTTGAGGTTATCTTGATTGTATAAAATTCCATTAGTAAACATACCATGCATAGAAGGAAACTTTTGATGACAACGATGGGACACATATCCATGTAAATTTAATAGAAAAAAATATATCTTCCATGATTGAATACAACACATTTTTTTGTAGTAATACACTACTTAATTTCAATATAAATAAAGTTTGGTGGAATTTTATTGTTATCAAACTCAATGAAAATATGATAAGTAAATGGAGGGTACATAGTACTTGTTGGTATATCTGAATAGAGGTACATATCTAATAAATTACCTAAAATATAATAAGATATGGATTTTAAATGGGAGAGGGAGACCTGGAAACTACACCCATATCACAAAAATGGAAGTTTCATACTCTATATAAGAGGTTAAAAAAATATTAATAAGAGAAAGTGAAATGATTTGAAACATAATAAGGTTTTAGACCATGCTTGAACCAAATAATATTCCTTGGTAAACTAAACATGGATATGGTGTTGATCCAAGAGATCAAGAATCACATAGTTCTTATATCCCTATGATTTATTTAATTTTTTAAAAAAATCATTATTCATGGGTTTATGATGCCTAAATATCATAAAAAGGGAGAAGAAATGAAATTAAAACTTCTTTTTGAACTCCAATAGATAAAGAGACACAGTTTGAAGACCACTTAAAATACTTAATACCTTAGGGAAAAACAAAATTCCAGAAATTATCAGTAAGAAATATTGATTTGTTAAGGGATTCAATCCCTATGAAAAATGTTATATAGATCAAAATGATATAAATCCCATCCCATTGATGATAAGGTAGGGTACATAATAATATTCATCTTAGGCTATGTCATTATAACCTTATCCATGGGGATGAAACTGAGTTCCCTATATAATATATGGATACATAACATTTTTCTTATTTGTGTATGCATTATGGTGTGAAAGTTGAGTTAGTGATGTTCAAGAAGAATGTGATTCTTTATGTAGGTAAGGGATGTTTTTTTATTATAAATGATTTTTTTTATGAAGGAATAGGTTTTGTCTTTCAGACTCATGGTTTGAAGTTACTTAGAGCTTTTGTGATAACAAATCATTATATAATGGTGTATTTTAGTTGACAATGTTAGTTTAAACATGATAGGTATTTAGAAAGGGTACCTTGAGAATTACGGGAGTGATTGAACATTTTTTTCATCACAAAAATTATTTAGAAGATATTCTTTTAGAGAAATAGTGAAACTGGATTGGTTCTTGGAGTTAATATATTGGTATGGGTCTTGGAAGTAATTGATTTCATGTAAGTGAGGGTTTAAAGGGTATGTACATTCTAAAGTTAACTATGTAAATAGAGATTCATCATGGAATAATTTTGATGAGTAAACCAGATCTTGATATAATATCGCATCATATTAGGTAAGTGTGGGTTTGACCCAAATTACATTATAAAAGGAGAAGGATATTTGTTAATTTATTATGTAAATGGATGATTAACATTTTTGAGAATAAATTTTATATCCACCTTATAGAAGTTGATAGATTCAAATAAAATGGACACAATTCATGGTAATAAAATAAAGAAATAGTATATGGGAAATTATTACTTTTTTATGAAAAAGGTGATGAGTTTATCAGTGGAAAAAATCATGGTAACATGTAATGATAATGTATGGATGAGAATTAGGATATGATCCAAGGGAGGACTGAGTAACTATATTTTAAACTGAATGTTATTTTTATTTTTACATGTATATGAAGATGTGTAGTGGTATGGAGCATCATCAGCATCATTCAGGTCATTCGAAAATCTACTGAGTGTAGATGAGTGAAATTTTTAGTGATATATACGAATTGGATAGTATTGATTATGTAAAATAGTGTGTTGTATAATCAGGTTTGGAAGTGGATTCTTGTAGTAGGGTGTGATGAAATTCATGAATAACTCCTAGTTAGATCATCAAGAATTAGATTCAAAAGGTAAATTCTAAATTTGATTCCAGAAATTTTCTAGATGATGGAGTATCATTCCAAGTGAGTGGGGGATACTAAAATTTGGTAATTTAATTTTATATTGATAATTTTTTTAGTGATGTAGGTGGAATTTATGATAGTTTTATGGCATGTATGATTGTTTCTCATTTATTCTATAGAAGGTAATTCATATATATAATTGAGTACATAAAGTGGTTATTAGGTTTTATTGACTAGTGTGTCACTAGATAAAATCTATTATGCTTCTTGGGGAGTATAGTTCCAATGGTATAGTTTTTTAATACCCCAAATTATTAGATTTTATTTTAAATGGAAAATAATATTTCAAGTTTAAAAAATATTCTGTAATTTGAATTGTTTATTTTGAATCATGATTTTGATGTTGGGTTTATCATTTGGAAATTTTAATAGATGTTTTTATGATGTATATATGGATATAAAATCTTAATAATATAAATTTTTAGAGAAATTTAGGGTAAAATGGAAGTAAATAGTGAAAAATAATCCCACAAAGTATCCAGTAGGTCAATCAGTGGAATAAGACACTCCCTTTACCATTGGGAACCCAGTGATAGGATATTAGAAACATGAAGATCCATAGGGTAGCTAGTGGGGTCTCAATGAGTTCCTAATAATGTATTTGGATATATTTTTAAATATGGGTATGGGTAATTTTTACCCTTTATTTATTTTAAATGAGCAGCGTGGTCAAGGTTGGTGGTGGAATAAAGATGGAAAACTCCCCCTTTCCCTCTCTTATTCCCTCCACCCTCTCTTTTTAGTTGAGTAATCACCAATTTCTAAATTAATGATTCATCTGTTTCATGAAGTTTATATTAATCATATAAGGTTAGGGCCTTTGGTCTCATCATTTGTTTCTTTTTTGTTTTTTTATCATTTCTGTAAATAGGATTCTTTGGATTTTTATGTCATTTTTTAAATAAGGATTGATTAGATGAATTAAACTATTAAATGTTTGGTTGATGGTGAACATATGAGGAAAGTGTCTCTAACTATTTGTAGTGATGTTTTCATTACACTTGTGTTTATGTGTGAGTGAGGATGGAAATAGACTAAGGGGACCCAAACAGGCACGCAAGCTCTCTAAAATTTTATAATTAAATTCATGTGGTCTAACAGGGCCAGTGAGGTCACTCCATCACGACTACGTAATTTTTCGATTATTCAGTGATTTAATCATCTGGAATGTAAAATAAGAAATTAATGTAAAAGGATCCTCATCAGTACTCCAAGTTCCCAAAAAATTATGGATTAATTTTTAAACATTAAGACGACTAGAAAATATATTCCACAATGGACTAAGTAATTTTTGGGTGGCATAATGATATTTATGAACAATGGATTCATTGATATATTCTTATGTATTTGAGCATTAATAGGTATATTGGGTGTCTAAAATTTTATAAATAAATTACATATATAGATAGGGAGTGAGAGAACCATATGAGGTTCGTGAGAATAATTTTTTGATATCCCAGTAAGGTAATGGCCCAACATAGCATTGGAGTTATTTAACTAGAATAATTTTTTAAATTTATTTATATTATTATTATATCAATGATCATGTTGAATTATATTGGATATTTTATTCAATGGATAAATTTTATGATGTATGTATTTAATTCCATCAAAGTGTTGGTCGGTAAACCCAATACATGATATCATGGTGTTATTTATGCATGAATGAGAGATTCTTGATAAAGTATAAATGGATAGGCCTATGGTAAATGAAATCTAGAACCACTTACTATGGGTAAGTGTGTTGTATCATGATGTGATACAAGGATGTCATTTATCAATTTGGATCTCTTTGATTGCTATTATTTTTATTATTTGTATGGAATAATACTCATTTTTTATTTTAATTTTTTTTGGATAAAAGGGGATAGTGTTTGTTACCCATAATAGGTTGACTCAAAGATATTAAGGCTCAAATTGAGGTGGTTTGTGTTCAAGGTATATCGTGAGTATCTCCTTAATGGTATGGGGATAACACTAGTTTCTATGAAATACATTGTATTTCTACTTGATTATGGTCACATGTAGAGGTATATAAGGGATGTCTTCTTAGGGTGACTTAGTGATTCATTGAGTAGTGATTCAACATAATTGGGTTGTATTACATCCAGGTAGTGAGATATTATGACAAGGAATGGGATCTCTCTAGTGTAGAGTTTTAGTTTGAGGGGTATAGTTATTCACTAGGGTAGTTAAAACATATAGTAGAGATCAAGATATCATTAGGATAGTGCACTGATGTGAGGGGTATGATCAGTTATCGGGGCAGTAGGCCAATGTGATGTGGGTCAAGATATCATTAGGGTGGAACACTAGTTTAAGTGATATACTAAGTCATTAGGGCAGTGTGATGGTGTAATAAGGATTGGTATCTCGCTAGGGAATAGAAACAAAGATTAAGGTATAGTTAGTATAGAATACTGGACCTGAATCACCAAAACAAGGCATGCCTCCCTATATTCAAGAGGCTAATGACTTATAGTGAGGGTCTATGGGGTGATATTGGGGAGACTATACCTTATGAATATAAAAAATAATAAAATATAGTGATATAAACTAATAAAAAATCAACATATCAATCAAAAAAAGATCAAGAAAAAATGTAAAATATGATATAAAAAAGAATATCTATAACACCATATAAGTAACATATCGAAAAAAGACATCTTATAGGCTGATCATATACAAACATGTACAAAAATACAAAAAACAGGTCTAGTTCGTCTTCAAGGAACTACCTAGGCTAGCTTAAAAATCATCTGTAACCCTATCATGCATCCACTACACCTCTATCTACAAAGCTCCATATTCCATGACATTTCATTTTCATGTTTTATAAACCATAAATTTAGTATACATTCTAAAAGGCCCATGTATAGTAGGATTATGAATTCATTAGGACATCACCCATGGTTTCCCTATATAATATCCATAAATAAGCAAGTGTATACACAGTACAATGAATGGACACCAAATCCATCAATAAAACCTACTATATCTATGCTCATAAAACCACAACAACAACATCACCTACTTTGACCAGTGTTGGAATGGGTTGATGTGCCCAAAATCTATCACACAAAAGTACCCTTGGCCTTCCTACTAAATCCATACCACACAATGAAACACTCTAACATGTAACACATATAACCACTTTGGTCCATTAAAAATTATTCCCTAAAGTCACATCCATATATCGTACCTCGTGTTACATGATTAATCAATTTATGTTCGAATTTCTATACAAACAGCCTAAAGAAACCCAATCACATTAATAACACTTGATTTAACAACTCAGGACCATCATCTCTAACTCATCCAATATATACAATGAGAATTACACTTCCATTATAGTTGGGATAAATAAATATATAAGGTATTTGTGACTCTAGGCCTCTATGTCATGTAATTCAGGTATTTATAACTCTAGGCCTCTGATTTATGTAAGGGCACCTTTTCATCCTTGTTAAAAAGTGGTCTTATCAAGAAATAAAAAATATTGAATTGGATAAATCACCACCCATAATCTATAGTGTACTCCTTCTCTAAATCTATAGTCAACACCATCTAACAAAAGCTTTTATTTTATGGAGGATACTTCCAAACAACCAGTATTATATACCACCTCATGGGACCTTTCCTCTATCAGCATAACCCCAAAGACTACAAACCCATTGTGAAAATAAATCACTAATAACCTATAGTCATAAATCATCTGATGGACCCTTATTTCCACCGTTGGGAATGGTAATCACCACCCACATTATCCTAAATGAACCAAATCATCGCATAGCCACACAAGTTACACCCAACACATTCTCAAGGAACCAAACCAAGTATAACATAACAAGGATCATCACTTTACAAGATGTATAGTTATTAGAACCAAGACTCAAATCCATTAATAAAACAATATAAATACATTCCATGATAAATCTGCATTTACCCTCATGATAATACCCCTAGGAATCTTGAAAAACCATGGAAATAATAAGTGTTTTTGTTCATGGTTTCACTCATGAAACTACCTATTCATATAAATCAAACAATTCATAAACACATGCATAATGTTGTAAGTATCTAAGAACCACTTACCTCACACTAGAAAAGTCCAAAAAAATTGAATCGCATGTCTTCATTTAAACCGTGGAGGAAAAAATCAAGAAACTAGAGGGAAATAACTGAAATATATATTTTATACAAAACATATTGTAAATGTGAAAATACAAAAAAAAAATAATTAATAACACCACAGGAATGTTATCCTTATATATGGTGGAATTTTATGATAGAAAAAACCCAAATGCAATACCTGATGGCTATGATCCCCTCTTAAGATAGAAAGAAAAAAGGGGTCAGGGGGTTTGATGCTCCAGACGAATGGCCTCACCACTCTATCATTTTAAAATATATTAAATTAATTAATTTTAAAAAATAGAAAAAAATAATGAATGTGCCACTAGAACTCTTGTGGGTTCCCCAATGGCATAACCCCACTGTCAAGGCTATAAAAACTCCAACGGCCTCCATGAATAACTCCTCTGAGAGTTTTGTATGATTTCAAAAATCTCCACTAATGGCCTATATTTTTGAAATTCAATCCTAAGTCTCTACTCACTACCTTGAAACCTAAAGAACACACAATTATTTATGGTTAGTCTATTATTAAACCCAAATTACTTCACCTAAATACTAAGTTCATCCCAACCTCCCCATCATATGATAACTCATCCCCAAACTATCTCCAACCACACATTGAGTAACCTCTACTAAAGCCTTAGTGTACCACTCCCCAAACTCTAAGAATGCTGAGATGATATTGAACACATATATATACTATTGATTTCCTTATCTAACTAACTCAAACAAAAAGAATCCATATAAGGGTAATTTTCACGATAAGAGTCACCTACACGATCACACCATAACTAGTCTATCCAACACACCAATGGTACCATACCGGACCATCATCCCCAAATTACACACATTGGAAACATCATATATATTCATAACACATCATAGCCAATTCACATACCTCAACCATCACCCCACCATTCTATTTACACATAACGCACATTGTGCACTGGTACCCATTATAAAAACACAAACCCAACAAACCCACAATATACATCTAATAGAAAGTGGATTTATGGAATTCTAAGATTAAGTTAGATTGATTTTTTATATCTAACCTAAATCCCAAGTTATCAAAACCTATAATTCTTATATATCCATGACCATTGTCAACCACTACCCCCATTGTTGGGTATCCATACATTTCCATGAATTTCACATGAATATGAATCTCAGCTACTAATTCATGGAAATACCCTTGGTCCTACCTCAAAACCAATTTATTTGACCTGATCTAAGAACTATAATTGACTGTGATACCATCTAGAAAAACCTCTCAAGATACCCTATATTTATGAAGTCCTGAAACTCCTTTAGTGGTTGATCACACTAGTCTTGAAAGTGGATTATGTATCCACATTGGTAACACCCCATCGATAACCCTATCAATAGTGGAACTACCGATCCTCTACCCTCATCGTTCCATTGGACATCCCCAAGCCTCTACACTCAGTTACCTATATCCTCACAATGAAATTTACCTAATACTACTTCTTAGCTTGGTATATTTCCATTAATAAAGTTTTTCTTAATAATCAATGTCTGGTTCACCACCATAGAAAATGATTCAACCTATATATATTCATTTATACCATAATAGAGTGTTGAAAACCATCATAAAATCACTATAAATTGATGATATTATCTCCCTAAATCATTAGGGAAAATTGGAACAAATCTATGAACCTCAATAAATAATACATGATCGATGCCTCCCCATATTTCAAGTGTATAAACTCATGGGATCAGTCCTCCCTCAGCGTCTTAGGGAAATGTTTCTCAAAAAAGTATCCCTAAAAGTCTTTTCAAGTCATACCCTCAATTAAAAAACCTAAACCTGTATGCCCTATAAATTTTCTATTACACCCCTGAGCATATACATCACTAGATTTACCCTCCATCCTAGAGGTATCTTGATCTGATCAAAACAATCTTGACCAAATAAATCTAATACTCAGATATCTTTATTACCCCTCTCCCTTAAATAAGGGAGGATGTTATAATTGCAACCCCCTCATCATATATTCCATATATAGATCATCTCCTAAAGTTCCTTTATCATTTATTTGTATATAACATAGTACAATCACTTTTCGATACTTATAAAATCACTTCCCTAAATCGTTTAGTCACTATGGCAAACCATCATACCATGAAACCTATATATGTTTTTCATGATAATTTCCACCATAAGGGACCCCATCCAATGAACACCTTAATACAACCATATCTTTAACATATTTATGTTCCAATATAGGTTATCAAGGTTTAATTTCATTTAGAAACAAACAACATGATCAATACATATATAAAGGTCCATATATCACAAATAAGGAAAGTTGTAACATGTAGAATATCTTTTTTCTAACACTCTTGAGTATGATGTTGTATTTTTTTCAATTCATGTTTTTGAGGTGCTGATAATTATTTCTTTTTAATTTTTTTGAGTGTATGAAGGAGTTTATTGAGAACCCTATAATATTGAAGATATAATTTGAGGTATCCAAAAGTTACTCATGTTTTGGAGTAAGTTAAAAATTTAAAGAGTTAAATAGTTGGATAATTTGATCTGATTAAATAAGCCCTATATTATGTTTGTAGAGGTACTCTATTAATTTATATAAATTATTATATTTTGATTTGAAGTAGAATTTAGGATAAGGCATGGCATGAGTAAAGTATTACTAAAAAATAGAATATTGGAAATGAAAGGACCATGTTATTCTGCATAGTATTCTCTAGATTTATATGTAATATATTATCTTTAATTCGTAGAAAATTATGTAAGTATTGATCTTCCCTCTTTATGTAAGGAATTTAATCTAATACATTATATCTTCTATATTGGAAGGAATTGGAAAAGTAAAAAACAAGAGAAGATATGTGTTATATTTCATTTAAACATAATATCCTTCAGAGTATTGAATTAGAAAAAGTTAATAACTCATAGTGATATATATTATGTTTTTGTTTCATATGTAATAAATTCAATAAAGTTAATATTTGAAAAATTACATAGGAGTTCACTATGATATTTTATATCCTTCATTGTTTTACATAATATTTTTCTCAATGTATATAGAGAAATATAAAGTGGAAAAGGGAAGGGATTCATGAGATATTTAGAGCATGAATAAATTTTTCTTTTTACAATCCAAATAAAACATGGCTAAGGAAAAACCCTTACTCAATTCATAAGGTTGGCAGAAACCTTACATAAGAGTAAAAATTCCCATATGATGGTTTTTAATTGAAAATTTGGAAAACAATTAGGTGCATCACTATGATATATAAGATTAAATATTTCATATATGAAGGTCTATTAGTTGTCCAAATTTGAGAAGGTGGATATTTTCTAAAAGATAGTTTTGAAAGACAACCCAAATGATGATGATGTTTTTATTTTACTAATTAATATAACATAAATATTAAAAGTGGGTTTTGATTCATTCTAGGTATTTATAATAATATATTAAAGTCATTAATATTAACAATAAATCATATAACACTCTTAAGAAGAAGGCCCAACCACAATGTGGTGTAGTAAAGTACATAGAATAGAAAGGAAATTGGGAAAGTATTTTTGAAACTAGAATTTCAAAAGATATTTAATTTGAGATAATTACCTATAAGAAATGATGAAACTTGTTCACACCATGGTTTAATATGAGGTGGATCACATGTTATTTTCATAAATAAATCATATCATAATATTAAATGGCACACTGTGATGGAATCCCATCATGCAGATAAATAAAATAAGTTTTCATTGATTTTTTAAGAGTTTGAAGGAGAAGATTCCCTAATTATTGAGGGGGTTGTGATGAAGAAAAGTATGTTAATTATTAGAAGTTAAAGATATATAATTGTACAATTTGTTTTTATTATTATATAGATATTTTTTGAATTATTAAAGTTTGATAGTCAAGGAGTGATTGTGGATGGATCTTGGTAATGTATTCATGATTTTAATATTCTAAATAACAGTGGATAGATTGGAATAAGAACTATAAATATGATCATGTTATATGAAATAAAGTAGATTTTAATTTTCAAATATGGAATTATATTCATGTGATTCTAAGTAAAATATCATAGAATAAAAATATAAATAATATGGGGTATTGAGAAATTTATAATGCATTCTAGAAGAATCTAAGTGTTTAATAAAGAGGTATGTGTGATAGATGAAAATTACTCTAGAGTCGATAAGAAAGAAGATCACATCTATTTAATCCTTATGACATGTAATTATACTAGTTATTGTTATTAAAATATGTATTCTTTTCAGTTACAACAATTTAGTTCCTATTTAATCCTTGTTATTTCTAGCAATTGCTTTAAGTCCAAGGTCATGCTCTAGTCTGTAGCTACTTCTTGATAATGAAGAAATATTTCTGAATAAGGGGGGAAAATCACTATACATTTACGATGTAGTCATCCATCATTGAGGTTAACCTCATTTAAAAATTTGTTATATTATCTTTATTTAGGCCTTGTGTGAGGTTAAGAGGGATGTGTTGAATAAGTAAAAGAGTGATTGGGACGTGGAAAGAAAAATATAAACACTCATTCACCCATAACTATTAGTGTTTATTATATTCGAAATGATACCAAAAAATCATATCAAAGAAAAAAATCCTTTTTTGATCCATCTAGAGTACTCCTATGGATCAAAAAAACTCAATTAATAACAAAGGTATTCCAAAATTTTATGTAAAGGGTTTTTCATATTTGGAAGGACAGAATGGAACCCTATCTTCTCTCTCATGGTTTAGTTGTTCTTGATTGTATTCAACACTGGTTCACAGTACTAAGTGATACTTTTTAATATTGTATAATAATATGGTTAAAGGTTATCGAATAGAAGAAATCATTTTTTCATATTTATCCTAGAAAGAACTAATAAAAGTCATGGGATGAAAAACTAAACATGCAATTTTGGAAAAAATTCATATTATTTATAAACGAAATAAGAAGGTAGAAGAAGTTAAGTTAAAAATTTATAGTCAATTATTTTAATATGTTTGAATGAATTAAGAGGAACATTTTCATGAGTTTTTTAACTAGATTCAATTTTATTTTTAGCACCATCATAGGATTTGGATAAACTCTTGAATATTCTACTATGGTGAAAAAAATTATGATAATTTTACTCGAATATTTTGACCCCAAGATCTCAAAAATTAAAGATAAATACCTTTATTAATTTATGATTGATGATATTTACAGTTATCTATTTAATTATAAGATGATAATAGGAGTATATCTCAAAATCAAGGTAAATATAGAAAAATAATTTTCTTTAAATCATTAAAAACATCAATATTGAAGATTAGTATACTGATTCTGATGAAAAACTAAAATATAGTGGATTTTACTAAGACCCATTCACTGATGTCAAGATTCTATAAAAATTGGAAATTTAAGTACCAATAGAACCTTCCATTTAGATATTCATACAATGAAAAGACTGCTTTCTTCTCTACCGAGTTCTCTATAAATATCAAAAATGAAAAATAAAGATGATGATTTTCTTAAGACATTCTTTATAAAAAATGATTCTTTTAGATGTAATGAATCTCTATCAAAAGGTAATAATAAAGTTACATCCAAGTTATTCAAAAAGAATTTTTATCTATTAAATGTGTAATTTATTGTAGTGATGAGATCATTAATAGTGAATAAACTCCTAAAGATTCTCAAAAAGTCTTCATGGAATAAGAAGAGTGAGGTATTGACTCATCAGAGTACGACTCACTAATTTATAGGTATTTCTATTGAATAAGGAGAATTATAAAAGGATTACATAATGGTAATGGATATTAAGATTTACTCAAAAGATATTGTATGTTTAATAGATGAAAAATTTTATCACAAAAAGAACTATCATAAGAGTGATCAAATACATATTTAGAAGTAAGGGGTTGTAAAAGAAGTTGAGTGGTTGAAACTTTAGAATACTGAGAAAAATAAAACCATTAATGCATGACATCTAGAATCATTCTTGGGGTTAAGGAGGTATAAAAGATAAAAATAAATATTTTTATGTTTTGAATAAAAATTAAATATTCAAATATGAATTCAATAATTTTGTTTCATAATAAAGTGAGTGTTCCAAAAAAAACATCCAGTACCCTTGATTATCAAGATGTTATCAATGAAGAAGAGAAGTGTATGAGTGATATACCTAAAAATAAAATCATTTTTTCATATGGATATAGTGAAAAAAAATAATTTGGATCAATTATAATGTCCAAAGGGAAAGGAAAAACTACTCATATATGATAGGAAAAAAATTAAACAACAAATTCCACACCCATACTAAATACCCAAACTAGAGATCCAAAAAAGGGTTCAATGAAATAAACTCTTTGGATGTATAAGAATAGATATAGAAAAAAATATATGTTGTAGTATAATTTATATTAATGGAATATGTTTTGGGGTTACTGTTCGTGTTTTGAGGTGTTTGGACAAAAATTCTATAATTTATATTACAATGTTTGTTAAACTATAAAATATGGGAGAATAAAAAATTGGGAGTAATAATATAGAAAAAATAATAAAGTACAATAGGTTGAGAAGAATATTGAAGTGAAAAAAACTTTGATAACTTGAAGGAAATGTGTGGAAGGTGTGTCCAAGAATTACATGTCTAAATTGAGTGACTCACATTCCTACTAGATAAATTAAATTCAAGTTCAACGATTGAGAATGTTAAAAAATTAAGGCATTTAGATAAATGGGAAAATGTTTCTGTAGCTTCATTAGAGACATGCATGTCTGGGAGGCCATGGATTATGGATAGTGGATGCTCTTCCCATGTGATAAATTAATCAAATGACATTAATAATTTGGAAATATATGATGAAGGGTCTATTTATTTTATCAACGATAGTTCATTAAATAAAAAATTTGTTCGAGTAGATTAAATTGAGAAAAATTAAATAATATCCAACAATATAATATTTTTTGATGGGTTGAAGCATACTTTTTTAAGAGGTTCTCATCTCTATGATACTATAAATGAGACAATATCCAAAAATAATGAATTCTTGGTGAAAATATTGAAAGACAGAGTTGTGATAATTAGAGGGTTAATAAGTAAAATAATTTTATCTTGAGCTGTAGAAGATAAAATCAGTTGTTACATAATCATGCATGTTCAGAAAAATTTGAGGCATAAATTAAATAGCCATCTTGTCACGACCCGTCCTCGGGGCCCGTGCCGTGACTACCCCAAGCCCGCCTTCCATAGGCCAGGGGCTGGCGACTAGCACCAAAGGCGTAAAATCCCGATAACTGGGAAGGCATTGCCTTTATAAAAAGAAACAAGCACCACAGAGTACAAGCGGAAGAAGTAAACACTAAGTAAAAACTGAGTACAACAGTAAGTGCGGAAAGTAAAAAGGGGCCGGAAATACAAGCCCAAATGTAAGGTACAACTCGAAAGGCAAAACAACAACTAAAAAGTAATGATGATACGCTGAGCTGTCCATTGGAAATCCCACCTGAAGGGTGGGTACATATAGCTCCTCTGCTCCTCAGGTCCCACCGTCCGCTCCGAGTATGTCTCGCCCAGTGGTCCACCTCCGGGTACCGCCTCGTCATCACGTCCACCTTTGGGTACCGTCTCGTCGTGAGGTCCTCCTCCGGGTACCATCTCTTTGTATAGTCCACCTCCAGGTACCGTCCAGTCCTCGAACACTCAGCCTCTGTCAGCACTGCTCGTCGTCTGCAACCAACACAACGAGGTGCGGGCATAGCCCGTGCAGGGGTGATTATAACGATACTCAGTAGGGACCCCGAGACCCTCAAGGTCTCACTAAACCAACAAGGATAACCACAAAGAAGATATCAACAGATAACCTCTACTTAGGTATATGCCCATACATATACCTAAGTTATCAAGTAACCCATCTCAATCATTAGGAAACACAAGGATTGTGAAATCAACGGATAACCACTACCCGGGTATATGCCCATACATATACCTAAGTTAGCAAGTGACCCATCTCAATCATGAGGTAAACACAAGGTCAAAAGTCTCAGCTCAAACCAGGATTTTCATTATCGAAACTGTAACTGCTGAAGAGCTCCGTCTCTGGAGTGTACAGTGGTCCTGTCACGACTCCGGGGTACTGCTCACTAACCTAAGACTGTTGAAGAACTCCACCCATCGAGTACTGCGGGCCAGCTTCTACAACCAAGCGCTCCCACGTGCCGCTACAACCAAGCGCACCTCTGTCGTGGGTCTGCCGCTACAACCAAGCGCTCCCATGTGCCGCTACAACCAAGCGCACCTCTGTCGTGGGTCTGCCGCTACAACCAAGCGCTCCCATGTGCCGCTACAACCAAGCGCACCACTGTCGTGGGTCTGCCGCTACAACCAAGCGCACATCTGTAACACACCGAGTCGTTCGATCAGCAGTCGTCGGGTCTCAGCCAGCTACACGGTCTCCGTACACCGCACGCTCGTCACTAGGAGGGTCCGCTCCACGAGCTACAGGTCGATACTCCAAGTATCTCAAAGTCCCACGAAGAAGTATCTCAAGGGACCGCCACGTCATAGGGGTCTCAACGCAACAGACGGCACGTCAATCAGACGCCCGGTCTGTGAGTTATTAGCCTTTTCATCCCAGGGGCCCGGTTGGTTTCGTGAGCGAACCAAACCCGGCCGTATCTCAACTATACCCTGAACTCTCATAGGGTAAACTCATAGGGACCGTTTCTCAACGCGATCACCAACGCCGCTGACGGTTAGTCAAGCAGACGTTCTGTCAGAAAGATATCAGCTTTTCCGTTCCAGGGGCCCGGTTGGATTTTGGTGCGATCCAACCCAGCCACTATCCATCTGCATCCAAAACTCGGGCGGAGGATGCCAAAAGTTCTGTATCGTCAACAGGAACTCAACGCAACAGACGACGCGTCAATCGGATGCCCGGTCTGAGAGTTATTGGCTTTTTCGTTCCACACCCACCCTGGGAAACTTCCCAGGAGGTCACCCATCCTGATCACTACTCTAGGCCAAGCACGCTTAACTACGGAGTTTTAACCACGTAGGCTCCCGAAAAGGAAGATGCACCTTGGGTATAGTATACCGAAACGACCGTCTCGATCCAAGGATCGTGTTGCCGCTGACGACGAGTCGTTTGGAGGCCCGTAGCCGAAGATACGGGCATTTGACCAAACCGCTCGGTAACGGGGGTTTCGGGCCCGGGCCGTCCCGGCCCGAGACCCCTCGGATGGCCCGAACCGGGTCGACCCGCCCCGGACGGGGTCGACCCGGCCCGACACAGCCCGGCCCGGCCTGGCGCGGCGCGGCCCGGCGCGGCCCTGCGCGGCCCGGCCCGGCGAACCGGCCCGGCGCGCCGGTTCGGCGCAAGGCAGCGCGCTGGGCGCGCTGCCAGCTTGGCCGAAGGCCGAGCTTGCTGGAAACGGGGGGTCGCCTGCCCCCCCTTTGTGAAATCGGCCCCCCTCATAATGGGGGGCCAAATAACTGCCCGGGGGAATTAAATTCCCCCGGTTTCCACCAACCCGGCCGGCCCGACCTGGCCGGCCGGCTTCTTGTCAACAGGACCGGCAAGGGCCGGTCCTCTTCCGTCTTCCGGCATCGGCGGCCCGGCTGGCCGCCGGTCATCACGATCCGCCGCGGCCTTCGTCATCCGGCGCGGTGCGACGACACCGCGCCCCTCCACCGCGGCCCCGCTCTGGCCGCGGCGTCTTCAGTTTTTTTTGACGCGGCGCGACGGCGTCGCGTTCATGATAATTCTTTCCACGGCGCGGCGCGATGGCGCCGCGCAATAATTTCCGTGTGATTCCCGCGTGGTGCGACAGCACCACGCTATCTCGTTTCATCCGCAAGAAACATTCAAGAACAAAGGAGGGGGGGGGGGGGTTCGGCCGTGTTTGTGCGGTCTGGTCCCCCTCTCGTTAGACGATAACACTTAAACGTTCATCCTCAAGTTTTTCATGCTAGAACCAAGAACGGAAAATAATTAAATAAAGCAACAACAAACCCCTACCTCACTTTTCTTTATGTGTTGACGAAGTCGCGGAAAGGCGGCGGTGATTCGTCGACATCGGAAAAGAGAAGTCGTTGATGACGTCGGCGTTCTTCGTGAAAGGCGCTCCCTTCTTTATACCGGAAGGAGTGGGAAGGAGGCATCCAAGAAGGGATCGACGTTGGAAACTTCACGTTCTTCTTTGGAAAAGGCATTCTTCGTCGAGAAGACGTTGTTCCATGTTTGGAGATGTCCTTCGTGTTCTTCGTCGAGGGTGGAATTCTCTTCAATCCTTCCATGACTCTATCACAAAGATTTAGCCAACCCCAAACAATAAAACAACACACCTTATTATAGTGTTAGCTTAATGAATTCAAAATAATTCAAATTCATTAAGTTACATCCTTCATTAATGGGTGGAGAGGCTCCAAAATTAATGAAGGTGGAAGTGAAGAGTCACATTTAATTGGGGGGGGGGGGGGTTCAAGGAAGTTAAGGAGTTTAAGGAGTTAGGAATTTGAGGGGTTTTGGCACATTAAGTGCAAGGGAGTTTAAGGGGGGTAGAAGAGAGTTAAGGGGAAGGTGAAGGGTCGGGGCTCGTGTGGGCCCCACCTCACCTTAATCCTCACTTGGTTAGTTAGGAACTTGTGATTCCACCCCAACTTCCACACTTAGGATATAACCACTTAAGAAGATAAATAAAATTTGTAACACAAATTTTATTTTTCTTTACACTTAAACCACAACCTTATTAAACAACTGCTCCCATGAAAATGCAACTCCAGGAAAGGAATTCCTAAGAAAAAACTGGCGCTACGGTTCCATCGGTGCCCTCGGAATTTGATTCCGGGCACCGGTTCAAAAGTTAGAAATTCCCGCTCGTTCGTTCACTGAACGTACCCGAGCCAAACTTCGGAAATTGATTCTGGCCACACCGGGCCTCGGAATCAGGCGCTGTCAGAAACTGTGTTCTTGTAAAATTCCAATGAAAATTAAGAAAAAAAAATTTCCTTGAAATTTCCGGGTCTTTACATTACTCCCACCTCAGGGCTTTACCTCCCCGTAAAGCTTCATCACAAACTAGGGTCACAAAAGTAGTACAGAGCACGCATCTGAGCCTTCTGCTCCCATGTGCTCACCTGGAGGTTCTCGTACTGTCAAAGGAAGTGCACCCAAGGAATCGATCATCCTCGTAGGATCTTCTCCTATCTATCCTTGATCCCCACTGGAACCTCCGTGCATGTCACTCTATCATCGACGTCCAACTCCCTGAGGTCGATGATGTGTGAAGGATCAAGCACGTATCTCCTCAATTGAGTTACGTGAAAGTCATCGTGCACCTGGTGCAACTGAGGTGGATGGGTCAAGCGATAAACCACCTCGCCTACCCTGCTGGGGACCTAAAAAGGTCTATTGAACCTCGGAGATCTCTTGCCGCCTCGGCTACATCTCCGTAAGCCTCGTCGAGGTGAGACCTGTATAAGAACGTGGTCGCCATACTCGAACTCTAAAGGTCTCCCTTTTTAGGTTAGGACTGAAACTCAAAACTCCTGCTGCCACGAGGGTAAGGTTGGCCGACCCAAGAATGATCGGCTACACCCTCCCATGCACGAGTTTATCTTGTGCTGCCCAGGGTTTCCTTTTCGCCGACCAAGGAAAACCCATCCCAACATTTGCCTAATACCGTCAATTTGAGTATGAACAGTGATTGCCAAATACATACTCAAACTAACGTCGTAAGGCCTCGACGCTGCCACCAAGAGGTCCTAACCGAGACTCTCGCCTCAAGGGTCAGATCACACCGTCGGCGTAAGTGTGACTATCGAGTCTCCTCCCAAAGGTATCTCCAGACGTGAGGGTCAAGTCAATGGCTTAACCGGAATCTCTAGGTCTGGGACTAGATTCATGGAAGGAAGGGATGATTCGTTTCGATGCCTGTGGCTACGGCAGCTAGTAGAAGATAAATTCTGCACTTTGAATCATCCTTAGAGCCCCTTTTTGGTCGCACTCCATGACCGCAAGCAGCTAACCTCTTTCCCTGCTCTCCAACTCCCTGAGTCTAGCGGGGACTACAAAGGCGGGTGATGGTAACATGTTGAAATGTACACCACCACGAGCTGCTCTCCAAGCTCTGCCTCCATGTCTGCTGCTCTGCAGATTTATCTGTCCTTAACATTTCCTCTTATTGAAACATTTTACATGCCCAAGTCTCCGAGACTGGTGTCAGTTTCCTGCTTTCCAAACTTCTAACAATCTCTGGCTGTATTCGATCAGCAAAGAATTCTCAACCACAAAGGTTCCTTCTAGCACTCTAGCCTAAGTAGAAATGCATAGAGAAAAGGTGCTGGCTCAGAAGCCCTTAAACATAACATGCTCAGAGGTCCGACCTCTATTGCACTGATTGAAACGCTTCCATCGAGTACCTGATATGTTCGGTACACCTCGATGAATTCTCAGCTATCAACACGTCATCCCGCCGAAACTGTAAAAGTTCTAGAAAATTCTCGGCCACCTCCTCAAGCCAGTCCTCAGCCGCCTATGAGTCAGGTTCACCTCGGAACATGAGGGTATCTGATGTTAGAACACATGTAAGGCAGTAAACTTACATGTGTCACCTACCGGTACCGCCGGTTGTAACTGCTAACCAACAGGTAGTGATGTATAGCTGACACACTACCCAAAGGCATTATCTCAGGCATCGGTTCACGTACCGAAGCCTAATCACTATGCGGACCATCCTCAGGGTCATTCACTGGAAAACACTAGTGGCCAAGTCCACCATCCACTCTACTGATGTCTCAGCTAGGCGTAAAACTCTAGCAATCGCCTCCAGCCACTGCTCTGCTGTCTGGAAATCTGCCTCGCCTCGTAACTTCTGAGGCCTCTACTGCTGGAACTCGTGCAACGCGCTCCGCCAGCGTGCACAGTTTGCTAGTATAGCCGTTGGCATCTACTGCCCAACAGGTGGTGATGTACTGGTACACCACCTGAGGGTGCCAACATAGTAAAAAGGGCCTTGCACCAGAGCCTCGTCGCTCGGTGAGCCGTCATCGAGTACTCTCTCGGAACTCCAACTAACTGTCTGCGTGGAGACATCCTGAACAGATGCGACACGGTCAACGTCTTATACCTGGTGAGTTGACCTGGTTTGAGCTGAATTTAAAACTTTGGAAACACACACGCAATCAGTGTTTTTGTGTACAAAGTCGTAATTCAGTAGTCAGGGTCCTGGTGTACGGATACGTCGGCCGCCGCACCAACACTGGACTCCCTGAACTGAAGACCACACTCGGTACCCTTAACACTATTGCTTCACATAGAAAAAGATCAGAGTCCTGAGTTCTGCGGTAGAACTGAACTCCTCTGATACCAATTTGTCACGACCCGTCCTCGGGGCTCGTGCCGTGACTACCCCAAGCCCGCCTTCCATAGGCCAGGGGCTGGAGACTAGCACCAAAGGCGTAAAATCCCGATAACTGGGAAGGCATTGCCTTTATAAAAAGAAACAAGCACCACAGAGTACAAGCGGAATAAGTAAACACTAAGTAAAAACTGAGTACAACAGTAAGTGCGGAAAGTAAAAAGGGGCCGGAAATACAAGCCCAACTGTAAAGTACAACTCGAAATGGAAAACAGCAACTGAAAAGTAATGCTGCTACGCCGAGCTGTCCACTGGAAATCCCACCTGAAGGGTGGGTACATATAGCTCCTCTGCTCCTCAGGTCCCGCCGTCCGCTTCGAGTATGTCTCGCCCAGTGGTCCACCTCCGGGTACCGCCTCGTCGTCACGTCCACCTCTGGGTACCGTCTCGTCGTGAGGTCCTCCTCCGGGTACCATCTCTTCGTATAGTCCACCTCCAGGTACCGTCCAGTCCTCGAACACTCAGCCTCTGTCAGCACTGCTCGTCGTCTGCAACCAACACAACGAGGTGCGGGCATAGCCCGTGCAGGGGTGAGTATAACGATACTCAGTAGGGACCCCGAGACCCTCAAGGTCTCACTAAACCAACAAGGATAACCGCAAAGAAGATCTCAACAGATAACCTCTACTTAGGTATATGCCCATACATATACCTAAGTTATCAAGTAATCCATCTCAATCATGTGGAAACACAAGGATTGTGAAATCAACGGATAACCACTACCCGGGTATATGCCCATACATATACCTAAGTTAGCAAGTGACCCATCTCAATCATGAGGTAAACACAAGGTCAAAAGTCTTAGCTCAAACCAGGGTTTTCATTATCGAAACCGTAACTGCTGAAGAGCTCCGTCTCTGGAGTGTACAGTGGTCCTGTCACGACTCCGGGGTACTGCTCACTAACCTAAGACTGTTGAAGAACTCCACCCATCGAGTACTGCGGGCCAGCTGCTACAACCAAGCGCTCCCATGTGCCGCTACAACCAAGCGCACCTCTGTCGTGGGTCTGCCGTTACAACCAAGCGCTCCCATGTGCCGCTACAACCAAGCGCACCTCTGTCGTGGGTCTGCCGCTACAACCAAGCGCTCCCATGTGCCGCTACAACCAAGCGCACCTCTGTCGTGGGTCTGCCGCTACAACCAAGCACTCCCATGTGCCACTACAACCAAGCGCACCTCTGTAACACACCGAGTCGTTCGATCAACAGTCGTCAGGTCTCATCCAGCTACACGGTCTCCGTACTCCGCACGCTCGTCACTAGGAGGGTCCGCTCCACGAGCTACAGGTCGATACTCCAAGTATCTCAAAGTCCCACGAAGAAGTATCTCAAAGGACTGCCACGTCATAGGGGTCTCAACGCAACAGACGGCGCGTCAATCAGACGCCCGGTCTGTGAGTTATTAGCCTTTTCGTCCCAGGGGCCCGGTTGGTTTTGTGAGCGAACCAAACCCGGCCGTATCTCAACTATACCCCGAAATATCATAGGGTAAACTCATAGGGACCGTTTCTCAACGCGATCACCAACGCCGCTGACGGTTAGTCAAACAGACGTTCTGTCAGAAAGATATCAGCTTTTCCGTTCCAGGGGCCCGGTTGGATTTCGGTGCGATCCAACCCGGCCACTATCCATATGCATCCAAAACTCGGGCAGAGGATGCCAAAAGTTCCATATCGTCAACAGGAACTCAACGCAACAGACGGCGCGTCAATCAGACGCCCGGTCTGAGAGTTATTGGCTTTTTCGTTCCACACCCACCCTGGGAAACTTCCCAGGAGGTCACCCATCCTGATCACTACTCTAGGTCAAGCACGCTTAACTACGGAGTTTTAACCACGTAGGCTCCCGAAAAAGAAGATGCACCTTGAGTATAGTATACCGAAACGACCGTCTCGATCCAAGGATCGCGTTGCCGCTGACGACGAGTCGTTTGGAGGCCCGTAGCCGAAGATACGGGCATTTGACCAAACCGCTCGGTAACGGGGGTTTCGGGCCCGGGCCGTCCCGGCCCGAGACCCCCCGGATGGTCCGAACCGGGTCGACCCGCCCCGGACGGGGTCGACCCGGCCCGGCACAGCCCGGCCCGGCCTGGCGCGGCGCGGCCCGGCCCGGCGAACCGGCCAGGCGCGCCGGTTCGGCGCAAGGCAGCGCGCTGGGCGCGCTGCCAACTTGGCCGAAGGCCGAGCTTGCTGGAAACGGGGGGTCGCCTGCCCCCCCTTTGTGAAACCGGCCCCCCTCATAATGGGGGGCCAAATAAATGCCCGGGGGAATTAAATTCCCCCGGTTTCCACCAACCCGGCCGGCCCGACCTGGCCGGCCGGCTTCTTGTCAACAGGACCGGCAAGGGCCGGTCCTCTTCCGTCTTCCGGCATCGGCGGCCCGGCTGGCCGCCGGTCATCACGATCCGCCGCGGCCCGGAACCGGCCGCGGCCTTCGTCATCCGGCGCGGTGCGATGGCACCGCGCCCCTCCGCCGCGGCCCCGCTCTGGTCGCGGCGTCTTCAGTTTCCTTCGACGCGGCGCGACGGCGTCGCGTTCATGATAATTCTTTCCACGGTGCGGCGTGACGACGCCGCACAATAATTTCCGTGTGATTCCCGCGTGGTGCGACGGCACCACGCTATCTCGTTTCATCCGCAAGAAACATTCAAGAACAAAGGAGGGGGGGTTCGGCCGTGTTTGTGCGGTCCGGTCCCCCTCTCGTTAGACGATAACACTTAAACGTTCATCCTCAAGTTTTTCATGCTAGAACCAAGAACGGAAAATAATTAAATAAAGCAACAACAAACCCCTACCTCGCTTTTCGTTATGTGTTGACGATGTCGCGGAAAGGCGGCGGCGATTCGTCGACATCGGAAAAGAGAAGCCGTTGATGACGTCGGCGTTCTTCGTGAAAGGCGCTCCCTTCTTTATTCCGGAAGGAGTGGGAAGGAGGCATCCAAGAAGGGATCGACGTTGGAAACTTCACGTTCTTCTTTGGAAAAGGCATTCTTCGTCGAGAAGACGTTGTTCCATGTTTGGAGATGTCCTTCGTGTTCTTCGTCGAGGGTGGAATTCTCTTCAATCCTTCCATGACTCTATCACAAAGATTTAGCCAACCCCAAACAATAAAACAACACACCATATTATAGTGTTAGCTTAATGAATTCAAAATAATTCAAATTCATTAAGTTACATCCTTCATTAATGGGTGGAGAGGCTCCAAAATTAATGAAGGTGGAAGTGAAGAGTCACATTTAATTGGGGGGGGGGGGGTTCAAGGAAGTTAAGGAGTTTAAGGAGTTAGGAATTTGAGGGGTTTTGGCACATTAAGTGCAAGGGAGTTTAAGGGGGTAGAAGAGAGTTAAGGGGAAGGTGAAGGGTTGGGGCTCGTGTGGGCCCCACCTCACCTTAATCCTCACTTGGTTAGTTAGGAACTTGTGATTCCACCCCAACTTCCACACTTAGGATATAACCACTTAAGAAGATAAATAAAATTTGTAACACAAATTTTATTTTTCTTTACACTTAAACCACAACCTTATTAAACAACTACTCCCATGAAAATGCAACTCCAGGAAAGGAATTCCTAAGCAAAAACTGGCGCTACGGTTCCATTGGTGCCCTCGGAATTTGATTCCGGGCACCAGTTCAAAAGTTAGAAATTCCCGCTCGTTCGTTCACTGAACGTACCTGAGCCAAACTTCGGAAATTGATTCTGGCCACACCGGGCCTCGGAATCAGGCGCTGTCAGAAACTGTGTTCTTGTAAAATTCCAAAGAAAATTAAGAAAAAAAAAATTCCTTGAAATTTCAAGGTCTTTACACATCTTATCCAAAATAACATGAGGATATTAATTATAGAATAATCTTTGAGAATCATTCCATCTTTGAAGGAAGATATTATCACTACTTGAAAAACATTTTAAAATGTAATATGGTAAGTATAAGTTTCAAGGGTGTTCAAATCCAAACTCAAATACCATTAGAGATGGTTCACTATGATGTTTTTTAACCTATGAATACGAATTAAATAAGTGGAGATAGATTTTTCATACTTTCATTAAAAAAATCAATATAATTTAATTCATTATGGTTATTTCTCATAAATATAAATGCATAAGAACTTTTAAAAAATTCTGATGGTTAGATTAAAAAAGAATTTTTTCTTTGAAAATACTGAGATCGGAAAATGGTGGTGAATATTATAATTAACATTTTTTAAAATATATTGATATATATGACCTAAAAATGAGTTTATTACACCATAAAATCCCTATAAAAATAAATTTTATGAATGGAAAAACAAGATTTTTTTGATATGGACAAAATATTTCTAACCAAGCATGACACATTAAAATACTTCTGGCTGTAAGCTATCACAATTATAAATAATTATTAAAAATAGATGTTTATTAAGTGATGATTCATATATTACTCTATATGAAATGTGGTGTAATAGTAATTTTAATCTAAAATACTTTAGGGTTTTTGATATTCCTTTCGTAATCAATAATAAAGTCAAAATTGGTGGTTAGTTTGATGAAAAAGATAAAGATGGAAGTCTCCTTGATTATACCCCAAATGGAATTTCATAATGATTTTACAATAACAAAAATGAATGCATAGTGGATTCTGATGATGTGATAGTCTTTAAGAATTAATAATAGTTTTATAAATAAATCATAAATATTTAGGATGAGGATGTTTCCACTACTAAACATACTACACATGTTAAAGAAGAAGTATAAATTATAGAAATTTTATATGATGATATATATTCAGCATATTCAAGTGATTATGTTATGAATTTGAGGACCATGGGTGTGAACAAAAAACTTAAAAGATCAGTTGATGAAAAAAATATAATAGGGGATAAAATCACATGGGTTTAAAAAAGATGAAAAATCAATTCAACTAGTTTTCTATCGAAAATTGAATCCAAAACTTTTTATGAATATTTTAATCATAATTAATGGATTCAAGATATGAATGAAGAAATGGATAAAATTGAACATAATGAAATGTGGAATCTTCTACCTAGACCCGATGAGAAGAAAATTATTTCCACAAAATAGGCTTTTGAGAACAAGGTAAACGAGAAATGTGATGTTTTAATAAAAAAACCATGACTTGTGTATAAGGGTACTAACAAATAGAGGTTATGATTTTGATGAAAAATTTCCCCTATTTACAGAATTATAACCATGATAATTTTCCTTGTAATTATATCCCAAATAAGCCTTAACGTTTTCTAAATGTATGTAAATTCTAAATTTATGAATAGTGATATAAATGAAGAATTTTATATGGATAAAACTGTTGGTTAATTCTTGACAAATTTGGAGGAATAGTATGAAAATTGATGTAGGATCTTTAGGAATTAAAACAAGCTCCAAGAGCCTAGTATTTTATGTTGGATAAGTACTTGAGAAGTATGGATTTAAAAAATGGTTAGGTGGAAAACAAATTGTCTATAATTAATTATAACATCACATTACTCATTTTTATTTTTTATTTTGATGAAATTATCTTTTATAATAGTGAGTATAAGTTGTTTGAAGAATTTTACACAAAAAAGGAAGAATAAATTTTAGATTTCCTTATTTACATAAATCAAAATTTTCTTTCGATTAAAAATAAAAATATATGTTGGTCAAATTTTCATCTCAAAATAAAAATATTCCAAGGGATTATTAGAGAGTTTTTTTATATATTAATTGAGAGGATGATCTTAACTAATTCAAGAATTCACTATGAAAAGTAGGGACAATGAAGGGAAAGTTGATAATGATGTTGATTGGTAGTCTCTTATACATGACTTATTCAGGGAAAAACAAAGGAAACTCAAAATAAGTAAACAAACTTATTCCTTTATTTTACTTGAATAATTATTTCATCTCACACATAGTCACATAACCCTAAGAACTGATGTTATAGTATCTTTTAATATTAGTTATATAAATAACTTATTTTACAACACTTGTGAACATTCCCTTATAACCACAACCATATATAAACCCTTATATACTTATCATAAGTTATAGACTTCTTCATTATTTGTAGAATTTAAAATTAATGGGGTGATATTAGATACTAAATAATTTTAAAACTTATCAATATTTTATCAAGTGTTAGATCATAAGCATGTGAGAAAAAATGAGCATGAGATAAATATCTTATTAAAATTAACATGGGATAATAAGAGTTTTCTATAAGTCTTAATAGAATTACATAAAATCTAAAGTTAAAAAACATGTATCATGGAATAAAAGTGTGAGATACTAATCATGATCCCTAAATCATATTCCTAGTAATATGACATAAAAATATAGTATGTTATGGAAATATATCATAAAAGGAACTACATAATTAAAATAATCATAGGGAAACGTCATATTATAAAAAAACCAAATCATTAAAACAATTTTTTTTTTAAAAATGAAATCATTTACACCCTTTAAGTTGGGAACACATCCAATAATTTATATTCTTTAAGATATGTACAAATCGAAGCATGTAAATTCCATAAGTTATGAACAAGTTGTAAACAAGTCCAAACATGTCTACACTCCATTATATCAGGAGATATAAAACCATTAACAATGAATTAAAAGGATATATAGGACTCAAAAACTCAAAATAAATACATATATGTGTGTCATAATATATCAATCCATCATCATATCATGAAAACCCGTGAACAAAAATGGGTATCATATCATTTCAAAATGGATTCATATAACATGATATCAAAAGTAGATCAGTTGATACAAAAAATTAAATCACAAAAAAATAGTTCTAATACATTCCTTTATAAGTTAATTCATAAAATATTACTCAATATATGTTAGATAGTATTTAGTTAAATAGGAAAATGTAAGTAAAATGTAAGATACTCTTTAGAAAACATTTATTAAAATTTACATAACAAGAAGAAGTTAGGATTCACTTTCAAAAATATAATCTTTGGAAAGTTTTCATAAATAATTTTTTAAAAAATATTCAGTAAGAATATAAATAAATTATCCTTGAAAAATATAGAAATATTTTACTAAGGATTTGTATAGTGTAAGATAATATAAATGATCGTAAAAGGAAATAAAAAACCTTTTCAATATTAATAATGCAATTATTAAAACCCACAATGTTAAAAGTGTGATAAATATTCCTTTTCAAAATAGGTAATGATAAATTTAAATATTAACATAAATAATAATAATTTTTATTTTGAAATAATAAGAGTATCACTGTTAGTTAGAGTGAATATGGACATATTAAAAAAGAGCACATTTGGAGAGGATGACAATTGTTCTTAATATCGCTAAATTTTATGATGAAAGAAATCTGTTAGGGCCAATAGGGGCCTATATACCCTGAGAGGGGGGGTGAATCAGGGTAAGGATATTATTTTTCAAAGTTCTTTTTTCCTCACTGGATCTTGACCAATTTATTACAATGGTCACCTTATTTTCTCTTGTGCGGTTATTATGATCAGTTATTTTCTGGTTTGTCTGATGATGATGCTTTGAATGCAATGCAGGGAAGCGACTAGGTAGACACAGAGATTTTTACTTGGTTCACCCGCACTGGGCTACGTCCAAGGAGCATACAACGGTGATGTGCCGTTGTACCAAATCCACTAAGGATCACTGCAAATAATGTTCACAAGGTTCGGGCTAGATCACTTCTATGCCCAGGCTCACTGCCTTTACAAGGTTTAGGGTAAGCTCACTACTTTCCCAAGGTTCACTTCCTGTTTCTCTCTCTCTGGCTCACTACCGGTGGAGAGGATCACCTTCTTCCTCTTCCTAAGCTCACTGCTCTTGGAAGGGATCCACTCACAGTTTATAGACCTATAGGTCTCCTCATTTTCATGAATGCACGCATCCTTAACTAATGATGGATGCTCTGTTAATGTAAAAATTTCATCCACTGATGAATACCTCTTTGCCTATGAACACTGGGCAATTCCTTTTGGAAACACCTTCGCAAAGCACCCTACTTCGCTAGGCTCACAATTTTGTGAAGCTCAAACAAGACTTCGCGAAGCTCCTGCCTTTTCGCGAAGCACTCTCGCGAAGCACTTTCGCAAAGCACTCTCACGATGCTCAAGTCGTCGCAGAGCGACATCCCTCACGAAGCTTACTAAGCCAACGTGGAGCTCGCAACTTTCACGGAGCTACAATAGCCACTGCGAATCTCCTCTTTCGCGAAGCACATAGGCTACACGAACTACCTTCGCGAACCGCTAGAAAATGATTTTCTCTGAAAATTCTCTCTACTTCTCTCGAGGGGTTCAGCCTCTATTTATAGGCAATTCCAATGACCCTCGACCCTTCCGCGCGAAGTCAACGCCACGTCATCGCCAATCGCGAAGCTCCGAAGTTTTTTCCGTAATTCTGTCCAAATCGTGAAGTAGCTCGGTAATTTTCAGATCGCGGAGCTCGTCATAATCGCGGAGAATTACTGTCAACATTTCTTGGCGCCTTCGCCGCGAAGCTCCCTCGCAAAGACCTTCACCACCGTGATGCGCTTCAACTCTGCCGTTCGCGACGCTTTGACGTAATCGTGAAGCATCGCCACCTCCATTCTTATGGTCTTCGAGAAATCCAAACCATGAAGCCTCCCTTTGCGAAATTCATGCCATTTCCATATTTAATTATGATCTTCATGGAAATCCTATTTTCGTGATGCTCACCAAACTCCAATTTTGAACCCCAAAAATTTGGAAAACACTGGGAAATGGTGCCACCTTGTACTGCTCTATTGTACCACCCCCAGATCATCCAATACTTTGTCATCGTTCTTTGTCAACATGGATTGTCAACAACTTCTCTAGAACTCGACAATTCTCCATGGAAACCTTCTTTTTCAACAAACACAATCAACCCAAAAATACTGCAATGTTACCTTGAGGGATTTTTTCCCAACAAAATCTATCAACGAATATTTATATGCATTAAAGATGTTATTCCCTAGAAAAAAATTATGAAATAAAATATAATATCATGACAGTATATAAGAAAAAAATCTTGAAAACCCATAGTTAAAGTGGAACAATTATGACTCAATAAAACAAGTTAAGTCAAGAAAAACCCCTTATGGATTTTATTAACTTTTGAATCGAAATACCCTAAAAAATATAACATTAAATTCATGTTTAAATAACATTAATTTCATGAAATAAAATAAAATTTCATACATAGGGTAATATATACACCATGTGAAATATTAAAAAGTGGTGAATATGTAATATGCCTTAAAGAATAAAAAATAAGATGAGAAACACCTTCCCTTTACTCTTGACTTCCATGAAGGTGATTTAAATTATTATACAATAAATATAACCAAATTAATAACCAATTTAATAATATTATTCATATATATTACCTTATATATAATTTAATTAAAATAATTTTTTATACATTTATTTTTTAGTTATAGTTTATTTTCATCATTAGATGTTGGCAATTTTGATTGTTTCACCCATGCTTGAAAATATCGATGTTGATCTACAGTTTTTGATACCAAGTTCATCATTAATATATTATAAAATATACTAGAATATATTATTTATAATTATTTATAAATATCAAAATTAATTCCATGATAATTTTAATCATGATTCATTAAGATGGAATCTATGATCGCCTTGTTTTGGAAATTTTTTATGAAATATTTTTTCTATATTAATAATGAGTAAAATATTAATATAAAATTTGTAGAAAATTAATTAATACCTAAAAGTTATTCTAATTAATTAAATATATTCATATAATCATTAAATTGTGGTTTTTATGAAAAATTAAATACATCATTCCATGGGGGTGGTTGTCCAAAAAATACACACAGAATACTTTTTTGTTTTCTAGGAAATGAGTGAATGGTAGAAAATGGTTTATATTTTAAGAATATAAATAATTTTATAGTTATTATATTTTTTCAATAAATACCATTTTATAACCATCTATGTAAGGTAGTGATGAAAATAGAAATAGATTACTTCAAGGTGGCAATACTCTGTATGTACGCACGAACAATGTTCTGAATTTTCTAAGGGGGAAGGGTGGATAATGGTTATAAAATTAACATAATAACATTAAAGTATAATAAAAATAATTATATCAGTATATTATAATTGGTAAAATATATTGGGAGGAGAAATATTGAGAATAAAAAATTTTAATAAGTGATTATTACTCATGTTGAGAATTGGAACCTCCACTTGGAGGACCTCTTAGAAATAGAGGATTTAAGAATTTTTCTTGAATAATGGGGCATAAAAATGTGGTATATAGATATATGGGAAGTAAAATGGGTATATGTTTGAGGGTAATTCTTATATTTATAATTTATTTAAATGGGTGGTGGAAGTATCATTTTATAAGTGAGAAGAGTGGCATATTTTTGATAATATAAAAGGGAAAGTTACTATTCAAGGAATTTAAATCCAAAATTTGAAAATAATGGATTTTTAATGAGGATTTTATCTATAAAACCCTTCAATGAACATTTGAAGATAAATTTTACTAAATTTTATGTATTTTCACCTTAATTTTAACTTTCATCATAATTTACTTTATAGTAGTGACTCATTTTTTGACCTGGGTAATTTATTTGAATGAGAAAAATTAAAATTAACCATATTACATAATCTTAAAATTATTATTTAAAATTTTAGAATAATTTTATCAAATAATATTTTTAATTATAAGAGAAATTAATTTTAATATAACTACACATAAAGAGTAAAATTGTTTTTTAGAAAAAGTGTATTTTTAAGCATAAAAATTATGTAATGGATAAAATTATCAGCAATTCCAATTTTCATAACATTAATTAATTTTTTTCTAAAAAAATATAGTTATGTTCCTATAAAATAAATCTAAAACCAAAATCCAATGTGAAAATATTTAATTAAAATAAAATACCAAAAAAAGTTTTATTGGAATAAAATATTACTTCAGTTCCAAAGATGATAAACATAAATTTTCTAAATTCAATATAGTATATGAAAATGAATCATTTTAATCTTTAAATAATTTTTTTATTAATTCATTTTTTTATAAATTTTTATTTCAGGCTTATATCATGATGAAATCATAAACACTGTGATATTGGTGAACACTGTACTTTTCATTATTAAGCTAAAAAACAACCATTTCAGAAAAATCCAAAAAAACATCCTAAGATAATATTTTTTTGGTGAATCCAAAAATGAAATTAATTTTTTCAAATTATAATTATAAAATTTACTAATTAAAATTTTAAGTGGAAGGATAAAGACTTTTTTTAATGGGAATTGACTTTTTCTTACTGTAACTTTTTTTATTATTATTTACTATAAATTTTTAGTTAAATTAGTAATAATATATTATTAATATAAAAAATATATTTCTTTATATTTTTTGTAACGCCCCAAACCCAGTTACCCAAAGTCAGTGCATTATTTTAATACATTACCATGATTACAAGGAATCAAGTCCCAAAGGACCGATCAGTTTAGCATTCTTGGAAAATTGATTACATACATGAACATTACATTAAAATTTCAAACATAAAACACAACATAGATATTTATTTGAGAAATCCATTGTTCCCCAAGCTTAAACCTTCTTATCAATCATAATAAAATTCTTGGAATCCTGGGAAAATAAAACATAAGAAAGGGGTGAGTTCAGATGCTCAGTAAGGATAACAATACAACGGAAACTTTCACAAATAAGCATAAATATTTAAAGAAATTTATAACTAAAACAAAAGACTTTTAAACTTGAACTTCAGTAATACATGACAAAGATAAAATCAAATAATTCCATTTATTTATTCACATGGATATTCTACTATTCTAATAATCACATGAAATATCAATAACCACTTTCATAATGATGGAATGCATAATGCCAGACTATCATAACCACATAGCCAAGGCCTCTTTCCAAGACTAAAAATAATATTTTGTCAAGGCCTCATGCCAAGAAACTAGTTTGTATCATGAGACCTACTGATGCATCGAGGAGATATAGCGGGCTCCACCCATCACTTACTAACTGCAATGCATTCCTCATATGAACAGGTTTAAACATAACATAAACATTCCTATTAAAACTAGCATACGAAATGTAAATACATTCTCCATAAACAATGAATGGTATAAAAATAACACATCCACAGTCAAACATATCACAAAACCTTCAATAAAATATGGAAGTTTTGTATCATAATAAATCAACTTCAAATAATATTAAAATCCATCAAAGGATATTGACATAGATGAAATCAAAACTATTTGAGAGAAATATCTCTTTTTTTGAAATCATTTAAAAGTCACATTATTATAAAATAAAACATTTACATTGAAAATATTCTTATAATATTGAAAGGGAAGATTAAAAGATTTTACAATGGTGGAAAATAGCCACACCTTCCGTATAAGTTAAAAAAGACATTCTTGCCTTAATTTTGTTGAAAAGGTTAAAAATGGCCTTGTTTGGAAAATGACGTAAAGATTCCTTTATAAAATTATTATAAAAAGTCAAACAAGGGTATAAATGACTTTAACCCATATTCTATAAAATATTAATAATTTTTTGAAACACATTTTTAAGAAACATGGATGTGGATGATAAAGAGGTCCCAGTAGATAATTACCTATAAACAACCTCAGATAATGAAGAGATTGTGAAATAAACCCTTACATTGTAATTTTCTTTGGTCGAGGGTAGGTTAACCTTGTGTATAATAGTTAAATAATTTTTATTAAATTATAAAAGAATCATATACACAAATATGATATCATATATGATCTTTTAATATTGATTTGTTAATAATATTTTAGTATTATCATCGTTTCGGGTGTTCACTTACTCATTATATTTTGTATGTTTTGTTACAGAAGTCATGTTTGTTATCCATAGGTTATATGTTATTCTTATCTATAATGATATCAAGTCCTTAAAAATTATTTTTAATCATCAAATGAAATTAATCTTTAATGGATACGATGGGGAATGAATCTCATCGCGTTCGTGGAGACGGTAGTCCGTACGTACGCACGAACATTATTTCCATTTCATTTTTCATTTTAAAAGGAATAAAAAACAAATGATACATAGGTATATTTTTGTTAAAGTATAATATAATATGTTATATATGTTATTTATGTTCATTACCACCATCCTCTATACATTCCATGTATGGTATGAATGAGTCATATCACTTTGAGGGGGCGGTAGTCCGCACTTCCTCAAATTAAATTATCGTATATATATATACAACATGAAACGAATAATGGTATGATATAAAATGGAATTACAGAAGATTATATATAAAATAAATATCATAAATATCATATTTAATTATAGTGCCATCATAATGGCCACCATGAGAGGTAGTAGGAGATAATTTGAACAATCATCATTTCGTGAGGCATTTGGTTTCCATCCACAGAAACATTATGTTATTCACCCATTAGATGGAGGTGTGTGTAAGTGTAGTTAGAATAATTATCATAAAAACATCCTAGTATATTTAGGATACTTTTTTTTTATAAAATAAAATAATAAAAAGAGTTTAGTGGTTGGAGAAGTAAAATAAAAGAAAAGAAGCAAAGAGAAATCGTTACCTTTAATTTGGGTAACTCCCTTTAGTTTGAACCAAAAAGGACTCTTTAAGTGTCTTTTACCTAAGGTAAGGATTCTAGGAGTAGTATAGGTATATAGGGAGATTAATGGGGAAGAATTTGGATGAACCAAAAGGCTTTAGTGGTGTGAGTAATTGGATAGAAGTGGTGCCTTTTTATAAGGGGGGGGGGTCTCTTTAGGAAAAACTTAAAGTATTATTTTATAATAAATTCATATTCGGTTTATAATGGCTCCAAATTGGATTATATAAAGTCTACGGTGGGGATGGGTCTAAAACCACTAAACCAATAAGTTTTAGACATGTTTCGGTCACTATTGTACCCTTATCTTTTAGATTTAACTCTTAGTTAAATAGTTTGACATTTACCATGTCTCTATGTATTTTTATATTATATGGTTAACAAACTTACTATAAACTACCAAGAGAACCCCAATTGGTTAATTAATGACATACCTATCATCATATAAGTCCTTTGGCCGAACCTTATATTTTTAGGAATATTATATCAATTAATAATATAATATTTTTTTAAAAACTCCTTTATGTCAATTTTGACACTATTTAATAATTGATTTTTGTTAAAGTCTTAGTAACTTTATTAATTAGAATAAATTTCATTTAATAAATCCTAACATTTCATATTAACCAATAAAAGTCTTTTAATTCATTAAAAGTCTCAAATTATATTTATTTGGATATTTATAATATCAATTATTTTAATATTTCACTAATTAGGTAATTACTGCATCACCATTGTGTCATAGATAAATTAAATTATTTAATGTCTAAAAATTATAAATAAAGTACCATTATGTAGGAAATATTTTATATTTCTAATGAATATTTATAATCGAATTTATCTTATGTTTAGCCTTATATTAATTTTTTTTATTTATTAAACTTTGATTTTAACTCTTTTAACTCTTCTTTGAATTAAATAATAGTAAATGTCCTAATCTAATCCAAGTGGACCATAGAGGTTCATATTTTATTCCTAAGGTTGTTTTGGGTCAAATTATACTTAGAAAATATAATTATGACATGTTTTAGGGTAATAATAATATCATTTTTACCCTTAATTACCCTATTTACTTTTAACCGTGGTAAATAAAAGTAAAAAGTTACTATTTAGAAAAAATTATTTTCATCTTATTGAACAAAATTTTACTCCTTGATATTGACCATTTCTCTCGGATTTTCTAAATTCCACTCACAGATGCGGTAAAATTAAGTTTTATGTGAATTTGCAAATTCTCCTAGGAGGTGGGTAAAAGTCGGTGATAAGTTTAAAAAAAAATTTATAAGTCTAAAGTTATTATAAACTGACTCCAATTAATTACATTGAACTTATATAGGTATTATGTATCTATTTTGACCTAAAATAAATTTAAATAAAATAAATATTTATTTATATAAAAAGTTGGTTTTAACCAATAACTCAGTGTTTTTCACTATTCATCAAAAATTAAAAGTTTTTATAAAAATACCAAAAATTCTCCATAAGATAATTTTGATATTACGAATTCAATAATGAAGTCTATTTTACCAAATTAAAAACATAGAAGTTGCATTTATTAATTTAAAATTAATTCCAGCTGTCAAAACCAAAAGGCGTATTTTTAAGAAATAATAACTATCAAAAGTTTGACACTTGTTTATGTCCATTTTCAAAGTGAAATTACTTACAATGACCATCATTGGATTAAATGGTAAAAAAATAATCTATTTATACTTCCAAACCAATAAAATTTATAATTTAACACTATAAATTATTTTGATTAAAAAAGTTTTTTTCAATTAAAATATTGTATTTTTTACTATTCACCCAAATATGAAAGTTATCATAAAACACCAAAACTTTATTGAAACTAAATTATTTTGTCTCGATACTAAATAAGAATTTTATTTTTTCAAATTAAATATATAAAAGTTTCAAATATTGGATTTAAAAAGGTTTCTCCATTAAAAGGCGGTGAAATAGCATTTTTTGAAAAAAAACTTCTTTTATCTGAAAAAAATGTATTTTTTCTTAAATTATGTTTAAGAAACTCATAATATGGACTCTAAAATTATAAGGATTATATAAAGTTCAAAATTCTATTAATACTATTCATAACTTCTTTTGAACGGCTAGTTTGGTAAGTCATGGTGCGCTAGAACTCGGTGTTGCGTGTAGTGCAAGTTATTGAATTACTTTGAAGAAATAACATACTATGAAATCTTGGGGTGTTAAATTTTTACCATAATATACATAGTTTCTTGAAATAAAAATTAATAGTGCATAAAAACCCAATTTTAGAAAAAATATAATTTTAAGTATAAAATTATCTTATTAGTTGTTTAGGTATACTAATTGAAATTTATAATTACATTAGTATTAAAGTGACCTTTATTTTTCTTTATAAATGTATTTAATAATTTTTTTACCTCCATTTATACCTGCCAATTCAATAGATTATTTACAGTGGTTAAATTAAATAATTTTATTTCAAAGTATGACAATTTCATCTTAGTTCTATTTTGCATGTGAAACAAGATATACAACATATTTTTTATTTAAATGGAAAATATATAATAAAATATAAAGGTGTTACATTCTCCCACATTAAATAAATTACATCCTTACAATCATATTTACCACTTACTGATGAAAATAGTTATGGGTATATAAAATATATCCACAACTCAATATATAATTTCTAGAGAAATATTAACCATACAAACTTAATAGATATATATTATTCATCAGAATAGGATTATCCCTAATATTCAGTATTTCTCCTATAATTTTATCTAAAAATCCCTCATGATTATATATCATGACTCTTATAATATAATTAGTTTTCCTAGAGGATTTATAGTTAGTCTTGCAAAGATTGATGATCACAGGTGGGTTTCAAATATGAAATGTGATTTCATTATTTTTTTTAATTAATTTGGAGTATATGTGGAGATATAAAATATATTTCCAAAATCGCATCAAATTAATATAAATAATTAATAATATTTAACTGAACCACATTCTCATAATTTCAATTTAGAATATAGTAATTATACAACTAGAATTTGTCTTTGATAATTACATCATCGAGGTGCTGATTTAATTCTCCTTGATAACTTCCATGATATAATAGAGTTATTAGAGTCAAATTCCAACAAGACATACACAACTATGATGTAGAATATATGTGTGCCTTACTTATTATGACCCACTTAAATGATTTTCATCAGGTATTCCCATCCTTGTTTCTTTGGTCTAGGAGGTTGATGATGCCCATCATTCTTATTATCGCTTGGATTTGAGAATTGACTTGGATAATTCCCAAAATCCACATATTTAAGAAAATGAAATATTCATGGTAATTTAGGATGAACTATATTTTACACCATCATGTTAACCAAAATCATTATTTTCCATCATCAGTTATTTTCTTGATAATCTCCTTTACCAAAAATAAAACATCTTCCAATTCCTTTGAAACATGTACCTGGGTGCTTACTCCCATATTATCGACACGTTGGAAATTGAATCTTCTTTCCCACATGTTATTTATCCCGAGAGTATACATTAAAATTTATCATTCTATTATTTGGTTTTTTTGGAAATTTTACTAGGTTCCTGTTGTTAATCATAATTCATGATAGACAATTAGGAATAACCACAATACTTATCACTATAACTATTTTACTTTTTGGTTATTCATTATGAAAATCACTACATTTTCAATATAACTTGTTATTAAATTCATTCCTCCTTGATCCATCTATTATGTAAATAAAATAAAGTTTTAAATAAGAATTTTTGGTTGAAAATTATTAAAACAATATTAATATAAATGGAATAATTCGTAAATGACATATGTACCTTAACATATAAATTTCTAGATTTCAATTTTGGTTATAAAATTTTTATTTCCAATTATATTATCTAACCATACCATAAAAATGTTCTTAAATTATTCATGATAATTAATAAAGATCAGGTGAGTCATTAAAGAATATCCCCAGGGAGTGTCAAAATAGTTTTCTAGTTATGCATATTTTTTCATGCAGTAGGTGAAGATTAAGTTAATACCTACCCATCATTTTCAGAGTTATTACCCCTCGGTGAATCTTTTCCAAGGTCCGTATCAACTTATTTTCATCCGAACAGATATTTCATTGTTAGGAAACCATATAATATCTACTTCACTAAAATATCAAGATCATATCCTATACTTAGACTTACACCTAGGGTTTTCAATAATTTTATCTACTTATAATCCCAAATATAACTAAACTTATCCCCAAAATAACTCATCCCTACTTTAATAGCAACTGAGGTGCCCTAGACCAACACTCTCCGAACTAGTTCTAAAAACACATAAATTACAAACTATTTTTGATACCAACTGAAGGGACCTAAAATAAATAAACAAACATATTATATTATTTCACATGAATAATCATTTCATCTCATACATAGTCACAAACCCCCTAGAACCAAAGGTTTATTTTAATTGATAATTAGCTACATAAACAACCTATTTTACAACACTAATGAACATTACTCTATAAATACAACTCTCTGGAATCCTTTTTAAACTTATCCTAATTTATACTTATCTTCATAAAATAAGGAATAGAAACATAAGAATGGGTGAGTTGAGATGATCATTAATGGTAAAACTTGTCAACATTTTATCAAGAATTCAGTCATAAGTAGGCGAGAAAACATTAGTATGAGGAGAATATAATATTAAAATTTACATAAAATAATAAGAGTTGTCCATAATTCCTGACAGAAGAAAATGTATCCCAAATGAAAAATCATATACCATAGAATAAGAGATTGATATAATAAAAACTACTCATGGAGCATAATCATTGGTATATAACATAAAAATGTGTCATGGAATGGAAAAATATCATAACAAGGAATTGTGGAACAAATATTGAGAAGCTTCATATCGTGAGAGAATACATTCATAACCACCCTTTATGTTTTGAAAAAAATACAATCATTTCCAATCATTAAGTTTTTAACAATTACAAAACTTTCACATGATTAAAGTTGTGAAAAAATACAAGCATTTTCATGCTTAATGTTGTGAAAAAATGCAATAATTTCCAAATTTTATGTTGTGAAAAAATCCAAGCATGTCCATACTTAATTATATCATGAGATATCAAACTATAATTAGTTCGTTATAGGTGGATATAGGACATAAACCATCAAAATCCATACATATAGGTGTCCCATAATATATCAATAATTCATAATATCATGAAAACTTAGAGATATAAAATAAGTTTCATATAAATTCTAAATGGTTTCAGATAACTTGATATGAAAACTAGATCAGTTGATAAAAAACATTTAATCACAAAAAAGGTGAATTTCATAAATTAATTTATAAGTAAATTTATAAAAATAACTCCATATGAGATATATCCTTTAGAGTTAAACAGGGATGGTAAGTAATATATAAAAATTCATTATAAATCATTTCTTAACATTGTCATAATGAGAAGAAATTATGAGTTAATTTTGAAAATATTATTTTTTAGAAGTTTTCATGAGAAAAGTTTCAAAAATTATTTTATAGGAAATATCACTAAATCAAACATGAAAAAATATAATGATTTTATAAAGTAAATTTAAAGTGTAAAATAAAATATTTTGTCATGAAAGGATAAAAAATACATTTTAATATTAAAAATGCATTTATTAAAAGACACATCATAAAAAGAGTGGTAAATCTTCCATTTAAAAATATGTAAAGATAAATTTTAAGATCAATATAAATAATACTTATTTTAATTTTAAAATAATTCATAGAACATTGGTTAGAAGATTGAATATTTACATGGAAGAAAAATAGCTCATTTTGAGGGGATGATAATTATTCATAACAACATCAAATTTTATGAAGAAAGAAATCCACAAAAAAGATGTATTTGTTATGAAAATGTAATTTCCCAGAAAATAATGGTGAAATTAAATATAATATCATCATATAATATATTAAAACAATTTTGTAAAACCATATTCAATGAGGAATAATTATGACCTAAGAAAAGAAATTGATTCAAGAAAAACCACTTATGGATTGTAATAACTTTTGAATAAAAAGATATTGAAAATGGTAAAAATAAATGGATTTTAAAACCCATTTAATTTAATTAAAAGTAAAAAATTTAATATATATGTGATTTTATACACCACTCAAAATAAAACTAGCGGTAAATATGGAATATGTCTAAAAGAATAAAAATTGAGATGAGAAACCCACTACCTGTGCTCTCGAATTCCACAAAAGTATTATAACTTCATGTATAATAAAAAAACATATTAATAACATATTTTATGACCTTATTAATATATATTACCCTATATATCCTTCCACTATAATCATTATTATACATTTATTAGTTAGTTATATAAAATTTTCAATATCATATGTTACCGATTTTGATTTTTTCACGTATAATTTAAAATATCTATGTTGACCCTCGGTCTTTGATACACAGTTCCTAATTACTATTTTATCCAACGAAAAATAATATATTATTTATAATTATTTATAACACTCTAATTTAATTCCATGAGAATTTTATTCATGATTTATGAAGAAGGAATTAGTGATGGGATTATTTTGATTTTTTATTAACAAAAGTTAGTATATCAATAATGAGTTGAATATTAATACAAAATTCAGGGAACATTAATAATTTCATTAATTCCCTTATAATTAATTAAATAGATTTTTATAGTAATAAATGTGGTTTGGTAATGAAAAATTTAATGCATTGTTCCATGGAGGTGGCAATTAGTACGTACTCACATACGACGTTTTCATTTTTCCTAAAATGAGAGAAAGGTAGAAAATAATATATATTTTCAAAATATTAATATTTATATAAGTATTTTATTTATTAAATTCACAATTATAAATATTTTTTTATGGTGATGATGCAAAATTATATACATCTCTTTGTTGAGGTGGTATTCCATACGTATGCCTGAATGGTGTTCTCATTTTTCAAAGGGGGAAGGATAAATAATTGTTATAACATTAACATAATAAAATTTTAGCATAAAAAATGATTATGTACATATATCTTAATTATTAAAATATATTTACCAGATAATTATGAAGAATAAGAAGAAAATAATTTAAGAAGTGATTAATACTCACGTTGAGAATTTAAACCATCTATTGGAGGACCTCTTGGAAATGGAGGATTTAGGGATTTTCCCTTGATAAAGGGGATTATAAATGTGGTATAGGGATTTTGGGGAAGTATAATTGGTAGAAGTTTTGGAGTAATTTTTATATAGTGTACGTAAAAGGGTGGTGGAAGTCACCATTTATAAGTGAAGAGAGTGGTATTTTTGTAATAATATAAAAGGAATCATCACTATTCAAGGTATTGAATTCCAAAATTTGAAAATAATGGATGTTTCACGGGTATTGGGTCCATAAAACTATTAAAACACATTTTTAGATATTTTTTTATGAATTTTAGATGTTTTATCCTTAGTTGTAACTTTTATAATTTTTTACTTTACCGTTGTAACTCATTCTTAACCTCGGTAATTTATTTTAATGACAAAAATTAAAACTAAAATAATTATTTAATTTGAAAATTCTAATTTTATATTTTTAAATAATTTTATCAAATTAAATTTTCAATGGTGATAAATGTTAATTTTAATATTAGTGCATGTGGTACCTAAAAACCATTTTTTAGAAAAGGTGTATTTTTAAGTATAAAAATAATGTTAAGGATAAAATTATCAATATTAATGATTTTCATAAAATTAATTTGTTTATTTCTAAAAAATAATATTTATTTAACTTATTAAGAAATCAAAAACTAAAATCCACTATGTTAATATTTAATTAAAATAAAATATCAAAAATGTTTTTTATTAGAATAAAATGTTACTTGAGTTCAAAAATTATAAACATAAGTTTTATAAATATGAAATAGTAGATTTAAATGAATTATTTTAATCCTTAAATACATTTTTTATTGATAAAAATGTTTTTTTAAGTTTTGGATTCATACTTATATCATGATGAAGCTGTACACGCTATGGTATTAGAAAACACTATCTTTTTCACTATTTACCTAAAAATCATCCATTTCCAAAAGAAATCAAAATTTAATACTACTATAATACTGTTATGTTGAATCCAAAAATGAATTTAATTTTGTAAAATTAATATACCAAAATTTATGAATTTAACTTTTAAATGTAAATATAAAAACTATTTTCCTTGAGGATATGACTTTTCCAAATAATAATTGTCTTTTTTCTTATTTCCAATCAATTTATAATTAAATTAGTGTTAATTTATTTTTAATATTAATAATATATTTTATTATCATTTTACCATATTATACATAGTTTTTAAAAATAGAAAACCATATCACATAAAAATACAATTTTAGAAAAAAATAAAATTTTAAGTATAAAATTATCATACTAGTTATTTATGTATACTAATTTAATTTCATAGGTTCATTGTTATTAAAAGTGATATTATTTTTATTTGAAAGTATATTTCAAAAAATACCTCTAGTTATACAGACCAATTCAATGACATATTTACAATGGTTGAATAGATTAATTTTATTTTAAAGTATCACAATTTCATCTTAGTTCAGTGTTTCATGACAAAATAGCTACCCAACATAATATTTATTTAAAGGAAAATATATAATAAAATATTCAAGTGTTACAAAAGAAATTTTTTATATCATGACCCATTATACTAGGAATAAATATAGTAAAAAAGAATCACATATCCCAGTATCCTAGTTAATTTTGAGTTACATATCAAATAATTTTAGTTATGGATTGTTATATAAGAAGTAAGATGAGATAGATTTAAAGGGACTTACATACTCTAAATTTGATAGTGGTGACGAAGAAAAAAATTCCACATCATATAGATCATTTTTAATAGTTAAATGTGTGAATCATGACATTATATAAAGCAATTATTAGTTACCTTAAGCTCTATTGAAGGTATGTATATGGTTGCATCAAAGGAAGATAGATATATGATTTGGATGAATAATCAGCTTTAAGAAAAGAATGTAAGTGATGGATATCTATTAGTCATTAGTTGTGAAAAATAATGTCTCATAAATATATCCAATAATCTAGTGAAACATTCTAGATCAAATATAATTGATATCAAGTGTCATTTTATTAAGGATAAGGGAGTCAAAGACATATTGAAGGAAGATGTTGTCCCGTAAAAGGAGTAGATTTCTGATATTCTTACCAAGAAAATTCCAAATAAGTCTTTTGATTAGTCTAGGTTTTAGATGGGAGTCTATCCCACTTCCCAATACTGATATATATTTCCTTGTAAGTTTCTTTCCCTCTTCTAATTATACTAAAATTTCTACAAAAGGGTATAAGTAGATTTAAGGGAGAGAAACTTGTATGTTCTTGAAATTTTTTAATCTTTTATTTAAGTGAGTTTAGGAAATTGTTTAAAAATATGTTTCTAATTTCATGTATAAAAAATTATGATTTTGTATCATTTTTTGAACTATTCCTAGATAAATTTGGTGTCTGAATTAATCACTCTTATTTACTAGACTAAGATAGCACAAGTAGACTTACATTTTATTGGTTCATAACTCATTTATTTAAAGAAGATGATACCACCTCCTTTCAAAACTCTATATGAATTTATTTTTAATAAGGGGGGGGGAATGTTTTTTTTATATATCAACATATTTTCATATATTGAGGTGGAGAGGATTTTGGATGTGCTAAGAAACATTATTTAAAGGTATTATCATTGAAAAAAAATACAAAATGGGGATTTATCAACCCACTTGAGGATGATGTTTCTTTTATTTTCAATATATGTATTTCAGTTGATTAAAGAAGTCCATATTATGTTTGGATGGGTTCTATATCAATTAGGATAAATTTTTATGCTCTGAGTTGTTACTAAATTTTGGATAAGACATAGAATGGATAAAATTTTATTTAGAAATTTAATATTAAAAAAATATAGGACCTTACTTTGACATGTAATAGTCTTTTGATTTATATCTAATATATTCTCTGTAAATCACAAAAAAATATAAGTGTTGAAATTCCTTATTTAGATAAATAATTTTATTTGAAACATAATATCTTCAAGATAGGTGAAAATTAAAAAAGGAAAAAAGATTTCATGGATACGTAATATATTTGGTTCATATATAATACCCTCATGAGTTTTGAAATATGTAAAATGGAAGAACTAATATTTCTACATAATATCTTTTTTCTACATATATAACAAATTGTGTGATGTTTTTTAAAATAAAAGGTGAGTTCACTATGATACTTAATATCCTTCAGGGTGATATGTAATATTTTTCCCAATTCATATAAATAAATATAAAATGTTAAAGTCATTATATTTTTAATATACTTGGATCATACATAATTTTGTTATGTTGAGGATCAAATGAAAATACATTTTAGGAGAACCCATTATTAAATTATCAAGGGTAATAAAAGCCTTAAATAATATTAATAATATTTACATGAGTATTATTGGATTAAAATTTTGAAAATTATTGGGTGCCTCAATGTGATATTTATGTGTAAATATTTATTACTTAAATGTCTTTTAGTAGGAAAGTCTAATAAGGTAAATATTTTTTATAAGGTATTTCTAAAATATAACCCAGATAATGCTAAAGATTTTATTTAATGAATTAAAATATAAAAATGATTCCAAGGGAGTTTTAATTCAAGTTAAGTATTGAGTTGATGATATTTATGTCAGGGAGAAGAATATTTTGCTTTATAGATTTCTGATGAAGAAGACCCAACCCTTTCCTGGTAAATTTAAGAGAATAAAAAATTTAAGTAAACATGGAAAATATTTTTGTAATAATCATTTCAGAAGAAAATTCATTTTAGATACTTCCTTGTGAGAAATGATGGGACTCATTAATGTATTAGTTGAAGGTTTTGTGGCTCACACAAGATTTGTAACACCCTAACCCCGAAAGCCGAGAGTCGGTGCATTATTTTATCACATTTTCATGATCACTAGGAATAAAATCCTAAAGGATAGAAAATTTTAGTAGTATTGGAAATAAAAATTACATACATGATACACATAATACATTGGGAAAAGAAACTAATGCATAACACAAGTAAAAACACATCATCATTGAAACTCATTTAAAGGATTCCTCTTCATAACCTGGGTAAAGGAAACATAATAACGGTGATCTCAAATCCTCAGTAATGGTGTAATTGCTCAAATTTTCATGAATTTAATTTTCGAAATTATTTGGGAAAATTCTGAGACTAGTCACTAAGATGGAGTGTGATTCTGAGGCTCAGGGTTCCCGTAACGATTCGTTGAAAAATTTTAAGTTTTCAATATCACGTGCACCCAAATTTTATGGAAAAGTGAAATAACTTCTGAAACGGTTCTTGAATTAGAAATCTGAGGTCATCGTTGATCTCAGAGTAGTGTCTTTACCGTATTCATGACTTAACATTAGTCAGTGTGGGTCTTTAGTGGAAAACCCCGAAAATGGCTTAACCATAAATAAAAAAATTAACTAAAGTAATTTTATTTTTAAAATCATAATAACTCATAAATGGTAACATAGATTTGAAATCCAAGACTACTTTTGAGTTTGTAATGGAGTTTTTTCCTTAAGTAAGGCCTAACATCGGCCAGTGCGGGCTGGATATGAAAGATATTTTTTGGAAGTAAACATCATTAAAATATTCTAATAAAAATATTTTATTCTTAATGCAATGGAACTTTTTATTTAAATATTTTTTTTTAGAGAATTCAAGTTTATCACTATAACCATGGAATTTTTCTATGGTAAGGAGACGGATCTCTCTCGATAAATAGCAACGGATCATGGATCGATGATCAACAACGAACCATAGATTCGAAGGATATTCACCCATGGAAATGACACGATGAATTTTCTTCGTCAGAAATCGAACCAAATCAAGGAAAGGAATTTGTGATTTGATTTCTTTTCCCCATTCATGAATTCATTGATAAACGTATACCAATAAACAAATAGATTGGCCCGTGGATAGATCATTATTGTGGGGTTCGATTTACCTTTGCGGGGTTTGATGAAAGAATGATATTGTGATTATTTATATGCTTTCAATTTTTTGTTCTAATGAAAAAAAACCATGATCGACACAAACATCTATCATGGTCTTTTCGACTTTTTTGATTTATGATTTTGTCCTTCCCCCCATTCTTCGTTCATCACGAACATTCTTTATTTGGCCCGTGACTCGACATATTGTGATCGATCGATTGTTGCGCACTCGATCCCTGGTGAAACAATCTGATATATCATATATGGGTTCATTATGACATGAAGTAAGTGATATAGTGATGATGATGGATGGATCAAAGAAGTTTTGAGGATATCATCATTTGAGTGAATTTTCGTCAGAATGGATCGGGATGTCGATCCGAGCCCAGGGTGATGAAGAATTCAACTCAACGATCATAGACATGCCTCTGTTTTGAAAAATAGAGCAATCGAGGAGAACCGGTGGCCCGTGGAAGGGTCCACCAATGCACCGACTCTAGTTACTAGTACCAGGAGTGGAAGTCACGTTGAAGGCCTGTAGAGGCGGCATGCCGCAGGCTGATATGGCACAGATGTGGACGCCACACATTTGGGTTGGACCACATAGACCAGTAGGAGATGTAGTCAGGGCAAGCCACATTGGCCACACCGGCTAGCCCATAGTGGGGTCCAAACTAGTTTAGATGGGCCACACTAGTGGCCCAGTAGGCAAGGTTGGTTTGGGCCAAACTGGACCGGGTCGGGTCATATCCAGACCGGACCTGGGTTGGGCCATTTCACAAAAAACACTAATATCATTCAAACTTCATGTCTGTTTGAAGATCCATTTGTGACATTGGGACCCTTGCAATGAGACAGTACTTTTGAGATACTCTATGTGAGTATTTTTTAATGTTGGAAAATGATATATTGGCTTGAAGAGTTGGTACTTCTGTTATAAGGACGCTACGAGCGGAATCTTATAGCTGGTTGTGACTTTGTGACCGAATTACTTGGGGGCTACATGACCCATCAATGCTCTATACATCATCGACGCTCCATGTAGAATCAACACTCTATGCACCATCAACACTCCATGTTCCATAGAGGATTCCTGCCCCATCGACGCTCTGGGATCCACCGATTCTCCAGGCTCCATTAACGCACCGGGCGCCTTCGACAGTCCGTGCGCTATCGAGACTTTGTACGCCATCGATTCTCTATCTGCTATTAACACTATGTGCACCATCAACACTCCTTGCATCATCGAAATTCTGTGTTTCATAGAAACTAGGAGATCTATGGACTAAAACATAAATTTTTCTCTTCATGATTTAGACTTATATATGTGTGAGTTGATTGTACTTCGTGTGTTTAATTTATGTTGTACTTCATGTGTTTCCTTTGTGGTATACTTTTTGTGTTTCCTTTGTGGTATACTTTATGTATTTATTAGAGGTATTTACTTTGTGGTTTCAAGGTTTCCTATATATTATTGTTTTACTCACCCATGCACTGGCTTTTCCCACACTTGTCATGTCTTGTGTAGATGATTGACTCTTTGACGAAGTTTTAGGTGTACAAGGACCAGGTGGTGCTTAGAGGGATCGAAAGGATATAAATTTTACATGTATCATATGGGATTTTGAGTGTGTTCTCAAGTCCTTCTTGAGTTAGCTGATCAGGTATACTCTATTGATTGTGGTACATCTTCATCTATTTCAGGATGCCTCCATGCAAATAGACATCCATGATTCCAATGCGTGATCATGAGGATGATCCACCTAGTGAAGAGGCATCAGTACAGGGACCAGTACCGAAGATAGCACCTCCAGGTGGTGTAACAACAATACCACCACATGGAGAGCAGAAATTATTACCAGCGCTATCAGTAGAGGATGAAAACAAGCTGATTGCATTGCATGAGTTCCAAAGGCAGTGACCAACCAGGTTTAGGGGTTATTCAGACCCCAAGGTAGTTGGGGATTGGATGGAGGAAACATGTGTCTTCCACCTTGTGAGGACACATTCCGACCAGATGGTAGTTCTAGCCGCAAACCTTTTTCAGCGATTAGCGGGGTGATGGTGGAGCTTAGTGATCCAGATGCATGATGATATGAATTTTACATGGGAAGACTTTGATCACCTATTCACGGAGGATTTATATCCAGTGATGTTATGCGTAGTGTTCATACAAGATCTCCTGCATCAGCAGCATGGCATTCAAACAATAAATGAGAACTCGGTGAGATTTAAGAATATTTCTCAATACTCTATGGATATGGTGTGGGACCCATTATTTAGGGATTGAACCTTCTATCAGGGTATATGCAAGGAGATCCTAGCCTCCAATATTTCCATTAGCATCCAAATATATGTTGGGGTACTGGAACGAGCCCTACTAGTGGAGATATTTCTGGCAGAGAAGATGCTAGCAGTGAGAACTACTAGCCACCACCAAGCAACTGAGTCTTCAGCGATAGGTATTTGATAGTAGACATGGGGTCCCAAGAGGGTCATGAAATCTAGTGGACGATACAAGATACGAGGTCAGTGGTGCGGGGCTCCTAGGGAAAATCGGGTCATCTGAAGGACATGATGTGTTACTCCTACAGCGGTCAGGGACATATGGATCGATATTTTATGTTGGGAACAATTTGGATGATGAATATTTTTGAATCAGATTTTCTTTTATTGTCAAGGAAGTATGAGAAGAAAGGAAATCACCTCACTTTGTATAAGTGGGTTAGAAAATACAGGAAAGTTACAATACATTGCATGATAAATCTGATGATGATTTTCTAGTATGTATATCACAGATATCAAAAGTCAGTTGGAGAAATTTTAATGCAAGATTTATGAAGGAAAGGGGGAGAAAATATTCTATCAATCATCGTGGTTGGTCTTGAAGAAGAAAGTGTCTAAGAGGGTGCAATTTTCCCATGTTTTCCAAATTTTTTGGGTCGAAAATTTGGAGTTGGGCTAGCATTGTGAAATATGGATTTTCTTAAATATATCATCAAAATATGGAAAAAGGAATGAATTTTGAAAATATGGGTTTCATGAAGTAGATATCTCAAATACATGAAGAATTTTGTTAGTGTTCTCTAGGATTATGACAAGCTTCATGAATGGAAGAGGTAAAGAGCTTCACTAGATAGAATTGTTGTGGTGAAGAGCATTGTAAGTAGAGCATTGCGGCAGCGCAAAGGAAGAAGTATCATCACATGAGCACAAATAATTTGATGGAATAATTCACGATTACGACAATCTTTGTGAATCTAGAAAATATCCAGAGTGCTTTGTGAAGAAAAGTGAATTTCAGGGGAAATTTCAGAGCTCTACTATTTGGTGTTGACATGGCTTTGAGGAGGTTGTAAGGTTCTAGAGTTGGTAGGAAACGCTTGTAAATTGGCCTCTACCAACATGATAAGATTGAGATACTTAACATGAATTTTAGAGTTGTCAAATTGCGAAGAAATTTTGCATAGAAAGTGAGATATATGAAGGAAGAAAGCTATACGAAGGAAAGGAGCTTCGCAACGAGCCGTTAAAATTTTCAAAATAAGTTAACCTCGCAAAGGCTAATTTGTGCTTAGTGAAATAGTGATATCTGTAATCTAGTGTGCTCTATGAACTAGAGAGCTCTACGAATCTGGGAGCTTCATGAAGGAGCTATGCGAGATGAAGATTTGAGTACCCAAATTATGTGACAAGTGCTTTCAAGTGGATCAATATATGACTAGGGTATAGGAATAAGTATTATTACAAATTCCAGGTAATTCCTATCAGCTTATGGATAGTAAAGAGAAGAGTTGTTTTCAAAGATCAGATGTGTGGAAGTTTTTCAATAAGCACAGAGACATTGTATTACCCTATTTTTGCTAAGAGGGTGCGTACACACTTTAGAATTATCTCCCAAGTTCTACATGAGTGAAAGAAAACATCATACTCATTGTATTTCACATTAAAGGATTATCTATTTAATGTATTTTTTGGTATATGATTATCTTTGTACCATACCAAGGACTAGCTACTCTCATTGAGTAGTGAATCGTGTAAATTATTATGTTCTTATGGATGTGTGTTTGGATTTTGTTAAGCTGGGAAGGAGGTCCTTAATAGGAGGAAAGGGTTGTTTCATTTGAATGGAAATATAAAAGGAAAATATATCATTGATTCACCCCATCCTCCTCTCAGTGATACCTAGATCCTGACTGTGTAACTTCAATTGGTATCAGAGTGCCAGGTTCCCTTTGTTTATTCTTTCCTGAAGTTTTGAAGATAAATTTTGATGGAGAATATGAATTATGTGAACAATAAGGGGATTAGTTTTTTTATGGGAAGAATTATAATATATTAAAATATAGAATTATGCCTTATCTTATGTCTATTGAATATGTAGTTCTTGAAATTGCAATAGATGGATTTTCTGATATTGATGACAAGGTTCCTCTTACTCCTTCTGATAAGAAGAATCTTGATAATGATGGAAGAGATAAAAATTAATTACTCTCATCCCTTTCTGAGAGTGAATTATCAAGAGTGAAAGGTGTCTCTACATCCAAAGGAATCTAAAAAAATGAAAAACATCTATGAAGTATATACCAAAGTTAACAAGGAAAAACTTCAAATCTTGAGGTTGAAGTATGAAGACTTAATGATGGGTGAACATAAATATGTTGGGGACTTATTTACCCAGATAAATGAAATTTTCAGTACAATAATATGTCTTAGTGAAAATTTGGATGATTCTAAAGTTGTTGAAAAGTTATGGAGAATTATTCCTGCCAAATATGATGTTAAAGACTCATCACTGGAAGACAGAGACCCTAAAACAATATCTCTGGATGATTTTCGTAGCACTCTCATCACTTATGAAATGATAAGGGAGAACAATATGAAAAGAAAAGAAAAATCTGATAGAGTAATGCTTTTCAAATATTCAAAGAAAGAGAAGTTGAAGAAAAATATTATTGAAGATGAAGTTTGTGAATCTAACTCTGAATATGAGGTATGTAAAAATTTTTTGAAATTGTTTCCTTGTTTTCTAAAAAGGTGAAAGGATTCATAGGGAAATAAAAATGGAATCTCCCATTGAAATGTTTTGAATGTAGATTTGTTGGCCACTATGTGACTAATTTCCCCCAAAAAGGGAAAGCTGAAGACATTGATGAAAAAGAAATAAGACCAATAAGGTCACGGAGGAAATAGGGTGACAAATATAAATATTCTGGAATAGTTAAGGATAAAAAGTTCTTCAAATCAAAAAGAATAATCTTTTAGTTAAAAAATGAAGAACGTGATGATAGTGAGACTGAATCTGAAAAATTTGTTACTGAGAAAGCAAGAGAGAGTACATTTTTTGAAATAGTTAATAATGAAGATTATGAGAGCATTAGTTTTTAAGAAGAATAAAATCAACTTTAAGAGTATTTGAAAGAAGAGATAAAGGAATTTTTGAGAAAGATCAGATGGCTTGAGAAGGAAAATAGGAAATTGACAAATGAAAAATCTTCATTAAATGACCAAGAAAGCTTTCCTAATGAGAAATTTTTTTTGAAAAGGATATTGATGATCTAAAATATTCTCTTGAGAGTGAAAAGAGTCATAATGATCATCTAGAAGTAAAACTTATGGAAAAATAAGATGAGTTGGAACTTGTATGACTTAAATATTCTAATGCTAAGGAAAGTAACATAGGGTTCAAAAAATATATTACCTAAGTTGGTGAAAGTTATTTTAAAAATTAACCTAATAAATATAAACAAATTTACCTTCAAACGGTGAAAATAAAGATAGAACTAGTTCTGATAAGAAAAATGCTAGAAAGGTTACTTATGTGGTCAAATTTATCAATTCTAAAAAATCAGAAGCATCTAAAAATCCTAAGTCTAGAAAGATTTCTACTACTTCTGGTTCTAGTAACTCTAAACAAAAATATAAGCTAAAGAATAAAGTTACAATTGAAAATATAAATGCTAATAGTCAAAAAAGTTCTAGTAAGAAAATTGTTGAGAAGCATGTTCACAACTTTGGTTAGTATGGATGTTTCAGAGGGAAATATTCATTCTATGGATACTACTGGTATTGTGGTGGATTCCGAAACATGGAAAATATGTGTTGGTTCAACCAACAACATTACTACTACTCCATAAGATTTTCAAGACAAGGATTAAGGGAGAGTCAATATTTTCAAAATAAAAAAATCTAAAAATAAAGTCCGAAAGATATTAGATAAGTCTGGCGTGAAGTTTTAGAATAGGTTCCAACCCCTAGAATATATATATGAAGGCTGTGATTGACCTAAACATTTTGCTAAGGGTTGTCTTATTGTGTTACCAGAACAAGATTTTTTTTCAATAATTCCCAAAATCCAGTGATTTTAAAGGCTAATAAAGATAGATATGTTTGGTCCAAAAGGAAAAACTGGTTGGTTTTCTATCTAGAACACATTGACTTGGCTAGTAAATTGGAGGAAACACAATAGAAAGTGGAAGAAAAGGATGAACAGAAGGATCTTGTTGTTGAAACCATTTTGAAAGCTATGAATTGAGAATGACCTTGGATCCTTGATAGTGGCAGGTCTTCACATTTGAAAGGAGTATTAATGTTCTTAAATAATGTTAAAGAATTAAAATACAGAACTATGAAATTTGGAAATGATGAATCTCTAAGGATCAAAGGAGCTGGATTAGCCATCATTTAAAAAGAAAAGATTAAATCCAAAAAAACACTATATGTTCATGGGATGAAACATAACATACTACGTCTGTCACAACTTTTTGATGAGATTAAAAAATTCATCTTCAGAAAATATGGATTTTTTGTGAAAAATGAAGATGATGGAAAGGTGGTTACAAGTGGCCAACATACAAAAGGAAACTTGTTCCAAGTTGGTGAAGTTCATAATTCATATTACATGGGTTTGGTAGATGAAAATAAGTTGTGGAATAAAAGGCAGGGGAATATGTGTCAAATAAATGTGAGAAGATTATCAACATGAGACAGGGTTCGAGAAGTTCATGATTTATCAACAATAAGAGGTTGGTGTTGCACTATTTTTCAAAAAGGGAAGATTACGAATACGGTGCACAAGAAATTTGACATTTGTTCAAAATGGAATTTGGAACTTATTAACTCTGATATTTGTGTGCCAATGATAAAACAATAAAAAATAGATATAATTACTTCATCAATTTCATTGATGATTTTACTTGCATTACATGTGTTATTTTTATGATGCATAAGTCAGATGCTCTGAAAATGTTTAAAAGTTTCAAAAGGAAAGATGAGAAGGAATGTGAGTGTTCAATGAAGAAGTTGAGAACCAACAATGGTGTTGAATATAATAATTAATAATTTGAAAATTATCTTGATAATAATGGAATTCAACATGAGTTCAGTTCACTATACACACCTCAAAAAAATTGTGTTACTGAAATAAAGAATAGGATTTTGGTGGACATGGGTGAAATATGTTACTTGGACATGGTCTCTCTCATTACTATTAGAGGTAAGCCATGAGTACTATTGTGTATATACATAACCAATGTTTCTATATGCCAAATTTAGATATGACTACATACAAAATGTCCTATAGAAAAACACTAGGTCTGAAACACTTTTGATTTTTTGGGAGTCCATCCATTATAAAGAAGAAAGTTGAAAAATTTGGAAAGTATGAGAAAAAAGGAGATGATGGAATTTTTCTTGGAAATGCTCTAGATAGAAGAGTATAAAGTTATCTCAACAAATAAACATTAATAATTATTAATTTTTTAGATGTGAAAATTGTTGAAAATGTTGAGAAAGAAAATCAGTCATATGCTGATGTGTAAGTTGAGAAGGATAGAGAAGATTTTGTTGATAATATTGATAATGCTATAGAATGTGTTAATCCTAATTAATAAGTGGAATCAAACTCAAAAATATCAATTCATGAGGATAAAATTTAAACATCTTATCATAGGTTGAGGAAACAATTGGAGGAACATAACATTTTTAGAGATCAACATCAAAGGGTTCAAATGATAAGAATAATGAATGCAATTACACACACTTCTCTCTATTTTAAATCTGAACCGAATGATGTGAATGAAGCATTTGAGCATCCAAAATGGGTTCATTCTATGAATTAAGAGCTTGATCAGATAGAGAAGAATGATAATTGAGAGATTTTACCCAATCCAAATAACAAGAACATTATTGGTACAAAGTCGGTTTTCCAAAACAATATGAATGAAGATGGTGAAGTGATATGAAACAAATCAAGATTGGTCTTCCAAGGGTATTCACAAATTGAAGGCATTTATTTTCATGAAATTTTTTCTCCAGTGGCAAGGATAGAAATAATCAGAATTTTTCTTTTTCTTTCTACACAACGATGCTGCAACATCTTTCAAATGGATGTCAAATCCAAATTCTTGAATGGTGATCTTGATGAGGAAGTTTACGTTAATCAACCTTGTGGATTTGTTATTGGAAAAGATGAAACTTATATATGTAGGTTGAAGATGGATTTTTACGGGATAAAACAAGCACAAATGGCATGGTATTAAAAACTGGATATTTTCTTGAGGAAAATGAATTTCAAGAAAGGTAGAATTGAAAACATTATTTACATAAAGGAATGTCAGGATTTCTCTTCAATCATAATTGTTTATGTCGATGACATTATCTTTGCTAGGAATGATTAAAGATCTTGTGAAAGATTTTCAGAGTAGAATAAGAAGTTGTTTGAGATGTCTATGTTGGGAGAAATGAAATAATTTCTTTGGCTGCAAATTACACAGAAGAAGAATCACATTTTCTATCTCACGAGAAGTATGCTAAAGAAATTTTGAAAAAGTTGGTATAGAAAATTAGAAACCAATTTCCACACCAATTTAAGTTGGAACCAAGTTGTCTATAGATGAAGAAGGTAGAGAAGTTGACCAGAAAGAGTTTCAAAAGCTGATTGGAAGTTTTTTATATTTGACTTCTTCAAGACCTGACATAGTCTATGATATTACCTTATTTACAAGATTTAAGAGAGATCTTAAAGAATCACATTTTATTACTAGAAAAAAAATTATCAGATGAATCAAAGCGATAATAAACATTGGAATTAGGTATTATGGATCAAATAATATTTATCTATTTGGGTATTCAGATGGTGATTGGGCAGGAAACGTTGATAATAGAATATCTAGATCTAATAGAGTTTTCTTTCTAGGGGAAAATTTGTGTTAGTTGGAATACAAAGAAACATAATTCAATAAATCTTAGAATAGATAAATATGAGTATGTTTCTACTACTCAAGATGCTACCCAACAAATGTGGATATAGACTCAGTTAAAAGATATACTTGTTGAAGTAAAGCTACATTTTCTATTGGGTTGAGACAATAAAAGTAAAATCTATATGACACAGAATCTGGAACAACATTCTCATTAAAAACATATTGACATATAGTACCTCTTTATCAAAGATCATGTGGAGAAGAATGAGTTAAAGCTAGAGTATGTTCCTACTTCAGAACAAGTTGCTGATATATTCACAAAACCTTTACTGAATGAACCATTTAAAAAATTGAGTTTGAACATGGGTGTCCAACCTTCTTCACATCAAGGTTGAGGTATTCATTTCTTCCCCTCTCTCATCTTACCTTTAGATAGTGTTTTCAAGGGGGGGGGGGAATTGTCATAAATCTATCTTTATGGAGACATTCATAAAGGGGGTGTTGTGGGAATGCTATGAATTCAGCATATAAGTGTGTGAACTATTATAGCTATTTGTTGGAATGGTTATAGAGTGGTTGTAGAGTGGTTGTAGTAAACAATTTTTTTATTTCAGGAATGTTGAATAAGTGAATAAGGCTGAGGAGTAAAGCTGGTGTTATGTGGTTTTATAGTCACTAGTTTTGTATAGCATGGTCTTTTTGCCAATAATTATTGCTTCCTACAATGAATTATCTCGGGTAGGCATAGAATTTTTGATAAGTGACCCATTTATTGAGGTTTCAATGTTCAATGATTTATAAATATTGGTTGAAAACAAAATACAAAGGGGGTTTGTTGGGACCAAGTTAGATGATGAAGTTTTTGGATTCACAAAGTATTGTCTTTTGTTGTTAAGAAAGTTTTATAAGAAAGGAAATCACTTCACTTTTTATAAGTGGGTGAGGAAATATAGGAAAGTTACAATACATTACATAGTAAATCTGATGATGATTTTTTGGTCTACATTTCACAAAGATTATAAGTTGGTTGTTGAACTTGTATTGCTAGATTTATGAAGTAATGGGGGAGAAAAGATGTTGTCAATCAACATGGTTGGTCCTGAAGAAGTAGGTGTCTAAGATGGTAAAATTTTGCATTATTTTCCAAATTTTTGGGGTCCAAAATTTGGTGTTGGGATAGCATTGTGAAAAGTATATTTATTTGAAGATATCATAAAAATATGGAAAATTAATTAATTCCACGAAGATGGGATTCATGAAGTATATTTCGCAAATGCATAAAGAATCACTACTGTAAATGTGGGTTTTACCAACGGTTCTTTACCAACGGTTTTCTTAAACTGTTGGTAAAGAAGGCTTAGGGAACCCTTTCCCAATGGTTCACTAGAACTGTGGGCAAAGGGGTTTTTACGTTACCCTTTCCCAACGGTTTCATAAAACCGTTTGGAAAGGTTCCCCTTTTCCAACGGTTTTATTGAACTGTTGGGAAATGGTACCCTGAACACCCCTTTGCCAACGGTTTTTAAAAAATATTGGTAAATCTTTCCCCCAAATACAATCGGGCCGCTGCTCTCCCCCATTCGCGACAGAACCCTAAAATCAATCTGGCGCTCTGCTCCTCTCACGAACTCCCCCATCCGAACAGGTGAAAACCATCTGAATCATCTCAAATCAGGTATTTTATTATTTATACACATATTCTACCTTGTTTTTATTATTATTGATCTAATATTTTAGTTTTAAGTTTGGATTTTTATTTGATTTCACCGTGAAAAATTGTGTGGTGGTTTTATTAGTTTCCTGGTTATATATGGAATAAATTATGATGTTAAAAGAAAAAAACAAGATAGTAAATAAATGAGATGGAATAGAAATGGATGTGTGGTAAATGGATTTAATTAATTTAACATTAAATGAATGGACAATGTAAGTGTGAATGAATTGGATTATAAATGAAAGTGGAAAATGCTATGTTTCTTCTATGGTGGTGGTGTGGTGTGTTGCATATAGTGGTGAAAGTGGTTGTGATGGTTTATGTGTTGTATGGTAGTAGTGAAGTGTGTGATTATGTAGTTAATGTGAACCCATAGGTAGGGTATTTTGTGTTATCTATATATCATGTATTTTATGTTATTTCTACACATTCCCAGCCAGAGTTGGATAAACTTACCAACAATCAGAGGTTTTGAGTTATGGGTATTTTTTCTAATATCTAGGATGGTGGTTATATGGTTGGATAGCTACCATTTCTTCCCTACTCTTCCTTCATAAGTGATTGACCGTGTGTTTTTAGGCAAGATTCGATGTGATTGTCCATGTGTCTTCAGGTGAGAATTACTATAATTTCCCTAGTGTTTTCAAGTGAGGTGCGATGTGATAAGGCTAAATTACCAATGAATACCCCTATTCCCTTATATATTTAGTTTTTTGGGTTAAAAATTAGTTTTCTTTTTCTAATTAATTACATATTCGTTTTCAAAAGCAAGAAATGCATCCAATTGAAGAGAGACGAAGGAAACAATGATGGAGAACAATCGTCGAATGATAGTGTTGGGAATTCCATCATTAGTGCCTGTAGTGAGTACTTTATTTCAAATTGATATATTTTAAGAATATATAATGTCATGTGATTAATTCTTTTGTAAACATTTTTGTATGATCCACCTATACGTCGACAGTTATTCAACGAGGAGCCTAGTACTGGTCCTAGTACTCAGGACTGTGGTACGAGGAGGGTTCGTACCAGAGGTGGACGAGCAGCTGTGCGTACCCGACTAGACCCTGCCCCTCCCACTGACATGTCTTCCTTCCCAGATTCTGATCCCGATGTGTCATTAGGGACACACGGGATATTTAGGCCTCCCATGTTTTTGCTACCTTCTGCATCTTCTGGCCCATCATTTTCACATCCCATGATGATTCCCACTTCCCAGTCAGAATCTGGTCAGACAGCTGTCCCATCTTCTTTTCCTTCTACTTCTATCTCTCCGAGCTTCTATATTCCATCTTCTTCGACTCCTGTTCCACCACAGGGTGTTCCATCAGTTTCTGTGGATCCACCGGCGCTCAACGATCAGACCGGCGTAGGTATATTTATAGAACCCTAACACATTTTTATAGCAATATTTATTTTCATTATAACATGTTTTGATAAAATATTTTTTTTTCTTTCATGAAAGATACATCTAATGACAGGAGGCGTGGTCGCGGACGTACATTCATGCGTTCAATGTGGAACTGCCACACACAGGTTATGGTGGATTATAATGAAGACAGCCAAATGGTTGAGAAAACAGGGCAGCAATGTCGGAGTTTTTTGGTGACGCTTTCCAAATAATCTGACATCATTCCCGTCAGCCCGCTATCGTGGATACATTTGCCACATCAGGTCAAAGATAGAGCTTGGGCAGTGATATAGGTAAACAATCTGTTCTATTTAATACCATGAATTATCTTTGTATTTATATGAATTAATATTTTGATTTCAGCTTCGATTTAATTTTCCCGATGGTGAGGGTGCATGATCGGAATGTCTAAAGGATTTAGGCGAGATTTGGAGAGACTACAAGCATGATTTGTATATTGGTTGGGTTTCTAGAGTTGGAACTGAGTTATAGGCAGTACCAGTGGTGGATGATTGTCCTATAGAGCAGTATCGTCAGATGATTACTCATTGGACGAGTACCCAGTTTAAGGTATTAATTACATTTGAGGTATTTGAATAATAACTTTCATGTTTTTCATTAATATTATCTGTTGAATTTTTGAATTTTATTTAGGAATCATCTGGAAAAAATAAAAAGAACATTGATGCAAAAAAATACCTCCACACACTGGGACGCACTACGATGCCTGATCATGAGAAGAAGCAGGTATGACAATTGTTTATAAGTTTTCTTTACGACTTACACTTTCTTTTGTTTCCTCAATTATTTAATAGTTTTCTAAAGTTTTCATATAACTTTAGTTTTAAATGTCATTGTAGAGGCATGTAAAAAATATTGAAGGATGTGTGCCTCAAGAAAAACTGTTTTTCTCGAGTAGACGGAAAAAGGATGGAAGTGCCGTCAACGAAGCGACTCAGCAGCAGATTGTAAGTTTCAATATGTTGATTTTATATTTTAATATATATTTTGTAACTTAATAATATATTTATATTTGTAACAGGTTTCTTTAGAGGCCCTCGATGCCCAAGAACCAGACAATTTTAGGCCAACTGATCACTTACATCAGGTTTTGGGAGAGGAGCATCCTGGCAGAGTATGCTGCCGACCTAGGATAGCCCCGACGAGGTATTTTCCCTCCTCAGGTATGAGTTGTAGTGCCACCGAGCTGCAGTAAGTTAGGGCACAGGCAGAACAGGCTGAAAAAAGGGCCACAGAGACGACAGAACAGTCTGTTAGGGAAAATAGTGCATTTATGAAATTTATTGAAGTTCTAAGTCTGACACTCCCACCAGAGGCCAGCCCAGCTTTTGATGAATATATTTCGTCGATATGTTCTATATATAGAGCACCAGGTGGCAGTTCTTGTGGTGGTAAAGAAGATGTCCAGGATGATGATGATGGGGATGAGGACGAGGAGGAGGGCGAGGAGGGCGAGGAGGAGGGCGAGGGCGAGGAGGGCGAGGGCGAGGAGGGCGAGGACGATGATGGGGACGAGGACGAGGGTGATGATGATGGTGATGATGGTGATGGTGATTATTGTGATGGTGATGTGGGACAAGTTGATCCGTTGCATTTTTGACTAATATTACTGATATTTGATGTTTAATCTATTTTAGTTGTTGGTTTTATCCAATCCTGTAGTATAGTATTGCAGTTGAGTTATTTTTATATATTGCCTGTTTTCATGGATGTTGATGTATTCATTGGGCATGGCATTGTTAGCTCTGAAATGTTTAATAGCATGATAAAATAAAATATAATCCATAGTAAGAATGATATAAAAATATTCTATATGAATTTCCACAAGATTTTAAGTAAATACCATTCCACTAATAGAAACATGAGGATTCTCATAAGTCATGTTTACCTTAATATTTCCACAATGATTTTTAGTAGAAGTTTTATCTTCTATTAATTTTCTGATATTCTCATTTTAAATGTAAATTTTTCATAAATAAATTAATTTACAGACCCATAGTCAAATAGTGTATTTGAATAATGTGAATAAACAACTAACATACCACTCTAACTGTGTCTCTTTTGTTTAAAATGGACAGAATTATAAGTGAAAAGAACAACTGACATACGGAAAACTGACCAAACACATTAAGATTCTATTAATAATTCATCACAAATATCCATGGGTCATATGTGACATGTAAGAGACAACCCGGGCTCAATCTGAGTCACGATGTGGCCGGGATCAGTCTAAGTGTCTCTCTTTTGTTTAAAATGGACAACATTTTAAGTACATACAGAAATCCGACCAAACGCATTTAAAATGTTTTGATGCTTTAGTACATTAATCCGTGGGTCATATGTGATGTATATGAGTCAACCCCACCTCAATATGAGGCGTGGTGTGGCCGACACCATTCATAGTGTCTCTCTTTTGTTTAAAACGGATAGGATTATAAGTGAAAAGAATAACTGGCATACGGAAAACTGACCAAACACATTCAGAATCTGTTGATAATTTATCACAATGATCCATGGGTCATATGTGATGTGTATGAGCCAACCCGGGCTCAATCCAAGTCGTGGTGTGGCCAGGATCAGTATAAGTGTCTCTCTTTTGTTTAAAATGGACAACATTTTAAGTGAAAAACATCAACTAGCATACGAAAAACCAACCAAATGCATTCGGAATGTGTCGATACTTTAGAACAATGATACATGAGTCATATGTGACGTGTATGAGTCAACCCCAACTCAATACGAGGTGCGGTGTGGCCGACACCACTCTAAATGTGTCTCTTTTATTTAAAATGGACATGATTAGATAAGTGAAAAGAACAACTGGAATATGGAAAACTGACCAAAAGGATTCTGATTGTGTTGATACTTTAGCACAACGATCCATGGGTGATATGTGACGTGTACGAGCCAACCCGGGCTCAATCTGAGTCGTGGTATGGCCGGGATCAGTCTAAGTGTCTCTCTTTTGTTTAAAATGGCCAACATTTTAAGTACATACGAAAAACTGACCAAATGCATTCAGTTTCCATTGAAACTTTAGGAAAACAATCCATGGGTCATATGTGACGTGTAAAAATCAAAATCGCCTCAATCTGAGATGCGGTGTGTCCAACACCACTCAAAGTGTCTGTCTTCTGTTTAAAATGGACAACATTTTAAGTGAAAAACATAAACTAGCATACGAAAAATTGACCAAATGCATTTGGAATGTGTCGATACTTTAGAACAATGATCCATGAGTCATATGTGACATGTAAGAGTCAATACCGCTTCAATATGAGGCACGGAATGGCCGACACCACTCAAATTGTGTCCCTTTTTCTTAAAACGGACATGATTATAAGTGAAAAGAACAACTGGCATATGTAAAACTGACCAAACGCATTCGGAATCTGTTGATAATTTATCACAATGATCCATGGGTCATATGTGATGTGTACAATCCAACCCGGGCTCAATCTGAGTTGCGGTGTGGTTGGGATCATTCTAAGTGTCTCTCTTTTGTTTAAAATGGACAACATTTTAAGTGAAAAACATCAACTGCCATACGAAAAACTAACCAAACGCATTTGGAATGTTTCAATACTTTAGAAAAACGATCCATGAGTAATATGTGATGTGTACGAGTCAACCTAGCCTCAATACGAGGCACGGTGTGGCCGACACCACTCTAACTGTGTCTCTTTTGTTTAAAATGGACAGGATTATAAGTGAAAAGAACAACTGGAATACGGAAAACCACCCAAACGGATTCTGATTGTGTTGATACTTTTGCACAACGATCCATGGGTCATATGTGACGTGTACGAGCCAACCCAAGCTCAATATGTGTTGCGGTATGGCTGGGATCAGTCTAAGTGTCTCTCTTTTGTTTAAAATGGCCAACATTTTAAGTACATATGGAAAACAGACCACACGCATTCGGTTTCTATTGAAACTTTAGGAGAAAGATCCATGGGTCATATTTGACGTGTAAAAATCAACCCTGCCTCAATCTGAGATACGGTGTGGCTGACACCACTCAAAGTGTCTGTCTTTTGTTTAAAATGGACAACATTTTAAGTGAAAAACATCAACTGGCATTCGAAAAACTGACCAAACGCATTCAGAATGTGTCGATACTTTAGCACAACGATCATTGAGTCATATGTGATGTGTACGAGTCAATCCCGCCTCAATACGAGGTGCGGTGTGGACAACACCACACTAACAGTGTCTCTTTTGTTTAAAACGGACAGGATTATAAGTGAAAACAACAACGGGCATATGAAAACCGAACAAATGGATTCTGATTGTGTTTATACTTTATCACAATGATTCATGGCTCATTTGTGATGTGTACAAGCCAACTCGGGATCAATCCGAGTCGCAGTATGGTCAGGATCAGTTTAAGTGTCTCTCTTTTATTTAAAATGGCCAACATTTTAAGTGAAAACATTAACTATCATACAAAAAAACTGACCAAACACATTCGAAATGTGTAAATACATTAGAAAAAAGATCCATGAGTCATATGTGACATGTAAGAGTCAACCTCGCCTCAATACGAGGTGCGGTGTGGCCGACACCACTCTAACTTTGTCTCTTTTGTTTAAAATGGACAGGATTATAAGTGACAAGAACAAATGGCATACGAAAAACCGACCAAACGGATTATGATTGTGTTGATAATTTAGAATAATGATACATGGGTCATATGTGACATGTACGAGCCCACCCAGGCTCAATCCATGTCGTGGTATGGTCGAGATCAGTCTAAGTGTCTCTCTTTTGTTTAAAATGGCCAACAGTTTAAGTACATATGGAAAACTGACCAAACGCATTCGGATTCTATTGAAACTTTAGGAGAACGATACATGGGTCATATGTGACGTGTAAGAATCAACCCCGCCTCAATCTGAAACATGGTGTGGCCGACACTACTCAAAGTGTCTGTCTTTTGTTTAAAATGGAGAACATTTTAAGTGAAAAACATCAACTGGCATATGAAAAACCGACCAAACGCATTCGGAATGTGTCGATACTTTAAAACAAGGATCCATGAGTAATATGTGATGTGTACGAGTCAAACCCACCTCAATACGAGGTGTGGTGTGGCCGTCACCACTCTAATTGTGTCTCTTTTGTTTAAAACGACCAGGATTATAAGTGAAAAGAACAACTGGAATACGGAAAACCGACCAAACAGTTTTTGATTGTGTTGATACTTCGGCACAATGATCCATGGGAAATATGTGACGTGTATGGGCCAACCCAGGCTCAATTTGAGTCACGGTATGGCCGGGATTAGTCAAAGTGTCTCTCTTTTATTTAAAATGGCCAACATTTTAAGTACATACAGAAAACTGACCAAAAGAATTCGGTTTTAGTTGAAACTTTATGAGAACGATCCATGGGTCATATGTGACATGTAAAAATCATCTCTGCCTCAATCTGAGATGCATTGTGGCCAAGACCACTCAAAGTGTCTGTCTTTTGTTTCAAATGGACCACATTTTAAGTGAAAAACATCAACTGGAATACGAAAACCCGACCAAACGCATTTGGAATGTGTCGATACTTTAGCACAATGATCCATGAGTCATATGTGATGTGTACGAGTAAACCCCGCCTCAATACGAGGCGTGGTGTGGCCGGTATCACTCTAACTGTGTCTCTTTTGTTTAAAATGGACCGGATTATAAGTGAAAAGAACAACTGGCATACGGAAAACCGACCAAACGCATTCTTAATATATTGATAATTTATCACAACAATCCATGGGTCATATGTGACGTGTATGAGCCAACCCGGGCTCAATCCGAGTCATGGTGTGGCCGGGATCAGTCTAAGTGTCTCTCTTTTGTTTAAAATGGACAACATTTTAAGTGAAAAACATCAACTGACATATGAAAAACCGACCAAACGCATTTTGAATGTGTCGATACTTTATAAAAATGATCCATGAGTCATATGTGACATGTATGAGTCAACCCCACCTCAATACGAGGCGTGTTGTGGCCGACACCACTCTAACTGTGACTCTTTTGTTTAAAATGGACACGATTATAAGTGAAAAGAACAACTGGCATATGGAAAACCGACCAAACAGATTCTGATTATGTTGATAATTTATCACAACAATCCATGGGTCATATGTGATGTGTAAGAGCCAACTCGGGATCAATCCGAGTCGCGGTATGGCCGGGATCAGTCCATGTGTCTCTCTTTTGTTTAAAATGGCCAACATTTTAAGTACATATGGAAAACCGACCAAATGAATTCTGTTTCTATTGGAACTTTAGGATAATGATCCATAGGTCATATGTGACGTGTACGAATCAACCCTACCTCAATCTGAGATGCGGTGTGGCCGACACCACTCAAAGTGTCTGTCTTTTGTTTCAAATGGACAACATTTTAAGTGAAAGACATCAACTGGCATACGAAAAACTGACCAAACGCATTCAGAATGTGTCGATACTTTAGAAAAATGATACATGAGTCATATGTGACGTGTACGAGTCAACCCCGCCTCAATACGAGGTGCGGTGTGGCCGACACCACTCTAACTGTGTCTCTTTTGTTTAAAACGGACAGGATTATATGTGAAAGAACAACTGGCATACGGAAAACCGACCAAATGCATTCGAAATCTGTTGATAATTTATCACAACAATCCATGGGTCATATGTGACGTGTACAAACCAACCCGGCTTCAATCTGAGTCGCGGTGTGCCCGAGATCAGTCTAAGTGTCTCTCTTTTGTTTAAAATGGACAACCTTTTAAGTACATATGGAAAACTGACCAAACACATTCGGTTTTGGTTGAAACTTTAGGAGAAAGATCCATGGGTCATATGTGACATGTAAGAATCTACCTCGCCTCAATCTGAGGTGCGGTGTGGTCGACACCACTCAAAGTGTCTCTCTTTTGATTAAAATTGACTTCATTTTAAAGAAAACAACAACTAGCATATGGTAAACTGACCAAACGCATTCAGATTCTGTTGAAACTTTAGGACAACGATCCATGGGTAATATGTGACATGTACTAGTCAAACACGCCTCAATTTGATTCCCAGTGTGGCTGGGATCACTCTAAGTGTCTCTATTTTGTTTTAAATGGACAACATTTTAAGTACATACTGAAAACCAACCAAACAGATTCTGATTGTGTTGATAATTACCACAATGATCCATTAGTAATATATGACTTACACGAGTCAACCCCACCTCAATCCAACATACGGTGTGGCCGGCACCACTCAAAGTGTCTCTCTTTAGTTTAAAATGGACTTCATTTTAAGTGAAAACAACAACTGACATATGGAAAACTGACTAAACGCATTCAGATTCTGTTGAACCATTCGTACAATGATCCATGGGTCATTTGTGATGTGTATGAGTCAACTCTACCTCAATACGAGGCATGGTGTGACTAGAACCACTCAAATATTCTCTCTTTCATTTAAAATAGAATTCATTTTAAGTGAAAACAACAAATGACATACGGAAAACCGACAAAATGCATTCGGATTCCATTGAAACTTTAGGAAAACGATCCTTGGGTCATATGTGATGTGTACAAGTCAACCCCGCCTCAATACAAGGCCTGGTGTGGGCTGCACCACTCAAAGTGTCTCATTGTTTTTTGAAATGAACAACATTTTAAGTGAAAACAATAACCAGCATACAGAAAACCAACCAAATTATTTCATAATATGTTGATACTTTAGGACAAGGATACATGGGTCATATATAACGTGTATGAGTCAACCCCGACTCAATTAGAGCCATGGTGTGGCCGGTATTACTCCAAGTGTATGTATTTTGTTTAAAATGGACATCATTTTTAGTAAAAACAACTGGTATACGAAAATACGAACAAAACTATTCGGATTCTGTTGATAGTTATTCAATTTTTTATGAATTTTATTGATAATTGATAATTAAATTATGTATGTATTCAATTATGAATTGAATTCTGGATTCCACATATAATTGTCATCTAAATTTTAAATTGAATTCTAAATCAATTATGTATGTTTATAATTACGTTATGAATTTTGATTTAATTTTGGATGTGTATAGTTCAAGAGTGCATTATATGTTAAATATATATGAATTTGTTCTCTATATGTATGTATTATTTTGTTATTGCAGGTATAGTAATTGAAAAGGAGCAGAATGGAGGTTGGTGTCCAAAATTGGAGGTTGGTTGCAAAATTGGAGTCTGCTGTGACAAGTGCAGGCTGCTCTGCAATTTGCACAGTAAGCCTATGCCAACGGTTTCAAACCGTTGGCATAGTCTTGTAATAAGCCTTTCCCAATGGTTTACAAACTGTTGGGAAAGATTAATATGGATTTTTTTTCCAACGGTTCAAAGGGAACCATTTGAAAAAACCATTCCCAATGGTTCTAAACCATTGGTAAAACCTTTGCCAATAGTTTGGTTAAACCGTTGGCATAGGTTAATTATACTAAGCAATACCAACAGTTCTTTGTAAACCGTTGGGATAGGTTTTCCCAATGGCTTACTTCCCCAAAGTTTTCAGAACCGTTGGTATATGTTACACCAACGGTTCTACCCCCTTTCCCAACGTTTCTTAACCGTTGGGAAAGTCCCCATTTCTAGTAGTGAATGTTGATAGTGTTATCTATGACTACAAAAATCTTTGTGAATGGCAGAGGTGAAGATATTTGAAAGAAATAATTGTTTGGATTGTGTTTAGTATGAAAGGACATCCTTAATAGGAGATGAAGGTTTTTTTATTTAAAAGGAAACATAAAAAGAAAAGATATCACTGATTCACCCCTTTACCCCCACTCATTGATACTTGGATCTTGACAGGATAACTTCAATTGGTATCAGAGCCCCAGGTTCCCTTTGTTTATTCTTTTCTAATGTTTTGTAGAGAAATAGTGATGGAGGGGGATTCTGATATTTAATTGGAAGAATTATCATATCTAGAAAGATATAATGATTCCTTATCTTATATCTATTGGATATGAAGTTCTTGAAACCACAAAAGATGAATTTCTTGCTATTGATGAAATGTTCCTCTTACTATTGGTGATAAGAAGAATCTTAAGAATTATGGAAGAGCTAAAAATTCATTACTCTCATATCTTTCTGAGAGTCAGTTTCTAAGAGTGAAAGGTATATCTACAGCCAAAGGAATCTGGGAAAAACTGAAAAACAACTATGAAATAAATACAAAAGTGAAGAAGGAAAACGTCAAAACTGGAGTATGAAGTATTAAGACTTAAAGATGGGTGAGCATGAATCGTTTGGGGATTTATTTACTAGAAAAACAATAATTTCAGTACAATCAGATGTCTTGGTGAAAAGTTTTAGGATTCTACTATTTTCGAAAAGATCTTGAGAATTATGATCGACAAATTTGATGATAAAGTTTCATCACTTGAAGACATAGACCCTGAAAAACTATCTCCGGATGATTTTCATAGCACTTTAATCACTTATGAAATGATAAGGGAGAAGACTATGAATAGAAAAGAAAAGGATGATAGAGAAGTGTCTTACAAGGATTCAAATAAAGAGAAGTCAAAGAAAATTCTTATTGAAGGTGAAGCTGGTGAATCCGACTCTGAAGACGTGGTATGTAAAAATTTTAATGAAATTTTTTCCTTGTTTTCTAAAAATATGAAAAGAGTCATAGGGATATACAAAGGGAAACTCTATTTGAAATGTTTTTAATGTGGAGTTGTTGTCCACATTGTAGATAATTGCCCTAAAATGGAAATATTAAGACAGTGAAGAAGAAGACAAAAGACCAAGAATGTCATGGATGAAACAGAGTGAAAAAGATAAATATTCTTGCAGAGTTTAGGATAATAGTTTAATCAAATAAAAAAGAATAAGTTTTTTGTCAAAATATAAATAAGATAATGATAGCGAGACTGAATCTGAAAAATATATTACTGGGAAATCAAGACAGTGTATTTTTTTTAATAGTGAATAATGAAGATTATGAGAGAATTAGTTCAGAAGAAGAATAAACTCAACTTGAACAGTATCTGAAATAAGATCTAAAGAAATTTTTGAGAAATATCAGACGGCTTGAGAAGGAAAACATGAAATTGAAAAATGGAAAATCTTAATTAAATTACCAAAAAGGTTTTCTTGATGAGAAACCAAAATTTGAAAATGAGTTTTATGATCTATAGAATTCTCTTGAGAGTGAAAAATAATCGTAATGATCATATGAAAGTAAAGATGAAGGGAAAAAAATAAGATGAGTTAGAAATTGTCTAACTTAAAATATTAAAAGATGAGGAAAGGAACATAAGGTTCAAAAACTCTATTACAGAAGTTGGTGAAATGTTTGCTAAGAATGAACCTAAGAAGGATCAAAAAAATTTACCTTCAAATATTGAAAATAAATATAGAACTAATTCTGATAAGAACAATTCTGTAAAGGCTACGTATGTGGTTAAAGTTAGAAATACTGAAGAATCAGAAGCATCTAAAAATCCTGAGACCGGAAAGATTTCTACTATATTTGGTTTTGGTAAGTATGAATAGAAACATGAGTTGATGAAGAAAGTTAATATTAAAAATATGAAGGTTGATGGTCAGAAGAGTTATTATAAAAGGAGTGTTGAGAATCATGTTCCCAACTCTTGTCAGTATGGATGTTTTATAGGGAAATATTCATTCTATGGATACTGCTGGTATTGTGTTGGATTCAGACACATGGAAAATATGTGTTGGTTCAACCAACAACACTACTACTATTCCACAAGATTTGAAAGACAAGTATTAAGAGGGATTCAATCTTTTCAAAAGAAAAAAATCACAAAATAAAGTCTAGAAGATATCTGAGAAGGTTTGTGTAAAGGTTGAGAATAGGTCCCAACCACTAAAAACTAGTTGTGAATGATATGATTGACCTGGAAATCATTCTAATGGTTGTATGATTGTGTTACCGTAATAAGAAATGTTTTTTAAAAATTCTTAAAATCCGGAGATTTAAAAGGCTAATAAAGACAGATCTTCTAGGTCCTAAAAGAAAGAGTGCTTGGTTTTTTTCTCAAACACATTTAGTTGGCTAGGAAATTGGAGGAAGAACGATATAAAGTGGATGAAAAGGATGAATAGAAAGCTCTTGTTGTTGAAACTTATTTAAAATCTATGAAAGGATATTGAACCTGGATCCTTGATAGTGGTTGTTCTTCTCATATGATAGGAGACTTAAAATTGTTAAATAATGTGAAAGACTTCAATGAAGTAATAGTGAAATTTGGAAACGATGAATCTCCAATGATCAAAGGTGTTGGATCAGCCATCGTTGGAAAAGAAAAGATGAATTCCAGGAAAACACTATATGTTGATGGGAGGAAACACAACCTGATAACTATTTCACAATGTTGTGAGGTGGTAAACAAAGTCATCCTAAAAAAATATGGATTTTTTGTGAAAAATGAAGATGATGGAAAGGTAGTTATAAGAGGCCAATGTAAAAAAGGAAACTTGTCTGAAGTTGGTGAAGTTCATAATTCCTATTACATGGGTTTGGTGGATGAAAATCGATTTTGGCATAAAAGGTTGGGAAACATGTGTCAAAGAAACATGAGAAGATTATCAACAAGAGAAAGTGTTCGAAATGTTCATGGTTTATCAACAAGAAGAGATTGGTGTTGCACTATTTGTTAAAAAGGGTAGATCATGAATACAGTGCACAAGAAAGTAGAAATTTGTTCAAAATGGGCTACGGTACTTATACAATCGGGTATCTGTGGTCCAATGAGAAAACAATCAATAGATGTCGATAAGTACTTAATCACTTTCATTAATTATTTTACTCGCATTCCATGTGTTATGTATATGATGCATAATTCGGATGATCTAAAAATGTTTAATAGTTTTAGAAGGAAAACAAAAAAGGAATGTGATCCTTGTAAATTCTTGTGTTCCTGTGGATTTGTATTTGGATTGTGTTCAGTATGGAAAGAGATCCTTAACAGGAGATGAAGGTTGTTTTATTTTAAAGGAAACATAAAAACAAAATATATCACTGATTCACCCCTCCCCCCTCTCTTTGATACTTGGATCTTAACTGGGTAACTTCAATTGGAATCAGAGCACTAGGTTCCCTTCGTTTACTCTTTTCTGAATTTTTGAAGTGAAATATTGATGGAGGGGGATTCTGATATTTGATGGGAAGAATTATCATAGATGGAAAGATATAATGATTCATTATCTTATATCTATTGGATATGAAGTTCTTGAAACGACAAAAGATGAATTTCGTATTATTGATGAAATGGTTCCTCTTACTCCCACCAATAATAAGAATCGTGAGAATTATGGAAGATCTAAAAATGGATTTTTTGTGAAAAATGAAGATGATGGAAATGTAGTTACAAGAGTCCAATATATAAAAGGAAACATGTTCTAAGTTGTTGAAGTTCAGAATTCCTATTACATGGGTTTGGTGGATGAAACTAATTTGTGGCATAAAAGGCTAGGACACATGTGTTAAAGAAACATGAGAAGATTATCAACAAAAGATAGTGTTCGAATTGGTCTTGGTTTATAAACAAGAAGAGATTGGTGTTTCACTATTTATCAAAAAGGAAATATCGTGAATACATTGCACAAGAAAGTAGACATTTGTTCTAAACAGACCATTGAACTTATCCAATCAGATATTTGTGGACCAATGAGAAAATAATCAACAAATAAAGATAATTACTTCATCACTTTCATTAATTATTTTACTTACATTACATGTGCCATGTATATGATTCATAAGTCGGATGATCTGAAAATGATTAAAAGTTTCATAAGGAAATCTAAGAAAGAATGTGATTATTTAGTGAAGAAGTTGAGAACTTAAAATGGTGGTGAATAAAAGAATGAATAATTTAAAAATTATCATGATAAGAAAGGAATTCAACCTAAGTTTAGTTCACCATACACACCTCAAAAAAATTGGGTGGCTAAATAAAATAACAAGAGTTTGGTGGACATGGGGTGAACTCTGTTACTTGACCATAGTCGCTTTCATTACTATTGGTGGCAATCCATGAGTACTAATGTGTATATACAGAACCGATGTTTCTACCAGAAAAATTCAGATATGACTCCATATGAAATGTTCTATGTAAAACACTAAGTCTGAAACACTTAATAGTTTTTGGGAGTCCATGTATTATAAAGGAGAAAGGTGGAAACATTGGAATGTTTGATCAAAGAGGAGATGATTGAATTTTTCTGGGATATGCTCCAGAAGGAAGTGGATATATATGTCTCAAAAAAGAAATAGGAAGAATTATTCATTCCTCATATGTGAAAGTTATTGAAAATATTGAGAAAGAAAGGCAGACATTTGCTGATGTGGAAGTTGAGTAGGATAGAGAATATTTTGTTAACAATCCTGATAATGTTGTAGACTGTGTTAATCCCCCTCGATAAGAGGAATCAGAATTATAAATATCAAGTGATGAGGATGAAATTAAAATAAATCATCATTAGCAGAGGAAATAAGTGGAGTCTCAAAACTTTATTGGAGATCAACATTAGATGGTTCAAACCAGAAGAGCAAAGAATGGTATTACACACACTTCTCTCTATTCTAAAGTTGTACCGAATGATGTGAATGAAGCATTTAAGAATCCAGAATGGGTTCAAACTATGAATGAAGAGCTTGATCATATATATAATAATAATACTTGAGAGCTTGTACCCAAGTCGAACAATAAGATCATTATTGGAACAAAGTGGGTTTTCTAAAACAAGCTAAATGAAGATGTTGAAGTGATAAGAAACAAATCAATATTGGTTTGAAAAGGGTATTCACAAATTAAAGGAATGGATTTTGATTAAACCTTTTCTCCAATGGAAAGGCTACAGACAATCAGAGTCTTTCTTGCTATTACTTCACAACGAGGCTTCAACATCTTTCAAATTCATTTCAGATCCACATTCTTTAATGGTGATCTTGATGAGGAAGTTTACATTGATCAACCTTGTGTCTTTGTTATTGTAAAATATGAAACTCTTGTGTTAAGGTTGAAAAATTATCTTTAGGGGATAAAACAAGAACCAAGGGCATGGTATTCAAAATAGGATACTTTCTTGGGGAAAATTAATTTCAATAAAGGAAGAGTTGACAACAATATTTACATAAAAGAATGTCAGGAGTTCTCTCTAATCATAATTGTTTATGTTGATGACATTATATTTGATGGGAATGATGAAAGATATTGTGAAATATTTTCCGAGGAGATTAATAAGTTGTTTGAGATGTCTATGATGGGAGAAATGAAATACTATCTTGGGCTGCAAATTTCACAGAAGAAGAATCACATTTTTCTCTCTTAAGAAATGGATGCTAAAGAACTTTTGAAGAAGTTTGGAATGGAAAATTATAAACTATTTTCCACACCAATTTTAGTGGGAACTAAGTTTTCTAAATATATAGAAGGTAAGGAAGTTGATCGTAGAGAGTTTCGAAAGCTGATTGGAAGTCTGTTATATTTGATTGCCTCAAGACACGACATTTTCTATGTTGTTACCTTATGTGCAATATTTCATGGATTTTCTAAAGATCCACATTTTATTGTTGGAAAAATAATTATTATATATATCAAAGCCACAAAAAAATTGTAACTAGGTATTATAGATCAAATAATATTGATCTGTTTTGGTATTCAAATTCTGATTGGGTAGGAAACGCTGATGACAGAAGATCTAAATCTAGTGGAGGTTTTTTTCTGGGGGAAATTTGTGTTAGTTGGCATACAAAGAAACAAGATTCAGTAACTCTTTTCATAGTTGAAGCTGATTATGTTGATGCTACTCAATCTTCTACCCATCTAATGTGGATGAATCCTTAGTTAGAAGATCTACTTGTTGATGTAAAGCTACATTTTCTCTTGGGTGGCGAAAATCAAAGTGAAATCAATATTTCATGGAATTTGGTACAACATTCTCATTCAAAATATATTAACATAAAGTACCACTTTATTGAAGAGCATGTGTAGATGAATGATTTAAAGCTAGTGTACATTCCTATATTAGATCAAGTTGTTGATATATTCACAAAAACTTTACCAAAAGAACCATTTGAAAAATTGAGGTTGAACATGGGTTTCCAACCTCCTTATCATCAATATTGAGGTATATATTTATGTCGCCTCTCCCATATTAAATTTGTATAGTGTTTTTAAAGGGTATAATTATCAAAAATATATCCTTATGGAGGAATGAATTAAGCGGGAGTTGTGGGAAAGATGTGAATTTAGCATGTGAGTGGTTGAACTATTCTAACTATTTGTTGGAATGGTTGTAGAGTGGTTATAGAGTGGTTATAGGAAACAAATGTCTTTATTTCAAGAATGTTGAACAAGTGAAGAATTCTTAGGAGGAAAGTTGTTGTGATGTGGTTTCATAGTCACTAATTTTGGACAGCATGGTCTTGTTATCAAGAATTCTTGTTTATTACAATGAGTTATCTCAATTAGGATTATAATTGTTGATAAGTGACCTATTTCTTGAGATTTCTAAGTTCATTTATTTATAAATATTTATTGAAAAAAAATCAAAAGGGGGGGATTGTTGGGTCCAAGTTGGTTTATGAAGTTTTTATATTCATGAAGTATTTTCTTTTGTTTTCAAGGAAGTTTGAGAAGAAACGAAATCACTTCACTTTGTATAAGTGGGTGAGGAAAGAAAGAAAAGTTAAAATACTTTCCATTAAAAATCTGTTGATGCTTTGATGGTCTGTATTTCACAAAGATCATAAGTTGGTTAGAGAACTTGTGATGAAATGTTTATGAAGTAAGGGGGAGAAGAGATGCTTTCAATCAGCTTGGTGGGTCTTACAGAAGTAGGTTTCTAAGATGGATCAGTTTTCAAGTGTTTTCCAAATTTTTGGGGACCAAAATTTGGAGTTGGGTTAGTACAATTAAAAGTGTATTTCCTTTAAGATCTCATCAAAATATGGAAAAGAATGAATTTTTTGAAGATTGGATTCATGAAGTAGATTTTGAAAATATATGAATAATGTTGACGGTGTTCTCTAGAACTACGATGAGCATCGCAAATGGTAGAGGTGAAGACATTTGCAGGGGAGCATTGCGGAATTAAAGAGAATTGTGAGTGGAAAATTGTAGCAGAACAAAGGAATAAAGAGAATAGTGGTGTTGAAAATCATTTTACAAAATGATTTGTGATTGTGAAAAGCTTTGTGAATCCATAAAATATCCACAGTGCTTTGCGAAACAGAGTGATTTTCAGTGGAAATTTTTAAGCTCTGTGATTTGGTGTTGACATGGAACTGAGGTCGCTGGAAGGTTCTAGAGTCATTGGTAAATTCCTATAAATATTCCTCTACCGCATTGATAATATAGAGATACTTAACAAGAATTTTAGATCTCTTGAATTATGAAGTAGGTTTGTTGAGAAAGAGAGCTTTGCGAAGGCAGCAAGCTCTGTGAAGGAAAGGAAATTCACAGCGATCCGTTTAGCTTTGAAAAATAAGTTATCTTTGAAAAGACCAATATGTTCTCAGTGAAATAGTGACCTCTACGATCTAGTGAGCTTTGTGAACTACTGAGCTCTGTGAACTAGAGAGATCTGCGAAGCTGGGAGCTTCACAAAGGAGCTCTGCGAGCTGAAGATTTGAGAACCCAAATTAAGTGAGAAGTGATTTCAAGTGAATCAAGATATAACTAGGTATAGGACTAAGTATTATTACAAAGTTGAGGTAGTTCCTATCATCTTCTTGATAGGAAATATAAGTGTTGTTTTCAAATACCAAATGTGTGAAAGTTTTCAAAGAAGTGCAGAGATATTTTATTACCCTATTTGTGCTAAGAGGGTGCACACACACTTAAAGATTATCTCCCAAGTACTACAAAAGTGAAAGGGAATATCCTACTCATTGTATTCCACATTAAAGTATTATCTCTTTATTGGATTTTGTGATATAGGATTATCTCCATACCATACCAAGGACTTGATATTCTCATTGAGTAGCAAACCTTGTAAATTCTTGTGTACCTGTGGATGTGTGTTTGGATTGTGTTCAGTAAGGAAGGAGATATTTAATAGGAGACGAAGGTTGTTTCATTTGAAAGGAAACATAAAAAAGAAAATATATCATGGATTCACACCCTCCCCTTTTTAGTGATACTTGGATCATGACTGGGTAACTTCATTTACTGACTCAATGTGAAGACGATCTGCAGATGGTTGAGGGACTGCTGATGAAGAGGAGGAGGCAGGATCAGAGTGATCCGCAAGGAAGAGGTCATGACAGAGGAGCTGGTCAGGCAACATGAGGTGGGAATAGGTTCGAGGTACTACTACCACCACCACCAAGTGGCTCACCACGGTCTCAGGGAGCTTGTGGATAGGGATGAGGCCAGCTTCAGGTGTGGAGGATTATGACCCTGGTGATCTAGAGATGATAAAGGTATGATCTACATCTTTTCCACCCTAGATATTGATTTTATAGACAGGTTGTAGTCACACTTTTCTATCCATGACCCTTGTTCAATACTAGAAGATTCCAATGGAAACATTGACTCGATCCCTATGTTTAGAGACTCCTACAAGGGGAGATTCAACGATCAAACATTAGTGTTGAAAGTGTTACCTTAATATAGGGGTGAGAGTTTCCGTTGGGATCTCTTGGTGGAAGTTTCGAGGCCTTATGACATCATTATTGGTATGGATCGGTTATCCACATCTCATGCCCAGATTGACTTTTTTAGGTGCAGAGTGCAGTGTCTCTGTAGGGATGAGACCTGGTTTTTCTTTGTTGGTGAAAAGGAAACACATGCAGTATAGGAAAGACTCACACATAGGAGGGTGTAGACAATTACTCACCAGTTGGCTACTCTCACTCTTTGTATAGTGGTTGATATGAGTCCATAATTTTATGCAGCGGTGGAGGAGTATGAGGATGTCCTTTATAAAGATGTCCCTGGATTACCTCCCCATAGGGAGCTAGACTTATGCATTAACTTTTACGATGGGACAACACCAATATCTATACCTGCATATCGAATGTCTCCTATGGATGTTCATGAGTTGAGGCTACATCTAGAGGACTTACATATGATGGGATTCATGATACCTAGTGTTTCACCCTAGGTGGCATTTTTTTGTTTACCATGAAAGAAGATGGGAAATTGAGATTATGTGTGGACTTCTGGCGCCTAAACCAGGTGACCATGAAGAGTAAGTATCCACTAATAAGGATTTATGACCTCTTCGATCAGATAAAGGGATTGAGGTGGTTCTCTAAGATAGACCTCAGATCTGGCTATCACCGTCTTCTTGTACGATATGAGTATGTCCCAAAGACAACCTTCAGATGTCGGTATAGCCACTAAAAGTACTTAGTGAAGTCATTTGACAGGAATAATGCCCCAGAAGTGTTCATGGGACCCACAAATAGAATCTTCTAGCCTTACATAGACCGTTTTGTCATGGTTTTCATTGATGATATCCTAGTGTAGTCGATATCTGAGGAGGATCACATGATACACTTGAGGATGGTCTTGGATACACTCTAAAAGAACTAGCTTTATAGAAATCTATTAATGCTTTAGTTATGGATTTGTTAAGTATAATTTATGGGACACATCATTTACAAGGCTAGAGTTGTAGTGGATCCAACGAATATTGAAGTGGTTCTTTCTTGGGATCCACACAAGAGTGTAACCAAGGTGCATAATTTTCTAGGTTTGGATGGGTACTATTGGAGGTTTGTACCAAAATTTTCCAGAGTAGAAACACCCTTGTTGGCCTTGAAATAGATGGGTTAGCCTTTCGTGTGGATAGAGAAGTGCCAGCATTTATTTCAAGAGTTGATGCAGAGGTTGATGAGTGCTTCTATCTTGAGATTACTAGGGGTGGTGAGTACGTGGTGTTCAACGATGCATCAGGGACTGGGCTTGGTAGTGTCTTGATGTAAGAGAAAGTGATGATTGCCTATGTTTTTTTTCTAGTTGAGTAAATAGGATAAGAACTACGTGACTCATGATCTTGATCTGTCAGTGGTTGTTTTCACTTTGATGATGTGGAGACACTACCTGATGGGTGAACGGTTTACCATATAATCTTAACACAAGAGTCTCAAGTATATATTCACTTGGAAGTATTTGAACTTGAGACATAGATTATGGATAGAGTTTCTTCAGGGCAACGACTTTGAGATTTTCTATACTCTTGGGAAGGGAAATGTAGTGGCAGACGCTCTCAACAAAAGATCCAGCTTGCAGTTTCTATGTGAGGCTTCAGAGTAGTTGGCTACATTACAGATATAATTTATAGATGGAGATGGTGAAAAATACTTATATTCTATGGTTATCAACCTTCCACTCTTATAGCGAGTCATGGAGGCATAGCTTGTGGATATAAATTGCGATACCTAACAAGCTCATTTTTTCACAGGGCATTCCCCTGATGGATATTCAATAGCTAAGAAGCATATCGTTCTTTTTTCAGAGGGTTCAAAGTGGTATCAGTGACATTGTGGGAGAAGTTTCTGGGGGAGTTCCACACATCCCCTTTGGCAGTTAATCCGGGTGTGGTGAAGATATATCAGGACCTCCAACATCAGTTCTGGTTTCTGGGGATGAAGAAGGTGGTGGTGGAGATTTTTTCTCGATGCCACACTTGTCAGCAAGTGAAGGCTGAGAACCAAGTTTTAGGGGGAATAACCCAACCACTTCAGGTGCTATGGTGGAAGTGGGATGGGATATTGATGAACTACATGATGGGTTTACCAGTCATGTTTATGGGGCATGATACCATCTAGGTGATCGTTGACCGACTCACCAAGTCAGTCCACTTCTTACAAATACATGAGCAGATTTTAGTAGAGAGATTGGGACACCTATACATGCAGGAGATAGTTTGGATTCACAGAGTTACATCAATAATCGTTTTAGATCATGATGCTCGTTTCACATCCCAGTTGTGGAAGGGATTTTCGGAGGTGTTTGGGACTCAGTTGCGCTTGAGCACGATGTTTCATCCCTAAAAGTATGGCCAGACAGAGAGGACCATAAAGGTTATTGAGGACATGCTACGTGATTGCATCCTAGACATTGTCCATAGTTTGGAGGATCACTTAATACAAGTGTAGTTTGTGTACAAAAACAACTATCACTCCACCATTGGAATGGCACTATTCTAGGCCTTGTACGGGCGACCATGCAGGTCACCAATTTGCTGGAATGTCCTAGGAGAGATAGAACTCATGGATCCAGAGTTGGTGTGATCTACCACAGAGAAGGTGCAGGTCATCTAAGACTGGATGAAGACTGCACAAATCCATAAAAATATTATACTGACCAGCAACAGAGGCCCTTGGAGTTCTAGGAGGGAGACTATGTGTTCCTTAGAGTCTCACCTCGATAGAGATTGCAGAGATTTGGCTGGGGTGGAAAGTTATCTCTGTGATACATTGGTCATCTTCATATTATGAGTAAATTTGGTGAGGTGGAGTACTACCTAGATGTATCCCCTCAGTTGCTCTAGGTTCATGATGTCTTGCATGTGTTGCAGCTAATGAGGTAAGTGCATGATCCATCACAAGTCATCTACTGGGAAAAGATGTAAATTGATAATGAGGTGACTTTTGTGGAGTACCTAGTGGAGATCAAGGATCGACAGGAGTGGATACTTTTTGGGCAGTTGATTCATTTTGTGCACGTTCTTTGTTATCACGTTAATCTCTAAGAGAGAACTTGAGAGTGGGAGCCTCATATTCGTGCTCAGTACCCCCATATTTTTTATTGAGTAGCCATTGTTTTGGAATTCTGGGACATAAAACCCTATATTGTGGAGAATATAATGAATTTGATTTTTATGAATTTATTTTTAGACATTATTTGTGAAAACAATGAGACCATCCACTAAGACAACATGTGATTTCGAGGCATGGGGTGCCCGTAATGATTATATGAAAAATGTTATGTTTTTAATAGCACGTTCCCGTGACTTTTATAAAAAAGTAAAATATCTTTTGAATGGGTACCCAAAATATAAATCTAAGTGCGTCATTGAGCTCATACTAGTGGATTTACCCTAGGTGGGACTTACCTTTAGTCTGTTCAGGTCTTTAGTGGAAAAACTCGAAAAGGGCGTTACCATAAATAAAATAAATAATTAAAAATATTTTATTTTTAAAATCCTACTAACATAGAAATGATAACTCGGATTGAAAATACAAGACCACATTTGAGTTCTTAAGTAGTTTTTTCCTTAGGCATGGCCTAATATTGGCTAGCATGGTTTGGATGTGAAAGATAGGTTTTGGACGTAAAATTCATTAAAATATTATAATAAAAATATTTTATTCTTGATGCAACGACATGTTTTCTTTTAATATGCGTTTTTTAGATAATTCAAGGTTATCACCATAACCTTGGAATTCATATGAGTTAAGAAGATGAATCTCTCTCGACAAATAGTAGTGGATCGTGGATCAAAGATCAATGACGAACCTCATATTCGAAGGATCTTCACCCAAGGCAATAATGTGGTGACTGTTCTTCATTAGCGATCAAACCGAATAGAGTTAGGGAATTTGTGATTTTATTTTTCCCCATTCATGAATTCCATGATAAATGTGGACCAATAAACAAACATACTGGCACGTATATCGGTCATTTTTGCGGGATGGGATTTACCTTTTCGAGGTCTTGATGGGAGAATGATCATGTGAGTGACTTTTCATTGAAATAGATCATGACATCGATCTGAGCCCAGGGCGATGAAGAACGCGACCAGAGGATCACAAACGTGCCTCAATTTTAAAAAACGGAGCATCGGAGGAGAACTGATGCTTGTGGATGGGGTCACTAGCATGCTAGCATCGGTGGAAACCATGTGAATGTGACTTGGCCGCATTGAAGGCTCATGGTAGCAACATGCATTGGGCAGATGGGGCACGGACGCGGAGGCCACGCAGTTAGGGTGGACTGTATAGACCATAAGGGGAGGCGGCCAGGGTGGCCCGACGTGCAGGCTAGACCGGAGTAGCCTAGCCACTCTAGAAACCCAGTGGGCCAGGGCAGTTCAGGCTAGACTGTACTAGACCAAACTGAGTCGGGTCAGCTGGACCGGGTCGGGTTAGATCCAGAACGACCTAGGTAGGTTTGTTTTACAAAAGCATTAATATATTTCAAACTGTGTGTCTGTTTGACATTTAATTTTCTACGTTGGGACCCTTGAAACAAGAAATTCCTTTTTAGATACTCTATGTGAGTTTTTTTGAAAGTTGGAATATGATTTTTTGGCTTGAGGTGTAGGTTTTCTATGTATAAGCATGCTACGAGCAAAATCCTACAGCTGGTTGTGACATGGTGACTATTTGACTTGGGGGATGCATGAATCATTTATTCTCCATGAACCACCAAAACTTCATGTTCCATTGAAGCTATGTGTTCCATCGATTCTCCATGTGCCATCAATGCTCTGGGTGCCATCGATGCTCCATGCGCCATCAACGCTCTAGGTGCCATCGATGCTCCAGGCGCCATCGACGCTCCAGACACCATTGACGCTCTAGGTGCCATCGACGCTCTGTGCACCATCGATGCTCCATGCTCCATTGATGCTCTATGTTCCATTGATTATCTATGCATCATTTACACTTTGTGTGTCATGAAAACTAGGAGATCTATGGACAATAACTAAAATCCTTCTCTTCATTCTTTGTACTTATACCTCTGTGAGCTGATTATACTTCATGTTTTTCCTTTATGGTGTACTCAGTGAGTTTCCATTGTGGTTTACTTCATGTGTTTACTTTATGGTATTCTGCATGTATTTATTAGTGGTATTTACTTTTTGGTTTTGGGTTGTCCTACTAAGTATTGTTTTACACACCCCTGCATGGGATTTTCCTGCACATGTCATCTCTTGTGTAGACGATCGATGATTTTCTAGAGTTCTACATAGACTAGGACCTAGTGGTGCTTAGAGGGATCATAAGGACATGATGTGATCCTACAACTTCACACAGTTGTCTTGCACCTACCCTTATGGTAGGCTTATCTGTGAATGGGTTTCAAGAACTGGTGCTTTCACTTGATAGACTCTTTCTTTTGTTGTTCTTGTATTCTAGCCATGTTTAATTTCTAGTTTTCCTACTTTCGTACTCTGTGGTTGGTATCTTAGTGTATGCATGAATTTTTTACTTAGTGTTTTTACATTTCAAAATTTTGGGCTTGGATGTGTGTGTGTGTGTGTAGGTACTTAGGAAAATGCCTCCCATTTGTGGGTTATGCCTACATGGTTCTAGTTTCCAGTCCATAGCCTATGGGAGGTAGGATTGGGGTAGTCACGGCACGGGCCCCTCTAGGACGGGTTTTGACAAAGGGTAAGTAATGTGAAATCAATAATTAATTGATGAGAGTAAATAAATAATGAATGTTAAATAAATGATAATGCAATCCATTAAAATAACCATATAACATATAATCAATATGGAAGGGTAAGAAATTAAAAAACATGTTATTTAATCAATAAACTAAGAATAGAATGCATCCATAGATATGTAAAATAAGAACTCTCATGGATAAATAATAATAAATAAATTATCAATAAGGGAAATGATTAATTGTTGGATGTCATGTTTCCCAAGAACATGATACTATTACCATCAAGATTTATTCTCAAGAAAGTTCAAACTATTCTAATTTGGTCAACTGATTCATCTCATGAGACTACTAATGCATCATGGGGATTGGATTAACCAGTACCCAAACCGTAGGGATTTCCTAAAATGGTACGAAAACCATGTATTTCATGTCCTAATAATTACTCATATATTGAATAATCAATTTAATTAATGAATTAAATTCCTTATCAAATATCCACAATGAATAAAAGATATAAATTTATCAATAATTCCACAGTTAATATAATAATTTTTATAGTGAAAAATGTATATAGAAATGATATAAGGTTTTGGAAATATTAATATCCACTTAATGAGAATATTGATATCCAAGATAAATTTAATGTATAATAAAAATGATCATAAGTAAGTGATTGTTTCAATATAAAGTTAACAATAAAAGAAAGTTATATTACAAATATAAATTTTACCACTTGGTAAATTTAACATCAAAACCTCTTGGATGAGGGAATTAAAAGTAAAGCCATAAATACCATGAATAAAAAAGGATTCATGATATATTATATCAAAATTTTGTTTAGATACACCACAAAAAATAATTATACAGTTAATATGATATTTATGTCACAGATGTAAAAAGTGAGATGAAAATCTCCTACCTTGATTTCAACTTGTCATGTGTGTTTTTATATTCTAGAATAATAAACTTATGTTAATTATTTACCTGCTTATTTTTTTTTTCAAGATTATTATTACTTTTAATTCACTCATTGAAATTTTTTAAACAACTATTTAAACAATAAATATTACATTGGGTGTTTTGATCATATTCGATTTATGTGCCAAAAATGACTTTGGTAGGTTCAACATGGTCAATGGGGTCATTATATAGACATATACAGAATAATAATCATGAAATAATAATCATATTTATATATAAATTATAGTTTTAAAACCTATCATGAAATATGGTTATGAAAAATTAACGAATGTTACAATCATATGGAGACGGTAGGCCGTATGTACGCATGAGCAACATTTATATTTTTCAATAATCATAATGAAAAGAATGTTGGTAACATAATATATTTCCATAATTATAATTATATCATAAATAACATTTTATATAATCATATATACATATATATATATATATAATTCTTTTTATGTAAAAGTAATCACATTGTGTGGGGGATGCGGTAGTCTACATGTCTATGACCGACATTATCACTTTTTAGTGTGTGAAAAGTGTAATAAAGAAAATTATATATTATAATTACATAAATTTAATTATGTTTTGAATATAATATATATTTAATTTATGTAACATATTTTAAATTAAAACCATCATTTATACATTCCATGTATCATATGAACGAATCACATCTCTTTGGGGATGTAGTAGTCAACACTTCCACAATTGATGTTATCATATTCCCACAAAATGGAAATCTTGAAGGTATGTTCTATATGAAAATTAAATAATAATAAAGAAATTATATATATATATATAATATAAATTTTTTTCCATCATAATTCCCACCCATGAGAGGAGGTAAAGGAAAAACGAAAACTTTGCTTCCTGAGGCAGTAGTTCACCGTACACAAGAATATTAAGTTCGTTAACCATTATATGGAAGTGTGTGTAAGTGTATGTTGAACCATTAAAATTAAAAAATTTAATTATATTTAGGATACTTATTTTTTATATAATAATGGAATAATTATAATTTAAAGAGTGAAAAAAGAAATCAAACTAAAGAGCTTAAGGAAGGATGTTACCTCTTATTTTGGTAACTTCTTTTTCTTTATAACAAAAGTATTCCTTGGATGGATTTATGAAAAAGGTGAGGCTTTAAGATTAGGGTATGGATTTTGAGGAGGTATTTCAGCAGACATTTACCATTCCAATTTTTCTTTATATGTGTGAGTAAGTGGGAGGGAAAAGAGCCTTTTATAGTGGGGGAGGAATCTCATTCTTGTAAATTTTAGGAAATAGAATTAGACCCACATTTTTTCAATTAAAAGGGTCTCCAATAATGTTCCAAATTATATACAAGGTATAATAGGGTCTATATATGGACATAAAATGGATTTTGAACAAGTTTATATGTCATTTTGGCCCTTACTTTTAATGTTTAGTCCCTTGTTAAGCAAATTTTTCACTTAATCGTTGTAACTAATTTTAATCACATTCAAAAATATTTTTGTTCAAAGACTAATTTGACCTTATTAGACATTATAAATTATACTTATTCCAAATATGGAATCCATTTTTATAAATTTCAATTATAAAATTCATAGAAATCAATTAAATTTAATCCCGCAGACGGGACGTCAACACGAGTTTTTAAAGTAAAAATGTTCAAATGTTTGCTAAGTGTTTATATTGAATTTCAAAGTTAAATTGATTAAAATGAACTAAATTTGGTTAATTAATAAAAAAATTATCTAATTAAACATTAAAACCTATTTAAAATATTATCTATCCTTAAAAATAAATTAGATGAAAAAGCAGTTTTGAAAAGAAATATGGTATTTTTTCATTATTCATCAAAAAATGAAACTTCACAATAAAATACAAAACATTCACCCTAACATAATTATTATGTTTTAAATTAAAAATAATAATTTTATTTTTTCGTATTAAATTTATAAATTTTCCAAAATTTAGATTTAAAATAGGTTCGCCATAAATGTACAGTAAATATACTTTTATAAAAAATATATGTTTTTATGTGTAATATAGGGTTTGTTCTTATCTTATACTTATCAAATATGTTGGATGAATGTCAAAAATATTTTATTGAATATATAATATATATTATAATAATATAACTCACTGATTTTATTTTATTTAATTTATTAGGATAAAATGAATTTGTCAGCATAAAAATAGTTTTTTATAAAAATATTCCCTTTATATTCAATTGGTTTTTATATTCATTCCTAATTAATTTTTCTCCAATAAATTCAACCATGTATTTTCATTAGTTAATACTATTAATAAACATCAATTTAACTTCTCAGTTGTATCTTATTATATTAAATAAAAATATCTTAATAATATATTATTGTTTAGTAAAACTCAGTCTTGCGTGTTACGCAAGACATCAAGGTAAGTCAGTCTTGCATGAAACACAAGCTAGCCTCTGTTTTCCAGGTAGATCAAGATAAAATTTATATTTCATGTAATATAATATTAACTTGGTGTTTCATATAAATAAATCTTGGAATAAATATTTAATTTAATTTTAAAAGGAAAATATTGTGAAGTCTTGGGGTGTTATATTCTCTCCACCTTAAATAAATTGCATCCTCATAATTAAAAATTGATCTCAGTAAACAAGGGATTTATATATGAAAATAAAATATTATTGAAAAACCCACATCATGAATAGGGTTAATAACACATCTTCTCAATAATAGATAAAGGGAATTACAATGGTCACGTAACTAGGTTCCCTAGTAGGATAACATAGGTGGGAAATGGAAATATGGATACGGAAGAAAAATAAAACAATAAATTTCTTATAGAGAGTGATAGAGAACATGTTAAACTGAAACTTGATGAAAAAAAAATCCTTAAACCATTATTAGGAAAAATTTCATTAATATCATCAAAATGATGATAGTAGTACAATAATTTTTCAAGACTATTTTTTCTTATAGTTGAGGAATTATTTCACCAAATATGATTATAATTAAATATATGTTTCTATTTCATAAACACAATCTTATCTTTTTATTATTCCTTGAACTGTTTCTACATTATTTCTTAGCACAAGATGCATCATATGGTGAATTAAATGATTAACCTCTAAAACCTCATCCAATGATCAACTTAAACCATTTCATAAATGGATAACTTTTCCAAAATATTATGATCTGAAACTTTTATAAGGAATGTCACTGAATTTCCATAATGAACTTATCATTAGCCCTCAATCAATAGGAAGTATCTCTTTAATCATCACATATCGAATATGTGAACACCTTCATAATTTATTCTATTGAAATATTGTAATAACATGATTTACACTAAAAATTTATTGGAAACATGAATTCACCATTTTTACTTAAGTAAAACACATGTTATTGGATATATTCCTTAAATCCAAAAGTTTTTTGAACTCCATCATTGATAACATAAACCACATTGTCAATAAATAATTAATTAGTTACAAGGTAGTCACTAATTATCAAAATTAATAATTTATTTATCAAAACAAAATTGTCACAAAATTAGGAACATATTAAGGCTTATCTTTTCCTCAACCATGTGTTTTAAAAAAAAATTAACTTGCTACCGAATCAATTTTCATGGTACTATTTAGCATATTATCTCAAATATTTAATGAATAAAAACTATAGTACAATACTTATATATTTCATAGCATCATCAATGGAATACACTTATAATATATTTCATGGATGCAAATACACAATAACAGTAATCATTCCACTTCGTCCGTATCAGTAGAATAATCTTGGACTTCTCCCCTTATCCTCTTCTATGGAAGACCCCCTTGAAACTTGGGGAATTCATTTGAATAGTTCCCAATCTACTTCAAGTTATTACACTGAATAGAATCATTTTACTTATTCCATTTTCATTATTTTTCATGGTGTACCTTTTCTCTACAGTTATAACAATCACCCAATCTTTTCAATCATTTATCAAGGTGATTCTTTCCATAGTTATCACAAGCGGGAAAATAATTCTTTCCCTTCTTCCCTTTATCTGTCATTTTAAATTACTTTATCTTCATCTCTTTATTAACTTTGAATTCATATGACTTTGAGGAATATTTCTCTATCATAATAGCATATAAAAATATTAAATCATAAGAAGAAAAGTTTTGAGACGCCATCTCCCTTTATAGACTTGGATTAAGTCCTTCATAGAGATGATAAATCTTGCATACCGTGTTGTGTATAAAATATATAGCATACATTGATATCCTGGTAAAGGTAGATTCATACTCCACAACACTTTCTTCCTCCTTTTTCTTTAAACTAAGGAACTTTCTATTCATCTCAGTTTATTTCTCATGAGGGAAGTATTTAGAAAAGAATGTCTACTTTAAATTTCTCCATTCCATGAGTTCTATTTTTTCTTCCTCCCTAATATTATGGATCAATAACCACTAATGATCCACATCTATATAGATACAATACACTATAAGTGTTACCTTTTTCTTTTCAATATATCCTAAGGCTGAAAATATATTCCCCAAAGACTTAATCCATTTCCCAACTTCCATTGGGTCAGAAGTCACACTATATAATGGGGGACTATATTTCATAAAGTTATCAAACATAGGATATTCTTGTTTTGGAATTTGTTTCTCCAATCAGGTAAGACTATTTTTCATAACCTGATTAAGATGCCCAAATATAGCCATAATTTTCTCTATTCAAATACCAGCTGTTTCAGTTTCCTCGGTTGGGAAATATCTAAATTTTCCATGAGTAGTGATACCCTTCTTCTTTCCAGATTCCATTTTTAATCAATAGAACATATTTGGTTAGTTCGTAAAATTATAAACTTTTTATAATCCTAAATATGGAATAACACTTAATATAAAATGAAAATTTTATGCGTAGATAATCTCAAAATCACAAAAATGGTTTCTTTAGAGACATCTTTACTATTAAATATTTTATAATGGGCTGCAAGGAAAATGTGAATTATCCTAAGTGTATCCCTTAGGAATGTCAAACTAGGTGTGTAGTAAGGCAAATTGAAGTGTATTAGGTTACACCGAGTCAGGCCCAACACACCTTGTTGGATTTGTTATCCTTAGGAACATCTATTCCAAAACCACATCCACTTGTAGTATTCAAACAGTGATGTACTGCTAGGAATACCCACATAATATCTTTGATACCAAATATTAATCTATACTTATCCTAAAATTCTATCTTAGGTTTATTTTCCCTAATCTAATTCTTTTAAATCTAGTTTCCCAGATTTCTGTTAAACTTCCTTTGATAAGAACTTTAATGCCTCAAACCCAAAAGCTCGGATCGGGTGAATTATTTTATTACATTGGCATGATCACAAGGAATAAAATCCTGAAGGATTGAACAATTTTGGAGTTTTGGAAATCCCGATTATATACAAGATACACACAATACATTGGGAAAATAAAATAAGTAATAACATAAGTAAAAACTCATCATTCTTTAAACTCATTCAAAGGATTCCTCTTTATAACTTGGGGAAAGTAAACATAATAAGGGTGATATAAAATGCTCAGTAAGGGTAAGTAAAGTAAAATCAATAATGAATTTATGATATTAAATCAACCTAGAAATGTAAATAACTAATAACACAAGCCATCCAAATTACTAGATAAGTCATAATCAATATATAAAGTTAATAAACTAAAACACATGTCATTTAATCAATAAACTGAGAATAGAATGCATCCATAGATATATCAATCCAAAAATATCATGGATAAATAATAATAACTTAATTCTCAATAAAGGAAATTATTAATTATTGGACGTCATGTTTTCCAGGAACATGATACCTTTACCATCAATATTTATTCTCAAGACAGTTTAAACGATTATTATTTGGCCAACTGATTCATCTCACGAGACTACCAATGCATCATGGGGTTTGAATTAACTGCTCCGCAACCTATTGGGATTGCCTAAAATGGTCCCCAACTCATGTATTCTTTGTCACAATAATTCCTCATATATCTAATAATTCATTTAATTAATGAACAAAGTTCATTATAAAATATTTGTATTGAATAAAATATATGGATTTATCAACAATTCCCCAGTTAATCAATTAACTTTCTAGGTGAACTACATATTTCGAAATAGTTTATGGTTTATTCAATAATAATATCCATTGAATGAGAATATGTATATCCAAGATAAATTTACTATATAATAAAAATTATCATGAGGAAGATATTGTTTCAATATAAAGTTAACAATCACAAAAAAAAGTGATATTGGAAAGATTGCATTGACCTCTTAGTAATTTTCACATAAAAACCTCATTGATTATAAAATTAAAAGTAAAACCATAAATACCATGCAGATAAAAGTATTCATAATATAATATACCAAAACTATCAATATATATACCACAAAAAATAATTAAGTGGTGAATATGAAATTTTTCTCATAGATATAAAAAGTGAGATGAAAATCCCTTACCTTGAGTTAAAATTGTCGCGTGTGACTTTATGTTCCTATGTAATAAAATTATGTTAATTATTTAATTAATTCATAACCTTTTAATTTTTTTATTAAATTTAACTGACTTATTAAAATGTTTTATACAACTACTTAAACAATTAAGATTACTTTGGGTCTTTTGACCATATTCAATTTTTGTGTCAAAAATAAATTTGGTTGGTCAACTATGGTCAAAAGGGACATTATAAAAACATATCCAGAATAATTATAATTAAATAATTATCATATTTATAAACCAATTATATTTTTAAAATTAATCATGAAAGGTGGTTATGAAAAATGAACCAATGTTACAATCATGGAGACGGTAGGACGTACGTACACATGAGTAACATTCCCATTTTTCAATGATCATTATGGAAATAAGTTGGGTAATATTATATATTTATATAATGATAATTATATCATAAATAAAATTTTATTTAATCATATATACTTATATATATAATTCTTTTTATGTAAAAGGAATCACATCGTGTCGAGGAGGTGATAGTCCACACGTCCATGACCGACGTTATCACTTTTTAGTGTGTGAAAAGGGTAATAAATAAAATGATATATTACATTTAAATAAAGATAAATATATCATAAATATCATATAGATTAAATTTATGTAACATATTTTTAATTAAAACCATTCTTTATACTTTTCAAGTATTGCGTGAACGAATCACATCACTTTGGGGAGATGGTAGTCCACACTTCCACAAACAATTTTATCATATTCCCAGAAAATAGAAATCTTAAAGGAATGTTCTATATAAAAATTAAAGAAGAATAAATACATTATAAATGTCATATATATCATATATAAACATCATTTTCATCATAATTCACACCCATGAGAGGTGGTAAAGGAAAAATGAACAACTTTGCTTCGTGAGGTTGTAGTTCGCCATACACTAGAATGGTAAGTCCATTTCCCATTATATGGAAGTGTGTGTAAGTTTAGGTTGAAACATAAACATAAAAAATTCTAATTATATTGATCAAATTTGTGTTTATATATAAGCATGGAATAATAATAATTTATAAAGTGTAAAAATAAATAAAACTAAATAGCTTAAGGAAGGACGTTACCTCTTATTTGGGTAACTTATTTTGGTTTGCACCAAAGGGATTCATTGGATGGATTTATTCAAAAGGTTAGGATTCTAGGTTTAGGGGAGTTGTTTTTAGGATCTATTTGGGTATATATTTTTCAAGCCAAAGTCGATTAATTGATGTGAGGAAATGGGACGAGTGAGTGACTTTTTATAGTGGAGGAGGAGTAACATTCGTATAAATTTTAGGAAAGGGAATTCCATCGATGTTATTCCTATGAAAAGTGGATCCAATAATGGTCAAAATAATTGAAAATTATATGGTCTAAATATTTACATTAAATGGATTTTGGATAAGTGACTTGGTCATTTTTTCCCTTATGTGTAAAGTTTAGTCCCTTGTTAAGCGAATTTTTCTCTTAATCGTTGTAATTAATTTTAATCGCATTCACTAATATTTTAGGTAGAAAACTAATTTGACCATATTAGAAATTAGAAGTTATTATGATTAGAAATATGGAATCCATTTTTCCAAATTCAAATTAATTAAGTTTCATAAATTAATTTAAATTTAATCACCCAAATGGGATGTCGATGTGGATTTTTAAAGTAAAAATGTTCAAAAAATTTCTAAGTATTCACATATAATTTCAAAGTTAAACTTCTTCAAATTACCTAAATTAGAATAATTAATAAAATATTAATATAATTAAACTTTTAAAAAATAATATATAATTTATCCTTATTAATAAATTAGATGAAAAAGCAGTTTTGAATTGAGATTCTGTATTTTTTCACTATTCATCAAAAAATGGAACTGCACAGAGAAATAAAAACAAATCACCATAACATGATTTTTTTATTTATATTTCAAAAATAATGTTTATTTTTTCATACTAAATTTATAAAGGTTACAAAAATTATATTTAAAATATGTCTCCATTAGAAGGCATTAAAACTACTTTTATGAAAATATCGGTTTTTATGTTTAATATTAGGGTTGTTCTTATATTATGTCTATCAAATATATTCGATGAATGTAAAAAAACATTTGATTTAATGTAAAATATATATTTATATTAAAATAATATAACTCAATAATTATAATTATTTTAATTTATTAGATAAAATGACTTTATGAGCATAAAAATATGTTTTTATAAAAACATTCCCTTTATATTCAATGGGTCATTATATTAATTCCTAACTAATTTTTCACCAATGAATTAAACCATAATTTTTTATAATTTAGTTAATACTATTCAAAGAAATAAATTTAACTTCTAAGTTGTATCATATTATATTAAATAATAATATTTTAATAATATATTGGTGTTCGATAAAACTTGGTCTTACATGTTATGCAAGTCATCGAGGAAATTTAGTCTTGGGTGTAATGAAAGTTAACCTTGTTTTCCTGTGTAGATAAATAAAAACTTTATATTGTGTGTGACAGAATCATAACCTGGTTTTCTGTATAAAGTAATCTAGGAATAAAAATTAAATTTATTCTAAAATGAAAATATTGTAAATTCTTGGGGTTTTACATGATTTACCTTATGAAACCTTGTGATGATATTAAATTAAATGTTTTGATGATATTACTATATAAAAACATTTAAAAAACACGTTCATGGATTTTTTGGTAGTTTGAATAAGAAGACACTATGATTATTAAGGGAGATCATGAGAAATAAAAGGCTAAGATTTATAATAAGTCAAATTTAAAGATTGTATAAACAATGTTGATTATTAGATAGTTGTTGTTTGAATTATTAATGGTATAGAATTGAGGATATATCATGGATGAATTTTTGTAAAGTATTCATGGTTTTAATATTGTGAATAATATTGGGCATACAAGACCAATAATAATGTATAAAATTATGCTATAAAAAATTAGGGGGATTTCCATATTCAAATATCGAAATATATTCATGTGATTCTTTGTAAAAGATAACCAAAAAATATAGAGAAGATGTGGTATTTAGAACTCGATAATATATTCCAAAATAAGAACATAAGTGTTGAAAAAAGATTTGTGTGTAATATAAAAATATTTTTATAGTTCTTAGAAGGATGAATATTGCATATTCTTGGTCCTTATAAAATGAACATACACAAGTGATTTTTATTCAATGAAGTATACTTTTGGTTTTATCAATATGGTTCTTGTTTAATCCCGATTGATATGAAAAATTACATAAGTTACAAGTCCATACCCATGCTTGTGGATACTTCTTGAAAATAAAATAAAACTTGTGGGGGGGATATAAACCACCATAAATCAATGATAAAGTCATCTATATTAGAGGCTAACCACATTTACAATTTTTTGTGTTTTTTTATTTATGCATTGTTGTGAGATTAAGTGGGTTATGCTCAATAATTGAGATAGATATTTGGATTTGGAAATAATAAATATATAAAAATTGATTCACCCCTACCCCTTAGTGTTTATCATATCCCAAGTGATCTTAAAAATCTCGCTATCTCATACAATTCCTTACCCACACCCAAGTCCCATATCTTCTAGCCTCATGGACCCACCAACATTTTCCAAGGTTAGGTACCACACACATGTTGAATCCACATGCCTTATTACACAAGGAATCATATCCCCTGTTTTTTCCATGTAAAATTCCACTAGTAATCTATATATAAAATCATCTTGTTGGTTTTTATTTACACTTTAAAGAGAAAAACCCTTTCCAGAATTGGACTGAAAATAATAACTAGGTACACACATGTCATTTGATTCTTTTGTGCCTAGCATGATACATGAGTACCACCTATTGAATCTTATAGATAAGAGTAAATCTATAAATTAATAACATCAAAGACAAGTTTATTGAGGTTAAATAACTCAATTATGTCCTTGAAAAACAAAAAATAAATTTTAACTCCCTAGGAAACATGGAAGTAAACTCATACTTATACTGGTTAGGCACACAACACGATTTCCATCCCAAGTACTAACACATTTATATACTCCATCTACCACATGCCCCAAAATATTAAAAAAACCCACTTTTCCATTTATAAAAACCCGTTTTGATGCCACTTTTTAGTATTCCTAACACAAATCACTTTAAAAATGCCTAAGATGGAGACCCATTAGACCATAGGAATTCCTCCATAAATTCTAGAGACTATCAAATAGTAGTGAGAGCCTAAGGGGTGATATTCGGGAGTTTTATCCTCTAAATATAAAAAACAATAAAATAAAGTGGAATCAATTAATGAGTTTTAAACATTTTGATCAGTGGAACCATGGAAAAAATATAATACGTTATTTCAAAAATGAATATTTATAACATCATACAAGTCATATATAAACAACTAAACTATTCATAGGGCAATCATATATATAAATAAACTTAAATAGAAAAAACTTTATCCTAATAATGGAGAACTACGAGGAAAAGATCTAAAATCAACATAAAATTGCTCGTGCATCAAATATATTTCTAACCACTAAGATATATAAATTTATCTTACCTCCCAAAGAGCATGTTCACAGTGTGAGTAAGAACTCAATAAGCTACTATTAATTTTTTCCCTAGATAATATTCATACATATACAATTGTATACATTGTGTAATAAATTGAAACCAATGAAATCAACACAGCCCACTCCACCCATTCTAATCAAGCCACAATGTTCACTGTATTATCTTCATCCAATTCCAGAGTAGGATGATATATTCATGGTCTATCACACGAGAGGCACCCTTATCCTTCAAACTAGTTCCATACCCCATGGTGATACGTGGCAACCCATATATCACATAGACACATAAATACATTAAAAATTATACCTTTAAGGAACATCCATATATTATTCCTCACGTTCGAAAATCAATTCATTCCCATTCCAATCACTAGCTTAATAGCCCTATAAAACTCGAGCATGAAGAGAAAAAATCCTTTCCCATGATTGGAATATCAACCTCATCACATCCCACACATATTTTTATATTTTAACTCGAAATTAGTGATCTCAAACACCACCCATACCCCATGTTCAACCATACATTGTATCCTTCCACTAAATTGATGGCCAACACAATCTGATATAAGACACTATTTCTATAAATGATGCTTCCAATCAACCAGTGGTCAATACCTCATCATTGGACTTTTCTTATGTGTGAATAAACTCAAATGATTCATCCCCCTTGTTATTGTAAATCCCTAGAAATATATAACCACAACTCAAATAGAGAACATCAACCTCCACCCATGGCAACAACCATATCACCCCCATGATCCTTGGAGAACCAAATCACTCCATAGCCATATGGGATAAACCCATGACATTTCCAGTGAACCAAATCAAGTACCAACCCTCAAGGATCATCACTATAAATCATATGATATCACACCAACCAAGCCTTAAATCCATCAAACAAAAAATATCAATCCACACCTAGCCAAACCCACCATTACCCTCATGAGACTACCCCTAGGTATCTCGCATGAACAAGTGAAACAAAAATTAGTTCCATTCCTAGTCTCACACATGAACCTACTCACACCCATAAATCACATGATATATAAACACATATATAACATAGGTAGAATCTATAAAACACCTACATCATATTAGTAGGGTCATACACATCGAATCGTGTGGTTTTATTCAGTTCAAGTTAGAGGAGATAGAGATTTTAGGGATAAATACCTAAATTGGATATTTTATATGAAACTCTCCATAGTGGTGACAATACTATAAATATATGATTAATAACACTAGAATATATTTATACTTACCTTTGGTGACCACATTCATAGGAAGAACCAAAATATGACTCTTGATGGTCAAGATCCCCTCTTAGGATGCAGAAAATAAAGGGAGTGGGAGGGCTGGATACTCTAGCTGAATGGCCTCCCCTATCTTTGATTTCATAACATAATTAATTATTTATTTATAACTTTTTTTTAAAAACATGATGGACTTATTCAAATTTTAGTGGATCCCCACTAGGACTCTGGTGGGTTTCTCTAGTGACATAGGTTCATAGTGAGGGCCATTGGAACTCTGATAAGAGTTCTACTCTCTTTATAAAATCTCCACCAATGACCCATTTTCCCAAATCTAAATATTGATCCTATACTTGATACCCAAACACCTCAAGACCACCTAATTACATATTTTTAGATCAATATTAGAGACAATTTACCTTACCTAAATACCCATGCTGTCACAGTTAGTCTTTTGGAAATTTATTTTATGAAATAGGGATTAAGATCTTTCCAGGGAAATGAGATAATGCTAAGGGATAATTATTTGATTTGGTGGCGAGCTAATGTAATGGTTTTTAGTTGTTCTTTATGAAAATTGGTCAGAATAATAGGGTTTTTATTTTATGGTTCAGATATATTACGTCATGATGCTTGCATAATGTGATGGTGTCCAACCATGTTATGTTACGACTCTATATATGATTTAATACATGTTGGATATGTTATATTATGACTCTTAATAATGTGAAACTAGATAAATATATTACACTATGACTACTAATATGAAATTTAAGTGGTTATGTTACACATGACTCTTGATGTGATGTTATACATGTCAGTTATATTATGTCCCGACTCTAAATATTATATAACATGGGTTGGTTATATGATGTTGTGATATGATGGGAATCTATATTACATCATGATCCTAGAAACTATATTGAGAGTGGGATATGTTATAATGTGACCAAATATTTAGTGGGATAATTATTTAGGCCATTGGTTGACTATGTTAAATTAAAACCTAGAAGCGATATATGTCATACCATGATAATAGATATGGGATCAAGGAAAGTCTATGTTATGCTAAAACCAAATATTCAATAGGACAGTGATCTAATTCATGGACCAACTATGTTATGTTGTGATCAGAGTGTGGGATATGTCACATTGAAACCTCAAATATGAATGTTCACATTTACATGAATTATGGTTCATTGTGACATCCAAGTTGTCATCAATTTTAGCATGTATGATTAGGTGATAGTCAAAGAAAGTGTGGTTAATAATTGTGATGGACTAGTAAATCTAGGGGAAATTTAATCATTCTCTACTATTGGTGATTGTACTATTATTTATTACTATATTTCAAAGCATTTTATTTTTTCATTTCTCATTCTCTTATAACAGAAGAACATTCATAAATATGGACCTTTCATATTCCATTTAAGGTATTTTAGTGGTTCCCACTAATTTATTTCACCCACAACTTTCTTTTACACCTCAGAACACATAAAAATATTATGGTTTTTATCATAGGTATTAGAAAATTATTCTGATATAGGAGTATAATGGTTTGAAGGGTATTTGTGACCATAATTGGGCCAAGAGGAGGTTATTAATTGTTATTTTAGAGGGTCAATGATAGAATCCTTACATAAATATTTATATTTTCCTTATATTATACCATCCTAGGGTTTATAATTGTTTTTTTTTCATGTGTACATAATTAGTTATTTACTTAGTTAAATTATTAATATATCTTGATTATGGAAGGTGATGAACATTTCAATGGAATTATAAATGGCAATTCCTTTGTTCATATTAAATTATTATTTATATTAAAGTGTATAGTCTCCTCATTAATGATTTATCCATTCACTACTAGTTGGAATCCTATAGAGTAAGGGAATACACACTTGAGGTCTCATACCAATATAGTATAGGTAAAGCAGTTTGATGTTAGATTGGGTTATTATATTATCCCTCTATGAAACTAATATATAGAAACCATCATGTGAACTCACTTCCCATGAATAGATTTAACTATATGAGTTCAAATATATAATATCCTTGATGAAATAAATCTATTGGTTATTCTTGTAGGGAATGATGATTCTATATAGAAGTTATCTAAATGAAATGTAATTCTACTGGAAAAATAATATTGGGGTTTGTGAGGGAGAGGGGGAAAGATGCTAGTTGGATATGTCCTGATGTCCTCGAATCTACCACACGGTTGATTCGTGTCCATTAAATCATGAGACTATGTGGCCTCATGTGTGACATTAATTAGGAAGTACAAGTCTATTTGGGTTGAATGTGGCCTAGTAAGAACAAAATAAGCTCGGGCCATTGCGAATTATGGGTAAGTTAATGCACTGGGATACTGGGTGATGTATGTTAGGCAGTGGGGCAGGCCATCAAAAAAATAATTCAAGCACCTCATGGGTGAAAAAAAATAATGAAAAAGGTGTAGACCACATTATAATGTGATTAAAACACCACACAAACTCTTTTCATGAATTTTTAATCACACACCCATGTGTTTCATCCTTATGAAACCACGTGGACTTCATTTTTGTCTAAAAATTATTGTTTACATCAAATTTTATTTTAGTGTCCATTTGAGGCCCGTAAATAGTAAATTTAACTCTTTTCATATGCAGATCAAGATATTAATATTATTAAATCCATTTGATACCATTTTAAGTGTGTTTGAATCATTTTATATATGTTTACATCATTTTCGATCAGGGATCAAGCTAGGAAAATTCTGAGTGCACCATTGTGTTTTTTTCACTAGTAAAATAAAAAAGTGTAATCCTTTGGATCCTTTTTAGAAACATTGAAAAAAAATTAAGATAAAATAATAATTTATATTTGTTCATGAGTGAGTATAATCTAACGATGTTGGTTTTCTAGGAGATCTTAGTGAAATTCATGATCTTCGAAATAACTTTGATTGTCCTTTGAGACTAACAGTTCAATATAATATGATGATTCGATGAAATAATTAGTATTTTCAAAAATATAAGGGGTAGTTTGAACATATAGTGGTTATAGGATAGGGGGTATCATCTCTTGGGCTTCCCTTATGACCAATATGATAAATCATACTAATGAATAATTTATGGTCCTTTATTCATCCCATGGATTAAAGATCGGTTATATGAGATGAAAAAGTAGGTTTTCTCTCCTTGAGATGATGACATAGATGATAGGTCATTCTATGACCATCCTGATGTCCTTGATAGATATCAAATATGGATTTAATTCCTAGATATTGTGACGATTAGCGATGAGTGTTGTGTTTCTTGGACTAAAGATATTTTGAGATAATGATATAGTCTCATTCTCTTAGATATAACTTTGTGAATGTGTTGATGTTTGATTTCCATAGTTGTTTATTATTATTTCAGAAATAGAACTACAATGCGACACTATGTCAAGTTATTCTTTATGAGAAAATAACATTGTGTTGTAATGACCCGCATTGTTATGGGTTGTGAAAATCATAGAAAATTTGAATTTTTGGTCATGAAGTAGGGGAAGTTTATTGAATCATGATTCATATCGGGATTTGAGTTAGAATATCTAAATAAGATGTTTTGGATACTATTAGATTTATGATAAGTTTTTTGGGTTCTTGGGTGGATACCAAAATAGGATCAAGGTGACCCTTTGCTGGAGTTTTATTACATGTGTCACATCATGTAGTGATGGGTAAGGATCACGTCATAATGAATATTGAGTGGAGGCTTGAGTCTCACCTAGGAGAGGTGTATCAAATCATGGCCTAGAGGGGTCACACCCTAAAAGTACCAGATTGGGATGATATTCATCGGCTAAAGGGAAACATTGTTACTAGTGAGTTTCATGATGTGACATATTTTTATTGGGTTTTTCTAAATAAAAAACTTTATATAAGGTCATTCCAAAACTAGTGGGAATCATTATGTGGTGGTTTATTTGTGGATTTTTCATTAAGGGAAAATCCTTGAATATGGAAGTTACACCATGGTAGGTGTATCTCATCATGAAGGTGGAAAAACTTATGTATTATTTAGAAAATTTTATTCATTTCCTTAATGATATTTCCCATAAGGATGATGATCACACTGTGATACCTATGCTAAGTAGTGAAGGCTAGTCCAAGGGGAGGTTTCATTGTTTCTGATTCTTTCGGTGTGGTATGCATCTGTCTATGGAGGACACACAGTTGTTGCTCCGCATTTCCGCTTTCCAAAGGAAGGTGACATCCATCACTTATTCAAGGATGTTTGCTCCTTGATCGAAATGGGATGATGGGATGTCTGTCTCTCCTTCTGTGGATTCCTCCTCAGACCTCATTACCCAGTCCGGGTCTCTCTTATATATTTGAGTCATTGTTCATGAATCTCATTCCAAGTGCCATATCTTTGTGGATACTGGTTAATTATGCTTCCTCTATATGGACATTCCACGGGGTCTTGACAGGGCATCAACCTTCTGTCAGATTAGATGACAACATCAGGCCTGTTAAGGTATCTCTGGATGCATGGACATTGGGGAACCTTTATTATTCTTCATTAGAGGGAATATCAAGGGCACATAACTCAAGGCATCCCATGTTAGTTGTGGGGTATCTTATGTCGAAGGAACGTCTCTGAGGTTTCCCTCAGCTTCCCATATTTAACATGAGGTAGGCCATGAGTTTAACATCTAGAGGAGAAGGTTAAGAAAAAGGCGTATCTTTTGAGGTTTTCCTCATCCATCTTGGGTATAAACGAGGTAAGACATGATTTTAATGTCTTAAAGAGATGAAATGAGAGTTATTAGAATACCCCATGGAGGCAGATCAGATTGGTACATGCCTAAGAGGGAGTTTCTGGAAGGATTACAATATGGATGGATCAGGATGCCCAATATGAGCAGACCCAGGATGGTGTGTCCCATAAATGGATGATGTCACATCATGAACATTGATATGGACACCTCAAAGTGAAGATCAAAGAAAGTGAACCCCATAAAGGGGAACATCAAGGCTTACCATTGGTTGGGATTGAACCACATGGAGGTTTCCTATATACACTATGTAAACGAAAGGGATCAAAACCCACTTAGTTCGAAGAGGTGATGAATCAGGGGGTACAAAATGGACAACGACCCAGAGACATGTTGGGGCTTATGCATGGATAGCAGCCTTGGTACTATGAGGAGCGGTGATGGGATGGATGACATGATCTCACTAGGATGTGGCGGCCCATGTCAGAATAAATATGGATGATGGATGGTTAAATGAAGTGAATGAGAGGAATAGGATGGAACCTATGTGAAGATGACTTTGATGCTGGTCTTTAATATCAGAGAGGCTTTCTACGTATCCCCACAGTAGGGAATTAAAGTCCACATAGTTTGGAGGGGTGATGGGACACCTGAGGAGGTGGTCCGTGGGAATGGACACATGGATAGGATATGAAGGAATTAGAACCTTCAGGGTGGGGCATTATCTTCCCGAAACATTGGGGGATCGAGGGAGAGACCACGATGGGACATGAGTGAAGATCTTGAACCTCATGGAGGATTCTTATGCATCCCTATGGCATAGAATCAATGTTCACATAATTTGGGATGGGGTATAGAATTGGGGTGTACACATGGGAAAATGGCCCAACAATATATTGGGGCTTACACATGGTTAGCAGCCCGGGTTGGTCTGACACCATGGGGGAAGACCAGAGATATGGGTCCCAAAAAAGGGGAAAACTATGGATTACCATTTATTAGGGATATAATGGCATACCACTGGTTGGGGATTACAACATCTTACCGCTGGTTGTGGATTACAACGGCTTACTGCTAGTTGGGGATTACAACAGATTACTGCTGGTTTGGGATTACAATGGCTTACTGCTGGTTGTGGATTATAATGGATTACCACTAGTTAGGGATTAAAACAGATTATCACCAGTTGGGGATTACAACGGCTTACCGATGGTTGGGGATTACAACATCTTACCGTTGGTTGGGGATTACAACATCTTACCGTTGGTTTGGGATTACAATGGATTACCACTGGTTGGGGATTACAACGACTTTCCATTGAATGAGGATTAAAATTTCTTAACACTGGATGGGGATTACAATGGATTACCACTGGTTGGGGATTACCATGGATTACAGTTATTTGGGGATTACAATGTATTACCACTGATTGTGGATTACAACGGTTTACAGTTGGTTGGGGATTACAATGGCTTACCGCTGGTTAGGGAGTACAACCGCTGGTAGGGGATTACAATGGCTTACTACTGGTTGGGGATTACAATGGCTTACCACTAGTTGGGTATTATAAAGGATTACTACTGGTTGGGGATTACAATGACTTACCACTGGTTGGGGATTGCAATAGCTTATGAATGGTTGGGTATTACAACAGATTACCGCTGGTTGGTGATTACAATGGCTTACCACTGGTTGGGGATTACATCATCTTACCAGCAATTAGGATTAGACCTCAGGGATTCTTCATACATACCTTATCTAGGGTATAAGGATCAAATCCCACATTGTTTATAATGATACAATTTAACATCATGCGAGATGAAGGTGGACCGACATGAAGGGGTCGGGACAAGTAGGTGTTGGGCTTGAACCTTAGGGAGGCTTCCTATGTACCTTACTTGGAAAGAGAAAGGATCAAAGTCCACATAGTTTTTAATGGGGTATTATATGCTAAGGAGGCCCGGGGAAGATGTCATGGTCGATGCATACTCTAAGACCACGTGATTCATGCTCGGTCTGAGAAACAAGAGGCAGTAAAGACTTGATGATCACATCGCAAAAGGTGCAGCCACGATGGGTGGTGAATGTGGATTACACATGGAAGACACCCAAGTGCCACTATAGAGTGGAAATGGTGGATGGGTCTTATGCATGGATGCTTCCTGGGTGCCACTATGGAGTGGCATTGGTGAATGAGGCTTATGCATGGAAGATGTCAGGGTGCCGCTATAGAGTGGAAATGGTGAATGGGGCTTACACATAGAAGTTTCCTATAATTTCTCCCTCATGTATAGCCATGCGGTCATCCCAACTCACTGGTGGGTTGAGTCACATAATTGAGTTCTACACCAATAAACTAGTGCACACGCGGTATAACGCCAATGGCGTTGGAATCAGTCCAAAGAAAGGGAGATGAAAAGTGTGAATCACATGCCTAACATTCAGAATGTAGTGAGGGTGTCATGAAGATGGAGGATAATTGTTGACCATGTTCGAAACACAACATCCATATCACATTAGCCTGAAATGGGGACAAACAAATGAGGGTTGATTGTTGACCATTTTTGAAACACAAGACCTGACTCAATTTTTTTTACAAAGTCTTCTGGTGAGTTGGCTGAGGACAGTAGGCGACCGAGCATCCGTATAGTTAGGGGGTTCCTTTAGATCTGAAATAGGATGAAGATCCGAATGAAGGACACACAAATCTTGAGGTGGAGTGATGGAATTCTCGGATGATTTCCAATTCTCTTGAAATTATTCCCCTGTAATCATGGCATGAGGTATCTTATGCTTGTCACATAAGCCATCTCTTATTTGGAATAAGAGGAATCCTATTATTGAATGATAGGTAATGTTGTAGTTTAATGTCATGTAGTGAGGACTATTATAATCTTATGCTTGGCGCATAAGGCATATCTTGATTGGATCAAGAGACATCCTATATTTTTCATATAGGGTGTACTACAGTTTAAAGTCATATAGATAGGACTATTGACATATTATGCTTGGTGCATAAAGCATCTCTTGTTTGGAGAAATAGGCACCCAATGATGGTCACATAGGGAGTACTATAGTTTATATTCATGTAGAGGAGACTAATTTTATCTTAATCTTGGTGAATAAAGAATATCTTATTAAGAGTAAGAGGTATCCTATGTTTTTCATATAGGGATTTATACAGTTTAAATTCATGTAGATAGGACTATAAGACATAAGGTTGCTAAAAATGGATGGTGTTGGGACTTACACCAGAATTGCCCTTTCTGTTTCAACTTGGAATTGGAGTTAGGTGATGGGGTGTGGATGATTTACTCGACGAATGGCTCGACTCAAGGTACTCGGGGAATTGATTATGATAATCTCAACTCATTACATGGGAAATGGACCAAGAGGAATATGTCAACTCAAGGTGTTTCATGGTGTGTGGAGGAGTATCTAAAATCAAGGTATTCCATAGGTGGGAGGTGGGTGTGCATAAGGGCGCAGTGTAAAATTCTGACGTCCTGGAACAAAAATTTTGTTGTTCGACTCACAATTTTTCTTGTGGGTCAGGGAATAAAGTGAAGGGACTGACCTAGAGTGTAACACCCCGAGATTTTATGAAAAATATTCTTTTTAATTTCATTAATGTCTTGTGTTGTACGCTACAACAAAAGGAGCTTGCACAACAAGCATCTTTGACTTGCCTAGCATTACACGCAATCGCGACCTTCCTCGATAGCGTGTGTAGTACGCAATACCGAGTTTCACTAAACAACGATATGCTATTAAAATATTATTAAAACTAGCTGTTATGAATAGTAATAACCACCTTTTAAAATTTTAGAAATTTTATCTCTCAAAATGGACTTTATTTTTGGATTTAGAATATCGAAATTAGCTTATGGTGAAATTTTGGTACTTTTCGGATAACTTTCATATTCTGATGAATAGTGAAAATTACTAAATTTTAATTAAAAACAACTTTTTTAATCAAAATAATTAATAGTGATAAATTATTAATTTGAGTGGTTTTAAAGTATATTTATAATATATTTTTACAATTTAATACAATGTTGGTCATTGGATGTAATTTCACATTTAAACCAAACATAAACAAGTGTCAATCTTTTGATAGTTATTATCTCTTAAAAACACGCTATTTGTTTTGACGATGAGAATTAATTTTTAAATTAATTAATGTAACTGATATGTTTTGAATTTGGTAAAATAGACAACATTTTTGAATTCATAATATCAAATATAGCTTAGGCCTAATTTTTTGTATTTTTCAGGAAACGTTCATTTTTTGATAAATAGTGAAACCATTAAGTGGTAGTTAAAAAACTGAATTTTTCATAAAACTTAATTTTACCGCTTCTGTGAGTGGAATTTCGAAAATCCGAGAGACACGGTTAGTATCAACGACTAAAATGTGGTTCAATGAGATGAAAATAATTTTTGGTGAATAGTAACTTTTTACTTTTTTTTACCACGGTTAAAAGTAAATAGGGTAATTAAGGGTAAAAATGATATTATTATTACCCTAACACATGTCCTAATTCTATTGGATAAGTGTAATTCGACCAAAAACAACCTTAGGAATAAAATATGACAATTTAAGCCCACTTGGATTAGATTAGGACATTTATTATTAATTTATTTAAAGAAGGGTTAAAATAGTTAAAATCAAAGTTTATTTAGTATATCATTTTTAATATAGGTTTATACATAAGATAAATTCGACTATAAAAATTCATTAGAAATCTAAAAAGATTTCCTACATAAGGATATTTTATTTTTAATTTTTAGACATTAAATAATTTAATTTATTTAGGATACAACGATGATGCAGTAATTATCTTATTAATTAAATATTGACATAATTGATGTTATAAATACCCAAATAAATGTAATTTGAGACTTTTTATGAATTCCACTAATTTTATAGGTTAATATGACATGTTAGTATTTATTTTATTAACTTTTATCTAACTAATCCTTCTGTTGAGAGTTTTACAAAAATCAATTACCAAATAGTGTCAAAATTGACATAAAATAGTTTTTAAAACAAATATTATATTATTAATTGTTATTATATTCCTAAAAATATAAGGTTCGGCCAAATGACTTAGATAAAGTTATATATATTAATAATAAACAACTTGGGGTTCGTTTGTCTTGTTATAGTATGTTTATTAACCTTATAGTGTAAGAACAAAAAAAGACACGGTAAAAGTAAAATTATCTAACATAAAGTTAAATCTAAATGATAAGGTTAAAATAGGAACCTAAACTTGTCTAAATTCTATTTGATGAGATTATTTCGACCCATCTCCACCTTAGCTTCAAAATAAATCAATTTGGATCTATTTAAAACCGAATATGACTATATAATAAAATAATAATTTTAGTTTTCCAAAGGAGCCCCTCTCTTCCCTTATAAAAGGGAACCTCCTCCCTCTCTTCCTCACACCACTTTGAGCCTTAAAACTCGGCCAAACCCTGCCAATTTCTTCTCTCCACTTCCCTAGAGACATCCTAGAGGTCCTTGTCTTCTTCAAAGACCAATTTTAGTGCCCTAAGAGGAGGTCTCAAAGAAACGCTTCAAAGAAGAGGTAATGCCCGTTACCGATTATTTCATCTTTATTTCTTCTTCCACTTCTTCTTCTTTAGTTGTTTCATAATGAAGTAATAGCATCTGTATCACTCATATACTGATATGTTATTATAAGTATTAAACAACCCTATTTCACCATCTATCCATCCTACGGAAAATGAAATCACCGCGCGTGCGTACGTACGGAATACCGTCTCCACGCCGTGGTGTAATCTATTTTCCACCACCACCGTACTTGGATGGGTATAATGGTGTAAATAATAACTATATATGATTATTTTAAAGTTATATTGATTCTGAGATAGTATACTTACACTCCAATACAGTCCCACGATCATGAGAACGATATCATCGCTCGTGCGTACGTACGGACAACCGTCTCCACGACGCGATGAGATTCATTCTCCACGTTAACCATTCATGAATGATTATAAAGTATATATAATAAGTAATCATGAAATATATGACATAATAATTATACTGTATTTATGTGTATATATATGTATGCCATCTACTTAATTCCATTCAACTCAATAAGGAAACGAAAACAGCGTTCATGTGTACGTACGGCCTACCATCTCCATGAACGGTGTATTTCTTTCCATTTACTGATTTATTATATATATGTATATTCTGAATATATATTATATATAAATCATGTTTTATATTCTGGAATTAAGTAATCATGATCTAAGTAATCATATGAATAATTACAAGTCAAAACACGGATGACAAATGAAACAATTTTACCCAAAACGCTCTTTAACATGGAATTTACAACAGAACGGGTAATATAAAGTCATAAGTGAACCATATATGATATAATAAAAATGATTATGATTCTGGAATAAGTCAATGACATTATTTAAATCATTATATAGGAGGTTCAGACACTTACGAAGAAAATTGGACCTAAGGTAAGGGAAAATATCACAATCTCATTTTTATCTGAGATTGTTTATACTTTGAAATTTATTGGGGTGTATTTTATCATCCACATCCATGTTTCCTAAATATGTATTATTATTTACATCCACCTACAATTGTTTCAATCCAATTTTCCCTTCGGTGAGTTTTTATTAAAAGATATGAAAGGAATCTTTTGTCGTTTTTCGTATGAGGTACTTTTTTACTTTTCCGACAAAAGTACGAGAAGAATGTTTTTTTTAACTTATACGGCATGAATGAATTTTTAAAACATTATTTCCAAGAAGCTTCCTTTACATGTTTTCAAGTTTATTTTTAATCAACTTATTTTAGTTTAGAATTGTATGACATGTTATGAAAGGAAAAGTGTTTTTGAATTAGAAAGGATATTTTCCTCAAGAATGGAGTTCAAGTGTTTTATCAAAATTATTTTCCATCTAAGATAATAAAGGGTTCTGTTTTCATCCCTATTATTACATTTATTTGATTATGTTGTGATGGAATTATTTTTATGAATTCATTTATCTTATATGAATTGTTTTATGATGTCATGATGTTTAAGATTCCCATTTTTATTACATGGGTTATGCACTGATGTATGATTTACGATTTTGTGGCACACATAAGAATGGTTTCATTATGAGATGGGTGGGACCTATATCTCCCTCCAATGCATTTGGTAAAGATTTTATATCTCGTGAGATATACATGGCTGGAACGGTAGGTTATACCGGTTCAGTGAAACAGGACTGAAATGAGGGGTGAACTCGGTTCAGAAAGGGACTTTGTCCACTAATATAGTCTTGGAAATGAGTCTTGACTAATAAGAAATGATTCCTTATGATTATGTGTGTATGCCACAAAGTATCATGTTTTAAGTTATGATTATTGGGATTACATGTCACCACTATGATTTATCCCATGTTATGAAATTATGATCTCTTTTACAGGTTAAGATTTCCAAAAGATATGTTCTTATGAATATGATGTGATTGATATTTCTTTTGTTTACCCTTAATGAGCATTTGAGCTCACCCTTTTATGTTTTCTTTTCCCCAAGATATAAAGAAAGGATTTAGGTTTAAAAAAAGAAGATCTTTATGGGAGATGTTGAAGATCTTTCACCATGATTAGAAGATTATATTCTGATTTTCCAAAGACACTAAACTATTACGGTCCTTGTATGTGTGTTTTTGTTATGTACTAATTATTCCGCAAAAGTAATGTAATGTCCATGTACATTAAGCTTCGGGTCTCTACAGTTGGTATCAGAGGAAAAGATTAGTCAACCTTTGGAAACAAGGATGCGAAAACGTTAGTGAGATCCCTAGAGATATTTCTAAGGTATGTCTAGGGATGTCCCTAAGGATAAGTATACGTATAGGATATAGTCCTAGAACTATGGTAATGATATTAGATTAAACCAAAGATGTTAGATATTGAAGTTACTCCCCCTTTATTATGATTTTTTCCTCTCACACTACTCTTTTTGGGTTTTAGAAAATGGCTGGAAACAAGATGATTTACAATAATGGAGGATATGATTGACAATGGAATGATATTCTTCATGAGAAACCAAATGAAATGGGATTTGGAAGTCCAAAAATCATTATTATGCCGAATCAGAAATCTCATAATATGATCAATAAAGTAAAATTTGGTAAGTTTCCTGACTCGGCTAATAAGAGAAAGATGGAGTTTCATGATGATCATAGAGGAAAGAAAGTTCAATTTACCCTATGTAAATCATGTGGGAAGAGGCATCAAGGAGAATGTTTCAATGGAACTGGAAGATGTATTGGGTGTGGAAATGAAGGACACAAAGCCAGTAAGTGAAAAGGAAAAGGTTCAGTTAACACCAGGGATGAGGATAATGGTATTTCTACGACATCAACAATGGTTAAATGTTTTAAATGTGGAATGTACGGGCATTATGCAAACCAATGCCCTAAGGGAAAGTCTCATGAAGAGAATCAGTATGGTCGTATGTGTAGTATTTATGTTGATGATGATGAAGAGACTACAAATGATATGTGAGATGAAATAATTGTTAAAGCTCGGTCAATGGTTTACGAATGTAGTGGAATGATTACATGTTTATTATGTGTAATGTTGTATAAGTAATCTCATGGTACTATGGAATAAAGAGAAATCTAGGGATTGTTACACTGTTATCTTTCCTTGAGTTTTGAAAGTGTATGATTAATGGTACCAGTATCCATGAAAGGTTATTCAGATATTTTTGGAATGTAAATGATATGCACATAATGAAGGGATAAGGAGAAAATTAAATGTTTGATAGTATTCATGAGCTCATGACTAATATAAGGAGAAGGTTATATCATGGTTTGACTATAAAGAATTTTGAGGATTTTGGTTTGTGGAAAGTGTTAACTTTTAACTGTATTCATGTTTTCACTAAGGTTCAATGGGTATTCATTCTTCAAGAGAATACATGATTAAGGTATTCACATGTTTGTAATTTGACCAACAAGATATATCTTATGATAAATGGGGGATAAATTATGGCATTCACGTGATTGTTATGTGACATTTCAAGTAATCATTTTCTTTATACTATGAGCTTGGACCGAAGTATTTTAGATAATCCTAAAGATAGGAATGGATTATGTTGGACATAAGTTAGTATTGTTTAAGGATAGAAATTTTTTTCGATATTATTGATGGGATGTTATAGTAATATAGCTTTAGAAAAAGGACAACCTGCAGGACGGGCAGCAACCCATCGCGTCGGACAAGGCTATGGGAATCGAACCCACAACCGAAATGCGACTCGCCTTTATTGCCTACCACTGGCCTACAAGAAGTCCCTGGTTAGTAGAAACTAGTTTTATTTTATTATGCGGTATGATATATGAAGTATAAGTTCATTGTTGGAATCGTATACAATTAACCTCACCATAGATGGACTAATGTATTTTTTGATAACTTTTCTAACCTTTTGTTTGAGACAGATGGAATGACCCATCATTCTATCGCATGATCTGCTAACACATCACGAATGACAAATTCAACTTCATTTCTTTAAGATATGAAGTGTAAATTATCCAAAGAACGACCAACGGTGAGACTATACCAAAATCACGAAAGTATTTCTTCTAATTCCAATTTCATCAACTTTAGGGAAATGATATTGAAAACAAAAAATGTTGTCCTAGTGCTCTTATATATGATGAATTAGATGGTACCTTATATATTCACAAATTTATGGCTTTATGATTACTGTCTTTTCCATATCCATGTTCTCTACCACTCTCCATCAGAACATGATGGTCAGATTTCTCTTCTATATCCATATTTTCACCTATGTGGAAACCCATTGATTAATTTATTTGGGTAACCGTTAGGTTTCATACTTTTGTTTTTAAAGACTGGTTTTGGTATTCCTTTTTACGATGGGGGTTTCTATTAAAGAAACTTTCGAGTAGTAAACTATTTATAACCCCGACGAATTTCAAGGGCGAAATTCATTTTAAGGGGGGTAGAATGTAACACCCCGAGATTTTATGAAAAATATTCCTTTTAATTTCATTAATGTCTTGTGTTGTACGCTACAAAAAAAGGAACTTTCACAACACACATCTTTGACTTTCCTTTCATTACACGCAATCGCGGCCTTCCTCGATAGCGTGTGTAGTACGCAATACCGAGTTTCACTAAACAACGATATGCTATTAAAATATTATTAAAACTAGCCGTTATGAATAGTAATAACCACCTTTTAAAATTTTGGAAATTTTATCTCTCAAAATGGACTTCATTTTTGGATTCATAATATCGAAATTAGCTTATGGTGAAATTTTGGTACTTTTCAGATAACTTTCATATTCTGATGAATAGTGAAAATTACTAAATTTTAATTAAAAACAACTTTTTTAATCAAAATAATTAATACTGATAAATTATTAATTTGAGTGGTTTTAAAGTATATTTATAATGTGTTTTTACAATTTAATACAATGTGTTTCATTGTATTTAATTTCACATTTAAACCAGACATAAACAAGTGTCAATCTTTTGATAGTTATTATCTCTTAAAAACACGCTATTTGTTTTGACGACGGGAATTAATTTTTAAATTAATTAATGTAACTGATATGTTTTGAATTTGGTAAAATAGACATCATTTTTTAATTCATAATATCAAATATATCTTAGGCCTAATTTTTTGTATTTTTCTGGAAACGTTCATTTTTTGATGAATAGTGAAACCACTAAGTGGTAGTTCAAAAAACTGAATTTTTCATAAAACTTAATTTACCACTTCTGTGAGTGGAATTTCGAAAATCAGAGAGACACGGTTAATATCAAGGACAAAAATGTGGTTCAATGAGATGAAAATAATTTTTGGTGAATAGTAACTTTTTACTTTTTTTACCACGGTTAAAAGTAAATAGGGTAATTAAGGGTAAAAATGATATTATTATTACCCTAACACATTTCCTAATTCTATTGGATAAGTGTAATTCAAACAAAAACAACCTTAGGAATAAAATATGACCATTTAAGCCCACTTGGATTAGATTAGGACATTTATTATTAATTTATTTAAAGAAGGGTTAAAATAGTTAAAATCAAAGTTTAATAATTATATCATTTTTAATATAGGGTTATACATAAGATAAATTAGACTATAAATATTCATTAGAAATATAAAACGATTTCCTACATAATGATATTTTATTTGTAATTTTTAGACATTATAAAATTTAATTTATTTATGACACAATGATGATGCAGTAATTATCTTATTAATGAAATATTGACATAATTGATGTTATAAATACCCAAATAAATGTAATTTGAGACTTTTTATGAATTCCACTAATTTTATAGGTTAATATGACATGTTAGTATTTATGTCATTAACTGTTTTCGAACTAATAATTCTGTTAACATTTTTAAAAAAATCAATTACCAAATAGTGTCAAAATTGACATAAAATAGTTTTTAAAACAGATATTATATTATTAATTGTTATTATATTCCTAAAATTCTAAGGTTCGTCCAAATGACTTAGATAACGTTATATATATTAATAATAAACAACTTGGGGTTCGTTTGGCTTGTTATAGTAAGTTTATTAACCTTATAGTGTAAGAACACAAAAAGACACGGTAAAAGTAAAATTATCTAGCATAAAGTTAAAACTAAATGATAAGGTTAAAATAGGAACCTAAACTTGTCTAAATTCTATTGGATGAGAGGATTTTGACCCATACCCACATTAGATTCGAAATAAATCAATTTGGAGCTATTTAAAACCGAATATGACTATATAATAAAATAATAGTTTTAGTTTTCCAAAGGAGCCCCTCTCTTCCCTTATAAAAGGGCACCTCCTCCCTCTCTTCCTCACACCACTTTGAGACTTCAAGCTCGGACAAACCCTGCCAATTTCTTCTCTCCACTTCCCTAGATACATCCTAGAGGTCCTGGTCTTCTTCAAAGACCAATTTTAGTGCCCTAAAAGGAGGTCTCAAAGAAGCGTTTCAAAGAAGAGGTAATGCCCATTACCGATTCTTTCATCTTTATTTCTTCTTCCACTTCTTCTTCTTTAGTTGTTTCATAATGAAGTAATAAAATCAGTATCACTCATATACTGATATTTTATTATAAGTATTAAACAATCCTATTTCACCACTTATCCATCCTACGGAAAATGAAATCACCGCGCGTGCGTACGTACGGAATACCGTCTCCACTCCGTGGTGTAATATATTTTCCACCACCACCTTACTTGGACGGGTATAATAGTGTAAATAATAACTATATATGATTATTTTAAAGTGATATTGATTATTATATAGTATACATACACTCCAATATAGTCCCACGATCATGAGAACGATATCATCGCTCGTGTGTACGTACGGACTACCGTCTCCACGACGTGATGAGATTCATTCTCCACGTTAACCATTCATGAATGATTATAAAGTATATATAATAAGTAATCATAAAATATATGACATAATAATGATACTGGATTTATGTGTATATATATGTATGTCATCTACTTAATTCCATTCAACTCAATAAGGAAACGAAAACAGCGTTCATGCGTACGTACGGCCTACCGTCTCCATGAACGGTGTATTTCTTTCCATTTACTGATTTATTATATATATGTATATTCTGAATATATATTATATATAAATCATGCTTTATATTCTGGAATTAAGTAATCATGATCTAAGTAATCATATGAATAATTACAAGTCAAAACACGGACGACAAATGAAACAATTTTACCCAAAACGCTCTTTAACATGGAATTTACAAAAGAACGGGTAATATAAAGTCATAAGTGAACCATATATGATATAATAAAAATTAGTATGATTCTTGAATAAGTCAATGACATTATTTAAATCATTATACAGGAGGTTCGGACACTTACGAAGCAAATCGGACCTAAGGTAAGGGAAAATATCACAATCTCATTTTTATCCGAGATTGTTTATACTTTGAAATTTACTGGGGTGTATTTTATCATCCACATCCATGTTTCCTCAATATGTAATATTATTTACATGCACATACAATTGTTTCAATCCAATTTTACCCTTCGTTGAGTTTTTAGTAAAAGATATGAAAGGAATATTTTGTCGTTTTTCGTACGAGGTACTTTTTGACTTTTCCGACAAAAGTATGAGAAGAATGTTTATTTTAACTTATACGACATGAATGGATTTTTAAAACATTATTTCCAAGAAGCTTCCTTTACAAGTTTTCAAGTTTATTTTTAATCAACTTCTTTTAGTTTAGAATTGTATGACATGTTATGAAAGGAAAAGTGTTTTTGAAGTAGAAAGGATATTTTCCTCAAGAATGGAGTTCAAGTGTTTTATAAAAATTATTTTCCATCTAAGATAATAAAGGGTTTTGTTTTCATCCCTATTATTACATTTATTTGATTATGTTGTGATTTAATTATTTTTATGAATTCCTTTATCTTATATGAATTGTTTTAAGATGTCATGATGTTTAAGATTCCCATTTTTATTACATGGGTTATGCAATGATGTATGATTTACGATTTTGTGGCACACATAAGAATGGTTTAATTATGAGATGGGTGGGACCTATATCTCCCTCCAATTCATTGGGTAGAGATTTTATATCTCATGAGATAGACATGGCTGGAACGGTAGGTTATACCGGTTCAGTGAAACAGGACTGAAATGAGGAGTGAACTCGGTTCATAAAGGGACTTTGTCCACTAAGATAGTCTTGAAAATGAGTCTTGAATAATAAGAAATGATTCTCTATGATTATGTGTATATGACACAAAGTTTCATGTTTTAAGTTATGATTATTGGGATTACATTTCACTACTATGATTTATCCCATGTTATGAAATTATGATCTCTTTTGAAGGTTAAGATTTCAAAAAGATATGTTCTTATGAATATGATGTGATTGATATTTATTTTGTTTACCCTTACTGAGCATTTGAGATAACCCTTTTATGTTTTCTTTTCCCCACGATATAAATAAAGGATTTAGGTTTAAAAAAAGAAGATATTTATGGGAGATGTTGAAGATCTTTCACCACGATTAGAAGATTATATTCCGAGTTTCCAAAGACACTAAACTATTACGGTCCTTGTGTGTGTGTTTTTGTTATGTACTAATTATTCTGCAAAAGTAATGTAATGTCCATGTACGTTAAGCTGAGGGTCTCTACATAGAGGTCCAAGACTGCATCTCAGCATTGATCCTAAGTAGGGGTGCGGGGGCGCAGCCCCCACAGCACCTACTGGAAGGAGCATTCCTGGATACTGTTGCACGTAATATGGGATACAAACAAGATGGGTTGTTCGTAATATTGGACTATGCGGAATAGGTGTGCATAAAATTGGGCACCTTGGAACTATTTCACACAATATTGAATTCTTGATCGAATCAATAGAATCCTACATGAAAGATGAAAATATTACATGCACATGACTAGGGCAGAAAAGAGGTCATGAGAGGATGAAACCACTTTGGCCCTGCACAAAGGTGGACCCATATGGGACCTTTCATGAAAGATCTCACATGGAGGGTTCTATTCTTCCATGTAGGTAAGGAAGCTATGGTCTTACGCGCAGAAGAGCAGCGGTCGACCACCGGAGACTTACCCTGAGGGGAGGGGGTGCACATGTATTTTTAGGTGAAATCTTTGGTGGTGGCACATAATATTCCGGGCACGGAAGATATATTATGTGTATCCTGAGGCGGGTGTGCACATAAAGGGGCGTTTGAAGTTGCATTTAGAAGGTAAGAATCTTTCGTGAGGATGCTAATCTTGCGTGCACATCTCAAAACCTATGCACACCTTTCTTGGACATTTTTTGAGTGGCCTGGGAAGAAGATGACATATCATTGGGCACATAAAATGTTTGTGCAACATTTCTCACACATGATTTTGTTTTTGAACCCATGATTCCATTTTTGCGTGCAAAACATCCATTCTTGCATGCATGATTTTAATTTTTGCACACAAAACCATAATTTTCCCCAAAATCATATTGGATTGCCATTTTCAGCAGTTTAACTTCAAACGACTATAACTTCTAATGCATGACTCTATTCAGGCTCTAAGACCAGTCAAATAAAAGCTTAAAAAATGAGATATAATCCGAGATCATGGATGGAAGCATTCAGTGAAATAAATTGACGCATTTTCTGATGCCAATATTCATATAATAGAGTGAAAAGATAATTTCATAGAAGAGAGACCATTCCATGGATGGAGGGAAGAAACACCATAGAGTCCAAGGCCTTAGATTTTGGTTCTTCCTAGGGGGGCATGTCATGTTGTGACCTAAGTTCCGGGCTTAGGAAATGGTGTATTTGGATTATAGTTGAGGGAGGTGTGTCACACCATGAACCAAGGTTCTATGCATTGATGAATATATAGAAGAGTATATAATGTGATGATCCCTATAAATTATTTTCTAATGCTTCCTAGTTCCATTTTTTATAATAGAGGTTGTTTTATAATTTTAAGGTTGTCCAATATTGATTTTAGATCAAACTAGTATTAAGGGTGGGCCATTTTTGGATGGTTCCTCCACCTATCCTTCCTCGCTTGATTCCAACATGACATAGGGTGTTCTTGATATAAATTTCATGAAATTTTGGTTGTATGGTTCCTTTATCTCCCCTTTATACTTCTTCTTCCTCATTAGATGTTAATATTTTTGTCTCTATCTTAGTGTTTTGAGTGATGATTCCACCAGAACATAGTCGAATCATCTTATTGCAATGGGGATTTTTTATGTGATGGATAAAGGATGTCCTAAGAGGAAAAATGAAACTTGTTGCTCATTTTTTTGTGGAGTTATGTCATTGAAATTAATTAATTAGAGTTTTAGGAGAATTTATGTTTAATTATACATTTAATTAGGTGAATAAATTGGGGTTTTTTCTGGATTAGGTCTCAATTCATGTCAGGATTAGACCGAATCTCATTACCAAAGGTTTCAATGAGTGGGCACAACCTAGTGAGATTTTAGGTTATTAGGACTCCTTTAATTAAATTAAATAATTAATTATAAATTTTTATAATTAATTATTCTATATATAATGGGTTGAGATAAGATATTAGAGTTAATATGATCTGGTATGAGCCTTGGATGATCTTAGAAAATTGTGTATGATCTTTATTAAAGGGAATAAATTTTTAATGAGGTAGGTGTTCCATGAACATATCCCTAAGGTTTATGTAGTTTGGTGATGTTAATTTGATATGGGATCTCACTACATGTGTTTGGTCAACCTTAAACTATAATTAAAAGGGTTTTCTTGAGTTTCATTGAATCTAATAGAAGTATTAAGGACCACAATACACCCTTGAACACTAGCTTGATTCCTTGGACATCGATGGATAAGAAATTGATTATAAATTTATGATGTGGGAGATATGAACCCTAATTAGGTATAAATGAAATAAAAGAGTCCTAGTGGACCTTGTAATCGGTTTCTGTATACCCCTCTGATTAGGGGAGAGTGATGTACTATGAATGATTGTCCCAGATGTAGTTCGTATATGGTTGTTGGGGCCAGAAAATTTCACTAGGAAGGTCAAAAGGATTTTATGGTTTTTTGAATGGTCGGATTAAGATCAACCGAGCCACTTCATAAATTTTAAGATGGTAAATTACCATGATCTAAAAAGGACCCCCCTTCATCCACATGGCATGATCACTATGAGATTAATTTCCCTGTATAGTGCCTCTGTGAATTTCTACTTCCAAGTTCCCTTGAAAAGTGTCCCCCACAAATAAAGATTTGTTTTCATGGTGATAAGTATTTTAAATCCCACCAGAACCCAAAATAAATTTATTTGGAGAGGTGTTATCCTTGTACCCAAAAAATTAAAAATAACTTTGAGGTGTGAGGTATATTTTTTTGGCCCCTTGAAAATGAAAATTACCTTTTCAAGGTGAGTCATACACCCATAAACCCAAATCCTTTGGGGATGGCGGTTGAGCGGGTACATTCATACCCCTATAGAAACCACCACATAGAGACTTATGGGCGTAAAGGTTTTGGTATGGATTTTTCGACAGTGAATTTCATGTGGGATAAATTCTGAGAAAGTGATTATAATAGGTAAACATTTACTACATATAGAAAAGTAAAGTGGGTATAAAAATCAATCCTCGTTAAAAAGAATCATTTTCGGGCTGACCATCCACATTTTTATTCACATTTTGGAACATTATTTCATGAACCAAATAAGTATTAAATATTTTATACCACCATCCCTCATAGAAAATTATATGTTGGATGGGGTACATCAATATCGGTACCCTTCCATGAAGTGATCGGCCTTCCCTCGGTCCCTTCTCAAACTATCCAAACAACCCTCTCAATAAAATCCCCTCCCAAATCACTAAGACTCAACCAGGACCCTTTAAAAAGAAACATTCATTAATCACCCAAATGTTCCCCTTTACAAAGCACCCCTCACAACGCACTAAGTACCAGCCAAGCCCCTTCGCGAAGCCCCCTCCATAAGGCACCCAACTGGACCCCTTTGTGAACCACAATGCCAAGGCCTCTCCCAAAGACATGATACATGTATGATAAAATTAAAAAGAACAATGTATTTACATCTAAATCATAAATACCCATGGTAAATGATGTCCTATTGGTAACCTTCAAAACAAGGGGTTCCTTGGAATGTTCTCGTTCATACATTCTCATGGTAATGAGGGTATCAACCATAGAGGTGGTACCTGGGACCTCCTATTCTAGATAGTAAGGGGGAGGATCACTCTTTACTTTCCCTTTGAGGGTTAGTACCTTATCCTCCTCTCTTATTTGGAATTGGGGAAAGGGTACCCCTCCTGGAGAAATCCCACTCTTCATTCTTGTCAGTCTGTATCTAGGTTGTTATATGTGACTATCCTAGTTACCAAAAAAAGAGGAGATGGGTACATTAAAAGAAATTTATCTCTCCCATCGACCTGGACTCTTCCACCATTAAATAATGGAGATTGTGTGGTTCATCTAATATTTGACTTCCTATTGTTTCTCACACTAATAATGACTCATGTGGGATTACAGGTCAGTAATAATCACGACATCTGCATGATAAAACACCCATTTCAGGTGGAGGCTCCATTTATGAATCTTACTCCCACCTCTTAACGGCCTTCCAATTTAGTATAAGACCCACATTTGTGCCTAAATCCTCAAAGTTCCATATTACCAATGAAGTATTATGGGAATCCTATCAGTTGTAAGATCCAACTTCATGAACTACATGGGATTTTATTCCCAACCAACTGGGATATGCATGAATCCTCCTTGAGGACCAAACCCAACACACCAAATTTACCCTAATGTTATCTAGGACATATCCCTTGTAGTGTTTCATCCAACATAGAGGGATATATTCCTTTTGAACTCCATAATCCACCATCATTATTGGTCCATATTCCTGATAAGATCATACCCCACTTGGGAGATAACATCTATTCTAGGCCATTTAGGATGCTTCAACATAAGTCCCACACAAATCTTGGCTAGGCTCATTTCACCTTAATATCCTTGTTGCATGACATTAGACTTCATAGTTTAGTCCTCTCCACATCAAATTAAAAGGTATGATGTGTCGTGTTAAGTGGCACCGAACCACATGGATTTGTATTCCTTTCACAATGATATGTGGGAATCCCATCTCATGGGTCCAATACCAATATCAAAACCATTCTCTTCATACCAAGTGGTGTTAAATTCTTGAGTTCTCAATTATGTGTCTTAAAAACAGCATTTTGATAATAAATTATATAAGAATATCTAATATATACAAAAAAGAGCACAATCAATGGAGAAACTTAGATACATATAGATATCTTCATAAATGAAGAACCTCATATATATATAGATGATTCTAAAGTCAACACATGATAATACTTTTAACAGAGGTGACCTATTCCATACATGGGATTTAATAAAGGATCCATGAATATGTCATAAATATATAAGTGATTCCTATAGTAGGAAATAATTACCCCCAAAAGGGTGTAATGATCCCGACATCCCATCCTCTCAACCCATGCATCTTTTAATGCCTTATTGGATAAATCCAAGTGGCCACCTTCCTATGGAATGTATGTCAACATCAAATCAAAATGAGTGTGGATGAAAGACCATGAGAGGAATAAAAAATGGTGAAACCAACATGAATCCTTTTTCTCACCATCACACTTTGGACAATTTTTTTTTCATGCCTCACATAAATAAAAAAATGTGAACCCAACATGAATCCTTAAACAAGATGACTGTGTATCCCACATGTCAGGGACCTTCTTCTAGAAAGAAAAAAATCCCGAAAAATGGATCCAAAACATTTATTTATGAATTTTTTTGTTTATTGAGATTTTACTGTGATAGGTATTCATTTTTTTCATTTGTTACACATATTATAGGTAAATTTATCAATAACTCCCTTAAATCAAGTATAATGGAATCCTATTAGCCAATCCGAACTTTTGTATCTATTATTGGGTTCACTTTCAACTAGAGGACACCGTAATCAACCCACCGTCTTCAAAACTAGGTCTCAAACAAGATCATTTGGGGGTACTTCCAAAATGGTACTAACTCAACCACAGAGGCCGCTCAACAAGACCTCCAGCTTATAAATCCCCCCCCCATCCATCTACTCAATGACATATGGTGGTCTAGAAGCCAATGGCACCAGTTTCTATGTCAAATATTTTTTGGGAGCATATCTCTAGAAAACTAAAATGAATTCCTTCCTTATCTCAGGGAGGACGATTCATAGGTCACAAATGGACTTTTCCAAATAGGGCAGGGGTCCCACCAAAAGGGATCCTTCCAACACCAATTACCTCTAGCATCACACAACATCGCACCCTCAACATGATGGGGTGCCACTACCAGGAGTCTATCTGGGGTCACTTGGGCCTGGGAAACCAAGATTGTTTTCCCAGGGAAGCAACTAGTTATTAGGGAGAAGAATCATACCTAACTCCCTTCAATGAATCCCTCCAAACCAACTTCATGGAAAATCATGAGTAGAAACAAACCCAAGTCTGAACCATCCTATCCTACCAACATAGTTTTATAGCAACCAAAGATTTCCTCTAGACCAAATTGAAAGTAAATCAGGAGTAGGTACACACACCTACCTACACCCATCAATCCTATTAGTAGAGTTTGGAAGCACTCAGAGAAAACAATGAGAAGATCCAAACATCCATCAGGGGAAGACCCAAATCTATTCCCTTGTATCTGATTATTTTTTATATATCACAATAATAACTTGAGGAAAAGTGTAGGAATATATCCCTACTCCAGCTATAAAATGGGAATATATTATCCTTACAACTAATGAAGTCACTCATTATATTTTGAAGATAATGGAAGGATATGAATCTATACTTGTCCACATTCTACAATTCTTCCAGGATATAATGATAGTAATGGCAGTGACTAGGTGTTGTGCATGCAACCCCACCACTAAAATTTAAGTAAATTGGTTGAATAATCCAAGAGTATCCATGGAGAATATGCATATTCTTGCTTCGGTGCTGGAGGGTATTGGTCATCCCATGATAAATTGATAACTAAATTGGGCGTATATCCACATTCAAATTGGATGTCATTGGTCTACTTTGGTGGAAACTATAGGTAAGACATATATACCTACCAAAATTCTAGAAATCTATCAAAAAATTCTTATAATAATGTAAGAAATAATCAAATAGGTTTCTGTATATGAAATCTTTCACCCATAGAAAAAGGCTCCAATTTCCTAGAGGAAGACATCTAAAAAGATACTTCACCAAAATCAATTGGTAAATGAAGATCTATCCCATGAACATGCTCTACTAAATACTGGTGTTCTTGAATCCCTTAGACATATATCTATTTTTTATTAAGATTCAATTACTTCTTCACTAAATTATAGAGATAGTATAGGAAATTTAAAAGGTTCCCCATGAAATTTTACTACCAGTAGTTCTAGAGGTACTCCCTAGACATCTTATCATGAAGAATCAATTAATGTTGAGAATATAATTGATCTTGAGAGCCTATCTTCTGAAGACTTCCATCACATCCCTTCTCATGTCCATAAGATCAAACAACAATAATTTCCTCCCCTTGCTACTATCCACCCAAAATTTCCACCCAAGGGTATATGATTTAGACTTTTTCCCTACATAAGGACATAAATCCGTTATAGTAGTCCTCCCCTTGATGGAATTACTTCAAAGGTCCTCCTTGAAGCAACATTTCATTTATTCAATAAATTCCTCCCCTTGGTGAATCAAATTTGAGAAATCCCTCCTACTGCAAGACACATGGAATAATGGATCCATTCATGAATGATTCCTCTTCATTGAAAAGTGATATTATTTATCAACCAAAAGATAGTCCAAGGAAACTATCATTATGTAATGGACCGGACCTCTCTGGCCCATTCCTTTGTCAAAAAGAAGGCCACGAAGTGTTCTGGAGGGTAAAATGGACTTTTCCCACACTTTCCAGAATTTTGAAACTACACGCCGTGTAGTTTGAGTACACGTCGTGTAGCCCCTTTCCGGGTATACCCCATGTTGAAGGTCGTGTCCTTTCCATGTGAAATAAATGAGTACACTCCATGTTTCCAAACTACATGTCGTGTAGTCTTTCCCTGAGTATGCGTTACCCTCAAACCATGTGTTGACCAGTCAACAGTCGCGGAGCCGTGTTGGAAGCCACATGGAGACCGTGTGAAATAACTGAGTACACGTTGTGTACCATAAAGTACACGTTGTGTAATTTTTCTTTTCTCACCTATAAAAGGAGGGCTCCCATCATCCTTTTCAACTCACCCCTCTCCTCCCCTTTCCTCTGAGCAGAGTTCTCCCAAGAGACTTGAAGGATCTTTATTCCATAACTTCTTCGTCAGAGTTTCGATTTACTGTCTGTCAGCGGCCACGGGATCGTAACGACGAGGTGAAACTTCCGAGCTTGGATCCGATGTCTTTACTTCAGCCTTTTCTTTCCGACTTCCACCCGAGGTGGTTTTTCCAGCACCCGACAGAACTGATGGACGCCGACGGATGTCTTCTAAGGTTGATCCGGGGGAGCGTTGTGATCAGAACCTATTGAGGTAGGGATCTTACCATCAGATCTATAATTTTTTCATCATGCGGGGTGGGTATCCTCTTTTTTTCATGAGAAACAGTTGAACCATTAAATAAAGATAATAACTGGTTAAAGAACGGGGATGGGGAAGTTGTTATGTTTTTTTATCCCATGGTTATGTTGTGAATTGAATAGGATTATGCCTACTAAAAATCACGGTCATTGGGGGCCTTTACTTACGCAATTAAATGTTTCCTTATCTTTCTAGACCATTTTTGTTAATGGAACTTTTTTGAATGTGGAATTGGTTAATCACGTAAAGTTTGCTGACTAAATACCTCGAACCCTTGTGTGATCACCCCGGTTGAACAAAATGGAATAATGAACATGTGGGTGTTGGCTTGGATACATGGCATGTGATGGGGGTGTTTTGTGGGTTGTTATAGATCGGGTGAGCAGTAGGGCTGCAGTTGATTTGGTTGTGGGTTGGTGTGAATGTTATGTTGGTGACGGGCAGCGGGGTTGCGATAAGTTGTATTAAAGGGATAATGATGTATGGGTTTTGGTGTGTTTGTGGTTATGGTGGTCAGTAGCGGGGTTGTAGGGAGGGGCTTGAATATGAACGAACTATGGGTTTTAAATAATAAATAAAAGAGGAAAAGTTAATGAATGGTGGGGTGTGGTAATGAAACGGGATTAATAATCAATGGGGTTGGTCGATTAATAAGAAGGACTTGGTTGTGTTTCTTTTGTTTTCCAAACTTGATTTGTGGATGGCAGGGATATGTTTTATGAACAATCGATGTGGTTGGTTGTGGATAGTTTCCCAGTAGTTAAGGAACTAAATAAACTAATTCTTCTAAAACGTGAAAACCTAAATGGGGTTGGGTTTGTTTGTTGTATGCATGATTCATAGTAGTAGTGTCGAGGCACGTGCTCAGTTTCTCTATTTAGAAGCCGTAGGTTGGGCTAAGTGTTTGGTATATATATATATCTGTATCTGTGTGTTTTGACGCACCCCACCCATGTTGAGAATTTAGTGCCGAACACTCCCATTTCATGGGAGGGGTTGTTTTCCCATAGTTACTAGCTCCTTCCTGCTCCTTCTTCCCTAGGCTATGATGGCTTGAGGCGACCTTACACCTATGACCCTTCAGGTAGGTTTCGATTGGGGTGGTTTTAGCCCAAGACTCTTCGGGCAGGTTTTACTGTTTCCCAAGAATCTTCTAGATTAGGCCCAGGTGTGTGCGGGCAGGATACGTGGTTGTGAGGCCCAGGTGTGTGCGGGCGGGATACGTGGTTGTGAGGCCCAGGTCTGTGCGGGCGGGATGTGTGGTTTGTGAGGCCCAGGTGTGTGCGGGCGGGGAGAGTGTGGAAGCGTCAGGACATTCGCCGTTAGGAAGAGCAGTTAACTACTGGGAAATGGTGCGGGGTACCCAATACTCTTGTTTCTTATATACTACCACCTCTTGTGATTGTGTTTTTGGTGAGTGTGGCTGGTGGGGTTGGGTGGATATATTTCCTTGTTAGGGTTCTTCTGTTGTTCTCACAGGACATTAGGATGTCTCCGCACTTGAGCATGAGAGCTTTAGGTTTCCCTACTGAGTATACTTGTATGCTCACCCTACATTTACTTTCAGGTTTCCAGGAGGACTACCAGGGCCGTGCGGGATCCTACTAGTCAGAAATTTGGAGTTGTTGCAGTTGGTGTACTCTTGTTTTCTTTTGGTACTGTACTTTTGAGCTTTCTTTAACTTGTAACTTGTTATAAAATTGTTTAAACATGCATGTGGTCTTGGTTTGGGTTTATATCTATACACTTGTTCTTTTCATTTTTGGGGGTTGACTTGTCCTATTTCCCGATCTTAAAATAATAAAAGGGTAATGCCTCCCATATTTGTGAAAAATCATACCCTTGGTGCTAGTCGCCAACTCGGGGCCTAATGGAAACGGGACTCGGGGGGTCATTATATCCCTTTCTCCATTTATAGCTCAAGTGGGGCATCTTTGGTGAGAGGGGGTCATGACAGAATGGTATCAGAGGTGATGGTTGAGAGATAGGATGGATTCTGGAGTTAGGCACAGTGAGGATTGCATGGGATGGTAGGGCAACACTGTTAGATAATCTTGGTGCGTGACATAGGACAGGGAAGACCAGCTAGGACACGGGATTTTAGGGCCCCCCGTGATCTGATGCAAGGACTTTGAGCCTACTGAACGACCAAGTGAGACTACATTGATCGCAGGGTAGAGACTCTAGGGAAGGTACATGCATCATCATGATTGTGTTTTACTTGATTTGGGTGTTTTGGGAAAGAAATTAAAATAAAATGATAAAATAAAACCTTGAGTTTTCCTTAATACTTGGGCTTAGGCGATCCTTGTTTACCATATAGCTATAGAACCTGGACGTCATCCCTGGGGGGCTCAGACAGCCAAGGCCCAGTAGATTCAGGTCATCGATCAGTTGAGGATTGACCGAGAGGAGGAAGATAGCCAGTGGCAGAAGACTCTTCGTTCTTTCCAGCGGCAAGCCCTCAAGAAGTAAGAGGGTAGTACTTCGGATACGGAGACGGAGGGGTGGATTGAGGAGCTAGGGATCTCTTTTACCTTGATCCGTGCTCTGAGGGGGTATTGGGTTCCCCTAGCAGTCAGTCAGCTGAGACGTGCGGAATGACAATGGTGGACACTCTACCTCGGAGAGAGGATAGAGGTAGAGGTTCCATGGGCAGACTTTGAGAAGGAATTCCGAGAGGAATTCCTTTCTTCCATTATCAAGGTGGAGAAGTGGTAGGAGTTAATCTCCCTTCAGCAGGGGAGTATGTCAGTATGAGAGTTGGGGATCAAGTTCAAGGATCTCATGTGCTTTTCTCCGGATCTCTTTCCGGATGAGGAGTCTCGGGCGAGGCGTTTGGATGAGAAGATTCATTCTTCGCTCCAGTATGTTGTCACCCCCTTCACCCTTCCGACATACTTGGTAGTACAGAAGAAGTCAGAGGTTGTAGAGAGGATGCACTTTCTAGGAGGTGCACCACGAGAGGGGATCCAGCCAGGTTCGTCGAAGGGGAAGGCAGTCAGCAGCAGGTCTCCTACGACGGGACCTTCCAGGTTCAGGCCGGTGGGGAGCAGGCCCCAGCAGTTCCAGTTCAGATCTTCGGGTCCCCATCCCTTTTTCATGAGCCCAGGACCAAAGTGTTTTTCTTGTGGAGGTTTCGGGAACATTCAGAGTCGATGCCTGACCCGAGCTCAGTACGGTGGAGGTGGGCAGGTTCAGTGCCCACATTAGCAGCACCAGTTGCTGGCGAGGCCCTTCCAGCAGCAGCAGGACCATGCTCCTCCGAGGGAAGACTTTGCGGGAGGAGGCCGACCTCAGGGTACTCCTCAGGGACCTCGACCAGGGCATGGTCGGGGAGGTGGATGACATCAGAGAGGCAGAGGAGATGGGCGTGGAGAGTTGCACGCAGCAGAGTTGACAGCTCCGACAGAACCAGAGGTGGTGCGAGGTACGATTTGTTTGTTCAGCACTCTTGTTTCTGCTTTGTTCAATTCGGGAGCTTTGCACTCCTTTGTTACACCTGGTCTAGCCCATGCTTTGGGACTAGACGTAGAGAGAATTTCTGTACCACTAGTGCTGAGTACACCAGTTGGAGGCCAGACCAGCGTATCTTGTGTTTGCTGGAGATGTGGGATGATGTTGGGACCACATCAATCTAGTGGGGACCTTCTTCTGTTACAGATGCATCCATACGATGTCATCCTAGGCATCGACTGGTTATTTTCTGTTATTTCCGTTATCGACTGCTTCCGGAGAAGAGTCATGTTCTCCGACGTGGATGGGAAGCGCGTATCTTTTGTTGGCAAGAGGAGCTATCTGGTAGGAAGTCGGCATGTGAAGCCTCTCCTTTCCTTGTTAGGCGGGTTATTAGTGGTCCCAGCTGATACAGAGATGATGGATGTCCTGGAGGTTGTTGGGGAGTTCCTCGATGTTTTTCCTGAGTAGGTTGTGACTCTACCCCCCCCCCCCCCCCCGACGTGACATTGAGTTTGGGATAGACTTACAGCCTGGTGCCCGTCCAATTTCGATGGCCCCTTATCAGATGGCACCTTCAGAGTTGCGGGAGTAGCAGATTCAGATTGATGATCTGATAGAGAATGGTTTTGTTTGACCTAGCGTATCATCATGGGGTGCTCCAGTTTTGTTCATGAAGAAGGAAGATGGTGGTCTCAGGCTATGCATAGACTACCGAAGGTTGAACCAGGTAACAGTCAAGAACCGTTACCCCCTTCCAAGGATAGATGATCTCTTCGAACAACTGAGGGGAGCAGGTTGGTTTTCTAAGATTGATCTATAATCTAGATATCATCAGCTGAGGGTAAAGGAAAATGACATCTCAAAGATGGATTTCAAGTGTAGGTATGGGCACTTCAAGTTTGTAGTGATGCCGTTTGGAGTTACGAATGCACAGGCTGTGTTCATGGGACTTATGAACTTTGTCTTCCAAGAGTTTTTGGACCGGTTCATCGTTGTGTTTATCGATGACATACTGATCTACTCAAGATCAGAGGAGCAGCATGTTGAGCATCTTAGGGCAGTCTTGGAAGTCCTTCGACACCACCAGATATATGGGGAATTGTCGAAGTGTAAGTTCTTGACATAGGAAGTACACTTCCTTGGGAACATAGTGTCTCAGCATGGAGTGTCAGTGGACCCGTCGAAGGTGGAGGCAGTTGTTTCATGGACAACACCCAAGAGTGTGGCAGATGTTCGTAGTTTCCTGGGGTTAGTAGGTTACTATCGGAGGTTCATTTCAGACTTTTCTCAAGTTGTTTCTCTATTGACAGCTTTGACTAGGAAGCACTAGGTATTCTTATGGAGCGATCAGTGCCAGACGCTTTCAACTACCTGAAGGAGAAGTTGGTCAGTGCTCCTGTAATCAGGTTGCCAGAGGAAGGGTTGTTGTATGAGGTGTTTTGTGATGCTTCTGGCCTTGGTCTGGGGTGCGTGCTGATGCAGAAGAAGGGAGTGATCTGTTATGGGTCTAGGCAGTTTCACCCTCATGAGCGTAACTATGCCACCCATGACCTGGAGCTTGCAGCAGTAGTGTTCGCATTGAAGTTGTGGCGACATTACCTCTTTGGGGAGCGCTTTTTGGTCTTCTTAGATCACAAGATCCTACATTATATCTTCTCCCAGCATGACCTGAACTTGCGGCAGTGGAGATGGGTCGAATTTCTCCAAGACTATGACTTCGAGATCTCTTACACTGAAGGTAAGGGTAACGTTGTGGCTGATTCCCTGAGAAGGAAGTCACATAAGAAAGTGGTTCGGGAATCCGCTGATGCTTGGAAAGCGATGGGAGAGTTAGCTGCCCTGCACTTGGATGCAATGGAAGAAGGTGTTAGAGGCTGTTTGTTTCAGATGACAGTGCAATCCTCCTTGTTGCAGCAGGTGGAAGAGTCTTAGTGGGGGGACTTCGAGGCGAAAGTGATGCGGGATCGTGTCGATTAGGGAAACACTCCAGAGGGATGGTTAGAGGACAGCCGACATCGGATTCTTTTCCATGGAAGGTTGTTTTTTCCGGAGGCGATGCGTGTGGGAGTTCTTCGTGAGTTCCATAGCTCAGCCTTGGCGGTACATCCAGGAGTTTCAAAAATGTACCGAAGCCTGAGGTAATAGTTTTGGTGGCTCGGGGTGAAACGGGGAAGTGGTGTAGTTTGTGGCTAAATGCCTAGTGTGTCATCAAGTGAAGGCTGGACACCGTGTTCCCAGTGGTTTGTTGTATCCTTTAGATTTCCCTGAGTGGAAGTGGGATGACATCTTAATGGACTTCATCACAAGACTACCCAGAGCTCAGGGTGGTTATGATGCTATCTGGGTAGTGGTGGATCGACTGAAGAAATCAGCTCACTTCTTAGTGATTAAGGAGTTAGGCCCGGTGAGTACCTTAGCACAGAGTTATGTAGACGAGGTGGTATGTTTGCATGGAGTTCCAAAGTCTATCGTCTCAGATCGGGATACTCGGTTTACCTCATGAGTCTGAAGGGGGTTACAGCATGATTTTGGCACCCAACTATGCCTTATCACTGCTTTCCACCCCCAGACCGATGGCCAGACAGAGCGGACTATCCAGACGTTGTAGGACATGCTGCGAGCATGCGTTCTGGATTTCAGAGGATCATGGGTACGACACTTGACTTTAGTAGAGTTTTCCTACAACAACATATTCCACTCTACTATTGGCATGGCACCGTTTGAGGATTTTTATGGAAGACCATGTCGTTCACCCATTTGCTGGGTAGAGGTTGGTGAGACAGGTGCTCTTGGGCCAGAGGTAGTGCAGAGCACCACAGAGAAAGTCCATCTTGTACGTGAGAGTAAGAAAGCGGCTCAGGAACGACAGAAGTTTTATGCTGATCGTCGGAGGAGGCCCTTGGATTTCAAGGTGGGGGATCTCGTGTTCTTGAAGGTTTCCCCTCGACGGGGGTAGTAGAGGTTTGAAAAAGGGAGAAATCTCTCACCTAGGTTCATCGGACCTTTTGAGGTGATGAGGCGAGTCGGTGAGGTGGCATATCAGCTGGCCCCTGCCACCTCAGTTGGAGAAGGTTCATGACAACTTCTACATCTCTTAGCTTCGTCGGTAATTACATGACAACTCCCACGTTATCGACTGAGGAGAGTTAGATATGGGAGACGATGCGACCTTTGAGGAATGACTAGTCAGAATCGAGGATCGTAAAGAGAAGGTGCTCCGTGGATGAACCATTTCGTTGGTTCGTGTGTTGTGGAGGCATGGAGGCCTCGAGGAGAGCACTTGGGAGCGGGTGTCCCAGATGCACGCTCAGTACCCGGAGTTGTTTTGACTTGTGTTTTACCTTGTTATTCTGAGCTATTTTTTGATGTTATACTTTGTACCTTTGATATATGGAATGCTTGGCTTGTCGGTTGTGAGACCTTTTGTTTCCTTGTTCTCTAGGAGTGTGTAGCATGTCCGGATGTGTGGGGAAAGGAAAAAACCTGACTCTTAATTGAGACGCATTAATGAGGATGAGATTGAACCTGTGTGGGAGAGTCAGTGCTGCCTAAAGCGGATAATATCTCGACATAGAAGAAGGAATTTTCCCCAACCTTGTGTTCGGGAAATGTGTGGGTTGTACGGTGTTAGGGGCAGTGTAAGTTGGAAAATCCTAATGTATGAAAGTGGGAAGACCCAATTATTAATTGAGACGCATTAATGAGGACGCGATTAAACCTGTGTAGGTGAGTCAGTGCCGCCTAAATTGGATAATATCTCAACATAGGAGAAGGAATTCCTAACACATATGATTAGGGTTGTTGGTTGGGTTCCTGTTAAGAGGTATCTTGTTGGATTCCTCTGGGTTGGTTTTTGAATTCTCAGGGATGAGAATGTTTTAAGAGGTATCTGATGTAATGTTCGGGAACTCTCTGTCCCATTCCTTTGTCAAAAATAAGTCCAAGAAGTGTTCTGGAGGGTAAAATGGACTTTTCCCACACTTTCCAGAATTTTTAAACTACACGCCGTGTAGTTTGAGTACACGCCGTGTACCCCCTTGCCGGGTATACCCTGTGTTGAAGTTCGTGTCCTTGTCGTGTGAAATAAATGAGTACACTCCATGTGTCTAAACTACACACCGTGTAGTCCTTCCCCACGTATGCGTTACCCTCAAACCATGTGTTGACCAGTCAACGGTCGTAGAGCCGTGTTGGAAGCCGTGTGGAGGTCGTGTGAAATAACCGAGTACATGCCATGTACCATAAAGTACACATCGTGTAATTTTTATTTTCTCACCTATAAAAGGAGGGGTCCCCTCCTCCTTTTCAACTCACCCCTCTCCTACCCTTTCCTCTGAGCAGAGTTCTCCCAAGAGACTCGAAGGCTCTTTCTTCCATAACTTCTTCTTCCGAGCTCCGATTTATAGTCCGTCAGTGGCCATGGGATCGTAACGACGAGGCAGAACTTCCGAGCTTGGATCCGCTGTCTTTCCTTCAGCCGTTTCTTTCTAACTTCCACCTGAGGAGGTTTTTCCGGGACTCGACAGAAGTCACGGATGCCGACGGACGTCTTCTAAGGTTGATCTGGGGGAGCATTGTGATCAAAACCTGTTGAGGTATGGATCTTACCTTCTTCTCTCTAATTTGTGCATCATGTGGGGTGGGCATCCTCTTGTTTTCATGATAAAAAGTTGAACCATTAAATAAAGATAATAACTAGTTAAAGAATGGGGATGGGGAAGTTGTTATGTTTGTTTATCCTATTGTTATGTTGTGAATTGAATAGGCTTATGCCTACTGAAAATCGCGGTCGTTGGGGGCCTTTGCTTGCACAATTAAATGTTTCCCTATCTTTCTAGACCGTTTTTGTGAATGGAACTTTGTTGAATGTGGAATTGGTTAACCACATAAAGTTGGATGATTAAATACCTAAAACCCTTGTGTGATCACCCAGATTGAACAAAATTGAATAATGAACATGTGGGTGTTGGCTTGGATACGTGGCATGTGATGGGGGTGTTTTGTGGGTTGTTGTGGATCGGGTGAGCAGTGGGGCTGCGGTTGACTTGGTTGTGGGTTGGTGTGAATGTTATGTTGGTGACGGGCATTAGGGCTGCGATAACTGGTATTAAAGGGATAATGATGTACGGGTTTTGGTTTGTTTTTGGTTATGGTGGTCGACAGTGGGGTTGTAGGGATGGTCTTGAATGTGAACGAACTATGGGTTGTAAATAATAAATAAAAGTGGAAGAGTTAATGAATGGTGGGGCGTGGTAATGAAACAGGATTAATAATTAATGGGTTTGGTTGTTTTATAAGAAGGACTTGGTTGTGTTGTTTGTGTTTTCCTAACTTGATTTGTGGATGGCAGGGATATGTTTTACGAACGATCGATGTGGTTGGTTGTGGATAGTTGCCCAGTAGTTAAGGAACTAAATAAACTAATTCTGCTGAAACGTGAAAACCTAAATGGGGTTGGGGTTTTTTGTTGTATGCATGCTTCATGGTAGCAGTGCTGAGGCACGTGCTCAGTTTCTCTGTTTAGAAGCCATAGTTTGGGCTGAGTGTTTGGTATATATATATATCTGTATCTTTGTGTTTTGACACACCCCACCCATGTTGAGCACTTAGTTCTGAACACTCCAATTTCACGGGAGAGGGTGTTTTCCCATAGTTACTAGCTCTTTACTTCTCCTTCTTCCCTAGGCTGTGATGGCTTGAGGCGACCTTACACCTAAGACCCTTCAGGGAGGTTTCGATTGGGGTGGTTTTAGCCCAAGACTCTTCGGGCAGGTTTTACTGTTTCCCAAGAATCTTTTGGATGAGGCCCAGGTGTGTGCAGTCGGGATACGTGGTTGTGAGGCCCAAGTGTGTGTGGGCGGGATACGTGGTTGTGAGGCCCAGGTGTGTACGGGCGGAATGTGTGGTTTGTGAGGCTCAGGTGTGTACGGGCGGGGAGAGTGTGGCAGCGTCAGGACATTCACCGTTAGGAAGAACAGCTAACTACTGGGAAATGGAGCGGGGTACCCAATACTCTTGTTTCTTATATACTACTACCTATTGTGATTGTGTTTTTGGTGAGTGTGGCTAGTGAGGTTGGGTGGATAGATTTCCTTTCTAGGGTTCTTCTGTTGTTCTCATGGGACATTAGGATGTATCCCCACTTGTGCACGAGGGATTTAGGTTTCCCTACTAAGTATACTTGTATGCTCACCCTATATTTACTTTCAGGTTTCTAGGACTACCAGGGTCGTGCGGGACCCTACTAGTCGTACAGTTGGAGTTTTTTGTAGTTGGTGTACTCTTGTTTTCTTTTGGTATTGTACTTTTGAGCTTTCTTGTACTTGTACCTTGTTATAAAATTGTTTAAACATGCATCTGGGCTTGGTTTGGGTTTATATCTATACAATTGTTCTTTTACTTTTTTGGTGGTTGACTTGTCCTATTTCCTGATATTAAAATAATAAAAGGGTAATGCCTCCCATATTTGTGAAAACTCATACCCTTGGTGCTAGTCGCTAACCTGGGGCCTACTGGAGGCGGGACTCAGGGGTCATTATCTCCATTTCACCATTTCCAGCTCAGGAGGGGCATCTTTGGTGGGAGGGGGTCGTGACACATTATTTTATCCCTCCTTAGATCCATTAACTTCTAATTCAATATAGTTAATAGCTGGTGACCCCTTAGTCTACAATAATGTAGTGGTAAAATATCAACTTTGGTCAGATTTGGATGAGGAAACTCTCCAAAAATACGAAGGAGAAATATTGCTCATGAGGATACAATTGGATATGGAAAATATTCCGGTAATATTCTAGACCCTATCTACTCCCCAATTCACCTTTTAAAAGGAATATTTAGATGATTGTGTGCATGAAATCCTCATCAACATATGGACTACTCTTCTACAATTGAAAATCAAAGTATTAAATTACAATGAATATCCAAATCATGTCAAGGTAATAGAAGATATGCACCATAAAATTTACTTGGGGTCCCTCCTAGCTTTGTGAAACCAAAAATATGGAAAATAGTAGGTTTATCTTTAATGTTCATGTATATATGCTTTAAAAGAATTACGTCAGCTAATTTCTGACACCCCATCAGGTGTTCATGTTTTAGGATGGGGGAAAATTGGGGTTTTTCAATTTATCTTGCTTCTTGATCAACAAATTCCACCAAAAGTGATCTCATGTAATGTAATTTCCCTAGGTTGGATTCAAGACACAAACCCTGCTCGCAATAAATGGGTTTCTCAGCAAGAACTGGCCCACAACATCTCTCAATGACAACAGGCTAGAAGAGATCAAGGCATCAATAGGATTTTCCATTAGGTATCTAAAAACAGCAAACATGCTTCCCACTTAATGTAAGTCAATGGTAAAATAGAAAAAATGTCACAAATATTATATAGTTCATCAGCATTAGGTAGATCAGATACATATTTCATGATACACCCATCTCATGATAGAATAAATCTCTATAAAATTAGAAGAGATACCACATTAATTCTAGTTGTGTAAGTACAAGAGAAACTCATCCTATAGGATTGGGTTCATTTTCAAGACAACCCTCAAATACAAAAAAAATCAAGATTGAGACATTGTGAAAGTGGAATAAGATCAGGCCCATCCCACTGAGTTGGGGGAATTTTTACCTCAACCTTATTGAATGTTAGTTTTCTCTCTATTGGGTGATGTTCCAAAAAATGAATCCTCGATGTTCATCTTGTCCCATGATGTAGTTTCTTCTTCAAGGATGAAGACAATGAAATTATCCATAGTTCCCATTCAGGTTACTCTTCACCAAAAATCATTAAAGAGATACCAAAAATAACGAAATATTTCCCCCAAAATTCAAAAGAAAAATGATCTATAAATATCATAAATGCTCTTGGGAGTCATGAATATTCTGGTAGATGTTCTCAGAGAAACCATCTCTCCCACTATTCCAGGATTTTTGAAATATGTGTAATGTAATTTGTTTCTGTAAACCTCATTTACGCTAGTTCTGAAAATATTATAGAGAATCAGGATAATATGGGATAACAAGAGGAGAATATATCCATTCATAATATGGTTCACACCAAAATAGTAAAGGAATGTGTGTGAACTATAAATAAAAGGATTACCAAGAATTTTGGGAGTCCTCTGAATGCTCTACTACCGCATCCTCGATGAACATCATCTAAAGAAAAGGGTAAGGATATGGTTCTATCCTGCCTATTACAAGAAAGTGTTTAACCCCATACACTCAAAGATAGGTTGTCTTAGTATGAGAGAAAAATTATAGAATTGAAGATGATTATTTCTAAATTACTTATGGTTTGTATTCCCACTAGACATGTTCTTCTAACAGAACCTCATTTCGCTCCACCAGCTGATGTGAATCACCAAGTAGAGATCATGATACTAGAAGAAATAGGTTCTCAATTTCTTCCCAATACCATAGTAATTTATTTGGAACTAGTTAAAGGGGAATACTGATAATTCCCTATATTGGAAAAGAAACCTGACTAATGTCAATCAAGTTACAATCTTCCAGTTTAAGAACAAGTACAGATAGAACCAACATAACTAGTTCATCCAATTGTGCCTCCTGATCCAGTCCCTATTCAGTTGGTTGTTCCAATAGGACTTTTTGATAATATAAATTCATTGGAATCCAATCTCAAAGCTATAGAAGGAAAATTAGTACCAATGTAGCTAAAAATAAAAACTTATCTTAAATAGGTGGATGCAACACTTCCCCCGCCCAATTTTAGAAATCCCATATTTCCAACATTCGATGACTTGGGAGATCTAGATCCACATCTGAAACATTATTTATCTCAGTGTATCCCCATGAGGGGAACATTACTATATCAAGAATCCACCAAGATCTGATTTTTTTTTCAAACCTTGCAAGGACCAGCCTTTGTCTGGTACACCAGTTTACTCACAGGGTTGGTCAAAGGATGGGAAGACCTCTGTCAAAAAATTATTTAACAATATAGTTCAACACTATGAAAGAAAACAAATTTTTACCTCTTAAAATACAAACTAAGAGAAAATGAGAGATTCTCATACCTTATTTCCATTTTTAAGGGTCTGACTTACAACCAAGATTTTCAATTACCTCTAGAATATTTTTTGGGGAATTTCATATAGAATTCCAATGAAGAATTGTGAACATGCCTCATTACATTCAAATACATGGGTGGGTTCTGATATCTCTCTATAGTTTCCTGAATATTAGAAGACTCTATCTTGAAAACAAGATCCAAATTGAGACTGGTGTTAGTATCCCAAGGAAAGAGAATAGGAAAAGTAGAAATTGTAACTATCACTCTAAAACCATCCCCTATTCCAGCTCCTGCTCTTAATCCCACACATTATCTTCTAGCACCCATTCTGAGGTGTAAAAATATCAAATAAAACCTCATCATGATTAATATAGAGATCTAAAATGACCTAAATTTGAAGAACTGAAGAACATATCCTAATCCTTTTGAGATAAGAAAGTTCCCTGTTATTAATAGATTTGGAAAACAACTTGATAACTCTTCCATAACTAAGAAAAACCAATAAATATTATCTTGAGGATCACCTAAACTATTCAACTTTTCACCAAATATTAGGGTACACCATCTGATATTGTTTCATCTTCAAATATATCCTAAAAAATATGGTTGATTCAGGGAATTAAATTTTGGTAAACCACTAAAATAAGTGGCATGCATTTCCTCCATTATGTCAGAATAATAGGGTGAATATAAAGAAGTCAACAATAAATATTCACAAAAGTTAATTGATTGGATGACTCTAAATATGATCAATTTAACTCATTCTATTGTTAATTCATATTTGAGACAACCAATTGTGCCCCATCCACTTCCACTATAGAAGAACCAATTCCATCAGCACCTTAGACCTCAAAAGACCAATAATATAAGAAACAAAATAGATATAATAGAATAATGAAAATGATGAAAGATGAATCTACACCAATTAAAAATCTATCCTTGACCCTCTTAGACTTTATGCCTTCAGCCCCAAGAGCATGGGAACCACCCCACTAAATGGTACAATGGGTATCGACCAATCAAACCCAGTCCTCAACAGATGAAGTGTTGATATTCATCACCATTAATGTCATCAATTTGATGGATCTCTTTCCATATGATGAGTTTTATTATCAACTTGAGTCCCCTATACCAAATTTGGGAGACATGAATTGAGGTTTTAGGGGATGAAGAAATAGATGGAGGCACGATCATGGTCAAATAAAAAATACTAGGTGAATCTCTACTAGATTTTTCTAAATCATGGTAAAGACCTTCAAAAAAACCCAATAGGAGAAGGAAAATGCCTCCAAACATGTGAAACACATTCTGAAACTGATAATTTTGGAAGAAAAATTGATGAATGGGTAGCAATATGGCTAGCCCAAGAAAGTGGTTAGTCTAAGGCATCATGATTCAACAGTAGATAAAATTTCATCCACATCTACTCCACTAGTTGATAAATATTCCTTAAGAAGTCAGGTCTAAAAATTCATCCTAAAGAATAGTTCGCTATGGAAAAATTTAGACCTTTGACTCAGAAATACAACATCCTAATGAAATTGGCTACAGTTCTAGAAAATATTTCTATTTTAGATGCTCTCAATTTTTCAAAATATCTGTGAGAAGAACTTTTAGAGGATCTATTGATTCCTAATGATTTTGAAGCTGAAGTTTCTACCACTAAAGTATATTGTTCATGGTTTGACCCAGTTTAATGACATATTGTTATTTACTTCTCAAAAGAGGAAATAAATGATGAATATTTGGAAATATTAAACCTTTGTATATATCTAGAAAATTAAAAGAAATTGACATCCATCGAGCTTTCATTGATAATGGCTTGGGTGTTAACCTCATTCTTTTCATAATTCTTTGAAAATTTGGATTCAAAAAAGTTTATTTTTCTCTTTCCGCTCTAATTATTTATGGGTATGATAAAATTGAACTAAAACCCATCATAATTATTAATCTCATAACTTAGTTTGGAGATCTGGTGTCTGACTCTATGTTCTTGGTCATCCAAAAAGATATAGCTTATAATGTATTACTAGGAAGGCCTTGGTTTCATCAATATGTATTAATCCCTTCATCGTACCATCAATGCCTCAAATATTGTAGCAATGGGAAGATTGGGACATTACATGGGGATAGATCTCCATTTGAGTCCTTTTAATCTCAATATATTAAAATAGGATTCTACCAATATAGGGGGGAGAAACCCATAACTGATGATGTCACTCAGGTTACTTACTTGAATGGTCTGTAAATGACTTTATCTAATCCATTCAGATATCTCAATGATGAATATGTTCTTCCCATTTGTCAGGTCAAGGATATCATATTAGATTTAGAGATGTGCTTGGTGGTATTCATGATATCATCTACATTAGTAGAAATCGAGGTTGTTGAAAAATTCTTGTATTCCTCCATTGGTTTAAATACCTTAGATAGATTTGATCTAGTCTTATTTTATAACTTCATAAGGACACCACTTCATCCACCGTACTTATAGAAGTTTTGATATCTCTATTAGAATCCATGACTTGGGAAACTAACCTTTCCTCTATCCTTAATGATTCACATGCATATCTTAGCCATAACAACATGGTTTTAGAGGAATAATATAAGAAATAATATGAATAAAATGAAACTAGAAATGCTCCAAGAGTATTTGAAGAAGGGGTCTCTACAAGTTTCAATGAACTCTGATAGATCAGTCTGGGTACAGAGGAGGATCTGTGACCAATACTGATCAACATAGTTATTCCCCTAAATGAACAAGATATTTATATCAATTTTATGAAGTTACACCATGATGTGTTTTATTGGAATTATAAAAATATTATTATCCTAGATCCTGATGTGGATACCCATCAACTAAGTTTATCATAAGACCATTGTGGTTATAAGCAGTCAACTAGTAGGACATGTTCGAATAATGCTTCTAAGGTCTAAGATGATGTTTATAATCTCATCAAATTTAAATTCATTCAAGAAATCCAATACCTTAAATGTATTTCCAACTTGGTCTCTATCATGAAAAATAATGGAAAATTCAGGGTTTTCATTGATTTTAGAGACCTTGGATGGAATTTTATGAAATATGATTTCCTATTTTCTATCATATAACTCTTGATTGATTCAATAGTTTACTATCAAGAACATTACTTCATGGATGGATATTTAGGTAGAATAAATTCGAATAGACCTATATGATGAAGAATACAATACCTTCATGCCCCTCGAGGGTGTGTTCTACAACCAAGTAATGCCCTTTGGTTTGAAGAATTCTAGTGCTACATACAAATGTGTTATGCATCACATCTTTAAACCCTTCCTGGTGAAAAAAATCAAATGTTGTGTGGATGATTTGATGTTCAAGTCTCAAAATTTTTTTGATCACCATGTTGATATCAAAATCATCTTTTACAAACTTCAGAAACATAGCTTGATGATGAACCCTCTAAAACATGATTTTGATATTTTTTTAGGTAAATTCCTAAGCTTTGTTGTATTCCACCATAGCATCAAAGTCGAATCTGATAAGACAAAGTAAATTATAGGTTTTCTTCCTCCTCAAAACCTTAAATAGTTAAGAGGACTGTAGGGACACCTTTCCTACATTTGAAACTTCATATAAAAACTTACAAGAAAATTTTTTCCCTCACCAAAGTAATAAAGAAAGGTGTGGGTTTTAGTGGAATGATAACTACCAAGAAGCCTTGGAAATCCTTAAGAAATATCTCTTGATCCCACTGGTGTTGATTCCACCAGTTGAATGAAATCTTATCATTCTGTATGCGATGACTCTAGAACAATTTCTAGGTGCCTTTCTAATTACTAAAAATGATATCAGCATTGATAACAACCGTTATTACCTCATTCGGACTATGCTTGACACTGATACTCAATATTCAGGCATCAATAAGAACCATTTGGCATTGATTTTTTCAATTCAGAAGCTATGTAATTACCTAAAACACCATGAATTCCATTTTATCTCTATAATCAAACCACTAAAATATATCATCAATCATTTCATGTTGATCGAATGCTTGGCATGATGGGTGGTCATTCAGCAATAGTTAGTCATCTGTTACATACCACAGAAGGCTATAAAAGGACATACTTTAGAAAAATTCCCATCGTAACATCCCTCTATAGAATAAGTACTAATGAGTACCGAATTTATAAATGAGTAAATCTTATCCATTAAGGACTTCACCTAAATGTGGGGAATATAATTTGATGGTCCATCTATAAGTCCAACCGAAAAGAGACTAGAATATACCAAGATCAGAAAATTTAGTTAAGGTATCATCCTCATTTCACCATAAAAGGAAATTTTACTTTATTCCATTATGTTATCATAAGGTTTCACCACAAATGATGTTGAATACCAAACCCTCATTGTAGGATTAGAACTAGATTTTCCAATACCAATGACCCACCAGAGAATCAAGGGTGATTCTGAGTTGGTAATTAAGCAGATCAAAAATTATTACAACATAAAAAAGAAGAGATTATCCCATTCATTAATTACATTTGATGGTTGATGGAAGAATTCCCCTATGAGATGATATTATCTCATGTTCTGTATTTAGAAATCACTCATGAAAATGCATTAGAAAATGCTACTGTTGCATTGGAAAATCTAAATCGGGATGAAACAATCATCAAAATTTCCTATCATAGAATACTATTTTTGTTTGTTCAAAGTTACATGGAAGAGTTTAATTGTATCAATTATACTTCATAACTAGATATTTTTTCATATATATAGATGACACCCATCCAAGAATATCTTTAAAATTGGACCCCTCTTCTAAAAAAATCTAGAAAAGAGAAATTTGATGATGGGTTTTCAAATTCACTTTCTATAAATTTCTGGCTAATCAGGAAGTTATTTACTTGTTAATATTTGATAGAATATTCCTTAAGTGAATTTATGGACAGAAGATGATCGCCAATATTAAATATTTTCATGTTGGTGATTTTATTTCCCATCTAATTAGGAACCAAAATTTCTCACCAAATCAAGATACTTGGATATTTCTAGCTATCATGACACTGAATTGCACACAATTTTTTAAGAAGTTTAATTCCTAACAACTACACCTCAATTTCATCAATCAACCCCCATAGTTTATGTATACAGCTAAATACACTTGTCAATTCACTATATTGGGGATAGATGTTATAGGATCATACCTCTATTTATGGATAATAAGTTCAAGTATATCTTCAATGATACCAACATATTCTCTAAATGGTATGAGGTGTTACCCCTTAAAGAATTTGGAAACAAAACCATCATTAATTTTGTGAAATAAAACATCATCACCATATTTTTTATCCCTCAAACAATACTAATAGATAACAGAACCAATTTATTATCTTCAAAATTGAATAAGTTGTATCAGGAGTACAAAATCAAATACAACTATTATTCCCACTACCATATAGAAAAAAATGGATAGATAGAGGTTTTTAATAAAACTCTATCAAACATCCTTCATAAGATGGTGGATAAACAAAATAAATCTTAGCCTAACAATATTTTTCATCCCTTGTGGGTCTAATGAACTATAACCTTCATTAATATTAAGGAAACTATATATTCATTGGTTTATGAAATATAAGTAGTGTTTCACATGGATTTTAAATTACCCTCACTCTGGATAGCTATCTGTGAACAACTTTCAGATGATGAAAAATCATAGAATTGGTTTTATAAATAAGAGTAAATTGATGAGAAGAGGTTTTATACCCTATATCATTTAGAAATATACTCGAATTTGATAGAATAGGCCTTTAAAAATAAATTTCATCTCAATTCATCCCTCCAAGGAGAACCAGTACTATTCCTCAGAACCCCAATGATACCAAGGAAGAAACCTATAAAGCTTGAACCAAAGTTGGAAGGGCCTTATTCAATAGACAAGGTCCACTCCAATGGAGCTTAATTGTTAATCATGATGTATAGTGAATTCATCATGCTCCTTACCAATGAAATATTTCTCAAAAAATATTTCATGTGATTCTAGAAGAACCAAACCATGGTCATCATCCTTACGTGTTAGCCCCAAATACCATCATCCTACCTGTAAGATGTTAAAATGCATGGTATTTTTCAATGTGATAAGATAATAAACTACAAGACACCAATTTCATCATAATGAAATGTTAAACTTCAAATCATTATAGCCATGTATACATGAAATTAAAATGAAAACTATACACCATAGTCATATGACCTGAAACTAAAAGACACCACCATCCATACTACATGAAATAAAACTATATGGTTAATGTCCTTGTTATAGGATGCGAAACTGAAAATTATTTATATCCATTCTTTATAGGATCATGACCTTTTGTTTTGGTCTCCTACCACAACTCCCTTTAAGAACTATGTGTGGCTTGATTCCTGTTTTCACAGGATATATAGTGTCTCCAATAACATTTGTCTTATGTTCAACCACAAATTTACCCTCATTCATAAGATAGTTTTCACTAGCCTTTTCCCCTAAGACCTCTCTTTGTTTTAGGTTTTTTTATTACTAGTCCACAAGATCATATTTCCCAAAACTATAGGTCCTAGTCTTATGACTACAACAAAATACCATCATGGTTTCATTATGTTAAAATGCATGGTTCATGTCTTCATTTCATGATATAATACTATATAACATTTTGGTATGTACTAAAGTGGATCATGACCTTTGGTTCTGGTCTTCTACCACATCGCCAACCAATAACTGCATGTGTCTTTATTCCTATCCTCAAAGGATACATATTGATGCTCATATCTCCAATGTTGGGTCTAACTCCAATATAAAAATGTCCACCTCATTGTGTATAGGCCAAACATACACATGAAATACTCTTCTAGAACTATGTTTGGATTTATTCTCATCTTTATAAGATACAAAGTGATGCCTAGATCTTCTATCACCAAACCCAACCATAGATTCACTACAAAAGAAAATGTTATATGCGGTATTATCACCCTGAAATTCTCCAATGGGCCTCCTTTGAAGGTGAAATCCCAAAAAATAATTTCCTAGATGAAATGAAGTGAAATGGTTAACTTATTACTCACATGAAATTAAACTATATGAAATTTTATATTTCTCATGATGTAAAAATGCATGTTTAACGTCCTCATTGCACAACATAAAACTGCATAACATTTTGGTATATACTTGAGGAGATCACAACTTTGGGTGTTGGTCTCCTACCAAACATTCTTCATAGAACTACATGTGTCTTGATTCTTGTCATCATATGATATATAGTGATTCCCATATCTCCAATATTGGTTTTATCTATAATATAAAAATGACCCCCTCCTTGTGTGTGGTTTAGACCTGCACAAGCAGCGTTAACTCTAAAACTATGCATGGCTCAAATCTAACCTTGAGGAGATACATAATGACCCTTAGATCTTATTCCATAAGACTAGAAGAAAAACAAGTAAAATAAAACCTTCTACAAATGATCAAAGATCTATATAGGATATCTCGATTGATTTCACACATTCAAGATCCCATTAAAAAATAAATGTCTCTTTCCCTATGTATGATTCAAATATGTATAGGGAACTCTACACCCTATGTATTATTCTAGTTCAAATGCTTCCTTTATGCTCAGATACATTCCTTCCATAAATCATACTCCTTGTCCTATAAAAACTTATATATCCATAATCATTCCTTGACTATTGGTATAGAATGTTAGTTTCCTAAGGACACATTTTTTATAACTATACATAACATGCTCTGGTTTAGCTCTTCATAATCCACCCTTAAAAGGCCCATAAACCATATTAATATTCTTTTTAGGATATAACTCTTATATCTCTATAATACTCAACAAATTAATGATGGAGACACAGTTTTCAATCATGGTCCATGGTAATTCCTTGAATATTTGTCCCATATCACTTTACATGATCTGAGAATTCCCATGTTTTTGGTTTACAATTTCCTTATTCATGTTTGAAGAATGAAAAAATATTCTTAATATTACATAACATATGTCATTCATTACTTCCATGATATTGATTCATAGACATCCTTACCTCAAGAAATCAAACTGCATGGATAATTCCATCAACACATTAGTCTAAACTACATGGTTCTCAAGAACTATGTATGGCTTGATTCTAACCCCTGTGAGATATGTAGTGATTCTCAAATACTACATTTTATCCTAGTCATCACGTGATACGAAAATCCCCTATCATTTAATTTAACCACCTCCATGATTTGGTTGAAACCTTTTAAATTCCTTGTTTATCACACCAAGCATTGATCAGATGGGTTTGAAATTTTTTTAAAGGTTTCCCAAAAAGATCAAGCCATATCAGTTCACATTAAGGTTGACTTGGTCCTAGATGAATTACCTTAAAAGGCCTGCCCAAACATCCTTATTTCATGATGTTAAACTGCATGATTGATATCTCTTAAGTGGCTTATATATAACTCACCTGAGAAAAATAGTATATTTGGTGTTGGTCACCCACCATCCCTATTTTTAAGAACAAAATATGGCTTGATTATCACCTCTTTGATATATGCAGTAATTCTCAGATCTTCAATCTGGGGTTTATCTATAAAATAAAAAATCACCAATTTTCTATGTATGATCCAAATCTATTTAGGTGGCTAAAATATGGGTTCTCACTCTACATTTGTTCTCATACTCAAACAAAAATACCCCTTTGAAATTAAATCAAGTGGGGGAGTCTTAATCCTATAAACCCACTTTTTGAACATGGTATGTGGTCATTCCTTTCTCTTTCCTAGATATATATATGGATTGATTCTTTCTTTTATGAGTTATATAGAGATGCTTAGACCCTATATCTCAGACCCAGACACCAAAACATTATTTCCCAATATACAAGCTAGACCTGCATAGGATACTTTTCCCTCATTTTAGATTTTTCACATGAAATATTCCTTTCATACTCTAGAAAATTCCTTAAAGAAAACAAACATTTTTTCTATAAAAATATGAATCTACATAATATTTCTTTGGATATTAGTAAAATAATGTCATTTTCATGAGGAAACCTTTTTTTTGAATATGGATAACATGCCCCAGTTTGGATCTATATAAAACACACTTAAAAGTTTGATTAAATATAGGCATATTCATTATTATAAGAGACTTATTATATCCATTAATACCCTAAAAACATTATTCTATAAACCTAATTTTCAAATATATTATGTGGGAATTCATTGAATACTTGTTCAATATCACTTTTCATATTTTCAAATCTACATATTGTAGTTTAAAATCTCCCATATTCATTCCTGAATAATGATGGAATATTTTTTTTAAATTACCTTGGAATGGTAATCACTAATATTTTAGTCAAATCCATGTCTCAATAGGAGACAAAAAATAATAATACCCACAACATGACATTAAATTTTATATATTAGGTCCCCATAAATGAACATAAAATTTAGAATGCCTAAGTCCTTGTAGTATGACATTAAAATACTGAACACATGGTCAACTTCATCTGACCTATTACCAACATGGGATCTAGATCCATACAAATGTACCTAGTATTGTATTTGGAAACTCTAGTTATTCTAATCTTATTCTGGGATGAAATTTAAAAATTCCCTTTATCTAAGTAATATTTTTATCTATAAAAAGATCTCATCCTTCCTAAAGGATTCATTGTTCATGGATATCAGGCCTAACTATGGTTTCCCATTGATATCAATCATGTCCCTCATGAAGCCTAATTGGGACAAAAATGTCACCACATGTTCCCTTTCATGAAATTCTATGTGGGTTCAAATGACTTCCCAAGATTCCTCTTGTTTCTCAAATTGAGCATGAATCATATGATCTTATCAGACCTAGATATTCATTTTTGATTAACAAGGAACTTTCCCCCATGAACCATTTATTGTTTCCTTTTTCCTCACTACATGAGATTTTGATCCATGTAGAAGTATTTGGCACCAAAAACCAATGGTTCCTCAGAATATTAATATCCAATGTCATATTTTTTATTTTTTTCTATAAACAATATTCCAAAACATATTCCTTGGTTTATGAACAAATGTGAATAATAAAATTATCCATCTACTTGCATGTGGGTTGGAACCATGTAATGAGTTTTATATTTAGGGAATATAAATCTAGTTTGGGATAATTATTCTAATAATTGTTGGTCAAAGATGTTTGAACTAAAACTCTAGTTTTTTTTCTAAAAAGTCCCTGAAATTAAAAATTTAAAGCATTCTTCTATTCCCATTGTCACAAGTGAAATGTTCCAATAAATGGAAATATGGAAAATCAATGGTTCAAATCAAGTATTAGTATTAAAATTGAAAGGGAAAGTAGGATTTAAAAGAAATTTGACTGATAAATTCAAAATTTTAATTCATTATAAATAATTTGGGAGGAGAATCCACATCTTAGAGTCTCTCCTTAACATTATAGGAAAAATATAAAAAATTAAATGACTAAAATGAAACTTGACTTTCTTTATTCAGAATATCATCTAATGCCTGACATGATTCATTATGGTCCTTCTTAACATTTTTTCCCTACCTATCCTTAGATTCAGCTAAAAGATGCATTTTTTAATGAAATCCTTTATCTCTTTACCTTTTTATTTAATGGATTCCAATAACATATTTTTTTCATGATAGTTTTTTATTTATCCTAACTATATCATAATCATATTCTCATAGATCTATAGTCAATGAAACAACCCCATCATAAATTCGAGCTTCTTCAGTAACTAATTGATGCAGCTCGGTAGTAGTATCCTTTAAAGCTTCCACATGATGATTGTAAAGATTAAACTGGAATAAATATCATTCAAAAGTTATCAACTCCTATTGAGGGATGAGATCTTGATGATTGAAGACATGTAAGTGTTAGTAATAAAACATTATTGTGCCTATTCTAAGGAAAAGTTTACGAAAGTTGTCCATAATATTTGAAAATTTTTCTTAAGGAATTTCTATGATGATAATGTAAATTTAGAACCAAATCCATTTTCACACAGCCTAGTGTTCAACGGAATCACTAGGATCCTAAACATTTTCACCCACTATTACAGATATATAATTCAGGATCATATTATGTTAAGATGGATTCACCCAAAAATGTGACACTGAAGTGGGAAATTACTATATCTTCACCTCCTATTTAATCATAGTAACTAAGTGGTAGAGTTTGGAATCAATCAGTGGAATGCCCAATACTACCCCACTAGAACTAGAATCATTAAGGCTACCAAAAATTGCAGTTATAAATGAGGGGTCCGCATCAATCTTGATAAAATGATAACTTGAGGATAAAAACCCCTTATAATTCTAATAATTTCTATATGAACATATTTACCCTTCAAAATTTGGTGAATTTACTGAAATAAGCAAGAAACTAGGAGAGGCCAATGATTTATGCACTCATTAGACTACCTTTCCTAGCATCCCATCAGGATAGTACTCAACCCAAATTTTGGTATAACCCAATGAAAGCTCAGTTGGAGCCTTCATTGGAGGTAAAGATATTTTCTTTCCAGAATCCTCATGCATCATCATCAACCACAATTGATAAAGGATTACTCGTTGTGATTCATTTTAAATATTATTAATGGTTAAATATGCAACTTGTTGTAGGAATCCAAATGTTCATGAAAACCTATAGTGATAATAAGGATCACAACTACAGGATCAATTATAATCTCATTTTTCAACGAGACTATGTAGGAGTGTTCTTCAAGAGAACCTAAACCATTATCTACCAACACTCCATAGGGTGTCTTATAAGGAGTGAAATAAAATTATGAAATATCATTTAACAACTCAACAGCACCATTGATTCCAAGGTATTTCACGTGCTCGACGGCAATTTTGATCAATTTGTGGTGAAAGGTGGAATGAGGGATTTTTGTGGTATACAAATATTTATAACACTAAATGTGTTCCTTCACCCATCCATATAAAAAATTAAATGTTTTGAAAAGGAAATTTGGGGACCCCCCCCCATTTATATATGACCCAAAAACTTGTAAATGCAAGAAAGAGTAGGAATAACAAGGTTAATGCATTGTACGTTCCCAATGATGATTCCATCACCTTGGTGTAAACTTTGACACCAGTATAGGATTCATGAGATGGGAAGATCCATCCACATAAAACAAATTGAAAAATCATACCTAACAAAATTATAGAGATATGTATGGCTGGATATGGTAACCCCATGTAGTATGATAACCGTCCTCAAGAGTGGTCCTATGAGAACTAAGAACACCTTATGATTTTTTAGTCATATAGGTCCTAGTATGCTGAATTTTTAGCCTTGGGACACAAGCTTAAAAATAGATTTATCTCGTTTTTGTATGGAATGAGTGAACTGGTGTGAAGAGGATGACCCAATGATTTCTCTTATTAAATTAGTAAATATATTATTAATGGATAAACCTATTTATTTTCTTCCAAGGTGTGACCTATAGTAATAAATTCATCAAACATATTGATAAGAATGGGAATTCCTCCTAATTTATAGATATCCCACAAGCTAATCCCAACTTCTCCATATGGTAAATAAAAGTTGAGGGTGATTGAACACAAATGGATAATCAATTTAGGTAATGCTTTAGTAGGTTAATATATCACAAACTAATTAATCCATACTTCCTAATACAAGATCATGATATCTAATCGTTCAAGAAATTCCATTCAATTCTGGTTCACCATGAACACCCAATCCCATTCATCAAAAAATATTCATACAGATCATAAATCCCATTTAGAACTCCATCCCCTATTAAGATAGTTTCTTGAGAGGTTAAGAATAAATGTTTAGTCTTGAATGGAAAACTGAAAGGATATATTATCATTAGGCTTAATTTAAGTCCGTAGGGAACAATTTAGAATGGAAACCTTCCCTTGACCGGATACATAATTGATGTGTCCTACAGTGTAAATCTTCACTTTAACATGATTCAAAGACACCTAAAACCAATAAGATGGAATATTTTGATCAGATTATAGAATTATAGAATCTTCTTGAAGTCAGAAGATTTATAGTAGTAATTTGTTGGATAATGGGTAATTCAGAAGCTATAGAGAAAGGAGACTCTTCATAATACCCTCTTGATGGATGATGTGATGTCAAGGATCATTTTCATTATTTTGATAAATTCAAGTTATTCTATCAATGGAAATAATTGGAGATAGATTTTGTTTACCAGGGTCTATTTTATCACTATGTAAATTGAAATCAACAAAAATAGGTCAGAAATATATTGTGAACCACATAGCATTATGAGTACTGGGAATCTCTTAAACCTAAGCTGTGAAACATTTTAGCTTCTATACAGTCAATTGAAAAGGATCATAATGAGTTTTCAAAAAATACCCATTCATTGATGAGATTTTCTATATGTGGAATTTGTTATCTATAATGTAAAATTAAATGGCAATAATATGTTACACAAGCAATCTTAGAGCATATCACAAAGTAGCTCAATCACAAAGAGAAAAATGTGTCAGGTTTGACTCCTTTTATAGGCATGGTTCCTTCTTAGGGTCCACAAATATCTCACAAAGTATTCTTAAAATCATTCAATTGGATTAAATTATTCGTCGGAATGGACTCCTCTTTATGATGATCATACCCCATTCTGACCGAGGCATTATTTTGGGTCTAAAAATGTTTACATGGAATATTAGAAGGATTTTATGCATTTTTGGAATGGTTGAATTATGGTCAACTAGGATACTTCAAGAAGATTAAAATGGTAAATTATCATAATCTACAAGGGACCCCATATCATCTTCATGGATTTCTTGCTATGTGAGTTGCTTCTTCACATAGAACCTTTGTGATGTGCCTCTTCCAACCACACTCGTAAAGCGTCCCCCACAAATAAATTTTCATTTATAGGTTGAGACATATTTTTAGGAACACAAAAAACGAAAATAAGTTTGTGGGGTGAGGTGGTATCTTTGTCACCCATAAAATACAAATCATTTTTCAGGGTGAGGTTACTTTTTCATCCCCCCCTACAAACAAAAATCCCCTTTATGGGGTGAGTCAGTCACCCACAAACCCAAATCCTTCATGGTAGGTGGTTGAGAAGTTACATTTGTACCCTTATAAAATCCCCACACACATATTGATGGGGTTATAGGTTTTGGTGTGGATTTATTGGGAGTGGATTTCTTGTTCCAGATAGTCCAAGTAACCTATTTAAGTAGCTAAATATTTACTTCATATTCCAAAGTTAAGAGGGTATAGTCTGCATCGAAAAGAATACTTTGTGGACAAACTATTTACATATTGATTCCCTTTTCAAACTATTATTCCATAAACCATATGTAGATTAAATATTTTTGTACCACCAACCCTCATAAAAAATAGTATGCAGAATGGGGTCACTCATCCTCATTACCCTTCCACAAATCACTTAGCCTTCCTTCAGCACCTTCATGAACTGTCCAACCAACCCTCTCTATGAACTCCCCTTACAAATTTCTAAGAACCAATAAGGCCCCTTCATGAAGCACTTTTCATGAATCACCTTAATAGGCCCCTTTGCAAAGAACCCCTCAAAATGTGCTAAGACCCAATCAGGCCCCTTCATGAAGCACCCTCTATTAATCACCCAACTAGACCTCTTTACAAACTATTAGGCTAAGGCCTCCCCCAAAGCCACAAAACATGTATGATCAAATCAAAGGGTACACCAATGTTTCATATCAATCATACATACCCATGGTAAATGAGGACCTATTGGTAACCTCTGAAATAAGGGGGATCCTTGGAATGTTCTCATTCATACATTCCCATGGTAATGAGAGTACCAACCTTAGAGGTAGTACCAGGGACCTCCCTATTCTAGAATGTAAGGGGTGGATCACACTTTCCTTTCCCTTTTAGGTGTAGTATCTTATCCTCCTATATTCTATGGAATCAGTAAAATGGAATTCCTCCTGGAGTAAGCCCTCCAACCTTCCTTTCTATTATATAGCTAGGTAGACAGATGTGACTATGTTGGTTACCAAAACAAAATAGAAGATAGGAACATTCAAATACCTTTCTCTCTCTCATTTCCTCGGACTTATCCACCAATGGATGAAGGATATTGTGTGATTTTTCAAATATTTGATTGTCTTTTATTTTTTAAACTGAGCATGAATCACATGGTATTAGAGGTTACTAATGATCACAATTTGCACATGATCAACTACCCATATTGGGATTATAATCCCTTTATGAATCTTTTTATCACCTATTAAAGGGATCCAATTTGGTGTAAGACCCAAAATTATGCCTCAATATTCAAAGGTCCATATTCAAAATGAAGTACTACGGGCCTCCTATTAGTTGTAAGCACAAACTTCATGAACTATGTCGGATTTGATTCCTGGCCAACTAGGATACATAGAAAGCCTCCCTAAGGTCCAAACCCAACATACCACATTCGTCATAATGTTCTCTAGGCCATATCCCCAATAGGGTTGCATCCAACTTGGAGGGACATATTCCTTATAAATCCCTTTCATCACCATCCCTATTGGCCCATATTCCCGATAAGATCATAACCCACCTGGGAGATCACATCTAATCTAGAACCTTTGGTCTGCATCAGTGTAATTCCCAAATCAATATTGACTAGAAACCTTTCTAATATATTTCCTTATTGCATGATGTTAAACTACACAGTTTGGTCCTTGTTACATGAACTTAAAGGTATTATGTGTCCTGTTAAGTGGAATTAATATATATGGATTCTGATTCATTTCACAAGGATGTGTGGAAAACCCATCTCATGGGTCCAATAATGATATCCAAACCATTATCATCTTACTGGGTGATGTTAAATTACTGAGCTCCCAATTATGTTTCTTAAAATCTTGAAATTGATAATAAATGTTATAATAATCTCTATTTTTTCTAAAAAAAGGTCACCATAGATGGAGAACCTTGGATATATACATATATATCCATAAATGAAGAACCTCATTTATATACACATGATTCTAAATTCAACACTAGGTAATAATTTTTAACATAGAGGTGACCTAGTCTATACATGGGATTCAATAAAGGATTCTGGAGTACATATTAAATTTATAAGATAGTACTAGAGTAGGAAATAATTCCACCCAAAAGGGTGTCATGAGTCTGGCCTCTCATCATCTCAACCCACGCATCTTCTATGTCCTCAATGTAGAAATCTAAGTGTCCACCTTCCTTTCGAAAGTAGACCTACATCAACTAGAAACGAGTGTGGTCTCAAGACCATGGTGGGAAAAATGTCCTTAAGATTCCTTATAGCTATTAGGATAGTTAATTATAGAGATTGATGATAGTTCCTCCACCACGGGTATTATCTACCCAAGTGGGTATAACCAGGATAGGATTATGAAAGGTTGGGTTCATGAAATCAACCTATTTGACTTAAAGGTGAGATGGTCTTTATGCCACCTCTCTTGTATGATTCTCGTATTGTATATCCTTTGAGGGAATTGAGGTCATTATGTTATCATGGTGATGTTGAGGGAAATTATTCTCTATGTGTAGTGGAATTTGACAATAGTGTTGGGAAATAGATATAGGGAACTCGAGTGGGTATCTAGGATGTGATGTGTCCTAGGGGACCATAAATGGTTCCTCATATTTGGATTATCTTAATAGAGAATTAGTTCCTAAGTCTAACACTATTATAGACTACTAGAAATGTGGTGATTGAAATAGGTTGGGATAATAAATGACAACCTAGGGACAATATACCATGTTTAGGAAGGTGTCTAACCTAGGTGTTTGATATGATATGGTACTAAGTGGGTTGTTTCTGTTATAGGTGTTTACATTAGATGGTTTTGGGTGGGGCTTCTCTTCCCCCTAAGTGTGAATGAAATTTTGGGTGGGTTAACACTTCCCCCAAAGTATATATGATATTCCAAGTGTGAAAAAATCTGCCCTTGATAATATATTATGATCATTATAGATGGTGTGGAATTCCCCAAATTATTTATGGTTACATGACTTTATTAAATATATTCAATACTAGTCAAAGTAGGTATGGTCAACCTCAAATGTCTCCTTAAAACCTGAGAATCAAAGGTGATTTATTTATTTTATTTTTAGTTATTTATTTGATTATACTATAAATATCACATTGTGAATACAATATATTTACTGGTTATGTTTGGGACACTATTGGTGGTGTCCTATTAAGTTTTACTCATAGCCAGTTCAGGTGGATCATTCACTTTGGTACCTGAGGAGACCCCATGTTTATAGGTACCAGTAGTTTATAATCCTAGTATTATAACACCCCAATATTTTAGTACAAATTTATCTTTAAATAAATCTAATATATTTTATAGATATTGATACATAAAACACCAAAATAAATGAAATAATTCATTATTATAATACATAACTAAATTCTATCAAATTATTTTTTTTGATATTTTCATTAACCCACTTTTTATGGTTTAGTGTGAACGATCACAAACCAACCTAAAAAAAAGACAAGCATACTAAAAACTAATAACAATTTTTCCAAAAACATGAGATTCCAATTGTATAGAAGCAGAGGGAAACAATGTTTCATGCCTCAATCCCCACAAATCATGTCACTCATCATATGAGGTCTATCCTTGAGGTAAATTCCTCAGCATTCCCACATCCAGGTAGGATACACATCCTCCCTCCATCCATGAACTCGTAGTTCTCATGTGATATGGGCCTTCATCATCTTGAAACACATCACCCGACCTACCTTTGTCATTAAACACCTGAGACCTTCACTGATTTATTTCAAGACCATCTTCTCTGACCAAGAAGAAACAATAAGTGTTCAGGAAAACTAAAACAAAAAAACAACACTGCAAAGAAGACCCAAAGACACTAAAAAATCAGAGACCTCTATGGTAGAAGCCTCTTCCAAAAATCACCACCATCAACGACAAGGATGAATCATCAGTAAGCCACCATCACTGAACCATAATGGTCATTAGGGAAATACCTCACACCTAGACGAGTAGATATCATGAATCAAAAACACTATCATAAGTACAAAAATTTCATTAGATAAAGATGTGACCTAAAACATCATCAGGGATACACTATAGTCGTCACTAGAGGGTTTCCTTATAGGAGTTGAAATCCAAAACACCAACAAATAGATTGAATCAACTACACCCCAACCAATTTCCTCTGTAGCATAGTAAACCCCTTGATAGGATATTACCACATCAAATGTGATACCTCCTCCAATAAATATTTATTCAGAAAAACATGTCAAACATCACTTTCGTCTAATCCTAGGAGATTAAAAGGGGTAGATTCTTTAGGGTCCGTAAGAATCATTGCCTAAAAAATTTCATTGATGAAATTATTGTCAAAATCCATGATCCCACACTTTTAATAATATAAGGGAAGGAATAACATCATATCACCGCTAATAAACGTAAAATGAACAAACTCTAGTATGGGTTGGATGGCTCACCTCTAAGATTGAGATGAACCCCTAAGCATGGGATATAAGTAGATTGATCCAGAGGCCACCACCTAGGACTTGTTCTCAAACCAAATCCACAATATTCAAATAAAATATGGTTGATTCACTTAACCCTTACCTAACCATAAAATGATTATATGTGGATAATCCAAGGGTGATTCAATAACTCAAAAAGAATCATTGGGATTGAATGCCATGAAAAGACAATGTTATGATGGTAAATGACTAAGAAACAAAAAAAACAACAAAAAATAGAAGAAATAGCTTGGAATAAAGGTATCTGAGGTTAGGGTGATTCATCACTGAAGAAGGATGCTAAGCTCCCCCTCTGAGCCACTTCCTAGAGAACGTTTTCTAAGGCACATCGGAAAATACCATTGATTTTAAAGAAACTATTTTTAGGAATTATGTATTTCAGATAAATTTATCACTTTTTAATAATGAAATAAATAAACCCAATTGATTAAATTTATTGAATAATTATACTAACCAATTATTAATATCTAATAAAAAAATTAAGTAATTATAAGGAGTACTAGTTTAATTATTCATGGATAATTTTTTTTTAATTATTATTATTTTGTTTAAATGTTAAATATATTATATCCAAAGTATGTATTTTAATGAAATGATTTTTTTACATTTATATTGAAAAAATTAGAAACTATTCTATTGTTATTATGCATTAATAAATAAATATAAATTCATTTTTTTCTTAAAAATGTATTTTTCTAAAAAATTATTTTTATTATGTTATAAATAATAATATTAAAATTAATTTCTATCACATTAATAAATTAAATAAATTAAAATGGTTTTCATATTTGGAATCAACATGTTCAAATTAATTAATTATTTCTATTTCATTTTTATTTATAAAAAATTCCAAGGTAAAAGTTAGTTACCACAGTAAAGGATAAAATAGTTAAAAGGGGGTTAAATTAAGGTATAATGGAACAAAATATCACAAAATATTATATATAAAAGGATTTATGTGGGATTTATAAAACTATCCTTATCTTATATTATTTAATTTTCAAATTTTCACCTATTTTACTTGAATATTACTTTTTTATATTAATAAATGAGTAATTATAAAAATTTTACCTCTCTCACTTATAAAAGGAACCCTCTACAAATGTTTCTAAATTTCACATAAAGTTAAAATTACTCCCTATAATCTGACATATTTTATTTCATAACATTCTTATTACATATTTTTCAGACTCTAATGTCAATGGGATGCACCAGATCCTTCAAAACTAAAAAGTTTTTTGAGAGAAGATATAATTTGTTCTTTATATGTAATAACTTCTTATAGAGACCTTGAATTCGCATACATATATGTTAAATATTTTAGATTAATATTCATTAAATTACATTAACACATGAATATGGATCATAATGGTTTAGTGGTGTTGGAGATTAGGCACCCAATCTTCTAATTTAGAAAAATATATTCAACAACTCCCATAAATATATTCCCTTATTGTACTCTTCATATACATACCCCAATTAAAACCTTTCTTCATAACTTGGGAAGGAAACATAGTAAAGGGTGAGTTGATATTATCAATAAGGGTAAACATATGAAATAAGTAAACATAATTTGATCATAAGGGTGTAAGAACATGAGCAGGAGATATGGAAATCACACGAGAAATATCTAAGATCAAAATATTGTGTCATGGAATAAAGACTGATTGTTCAAAAGAAATGAATCATAATGTAATCAAGGAACATAATATATAAGAATATAAAATTATCATGAGACATAGATTTTTGGAATACAAAAAATCATAAAAAAATCATATATCATGTCTACCCACTAAGACATTCAAAACGTGTTAGGCTTGGGCTAACCGCCTGTATACCTGCTTTGGGATTGGGATAACCTCCCATGTTCCATCTTTTGGGCATGGGAAAACTTATAATTTACCCCATTTTATATCATATAAAATTAATAATAACCTAATGAATTGGAGATAGATATAGGTCACAACCACCTTGGTTATAACATAACCACCATCCTTGGTTATAATGTAACCACTATCCTTGGTTACAATATAACCAATGTCACATAATGAAATCATACATGTGTGTGCTATATGATCATAAAACATCCATCATATCCAAACCCATGAAATGAAATGAGTTTTATAAGAATTAAATCATACTATAACCCATAAAAAATAAATTATTTTCATATACATGTCATCATTTTATCATAGAATAACCTATGTAAAAAAGAAGTGGGTTTCATAATGATTTTTTCATGGTATAACCTGTGGAACGAAATGGGTTTCATAAATATATTCTCATTATTAACATAAAAACATAAAATAAATAAAAATGATGTTATCATTAGATCATATCCCCAGTAAATCATAAGTAACATAAAAGGATTTAATCTTAGATAGAAAATGATTTTGAAAATATACTTGGTACATTTCTCAAGGAAAATTAATTTTCATTAAAAATCACTTTTTAAAGAAAAGTAATTGATAAAACATTTTAGAAATATATTTATTTGAAAATAATATTTCAAAATTATAAATTAAGATATAAAAACAATTATTTTTTCATGAAGGTAGAAAATATCATTAATGTTTTCCATGTTAAAATAAGGATTCCTTTTACATTTTCAGTAAAATCCAAACAAAAATTGTTTAGAAAATTAAATGAAGATTATATTTAAACTTTTCTGTAAAAAATAAAAAATAGCTAAAAATTTATTTAATAAATCATTTATATAATGTTAAAAAAATGAAAATATTTTTATAAAACGTGATTTTGGAGGAAAAGGTGGATTTTGACCAAGGAGACAAATGAAGATGATTTTTCTTAAAAATAGTATCTTAATATATTGAGTATTTAAAGAGAGTATAATTAAGGGGAAATTTTATTTTATAGAAACAATGATAGGAGAATAAAATACATGGTTTTTTTGAGAGATTTATCAAAATATTTCATCATTGGGATCATAATTATGAACAATCCCAATAAACGATGAGATTGTAATAGAAAACTCTTACCATATTGGTACCTTTGAATCATTAGACCCAATAAATAATAAAATTAAATGAAACATAGAATATCATGATAAAAAATAAATTCATGATATTACATGTCAAAGTAGTTGTATATACACCTCATAAAATAATATATGCTCATAACATAACATATGTCTCAAAGAAGGAAAATTGAGATAAAAATCATTTACCACTTTGATAACATTGAAACTATAAACTCCAAGAAAGAGGGATAATAAAAAGAATATTTAAATACTCATAATTTCCAAGATAATAATAATAAATTAAAATTTTGGGTATTATATACACCACATAATAGAAACATGTGGTGAATATATCATTTCTCTCGCGGAAAATAAAACTGAGATAAAAATCCCTTATATTAAGTCTCGACTTCCTTAGTACATGTTTGAACCCAATTTATAATAGATATAATTGTATTATATATATATATATATATATATTAAATAACCATAATTATATATATCATACCATAAATTATTTACTTATGTCCTTTTATTACACATTTATTAACAATTCCATGTTGAAGTCATGTTTCAGGTAATAATTTCTTTGTTGTTCGTGTCTATTTTGATTTGGTATTTATGGTCCAATTAATTTTATCATGGTCACATCATATATATAATTTTAAACATGATATAATTAACATATATATTTACTATATATTTATTTAGAGTAATCCATAAAATTAAGAGGTATAAAATGAAATACATTGTTCATGGAGATGGTAGGTTATATGTATGCATGAACATTATTTCTATTTTATTAAAGGATTGAATGACAGGAAATTAAATAATATATCACCTTTAAATGTAAATTTATATTACATATATGTCACATATATTCTATAAATTTTCTCTCATTACCTTCCATGAAAAGTTTTAGTGAAAAACAAATCACATCGCTTCACGTGGTTATGGTCTTCCATACATATGAATGATGTTATCATATCCCCCACAGAATGGAAAGTATGGATGTATATGTAATATATTTTTTAAATTGGTATAATTATTTTTAAAATATCATATATATTCCTTTAATCTATCCTTATTACCATTCAAGTAAAATGGAAAGGGAAAAACACATCATATCGATTCGGAGGAGGTTGTTCATTGTACACATGAGTGTCATTATTGTTTATCAATGGGTTGGGAGTTAAGAAAATATATGTGGTATAAAATAAAATATTTATACTAATATCATAAATATAATATATAAACAATAAATCCATCATTATATACAGTCGTGAGGGTGGTGATAGAAAATGAATAACATCGATTTGTGAGGTGGTAGTCTATTACACACACGAATGATGATTTTGTAACCCATTTGGTGGAATAAGATATGGATATAGGTCATGAAATTAAAATATAAAAGTTTCAGTATATGTAATATAATGGGTTCATTATATAATCATGGTTTTATAATAATTTAAGTATGTGGGGGAGTAAATAAAATAAAATTCTTTGTTAGGGACATTACCTCTTCATTAGACAGATTCTTTAGGTTTATGCCTAATCCTTCCTAAGTTGGATTTATTACCAAAATAATTATTATATGATTATAGGAGGGAATTAATAAATTTATTTTTGTAGTTATTGTTAGAACCAATGTGTGTTATAAGTGTGAAGAGGAGAGTATATGGGGTTACCTTTTATAAGTGAGATGAGTGGCACACTTGTAATTTTTGAAACAAAAAAGGTGTACCCACTATTTTAGAATTCCAAGAGGCTCTAAAATGGAAAATTAAAAAACATTATAGATTATAAGGTCTATATATTAAAATAAAATATGTTTTGGACAACTTTATAGGTTATTTTACCCTTTATATTTTTAGTTTAACACTCTGGTAAACCCATTTTCACCTTAACCGTGATAATTAGTTTTTTACTTCTTTTACTATTAGTAACAGTAAAAATTTTAATTGAACTTATTAGACAGTATAAATTTAAGTAATTCTAAATATGGAATCAATTATTTTAAATTACATTCACATAAGTGGCGAAATTTAATTTTAAATTAAACTCGGAGACATAGCAAAAAATCGATTTTCCAAAGAGAAAATTTTCAAAAGATAAAAAGGTTTTATGTAAAAGTTAAATATGAAATTGATTAAAATTACATAAATTATATTAATATATAAATAATTTTAATAATTTTACTTATAAAACCATATTAAAATAATTTTTATGTTTTTAAATTCTTTAAAATAATTTAAAATTCTTAATAAAAACCAATATTTTCACAATTCATCGAACAATTTATTTCTTCAGAAAATTATCCAAAGTTCACTCCAAGATAATTTTGAAATTATTATTTCAAAAATTGAAATTATTTTTTTCAAATAAATTTTCTAAAATTTTGAAAATTAATTTTAAAATAAGTATGAAAAAGGTGACAAAAGTATTTTTTAGAAAATTTTGATTTTATTTGTAAAATTGGATTTATTCTTATGCCTTGTCTAGAAAACATATAATATGAATGTTAACTATTTTATTGAATAAATAATTTATAAATTTAATTAAAACCATTTACTAAAATCAGTATATTTAATTTATTTAGGTAAACCATTATTTCATGCAAAAAAATAGTTTTTTAGAAAAAAAAAATCTTTATTTTAAAATGGTTATTATTTTCATTTCTAATTAATTTTTCACCAAAGAATTCATTTTATATACACGTGTAAACCATATATTTTTATAATTTATTTAATCATATTAATATCCACCATTTCAAAAGTTATGTGATAACTATCATATTAAATAATAATATTTTAATAGTATGTTGTGTTTTGTTTAAACTTGGTGGTGCATGTAATGCAATATAAACTTGATGTTGTGTGTAATGAAATATATAAAAAATAAATTAAATTTATTTGAAAAAAAATATTTCACAAAATTTGAAGTTATTACATTCTACCCCCCCCCCCCAAATAAATTATTTCCTCACAATTTGAACTTTTATTTGGTAATCAAGGGTTAAACATTTAAAAATCACTTTGTGGGAAACATACAACATAAAAAGGGTAAATAAAACTTCATCTTGAAACAGTAAAGTAAATCCAGAATTTAACAATGCTAAAAAAGGGTTTTATCAGCACTGATAATCTAAGAAATGCTAAAGGATGGCCTTTATCAGTGCTTTCAAAAAGTATTGATAAAGGGTGGATTTATTAGTGATTTTTTAGCCCTGAAAAAGGGTGGATTTAAAAATGCTAAAAAGTGATGATAAAGGAACCCTTTATAACAACCCTTCTTTCATTACAAACATAAACATGATTTATTACATAAACTCTTCACTTCATACAACATAGAAGATCTAGATGTCTAGTGTATTTGGGGCTTATTATCATTACAAAACAACTCAAAAAAGGAAACACAAAATCTTTATTGAAAACTTCCTTTACATGACCACTATATTCCCTCGTACTTAGCATCGCATGGGATAACCTGAGGACATGCATAAGAAAAGGGTGAGCTATAAATCCCAGTAAAGGAATAAACATGGAATAACATGAAGAATAAAATACATGTTAGACAATAGGCATATCAATGGAGCACAATAGAAACATGAACATAAAGGCATGATAAAGCATGATAATCATATCATGGAAATGTGGAAACAACACTTAACATGGAATTAGCATGATCCAAGGCTCATTGCACATGGAGCATGAGTAAACCCTAATTTCACATGAAGAACAAGTAAAACCTCATTTCACTTGAATTATCATGACTCAATACCCATTTCACATGACGTTTCATGATACTATACTTTACCCAATGCATTGGAGCACTATCAGGGAGCACCCTTCTTAAACATTTCATTCCATGCATAAGTGTGCCAAATGGATCATATAACATGGAATCAATCAACATCATAAATTATTTAACAGTTAAGTAACGTGAAATAAATACATGAAAGTAATACTAAATATGTATATGTGTAACATCCTGAGATTTTATAAAAAAAATATTCTTTTTAATTTCATTAATGTCTTGTGTTGTACGCTACACCAAAAGGAGCTTGCTCAAAACGCATCCTTGACTTGCCTTTCATTACACGCAATCACGACCTTCCTCGATAGCTTGTGTAGTACGCAATACCAAGTTTCACTAAACAACGATATGCTATTAAAATATTATTAAAACTAGCCGTTATGAATATTAATAACCACCTTTTCAAATTTTAGAAATTTTAGCTCTCAAAATGGACTTCATTTTTGGATTTGGAGTATCGAATTTAGCCTAAGGTGAAATTTTGGTACTTTACGGATAACTTTCATATTCTGACGAATAGTGAAAATTACTAAATTTTAATTAAAAACAACCTTTTTAATCGAAATAATTAATAGTGATAAACTATTAATTTGAGTGATTTTAAAGTATATTTAAAATATATTTTTACAATTTAATACAATGTTGGTCATTGGATGTAATTTCACATTTAAACCAGTTATAAACAAGTATCAATCTTTTGATAGTTATTATCTTTTAAAAACACGCTATTTGTTTTGACGACGGGAATTAATTTTTAAATTATTTAATATAACTGATATGTTTTGAATTTGGTAAAATATACATCATTTTTGAGTTCATAATATCAAATATAGCTTAGGCCAAATTTTTGGTATTTTTCTGGAAACTTTCATTTTTTGATGAATAGTGAAACCACTAAGTGGTAGTTAAAAAACCTGATTTTTTCATAAAACGTAATTTTACCGCTTCTGTGAGTGGAATTTCAAAAATCCGAGAGACACGGTTGATGTCAGTAACTAAAATGTGGTTCAATGAGATGAAAATAATTTTTTGGTGAATAATAACTTTTTACTTTTTTTTACCACGGTTAAAAGTAAATAGGGTAACTAAGGGTACAAATGATATTATTATTACCCTAACACATGTCCTAATTCTATTGTACAAGTGTAATTCGACCCAAAACAACCTTAGGAATAAAATATGGCCATTTAGGCCCACTAGGATTAGATTAGGACATTTATTATTAATTTATTTAAAGAAGGGTTAAAATAGTTAAAATCAAAGTTTAATAACTAAATCATTTTTAATATAAGGTTATACATAAGATAAATTCTACTATAAATATTCATTATAAATATAAAAATATTTCCTACATAATGATATTTTATTTGTAATTTTTAGACTTTAAATAATTTAATTTATTTATGACACAATGATGATGCAGTAATTACCATAATAGTGAAAAATTAGAATAATTGATATTATAAATACCTAAATAAGTATAATTTGAGACTTTTTATGAATTAAACTAATTTTATAGGTTAATATGACATGTTAGTATTAATTTAATTAACTTTGGTCGAAGTAATCATTCTGTTATGAGTTTCAAAAAAATCAACTATTGAATAGTGTCTAAATTGACATAAAATAGTTTTTAAAACAAATATTATATTATTAATTGTTATTTTATTCCTAAAAATCTAAGGTTCGGCCAAAAGACTTAGATAAGGTTATATATATTAATAAAACACAACTTTAGGGTCTCTTTTATGTATATGGTAAGTTTATTAACTATATAATATAAAAATACAAAGTGACATGGTAAATGTCAATCTAATTAACTAAGAGTTAAAACTAAAAGATAAGGTTAATATAGGAACCTAAACTTGTCTAAATTATATTGGATGAGATCCTTTCGACCCATCCCCACCTTAGCTTCGAAATAAATCAATTTTGAGCTATTTAAATCCTAATTTTACTTTATAATAAAATAATAGTGTTAGTTATTCCAAAGGTGCCCCTCTCCTCCCTTATAAAAGGGCACCTCCACCCTCTCTTCCTCACACAACTTTGAGCCTTCAAGCTCGGCCAAACCCTGACAAATTCTCTTCTCCACTTCCCTAGAAATATCCTAGAGGTTCTGGTATTCCTCAAAGACCAATTTTAGTTCCCTAAAGGGAGATCTCAAAGAGGCGCTTCAAAGAAGAGGTAATTTCCGTTACCGATTCTTTCAACTTTATTTCTTCTTCCACTTCTTCTTCTTAGGTTGTTTCATTATGAAGTAATAACATCAGTATCACTAATATACCGATATGTTATTATAAGTATGAAACAACCCTATTTCACCATCTATCCATCCTACGGAAAAAGAAATCACCGCGCGTGCGTATGTACGGAATACCGTCTCCACGCCGTGGAGAAATCTATTTTCCACCACCACCTTACTTGGATTGGTATAATGATGTAAATAATAACTATATATGATTATTTTAAAGTGATATTGATTCTGAAATAGTATACATACACTCCAATACAATTCCACGATCATGAGAATGATATCATCGCTCGTGCGTACGTACGGACTACCGTCTCCACGACGCGATGAGATTCATTCTCCATGTTAACCATTCATGAATGATTATAAAGTATATATAATAAGTAATAATGAAATATATTACATAATAATGGTACTGGATTTATGTGTATATATATGTATGTCATCAACTTAATTCCATTCAACTCAATAAGGAAAAGAAAACATCGTTCATGCGTACGAACGGTCTACCGTCTCCATGAACGGTATATTTCTTTCCATTTACTGATCTATTATATATATGTATATTCTGAATATATATTATATATAAATCATGTTTTATATTCTGTAATTAAGTAATCATGATCTAAGTAATCATATGAAAAATTACAAGTCAAAACACAGACGACAAATGAAACGATTTTACCCAAAACGCTCTTTAACATGGAATTTACAAAAGAACGGGTAATATAATGCCATAAGTGAACCATATATGATATCATAAAAATAATTATGATTCTTTAATAAGTCAATAACATTATTTAAATCATTATACAGGAGGTTCGGACACATACGAAGAAAATCGGACCTAAGGTAAGGGAAATATCACAATCTCATTTTTATCCGAGATTGTTTATACTTTGGTATTTACTGGGGTGTATTTTTCATCCACATCCATGTTTCCTCAATATGTAATATTTATATCCTTATACAATATTTTATATCCAATTTTACCCTTCGGTGAGTTTTTAGTAAAAGATATGAAAGGAATCTTTTTTCGTTTTTCGTACGAGGTACTTTTTGACTTTTCCGACAAAAGTACGAGAAGAGTGTTTTTTTAACTTATACGGCATGAATGGATTTTTAAAACGTTATTTCCAAGAAGCCTCCTTTAAAAGTTTTAAATTTTATGTTTAATCAACATCTTTTAGTTTATAATTGTATGACATGTTAAGAAAGGAAAAGTGTTTTTGAAGCAGAAAGGATATTTTCCTCAAGAATGGAGTTCAAGTGTTTTATCAAAATCATTTTCCATCTAAGATAATAAAGGGTTCTGTTTTTATCCCTATTATTACATTGATTTGGTTATGTTGTGATGGAATTATATTTTTATGAATTCCTTTATCTTATATGAATTGTTTTATGATGTCATGTTGTTTAAGAAACCCATTTTTATTACATGGGTTATGCTATGATGTATGGTTTATGATTTTGTGGCACACATAAGAATGGTATCATTATGAGATAGGTGGGACCTATATCTCCCTCCAATGCATTGGGTAAAGATTTTATATCTCATGAGATAGACATGGCCGGAACGGTAGGTTATACCGGTTTAGTGAAACAGGACTGAAACGAGGGTGACTCGGTTCAGAAAGGGACTTTGTCCACTAAGATAGTCTTGGAAATGAGTCTTGACTAATAAGATATGATTCTCTATGATTATGTGTGTATTCCAAAAAGTTTCATATTTTAATTTATGATTATTGGGATTTCATTTCACTACTATGATTTATCCCATGTTATGAAATTATTCTCTCTTTTACAGGTTAAGATTTCCAAAATGTTATGTTCTTATGAAAATGATGTGATTGATATTTATTTTGTTTACCCTTACTGAGCATTTGAGCTCACCATTTTATGTTTTCTTTTCCCCAGGATATAAAGAAACGTTTTAGGTGAAAAAAAAGTAATATGTTTATGGGAGATGTTGAAGATCTTTCACCACGATTAGAAGATTATATTCCGAGTTTCCAAAGACACTAAACTATTATGATCCTTGTGTGTGTGTTTTTGTTATATACTAAGTATTCCGCAAAAGTAATGTAATGTCTATGTACGTCAAGCTTCGGGTATCTACAGTTGGTATTAGAGGAAAAGTTTAGTCAACCTTTGGAAACTAGTATGCGAAAACGTTAGTGAGATCCCTAGAGATATTTCTAAGGTATGTCTAGGGATGCCCCTAAGGATAAGTGTACGTATAGGATATAGTCCTAGAACTATGGTAACGATATTAGATTAAACCAAAGATGTTAGATATTGATGTTACTCCCCCTTTATTATGATTTTTGCCTCTCACACTATTCTTTTTGGGTTTTAGAAAATGGCTGGAAACAAGATGATTCACGATAATGGAGGATATGATGGACAATGGAATGATATTCTTCATGAGCAACCAAATGAAATGGGATTTGGAAGTCCAAACATCATTATTATGCCGAATCAGCAATCTCATAATATGATCAATAAAGTAAAATTTGGTAAGTTTCCTGACTCAGATAATAAGAGAAAGATGGAGTTTCATGATGATCATAGAGGAAAGAAAGTTCAATTTACCCTATGTAAATCATGTGGGAAGAGGAATCAAGGAGAATGTTTCAAAGGAACTGGAAGATGCTTTGGGTGTGGAAAAGAAGGACACAAATCCAGTAAGTGCAAAGGAAAAGGTTCAGTTAACACCAGGGATGAGGATAATGGTATTGCTACGACATCAACAATGGTTAAATGTTTTAAATGTGGAATGTACGGGAATTATGCAAACCAATGCCCTAAGGGAAAGTCTCATGAAGAGAATCAGTATGGTCGTATGGGTAGTATTTATGTGGATGATGATGAGGAGACTACAAATGATATGTGAGATGAAAGAATTGTTGAAGCTCGGTCAATGGTTTAAGAATGTAGTGGAATGATTACATGTTTATCATGTGTAATGTTGTATAAGTAATCTCATGGTACAATGGAATAAAGAGACATCTAAGGATTGTTACACTATTGTCTTTCCTTAAGTTTTGAAAGTGTATGATTAATGGTACCAGTAACCATGAAAGGTTATTCAGATATTTTTGGAAAGCAGATGATATGCTCATATTGAAGGGATAAGGATAAAATGAAATGTTTGACACTATTCATGAGCTCATGATTGATATAAGGACTAAGTGATATCATGGTTTGAGGATATAGAATTTTTAGAATTTTTGTATCTGGAAAGTGTTAGCTTTTAACTTCATTCATGTTTTCACTAAGGTTCAATGGATATTCATTCTTCAAGAGAATACATGATTAACGTATTCACATGTTTGTAATTTGACCAACAAGATATATCTTATGATATATGAGGGATAAATGATGGCATTCACGTGATCATTTTCTTTATACTATGAGCTTGGACCGAATTATTTTAGATAAGCCTAAAGATTGGAATGGATTATTTTAACCATAAGATAGTATTGTTTAAGGAAAGAACTTTTTTTGATATTATTTATGTGATGTTATAGTAATGTAGTTTTACAAAAAGGACAACCTGTAGGACGGGCGACAGCCCATCGCGTCGGACAAGGCTGTGGGAATCGAACCCACAACCGAAGTGCGACTGGCCTTTATCGCCTACCACTGGCCTACAGGAAGTCCCTGTTTAGTAGAAACTAGTTTTTTTATATTAAGAAGTATGAAGTATAAGTTCATTTTTGGAATCGTATACAATTAACCTCACCATAGATGGACTAATGTATTTTTTGATAACTTTTCTAACCTTTTGTTTGAGACAGATGGAATGACCCATCATTCTATCACATGATCTGCTAACACATAACAAATGACAAATTAAACTTCATTTATTTAAGAGATGAAGTGGAAATTGTCCAAAGAACGACAAACGGAGAGACTATACCAAAATCACGAAAGTATTTCTTCTAATTCCAATTTCATCAACTTTAGGGAAATGATCTTGAAAACCAAAAATGTTGTCCTAGTGCTCTTATATCTGATGAATCAGATGTTACCTTAGATCGTCACAAATTTACGGCTTTGTGATTTCTGGCTTTTCCATAGCCCTGTTCTCTACCACTCTCCATCAGAACATGATGGTTAGATTTCTCTTCCATATCCATATTTTCACCTATGTGGAAACCCAGTGATTAGTTTATTTGGGTAATCATTACATTTCATACTTTAGTTTTTAAATCCAAGTTTTGGTATTCCTTTTTATGATGTGGGTTTCTATTAAAGAAACATTCGAGTAGTAAACCATTTATAACCCCGACGAATTTCGAGGGCGAAATTCATTTTAAGGGGGGTAGAATGTAACTGCCCGAGATTTTATAAAAAAATATTCTCTTTAATTTCATTAAAGTCTTGTGTTGTACGCTACACCAAAAGGAGCTTGCTCAACATGCATCTTTGACTTGCCTTTCATTACACGCAATCACGACCTTCCTCGATAGCGTGTGTAGTACGCAATACCGAGTTTCACTAAACAACAATATGCTATTAAAATATTATTAAAACTAGCCGTTATGAATAGTAATAACCACCTTTTAAATTTTTTGAAATTTTAGCTCTCAAAATGGAATTCATTTTTGGATTCGAAGTATCGAATTTAGCCTAAGGTGAAATTTTGGTACTTTACGGATAACTTTCATATTCTGATGAATAGTGAAAATTACTAAATTTTAATTAAAAACAACCTTTTTAATCGAAATAATTAATAGTGATAAATTATTAATTTGAGTGGTTTTAAAGTATATTTAGAATATATTTTTACAATTTAATACAATGTTGGTCATTGGATGTAATTTCACATTTAAACCAGTTATAAATAAGTATCAATCTTTTGATAGTTATTATCTTTTAAAAACACGCTATTTGTTTTGACGATGGAAATTAATTTTTAAATTATTTAATGTAACTGATATGTTTTGAATTTGGTAAAATAGACATCATTTTTGAGTTCATAATATCAAATATAGCCTAGGCCTAATTTTTGGTATTTTTCTGGAAACTTTCATTTTTTGATGAATAGTGAAACCACTAAGTGGTAGTTAAAAAACCTGAATTTTTCATAAAACGTAATTTTACCGCTTCTGTGAGTGGAATTTTAAAAATCCGAGAGACACGGTTTATGTCAGTAAGTAAAATGTGGTTCAATGAGAGGAAAATAATTTTTTGGTGAATAGTAACTTTTTACTTTTTTTTACCACGGTTAAAAGTAAATAGGGTAATTAAGGGTAAAAATGATATTATTATTACCCTAACACATGTCCTAATTCTATTGGACAAGTGTAATTCGACCAAAAAAACCTTAGGAATAAAATATGACCATTTAGGCCCACTTGGATTAGATTAGGACATTTATTATTAATTTATTTAAAGAAGGGTTAAAATAGTTAAAATCAGAGTTTAATAACTAAATCATTTTTAATATAAGGTTATTCATAAGATAAATTCTACTATAAATATTCATTAGAAAGCTAAAACGATTTCCTACATAATGATATTTTATTTGTAATTTTTAGACTTTAAATAATTTAATTTATTTATGACACAATGATGATGCAGTAATTACCATAGTAGTGAAAAATTAGAATAATTGATATTATAAATACCTAAATAAGTATAATTTGAGACTTTTTATGAATTAAACTAATTTTATAGGTTAATATGACATGTTAGAATTTATTTAATTAACTTTGGTCGAAGTAATCATTCTGTTATGAGTTTCAAAAAAACCAACTATTGAATAGTGTCTAAATTGACATAAAATAGTTTTTAAAACAAATATTATACTATTAATTGTTCTTTTATTCCTAAAAATCTATGGTTCGGCCAAATGACTTAGATAAGGTTATATATATTAATAAAACACAACTTGAGGGTCTCTTGTATGTATATGGTAAGTTTATTAACTATATAATATAAAAATACAAAGTGACATGGTAAAATGTCAATCTAATTAACTAAGAGTTAAAACTAAAAGATAAGGTTAATATAGGAACCTAAACTTGTATAAATTATATTGGATGAGAGGATTTCGACCCATCCCCACCTTAGCTTATAAATAAATCAATTTGGAGCTATTTAAAACCGAATTTGACTTTATAATAAAATAATAGTGTTAGTTATTCCAAAGGTGCCCCTCTCCTCCCTTATAAAAGGGAACCTCCTCCCTCTCTTCCTCAAACAAATTTGAGCCTTCAATCTCGGCCAAACCCTGCCAAATTTTTTCTCCACTTCCCTAGAAATATCCTAGAGGTTCTGGTCTTCCTAAAAGACCAATTTTAGTGCCCTAAAGGGAGATCTCAAAGAGGCGCTTCAAAGAAGAGGTAATTTCCGTTACCGATTCTTTCAACTTTATTTCTTATTTCACATATACTTCTTAGGTTGTTTCATTATTAAGTAATAACATCAGTATCAATCATATACTGATATGTTATTATAAGTATGAAACAACCCTATTTCACCATCTATCCATCCTACGGAAAATGAAATCACCGCGCGTGCGTACGTACGGAATACCGTCTCCACGCCGTGGTGAAATCTATTTTCCACCACCACCTTACTTGGATGGGTATAATGATGTAAATAATAACTATATACGATTATTTTAAAGTGATATTTATTCTGAAATACTATAAATACACTCCAATACAATTCCATGATCATGAGAATGATATCATCGCTCGTGCGTACGTACGGACTACCGTCCTCACGACGCGATGAGATTCATTCTCCATGTTAACCATTCATGAATGATTATAAAGTATATATAATAAGTAATAATGAAATATATGACATAATAATGATACTGGATTTATGTGTATATATATGTATGTCATCTACTTAATTCTATTCAACTCAATAAGGAAAAGAAAACAGCGTTCATGCGTACGCACGGTCTACCGTCTCCATGAACGGTGTATTTATTTCCATTTACTGATCTATTATATATATTTATATTCTGAATATATATTATATATAAATTATGTTTTATATTATTTAATTAAGTAATCATGATCTAAGTAATCATATGAATAATTACAAGCCAAAACACGGACGACAAATGAAACGATTTTACCCAAAACGCCCTTTAACATGGAATTTACAAAAGAACGGGTAATATAAAGCCATAAGTGAACCATATATGATATCATAAAAATAAGTATGATTCTGTAATAAGTCAATAACATTATTTAAATCATTATACAGGAGTTTCAGACACATACGAAGAAAATCGGACCTAAGGTAAGGGAAATATCACAATCTCATTTTTATCCGAGATTGTTTATACTTTGGTATTTACTGGGGTGTATTTTATCATCCACATCCATTTTTACTCAATATGTAATATTTATATCCTTCTATAATATTTTATATCCAATTTTACCCTTCGGTGAGTTTTTAGTAAAAGATATGAAAGGAATCTTTTGTCGTTTTTCGTACGAGGTACTTTTTGACTTTTCCGACAAAAGTACGAGAAGAATGTTTTTTTTTAAATTATACGGCATGAATGGATTTTTAAAACGTTATTTCCAAGAAGCCTCCTTTACAAGTTTTAAATTTTATTTTTAATCAACTTCTTTTAGTTTATAATTGTACGACATGTTAAGAAAGGAAAAGTGTTTTTGAAGCAGAAAGGATATTTTCCTTAAGAATGGAGTTCAAGTGTTTTATCAAAATCATTTTCCATATAAGATAATAAAGGGTTCGGTTTTTATCCCTATTATTACATTGATTTGATTATGTTTTGATGGAATTATATTTTTATGAATTCCTTTATCTTATATGAATTGTTTTATGATGTCATGTTGTTTAAGAATCCCATTTTTATTACATGGGTTATGCTATGATGTATGGTTTATGATTTTGTGGAACACATAAGAATGGTATCATTATGGGATAGGTGAGACCTATATCTCCCTAAAATTAATTGGGTAAAGATTTTATATCTCATGAGATAGACATGGCTGGAACGGTAGGTTATACCGGTTCAGTGAAACAGGACTGAAATGAGGGTGACTCGGTTCAGAAAGGGACTTTGTCCACTAAGATAGTCTTGGCAATGAGTCTTGACTAATAAGATATGATTCTCTATGATTATGTGTGTATGCCACAAAGTTTCATGTTTTAAGTTATGATTATTGGGATTTCATTTCACTACTATGATTTATCCCATGTTATGAAATTATGCTCTCTTTTGCAGGTTAAGATTTCCAAAATGTTATGTTCTTATGAAAATGATGTGATTGATATTTCTTTTGTTTAACCTTAATGAGCATTTGAGCTCACCCTTTTATGTTTTCTTTTCCCCAGGATATAAAGAATGGTTTTAGGTAAAAAAATGAAGATCTTTATGGGAGATGTTGAAGATCTTTCACCACGATTAGAAGATTATATTCCGAGTTTACAAAGACACTAAACTATTACGATCCTTGTGTGTGTGTTTTTGTTATGTACTAAGTATTCCGCAAAAGTAATATAATGTCCATGTACGTCAAGCTTCGGGTCTCTACAATATGTGCATAAAGGTTAATACCCTTGATAGAGACATGGGTATGGTATTCACTACCCAATGATCTTGGCTTGAAAAAATGTGGTGCAATTTCGACAACATAACGTCGTGACATAAGGATTCATGAAAGTGGATGATGAGAGAGAAATGGGTATCTCATAATATGTACATGAAATGCACAGTAATGGGGTCATATAGATACATGTACCAATAAATTTAATTGAATTTAGATTCAAAATATAAAATAATTACTTGGATGTAAAAGAGGAGTGATAAATTCCTCATGGAATTTCGGTATGGTAATGGGTGTACATGGGAGGCATTAATGAGAGATAAAGGGATATTACATCATCAAAAAACAAATAGGTTTTTATGGTGGAGGTTTGAAATCATACCCCAACATTTGTAATTGATAGAAAAAGGGCATAACAACTTAAAGAAAATTGGAAAAAAAATGAGAAAGAAAGAAATCCCTTACTTGGAAGTGTGATCCCAAAGGCATGGGAGAGGATTCTTGGGAGCTTGGGTCACCTTGGGAGGATTATATAGAGAGAAGGATAGGGTTTGGTCGAAATAAAAAGGCATTGAGTGAATAGGAAGTGGGAGATTGGGTGGGTTTATATAGGAAAACAGAGGGAATTCTTTGTTTTTTAGGTTTGGGACACCTCAGATTAAACTAATCAAAACTGCAAACCAGCCCACGGTTTTTGCCCATGGTTTTTTCCAAAGGAGAGTGGAAAACAATATTATATAATTCCAATGTCCTAACTTCTTAAAATAATAGGGTTGCTTATGTGGATGTGAGTCACACTCTCAAGGAAAAAAATTTAAAAAGACAAAATGTTTTATAAGCCTTAAAGGGTCTACTAAACATTTGTAAAATAAATAAAACAAGCCCAAAATCACATTATTTTAATGTTTAAACGTATATTGGCAGAAAATATAATTTATAGTATTTTATTAGATCACTATTTAGTCATTATGATGTCATAAAACACATTATATATTTAAATGGTTTTTAATTTTTACCCAAAAATTTGACTGTCTCAGAAAATTATGAAAAATTCACTGTTAGATAATTTCGACATCATAATTCTAAAAATAAAATTCATTTTATCTATAAAAAATTATAAATATTTGAATTTTTACATTTAAAATAAAAACGACCATTTATCGAAAATTCATGGGTTTTAAAAAAAGAGCTTTCAAACCTTAATAAAAATTACAATTGCATTCATAAAATTATACGATACCTTATATTTAATAAGAAGTAATTTAATAATAATAATAATATTTTTTTAAAATAATATTTAATTCAAAAAACTATTAATTCATAAAAATAGATTTCTTAGTTGAATATTAACTAAAAATATTATTTGTACTTTAAAAACTATTTAAAAAGTAACAATAATAGAATTAATGAACATTGTTTATAAAAAAATATTGTACATAGTAATAGTGCTAGGGAATCATTACATAACCCCTTATAACACCCACATAATACCTTAGGGTATGGTGCGTGATGGTGACAGACTCTTGGGGTGCCTTGGATAACATTGCTCGAGTGGTAATCTATATCAACTTCCACTTATCTCATAGGCGGTTCTGCTCAAGCTTAATGTATTCAATCTTGGATTGGTCTTGGTCAAGAGAAAATCCCAATGATTCCACCTCCTTTCTGTGATCTGACAAATGGGATTCATGTAGGGCAAGTCTACTGGATGAGGCCATCACTTCCTTTATCTGAGTAAATTGGATTTGTTAAAGCCCTCTATTTATACTAATCATGTGGTCAATATTCAATGACTATATTATTAGTGGTCATAATTCTTAAAATTATTTTAAAATCGAAAACATAAAACCCAATAAGTCTATACGTTTTACATAACCACAAGAAGACATAGACTAAGAGTAATTTTCATTAATGAATTTTTGGGTCGTTACAATCTTCTCCCCTTAAGAAATTTTGCCCTCAAAATTTTCTTTTTCACACTCTAAAAAAATGTGGGTAACTCTGCTTCATCACTTAATATGATTCCCACGTCGCTTCTTCAAACTTTTGGTTTTTTCACAACACCTTTATGAGGGCATTGTCTTTTTTCGTAGAAATTTTTCTCTATGATCTAAGATCTTCAATGGTTTCTCCTCGTAAGAAAGATTATCTTATAGTTGTACTACCTCTGAAAAGAGTACATTTCAAGGGTCTGTTATGTACTTCCTTAAGAGGGATACATGAAAGAAATCATGTACTTTGTCCATGGTAGGTGGAAGTGCTAGTCGATAGGCCACAACCCCATAATGTTCAATAATCTCGAAGGGGATGATGTACCTAGGACATAACTTCCCTTTATTTCCAAACCTCATGACCTTATTCCATGGAGATATGCATAGAAATAATATGTATCCAACTTTAATCTCAAGGTCTCATCGATGATTATCTGTATAATGCTTATGTCGACTCTGGGATGCCTTGATATGTTGCTGAATAGTTTTCACCTTATCCCCCATTTCTTCAACCATTTTTGGTCCTAGCAGCTCACACTCGCCGACTTCATCCCAACATGTCAGTGTTCTTCACCTCTTCCAATACAGGGCTTCATAAAGTTTCATTCGAATGCTTGAGTGGAAACTATTATTGTAGGAGAATTAAACCAGTGGAAGATGTTGCTCCCTGTCACGACCCGTCCCTCGGGGTTCGTGTCATGACTACCCCAAGCCCACCTTCCATAGGCCAGGGGCTGGCGACTAGCACCGAAATGTGTATTCCCTAAAACGGGAAGGCATTACCTTTATAACCTGTAATCTCACAAAAACCAAGAACAAAACAAGATATGAACACAAGTAAACTATATAGTAAAAAAGAGTGTGTACAGTAAGTAAAAAGGGCTAGAATACAAGCCCAATTGGAAAGTACAAGGAAAACTGAAATGTAAAAGTTAAACTTAAAACATCTCTTGTGAAAACCCACCAAGGATCCTACCTAAAGGGTAGGTACAGATCTTAAATGGTCGTATATGCGGTACGCCTCGTCTAATGTCCACCTCTGAGATACCTTCAGTCCTGGTACCCTCATCCTCCTTCAGCGCTATCTGTCCTCTACACCAAACACAACAAGGTGCGGGCGTAGCCCGTCTAGGGGTGAGTATAATGATACTTAGTAGGGACCCCGAGACCGTCAAAGGACTCATAAAATCCACAAAGGATAAACTATAATGCATGAAAACAATTGACAACCCTACTTAGGTATATGCCCATACATATACCTAAGTTATCAATTATACCCATCTTATTCCTGACGAAACACAAGGACAAACTCTTTTAGCCAAAATCTCAACTGTTCTATCAAGGAAAAATTACCACGAAGGTAACACCCCAAAGGTAAGTACCACAAAGGAAAATCCACATAGAAGTATACCAAAAATATATCATCACAAACGTATGTACCCCAAAGGTAACGCCACATAGAAGAACACCACAAAGGTAAGAATTAGCTCACACCAGTTATAAATTAGGTACGTTAGTAAAGATGATTAGATGTAACAATTGAATCATCATACTCTATTGAGAGGAATACCCACGTAGGATCCTAAATCATCAGACCCACATAGGATCCTAGTACGGTAGACCCACGTAGGATCCTAGAGTAGTCCCACTTGGATTCCTAGAGCAGATCCAAGTAGGATACTAAGACACAGACCCATGTAGGATCCCAAGGCATAGACCCACATAGGATCCCATTCTCATGTTACAGCCAGCCACATCGTTTCCGCACTAAGCTCACTTGATTCCGGGAGGGTCCGCTCCTCAAGCCACAGGTCGATTCTCAAATTTCCATGATGTCCCACTAAGAATTATCACAGAGGAACTCCATGTATTAGGGTTTAAAAGCAACAGACGGTGTGTCAATCGGACGCACAATCTATAAGTTATTGGTCTTTTAGTCCTGATGGCCCGGTTGGATTCGTGTTTGATCCAACTTGGCCATTCCACAACTTTATCCAAATCTCAAGTGGGGTATACCAAAAGGACCATCTCGATCCAAGGTTTTCTGTTCCGCAGACAGTTTATCAAATGGAAGCTCATAGCTCAAGTTATTTCCAAAAGAGAGAAAAAAAGGGATGAAGCTAGTCCGGGTCCGACACGACCCGGTCGAACTGACTCGGCCCGACCTGCGGGCGCGGCCCGCTAGGCGGCCCGAGATGGGAGGGCTGCATTGGATGGCCCACACTGGCCCGCAGTTGGGTGGCCCCATGGTGGGGTCTACCCTAGTTGCCACCCAAGGAGAAAGTACCCCCTGGGTACCTTGAACAGCCCATTCATTCGGTTTGGATACCCGACCGGCCTGCACCACATGGCGCCGGCAGCTGGCACGTGAGACCCAGGGTCCCGCTCGGCTCCCTGGCTGGTCGGACAGCCAGACCCCCTGCGCGGCGCAGTCACGCGCCACGCCAGCACCAGTGGCTGGCAGCGAGACTGCCACCCCTCCTTTGTCATCGTGGCCTCGTGTCGCAGCCCCTGCATGCCCGGCGGCACGGACACGTGCCGCCACCCCCTTCACATGGACAGTCATACACTGGCTGCTGCCCTTGCTTCGCCACGGCCGACGGGCTGAGGCCCTTCTCCGGTGGCATGGTCGCACTATCGACGTTGTCGCGGCCGACCAGAGTGCCAGCCACCGCTCCCGAGCCAACCTGGTGTCGGTCGCTGGTACGGTCACCAGCGAAGTTCCTCAGGTCACTAGGTGGGCCCCGGTGGCCCAATATTCATTCTAAAAACTCCCGCACTCTTCTTGGGATGTCACCATCGATTCCAGACCACCAAAATCCACAATTTTTGCGGAGAGGTCGGGTCGTGTTCATTTTTCTCACACCATTCACGTTAGAATGGTAGGAAGAGGCATAGTTGTTATTGAATCAAGAAGAACGGCAAGAACATGGTAAGGGGTATACAAAACAACAATACCTACCTCAATGATTCATTGACGTCGATGAGGAGAGGGAAGGACAGTCATCGATTCATCATCATTGAAGGCATTCTTCATTGGATATCCTTTGACGGAGTTCTTCAGTGGAGAAAGTTTTTTTCATTGGAGAGAAGGTTTCTCCAAAATTATCCTAAGCTTCTCCTCTGCCAAAAAATCCTCCAACCAAGTGGTGAAAATCCAAATTAATAAATTTAAGTTTATTAATTAAACTAAATGAGTTGGCACATCAATGTGAGGAGAAACCAAAGCTTACCTACCATTAAAGGGGGAGTTCAAGGGTCAAGTGGTCCCCACTATTGAATTCAAATTGGGAGTTCACAAGCTTGGGTGGTCCCCACCACAAAAAATAAATTGGGAGGATTAAATTTCATAAATAAAATAAAGCTAATTTATTTTATTTTCTCCCACATAAATCACCAAAACTAAATTTCATTCCTGACCTACTATGGTTGAGGTGAAGGTCTCCTTAAGTGAATATCGGTGCTGCGAGTTCAACGGTGCCCTTGGATTTCAATTCCTAGCACCGATTCTAAAGTTACAAAAACCCACTCGTGCGTTTACTAAACATTCCAAAAAATGTTCAGAAATTTATTTTGGGCACTCCGGGCCTTGGAATCATGTGCCGTCAATTTTCATAGACTCATAATATTCCCATATAACTAAAAAAATACATGGAAAAATTTGGGTCTTTACATTCTCCCCACCTCAAGGATTTGCATCCCGATAATCCACAACTCAAACTAAGGGAACAAGTGGGGGTACTAAGAACATATCTGAGCCTCCCGCAGCCATGTTCTCTCCTGGAGGTTTCTGTGCTTTCACCAAACATTCACCATAGGTATCGACTGCCCATGAAGGACCCTCTCTTGTCAATCCTCAATCTCTACTGGAACCTCTGTAAACGTCGCCCCATCATCGATGTCCAACTCGATGTGGTCGATGATGTGAGATGGGTCATGAACGTATCTCCTAAGCTGGGATACGTGGAAAACATCGTGTACTCGGTGTAATTGAGGGGGGAGTACTAGGCAGTAAGCCACCTCTCCAACTTTGTTGAGGACCTAAAAGGGTCTGATGAACCTCGGAGATAACTTGTTTCCCCAACCAAATCTCTGCAAACCTCATCGAGGTGAGACCCGTAGAAAGACGTGGTCACCATCCTCAAACTCCAGAGGTCTCTATCTAATGTCAGCATAAGACTTCTACCTGCTATGTGAAGTCTCCATCCACTCCTGGATGATCTGCACCATCTCTATGGTAGCATGTACCATCTCTGGTCTCATGAGTGCTGACTCCCCTAGGTTACTCCATCACAAAGGTGATCTGCAAAGTCAGTTGTACAAAGCCTCAATTGGTGCCATCCCAATGGTGGAGTGATAGCTATTGTTGTATTAAAACTCCATCAAGGGCAAGTTATCCACCCAGATATGACCAAAGTAGAGGATGCAAGCACTCAACATGTCCTCAAGGGTTTGAATGGTTCGCTCAATCTGGTCATCCGTCTGAGGATGGAAGGTGGTGCTCCAATGAAGATGCATCCTGAAAGCCTCCTGCAACCCCTTCTATAGCAAGGAAGTGAAACGTGCATCACAATCAGAGAAAATCATCAAGGTTACTCCATCTAGACGCACAATCTTCTGCATATAGAGGTGTCCCAAGCTCTCTACTGAACCCTGCTCTTTGGTCGGTAGGAAGTGGGCCGAATTGGTGATTCGGTCAACGATCACCCAGATAGAATCAAGACCCATGGATGTATGTGGATGTTATGTCACAAAGTCCATGGATATACCATCCCACTTCAACTCTGGGACCTCTAAAGGTTGAACTAAGCCTGCTGGTACTTGATGCTCCGCCTTCACATGGTGACAAGTGAGGCACCGAGAGATAAACTCTGCTACTGTTTTCTTCATTCCCGGCCACCAGTGTTGTCGTTGAAGGTCCTGGTACATCTTTGCCTTTCCTGGATGTATTTCTAGAGGGGACATATGGAACTCCCTAAAACATTCCTCCTGTGAATCCACTGGTACCATAGTACGCCCTCTGAAGAGGATGACGTGCTCCCCGCCTTCAGAAAATCCATCAGGTGCCTGCCCTGTGGATATATGAACATGTCGAGCCGCATAGTTAGTGTCCCCACACTGCGCCTCCCTGACTCGCAGAATAAGTAGGGGAGTGACTGTAAGATACTGAAGAAAATCTTCTCCATCTCATTCCACAGAGGATATCTGTAAAGCGGCCAACTACTCTGTCGCCTCACCTAGCAGTTGTATACCAGATCTCTTGCTGAGTGCATCTGCTACAATGTTCCCCTTCCCAGGAGTATAGACTATCTCGAGGTAATATTCCAAGAGGAACTCAATCCAACGCTTCTATCTCAAGTTCAGGACCTTCTGGGAGAAGATATACCTGAGACTCTAGTGATCAGAGTATACCGTAAAACACTCATTCATCAGATAGTGTCACCACGTCTTCAAAATGAAGACCACTACTGCTAACTCAAGGTAATGGGTAGCATATTTCTGCTCATGTTGTATCATCTATCGAGAAACATAAGCGATAACTTCATGCTCCTACATCAGGACACATTGAAGTCCGGTCCCTGATGTGTCGTAGTAGACTACATACCCAACACCCTCCTTCGGAAGCCTTAAGATGGGGGCACTAGTCATCCTCTACCTCTTCTCCTGAAAACTCCCCTGGAATCTCTTCGACCACATGAAGGGTTTCCCCTTCTTCATCAATGCTAATAATGGTGGTATAACTCTAGAGAAATCTGGAACAAATCTCCGGTAGTATTCGTCCAAACCCGGGAAACTTCGTACCACCATCCCACTCTTGGGTGGCTCCCAAGTAAGTACCACCTCAATATTCGCTGGATCCACCACAACTCTAGCCTATGAGATGAAATGTCCCAGAAAGTGAACCTCTCGGATCCATAACTAGTACTTTAAGATCTTACCATAAAGCTTGTGCTCTCGGAGTGTGTCCAGAACTATCTACAAATGATAGGCATGCTCCTCCTCGGTAGCCGAGTAGATCAGAATTTCGTCGATGAAAACTACTACAAATCGATCAAGGTATGGCTGAAAGATCCTATTTATGAGTCACATGAACAATACTAGAGCATTGGTCACACCAAATGGCATAACCAAGAACTCGTAGTGGCCATACCGACATCTGAAAGCCGTCTTCTGCACATCCTCATCTCATACTCTGAGATAGTGATAGCCTGATCTGAGGTATATTTTCAAGAACCATCGTGCTCCCTTTAGCTAATCAAAGAGGCCGTCAATCCTCGGTAGTGGGTACATGTTCTTCACGGTCACCTTGTTCATGCACCGATAGTCAACACAAAGTCTCAATCTCCCATCCGCCTTCTTCGAGAACAAAATTGGGGCTACCCCATGAGAAACACTGGGTCGGATGAACCCCTTCCCCTATAAGTCCTAAAACTGTACCTGTAGCTCACAAAGCTCCGCGGAAGCCATCCGATATGATGGTGTAGATATCAGTGTCCTCCCAGAGTACAAGTAAATGAAAAAGTCCACCTCTCTGCTAGGAGGTAGACACAAAACATCATCTGGGAAGACATCATCATACTGGTGCACCACAACAGGATAGCTCGGACTCTCCACATCAACCACTCTGAGGGTAAGGTTGGCCAACTGATTAGTGATTGGCTGCACTCTCGTTCGAGTAAGTCCATCATGTGCTTCAAAGGATCCCTTATTGTCGGTGAAGGTAAACCTTGTCCCATCCTCACGGATACACCGCACTTTGCACCTAATGCAGTCGATCTGGGCATGGACTGTAAATAACCAATTGATACCCAATATGACGCCGTAAGGCCTCGACGCCGCTACTAGAAGATCCTAGCTGAAGTTCTCACCTCCTGGAGTAATCTCACACTACCAAAACTAATTTTTAATCATCAGATACTCTCTCGTAGGAGTCTCTATCCATAATTATCGAGCCAATGGATCCACTGGAATCTCCGATCTCCGACCGAGGGCAGTGAAAATAAAAGAATAACTGGCACCTATGTCTATAAGTACTACAACTAAGGTGGTGTAAACACAGATAGTACCTCGTATCATCTCTGGAGAACCATGGTCATAGGCCAAAACTTCCTGGAGCAGAGCTCATCCCTGTCCACCTGCTCCCTATGGTCGGGGTGGACCACCTGGTGGTGGCAGCGGTAACACCTTGAATCGTCTCCCACCGCCAGATGCACGACCAGCTCCTGTTCCACGTCTGCATGTTCCCTACGGACCTCCTCGGTCGAACCTCTGTCTATGTCTGGGTGGTCCTTCGACCATCTTTTGATAATCTATACAGTGGTTCGGGCAGCCACGATCAATGTGACCCTGCCCGCTGCATGCGAAAGACTATCTGCTCCTCACATGACTGGCTCTGTCTTGGATGCCCTGCACAATTGACCCTGAATCCTATGGTCATCCACCTGTAGGTCTAGTTCTCTTGGACCTCTGTGACATCTGTCTGCTACCAGCTACAGAAGACTCTACTACGTGACACCCATTGGTGGGTCTCGTTGCTGGTGACTTCTCAACAAGAAAACTCTCCAGTAAGAGGGATCGCTCTAACACCCCTGCCTCCATCAGGATGCTGAGAGAAATCATCAAATCTCTGATCTACCACCTGAGTCCCTACTCAAAGGTCCAGGCCCTGAAGAATGGGTCTTGCACCATATTAGTGGAGTAGTGTGAGAGGTCGGTGAACCTCGTTGAGTACTAATCCACAGTCATGCAACTCTACTGAAGATGAAGAAGCTCCTTTATGTGCACTATGCGAAGGGTCACTGGGAAAAACTCTGCACGAAATAGGATCTCAAAGTCTACCAAGATAAGTGTCATCTCGTTGTGAACCAGGAGCATCAAGCTACAACATCTGCCTACTGCTTCCTGTAGAATACTGGCATCAAGGATCACCATGAGATCTGCTAGTGTCCCTACCAGTCGGAAGACTGTCACCACGGCCTCCAACCAATCCTCAGCCGCTTGTGGGTCTGTCTCACCCCTGAACCTTGGTGGACTCTGGCGCTAGAACTCGTGCAATGCACTCAAGAGGCGTGCACTCTCTACTGTTGGGGTTGGTGGAACCGGTGGCCCCACGGGTAATGGTACTATTGGTGCCTCCGCTAGTGCCTCTACTGATAAAGGGCCATGTACCAAGGCCTTGTTGCTCAATGGGCTATCACGGCACGCTCTATATGAAACATGTACTACCTATCTACATGGAGGCATCATGAAGAGAAACATGTGTTCCATAGTTAATAAGTTATACCTGGTAATATGACTCAAAGAGATTACAAAGAAAACTTTTCAAAACACACATGCAATCAGTGTTTTTGTGCACTGAGTCAGAAATCAGAATTCTGGGTCCTGGTGTATGGGTACGTCGGTCATCACACCAACAATAGATTCCCTAACCTGATAACTACACTCATAACACTTAACACTATTTCCGTTAGAAGATCAGAGTCTAATTTTATATGGTAGAACTGACTCCTTTAATACCAATTTATCATGACCCATCCCCTAGGGCCCATGTCGTGACTACCCCAAGCCTGCCTTCCATAGGTCAGGGGCTGGCGACTAGCACTGAAATGTGTATTCCCTAAAATGGGAAGGCATTGATTTTATAACCTGTAAACTCACACAAACCAAGCACATAGTATGATACGAACACAAGTAAAATTTATAGTAAAAAGAGTGTGTACAGTAAGTAAAAGGGGCCAGAATAGAAGACCAACTGAAAAGTACAAGGAAAACTAAAAAGTACAATTAAAACTAAAAACAACTCCTATGAACACCTACCAAGGATCCTATCTGAAGGGTAGAAAAAGCTATCCAACGTTCATCTTGGTGGTACGCCTCTTATAATTTCCACCTCCGAGCTACCTCCAGTCCTGGTACCCTCATCCTCTATCAGCGCTATCCATCGTCTGCACCAAACACAACAAGGTGCGTGAGTAACCTTTGTAGGGGTGAGTATAACGATACTCATTAGGGACCCCGAGACCCTCAAAGGTCTCACACAATCCAAAAAGGATAAACCACAAAGCATGAACACAACTGACAACCTAACATAGGTATATGCCCATACATATACCTAAGTTATCAAGTATACCCATCTCATTCATGAAGAAAAACAAGGCCTAACTCTTTTAGACAAAAGCTCAACTATTCCACGGAGGAAATATTACCACGAAGGTAACACCCCAAAGGTAAGTACCATAAAGAAAAGCCACAAAGAAGTATACCACAAAGGTATCACCACAAATGTATGTACCAAAAAGGTAATTACACATAGAACAATACCACAAAGGTGAGACTCAACTCACACTAGGTATAACTTAGGTACAGTAGTAAAGATGATTAGATATAACTATAGAATCCTCTTACTCTATTGATAGGTTGACCCACCTAGGATCCTAAATCATCAGACCCACGTAGGATCCTAGTACAGAAGACCTAGAGTAGTCCCACGTGGATTCCTAGAGCGGATCCAAGTAGGATACTAGAACCAAGACCCACATATGATCCCAAGGCACATACCCATATTGGATCCCTTTCTCATGTTACAGCCAGCCACATGGTTTCCGCACTAAGCTCGCTTGATTCCGGGAGGGTCTGCTCCTCAAGCCACAGGTCGATTCTCCAACTACCATGAATTCCCATGAAGAAGTATCCCAAAGGACTGCCATGTAATAGGGGTCTCAACGCAATAGACGGTGTGTCAATCAGACGCCTGATCTATAAGTTGTTGGCCTTTTAGTCCTGAGGGCTCAGTTGGATTCGTGTTCGATCCAACCCAGTCGTACCCCAACTTTATCCAAATCTCAATTGGGGTATACCAAAATAACTATCTCGATACAAGGTTTTTGGAACTGTAGATGGTTTTTCAAACGGACGCTCGTAGCTCATGTTACGGCCAAAAGAGAAAAAAAAGGGTCGAAGCTCATCTGGGTCTGGTCCAACCTGGTCGGATCGGCCCGGCCCGACCCGGCCCACTGGGTCCGACCCGGCCTGCCGGCGTGGCCCGCGGTGCATCCCACGCTAGTCCGTAGTTGGTTGGCCCTGATGTGGGATCTTCCCTAGCTGCCACCCAAGGGGAAAGCACCCCCTAGGTACCCCGAACAGCTTGACCGTTCGGGATGGGTAGTCGACCGACCAGCACCACATGGTGCCGGTAGCTGGCACACGGAACCTATGGTCCCTCTTGGCTCCCTGGATGGCTACACGGCCAGACCGCCTACGGGGCATGGAGGGTGCCGTCTTCATGGCCGACTAGAGTGATGTCCTCCACTCCAGAGCCCCATCGGTGTCGGTCACTAGCGACATTCCTCGGGTCACCGGGTGTGCCCCGGTGGTCCGATCTTCATTCCAAAGACTCTCACACTTGTCTCGGGACGTCGCCATCAATTCAAAACCATTAAAATTCCCAAAGGTTATATAGAGGTTGGGTCATGTTCATTTTTCATGCACCCTCTATGTTAGAACGGTAGCAATCTGCTTAGTTGTTCTTGATTCACGAAGAACGACAAGAATGGGGTAAGGGGTATACAAAACAACAATACCTACCTTGAAGATTCATTGATGTTGGTGAGGAGAGGGAAGGATAGTTATCGGTTCATCATCATTGAAGACGTTCCTCATTGAAGATCCTTCGACAAAGTTCTTCGTTGGAGAGAATTTTTCTCCACAATTCTCCCAAGCTTCTCCTTTTCCAACAAATCCTCCAACAAAGAGGTGAAAATGCAAATTAATAAATTTAAGTTTATTAATTAAACTAATTGATTTGGTACATCAATGTGAGGGGAAAAAAGTTATCTCCCATTAAAGGGGGAGTTCAAGGGTCGGGTGGTCCCCACCATTGAATTTAAATTGGGATTTCTCAAGCTCGGGTGGTCCCCAACACCAAAAACAAATTGGGAGGATTAAATTTCATAAATAAAATAAAGCTAGCTTATTTTATTTTGTCCCACGTAAATCAAGAAAACTAACTTTCACCCTCAACCTACTCTGGTTGAGGTGAAGGTCTCCTTAAGAGAATATCGGCGCTGCGAGTTCAACGGTGCCCTCAGATTTCAATTCTGATCACCGGTTCAAAAAGTTACAAAAATCCGCTCGCACGTTTATTGAACATTCCAAAAAAAGATCATAAAATAATTCAGGGCCTCAGATTCGCATGCCGTCAATTTTCACTGACTCATAATATTCCCATATAATTAAAAAAAATACATGGAAAAATCCGGGTCTTTACAGTCCCACCCTCCTTTGAAGTCCATAGAATATGATCTTAACATGTCCTTCGGTGTCTAAATAGTTTTCTCAGATTGGCCATTAGTTTGAGGATGATAGGACTTACTAAAGTTTAGTTTAGTATCCAGAGCATGTTGAGGACTCTTCCAAAACATAGAGGTGAATCTTGGATCTCGATCAAATACAATAGATAGTGGTACTCCATTTATCCTTACCATTTCCTTGATATATATCTATGCCAGTTGATCCAATGAGAAATATTCCTGAATTGAAATAAATTGTATAGACTTTGTAAGATGATCCACAACAACCTATATTGCATTATTGCCTTTGTATGTCTTCGGAAGTCTGATGAAAAATTCCATGGTGATGTTCTCCCATTTCTATGTCGGTATGGGCAATGGTTTCATCATCCCCTTAGACTTCTTCCTCTCTGCCATTACTTTCTGACACACTAGGCACTTTGATGTATACTCAACGATCTCCCTCTTCATATTATCCCATCAATAATGATCTCGGAGATCTCGATACATCTTTATGTTTCCTGGGTGAATAGAGAAATTTTAACTATGTTCATCATCCAAAAGTTCCTTCTTCAGCTCTGAACATGATAGAACACAGTCTTTTCCCAAATATCACAATTCCTTCTTCATTAAAATTGAACTTTGAGGATTTACCTCTTCTGATAGATTCCACTTTCTTCTGAATTCCCACATCATCCTTTTGATCATCCATTAACTTTTCCAAAAGAGACGATTGATCAATCATTTTTGAAAGTATTGATGAGGTTCCCTTCTTTATGATTCCCATGTCCATCTTCATCAAATTTAAGAATATTGGATCCTTATCAATTCTCATAAATGATAGAATCATCAGGTACTTTCTACTTAGAGCATCTTCCACCTTGTTTGCCTTCCCAGGGTGGTAATGGGTTGAGCAGTCAGAGTCTTTGATCAGCTCTAACCATCTTTGTTGGTGCATGTTCAACTATTTCTATGTGAATATATAATTGAGGATTTTGTGGTCCGTATATATTTCACACTTCTCCCCAAATAGATAATGCCACCAAATTTTTAAAGTGAAGATCACCATAGCCAACTCCAGATCATGTGTTGGATAATTATACCCATGAACTTTCAATTGCCTTCAAGTATAGGCAATGACTTTTTCATTTTGCATCAACACACAGCCTAGGCCCTTCTTCAAAGAATCACTAAATACCACAAAAAGTTCTCCACTTATGGGTAATGTGAGTAGGGGCACAGTGATAATCCTCCTTTTTAACTCCTTGAATATTTATTCACATTTATCACTCCAAAAAAACTTTACTCCCTTCCGAGTTAGCTTTGTAAGAGGGTTGGACAATCATGAGAAATTTTTCACAAATCGTCGATAATATCCAGTTAACCCCAAGAAGTTATGGATATCTGTTACTGATGTTGGCCTCAGCCATCCCTCAATTTCATCTATTTTGGAGGGATCCACATATATCTCATTTATTGTGATGATATGGACCAAGAATGAGACCTCCTTCAACCAGAACTCACACTTGTTGTACTTTTCATAGAGATTCTCCTTCCGCAAGGTCTCCAGTACAGTTATTAGATACTCCTCATGATCCTCCTTGGTTTTAAAGCATATCATAATATCATCTATAAATAATACCAAAAATTTGTCAAGGTAATCCCTAAAGACTCTATTCATCAATTCCATGAATATTGATGGAGCATTAGTGAGTCCAAAATGCATTACTATGAATTCATAGTGCATGTATCTTGTATGAAAAACAGTTTTGAGGATATATTCCTTCTTCACCCTTACTTGATAATATCCCGACAACAAATCCACCTTGGAGAAGTATTGTGCTCCATGAATTTGATATAACAACTCAGCAATTCATGGGAGAGGATACTTGTTCTTTATCGTGATTTTTTTAAGCTTGCGAAAATCGATGAAAAGGCACATTGACCCATCTTTATTCTTGACGAAGAGGACTGGGGCACCCCAAGGTGAAGCACTTGGGTGTATAAACCCTTTATCCAGATTATCCTGTAGTTTTTTCTTTAGCTCCTCAAGCTCTACAAAAACCATTCTATACAGATTCTTGGATATTGGAAATGCCCCAGGTATAAGATCAATTGAGAATTCAACATATCTTCTAGGAGTAATACCAGACAATTCATTAGGAAAAACATCCATGAATTCCCTCACAATAGGCATGTATTCAAGGATGGTTTCCTCCTTAGACTCAATCATCTGAGAAAGATACGCTTTCTCATAGGGTAGTAATATTCATTCTTTAGATGATGGAGATAAAGAAGATTCATCTTCCTCCTTGCACTTGTATAGAATCAGGGGTCAATTCTCCACATGGATAGTGATTTCCCTCTCATGGAAATTTATGTTGGCTCTATATAAGGAAATCCAATCCATGCCAATAATTGCATCAAATTATTTCAGAGGGAGTATGATGAGGTTCGTTTGAAAATTCAATCCACAAATTATGACAGGGGAGGAGTTATATTCATGGGATGCAATGATTGCCCCATTTGTCGTACTCACCAACATCTTTACTTCCATGAATTGTGGTGGTGATGGGAATTTTCTTCTAAACTTTTGGGATATAAAATAATGCGCAGAACCTGAATCAAAAAAGTACTTTCTCTATTCTTAAATGAATAACTAGTGTACCTATCACCACTTCGTTGTCGGGGTTCACTTCAGCTGTAGTGATGGAAAAGGTCTCCCTTTTTCCTTGGAGTTTGTTTGTTGCCTCTAAAAACCCTTTTCTTAGGGTACTGATTTGCTAGATGCCCTGGTTCTTTGCAGTTGTTGTAATGAACAATGCATTGAGGTTCGAACGGAGCGTTCCTTTCCTCTATTGTAGCTGTGGGTTTTTCTTGTCGGCAGTTAACAGCTAGGTTCCCTTCTCTTCCACACCTAAATCATTTCATCGTCCCCTTGAGATTCTCCAATCTCCATTTCGACCTTGAGGGAACATCAAAAATTTTCCGCATAGCTATCGAAGTTAGGGATCATCAGTGCTTTCCATAGGCTAGGTTTCAGCCCACCAAAGAAGCGATCAACCTTGTATTCGAGGGTAATGAAAAAGACGAAGGCATATCATACAAGCCTTGTGAAGTTTTCCTTGTACACTCTAACAAATTTTTCATCTTTTTTATTGAGGGCAAGGAATTCCCTTTCCATCTTAAGGCAGCAGGTGTGCAGAAAATATTTATAAAAAAACATCTTCTGGAAATCTTTCCATTCTAACGCCTTGATCTCCTCCTCAGGCTTCATATTTTTTATCAATGTCCACCATTGATCAGATTCACCATTTATAATATAAGAAGCTAGTAGAACCTTCTCTTTTTCGGAACATTGATGGATAGAGAAGATCTTTTCAATAGATTTGATCCATTGTTCGGTGATTGAGGGATCAGATGATCCATTAAAAGTAGGAGGCCTTTGTCTCATGAAGCTCTCGATAGTGACTTATTCTTTATTATGGGGGTTGAAAATTCATCTTGACCCATGTTTCTATTAAAATCTTGTGTTAACTAAGAGAGAACCGTGACAAAGTTCTTGATTCCCATTCCCATCATATTGGGCATCTCTTTAGCACAGTCATCACATTGATCTTCACATTGGTTGTTAACCCCTGTCCTCCAATTACCGGCCATTGTCTAGAATAAAAGGAAAGTTAGTGGTAACACATAAAGGGTAATCCAAGGACAAAACTGGTGACTTATAAATAACTTTTTATTTACTTAACTTATAAATCCATAGGCTTCAATCTATGCTATTAATGATCTACTTTTTAACATATATTCTTAGTGGCATTTTTTTTAATTCCCTTAATAAGGGTTCATACTAATCTTGTGAATCTACCAAAGAATATCCCCCGAGAGTGTCGTAACCAAGAGTGTATCAAAGCTCATTGTTTTTCACCAGTTCTCGTTCGAGTCTGGCTCAAAGCAGTGTTTTTAGGTTTTACCCCTAGGATACATTTGTGCTAGAGCCACCTCAACCTGCTCATATCCAGACATGGATGAATTTTCATGATAAACCACTTAATAAATACTCACCAATACTTAGATATGTTTTTGTTATACTTATTATTGTCTCTAAGTCTTCACTAGGGTTTCTTAATCCCAATCCCAAAAATAACTAAACCTATCCTCTGATACCAACTACAATAACCCTGATTTTATTACAATCTTAAACCTGATTTATTACATAAACTCTTCACTTGATAGAACATGGAAGATCAAGAGGTATAGTGTCTTTGGGAATTAGGATCATTACATAACAACTTAAAACATGAAATACAATATATTTATTGAAAAATTCCTTTACATGACCACTACATTCCCTCTTAATTAGCATTTCATGGGATAACCTATGGACATGCATAAGAAAAGGGTGAGCTATAAAGCCCAATAAGGGAATAAACATGGAATAACATGATGAATACAATAAATTTTAGACAATAGGAATAATAATGGAGAATAATAGAAACATGAACATAAAGTCATGATAAAGCATGATAATGATAACATGGAAATGTGGAAACAACACTTAACATGGAATTAGCATGAGCCAAGGCTCATTGCACATGGAGCATGAGTAAACCCTCATTGCACATGAAGCATGAGTAAAACCTAGTTTCACTTGAATTATCATGATTCAACACCCATTACACTTGAAATATCATGATATTATACTTTAACCAATGCATTGGAGCGCTATCAGGGAGCACCCTTCTTAAACATTGCATTTCATGCATAAGTATGCCACATGGATTATATAACATGGAATCAATCAACATCATAAATTATTCCATGATTAATTAATATAGAATAAATAAATGAAATTACCATTAAATATGTATATGTTCATAATGTAAAATACCCTTGATAGAGACATGGGTATGGTATTCACTACACAATGATCTTGGCTTGGAAAAATGCGGTGCAATTTCGGCAGCATAACAGTGTGACATAAGGATTCGTGAAAATGGTTAATGAGAGAGAAATGGGTGTCACATCATATTTAAATGAAATTTATATTAATGGGGTTATATATATACATGTCCAAATAAACATAATGGAATTTAGACGCATAATATAATTACTAGGATGTAAAATAGGAGAGAGAAATTCCTCACGGAATTTCAGCATGGTAACAGGTGTACATGGGAGGCATTAATGAGAGAGAAAGGGGTATCTCATCATAAAAACATAAATAGGGAAGTATGGGGGAGGTGAGAAATCATACATCAACCTTTTTAATTGAAAAAATGGCATAACAAATTAAAAAAATTAGACAAAAATGAGAAAGGAAGAAATACCTTACTTAGAAGTGTAATCCCAAAGGCTTGGGAGAGGCTTGAGAGAGGATTATTGGGAGATTGGGGAACATTGGGAGGATTATAGAGAGATTATGGAAGGGTTTGGTCGAACTCCAAAGGCTTTGAGTGAATGGGAAGAGGGAGCTTGGGTGGGTTTGTATAGTAAAGGAGAGGGAATTCTTTATTATTTAGGTTTGGGACACCTCACATTAAACTAATCAAAACTACAAACTATACCATGGTTTTTGCCTATTATTTTTTCCATAGGGGAGTGTAAAATAATATTTTATAAGTACAATGGCCTAAATTCTTAAAATAATAGGGTTGCTTATGTGGAGGTGAGTCACACTCTCAAGGGAAACAATTTAAAAAGACAAAATGTTTTATAAGCCTTGAAGGGTCCACTAAAGCATTGTAAAATAAATCAAACAAACCCAAAATAACATTTGTTAATGGTAAAACATATATTGGAAAAAAATATAATTTATATTATATTATTACATCACTATTGGGTCATTATGATTTCATAAAACACATTATATATTTAAACGACATTTAATTTTTACCCAAAAATTTGACTGTCTCAAAAATTTATGAAAAATTAACCATTGGATAATTTTGAAATATTGATTCCAAAAATAATATTAATTTTATCTAAATAATTTTCTAAATATGTGAATTTTTACTATTAAAATAAAAACGGCCATTTATAAAAAATTCATGGGTTTTGACAAAAACAGCTTTCAAACATTAATAAAAATTACAATTGCATTCATAAAATTATACAATAATTTATATTTAATAAAAAATAATTTAATAATAATAATGATATTTTATTAAAAAATTATTTAATTGAAAATCTATTAATTCATTAAAATATATTTCTTAGTTGAATATTGAGTAAAAATATTATTTTCACTTTAAAAACTTTTTACAAAGTAACAATAATAAAATGAATGCACATTATTTATACAAAAATAATGTACATAGTCATGGTGCTAGGGTCTCATTACATAACCCCTTATAACACCCGCATAAGACCTTAGGGTAAGTTGTGCGATGGTGACAGACTCATGTGGTGGCTCGGATAACATTGCTCGAGTGCTAATCTCTATCAACTTTTACTTCTCTCGTAGGCGGTTCCGCTTGAGCTTAACATATTCAAGCTCAGATTGGGATTGGTTAAGAGAGAAGCCCAATGACACCACCTCCTTTCCATGCTTCGACAAATGGGCTTCATATGGTGAAAGTCTACTGGATGAGGTCATCACTTCATTTTTCTATGTAAATTGGATTTGTTAAAGCCCTCAATTTATATTAATTATGTGGTCACTTTTCAACGACTATATTAACAACGGTCACAATTATTAACATTATTTTAAAATACAAAACATAAAACCAAATAATTCCATACATTTTACATAACCACAAGAAGACACACACCAAGAGGAATTTTCATTAATGAATTTTTGGATCGTTACACCCTTTAACATTTATTTTTTTAGAGTAGATAAAAAAACTGTAAAAAATATATTTTATTCTTCCAGCCCAAAACACCCTTTCTCCGTGCTCGTAGCCCCCTTTCTTAGTTCTTTCCACTCCCTAGCCGCCATCATGTACCCCCCCCCCACCCCCAACACACCCTTCCTCAGCACTCGTAAACACCCACTTCCTCAGTGCTAGAATACTCTCCCAAATGCCTGCTCGTGCCTGTACTTGATCCTGTGACCTCCCTTATGCGAGTCAACACCCTGTACCACTCCATCAAGATTTTCTGTTTAATATTTTATAATATTTCTATTTATTCATATATATTTATAAGGTTTTGATACATACACATACACACTAATATTTATTTAAAAATATTATATATTAATAATCATTTATTTACATAAACTATAATATACATATTAATATATATTTTTATTGACATGAATATGTTTATATATAAACAATACCTGTATATCTATATATATATACATATTAATTCATTCTTATAAGGTAAATAAAACAGATAATTTATTATTTTACATAAAATTATTAATAAATATTTTTCCACATTTTCTTTATATATTAAAAAAATTATGTAAATATGTTCAAAAATTTATTTGTATAATTGATTTATTATATTTAAATATTAGACAAATATACATATAATTAATTATAAATAAAACTAAAATATGTAAAATGATAAAATTTAAGAACCATAATATCTATATGAATGCATTCCCTGAGAATAAATTTAATCTCTTCAAAAATAGATAAGAATGCTCCCTTAAATGAAGATGAAATTTCATCAAATGTTAAAAAATGAGGATACCGTGACAAAAAAACTCAATTTTAGAGGCCTTGTGGGGATTTTTACCCAAAAAAACATTGACCAGGGTTCCCCTGGTCACCATGACGTTTTTATCATCACAGGATTCAATTTTATATGTGTTAAATCCAAAACAGACACCCGGATAAAAAGTTATGGTCGTTTGAAGTCCAAGTCATAATTTTAACTTATCTTAAATTGTTCATTCATTTATTGAATTTTTATATAATAAAATTGTTATTTAATCAATATTACTTGATAAATATAAAATTATTAATTAATATTAATTTTGTGTTATTTTAAAATTGATTTTCACTAAATATATTATATATTGAGTGTAAATTCATATTTAGTGTTGTGTAAATAATATTTATTAAAATATATTATATTTATATCAATATAAATATATTTATATATTAATATATTATTTTTAATGGCATATAATTTTTTATGAAATATACCCTTTATTAATACTAGCAAAAAAAGTGTCGATAAAGGGGGCCTTTATCATCACATTTTTCAATCACTGAAAAAGGGTTCCTCTATCAATGCTTTTTTTTTGCACTGATAAATGGTTTCTTAACAATGTATTTATTTAGAATTTATAAAGTCAAGCACTGGAGAAACCCAAATTTGTAGCAGTGAAAAGTGAGAAATGGATGTGCAAAAGTTAAATGGAATAACACATAATAGGTTTATAAATAGGATAACATAGGTGGGAAGTGGATATTTGGACATGGAAGAAAAGTGTAATGTCAAAATAGTGGCGAAGAGTTACATAGATCATTGATCATAAGAAATTTAATGATCATGTGAAAATAAATAGCCACAAAACCATTAACCAAATAGGTCTTAAAAAGGTCATTAATATCATTAGAAATGATGGTAATGGGATAAAATTTTATTTCCAGATCCCTTTTCCTAATGTTTGGGAATTATCATAAGAAGATATACATTGTTTAATTTTATTTCATAAGCACAATCTCATCCATTGGTTGTTCCTTTATCAATTTCCACATCATCTCTCACTATAAGTGAAGAATTTCTCATGTTAGAATAACTAATCGGATAATAATACCCATAAAATAATGAAATTTTATTCCTTATATCTCTAGTTATTATCAAAAACAAAATTATTAGCATAGATTATCCAATATTCATAAATATTCAAATGGTGAAATAATACATTAATCTATAAAACCTCATCCAAATTTCAACTTAAACCATTCCTTAAATGGTTAACCTTATAACCCTTCCAAAATTCAAAATTTATAAATAATTTCACTAAATTTCCCAAACTCAACTTAACATTAATCCCCAAAATATCATTAAGTATCTCTTAATAGTCATATGCCAAATATGTAAATACCTTAGTCATATATTTTCTTGAAATAAAGAAATAACCAGAACTACCATAAAACCTCAATAAAAATATACATTTTTTTAAAGGTTGGGGTCGAAGCCTCAATTTATTATTTAAAGAAAAGACCTCTTTTAGTGTGGGTAGAGGGAGACCCATTACATAGCCCAAAGGCCCAAGGCCAAGTGGCCTGAATACAAGGCTTGAAAGCCCATTTTTTGGCCCAAAGGACCCCACGGTGAACAGTACTACTATAGTACCCGTGCTGCTACAGTACCTGCTACAGTACCCACCGCCGCTACAATGCCCTGCAATAGTGCCTCCACAGCTACAGTACCTACTACAGTAACCCATAAATTCTTCCCTACCTGGATTTGATTCCGGGTCTTTTGGATTCCAAGTAGGAGCTTGTACCACTTGGGTATAAGCTCGTTGGCAAAAATACTGTTAAAATCAATAAAAATATACATGCTTCCACATTACATAATTAAAACTATATGTTATTGAAAATATTCCATATATCCAAAAATTCTATGAACTCCATCGATGATAACATATACCATTTTTCAACAAATAATTAATTAGGTCTATGATTATTAATACTATCCATTTTACTTTATCCATATCAATCATCTCTTTATCCAAACTAAACACCATTTTCTTAAAATTAGTAACATTTTAAGTTTTATCTTCCCTTAATCATGTTTTTCCATAATATATCACATTTCCATTAAATTACTTTTCTATTTCATTAGAACTATTCAATATATTCTTGAAAATCCTTAACAAAAAACGTATACTGAACAATCCTTATATATTTAATAAATCTTGATTTCCAATACACAAAAATGTTAATACTTTTAATTCATTATTAAACCATTAACTAGTCTTCATCTTCTTATTACTTAATACCTCCTTTAGTTCATATGTCATTTTTATACTCTTCAAAATCATTAAAAAACATTACTTGTCCCACCTTGTTGATCCTCTCACTACAACATTATTCACCTTTAGCGGCTTTTTTTGTAGCAGTTTATTAAACCGCCGCTAAACTTGTTTTTTTAACATCCACAACCCTTCTCCCCCCCCCAATCTCTTGACTCCCCCTGACACCCCGCGACCCCCCACAACCTTAGGCCCGACCCCAGCGACCCCCACGACCCCTATGACCCGCGTGACCCCCGGTAACTCGCACGACCCCAGCGACCTCGCAACCGCAATGTGACCTCATTGACCCCCAGAAGCCCTAGGATCCCTCTACCCTGGCACACCCCCCTGAATCCCTCGACGTTTCTCTTCACTTCTCACCACACCTCGTCTCCCCTCGCTGTCGGTCATTACCTTCGCCGCCCCTCTACACCGGTCTTTATACCATTATGGTGTGGTTGTGGTATGATTTTGGGTTGGTTTGGTTGAATATTAAATCAATTCCAATGCACACAATTAAATTGTAGTAGCCATTACTCTAAATTAGTGAAAAAATTGGAAGGAGCACCAAACATTTCCATATTTTGCGCTAAATAATGAAAAGAATATAGCGCATGAACATGGGTGTGTCAAATATAGCACATTACTATGGTTTCACTTCAAAATAGTGTTGTAAATGGTGCCTGGTTGGAGAAGAATCACTACACCATTTTATATTTTTCACGCTAAAATGGCTTGGGTTGGAGATGGTATTCATTATTTATTTTCAATATTGATGGTTGTGGTATGATCTTGCATTTATAGGTTCCCTTTGTGGTGCAGTTGTGGTTTTGCACAAGATTCTGGAAGTTTCCAAGATTGTGGTATGTGATTCTGTAATTTAACATTATTAAATGAATTTAGTATGTTTTATGTACTTCTTAATTATGTTTTATGAATTGTTTTAATGGAGTGTAATATGTTTCCAAAGGGTTTTGAGGTGCGTATGGGGTATAATATGATTTTAAAAATTAAATTGGTTAGGTTTCATGTGTGCCTCCTTTTTTATGCTTTCTAAATGTGTTCCATGAATTGTGTAAATATGAGTAATTATAGTTGGATTCTTGAGTATTGAATAAATGATATTGGTTTATATCATGATATTAGGTAATGATTTATTCTCCACTATGTTATGAGAATCAACTGTTAATTCATACTTCACTATATTAGGGGAAACATGTAGTGATATCTGATCTGCTATGTTATGATTTACTATGATTATTTATATGTAACAATTTTATGTCACGGTCATTAATGCCTACGTTATGATCAATGTATCATCTTTATTATATTAGGTTTCTATAATCATACACTATATTATATGTTTGTTCATTTGAGATTACATGTCCTTCTATCATGACATGTGATCAACTCTCATGAATCCATGAAATTTTTAATAAGTTATTTATTCCATGCTCATGTTTACCATATACTTATATGGTCTAACAATTAATGGTATATTGATAAGTTTTGGGGATTGAATATTTTATTTGAATTCAATAAAAAATGTATTTAATAGGTTCTCCCACTTTATATAATTGAAATAAAATTAAATGGAAATTGAAAAGATATATTGACAACCATAATTTTCAGTGTTATTCCAGGTTCTATTTTGGGAAATTTAAGATACATGATTTCATTTATCTTAGGAATTTCATGTTTCCTTGGAGTCTGGAAAAGAATACCTTTCTCATTATCCTTGGATTCATCCACACTAGCCATTAATCCTTTCACCTAATGATTCCTGACACTTTTTACATCTCAGTTCCCCATTTATTTTCTAAAGTAGTGAGTGATATTTAAGGTAGGATTTTGTTTCCATTATATATTCCTAACTTCTATTCAATTATTATACGATTTATGAAGCCCTTACCTTAGTGATATCAAAGTTATGACATCATCAGTTTGTCCATCTGTTTTTCTGTAGTATGACATACAAAAAACTACCGGGATGGGATCCTTGTTCTCCTCTTCTTTTACAAATCTTTTAAAATTGCATGATTTGGTTTTCTAGTTAGTGGGTTCATTATTTACCATATTTATTTATATAGGAAATCCTTATTTAACATATTTATATTTTTTTCAACTAGTATATATGAATCTATTTCCCTATTTAGTAATAGTTATGTATTTTATTTTTTTAATATTGTGTAGGAATATTGTGATATACAAGGATAAAAGATGGATCACATTAATGAGGAACACATCTCAGTCTGCTAAGGGTTTGGAGGAGTTTTTAGATTTTACAATTTCCAATCGATCTGTTGAAGGGATAATAATATTTCCATGTCCTAATTGTAAATTTAGTATATTTTTTAAGAGATATGAAGTTTATGAACATTTAATATTGAAGAAATTCCCTGGTCAATATATTTTCTGGATTTGGCATGGAGAATTCAACATTACAGAAAAGTTGATCACTGATGTCAATCCATAGAAAAAGCACCCAACTTCTTCGATAATGGAAAGTGAAATGTAGAACCTTATAAATGATGCATTCGGTATTGCAAGAAACCAACATCAACATCAAAATATATCAGAACAACCAGTTGAGGGTGCTACAAATACCAATGTGAAAAGTGATGTTTTTGAGACTATAGGAAAACCAAATAAAGATTGTAACATATCATTGGATCCTCCTATTGATTATGTGGAGAATAATGTAAGAGAAAAACTCACTAATGAAAATACGTTTCATGGTTTAGTTGATGATGGAAATCAAGAGTTGTATAGTGGATGTTTGATATATTCAAAACATTCTTTTATGCTAAAGTCGTACCATATCAAATACCTGTGTGGAATTACAAATAAGGTAATGTCCATGATAGTGGAATTGTTTCATAATGCATTTCCTGAAGTAAACCTTCCCGAGTCTTTTTATGATATGAAAAAAGTTATTAACAGGCTTGGTCTGAATTATACAAAAATACATGTGTCCCAATGATTGTATGCTTTATTGGCGAGAGGATTCAAGTAGATAGGATTATAAAAAATGTTTTTCTTCTAGATGTCAGTCAATGGGTGATGTTAAAAGTCTGAATCAACATACTACTATAAAGAAGAATAAAATTAACACACTTGAAAATGTTTTTTGTTACTTTCCTTTAAATCCTCTATTGTTTAGATTTTTCATGTCATCGAAAACCACAGAACACATGAAGTTGAATTCTGTAGATAATAACAGTGATGGGTTAATGCAATATCCACAAGATTCACAATCATGGAATACATTTGATTCATTACATAAATATTTCTTAGTTGATCCTAGGAATGTTTGATTGGGATTGGATGCTGATGTATTCAACCCATTTGGGACTTTTAGTACCAGTTATAGAATTCGGAAAAAAAATTGATCCCTTACAACCTGACTCCATGGATGTGTATGAAAAAAACAAATTTTATAATTTAGATGATTATTACAAGAAAAAAAAATGTCGAGAAATGATATTGATGTATACTTTCATCCTTCAATTGAAGAATTATAGGAGTTATGGAGAAATGGTATTGATACATATGATTCTTCTTCTAAAACAATGTTCAAAATGCTTGTTGCTTTAATGAGGACCATTAGTAACTTCCTTGGACTTGATAATTTATCTGGTTGTAACACTTACATGGGTTTGGATTGACCTATTTGTAACTTTTATTTTGAGCCCAAAAGGCTACCTCACCATAGAAAATGGTTCTTCTTGAGCAAATGACGATTTCTCAATGCATCCCAAAGATTTTGGCTAAACAGATCAAAATTCAATTGTTTCATTGATCGTAGACCACCTCCAAAGTTGTTAACTGGTTCTGAAATATTGGCACAACTTGGAAATGTTGAAATAGAATTTGGGAACGTGCATCATTGGAATTATAGTGGGAAGTGAGTTCTAAGTGCATCGTCAAGTGAAATAGGAATGCAATAATGGTAGAAAAAAAGTATATTCTTCAAACTTCCATATTGGGAATTTAATTTTTTACGGCATAATCTTGATGTAATGCATATTGAGAAGAATTTTTGTGACAATTTGATCTTCACATTTCTTAATGAGAATGGAATGTCTAAGGATCATATCAATTCTTAGAAAGACATACAAGTAATGAACATAAAATGTGATCTCTGGCCATATGAGAATGAAAAGTATGCTCCGAAAATTTTTGTAATGAAAAATAGTGATAAAGATACATTTCTTCGAATTTTAAATCATGTGAAGGTATCTGATGGGTATTAAAGTAACATCTCAAGGTTTTTTGACTTAAATCATAATAGGTTACATGGATTAAAAAGTCACAATTCACATATTTTGTTATAGAAGTTACTACCATTGTAATTGCATACATTATTACTTGAAAAAAGTTGTTGTTGTTTTACTCCAATTTTGCTCATTTTCAAACAACTATGTGATAAATATATACATCAATTTGATCTAGACAACCTTCATGAGAGGTTTTTATTGACACTTTGTGCAAAGGAGATGATCTTTCCTCCATCATTTTTTAATGTCATGATGCATTTAACTGTGCATTTGGTTGAGGAAGCTAAATTAGGATGTCTTGTACATTATTGATGGATGTATCCAATTGAGAGGTACTATATTTATATGTTTTCCAGTTAAGTAAACAATTCTTGGCACTTAATTAAATTCATAATTATGATTGTTTATTTTATTTTATAGATATCATGGGCAATTGAAGTCATACATGAGAAATAAAGCTCAACCTGAAGGCTCTTTTGCTGAAGTCTATTTTGAAGAGGAGTGTCTTACCTTTTGTTCTAAATACTTGGATGATATTGAGATAATATTTAATCTAGTTGGATGTATTTATGACATTTCAACTGAATCTCAAATATTTAGGATCTAAATAATGAATGTAGATGATCAATATACAAGAGGGGGGGTGAATTGTATACTTTAAAAATTTCTTTGGAACCTTTAAAGTTGGTATAAAACTTTTGTTTTCAACCTTAAGAAAAACTATGTTTAACAATGTTAAACAATGTAAGTTCACAAGACATCTTAGTTCTAAAAACTTGCTAGATTCCAAAAATATGGTTCTAGAAATGAAACTTCAGATAATTTTATAAGGAAAAATATTATACCTTAAACCGTATAGAATATTACTAATCAGAGTATACAAGTACAAGAAAGTATAAGATAATTATACTTTCCTTATTAATCAAAATATAGTAGAAAAAAATACTTGAAAATATAAAAGTAACAAGTATATAATCTTTTAACCCAAAAAGTAGGGTATCCAACAACCTTGGATAAAGGTCCCTTGATTTATACTTTCAAGAAAGTATATATTACCCACACTAGGGTAATACCTTCATAGGAATATTGGAGTCTGTCTTACTATCCCCGCAATCCCTTGAACTTCAAGATAGTTGTCACCTCCGTCTTCCTTATCAAGTAAGTCCTTGAACTTTAAGGTAGTTGGCACCTCTGTCTTCATATCCCTAGAAGACCTTGATTGTACACAACAAAAATCGGAGTCGCACAAAGCAATCTGAACAAGATGTTCAGTACGCACAAAGCATGAGAGTCTCTCTCTCTAGAAATCACTTTAGCAGCATGTAATCTCTAGATTGATCAATGTTTTTTAGCTCATTCAAATGAGCATCTATTTATAGGAATTTCTCCAATGGTCGGCTCCCTCCTCCAACGATCATATTTTTCCTTGAATTTAGGAGGGACCTGTACACATGTCACTCAAACAAAAGTTAGCTAGAAACAGAATTCACAGCATCCTTTCATAACTATAACAAGGGTAAGTAAAATATGTTTTCTCAACCAATTCTATTTTTCAGATTCTAAGGGAAAAAATATAGTTCATATTCTAAGAGAACAAATTTGGAGTCTATATTACATGGATATTCAGAATCAGTTTTTCAAGGAATTCGGAAACAAAATTCTATGGACTTCAGAGTATGAATTATAAGGAATTCGGAACCTGAATTCTGAAGAATTTGGAACCTGAATTCTGAGAGAATTCGGAGTCTGAATTCTAAATACTTCAGAACCAGAATTCTAAGGAATTTGGAACCTGAATTCTAATGAATTCAGAACCTGAAATATGAGGAATTCGGAATTTTAATTTTGAGGAATTAGGAATATGAATTCTAAGGAATTATGAACCTGAATTCTAAGTAATTTGGAATCTTAATTATAAGGAATTTAGAATCATAATTCAATAGAATTTGGAACCTGAATTCTAAGGAATTCAGAACCTGAATTTTAAGGAATTCGGAACCTAAATTTTAGAGAATTCAGAATCTGAATTTCATAAGAATTTGGAATCTGAATTCAGAACCAGAAAATAGAATACTTTATATCTAATTATTTATAGGATTATGAGGTTTTATAAATGAAATCGAATTTTAAACTTAGAAATAAAAAGAGTTAGATTTAGTGAAACAATATCATGAACAATGAAAACAAAGATAGGGAGACACTTTCCTTGGGAAGGAATGTTTTCCTTAATAAGATAAATCTTATGGGATATGAAATTTTCCTTGAGATAGAGTGTTTGTGATTTTCAAAACATAAAGGAATTGAAAAATCATAAGGAATCCTTATTGACTCCACAATATCCCCCTTTTTTGAAGGAACAAACATCCTTACAAAAAAGAATCTAAGGACTTGGAAATTTATGGACTTGAAAATAAAAACTTATCTCCCTTTACTTATGGATCATAGTGAATATGACTAACTCCTCTTTAGGCATTGGAATCACTAATGATCGTATTCTTCATTTCCTGAATGAGATTTTTCATTTTCTTGCATTTGAAAAACATCATTTAAAAGAACATTCCTCTAGATGAACTCCCCCTTACTTAGGGAAATCTCTTCTTTAATTTGTATTCTTTTTATCATTCCTTTCTCCCCCTTTGATATTTTCAAAAAGGAATAAAATAGAATGGAAAAAAAATTGGTACCTGAAACATTAGTACTAAACAACCAAATATATGGAGAACAACAAAAATTTCATTAAGATTGAAAGAATTTGTAAAATGAAAAATACAACAAAAGATTGGAATGGAAACAAATTGTAACGACCCAATGTTTTTAATGGAAATTACCTTCTTATATTTATGTCATAAAATCACATAATAATGAACTAATAAGTGATAAGTGACCTTTAAACATAAGTTTGACACTTCTTTGTTTAGAATTTCGAAAATCCGGTATACACGGTTGTGTTCAAGATGTCTTAAAAAATAATGTTTGGTGAATAGTAACCTACCCTAATGAATAGTAACATACCCTTATTAATAGTGATATACCCTAATCAATAGTAACCTTACCTATGGTAGTATAAAAATAATATTCATATTGGAAGTTCGATATACCTATAGTTTAGAATGAGTTAATGAATGCTTTAAAGTTGGTTTTGATAATAAATTATTATTTTATTTAAATATTAAAATAATCATATTTAGAAAATTATTTTTGAAAAATGGACTTCATTTCTGGATTCTACACATTGATAAATGGTTGGGGTACATTTTTGGGATTTTTCTAAAATACTTGAATTTTTGATGAACAGTGAAATACCGTAATTTACAAAAATAAGCTAAATAAGCTAATTATAGAGTCATGTGTGATGTTATGATGCTGTAAGACCACTTGTTTCGGGATTAAATTTTAAAATTAATATACTTGGTCATGAAAAACTCAATATTCCTTGTCTTGTGGGGAAATAATAAACTAATGAATTTTATATTAAGGAAATCCCTCTCTCCTCTACTTTAAATACCCTCTCTCGTTACCTCTTTCTCTAAAACCTCTAAAGCCTTGTGCATAGCCAAATTTCTGCCCAAATACCCTCCCAAGATCCTTCCCCACGTCCAAGGCTTTCTGTTCTTTTCAAAAGACCAAAACCAAATCCCCTAAGAGGAGTCTCAACGAGAGGAGACCAAACGGTAAGAACCCTCTTTTGTTTTCAAGTGTTTTGTTTTCATTTTCTTTCTTTCCTTATACCCTCTTCCCATTCCCTTATCCAAAAGGCATGAAAGCTCAATAATCTCATATATTCTGGATTCTAATCATGTTTATGGAAAATTTCAAGCATCATGCTTTCCCTCCTCTCCCTCACATTCTAGAATTAAAACATCGCCCGTGATGTGTCAAATTACCAACATCATGGATAATGTGTTTTCAAATTCTTTTATCGTTTTGATTCTGTTCATGAAAACATTTATGTTATGGTTAAACTAGATTATTATATATTTTATATGTCCTATTTAAGGTTCTGTAATCCTCATACACTCATGATATAAAACAATAATACAAAACAAGTCAATTATGGGAAAAATCGTTAAAATTGATTCAAGTGTTTATCTTTAATGTTTAATGTAAAGGTTCTCTTTAACTCTAATTAACCCAATTAATTTTAACCATGAAACCTAATATATGTCCACTAATGTTATATAACTTCAATTATGTACAACCAATTTCATTTTACAATTTATTTGAACCTAAATACAATTTAACCGATCATTAAAACAAATGAAACAAACGAACCCGAACAATGAAATTGAACCTTGTAATCAATCAAAATGGGCACAAATGAACTTAAAAAGGTTATAATTAATCTTTTAAAATTAGATAAGGTTCTGGAAATATTGATTAAAAAAACTAATTTTACTGTTCATGTCATTAATATCAAGTGGAGAACACCAACGGACCTAAGGTAAGGGATCCTCTCAATTTCACTCTTATTCAAGATTGTTCACTATGTTAAGACTTGTTGTCTGTAGTTATTAATTATTGGGAATGATTTATCACCTCCCTAATACTTCCCTATTTATGTTTAAGTGATGATAATTCCCTTTCCTCTCTCACTTATCCCCCTCAAGTACTCTCGATACCATGCCGATAATCTGTAAAGAATTCTACCCGGACCTCTTTTATTCCTTCGGGTTGTCTTATCTACCTTTCTACCAAAATGATGTTATCTTATCTTTTATTTTGCATAATCTAAATGTTGTGTAAATTTTCCATGTATATTTATCAAGACTCTTTCTTCACTTTCTTTTGGGGATATTCATGATTTTAAGTGATTCTCTCCTCATTACTTCCCGATAAGTGAACCCGTTTTAAGGGAACTTCCCGAATTCTTTCCTATTATCAAGTGTACTATATAATATGTTTTAAGTCAACTTTGTCCTTATAAAATCAGTATTTTTATTATGAAAACCCTCCTAGTTTACTTCTGGTTTTATAAAAAAAATATATTATGCCTCTTTTCGTTTTAAGATATATTCGATGTTTGCTTAAACCGCACTAAAATGTTTTGACTCAAAGATTCCTAAAAACTATTTTTTTACATGTTATCACTTAATTTTGTTATCTCTTGTCATGATTTATTACTTTATACATTATTAATGTCTATTTATGATTTAATTCCTTTCTTTCATGGACACTTTTATGTTACACCCCTTTTTATTACGCTTCATGACGTGATTCTGTGCCCATTTCATTCCTTGGGTACTCTTATGTTTATGTATGATTGAGGTTCTTTATGTGGAAAGAATATACATGAATATGATTAGATGGGTGCACCCAGATAGTTCTCCAATTCATTGGGTAAAGTTAATGTCTTATGAGAAGATTATGGGAAAACGGTCTGGGCGGTTAGCCTTGGCTTGTGCTACTATGGGAAACGAGATTGGAGGTTAGCCTTGACTCGTACTAAAGTCTTGTTTAAAGTTGCTGCCACCTCTCTATGAAACTATGCTTATATAATCTCATGCTTATATGATCCCATGATTATTTTATCCCATGTTTTTATGATCCCATGTTTATATGTTATGATTCCATTTGTTCCATGCTTCCAATATCATTATGTCAAGACTCCTAACTCATGTGCTTAAAGTTTATTCTTATGTTCTTTCCATTAATGGGATTTTTATCTCATCCCTTTTTTCATGTGTTCCCCAGGGTACCCTATGCAGATGTAAGGGCTCAAATGAAGTTAGGAGCTCATTATGAAGATTAAATAAAGAAGTGTTTTTTAGCCCATGTTTTATGTTATATGTACCTAGTCTTCCAAGACACTAGACTTAACAATCCTTGGCTTGTACTCTGACGATGATTTATGTTTAAAATCATGAAATGTTATGTGTAAAAGGCTAGGGTCACTATAGTTGGTATTAGATGATGGTCTAGTTATTTTTGGAGATTAGGAATAGAGCACCTTAGTGAGAACATTAAGGATGAGACTAAGTATTAGAAAACATTCCAAAATTTTGGTGAGTATTGAGTAAGTCGTTTATCAAGAAAATAGATCCATGTCTGGATACGAGCAGGTAGAGGCAGATCTGGCACAGATGTATCCTAGGGGTAAAACCCGAAAACATCGCTTTGAGCTAGACTCGAATGGGAACTGGTGCATGACAACGGGCCTTTATGCACTCTTGGTTACGACACTCCCAGGGGATATGCATTGGTAGATTCACGAGCTTAGTACAAACCATTGTTAGGGGGAAAAAAGAAGAAAATCCCATAAGAATACATGTTAAGAAGTAGATTGAGGATAACCTAGATTTAACCTGAGGAATCATAAGTTAAGATATACTTATTCTTTATAAGTTTATCCTTTTATGTTTAATGTTTCCATTTTTTGGATAAGTATTCAAGACCTTTAATTATATGTTCTTTATCTTAGTTAATGGCGGGAAATAGAAGAACATGTACCAACATCTAACGTGATAGGCAATGTGATTATTTCTCTAATGATTTGCCTGAGGTGATGGAATCGGGTGCTCAAAACTTCATGGCAGTACTTTATCAGCTGGATCAAGTTATGAATAATAACTTGAATCTGGTGGAATATCCTCCTCCTCCAAGGAAAGAGAAAGTTGTGTGGAATCCTTCATGCGGAAAAGGCCTCCCACGTTTAGTGGATCTTCTGATCCCCTCCTCGCGAAACAATGGATTAACTCTATTGAAAAGATATTCACCGTCCTCTAGTGCTAGGAAGAAGAGAAGGTGGTACTGGCAGTCTATCATTTTGATGGGGAAGCTGATCAGTGGTGGACAATGATCAAGAATACAAAGTCCCAAGAGGAAATTGATTCCATAGATTGGGAGGAATTCAAGAGGATGTTATTTAATAAATATTTTCCTCGAACCCTCTGTCTCAAGATGGAAATAGAATTCCTCGGACTCAAGCAGAAGGAAGATGAGTCCCTCGGGGCATATGAAGAAAACTTTACAATGCTTTCAAGGTATGCCTCTGGATTTTTTATGAATCCCTAAATCAAGGTGGATCACTTATTTATCGGACTGAATACGAGTCTAAAAAAAGCGTTGGCGATTTGAGACATCGATAGTTATGAGGACATTTTCCATTGTTCCCTCAAGGTGGAAATGGAGATTGGAGACTCTCATTGGTCTCATGGGCCTAGTGAAAAGAAGTGGAAGATGAAAAAAACATGGTTAGTCCATCCAACAAATCCCATGATGGAAAGAATCCCATCTTTCCCCATTGCAAAAATTTTGGGAAGAAGCATCCCGGTAACTGTCTGAAGGGAACCAAGAATTGCTTCAAATGTGGAAAGTTTGGTCATCTAGCCAAGAACTGTCGAAGGGGTATGAAAAATCCTGCTAATGTTGAAGAAGAAAATAAGGTTAAGATCAAAACTCATCCTTCAGTGTAGTGTTATAACTGCAAGGAGATTGGGCATTATACAAAAAATTTCCCTAAGCCAAGGGTTGTCAGAGGTAATCAGCAACAACCTCCAAGGAAACAAGGAAGGGCTTATGCTATCACTACTGTTGAGGTGGAGCCGGAAAATGATGTGGTGATAGTTATTCTTATTATTCATTCAAGAATAGTGAACATACTATTTGATTCTAGTTATACGCATTCTTTCATATCTTGCAAGTTTAGTATAACTATTCAAACACCACCTCAAAATTTGGAGGAAAATTTATCTGTGAGAACAGCGAATGGGGAAATTATTGCATCCATGGTTTATAACTCCTCCCCGGTTAATGTTTGTGGGCTGAACCTCCCATCAAATCTTGTCATACTTCTTTTAGTGGAATTTGACGCTATCTTGGGCATGGATTGGATATCTTTGTATAAGGCCAACATCAACGGCCGGGAAAGGGAGATTACTCTCCACATCCTGAAGCATCCCCCGATTATTTACAAGTGCAAGGAGGAAGATGAATCTCCTTTAGAATATTCATATCAAGTGTGGATATTGCTTCCTTATGAGCATGAATAACGTGCTCAAATGAATAATACAAAGGATAGAATCATGCTTGAAGACATGCCCATCGTGAGGGATTACACTGATGTATTCCCCGAAGAGTTTCATGGTCTTCCCCCTGACTGAGAGGTTGATTTCTTAATTGAACTTATCCCTGGATCTCTGCCAATCTCAAAGACACCTTACAGAATGGCCACCGTAGAGCTAGAAGTGTTGAAGAAGCAGTTATAGGAGAATATGTAGAAGGGTTTCATACGACCGAGTGCTTCATCGTGGGGTGATCCAGTCCTCTTCTTCAAGAAGAAGGATGGATCAATGCTCCTATTCATTGATTATTGTGAGCTCAATAAAATCACTATAAAGAACAAGTATCCCCTTCCATAGATAGATGACTTGTTCGATCAGCTATGTGGGGCCAGTTATTTCTCTAAGGTGGACCTTCGGTCCGGATATCACCAACTAAAGGTGAGGAAGGAAGATATTCCCATGACTGCCTTTCGAATGAGGTATGGACACTATGAGTTCATAGTGATGCCATTCAGACTCACTAATGCTCCAGCAATTTTCATGGATTTAATGAATAGAGTTGTTAGAGATTACCTCGACAAATTTTTGGTAGTATTTATTGATGATATTCTGATATACTCCAAGAGAAATGAGGAACATGAGGAGCATTTGAAAACTGTGATAAATACTTTATGAAGGGAGAAGTTGTATGCAAATTACAGTAAATTTGATTTCTAGATGGTGGAAGTGTCATTCATGGGGCATGTTATCACTAGCAAAGGGATATCTGTGGACCCTTCCAAGACAAATGAAATCGAAGAGTGGCCCAGGACAACTTCTGTAACGGAGATCCATAGCTTTTTGGGTCTATCTGGGTATTATCGACGATTCGTTAAGAACTTTTCACAACTGTCAAACCCAATGACCAAGCTGACGCGGAAGGGAGTAATGTTTGTCTGGATATCGAAATGTGAAGACTGTTTCAAGGAGTTGAAAAAGAGGCTTATCACTGCGTCGGTACTCACACTCCCTACTAGTGGGGAACTCTTTGTGGTGTATAGTGATGCTTATAAGAAGGGATTAGGCTGTGTGCTGATGCAAAATGATAAACTGACAGACTATGCCTCAAGGCAGCTGAAAATCCATGAGCAAAACTATCCAACGCATGATCTGGAGTTAGCGGCTATGATCTTTGCCTTGAAAATCTGGCGGCATTATCTCTATGGGGAGAAATGTGAGATATATACTGACCACAAGAGTCTCAAGTATATATTCACACAAAAAGAGATTAATATGCACCAGCGAAGATGGATAGAGATCATCAAGGATTACTACTTCTCAATCCACTACCATCCCGGTAAGGAAAATAAGGTGGCAGATGCTCTAAGTAAAAAGGATCCAGCATCTTTATCAATGATGAGAATTGAAAAGGATCTGATCTTCTTAGAATTGCAAAGGATGGACATGGGAATCATTAAAGAGGAACATCATCAATACTTTCTCAAATGATTGCTCAACCATCCCTCTTGGAGAAAATAAAGGTTGCTCAAAGAAAGGATGTGGAAATTAAGAAAAGGGTGGAAGTTGTTAAAAATGGGAAATCCTCTGATTTCAAAATTGATGAGGAAGGAGTTTTAAGATTTGGGACATGATTTTGTGTACCATCCGATCTAGAGATAAAGAACAAGATATTGAATAATGCACAAATCTAGACCTTCTCTTTCCATCCTGGGAGTACCAAAATGTATCGTGATCTCAGAGAACACTTCTGGTGGGATAACATGAAGAAGGAGATTGCAGAATATATATCAAGGTGCTTGGTATGTCAGCAATTTAAAGGTGAGCGAAAAAATTCCAAAGGTATGATGCAGCCATTGTCTATGCCCATGTGGAAATGGGAAAATGTTACTATGGACTTTGCCATGGGTCTCCCGAAGACGTCGAAGGTAAATAATACGATATGGGTTGTGGTTGACCAACTCACCAAGACATCCCATTTTATCACTATTTGAGAAGATCTCTCGCTTGAAAAACTTGCAAATATATATGTAAAGGAAGTGGTGAGACTACACGGTGTTCCACTCTCAATTGTCTCTGACCGTGATCCAAGGTTCACATCTAAATTCTCGAAGAGTCTTCAACATGCTTTGGGTACTGAATTAAATTTCAGCACGGCCTATCACCCCCAAACTGATGGCCAGTCTGAAAGAACTATTCAGACACTTGAAGATATGCTTAGAGCCTGCTCTCTAGAATTCAAAGGTGGATGGGATCAGCATCTCCCATTGGTTGAGTTCTCATAAAAAAATATCTTTCACTCAAGTATTCAGATGGCTCTATATGAAGCTCTGTATGGAAAGCGATGTAGAACTCTAGCCTGTTGGGTTGATGTTGGAGAAAGAAAGCTACTTGGACCCGATCTTGTTCAAGAAATGACAGAGAAGGTTCAAGTCATCCAGAAACACATCAAATCAGCTCAAAGTTGGAAAAATATATATGATGACAATCGTTGAAGGGATTTGGAGTTCGACATTGGAGATAAAGTCTTCCTTAGAATATCTCAATGGAAGAGAGTCCTGAGATTCGGGAAGAAAGGGAAGCTAAGCCCAAGGTATATTGGTCCCTTTTAGATCCTTGACCACATAGGATTTGTGGCCTATCGGCTTGCACTTCCACCGAATATGGCTCAAGTTCATGATGTTTTTCATGAATCACTCTAGAGGAAGTACATACTTGATCCCTCACATGTACTAAACTCAGAGGTGGTGCAGCTGGAAGATGATCTCTCCTTTGAGGAGCAGCCAGTAAAGATTCTGGATCGGAGAGATAAGGTTTTACGCAACAAGACAACCCATCTTGTCAAAGCGTTGTGGAGGAACCATAAGTTTGAGGAAGCAACATAGGAATTGGAGGAAGCAATGAAGGAAAAGTACCCACATCTGTTTTTGGCCTAGAATGTAAAATGAAATTTTGAGGGTGAAATTTCTTAAGGGGGGAAGAATGTAACAACCCAATGTTTTTAATAGAAATTTCCTTCTTATATTTATGTCATAAAATCACATAATAATGAACTAATAAGTGATAAGTGACCTTCAAACATAATTTTGACACTTCTGTGTTTGGAATTTTGAAAATCCGGCATACATGGTTGTGTTCAAGATGTTTTTTAGAGTCTATTAAAATAATAATAATTTTTTGGTGAATAGTAACTTACCCTAATGAATAGTAACATACCCTTATGAATAGTGATATACCCTAATGAATAGAAACCTTACCTATGGTAGTATAAAAATAATATTCATGTTGGAAGTTCGATATACCTATAGTTTAGAATGAGTTAATGAATGCTTTAAAGCTAGTTTTGATAATAAATTGTTATTTTATTTAAATATTAAAATAATCATATTTAGAAAATTATTTTTGAAAAATGGAATTCCTTTTTGGATTCTACACATCGAAAAATGGTTGGGGTAAATTTTTTGGATTTTTCTGAAATACTTGAATTTTTTTAAATAGTGAAATACCGTAATTTACAAAAATAAGCTAAATAAGCTAATTATAGAGTCATGTGTGATGTTCTGCTGATGTAAGACCACTTGGTTAGGGATTACATTATAAAATTAATATACTTGGCCATGCAATACTCAATATTCCTTATCTTTTGGGGAAATAATAAACTAATGAATTTTATATTAAGGAAATCCCTCTCTCCTCCACTATAAATACCCTCCCTCCTTACCTCTTTCCCTCACACCTCTCAAGCCTTGTGCCTAGAAAACTTTCTGCCCAAATACCCTCCCAAGATCCTTCCCCACGTCCAAGGCTTACTGGTCTTTCCAAAAGGCCAAAAGAAAATTCCCTAAGATGAGTCTCAAAGAGAGGAGATCAAAGGGTAAGAACCCTCTTTTGTTTTCAAGTGTTTCGTTTTCATTTTCTTTCTTTCCTTATACCCTCTTCGCCTTCCCTTATCTAAAAGGAATGAAAGCTCCAGAATATAATATATTCTGGATGCTAATCATTTTTATGGAAAATTTAAAGCATCATGCTTCCCCTCCTCTCCCTCATGTTCTAGAATTAAAACATCACCCGTGATGTGTCAAATTACCAACATCATGGATAACGTGTTTTCAAATTCTTTTATCGTTTTGATTCTGGTCATGAAACCATTTATGTTATGGTTGAAAAAGATTATTATATATGTTATATGTACAATTTAAGGTTCTGTAATCCTTATACACTCATGATATAAAACTGTAATACAAAACAAGTCAATTATGGGAAAAATCGTTAAAAATTGATTCAAGTGTTTATCTTTAATGTTTAATGTAAATGTTCTCTTTCACTATAATTAATCTAATGAATTTTAAACATGTAAAATACTGGATTTACAATAATGTTATATAAATTCAATTCTGGACAATCACTTTCATCTTACAATTTATTTGAACATAAATACAATTGAACCAATCATTAAAACAAATGAAACAAATGGACCCGAACAATGAAATTGAACCTTGTAATCAATCAAAATGGGTATAAATGAACTTAAAAAGGATATAATGAATCTTTTAAAATTAGATAAGGTTCTGTAACTATTTATTAACAAACCTAATTTGACTATTCATGTCATTAATATCAAGTGGAGAACACCAATGGACCTAAGGTAAGGGATCCTCTCAATTTCCCTCTTATTCAAGATTGTTCACTATGTTAAGACTTGTTGTGTGTAATTATTAATTATGGGGTATTATTTTTCACCTCCCCCATACTTACCTATTTATGTATAAGTGATTATAATTCCTTTCATCTCTCACTAAGCCCCCTCAAGTACTCCTCATACCCTGCTAATAATCCGTAAAGAATTATACCCGAACCTCTTTTATTCCTTCGGGTTGTCTTATCTACCTTTCTACCAAAATGATGTTATCTTATATTTTCTTGTGCATAATCTAAATGTTGTGTAAATGTTCCAAGTCTATTTATCAAGACTCTTTCATCACTTTATTTCAGTGATATGTATGATTTTAAGTGATTCTCTCCTCATTACTTCCCGATAAGTGAACCCGTTTTAAAGGAACTTCCCGAATTATTTCCTATTATCAAGTGTACTCTATCCTCTATTTTAAGTGACATTTATCCATATAAAATCATTATTTTTACTATGAAAAACCTCCTAGTTTACTTCTGGTTTTATAAAAAAAATATTATGCCACTTTTCATTTTAAGAGATATTCGATGTTTGCTTAAACCGCACTAAAATGTTTTGACTCAAAGATTCCTAAAAACTATTTTTTTACATGTTATCACTTCAGTTTGTTATCTCTTGTAATGATTTATGTCTTTATAAATTATTAATGTCTATTTATGATTTAATTCATTTCTTTCATGTACACTTTTATGTTACGCCCCTTTTTATTACGCTTCATGACGTGATTGTGTGCCCATTTCTTTCCTTGGGTACTCTTATGTTTATGTATGATTGAGGTTATTTATGTGGAAAGAATATACATGAATAATCTTATATGGGTGTGCCCAAATAGAGCTCTAATTAATTTGATAAAGTTAATGTCTCATGAGAAGATTATGGTCAAACGGTCTGGGCGGTTATCCTTGGCTTGTGCTACTATGGGAAACGAGATTGGCGGTTAGCCTTGACTCGTACTAAAGTCTTGTTTAAAGTTGATGCCACCTCTCTATGAAACTATGCTTATATAATCTCATGCTTATATGATCCCATTATTTGTTTATACCATGTTTTTATGATCCCATGTTTATATGTTATGATTCCATATATTACATGCTTCCAATATCATTATGTCAAGCCTCCTAACTCATGTGGTTAAAGTTTATTCTTATGTTCATTCCCTTACTGGGATTTTTAGCTCATACCTTTGTTCATGTGTTCCCTAGGGTACCCTATGCAGATGTAAGGGATCAAAGGAAGTTAGGATCTCATTATGAAGATTAAATAAATAAGTGTTTTTTTATCCCATGTTTTATGTTATATGTACATAGTCTTCCAAGACACTAGACTTAACGATCCTTGGCTTGTACTCTAATGATGATGTATGTTTAAAATCATGAAATTTTATGTGTAAAAGGCTAGGGTCTCTATAGAAATTATCCCTCTTTATTTTTTGGCATCAGCATCTTCACAATTATTTTTAGCTTCTTGAGCTCCTTGTGATCCTATTCTACTCTCTTAAGCAACTGATCCTGGTTTTCACTTTTCTTCTCTAAGGCTTAAATTTTCTCTTCCTGAGACTTAAGAATTTATACCTAAGATTTGAACAGTTATTTATTAACATGCTTATCTTCAATATCCATTATAAAATCTCTTTCCCTCTTCCAATGCATGGCCATAGAGTTAAACTTTCCATTCAGATCCTTAACTTCTTTCTTCTGAGTAGTTTGTTATAGGGTTAAATTCTCCTCAAAACTATTTGTAAGATCCTTGATCTTCCCATTTTCAGTATAAAATGAATCCTTGACATTATCATGGAATTCATCAAAGATTATCATTTCTTTGATCGTTTTCTTTGACCAGCTTGTCATCTTCTTGAAAGATCTTTTATGAGCCTCATAACCAATGAGGAAGGTATTAAAATCTGCCTCTAGAGAGACACATTTTTTCATCACCATGGAAACTGAATCAGACTTCTAATTTATCATATGCTGAAGCATATGGAAACATGAATCTATGCTTGGGAATAAAGGAATAGTACCAACTAGCTTTTTCAAATACTGAACAACAAAATCATGTATGAGGGAATATGATTCTGAATCTGAGTGTTTGGTTGGTGAGGATTATTTTTCTATGTCTTCAACTTTCCTCTTTGATGAAGCACCAACAACTTTCATCTTCACAAAAGATTTACTAGGTGTATCTACTACCACCTTCTTTCCCTTGTTATCTATCAGAATAATGTCTTGTTCTTTGGGAGATTCATGCTCACTGTCAAATAGTTGATCAATTTTATCTTCCTCAACTTCCTATTTCTCTGCATCTGCCACTAGATCTTCCGGATTAATGAAATAATGATTACTGCTTTCATCATATGTTGAATTATTCACTTCTTCTTTACCCTTATCATCTTTTCTTGGTGTATCAATTTTTGAGGATTCATCTTGGGAATTCCGGATCGATAATTTTACAGATGGGATTTCCTTATCGTGGTAATCTCAAACTTGATTTATTATGTCTTCTAAATCACCATTGCATTCTTCTTCTTCTTCTTCTATTACTTCTTATTCAACTATTTCTTCATTATGATGTGATTACAGAATCACCACTTTCTTTCCCAGAGTCTCATGAAGTGATTCTTTTAGAAAGAATTCTAGTACCAGAATTTTCTCAGAGGCCTTTTCAGCATCCCTAAGAAGATATTGAATGATTTCAGCTTCCAATAATTTCTTCCTCTACTTATTTTCTTTCTCTTCCTTTTCAAGATTATCAGCAGCCTTTTCCTTTAAAGCTTTTTCCTCAACAGGTTCCAGTCCAAACTTAGGCTCCCCTTTCTTCATGTTTTTCTTATCTTCTCTCCAGTTAGGCACAACTTCATCAGGTTAGGATTTTTACTTCTTTGGCTTCGGAGGTGCAGACTGAGTTTCCTTAGAAACATGAGATTTTCCTTTTCCTTCCGAATCCTTAGCATTTCTCTTCCTTCCACCTTTCTTAGAGGTTTCTGCCACTTCCAGCTTCATTGAAAAAACTTCTACTTCTTCTTCAGATAGATCATAAAATTTTACAGATTGACTATTAAACCCAATCATCATCCTCCATAGGGTATCATCACTTAGTAACATAATCTTTTCATTTCTTATCTTGGAATTGCACGGGATTTTGAATGACTCAAGGCAAAGAACAATAATCTTCGAAAGGATTGTCTGATGCATGATGATTTGAGATTTCATATTCCCATTCTTGATATTCTCAATCATTACAAAAATATAATTAACCAATTTTATCTTTCTGAGGTTCACCAATAAATCCAATATATATCACTCTGCTTTAAAGTATCCTTATACCCTTTCCTTGGAATTATAAATCCTTGAACCCACAATTCAAGAATCCTCATATTCGTAGATAGATGAACAATCTTTGGAGTCTTCACTCATTTAAATACAAGACACTCTATTGCCTTTTCTTTATCAATAGATCCAGATTCATCAAGTAATTTGTGAGTACATAACTCTTCTTCTCCTTTGTAAGGAATACTAATAAGACTTGCTGCCTTACTGTATGAAAGAGGGTAGGTCTTTCCATAACACTTAAAAGAAAATTTATCTCTTCCTCCTTCATTGAAAAAACTAATTATTTCATATAACTCTACCACCAACTCTAGATACACCAGATCATGTGCCTTCGGTTTTGAAATTCAAAGGCTCTCCCATCCATTCACCTTAATATTCTTAAAAATGATAGAATCATATTTGTTGAAGAATCTCGGATCAACCAACCTTTCATTGTATATCTTCCACTCATAGATTTCCTTAACAGTTGACATTTATTTTTGAGGAGAGGCTTCAGAAGACATCCAGAACTAAGGAAACTTTTTAAGATTCTGAAAGGCCTTAAAATACAGAGGCAGAGCTTCAACACACAAAAGATTGAAATCACAATGTGGGATAACCATCTGGAGGGTTTATATATGCGATTTAGGAAACATTTCAACTTCCATGGTTGATCCAGGGGATTAAAAAATTCTAATTAAATCTGGTGGTTGAGATGATATCCAAAGAAAGATTTCGATAGGTTCCGATATTTTGAGGTTTTTAAGAAAAAAATTTGGATTTAAGAAAAATTAAATCTAAAAAAAGATTCTTAAACAAGATAAAAATACCAACAAGTAAAAATATGATTGAAAAAACCTAGGAGAGTAAACATACCTTCAGGATTTCTAGGAAAATTATAGGTAATGTGGAAAATTTTTCTTGGAGAACTTTAGATTCTAGAAAAATTTAAAAACAAATTTAAAGGAAAAAAATATTGATTCTGGAAATTTGATTACAAAAAAATTGATTACGAAAAATTTTGATTATGAAAAAAACGGTGATTACAAGAAATTTGATTACAAAAAAAAACTTAACTATGAAAATTTTTACTAATAAGAAAATGTACTCCCCCTATGAAAAGGAGTTTCTTACTGTAAAGAGATAGGTTTCAACAAGAATTTAACATGGAAGATTACCTTATGGTTATCATTCCTAGTTTCTGTTTAATATATTCAAATCTATCAGAGGGTAATTATTTTATGAAAATATCAGCAAGTTGATCTTCTGTTCTAATAAATTGAATAATGATATCTCCTTTTTGTGTGTGATCCCTAAGAAAGTGATGCCTAATATCTATGTGTTTTTCATGAGAGTGATGTGAAGGGTTTTTACTTAAGGCAATGACACCAGTATTATCAAAAAATATTTGTGTTTTGGTAAAAATCATACCATAGTATGTGAGTGTGTGTTGCATCCCCAACACTTGAGCAAAAAAACTTCCAATTGCTACATATTCAGCTTTAGTAGTGGAAAGTGATACTGAGTGTTGCTTTTTGTATGACCAAGAAACTAATGAATCTCATAATAAAGTAAAATTTCTAAATGTACTTTTCCTATCCATTCTACATCCACTAAATTCAGCATCCGAAAAACTTTTTAAAACAAAATCATTTTCAGATGTATAAAAGTGTCTTAGATCCATGGTTCCCTTTATGTAGCGAAAAATCCTTTTCACTGCCTTTAAATGAGATTCCTTAGGATTGGATTGATATCTTTCACATAAACATACTAAAAACATTAAGTCTGGATGACTAGCTGTCAAGTAAAGTAGACATCCAATCATATCGCTAAAAGATGTTTGATCTACTGGTTTCCCAGCTTTATCAGGATCAAGTGAATTTGAGGTACCAATGGGAGTACTTATACTCTTAGTGTTGTCATATCCATACTTTTTAAGAAGATATTTAATATACTTATGTTGTGATATATAAATTCATTCTGGTTTTTGATAAATTTGAAATCCAAGGAAAAATGCTAACTCACCCATCATGCTCATTTCAAACTCAAATTTCATTATATTCACAAAGGAATCAGTTAAAGATTACTGATTTGAACTATATATAATGTCATAAACATAAATTTTAATAATAAATTTTTTTTCTTACCTTTCTTTATAAAAGGGTTGGATCATCATTTCCCTTAATGTAATTTTTTTGAAGCGAAAACTCTGTAAGTCTATCATACCAAGCTCTAGGATCTTGTTTAAGTCCATATAAAGCTTTGGTAAGTTTTAAAACATGTTTAGGATATTGTTTATCTTCAAAACCATGAGGTTGATCAACAAAAACTTCTTATTGAACATAACCATTAAGGAAATAACATTTAATATCCATTTGAAAAAGTTTGAAGTTAAAGAAAGCTGTAAAGTCAAGTATAATACGAATAGATTAAAATCTAGGTACTGGAGCATAGGTTTCTTCATAGTCTATTCCTTCTTGTTGATTATAACCTTTAGAAACCAATATATCTTTATTTGATACTATGATGCCATTTTCATCACACTTATTTTTGAAAACCCATTTTACTCCAATAACATAAGTTTCCTTAGGTTTTTCAACAAAGTTCTGGACTTTATTCCTTTTGAATTCATTTTTCTCATCATGCATAGCTTTTATTCAATCATCATCACCTAAATCTTCATCAGTTCTTTTTTGTTCTAATTGGGATAAAAATTCTAGATGTTCTACTTCATTTCCTAAGGAACTTCTAGTCCTTACAGGTTGATTCAAATTACCAATGATACTATCACTGGTATGATTCTTAAGAAACAACTGATTTGGGTTTTGTAAAACCTGTTCATCAGTATAGGGTAGAAAATCTTCCGGGGTAAATTCTATAGAAACATTTTCTTGAAAATTTTCTTTATCAGAAGGATCATCTATCAAGGGTTGATAATCAGTTTTTGAAGACACATCAGAATATATAGGTTGAGGTTGTTTAAAAACAAACGGACTGGTTTCATTAAATTTAACATATATTGTTTCATCAACAGTAGAAGTATTTGTATCGAAAACTCTATAAGCCTTAGAATTTGTGGAGTAGCCTAAGAAAATTCCTTCCTCATATTTTGGTTCGATTTTTTGTAGATTAACTTTAGTATTCAGAATGAATACCTTGCAACCAAAAACCTTTAAGTAGGAAAGTCTAGGTTTTCTACCATTCCATAACTCATAAGGAGTTTTATTAAGAAAAGTTCTAATCAAAAAATGATTTATAGTATAAAAAGTAGTACTTACAGCTTCAGCCCAAAATTTTTTGGCTACCAAATATACACTCAACATGGTTCTTGTTATCTCTAGAATAATTTTATTTCTTCTTTCAACAACACCATTTTGTTGATGAGTTCTTGGGTTTTAGAGGTTATGAGTAATGGATTTTCTACTACAAAAAGTTTCAGAATTAGAATTTTAAAATTCTCCTCCATAATCACAATGAATAGTTATCAATGGAAGGTTTTTCTCATTTTTAACTTGGGATCTAAAAATTTTGAAATAAGAAATATATTCAAATGTATTTGCTAGAAAATAAACCCATATAAATATAGTGTAATCATAAAATAAGACAAATACATAATATTTTTCTCCAATGCTTCTAGTTTATATTGGACCAAAAAGATCCATATGCACCAACTCTAATGCATCAGTGGTTGAGACTTCACCGACTGATTTAAAACTTGATTTATGTTTCTTTCCGTATTCACAAGGATCACAAAATTTTGAAGAATCAAATCTAAGCTCCAGTAGATCTTTAACCAGTCTTTTATTAGAGAGTTTTCATAGGTTCCTAAGGTTACAGTTTCCTAACCTTCTATGACAAAACCAAGAATGATCTTACATTTCACTAAGAAAAGGTAGCTATTGGCTCCTAAGGTCTTTTATGTTTTGTGTGTAAACATTCTCTTGCCTATGGGCATAAAGAATAAACTCTTCCTTGTAATTGTGTACTAAACACTTATCATTTATAAAATTCACAAGGTATCCTTCATCACATAACTAACTTATGCTAATAAGTTTGTTCTTAATATCCTTAACCAATAAGACATTTGAAATCAAGTCTTTTCCAAGAAGAAGAATGTTACCTATACCAATAATTTCTCCCAGAGAATTATCTCCGAAAGTTACTTTTACTCCCTACATCTTGATGATATTTTCAAAAAAAAATTTGTTACCATTCATGTGCCGGGAACATCCACAATCCATGTACCATGTAATTTTGTTGGTACTTTCTTTACATTCCTAAAAATAAGACCGTTAGATTTTCAGAACCCAAACTTTCTTGGATCCGGAAACATCAGAAAGAAAAATTTTAGGAATTCACATTTTCTTTGAAAAATAAGATTTATGAAAACCTAAAGACTTAGTTTTGTTTAAGGAACAATTTTTTTTTCAGTGTCCACCACACTAACACTTAGTGCAGAATAGAGAACTTTGAGGAACAAAATAATTATTACTAAAAACCGGTTTTGAATGGGTATAACCAAATCCAAAATTATTTCTCAGAGGTCGAATTTGGGAATACATATTATCAAAGTTTTCTTTACCCAAGTTAAAGTTTAAAAAACACTTCCTCAAGGAAAATATTTCTAACTTCAGTCTAATAACTACGTTTTTATCCTTAAAAACATTTGTTTTAGCACTAGAGTTAGTCTATAAAACATTTTTCTTAGAAATTACTTTTTCTAGATCCTTATAAATTTTATCCTTCTCATAATTAACTTCCTTAAGTGTTTTTAAATTACTTTAAAAATAATAAATTTTCTTATCAAGATCATTATAAAGATCCAATACTTCTTTAGTATGAATATAAATTCTAGAATTTTCCTTATAAAGATTTTTCTTGACTTTATAATTTTCATTTTCAAGAAGCTTAGCAAACCTAGAAATTTCTTCATAAGTATGTAAAGTATTATCTTCATCAGAAGAACATTCTTCATCCGAAGATTCATAATATTTACTATCACTATAATTATAATTCAAGGATACATTGGTTATAGATTCAGCATTGTGTACCTTGACCATTAAATAATGATTTTCAAAAGATAATTTGGCTAGTAAACCAGGATTCTTCTGAATAGAAGATTCATACTCTGAGGATTCATTAGAATAGTCTCCACCACTGGCACTCCAGGTGTCATTAGCTTTCAAATATTTCTTAGCTTTATCTTTGAAGTACTTATTTTTATTCCTCTCATAATGTTTTTCCTTTTTTTACTTTCTCTTAAACATAGAACAATCTGGCCTTATATGTCCTGATCTTTTACAATCATAATAAGTAACTTTAGATTCTTTCGGGTCCTTTATTTCTTTCTTCTTAAATCTATAATGAATGCCTTTCATCCCAACTATCTTGTTCATAATTTGAGAAAGATTAGCTAGATCATTATCAGAATGTTCACTTTCACTTGATTCAGATAAAACAGTAACCCTCTTTGACTTGGATATTGTAACCCTTTCAGGAGTCTTGACTTTATTAGTTGTAAAGGCTACACTTCCATTACCATTATTCTTTTTATTCAAATCAGCATCTCTTTTCATTATCGTCTCATGTTGAAGAAGAGTTCCAAAAATCTCATCAAGATTAATCTGAGATACCTTCCTATTCTCATCAATAGTTATTCTCTTAGATTCTCACTCATTAGGTATGATGTCTATAATCTTGTCCACAAGTTCCTCATCATCTAAACCTTTCTCACCCACGTATTGTAAATTGTTAACAATAGTCATAAACCTCTGTTGTACCTAGCACACTAGTTCTCTATAAGGAAATAAAAAACCATGATATTCTTCTCTAAGAATAGCTCTTCTAGTTTCTATAACTTTGGATGTACCAAAATGAGTAACCTCTAATTTCTTCCAAATACAATTTTCAACTTCACAAGAAGAAATCTGGATATATATATATATATATTTCTGGTCATGGAACACAAAAAAGTATTGCGTACTTGTAGTTTAGTTGATATTATGACTTTTCTTGATAAGAAAAAGTTCTGACTTCCTTATCAGGAATCTTGTAATCTCCAGTAAGCATAACAAAGTTATGCACTCTAGTGTTAATAACAAAATTCTTCATACAATCTCTCCAATATTCATAATCAATCCAATAAAATATAGGTGTTCTAGTAGGATTAAAATTTTCAATCGAACTAACATTCATTCCTTCCATCTAAAGAAAATATCTTTCCACAGAAACTTGTTAATAATAAAAGTTTGTAAACAAGGATAAAAATATCCTAAGAAAGTGAAATATAGAACAATGAAAACTGAGAAATAAATCTTATATTTGAATTTAATTATTTCAGAGATCTCCTCCGATACCAATTGTATGATTGAAATAATGAATGTAGATGATCAATATAAAAGTGGGGGGTGAATTGTATACTTTAAAAATTCCTTTGAAACCTTTAAAGTTGGTATAAAAATTTATTTTTCAACCATAAAGAAATCTATTTTTAACAAGGTTAAACAATTTAAATTCAAAAGAACTCGTAGTTCTACAAACTTGCTAGCTTCTGGGAATATGGTTCTGGAAATGAAATTTAAGAAAAGTTTACAAGGAAAAAAATTCTACCATAAATCGTATAGTATCTTACTAATCAGAGTATACAAGTACAAAAGAGTATAAGACAATTATACATTCCTTTTTAATCAAAATACACCGGAAAACAAACTTGAAACAATACAAGTTACAAGTATATAATCTTTTAACCCAAAGAGTAGGGTATCCAAAAACCTTGGATCAATGTCCCTTGATTTATACTTTAAAGAAATTCTGTCTTACCCACACTAGGGTAATCCCTCGAAAGGAATATCAGAGTCTGTCTTGCTATCCTTATAATCCCTCGAACTTTAAGGTAGTCGGCACCTCTGTCTTCCTTATCGAGGATGTCCTCAAACAATAAGTTAGTTGGAACCTCTTTCTTCCTATCCTCGAAAGCCCTCAATTGTACATAGAAACAATCAGAGTATCATGAAGCAATCTGAACAAGATTTTCAGTACCTACAAATCATGAGAGTCTCTCTCTCTATAAATCACTTCAATAGCATGTAATCTCTAGATTGATCAACATTTTTATCTTGTTCAAATGAGGTCATATTTATTGGAATTTCTTCAATGGTCGGCTCCCTCCTCCAACAGTCAAATTTTTCCTTGAATTTCGGAGGGACGTGTATACATGTCACTCAAACAGTGGTCAGTTAGAAACAGAATGCATGACATCATTTCATAACTATAACAAGGGTAAGTAAAATATGGTTTCTCAACCAATTATATTTTTTGCAGTCTAAGGGAAAAATAAATTTTGGAGTCTGAGAGAAAAAAAATTGGAGTCTATATTACATGGATATTCAGATTCTGTTTTTCAAGGAATTCAGTATTAGAATTCTATAGACTTTAGAGTCTGAATTCGAAAGAATTCAGAACCTGAATTCTAAGAAATTCGGAACCTGAATTCTGAGAGAATTCAGAGTCTGAATTCTGAGAGAATTCAGAGTCCGAATTCTAAGGAATTCAGAACCTGAATTCTAAAGAATTTGTAACCTGAATTCTGAGAAATTTGGAAGCTGAATTCTAAGGAATTCAGAACTTGGATTCTAAGAAATTTGGAACATGAATTCTTAGGAATTCGGAACCTGAATTCTAAGAAATTTGGAACCTTAATTTCAGAGAATTCAAAATCTAAATTTCAGAAGAATTTGGAATCTGAATTCAGAACATAAAAACAGAATACCTTATATCTAAGTATTAATAGGATTCCAAGGATTTAAAAATGAAACTAAATTTTACACTTATAAATAAAAAGAGTTAGATTTTGTGAAACTAAATCATGAACAAGTAAAATAATGATAGGGAGATAGTTTCCTTGGGAAGTAAAGTTTTACTTAATAAGATAAATATTACAGGAAATGAAATTTTCATTAAGATAGAGTGTTTGTGATTTTAAAAACATAAAGGAATGTAAAATTCATAATGAAACCTTATTGACTAAAAAATATATAAGAAATCAAAAAATATTTCCTGCTATTGGCCGATCAGTTGAGAGGACCTCAAATGTTACACTGATAGAAATGGAATTATTACAGGCATATAGATATGTTCTAATAAATAGTGAAATTGAAAATCCATTTATTGAAGAGTTGAAGAAACAAAAAAAGATAAGAATGAGAAGCCTAACACTAAATGAGAAAGATATAATGAAAGATGTTAATAAAGAGCTTGTATAATGGTTTTCATGATGTGTAAGTTATTCAATATTGCAATAAATATGGATATTAGGTTGAAACATATATTTTTTAAATATAATATTGTTTTATTTTTTTAGATCATGAATACTTATACTCGAGCAGAGCTATAAAAATATTTGAAGTTTCTTGCTTGAGGACCTCTAAAACAATTTAGAAAGTAGGAAACTTACAACATGAATGGATTTAGATTTCGTACAGTCGATCGAGAACAAGGTTTGAAAACACAGAATAGTGCTATATTTACATTTTCTGAAGTGGACTACTCTAGAAGTCTGACTAATATTATTGAATTAAACTACCATGGCTATTTTTAGTTTTTTATTCAAATTCAATTGGTTTTATATTACCAGATATGTTAAAAGAGATTCCTCGTAATTTACTTCTGTGAACTTCTCTTTCTTGATGGATGTGGGTGATCGTGAACTGCATGATCTGTATATCTTATAATCGAAAGTGAAAAAGGTATATTATGTGAATGATGTTATGGATTAAGGGTGGAGTGTAGTGGCTCACATAAAACAAAGATATTTTTATAATAGGGGTGATAAAGTGGAAGATTAGACCCTGCACATTGAATCTCATCAATAGCAAGAAGCAGACTTATGTGTCCATTATGATATTGAAAATTTCAGTCTAGAAAGGATGGATAAAGTGTATAAAGTAATGGAGCGATAAAATGACATGATTTAAGGGGAAATTGATTGTATGTATAGTTATGCATTCATTTAGCAACCAGTTATTTCATTTGTCCAGACATTCATTCTCATTATTATGTATATTATGTTTGTTAGTATTGTGCATCTGTTATCATTTTTATTTTATTTTTGCATAATTTTTTTTAAATATATGTTATGAACTTAATTTTATTTGATTAAATGACAGGAATGTCAAGGAGGAAGCATCATACTATTTCATCAACCACACCAACAAATGATGATCCATTTGTCTCCCTCTCTACGATATCTAATCCTGCATCCACTTTCCCCTCTGCACCATCTCCCCCTACACCATATCTTACACCCTCTCTGAGCATCCCTTCAGCATATCAGTCGTCGCATCCCCCTTCAGGAGCCTTAGTAGTGAGGGAGAAGTGCACCACTTCTAGTTCTTCCCAAGGATACTGGAGGGTGACTGTCATAGGTACAAATTTTAATATGAATAAATTTATTGCACATTTTTATACTAACTATTGTTTAATTAAATATGGAAACAATGAAACTATGGGGAAAAATATAAAAATATCATAGGTATGGAATCTTAATGGAGAGAATATCATTGTCCCATTTGATTCGTATGGGTTCCCTACAAATTATTTCATAGGATTACTTGGCTAGATTCTTGGTCAGCTGGCCACAGAGCCAGTTTCCCATCCTCTTTCGAATGATGATTAGAGGTATATGACTTCAACATGGAAAAATGAAGTTTTTTATTCCTAAATAAAGGTAATTTTAATAATTTATGGTATAATTGAATGCCATTATGTTATTAAATTATAATATTTTCAAAATTAATTTATGTGTACATATGTTTTTCCACTTTACAGTTGCTGATGTGATAGCACAAAAGTGGACATTGAAAAATCTGGGCAAGAAATGGAAAGACTTTAAATGTCGATTGTGGAGAAATGTCAATGATACTTTTTGACCACCCAACAGATGTATGAAAAGCTCCCCGATGGGGTACCCAAAGAGTAATGGAATGTTTTTGTTGAAAGACATTGTGATGAGAAGCATATGGTATCAAAATATATATTAATATATTAATATAATTTTACATTTATATATGTATATGAATATGGAATGACATTGAATAAATTAATATTAAATTAAATTTTATATATTTCAGGATCTTTCAAGGAAGAATTCATCAAGTCGGGCTAAGAAAGTCATCCCTCACACTACGGGTTCAAATATTTTTCCTAGAAGTCGATCAGCTCTGGTAGTCTTTTCATTAGTTTAAATATTTATAAGATAATATTATCTTTTTAATATATTAAATTATTTATTTATATTTTTTTAATGTAGTCACGGATTTTAGGACACCCAGCATCCCATACAGAATTGTGATAGAATGTTCACAAAAAATATGATAGAAGTTTTATTAATGATCCTGCCAAAGAAGTTGGGGTATGAACTCATTTTTAATTATAATAAATTATTATTAGTTATCACTATGTTAATATATATTGCTTCTAATATGACTAAAATTGTATTTATAGGTACAATTTAAAGAACTATGGGATTTCAATCCTACACAGTTCTACTCAATCTCCCAGGATGACCTGGTTACTAAAGTTCTTGGGAAGGAGCATCCTAGTCGAGTGTGCGGGATGGGTTTGGGACTCGTACCATATAAGGCATTTAGAAGGAAATCGGGGATTTTAGCTACATCTACTCCTGGTTTTAGTTTTTCCATACCTTGAGATACTCAGAGAGATATTTTTTCTCTAAAAAACATAGTTCATGAACAGGGGACTTGGATATACGCTCTATAGAAATTGGTGATTGATTTATATTATAAGACAATTGGATCTTCCCTTGGTGGTATTGTATCGACTAGTGGTGACCAGGTAAATCACAAAAATTCAAAATCATTTTGTTTTCAAACATTTCTTGGTTTTGAGATTAAATATAAATATACAACAATATTTAATTTTCAATATAATGTTCTTAGAGGTGGTATCAGGAAGTAGATATGGAGGTGGAGAGGGTGATGAGTTGTGTTCATCATCGGATAGTGATTAGTGGTATTTTTGATATGTTGGAAAAATATTATAATAGTCGGTTTGTATATGTATCATTTGTGGCACAGATTTGTCACTTAACATTTTCATGACCTAACATTTTCTTGATTTCTCATGTTTCCTTTTATGAATTTTGAACCCAGTCTTCCAAAGACAATAGTAATTTATGATCCTAATGTTGTATTAATTAATATTTATATTTATGAATCATATATGGACCAGAACTGGATAGTTATTAGAGACTTCAACACTATCCTGAGACCAAATGAAAATATTGGACCACCTCTTCTAGATTTCTGACAAGTATATGTTGTAACCAACCTCTTCAGAATCAACTGTAGCTTTTCCATCCTCTCTTGAATGAGACTTATCCCAAATAAGGACCACTCTCCCAAATATACCTATCACAATGTATATCTATATGGATTTATATATAATAATTCAAAGGGAAATATATTTATTTAAACCTAATTACTATTATGATAGGAAAGTCTTACCCGTGGAAAATGATTTTCCCAATATCCACCAAAATCAAGAACACAAGGCTAAATCATATCCTCAAGAACCTGGATAACTCTCTCTATCGATCCATCCATATATTAATGCCAATCAATACTCAATTTTATCTAGGAACCTATCACCTCAAAATTTTATATAGAACCTAGATTTAAACCTTGGGTCCCTATTAAAAAAATCATAAAGGGAAACCCATGAAGTCTCACAATCTCTTAAACATACAAGTATTTGAAGTTCCCCACATGTATCGTTTTCTTGATAGGTAAGAAAAGAATCAATTTTTTAAGTTGATCAATGATCACCCAAATCACATCCTCCCCACTAGGATTTGGTGGAAAAAATAATTAAGTCCATAGAAATATCATCCCACTTACATATTGGAATGGGTAAAGGTTGAAACAAACCAGTGGGTCTCTAGTGTTCCACCTTAATTTTCTGAAAAATGAGAAACCATGAGAAAAAATATACAATTTTCCACCTCATCCACGCACACCAATGCTTACATCTCATTTTTTGACACATCTAGGTAGATCTAGGGTGTACGGACTAACAAGATCAATGCCCATTTTCCATCAACTCTTACCTAAAATAAAATAGAACAACTAACCTATTATGGAAGCACAAAGCTCCACTGGGAGACCAACACTACTCACTCGAGGTCTCCCCCCCAAAAAGAATTTCACTAAATCATTTGAACTCAGTGTTTTTCACCTATTATTGCTAAACCCACTCATAAAAGGATGAGTCATAATTCATCAAATCTAATAACACAATCCCACCAATTTCTTCTAATCCCAATATAATCGTAGAAAACAAACTCTTAAGATACCACTCTATAAATGATTCCTTCACGACTTGTGTTAGTAATTTTATGCTCAATGCCTCAAAAACCACATTCCCTTTCCTAAGGGTCAATGCAAAGTTAGAATAAAAATTATAAAGATACACCACTCTTCCTTTCTATCAAAGGTTCATATCCCTATATGAAAAAATATATTTCTCGTTCTTGTGATCAGAATACACCAACATATTAGGTGTAATTTGATAAGATGAAATAGAAATGGACATCATACTAGGGAGAAGATCAACTGTAAATTTGACCTCTCTCTATAGTGGTAAACCAGAATAATCCTCCTAAAAGACTTTGGGGTATGCACACACTGTAGTAGAAAGTTAACATCCCAAACAAGGTTCATTGACATAAAGTAAACGTTTTGAAAACTAGCATGATATTACCCAATTATAAGGAACAATAAGACACATCCTTCATGATCTAGCGTCCCACTCACACTAAAAATCATGAGTGTCCCCATTGAAAAATAAAACCTATACCAAATAAAGATAAAAGTCTATGTGGGCCTTAATTAATATTGATCATTTAATCTATTTTAATAATCAGTTTGAATATTTTAACATCAAGAACTAAAAATTCACACAACACCTTGAAGTCATCTATCATCACCTGAAATGTGGGACAATTGAAACCAAGTTCGTACCTATTTTCCAAAGGTGTGGAAAGAAAAAATAAGAACAACATAAGTTCTAAAATTAATTCAAAAATGTAAACTAACTTTTACAATATAAAGGAATGATTAGAACATATATCAAACAAATCTAGAACCATAAAATATTAAATAAAAATTATACCTCTAACAGTAGTTAGAACTTTTTCATATTAATATATCACATACTCTTCCACATAAATCCATATAGTATTAGCCAAATAAAAATCCCCCTTGGCCTAAGGATTAGACTCACCACCCTTGGAATCATTTTTATGAACCTTTGAACCTTGGGTGAAAGTGGATCCTTCCTTACTGCCCTGGGATATCAATTCAAAAAAACACTTCAGATGACCAAAATATCCACAATTATGACAAGTATTAGGATCCTCCACACAATTAGTCTTTTTATGAACAAACTTTCCACACTATTATAAGAAAACATTGTGCTACCCTGATGAATCCCTTAAAACAAATCCTAAATGAAACTAATCCCCCTTCTGTATTCTTTTCTGGCCAAAAAATACACCATGGGTAACAACCCCTCCAACTGAATCTCCACCCAAACCTATCTATGTAGATATATCTGCCTAATCTAGAACTTATTTTTAGACTACCTCTATGAATGTCATAATACACATGATAGTCAAAATTTATTGAATATTTGGACTCAACCCTAACTCAAACCATTTAGACTTTAGCTACTCATTGGTGACTAGCTCTGGTACTAGATGCATCAAATCAGCAAAATTGGGGGAATACTTCATAACAGTACACTTATCCTTCTCTAAGTTTAAAAACTGCTAATAATTTGCAAACATAATTCCTCAGGGTAAAATTATTAGTTGAATATTTTCTTGAAACAAGTCCAGGTAATTTCCTTATGAAACTTAGCTTGCACGATGGAGTCTCACCATATCCTACCTAGTCTTTAGAGCATATACATGGAGAAACCCACCTTGAATTACTTATTATTATTCAAGAAATTGAGTATCCTCTCAATCTGATCAAGCTATTCCTCAGATTCCTAGGATTCCTTATCACCATGGAAGATGGGTGGATTAGTACATGTCCCTAATGAATTTATAATTGAAATGGAATGGTAACTCCCTCTATGTTATGAGCTTCTTCTTTTAGAACTCTTATAGTGCAATATTTAGACCACAATTTGGTATCCAATAATATCATATTTCTTCACCCTACCATATTCTTTATCTATATTATGTGTTTCCAAATTGAATAAGTGTGTGGATTTGAAAGTGAGTTTTCTTATTAAAGTGTTGGTCTTCTTGTATTATTTTGGATGTAGGAAGTGCGTGCATGTGAAATTAGCACATTTTTCAGAAACCACCGCCAAATTGAAGAAAATGCCACATATTACATGCAGACATGAAATTTATTAGTGGTTTTTGGAAAACTCCATAGAAGCATATGGTGGCAATTTAAACCACCACCATATCCAAAAAGACTGTCGTTATGTGATGATTTTCCTATAGTGTCTTCTTTATCTTTCCCCTTAGGAAATTTATTTGCATAATTCATGTACTTTTCGCATTTATAACATTCAATCATTGATGATACATTAGGTAAACCATTATTCTCATCCATTGTGTTGAATGAACTCTTCATTTTTTCATGGAAATTGATTACTCCATGTCTATATTCACATCATATAAAACATCAACTTGTTTCTTTGAGACATTCCCTAGAGTACTTATTCAAATATTATTAACATATAATAAACTTAATATTCTTTCCTCCATTGTCTCCACCACCCAAACAATCAATGAACTCTATCCTTATCTTCATTGTCAATCCCAGGAGTTGGGTAAGGTGCATGTTGTTAATCATATATCATGATAACTGATTATGAATAATCATAATTTTCTTCACTCTAGTAATTATCACATTTGGTTTCTCAACAAAACATTATCTATCACATTCAATGTTATCCTAGTTCTTTATGGTTCCCACCATTGAATAAAAACTAAAATCAAAGTGTGAGAAAAAATATTCGTAATTGGAAATGACATAGTCATGAAAAATAACTTATATGATGTCTAAATCATGAAAAATTATTTTCAATCAATGAAACCTTGGGTTTAACTTAGGTAATCCATGGTCATTACTAAAATCATTTATAATGGTTCATAAATAGTTTTTGAATTTCCAAAGTATAAACCCTAAGAGTGTCAATCTCGGAGTGAAAAAACATTTTTTGTCATGCACCAGGTGATGATCAAGTCCATCACAATGCACCATTTTCGAAGTTATTACACATAGGTAACTATTTACCAAAGCCACATCTACTTTTAGTAACTATAAAAGGATTTTATTGTTTAGAAACAACTCACTCTATCCCTTACCAAAATTCTAGTACATTTTCCTACACTTTGAATCGTCATTAGACTTATCCTTATAAATATCCTTAAAAATATCCCTAGTGATCTCACTAATGTTTTTTCATCATAGTTTTCAAAGGTTAACTAAACCTATACTATGATACCAAATGAAACATACCAATATTTACATAAATAGATATTACATATTTTGGATGAATATCCATTAAATTACAAAACAGTATCCTGAGGATCACAATGGTTTAGTGACTTTGGATACTAGGTACTCAATATAATTATTTAGTGTAATATATTCAATGTCTCCCATAAATATAATCCCCTTTTTACTCTTTATAAACATAAACTACTTAAAATGATTCTTCATAACCTAGAAAGGAAATATAAGAAAGGGTGAGCTCAATGTTTGGTAAGGGTAAACATGAGAAATACATAAACATAATGTGAGAATAAGGGAATGAGAACATGGTCATAACATATGAAAATCACATCCTACATTTAAAATATCAAAATATTGTTCCAATAAATAAATATTGGAAGTTAATAAGACATGAATCATAATGGAATCAAAGAATATGATCCATGAGAACATAAAATTAGAATAAGACACAGATTTTTTGAATATACATAAGCATAGAAAATGTTATTTCAAGGATACCGACCAAGAAATTCAAAACATTATAGTCTTGGGATAACCACCCATGTACCTATATAGGGCTTGGTAAAATCTCTCATGTACCCTTTTTTGGATTGAGATAACCTCCCATGTATCCCATATGAGATCATACAACATTAATCATTATTCAATACATTGGATGGATATATAGGTCCCAACTATGCTGATTATAACTTAACCACCATCCTTGGGTATAATGTAAACACTTTCCTTGGTTATAACGTAACCACCATCTTTGGTTATAACATAACCGATGTCACATAATGAAAATAATACATGTGTGAGACATAAGATTTAAAAAAATACATTATATGGAAACCCCTAAAAATAAATGGTTTTAATAAGAATTGCATCATACAATTTCCCAAGGAAAGGAAATGGGTTTTATATACATTTATTCATTTTATCATAGCATAACCCATGGAAAAAAAGTTGGTTTCATAATCATTTTATCAAGGTATAACCCATGGAAATAAATGGGTTTCATAAACATATTTTCATCATAAACATTAACCATTAATATAAAGAATAATAATAATGGTATCCTTGGATCAAATCCCTAGTAAATTATAAGTAAAATCAAATTATTTCATCTTATGTGGAAAATGATTTTGAAAAATCACTTGGAACATTTTTTGAGAAAAATAACCTTTATTTAAAAATAAATTTTTAAAATAAAGTAATTCATAAAAAAATTTGGAAATAATTTTATTTTAAAATAATATTTTAAACATATAAATAAATCCTTAAAAATTATTTGGTCATTATGGAAAAAATTATCATTCATTTCAAACATGTAAAACAAAGATTCCTTTCACATTTTTGGTAAAATCCGAACGTGAACTGTTTGGAAAATTACATGAAGGTTCCTTTAAAAAAATTAATAGGTAAAAAATGGGTAAAAAAATATTTAATAAATCATTTATATAGTGTTAAAAACATTTTTGAAAACATTTTTTATAAACATGTTTTTGGAGGAAAAGGGGGTTTCTGACCGAAGAGAGAAATAAAGATGATTTTTCATAAAAACATTCTTTTGGAATCTTGAGTACATAAAGAGGGTAACATTAAGGGGAAAATGTATTATCCATAAATAACCATATTATAATAAAATACATGATTTTATTGAGAGATATATCATAATATTTAATCATTTTAAGAATAATAAAGAACAATCTCGATAAATAATGAGATTGTAATAGAAAACCCTTACCACTTTGGTAACTTTGATTCATAAGAAAAATTAAAGAATAAAAATAAATGAAACTAAGAATATATTGTGAATAAATAAATTAAAAATATTATAGGTCAAAGGTTCTATATATACACCTCATAAAATAATATAGGTTCATAACATAATATATGTCTCAAAGAAGTCAAATTGAGAGAAACATCCATTACCATATTGGTAACAATTAAACCATAAACCCCATGAAAGGGAGATCATAAAATTGATATGTAAATACCCATAATTTTTAGGATAATAAATATAAATTAAATTCATGGACATTATATACACCACATAAAATAAACACATGGTGAATATGGAATTTGTCGTACAAAAATTAGAAGTGAGACGAAAATCATTTACATTAAGTATTGGCTTCCTTAATACACATTAAAAAATACTTTATAATAAATAAATGTTTGTTTTAAATATATTACAGAACCATAATTATATATATCATAACATATATTATCTACTTATGAACTTTTATTACCCATTTATTAATAATTCTATATTAAAGTCAAGTATCGGGTAATAACTTCTTTGTTTTTCATATATGTTTTGATTTGGTATTTAGAATAATATTAATTTTCTCATAGTAAAATATTATCCAAAACGTTAAAAAAATATATAAATTTCATATATATTCATTATATATTAATTAATAGTAATCTATAAAACATAGAGATAGAAAATGAAATATATCGTTCATAGAGACGGTAGGTTGTACGTACGTATGAACGTTGTTTCCATTTTCTTGATGGATTTTAATAAAGTAATGTAAATAATATATATAATTTATAAGTTCATTATTATTTTATATTTTTCATATATATTCATTAAATTTACCCTTATTACCTTCCATTAAAATAATTAGTGAAAAATGAATCGCATCAATTCACGAGGAAGTAGTCCACCGTACGCACGAATGGCTTTATCATACCCCCCATAGAATGGAAAGTAAGAAGGTATATGTGATATATTTATTAAAGTGGTATAATTATTTTAAAATTTTCATATATATTCATTTAATATATCCTTATTACCTCTAATTAAAGTTGAAATGAAAAAATTCACCACTTGGATTTTCAAGGCGGTAGTCCGCCGTACACACGAGTGACATCATTGTTTTTCAAAAATTTGAGAGGTAATAAAGTAGATGTGTTATTATAATTAAATAGGAATAATAATATCATAAATATAATATATCAAAATTAAATCCATCATTATATCCATTCATTGGATGTGTTGATGGAAAACAAATTACATTGATTCACGAGGCGGTAGTCCACCGTAATCACAAAACATGATTTTGTAACACAGTTTGATGGAAGAAGAGATGGATATATGTTATAAAGTTATAATAAAAACATATAAATTTATTTAATACACTAATTTTATTATATCATCATGTTTTAATAATAATTGAAGAAGTTTTAGGAATAAATCACGTAAAACTCCCAATTAGGGAAGTTACCTCTTCTTCGAACAACTTATTTTAGTTGGCACCAAAAGCCTACCTAGATTATATTTACGAATATAATAAGGATTATATGATGATATTAGGTAATAAATTAAGTTATATGGGTATTTATCTTCCAAAATAATGGGTTTTGGAAGTGTTAAGATGAGGGGAGATGGGGTATCCTATTATAAGTGAGGCGAGTGGCATACATGTAAGTTTTGAAAAGAAAAAATTATACCCATGTTTTTCACATGAAACAAGGATCAAAATGGACTATTATTGAACCATATAAGTAATAGTGTGTGTATATATATACATAAATGGGTTTTTACACGATTCAAGGTCATTTTACCTTTTATATTTTTAGTTTAAACCCATAGTGAACCCATTTTAACCTTAACTGTGGAAATTAATTTTTACTACTTTTACTATTCATAATAGAAAAAATTAAGTTGAACATTTTAGAAGGTAAAAAATATTATTATTGAAAATATTTAATCCATTTTTCAAAATTAAATTCATATTAGTGGATAATTTTAATTTAAAATTTAACTCATAAATGTGACAAAAAATGGATTTCAAAAGAGAAAATCATTGAAAGTTATAAAAAGTATTTATATCAAAATTCAGTATAAAATTAATTTCAATGAACTAAATTGGATTAGTAGATATATAATTTAATTAATTTTACTTTTAAAAAATATTAAAACAAATTGGAAGTTTTAAAATGTTTTAAAAGAAATGATGATTCTTAATAAAAATGAGTATTTTTAATGTTCATAAAAAAATTAAATTTTCTGAAAATTTTGAAAAATTTAGCTGAAGATAATTTTGAAATGATGATTTAAAAAATTAAATTTATTTTTTCATCTAAATTTTCTAAAATTTTTAAAAGTAATTTTAAAATAAGAATGCAAAATGTGATAAAACTATTTTTTAGAAAAATAAAATTTTTAGGAGTAAAATTGAATTTGTTATTATCTCTCATCTAGAAAAAAAATAAGATGAATGTTATAAATTTAATTGAATATATTATATATAAATTTAATTAAAATAATTCAAAAAAGTGATTTTTTAAAATTTATTTAGGTAAAAATTGTTTTCTTCATAAAAATAGTTTTTCGAAAAAAGATTTTCTTTATTTTCAAATAGTTCTTATTTTCATTTACAATTAATTGGTCACTAAATAATTTATTTTATATACACGTGTAAACTTTATATTTTCATAATTTAGTTAATCCTATTCATACCATCCATTCCATGGCTAGGTGATAACAATCATATTAAATAATAATATTTTGATAGTATGTCCTGTTTTTTTATACTCAATGTTGTGTGTAATGCAAGATAAAATTGTGTTGTGTGTAACGCAAGAAATCAAAAAAAATAAAAAATATATATTTCACAATATATTGGGGTGTTTCACTTCTTATCCTAATTTTTCATTAACCTTCATCCTATACCATTTATTAAATTTTATTTATCACTTTAATAAAAAATTGAAACCATTAATCGTCTATAAAAAATTATTACTACTATATAATAACATGTTATTACTCATTCAATCATTATAATGTGCTCTTTTTTATAAGTTTTATCTCCCACATGAATGATGTTATAATGCTTAAATCATGAATTAATAATAAAAATTAATTACTTGCAATAATTTTTAATAATAATGTATTTAATTTTGTAAATAATTTTTAGTAGTGGTATTTATAATTATATTCAACCATAAATTCAACTCTTTTTTTAATTTAATAATTATTGAAAAAGGAAATTTTTAGGCGTTCCACACAAACCATAAACATAAGTTCTATTTAATGACTATGGGACTCCAAAGAAATTTCCAAAATATATATTTCATCATCAAGAACTTTATTTATTTGATGAACCCATGAAAGAGGAGAAAGTACCAGAACTACCAAACTGAAGTACACATGAAAAATAGAACAGTTGGAACCCAAATTAATGATTTTAACTATTGAAATTTAATATGTGGGTAAAAATTAATTATAAATTAATGGTATTAATTTAAATAAATATTAGTAAGGTTTTTATTTATATTTATAATAAACCTAAATTTATTACATAGGGAGTTATAACACATTTGACCAAAAGGAAGTCTAAAGTAATGGTTTTTTTCCAATATAATTGTGAATTATAGATTATTTATGTTTAAATTACTAGTTGAGGTAATTTTTCATTATTTATCTGTAAAACCCCATATATTTTTTTCTCCTATGATTATTTTTTATTTATATGTTTATTATTATCACTACGCTTCCCTTTGGATAACAATTTAACCTAAAAGATGCTCATAAATGGAGCTAAACATATCCCTTTATTACAGTTGGGAATATTTTTCCTCTATATCTATATTATTTATATTGTTTCAATAACTATCTTATGTCTACTTTAATTATTTCATAATTTCATTTTCTATTGAATTTGACATCCTTTTTAAAAGTTGAAAATTAATCTTCTTAAAGTTTTCTACAAGAGTCGTTTTATTCTTAATTTACAAAAGTGTGAAACAAATCACATTTTTAAATTTTTTAATATGAATGAATTTTACAACTTTTATAAACATTTTTCATAATGAATATTCCTCTTAAAGTCTTCATATTTTTCCAAATTATTGGTTATTTCCATGATTTTTTTATTTTTTTATTTTAATATTATGTTTATCAAAAGAAAAGTATATTTCATATTATTTTTTAAAATATATATTATTACTTTGTTATAAAGGTTTTTTCCTCCATTTAAATGAACTTTAATATATTTTATGCTTTATTGGGTATATGATATAATGATATCATCCACCTTCTTTGTCTTTATTATTTATGATGATGTTTTAAAGAAGTTTTCTTGAACAAATTTTTTCCCATGAGTTAACTAAGATATGATGGAATTATGAGTGTTTTTAAATTCTTGTTGCACACATATGTATATGTTATCAATTGTATGATTATTGGGTCCATTATAAACCTATCATGTATTAGATAATGTTTTACATATCAAGAGAAAATGTTATGGGACATGGGTAGGTATCCCAATTCTAAAGGGCTATAGGGAATGGTTAGTTAGCCAAATTCCAAAAGTTTATGGGATATAGGTGGTTATCCCAGGTCCAAAAGGTTATAGATGGGAAGTTAACGTATTAAATTGTGAAGTGAATGTATTAGTTTTTATCATTGACATATGTTATTATTTATATTATCATGATTATTCCACACTCTTATGGAACATTCTAATGTCTATGTCATGTTCTCATGGATCAAAATTATTAACTCACAACCCATGTATTATACTTAAATATGTAGTCCATGACTCTCCATTAATGATCTATATTTAACTAGTAATGATTTTCTTATGTTATTTCCATGCACTTTTATTATGTTCTCAAACCCACAGACTCATCATTTTCTCACTTATAATCTTTAATCGATATCATCTATGTTTACCCATATAGGGTATTCTAGCTCACCCTTTCTTATATTTACATTCCCTAGGTTATGAGGTAGGTAATTAAGTGTGATATGTATAAATTGGTGTCACATGTAAATATTATATGTGGAATATGGTGATGATATTGTAAAACAAGTTGGTTATATACCAAATCAGCAAAAACACAAAACCTTTGTGTTTTGGGTTTGTGTGAGTCATGAGACATAATGTCAAAGTTGTGAAATTGATATAATATATATTTTTTATGATTATAATGTCTCATTTGGTATCAAAGATAGTTTGTAAATTATTTTTTTTATAATTAAACATGCTTAACATACAAGGATATTACATCATTTTAGATGAATATTCAACACATTACAAAAATACATGCCCGAGGATTTTAATAGTTTAGTGTCTTTGGAAACATGGAAACATAATCATCTATCTTGGAGAAATATATTCAAAATGTCCCTTAAAGATATTACCCTTTATTAATCCTACTTAAAACATTTATTCATAACTTGGGGAAAGAAAACATAAGAAATGGGTGAGCTCAAGTGCTCAGTGAGGGAAAACAAGGGAGATATATAAGAATAACCAGGGAATAAGGGTATTAGAACATGATTGTATCATTAGAAGATTTTAACCTACATATGAAATATCACAAAAATGAATCATGGAATAAATATTGGATGTTCATAAGACATAAATCATAATAAAATCAATTAACATGATTCATGAGAGCATAAAACTGGAATAAGATATAGACTTCTGACATACAAATAAGAATATAAAAACATTATATATAAGTCAATGCTCATTTCTAAACAATATAATGGTACTTCATGGATACTACACCTACTGGGCGGGACACACCACCATCCCCAGTCATAGTCCATTCATTATAAGGGATTGGGTCTCCCATTTGTCCCATAGTGGATCCAGTTTCCCATTATTCTGTACTAGATCAGGTTTCCCCATATTCCCATAGTGGATCGGGTTTCCCCATCTTCCCATAGTGGATTAGGACACACCTGTTTCCCATTTTCGATCAAGACACACCTGTTTCCCATTCTGGATCAAGCCCATCAACTTTTTTCTCATCATTATCTCATGAGATATAAATAATTACCTATTACATTGGAAGGAGATATAGGTCCCAACCATCACATAATAAAATCATACATACATGTTCCACAAAATAATAAAATGTCCATCATATCATAACCCATAAAAAGCGATGATTTTCATCACATCATAACCCATGAAATGAAATGGGAAACATAACCATGTAATCATATTATAGCCGTTGGAAAAGATATAGGTTTCATAATCTTTTCATCAAATAATTATACATGAAAAGAAGTGGGATTCATAATCATATAACCAGTGGAAGAGGAATTAGTTTCATAAACAATCAACTTGTGAAATATAAATGGGTTTTATACCCATCATTACATCAAAACATAACCCATTCATAGAAATAATATTAATGGAACTTATAGATCATATCCACAGTAAGGCATGATTAATACCAAAAGATATTATCTTGGATGGTAAATAACATTTAAATGTCTTCTAAAAACATTTATTCAGTAAAATATTCTTTTTTCTTTGAAAATTTACTTTCTTGAAACATAGACCCTTTTTAAAACCATTTTATTTGAAAACAACATTGATAAATTATAAAGGAATCTTAAAAACCTTTTGAAAACATTTTTCTTTGAGAATAATTTGAAAAAATATAAAGAATTTTTAAAAACCTTTTTAAAACATTTTTCTTTGAAAATAATTTTAAAGTATATAAATAAATCTTTGAAAAATTTTGAAAACCTTTTTCTTTGAAAATTTTTGAAAACTTATAAAGAATGTTTGAAAACATTTTAAAAAAAAACTTTTCTTTGAAAATACTTTGAAAACATATAAATAAAGCTTCAAAAAAATTGAAAACCATTTTCCAATAAAACTTATAAAATAATCGTGAAAAAAAATTAAACACTTTTTAAAACTAAAACATTTTCAAAAACCTTTTTAGAAAACATGGTTTTGAATGAACACAGATTTCCAACCGGAGAGAGAGATAAAGTGGAATTTTATTAGAAAAACTTTCTTAATTATATTAAGTTACAAAGATTAGAAAAATAGTAAAAATACATGAATATAACATGAATAACTATAGGATAAGAAACGTCATGATTGTTATTGAGATATGGATCATAATATTAAATCAATGGTAGCATAATCGTAAACAATCTCTATAAATGATGAGATTGTAGCAATAAACTATTACCACATTGGTAACATTGACTCATAATACCCAAGAGATAATAAAATTACATGAATCTTATAATATCATGAAAATAATAATATTCATGACATAACATGTGAAAGGGATACTATATACACCTTATAAAAGAATATAGGTGTTTAGAAAAACATGCGTCTCAAAGAATGAAAATTGAGATAAAACTACTTTACTGATTTGGAAAGTATTGAACTATAAACCCCATGAATGATAGATAATATAATAGATATTTAAATTTAATTAATTATAATTATATTAATCATAAAATAAATCAATGGTTAGTATATATACCATACAACAATAATAAATAGTGAATATAGCATATATCTAATAGAAATAAAAGTCAGATGATAAAACTCTTACCTTAAGTCTTAACTTTATTCATAAACATTCAAAAATCATGTATAATAAGTATAATTTTATTATAAATATAAAAAAAACTATATTATCATATATAATACCATATATTATTTTATTATGACTTTATATTATCCCATTATTAACAATTTCATGTTAATGTTACATTTCGGGTAATATCCGCTTTCTTTTTCGTATATGTTTTGACTTGTTATCCTTGATTCTATTAATTAGACCATTATTTAATTATTTATATAATTTAAAACATTATTTATATATCATATATATTCATTATATAAATATTCATAATAATATATAAAATATAGAGATATGAAATAGATACACCGTTCATGGAGATGGTAGACCATACGTACGCATGAACATTGTTTCCATTTTATTGTCATATTGAAAGAAAGAAATTAAATGGAATATGTGTTTATATATATATATATATATATTATAATTGTAGTATAATTATTATTTCATATATATCATATAATTTTATTAAATCCATCCTTATTCCATTCCATGTAAAGTGTGAATGAATCACATAGCTTTGAGGAGGCGGTAGTCCACACGTCCACAAATGAAGTTATCATATTTACATGAAATGGAATGAATGAAGGTATGTTATATGTAATAATTATAGAATAACAAGTACGTTATAAATATCATATATATCATATAAAAATATTATGTACATCATAATTCCCAATCATGTGAGGTGGTCAAGGAAAAACGAACGACATCATTTCACGAGGCGGCAGTCTGTCATACACACAAATAGTAAGTTCATTACCCATTTGATGGAAGTGTGTGTGAGTGTTGATAAAACAATTAATATAACAATGTTAGAACCTAGATATTTTATTTTCGGTATTTTTTCTTTTTCTGGTTGTTTTTGAGAAAAAGGGGAATTTCTGGAAAATTTTGAAGTACACGTCGTGTACATTCTGAGTACACGCTGTGTACTCGGTTACCGTGGGTAGCTATCTGCTGTCCATGTAGCAACCATGCACATGGCCATGTGGGGGTAACCTAGAGGCTTCCTAATGCGGGGTACGGAAACGGAAAGTACACACCGTGTACTTCCAAAGTACACGCCATGTACTTTCTTTTTTTCATTAAACACACTGGGGTCATGTTTGACGGATAGAACTACCTTCTTCTAGGTTTGGTTCATCCGAGAGAAAGAGAACGGTGTATATCTTCACCAATCCCCCAATCGAGCATCTGTTCTCCAAATCAAACTCTGTCCATTGCGTTGGAATCGCATCGGTAATCTCTCTCTTCTACTTGATCTCTGTTTCCCAATTCCTCATCCATCTCATGTTATCCCATGTTGAACATTTCAGACATTTTTTTTAGATCCTCAGAGTTCTAAGGTGAGTCAAGCCCTGATACTCAAGTATATTGATCTCCCAATGATGAGGTAGGTGTTTTGTGCCTTTCTGTTGAAAGTAGTTAAGTTATATGTGCAATTTTTTCCAATACCCATGAACGGGGTATTGTGCGTTTACCGTTTTAGCCCTATTGTTTGCATTTTATGCTTGTATGCTTTATTATAGGTTAATTTTATGTGAATAGGGTTAATTCCAATGCCTTTGAAGTTTTTTCCCATGCATGATTGCATGTTTTGACTATTGGGTCTAGTTTGCCTGTTAGGCTGATGTTTACTTTCCCATGCCTAGTTGTATGATGGTGTGATTATTCTGATATACTGATATGTTTTAGACTGCTATCCAAGTAGTTCTTGAGGTTTACATTGGCCGATATGCACTTATATGCTTGCTTGACTTACACAGGGCCATGATAACCTGGGTTAGTAGAACATTGGGAGAATGGATGTTGAGGGCTTCTCTAGAGTGTCTGTTTTACTTACGATGCGAGACTACAGGGGAAATTGACGTTGAGTGATTCCCCAGAGTGTATGTAGTTCCTTGATGCGGGGAAAATAGGGAATGAGATGTAAGTGCTTCCCTAGAGAATCTTTAGTTAACGATACAAGACTATATGAGGAATTGACAGCGAGTGCTTCCTCAGAGAGTCTATGTTTAAGCTGAACCAGAGGGGTTAGACTGAGTGTACTACCCAGAGGGTTTCCTCAACTTTTTAGGTAGGACCATAGGGGATAGGTTGTGAGTACATCCCAGAGGGTTACCTATTTGTGTTTAGTTGCTTGCTTGTACATGTTAGGTAGGACCAGAGGGGATAGGTTGTGAGTACTTCCTAGAGGGTTACCTGTTTGTGTTTAGCTGCTTGCTTGTACTTGTTAGGTAGGACTAGAGGGGATAGGATATGGGTATTTCCCATAGGGTTACCTTTTGTGATTATCTAATTTTATTATCTGTTTATTAATATATGAAACTTAATGTTTGACACTGTGGATTGATTACCATGAGTACTTCTTTGTTTACTGCATTTATTTGCTTACTACCTTCCATATATTAACTTACTGTTAGGCATAGATCTCATGGTGGTTACCTACTAGGATTTAGTCTCACACCCTATTTGTACCATGCTTTTGGTCCTAAACAGATTATATTGTTGCAGGTATATATAAGGGAAAGCTCCCTTCTACTTCAGGTACATGATTTGTTGTGGAGCTAGAGAGCATGGGACAAGATATAGCTTGCGATGCTGAGGAGTTGTTTACTGCTTTTATTTTGTACTTGGCTTAGTACTATTGTATTCCATCATTGTGATTTGTTTTCCTGCTTTCTTAGACATATGTATCATGCATCATTCATATATATATATGTGTGTGCTTCAGTTTATTATTTTCCAGTCTTTTGTTGTTTACTTTTGTACAGATTATTACTGCTTCTGCTATTGTTATTTCTTTCTTCCACGGTGTTACTCTTCCAATGAGGGAATAGTTTCCCCACTATCACACCCAAGGCCCTCACTACTATTCGGTAGCCTCTAGCGTTTGTGAAAATTCACTTGAGGCCATTTGACCAACCTGGGACGGGGAACCTCTTGGTGGCTTCCGGAATCGGGACGTTACAAAGTGGTATCAGAGGAATTATTTTCTATTGACTTACTTTTTGGAGCCTATAGCCAGGGATAGGAAGAAATTGGTACTTGTTATTAAGTTGTTCCCAGGATTAGCTAACTCGTGTACAGGGAAAAGCCAATCTACCTTGTTTATTGCAATTTTTCTTATTTTTCAATTATTAGAGTTGATTTTATTTTCACCATTGGGTGACTCACATATATTGTGTTATTATCATTGATGTTATTGAGGCTCTATTTCTGTTGCAACTTGATGATATGAGGGTATGCCATCTCATGCATCATTTAGTCACTTTCTATAAATCACATGTCATGCATTCTTTCCATGCCATATAGGGTGCATTAGCGATTGCATGTTGTTATGATAGATGTTGTGCTATAGATGCATGTTGTTGTGATAGTTTCCTTGATAATATACATGATGTTTGATAGGGTATCGTTTGTGTAAGGTTTTGTTTTAATGAACACCAAAATTTGGTTCCTGGGGTGTTATGGGCCCTCATTGACCAGAATTTGGTGGATCTTTAACATGTTTACCTTATATATGACTTGTGTAAGATTTCAAGCTTTGATTTTCGTAGAGTATGGGCCCTCACAGATTAGAATTTGGAACTTAAATGATCGTTTTAGTGTTTTTCTGGGATCCGAAGTAGTTTATGAGGCTTACTGTCTGGAAAAACCCAGAATACACGCCATGTAGTTTTGACTACATGCCATGTGTTATTCTGTTCAAGAAGAAACAGTTATTCTTATGTACACATCATGTACTGTATGTACACGCCATGTAGTATCTAACCGTGTCTCAGACTGTGTGGCCAGGGACACAAGGTTTGGAATATTTGGTAGGACACGTTGTGTACCGAATGTACACGCTGTGTTGTAGAACCATGTAACCAGCCGTGTCACTAACAACACAGGTCAGTTGAGTCCTTCCTAATACACGTCGTGTCCATCTGGAACATGCTGTGTAGAGTAACCCGAGTACCCGGCCATGTAACGAACAACATGGGTCGGAGAAAGCTTCCTAGTACATGTCGTGTCCATCTGTAACACACCGTGTAGTGTGAGTCGTGTATCCAGTTGTGTCACTAACAAACTGAGTCAGTGAAGCTCATCTAGTACACGCCGTGTCTATCACGAACACGTCGTGTAGTCTTCTTCAATGAGAATCATGTGTCTAATCCGTGTAAGGGGACCCGGTTAGGGGAAGAGGATTCAAGTATATGATGTGTGTTTGGACAACACGCCATGTGTTTTGGGTGTTACATGACCATTTTTGGTAAGAGTACACACCCATGTGTTTGGATTATGTGAACACACCGTTTAGGGGACGTACACACCATGTATTCATGTTCTTCAAAACATGAATGTTTTCTTTCTCTTGTCCCCTTATTATACTTTCAGTTCTCAGTCCGTGATAATCTTGATCTAAGGTGTGTGTTTGACCTTGCAGAGTCATACCACCGAGACATCCTTTGGTTGTTCTCTAGTTACAAGGTGGTGATCAGACGTTAGATATGGCTGATCAGGGACTTCCTGCAGATCCTTCTGTCGTGCTAGTCTTGGAACCGACAGTTATACCTGATATAGGTGTTAATGCACAGTTTAGGAAGGGATTTCGGAGGATGATACAAACCTTCTAGGAAGCGCCGCAGGGAGTCTTCACGTGGTGATCCAAGGAGGTGAGATACTTCCTCTGGTAGTCAAGTGGTGTTCTACCAGTGTGGAAAGAGAGGGCATACGAGGAAACATTTCCTGAGAGACCTGGTGGAGTGCCAATCTTGTGGCAAGATGGGTCACCTTCAGCACTTCTGTCAGATCTTTTCACCAACAGCTGGTGACAGGGGTTCTTCTATGACTCCTTGTTCAGAAGCAGCACCACCAGTTTCTCATCGGTCTGGGAATTGGTGTTCTTCTGGTTGTTCAGGCCAAGGTGGAGGTCATGTCTATGGTAGCCAGTCGCCCAGTTTTCAGTAACAATAGGGTGGATCAGCTCAGGGTGGTTAGACTTTTGCATTGGAGAATACCCAATAAGAGTAGGATCCCGGACCTTCTACAGTTCGAGGTATGATCTTAGTTGACTCGGTTTTAGTTTCTGCTCTTTTCAATACAGGGGCTTCCCATAGCTTTATATTTGTTGCTGTTGTGGATAGCCTTGGTCTCTTCATCTTTTCTTCTGATGATATCTTGATGCTAGACACTCCTTTGGGGACTAGAATGGATAGTGTACGTCAGTGCAAGGAGTTCCCTCTAGAGGTTGGTGGGTGTCACTTTTTATGGGACCTCTATGTCCTTGAGATGATAGGCTATGATGTCATTCTTGTAATAGACTGATTAGTTCCCTTTCAGACATTCATTGACTGTTATCACTATAGGGTGAGTTTTACATCACTAGAGGGTGGATCGTTTCTTCATAAGGGTGAATGGGATGTACAGGTAAGAAGAGTGGGACCCGAGCATCATGGGTTAGGAGGAGTTACCACCCAGATTGCAAGTCTATATCTAGATGACCAGGATACTTCACAATTATACTTTCATCTTGTGGTGGATCATTTCAGAGATGTCTTTCCAGAAGAATTTTCAGGTTTTCCTCCAGAGTGATAGGTAGACTTTTCTATTGATCTAGTGCTAGGAGCGGCACCAGTGTCCATTCATCTTTATAGGATGGCTGCACTAGAGTTGCAGGATCTCAAGAAGCAGTTGGAGGAGTTACAGGAAAAGGGTTTCATCCCACCCAGTACTTCTCCTTGGGGTTCTTCTGTCCTATCTGTGAAGAAGGAATATGGTACCCTCTGGCTTTTTGTGGATTATCGTAAGATGAACCAGTTGACAGTCAAGAACTAATATCCTTTTCCAAGGATTGATGATCTCTTTGATCATCTTCGAGGAACCCGGGTGTTATCGAAGATTGACTTAAGGTCTAGTTATCATCAATTTTTTGTTAGACCATCTGATATACCTCTCACAGCCTTTCGGAGCAGGTGTGGTCTATACGAGTATGTGGTTATGCCGTTCAGTCACACGAACGCGCCTGCTATTTTCATGGCACTGATGAACCGAGTGTTCCATCCACACTTGGATTCCTTCATAGTGGTCTTTGTGGACTATATCTTGGTGTACTCTCACACTCTACAAGACCATGCTATACATCTTGAGATCATTTTGAGTACACTGAGAGAGCATCAGTTATATGCTAAAATCTCAAAATTCCGCTTTTGGATGGATCATATTCACTTCTTGGGTCATGTTATCTCAGAGAAAAGAGAATTAGTGGACCCAAAGAAAGTGAGAGAATTAGTTTCTTGGGAGAAGTTTAAGAACATTTTTGAGGTAAAAAGTTTTCTAGGGTTGGATGGATACTACAGATGCTTCATTCAGGACTTTTCACGCTTAGCAGCACCACTGACAGGCCTGACTAAGAAGGGTGCAAAGTTCTTGTGGTCGGATTCTTGTGAGTCAGCATTTTAGGAGCTGAAAGGGAGGATGAATTCAGCCCTGATACTAGTCTTTCCAGAGCCAAGAAAGAGTTATAATGTCTACTGTGATTCTTTAGGTATTGGGCTTGGAGTTGTTCTTATGAAGGGAGAAGGATTCGTGGCATACGGGTCTCAGTAGTTGAGACCACATGAGAGGAATTACCCGATGCACGATTTGGAGCTGGAAGTAGTTGTTCATGACTTACGTTATTGGATACATTATCTTCTGGGAGGGAATTTTTTGGTTTTCACTGACCAAAAGTTTCTCAAGTACATCTTCACTTAGCATGACCCAAATTTGAGACAGCGAAGGTGGGTTGAGTATCTTTAGTCTTTTGATTTTGAGCTTTCTTATACGCCTGGGAAAGGCAACACAGTGGCTGATGCATTGAGCAAGAGGAATCAGATATAGGTAGTTTAAAAGGCCAGAAGTGAGTGGAAGCTTATGGATTGATTCTATGAGATTCATTTGTAGGTGAACGATAGGCATGGACAAACTTTTCTTTCTTCTGTAGTTGTTACCTCTACTCTTCTTGATCGAGTGCGAATGAGGAAGGTATCAGATTCTGAAGGCCAAGTCCTACGGGAAAGTGTGTTAAGAGATATCCCTTTTCCTGGATAGACCATAGGCGAGGATGAGATCTTACATTTCCAGGGGCATGTATGGGTTCCAGCAGACATACGCGAGGATCTGATTCGGGACTTTCATTCCACAGTTTGGGCAGTTCATCCTGGTGTCACCAAGAAGTATCATGATCTACACTGTCAGTATTGGTGGCTAGGTATAAATAGAGAAGTTTCTAGTTTCATCATGAGGTGTTCCACCTGTCAGCAGGTGAAGGTGTAGCATCAGCGGCCAGTAGGGATTTTACAGTAGTTACCCATTCCTAAGTGGAAGTGTAATGATATCAAAATGGATTTTGTGACAGGTTTACCGAGGTCGCCTCGAGGGAATGATGTAGTTTGGGTTGTCATTTATAGACTCGTGAAAGTTTCTCACTTATTTCTGATCAAGGATACCTTCAGTGTTGATGATCTGGGGCGGTTTTACATCCAAGAGATTGTACATATACATGGATTTCCACACTCTATTGTTTCAGACATGGATGCTCATTTTAATTCTCGGGTCTGGCAGGGGATTCAGAAGTCTTGGGGTACATAGGTACTTTTGAGTATAACTTACCACCCCCAGACAGATGGCGACTCCGAGTGTATGATTCAAGTGCTTGAGGACATGTTTCGAGCATGTATTCTGGATTTTGGAGGTTCTTGGGAGAAGCACATACCTCTTGTGGAGTTTTCCTACAACAATATTTTTCAAGCAACTATTCAGATGGAACCTTCTAAGGCTTTGTACGGTATGCCATGTCGATCACCCTTATGTTGGCTAGAGGCATGAGAGGAAACTATGTTGGGACCTCGTCTTGTACAGTAGACCATAAAGCAGATTGAGTTGATTTGGAAGAGGATGGCTACTGCATAGTCTGGACAGAAATATTATGCTGATCAGTAGAGACGACCTCTGGAGTTCGAGGTCGGGGATCAGGTTTTCCTGCGTGTCACACAGAGGTTGGGACACAAGAGGATTAGGAGATAGGGTAAGCTTTCTCCGAGGTATTTTGGGTCGTTTGAGGTTTTTGAAAGAGTTGGTCTGGTTTCCTATATGTTGCAGTTACCTCAGAGGTACCGAGCTATGCATGATGTTTTCCACATTTCTCAGCTTCAACGTTACTTTTCAAACTTGTCTCATGTTTTCCAACCTGAGGAGGTTGAGTTGGATGTGGATGCATCATTCGAGGAGCATCATATCCTAATTTTCAATCATAGTACAGTGGTTCTCCATGGACAGTCTATTCCTTTGGTATGAGTGTTATGGTAGCACGGGCGAGGACAGGACGAGACTTGGCAGAGGGAGGCAAACATACGATTGTAGTGGCTAGAGCTATTCGGGGTTTCTTCTTCTACATATCCTTGCTAGGGAAATTTGGGGACAAATTTATTTAAGGGTGGAAGTTTTTAAGAACCTCGATCTTCTTTTTCGGTTATTTTTTCCTTTTCTGGTCGTTTTTTAGGAAAAGGGGAATTTCTGGAAATTTTCGAAGTACATATCATATACTTTTTAGGTACACACCGTGTACTCGGTTATCGCGGGTAGCCATGTGCAGGTCATATAGCATCCATGCACATGGCCATGTGGGGGTGACCTGGAGGCCGCCTAATGTGGGGTACGGAAATGGAAAGTACACTCCATGTACTTCCAAAGTACTTGTCGTGTACTTTCTTTTTTCATTAAATGCACCAGGGTCACGTCTGACAGATAGAACCACCTTCTTCTGGGTTTGGTTCATCCGAGGGTAAGAGAATGGTGCAGATCTTTGTCGAGCGCCCAATTGAGCATCTGTTCTCCGAATTAAACATCGTCATTTGCATTGGAATCGCATCTCTAAGCTCTCTCTTCTTCTTGAGCTCTGTTTCCCAATTACTCCTCCTTCTCAAGTTATCCCATGTTGAATGTTTTAGTCGCTTTTGTAGATATTCGGCGTTCTAAGGTGACTCAAGCCTTGAGACTCAAGTATATTGATCTCCCAATGTCGAGGTAGGTGGTTTGTGCCTTTCTGTTGAAATTATTTGAGTTATATGTGCAATTTTTTCCAATTCCCATGAATGGTGTATTGCGTGTTTACCATTTTAGCCCTAGTGTTTTCATTCTATGCTTGTATTCTTTATTAGAGGTTAATTGTATGTGAATAGGGTTAATTGTTATGCCTTGGAAGTTTTTTCCCATGCATGATTGCATGTTTTGACCGTTGGGTCTAGTTTTCCTGTTAGGCTACAATTTACTTTCCCATGCCTAGTTGTAGGATGGTGTGATTGTTCTGATATGCTGATATGTTGTAGACTGCTATCCAAGAAGTTCATGAGGTTTACTTTGGCCAATATGCACTGCTATGCTAGCTTGACTTAAACAGGGCCATGAGAACCTGGTGTAGTATACCATAGGGAGAATGGACGTTGAGGGCTTCTCTAGAGTGTTTGTTTTACTTCTGATGTGAGGCCACATGGGGAATTCAAATTGAGTGCTTCCCCAGAGTGTCTGTAGTTCCTCGACATGGGCCACATAGGGAATGAGACATAATTGCTTTCCTAGAGTGCCATTAGTTACCAATACGAGACTATAGGAGGAATTGATGGTGAGCGCTTCCTCAGAGAGTCTATACACAAGCTGAACCAGAGGGGTTAGACTGAGTGTACTGCCTAGAGGGTTGCTTGTACTTGTTAGGTAAGACTAGAGGGGATATGTTGTGATTACTTCCCAAAGGATTACCTTTTTTTAGCTGCTTGCTTGTACTTTTTAGGTAGGAACAGAGGGGATAGGCTATGAGTAATTCATAGAGGGTTTCCTGTTTTTGTTTAGATACTTGCTTTTACTTATTAGGTAGGACTAGAGGGGATAGGTTGTGGGTACTTCCTAGAGGGTTACCTTTTGTGATTATCTACTTTGATTAGTTGTTTCTTAATATATGAAACTTAATGTTTGACACTGTGGATTATTTACCTTGAGTACTTCCTTGTTTACTGAATTTATTTGCTTACTGCCTGCCATATATTCATTGACTGTTAGGCACAAATCTCTTGATGGTTACCTATTTTGATTTAGTCTCACACCCTGTTTGGGCCATGATTTTTGGCCCAAATAGATTATATTGTTGTAGGTATAGATAAGGGCAATCATCCTTCTACTTTCTGGTACTTGATTTTCTGTGGAGGTGGACAGCATGGGAGCAAGCTATAGCTTGCGATGCTGAGGAGTTGTTTACTGGTTTTATTTTGTACTTGGATTAGTACTATTATATTCCAGTATTGTGATTTGTTTGGCTGCTTTCCTAGACATATGTATCGTGCATCATTAATATATTTATATATATATTTGTGTGTGTGTGTGCTCCGGTTTATTATTATCTAGTATTTTGTTATTTAATTTTGTAAGGATTGTTACTGCTTCCACTGTGGCTATTGCTTTCTTCTACTATGTTACTCTACTAATGAGGGCTTAGTTTCCCCACTATCACACCCAAGGCCCTCGCTACTAGTCGGAAGCCTCTAGCATTCAACAAAATGTGCTTGAGGCCATGTGACCAACCGAGTACGGGGCGCCTCTGGGTGGCTTCCAGAATGGGACGTTACAAACAACATGTAAGTATTTTTCTGATATTAAAATTATTATTTAATCATGAAATAATAATAATTGATAAAACAAAAGATCTTGTGGAAGGATGTTACCGCTTATTTGGGCAACTCTTTTTGGTTTTTCCCAAAGGGATCCCTCGGTTAGATTTATTCAAAAGGAAGGATTATAGGATGAATTAAGGAAATTTTGGAGGAAAATTTGTTAGGGTTTTTCCAAGACAAATTTTTTGATAGGTTTGAATATAGGGGGAGGAGAGGAGTCATTTTATAAGTGGAGAAAAGGACACATTGGCTATTGTTGAAAATATTTGAGTACACCCAAGAATTTAATTTTATACCAAGGGTCAAAAATCTAAAATTATAGATCCTTATAGGTGTAATTTTTGAAATATAGACAAAAAATAATTTCTAGACAAGTTTAGGGTCATTTTTACACCTTATATTCTAAGTTTAATCGTTAATTAAGCTCGCTTTTACCTTAATCAATATAATTAATTTTATTTTCTTTCCATAATATCTTTGGTAAAAAAACAAAGATGAAATTTTTAAAAATTATAAATTATGATGATTAAAAATATCGAATCCATTTTTACAAATTATAATCATATAATTTTCAGAAATTAATTTAAATTAATCCCACAAACATGTCGCAAGATAAGGTTTTTTAAGAAAAAATGTTTAAAATTTTGAAATGATTTTATATCCAATTTTAATGTGAAATTGTTTCCAATGACCTAAAATGGATTAATTTATGTAAATGTTTTATAATTAATATTTAAAATATAATTAAAATATAATTTAACTATATAAATAAATTATATGAAATAGTAGTTTTGAATTAAAATTCGGTATTTTTTCACTACTCATTAAAATATGAAACTTCTCTAAAAAATACCAAATAGTAAACCAAAGTAAATTTTTATATTACACATTCAAAAATGAAGTTTATTTTTAAAAATAAAAATTATAAAATTTTCAGAAATTATATTTAAAATAGATTATTTTATCAAAGGTATTAATATTTCCTTTTGGAAAAATACCTATTTTTATTCATATAATTACATTTATTCTTATCTTGTGCCTATAAAATATATTGGATGAGTGTAAAAACAATTATTGAATATATAATATAAAAATTTAATTAAAAATATTAATCAAAAGCACTTTTTATAATTTATTGAGATAAATTGGTGTTTCTATATAGAGAAATAGTTTTCTTAGAAAAGTTATTTATTTATTTTAAAATAGTTCTTACATTCATTTATAACTAATTGATAACCGAAGGAATAATTTTATATACCTGTGTAAATAATATTTTCACACTTTAGTTAATATTATTTGTAAATTCCATTCAAATGGCTTGGTGGTAACTATAATAACATTTTAATAAAGATATTAGTAGTATATTATAGTTTGGTAAAACTCATCCTTGTGTGTAACGCAAGCTATGAACTGTACTCAACATTTTTTTCACACAAGACAAACATTGTTTTTCATGTACCATAGTCTAATATAATATTTTTTCTGTAATGAAATATTAACATGTTTTTACATATAATTCAATAAAAACTTAGCGCTTTCATATAAATAAGAAATATTTAGTGTTGTGTGAAATATAAAATATCAAAAATATAAAATTAATTCGAAAAAAAATCTTTCAAAAAAGCTAAGTGTGTTCCATTTTAACCCCCTTAAAATTAATTTTTCCCTTGAAATTCATTTGGGTTATCAAAGGTTTTAATACATGAAATTTCTTTTCTTATAAACCCACATCATAAAAATTAATACTTAAAATTTATTTAAATAGGGAAATTTAGAAATATAACAGTTACCCAAAGATACTAATAACTAGGTTTATATATAAGAGAATATAAGTGGAAAGTAAAAAAACATATATTTGGATGAAAATAATAAACAATCATATAGATTTATAAAGATCACTGATCATAAGAAATTTGGGGATACAGAGAAGGTTAAAAATCACAAAACCATAAAATAAAGAAGCACAAAAGAGGTCTTTGATATCATAAAAATGATGATAACATGACAAAATTTTATTTTAGGACCTCTCTTTCCTAAAGTTGAATATGTTTCATGAGAACATATACTTGCATGATTTCAAGACAACCTCACCCTTTTTTATTCTTTGATCAATTTCCAATTCATCTCTTATTCCAAGAAACAAAGGTGAATTTTTCATTCCAAGATAATTTTTAGATCATGAGATCCATAAATAGAATGATGGGTGATTCCATAAGTCTTTAGATTTCACAAAAAAGGTTATAACATGTTATCCAATATGCATAAATCCTCTTATGGAGCGATAATACTTTAATCTATAAAACATCATCTAAATTTTAACATAAACCATTCCATAAATGGTTAACCATATAATCATTACAAAACATGGAATTTTAAAACATTATAAATAAGGTCACTAAATTTATCAAAAACATATTAGAATTTATCCCCTGTATATCATGAAGTAGCTCTTTTTTTCATATACAAAACATGTGAATATCTTTATCATGTATTATCTTGAAATAAGGTAATAACCTGAATTACCATGAATAAATATTGAAAACATGCATATTTCCTTATTCTAAAGTTTATTGAATATATTAAATGAATCAAAAAATATTGTAAACATCATCAATGATATCATAAAACACTTGTCATTAAATCCTTAATTAGTTCCCAGGTGATCAGCACTGTCCAATTTACTTATTCATATCTGACGTATCTTTATCGAAACATCATTATCTTAACATAAGGAAAATATTTAGTGTTATATTTATTGTAATCATGTGTTTCCTATGAATACAAATTTCCATTAAATCACTTTAATAGGTATTCAATACCATTAAACATATACTTTTCAATACTTAATGAAAAACTTATACTAAGAATAATTATATATTTCATGATTCATATAACATAATTGTTGAATTCCAAAACATATATACTTCAATAATCCAACTTCATTCTTAAACAATTACTCAGGCTTTATCATCTTATTCCTTAATATCCCTTTACTAGAATATGAAATATGAATCAAGTCTTAAGGTTCCTCAGCCTTAATCTAATCATGCTTCTTATGTATAATGTAAAAATATTATTAGAACATCTCATACCTTTCACATGTCATTCACAATATATTTATCTTCAGTAGTATAACCAATACTCATACCATCTTCTTAATTATCATCATGAGATTTCCACTCATGATATTTATTTTTATAAATCCCATACTTTCCACATCTGAAACATTCAATGTTTACCAAGTTTTTTTTAGTCCCATCATTTGACTAAAACCAGAAATCATAGTGTGAGCATCACTTATCATGGTAGAAAACCACATAATCAAAAAAAATTACTTATATGATGTCTAAATTATAACTGCTTATTTAATGTATGAAACCTTAGGTTTATACTAGGTTATTCAAATTTGTATTTTATTTAAATCCTTTATGATGGTTCTTAAAGAGTTTGTAAATTTCTAAAGCATGTTCCCTAGGAGTTTCAATCTAGGAGGGAAGAAAGGCTCAATTTCATGCACCAGTTCCCGATCGAGTCGAGCTCAATATGGTATTTTTAGAGTTAATACCCCTATGTACATCTATTGCAGATCCAAATCCACTTGTATTATCTAGAAAGTGATGAAATTTCTTGGAAACCCCTCTTTCAATGATTTCCCAACATTCCAAGACATTTTCTTATACTTTAACTCATCCGTATACTTATTATTAGAGACATACCTAGACATATCCTTATAAATATCCCTAAGGATATAACTAAAGTTTTCTTATACTAGTTTCAAAATGATTACTAAAAATTCCATTTTATACCAACTATAATGACTTAGGCTTAACATAATGGATATTGCATCATTTTAGATTAACATTCAGCACATTAAAAAAATACATTCCTGAGGAAAATAATAGTTTAGTGTATTTAGAAACTTGGAGAAATAATATTATATATTGGTGAAAGATCTTAAACATCAGAGTTAAATATATTCCCCCTTATTACTTTTACTTAAAACCATTCTTCATAACCTGGTGAAAGGAAACATAAGAAAGGGGTGAGCTCAAATGCTCTATAATGGTAAACAAGGGATATATGTAAGAATAACATGAGAATAAGGGTATTAGAGCATGATTGTATCATTAAAAAGATCATAAAATGAATACAAAATATCATAAACATAAATTATGGAATAAGTATTGGTAGTTTAAAATACATAAATCATAATTAAATTAATGAAAATGAGTTGTGAGAGAATAAAATTGGAATAAGTCATAGACTTATGACATACACATAGTCATAAAAAAGCATTCCCTATAAGTCAAGTCTAATTTCAAAAACTAATCAGGTAACTTCATGGGGACTATACCTACTAGGTGGGATACACCACCATCCTCAGTCATGGTACTTTCCTTATAGTGGATTGGGTTTCCCATTTTTCCCATAGTGGATCGGGTTTCCTATTTTTCCCATAGTGGATTGGGTTTCCCCATCTTCCCATATTGTATCATGTTTATTGGTCTTCCGATAGTGGACAAGACACACCTATTTCCCATTTTGGATTAGGACACACCTATTTATCATTGGGGATCAATCCTATCAAATTGTTTCCAATCATTGTCTAATGAGATATAAATCATTACCCAATGAATTGGAAGGAGATATAGGTAAAACCCATCACATAATAAAATCATACATACATGTTCTACAAAATAATAAAACTTTGACAATATCATCACCCATAAAAAGAGATGGTTTTCATCATATCATAACCCATTAAATGAAATGGGTATCATAACCATATCATAATATCATAACTTGTGGAAAAGATACAGGTTTCATAATCATTTCATCAAAGCATGACCTGTGAAAATAAGTATGCTTCATAAGCATATAACCCCTAGAAGAGGAATGGGTTTCATAAAAATATAACTCATGAAAGAGAAATGGGTTTCATAACCATCATTCCATGAAAACATAAACCATTCATAAAAAAATATAAATAAAACCCTTATATAATATCCACATAATGGCATGAGTAACACCAAAATATGTCATATTAGATGGTAAATACCTTTAAAATATCTTTTAGAAACATTTATTAAGGAAAATATACTTTCTTATTTGAAACATTTTTTCTTTGAAATAGAAAACCTCTTGAAAACCATTTTCTTTGAAAATAAACTTTGAAAATTATAATTGAATCTTAAAAAGCTTTTGAGAAGATTTTTATTTGAAAATACTTTGAATAATTATAAATAATGCTTGAAAACTTTTTCAAAACATTTTTCATTGTAAATAATTTTAAAACTTATAATGAAATCTTGAAAACAGTTTTAAAACCTTTTTCATTAAAAATACTTTTAAAACTTATAAATAATACTTCAAAACTTTTTCAAAAAACTTTTTCTTTTAATGTATTTTGAAAAATTATAAAGAAAGCTTTAAAACTTTTTGAAAACCTTTTCCCTTTAAATATTATAAAATAATCTTAAAAACATTTAGAACTCTTTTTAAACATAATAAAAATTTTAAAACCTTTTTATAAAACATGGTTTTGAATGAACACATATTTCTGACTGAAGGGAGAGATAAAGTTAGATTTTATTAAAAATAATTTCTTAATTATATTTATTAAAAAAGAGTAGGAAAATTATACCAATACATAAATATATGATTAATAACCATAGTATAATAAAATTCATTATTTTTCTTGATATTTAGATTATAATAGTTTATCAATGGTATCATAATCATAAATAATCCCAATAAACAATTAGATTATAGCAATAAACTATTACCATTTTGGTAACTTTGAATCATAATCCCCAAGAGAAAATAACATTACATGAGGCTTATAATATTATTAAAATAAAAATATTTATAACATAATATGTCAATAGTACTGTATATACACCTCATAAAATAATATAGGTGTATAGAAAAACATGTGTCTCAAAGAAGAAAAATTGTGACAAAACTACTTTACCGAATTTGGTAATTGTTGAACCAAAAATCCCATGAATGAAAGGTAATCACATTGATATGTAAATGAAAATAATTATAAGTATAATAATCATAAAATAAATCCATGTTAATTATATAAACCATACAATAGGAATAAGTGGTGAATATATCATATATCTCACAAAAATAAAAGTGAGATTAGAAAACCCTTATCTTAAGTCTTTAATTTCTTTGTAAACATTCAAAACTCGTGTATAATAAGTATAAGTTTATTATAAATATAAAAAATAAACATATTTTCATAAATAATACCATATATTATTTTTTTTATAACTTTATATTTACCTTTTATTAATAATTTCACGTTAATGTTACGTTTCAAGTAATATATGCATTGTTTTTCATATATGTTTTGACTTTCTATTCTTGATCCTCATACTTAGATAATTATTAAATTATTTATAAAATGTAAAAAATGATTTAGATATCATATTTATTCACTATATAAATATTTATTATAATCTATAAAATATATAATATGAAATTAAATACAATTTTAATGGATATGGAGGTCGTATGTATGCATAAACATTGTTTCTATTTTATTATCTTATAAAAAGAAATAAGGTAAATGAAATATATGTAAATGTATATATATATTATTATTCCATTATAATTAATATTTAATTTATATCATATAATTTTACTAAACTCATCCTTAATACATTCCATGTAAAGTGTGAATAAATCACATCGCTTTGAGGAGAAGGTAGTCTGCACGTCCACAAATTAAGTTATTGTATTTACACAAAATAAAAACCATGAAGGTATGTTTTAATTAATAATTAAATAACAATAAATACATCACAAATATAATATATATCATATAAAAACATTATATCCATCATAATTCCCAACCATGAGAGGTGGTAAAGGAAAAATGAACGACATCGCTTTGCGAGGCAGTAGTCTACCGTACACACTAATGGTAAGTTTGTTACTCATTTGATAGAAGTATGTGTGAGTTTAGATATAAAAATTAATATAAAAACCTCTAAGTATATTTATGATACTGATTTTATTATGTAATAATTTAATAATAATAATTTCGTGGTGGAGAATGAAAATAAAACAAAAGAACTTGTGGAAGGATGTTACCTCTTCTTTTGGTAACTCCTTTTGGTTTTCACAAAATGGATTCCTTGGTTGGATTTATGACCAAATTTATGATTCTAGTATTAATTTAGGTAATTTTGGAGGAGATTTTATTAGGTTTTTTAGGATCCAAATAGATTGAGAGGTATTAACAGTGGGGGAGGAGAGGAGGCTTTTTATATGTGTGGAAAAGGACACATTGGATATTCTTGAAAATATTTGAGTGATCCCCATGTTTTACATGTAAAAAAAGGGTTAATAATAGACCATTATGTATCCTTATTGGTGTAATGTTCTAAATATCGATATAAAATAATTTTTAGACATGTTTAGGGTCATTTTTACACCTTATATTCTAAGTTTAGTCATTAATCATGTTTGTTTTTACATTAATCCCTGTAATTAATTTTAATTACTTTCACTAATATTTTTGGTAAAAAAATATAATCTTATTAGAAATTATAAATTATTATGATTATAAATATTTAATATATTTTTCTAAATTATAATAATATAAGTGGTAGAAATTAATTTAAAATTAATCTTGCAAACATGCTACGAGAGCGGGTTTTTTAACCGAAATATTTAAAAGTTTGGAATGTTTTTATACCAAATTTCTATGATAAATTTCTTTCAATTACCTAAATTAGATTAATTTATTTAAAATTTATCTAATTAAACTTTAATCCCAAATTAAAATATAATTTAACGATATAAATAAATTATAATCAAAAGCAGTTTTGAATTAAAATTCCGTATTTTTTCACTATTCATCAAAATATGAAACTTCTCTAAAAGATATAAAAAATTCACCCAAAGTAAATTTTTATATCATTATTATAAAAATGAAGTTTTTTTTGTCAAATAAAAAATATAAAAGTGAAATAAGTTATATTTAAAATAGGTTCTCAATATAATGTGGTAAAATTATCTTTTAGAAAAATACATCTTATTATTCATATAATTTGATTTAGTCTAAAATTATGACTATAAAATTTATTGTATGAGTTTAAACAATTATTTAATATATAATATATAATTTTTATTAAAAAAATTCATCAAAATTAGTTTTTAAAATTTATTGGGATAAAATGGTGTTTCTCTATAGATAAATAGTTTTCTTAGAAAAGGAATTTATTTATTTTCAACTAGTTATTACATTAATTTTTAACTAATTGATAACCAAAGGAATCATTTTATATATATTTGTAAATAATATTTTTACACTTTAGTTAACATTATTTTTAACTTACATTCCAATGGCTAGGTGGTAACTATAATAATATTTTAATAAAAATATTTATAGTATATTGTAGTTCGATAAAACTCAGTATTTCCTATAACACAAACTATTGAAGGAACTCAAAATTATATGTAACACAAGATAAAAATAGTTTTTATTGTACCTAAGGGTAATCTAATTGTTTCATTTAGTGTAATATTGACTTGGTGTTTCATATAATTCAATCCAAACTTAGTGATTTCATATAACAAAAGCTATATTAAATGTTGTGTGAAATGAAAAATATCAAAAAATATTAAATTAATTTGAAAAAAATATTTCAAAAAATATTAGGGTGTTACATTTTTATCACCAAATCTTGTAGTATGGGTCTGGGGTGTCTCAATTAGTATTATATCTAGGTTTAGTTATTATTGGGGATTAGGTTATGAAGTGATATTGCATTAACCTAAAATTTCATTTTTTAAAATGATTCTGTTATAATTTAAGACATATTAGGATTTATTTTACTCATGATATGATTTATTTCTTTGATCATTTATTTATACTCATAATAAACTTTTTGGTTTTAGTAAATGGATAGAACTAGAAATATCGAGTTAACAATGAATGTCACAGATAATGAAATGACAATACTCATGAGAAACAAAATAGAATGGTATGTGGAATGAGAGATATTATGTCTATTATCGAAAAACTCTCTTGAGATATTAATAATAATAAAAACCATTTCAAACTCCCAAACAATAAAAGGAAGGAACAACTCACCATTGGGTACTTCATGAGGAAATATTCACCATCATTTAATGGGGTTTCAAATAAATTAATTAAGGAGTAGTGGATATAAATTATATAGAATATATATTTTTTGTTTTATAGTTATTGGATAATAAAAAATTGTTATTATTTTTATATTGTTTACTAGGTGAATATGGTAATTATTTGACTCTCATCTAGAATATTATACAAGAGGGAGAAATCGACTCCATGTAATGAGATGAGTTTAAGAAAGAATTTTTCAATAAATATTTTTCTAAAACACTCCACACTAAGATAGATATATAATTAATTAAGATAATGTAAAGTGAGGATGAATCCTTTGGTACCTATGAAGAAAAATCTAAAATACTTGAATGGTATTCTCCTAGTTTTATCGTTGACCTTGAAAGAAAAATAAATTCATTATTTATTGTTTTAAAACAAATTCTCTAAATGGAATTGGCTATAAGGGACTTCAATATCTATGAAAAAATAGTTCTATGTGCTCTCAAGGTATAGGTGGAAATTAGAAACTGCCATTATTCTCATGGTTTTAGTAACAAAAAGAGAGAAATTGAGTTTCATGGAAACTATAACAATAAAACCAACAGAGGGAATAATATTTGACTTCTTAAAAGCAAAAAAATATAGTAATAAGGACAGGGATAATTTCCTAAAATATATATGTAAAATTTTCATGTTTAGGAGAGAAGTTCTTCAATAACATGAATGTTGAAGGTATATTAAGAATGAAAGTAATGAGCAACCTGATGAACCACCCACACTCCAATGATTCAATTCTAATAATTATGTTAATTATACTAATAAGTTCCCCAAACCAAGGGTTAGTAATGGTAATGAAATTAAAATACCTTTAAATCCAAGGGATAACACCCAATGGTGTGAATATTATCTCATTTAAATTAATGGGAATATACTTCCTAAAAATCATAGTATTATCTATTTAGTTGAATTTGATGTGGTTTTGGGCATCAATTATATACCTTTATATATATCCCATATCCATTTCTAGGATTAAGAAATTATATTTCATATTATGAATCAATCAATGGTCATATATCAATGAAAGGATAACTATGAACTCCCAATAGAAGTTACTTCAATTGTATGGGTTTTGTTACCAAGAAATTAGGGATTTATATGTCAAATGGTTAGGAAAAATCCCAATATTGAAGGCAAGTGTATTTTTTAAAAATATTTTTACATATTTATAGAAGATTTACCTGGTCTTCCCCTGGACCATGAGGTTGAGTTTTCCATAAAACTCATACATGATGTTATTATTATATCAAATACTTCATATTTAATGACTATGATTGATATGTAATAATTGAAGAAAAAACTTCAGGATAATCCAGATAATTTTATTATATACCCAAGTGATCCCCCATGGGGTGAAACAGTTTTATTTTTTAAAAAGAAGGAAGGATCAATGTGTCTCAATATTAATTATCGTGATCTTAAATAGAACATTTTAAATAATAAGTATCATATACCTCATATTTATGACTTATTTAATCAACTATTATGAGCTTAATACTTCTCAAATATTTAACTTTAATCCATATATCATAAATTATGGGTTAAAATGGAAGATATATCCATGAAAACTTTTCATATAATTTATGGACACTATGAATTTACAGTGATTCTATTCAGTCTTATTAATTTCACTATTATCTTTACTAATATGATGAATAGAGTTATTATAGATTACCTTTATAAATTTATACTAGTATTTATAGATGATATTCTTATATATTCTAAGATCAAGGAAGAGAATTTAGATCATTTTATAATTGTTTCAAAGATGTTGAGGAAGATAATTGTATAATAATTTAGAATGTGTGGATTCTGGCTATATAAAGTATCATTATTGGGTCGTGTAACTAAAAGGGAGGGTATATCTATAGATCCTTTAAAGATAAGATTAATTTAATAATTTCCTAAACCAAACACTATAACTAAGACCTATAGTTTTCTCAAATTGGTTGGATATTATCGATGCTTTATGAGATATTTCTCAACATTTTCCAGTACACTAACCAAGTTAACCTGGAACGGAGTCAAGATACTTTGAATAGATGAATGTGAATAAAATTTCAAGGATCTAAATAGAATTTTGGTCAGTGAAAATATACTCAAACTAACCTATATTGGATAAGGGTTTTTAATCTATAGATATGTATCAAAGAAAGGATTGAGATATATCCTCATTAAAAATTATAGTGTAATCGATTATTCCTCATGATAACTGAAGGATCATGAGAAAAATAACCATATTAATGATTTAGAGATACCGGTGGTAATATTTTTATTAAATATCAAGAATAATTATATTTATTGGGAAAATTGTGATATATATATTGATCATAAGAGCTTAAAGTATATATTCACATAGAAGGAGTTGAATATGGGCCAAAGGAGATGGTTGGAGTTAATAATTTAACTCCCTAGAAAGGTAAAAAAAAATTATTCTATGCTCTAATTAGGAAGGATTATGAAACTTTATCCATGAAGAGGATTAAAAGAGACATAATACATATGGATTTGAAAAGGATAGACCTTTAAATCCTAATGAAATGGGGGAATCTTATCTTTCTCAAGTGATTGTCCAACAATATATCTGTGAGAAGATCATTTGGGTGATTTATAAAAGATTTATTAATTTAATATAGTAAAATGGTTTTCATATTTTTAATCAACATGTTCAAATTATTTAATATTGTCCATTAAATTTTCAGTCATAAAAAAATAAGTTACCAAGGTAAAAGTTAGCCACCACGGTAAATGTTAAAATAGTTTAAAATGGTTAAATTAATGGAAAAGGCCAAAAATATCACACAAAATTATCTATAAATGGGTGGATAAAGGATTTAACTACCTATTATTATCTTATATTTGATAATTTTTAATTTTTTATCCACTTTACTTGAATATGAAATTCCTTTTATATTAATAAATGAGTATTTACAAAAATTTCACCCCTCTCACATATAAATGGACCCCTACACCACCCTATAAAACACAAACATAAATTTATAATTTCTATATATAAACTACCATATTTCCTTCCCTAATAATTAACTTACACATTTTTTATCCTATAGTCTCAATAGGATTCCCTAAATCCTTCAAAACTAAGAAGGTTTCCAAGAGAAGATACAATTTCTTCTTTATAAGTAAAATCTTTTAATCCTTATATTTCATTGATATTAATCTTATAACTTATATATGATTTTATTTATCTCTTTAATAAAAAAAATTAAAACCATTTATATTATTTAAATATAATATTACTACTATACAATGACATATTCTTACTCTTTTAATTGAAATAATGTGATCTTATTTTGGTCAGTTTTACCACCTACATGAATGATATTATAACATTTACAAAATAAATGGCTACTAAAACTTAAATAATGGTAATAATATGTATTAATAATTTATTTAATATGTTTTCATAATTATTAATTTTAATTGTTCAAAAAAATATTCATCTATAAATTCAATTCTTTTGTTAATTCAATAATCCCTGAAAAAGTGAATATTTAAGCATTACACATTAACCATAGCCATAAGTTACATGAAATGAATATGGGAATCATGAAATATATCAAATATATATATTAAAACTTCATGAACATTATTTAGTTTATTAAAACATGAACAAAGAGAGAAGGATTGAAACTACCAAACAAAAGTATGTATAGAAAACAAAATAGTTGACAATGGTAAGGGTTTGTTTTATTAATAAGGTTCTTATATGTATATATATAATATACCAAAATTTATTATACAATGATCTAGAATGAGTTCGACCAAGTGGAAGTCAATGGTAAGGGTTTCTTTTAAAATCTAATTTTTAATTCTAGATTCATTATGTTTAAATTCATATTTGAGGTAATTGTATGATATTTACCTCTAAAACCCCATTTATTTTCTTATCCATTTGGGTTTTTTGGGCATTACATTCATTATTATCATTTTAATTCCATTTAGTTCACAATTATATAGGAGGGATGCTCATAACTGAAGCCAACCTTTTGACTTCTTATGATCAAGAATCTTTCTACTGCATGTTCATATTCTTTATATTATTTCAATAATGTTTTTATATGAACTTAAATGATTTCATAAGGTCATTTTATATTTACTTTTTCTTTCTTTACAAATACTAAGTGGAATTTTCTTAACATTTTTTATATGGTTCATCTTTGAATTCCTTTACGAAAGTGTGAAAAGAATATCATTTTTAATCTTTTCCAGGTGAATGAATTTTCTCACATTTATAACCATTTTTATTAATGAATATTACTCTTAAGTTTTTAACAGTTTTAAAAAGTGATTTTTATTCCTGTTTTTTTTTATTTTTTTATTTTAAGATAAATTTTTTCAAAAGAAAATGATATTTTTTTCTTATTTTTTAAGAAATTTTCTTATGTTATTATAAAGGTATTATTTATCTATTTCAACAAAAAAATAATGTTTTATGTTTCAATGGTGATATTAAATAATTATATTATCCACCTTATTTCTATGTATGGATTATAATGATCTTTTAAGGATGTTTTTAGTGAAAATAATTTCTTTCCCATGGGTTAAATAATCTATGAGGGAACTGTGAATGTTTTCAAGTTCTTATAGCACAAATTTTTATAGTTTATCAATTATTTTTTGTATGTTTATATTATATCTCTATAATTAATTTGGTAAAGTTTTATATATCACGAGAAATGGTTATGGGACATAGTTGGGAAGCCCAAGTGTAAACGTTTATGGGATGTAAGTGGTTAGCCTAAGTCCAAATTTTTATCAGATGCATGTGGTTAGACCAAGTCCAAAAGTTTATGTATAGGTGGTTAGAATATTACATTATAAAGTGAATATATTTATGGTTATATTTAACATATTTTATTATTTTTATGCATATTTTTATGCCATAATTGTATGCCACATTCTAATGTCTATGTTAAGTTCTCATGGATCAAGATTATTAACTTTGACTCATGTAATATGACTAAATATTTATTACATGAATCATGATTTATGATCTATGTTTTATTCATTATGATTCTATTATGTTATGTAATTTCAATTTTATTATTCTCTCATATCCACATACTCATATTATGATCACTTGTGATCTTTATTTTATATCTCCTATGTTTACATGTACTGAGAATTTGATCTCAAACCTTTATATGATTATATTCCAAAGTTTTTGAAGTTGTAAATTAAGTTTGATATGTATAAATGGGTTTCACATCTAAATATTATATTTGGGATATGGTGAAAATCATGTAAAATAAGTTAGTTATATTCTTCATCATCAAAAACATTAAACCATTGGGTTTTGGGTCTGTGTGAATTATGAGATATAATACTAAAGTTATGAAATTGGTGTAATATGTATATTTTTTATGCTCATAAAATGTCATTTGGTATCAAATAATTTATTTAAATTATGAGTTTTATCATCATATTTTTGGAGTATAAATTTGGGGTTTCTCAAGTATTTCATGGTCATTCAATATAGCTTACAAATAGTTTAGAGATAAGGATCAGATGTGGTAGTAGATAATCCTTTTCTTTTTATTATTTTTTTGTTTACATTATATATGTGATCAGATTAGTGGGTGGTCTATTTAGAAGTATGATTATGTACTTGCATATATATTTTTTATATCATGGATATGTTTATATTTTTTTGTATGCTTTTATTGTTATTATGGATGTTGTTTAGTTATTTTCACTATTATTTTACTCCAATATGAGGTTATAGTCTCTCTATGGAAACACATTAGGTCCTCAATGCTAGTCAGAAACCTCTAGCATATTTGGAGGTGCATTTTAGATTATGTGGTGAACTAGTCTAGTTGATTTAGAGTGAACTAGGTTAGTATTTTAAAAAGTGGTATCCAAGAATATTTTCATTTTTATTCTTATTTTGGATATGGTAGACAAGGAATAAAATGTTTTAGATCTTGTGATGGACCTCATAATGGTGAGTCATGAACACATTTTTTATGGGAAGTATTGGTTACGATTGTTATGGTATTATTTGTTTTGGTTTTAAATGTTATTATTGATATATTTATTCAAATGTTATGTTTTTATTTTAGATTTATATTTATGGTTTCGGATCTTGGTCATGGATATAAGAGGTTTATGTACATGTATCATATTTGGAACATGGGATTCAAATGAAATTTGTTTTCTTGCATGTGATTAATTTCACGAATGATGAATGGATTAGTTTTTTAGAGTGCCAAGAATAACTTATATAGTGTTTTCCTATATAACGTTTTGGTGGAATTTTATATAGTTGATCTATAATATTTTTATTTTTATGAAAGGGGTATGGATCCCATATGGGATTCTCTCTAATGAAGTCTACAAAGTCCCTCTATACATAGGATTTTTAGTGACCATTAGTGGGTTGGTATGATCATTGGATGCCTTAGTGACAGACCCCATGTAATAGATCATGATACATGTTCTAAGAAATAAAATTCAATTAAAATAGGGTTTGGTTACTTTAAGTTTCAACAAAAACCTATTTAGAATTTTTCCCATTAGCTTATTGATGAAATTATAATTAACTGAACTATATGACTGTGGTTTTACTCAATATTAATCTTCATAAGATTATTTCATTACATGCACATGTATGTGATCCTAGTCCTCTAGGGGTAGTCTAATATGTGGATTCCCAATGAGGATTGGTTCCCTAAAGTGTGTGGATGACTCATCATGTAATTCCTAATATGTATGTGTGAAAATACTAGATTGTGTGTGTGTTATAACATGTGTTTCCTTTAGTATGTTGATACCCTTATGAGGGTAGAAAAAATTCATATGATATGCCTTAGTATTTTGTGATGTAAAGTGCCCAGAGTTCTATTGTATTTTGGTTGGAGTTTTAGATAAAGATTAGTTGGATTTGTGTATATTCAGATCATGGGTATGGTTCTCAATGAGATAATGGATTTTGATCCTATGTGGTTGTATCTAGGATGGATATTAAGTGGTAAGATTCTTCTGGTTTTGGAGGAATGACTGGGTGGAGGGTGATTAGGTGATCATCCTTGGAATGAGTGAGATTCTTTATTCTTGTCAGAAAGAGAGAAAATATGTGCTCCTAGATATATTATATTGACATGAATTGAGTCATGGTTAGTGTTTTAAGTGTGTGATTCTAGGATTTATGGAATGTGACTCATTAGATAATGTGTTATGTTTTTTGATAAGGTAGTACAAGAGAATACACCTATTAGGTTTATAAAAGATCGAGTTAAATAGTGGATAAGAAGCTGGGAGAGGGTTATTAGAGGTTCAATATGCCTTTGAAGAGGTGGGTTAGTGTTAGATAGAATTTTTGTGGAAATAATTAAAGTGTGAAGGAAAGTTCGCATGGGGTTACACATGGTGACCGTTTGGTTTTTGAATCAGTGAGATGAATGTGTAAGGGTTCATTGGGAATTTTTTGTGTTCTATGAATCTAAGAGGTTTAGTGATAATGGGTGTCAATGAATTTTCCTTAGTTTTCAGTTTCTTAGAGTATATTCAATGTATCTTAGTGGGGTTTATTATTTGATTTTTCTTGGGGTGAAACTAGAGATAAAGTGTGACCATTCGGTCAATTGGGATCTGAAACCCAATGCAATCGATGAAACGCTTGTAATAATGGTGGCTCAAGGTTTTGATAAGGATAAATGGTTTTTCTATATAATGGGAGGTGATATCATGGATTTATTATAGTATCGTGTAATGATCAATCTGATATTATGCCTTGACATGGATTATCAGGATGGTAGAAGCATGGATCGGGAGGAGCAACACATGTGTGGTGTTGGAACATGTCTGGAGTTTCACTCAAGGAGAGGTGTAAGGGAATTCATATGGTGGAGAGTACACCATTGCTTATTAGAGTTTTTAAACCTTTTTATAGATTTAATTTCAGTGAATTACAGGGATGAAGTTCCTATTCATTATATAATGGGTAGGTATTAGTGTTTCACATTGGCACTCGGGTAAGAATAGAATGGTCATGTCCAGTCACTGAGTATGGTAATGGATGGGGCATGGTCCATAAACATCTGTATTTTAGTTGGGTGATAATAAGGATACTTCTATGGTGTGGAGAATCAAATCAAACATGGACTTATGATACTCATGTTGACAGGTTTGTAAATTCAAGGGATTGGTTGGTGGACAGTCAAGATGGAACTGGATGTCAGTTAGTAAGGATATCCAATTTTATCCAGTTCCTTAGACAATATCATGTTTGGAATTTCATAAGTGTTATTGGATAGATTATATGTGTTATAATCCATCTTAAAATGGAATTGGGTGTGATATGAGAGTGAGTTGGATTAGAGGTTCTCTAGTATTTCTCGTGAGAGTGTAAAGACTAGTGTGGGCGGTTAAGTACCCAACCATGGAATTACACTAAGTGTCATGTTTGGACTTTGGTGTGGTTGTTTGGATGATCACGTGATTCCTTTGAAGATTTAATACTTCAAGTTATATTCCTTAAATCAATATTTATATATGATACATTTATGGGCTACATATCATCTTGCTTAAAAATTATGATTTACATGAATTGGGTAAACTGTTTTGTGTGTGTTGGACACCTAAATCATTCACCCACATAAGATATCATCAAATGAAATAATTTCATATTTATATGAAATATACAAGAGTAAATATATCCATACATTCCTAAACCAGTCATGGAATTTATTCATTCATTTCATCAAATGAATAAATGATAGTATAATCAAGGAGTATCCATGATTTCTAATTTAACTTCTTTTACGTGATGGTAGTGTATGTGGAAATCAATTATTCTAGGATGAACCTCCCCGAACCCATTTATCTCTAACCTATTCTTTCATTAAATGTAGAGATGCAAACATATCATGAGATAAAGGAGAATACTTCATGTAAGAAACTTGATTCATTTGACCCATGGATACATATGGAGATGGTATGCTTATTTTTTCTACTTTGGTGGTCTTTAACAAACTCATAAAACAAAGATAAAAATGTTATAGATTCTCTTTATTGTAAGGTATTCTTGAACAATGTTTCTTTATCTAAGTATTTTACACACTTTAATATTATCTTACATGGATATACTCATACAAGTTTTTCCAATCACTTCTTCTTGATCAAATAAATGTTATTAGACACTAAAAAACCGCTTCAGTGGTATTAAAGGGATTTATTCTTAAGTTATATGAAAGTTTCATTGAAATGAAGACAAAAATAGAAAATTAGGGCTATGTTTTTGTTTTCTAGAATTTTTTTTATAATTTATTACCTTTACATAGCATGGATATGTAAAGTTAACCAATGTGTTACCTTTACACAGATGGGTTGTGTAAAGGTAACCATGTTGTTACCCTAACACCGATCAATTTTGTAAGGGTATCAAGGTATTACCTTTATGTGGAGGGGTTTATATAAGGGTCGCTTACCTTACCCATACATATACTAGTCAAGATAAGGGTCATAATATCTTACCCTTGCATGTATAGGTATCTACAACCAACCTTTATGTAGATATGATTTGTGTAAAGGTTTCATGAAGTTACCCTTATGAAATACAGCATGTGTAAGGGTAATTCCTTCATTCCTCATAGTCTACAAAAGGATTATAGGATACTTGACCTTATATATAGTGGTTATGTAAAGGTAATGTGGTATTTTAAAATATTTTTATAAAGTTAGATTTGTCCTTACCCTTATGTGAAGATTTCATGTAATGGTAAGACCTTTTGTATCCTTACATAGTGTATGCTACATAAGGATCAAGGACATTTTCCCTTACACAAGGGCTCTATAACTGGATTACCCTTATGTAGAGTGTATGCATATGGGTAAAGGGAGGACACCCTTATGTTGGAATGAGTTCCCACATAATGGTAAACATAAAAGTTTTTAAAAAGTCTTTTTAAATTATTAAAAGGATTTAATGGATTATAAACTATTTATAAATAATTATAAAAGGTTTTTTGAGAATATTTAATTTATAAAGGATTTATATATTAATTAATTA